>JAIVEN010000013.1:20000-10020000 GCA_026686845.1 Adenanthera pavonina
CATTACACCCGGGAGTCGATGTAACAGCTCTAGCTCATTTGACATTGCATTCGAGTAATATGTGTTATTTTTGGATAATGACGTGCCATTAGCATAAAAACATTCCTAATCCATGTCATGAAGATTTGATAGATTTTTACGTTAGCTGTCAAGAGTCTAACACAACCCTCCTCTTTTACCCAGGCTTTGGACCTACTATGAAACTACATAGGTGGAGTTACTATCTGATTTAGTAAGGATGTATAAAATCGTACAATACTCTAAAAATTCATATATTTATATGGATATGTAGAGCTATTTTTTTAAACAATATGACACTTATTTGAATGCAATTGAAGTTATATAATGAGAGTTATACATGTTTTCCTAAAAGAATTACAGTAAAAGTTATATTCAACCCTTAATGATTTAAAATTATATTTTGTCCAACACATGAATAAGAAAAGTAAAATATTTAATGGTGAGAAAGTAGACATACAAAGATTTTCAATGATGTAAATAATACATGAATTGGCTTCGTATATTATGAGAAATAATTGCTCAAATTTATAGCTTAGAATCTAAATAGAAACTTGAAGTTGAAAATGAACAGTAAAGTTAGATGAATAAACTGTATAAATTGGTATATTTAAATTCCAATTTTATATTTTTTTCACAAAATTCAAGATATGAATGATTTTTACATACTCGAATCATAATGAAATGATTTTTTTTATATTTAGTTATGAATCTTCAAAGTTTTCTTCAAAGTTAAAGGAAAAGTGTATATAAAACAGTTTTTACATTTTTTAATTTTTAGTTAGTTTAAGTTTTCAAAAACCTTGATACTGCATCTAAATAAGGCAATATTCATGGGAAATGTCCTAAAAGATGGGATGTGACATTGCATACATACACTTGCATACATCTAGCATCATAGTAGCATTTAGGTTTGCATTCACACACTTTGTTAATTTTGGCCTAATTAGCATTTATTCTATCTTTTGTTTAATTTCATTTTCATCCATATACATCAACACCTATTCATTTCCATTCACTCACATATTCATTTATCTCCATTAACCACTCTAATTTCGGCCTCAATAGCTAAGTTTAAGGTAGCTTGCATTCTCTCATACATTATTCATACATTATCATTCAATCATTCATTCATACATTAGTTTTACATTGTAATCATTTAAGTGTATCATCCTAGCTTAGGTTTACATACTCATACATCATTCCATTTGCTTGTTCCTTCTCGAGAGACGTAGCTTAGGTTGCACTCATCACTATATAATTATCTTTGCACCTAGTTACTTTCTAAATTGTACAGATCGAAACAACATAGCTTGTCAATCATCCATAGTGCACAATGATTAGAGTCAGAAGTTGAATATGGAATGTAACAGTTCAAAGTACATGTACTCTAATGTAAAGTACCATTACATTTATGTAGTAATATGTGTGAGTATTTTGCGCTTTAAATACCAACCTCTGCCATTAAAAAAAATTAGATGTTCTAAAACTATCCATTAAGACTTCGATCACCTAAAGTGCATAATAATAGAAGTCAGAAGTTAAAAAAGCAATAAGACAAATCAAAATACATGCATTTCCATGCAAAGTAACAATGCATTGTTATGGTTGTACTTTGTGTAAGTATTTTGCATTTTAAACAACATCCTATGCCCTTAAAGCAAATTAGTGGCTTGAAAATTATTCATTAGGATTTGGATCATCTAAAGTGCAGAATAACTAAATTCAGAAATTGAAAATGCAATGGGATAGTTCAAAATACACATACACTCATGCAATATATCAGTACATTGTGGTGGTATTTGTGTGAATATTTTGTATTTTAAATATCATCCTATGCCCTTAAAACAAATTAGGAGATCCAAAATTATCCATTAGAATTTAGATCATTTAAAATACTCAATATCTAAAATTAGGAGTTGAAAATGCATAGGGACTGTTCAAAATACATGTACTTCCATGCAAATACCTTGTATTAATATTTTATAATTTAAACATCATCCTATACCCATAAAGCAAGTTAGGGATATCAAAGTTACCCATTAGAATTTAGATCATCTAAAATGCTCAATATCTGAAGTTAGAAGTTAAAATGTAAAAGAACAATGAAAATACATGTATTCCCTTGCAAAGTACTAATATATTGTAATGATACTTTTATGTGACTGTTTTGCATTTTAAATATTATCCTATGCCCATAAAGTAAACAAAAAAAGAGTGAGATTACAAAAATACCATCAGCTATATCTTCAAAGCCAAAATTCATATAAAAGGTGTTAGACATAATTCAAGTTTCCAATAAAAACTAATTAAGGAAATTTCATGATAAATCACATATTTCCAGCCTAATTATTTCCAAGTGAAACTCAATATTTTTCAAGCTAGACTCAATAATTTCCTACTGAGACTCAAGGAACTCTAAGTGCAATAGAAACTTAAGAAATTTCATCATAAGGCACATATTCCAACCTGATCATCTCTAAATTAGACTTAATTTCCAATTGAAACTCAAAGAATTCCATATCTAAGAGAGACTTTTGAATTTCCATTTATAATTCATATTTACAACCTTTTTGTTTCCAAATGAGACTAAGCAATCTTCAAGCCATATTCAAGAATTTCCAATTTACACTCAGGAAATTCTATATGCTGGAAAGGCTCATGAATTCTTGTCCTGAATTCATATATTTCTCTCATCTAATTTTTCAAGATTCAAGAATTTTCTAGAGAGACTCTATAATTTCTAAATTATATATATTAATTTCCAAGTTAAGCCTAATCTCTTAAGGTCCATTTTAGTTTTAATAAAAAATTAGTTAACCAATATTTTAACCTTGCAAAAAAACCAGTTAGCCAAACTTTTACGTACAAACAATGATAAATTAGACTTGTCCTTTGTTGGTATTTTTTGTTGAAATTTTGGTCCTTCATTGATATTTATTCTTTGCTATCCTAAATGTTTTTCTAATAATGATTAATAATAAGAAATTATGGTTTTGGTAACTTTGGTATAAAATTATTAAATTATTAATATTTAATAAATAAGGTCAAATATGTAAAAATTTTCATGCTACTTACAATTAGTTAAAAACCTTATAGAAAGTGACTTTTTCTTAGAACTCTAATAATCTAATAATTATTAATAATCAAAATGTAAAAACCTTATAGAAGGCGATCTAAATTAGGGATGGTATAAGATAACAAATTTTTAGATATTTAGCTTGGTCCATCGTTAGCATAAATTCGCCCAAAATCCCGAAGTCACGAGTTTTTTGGTTTTTTTTTTTTTTTCCAAACCCAAATCCCCAACTAAAATTTCTTCCCTGTTCCCCGTCTAAATCAACCAGAGATTATTGGAGTTCTAAAAAAAATGTCAAAAATGATCCGGTGTTTTTCGTGTCGATCAGATTCTATGTTACTTCATACTCTGTATTCATTCTTACTCGTGTAGGAGTTTCATCCTTGAATTAGTATATCAGCTTGTCAATTATTTTGGAACTTTGAAGAAACCGATTTTTCCGTCAGCATATCTTTTCTAATTGCCGAATCGTTTTAATTATTTACTGCCCCCGGTGGAGTGAAGGATTTCTTCCCGCCGAATAAGAGACGCTGCTCACCCGGTAAAATATGTCTGTACCCCGGTGACGGTCGGTTCTTTCCCAAAGTCTCTTTTTGAAATTCATGTATTATTGTATAATTCCTCTTTTTTCAGTATTCCTTTCCCCAAATGATCTAATACAATGAAGGGATTCGATAAGGATCCCATATAATCCCTATTGTATTCTCGCATTTGCTATCTGGAACCCCCTTTCTCCCAATTGGTGATTTCGATCATGGATAACGAAGTTCTAGAATTTGACATTGGATTGGGAGAAGAAGATGGGCTCGGCGACGATGACGGGGGGGACATGGAGCAACCTGTTGATGAGGACGATTTGGCCTACAGCCCCGCTCCTAGCAGTGGTGGTGGGGGTGCTATTGGTAGTGGTGAAATATATCTTCCTGAGGGTGACCTTTCGGATCTTGAACCTTACGAGGGCATGGAATTCGAGTCTGAGGAGGCCGCGAAGGCCTTCTATAACTCCTATGCTCGTCGCGTTGGATTCAGTACCCGTGTCAGCTCATCCCGCCGTTCCAGGCGTGATGGAGCTATTATACAGAGACAATTTGTCTGCGCAAAGGAGGGTTTCCGCAATTTGAACGAGAAACGCACCAAGGATAGAGAGATTAAGCGCCCACGAACCATCACCAGAGTGGGATGCAAAGCGTCCTTGTCTGTAAAAATGCACGACTCTGGCAAGTGGATCGTTTCTGGATTTGTTAGAGAACATAACCACGAACTCGTTCCACCTGATCAGGTGCATTGTCTTCGCTCTCACAGGCAAATATCAGGAGCTGCTAAGACGCTGATTGATACTTTACAGGCTGCTGGAATGGGTCCTCGTAGAATTATGTCAGCACTTATTAAAGAGTATGGAGGGATTAGTAAGGTCGGCTTTACGGAGGTTGACTGTCGGAATTACATGAGGAACAATCGCCAGAGAAGTTTGGAAGGAGACATTCAACTTGTGTTGGACTATTTGAGGCAAATGCATGCTGAAAACCCTAATTTCTTCTATGCTGTGCAAGGGGAGGAGGATCAGTGCATGAGCAACGTTTTCTGGGCTGATCCTAAGGCAAGGATGAACTATACATCTTTTGGTGATACTGTCACTTTTGACACTACTTACCGATCTAATAGATACCGGCTACCCTTTGCTCCCTTCACTGGTGTCAACCATCATGGACAACCTGTTCTCTTTGGTTGTGCTTTCCTGATAAATGAATCAGAAGCATCATTTGTATGGCTTTTCAAGACATGGCTTATGGCAATGTCTGGACGCCCTCCAGTGTCAATAACAACTGATCATGATTCAGTACTGAGATCAGCCATAATACAAGTATTCCCTAAAACCCGTCACCGTTTCTGCAAGTGGCACATCTTTAAAAAGTGTCAAGAGAAGTTATCTCACATTTTTCTGAAACATCCTAATTTTGAAGCTGAATTTCACAAATGTGTCAACTTGACTGAGTCAATTGAGGAATTTGAATCTTGCTGGTTAACACTTGTCGATAGATACGATCTAAGGGACCATGAATGGCTTCAAGCAATTTATTCTTCCCGCAGGCAGTGGGTGCCTGTGTATTTGCGAGACACATTCTTTGCAGAAATGTCTATAACTCAGCGAAGTGATAGCATGAACTCATATTTTGATGGCTATGTCAATGCTTCAACCAATTTGAATCAATTCTTTAAGCTGTATGAGAAAGCACTTGAAAGTCGCAATGAGAAAGAAGTAAGAGCTGATTATGACACGATGAATACTTTGCCCATATTGAGGACCCCATCTCCAATGGAAAAACAAGCATCTGAGCTGTACACTAGAAAAATTTTCATAAGGTTCCAAGAAGAGTTAGTTGGGACACTGACATTCATGGCATCCAAGGCTGAGGATGATGGTGAGGTCATCACATATCATGTAGCAAAATTTGGAGAGGACCATAAAGCATACTATGTTAAATTCAATGTTTTGGAGATGAAAGCAACTTGTAGCTGCCAAATGTTTGAATTCTCAGGACTTCTTTGCAGACACATTTTGGCTGTCTTTAGAGTAACCAATGTGCTTACTCTTCCATCTCATTACATATTGAAACGTTGGACCAGAAATGCAAAGAGCAATGTAATATTAGAAGACCATCCTACTGATTTATATACTTATTATTTGGAATCTCATACTGTTAGATATAATACCCTCCGACATGAGGCCTTGAAATTTGTTGATGAAGGAGCAAAGACTCCTGAAAATTATGATGTGGCAATGGTTGCTTTGCAAGAAGCTGCAAAAAGAGTTGCTGAAGCAATAAAAAATGAGGGAAGAACTCCCATCAGCAATGGAAAAGTTCGGAGTTGTTTGCTGAATGATGGAAGTCATACAAATTATACAAGGGGGATCCTCGAAGAAAGCTTGAGCCAGCATATGTCAGAGGTTAGAGTTTCTTTTTATATTGTTTTCTGCCTGTTTTACTATGGCAGTCTGTACTGTATTTAACTATTCTATCAGCTCATTTACTCTCTCAGTGTAGGATTAGCTTCCTTTATGCTTGTACCCTTTAGTTGTAATGATGGGTGCTGCTGTTGGTTTTCTCTATAACTATTTAAGCCCTGCTAATATATAGTGGTCATAACCTCATGGTCCATACTTGACTTTGTTGCTAGTCTTTTGACTAGTACCTGACAAGGTCTCATACGAGAAATGTCCACTTGTAGCCTCAGCTAGTTTGTAAAATTTCCTTGGGAAACACTTGAAAGCTGAATTATATGGAAGTTCTTGCCTAAATGGGGAACTACTTAGCCATATTGGAGAATAGAAGTCCCACGTCTAAAAGTAATAAGGATGATGTAAGGTGGATAAGTTCGTGGCAGTCCTAATTAAGTAGTTTAAGCTATTTTGGTGATATGGACAAACCTATACTAAACAACATATCAAAGCTTAATGGTTGTAAGAGTCAGAAACCCCATTTAAAAGAAAAATGATAGACTTGAGGCCTTTGAGGTTCAAGAATACAAGCCTAGGCAACAAAATGAAGGTTATGACCTGAGGTCTCAAAGACTCAAAGGGCACATGCCCATCCAAATACAATAACAATAATATTAGTCTTATCTCACTAAATGGGGTCGGCTACATGGATCATACGACATCAATGGACTCTATCAAATACCATCTCTTAAGATAAATCATTTATCAAGAGGTCACGCCTTATCACTTCTCTTAGTGTCCTTCTTGGTCTTTTTCTACGCCTTTTAATAGGGTTCCAAGCTATTTGATCAACTCTCCTTACTGGCTCCTCTTGTCCTTTTCTTTATACATGCGCAAACCACCTTAAATAATTTTTCACTATTTTCTCCTTGATAGGTGCTACTTCGATTTTCTCATGTATATAGTCATTTCGTATTTTATCCATTATTGTATAACTACACATCCATCTCAACATTCTCATTTTTGCTACTCCTATTTTATGCTCTTGTTGCCCTTTCAGAGCCCAACATTTGCTACCGTATAGTATCGCTGGCCTTATAGCAGTTCGATAAAATTTCCCTTTAAGTTTAGTAGGTACCTTACGATCATAAATAACTCCTAAAACTTTTCTCCACTTTAACCACTTAACTTGTATCATATTCATAACATTCCCATCAATTTCACCATCATTTTGTAAAATCAACCCCAAATACTTGAACTTTGACACTTTTGGAATGGTTTGCTCTCCAATTTTTGCCTCTAAATCATTTCTAACTGACCTCTTGTTAAATTTGTAATGCATATATTCCATTTTACTTCTACTCAAGCAGAAACTTTTTTATTCCTAAGTATGTCTCCATAACTCAAGTTTAGAGTTCTCTTCTCTTAAGTCCTCAATTAAGAATATATCATTCGTGAAAAGTATATACTTAGGAATTTCCTCCTATATATGTATGCGTGGAAATAGAAATAGAAAAGCTAAATTAAAAAAAGAAGAGTAAGCATGGAAATATTGTTCAATAGAAGTCCTGCATCTGAAAGTAATAAGAAAGATAGAGGGTATATAAGCATATGGCAATCTAACCAAGTAGCTTAAGCTATTTTGGTAATATGGACAAGTCAAGCATAAGCCAATACAAAAGTTAATAAGCCTTTGTTTTTTTCGTTTGTGACAAAAGGAAGAAACATTTCATCAGCTAGGTGCCTTGAACTATAAATACATCCTAGGAAACTCTTACAAATGGTGAACTTAGCCACATCATTTTTTTTTTTTGTGACAAAAGGAAGAAACATCTCATCAATTAGGTGCCTTTAACTATAAACACGTCTTAGGAAAGGACAACCCTGCTGCATGCTTGTTCAAAATAGCTCCTAACCCTTAGGAGATGTTTCAAAATATGGAATCCCAAGGACAAGCATAGAGCATGGCTCACCAAAAAAATCATTGCTCCTGTTGCTTTCACTATACACATGGCACAATTCCACTTCCCAAATTTTCTTCATAAGCTTTAGTGTGTCCTTCACTGGTTGCAAATTTCCAATGGCATGTTCCTCATTACTAGCAAAGAGTAAGCCCTCCATAACCCTTAGAGCTCAACTTGCACCACAGTGCAACATCCTATGTTTTTGCAAACCCCTCCCAATCACCCACCCCGAACTCTCGAATGACTCCACCTTTATCCATTTTGTTACTTGAGTTCTTCATAGCTCCAGTTGTGTTAATTCTGATCCTGTAGTCTCGAGGATTTTGTCATCTAATCAACTTCTTAGTTCTTTGAGGTCTGGGCTCCATGATTGTTTGCCAAGTGCCTAGGGCCTTCGTAATATATTCCACAATGATGCTGATAGCCACCCCTAGTTTATCAAAATTACAATTAGCGTTAGCAAACAACCTTCTATTCCTCACATCTGACAACTTGCATCACAACCCCAAATGAATAGCGACCTTGACCCCACCCTGTCTTTTAATGTTCAAGTATGTTTTGAACCATTCGTCTAGTGACTTTGACCTTGACCCCACCCTGTCCTTTAATCACCATGATATGATACTTGTAGCATTGGGTACTCAATTAAATTTCTATAGTTTTCTTACCCAAAATAAAAAAAATCTATAGTCTTGTTTTGAATTATATCTATATGAGTTCATTTTAGGTTCTCTTGCAGTACCAGACAATTAATCTGTCATTTACACATTACAATATAACTTTGTTTCTTTTTCTTGTTCTGTTTTTTCTCCTTTTTGTTGTTAAAACCATGTAATCTAGTTTTTTTTTTGGTTAAAACCATAGAATTTAATTTTAAATTGTGGTTGAATTGGATCTTAAATTTTTAGACGACTCAAATTCTTGTAAATTTTCCACTATATAGCTTCTACCTATTATGGAAGAGTAGCATGATGTTGGTAAACTTCCATCTATTAAAATGTTTCATAGTGGTGGCACTTACAGGTTCGTTTTCTTGCACGCACTTGGTATAGGAAGTTTAATTCATTCCTTGTGTATGAAAGTCCCCTTTGTTTTCTAGGTTTGAGTCTTGTACATTTATAACCATGTACGGTCAAATTTGTATATTGCTTACACTTGATGCTTTATAGCAGGATGATATGGACAAGAATATTAGAGAACTTATTAGTGAGCTTCAATCTGCGAACCGCAAGTGTGAAATTTACCGTTCCAACTTGCTTTCAGTTTTGAAAGCTGTTGACGATCACAAGTCGGAGTTGTCAGTTACGGTGCAAAACATCAAGATCAGCATGAAAGATGGTCTCTGAATATCATTCAAAGATATTGTATAGATAGTTACTTTTAGGCTTTGTTCCAAGTAATCAATCCCCCCTACCATAAGCCCTTCTCTTTCCTTAATTTGGAAGGGCGTAGAAATTCATTAATTTGAACCTGTCTAAGGCCCTGTGTATTTCTAAAAAGATGGTTTGCTATGTATCTAATGTCTCTACTTTTGCACAATGAAGCATTCAGAATTGCAGAGATCTAGTGGCTTTTGCCAGCGGATTTAATTTTTTTTTTTACTTTGCGCTTTTGTAGATTCATAGCATGCTTCGAAAAAGGCACTTTGATAAGTGCTTATGCAGCCCATAAGCACTTGCCATAAGTCCTTGGTGCCACCCCAAACAGGCACTCAATCAAGGGCAATTATTTTTTCCTTGGACCATAGAGTTATGTCATCCGTTTTCACTTTTCTTTCTCCTTTATTCCTTTTCTTTTCGTTGAAAATCCGTTTTCACTTTTCAATTCTATAATTTGAGGAAAAGGTTCCTTTTGACAATAAAATAATATAACAGAACTTTTTGGAATTAGAGATATACCCATGTTCTGATATTTTTCATTTTATTCTCCCATTTCTTGGGTAAAATCTCCCTACTATATTTTGAAATGGATTGTCATCCATGAAAGAGGCTGTCTTCTAATTCTGCTTCTTTCTAATAAAATAAAGTCTTTCAAATTCGTAGTTCATCGTATGGCCCCAAAGTTTTTCGGGGTTTCCTGATTTTAATGACACGACAAGAAAAGGAAGTCATTTGGTTAGATGTAATTAACCAATGGTTAGCATAGATGGATTTTGACTCTAAGTTAGACACAACATATTCATCTGGATTCCATGCTCAGTGGCAGTGATGAGGTGCTCATCACTAAAATGCCGCCATTCTGAGTTTATTGGGGTGAGGTTTGGATTTCATCACTCGAAATGGTGGATTTCATGATGGGAGGGGCCAAAAGCAAAACTCGCACCAACAAGCACAAAACAGCGTTGTTTCAGTGATGGTGCTCATCACCCCACTGAACATGAAATCTGGATGCAACAATGTATTGGATGGATTTGGGTTTACTCGGTTCTAATATAGTCAACCCAACTCACGCTAACCAGCTCACTCCTTTTCTTTTTTTTCTTTTTCTCTAAGTTGTCATAAGCATTGATTCATTCTTCTAAAACCGAAACGCATGACGAATAAAATGTACATAGAAGACAAGCTAATGAAACTAGCTCCTGTTTCAAGGAAGCTATCAACATGGTCTCGCCCGCCCCCCCTTCCCAAAACACAAGTTTTTTTTCCCCCAAAATTTGTTTGAAAGTTGAAAGAAAAAATAGAAGGTTACATAGTATGGCCCCTCCCAAATTCAAACCCAATACAAAGTGCAACGTCTCAAGTAACGAGACCACTCGTCCAAAGTTATATATATGCAATATAAAAACAAATTTTAATATATCAAGCATCCTAGTTGGCCCCATCCAGCAATCCCAAGTCCACCCCCTGAAATAGAAGCAGTTTTTCTTTTTCTTTTCTTTTCTTTTTTTTTTTTTGCCAGCTATTGCAAATTTGCAATATAACAGTTGAAATATTTGTTTGAAAAAAGATGCAATTGTTTTTTTTTTTTTGTAAAAATGAAGAAAGCAAAACTAATCACATCATCTCAAGGGATTGACATTCCAAAGCATCAAGAAGCACTAGGTCTCCCACTTCAACAGAAACTTTAAATAGTAGGGGGTTCAGTCTTCTGCAATTGGACACTCATCTTGGCTAATCCATCGGATTAGTGTCCTATGTGCATGAGAGATCTTGACCTCCCACTGTCGGTGTATGAGTTCCAGAGTCCCCAGCAAAATATTGCTTGCATTATCCCGCTAATTTGAAGCTTGCAATTGCTGCGAAATGACATCGATTGTTGCAATGGAAGATTATACATATCATACACAAGCATTAACACACTGCGCTGCAAGATATTGGTAAGGGGTTATCATACGGCCCCCACCAAAAACTATCTACCATTGGTTGAATGAATATTTTTCTCCCAACCCCAAGTGCCGGTTATCCAGGGAATAACTGCCATCAGGATCTCTTTTTTTTTGGTGAGAACTGCCATCAGGATATATTTTGTATATTGTATGTTTCATGCTCATCTTTTAAGAGGAGTGTAAGATCCAATCTAAAGAGGGAGGGGCCAGGTTGATTAATAAAAAAAAAAGCTTTAGTTGGCCCTTTTAGGATCAAACACCAACTAAAGCTAGTATTTTATTTTTACAGAAATCAATTCGCTTTCTTTTCATCCTGTATTTACAACCAGCATATATATATATATATATATATTGTTTCCAACCTGTATTTACAGTAACAACTAAGACAAACTTGCTAATCTTTTCAATATGTCCAAAACTATACAAACTACAAAACTATGCCTATAAAACTATACACAAGTTTTAAACTATACCAACAACTATATCTCCAAAACTATACCAAGAACTAAGACAAACTCAAACCAGTTTGAAACTCAGCCAGTATTTCATAATGTTGTTTCATACACAAGTTTTATATTCACATTACCTACAAAATATAAGTTACATCACCACCACCTTGTCTTTATGTTCCCCCTTTGTCCTCAATACATCCACACCAGCACTATATCAAGTTATATTGACATCACTTAGACCAATTCTTTCACGAAGTTGATTATAATAAAAACAAGTTAATTAGTTACCGCTCTCTTTACAAGAACTTTTTAAGCACGTACTGACACTAGTCTTCAATGGGTTCCTTAATTTGAGCTATAGAGTATTCAGGATAATAGGTATTGGGGAAGTACTACAGATTAAAATATCATACAAGTCATTTAAGTGAAATTGGTAAAATCTTATAATCATTAATGTAATATCATGGAATCACATACCATATCTGGTATCGTGCTCTAACCATGTGTGATAATATCTTTTATTAATATTACATAATATCCATAATCATCATCATTTGCGTCTTAGACACTAAAAGGAAAAAAATTATATTGATTACAATAAGAAAATGTAAATCTCAATAATTGATTGAATATTAATTTATACATACTTGTATTCTTTTCCATTTATATAATGAGAAAGCTAGTTGTTTTACTAGTTTGTCCTTACTGTTATCTCTACACCCTCATGCTGATAGAAACATTGACACGGCATTGTTAACCATGAAAAATAAAAAAGCTTAATATAAGCAAAACTTTGAATTATCATATAGAAGTATAGAAAATTAAATACATAGAAAATAAATTATTATTCTTACTTATTAAATACTCCCATCATTTGTTTGCAAATCCATAACTTTTAGGATCCAAAAAGTATAAAGTCGACTCCATTGGATTTATCACAATTAACATCCTATGAGTTCTATTAAAAAATAACTAGTATCATTAGAAAATTATAATTAAGCAATTCACATCGAATAAGCCATAATTTGAAAGTTTAGTAATCACTTACACATTATTATAAGGAGCCAAGAATAAAACGTCTTTATCAACCCTTGCAATTAATGTATCCGTAATTAATTTTTGTTGTTCAGTAACCTTGGTGTTGGGCATTTTTTTACTAAGACCTGCTATCTCTTAGGGGTGGATGAATACAAATCTGCGTGTAAGATTATGAGGGACCAAGAATGTCTTGTACATGTACCTTAAATGAAAAAAAATAAAATAACAAGACAAATAAATTAATATCAAGGCCTAAAGTGAAAAAAAAAACATGCAAATAGATTAATTTCAAGTACCTTATGTAGAGGTTACATTCCCAACCTTGATCTATTTACATTCGACGATGTAACCCACCATTTCAACATTCATACTTTCAGATACTTCCTTATTGTAAATGTTTCTGTCAAATAGAATATCTTTTTGGACTTTCCCCTAAAGTAAGTGTGGTGAAAACTTGACAATCATCTTTCGAAAAGTGTATGGAACTATACGCTAAGGCAGTAGGTTCACTAGTTGAGCTACTGATTACTTTGATTGTCCCAACATTTGGACTTTTTTCTTCCTTTTCAACTAAGTAACAAAGTGGATAAATTTGGGACTAACCACATTAATATTACATAATAGAAAAATTATGGTGCAGTGTTAATTGACATACTTGTACCAACGGAGCTATAGTGATGAGGTGTGCAAACCATGCTATGAAGCTATTCATTACCATTCCTACTATTTTTATGTCCCCATCAGAATAGGCAACCAAGCACTCCCCTCTCTAGGTACCTCAATCAACACTCTCAAATGGTCTGTAGGTAGAGGTGCATTGTGAAGCATGTCTTCCTGGAAGTTATGCACATACCCATCTACAACCACATGCTAAGTAGGTTTATCGAATCATAACTGACAATATTTTTGACTCTATACCAATCAATACATCAGAATAGAAAAATATTATTAGGGGTGAAAAAAATTAACTTTGAACTTAGTTAATAATGAAAACAATTACTTGAGGAAGATGTTGAGAGGCAAGAGTGCAACTATCTTTGACACTGGGGGTAGGTATTGCTAGTACTGTCAATTCGGGCCGGCCCCGCCCATTTGGTATCGGGCCTACAGGCCAGTCCGTGGGCTTTTTTTAAATTTTTAATATTTTTTTATGTTTTTTTAATAAATATTTTTATACAATTATTTAAATTAATACAACTAATTATCATCATAATTCATCAAAAACTAACATAATATTTAAATTTTACAATTTATATATCACTAATTAATAAAATAATATGTATTTTTTAATATTTTAAACCAAAAACAAAAAAAAAATCTCGGGCTTTCGGGCCAGCCCGTGGCTTGCTTGAGTCGGCCCACCACGGGCCGAGCTAAAAAAGCCCGGATTATGTATTTACTCCCGAAATTGAGGCCCGAGTCCGCTCATTTTTTCGGGCTTTTTGGGCTAGCCCGTCGGACTTGGCCCATTTTGACGGCTCTCGCTATTGCCTCTTGCTACATCCCATATGCCGATTGTATTTTGAGCACCATCTCCGTCAATTTGGCTTATCATCTCTACATCTGAGATTGAGTTTCATTGTGTTGGTAGACAATTGCCTCCAATCTGGAAACCTTAATTTATGGAGTCTAATGATGATCATGTCCCAAGAAATGCTTTATCCATCTGCCAAACCTAGCACCCTTAACATAGCCAAGCATATCTTGCTTTAAGCCTTACTCTCTAGCTTTAGGCACGAACTTGGAGAGGGCTTCTTGTGGAGAAAAGAGAAACAAAATGTAAATATTGTTTGCAAATAAATAATAAGTACTTGAGAATACATATAGTAATAAAATAGATAATAAAGTAATACTAACTATTTCCTTGGCAACTTTCCGATATTTTCGTTGTCAATTACTCCATCCTTGTTCTTACGGGATTTTATTCATACCACGTGACGTTCTATTTTGCTCCCTTGTGACCCCTCCTTCATGAGCTATGTATGAACAAAGTAACAAATGTAAGTATTTGAACAGAAGAGTTATTCATACAAATAAGATACAGAAGCACACACCAACTTATCCCCTACACCATGGTATCCTTGACAACTCGCTCCATAGGGGTATTATTGCTCCTTGGCTCTTTCATTGTTTTCTTTGCTTAATTTCTATAAAATAGTGCACAAAAATTAGCTTCAAACTAGAAACTAAGGGAAGGTACACAAAATTAGTTTTAGTCTAATACAAATTTAATAGCACAACAACTTAAAAATAAGAATTTCCCTAACCTTAAGGCCTCTTTTCACACAAAATAAAACAACCAAAATACCTATCATGTCTAGAAAACCAATCATGCAACACAATAACTAACCATGCATACACCAAACAAGAATTTTATTCAACAACTAAACATAGTATATTAAAATAAAATGAACAACAATGAGAAAAATGGTTTAGTTGAAAAGACTCCTTGCTGCGTCTAGCAATAAAAGCATCCCATTGTTCTTGTGTTATGCATAGCTTAAACAACAGAGGTGGATGCTGAAGAAAGTTGCTTGCTTCATCTCTCATCAAGAATCTAATGAAAATATGCCAAAAATTTTGTAGAGCCACTTTGGCTTTTAGATATATGTGATGTCTATTGCTATTATTTATGTCAAAAGCAAACTGCAACATACATTACCCAAAAGAATTATAGTCGATATATATAAGCATAATAATAAATGGCATACTATGTTAATTACCTGTATATCTTGGAAAATGATGTCCTTCACAGGCTTAGGGACTTTGCTCTAATCCTTGTGAGGATGGGAGATTAGAACTTTTAACTTCACAGCTACCCCAACGTAGCTACTTAATTTTTGTCCACCCTTCCTTATTTGGTTGTTTTTACAATTCTACTCCGCATGGATCTTTTGGCCAATATCTTGGGCTCATATCACCTCTTTGAACATTGTAAAGCCATGTCAGTGCTTTTTTATCTCTTTATCTAAATTTTATTTGACTACAATCATCACCATGACCAGAAGGAGACACTATTTACCTACAACAAAACTCAAACAAATAAGTAAGACATCAAAGATGGAAAAATAAATTAAAGCAAATATAAAACATTACAAAATAAGATTAAAACATAAAAGAGCCAAATAAAAAGACTAAGGCAAACAAGAAATTGTATATGGTCAAAGAAATAAAATTCAAACTATGTCAAACAAGAAATTATATTAGAAAATTCAAACTTTTTCCTCTTTCTTGTTAAATGTTGACTAATCCGTCCCTTCTTTATGATCCAAGTCCCCTCTTGATGGTCATCTCTCATATAAAGGATTTTATCTCCACTAAGATCAATACAAAGTGATATCCAAGGAAAAGAATCATCCTTAATATCTGCATCTTGATGGTCTTTAGTATCATCTAGGTTATCAGTTATTTTGTTTGTTAACATAATAATGGACCACTTCTTATTAGCAAGATTAGGGACAAAAAACACTTTTTGAACTTGAGATGGTAAAATAAAAGGCTCATCTTTATACCCTACCCTACTAAGATCTACTTGAATGAGCCTTGAATCATCAACTCAAAAGCCATTCATGTTATCAATCCACTTATAACTGATGACTGGTATCCGGAACAAGATGTAATCTAACTCCATATGCACTCAATTACCCTAAAGTATGACATATTTGTGAAAATATGATTTTTGTCTTTAGTACTAAAAATATGCATTGATTGAGCTATAACTGTTACCCCCACAATTTTGCATTATGCTCCTATCATCCTGCTCTTTCGTATAGAATGTGTAGCCATTGATAAGATAGCCAGTAAAAGAGAAGACATGCATACTTAAGCCGTTAGCTAACCATCTCAACCTATCTAAAACTGAACCAAAATTCTTCTCAAACTTCAAAATAATGTGATCTCTCCACCAATTTATAAAAAGCTAATTGTGTTCTTTTGATATCCAACCCTCACTCTTATTAAGGATTAAGCTTCTAATTCTCTCATTGTGCATTTCCACATATCCCTCAACCTCATTAGAGTTGTGCAAGGCATACAGGTGAGCTTGCTCCCACTATGTCTTGGAAATACTAACTACTTCACTTGCCATAATCCCTTCCCCACTTGTACTCCCCATGTAACGAGACTTTAGAAGCCCAATGTTATCAACATACGATAAGTATTTGGTACTGAATTCAATAACTTCTTTGGCTATGTACCTTTCAACAATACAAACCTCTATCCTACTTTGATTTTTCATATACTCTTTCAATATCTTCATGTAATGTTCAATCGGATAATCTATCTCAGATAAGCTAAGCCGCACATTTGTGTCTCCCCAACCAGGTGATATAGACTCCTTAAAGTCCTACACTAAACAACTTAAAAAATAAAGAGCAACAAAAGAACTAAACTCAAGAGATTTAGAAAATGATTAGTTAGAATCCTAGAGAAACTCGTCTCTATATCCTTAGCCATAATGATACCTATAAGGTTAATCACTCCTCATGGTACGTTGGATGTATTTTTGAGAGAACACAAAGATAAGAGAAAAAATAAGAGAGTTAGAAAATAAGAGAAAGAAAAATAAAAACTCATTTAATCCTTATACAAAACACACAATAATATTATTCCATTCTTTCTCAAGAAAACGCGTTACATATAGGCCTTTAAGGGTTACATATAGGCTTCACGTAAAATATAAAAAACACAATTCTAAAACAACTAAAAATACTTGGGGCTCAAATAATCCTATTAGATTTAGGAAATCTAAAAGTTATATCTAATTATTAAAAACATCTAATAATAAAAATGAAAAATTCAAAGAAAAATAATAAAATTAATATTTTAATTCTACCACTATTAGATAATCTCCTTAAATCTATGAAATCTCCTTAATTTAAAATTAAATTTATCTAATAGATTTTATTTATTCTAATTTAAATCTAACTAATGACATTGACCCCAAGGAAATATGAATTGGAAACCAACAAAATAAATAAATAAATAAAAAGATCAAAAAATTCATTGTAAGAGATTATGTGGATAACACTTAAAGATCTTTGGAACATCTCCTTGATCTCCATCATTCTTACTTTCCTCGAATCTTCATCACTTTAAGGTTAACTTGAACTTGCTTCTTTTATTTCAAACTCCACAATTGCTTTTGTATCATCTTGTACCTAAAAATGAAAACACCCATATTTTTTAAATAATCTTTTTCAATATTTCTTTCTCTATTCAATGTGCTGTCCTTTCTTTTGCACGAATTTTTTTCTTTTTTTCCTTTTTTTTTTTTGAATAACTTCACAAAAGCAAATGGAAGAAAACAAGGAGTACAAAATGTGGAGATGGAGAAGGAAAATGTAGTGAGATGATAAGAAGCAACACAAAATAAGACACAAGAAGGTGGAGATGGATACAAAAGAAGAATAACCAAGAAGAAGGTAGAAAAAGATGGAAGAACATGAAACACAAAGAATAAATATGAATTTCATAACCAAACTCTAGTACCAATTGATTTGGACTCCTTAAATACCTTCTTTAATCAACCCAGAAAATACAGAGTAGCGAAAAAATTTGACTCAAAAGATTTAGAAGATAATTAATTAGAACTCTAGAGGAACTCGTCTCTAAATTCCTAATTATAATAATACCCATAAGGTTGATTACTCTTCATAGTAGGTCGAATATATTCTCAAGAGGACACAAAGATAAGAGGAAAAGGGAGAGAGAAATAGAAAATAAGAGGAAGAAAAGGAAGAACTTAGTAAATCCTTAGTAAAAGTACACAATAATATTATCCTACTATTTCTCAAAAAAATGCTTACATAGAGGTTTTTGTATAGGTAAAATATGAAAAACTTAATTTTAAAGCAATTAAGAATATTTGGAGCTCAAGTAATCATATTAGATCTACAAAATTTAAAAGATATATCTAATAATATAAAAACCTAATAATAAAAAAAAATTCAAAGAAAAATAACAAACTTAATATTTTAATCCTATCACTATTAGATAATCTCCTTAAATCTAGGAAATCTCCTTAAGTTAAGAAACAAGCTTATTTAATAGATTTTATTTATTATAATTTAAATCTAACTAATGACTTTGATCCCAAGGAAATACAAATTGGAAACCAACAAAATTATTTAAACCAAAAGGATCTAAAAATTCATTGTAAAGAATTATGTGTATAGCACTTAAAGATCTTTAGAATGTTTGAAACCATACCTTGTTGTGAGGTTAATTTCAATTAAACTAGGATGCAAAGGAATGCAGTATAGTGGACAATCCTAGGTCGTTCTTCACACCGGCGGTTGACTAAAAACAATTATTAAGTAAAGTTGAGTTATTGAAATGAAAATGCAACCTAACTAAATGCAATGCCTAAATTAAGACTATAAGGAGGGTTTGGTTGTTTTGGAAGACAAATGAAAAAGACTAAGAACTAAGACTAAGAAGATAACGATGCAAATCTAGGGAATGAATTTGAAAATGGAAGAAAGAATGTACCTAGATCAATGAAATGAGGGTGGCAATCTTCAATTTCACTAGGGAAGACACTAATCACAAGACATTAATGAATTCTACAAGGGAAACTTTGCAAGAGATGGTTTAATAATGTACAAACCATTAATCCAACTTTAAACCTTCATTCAAGTGTGAGACTTAGTCCTTTTAATGTGTCAATTTCACCCAAGCAACTTGTCAAACACTTAAAAGGCATCATACATTATCAAACCATAAGATGAGTAATTGAATTTCCTTTGAATCCTTTGTCATGTTTTAATCAACTCAACCAAACCATCATTAACAATTAATCATGCAATCCATCTAAAACCACAATTCAACCATCCTAATCCATTTACCATGTATCAACCATGCAATCCATCTAAAACCACAATTCAACTATCCTAATCCATTTACTATATATTAAAGATAATCAAACCATAGTTAAAGATGAGAACATAGCTAGCTGAAAAATTACTCATGACATTAACATAATATAATCAATCCAATTACATCAACTAACATACTCTCAAGTAGAATTAAGTTCATACAATCCAATATCCAGCGAAATACCAATCCTAATCTACCATTCTAACCTACCATCAAAATGAAATCCAAAGCAAAATACTAGTTAGAAAGATAGAAAGAAAGTAGAAGAGAATTTCCCCTTGTAGACTTTACAATCCAAGTGTCTTTATAACACCTCCCCAAGCTCTATTGTAGATCACCACTTCAACTTCAAGCTTCCATTACAGCCACATGAACAGAACCAAAGTTAGAAGAGAATTGATCATCCATCTTAAAGAAACAAGCTGAAACTAGAGTTAATCAATGTGATGCCAAGAACTTGTGTTTCAATCGGTTGAGATTTCCAACTCCACCTTTGAGTGATGAACTTGTCCAGATCTGAATGCTTGAAGAGAGGGTGAAATTGAATGGATTAGAAGTGGAAAAAGGGACGAAATGATGATAGGATGGAGTATCTAGGCTTTGGAAGGAGTTTAATCAGTGGAAAATAAAAGAATTTGGCTAGAATTTGAGGAATTGAAGAATGAATGGAGAGGAGGAAGAAGGTCAATGGGAACGAAATGGAGTAAGTTCCAGATCTAAAATGAGTGCCTCCTTCTCATTTTCTAGTGTTAGCACAAAGGTATGAAGTGTTAGAATTGATTATAGGCCTTAACTCCAATCTAGGTAGCTTATGATTTGATATATTTGATAAATAATGGAAGTAGAAAATAATATCCTTTCCAAACTCCCAAAATTGCCCATTTAGAATGTTTTCAATGTCCTTTATGTCCTCTACCATGTCACTTGACCTACACATAAAAATGTGATACATTAAAGTATTTAAATTATAAAATATAACAATATATACTATGTGCATAAAACTATAGTCTAATGAAATTAATTTAATATCTCCACACATGAGGGCATATTAGCATGAAATTTAACATGAAAAATCAAGGAAAAAATCTCAGAAAATGATGGAAAAGAAAGCACTATAAAATACCTAAGAAAATGGGAAGAAAAAAAGGTTTCCTAGGAAAATAAACTAAAATACCTTTTGTTCACCAAAATTTGACTAGTTCTAACATAAACATCCCAATCACTTTGGCCAAGTTTGGTAACACAAATTAATCTTAATTAAGTACTCTAAACAAAAATTATGTGATTAAATCCTAAATCATTAAGAAAAATTAAAATTAATTTCAAGTGAGACTATAACTAAGGATATTTTTGGAAAGTGAAAATAAGTGAATAGTACATGAAAATGGGTTCAACATGGATTAAAATCTAATCACATGAGGGTTAATGATATTAAATGGATGATGAATAAACATTCCTTGGGAAAATCTCACCCGGAATCACATAGAAAACTCTAATTAATCACTCGATTAATCCTGATTAAAGCACTAAATTAACCAATCAATATGGAAAATACACCAATAGTAAGAATTAACCACCAAATCTATGGAATATAATAAAATATCACAAAATATGCTTAAAACCAAGAATTTAACACATTTTTCCACAAATTACTCAAAACTTGCTATAAGATAAAAATACTCTTAAAATCATGAAAATAATCAAAATAATATGATAAAAATACTAGATTTAGGGGATAAAAATATGGTAAAATGTGGTCACATCAATGTCACCTTAGTCTCCATCTCCAAGTGAACCATCATGCCAAAGAATAAAGGCAGAACATACATCTCAAACTTGCACAACGTGAGAACTATTTCTCTTTGCAATGCTAGGAACTTCTTAGGGCTAATTACTTTACTAAAATAGGCTTAAGAAAGAAAGATAGTTTCGTGATTGTCACTTATGCCTTTTTGGGCAAAATGGATTGTATACCCACCGTTATCATATGCTTATCAAAATATGGTAGTCATGAGACTTTAGACCCTTTAAGTCTTTCATAGATATGAGATTCTTGATGATTAAGAAGTACCCCCTTAGAACTTTAACTCCATTAAGAAACTTACAAAAAGTTATTTTCTATTTTTTAGATAAAGTATAAGCTATCGGAGGTAGAAAAGTATGTCATTTCTCCTTCACTGATGCCAATTCTCCTCTAATTCCTAGAGCAACCAAATCCAACATTGCCTTCTTACCATCTTTGGTCTTTCCTGACGCTAAGTAACATATCAATTATGCTATAACATATATTTTCTTCTATATGCATTACATCAAGAAAGTGCCTTATATACAAAGACTTTTTATAATGCAATTAAAAAAATGATCTTTTCTTCCACCTGCTCGTCCCAAGATGTCTCACAAAAGGTTTCTCAAAGTTGTTATTCAAATCCTTTACCTTGTAAAAGAGGTTCTCACCACTTAACAGTAAAGGTTCTTTTCCTTCTTATGTATTCTCATCATAGGCTTTTCATAACCCCCTGTAACAATATCCCCAAGGCAAAAATTTGTAATACTCGAGGAATTACCATACACTGGAAAATTGTTAATCATACCAAATAGCATAGCTCTCAAATTGAATGTTTCCTTCTTATACCCATCATACACCTCCACATCCCCTCCCACAAATAGCTTCAAAACTTCAATTAGTTAAGTCAAGTATATGTCTATATCATTTCCAAGTTGTTTGGGTACAAAAATTAACATAGACAACATTATAAACTTCTACTTTATGCATAGCCACAGTGGTTGGTTATAAATCACCAAAACCAACGGCCATGTACTGTAGGTACTATTCTTCATACCATGCATGTTCATTCCATCAATAGACATTGCAGGGTATAGGTTTCTTTATTCTCCCCTAAAGTCTTCATAGTCATGATCAATTAATTTTCATTGCGGAGAACTTGTAGGATGTCAAAACTTTTCATCTTGAATTCTTTCATCTGCATGCCATATGAAGTGCTTTGCATTCTCCGCACTACTATAAATGCATCTAAATCTAGGTCTGATAGGAAAATGACATGCTACCTTCGGTGGACTCGATCATTTTTTTCTTATATCGTGGGGCATTGCATTTAGGACACTTGTCTAATAATGCGTATTCTTTCCGGAATAAAATGATGCCATTATGACAGGCATATATCCTCTCAAAACACATCCCAATAACACTTAGCATTCGTTTAGCCTCATATGCTTGGTTAGGAAGCTCATTTCCTTCTGGAAGTATATTCTTTAAAAGTGCAAGCACTTCTATGAAACTCTTATCACTTTATCCATTGCTTGCTTTCAAGTTGTATAACTTCAACACAACTAACAATATTATGAACTTAGTACAATCAGAGTACAATGGTTTTTCTGCAACCTTTCAAACATTTTTGGACAGTCCTGCAGCTCATCCTCAATCATATTTGCCATTACTTTAAGACGGCCAGCCTTGAATGTGCTTGTTTCGAAATCATTCAATCCATAACTCCTACTATACCTCTAATCGCTATACTTATTGTTCATCTCGCCATGCTTTGTCCTACATGTGTAACTTCGGTCAATTCCATTACACACTAAATGTGATTGCAAATCAACTGTACTAACTAGCCTGCCATAACAACACTTTAAACAAGGCATATAATTTTTTTCGGGGTTATCAACATGCTCAACTACAAACCTAACAAACTCTTTTCACTCCATCCCAATACTACTAAGTCAAATGATTCACAAACATCAATTTCCAATCCATACTTCTATATAAGTTATGTATAAATTTTGGTAGAGCCTCCCAATAATTCTACAACAACAAATCACAAGGTATGCTTTTTTAGATAGTTCTAATATCACAACCTTATAACTTGCTAAAATCTAATCAAATTACTTCTAATTACTACATTAATCATTATGAACACCCTATTTTGTCCGGTCTTTATACAAAAAATTAGAAAAAGTGTAATTAAAAATTAATGCAAAATTTCCTTTTAATGCGAATTATATATATATATATAAGATAATAAATAATAATATATTCTCCAAATCCAATCCTTTGTAGAATTTTCAAAAAGGAAAAAAAAAAGAGCTGGAATTTCCCTTTAATTTGAATGAAAAATCGGTAGAAACCCCAAAAGGATCACTCTCCAAATACAATCTCCTTTATTTTAGGAATTTCAAAATTCCTTTATTTTGATTTTCAGAAATCCAATCTTTTTCAAAAATTTAATATTTAAGAAGAAAAAAAAACTCAAAATACTTGCTTAAAAATAAAAAATTTAATAAAAAAAGAGGAAAAAGGCGTTTCAGCCCCAAAAGGGACCTGAGCCCTAAAATTAAGGCTCAGGCTGATGAGACCAGGGAGGGTAGCGTGGAAGAAAGGAGCGAGAGAGACAGAGATGAAGAAAAGGCAAGGAATAGAGGAAGCCGAACTGGAGCACGCAAGCCGCAGAAACAGAGGAGGCGTGCACGAAAAGAAAATGGAGAGAAAAAGCTGGGAAGGAGGTAGAGCACGAAGGGAGCCACGGGACTGAGAGAATGGAGGCGTACACAAAAAAGAAAGAAACAGAGGAGCCACGGGACGGAGAGAATAAAGGCGTACACAAAAAAGAAAGAAACAGAGGAGCCACGGGAGACTAGAAAAGGGAGCGAATAACAAAAGGGAAACGAAGGGAGCTGCAGGAACATGGTGGAGGCGTGCACGGAAGAAAAAAATGGAGGGAGCACGCTCGGTTAAAATTGGAGGGGAATCACGAAAAAGAAGAGAGAAAGCCCTAGAAATTTGGGGGGCTGAAAATCCAAGAAAAATTGGAGAGCCGCGGGGAAGCCTAAGCAAGAGAGATAGGGAGAGATGAGCCCTGATCCAAATGGGAGGCCCCTGAGACAGGGAGCATGGCCATGCGAGAAATTGAGAGGGAGGCACTGACTCAGGACAAGAGAAACAAAGGGAGACTAGAGGGTACTCGTGAGTAGAATTGCTTTGAAGAGAACGAGGATTTAGGCAAAGAGAGTGAAACAAGTTGGCAAAAAAAAATGAAAGCAGTACCGAGTTCGGATCGTGGGTTTTTTACTGCCATAAGGAATCTGCGCAAACATTGGTGTTATTAGTTCGGTAATTTTTGCTTTTATTACACTCTGTTTCTTTATCAATTCTGCTTTTGTCATAATTTGCTAACTTAATACTGTCTCTCTAAGTTGTTGTATCTCTGTTTCCTCCCAAGCTGAGTGTATGACCGAAAATGGGGTATGTTTGTCTGTGTCTTGAAACCCCTTTTGATCTTTTTGGCACCACCATGTTTGTTGGTATATGCCTCTGAGCGTCTAGATTGCGCATTTAGTGTGTTGAAACAGAACTTTGGGTTCAATATGTCATGTTTTGAGGTATAATGCAAGGTCTCTGGGTCATGTATATGCTGAATTTGTGATGATAATGGCATAGTTTGTTGCTGTAAAGATCCCTTGTGCTCAGGCTGTGTATGCATCTTGCTTAATCTATTTGCTATTGGAAGCATGCAGCTATGTGGCCTATTAACATGATTGTCATATATGATGCCTTTGAGGGTCCTCATAATGCCAAGAAACTGGTTTTGTTAGTTTGATTATGTGTTTTCTTTAATACTTGCTTGGGGATGGAAGCATGTTGATGTTGGGAAAAATTTTCACTCTTGTTTAGTGAAACAATCTTTTGGGCTGATATAATATTGTTCTTGGAATTAGTGTTGGCTTAAATATTTGAGGTTGTTTTTCACGGTTATAAAAAGAAGCAGTGACCAATTTTTTTGTTACTTCAAATGGGCAAGCTCGAGGTTAGCTAATGGGATTTGGTTTTGGTTCTTAATTTAGCTTTTTTTTTTTTATCTTGGTCTAGTCTTTGGTATAGTGGTGTCTTCCTTTTAGGATCAAGTTAGTTCGTGTAGTTTTTAGATTTGGGTTGGCTTCAATAAGAGCATTGCTTTCAAGGTTAGGAGTGTCTCCTGGGCTAGTTGATGATTTATGCTACTTTGTCACTTGCACAAGCCCACTGATATACTTTCATGCTCTTTCTGTATTATGTTTGTATTTAGCCCCTGTGGATGACGGCATGGCTTTTTATTAGCATGTAGTTTTTCTTCTTTTATAAGAAATTATTTGGGTTTTTGTTCCAAGCTTTTAAGTTGAATCTTCTTCCCTTTCATTTCCTTGCGAGTATCATGGGAGTGCAGATCAATTTAGGGAAAAATCAAGATCATCATCATCAAGGCAAAGAGGGATTGGCACATAAGCAAAATAGTTTGATCCTCTTTCTCATCATCTCATGATTGTATTTAAGTTATCTGAGTTGGCACGGTAACACACACCATGACAAAATTATGCACGTTTGCGAATATTTGGCATAATGTATATTTTTTATTTGCTTTAAAAAATTGGTCACGAAGGTTTTTAGAACTTTCACATGCCCCTAAAATAATCGCACCATGTAAGCTTGCGGGGCTGCATGAGTGTATCATAAAGGTATATGTATAATAAGTCCCAATGACATTTCCCTCCAAAATTTTATTTTCTCATAAAAAATAAATAAAATAAAATAAAATAATAATAAAATGAATAATAGAAATAACCGATTTGGTAACCACACCACGTGAGGTTTCCAGAACCCACGCAGGTATTCTGGTTAACTGTGTTGTTGCGTAAGATTGCGAGTCCACCCAGATGTACTAGTTAAACTTCCTTTTGAGAAAATAATTATATTTTATAAAGAATGAACAATAATAATAATAATAATAATATAACCAGTTCTCAAAATTTTTAATGATAATAGTATTTTTTAAATTATCGCCTTAAAATTATAATAAAGCCTTAATGCCGCGAGGTTTAGAACTTCTGCAGGTAATTAAGAAATCGATATATTGGATATGACCACGAGTCTGTAACAGGTAGATTGGTTTTCTCTTTTAAAAAAAAATTCAAAAGTACAAAATATAATGGTTTTTTTTAAAAAAAATCAAATAAATGCATTTTCAAAAATTAAAAAAAATAATAATAATGAAAAAATAAAATAAAATATTTTTGAACAAAATAAAATAAGAATAAGTAATAGGAATTAAATTATCTTTTTGTCAATTAAAACGCACCAACTTAATCTCAGAAAATTATTTTGTTTGCAGAAAATTAAATTATTCTCAATAGCTTTCTCTTATTACAAAAATTTTATAATAAAAAATATCAACAAAACTGACACGCATTTCTAGTCCCGAACTACGTGGACTTTAATCCCCATCGCAGGGTACGTAGGCCCTAGGCTCTGATCCTGGGTTAAGTCCGCTTTTGTAAATAAATAAATATTTTTTAATTTATTTTCTTAAATTCTTTTTTCCTCATTTTTTTCTAAATCCCCTTAATTTCTAAGTTAATTTATTTTCCTTATTCTGTTTTCCAAATTTCTCAAATTTTCTTAAATTCTTCTCTACCCTGATTCTCGCATGTGAATGATAAAAGGAAAACCAAAATATATTTAAAGCCATATTAATTTGCACAATCAACTTAAGGTAACCATTCCTAGGAACGGGTGTTGTGGGGTGCCTAACACCTTCTTCACACACAATCGACTCTTGAATCCAACTCTGATTACGCAGACCATCATTTTCCTCCCTAATTTGGTTTCTCAAGATTTTCCTCAAAATTTTGATGGCGACTCCTCACAAATTGGTTTTTCGCTCGAAGACTCAATTTGTTCTCTTTTTCCTTCCGTCGCATTTTTCCGGGTGCAACAATCATAATTCATGCTATTAAATAAACTAGACCCATTATTTGTACTATCATTCTCAATTTCTCCTAACTTTATGAGTTTTAGAATAAAACAAAGGGAATCTACACATAATTAGTTTTAGTTCAACAAATATATGGTAGCATGACGACTTAAAAATGGGAGTTTCCCAAGCCTTAAGCTTTCTCTTCACACAAAACAAAACAAATTTTAGCCAAATGAGAGTACAACATTACATTTTTGGCAATCATTTTTCAACGAATCCCAAACAACTAAAATTATTTTTTACAACCATATACTAGGCAGCATGATGGCTTAAAAATGAGAGTTTCTTGGGCCTTATGCCCTCTCTTCTTACAAAAATTAGCAAATGTCAACAAATTAAGATAACCCAAGACAAAATTAATTATGTGTCAAAATGATTCCAAACAAAACTTCACCCTTTGACTTCCTATCTAGATTTTAACACACTGATCCATCCAATTTATCCACTTTCATAAAGAAGCAAAATCAAATGCTTCCAAGGTCACATTCCATATTACATCTATCTTAGCCAAATAGTTTCAATGTATCCACTTTCATAAACAATGTTACATTCATAAGGTTGCTTAAAATTTACTTACCAAATGCTTGAAAGAGTTTCCAATGTGTGAATATCGTATTTTGTTTGGGCTTCATACATAAAATTATAGAAAAATCAATTCAAATTTTTCTTTTAATGTCAATTTAAATGCGATTTTATAAAAATAAAAAATAATAAATAAAATATATGTTCTCCAAATCCAATCCTTTTTAGGATTTTCAAAAATCCTATTCCTTTCTTTTAATCTTTTAAATCAATCAAATTGTTTTCCTATCTTTTAAGATAAGCAAAAAAATAAAGTCCTATCTTTATAGTCTTAAAAATCCTATTCCTTTATTTTAACTCCTCAAAAGTATTATCTATTTCAAAAGGGGTTAATGTTAAGAAAAAAAGGAAAAAGAAAGAAAAGAAAACAAAGCAAAAACAAATAATAATAACAAAAAAAATAAAACAAAAAAATGGGGGAATTGGTCACCTGCATTTCAACCTCAAAGCCCTGATAAAATAAAGAGAGAGCTGCAAAAAGAGCTCGCTGGAGAGAGTTAGCAACGAACATGACTGGACAGAAGAGTAGAGGAGGGCTCAGGCAAAGAAGAGCAGGGAGTCTGAGAGAACAGCAACACGCAAGCACGGAAAAGGCAGCGGGAGATGTGCACGAGAATGAGAGACAAAGGGAGCATGCGTGAGAGGAAAGCAGAGCACGATGGAGGCCGAGAAAAACCTAGGAAGTTTGGGGCTGAAAACCCTAGAGTCCAAATTTCATAGGCCAAGGGATGGCGTATTAAAAAGAGATTGAGAGCACGATAGAGGCAGAGGGAGCCATGGAGGAGACTGAAAGAAAAACGAAGGAAGGAGACAGAGAGGAGAAGGAGCTCAAGCGAGGAAAAGAGAGGACAAAGCACGATGGCTCCGTACACGAGAGGGGGAAAAAGAGCCGAGGTTGAAGGAAGCAAATGCAAAGGAAAGGTCGAACCACAAGGCACTCTATTTACTGGTTGGCCTAAATTTTGTACTAGGATAGTGTTTGGTGAATTTGTAAGCAATTGTTTGCTATGCTTTGTATTTTGTGAATTTATTGAGCTTCTTTCCATTAAAGAGGGCAGTGCGTTCTTTGCTTTCGGGATGTGCTAATCTGGTGTTGATAAAATACTCTAATCTCAAAGTGGATTAAACTGTAATGAATATCATTTGCCTTGAAAGTCTGGTCCATAGTTATTCTTCAAATATGCCATGTTCAGTGTTTGGCAATTCTATTTTGCTTTTGTCTCTTGAACCCATCAGAGGTGTTCCAATGAACTTGAAAGTATTGTGTACTCTATGAAGTTATTGAGCTATTTTCCAATTTAAGGAGGGTGTTGCATTATGCATCTTTGGGTTTAGTTGTCCAGGGCCAACTGAGATGCTAAAATTTCAAATTGATTCAATTATGAAATGAACATGGTTTGTGTTAGAAATTATACCTAGAGTTGCTTGTATATATGTTTATATTTGGTACCCTTTCATGACTTTTGGCCATCAAGGGAGTTCAGTTGAATGTTAAACGTTTATCTTTTAAATTTTGTCCTTGTTCAATAGGTGTAGCAGGCTGTACATAAACTGGTAATGTTTTGTGTCTCTCCTATTTTAGGTTCAAGATTGGCAAGAGGGAATATAGTGTTCGCTTCCTTAAAGGCCCCTTTTGGTTTCATAGATTTTTTAAGCAGATTAAATATAGAGAACAGTATGGCACATGTTTATTCGGTTTTAGGCTTCTCAAGTGGTCATATGACTTTGTGTTTCTATGCCTAAGCACTGATTTGGCTGCGGTGTGATTACATGTGGTTATAATAGTGAGAAAGGGGTATACATCTGTGATTCTACATGCCCAAAAACCAGTTTAGTATACTGCATGTTCATGTCCCATTTTATGCCCATAAATGAACTACTTTCCCATGTTTTTTCCATTTAAAGGTTGGGCGGATTTGCTGCACATATGAAGTATGTGTTCAGTCTCTAAAATGAACTTTATGCCCATTGTTTCACGCACTAAGATTTCAATTTAGTTGTTGGTTACTTTAGTTCTACTTTGGTGAAGAAAAAGATTTATATAGTTCTGGTTTTGGATGGAAAATTCACTTTTGTTGATATGCATGGTTTGTATGCACCGTCAAATTTATAGAGTATTCTCATTACATTTGATATGAACAGGGGAGAAAGGGGTGAGAGTAGACAAATCGAAAGAGTAGAATAATCACATAGAGAGGGGATAAATAGGGAGAAAAGAAAGAGTTTAGGAGAGAAAGATATAGAATACGGGAAGGAAAGAGACAGAAAGAGAAGAGAAGGAAAGAGAGAACATAACTCAAGAAAGAGAGAGAAAATAGAAGAGTTCAGAGAGAACTCAAGAGGAAAGAACTCAGAATACTCAATATTATTCAATTCATCTCTTTTGAATATGCATTACATATGGGCCTTTATATAGGCAAAACAAAGAAAACCTAATCATAAAGCAACTAAACTCAAATAATCATATTAGATCTAGAAAATCTAAGAGATATATCTAATTATAAAAAATCTCAAAAGTAAAAAATGAAAATTCAAAGAAAAATAATTAAATTGATATTCTAATCCTAATACTATTAAACAATCTCTTTAATTTAAATCTAGGAAATATATTAAAGGATTTCTAATAGATTTTTTTTTTATAATTTAAATCTAATCAATGATTTTGGCTTCAAATAAATACAAATTGGAAACCAACAAAAATAAATAAATAAAATTATTTAATAAAAAAGGATCTAAAAATTCATTGCAAGAAATTATGTGGATATCGTCTAAGAATCTTTTGGATGCCTTTTTGATTTCCATCAACATTTAGCTTCTAAACAGAACTCTAGATATCCATGGTAGGGTCTAGGGACTTTGAACTGGGCCTTATAATTTATTGGTGGGTTTGAAAGTCAAGAATATTGTGTGTCATGTTAAAGGTAGAGCCAACTTATTAAGTACGCTAGCTTTATCTCTGAAATTGTCTAGGGTGTTGGTAGGAAAGGTTCAGAGTTTCCGGGTACTTGAAAGATAGTATTTTTGTCATGGGTTCGAACAGTTTATGATGTTCCCAAATGATTAGAAGTCTTGCAGTAAAGACGTGATCTGTGATTTGAAACAAAGAAGTCATTCTTGATCTCTTGTGAAAATGCTACTAATATGAATACTAATCCTCTCTTATCTTTTTGAGTACCATGGAAGCATAAACCAAGTTTGGAAGAAATCAAGGCCATTGCCCCCAAATCAAGCATGGGAAATAGAAGTTATCAACTTCGGAGCAAAGGAAGACATAAGAGTTTGCATCTCCTCATCTTAGGATTGTGTTTAAGTTACCTGAACTTGCACATTAACACACATCATTACAAAATCTTACATGTCTTTAAATATTTGGCATAATATATATTCTTCTGTTTTGCTTTTAAAATTGGTCACGAAGGTTTTAGAGTTTTCGCAGACTTTTAAAACAATTATGCCATACAAGTCTACAGGGCTACACAAGTGTCTTAAAAAGGTTTATTCGAAATAATAAGTTACCATGACTTTTCTATAAAAATTTTCTTTATAAAAATAAATAGATAAGTAACAATAACAATAATAATAAACAAAAATGATGGTAGAAACATTGTAAATAATCATATTATTTAAAATAATAATAATAATAATAATCGGTTAAATGAATTTGCCACGTGAGTTTTTAAAACCCACGCAGGTATTCTAGTTAGTCATATTGTCGCGTGAAATTGCGAATCCATGTAAGCATATTCGTCAGATCATACTTAATTATCAAATGTATAACGTCTGCTTAAAATGTTTTCTTGTTTTTAATTACATTTCAAAAATAATAATTAATAATAGTGCAATAGTTTTTCCAAATTTTATTACAAAAATAAAAAAAATAAAAAAAAACATAAATAATAGTAATTGTTTTCCTCATTCTTACTCTCAATATTTTATAAAACTTTTATATTGTGAGGTTTAGAACTTTTGCAGGTACTTAAAGAATCAGTCTATTGAGTATAACTGTGAGTCAGTAATAGGTAAATTAGTTTTATTTTGTTTAAAAAAATTTTTTTAAAAGTACAAAAGATTTGTTGTGTTTTTTAAAAAGTTAAAAAAATGTATTTTCAAAATTAAATAAAAATAAGAGTAAGGGGGCGAAATTAAATTATTTTTTTCAAATTAAAACACATCAACCCAAATGTTAGAAAATCGTTTTATTTGTAAAAAGGTGAATTATTTTTAATTAAATTTCTTTTATCACCAAAATTTTATAATTAAAAAAAAATCAATCAACTAACATGCATTTTTAGCTCAAACTACGTGGACTTTGATTCCTATCGCAGGGTACGTAGGTCCTCAAGCTCTGATCCTAAGTCAAGTCCGCCCTTGTAAATAAATAAATATTTTCTAATTTATTTTCTCAATTTCTTTTCCTCATTTTTTCCTAAATCTCCTTAATTTCTAATTTAATTTATTCTCTTTATTTTGTTTTCCAAATTTCCCAAATTTTCTCAATTTCTTTTTTCCCATTTTTTCTTAAATCTTCTTAATTTTTAATTTAATTCATTCTCTTTATTTTGTTTTCAAAATTTCCATAAATTTTCCTAATTCCTTTTTTTTCTCTACCCATATTTTCGCATGTGAATGATAAAAAGAAAACCAAAATACTTTTAAAGCTATATTAATTTGCACAATCAACGTAAGGTAACCGTTCCTAGGAACGGGTATTATGGGGTGTCTAACACCTTCTCAACACACAATCAACTCCCAAACTCAACTCTGATTATGCAGAACATACTTCCTTTCTTAATTTGATTTTCTAAGATTTTTCTTCAAAATTTTGATAGTATCTTCTTATAAGTCGGTTTTCATTCGAAAACTCGATTTGTCTCTCTTTTCAATTTGTCTCACTTCTGTCATTTTTTTCTTTCATTGCATTTTTTTGGGTACAACACAATGCTTCCAAGGAATGTCCAAAGTTCCAAAGAACACACGTGAGTTCTTCAACAAGCCACCAACAAACTTGTGCACCTAAAAAAAAAAAAGAAAAATCAAAGTAAACAAAGACCCTGGACTTGAAATATACAACATAATGGCCTATGACATTCATCCTATAACCTTTCTTATTGGACTTGAAATAGGCGACAACATGAACTATCATAACATTCCTCAAAATATAGGGTGTGATTACAACTATACATACGAAATAAATATAGAAATAATATTGTCACTTCTTATAATAAAAAAATAAATAATTAATCTTCTATCATATTTAATCAATTGAAAAGGGTTATTTGAAATTTTTAAGAAGTATGGTGGGTATGGATTGAATTTAGATAGAAGTACACATGCATGGTGGCATAGTTATGGAACAAAAGGATTTAGAGGATTTTGAAGAAGGAAAATGTTGGGATAAATAGGTTTACGAGAGAAGAGGAAGAATCTTTAAAAGATTGAAGAGTCAAAATTTAACTCAATAATAATCTAAAGCCATGGAAATCTCCATAATCCACATAATATTCATTGCACATATTACAATAAAAACCTTTGTACTTTTATAGCCTTGTACAAATCACGATAACCTTTCATAACAGAATAGATTTCCTGCACTTCTAAGAGACCGCCACCTAGATCATAATGTTCTTAATTAATGACACTTAGACGTGATCATAGAAATTAACCTAATACAAAAGAAAAGAAAATTCACTTTCATTTACATGTTAACCCTGCAATAAATTTTAACTTCTTTCTACTGATTATATATCATGTATAAATTCAATGCCATTCTATACAATTCTTAAAAAAATTAAGTTTGATTGTAAGACTCATGTATTAAATATAAAAATTACAAAATTCTAAATCCTTATGGTATTCAACTTTCGATTGTCAAACTTCTAAAATTCTAACGCTGCCCATGAAAGAAAGTAATCATGATTGTTGTAAAATTTACACCCATTTTAAAATTATAATTAAAGGAATGTCTGGAAAACACAGAAAACAAAGCTTTATGAAACATCTCACTAAAAGGTTGTCCTAGTAAAAGGAGATTGCGACGCATGTGCAGTATCACACATTGACAAGTCATAGTTCTAATTGAAAAGCATCATAAACAATAAAATTGTAACCGACGCATATATTATATGTGATCTCCAATTCATGTATGAAGCCAAAAACCTTAGTCTTACAAATTAAAGTAGCTAGGGCACTATAGTAAAGGGATCCTTTTGTAGAACCCAACATGATTAAAAGAGATATGAAGCGTTTCTTCAAACATCTTGTGGGCATACTTCAAAATTAAGGAACAATGAACATGGTTTACTCTTGCTGAACTCCCTTCCACGAAAAATCAATACTATTCCTAATCAGTCCGCAACATTATATAATGCATATAAACAATCTAAGCAAAAATATTCATGGCCCGAAAAAAAAAGGCTAGAACTTGGTCAAGACAATCCAAGCATATTCAAAACTCAAACCAAAATTATAAAATACTTGTTCAAGACAAACAAAGCAAGAACCTAGTGGGAGAGAAGGCAAGAAGGGAGAAAGCATAAGTAGTGGTGTTACCTAATAGCTAATCCAAGATGGAGGTTGAAGAGAGAAATGTAGGGCATGTTTGACAGCGTTTTCTATTTTATTGTTCTCAAAATAGTTTTTTAAAAGTGTTTCTGAGAATAAGTTTTAGAAAACAAAAAACAAAAAAACTTATTTGATTCATTGTTTTGAAAACTGTTTTTAAGAACAAAAAAATAGAAAAACTCATTTAAGAAAATTGTTTTGAGAATTAAAAATAGAAAAATTTGTTTGATTCACTTGTTTTATGAAACAATGTTCATAATAATTGGCACTTTTTTCTTTATTATGATTTAAATAGACTAAATTTACTATAACATAATTGACTAATTTAATAATAAAATTTTAGCAAAATAAACAATAAATAACATATTTATTATAATATAATAGATTAATATAATAATAAAATTATGTAGGATAAACCTTAAATGAGGTGTTTGAATGTTGTAGTGGGTGAAATATATTACAAGTTCTTGTTAGCAATATGAAATTATCCTTCATTTCTTATCTTGTCAACTCCATTTGCAGAGCCAATACATATCCTTAATTATAATAATTAACTCCTTCACTTCATAAAAAATTAGCAGAATAAATAATTAATAACATATATGTACTATAATATAATAGATTAATATAATATTAAAATTCTGCATGGTCAACTTTGAGTGAGGCGTTTGAATGTTATAGTGTGTGAAATATACTGCAAGTTTTTGCTAGCAATATTGAATTATCCTTCATTTATTGTCTTTTCAACTCCATTTGCAAAGTCAATACATATTTTTAACTATAATAATTAACTCCTTCACTTCATAAATAAATTTTAGCAGAAAAAACAATAAATAACATATTTTACCAACATAAATCAAATATTTTGCTAACATAAATCACATAGTCAACAATGAAATTGATATAGTTTTAAATAAAATTTCAACAGTAATATTTATATAATTAGTACAAAGTTAGCTAATTAGAAGAATTGATATATTCTAACCACATCCAAGATGCAAGATGATCACAAAGTATTGCCATTTATGCTGCACTTTCATCAGATAGTCTTGATAAGTTTTCCATATTATAACTTGTATTTTCTAGATTTGTGTTTCTAGCAAGGTCCTCTACTTCTTCAGGATTCATGTTCTCCCATTATGTAAATAGCCTATCACGTTGACTCCACTTACGGATGTAATTATGAATAGCACAACATGCTATCACTATGAGACGTTGTTTTAAAGGATCATATGATGGCATTAATTTTAGAATTGGAAATCGAGCCTTCAATACCCCAAAACAACGTTCAATCGTCATTCTTAAAGAAGAATGCCTATAATTAAAAAGCTCTTTGGGACTTCTAGTTTGACGTCCTCTTTCTTGATATTCTTGTGCATGATATCTTTCTCTTCTATATGGGGGAAGAAGACCTCCATTACAAGGATATCCAAAGTCCACAAGATAATATGATCTTGAGGCAATATAAAACATTAATTTAAATATAAGCATAAATAAATTCATCTAAATGAACTAAAGAAGAAGAGTAATCATATGTAAAAAAAAAAAAGCATTTCATTTAGAATTTAACCTTCAAGAGGCCACGAAAAATTTGCATTAGGATTGGTCATTGCATCTAACAAAACCTTTGCATCATGAGCACTACCTTCCCAATCTGAATAAACATAGGTAAACATCATATTGAAGTCACATATACACATAACATTTTGTGTGATGACTGCTTTTCGTCCTCTACATGATATTTGCTGCTCAGCAGGCACCCAAGCACTAACATGTGTCCCATCAATTGCACCTACACAGTTCTGATTCAATATATATATATATGAGAGGTAATATTTATGTTAATATTAATAATAAGTAGTAACTATAAAATATTAAAACTTACTTTGAACCAAGGATAATACTTTGTGTTATTTTTAACATTGTCAGGCAACTCCCAAGTCTCCTGCTTGACGATCTCTTTCCCCAATCGACACATTGCTTTTAACACTTGCTTAAAATAATAAAAAATAGTTTGGGTCGAATGTTGGAAACGATCAGCAACTACGCGTTGTCTAAGATTATGGCCTATAATGTATAAAAACATTGCAACTTTCTCTTCCAAACTCAACTCTTTTGAGTCCATTAAATAATCTTTACTCTTTAACTCATCACATAAATTGATGAAACATATCTTTTCCATTCTCAACAATTCATAACATGTAGATCCAGATCCTTGTAAAATCTCATTGACAAATTCTCGACCAGTAAGCGTAGAATTACGAACTGGAACTTTGTTAAGAAACTTGCTTTCATACTCACATATCATGTTAATTAATGCTAACTCTGCTAATTCATAGTCATCTTCACTTGAGCTAGATGAAGTTATAGATCCCAGAGCTACCTTCAATATCCATAGTGCACAATAATCTGTTCAAATGCAAACAAACATAAATCACGAGAAACAATATCAAATACATAACTAGTCATAGTATTCATAGTTTGGAAACAATATCAAATACATAACTAGGCATAGTATTCATAGCTTGGAGAAAGTATCAAGTACATAACTAGTAATAACATTCATAATTACCAAACACAAGACATGCAAACATAACATTCATAGACACAACATAGCACCTACAAACATAGATCAAATCAAACTATTCAGCCATGCCTTCTTCCTCTGTGAAGGCACAGCCATAAATATTTCCCTCCAGGCAGGATTAATAAATTTATCCATTGCCTTCACATAAACCGCGTCAGAGATATCTTCAAGCTCATTAAGAACAGCAACACATTTGGCAATGGAATAATCAGATGATGTGGCTCCAACACTACTAGCTTCCGTGCTCTTTGCCCTCAACATCTCAATTTTAGCTAGGTGAGCCTCTGCCCTTGCATTAGATGCCTTAACCATTGCTTGAATTGCTTCACTCAATTGATCAGATCTGCACTCTCTTTTTTTCTCTCGATCAGGCTGAACAATGCGCTTTCCACTATGTGTCACACGCTCAATTATGTCTTCATCAATGTCATCATCATTTTCAAGGTTTACATGAACTCCACCATGAAGATATTCTTCTTCAAGTTGAATATCATCTGAAGAATTTGGTGGATCTTGAGTAGATGAATGATGAAGTACACCGGTGGCAGTGCTTCTATTGAAAATTACACCTAGCAATTGATAATGTTCCAGCCCTTGCTTCTTGAATTGAGCAGCTTCAGAATGTGCCTACAAAAATATGCACTATCAATAATCTAGATAATATACGTGTACAATGTAGAAAAAAATTTCAAATGGTTACATACCAAAATATAATCTCTCCAACATCTCTCATCAGCAGTAACTGTGTTGGTCTCAGGACTCCAACCAAATCCAGTGTGTTGTAGCAACAAAGAAAAATCTCTATGTTTTGCCCATAGCCTATTATACTTTTGCTTGATTTGTTTATCATTAAAAGGACACCTAGTCATAGCATTCAACTTTCCTAACATGTCTTTCCAAACTTTCTGTGAAAACACACCATTGTTGTAATTTCCTTTGTTTACTTCTTCAATCATAATGTCTATGAAGCATTTAACTACATGCTTTGGCCAAGTTGCATTTTCTGAAACTTCTATTGACCCAATAGTTGCCATCTATAATATATGAGATTCAATCATTCAAGCAAGAAGTTAAACAAATTCACCAAAATCGATGTATCATTGACAAGAGAAGAAAGTACCAAAACACAGAAAATCAAGGACCATCAAATAAAGAAAACAAAACTAAATACATGTCACTGCATATCTAGGCTTTAACTTTCTTGCAATTTAGGTCCTATAGATAAAATATCTGCTTATAACATAGAGAAGGCATCACATAAGAAACTTTTTATGAGGGAATAATCATAGCCCCATGGGAGAAAGATGGAAATGAAACAAATAAATAAACTTTTTATGACCAAACTCAAATCCTACAAAATTGAACTATTTCAAGAACCAAAATATTAGAAAGTGAAATAATTCCTCCTCTGTAGATGGTCTAACATAGAAAAGGCATCACATAAGATAGGTCTTACCAAATAAATTAGCAATCCTAAATCCTCTCCCACTAAAACAGGGGATTGAGGATTCAATATAGAGCATTCCAATAGAAAGCCATTTAGAAATAAAGTATAGTCAGTAAAGGCATTATCCACATCAGCCCACCATATACAACAAAATCATAAACAATAACTTATCGACAAATTGAAGACTCTGTTTGCAAATTACATTAATGAGGAGGCAACAATCATATATTAAAATAATTAATATATGAATGCACCCTGCAGTCAATCCATCCTGCTCCGTACCATTTGAATGAGCAAGAAAATTCAATTCAATGATTAAAATAAATGATGATATAAAATTTGAACTTGTGCATCATTACATCTGTACCTTCTATTGGATCACCTCAATAATACAAGGTTTTGATTTGTTCCCATACACTTCACGTGAGGCTACAAAAGGTAGCCACAATAAAATAGACACTGATCAGCCAACTTCAAAATGGAGGATAATGAGGGTTTTGACATATTTGCATGTTAGGCCTTGAAGGAAACGACTTCCCTAAGATTGGCAAAGGATGTTCATAAGTCCATTCACACACAAATACAAAAGGTTTCACAAGGATACAAATTTCATATCTCACTCAAATCAATACTCAACATCTTGATATACCAAAATTCTTTACCCAAAATTAATATTAGCTCTGTAAGGAGTATCAATTTTCTCAGCAGCCAAGCAGAAAGAATCCAGATATAAACCAACAAATAATAATATAATGAAAATCGGGGGAAAAAAATAGAGCTTGACCACCAAAACACCTCAAATGACAAAAATAGGTATGACAATTGTAGTTGAGCAGAACAAAGTTGAAGCTCCAAGGTTAAGAGTTACAGATCGAGTTTCAAAATAAAAAATTGGCTCACATGCGGACTGACTTACAAATCAAGCCTAAAACCTGAATCAACCAGTGACCGAAGCTGAACTTCAAGTTGAAAACCAGAAATGAAGCTGAATCGAAGCTCAAGATGTCCCGGGTTTGAAGCCTTTCAAAGCAGTGCAGTAGATCGAGCCTGGAACTTGAAGATAAAAAAGGAATTGAAGTCGAAAACTGGATTAAAGCAAACTTGAAGCTGAATCGTAGTAGAAAATGAGAAGAAAGAAGGATCCAAGCTCAAAAAATCGCAGCAAGAAAGAAGAAAAAAGACTCACCAACGGTCAGGTAATAGCCGAAGGATGAAGACCGGCGACCTCAGTGCAAGAGAAAAATGGATGAGTTGAGGCGAAGGATCTGAGATTTTTTGGACCTGAGCAGACTCTTGAGACCTGGTGCTGATAGAAGACCGCGGCAAGATGAGCTGAGAGTGAAAAATGGGCATAGGATTCGAAGAGCAAAACTAAACATGGTTAAAAATTACAAAAGTGCCATTAATGAGACCATGTTCTCCGTGTTTCCTCAAATTCCCAGAACAAAACATCCCAAAACACTTTAAAATTGTTTTCCATTTTTTGTTCCCAAAACACCAAGTTGTTTTTTTGTTTTCAGAACACTTCACTTTAAAAACAACTCATTAAATGAGTTTTTGTGTTTTTTTGTTCTTAAAAATAAAAAACTATTTCTGAGAACACTAATCAAATAGGGCCGTAATATCTCGAAATTTCCTCTCTATTTATAATGAGTTATTATTTATGTATTATGATTGATATAGGGTATGAATGAGAATTTTATGTGATAATGTTGATGTTTGGCCTATAGAAACATTGATATGATACTATTACGAGTTAGGTCCTTAATGGTAATTATAAACAATTTTGGGTTCTTAATGGTAAATGTTTTTAATTTCTAATTTAGCAAGAATTTAGGAAATTGGATTCTAGAATATTTTCAATGGGCCTAATTGATGTCATTGAATCCTAATTAAATAAAAAAAATCCAAAGGGAAAAGGAGTTGGGCCAAGAAATAATTTATTAAAAATAAATTGCATAATTAAATAATTAATGCATAATAATGAAATTGGGCCATTATTTATCACGAGTAGGTAAGCTCAGGTCCATAAAGGAGAATACTAGAATCATTGGATATTTTTAGAAACTTCAGAAAATCATTTAAAAAGGCCTAAAGATTACTAGGCCAAGTTGGACTATTTAGGCCCAATAAACTCTAAGCTCCATTTTATTGGGCCAAACAACTATTAATGAGCCCAAACATGTTAGAGCAACCACTAATAAACCTAAATTATTTTTCTACGCACAATTATAGTAGAAAATTTCATTAGATAAAAAATACATAAACTAGGTCCAAATATTATTGTGCAAACTTTGTTGAGCCAAATCTTGTCATTTAAGCCCAATACATTAAAAAATATACATCTTGAACTTATGAATCCATGAAAGTGATGTTAGAGTTGTAGGTAAAATGAGTGAAGGTGAAGTTACCAACAAGGTGGAAAAGAGGGGAAGAACATGAACTCTTGGATAAAAAAGAAATCAATGGTTGAAATTCATTCACTTTATCTATAAATAGAAAGCTCCTCCTCCCCAGCCTCCTCCCTAATTTAGCCATACCAAATCGTCATTTAAAGAGAGATTAGAGAGAGTGAGAAGTCTTGAAGGAAGGAAGGAGAAAAAAGGAGGAAGAGAAGGAAGAAGTTCTAAGGTTTTCTACAATGTAGCATCTTTTCCTATTCATGTATTTATTTTTAAGTAGTTTGCTTGATTTAGTTTTATGTTTCCATGATTATGAAAAACATGTTTTAGTAGTTAAAAGTATCTATGATTGGATCAAAGCCATGATTTTTCTTAGAACATGATATAAATATGCATGAATATGTTTGAATGTTGAAAAACATGCCAAGAACATGCTTTGATCTTGAATTGTTAAGGCAACCTTTAAGTAAACTTGTTTTTGTATCAATTACTTGAATAATATTATGTTAGAATGAGATAATGATACTATGGAGATTTATCCAAATCTCATCACCCATAACTCTAACCACGATTAGGTTCAAGCCACAAAATAGAGAAAGGAAATGAGGTGGTTCAACTTTGAACTTACTTAATCTTTTAACCATCAATCTTAGATATACATGTTGATAGAGTTTTGGTAGTTCGCTTAGTGTTTTCAAAGTTATTTTTATGCCAAAACTACTTTATTCAACTAAGCTTGGGAGGATATTCCACTAACAGCCTAACCTTGTACATGTTCTTACTTCTGGTATTGAGCTTATTGGACTAAGGCTATAAGGTTAATAGAATATTGTGGATTGTTCTTTGGTGTTCTTTTCTAAGTTAATGCTTAGTAAAACATCCTACCCACCTTAGTAGAACAAGCTACTGAAATAGGAAGACAAACTTCTTTGTGATACCTTGATAGTCTGATATCCTATGGAAGATAGTCTATCCTAGTACCTTAGAGTATTTCTTGTGATTGGAATAGTATACTTTATGGACTAAGCCTTGATACTTAGTGGAGTAAGGGTGCTTTTTCAAAACCCAATTTTAGGGACTTGAAGCTTGTTGAAATAAGGAGTAACATCTTAGATAGCTTATTCTTCTATCCATGAATTTAAGCTTCTGAGTTTCCTCAAAACAAAAACTTAGTCTACTATTCTAGGTAGCTTATTTCAACAATGTGCATGAATTCAGAATAACGTTCAATAGTCGACTACAGTTCCCATCTTAGTAGAAAAACCAAGTTTAACATTGAGAGATGTGTTTAATAGCTAGCTAGCTTATTCCACTAACCTACCAAGCTTATTCTACTAAGTTTTAACATGCATTTAATGTGGCGGGTGAACACTATATCCAGCTAAGTAGTAACTAGTTCTCATATGTAACAGCTAGATTTGGATAAAATCTATATATAAGACCACATTTAAGCTGATTGGTAAGATTATTAAGTATTCTAGAACTAAAATGTTATTACATTGATTCAAAGCATTATTTAGCATACTTAGATGACTCTGAGTTACAATGTTTCTATGTACTCTTTGTAAGTGAGAGTTTATCATTTATAATATTCTTTTATCTATGAGAAAGATTCTCTAGATGAGGTATTCTAGAGGGATTATTTAAGATTAGGTTACCATGAGTGGATTTGTAATCACACCAAGGAATTTATGAATGGTAGACTCAATGAAAGAGTCTAGGATATACTGAGACTTCATAAATACAAAAAATCAAACTTGTAGGATATAGTGGAAAAATCTCAATTAGTGTATAACATACCAAAATCTAGATCCTATATTTTTAGGCGAAAGAGGATATGTGCAATGCAAGCTATACTGCTTAGTGGATTTGAGCCTATAGAGTGCTTTAGAAGAATCCAAAATGCCCTAAAATGATAAGAAAGTTCTGAGATAGAAATAAAAGGAAGAGGAAATTGTTAAGAAGAATGAATAAATGAGTAAGAACGAATAATATTTATGTGAACAAAGAAAGTAGTATCCTTATACTGATTACAGGAGCAAGGAAATGTTAAGAAAAGCTAAAGAGCTTTTAATATAAGTATGTTGGCCTTGAGAAGATGTTATTAGGCCTAAGCTCTTTTAACCAAGTTTAAGAGAAACAGATGAAGACTTGGATCTTAGCACTATGATTTACTAAGCCTAGGGAAAATTATGTACTATAATTCTTAAGCCCAAATAAAAGAAAGATGAAAGTTGATGTTAAATACCCTGAAATAAGTATGTTAAATTACCTGAAGGTCAGAGAAATATGTTATGAATTAAAAAGAAATCAAAGGCTAATAATTTTTAAGTCTAAATTATTATCCAAAAAAACTAGAACTACTAACCTTGAAGAATTTTTGGATGATAATCTTATATGTTATGAATTAAAAAGAAATTGAAGGCTAATAATTTTTAACTCTAACATTAGCATTAACATGCTAAATTCCCTCAAAGCTCCCCAATTAAGCACGCCTTGGTAAGACTAATATAATGATGAGTGACCTACTAGGAAGTTTGGTATAACATCCTCGATTTTTTGAATATTACCATATGCATGAAAATGTGATAATATGGTATGTGATGCATTATTTGAATGAAAAGAAGAGTAAAATGATAATTTCATATGCTTAGACCTTAAAAGAAATGTATTTGCAAAATGGTGATTAGAAATTATTTGTAGTTTAGTCCTTGAAGAAAATTTTATTTGCAATTTAATCTTTCCAGAGGCAATTTCAAAAACAAGTAATATACCTGTCAAAATGGACCTTGTTATATATTGGACCTAATGAAACAATGTATTGGGTCCAAAAGAATCAATTTGAAAAGAAATAGACTAGAGAATGCAGTAGAAATTTAACTATAAGAAAAGCACTATAGGCTCCACAAATATATTTAAGTAAAAAGGAAAGTATGTGGGCCCCACATAAATATGGTTTGGGACAATATTAGAGAATACATGAATTAAAAATATTAGAAAATACAACCGAAATACCTTTAACTGTTCAAGTAAAAAGTAACTAGTATAAGATATATCTAGATTAAGAAAAATATGTTATATTAAGGACATTTCCTCCCCTATTACTAGTCGAAATTTTCATCACATGGGCAAAAGATGATTTTAATAAAAATGATGCCATGGATGATGTTTTGTTAGAGACATTTGGACACAATTTTATGGAAACTTTTTGTTGATAAATATCCCTTCTCTCCCTTCATTTTGGCCAACTTAAGAAAGCAAGAAAGAGAGGAGAGTGAGCTGCAAAATTGTCCAAGAGAAGGAGAAGTGGCATGACAAAGAAAGAGGAAAAAGGAAGAAGAGAAGAGCAAGGTATAAGATAAGCTTTCTTCTCTAATTTTCTAGGCCATGGCTCAAGTTAGTTTCTCATAAGTTAGGTTTAGTTTAGGTGAGTTTTCTCCCTCTTCTCTGAAGGGATTAATTCAACCAAGCATGGGGGAAGGGAAAGAAAAGTGTTTTCAGGAAAAGAGACCAAGGGAAAGCATGATCTAGTGTTAGAAAGTAAGATTTCATGAGTTTGAAGGAAGTTTTAAAGAAATCCCTTTCTTTCCTTCCCTAGCAGTGATTTTGACCGGACCAAAGGATAAAGAAGGAGTGAGAATTTCATGAAAATGATATTAAAAATGGATTTTTCATGGTAGAATTAGCTTAAGATAAGCATTGTTTTCAAGAAAAAGCCAAAGATAAAGAATATGAGATTTAGGGTTTTATGGTTCTTTATGAAGCAACTCATGGAATTAGTTGATTTAGTAAGAAGTTGGTGATGTATTTAGGTTTGGAATAGCTCAAGGAAGCAAGTGAAGGATTGAATCCAAGTGGAATAGCAAAAAATTTCACAAAGGTAGCAATTTTACATTTCTTACTTTATGTTATCTTAGTGTTATATGATGTGTAATGACTTGCCATATTATTATTTTGATTATTGGTGACTAGTTTTGGCTGAATTTAATGTAAGGGCTTTGCTCGAGATGTTTATTTTCTAAGGGGGAATTCTATCAAAACTTTTATGTAACAATATGATATAATGTGTTTTAACATGTTTAAGATGAGGTTTTATGCACAAATGATAACATGCATGCATGAAATGTACTTTGGTACTAGGATTTTCATAATCTCATCATCCTAAACATCAATATGATAGGGACAGACAATGGCAAGAATGTAAGGAAAGCAAAGGGCAAGGAGAAGGATATTGATGATTAAAGTGTTAATTACCTTCATGTTATACTTTTTTGTCATTTTATGTAAAATTATGTATGAATTTATGAGGCTGTACTTTTATATATTCATGTTTCTCTAAGCTTACCAAGATGTTAGGTATAAAGTATGGACAAGTTTTGGCAATGTAAATATGTTATGAAATTAATTTTGCTAAGTGATGCTTAAAAGCTGTCATATTTGACATACTAAAAATAAAATAGAGCAATTTTGTTCCAAACAGGGCATAATTCATATCTTTGTCTATGCTTAATCAATTTATATGTTCTTTGACTTCTTAGAAAGCTCTATTTGTCTACTTTCAAGCATTTAAATAGGAAAATTCAAAGTTAAGGCAAAAAACCAAGAAAATTACAAATTGATTATATGAGTAGTAAAATTCATGCTATATACTGTACTAATTGGTATGTTAAAAATCTAGTTGCATATTTTTTTTCATACAAAGAATGTTTTAAAATATTCTTAGAAACTTGAATCACTTTCATACAATTTTTCTAGAATTAGTTATGATTTTCTAAAGTTTAACAGGAAAATAAAAATATCAAATGAATATTACATTTGAAAAAATTTTAATTTTTCTGTTTTAGTCCCTATTGTAATTCAAGCTTCTAAAATGGTGCAAATGGACATTATATGAGGCATAATATATGGGAAATGAAGTAAGAAAGTACAGTGTTACATTTGGAGTGACAATAACCTAATACTAAAGGATGATCAGTTAGGCTTTGTAATAATTTATTGGGCTTGACATGATTATGGGGCTTTATTTCCTTAATATAGAAAAGCCCAAAAGAAGGAAGTTTTGTATTAGACTGAATAATGATTTATAATTAGCCTAATTGCTCATGAGGCTATGATTAGAGATTATGTATTAATGTGTCTATATTATACCTATAAAACACCCATATTTTGTATCTTTTTTCATCCCATAATGTTATGATTTGATACCTTTTGGCATGATTTTGCATAATTTAAATATATTTGTATCACAGGAATATTTATAGGAATTTCTAAGCTACTTAGAGCAAAAAAAAAGGGATAAAAACACTCATTCACGAAGTCAACTGGTCCCCATTAAATTCCTCACCCGTGGACGAGTAAGGAGGCGAAGAAGAATAATTGAAATAGAAGGACCCGGTGCCGAGTCCTCCAAGAAAAGCAACCACCTAGCGTCTGGTGGTATCGCAAACTGGGCAGAAGATGTGTTGAACCGGCGCTGGGTCCATTCGAAGAGTAGAGTTAATTAATTCACGTTTTAGTGATTTATTAGGCTTTTTATAGGCTTTTGGATTTTCCATATAAAAGGAAACATGGCAAAAACGTGAGGGGGAGTTCAGTCACGCATCTGGAGGCGAGAGAACACAATTCTAATGCGTTTAGAGCAACTAGAAGAGATCAAGAGACAAGGAAATCAAAAGATTGAGGGAATTCTGGGGTAATCTTCGAGTTTCCTCTTTTCTACTTTTATCTTTAGCTTTCTTTGTTTTATGATTTGGGAATTGAACTTTGTTAAGATGATTAATTTTATAGATTGTTAAATTCCCAGTCAGGGGTATGGATATAGCTTGATTTGGATTAACTCATTTGATGATTTTGATTATGTCTCTGGAATTATTATATATATCTATCTTATTGAAATTTTATAATTATATTTGTCTTCCTTTTTTGAATATTGATTTTATGACTGGCCACTATAGAATCTAATTTGTGGGTGAACTTCAAGTACCGAGAGGAGAAGAGTAAGCCTAGACATAGGATGACAAATGTATATAACTAGACTAAAGATAGATTTAGAAATTTGTGGTAACTTAATTATAGTTTCATGGTTTGGTTAGATGGGTGAGTTGCACGAGAGTGAATTCAACTCTAATTATACAACGACTATTACACTGAGAGGTGATTAGGACATAAAAGAAATAATTGTTACTATAATTGTATAGAGTTGAATCAAGAAATTAATTGAGTTATCCCGATAGGTGAACCCCGATCCCTTGATACCTTTGGCGACTAAATCAACGTACAATTTAATTATTTCTTTTTTTTTATTCTAAATTTTCTCATTCAAATTGTTAATTGTTTCTTTGAATTAAAAATTGTGGAATGATAGATTTCACAACCTCCCTTGGGTTTGACTCTAGAATACTCTGAACTTTTTATTACTACGATTGACCCTATATACTTGCAGGATCCCGATCAAGTTTTTGGTGCTGTTGCCTTGGAGGTCAATGGATTTATTAGTCCATTATTTTTAGTCCTATAAAAAAATCTTTTTCTTTATATCTTTGCTTAATGTTATTGAGATCTAAAAGTTTTAATAATACTTCTAAGTTAATTGACATTAATCCTTAAATTGAATGTACTTGCAGGGAGAATCGAGCTAGAAGACGATGCAAGATGACTAATGAAATAGTACCTGTTGAGGCTCAACATAATATACTCTAGAGAGATGCTAACAAACCAGCAATTTTTGGTAGCCCATCATGTATCAGGCTGAGTCAAAATGCTAGGAATTATGAGTTTAAAATAATTCATTTAAACTCTCTTCCTCAATTCCATGGGATGGGAAACGAAGATGCACTTGGATTTCTCAAGGATTTTTATAATGTGGTGGATCAATTGCCTCTTAAAAACATAACTGAAGAGGAACTCAAGATGAGATGTTTTAACCTGTACATGAAGGATAAAGCAAAACGGTAGCTTCTCAACCTTCTTGAAGGGTCTTTGACTACATGGCGAGAAATCTATGATGCTTTTATTGCAAAATTCTATTCTCCATAAAGGACTTTGGAACTAAGGGATAAAATTTACAACTTTGTTGAGCTAGATGGTGAGCCTTATTATGAGACTTTGATTCTACAAGTTACTTTTGAATCAATGTCCACATCATGGGTTTAGCGATATGATGACTGCTCAGATTTTCTATAATGTGCTATCTCAAGTTGCTCAATCTTTAGTGGATATAGCTATTGGAGAAGACGCTATTACTACAGCAGATATGATGAATATTTATGAGAGAGTGGGCATTCAAACTAGATAGAAAGGTGTGAGAGGTAGAAAGTTTCAAGTACATGAAGTTAATGATCGCTCTGATGTAACGGCTCAGCTTGAGAAAATGAATCAGCGCATTGATCTCCTGTTTTAGCAAACTAACACTCAGGCTCCTAAGGAGTTATGTGTTGCATGTGGTGGTTCTGATCATACCATTGAGGGTTGTGTTTATGCAATTCAAGAAGAGGTCAATTATATGGGTTCTAATGTTAAGTATCCGCAGATTCTACAAAGAAAGAATGATCCCTTCTCCAATACTTATAATCCAAGTTCGAGGAATCATCCAAACTTTTCTTGGAAAAATCAAGGCAGTCAAAGGCCTAATCTCCCACCTGAATTTCAACAGAAAACGTTACTGTCTAATGTCCAATCAAGGCCAATTGAGGAGAAGAAGTCTAACTTAGAGGACTTAGTCACTAAGCTCACAACCAGTCAATTAGCTAGCAAAAAAAATATGGAGCAAATTAACAAAACTCTGGAGCAGTTTATGGTTAGTCAGGCTACTACTAATAGTGCTATACAAGTAGCCATTCGTAACTTAGAGACATAGATAGGTCACTTAGCAAACATGATGACTAAAAGGTACAAGGCCAATTCCCTAGTAATACTAAAGTTAATCTGAAAGAAGAAGTTATGGCAATTTCTCTCAGAAGTGGCAAAGAATTGAAGGAAAAGGTGAAGAAAAATAAAAATAAAGTTAAGAGTGGTGAGAAAGGTAAGGATGAGGAGCATAAGGAAACTCTAAAATCTGGTAGTAACATTCAAGGGTAGTCTGCTTCCACTGATGTAAAGCCATATGTGCCTCTTATTCCTTTCCCTCAGAGACTACAAAAGAAAGGGTAAGATGCTAATTTTCAAAGGCTCTTAGATATATTCAAGAAAATCCAAATTAATATTTCTTTCACTGATGCCTTAGCAAAGATGCCATCTTATGCCAAATTCCTCAAGGAGATTGCATCCAACAAGAAGAGGCTTGAGGAGTCTGCTACTGTGCAGCTGAATCAAGAATGCATTGCAATATTGTAGAATAAACTTCCACCCAAGCTTAAAGATCCAAGGAGTTTCTCCATACCTTGTGATATTGGTTCTAAAACTATTAAAGAATGTCTATGTGATTTAGGTGCTGGTATTAATTTGATGCCTTATTCTCTTTATAGGATGCTTGGGATGGTGGATATGAAGCTCTCTAATATGACTCTCACCTTTGTTGATAGATCAGTTAAGTAGCCAAGAGGAGTAGTAGAGGATGTGCTGGTCAAAGTAGGTAAATTAATTATTCCTACTGATTTTGTAGTACTTGATCTAGAAGATGATATTAATTTATCTCTCCTTCTTGGGAGACCATTATTGTTGACTACTGGTGCTTTAATTGATGTTCTTGCTGGGAAATTAATTTTTAGAGTAGGTAATGAAAGGGAAGATTTCCAATTTGCTAAAGCTATAAATTTTCCTTTATTCGAAGAGTTTTATTTTAGTGTTGATGTCATTGATACACTTGCTCAGGAATATTTTGATAAGAACTTTTATGAGGATTCCTTAGAAGCATGAATTGCATTGAGTATAAATGAAAAGAAAGTAGACGTGAATTTAGTTGATATTGTTATGAAACTTGAAGGTATGGGTTATGTGCCACGCATTAAATAGTTTGAAAATCTAGGACAGGGTAACCCATTGCCTCCCTCCTTTGAAAAGTCACCACCTAAGGTGGAACTTAAACAACTTCCTTCCCATTTGAAATATGCTTTCTTAGGTGATTCTAACACTTTTCCTGTCATAGTTTCTGCTAAATTAAATTTTGAACAAGAAGATAATTGTTGAGAGTTTTGAGGGAGTATAGACCTGCCATTGGGTGGTCTATTTCTGACATCTGTGTGCACAGGATATTAATGGAAGAAAATCATACTCCAAAGGTGCAAAGTCAACTGAGGCTCAATCCGCACATGAAGGAAGTTGTGAGAGTTGAAGTGTTGAAACTTATTGATGAAGGTATTATTTATCCTATTTCTGACAACCCTTAGGTAAGTCCTGTGCAGATAGTTCCAAAGAAGGGAGGCATGACTGTGGTGTCCAATGAAAAGAACAAGTTGATTCCAACAAGTACAGTCACAGGATGGCATGTGTGCATAGATTACAGGAAGTTGAATGAAGCAACACGTAAGGATTACTTCCCATTTCCCTTTATGGACACTATGTTTGAGAGGATAGCTAGCCATGAATATTATTGTTTTCTTGATGGCTATTCAGGATATTTCTAAATCCCAATTGCACCTGCAGATCAGGAAAAGACAACTTTCACATGCTCGTATGGTACTTTTGCTTATCGTAGAATGCCTTTTGGGTTATGTAATGCGCCTGCAACCTTTCAAAGATGTTTGATGGGAAGATTTTCTAACATGGTGGAAGATATCATTGAGATCTTTATGGATGATTTTTCAGTTTTTGGTGATTCTTATGATATCTGTCTATCTAATCTTGCTCAAGTTCTACAGAGATGTGAAGAGACTAATCTGGTGCTTAACTGGGAAAAGTGTCATTTTATGGTAATTGAGAGGATTGTTTTGGGACATAAAGTTTCAGCCCAATGGATTGAGGTTGACCAAACAAAAATTGCAATAATTGAAAATTTACCTCCTCCTAATTCTGTTAATGCTATTAGAAGTTTTCTGGGTCATATAGTATTTTCCAGAAGGTTCATTAAGGATTTTGCTAAGATTGCTAAGCCTTTAACTAATTTGCTTGCCCAGGATATTTCTTTCAACTTTGATGATGATTGTATGAATGCTTTTAATCATTTGAAAAAGGCTTTGATTTTTGCCTCCATTGTTATTCCCCCTAATTGAAGTTTACCTTTTGAGCTTATGTGTGATGCAAGTGACTTTACAATTGGTGTTGTTTTGGAATAGAGAATAGGTAAAAATTTGCATGTTACTCCCTCCGTTACGCTATATAATGCACTGTTCTGAGAAATTCATATTTCAAAATATAGTGCACTGTGCGAATTACATTGTATTTTTTTATTGTCTTTCCAGTATTGCCCCTAATAAGTAAGCCTATATATTCTACAGTTACCAATGCATTTAATGAAAATTTTTTAATGGTTTGGTCAAACCATAAATGAATGAAGGAGAATTTTCCCCCAAAAGTCTCACTCTTCACGATGATCGATGACGTATGGGAAAAAAGAATTATGAGAATGGCTACAATTTATTAATGTAAAAATTATTATTAAATGAGGGTAATTTGGGAAATAATGAAAAAAAATTTCGGTTACTAATCATTATCTTGGTACGTGTGTGGTAGTTAAAAGTGTACTATAAACTGGAATAGAGGGAGTATTTACTACACTGGCAGGGTCTTGGATAACACGCAGATATATTATATAACCACTGAAAAGGAGCTTCTATCTGTGATTCATGCTTTAGGAAAATTCAGGTCTTATCTTTTGTATGTCTAAAGTCATTGTGTACATTGACCATGCAGCTTTGAAATACCTCATGAGTAAGAAGGATGTCAAACCAAAGCTGATAAGATGAGTTCTCTTACTACAAGAATTTGATGTTGAAATTAGAGATATAAAGGGTACTGAAAATCGAGTTGCAGATCACTTGTCTCGACTAGAGCATTTGCCCAAAAATAATGAAATTCCTATTCATGAAGAGTTCCCGGATGAAAGTTTAATGGCTATCTCTGCTCTATTTACTTCTTGATTTGCTGACTATGCAAATTTTCTAGCTGCAGGCATTATCCCCAAAGATCTCAATTTCCACCAAAGAAAGAGATTTCTAGCTGAGGTGAAGCATTATATGTGGGATGACCCATTGCTCTTCAGGAGATGTGTTGACAATATAGTAAGAAGATATGTTCCACAAGAAGAGATGGTTCCTGTTCTTGGCCACTGCCATTCTTCCCCTTATAATGGACACCATGGTCCTGACAAGACTGCTACCAAAGTTCTTCAAAGTGGCTTTTACTGGCCCACACTGTTCATAGATGCGAAGATGTTTGTGACTAACTGTGATAGATGTCAACGCACGAGTTCTATCAGCAAAAGGCATGAGATGCCTCAACAAGGTATATTAGAAGTGGAGCCCTTTGATATTTGGGGACTAGACTTCATGGGCTCTTTTCCTTCCTCATTTGGTAACTCCTATATTCTTGTTGCTGTTGATTATGTTACTAAATGGGTTGAGGCTTCCTTATTACCAAACAACACAGCTGTTAGTGTAGTCAAATTTGTGAAGAAATTGTTTGTTTGGTTTGGGGTTCCAAGGGCAATTATTTGTGATAATGGGGTGCATTTTAGAAATCATCAATTTAGAGCTCTGTTGCATAAATATGGATGTCATCTTAGAGCTAGTACCACATACCACCCACAAACCAATGGATAAGTTGAGGTCTCAAATAGGAAATTGAAAGGAATCCTGGAAAAGACTGTTAGTGCATCTAGAAGGATTGGTCTATTAAACTAGATGATGCATTATGGGCATACAGGACTGCATATAAAACACCATTAGGCATGTCTCCTTATAGACTTGTTTATGGTAAATCTTGTCATCTCCTTGTTAAACTTGAACATCGAGCATATTGGGTTGTGCATGCTTTGAATTATGATCTGAAGTATGTAGGTGAAAAGCGTATACTTCAACTGAATGTGCTAGATGAGATAAGAAGGGAATCTTTTAAAAATGCCCGCATTTATAAAGAACGAACCAAAGTTTGGCATGATAAGAGGATTCTGCATAGGAAATTTAAGGTTGGACAAAAGGTATTATTGTTTAACTCACGCCTTAAATTTTTCCCTGGGAAGTTGAAGTCTAGATGGTCTAGGCCATTTGATGTCACCGGTGTATGGCCTCATGGGGCCATTGAAATCAAGGGGCAAGATGGAAGCACTTTTATAGTGAATGGACAATGCTTAAAGCGGTATTATGATAAGGACCTTATGGCAAAGGCTCATTCTATCTCACTGCAAGAAGTTTGAAGTCATCACTCTCCGTCTGGCTATCGACATTAAATTTAGCGCTTATTGGGAGGCAATCCAACTTTATTTTTCTTCTTTTATTTTCTGTTTTCATTTTCATTTTTTCTGTTTTCTTGCTCTTGTTACTCCAAATCCTCTCCCTCAAGACAAATTGTAGTTTGATTATGGTGAAAATAAGTTTGGAACGAACACAAAGGAATTCACAGAGCATTGCAAGTATCGCATACAATTAGGGTAATTTCAGTTCCTTTATCTTTTATTTTATTTTTGCAACATTGAGGACAATGTTGAATCTAAGTGTAGGGGGTAAAGAGTTTATTAGTTGCCCTTAGTTGATCTATCTTAAGAATTGTGCTTATGTGCTAAAATTAGAAAATTTTTTGCATACTCATATGCTTAACTAATTTTATTTAGATTTATTTTGCTTATTTTTTCTCAGTTAATGATTATGTCTGTCACTATAAGATACTCAATTGTTGTGTTTAATGGGGTAAGATAGTTGATTTATAAGTTAAGAACATGAGTCTTGAGACTATGAAATTGAGCACTGTAACTTAGTATATGATAGGTGTAGAAAAGTGATTGAGTTTGTAGGAAGATGGATTATACATTTATTTATGAACTCGGGTATTTTCAATCATGCTATATATTGTACTAATTGGTATGTTAAAAATCTAGTTGCATATTTTTTTTCATATAAAGAATGTTTTAAACTATTTTTAGAAACTTGAATCACTTTCATACAATTTTCCTAGAATTAGTTATGATTTTCTAAAGTTTAGCAGGAAAATAAAAATATCAAATGAATATTACATTCGAAAAAATTTTAATTTTTCTGCTTTAGTCCCTATTGTAATTCAAGCTTCTAAAATGGTGCAAATGGACATTATATGAGGCATAATATATGGGAAATGAAGTAAGAAAGTACAGTGTTACATTTGGAGCGATAATAACCTAATACTAAAGGATGATCAATTAGGCTTTGTAATAATTTATTAGGCTTGACATGATTAGGGGGCTTTATTTCCTTAATATAGAAAAGCCCAAAAGAAGGAAGTTTTGTATTAGACTGAATAATGATTTATAATTAGCCTAATTGCTCATGAGGCTATGATTAGAGATTATGTATTAATGTGTCTATATTATACCTATAAAACACCCATATTTTGTATCTTTTTTCATCCCATAATGTTATGATTTGATACCTTTTGGCATGATTTTGCATAATTTAAATATATTTGTATCACAGGAATATTTATAGGAATTTCTAAGCTACTTAGAGCCAAAAAGAAGGATAAAAATGCTCATTCACGATGCCAACTGGTCCCCATTAAATTCCTCACCCGTGGACGGGTAAGGAGGCGAAGAAGAATAATTGAAACAAAAGGACCCGGTGCCAAGTCCTCCAAGAAAAGCAACCACCCGGCGCCGGGTGGTATCGCAAACTGGGCAGAAGACGTGTTGAACCGGCGCTGGGTCCATTCGAAGAGTAGAGTTAATTAATTCACGTTTTAGTAATTTATTAGGCTTTTTATAGGCTTTTGGATTTTCCATATAAAAGGAAACATGGCAAAAACGTGAGGGGGAGTTCAGTCACGCATCTGGAGGCGAGAGAACACAATTCTAACGCGTTTGGAGCAACTAGAAGAGATCAGGAGACAAGGAAAACAAAAGATTGAGGGAATTCTGGGGTAATCTTCGAGTTTCCTCTTTTCTACTTTTATCTTTGGCTTTATTTGTTTTATGATTTGAGAATTGAACTTTGTTAAGATGATTAATTTTATAGATTGTTAAATTTCCAGTCAGGGGTAGGGATATAGCTTGATGGGGATTAACTCATTTGATGATTTTGATTATGACTCTAGAATTTTTATATATATCTATCTTATTGAAATTTTATAATTATATTTGTCTTCCTTTTTTGAATATTGATTTTATGACTGGCCACTATAGAATCTAATTTGTGGGTGAACTTCAAGTACCGAGAGGAGAAGAGTAAGCCTAGACATAGGATGACAAACATATATAACTAGACTAAAGATAGATTTAGAAATTTGTGGTAACTTAATTATAGTTTCATGGTTTGGTTAGATGGGTGAGTTGCACGAGAGTGAATTCAACTCTAATTATATGAGGACTATTACACCGAGAGGTGATTATGACATAAAAGAAACAATTGTCACTATAATTGTGTAGAGTCAAATTAAGAAATTAATTGAGTTATCCCGATAGGTGAACCTCAATCCCTTGACACTTTTAGTGACTGAATCAACCTACAATTTAATTATTTCTTTTCTTTTGATTCTAAATTTTCTCATTCAAATTGTTAATTGTTTCGTTGGATTAAAAATTGTGGAATGATAGATTTCACAACCTCCCTTGGGTTCGACTCCAGAATACTCTGGACTTTGTATTACTACGATCGACCATGTACACTTGCTGGATCCCGATCATATAGAATGATGGAGAAAGATATCAAATGATTGTGATTTATATAAGGCATGAATAAGAATGTTATGTGATAATGTTGATGTTTAGCCCTAGAAGTATTGATATAATAATGTTACACGAATTAGATCCTTATTGGTAATTATAGAAAATTTTGGATCCTTAATAGTAAATATTTTTAATTTCTATTATAACAAGAATTGAGTAAATTGGACTTTAGAATATTTTTATAGGACCCTAACTGATGTCTTTGGACATTGATTAAATAGAAAAATTTAAAGAGAAAAGGAATTGGGCCAAAAAAAATTTATTGGAATTAAATTGCAAAATTAAATAATTAATGTATAATTAATGAAACTGGGTCATCATTGGTCAAGAGTAGACAAACCCAAATCTATAAAAGAAGAGAATGAAATAACTGGATATTTTTGGCAATTTTAGAAAATTGTTTAAAAAGGCTTAAGGATTATTGAGTTGAGTTGGATTATTTAGACTTAATAAGCAAAATGCTCCAATATAATTGGTTAAATCACTATTCATGAGCCCAAATATATTACAACAATTATTAGTGGACTTAAAGTATTTTTCTAGGCCAACAGTATGCAAAAAAAAATCTTATTGGACCAAGGATACATACCTTAAGCCAAATAATGCATATATATATATATATTGATGGGCCAAAAATTCATGCATTAAAGCCTAATTATGTGAGAAGTCTTACTGAAGGACCAAATAGACTCAAAAGTGATGTTTTCAAGACGGGAAAATGAGTGAACAAGAAGTGGACACCGTGTAAAGTAACAAGGAAAGGATAGAAAACAATGTGGACCATTGAATTAAAAAGAGATCAATGGTTAAGATTTTTTTAGTTTGCCTATAAATAGAAGAGCTCCCATCTCCTCATTTCACCAAGCCAAATTTGAAATTAGAGAGAGAAGGAGAAGATTGGTGCTAGAGAGAGAAAGAGGAAAAGGAAGAAAGGAAAACTAGAAAGAATATAAAAGGTTGAGAGAGAACTCAAAGGTAACAACTTTATTCATGCTTTTTTATTTAAGTAATTGCTTTTTTTTTTCAACAATTTAAGTAGTTGCTTTGATCTTATTTTGCATTGCCATAATTATGAAAACATGTTTATGTTATAGAATTATGAGTATGTTTAAAACAAAGCCATGTTTTGCTATGAACAAAGCATGAACATGCACAAACACGATTAAAGCTTTGATGAACATGTTTGAATGTCTCAAGAACATGCTTTTGATATTTGAAAGTATAACAATGTTATGAAATGTTATCAATATAATAATTAGTTAAATGTTATAATGTATAAATGAGATAATATTGCCACTGAGATTTTCCCAAATTTCATCCCCGAAAGCCTAACCATGTCTAGAAACAAATATCATAAAGTAAATGAGAAGCAAAGAAGAGGAGCATGGAGGATATATGATGTTATAATACTATTTTGTTAGATATGTTATAAATATGGAAATTGTAAATGTAAGTTATGACATGATCTATATTAAGTATGCATTGTTCAATAAATGAAATATTATATTATGGAATGATTCTCCAAGTATTTAAAGTCATTTTGTATGTATATCTATGTATGGGAACCTTAGGATAATAAATGATTATATTAGAATTCCTAAGCAAAGAAAAATGATAAAGTAATGAAGAGAAAGCAAATTGAAGTAGTAGCTTATGATATTAATTAGAAGACTAGATAAGTTTCATAATAGGACCAAAGTTACCTGATATGACTATATTTTACCATATTTTTATCCCCTAAATCTAATATTTTTATCGCATTATTTTAGTTATTTTGTGGTTTTAAGAGTTTTTTCATCTTTTAGTCAGTTTTGAGTAATTTGTAAAAAAAAATGTGTTAAATCCTTGGTTTTAAACTCATTTTGTGATATTTTATTATATTCGATGAATTTGGTGGCCAATTTTTTTTTCTATTTGTGCATATTCGATTAATTGAGTGATTAAATTAGGGTTTTCTACGTGATTTTGAGTGGGATTTTTTCTGGTCCATTTTATTATCCATTTAATGTCATTCATCAATCCACATGATTAGATTTTCATCCATGTTGTAACCATTTTCATGTGTTATTTCATTTTCCACTTTCCTAAGATACTCATAGTTAAAGTCTTACTTGAAATTAATTTTAATTTTCCTTAATGATTTAGGATTTAATCACATAATTATTATTTAGAGTACTTAATTATGATTAATTTGAGTTATCAAATTTGACCATAGTCATTAGGGTTTTCATTTCAGAGTCGGTCAAAGTTTGGTTAATAAAGAGTATCTTAGTTAATTTTCCTAGGAAGCCTATTTTCTTCCTATCTTCTTAGGTATTTTTAGTACTTTCTTTCCATCATTTTTAGAAAGTTCTCCCTTGATTTTTCATGTTAAATTTTGTGCTAATCCATGTCCCAATTATGCTTAATTTGATTTCATAATTCTAGACCTAAGTTTTATGTTAAAATTTTACATCATTGAATAAATCACTTCTTAATTATATTTTGTAACATATTTTGATGGGTCTTTAGGTATGGATATGTTGTCAAGTCAATGGGCTAGAGGGCCACTTAAATGGCACAAGGAATAAGGCCCATTGGTCTACTACATCCACATCACATCCTAGTTACCATTTACTAATCCACCTAAGCACCTTTTTTAGAAATTATCTCCATACCCCTTCTTAAAGCCCAAAACACCTAACCTTACTCATTTGGCATCATAATTCTGATCTCAAAGAGGCTATTATTGTGCTCCATCTTAGCTCCCAAGCCATTCTCATCACTCTCATTCATTCCTTCCAACTGATCCCAATTCTCTCTCAAAAATCCATCAATTTCACTCACTTTCTCACCAAATCCTTCCATCTCTCCACATTTTAGTCTCTTTCCTTCCATTTACCCACTCAAATATCATCTCCATATCACTAAATCAGGTCTGGTTGAACCGGATTCAAGGAAGAACATCTACAAATAGATTGAAGCCATATTGAAGGAGACAAGCTAACCTAGGCAATTTCAAGCTTCATCTCTTTGTTTTCTTCAATTGAGGCCATGATCCAAGCTATGTTCTATTTCTACACCTTTAATCCAGTGTGTTCCATAACTTGTGAGAGTTCCAAGTGTTTGTTTCAAGGAGGAGTTAGAAGGAGATGTTGAAGTCTTAAGGACTCAACCGATTTCTCAAGGGAAAATTTCTTCCATTCTATTGTCTTGTGTTTCCTCTTGATTATCTTAATTAATTATCTTGTAGGGCTTGTAAATTAGGTTGATTAGGAAGGATTTTAGGTCTATAAATTTGTCAAATTTGGATTCTAATGACTAGACCTCTCATAAGAGAGTGAATAGTGCTACTTTCAATTGAAATTTCATGAATGGCAAGTTAATTCTTGATTTCAGCTCTAGCATTGTGTTGTTGTTCTTGATTTAACTTGTTGGTTATCATTGATTACATGTTTTAAATGTTGAATTAAGACATTTAGCAAAGTGTTTAAGTTGAAATTGAATGGTTATTGGACTGAATTTGCTGATAATTTCCTTGGGACATATTGATAATTCAAAGTGAACTTAATAGCTTGAGTTTGTGTTATGCCTTGTAGGTCTTTGTACAAATGCTTGGGTGACATTATAATAACAATTGAACTAGTATTAATTCCTTAATAGGATAAATGATTGGGATTGAAATGTGTCATCAATTCTAGGTACCAATTGCATAATTTACCTAGAGACATTGCATCTAGTCTTCTGGTACAAATCTTTATCAACTTCCAACTTGAATCAAACACATTTCATTACATCAAAACTTCTCTCGTTCTACAATTTTTCCTTTCACTTTTTCAGGTCTTGAATTGGCATTCTTTAATCATCTTTAGATTTAGTTCACTTAAGAATTTTCAATCAAAACAAATCTCATTCTTACTAGTTTAGAATAAGCATTCATAATCATAGTTTAGCATGGCATGGCATTGTATTCTAATATCCATTTGCACTTCATTCTCATGCCAAAACAATCTTCTCATCACCCACTCACTCATTCATTCTTAATTCTTTAGAGTTGCATTTAGTTAGCCTATTTTAGATTAGATTACATTTTAGTGTTTAGTTTGCATTATCTTTCACATAGCTAGGACTTAGTTAATTGTTGTTCTTTGTTAGCCTCTGATGTATAATGGCCTAGGTTGATCTCTATACTATATTCCTTAGAACCTAGATTTAATTGAAGTTAACCTCGTGACAAGGTACAGTTTCATTACCTCAATTGGTTTAGTATAGAAGAAGATATGAAATTTCAAAAAAAAGATATCAAAATTTGAAAAATTAGATAGCTGCATCAATAGTATTTTTCATGGAATAAAATGTACTGTTTGGCACAATGGAATTCTAGATGGATATTTTTTCCATGTAGAGGATTGAAAGAGATTTAATATGAAACTTAAATCACTTCAAAATGATTTTTCTAGAATTAATTATAATTTTTCAAAATTCAGTTAGAAAGTTAAGGCTACCAAATGAATAGTAACCCGAACTTGAATTTTAAAGTTTTGAGATTTTGATTGGTTTAAGCTTCCAAATCCTCTTTAAATGACTTCAATGGTTGTCTAATACATGGGAAAAAGACTAAAAAAGTTAAGGTATGACATGGTGACTTGAGGACTAGATGTAGATCAAGTAGTTGGGTTGAACCAAGATAAACTCCCTGTGAATTACTCTTCTTTCATCCCTTTATCTTCTCCTCTGTTTAACTCTATTTTTGTGTTTCATATTGATACATTGGGTAGTTCTCCACAAAGGAAAAAATTTTGTGACATCTAATTCACCCTCCATTTTGGGTAATCAGTCAATCTAACATATACCCCTTGTAATTTCATTATGAGGTATCAAAAAACCTTTTTACCATTAATCTTTGACATTTTTGTCAAACTTATAGAAACAAATCTTGGCAATATGTCCTTATTGATCACAAACTTCACAAGTAGGTTTGTTAGAGTTTGAGAACCTACCTCTACCATGAACTTCCTTTTTGTGAATGTTGACCAAAGTTCCTCCAAGATGCTCTAGGAGTAAACTGGAGGTGGGTGGTAAACATACCCATATATCTTGATGGCCATATTAGCAAAGAAGTTGTTCACTAAACTCAGACTCTGAATGTGTTTTAGATGACTCTTAAAGGTCAAAAGCATTGACCAGAGGTCAATCCTAGTTAAATCTTCCTTGTCTTGAAGATTCACCATAATGGGTCTATATTCAATGTACAGTCTAGTGAGAGTGACTTTGATCAAGTCAAGCATGGCTATTGAGCTTTCAACAAGCACCAGGTTATGAGCAATTAACTTGATTTTATTTAGATACTACTCCATCTTAGTGGTTCTCTTCCTCATTCTTTGCAAATCATTTTGCTACACACTAATCCTGGAGTGAGTGTGAGCTCCAAGCAAATCTATCACAGTTTTCCATGGTTGAGCTAAGTTCTTACAATGCAATAGTTATGACACCATTTACTTGTCATAATTCCTAACATCCAGCTGGAAATCAACTGATCAATGGCTAACCAATTTTCAAAATTAGGATTAAAAAATGTAGAGACATATAAGTAAAAATTTGAATCATCAATTAATATTTGTGTTTTTGAAGAAAAATCGCAGTCCAATTAGCCTTAATAATTTATGTATCAATCCAAGTTAATTGTTAGCCATATCTTTTCAATTTTAATGGCATTAATGCCATCTTAGAGGATAGAAGTAAAGCCAGTAAAATGGGCTAAGTTCGATAGGCTAGCACAAAAAACCCAATGGGAAGAGCTTTAAATTTTAGAGCCCATATTAAAATTGGGGTTTTTACCTGGGCCTATTAACCTCAGGTAAAAAATGGTGGCCTATTTTTATTAAAAATATAAAAGAAAATCCTCCCACCTAAAAAATTTCCATATCCCTCGTCAGTCTTCTTCCTATTCCCAAATCCTAAATTTCCCAATCTAACCTTACTTCCAATTCCCAAATTTCAGTCTTTCTTCCTTCATTAGTCTCCCATAATGCAAATTTAACTCCTTATTCCTTCCTTTGAGTTTGAGTGTTCTGTGATCGACCCTTCCTATTTCTACAATCCCGTGTTTAGTAGCGTTGATGTCCCAAAGCCATAAACCCACACACAAACTTCTATCTTCCCTTTAAGTTCGGTCTCCCTCTCATCTTCCCTTACCATTCCCACACTTAGGTCTTTGGTCTTTTTAGGTTCAATCTTCATACTTGGAGAGACAAAGATGCACCTCATGGATCAAGCTCATACTTACTATCACAACTCACCCAACTTAGCTTCGGCAAGGAAATTTTATGTTGGTGGGAAGTTTTTGCACCTTAGTAAAAATGTCTTGTTTGGAAATTTGTAGTTTAGTTTTGTACCAATAATGAATGAGTTTCTACTTTGACTTTGTTGGAAATTGATCAGCAATCATCAATAAATCAATAAATAGTTAGAACAAGAAAAGATGGAACAATGTTAACCCAAAAATAAAAAAGAAAAAAGATGGAACACTTTCATGTGAAGCACTTTGTTGGTGCTCATTTCTAGATTTAAAAAAGGTGGAAAATAAGAGTATTTGATGGCAATCATTTTCAAATTTTCTTGCTATGCAATCTTTTATTATTATTAAATTAATTAATTATGGACAAACACAGAAAGAGGAGGACATTGTTTTCATGCATCCACTTCTCTTGAAGCTGTGTGAAACTAAGACCGTCAAAGTGGTTTTGATGAGATTCTTTCCATTAATCTAAGGCTAAGCTTCTTCCAATAGTGCTTTTATGTATTTGTTGTATAATTTCTTGCTGTTTGTTACTTTGGTTTCAATATCATTCTAATAAAAAATTTGATTGTTGTTAGTGTAGTTCGAATGCCTAAAAGGGAGGTGAATTAAGCTCTTTAAAATTTTTGCAAAAACAAAATTAATGGAACAGTATAATACTTGTTAGAAAAACAAAGCACCAACTAAAGAATAAACAGTTGAGGGATAGAGAGGATCAAGTACAATGATTAATTTTGGTTCAGCCATTCCACTTGACTTATGTCAAATTCTCAAATTACCACTTGAGATTTTTCATTATCTTAGCAAGATTGAACCAGATTCTTGTAATACCACAGTACAACACCAAGCTCTTCTCTTGTGCTAGAAAACTCTCCCCACATCGTTACAAAGTGTGTATACAACCAATCCTTTAATGTTTTCCTACACTAAAATTTCTACCCAAAAATAAAAATAAAGTTTACAAAAAGTAATATCTCACAAAGAGTAGATATGAAACTTTGAAGCTTACTTTCTCACTCTAAAAAGTAGTTGGTAAGGCTTTAATGAGAGTAATAATACTTAATGATCTTACCTACTAACTTAAATGTAGTTATATATATATTTAAGCTCAATCTAACTGTTAGAAATGAAAACTATTCGTTACTAAGAGAAATGTAATTTAAACATGTAGCATTAAATGCATTGTCAGAGAGGTCAACAAAGTATACATGTTAGTGCACAACCCTCAATTAGCTGTTAGATACATCTTATAACATTAGACTAGGATTATCGACAAAGCACACAGGTTAGTTGACAATCGAGTTTCTCATAATATTATAGTGATAACTGTTCAATAATGATTTCATGAAATCCTCGAAGGTTAGTCCACAAAGTTGTATGACTAAGGAAACATATAAACTAACTTCTAAGGATAGAAGACAAAGTTTTCTAGGATATTACTCATTTGTCCATAAAGCTTTAGGTCAACGATACTTGGTTTCTCCAAAAAAACATAGTTAGTCAACAAACATAAAGGCTTAGTCGACAAAGCTACCAACCCAAAAAACTTGTTGCTCTCGGGTTCACCACAGTAGTAGACAAACCTCATATGATTGTCGACAATTGTGCCTTGACAGAGAGACATCATTTTTTGCAACGTAACTTCTCATACAAACTTATCACCCTTTGTCCACAAAGTTCATTACCAAAAGCAAGAACTTCAATGAAGAATTTTAGTCGATAAACCAACAATGCTTAGTCTACTAAGCTATTTTTGACAAGAAAACCACCTTGAAAAACATTGAATAAGTTCCTAAAACTTACTAGAAACCCATCCAAGCAGTGGTAGGCAAAATTAAGCAAGTTTAAAGCACTGTCTACCACTTTATCCTATGAAAATATCAAAATTACAATCAAATAAGATAAAAGTCAAGTTAGGCTCCATTCTTCACATGTTCAACTTATTTTCTTTACTTTAGATTCCCTTGATATTGTTGCTCTAGGTGTTTTGTAATTCATCAAAGGCTTTATTTATCTAACAATTGTGACAATAATGTCATCAACTTGAATTGGAATCAAAGTTCATGAATACTGCAATAGATTCTACTATGTCTTTTTCTGAATTCTTTATTTATACCAAAAAAGACCTATTGTATTTTTTTTGAATTTTTTATTACTTACTTATAGCATAATATGTCTTTTCCTAACGAAAACAATATTGATAGTAATGCTAATGTGGATAAGAACATACAAATTGTAAACAAAGAATCGGTTCCTTCCTTTTGTTTCTAATGTTGTTAATTCAGAGGGTCCCGTGCAAAAGGAACAAAAAAATAAAAAAGCTAAAACTCAAACATCTAATGTATCAAAGGCTTTTATTAAAATTGATGTTGATGGGGAAGAAAAGACAAAATGCAATGGTTGTGGAAAACTGTTTATGGGTAGTTCTACACATAGCATTGCACATCTACGTTGTTATATATAGTCATGTTAAGTATAAATGGGTCAAGGAATTACTCAAGACATACTTTCTTGATGTTCAGCTCATAACCAGAAATGCAGGTAAGATAGATGTTTTGAAATTCTATTTGAATCAAAAAGAAAAGTTGAACCAAACTTTGTAAAAGAGTCCTAGTAGAATTTGTTTGACATCTAATTATTGGACTGCTATGACTTATAAAGGTTATATTTGCCGGACAGTGATTTTTATATATAAAAATTGGAAATTAAAAAGTAAAATACTTTCATTTTGTAAGATGGAGTCTCCACATTCAGGATATCAACTTACTACAAAAGTTTACAATTGGTTGATTGAATAGGGGATTGATAAAAAAGTATTTTATATCACTTTAGACAATGCTTCTACAAATGATAATATGCATGATATATTGAAAGAGCCGTTGTTAAAACAAAATAACTTGTTTTGTGATGGAGAGTTTTTTCATGTGAGATGTTATGATGACATTTTGAACCTAATAATTCATGAGGGCTTAAAAGTAATAGGTGTTATTTTGCACAAGATTAGAGAGAATATTAAATATGTGAAAGTATCATAGGTGAGAATGATTTGTTTCAGGCAAAGTATTAAGGAAGTTGGTGACATTGACATGTCAGTGGGCTTACGATTAGATGTACCCACTAGATGAAATTCTACATATGCTATGCTTGAAAGTATGATTAAATATAACCGTGATAGAAATTACAAGTTTTGGCATTGAATGATAAGTGGGTGAAAGTAGAGAAAATGTATACACTCTTACAGCCATTTGAAGTGATTGCAATGTTCATTTCTAGGTCATCATATCCAACTTCAAACATATATTTTATGCAAATAGCAAGAATTGAGTATTTACTGAAAGAATATACAATTAATGAGGATAAGGCAATTTGAGGCATAGCTCATAGCATGAAAGTAAAGTTTGAAAAGTATTGGAGAAATTACAGTGTCATTCTTACATTGACAATTTTTTATCCTCAAGTGAAGCTTGAAAGAATGCAATATTCTTACTCATTAGTTGATTGTACAACTTTCATAGAAAGTTATATTTTATTTATGATTACTATAAAGATATGAGTCCATCATCTAGTAATTTTGGAGGTGGATCAAGTTTAGGTCTTATAATAGGATCAAGTTAACTTGAAACTTCCTCCTTTAGTACTATGAATTCTATGGATTATGTTGATGTTACTTTTGATGTAAGTTTGAAATTTTTTGTCAATTAAATTTGATTTTTGTCTTGTGTTAATTTTATTTTAATGGGCACTTTAATAATGCTTTATATTATGTGCTGTAGGATTATATTAGTTTCAAGAGCAAGGATACCACTTCCTTAGAAAAAGTCTGGATTAGATTATTATTTGGAAGAAGCAACACTTGATTGTCACAAATTTTGACAGTTTGTTGTATTAAGCTATTGGTGGAGTAATCAACATCGATTTCCTACTTTTTCAAGAATGGTATATGATATCTTTAGCATTATGATCACTATAGTAGCTAGTGAATTGACTTTCAACATTAGCTCACGTGTTCTTACAAAGTATCAGAGTTACCTTCTTCTAGATAATGTTCATGCTTCGATTTGTACCAGAAGCTAGTTGCATGTTTTTCAATTAACTCATGGTGGTAATATAATAATACTTTGTCTTTTATTTTAACTATTATTTTTTATGATAAGCAAACCTAATAATAATAATAATATGTCCATTGTTTAATTTGTTTTTCTATTTGTTCATTTGTTGTGGGTGATGGAGGAGATGATGATGAACAAGAAATCACAATAATTGATTTGAAGTTAAATCATGACTTTTAAATATTGTCATTGATGAATGATGATGATTAATTTTAGACAATACTTGGTGCTTAGTGAATGGTTTTAGTGTTGAATGGTGATGACTAATGATGAATTGATGATGATAATGATGATTAGGAATTTAGTATTTAGTTGGTTATGGGCTTATGGTTTTAATTGTATTAATTTAAAGAATTATGTATGTGAAAAAATTTTATATTATTTTGTTATATTAAGCATTTGGATTTTGACATTTTAGGAATGAAAAGATAGAGGGGGTATTATGAGCTCACGGGTCGGCTCAAACCTATTGAATATAAACTAGGCTTGAAAAATAATGCCCGTTTTTGAGCTTGAGCTTTTTTTGGCCTAGCCCAATTTGGGCTCAATCTCATTTGAATTGGGTTACCCAGAATTATCAGTTCTAAATAAAAAGAATAGAAGAATGAGTTTTTGAAATATTAAGGATGGATTTTTTAATAATATAAGACTATAAGGAGCTATTTAATTAAAATAAAAAATAAATGGATACCTAATTTTTAATTGATTTCAAATTGTATGGCTAAGTTTTTTATATCCTATATGAGTAAGTATATTATTAATATTTTTTTATTTCAAACATAACTTACAAGGTTGATTTATTAGAGTATTCATGCTATTTTTATTATATATTTTGATTTGATGATATATTGATTTTGTTAATTTCTAATTATTTTAAATTTAAATTTTCTTTTTCTGTTATTGCATTGCACGTTAAGAAAAGTGACCATTGTGCAATTAGCCAAAAAAAATAATTAAATAATCAATTAATTACCAATCACCATTACCAATAATTGCAAAAAGAAAGAAATTGGGCTGGAAAAAGATGGGTGAGGAGGTGGACAATGGGAGGTTTGGGTTGTCTCGTCGGAGTCCACAGTTGTCCGCACCATGGGATCCTTGCGTCTTTTTGTGTAAATCCTGAGCAGTCAGGAAAACCGTTGTCGCCGTCGTGGACCTTCCCTGGTTATACAAACAAAAAACAAAGTGGAAATGGCTGCACTGCGAAATGCCGACTAAGTCTGAGGCCTTTGTCTGCGCTGCCCGATAATAATGATTGCTCCGAATCAATTCATACTAAGGACGAGGACGTGAATGAAAGAATACCAAAACTGCTAGAATTAACAGGATGGAGGCTGCTCACTGGAAATTCTGGAATAATATCATCTTGCTTGGTTGGCCTTCTCACTGGCGTCGCTGTCGTGATCTTCAATAATCTAGTAAGTTACGATTTTAAACTAATATTAGCCATTAGCAGCAGGTATATTCACTCATGTCAAACTAATATTTTTCCTGTTTCTCTTCCTCATGCTATAAACAAAACATGAATAATATGCTAGGAGTATGATGAATGTCCACGAGTAGTTATAGTTGATAGTAGTTGTTACGTTTTGTTAGGATGGTTGGTTAGCTAACTAAATAACCTATATAGTTTGTAATCTGACTTGAGTATGTGTGAATTGATGATGAAGTTCTGAATTCTAGGTCACCTTTTGATGGTCCTATTTTTTTTTCCCTATTTCTATTATGTTTTTTCTTGTCATAATGTATGGTTTATTTTAAAATTGATAGATTCACGAAATTCGTGATTTGTGCTGGGATGGGATTCCCAATCGTGGCGCTTCGTGGTTGAGAGAAGAGCCTATTCAGACAACCTGGACTAGGGTAATCCTAATACCCGCTTTTGGGGGTATGAATGTCGCTGTGTTGAACCTACTTCAACGTTTTACTTCCACTGAAGAAGGTCCATTGCTTGGCACGTCTGCTTATCTCAAGTCTGCTTTCCAACCTATTCTGAAGGCTATGGCAGCTTGTATCACTTTAGGCACAGGGAATTCCTTGGGCCCTGAGGGTCCAGTCGTTGATATTGGTACTTCCATTGCCAAAGCTGTTGGTTTTTTCTTTGACAAGAGTTCCAGCAGAATGCTATCTCTTTTGGCCGCTGGATCTGCCGCTGGATTCTCTTCTGGTAAGATAATAGAATAATTTGCATAATAAATGATAACATGAAAAGTCATATATCATCATTGGTGATTGGGTTGAGTGATAAGCTAACACTCTTAAGCAAGGTCTTGATTTTGAGCCTGGTGGATAGGAAAAACTGCATTTGGGAGAGTTTTCCCCCACTTGGGATCTGACGTGGCTTGAATCTAGATTAGTTGGTGGTCAAAAAAGAAAAAAAAAGAATCTAGATTAGTTGGTAGTATCACTTGTCATTGGAAAAAAAGTGTCTTATATCTAAACTCTTTATTTGTTAGCATTCTATCCTTTCAGCTGGCTAGTAAAAATGTTTATAAGGAAGAAAAAGGCATGTGATGAAGAATCAGCGATGATTTATAGAAACTTGAAGCTTGTTAATGCAGAAGGAATATAGGAAGCTTGTTAAAGCTGGGAGAAACTTGGAGCTAGCATTGCCAATCTTCTTCCCATTCTTAATAGTCTGCGTTGATAAGCCAGACCATCACTTGATTGTTCTCATCTTTGTAGACTAAATATTTCATCATGACAAATTAACTCTAGTATTGGTAGCTATATCTGTTTAGTTTGTGACTGGTGATACTTACTGGTATGTCATCGACAATCCATTGACTTGCCTAAGCATCCTTGGGGGTGATTCCAACTTGTGTTTCTTCAAGGTTGTTTGGTGATTGTATTTTGGTATTAGAGTGGACTAGGCCTAAGAGGCCTTGATTCTGTGAAAATTTTCAGAAAATCATGACTCGAGAAGTTCATATTTAATTCGTGGGCAGAGGAGAAAATATATAGAGAAGCCGGTGGCAACAATCCTGCTATTCAGCCACAATAAAGCCACCATTAGGGCAACAAAATCCTAGGGTCTAAAGAAGGGAAGAGATTGAACAATCCACAATAAATGACATTATCTGACACAACAAACAGAAATAAAAACCTAATTACTATTGCATAAAACCAGGTTGTCAAAGGTGAGCGCTTCAGCGCCTAAGGTGCAAAACAGGCCCATCGCCTCGCATCACTAGAGAGGTGATGGGTTCAGTCAGGTCCTAAGGTGCATGCCTATGGTGCCTTTTTTATGTGAGAGGCATGCGCCTTTTGGCACATGGAAGAACAAAGAAGAACCAAGCATGCCTGTTACATGCTTTGGCTTTGCTATGCTTTGTTTTTGCTATTGTGGAGTTTGCTCGTTATGCCACCTCATTGCCATAACTTTTGTTTGGACTTATAGGTTGTTTGTTTCTTTCACCGACTTAAGAATTAAGATAGTTTTTAATAAGAATTAAGATTTAAGATAGTTAATTATTATAAATTTTAATGCAAGATAAAAAGTTTTATGCTTAAGAAATCATAGAAGTTACTAATAGGAAAGTTGTTGGAAACGGCGCTAAAAGAAACCCTATTTAATTAGGGCAAATTAGTTTATCGCTTTTTTATCTTTTCCTTATTTTATTTTATCTATTATGTTATCTTGTTTTTATCCTTAGCAACATTATTTTTATTGATCTTCTAGATTAGATATATTCCTAATTTTTAGGGATAGATATTAGAATTTAAATTAGGAATAGTTTAGATTGAGCCCTAGCTCTATATATGTATAGCTGCACATTATGAATAGGATATCTTAATTTTTGCCTTGCAAAGTTTCATGGTATCAAAGTCAACTATGTCATTTAAGCAGCCAGGACTTTTTGGGTAGCGATGAGTCTTTACTCTCAATTGTGAAGAACACCAAAATCCACTGTGGTAAGGAGAGGACCCGCAAAAGCCACCATAGATTGAAGGAGGGAGTGGTGCAAACCTTGTGAACACTACTGTCACAGGGAGTAGGCCAGATTCCCAATCTCAAACACTAATCACACATTGGCTAAATGGAAGCAATTATCTCCAATGGTCCCGCAATGTACTTATGCTCATTTGGGGATGAGGAAAAGAATGCTACCTTACCGACAAGCCACCCGAGCCAAGCAGCCCATAGCATGAGAATTGGGAGGCTGAAAACAATATGGTGATGTCATGGTTAGTTCACTCCAAGACTGTGGACATCAGTGAAAATTATCTCTTGACAACAACGACAAAGCAAATTTGGGATTCAGCCAAAAGGGGTCATTCTTTGAAGGAGAATATAGCTACTATATATCAAGTCAAAAGAATGCTTCATGGCCTTATTTAAGGGGAGAAGAACATCACTCAATACTACAATGCTTTGATGTGGCTATGGCAGCAAATTGACCTCTATGAGGTACATGAATGGTCTTGTCACACTGATGAGATCTATTTCAAACAAGTAGTTGAAAGGGAGAGAACCTATGAATTTCTCCTAGGTTTGAATGACAGATTCAAAGAAATCAGAGGCAGAATTAGGGACATGAAACCCCTCCCCACTCGAAGAAACACTCAACATGCTGAAGTGTGGAGAGAGCAGATTGGAATTGATACAAATGCCACTTACAACACCTATCTCTGAATCCTTGGCCATGGCTATCAAGGTGGTTAGCAGAATGATCAAAAGAATAGAAAATCTTCAAGGTGGTGTGACCATTGCAGCAAGAGTGGACACACCAAGGATACATGTTGGAAGATCCATGGAAAACCACCAAATACAAAGCAAAGGACAAGGCCAGAAGGTAGAGGCATGCTAGCTAGAACTGATAGTGAATCTAAGACCCGAAGAAAAGAAATAATTTCTTTCCTAAACAGATTACTTGAAAAGCATAAGGTTCAGCATTCACCAAGTGAGAAATCTACTCCTTCTAGTACCTTAGCACAAGTAGGTATCGCCCTAACTATTGCTCTTAGATCCGTGGTACAAACTGAAAATATTTGGGTAGTAGATTCAGGTGCCACTGATCATATATCTGGTTTCAGATGCTTATTTAGTGAGTTTAGGGTTCATACTACACATACAGTTGTTAAAGTTGCTGATGGATCCTATGCTTAGGTGTGTGGGGTTGGGATTATCATTATCTCAGAAACAATCATCTTGAAAGATGTGCTGTATAACCCAGAGATTGAATGTAATTTACTGGCAATTAGAAAAATTGCGGTTCAAATGAGTTGTAGAGTTACTTTTGATGCCCTTGGTTGTGATTTTCAGGACCTAACTTTGGGGAGGAGGATTTGGCAATGCTAAGGAATAGAAAGGGTTTTATTACCTAGAAGGAACATGCAAAGGCCTAGGCAATGGAGCTGGACCAAAAAATAAATTTGATGTTGTTTATTCTATTATTTCCAATAAAGACAATATTATGTTATTGCATTTTAGGTTGGGTCATCGCAGTTTTAGTTATATGAAATATTTGTTTCCTGATCTTTTCAATAAAGTTGATTTTGAGCTTCAATGTGAAATCTGTGAGTTTGCAAAATTTACTAAAAATCTTTACCCTTCTCATTCCTATCAACCTACTCACCGGTTTGCAATGATCCATAATAATATATGGAGTCCCTCTCAAGTCTTAACCATGTCTAAATACAGGTGGTTTTTAACGTTTATTGATGATCACACACGATTGACATGGGTTTTCTTAATGAGGAAAAAATCTGAAGTGCTGCAAATATTTCAGAAATTCCATAGTCTCATGCAAAATCAGTTTTCAACTACTATAAAAGTGCTTAGAAGTGATAATGGTAGAGAGTATCTAAGTTTTGGTTTACAAAATTTCTTCGAAGAGAAGGGAATACATCATCAAAATACTTGTGTTAACACACCAAAGCAAAATGGGTAACTGAATGTAAAAATAGACACCTACTAGAAGTTGCTAGAGCCATCATGTTCACTAGTAATGTTCCTAACAGTTATGGGGGGATGCTATTCTTACTACTAGTTACCTCATAAATAGAATGCCATCAAAAACCTTAAAATTTCAGACACCTATCCAAAAATTCCTTGAGGTCTACCCACATAGTTCCCTTGTTTCATCTCTTCCTCTAACAGTATTTGGGTGCATAGTATTTGTCTATACTAATAAAGGGAGGTAACTAGAACCACAAGCTAAGAAATGTGTCTTCTTAGGATATTCTTCTACACAAAAAGGGTACAAGTATTACTCTCCTATTAAGCACAAATTTCATGTCACTATGGATGTCAAATTTCTAGAAAATAAGCCATATTACTGCAAATTATGCAAATTACCCACTCAGGGGGAGAAAGATAATTGTGATTGGATAATTTGCAGTGAACTCATACCTGTCAATGGCAATATTGCACCTCAACCAGAGGGTGAACAATCTACTTTACCTTTATACAACCCTGAAATAGAGTTAGACATGCCTAGCTCTACTGTATATCCAAAGAATTCAAAGAATAGCCCAAAAAGTGCAAATATCAACCCTCTCTGTAGACCAGAAAAGCTTGAAACCTATTCTAACAGCCTTGAAAAAGCACCCAACAGTTCTCATGACACTCAAACCAACCGTGAAACACCAGCTATAGTTGAAATCAGGGGTGACCAATCTGATTTGCAGGAAATCCTGACATACTCTATAAGACACAAAGAAGTTGTTCAGCAAGGAGCAAGTGATAGAGATGAAATTCCTATTCCTATGCAGAGCCAAGAATTTGCAACCGGAGCTAGTCTTGATGATCTCCACTTGCCTATTGCACCGAGGAGGGATAAGAGATCATGTACACAACACCCTATCAATAAGTATATATCCAATGACAAATTGTCATCAAATTTGAAAGCTTTTATAACTAACATCTCCGATGAGAAATTGTCCAAGAGCTTCTAGGAGGCATTTGATGATTCTAAATGGAGGCATGCAATCAAAGAAGAACTTCAAGCCCTTTAAAAGAACCAAACTTGGCAAATAACAAGTTTGCCTGAAGGGAAGACCACTGTTGGCTGCAAGTGGATATTTATGATAAAATACAATCCTGATGGGAGTATAAGCAGGTACAAAGCGAGGTTCGTAGCCAAAGAGTTTACACAAACCCAAGGAATTGATTACCAAGAGACACTTGCACTAGTAGCTAAGTTCAACACTATCAAGGTGTTACTATCCCTTGCTGCAAATTTAAATTGACCCCTACATCAATTAGGTGTGAAGAAATGCATTTCTCAATGGAGACTTAGAAGAAGAGGTGTACATAGAGATACCTCTGGGTTTGAAAAATGATGAGAATACTAGTAAGGTATGTCGCCTACATAAATCCCTATATGGCTTAAAACAGTCACGAAGGGCTTGGTTCGAAAGATTCACGAGAGTGGTAAAGAAATCTACATACACATAATGGCAGACAGATCATACACTATTTGTTCATCACAATAATGGAGAGAGCTCAATACTCATTGTTTATGTGGTTGACATAGTCTTAACAGGTGATAATATTGAAGAAACTTGCAAGTTGAAGAAAGAACTAGCTACCAATTTTGAAGTAAATGATCTAGAAAGTCTACTATACTTTCTAGGTATGGAGATTGCTAGGTCAAGTAGTGGAATTAATGTCACACAACGCAAGTACACTCTTGATCTCTTGCAAGAAATAGGTATGCTAGGTTCTAAACCAATTGAGACTCCTATAGAAGTGCACTATAAATTGGGATTGAAGCAAGAAGGGACACCTGTCAATAAGGAGAGGTACCAGAGGCTGGTTGGGAAGCTAATTTATTTATCTCACACCAAACCAGCTATAAGCTTTCCCGTCAGTGTATCAAGCCAATATATGAGTGATCCATGTGAGGAACATATGGAGATTGTCTACAAGATCTTGAAGTACTTAAAACTAACACCCGGCAAGGGCTTGTTGTTTGCGTAAGGTGTCAAGAGGGATGTAGAAGTCTACACAGATGCTGATTAGGCAAGTTCAGAAATTGATAGAAAGTCTACAACTAACTATTGCACCTATGTTTGGGGCAACCTAGTTACTTGGAGAAGCAAAAGCAACCTGTTGTTGCTAGAAGCTTGGCTAAGGCTAAATATAGAGCATTAGCTCTGGGCATTTGTGAGGGTATGTGGATCTCAAGGCTTCTAAGTGAACTCAAGGTTGAGTTTACAACTCCTGTTAAGGTATGGTGTGATAATATTGCAACTATTGGGATTGCAAAGAATCCCATACATCATGATAGAACCAAACATGTGGAGATAGATCGACACTTTATCAAAGAAAATATTGATTCGGAAATTATTGATTTATCCTGTGTCTTCTAGTCAGCAAGCTGCAGATGTGATGACTAAGGCCTTACCTAAAGTCAGATTTGAAGAACTGAGCAACAAGCTAGGAATGATTTTGAGAGGGAGTGTTGGAAACAATGCTACAAGAAACCCTATTTAATTATGGCAAATTAGTTTATCGCTTTTTTATGTTTTCCTTATTTTATTTTATCTTTTATGTTATCTTATTTTTATCCTTAGAAACATTATTTTTATTGATCTTCTAGATTAGATATATCCCTAATTTTTAGAGATAGAGATTAGAATTTAAATTAGGATCAGTTTAGATTGAGCCCTAGCTCTATATATGTGCAGCCGCACATTATGAATAAGATATCTCGATTTCTGCCTTGCAAAGTTTCAAAGGTTTATGTTATACTCTACATATCATCTATTTTTTATTGTTGCGTTCCGCTTAACTCAGGCACAAACCTTTTTAGCACATCTTGCCTTGCGTTTTATAGGTCTTGCACCTTGGGGACACCTTTTGCCTTTGATTACCTTGTGTAAAACAAGGAAATCATTTAGGAACAAAAATCATTGACTTTAGTAACAACACACCATGTGATAAACATGGATTACCAGTGGGAACAACATGCTGAGATCATGGGATTCCAATGCTTCCCAATGTTTGGTGACAAGCACAGGACATACAATCTAAGTAGCTTCCTGCAGATCAGATGGTTCATGATCATTAGCCACTTCTTTGCAAATTTGCAATATGTAAAATGCTGCTAATGATAATGAAGCATTTGCACTCTATTGCTCTACTACTACATGGAATTATTCTGTAACCTAGTGTGTATTTGTTTTCAGGTTTCAATGCTGCTGTTGCCGGTTGTTTTTTTTCTGTAGAGTCTGTCTTATGGCCTTCGCCTGCAGATGTATCTATATCACTCACAAATACTACATCCATGGTAATACTTAGTGCTGTCATAGCTTCAGTGGTTTCTGAGGCTGGTCTTGGGTCTCAACCAGCCTTCAGAGTTCCAGAATATGACTTCCGTTCAATCAGTGGTGAGCTAGCTAATTTCTTTTTTCCCCCCTTAAATCTTTTCATTTGAAGTTGTTATTTAGTTCCATGCTTAATGTGTTCGTCACGGTCTTCCTGATTCCATTATCTTCCTTTTGTTCTTTGTTTTACTCATTTCTCTCCTCTCAAATGTATGCCAATACTTCAAGAACAATTAAAATTATATGTGCCTTTCACAAATTATATTTAAATGATGAATTTATTTTTCCCCCTTTTTGGTGTAGCTCTCACTCCTTTCTCTAGGACCAGGGGTGAGGGGGGCTTTAGCCCTGCTAAGTGACTTCGATCTTCCAAGCTTGGTTTTTAGATTATAATTTCATGTGCTGTTGTATTATCTATTATGTCTATTTCCTGCATACATACTTTATTCTAATTTTGTTTAACTAAGCACTGCTGACTTGGATGCCTAATTTGAACAAGGACATACTTAGAACCAAACAATTCATAATATTTCTTTTAAACTATGGTTATTCTGTGTAATGCATTAAAGCCCTTGATATCTTTGTTCTAGTCACTTCTGGAATTGCTGTTAATGCTCGGAAATCAGTTCCCTACTGCTTCTACCTTCTTTAACACTGTCACATGGGCAAGGCATGGTGACTGCTGAAGTTACCAGTTTAAACATCAGTTGCAATGTCTGCTATCTACTGCAGAGTGATAAATCAATGGCAACTGTCATCATAGCAAGATTTTAAACATATAAAAGTCTAGATGTTCTTTATATGTACTTTTTATTTTTACTATAATTTTTACAGTAAATTAGACACATTTCCCCATGCTTTGCTCAAAGTTTGAGAAATGAGATGCATTGTTCATAGCTTGTGAATAGTGTTTCTTATAGATTTTATATTATATATTGTATTAATACTGATTAGGGTTGGCACTATATATGCCAAACTCTATTGTCTATTTTATTTGTGAAAAATGGAAACTGGATAGTAAAATTAAATTTATTAGAAGATGCTTTTAATATTTAGAAGGGTGGCAATTGATTCATTTGTAAACATTGTTTGTTGTTTATAGAGGTCTATGTTTTAATATCAACTTGGTATTCACTATGAGAGTTATTTCACTTGTTTCAGAGCTGCCATTGTATCTATTGTTGGGTATCTTGTGTGGCTTGGTGTCATTGGCCCTATCTCAGTGCACTTCCTATATGATAGTAATTGTTGACAATATTCATAAGGTCACTGGAATTCCAAGAGCTTTATTTCCTGTACTGGGTGGTTTATCTGTTGGGTTGATAGCATTGGTGTATCCTGAAATCCTCTACTGGGGTTTTGAGAATGTTGACATTTTGTTAGAATCTCGACCATTTGTGATGGGTGTTTCCACTGACCTGCTACTTCAGCTAATAGCCGTTAAGATTGTTGCAACTTCTCTATGTCGGGCTTCTGGATTAGTGGGAGGTTATTATGCCCCATCTCTCTTTATTGGTGCAGCTACTGGGATGGCATATGGGAAACTCATTGGTTATGTTGTTGCTGAGTTCAATCCTATAATTCATCTGTCTGTACTGGAAGTGGCATCACCCCAAGCTTATGGCCTGGTAATATTATATGGCATTCTTTCCCATTTGGCTCAATAAATTTTACATTAAGGTCTTTGATTTCCAGCATAATTGATTGTAGTATTTCTTCTCTTTTAAGAGTTGGTAAATTTGATCTTCCCAATATGACTTTGTTGATGGAAACATGATCCTTCTTGGTCCTATTCTGTATGTATCGAATGATGGTTCCTTAGTATTTCAGAATTTTTAAATCTACATATGGTTTGGTATTTTGTTTGTGGAATTTTCTAGGAGAAACAGAGATTTACTTAGGAGAAGAAGAACCTGTGGCAGTCAGCCATCTAGGTTTTCTAGGAGCACACTTATTCATTGAGTATTAGGGTTTTAAATAGAGAAATTAGGCAACAGGCCTACCTAATCTTGACTGAAAAAATAGGAAGATCTTACTTCTCACAATCTAATCAAATCAAAACTAAATAACAGTGAATAATTAAATAATAAACGACAGCTAATAAACTACTAAAACCCTAATAAAGTTGGCGCTCTCCAAAACTCCCCCTCAAGTTGGGGAGTAGATATTGTCATATTGATCATACCTAGCTTGCCACATAGCCCATCGAATTTAAGTCTGGTTAATGCCTTTGTTAATAAATCAACCACTTGAGACTTGGTAGGAATGTAGCAGACTTCAATTTTCCTTGAATCAATTTTTTCTTTGATGAAATGACGATCATTTCCACGTGCTTCGTTCTATCATGGTGTATGGGATTTTTGACAATCCTAATGGTTGCCATGTTGTCACAAAAATCCCAATGCTAGGAGCTTCTTTAATCTCACTATATCTTCAGTGTTATCACCTATAATTATTATGTGTCATCTACATAAACAATTAGCATTGTAATTTTACCATTTGAGGCATGCTTCACAAATAAAGTGTGGTCAATTTGACACTGATTATAACCAGCAACTTTTACTACCTATGTAAACCTTTTGAACCAAGCTCGTGGAGACTGTTTGAACCCATACAAATACACATGCAATCTACAAACTTTTCCCTTGGTTTCTTGTGAACTAAATCCAGGAGGAACATCCATGTAAACTTCTTCTAAATCTCCATTCAAGATTGCATTTTTAATATCTAGTTGAAATAAATGCCAGTCAAGATTATAGGCAAGAGACAATGATACTTTGATTGTATTAAACTTTGCTACTGGTGTAAAGGTTTCTTGGAAGTCAATCCCTTGGGTTTGTGTAAACCTTTTTGCCACAAATCTAGCTCTGTAACTGTTGATACTGCCATCGGAGTTGTATTTGATGTCCAACACCCACTTACACCCCACAGTGGATTTTCTTTTTGGTAGTTCAGTCATTTTCCAGGTATTATTTTTCTGCAAAGCCTTCATTTCTTCCATAATAGCAGCCTTCCACTCAAGTATTTCCAGAGCTTCATAGGCATCCTTTGGCATTTTTTCTTCTGAAATGTTTGCAACAAATGACTGTATTTTAGATGATAGACGCTCATAAGAGCTATAATTACTAATAGCACGTTGGGTACAAGTTTGCTTGCCCTTTCTTAATGCAATAGGCCAGCTGAGGTCATGTGCCACAGGAGCTGAGGTTGGTTGAGACTTGGGACAATTGGCATGGTTGTGGAGCTGCTGGAGGCTCACTTTCTTCATGCTGTACCTGATTTTCTGCTGTAGCACTAATCTGGACAGCATCTGGTACCATCTGAACGACTGGACAACATCTGGTACAATCTGAATAGTGTCTGGTGCAGTGACTGCATCTGTATTATCGTTATTCTAGACATTTTGGACAGATCTTGATTCTCTAATAGGCAAAAAATCTGGGTTAGGGGCAGGGGATGGTAAGAAAGGCTGAGAAAAAATGGTATGATTTGAATTTGGTCCAATTTGGGTTTGGGTAGAAGATTCTGGATCACGATTAGGTCAAGGTTGTAGATCACAAAAGTTGCCTCAAAAACTCCATTCCTATCTCTCACTTTCTCTCCCCTGGAATGGAGGTTTTGGGATAGAGAGGTTGGTCTTCATAGAAGTTCACATCCCTTGAGGTGTGGAGTTTTCGTGTAGTAGGGTCATAGTACTTATATCCCTTTTGAAAATGAGCAGACCCCAAGAAAACACACTTAATTGCTCTAGGATCAAGTTTTCCGCAATGATAGTTATGGACAAATGCAGTACAACCAAAGACCATTGAGGGAAGATAAATCATGAGTGGGTGATTAAGATAGGTTTCAAGAAGTGTTTGTTGAGGGGTCTTATATTGAAGGGCTTTGGTAGGGGTAAGGTTTATTAAATATGTGGTTGTTAGAACTGCTTCTCCCCAATTCCATACCATGATTAGGAATCAATTTACTACTAATATTCAAATTCTTCATATTGACAATGGCACTGAATAGTTTAACCATACTTTGAATTCATTCTTGAGTTCCCAAGGTATTATGCACCAAAGTTCTTGTTGTAATATCCCTCAACAAAATGGTGTAGCACAAAGAAAAAATAGACATATCCTAGAGATAGCTCAAGCCCTAATGTTTGAATCCAATGGACCACAAAATTACTGGCGTGATGCTATTCTTATAGCCACTTATCCCTATCTCATAAACAAAATGTCAACCCGTGTGCTCTCTTTTACCACAGCCTTCAACAAACTCAAGGACACCTATCCTTCCATTTGTTTGTATTGTTATCTTTCTCTTAAAGTATTCAATTGTACCACTTTTGTCCATGTTCATTCTCATCGATAGGAAAAATTTGATCCTAGAGCTATTAAGTGTATTTTCCTAGGATACTCACCTACTCAGAAAGGATACAATTGTTATGACCCCATAACCAAAAAATTTTTTGTGAGCTTGGATGTCACCTTTGTCAAAGAATTGCCTTTCGTCTCCAAGTTTTCCATTCAGGGGTAGCATTTTAGAGAATCTCAAACTTGGCACACAGATGACCCAATTACCAGCAGGCATCATACCTGCTGACCCTCCAGATAATCCATCAATCATCCCTCTTGATTCTCCTCTTAGTTGCATTGTGTCACAAATGAGATTTAGAAACGGGGAGAAGTAGAAAAACAAGCTAATAGAAAAACCTTAGTTTACTCACAAAGGAAAAAAAGGAGAGCTTGAACAAATTGGCTCTGAAGCACTGCTTGAGTCAGAACTAGTGGTAGATCTTGAGCCTTCCTCCGATATAGAACAGATAACCAATGATGAGACTCGTGATTTAGATTTACCCATTACTTTGAGACAACCTATCCGCTCTTGCACTTTGCTTTCCATTGAAAAATTTGTTTCCTATAATTCTTTTTCTCCTACATTTTGTGCATTTGTAACTAACCTTGATAGGATAAAAATAACAAATGATGTCCATGTAGCTCTAAAAGATCCTAACTGAAAAGCAGTAGTTATGGAGGAGATGGAAGCTCTAAAGAAAAATGATACAATGGAATTGGTGATTTATGATAGGGACTTAGGTAGTATGGGATGCCCAAGTCCTATATTCAGTAGTATGAGTTACTCAATAGGGTATTTAAGTGGGTTGATTCTCCCACCTCAGTAGCTAACTTTTTGGTGAAGGTTCTCATCCCATTTAAGTACTCATTAATGGTATCATAGCTTGGGTGTCGACGGTTACGGAGAAGGCTACCTATGGAGGGTTTTGACCGACAGGGGGGTTGAGTAAAGCGTCATAATGTGCAGCCACCGAGATGTGAGCTCTTAAAAGGCGCCAATTGATGGGGATTTGGATAGTGTAGGATGTCCAAATCCCATATTAAATAGTATGGGATGCTCAATGGGATATTTATGTGGGTTGGTTCTCCCACCTCAATAGCTAGCTTTCGGAGGAAAGTTCCACATCCCACTCGAATATCCCATCAATTTACAACCTAGAAAGCATCCGGTAGGATGTAAGTGTCAAAAAGCCAATGGATCAATTGAAAAATATAAAGCTTGTCTTGTTGCAAAAGGGTTCACTCAAACATAAGGAATAGACTTCACGGAGACATTTGCCCTTGTGGTAAAGTTGAATATAATTCGGGTGCTCCTATCATAGGCTGCAAATCTTGATTGGCATCAACAACAACTTGATATAAAAAATACATTCTTAAATGGAGAACTAGCAGAAGATGTTTATTTGTCTCCACCTCCAAGATTTTAGAAAGATAATAATTGGATTTGCTAAATTAAAAGGTCATTATATGGTCTAAAGCAATCTTCTAGGGCTTGATTCGAGAGGTTCAAAGGTATTAATGAAAGAAGGCTATTACCAAGGGCACTTAGATCATACAATGTTCGTCAAACACCAGGAAGGAAGGAGAACTATTCTCATTATGTATGTAGACGACATTATTCTCACTGGAGATGACATTGTAGAAATGATGAGGTCGAAAAACATTCTTGCAACAGTTTGAAGTGAAGGATTTGGGACCAATAAGATACTTCTTGGGGATGAAAATTGCCAGATCAAAGAGAGGGATCAGTGTATCACAAAGGAAACATACTTTAGATCTTCTCACTAAGATTGGAATGCTCAGATGCAAGCCTAGTGATACTCTAGTGGATCCCAAGGGAAAATTTGTGGATGTTGGAGAACCATTTAATAAAAAAAGTTACCAGAAATTAGTGGGAAAATTAATATATTTGTCCCACACATGACCAGATATCGCCTTTGCAGTTAGTGTGGTTAGTTAGTATATGCATTCACCCAAGAAAGCTCATTTGGAAGCTATATACAGAATCTTAAGGTACTTGAAGGGATCACTAGGGAAAGGCCTTTTGTTGAAAAAAAGACAACATGATAAAATAGAAGTTTTTACTGATGCAGGCTAGGTAGGTTCAACTAATGATAGGAGATCAACTAGTGGATACTGCACATTTGTTTGGGGAAATTTGGTGACATGGAGAAGTAAAAAAAAACAAAATGTAGATGCAAAGTCTTACTCAAGGAATTTGTGAAGGATTATGGCCCCAACAGTTATTGGAAGAGTTATATGTGTAGATGCAAAATCTCCTATCCAGCCGTATTGTGGTAATAAGGTTGCTATTAACATTTCTCTCAACCTTGTACAATATGACCAAACAAAGCATGTGGAGGTTGATAGACATTTTATCAAGGAAAAGGTGGAAGAAGGCATTATTTATATGTCTTATATCCCTACTAGAGAACAAACAACAGATATTCTTACCAAAGGTCTACCATCTCATACATTTGAAGGACTTATTGGCAAATTGGACATGATTAACATCTATGATCTAACTTGAGGGGGAGTATAGGAATATCTTGGTTTTAATTTAGATAGATATGAGATTATTGTAAATATTTACTGTATCTTTTTTGTATTTATTAGGGTGATTAGGTAATTATTAGAGGGATTCCTTTTTTCCTGTTTATATTCAGTACTCTCTCCTTTCTTGTATATCACATTCAGAATAAAATAACTAGTCTTCCACATGAAATGATACTGAATATCTAGGAATGAGTGGATTTCTGGACAATCTGAGCAAGCTTCCCTTATTTATGCTACTTCTTAGGGTACTCAGGTAGTTTCAATAGTTAGTATTCAGTAACTATCTCTTAACAACGACTCTTATCTACTAATCCAATGTAACATATTAGAAAATATATTGGTTCTTACACTGTCTTGATATGAGCATATGATTGTTCAGATTGGAATGGATACATTGATTTGTTGGTAGGATTAGACTTAAATGAAATATGAATATTAGGTAGTCAAAGGCAAAAGGGGCACTCATGGCCTTCAAAATGCCCGAGACAAGAGGCACTAGAAAGGCACAATCTCAAATGAAGCGAGGCGTAACAATAAAAAATATATAATGCCCGAGACAAGAGGCACTAGAAAGGCACAATCTCAAATGAAGCGAGGCGTAACAATAAAAAATATATCATATATACATATATAGTATAGACAAAAAATAGATAAAAGTATTTTGAAAGTTTAGATAATTTTATCATTTATATTTGATTTGATTACAATTTACATTACATTAATTTATTTTATTGACTTATATGGTATTTTAAATTTTAAACTTTCCTATTATTTTCCTATTCTTTTTATCATTTTATATTTATAGTCTATATACAAATTAACTTACTAAAAAAAAATCTTAAATCTAAAGTCAGTGAAAGAAACCCAGTTTGATAACTTCGATAAGAACTTCTCTGTTCTACTCCACGTAGCAAACTCCACCGCAAAAAAGCCAAAAACAATGTTGTGCAAAGCTAGAACACCATCGAACATAATCGCAAAACCTACTCCTCCGAAGTCAACTAGTGGAGTTTGGTCATCAGCAGTCATTGTTTTCCAAAAGCCGCATTTCTCTATTCTATTTCTTCTAAATTCTCCCAAGCGCTAGAAGGCGCATGCCTCTCGCCTGCAAAAGGTGCCATAGGTGTGCATCTTTTAGCGCCTCACTGAACCCTCGCCTCTCCAATGGTGCGAGGCAATGGGTCAATTTTGTGCCTTGTCTTAGCGCCTTAGGCACTGAGGTGAGCGCCTTTGACAACACTTTTGATGCATGAAGAAGCATGCCAAACAGATTTGGAAATGGAAGATCCAGATGTATTTTATTCTCTCATATATCTCATGCTTGTGGTCAAGAAAATAATGGCTCCAAATATCCAATTAAAGCTTCATTTTTTTTTTGGGCTTAAGAATTAAAGCTTCTTTAGCAGGTTGGAATGGCTGCAACTCTAGCAGGAGTATGTCAGGTGCCTCTTACTGCAGTCTTACTGCTGTTTGAATTGACCCAAGACTATCATATTGTTCTACCACTTCTTGGAGCTGTAGGCGTGTCTTCATGGATTTCATCTGTAGAGCCACACAAAGGAAATGGCAGGGGTACAGCAGAGAACAATTTCATAAGCTCAGATTCTATTATTCTTCTGGAAAAGTCTCCCAGTAGTTCAATTGAATTATCTGCTAATTGTGCCGTTGCTCAAAGCATGCCTAATACAGGGAACTTGTGTCAAGTTGAAAGTCTGCTTTGTGTAGAGGATAATAATGTTGAAGCCACATATTTGAGAAGAAAAATTTTAGTTTCACAAGCCATGAAGACGAGATATGTGACAGCCTCAATGGGCACACTGCTTACAGAAGTAGTAAATCTCATGCTTGTGGAGAAACAGTCTTGTGCAGTAATTGTTGGTACTGATCATACTTTAGTTGGCTTATTGACACTTGGAGACATTCGAGAGAACAGCAAATTTGCAAAAGCAAGAAGCAAGAAACCCGAGGTAGCAGAATTATCTCTAATCTTAATAGGATGTATAAATTTATGATTTATCATTGCTGTGCACTTCTGTATTCTGATTTTATGAATTCGCTAGAAAGAAAAGCTAAGTTCTGGTAACTATATTTCCGGGTTCTTCATAATATATGGTGCAATTTTAATTAAGCAATGATTGAAAATCACACATGTTCTTTACCCTTGAGAAAAAATAATTAATGATAGGTGCTCCGTGAAAGTATGCAGAGATGAACTATTCAAAAAAGACGTTGAATGAGATGAAATGATAAATTTCGCAACATCATGATGAAATCAGTAATCATAGAGTACAAAGTGTAGTCTGCTAGATATAACTAATTCTAACAAATGTTAGTTTCTGTAACTACTTTGTGTCTGTTTAGTTTGTATTTTTGTAAAAGATCATTTAGAATAACAACAGTTTACAAAAGTAAAGTTTGGATAAAAGTAAAGAAGTTTATCACAAAGCTGGTTGAATAATTTTGGAAAAAATGATGGTTAGAAATCATGGTTTGATTTACCAAAAGATAAACCAGACAGGCCGTTATAGTTGATATACCAGTGTTGTCTTTCCCTAACACTCTTTATATCTAACTTGGAAACAACAAATCCAAGTTTACAATTTTCCTTGTAGATTTATGACTTGAAGATAATTTATTTGGGTAAGTAATTATATTTCATTGGTAAAGATTTGGTGGCTTTGTATCAACCAATGTTATGAGAACGTAAAGAAAAAAAAAATTTAAGATCTTTAAACTCTGACGAACTCAGTTACAACTTACAAAGAATACTTTTGTCTTTGAGCTAGGAATAGTCTTTGATCTAATCAATAGATATGACTTAAACAAATGCTGAACTTATCCCAGTTGGTCATGACCTCACATGTTTGACTATCTGGTTCTTTCGCAGGAGCTTTTAGTTTCAGAACTGTGCCTTTTACATGGGGGAATATGTAGTGTTCCATGGACTGCTACTCCTGATATGGATCTTCTTTCTGCTCAAATGGCTATGAAGAAATATGGAGTCAATCAAGTTCCAGTCGTTGAAAAACTTTATGAAAGGGCATATCCAGTTGGCATATTAGACAGTGAAAGTATCAGTCTAACTTGCAGGTTTTTGTAATCCTCCATCATCCTCTAATAGTTGTAAATCACAAGCCAATGTCAAAGAAACCAAATGAATTAAAACCTTAAGTTACTTCGTGAAAATTCAAAATGGCGCGTGAAAATTCAAAATTTAATACTGCTCTGTTAAATTTTTATTATATAATCAAGGATGGCCAGGTTCAAGAGACTAGTACGTCGTTAGACTGAGATATACCATGTCAATACAGCCATAAAGTTGAACGCTTTAATTGTCAATGGATTAAGTTTCGTCACTATTTTTGTGTTTTAAATTTTTAGAATGTCAACTAGATTAGTCTCACTTGGAATGTTTTCCTTGTATTACACTTTTTCTACCTTAACTATGTTTTTGAAACCGTAATCTTCAAATGACAATGTAAATGTGGTTTCTTAAGTTTCCGCAAAATAGATTCACCCTAAGTTTTCTCATAAAAATAGCCTGGCTGGATGACTTTGAGGTTCAAAGGTTAATATTATGATTGCATTTGCTTTTCAATGCTTTATTTATGTCATTGTTTCTAGTTTCTTGAAGGCTGAGCCTTGTTGTTTTATTTTTCTTGTTTTGTGTTTGTCTTCTATGCCACTGAATTGTTTTTGTTAAATACAGTGCTTTGGCCACTAAAGAATCTCTCGCATAATATTCACTGCTGGCACCGGGAAGGACGGAATCACCATCAGAAAGATGCATAGCCTGCTCTGCAATATTCTTCCGTCAACATACCCAACAGTTGTCTCCCCTGTAAAATATTAACCGTTAGATTGATCTGACAGTTCGATTGCTTTAAAAAACAGGCATCTCTCTCTCTCTCTCACTCGCTCACCTCCTTCCTCGTCTTCCCTCATCGATCTCAAATCCCTCCTCTGGAGCTACTCCTTCATAAATTTATTAAAATCCCCATCCTAGCCATTAATTCTTGAAGAAAAAAAAAACTTCCTCTGGTCCTCGAAGATTGTTAATAGTTTCTAGCAGCGCCACATATTGCAGACAGAACCCAGAATTGAACGGCTAGTTACGAGGAAGATAAGGAAGAGGAGAAAAACCATCAATTAGGTGTTCAGATTGAGCTATTCCCAGCACATTATTTGGCTTTGCAAATTAGCCCTTCAGACAGCAAACCATCGAAATGGACAAAAGGAGAGGTGAATTTGGGGTTTGGAACTTGGAAGAGCTTTGGCCAAAAAAAACTTGGAAGAGGGCTTTGGACTCCAGAAGCTCACTCTCACTCTCATCAATAAACGTACATTATTGATGTGGATCATTGAATCGGTATGGCTAGCCAATATTATGATGATGATGATATTGTTGCTGTCAGTGTTAAGAGAATTAAATTAAATCGACCTAGAACGGTCAAAATGGAAGAATTGATACCAAATATTAAAAATCAAACCAGTTATTAAATTAATTAAAACAGCAGTTTAAGATTTAGTGGTTAAATCATGATATAACCATAGTTGAACTGATCATAATTAAATTAATATAATTTTAATTATATATTAATTATTTGAAAAAAGAATATAAATATTAAAAAAATTAAAGTGAGTAAATGTGAGAAGTGAAAATATAAATTAAAAAAGGGAATAAATATTTTATAATTTTAAAAATAAAGTAATTGTAAAACATAAGATATCTATAATAATGTTAAGAAAGTCAGATCACTCATTGAATTGGCCAATGCAATAACTCAAAGTTCAATGTTTTAATTAAGGTTAAATTAGTCATAATAGGTATTACAAAGATTAAAATGATTTCATTATATAAAGAAAAATATTCAAGAAATAAACAAAAAACTAAAGATTGCAAAAAAAAAAAAAGCTAGAGGAGGTGAAAGGCATGAACATTTTACCATTAAGCACTTTTAAGAATCATACTAAAGCTAAATTAAAGAAATTAATTATTTTAAATAAAGAATAAGAGTAAGCCAATTTTAAAAAATATATATAAATAACTTAAAAAGAAAAAGGCATAGAAAATATAATTAAAAGATAATATATTAATAAACTATCCAACTAATAACAATAAAATTAAAAAAAATTAAAATGATAAAAATACAAAAAATAAAATTATAATTAAGAAAAGGAGATAAAATTTTGAATATATAATTTATAATTGAAAATCTTAATAAAACAAACAAATATTCACATTAACATACATAAATATATATTATTGTGATTGATGGGAAATTTGAAGTCATCTTGGGAACGTGCAAATATATGGTGGGGAAGTGTGATAGTGTGCAAATTTCAAAAATGGGAAAAAGGAGTAACGAATGAGCTTAAAAACAATAACGTCATATTTGGTAAGATGGAAGCATTTTGAAGGAAATGGAAAGGGAGAACAAAAAAGAGAGAAGGGTTTCATGCAAAGACTATTTTTATTCATTAAAAGTTTGAATGATATATATCAAACATGTTTTATAAGGATTTATCTCTTATTCTATCTTTCATATATATATATATATATACCAAATTTAATATAATATCTTCCATTTGTTTTGCCCCAAAATCATCATTTATTCTCTCTCGCCTCAAAAGCTTTTTGTTAGTATGTCATCTTCTTGCAGGTTCAACGCCTTCTTCTCCAATCACCCTCCTTCCACTTTTGCCCACAGAAAGAAGTATAAGAGAGTAATTTTCTATTCTTTGTATTCAATGTGTTACATTGTGCCTCTCAATATATAGAGAGGACAATAGAGATAATAGATAGTACAAGAGTGTAGTACATGAGAAACGTGCAATGAACCTAGACAAGCTATAGGATATGTACAATGCAATACAATACAATCTGATATAGGATATGTAACGCTCCCCCTCAAGCTGGTCCAAGCTTGTCACATAGGTAGCTAATTAGTGGACTTCAAAGAACTTTAGTCAAAATATCTGCTAATTGATCATTTGAATTGACAGATCTAGTGACAAGGTGTCTAGATTGACTCTTTTCTCTAATGAAGTGACAATCAACTTAAATATGTTTGGTCCTCTCATGAAACACTAGATTAGAGGCAATATGCATTGCAACTTGATTGCCACAAACTAACTCCATTTGATTAAAACTTCCAAACTTTAATTCCTAGACAAGTTGCCTAAGCCAAATAAGTTCACAAGTGGCAACAGCCATAGCACAATATTCAGCTTTGTTACTAGATCTAACAAAACATTTTGTTTCTCACCTTTCCAAGAAACCAAATTCCCTCCAACAAACACTATCCTGAAGTAGAACATCCATCAACAGGAGATCCAACCCAATCTACATCATTATAGCTAGTTATCTGAGAGTTTCCCTTGTCTTCATATAGTAGTAGCCCTTGACTTGGAGCTCCTTTGATGTATTTGAGAATGCGAACAACTGCATCCCAATGATTATCACATGGTGATTGTAAGAACTGACTCACTACACTCGCTGCAAATGAAATATCTGGTCAGGTGATAGTGAGATAGTTAAGCTTCCCAACAAGTCTTCAATTTCTCTTAGGAATTTTGAGAGGCTTCCCTAGTACTGGTAATAATTTAACATTTGGATCCATAGGAGCATTAGTTAGTTTACAATCTGCCATGTCAATTTCATTCAATATATCTAAAGCATACTTCCTCTGAGAAATAGCAACTCTAGTACTAGATTGGGCTACCTTAATTCCCAAGAAATATTTGAGTTTTCCTAAATCTTTAATTTGGAAGGATGATAATAAGTATTGCCCGTAATGACAATGTCATCCACATAAATAACAAAGTAGATACATTGTTCATAAGAAGTATAGCAATAGAACATAGAGTGATTTGCCTTACTTAGTATCATCCAAATTTCTGAATAATTAAGTTAAATTTTCCAAACCAAGATCAAGGAGATTGTTTTATCCTATAGAGTGATCGTCATAATTGACAAACTTTTCTAGACTCCCCCTGAGCAACAATGCGAGGTGGTTGCTTCGTATATACTTCTTCTTCTAGCTCATCATGAAGAAAGGCATTTTTTATATAACTGATGAAAAAACCAATGTCTGATAGTAGCTATGGATATAATCAAACGAACTGAGGTAATTTTGGCAATAAGAGAGAATGTGTCACCATAATCCAGACCAAAAATCTAAGTGTAGCCTTTGGCTACCAAATGAGCCTTCAAGCGATAAACATTCACTTCAAGACCAACCTCAACAGTATAGACCCATCGACAACCAATAGTGGATTGGTTAGGAGGTAAAGAGACTAATTCCTAAGTGCCATTAGAGTGCAAAGCAATCATTTCATCAATCATTGCTTGTCACCACCCAAGATGTGAAAATGCCCCATGCACAGTTTTAGGAATGGAAACAAAATCCAACGAATAGACAAAAGCATAATCTGGAGGTGACAATCTATAATAACTCACAAAATTATAAACAGGATGAGGATTATGAGTAGGGCAATTACCTTTGCAAAGAGTAATTGGTAGATTGTCATATGGAGGAAGTGTTGAGGCAACATTACGTGTTGGGGAAGGGCGTGAGTCACTAGCTTCATCATCAATGCTTGCAGGAGGTAAAGGGCAAGGTCTTTGATGATAAGTGTGAATAACAAGAGGAGAAGTAGTCTTTAAAGGAATAATGGATGGAAGAAGAAAATGAAGAACCTTAGAGATTATTTGATGATCAAGTGTAGATGAAGAGAAATATAGAGAGGTTTCAAAGAACGTCACATCAACAAAAGTGAAACACCTTTCTAGTTTCAAGTGAATAACATCTATATCCTTTTTTGTATACATGAATATCCAAGAAAAACACACTTGATAGCTTTGGCTATTAATTTATCTTTGCCGGGAGTAAGATCATGAACAAACAAGTACATCCAAAGATGTGAGGAGAAATAGGATAAAGTGGTTCGAAAGGAAACAAAATCGAATAAGAAATTTGACCTTGTAAACCAAAAGAAGGCATATTATTAATTAGATAACAAGCAGCGAGAATAGCATCCCCCCAAAATTGTAAAGAGACATTAGAATAAAAAAGAAGGGTAAGGGTAGTCTCAATAAATGTCAATTTTTGCATTCTGCCACTCCATTTTGTTATGGCATATTTGAACAAGAAGATTGGTGAAGGATTCATTGAGAAGACAAAAAATTTTGAAATGGAGTCAAAAAATATTCACAAGCATTATTACTATGCAAAATGTAGATTAATGTACCAAATTCATTTTTAATTTCGGCATGAAAGGATTGAAAAATTGAAAGAACTTCAAAATGATTCTTCATTAGATATAACCAAGTGCATCAGGAATAGTTATCAATAAAGATTACAAAATATTGAAATCCTGACATAGATAAAACATGACTAGGGCCCCAAATGTATGAACAAGTTTAAAGGGGAAACATCTTGATTATTGACTTAGTCTGGAAATGAAACGTGAGTTGTTTACTAGTTGACATGACTCATGTTCAAATCATTCTTTGTAACTTTGACAAACTAGTATGTCCAAGACAACTATGAATTAGGTTGGGTGAAGTGATGATGGTGTAGGCAATAAAAGTGTGGGGGTATGAAAAGTAATAAAGCCCCTAGGACTCAAACCCTTCTCTGATCGTCCAACTAGTACTTTGATCCTTTATAACAAAAGATTCATCGTCAATAACAACATAACATTTAAGAGCACAACAAAGCTTATTGAGATAGACAAAATTAAATAAACATTCAAGAACATAGATAATTGATTCTAAAGTGATTGAAGGAGTAACATCGGCTTGTCAAACACCTTTAGCAAGAGTCTTAGAACCATTAGCTAAAGTTATCATTTTCTTAATAACCATGACAAAATATTATTTTCTCAATAACCATGACAAAATAATTTTTCCAAAAGCCATGACAAATCATTTGACTTTAATTATTGGAAGACTATGTGTATGTTAACATTTCCCATGCGTACAATGCAGTCGGTTCTTACCAGCAATGCTACAAACTTCTCAAAACCACTGCAACCTTTGGTGCACATAAACATTCCCAATTGCCTCAATTATGAGCAGTTGCTACTGGTTCCTCTTTATACCTTTGACCTTGAGGACAATGTCAATTTTAAGAGGGAAGGAAATGTAATGGTACAAATCTTGAGTGGAATGGGCCAAGTAAAAATATGGGCTTGGGTTGAAATGAATGGCCAAGAATGAGATCAAAGTCCTTTGAGGATGTGACAATCAGTGGTTATATTATGAAATGATGCTTAATTGGGAAGGTGTGAAAGAATTATGTGACCTTCTATTATGATTAGGCCCAATGAATCAAGCCCATCCATGATATATAACATTGAGGAGTAACAGAAGACACAATCAAAATGGGGCCAGCAACGTGTGAGCACAAGAATTCATAAGCCCACTTGGAAGCTAAGGGAAAAGTAGGGCACTGTAGGATATATGATCCTAGCTAGTTGCCAGCGGGGGGGTCAGAGAAATATGTGGAGTATCTTCCCCTGTGTGGTCTTTTCTTTCTCAATGATGTCTTTTCTTCCTTTATCTTCAAATACTATGTCATTTCTATTTGAAGCTAGTTTTTAGTTTAAGAATGACGTGTAACAGAGTTTAGCCTTTATTATATCAATTAAGTCATCTTGAGAGCTTTAATCAAGTCTTGGTATTGTAACTTTTCTGTGTTAATCAGATATCATTACGGACTTAGTGCTCTCATTGACCAATGGCAGACAATACTCGTTTATCCGTGCTGAATAACGAGGTGAAGGAGGTCAAAGACACTTTGTCTTCAACTACAGCTCGTTTAGACACCATTGAACAAATGCTCGAGAGGCTCACCAAATCCATTAATGCTCTTACTCATCGTGATCTTGCCTCCCCTCCTCCTTCAACTACCATTGGTACTTAGAACTCCTCTGTTAATGGTGGTTCTCCATTGGTTATGTCTTAACCATTTTAGACTCGTTCCATTAAACTTGATTTTTCCTCGTTTTGACAGATCTGAACCTCTTAACTGGATATTTCGACCAGAACAATTTTTTTCTTATTAGGACACACTAGATTCTCAATGCTTACTGGTGGCTGTCATCCATATGGAAGGTATTGTAGTTCCATGGTTCCAAATGCTTCAAAAGACAAATCAAATTCCTACCTGGAAAGATCTGGTATGTGCAATCAAATCTCATTATGGTCCTTCTCAGTTTGATAATCCCCGACATCAGTTATTTAAGTTGAAACAAATTGATTTTGTTGCTAAATTTTATCATGATTTCCTAATTCTTGCCAATCGTGTTGATGGAATATCGGAGGATGCATTACTTGACTGCTTTGTTAGTGGCCTAAAACCAGACATCAAGTGTGATGTGGTTTCTCAATTGCCATCTTCCCTACTTCGAGCTACTGCTTTGGCTTGCCTCTATGGTGACCGTGACACTGTCATTACCCCACCTTTGGAAAAACATCGTTTGGCCCTTCCCGCTTTACCTTGGCATAAATCAAGTAACCCATCAACACCATCACCTTCCAAGACATTTCTCCCACCCTTATTGCCAACCCCTCCCACCAAACCTATCCCTCCTATCAAAAAGCTTATTGCTGCCGAACAACAAATACGCTGTGAAAAAGGCCTCTATTTCACCTGTGATGAAAAATTTTTAGAATCACAAATGTCCTAATGAACATTATATGGTCCTTCATGCTGAAGAAGATGACTCACTTGAACCACAACCTCCTGATTCGCCTACTTCTATATTTCACTTATCCCTCAATGCCTTACAGGGCACCGGAGGCAAATGCACCATACGATTTCACGACTTCATTCAAAGCCAAGCTGTTCAAGTGCTCCTTGATGGTGGCAATTCAGACTCTTTCATCCACCCTAGAATTGCCCATCACTTAAGACTGCCTATTCAGCCATCACCGGGATTACGTGTTATTGTTGGAAATGGCGAAAGGATGATAGGTGAGGGAATTGTCCATGATTTGGATATTTGCATTTGTAGGTACCATATTGTTGCTGATGCATATGTTTTGGGTGTGATTAGCTCTGATGTTGTATTGGGCTCTTCTTGGTTGGCTACCTTGGGTCCACACATAGCAAATTATAGCACAACACTCTCAAATTTTATCTCAACAATCAATTTGTCACTTTACAGGGCTATAATGATAATACACCAATTTCTGCTGCTTTTCATCATCTCAAACGTCTTCATGATACTCATGTTATTGTTGAGTTATATACGCTCTCTTGTATCATTGAGGACCCCATCTTGACAACCTCTTTGGAGGTTCCTTCAGATACTCCCCATGATATTTCTCCATTGCTTGAGAAATACAATTCGATGTTCCAGGTTCCTAACACACTTCCTCAACCATGTGCTCATAACCATGCAATTCCTTTAATTGAAGGTATTCCTCCTATCAAGGTCCGACCATATCGCTACCCTTTTACACACAAATCTATTATTGAGTAGATGGTTTCAGAAATGTTAGCAGCCGGCCTGATCAAACCCAGTACTAGTACTTTTTCAGCCCCTATTCTCCTTGTTAAAAAGAAAGATGGTACTTGCTGTTTTTGTACAGATTATCGTGCTCTTAATGCTGTTACTATCAAAGACAGTTTTCCAATTCCCACTATTGATGAATTGCTTGATGAATTAAGTGGCTCACAGTTTTTTTCCAAACTCGACCTTCGTTCGGGTTACCATCAAATTCTAGTAAAGGAAGAAGATCGCCATAAGACAGCTTTTCGCACTCATCAAGGTCACTATGAATAGGTTGTTATGCCCTTCAGTCTTACAAATGCACTGGCAACCTTTCAGTCTCTCATGAACACTGTCTTCCATGATTTCCTCCAACGGCTTGTCCTTGTTTTTTTTTTTTTATGACATTTTGATTTACAGCGCTACTTGGGCTTTTCATTTAGACCATTTGGAACAAGTTTTTGCTCATTTGCAAGCACACTTTCTTTTTGCAAAGTTATCAAAATGTTCATTTGGCCAACGGAAGATTTTCTATTTGGGCCATGTTGTGTCAATTGCTGGAGTTGAAATGGACTGCTTCAAAGTTGCCTCTATCTTGGATTGGCCCATTCCACAAACCGTCTCCCAACTCTATTCATTTTTTGGGCTTACCGGATATTATAGGCGCTTTATTCGTAATTATACTACACTTACAATTCCACTTACCCAACTACTTAAGCTTGACTCTTTTCAATGGAACTAAGAGGCACAACATGCTTTTATTCGCTTAAAAGAAGCCTTTACTACAGCACCCATCTTAGCTCTCCCTGAGTTTTCAAAGCCCTTCATACTAGAGACTGACGCTTCTGGGTCTGGTATAAGTGCTATTTTGAGTCAAGATGGCTGGCTTATTGCTTATTTTTCTCGTCAACTCTCTTCTCACATGCAGAGTAAATCTACTTAACTATATGCCATCACAGAAGCTGTTTCCAAATTTCGACACTATTTATTGGGGCACTTTTTCATTATCCGCACAAATCAACGCAGTCTGAAGCACTTGTCAAAGCAAACCATACAAACCCCTAAACAAGAAGAGTGGCTTCCTAAATTACTCGGGTTTCGCTACACCATTGAATATAAGTCAGGTCATAGTAATCAAGCTGCTAATGCTTTGTCTCGAATTACTCACATGAATATCACTATGCCATACTCTGCTTTTGAGGATATGATCAGGTCAGCTATCTCTCGATCACCTGCTATTGCTGATTTACATCACCAATTTAATAATACTCTTACTACATTACCTCATTTTCATCTCCTTAATAGCCTTTTATACTACAATAACCGTTTAGTTCTGCCCCATGATGATCCTACTTTGTTGAATACTCTTCTTCATGAATTTCACTCTTCTCCTTTGGGTGGTCATGCTGGTGTGACTCATACATTAGCACGCATTTCATCACAATTTTATTGGAAGGATATGAAAAAGCACATTTCTGATTACATTAGAGCATGCTCTGTTTGTCAACGTGCAAAAGTTTCACAACTTCATCCAGCGGGGTTACTACGCCCTTTACCTATTCCTTCCCAAGTTGGGGAAGATATTGCTATGGACTTCATTATTAGGCTGCCACCTTCATGTGGGAATTCTGTCATATTTGTCGTTGTTGATAACCTCACCACATATGGCTACTTTGCCCCCCTTCAAGCTACTTACACTACTTTACAGGTAGCTGAAACTTTCCTTCATACTGTCATCAAGTTGCATGGCATTCCCTACTTTATTGTTTCTGATCGCGATAAGGTCTTCACTAGTTCTTTTTGGCAACATCTATTTAAGCTTCATGGGACTACATTGAACATGAGCTCTGTTTATCACTCTGAAACCGATGGCCAAACTAAAGCACTTAACAAATGCCTTGAGCAATATCTTCGTTGCTTTGTCCATGACACTTCACAATCTTGGGTTCAGTTTTTACCATGGGCTGAATTTTGGTACAACTCTTCCTTCCAAACTTCAATTGGTATGACTCCCTTCAAGGCTCTCTATGGCTGTGATCCACCTACCATACTTAAATCCAACCCTGTTGATGGCATTCCATTTGATTTGGAACGGCAATTGAGAGACAGGGATGCTATTCTTGCACTCTTGAAATGTAATTTATTGAATGCTCAGCTCAGCTCTGCATGAAGCATTATGCTGATACTCATAGACGTGAATTGGAATTTCAAGTGGGTGATTATGTTTTTGTCAAGCTACAACCATATAGGCAACATACTATTCATCGTCGTACCTCCCAAAAGCTGGCACTAAGATACTTTGGACTCTTTCTCATCACTAAACGAGTGGGCCTTGTTGCCCATAGGCTCTTGCTTCCTGCACATGCCAAAATACATCCAGTGTTTCACATTTCTACGCTCAAACAATGCCATGATGATCACTCTGCACAGTACGTTCCCTTCCTTACAATGATTAAACCTGAAGGACCAATAATTTCTCCCATAGCTATTTTGGATGTTTGCCAAGTGAAAATCAAAGATCTTTGGGTTATTCAACTTCTTGTTCAATGGGATGGCTTTGATGTATGGACCTGGGAAAATCTCACAAACTTTCTCAACAATTATCCTTCATTTGACCTTGGGGACAAGGTCCAATTTGATGGGGAGGGTACTATTACAATTCGGCCCAATGAATCAAGCCCATCCATGATATATAACATTGAGGAGTAACAGAAGACAATCAAAATTGGGCCAGCAACGTGTGAGCACAAGAATTCATAAGCCCACTTGGAAGCTAAGGGAAAAGTAGGGCACTGTAGTATATATGATCCTAGCTAGTTGCCAGTAGGGGGGTCAGAGAAATATGTGGAGTATCTTCCCCTGTGTGGTCTTTTCTTTCTCAATGATGTCTTTTCTTCCTTTATCTTCGAATGTTGTGCCATTTCTATTTGAAGCTAGTTTTTAGTTTAAGAATTGACGTGTAACCGAGTTTAGCCTTTATTATATCAATTAAGTCATCTTGAGAGCTTTAATCAAGCCTTGGTATTGTAAATTTTCTGTGTTAATCTGATATCATTACACCTTCTCTCTAGACGCTTCCCTTCTCCCTCTAATATGTTCTTCTTCTTCCTTCTTTCAGATGTGTCTTCCTTCCTGATATTCCCTTGATGCTATTTTCTTATTTGATCCTATGTAATATGGCTTACCTTCTTGTGTGTTTGTAAGCTTCATGTGGATTAATAATAGTAGTCGTAACAGTGTATTTTTAATTGAATATTGTGATCATAACATTATTATCAATGTTTTCATGAATAAGAATAGATAAATAATAAAAATTTGAAGTTGAGATTTTTTTGGGAGGTAAATAAAGATGATGCTTTGGTCACGGAATCAAAATATAAGAATCAGTATATAAAGAGGTGCAATTCAACGCCTATACATGGTATACCGCCCAAACATGTTAAAAATAAAATTTATATATAAATATATTGATTTTTAATTAATTTAAAGTTGCAATAATATATTAAATTTAAATTTATTATTTATTCTATTTTGATTAAAATCCTTCTAAAAGTAAATGGGCAGAGAAGATAATTTCCTATTATTGTGTATTTTTCAATGACAATTAATAAAAGTCTAAGACAGTTATTAAACAGTATGTTTGTTTCTTCAACAACTGATGTTTTTCCATGGTAATTGTATATTGCTTTATTAAGAGTTAGAAGTAAGTCTGGACTACATATTCTAATATGTGATTGTAACAAGCGAGTAACCTTTGTCAAAGACTTTGGGGGAAATGACAGTTGGGGATCAAAAGTTTAAATTAAATACAGTAAATGATCTTGCAGTTTTTTTTATTACTGAACATCACGAATTTACTACTACTTTATTCTGTATTTACTACTAAAAAAATTGCAATATCATTTAATGTATTTAATTTAAACTTTTGGTCTCCAACTGTCATTTCCCCAAGACTATGGACATTGTATATAAAGAAGCTTTCCAAAATCTATACTCATGATCCGTATGTGTGAGCAAACATTGATGTCCATTAAGTATTTTGATCATGTTAGGTTTTTTATTTGATGAATTGTTTTGCTTTTTCTATATTATATAGCTTTATATATTATATAGCCTTGTATGTTTTTATTGTATTCTTTTTTTTCATATTGTAGGGAGGAGTATATTGAGTATGTAGAATTATGTGATATGGTTCTGTTTTGTTTATATTTTTTGTGCAAAACATTTGATTCATATAGAGAGATTCGAGTAAAAGAGTGGAAGGAAAAAAAGAATGAAAATAACAAAAATCATGTTTCGTGATTACACAGGATATTTTCTTAACTTATAAATATTATCTATTATCAATTTGATTAACTTTTTCTATGTCCTTTCATTTATTTTTTTTAACAATTGTCTCTATTACTTTTTCATACAATACATTAATTAATAATTACAATACAACTTTTTATCTTTAATGAGAACGACACAGTAGTTTCTCATGGATTTGTGGGTTGCGATGATGAACGATGGGGGAGAAGACTGTGACAAGCTACATGGAGGAAGACGATCGAAGTGGAAGATGGCAGGAATTTTGGGGTTGAGGATTGAAATCTATTTCAATTGAATTAAGGATATTTTTGTCATTTCTCACCAAATATTAATTTCAATTTGTGTTAAAAGAAACTTGATCGAAGAACCAGCGTTTATTGAAGAAGCTATAGAGTCGATTACAAAAAGTACTAGTTTGAAAGGCTCGTTGGAATTGATCCGCTACGGGATTTACATTATACGCAACAGAAGCACCTGAAGTACTAAACAGAATAGGTATTAGTTTGGTAATGGTTGGAGCAGCAAACTCGGATTCGGCAAGAATCTCATTTTTTGGTAGTACGAAGGGGGAATTGGCCCAAAAATTGGATAGGGGTCAAGACGCAGTCGGGCGCCGGCGGCTGACTCAAGTGCCCCCCGAACCGCGCGAAATGGTCGCCTATTACACGGCTCACTAACTCTGCCTGGGGTGTGGGGGTACCTATTATTCATCGGCGGTCCGGCGCACCCCTACTCACTTAAAGGATGCTGCTTAATTACGAAGGAAATTCTTTCTTAATCTAGAGAGTTCCCTTTCGTTAAGCGCATCGAGCCAGGAGTGGACATCATCATCTGCAGATAAAGCAGGTTTCGTCTCATTTTCCGGAAAGCCAGATCCTGTTTCATCATTAGCTAAGCTAAAGTGGAATAGTATGGGCTTCGGTTCGGAACTCTGAATCGATCAATCGAATGGGACTACTCCGATCCTCGCATCGGTGAAATAACGTATAATAGATAGACCTGGAAATCTAATCTATGCTTTCTGGCTCCTCACTTCCGGTCGGTGCGCCTCCCCTCTCTTTGGAGTTCGTCGCTTTCTTCCTGTGGTGACTATATTCGCACAAGCCAAGTGTAGTCTTGAACTTTTGCACCAAGAACATTGCGGAATATGAGGCTTATTTTATTGGCCTCGATGTGGCGGTCCTCATGGCTGTTCAATTCCTATAAGTTCGAAGAGATTCCCAGCTGGTCATTTCATTCGGCAGCTCACTGGTGAATAAGAGGGTCACAAGTGTGAAGTTAGCCTTCTGCTCTCGCCTGGATAGCAGGGTCTGTGTTGGCTTCGCTTACCGCGAGAAGATTCAGCCGGTGGTATGGTATGCCGAGCCCTCTCTTTTCTCCTGCCTGCTGTAATGACCGGTCTCCTAAAGAGAAGAAGGGCGCGGAAGCAAGAAAGCCAAGAACTGGGGCAAAGGTCTCACCCGCTGTAGAGCCAGTTTACCACGCAGGGGCAAGAATGAAAGCAGCAGTTCGAGCGGATGACCTTTTTTCTGTTGAACCAATAGTAGGTCCAGATGCTGTTGCCGGGTGGTACTAAGCCGCATCAAAAGCGGAGGTACTTAGTACTCCCTAACAGTCCGCTGGGCTGGCTTCCGCGTCACCGCCCCTCAATTTCCCTTTTCTTGCTTGGGCTAATGAGATATCCCAAGTTCGGAGTAACCGTTCATGAAAGTGCGATCCCATGATGTCGAGCAAGATGACTCGTCCCCCTTTCCAATTGGGCTTTGTGCCACGCCACTTCGGAGAGTGAAACGAAGGAAAAAGCCTGACTTATGGGTCATCCTATTTCGGTGCATGGTCAGGATCCCGTATGTGGGTCTGCCTTTTTTCAGTAATTATATGCTCGTTGGTGAAATAGCGTAGTATAGGTCCGGGTAGGATGATACGAAATAGAGCAGTTGCCAATTCGAAGTCAGTATCCGCTTTGTTTTATGGTCAATATCATATCCAGATCCACCTTAGTCAGAGTTGCATCTTCTAATACGGAATATCCAGTGTTACAACCTATTCGGAGAATAGTTACCTTAGGTTAGACGGCTTCTTGGACGGAGCAAGTGAGGTGTAGCGTTAGGTGAAAGTTATGCAATGTTTTCAATGTGTTTTAATGATATAATTGCATATGCAAGTTTACTACTGAAATTTTCCAACCTCACCCCCTTAGTTCCCCAATAATATACTGAAATTTTCCAACCTCACCCCCTTAGTTCCCCAATAATAGAACCAAGTTATGGTAAAGGAAAGAACAATAGCATGGAATAATGATGAAGCTGGATTGTTTGATGGAAACTACTTTTTACTGTAATTATTATCTATTTTGGATCACTATATAAATTCGTGTATTAATCCAAAAATTTAGAGTTTTATATGAATGTTTAGAACTACATCTTGTGAATATTCTGGCACTAGTTTGAGTCCATTTGGAGTAGCATAATGGAAGTTATGATTTATTTCCCAAAACTGTTCTAGTATTAGTTATTTTGGTACACTAAAGGACAATGTTAGTATACTAATCAATAGGCATGTGAAAACCACAAATGGCTTATATGTTTAGAAACTAGACATATAGAGCTTTTTAATGATGTCAAGAATGTGCAAATTGGTTAAGTATAAAATGAGAAATGAATGTACAAAATTATGGCTTAAAATCTGGACAAAAACTGGAAACTAAAAATGAATAGTAAAATTTAATGAATAAATTATATGAATCTGAGCGATAAATTTCTAGTTTCATATTTTTCTCATGAAACTAAAGATGTAAATGATTTTTAGAGACTTGAACATTTAAGAAATAGTTTTTGTATATTTAGTTATGATTTTTCAAATTTTTCTGTGCAATCCTATGAATGATACACAAAAACAGTTTCTAGCAGTTTTAATTTTTAATTGGTTCAAGTTTTCAAAACCTTTTTTACTGCATGTAAATGAGGCAGTTTATATGGGAAAGATAATGAAATATAAAATGTAACATTTAACATGATACCAAGTGATTTTTGTAACATCTTATCTTTGTAGATCTTTTTACCATGTATTTGACATCATTTGGTACCAATTAGAAGGGATTTAGAAACTTGAACAATTCAAAACCACAAAATAGAAAAATTCCAAAATTGTGTCACGGTTCATTTGGTATTACCCATTTTCGAATTAAACTTTGGAAATTCATAACTAATTATAAAAAAAATATTTTTAAGGTGGTTCAAGTTCCAAAAAATAGCTTTTTCATCCCTCTACGTGGGAAAAATAAGAAACTATAATTTGGACATGCCAATTTGTATAGTTAAATTCGTGAACATTACTATTCATTTGGTCATCCTGAAAATGTCCAGATTTTATCCATTAACTTTGGCTAGCCATATCTCCCTCTATGCTTAACAATTTGAGTAAAATTGGCCTTTCTAAAAAGCTTATCATGTCTACTTTTAAGGGGCAATAGCCACTTAGTCATCTATTACTGCTCTGTATAGTTTCATGTCACTAAACTTTTAGTGTGCCAAATTGGGTAATTCTTGGACCATACTTTATAACCAACATAATAATTCTATTATTCCAACATGGATTCATCTTGGATCACTTCTAAACATCACAATAAGCATAAGGGAACATGTCCAACAATTCATACATCATTCATGAATTTCAAATAATAGACATAACAATATAATACTTCCTCAAAATATAACATTATCTAGTTTCTTCTTCATTCCTTCTTTCCTTTGCTCTTCTCCTTTGCAAGGCATGTTCTTGGCATGGTTAGTAGCTTGGGAGGGTGAAATTGTAAACAATATCAGTAGTAACCAACGTTTCATGCAATCATATCATTTCAAGCTATTTAAAAAAAATCATAAAACATTCACGTACTTAAAAATGAGACAATGTATCATGTTCACAATAAAAAATTCGGTAGAGCTTCCCCTTAGAATATGTACATATGAAGCATTGCCCTCACTACAAAACATAGCCAATCCTAGTCAAATATCACAATAGCAACAACATGGCAATAATTTCATAGCATAACAATCATTTATAACAATATAAGAGCAAGAAACAAAAGTTGCTACCTCAAGAACAAATTTGTCTTCCTTTGCTTTCTAACTTGGTTCAAGCTTTCCAATTGCCTTCCTTGATTATCCAAAACCTATATACATAACATTTACTTGCTAAATCATTATTTTACCTTAGTAAACTTTATGACTTCAACCTAGGGTTTTCTAAAATCACTTTCTAGATACTTGGTTTTTGAAATCAAACTCTTACCATGATGCTACTTATTTTTGCATGAGGAATCCATTTTTCATGAAAATCTCATCCCATACTCATTTTTGCATGAGGAGTCCATTTTTCATGAAAATCTCATCCCTATCACCTTAACTCCTCTTGGCCAAAACTAATCTCTTATTAGGGAGGAAGAGATTTTCATCAAACTCAACCAAGAACTCATGTAAATAAATTAAATCTTTGGAGAGAAACCTTACCATAAGCTCCTTTTGACTTGCCTCTAGCTTCTTCTTCAAAATTACTCCTTGCTCCTTAGTTTCTCCTTTATTCCTTCTTTCTTCAAGACACTTTCTCTTTAAAAGTTTTCGGCCCACATGAATGAAGGGGGAGAGAGCTCACTTATCTATAGGCATCACTATTTAATCCTAGCCATTGATTGGTTTCATAATCCAAGGGCTTCTTTAATATTCAACCATTGATCTCATAACCCTAGATCTAATGGCCATAATTCCCTCTTACTTTTCCACCTAGAGTCTTCTTGAAGAAGCCTCCATTTTTTGCGTCATATTTGACTAAATAATTCCCCCTTTATAATATCATAATTTCGGTCTAGATATAGAGGAAGGAGAAAAATATTTTCTTACAATCCAATAAATTTCACATGGTCCAAACTAATTTTGTATTATTTATTTTGTGTTTGGACAATTTCCTAGTCTTTTACTATATCTATTAGTACTATTTACCATATATAGAAAATATACTAATTTGAGGTCTACATTTATCTTTCAAATTGGTCCAAAAGTGTCTTTATTGTGGAATCCACATACCTTTTTTTTTCTTCTAATTAGTGGAGGCCGTATACCTTTTTACTTTTTTGACTTTTTGTCGACCCACTGGTTGTTCTATTCTCTTGTATTTTGTAGTTTGTTTTATTACCACACCATACCTTTTAGGCTCAGTATATTCTTCCAACATGATCCAGTATATTAAAACATTTACATAATTGTTTAATCAATATTAAATAAAAATTTGAAAATTAATTACACTGAATGACTTAAGAACATTACACTTAATGACCCGAATATTTCACTTTATTGTAAAATGACCCAATTCGGCTCCTATCTTTTCTCCTAAATTCTAGGGTCCAAAAATACAAATATCATGCTGATGAACCCATATTTCTTAGTACCTTTCCTTATCTTACCCCTAGGTTCACATTTCATCATCATTTAGTATACAAGCAGAAATTCAGGATATTACAATTTACATGTGATAATTGCGTATTTACAAGTTAAAATAATATATTTGCAAGTGTTAGGAAACATCCCAATTGTGATGCGGCAAGCTAGGAATGATGCTATTTTGAAGCAAGATAATCCAAATTGTGATACAATATGTTCTAGGGTGATAAATGTCCTCAAGTTGAGATGTAAACATCTTTTGATAGATACAAATAGGCATATGAAAGCTATAGGTTTGTGACTTAATATTTTTTGAGATGAGGGGTTTGCCCCTCTTGATTGTATATACTTTTGAGTTTTTAATATATTTTCTTCACCTTTATTCAAATATATATATATATATATATGCAAGTGCTACTAAGCAATTTATAAGTTACATGTGTGCTCTAAAGATCTTAATTGATATAATGTTCTTTACATTTGATAATTGTATATTTAGAAGTAAATTTTGTGTATTTACAAGTGATACTAGGCTATTTGTAAGTGCTTATTGGATCTGGTGTTTATGTTCCAATAATTGACTATTAAAGGATTGCTCCTATAATGGTTGACATCAATTGTCGACTAGTGTATCATGTATTTACAAATAAATATAGTGTATTTTTAAGTGCATATAGGGGGAAGTTACAAATTGCAAGTGACTCTAAACATGGCAAGTTAATAATTGTATATTTACAAGTGCATATCATTATTTATATGGCAAATAAATATTGTCAACTTCCCTTGGCGACATTTTGACCTCGGTGACTTTTCCGACAATCACTTGCAAATGCATTATATATTCACTTGTAAATACACGATACTCACTTGTAAATATATGATTGTCACTTATAAATGTCATTGTATCAATTAGGCTTGACAATTGATACATGGGTTGACCATCAGAGGAGATCTCCTCTGATGGTCCACCATTGTGATATAAGTACTAGATTCCAAAAAAACACAATATTTTTTTGTAAATACATGATATTCATTTGTAAATACACAGTTATCACAAGTAGATGACATTGTATCAATTAAATAAGACAATTGATGCACTGGTCAACCATCACTTCCATTGGTTGACAATTAATTGGGACATGAACACTAGATCCAACAAGCACTTGCAAATAACTAGAGTCACTTGCAAAAATATGATATTCACATGTAAATACATTATATGTATTTGTAAATATAAGATTATTATATGTAAATGACAATGTATCAATTAGGTATAACAACTGATGTAATGATTGACCATCACCTCTCATAATTAACCATCAATTGGGACATGAGCACCAGATCCAACAAGTACTTGCAATAGCCAGAGTCACTTGCAAATATACAATATTCACTTGTAAATACACAATATTCACTTATAAATATACCATTATTACATATAAATGATAGTAAATTAGTTAGGTATTATAATTGATGCACTTGTCGACCATCTTAACCATCAGAAATGATGGTCGCCCATTAGTATATAAGCACTAGATTCGATAAGCACTTGGAAATAGCCTAACATTACTTGCAAATACACGTTATTTACTTGTAAATACATTATTATCATATGTAAATGATGTTGTATTAATTAAATAGTCTTGTAACTTATAAGTAGCTCAATAGGACTTGCAAATACAAAATTTTAACTTGTGAAATTACTGTTATCACATGTTAATACACTTGTAAATGGAATTATTTAGACATGTTAAATTAAGATTTGTCTTAATTGATAAACTAAATTTCCAACTGATACTAGCAAATTTTCAAGTGATTATAAGAAATTTACAACTACATCATAATCACTAAGACCTTATCTAAATTTCCTAAGATAACTTGTTAATTTTCTTGATTCACTTGTTAATTTACTAGAATCACTTGTAGATGGAATTATTTAAATATGTTAAATTAAGACTTGTCATTTGCAATTGATGCAAGTGAATTCCAAGCTGATACTAGTAAATTTCCAACTTATACTAGAGAATTTATAACTACAACATTATCCACAAGATTTTTGTAGATAAAAAAAGCCTCTCTTTATCTTTAGGTGAATTTCCAACTCATGCTAGTGGATTTCCAAGTCATATTGGGGAATTTACAACTATAACATCATCGGTAAGATTGTTCAAAGGGAAAAAAAACAAAAAAAAATCCTCTCCTTCCTTTCTCTTCTTTCTTCACCATATATCTATATTAATACAATCAAAATTTTTCACACAACATTATGCTATTTAGTTTCACTCTCGAAATTGAAGAAGAAGATGAAATTCATTGCTATTGAACCTTCCCTAATTATTGTCACCTTTCAGCTTCAAAAATCTAGTGCTTGCTTGCAGAACCCATGAAAGCATTGAAGATTGGATTAGCCAAACCTGTCACCTTCAAAAATTTGTTGATCTTGCCATTAGTGATGGTGATGGTGGTCATAGATGGTGTTGGAGTCAGTGATAGATTCATCACTCTTTACCATAGGCCACCTATGGTTTTATCACAGGTAGATCAAAAATCCATGGTACCACTACATATCTCGCTATCACACACAAATCGGCTTGCACATAGATTGGCCACCCATGGTTTCATTGATGTTTCTGGTATCTCTGGTAAGTGTTAAGGCTAAGATTGGGAAAGATAAGAAAATGGAGATCAGGATGAGGAAAAATGCATAAGGGTGCTTTGGTTATTTCCTACCAAATTTTAATTCCAATTTACTACTTTGAGGGTCCGTTTTGTAGGAGGGAATGAGGGATAGGGAATGGGAATGGGTGAGGGAATGAGATGTTTTGTTGGTTTGGTATGCAAGATTTGTGATTCTTGAGCGAGCATCATTCCATCATACATTGGAATTATGAAGCCCATGGGGGGATGGGAATGGGTAGCCTAGAGTGGGAATGAAGATCTTCAGACAAAAATGCCCTTGTTGTCCAAGTAAGAATCCACCATGGGTTGTTCGTCGGTGACCTCCAGACGGGATGACGATGTTCCTCACTGATGACCTCTGGCTTCAATAACAGCTATGAAGGTGTGTAGCTCTCTCTCCCTCATCGCATCTTTTAGTTTCTTCTCTCATATCTGGGTCATTCATTATCGTCATCATGATCTCATCCACAGTCATTGTCATTGAATCCCATTGTCATCACCGTATTCTAGATTGCAATATCTGACCTCTTCCATGTCGTGGCCAATCATCATCGTTTCTGCTTCTCTCTCAGATCTGGGTTGTTTCTTTCTTTGTTTTTTTTAATTGGCTTGTATGTCTGTAAATGGAGGAAGGAGGGTGGCCGATAGATATTGATGGTGGCAGCAGTGGCTGATGAGGAGGAAGAAAGGGGGAAGGAGATGAATTTTTTTTTTCTAATATTGAGATATTTGAGTCATTTTATTTTTTAATCTATATTTTTTGTGTTATTTCTATTATCTTTTCTTCACATATCAAACATACATTTAATATCTATTCCCATGTTTAATCCCATTTCTATTCTTTTTCCTATTCTTATTCTTATTTTATAAAAAATTATTCTATTTACTAAACGGGTTAGATAGATGAAATTAAAGCAAATTGTGTTAAGTTTTTAGAATTATTTTTATTTGTAGTATTTAATTGGAATTTTTCCTTCTTCGCACAAAAAAATCTATGCCCTGTTTGATTTGTGTTCTCAGAAATAGTTTTTTGTTTTTAAGAACAAAAAAACACAAAAACTCATTTGATGAGTTGTTTTTAAAGTTAAGTGTTCTGAAAACAAAAAAACAACTTGGCGTTTTGAGAACAGAAAATGGAAAACAATTTTAAAGTGTTTTGGGATGTTTTGTTCTGGGAATTTGAGGAAACAAGGAGAACAACACAGTCTCATTAATGGCACTTGTGTAATTTTTAACCATGTTCAGTTTTGCTCTTCGAATCCTATGCCCATTTTTCACTCTCATTTTTCACTCTCAGCTTATCTTGCCACGGTTTTCTATCAGCACCAGGTCTCGAGAGTCTGCTCAGGTCCAAAAAATCTCAGCTCCTCCACCTCAACTCAACCATTTTTCTCTTGCACTGAGGTCACCGGTCTTCGTCCTTTGGCTAATACCTGACCGTTGGTGAGCTATTTTGTCCGTCGGTGAGTCTTCTTTCTTCTTTCTTGCTGTGATTTTTTGAGCTTGGATCCTTCTTTCTTCTCATTTTCTACTTCGATTTAGCTTCAAGTTTGCTTTAATCCAGTTTCCAGCTTCAGTTCCTCTTTTATCTTCAAGTTCCAGGCTCGATCTACTGCATTGCTTTGAAAGGCTTCAAACCCGAGACATCTTGAGCTTCGATTTAGCTTCATTTCTGGTTTTCAACTTGAAGTTCAGCTTCGGTCACTGGTTGATTCAGGTTTCAGGCTTGATCTGTAAGTCAGTCCACATGTGAGCCAATTTTTTATTTTGAAACTTGATCTGTAACTCTTAACCTTGGAGCTTCAACTTTTTTTCTGCTCAACTACAATTGTCATACCTGTTTTTGTCGTTTGAGGTGTTTTGGTGGTCCAGCTCTGTTTTTTTCCCCCGATTTTTGTTATATTATTATTTGTTGGTTTATATTTGGATTCTTTCTGCTTGGCTGCTGAGAAAATTGATACTCCTTACAGAGCTGATATTAATTTTGGGTAAAGAATTTTGGTATATCAGGATGTTGAGTATTGATTTGAGTGAGATATGAAATTTGTATCATTGTGAAACCTTTTGTATTTGTGTGTGAATGGACTTATGAACATCCTTTACCAATCTTAGGGAAGTCGCTTCCTTCAAGACCTAACATGCAAATATGTCAAAACCCTCATTATCCTCCATTTTGAAGTTGGCTGATCAGTATCTATTTTATTGTGGCTACCTTTTGTAGCCTCACGTGAAGTGTATGGGAACAAATCAAAACCTTGTATTATTGAGGTGATCCAATAGAAGGTACAGATGTAATGATGCACAAGTTCAAATTTTATATCATCATTTATTTTAATCATTGAATTGAATTTTCTTGCCCATTCAAATGGTACGTAGCAGGATGGATTGACTGCAGGGTGCATTCATATATTAATTATTTTAATATATGATTGTTGCCTCCTCATTAATGTAATTTGCAAACAGAGTCTTCAATTTGTCTAAGTTATTATTTATGATTTTGTTGTATATGGTGGGCTGATGTGGATAATGCCTTTACTGACTTTACTTTATTTCTAAATGGCTTTCTATTGGAATGCTCTATATTGAATTATCAATCCCCTGTTTTAGTGGGAGAGGATTTAGGATTGCTAATTTTTTTGGTAGGACCTATCTTATGTGATGCCTTTTCTATGTTATACCTTCCAGAGAGGAAGAATTATTTCACTTTCTAATATTTTGGTTCTTGAAATAGTTCAATTTTGTAGGATTTGAGTTTGGTCATAAAAAGTTTATTTATTTGTCTCATTTCCATCTTTCTCCCATGGGGCCATGATTATTCCCTCATAAAAAGTTTCTTATGTGATGCCTTCTCTATGTTATAAGCAGATATTTTATCTATAGGACCTAAATTGCAAGAAAGTTAAAGCCTAGATATGCAGTGACATGTATTTAGTTTTGTTTTCTTTATTTGATGGTCCTTGATTTTTTGAGTTTTGGTCCTTTCTTCTCTTGTCAATGATACTTCGATTTTGGTGAATTTGTTTAACTCCTTGCTTGAATGATTGAATCCCATATATTATAGATGGCAACTATTGGGTCAATAGAAGTTTCAGAAAATGCAACTTGGCCAAAGCATGTAGTTAAATGCTTCATAGACATTATGATTGAAGAAGTAAACAAAGGAAATTACAACAATGGTGTGCTTTCACGGAAAGTTTGGAAAGACATGTTAGGAAAGTTCAATGCTATGACTGGGCGCCCGTTTAATGATAAACAAATCAAGCAAAAGTATAATAGGCTACGGGTAAAACATAGAGATTTTTCTTTGTTGCTACAACACACTGGATTTGGTTGGAGTCCTGAGACCAACACAGTTACTACTGATGAGAGATGTTGGAGAGATTATATTTTGGTATGTCACCATTTGAAATTTTTTTCTATATTGTATATGTATATTATCTAGATTATTGATAGTGCATATTTTTGTAGGCACATCCTGAAGCTGCTTAATTCAAGAAGCAAGGGTTGGAACATTATCAATTGCTAGGTGTAATTTTCAATAGAAGCACTGCCACCGGTGTACTTCATCATTCCTCTACTCAAGATCCACCAAATTCTTCAGATGAGATTCAACTTGAAGAAGAATATCTTCATGGTGGAGTTCATGTAAACCTTGAAAATGATGATGACATTGATGAAGACATAATTGAGCGTGTGACACGTAGTGGAAAGCGCATTGTTCAGCCTGATCGAGAGAAAAAAAGAGAGTGCAGATCTAATCAATTGAGTGAAGCAATTTAAGCAATGGTTAAGACATCTAATGCAAGGGCAGAGGCTCACCTAGCTAAAATTGAGATGTTGAGGGCAAAGAGCACGGAAGCTAGTAGTGTTGGAGCCACATCATCTGATTATTTGATCGAGATCCTGCAAGTATACAGGGTCGATCGCAGTAATACAAAGTCTCCAGAGTATTCCAGAGGTCGAACCCAAGGGAGATAGTAGATTTATCAGTCCAAACTTTTAATCTCAAAAGCAAGTGATAATCAAATTGATAATTTAAATTTAAAAAGATAACAAAATAGAAAATAAAATGATGTCTGAGTTTTGATTTAGTTCTAGAAGTGTCAAGCGATCATGATTCACCTTATGAGATAACTAGATTTTATTTCTTAGTTAGACTCTGCATAATTATAGTGATTGTTGTTTCTAAAGCATCCTAATTATCTCTCGGTCAATTAGCCCTTATTTAATTAGGATTCAATTCGCTCTCGCGCAACTAAATTTTCTAATTAAATATTGAAAACTACAACATATATCACCATGAATTTCTAATTCTATCTCTAGATTAATTATTCATGTTTATCTCTCTAAATCTAGGTTCACTTTTCACCTCTCAGTCTATCAAGTTTACCCATTAATTAAATTTTATGATGATCAAGTATAAAATCAACATGAATGAACAAAAGAGATAAATATAATAAAAAAATAAATTAAATATAACTTGAAGAACAAATCAAAGAGTCTTAACTTGAGAAACAAATCCAATTCATCCCAGTCAGGCTATATCCCTACCCTTGGCTGGGAAATTTATCTACTCATGAAATTAGAAATTAAATCAAAACTAAAATCCTAAATCATAGTGAAAATAATAAGAAAACAGAGTTATATTAGAGAAGAATAAATCTATCACTAATACTCCCCAAATCTCTTCTCTCTTTCTCTATAAGAGACTCCTAGTTGCTCCCGTATGCGTTTAGAACCGTGTTCTCTGACTTCTGAGTGCATTTCTGAATCTCCAGTTGTGTTTCTATCATGTCCTCTTATATAGAAAATTTTTAGAAGCCCATAAAAGCCCAAATATCATGAAAACTCGTCAAAAACTTGTTTTTACGAACCCCTAATGCATGACCGGCGCCGGGTGACCATAAAATCAATTAATACGGCACCGGGTGCTTCCAAAATGAAGAAAAACGTCAAAATTCACGTTGACCCGGTGCCAGGTGGCTACTGTTGTACGGACAGTGCACCTCTAGCTTTATAACGTCATCAGCTCGTATTGATACTTTGAGTTAGATTTTTACCATGATAACATTGGAATTTGAGAAAACTTAAAAACATAAAAGTTGTAGATCTATGTCTTACTTTCCAACACATCTTAAATCACCTCAATAGGAGTTCATATGTGAGAGTTATGGTCAAAATACGAAAAGATGTCGAAACTTTTCAGTATGACCGATTTGTAACGTTTTTGCTCCGAATGCTTCCAAATGAGCCTATCATGCCATGAAACACAAAAATATGTCAAATCATGCTAAAATATACCAATGTAAACATATTTAGATATAATTTAGAGTTTAAATGTGGGTATTTTATATGTATAAAATAGACACATCATTATTCCATTACCAAATGTGTTGTTGTTCTTAATGAGCTTAAAGATATCTCTGACGCTGTTTATGTGAAGGCAATGGATAAATTTATTGATCCTGCCTGGAGGGAAATATTTATAGCTGTGCCTTCATAGAGGAAAAAGGCATGGCTGAATAGTTTGATTTGATCTATGTTTGTAGGTGCTATGTTGTGTTTATGAATGTTATGTTTGCATGTCTTGTGTTTGGTAATTATAAATGTTATTACTAGTTATGTACTTGATACTTTCTCCAAGCTATGAATACTATGCCTAGTTATGTATTTGATATTGTTTCCAAACTATGAATACTATGACTAGTTATGTATTTGATATTGTTTCCAAACTATAAATACTGTGACTAGTTATGTATTTGATATTGTTCCCCATGATTTATGTTTATTTGCATTTGAACAGATTATTGTGCACAATGGATATTGAAGGCAGCTCTGAGGGATCTATAACTTCGTCTAGCTCAAGTGAAGATGACTATGAATTAGCAGAGTTAGCATTAATTAACATGATATGTGAGTATGAAAGCAAGTTTCTTAACAAAGTTCCAGTTCGTAATTCTGCGCTTACTGGTCGAGAATTTGTCAATGAGATTTTACAAGGATCTGGAACTACATGTTATGAATTGCCGAGAATGAAAAGACATGTTTCATCAATTTATGTGATGAGTTAAAGAGTAAAGATTATTTAATGGACTCAAAAGAGTTGAGTTTGGAAGAGAAAGTTGCAATGTTTTTATACATTATAGGCCATAATCTTAGACAACGAGTAGTTGCTGATCGTTTCCAACATTCGACCCAAACTATTTCTTATTATTTTAAGCAAGTGTTAAAAATAATGTGTCGATTGGGGAAAGAGATCATCAAGCAGGAGACTTGGGAGTTGCCTGACAATGTTAAAAATAACACAAAGTATTATCCTTGGTTTAAAGTAAGTTTTAATATTTTATAGTTACTGCTTATTATTAATATTAACATAAATATTACCTCTCATATATATATATATATATATTTTGAATCAGAATTGTGTAGGTGCAATTGATTGGACACATGTTAGTGCTTGGGTGCTTGCCGAGAAGCAAATATCATGTAGAGGACGAAAAGCAGTCATCACACAAAATGTTATGTGTATATGTGACTTCAATATGATGTTTACCTATGTTTATTCAGGCTGAGAAGGTAGTGCTCATGATGCAAAGGTTTTGTTAGATGCAGTGACCAATTATAATGCAAATTTTTTGTGGCCTCCTAAAGGTTAAATTCTAAATGAAATGCTTTTTTTTTTTACATATGATTACTCTTCTTCTTTAGTTCATTTAGATGAATTTATTTATGTTTATATTTAAATTAACGTTTTATATTGTCTCAAGATCATATTATCTTATGGACTCTGACTATCCTTGTAATGGAGGTCTTCTTCCCCCAAACAGAGGAGAAATATATTATGCACAAGAATATCGAGGAGGAGGACGTCAAGCTAAAAGTCTCAAAGAGCTTTTTAATTATAGGCATTCTTCTTTAAGAATGACGATTGAATGTTGTTTTAGGGTATTGAAAGCTCGATTTCCAATTCTAAAATTAATGCCATCATATGATCCTTTAAAACAACGTCTCATAGTGATAGCATATTGTGCTATTCATAATTACATCCATAAGTGGAGTCGACATGATAGGCTATTTAGAGAATGAGAGAACATGAATCTTGAAGAAGTAGAGGACCTGGTTAGAAACACAAGTCTAGAAAATACAAGTTATAATATGGAAAACTTATCAAGACTATTTGATGAAAGTGCAGTACAAATGGCAATACTTTGTGATCATCTTGCATCTTGGATATGGTTAGAATATATCAATTCTTCTAATTAGTTAACTTAATGCTAATTATATGAATATTACTGTTGAAATTTTATTTAAAACTACATCAATTTCATTGTTGACTATGTGATTTATGTTAGCAAAATATTTAATTTATGTTGGTAAAATATGTTATTTATTGTTTCTTCGCTGAAATTTATTTATGAAGTGAAGGAGTTAATTATTATAGTTAAGAATATGTATTGACTTTGCAAATGGAGTTGAAAAGACAAAAAATGAAGGATAATTCAATATTGCTAGCAAAAACTTGCAGTATATTTCACACACTATAACATTCAAATGCCTCACTCAAAGCTAAACATGCAGAATTTTAATATTATATTAATCTATTATATTATAGTACATATATGTTATTAATTATTTGTTCTGCTAAATTTTTATGAAGTGAAGGAGTTAATTATTATAATTAAGGATATGTATTGGCTCTGCAAATGAAATTGAAAAGATAAGAAATGAAGGATAATTTCATATTGCTAACAAGAACTTGTAATATATTTCACCCACTACAATATTCAAACACCTCATTTAAGGTTTATCCTATCTAATTTTATTATTATATTAGTCTATTATATTATAATAAATATGTTATTTATTGTTTATTTTGTTAAAATTTTATTATTAAATTAATCAATTATGTTATAATAAATTTAGTCTATTTAAATTATAATAAAAAAAGTGCCAATTATTATGAAAATTATTTCATAACACAAACACAAGTGAATCAAACAAATTTTTCTATTTTTAATTCTCAAAACATATTTTTAAAATAATTTTTTTAAATAAATTTTTCTATTTTTTTATTCTTAGAAATAATTTTCAGAACAACAAATCAAATAAATTTTTTTATTTTTTATTTTCTAAAATTTATTTTCAGAAACACTTTTAAAAATTTATTCTGAGAATAATAAAATAAAATAAAACAGAAAATACTATATTAAACAGGCCCGAGTTTCCCTTTCCCTCTGTATAATTCCTGCAATGTCTGAGAACTACAAATAAACAAATTCGAAAATATTGGCGAACACGAAGATCCAAGTTTTCGCCGGAGTGTTGGGGGAGTTGCTCTCATCTTCTTTTGTTATCTTGTTGTGGTTCAGTGGGCGAAATAAAACTACAAAGAAGGCTGAAATTGAAGGTAACTCTTGCTGTTTGTTTTTATATGTCAAATAGGGAATCAATTACTATGTTTATGTTCATTTTCTCATCCATCCAGTAGTGTAGCAATGTATAATTCTCATTATTTTATCGCTGGCTTTGTTGTTACATTTTTTGGTGGGTTTTTTCCCCGATACATTCCCTTAAAACTGTAATTTGATATCCTAAGCTAGTTTCAATTCTTTCTATCTTTTCCATCCCTCGTTATCCGTCAGTTATCTTCCTCGCCCTTTTTTTTGGTTTTTTTGGCAAACTAAGGCTGTACGAACTGGGACAAAAGTTAATTGAAACCACCGTTTATGCCGAGTTCTCTTGTCTGGTGTTTTAATTCGTAATTCATGATGGAGGACATTAGCTTTTCTTCATAACACAGTGCTTGCTTCTTTATTTAATTTTAATATTCGGTTTGATCAAAATTGTTGTCGTACCATGGTTGCAGATATCTAGTTCGTTTCTTTTTGGCTTCATTACTTTATGGAGGGTTTATAGTCATGTTCTCGCTCCTCTTTTTAAAGGAAATTCTGTTACGATTGAATATTGATGAGCAGGTGGATTACAGAGCATGGATACTGGAGGAAATTCTCTGCCGTCTGCTCCTGATGGGGTGAAGAGAAAGGTCTGCTATTTCTATGATCCTGAGGTTGGAAATTACTATTATGGGCAAGGTCACCCCATGAAGCCACATCGTATTCGAATGACACATGCTCTTCTAGCCCACTATGGATTGCTTCAGCACATGCAGGTCCTTAAGCCGTTTCCTGCTAGAGACAGAGATCTTTGCCGTTTTCATGCTGATGACTATGTTTCATTCCTTCGAAGCATAACTCCTGAAACACAGCAGGATCAACTTAGACAACTCAAGCGCTTTAATGTTGGTGAAGATTGCCCTGTCTTTGATGGTCTTTACTCTTTTTGTCAAACTTATGCTGGAGGTTCAGTTGGTGGTGCTATTAAGTTGAATCATGACCAATGTGATATTGCCATCAATTGGGCTGGTGGGCTGCATCATGCCAAAAAGTGTGAGGCTTCTGGATTTTGCTACGTTAATGATATAGTCCTGGCAATATTGGAACTTCTTAAACAGCATGAGGTTTGTCTAGTTTTGAGTATTTCATGATGCTTTCCTTTATATATATACGTATGTATATTTGGGTTGCTTTATGCCTATATTGATTTGTATAAACGTCCATATCCTATATGCATTACTTGCTGAACTCTCTAAATACCCAAATCCTGAAGCATCCTTGCTTTTGTAGTAAAGAAGTAATTTTCTGCTGATTCTTTATACATATATATACTGATATAGATTAAAATAATGTTTCTCCTTCTGATCATTTTTGTGTTAATAAGTCAGCCACTTGTGAGCTCTTCATGATGGAAAGGGTTTTTCACTATGCCAATGCTGGCCATATTGTTATTACATACAATCTTGATAAGCATTTCAAACGAAATATTCAGTTCTTTAATGACTCTCTTAATTCAATTTCTTTAAAAAATTCCTAAGTTTAGTGCACAAAATTTAGCATTGGTTCTCACCACAACAAGTTGCTTCTTAATTTTCATAGTGTGATGAGATTGTCTTGTAGGCCTATACAAAGGTGCAATATCCAATTGCAGACATTTTGTTTGTCACTACTCCTACGTCGTTTGCATAAGTATAAACTTCAATACTCTTGTTCTTGTGTGCCCTTTTTTAAAGAAGAGGTCCTTGCTAGACGTCAATTTTTTTGTACTTCAAGATTCTATGGGTTGACTCCAAGTCCTCCTCAGTTGATTTGATCATGACTTGGCAAAATTAATAAGCGCACCTGCTAATCTTTGTTATCTTTCAGCGTCTATTGGTGTGCTCTCTTGCTCAAGACTAAGCTTTTGAACTGCTGAACTGCTTCCATTAGTTGCACCCTATTGTTCCTGTTTCCTCCAACAGGTTTAGACTGTACTTCCTTTGGGAGACAATGGTTCCCTTCTCTATCCTTGCCACTTTTATACTTAAGAAGTATGTTAGGCGTCCTTGGTCCTTTATTTCAAACTTACTGGCAAATCATTTCTTCAGCTTGGTGATCTCATCCATGTAGCCGCATGTAATAATGTCGTCAACAAAATACAATTCAAAAAGCAACGTTTCCATTAGATGCAGATTTAAAGAACAATGTGTGATCAGCTCAACATTGGGTATAACCAGGGCTTCTAACCAGATTAGTAAACCTATCAAACCAGGCTCTAGTTGACTACATCAATCATAAAGTGATTTGTGAAGCTTGCATATTGTATTCAGATTACTATTTGACTTGAGTTTATGAAGAATCTCCATCTATACCTCTTCTAAATCTCCATTCAAGAAGGCATTCTTCATGTCTAACTTGATTTGTGAAGCTTGCAAATTGTATTCAGAAAAGGGAAGAAACATCGCTTGATAATCAATGCCATTGGTTTGAGTGAACCCCTTGACAATTTGGCCTTGGGATGATTGATGCTTTCATTTGAGTTATGCTTAGTTGTGAAAACCCATTAACAACCTATAGTTTTCTCAACCAGAGAAGGGGGGCGGGGGTTAGTCAACTTCTCTGTCCCATTTTTATCCAGTGCACTCCAACTCTTCTTGAATAACATGTCTCCACTCATGTTGCTTCACTACCTTGTAAACATTACTTTGGAATTTCTCGTTGGAAATACTATTCACAAAAGCATGAAATTTTCTAGTGAACCTATCATAACAAGTTATTGATAGGATGCTAAGTACATGATTTTACTCCCTTTCTTTAGGCAATAGACACTTTTAAACCAGCTCCCATATTAGCACTTGGTATAAGGTAGGATATTTGATCTTGAATAGGATGTGTGCACTGCTCTTTCTCTGTCCTCTGTTGCTCAGTTGTGGGACCTTCATTCTTGAATGTAGCTTCAAGTCCTGCATTTTTATGGCATGAGGATGGGTCTCAGTCTCGGTCATATCAGGTTCAGGGTTTTGGGGAACAGTAGGTTCCTGTGTTGGCTGCTAAGGAGGCACAGAAGTGGGAAAATGAAAAGATAGGTGAGGTGTGCTTGTTTTGGTATAGGTTTCTGTTCTGGTACAGCAGGCACTATAATAGAAAATTCAGGACATGAATAATGTTCAGATAGTCATTCCCTAGCATTTTCAGTCTCTCTTAATGGATTTGGCATAAAAGGTTGGTCCTTGTAAAAGGTGGCAAAAATTTTTTTAAGCCAAGGCAAGTTGCATGTATACCCTTTTTGAGTGGAGAATACCCAAGAAACATGCATTTAATGGCCTCACTAGTGACAAGTGATGTACAACCAAATACTTGTTTGAGGAATGATAGACATGGCTATAGTGTGAGGGTATTATTCATGGGGTTCTGTTATGGAGAATGAAAGTTCAATGTTTTTAAAGGGTTTTTATGGATAAGATACACAATTGTTAACACAGCTTCCCTCCAATACTGTTTAGGCACACTTAATGTATTATGTTGAGGATATGGCTATTCTTTCTCTTAGCTTGCCCTTGTTTTTGAGGGCTGTGGAGACAAAAACTTTAGTTCATAATGCCATATTTTCCATATATTGACCAAGGATATCAAAAGTGTCTTGAGTTTTATCAATACTAAACACATTAATGCTTTTCATGAACTCGTCTTGAACAAGATTATGGAAATTTTTGAAGGTTTTAGAAAACTCAGATTTATCTTTCAGCAAGTAAACCCTAGTGAACTGTGTGCTATAATCAATGAAAGTCACAAACCAGCTTGTCCCGCTTATTTTATTCACACAAGATGGGTCCCTTATTGAATATCTTTAAATATTGTTGAGGTTGGAAATTACTACTATAGGCAACATTTGTGAAACCACTGATTTTATTTTGGTTTAATATAAATATTTGCTGCTGGTTAATGTCCCATGATTCTGTCATTTAGTGAGTAGATCCTTCATAAGAATCACAGTGATTTCTTGTGCATTAATGGGCTGAAGTGAACTTTTGTTTCTTCCTTAATAGTTTCCTACTTTATGGATCTAACATAATTTATCTTCATGCTTGTTTCCTTTTGAGGGTGTTGGGCTGAATCTTGTGCTCCCACATTCTTTTATAATTTGCAATCATTGTGTTTGAAATAAATTGTGAAATTTCAGAGTGAAATTCTTCATGATATCACAGCCTAAAAGGCCTAATGACAAAATATGTCAGTAGTTAGAATGAGAAAAACAATGTTTGGTGATTAGTGTAGCATGAGAAAACTATACATTGATAGTTGGCATGAGAAAACCAAGATCTTTACTTCATAAAAAGCAAGGTGAGAACGCTCAAAACCAAGTCACTTGCTGGTGGGATGAGGAAAAAAAAATCATGGAGACTTCATAGGAAGGAGTAATGAAAAAAGAAAAGACAGTCAGAAAACAAAATAAAATAATGACAAGGAAGAATTTTTTTTTTCTTTAACAGCCTCCAAATGTCGAGACTTGAAAATCAAAATGATTGGCAAGGCTAGCTCCAAGTTTTGCTTTGCTTGTGGGGTAGTGTAGGAAAGGATGTGATTAGTAGCATTTATGGATAATTGATCACATTATTATTGGCTAATTTTTATTATGTTTTTTGCTCTACTTTCTGATGTTTTTTATTGGTTTGAACCTGTACTTTAATTTTGATAGATGAGGCAAAAGATAGAAATGGGAAAATTGATGGATAGAGAGAAATGAGAAATTCATAACTCTGTCAACTATCATGAATGTCTTTTATCCTTCCTGTAAAACTGTAAGTTTGTTAACTACTAACTAACCCTTAAAACCATAAGTCTGTTGTTAACAAACTAACTGACTTAACTAATTTAATTACCAACTATTTTCACTAATAAATGATCATGTAATATTTGTTGCAGCGCGTTCTATATGTGGACATTGATATCCACCATGGAGATGGGGTGGAGGAAGCTTTCTACACTACTGACAGAGTCATGACTGTTTCCTTCCATAAATTTGGTGATTATTTTCCTGGTACAGGAGACCTACGTGATATTGGATATGGAAAGGGAAAATACTACTCTCTCAATGTTCCACTAGATGATGGGATTGATGATGAGAGTTATCATTGCTTATTCAAACCAATAATTGGCAAAGTGATGGAGGTTTTTAGGCCTGGTGCTGTAGTTCTCCAGTGTGGTGCTGATTCCTTGTCTGGAGATAGATTGGGATGCTTTAATCTTTCAATTAGAGGTCATGCAGAGTGTGTCAGATACATGAGATCATTTAATGTGCCCCTCTTGCTGTTGGGTGGTGGTGGTTATACCATTAGGAATGTTGCTCGATGCTGGTGCTATGAGGTAATGTTCTTGTGATAAGTTAAATCGTTATCATTTATCTAATGCAATGCTTTTAAGCTTAAATTTGAAAGGTGAGACTATTTTATCTGCTGTGGCAATTGTAATATCCATAAGTGAAGTTTTTGCCTTAAAATTTCAAAATACTTTGATTTTTTTATTAAAAAAACGTAGTAAACATGATGAACCCCTAATCTAGGATTTCAGCACGTGGTTATGTTTGAGTTCCAAGTAGTTCATTTGTTCTCTCTTGTTCAATGTGAATTATAAATGAAGATACCATGGGAGCTTTCAGTAATTTATTCCTATTTCTTTTCCTTTGTTTCTGTTTTGGTAGCATGTGGGTAACTTATGATGTGGATGTTGGTTTTCAGCTTTGTCATCATGCTTCAGTTGTTACATGTAGGAAATTAGGGCAGAAACCGATAATCTTATTTGTAGAATCAGAGGGATACATATAGGGTTGGAGAGACCATCAACAAATCTAATCACATCTCTCATCTTAGGCACTAAATCAGGAAAAAAATAAAAATATTGGTTCTCTACCTGTGCCATCTAATTTTGGACACGTGGGACCTCAAATCACACAAGAAGTTCCTGAACCAGAGTCTGATAATGGCCTCAATTCCTCTCAAATGCCATCGGACAGTCATTCTTCTCTAACTGAACCTGATCCCATTTCCAATAAAAATTCAGTTATGACTAATGCTAGGGTGGAAGCACCTAATATGTAGGAAAAATAGCCTGAAATATGGACCTATTCAAGGCGTGACAAAGGCACTATGCAAGCTGGACAGCAAGCTGGAGAAAATCCCATCCCTGTGCAAAACCAAGAATCTGTACATGAAGCAAATTCTGATGACTTAAACTGGCCTATTGCTCTGAGGAAATGAAAGAGAGCTTGCACACAATATCCCATAAGTAAGTATGTATCTTACAATAATCTATCTCCAAGTTTAAGGGCATTTGTTGCTAATATAGTAGAAGAAAAGACACCTTCAACTTTTCAAGAAGCAATCTCTGATCCTAGATGGAAGGAATAGCTGAAGAACTAAATGCCTTACTTAAAAATGAAACTTGGGAAGTAATGGATCTTCCCAAAGGGAAAACTACTGTGGGATGTAAATAGGTATTTACCATTAAATACAATGCAGATGGGAGTATTAATAGATACAAGGCCAAGTTAGTTGCCAAAGGGTTTCCTCAAACCTATAGCATCCATTATGTGGAAACATTTGCACAAGTAGCCAAGTTTAATACTATTAAGTTGCTTCTCTCACTTGCAACTAATCTAGATTGGCCTCTTCATCATCCTTATGTAAAAAATGCATTCTTAAATGGAGACTTGGAAGAAGAAGTATACATGGAGATTCCACAGGGACGCTTCCAATGGCACAAAAGTATGTAAACTTGGCAAATCTTTGTATGGGCTCAAACAATTTCCACGGGTTTGGTTTGAGAGGTTTACTTGTGGCATTAGGAGGCTTGGTTATGTACAAAGTCAGGCTGATCATACTTTATTTGTTCGGTGATCTAATGGAAAGAAATCTATACTCATTGTCTATGTTGATGATATAATAATTACTGGTGATGATGATGCTAAAATAGCAAATTTAAAACAGAATTTAGCTACTGAATTTGAGATTAAAGATCTGGGAAAACTGAGGTATTTCTTGGGAATAGAAATAGCAAGGTCTCATAAAGGGATCAGTCTCTCACAATGAAAGTATACTCTTGATCTTTTGAAAGAAATAGGGATGATTGGTGTAAAGCCTATGGATACTCCAATGGAATCAAGTTTTAAAAATGGATTGAAGCAAGAAGGAGCTCCAATTGATAGGAACAGATTTCAGAAAATGATTGATAAGCTAATATACTTGCCTCACACTCGACTAGGTATTAGTTTTCTAGTCAGCGTAGTCACAGTCAATTTATGCATGATCCCTGTGAAGAACATATGAAAGCTGTATATAGGATCTTCAAGTATCTAAAAGAAACACCAGTCAAGAGTCTATTGTTTGCTTAAGGGTAGCGAAGAAGTATTGAAGTTTATATTGATGCCTATTGGATAGGGTTTGTTATTGATAGAAGATCCACAACAGGGTGTTGTATCTATGTTTGGGGCAATCTAGTGACTTGGCATAGTAAAAAACATGTTGCTAGAAGCTAGGCAGAACACAGAGCTTTTGCTCTTGGAATTTGTGAGGGAATCTGGATTACTAGAGTTTTGAAGGAGCTAGAGATTGATGTGTTACATCTAGTGAAGGTATGGTGTGATAATATGGCAGTCATAGGAATTTCTAATAACCCTATTCAGCATGATCGCACAAAACATGTCGAAGTGGATATGCATTTCATTAAAGAAAACATTGAGGAAAAGAATATTGATCTATCCTATATATCCTTAAGTCTTCAAGTGGCGGATATTATGACAAAGGCATTAACTAAAGTTAAATTTGAAGAACTCAGAGGCAAGCTAAAAATGATAAATATCTATTTTCCAGCTTGAGGGAGAGTATTGGTTGGTTTGAAGCTTACCCTAGGCCCATTAGGATTTTCTTATTTTACTATTAGCTGTCTATTATCTTGTTATTTTGTGATCAGATATGTTCTGTTTTTATTTCCCTTATTTTTGGCCTATAATGAAGGGATCTGATAAGATTAGATGTTCATCCGTCATCTATATATGTATCTCGTATTATTAGTGAAAGAATAATCTTTTCGGCCTTAATTTCCCACAAAAAATATACTGATCTGATTTTATCAATACAAAAACAAAGGAGTAAAAACAGTAAATAGAGGGAAAAATAAAGATAATGGGCTTAGGGTAACTCGGTCCATTCTATTACTCCCCCTTGAGCTGGAGAATAAATATTTATCATTCCTAACTTTCCCCTTAATTCTTCGAACTTGATTCTTGCAAGTGCCTTTGTCATGATATCTGCCACTTGTAAGTTTGAAAGTGCATAGGACAAATCAATCACCTTTTCTATGATCTTTTCTTTGATAAAAGGCCTATCCACTTCAACATGCTTTGTGTGGTCATGTTAAATAGGTTTCTTAGCAATTCCAATGGCCGCTCTGTTGTCTCACCATTTCTTTATAGGACTAGGTATATCCATTTTCAGTTCTCTTGATATTCTTGTAATACAAATTCCCTCACAAATCTTGAGAGCAAGAGCTCTGTACTCTGCCTTGGCTGAGCTTCTAGCTATAACATGCTGTTTTTTACTGCTCCGGGTGACAAGATAACCCCAAACATTGGTGCAATGCCCAATTGTAGACCTCTTGTTAATAACAGGTCCTGCCTAGTTAGCATCAGTGAACACTTCAACACCTCTTTGATGTCCTTTAGCAAACAGCAGCCCTTTACTCCTCATCATTTTTAGGTACTTCAAAATCCTGTATACAACTTTCATGTGCTCCTCTTGAGGATTATGCATTAATTGGTTAGCAATACTGACTGGAAGACTGGTATCTGGTCTTGTATGTGATAAGTGTATCAATTTACCAACCAGTTTCTGGTCTCTCCTTGTATCAACAGGAGCTCTTTCTTGCTTAAATCCATTCTTGAAATCTGATTCCATAGGTGTATAAGCTCATCTAGCTCCAAGCATCTCTATTTCTTTTAAGAGATCAAGTGTATACTTCCTCTGTGATACACTAATCCCTTGATGGGATCTTGCAACTTCCGTTCCCAGAAAATACCTTAATTTACCCAGGTTTTTAACCTCAAATTCAGTAGCTTTGTTTTAACCTTTCTATTTTAGTAGTATCATCACCAGCGATTACAATATCATCAACATAGACAATTAGTCTAGTCTATTTTCCATTGGAGCAGCGGATAAACAAAGTATGGTCAACTTGACTTTGTATATAACTTAGCTTCTTAATGACACAAGTAAGCCTCTCAAACCAAGCCTGTGGAGATTGTTTGAGCTCGTATAGAGATTCTTGAAGTTTACATACCTTAGTGTCATTAGATGAATTCCTTAGGCCTTGTGGGGTTTCCATATACATTTCTTCTTCTAAATCCCCATTCAAGAATGCATTATTTATGTCTAGTTGATTGAGTGGTCATTCTAAATTAGCTGCAAGAGAAAGGAGTAACTTAATAGTATTAAACTTAGCCACAGGTGTGAATGTTTTCTCATAATCAATGCCATAGGTTTGTGTAAAACCTTTGGCAACCAACTTGGCCTTGTATCTACTAATACTACCATTAGCATTATATTTCACAGTAAAAACCCATTTACACCCCACCATAGTTTTCCCTTTAGGAAGATCAGTCATCTCCCAAGTTTCATTCTTCAACAAGGCCTTTAACTCTTCAACTATGGCTTCATTCCACCTAGGATCAGAAATTGCTTCATCAAAGGTTGAAGGGTTTTTTTTCTTTATATATGCTGGTGACAAAAGCTCTTAAACTTGGAGATAAATTGCAGTAAGATACATACTTACTTATGGGGTGTTGAGTGCACGCTCTCTTCCCTTTTCTTAGAGCGATGGGCTAGTGTAAGTCATCTGAAATTGTCTCAGGTGCAGATTCATGGTCTTATGTGGGAATGGGATTAGCACCTTTCTTGTTATGCCTCGAATATGTTTGTATTGCTGGCTGTGTTTCCTGCATATTAGGTACAGTAGGATCTCTATCAAGAATAGGATCAGATTCAGGTGCTGAGGTATGGCTATCAAGAGACATGGCAGGACTATTGGTTCTTTTTCAGCTGTATCAGGTTCAGGTTCAGTTTCTGGTGAGGTTTTAGAATGGTCTTGTGAGTTTTCAGAACTGTCTTGTGATATCTGAGGTATGAAGCGTCCAGAGTTAGATGGCATAGGTGTGGAACCAACCTGGCCAGGTTCAAAATTGTCACAAATTAACCATTCACTGCTGTGGTTCTCCCCTTCAATGGATAATTTGGGGTAGAAAGCTTCATTTTCCAAAAATTTGACATCCATAGAAACATAAAATTTGTGATGAGTTTGTGAGTAATACCTACAGCCTTTTTGATTAGACGAGTAACCAAGAAAGATGCATTTTTCAGCTCTAGGATCTAATTTTCCAGATTTGTCATACGCAAAAGCAACACACCCGAAGACACGTTGGGGTAGAGATGAGAACAAGTGATTAGAAGGATAATGTTCACAGTTTCTGGACAGGTTTTAAAATTCAGAATTTTTTATGGGAGTCGATTAATAAGGCAGGAGGCTTTGAGAACAACATCACCCCAATTGAAGTTGGGAACATTATGAGTGAACATTAGAGGCCGAGCAACCTCCAATAAGTGTCTATTTTTGTGTTCAGCAATCCCATGTGTGGACAAGATGTTTGATGGCGTATCTCATGAGTTTCAAGATAGTTTTGGAAATCACCACTTAGGTATTCTCTCCCATTATCACTTTGAAAAAGCTTTATAAATGTCTGAAATTGATTTTGTGTAAAAAAATGAAATTTTTGGAAAATATAGAACACATTAGATTTTTGTTTCATTAGGAAAACCTAAGTAAGACGGGTATGGTTATCAATAAATGTGACAAACCACCTATCCTTTGAAAGAAAATCAACTTTGGATGGATCCCAATTATTGCTGTGAATAAGAGCAAATGAATGTGTAGACTTATAAGTAGAAGGAGAGAAAGTGGTATGAGTAGATTTGGCAATATTGCAAGTATGACAATGAAATTCTTCAACTTTATTGACAAGTTTAGGAAAAAGATACTTTATATAACTAAACCTAGAGTGGCTTAACCTATAGTGCCACAACAACAATTCTTTATTTGAATTTGCAAAAAACACAGAAATAGCTTCCTCCTTGGCGTCTTGTGGTCCTCCAAGGTAATATAGACTCTCCCATTCCTTAGCAATTCCAATCATCCTCCCTGAAATCAAATCTTGAAATAAACAATGGTAACGAAGAAGTTAACACAGCATTGAAGTTGTTCAACCACCCTCTTAATAGATAAAAGATTACACTTAATCTCAGGAACATAGAGAACATTAGTGAGAACAATTTCAGCAATAACCCTTATGGTACCAACTCCACAAACCTTTGCATAAGTACCATTCGCTACTTTCACACTAGTATGTTTACAAAATGTGTGAAATTCAACAAACAATCCCTGGAAACCAGAAATATGATCAGTTGCTCTGGAATCCATAATCCAAATGTTCGTAGATTTTACACTGACCCTAAGTGTAGCAGATAATGACATACCAGCTTGTGCTAAGGTAACAGATGGAACCTATTTCTCACCATGTACAATGGGTGTGGCTGAATTTTCTGGTCTTACTATAAGGTTCTTTAGTGCGATCGTATTTTCTCTGCCTAAGATTCCCATGTTAGCTTTTGAATTCACAAGTATACCTCTTGGTCGTTGCTTCGCATTAGAGGGTTTGCCATGCAGTTTCTAATACGTTTCTTTGGTGTAGCCATTCCTATTGCAATGTTCACACTACTTGTTTTGCTTCTTTCCCCTCTGATCCACTATTGAATTCCCTCTCATAACCATAGCAAACATCTTAGTGTTGGGAATCGTGGGACCTACCTGTAATAATTCCTTCATACTTTCTTCACACTTCATCATATTGACAATATCTGTAAGGGTTGAAATTAGACACATACCCATGATCTATCCTTGTATTTCTTCAAAGGTGCTATTCAAACCAATTAAGAATTTGAAAGCATGTTGCCTGTCCACCACCTTCTTGTAAATTATCTCATCCTCATGATACTTCCATTCAATGACCTGATAGAGATCCACTTGCTGCTATAATTTAGAGAGAGAACTATAGTAGATTGTGATAGATTTGCCCCTTGTTTGGTGCCTTCAAGAAGTTGCTCAACTTGAATTAGTGCTGCATAGTTTTCACGGACAGAGTAGGTTCTCTTTGCTGATTCCCAAATCTGCCTAGCTGTTTTTGGCCATCAAGTAAATCTCACCAATCTCAGGAACCATGGAGTGTATCAGCCAAGTCATCACCATATTATTCTCACTAAACTATAGCTCATAACTAGGATCACCCGGTTATGGAATTTGGGTTTAAGAGGGGAGATATTTTTCCTAGTCTTTGCCACGGATGAACATTAGAATATTCCTTGACCACTGCAAGTAGTTGTTTCTTGTCAAATGGTGAACAACCATCACAGGACTTGAGAACTCAGTTCCTCCTGTGATAGAGGGATTCACCACATTGGACGAACCATGGCCACTCTTGCCAAGCCCACCATGACTGAGAGAAAGAGGAGAAGTAGGCGTGGAAGTGTGGATCATTTGATGAGAACCAGGGTTCTGTTGTGGTACCTTATTAATTGGCGGTGGATCTTTGTTTCCACCGTTGGCTGTGTAGGCGCCAATTTGAAAGGGGATCTGCCTAGGGATTGTGGCCAATTGTCGGCTTTGATACCATGTAGGAAATTGGGGTAGAATCCGATAATCTTATTTGTAGAATCAAAGGGATACACATAGGGTTGAGAGACCATCAACAAATCTAATCAAATCTCTCATCTTAGGCACTAGATCAGGAAAAATAATAAGATACTGATCTGATCTTATCAATACAAAACTAAAGGAGTAAAAACAGTAAACAGAGGGAAAAATAAGATAATGGGCTTAGGGTAAGTTGGCCCATTCTAATATTACATATAATGGATTCATTCTTTTGTTTAGATTGTCTCTTCTTATTGCATAAAATTGTAATGTGTTTTATGTTAATGCAGACAGGAGTTGCTCTTGGAATAGAAGTAGATGACAAAATGCCACAGCATGAGTATTATGAGTATTTTGGTCCGGATTATACCCTTCATGTTGCTCCAAGCAACATGGAAAATAAGAATTCCCGCCACTTATTGGATGAAATCCGTTCCAAGCTTCTTGATTATCTTTCCAAGCTGCAGCATGCTCCTAGTGTCCAATTTCAGGAAAGACCTCCTGATTCTGATCTTGGAGAGGTAGACTTCTACTCTGATCATGTTATTTACTCTTCATTTTCTTGGTTCTCACCCTGTCACATATGCTAATTTTTAGAAACTGGTTGATAGGATATTCTACAGTCAGCTACATTTTGAAAAGCTTATGAAATGAGAGAGATGAAGAGAAAACCCTCATGTGGGAAATGTAGTCAATGATTTTTGATCTACATGGTCTTGTATTTATAGATTAATGTGGGAAAGTGGTTGGACAAACCCATTTCTCATTACTAGGTTTTTTGAAATGTTAAAGATCCTTTTGGGGGAAATGTAGTAAGTGAATATTGATCTGCATGTGTTCTTTATTTACAGATAAATGTGGGGAGGTGGTTGGACATACCTATCTCTCATCATTGACTAGGTCTCTTGGAAAGTTAAAGCCCCTTCATAGGTGCAGGCCTTTGTTTGGACAGCAGTCCTTAATAGAGCAATTCTTCAGTAACTAAAACCAAGTAATACATGTGTAGTCATTGACAAATTTAACAATACTGAGACTTGATGGTGTTAGGACCCCAAACGTCTGAGTGAACAATATCAATGAGAGAAGCAGCCAATTTATTGGCTTTAAGATGATTTGACATGAGACTATGATTCTTGGCCAACTGATACAATTCAGTATTCAATTTGGGCAGTGTTTCCAAATTTCTAATCATTGGGGATATTAAGAAATCGCATGGGCAGATGGTGGTATTGCTTAATTGCTAGTCTGTTTGCACATGGTCTCTTATTGGGGGGAGGAATTCAGTAACTTAGTGATGGAAATGCCATGCTACTATATATCTCTGAAGACATTTTTTTGGGTAGACTTTTAGAAATGGCGGTTCTGGTGAATTAAATCTAAGGAGTTTGTGGCATTGATTAGAATAAGTAGAGCTAGAGGGAGAGGTAAATTTGAGACTTGTGTAGGCCTTGGTGGAGGATGAAATGGCGGAGGAGACAATGCCATTCTTGCATTTTGTAGGAATAATAATCCTCTAAACATATCTTTATTGAATGAAAATGACATTACATTTACATACGATAAAGAAAGAAACTTAAATTCTCAAGTAACTGAGTGATGGGTATCTATTTAAGCAAATTATTTAAAATATTCTTAAATTTAATCTAAACGAAATATTTAAACTAATCTTATCCTAATCAAAATAGGATAACTCTATCCTGATTAAAACAAAACACTTATAATCCTAAATGGATAAAAATGTTTTCTAAAAATAACTTAAAAACAAATAATCCTTAATTATAATAAAAAGTTCAGAACAAATAAAATAACATAAACATTAATTTTCAGCACATTTGGCATTACTGTGGACAATTGAGCACATTAAAGGAACTTGTTGCAAGTTCCTTTAATGTGCTCAGAACAAATAAATAAAAAGTTCGAATGGCAGCAGGTGTAGTCCTAAGGCATTCATGGGGACAATGATTTGCCACTACACCAAAGGGAGATTGTCTACTCTTGGCTGCATCAATTATGAAGTCAGCTATTACCATGAGTGCCCCCATTTTCCTGGTTTTAGGCTTTACAGGGCTTGGGTCTTTCATCGACCATTATCTATATTCAGTCACGAATTTGTTACTTATTTCATCTCTTCTTCATGTAGTTAAGTTTAGGTGCTAATTACTAATGACCATATGACTAAAATCACAGGTATCTTCTCCCATTTCCAACCATGTTTTGATACCATATAGAAAGTGGACAGAGAAAGAAAAGAAATGTGAATAGGATCCCTGGTGTGCTTTGCTAGGTTCCCTTGTGTGTGTGGCCGAATATAATGATAGGTTTAGTGCCAAAGTGTTTTATACAATTAGCATAAGCCCAACCCACTAACTGTTGGCATACAAATCTTTAAACCAGTCATCACCAAAGACTATACAACAGGAACGGGTAAAATCTGCAGTGTGGGACTAGAGAATGTATTGCTTAGCCTACTATTTACACAATTCTAAGAGAATTAATATTTTTCTTCTTCCTAAAAGTTTGCATATTTACCTATTTCTAGGCTGATGAAGATCGTGATGATGGAGATGGGCAATGGGATCCGGACTCTGAAATGGACATTGATGATGAACGGTATTTTTCTTATCCCTTCTAATATAATGAAATATCACTATCGTCATTGTCTCATCTGTTCACAAACTCATCTCATCAGTGAACTTCTCCCAAGCAAAGTAAAGAGAGAGATGGTGGAACCTCACCTCAATGATATGGTATGTTCTTTTCTTAGTTTTTGATGTAATTAATTGTTGTGGCAAGTAAGTTTTGAGAGTTTTAAAATGATAAACGTGCTATATGCTATTAAAACCATATACAGATCTGCCTTATATTGCCACATATTTAGACGGGAGGAATATCAGAGTACAAAGACTAAGTAATATTTTCTCTTGAATGAATTGATTTGATGTTGTGCAAGGGAGAAGGGCCCCTCTCTATTGGTTTAGAGCTTAGGGGAAATTACAATAGTATCCCTCAAGCTACCAATATCCTTATGAGTTAATTTATTTACAGCAAACCTAGACAATGAATGAAAAAAAGCTAATAATTCCATACTCCTCCTCAACTTGGGGAAGATGCAATCATATCTAGCTTGGATAAGTGAACATCAAATTGGGTTCTTGGAATATTTTTAGTCTAAACATCAGCTGTTTATTGATGTGTAGGTGTATAAATCACCTCAATGACTCCCCATTATATTTTTTCTTCAATAAAATGTTGGTTAATTTCAACATTCTCAGGTGTATCATAATGGATCAGGTTCTTTGCAATGCTTATTATTGTTTGGTTGTCACAATAATTTCGTGGGACCTTTTGTAGTAAACTATTGTTCTTTAAGAAGACTTTTTAGCCACATACCCTAACAGATTCCACAAACCATGGCCTGAAATTTGACCTTAACACTATTTTGAGCTACAATTGATTTCTTGTTGCTCCTCCAAGGAACAAGGTTTCCGAGAGCAGGTACAATAACTAGAGGTTGACTTTCTATCAGTGGGATCTTGCCCAATCTAAATCCGATAATACTTCTAAACTCTTGTTAGTACCTAATGGGGACTTAGGTAGTATGAGATATCCAAATCCCATATTAAGTAGTATGGAATGCTTAATAGAGTATTTAAGTGAGTTGATTCTTCTATCTTAACAACTAGGTTTTAGGAGAGGGTTCCCCATCCCACTTAAGTACCCCATCCATGGTATCAAAGCCTAGATGTCGACGGTTCCGGAAAGGGCTACCTATGGAGGATTTTGACCAGTGAAGGGTTTTAACTGGTAGGCCTCCAAGTGAAGTGTCATAGTGTGCAGTGGCGGCTGGGACATCGACTCTTAAGGGGGGCCAATTGGTGAAAACTTGGGTAGTATAAAATGTCCAAGTTCTACATTGAGTAGTATGAGATGCTCAATGGGGTATTTAAGTGGGTTGGTTCTTTCACCTCAACAGCTAGCTTTTGGGAGAGGATTCCCAATTCCACTTAAGTACCCATCAGTACCTTTCTTGGGGGAGAACCCTTTTCCTTGTGTTTTTAAGGATCAAAGAATTTGGTTTATTGCTTCCGATGTTCTTCAATAAGACTCTTTAGAAACCAGCTTCTGTGGCTCATTGCAAAGCTAATGTTTGGTCGAGTATGGGAAAGATGTATCAATTGTCCCATTAATCTTTGATACATCGCTTTATCAAAATTGTGTTAGAGTTTTCTATCATCCCATCTTTACGGATCCATAAGAGTATCAACATGCTTACACCTAAGCATACCAATTTTTCTTAATAATTCAGTGGTGTTTTTCCTTTGAGATAAAGAGATTTCTTTGCTGAATCATGTCTTTTCCACACCTACAAAGTACTTTAGGCACCTAGGTCTTTAATCTCAAACTCCTTAGTTAGTACCTTCTTGAGGTGGGTGACTTCTTTTTTGTTATTCCCGGACACAATAATATCTACATAAACAATGAGAACAATGGTCTTACTTCCAAATCCTTTGTTGCAGATGGTGTGATTTATTTGCACTTATATAAAACTAAGCTTCTTAATTGCCTTAGTAAATCTTTCATACCATGTTGGTAGGTTTGCTGATGGTGATGGTGGATTCATGTTCTAAGGTTTGCTGGTCATGTTTTTTGGCAACATTTTCTGGATTTCCCCTTCTTCTTTGCTAAACTTAGTACCTTCATATTCTGATTTTCAACCACCTGCAATTACATACCCTTTATTCTTCCCTCTTGCCTTCTATTTGAAGTTGTGAGCCTTGCCATGAAGCTTCCAATACACTTCCTTGGTTCGACCACTCTTGTGGCAATGATCACACCAAGCTTTGGCTTGTTTCTTTCCTTTCTGATCTAAAGGCTGTCTTCTTGCAACCAAGGCCAAAGCTTTTGGATTACTTGGGATGCTCCCAAGTCAGTTTCTACCTGCTTTCCTCCCACTTCAACATGTTGAATGTCTAATAGTGATGGCAATGGGTCAATTCCCGTGATCCTTCATCCAACTTTTTCAGATGTTGGATTCAAACCCAGGAGGAATTCATATGCCCTCTCTTTCTCAACAAATCTCTTGTAATATGCCACACTGTAGGACCATTGGTGTGTATCATAAAGATCAATTTGTTGCCACAGCTTCATCAATGCATTGCCTGAAACAGAGTAGCTGTATTTTCTGTGGAAGAATTTATCCTCTTGGCTATGTCTCAAATTTCCTTGGCTGTCTTTGAGAGGAGATTTGCCTCGCTAATATCAAGCCATGGAATTCACTAATAATGACTTGCTCTTGTTATTCTCTACTACCCATGTTTCATGCTTGGGTCCTCCTTGTCTGGCTATGCTGCTTCTTCCATGAGATACTTTGCCTTACCCTTTCCACAGATATACATGAGCACTCATTGGGACTATTGTAGATAATTGTTCCCATTCAATCTGTGCCCAACCAAATTTGGTGGAAGGGCTTCAATGGATTTAACCAGTGTTGGATTTGCACTTGAGATTATTGAGCCTGGTGGTTGTGGTGCGGCCACCATGGACGATGCTGACCCCCCTCACCCACAGTATATACACAACAGCAGCACTTTCCTCTCTCACACACCCACACAGCACACAACACGTGAGACAATTAACTGCACAAGTTTTAGACTCACTGAACCGATTATTTTCATTGAATATTAGGGAATATATACACATAGCTAAGGTTTACAATCAGCAAGCAAATCCCTAACATAGAGCCTAAAAATAATAAAGAAATAGGATCAAATCTGATTCTGTAACAAACAGAATAATAACGCATTTTTTTTGTTTGGTGAGAGAATAACACATATAATAATAAGAGATAAATATAAAGTGGCGGTTAAGTTAAAGTAAATGGGCCTAGGTTAACTTTGGGCTTCATTGACACTCCCTCTCACGCTGGTGGTGAATAGATATTAATCATTCCTAACTTGCTCTTGAGACCATCAAATCTAACCCTAGGTAATTCCTTGGTCATTATGTCTGCAACTTGAGAACTTGATGTGACTTAGGATAGATCAACAAGTCTTGCATCAATTTTTTCCTTGATAAAATGTCTATCTATTTCCACATGCTTAGTTCTATTATGATGCACTTGATTCCGGGCAATTTCAATTGCAGCCTTATTATCACATCAAGTTTTCATTGGTGTAGTCACCTTGAAACCAAGTTCTTGTAGTAATCTTTCAATCCATATACCTTCACAAATTCCAAGAGCCAATGGTCTAAATTCTGCCTTTGTTGAGCTTCTGGCAACAACAGGCTATTTCTTACTTCTCTCGAGATTATCCCATACATAGGTAGTAGATCTTCTATCTACTTTTGAGCTTGCCCAATCTGCATAAGTATAAACTTCTACATCTCTATTGTTCCTTTTAGCAAACAGTAACAGTGCAAAATTGAAGGGAAAAAATATTTTGTGTATATTACAAAGGAACAGAACAGCATATATATATATACACACACACAGAAGGGAGGTAGACATTCAGCACCCTACACATCCCATGATCAGTGCCTAAAACTAGGGATAGAAAATCTTAATAATTGCCATAATATCTTCACACTAATGTTGCTGGCTCAGGCTAATAAAGAGAGAATATTACAAATAAATGCATATCACCAACACTCCCCCTCAAGCTGGTAAATAGATATTTATCATTCCCAGCTTGCTACCCAACTCTTCAAACTTGACTCTAGTTAATGCCTTAGTAAACATATCTGCAACTTGTTTAGCAGTAGGAATATAGATGATATCAACAACTCCAGATTCAATCTTTTCTTTTATAAAATGCCTGTCAATTTCAACATGCTTTGTTCGATCATGATGGGTAGGATTCTTTGCAATCCCTATCGCTGCCATGTTGTCACTCCATACCTTCATTGTTGGCTCCACATTGATTCTCAATTCTGTCATCAATCTTTTCAGCCATATTCCCTCACATATTCCTTGAGCTAGTGCTCTAAACTCTACTTCAGCACTACTGCGTGTTACCACTGACTGTTTCTTGCTTCTTCAAGTGACTAGGCTACCCCACAAAAACGTACAGTATCCTAATGTTGACCTCCTATCAGTAACTGATCCTACGCAATCTGCATTAGTATAAATCTCTATTCCCCTTGATACTACAACAACAACAACAACAACATTAGCCTTATCCTACTAAGTGGGGTTAGTTACATGGATCATACGATGCTAATGAGTTCCATCAAACACCATTTCCTCAGATAAATTATTTGTCAAGAGGTCACGCCTTATAACGTCTTTTAATGTCCTTCTTGGTCTTTCTTTATACCTTTTAAAAGGGCTTTAAGCCATTTGATCAACTCTCCTTACTGGCTCTTTTTGTCCTTTTTTTTGTACATGCTTAAACTACCTTGAATGATTTTCCACCATTTTTTTCTCGATAGGTGCTGCTCTAATTTTTCCTCATATACAATCATTTCATATCTTATCCATTTTTGTATGACCACACATCCATTTTAACATTCTCATCTTTGCTACTCCCATCTTATGCTTTTGTTACTCTTTCAGAGCCCAACATTCATTACCATATAGCATCGCTAGCCTTATAGTAGTTTGATAAAATTTCCCTTTTAGCTTAGTAGGTACCTTATAATCACAAATAACTCTTGAAGTTTTTCTCTACTTTAACATCCAAACTTGGATCCTATGCATAACATCCCCATCAATTTCACTATCATTCTGTATAATTAACCTTAAATACTTGAACTTTGACACTTCTGGAACAATTTGCTCTCCAATTTTTACCTTTAAATCATTTCTAACTGGCCTCTTATTAAATTTGCAATGCATATATTTCGTTTTATTTCTACTCAAGTAGAAGCCCTTTGATTTCAAAGTATGTTTTCATAACTCAAGTTTAGAGTTGACCTTTATTCCCCTTGATACATTTTTTCCAAAAAAATCCCTTTTCTAGTGTCATCTTTAGATACGTGAGAATTCTATACGCAACATCCAAGTGTTTTTCCTGTGGCTTACTCATAAATTGACTTACTACACTCACAGCAAATGAAATGTCTAGCCTTGTATGCGAAAGATAAATGAGCTTACGAACCTGCCTCTGATATCTCCCAGTGTCAATAGCTGTGCCTTCTTGTTTAAAACTCAATTTGTAACTGCTTTCCATTGGTGCCTCGGCTGGCTTAGCCCCAAGAAAACCAATTTCTTTTAATAAGTCAAGAGTATATTTTCTTTGTGACACTGTAATACCCTTGCTTGAACATGCTACTTCCATGCCAAGGAAGTACCTAAGACCTTCGAGGTCCTTCACCTCGAATTCCCTAGCCAAAGCTTTCTTAAGAATATTGATTTCTTCTTTATCATCTCCTATGAGTATAATGTCGTCCACATGGACAATTAGAATTGAAAGCTTACCACCTTTTCCATGTTTCACAAAAAGCGTATGATCAGCTTGGCATTAATAGTATCCAAGACGCTTTACAGTGTCATTGAATGTATCAAATCGGGCCCTAGGAGATGATTTGAGCCCATATAAGGACTCATAATCTGCACACCTTGAGGTAGATCAATTACCTTCCGCGTGTGATTTTTTCTCAAGGCATTGAACTCCTCTTGTATAGCTTCTTTCCACCTTGGATCTTTCACAGCTTCTTGGCAGCTTTCTGGAATTTTCTCAGATGATAACTGAGTGATAAATGCACCCAGATTTGGGGATAACCTGTCATAGGACACATATTTGCTTATAGGAAGCTTGATACAAAATCTTACTCCTTTTTTCAAGGCAATAGGCCAATTCAGATCTCTCCACAATTTGAGGTTGTGTTTGAATCATGGTTCTGCTTAGGAATTGTGATGGACTCTATTTGATTCTCTGCTTGAACTTGTGGCTGAATTTCTTGATTATTGTCTCTTTTTCACCTTGCATAAACCATAGGTTTCACAGTCTCCCCAATTTTAGTCGCCTGCTGTGTATCCACATTTAGAATATTGCCTTGTGAGTTTTGCCCATTTTCAAACTGAGTTTAGGACAGTTCTGGATGCGGTTCAGTACTGACAGCAGGTGGGTGTGGAGGTTCAGTACTGACAGCAGGGTGAGGTTTAGAACTGACAGCAGGTTCAATGACGGGTTCAATGACATGTTCTAGATGTATAACAACAATTTTTGGTCCTGGAGGTTTAGATTCAAGGTTACGTGTTTGGAATGGATTGGATAAAGGCAAAAAGGACCATTCATTCTCATCTCTCTCCCCCTGAATGGGATCTTTATGATAATAAGGAGTGGTTTCAAAAAAGGTGACATTCATAGTGACAAAATATTTGTGCAAAGTGGGTGAGTAACATTTATATCCCTTTTGTGTGGATGAGTATCCTAAGAAAATGCATTTCAAGGCACGAGGCTCAAACTTTCCTCCACTATTCTGACGAACAAATGATGTGCATCCAAACACCTTGTGAGGTAAGGAATCAAGGAAAGGATTATGAGGATAGATTTTAGAGAAAATTTACAAGGGAGTTTTAAAGTTGAGAACTTTAAAGGGCATTCTATTTATTAGGTAGGCTGAAGTAAGAAGTTCATCACCCCAATAGAAACTAAGGATATTATTTGTAAGCACAATGGAACGAGCTACCTCAAGAGGGTGTCTATTCTTCCGTTCAGCCATTCCATTTTGTTGAGGGGTATGCACACAAGAAGTTTGATGAATAATGCCATATGTTTTCAAGTAAGTTTCAAAATGTGTACTAAGGTATTCTTTGGCATTATCACTTCGAAGAATTTGTGTTATGACTTGCAATTGGATTCTAATGAGAGAATGAAAGTTCTGGAAAATCTCAAAGACTTCAGATTTCTCTTTCATCAGGTGCACGCACGTTAATCTAGTGTGATCATCTATAAATATCAAGAACCACTTTGCATTTTGTGTTGTTTTTACCCGTGATGGGCCCCAAATGTCACTATAAATTAGGTGAAATGGCTTTGAAGGCTCATAGGGTCAAGGCAAATATGAATTCTTTGTATGCTTAGCGATTTCACAAAACTCACATTGAAAGGAAACATCATTTTTATTAAAAAATTTTGGATGCCTTTTGGGTTTTATTTAGTTAACAATTATTGATTAGTTTGATGCCATATTTTAATTAAACTTATCTCCTATCTAACCGTGGATTTTAGGTAGTTTTTTTTTTCTTTCTTCTTGTTAAAGTTTATTTTAAATTTTGACCAATTAAAAGGAAATAAGTTTAATTAAAATATGGTATATTTTCTTCTTGTGAAAATATGAATGATAAAGGTTTCACAGGAATTTAGTCCTTTAATTTGGTTCCCTACTACCTATAGTGCCACAACATAACATCTTTATTTGAACTTGAAACAGTAGCATTCACCTTCGTAACTTGCTTCCCTTCAATGTAGTAGAGTCCATCAACCCCTTAGCATATTCAATCTTCATCCCCGACTCCAAATCCTGTATAACACAGCCAGTAGCATAAAATTTAGCAACATAGTTATGCTCCCTTGTAAGTTTACTTATTGAAATTAAATTGCAATCAATTCCCAGAACAAACAAAACATTGCTTCGAATCATGTAAAAAATTTTCAATGTTCCCACACCACAAACTTTAGCCAATTCTCCATTAGCAACTTTAACATATTTTTCATCATTGCAAGGCTAGAAACACTCAAATAATGTAGCATTACCAGTCATATGATCAGTTGCTCCTGAATCATTTATCCAAGAGTTGTCATTTATAATTCCAACATTTTTGGCAGTAAGAACCTTGCCAGATTTTGCCAAACTACTGGATCCTACCACCTTCTCCTGCTTGTTGTCATGCCTACTCAGATTTTTTTCCATCATCTCAATCTCTTCAACACTGAACTTAGAGGTTTCAGGTTCAATCGGTTTCAGGTTCAATCTTCTCATTGTTGACAGCAACGTTTCCTCTAGCATCAAGTTTTGGCTTCTGTCTTGCATTAGGAGGCATCCCATGCAATTTCCTGCAAGTATCTCTGGTATGACCAGATTTTTGACAATGGTCCCACCAGCCTTTCCCTCCTTTGCGTCTCTAATCTTGTCCAAAACTCCCCCTTACTGCTAATGCTGAGCCTTCTGTCATGGTTTGAGTCACATTTTGAGATGCTTGGCTGCCTTTGGTTAGCAATTTTTGGCTTTCCTCACACTTTATCATGTTGAAAACCTCACTTACAGAGGGGAGAGGACGAATGGCCATGATCCTTCCAAGAGCCTCCTCAATCTTAGGATTCAAACGCATCAAAAATTCATATACCCGATCACGCTCCACAACCTTCTTGTAGATTCTTATATCTTCATTATTTGTCCATGGTTGTTGATCAAACAAATCAAGTTGCTGCTGCAATTTCTTCCGAGTTGTGTAGTATTGAGTCACGGTTTTATCTCCTTGCTTGGTTCCTCACGAGGTTTCTTTGATCTGGTACACAGTTGCAGTGTTCTCCATGGTGGAGTATGTCTCATGAGCACTATCCCAGATCTCCTTTGCAGTAGTCACCATAACAAAGCCTTTACTAATGTCGAGAACCATAAAGTTAATCAACCAACTCATCTCTCATACTTGGGATCATCGAGATCAGGCTCTTCTGCTTTTCGTGTGAAGTATTTTTCCTTGCCTCTTCCTCTCACGTACATTAGCATGCTGTGAGACCATTGGAGGTAGTTGTTTCCATTTAAATGATGAGTCACAACCATCCCTGGTGTGTTATCGGGACTGCTGGACAGAATCACGGCACTGCTGTTGCCATTCGTTGAGTTCCCTTTGTTGGATATCATTCTGGAAGTTTTGGAGGCTGAGCTATCCTCCTTCTACTCGATGTTAAGAGCTCTTAGGTTTCCAAAATTGATATCCCTAGGTTGCCATGCCATGGCTTTGATACCAAGTGCAAAATCGAAGGGAAAAAAATATTTTGTGTTTATCACAATGGAACAAACATCATATACATACAAAAGGGAGGTAGACATTCAACACCCTACACATCTCATGATTAGTGCCTAAAAACTATGGATAGAAAATCATAATAATTGCCATAATATCTTCACACAATTTTACTGCTAATAAAGAAAGAATATTGCAAATATATGCATATCACCAACAGTAACTCTTCACCTGGAGTGAGTTTCAGGTACCTCAGAATTCTGTAAACTGTTTCCATGTGTTCCTCCTATGGATTACTCATAAATTGACTTGCAACTCTAACCCAGAAGCTAATGTTGGGTCTGGTGTGGGACAAATAAATTAATTTCCTAACCAATCTTTGATACCTCCCTTTTTTCAATTGGGATTCCATTTTGCTTCGACCCCAATTTCTTAGCAGTATTCATAGGAGTCTTTGATGGTTTAGCTTCTAACATACCTATCTCCTTCAACAAATCAAGAGTGTATTTTCTCTAAGATACACATATTCCCAGATTAGACCTAGCCACTTCCATACCAAAAAAATATCTAAACTTTCCCAAATGCTGAACTTCAAACTTGTTAGCTAAGTTCTTTTTCAGCTTTAGAATTTCCTCAATATCATTACTAGTCGCAACATTATCATCAACATATACAATGAGAATGGTTAACTTTTTATCACAATGCCTAATAAGGAGTGTATGGTTTGTCTGGCATTGTATATAGCCAAATTGCTTATTAGCAAAAGTAAATCTCTCAAACCAAGCTCTAGGTGACTGTTTCAACCCATGGAGAGACTTGTAGAGTCTACATACCTTAGATGAATTGGCTTGAGTCTTCCGACCTAGTGGTAACTCCATGTATACCTCTAAGTCCACATTGAGAAATGCATATTTCACATGAAGTGGATGTAGTGGCCAGTCTAAATTGGATGCAAGTGACAATAAAACCTTGATGGTGTTGAGCTTTGCTACAAGGGCAAAAGTCTCTTGGTGATCCATACCATGGGTTTGAGTATACTCTTTTGCAACTAGTCTTACCTTATATCTTTTCACGCTCCTATTTAGGTTATATTTGACTATAAATACCCATTTACATCACAGTGTACTTTTACCATTAGGTAAATAAGTTAATTTCCATGTATTATTCTTCTCAAGTGCTTTCAGCTCTTCTTCTATTGCCTTCCTCCATTTAGAGTCACTCATAGCTTCTTGAAAATTAGCTGGAACTGTTTCTTGAGAAACTTCAGCAGTAAAATTTTTCAAATCAAGAGATAACTTCTCATAGGAGACACACTTACCAATGGGATGATGAGTGCAAGTCCTTTTACCCTTTCTTAGTGCAATAGGCTGATCCAATTCATCAAGATTTGTCTCTGGTTGAGAGTTTTGACCTTGCCTTAGAGTGGAATTGTCATTACTACCTTCTTTTGCTTGCTGCAAATCCTTTTTCTTCTGCTGTACACATGAATGTCTTGTGCTTTCTGCTGATCTCCCCGTCTCAATTATATGGTGAGGTTCAAATCTGTTTGGGTTTGGCAAATCAGTACAGATATTATTAGGACAAACATTTCTAGGCGCAGAAGTAGGAGAGGGTCCAGAAAGGTGAGGCTCAAGTACAGAACGAGATACAGGTTCATTTTGGGTAGAGGTTGTATTTTCTGGTACAGGTGTAAAAAATGGTTCTGGTAGTACTATTTGGGGTCCAGAATTTGTCCATCACCTGCATTAATAGGCTGTTGCTGTCCAGGTAGTTCACAAATTGACCAGTCACTACTCTTCTAACCCTTAGTGGTTAATTTGGGATAGTAGAATTGATTCTCAAAGAATTGGACGTCCATGATTACATACCATTTCTTAGTAACAGGAGAGACATTTATGCCCCTTTTAAGTGGATGAATAACCTAGAAAAATGCATCTAATTTCCCCTTCTCGTTATCATATACAGAGACAACACATCCAAAAGACCTTTTGAGGAATAGTACATACAAGAGGAGAATGCTGATGTAACTCTGAATTTTTTTAATTGGAGTTTGAAATTGTAAAGGTTTTGAGGGCATTCAATTAATGACTTAGGCTAAAGTTAAGATAGCATCCCCCAAAAAATGTTTAGGAACATTATGAGTAATCAAAAGGGCTATAGCAACCTCAAGAAAATGTCTGTTCTTATTTTTTGCTATCCCATTTCGTTGTGGGGTATTTAATCAAGAAGTCTGGTGATGTACCCCATTACTTTCAGGGAAGTCTCAAAAATCAGCACTCAAATATTCTTTAGCATTATGAGTGGACTTCGATAGTGGTTTGAAATTGATTTTGGACAAATGCAATGAATCTTTTAAAAATCTCAAATACTCCAGTTTTTTCTTGCATTAAGAATACCCAAGTGAGTTGATTGTGATCATCAATAATTGCCATGATCCACCTAGCTTTATTAGTTGTTAGGACTTTTGACGGACCCCAAACTTTACTATAGACAAGAGCAAATGGATGAGTAGGTCGATATGGATGGGCAAATAACTGTATTTGGTGGCCTTTGCAAGAGGATGTACTTCTCATGAGAAATTACTTTTATTTATAACTTGAGGAAATAAAAGTTTCATATAATTGGGACTAGGGTGGTCTAACCTAAAATCCTACAAAAGTACATCATTATTAATAGTAGAGAAAATAGCAGATTCACCTTCTTTATTCTCCTTTGATCCTTCAAGATAGTAAAGACCTCCCCACTCTTTAGCACTGCCAATCTTCCCTGAGCCCAAATCCTAAATTATACAGCAATCAATATAAAAGTTAATATTGCAGTTCAATTGTCTAACAGTTTGCTTAACAGAAAGCAGATTGCACTCTATTTTTGGAACATATAAAACATCTCTAATTATATTGCCCGATAACCTTACTATACCAACACCATGCACCTTGGCATAAGTTCCATTGGCTACTTTAATCATTGTATATTCACAACTAATCCTAAGTTCAATAAATAATTCTCATAATTCAAAGATGTGATCAGTTGCACCAGAGTCCACAATCCATATATTTCTAGTTTGAATTACAGTTCTAAGAGCAGCTGTTAGTAGAGTAGTTGCATGAGTTAGAGTTACTGTAGGGTTAGTTTTATCATTTGAGGGATGCCTCCATGCTTGTCAGGTAGCTTCCTCAAGAATGATTATTCTTCTCTGCTCAAACCTCCACTTTTTGCCTCAGAACTTGCCTCCAGTGCTTTAGTAGCATTTTTGGATTTCAGTTGATTTTTTGGGGGCTTGTCATGTACTTTCCAACATGTCTCTTTTGTGTGTCTACTCTTATTGCAGTGGTTACAAAATTTTCCTGGTTTCTTTCCTTTCGAATCTGCATATTGTCCCCTATGAGCTACTATAGATGAACCTTCAATAACTGGTGCAAGAAGTATAGTTATAATCTGTGTCAATTCCTTGCAACTTTCCTCACATCTAATCATATTAAGAGGGTCCTCAAGACTAGGCAGTGGTGTCATCCCCATGATTCTTCCTTGGACTTCCTCAAACTTATCATGTAATCCAAGTAAGAATCTATAGGTCTTTTCACGATCTATTTATCTGCTTGAAGTATTGTTCATCAGCTTTGCACTTCCAGTCATGAGTCTCAGAGATCAACTTGCTACCAGAGACAAACCAAAGAGTTATAGTACCAAGTAACAATTCTGTCTCCTTGCTTCATTTCTCTAAGAATCTGTTTCACCATAAAAATTGCAGCATAGTTGCCTCTTACTGCATAGGTCCTCTTAGCTAAATCCCTAATTTCCTTGGCAGTGGAAGCTAGTAGGTAATTCTCACTGATATTAGGTTGCATTGAATTCATGAGCCAATTCATCACCTGGTTATTTTTAGCATACCAGGTTTCAAACTTTGGATCTGTGACCTCAGTTGTAAGGGCATCACCTGTGATGTATTTTTCTCTGCCCTTGCCATAGATGAACATGAGAACATTTCTGGAAACATTGTTGGTAGTTGCTTCCATTCAATTTGTGTATAGTCATCACTTGTAGCCATGATTCTATCATGACTTCCGCTTGTTGAGAAACCGCAGAATTGACATTGTTGCCACCATAATTGGTATTGTTGCTGGAAAAGGTATTGGCTGTCTCTTATGAACTACCCCCTTCTAGCAAAACCGGTTTTGTTCTCATCAGTGGTAAAGGCAGCTCTGTGTGAGTCGAACTGCAGTGGCCTGGGATGCATGGTGCCTTGCTCTGATACCATGTGCAAGTTTTAGGCTCAGTAAACTGATTATTTTCATTGAACAGTAGGGAATATATACACATAGCTAGGGTTTACAATTAGCAAATCAAATCCCTAAAATAGCGTCTAAAAATAGGAAATAGAATCAAATTTGATTCTGTAACAAGCAGAATAATAACACATATAATCATAAGAGATAAATCTAGCATTCCCAGCTTGCAACTTAACTCATCAAATCTGCTTCTTGATAAAGCCTTTGTAAGAAGATCAGCAATTTGTGATTGAAAATTGACATAGCTCAAACTAATGATGCCTTCTTGAATTTTCTCCTTTATAAAGTGTCGGTCGATTTCCACATGCTTTGTCCTATCATGATGAATAAGATTGTGCACAATCTCCATTGCTGATTTATTATCACACCAAGTCTGAACTGGTGACTGCAAGTTTATCTTTAACTCTTGGAGTAATCTAATCAACCACACACCTTCACAAATTCCAAGTGCTAAGGCCCTATACTCAGCCTCTACACTACTTCGAGCAACAATATATTATTTCTTGCTCCGCCAAGTCACTAAATTGGCCTATAGAAAAGTACAATATCCTGTAATAGATCTTCTATCTCCTATAGAACCTACCCAATCTGTATCAGTATAGATTTCTAAGTTACGTGAGCTATTCTTAAAGAATATTCCTTTTCCAGGATTCCACTTTAGATACCTTAAAATTTTGTACACAGCTTCTATGTGTTCTTCTTGTGGTCTACTCATGAACTGACTAACCGTACTTACTGTATAGCTTATATCGGGACGAGTATGTGAGAGATATATCAATCTTCCCACAAGTCGTTGATATCTTCCTTTGTCAACTAAAACTCCATCCTCTTTGAAGCATAACTTTGTTGTGGTATCCATGGGAGTAGTTGAGGGCTTTGCACCTAGCATCCCTGTTTCTTTCAACAAATCCAAGGTGTACTTTTTCTATGAGACAACGATCCCCTTCTTTGATTTTGCAACTTCCATGCCAAGAAAATACCTTAGCATGCCTAGGTCTTTCACCTCAAACTCCTTGGCTAGTGAGTTCTTTAGATTCTGGACTCTGTCAGTGTCATGCCCTGTTAGAATGATATCATCTACATAGAATATCAAAATTGTTACTTTGCCATTAGCATGTCTAACAACTAGGTGGTGAGCTATTTGACATTGTGAGAAACCATGTTTCATAACAAACTTACTTGTAAAGTCTACACACAACATTTGATGCACCAAATTCCTTCAACCCTTGAGGAACATCCATATACACTTCCTCTTCTAAATCTCCATTAAGAAATGCATTCTTAACATCTAGTTGATGCAATGACCAATCTAGGTTAGATGCAAGAGAAAGAAGTACCTTAACAATGTTCAACTTAGCAACTGGCGCAAAGGTTTTCTGGTAGTCAATTCCATAGGTCTAAGTAAAGCCTTTTGCCACCAAATGTGCCTTATATCTACTGATGCTGCCATCTAGGTTGTACTTGATGGTGAAAGCCCATTTACATCCCACAGTAGATTTCCCATTAGGCAAAACTGTTAGTTGCCAAGTCTGATTTTACTCAAGTGCTTTGAGTTCATCATCTATTGCCTCTTTCCGTCTAGGATCTGTAACAGCTTCTTGATATGATACTGGTAATTTTTCATTAGCTATACTGGCCACAAAACCATTAAAACCAGATGACAAATTAGCACAAGAAACACACTTACTAATGGGATGCTTTGTGCATGATCGTATGCCCTTCCGAATATCTATCGGCCAACTCAGATCATCAGGAACTGAAGTTAGTTCAGATTCTTGCCTCTATCTTGGAACATCAAGGGTCATATTGTCTGCCACAGATTGTTGCTGCTGCTGTTGATCTACATTCCTCGACCTTCTTGAGTATCTCAAGACATTATCCTTAGCTGCAGAATTAGGCACTGCTATTTCCTCTACATTCTCTTCATTGTGTGTAGAAAGATTAGGTTCAAGTGCAGTGGTAGAGGGTATAGAAGATTGAGGTTCAGAGGTACTAAATTCTGAGGCCATTTGTGGGATATTTTCTGGTTTAGGATCTGTGGACAGGTCTAAAACAGAAACAGGTTCAGGTCTGAAATTAGGCAAATCTGGAAGGGAATAAGAAGAATCAGTGGGTATAGTAGGTGATATTTCATTGACATTTTGACCTGCGCACAAAAAATCCAATTCCCCATAGTTCTCCCCCTGAATTGAATTTTTAGGGTAATAGGAAAGATTCTCAACAAATGTGACATTCATGGAAATAAAGATCTTCTTTAGGGTAGGAGAGTAGCACCGGTACCCCTTTTGATTTGGTGAATAGCCAATAAAAATACATTTAAATGATCTAGGGTCAAGTCTGCCTCCCTTGTGATTATGCACATATGCAACACACCCAAAAACCTTATGAGAAATAGATGTAATGATATGATTATCAGGATAGGTTTCAGAAAATTTTTTAACAGGAGTTTGAAACTAAAGAATTTTTTAAGGCAATATGTTGGCTAGATAAGCTACGGTTGAGACTGCTTCGCCCCAAAAAATTTTTGGCACACTGGGTCATAATCAAGGCCCTTGCTATTTAAAGTAGCTGCCTATTCTTTCTTTCTGCAACTCCGTTTTGTTGTGGGGTATAAGTAAAGCTAGTTTGATGAATTATGCCATTTTCATTTAGGTACTAAGTAAATTGTGAACTAAGGTACTCTCTCCCATTGCCACTCCGGAGTATCTTAATAGATGTTTGGAATTGAGTTTCTACCATTTGATGGTATTGTGTGAAAATTTGTAGCAGATCAGATTTTTCTTTCATAAAAAATACCAAAGTCAATCTAGTGTGGTCATCAACAAATGTCACAAACCATCAATTTTTAGAAAGAGTTAGAACCTTTGATGGTCTCCATATGTCACTATGAATTAAAGCAAATGGTTGAGGGGGCTTATGTGTTTGTGGAGGATATGAATTTCTGGTATGTTTGGCAAACTGTCACACTTCACAATGAAGAGAAAGATCATTTTTATTCATAATAGTTGGAAACAACTTCAACATATAGTTAAAGCTAGGATGACCTAATCTAAAATGCATCAACATTAACTCTTTATTCGAAATACTTGCTGAAAAAGGCCTGCATCACTTCAGATCTTCGACTACACTCAAGATAATATAGACCCTCGAGTTCCTCAGCATTGCCAATCATCCTCCCCGAGCTCAGTTCCTGAAAAATATGGTAAGTGGAGAACATGTTAACACTACAATTGTGTGTCTTTGTCACCTCAATAACAGATAATAAATTGCATTTGAGGCCAGTGCATATAATACATCCACAAGATCCTTAGTCACACTAACAGTCCCAATTCCAAGAACTCTAGTATAAGTTCCATCAGACTACAAGGCCTAGTTTCACTAAATAGAACTAAATTATCTGTCATGTGATCTATTGCACCAGAATCTACAATCCAAGAATCTAGTTTCAAAGCTCTAACCTTGAGTGCTTGAATGTATTTACCTGAATGGGCCAAATTACCCATTGTTAACGTTCGTTCTGGCACTGGATTACTCAACCCTTGTTTCTCGAGCAACTTCCTTAAGTTCTCTGCTTCGATTGCACTCAAACCACCTTGTACAGGTTCACTTGCTTCCTCCTGTGTCACGAAATAGCCTCTGCTGTCAGTTCTTGGCTTTCCTCTATTGTTGTTGGGTGGTTTGCCATGTAATTTCCAGCAAATGTCTCTAGTGTGACCACCCTTGTTACAGTGATCACACCATCCTTTTCCTGGTCTTTTCCCTCTAGAATCAGTGGTTGTGGTGGCCACACCTTTTGTTACTAGAGCAGAAATTTCTCGAGTAGGCGGGATAGTGACTCCTCGAGTCAAAAATTTTCTGCTTTCTTTGAATTTAACCATATTGAACGCCTCTCGAAGTGTAGGAAGAGTTTTGGTGCCCATAATTCTGCCACGAACATCTTAAAACTTAGGATGCAATCCAAGTAGGAATTCATATGTTCTTTCTCTGTCTACAAGTTTTCTGTACAGCATCTTATCATTGGTACACAACCACTCCTGTGTGTCATAAAGATTGATCTGCTGCCAGATTTTCTGTAGGGTGGAATGATACTGCACTACTCTTAGTTCTCCTTGTTTGAGATCCTTGATCATCCCTTCAGTTGAAACAATGCTGCTGTATTTTCCATGGATGAATATGAATCTTGAGTAGTATCCCAAATTTCTTTCGCAGTATTGGCCAAGAGATACTCCTCACTGATTTCAAGATTCATGGAATTGACAAGCCATCTCATTACCATGTAGTTTTCAGCATACCATGTATCGAATTTGGGATCATCCTCTGCAGGTTGTATTGCCTCTCATGTCAAGTACTTCTCCTTCCCTTTTCCTTTGATGAACATGAGAATACTTTGGGACCACTGCAAGTAGTTGTCCCTGTTGAGCTTGTGACCAACGATTGGAGGAGGGAAAACATCATTGATGGAGCGTTGAGTTTTGGATTGGCCATTTCTTTTGGCACCCTCTCTTGCGACTTGGAGCCACTGTCCTCCAAGCTGCCATTGTGGGTGCCATCCGTGCCAAATTTGATTAAATCCCAAGTCATAGAGCATGGTGCTTTAATACCATGTGTGAACTCAGAAAATTCTTATTGAAAACTGTTACTGGAGAAGGCGTACATAAATAAAAAATTGATAGCATAATATTTGGCTATCAAATCCCTAAGATAAAGTAGAAAATAAAACTAGTAAAACCTAATTATTTGTTATCCCAAAAAATCAGGGATATATTGAGCCAGAGAACAAATAATAGTGGCTGGAATATAAAAGTAGATAACCCTAGATACAAGAGTAGTTGGGCTGACTAGAAAACCCTGGATAGACAAGCCCAATTAGGTACGGTAATCTCCAACAGCAACTTTAAGGTAGATCATCCTTACCATTGCCTATGACAAGCATCATTCAGGATTTGGCCCATCGTAAGTAGCTGTGTTCATTCAATTTGTGCCTTGTAATGAGTTGGATGAAGCCTTCTGTTCCACCATGGCTGAAGAAGTCTTGTTCAGAGGACTCAGCTGGAACTTGGCATGCTTCATAGGCCATAAGGAACTGAACACAGCACCAGTGTTCGAAGAAGAATAAGATGGACAGTCTAAATGAATTCAGGGAAGAATTCTGAGGCCATAGAGAATGTGTATTGGGTAAAACTTGTTACTGCAGATGACCACCCAAGGGGTTTAGATTAACTTTTGGACGTCTAAGGGAGAGAGCACATCAGACACAAGCTTTTCTTTATGCAATGTCTATTATAATCTTGTCATCATCATCAATTCATCATCATCATTATTTAACAATATTGGCTCTTTTTTTCTCTTTTTTTTTTTTAAAGTAGAAGTATGAGTTATCTTTCATCTATATTTTCATGTTCATTCCTTAATCATACTTAACATTCTGCATATTAAACAACCCTTTAATTTAGTTAGTTGTATTGAAATTTTCTTATTATGTAAATTAGGATTATTCTAATCAGTTGTTCACTTGTTAGTCTAGGTTTATTATACATATAAATAAGCATATAATGTGCAAAACTAAGATACAACTTTATTTCCCAGTTATGAATATTATTTCAAGGATTAGAGGTCATGCAATTTATGCTCCAAGGGATACTGTTCCACTGAAAAGGAGTTCTTGAGATATTGTCAATGCTTCATGACCAAACTAGAATTTGATCATTGTCATTGTCATTCTCCTATTTAAATTAACTTTAGCAGAACAATATTTGAGGAAAACCTCAGATGTCGGCTTAGATTAACATGCATTCCTAGTTATGAACCGTTTCTTTGATGTTAGTTATCAACTTTTTTATCAAATGGTTTTACAATTTACCTAAATACAGAAAAATGACAAATCTAAAGGCGTCATGAGCAAAGTAGGTGTAATTATACCTTTTTTTTTTTATTAGAATAAGTGTAGTGCATCTGAGGGGAGTGTAGTATGATTTATTTTGGAGAAATAAGAATAATTTATCTTTAAATGGACAATCTATTAGCATTATTTAAGTCTAGAGAAATCCATATAGAGCTGTGGTAGCAGCTGTTTCTATATAATGTACTCATGTGCATATATATCATATATTAAGCAAGTCATCAATGCATAACCTATTGCCGTGTGTTGTTTGTGTTTTCTCCCTTCCTTTTCCGGGTTCACTCCTTATGCTGGATTTGGATTTAGGACATTTGACCTGTTCGTGTCTAACACTGGGCTTACCTTTCCAGGAGGGCCAGACAAGAACTGGGGAGCAATTTAGAGGCACCGAGTGTGGAGGGGCTGATACAGCATGCATAAAGGTGAATGTAATCACATAAGTAGAATATTACATGGGTAGAAATGCATAATCTTGTGTTTTCATTTAGATGCAAACATGAGTGTAGAAGAAAGAGCTTTTGAAAGAAGAGTTTTAATTTTAACTTTCTGTAGCATTTGAAAGGACATCAATTGTTGGTTGATATGTTGGTGTATGAATCACTACAATAATTCCTTTTTCTTTCTTTCTTTTTTTTTTTTTTGATAAAGTGTCAATCAATTTCAACATGCCTAGTTTTGATTTAACTTCTTTGCAATGCTTACTTAAACCATATAACTTAACCAATTTCATGAGCCATAGCCTTAAATTTGGCTTCAGTACCAATTTGAGTTACAATTGACTGCATCTTGCTCTTTCAAGTAACGAGATTACCTAGACATAGGCATTGTGCCCTAGGATTAATCCTCTAGTTGTAGGGGTAAGAGATCCAGTTCATATGAGAAAGATGTATCATTTTATTGCTAATATTTGATACATTTCTTAATCGATTGGGACAAAAATATCTTGTCCCAATTTTGCTTGAAGGATCCATTAAAGTTTCAAAAAGGGCACACTATATTAAGCGTCCTGGTTTCTTCTCTTAAGAAATTGAGGGCATATTCCTTTGTGATATAGAAATCTTTATTAGATCGAGCCACTTTCACACCAAGATAGTACTTTAGGGCACCCCAAATCTTTAATTTCAAAATCCTTGCTTAGAATTCTCTTGAGCGAGTGACTTCATTCTTCCGTATTACGATGACATCATCTACATAAACAATAACTAGTCTAGTAGAGTAGGTAGATTTTTTTTAAACCATGCTTTCGTGGATTACTTAAGCCCATGCAAATATTTTTACAATTTGCTCGCCAGGTTATTATTGGGATTCTTCGAATTTGCATATTAACTTTTTAATCCAAGTTAGGGGCGGGCATGGTCGGACTAATTCTGGGCTTGCACTAGTCTTTTGCCAGACTAGGTTTGGACTAGTCTGAGACCTAGACCGGGAATGAGTCACAGATATTCAGGTTAGACTAGGTTTTATTGTGGCAACCCACTTTCCCAATTCCTTCAGTAATCAACGACATTATAACAAATAAAATCACAAATGAGAAACAGAAGATGAAGATAGAAAACAAATCGGCGAAGAAACCAACCCAACAAATCACATCACAAAATTACAACCCAATGGATTTGAAGCAATCTCGCAAGTCTACCATTCTGCTTCTATGAAAAAAGAGTAACCCAACGGATCTAACAGGATATGAGAACAGCGACAATGTTTTGCTTTGATTGGCAACTAAAGCAATCTTGCATATGTACCATTTTGCTCATGCGAAATCAAGGAGAAAGAAATTGGACGAAAAGCATGGTTGTGGTAATGTATCAAGATCGAATCTTTAGAGATTGGCGACAACATGGCTGACTGGCTATAATATGCGAGATTGGATTTGAGGGCAACGATGAAGGAGATTTTACGGGTGGGGTGGTTGTGCAACACCTTAGTACCCTAATAACGCAAATTAACGTGCATGCACCAAATTAGTTAACAAGTGGAAAAGAGGGGAAATTTGAGCATATCGTGGAACCCAATTTTTTTTTTATTCATATCTTGGAACCCAATTTAAGTTCTCAGAAAAGAGAGAATAGGCCCAATTGACACAGACCAACCTACCAAAAATAAGCATTCTCAAGACAGCTTCCCGCTGCTATAACGAAACTAGTTCATTGGAGCGAACCACGCCTTTCATTGGGGTGACGGTTTCCTCCGGAAAATGTATGGACAAGAAGGGGCAGTTTGCTACAGAAAAAATCCCTTTCGCTGGAGCAAAACTAATAGACCAAAATACTTAAATTTGACAGTCAAATCTCTCACCTTCCAGAGTACGTATATTGGGCTTCAAATCTCCAAACTGAATGATTTCAAAACTTACAAGTCAACCTATAAATCATTTAACAAATGACACCTCTTTGAATCAAAACTTGGTCCTTCCTTTATAAATAATTTCGCTACTACTTGAATTTCACAAAGATATTCAAGTTGATTTTAACACATATTAACATTTGATTAACCTTTTGAATGCTAAATGTGAGGAGGCTTTGGTTAAAATGTTAAATGTTAAATATTAAAAAAAACAACTTAACATACATATAAAATGCCAGGCCAATAACTTGAACTGGTCCGAAATTTTGAGCCCAATAAATGTTGGACAGGATCAAGTTGATGTGGCCATCATGCTTATGCCTACTCCTATCCCAGGTCACCATGACAGGATGCATTCTTGAGTTTTGACATTGAGATGATAAAACTTCCAATCAATATTAGTAGTTATATATCAGCTCATTCGAATTATATTTAGCTTAGCTGAAGGAGCAAAGTTCTCTTGCTAATTTATTACATATCTGAGTGAAGTCTTTTGCAGCTAGTCTTGCATTGTACCTTTTAACACTAATATTATCCTTGTATTTGACATTAGACATCCACTTGCACAAAGTTAGTGATTTTGAATACAACCACTAACTTTGTCACAAAGCATTTTTCCAAGGTAAATGCTAACTCAGGTCTCACAACGTTACAGCTTCGAAACCGCTAAAGTATCAATGTTAGTTCTCACGCAGTTAGCATTTCGGAAGCACTAACAAAGAACAAAAATAAATGTTAGGTATAAAGCCCATTTCAGGCATGGCGTTGATAGAAATACTCTCAGTTATATAATGGAAGTTCTCCCATATAGGGATTGTGTTATTTTGGTCTCGTGTTATGCCTTTCTTCAATCTCTTACATGAAGTATTCCTCCCTTTTCGTTGTTAAATGAATTCTGCTTCCTCTCGGAGAAAAAAAACATTAAGAACCCCTTTGGAAGACCCATGAAGCAGTTGGAAGACACATGAATTATGATATATTAATGCTTAACTAGTTTTCTAAACCTAAACATGACATTTGACTAGAAAGACTTGAGGAAGAGTAAGAAGAAATACACCACGATGACAGAAATGCCACCCGAGCTCTTTGTGGAAAGAGTGGTTGAGGACGAAGTTGCCTGTCTTTTGAATCATGATTCTATTCTTTTCAAATTGATGCTCAAGATTCCTCGGTATAAACAACTCATTAAGTCATGAGAAAAAGACAATTTAGGACGTCTACATAAATAATGACATTTTTTATCCCCCAATTTATATAATGACCCAACAGTACCCAAGTCTTTTTTAGGGATATGAAAATAATTAAGTGATAAAAATATCTTTAAGTTAATTAATTAAAAAAGCCAAATTTTCAAGTGATTATAACTAAATTTCCAACTAAGTATAATTGAATTTCCAAGTGATTGAAATTAATTTTCCAAGCGTTTAGATCTAAATTCCCAATTGAGTGTAACTAAATTCCCAAGTTAGTACAACTATAGTTTCAAGTACTTACTACTATATTCCCAACTGAGTATAGCTAAATTTCCAAGTGCGTACAAATAAATTCCTAACTGAGGATAACTGAATTCACAAGTGGTTGAAACTAATTTTCTAAGTATTTAAATATAAATTCCCAACAATATTACTAAATTCTCAAGTTATTAAAACTATATTTCAAGTGCTTACTGCTATATTTTCAATTAAATATAACTAAATTTCTAAGTGTTGATAACCAAATTTTCAAGTACTTACAATTAAATTCTCAACTGAACATAATTGAATTTCCAAGTAACTGAAATTAATTTTCTAAGTGCTTAAATCTAAATTCTCAAGGATATTTTTATCACTTAGTTATTTTCATATTCTCTAAAAAAGATTTAAGTACCTCTAAATCATTACACAAATTGTGATTCTTGAAGCATCACTATTTATGTTTGGGGGCTCTTAAAGTGTCATTTTTCCTTGAGTTTTAGTGCTTTGATGATGTGTCACTTCACGGAGCATTGATGAATCCAATTATCACAGTAGCGTAGCACTAAAATGGCGTTATTTTCGGTGAAAAAAAAAAACAGCGATGACGCTGTTTTAGTGCTGTGCAAGCCTACCGCTAAACAGGAAATCCAAACGTGGCTTATAATTTGTTATAGTTAAATTAGATTTGAGTCTTATGCCTTAACAAACAACATTAGCAATAATATTTGTCTTATCCGACTACGTAAGATTGGCTACATAAATAATGCAGTGCCGTTTGACTCTATAAAATATATCTCTTTAGATAAATCATTTATCAAGAAATCCCGCTTTATAATATCGCCCAGTGTCCTTCTTGATCTCTCTACATCTTTTTATAGGACTAAAATCCATCCGATAAACTCTCATTACTGGCTCCACTGGTGCTCTTCTTTATACATATCCAAATCACATTAAATAGTTTTCTACTATCTTCTCCTCAATAAGTGCTACACCAACTTTTCATCATATACAATCATTTTATATTTTATCTATTATTATATGATCACACATCTATCTTAACATTCTCATCTTTACTACTCTTATCTTATACTCTTATTGTCCATTTAAAGCCCAACATTCACTACCATAAAGCATTGCAAGTTTTATAGTAGTTTGATAAAATTTCTCTTTAAGTTTGGTATGTACCTTACTCTTATTGTACAAACAACGCTTGAAGTTTTTTCTTTACTTTAACTACCCAATTTATATCTTACGCATAGCATCACCATAAATTTTATCGTCACTCTATAAAATTAATGCCAAATATCTGAACTTTGACACTTGTGATATAGTTTGCTTTCCGATTTTTACCTACAAATCATTTTTAACTTGTCTTTTGTTGAATTTATAATGCATATATTCCGTTTTACTCCTATTCAAGTAGAAATTTTTTAATTCCAAAGTGTATCTTCATAACTCAAGTTTAGAGTTGATATTTTCTCTTGAATCCTCAATTAAAACGATATCTTCCGCAAAGAGTATGCACTAAGATATTTCATCTTGTATATGCTTTGTCAAAATATCTAAAACCATATCAAAGATGAATGGACTCAAGGATGATATTTGTGATGTAGACTTATCCTTGTTGGAAAGTTTTTTTATCTCACTTCTAAGAATTCTTACACTTACTGTTACCCCTCATATATATCTTTTATGATCCGAATATAAGCCACATGAACACTTTTCTTCTTTAGGGCTTTCCATAACACATTTCTTGGTACTCTATCATATATGTTTTTTCCAAATCAATGAAAACTATATGTAAATCTCTTTCTTTACTCCAATATCTTTCCATCATGCCCATTAAAAGATAGATAGCATCAGTTGTAGACCATCTAAACATAAATTCAAATTGATTTTCTGAAATATAAGTCTTATTTCTTAATATTTGGTCAATCATTCTCTCTCATAGTTTCATGGTGTGACTCATAAGTTTTATCCCTTGATAATTTACATAATTCTAAATACCCCCGTTATTTTCTTAAATAGGCACTAAAGTATTCTTTCTCTATTCCTCTAACATTTTCTTTGACCTCAAAATCTCATTAAAAAGCATAGGGAGCCACAAAATACCTTTTTGTCTTAAGCACTTCCAAACTTCAATAAGAATATAATATCATGGCTAATGGTTTTACCAATATCAATTTCCTTAAGCGTTTCTTTTACCTCTTCAACATAAATCCTATCATAAAAAGTCAAATTCAATTCACCTTCATGAGTTGTTAATTCCTCCATATTACTAGTTATACCTAATCCATCATTAAAAAGTTTATAAAAATAAATTTCCCATTTTTCTTTTATATCTTCATTTGTAACCAAAACTTTTTCTTCTTCTCTTTAATATATCTTACTTGATCCAAATCTCTTAATTTTCTCTCCATATTTTTGGCAATTTTATAAATCTTTCATTCATCAATCATCGTTTCCAAATCTTAGTAGAATTTCTCAAAAGCTTTAAATCATACTTCACTTAGTACCATCTTAAGGCTCACTTGGTATAGAAGAAAAGGGGAAGATAAGTTAAACTTCTCGGAAAATAGTTTAATTAATATTACTTGGTTTGAAAAAAATTTAGAAGTTTTCGAGAAGTTGAGCTTAACTTATAAAGTAAAACTTTCTGAGTAAAACCCAGGAAAATTATACTTCCCGAGCATTTTATGATATTTTCCCAAAAATACCCTTAACTCCTTAATCAATTTTTTGAATAAAAAGATATTTATGTCTTTAAAATTATCATATACTTATTTAAAAAATTATTTAAACTTCCCAGAAAATATAAAATTAAACAAGTAAATTATATACGAACTTCCCAAAAAATTAACTTCCCAAGAAGTGCACTTGTTGGAAAGCTACTTCACGAGCATTATACTAAGCGACCCATTAGTCTCCTTTCCAGTCATTTGATAACTTTCTCAATTTTTATCATTATTGCACAGATGCAGAGCTTTAAAACACTCTCTTTTGTGTTTAACCTTCTCTTGTACAATCTCATTCTACCACTAAGATTCTTTATCTCTAGATTCAAAACCTTTTAATTCACCCAAGACTATTTTAGCAATTTCCTTGATCTTTTAGTCATCTCATCTCACAAGAGGTTAATACTTCATTGTAAATCCCAATTATCTTCCTCCAATACTTTTCTCTTAAAGGTCAGTTATTTCTCACATTTTATATGCCACCATTTAATCCTAGGATTTATGGCTTTTTGATTTTTTTATTTATGGCTTTTAACCAGTATATCAAAGACCTAGACCTTACGTTGTAAAATTAAACTTTCATCATAGATTACTTTATAATCCTTACAGGCTCTTCTATTTGAATTTCTTACCAAAAGGAAATCAATTTGCGACCTTTGGCTTTCACTCTTGTACGTGACAAAATGCTACTCCTATTTCTTGAAACAACTGTTGACAATTGTGAAATCGTAAGTCAATGAAAAGTCTGGAATATAATGCCTCTCCTTATTTGGTTCTCCAAAACCATAATCACCATGGGCTCTCACATACTGTCATATCTCTTTACCAACATGGTCTTTTAGGTCCCTACCAATGAGAACCTTTTTCTCTTGTGGAATGTCTCGAACCATCCCTCTAGAACCTTCTAAATGTTTTTCTTAATATGTATTTCTGACCCTACTTGAGGAGCATAAGAACTAGTAACATTGAAAGTATCATGTCCGATAGTCATTTTTAAGGATAAAATCATCTCTCTAATCCTTTTAATTTCCACCACATTCTTCTTCCAATCCTTATCCATAATAATGCCAAGCACATTCCCTACTTTAACCTTTCCCATATACCAAAATTTAAATCTACTAGTATCTAACTCATTACCAATTTCCTCCAACCATTTAGTTTTTTAAAGACACAATATGCTAATTATTCTCCAAATTATAGCCACCACTTCCATAGATTTACCCGTTAAAGTTCCAATATTCCAAGAACTAAACTTGATCTTACTCTTTTGGACTAACTTCTTTACCCATATTCGTTTAGAATGATGTGAGAACACTTGCTCATTTAACACTACACTCAGGCATTAATGCAACAACTCTAACTCATTTGACACTGTATTCAAGTCATACAGTACTTTACATCTGGGTAACAACCTAATAATGTTAGCACAATAATATTGTTGATCCATGTCATAAATATTCAACAAAATTTTACATTACCTTAAAACTGTTATAAATGTTATATTTTATAAAACTATTGAAGATGGTTTTCAAAAACTGGGAATCTTCAAGAAAAATTTATTTACAAATTTCAACTCTCGCATCCAAATTTTTACATTCATTTTCAAGGGTTTTATACTACCATTTTAGTTTTTTACATTCATCTTCCCGTGTTTTACATTAATTCAGGATATTTTAGTAATTTTGGCTTCAATTTTTGATAAATTAAAGGCCTCAGATCCATTATTAGCATTATGCAAAGTATTGGTCTAGTATTAGGATTAATTCAAGATTTGGGTACATAACTATCATTCCAAAAAAACAATGTCTACAAGATTTTTTTTAAAAAAAATATATATGATAGAAATATGTTACGCATTGATAGTTGCTCACCCTCAATTCTTGAAATACCTGATTCAACATTTGAGAATTGACGAAATGTGCCTGCAAAAGAGAGAAAATGCACATGTGACTCTCTTATGCTTGGGCAATTGCATATTTTGTAATGAACCCAACATTTCATCTGCAACTCCCTCACCCCTTCCTCTCCAAAAAATACTGTAATAAATTGAGTCCATGGCTGAAATATATATATATGTATATATATCCTAAAATGTTTATATTGTGAAAAATTTATTCAAATATTACACTTGAACAAAAGTTAGTATTACTAAAATTATAATACGTTAAATTTAAAATAAAGATTTAGGTGAAAATTTAATATGGTTAACAAAACTACTATTAATCCGAAATTCAAGAAAAGATTTTTGGACCAATAAAATTTCAAACTCAAAAGTTCAAAACCCAATATTCCTGGATCAATTTATCTTGTGAAAATTTAGAAATATAACAACTATAACATAAGGGGTCCCAAATTAAACTTACTAAGGCATTTAAATTACAATATTTCTAGTAAATAAAATAATTTATCATAAACTATATAGGCATCCATCTACTCAAATTCTTTCAAAAGACCAAAAAGGAAAAGACAAGTATAAAGATGTATAGATTAGAATTTAGTTCCCTCTCAACAAGGAATTCCAATAAAACTTCATTTCAAATATACTCCATATTCAATCATTTCGATAGTCAAGGAAAGATTTTCAAAATACCCACTCTATACTTGGCAATTTCATAAATATAATGTATAAGTTCAAGGTAAGAGAAAATGTAACAAACTTTTATCAAAAAAAAAAAAGAAGAAAATGTAACAAACTACTACCATAACTATCTCCATACAAGATAGGTATGAGTACATTCCCCTGATTGTTTTCCCTTACTGAAGCTATAGTTATTACTTGAAAAATGTAAGATCACAGAAAAAATCTTAATAACCAAGGGTAATTGTTCTATACAAGACAACTACATATAAACATATGAATGAGCAAGCATGAATATAAAATCATTCTATAAAGATCTGAAGTTCAGGTTTCCTAGTTCAACAACCCATACAACAAACAAGCATATGACCACGTACTAAAAGCTATTACCAACAACATGCATTGTGGTGGCATGCATAAGCAGTGCTATATCCTAAGGAATCTAATTCCATATCGTAACATATCCAATTGGGAAATTTATTCTACCCCTTACTGTATTTATTTGGAAAATCCATTCCTCCCCTTAACATATTCATTTGGAGAATCTATTCCACCCCTCATCATATTTTGATGACTTACATTGGTGCTACACTTATTTTCAAGTGATACTGAATCCGAAGGCAACCTAATCCACATTCAAGAGATTCACCTTGGCGGTATGCACATTCTCAAGTGGTATTGTATCCTAAGGTAGTCTAACCTATATTCAAGAGATTCACCTTGGTGACACGCATATTCTCAAATGGTATTACATCTCAAGGTAATCTAATCAATATTCAAGAGACTCAACTTGGTGGTATATTCATTTTCAAGTGGTTCTATATCCCAAGGTAGCCTAATCCATATTCAAGAGACTCACCTTGGCAATACGTACTATTGGAGTATCTATGTATTTTGATGATTGCAAAACAATTGGAGATTGTGGAAAAAGCTTCAAGAAGTAACATGGAGAATTGATCAAGAGAAGGCCAAATTTTGATGTTGTATTTTATTTGTCTTTCTCTTAGGATCTGAGTGTAGGTATGGGTTTAACATGCTCAATTTCCTTTAAACTTACAATGTTTGTCAATCCTATCAAAAGAGAGTTTTTCAATGTGTTTTTAAAACTTTTTTTACTGTTAATCATTCAAGAGAATTGGTTTATACATTCATGTTTTTTGTTTTCTCATAATCTCTCTTGCTTATAACAACTTGAATGATCATGCTTAAACTCTTAAACGTATTTAGTCTTGTTACACACTATGGTTTGTTTCTATGTTGTATCTTGTACAATCATAGTGTAACACTTGGACAATCATAGTGAAAGGCAGAATGTAGTCATCCCTCTGAGACACTCTTGAATGATCATGTTGTTTGACTTGAAGGTTCATCATGCATCTTAAGCTTCACATGCATTTGTTATTCACATGATGATAGTTTAAGGTGATTCTTTTAAACGCTTAAGTGTCTTTTTCAAAATCTCAATTTTGATCTAACAAGTGTCTTGAATGATCATGCTTTTCTTCTTGTACGTTCAAGTTTCTCAGCATTGTGACTTTGAAACACTTAAATAATTAAGTTGTTTATTTTGATAGTTTATCGTGTTTTGACTTACTTTTGACAACCTTGAGAAAACACGATAAACAATCAAGAGTTTTTTCTTGAACATTTATTGAGGCTCCATACTTTAAAAACTCTTGTTAGCCATATTTTGCTTCTAACGTTTAGAGTAGTTTGAAAATCTATAAATAAAATCTTATTAAAACTGGTAGGTAATGAAATTAAATGCTAAAAGTTCAAAAGTGTTGTTACATTAATTCTTGAGCATTCAAATCCCCACCTATCTCTGCAACTAAAAGATAGTGAGCTTCATTGTTTCTTATTACTCTTTTGAGAGATTTCTTGAGTTTTATACACTTATTCTACATTAGGTATAAGTGTCTTAGTGCGGGAAAACACTAAGGGAGTTCTAACATAGTATGTAAGAGTGTAGGAAGAGAGAATTGTAGCTCAAGTGTGAGCTAAGTTTTGTATTGCAGTTTTTATAAGAATCTATTCAAATCTTGCAAGAATAGCAAGCAAATCTCATGTGGAAACCTGGGAACTGGACGTATGTCAAGTGAAAAGGTTGAATTAAGATAAATTCTTGTGTTTGATTATCTTTATCATTTATCTATTTACATTTAAGCATTTGCTTTGTTTTTACTTCACTTTGTACTGTTACTTAGTTTTTCCTTATTGTAGAAATTTTTAAAAGGCCCAATTCAACCCCCTCTTAGACAATCTAATCACACTAATACATACATGCTCAAATGGTACTATATTCCAAGGTAACCTAATTCATATTCAAAGAACTCAACTTGGTGGCACACATATTTTCAAATAATACTATATTTCAAGGTAGCCTGATCCACATTTAAGAGGCTCACCTTAGCGACACACATTTTCAAATGGTATTACATCCCAAGGTAGTGCAAAGATCCACATTTAACATATCCATGAAAAGTTGGTGTTGGGGCCTCATGTGTGAACATATAAAACATCTTTTAAGGTCGTCAACTAATTCATGGTCATATACCTCAATGTATCACAACAATTAACTATAATAACATGCTTATCATTATATACATCTTAGGTAGCTACATGTTAAATAACCATAGGTTCTCATTGATCATAGATTTCATACATACCATTGATAGCTTCTATTATAAGTTTTGAAGTGATTTCACTGTAAGCTTTTACATGCTATGGTCATTCTCAAGCTAGCATCATGTGAGAATATCAAATCACATTATATAACAACATATAAGCCAACCAATTACCTCAAACAAATGAAGACAAATAACAATGTAGCCAAGTAAGAGCCAACCATCGAAATAGACTACTCATGCCTAAGAGCTATAGTATTTAAAAAAATGATTATTTTGCACTTTAACCATAAGAGTATATAACCAATCATCAAAAGCTTAAAGCCATGAATTCTTTTTACCCAACAATTTCAACACAATTTCATAATTTAACATGTTCCAAAGAGTTACCTAAATATTCACATAACTTCAACCTATTTAATATATATTAAATCAAACCATAGTTTCAAGTAAATCTCTTATGAAGGAAACCACAATCAAACATCACAAAACTTTGCATACTTCATTATTTATCATCTTAAAGGCTAAATATAGAGTTTCATAACTTAACTTAAAGAATTTCCATCTTTAGCTAATTTTACACACTACCTTTCAGACAACCTTTACAAGTTATATTCTCAAGCAAATTGTTAATTGACAACCTTTCTGAATTACATTTTCAAGTATGTTGTTTACATGGAAAATCAAATTCAAATTTCACAAAACTTTGTACACATATTTTCCATGTTCCAAAAATGCATATAATAAAAATTTTATGGCCCAACAATAAAAATTTCCAATTATTCCATAATTTACAAATAATAGATAACTTAATAAAGCTACATCTTTGAGTAAACTTTTTACATGGAAATTCAATTCCAAACTTGGTGAAATTTTGCATACTCTCTAGTTAACGTCCTAAGAGATAAATATCCAAATTTCATAACCACCCAATCATAAATTCGAAACTTTCCTCTTCTCTTACTCTAAGGTTATAGAATTTAGAGTCTTAGAGGAAAACTAGCAAAGTTCACTTGATATACACAAGCATAAAGCTTATCACAACTCTAATACAAGATGCAAGTCACAAATCCTTCACATAATCCCATGAATCACCCCCATTGCAGCTACCAAACTAGAACAATTTAAGTTTTACCAAGATAGCACAAATGGAAGAGGAAGAAGGAAAGAGAAGCTTAATACCTCAAGAATTAAGAAGCAAACACTTGAAAATTGCTCTAGATAGTTTCATACCTCTAAAACTGTCGATTTTTTCATAAACCCTATCCCCGACTCGTCAAAAATGGTTTGAAAGTTGAGTTTGGAGCATTTTATGAAAAAGGGTATTAGAGGGACTTATTTTGAAAAAGTTTTCGCCAACAAAGATTATAATTTTTGTAGACCTATTCACAAATCTTTTCTAGATTCACCCTAAAATTATAATTACACAAATAATAATTTTTGAGATAAAGAACTTTTTGCTCCATAAACTTTTTCCAAATTTTCATTTTGATTAAATAACTCCTTTTAATTTTATATCAGTCGAGAGTTGACTCTTAATATTTCAAAAAACTTAGTAATTTAGTGAGAGTGATAGTGAGAGAGTAAGTGCAGATCCTTTTGGTTCCTTCAATGGTGAAGGTAGCTCCAGTGGCCTTTCTACAAAGGCTGAAGTTGTTATTGGAAAAAACATAAAGAGGCTTCTGCAAGATGAGACAATGATGCCTGTAGAGGAAAACATTCCTGGAAATCCAAAAAGCCTAAATCGGAGCTTGAACTTCAACTTTATTAGGTCTGAACAGAGCATAGGTGGTGGCATTACCACCCCCCAACCGATGTCATATAAAGCCTCCCTCTTAGGGAAGGAAACTACAGAGGCAAAGGTAAATGACCAGGACCTACTTAGGGAATGGTTGCTTGAAGAGCAATAACTGAAACTTAAGTACTCGACTGAACAAGAAAAATTCATCAACTCCCTCCCAAATCTTGAGGTATCGGATGAGGAGCTTTTAAATTTGTGCCTCCCTTGGAAAGATGCTCTGGTCATCACTCTCCTAGGTAGAAGACTCAGCAGATGTGTTTTGAAGGACAAATTATCCAACTTGTAGGGGTTCTCTAACTTTGAACTTATTGATATGGAGAATAACTATTTTTTTGTGAGGTTCAAAGATAGTAGCTTAAGTAGCTGCATCCTAAGTGAGGGTCCCTGGGTCATTCAAGGGCACTACTTAGCCATCTAGCGGTGGAGCCCAAACTTCAATCCAAGATCAAACACTGTTCAAAAATTGGCTATTTGGGTCTGCGTCCTCAATCTTCCTCTGCATTTCTACAGTAAAGATTTCTTAACAGAAGTGGGTAACTTCATCGGGAAAAAGATAAAGGTTGACATCAACACTCTAGCCTGTTAGAAAGAGAAAGACCCTAGAATAGAAAAAGAGAGTTATGCAAGAGTTAGTGTAGAAATTAATTTATGAAAAGCCGCAAACGAAGAGTTGTGATAAGAGGTCTCATTTTCAACGTGGAATTTGAAGGTCTTAATGTTATACGCTTCAAGTGTGGGAAATATGGGCATCGTTTGGAAAACCATCCCCTGAACTAGAAGCCATGTTCTAAAGCACCTACAAGGAAAGAAACAGAGCCGATGTAGAAGATGGAAGAATCTTCGGTGGAAGATAAACAAAATATTCCCTTTAATGAAGAATTCGATCCCTAGATGGTTGTGAAGAAAAATCAAAGGGCACGACCTCCTAAGTTAGAGACTGGGAATGAATAGGCTACAATACAAAAGTTGTAGGAAAAGTAGAGGGCCAAAGAAACAAAAAATATAACCCCAACTCGATATAACATTGTAGCTGACCTTAGAGACAAAAACACAGAGCCTATAGCGTAACCTAACACATCAAAGGATGGTACGAGAGTATGGACAAGGAAAAAGGCTACAAAAAGGATGGTGAAAAGGAAAGAAGTAGCTATGAGACATGACAAACCACTCAAAGGCGCTACTAGCTTGGACGCCAAAGGAAACTCGTTCACTTTTTCTGCTAACCCTCAGAAAGCCTCAAGTGCTAAGCAAATGGGCCAAAGCAAAAAGAAGAAAAATGAGGGTATTAACATTAAGGATAAAGCCCAAATAAGTGGCATCAAGAGGGCTCAATCAAGTAGGCCTAAGATCCTCTCCCCAATCCAAAAGAGAACGCAAATAACATGGGCTCACTCTATAGTGATGGGCTCAATGGCAAAGAAGAGACCTCTTATTCTAGAACATGAAGTACAAGCAGCCCAAACCACAACCTCCTAACTACAAAACTCATGTAAAATGATATACTTTAGTGGTGATTTTGAAAGCTCGAATCTGGCTACCATAATACCTGAATGCGCAATTCTTCCACCCACAAAATCGCCAGACATTGCCATCAATCACAATTTAGGTAATGTCTTGACCAATAATGAAGAAGCTAATTGGTGGAAGACTTTTCATTTGATGAAATTGTTGAGGGGGAAAGATATGAGGATTGCCAAGAGCATGATGCTATGCTAGGATAATGTGCTAAGGTACACTCTATTCTCCTTTTTCTTTTATGGATATTCTCTCATGGAATTACAAAGGGGTAGCAATCAAAAAATTTACCCTTAGAATCAAAGATATTTTGCGAACCTGTGATGTGAAAATCCTTATCCTTCTGGAAACTTGTGTTAGTGGGATAAAAGAAGACAGAATAATGAGGAAATTAGGGTTCTCTAATTGGATCCGCGTAGAGGCTACGGGTTATGCCCGCGCGTTGGGGGGTGGGAACTAATATGGTTGCTCTAGAATAACTCTTAGGTGTCAATTGAATACATTCTTTCAACAACCCAATTATTGGATGTAAATGTTCGAAAATTAGATGACAACTCTTCATTCTGGCTTACCACTTTTTATGCTAAACCCAATCAAGTTCTTAAGAAAGACTTGTGGCAGGATATTACCACTTTAAGCCAGTACATATCTAACGCTTGGCTAATAGTAAAAGACTTTAATGCTTACATCGATGCCAATGACAAAGAGGGAGGCTCATTACCTAACGTTCAATTAATGAGACATTTCAAAAGGTGCATCAAACAAGCTAATCTAGATCCAGTAGAGAATGTTGGTGACTAATTTACATGGGAAAATAAACTTACCCGTGAAAGGATTGACTGGGCCTTCAGGAATTTCCAGTGGAGTCAGTCCTTTCCTAATGCAAAAGTTTATCATCTTGCAAGATTTAGATCTGACCACAGGCCACTATTGATAAGAGAGAACTCTATAAAGCCTTCCTATAGCCAAAAAACAACATTTCAGATGCCAAGCAGAATAGAGTCTTGAACCTAACTTTGTTGATGTTTTGAAAAACGCATGGGATGGAAACAACTGGTTAAATGGAGTTAAAAAATTTGAACGAAATGCTAGTATATGGAATAAAAATTGTGTGGGGAATATTATTCAGAAGAAAAAGAATACTCTCAAAAGGATTGAAGGTATTGATAAGGCTAAGGCAATGGGAAATTCTCAATTTTTGAAGCAGCTGGAGCAGGATCTTTGGAGTGAATATAACAAATTACTGTCGCAAGAAGAACTAATTTGGTTCCAAAAATCTCGATGTAGTTGGCTAAAATTGGGGGATAAAAACAAGTATTTCCATGCCATTACTACCGTGAAATGGAGAAGGAATTGTATTGAAGCACTCCAGGATGAACAGGGTGAATGGATAATGGATCAAGATGCCTTGAAGACTATGGCAGTTAACTATTACAAAGATCTCTTCCACTCTAATCTTTGTAATGATTATAATCTCAGAACGACTGAAGTTTTTCCAGACCTCACAGTCGAAGACCTCCACCTCCTTCATGTAGATGTTACTAATGATGAAATCAAAGCCACAATTTTTTATATGGGGCCTTACAAAGCCCTTGGGCCAGATGGCTTACAAGCTTTCTTTCTCTAGGACTATTGGAACCTTATCAAAGAGCCTATTTGCAACTTTGTTAAATATATCTTTGAGGATCCTAGTAAAATCTCTATTGTGAACTTGACAAACATTGTCCTTATCCCAAAATTAGACAAGCCTGAACAGATCAAAGACTTTAGGCCAATCTCTCTTTGTAATGTTAGCTATAAATTATCTCAAAGATCATTGAAACCAGGTTAAAGTCCATCATGGGAAAAGTCATTGGTGCTCATCAATGCAGTTTCGTTGCTAGAAGGCAAAGCTGTGACAATATCATCATTGTGTAGGAAGTTATTCATTCAATGAAATCCAAAAAGGGTGCAAAGGGTCTCATGGCTATCAAAGTGGACCTTGAAAAAGTTTTTAATAGACTTGAGTGGAGATTCATAGATGATACTCTTAAACTCTTAGGGATTCAAGATCACCTAAGAAGTGTTATTATGTCTTGCATCAACTCCTTTGAGATGAGAATTTTATGGAATGGTGTCCCTTCTTCCAATTTCAAATCCTTAAGGGGTATTCATCAGGGGGATCCCATTTCCCCTTACATTTTCATCCTTTGCATGGAAAGACTAAGCCACATCATCTCGAACAGTATAGCTACAAATAGATGGAAACCTATCACTATTGGGAGAAAGGGCCCCAAGCTTACCCATCTTTTCTTTACTGATGATCTTGTTCTCTTCGCAGAAGCTTCAAGTGAACAAGTTAAGGTTATAAATGATTGTCTGGAAACTTTCTGCAAGGCCACTGGACAAAAGATTAATAAAAGTAAAAAGAAGATGTGATGCTCAGATAATGTTCATTTCAACAATGCCCTCCATCTAAGTCAATAGCTGGGAGTTGGCCTTACAGTGATCTTGGGAAATACTTGGGTATTCCACTCATCCACAAAAGAGCCTCCTACTTGCTTTTTTGCTCCCATCACTTAGAAAGTAGGGAAAAAGATGTCAACTTGGAAAACCAAGTTTATCACTCTTGTTGGAAGATCTACTTTGATCAAAATAGTTATATCTACCCTTCCCAACTACTACATGCAAACAATGCTTCTCCCCAAAAAGCTTATCAATGAAAATGAACGATCCGATTGCAGGTTCCTATGGGGAGCTTCTGAGGAAGAAAAAAGACTCCATCTCTTATTTGTTAGCAAGGCTGACTTCCCAAGAGGGGGTGAATTGGGAAGATTGAAATTTTTCTGCACAAAGTGAAATGGGTGAAGATAGCACAGTGTAATAGAAGCAACGTATAAAATAGAGCAAGCTGAAAAGTAAAGATAAGGAGAGAAAGACTCAGTAATTTATCCTGGTTCGGTCTATCCACTTGACCTACGTCCAGTCCCCAAGACAACTCTTGAGATTTTTCACTATACAGTAAGAATTCAACGGGCTTCTTGCTAATGCCACAGTACAACGAGTATGCTCTGTTTCTGGAGTTTTCTCAATCTCTCTAAGCACTTCTACAATGTGCTTCCCAATCCCCTTATGATTTCCCCTCACAAGTAAATCTATCTTCCAGATGAAGATTAGATTGTTTACAAAGATATAACTCTCTTGAATAAAGTAAATATAAAGATTAAAGTACAGATATTGAAGTTGAGAGGATAAAAGCTTTTTGAGAAGATTTGACAGAATTTCATTATATACAAGTTAGATTCATTACCCACAACTTCAAATGATGTTATATTTATAGATTTAGGTCTCAAATGTCCGTTAGAGACAAAATCTATCCGTTGGGAAAGTTATCCAACGGTTACTCTGAAAAACTATCCGTTAACCAACCGCATTTAATACTTCTGACATACTGAAATTTGAATTTTGGTTGGTTAATAGACGAATTTCGAAGGAACCGAAGGTTAAGGCTTCCAACGTTGAAACACTGAAGTTCGTCTGTTCATGAAGTGAAATTCAAATTTTGAAACTTACAAAATATTTTCACAATGTGACATACGAATTTTCAAGAAGAAAGTTTTTTTGTTAAGTGTGAACAGTGTTTTCAATTTTCTACAGTGCCTTCGAAATTCGAATTTTGGAACCCCAAAATTCGTCTGTCTGTAGAACGTTCAAGGAGGCACAGTAGTTTACTTTCTTCAAAATTCGAATTTTGAAAGAGTGAAGTTCATCTGTCAGAGAGATTCTTTTTAGACTAACCTCAACATTCGAAGTTACAAAACTCTATCATTCGTATGTCAACATTTCATTCCAACAGACTCACAACCTTAGCTTCTGAAATTCGAATTTTAATGTTCAAAGTTCATCTGACAGAAAGCAGTTTTGAAACTTAAATTATTCTTGATCTCAGATGAATTTTAACATTGTTTCAGATGAATTTCTTCCATTTTCATAAGTTGTGTTTTGTCTGAAATTCAAATTTTGAAGACTCAAAGTTCGTCTGTTTCAAAGAAGCTTCTTTCAAACTTAGATGAAAATTCGAATTTTTGGAGAAGAAAATTCATTTGACAGAGAGACATCTCTTCAGACTTGTTCAGTTTTAGCCCAAAGTTCGAATTTCCTAAGGCAAAGTTCGAATTTCCAACAGTCAGTTCAGTTTAAACTTTCAAACTTTGTCTGTTTGTGGGTATCTTTCAAATAAGTCAAGATTTAACATAAAATCAAGGTTTAAAAATATCTTTTCCTCAAATAAAAAACTTTTACCCATTCATAACTAAAGCTAAAGATCCTTCAGTAGATCTAGCAGCAATTATTTAGAAATCCTTCACTTGAAACACTTTAAGCTTCTTTGATATCTTCAATCCAAGCTCTTGCATGCTGGTTTGGAATCATCAAAACTCTTGATTCAACATTATCTTGCAGTGAAGTTACTAAAAGGAAAAAAGATGGAGGCCTTGGGTTACATGGCTTAAGAAAACAAAATGAGGCTTTCATTTTGAAAATCTGCTGGCTTCTAACAACAAGAAAAAACAACCTATTGGTTCAAGTCCTATGAGCAAAGTACGGGTGTGGAGGCCAAGATTTTCCCAAAGTTGTTCGTAAGCACAAATCCTCCTTGACTTGGAGGAGCATTGTTTCAATTTGGAACAGATTCACTGAAGGCCTATCAAAGAGAGTTGGTAATGGTAAAAACACATTCTTTTGGACTAATAATTGGACTAAGTATAATGAACCCTTGATCATCCTCCTGGAAAATCATCACTTAAGGCTCAACCTCATGGACAAAGTGGCTGACTTCCTTGATGAAACAAGCTGCTGGAATGTCATAAAAATGAGTCTGGGACTACCTCTGCATGTTGTGGACTAGATCATCCGCACACAAACACCCTGTAATGAGAGAGGAGAAGACACCTTTATCTGGAAACCTTCTAATGATGGAACTTTTACTATTAAATCTGCCTATTCTTTTCTTAATGCAGGTCCTGCAACAAGCAGAGGAGCTATTTGGAGATACATATGGAAATGGCCAGCACTAGAGAAAATGAAAACCTTCTTATGGCTAATTGCACAGGACAGAGTACACACAACAACCTTGAGAGCAAGAAGAGGACTGCTACATACGGGACTTTGCCCACTTGGATGTCAAGAGGACTAGAGCACGCTTCATCTTATTAGGGATTGTGACAATGCTGTGACAATATGGAAAGGACTTCTCAATCCTACTCTTTGGAGCACTTTCAAGTCTCTAAATTTAAAGCAATGGCTTGAATGGAACTATAGGAATGAAACAGGACAACCCTACACCAAGAAAGTTCAATGGAAAACCCTCTTTGTATGCATTTGTTGGGACATTTAGACAACTAGATACAAGAAGCTTTTTTCGCCTGCAGACCTCATCAAACAAGACCCAACCACCGTATCCTTCTATAGAGCAAGTTGTGACACATATATTTCTAGTTTTCCCTTCACCCTAAAAAAGTTGCAGAAAGCTACGCTAGTTGGTACCCACCCGATCCAAGTACCTTTAGACTTGATATTTATGCTTTTACAAACCAAGATAGAATAGGATACCATGTTAGCATTATATGGGACCATAATGCTGATTGGATTGTAGGGTATAATGGTCAATGTAGGCAATTCCCACCTACTATATCCTCAATTTTGAGCATCATTCATGGTCCTGAGCTTGACTGGAACAGGAACTTGAGAGCTATCAATGTGTTCATGGACTACATTAAAGGGATTAATTTGCTTACCAGACTCAATAGCACTAACCATCCTTTACAAGATATCCTTAATTACACGAGATCTCTTGTGAATTAGGAGTGGAAAATTTCCTTTCTTGACATGTATAGCGAAGCTAACATTAAAGCTTATAGGCTAGCTAATATCGCCCATAGTAGAAATCAGGATTTTTGGACATTTGACCATCCCCCACCTTGTTGTAGGAATGTAGGAGGTGGATGATGAAAGGATATTGTATATACTCATCCTCTTTGTTTCTTGATTTGTTTATCTATTGAATCATTTTTCCATTAAAAAAAAACTTAGTAACTTAATCTATTTGTCCTTCAGGATGGCATTAACATTGTTAAAATTAAGATGATGTGCCTAATAATTAGCTGACTTAGACTAACATATAAATTAATAAGACTAACTGGACTGTATTTTTTTTTAAATGCATAGACATAACAGTAAAAATCTGAATCATTAGTAGATATTTGCATTATCTTTTTTTAAATACATTCAAGTTAGCCTTAATAATCTCTATGTTAATCCAAATTATCTAACAGTTAACAACATTATCTAAATTTTAATAGTGTAAATACAATCATTTTACACTCATGAGAATTAAAGACTAACCTTAAATTAGTATTTAAAAATTACAAAGATGACCATAAATAAAAGATTAAATTTAAAATGCCTTATATTATAATATTTTTCAAGCAAAGTTACTATTCATAATATACCTTATGAGCAGTGCTTTTCTATTTTTTTGACTGTTTCAAATAAAAAAAATTATAAAATCTTCCTTTTAATCTCAACTTTCATCCTCATTATCTTCCTTTCTTTTTATTTTAAATTTTTTTATTCAATTTTAATTTCATGGTTCAGTTGAGCATTGTATTAGTGTTTTTTAAATTATCTTTTTCCTTTAAATCTTTTTGTCATCTATTTTTATTTTAAATTAAAAATTTTAAAACTAATTTTTCATGTTCTTTCATTATTATTTTTTCATTATTTTTTATTTAATCTACCTCCATTTTTTCCTTGAAAATAATTTTTAAATCTTCATTAATTAGTTACAAATTGTTTGATTATTTTTTATATCTTTTTGTGAATTTAATTTTATGTCTATTCAATAATATAGTATTTCTTTATATTTTAATATATCTTTTGTAATACGAAATAAAATAATCTAGTTATTGTAAATTTAAAGATTAAATAATTATTGTTAAATTTCTCATTTAGAAACTTAAATTGAGACGCTTATTCAATTGAATTCACCAACCGTGGTCAGATAAGTTATATGTAGTACATTTTTCAATTTTATATATTGGGATATTATATAGACATTTAAAAAAACTATCATTAATAACTCTTATAACTTAGTATTCAAATACAATTAAGGTAATATTTATTATTATTTCTTTTTTTATAGGTAATTGAAGATTTTATTACACAAATTAAAAAAAAATTTAATATATTAGAATTTATTTTAAATTTTTTAATATATTCTTTAATAAATAGATGAATAAGAAAGAATAATTAATATTTTTTTTATTTTTAAAGGAATAGATAAAACATGATTAAAAAATAATAATTAATATTATCTTAAAATTAAAAATAATAAATAAATAAATAAAAATAAATTTGTTTCAAAGTATAACCAATAAAAAAAAGAGTGAAAACTAGATAAAATTAAAAAAATCAACTAATAATTTATCACCGTAATATTCATTAATTAAAAGGATCTGAACGAGAACAATAACCCTTCGAGGTACTGTAAGTCTGTAACCGAGTTCCGATCGTGGAAGGTGCTGACGTGCACGGCAGTAAGAGTAAAGAAGGGCACGCGTGCATTTCCCGAGTCTATGTTGAAGTAAATAACTATAATTATGATTATTATAATATTATTATAATTTATAATAATTATACAATATTAGTTGGTGATTCACCTTTCTACCTGGCGAATAGGATCGCTACTTCTTTCTCGATTTGTTTCTGTGAATTCTGGCTGTTCTTCTTGGGGACCTAATATTTTCAATGTGCCGAGCATACTCAATACAATTATTGTGACTTTCCCGTTTCTTAGAAGGTAATATTATTATCACCTCTGATTCAGTATCTGTTTGAAAAATAGGGTTTACCTTCCTCCTTGTGTGCTTTGAATCTGGTAGATCTTCTAATCATTAAATCTGTCTTATGAGTGTTGAAATTGTAGTTATCAAATAGTTTGGTTATTAGTTGTAATTGTTCAGCAATTAGTTAGTCACCACTTAATTGGTCATGTCATTGGGGCACTTCAAGAGTAATTGTGTAGACTCGTAATTTGAATTTCTTTGATTTTCTCCTTGTTTCTCTCTTTTAATTCCTCAGTTCTATCGCTCTTGCAGTGTGTTGGTTGAGCGGGAAGACCCTCTGCTTGCCGATCCATTATTCGTCTCTGATTAAAAGTTCAAGTGAAGAGATGAGCGGTGCCGTACTTGTTGCTGTTGCTGCTGCTATTGGTAACTTACTACAAGGATGGGATAATGCGACCATTGCAGGTCATTCTTTACTTCGCTTATCTTACAACTCATATGGTTCACAATTAATGATTCAGATTGATCAACGGTTGATTGTTGCTTTTCTTTTCTTTTCTCCACTGATTAAGTCTTCTTTTATCCTTCAATTATATTTTCTTCCTCACCTGCGATCTGATCAATGATCGCATGTTTGAACATGTTTATGCAGGATCTATTTTGTACATAAAAAGAGAGATGAAATTAGAAAGTGAACCCACAGTCGAAGGTCTAATTGTGGCCATGTCGCTTATTGGAGCCACCCTGATTACTACATTCTCAGGAGCCTTATCTGACTCACTGGGCCGCCGTCCTATGTTGATTATCTCCTCCGTCCTTTATTTTGTTAGTTCTCTTGTGATGTTGTGGTCTCCAAATGTTTATATCCTCCTATTAGCAAGGCTTTTGGATGGATTTGGAGTTGGTTTGGCGGTTACCTTGGTACCTCTGTACATATCTGAGACAGCTCCACCTGAGATTAGGGGATTATTGAATACTCTTCCACAGTTCACTGGTTCTGCTGGAATGTTTTTCTCCTACTGTATGGTGTTTGGAATGTCACTAATGAACAACCCTAGCTGGAGGCTTATGTTGGGTGTTCTGTCAATTCCCTCCCTCATCTATTTTGTACTATCTGTATTTTTCTTGCCCGAGTCTCCTAGATGGCTTGTGAGTAAAGGACGGATGCTGGAGGCCAAGAAGGTTTTACAGCAACTTCGTTGCAGGGAAGATGTTGCTGGTTAGTTCTTTTGCTTCACTAAATATATTTTTCTTCAAGGATTTTAGACCTTTTTAATCCGTGCTTTTTGACATTTAAATATTTAGATAAGATCTTAACTTGATTTATTTAGATGTAACAAACACTTTGAGAAAGAAACTGAAGTTTCGTAGAATTATTATAAAGGAAGACCATTTCAATGCCGGATGTAGCTCAGCTGATGCTGGTTATGCAGTTTTTCATTTATCGGTTTATCAGTATTATAATTTAGGATAACTGTATATTTTTATTCTGTGAGCCTAATCTATTCTATTAGCAAATAGAAAATGAGTTTTGATGAATTACAAGAAAGACACTGAACAGCTGTCTTGTTGAAAATTCATATAGCTTGGAAAATTTTCATAATAGTAGTTTAACTGCTAACTGTCACTTTTTCTTTTTTCACTCTTTCAAAGTTGGTTCACTTATTTGATTTGATCATTTGTTACTTTTGATCTTTTATGTGACTACGAGCATATTGTTTACATGCTTTTGATTCAACAGGATGACTAATTTTTTATGTAGAATGTTGCATGGCTTTTATGATAGTTGTATTTCTTGGGCATGAGCAGGTGAAATGGCTTTATTGGTTGAGGGTCTTGGTGTTGGCAGTGATACAGCTATAGAGGAGTACATAATTGGTCCAGCCAATGAACTCACTGATGAAGAGGATCCATCTGCCGGAAAAGACCAGATTAAGTTGTATGGGCCTGAACAGGGTCTCTCTTGGGTTGCCAAGCCTGTCACTGGAAATGCTACTGGTCTTGTATCTCGGCAAGGAAGCATGGCAAATCAGAGTGGTCTTGTGGATCCTCTAGTGACCCTTTTTGGTAGTATCCATGAGAAGCTTCCTGAAACAGGGAGCATGCGCAGCACCCTTTTCCCACACTTTGGCAGTATGTTTAGCGTTGGGGGGAATCAACCAAGGAATGAAGATTGGGAAGAAGAAAGCCTTGTCAGAGAAGGTGATGATTATGCATCTGATGCTGGTGGTGGTGATTCTGATGACAATTTGCAGAGTCCATTGATCTCACGTCAAACAACTAGTCTGGATAGGGACATGCCACCCCCTGCTCATGGTAGCCTTTCAAGCATGAGGCAAGGTAGTCTTTCGCAAGGAAATGCTGGAGAACCTGCTGGAAGTATGGGGATTGGTGGTGGTTGGCAGCTCGCATGGAAATGGTCTGAAAGAGAAGGCCCAGACGGAAAGAGGGAAGGTGGTTTCAAGAGAATATATTTACACCAAGAGGGTGGTCCAGGATCTAGGCATGGGTCTTTGGTTTCACTTCCTGGTGGCGATCTGCCAGCAGATGGTGAAGTTATTCAGGCTGCTGCTTTGGTGAGTCAGCCGGCCCTTTATAATAAGGAGCTTTTGAATCAGCAACCGGTTGGACCAGCTATGGTTCACCCATCTGAAACAGCTGCTAAAGGACCAAGTTGGAGTGATCTTTTTGAACCTGGGGTAAAGCATGCGTTGATTGTAGGGGTGGGGATTCAAATTCTTCAGCAGGTAATATTATACTTTCTAATGTCTGCTGTTTGTGTTTTAATTATTTGTAACATGTTAGCTTGGTTGACTTTTCTTTTTCATGCTTTGTGATGGAGCATTACATGGTAATCTATTCACTTGGTAATTACTGGTGCTTGATAAAAGCTTGTTCACTTTCTTGAAAACATTGAATAGGCAAGGTAGAGAATTTTTTTTCTTCCTCTAGCTTTGTTACACTATGTAATTCTACAATAACAACAACAAAAGCATAAGTCTGGCTGCATGGATCATACAGTGCTAATGTATTCTATCAAAAACTGTATCTTCATATAGTTTACTCACCACTAGATCCCTTCTAATAAATTCCCTAAGGATTGAGAGGTAGCATAAATATGGATTTGTACAATGCTCTCTATTCATATTTGATTTCTTCAACCTTCAAATAATTAGCGTGTTTAGACTTTGATGTGGGACCAGTTGAAGAAAGGGTGAAGGGAGATTGAGAAAAAGGGGGAGAGAGGAGGAAAGAGGGGAAGGGAGAAAAAGGAGACATAAGAACAGGGGAGAGAGACAATGTACTAATATTTTATTCCTTTGCTAAGCTGAATGAAAAGTCTACAACTAAGGCGTTTTATATGGGAAACGAGGAACACATCCTTAAAAACATAAAGGAAATAGTAATAAAGAGTATTCCTAATTTAATCCTTAAATGATGGGTTAATCCTTGATATATAAATAATTATCCATAATACTACTAATCATATCACGCTTAATTTTGTTTTCTCATTCTTCATCAATTACCCCTAGTTGGAGAAAACTTGGGGTTGACCCCAAGTTTTCGAGTTTTGCTGTGTTGAAGCAATGGAGAAAGCCCACCTGAAGTAGTAGGTTGGACAATGGGCAGTGATTGAACATACAAGAAAATAAAATTTGGTCTCTCAAACACGTTAGGAATAACAAATTTGACATCACATAGAACTTTAGTTTCTTCAACATGGACATGAACTTTTGCAAGTTGTGAGAACTTGAAGTTTTTTACTTGAACTTTTAGTGAAGTATGAATATGTAAAAGCAAGTTGGAGATGTTTTAGTTGGAAACTAGTACAAAAAAGGCAGTGTTTCTTGAGAGCCATGCATGCTTGTTTGTGATTGATTAAAGACCATTGTATGTTAATTGGATTTTCATTTAGAATTTAGATTAGTGAATTGGGAACTGAGTCTCTTGTTCATTTAAAATTTTTAAATGTTTGCATAAAATGACGAGTATACTAAAAACATATTGCATTGACTGACCTTATCACTGATGGAAAGTTATGTGTGAGTGTCATTTGATTCCTCTGAACATTGCAGTTCTCAGGCATAAATGGGGTCCTCTACTATACACCTCAAATTCTTGAGCAGGCAGGTGTTGGCTTTCTTCTATCAAACCTGGGCCTTAGTTCTACTTCTTCATCTTTTCTTATTAGCGCTGTAACAACCTTGTTGATGCTTCCTTGTATAGCTGTTGCCATGCGGCTCATGGATATCTCTGGCAGAAGGTATCAATCTCTTTCTTACCATGCTCTGTTGGTGTTTAAAATGTGTAAAAGGGTGTTTTCTCATGAAAATGCTGCTATTGCAAACTTTTTACTTTATAGAGTACTTATTTCTCTTTATGGAGTTTTGGTTGCTCAGTGTGAATTGTAATTTAATTTTCTGTCAGTTGTTTTCGTTCATTAAGTTGCAGATGTTTTTGTGACGGTCTTGATCTGGTTTTCTCTTGCTGCAGGACTTTATTGCTCAGTACACTTCCTATCTTGATAGTATCCCTTCTCATATTAGTCACAGGGAGTCTTGTGAATTTGGGCAGTACTGTGAATGCATCGATCTCTACTATTAGTGTCGTTGTCTACTTCTGTTGCTTTGTTATGGGATTTGGGCCAATTCCTAATATCCTTTGTGCAGAGATCTTCCCAACTCGGGTTCGTGGTCTCTGCATTGCCATCTGTGCACTTACATTTTGGATTGGTGATATCGTTGTCACCTACTCGCTCCCGGTTATGCTCAATTCTGTTGGTCTTGCTGGTGTTTTTGGTATTTATGCAGTCGTGTGCCTCATAGCTTTGGTATTTGTGTTCATGAAAGTTCCGGAAACTAAGGGCATGCCACTAGAAGTTATCATTGAGTTCTTCTCCGTGGGAGCCAAGCAGGCTGACGCTGCCAAGAATAACTGACTTTGGACTCCTGATTATTTATATTTTTTACGGTACCTTTTTTACATTAATCTACGGTTTTGTTTGAATGCTTTTTTTCCCCCAATATTTATTTACAATTATGGTTTTGTTCCTTAGTTTTTGTGGGTTGAAACGTGCTGCTTCTGTAGAAAACATTCATTTTCCTGGTTCATTCCTTCTACTCTTCCTTTTCTGGAAGTCTGAGTTAGAATGGTTTGCTTTATGTCTGTGCAATGGCTAAAAAGACGCTCGTCAAATGAGAATTTTCACATGACTGCTGCAACGGTAAGCAGGATAGAGTGACGCTTCTGGTCCTGGAAAGTTTACTACCTCGAGGTCAGCCAGGTTAGCAACTTGGCATTATGGCATTCCACTTAGGACTAATAGCTCAAGAACTTATTGGTTTGCCTCGCGTACGTCCTGGGCTGAGCTTACACGGCATACTTGGGCTAAGAGAGTTTTTTCCTTTCAAAAAATAGATGTTATTAGGATGATGCAAAGAATTAGTCAATTTTAGCGCTGTTAGTTACAAATGTTGCAAACCAGCGTTAGTTATCTTGAACAAATTCAGCCAGCAAAGGATGATGGTATTCGTCCAACTGTGCTTTTGAATTCCTAGTCGCCAACGCATTAGAATAATGCACTTATGATTTATTTCTGGCCAAAAACATAAATGCGACCTTGTGCAGCTCTCATTTAATTTTTGTTGGTTTCTATTTTTGTTTCTTCTGAGAATTATTATGTTTTGCATGGATCCGTGGAAGTTGGAGCCACTTCGGTTTCTGAATTCTAGTTGTCAACGCATAAAATTAATGCTTTAAGCTATGGATGGTAGGGAAGAGTCATTTTTTTGAAGAAAATGAGGAGGGAGAAGGAAATGAATATGAAGGTTTCTTAATTTTTTTTTAATTTTGAATATTAAATATATTCTATGAGAATTTCTCTCTCATTCTTTCTTTTTTTTTACTAAAACTCATTTCATGCCTATCAAAATCTAGTCTTATAGATTATTCCTTGTTCCAAGTCAATGTTACATATGTGTGTGTGTATATATATATATATAAATTAACAAGAGGATATATATGCATATATATTAACAAGAACATTTTTTTGCGTGAATCCATGGAATGGCAGGAGGAAAAAAGTCTTGTTTGGTTATAAAAAATTAGAGGTGGAAATAGGTTAAGCTAAATTTTAATTAAATAAATTAGGCTTACATTATAAGCCAAATATGAATCTTGACATGTTGACCTATAGGAGACTATTATTTAGGTTTAAGCTTGAATCTTTTAAAAGTTTGACTAGGCCAAAAGCCTATTGAAAAGCAAACCTTAAAAAAAAATAATAAACTCTAGTTCAAAGAAAAGTATCAAATTTTAAATTTCTAATCACAAATGCCTGGCTCAAGTATATTTATCTACTGGCTAATGTGCTTCGACAATCCATAATGACAAAATATCTAAACTATTTACTTTTGTAAATCTCACACAAATCTCTTTTCTAGTGGTATTGTTGATATGTGACTTCCCACATATTGAAACTTTGGGATTCAGCTGTATGAAATACTATTAAAACTTGGGGTTCAAACGCAAATCTACTATGAAAGTATTTTTCGAGTTATAGGCACCCTAAACAAATTTTTAAGCAATGTTACTCGATTTGTTTCAAAATTGTAACATTGTCATCCTATGCTAACAAAGCCCATAACCGGTTGTTAAACATGATACAGTGAGGCTTACATGTGTTGCCATGTCTAATGGTTAAAAAAAGGATTTGTTAGCCACACATATTCTCCATTTACTCGGGTTTAAAAAGCACACTGACTCAAGCTTCTCCATTTATGACCATTAATAGAAAACTCGAAATCGAAGGCCAGCCGAAGAAGAAGCACTGCCCACTTCAAGTAACTTGATTGATGGTTGAATCCGCTTCATTGTCAACGGCCAGCAGTAAAAGAAGGGTTGTTTTGCTGCGGCAATGTAATGGACACTTAGAATATAAAGGTCTAGTGAGGTATTGTCATTGTCATTTGTTGGCTCCTCAGTGGATATCATGGAAGGAGAGGAACCCGGGGAGATAGTTTTATGGGTGCCCAAACTATTACCAGATATGTGAAGTTAATTTACAAAAAGGTGAAGTTCGTTTTATGTATGTGGTTAATGGAAATAGTCAATGTTATGGGGAAGGGACAGTGGGTATTTCAGTTGGCACGATGGTGAAATGGGGCAGAGGTTGAAGGATGTTATCCACAAGCTACTTGATGACATAGATAAGTTGTATAACAAGAATATCCGGTTGAGAAGATCAAAAGACAATAAAGGTTTCAATGCAGAACTTGATGTTATTATCGAGGATTTGAAGAAAATGGAGAGGAAGCAAATATAGAACTGAAAGATAGAAAGAAGTTTACAATGACAATTACAGCTACGTTTTTATCATGGATGTTTTTATCATGTTTTTATGGAAGGGAACAAGGTTGTGTTTTTGGCTTGTTATTGTTGCTTTTTGTATCTGAAAGGAATTGAAGTGTAATTTCATTTGTTAATGAAATGGATGAGTAATTCAAATGCTACTCATTTAGTGCTCAATTGATAATCGATTGAAAGAGGTAGAGGTAATTGATTGTGAGTTGAACCCGAGAGGGTGTTTTTCAGAGACATGGCACAATCGATTGTAGCAAAATATAATCGATTGAGTTGTGAACCTGGGAGTTGCCATTTTAGGAAACAGAGGTAATCGATTACATTAAAAGAACATAATCAATTGTCTTCGTAAAAGGAGTAGAGATGACAAAAGTAATGGGTATAATCAATTGAAGCAGAAGGATGCAATTGATTATGTTCATTGAAACTTTGAAAAACTCATGGGAATCAAGAACTGATGCTCAATTTGAAGATTGAACCTTAAAACTATTAGGATATTAAAACTTTATTGCTTCAAAACCTTTTGAAAACCCATTTTGAAGTCTTTTGAAAACCATTTTTAAAGTCTTTTCAGAGATGTGCTTGATTCTCCCCTAAGAAGTCGCTTTGTTTCTCGCCACTGTTTCCTTGCCATGCTATACAAACTGAGAACTTAAGCCATTAACTTCAAGTGTGGACCCACACTTGCATTAATTGCCCATGTAATTTTCTGACTTAATTCCTCGTCATCCTCCACATTCCCTTACTCTCACAATTCCACATTGCCTTCTTCCACATCCTCTTCTTACTGCACCTCAACAACATCATCATCAACATTCCCATCTCCTGCCATTTTTATATGCACAAAAATTTACAAAGTCAATCGAAGTAATTTCATTGTGTCACCATAACTATTGGTCAATCAAAGCATAAAAAACCCTACAAAATTTATCTAGTAAGAATCAAGGGTTTCAATGGCATGTCACTATGTTGCTACAAACAAAGCTATACCTATCTAAACTGATTCCTTACCTGTAAATCGATGAAGATTTTGAAGCCCCACAAGAATCGGTAGTCACATGCTTACAAATCAATTGTCTCTACAAAAGCCCCGAACTCAGTCCTTCATTCTCTTTACTTCTTCTACCTAATGGTTAGTGTTCAAACGTAAATAACCCTTTCATGGAGGTCATGTCTGACAAATGAGAGATGAATGGATACATATTCCCCACTTCAATGTCACATAGACTTTCAACTAGGATTTCCTTGGTAAAAAAAAAGGCCAATTCTCTCACTAAACGGTCACTATTATAAGTTCTATTAGTATAGGGTGACATTGTTGCGATTTTAAAACATACCAAGTAACATTATTCCAAATGTTTATTTAGGGTGTCCTTATAAGTTATAAATTTTCATTATTTTTATTCCACATACTTAGGGTTTTTACAACATAATTTTGGTTTACTCGGGCTTTTTAGTTGATTTTCATACGTTAGCTGATTTTTTGTGTTTATTAGAAATATGAATTAATTCTTTTTTGAATTGTTCATGTTTTGTGCTTATATTTCTAATTCCATTAATTCAGGGGTAAGATTCTTCCCATCTTAGTTGTTTCCGCCCTTGCATGTTAATTAGGTACTTAATTATGTTTAACCAGGTGATTAACCATGATATTTTTATGTGATTCTTTATGAGATTGTGTTGAGTATTGATCAATATCTGTAATATGATTCCTACCATTCCTTGTCATTTCATTGATTTTCATTTGTGCCCCAAATGGACCACTGATTTGCCCCTACTCCACTTTATCATAATACCAATTTAATACACCTACTTGGATTTCATTTTAATTATCCTTAATATTTTGGATTCAATCACTTCACATTCTTATGGAGTACATAATATTAATATCAAGATTGGTCAAAATGACTATAAAATGATTAATAGAGAGGATTAATGTTTGACCCCTCTAAGGGTATTTTAGTCAATTATCTTGGAAACATAATTTCTTCCTATTTTCTTAGAATTTTTAATTTTGTTCTTTTACATTATTTTTAGCACATTTTCTCGTTAATTATGAGCCTAAATTTCATCCCTCCCATGGTCTAATTATGTGATTAATTGAATTATTTTATTTGACCTAAGTTTTATTTCATAAATGTTACATGGTGTATATTTAGAATATCTTATTATTTTGTGTAACATTTTTGAAAAGATCATGCCAAGGCTAGGTGGAGAGCTTAATTGTCAAGGGCTTGGAGATTATGTGGCATTATTTTGGAGCCTTATGGGTCCACTTGGATCGACCTCACCATCGACTCATCTTACTTGTCCACCTCACCCTACACATTATCATTTTCACTTGACTTTCCTATTCTACCCTTTACCATTGATAACACTAAATTTTTACACTCTTAATGTCTCATATTTAGTATTTCTAATAAAGAATTATGGCTAAAATGGATTTAATTGAATAATATTTGAATTTATTATAATTTTGTGTTTGGTACTTAAATGGCTTTAATTTGGGAGTTTGATCCTTCACTGTAATTATCTTTTGGTCCCTAGATGTCATTTTTGAAAATTACAAGTTTATACTGGTTTTAATTGTCTTAATTTAATATTAATTATCCTTATTTTTAATTGTCATAATTAATCTTCATTTAGTGGGAATAATCATGTTTAATTTGAAAATTCTTGGTTTATACTAATTAGAGGATGTTCTAATTAAATATAAACCAAAAATCAATTCTACTCATTCTCACTCCTATTTCACTACCATTTTTGGAAAATGGTAGTGGAATATTAAATAAATCTTGGTTTTTATATTTTGACTCATGGACATTTTTTGAAAAATGTAATTTATATTTATTTTATTTCTCCACTTTCTTACCAACCACACATTTTCACATTCTTTTCTCATTTTCTTCTCATTATACATGAAATTTATTGCCTATTTTCCACCATTGGATTGAGTTCGTATCTTGCTTGAAGGGCCTTGATTATTTTCCAACATGCTTCTTTAAAATGATTTTATGTTTAGATGATGTTTTGAGTATGGTTTAAGGTTAGATTAGATGTAATTTTTGTTGGTATGACCACTTAAAATTAGGTCTTCTTATGTCCATGCATGCTAGATTTAATTATGTTAATGGTAATTGCATGATTTTGTCTAGTATATGTGCTTAATGAATTAATTTGGATTGTTAATTATTTGGTTGGTTAATTAAGTAATTAGGACATAATTACTGTAATTAATTAAGTCTAATCAACATTAATTAATGAGGCTAATTAGCATTAACAATTACATGTTAATTAACTTAGGGTAATGGTAATTAACTAAGCTAATTGCATGTTAATTGTACCTAATGGTAATTATGTCCTTAATCTTAATTAGTATCATTAATTAAGCATAATTTCCTTTGTCCTAATTAGTCATTAGTGAATAATGATAGCCCTTAATCCCTAGTTAACTCCATGATTGCCACTCTTGTTAATTGGTTGTTAATCACTTTCCTTCTTTCTTACTAGTTGTTTGCCCTCTTAATCTTTGTTTATTTTGTTGCACTTTTATTTTGTTAAAACCGCCCAATTCTCTTCTTCTCTTCTCTGTCCCAACTCTTAATCACACTTATTGGTCAATTCTAATGGCCAATTCCTTGGATTCAACCTCAATTACTACTATACTATAGTTAAAATTGAGTTAATTTAGTTACTCTACAGCAAGGTTGTTACAAAAATAGATACAATTAACATGCAATTAGCTTATTTAATTACCATTACCCTAAGTTAACTAACATGCAATTGTTAATGATGATTAACCTCACTAATTAGGGTTGATTACACTTAATTAATTACTATAATTAAGTTGTAATTACTTCAAGACCTTACTATCCCATTCATTTTTTGGATATACTCTACATACTCTTGGCTGAAAACTCTCACCACTCTCTTCTTCTTATCGTGTTCTTTTTTAACCTCACAAACCCTAGCTTGATCCACCATGAATCCACCTTGATTCTTCCACTTCACCACTATTTTCCTTCACCTTTCCATCATTCTTTCACGTTTCAACCATCTATCTTATCAAATTCTTCCATTTTCCTCTCTAATTCCTCTTGGCCAAGATTCACATCTAAGAGAGCTCAAGGAGTTTTGTTTGTTGCCATCACTCACTCTCACCATCATCAACATCTAATCGAGTAAGCTTCATCTCCACCCCTCATTCATCAATGGCCGAAGATTCCATGGAATCTCATGGTGGTGTGTTCTTAGCTATGGAGGAGTAGAGCAAGTGGTGGCCTTGCATGGATGTGAGGGAAGCACCTAAAGATTCAAGGATTCTACATGAATGCTACAAAGGATATGTTTCTTCTATCTTATTCTTCTATTTCTTCTTGATTCTCCTAGCGATCTAGGTTGCATTAGATGTTTCTAGGTTAAATTCTTGTATCTATTGGATTGTAATGACTTAACCTGAGTAGAAGACATGAGATACATTGTAATTGGATGAAATGATTTGCAATTTAAGACCTATACATTTTTAAATAGCCTTGATTCTCCCTTTAATATTGGTTTAGTTGCTTTTAATTACATTGTTAATGTGTTATAGTGGCTTAATCTTGATGGTTGGATGACTTGTTGGATTGAAATTATTGGTTGTTTGATTGAATGTCTTGGTCAAATTGATGTGGGCATCTTTTATCATCCAATTCACTCAATTAGTGTGTCAAAGTGTTCTGCCTATCACGTGTTTGATGAATTGCATTAACTAATGGTCATTGATTACATGTTAGTTCTCTTGCACATGCATTTAGGTTGATGCTAAGTACATGAACAAGTCACTTAACTTCACTAATTGCATTGTTATTCCTCTCTAGTTATCAATAGGAATCTTATGATAGGAATTCTCTCAAATCCATGTGAGGTTTGCCACACATTTCATGCATTTGCATCCTTCTATTCCATTTCTAATACATATTTCATACACAGACACACATCCACTTATTCCAATCATTTACTTTTGTCTAGTTTAATTGCATTCCTTTTGGTTTCTAGTTTTCATAAGCATTTGCATCATTGCTTAGTCATTAATTTAGGTGCATTTCATTAGCTTAGGATTACACACTCATTGTTATACACATTCCTTTGTTTACCTCTTCGTGAGACGACTTAAGTTGCTTGCCACTTACTTCCTTTCACTTACACTTGATTTTAATTTCTAAATTGTACAACCCTCACAACATGATTATCATGCCCATAGCTCCTCCAAAAATACATCTGGGGTAGATTTACCCTTTAACCCCTAAAACTTGTTTCTTTATTAATTATAATTAATAGCCCCCTACATCTGTAACATCACCCACACCATTCACAAACATATGCATAATTAAAGGATCATATATATCAAAAACCACATCAATTCTTTAAGTAAAGCCAGTAATACAAGCCAAAATCCACGAGTTGGCAGATATAGCCCTTTTTTTCAGGCAGGTTGGGTTGAAAATTATTGCAACTTCTTTTGGTGTGAGCTTTTTTTAGCCAGCACTGCTTAACCCATGAGTTAATAGATTGGCCCACATTTTCTTTTTTTATTTTTTGATGATGTTAAAGTTGAATGAACTTATGATTCATGATGATTGAATATTTATAAACAACTTTTGTTTGAATTTTATGACAATTTGGATGGTTTTAATTGTGAATTGTGATTATATTTTTGTTTAATGTTGTTTGATACTTGGATTTCCTTTTTAGTATGTATGATATGCATATAATGGTTTAAACTTTGTTTGATACTTGGATTTCCTTTTTAGTATGTATGATATGCATATCATGGTTTAAACTTTTGAAAAATTGAATTTGAGGATTGGAATGTAATGGGTGATATGACCACATTTTAACATATTTTTATTTCCTAAATCTAGTATTTTTACCACATTTATTCGGCTATTTATGTGTTTTAGTGCATTTTTATGTCTAAGCCGATTTCATGTAGTTTGTAATAAAATGTATTAAATCCTTATTTTTAAGCATATTTTGTGATATTTTATCATATTTCATATATTTGGTTGTTAATTCTTTTCATTGATGCATTTTCTACATTGATTAGCTAGTTAAATACTTGATTTGACTTTTCTGGATGGTTAAATTGGGGGTTTTCTATATGATTTTGAGTGAGATTTTTTTGGGGTGTTATCATTCTATCATCCATTTAATATAATTAACTATCCCATGTGATTAAATTTTTATCCATGTTGAACCCATTTTCATGTACTATTTATCATTTTTCACTTTCCCAAAATACCCCTAGTCATAGTTCTACTCGAAATCTCATTTAAGTTTCCTTAATGGTTCTTTCCTCTAATGTGAAGTTATTGAATTTATTTCATTAAATCATGGTTTTATGCACATAATGTATATATTGTTATATTTTAAGACCTAAGCACTTTAATATGTCACATTTTTATGTGTAGGTCAAGGGACATTGAAGACAATTTAAATGGGTAATTTTGGAAGTTAGGAAATAATTTTATTTTCTAATTCCATTATTTGCCAATTATCTCAAATCCTAAGCCACCAAGCTTGAGATCCAAAGCTAAGATCAATTCCAACACTTTATGCTCTTACCCTAATCTGAAAATTGGATTGAAGAGGCTTCTCATTCAAACCTAGCAGCCTCCAACTCGTGCTCCTCTCATTCTTCCTCCTTCTCTCCATTGTTCTTCATTCATTCCTCAATTCTACCCTAAAATCTCCAATTTTCCACCGATTAATCTCATTCTAGAATACAAATTCCTCTTTCTTCCATCATTTCACCACTTCTCTTCATCCATTTCAACTGAATTCCATCTTCTTCTCAAGTAATTTAGATCTGGTCTTGGGTTATATTCAGGGAGCAAGTTGAATCTTTCAACCAACCTTGAAGTACTATATTTGGCAACCTTCCAAGTGATTTTTGGTTTTCTATTCTTTATCATCATGGGTGATCTATTCTCTTCCCTTCTTGGTGTGGTTCACATGTCTGGGATGTGGAGAGCTTGAGCTTTGGGGTGGTAGTCTACAATGGAGCTTGGGAGGATGTTATGAAGGCACAAGATCTCACATGGCTACAAAGGCGAATTTCTACTCTACTCTCATTCTATCTTTCTACCTAGTTTAGCTTCTGGATTTTTTTTGTATCCTAGGTTAGATTGATGGATTGGCATTGTTATTTTGCTTGTTGTTGGGTTATAAGAGACCTTTTCCATTTGAGAGTATTTAGGTTGATGTAATTGGATTAATTTTCCTACGTCAATATCATGGTTATTTTTCAGATTGCTATATTCTTGTCTCTAGCTTTGATTTACTTATCTTGAATGCATTGTTAGTGGATTAGAATGTAACATCCTACCTCCTGACACCTCCAGACTAAACCAAAAACTTTAAGTCTCAACCAAACACCAACCCAACATCACAAAACCACTTAAAAACAGCGGAAACGACCCCAAACTCGCCAAAAACTGGGCTAGGGCCGTGGCCACTACAGAACAGCCGCGGCTTCAGCCTCCCCTATTTTACACTGGCTTCTAGCCTCACTAGTGCCGCAGCCTAGACTTTGGAGCCGCGACGCCCCATGCTGATATCCCATATTAGCAATTTCCACACTCTGGGGTGAACTTCCGATGCGCATAACTTTATGCTCCGACTTCCGATTGACTTGATTCCAACTCCTACAAGTCAATTTAGTCTCAATCTAGCCATAGACACCATTATCCCTCAATCCAACTCCGTATGGAGATTTTGGACACCTGACACAGTTTTAGCCACTTATTGACCAAAACTCACCACTAACAACCTCCAATTGCCACTAAAGGCAACTGGTCGTTCAAAGACTATTCATACAGGTCCAAAACCCCAAACCAACTCTTTCAAAGAGGTTTCACCCCAAAGGAATCACTCCTTTGAGATTTGACCCCCTTGAATCCCAACTTGATAAAGTGGGCTACAGGCCCTTAAACACATCAATCAAGCCCAATTCCAAATCTCATCATACATAACACATGCACACAACATACATACCATCAATAACACCTTTTTGCACATATAACCATACATACAACCATCCATACCATCCTTACAATCCATATCCATAATCAAATATTCATTACAAACCATTCTATTCTACTTGGCACATAACACATATCCAAAATACACAAACTACATAGACTATTCCCACATACACTGCTACTCCCGCGTCTTCTTCGGACTAGTGCCAGAACCGTCAACTGAAAGGTTAGTTCATGGGAGAGGGCTGTGAGACAATGTCTCAGTAACTGGGGACAACCACACACACAAGCATATATAGATATATATACACATACATATAACTCATGCAACACATGAATGCAATATGAAATGAATGGTGTGCATGTCGCCCTTGCAGGGACCCTCATCCTTTTTCTCCCTAACATATAAATATCCAACCTTATCCTCCCTAACGTATATATATATATATATATCCAACTTTATCCTCCTTAATATATATATAAATGTATACATATATGTCTATCCTTATCCTCCCTAACATATAGATATATATATATCATTATACATCATATCGTCATCACATTATCACCACTCTATCCGCCATATATCACAGTCTCACAATGTCATGTGGTGATGCTAATGTACCATCATATCATCATCATCATCATAATAATGTCATGTGTACATCATGTCATATCATACCAATATCATCATCACATATCTCATAATCATAATCATAATTATCATCTAGCTGTATACATACCATGATATATATAAAAACAGTAGACACAAACACATCAATATCGTGGTATAAAAGAAACATGCATATATACCAGAATGTACGTACTATCATACAATATAAACAATACAATAAAACAAACACCCGGTTACCTCAAGTTGTCAATATCGTGCTCACACAGGTTCTACAAGCTTTCTTGAACACCAATCCCACAACTAGCCTTCTCCGAGTAGCCAAATAACTTTAACAATACCATAATTTCTATTAACACGATATACCAAACATCCAAATTCCACAATTCAACCGTTTTAGCCTAACCCAAGGTTCCAACACCCCTTTCATTAAGCTCTTAGGGACCATTCAAACATTACACAAACATATATACCTCGGATTCCCAAGAGCCCTAACCGAAAACAACTTAGGGTTAAGCTCAAAATGCATATAATCCCTTCAAAACTCACTTCCAAGCAACAAGAACATCAAAACACACTTCATTAACCCCATTTTAACCATTTCAATCGGTGGATTTTGGCCAGAACCGAAGATCCAACCTCAAAACTAAACCTCAAATTTCCCAACCGAAGAAAATGGAGAAGAAGGGGTAGAGAACGCTTACCAACTTGAATCCAAGCTTTTGAGGTCCGAAAATCACTCCCAAATGCCGAAAATCATGAACCCTAGCACTGCTCCTCGGTTTCTCCTCCGTTTTCCTTTCATTTCTTTCTTTCCGATTGTCTGAAATGATCCAGATTTAAAAAAAATCCATAATCCTCACCGCGGCTCCACCGTGTTCAGCTGAAACCACGCTACTGGAAAGATTATTGCCGCGGCGGCCTTGCTCCTTGCCACAGCATGGAGCTCTTCCAGACTCCACTCGAGCCTTTCTCCGTCATATTTCCTCCGATCCTGAACATAATGCCAAATAAGATTACATGAAGGGTGTTACATAGAATGACTAAATTGATGATTTAGATGAGTTATATGGTTGGTTGTTAATGATTTTGGGCTAAATTGATTCAAACATGACAAAAAATTCAATGGAAATCTAATTGATCAATCTAAGGCTTGGTAATGAATAATGCCTTCCAAGTGTTTGACTAAATGTTTGGATGAAATTGACACATAAAATTGGTTAAGTTAAGCACTTGAATGAAGGATTTTAATTAGATTTTCATGTTCTCTTTCATTATTAAGCCATTCTTCTAAAATTCCCTTGTAGAATTCTTAAGAACCTCGTGATTAATATCTTTTCAAATGAAATTGAAGGTTACCACATTCATTTGCATTGTTAAGAACACATCATTTTCTCTAATTTTGAATTTTACTCTTAATCTTACATTGTCATTCTCTTAGTTTTAATTCATTATTCTTTTACATTTTGATAAAACCAAAAAACCCCCCTAATTGTAGTTTGGTAGTATTTTGCATTGTATTGCACTAGCATAACACCAAATCACTATTCTATCTTCCTAATCTTGTTCCTAAACACATCATTCCATTCATTCTCCATATACTCAATTAGTTCCTCATTCATAATAGTTCATTAGTGCATTTAGGTAACTTGAATATAGGATTAGTTGCATTTTAGCTAAACATTTCTTGAACTTTCATAAGCACTATCAATCATTCCTCTTTTGTGAACATGATCTAGGTTGACTACTATACTACATAGTAGTTTGCTTAGTTTTTAAATTGAGACTCTCACCACACAGGTCATTAGTGAGTTATGTGGGTTGTGGCGGGTTGGTGAATTATTATTCAAATTAGTATCAAATTGTGAAGAAAAATAGTGAAGAAAACATACAAAGTCTTGACGAGTTTTGCAAGCCAACCCACCCATGGTAGGGTCGAGTCAGGAAAATCCCAACCCACCAAAAAATGAGCCACCCTTCATCAACCCGTTTTCTACTCAACTAGTAGTAGGCCAACCTGTTTCTATTGGGCTGGATCATTTCCCAACTCCAGACTTTAAGTGGCTATAGAGGAAGATCATTATGTGATTCATAATCATATGCATATAGAAGATCATAGCATTATGCAATTAATTACGCACATACTTTGAGAAAAAGAGAAAACAAACAGATCTCGTAAACTAAGAAAACGAAGGCAAGAAGCAAATATAGATGATGATTACGATGAAATGAAATTCAGAAGAAACCAAGTCTTGGTCTCTTACAAATAGAAATGCAACCTCTCTAATGATCCCAAGACTCTGATCTCATAAAAGTCTATCAGATCCTTAAGGCTGACATACTATTGCTTCACCATCCTTAGAGAATCTTCTCGTGTCTAAAATGCACACATAAGGATGGCAAGTTTCATCATAGTAATATAGCAAGTTCTTTATCCCTACCACACCTCCTTCATTCCTATTACTACTACTCATCCTAAGCTCATATTCCTTGTACATGCTTTTGCATTGCAACCTCTTAGAACAAGGCTTCACTATGTGAACTTTCGTTAGTATTAACCAAACACATAATTTTGTGCTTGTCTATTGAGAGAAATTCGTAGGAAGCTCTAAGGTGGGTATCAATGGTCCACATGTAATAAAACACCGTTGCTTGAAATATGCCTATATTAGTTTGCGGACACCATTTTTTCCTTTCCTTTTGAAGGAAGGATTTTGAAGAACAATGGAGTGGTCAGAGAATTGACAATTCCAAGACCCCTTTTGATGAAGCTATATGGTGCATACTGGAAGAGAAAAAGGCATTGGGTTAACATGTGAAGAATTAGAGAGATTACTATAGGAAAAATATACATGAGACTTGGGAAAGTGGAAAGTCCCACATTAGCTATTGCACAACAAAAAGGGGGTGGAAGAATCTATAAAATGTAAGGGATATATGTTTTATAAACTAGATTTCATGGGCTTTCTCACCATGTGAGTTGGGCTAGGGCATTTAACTTGATATGCTTAAGAATTTGTACAAGTAATTTTATAAATAATTTAATGAAATTCATTTAAATTAATTATGTTATATATATAAAATAATATTAAATAATAACTTAAATAGCGTGGTTTATCAAGACTAAAGGCCAGGCTTTATGTAAATAGGCCTAAATATAGGCTTGAACCAAGTCATTTTGCTAAATAAGACGAGCTAGGCTAAGCTCAAATTAGGTCAAGTCGCAAGCCACCTAATAGGCCCCAAGCCTATTTCCATCCTTACTAGAAAGGATGATAGTTGAATGAAATGAATTGAAATGAAATGGAATGAGAATCATCATGATTCTATTTGGCAAGACATTGAAAGGTTGGAAATAATTTCTTTTTTCATTTAACTAAATAAAACTAAATGTGAAAAGACCAAAATACCCTTAAGGAGGAAAAAAACCCTAACCTTCCCCTATTCTTCATTCTAACCTTCTCGTTCAGCAACATGGAAGCAAAATCTACATCCAGCAAAATCAAATTAGCAATTCTGAGCAATTAATAGCAAAAATGGGATGAGCGATTATAAGGCTAGGGCATCATGATGCCTCCTATTTTTTGGAGGAATGGTGATTGCCATATATGTGGGAGTGGGCATTCTATAGGAATGAGAAGTCTGGCAACCAAATCATTCAAGTTAATGTTTTCACGTTTTATCTTTACAGACTTTAATTTTTTATTTTTACTATTATTTTTATTTGAAATCAATTTTATACATATTTTGCTATTATTTTTTATCTTGTTTTTGTAAAATTGTTAATATATGATTAAATTATATTAATTTAATAAATTTTTTGGTAATTATATTAATTTAATAATGACTGGTTTCAAACAAGGTTATATAACAATTCAACCATTGAATCCTGAATTGGGATCTCGACTGATTCAATGGCCGGTCCAATTTTTATACATTGCATAAGAATTTTTGAACATGTAATTTTAAGAAGTATGAGGAATAACTTAGAGAAGCATCAATTGTCATATTGGAAGTACAAATCATAACTTTGGTCTTTTAAATAAATTTTAAGATTTCAAAGAACATATATTATACTTGATCTTAGGAGTCATTAATACCTTATATGAGTTTCAAATGTGAGTCATTAAATTTAGAATTGGCTCTAACGTTTCATATTTCGTCTCGCCATCTAGCCATCCAGAAACAATCTAATCATCAAATTAAATAAAATTTCAAAAATATTTCATTTCTTTATTTTTTTTCCCCTCTTAGCTTTCAACCTTTGGCTCCCTACTAAGGTTATTTAGCATTGAACAAAGTCAATTAAATCAAATAAAATTAAAAGAAACCTAAAAAAATTGATTATAAATATGGTTTAATTTGATTGTCAATATATTTTTAGCTTGGTTTTCATGATACTGAAACTTAACTTACTAGTTTGTTTTTTTTATTTATTTTAATGCTTTTGGTGAATCAATTTATTTCAATTCTAGTTGGTTTGAACTTTGAACTGAACCAAACCACTCATAATAATTATTTTTATGAACAAATAATAATATTTGTATTTTCATTAGTTTATCACAAATCCATATATTAAGCCCAAACTCAAATTATTAAGCATGGTTCAATTTATATTGTAACGCAAATTTTTTCTTATTTTTGGAACTCAAATTACCAGAGGACTAGAAAAGAGACTAAAAAGGTAGTAAGCAAAACTCGATCTAAAGCTTTTGAAGAATCTTACCAAGTTTGAAAGTGAACAAAAGATTTACAAAATTATCAAGAATAACGAAAGAAAATCACAAGATTTGGATCAAGTAAAATATATTAAAAATAAAGAAGGAAAAGTTTTTGTTACAGGCAATGATAATAAAGAAAGATTGGAAAGTTATTTTTATAAATTTTTCAATTATGGATTGGGTATGATTAGTGATATTGAGAGATTAACAACCCATGAATATGAATTAAATTCTTATTGAAGTTTGGAAGTGCTTAGGAAAGGAATATTTTATCGCTCACTAAGTTTTTTAATGAGATTTTGAAATCAAAGAAAATGCTAGAAGAATGGAGAAATAGCATTTTGGTACCTATATACAAAAATAAGGGGGATATTCAAAGTTGTGTAAATTATCTAAGGATAAAATTTATGAATTACACTATGAAACTATGGGAAAGAGTGGTTGAGCATAAATTAAAAAATGAGACTCTTATTTTAGAAAAATCAATTTAGATTTATGCCCAGCAAGTCTATAACAAAGACTATTTATTTATTAAAAGGCTTGATGGGAAGATAGCATTGTAACGCAAAAGATTTGTATTTGGTTTTCATTTATTTGTAAAAAGCTTATGGTAAAGTCGCAAAAGATGTGCTGTGAGCAGCCCTAGAGAAGAAATGTGTTCACATAACTTATATTCGAGTCATAAATGATATTTATAACATGTTTATATAGCTATAATACCCAATAGGGGGTGAATTTGGGATCTTGAAATTTTCTACAAAAAACAAATTATCAATAAAACAGTAGAAGAGCACCAAAGCTCAAGAACTTTGAAATAAAGAGAATAAAGAGAGCAAGGAAAAAGAGAATCAAACTCTAAAATTTATCCTAATTCAACCACAACACTTTTATACCACCACTTAAAATTCCTCTACTAATATCAGCCAATGTAAAACACCACTTGAAATTTCCTCACTAATATCAACTAGTGTTAAAAAACTGGACCAAGCTAGTCAATTCAGCCGAATAACCATTTAACCAAAACCTAATGCGAACTTGAGCTAAACCAAAACCAACCAAGATACAAACTAGTCAAGGACTGAATAAACCAGTCAACAGCCAAATAAACCAACCAAGACAAGCCAGGTTAAAAAATTCCAAATTAAAACTTAACTTGGGCCTCAGACTCATACACAGCTCAATCCCACTTTACAAGAGCCAATATTACAACCACAAATCTTAGGCGGCATGTCCATTTCCTTATATAGGCAAACGCTTTCCTTCCTCGTAATTCTTTCCAGCAATGTGGGACTTCATTTCCACATGTAGCTTCTTCTCCCTCCCAGAATATAGCTTCTTCTCCTCTGTTTTTTTTATGATCTTTCTCAAATCTTTCTAGCTAACCCCTAAACAGTTTTCCTTATATGTTAACATTTCTTTCATCTCCATACTTCCAAGTATTTATCAATATTTTTTTCAAACAATATATTTTTAATTTAGTTTTCATCTACCTCCAAAAATGCTTGGTGCACATCTCCAACATGAGCAATATTGTTTTAACTTGTTTTCTTCATATGTGAACATCTCCTTCATCTTCAAACTTCCAAGTATTTATCTTTACATATTTTTTAAACAATATCTTTTTAATTTAGTTTTAATTTGCCTCTAAAAAGTGTTTGGAAGCCATATCCGAGAAGAACAAAAAAAGATTTTGAAAAACCAAAGTTTTATATTATGCTTTTTCATTTATTTTCTTTGTAGTCTGTATTTACATTATGCTCAACAAGATTAAAATATATTAATTTAATAGCAACCAGTTCGACCACGGTTAAACCACAGTATAACCAATGAACCGTGAACTAGTGTCAAGGCCGGTTTAATGGCCGAACTAATTTTTAATTCCTTGGTATCAACAAGATTGATTCGGGTTCTTGTTAAACATCATTACAACACCAAACTCTTCACTTAAGCTGGAAAACTCTCTTTTACATCCTTACAAAGTGTGATTACAATAATCTCCTTATGATGCATTTGGTATGAGGGAATGGGAATGGGAGATTCCCTTATAAAGCACGTTTGGTAGGGAGCTTCTTTTATTCCTTGGAATCACTTAGGCCATTGTTTATGGAAATAACAAAAGCCATTTTGGGGGGGGGGGGGGAGAGGATGGGCTAAGACTATGGAAATGGATATTTGCTAGACAAAAATACCCCTAAAAAAACCTGCCAACCTCAACTTGTGGCAGATCCAACGCCTAGCCACAGTCGACATCACCATCCTCCCTCAAAGGATGGCAACCTTCCTCCCTCCAATGTTATCACCATCACTGTCGTCATCACATCCCTCTCCTCCCATTTCATTCTCCCTCAATTCCACTATTCTTCCTTGCTCACCCTAACATCGCCATCACATCCCTTGTCCAGATCAGTGTGAAACTGTGAGTGATGTTTTCATAGTGCCCAGTGACTTCAATCCCACGCTTTTTCGGTGACATCGACGACTCATTACCCTTGACAAGTGACAACGATTGTGATGGGTTAAAGAGTGAAGGCTTCCTTCATCGAATTCAACAGCAATTGGAACTTTCAAATGGTTGGATCTATTATTTTTTTATGAAATTATTCATCTGGACTCTGGGTATCTCAATGTTCATATGTTATTGGGTTTGAAGGAAGGGCCGCCAGGAGGAGGGAAGGGAATTTTTTTTTTTTAACCAAAAGGCATTTGAGTCATTTTGTCTTTTTTTCTCTTTTTTTTATTATTCCCATCATCTTTTCCTGACATACCAAACATACATTTAAAACTCATTCCCATTCTTAATCACATTCCTATTCCCATTCTATAAAAAAATAATTATATGTACCAAACGGGGCCTTAGTGTAAACCCATAGTAAGGTTTCTACCCATATATAGAAATACAATTTTCAACAATTAAACTTTCTCAAAGAGTGAATATGAAACTTTGAAGCACATTTTCTCACTCTAAAAAGTAATTGGTAGGGCTTTAATGAACAAAATGTAAGAATCTTAATGATTCAACAAAGTCTTGGCACAATATCACTTAATATTCTTACCAACCAACTTAAATGTGATCTTATTTATATATTTTAGTTTAATCTAGTCATTAGAGATGGGAACTAACAGTTATTGAGTGAGATATAATGTTCACTTACAGCATTAAATACGTTGTTAGAGTTTAGTCAACAAAGCAGGTATGTTAGGGCGCTATCCCAGCTAGCCATTAGATATATCTCATAACATTTGACCACAATTGGTATATCCCTTAGTCAACATCAAGATTCAAAGTTGACTCCAGTAACTCAACTCAAGCATGATTTCTTGAAAACCTCCCTAAGATGGTTGACAAAGTTGCTTGACCAAGTAAACCCAAAAGCTCATGTCCATGGATAAAAAACAAAGCTATCTAAGATGTTACTCCTTAGTCCACAAAGCTCAAAATCAACCATTCTAGGGTTTTCAAAAAACATGCTTAGTCTACTAAGTATAATGGCCTAATCAACAAAGCTAGCTATCCAAAAAGTCAAGCTTCTTGGATTCACCACGATAGAAGACAATCCTACCTAGGATAGTTGACTATTGTTACTTCACAAAGACATACTTCTTTTTTGCACAGTAGCTTTTCCTTCTAAGGTGTGTAGGATAGTCCACTAAACTATTACACAGAAAGAAGTATCCAGACAAGACCCACATTAGTCTCTTAACCTATCACCTTTAGTTCACTAGGCTCATTGCCAGAAGCAAAAACTTCACTAGATAAGAAGGTTAGTCGACAATCCACCCTTACTTAGTCTACTAAGGTAACTTTAACCTAAAAAGAACTTTGAAAAACCATAAGCAAATTACTAAAACTTAATTGAGAGTTCATCTAAGAGTAGTGATAAGATAAATTAAGTTTTAAAACTCTAACTACTACTTAACCTAAGTGAAAAATAAAATTATAGCAATATCAAATGATCTTCAATTTTAGCTCCATCATTCACTTGGTCAACCTCTTTTCTTCAAATTGTACTCCCTTAACATGAGCTTTATAACACTAGGTGTTTTATGCTTCATCAAAATCTTATTTTATCTAACATGATAGGATAACAAGTATGAGAACTTCTGAATGTGAGATAAAGAATTTTCTTATAAAGATAGATTTACATCAAGGATTATTCTTGAGTTCTCACTTATTTGATATGGTTTTAAATGTTTTGACAGAACATATATAAGAGGGAACTCCTAAGTGAATGTTCTTCATGGATAATATAATCATAATTAAGAACTCAAAAGAAGAAGTTCACTCTAAATTTGAATTATGAAAACACACTTTGAAATCAAAAGATTTCTGCTTAAGTAGAAATAAGATTGAATATATGCATTGTAAATTTAGCAAGATGCAAGCCAGAAATGATTCATGCATAAAAATTAGAGAGCAAATTATACCAAAAGTGTCAAAACTCAAATATTTGGGTTCAATTTTACAGCGTAAGAGTGAAATTGATAGAGATGTTATGCATAGAATATAAGTTAAGTAGTTAAAGTGAAGAAAAGTTTCAGGAATCATTTGTGACAGCAAAATGTATACCAAACTTAAAGGGAAATTTTATCGAATTGCTAAAAAATCAATGATGCTATATGGTAATGAATGTTAGGTTTTGAAGAGTCAACAAGAACATAAGATGAGAGTAGTAGAAATAAAAATATTAAGGTGGATATGTGGTTATACAAGAATAAATAAGAGAGGAAATGATTGTAAATGAGAAAATGTAGGAGTAGCACCTATTGACAAGAAAATAGTGAAAAATCATTTAAGATGAATTGAACATATACAAAGAAATGTATCAAAGGAGCTAATAAGGAAAGTTAATGAGATAGTTTTTATCTCTATAAAAAGATATACAGAGAGACAAAGAATGAGACTGAAGGAGGTTATGAGATAATTTTTTAATGATTTATCTGAATAGATGATTTTTAATAACATTTAGTGGTGCCATATGTTTCATATAACTAACCTTATTTAGTGAGATAAAATTAATATTATTATTTTTTATAATTGCAATGCACTTAAAGAATAATCTCTTTTTTTTTGGGATAATTTTCCTTGTATGAATTTCTATTTTCCTTGTATATTTTTGGATGAACATGTAGTTTAGTTCTTGTATGAATTCGAAAGTGCATATTTTGATATATTGAGATAGCCTTACTTTCCTATTAATTCGGAACTTCTGTGTGTGTTTGTGTATATATATATATATCACCATCTCAGTAATAAGACAAGCTTCAGTTTACACAATTTGTGATATTCATAGCCTCCATTTATTCATGGAGTTTACCCTAAGAAAAGAATTAGAAATCATTAATTAAAATGATGGACTAAAACGCTAATGATGTAAACTCCATAAATAAAGAGCATTTTCTATGCAATTTGAAAATAAGATTATTTATTCAGAGCAAAGAAAGACTGCAACCTGCATAATGACCAAAAGTAAAACAGAACATGGTGGTTATTCCTGTCTAGTCTACCGTTCAACTTGTCAAGGAATCACAAAATTATTCATCTGTTCAAAGCTTTGTCCTCAGAAGCAACTCCCTCATGGTGTTAATCCTTTGCTTCTCACTTGTCACTACCATCATGCTTTTTTGTTGATCAAGGACACGTGACCGACCAGCATTTAGTTGCTACAAGGGCGTCCAGAGAGTTGCGATATTTGAAAGCCACATCAAGATTCTGGTAACCATAATCCTACTCAGAATTCAAGTAACCAAGTCAAGTTTGCTAATGCAGATGTGCCCACCAAATTCTTTTAGACAAATATACAGATTGGCTACAAGATACGAGAAAGGGAATGCCAGATTCCCATGTTATTAAGCAACCAAAATACGGGCATACAACGTCTGGCTACATGATACATACATGCTTATGGAATGCATAAGGTCTTATATTTCTAATCTTTTTTTTTATTTTTTTTGAGAGGTTTTTGGTCAAAATGGTCTGAAACAGGTTTCACCCCCTACAAAACGCAAATTTGAAATGCATGAGACCGCTTTTGAAATGGTTTCAAAACTCTGAATTGAACGGGCACACTAAAAAATGACTCTGAAATCTAAATTATTCCAAAACGTTATTAATTCACCAATATATCAATATATATAATAAAATCGATACCAAAAAATATATATATAATAGAATTTAAAAGAAGACGCAATGTTCATTAGTTGTTAACACTACAGCTCACCTCAAACTCTATCAAATATATGGGAACCACTTCTAGATGAATCACAAAACAATTAATCCTTCTGTCCTATATTTTAAGGTAATATAAGGAGTTTTTCTTGTTTCATAATATAAGAAAACATGCAATATTTTATCATTTTTACCACTCATTCATTATATTATTAGTCTTGTAACTTGTGCTATATTTAATGAAAAGAGTGGAATTAATAGAAATAAAATTGAAAATTTTGATTTTTTTTAGAAGTTTAAAAATATAATAAATATTTTTTAATATATGTGAAAACCCTCTCATTATCTTATAATACCAGATAGAGAAAGTAAAAATTTGTCAAATTGTTTTAAGATAAAATTATACTCTCTCTACTTCTTTAATATAGGTTACCTTCTAGAAGGTTTTAATAATCCTTATTATAAGTTACTTTTCAAAATGTATGTAACATTACATATTCTTTACCAAATTTGCCCTCACTTATTAAATGCACTCTATCAAATGGAGAGAGATTGAGAGATAGTAATTAATATGAGTGTTAAGATTTAATGAATTAAATTGAGGGTAATATTAGAAAGATGTAGTAATTCTTGAAAAATTAAATGATTTCAACTAATTATAACTAATTTCTTGAATACATGTGAAATAATTAGAAGCGACTTAGGATCTATTTAACAGTATTTTCTGTTTTATTATTCTCAAAACAGTTTTGTACAAAACTGTTTTCAAGAATAAGTTTTGAAAACAAGAAAACTAAAAAATCTGTTTAAATAATTATTCTCAAAATCATAACTAGTGAATGATAAATAAGTTATTCAAAATTTATAATTTTACCATTAATGAGGTGGGTGTTTTTCACATTTTCTTGTGTTTTCCAGAATAAAAACTACAAAACACTTTAAAGATATTCCAAGTTTTATATTCTTTTATTTTTTTATTTTTCAGAACAGCTTATAAAAAACAGGTTTACCAAACAAGTTTTTTTGTTTGTCTGTGTTTGAAAATAAAAAAACTGTTTTTAAAAACTCTACTTAACAAGCCCTTAAATTAAGGATCAAAGAAAGTATTATGTAATATTCTCTCTCCCTCTCTCCCTCCATATATATATATATATATAAATAAAAAATACACTATTCATAAGTCATCATCTATGCAATTCATGCATTCAAATGCAAGTCACAAATCTTCTTCAAACTCCTTTTTAAATTTGAAAGATGAGGCTATGTTTAGCAAAACAAACAAAAAATTGAATGGTGAGGCAGAGGAGTCCCACCTAGTCATCAGTATCAATACTTAATATATTCAATACAATAAAAAAATTATAGTAAGCCATAGTGTTTTCAAGCCATAAATAGTGCAACACATCTCTCAAACTTCATACAATACATAGAAACTGACCTAATTATTTTATGTACTCAAACATACTTGAACTCAAAAATTGTAGGCAAAAATGTTTTATCAACACATCATATTATTCCATATACAGGTGCACACATACTCATGAACTGATTTACAGGGTGGATCAATGGAAATTAACATTGTATAACCAAATGAAAAAAAAATGTTAATGATATTATAATATGTTCTTTAACCTAATCTAATGGAACTATGATCCAATAATGGGGTGAAGGAAACAAGAACTCAATATACAAGTTTGCAGAAACTAAAGGCCATCAGAAGAATCATTGAAAGATAAATTCTACTGATTTTCTCCAACTATTTCATTCTCCTCACAAAATTCACTTGATATGCTTAAGTAATTAGGTGCCAGCCAAAAATTCATGGATTTAGAGGTTGACAAGATAGAAGTTTTATGCTCAACTTCTTCGTCCACTAGCTTATGATGGAGGTGTAAATGAACTAATTTATTTAGGACAACCACTAGCTAATTGTACTAACTATATTATTGTTCATCAGTAATGTTTGTTTGATTATAGATCTATCACGTTTAGTAGCATCACTGCTGGAAAGGAAAGATACTTATCCAATGTCAATTTGGATTTGGCTTAAATATTATTTTAACTACTTAACTAGTTATTTCTAATTTATTCTTTTTTTATTTGATCCCTTGACTTTCAGTGTGTTTCATATTTATCCTTTCTTTAATTGCATTCATCAAGAATTATTTTGAGGCACTCCAAAAAAAAATAGAATACCGTTTTGAAATATTAACAATTTTATAAGAGCACATTAAACTTTATTTACTTCTACCCTGTCTCCCCTACCCCAAGTTGTTTAATTCTAGATCTGTCCCTGTAAATATACTGGGGCCATTTGATTTTTTTTTCCTTATTTACATAGCTTTTTTTCTTATTTACATGCTAAGGAATCTCAAAAATAAAAATCAAACTCTAGAAAACCTAACTTGATATTTAAATGTCATGTTATTCAGCTTCACCGATTTACTGCACGGAAAACCCACTGTGTTTTATTTCCAGATTTTATTCATTAGAACATCTTATTATACTTTGTTTCTCTTCCCCTGATCTCCTCTATTTCTCTAATCACACCAAGATCCTCTTGTTACAATGTTTCAGTGGTCTCCTCTGTAGCATTTTTTGCAACTCCTCCATTTCAAAAATCTGTGACACTCCACCCCTTGTCTCAATTCTCATTTGTGAGTCTCCTATGTTTTCCACCATCCCTCCTTAGTACAATCCACCAGACACAATTTTCTAGCATCCAGGCAATGCTTTCGACCTATGATGTTCAAAGCTAAATTAATGTCTGCATTGAATGGATGGCCTTAAATGGTGGGCTGATCTGAAACAGTTGTTTCAGTCTCAGTAAGATAATCAACGAGAAGAGGAAGCCGTACAAGGTTGCTCACGAAAACCCTGCCAAAAGACCACTTCTATTTGCATTATATTTTATGGTTTCATAAAACTTACACAACTACTACAAACTTGTGAAAATTACTTTCTGTTTTCTTATTTTTCCATATCTTAGAGAATAACTAGGAATATTCTTTCATTTAGTTCAATTTTTACAACTAAACCAACCCAGACCAATAAGTTTAACAAAAAAGGGGAAAAAAATTAGACCTCTGCGGTTTTGTTCTGAAGTAACTCATCAGAACCAAACCAAACTGTTGAACTCAGTCCAATTGGTTTTAGTCTTAGTAGTTTTTATTCTTATTTACATAGTTTCAATCATTTCAATTTTAACTAATTAAGGCTAATTTTAATAAAATGCAAGTTAGATGCTAGAAGATTTCATGAAATGCTATAGCTCATTTCTCAGAACAAGAATTATAAACATGATCTCTTCCCGAACCAAACATGAATCTTTCGATTCATTTGGCTCTCACGCTCAATTACTTATGGAAACTTCCCATATCCTTTTTTATGTAATGAACCTATCTTCTCTTCTCTATTCATATTCCAGAAAAGAATATCGAAACTTATTACTAATACAAGACCAGAATATTCGGAGGACTCTTCTGACTAAACAAATAATTGTCAGCAAAGTTGTTTTTTTTTCCTTCAAATCCAAAGAATTCTTATTACTTTAGAATGCAGACTAAAATTTTTCAAGAGATGCAACAAGTTATAAAAACAACGTGAATTGATGATATGGTGAAAACTGCAATACACAAATCAGCTGATGCATTATTGTCACTAAAACATATACCATCGTCTTTTCAATTTAAATGAACTCAGTAGCCCAAGTACTTACCACCATGAGGAGAACTATGCATACTAACAATAGCCACAGCAAAGTATTTGTGGAACTAAAGCATTAAAAAAGATTTTTGGTTTTGAATGCAAGTGCAAGAATAATCAGACCATAAACCACAATACCTCAAAACAAAATGTTAGTAGATCATAGATCACTGAGCAAATGATTTTTTTTGTTGTTTACAAGTTAATGTAACAAGAGAAGTTATAAGAAATGGCCTGATTTATCTGAGGAGATGGTGGTTGATAGAAACTATTGGTGTTGTATAATCCATGTAGCCGACCTCAGATAATGAAATAAAGTTAATGTTGTTGGTGTTGTTGTTGTTTACAAGTTAATGTAATAGCTTTCTTTTCCGCAAACTAACTTGGTTTCGTCTTTTAAAGTAGCACCGTGAGATACATCTATATTGAGGAACATGAAAAGTGTGGGACGTACCTTAGGAAGTTCAATTTTTTATGCTACTAACAAGTCTAGCACCAACCCTGTCAAGCTGCTTCACATTTGCGCAAGCCTTCAAATTTCCCTCCATGAAGAAAGCCTCAATCATGTGTCTTCCAATTTCTTTCCCTCTCTCCTCATTATCTGTCACTGCAACTGCTGTAGGCCCTGCTCCACTGATGGTACACCCAAATGCTCCGGCCTCTAAGGCGGCTCTCTTGACAGCCTCCATCCCCGGTATCAAAGGGGCACGCCTTGGCTCTACAATCTTATCGGACGACAATGCCTTCCCCAACCCTGCCAAATCACCTTGCAACACTGATGCCACCAAAGCCCCTGCTTGGCTACAGTTCCACACATGGTGTGGCATACCAATCTCAGCCGGCAATGCTGCTCGCATTTTCTTCGTGGGTGCTTCAAAATCAGGGCTTACCAATACGAAAAACAAATCCTTCTTACTTGGAAACTTCAATTGGATCAAATCCAGGGGCTCGTAACTGCGAATTAACACAAAACCACCCATGATAGCCGGTGCTACATTGTCGGCGTGATAACCAGAAACCTTCTCTTCTGATTTCAAGGCAGCAAGAACCAGCTCCTCAACACCCAACTTGTTACCAAAAATCTCGTTCACAGCAACAGCAGCTGCAGCTGCGCTAGCGGCACTGGATCCCAGCCCACTTCCTAAAGGCAACCCCTTCTCAAGGGAAAGAGAAAGACCTACAGATCGAATACCAAGCATTTTCATGACTTCGATGGCGGCGATCCCAGCACAATTCCAAAGCGGGCTTTTACTCAGCTTCTTGACGTTGTCGTCACCAGAAATATCAGAGATAGATATCTCACCGGGGTGGACATGAGGATCGACACTGAGTGAGACAATATCACCAAGGCCATCGACGGCGCAGCCAAGGAAATCGAATCCGGGACCCAGGTTAGCCACGGTGGCCGGAGCAAAGGCTTTCACGGAGGTGAATATGGGATCAGGCTCAGTAAGGGATATGGGGTTTCTGGCGAGGGGAGAGAGGTTGCATCTTAGGAGAGGCTTGGGCGACGAGACTTCGATTGACCGTGGGATCGTGATGGTTTTCGCTGGCGCAAAGCAGCAGCAGCATATTGCCATTGGAGACACGGACACAAGGGGACACTGACCTACTTCTTCAACACGGGCAACGATTGTGATGGGTTGGGTTGGCCATAGCCATTGTGTCCTGGTTAGTAGGGTACCGAGTAGTGACAATTTTTTGTAGGCTGCGTTTCCTTCAGGTACTGTTTTGTTTGGTTGGGGAGGGAAGTGGAGAGGCGCAGGCATTCTAATGAAGGGAGTAGAATAAGGGCGTTTGGATTTTAGTTAGTTGAAAATAGGTTTTGATAGAATTAGTTTTATAATGTAGTTATGATAAAAATTAGTTTTAGTTTAGGATTAATGTGTTTATGTTTGAATGATTTATTTAAAAATTGGTTTTAATAAAACTTATAATTTTTTTTTAAATTAATCTTAAACTCTATCTCATAATTAATTTAATTTACTTGAACTAAAATTTAATCTATATTTATTTAATTCAGAATATAATATTTCTGATATAATATTTTTTTATAAATTATAAATTGTGATTTATAAAAATTAAAATTTCAAAGGGATATTTTAATCAATAAATAAAAAAAATTTATAAAAATTTTATTTTCTTAATTTTTTTATTTTTTCTTATTTTTATTATTCTATTTTTATTTGGTTTTAAAATAAATATTAATAAAAATAAAGAAATAGACGGAAAGGCAGTTAGCTCCTCCCAAAACCCATTTTCTTTTCTGCGCAAAATGAGTTTGAAACAGAAAAGTAAAAATCAAATAAACAAATCTAAAACTTTATCAAATTCATTTTTACCCCCAAACTATTTTTGTAACTAGATACGAAACAGAGCCTAAAATGGAAGGAGTGGGACTGATTTTAATATTTTTTTTATTTGGGTATCATAGAAGGGAGGAGAGAGAGAGAGTTGTCTATTTTTCTTTTAAATTTTTTTTCTTTTAAATGGGAGAAGCAAGGGTAGAGGATAAATTTTTTTCTTTTTTCTCCTCTTTGGAGGAAAAATTTTGTTGCTCTTTCCTCACCACTCCTCCTACCAAATAAAGGGTTAGGGCTTTTGGGATTTTTTGTAAAGATAAGAAAGGAGATTAGAGGAATTAAATCCTTTCTCTTGTTTAACTAAAAAAATTAGAGGGGATTGAAGGGAAATTTATCCACTCATTTTTAATTCCCCTTAAATTGAATTTTTTTTATAGGGAAGAGAATATTTATTATTCAATCTTTTTCAATACTTTTTGAATTAAATAAAATTTTATTAAAATTCTCCATATCCCCTTCCCTACAATCCCACTAAATAAAAAATTTTTAAAACATATCCAATACACTCCATAAAAATCTTTTCAATTCCCTTAATTAAAATAAACAAACAAACAAAAATACAAAATACAAGTAGTTGGGAGTTTATTCCAAACTCTTATATATGAAGCAATCTTAATTGGGAGGGATAATAGTAGTACGAGAACCTATGTCAAGGGTGCAAATTAATTTAAAAATAATATTTGAATAATTTATATTAGATAGATGGGTTTCTTTCTAAAATAAATATTAGTGTTTATGTGTATTATATTTAAAATTTTGGGTTAAAATTTATTGGCCTTGAGTAAAATTTTTGTATATCTAAATTGTTTTTAATCTCAAATGTATATGAGCATGGATTAAGATTCAAGTTAAAAGGGGTACATAAAGGGGTACACTTGCAAAATATGAGGGATCAGGGTGCAAACTATTGAAAATTACAATCCTTACTTGTAATTTACTTTGCATCTCCTTATTGTAAAGTAACCCCGTTATTGGAAAGAGTCTACCATTTACTTTCAGTATTCCAAATATCCCAAAGGATGTTATTAGTCTTTGTTGATAGCGAGAGATACTTTTAGTCTATAATGAAAAAACCTAAACAAAAATACTAAGAGATTCAAAATTTATATTAACATTTCATTACCCCCACTTTCATATAATAAGGTAGAGGTTGATCATATGTGCAAAAATAGTAAGCATATCCTGTGTATTTTTAGTTAACAAAAAAGCACATTAATTTGCTTCCTTATACATATTTGTTAATCATTCTCCTCACTTCCTCTATCACATCCTGGTAAGGGTGATCACTTTCTTGTTTGGTAATCAGGTTTATAGCTTTAGCACAATCTATATAAACTTAAATAGTTCTTAGTTGCACATCCCAGCACATTCTTAATCCTTCCATTGGACTTATTAGTTGGATGGATTGATATGAGCCTATCATGGCATTAAAACCCCTCACCCAAATGACTTGGTAATCCCTGATGAGGCCTCCACAAAATCCTATTCCATCTTTGCTAATCAATCTATCTAACCTGTATTCTCTGCCTTTGGAGGGACCCATTTATCTTGAGTTCTCCTACATGGTTTCCTCTGTGTAAATGGTAGACCGTTGATTGATGAATCACTACTTGCCTTATGGAAAGAAACCAGAGCATTTTCACATCTATTGTAATCTTCAGCTGCACAGCTGCAAAAAGCTTGTTGCACCTAAAGTACAATATATCCCAGCAAACATAAGCAAGAAAGAGTGTTGCATGGTACCTTCTTTGTGTAAGTTTTTCCAACTTCTGTTTTGAAACTCCACTTCCGTTCAATTATGTTTGGGTGGTTGATGAGTAAGATTTTGTCAATTATTTCGAGTCATATCCAAGGCCTAAAGAGTACCGCCTCAGGCCCCAAATTGTCATATGCTCCTAATGATCCTAATTTTCTTTGGTTTCGAATATTAATTTGTAATTACTATAATTTTTTGTATTTTTCACATTAAAAATATTGTATTAATCTTGAAAATTTTTTTAAATTTTAATGAATGTTTGGTATTAATAGTCTTTGATTTATTTTAGAGTTGAAATTAGTGTAAAAAGTGTTACCAGAAGAAATTAATGCTCCCAAAGAAATATGAAACTATTTTTCTCAAATGCACACATTACTTATATAATATTATTGTTAATTATAATACCTTTAACAGTTGATACTCCTCAAACAATTTTTTTATATTAAAACTACTTAAATTCCATTTGAGATCAACTGTGTTTCAAGATAAATTAAATAGATTAGTAATATTATTAATTGAAAAATGACATATTAGAATTACTTAATTATAAAACTATGATAAATGATTTCACAACTCAGAAAAGCTAGAAGAATAATATAAAACTTGATAAATTATTATTAGAAAACTTGGGTCTACACTTGATAGAATGGGTGCCCAAGTATAAAGCCCATTTATATATTTAATTTTGTTTTAATAAATATTAATTATGGAGAGGTAGTTTTGATTTTGAATTTAAAATTCAAAATCAAAAGCAATTAAAATATTTTATGCAGTTAGCATTGCCTGAGATAGTGGAGAAAAACTACCTCCCTCTCTCTCACTCATGTATGATAAAAAGGGGGCCAACAATCAAAATTAGGTGTAAAGGAAAAAAAATCATTTTTCTTCTGTCTCTCTCTCTCAAGCGTGCATCTACTATGAACAAGTAAGGAAAATCCAAGTTTGTGATTTTGCTTCATCCATGTGGATATTTCCTATCTTTGATTTTATAGATTGTGTGGACATTCTCAACAAGTATATTTCCAATATATATCTCATTTTTATCGATCTACAATTATATTTCATTAGGCCCCTTCCGATAATTTTGCCTAGGTCCCAAGAATTTCTAGACATGACCCAAGTCGTATTTAATTTGTTTGAACACTTTTCAATCTATTTTCATCCATTATACACTATTTAGTGCTACTTACTATTAGAATATAAGTGTATTTTGTATGTGTGTATTAAAAGAAGTCTCACATTGCTTAAATAAGAGAGAGTCTTAGTGTATAAATATTAAGGTGTGATGGTGGGCTACTAAAAGGGCCAAGAGAAGGAGTGGGCTCACGCGCACAATAATGGGACAATAACGGGCCAACGTAGTTCAAAATCTCTGATTTCCTCCCCTGCCACGAGTTAAACACAGGAGGATTTAATGTTTGGAACTTGGAGCTTTTCTTTAGTATTAATTTACCATTATTGCATTATTCGTCCAACTGATTGCCATTTTATGTCCAACGTTCAAAAATGGATTCGGCTTAATCACTTTGTCTCCTGTTCAAAACCGATAGTATAATTGTCATTAACGATTTTAATTACTACCCAATGATCAAGTTACTTTGGGAGACTATAAATATCAAGCTCCACCAAAGGGTTTGATGCATTGAGCGCATGAACAACATTCAGAGTTTCTCTTCTCTTTCTCTCTGCTTTCCTGAGCTTTTATTCATCTCCTTTCTGTTGTTCTGAAGCCTTGCTCCGGTAAGAAGAATCTGTTTAATCTTGGGGAGTTGTTGACTTATGGCAGAATAACTCTTAAGGACAGTGTCCTCATGCACGACTCAAATTGATTTATACTGATATTTTGTTTATACAGCCAACACTTACAGGACATATATGGACAAAGATTGCATGAAAAGAGAAGTATTTGGAGCTAAAATCATTCATGCTAAAAAGGTTCAAATGTATGTTGGTATTTTGATCATAACTTTCTCATATGAAGTCCAATTGAGGTGGTTCAAGCTCAACCGGTTTCAGGTCAACTTTGAGATAAGGTAAACACAAGTTTTTAGGTTCACCTAATGCTGGGTATGAAGGTTTTTGGGTCACTCGGCACCGATTCACTTCATAGAAGACATTATTTTCACATTTTGATGATTGCAACACTATGTTTTGACCTCCATTAGCCCTTTTCTTTTATGTAAGTCATCCCCTAACATCATTGGAGGCATCTCTATTTGGAGGTGTAGAGAGAGGCTAGAGACGAGAGAGAAGCAGTGTTTGGCTCTGAGTATGTTGTTTGGAAAGGGTTTTGACTATATATCTTGTTCAAACTTTTCTGCTCCTCTTTCTCTCGTGAATTCTAGTTTTGATTTGTGTTTTACTAGTTGTATGAATCTCATTTTGGCTAAACTCTTTAGGCTTAAGTTTATTATGAAGTTATTTGCTATGTGACTTTTGTTTTATGTTTGATAGTTGATTATATTGACTCTTTTATTTACACAATTCATTTTTTTTCTTTTTGCTGTTCTTTTTGTCTTGCCAACTCATAGAATAAGATTTGGGTGATTTGGATAAACTTAGACAAAGAACTCTGAAATTCACCTTGCATTTAGTAGCATAGGTTTGAATTGAATAATTCAATTCGTGTCTAGGATAAAAATATATCTAAAACCCCTATGTAGTCATAACAAAGTAAGTTAATAACTGTCATATAAAACTAATTATTATAAGGAATTATATATTTTGGATTAGTTTTTGAGTAGTTCGAAAGACGTTTATAAACAATAGAGAACTCCATAGTAACAAAGAGCAATACTGCCTTCGTTTATTTTTATATGTTATCTAAGGTTTTAGTATATAGATTAAGAAATGTAATTAATGTATTAGAATTTATTTTAACTTCCTAACATACCATTCAATAAATAGATAAGAAAAAGTAATTAATATTATCTTTGACTTTTAAAAGGATAGATAAAGGTATATTTGGAAAACCAGTAATTAATGTTGTCTTGGAATTTGAAAGTGATAGATAAAAAGAACAAAAATTTTCTTTAAATGCAATAGATAAGAAGAAATAGAGGGAGTATAAACCAATTGCCTAAGCTTAAATAAATTTCATTGAAGCAAATAGTAGATTAATAAATCTAAGCTATCTCTCAAATTGTTTGGTATTGGATGTTAGTTTGTATTCTTAATTAATTCAATCATTAGCTTAATTTCTACAATTAGTAATTGATTTGTTTGAGTTGAGAGAAAATAACTACTTGGTACTTGGTTGCTAGTGTGTAAATGAATTTCTTACCAATGGTCCAAAATTCTGGCTTGACTAGTTCTTTCAATCTTTTTTCTATATTTTGGCAATCTCTTATAAGATGCAATGTGTCTTCCTCTTCTTCATAGCCAAGGGAAAATCGTCAAGTTTGAAGTAATCCTTGTCTCCTAACTTTAGCTATATGTATCCTGTCAAGTACTACTAGCAACAAAAAAGACTTAATCTTTTCATGAGTTGACCATTCCCATATGTATCTTAAAACACATTTAGTTCTTGTTTCAGTCCTTGCAACTGAAAAATCATAAGTAGATTTGAAGTTGAATTCCCCATACGAAGACGGTTCCACACATAAGCATCCTCTCCTCTCACATCACTAGAAGGTTGAGTGTGAATGATTTGGCTAGCAACAAAATCTAGCAAACAGTCCCTTATTTTCTTAACATCCCATTCACTTGACAATGTAACAAAATCTGTAACTCTATCATCTAATTCATAGTTGAAGTTTTGGTCATCCAAAAAAGAAGCAAGCGAAATGGTGAATCCACCCTCATATCCAAGAGTACATGTTCTCTCCATTCCCAATTCTCCAACCTAAACCTTTTGTAAAATTACTCCATAAAGTCAAAATGCTCCTCCATAACAAGGTAGAGTTAGATCTTCTCATAACAATACGCAATTCTCCATCACCACATTTATACTTTGATCGCAGTACCTTCACCCAAAGGCATTCTCTATTTTTTATAAGCTTCCAACACATCTTCATCCCAAGGCCACATTATGCTTTCTCAAATCTTTAATGATCAAGCCTCCTTTTTCCCTTTTATAACTTCTTTCCATGACAATATGTAAAGCTTTTACCTCTTCTTCATTTGCACCCCATAGAAAGCTGGGCTAGCTTTCTTAACTTCACTGAGTAGCTTTTTAGGGAGTAGCATTGCTTGCATGAAATAGTCCAGGATGATTTGAGGTAATAGTTTGCAATTCACTAATCATACCTTACTTGAATGTCACATAGTAAATTAATATTTTTTAACTTTATATATTAACATATTATATAAGGTATGGACATTTTAATAATAAATTTTATAATTTATATCAATATTATCAAAATGAGACCATATAACACCTATACAAGCTTTACACACAATAATACAAAATAATACAAAGTTGAAGAGAGATTAAACAATAATACAGATGGTTTTTAACCCTATAAAAAGATGTAAATGGAGACTACGAAGGACAACGAGAAAGATTATAAGACGGAATCTCTTAGTAAGTGATTTATCTTAAGAGATGATTTTTCATAGAGTCAAATGACATTGCCTCGCTTAGTGTGATGAGGCTAATGTTATTGTTGTAACCAAATACATTTAGTGTTTACATTCTAAGCATATCAACCTTTCGACAAAAATATGATATCTAACTAAAGACATCAATTTCTCAAGAGTCCAATAACACATGACCATTATGGATACCAAATATCAAAATAATCTCAAGGTAGCTTTAAACATATTCAACATCATTATTACCATTCCAACCATGTGAAAACCATGAATCTAAGTTTAAAATAATAAAGATAGCCAAGGGTTGTGTTTGGTTATATAAAGTTGTTGGTATTACATTGGTAATCAGGATGCCTCCAAATATAGTAATCAAGATGCCTCTCATTTTGCTATGCAATCACCATTCTCACATCCTTGCATTATGATTTGGACCATTTTACCCTCATCATCCTTTCACCTTTACCCTTTAGCCCTCATTCTTCTTCCCCTTCCATCATTGTTAACCTCATCTTAGATGCCAAAATAGTTGTGCTCCAGCAACATCCACCTTCGCCAACCCTATCACCTCCACTCATCCTCCTTACCCACTCAGCCTTTTGACCTTCAATCTTTATCTTTCTCCTTTGACCTCCTTAGTTCATCTTCATCTATGGTGGCAAATTAAAGTTACAAGTCATTGTGGGTGGATGTTGAACTTCGATTTGCATCTATGGTGATAGATCAAAGCAACTACCTCATTATTAACACTCATAAGTCAAGTTGCGATCATCTTCTCCCCTCTCACTGGCCTAGCTCACTGGTTAATAGTGTGATTTTGGCTTTTATTTTGTTTGAGCTTTGGTCTTTGCCTCTTTCCTTACCAACCTTATTAATGGTTTTCCTTTTGCTTTAATATGGTTTAGATGAAATTTGGGTAATTTTTTTATTTTTCCTCAATATGGTTTCTAGCTTTTTTTCAATCTTGTTGATCTAGCTAGTTTGCATCAATGGAGTTGTGTTGATTGTGGAAGGAAGAAGACGCAATGGAGGGGCTGTGATTTTTGTTTTAGGGTGAAGGTATTTTGGTATTTTTAATTCTATTTTGATTTATTTAAATATAAAAATAAACTTTCTTTCTAACATTTTTAATATCATACCAAATAAGCTTATAGTAATTATCATTTTATTACAATCCATTTCTTACCATTTCAATGCATTTTCTACCCCCTTTGTAATTGAAACAAATGAGATATAAGATCATGAAAACATTCACCAACCTCATATTATAATTTGACTCTTAAGTTCCAAAATGAACATAATGTAAATAAACTAGTAATACTCGCACAATGATTCACTAACAAATAGATGACATCATACACAACTATGTTATGCCAAATACTAACATTACACATGGCATACATACAAAGGAATCATAAGTGAACATATTCACCATAAGAAATGGATGACATCATAGGAATTCATTCAAGAATCATGATTTCCAATCATATTCCAAGGTTCAATTCTTGACCCTATATATGAAAGATGCCTTATTGGGCAATGCATTGTCCACTTTGGTGTTTTTTATGCCTAAAAGGGATTAGTCTTTGGGAATTGGTTGAAAATGCCCTCGTGCTTACAAAAAAAAATTTCAATCATATCATTATAGATGACAAAATAAAGTGGGTCATATCCCAACATCTAATATCTGAGGTTTCTAAACATTCCAATTACTAGCATGCATAATAATTGCATTACTTTAGTATAGTTGGCCAAACTACAACAAATGTAAGTTTTCCTACGCTTAACAAGTCTTCCTCTCAAGAAGTAATCAAAGTGGTGAAAAATTAACACTATATTGGCTTTCCCTTTTCCCTCTCCTCTTTCTTGCTAAATTTCTCACTAGGAAAATGTTAACAATAGGGCTAAAAAAGAGTCATAGTAACCCAGTGGAAATTCAAAAATAGTCTTACCATTCACAAATCAATAAATGTATGTATTGATACAATGATCTAGATGCAGAGTCAACAACATGTAATATAATCTTGTATGTGGTCATATATCACCAAGTTAGACCCAATTGAAATGTCATTGTGGAACTATAGTCAACAACATCTAAGGAGAGGTGTACAACTTTTAAGAGGTGCACCTACTTATCAATGCACTTATAATAGCATAGTAGCCAGTAATACATACCCAGGCATCTACTTTTTGCACAGCTTGTATCAAATAGCTAGCAACAATCCCTTGGAGAGGCACCTGCTCATCATGATATCAATGTAGTATATGCCAGCAACAGTTCCACTGAAGGTGCACCTATCTCTGTACCACTCACACATCCATGTAAAAGTCAATTTTAAGGCCTTAATTATTTCTAGGTTGAGAAATTCATGGCTATAAAGTTCTAGAGTTAATCTCATCCCTATACAAACATTCATAACAATACATATACAATAATACACATTGATAGCAATACATCATGTTATGTTATGCAAGAAAGAATAAGAAGTGGTAAACATATACAATTGTAATTTCAATTAATAATATTTATGCCTTTCTTGCACAAAAGAATATACAAATATGGACATAACTCCAAGATAACTTAAGTTATTCACTGCAAAACCAAGTTTAATCATATTTTTCTAATTGTTATCCAATTAGTTATTGGGTCTTGTGCAATATATATGTTAAGAAAAATGAACCACGCTATTCACAGCATGTGAATTTTATAATTTGTTATTATATGTGTGTCTATCATACCCATATTAATTAGGTGATTTTACAAAATATATAATCAACGATACCATTGACATTTCAACCATAATATTCAAACCGAGTAACACTCCCTCCACTTGGTAAATATCTTCACCAATTTCTTCATTGAGTTTATACATACCCAACGTAGCATTATAATGAGTCAATTTCCCATGATCATAGCTCTTAGGTTGAGTTATGGGAGAAGTGAAGAATTCATAAGTCTTGCCTTTCTCTTGCAAACATAGTACATATAACCTATTTAGGTTGTTCTTGACTCTAGATTTTCACAATCGCTTTTCAAGGGCAAAAGCAAGCCTTACTTTCAAGTTCATTTCTACCATTGCTTTCATTATTGCTTGATAAAGTCCATTATGATATGCAAGAGTTACACGTGATATGAAATTGATTCATGTTTGAAAAACCATATAATAGCTACCCATGACAAATTAGTACATCTATTAAAAAACTATTTTTTGCACGAGAAATCTTGTAATACAATATTGCTTCTAACATATATATAATATAAAGTCACTAATTCAACCACTACTTCCCCTTTCTTTAATTCTCACTTGCAGGTTGAATTATGATCTCAAACATGTATATCACTTAGAATTATTATAACTTAATAAGTTAATACTCCCTCCATTCTTTAATATAAGTTACTTTTAACTACTTCATTATAATTAATAAAATTTTGTTACATTATTAAAATCGTCTTAAAATTGATGTGATTTCTATTTTTACCCTTACTAAATATTATAAATTCAAACAATCCACACTTTTTCATAATTAAATAAGGCCATATTAGAAATAAAGTAATTAATGTTCCAAAAATTTATAGAATTTGACTTATATTTAGAATTACAAAAAGCTTCCAGAACTTGAGTAATAAAAAAGACCAAAGAAAATAGATTTTAAATATCTTGTGATGAAGGTATTTCTATCTCCTCATGAAGAAAATAAGTTTTTTTTTAATATTTTAGAATAATGAGCAATGCACCCTATGCAATGAGATGTTCTTGTTCTAGTAATTAACCTTATAAAATAGATTTAATGATATTATTAACATAAATAAAAAATAAACTATTTTATATCTTGATAAATGTGAAAATCTTGTAAAATATATATAGTATATATTTTTGGGTGAGAAAAAATATGAATATATATATACACGAATATTATTTTTTGTTATGTGAAAATCTTGTATGTATATTTGTGGATTTGACAATAGTTTTGATAGAATCACTAGAAACATGTAATAGTTTTGACAGAATTCTCCTTCAAGTACAATTGTTCCATCACCTAAAGTAACTATCCAATTAGCAAACTCTTTTTATTTTTGTTATCAGTTTCTATTGAATGTGTTGCTAGTAATTTGATTTTTTTTTTGTCAAAGCTAGCTTTTGACACTTACATATATATGATAAGTCAATTGTCACAAAAATTATATTTTCTTGTATTCCTCTAAATATAATAAGAAGTAACTGTTGAAATATAATTATCTTCCCTCTAAAGAGGAGATTTGCAAAAGGTAGCTTATATAATTTGAAAACATCACTCAAACTTTAATTAAGAGATACAGAGTAAAATTTATTCTTTTGTTAGAAAAAAGTAAAACTTAGTTTTAACAATGATCTCATCTCATAAGAAATAATGCATAAACCAACAACTCAACCGAATGATTGCTCTATTTTATGTTGCATATTGAATCTTCACTTTTTGAAGAAAATCATTTAGCTCTTAATTCAAAATTTGTTCATCCGTTCAACTTGTACATGATGAGTAAATAAATGAATGAGAATAAAAAACCGATTAGGCTATTTAATATACACAAATGAAAATGAATTGATGAGATTTTAACATGATTACATGGCATGATGACTAATAATGTACATCCAAATCATCATTTAGATGTGGAGGCCTAAATTAGCAATGAATAAGGCAAGTTGTGTGCACTTACCTTTGCTTTTATATATATACCCGTTATTGTCCCAAGTAAATCACTCGTTCGAACTTTACTGACTTGCATAACAAAGATGTAGAATATTATTAAAACCTACACATTCATCAACGTTGAAGACCTAAATTTGCAACAAATAAGTCAAAATTTGTGAAACACCCTAAGAAAATATAGACCCAAACTACCTCCGAAGACCATGTCTTAGCTAAAATATCCCAATAAAACTTGAAAGGATAAGGAACTAAGGGAGAAGAGTTAAAAAGAAGATAACACAAACAAATGACCCACAAACCTAGATCAAGAGAGAAAATGATGAAGAAATGAGAACAGAGGGTGGTGCCACAGGGCCAAAGTCTATTGTCAAATGACAGCAAAACTGATTTTTGGGATGAACTTTAGACGCGCATATCTCCCTAATCAAACCTCCAATTGGCGTGATTCCAACACCTACAAGTTACTTTTCTTCTCCTCTAACTATAGATATTAACCTTATCTCAAAACTCTTCTGTATGAAGATTTTGGACACCCTTAATCAAAATGGTCACTTTTAGACAAAAATTTGACATTAGCCTTACCCAAACAAAAATCACTGATCTTTTGGTCACCAAACCTTTTCCAATAGGTCACAAATAATACAAGGACATTGTTTAAGGAGGTGCCGCCCCAAGAAAACCACTATCTTAGATTTTGACCGCCTTAAACTTCAATGTCATATATCATGCGATATACTCTTTTTCCACCAAACACACTAAAATTCACAAATAACTTGATACATTGCTCTCACTCATCAAGATACACATGGACAACCAATGCCCTAGATCTCAAACTCTCAATAACAATCAGTGGGATATATGCCCAAGGAGCCCTAATAACCACCAAGGTATGGCTTCACAATCTAGTACATAATTATCTATATATGTTCCATTTTCAACAATCTTAGGATCAATGACAACATGAGACTAACAATAGAGTCCAGAACTCAAGAACAATCCATAGAACACACAAAGTCACATCACACATGGTATTTAGTCATATCTTTACACTTGGCACAATACTAAACAAGCATATAACATATGTTCTCAAATAAGTTCATACTGATCATAAGTACTCAAATATCATGTATATCAGCCAAAGGAGAAACTACCTCGGACACCATCTTACTAGAACTGAAATCCTCTCCTGTTAATGGTTCTTAACAGGGGTGAGACAAATGTCCTAGTAAATAGGAGCAACTATAAAAAGAAGAGGTTTCACCCACATACACGCCTTACAAGACATGTACACAGTACTATATATATAATTACACTTACATAGTATGTAATATGCAATATGAGAAATGTTATGCACATGATATGCAAAACCCACATCAATCATGGCAAGAATCATGTGCTAGTTACTGTCACAAAGTAACTTTGATAAGCAACCCCCTTCCAACAACCGGTGAAGGTCGATTCCGAAACACTGCTAAACTTACTACCATTGGTCATAATCCAGTCAAAGGTCATTCTACTAATGAGTAGACAATAATTCCCCTTCCCCTGGACCACCTAAATTAGTGGTGATTTAGGAAAGGTGTATCCCAATTCACTACCACCTAACTCTCTTTGCCAAAGGAAGATGATTTAATGGCAGGGATATAGATATCAACCTCAACATCTAGATATGAGGCCTTACGTGCCCCACCAGTGGATTGGTATACCATGTGGTATCATTATATTATACGTCATCATCACCCAATTGACAATGTCCCAATATGTATAATATAGTGATGCTTGAAAGTTATGCTAACATGTCAATGTCATACACAATCATTATCATAATCTTCATCATGCTAGCATACTATTATATGAGGATACACAATAATAAGAAATATGTCAACATAAGTCAAGATCCAATACATGTATATATGGCCAATTCCATTCTTATCATTATTAACGTTGTTGTTAATATCATCAGCACCACATACACTAATACTAAGAGTATAATATTCATAATTAAACTCGTGTATTACCATTTATATAAACATATATATATGTGTGTGTGTGTGTGTGTGTGTGTGTGTGTGTGTATGGATACAAAATAAACTATTTTCACTTCTTTATTGTACTTTTCAAAAAAAGAGGGTTTCAAGAAAACTTACAATTTCGTGCCGTGATATAAATAGCATATGATAATATGAAAGCTTTCAAACATGTAAAATGAATAAAATTACTCCCTGATTACCTCAAGTTGCCGTATACCCATAACACCTCGGTAGTATAAAGGATTACCAACTACAACATATAAGAGGAAATACGATCCATAACAATTAATTAACATTCCACAACAATCTAAACAAAACATTCAACAAAACTTCAAATAACATCAATAGAATTACCCAAGATTACTTAATGCCTCCAAGACCCAAGTTCACCATAACACAATTTAATCTACTTACCGATACATTTGCTACTTTCAATTAACTTTCTAGAGTCTATATACCTCATAAAAACATACACACACCCTACACAAGCACCAAACACAAGAATCAAGATCAAACACATGTTCCGGTAGAACCCAAATCAATACTCAAATATAAACCCAATGAAACCAAGTTTTTAATACCATTTCCAACCATCTTTGTACTCAAAACAACCCATAAATTCATGTTTGACCCTAATCAAATTCGGAGATTATAAGAATCCAAAGCTTAGAGACTAGGGTTTGGAGAAGCAACTACATAATCCATAAAAAGCCATCACCTAAGGCCTAACTACACACAATAACACATCATTAAAGTATTGGAACTTAATTTAATCAGTAGAAATCCATGCAAACTGGACCCACAACATCTAACACCAAAATCTATCATTTAAAACCAGAAAAAAAAAAGGAAGAAGCAAGTGGAGAATCATCATACCTACAAAATCCAAACTTCTTAGAGCTTCAAAACGCGTTTGAACCCCCTAGATCTTTGAACCCTAATAGAACATATTCATTTTTTTCCATTTTCTTTCCCTTTGGTCGAATTGATCACGTTATTGAAAAATAAAGTTTGTGACAAGGCACCATAGCAAAGGTTAATGGCTCCATAGTGCCAGTGCTTTCTATCTCCAAATTCTACTAGTACAATTTAACTCTCTCATCGTTGTGCAAGATGAGCTCGCCATAGCATGGGAAGTTTTTCTTCCTTCTCTCTTCTCATCTCTTCCTCTGGTCTTGACCCCTCCAAACCTGCACCAATCCAAAAGTATTCTTATATGAATCCACTAACATATCTAGAAGAATCCAATTAAGGTTGTTACAGTGTATGCACTACCTCTGTTTATATATATATATATCTTAATATTGAAAAAAAGGGAAAGAAAAGATAGATCAAACACATTATCTGCAGAGAATCTGTCAATTATAAGTAGGATATTTTATATTAAAAAAGAACAGCAAGCATCATCGAAAAGTTTAAATTGAACATAATGTTTACTGAAACAATTGAAAGTATGCCTCCCTTCGATTAAGTTTACATTCAAACCTAGAGCATCGTCCTATATATAATAATAGCTAGCTTTTGTGTTAGGAATAATTTCCTGAGGCACAATCAAATGATATTGAATCATTCATTATAGTATTATTTGATTTTGACTTACAATAATGGTCAACTAGAACTATTGGCTCCTCATACATAAATTGGATCTCAATTTTAGTTATTTCTAAAATTTTCAATTAGGCAATGTCAAAACTCTTTTTCGATTATCTTTAGTAAATGTAAATGGGCCTTTCACATGCTAATTAGGCCATCAAGAACCAAAATCTCAAAATAAATTTTTTTTCTTTTACTATTCATTTGGTCTTTTCTCCATTTTGGCAAAATTTGACTAAACTTTAAAAATTCATATCTATTTCTAAAAATTCATATGGTAGTGATCTTAGTTTTGCTAGAAAGCTCAAAGAGTCCTCTCTAAGACAAAAATATTCATTTTCATTTGTCTCCTGGCTGGCTCAATTCATATAGAAAATTCCGTGAACTAATTCATCTCTATTTAACCATTTGAATAAATTCTAAATTACATGCTTAAACTTGGTAAATTCATAATTAATTCTATAAAAATCATATTAAACCTAGTTCTAACTCATTTTAATGCTTGAATGTCCTCTACATAAGAAAAATAGTCTCATAATTTGGACAAGCCAAACAATATAGCTTACTTAACTTCAAAAACTGCTCCTTAAAATACTAAAATTTCAATTTTATGTCCATAAATTTTGTATTCCATGCCTTGAACAGATTTTTCCGATAGCCAGTTAGTTACTATACCTCAAATTGGCTAACTTGAATATAAGAACATAATTACTCTTTGAAGATTAAGCCTTACCTTATTCATGAGGTTATGAACTTTCCCTCCATCAATAGGAACTTACCACATATAACAAAATCTTCCAACATTACTTGCATAAAATTAACATAAAACAACTCCATATACCCATACATGTTTATACATACATTCCCCAAAAGATACAGTAGATTAAGCATATAAATCTCCAAAATATGATAATAATTTATAGTTGTACATAATAGCCATAAAGATTACAAACATCTTCTTGCTTAATCTTTGAGCACTTCCTTACACTTCTCCTTACCTGTACTTGTACATAGTATATGGATGGTTATAGGGGTGAGATTCAAAGAATCTTAGTAGCAAACAAATACATTAATATGCTCAAATGACTTACTCAACTGTTGACAAACTCATGAACATATTGGACATTATGGTGCGCTAAGATGTGACATGAATGATAATCATAAAGGGGCATTTATGCTAACATACACTTGAGAAAAGTTGCATGTAAAAACATTAATAACAACTCATTATGCTCAAATAAATCATAGCAGTGCAAACAACATACTCAACAATTCAAACATACGAATAAAATCGTAAGCATAGAAAATGGTAAGCTTGCTACTTTGGTGTGCTTTCTCTACTTCTTCAACTTTATATTCTTTTGTCCAAACTTCTCAATTGGACTCCTCCTTTTCTATTTGATCCTATTATAAATTATATAACAATTTCTATAAATAAATTACTCAATATAAAATATAAATTTACCAATAATTCTCTTCCTTACTAACTTTGAGCACTTTGGCCAAAACTTCAATTTTCATTCAATAAGCCTTTAGATTGAAAATTTAACTCCATTGTACACAATTTTCCATGATAAACTCATTAGTAATATCCATATCTCAAAATTCATCTTCCATCATGTATAATTCTTCATAGCCGTACAACTCACAAAATTAACATAAAAATTCAAGTATTTGAATCATATAGAAATACTCATTCTAGCATCTAAACCTGACAATAAATTCAATGGAGATATCCATTTTCCAAAATCATCTCTCCCCACAGCCTAATTTACTTGACCGAATAGCAATACTCTTGTAACAAAATTTTCTAAGGTTCATAATTTCTCAATTATGTTCATTCTCATATTCTACCATACCACAGAGTTCATATATGCCATTATAATTAAGAAATAAAATTCAACATTTACAACCACTTTATTTTGGCCGTGGGTCTCCCATAGAGAATTTGGCATGATTTCAAAAAACTAAACTGATTAAATGCAAGCTCATACATATCTCTTTAATCTTATGATGTTTGATCTTTGATTGTCTACACTTGGTTCTAACAGTGTGTTTGGAAGTTTTTTTTTATAGTGGAAGAGGATGGAGTGTAATGACTTTATGGGTTGTGTCATTATATGAAAAATATTTTTAAGAGGGAGTGGGATGGTAAGGGATGGCCTCTCAAGCCATCCTTGACTATCATAAATCTAATTTTTCTTGTCCCTCCAAATTGGAGGTCAAGGATGGAGTGACCAAAAATAATTATTTTAATTACAAAATTATCTTTTACGCATATAAAAAATATATGCATACCCCCGCAATATCTTTTCACGCTTTGCACCACACTATCAAAAATAAACCCACTGTAAAGTGCCTTACTAAGCTTGGTTCGGTTGTTTTCATCTCATAATAGTTATCACACACCCTAAACACATCCAAGTATAATTTCTTCCAAGTCTTTACCATGCCTTTGTTGATTTTATCCATATTAGTTTATAGGTGTTCTTTTTTTGTAATCATTAATAGGTTTCGTAGAAGCAACGTTATAATAACTTAATGGTAGTTATTGTGATGAAGACTTCAAGATTAATTTAAAATTATTGTTTAGTTATTTCTATTGTTTGATAAAATTTTTATTTCTTTACTAATAAAAAAATTTATTAGTAAGGAAGTAAAAATAGATAGTAATAATCTATTTTTTTATGTGAAAAAAATTTATTCACACATTTTTTTATTTAAATTTATTAATAAGAATGATATTAGAAAAAAATAGTTATAATATATTTATTCCATTTATTTTATAATAACTTCTAAATAATGGTCAAATGAGACTGTTCTTTCCCCTATAAAACTCTAAAATAATGAAATATTTCATTTCATTTCACTCCATTACGTTCTATTACCATTTTATTCCATTCCGTCCTAAACTTTTAAACATAACTTAAGGTTGTCTTCAAAACACCACCTTTACCACGTGCAAGACCACCATTGAGAAGCTCTTGATGAGAGGAACATTTTTCATGGAGGAAGTATGATGATTTAAGGTGATTTAGTGAGTGAAATTGGTCTTTCTCTCCCTAGGATTCAAGGACACCATTTCTGACGAGAATGAAGTTCTCTCTGTCGCTCTTCGGTCTGGTTCAACGTAAAATGGGAATAGAGAAGGTGTCCGGAGGAAAATGAGGAGCGTGATAGTGGGTTGTGGGTCCCACACCATTTTAGCTCTTATTACAACATTTGACCCACTACTTTCCCTATTCATTCAATGAGTCTTTCCTTAATATTCTTCTAATATCTTCCTCTATTATAAAATCTTTAATCCTCTTTCATAATCCATTTTTAATTGGCCAAGATTCATATATTAACCTAGAGGAACAAATTTAACTTGTATAGTTTTTTTAATTTTAAATCTTATAATTGACAAATAAAAATCGATCAAGTGGGAAAAATATATAAATAATTTTTAATATTTTAATGAGTCCTACTTAACTCTATAAATTTTCTTTCTTCTCCTAAAATTATTTTTTTTGGGATTATAATCCTTAAACGTTAACCCATCTTGGGTTTTATCTCCTCATAAATCCTTCTTTAATTATCAAAATTATAAATTCAAAAATCATAAATTACTAGCTATTTTAACAAGAAAATATGGGATGTTACATTGTATCAAAAAAAATATGGGATGTTACAGGCAGCAACCAAAAAAATTGGCTCCCAATTTTTAAACAAGATTAAATTGGCTTCCAATGTTTCTTTGACTAATATATAAAATATGATTAGTGGAATTAGCGTTAATCACCTCGGCAAGACATTTAACGCATTAATTATATAAAAACGTTTTTTTTTGACCGGCTAGAAACTCGTACACATGACTATTGTATAATTTTTACGTATATCATATACCAAAACACATATTATAATTTAAATTAAAAATATTCAATTTTTATACATTAAAAAGTTACTAAATTAATGTTTATATTTTTATATAAATGAGTTTTTTAAATTAATTATCATATAGTAGGAATTAATTGTTGATTGATTATTTGATAATATTAAATGTCTCAAAATAAAGAGCATTAATTATTCAATTATGTGGTAATGAATTATGAGGATTTATGATTTAAAAAAATTAATGATCATATTATTGTTTTTAGTTATTTATTATACAGTACGTCAAACAGTTTTTATTTATTTTTTTAAAGAGTATGTATTAGGTTTTCTTAATTTAGTAGCATTAAAAAAATAATTTTGTAGTATAAATATTTTTTTGAATAATTTTTTTATAATTCTTCTATATTTCTATTATTAAAATTATAAATATAAACTCGTACATAATTATTGTATAAATTTTTATGCAAACCATATACCTTAACACGTATTGTAATTTAATTAAAAAGTTTGATTTTTATACAAATAAAAATTACCAAATTAATTCTTATATTTTTATACAAATGAGTTTCTAGCCGGTCAAAAAAAAAATTTATATAATTAATGCATTAAATGTCTTGCCGAGGTGATTAATGCTAATTCCACTAATCATATTTTATATAAAAGAAACATTGGAAGCCAATTTAATCTTGTTTAAAAATTCATATATGAATTAATTGGTGGTTTTTTTAATCGGTGATTGATTCCTTGACAATATTAAAGGCCTCAAAATAAAGAGTATTAATTACTAATTTATGTGACAATAAATTTTGAAGGTTTATAATTTGAAAGAATGAATTCAAATTGACAAAGTAATTGACACCTCGGCTACATACAGACGCTCCATGCAAGAATTTCCAAATTTAAATTAAGTGTTGAGTTGGCACTAGTGGTGTGTATGGGCTGGTTTAGGCTTGAGTTTGCCCATGCCCAAAGATTGGGTCAGTATTAGACCAAGTACAATCAAGTTACATCATATTGGGTTACTAGGTTTATCAAGTTGATGGCACAAATAAGTAAAAATGAAGGATGAGATGCGGGATGAGAATAACAACATAAACTTGAAGGAGATGTGATCACACATAAAGCCAAACAAATAAACAAATACAGATATGAGACAGCAGATTTGAGGATGGTAAGATCTAATGGTGATGGTGAAGAAGAGGTAGAGGAGAAAGTGGTGATCGAGATATAAAGGAGATGGTGGCGGCGACCATAACACAGCTAGAGCACCAAGCCACTAAGAATTTGATATGTTTGAGAGAAGAAAAGAAGCAATTACTACTAGGAAATAGGTCAGCCTTCCCAAATAGGTTTGCTCAGAGCAATTTGGTCAAAAAAGGGTTAGACACAGGTCAACCTATTTTCTAATGGGTTGGAATTTGCTTAACCTAAGATCGCTATGGTGAGCTGACTCATATATTCAGCTTTTTTTTTTCAGCATTTTGAATAATAATCTAAACAAACAACATTGTATAATTAAATTAAAAACCACATAAACAACCAATTTACCAAAATGCATTAATAAATACTAAAAGTCTAAAATATAAAAAGTAAAAAGAAAATTTAAAATAGTCATAGATTAATCATGTAACTCTAACTTCCATTTTCCAGCTAGATTTTTTTCCCCGCGTGATACGCGGAATGAACAAAAATATTGTATTTTTCAAATATATTATGAAACCAAAAAATGGAGAAACACAATTTTGCAAAAGTATATATTTGATATATAAATAATTTAAAAATAAAAGACAAAATATATTATATCCTGTTATCCAAGCAAAATTAAAAAGTATTAATAAGTGATAATCATAAAATATATAATTGACAAAAAAAATATAAACGACTACTATCTATTCGATTTTGTATTTCTAATGATCTATTTTGAAAGATAGTCCCATTTTGAGGAGTGTGACTAAGTTGAAAAAAAATCCATAAAATTGAATTTATAGCTTTTATAAACATGAACATGCTTGCTACAATATTTATATCACACTTTTTAAATAGGATATATCCATCAAAAAAAGAAAATTTTTAAAAAGTATAAAAAAATTCAATGAAATTTTTAGTGAGTCACCATATTCTACATAGTGGGTGTTTTTCTTTTTTTTTTCTTTCTTTAATAAATAAGAAGACAATTGTCCATGAATATCACTAGGGGATTAATCTCAAAGCATCATACAAAACCTAATTCCTCACATCATTAGGGACATCATCAAGAATATGCAGTTTTTAAGATGAAACTCCTCTATATGCTAAATGATTAGCTACCCTAGTAGCCTATCAGTCCATATGTTTTAAGCTATTGATCAAGGGAAGATTATCACTTTCCACCTCCACAGCTATAAATCTTCCATCCCAAGCAATCTTCAATCCCATCATACCAAGAGTGGGTGTTAATTGCAAAAGATAATAAATTATCATCTTCAAGGTCCTATTTGTCAGTTATCTTAAAACAAATGTTAAACCGAAGTAGTTCCTCAATGATCATTGACATGTTGAAATTGAATAAAAGTTAATAGATAAGGAAAATACAATTTGCTAAGTTCTTTGCATGGATATAGTGATACCATTTGTAGATGTTAGATTATTGAAAGCATGCCTAAATTTATTAATTACATTTTTTGGGAGAGAAAAATTAACCATATTGACTTGATATTATCATTCCTTAAACATAAAAGATTAAAAACATCATATGTCTACTCATCATTACAATGCAAGTGAGTTGCACCAACACCATCAACATTAGGCAACAAATAACCTCATCAGATTTAGACTTTGTAGATTAGTATTTTAGTTTGGGTTGATGGTACTTAGATGCTTTGGTAGAGATATTTGAAACCAATACAAAAGAAATGATACCTGTTGGAGATTATTTCCTACACTAATCGTTTGGATGTAAACTTTTTTATTTATTTATTTGTTATTTATTTATTTAATAAATAAAATTGTCATTTCTATTATATTGTTTGTATGTTTTCTTTATAATAGGATCCATGAATAATTATATAATTATTCTAAATGTCCCTAGTCAATCATTATTATAGGAACAATGATAAACCAAGACTAGTATGATTTTAATTGATGATTATGTATAAAGATATGAATCAAAATCATAGGCACTGGTTGAAGAAACTGACTAGTTGTGAGGTAGCCTCATGGATAGGAACAGACTTAGGTAATATGAAAAAGGGACAGCCTCCCCTAAATTATTGAATTCTTTGTAATTTTTATATATTATATGTGTAATTAATATTGTTTTCCTATAAAAATTATGACTTCGCCCCCTTGAAAATTTTGAATTTAGTCCCTTTATATATTTCACCCCCCGGTCAATATTTCTTGGTTCCACCCCGGTATATAGACATGGTCATAAGTATATCTCACTTATAGTTCTGTCACTTAGCTCTCAGACTTGAGATTATTATAGATTCCTACATGAGGAACACTGTGCTTTGATATAATTAAAAGTCACTCTTTAACCAGGTAATGATGCAGGTTATATTCAGATGCAGTGGGATTCATGCGGTTGATGTTAAGTAATCAAAATGGAATTTGTCCTTTTAATATAAGAGAGATATCTCTGGGTCAATGATGGAGCGAGACTGAGAAATGTGTAGCCATATTCAAATGGAAGTTGTTTCATTTTTATAAGTCAGTCAAACTTAGGATCATAAAAGCACGGTTAAGCAATATAAGGGTGATGACTCCTTGTCTCATGCCTAACTTAAATATTGTGTGACAAAAAAGATATGACACGTACTATTAGATAGGTTGTATCGGATCACCGATCTTCATATAATTTGAGTAGTCATAATGTCTTACTAAAGGCATCTTATGATTTGTGGGTTTGGAAGAAATTTTGGACTCATTGCTAATATTATATTAACATACAAAGTCACACATAAGAATGAACATAACATACAAAGTCACACATAAGAATGAACATAACACGAGCTATAATATCCAAGTTCATTGAATTTGGAAATGTCATCATTCGTTGTATCCAATGGTTTGAAAACCGGACCGGACCGGATGGTCGGACCGGTCGGACCGTCACCCGGTGTGAAGAACGGTTCGGTTTTCAGCTTTGGACCGTTTTAGGGGTTGAACCGCTTTGAACCGGCTTTTGAGCCGGAAACCAGAGTTGAACCGGGAACCGGAACGGTTTTTAGAGAATCGGACGGTTTTTTAAATTGGGTAAAATTTAACTTAAATTTAATTTTTTTTACCAAAATTATTAATTATAAAAATTATTAGAGAGTAAAACACTATTTTTCATTTTATTTTTAAATTAATAGTTATAAAAATGAAAAATTTCATTGTATTATACTCTCTCCATCCCAAATTATAAGAGAATTTTGAGACTCTTTATTTATCCTAAAATATAAGAGACATGGATAAAATTTGTGGAGTAATTAATATTATTTTTCTTTTACACCCTTGAGTAATTAAGACTGTATTGATAATTACTAATAATGAATCAGTCTTACTTCAGACTTTTAATGTTGGCAATTTTGGAAAAAAAAATTGAAATTGTAGTACAATTAATAAATTTAACTACCAAAACTATTTTTTCCTTGATACAGATGAAATAATTATTTGTTTTTTATAATTGGAAAGGGAGGGAGTATAGTCATTTTATAATATTATGGTCATATAATGTTATCATATTAAAGTGTTTTAACATTACTTTCAATGATTTAATATATATTATTACTATATGAGCTTATTAACTTATTATGAACTTAAACTACTTAAATTTATTTTCTTAACAATTTGATATTTTATTTTTATACATATATTATTATATATAATATTATTTTTACTTAATTATTACATCACCGGTTCGACCTCCGGTCCAACCGGTTGAACCATAAAAACCGTGACCCGGTGAAGTTTCCGGTTCGACGTCCGGTCCGGTTTTTAAAACATTGGTTGTATCTCTTTCTATATTATAGAATATATTTCTTATTTGGAATATAAAATATTTTAAAAGGTTTCTAATTTAATTAAGAGAATAATTATTCTATTAAATTAATTTATCACTCTCTTAATAGTAGTAGAAGACATTAATATTATATTATATTAATTATGAATTAATTTATATATATATTAATATCATTTTTATTTAATTTCAATAGTGTATTTCAATTAAATGAAGATAATATTTGATTAAATTTAAATATTAAATTTAATCAAATCTTGGAATTAATTTAAATGATATATGTTTGAATTAAATATGATTTAATTTAATATATATTTATTTAAATTAATGAATAATTTAAAAGATGTATGTCTAAATTAAATACGATTTAATTTTAACCATATCAGTTTAAATTCAAGTTAGTGGATAATTTGATTTAAATAATATATTTGAATTAAATAAGATTTTGTTCAAAATATATTAATTTAAGTTAAGTGGTAAGATATTGAATATATTAATTTAAATAATATATTTAAATTAGCTATTATTCTAATTTGTAGAATAAGCTAATCCTTCTCTGCATAAAGAAGATGCTAGGGCTCTCCAAAAGATATAGTTTTCTTCTCTTCTTCCACTATACTTCACCCCATATAGAGGGAGTTAGAGAGAAAGAGATTAAAATGCCTTTTTTAATAAATTAAAAGGCAATGTTCATCACATGAAAGTTTTGTGAACTATTCGAGGACGAGATTGTGAAGACAATTTGATCAAGGTGCCAGCACACCATTTGTGTTTCATCCCATTTATGTGGATACTATAGAGGGTGGGTATTTGGAAGAGTTGTCCACATGTGATCCAGTATAGCCATATTCGTGAGACGCATTTGATAAAAGTCGAAACTTTACAAAGTAAGGTATAAATCTTTGTCTTGTACTCGATTTAAATGATGCTGACAGATCCTTTGAGAGATTTGGGTATGAAAAATTTTATTTTCCTCTGTGTTTATGACCCCAAATCCCAACAATAGCAACTTCACATAAAAGTTACTCCTACAAAAGACGTTTTAGCCTTGGTTAAATTAGGAGAGGATACCATGTGCTGCGATTTCCAAAGCAAAAACCATGTACAATGATATTCTTGCACCAAACCTCCAACGATTTGTGGAAAGAAAGAGAATGACAATAATCAAAATCACCACACAATGCTTCAAAACATCATTCATACCCTCCTCTTGGTCCTCATCCTCACCATCATCCATCTCATCTCCATCAGCTAGCTCCCTCTCCTCTTCTTTGAGTTCAACCTTGTCTGCACATGTAAGAAACACAAATGTCAGAATCCCGAGATTAAAAAAAAATTTAAGGCCACCTTAACGAAAAGAAAAGAGATGAATGGAATTCCTTTTATTCAAGGCTACCCCATCTGCCCACACTGTTGCTCATAGTTGGTGATGATAGTAAGAACTATGAAGCAATGAGAGCTTGAGATACTAACAAAGAGAACTAAGAAAGAAAGTTAGTTATGGTGTAGAAATCGTAATCATAAGCAAACCCCAATAGATAGGCCTTTTGTGTAGTCGTATAAATAGATGAACAAATTGAATTTTCAAATTCATGCAAATGGAATGAACATAAATTAAATCTTCTTCATTCTTTTCGACAAGGTCGTGTTGAGCCTCCTCCATCCTCAATAGAAAACTTGCGTATATACCAACATACATTTAAGTCTATGGAAACCAAGAATGAAACAGATTAAAGAATTAAAGAAGTAAGATATACCTAGATCGAGAGGTTGCGACAGACGAGGCAAAATGTGTTTTTGAGTGCTCCTTTAAATAGATGCAGCCTCTAATTGCCTTGAACATCTAACAATTCGTATAAAACGTCATTGTAGCCTTCGAAATTGAACATAGGTATAGTTTGAATTTGTGTTGGGATAACTGATTTAAATACCACCAATCAGGCTCCATTTTTTGAATCGTCATGATTGACTCTAGTGTAGAAAAAGTATGCAATAACATTTGGGAAAATGATCAAGGTGGGAAGAATTAATTAACTAATTAATCATTCTGACCTTAAAAAACCTAGTTTTTAAAGTATTGGAGTCCCACGAGAAAAATTTATATAAAATAGCATAATTGAGAAAAGCTCCAGTCTGGAATAGAGTTCTCCATTGAGCTCACAACCCCAAGTTGAGCTGGAGAAGAACTTTCATGAATAGTGCGGCTCATTTAGATTCTATTGTTTTATAATAAATTTCAAGTATCTATCTAATACAATAATCTAACAATATTAAACTACCATATAATCACAATTCACACACACAAAAATTTGCATATCTTCAATTATCAACATAATGACTCAAATTCATAAGTTCATTTAATATCATCATAATATTTAAACTCTATTCAATTTAAAACTTCCTCTAAGATTATATCCATTTTTAATATTTAAATTCTATTGAAAATATTTTGACAAAAAACTTTTATAGAAATATGCTAAGAAATCTCAAAATAATAAAAATAAAATTGTATAATGCCCCATGAAATTTATGGAGAAAGTTGAAAGAATGAAAAAAATAAAAAGAAAAAAAGTGAGTTAAACGGTGCAAGTTGGGAAAAATTTACTTCAATATGAGCTCCATTTTTCTTAGCTTAAATTGTTTATAAAATGTGCTAATCCATGGGTTGAGACCTGTTTCCCAGCCTTAGAAGTAAGAGGCCACAAATGTGTGAGATGAAGAAAAAGGGAAGAGCCGAAGAGATACGTGAGAGATGAAGATAGAGGGGAGAGGCCACCGATGCGTGATTGAGATATGTAAGACAGAGAGAGGAAGAGAGAGGCAAGAGGTCAAGAGGGAGGGGACAAAAACTGTGGCATGTGATAGGTTTATGAAAAATAAATAAATTAAATGATATTTTTTTAAATCAACCCATTGTTGCAACCTATAATTTGAACCAGCCTGATAATTTTAATCACGGGTTGGTTTGAATTAGGTTGAATTTATCATATTCAGTAAAGTCAGAAATATGGGCCAAACTCGATGGACTAGCTTGTTTAACCTGAAGAAAACAACTGGTTGGACTAGAAATTTGGAAACTTTTATAAGAAGCGGACTTTTGAGTCTGAGCTCGTTGGCCCGATCAAAAAATGGGCTAGTCCGCATGGGCCATGGGCTGACCCGTTTAACTAATTTTCTTTTTATTTTGCACTTTTTAAATATTTTTCTTTGTGAATGATTTTAATAGTAATGATTAATGATGATGTTAATAATTAATATATAGTTAGTTTTAGTTGTCTTGATTTAAATAGTTATGTATGTGAAAAAAATTTGTATTATTTTGTAAATGTTAAATTAGATTAAAAATTTAAAAAATACAGGCCCATAAGCTAGTCCATAGCCCGTTGAATATGGGCTGGACTTAAAAAAGGTCTATTTTATAAACGAATTTTTGGGTCTAGCCCATATTAGGCCCGGTCCGTGACTAGCTGGCCCATATGGATCGATTCAGCTCGAATTCTCACCTCTAATATTAAGTAGGTTGTATTCATTTTTAGTTAATGCAACATGAATCATGTTTTGAAATATAATTTTATATATATAATAGAAGATTTTATATTTTAAATTCCTTTAATATAAATTTTAGCCAATTTGGGTCATTGAACATAACTTTTCCAAATTATAAAGTGTTATTTACTTATTTTCACATCACACCGAAAAAAAAAATCGCTACCCTCACAAGGCAATCCCAATGTAAATTACAAAGATAGCAACAGGCCGTTGATTATATTAATTTTAAGATATAAAAAATTGTTACTTTCATAATGCAAGGCTACTCATAACGCTACTCATCAGCTTAATATTGATTAGCACTATGTATTGCTAGCCTTCCACGTGGCTTTGTAGGAGGGCTTTTTTCTTTTGGTAAACTTGGTAGGAGGTTATTTTTTTTTAGGAGATTAAGATGATAGAATAGAATTGCTGTGTAATGGTTTTTAACCCATTTCTTTTCTATTAAAAAGTATTTATATATATTTTTTTATATATTTTTAATTAAAAATTGAGATGTAAATTTTTTTAATATATTATAAATTTAATTATTAATTATATATTAAAAATATTAACTTCTTAAACTTTAAAAAAATTAAAAAATTTATATGTTAAATTTTAATTAAAAAATAATATAAAAGACATAAAAAAATTATATAAATTTATTTTAAAAAAATAAAAGATAGCATCGGGCCGAGCAAGTGACCCAATCCTAGTGGTATTTTTGAAATATCGTTACCTAATCGGGACTAACATGGTCCCTTGAAGAGAAATGGAGAATTGACGATCATCTGGGCTGAATCTGCAATTTTTCATTCCACTGGTTCCAACAAAGGCAACAACGATAGGAAAAGAGGGCCAGGCAAATCCTTTAATTTGCAAGGGCGAACTTGGCTGTATTTGTTGTTTGAGAGGCCGTTTACGTTTTCCCTGCATAAACCGTTAACTTTATGAATCTTTTGTTTTTATGGTTTGATCCGCAAACCGTAAAATTAGTCGGTGTTGTTGGAATTTAGCAATGGCATCGGGTCCAAGCCAAGCGCCTAATGTCGATCTCTTCGATGCTTATTTTCGACGGGCGGATTTGGATCGAGACGGCCGTATTAGCGGTGCCGAAGCTGTTGCCTTCTTCCAGGGCTCCGGTTTGTCCAAGCAGGTTCTTGCGCAGGTAACCTCATCACTATTTGTCATTACACACATTTATGTTTACTTACGCATGATTGTATACAAGTTTATTGTTTTAGTGGTTGAAATTAGCTTATCTAGACTGTTTCCATTTTTAATGTGATCTTAAGAATGTCAATTTGTACTTCTGATCTGAGGTTGGTTACATTGAAGATGATTTAAATTTATGTTCCGTTGGAATTTCCTTGAACTGTCAGTGTCGATGTTCGGTACATTGTTTTATCTTGCTATCATGAAACTAAGATTTTAGACAGATCTTAGCCATCAGGGGTGCCTGGACTGTAAATTGCTTATATAATGGTGCCAATCTACCTAAAGGTTTTTTCTTACGTTATAATGTTTGTAAATATTAGAAGTCACAATGAATTGAGTTTTCTAGAATTTCAATAGTGAGAGTTAATCATGAGTAGTGTGCCTATGTTTTTCTACAGAAAGTAACAGCTAATCTTATTCTACTTTCTGTGGGGCAGATATGGAAATAATAAGCAAAGTTATGCAATTTAATGATATTTATACCGTTCAAGAGATTAAAATAAAACTATTTATTGGGCTTTACTCAATAACTTGTGTTTTGAGTTGTAAAGTTCTTTGATACCTTATCAAATCCTCTGCGTCCAAATGGTGACCGCCATGCTTCTATTTGAAGTTAAGTTTCAACCAAAGATATGGGGACTTGTGTTTTGTCTGCACTTTAAGTCCAAAGGGCTCTCATGTGAGTGATTGTGCGAGAGAATATAATTATAGTAAAACTATTTTTTAGGCCTTAACCTCTTTTAAGTTGAAATGGTCTTTGACAGGGTTGTTGACAGCACCTGAGAGTATTGCTTTGATTGTTAGTGAAATATTGGTGTGATGGTGTCACCTCTGTCTTTTGCTTGTGACCTTGAAACATGGATGTTCTGACTAGTGACACCACTACAGAAAGCCATCTACATTTTAATCCTGTGAAAATATAAACACATTTATATTTTAAATTTTATTAACAACACCGGTTAGCTTCATTTACAGATTTGGGCTTGTGCAAACCAGAGTCAAAGTGGTTTCCTTGGCCGGACTGAGTTTTACAATGCCCTTAAACTTGTCACAGTGGCACAAAGTAAGCGAGAACTAACCCCAGAACTTGTAAAAGCAGCTTTGTATGGGCCAGCTGCATCCAAGATACCTGCACCTCAAATTAATTTCACTTCCACAGCTGCACCTCAGTTTAATTCTTCTGCAGCTGCACCTCCAACGCAGATGGGTCCTGTTAATCCTATATCCTCCCAAAATATTGGATTAAGGGGGACAGTTCCAAATTTAGTACCTAGCGTTGCCACTCAAGGGTTATCTGGAGTGGTAGTTGTGGGTAGAGCTCAAGCTATTACCCCAAGCATTACAAGTGATGGAATCAGTGGCAAAACGAGTGGAGTTCCAGCAGCAATGACCTCCCATATAGTAGCTGATGGAATTAGTCCTTCATCAACTCAGGATGGGTTTAAGCTTGCCACCTCCAGTTCAAATGCCACGCTGCCACCTAGGCAAAACCCTGTCTCTGACACAAATTCATCTGGACAGGTGGTTAAGGATTCTAAATCAGTTGATGCTTCAGGAAATGGTTTTACTTCTGGTTCTTTTTTTGGTGGGGATGTGTTCTCTGGTACCTCATCTCAGCTAAAGCAATACTCTTCACCACAAGGATTTTCTACGAGCCGTTTGCAGGCTTCATCAGCTGTTGTTCCTGTATCTGGAGTGAACCGGAATTCTATTCAGACAAGCACCACTGATTCTTTTCAGAGCTCACTTGTGACACAACCTGTTAGTGCGCAACTTCCGCAGGCTCAGCCACTGGTGAAACAAAACCAGCATGCCTCAATCCAGACACGTAACATGTTGAATCTTTCTGGACATTCAGTGGGATTGCAAAATTCTGCTTCCAGTCACCCTCCGTCTCCCTGGCCAAGGATGACTTCATCTGATGTTCAGAAATATACAAAAGTATTTGTGGAGGTAGATACAGACAGAGATGGGAAAATTACTGGGGAACAAGCCCGGAACTTGTTTCTTAGTTGGAGATTGCCAATAGGTATGGTTCTTATGCTTGTCTTGCCCTTTTGCTTTGATAGGGAGCCTTGCAGTTTTTTTTTTATAATATTTTACTTTCTTTTCTAGGTCTTCTGCGACTGCATACAGTTGAAATATATGATTGATAATCTTTGTCAGAATATAGGTTGCATTTGATAGCATTTGCTTGGGAGGGAGAGAAGGAGAGAGGGAGAGGGAGAGAGAGAGAAGGGGGAGTTCTGTTCTGCTCACCATACATATAACCTTTCAATGGCTAGCTAATTCCCTGATCCTTATTTTTATTGTTTGGCCTCTATCTTTCAGAGGTTTTAAAGCAGGTCTGGGACTTATCTGATCAAGATAATGATAGCATGCTTTCTCTTAGGGAGTTTTGTATTGCATTGTACTTAATGGAGCGATACAGGGAAGGACGAGTTCTTCCTGCTGTACTTCCTAATAACATTATGCTTGATTTACCAACTACTGGTCAACCTACAAGTCACTACAGTGCTGCAGCTTGGGGAACTTCAGGTATACAAGAAATCAGCTGTTTTTTTTTTATAAGCTTCCACATTTATGAAAGTATCTGCTTCTGCTTATAAATCTGTCTCCCTGCCACTATCTCTGAAGGTTTTCAACAACAGCAAGGGATGACTGTTTCTGGGTCCCGATCAGTGAACCCTGCTGCTGGTCGGCCGCCAAGACCTGTTTCTGCCCCTCAATCTGATGATGGAACAAAGAATAAGCAGCAAAAGTTCAGGGTGCCAGTCTTGGAGAAGCACCTCATAAGTCAGCTGAGTTCTGATGAACAGAATTCAATTAATTCAAAGTTTGAAGAAGCAACAGAAGCAGATAAGAAGGTACCTTTTCTATCTCTCTACGGTTGCACCATATCTTTGACTTGTTTATTTTAATGATTTTCTTTTTAACTATTTATCCACAAGCATTATTGAGCTTCTTTTTCTATTTTGATTTAATTTTTTCCCCATAATATTCCTGTTATGCTTTTTGGCTGTATTTTGGTTATCTGCTGTCCAATCACCTTTGCTGATTTATATTAGCCTTTTTTTTGTTGCACTGTTTAAACCTTTCTGAGGAATTTTGTTTCCTATCTTCATTTTTCCAATTTTGCATATAGGGCCATCTCTTTAAGGTGAGTTAGTTTTATGTTCTGATGAGATGTCATTGCCAGAAATTTTTGCTTTCTCTTTATCCGTCTTTTTAATGATGATTGAAACTTACAGATATGACACCTATTAGCTGTTACAGTTATCTCTGAACAGTGCATGGAAAGTTCATTTTCTAGATTGTCATTTGTGTAGATCTTTATGTCATGCCTATATATATTTGATTGGATTTTGTTCTGTTTTTAGTTGAGGACCGGAAATTATCATCACTTTTTTGTTTTTGTTAACTGAAGGTGGAAGAACTTGAGAAAGAAATATTGGAGTCCAGGGAGAAAATAGACTTTTATAATACCAAAATGCAAGAACTCGTGAGTATTTTCCGTGCTTTCTGCCTTGAAACTAATGGTGTTCAATCTGCATTCTATTTGGTCTGTTTTGTGGTCTATTTTCTAAATGTTATTAGATGATAGATTTTAGGAAGTTTAAACATGCTAACATGCATCCTGTATCCTAGTTTGAAGGCTGAGCCATATTCCGTATAGATGCAGCCAGCAATTTCATGGAGTTTGGCAAAATATTGCTTATCATCATTGCACTGCATGAAAAAATTCACTATGCAAAGCTTTCAAGGATGTGAAAAATATATTTGCTGTTGTTTCACCATATTTAATCCCATAACTTCCATACTCATGCCATTGTAGATACTGTAAATTTGTTAGGTTCATTGACATAATAATTGAAAACTAAGAAATGTGGTGTTTTTCTGGCCAAAAAAAAAAGACGGTGTTTTCTATTGAGGAAAAAATGAATCCTCTCAAGTGTCACCTTCCTCATGTTTGTAGGGTTCATCACCCCTTCGTCCTTCATCTTTATATTGCCCTAGAAACTATTGATGGCCTCATTTTCCTTAATTTGATGTCCTTTTGTAGTCTATTGCATGCAATATCAATTCTGACTTGCCACGCAGTTCTATTTTTTATTTTTCTTGGAAGAATTGTTGTTGGTTTTTTTTTTTTGGGGGGGGGCGCTCCATTCTACCATGGCAGCTGCCACTACAATTCCTCTTTTTATTCCTATTTTTCTCTTGAAAAGATTTCATCGCTCATCTCTTAGATTTTGGATTCTTCTCTAATTACTTAGGTACTTAGGCTGCGGCCCTTGTCTTTTTATTTAAAGTTTAAATAATAATTAGGGAAAAGTTATCAATATAAGAGTTGTAATTTTTTCCCCTTTTATATTCTACTGGTAATTAATCACATCTTTTCTTCAATCCTTTTTGTTTTTTGTGTAAAAGGTTCTGTACAAGAGCAGGTGTGACAATTGCCTTAATGAGATTGTAGAAAGGATATCTGCCGATAAGCATGAGGTATCTTTCTTGACACTTTCATGTGTTCTGATTACCTTCTTAACCTCTTCTGTCTATCAGTTGCATAATATATTAATATCAGGTTGAGATTCTTGCAAAGAAATATGACGACAAATATAAGAAAGTTGGAGATATAGCATCTAAGTTAACTGCTGAGGAGGCTGCATTTCGTGACATACAGGTTTGATGAATTATTGATTTTTCTTCAATTGATAGTGTTAGTGTAAATGCAAAAAGCTTATCATTATTCTCTTCTTTTTTTGCCTTGTCAATGTCAAATAATTTTTTTAAGTATAATGCACAGGAGAAAAAGTTGGAATTGTATCAATCAGTTGTCAAATTGGAACAAGATGGCAATGTTGATGGTACCCTACAGGTATATCTGAAATTTCTAATATTACCAGGTCTTTGCAGATATCTGGAGACTAATTTTTTGGTGTAACCCTAGAAAACCATTATATTATATATGAAATAGAGCTACAATATTCCAGTTCGATATGGGATTGAATATGGAAATATTGCAGATTACAGTAGACTTAGGGGAAATATAGCAGAAAATATAAAGGGACCTCTAGCATTCGAGAGGCTAGAGAACTCTCCTCACATCAGACCAAATTCGTCAATTATGCCTTCATGAACCTTCGCTCCCCAATATATATCCAACCAAAAGCCCTTTCCTCTCTCACTCACTATCACACCCACACACCTAACAACAATGTGAGATGATTAACATTGTTATTTCCATTTTCTACCCTTTCGGACACCTCACCAACTATTATAGTACTTTTGGACCCTCATGTATCACATCTGTTTGCCCCAGGTCTACCATTTTTCTTACGTCGTCTTGTCTTTAACTTTCAGGTTCATGCTGATCGGATCCAATCAGATCTTGATGAGCTAGTGAAATCTTTGAATGAACGGTGCAAGAAATATGGATTACGGGGAAAGCCCATGACACTAGTAGAGCTGCCTTTTGGTATATTAAAATTTATAGATATTGTTGTAAATTCTTTCTATCATTCTCCTGTCTCTTGCATGCTCACAACTTTTTTTTTTAATACAAGTTTCATTTACTTTGTCATTATCATTTGGGGGAATGATAGTTATGGACCAAAATTTGGAATTAATTCAAATAATAGATCAAAATATTGCAAAATGTCAATTATGGACCCAAGGTCCTTTACTCATCAGAAAATGAGACCAAAATTATTGAAATACCTTTAATCAATGTGAAATAGGAGAAGATGAGTGTCAAAAATTGAAATGATAGTGTAAATCCCCTGAAGATGAGTGTCAAAAATGGGTGAGATAGTTGAAATTTGTAATTTAAATTTTCCTTCATCAGTGTGAAACGGGGGAAGATAAGTGTCAAAAACCGAAATGACAATATAAAACCCCTAAAGATGAGTGAAAAAAATTGGGTGCAATACTTAAAATTTATAATAAGTGAATTTTCCTTGAGGATTTCTAATTTTTTACACTCATTTTCAATAGTTTTATTTTGTCATTTTAGTAGTAGATACTTATCTTTCCTTGTTTCACACTAATGAAGAAAATTCACTCACAAATTTTAGTTCTTGCGTCAAATTTTTGACACTCATCTTCAATAGTTTTATACATTTGTTTTAGTTTTTTATATTCATCTTCTCCTATTTCACATTGATGAAGAAAAAATCACCTACAAATTTCAACCATCGCACCCAATTTTTGACACTCATCGTTTAGGGTTTTACGCTATCATTTATGTCTTTGACACTTATCTTCTCCCATTTCACATTGATTAAGGGTATTTTAGTAATTTTGGTTTCAATTTCTGATGAGTCAAGGACATTAGATCCATTATTGATATTTTGCAAAGTTTTAGTATGCTATTAGGATTTATTCAAGATTTTGGTCCATAACCATTATTCCCTCTTATCATTTTCTTTGTTTTTTTCCTTTTAACTTGAGGAGAGGGATTTCAGTTGCTATACTACTAGTCCTGAATCATGAAACTTGAAATGGGTAGCTTGATAATGTTTCATTAGGATGTTTATTCTTTTCAACTAGTCATGTGCATATTTTTGGTAGTTTTTGAGTAGAGCTGTGTGGACTTTCACTTTATAATTTTCTTTTTTTAAAACTTTTGTCCTTTATTGTAAATGTTTTATCTTATCGTTCTAAATTTTGCTAATTAATACATTGCTACCGTGCGTTTCTCTTTCTTAGCTGCTCCTGGAACTATTATACATACATGTGCGCATGCACACAACACGTTCTGGGTATTGAGATCAGAAAACATTTTATAATCTGCAGTAGCTCTTCATTTTTGTTCAACAAAAGTTTCATGATATGGTTAATAAGTTTTTATTTTTCCCCTTCTTCCTGTTTTGCTTGTGTCTTACTTTGATGGGCTTCCCTTTCCTTGCATTCATTGGCCTCCACCTGCTTTAACTTTTAAGCCTGGCATCCTGGCATCCAAGAGGGAGCTGCTGACTGGGATGAGGATTGGGATAAGCTTGAAGACGAAGGTATGCCAAAATAACCCTAATTAATCTTGTTGATCTGTTAATTACTATTTTCTTTTAGATGAAACTCATATACTTGCTCTTATATACTTAATATACTTTTATCCAAGTAACTAATGAAATGTGTTCTTTATTTTACAACTCATGAAACCCTGGTAACTAACAGTATTTAAAAGAGAGAGAGAGCCCAATCCCAAACACAAGAACGCCACCATGAACAATACCATCTATACCCAAAACTTAGTAGGCAAGTACTGGCTACAAGGATCATTCCAAGCATTGATATAGGAGATTGCACTATCTTTCAATTCTTATAATTTGACTTTTATCTGCTTATAGTAGATTGAAGTAGTTGTTCTCACTTAGGCCTAACTGAATTGAGGTTAGAAAATCATATTATCGGAAGGAACGCCAATAAGTTCAGCGACTCCGATTCTTGGAAATATAATTTAGAGGAAATTGATTGTAAATGCACAGAGAAGTCAAATGGGTACACGCGGTTAAGAGAGAAATTAGAGGGGAGGGGAAATAAGGTTGAGCAAGGGTCTCAAAGTGTGAAGCTGAGACCTGAGACAATGACGCGAACATTGTCTAAGACTGCAGCATTGGTGGGTTTGGCTGTGGCGGCAGCAGCAGTGGGTTGGAAAAAAGGAAGAGAGAGAGAGAGGGAGGGAGAGGAAAGAGGAGTGGTGAGAAAGCAGAGGGAGAGAAGAGGATAGAGGTGAGGGAGAAGACAGAGAGAGGGAGGTTCTAAGTAGAGAAGGTGTTTGTATAGATTCTTGCTTTCTTTTTATTAAATAAAAAAAGTAAGTTAGCAGAGTTTGATGAGTTGAAAAGAATACTTGTTATCAGTTTATTAGATAAGAGTATGTTGAGTATACAAAAACGAGTGATTAAGTTTTGTCCTTTTCTTTTTTTGGGGGGGGGGGGGGTTGGGTGTGTGCACACACTTTGGGAAATTTACTGATAAGATTGAGAATTGTGTTTAGAATTTTACAAAATCATCAAATTATCTTATTTGACCTATGTTGTCATCTAATGAGCACATGGACACACACATGCTCACACGTCTGTGCCTGTGTGCACGTACAGTTTAAGTAAAACAAGAAGTTCTATTAGAAAGTGAAGAATCTACAACTAGCTTAGGGAAAAGAAATTCCTCAAACCGGAAAAGACATGACCAGCTCAAAGCAACACATGGTAACGAAATGCCTAATAGTGTTAGTGAGCTGTTCAATCTCTTTGTATATCAGATAAGGAGTTTCCCTTAAAAAGATTATTTTCTAAGCTTTAAAGGGATCTGACTTTCTATTACAACCAATTCGTACCCAAATGATGCACATAATAAGGTGCTTGTATTGAAATGCAATATACTCTTTGATTAAAGTTGAAAAAAATTAGAATGGACTGAAAACTGTGCCTATGTGTTCCTTGATGATTTTCATACAATGCGTACCCATATATGTACATGAATGACCTTAGCCGGTGTGGAGGAAATCGCTCTAGATCTCTGACCATATGGGAGAAGAACTGGGTAAAAATAAAACTGTAACAGCTATAATAGAATCAAATTTGAAATCAGATTTAACTAAATTCAAATTTGAAACTTATTTCTTCGTGGAAAATTAGGGATTCCACACTTCCCCTGATGGAAAATTGAAGATTTATGCCAGTGGAAAAAATAATATTTGATTTAGTTGTTTTTTTAAATTATTTTGATTATCTTTTAGAAATTTAATTAGAATTAGAATTTTATTTTTAGCTTTTAGGAATATTTTATTTTTTAATTAAATTTTATCTTTTGTTTATATTTAAAATAATTTAAAGAGTCTTGATAGCGGAAGACTCTAGTTAGGATTAGAATTTGAGTTCTATAAATAAAAATCATGACAACTTAGGCCTTAGTTGTTGATTTGAATAATATTTGAGAATTTTTCAGTGATTTTTCTTTCTCCCTCAAACACTTAGACTTCTCCCTCCACTTCTCCATATCTCTCTCGCTTATCTTTCCCTTGTCCTGCACCACCCCCTCAAGCTAGGGAGAATATATCCATTATACTCAGCTGGGAAAAGTGATTATCAAATTGAGTTTTGGGCAATGCTTCAGTTAGCACATCGGCTGTTTGCTGGTGCGTGAGAGTATGAGACAGGCAAAGCTTAACGCAACTCCTCAAAAGGTTATGTACACATTTGTGGTAAACATTAGGAAGTGTGCAATTTCGAGATGTCTATTCTATCGCTCAAGCAATATCATTTTGTTCAGGTGTATAGGCACAAGAACTTTCATTGATGATACCTTTTTCAAGGAAAAATTGGACTAGGATAGAATTCAAATAGTCATGTACATTATCAGTTCTGACTACCTGAATTAGAGCATGAAATTGAGTTTGAACCATGGTATAAAATGTTTGAAAATGGGTACAGTTTCAGTCTCATTTATGAATAGTCAAGTGAACTTCTTTTAAGAATAAGTAAGTTACTTGATGAACCTTGGAGCAGATCCTATTTATGTCTTCAATTCACTTAAGGCTTGTGAAAGGCCAAAAAAGGAATTTCCAAGATCTCTTTCCTAGTCAATCAGTTCCCACAGGCAGATTGGGCCCAAAATGTCTACAGTGTGGGCCTCATCCTGGCTCTCTCTATATCCTAATTTAATTTGTCATTAGGTGCTTTTGTTGTAATTGCTTTCACGCACTGGTCGACGTAAGATTTCACTTACCAGAAATTGACAACGCCAATTCTTCAATGGCAAAGAGAAAAGGCTTTAATTTAAAGCTCAAGAAAAGTACAAAGGTTTTTTATTAGAGTAGGATGCCAAAACTTTGTGGCAATAGGAAGTCTTTGTGGTGTTTTGCTGTATTCTTGTATTTTTTATTAAGAAGGAAAATAAACACTTTCAAGGGTGTGTCTCACTACTCCACTTATACTGGGGACAGGATAATAGTTATGGTTTCCCTTAGTGTTCCTTTTTGTTCTGTCTTCAAAAGACCGTGATTGCTTTATTCTGTGTCTCTTTTTTTATGAGGATTGAACATTTTTCTCTTACTATAGATATAGATTTTCCTTTTCTATCAAAAGAATAATGTTCTAACTTGGTGCTAAACTAGAAGAGTTGGAAGATGCTGGTTTGTTTTTGGCTTTATCTGTAATAGTCTCAGCACTATAATCTTGTGGATCTTAACTCTGTCACGGCATCTGTTTGCCCTTATCCCCTTATCCCTCTTTCTTTACATGTAGTTTGCTAGTTCATGCTTTTGCTAAATCATTGGACATTTGGAATAAGGTTTTTACAATGTGAATAAGAAAGCCTTATTAGATTCACAATTAGGCTAGTATAGGAGGAGTCAGTCAGACATGATAGATTACTGTCAAAATTTGCAAAGACCTCAAAATCTGGGTCTTTGGTGAAGAGAAAGCTAAAACAGGAGTTGCTACTTTCGGTTGTTACCACTTGCCAGACCTATTGTGCCGGGGGGTATGATAGAATAAATCTTTTTCTTGGTGTGGTTGCAAGGATGGTTCAAGAGCTAGCAATTTAAAATATAATGTTTTTCTTGATTTAAACCTATTGTGCCAGGGGCTATGATATTGGTGCATGTAAATTGTTAATAACTTGTTTTCTTGTCTGCATTTTTTATCCACTTTTTAAGGTTGAATATAATTGTACAAACTTGATTATTTACCATACCTTCATCTATCAGGATTCACTTTCGTCAAAGAGCTCACGCTGTGTGTGGAAAACATATTAGCACCTCCAAAACAAAAAATGGTATCAGCTGTGCACAGGAAAGCTTCTGTTGTTGACGATCAAACATCCGCAGCTTCAGCTGAGAGTGATGATAAGTCAGATAAGCTTCAGACTGCTGAAGAGCATGCAGTTGAAAATGGATCTGTTCACAGTAAAGGTGAAAATGAGTCAGCAGTAAGTGCTCCTAACAGTCCATTTGCTAGGAGTGCCATGGGAAGCCCCACAAGGGACTCTGCCGAATCTAATATTGGAAAGAACACTGGCGAAGATAATTCACCACTTGATCAAGAGACCATACAAGAAATCCATAGGTATGGTTTTTAGGACCGATGCATTAGTTTTTCATCTAGTGGTTGGTAGCTCATTATAAAATTTTTGAAAGGCATGCTCCATTTTTCTTAGTTGTTCTTGGAGAACTGCTCATACTTTGTGTAATTTTGGATGCTTGTATTAATCTTCATCTTTAATATATGATGCATTACAAAGGTTTTAGACCATCAAATATCCTTATGTTAATTGGAGCTGAATTTCATTGCTATCAACTTTGATGTGTTTCTTTGTCATTTTTTCTCATGATAGAGGTCTTATGGTCCTGCAGAAGAATTATTAAATATTGTTTTGCATATGCAGTGATCATGGTGGTGTCAGGTCTGTGTTTTCTGGTGACAAAATTTTTGATGAACCAAGTTGGGGAGCCTTCGACACTAATGATGATATTGACTCAGTCTGGGGATTCAATTCTAGCAGCACTGCCAAGGTGGTTGGAAAAATTCTTGAACCTATCCTATGCAATTTTCTTTCCATCTGAAAACTTGTACATTTACATTGCTTGAATACTCCCTTCTTTTTTCTTCTTTGTGACTTGAATGCTCACTTTTTTATTCTTCTTTGTTACGCCTGGTAGTGGCTATAGTTGTTGTTGTTTCCCTGTTTCCCTTGAGAGATCAGCAGAATAGCACCTTGATGGGGCATGTTGGCTTGTCCCATGTCAAGTTTGTGCTGAGTGGTGAGTACTTGCTCAGGCAAACGGCTTTAAAAGTTGAGTACTTCCTTCAGGCCTTTTTATAAAATACTTTTAACCAACTTCACACATATTAATAAAGTTGGTTAATAGTGGTTAACTTATTTTGTCTAAAATTTTAATTTTTTTTCAAAATTATCCTTATTTAATAAAGTTCATTGAATTAATGTTATTTTATCTTAATCACTCTATATTTAAAATTAACCCATCTCTCCTTTTGACTTTTTAACAAATTGTGATCTGCCTCCTTGGATTATTTAAACCAAAGCTAGAAAAGTACATGAAGCGGCAAATACATTAATGTGAAAATATGGGTGGGAGGTCTCCTTTTCTCTTTTTCTGAACCTGGCAGCAGCAGGAAGTCAACAAGCTAATAGTAGTAATTGGTGACTCATCCTATACAAGAGGGAAGTAATTGCATGCACTTTTCCTCTCCAATGACACTTAATACTATATCATTAATTGCTGGTGTTATTCCAAATTAATAGTAATTGCAGAGTATTAGATAAAGGGCATTTTAGGTAACAAAAATTAATGATTGAGACAATTCCGAAAGTATTTTATATTAAGGACAAAAAAAGTTTTCAAAAAGTATTTTATGAAAAGGACCGGAGGGAGTACTTTTTTGGACATTGTAGTTGATGAATGTGTATGTAATAGTTGAAGAGAAAATAATTGTATATTGTGTAAATAGTGGACGCGATGAGTTGGGGTTGGTGGTTATTGAATGTTTAATTTTTAAATAAAAGGTCTGTATTAATCTGGATTGGCTGATTTGCTTACACCATAGTTATGCCTATTGAGCTATTATGATTTGAGCATGAGGAATTTAGAGCTTGCAGGAGATTTCCTGCTTCAGGGTGCTGGTGGAAAATGTGTAATAATAAAAGCTTCTTGTTTAGGCATGCTTGATACCAGGTACTTAATCATGGTAAATGATGGGGAAATGAGAAAGCACAATATAATCTGAATGAGATTAGATCCGCAGGCAAGATATGGAAGAAGAATTTATTCTAGGTGTGATATGGTGTCAAGTGATACCCATTCTGTTGAACCCTCACCGTCTATTAGGGTCCTTGGTCTTATCAATTCAAGTTGATTGTATTTTACATGTTTGATCATTAGGTTTGTACTCTCATTCTATTGATCACTCTCTTGGACATGTGATAGGACACTGGTCTTGATAGAGCTGGAGACAACTATTTCTTTCATTCTGAGGAATTGGGCCTCAACATCATTAAAACTGGTTCACCACAGGCGGGTGATCCCCACCAGAAGAGCAGTAGATTCAGATTTGATGATTCTGTTCCAAGCACGCCTCTTTTCAGTTCAGGCACCTCCCCGCAGAGATCTAGAGAGTGGTCAGAGCCTGCTTTTGACAACTCAGGATTTGATTCTTTCAGCACACATGACGGTGGATTTTTCCATTCGCGGGATACACTGGCTCGATTTGATTCTATTCGTGGCAGTAGAGATTTTGACCAGGGTCATGGCTTTCCAGCTTTTGATGACTCGGATCCTTTTGGCTCTGGACCGTTTAGGTCATCTTCTGAGAGTCAAACGCCACGAAGTGGTTCTAATAGTTGGAGCGCATTTTAGTGTGGCCTTGTGGTTAACCATACCGTACGAGCATTATCATGTCTTTTTGCCTTTGACAGCGGCTTCTATTGGAGTGATTTGTCCGTGTTATTATTTGGGATCTCTTAATTGTAATGTATCATTTTGTATTTAATAGTGAATTTCTTCTTCCCGGCTTCTTTTTTTTATTTGCCTTTTGGGTCTTGGGAGGATGGGGGATTGTGTGGATCTCTACGCCTTTTTTTTTTAAATTTATTTTTAATAGAATGTGAAATTTTGTTTATATTTTCAGCTTCCTGGTTGAGATTTTCCCTCAAGTCACCTTGAAGGGAATAATGTGCTTATCAGAAGCAATGACTTTAATATACGGGGTGTTTACATGGTAACTGTCCATATCACTTGTGTACAACATATTATAAGTCGTTTGGTTCAATTACTGGGAATTAATGTTGTAATGTGAAGCGTTTGAGGAAATGTAGTGAGAGGATAATTATATGAGAATTTGTTTAGCATGACAAATGATAAAAAATGAGAGGATGATATTTATTTTTATTAAATAAAAATAATAAAAAATATATATAAATGTGAGTATTTTTTTGCTCTTGGTTAAAAAAAACAAAAACCCTCCCTCTCTTGTCATTCTCTTCCTAAAGGCAGAATCATCGCTTGTTGGAGGTTGTATCCTAAGTTATTCATTGTATTATGAATATTGTTTTTCATTATAAAAAAAGATATTTTTTTCTTATATTATTATATTGTTTGCATGTTTTCTTTATAATATTCCTGGATAAATTATTTTATCCTAAATGTCCCTATTCAATCATATTTGTGGGAACAATGAACTAATGCTAATATAATTTTGATTAATAATTATGTGATAATTATGTATGAAGATATAAATATAAATCATAGGCTCTTGTTAGAGAACAGGAGTTAGATCAACTCATCATAAGATAGCTACATGGATCAAGTCATAAGCATATCTCATATATAACCATGTCACTAAACCTTCAGACTTGAGATAATCATGGCTTCCTACAGGGGGAACACTATACTTTGGCAAAGTCAAAAGTCACATTTAATCAGAAGATCATAAAGGCTATGATCGGGTATAGTGGAACTCGTGTGGAGAAATATGAATGATCAAGATGGAATTTGTCCCTCTAATTAATTGAGAGATATATTTGGGCCTCTCGATGAGTGAAATTGAGAAATGCATAGCCGTGCTCGAATGAAAAAGTTTCCATTTGTTCTGTCAGTCTGCTCGGAATGGTCGAGTAAAATGAGGATGACGTTTCCATGCCTCATATTTAACCTATATATCATGAGACAAAAGGGATGTGATCGGGTTATATGATAGGTTGCATCGGATCACCGATCTCATATGATTTGGATAGTCACAGTATCTTGCTAAAGGCCACTTGGACTTGTGGGTCCAATAGTGTTATTAGCCCACTATCAACATCATATGGGCCTACAGGGTCACACATAAGAACGGTCCAACTCGAGCTAGAATATCCAGATTCATTGAATCTAAAATATGTCTAGATTCAATGAATTTAATGTTCAATTTAAGGTGATAGAGTTATATATATATATTTGATTAAAATTTGAAATATATATATGTTTGATATATTATATATTTGATATATATTTCAAAATATATATATTGTTCAAATTAATTAGTTTTAAATTTAATTTTATATAATACATTTAAATTTAAACTAATGTCATAATCTAAATTTGATTTAGATTCGATTCTAAATTTGAATTTAAACTAATAATCTACATTTGATTTATATGATAAATTAAATTTAGATTTGATTCTAGATAAAAATTAGATAGTTAGTTTAAATTTAATTTATTAAATAGATTTAAATTCAAATTAATCTATTTAATTAATATTTGATTTAGTTTAAATTATTGATTTAAATTAAACAAATATAAAATCATATCTATATGTTGATATAGACTAGGGTACAGAATACAACACAATTTGAATCACCCTAAAGAGAAAGCGGCAGAGTGAGACTATACGGATGAATAGCGTATGGACAAATGACGAATAGTGTATGGACGTACGGACGAATGATAAACAGTAAGACTATACGGACAGACAGCGGTTGTACAGATGAATAGCGAGGTTGTACTAACAAATAGTGGGCTGTACGGACGAATAGCGAGTTGTACGAACAGGCGGTGGGTCTGTATAGACGAACAACGGTTGTATGGATAGATGGCGAGATTGTACGGATAGACAGCAGGCTGTACAGAGAGATGGCAAGACTGTACGGGCAAACTGTGGGCTGTACGGATGAACAGCAAGGCTATATGGACAAACAGCGGGACTGTACAGACAAACAGCAAAAGTTGAATTGACGTACGGACATTCACAAATAAAGGTGCTAGCATACCGTTCGAGTTAGACTCACTGTTTGCTTGGATACCAGTAGAGGGAGCTGACGAGTCTTGTATGTATGTTGAAATTCCCAACATCGCCACCATTTCATCACACCATCATTCTCCTTCCCCATCACCCAAATGACCAATGACCATGGATAAATAGTAGACAAGCTAATAAAAATAAAACACACACAAAGATTTGGTGTTTGTGATGGGAAGTTGAAGGTGCTACCGTTGTCTGGTTGTCGTCCTAGATCTGGTTCCAAGCTTCATCACTAGATTGTTGCCTCCATCATCTGGAAGAGATCTTGAAGGGTGGATTACTATTGAAGGGGAAGAAGTCATCTAGTCTTCATCACGATTGAAGTCTGGAAGAGATCTAGAAGGGTAGGCCTCCATTGGAGGTGCTACTATAGTTTGGTCTTCATCATGATGGAGGAAGCTCTAGATTTCGATGGTGCTCGGTGGAGGTGAAGAACAAGAATGATGCGGTGATTGAGGTCGCTTGAGGTGGAGGACACTAATGGTGGAAGTCGTCAAAGGTGGAGGTCTTGATGGTATGGTAGTAAGGAAGAAAGATGATGCTACTCAGTGAGGAAGAAGAAGAGGAGTGCTGCAAGGGAGAAGGACAAAGGAGAGGAGTGCCGCAAGGAAGAAAGACGATGGAGAATGGGTGTAACGTCTTACTTTACTATCATCTTTCTCATATATTGAGTATCCTTTGGAAGCATAAACATAAAAAAAACCATATCCTTTCATGTTCTAACATAATCTTCACCTTCTTCAATCCTCCTTAGCCCTTATTCTTCTCCTTGGAATAGCTTGGCCCTAGCATTTGGGTAACTTGAGGGGTGAAATTTGAGAATCTTAGTAACAACAATAGTTACATGCAATTACATCATCATAACAATTTGAAAATATCATAAAACACTTCATATACTTTAAAATTGATCAATATACCATGTTATCAATAAAAATTTCAACAGTTTTTCCTTAGAAAATGAATTTCTCGAGCAAAGTCCTCAATATATTTTCAGCCAAACCAATCAAGGAAACACATATCAATAACATAGCAACAATATCATAGCATATAAAACATGTGTAACAACATAAAAGCAAGAACAGAAGTTACTACCTCAAAGCTTTAAGCTTTTCTTTCCATCTTGATCCTTCTTTATAAATCACTTCCTTGACCTTTTTGGAACCTAGAATCACCATAGAAAACTTACTAAATAAACTACTAACATAAGCTGGTTTCCTAATGGTTCATTAGTGCTAGAATTTCCCTTTTTACATTCTAAGCTTAACACTTGAAACCTTGACTTATCTTTACTATATTATGCATGGGAAACTCATTTCAATTCTCAAATTCATGAAAATCTAACTCCTTGGTTCTTTTCCCATGGAGTCTGAGACCTCCCTCTAGTATACTGAGGAAGAGATTTTCATGCAATACTTACAAACCCATGCAATTTAAGTTTCAATCCTTACTTTATATCCTTTCCTATCATTATTCCTATGTTTCATTCATTCTCAATAATCCAAGAAGTTTTGGCTGAAACATTATTGCCATGAAGGAGGGAAGAAAATCATTCAATCTTTGCTAATTACTATTGATGTTAACTTGAATTCTTAAGGAGGAAGCTTACCTTGAACCTTGCCCTCTTGCTTTCAAGCCTTGTCCTCCAAGATCACTTTCTTCTTTCCTCTTTCCTCTTTCTTCTCCTCTCCTTCCCTTCCTCTTTTCACGCCACTCTCTCTTCCTTTCTTTCTTCAATTCAGCCAAGTGAGAAAATGAGAGGGGGGAGGAGTGATATTTATAAAGTTTAGGATTTAATCCTCACCATTCATTCCCTTTATAATCCAATGGCAAAAAAAGAGTGATTTGGGGACCAATTAATTGTCTTGCACAATTCTAGCCATTGATTTGTTCACCGAGAAATCACGGGCAAAGATTAAAACATATGTCTCCCCTTGATGCTTCTTGAAGAAGCTTGCTATATATAACATCATCTTACTTTATTTTCCTCCCCTTATGACATTGATCGGGATCCTGCAAGTATATCGTAGTAATAAAAAGTCTGGAGTATTCCGGAGTCAAACCCAAGGGAGGTTGTGAAATTTATCAGTTCACAATTTTTTATCCAAGGAAACAATTAACAATTTGAATGAGAAAATTGAGAATTTAAAAGAAAGCAAATAATTGAATTGTAGGTTGATTCAGTCACTAGAAGTGTCAAGGGATCGAGGTTTACCTACTGGAATAACTGAAATTACTTTTTTAATTAGACTCTATATAATTATACTGACAATTGTTTCTTTTATGTCCTAATCACCTCTCAGTGTAATAGTCTTTATTTAATTAGAGTTGAATTCACTCTCATGCAACTCACTCATCTAACAAAATCATGAAACTACAATCAAGTCATCGTATATTCCTAGATTTATCTCTAGTCTAGTTATCTACTTTGTCATCCTAAGTCTAGGCTTACTCTTCTCCTTTTGGTGCTTGAAGTTTGCCCACAAATTAGATTCTATGGTGGCCAGTCACAAAATCAATATCCAAATAAGGAAGACAAATATAATTATAAAGATTCAATCAGCTAGATATACATAAAAATTCCATAGTCATAATCAAGATCATCAAATGAGTTAATCCCAATCAGACTACGTCCCTACCCCTTAGCTCTTTTTTGGAAATGCTTCTATGACCGAACACTACATCATTCTATTTCCAGGCTTGGAAAGAAAACTCTTAAATATTGGCAGCAAGAGTTTTATTATTCATTAATGTGTCTATTTTATACATTAAAATACCCACATTTAAGCTCTAAATTGCATCTAAATATGCTTACATTGGTATATTTTAGTATTATTTTACATATTTTTGTGTTCCATGGCGTTATAAGCTCATTTGAAAGCATTCAGAGCAAAAACGTTACAAATCATTCATGTTGAAAAGTTTTGACACTAGTTGGTATTTTGACTATAACTTTCACATATGAACTCCTATTGATGTGATTTAAGATGCGTTGGAAAGATAAGACAGAGCTACTAATTTTAAGTTGAGCTTTTCCAAATTCCAACTTTATCATGTTGAAAATCGAACTCAAATTGTCAATATAAGCTGGTGATTTGTCTGAAGCTGAACGAAGGAGTTTTCCATGCCAGACATCCACCCGGCGCCGGGTCAAACTCAGTCAGCACCTGGTCAACACGTTTTTCACTTTTTCTACCTTTTGAAACCACTTGGCTTTATATTTGATGATCCTATGGCCACCTGGAGCCAGGTCAAATAATAGAAGTCCGTAAAAACACGTTTTTGACACGTTTTCATGATTTTTTCAGCTTTTATAGGCTTCTAGGCTTTTTCTATATAAGGAGACATGATAGAAACACAAGGGAACATTCAAAAACACACCCAGAGGCCAGGGAACACGGTTCAAAATGTATCTGGAAGCAACTAGGAGCATCTTATAGAAAGAGAGCAAGGAGATCTATGGAGTATTAAAGATAGATTCATTCTCTTCTACTATAACTCTTTCTTGTTATTTTCACTATGATTTAGGATTTTAGTTTTGTTTCGATTTCAATTTCCATGTATAGCTAAATTTCCCAGTTAGGGGTAGAGATGTAGCCTAACTGGGATGAATTGGATTTGTTTTCTTTAGTTATAACTCTGTGGATTTGTTTTTTAAGTTATATTTCATTCATTTCTTTATTATATTTATCATTTTTGTTCGCTCATGTAGATTTTATGCTCGATCATCATAAAATCTAATTAATGGATAAACTTGATAGATTGAGAGGTGAAGAGTGAATCTAGATTTAGAGAGATAAATATGAATAACTAATTTAGAGATAGAATTAGGAATTCATGGTGATATACGTTATAGATTTCAAGGTTTAATTAGGAACTATAGTTACGCGAGAGCGAATTGAATCATAACTAAATAAGGACTAATTGACCAAGAGATAATTGAGACATTTTAGGAATAACGGTCAGTATAATTGTGCAGAGTCTAATTAAAGAAGGGAATCTAGTTATCCCATAAGGTGAAACCCGATCCTTTTATGCTTCTTGTGATTGAATTAAATTCGCATTAAGTGTATTTGCTTGCTTCTTTCTTATTCATCCTTTCAATTTAATTGTTATTTGCTTTTGGGAATAAACTTTTGAACTTGTAAATTTACTACCTCCCTTAGGTTTGACCTTTGGAATACTCCGAAAAATTCTCCATTACTACAATCGACCATGTATACTTGTAGGATCCCGATCATTCATCCATGAACCTATAACTAAATCCTTAAAAATTGGGTGACTAAGCCACGCAAATAAAAACTTGAATTGTCTAGACTGGCTTAGTTAAGGATAAGAGAAGCCCTGTTTGATAAGCAAGGGATGGTGATCCGACTTCATCTTTAGTAAATGTTGGATGGTTGAATTTAGAAAGAAATTATTCTAAGCTAGGTTTGCCAAAGCTCGGTCTAGACGCATCAAAGTTGTTCCATGCTACCAAGTGAAGTTTAGGCCATGGAAGCCTAAATCAATGAGACCTAATGAATTAACAAATGATTAGAATAAATGACATTTGGGTACATTGCTACAAGCTCCTCCTTTATATTCTCCAAGGAAGATAGTGGCATTAAAGTTGCTTGCAAGTGGCCATGGCTGAGAAACTGACATCCCCTTTTGTAGGAGGCCTTGCCAAAGAAAACAACATAGAGAAGCACTTAGACTGCCATATATAACAGAGAATCAGAAATTGAAAATGCCATCAAGCCAGTGCAATTGAGCATGAATAAATTGACTATGGTTGGTGATAATAAAGACTTCCACATTGTGATTCTAAAGAATCCAATTACCACTAGAAATTCTTGTGGCTTCAACATGGTAGGAATTGTGAAAAATAAGTTTCTTTATTATCTGATTAGTTTGAATCCCAGAAACCCTAGGTTCCAATAAAACTACAATGTTAGGATGATAACCATCAACAAAAGAGCATAAAATAGTATGAAATTTATTAGATGCTACCCTTTAGCAGTTCCAAACTATCATTGACATGGAAAAAAATGAAGAGAGCATCATAGCTTAACATCAGAGCTATTGTTAACCTCATCCTCTGGCATAATGCTTCCTTCATCCAGATATATGTCCATAAATCCTTAGCCCAGACCATTGAGGAAGTGCCCTCTGATAGTCAACTGGTACAACATATTCAACAGCAATAGCTATCACCGGGTTGCTACGATGGTCAACCATCATAAGGGACCTCCTTTGATGGTTAACCAACATACTTTGCAATAGAGTTGCAAATCCATAAATATCAATTGCAAATATATGATATTCAATTGCAAATCCACGAAAGATGAGGTAAAAGAGGGAGGGGTAAATGATCTTTTTGCGCAATAACAACATTTGCAATTTGGTACATTGGTATCTCATTGTAATTTCGCAAATTTAATGTATGTTATTATAATTTTTTATCCCCTGTGGTATTTATTTGTAATTTTCCCAATTAAGATTAATGTAGCTTAATTACATGATTAATTATTTTTGCAATATAATCTTTTTGGAATTCATATTTTTGTAAGTTTGGAAACTATTAGAAGGCATTTTTTGTTATTGTAAAGAGGAAAGATAGATTAATCTTATTCCATTTTCTCTCTTTCCTATTAGTTTACAATACTTGCCACATCATCACTTTCCCTCCCTAAAACCCTAACCCTTCCTCATTTTACAGCAATCCCCTCTCCCATTTTTTGAAAAAAGTGATGGGAAACTCCCTCTTACATGCCAAAAATTGTGCTCTCTCACTCCCTCTTGGTTTCTCTTTATTTTTCTTATATTTTCCACCACTTTCCTTCAACTTCTTACCATTCTACCTCAACCTACCACCATAACCCTTCATCCCTACCTCCCTTCCACTTCATTCTTCGGTTTAGTTTGAGTTTTCTTCCACCATTCTTCAAGGAGCAGCTCTGGCCATGAGTTTCACCTATTTCCTTCATCAATTTCATGTTCCATTCATCTCCTCTCTACTCTACTTCATCAAATTCGTTCAACACTCCCTTTCATTTTTCATTCTAACATCAAGGCCATGGCTACCTAGGAGAGCTTGGAAGAATTTTCATGGCTATAGAGGAGTGAGCTTGGTGGTGACCTAGAGCAAGCTTGGAGAGACTATAATGGGCTAGGACCTCAAATTGGAGCTTGGGCTAATTATTTCTTTTTGTTTCACCTTTCTATTTCAATTCTAAGTTAATTTAGATTAGTGTTCTTGAATTTATTAGCTTAGAATTGATGTGGGAATGGTTAATTGTTGATGATACTTGATGGATTGAATTCGAACCATTTAGAATTGTGATTGGAGACTTGTATAGATGCCTATTTTGTTAATGTGAGACTATGTTATTTATGGTCAAATCTACACCTTTTTCTCCTCTTGCCTTAATTTTGAATTTGGATGCTTAATTTACCGTTGCAAATGTTAATTAAGTGATTTGGTTCTTGATTGATGCATAGGAGTTGTTAGAATTGATGTTGGTTTATGGACTCGAAAGTCTAAGCTTCATTATGGATCTCATTGTGCAAGCCATACATACTTGATCCATTGTCATAATATTCTTGCATGTTAGGTGTTTGATAAATTGCTTAAATTAGTTGCCATCAAAAGAACTTTGTTGAGCATCCAACTCTTGGAAAAGTAATGGTCTTAAATGGTTGTGACAAATTGATCATGGTAGTTGTCTAAGCTAAATACACTAATTGAGCCCAAAATGAATCCTCTCCAAGTTGTTCTAGGTCATTACTCTCATACCATTGCATTTTTCATATACTTTCACCTCACTTTTGCATAATCATCTTTCTTTAAGTGTTAGCTTTTAGTTAGAATTAGTTAGTGTTTATATTACTTTCCAATTACATTTTCAAGTCACAAAACCCCCCAACAGAAAAAAAGTTGCGATTAGTTAGTTGCATATAGGTAATTGTCATTACATTGTATCCCTATTTATCTAGCTGCTGGGCTTTGCACTCATTTAGAATTTAGATAGTTGTTAGTCTTAGTTTTGCATACTAGTTTAGAGTACGTATCACTTGCATATTTGTGGATATTTTTACATTGCATTTTAATTTTTGCATTATAGTTAAAATTTTAGGTGAGTTCATATTTAGGCAATTTTGGACTTAGACTAGTACATACTATCCATACACTCACACTCTTATACAAATCCATACATACATCCATACTTCTTTCCATACTAGTTTTGGTCTTTCTTAGTTAGTTTAAGTTTCATAGGTTTAACTTGCATTTTAGTTGCATTAGCTTCCTTTCAGTCTAGCTTTTGCATTCACATAAAAAAATTTTCCTTGTTGCATCAATTCCATTCATAAACCACTCTTTTCACATACATAATCCATACATCCTCCATATACATTCACTTGTCCATATTCTTTATACATTCACATACATACTTACACACTTTAATTGCATTTTAATTTTAATTTAGTTTACATACTTGCAATCTTAATTGCTTAAATTGCTTACCTAAGTAAGTTTAATCAAATTACTCTTGTGTGAAATGACCTAGGTTTATGTCCTACACTACATTATTTCTTTAAACCTAGTTTTTAATTAAAATTCTCTACGGCAAGGTCTTTAAGTGCCCTTAGCCTCTTTTGGTATGCAGCTTAACAACACCTCCTTCCCATTATTCTCTACACTTCTAACAAATTTGTGGCTTGAATGTTGCCTCCAATCTATTGTCTCCTAAAAATTATTAATTGCCGTAAGCATTTTGTATCTAGACTCAGTACCCCCAACCTTACTTGTACTATTGTCAGAGCCCTTTTTTGCAAACCTATTGATTCATTAGCCTCATCTTGAGATGTGCATCTAAGGGCCATATGTTGTATCTTCATGCACCGTTTGTATGTTCGATGCCTTCACCGCCTGTTCAATCTACTGCAATGGTTCATTGCCTAAAGGAGGAATTTCTTCGAGCAAGAGAGATGGAGATGACCTTAGTGTTGATATCTCTATGTTTCGATGATAACAAAGCTAGAGAAGTTTGTTTTGTAGGGAATATATATATAACTCAGATATAAAATCAAGTCAAGCTTGCTTAGGATGCTCTTTTCCTAGTGTTATATATAAGCAGTTGAGCTATTATTGAGCAGTTGATTTCAAATATGCTTAATTGTCTTTTAGAACTTGAAATTTTAATATTTTAGAAGTCCTTAAGTACAAAGAAAAGCTTTTCAGTTCTTTTATTCGAGTTCTTTGAAAATTTCTTTAGACAATCCATTGTCTCCATTCCTATTATCTATTACATTAGTTTCCCTATGCTTTATTTTCTTCTTTGGTGATGTAAACATTTACCTAAGGCTATACAATCCTTTATGACCTATTATCATTAAGCTTCAACTCATTTTCTTCTCGATAATAGGTTACATGTGGCCTTACAATCGGTTATGTCTCTTTTCTTTCATAATGTTGGCTTCTCAAACATTCGACAATCAGTTATGTGTCCCACATAACCTATTAGCATAGTCTTTCTTCTAAGTTTCCTTCTTCTCTGAGTTTTTGACAATAGGTTATATGCCAATGTAATAGGTTACCCATTAACTACTGTGAAAGTGTTACCTTGACAACCTGTTACGTGTGTCCTCGTAATTGGTTAGCAAGGCTTTTCTTCATGTTCCTTCCTTTTAAGCCTTCGATAATAGGTTATCAAAACTCATGCAATCTGTTACCTTGCTATATGTAACCCATTATATTTTCAAATATAATCAGTTACCACGCAACTCATCTCTAAGCTTATACTAACTCATTCACAACTAGCTATATCTTCTTTTATAATCTATTATCATGGTGATTTTCATTCTTTGCCTCCTTGATAATCTTTTATCATCACGTATATAATCAATTATGGACTAAAATTCTTTAGTAATTACTCTCATTCTTTCTTCGTCTTTTACCATGCTAGAAAATGGACTTAATCTATATTAAAAATATTTTCTTCTAGCTTAAATTATCATTTTATTTTATAGTAAAACATGTTACAAAGAGAACACAAATTTAGTATAACTAATTACTTATCACAGACAATCGTTTAATCTAGGTAGGTGAGTATTAAATGCACCTTCAACGATAAATAAAATCTCTGAGTAACGATAAATTAATTATGCCTAATGGCTAATTAATTTGTTTCATCTATAAATAATGGTTTATTTATCCAGAAAATAATAAGAAAGAGGGTTGAAAACATTTTACAATAATGACATTGTTCTTTTGCCATAAACACGGTCAACCACCTTAGTACTTCATTCTATTATATCTACTTCTTTAATTGAGGATTTATTACTGTAAAGCTTTTGGCTTTAATCACGAATCTTTCTAAGTAGACTCAAGATAATGGGTTATAAAATTACTCCTTGAACAGAGAGAGTATTCTTCGTGGAAGAACAGAGCATTGTACTAAGGCTCATAAGTGCCCGTTCAAAACTTGTAGAGATAATGGAATTTTAAGTGGTGACTTGGAGACTGGACGTAGGCCAAGTGATATAGGCTGAACCAGATAAATTTCTTGTATCCCTTCTCTATTTCATTATTTAGTTCGTTATACTGAATATACTTTATTTATCCCTTTTTTCTATTACCTTCACTGTTTCATTACTTCTTTTAGATTAGCCAAAATTTTTGAATCAGTCAATTCACCCACCTTGGATGCTCAACCACATCAACACATGGCAGTCACAGTAATAACATATCAATGGGAGGCCCTCATATTCTTTCAGAAGAGTTATCCCATTGACCTTCAACTTTGAAATCAAAGTCTTGGACAGGTTTTAAACTATAGCAAAGTGAGCAAATCTCCCTTTGTCACTGGATTCAGTGTTATAGTCTATGTGAACCACCTCTCCAAGGACCTCTGCATTTGCTCAAACAACATTCTTTGGATAATATTGAGCAGGTAAACCTGATAGCCTTACCTATCCGACAACTTGGTTGATGGTATGCTATAGGTCAAAAGATAGAGTCTAGGGTTAAACAATAAGATAGTAATTGAATATAACCTAGGGTCCATTACTAAGGGCAACCTGGTAATCCAAGTTGTCAATGAGTTTCACAATGAAAGAGCTACCTTCAAGGTCAATTAATTGAAATGACCTTGCAGGTTTCCATAGTTGTTTAAGCCTATCATAAAGAGTCTTGTATCCTACAGACCTAGTAAGCAGTTTGACAGGCACAACAAACCTCAAATTTTTGTTTAGAGCATCTATCATTCTCTTAGAGAAAGTGATTGATGGAATAACCCCAAATCTGTCAACAACAATTACACCTTCTCTAATAACAACATCATCCCCCTCAAGTTCATCATCTTCAACATGACAATTAAGCAGCTTGTCTTTGAATGAAGGGAGTCTGTCTCCAGAAAAGCTATCAGCATTCATATGTGAGGTTTCCAACATTTCAAGATCCACCTTAACTAACAGGGCAAGTTAAGTTTCATAAACATGAGAGGAGTTGGCACTTAGCACCAAGGTATTCTCAGCATCCATGACTACTCTATGGTTATCACGAAGCTTTACCCTCTTAGTAAATTGATCCTCCTCCATTAATGGTGGAGGTTCCTCTTTTTCTTGCAAACAAATATCCAGAGAGCATTTAGTGTCCATTCATTTTTCCCTTGAAGTATAGACTTTATCTTATTCATTTTCAAGATATCAAATGTGTACTACATGGCCTTTATTTATAAGTCTCACCAACTTAAAAGTTACAATTACATAAATAGGTGAATTATTCTACATAATTACAAAATAAGAAGGGGAAAAGACAATTTGGGACCTTGCAACAAAATATTGACCAACAAGGATCCCCAATTTTTTAAATCACCTAGAAAGACCTAGGTCTTAAGTTGGGAAAAAGACAATTTCTTAAATGGACATAACTAATTTTCCAAGTGAATATAATTAAATTTCTAGGTGGAGATATTTCAATTTTCATGTGGAAATAACTAATTTTTTCAAATAGGGATAACTAAATTTCCAGGTGAAGATAACTAAATTCCCAACTACGGTGAACTAATTTCGTAAGTGAATACAACTGAATTTCCAAGTGAAGATAACTAAATTTTTAAGTGAATATAACTAAATTTCCAAGTGAAGATAACTAACTTCTCAATTAGGGTGAATTAATTTCCCAAGTGGATTCCAAGTGAATATAATTAAATTTCCAATTTAACATAATTAATTTTTTTAGTGGACATAATTAAATTTGCAAATGCAAATAACTAAATTTCCAACTGGAGTGAACTAATTTTCATAGAAGTAATCTTGTCCATTTAGGAAAATATTTTTCCCAACCAAGAACCTAAGTGCTTTTAGGTGATTTCAAAAATTATGGATCCTTATCGATAAATATTTTTATTACAAAGGCCCATATTGTCTTTTTCCCTAATAAGAAACCATTGTAGGTTATTAATATCAAACATATAATAAATCCTAAAAAACCTTTCATTTTATGAGGTTATGAGCTTAATGACAATAAAAACATTATAGAATTCTAAGAGACACTTGGAGGTTATCAATGTCCATATAATATTATAATATTTTATAATAATATTATTATTTTTAAAATAATTAAAGTAATTTACCAAAATAAACATGTTATATATATATTTTAAAAAAAATGGTATCATGATCCCCTGGCATTATGATCCTTCGTAAATTCAAGGACATAGGGAAGGGGGAACATGGAGGAGTCATGGTCCCCCTAATTTTTCAATTTTTTTTTGTATAATATATATTATTGTATCAAATTTTTATATTATGTAAAATTTATGTATGTATAGTCCCCAAAGTTTATATTTTATTCTAAAAATAAGTAAAAAAATAAAGAAAAGTTGACACTATATTTTTTTAAAATATCTAATATTTTATATATATATATATCTTAGTAACCAAATTTATACTCTCTTTTTTATCTTACTAAATACTAATTTTCCACTTTCATTTAATTTTTTTTACTTCTTTCAATATTTTCTAAATTCTAATTGTCCTTTACTTTTCTTAATGCCCAAAAAAAATAAAATTATCCTTTATTTTTCTTTCTTTCACTTTACCTTCTCACTTTACCCTATCTTTTCATTGCGTTCATCGGCGTGCACAACTTAAGAAATGAAGATATATATTTATTTTGATTATATATATATATATATGAAAATTTGAGTATAGATATGTTGAAATATTTATATTATGTTCATTATATATTATAATTTATTTGATATTTTAGGTGTTAAATTTTTCTTTAATTAGCATTTATCCTTTTTATTATGGGCCTCTCCCATAATTAAATTCTTGTTCCATCCTTGTTTGTAATCTTTATCTTGGATTATAATTGTCCTTCACCAGTATTATTTTCCCATGGGTTCAAATTCCAAATTTTTGCTCATTTTTGTAGTAAGTCAATTTTTCCTTACTTTTTCTGATATTTTTACACATCTAGCATTAGGGCTGTGCAAAAAACCCGTGGCCCGATCCTATTGGGCCAACTGGACCAGGCTTCATTACGGGTTAGGTCAGGCTTCGAGTTAAGTCGTTTTGTCCGGCCCAACCCAAGCTAAATATATATATATATATATATGTTTTTTTTAAAATTTATTATTTTGTATATATTAATTGATTTTATAAGATTTTTTCTATATATCTTATATAATACATTTATTATTTGATTCCTATGAAAAACTTTGTAAGGTTTTAATATTTTAATTTTATTTAAAATTTTAAATTGATTTCTTAATTTAATATTATATGAAAATAATGTATAGTTGTAAAAATTTATAACTTTTAAGAAAATTAATTTCTATCATAACATTATATTTTTTAAAAAATCTACTTTTACATTAATAATTAAAATTTTTTTCATTAATACATAAAGTTAGTTTTTATTTTCTTTTTAATATTTTAAAAAATCATGTGGTACCGGGCCAACCTGACCCGACCCAGTATCTAACCCGGCCTAGCCCAGGTGTGCATGGGCCAGGCATCGGGCAGGGGTGAAGTCCGACCTAACCCGGCCCATGCACACCCCTATCCAACATATCTTTTGTTGAGGAAAAAAAATATCTTTCACTATCAATCTCCGAATGCGACTGTGATGATTGCCTTGGTAATGAAATGTTTAATTTAAGGGAAATATTGGAAAGTGAAGGAGAAGGGAGGGATTTTACTTCCCTACCTTTGTTTGGTTGTGAAAAATTTGGGAGAGGATAGAGAAAATTGTCTTAAAATTTTTCTTCGTTTCCCGTTTATGCCTACCTTCTAAATTGGAGTAATTTAGATGGATAATATATCTTTTATCGTATTCTTACCAAATTAGCTCTACTTAATTTTAGTATTTCTGCATCCTTTCCATTTTATCGGCACTGAACTCATTTCTGACAAAATTCACCTTGCCTTGCGTCTCTTGCAGAACACTTTCGGATTTGGAATGGTTGGTGATACATAGAGACACACACAGACCTGAAGTGTTAGGGGATAGAGACACACACAGACCTGAAGTGTTAGGGGATTGGTGTATTTTGTGACCACAAGATTCAACAATTTTGTGAACTGTTAATCACATCTTGCATGCTCCATTTTTTTTTTTGGTAGGAACATGCTCCATTATTAATGTTGTTGGAAGGAACAAGATCATTGCCATTTGTGTCATGGATACAAGCAAATATAATTAAATATATTATATAAACATCCATAATTAGATATTAAATATTACCTTAATTATATAATTATAATCATATGTATTAAACATCCATAATTATATCTTATTATGCATTCATAAAAAGGTGAAAAAAGAAGGAAAAATTAACAATGAAGGTTTAATTATGAATTTATAATCATAATTATTTCTCCTTTAAAATCCCTCCATGTGGTAAAATTAAAATCATGGTATCTCACGCCGTGTCCCAGGACCCTGTAGATGGATCGCCGCTAGTCACCTGCTTGAGGAATAACGACATGCAGTCTGCAATTTGATGCCATTCCTGCTGAAACGTACTGTGTCTCTCATTCATTCTTTGCGCATCATGGACTTCAGTTCTCCACGACTATTCTTTGTATTATTGGTAATCCGTTTCAATTTTTTCCGTCTCTACATTTTCTGGGACTTGGATCCAATTTATGATTGATACATCCTATGATTTCTTTTTGGATTTTCTTGGGTCTCTGCCGCCTTTAGATTCCGATCTTTAAGATCCATTCATCTGCCTGTAACGTTTTAGAATTAATTCGCATGCTGAACTGGTTGGTTTTCGCAAACTAGAATTAGAAAAAGGAAGATATATCGACTGAGTTTTTCACAAATTACAGGATTGTCTGTGTAAACTAGTTACCCTAAACTTGGACCATATTACTTATTGAATTAAATCGCTTCCTGTTTCCTCGTCTATATGACCCAATGATTCAAATTTCACTCTTTCAATTAATTGTGTAGGTTCTGTTTCTCTTTGCTGTTGTAAGAACTGATTCATCAGATATTTCGAACTAGTAATGTCACTCCTCAACCCAGTCCATTTATTTATTACACATTTTTGCCGTCACTTACTTTTATCTTAATACTTCCATATCTTCCCCTCCTTCTAAAGCAAAGCAAAGGTTAAAAAACTTGACATCTTTTATCATGTTCTCTTTTGTTTTTTTACAGTCAAAAGGGTATCAGAGGATCTTCGGCCCTGCATGATTGTGAGCAAAGTCATCGCAGAAAGGTTTTAATCATATGTTTTTCCTTCCTAATAACTGTATGCCTTTCTTTGGTTTTTTCTCAATAACAGTGTAGTTCTGATCCTGTTCGGAGTTAACTGTTTCAACTTAAAGTGTCTGCATTTTTCAGTCAGGTTCTGATATGCAGTGCTCCTATTGTTTTAATTGAATAAAAAGAACTGAAGAAATGGGATTTATATATTTACCATATGGTTTTTTGCTTAGTTTTCTAGTCACATTGAATAGAAACTATCTGAACCTAGAAATTATTGACCTTAAGATATAGTTTTCTGCGTCTATCATCCATTGAATCATTTCATTGTAGAATGCTTTATCTAATTGTGCGCTTGTTGCACTTGCTGGCCTTATTACTGTTGTTGCTTGATCAGGGACGAGATATTCCTGCCACTAGAGTCAGCAATTATCCAGATGAACAGGTATTGTTGGAAATCATTATTATATTCGCTGGAGCCAGCAATGTGCTTATGGTGTGCCAATTTTCTACAGGATATTGACATAATTGCAACGTACAGTGATACTTCTGGTAGTATCAAGCTTACAAGGATGAAGATGAGAGACTTATCTGATTCCTGGATTTGGGAAAACCATGTTGATGGAAACCTTGAACTGCAAAAGAGCTCTGAGGTTCTTCAGTTTGAATTCATAATTTTTATTTGAATTCAGATTGTTGCAATTAAGAACAAGAACTAATACCTGGTTGAAATTATCTGTGAAAAGAATAAACTGCTGCAAAATATTTATTTTTCCATTTCTCAGTTAAAGTTTCTGGCATCACAAATTGAGCTTTCCTTTTCTGTCTTTAATCACTGGCAATCATATTCATCACCTGACTTACTTTCAGACACTGATGGAATCATTCCACACTAGTTCTCGTTTTGGAGAGAATCCTGGGCACTCTGTACATGAACATTATTCTGGGGAGATCAGGGAGAATTATCCTCCTCCTTCACCAATGAGCCCTGTTATGACCAATCGCCGGGTAATTATCAAAGTTGCATTTTTCTTAGCTTGACCAAAATAAAAAGAAAATAAAATGAGTGTTTGTTCTGTTCTGTGGATTTACTGTTGATTTAAGCTTTTCTAATTGATTCTAATCCATTAGAATATGTGGCAAGAAAGAAGGAAAGCTCGTGCTGCTCAGCTTATTCAACAAGACAAAGAAACTGACAACAAAATTGTAGCAGAAGCAATTGACCGTGCTGAAGGCTTTGTCACCACTGTCAAGGGCAAGTTCAGTATATGGAGAAGAGAATATGAGAATCCAAATTCAGATTCAACCCTGAAACTCATGCGAGATCAAATAATAATGGCCAAAGCATATACCAATATTGCAAAGGCTAAGAACAATACTGTTCTTTACAATGCTCTAGTAAAACACTCTAGAGAAAGTCAGCTTGCTATTGGAGAAGCTAGTTCTGATGCAGAGCTTCACCCTAGGTATTTGACTTAGTTTTTTGTTTTTCCCCCCCTTGGGCATATTATTTTTTTTTTAATTTTAATTCAAAGTTTCTCTTTATTGCTTTTCCAAGTGCACTTGATCAAGCAAAAGCTATGGGTCATGTTCTATCTATGGCAAAGGACCAACTTCATGACTGCCTTTTAGTGGCCAGGAAGTTAAGGGTGATGCTTCAGTCAACTGAAGAGAGTGTTAATATGCAAAAGAAAAGGAGTGCATTCCTAATTCAGCTAGCTGCCAAAACTGTGCCTAGACCATTGCATTGCCTTCCCCTGCAACTTGCTGCAGATTATTTCCTGCAGGGTTATCATAAAAAAGGAAATCTTGACAAAGAAAAGATAGAAGATCCATCTCTTTTCCACTATGCTATCTTTTCTGATAATGTACTGGCTACATCAGTGGTTGTTAATTCTACTGTGCATAATGCTAAGGAACCTGAGAAGCATGTGTTCCATATTGTTACTGATAAGTTGAATTTTGCAGCTATGAGAATGTGGTTTCTTATCAACACCCCCGCTAAAGCTACTGTTGAAGTTCAAAATATTGATGATTTCAAGTGGCTGAATTCTTCATATTGTTCTGTAATCCGTCAGCTTGAATCAGCAAGAATTAAGGAATATTATTTCAAAGCTAATCATCCGTCCTCCCTCTCTGTTGGATCTGACAATCTAAAATATAGAAATCCCAAATATTTGTCAATGCTGAATCATCTAAGGTTCTACCTTCCTGAAGTTTATCCAAAACTAGACAAAATTTTGTTCCTGGATGATGACATTGTTGTGCAGAAGGATTTGACACCTCTTTGGTCCATTGATCTGGAAGGGATGGTGAATGGCGCTGTGGAGACATGTAAAGAAAGCTTCCATAGGTTTGATAAATACCTCAACTTTAGTAATCCACTGATCTCAAATAATTTCAGTCCAAATGCTTGTGGCTGGGCATTCGGAATGAATATTTTCGACCTGAAGGAGTGGAAGAAACAAAACATCACTGGAATATATCATCGGTGGCAAGATATGGTAAGGTTTAGGAAGTGTTATTTCTAAATATGGTTTAAACCTGCGTGAATATTATTATAAGCAACTGGTGGCCCCTATAATTGGTTTTTTGAGGATTTTAATGCGTATATGGTCACGTTGATTTTGGTTACAAACACCAATTTCAATTTTGTTGAGGTTGTCTTTCTCTGTTTGCTTCACCTGTAGGTGTCTTCTTTTTTTTCATAAAAGACATTGACCTCTCTTTGATTTTATCTTATCTACGTATACCTTCTCTAATATAGACCTCCCTTGAAACTAAAAATTGTGTTGCATATGCCTCTTCTCTATTTTCAAGATTTTATTTCCTTCCATCCATCCATTAGTGGGGGGTTAAATTACTTAATTTAACTTTTTTGTTTTTACCAAAAGACCCCTACTTAATATAAATATTATTTAGTAATCTTTAACATATATATTTTGATGAAAATTTTTTACAACACAGTTTTTAATTTTTATCATATTATAAAATCTATTAATTTTGATTATATTATAAAATTAATTAATTAATTTTATAATTTAAAACCTTTTCAACACATTTAAACTTATTTAGTTATTAATCTTTTAAACACATATTGACAAAAAAAATTGTAAACACATATGCTTTTTAAACTTCAAAAACATATTATAAAAATGATATACTTTTAATCATATAAAATTGATTAATTTTATAATTGAAAAACTTTTAACATATTTCTTCATTTTTTTTGCCTGAAAAATTGCTTAAATTTTCAATTAATTTTTTATTATTTTTCTTTAAATAAAATTTGAGCATCATTAGCCATGACATAGTTGAAACTTTGATTGGGCTTGGGATCATGCCCAAATTGAATCCATCAAAATCCATGTTGGCATAATTCATTCTCCCCATAGTGTTGAATTGTGGAGAGAGAAGGTGGAATTAGAAAAATTAGAAATTCAATGTAGTGAGGGGTAAATTAGTACAAAAGAATTATTTCAATATAATTTTTAATTAATAAATATCATTTTAGAGTGTCTTAAGAATATTCTTAACAATATTAATAAACTGGACTAAAGTATGATTCTTGAAATAGAGGGGAAGTCTTTATAATTAAGACATAACAAACGGGAGGTTAGAGTATTTTACTCTTCTTTACTTTTGACAAAATGCAAAGAATTTTCTCAATTTAGGAGATTATGTATTTAACTTTAAAAGTTGACTATGATCCCTCAAATTTTTATTTTTGTGCAACATAGTCTGGCTTTACTTATCTCTGCATATTTAATCATCTGCAGATCTGTATTTGTATCTTTCTTTCTATATAAACTGAGAGATAATGTTATATTTTAATTTCAAAAATAAATCTAAATACAAGGCTTTTAGTGTAATCTACAGATGATTTGTAGATATACATAATAAATCTACGGAGAAGTCTCGTCCAACATAACCCCTCCATCAAGTTTTTAGTCCAAAATCTTAACACCAATTGTCTATGCAAATTAAATGGCCACTTTTGGGGGGGAAAATAGTTCTGATCTGGCATTCTAGCAAGCAAGGGCTTTCTAGTCATTTCCTATCACACTTTTCGCAGCAAAAAAGCCTCGTTTGTCACTTGGAATGGTATTTTGGATTTAATTTTTGTTGGTTTGGCCTCTTTCAACCTCTGGGCAAGTTGTATAATATTTCAAACGAAAAAGTTGACTGAAGAGTTATGTCGTACAAAATTGGACTTCTAGGTGTTGTTTATCAACTTTTAAAGTGAACAAATGGCACAACCCTCTAAGTTGAGGGGAGTTTCTTGCATTTTGATCTTTCTTTTTTTACCAGGTATAGAAATGATGATTCTTCTTTTTGGCAGAATGAGGACAGAACACTTTGGAAACTGGGCACATTGCCCCCAGGATTAATCACCTTTTATAATCTCACATATCCATTGGATCGTGGCTGGCATGTTTTGGGACTTGGCTATGACCCTGCTTTGAATCTAACAGAGATTGAAAATGCTGCTGTAATCCACTACAATGGAAACTACAAGCCATGGTTGAATCTTGCTGTTTCCAAGTACAAATCATATTGGTCCAGATATCTTATGTTTGATAATCCGTACTTTCAACTCTGCAACATCAGTGAACAGTGACTCTTGGATCCGTTTCTTGTTTTCCCTTCTCCACTAACAAATTGTCTTTCTGCTTTGAGGGAGTCAAAACATGTAATATATTTGTCTGAGAGAAAATAAAATGCATTTTTCACTGAAAAAGAGTTGATTCTGTGACATAAATTTGATGACAAAATGGCATTTGTGAGCATTTGTACAGAACCGTGAAGATTACAGCTACAAAATATGACATTAATTAATTATTCTCATAATATCTGTTTGCAAGTTGGTATTTAGAATCAGACCATGAAAAGGGGTTGTATTTAGAGGAAATGTACATTTTATGATGCATTAATTGTTCTCCATTCTCCATTCTACCTCCTTCGCTTCAGAGCTCCATTCTCTTCTTTTCTGTTTCAAAGATATTATTTGTACTGAATGTCTTACCTATCTTTATTTACCATTTGTTATTTGTTCTTGCTTTTTCTTAGTTTTAGATGGAAGATTGCCTCATTCAAGATCAAATTCCTTTTGCTTGATAGTAAATGATGTAACATGGTAATTTGCCTATATTCTTGTTTGGTTTTCTGTTGGCGTGTCGCGAGTATATATTCTGGATTTCTGGGTATTTGAAATTGATTAGTTTGCTTGTGGATTGTATATATTATAAGTATATAAATGCATCGGAGTAGTAATTGATGTAATGAATTCTTATTCATTTATTGTATTGCCACTGATGCTAAAATGGTTTGCATTGTGAAAATGGCAGATGGTTTGAAACAACAATTTTCTCGCATAGTATTCTTTCTTCTCACATTGCATTCATTGTAGCCTACTAGCCTATAAAAAGTTAGTTCCAAATTTCTTGCGGCTTTGTTCCGCGGGCCCCCACCAGAAAAGAGGGTGGGGGTGTGGAGCTTTTAAGCTAGGCTCAAACCACAAGTTTCAAGCTAGACAAAATGTTTCAGGTTAAAAAAAAATGCTAAACAAAGAGAGTGTTTGGATTCCAAAAAATAAGTGCTTATGGATGTATAATCACTTCTCAATTGTTGAATCCAAACATTTAGATACTATTGAATAATCACTTTGTTATCAAATAAAGAGGGAGCTGCTTTTCAGATGTAATTATAAGAGAAAAAACAACCGTTAGAGCATTTAATGAAGAGTAATAATTCTCCACCAAACATTGGACTAAAACACCCACGCATCCTCTCTTCCTGGTAAAAAACCTCTGCTTCTCTCTTCCTGCTTTTCAACCCATCGCCTCTCCGATCTAGCTCGCTGCCTTCTCCTCTATTTCTCATCATCCCGTCGCCTCTCCGATCTTGCTCGCTGGGATATGGACTCCCATCGACTTGGTCTGAAGATATATTCTAGTGGATGAAGATCGATTTGTGGGACTATAGTTTGTCTAAGAGAGTCATTACCTCCTTCTCGTTGCCATTGCCGTCGGCATCACCATACCTCCGCTCGATTTTTGTGTCTGGCAAATAAGGTAAGGTTACTATTCTCCTAGTGCTTGATCTGTGGATTTGGACTTCGATTTATGCATTATGGGTGTTCTGTATGCCGCTTGGTTCCCTAATTTGACATCTCTCGCACTCCACTATCAACAGCTTCACAGATTCGTCATCCTCGGTGGTTGTGCATGTTCCTCTGTGGTCATGGATTCCGTTGTCGTTGGTCTTCTACCTCTGTGGCTGTGCACGTTCCTTCAGTACCTCTCTCTCACATGCTGGGTTCCATTTCTGTTTCATCCTCATACTCTACTCTTGGTAATGTTTTTCTATGCAAATTGGGTTTTATATTTGTTCAATTTTCGAACTTTGTTCTGTGTATGTGTAATTTTTTCTTTGTGCACATTCCTTCGGTAACTCATGTTTCTCTATGCAAATCTGTTATTCATCTTGGCAAAAGTTTGGAAGAATTTTTTGTTAAGAAAAAAGTTATGTAATATTTGAGTTGAGGTACATAGCTAAAACATATTCCATGTGTATAGAGAAAATTGTGCCCAGGCTTTTAGTATTATAATTGGTATTTTTAAATTTCATAAATATCCTTAACAAGTGTCATTGTTCTGAATTGGTTCAAAATTTCCTTATATTTTATACACTCAAACTTGGGATGACAATTTGTTGACATGCATGCACAAGCTACAATTTGATCAAACTATGTTTAGGGAGTCATGAGTGTGGTGGCAACCGGGGTAGATGCATGGACACCCTCAACTGGGACATTACCTGATGATGTTGAGCAGGATGATGATGTCTACCGTCCATGTATAGACCTACAGGAAGGATCAGGAGATAGTGAGGAAGATCTTAGTAATAATACTACTGCACAAAGTGCTGGAGTGAGTGTTGAGCCGCGGGATTTGAACCTGAACGCTACCCAGGGGTATTCCAGTGAAAGAAGCATTGGTAGGAGGAAGAGGGTGGGACCTTTAGGAAGCAGGAAAAAACAAAAAGCCACAAATACTTGGCAGATAGTTGATGTGATCAGTAGGATTGCTGACGTACAGGAGTCGCAAGGAAAATAGAAGGCTGCAACATCTATGGGTGAAGTTATGGCCAAATTAAGTGCAATAGAGGCTATCTATAGTGATGTTGATTGGCATTCAAATATTGTGAAGTCCTTTCAGACCCCACCAAAAGGGACATCTTTGTATATTTAAGATGTGATGAGGAAAGATTATTGTCATGATTGAAGCTTGCTGCTTCTAGAATTTAGGATGTTGAACTTTAGTTTTAAATGTGACTTGTAGATTTGCTAATTTAAGATGTTCGACTTTGTTACCTTAGGTTGCTTGTTGTGACTTATATTAACTTTATTATAAATATGACTTAGGTATTTGCCTACTTTAAATTGAAGTATAATTTTGTTGAGCACTTTTTTTATAAAGAATTATGAAGAGAATGATGTTTTTTAAATTTTTACTTTCATTTTTCATCTTATAGGTTTGAAAAATTAAATGGGAGACTTAGACTCATCTGAAGATGATTTTAATGAAGTTGCAAACATCACTATATTAGTTGGGTTGTATGTGGTAAATCATTTATGTAAGGAGCCCTGAAGAACTAGTGAGTATATCGGTCATTTATGGGTTAATGAAATTTTTCAAGGCTATCCTATTCGTTGTTATGAGATGTTTCGCTTAGAAAATGATGTATTTTTTTAACTTTGCAATGAATTAGTCGAAGAACATGGCTTAAATGGAACTAAGAGAATGGAGGTACAAGAAATGCTTGCAATTTTTTTGAACATGATTGGGCATGGGATGGGAAATAGGATGCTACAAGAGAGATTTCAACACTTAGGAGAGACTATAAGTAGAATTTTCCATCGAGTCTTAGTGGCTTGCCTTAGACTATCAATGAAATATATCAAGCCAAAAGATAATAGATTTCGTGGTGTACCAGCAAAAATATGACATGATAAGCGATATTGGCCATTTTTCAAGAATGTTATAGGAGCTATTGATGGTACTCATATCCCATGTGTTATTAGTCCTAATGAACAACCGAGGTTTATTGGAAGAAAAGGATATCCAACACAAAATGTAATGGTTGTATGTGATTGGGATATATGCTTTACTTTTGTATTGACTGGATGGGAAGACACCGCACACAATGCTCGTGTTTTTGACAATGCCGTCACAACGGCTTCCATGAATTTTCTGCACCCACCAACCAGTACGTTTCTTGTTTATACCTTTATCTATTATTTGAATTGCCATTACAAATGTTTAATAATACTTCCATTGAGTATTAGGTAAATATTATTTGGTGGATGCTGGTTATCTAACACCAACGAGATATCTTGGTTCATATAAAAGTGAATTCTACCACATTCTAGATTTTTGGCATTCATCTGAATATGCGAACAATAATGAATAATTTAATTATTACCATTCAAGTTTAAGATGTACAATAGAAAGGTCTTTTGGAGTTTGGAAGAACAGATTTTCAATTTTACATCGAATGCCTAGCTACAAATTTCAAAAACAAATTTAGATAATATATGAATGGCTATACACAACTTTATTAGAAAGAATTCTCAAACAGATTTTGAATTCTTACGGTTTGAAATTGAAGAAGTAGTTGAGCATGAAGATGGTAATCATGATAATGAGCATCAGCCCTCATCTGGAAGTTCAACTATGACATCCTCAAGAGAAATGGATTATATTCATGATTCAATTAGAGATAAAATTGTTCAATCTTTACAAGACAATTAGTTATGTATAATTATTTTTTAATATTAAACTTTAGTATTTTTAATTTTTAATTTAACAGGTACACAACAATTAATTATGTAATATTTTCCTATTATTTATAAATTGGAATTTTACTTACAAAACTATTAAAATTTTATCCAATTACAAAATATTATAAAAAACTAGTATCATTTAAGGACCAGGGGCATTTCAAACATTTCAAGTCATTATCCATCCAAAAGTGATTTTGATCAAATTTATCCAAACATAATCAATTATGAAAAATCACTTTTGAGTTCAACATATCCAAACACAAATCACTTTTTATATAATCACTTATGAATAATCACTTATCGATAAGCTAATCCAAAGACAAAAAATGGCATGTTAGCTCATCCTACCAAGTCAGCCTGTGGGCAATAGGCCCTATTAAGTAACTTGGTCACATTGGGCAATAGGCTATGGGTTAGATATGTTCTCTTGACACTTTAATAAGGCCCGGTCTTCCAGCAAGCTTGTGGTGGAACCTGATTTGACCATGCACAATACTTGCTAGAATTTTTCTATGATCCAATAAAAAAAATGTATGAGTTTTTTTATAATTTCTTGGTTGCTCAAGGAAATGGTTAAGGACCTGTTTTGGTTGAATTCTATAAGCCCTCAAGAATGGGAGTCCAAATTCTATTTCCTAAAATGTCGTGTTTAGTTGCATTACACCATATTGTGTTATTGATGAATCTAACCATTTTTCTTGGTAGTACCTTCTCCATTTTACACACTGCTTGAGTTCACAATCATCATTGTTGTTTTATGTAATCTCTAGTGACGTGGATGGCGGCATCACTAGTAAAGCTTGACTGCCTCTTCAATGATGTTTTATGTTATCTCCAGGGAGGTGGATGGTGGCATCACAAGCAAAGCTTAACTATCTCCTTGATAGTGTTTTGTGGACAAAATAAGGAAATAGAGAAGAAGCGAGATCTTCGCATGATTATGAAGATCAGAGATCTTCACTTCTCTATTTCTTTTTTTTTTTTGTCCTTTCAATCATTTTGTTTATCTCTTCTTCTTCGTTTAGATCTTTGCCTCTGCTTCTACCTCTAAGTAAAAGATTTTCACTTTGGTTGCTTCTTCTCTATTCAGGAAATCAATGAAGATTTTGGTTGAAGGGGTTGTTTGATTTTGCTTTAGATTTGTTATAATTTTGCTAGAATTTGATTATGGTTAGCTTGGATTTGTGTGATTGTTGTGATCATGGTTGGCTAGGATTTGTGTAACTGTTGTGGAAGAGGAGAAAAGAATATGAGAGAGGAGGGTTTGATTTTGGATTTGAAGGGGTTTTAATCTTTTCACTTTTATTGATATTTACTGAAATATAAAAAATAAATTTTATTCTAATATTCTTAATGTCATACCAAATAAATGCATGGTAATTAATATCTCATTACTATCCACTCCTTGAATCAAACGAGTCTTAACACTCCGTTTGGTTGGATTACATAGAGGTACGTGAAGGTAATAAATTTTACATTACCTAATTGACTATGTTTGGTTGGACAAATGAGAATAACATGTGTAATCCTAATAACTTAAATTCATGTGATCGGTAAGAGTCACCAAAAGTTAAGGCTTAAACATTACATGCCTATAATGGGATTAAAAACACTAGAAGGCCCTTAAAAAAATGACACATTAGTTCCCATGCTTCTTCTTCCTCCACCACCGAACCCTTCAACCCCACACACCTTTGTTCTTCCCCCAATGTCGTCTCCCTCCTGTCATCTCCACCTTCAACTTTGACTCAAATCTGCAATGATAATCGCAAAGACAATGCTCACAGATCCCATCATCGACAACAACTCAACTTCGAAAACATAAGACCATCACACATTCACCTTTCTAGATCTTGCCACTAGCAACAACTCAGCTCTAACTCATATTTGCAATGGTTAGATTTCATGAATCGCACTTCTTCATGAATAGGTCTATTTCGTGAATGACCTTCACCTTTGTTCTTCACCTTCACCATCGTACATCTTTGTCCCATGATGCTCGATTTTGTGAATTTTTTTTATTCTAGTGATAAGTCCATTTGAATAGTGACGGAGACACCAATGTTCTGGGGGATTGTTTGAACGGCAATGGCGATGTTGGGGAAGGAGGAGGAAGAGGATGGAGAGGAGGTTTTTTCCAATCTAAGGGTATTTTAGTATTTTTCTTCTTAGTTGTGTTTAATGAAAAATAAGAAATAAATATATTTTTCACCTCCCTAATATTATACCTTGACAAACTCACATCTATTTTATTTATATTATATTCCATTATTTACCATTCTATCACATTTTCTAACCTCTTTATAATTAAACTAAACAGGATACAAATGTTTCCTTATTCTAGAGGAAAACATGTCATCATTCTTGGTGTCACAATACTTTTATATTTCTTTTATATATTACAATCCTTTTTTTTTGGTCAAAAAGACAAGTCATGAATTCCATTATTAAAGGCATAGCAAATCCTCTTTGAACGAATAAAAGTTAAAATCAAATAGATTTACAGCCCAATGTTGCCAAAATCGAATCATTATTGAAATAAAAAAATAAAGCAATTTTTTGTCAATAAAATAAATTACAATTCAGTCAAATTATTTAAGTTTGAGAGGCTATTTGGTTATGAGGAGAGATGATAATAGCATGAAATGAAATAAAATATGGAAAATTTTAAAACTTGATACTTCCAAAAAAGATAAAATTCAGATAACTCCCTTAAACTTTGGACCAGTTGCATATAAATTCTCTCATCTTTAAAAGTTTAAAATTTACACCCTATTCTTTCATATTTTGACCATCAACCCTTTGGTGTGAAAATGACTGTTAAATCTAATAGAATATAAATTATATTATGTATGTAAGTATGATATGGCATATACTCTATTAATTTAACATCCATTTTCATAGCAAGGGATGGTCAAAATCTGAAATATTAGAGTGCAAGTTTTACACTTTTAAATATGAGGGAGTTATTACAACTGGTGTAAAGTTTGGGGGGTTATGAGTATTTTGTCATTCCAAAAACATGCTTGAAAATCATAAGGTACTTAAGTACATAATTAAAAAAAAGAAATCCCCTTTAATTGATTAAACTTACTAAAGATATTATAATATCTTGTAATTTCTTATCTTTGCATAATGAGTTATTATCATTGAAGTATGATTGATATAGGACACAAATGAGAATTTTATGTGACAATGTTTGATGTTTAAAGTGTTATGTCCTATTTGGTAACGAATAAAAAATTTTGATATTCAAGTGTAAATATATGGGTTCTTAATGGTAAATATTTTTATTTTTATTGTAACAAAAATTTAGTAAAATGAACTCTACAGCATTTTTATAAGACACTAATTTATGTCATTGGATCTTATTTGAGTAGGAAAGCTCAAAGTGAAAAGGAATTAGGCTAAGAAATAAGGTATTAGAATTGGACAAAACTTATATACTATTTCATATATGCTTTATATGCTGTTTTCCAATTAACATAAGACATGTGTATTAATTTTTACATCCCATCTTTCATCTCATTTACTTAATTTAACACCCATTGAAACAGACGTTTTTCCAATTAAAAAAAAATTGAAGAAGCCCGCATATCTCCCTCCACGTTCTCCACTTCCCTTCAAAGAAGTTGGCATCCCCAAAGGCATCGAGAACCTCCATGATGAGGGCACCATCAATTTGGAAAATCTCTATGGTTCGGTAGAGGCATTGACATCCTCAATGAATGCTTCCAGGATTGCACTCTCCAAAACCCACTGGACTACCTCATTATCGACTTCGTATACCCCTGGGCCTCCGATTGGGGACCCAACTTGGGATCCCTGTAAGGCTGCAATCGCCGACTTCTGCCTTTTCACTTCATGCGCCATCCAGTCCATGAAGTCACACTACATACTCGGTGTTGAGTTGTCTTGTAATCTTGTATGGAATAAAAAATAGCTGAAGATAATATCTAGAATGAGGGAGGGGGATAGGGAAAGACAAGTGACTGTGACATGAGAAGCTTTGAATGGTAATCTTATATTTTACCCGATTCTCCAGGAAAATTACTATAGCCGACCACAAGTAGGGTGAAATATATTATATTAAAGATAAGTGGAGAAGGAATTAATTAAGCGCGCGCATATATTTTATATATATATATATATATATATAAATAAAGTGTGTCCCCCCAGTGCTCCATCTTTTTAGAAACCCTGCACCCCTCTTCCTTTTTGTTTTAATTTTTTTTCTTTTCCCCTTTTCTTTTACCATCCCAATCATCACAACCATCCCCCTTTTTTAAATTGAATAATTTCGTCATAAATTATTATATATATATATATATGCTGAATTAACACTTTAAACCTATCATGAAAACCTCTTTTACATTGCCATGTAGCCCTAGGTTGGCAAATTTATTAGTATTATCTATGATAGCCAAATTAATTGTGATCATTTTCGTAAGCAATAACATTAAATTAATAAAATAAGTTATATATACATATACACAGACACACACACATACTTATACCGTACCATGGAAGCACCGCTAGGGACAAGGGGGTTGAGGACCACCCAGCAAAGTTGATCAATGGTGTTGATTGGCGAAAGAAAGAATATTTTATTTCAATAGTTTAATGAAAAAGGTTGGGACAATGACTGGCATGTCAGCCAACCAGCGTCATTCACTCAATATCCATGAATGTACAACTCCAGTGGAGTTTAATTCAAATATGGAAGAGTGGAAATAGGTTTCATCCAAGGCCTGTGGAATTATTGTGAATAACTTCACAAAGCTTGATGGGGAGTACGTTCATCATCATACGAGAAGAACAGTGCGCACAAGACTTGGTACATCAGATAGGATATGGTTGCTTTCTTTTTGTTTTTTTTTGTTCTTTGGCTTGAAGATATGGGTGATTGATTGTTGCTAAAATTACACCTTTCTCTACTTCCGAAGAATCGACTAAAGAAGGACTGGACACAACCTATCAATGGATAATACAAGAAGAGGAGTTAGAGGATGGTGAACAATAACAGCATTTTTTTTTTTATAAATGTCTGTTTTGAACGGTGTTAAACAAATAAATGAAATAAATGATGAACTGTAAAAATAATACATGTGTTTTATGTTAATTGGAAAATAGCACATAAAGCATATATGGAACATTATATAAGTTTTGTCTATTAAAATTATCTTGTATAATTAATTAACATATAATTGAGAAATTTTGGCCATCAAGAATTTAAAGTAAAAAAGCCCAAGTCCGAAAAGAAAGCTAATAGAATAATTAAATATTTTTAGCAAGCTTAGAAATTTGATTAAAAAAAATGTTTCATTACATTAAATCAAATCACTATTTATTAGTCCAAATATGTTAAAGCAATTATTAATAAAGGTAAATTATTTTTCTAAACCAAAAAGTATGTAGAAAAAATTTTATTGGATAAAAATTACATAACCTATGACCAAAAAATAATAATAGCGCTTAATTGAGCCTATTCTTACTAATTAAACCTAATTATTTAAGAAGCTTTTCATTGGCTATAGTAAGCCTCAAAAGTGGCGTCAAGAAGAGAAGAAAGGAGAAAAATGGGTGGTTTAAAAATCAACACCATGTAAAAAGAAAAATGAAGAAAAAACAATGTTTGATCAACAAGACGTGTAAAATTTTGATGAAGAAGCATGAGACTTGGAAAAGTGGAGCCATTGTGACTTCAGGATAAAGTTTGATATGCTGATGGAATTTGGAACTTTGGATTAAAAAAGAGAACAATGACTAGAATTCATCTCTTTTGCCTATAAATACTAAGCTCTCTCCTTGTCTCTCAAAACAAAAAAAAAACACCAAAAACGTCATTCACTTAGAAAAGAGAGGGGAGAGTGAAGTTTTGAAGGAATGAATGAGAAGGTAGAAAGTTTTAGGGAATCACCCAATGTAGCATCTTTTCCTATTTTTATATTTTATTATTAAGTAGTTGATTTGATTTAGTATTATATTACCATGATGATAGTATGAAAGTGTTAATGTTTGGATAAAAACTATAATTTTGCTTAGAATATGGTATGAACACGCATTAATATATTTAAATGGTGAAGAACCTGTATGAACATAATATGAATATGCTTTGATTTTGAAATGTTATGACAACTTCATGTAAACTTGTTTTTGTATCAATTACTTAATTAATATTATATTTGAATGGAATAATGATGTTATTGAGACTTAAATTATGTTATTGGACCTTGTTTGAGTAAAAAAAACTTAGAGAAAAGCAATTAGGCTAAGAAATAAGTTATTAGAATTATCTTGTATAATTAATTAATACATAACATAATTGAGGAAATTTGGCTATCAAGGATTAAATGTATAAATACCCAAGTTCAAAAAAGAAGAGAATAGAATAATTATATATTTTTGGCAAGTTTAGAAATTTGATAAAAAAAAGCCTAAAAATCGTTGGGCAAATTTTGACCATTTGGGCTGAATAAGTAAAATATTTTATTATATTGGGTCAAATCACTATTTATAAGTCCAAATATGTTAGATTAATTATTAATGAACTTTAATTATTTTTTTAAACCCGAAAGTATGTAGAAAAAATTGTATTGGATAAAAATTATATAACCTATGACAAAACATAACAATAACACTTAATTGAGTTTAACCAATTATTTAAGAAGCTTTTCATCGGCTAAAGTGAGCCCCAAAAGTGGCATTAAGAAGAGAAGAGAGGAGGGAAATGAGAAGTTTAAAAATGAATACCATGGAAGAAGAAAAAGCAAGAAAAAATAGAGGGTGAATTGTCTGGCCAGGATTTGATCCAGAAGACTTGTAAAAATTTGATGAAGAAGGCACAAGACTTTAATAAGTGGAGCCATTGTGATTTCAGGATCAAGTTTGATATGATTATGGAATATGGACTTTTGGGTTAAAAAAAAAATATCAATGGCTAGAATTGATTCCTTTTACCTATAAATAGCAAGTTCCTCCCCCCACCCCCCCCAAAAAAAAAACCACACTAAAAATATGATTCACTTAGAAAAGAGAGGAGAGAGTGAAGCTTTGAAAGAAGGAAGAGAAGATACAAAGCTTTAAAGAGTTCTCCAAGATAATATCTTTTGCTAATCTTGCATTTTATTTTTAAATAGTTGATTTGATTTAGTTTTATGTTGTCATATTATGAAAAAAATGTTATTAGCATGAAAGTATTTATGTTTGGATTAAAACTATGATTTTACTTAGAATATGATATGAACATATATGAATATATTTAAATATTGAAGAATATGTATGAATATGATAAGAACATGCTTTGATTTTGTAATGTTATGGCAACTTTATGTAAACTTATTTTTGTATCAATTACTTAATTAATATGATGTTTGAAAGTGATAATGATACTATTGAGAGTTATCTAAATCTCATCACCCATAATCTTTAACCATGAATAGGTCCCAAGTCAAATAATGGAAAAAGGAAAAGAGGTGGAGCAATGAGGATACAAAGTCCTTAGAATGTTATTTTAAATTTATATTAGGAAATGTGTAATTAAAGTTATGGATTATGATATGATAAAAATTATGTTTGACATTTTTAATAAGGTATAAAATTATGTTTTGACATGATCCACATGTTGGTTTATTGTTTAATGATATTTATTCTATTATTAATAAGTGTATAGTAAAAGAAAAGTAATTATTATGTCCCCAAGTTTAATAAAGGAACTAACTTAGGGAAAATAATGAATTTTGTGAATAATTGATGATATTATGAATTAGAAGTCCTAAAATTTAATTTAAGACCAATTTGACCTTTTTTATTTAAGTATAATTTAAGTTATGGAATTTTTAAGAGAAATGGTAAAATCTAGAAAATTTGTTGACCAAATGAATATTAAAATTTGACTAATAAACTGTATCAATTGGTCTAATGAGTTTTTAGTTGAATATTTTTCTCTCGTAGAGGACACTTGAATTAGAAATTTGAACTATTTCAAAATGATTTTTACAAAATTAGTTATAATTTTTTAAAATTTAGTAAAAAAAATTAAGAGATATTAACCCAATAGAATTTTTGGTCAAATTTTTATTTTGACCTATTTTTGTTACCATATGTATTTCAATGGAATCTAAAATCGATATTAGTTCCTTAAATAAGGTATGACATGTATCACTTGCAAATCTATGAGGATCCATTGCAAATACTTATGGATAAATTACAAATCCACAAGGACCATTTAGAAATAAGCTATTTAACTGCATTTGTTCTATGTTGATATGCAACTATTTCTCATAGATTTCTAAAATACCATCATATATTTATAATTGATTTTAAAATATTTTCAATACCACGAGCAAAAGAGGAATTTCATTGGTTCACGTTAATTGCATCAATTTTCCGTTGATTGACAATTTGCCCGTTCCCCCATTAGTCTGAATCGAACTAGGCCTTTTCCATTAGCTTAGTCTAGTTCAATTCTAATAATAAAATTAGGTTATGCACACAAATAAATTTGGAAAGTTATTAGGTAATTTAAATTATAACAACATTGAATCTTATTTGATTAGAGTATCCTTATATAAAAATATTAAAATAAAATATTATAGACTTGAATTTTATCTATAATTATTTTTATTAATAAAAGATAAAATAATAAAATAATTAACACTTTATTAAAATTTTAAAGTGATGCTTATTTTAAAACAAAGTAAAATTTTAAATTAACATTAATTTTGAAATAGAAAAAATGTATTTTACATCGTTTGGTTATTTTAATTTTTTTTGTGACGATTTATTATTTTAAATTTAATACTCTAATATCTATTAAATATCTATTGTTAGTTTTCTTGCTTTATTTTAAAATTATTGGTGTTCTACAAAACTAATACTTGATTAATTTTTTTAACTATACAATCATTTATTAATTGATTTTTCTTTGTTATTTGCTAGTATTTATTTATTTTTAAATTTACTCCATTTAATGATTTTTTAAATGAGAGTATTTTAATTATTATATAATAATTTCTTTGTCCTATATCATAAAATAATATGAGAGATTTTTTTTATAATATAAAATAATATGTAGTAATTTATTATTTTTATTTTTTATTTATTATATTATTAGTATTGTAACTTGTATTATATTTAATGAAAAAAGTGAAATTAATATGAATAAAATTAAAAATTTAATTTTTTTAATTTAAGAATATAAGTTGATAAAAATATTTTTTAATATATGTAAAAGTCCATGCAGTATTAATTTATATTAATTAAAAAGTTTTCGGATCCATATGTCACTATTTGGTAAACGATAGACATGTCACGGAGTAGTAAAATAATAAACGCGAAACTTGATGGGATCTCTTGATCCCCTTTTATCACCCGAATAAAATACTAATAACGTGAAACTCGAGGTGGAGGACAATTTGGTAACTTAAACAGAGCTGAGCAGCAAATGTTGCTCGTTGGTGTCCCAGAAAGTGAAACATTGTCAATGTTTCTCTAGTCGTGACTGACTTTTTGGATCCCTCCTTTAAAATTGGGGTCAAAACTTGATTTTAGTAATAATATTAAAGAGATCCTCAATTTGGTCAAAATTTGGTTTCAGAACTAATACTAAAGAGGCCCTCAATTTCAAAGCAGGATCCAAAAGGTCATTGATTTTAGTAGTAATACATGATGATGTTAGGTTTCATTTTTCAGTTCCGTTGAACAATGATTTTTTAGCCAAAACGTGATTCTTTAATAAGTAAAAATAGAGCTGTTTCTCAATTTTATTTTTTTATTTCAATCTATATTTATTTTAAAGTTAAATAAAAATAAATTAATAAAAATAAAAAAAAATAAAAAAATTTTAAAAATAAAATTTTTATTAAATTTTTTCTATTTAATAATTAAAATGTCCCTTTACAATTTTAATTTTTATAAATTATAATTTATAAAAAATATTATATCATGATCTTAATTAAATAAATATAAATTAAATTTTAATTTAAATAAATTAAATTAATTATAAAATAGAATTTAATATCAATTTTAAAAAAATTATAAATTTTATTAAAATTAATTTTTAAATAAATTATACATTCATAAATACGTTAATTCAAATCTAATTTTTATAATAATAATCACGATCTATTGTGAGGCGTCGTTATAATCGCGTTCATAATTATTGATCGGGTCCGTTTCGGATTAAATTGTTTGCGCTTCTTAGAATTTTAATCTAGTTATTCTTAAATGCTGGTATATTTTCGCAGAATCACAATCCCATCCGACTCAAAGCAACCAAAAGAGCCCACCAACCTTCGATCAGCCTAACTAAGAGTTTCCGTTCCGGGGCTTATGCGGCTTACTCGATCAGCCTAACTTCTAAGCTTCCTACTTGTTTTCACGTAACAGAGGAGAATATGGGTACTTCTTTCGGTATCGTCGCTGCTGCGTTTCTATTCCAGGCATGAATTCGATTCCTTTAATCTTTCTTCTCCTCATTGGCACATCAGAACTAATTATTGATCAGACTTATGATTTTCTTGTTGAGATTCACTGGACTATGCCATTTCCGTCTGATCATAGCGTTCATTATTTAACATAAGCACTAACGCAAGCAATTTTCAACTGATAAACTTTCATCCTGCATCAATGCGGAATGAATACTTTTAGAGAGTGCAACTCTTGTGCTAATTGCTTCCACATCAAAGCTTGGATCACACTTTGGGTACCTGTGTGAGACCAGCCCCTTCTGGGCTTAGCGACCACTTGCTAGTGATGCGTTCGGGGCTACCTACATCCCTTATTTGGAAGTTGTAGTGCTGCGTCGCGTTGGTTTTTTTTAGCTTTTTGCCTGGTCTCCTCACCCAAAACAAGACTATAATCACACGTGAGAAGGTTATTAATGCCACCTTAGTAATGGACCACCGACTTGAACTTAAAATGTTTTGAAATGCAGGTGCTACTACTGTGTTCATCTTTGCTGAGGGCTGCGACTTCTGACTCGCATGCTCTTTGGATTTCCGATGATACATCTAGGTGAGGATACCTAATCCAAGCCGTTACAATTGAGCAACAGTTTATTGCCTTCCTCTGTGATTCATTCCTTGTTCCTGGGGTTATTCCTGTTATGGTATTGGATAGATACCGAAGTATTCTGATGACCTATTTGTGGTAAAAGTTAATTTGAAAATGATACTATTCATCTCGTTATAAAGTTTGTCTGTTTGATAGTACATGGTCCCAGAGAATCTGTACCATATTCGAGAACATACTGCCTACTGGTGCCAATAAGTGGAAAATAGCTAGTGAGACATGGGAATTCCTTTTTACATGAAAATCTTGCCTTCGTGCATTGCTACTTATATATGGCCATTTATTTAAAGGTTTTCTGGGTCCTTGTATTTATTAGTCTCTATGCTGCAAATTATTTGTGGTCTTCTTGCAGTATTACTTGGTTACTTGTTTGTGAAGCAGAAATGAAGTTGCTTATGAACTCCGATGTTAATAAATGGACATCTATCTATGCATTATAATGATATTTTTTGGTGCTCCCTTTAATGAGCCACTCTCTTTATGTATGTGTGCGTTTTATTGCTTTTCTTCTTGTACAATATAATTTTGTTGGCCTTTATTGAAACCTCTATTTCAAGTTTAGAGTTTGGCAAATTAATTTTCTCTTCATTTTAAGGCAAAGAGTGCTTTTATTGATTCTGTTGCTGTTTAGGGGCAAGCATTCTGATGAATACTGTGCAATGTATGACATATGTGGCGAGCGTAGTGATGGGAAAGTTCTGAACTGCCCATACAGTTCCCCTTCTGTAAAGGTATCGGTCCTGTTTTGCTTTACGTAACACTCACAGATGAGCTCTACTCATCTTTTCCTTTGTTTGGAGGACCTGAGAAATGTGAAAATGATGGTTGATTCAACTGCTTCATGTTAAATTGCAGCCTGATGAGCTACTATCTGCTAAAATTCAAAGTTTGTGTCCAACCATAACTGGAAATGTTTGTTGTACAGAGGCCCAATTTGATACATTAAGGGCACAAGTTCAACAGGCAAGTTATCATTCTATCTTCGTATCAGTTTCTTATAGTATTCCTCAAGATGATGTCTTGAATTTCATTGAAACTTTGAGGCTATAAAACAAAGTTATCGGGAACCACGCATTGCCAATGTCATGGCATGATATTCAGCTTCAACACTAATAGTGAAGGATAAACATCAAATGGTTAGAGATATTTGTACATGTATATATGACAATGCATTGCCATTTTATTTGGTAAAAGTCCTTATTTTATTAATATCATGAAATCTATTAGCGAATATGATGGAGGCTCGAAATTACCTACTTTTCATGAAGTGAGAGTCTCATTTTTGAAGAAAGAGGTTGATCTCGTCCTTGATAATCTGGAGAAATATAAATGGCATATATAATTACTAATAGAATGTAGAATGCATGACCAACCCTCTTTCTCAATGCAATAAGTACTTCTAGCGACTTGGACTAGAAGAATCTCCATTTACATTTACTCCTAAGTCTCTATTCAAGAATGCATTTTATATGTCTAGTTGATGTGGGGCCAATCTAAGTTTGCAGCTAGAGTGAGTAATATTTTAATGGTATTGAACTTTGCAAGTGGGTCAAAAGTCTTTTGATGGTCAATACTATGGGTTGGTGTAAACCTTTTTGCAGTAAGTTTGGCCTTATACCTGTTGATACTACCATTTCACTTATCTTTAATGGTAAAAACCCGTTTAGAACCCACAAATGTCTTCCTTGGGGGAAGTTGATTCAATTCCCAAAACCCATTTTTCTTTGAAGCTTGAATTCCTCTTAAATGGCAGATCTTTACTCTTGTTTCTTTGTAGCCTTATAAAAAATCTGTGGTAAACTTTCAACAGAGACATTAGTCATTAGAGCTTGAAAATTAGGTGTCAACTTGTCATATGATATAAAATGACTGATAGGATGTTGAATGCATGACCTGCAATAGGTGCTTTTAGCTCATCATCCAGACTTGGGATAGAATGAATCTCCATTTATACTTCCTCCTCTAAGTCTCCATGAAGAGTGCATTTTATACATCTAGCTTGTGGGTCCAATCTAAGTTTGCAGCTAGAGTGAGTAATATTTTAGTGGTATTGAACTTTGCAATTGGGTCAAAAGTCTCTTGATAGTCAATATCATGGGTTTGTGCGAACCTTTTAGCGATAAGTTTGGTCTTATACCTGTTGATACTACCATCTAGCTTATATTTAATGATGAAAACCCATTTATAACTAACAGGTGTCTTGCCTAGGAGAATTTCAGTCAATTCCCAAAAGCCATGTTTCTTTAGATGTCTAATCGTGCACAAAAGCATATGTAATAAATCTAGTTTTGCTTGTGTTGTTCTCATTATAGCATTCATGAATGTAAACATCAAATGTTTGACATAATGATGCATGTAATGGCTATGTTGTTTTTCACTATGGTGTGAGCAGCAGGAACACTCATTATCTTGCAGGCAATACCAATTCTTGTGGGCTGTCCGGCATGCTTGAGGAACTTCTTAAATCTTTTCTGTGAACTTTCTTGCTCTCCAAATCAGAGTCTATTTATCAACGTGACTGCTGTTTCTGAGGTCATACATTTACTTTCTCGATGTTATTTCAAAGTGATACTATTGTCCCGATTGATCTATTCAGGTGTCCATTTTTTGGTTATATGCTTGAATTCAATGCATCAAGGCTTAGGTAACTCCGTCATGTGCTTGTAATATAAACATTCTAGCTTTTATCTATGTTTTCCTCTTAAATCCATGTACACCCCTGTTTGGTAAATGTTTCTTTTAGCGAGGTGCCAGTCTTGAGGTTTTTGTGCTGTCTATTACACTTTGGATGATGTGGTGTTAAAATTTCCAGTCATTCACTTGATATGTGTCTTGAAACTTTGACTCTAGAAAAACTGTAGCCCTAGTTGTGAATTTTGTTGTGTTTTCATGCAAGTATGTAAAGAAATCAGTTGAGCAGTAGCTATGCCTTTCCCTACTTACAGAAGTTGAGAAGAAGTCAGTGAAGTCCTTGCTGAAACTTCAGTTGTTCTTGTGCAACTTCAAGTGTGATATTTTATATGACATAAGCCAGCTGTGTCATTACTGAGCTTGGTGAACTTCTTTGCCTAAATTGTGGCTTGTGCAGCTCTTTTAACAATTTTTCTTTTATATATTAAGAAAGATTGTTTGTCCTTTTTGATATCAGAAAGTATATTGAAGAGAAGAGTAACACCAAAAAGGTATATTGAAGAGAAGAGTATTGCTAAAAGATGGATAAGAAGTCCTTGCAAAAGGAGGAAAAAATTACAACTTCCTTAGCTCAAAAGAGCTTTCCAATACCTTTATAAATCCAAAAGGGAAACTCCCCTAATATACCATTCACCGAAACCCATGGAGAGGCCAGAAAATGACTCTCGAATGAGGAAAACATGGGTGGAGGATAAGATAATGACTCACGTATGAGGAAAACATGGGTGGAGGATAAGATATGTTTCTAAATAGAAAAGCATGAGCTAATCAATGAAGCTCAGAGTCTCAACAATGCAACAAAGTTGTCCAATCTGTCTTATCAATGTGAATGTGATCTTAAATTTATGATTATTGTTCTGGTTTATCATGTGATTTGGTCAGGCCTAGCTTAACTTGAAGCTCTAATTTTTTTTTTGTTGATATTGAAGATCATCTTTTGTTCTTAGGTTGATGGTAACAAAACTGTGGATGGCATTGATTTCTATGTCACTAAAACTTTTGGAGAAGGTTTATATAACTCTTGCAAGGATGTAAAGTTCGGAACAATGAATACAAGGGCATTAGATTTTATTGGAGCTGGGTCTAGAAACTATAAAGGTAATTTATTTTAATATGGTAGATGCTTTATGTAATATTATAAATCTTTTATCATGTGATTTTGTCATTATAAATCAAAAGATATTCTTTTTTTTATTTAGTTGTAGGTATGTATTTGTGTTGATGAGTTTGTTTGTCTGCACTTTGGGACTGTGATATCTGGTTTTATAGAACATTATTCTGTGATTTCAAAGTTGAGAAACAATACTCTATTTTGAATTTTATTGAAGAGAAACGTGTGCATATATAGGGATCATGGAAACTAGTTTGCCATAAGAATCCCATGAAGTTAGCAACAGAAAAATAAGGAATAAAATATCTTTAAGATATCTCAGGATATCCTTTAGATCACGATCTCTTACACTATTAGGCGTGAGCCTCTTTTGGTGAGTGCATATGCTGATTGCCAACACATATTGCAGATGCAATGTCAGGTTTGGTATGTGAAAGATATGTTAGAGGACCAACAAATCTTTGATATTTTTCCTTGTCAACCGTTTTCCTAGCATCTACTTCTTTCTTTCTAGCTTCTATAGGAGTATCACTAGGCTTGCAACCAAGCCTCCTAGTTTCAGTCAAAAGATAAGGATTTTTTTTTTTATTTGAGAAATACATATTCCTTTCTTTGACCTTGCAACCTCCATACCCAATAAATATTGCATTTGTCCTAGGTTCTTCACCTTGAACCCCGTAGCTAATACCCTCTTTAATATCTCCACCTCCCCTACATCACCCCTAGTTAGGCCAATATCATCAACATAAACAATCAAGATAGTCTTTCTATCTCCATTGTGCCAGAATAAAATAGTTTGATCAGACTGACCATCCTTGTAGCCTTCTTTCACAAGCAACTTTATGAATCTCTTAAACTAGAATCTAGGAGATTGTTTTAATCCATACAAGTACTTCTTTAGCTTGCATACTTGATCATTCATACTTCCTCTGTCATAACCAGGAGGAAGTGTCTTGTATACCTTTTTAGCCAAGTCACCTTTTAGAAAGGCATTTTTGATGTCAAGCTGTTGAAGGGGCCTAGTAATCTTTATTAATATCTTTGACTTTTTACAATTTACAATATATTTATTATTATTATTATTTCTATAAAGCTTTATAATAAATCAGTTATCAACATTGCTCACAATCAGGTTCAACATGATCAGAAGAAACAAGTTGAAGTAGACCAACACTATATAAAAATGAAATCAGACAGTATTCTAATTTGTACTTCTATCATATCTACAGCTAATCTTCTCAGATATGCTCACTAAAGAATTGTATAGTTTTAGCTTCCAAGACTTAGTCACCAAGTTGGGAATGGGAGATATCCACTCACTAGCTTGAGGGGGGATGTCAGATATTGTGATATTGTACTCATTTTAATTGTAATTATAATTATTGTAATATTTGTAACTCTATGAAATAGGAATAGAATCAGGGATTATTTATCCCTTAAATTTTGCAGTCTATCTCAAAGCATTTATTTCACTTTCTCAGGATATTCTCTCCTTTTGTATAAATTCCTGATGTAAACTCACCATTTGAATCATCTGAAAAGATTCTTTTGTCCCTTGTTGTCAGGATTTGATGTTGAGTGTGGACATGGCATCAATTCTTTGAATGATGCCATTGCCATTTCTGGTTGTGGTCTTAGTTGTGTTCTAATTTTACACCATTCAACTTCATCATTTTGATAGCCGATCTTTATTTTTTGCTTTGCTTTTAGTTGTATCTGTGTTCTAATGCTTTTTTTTTTTATGTGTTATGCCAGAATGGTTTGAATTTATTGGTCAAAAAGTACCTCCTGGTGGTCCTGGTTCACCTTATTCTATAACTTTTAAGACAGTTGTTCCTGACTCATCTCCAATGGAACTTATGAACGCATCCGTCTATTCATGTACTGACACCTCACTGGGCTGCTCTTGTGGTGATTGTCCTTCATCTCCTGTGTGCTCTGGTTCTGAACCTTCTCCACCAACGAAAGAGCCCTGCACTGTGAGAATGGGATCTCTAAAGGTTTAAGCAATGCACAATAATTCCTTTTTGTATATTTTTGTTAAGTCAATCTAGTGCTTACTTCTTTTTTATACTTTCTTTTAAAGACAAGGATTTATTTAGTAGAAGAGAAAACAATATAACAGCTGAATTTGATGAATACCCTCAAACCATGAATAAACATAATGGTCTAATGATTTAGTGGAACACATGATTGTCTGCTAATAGAAGGTGCCATTTTCCATAAGATACCTGTTGTGAATTTGGTTTCTGTTATTATTCCCGCAGGTCCGGTGCTTGGAATTTTCATTGGTAATATTTTACATTGTATTGGTTATTGTGTTGTTTGGATGGGTATGGTTCCAAGGGACAAGAGAAAGGGGGAGACTTGGCTCCAATGTGGAACCATTATTGAGTGATATGAGTGCTAATGAAAGCAATATCAGTAATCTTCAAAAGGATGAAAACAATCTCACAGAGGTATGTTCTACATGATTAATGCAAACTTGTTTTGATGTCAATCTATGTTTGAGATCTAGAAGAAAGATTCCATTCTGCTTTGACTTAGCTTTTAATTGCTGGTTCCAGAGCTTTGGAATTATGGCTTTCTCTTGCATTCATTTTTTTAGATTTACTTTCAAAATTATGGGATATCCACTTTTGGCGTCAATAGTGTCTTCTGGTCTGGTTTGTAGAATCTGTTATTTATTAAATTATTAAATATTAATTATTGATGTATTAATTATTAATTCATTATCCACTTTTCACTTTTGCAAAGAGAAGTCTTTTTGTTATTTGTTAAGTGGATACACACTTAAGTCGTCTCTGTGTTGCCTATTACATGGTATGCTACAGTATGGGGTCCAAGTATGGTGGGGGAATGCTGATATATATAATTTGTGGTACAGGGTATATATGGTGGGGGAATGCTGATATATATAATTTGTGGTACGGGGTATATGTTTAATTGGTATGCTATTTTTTTTCTCAAAGAAATCGCATAATTTGTGCTATGGGCCTGATATGTGGTTTGCTAGTTGATTGGTATGCTAATTTTTTTCCAATAATTGGCGCTAAAAAAATGTACTAGACAAGACCGAAAAATCCGGTGGAAATCCCCGTAGTTATGGAATTATTGTAAATAATCAAGACATTAATCAGAGGCAGATATTAGGCTACTTTCGCAGATTACTTTGCCCATTGTATATGGGATTAGATGTTAACTAAATATCTTTCTCCTATTTGATGCACGAGGTAAATAATAATGTAAAAGTTTTTGAAAACTAATGCTTATTTTTCTAATATTTCAGCCCTATTGAAATGTGCAACAAAATGAATAAAAAAAAGTTGCATGGAGCCCAATGAAATGTTTCAAGAAAGATTGAAAGAATTAAAAAATTACACAAAACTCGAAAGAAGCCGCATTGTTCATAACTTATGAACAGTGCAACTTTATATAAATTTTCTATTTTATATTGATGATTTATATTGATTTCAGGGGATTTTTTTTTTCTTACCGATTTATTGCTTTGACTGTGTATATACGAGCTGCCCATGTACAAATTATTGACACTAATAAATCAAATACCTCTCTGATTTGCTAAATTCCACAATTACAAATGAGGTAAGATTAAAGAGGAAATAACATGGGGAGGTGACAAGCTGTATTTTTATGCCTTGACTAGGATATATTCAAATCTTTTGTTGCTATTTTTTCATTTTCTCATTGGTACATGATGCCTGCACTATACTAGAGATTTCTTCAATTTTGCAGATTTGATTCCAATTTCTTATTTATACTGGAACAATGTTGCTTTTAAAAATTTGCATATTTGGTTCATGGTTAGAGTATTTGATCAAACCTTTTTGTTTTATTGGGGACATTAGACCTAACATTATTTTGAATAACATTAAATATACATGTTGGTTTATTACTGAGCTTCTTTTATTTTTATTTCTATATTATAATGTTGTATCAAATTTCTTTTTGTCTTGTCTTATCGTTTAAGGCACAGCTGGATCTTCTTGCAAGTGATGAAAAGCAACTTTCTCTTGTTCAAGGTTTTATGTCCAGGTTTTACGGGTAAGAAGCTTTAGAACTTGCTAGGTTTACTTATTCCTTTTAGTAAAATTTTATTTTTGATTCCAGGACTTACGGAAGATGGGCTGCTAGAAATCCTACTATTGTTCTCTGTTCTTCGTTGGCAATTGTTCTTATGCTATGCTTGGGTCTTCTTCGTTTTAAGGTTGAAACCCAGCCTGAGAAGGTATCTACACAATTAAGTTTTTGAGCTACTTGACCTTGATCTACTCATCGACCTTCACTTATTCTCTTAATTAAACATGACTTTTAAAGCAGTTGAACTTTAGTCATCTTTCTATTCTTCTATCTATTCTACTTCTATTCTCTTTTCTTCTATCACTCACTCGCTTTCTGTTACAGTAATTCATCTTTTGTTACCCCCGAAAAACCTTGTTATACACATGCTATTATCATCACTTGTAAAGTTCCACAAATGTGATATCCTTTTCTTTACTATCGTTTTTCATGATTGCTTTTAATTCTCTTTAACTTTCTTTATCTTGCCTTGATTGCAGTTATGGGTTGGTGCTGGGAGCAAGGCGGCAGAAGAGAAACAATTTTTTGACAGTCACCTTGCCCCATTCTATAGAATTGAACAGGTTTTCATATTGCTTATAATTTGGTTTACTTCGTTGTGAAATGTGGATTTAATCTATTGATTTCATTGATATTGACAAGTCTGTAAAGCTACCAATGCTATATACATGTTCAATTCTAATGTACATGCAAGAAAACCTCTAGCCAATCACACTAAATCCACTGTTGATATGATTCTAATATGATCCTAATAATATCTTAAATATTTGACTGTATACGATAAATAGATGTAAATAAGCTATAAATTTTGTGGAAGAAATAGAAGAAAAAGACCTCTTGTTTATTCACTGCATAGGTACCAAATATATACACCTAGGTTTAGTCACAAAGAAGTTAGCTAATACCTAGAATCTGCAATTAATCCTTAAATAATAGGGATATAAAAATAATCTATCTCTATCTAAATCTAAAAAGAATGAAAAGATAAGATAAGATAAAGATAATAAACTTGAAACATAAAAAATTAAATGATATGGGCCTAAAACCAGTCATAAACTCGCCGACACTCCCCCTCAAGCTGGGGAGTAGATATTTTGCATTCCCAGCTTGCTCTTCAATCCTTAAAACCGAGGTTGACCCAAGGCTTTGGTCATTATGTTAGTTACTTGAGAGTTAGAAGAAACGTAAGTCAACTCAATAATCTTTGAATCAATCTTTTCCTTGATAAAGTTTCGGTCAAGTTCTACATGTTTGGTCTCGTCATGGTGGACAGAATTCTGAACAATTTTTACTTTTGCCATATTGTTACACCAAGTCTTCATAGGAGTACATATTTCCAGTTTCAATTCTGCTAGCACCCTTATAATCCACATGCCTTCACAAATGCCATGAGCTAGAGCCCTATACTCAGCTTCAGCAGAACTTCTTGCAACAATTGACTGTTTCTTGCTTCTCCATGTTACAAGATTGCCCCACACATAGGAACAAAAGTCAGATGTAGATTTCTATCTACCAAAGATCCTAATCAATTTGCATTTGTGTACAATTGGATTCTTCGGTCACTGGTCTTTGCAAAGAATAATCCCTCTCCTGGTGTTCCTTTTCAATACTTAAAGATTTGATAAACGGCCTCCATATGCTCCACCTGAGGACAATTTATAAATTGACTTACAACGCTAACCGGGAAGCTAATATCCGGTCGAGTGTGTGATAAATAAATAGGCTTGCCAACTAACCTTTGATATCAGCCTTTATCCACTGGAGTCCCGTCATCCTTGATTTCCGGTTTGCAATTCATATCCATAGGTGTATCAATAGGTTTTGCACCAATCATACCTATCTCTTTCAATAGATCTAAAGTGTACTTTCTCTGTGAGACACTAATTCTTGTTTTAGGTCTAGCTACTTCCATTCCAAGGAAGTATCTAAGTTTGCCAAGGTCCTTGACCCCAAATTCATTGGCCAAGTTCTTCTTCAACCTTAAGATTTCTTCATCATCATTTCCAGTAACCACAATGTCATCAACGGAAACAATGAAAATTGTCATCTTAGCATTATAATGCTTAACAAATAAAGTGTGATATGACTGACACTTAGCATATCCAAATTTCTTTACAGCATTAGTAAATCTCTCAAACCAGATCCTAGGTGATTGTTTTAAGCTACATAAAGACTTATAAAGTTTACATACCTTGTTTGAATTCCTTGAATTCTTAGGCCCAGGAGGTATTTCCATATAGCCTTCCTCCTCCAGATCTCCATTCAAGAAAGCATTCTTCACATCCAACCGATATAGTGGCCAATCTAGATTTGCAGCCAAGGAAAGCAGAACTTTAATTGTGTTCAGCTTGGCAACCGAAGCAAAGGTCTCCTGGTAATCGATGCCATGAGTCTTCGTAAATCCTTTGGCTACAAGTTGTGCTTTGTACTTGCTAACACTACCATTTGGATTATATTTTACAGCAAACACCCATTACCATCCAACAGTACTTTTTCCTCTTTGTAGGTCAGTTATTGTCAAAGTTTTATTCTTTTCAAGAGCTGTTAACTCCTTTTCTATAGCCATTTGCCCTTAGGATCTTTGACAGCCTCTTGAAAAGTATTTGGTATAATCTCTTGTGAAACATTAGCAATGAATGTCTGAAAATAAAAAGCGAGTTTAGTATAAAAGATATACCTATTAATTGGATATTGAGTACATGCACTTTTTCTTTTCCTCAAAGCAATGGGCTGATGTAAATCTTTAGGACTTGTCTCCGGTTTAGAGTCATGACCTTGCCTCAGAGTGGGGTTGTCTGCATTATGCTGCTGCTGCTGTTCTGAACTCTTCTTGCTACGAGTATACACCTGAATCTGTTTTGTAGCTCCCCTTGTTTCATCTATATCCTGTAGTTTAGTACTCGTATTGTTTGAGGACACTGGGTTCTGTTTTAGTTGAGAAAGGATAATTTTCTGGATTGTTTTGGTCAGTTTGAAAACCTGGTTCTGGTGTAGGCATAGTAGGCTGTTCTAGTGTAGGCTGGTTATCATTTGGTAAAGGATTTGAAACTGGATTTTGTGATGTTTGAGGTACAGTAGAGAGTTCAGAACTTATTCGAGGACTAAATGGCCCACAAATTGACCAATCATTTTCAGTTTGCTCCCCTTGAGTGGTTAACCTGGGAAAATAAGACTGATTTTCAAAAAACTTTACATCCATAGAAACATACCACTTATTGGTTTTAGGAGAGAAACACTTATAACCCTTTTGAGTTGATGAGTATCCGAGAAAAATACATTTTACAGCTCTTGAACCTAATTTTCCCCCTTTTGTATCATGAACATAGGCAATGCACCCAAATACACGTTGAGGTATAGTAGAAATTAAAGGAGAATTAGGATAGATGTCAATAAACTTCTGGATGAGAGATTGAAAATTCAACGTTTGAGATGGCATTCGATCTATCAGGTATGCAGAAGTTAACACGGCTTCCCCCCCCAAAAATGTTTAGGTACATGGTGGGTAAACATGAGGGCTCTAGCTACTTCAAGGAGTTGTCTATTTTTGCCTTCGGCTACTCCATTTTGTTGTGGGGTTTCAACACAAGTTGTTTGGAGGTGAATTCCATGACTATCTAGATATTCCTTAAAGCTAGTGTTGATATACTCCCTACCATTATCAATCCTTAAAACCTTTACAGTGGCTTGAAACTAATTTTGAACAAACATATGAAATTTTTGAATTTTTTTTTGAACTTTAGCCTTTTCCCTCATGAGGAACACCCAAGTAAATCGTGTATGGTCATCAGTAAAAGTAACAAACCGTTTAGCTTTAGAAGAAGTTTGAACCCTAGATGGACCCTACAGGCCCATACATCAGTATGAATAAGTGCAAAAGGTTGAGAAGGCTTATAAGAGTGTGGTAGATATGGGCTTTTAGTAAGCTCAGCAAATTGACAAACTTCACATTGCAAATGGAAATCACTTTTATTATTGAAAAAATGAGGAAACATCAAATGCATGTAATTGAAACTAGGATGTCTTAATCTAAGATGCCATAGCATAACATCATTATTTAACAGGTAGTCAAAACGGCAGCTGAAGTTTCTTTATTCTTGTGCTAGTTTTCCACCTTTTCTCCTTCTAAATAGTAAAGATTTCCCCATTCTTTAGCATTGCCAATTTTCGTTTGTGAGGCCAAATCGTGAAAAATGCAACATTCATCAAAGAAGTTAATACTGCAATTTAGTTGTCTCACAGTTCTCTTTACAGAAAGAAGATTACATTCAATCTCAGGGACATAGAGAACATCCCTAATAATAATATTGCTAGAAATCATGACAGTTCCAATACCCTGTACCTTAGCATATGAGCCATTAGCAACCTTAATAACCGTATGTTTACACATAACTTGAAATTCAATAAACAACTCTCTAAATTTGGAGATGTGATCAATCGCACTAGAGTCAACAATCCACATATTTTTAATATGAATTACAGCCCTTAGAGCTATTGTAAGAAAGGTACCTACTTATGCCATAGTTATCGTAGGAGTGCTTTTCTCACCCAGGAGATTTTGAATTCCTTGTCTCTCAAGAATCTTCTTCAAAAAATCGAATTCTTCCTTGTTTAGATAGGTCCCTTGAGACTTCTATCCTGCCATAAGCACTTTATTCTCTGATTTTGACTTTTGTCAATTGTTGGGAGGCTTACCATGAAGCTTCCAGCCAAGTATCACATGTGTGACGATTCTTGTTGCAATGGTCACAAAATTTTATGATCTTCTTACCCTTTGAATTAGCACTTTGTCCTCCTTTGATCACTATGGCTGAGCTCTTTGACTCAAGTAAAGGAGCAGGAATGATACTAGAAGATTGAGTTAGTTTTTTCCTACTTTCCTCGCAAATTACCATATTGTAGGCAACCTCAAGAGAAGGTAGTGGCCTAGTACCCGGAATTCCGCCTCTAACCTGTTCAAAAGTATCATTGAGCCCTAACAGAAATTTCTAAGTTCTTTTCCTTTCAACGTACTTTCTGAACTTCAGTCCATCACCAGTACAGTCCCATTGAATTACCTCATAGACATCAATTTGCTGCCATATACAGTTGAGAGCACTGTAATACTGTGTGATTGACTTCTCCTTTTGCTTAAGATCCTCAAGAGACTGCTCTAATTGATATATTGCTGCAATATTTTCTTTCACAGCATATGTTCTTCTGGCCGACTCCCAAATTTTGCGAGCAGAGGTAGCAGGTAATTTTCGCTGATATCAAGGGTTGTAGAGTTGACAAACCAGGTCATGACAGCATTATTGTCACTGACCCAGTTTTCATACTTGGGATCACTTGGTGTCAGCGGGTTTGTTTTTGTCAAATACCACGCCTTCCCTCTTCCATGAAGAAACATGAGCATGTTGCAATACCATTGAAGCCAATTCTTACCATTGAGTTTGTGGGAGTGATTCTTGAACGAATCCAGTGTTTAAAGATCCCTCTAAACTCGTCACACCACTCCTGCCTGAGTTTCTGTGAGAGCTATTTTCACCGGTGGAGCCATCATCCTTTCTCTCAGTGTTGAAAGCCCTCAGTTTCCCAGTTAACACTGTGTCTTTGAATGACATGTCTGGCAGCTTTGATACCATATAAATTTTGAGGAAGAAGTAGAAGAAAAAGACGCCTTGTTTATTCACTGCATTGGTATCTAATATATACACCTAGGTTTAGCCACAAGAAAGTTAGCTAATGCCTAGAATCTGCTATTAATCCCTAAATAATAGGGATATAGTAAATAATCTATATCTAAATCTAAAAAGAATGAAAAGGTAAAATAAAGATAAATAACTTGAAACATAAAAAATTAAACGATGTGGGCCTAAAACCAGTCATAAACTCGCCGACATAAGCCATAAATCTTGCCACACTCCTCCTCAAGTAGGATGAAAAATGTTAATCATGTCCAACATGTTGATGCACTCTTCAAATCTCTGTTTGGAAAGTCTCCTTGTAAGAATATTTGCTGTTTGACCCTTGGTTGAAACATATGTCATTGCAAATAATTCCCCCTTCATTTCTCTTTGATAAAATGTTTATCCATTTCAACATGTTTGGTTCTATCATGTTGAATTGGATTGAGTTATATATATATAACTGCTTTGTTATCACAATAGAGTTTTATGGCTAACACTATGTGAACTTGTATACCCTCCAGCAATTTTTGAAGTCACAAGCCTTCAAATATTCCTTGAGCTATTGCCTTGAATTATGCTTCCGCACTATTTTTAGCTACATTATTGTTTCTTACATCTCTATGTAACTAGATTGCCCCATTTAAAGGTGCAATACCCTTTAGTAGATCTGTAGTCATCGATAGATCCAACCTGATTGGCATCAGTGAACACTTCTATGCTAGCTTAACTTCCCGTTTCAACAACAATTCTCTTTTTGGGGTACTCTTGAGATATCTTCGGATTTAATAAACTGTTGCTAGGTCAGCTTTTTTTGGGGGAGTGCATATAGTGACTTACAACACTCATGACAAAGGTAGTGTCCGGTCTTATGTGTGATAGATATATTGATCTTCCCACCGATCTCTAATATCTTTCCTTGTCAACTAGTTTGCCTGTGTCTGCTCCTGTTTTCCTTGTCTCCATAGGAGTATCACTTGGTTTACAACCATGCATTTTGATAGGTCCCAACCTACTACTGCCACTAAAACACAGAGATGTAGGGGAATGGCAAAATGTTATAAAATGAGGGACTATTGGCCTAGAAGAAAACACAGGTTTATAAACCAAAAAATAGAAAAGTTAGGGCAAAACAAGGAAGTCATGATGAAGAGTAGGAGGTGAAGTTGGCTCTGATTAGGGTAGTTAGACCATAAATCTTTTTGATATTCAGTGAGGAAATAAATAGGAGACAGGCCTGTGTAACTGACTGATTATTCTAGGGTAGAATCTAGACTTATTCGGCAGAATAATAATGATATTCTAGTTGCTATAATCTCGGCATAATAGATTTAACAGAGTAAAAAATAAAAAATAGCAGCTTAAATAAAGAAATAAACAGAGAAATAGGGCTATGTAAATAATTGGCGTCTTCCAACACTCCTCCTCAAGCTAGAACATTAGACTGAGTTTGTACCATAGAAAAGAAATTAACAACAATATTTGGAACATTAGATTTTTCTTTCAACAATTGAACCCAGAAAAGTTGAGTGTGATTATCAATAAAAGAAATACACCATTTTGCATGGGTATGATTGGCAATATGAGAATGACCGTAGATATCACTATGAATAATAGTTGATGGTTTAGTTGGAACATATTTTGATAAAGGAAAGGATGCTCATTGATGTTTAGCAAGTTCATAAATTTCGCACTGAATATTAATATTGTCTTTATTTGAGCAAAGTTTTGGAAGCAAGTGGCTAAGATATTTGAAATTAAGATGACCCATTCTCAAATTCCAAATCATGAGAGCATCTTCCTTAGTAGAGGCAGAGTTACAAGAACGATTCTCAGATAGTTGGCTTTAGTGATGCTGACTAGGTTGGATCTCTTGTTGATAGATGATCTACTTCAGAATATTGTATTTTTGTTGAAGGAAATTTGATGTCTTGGAAAAGCAAAAGACAAAATGTGGTTGCTAGATCTATTGCAGAAGATGAGTATCATGCTATGGCTCTCGCAGCTTGTGAACTTATTTGGATCAAACAACTTCTCCAGGAATTGAAGTCTGGAAGTATTGATCAAATGGAGTTGGTTTGTGACAACCAAGCTGCAATGGATATTGCTTCTAATCCAGTATTTTGAGAGGACTAAATATATTGAAGTTGATTGCCACTTAATAAGAGAAAAGATTCAATTTGGGCATTTGGTCACTAGATTTGTTAATTCAAATGATCAGCTAGCAGATATTCTCGCTAAGGCTCGTCCAAGTCCTCAGATTAACTACGTATGTGACAAGCTAAGTGCATATGTGATATATATGCCCCAGTTTGAGGGGGAGTGTTAGATTTGTACTATTAGGGTTATACTACATTGTACTACTATACTATTAGTCTGTACATAGTCTTTGGTGTGTCTGGGTTCAGTGTACTACACACCTCTTCTCTTTGCTTTCTTTTTATAAATAGCCCACTGTGTAATGCATTTGTACAACATACAGAATAGAAAATTCATGTTCTCTCATACTTCTATTTCTCATATTTAGCAGGAGTTATTGCCTTGATTCTTGCTAGAATGGTGCATATATTAGAATCATTTTTATAGTTTTCATCATATCAATGGATTTAGTATTCTCTCTCTCTCTCTCTCTTCCACAATTTCCTTTAATTTGATGTTATAGATTCTATATGAAATCACATTTGGAATACTTATTGCTTATATTCCAGTTGGTGATTGCAACAATTCCTGAATCTGACCATGGTAAGCCACCAAGTATCATAAGTGAGGAAAACATTGAATTACTTTTCGAAATACAGAGAAAGGTATTTTCAATTTTCATTCCTTTTCACTTGCTAATTAACATAAATTGAGTGGATCTATTGTATACTTTGCCACACCATATTAAAAAAATATTTGTTGATTTATTATTCTGACAGGTTGATGAAATTCGCGTTAATTATTCTGGCTCTTTGATATCTCTTGGTGACATTTGCTTGAAGCCTTTAGGCCAGGACTGTGCGACCCAAAGCATTTTGCAGGTTTGAGGCCCATCTTCGAAAATGTTTGTCCAGTGCTTTTGAATTTCGATATTGCGTGTACTTGTATGTCTTCTACTGTGTTTGTCGAGTACAATCAGTTGGATTTTCTTGCTTGATACCTTTTCATTATACTATTGTGTTTTTATATGTTACTGATATCTCTATTTTTTTAACCTGTTTCTTTTTTCTTTTTTTTGTTTTTCACTCTTTCCTCTCTTATGTGGTTCGGATAGTATTTTCAAATGGACCCTGAAAATTATGATAACTATGGAGGTGTTGAACATGCTGAGTATTGTTTTCAGGTAAACCTCACTAATTTGATTTACTTAGTTTAATTATACATCTAACTATTTTCTGAACATTTTTGCTTTATGTTTTTGTTCAAATTCCTGATTAAATTAAAGAGATGGTGAACGAGAAGGCTTGCTTGTGGTCTACACGCAAAACTGAAGATAATAATATTAGGAAAGGGAACACTTTAAAATTATGAAAGAAGTGGTTATTGCTTGTATTGCTGAAAGGAATGGGTACAGATTCATGTAGGAATGCACAGGAGGAAAATCAAGGAACTAAATTGCTAATCCCTCCATGATCAAAACTTATCCTACATGGCCAAATTTGACCCTATCTACATTTAATTATTGAATATTTATAGAATATTTTATGCATATTCTTTGACTCCCTCTTGAGTTGGGTAGATCTTCCATTCCTATCATGGATACCAAATCATGGAAACTTGAACCGTTAAGCCCTTTTTGTTAGCATATCTACTAATTACTAGTTCTACAGTAAGAGGATTATTTTTCTTCAATAAAATACCCTTCCTCAAATTACCTTCTTAGAAGTGAAGTGCCTTGTGAGCTTCTTGAAGGTGAGGCTCTCTAGGATCTTGCATGAATTAATTGATCATGCTTTTTGAGTATGTCTTTTTTGGCCGAGTGTTGAGCAAGAGATATGGGCTTTCCCACCAACCTTTGCTACATTCTCTGGTCAATGGGTGATCGTTCCTTAACTTCTTCCAACATTAGGTTCGTATTTGTTTGGTAGATATTGGCTCATGCCTATCTTATTTTTTGTTTCTATTTGTTGGAATGGGCTTTACACCTCCATAGGCCCATATATGGCTTTAACCTAATTTTCTATTTATATGTGCAGTTAATTAGGATTATTTTCTATTATTGCTATCCCAGATTTTTTGGGATCATTATTAGGAGAGTTTTTTAGTTGATTTGATTAGATTTGACCTCATGTAACTCTCCTATATATGTACTCTCTTTTTTTATCAATAAGACAAAAGCGCTACCTCTCAAATTATAATATGGTATCAGAGCCCTCGGTGGTTCTATAGATTACCGCACAACGCTAGTGCCTCAGGTTAGAGTTGCTGCTGCCGACAGAGACAACAGCAAGTCATCGTTGACCAGTGATGGCGCGAAAAATCTGGGGCAGCACTCGACAGGGGGAGGAAGTACTGGTCTCGTGCTGGACACCTCCTCAAAGGTACTTATCACCCATCGTCTCAACAATAATAATTACCTCCAGTGGTCACGCAACATTCTTATGATTGTTCGAGGCCGGTAGAAGGAAAAATATCTCACTTAGGATCCTCCACCACCAAAGGCTGATGATTCCCTATTCCCACAGTGGTGCACCAATGATAATTTGGTGATGACATGGTTGGTTAACTCCATGACTTTGGAGATTGGTGAGAACTACCTCCTTGCCACTAGTGCAAAAGAAATATGGGATTCTGCAAAAACAACCTACTCCGTTAAAGCCGCTCTTTTTCAAGTCAAACATATGCTTCAACTTCAAGTCCAAGGTGATCAACCTGTAACTCAGTTCTATAGTGTGTTAAAATGCCTTTGGCAACAAATTGACCTCTATGAGGTCCATACATGGTCCTGCAGCAAAGATGAGTTATATTACACACAGGTGGTTGATAGGAAATGTTGTTATGAGTTTCTCCTTGGCCTAAATAACTCCTTTGAAGATGTACGAGGTGGCATCATGGGCATTAAACCCCTACCATCTCTAGAAGAAGCATTCAATACGATCAAATGTGAAGAGAGTAGAAAGGTACTGACTCAATCTTCCCCTATTTTTACTTCTACTCACTCTGTTCTTCCCTCAAAGGGATCTGCTCTAGCTGTCCGTGGATCTATTGGTGACTTTAAAGGGAGGAAATTGGGAAAGTGGTGTGATCACTGCAATAAAGGTGGTCACCCCAGAGATGTGTGTTGGAAGATCCATGGCAAGTCTTCTAATACAAAACAAAGACAAAGATCTGGTGGGAAATGTCTTATGGTGGGAGCTACTGCCTCGGACACCAATTCATTGAGCACAGAGGAAATTCTGGTTTTGAAGAAAATCTTGGAGAAAGACGCCACATCTGATTCAGCAAGTGTTGGTGAGAAAAATCCTCCTTCTGTCACTTTAGCACAAGCAGGTACTATCCTTACTCATATTTTTAGTGGTGTAGCCTCAACCAAAGATATTTTTGGATAGTGGATTCTGGTGCTACAGACCATATTACTGGCTTTAAGGAGTTATTCTCTGAATTTACTGATTTTTTTGAACATGAAGTTGTTGAAGTAGCTTATGGGCAGTATGCTAAAGTTAAGGGCTCAGGAACAGTCATTATTTCGGAGAATATTGTGCTTAAGAATGTCCTATATGTTCCTGAAATTAAATGTAGTTTATTGTTTGTGTGGCGTGTGGTTCATCAAATTAATTGCCTTGTTATTTTTGACAAGTGTGGATGTGTTTTCTAGGATTTGGCCTTGGGGAAGATGATTGGCAATGCTAAGGAATGGAATGAGCTCTACTATCTTCAAGGATTTCCACCAAACGCACAAGCATCTTGTGCAACTACTATGTCTAAAGATGATTTTATGTTGTGGCACTCTAGGTTAGGCCACCCTAGTTTTAGTTATATGCAAATTTTGTTTCCCAATATCAACATAAAATTGTTTCAGATTTTCATTGTGAGATCTATCATTTTGCCAAACAAATTCAAAATTCATATCCTTCACATTCATATACACCCACTCAACCTTTTGCACTTATCCATAATGATGTATGAGGGCCTTCTAAGATTGAAACTAATTCCAAAGCCCGTTGGTTTGTATCTTTTATTAATTGCATCAAGCAATGCAGAAGATGGATTAGTAGCAGTTGCGCGTGAAGACCTCAATGTTCCTAGGCAAAACCAAGAATCTGAATCTAACTTAACTGCTGATCATCTAAGTTGGCCAATTGCACTACGAAAGGGGGTTAAGATCTTGTACTTTACATCCAATAAGCAGATTTGTATTATATGATAAATTATCTCCTGAATTGAAGAGTTTTGCAGCCAGTACATAGAGTGAGAAAACACCCTCTAGCTATCAAGAGCTGTTACCAATCTTAGGTGGGCAACAGCTATACAAGAAGAACTTGATGCACTTGAGAAAAATCAAACTTGGAAATTGACAGAATTTCCAAGAGGAAAAACACTCGTGGGATGCAAGTGGGTGTTTACAATCAAATACAATCCAGATGGCTCTATTAGTAGGTATAAGGCAAGACTAGTGACAAAAGGATTTACACAAACTCATGGTGTGGATTATCAAGAAATCTTTGCACCCGTGGCCAAATTGAACACTGTTTGGGTGCTTCTTTCTCTAGCGGCTAATTTAGACTAGCCTTTACTTCAATTAGATGTTAAAAATGCATTTCTTAATGGTGAACTAGAAGAGGAAGCGTATATTGATATATCTCAAGGTGTAAAAGGTTATGGAATGCTTAATAGAGTATGTAGACTCTATAATTCTTTATATAGCTTGAAACAGTCCCTACACGCATGGTTTGAAAGATTTACAAAGTTTGTTGAGAAGAATGGTTTTGTACAGTATGATCACACTTTATTTGTTAGACACATCAATGAAAATATACTATTACTTCTTGTTTATGTTGATGACATGATTATAATTGGTGATGATTATAGTGGAATTTAGAACTTGAAATGTGATCTAGCTCATGAATTTGAGATAAAAGACCTAGGAAAATTGTGATATTTTCTAGGTATGGAAATGGTTAGGTCACACAAGGGTATTACAGTATCACAAAGATGGTACACTATTGATTTGCTGAATGAGACAGGTATGCTTGGAGCAAAACCGTTAGTAGTATTTATGGATACAACTGTTAAGTTGTGTAAAAAGGAAGATAAAATTTCTATTGATAAGGGAAGATATCAAGGACTAGTTGGGAGGCTTATATACCTCTCACACAGTAGACTAGACATTTGCTACCCAGTTAGTGTAGTAAGTCAATTCATGAGCTGCCCATAAGAGGAACACATGGAGGCTTTATATAAAATACTGTTACTTGAAGATGAATCCGGGAAAAGGACTATTTTTTGGAAAACATCCTACACAAGGTATAGAACTCTACACAGACACTGACTGGAGTTGACTGAAAATCAACAACAGGATACTGCATATATTTATGGGGTAATTCGGTCACATGGAGAAGCAAAAAACAATCAGTGGTGGCAAGCAGTAGTGTTGAAGTTGAGAATAGAGCTTTAGCATCAGGTATATGTGAGGGAATTTGGCTTGTTCAACTAATGAATGAGTTAAATCTCATGACTTGTCTACCTATGAAGATTTGGTGCGTTAATAAGGCTACCATTGAGATTGTTAATAACCTAATACATCATGACCGGACCAAACATGTTGAGATAGACAGGCATTTCATTAAAGACAAGATTGAAGCAGGTATTATAGACTTGTCACATGTGAACTCTCATTCTCAGGTGGCAGTTCTCTTAACGAAAGCACACTCAAGGACCGGGTTTGATGAACTTTGCAGCAGGCTGGGAATGATAGACATCTATTCACCAACTTTTGGGGGAGTATTGAAGCCTTAAAAGTCCGGCCCATATTTTTGAATTATTATTTCTTTATTAGTTCATTTTTTGTGTGTATCTTATTTCTTAATTTTAGGGATTTTATCTTCTGTTTTTATTTGATCAGATTTAGTAGTTTTTAATTATTAGTTATAGGGGTATGGTGGCTAGGTCTTTTTGGGCCTAGTCTAACTAGGGTTTTAGTCATCTATTCTCTATATATGTTGCCGCTACTGTATTGAAGTTTTTGAGTGAAATAAGAGCCATTTTTCACAAAATATAACAAACCATTTGTAGCCATTGGTATCCTTGCATCTAGTGGGACCTCATATATCACTGTGGATTAGTGAAAAGGTTTAGAAGGGATATATTGCTGAGGAGGATAAGATGCCCTAGTATGTTTTGAAAATTGTCAAATTTCACAATCAAACATTAAGTCTTTATTATTGAAAAGACTAGGATACATCCTCCATATAATTGAAATTTGGATGTCTTAATCTATAGTGCTATAGCGTTAAGTCACCCACGGCTGGCTGATGTACTTTATTTCTTTCTTCACAATTATTCTAAATTGATCTAGCAATCATATAAAGCCCAACTCTCTCCTTAGCATTGCCAATCATCTCCCAAGTCTGCAACTCCTGTATGTAACAATGATCATGGGTAAATATAATCATTCAATCAAAATCTTTCAACAATTTCTTTATTGATATAAGATTATAAGTCAAGCCAAGAACATATAAAACATCTTTCAAAATCACTTGGTCAGAAATAACAGCAGTTCCTATTCCTTCAACTTTTGACTGAGTGCCATCAGCTATTGTCACAAACTGCTCATTAAGACATTATTTTATATTGTCTACACAGTGTGGGTTACCTATTATGTGTTCATTTGCACTTGAATCAATAACTCGAACATTACTTTCAATATTCTGAGTTGCAAAGAGTCGTGCCATACTGCCATCTACACTTGCAACTAAACCAGTATCTCTCTCCTTTGATGAATTTAAGCTGGCAAACAATTTCGGAAGAAGAGCTAATTGTTCAACTATGAAGGGCAGCTTCTCCTCATTTAAAGCTACATTAGCAACATTATTTTTGTTTCACTTGTGGAGGTCTTCTGTGCAACTTCCAGCAGGTATCTTGGGTGTGGCCAGGCTTACTGTAGTGCTCACAAGTAGGCCTGTTTCCTCTGCTATTTTTAGTCTTGACTAGGGCCTCCTCTATCTACGAGTGCTACATTTTCTAAGTTTGAGGCAGCGTAGGAGTTCTTATAAGTAATTTCTTCTTGCTTTCCTCCTCCTACAAAATAAAGAAGACTTCTTTCAAACTAGGTAATCTCTCAAAACCGATAATTCTACTTTTGAGATCATCAAAATTAGAGTTAAGGCCCAACAGAAATTTATAAATTCGTCTCTCTTCTTTGTTCTCCCCATATGAAGCTGTGAATTGAGAAATAGGGTGAGTCCACCTTGCACCTCAGCCCTCAAATGATTCGTACTATATAGAAGACTATGTACACTGGTTAGGTTAACAAGAGATAGGATTAGATCTTATCAAATCTCATAAAATCAGCAAAATAAAGGAGAGATAAAAACAAATTATAACTCTGCTATAAGTCAGCAACAAACAGCGAAAGAATAATAATAAATAAAATAATTCTCTAATGATACTCCCCCTCAAGTTGATGAATAAATGTTGAGCATTCCGAGCTTGCATCTAAGCTCTTCATACTTTGCTCTTGATTGGGCCTTAGTGATTATGTTTGCAATTTGTCCTTTAGTGGAGATGTCTCAAGTTTATGATGTCATTGTCCACTTTCTCCTATGATGAACTGGGTTGTTGACAATACTTTTAGTAGCCATATTGTCACACAGAACATCCATAGGACCTTCAAGAGGAAACCCAAGTTTAGCCAAAAGCCTTCACAAATCCTCATAGACAATGCCTTATATTTTGCTTCAGCACTGCTCCTTGCCTCAATTGATTGCTTGTTACTTCTCCAAGTAACCAAATTACCCCATAGATAGGTATAATATCCAGTGGTAGATCGTCTATCAACAAATGAACCTGCCCAATTTGCATTAGTGTACACAACTACACGTTTTGTATTGCTCTTCTTGAAGTAAATACCATGCCCAGGTGTCATCTTCAAAGATTTTAGAATTCTGTAAACAGCTGCCATATGCTGTTTAGTTGGTTTCTTCATGAATTGGCTAACAATACTAACTGGAAAGCAGATGTTTGATTTGGTATGTGAGAGATAAATGAGTTTACCCACAAGTTTCTGGTATCTTGTAGTGTCAGTAGGAGCACTTTCTTCCATTAAATCTTGTTTATAAGAGGCCTCCATAGGTGTGTCAGCTGGTTTACAACCAAGCATACCTATTTCTTCGAGTAGATTTGTAGTGCACTTTCTGAGACACAACAATACCACTCTTGGATTGTGCAACCTTCATCCCTAGAAAATATTTCAAGTTACCTAGGGTCTTGATCTCAAACTCGTGGGCTAGTTCAGTTTTCAATTCTCAACTTCAACCTTGTCATTTCCAGTTTCCACTATATCATCTACATAAACAATCGTTATAGTGATAAGACTAGATTTGGAAGATTTTACAAAGTATGATCAACCTGTCCCGTTTTGATGTTATTCAATCATCAAAAAGATCTATTTTCTAACTCTAACCGTAGGGCTATTAATTGTCTATGCTCTTACTATGGAGTGCCTAATACTAGAGGAAGATGAATTCTCGAAGACAGGACAATCATAGAAACATTTTACGTTGGTGGATGTTGTGCCTTCTAAGGTTGTTAACAGGGGGTACTTGACTTTATTATACACCTATTCCACCTGATCCATCTATAACGCCACCTATTTGGAAATTGTTATTGTTAGGAAAGAGTAGGTTGTTCTCTCTCTCTATCACTCTCTACCATTGCCTTGTCCATTGGGAGGGTTTTCCTAATTTGGATGCTACTTGGGTCACTAAAGGGAAGTTTCTTTGCATGCCACTTGTTCTTATGGGTTTGAATGCTTAGATTGCTTGCTTTCCATATGATCCCATCCGCCGTTATCTTGTTTGATGGCAAGGTTTCCTATACTTAGATGTTATGTGTAGTTTTTTGCTTATATGTTACTTTCCTGGAGTCATAAATAGTTTTAATATCTAGAGGAGTGTTCTTTCAAGCGTGGGAGAAATAATGGAAAACATTGTTAGTTTTTTATGCAAGATTAGTTTGGATTCATTGTTTAAATTAGGATATCTAGATCATCTTTTAGATTTAATTTAGTTTGAAGTAGAATTTATTATGATTTAATTTATTTAAAATTTTAAATTAGAGTTATCTTTTATACAGATTTAAAATAGTTTGAATAATATTTTTATCTTTTATGATTATAGCAGTTTAGATTTACTAGGGTTTGGAATAGGGCTTTATAAATAGCCTAAGATGATTCACTTACTACTTCTTTTGGCCTATTGAATAATATTTAGAACTTTCAGTCACTTTCTCTCTAAATGTCTTTTTATTCTCCCTCCTTTCTTCCTGCCTTTCCCATCCCATTTTCTCCCTCTCTCTCCCACTTTTTTGGCATCTTACATCAATTGCATATCAAGTAAATGCCCTAGAATGAAACAAGACTGGGGAAATTACAGATTTGTCGAGAGGAAAGATGGTTATAGGTTGTAGATGGATCTTTATCATCAAATACAATCCATATGCATCTGAAAATCATTATAAGGCCAGGTTTGTAGCCAGATTTTCTATCAAATACATGGAATTGACTATCAAGAAGCTTTTGCTCCTGTGGCCATGTTCAAAAAAATAAAAATCTTCTTGTCTTTGGCCTTGAATCTTGATTGGCCCCTATATGAATTTGATGTTAAAAATGCATCTCACTGGAAATCTAGAAGAGGATGTGAATATGGAGATTACACGTGGCATTGAAGTTGTCAATGGAAGAGGAAAGGTGTTTGGACTCCTTAAATCCCTTTATGGACTCAAACAATAAGCAAGGGCTTGGTTTGGAAGATTCTTCAAAGTAATTAAGGGTTATGAGTACATTCAAAGTCATGCTAATTACACATTATTTGTTAAATTCTTAGATTGTGGGATGTTGGCCATTATCATCGTGTATGTTGATGATATAATAGTAGTCGGTGACATTAAAGAAAAGATTGAACAGTTAAAGAGTGCCCTAGGATAGAAATTTGAAATCAAGAGCTTAGGTGAAATGAGATACTTTCTAGACATGGAAGTTGCTAGATTTGAGCTTGGCATTGCAATCTCATAGAGGAAGTATACTTTGGACCTTCTTGAAGAAATAGGAATGTTAGGATGCAAAATGACAAGAACCCCTTTGGAAACTACTTATAAGTTGAACATTAGGGAGATAGCCTACTGGTTGACGCTAGAAGATATCAAAGATTAGTTGGGAAGGTAATTTTTTTATCTCATGCTAGAATAGACATTGGTTTCTTAATAGGGGTTGTTAGTCATTATGTGAACTAGCCCACTAAAGAACTTATGCAGGTTGTCTACAAAATTCTAAGGTATTTGAAGATGATTCTTGGGATGGGCATATTCTTCAAGATAGAGAATTAATGAAGGGTTGAAGTCTACCGATATGTTGATTACGAAGGTTTTGCAATAGAGATGAGATCTACGATAGGGTATTGCACTTATATTTGGGGTGATTTGGTGACTTGGACAGGTCTTTATGAAGGGATTGGGATCAAGTGACTGTTGGAAGAACTTAAAATTCCCTTGACTGGAGCTATGGAAGTGATGTGTAATAGCATGGGCCCTATCAACATTATGGAAAATCTAATTCATTATAACAGAGCAATGCATGTGTAAGCAAATAGGCAAAAGATAAGATTGACTATGTGATCATCACCTTGTCATATTTTGAATTACCTGTAGGTGGTAGGTGTGTTGACAAAAGCACTTTCAAGAGTGAAGTTTGAATACTTTAGGAGCAAGTTGGGAATGTTCAACATCTATTCTCTTGCTTGAGGGAGAGTGTTGGTTGACCAAATAAATAAGGGTTGGGCCTAATCTGTTGTGCCTTCTCATTTTTTTTACTACTTCCTTATTAGTTATATTGTTATCATTTTATTTTGCTGTTATTATTTTGTTTTGTTCTTAGATTCTATTTTTTAGGGATTAATATCAGACATGATAACGCCTTATAATAATCCTTAGGTGATGTATTTTTGGTTCTATGGTGTTTAAAGCTTTGGAGAAATTCTACTAGGATTTAGGAATGAAGAATGGTAAACAAAAGATTTAAAATATTGCCAAGATTAAGGAAAGAAAATCAAGAGATTTGGACCAAATAAGATGTACTAAGGATGAAGAAGGAAAAATTTTGGTTACATATGAAGGTATCGAAGAAGAATGGAGAGTTACTTTTATAAGCTTTTCAATGTAGGATTGAGTATGATTAGTGCTATGGAGGGAGTAATATCCTATGAAGATGATTTGAATTTGACATTTTAGCATAAGATTTGGTTTGAAGAGGTAAAAGAAGCTCTTGAGAGAATGGATAATGGTAATACCATTGGCTTTGACGGTATTCTTATTGAAGTTTGGAAGTGTTTAGGAAAGAAGGGATTTTTATGGCTCATTAAGCTATTTAACAACATTTTGAGATCAAAGAAAATGCCAGAGGAATGGAGAAAGATCACTTTGGTACCTATATAAAAAAACAAGGGGGATATTAAAAATTGTGCAAATTATCGAGGGATAAAACTTATGAGATATATCATGAAACTATGGGAAAGAGTGGTTGATAGTAAATTAAGAAATGAGACTCGTATTTTGGAAAACCAGTTTGGATTTATGTCAAGAGGATTTACAATTGAGGCTATTTGTCTATAAAGGGGCTTAATGGAAAGATACTAGAGTAAAGAAAGAGATTTATATATGATTTTCATTGATGTGAGAAAAGCCTATGATAGAGTATTAAGATATGTGTTGTGGAAAGCCTTGAAGAAGGAAGGTGTTCTTATATTTGAGCCATAAAATATATGTATAAAGGGCCAACAATAAGTTTGAGAACTCTTGGAGGTGAGTCAAAGGACTTTTTTATAAGGATGTGTTTACATTAAGGATCATCTTGAGTCCATATTTGTTTGATATGGTTTTAGATATTGGGACTTAACATATACTAGAGGAAATTCCGTAGTGCATTCTAAGTGCATGCTCTTCAGTGAGGACTCAAGAAATGATCAACTATAAACTCGAGTTAAGACACTTTGAAATCAAAAGGTTTCTACTTGATTAGAAGTAAGACGAAATATATACACATCAAATATAACTAGAGGCAAGTCAGAAATGATTCAGAGGTAAAAATTTGAAAGCAAACTATTCTAGAAGTGTCGAAGTTAAGATATTTGGAGTTAATTTTATAGAGTGATGGTGAATCGATGGAGATGTTATGCATAGAATACCAGTTGGGTAGTTAAAGTGAAAAAAGTTTTAGGAGTTATTTTTGATCGTAAGGTACTTATCAAGGCTAAAAGGAAATTTTATCAAACTGTTATAAAATCGATAATACTATATGTAGTGAATGTTGGGTATTAAAGGGACAACAAGAACATAAGATGGGAGTAGTAGAGATGAAAATGTTAATATGGGGGTATGGTCATACAAGAATGGATAAAATACAAAATGATTGTGTGCGATAAAAAGTTGGGGTGGCATTTATGGAGAAAATAATAGAAAACCATTTAAGATGGTTTAGACATGTTCCGAGAAGAGCATCAGTGGAGCGTATAAGGAGAGTTGATAAGATAACTTTCATCCCTATAAAAAGGTGTAGAGGGAGATAAGGAAGGACATTGCGAAAGGTTATATGGCAGAATCTCTTGATAAATGATTTATATGAAGAGATGATTTTTTATATAGTTCAATGGAATTGTACGATCTTATGCAGCCAATCTCACTTAGTGGGATAAGGTCGATGTTGTTTATATTGGTGTTTAAATAATATGCTAACAGCTCTGCGCTATGAGCTGAACAATTCTTGTGCTAAGTTGATCACTTTGCTCTATTTTTCTACCATTATTGACTTAATGCTTCTCTCTCTTCTAACTGTATTATTTTCAAATCTACTTTAGTTCCCTTGTCCCACCTATATAATCTTTATTTCTAAACTTAGCACGTGTTTGCTTCCTACTACTAAAAATGAATATAAACTATTATAGTTTTTTTTTTTCCCAATAGAAAATTGAAATCAGTTTGTACATCTTATTTGATCAATCAAAATCTCGAGTTACACACTGATCGCTTAATAATCCACACAAAAAGGAAGTTGCCTAAATTGAAACATAGAGAGAGAGAGAGAGAGAGAGAGAGAGAGAGGCACAGGGTATATATTTTGTGGGTGGGATCAGAATGAGGGCAAGCAAGGAAATTGTGAGTGGCTTGTGGGAGAGTCTCCAGTCTCTTGAATACTAGAGGATGGGCACATGTGTGTCTGTGAGTGTATTTCTGTGTTTTCTTGTTTTTTTCAGCATTTTAATGCCGTTTGTAGCTTGGGTTCCATCAGATAACACGTAGGAAAAAGAAAGGGGGAACAATAATGCTAGAAGTAAAAGATAGATTAACTGATGATGAGAGTTGAGATAGAAGGCTGTAGGTTGAAGCACCAATTGATGCTAACCATTACCTATACTTGTGCTGGAAGGAAGCATTGACATCTTCATGGCTGTGAATTGATTACCCCTTTATAATACTTGAAAATAACAGAAATCAATGATACAAATCACACTAAATTTTCAGCAGTCCTTGATGAAACAAAAAGATAAGGGACGGGAGGGGTTAAGTCGAGAACTTAGGACGTGATAGTGTAGTCTAGTTAATCAATAAAATGGACAGAACAATAAGAATGTTGTGTCAGATTGGTTGGTGTCTAGGAAATGTATGAAGGAACACATTACAGAAAAGGACGGTTGACTTTGCATTGGTCAGGATTGCTGGTCCCTTATTATTATTATTTTTTATTTTTAAAATTTACTTTTGGATGGTCGATCTGATTAATACAAATGTTATTGTAAGGGTTCTATCTATGTCCCCTTAGTGTTTTTGTACCATATCACTTTTTGTTGAAGAATATTACTGAATATATCTATTACCGTGTATGGGCCAGTAGTGAGATTTCATTAATTTCATGTTTTCATCTTGTCCTATATTGTATATATTGACTTATTATCTTAAATTTTTTATTTTCAGCATTACACTTCTTCAGAAACATGCTTTAGTGCATTTAAGGCTCCCCTTGATCCAACCACTGCCTTGGGAGGGTTTTCTGGAAACAATTTTTCTGAGGTAAGATCTTTATTTGTCATAGCTATCTATCTATGTGTTAATCATTTGCTAATTTCCCTATTTTAGGCCTCTGCCTTTGTTGTTACCTACCCAGTCAATAATGCAATTACTGAAGTTGGTGATGAAAATGGTAAAGCAATCGCGTGGGAAAAGGCTTTCATCCAATTAGCGAAGGTTTTACCATTGAACACATTAATTGCAGTTATTATTATTTTTTATGATTCTCATATGCTTGCTATATGATGATACTTGATAATTTGATTTTATTTGCCTCGGGAATTATTCATTTGCTAATTTCTAGTACCTCTAGCCTGGAGTGTTTTACCAGACTAGTGCCTTGACTGCACCATTTGCCTTTGACTACCTTGGAATGAATTAGTTACAATCTAATTGCTACAAAAGTGGCATGTGTCATAATAGTCACTCACCAAAGAATATAAAAAAACACACAACATAGATTTTCACATATGCACAATAATTGAAATATTTACAAGTAACAACAGCAACAATAAGCTTTATTCCACTAAGTAAGGTCAGATACATGAATAATTTAACACCATGGTGCTCTATCAAATATTGTCTTTTCATATATGTTATTCACTAGATCTTGTTTTATTAGTTCCATAAGTGTCCTTTCTGGTCTTCTTTTGTACCATCTCATTGGGATAAAAAACATTTAATCATCTCTTTTCACTGTTGTCTCTAGCAACCTTATTTGTAAATATCAAACCATTTTAAACAATTTTCAACCATTTTCTCCTTGATAGGTGCCATGCCAATTTTTTCTCGTATACAATCATTTCATATCTCATCTTTTCTTGTATGTCCACATATCCTTCTTAACATTTTTATCTCTGCCATCTTTATGATTTGTTTCTGTTGTCCTTTTAGTATCCAACATTCATTACCATATAGTATCGCTGGTTTTATAGTAGTTTAGTAGGATTTTCCTTTGAACTTGATAAGTACTTTACGATCACAAATGACTTCTAAGATCTTTATCCATTTTAACTACCTAGCTTGTATGTTATGCGTAACATCTCCATCAATTTGTTTGTCACCCTGTAATAATGATGCCAGGTACTTGAACTTTGATACTTGTGGTATTTTTTATTTTGCAATTATTGCCTCCAAATTATTTCTAACTTGCCTTTTGTTAAACTTACGTTGAATATATTCTATCTTACTCTTACTCAAGCGAAAACTCTTTGATTCCAATGTTCATCTCCATAGCTCAAGTTTAAAGTTAATCTCTTGTCTGGACTCTTCAATTAATTCTATATCATTTGCAAAGAGCTTGCATTTGAGGGTTTTCTCTTGTATGTTCTTAGTCAAGAGTCTCAAGACAGCCAAGACTAGGTCGAACAAGTAAGGATTCAAGGATGATCCTTGATATAGGCCTATCCTTATTTGAAAGTATGTTGTATCATCTTCTGGAGTTTTCACTTGTTGTTGCCTCCTTATACATATTCTTTATGACTCTAATATATGCTAGACAAACACTTTCTCTTTTTCAGGGCTTTCCACAACACTTCTCTTAGTATTAGATTATAAACCTTTTCCATGTCAATGAAAATCATATATAAATCTCTTTCTTTATGTCAGTACCTTTCCATCAATCTTCATAAAAGATAGCCTCTTTTGCAGATTGTCCCCACATAAACCCAAATTCGTTATCTGAGTTACAAGTCTTATTATTGTAAGAATTGTTATATCAATTATTTTGTATTAACTGGACATCCAAATCTTTACTTGAGTAAGGCCTTCATTGCATTAGTACTTCAATAAAGCTGCTTTTGATCTTGAATAATACAAGAAAGGGTGGCATTTTGGCAACTGGTCGACCATATGTGTTAGGTGGATTTTAAGGAGCAAGAGAATGCAATAATGGTGCTCCCTGGGCCTATGTGGAGTGCGAAAGTCGGCTTGTGGGGTGAACAATTATCGAAGTTTTTATGGGCCTAATGATGTCAAGTAGCTTAAGTTGTATACGTATCTTATTTTTATTGTGAAGTAACATGATGGGCCCGTTAGTAATGAGCTAGAGTTGGGTTACATGAAGTGTGTAAGGTGTAAGAGGGAGTAGATTAGAGGTGTGGTGTATGTATATATGTGTATATGAGGTAGTAGGGTGAGAAGGGGGGTATGGGAAATAGTGAGTGATGTTTCGGAGAGTATAAGCCTCTCATATGCTAGTGTGTTGGATTTTTCCTTTATGTTTTTGTAGTTTAATCTGCTTAGATCCACAGTTTGGTAGGTTTAACAGTGATTAGAAATTTAGATTGAGTTGGGTTTCATCATTCTAGTATTAGAGCAGGTGACAGTCTGTGTTAGAACCATGGGAATTCTTGGTGAAGAATGTGATAGGCTCATCGCTAAATGAATGGAGATACCATATGAGATACAGCGTATGGACACAAAGGAAATATTGGCCAAATGGAAGAGGGAGATACCGGAGGAGAAATGGCATAACATAGACATGAAGGAAATATTGGCTAAATGGAAGAGAGAGATGCAAGAGGAAAAGTGGTGGAGAGATGTGGTAGAATCCTTGAAAATGTTGGGAGAGATGAAGGAAATGACTAAGGATATGTTAAGAATTGATCATCATAGCTTCAAAGCATTACATGAGTCTGAACTAGTGATGGGTGATGAATCTTCTCAAGAGCAAGTAAATAACAATTCTAGTGAGCTATCTGACTTAATCTTCCAATTGCTATTAGAAAACCTACGTGCTCTTGTACTCTTCACCCAATTAAAAAAATTTTATCCTATAATACTCTATCTGCAGAATATCGTGCTTTTTCTACTAATCTTGATAGGGTAAAGATTGCAAACAATATACAAGAAGCCTGTGATGCACCTAAATGGAGACAAGCAGTAACTGAAGAAATGCAAGCATAGGAAAAGAATGAAACACGGGAAATTGCTGAATTACCACTCGGAAAAAAACCAGTAGGGTGTAAATGCATGTTCATGATCAAGTTCAAAGCTAATGGCTCAGTAGAATGATATAAGGCTCGTCTTGTAGCCAAAGGTTTTACACAAACATATGGCATCAATTATAAAACCTATGTGCTCTTCTATCATTAGCATTCAACCTGGATTGGCCACTTCAACAACTTGGTATAAAAAATGCCGTTTTAAATAAGGAACTAGCCGAAGAAGTGTATCTGACTTTTCACTTTACAAGGAACATTAGAAGACCCAAGTTTGTAACTTAAAAAATCCTTGTATGGTCTCAAGCAATCTCCTAGGGCATGTGATAGGAGAAAAGGAAGATTGGAAAGAGAGTTCTTTATTCACCAAAAATCCATCAATGTCACCGTACAAGTATTTATAATCCTCTTCCCCACCCAGATGTAACTAACAAGCCCTAACTAATCAACAAGTTGCAGCAACTAACAAATTGTAAGTATAAACAACAAATAACAACTAACTAACAACCTTTATACTCATATCATGTATCAAATACTCCCCCCTTAAAAAGAATCCTTGTCCACAAGGATGGAAGGAGGAATAGAAGTAGCTGCAATGGAGAAGTCAAGAAATTGCTGTTAGATGAAGGAGGAATAGATTAGAGTGCTTCCATTGTACTAAAACTCGAGTTACAGGAAGATGACCTCTACAAACTAGTTTTCTTCCCAAAATGACTTCGGGTTCTTGAGCAAATTGGCCTTCAGCATCAACTAGAGGAAGAGTAGTACTTACTATTGCTTGACTAGCACACTTTTTAAGCAAAGAAACATGAAATGACGGATGGACTCTTGAATTGGCAGGAATTTCTAGCTCATAAGCAACCTGCCCAACCTTCTTAAGGAAACATTATGGTCCAAAAGAACAAGCTGCAAGCTTATGAAGGGAAGAATGATTGGGCAAATTCTTCTTGGAAGGACGTGATTTCAATCAAACTAGATCACCCACCTGAAATTCATGTTCTCTCCTCTTCTTATTAGCTTGTTGAACCATCCGGTGCTGTGCCTTAATCATGTGTTGCTTGAGATTGAATGGTCAATTCTCTACTGTGGCAAGAGCGATCTACCATATCATTAGAAGAGTCACCAGCAAGATATAGTAAATGTGTTCGAGGAGAAATGCCATAGATTGCCTCGAAAGGTGTCATACCGCTAGTGAAATGGTAGGTGGTATTATACTACAATTCCGCAAGAGGTAGCCACTTGACCAATTTTTTAGGGTAATCTCCACACATGCAACAAAAATAATTTTCTAAACATTGATTTAGCACCTTTGTTTAGCGGTCCGTTTGAGGATGGTAAGCAGAATATTGCAACTTAACCCCATACAAGCTAAACAACTCATGCCAAAATTTTCCACAAAATATAAGATTATGATCAGTTACAACAGACTTAGGGAAGCCATGTAACTTAACAACCGTGTGCATGAAGACTTGAGCCACATCAACTGCCTTGAAGGGGTGTTTCAAGTGAACAAAATGAGCAACTTTACTCAAATGATCCACTACAACTAAAATAGTAGTCTTGCTGTAAGACTTAGGCAACCCATTTATAAAATCCATGGGAGCTTGGACCACATAGAATCAGGTATAGGCAGTGGCTGCAATTTCCTTGGGGAAGCCACCAATTCTAGTTTAAAACGCTGACAAATAGAACATAGATGTACATACTCTACAACATCCTTCTCCATCCCTTTCCAATAAAAGAGACCTCCCTTTCCAATAAAAGAGACCTGATAGTCGCTTTTAAGTGCCAATCGCCCTTGAATAACCACCAATGCTCAAGTCATGAAACTATGAATCAATTCTTCCAATAAAATTTTGTTCGCACCAACAACTAGCTTGCCTTTCCATTTCAACAACTTATTAGACCAAGAATACTTTGGCCTGCACAATGGATCAGCCTCCAAGTCCTTAATTAACTGCTGCAAGTGATCATTGTTAGACCTTCTGATGTAAATCAGTAGCTGCAGCTGTAACGGCCATCACAGAACCCTCCAGCTGTCTAGATAAAGCATTAACAACCACATTATCTTTGCCTTTATTGTACTGAATCTCATATTGATTACCCCACAATTTATCAAGCCACTGAAACTGATCTAGAGTGACTGAATGTTGCTCAAGCAAATACTTGAGTGGAAGATGGTCGATACGGATGATAAAAAGGCAACCCATCAGGTAATATTTGCAATGGCGGACAACAAAGACTACTGCTATTAATTCACTTTCATAAGCAGACATATTTTGCTGTCTAAGACTCAAAGCCTTACTTGTGAAGGCAATAGGATGCCCATTCTGTAATGAAACAGCTCCCATGCCGATGTTCGAAGCACCTGTCTCTACAATAAATTTTTCATCAAAGTTAGGCAAAACTAAAACTGGAGGTGAAGTCATAGAAGCCTTTAAAGCATTGAAAGATTCCTTAGCTTCTACAACTCTGGCAGAATTAAGATAACCTCTGCAAAAATGCACTTGCTGGATTTAGCAAACAACTGATGTTCACGCAGAGTAGAAAGAGTCAACTGTAAATGGTGCAAATGTGCTGCCTAGCTGCTACTATAAACAAGAATATTGTCAAAGAAAACCAGAATAAAATGACACAAGAATGGCGTAAAAACTGAATACATTAACCCTTGAAATGTAGCTGGGGCATTAGTAAGCCCAAATGGCATTACCAAAAATTCACGAGGAACCTCATGTGTCTTGATACTAACAATCCAGAATTGATACCAAAATTCATAAAGACCCTCTGTGAGAAGCTCTGATGCTAGAATTGCTAGAAGAAAAGGAAGACTGGAAAGAGAGTTCTTTCAACAATAACAACAACAACATTAGCCTTATCCTACTATTGTGAGGTCGGCTACATGGATCATGTGATGCTAATTGGCTCTATCAAACACAATTTTCTCAGACAAATCATTTATCAAGAAGTCATTCTGGAAAGAGAGTTCTTTATTCGCCAAAAATCCCTCATGGTCATAGTACAAGTATTTATAATCCTCTTCCTTACCCAGATTTAACTAACAAGGCCTAACTAATCAACAAGTAGCAGCAACTTACAAATTGTAAGTAGAAACAGCAAATAACAACTAACTCACAACCGTTATGCTCATATCATGCATTAGCATGGTTCAAAAGATTTACAGAAGTATTGAAAGGGGAAGGTTACAAGCAAGGTCAGCCTAAGTATACTTTATTCATAAGACATATTGAGTGAAAGAAAACTATATCAATTGTCCATATGGATGATATCATTCTTATTGGTGATGAAAAACAGGAAATTGAGAGATTAAAGAATGTTCATGCAAATGAATTTGAAGTCAAAGATCTTGGACAGTTAAGATATTTCCTAGGAATGGAAATGGCCCATTTGCATGAAGGAATTAGTGTCTTAACGAAAATATACACTAGACCTCTTTGAAGAAATTGGTATGCTTGGCTATAAGCCAAGTGATACTCCTATAATGGGGAAAGATTTGAGAACTTAGGGAACTGGTCAACAAAGAGAGATACCAAAAGCTAGTTGGGAAGCTTATATATTTATCGCATGCTTGTCCTAACATTGTGTTTGTTGTTAGTGTTGTAAGTTAATATATGCATTCTCCTACTAAAAATCATCTATAGGCTGTCTAGCAAATCTTGTGATACTTGAAGGGGTCACTTGGAAGAGGATTATTTTTCGAAAAGGGAGAACAAGCTAAGGTTGAAATTTTCACTGATGCTGATCGGGCAGGATTTACTAATAATAAAAGATCCACCTTTAGATATTGCTCATTTGTATGGGGAAATCTTGTTACATGGAGAAGTAAGAAACAAAATGTCGTGGGAAGAAGCAATGCTGAAGCAGAATTTAGAGTTGTAGCTCAAGGAATATGTGAAGGATTATGGATTAAGAGATTACTTGAAGAACTTAAAGTTGATATTAATCTTCCAATTAAGCTTTATTGTGATAATAAAGCTGCTATCAATATCCCATTGAATCCCGTTCATCATGATCGTGCTAAGCTTGTGGAGGTAGATAGTCATGTCATTAAAGAAACGGTGGAAGAAGGAATCATTTGTATAACTTACATCCTTACAAAAGAGCAAACGACTGATATTCTCACCAAAGGGCTACCATATCATGCTTGTGAAGGGCTTATTGACAAGTTGGACATAACAAATATTCTCACCAAGGAATGTTGAGAAAGTAGTTGTTTTTTTAAATTAATGTCCTAGCCATTGTTAATTAATTTTTTTTCCCATTTTAATTCCTAGTTAATGATGATTATTTGAGTTTTATATGTTTTACTCATTGTCTATATATATTGGCGTCTATACTGTGATTCAAATATAGTGAAAGAAAATATTCATTCTTCCATGAACTATCTAATTCTCCTCTCTAATCATTGATAAATGCTACCCAACTGTTGCTACAAACTTATCTTTGTCTCTTCACCAATTAGATGTGAAGAATGCCTTGTCAAACAGAAAATTGGGAGCTTTATGTTGAGATCCTGCTTGGTTTATGGTGTGAGAACATGATGGGTACTCAAGTGGGATGGAGAACCCTTCCCTAAAAGCTAGCTGTTGAGGTGGGAGAATCAACCCACTTAAGTACTTCATTGGGCATCCCATACCATTTAATGTGGGACTTAGACATCTCATACTACCCAAGTCTCCATCAATTGACCCCCCTTAAGAGCTGACGTCCCGGCGGCTGCACACTATGATACTTTACTCAGTGATACTGTACTTGACTCCTTTGTCAGTTAGAACCTTCCACCGTTAGAACCCTCTATAGGTAGCCTTCTCCGGAACCATTGACGCCCAGGCTTTGATACCATTGATAGGTTCCCAAGTGGGAAGGGGAACCCTCCCCCAAAAGCTAGCTATTGAGGTAGGAGAACCAACCCACTTAAATGCTTCATTGAGCATCCCATACTACTCAATGTGAGACTTAGATATCCTATACTATCCAAGTCCCCATCAGAACAACCCAAGGAAAATCTGCAGGCTACATAATCTCCCAGGGCATGGTTTGATAAGTTTACCATTGCTATTAAGGATTAGGGCAGCATTGATTCTAGACTGGTGACACTTTCCTTGAAGGTGTTTCAAGATGGGAGGACAAGTGCTACTTGTGTGCATGGATGATATTATGTTTACAAGCGATTAGGTAGAAGAGATTGAGCAATTGAAGTTCCTAAATCATGAGTTCATGGTGAAGAATCTTGGAAGTTTGATATATTTTATTGGTATTAAAGTTAAATATGGAGGGTATTTCTATCTAATAGAGGAAGTATACACTAGACCTACTTGAAGAAAGAGGCATGTTGGGGTGTAAACCTCTTGACACGCCCATGGAGACTAATTGTGAATTGGACCTCTAGTAAGAAAGCCTCTAGTTAATACTAGAAGATGCCAACAACTTGTGGGGAAATTAATATGCTTAACTCACGCTTGTATTGATACTAATTTCCTTTTAACCATTGAGTTAATTTATGAGTACAAGAAATGTGGAACATTTGGAGGCAATGTACAAAATCTAAGATATTTTTAGAGGATTCCTAATGAGGGTTAATTTTTCAAAAAATCATTGGAGAGGTATAGATGTATTCTCAAATGGAAATAAGGCAGGATTTTGGTTTGATAAAAGGTCTATTATTGGATATTGTACATTTGTGTGGGGGAACTTAGTAACTTGGAAAGCTAAATGTAAAATGTGGTTGCTACAAGTTGTGTTGAAGCAAAATTTCAAGCACTAGCACTTGGTATTTGTGAAGAAATGGGGATATTTAAACTCCTAAGAACCAAGTTTGGAGAATTAAGTCACAAGTCGGGGATGAGGTGAAGTAGGACAGGGTATGGATAGAGTAGAAAGATAGAGAAAATAAAAGAAAGAAGTAGAATATGAGGGCGAGAATTCACTGAAACTATCTCAAGTGTTATTTAAATCAATAATCAAACTCTGAACATAACTGAATAGTGAGACTATTATTTATAGAGCTCAAATTCTAATCCTACTCAAGTACTAAGATAGGATAGCTCTTTTTAAATTATCTTAAATCTAAGTAAAAGATAAGTATTAAAACTATATCCTAAAATATCAAATAAAGATAAATCTAACAAAATAATCAAATCCTAAAAGAGAAAATAAATTCGAAATAAATTAAATTTAAATACCTTAGTAAAATAACTGTTTGAAATTCTAATTATTTTATGATAAAGATAAATAATCTAATTATTTATTCTCCATCATGAGGACTCTTACCAACTCGCAAATGGTAAATGTTTTGACTAAGGGCCTCCAAGAAACAAGTTTGATGAATTGAGTTGCAAGTTAGGACTAATGGACATCTACTCCCCACCCTAGCTTAAGGGGCATGTATTGTGTCTCGTGATTCCTTGTGATAATTTCCTTGAATTGTCTCTTTTTTGTGAAGATTAAGTTTTATATTTTAGCAAACCTTGTCTTTCTATTTTGTTTCCCTTATATTCAACTTGAAGTTTAAATTATGTATTTCCTTTTTTATTATGAGAGGTTTGACCAATGCTGGGTAGTTAGTCACCTCCATTTATGTATCTTATTATTATTTTTTCTTGAAATAGCTATATTTGTGCCATGCTGCTGCAACTATTTTTTGCTTCAATAGGATATGTATTCCTAGTACTAGTAAGAAGCTTATTTTACATAATCGTTAATTCATGCCAGTGTGTTTTGCACGTTGTATGATATAGAAGACTTGTTATATCAGTTTTATATTTAACAGGAGGACTTGCTGCCGATGGTGAGGTCTAGCAATCTTACTTTATCATTTTCAACTGAGAGTTCGATTGAGGAAGAACTAAAGAGAGAAAGCACTGCAGATGTTGTAACAATACTAGTAAGGCATTTTGTTTAACAATAAAAAAAGAAAAAAACTAGTAAGGCATTTTTGATAGTTTTTTTTTAATTCAATTTTTTGCGTATTGTGTGCCTATGAACTATTTCATTTGCTGAGTTTGGGCAAGTTTAGGGTGGCCTTTGCCACAACAAAAGCACTTTTGCTTCTGGCGAAAGCCAAAATCAGAAGCTCAAAATTTGAGCTTCTACTTTTAGCAGGCCACCCCGAACATGCACTTTAACTGGATGAATGTAATGTGCTCATCTCTAACCTCAATGTTCATCTCTAACCTTTTCTTAGGTGAGTTATCTTGTAATGTTTGCTTACATTTCTGTGACCTTGGGAGATACACCTCATCTATCAACTTTCTACATATCATCCAAGGTATGATGTTTTCTTGAAGTTTCTCATGTGGACGCCAAAGTGCTAGAATTATGTTTAAGCATCATAAGATGCTTCTTACATTATTAGAGTTACGATTATTTGACACTGCTTCTTATCTAATTTTGTGTTATTCAGGTTTTGCTTGGTCTTTCTGGTGTTGTGCTTGTTATGCTTTCTGTGCTTGGATCTGTTGGATTCTTCAGTGTCATTGGAATAAAATCTACCTTAATCATTATGGAAGTCATTCCTTTCCTAGTGTTGGCTGTAAGACTCCGAATCTCTTCTTATCATTGGCAACTAATAGGTTTTACATGCCCCTCATTTCATTGTCTGAACTTTGTTATGCTTTGCTTTCTCCTCTAAAAGTCCTTTGTTGGATACCACAACGAAGACATAAAAATATTTTTCTCATATTTTATTCTAGCTAAAGACACCTCAATCCTACTGTTGGAGTGTTCCCACCTCACTTAAGTGTTCATCTCAGCCACGACAAAATCACCTCCCCTTATATATCAAATGTTGGAGATCCCTCAAAAAATCATTGTTTCTCAACCCTCCACAAATCTCCATAATTCCAAGGGTAATATTAGCATTAAGAATATAGCCTAGTCAAGTAATTTCTTCGTTGCCTCAGTACCAACATTTTCTTGGAGACATTTAGGTAGTGGACTTTAAAGCTATCTACCATATGACATGTGATTATTCTTTATATACCAATATTAGCTACTTTACAACACCATTATAGGTGGAAATAGCTTATGGCACATTAGCTGAAGTCATTGGTGTGCAGAGTATATTGTTGTCTTGAAATTGTGGTCATAATTGTGCTCTGAATGTCACACCTCACTTTAGGAACCTTTAACCATGCATTTTATATGCTCTAGGTTCCATTGAGATGCATTTGGAAGTAAGAATGAGCTTAAAATTCGAATTGACCATTTTGACCTCTTGAGTTATTATTCACTTGCTATGACCAAGATTTTGATTCAACTTTGAAAATTTATAACTAATTTTATAAAAATCGTTTTAAGCTGATTCAAATTTCTATTTGCAACTCTTGAAGTTCTCTGCAAAGGAAAATATTCAACTAAAAATTCATTAGACCAAATAGTACAGTTTTTCGGTCGAAATTTACTGTTCATTTGTTCAACAATTTTTCTAGATTTTGACCTTTTCTCTTGAAAATGCCATAACCTATGTTACATTTATCCAAATAGGGTTATCTTGGTCTTATTTTGATGTTTTAGTACTTGTCCACATGTTATCATCATTTTCTTACCATATCTCATCATTTTTTTCAAGTAACCACTTTCTAAACTTAGGTACATCATTGGTGCCTTTTCATTCTATCAACTTGGGAATAATAAAATAAATGCTATAAAATCATAAATATTCACATGGATCATTCATTTTAAAACATAATTTCATGTATGAATAATCATGTCAATTTACATGTTACATCATATCATAATTCATAATTCTAAGTACATAATTTTGAGCATAATCTCAAAATGATAGTATAATGACTTGTATCTTCATTGCTCCACCTCCTTCCTTTTCTCCGGCTTGGACTTATGCATGGTCATAGACTATGGGAGATGAGATTTGGGCAAATCTCAAATAGCATTATTATCCCATTCTAACATAATATTATTTGAGTAATTGTCATGAAGCAAGTTTTCACAAAGTTGCCATACCATTTTAGGATTAAAGAATATTCTTATCATGTTCATACATGTTCTTCAACATTCAAACATATTCAAGCAAGTTCATACCATGTTCTAAACAAAATCACGTCTTTGATCTAAATATAAACACTTTAATACTACTAAAACATGTTTTTCATAATCATAACAACATAGAACTAAATCAAACCAACTACTTAAAAGTAAAATGCAAGAGTTAGGAAAGATGCTACCTTGGAGATAACCTAAGCCTTCAAACTTCCTTTCTTGCCTAGCTTCCTTCATTCTCCCTTCTCACACTCTCTCTTCCTCTCTTTCTATGGCTTGGGATGCCACTTTTGGTGTGTGGAATGAGGGAAGAAGAGCTTTGCTATTTATATTCAAAGGGAATGATTCTCAACCCAATGATTTCTTTTCAATCCAAGGGTCTATATTGATAACTATCTCTTCTTTTCTCATCTTCCATGGTGTTGACTGTGCTATCACACACATACTCCTTTTCCTTCCATTCTGTCCATCTTATTGGCCATTGCTCTTTCACTTTTTTTCCCCTTATTCTTCCTCCTTTCTCAATGCCACTTTCATGTGGTTTTGTAAGCCTATGTGATGCTTTTCTAATAATTGGGCGTGAATTGTAAGAATTGTCCCAATTAAGTACTCTTAATATTTTTGAGTTTAGGTGATGTAAATTTTATCCAATAAAATTTTCTACGTACTTTTGGATCTGGAAAAATAATTCAAGTCCATTAGGAATTGTCCTAATGTTTTTGGGCTCATAAATAGTAAATTGGTCCAATAAAGTGGAGTTTTATACTTATTGGTCCTAACTAATCCAACTTAATCTAATAACCTTTTGGCCCTTTTTTTTTTGGGTCAATTTTCTAAGCTTGTCAAAAATGTCCAATTATTCTATTCTTTTCCTTTTTGGACTTGCGCTTTTTTATTCTTGACCACTGATAACTTCATTCCCTTAATTATGCATTAATTAATTATGCAATTTAGTCCTAATAAATCATTTCATAGCCCAGTTCTCTTTCCCTTTTAATTTTTCTACTTAAACAAAGTTCAATGACAAAAATTAAGGTCTTATAAAAATATTCTAGGGTTTATTTTGCTAAATTCTTGCTAAAATAAAACTTAAAAATATTTATCATTAAGAACCCACGTATGTACACTTAAGTCCAAAATTTTCTGTTTATTACCAAATAGGACCCGATTGTTGATAAAATGTCACAAGGCATCTCCCAAAGGAACTTGTTCTTGCTTTGGTCCCATTGCCTTGATCCTAAGAACTTGATTGCAAAGACATGAGCTTTAACGCCACATCTGTTATTAATCCTTCAATTCAGGGAATGGACATGTCCTTCTTCTGGTAGATCATGTCTCCATGCGTTAGAATCATTGTGCTTTGGTACCAATTGGGACTTAGAAACATGAAAACTGGTGCACATGACCAATGAATGATTAACTAATCAATCAACAATCATCCAGTATCTTTCCCTCTTTCATCCATCTCTTTCCTAACTAACTCTTTTTTTTGGATACAATGAAATTCCTAGACTACCCTTTTGCTAGTAACTAATTATGTTATGACTAAAAGTCATCCAACTATCCTTCTCTCTCTTCTTCTTACTTCTCCACGTGTTCAATGCATAAATTATCTTCTAATTAAACATGTATGAATGTGTAATTCCAGGTAGGTGACTGGACTTTGTCTGTTGCGTATTATAGCAACTAAAATGGCTCACACTGCCAGGAGTTTGAACACTACAGACTAACCCAATCGAATACCCAATATATGAGAAAAATTTATATTCCCTATTTAATAAAGCCTAGGATTTTATCCAGCGTGAAACCTATCTATTGGGTAAGCATATAAAAACTACCTACAACTGCCTAACCTATAATTCTTCTCCATTTCAAATGATACAAAGCTATGTATGGTAGTCCTCATGAAACGAAGGGTTGACAAGTACAAGGGCGTTTGTCAACTTCGTTGATGATCATACTCAAGTGCTATGAGTTGGTGCAAGCAGAACAGAAGAGGGAAATAAGGTGTGAAAGAGCTGTTTCATTCAAAAGACATTTGAGTTATAGGTCTCTCTTTTTTATTGTATATAGGAGCAAAGCAAATAACTCGCATGGTTCTAACATCCTGAAACCAACTTAAGTAATTCAGTTATTGTTATCAGTACTTCATGCCTTTTTTTGCTGTTCAAAACCTACAGTAAAACTATTAGCTAGACAAACCTCTATATCAGCTGGACAAAGCATACTCCCAATAAAAATATAGAAGAGTCTTCCATGGTGCAGAAACAGATAATTGCTTGGGCCATCTAAATCCTTGCATATTCTGATAATTCAATATTTTTTTAATTTGTAAATGTTACTTGCTGTTTTAGTTGTCTCTTTCTACAAGTATTGTTAGATTTCACTTTATTTCCTGAATTTCCATTCATTAATCAGGTTGGAGTAGATAACATGTGTATACTTGTACATGCTATGAAACGGCAACCTACAAGTGTGCCAATAGAAGAACGAATAAGTAATGCTCTAGGGGAGGTAGGACCTTCCATTACACTGGCCAGCATCTCTGAGATTCTGGCTTTTGCAGTAGGATCTTTCATTTCTATGCCAGCATGCCAAGTTTTCTCGATGTTTGCAGGTTTAATAATTTTCTCCTCTGATTCTCATTTTTTTAAAGTAGGTTTTGTGTATATCCTATGAGTTTTAATGATGCTTTCTCCTATGAAAAAATCATTATCTATCCTCACTAAGAGGAGGAGAAAGGAAAATTAAATTCTATATAAGGTGATTTGAAGCTTATACTGATGTTCAACTTTTATTTATTTTTCTGTAGCTTTGGCTGTTCTACTGGACTTTCTTCTGCAAATTACTGCTTTTGTAGCTTTGCTGACTTTTGACTTTATGAGAGCTGAGGATAATAGGATTGACTGTTTTCCATGCTTTGAGGTCACTTCGGTCACTTCAACCTCTATGCAACATAGTGAAGGTAATTGTGCTATATAATACTCATGAGTACGATAGTTATTTTACATCTAAGCATACTTTCTTTATCACGTGTGATTAATTTAAACTTTCTGTCTCCCCTTTAATAGATATTTAGTATGTTTTGGTAATGTGTTGTCTGTGCAATTCATTTGTACATCTGGTCAGGGTTTGTTTAGTTCAACTGAGGGAATTGGAGGAAAAGGAATTGGAGGGATTTTAATGAAGGTAATTGGAGGGAAAGAGAATGAAGGGATTTTAAAATTTCCTTGTTTGGAGGGATTTTGATGAAATCTTATTTGATTTAGGAGGGGATTGAGTGATAAATACTCTCCTCTGGTGGGTGCCCCGCCCCCCCTCCCACCAAAAAAAAAAAAAAAACCCCAATTTGGGGGAATTTATAAGGGGGAGGGGATTGGGCGGGATTAATCCCCCCCCCCCCCCCCCCCCAAAAAAAAAAAATCCCCTCCAATTTTATTAACCAAACAAGGGGAGGGGATTCAATTCCTCCCAATCCCCTCCCCTTCCCTTAAAAAACCCCCAAAATCCCCTACCAAACAGACATTAATTGAGTTCTAGGGCAAATATGAAAAATAGATTCTAGGGCAAACTGAAGAGAAAGGTTCGATAATTCACGGAGCCACTAATTCTGTTCTGATATATATATTGGAGGATGACTAATTATTAATACGAAGAATCATCTAGAATAAATAAACTAAATAGAGATAATATACAATAAATAGAGGTAATGGGCCGGGGCGACGTATCTGTTGCTTTAACACCTTTTTGCTGCTGCACATCATGGGATAAGTTCATGTTTTATGCCCTTTGGGGTTCCATTCCATGGTGCCTTTATGGAGGATGTTATTGTCTAGTCTTAGAAAGCATTGTGATTATTATAATAAGTCAGAAATTATTAGGAAATGTTTGTTATAATTAGAATCAAAATTTGATAGCTGACCCTATGAATTAGGCATTGATCTAGGGATTATCAATCTGTTAAGTTTTCCCTACTTTCATTTTCTTTCCTAGGATAGCCCTTCTTTATATGTGTAAATACCATTTTACCTTCTCATTTGTATCATCAGAAAATATTTAGACCTTCTTCATGGTAATTAAGCCTGATGCTCTATTTTGATCCTTTCATTTTTCCTTTTGTTCATTTGCCTTATGTGGTCAAGAATCATATCCCAATTAATGTCAATACTCTTTCCTATTTTTAGATAGGATTGGAGCTGACTAGATGTTGATGTGTATAGGATTAATGTAGGTTTTTGTTAGAAAAAAGGGTGTATGCACCTTGCACCTCCACCCTTGGTATTGTGTATTATTTATAATTACATAATAATACAGTTTGTTTTGCATAATCAGGAAGAGATTAAATTTAAATCTATTTGAACCAGTTGAGGATGGAAAGCCCACAATACTCGGTCAAATAGATAAGAGATTTAATCATATCTAATCAGCAACTAACAAATAATAATAAAAAAATAAATATCGATCAACACTCCCCCTCAAATTGTTGAATGGATATTCAACATTCCCAGCTTACTTCTTAATGCTTCATGCTTAACTCTAGCTAGAGCTTTAGTAAAAATATCAGCTACTTGTCCAGCAGATGAGACATGTTTGAGATCAATGATGTTATCATCAACCTTCTCTTTGATAAAATTTCTGTCTAACTCAACATTTTTGGTTCAGTCATGATGAACTGGATTGTTGACAATACTAATAGTTGCCATATTGTCACACAACACATCCATAGGTCCTAAGACAAGAACTTTGAGTTCTTCTAGTAGTCTTTTAAGCCACAAACCTTTGCAGATGCCTATACTAGGTGCCCTGTACTTAGCTTCAGCACTACTCCGAGCTACCACTGATTGCTTCTTACTTCTCCAAGTAACTAAATTACCCCAAGATAGGTATAGTATTCAGTGGTTGACCTTCTATCTGTGACTGATCCAGCCCGGTCTACATCAGTATAAATAGTGATTCCTCTAGAATCATTCTTCTTGAATCATACCTTAGGATTCTATAAATAGTAGCCATGTGCTTTTTTGTGGGACTATTCATAAATTGGCTAACAACACTGCTAGGAAAACTAATATTTGGTCTAGTATGAGAAAGATAAATAAGTTTTCCTACTAGCTTTTGGTATCTTGTAGTATCCACGGGTGCACTATCTTCCATCAAATCACTCTTATAGGAAGTCTCCATTGGAGTATCTGCTAGCTTATATCCAAGCATTCTTGTTTCCTTAAGTAGATCTAATGTGTACTTTCGTTGTGAAACTACAATGCCATTCCTTGATCTTGCAACCTCCATTCCAAGGAAATATTTTAATTTCCCTAGAGTTTTGATCACAAATTCTTGAGCCATATCTAATTTCAACTTGCTTATTTCAGCATTGTCATTGTCTGTTTGTCATCTACGTATACAATCAATATAATGGTAAGTCCTTTTCTTGAAGATTTCACAAAGAGAGTATGATAAGCCTGTCCTTGAGTATAGCCATATTTTTCCTTAACTGATGCAAATCTATTAAACAAACTGTCGGTGATTGTTTAAGACCACAGAGTGATTTTCTTAGTTTGCATACCTTATTGGGTTCTGTAGATACGCCAGGTGGGACCTCCATATAAACTTCTTCAGTAAGATTACCATTAAGGAATGCATTTTTTACATCAAACTGAAGTAAAGGCCAATCAAGATTAGCAGCAATTGATAAGATTATCTTGATGGTATTGAGCTTGGCCACTGGAGCAAAGGTCTCTTGGTAGTTCATTTCATATGTCTGAATAAATCCTTTTGCACTAATCTTACTTTGTGTCTGTCGAGCTTTGTGTCTGTTGATCTTATCAATTGTGCTTGATGGTGAAAATCCATTTGCATCCTACTGGTTTCTTCCCTGCTGGAAAGTCAGTAATTATCCAAGTCCCATTTTTATTAAGCACATCTATATCTTGCACAGCTTTCTTCCATTTTGGTTGCATCATTGCCTCATTAACATGTTGTGGAACTTTCTCACACAAGAGATTAGTAATAAGGCATTTAAATCTGGGAGATAATTTATCATAAGAATGAAATTCCTTATAGGATGAAGAGTACACTGTCTTACCCCTTTCTGAAGTGCTATAACCACCAACTCTGGACAAGGAGAGGGTTCTTGGGCAGGCATCAGAGGTGCATTATTAGCTGGCTCAGCAGCTTTCTTCTTTCTAGAATAAGTCAACCACTTCTGTTCTGCTGGTTTACTCTGTTCGCATACGTTCAATGTGGTTTGTTCTATATCCTTTACCTTTCCAGATTCAGGTTCAATTTGTTTTGGATTTTCTTCAACAGTTTCTGCAACTACCTGTCCAGATTTTTCAGAATTTTCTGCAATTGTAGAATCAGAATTAGTGATTATAGGGCCAACAACATCAGTAGCAACCTGAACCTCTGAATTAATTCCAGCAGTAGGGCTAGAGTTAGGTATAGACATTATAGGAAACAGATCTAGTTCTCCAAATTCACATTCCTCACTCTTCTCCCCCTGAATGGGCAATTTGGGATAGAATGGAGTAGTTTCAAAATAGGTGACATCCATGGAGACAAACACCTTTTTAGATATTGGGGAGTAAGACGTATAACCCTTTTTGCTAGAAGCATAGTGTAAGAAAATATATTTTTCAACTGCCTTTCTATCTTATCCCCTTATGCAGATGAACAAATGCAGTGCTTCCAAAAATATGAAATGGTAGTGTTTGAATGAACGTAGCAGCTGTAGGAAATGTTTTTAGAAGCACATTATAAGGAGTTTGTAAATTAAGTACACGTGAAGGCATCCGATTAATCAAGTAAGTGGCTGTCAAGATAGCTTCTCCGCAATAACATTTAGGTGTATTAGGTCCAATTAATAAGGATCAAGCAATATTAACCAAACGTGTGTTTTTTCTTTTTGAAATACCATTTTGCTGTGGTGAGTAAATATAGGTAGTTTGGTGCACAATCCCTTTTTCATATACAAATTCACTCATGGCAGAGTTACAAAACTCTGTACCATTATTTGTTTGCAAGACTTTGATGGAGGCATGAAACTGATTTTGTATCAGGTGATAAAAATCTTCAAATAGTTGAGGCAGTTTGGATTTTTCTTTAAGCAAGTAGGTCCATGCCATGCATGTATGATCATCCACAAAAATTAGAAACCACTTAGCACCACATAAGTTCTTGGTCCTAGAGGGACCCATCACTATGGATCAAATGGAAGGGCTTAGTAAAAATATGAGGATGTTGAGGATAAGAGGATTTACCATGCTTAGAAAATTGGCAAACTTCACATTCAAATGTAACACTTTTATTAGGAACAAGAAGAGGAAATGATTTTTTCATGTAAAATCTGAATTGGGGTGTCCTAACCTAAAATGCCACAATTCTAGATCACTGGTTGCAGACGAACCAGTTTTATTCAAATGTTTATTCTCTGCTGCAAAATGACTCTTATCATTCAACAAGTAGAGCCCAGCTTGCACCTTAGTACTATCAATTGTCACCCATGTTTCCAAGTCCTGAAACAAGATAACACATTGTCTTCAAGTCAGAACCACAATATAATTATAATCCTTTGTTAGTTTGTTGACTGATAAATGATTGTAAGATAGCTGAGGAACCAATAATACATCATTCAAGATTAACTTTTTTTGAAAGTTTCACAGTGCCAATCTCTTCCACTTTGGCTTGGCTACCATCAGCCACTATTACAAAATATTCTCCCTCATAAGGTCGTAGTTTTGAAAAATAGGAAGAATTACATGTCATATGATCATTAGCACCCGAGTCTATCATCCAAGAATTACCTCTTTCAGTGTTGGTGGTCAATGCCGTGGAATGGTTGTTGGTGCTAGCAATGAGCCCAGTGCCCTTGTCTTTCACCTGAATATCTTTACCAAACATTTTCTGCAACATCGGCAACTGTTCTTGTGTGAATGCATGGTACCTTCACCATTATTGGCAACAAATCCACTGCTTCCCTTGTGTTTGAGGTTTGTTGATTTGCCATGAAGTGACCAGCATGTATCTTTAGTGTGTCCCACCTTACTGCAGTGCTCACAGGTGGCTCTACTCCCTTTCTTTTGCTGAGAGTCAAAGTAATTTCCCTTGACTGCCAAAACTGCTGACTCAACACTCTATATGACACTTGAATTTCCAAGCGATTTCTTCGTACTTTCCTCTTGCTTGGCTGCAAAAAATACTTATTTCAACCTAGGAAGTTTTTTGAGACTCATGATTCTTCCTTTGAAGTCATCAAAGGTTGAATTGAGTCCGAGCATAAATTTGAACAAGGATCTATCCTCTTTGATTTGTCGATATTGTACACCTCTCTAGTACACGACCAAGTGTAATCCTCCTACAAATCTAGCTGCTGCTAGTGCTTCATTAGAGTATTATAGTATTCAATTACTCCCAATGAATTTTGGCAAAAATCGTGGATGAAGGATTCAACATCTAGGATCGCAACTTTGTTCTTTGATGAAGAATAGGTCTCCTTAGCAGCCACCCATACCTCATGACCTGACTAGTAGAGCATAAAGTTTGAACCAATATCTGATGTCATTGAATTGATGAGCCAGACTTGAACCATACTGTTATTTGCTTCCCATTCTTTGTATTTGGGATCATCCAAATCAGGTGGAACAGTTGCACCAATGGGAAAATCAAGCTTCCCTTTGCCAATAATGAACAACTTCATACTATCGCTCCTTTTCAAGTAGTTCTACCCATTCAATTGGTGAGCAGTAATAATGACTGGACTTGATTCTGGCACTTGAGAATTCAAAGCTTCTTGTTTCATCGGAGGTTGAGAGTGAATCTACAACTCGAGTTGTCTTCCCAATGGCCTTCATTGTTCAAAGCTAGTGAACCAAACTGAACCATCGTGGATCTAGGTGTTGCTTTGATACCATGTAGGTTTTTGTGAGAATAAAGGGTGAGTCCACCTTGCACCTCGACCCTTAGTATTGTGTATTATTTATAATTACATAATAATACAATTTGTTACACATAATCACGAAGAGAATAAATTTAAATCTATTTGAACCGCTTGAGGGTAGAAAGCCCACAATACTTGGTCAAATAGACAAGAGATTTAATCATATCTAATCAACAACTAACAAATAATAATAAAAAAATAAATATCGATCAACAATTAATTCTCCTTATTTTTCACCCCTGATTGACCTTTGCTGTGTATATATTAGCATACCTATGTATAGCTCAAAATTGTGAATGTTATTCAACTTTGACAAGTCTGCCTGTTATCAAAGCTGATTCTAACTTAGGGCCAGGCTAGGGAACATTGAAGAAGCCAAACATGTAAAATATGATGGAGTAAAACCCAAGTCGAGTTGGAGCTTCATTGGTGGTAGGTACTAGCTTTGATGGGTTGTACTCACCTAACCTGCACCAAGTCGAAGCTCCAATGATAGTGAGCTCTGGCTTCAAAGTTATCCCTGATTGAGAAAGAGATTGCTTCACCGTTCTCAATTGAAGGGATTGGATGGAGAGAAAATACAGGGTTTGCTTTATTGAAAGCATACTAATACCTGTTGTCCCTCAGATCTTGCCTAAACTCTTGCGTATACTCGACACATTGAGGGTACGTGGAGAACAATTACAAATGGGTGTGCAATGCCATTAGCTAGACACATGAAGAAGTCTAATGTCATCTTTTAGAACTTAATCACCAAAGTCAAGAACAAAGGATATTCACTCACCAAGTTAAAAGGGAGTGTTAGAAAGCATTGCCATTATTGTAATCAGAATTTAATAGCTAACCCTTGGAGTTAGGCATAGATCAAGGGATTATCAATATGATGGACATGGGCATGGGTCTTGGATTACTTACTATAAGAAGACGAGGCCTAAAAGTGTGATGAAGGGCAATTAGGGAAATTAACTTCTAGCTATAAGTGGTGAGTACGTGTTTTTGTAGTGGAAAGGGGAGTGGAGTGAGGTAAGGAAGATTCTGAAATTGGTTGTGGATAGTCTATGCCTCTCAAATGCATAGAATTAGTGAGTAGTGTATGTTCTTCTATTGTCATTTTCCATAAATTGTAGTTGTGTTCCTCACTAAGACCTACACTCTGGTAAGATTAGTATATGATTAATAAAATTTCTGGAGCTAATTTCGACTTGTTTGGTATCAGAGTGGTGAGAATTGGGGAATGGTAAACACCAGAATGGAACAGCGATTTGAAGGACTTAAAGGGTGGACATTGAAAATGGAGCTAGCTGTAGAAAAACGTGATCAGAGAATGACGACAGTGTAGGACTTATTGGCTGAGTTATTGCAAGAGGTAAGGTGAGACAAATGCAGAAAGGATAAAGGCAAGGATGCACAGCATGAAGAAGACTCAACTAAATCGGGAATTACCCAACCATAAGACCATTGAAATCGATCCGTCGAGTGGGGTAGAAGAGAAAGATGTATGTAGGTACAGCCACTTGGATATGCCTTTGTTTTCAAGAGATGAGCCCTTGGGTTAGATTTTTCGCATTGAGAGATACTTCAAGCTCAATAATGTGACTAAAGAAGAGAAGCTCGATGCGATCAGTGTCTATTTAGAAGGTCGCGCACTAAATTGGTTCCAATGGAAAGAAGTGAAGTGTCCTGCAAAAAATTGGTTTGAGTTGAAGCGAGACCTTATCCCTCGATTTCATCCATCACAAAGTGGCAACACGATGGAGATGTTGATATCGATGAAGCAAAATCGAAGTGTAAGGGAATTTTGAGAGCAATTTGAACTCTATACGGCTACATTGGGACACGTTGATGAGGAAGTTTTAATTGGAGCTCTAAAAAATGACCTCAGAGATGACATACGAGCGGAGATTCGCATGATGAAGTTGGATTCCTTTCAAGACGTGATGGAGATGGCATAACACGTGGAAGAACGCAACTTAGTACTCAATAAAATAAGGGAATATCAATGGGGAAGAATGAACAATAGATAGTCTAGTGAAACTTGGGCTTTATCTTAGGCTGGGTCAACTCAAACTACTGTAGCAAATGAGCCCAACAAAACAGCATCTGTTACCACCATGGTGAACCCGTCTCGGAGCCTAGAGAGCAAAGGAGGAGGTGATAACAAGTCCAACAACATTCCAATTATGTACACATTTGCGAAAAGCTTACCTAGACGCTACATAGATGCAAAAATCGCTAAGAAACGTCAACTCAGACTTTGTTTTAAGTGCGATGAGAAATTTGGACTTGGGCATAAGTGCAAGACGAGAAAGCTGCAAGTGCTGATTCTGTCTGAGGAACCCAATGAAGAAGATGAGTTTGTAGATGTGGGAGTCAGTGACTTGACTTCGAATGCTGTGATTGAGGGTGAACTAGCTACCGGCCAAATAATGACCCTTTCTTTGAATTCAATTATGGGAATTAACAGCGACAAAACTTTGAAGATCATGGGGATGCTATTTGGCAGGAAGGTAATGATATTGATAGATTGTGGAGCTACCAACAGCGTCATATCTAATAGCGTGATAGAAGAGCTACAAGTCCCTCTTGACAACAGACCCTCATTTGCTGCTCAATTAGGCAATGGGTATAATGTTAGAAGGGGAATTTGTCCCAATGTTGAATTATATGTGCAAGGTTTGAAAATTGTACTTACTTTCTACCCTTTTGCTTTGGGAGGGTTAGATATCATATTGGCTGCAGATTAGCTTGAATCACTTGATGAAGTTTTAATTAGTTGGAAAAGATCAACTCTTAAGATTGATATGGGAGGTGAATGGGTGTGTTTGAAGGGAGATGCATCACTTCAAAAAACTATAATGTCATTGAAGTCAATGTTAAAATCAATGTGGTCAGGTGAAGAAGGCTTCTAGTGGAACTAGGTGAACTTAAGTTGACCAGTAATGCCAAAAATCTGTTTGACGCAAATGTGCAGCAATTGCTTGCGGAGTTCCCTGAAGTTCAAACATCGAAAGAGGGGCTACCACCTTATAGAACAGTGGACCATGCAATTGATTTAAAGCTTGGAACAATACCCCCAAACATACGACCATACAAGTATCCCTTCTACTAGAAAACTAAAATTGAGAAATTAGTTCATGAGATGCTTTTTGCCGGAATTATTAGACCAAGCAATAGTCCTTACTCTAGTCCAGTGTTATCAGTCATGGGAGCTGGCGCTTTTGTGTGCATTATAGTGCTTTAAATAAGATTACTATTCAAGGCAAATTTCTTATTCCAGCTATTGAGGAATTATTGGATGAATTGGGTGGAGCTCAAGTCTTTTCTAAGTTGGACCTAAAATCTGGTTATCACCAGATTAGGTGAAGCTTGGTGATGAATCTAAAACAGTTTTTTGGATACATGATGGCCATTATGAATTTATGGTGATACCCTTTGGGTTAAAGAATGCACCCTCTACCTTTTAGTCGCTTATGAATGATATTTTCCATCCACATTTACAGCAATTCATTCTTGTGTTTTTTTAATGACATTTTTGTGTACAAGTGTGATAAGACAACTCATTTTCAGCACTTACGACTCACTTTATAGATTCTCCAGGACCATCAACTCATTATCAACACTAAGAAATGCGTTTTTGTTCAATCTCAGATTGAATACCTTGGTCACATCATTTCTAATGATGGTGTACATGCTGACCATACTAAAATTGACAGTATGCAAACTTGGCCAATTCCAAAAAATTTGAAGGGATTGAGGGGATTTCTTCGGTTGAATGGTTACTACCGTAGATTTGTCAAAGACTACGGTAAGATTGCTGCTCCACTCACTGCTTTGCTTAAAACAGATGCATTTTGTTGGAACGAGAATACTCAACAAGCTTTTGATGCCCTTAAGAAAGCAATGACTACTACCCCTGTGCTTGCTTTACTAGATTTCACCCAACCTTTCATTGTAGAGGCTGATGCTTCAGGTGTCGGGGTAGGGGCTGTATTAATGCAAAATGGTTGACCTCTAGCTTATTGTAGTCATACTTTATCTCCCAAGTTTCAGAAATGTTCAGTGTATGAATGAGAGCTCATGGCCATTGTTTTTGCTGTAAAAAAGTGGCACTACTACCTCATGGGTCGTCCTTTAATCATTAGGACTGACCAAAAGGCCCTTAAATATCTCTTGGAGCAGTGCATTTTGGATGCTACACAACAAGAATGGGTTTCTAAACTCATGGGATACACTTTTCAGCTCTTATATAGACCTGGAAAGGAAAATTCAGCAGCTGACAGTCTATCTTGAAGGGGAGAGCCACTTGAATTTAGTTCCATTTCTGTTTTACAACTGCAAGATTTGGATGTTTGGGAACATGAAGTGCAACAGGACCCTCAGTTGGCTAACATCATTCATTTGTTAGGTTCTGGACAGCTGGCACCAGCAGGGTATACTTTAAAAGGTGGACATTGATTCTTCCATGGCAGCTTGGTTGTTCCTAAGTGGTCTTCCAGGATTCCTATTCTTCTCAAGGAATTCCATGATTCTCCAATTGGTGGCCATTCCAGAGATTTGTGCACTTATAAGCGACTGGCTTCTCTTTTTTATTGGGATGGCATGTGAAAAGACGTTCAAACGTATGTGGCCAATTGTGATGTGTGCCAGCGACATAAACACCTTGCTTTAAGTCTTGCTGGTTTACTTCAACCCTTTCCTATTCTAGATCACGTTTGGACAGACATATCAATGGATTTTATTTCTGGTTTGCCCAAATCCCAGAAATATGATACCATCTTGGTGGTAGTTGACAGACTTACAAAGTATGCTCATTTCTTGCCACTCTCTCATCCTATACAGCCAAGGAGGTTGCTGCATTATTCATTAAAGACGTGGTTAGCTTACATGGGTTCCCTCGTACTATTGTTTCCGATCGTGATTGGATTTTTCTTAGCACTTTTTGGAAGGAGCTTTTTAAACAATCTGGCACCACACTTAATTACAGCTCTAGTTATCACCCTCAAAGTGATGGCCAAACTGGGATTGTTAATCAGTTTGAAAACATATTTACAATTTTTTCTAGCTCTAAACCTGCTGATTGGTCAAACCTTCAAAGTGGTTAGTTGGGCTGAATATTGGTTTGATACCAATTATAACTGTTCTACTGGTATGACTCCTTTTCGTGCTCTGTATGGACAGGACCCACCCACTGTTTTCAGATTTCAGGATTTTACATCCACTGTGGAAGCTGTTAATGAACAGATTCTAGCCCGGAACGCCATTCTTGATGAGCTTAAAGCTACTTTGAAATGTTCCAGAGTATATATGAAACAGCAAGCAGATAAGAAATGACGAGATCTCTCTTTTGAGGTTAGCGATACAATGGATTTGAAGCTGCAACCTTATTGGCATAAGTCTTTGGCCAGACAACCTAATGAAAAACTCAGTCATCGTTTTTAATTCTTTTTCCGATTGCAGCACTCATTGGACCTGTAGCTTACAGGCTTATTTTACCACCCGATGCCAAAATTCATCCTGTTTTTCATATCTCCCAACTCAAAAAGTCACCACTTGCTGCTTAAGATCCTCAACCTTTACCTCCCTTTCTTATTGCTGACATGGAGTTACAGGTTTCACCAGAATCAGTTTTGAAACATTGCAAACTCACTAATGGCCATAGTGGGACTTCTTATTAAGTGGACTGGTCTTCCTCATCATGGCAGTACTTGGGAAGACTATGATGTTATTCAACAACAATTTCCCACTTTTCCCCTTGAAGACAAGGCGAATCTGAGGCGTGTGCGCACCCCGGGGGGTGGGGGTTAATGATGGACATGGGCATGGGCCTTGGATTACTTACTATAGGAAGAGAAGGCCCGAAAGTGTGATGAAGCGCAATTAGGGAAATTAACTTCTAGCCGTTAGAGGTGAGTTCATGTTTTTGTAGTGGAAAGGGGAGTGGAGTGAGGTAAGGAAGATTCTGAAATTTGTTTTGGAGAGTCCATGCCTCTCGAACGCATAGAATCAGTGAGCGGTGTGTGTTCTTCTATTGTCATTTTCCAGAAATTGTAGCTGTGTTCCTCGCTAAGACTTACACTCTGGTGAGATTAGTATATGATTAATAAGATTTCTGGAGCTAATTTCCACTGCAATCCCTTGTGTTTTTTTTTTTCTTTTCTATACATTCATTTTCTTTCCCAGGATAACTCTTCTCTATGTTTATGAATATCATTTAATGTTATTATTTGAATCATCAGAAAGTATTCAAGCATTGTGATCTAGTATTGGAGATTATGTTATTTTTTGGACTTTATATAGTATTTTCCTTATTCATTGTTTGTTTTGAAAGATATCTTTATCTATGGTGTTTCTCATAGAGCATAATGGCGTTATTGATCCCTGTAGCTTGTCTCACTTAGTGAGATAAAACTTGTTTATCTAATGTCTCATGAAAAAAATTATAGTTCTGATCATTTAAATATAAAAGTGTAGGCATTAGGCAACAAAGAGATGGATTGCTGACACGGTATATGAAGGTACAATTATATTTTGATCTTTGGAAGATTATATGTAAAGATGCTTTTGAAATCGATGGTTGTTGTTTGATTAGTCTAATTGATGGTAGGAAAATGGCTCTCAAGTGAACATGATATATTAGTGCTTTTTCAAATAGCTTTTTCTTTCAAAATCCAACCAATATTTCTTTTTATATAGACTTTTTAATGAGAAAAGTTAAAATTTCAACTTTTTGGAAAGCCAAAGGCTCTCTCTCTTTTTTTTTTTTTGGTTCACTTTATTGAATAGTTAAAATTTTGGTTGCTTCGTATTTAAAAATTGTTTTAGCTGTTAGCAGCGAGGGAAAAAAAATAGAAAGCTTATCCAAACAGGCTTAGAAGTTTGTACTTACCCCTGCTTTTATTCTCAAAGATAACTCTCTTTGCATTTTATTTTTAGGAGATTCACGCACCAATTCTTGGACTCTGGGGAGTTAAGATTGTGGTCGTTGCCATTTTTGTTGCATTTACTTTAGCAAGCATTGTAAGTTGATGTGAAATGAGGAGCTCTATTGCCATATTTCTTCAGAACTTTTATGGATATATTTGTCTTTATCATTGTGTTTACTCCAATAGGCATTAAGCACAAGGATTGAACGTGGTCTAGAGCAAAAGATTGTTCTTCCTCGGGATTCCTACCTTCAGGTTTTATTTTTCCTTTTAAATTCACTTCTCACATTTTGTGCAATTTCTTTTAAATCATTATCTTGTCTAACCAAGGTTCAATTTTTTTTTTTTTTGGTGCTACCAGGGGTATTTCAATAACATCTCAGAGTACCTCAGAGTTGGACCGCCATTATATTTTGTTGTTAAAGATTATAATTACAGGTTGATTATTTTTTTACTGTTTTTATTTTCCCTTTATTGATTGATGTCATCATCTTTCAACAAAACTTTTGATTTGTGTTTAAGAAATCTGTTAAAAAAGGAAGATGGACATGTTTGTGAGTCTAACAGCAAGAGATCAAATTGATTGTGTTTTGTTATTCATCATAGGTGTTACAGGAATAAATAGAGGAATGAGACTAGGATAGGTTTTGTTAAAAGGTAGGGAATTTCCTTTCATTTATTGTAGATAGTGTAATTATATACCAAGCAGAGGAGAGCTTGCGATTAATTAATTACCAAGCAATGAGAATAGCATCACCCCAAAAATGGAGAGGTAAATAAGAGATTTAGAGTGAAGAAGTATTGCACAAGCTAATAAGATGCCAATTTTTCCGTTTAGTCACTCCATTTTGTTGTGGTGTGTAATTTAGAGAGAAATAGCTGCATTGCATATTTTATTCATATGATCAACTCACTATATATACACATAGCTGGAGCCTCTCACATTATGGCTCATTATTATCTTGATTCCTGTGATTCTGCTATCACTATAAACAAGCAGATATGCTATCCCTTTAATCTACAATAAATACATGGAAATTTCAACTCACTCCCCCTCATGTTGGAGCATAGATGTTAATCATGCCCTGCTTGTTAGAAATGTAATCAACTCGAGCTCCTGTAGTGATAACATTCTCTTGAATCTTATCTCGAACAAAATGACAATCAATCTTGATGTGGTTGGTATGTTCATGAGAGACAGGATTAGAGGCAATGTGCAGTGCAACATGGTTGTCACACCATAGCTCTTTTGGTAAAGAGGACTTAAGGCCAACCTCATTCAATAATTGATATATCCACCCAACCTCACACACATACTATGCCATAGCTCTGTATTTTGATTCAGCACTAGATCAGGATACTACATTGTGTTTCTTGCTTCTCCATGAATCCAAATTTCCTCCCACAAAGACAGTATGCTGTAGTGGACCTCCTACTGACTTTAAATCCAGCCCAATCCACATTGGAGAAACACTCAATGTTAGTGTGCCCATGGTTCACATACAGAAGACCACTTCCTGGGGCTTCCTTCAGGTAACAAAGGATTTGTTCTAAAGCTGCCCAATGGGTAACTGTTGGTGAGGACATGAACTAGCTGACCACACTAACAGAGGAGAACTTTGATAGTATTAAATCTGACAACTAGAGCAAAAATTTCGTGGTAGTCTACTCCATGAGTTTGAGTGAATGCCTAAGCAAGTCTTGTATCTGTTCATGCTTCCATTTGGATAGAAATCTAACATTTTGGTTTCTCAGAAGTTTTTTGAATATTCTGTGGAATCCTGTTGTGAGAGATAGTAGTCACCAACTTCTTATATTCATAAGATATGGAATTGCACATGGCTGAATCATGCAAGATTTGAACCCTTTCCTTATTGTGAAATCCAAGTTCACTCTTGTTGGATTGGAGGTATTGTCTTTCTTGGGAGATGTACATGCTGAGACTCCTACTTTCATTAGCTACAATATTTTAAAGTTAAATATATATCCTATTCTATTAAGTAACATACTAGATAAGATAATAACTAAGATATATACATATCAACTATGCTGACGCCAATTTCATATATTATCTTCTTGCTTTAATGGGTTTCATGTGTGCCCTTCTACAGCTTGCAATCCTCACATACAAACCAGCTATGCTCTATCAGCCATTGTGATTCAAACTCTCTTTTGAATGAGGTAATTCAATGCTCTTTTATATCTATATAACAGGGGAGGGAACGACACAATCTGTTCCTAATCACTAAAGCATTTGACCTCAGTCTTTTCTCTTCCTCCATGATGGTGTGCACTCCTGAGGACACACACCAAATGCAAGCAAACTCATATAATCCAATGCTCTAGTAGTGCTTTAATATTTGTGTTAGTGTCAGTCTGTCCATTTTGTTAATGGTTTCTGTTGTAAACATAAGGATACCATAATTAATGAGGATCGACCAGATCTGGCATAATCCTCATAATAGTTGCAGGTTTGACCATATCTTCATCCATATCACCTTCTCTTAATTTAAGCAACATACCCGCATTTGTTTCCTATTTTATTTCTAGCCATTGGGCACTTATTGTTGAATATTATTGTCATTTTCTTTCCTTTTTAGCAGCTGTTGACCTGCGTCAATACTTGTTAGCTCCATTGTTTTTTTATTTATTTATTTCCTTTGCCTTTCTCTTGTAATTTATATACTCAATGCTCTGATTAATTAATTATTGCAGAATATTTTCAGTAACTATTCTCTTAAATGAGGATGTCTGGAGAACAAATTAACCCTCTCATCAGACTCTGAATATGCTCCTATTGGTTACTCAAATTTATCTATGATCTAATATGTTGAAGCCATTGAATTGTAACTTGGATGTTAGGCATTACTTCTTCCATATATTTTCATCTTTTCAGAGGGATTCTATCTTCTAGAAGTCCTGTTCTATCATGCTGGAAACCATTGAGAACATGGGATTTTGTTTTTGTGTGAATGAAATTTGTATATCTTCTTGTATAAAAACTGCAGATATCTAGGGCATCTTTGGTGCCAGAATCAAGCTACATTGCCAAACCTGCTGCCTCATGGCTTGATGATTTCCTTGTATGGATATCGCCAGAAGCTTTTGGTTGCTATAGAAAATTTAGAAATGGCTCTTATTGTCCTCCTGATGATCAGGTCTGTGCTTTCATGTATGCCAGTCTAAAATTGTCTGCACCCTCCTTGCTTGTTCTTCTCTCATATTTTTTGAACTTTAATCAACGCACAAGCATGTATGTATAAATAGGTGTGCAATAATGTGATTCCTTGTCCTTTTCATCCTTAATCTCTTTACTATATGCCCTATAATTGATTGGGCAACCAAGAGTTTAGTTTGATATTGATTTCTTTACCATCAGATACCCTTCCATTGCTAAAATAGAGATTTTTCTTCTTTCAGCCACCCTGCTGTTCACCAGATGAAGGCCCATGTGGGTTTGATGGAGTGTGCAAAGACTGTACAACAGTAATGTCCATTTTACTCTTTTGCATCTTGCAACTGATCCTGAAGGCTGCTTACAATGAATCTTAATTGTAAATTGAAGTAGTGCACTAGCAAAAGGACTAACACTTTTCATTGATTACTAGTGTTTCCGCCACTCGGATTTGGTTAATGTCCGTCCGACTACTGCACAATTCAGAGAAAAGCTTCCATGGTTTCTCGATGCATTGCCATCAGCTGATTGTGCAAAGGGTGGTCATGGGGCCTACACCAACAGTCTAGATCTACATGGTGTGAAAGATACTATGCTCTCTCTTTCTATGATATCTTTTTAATACTCTTTTATATCTGAAGTATTACTTTCGTACTTCTTTTAACACTGATGTAAAAGATTTGCTTACGATCAATTTTCAGGTTTTCAAAATGGTGTCATACGGGCATCTGAGTTTCGTACATATCACACACCACTTAATAGACAAGTATGCAGTGCCTTAATTGATAATCTTATTGCAGATCACTGGCATGAATTTTAGGGTTCACTTGTTTGTCTAATCTCACTGCAAATCTTGTTAGGGTGATTTTGTTAATGCAATGCGAGCTGCACTGGATTTTTCTGCTAGAATTTCTGATTCTTTAAAGGTTTGAGCTCTTATTGCGGGATGCATTTTTTTCCTGTGTTCCAGAGCTTTCTGTGAACTACCTTCCTTCTCTTCTACCTTATGATAAAAATGATGGCCAATCACATCACAAAAATTGTTATTACTCATTACTATGTTAGAACATAATTATGTGCACGCCATATATTAATACTGATTCATTACAGCGTTTTGCATTTGCTATACTATGTTAGAACAGAATAAGTTACTGTTTATTTACTTATATTTTTTAATTTGTATTTCTATGGTCTATTGTTGTACTCAAAAGTGGTTTCTTTAAATTTCTTGAGCTTTGAGGTTGGTGGAGATTAAGGTACACTATGAAATGTCTGGTCCCACATTAAATAGTATGAGTTGCTCTATGGATACTGAAGCTAGTGAAGTGTTACTTAGTGTAGTTGTCAAGATGTTGGCTTTCCAAGAGTGGCCTATTGATGGAGATCAAGGTAGTATGGGATGTCTAATCCCACATTATGTAGTATATGATGTTGAAGTACTTAAGTGAATTAATTCTCCCATTTCTTTTTTTTTTTTAATAGGATGGAAAATTAAAAAAAAACATGAGTAAAAACAAAAAAAACTATAAGACATTTCCTTCATGAAGGAAAGATTGGAGCGTATAAACTAGTAACTGGGGTGTCGTTTATTCTCCCATTTCAATAGCTAGTTTTTTAAAGAGGGTTTCTCACTGCTGTTGGATGCCTTCAGAGGCTCACAGTCCATAGGCCATAAAAGAGGACTACAAATCATTTCTTCAAACCAAAGGTTTATCATGATTTTAAGCAAGAATCTTTGTTACGGTTGGTAACCTGGGGGTCATTAATTCTCCCACTCCTTTCTGTTTCTGAAATATGTTACTTCATTGAAAAAGGTGGTTCTCGAATGTGCAAGTGTGGTGGAATGGTGAGCCTAAAATTATAAAAATGCTCAGTCCTTAAGGGTAGGATAAAAGTGTGGCATTGAGATGTTTTGGGGAACTATAGGATAAAAAAGAGGAAATGCATGGAGATTTGAATTCAATAGATAAGTAGAAGGCTAGGAAAGTTTTATCTAGAGATGTCAAAGGCTCTGATACCATGTGAAATAGAGTAAAATATTTCTGTGTATTGATTTGAAGAAGGATACAAGAGGCTTATTTATAAACACTAAGAAGTAAATAAAAAAGTGAAGTAAATGCGACTTCTCCCTAACTACCATTTACCAACTACAATATTTACATATATTCTAACTTTTCTTATAAACTTGAATGAGACAGGGGTGAGCTTTAGCTCCTTTTATCTTGAATTGAATCTATTCATCTAGTCATGATATGAAAGTTTTGAATCTGTTCTAGTTGAGAGATTTCCTGTTATTTCCGGTTTGAGAGTATCTACTTTCTTTTCTCTCTACTGAATTTTCTCTTTCATCATGTCTGCCAAGGTTTCTTATTTTGTATATTATATTTCTGCTAAATTTTCTCTTTACTGATTATACTTCTTTAATGCAGATGGATATATTTCCGTACTCAGTGTTCTATATCTTCTTTGAACAATATCTGGATATTTGGAAGATAGCCTTGATCAACATTGCCATAGCACTTGGTTGTTATTTCATCCTCTCCTTTTTTCGTTGGTTATTTTTCCTTTATCATTGACATGAACTATTAAATTACTACTTTTCTGAGACTAGGAGATGTCTGACTTGGGATGATATGACAGGTGCTGTTTTTGTTGTTTGTCTGGTTATCACTTCCAGGTAGAATTCCATTCAAATTTAGCATTGTGTATTTACGGCAGTATTGGAAAATTGTTTATTATTTTCAGGATTAAATTGTAGCCTGCTTTGTTTTTTTCCTTTTCTCTTTGTAATATTGATTTTCAAATGCAGCTTGTGGAATTCAGCGATCATATTAGTTGTACTGGTGATGATAATTGTGGACCTCATGGTATATTTCTTCTTTGTAGTTGTTAAATTTGCTACATCTTTTGAATGGCTTCTCTTTTTTCATTTTTCTTTTGCCATCTATTTTTCTCTTTCTTCTCACAGGGGGTACATGTCTGCTGTGTACTCAATTTCACAGTCTCTGCTGACAATTTATTTCTCTTGCAAAACAAAACTTCAACTTCTTTTCACCTTCAGTTTTATGTCTCGTTTGAAAAATTAAAAAAGAAACTAATTTGCTTTGCTGAATCCTGCAGGGTGTAATGGCAATTCTGGATATTCAGCTAAATGCAGTTTCTGTTGTAAACATTATTATGTCAATAGGGATTGCTGTTGAGTTTTGCATTCATATAGCACATGCCTTTATGGTTAGTATTATTCTTATTTGTTTTATGATTCGAGGAGTATTCTCCATTAGTATGATCGTGTAGATCAGATTAGTAGCATTTGTCAGAGTGGAGATATCTAATTCCCTACCCTGTCTTCTTTAATACAAATAGGGTTTTTAAGATCATTATTATTCACGCAATTCAAATTCTTTTTCTCCCTAGAGAAATCTAGTGTGATGCCTTGAGGAAAATTCAAGGCAATTTTACCACTAGGCAACTTGTAGATATTCTCATTTGCTAAGTTTTTTTTTTTTCCTTATGTGGCTTCTATTTATACAGGTATGCTCCGGGGATAAGAATCAGCGAGCAAAGACAGCATTGTGTACCATGGGTGCTTCCGTATTCAGGTTTATTCTCTAGTGTTTTGATAACGTTTCTTGCCCGGATTGTGTTTTATTAGCAAAGACCTGGATTAGAGTAATGCTGGTTGCACCACCATCCCTTACAACTCCTAGGTTACAAAACAGTTTTAGGTCATTTACGGTTACTTTTAGAATGGTTAGCTCCTGATTTTTACGAGTACAATTTATATTGCGAAAAGAAAAATGATCTAAATGGGATGATTCTGGTTTTTTTATTGAAATGGTGACATTTCAGACTCGGTTTATAAAATTTACTTAAATGATTTCATTTTGGGAGAAAGACTCTCGGACAAAATTCAGGTCATTAGTTTTTTTTTTTTTTTGGCCAGCAGGTCATTTGTTAATAACCATTTGAGCTCCTGTCTAAACCACACCAGCCAATCTGTCAAGTAACCATGAGTTTTTCCTAATGGTGAAATCATTTTTGTTGGAGGAAACTCGTAGGAAAACTAAATTGAGAGGCGTTATCTTTGAATGACTAAATTATGAAGAAAATGATTTTTCAAGGACTAAATCATTAATCCCTAAGCCTTAAACATTGCAGATCCACTTCCTAAATTATATGATAACTTTGTTTTTGGTCCTGACAAAGAGGGGAGTGAGAATCGGAGAGAGCATTAATTTTTGTTAACGAAGGGGAGTTCGGGATGTAAAATCTGTAGGGTACTTCTAAAATAAGTGAGAGAATGACATAAAGAATAGGAGTATGAATGGGATTCACTTCCTCTCTTTTTACTCACTCCTCTTTTCTATTTATTTATCTCACTTTAGGGGCACTTTACAAGCTTCTACTTCAAAAGATTCAAACTAACCAAGGGTGTTAACATGTCATTATAACATACTACACAAATAGTCTTAGTATCTAGAGTATTTTGGAAGAATCAGTACTTTCATTCATTCACAAGTGACACAGACTTTATAGTTCACAGTAGAGACTGCTATAACATAGACATATGGGCTTGGGCCCTGGCCCAATATACTAACAGACTATTCTAACATTTCCCCTATGATGGAAAACAAAAAATAACGGAATGCAGTAGAAAACTGGAACTGAAGTAGATACATCTTATCTGACTCATAGCCTCTTCGAGAGATAAAACTCCCATTTTCTCACTCAGATATACTAATACAGGATATGATAAAGCCCTTGTTAACAAATCAGCAATTTGCTTGGTTGAAGGAACATTGCAGTCATTTGCAGTTCATAAGACATATAGTTGTCACCATAAGTTATGCCATTGTTCCAATCACTGCTCAGAGTGTTAGCATAAACTGGTTGAGTATTCTGTACTCCCACTGAATTTGGAGTGAATCATGATCAAATTGATTGTAATAACATTAAGCAGTATGCCCTAAATGGTGGCAAATTTGGTATTGAGGACTTGATGTAGGGCAAGGTATAAGGTAGATGAGAAGAGCAAAAAATTTAGGAGCAAAGGAAAATCCACTGGAAAAGTCTCAATAATATTTAATCAATAAGAAAAAAGATGATCATAATAAAAGTAGTTCTACGGCTTATTTATAGAGAGCCCCAAATCTTAATCTAACTTTGATTCTAAAAAGATAAAATAATATTAAATCTAAACAAAGAGAAATATTAAACTAAACTATATCTTAAAATATAAAATAAAGATAAATCTAAACAAAACAACAAAATCCTTAAAGATAACATAAATTCAAAATAAATTAAATCTAAATAATCTATTAATTATTTAAAATATTAATTATTTTATGATAATCTAATTATTCATTTCGCATCATTCTACCCCATTTGAAAGAACTATCCTTCGAAGAGTTTATACTACATGTAGTATCTAGATCTAGGAAACATTTTTAGTAAGTAAGATAGCAAAGGATGAGATTTGAGCGAAGGACCATTTCTTCAACAATTCAAGTATTATTCAAGTCAGGAAATCTACCAAACAAGATAATAATGAATGGGATATAAACAAAAAGACTTTCCATTAAAACTTCATATAGATGCTGAATTTGGAAAACCCTTCAAATGGATAAGGTATTGGTGGAGGGAATTTTTAGGCAATAAAACATTCCTTTCTTCTTTAAAAGTAGTAAGCTTTACACCAAGTGGCATAATGTATGGATGAGGTGGTACAAGAGCACGTTGTAGCTGAATATCAACAACCTAAGAGGGCATAACTTACATTAGTGGAAATCATTTCTATGCTTGCCCCCTTCTTCAAGCTTTTGTCTTCTTCAACAACCATAATATCAAGGCTCTCTTTGGATTCTAGGGAATTGTCTACTAGTGTTGCTTAAATTTGCTCTGTAACTTTAACCTCCTAATATGCTTACCCATTTTTTATTTGACACTTAACACTTTTCCTTTAAAGCCTCATGAGTTATCTCTATACTCTTATTTAGCAACCTGAGGCCATATATGATCTCTTTGGAGCAGCCTTTTCTAATTCATCAAACTCACGATTTGTTTCACCTAATCGATGATCAAGGTGATCAAACGAATACTCGAGGTGCTCAAAAGAAGCCATAATAATAATGTTAATTCCAATATACCTCCAAGGGATAAGTCATGCCTTTTTTTGATGAGAAATCACATAAAAACACCTCAGGAAGGAAGAAAAATGCAGTCTAGAATTAACAAAGCTTACTAGCACGTGGAGAGCATTGGGCATGTGAAGCCCACGTGCAAGGATGATGGCCGTCGCATTTCAACGCATGCAATGGTGAACAGTAGTGAGCTTCGGGGAACGGGCCGGATTCAAGGAGGCAAACACAATAATGGCGGTGGTTTGTTGATCAAACATCGGGAAGTTGGTGTTCTAGCTCCGACAACACGATGATTAGGGTTTTGATGAGGGTTTTGGTGGCTTCTGGCAACAAGGACGTGCAAGGGGCATAGAAAACTTGCTCTGATACCAAATTGATGTAAGATAAGGCAGGAGTAGGACAGAAGGTAGATGAAAAGAATAGAAAATTAAGGAGGAGAGGAAAATCCATTGAAAAAGTCTCAATAATATTCAATCAATTGGAAAAGAGATGATCATAATGAGTAGTTCTAGAGTTTATTTATAGAGCCTCAAATCCTAATTTAACTAAGATCCTAAGAGAATAAAATAGTTTAAATCTAAACAAAGATAAATATTAAACTAAACTATATCCTAAAATGTAAGATAAAGATAAATCTATATAAAATAACCAAATTCTAAAAGATAAAATAAATTCAAAATAAATTAAATCCAAATAACCTAATAATTATTTAAAATTCTAATTATTTTATGATAATCTAATTTTCTATTCTGTATCAAGATGATGAGGACAATTGAAAGGGGAACCTTTGCCTCGTCCTCAACCTAGTGCATGGAAATTTTGACCTCTTAATCCTCTACCTTGAGCTCCTACTTGATACACAAAGGCGCTTGCATTATCTCCATGATCGTCAGTGTATGACTCTATCAAATGACTATGTGCAGAGAGATGACCGAGGAAAGATTTTTGTCTATTTCCAGCATCAAGTAACATGGTAGTGACTATGGTGAAATAAAAGGCTGATGGATTCGCATTAATCACTGCAATAATTGGCTCATTTTCAGGGGTCAAGCCATTGAGTAAATGCATTATGTGATTCTATTCATCCACCTTTTGTCCAAGAATTGTAAGGTGATCACAAATTGACTTGACATTGGCTATATAGTCCTTCATTGATAATTCTCCTTTGCGTTGGTTGCTTACTTGATTCTTGTAGAAAAGGATCTTTAAGTGGATTTTATAGAATATAGCCTACAAGGTTGAGACCAAATAGCAGAAAAAGTGTTAAAACCAATAAGATTTGGTAATAAAGACTAGCTCACCAACGATAACAACCAAGAGGATAGAGCTGAGTCTTGCTTCATATACAAGATATAGTTAGATTTCAAACTTCCTAACCATTCTATACTCTGATTGTCAATGGTGGCACAAGTACAGTTCCTTCCAAGAAACTATACAAGTCATGTTGTTGCACCATGAGATAAACCTATTGCTTCCACAAGAAGAAATTGTTGTTATCAAGGCAGATATTTACCTTCTTGTTGGTGAATAATACCAGTTGCTGTTGGCCAAAGATCATAGAGGGTGCAATGCTAATGAAACCTCCAGCAAAACTTTCATTGACTCCTTCATGTTGAGATTCACTCCTACTCGACACTCCTTTAGTGGATACGACTCGTTATACAAATAGAAGATATTGACCGAAGATGACTAGCACACAAATGATGAAGAAGACCCACACAATCATTGAACTACAAACAGAAATCTTGATCGGACACTGGATTTTCTTTGACCGATTATGCTGATCAATGTGTATCAAGGCTTGGTGATACCACCAAGGTGGTGATATTTCCAAAGTTTTGATACCATGTTAGTATCTAGAGTATTTTGGAAGAATTAGTACTTTCATTCATCCACAAATGACTTTCAAATACAGACTTTATAGTTCAAAGTAGAGACTGCTATGACATAAACATATATGCTTGGTATCATAGTGTTTGACAAGTCATGTTGAGGGCTATACAATTTAATGCGAAGTGCAAAGAATTCTCAGTGTAGGATGCAACCGAACTCATGTTCTCAAAAAAGCAACAATCGGTGTGCAAACATGAATTCCTAAGCTAAAATGATTAAAATGCAATTAATAAAATTAAATGAAATGCAACTAAATTAAATAAAAATTTATATGAATGCATGGATGGAAGGATATGCAAGTGAACAAGTATATAGATAATGTAGGAAAAATGGGATAAGTTATGAAAATGTGATGAAATAACCTAATTAATTCTGAAAACTAGAGCTAAAACTAATTTAATGCAAAACTAAGTAAACTAAACTAATGCAAGCTAACTAACTAAATGTAAATGTAAACATCTAATAATTAAATGAGATGCAATGCAAGCTAATTTTATTTGCAAATGTCAATTATCAACTATGATTTTGGGTTTTTTTTTTTTAATTTTGAAATTAAAGCCAAATTAAAATAAAAAATTGATTAAAACAAACTAAACACTAAACAAAACTCAAAAGAAAACAAGAAATTAGTTATGAGAAAGTGGGTCATTTATGGGCTTGACATATTACTTGAACCTATCCTAGCTTAAATCCATTTAAATTAGGAATGGGAATGTGATTGATTAATTTAATTAAATAGCTAAGACACTTAATTACCATAAGTTTAGTTTACGTAACCAATTAAGCCTAGATACCTCTAGTCATTAATTAACCACTTTAGTCTTCTCTTGTCCAATTAATTAGCTTAATTTTAATGTTAATTGGGCTTCTAATAAACCTGGAAAATTGGGCAAAATTATCTAAGTAGACCAAATTAAACAAGTAACTCCCTAATTAAGCATAATCATGCTTAGTATCACCTAGATTGCATCATAGACCAATGAATTAATCAAAATAACACCAATTTGGGGTAAAATACTCAATATTTCAGATCTAGACATCATGTAAAATCAAGCTCAAATTTACTTAATCCATCCAAAATCATATATATAACTCAATCCAATCAATTCCAATCTCCAGTCATCAATATTAATACAAAATCTCATCAATTCCAACTCTAAACCTAGGGCTAGAATCAACAAAAATTCTAAAAACAGCAAGATGAAAGTAAAACAAAACATCCCATTATCTTTGAGCTTAACCAAGCTCAAGAGCCTAAGCTTTATGCCTTACTTCATAAATGAACCACCCAAGAGCTCTAATTCCTCATTTGGATGAAAATGACACCAATGGAAGGAAGAAAGATTTGGCCATGCTGATGTGCTTAAGTGGAAGCTTGTAGCTCGACTTGAAGATGGTGACAACAGAGGAAATGACCCATGGCTTCAAGCCTCCTCTTCTCCCATGGGGAGATTCAGCCAAGGCAAAGAAGATAAAAAGGGATGCAATAGAGGTGTAGGGATGGTGGAATGGTGTAGGTATGGTGGAAAACGAAGAGAAAAAAATGAAAGAGCAAGATGAGAGAGCTACCAACAAAAGCGAATGTGTGTGTGTGGAGAGGAGGTGACAATTGCAACTTTGGAGAAAAGAATGACTAACTGTTCTAAAGAGAGGCTAGGGTTTTTGGAAAGAAAGGTGATGTGGACAAGGCTTGTGACATGGCAGTGATGTGGATAAGCAAATGTGACTTGGACTAATGGAAATAAAAGATGATGAGATGTATTAATGAGTGTGGGGTGGATGCTAGGTGGCAAGAGAGAGTGAGGTGGAGAGCTATGTGGATGGGTTGGGCATAGTTGGACCATTAGGAGACAAGAGAATTGATGACATGAATTAAAATTGCCATGTCAACACTACTTGGAAAGACAATTTTACCCTCCTCTTTGCAATGACAAAAATGCCTTTCTATAGCCTTCCAACCTAAAAAATGTAAAATCAAAATAGATTATGTAGCAAAGCCAAAAATAATTAACAATATAATTAAGCTATATTAATCTTAATTATGAGAAATACTTCCTCCGGTCCATATTATAAGATGTTTGGGACCAATTTCACGCATATTAAAGAACTTTTATTACATCCTTAAACTTATGGTTAAAAAAGCCAAAATTTTTGGTTTTATCTCTATTAATTTTATTCCCTTTATTAAATATAGCACAAGTTATAATACTAGTAATATAATAAATGAGAATCAAAAATAACAAACTACTACATGGCACCTTATATTATGAACTGAGAAAAACTCCTCAAGAGTAATAGGTCAAAGGGAGTAAACCAATTAAACTCTAATTAAGACTAATGGAGTAAACCCCACAAGAATAATGGACCAGAGGAAGATCATGTTAAATAGATGAAATAATAGACACTCCTCGGAAAAAATTCACTAGAATTAACACTAAAACACCTAATTAATCACCCATAAGACTAAAGTAGGCACAAAATCATAATATTAAGCATGTATTAGACAAAATAGGAAGAATTAAGTCCTGAAATTTTTAGAAGTATCTAATAAACACAAAATGAACATATTTGCAAAGAATTAGCTCCAAAATCCATCAAATTTAAAATTAGGCTAAAATCATGAAAATCATCTTAAAATCCTAAAATTAGCCAAAATCTCTTGTTAAAAATGCATAAATAAGGGGAATAAAATAAGTAAAAAAATCTAAGTACATTAGTGTTTCATTCAACACTCAAATTCAAAAGACCTCCTCAAGCAGCACTGACACCACTACCCATCTACAAATCGTTGTTGTCCATGGCATTGACGTTCTCGGCTACTATGACCCACCAACCTTCTTACATCATCCATTACATCAGCATTCTTTCTTGCTTTGATGCGCTCATCAACTTGTATCTGTTAGCAAGATTTGAGCTTTGAATTTGATTGAAAGATCATACATGAAGCTGTAACTGAAAAAGGATGAGAAAGTGAAGGGATTGGATAGGGGAGAGCATGATGTTTGAGAGGAAGGAAGAGCACACCATCACATTGCTGTAGATGGAAGAGCACCTCGTTGAAAGCAAAGGGCTGCCACTGTTAGAGGAAGGGTCAGTGGAAGAGCACGAGAGGAGAAATTGGCTATTTAGCGTGAAGGGCAAAATACAAATATGAAAAATATTAAGGGATAGTTTTGGAACAAAATTATAGATTCCTGGTTGGAGAGAATTGGGCTCTCCCTCAATTAAGGGAGAATTGGGCTCCCTTGGAAAGTTGTTTACTATGTACCAAACGTTAGAAATATTGCTTACCCCCATCTTTTCTCTTTACCAAATAGTCTAAGTTCGGTCCCACATTTTGCCCTTTAATTATTGGTTTAACTTCACTTCTAATAATAAATTACTTTCCATTAAACTCTCCAATTTTAAGTTTGATTTTTCTTTATCCAAAATATCAAGTCTTGCATTTAGTTTTATTTTAATGCATCCTCAGAATTGCTGCAGATCCTATCTACAGACTCTGAATTTTAGTTGTCTACGTTAATAACTAAACATTTTTCTGTTTTATATTGGCAGTGGAATCACACTTACAAAATTAGTTGGAGTTCTTGTCCTTTGCTTCTCAAGATCAGAAATATTTGTGGTATGTGATATTCCATTGGCTGGTGACACTTATTTCTCTGCTTGGGAATATGATAAACTAGCTTTAGTCATTGGCTTATTACTACTGAAATCACATTTACACTCTCTGGATTTCACAGGTTTATTACTTCCAGATGTATCTGGCCTTGGTTTTCATTGGCTTCTTGCACGGGCTTGTGTTTCTACCGGTAAGTTGTCATAATTTCCACTTGCTCTGCTCTCTACGGTAGATCCTAGTTGACTTTGTGCAATAGGTTTGGTCCTTTTCCATGTTTTGCATTTTGTCAGTCACATTTGTTATCGATGCAACTTATGAAAGCCCTTGCCTTTGTTCCCTGAATAACTTGTTCGCTAGTCAGTGATGACATGTATTTATGTTTGATCTTTACATGACTGACTATACATAATGGAAATGTGAGGTTACCTTGCCAGTCTTCAGAGGATTGTTCTTTATAGTGGTTTCATATATGAATATACCCTGCCTGCCTTTTTCCAGGTAGCGTTGAGCTTATTTGGCCCTCCGTCCAAGTACACAATCATTAAGGAGCAACTGGAGGACATTCCTCCTGCCTCTTCTGAGCCGTCCCTTTCAGGATGAATTTAGATTTTAAGCTTTGCAATTTATTTCTTGCTAATTACATGCTTGCTGATCAAGAAAATTTGTTTCGAGGATTATGATTATCCTCTCTCTCTCTCTCTCTCTCTATATATATATATATACTTCCATGATAAAAATATATTGGTATGGCCTTGGAGTAACAAATGCAAACAAGCCAGAACTATTCAACCTAAAACAAAGTTTAAACATATTTAAATAATGAAAATAATCTTACTAAACAAAAAATCTCCTTGGACTTATTTTCTGACAAGATTTTTAATTCGTTAACATACTAAATTAAAAGTCTTAATTACGGGACATCTTAGAAACTTCACTTACAAGACTTCATTTAATTAAATTAAACCTATAATATATTTGACTAATTATTAGGTGCTTATTAGCAACCGGCTTCTCTCCCCTTTTTAACTATTCCCTTGATGTCGCATCTGGATGTAAAACTAAATCTCCAACGTGCCTCTTCCATCATCTCAACCTTCCAGTTGATTAACACTTGCTCTAATACTTTAAAAGGGAAAATGTATTTATACATATTAGATATGGTATGCATATTGTATTTCACAATACATATCATATATTTATTCTTAATTTTTCTTCAAAATTTTCAAAAATAACATAAATTTTATAAGAAAATTTAATTTTTGGTTATTTGTTTTAGATATCTTATTGTATTTTTAAAATATTTAAAACTCAAGATCTTTTATATTTTATTATCTTTGATATATAAATTTATTGAATATTTAAAACTCAAGATTTATTGTATTTCACGATACGTATCTTATAGTACTATGGACACACATAACTTCTTACCTAGGCCTCGGTTTGATGAGATTCCAAATTTTACAAATGACACTATATCTCCTCTAATTAAGAGCATATATTACATCCCAAAATTTTTTTTATATGAAGATTTTGGGCATCCAAGAACAAATTGATTATTTTTAGACCAAAACATTAATCTAACACCTATTTCTAAATCATACACCTTATAACCACCAAACATTTCCCAATAGATCACAAATCATTCAATAACATTGACTAAGGGGGTTGCACTCTAAGAAAATCACTCCCTTAGAATTTGACCCCTTAAACCCTAACTCGCCCCACTGGTTTTATGCCCATTTCTATCAAACTCATCAATAATTTCAAAGGGGTCTTATAAACTATATGAACTCAATATAATATATGTGGGCAATCCATTGCCCAGTTCCAAACTCATTATAATAACACAAACTATACTCCTTGATATTCATGAAAATCACGACTTTAAGCATCACAAGGACAACCGGTGGCTTAGACCACCAATATAAGACACTTACCTTCTTCCATAGCACATAATACATATCCCTTCACAAAAGAACCTCAACAAGTCTCCAGATCCCAAGTCATACTAAACACACTTGAGAGGTACCAATCTCAAGGATAATCCCAAAGGATTCACAATGCAATATTACTCATGGCAACAAATCATGATCCTACACTTAACATTATACTATACAAGCATAAAACATGTGTTCTCAAGAAACTCATACCAACCGAGGGTACTTGAATAACTCGTACATCACCCTAGGAGAACTAATCCTTCTAGGTCTCTTCCTTGGTAGAGCTAGATACCTCAATTGAAAGGGGGTTTCAATGAGGGGTGAGACAAAGTCCCAATAACTAAGGAGCAACCAACCAAACAAACAAAAATAAGGATTTTAACATAAGAGATTCAATACGATAGTTTAGTCATAAGAATACAAGTTTGGATACAAGAGATCAATACAAGTTTATATATTTATATGTGCAAAATGTGTCATGCATTATGCAATGCTCATGATATGCAATGAAACCCAACAACATTCACAGTAAGAACCATGAGCTAGTTACAATCATAGGGTAACCTCGACAAGTAGTCCCCTTCCAACGACTGGTGAAGGCTGATTCCGAGGCAACCATTAAGCTCACCTCTCACTAGTCATGAGCTAGCCAATGGTCATTCCACTAATAGTTGGACCATAGCTCTCCTTTCCTTGAACCACCTAAATTAGTGGCTATTTAGAAAAAGTATATCCCTAATCCCCTGCCACTTGAGTCTCCTGGTTGTAGGATAACTATTTAGTGACAAGGATATCATAAGCTGCACCACCTGAATACAAAGTCTCGTGTGCTATTTAGCAGATTAGTATTCTACGTGGTATTAAGGCATCGTCACACAACAATGTCATGCCTCCACAATGTATGACTCGTGACAATGCCCTATGTTTGCTAACATGTTTTCCTCATAACATATATGTATAACATCATGCTAGTATGTCAATATCATCATACATGATATCTCATGGGGATGCATAATAATTATGTATATATATAAATATATCAATGTCCCTCATTCTAATAGGCATAAATGTATACATATGCATTCACATTGGCCGATTTCATTCCTTATCATTATCATTATCATCATCATCATCATCATCATGTAAAACTAAATAGGGGTTTGCACATTATTCATACTCAATGCTCACTATGTTCATCATCATATATATACATATACACATTCGTTCACATTAGCCTTCCTCATCCATTGTCATCATTTTATCATCATCATACTTGTTGGCCACCCAGCATATTTCGCAAGCGCATGGGTTGTGACAAGTAATATAATGATGAATAGAGTATCATTCCTACAAGAATTTGATTTCATAACCCGATTAAGTATCAACTATTACACTTTTACTTAATTTGAACAACATAAATAACCAAAAAAACAAAAGTACAAATAAAACTAACTACACTAAGATTAAATGTTAGTAGTAATTCAAGACAAGGGACTCACCTAGGATTATTTCTAACTTAATCACTTCATAATAGTTAATTGCCCCTTCCATCTTTATTTCTTAATGCAATTATATGAGAGTCTAGAATTCAATTACACTTATAAACATTTGTCAATGTCAAAGAAGTTTACTAATCAACTTAATCCACAATCTCTTGTCAAATTAGTTAATTATCTTCATTAAGCACAAACCTAATGTGACTTTGTGAGGCTCATAGTTATATCTCTATCCTACAAGCAAATTGTTCCATCCATCATTGTGAATTTCATAATCTCACAATGTTTATTGTATGGTCTACTGCAATCTCCATTTCTCTAACCTAATTAAAGAACCCTAATTACCCCTAATTGATGGCCAATCAACCAAGAGTACAATAAGCCACAAATAAACACACATACATAGCATTAATCACGATTAAGAAGAGGAAATAACCACTAATCCATGTTTAAGTTACAAATAATCCTAAGAGGATGGAAACCTAGCCACACATAACTTGATTTATAGCCAAATCAATGAATTCACAACACCAAAACATCAAAGCAAAACCAAAAAAGAGAGGAGAAAGTAAGAAAACTTATGAATGGAGCTTCAAATCTTCAACCTAAACTCTGAAATGGCCAACATGTTGGGCACCGCGGCCAGATGCTGCTTTATTTCAATTTTCTGAAGTTTTTACTCAATTAGCCGTGGCTAGCTTTATTTCTTCATGACTTCTCCTTTATTTTTGCTTCATTTTGCTATGGATTGGCCTTTAATGCGTGCTTCCCATCTTCTAATGCTTCTTTGGCTCTTCCACAAGATTTGATTGGCTTGAATTCTCGACCAAAAGATCCCTATAAGAAAGAAAAACAATAAAGGCTACCAAATACAAAAACAAGGCTGAAATATGGAATTTAAGCAATAAAGTTTATGGATGAAGAATTTGAATCCAAAATTTGCATAAATAACCCAAAGAAAATATAAGAAATAACATGAATTTATTGATGTTAACAATACTATCGAGCTTTCAGGTTCAATTCATTATCATTATCATCATTGCCATGATCATATTAACACTATACCTTTACACCTAACATTGATGAGTAAACACAATACATTATAGGCTAAACTCTCCCTCACACACACACACACACACAAATACATAACCAACCATTTCTATTTTCTTATCATAATTTCCGAATATGTAAAGGATTCAAGGAAACTTACAAGTCATGATATAAAAGCACATATCATAACAGGAAAAGTTTAAGACTTATTTGACAAACAAAATTACTCCTCGGTTACCTCGAGTTGCTCATATACATGCTCAAAACCATGGTAAGCCATAGAATCTCCAACTATATACACATAAGAGAGCATGTAAGTCCAAGTCAACTAGATAGCACTCAACACTAAACAAAGCCTAAACATTCTAGAAAACTCCAATTGAACCATTTGAATTACTCAATACCACTTAGCACACATAAGACCAAATTCCCATCATACAACAAGTTAGCCACTTACCGATAAATTAACTACTTTCAAACAACTTCTTGAAGCATAATCATCTCTACAAAGCAAGGTACACCTTACATAATTCATCAAACACACATATTAAGACAAGGCATAACCTCCGATAGAGCTCAAACTGATATCCCACGCATAAACCCAACAAAACCAAGATGCCAACCATATACCTACTCATCAATATACTCAAATTAACTCCCAAAACTATCCATGAGTCCATACAACTCAGACATATCAAAGATTCTCAAGATTGAAGGCTAGGGTTTGAAGAGACAACAACATAAACACCCAAAATCCATGACCCAAAGCTTGGAGATATCAAACAACACTTCATTGAAGTATTTAAACACAATCTAATCAACAGAAACTCACCCAATCTCAGAAATTACAATCATCACCACAAAATAACTAGAACCATTCAGTGAGAAAAGAGGAGAAGATGAAGAAACCACTATACCTTGCAAGATCAAGTCTTTAAGAACCCTAAGACATTGTGCTCCAGCCTAGAACTCAAAACCCTAGTAGAGCCACCGAAATCTCCCACCATTTACACTCTTCTATTGAGCCCTTCATGTTCTTATTTAAGCAAATTTCCTAACTGGCATTGCAATGGGCTTACCTAGTGTTGCGATGCTTGTCATTCTTGCCTCAAAATTGGTTTGGTCCAAATTCAAATCTCAGTAAGGTGCTACTCATCTCCACCACGGCATGAGATGCTTCTAGTTTCTTTTCGCTTCTTGCTCTGTTTCTCGCACGTTCCTGCAGCCCTAGCCCCTTCAAATCCTATATAAACCTGAGTATACCCTTACGTAGCTCATACATATGTCCAGAATAATTAAATTGGGGTTGTTACAACTGTCTTTGACCCTTTCCACGATCAACATTCCTTCATATTCCAAATCTTTAACTCAAGCCTTCATCATTCCAGATCTCAAACTCAACCTTCATCATTTGCAGATTTTGTTCTCCCACCTTCATTGTTCTTTTCTATTCAAGATCTTCACAGGTATTGTTCAGCGTGGTCATAGATCTAGGTTCACTGAAATCGCCACCTACTACGACTTGTCCACATTCATCATTCTTTTCTATTCGCAGATCTCTGCAACTTTCTATAAATTTCTTTTTGTTTAATGGCTTGTCTATTATAGAGAAGAGAGATGTTGCTGCAAGGAGTGGTGGCCAAAAAACATTGGTTGTGGTTGGGCGAGGATGGGAGAAGAAATGAGAGAGTTTTTTTTTGTAATTTAGGGGTATTTTAGTCCTTTCCCATTTTTTTGTGTCTAATTAAATATAAAAAATAAATTTATTTTCCTTATCGCCAATGACATACCAAACAAACCCACTTAAAGCTCATTTGTAAACTTCATCTCATTATATCCCCTCACACCCTTCCCATTGTATTACTTAACTATCTGATAATTGAACCAAACAGGCCATAAGTGATGTATCTCTCTAAGACGGGTTAGTTGAGAAGGGTTGATTGGAGGAGCTAAGCAAGCTTGAGTTTGAATATTATTGAACTCGCCTCCACACCTCTTGACAAACAATTAAATATGCCTCAAATATTCCTTCTCGAAGATATCTTTCACCTTTATGTGTGATGGTTCCTTGATTGTCCACCACCAATTTATTTTTCATCATAAAAAATTGATGGAGATATTAAGCATATAAGTTGGGTGGCTAAAATAGAGAAAAATTTAAGAAATTATTTATGATCACAAAGTATTTACCAAGTTTGAAGGGAAATTTTATTAAATTGTAATAAAAATAGGGATGCTATATGGTAGTAAATGTTGAGTTTTGAAAGGACAAGAAGAGTAAAAGATAGGGTAACAAAAATAAGAATGTTAAGATGAATGTGTAATCAAATAAGAAATGACAAAATATAAAATGTTTGTATAAAAGAAAAAGTTGAAACAATACCTATTGAAAAGAAAATGGTACAAAATCACTTAAGGTTGTTTAAATATATACAAAGAAGATCACCAGAAAAGCTACCAAGAAGAGTTGACCTAATAGTCTTTAACCCTATTGAAAGGCATAAAGGAAGGTCAAGAAGAATGTTATAGAAAATTTAAGGTGAGATCTTTTAGTAATAATTTATCTGAAGAGACGACTTTTATAGAGCTAAATAGCGCTGTATGATCCATGTAATCATCCTTACTTAGTATTGTAAAACCTTCCCATTCCATTGAAACCTAGGATAGTTGAATAATCCATTATTGATTTCCTGATCACTTGTTGCATAATAAGATTAGCCTCTCATTGTCTGTTGATTTCTCCATATAGTTGGGTTAGGGCAAGAAGGCTAATGTTGCCATTGAAGCAATCACAATATGAATCCATATTTCGAGCTTCGTGATTAGTCAAGGCTTCACCGGGCTTTTATAAATCAGTATCTCCTAAATTCAGTATTTCTTATGAATAGTAAGGCACCAAGGGAGAAATGATCGACAACAACAACAACAACAGAGGGTTGTGATAGTGTATGCTAAGTTGCAATGGTTAAATGCTAAGGTACTACTATCACTTCTCTATTGCATACACCACATCTAAGACTTCTCTGTCATATAGAGAGTGGTTGATCAACACAATTATGTATAACTTATATGCCAAGGATGCTTCTCTTATAGCATTTTATAGGGAACATGAATAATGAAGAAAAATTAAGAAAATTGCAAAGAAAGCAATGTCATAAAGAAAATTTTAAAAGGTCACTTAAACATGATATCTCATATTTGAAACCATATAAATGTAGAAAATACTTTTGGGAAAGCCCCTCAAATGGAGCCCAACTGTAGCTTGATCCGTATCAATCGGAGCTTGAAGTTGTAATTAGATATTAAACGGTTTTACCCAAAAAGAAAAAATTAGAAAAAAAAAATAAAAAAGCCAACGCTAATATGTAAGTATCTCTATAACATTTTCTGAATTGTGAGACTTTCCCTAATCCCAGTGCATACTTTTTTGTTTAAAAAATAGCAATATTATGCCCATAAACAAACAAATTAATCAATAAGCAAGCAATAATCAAGTAAAAGTTAGTAAAAAAAATTGCCAACATAGAAAAAGAAAAAATCTGAACATTTTTGGAAACATATAAGAAATATGGAGTTGTAGAGTTGAAATGCATGGACAAACTTGGGAAACACAAAAATTTTGTAACAAAATATTCTAGGAGAAATAACAGTTAGAGATCAAAATAACAAGTTTATTATAACATAAAATCTTATTACTACTTATCTTTCTAGATTTACTACTCAAACTTCTAGTTTTTACTTCTTTTTATGGGTTTAAATCTTTCTTTGTCATTAATTAGCTCAACTGGTCCTATTTTGTCCTTTCCCAACATTCTAAAAGTGATTCCAACTCAGAAAGAATCATATATTATCCGCAAATTAAAATTCTTTCCAAAGCTAAAACTATTGCCACTGTCAGGGACTAAAACTGCATCTCAATCTTTTTATACTCTGCAGACATTGTCTTAACAAGAAGATTGTTCTCCTAAATCTGACTTGCAGCCTTTTGGAATATCTTGCTTCTAGTCTTATGAAGTGAGAATGCATTCTATATTCAGACAAAAATACCTTTTTTAATGCTTTTATCGAAACCAATGAAACATGAGTCAATCATCAATACGCTTAAAGAAGAGAGTCAAAATTTCCAAAATTCAACAATCGAAGAGACAGACATTGCTGCAATTAATAAAGAGACATTAATATGTATTAATTGCACAACCTACGGATCAATGACCATTTGAGATGAGAGGTGAATAAAAATGTTTTAGGGAGAATTGGCTTTTCGGATCAAAATAGGAAAATAGGAAAAAAAAATATGAGGGTCAAATAGGGAAAAAATCATTAATGTATGATACAATACCTAAACATGACTTATATTTTAAAACAAAATAATTTTTTAAAATATGACTTATAATATGAATTGGAGGAAGTATATAATAATATTACTAAAAAAATATTTTTTTTTCTTGAACATACACGGCTCACTTATAGTTTCATGCAATTTCCTAATTATGTTAATCATATTTCTTCCATCACAAACACTGGAATGATTTACTTTTCCTCAACGATTATTTATGGTTAATTATAAAAATTCCATCGAGCATGTATAATGGATGATTTCGTTCAACATTTTCACTCAGATGTTCAATACTACCTCTAGTCTCAAATGCTTCTCTATTTTAAATATGAGTCAAATCTACCTACCTTACAACCATTAAAGAAACATTAATTTTTTTAAAAATTTTCGTAGCTTTTCAAAATTACCCTCATCACATAGGGGTAAAAATGAATTACTCTTTCTCCCCATAAATTTTTTTACTCTTATCTCACATAATTAAATATTATCATAAATAGAGATAAAATTAGAAAAAAAAAGTATTAAATGGTCACTAACTTTCACAAAGTAACTTATATTTTAAAACTTTAACTTTCACTAAATCCACCATATATTTTGAAACAGATATAATATAAGAAAATTTAAAGAAAGTTGTTTCGGTCCAAACTATAAAAAACAAATATGGATGTCTAGTGCATTAAATATTTTTTTCCACTAATCTCCCTCATTAAATTAGAGAGTCAATAAGAATTTGACATTAATTGAGAAAAATTTGTGATTTAAAAAACCATTAATTGAAGACAATTCTAGAAAGAAAAAGTATGTTTTGTTACAAATTTAATTAATTTAACTAATTTTAACTACTTTTATTGGTACATGTGAGATAATTTTTTGTTTTTTATATTTAAGATTGGAAGGAATGTACAATATACTATCCCATTTTCTTTTTATGTGTTGTTAAAGATTTTAGTACACAAATTAAGAAATACAATTAATATATTATGATTTCTTTTAAATTTTTTAATATACACTTTAATGAATGAGTATGTGAAAAAGAGTAATTAATCTATTAAGAAAAGAGTAATTAATGTTATTTTTTACTTTTAAAAAAAATAAATGAGAGTGTAATTGAAAAATTAGTAATTAATATTGTTTTAAAATTTGAAAATGACATATAAATAAAAATAAATATTTTCTTAAAATGTATAAATTAGAAAGAAATAAATAGAGTACAATTAATATTAGTACTTTAATACTCAATCACTCTCTCAACTCAACTTATTATCAATGGCCGGAAAAAAAAATTAGTTGATTGTAATGATTGATAATAGGGAGAATGACATTTGAAGACCAAAAGTTGCATTTAATGCCAATTATGGATCCAAACATTCCAAAATTGCAGAAACAGACCAAGGTCTGAAACTGACCCAAAAGATTGAAACAAAATGACTACACTACCCTTCTTTTTATGTGTGAAGCTATTTCAGTAATCTTTGAGCTAGTGACTTCCCACTGACAGCCCTCCTGCAAAGCATTTCTTCTTCCCACCATTTTCTTCATGAGACTTCTTCTCTCCATTAGCAATATTTGATCGTGTGTGTGTTGTGTGAATGATGTCTGCCCTCCATAATGAGTCTTTCCCTCCATCATATCCTTCTTCCCCTCTTGGTGGCTGATGCATTGAATCTCGTGAATACTGTACAGGTGAGCATCGGTCTTTCTGTTGCATCTCCTCTACTTAGGGTGAAGCTTGGTAAATGCAAACAATAATATATCGGTTTTAGTAATGGATATGCTAATGATCCTTATATAATGAATCCAGCGTTGCACAAAACAAATGGTAACTTAAGCTATGTGTGTTGAAATTATGATGAAGTTACGAGCAACATTTAGTTTATGTGTTTTATGTCAGAGATTCTCCAAAACAAAGAAAAGTTGAAGAAATCCAATGGGTATTGAAGTCAGGAGCCCTATGACCCTTTTGTAACTTAATATGAATCTTTTGAGTAACAGAGTAACGAATAACATAGATTACATATCATGGTCATCATGTTAAAGCCTTATATTTGCTGAACTATTTGTTTTGTATAATGGGTAATAGACGTTGAGTTAATTTTCTCCTGTGCTTATGACTGAATATTAGCAGTAAACTTTAGGCAAGACAGAGTAGTAAATAACTGAATATCAATAGTAAATTATAGCAGATGTAGTAGTTAATATGGAACAAGAGTTGTGAAGTAATTGTTGTTATTAATAAGTAAAATGAAATGACAGAGTAACATACTATAACATTTCATATTGTTTTATTTGTCCAGGTTGATTAATCAGTGGTGGAATGGTGAAGGAAATTTTTTGTTATTTTCATTTTGGTGGAGAAATGGTGAAGGATTTGAATGGCACTATGCAATATAATAGGGGGCAATCAAGTGGTAGTTTGATCAAAGAAGGAACTTCACTTGAACAACTGATAATATTAATATCATCATCGATCAACTATGATGTTTATGGTTCGAAGCTGAAGTATACATTAAAGTTTGATAATACAACATTTTTAGACCTCACGGATGATGGAGGGGTAGAAAATCTAATCAAGTTCAATGACGATTTTGGTCGCGTATACATAATTGGGAATGGCCATCAAAATATAGAGGCAGCTATAGACTCACATGAATGGTTAGTTTTTACATGTGCATAAATATAATCATTGTGTTGTTGTTTGAAGGAAGTAATGAATTTATGTTAATTGAACATGCAGGATGGGCCTTTTCAATGGTGATTCACACATTGACTTTCCCTCTATGCTTGAGATTGACCGTCTACCTTGTGCAATATCAACTATTCCATCATCATTGCCTCAGCTAAATAGTTCAAAATGGCAGGATGTGATTGTGGGAAGTGGACAGATATTTCCTAATGCTGATGCGTTTAAAAAGGCATTAGACAAGTATAGCCTTGCCCACAAGTTTGATTGTGAATTCACAAGGAATAGCCCTGATAAAATGATAGTGAACTGTAAAGTTGAAGGATGCAATTGGAAGCTGACAGCATATGCATTTGATGAGGAGTCGTCCTACCTTCAAGTGAAGACTTTCCATAAGGAGCACGTTCATTCTGCACAAGACAGCCTCGTACTTACTCACAATGCTAGATGCACATTGACATCATCAATTGTTATTGATATAGTCAGGGATAGTCCTGAAAAAACTGCCAATGACATTAGGAAGGAGTTATTAAGAGATTATGGACTAGAACTAACTTACCGTCAAGCATTGAGGGCCAAAGAGAAAGCTTTAGAGCAAATACATGGCATGCCTGAACAATCATATTTCCTAATACCTTGGTTATGTAATAGAGTGAAGGAAACTGATCCAGATACTATAGCCAAGTGGGTGGCTGATGATAACATATTTGAAAGATTATTCATTGCATATGGTTTTTCTATCAAAGGATTCTTACAAGGGGCCCGACCTATTATCTTTGTGGATGGATGTCATCTTAGCAGTCCTTACCAAGGAACTATGTTGTCAGCGTCAGCGTATGATGCAAACAATAACCTTTTTTCATTGGCATATGCTATTGTTGGACGTGAAACCTTTGATGATTGGGCATGGTTTCTTCAAAACCTTAAAGAAATTACAGGTTCTTTACAAATAACTATTGTGTCTGACCAACATCATGCAATCATTGGTGCTGTGCAAGCAATATTTGGAGGTGACAGACACGCATTCTGTTATCGTCGTGTGAAAGAGAATTTTAGCACTGAGTTTACAAAAGTTTGCAAAGGAAGGGGAAGGAAGAGCAAGGAAGAGACGTTTAAGTTACTTGATGCAATTGCTTATGCACGACTTCAACGTGATTTTGACATGGCAATGGGAAATTTATGGAAATTCTGTCCAGAATTAGCAAGATGGGTAGAAACTGATGGTGATGTTGATAGGTGGTCAATGTTCAAGTTCCCATACAATCGGTGGGATCATATAACAACTAATTTGGCTGAATCATTTAATTCATGGTTGGTTAAGGAGATGAGGCATTTTGTTTGTGTACTGATCAATGAACATAAAGACAAGTTGGCTTGGAAGTTTGTAAGAAATAGGGAAGGTATGCAGAAGTGGAAAAATGGAGTTGGTCCCAAAGTTGATGAGAAGATAAAGGAGAATGTTTTGAGAGGGGAAATTATGGTTGCTAAATACTATGGAGAAAATATGATATTAGTGAGAACTGGTTCTGTAGATCTTCGTGTGAATTTAGCCTTACGGGAGTGCACGTCTAAAGGTTGAGAGATGAGTGGAATTCCCTGTCCTCACGCTTGTGCAGCCATCAAAAAAGTGCATGGCAATGTTTATAATTTTGTACATGAATCCTTCCTACTCAGCTCACAGGAGAAAATTTATAGCGGCACTTTAAATCCTGTCGAGACACATGACATACCGAAACTGAATGCCTTGAGAGCAACTGATTTGATGAACCAAACCTTTTTAAGACCACCTATGACAAATAGGCCTCCTGGTAGACCACGGAAAAAGCGAGTTGAGTCCCAAATTCAGCAGAAGAAGCCCTATCATTGTTCTCAATGTCAACAAGCTGGTCATAGCAAGAAGACATGCACAAATCCAAATCCAAGCTAATGTAGTTCCACATGAGTTCTACATCAAAATGGATTATGTGGATATCTTTTGTTAGTGTACTTGACTTTATGACTTGGGTGTGGGGGCCAATTTTTTGTATATGCACCTCGTAATTGCACATAATGTTCTTTTTGTGTATATGGACACTTCTGATATAGATGGGCCAAGGACATACCATTGTAGGGTAGAAGGGCATAAGCATCTTTTTGTACATGCAGCTGATATAGTATTCTTTTGTGTATATGAATACTTCTAATGTAGATGGATTATTTAAGGGCATTGTACGGTACATGGCATAACTCTATATGGGAAGAAGGGTCCTTTTCTATATATATCACATCATATATGTAATGTTTCAAATACTGTATCTGATGAACACAAATTTAGCAATGTCAAATTGCAGAAGTTCAATGTAAAATCTTAAGAAATGATTAGTAAATACAGGGTTCTCCGTGTCAAATACTGGAATTGACCACATGAAAAAAATTTAGGCCAATCCGATCACATCAAACTGGGGGAGTTCAGTGTTAAATCTATGGATAGAAGGAGTAAATATGGGGTTCTGATTATCAGATAACACATCTAACCATATGAAAAATTTAATGAACACAATTTCATCAGTGTGAAATTACAACTATTCAGTGTCAAATATTGGATTAGAAGCAGTAAATTCATGGTTTGGAGTATTAAAAACTGGAACTGATCCATGAAAATTCAATGGCCACAATTGCATCAGTGTAAATTTACAGATTTTCAGTGTAAAACTCTAGATAATAGGTAGTAAATTAAGGGTTGGGAGTATGATACTGGACTTGATCCATGAAAATTTAATGAACACTGATATTTTGGATGTTCAGTGTCAAATCTTCGTATAAGAGTAGTTAATATAGGGTTCTGAGTGTCAAAAACTGAATCTGATCACATCAAAATTGGCTGAATATAATTCTATCACGGTGAAATTTGGGATGTTCAGTGTCAAATCTTCGTATACGAGTAGTAAATATAGGGTTCCGAGTGTCAAAAGCTGGATCTGATCACTTCAAAATTAGCTGAACATAATTCCATCAGTGTGAAATTAGGGATGTTCAGTGTCAAATCTTTGTACAAGAGTAGTTAATATAGGGTTTTAAGTGTCAAAAACTGGATCTGATCACATCAAAATTGGCTGAACATAATTCCATCAGTGTGAAATTAGGGATGTTCAGTGTTAAATCTTTGTACAAAAGTAGTTAATATAGGGTTTTGAGTGTCAAAAACTAGATCTGATCACATCAAAATTGGCTGAATATAATTCCATCACGGTGAAATTTGAGATGTTCAGTGTCAAATCTTCGTATACGAGTAGTAAATATAGGGTTCAGAGTGTCAAAAACTGGATCTGATCACTTCAAAATTGGCTGAACATAATTCCATCAGTGTGAAATTAGGGATGTTCAGTGTCAAATATTTGTACAAGAGTAGTTAATATAGGATTCTAAGTGTCAAAAACTGGATCTGATCACATCAAAATTGACTGAACATAATTCCATCACGGTGAAATTAAGGATGTTTGATGTGTCCATTTTATACATATAAAATACCCACATTTAAGCTTTAAATTGTATTTAAATATATTTACATTGATATATTTTAGCATGATTTTACATTTTTTTTGTGTTTCATGGCGTTATAGACTCACTTGAAAGCATTCGGAGCAAAAACGTTACAAATCGTTCGTGCTGAAAAGTTGTGACACCTTTTAGTATTTTGATCATAACTCTCACATATGAACTCAGATTGAGGTGATTTAAAATGCATTGGAAAGCTAAGACATAGATCTACAACTTTCATGTTTTAATTTTCTCAAATTCCAACGTTATCATAGCGAAAATCGAACTCAAAATCTCAACACGAGCTGATGACGTTATGGAGCTGGAGCTGCGCTGTTCGTACAAACAGTAACCACCCGGCGCCGGGTCAAATCCGTACTGTGCCGGGTCAACTCGGATTTTGAAGTTTTCAGCAACTTAGAAGCACTCGGTGCCGTATCAATTAATTTTATGGTTACCCGGCGCCGGGTCATGCAACAGGGGTCCGTAAAAACACTTTTTTGACGTGTTTTTATGATATTTTGGGCTTTTATGGGCTTCTAAAATTTTTCTATATAAAGATACACGATAGAAACACAACGGGAGATTCAGAAACTCACTCAGAAGCCAGAGAACAAGATTCTAAACGCATCTGGGAGCAACTAGGAGCATCTTATAGAGAAAGAGCAAGGAGATTTGAGGAGTATTAGTGATAGATTTATTCTTCTCTAATATAACTCTGTTTTTTTATTATTTTCACTATTATTTGGGATATTAGTTTTGATTTGATTTGTAATTCCATGAGTAACTAAATTTCCCAGTCAGGGGTAGGGATGTAGCCTAATTGGGATGGATTGAATTTGTTTCTCTAGTTAAGACTTTTTGATTTATTCTTCAAGTTATATTTAATTTCTCTTTTTATTATATTTATCTCTTTTATTCGTTCATGTGGACTTTATGCCTGATCACCATAAAATCTAATTAATGGGTAAACTTGATGGACTGAGAGGTGAAAAGTGAACCTAGATTTAGAGAGATAAACATAAATAACTAATCTAGAGATAGAATTAGGAATTCATGGTGATATATGTTGTAGTTTTCAAGGTTTAATTAGAAAATTTAGTTGCCCAAGAGCGAATTGAATTCTAATTAAATTAGGACTAATTGACCGAGAGGTAATTAGGACGCTTCAGAAACAACAGTCACTATAATTATATAAAGTCTAACTAAGAAATAAAATTTAATTATCTCATAAGGTGAATTCTGATCCCTTGACGCTTCTAGAACTGAATCAAACTCAAACTTCATTTTGTTTTCTATTTATTTCTTTTTAATTTGAATTATCAATTTGATTATCAATTAATTTTTGGGATTAAAAGTTTAGATTATAAATTTACTACCTCCCTTGGGTTCGACCTATGGAATACTCCGGAGATATTTTTATTACTGCGATCGACCCTGTATACTTGCAGGATCCCAATCAATGTTCAGTGTCAAATATTCGTACACGAGTAGTAAATATAGGGTTCAGAGTGTCAAAAACTGGATCTAATCACTTCAAAATTGGGTGAATATAATTCCATCAATGTGAAATTAGGGATGTTCAGTGTCAAATTTTCGTATAAGAGTAGTTAATATAGGGTTCAGAGTGTCAAAAACTAGATTTGATCACTTCAAAATTGGGTGAACATAATTCCATCAGTGTGAAATTAGGGATGTTCAGTGTCAAATCTTCGTATAAGAGTAGTTAATACAGGGTTCTGAGTGTCAAAAACTGGATCTGATCACATCAAAATTGGCTGAACATAATTCCATCACGGTGAAATTAGGGATGTTAAGTGTCAAATATTCGTACACGAGTAGTAAATATAGGGTTCAGAGTGTCAAAAACTGGATCTGATCACTTCACAATTGGGTGAACATAATTCCATCAGTGTGAAATTAGGGATGTTCAGTGTCAAATTTTCGTATAAGAGTAGTTAATATAGGGTTCAGAGTGTCAAAAACTAGATTTGATCACTTCAAAATTGGGTGAACATAATTCCATCAGTGTGAAATTAGGGATGTTCAGTGTCAAATCTTCGTATAAGAGTAGTTAATACAGGGTTCTGAGTGTCAAAAACTGGATCTGATCACATCAAAATTGGCTGAACATAATTCCATCACGGTGAAATTAGGGATGTTAAGTGTCAAATATTCGTACACGAGTAGTAAATATAGAGTTCAGAGTGTCAAAAACTGGATCTGATCACATCAAAATTGGCTGAACATAATTCCATCATGGTGAAATTAGGGATGTTAAGTGTCAAATATTCGTACACGAGTAGTAAATATAGGGTTCAGAGTGTCAAAAACTGGATGATCACTTCAAAATTGGGTGAACATAATTTCATCAGTGTGAAATTAGGGATGTTCAGTGTCAAATCTTCGTATAAGAGTAGTTAATACAGGGTTCTGAGTGTCAAAAACTGGATCTGATCACATCAAAATTGGCTGAACATAATTCCATCACGGTGAAATTAGGGATGTTAAGTGTCAAATATTCGTACACGAGTAGTAAATATAGAGTTCAGAGTGTCAAAAACTGGATCTGATCACATCAAAATTGGCTGAACATAATTCCATCATGGTGAAATTAGGGATGTTAAGTGTCAAATATTCGTACACGAGTAGTAAATATAGGGTTCAGAGTGTCAAAAACTGGATGATCACTTCAAAATTGGGTGAACATAATTCCATCAGTGTGAAATTAGGGATGTTCAGTGTCAAATATTCGTATAAGAGTAGTTAATATAGGGTTTTGAGTGTCAAAAACTGGATCTGATCACATCAAAATTGGTTGAACATAATTCCATCACGGTGAAATTTGGGATGTTCAGTGTCAAATCTTCGTATACGAGTAGTAAATATAGGGTTCAGAGTGTCAAAAACTGGATCTGATCACTTAAAAATTGGGTGAACATAATTCCATCAGTGTCAATTTTGGTATGTTCAGTGTCAAATCTTGTACCTTCAGTAGTAAGTCCAGGGTTCTGAGTGTTAAATACTGGATCATATAAATTGGCTACTCTTATCTTTAGAAGGTTGTTTTACATTTAAAATTTAATAATGCATTGCTATTAATCTAATCTTTGAAAATGTGCATAATCATGTGCTTTTTCAATTATCATCAAGTAACATATTCATTCATGCCCATGTTTGAGATAATTTCATCCTTACACTTGCACAAAACACGAGGTGTTATTATATGAAATATCAAGTTATACAATGTTATTACTACAACAACATCAGAGTACATTAAACCAAAGAGATGACAAAATCATCGGTGCCGTGAAAATTTTGTTTACATCTAACAGGTCCTTTAGCTCATTTTCCAGTACTGGATTCCAAAACTGACATATGACGACAAAATTAGAAACTAGTTGGTGCTGAACCCCGGATCTAGATATTGACATGAAAACATCTTATCTTCCGCGTCAAGGCTGAAGTCGGGGCAAAGGCAAGTCACATAGATGTGAATTTCTGAATGCTCCACTTCAAAGACATTGTCCAACCTGCATAGTTGGAGAAACAAAAGAAAGAATTCTGTGGACCATGTACATTCAAAGAATCCCTAAATTTTTTCTGTCTAGACAGAAAACACATTTGAATATGGGTAACCACGGTCAATAGCAATTTTTTTTTACTGTGATCACACTTTTTCTCATTACATTAGGAAATAGATAAGTGGTGAGAATTCCTGAACACAAGGCATCCACAGAAGAAAAACAACATATATGTTAGCATCATTCAAAAGTCATCTGAAACTAGTGATTGTAACATACTAATCTTTAACCAAGTCCACCAACATTGGTAATTGCTTTTCCTTTCAAACCTTGAGCGGACAGGTTATGAAATAACCTTCACTACATATAGTATTTAGTGCAACTAGCAACTATAAAATGCAAAGCAATAAACCTAACCACAGGCTCATCTTCTCCTAGACCGCTTCCGTTGCCCATTTCCTGATATATAAGCATAAACCTCATCACGAACCTTGTTCTTACGATGCTTGACTAACCACCAAATCAAATCCTCCCGAAACTGCTGAAATTGTGCCTGAACAACATTGGGAACTTCATAGTGAGACAACACAAAATAGCTTGTTCTGTTTTCTTTGAATTTAATTTTTTTACCTCTGTGTATTCATCCATGGTATATTGTCCCTTCACTGTGTTATCCCATTCTTGTAAGCATTTAATCACATGAAGACCACAATCATGGCTACATATAAAAAAATTACATAAGTTTAACTGAAAACATTAAGAAATAACACAAGTTTAATTGCATATTTACGTGTTATGTTGTAATGGGATAGGGGAAAAGTGGACTTTTAGGCCTGGGAGCTTGGTATAGTGATGTGGTTTCACTGTCTTTAGTATCACTTGGAAGCAATCCTTCTGCAATCAGAATTTCATACATGAACACATTAGTCCACCATAAAATGATCAAAAAGCCCATACACACAATAAAGAAAGCTTACCACAAAATTTGCCATCCTTTTTTTCTCTGTCAATCTTGAACACTTGGGCCAAGGAATCAAGGATGAAGAACGTATTGGACTTTGGCTCAATAACATAAGTCCACCAATGATTTAGGAAACATGTGGGGGCAAAGATAAAGTCACAATCTGCAATATTGTAGCCAACTGACTTAGGCATTATGTCATTCACCACAAGATCCATTTTCTACTTTTGCTGCAACTCCAACATAGTTGCCTACACAATAGCATAATAAACCAATATGTCTTAAATAGAACCATATATAGAGTAGTAAATCTACAATGTTTTCACTAAAACCACACCTACCGTAATCCAAGGATTTAGAATATGTCGACGAACACCATCTTTGCTACTCTTTTGGTCACCAACCAGTATATTTCCGACCATATGAATAATCTGTAAATCAATAATGCAACCTGAAGACCACATGAATTTGGAAATTATAATGAATTGGCATAAATGCTATCTAAGTGTGAAAGCTCTTGTACCGTATTTCTTAAACACTTTCTACGACCTATGCTTGTGCAATCATCTCTAGTGAGGTGGAAATCATACATCTCAACAACCACCATGTGTATCATATAGATGAGTAAGTTAAAATTATAAAAAACAATAATAATGTTTCCAGCCAAATTAAATAGAATATGAAAGAATTACTGATCGCGTTCTGCAGGCTCAGGCCATCGTGTGCAAAATTCATATAATTCTTTCTTATTGACAGATGACTTGCCCTTGCCCTTCCCCTTTAAAGGTTGTTGCACATAAGGTGACATCTTCGGAGCTTTCTTGCCGCACTGAGATCTCCTAACGGGCAGCTCATTGTTGGCCTTCCTCTTTGATGATTCATCATTGGTGGATGAATCTGGCGAATCCTGACCATCATTGCCCTTTTCTCGATCATCGTCATCTCTATGACCGATATCTTCCTCTTCATCACTGTCATCTTCATCTTCATTCTTTGCATCTTTTCCATCACCATCATCTTTATCTTCATTTTCTCCATCTTTCTCATATTCATCACCATCCTGTGCCTTTTGCCCCTCCTCACTTGATAGAGATATATGGTCTTCCACGTTTTCCTCTCCTTCACGATCACCCTCCCCCGAACTTTGACATCCATCTCTTCAAACAAGGAGATTTGTTTGCAGTCGGAGGAGGTCTTCATGAACTTCATTTACACATCTTACTACCTTTTCCCATATTTGTTTAATTTCCTACAGAAAAACAGCAATTTTAGTTCAAATTATTATAGAAATACTAATCATGCTTCAAAGTTGTAATGATTTCCTTACCGGATGTGTGAATGTGCCTACTGGAAGCTCACTTGAAGTATTTGTGGATGAGGATTCATGTAAAAGTCCATGGATACTGGTTCTTTCTATATGAACCCGATTCTTTATCCTATCTTGGTCCCAGTATCCTATTACACTTTCTCCATCAAGTCTAGGTGGTGGCCTCAAATGGTCATGTTGGAAAAAAAAATATCTGTTCAAAGGATATTCATTATATACTTCAAACATTTATACCAAAAAAAAATACAAATTTCATATGGATCATACCAGCAGGAAAAAAAGGCAGCCACCAACAGTCTTCTTCTTTTGCCCTCCACGCAAGGACCCCTTATATGATGCAATTTCTCTGCTTCGCTCAGATAATATATAATCGCACCAGTCCCAATCTTTCCCTACTCCCTTTCTGCAGATTGCCTTCACAATTCTATCTGAGCATTTTGTGCTAGAGGTGGGGCAAAGAAATGTCCTAAGTGTGAAGACCATGAAGAGGGTTTCAAACTTCTTCATATCCTTTCCATTGAGAATCATATCCTTCAAATCAACTAGCCGTTGTCTAACAAATTGCCTCTTCATTGCTTGAAACTCAGTGCGATCAATACTTAAATTAATTTCCTTCTCACCGCAAGGTAGCCCAAGTATTGATTTCACATCTTCAGGTTGAATAAAATATTTCCTGCCTTTAATCAAAAGTGTTCTAGTAGGAGCATCAAAGGCAATCAACAGGTGCTCACACAATTCATACGGCAATTTTTTACATCCAAATTGTAATAGGGATCCAAATCTCATTTCTTCAACCTTCTTCTTCAGTGTTTAATGCTGGTTGACATAGTCAACCACTTCCTTAAATTGACTCGGAGAGCATCGGGTCAAGAAAGGTGGTCCACTTCTTTTTCTCCCTTCTTCTTGTCATTTTCCTCTTTCCTCAAGGGCTCTCTTCTCATATATAGCCTTTTCAGGCTTTGATAGCCTATTCCATGCTGCACGTATAGCCTCATTTGCATCAATGGCATTCTTGTGTACTCCTTTATTTTTGGAATGAAATTCTTTCCTACACAAAAAAAACCAATGAAACACACATTACATACAAACAACTAACAACATAACATTATATCAAAATTGGAATTTCAATCTTACATAAATTGTATGAAACCAGTAATTCTTCGACCTTCACCTTTCGCCATTATTGGTTTATTTACCTGTGAAAGAAAAATTATGTCACTAATCACATAGAAAAATTATGTGATTAAACCTCTTCCCACAAGACAGAAGCAGAACTTGTTTTGGCACCATGAGTAATGCAACCATTAGGCAACCTCAAGTGGTAGAAAAATAGGAAATCTCCAATAAAATGCATTTTAAAAATTTTATTGTTTATCATGCCAATAACATAAACTTTTCTTCAATACATTAAATATGTAGAATAATATACAACACATACTACCTTGACTTCCATGCACTTATTTCGATCATATCTATTGTACATTCAATTTAATCCTCCACAAATCATTTTTGTTAATCTAATCATTCAATTGACAAAATATTAACCATTTCATTTCATTTCTCATCCAAATTTTAACAACACATAAAAGAATTTGCTCACTTTGACGTTATTTGCTACCCAATACTGTAGGTTCAATTTACCAACCAACAATGTCAAATTCTATTGATGGTTAAGTTTTGCATTAATCATTAAGGGATTAAATTGAAAATGATTTGCAGCGGACCAAATTAAAACAAGTTCTCATGTCTGTAAAGGACCAAACTATTTGGTTCTGTGTATGTGTAAAGAGAAAGAGAGAGCATGAAAGAAAGGCCATACTTGAGAGACCTGGCTAGAAACTTCGGCAATGGTCCACTGAGATTGTTATAAGACAAGTCCCTAAATGTTTAGTGTTACCATATCAGCATAAATAAGAAGGACTCAACCAGTGGTGGTTTGTTTCGTTTCTTAAGACACTTCATAGACTTGAGATAGCCAACCAACAAATGTCTTGGGGCTAAGAAAACCTATACTCACAAGAAAACAAGCTATGGGATTTTGGCTACTAAAGCAGGAAGGGGCTCAGACAAGCTATTGTTGTTTAGCCTCCTATTCTCATTATGGACAAAGAACATGACATTAAACTCTACACGAGAATTATAAATAAGGTAGAATGATAAACAATACTTGTAATGATATCTTAAGTCAACAATTAGACCGCAAACAGTGCTAATGGTTGCTTACCTATTTGTCTTCTGAATTTTACAAAAACCATTTAAAAACCATTTTCCCGCTTTTTCTTGGCAAAGTAGGACAAAAAGAAAAAAGAAGATTAAAGTGAACTCACAAGTACTGGAGACTATCTAAGTGGCCTACAGACCTAGGAATCACACCAGAGAATTGATTATTGGAAAGATCTCAAGTCTATAGCTTAGAAAGGGTTCCAAGTTCTGATGAGATTTTGCCACATATATTGTTGTTCTGCAGTTACCTACATTAATCAATCAACAAATTGAGATTAGAAATGTCAAAGACAAGGGAAACACATTAAAAAAATGGGTTAAAACTCTAAACAATCAATTTGCAATTAGAATTATAGTAAACTTTCTCAGAGTTTGATAGTGACAAATATTGGTTACAAAAGTTATTCACAGGCATGGAAAATAGACTACACTATCAGAGGTAAAATATGTTTCACAATGTCGCGATGATAGCTATATTTCCAAACCTTAATGAAACTCTATTCCCCCAAAATATCAGAAATAAAGTAAGGCACAAGGAATCAGAAAAATTGAGCAGCAGCTAGAAAAAATGGGAAGGTTACTTCACACTTGTCGAAGATTTGTCAAATTTCCTATGGCTCCTGATAAAGTTCCAGAAATAGACTGGCCCAGAGCTCCCCTGCAAAACCCAGAAGAAAAAAAATGAACTCGTCAAGCGTCTGAGTCTCTGAGAAAGCAAAACACAGTAAAGAAGATCTCACATGCCTATAATAAGGGAATCAGGAGGGCAAGTGATTATGACCATATTCATGCAATTCCTCGCACACCATTATCAAAGTGATTTGGATTTGGAGGTGACTTCATAACATGCACTACCCTTAAATTAGTGAGCATAGAAGCATATAAGCTACCTTTTCGTTAGCAGAGATCAATTAGTTGTGGCACTGCGTAATGATGACGCGAATCAAGCAATTTTGCATAGCGATGACGTGATCAGATAGTTCCTGCAGAGATTGTATGAATAGAAAGCATGAACATTGACATAGGCCTGGTAAAATTATGACAGAACAAAATGGAAGAATATGCATATAATTTAAAAAGAGTGTCAGATTTTAAAATATCTATCCAGGATGTGACAGACATAGACATAGAACGGTAGAAATTGAAAATTACAAGTTCCATTAATTGCTTTAAGGGGAAGGAGAGCCTTTCAAGAAAAAAAAACTTAGATAAGAACAAAGCAATCATAATGTTGTGTAATGAAAAAAAAAAGTTTTCTCTTTTTTGTTCCAAATTGCAACTTATTGGTACTTTAATGCTTCTAGGCTAAAAAGAACGCCTTGAGAAAATTATTAAAAGTCAAAGCAAAAAAGAGGATGAACAATATGACATTTCTTCTCCAACTTTCTAATAAGAAAAGTAAAAGAAAGCCAACATTCCCTGGGAAGTATCAATCAGGCATCTGTAAAGCATCGTCAAAAAGTCCTTTAAGTTACTCCAAAAGATGCTTATAAATGTTCAAAGACTCTATTGTGAATACACAAAAGGCTAGTGTATAGGTATAAGACTTCACATAAGGAGCAAGGAAGGTAAAAATAGGAGTATAACTTCCACTGCACGCCATTCTAAGGATGAATGGGACCATAAAAAATAGAGGCTTATTCACTGACATAGAAGTTGAGCTTCAAAATACCACAAATAGCATCTATTAAACCATACGGTCTTTTCAACAAAAGGCAAGAAGGCATCCCATGATGCAAATTATTAGACAGAGATTATGATCACCTTGATCTCATAAAAATATACATTACGATAAACATCAACATTGATAAGCATCCAAAAAAAAGAAAATCGGAACAACATTTTTAAAATACAAAAACAGAGTCACAAAATATTAAAAATAATTTCAGGTTTGACTCAAAATTTCAGTCTACTATACACTCCATTGAAAAAGAGATCACTGCATCATAGATAATACAATTAATTCTTCTTTGTCGGTAAAGAACTATAAAAAATCACTGTAGTTTCATCTATTTGTACAGAATGCAGAACTGGCATAGCATATAATTTCCAAGACATGGACTCAAATATTCAGAGAGAAGAAAACCTTTGCAGCAACATTCGGGTCACTTATCTCTGAACTTAATAGAAATATGGAAGACAAAATAAAACAAATTGTAAGAATCTGCGCAAGATCAACCTAATAGATTAAAAATCAAACATCATCATTATTCAACCATAACCCCCCCAAAAAAAAAATCCGGCCACTTGCAGGCATGCAAATCCAAGATGAGGAACTAAGATTTCTCAGAAGCTTACTATACTCCTGAATTATTGTGTTTTGAACTGTACACAAAATCTACTGGATTATGCTAGGCGATAAATACTCAAGCTTGTTGGAATTGGATGATCGTACATACAAACAAAGGCTCAAACTCAAACAGACAAACAACTAAGTTTTTCTTTCAGCGACGTAACTTGATGCCTACACCATGATAGATTACCAGATACGTCCAAAGATTAAGTAAATAGAAAACAAAGATTTGCTTGATTTCCATGTTTTAGAAAGTGACAGAACCCAAACAAAAACTATAGAATATATATGAGAACTAACAGACCTTTATGAAATTAAGATAGCAAAACAAACAAACCATCAAAATGGAAAAATTGCCTGGGTACAAAATAAGGAATAAAAGCAGAAAATAGAAAAACAGTTTATGCTCCTTTCATTTTAAAGCAAAAAATAATGACAATGCGAATCAAACTGACCACGGCAATGTGAATCAATGATGAGAGGCCACCAACGTGACAAGATGACGTTTTCCGATGGTCGTGGTGCTCGTTTCGTTTGCAAAATACCTCCCTCCGTCCGACAGCGTCTCACCGAGTCAGGCCGTCAAGGATGAAAATGTGGGAGTTAGGGCAGTCTCTTAGCATCAGCGTTAAAGGACACTTCATTAAGGGTAGTGTAGTCATTTCGTTTCAATCTTTTGGGTCAGTTTCAAACCTTGGTCTGTTTCTGCAATTTTTGAATGTTCGGATCCATAATTGGCATTAAATGTAACTTTTGGTCTTCAAATGTCATTCTCCCTTGATAATAATAATAACAAACACAGACGAAAATATCACACATGATCTCGGGAAGCTTTTGGGTGCCATAGATAATTGTAGAGCCGAGGCTTTCGAGAGAAAGTTATGAGGGAAAGACACCTAAAGGCCAAAATTTTGAATTAATGTTACTAGTAGATTCAAAAATTTTAAAATGATAAAAATAGATTCATAGTACTAAACTTAACAATATCTGATTATTAAATTATCTAAGTATTATTTCTAGAATGACAATATTAAATAACTAAAGAAAAATATCAAAACATGAGCGCAAGAATATAAAATTCTTGAAGTTGAGAGTCAAATAACATGAGTGGACATTGTAATTAGCTAGTGAAATTTCACTCCTCGATATAAAATAGAGAAAAATTAGTATCAAACCTTTGAATGACCGTGTCAAATAACTGATGAACAGTGTCATAAATTGAGAGTGAGGCTTCTAATTTTAGAAGTATAAGCTGTTCAGTGTAAAACACTTAAAGATCAATGTTAAATCCTAAAATTTAAGTGTCAAATCATTGAGGATGAGCATCAAGCATTTGATATTTGACTTTAGAAGTTTCACTCCCAGTTTTTGATACTTTTTATCAATCATTTGACATTGCCTTTCAAGGATTCAACATTGATCTTCCTCACTTAACTTCAAAATTTTGTAACTTTTGCATCTAGATTTTGACACTCTTCTTTATCCATTTAATAATGTCATTCTAGGAATGATATTTAAATAATTTAATAATCAAATTTAAGTTTAGGACCATTAGTCTATTTTTGTTGTTTTAGAATCTTTAGTTCCATTTGTAGCATTAACACACCCCCCCCCCCCAAAAAAAATTCTGATTAGAAAAGGTTTTAGAGATACATAGGAAATTAAAACAAGGCTTTACAAGTCATATAATGGGATGGGAATACGGGGCGTTCGATCTTAAGATAGTCACATATCTCAAAGATATTGATAAGCCACGTTTGGGGACCCTAGCAATGAGGAAATTTTGGAGAATGCATTATCTAGGTTTTTTTGAGTAATATATAATGAAAAAATAAAAAATTGACCAAAACAAATAAAAAATTAAATGAGAGATAATGAATTTCAGAGTTTTGTGTTTTTTAACTGTGTAAAACAAAATTGAATGACTTTTAGTTCGAGTTGCTTTTTCTTTAAATTGTTTTTATATAAGAGGCACGTCAGAGCACTGGCTACTCGACTTGCTTGAGGTTTAAATTTGGGAAAATTGGGTTTTAGGACCAAAAAAAAGATATTTGGTTTTTAATACCAAATTTTTTTTTTAAAAAAAATCTATTCTCACCTTGAAAAATCAATTTTGATCCATTTCTCAAATAAATTGATTTTTAGGTCCCATTTCCTAATTTTCCCTTTAAATTTTCTTTCAAAAAAGTAAAGTCGCACCATGTGCTCGACTTGCTTTTTGTTTTTTATTTTAATAAAAAACAATATCTTCATAATAGAAAACAATATTTTAATAATTAAAAAATAATATTTTGATAATTAAATAGTTCCAAATTTTTTTTTTTGAAAAATTATATTAAGCAGGTTAGCATAAAATAATGTTTTTAAATCTTAAACTCACTAAATTGAAATTTATTTTTGTAATTTTTTTTTACTAGACCAACTCAAATCAAACTAAATTTTTCTCATAAAAAAATAACCTAATAATACTCATGATTTTATTGAATGAATTTACATATTTTTTTCTTTATAAATATTTTCAATTAAATAATTTCAAATTCTCTGTTTTGAATACAAAATGGAAAAATTTTCCAAGAGGAAATTGCCATCAGACTAGCAAAATTTTGTGAACCAAATCTTCAACAACAAGCTAAAATGAATTTAGAAGAATTGTCATCAAATCTTGGAAAGCAAATTAAATTTCAGCATATCTTCCTAACGATTGAGATAAAATAAAAAGACATTATTTCATGCCAAATTGTTGAACACAACATTCCTTCAAAAATTGGGAATTATTTAATTATCAAAATATTTTTTAATAATTAAAATATTTTTTATTATGAAGACATTGTATTTTATTAAAAGGGAAAAAGACACTTTGGGACCTACCAAAGCAAATAATGACCAATAAGGATTCCCAATTTTTATAAATACCCAAAATGACCCAAGTTCTTTTTAGAGAATATGTAAATATCTAACTGACAAAAATTATCCTGAGTTAATTAATAAAAAATGCACACACACGAAGTCACGAACTCTTCCTCCCCAGAGCTCCAAAATGGGTAATCCAAAGCACGCATACTCTTCCTCCCCATAGCTCCACAATTAGCAAAATTCTTCCTCTCCCAAGGAGCAAAAATCTTTGTCCCCACAATGTAGTTGTCGGTCACTTGGTGTAGGGTAAATCACTATTATTCTTCTCTTCTATATCTCTCTCCTTGCTACATCATTCCTTTCATCTTGTTCTTCTCTTCTGCCTCTCTTTCCTTGCTACATCATTCCTTTCGTTTTGCTTATAAAACATTGGTTTGTTGGTATAGGTATTGGTTGAATCAAAAATTAATGGTCCCTCATCTGTTCTCCTCTAGTGTTCCTCTATTAGCAAAATTCAACTAGTGAAAAAAGTCCTATCTTTGAATGTTATTATATATGTTTTTTTTTATCCTAAGTACATGAACCTTGCTTAACATTCTGTTAATACTGCATGTGATCATGGTTTTGGATATATTCATAATGGGTATTAATTGTAGCCAATAGAATTATCAAATTAGGATGAAATTGAGATTTGGTCCTATTATTAAGTGATCTAATTTGGTCAAATTGATATATCTTTAACTTGAACTTACACTTATTTCCATTGGAAAATTTTTAATTCTTTTGGCAATTCACCCAACAGTTTTTTATCAAGTTTCAAACTTAGTATGCTTTTTGTACTACTAAATTACTAATGTCCTCACAATTTTTCTTGCCTATGAACAACAAAAATTTAGGAAACCTAGGATTCATAAGTTAGATTCTAGTAATAAAGACAATCAAAATAAAACCCAAAATCTTATTGATTTTAGCAAACCCCAACAAGATCACATGATAAATGAAATTCGTGAGCAGAAACCCAAATACTGGATTATATTAGGTTGGCTAGTCACCTAAAAGGGTAGATGAATTAGGTGACACAAAATGTTCACCCTTTTTAATGAACAGCTCAATTTCACCAAGAGATGCAGCAGAACAAAGGTGAACAGAGTGTATTGAATGAGGCAAATGAAGTGAAAAGATGAAGAGCAATACACAGAGATTTATCCTGATTCAACCCAAACCACTTGGGCCATGTCCAACCCTCAAGCCACTACTTGAGATTTTTCAATATATCCCACAAGTTTGATCCATGGACTTTTAAAACTTCAATACATCCCACAAGTTTCAGTAAGCACTTGTGAAACCACTCTCTCCATATCCTTACAATATGTGTAATTCTCTCAGTATTTTCCCATACTAAGATTCTATCCAGAAGTTGTAGAAAGAAAGATTACATAATTGAAACTCTCTTTACGAGTAAATAATGCATTGAAATACACTCTAATGAGGTATGTTTAACTTTCAATGCTAACACAGAAAGATTTTATATATTATAGTAGTTTTTTGACACAAAACTCACTTAAATTCATTACCCATAAGTTCAAATGAGGTTCTATTTATAGATTGTCATCTTAACTAGTCATTAGAGACAAGATTTATCCGTTAGACACAAGCTCTAGATGTTACTCTATAAAAGAGCCTTTCAACAACCACATTAAATGCATCTGACACATTAACATTCGAATTTTGATGCTCAATAGACAAATTTCGCAGAGTCAGCATAGTTATGTGTTTAACGTTGAATCTTGAAATTCAAATTTCAACAAGCAAAATTCAAATTTCAAGCTATGATAATAATTTCAAAGTTAGCTCAAGGTTTGAACATTCGAACATTTTGGAAGTACATCTGTTGGGTTTAAACAGTTGCCTTAAGTTTTCACAATGCACTTGAAATTCGACTTTCAAAACTAAAATTTATCTATCAGTAGCTTGTTCCAACAAGACACAAAAGTTCTTACTTTGAAATTCACACTTTGAAGCTCAAAATTCGTCAGTCAGATGCTGTGATTTTGAACATACTTTGAACTTCACCAACAGTTGAATTTCAACTGAACTTCATGCAAATTTCGCACTTTCACTAATAATGCTTAGTTTGAAATTCAAATTTCATAATCAAAATTCGTCTATCAGAGATGAAAACTCTATAACTTCATCAACAAGTGCAAATTTTGCACAAAATAAATATTCATGATTAAAATTCATCTGTTAACAAATAATGCTTAAATCTAACAAGTTTAAACTCATGCTAATATTCAGATTTACTTAATCTAACTCATTTAAGATATATAGTAATAAGATTAAGTAAATTTCAAAGATTAAACAGCCTCAAGACCTAAGTGAAAACAAAATACACATAATAGTTAGGTCTTCAATAGTTAAGCTCCACTTTCATTTAGTCATTTCCATTCTTAGTATGCTCTCTTCCGATCTTTCATTCCTGGAGTATCCTTTCTCTTCTTTTTCTTTGAGTGAGACATGATGTTAATTTTTCTTTCTTTATTCCAATGCTAACTCTTTCTTCTTAAACAATCATATATTTAATGTATTACACTTACAAATCAAGTAGTTAGTCCATATCCAACTTATATTATAAAGTATAAAAGCACAATGAATTTATTAGTATATAGCATGATATATGCATTATAAACACAATTAAAACACATGCTAATATATATTTTACTTCTTTTAGAAACAATATATATATGTTACACAAATAATTGAGTGATCATTGGGCCTAGGCACTAAGTTCCAAACTTGATTTCTTTCAAACTGATTTAGTTCTTCTTGCATAGCTAATGTCCAATATCCATCTGTTAAAACTTCTTTAGTACACTTAGGTTTTATCTGAGAAATAAATGCATAGTTATTCATTTGATCCCTAAGTTGTCTTCTAGTTTTAACATTTTCTTAAATATCCCTAATCACTTGATCAATAGGATCACTCCTTTGATATCTCTAAGCTCTAGAGAATTCTTGAGAAATTTTTTCATTGTCTTCAAATTCCATATCTTTCTCATGAATATCTTACTCTACAGCAGTAAATTCTGATATTTTTGGAGATTCAATTTTATTTTTCTTAGAGAGGTTTATGCTCTTGAAACTAGAAATCAATTCATCCTCATCTAAGACATATTTATAAACAGTTTCATTTTCAATTAAAACTACATGCACAAATTCTTCTATGAACCTAGACTTTTTATTAAATACTCTATATGCTTTGCTTCTACTAGAGTAACCAAGAAATATACCTTCGTCTGATTTGATATCAAACTTACCCAGATTCTATTTTCTATTATTATGGATGAAGCACTTGCATCCAAGCACGTATAGGTGTGAGAGATTTGACTTCCTTCCTTTACAGAGCTCATAGGGAGTATTCCCCAAGATTGGTCTAATGTAAGCTCTAATGATGATGCAGTTTGCTGTGTTTACTGCATTAGCCCAAAAGTATTGAGGAAGTTCTTTCTTATTGAGCATTGCTCTTGCCATTTCTCCCAAAGTTCTGTTCTTCCTTTCCACCACATCATTTTGCTAAGGTGTTCTTGGAGCTAAGAAGTTGTAATCAATTTCATGTTCTTCATAGTACTCCAAGAAGCTTGACTTTTTGAATTCTCCTCCATGATCAAACTTGATAGACACAAAAGAAATACCTTTGTCATTTTGCACTTTCTTAGTTAAGGTTACAAATGCATCAAATGTCTTATCTTTGAAGGAAAGAAATAAAGTCCAAGTAAATCTAGAATAATCATCTATAATTACTAAAACATACAGATTTCCAACAATACATTTTACTCTAGATGGACCTATCAAATCCATATGTATCAACTGTAGTGGTCTAGATGTATAGATGATATTTTTAGATTTGAAAGATGACTTGGTTTTTTTCCTTTAAGACAAACATCACATTATCTATCCTTTTCAAAAGAAATCTTAGGTAAACTAGTAACTAACTCATTTTTAATTAACTTATTTATTTGGTTCAAGTTAATATGTGCTAGCCTTCTATGCCATAACCAACTTTCATTATCTTTACCGATTAAACATATGGAATCTAGACTAAGAAGTTCACCTAAATCAATAGTATAGTGGTTATCATCCCTTTAAGCTTTGAGGACAACCTTATGATCAATTTTTCTGATGACCAAGCAGAATTTTAAGTCAAACAATACCAAATTTCCTTTATCGCAGGTCTAACTCACACTCAACAAGTTGTGGTTGAGACCAACTACAAATAGCACTTCTTCTATTAATGTCTGTGGATTTCTCTCCATAATGCCAATGCTAACCACCTTGCCATATTGGTCACTTCCAAAGGTCACTTTTTCTCATTTCTTGCCTCTGAGGATGATAAACTTCTTCTTATCACCAGTCATATATCTTGAGCATGCACTATCCAAATACCATTTGTTGCTCTTACTAGTTCTAAGACATACATACAAGACAAAATTCAGTCTTTCTTCTTAGGTACCCAAATCTGTTTAGGTCCTTTTCTATTAGTAGCATTATCCCTAGTTACAGATGTACTTTTGGAAACTCATTCTACCTTCCTACCAAGTACCATTTTCCTTAAGGAATATTAACTGGAAATGTATCCCTTCTTATTACAAAAGTAACAAGTGATAAAGAGATTGCTGGATTAAGATGTAGGAAGAAAGCAATACAGATAATATTTTTGTTTTACATATTTAGAATGGGTATAAGTCTCAATAGTTTTTGAAGATTCACATTTTTTCTTATACCCATCTACACGTACAAAATGTCTCATATATAAGTTTTGATTTTTCTTCTTATTCTTTTTCTTGACTACACAAGGGTCATAACCAAGACTTGCTTTACCTTGTGCAATCTTCTGACTACCTAGCAATGCATACAGTATGTCTTTACCTTTTGTAAGATTAGCTAGACTTTTGAGAAGATATTCATTGTTTTTCTTAAGCTCAATGCATGATGCACAGTAGGCAGATTCAATTTTGTGCTGAGATGCAATGTCAGGCATTTTACATTCTGATTCCAGCTTGCTAATCTTCTTTTTAGCTAGTTTGAATTCTTTTGCAGTTTTAATGAATTCATCATGTAGATCATGAAATGTATTAAGTAATTTAGAATAAGGGTCAGAATCATTTACCTCATATTCATACTCACTATCAGATGGATTTTGAGCTTCTTCTGTAGCATGTGCCATCAGGCATATGTTAGCAATCTTTTCCTCATCTTTATCCTTTTCATCTGAGCTGTTGCCATAGATTGAAGAAATGTATTCCTTTTTCTTTTTTGCTTTATCAGTAGCCTTCTTTTCATTTTCTTGTCTTTTCAAGAACCGTGGGCATTCCCATTGACGTGTCCTTGCTTTTTGCATTCAAAATAGGTTATGGGTTCTTTGTTTTCCCTTACTACTTGTTCCAACTTCTTTTTTGAAGAGCTTCTTGCTTCTCTTTTTGCCATAGAATTTTTTGAATTTTCTTACTAACATTGCAAGAGTTTCTTCATCTAGCTCTTCCTCATCATCAGAATTTTCTTGCTGTTCTTCTACAGCTTTCAATGCCAGACTCTTCTTCTTCTTTTCTTGTCCTGTATCTTTGAGGGTTTTCATCTTGTCCTCATATTCTTTAAGGATGCTGAAGAAAGCTGTAATAGAAGCTATTGATTCTCCTTTGACTTCTTCTATAGTTGTCACTTTCAGTTGTCATTCAAGGGTAGGGCTCTTAGGATTTTTCTGACTCTTTTTGGCTGAGTATATTCCTTGCCAAGACTTTTCAGTTAGTTCATAATGAAAGTGAACCTCTTCTACAAATCCTTGATGCTCTCTCTTTCCTTCATCCTAAAGCTTTTATACTCTCCAATGCAAGAGTTTAACTTATTTTTTCTTACTCCAATTGTTCTTTCATGTGTTATTTCTAGAGTGTCCCACATCCCTTTAGCTATGGAACAATTGGAGACTCTGTGGAATTTGTCCTGGTTGAGAGCACTAACCAAGCAGTGTTTTGCTTTGAAGTTAAGCAAAACTTTTCTCTTATCTTCATCATTCCACTATTCCTCAGGCTTGTCTTTATAGGTGTCATAATCTTTTAACTTCATTGGCACAAAGTCACTTTTCTGGATAACTAACCAAATATCCAGGTCTATGGCCTGAAGATATAACTGCATCCTCATCTTCCAATATCTACAGTGCCCTCCACTGAAGCCTGAAAATCTATTGGTGTTGTTTCCTTCAGGTAAAATGCTTTCTCCAAAGCCAACCATTTGTTGTCACGGATGGTTAAATCCTTTAATTGGGAGTTTGGACTCTGACACTACTTGTTAAAATAACTAGCTTCCCAATGGGGGTGAATTGAGAAGTTGAAAATTTTTCTACAAAAATGTAAATTTATAGTGAAAGTAAAAGTTTGTAGAAAAATAGAGTGCAGTGAAAATGAAAGTAATTGCAAGGTAAGGGAAGAGAGGACTAAGAAATTTATCCTAGTTCAGTTTGATTCACTTGACCTACGTTTAGTCCCCAAACCACCACTTAAGATTTTCACACTCTACAAAAATTCAACGGGCTCCTTGCAATGCCTTAGTACAAACTAGTGCTATATTCTTAGAACACTTAGAATCTACACTTAGCACACTTACAAAGTGTTTTCCACCTCCCTTTGTGATTTTCTCACAAAAAATCTTTCTTCTAGATCAAGAAAAGATTTTTATACAGAATATAAACTCTCTAAATTAGAGTAGATATGAAAGTTGAAGTACAATAAATGAAGTGTGAGAGTAAAAAGCTTTGACTTAGAAATTTGACAGAGTTTTGTACAAACAAGATTAAAATCGTTACCTATAACTTCAAATAAAGTTCTATTTGTAGATTTGTGACTTAACTAGTCATTAGACACAATATTTAGCCATTAGAAACATTAACCAATGGTTACTCTGCATAAATAGTTATTCACCAATCGCATTTAATGCATATGATATGCCAAAATTTGAATTTGGGATGTCAACAGACAAATTTCACAGAGACAGAAGGTTAAGGATTTATTTCAACGTTGAACTTCAACATTTGTTTATTCAAGAGTGAAATTCGAATTTTGAGTTTGTTAAAATTATCACATGTTTAAACATATGAATTTTCATACTAAAAGTGTATCTGTTGAGTTTGAACAGTTATCTCATATTTTCACATTGCACTCGAAATTCAAATTTCAGAAGCTGAAATTCGTCTGTTAGAGGTATGCTCAACATGACACAAAAGTTCTCCTCTATTAAATTCAAATTTTGAATTACAACATTTGTTTGTCAGAGGAATGCTCCAACAAGACTTACAAGTTTTTATTTTGAAATTCGAATATTGAAGTTGAAAGTTCATCTATTAGAGAGGGTGATTTTGAACTCCCTTTGAACTTCACCAATATTCGAATTTTGACTATACTTCATACGAATTTTGCACATATTCACTAACAGTGCTTAGCCCAAAATTCAAATTTTCATAACTAAAATTCATCTGTTAGAGATGAAATCTTTGCATATTTGAATTTCTTCAAGCAAAATTTGAATTTTGCATAAAATACATGAGTCAATAGCAAAAATCGTCTGTTAGTCAATATTTTTCAAAACTAACACATGTTAACATAAGATAACTTCCAAATAACATATTCAAACATTGTGGTAACTTAAAAGAAGTAAGATCAAAACTTTTTACCCAAATTACATAAGTATAAATCCTAGCAACTAATTCTTTTCATGTTCTTCTTTAGATTTCTTCACTTGATCCTTTCACATTCCTTTTATATTCTCCTTTCCAAGCTCTAATTGTTTGAAATCATCAAAACTTCTGATTCAACAGATTGTAGCATGTGATAGAGCACCAACTTCACTGGCTATAGCAAGATTGTATAGGGACCACAGCGCTAGGGATTTTGTTTCATAAATAGAGAACTATCACTATTGTAGACAGAGACAACAAAGAGTATCAATTTCTTCATTTGTCTCCCATTATTAAATGTTAAGGGGTAATTTTGTCCATTGCATTCCTTTTTAATCCCCAAGTCATTTTGGGTCATTACACAAATTAGAGATCCTTAATAGTCATTATCTGTGTTAGGTGGTCCTGAAGTGTCTATTTCCCTTATTAAAAAAAGAAACAAAAAGCAAGTCGAGCAGCCATGTTTTGACTTGCTTTCTATATAAAAAACAAATTAAAGAAAAAAGCAAGTCCAATGAAATTAAAGACATCCAACTTTGCTTTTGTATCATTTAAAAAAATAAAAACATAACTCTAAAATCAATTTTCTCTCATCCAGTCATTTACAAAAGACTGTGTCAACTTTCCACTAATCGATTTTGAGTATTATAATTTAGTGAATAATTTCTCATTACCTATTTGGTTTTCAGTTTGCAAAAGTAAGTTAGAGTAATTGAAGTTGGCAAAAATGAAGTTTAAGTAAAAATAAGTTTATTGTAATATATTATGTTTAGATATTTTTTTCACAAAAGTAAGTTTGACAAATTGAAACATATTTAGATAATAAAAGTTAAAAGCACTTTTAAATGTATAATTACTAAAAAGGACATAAGTTTTATAATATAATATTATATAACTAATTGAGTTATATATGTTTTATAATAATAATATAGTTAATTTTAATTGTTAGAAATATATATCAATGAAAAACTCTAATTTTCTGATGTTAATAAAAAAATGCTGTAATATTAAAAATACACTACTTTCATTATAAATTGTTAACATTAATATTCATAATTTAAAAAAAAATTTGATCAAATTAAGTTCTTAATGGGCCATAATGATAAATCTACCCTCTACCTACCTCTAATTAAAAAACAAAGGAAAAAAATAGAGAAAACATCAATTTTGTAAACTGAAAAGGAAGGATCCGGCTCTGTTGGATAAAAGTGAGTTACGAGTCAAATTTCATTTTCTAAAAAGATAGTTCACATATACCAAACACACCTTAATCATAGCCATTGCTTGAATTAAAAGTTAAAACCACAATTTGGTTTTCAAAATGACAAACCAAATAGGTACTCACTTGTTATGTTTTGATAAATTTTTTATTTTTTTATTATATATTGCTCAAAAAGTCACTTCATGCTCGAGCTATGAAATTAAAGGTTGTTAGGGCCAATGACATTGGCAATGGTGAATCAAAGCCAAAGATTGTTGCCTCATCTCAAAAGATATGGAATTTCATGTTAGGCATAAGCTCCCTTTCTATGTAGAGAAAGACCAAAACTTAAAAGCTCATTATGTGTCTCACTTATTTAAGTAGAAATGATTATGTTAGAGTATGAGAGTGAGGTCATATTCAAGTTAGAACAGCTGCCTTTGAGAAAGGAGAAGAGAAAAATGTTATCATTGCACATTCATAGAGTAGTTATGAGAAAAATTCATTTGCGAATTCATTAACCGTTCGATCGGGCTGAAATTTTGTCAGCAGGCTCGAGACATCTGGTTCTTCATTTTCAATAGTTGGATCATTGTTTTATGACCTGGTGTGAGAGAAATTTAATATGCACTAAAACAATAATTTTTTCATCTTTTTTATTTCTTTATTGTAAGCTTATTACTTTGGTTGTTCGAAGAGCTATTAGTACTGACTTTTACATTTGATTGAGACTCTTTTGTACTCATATTTTAATTATAGTGTAGCTGTTTTCATTGGTCTAAACAACCCATAGTTTTTACCCTTGTCTTGAAAGTCTGAATAATCCATGATTTTTACCCTTGTCTTAAAAAGCTTTCCACATTAAAAATCTTAGTGTCTTTTAATGTGTTTATGGTGTTTAATTTTTTCCATATATTTGTTTGATTTATCCTTATGAATGCTTGTAAGAATAAAAGATTTCTTCTCACTACATATTTATTTCTCTATTACTGTTCCTATCATTTCATCTTCATGCAGTGTCTCAACCTTTCTACAGCTTGAGAGGGTGCTAAAGGATAGTGAGAGTAAACTCTTTAAATTTACTTTACACCACTTAAATTTTATATTTTATTTTACATGTTTGTTTTGTGTTTAAACATAAAGTTAACAATCATTTTTAAATAATTAAAATTTTAAACTATCACCATTTTCTCAATAGCAAACCTTAATATTGATTAAATAAAAATGATAATTAATAACTTGGGAAAAAGACATTTAGGGACCTTCCAAGACACATAATGACAAATTAGGGATCCTAAATTGTGTAATCTTTCCCAAGTCCTCGAGTCCTGCGCTGGGATAAAAATAAAACCATGTAGACAAAATTAACCTTCACTTTGAGAAACAAAAACGCACGCACGGCTCAATTAAAAAATGCACGGACACGGACCCCTTTGTGTCAAAATCTGAAAAACGCACGCACGCACGCACGCACGCACGCACGCGAAGCCCTAATGTCATTTTCTCAAAAGGCAACACATTTTGCATCCATCATTTTCAAGTCTCCGTGGTCAGTTCTCTGCTCCAGTTTCGGTGAAAATCATCTGTGTCGTGGTGTTTGAGTCTCTGAGTTCGTGACATTACTGCTGGATTTGGCGTTGAAAATCTTCTGCCCCGTGAGTTCAGAGGTTCCAAGGTTCTGAGTGCTCTACTCTGTCATCTCTAAGTCTCCGAGTTCGTGAGCAGTCAGTTGGCGGTTATTTGGTCGAGGTTGAAGGTTCGTAGGTTCTGAGTTCGTGAGCATTGTATGGCACATCGTCTTCGAGTGTCGGATTTTCACAGTTAATTGGTCGAGGTTGAGTTCGGTGCTCCGTCAGCAAACTTCATCTTGTACAGTGATCCCAAGGTACGACTATTCTTCTATCTGTTCTATTAGTTATGACATGTTATATTCCTTTGTGTGAATTAGCAAACCCGAGTGAAGGCATGACATTTTGTTTTAGGAATACGCAGTATTTCTTGTTGGTAATTAAGCTAGATTAGTTTGTGAAGTAAAACTGAGTTACAATCTGAAGTGGTTATTAGGTTCTGCACTCTGAAAAAAATTCGTTGTGAAGAGAGGGAAGAGGTTACTAGGCAACCAAATCAGTGTACTCTATTTCTAGGCATTATAGTCATGAGTTGCTAAATTTTCTGTCTTTTTCTCATATAAGGTGCGGCCAAACATGGTGACCAAATTTGAACAAGTTTCGAATCATCCATGCAGTAGCAGCTTTATAGAAATTTCTGTTTAAAAATTTGACAGAATTAATTTTCAGGCTCAATATGACTGATTAGCCAAATGTGATAATCAATATTTAGTGGTGGTTGTGTTCTATCTAGTTGAAGTGTGTGTATTGATCTGACAAAAAGATGCAAAATTTTCTGAATAGAACAAAAATGGTAAAGGAAAAGGTTAGAGAAATGACATCAGAGTATTATGAGGCATGTTATTTGTGAGTTCAAGTAAAGTAGATTTCTTGATTTGAAGTTATGTTACTGACATATTCGCCTTTTTAACAAACATGTTCCATTTGAAACAAGATGTTCACCAAAGCAACTACAAAAAGTTTTGAAGCATATCAAGGGGAGACAAACATTGGTGGAAAGGGTGGCAAAAATTGGTTTTGCCACCCTATTGGACATGGAATGTTTTGTTCTACATAGAGGGGTATGTGAGGAGGTGATCAAGGCATTTGATCCACCTACCTCAAGTGTTTATGTTAGAGGTAAACAAAGGCAAATAGACCCCGAAGCTGTCAATCAATTGTTTTGGTTACCCTATAGTGGGCAAGAAATTATGTTAGAAGGTGATAGTGACACCTTCATATCATTAAAGGGGGAATTTGGGGGAGTAGCTTATAAGGTTATAGAAAATAAGATACTGTTAGGTGAAGATGAAGATAGATTTGAGTTATTCTTTATTTTGTATTGCTTGGGGAACTTTCTTTGCCCAAGCACAAGTTCAAATATTAGTCATAGACTATTGAAAACTATGTCTGGTCTAAGGCTTGGAGACACTCAGTATGAATGGTCTTCTTTTGTATACAAGGAGCTTGTAAAAGAAATTTCAGAATATAAAAAGTGGGTGCAGAAAGGGAAAAATGAAGGAAAAAAAACTGTTGGAGGGTGCTTATACTTTTTAGTGGTACGTGGTTTCATTTTACAAATATATGTTTTAGGTCTTATACAATATTTTTCTCACATCTCTATTTTTAGTTATATGCTTACTTTTAGTCCATTTGCAGCTATTTTTTATGCAATATTTTCCCCTTAGTATAAATGAGGTGCCACAACCTCAACATGCATTGAAATATTTGACTAATAAAAGTTCAAAAGCGTGTTGAGGATGAGAAGGAGAGCTTTTATGGAATATTGAAAATATTTGGCATCAATGAAGCAATCTCCTCCTTAGACTTGCCACTCATGTCTGCATTCCATGATTTGGTAATAGTAAATTATTAAAATGCTTCACTTATATAATCCTCTATAAAATGACATATCATTTTCATTATTGCAGGATTTAAAACATCTATATGCTGAGGTAATGAATTGTACAGGTAGAGTTCTGAGGCAGATGTTGAAGATGCAAGCAAGCAGAGATGATACAGATAGGCATGAAAAAGGGGAAAAAGAGGAGGATAAAGAGGAAAAGGAAGTGACTGATGAAGGGAAGGAGGAGAATGTAAGAGAAGACAAGGAACAGGATGATGAAGGAGGGAAAGAGGATGAAGAAGAAGAAAGAGAAAAGGACAAAGAAAAGGATGAAGAACAACAAAAGGAAGAGGATGAAGAACAAGAAAAGGGAGAGGACAAAGAACAAGATAAGGAAGAGAAGGAGGAAGGAGACGCTGGAGGAGAAGAGGGAGAGGGACCAAGTAAAGATTTGACATCTGGAAAGGATGGATGGAGAAGATCTCAAAGGGAAAAGAGAGCAACGAAGCATTCTTCATTTGTGTATCAAGCTCAGTCATCTATGCAAACAAGAGGAATGACAGTTGCAAACACTAATGAGATGGAGGAGGTGTTTAGATATTGTACAACAAATGGGAAAGAGTAAGTTCAGTAATATTTATTTTGTTAACTACACAACTAATTGTAAATGCCTAATTATGTGGTCATTGATTGATGTAATAGGGAAATTGTTAATATTGATGGGCTCATACTCACAAGAGCTGATTATGAGTGTCTAGGTATAAGAAGATGGTTAAAAGTTCATGTGAGTGCATTCTCTAGAATGATATTGTAGTTGGAAATTGTTATATTTGCTATTTCTTACTTCAATGAAGGTTTGCAGGTATTATCTGTGATTGGAAGAATCTTGGTTCAAGACCAAAAGGAAGAACCTAGAGTTGTGCAACGCCACATTTTCCCCTCAAAGTTGATGGTAATGTTTTGCATTGAATATTTTTTTCATTTTCGTAAACATTGTTCTTACATGATATATAATATGCATTAATATGAACTGATCTGAATGAATCATTATTATGAAAATAGTAACGAATGACTTCGAGGCAATGGAAAGCAGAGAACGACTTAAAATTCATAATGCCATAATATGTAGGGTATAATATAGGGGATTGTCAATTTATTTTTACACCGGTGTGTCACGCACTACATTGGTTTTGCTATGTTGTGGAAGTGAAGACGGCTACAATGCATGTTTTGGACTCACTATATTCAAGGAAGTTTTGTGAGGACAAGACTTACAGGAGAAAGGCTTTGAAAAAGGATCCTATAGCAATGGGAATAAACTTAATGAGCAATTTTGTGGTATGACTTGAAACAACATCTAAAAATCATTTTTTTCCATGTTACTAATGTTTTTAATAATCTATGACCTTTTAATGTCCATAGAAACAACACATTGAAGACATACTGAGATTAGTCAAACCGGGTGTTCTTGGAAAGAACCACAGTTTGGAATTGAAATATCTCCAAATGCATCCACAACCAACCAAGTAAGTGACATCAGTGATTAATTCATTTACGTTTATGCCTATCTGTGCTGTTTTTTATTGAATGCTTGTAATTTTTGTAGTGATGATTGTGAAGTGATTGCAATATCATGGCTACAGCATTAGACCAACACCTAAATAAAGAGTGGGGTGGTTACACTAGCCCCAACTTAACAATGGTTAGTGGTTTTGTCATGATTCATGTTATGTATACTAGTTTATTATCATTTGGCCTATAATGGAGTTTCATGGGTATTATCATTTTTGTTCGTGTTGGAGGAAGTGGATAATATGCGACGTGAGTTGATGAATTGGTTGGTAAAACATCCACGTAACCAACTATGCCAACAAGTGTTGACCTCTATTTCAAACCCCAGGGAACTCAAAAGGCGGAGGCTGAAGGCATAAACAAGTTGCCAATATTGCTGTGTGAAGCTAGGGTACGATGAGATGTGTTGTGGAACTAGAGCAGATGGTTTTGATAAAGAAACTGAACTCGTGTGGAGAGTGAGTAATATGGAGGAAGAGGTAGAACTCGTTGATGGAGTTATGAGAACTGATAACTGCCTGTATTCTGAATTAATTCATAGAATTAATATCATGAAAGTTTTGCAGTGCACTTATGGAATAAGCGAAGTAGGAAGCTAGAGATAGAAAAGGGAAGCATTGTTGATAGTATCATATAAAGTTTTTGTATTTTCTGCAACTTAGTTCTTAAGCTTGTAATTAAAGGGCTAAATAGAATTGTTATTCCTATGAAGTTGTCTATATTGTATGCATTATAAGTGGATATGGAGTAATTGTAACTAGATCCATTCGACCATGTTGTTTGAATATAATTGAAAATAAAGTGGTTGCCTTTGGCCATTATATGGTGTGTTTTGTTGTATGTCTTTCAAAATCTGGAAAGATTAGGGTAACAGGTGAACATGTTGTGTTATGTCCTTTCTCCTTAAAACTGAATGGACGACATGTCTGGAATATGATTGCATTTTAAATGTGGAAAGTGGGATTTCATTGATTGATTTTCGAAAAGAATGGACAAAGCTGATCTTGTTTATGCCAATTAAATTCTGAAAGTGATCTCTCAGCTTCCTATCTTAATAGAGCACCTACTCTCTTCCCTGCATGTGACAAGAAACTCAATTCCCGAGTCCCTTACATTGAATTTCAAAGTCCCTCAAACTAAATTCCCAAGTCCCTCAAACTAAATTTCCAAGTGCCTCAAACTGAATTTCAAAGTGATCCAAACTAAATTTTCAAATCCCTTAAACTAAATTCCTAAGTATCTCATACTAAATTCCCAAGTGCCTCAAACAAAATTCCCAGGTGACCCAAATTGAATTCCCAAGTCTCTCAAACTAAATTCTCAAGTGTCTCATACTAAATTCCTAAGGGACCCAATCTGAATTCTCAAGTGCCTAAAACTGAATTCTCAAGTCCCTCATACTGAATTCCCAAGTTCCTAATACTAAATTCCCAAGTGATCCAATCTAAATTCCTAAGTCCCTAAATATGAATTCACAAGTGCCTCAAACTAAACTCCCAAGTCCCTCAAACTAAATTCCCAAGTGACCCAAACTAAATTCCCAAGTCCCTCAAACTAAATTCTCAATTCCCCAAAACTGAATTGCCAAGTCCCCTAAACTGAAATCCCAAGTGACCCAACCCTAGTTCCCAAGTCCCTCTAACTAAATTCCCAAGTGACCAAACCTTAATTCCCAAGTCCCATACTGAATTCACTTAGGAATTTAGATTGAAGCACTTGGGAATTAATGTTAGGTCACTTGGGAATTCAGTTTGGGGACTTGGGAACTAGGGTTGGGTCACTTGGGATTTCAATTTAGGGGACTTGGCAATTCAGTTTTGGGGAATTGTGAATTTAGTTTGAGGGCCTTGGGAATTTAGTTTGGGTCACTTGGGAATTTAGTTTGAGGGACTTGGGAATTCAGTTTGAGGGACTTGGGAGTTCAGTTTGAGGCACTTGTGAATTCATATTTAGGGACTTGGGAATTCAGATTGGGTCACTTTGGAAATTTAGCATCAGACACTTAGGAATTCAGTTTGGGTCACTTGATAATTTAGTATTAGGGACTTGCGATTTCAGTTTGACGGACTTGGAAATTTAGTTTAAGAGACTCAGGAATTCAGTATTAGGGACTTGAGAATTCAGTTTGAGAGACTTGAGAATTTAGTTTAAGGGACTTGGAAATTCAGTTTGGGTCACATGAAAAATCAGTTTGGGGGGACTTGATAATTCAGTTTGGGTCACTTGGAAATTCAGTTTAAGGGACTTGGGATTTTAGCTTTTGTCACTTGGGAATTCAAGTATGAGACTTTAAAATTTAGTTTGAGTGACTTGGGAATTCAGTTTGGGTCACTTGGGAAATTAGTATGAGACACTTGGGAATTTAGTTTGGCTCACTTGGGAATTTAGTTTGAGGGACTTGGGAATTCAGTTTGAGGGATTTGGGATTTTAGCTTTGGTCACGGGAATTCAGGTATGAGACACTTAAGAATTCAGTTTTGGAGACTTGGGAATTCAGTTTTGGGGACTTGGGAATTCAATTTGAGGCACTTGGAAATTCAGATTTGGTCACTTGGGAATTTAGTTTGGGTTACTTAGGAATTTAGTTTGAGGGGCTTGGGAATTCAGTTTAAGGGTCTTAGGAATTCGGGTATGAGCCACTTGGGAATTTAGTTTAAGGCACTTGGGAATTCATATTTATGGACTTGGGAATTCATATTGGGTCACTCGGGAATTTAGTATCAGACACTTGGGAATTTAGTTTGGGTCACTTGGGAATTCGGGTATGAGACAGGAATTCAGGTATGAGACACTTGGGAATTCAGTTTAGGGGACTTGGGAATTTAGCTTTAGGGACTTGGGAATTCAGTTTAAGGGAATTAGGAATTTGGTTTGAGGGACTTAGGAATTCAGGTATGAGACACTTGAGAATTCAGTTTGGGGGACTTGGGAATTTAGTTTGGGTCACCTGGGAATTTTGTTTGAGGCACTAGTGAAATCAAGTAGATGTCATTCCAGAAATGCATGTACATTAAATTATAACAAAGGACATAAACATATTCAACTTGCATATATGTTACTGGCATATATATCATTCTTACATTCGTACATCAAAGTTAGTCTGAGCAATTTACAATTTATCATTCTAACATGTTAACTACCCATGTTCCCAAAAATAAACACTATCACCTACCTATATTCAGCGCCCATTTCCAAAAAAAACATATATGGGCTGCATACCAACTTCTACTAACCCCAACTTCTGCAAAAAAATATCAATTTAAGGTGCATATTTATACAAAAAAGCTATTCAAAACCATTAACAGAATGAAGATAAAAACTAGTTGCATTTCAGTGGTAAACCAATTGATATGCTGGTGGTTTTCATCTTCCACATTTACAGAAGATCTACATAGGATTAGGATTCTTGCAGCTATAGCGATTATGCCCAGGTTGGTGACAAAATGAACACATGTACACCTTCTTGTTTTGAAACTGAGACTCCCGTCGCCTAGTCCGCGGTCTACCAGGAGCACATATGGTAATAGGAGGCTACAAAAAAGTATGTGATTTATAATCACTAGATGTTAGTGTTAGCAAGGCTGACTTCCCAAGAGGGGGGGTGAATTGGGAAGATTGAAATTTTTCCGCATAAAGTGAAGTCAGTGAAGATATCACAATATAATGAAAACAATGCGTAAAACAGAGCAAGCTGAAAAGTAAAGATAGGGAGAAGAAGACTCAGTAATTTATCCTGGTTCGGTCTTTCCACTTGACCTACATCCAGTCCCCAAGACACCTCTTGAGATTTATCCATTATACAGTAAGAATTTCAATAGGCTTCTTGCTAGGGCCACAGTACACGAGTACGCTCTGTTTCTGAGCTCTCTCAAACTCTCCAAGCACTTTCACTATGTGCTTCCCAATCCCCTTGTGAATACCCCTCACAAGTAAATCTACCTTCCAGATGAAGAGTAGATTAATTATAATGAAATAACTCTCTTGTAAAGAGTAGATATGAAAGTTTAAGTACAAGTAGAGAAGTTGAGAGGGTAAAAGCTTTTGAGAAGAAGATTTAGCAGAAATTCGGTATATACAAGTTTGATTCGTTACCCACAACTTCAAATGATATTGTATTTATAGATTTAGGTCTCAAATATCCGTTAGAGACTAAATCTATCCGTTGGGGAAGTTATCCAACTGTTACTCTGAAAAACTATCCGTTTACCAACCGCATTTAATGTTTCTGACATACTGAAATTTGAATTTTGGTTGGTCAACAGACAAATTTCGAAGGAACCGAAGATTAAAGCTTCCAACGTTACAGCACGAAGTTCGTCTGTTTATGAAGTGAAATTCAAATTTTGAAACTTACAAAACATTTTCACAATGTGACATACAAATTTTCAAGAAGAAAGTTTTTCGGTTAAGTGTGAACAGTGTTTTTAATTTTCTACAGTGCCCTCGAAATTCGAATTTTGGAAGCCCAAAATTTGTCTGTTCTCAGTACGTGAAAAGGAGGCACACTAGTTCATTTTCTTCGAAATTCGAATGTTGAAGAGTAAAGTTCGTCTATCATAGAGACTCTTTTCAGACTAACTTCATCATTCGAATGTTGCAAGTTCACATCATTCGTATGTCAATGTTTCATTTCAACAGACTCAAGAACTTAGCTTCTGAAATTCGAATTTTAATGTTCAAAGTTCGTCTGTCAGAGAGCAGTTTTGAAACTTAAATCATTCTTGATCTCAGATGAACTTTAACATAGTTTCAGACGAATTTCTTCCATTTTCTCAAGTTTTGTTTTGTTTGAAATTCGAATTTTGAAGACTCAAAGTTCGTCTATTGCAAAGAAGCATCTTTCAGACTTATATGAAAATTCGAATGTTGGAAGTTCAAAATTCATCTGTCAGAGAGCATTTATCAAACTCAATTTCATTTTGATTTCAGATGCACTTTATCATAGTTTCAAACGAATTTCTTTGGTTTTTACAAACTTCATTTTACTTGAAATTCGAATTTTGAAAGTGTGAAGTTCATCTGTTACCAAAAGGTCTCTTTCAGACTAGATGAAAGTTTGAATTTTGAACAACCAAAATTCGTCTGACAGAGAGCCATCTCTTCAGACTTATTCAGTTTTAGCTCGAAATTCGAATTTCCAAAGGCAAAGTTCGAATTTCCAACTTGACAGTTTAGCTTAAACTTTCAACCTTCGTCTGTTTGTGGGTGTTTTTCAAATATTTAAAGATTTAACATAAAATCAAAGTTTGAAAAAATCTTTTCTTCAAATCAAAATCTTTTACCCAGTCATAACAAAAACTAAGGATCCTACAAAAGATCTAACAGCAAGAACTCAGAAAATCTTCACTTGAGACAGCTTTGATCTCCTTTGATATCTTCAATCCAAGCTCTTGAATGTTGGTTTGGAATCATCAAAACTCTTGATTCAACAGTTAGTTTATTCAATCGTGGCATGTCATTAGTTTCCACTGGAATCATGGTGCTACTATATATTTTTTCTTGTGCACTAATCTTGTAACAGTCTTCAACATATGCATAAACATTTCTATGAACTAATCTAATTGCTGCACATGCATGTGGACATGAAATGCCAACCATTTGCCATGCTTGATAGGTGCATTCCCAAGTTGTGAGATTCACCCTCAAATCTGCGGAAACAGTGCGAACTGATATCCTACTTAAGCTATAATGTTCAGCAACCATTGTTTCAGCCCTTGCCACATTCTCTTGTAGTTGTTCTTCCACTTTTAGACTCACCCCGTTTGTCCACTTTGACATAACCATCTTGCAACTATACAATTTCTTTGCCAATTTTGATCGATGTTCATTTATCAAAGCATATATATTGTGCTTCTGCTCCTTTACCAACCAAGCATTAAATGACTCAGCCAGATTTGTTGTCATATGATCCCACCTTCGATGCCGAAATCGAGATAAGGCCCAACGATCAATGTCACCATTTGTTTCTAGCCATTGTGTCACCTCAGGGGAGAAACACCTCAGATTGTCCATTGCTTTATCAAAATCACACTCCAACCTTACATATGTAACAGCATCCAACAACTTAAGTGCATCATCCTTTTTCTTTCTCCTTCTACTGTCTGTGGTGATTTTCATAAGCTCAAAACTAAAATTTTCCTTTACATGCCGATAGCAGTATGCATGTCGATCGCTTCCAAAAATATCTCACATTGCACTAATAATTGCATTATGCCTATCTAAAAGTATGGTTATTTGCACAGAACCTGTAATCTCTCTCAAATTCTGAAGAAACCATGCCCAATTATCATATGTCTCCCCACCTACAATTGCATAAGCTAGAGGGAACAAGTCATCATTTGCATCATATGATGAGGCTGACAGCAAGGTCCCCTTGTATGGACCACTCAAATAGGAGCCATCTATAGATAATATTGGTCGGGCCCCAAGCAAAAATCCATTTATGCAACATCCATAAGCAATAAATAGCCTCTGAAACTTGTTGTCTCCCGATACTTCCCATTTTGCAATTGTATCAGGGTCCATCTCCATCAGTTTATCACAAAGCCATGGGATTAACATATATGAATTATCAGGACGCCCATGAATTTCCTCTAATGCTTTTTCTCTTGCCCTATATGCTTGCTTGCAAATAAGGATTAGGTCATAATCCCTCAGTAAGTCTCGTACTATCTCAGTTGCTGTTTTGTTCGGATTACCCATTAAAGCATCATCAATTATACATGCTACCAGTGTTGAGTTGACCCTACGAGGCACAAGAAGGTAGTCTTATGCACTATGTGTGTGTTCATTATGAAAATGATGTACACACAGGAAGGGGCTTTCTCTTCCAACAATATATGCTGTTATTTTCCATTGACACCCAACAACCATGCACTTTGCAATCATCTTTTTTTGACTATTCTTTACATACTTGTATCCAAATTTATGAGCAACACTGTATTTGTACATTACTTTTCGGAATGTCTTTGCATTTGGAAATGTCTGTCCTACTCAAAGAAATAGGTCATTCCATTTCGTACAATTCAACATTGGTCGAGATATAGGCAGACTTTACGTTCCACAAGGTAAAGTATTGACTTCCTCCCAAGAAGGATTCCCATCCTCCCCACAAGTATTCCCTTCCTCCTAAGAAGGAGAATCATCCAATGAGAATCTTGTTATAGCCTCTATCCTGCATTCACAAACCATCACAATATATTACAACAAATTATTGAAAAAAATCAGCTTCAAAATATGTCCAATTTCATTTAATTAAATTCCCATGAGAGAAATTCAGATTTTCCAACTCAGTACAATAATTTTCAGCATTCAGTGTCTTATTTAATCAATCCTCATAAAATGCTCCTAACTTGAATTAACATAATTTCCAAGTGAGAAATTTAGAATTTCCAACTCCTTCTACCTATTTTCAGTAGTCTCAATATTATTCATTATTGTCATTTAATTCCAAAACTCATTTTAAGTCTGTCCAAATATCTAACCAAGACAACTTACCCTTCTAAATGTTCCATTGATGTCTCTACAATTTCATTGATTATGTTCCCCCCAATGTATACATGTGCAAATTCATCATTGAACCTTACCAATTTTTGAACTCCTTCATTATTTACAAGATCTATAAATGTACTATAATCGAACTTCACTGTATACTTCACTTCAACTCCATTGCATTCATTACCCGTTATCAATGATATCATTCTCAACAGCTCGTGCTGTGTCATGCATTCTCTTAACAACTCAGCATTTGTTTTCCCTCCCTCATATTGGATCCTACCTTGCACATCTTTCACAAATTGTCCCCCAAAGTGAACATAACAAAATACATCTTTCAATGAACTACTTGACATCTGTAAATCAACCATGCAAGAAGCAATTATCTAGTTGTTACAAATGATTTTACCAAGATTAAATCATTTCTCATAACAACTATTAATTAAACCACAATTCCTAACTATAAATTTCTATCTTCTTTACCTATACTAATTAAGCAAGAGTGAATCATAATATTTATTAATAAAATAACCCAATAAGCCAATTATTAGTTTAGACTACAGTTTACAAGAAAGATCAATTTTCTGCATAATTTTCATAGACATAAAAAGCATTTCCAACTGACATTTGCATAATTTCATACCTCTCATATCAGTTTTCAGTACTCCTCCATACTTTCGTTTAGAAAAAATATCAGTTCAATAAAAAACATCATATCCACTGATAAGTTCATAAGCCATCGGTTCATACGCCATCGAAAGTGTGATATATGTAGTTTTAACATATTATTAAGCTATACAAAACAAGTAACAGTGCTTTACCAATGTTTTACCGAAAACCAACCGATGTTTTATGAGCAAAGCTGAAATGCATGATGTAGCAATGATAGAGAGGCAGCAGAAAAAATAAAGATGAAAGCAATGATGTAGCAAGGAGAGATAGCCACAATAGAAGAATAACATGGCAGAAATTATGACAGAGGTAGATGAGAAGAATAACAATACTTTACCCAACACCAACTAAGATGACACCAAGCTTTGGGGAGGAAGATATTTTAAACCTGGGGAGAGGAAGAATTTTGCCCTTTATGGAGCTCTATTGATGAAGACGATGACTTCATGTGCTTTCTGATTTTGGGAGCCATCCATGCGTGTGTTTTTGTTTCTGAAGTGAAGGTTAATTTTGTCTATATGGTTTTATTTTTATCCCAGTACAGGACCCGGGAACTTGGAAAAGATTACATAATTTAGGACCCTAATTTGTCATTATGTGTCTTGGAAGGTCCCTAAATGTCTTTTTCCCTAATAACTTCCTCTTATACAGCTTAACCTGTATGAAAACTTTCCATTCACTTCCCCTCCACTCCACTGCAGATATGGATAACACTCCATGGACATAGCCCAATGTAAAATGTAGGCTTAATATTTCAACATTTATGATCTCGAGCTGATTAAATCTGGTATCTACTTAGTGTTTTTCAGAGATCCTAAAGGATAATGGCTCTCTCTTTTCGTTGTTGTAAGAATAGTAAATAATTCCGTACATTGTAAATCTCAAAGGAACCCCTACTTGCTCTATATATAATAATATAACTAAAAGCAAATTCAGTTGTAGCCCCTAACCTAATCTTGTCAATGAAGCACTAACCTTTGCTGATCATATGATTCAAGCTAAGGGCCTTTCACAAATCCTTTGCAATGGGAACATTAATTAATTTGTTGGTTATGTGATATAAATACCTTTTGAGGCCGTTGTTTTGTCAAGGACATTTTGTAACCATTTTTTTTTTTTGGTTAATATATATCCCTTCCATTCAAAAGAAAAAAAGCAGAAACTGGATATGGCTGCAGGTTCAACCTACACATGCATGATTCAGCTAGCTAGAACTGGAAATGAAATAAACATAGGAGATCAATGATTGCCGTTGGTTTCAGGATGAGCTGTTGTTGCCATTAGTGTTCACTAGACTTAGTGGCGAAGCTTGAAACAAGGTGAACCTCATTGTACGGCTCTTAGATGATCGATATGTATCTTTAGACTCCTCAATATCTGCATCGCATGTTAAAAGAACCCATTCACCGTCCTCATCTAAATACTTGAGACCAATGTTGTTAACATCATTCAGATTGAATCGTCTGGCGATCTCTAGTTGAAGTTCTCTAAACCCCCAATTTGGTTGCAAGCTAAACCGAATTTTTTCATCCCCGAAAGTAGCTTTCACCCTAAAAGCACCTCCATCTTGTGCGTTTTCAGGCAAGGGAGGTAAAGCCTCAACACTAGGATACTCTCCAAGTGCTTTCTGCTGGCTCGAGAAATATTTTGTATCCTCAGGCAACTCTGCTTCGACGTGAGGGTGAGCTCTCTTGAGTGACCCTTCTGGGCTTTCTGTAACTACAATGTCTCCGCTAGACACGGCATTGATTATGATGGAAGTCTGGCTGCAACAAGAGGGTGGAGATTTTAGTACTGTTGTGCCTCCGTCGCTATATAAGCCGTTCTCGGGATGAACATGTATTTTCTTGGAATGGTCACTCATGCTTGATGTTTGAGAAGGACCACCCGCGGACAAATTTGTGGAGCTCAACTCTGGAAAACTGGAATAGAAAGAACCAATCTGAATGACACCCTCGGCACCCTGTACTGAATCGATCACGAGCTGCAGTTTCCTTAGCGAGTGTCCTACCTTCTTTATTTTCCTTGAAGGCCATCTGTTAATTCCATGTTGTCTGCATATCCTTTTAAGAGTCGTGGGACATACTGCAAGTGAACACATTAAATTCAGTTTAGAACAATAAGTAGTAAAAGCTGGGGATCGCTAAGCAGTGGCCGAATGATATGCTTGCTAACAGAAAAGAAAGGAATTTGGATGGAACGAGTCACACATGAGCGCTGAATTGTTTCAATAATATCAACACTAGACGAATTGCTGTAGCCTATTAGTTATCATAGATTGTACACTAATATCTTATGCATACCGCCTATGCTCTTGGCAGCATCTTTAAGGCTTCCTGCGAAGTACTGTCGAAGAACTGGCAAGCCGATAGTCTTCTCTGCCTTGGTTCGTCTCTTCTCGCCTGTTTTTCTGCCACCCGATAAGCGGCGTCCACCAAAAGTATAAGATTCTCCCGCACCCTCTACACTCGCTCTGGATGCTGCTGAGCTGTGGTGAACTTGTCCATAATCTGTCAATGCTTGTCCATTGCAGAATCCCTCGTGACTGCCGTCCCAGTTGGTTATGACTTTGAACTCCTGTTTCGGTTCTTCCAGGTATTCCAAGGACACAGACACGCCTTTCCCCTTATGTTGTGTTTGAGCCTCCATCATATGTGCAATCCAGGACGACTCTTTTGAAGATGGTTCTTCTAAATTAGGAGACCCAAATTCAAGAGTTTCTTCTTTGTGGAATCCTCCACCTTTTGAAGCCGCAGCCAACATTTCTCCAACTGTAAACGTGAATTCTTCCTCAATCTGTTTGTCCATGGCTACATGTAAACTCCGGCAAGCTTGCTGTACCACAATACATAATAAATTCAGCATCTGTTTTTGTTCCTCGCCGTCATGGCAATCCTTTGGCAAGAAAAATTCCAACACAAAATCAGCGGATCCAGTGTAGACACTCCGGAGGGGAATAGCGACAGCGGCGTGCAACCCAAACATGGTAGCATGGTGACACAGAGGATACTCAGTTTTGCTGAAGGCAGTTATGTCTGTTGCAAAGCATGGTTTAGTAGTTGTGAAAGCTATGCCAACAATGCCTTGCCCTCTAAGAAGGTGGTACTCAGAGCAGGCTTCTTGGAACCCAAGTAAGTCTAAATTCGCCACGTAACAAGCAGAATCTACGGTGGACAGACATCCCACGTAGATGTCGTTTGAACTTTGTGGACGTCCACCCATACCTTCTTGTCCGCAGGGCGCCCAAGTGAGAGCTAGAGGCAAATTATGTGTCTTGCACACAGACGTCAACACTTCTGCTATCTCATTTAGTGCAGCTAGGTACAACTCGTCAAATACCTGTTTACATACACATAGCAACCAGGCATTCTTAGGTAATCTTATGTATGGTCTGACTCTAGTCTAACTCATCGGCTCACACTCTTGTACGTACCTTCACAGCAGGAGAAAAAAGATTCTGGCAGCTCTTAAAATCATGAGTCTGCACTTAAATCAGTTTACATGCTGATCTGAGAGAGATTTTAGTGACACAATAACACTGATTAAGCAAAACCATTGGAAGCATCCATTAAGCACATATTCAGTTCTTTAATTGTCCCCCTTTGTTACTGTATAACATTAATCCGGCCTCTAGATCAAGTATATATTGCAATAGATGCTAGCTAGCTGTATGGGAAAATAGTAGAAAAAGAAGATAGAAGGTGATAGTATGAGAAAAGAAGAAAACCTGGAGAGCATGGCAGACATTGTCAAGTTGTGGGTGACAGTTGATGGTGTGATTGGTCATTACAATCTCGATAACCCCGAGGCATGTGCCGCTGCCTCGCTCAAAAACGGGAAGGGCCAAAGATCCCCGCAAATCATAGTGCTGCTGTGCATAATGAAGATACGGAACATACTCGTGGCTTTTGAAAAACCGAATTGTGGGGGTCCACTGATCAGGCAATTTTTCTAGGATTACTCGACACTCTTCTGAATCCTCCTCAGCAGCAGCCAACTGATAACCTTTGGAAACGTTTCGGTAATATTCAAGAGTCTTGCAATTTGGATCAAGTGATGAGTATGGGGGAGCGTGATCGTGAGCACTGAAGGTTAGAACGTATGATCCCTCTCTCCTAATGGGTACCCATATCTGAAAAAGCACGTTGGTATTTTTGGTGTATTCTCTCAAGTACCCAACGGCAAGCACTAATCTTTCTTTGACTGAGGAAGATGGATCAGGATTAACCTTGGGTCCAATCCACCACATTTTGCCCACTTCAGTGCTTGCAACCACGAAACTTTCTGATTGGAATGGAAAACTTACCTCTGATTCTTGTTGATAGATTGGGTCAGAGGATGCCCAGTAGTGTAAATTAGGGTCATTGAGGGAATTAGTGGGATTCGTAGCACAAGGCTGCGTGAAGTTGTGTGATCCTTCAGTGGTTTCCAGCCAGCAACCATGTGCAAGGAGCTCGTCAATGAAATCCACTTCTGAGACTGAGGCAGTACTGTTCGACAAGGTCTCAAATGCAAGATTATTGTGTAATAAGGCACCATATTCCATGCTGCTTGTACCCCCACCTACGATTCTCTCCGACAGATCCTATATATATAGATATACACGTAACATTAAACGATCGAACAGAAGAGAAAAGGATAATAATATGATGTAAATCTCTCTCCAAAATCCAACCAAAGGAGGATTTGGATCTCATCAACAATTAAAACAAATTGGCATGAAGCAAATATTGAAGCTTGTTCGAGTTGACTGTGGAAGGAGTATCATCTTATTTATTTGGTTCAAGGAATCAAGAGGAGTACGGCATTAATTAGTTCGTGAAAACATTAAAGAAAAAGAGATGAGTCGTTGGTTGGAAAGCCTTAACATATGATATAATGCTAACTACAATAGAAAAATTCATAAAACTCAATCCAAACTCTATTAAGGATTCTCGTATGTCAACGCCCGTAATATATGTACAGATGGAATGAAATAAACACAGCATAATCGTCGGTAACAGTAACACGTTGAGAAATTACCATCCCATTATCGCACTCTTACTTAGTACAGCTGATTTGTGCCAAAAGGAAATAGAAAGTTGAGGTGAAATCTTGGGTTTCTTGCCTCGCTATGAAAAAGGGTAGTTCGTTATATGAAGCTCGAGAGAAAAACTAGTAATTAAGGAGTAAGGACTTTACCTTTGGAAGATTGTGAGAGAACTGAAGGGGCTTAATTAGGAGTGCTGTAGCAGCACCAGTGACTGAGGTTATGTGCTCTAGTTTGGGTGGTGCAGTGAGAAGGCTGCCTTAACTCAGCAAAACCAAAAAACGTACTTGGCTGCATAAGAAAGTAAGGTAGAACACAAGATATGAGTATATTCAGTGGGGAAATTGGGTGTGAGTAATTAAGTAAGCAAGACACAGAAGGGTATGATATAATAGGAATCGTAAATACGTACACAAAGGGCAGTGACGCTGGATATATGTCTGCCTGCCTGCCAATGTCTTAAACAAGAGTCTCAGTCACCAATCTGTGTCAATGTGCGTGAGCTAGACTATATATATAATATAGTAGCAGGGTTTAAGAATGTTCAAGTTGAATATAGGAGGGAGGAGGAAGAGGAGAAGTTGTACTCCGGAGAGAGAGTTGGCTCGCTAGCTCTCCTAGCGCCACATGGCAATTCTACAAATTTAGTGTTTGGAAAAATCTACGAAGCGAGGATTGCGTACACGTGCACGATATCGGCGAAAAGGATGCGTCTAAATATTAACAGTGCAAGTTGATGGCAACCATGTCCATGACGATTGAGAACATGACTTAATTTTCTACGTGTTTAACATCCAAGTTGAGGCCGTGAAAGACATTCTCGTGTCTCATTGGTTATGTTCATTGACACCACGAATCTCCAAAAACCTAACTAAATTATTACCATATATATATTATGGTTAAACAAGTTAGAGTATGGATTGTTTGTTTGGGCCCCCTCTTGGAAAAGGACCGAAAGACAGACTCTTTACTAATGGCCGAGGATTAATCGTTGATGCTGGGATCCCTTCACACCTCATATAAATCACTTTCACCTCTCTCTTCTTGTTCCTGTATTCTTTCTTTTATTTTATCTCTTTCGTAACGTCATATATTCAGTTTCAGAATTTCTGTCTGTCTTGTCTATTGGACCACTTCTTGATTCTATTTAAATATATCTCCTTACCATATCACCATGTTAGCTATGTAGTTTGTTGTCCAAAATTAGAAGATTTCTACTTTATATACATATATATATATATATGTAGTACGATACAAGCATATTGTTCGATCGGCCGCTACTCAATGTAATGATTATCGCATGAATTACTTTATCATTGCCGGATGTACTTGAGTATTTACCTTTAATGATTAGTATTACTTAAAAACTATATTCCCTTACTACTAGAAAAATCAAATTTAGCAAAAAAATTTAGTGAGTAATTATTCATTCCTTGCTAAATGATCTAAACAGCGAGAGAATTAGTGAGAAATTATAAGTTTATAGCCATTATTAACTTTAGTGAGACATTTTTTATTTCTCACTAAATTAATACAAATAATGATGAATTAGTGAGGTATTTTTTATTCTTCACTAAATTATTATGAATAGTGAGAAATCTAGCAAGAGATTTGTCTCTTGGTAATTTTTTTTAAATTAATTTTAATAGATTAAAATTATTTTATTAAAAATTTAATTTTAATGAATTAAAATTTTTTAATAATTAAGTTATAAAATTATTTTTATTAGATGATTATTTTAAATTAATAAAAATAGTTAAATTAATTTTCATAACTTATTGACAAAAAATGAAATTGAAACTTCGTTTATTACAAAATTCAAAATATAAAGTATTTTATAATATTAATAATTGAAAATATAATACATTTTTATTTTTTAACAATATATTAATTTATAAATATATATATATATGTGTGTGGATAAATAATATATATTTAATATTTCATATAAATACTGCAAATATATTTTAATTCAACTAATAAAAGTGTGAATACAAAAGTATTGAGAATAAGAGGTCATGAGTACGGCATATTTGAAATCATTATATGACATAGCAGTGATGTGGCACGGTCACGACAGTAACATGGCAATGATGTGGTGATATTGAATTTTTTGTGATTTAGCAAGGAAATAGAGAAAAATAAGTCCTTCTCTAAATTTAGAGAGGGAATAGATCCCTTGCTAATTCCCTCGTTAATTTAGCAAGGGAATCAACTCATCCCTCGCTAAATTTAACGACACGATTTATACTGACTGAATTAGCGAGGGATTTTATTCTCGTTATTTTCAATTTAGTAAGGGAAAAACGGTATTTAGTGAGGGATTTATCCCTAGCTAAATTTGATTTTTCTAGTAGTGCCTCTAGTCCCATTTATAAAATATTATTTTGAAAATTTGCTTGGTCCTATTTATAAAATGTTGTGTTATTTTTTCATTTGAATTTCCTTCTTTATGATTCCTTTAATGACTTTTTTTATCTTGTAAATTGTTCTAGTCTTTAATTAGTAGGGGTAAGATTGAAAGCTTACACTAACTTTTTATAAATTTAAGAATATAATTATATCTCCTTAATATCCGTGCAATGAAATATAACACCTTATAAATGGGACCAAAGGGAGTATATATTAGCTCGGTAAGTTTTATAAGATACACATTATATATATTAATTGTTCCCACCCAGTGCCATCTGTCATGAAATGAATCATCGCACCAAACCACGCCAGCTGCGTAAAACAACTTAATTACTTCAAGTTTCAACTATTACAAGGAGACGAGAGAAATGCTTAATTAACTCACATCCAAGTATTTACCAATTTCGTTTCTCTAAACACTTAAAGAATCATGGCAAAAAAAAAAACTAAAGAACAGCTCGTCCCATCATTCTCATTTGGCTCATGTGTGTGTTTGTGGCTCTGTTAAATATTATGGTTATGTTTTATATGCATATTCGAATTTACAGTTCAAATGAATGAAAATCAATATCTAGCTAGATCGTCCATATATAGTTATTGATGCAAAACACACCTTACTTCTCGAGGTTCTTGATTTACGTTTGAGAAGTTGTCAAGATTAATTAATTAGAACCTCTATCAATTCAAAGGAATCTCATTTAATAATCAATCTAAAAACATAGATTAGCCCTTACCCAAAGAAAAAGAAAACACAAGATTAGCCACCCCGGATGAGTTTGGTATTTGTTTATTGTTTTAGTCTTAATTTATAGTTCAACATTGAAATTATGTGGCAGGAAAACTGAAACAAATTGCAAGATATATACACACACTCCATCTGATCCTAAATATAGGGCATTTTTTCATGATTTTAAATATAGAACATTTTTCAAAATATGAGGTAATATTTATTATGTATTTACAAAGAATGCACAATATTTAATTTGTTCCAGAAAAAGAGAGAAAGATATTAGATAATGGTATTTTAGAAAAATATTGTGATTTTTGAAAAATTAAAATAGTTAACTAACACTAACTCCTATCTTTAATCCGTGTGATTCGAATAAAATTGATCTTATATTAAGGATCAGAGAGAGTAACAAATATATAATTGATGCTTTATTTTATATTTATAAAATACCCACATTTTATACATATTTTCATCTTAACATATGATGATTTGGTACTTTTTGGCAAGATTCTGCATAACTTGAAGTATATTTACATCACAGAAATATTTATGAGGATTTTGGAACAAAGCATAGCAAAAAGGAGAAGAAAAACACTCAAATGAGTCCATTCAGTCTCCCCATAATTTCTCACCCGGCCATGGGTGAGAAGGCGAAGAGGAAACTCTTCACCAAGAGGACGTGGCACCAAGTCTACCATTAAAAGCAACCAGTTGGCACCAGGTGGGTTCGGTATTTAGAGGAATTATGCTTTCCAGCCGGTGCCATGTGGAGAAAAATTAGTTAGAGCTGGTGCTAGCTTGTCTTAAGGAACTTATGTGCTCTTTACGTGGTTTCATGATTTTACGGGCTTTCATGGGCTTCTGAACTTTCTCTATATAAAGAGATACGATAGAAACACAAAAACACATTTATTCGAGCACTCAAAGGCCAGAGAACACCATTCTGAAGCTTTTAAAGCAACTAGAAATGATCGTAATGTGGAGAGAGAAAGAGATTAAGGGAGTTTTGGAGCAACATTCTAGCTTTTTTTTTCTACCTTTTTCTTTTGTAACCTTTGTTTGATGATTTGGGATTTTATTATTGTTGATGACTATTTCTATGGATCTCTAAAACCCCAGTCAGAGGTAGAGATATAGTCTGACTAAGATTAACTCAATTCTATAATTTTTATTATGACTCTGGAATTTGAGCTTTAATATATATATTTGATTTCTATATTTTCTTCCATTATATCTGTCTTCTTTGCTTTATTGTTGATTTTGTAGCTGGCCACCATAAAATATAATTCAAGAACTAAGAGGAGAAGAGTGAGCCTAGCTTTAGGAAAATAGATGTAAATAACTAGACTAGATATAGATCTAGGAATTTACTATGACTTAAGTTGTAACTTCATGATTTTGTTAGATGTACAGGTTGTGTGAGAGCAAATTGGACTCTAATTAAATACGGACTAATATGTTAAGAGGTGATTAGGACATAATAGACACAACTATCACTATAATTACATAGAGTCTAATCAAAAAAGTGAATTAAGTTATCCCAGTAGGTAAATCCCGATCCCTTGACACATCTAGTAATTAAATTAAACTTAGACATTGATTTGTTTGTTTTCCATTTTTATTTCCGATCTCCCAATTGAATTGTTATTGGGTTTTTGGATTAAAAATTTCGGATTAGTAGATTTCACAACCTCACTTAGATTCGACTTCAGAATACTCTAAACTTCTATTACTATGATCGACCCTATATACTTGTAGGACCTAATCAAGTTTTGGCACCATTGCTAGGGAGGTCAACAAATTTATTTGTCCTTTATTTTTAGTCTTTTTATAAAAAAAAAATCTTTTTCTTTATATTTTGACTTTATGTTATTAAGATCCAAAAAAGTTTTAATAATACTTCTGAATTGATTCCTATTAATCCTGAAATTGATTGTGCTTGTAAGGAGATCCAAGCTAGAAGGAGGCGCGATATGACTAATGAAGTAATACTTGTTAGGGCTTAAGCTAATCCACTTTGGAGGGATACAGATAAGCTTATAGTTTATAACAGTCCATCGTGCATCAGGCTATCTGAAAATACTAAGAATTATGAGTTTAACACCATACACTTGAACTCGCTACCACATTTTCATGGGCACATAGGCGAGCTGGTATTGCAGTTTCTCATGGATTTCTATAATAGGACCAATCCCTCTGAATGACCTCAATATAGATGAACTTAAAATGAGATGTTTTAATCTTTGCTTGAAGGATAATGCATGACGATGGCTATTCAATCTACCTGAGGACTCCTTGACATCATGGAGGGAGATTTATGATGATTTTATAGCTAAATTTTATTCTCCTCAAAGAACTATAGATTTGAGAGACAAGATTTATCTTTTCAATAGTTGGAAGGTGAGTTCTTTTATGACATATGGGATCACTTCAAGGACATTCTGAATGAATGTCCGCATCATGGGTTCAATGATATGATGGTGGCTAAGTTGTTCTACAACACTCTATGTCTTTCTTTTCAGTCTCTTGTAGATATAACTGTAGGGGAATGTAATTTGACAACTAACGAGATGATGGATATTTATGAAAGGGTGGCAACTCAGACTAGGCAAAAGAGGGTGAGAAGGAAATGAGTACCAATACATGAAATTAACAGCTTGAAAAGATAAATCAACGTATCAATCTCCTCTTTCAATAGCATGCCAATACTAGTTATCCTTCTAGAGATGTATGTGCTATGTATGATGGTTAATCATACCATTGATGCCTATGTCTATGCAGTTCAAGGAGAAGTCAATTATATGGGTTTCAATGCTAAGCGTTTGCAGTTTTGGCAACAGAAGAATGATCTTTTTTCTAATACTTATAAACCAAGGTGGAGAAATCATCCGAACTTTTCTTGGAAAAATCAAGGTGGACAAAGGCCTAATCTTCCATAAGGGTTTCAGCAGAAAGTACTACCAGCTAATGTTCAATATATTTCCATTGAGGAGAAAAAGTCTAACTTGGAACATTTAGTTACTAAACTTGCAACTAGTCAGCTAGCTAGTAGTAAAAATATTGAGCAAATCAACAAAACTTTAGAGCAATTTATGGTTAGCCAGGCTACTACCAAAGTGCTATATAAGTTGTCATTCGTAACTTGGAGACACAAATGGGCGATCTAGAAAACATGGTGACTAAAAAGGTTCAAGGCCAATTTCCTAGTAACACTAAAGCCATTCCAAAATAAAGAGTTATGGCAATTACTCTCAAAGGTGGCAAAGAGTTGAAGGAAGAGGTGAAGAAAAAAAAAGAATAAGAACAAAATTGAGAGTGGTGAAAAAGTTGAAGTTGAGAAGAGTAAGGAGACCCCAAAAGCTAATGGTGATATTCAAAAGCAATCTCCTTCCACTAATGTGAAGCCATATGTACCCCCTATTCCTTTTCCTTAGAGGGTTCAAAAGAAAGAGCAGGATACTAATTTCCAGAGATTTCTGGATATATTCAAGAAGATCCAGATTAATATTCTTTCATTGAAGCTTTAGCAAAAATGTTATCTTATGCCAAGTTTCTCAAAGAGATCGTGTCCAACCAAAAGAGGCTTAAGGAGTATGCTACTATGCAATTGAATGAGGAATTCAGTGCGATATTGTAGAACAAGTTTCCACTTAAGCTCAAAGATCCAAGGAGTTTCTTTATACCTTGTGATATTGATTCTAAAACTATTAAAAATTGTTTATGTGATTTGGGTGCATGTATTAATTTGATGCCTTATTCCATTTACATGATGCTTTGAATAACTGATATGAAACTCTCAAATATGACTCTCACCTTTGCAAATAGATCAGTTAAGTACCCAAGAGGAATAGTTGAAGATGTGTTTGTTAAAGTAGGTAAACTAATTATTTCTGTTAATTTTGTAATACTTGATCTAGAGGATAATATTAATGTGTCTCTTCTTCTTGGGAGGCCATTTTTATTGACTGCTAGTGCTTTGATTGATGTTCCCACTGGAAAATTAATTTTTAGAGTAGGTAATGAAAGGGAGAAATTCCAATTTTCTAAGACTGTTAATTTTTCTGTGTTTGAAGAGTCTTGTTTTAGTATTGATGTCATTGATACATTTGCCTAAGAATTTTTTAATAAGCATTTTTATGAGTATCCCTTAGAAGCATGCATTGCATTGAATTTAAATGAAAAGGAAGTAGAAGTAAATTTGGTTGACGTTGTTATGAGACTTGAAGATATAGGTTATGTACCATGCACTAAACAATTTGAAATCTAGGAGAAGGTACTCCATTATCTCCTTCCTCTGAAAAGTCACCACCCAAAGTTGATATTAAACAATTTTCCTCTCATTTGAAATATACTTTCTTAGGTGATTTTAATACTTTTCCTATTATAGTTGCTGCTGAATTGAATTTTGAACAAGAAGACAAATTGTTGAGAGTTTTGAGAGAGCATAGGCCTGTCATTAAGTGGTCTATTTCTAACATAAAGGGTATTAGTCCCTCTATTTTTGTGCACAGAATATTGATGGAAGAAAATCACACTCCAAAGATTCAAAGTCAACGGAGGCTTAATCAACACATGAAAGAAATTGTGAGAGCCAAAGTATTAAAGCTTATTGATGCAGGTATTATTTATCCTATTTTTGACAATCTTTGGGTAAATCTTGTGCAAGTAATTTCGAAGAAGGGAGGTATGACTATGGTATCTAATGAAAAGAATAAGTTGATTCTGACAAGAATGGTCACTAGGTTGCGCATGTACATTGATTATAGAAAGTTGAATGAAGCAACGCGTAAGGATCACTTTCCCCTTCCCTTTATGGATGCTATGTTAGAAAAGATAGCTGGGCATGAATATTATTGTTTTCTTGTTCGTTATTCGAGGCATTTCCAAATCCTCATTACACCTATGGACCAGGAAAAGACGACTTTCACATGCCCCTTATGGTACATTTGCTTACCATAAAATGACTTTTGGATTATATAATGCACCTTCCACTTTTTAAAGATGCATGATGGTAATATTTTCTAATATGATAGAAGATATCATTGAGATCTTATGGATGATTTTTCTATTTTTGGTGATTCTTATGATATCTGTCTATCTAATCATGCTCGAGTTTTGCAGAGATGTGAAAAGATTAACCTAGTGCTTAGCTAGGAAAAGTGTCATTTTATGGTGACTGAGGGAATTGTTTTGAAATATAAAGTTTCAGCTAAGGGAATTAAGGTTGACCATGCAAAAATTGAAGTAATTGAAAATTTGCCTCCTCTTAATTCTATTTAGGCTATAAGAAGTTTTCTAGGTCATACAGGATTTTTTAAAAGGTTTATTAAGAATTTTGCTAAAATTGCTATACCTTTAACAAATTTGTTGGCCTAGGATGTCCCTTTAAATTTTGATGATGATTGTATGAATGCATTTAGTCATTTAAAAAAATGCTTTGATTTTTGCCCCTATTGTTGTTCCCCCTTATTGGAGTTTATCTTTCAAACTTATGTGTGATACAAGTGATTTTACAATTGGTGCCAATTTGGGATAGAGAAAAGGTAAAAATTTGCATGTCATTTATTATACCAGTAAGGTCTTGGATAACACGCAAATTTGTTATATGACCACTGAAAAAGAATTTTTGTCTATGATTCATGCTTTAGGCAAATTTAGGTCTTATCATTTTATCTCTAAAGTCATTATGTACACTGACTATGTAGTTTTGAAGTATCTCATGAGTAAGAAGGATGCCAAGCCAAAGTTGATGAGTTGGGTTCTCTTATTGCAAGTATTTGATGTTGAAATTAGAGATAAAAATGGCATTGAAAATCTAGTTGTTGATCACTTATCCCAACTTGAGCATTTGCCCAAAAATAATGAATTTTCTATTAATGAAGAGTTCCTTAATGAAAGGCTGATAATTGTATATGCTTTATTTGTTCCTTGGTTTGCTGACTATGAAATTTTCTAGCCGTAGGTATTATTCCCAAGGATTTCAATTCTCATAAGAGGAAAAGATTTCTAGCTGAGGTCAAGCGTTATATTTGGGATGATCAGTTGTTCTTCACGAGATGTACTGGCGATATAGTCTGAAGATGTATGCCACAAAAAGAGATGGTTCCTATTATTGGCCATTACCACTATTCTCCTTATGGTGAACACCATGGTCCTAACAAGACTGCAGCAAAAGTTCTTCAAAGTAGCTTTTTTTAGCCCATATTATTCAAGGATGCAAGGACCTTTATGACTAATTGTGATAGATGTCAACGCACGAATTTTATTGGTAAGAGACATGAGATGATCCAACAAGGTATATTGGAAGTTAAGCCATTTGATGTTTGAGGGCTAAACTTTATGGGCCCTTTCTTTTCCTTATATGGTAACGTATATATTCTTGTTGCTATTAGTTATGTTACTAAATGGGTTAATGTTTCGGTATTACCTAACAAAACTGCTGCTAGTATAGTTAAATTTCTGAAAAAATTATTTGTTAGGTTTGGGGTCCCAAGGGCAATTATATGTGATAATGGGGTGCATATTAAAAATCATCAGTTTAAAACTTTGTTGCATAAATATGGATGTCATCTTAGAGCTAGCACCATATATCACTCACAGGCTAGTGGCCAAGTTGAGATTTATAACAGGGAATTGAAAAGAATTTTGGAAAAAACTGTTAATGCATCTACGAAGAATTGGCCTGTTAAGCTAGATGATGCATTTCGAGCGTATAGGATTGCATATAAAACATCATTAGGCATGTCTCCATATAAAATTGTTTATTGTAAATCTTATCATCTCCCGATTAGACTTGAACATCATGCATATTAGGCTGTGCATGCTTTGAATTATGATTTGAAGGATACAAGTGAAAAGTGTATACTCCAATTAATGAGCTAGATGAAATAAGAAGAAAGTCTTATGAAAATGCCCAGATTTATAAAGTGGGCTTGGTATGATAAGTGAATTCTAAATAGAGAATTTAAGTTTGGGCAAAAAGTGTTATTATTTAACTCACACCTTAAATTTTTCCCTGGGAAGTTGAAGTCCAAGTGGTCCAAGCCATTTGAAGTCACTAATGTTTAGTCCTATAGAGCTATAGAGATCAAGGAGCATGATAGAAGCACTTTTGTAGTGAACGGACAATGCCTGAAGCTATATTATGATGGGGACTTCGTGGAGAAGGCTCGTTCTATTTCACTGCAAGAAGTTTGAAAACACCACTCTCTGTTTGGCTATCAATATTAAATTTAGCGTTTATTGGAAAGCAATTCAACTTTGTTTTTCTTCTTTTAATTTTTGTTTTTGTTTCTAATTTTTGTTCTATTGCCCCTATTGCTCTAAACTTCTTCCCTCAAGATTTGTTGTATGATTAATTTGATTATGGTGGAAGTAAGCCTGGAACACATGCAATAAGTCCAACCAGCACTTCAAGTATTACCTAAACACCAAAGGAGTTTCAATTCCTTTTATCTTTTACTTTTATTCTATTTCCTACAACATTAAGGACAATGTTGAATCTAAGTACGGGGGAAAGAGTTTGTTATTTGGTTACTCTTGATTGATTTGTCCTTAAGGAATTGTGCTGATGTGTTGAAATTAGGAAATGTTTCATGACTTTATGCGCTTAATTGATATTATTTAAGTTTATCTTGCTTAATTTTCTGAGCTAGTGATTTTTTGTCACCATAGGATGCTTGATTTTATGCTTAATGAGGTAAGGTAATTCATTTGTAAGTGAGGAACCTAAGTGTTAAGACTATAAATTTGAGCACTATGACTTAGCATGTAATAAGTGTTTATAAGTAATTAAGTTTGTAGGAAAGTGGATTATATATTTATTTATAAATTTAGGTATTTTCAATTGTTGTGTATGAATTAATTATTTAGTTGGAGAGATGATTCCAAGAAAAAAAAATCCATTCCACTGGCTCAAGCTGTACTTAGTAACCAGTAGGTTTTAGCAAAAAACATTGTCCTTCACGTCAAACAGTGCAATATAAGTTATGAGTATATCAAATGTAAGATCTTTTTGTTAAAAGAGTGCATAACGGCCCAAGAAAAATAAATAAAACCCCAGATAAAATTGAAGCACGTTGTGCAGAAAATTAAATAAATAAATCCTTGTTGATCTCCATTACACATAAGTTAAATTGAGGTTTATACACGATTAATTAAGGTATTTTAAGTTCTTAAATAAGTGTATAATTTCTCTTCCTCTTGCTTGATTGGCTGTTTGCAATTGTTACATGCTAGGTACTGTCGTACCCGAAAAAATGCGACGGAAGGAAAAAAGGAAACAAATCTGGTTTTCGAGTGAAAACCGACTTGCGAGGAGTCGCAACCAAAATTTTGAGGAAAAACCTTGGAAAACCGAATTAAAGAGGAAAGGATGGTCTTCATAACCAGAGTTGGATTCGGGAGTCGATTGTGTGTGGGGAAGGTGTTAGGCACCCCACAACACCCGTTCCTAGAAACGGTTACCTTACATTGATTGTGTAAATTAATATGGCTTAAAAATATATTTTGGTTTTCCTTTTATAAATCACATGCGAGAATAAGGGTGGAGAAAATTTTAAGAAGATTTGCAAAATTTGGAAAATGGAATAAGAAGAATAAGAAAAATAATTTAACTTAGGAATTAAAAGGGTTTAAAGAAGAAAATGAGGAAAAAGAGATTTAAGAAAATAAATTGAAAAATAAGATAAAGAAAACAAATTAAATTAGGATTGGGGATATTTAAGCAAAATGAGAAAAATGAATTAAGAAAATAGATTGAGAAACCTTTATTAAATTAAGGAAAAACCACCAAATAAATCAGAAAATATTTATTTATTTACAAAGGCGGACTTGACCCAAGATCGGAGCCTAGGGCCTACGTACCCTGCGATGGGGATCAAAGTCCACGTAGTTCGGGACTAGAAATGCGTGTCTGTTGGTTAATATTTTTTAATTTTTGTAATAAGAGAAAGTTAATGGAAAACAATTTACCCTTTTACAATCAAAACGATTTTCTAGAATTGAGTTGGTGTGTTTTAATTTGCAAAAGATAATTTAATTCCGCTTACTTACTCTTATTTTATTTTGTTTTGGAAATATTTCTTTTTTTTTTTTGAAAATGCTTTTATTTTATTACATTGTTGTACTTTTGAAAATTGTCCTTTTAAAAAGAAAAACCAATCTATCTGTTGCAAACTCGCAACCGTGCCCGATAGGTCGATTCCTTAATTACCTGCGGAAGTTCTAAACCTCGCGGTATAAAGGTTTTTATTATAATTTTAAGGCGATGGTTTAAAAAATACTATTAGCATTTAAAGTTTGGGAATTGGTTATATTGTTATCGCTATCATTGTTCATTCTTTATAAAATATAATTATTTTCTTAAAAGAAAGTTCAACTAGTACATCTGCGTAGATTTGCAATCTTACGTGACGACACAGTTAACCCGACTACCTGCGTGGGTTCTAGAAACCTCACGTGGTATGGTTACCCAATCGGTTATTTCGATTATTCATTTTATTATTATTATTTTTTATTCTTTTTTTTTTCATTTTCTTAGGAGAAAATAAAATTTTGGAGGAAAAGGTCATTGGGACATATTATATATATACCTTTATGATACACTCGTGTAGCCCCGCAAGCTTACACGGTGCAATTATTTTAACGATCTACGAGAGCTCACAAGTCTTCTTCGTGACAAACATAAGAGGAAATTAAACTCACCGATTTATGAAACCATTTATACGCTCATATGACTGACTTAATTAGCCCCCAATTGCTTTATATAATGCCTATGTCTCAACTTCAAAAGCCAAGGTCTTGTGACCATTAAGAAACAAGTGGGCCTGAAAGGAAAAGCCCAAACTATACCCCCTTCTTGCTTTATTTCATTTAAGACCCATATGTGACAAAAATGCTTTTCTTTAGGTATGCCTATGCTTCAAAGAATACACTTCATAGAGAAATAAATGGGCCTCAAAGGAAAAGCCCAACTATCCTACTTCTTACATTATTTCATTTCAGAAACATATTTGACAAAAATCTTTCTTTTAGTTGGGCTTATGACTCACCCCAAAAGCTAGACTTTGTAAATCATTGAGAAGAACTGATCATGGGGTAAGCTTGTCTTTTTATTTTCGGATGGAGGCCTACTACAATCCAGTATGGTACAACACCTCTGAACCGTGACCGTGATACCTAAGCATGCAAAAATGTTGAAGACAAACCCATGCTCTATGCACCCAAGTCCATGTCAAATAGCAGCCATGATTTTGTCCCGTGAGGCTTATCAAATCATTAAGTGCTAAGATTAAGCCTAGAAAACAATACATAATCAGCTTATGCATGAGCCATTACACTTATCACATGGGGGCAAGCTTAGCAAATGGACTTGGCATTCATTTAAGCTCCCCTGACCATCAATGCCCTGAAGGAAGAGTATATAAAAAACAGGAGTCCAGAGCAAACCTAGCTATCTCTAAATGCATGATCAGCTAGTAATTTCAAAACTCAACAACACAACACAGTGATAATCAATGGCCTTCGGCCATGTAACGGAAATAGAGCATCACAGAAACACATCCTAGACTGAGCACGTATCAACCAAGGTCTAAAAATGGAAAATTCTGTTTACCCAACAAGTGGCTCTATGATCAGTGGCACCAACTCAGCCTTCAACTTGCATTCTCCTTCCTCTATTTTTTTGTCCACGTCCCTCTGTTCCTCCTCTTCAGTTTCAGCTCCCTCTGTTTTTCCAGTTCACGCGTGCTCCGGGTCTCTCATTTGCTCACGGCTCTCGTCCTCTCTTCTCTCCCCGTGCCTCTATTTTTTTTTTAGCTCCAGCTCCCTCGGACCCCCCTGTTTTCAGTTCAAGTTCTCGTTCCCTCTCGCTCTTCCTTTCTCTCTCTCGGCCTCGGTCTCCCTCGTGCTTCCTCTCGCTTGCCCTCTCAGTTTTTTTTCTTCTGTCTTTTCCAGTTTCCTGCTCGGCCTCCCATGTCTGCCTTTTTCTCGGTCTGCAGCTCCTTCTCTCTCGGTTCAGTCCCCTCTTCCAGTCTCCCTCGGTTTTTCTTTCGAGTTTGCTGCCTCTCCTCTCAACCTCGGTCCCTCGGTTCTCACCCGCGGCTCCTCCATTTTTTCGGTTCCTCTCCGGTTACTCCCCTCAATCTCCCACTCTCTCCCCCTTTCTTTTTTTCTTCGTCTCCATTTCACTCCCCCCCCTTTTTCAGTTTTCGGCTTCCCATCGTTTTTCTCTCCATTTTCGTTTCGTGCACGCCTCCTCTGCAGCTTTCTCTGTCTTCGCTCTTCCCTCCGTCTGCGTCCGCCTTACTTTCTCTGCTTTTCTCCTGTCTCACGCCTCCTTGGTTTCTCTTCCCTTCTTTTTAGTCCTGCGGCCCCCTTTCTTTCGGTGTATGCTGCCCTAATTGTTTAGGGCAGTCTCTCTGGTCCAAGCCCACGAGTCCAATTGTGGGCTTGTGGTATTTGGGCCTGAAATTACCCCCTCCCCCTTTTTCTTTTTTTTTTGTAAGTTCTTCTCTTTTTTTTTTATTAGTTTTTTAATTGTCTTTTGGGCTTGAAATACTGGGCTGCATTTTAAGCCAAGTATTCTGAAACCCAGAGCATTCACCCGTCTTTTTTGAATTTTTTTCCCTTTTTTTTTATTAATTTTTTGTTGTTCTCTTTTGTTTTGTTTTGTATTTGTATATTAATTTTATTTATTTAATTCTTGTAACTTTCTTCTTATTTTTTTTGTTTTTTTTTCATTTAGACATTATTATTTATTATTAACTTTATTTTATTTTTTATTTTTTTTATAAAATGGCCGGACAAAATGGGGTGTTCACAGGTACACAAACTTTAAAGTTTCATGGATGAGTGAGAATGATAAGTAGGTTGCTACTGAACCAAATTTTTATGTGTTAAGTATTTCTTTGCTTATATTGGTGATAGATTATTACTAGTAAAAAGGAGCAAGTTTGGTACATCTAAATAATAACTTATAGAATTAATTTTAACACAATTTTAGTTTTTACTTAAGACCAAGCAAAAGTTTAAGTATGAGGAGATTTGATGTGTTTATTTTATACTTATAAAATACCCACATTTTATACTTATTTTTATCTCAATATATTGTGAGTTGGTACTTTTTAGTGTGATTATGCATTAGTTGGAGTATATTTATATCACAGGAATATTTATAAGAATTTTGGAGCAAAGTATAGTGAAAAGGAGGAGAAAAATTCTCGAATACAAGTCAATCTGGTCTCCCCTAGCCACGGGTGTGAAGGTGAAGAGGAAATTCTTCACTGAGAGGACTCGATGTTGGGTCTACCATTAAAAGCAACCAACCAGCACTGGATGGGTTCGATGCTTGGAGGGATTACATATTCCAGCCAGTGTCATGTGGAGAAAAATTAGTTGGAGCCAGCGCCAGCTAGTCTTGAGGAACTAATGTGCTTTTTATGCAGTTTCATGATTTTACAAGTTTTTATGAGCTTCTGGACTTTCTCTATATAAGAGATGTATTAGAAACACAAAAACACATTCAGTCGAGCACCCAGAGGCCAAAGAACACCATTTTGAATCTTTTGGAGCAACTAGAAGCGATCATAAGGCATTGAGAGCAAGAGATTGAACAAGTTTTAGAGCAATCTTTGAATTTCTTTTTTTCTGCCTTTTTCTTTTGTAACCTTTGTTTGATGATTTGGAATTTCATTATTGTTGAGATGACTATTTCTATGAATTGCTAAAACCCAAATTAGGGGTAAGGATGTAGCTTTACTGAGATTAACTTAGTTCTATATTTTTTTTATAACTTTGGGATTTGAGCTTTAATATATATATATTCGATTTCTATATTTTCTTCCATTATATCTGTCTTCTTTGCTTTATTGTTAATTTTGTGACTGGCTACCATAAAATCTAATATGCGGGTGAGTTTTAAGAACCGAGAGAAGAACAGTGAGCCTAGATTTAGAAAGACAGATATAGATAACTAAACTAGAGATGGATTTAGGAATTTACGATGACTTAAGTTGTAACTTCATGGTTTGGTTAAATGTGTGGGTTACGCGAGAGCAAATTTGACACTAATTAAACACAGACTAATATGCTAAGAGGTGATTATGACATAATAGACACAATTATCACTATAATTGTATAGAGTTTAATTAAGAAAGTGAATTGAGTTATCTCAGTAGGTAAACCCCGATCATTTAACACTTCTAGTAACTGAATTAAGTTTAGAAATTGATTTGTTTGTTTTCCTTTTTAATTTCCAATCTCCCAATTGAATTATGATTGGCTTTTTGGATTGAAAATTATGGATGGGTAGATTTCACAACCGGCCTTAGATTTGACTTCAAAATACTCCAGATTTTTATCACTACGATTGATCCTATGTAATTGCAAAACTCGATCAACAATTATAAACATGCAACAACAGTAATTAATAAGGCATTAACTTATTTTAAAAAATTGTCAAATGTCTTTTGGACTTTCGGTTATAAATTATCAAATTAATATCTACATTAAGCAATCAGATTACAAATTTAAAATTTTACGACTGGGCTGTGGTTATAAATTGGTAAAATATGCTATTAAATTAAATTTACTTACAGCAGCGGAGGTTACTTCTTGCCATGGTTAAACTTGTTTAGGAAGCTACTTTCCTTATGGTGACTGGATCGATAATTAAATTTAAATTATTAGGTAGCAACCCCTTTTATATTTATTGGGGGAAAATGGGCCGCCAATGCAACCAATGTAGTACTTCTGAAATAAAAAGTTCTTTTTCAAAAAAGAAAATAATTTACTGGAGAAAAACCATGTCATATTTACCCCACGACGCATGATAACATAGAGTATCTCTCTCTCTCTCTCTCTCTCTCTCTCTCTCTCACACACACACACACACACATATATGCTCACGGAAACCACGATCCCACTCATAAATCAAATTGCTATTAAACTTGTAATTTGCTGGGAAAGTGGTAGCTTTATTTTATATATATATATACATATATATATATATATATATATAGCCGATCATACGATCCATGATGTAACCGTGGGTCCTAACTATAACGATTCCTCACAACCAACCAATCTTCTATTTTTTATTTAAAGCTTGTTCGGTGTAAAAGCCAAGTTTGAATATTAGTAGTATAATCATTAAATTTTTAAGTATGATATATTTCACACAACCGAATAATGACTGCAGGCAGTCTTTTGTAATTTGCACTACTAAAACTAATAATAAAATTATGTAATTGATTAAGAATATACAATAACAATGGCACATTACCAAAAGAAGTAATCTTATAGTAGTCAAATTTTGAAAGAGAACATAATATTTGTAATAAATATATATTTAAATCAAAATATTATATATTATATATGTAAATATCTATTATTTATATAGTACATGCGCACATGCTGCGGAAAAAATCCTGATCTGTTTTCACCCTCAATGTAATGCATTTTCGCTCAATATGCATTAATTATTTGAAAATAATCAGTGTAATAGAGGAATATTAAGAGATCACTTGCTATACTTTTCAGAAAATAGCTTTCTAGAAAGTATACCAAGAAGAATATTTCCTGGGACCCAGGGAGTGTATGTATAATTTGATTGGTTTATTTTACGTTCCCTGAAATTTCCAATTATATTTTAAAATAAATATATTATATTTTTATATTAAATATGAAAATATTATTTTTATTAAGAAAATAGATTAATAAATTAAGAGTCTTTTAGGAAAATTATTATAAAATACTTAGTAAATAGAATTTCTCACAGATTTGCTCAGAAAATATAGGTTTCTAAGTTAAGCTCAACTTTCTAAAAACTTTCAATTTTTTTTTTAAATTAAGCAACATTAGTTGTTCTACTTGGAAGTAGAATTTCCCATCTCTACTTTCCAATACCAGGTGACCCCTAATTTTTGCAGGGTGGAGGCATCGCTTCCATAAATTGGGATAAAAGTTAATGTAATTAGTGGGCTTTAAGTGCTTTTGGAAGCCAAATTAGCGTAAACAACTGTAGTACATATATATATATATATATTTCTTAATCTGGCGTGTCTGTTATTTTCAACCTATAAAAATATATATATTATATATATATATATATTTTTTGGGTTAAAGTAATAAGGAGATTTAAGACATGTTTGACAGTGTTTTCTATTTTATTATTTTCAAAATAATTTTGTAAAACTATTTTCGAGAGTAAATTTTGAAAACAAAAAATTTAAAAAATCTGTTTGAATAATTGTTCTCATAATCATAACTAATAAGTGTTAAATAAGTTATTTAAAATTTATAAATTTACCATTAATGAAATGAATATTTTTCATATTTTCTTATGTTTTTCAAAATAAAAACTACAAAACACTTTGAGAATGTTCTGAGTTTTTTATTCTTTTATTTTTCTATTTTTTAAAATATTTTATGTAAAAACAGGTTTACCAAATAAATTTTTTTATTTTTCTATTTTTAAAAGTAAAAAAACTGTTTTGGTAAATACTTTTTAAATTGAGCAATAATGTTTTTGGCGGTCCACATACGATATGCGGATATGGGAATCGTGATGAACGTAGCACGATGAGCTGGCCGTTTTAAGATTCCTTTCTTCACTGCTAGTGTACGTGATTACCGCCACTCCTTATAAACTCACCAACATTTGTTAATCCTCGGCCGACATGGTATACAATACTATAATCTGCTTCATCTAAGCTTTTTTCTTTTATTTTAAATTAAATAAATACAGAAATTCAATTCCATTTTTTATTTGTAAATGTAATCGTACTTTTTCTTATATTCGGAAACCATTTTAAAGTTGACAATTTTCTTCCTATTATTGGAAACTAATCAATTAATTTCCAGTGCTTCTTGGGACATGTATATACATTTCATTTGAAAAGGCGCATCAAAATAAATTAAAACAGAAGCAATATGTATTTTACCCCCCAAAATTGACATTTTTAACTTGGATTAGCTCAAAATATATACTTATTTTTTTAATTAAATAGTAATAATTAATTTGTTCGCCAATACTTGAAAACGTTGTAAACCAAGTTGCATTATTTGATGAATTGAAATGAATGAAATGTCAGGACGGCGTAGAAACTTTGGCCGGCATGTGCGTTCTCATCAAGAAATTAAAAGTTAGTTATATATGTTTGCGTCAACAATCCATAAATAAGCTAATAAAATTGAATCATATATATATATATATCATCAAATCAAATGGTTATGGCTAGCTGATCTTAATTAAAATACAATATATAATTAACCAAGAGGTGGTAGAAATTACGAAATCATGAGTTGAGTCGCAGTCCGTCGTTTTCAATCAATTTTATATTTAGGAAAGCATGCATGTTAATGTTAGCAGAAAGTGATATAATATAATAGTGTTTGAGATTAGTCAGTGAAAACGAAATAAAATGCTTATTAATGATCCTAAATAAAGGTAATTAAGATGCCGAATCATTGAGCCTAGAGAGAATCAATTAATATATATATACATACATGTTTCTTTAGTAGGTGCTACTTTCTTAAAGAAATAAAGAATATTATGTCATTTGATGAAGAAATTAAGCGGCGAATTGTGAATTATATAATAAAATAGCGATCGAGATCAAATAGGATTGATGGATGGATGAAGATACTGATATGTTAGATTAGGAATTGTAGCAACATAATTGTTTAATTTAAGTTGGCACAGATCATTATGGAGGGATGGAGATCCTTTTGTTGACCTAACGATCCACTTGCTCCTTTCTTTGATTTGATGCTCTACCAATTATTCCTCTTTTCTGACGTTACAACCTTGTCATATGCCATGAATTCAAACAGCCCAAATTGTTGAAACTTGGACCATGAGAAGGAAATAAATCATACCACCCTCAACTTGAAAATGTTATCATACAAATATGTGTGTGTGTGTGTGTGTTACAAATTAAGAATGAATATAGTATCTGTGCAGGACATATAAAATTTAACATAAAAAAATTGTAACAATGATTCTTTAATTTTTTTTTTCCTTTTGGTTAACACTTAACAGAATGATTCTTTAATTTATTTCTTATATTTATATTAATTAGAGTAAATCCTATGCATTTGTACATAAGAAGCTTAAGAGATGATACATACCATTCATAGCGCTTATGAATAAAATAGCCTTATATATATATATATATATATTTAAAAGAAAAAGTTTTATGTCATATTGGGATTTGGGACGTATTTCCACCTCATTTCCTCATTAAAACAGTCTCTTTTTCGTACGAAACATTATCTTATTAAGCATAATAAAGTGAAATTCAACAGTCAAAGATATATATAGGCTCCACACTCAGTCAAATAATATTACGTTCACGAATTCACTAAAATGAAACAAATATATATATTACATTCACGAACTTAGAGGTTATTCTAATTTATTTCTTCTTTTTCTTCTTTTTTTTTCACCAAACACTTAGAGGAAATTTAAAAATAGTGCTGATTGCATTAAAACAACACAAAATAACCTCTATTTAATTATTTACACATTTTTTGCAATTAGTTAATTAAGCTTTGCAGATATCCTTCCAGGCTTTCTCGAACGTGCTACCATCCAAACAACGCCATCTTGGACATAATCACATTGAGAATAAATATTATATAGGACTTTTAATTTATCACCAAAAAAATTATCATAAGACTTTGGGAATTACTCGCGCGTAAATCGGTTAACAACATTAGCAAAGGTTCCATAGCTTTCGCATATCTTCGCCACTTAATACTTTCTCATTCATTTACTTAACTTCAATTCCACATACTTGTAAAATTGGGATCGCAATTGCGTTTCTGAAATAATTAAAAAAAATCTCAATTTTTTAAAGTTAACATAGAATGTGATGCTTTTTATGTAAAAGTGATTATACATAATTTTAAAATCTTACTTTATGTTTACCAAAAAAATCTTACTTTATGTGTTGATAGGAAAAAACAAAAGAAAAGATCTTATTTTATGTGTAATTAGTGCACTTTTTTAATGATATAATGGAGATTTGAATCTACGATGTTTCATGCTAACTTTTCACTTTTCATAATTCAATTATATTTAGTGAGTAGTGACTTTATTAACGATGAACTTGACCTCTCATAACATTGGTGTTTTCTAAATATGACTGATATTTTATATTTAGGAACAAAGAATGGTGAACATAAGATTTACAAAATTGCCAAGAGAAGGGAAAGAAAGTCAAGAGATTTGGACCAAGTAAGATGCATTAAGAATGAAGAAGGAAAAATTTTACTTGCAGATGATGATATCAAAAAAAGATGGGAGAGCTACTTTTATAAGCTTTTCAATAATGGATTGGATATGACTATTGATACTAAAGGATTAACAACTCATAAAGATGATCTCAATTTGAATTTCTATCGTAGGATCCGGGTTGGAGAGGCGAAAGAAGCTCTTAAGAGAATAGATAATGATAAAGCCATTGGTCCCGATGGTATTCCTATCGAAGTTTGGAAGTGCTTAGGAGAGAAGGGGGTTTGGTGGCTCACTAAGTTATTTAACGAGATTTTAAGGTTCAAGAAAATGCTAGAGGAATGGAGAAAGAGCACTCTAATGCCCATATACAAGAACAAGGGGGATATTCAAAATTGTGCTAATTATCGAGGGATAAAAATCATGAGTCACACCATGAAACTTTGGGAAAAAGTGATTGAGTATAGACTCAGAAAGGAGTCTCGTATTTCAGAAAATCAATTTGGATTTATGCCAGGACGGTCTACAACAGAGGCTATTTATTTATTAAGGGGTTTAATTGAAAGATACCGGAGTAAAGAGAGGGACTTGCATATGGTTTTCATTTATTTGGAAAAAGCCTATGATAGAGTGTCAAGATATGTATTGTGGAAAGCAATGGAGAAGAAAGGTGTCCGTGTGGCTTATATTCGAGCCATAAAGGATATGTATGAGGAGACAACAACAAGTGTGAGAACCCCTGGAGGTGTGACAAAGGACTTCCCTATAACAATGGGCTTACATCAAGGATCTTCTTTGAGTCCATACCTGTTTGATCTGGTTTTGGATGTTGTTATAGAACATATACAAGAAAAAATTCCAAAGTGTATGCTTTTCGCAGATGATATAGTTTTAATTGATGACTCAAGAGAAGATGTCAACTCTAAACTTAAATTATGGAGACATACTTTGGAATCAAAAGGTTTCCGTTTGAGTAGAAGCAAGACGGAGTATATGCATTACAAATTTAATAAGATGTCAATTAGAAATGATTCAAAGGTAAAAATTGGAGAGCAAATCATCCCTGAGGTGTCAAAGTTTAAATATTTGGGGTCGATTTTATAAAAGAATGGTGAAATTGATGGGGATGTTATGCATAGGATACAAGCTGGGTGGTTAAAGTGGAAGAAAGCAACATGAGTTATTTGTGACCGTAAGGTACCTATTAAGCTTAAAGGAAAATTTTACAGAACAGTTATAAGGCCAGTAATGCTATATGGTAGTGAATGTTGGGCTTTGAAAGGACAACAAGAGCATAAGATGGGAGTAGCAGAGATGAGAATGTTGAGATGGATGTGTGGTCATACAAAATTTGATAAGATTCGAAATGACTGTATACGAAGGAAAGTTGGAGTAGCACCTATCGAGGAGAAAATGGTGGAAAATCGTTTAAGGTGGCTTGGACATGTACAAAGAAGAGAGCAAAAGTAGCCAGTGAAGAGAGTTGATCAAATAGCCTAGAGCCTGATCAAAAAGTGTAGAGGAAGACCAAAAAGGACATTAAGGGAAGTTATAAGGAATGACCTTTCGAGAAATGATTTATCTGAGGAGATGGCGTTTGATAGAATTCATTGGCGTCGTTTGATCCATATAGTCGACCCCATATAATGGTATAAGGCTATTGTTGTTGTTGTTGTTTCTTTAATTTTTAAGAAATGAGAAATGGGAATGGGAATGGGGGTGGGATAGTTATTAAATACGTATACATAAAATTTTTTTCGAATACTAAATTCATAAAAAGTACCATTAAGCTAAAGCTGTAGAAAAACATGATCATGAAAGGTGAGGAGTTTTATGCCAGGGTAAGCGGGGAAAGTGGACAATGGAAAGGTTTTTGTATGGGTTGGGTTACCTTTTTCTTTCCTTCTTTTCTTTTTAAAAAAAAAATCACTTTTCATTTGGATTAAATTTTGACAATTTAAATTTATGTATTTGTTTATTTATTTTAAAATTTCAACATCTTAATTAAGATATTAAAATTAAACCGCTAAAATTTAATACAAGAGAAAAAGAATCAGAAAGCCAAAAAAAAAAAAAAGAGGGGGAGGGGATAACTAACTTTAATGGGCTCTGTCCTGAAACTTTAGTTGAGAATAATTCTCTTCAGTTTACACTAACAGATTTTCTGTGTAGATGAGGGTCTACAATAATTTAACTGATTTCAGCAATTTGGCATGTAAACACAAGATTTCAGTTTTAAGTAATATTTACTAATTTGTTGTATAAGGAAGCAATATGTTGGATCAAGACGAAACCAAATTTAAAATGAAAATTTTCGATCTTCAGTGTTTGCCGGCAGTCAGGGTTGAAAGGATATGCTTAAGATCCCAATGTTAGAGATTCTCATATCTAATCTTAGATACAGTTGCGCCATGTTTTAGATTTCCATATCTAATTGTTAATACATTGAATTAGTTTTTCTTGATTAATGCAATAATTCCTATATTATTATTGGCTAATGACATGATAAAAAGTATATATGTCTCTAAGTAATTCCTAACGACTGCTGCTGACTTTGAAGTCACCCATCCTCTCACCTTTCATGATCATGCCTTCCTAATTTTTAGTGTTAATTAATTTTTCTATTTGAATGTCTTTGATTAAATTAATTAAATAAACCAAGCTCATTAGCAATTATTCTTGCAAGACCATCGTGAAGAATATAATATGAGGATTAAATCGAATTGAATAGTGGTTATACATATAGCTTGCTTTTGGTTCACATTAATTACGATCCATCGAGCCAAGCTAGCTACCTGCACATGATATATAGAATGTATAGAAGCTAGGGTACTTGTTTTTCACGTCAATCCATATTATCTGTTGTAAGCATATACTATTACTTGTATCCCCACACGATCAATGAAATACTGTGGAAATGAGAATCATCTATTGTGCATCTAAATGAATCCAAGTCCCACATCAGTGCATATATACTGAAGATTCTTACGAAGCAAACATATTATACTTAATTAACAAGAGTAATAATGGCCAAAAAAAATAAAGACTAATATTTTTCCATAGCTTTTGGACTTGAAGCGGGATTCGTTAAGGACAAACACATTTGATTCGAATCTATTGCTATGTTTGGTAGGAATGATTTATTTTGAGGGAAATAGAAAGGGAGAAGGAAAAGGAGAGAAGAGTTTCATAAAAAGACTATTTTATACTTATAGAAAATTTGAATGATGTGTACCAAACAAATTTTATAAAAATTTCTCTTTCATTCTTCCTTTCATGAAATCTCTTTCATGTGTATCAAACCTAACCGATATATTCAACTCAAATACTGAATCTCTCAGCTTAATTCAAAACAATTGAATAATTTTAGTTTCTTGACTTCAAGATTTATGACATTTTATATACTATATTTGTCCATTTTAAATCGGAAGCTCACAAGTTGAGAACATTTGATATGCATTATTGGTGATCTATATTATCCTTAAACTGATGACACAGCAACTAATGACACACCTATTGGCTATATTTTTTGGCTTTTGCATCTATATATATAATAAATTTATTATATTATATTTATATTTTTTTTTTCTTATAAATATTATACATACGCTAAATTTAGAAAAAGTCCGTATTATCACACAGCGTAAATAGTGCAATTTGCCATACAAGAATAAGACAATTACTGTGCGGAGTGCAATGCATGGCCCACCTTGTAGTTATGAAAATAAAATAAAATGAATAGAGGTGCAAATTTTTCTTCATTCATTAGGTCATGGCATCTAATCACAAAGGATATCTATAGGGTCGGTAAGATGAATGAATATAACACAGTAGGCCTAATTTTCATTAACAGAAAGTGGACCACTCTCGAATCTTCCGTGTCTTCTCAATTTTTTTTTTCTTTTGAAAAATTGCGCTGTATCTGTCAAATTTTGATTTTTGAACAAAAGCTCTTATTAAAGTGAAAATGTATGCCGAAGGAGCTCTTTAAATTTTAAGAAATGCATAGATAAATTCTTTTATCTTCCGATCGAATTTGATAATGGTGAAGTTATATGGCAGTAACATCTGTAAGTCTATTGATTTACTTAAAAAGCGAGAAGTTATATCAAAGAGTATTATTTATACATGATTCAAAGTTTAAAAAAATTAATGGACATATTACTTATTTTTCTATTCATAAATTAATAAATTCGTTAATATATATATATATAGCCTTACTCACACAAATTACAAGTTTGGGGATTTATTCTCACGTTTTAAAGATTAATAGCTACATATGACTTGAGAAAGTTGTGCGTATTTTTACCTAATTTTAAAATTATACTAACTTAAATTTCGGATGTTTAAGATCATTCTTTTATTTGGGCCATAAGATCATTCTGTTATATATAAATATATAAAAAAAAAATGTGCATTTGCAATCGTTGAAATGTTGCATTGCATTAATATATCCATTCTAACCTTTAAAACCATTCCAAGATATTCTTGAGAAATTCCTAAATCGTTCAACATATAATTGAAAAGCTTATATTGTTGCATGCATTCTCAAATTCACACCATTCACTTTTGTTTGGATAATATATATCTTTCACTTTAGTCCTAAAGAATTCTGGGGGATGAGTGATATATATGTGACACAGACTCGTACAGTTGTCCAGCATTATTCTGTTTATGTAAACTCTACTTGGAACTTCTAAATTGGTGTCAGAAAAGGACCATATAAGCATATACATTTATGTTGAGCCAAAATCATTTGCTAAATGCTGGTCAAAAAGAACGACCTGTTTAAGTGTAGCAATATGTTAGTTATTTTGAAGTAATTAATTAAGGATACATAATATAATAGAATTGGTTATAAAATAAAATTAAAAATTATTTTTATAAATATAGAAAGATTGCATCTTTTTGAATAAAAAATAATTAAAACTAGGCAGGCTTTTCTATATATTCTACTGGAATCTAAAGTAAGTTGTGCACTATTCATAACTTAAGAATATTTTAATTTATTAAATTTTATATTAATATATAGAGAATAATTATAAAAATTATAATAAACATCAATTATACAATAAAAAAATAATTTTCCTTTTATTAGTATTGATAATAAATGGGGCCTGCTGATACTTGTTATATTGGTTGTCCAACGCCACTGCACTTGGGCTCACCTGAACAAGATATTCCCCAACTTCTCAATTCTCATGTTCCTCTTGGCCCAAAAAAATGAAAAAAAAGACTTCTCATATTCCTCGGTGCCAACAATAAATTAGCCAACAGAAAGGACAGAGGATATTAAGATAACAGACTTTAATTAGGTCTAATTAACTAACTGTTCCTTTTTGTCTTACGTCAGGACCACCTGAACCTGGGATACCCGCACCACCAATATTTCATTCCTCCCAACACCTGAACGAATCCTGGTGGCTACGCTTATTTGCTCTTAAATTTTTTGAATGAAAATTGAATGAATATAATTTTTTTTAAGAGATCCAATCATATAATATTGAGCTTGCAAAAATTATATACTTACTTTGTAAAATGTATACACTGGTAATATATTTTATTAAAAAAATTGAAATGAAAACTATATAAACTGAAGCTAAATTATCGACAACTAATTTGCTGCAGTACTCCACAACCTGAAGATCTTCTACTGTATGATGCCGAGAATACCCATGGAATCCAAATAAACTGTTGGAACTTGTGGCCCATGAAAAATATCTTGTGAAATTAACATTGTACATATCCTAAATCCTAATGTGTACCTAAATAATCCCAATCAGATGATAAAAATAGAAAAGAAAAGACAACAGCTCTTATATGAGTAAGACTCCTCAAAAGTTTTTTTTTTTTTTGGCCACAAGACTCCTCAAAAGTTGACGCTAAATTAAACCAGCAATAAATTGAACAATAACATAACATTCCCCATTTCCACTAAGCCTAATGTGCTAATCTTGCGGTGCAATAATCAGTGAACACTCACTAACTGATTTTTTCCTGGATTCAAGGAAGTGACGGAATAGCAATTTTGTATATCAAAAAGAGCATACAATACATACATATTGAAGAATGGGGGAAGGAAATGCCTAGTCAAACAAAGCAGTAGCTGCATATGACAAGATTTAAGATGGCAGGCATTATTCAACGGTAAGAGTCAGCAAGTGAACCGTACGTAAGAGCAGTTGGCAATCCAGATATAGCACAACTTATCAAATACAATATCCAGACAATAGAGTAAAATGAATTTGGCTTAAACAAATAGTGTAACTTGATGAGTAAGCAATGAGAAATCACACATTCAATTTGATGTAACATGAAGGTTGATCCCCGCAGTTAAAGTCCCAATCTCAAATCCAGGGTGAGGGGAGAGGAGGAATCATGTTGAAGAGGAGGAGGTAAATTAAGGTCAAGCCCACATCCTTGATTTGAAATGAGGGCATGATGATGGATGATAGAAGGTTCAGGGTCAGGGTCTCCCTTGTCCCAGTGACACCTCATGTGACCACCAAGCGCTTGCCCACTCGAGAAAACCCTTAAGCATACGCTGCACTTGTGCCCTTCCAATGCCATCACCATCTCATCATCTTCTTCATCGTTCGTCGTCATGGCACTGGCGAAACACCCCTTCACGTTCTTGTGACTAGCCCTGTGCCCTCCCAGAGCCTGGTGCGACCCAAAGACCTTCTTGCAACTCGAGCACTCGAACCGCCCATTCAAACCCGAGGGTCCCGCCCCGTCTGGGTTGGCGAGCATCAAGAGACCGGCTGCGATTTCATGGTCTTCCGGGGTCATGAATTCTGGTGGTTGCTTCTCCGGAGGAGGTGCTCGTTGGAAATTGGGGGGTGGGTTGATGCCGCGCCATTGACGTTCAGGATGACAGCGCATGTGGCCGAACAGAGCCTTCCATGACCAGAACTTCTTCCCACACTCGGTGCATGGGCGAGTAATCATAGGCGCCTCTGGGTCGGGTTGTTTGGTGTATCTGGGCTTGAAAGCCTCGTTATGATCGATGATGGTGATCATTTTGGTGGTACTGCTGCGTTTCTTTCTTTTGCTTCGAGAATGGTGTTTCAGCAGAGTGCTGTTTGGAGTTGTGGATGGAGTAGTAACGGCACTAGAGTCGGAGTTTGACATCGCTTGCGATTGGACTTGGTTACTAGTTGCAAGTTCAATTTTTAACGATGGAGGAGGAGAGGCCTAGAAACACCAAAAAAGTTTTAACGACGGAAGAGGAGAGACCTATATCGATCCAGCGAAGCGGTTACTGCAACTCTCTGTTTTGGAGGGGGCGGTTTTTTATTTTTTTAAATTTTGTTAGTTAATTTATTTCGTAGTGCCGGATTGGGTAGTTGCTTGTTATTATCCTTTCTACACTACACTATTGGGCCTTAACTTTTGTGACCCGCCTTGGCTACTTGCTTCTGGTTTCTGTCCTCAAATGCTCACATTTCTTCGCAGTTAATGCAATGAGGGTGGGTTGCTTCTTTGAGTGCAGGCCTCGTAGTCGTAGAAAAGACGTCCGCCATTTCCGCCACCTGTTAAATACTGTTGCGTACAAATAAGGACGTGGGAAAATGATTACATGAACCACAACTTGGTATTATTATTATTATTATTATTATCCATGTACAATTACCATCTATACCAAACCATGCTTGACCTGTCTACGTGAGTGTCTCTCACAGTGGGCATTCCATGTAAGCGTCCCTTCGGCAACAAGTTTTTGTCTTAATTTTTTCTAGAGGAAATTTCGTTATAAATTTGTCCTACCAGTAAAGCCCAAAAAAAAAAACCATTGTTCCAAATACAAATTACTTGGTCAACAGGTAAATTTTCGATATTTATGCTCGAACTGGATACAATATCATAAAATAATCCGGGTAAATAAAAGAACGAAAGAGAAATGAATATGCAGATTAATAAGGAGAGTTAGTATCAAAACAGCAGGCGGCTTAAAAAAGGTCCAGCCAGGGGTAAAAACAACACTTGAGCATTCCTTTTTGCTTTCACTAGCTGAACATTCATGATGATTTGCTGGTGCTTTGAAATTCTTCAACGATTTTTCCCGCGAGACAATTTAAAACTGCAACACGATGTAACTCTTTAGATGTCATCAGAAGAAAAATGTGGGAACAAATTCATCAGCGCACCCTGCTGTCTCAAAATACATTCTGTTGCTACAATTAAAAGCATCATGATAATTAGGAGCTACAGGTGTTCTATAAATAAGCATGTATGCTAGTAGAAGTTATGCCTTCTGACAACTTCAACTCTGACTGAATGTGAATATATCATGTCTCCATCCCACTATCCAGACACATGATGATGATGAGCATCATACGCAATGGCTTATAATATAAGTAGTTCTTCCTTGGCTGCTAATAGAAACAAAATTAAAAAAGTGAGTCTGCCGAGTTCTCTCGAGCATTGACTAGTGATGAAAATGTTGAATTTATGGCAAGGGAGAGGGTGATGGAGATGAAGCTTTACGATTCGAAAAATGGAGAAGAAACAAGCTCATAAATATAGCAAGAAGCATGGCATTATTTCTCAAGGAAAGACCCGACGACAAATAAAAAAATTGCCATGATGTTAGGCATACAACAACACTTCGGATCAAAGTGTCAATTGCTTAAAGCAGATATATAATGGCACTTCTGAAAAACTTCCCGTCAAGTTCAATATTCTTGTTAAAAATGTGAACAACAGTGAGAACATTTAAGTTTAAATATGGACTAAAGCTGAGATACTATCCTCGTATTCTTCTATTGTGATGGAGACCAATGTCGTATAGGATTCATAATCCCACATTGAATTGCATGGACTGCTCCACGAAATACTTAAATGGGTTAATTATCCCACATCAGGACTAGACTTAGATACAGTTGCTTATATCCTAGCCATCAGGTTCCCTAATTAAAACATGACTAGTGTAGACTATTTTTTGTAATAATAATATAAGAAGCGTATGATTTTATTAAACATCCTTACAATTGTTTACAAACACCATACACTTGTCATGTTACTATTAGAAACCCATAAGCTTATCATATTCTATTAAGAGAACCTGATGGCAAGGGTATAATGAGTTGCATATAATTTTTTTTCCTTTTAAATATACAACCAAAGCAGATAATCCTCTGGTACAACAGTAATAAAATGACATCAAAGAAATTAAAACTTGAAAGACTTGGTCAATATTAATCGTCTGACCACTGGCAAAATAGTAGATAATCAATGGAATTAAGATAATACTCCATTTCATACCAAGGAAGGATCACTTGAGCCATTAAAAAGAAAAGAAATAAATGAAGCAACAAGTTTCATTACCTTCCTCCAATGAAAGCTAAATCAATCTCGTTTCCAACTCAACAGCATGTTTGTTAAGTACAACAGAGGATATTGATTGAAGCACTGTGATAACTGAAGGACAATATCTGCAATTTTAAGTAAGCATTTTAGTTAAATTCTAAGGCTCATGGGCATACTTATATATTTCTAGATCTGATCGGTCCAATTTCAGAAACATCCGCAATTGGTTGTATCGCTCCTCCCACTGGCCATGTTTTAATCCCTTGGGATTATCAGTAGTGAGGCCAGCAGAAGCTGTGACATAATTGACTCTAACCTAATAGCAGACTTCAAAAGAGACAGAGGAAATGAAGGTTTGCCAGATGAATTCTTGGAAGATGCAACTGGAAAAGGTGTGAATGCCAGAAAACAAGAAACCTTTGGCTCCTCTGTCTGAGGTTTCGGTTGAGCACTTTCCTCCTTACAAAGTTGCCTAGAATGAGTACAATAAGCATTGATGCTTGGATTCTCACAAGCATTGCTCTTATCAAATCTGTGTCTGATTTTCTACGGACATACACAAGGTGTCCATTTGCAGCATTGTTGCCAAGAGATTGCCAGACATGGTGGTTTCCTGGGTAATCAGATGAAAATCTCTTGGAGCCAGAAACTATTAAAGTCAGTAGTGGGGATCCTTTGAAATGGTGAACTTGCAACAGAGGTTGGCACCATGATGTTGTCATTCAGCAGAACTCTAATGCTGTCTTCTTCTATGGAACTGGCAGTTGCTTATGACAATCAGGCAAGCCCATTTGTATTGCTCAGACCATACTCTCAGAAAATAGGGTCTGTACTTTGTTGAACCATCTCTAGCTTCCCTGCTGTAAAGCCAAGACTAAACTTAGGTAGCCTACAGTTAACAGAACAAGTTCATATTTCTATTTGGAGGAAAAAAAAAGAAAGAAAGACATAATTCTGAAGATTAAGTGCCGATTTGTATTGTCTTTCTGTAAAAAGTTTTTTAGAATAACTACAGTTTATAAAAATGAAATTTGGATAGAAGTAGAGAAGTTTACTACAAACCTGTTTTGATAAAAAATAAAAAAATGATGGTTAGAAACCATGGTTTGGTTTGTAAAAATGCAAACCAAATAGGCACTAAATAACTGAGATCAATTGACACTCTAATTTATTCGTGAGCAATTTAGCCCCTCTTATTTCAGTTTGAGCAATGTTTTCCTCCTATTTAGTTGATTATAGCAATTTAGTAAGGATTAAATAGATACAAGAATTGAATAGAAGTATCGATTTTGGATAGCATTTTAAACTTTTATTTTTTTTTTTGGCCAGAATATAATCTTGAACTTAAAAGCAATGAAACCCAGCAGAGAATACAATTATGTCAGTGTGCAAACTACTCAATGAAGAAAATTGGCGTAAGGCTTGAGTCCAAACTGAACATTTCTGAAAAATGCATTATCAGTTACAAGAACTAAACAGATTTGTCAATTCTCAAGATCAATTTGAACTGAATATCAACACAAGGCAAAAGACCCACAGAAGAAACAACATTGTCAAGATTGACATATTAAACATCGGAAAATTTGGATAAAAAATATTTGATCGACGCCAATTATGAACTAGAGAAATTCTGGAAAATCCCACATCAATAACAATAAGAAAATCCAAACATGATAGAAGATAAGTAGCGTCATACTTAACATGTATAATATATATATATATATATAAAGCAGAATCATATTATTTTCAGGTACTTTCACATTCAGCATCTGATAATATATTAATTTGTTATTTGTTATTTTTTTATAAAACAACACCTGCGCATAATTTCAAAAGACTCTCATCAGTTGATAATTCTTCAAGATTTTCCATCCAAGTTATGACTTGCATTCAACATTGAACATAGAAAAGAACTAATATCTTTTTTGGCCAGAAAAGAACTAATATCTTTAATTACAAATATGCAAAATAATTAAGGTATCACTAAATTAGGAACAAAACCATACACTAAAAACATATGGTGATGTATTATTCTTCAATCATAAGAGTTATTGTCTTGGAGAAGAAATTTTCCTCCGTATTAAGTTCAGGTGGAAGCAGGGGAAACTAGAAGCATATGTATCTTTTTTAACTTTGCAATTGGTCCATTTCTATCCTCTTTCCTGTCGTTGAGCGTGTACCCGTTCCACTTGATTCTCACTCCATAATTCCCCCCTATTCTCTACCAATTATGAACAGAAAAACCTGTCCATGCACACTATTAGTTCTATCGATCAGTGCATACATACTGGCATTTGAGCATTTCACCATTCACAATCTTGAAAGATACAATTCCAAGGTGCATCACGCTTCAAGAATCTCGAGAGTGCATTGAGTGAACCTGAGGGAAGCCAAAACAAAGTGAATTAACAGGAAAAGATAAATAATTTGAAGGCGACGTCCGGTGAAGAGACAGCAGCAGTGAGCCAGTGAGGGTGAGGGAGTATCGGAAGGGTTGTGTTTGAGTGAAGTGGTGATTAGTTATAGAGATTAGAGAAATGGCGAGGGGAGAGGTTTGTTGGTTCGTTCGTTTGCGTTTGAAGACCTTACTAAAGACAAATGTGAGCCCTTGAATCGCGTCGTGAGCAGTCACGAGCTATAGCGTATAATATAGTATCGATTAGAACAGACACTGAAGTAGATAGATATCTTTCCCTGTATTGTAGGAAGTTTACATTTACGAGATAATGATTGTGAGGTTATGTAAATAAACACAAGGATCTCCCATTGAGTGAATATACATAATCAGGCTGTTATGATTGCCTGTCCTTAACACTGTTTCTACCTTAAAAACACGTTCCTCTTGGATATATCTTAGTGGTGTACTCGAAGGCATTTTGACGTTGGCGCAGCATCACATAGAATTTTCCAAAGTAAAACCCTCAATATTTGTGACTCGATTGACTCTTTGTCCAACAAAGTTCATCACGTCCGTCATAAATCGAAATTGGAAACCCTATTGATATAGGGTGGGAAGATCACCCTGCACTGGCCACTAAAAGCTACTCCGTATATTATCGAATTATCATCTCCAACCATCCAATTCAATCCAATCGAGATGATTTGTGACCACCGGAGTTGATTTCATAATCCATGTACATATTCGTGACGACTATCAATTACTTTGCGCCTAACTTTCTTAGTCTCTTATTCAGAAGGCTTGGACTGCTTAAAGTAGGTATTATTATTATATAAGGATGAATGATGGAGGAGAGAATATGCTCACTGACAGAATTGATTTGAAATATGCCTTGGTTTTCTATTAATTCTCAAATTATAGTAATCAATGTTAGCATTATAGGGTATACTAAAGAATGGGGAATTCTTCAGGCCAAAAAAAAAAAAAGAATGGGGAATTCTGGGGTCATACTTGCCGGTTGAAGCTGAAGAATGTGGAATACTAAAAGCTATGGAACTTGCTTGGCAATTGGGATTCAAACATGTAATTCTTGAATTTGATGCTAAGATAATCATTGATTGTGTTAATGGGAGAATTATATATCACAAAAATCTAGTAGCAATGTTATGTTGAAGATAATACATATGCTAACGTGGTCATGGCAAGTTTGTTTGGTTTATACTCTTGGATGTGTTTGATACGAGAGATTGTAATGTATGGTGGCAGATTGTTTAGTTAAATAGAGCTCACAATACATACCTACATTTTCCTTTGCGGATTTTGTCCCGAAACAAGTTGAGACTTGAGTAACATGCTATCCCTAGCTCTTTATAGTTTCTTTCTTTTGGGCCTAGCCCTCATTTGTACCCAAAAAAAATCGTTAGCATTTATTATTTAGGTCAAAAGAAAAATAATAAATAAAACTAGAAGCATTTATTAATTATAATTAATGATTTTATATATAACTTTATTTTTATTTATTTAATATTTTTTCATATATTTCAACATGATTTAAATGCTAGTGTATTTCTTTTTAGGTGCTGGAAGAATATAAAACTAATATAACTATATATAATAAAATCTATAATTGTATTATCTGTAAACCATGAATAATGTAGCACATTTTTTAAACTCATTGCAATGCACAAAAATATCTAATAAAAATACAAATAAAAGATGAATAAAATTATCAGAATGCCCCTAAAACAAAAATTTTTAAATATCAATATAAAATATAAACTTGCGTGTAGACTGCAGACAAATAGTTTTTTTATACAGTAGACAAATAGCTTTTTATTTATAAGAAAAGCAATTCATTATAGGAGTATAATTTGAGTGAGGATAATATTTTAATTTATCAATTTTATAATTAGCTTAATCGTTTTTAAAATTTTAATAAATATATTAGAAATTTAGAATCCCAAGTCCTTGTTTTTTTTTTTCTCCGTAATATGGATATATTTAATTAATTAAAACTGAAAAAACGGAGTTGCGAAGGGCGAAGAGCGTCATTACCGTTGGGAACTTGAAATAAAGTCCAACCCGAGGGCAAACAAAACAAATATTATTTGAAACCCAACCACGCAGCCAGAAAAGCGAGATTACCGTTGGCCAAAAACCATCGCGACTCCTCCTTTCCTACGCAGATCCAACGGCCACCATTTAGTAGCCGTTGCATTTAAAAATGAATTGTCTCTACCCCGACATCTCCGTCTCAATTTCGCCTTTTTTTTTAATCTTTTTTGTGGTTGCTTTAATTGTCAACCAGAGAGAGAGAGAGTCTGCGTGTGTCTGTGTGGAAAACTCACAGGGGCAGGGCGTTTCCTGGTAAAGATAAGCATAAGCTGATTGCTGACGCATCAGAGGCAATTCTTCTTGAATGCTGGTGTATTATCTTATACCATTCATGCTCGATTATCTTGATTTTGTTGCTATTCTTTTTCCCCGCTTGTCATGGATCTTGGTTTTTCCTTTTCTTTTCTGTTTTATGGTTTATGGTGTTCCATCTTTTGGTGGCTGAAATTGTCTAGTTATTGCCTCTGCTTGGACTGAAGATAAATGGGTGGCTCAAAGGAAAACCATCTGGGTTCGCTGATATCTTCCTCCAATCTTCAAGGTAAACAACTTCGAGATCTGGTAAAAGAAGATCTTTACTGGTTATTCCTTTTATTCATGAAGCTTAATTAAGTTGAACCATATACCAAGCGACTTTTATCTCTCCCCCTTATATTTTGGTGTCTTTAATTACAAAGGCGGTTCAAGAATGGAGGGCATCAAGCTTACAAAGGAGATGACACAGAATAATCGGCGGGCTCTGAGCAACATCAATCAGAATATTATGGAGGCTACTCGTAAGCCTTGTGTGGTCAAGAGAAGTGATCTATCCGGGTAACTTCTTCTGTTTATGTTGAGGCAAAAGCCTGAAAATCTAGTCTAGTGCTCATATTACATATTTCTCTCTCTGCATTTTTTTTCCGCCTTATCAAATGCCACTAACAAGAATTGCAATATATTTATGAAGGTTCAGCTGAATGTCGCCTTTTATGACTTTTGATCCCTTGATTGATAAAATTTCTCTTGGATTTCTTTTCTTTCAGAAGATCTACAGCACAGACAGTTCAGCATTGCCCTGAAGTACTCTCTCTATTGACCAAATGTGGATGATGTATTTGATCTTATTTGATTCTGGCTTTTCTTTGAACATGTTTGAATAGTTACAAATGGGGTTGATTACTTTTCAGGAAACTAAAAAGCTGAGCATGTTGGCTCCGAACGCCAGTTATCAGTTGGATTGTGCAATAATAGATATTGAAGAATGCGATGATGTCGGTGACAATGGAGTTCCAGTGTTCGTGAAGCACACAGAAGCAATGCTGGACGAAATTGACAGATTAGTGAGCGTTTGAACACTAGGCTTATCTCATGTATAGCTTCGCAAGACACAGTTTTAGCAAAATAACATAGTATGTTGCTCACAGGAGGAAGTGGAAATGGAAGACGTGGAGGAGCCTGTTATGGACATCGACGCTTGTGATACGAAGGATCCACTTGCGGTTGTCGAATATATAGATGAGATCTACGAATATTATAAAAAAACTGAGGTAAGATTTGAATTTGTAGCAAGAGACTTGCTTCTCACCAAACAAGCTCAGATAGTGACACACTCTAAGTAGTTGAACGGAAAATGGGATTTTCCGAAAGGGGAACCATCAATTTGAAATTATCCGAATAACCGGATCTGCGCATGGCGGTCAATAGAAAATGATACGGTTAACTCAGAGTGGACCCGGTTTCTCTACTGTTTTTGCAGCAGCAAGAACTAATGGAGTCTAGATCGAATATGAACTGTTCAATTTTTTTATATGCAATTTTAATCCTCTCCCTATATGAGTATTTAAGAAAAGTAACAATTAACTAATTATAAAAATCTGAACTTAGATGTGCTGCTGTTTCAACAGCAAACAAGGAACTAGGATCTGGTTTCACTTTGAGCAGTCATAGGACGCCTTATACATGGCTTGTAGCGTAGGTCAGAATATGAAATGGGCTCCAACCTTTGGTTTATGAAGAATCGAAAGGACTTATTATGGTATGTTGACCCCATGAGTTCTTTTACAGAATTCTAGCTGCGCCTCTCCTGATTACATGAGTGGTCAATTTGACATCAATGAGAAGATGAGGGCTATCCTCATTGACTGGCTTGTTGAGGTACGATATCTTTGTCCCAAAATTTTCAACATTGTTGCAAGCGACAGTCTATTTCAGAGAAATTATGAATTCTATTGAAATTCATGTCTTCTCAAGCATATGGAATTTGAGCCCGTTGAACTTACAATTTATCATAATGGCGTCAAACAGGTTCACTACAAATTTGAGCTTATGGAGGAGACATTGTACCTTACTGTCAATCTCATAGATAGGTTCTTGGAGCTTCAGGCGGTGAACAGAAAGAAGCTTCAGTTGGTTGGTGTAACAGCCATGCTAATAGCTTGCAAATATGAGGAGGTTTCTGTCCCCACTGTTGAGGATTTTATCTTGATAACAGATAAGGCATACGAACGGGAAGAAGTTCTAAGTATGGTGAGATTTTCATTTAGTTATTGGAATGGTATCCTTGCTTAGCCCCTTCCGTCCCTGAAATGCGTCTGATAGACTTACTCTAACAGGAGAAATTAATGATGAACACGTTACATTTCAACTTGTGTGTGCCTACTCCATATGTATTCATGAGGAGATTTCTTAAGGCAGCGCAATCTGACAAAAAGGTGAGTGATTCTGTTATAAGGACTAAGATCTAGAATTAATTCATGTCACCACCGAGTGAGGGCTTATTATTATATGGAACTGAACCAGCTGGAGCTCCTGGCCTTCTTCATAATCGAGCTTTGCTTGGTAGAATACAAAATGCTCAAGTTTTCACCATCTGTGCTAGCTGCTGCAGCCATTTACACAGCTCAGTGTAGTCTGTACCAGTTTAAGCAGTGGACAAAGACCAGTGAGTGGTATACTGATTACTCGGAAGACCAGCTTCTGTGAGTTGTTTTTACCTGTATTCTTTGTTGAATGTTTATAACTAACCATTCTTACTTATGGTTAAACTTTGTGTGCTTGCTGACAGGGAGTGCTCAAGAATGATGGTTACCTTCCATCAAAAGGCTGGAACAGGAAAACTCACAGGAGTCTATAGGAAGTATAGTACGTGGAAGTATGGTTATGCCGCAAATATGAAACCAGCCCAGTTTCTACTGGACGGACTCTCAGTGAAGAATGTGTATAGATAAACACTAGCTTCTACCGCATGTCGCAACAGAAATTATACTGTTATCTCTTTTTCGAGTTCCTTAAATATCTTTAAGGGATGTATCTCCCCTCTCAATTCTGTGCACTTTTCAGTATTTTTGAAGAATGATTTCATCTTTGAAATTTGTCTGAATCAAATCGCCAATCACAATTTAGGGATTTAAAAGCATACGCTGGGGCTCCATATGGCATCATCCAATATTGCTATAACAATAACAATCCCGCTGTATGTACATGAGAATTTTAAAACGAATTTAAAAGGAAAATACAATTTCACAAGATTTCCAAAATATTATGCTGACATCATAAATAAACTTGCTCCAAGAATCTGATATTTGAATCATATTCTACAATTGGCAGCTGGAGAGAGTAGATAAATGAAAAACAGAAGGATCAATTAATTAATACTTCTAATTCAGATACCAAAATGAAATGATAATAAAATGGATTCTTCTATAATGTTATTGTGAGTTTAGAAATACTCAGAAAGAAAATACCAATCTATAACGCAAGTTATTCAACAAAAAAAGCAACAAATTTATATAAGGCTGATCAGTTGTACTTACTGCAATAGACAAATTGGTTAAAATCAAGTGTAACTCTTCCTTGTTTTGCTGTATCAAACGAGTTAAACAGATTCCTGAAAGACAATACAAGATTATTGTTATAGCAAACCATTCAACATGAAGACTGTGTTAGAAACATTTGACTTTACCGCGCGGACTGTATGAAAATACAGAGAGATATGAAGTCATCGAGCCGGAACCTCCCATTCTTACTTTGATCAAAGCTCTAAAGAATCAAAGAGAAATATAGAAAATAAATCACCAACTAAAGTTCTGTGGGAGGAAAAATTCAACATACAATACTGACAAATTAATTCAAATGTCAAGCACACTAAATTAGTGATTTCTGTCTGACCAATGCAATATCAAAGAAAATGGAAATATAGAAAATAGAAGCATCCAGACAGTGGCAAACAACTTCTCCAACACAAAATTAGTTCATATACCAAAAAAAGAAGATGCTTTACCTCGCAGGCAGTATAAAAAGCAGGAGAATCCAGCATGAAACCAACTTTAACCAATCCCTGAAAAATTGACATGGGGATTCAGCAAAATTAGCATTAAGGTAGATTCCAAATTACTTTATTCTTGGATTCTGATAAGCATTTAAACCAAGGACCCCTTCTTTTATGCATTTATTTATTTTTGCAGAGCAGAGGGTTGAGAAGCAAGGATAATGTAAGAGCATAAGTAGCATCAAAGGAGCTTATTTTTTGCTGTTACATCTCAGGAAGTAAATGTTATAAAATTTAATGATATAAAATTTAAATGCTAAACTGGATGGCTATATCAACATTAGTACTAGCAGGGCATGGGATATAATCAAGATTCAAGAACATTAGTGATGTATTTATCACTATATACCTCATGTACATCTTCAGGTACAAGAAGAAAACCACGACCTCTGCATCAATGAACCCAAATAGTGTTATCTCCAAATTCCATAAATAATGATAAACCAACTGATATTGTTTGACAACCAAAAGAGTTCCAGCGTATCTGACACTAAAAAGGGTGTCAAACTTTTTAATCAAATTCATTACTTAATATCACCGCATAAATACACGATCAGGTTAAAGCAATATTAAGATTCAAACTAGTCATGCTCCTTTGATTTAAGACCTCCATATCATTGATATTTCAAAGACTTGACATGAAACTGAACAAGCTTTATGGGAAAAAGAAATATATCACCTTTCTAGATCAGAAAATGCACGTTGAACCTGCAAAGCCATTGAAAATCATGAAAATATAAGTGCTTAATTTAAATGAATAACATAAGATTCCTCATTGTGAATGATGACAGAAAATTAACATAAACATTGAGGTAACCATATGGCCTAAAATCCACTAGCAGAAATCAGCTAAAGAGCTATAGATATATCACCTAAACTAAGCTCAGTCAAAACTACTAACCTTGAGAAGGAACTTGTTCAGTGCAACAAATTCTGGAAAAGACAATTCATTATTAGGTTAGAGAGAGACTAATGAAACGTCTTTGATCCAACCAAAATACCAATTACTTCAGAAAGATCAACCACATAAAAAGCAAAATCTTTTGAAAATGTTTCAGTTACTTATGACTGGATAGTGTTTCAAGATGGTATGATGAACAGGCATCTGGTTACCCATTCCCTTATCATTTCTTCTTGGCCATAGATGTATAAATCCAACTCCCAATTTCAGGGAAACATTTGTCGTTAAGCTTGAACATGCAAACATATTTCATGGTAGTTAACCCTGTAGCTTAGCTGAGTGATTGTCAGTAGCTTTTATGATGTCCGTAAGATCGACATAACTTCATACCCAAACCAGGGACCCACACCAAATTATAACAGAAAAGATTTCTCCTTGATGAAGATCAATTGTAAGAGTTACTCTTTAATATCAAAACGTCCAAACACTCGAATCATTTTATATTTTATAACTACAAGTAAAGGCACCAGGTAATTTAAAAATTAAAATACAGACTCGGCAGTAAGCGTAATCACTTACCTTCAAAACTCATCGTTCCGTTCCTGTCGAAATCATACATCCTACAGGGGAAAGGAAAAATTAAAACAAAATGTTGCGTTGTCCAGGACAATCAAACAAACAACATATACTTTTTCATGAGAACTTCGTCATGTAACACAGTCCACGTATTCCACGTATTTAAGTAAAAAAGAGAAGTAAGAGGAGAATCGGACCTGATCATCTGCTGAACAACAGAGAGCGGGAATTCGAGGTTCCCCACAGACAGAGCTCTCTGATTATCAAAACATTTCATTCAATGAAAAAGGTTTTAGACAAAAACACCAAAAGAATAAAGGCAAAAGAAAAGAGGGAAAAAAAATACCTTGAGTTGGAGAGCTGTTATGCTTCCACTTCTGTCTGAGTCAACTCGATCGAACCATTCTCTTAGTATTGCCGCGTTCTCCATCTCTACTAGCTAGGTGCCAATTGTCCTGTTGGTGGACCTGTTGGTTCTTAGGATAAAAATAAATAGGGAAAAATAAGTTAAAATTGGTCCTTATACTTTAAATTTTTTCAAACCACTCCCTATAGTTTTATCTATTTGGTCCGTTAGTCCTTACATTGACGGAAAATGACATCGAGTCCCTAACGGTGTTAAAGCTAGCCAATTTGGCAAACGGTGGCAAGTATTTTATTGACACGTGATCATGTAGCCGCTTACTGAGTTGTTGACTTTGGACGCATAAGAAAACGAGCCTCTCATTTGCCAAGCACTTTGCTGCCAACTGGAAAGCTGATTGGATGTTGAAGGTTCTCCAATCCCACTATTTCATAAGCCTCCACGTTCATCTTCGTAAAACTTAAGCGGACGTGGTTGTTTGATCCGTTGCTATGGGAGAACTTACTATTGCTGCTGCTATGTAGAAGCTGTTGCTACTGGTGTGCTACAAACAAGGGAGGTTGTTGCTGTGCGGCGAGGCTGTTGCTCAAAGGAGGGTGCTCTGAGATTTATAATAGAGGCGGTTTAGAGGTTTTTAAAAGGGTGGTGATATATAATATTTTAATAGGTGATGGTTCTGATGTATTCATTTGAAAATGCCATAAAGCTCTGAATATGTAAGACATAAATTTCTGAAGTTTTTTTTTTTTTCTCGTGTTGGTTTCTTTCTTAATCTATGATGATTTATTTATTGGCTTTATCGATGGGGGCTTCATTGATATAATGGTTTCCAACAGCTTTTTGGTATTCACATCGCTTTGAAAACTGAATGTATTTTTTTTTTTTGCCAACAACTGAATGTATTTTATATTGTGCAGCTGGTCAGAGTGTTTCCTATTTGATAGTGTCCAAATTAGTAAATTTTTAGATGTAATTTATAAATACTTAAGGTCAAATATAGTGGGTCAATATTCCTAGTATTGTTCGAGACATGTTAAAAAAAAAATTGATGGGAAATTTAATGATCTGAGTCATCAATAATAGTGGCGTAGCATTTGATGGTATTGTTTAAAAAAAAAAAAGGCACAGAGAAGCAGGCCAAGTTGGCATTAGACTGATGCTAAAAATTAAAGAGCATAGAAGAATGGGGGAGAAATTATTGTTCTCACCTAGTTCTGCATATAATATGATGGATGATGGATGAAATAAGAGATTGCCAACAATCAAATATAACCAAACCAACTGTACAAGCTTTACCCATAAAATAAATCACCAAACCATTAGTTGGCAGAACCAAATTAATATTCCATTGCATTAACCTTGTCTCATACATGATAGACGACACCATATGCAAAAGCCCACCTTTGTTTGACTCAGAATATCACACATTAACACCCAAAAGTACAAGTAGCACACCCAAAATAAAATGAACAAACTTTCTCTCATTACATGATTCCCGAAATACAGGCAGAGCTAAACTACTAATCAAGACGACAACAACACACCCATAGTACTAATACACCAACAGACCAGCAACATCAACCCATCCGAATGAAATTTGCATCAATATCCTCCGCAATGCGCAATCTTGTTGGTGAGTCATACTCCTTAATGAGTCCTGCATCCATATCCATGGAAATCATTGAAGGAAAAAAGTAGATCAAACTAGAGAAACTAGACAAGTCCAAAGAAGAATAAAAGACTCTTAATTAACCTTGACTGAGAAGTACTAGAACCATGTCTGTCAAGAACAATTGAGATGGACCAACTGCATATGACCCATGCTCCATTTTCACAAAGGCAACAGAGTTCCTTTTTTTTAATTTTTTGCCAGAACAATGTCAATAGAATTTGAGTCCTGGGATCAAGAAAATTATACTTCATCTCTATGTTCAAGAGAGAAAAAAATAAAAGACCACCCCTTAAGAGGCCAGCTTTGAGGGGGAGTTGCTCCCCTTCCCCCTCTCTCAAATTTTGACTTTTTTTTTTAATTTTGATCTTTTCATTTTAATAAAAAATATTTTTCAAAATAAAAAAAAAATTATTAAAAAATCTTAAAAATATGAAAATATTTACTTGAAGGTCTCAATATAAAAAAATATTACATTCAAGTCTCATATTTCAAAAAGTGAGTAAAAAAATTTTCAATATTGAGTATAAAATATTAAAGTATAATTTTATACTCAATACTAAAACTTTTTATACTCATAAAAATGATAAAAAAACTTCTTTAATTTTAAGAATAAAATGATCAAATTATTATTAATTCTCCTCCCCTCCTCTGTCCTCCCCTGAGTCAAATAATAAATTATTAAAATTCCTCCTCTCACCTCAATCCCCTTCCCTCCATATCTATCTCTCCTCCTTTCCTCTCCCCTCCATTAAAATCCCTTACCTCCCTTCCCTCTTATCTCATACCATAGACACCCTTAGAGGCTAGCTTTTATTCTCTCTCAAACTTCATTTACAAGCTGACACTTATCCATGCCTTGTTCAAGTCATGCTTGTGTGCATGTTATTAGAGCTCCTCTATAGAGATCAGAGTACCCTACAAAGTGTAACATATATAATATAATAAACCCACTGATACACTACAACATTTTTTAACTCCCTCTTCGTTCCATCACTAAAAACAAACCAAAGATCACGGCTACACAAGACGCAAATGTAGAATTATTGGTTGGGTTACATTGAGCATCATGAAATTCATCGAATCCCTAACCTAATCGACAAAAATTTCCCTTGATCCAAGATTTGATGCACCCACCGGAGAACACATGAAGTCTCTCTGTTCTTCAACTTTGCTGATCGCCTGATGTTATGATCATAAGGGAGAAAAGATACACTCAGAGAGGGAAAGAAACTGAAACCATGGAGAAGAAAGAAGACCCACAGAGAGAGAGACCACTTAATTCTTCCACACCCAGAAAATTTAAGCAACCCGTTACTTATCCTTTTCTGCTCTTCACTTCCATGGTATCTTCCTTGAACAGTACCTTCTATCAGACCACCTGTCAAATTCTCAATCCTTCTGTTTTGCATGTTTGGGTGTTTGCCACGTTGTCATTGTTTTTTTCCTTTGGCAACTTATAGTTCATTATATAGTTCCCGCTTAAAATTGGAGTGCATCATCACACCTGAACCCTTTATTGGACGAAGTCCCCTTTGTGCAGCTTCGTTTTGTGATGGTTGAGCATCTAGATGGCAGCGAAGTCCTTCACAAATGAGAAGCTCTAATTTTTGTTTTTTAATCTGTGAGATTCCTGTGTCCAAGTTAGGAACACCATATGCTTCTTATGTGGCTAAGTGATGATTATGTGTCAAGAAAATATTTGCCAAGTCAGCCACCGTTAGCCCATTTAGGGACTAAGGATCATTTTCGAAAGATAAGTACTAACGGATCAGACAGATAAAACTAGAGGGAGTGGTTTAAAAAAATTTATATGACCTATTTCAAAATCAGGTGAAAATACAGAGATCAAAAGCTTATTTCCCAAATAAATATACCGATTAAACCGTACCTCCAATTCTTTCGTATGTCCTAGAAGAGACAGATTAAGGGCATGTTTGATTCGTATTTTCAAAACAGTTTTTCTGTTTTCAGAAACAGAAAACTCAGAAAACTTGTTTGGTAAATCTGTTTTTTATAAACTGTTCTGGAAAACAGAAAAATAAAAGAACAGAAAATGCAGAACAACTTTAAGATGTTTTGTAGTTTTTGTTCTGGAAAACACGAGAAAATGTGAAAAACACCCACCTCACTAATGGTAAAGTTATAAATTTTGAATAATTCATCTATCACTCACTAGTTATGATTTTGAGAACAGCTATTCAAACAGAATTTTTTGTTTTCTTGTTTTCAAAACTTATTCTCGAAAACAGTTTTACAAAACTGTTTTGAGAACAAGAAAACAAAAAACACTGTCAAACAGGCCCTAAAACGTCCTTACAGGATACAAAAATGGGTTCTAAATATTAGTAATAATTTCCCACTGTAATTTCGTAATTTGCAATTATATTGTTATTTTTTTAACTTTCAGTATTTACAATGAAATTATATAAAAATATAAAACTATGATTTCAGATTGAGCGCCCGCAATTTACAATGTCATTATTCATTTTTTTTCAATTTAGTTTCTGACATTTACAATTAAGATACATAAGAAATTGAAAATAAGGTTTCGGATGATTTATTAATAAGCTTTCATAATTTACAAGTGCATTGAGATATTCTTCTAACTTAACTTCTAGCATTTACAATTCAATTATATAAAAATTTGAAAATGAAATTTAAGATAAGATAATTTGCCACAATTTGTTCATTCATTTCAATTTAGCTTCTAATATTTACAATTTTGTTACACAAGAATCTGAAAATGGAATTTCAAATCAGTTATCAATTTCCGTAATTAACAACTCAATTCATTATTTCCCACTTAAGTTTGGGATTCATAATCCATTATTCCACCAAATAGGAGGCATTTTAGTCTACATATTTATTTTTCCATCCTTTAGTATCAATTTTGTACTTACAAGATCTTTGTATGCAATTTTCCCAGTTAAATACAATCCTCTTAAAAATGAAATCAATCATTAAATCAATTGAGACATTGGTTAAAATTCATTGGTTAAACTGTTGTTTATTGGTGGTTGAACAAATCATAATTAAATTAATATAATTTTAATTATATATTAACTATCTTTTTTAAAAAAAGATAAAAATTCTAATAAAAATATATAAAAAATTGATTTTAACTAAAAATAGAAGTAGAAATTTATTTTAAAAAAGTGAATAAATATTTTATGATTTAAAAAATAAAGTAATTATAATACATAAGATATCTATAATGTATACATACTTATTTTTATAATTCATAATTTTATAATATATATATATATACATTTTTTTGTATATTTGAACATTATTCTTCACTTCTCACTATTTATTAGGTGTAAGTATATATCTATTATAATTTATAAACATGATTTAAATTACATAATTTAAAAATTGACCGATTTTCCACTAGTTGTCAAAATGTCTAGTTTTATCATAATTTCAGACCAAACTTAACACTAATCCACAGTCCAACTAATTGTTCGATCTATTTTTTATACATTGATCCTCATAATCTCTTCTCTAGTTCTCCTACTTTCCTGAAGACAAGAAACCCGATCACATCTACATTGTTTAACTAGCAATTGACATTCGATGGCCAAAAAAAAATAGCAATAGGCATCCATAACTATGCTACCATGCCAATCACAACAAATGATAAATGGGAAAAAAAAAAGTGACGGCAAATTTTTTTATTTCTAAATATAAAATAAGAATAATAAAAACCTAATAAATATTATGGGTCCCGATTTGCATTTCTATGAAAAAGATTTCTTTTAGATTATGCCAAAGTTAAGAGGTAAAGAAAAAAAGTGAGGAAAGAGTAGCAAAAACCAACCTCCCCCGGATATTGAGGGAAGGAATAAACCCTCCCAACCAACTTTACTTTATTCACAAAAATTTGCAATCAAACTTTAACCTGGGTTGATAATCTTTTCACTTTAAGTTATTTCTGTTTCTTTGCCAAACACTTTAAGTTATTTCCAATCTTTCTATTTTTATTATACCAAACATTTATTGATAGAATATTTTATTTCATTCTTCTATACCAAGCATTTTTTTTATATCTATTTTCATTTCATTTCCATTTCTATTCTCATCTCATTCCATTAAGAATGTTTTCTCTTAATCAAGTGGGACCTAAGTAATGCTTTTTCCTTCGGGCTCATTTCAAAACTGGAAATGGAAATGTAGAGGTCAAAAGGGAATTGTATGTGCACCAAATTCTTTTGCGACATACTATCACTGTTATGAAAGTTCACATCTTCTATAATCTATTGACACCATTAGGTACCTTTCACTGCCACTTGCAATTTTTTTTAATATCAAGAATATCCTTCAATCAATAATTGAAAATTATTTCTTTCAAAGTATAAAAATTATTAAATCGAATTTTACCTCTCTCAATGAGGTCTTTTCCATATACACCATCAAAAATTAAACATTGAATAACACAGCTATCTTTGAGCTATTTGTAAACTGTGTTGGTTATTGTTGGTTTCCAAGGATAGAGGATCTTCTAATTGAATTAGGTGATGCTGGGTATATTTAACAGTGTAAGATGATGATATTTGGTTATCTTAACGTTGTCCCTCCATTGGCCCACAGCCCTTCAAACAGTACGGCAACGCAACTAAGGGAGAGCCTTTGTCTCAACGGTTACTAATTTGGTCATAAGCGACACTGGTATTACTTCTTCCACTCGCATTGCTGTCAGGAATTCGCCCCATTGGTGAATCCGTCAATCAGTCTTTCTTGTTATGAGTCCTTTGCATTGGAAGATACCATACCTCGTCGCGATAGCAGAGTAAACCTGGATTCTGGAAACTGTCCAAGTTCTTTAAACACAATGCTAAAACATATGGTATATCAAGATATTGTACGGGAAGTGGCTATATGTCAATAAGACTACAACAAAATTTCTATTAAGCCACTTCTAACCCCGGGAGTGTCAGAAGACTCAACCAAACATGAACCTCTCATTGTATCACACTTCTAATACATACAGTTTGAATGTGATTCACGACATTCTTGATGAAAGAATGTCATCAACAATGATTGCAACAGTTTGTTTGAATTATTCAAAAATGTGATCACAATAAACCCGCAAATGAAATAGGGCCATAAAATGTGGTTCTTTCTTCTGGGCAGCAAATATCAAATGACTGCCCTGAGCTCTCCAGTAAGCAGTGCATATTTGCGGTGCTGGGACAATATGGGAGACACTTGGACAGCCTCTAATCTTGATCCTAACTCAGCATAATAAGTTGATTCTTTGTGTTGATTAGCTGCATTCAAGATTGTCTGCAAGATTTGCAGGGGATCGCCATGGCTGACTACCAAAATAGCGCATCTGCACAATGGAAACAGATATTTTTAGGTTCAGTCATAGAACATAAATTAAGTAAACCAAGAAAAGAAGAAAAAAAAAACTTCAAGTGCACTGGGATGAGAGTAAAATGTTGTAATAATAGACGTAAATGATTCAGATAATTACAGTCAAACAGGTCCATTTGGATCACAAGAAAATTCTATTTTTAAATTTAACATCCATTTGCAATTCAAACTGTTAATTTGCATGGTTGTAGTTACTCCACGTTCTAATGGAGGTGATGCACTGGAACGTGCTGAAATACACAAGACTTTCACGACATGTTTTAATGGTAGATGCTTGAGATTATAATCATTACCCTTCAAATTCTGACTCCATGATGGCCATTGCTCTTGCAAGTCTACAAGCAACATCCTTGACACTTTCTCCTCCTTCTGGCCTAGCAAGTGGATCCTTCTCATCAGCATCCCAAATCTCTGCATACTGTAGGTATTGGCAGGCGAAAATTCAGAGTTGCCTTCATTACAGATGGTAAGAGAACACTTATAAGCACTAGTTTTACACTTTAAATAAACAGTGGTGCTGCATGGACTTAACCAGAACCTGGCTAAATGTTTGCCATTTGAATATCCAATATCTCTAGACCCAAATGCTCACCCAAGAAAATAAAATAACCTAAATATGAAACAAAAATTAGCAGCACTTCAATTTGCCACTTTTATCACCGCCAAGAGCCAATGACCACTTACTCTATCATGTGATTGAAGTTCAAATGAAGGACCAAAGAAGCGTTCTCGAAGATCTTCCATCACCTACATAAAATGATAGATATAATTAAGGACGTAAAATAAAAAAAGAATTGCAAAACAGATTTTACGTTTACCAAAATACATTTATGAAATTTGAGGAGGAATTCTGTAGGGAGCTTCAATGGCTCACCTTACACTGTGGGCCTCGAAAAGGAAGGTTTAACACATTTGCAACCACTTCTGCACTGTGGTTTGTTCTTGAAAATGGAGAGTAGCAAATGCGTACTTTTTCAAGTGATATGCTGCTTGTCTCTGGTTCCTGTCCAAGAAATAACGGTATACAGCTAAGGCAGTGTATATGATGGACTTTTGTGATGTTTACATAATACGAAAAATGAATAAGGGTGTTCAAAGTTGAAATTAATCCATGCTCCCTTTTCGCACTTTTCTAAAACAGAAGATTACAAAAGAAGGTATCCTCCTAAAATAAGAATTAAATAAAAAGGGCAAGAAACCAAAGGGAAGCCAAAAATACTGCCCTGTCCCACTCTAAGTTAATTGATGACTAGCCATCATTAAAGATGCAAGTATTTTTTTTTTGTCCAACCAAACACACCATAACAAAACAAATCTTGCACATCACCACAAAGTTTTAATCAGATCTTGGTACCTACTCAAGAGAAACTGCTAAAAAGCCATAGCGAATATGCAAAGTTCTTCAGGGACACTAAATAATTAATTCCATGAGAAGATAGCAATTGGACAATGTAAGAAAAGATTTTCCAGTGATTCAAAATCAGATGTACACACAATGCACATAGAAGGAGAAAGAGCTGTATTTATTTTGTGAAGCTGCAACAGGTCATCAGTATTGTTCCTAAAATACTGTTGTCCAAACAAAGACCTTAGAAGCAGCCTTAGATTTCCAAATGGCGTTTGTTAAGAAGAATTTTGTCTGTGTTGGGAGAATGAGTAAGGTACTAAAAGAAAGACTTGCAAGAATAAATACCAGAAGAATCAATAACCACGTTTCTCCTATCAGGATTGACAAATGTTCTTTTGTGAAAGAACATATTGCAATTGTTCTTTGCCAAAGGACCTTTTCAATCTAATAAAGCTAATGTTGTTTATAGGATTTTCTTATATTAAGTAGGTTCGATTTACGTAAGTCAAAATAACTTCACCTAATGCCATTCCAGATTAAGCTATTCAGGTCAATATGTTGATGTGCCAAAACTAGATTACAGTAGTCAATAGAGGAGTGACTTGATTTTAATTCTACCATGATCCTTCTAGACTGCACATCTGACCAACCTCATTAAAGTAAAAATCAAGTTAGCCTCGAATATGTTAACAGAAGCTAGGTCAATATGAAGCATGCTCATCTTCCAATGGGACCATATATAATCAAGCATCAGACAAAATCCAGTTCACCTCAGACAAAATAAATAAACACGCACACACTCACAACCTCAAGCAATGAACGATGATAATAAAAAGGTGATTTGGCCTCTCAGAAGATTTGTTGAATGGGCTAGGTATGAAATGTCTTGGAAAGGAGACTCAGGAAAGGAAAAGCAACTACCTTTTGGAATAATTTTCCAGCCAATTCTGCTTGATTAACTCCCTCGGAAGCCAATTGGAATTCTGGACGCATACCATTTTCCTGTTATCTTTTCAGCAACAAGTCAAATCACTCCATATGTATTTCCTTTTACTTCAGGCTTTATGGAGGCAATTGTTTTACACACACACACACACTTCTTTACTCCAGAAAAAAAAAATTGAAAAAGGCAGATAAGCATCGATCATTTATCAGTTACAAATCTCCTCAAGGAGAACTAATATCATTACTAAGTAAATACAAGGCTAACTCCAATCAATCGGCAGTAAGAGTAAGCAAAGGGCAATATAAGAAATCAAAATAACGAACCATGGAGGAAACAACAAGGCCTCTCTCGTTTGGAATGCTCTTGCCATGCCTCAAAACCCAGTATCTGTTCCGTAAAAACGATGTCCGCTCCATTTCTAGTTTACTTCCCCCTTATTCCTGGACTTGGATCCCTGCAGTGCCCACCTCCCTCGCACAACGATTCCTGGCGACCTGATGCTGTGATGACGTATGCTGTAAAATTTTCACTTTTTCTGTTTGCTATTTATTTGACAAAAATTCTTTTCTATATATCCTTCGTTAGATAATCACCTTGGGAATCTTGCCCGGCAGAGCTGTTTGTTTGTTGTCCTCAATTTTTTTTAATAAAAAATCTAAACTCGGTTTCTATACATTATATTATACGAGTGGAAATCAGAGGAATAAACTACTATATAAAAAGAAAAAAATAGTCATAAATTATAACTAAAGCATCTTATTATAGGCTTTATTATATATATTAAAATTTTTTAAAAAATATATATTGACATATTGATTTTAAAATTATATAAGACTTCATCAATTTGCATTATTTTAATTTTAAATTTTTTATTAAAGGGAGAATCCCCATTTTAAATATACAATTATATTTCTTTTTATTTATAAAAATTATTATTTAAAAATTTTTCACGTAGAATAAAAAAATTATTAAATAATTTAAAATATTATAAATTTTAATAATATTTTATTAAAATATTATTAATTTAGATGTTAACTAAATAAAACTTATTTATTTATTTCTTATAATCATTTAACTCATATTAAATAAAAATAAAGTATATAAGCTTTTACGTTATGCAGTAGATAAAAATTAAAAATGATTTTAATTAAAATCATATGTATTCAAATTAAAGAATAATATACCATGCCAATAAAAATAAAAAATAAAATATTAATAAAATAGTTGAGACTAAAACATAAAATATTTTTATAAACATTATTTTACAGAAAATTTAGGTATATTTTAAAATTATATACTCTCACTAATCTATATTATAAGATATTTTATATAATAAAATTTTTATTTAAAATATAAGATATTGAATATTATTTTTTTATTTTATTTTATTTTTAATACTTTCTCACTACTCATTTATAACACTATAATAATTATAAAATGAAATATTTAATAAAAATAAAATAAAAAATATATATTTTTAAAAATAATTTTAATTAAAAAAATAATTTTTTCAGTATATATATTATTCATATAAAATATTTTATAATATAAACGAATAAAATCACGTTCTCAAGCATTCAGTCCAGATGCTAGTAGTAGTAGTTGAAAAGTAAAACCACTGCTACTGCACGATCATTACAGCAAAGAGCAGTGATCAACCGATGATCTTTTACAATTTTACGTTTCAGATTTTACCCTCGGGTCTCACGGCGGCGCTCGCGGTTCAATTTTACGGTCTCCTCTGGATGCACTTTGCAAAGCTTCGAAAATGAAGAATCTGTTTGTTCTGTTTTTGAAAATAATTTTTTATTTTTAAAAATAAAAAATTTAAAATTTTTTTTTGATAAATATACTTTTTATAAATTATTTTAAAAAATAAAATAATAAAATAATAAAAAATTCAGAACATTTTTAAGATATTTTTTAATTTTTATTCTAAAAAATATAAAAAATAAGAAATATCTATCTCATTAATGATAAAATTATAAAATTTGTATAATCTATCTATCACTCATTTTAAAAATAATTATTTAAATAAATTTTTTATTTTTAAATTTATTCTCCAAAACCGTTTTACAAGTTGATCGGAAGAGGAAAACAGAAAACTCCGTAAAAAATTGAAATCTTTTCACCTCTCAAAAGTGAAGGGCCTGTTTGATTCGTGTTTCTGAAACAGTTTTTCTGTTTTCGGAAATAGAAAACTCAGAAAACTTGTTTGGTAAGTCTGTTTTTTATAAACTGTTCTAGAAAATAGAAAAATAAAAGAATAGAAAATGCAGAACAACTTTAAAATGTTTTGTAATTTTTGTTCTGAAAAACACGAGAAAAAGTGAAAAATATCCACCTCACTAATGGTAAAGTTATAAATTTTGAATAACTCATCTATCACTCACTGGTTATGATTTTGAGAAGAACTATTCAATAAGATTTTTTTATTTTTTTATTTTCAAAACTTATTCAAAATACTGTAGAACACAGGTCCGAACACTCCCCACTGTTTATCCTGTTTTCTTCTTCCGAACCTATACAGATAAACAAAGAAGAAAGTTGCGTAAACTCCCTCCGCAGGTCTTTGGTGTTTAGGATTACTAAAGAGCTATGTCTCTCAATCTTCGCCTGAAGCAAACGGGTAACGTTAAATCAAGATTTTCGGTGCTTTCCTAAATCTTCAATTCTAGTTTCTATCCGAGAATTCCAATCTTTCTTGCATCAATTTCAAAACTGAGTTTAGATCTTACCGAAAATGTTCTACATCGTTTTACCTGTTTGTGTTCCTACTTTTTTTGTAGCTTTGGCTTTCTATTCCTTTTAGGACTGAATTCGAAATTGACAAAACAATTTTTTCCTTACAGTATACATAAATTGAAATCTTGGCATTTTGTTAATTAGGATATATTTATTCGTAAGTCTCATACATTGATTGGGGATTCAGATTGTATAATCCGTATGTTGAATCTTAACCAATCCATAAACGCAACGGCCACTGCAAACGAAGAGGTTTACAAGATCTTGATTTACGACAAGTTTTGCCAAAACATTCTTTCACCGTTGATACATGTTAAGGACCTCCGCAAACACGGTGTGACCCTCTACTTTCTCATTGACAAAGAACGAAAAGCTGTCCACGATGTGCCTGCCGTCTATTTCGTGCAACCTAATCAATCGAATATCCAGCGGATCATGGCTGATGCCTCCCGCTCACTCTATGACAGTTTTCACCTCAATTTCTCTACTTCCAGTCCCCGCCCACTTCTTGAGGATCTTGCATCTGGGTGTCTGAATGCAGATTCAATTCATCGTATATCAAAGGTGCATGATCAGTACTTGGAGTTTGTGACGTTGGAAGATAACTTGTTTTCCTTGGCTCAGAAGTCTACCTATGTCCAGTTGAACGATCCATCAGCTGGGGATCGTGAAATTGAGGAGATTATGGAGAAGATTGCTAGTGGTTTATTCTGTGTTTTGGCTACTCTTGCTGTTGTCCCTATTATAAGGTGTCCACGTGGTGGTCCTGCTGAGATGGTTGCATCAGCATTGGATCAAAGATTACGAGACCATTTATTGTCGAAGAACAATTTGTTTACAGAGGGTGTTAGTTTTGTTAGCTCTTTTCAACGTCCAGTTTTGTGTATATTCGACAGGAATTTTGAGTTATCAGTTGCAATGCAGCATGATTTTCGTTATCGGCCACTTGTACATGATGTGCTTGGGTTGAAGCTGAATAGGTTGAGCGTTCAAGGAGAAAAAGGTGGGATGAAATCGTATGAATTAGATAGTTCTGACTCCTTTTGGGTTGCAAATGAGTCATTAGAATTTCCTGAAGTTGCAGGGGAGATTGAGACCCAACTGAATAAGTATAAGAAAGATGTGGATGAGGTAAATAAGAGGACAGGTGGAACTGATGGTGCAGAGTTTGACGGGACAGACATGATTGGGAACACAAAGCATTTGATGAATGCTGTGAACTCACTGCCTGAGCTGACTGAAAGGAAGCAAGTGATTGATAAGCACACTAATATTGCTACTGTGTTGTTGGGGGAGATCAAGGAAAGGTCACTTGATTCTTATGCGAAAAAAGAGAATGACATGATGGTTAGAGGAGGCATTGAACGGAATGAACTTATTGGTGTGCTCAGAGGGAAGGGAACAAAGGTGGATAAGCTTCGCTTTGCCATCATGTATCTTATTTCTTCTGAAAGTATTAATCAGTCAGAAGTGGAAGCTGTGGAAGCAGCACTAACAGAGTCTGAAGTTGACATTGCTGCTTTCCAGTATGTGAAAAAGATCAAGTCATTGAATGTCTCATTGGCATCGGCAAATTCTGCTAGCAAAAGTAATATTGTTGACTGGGCTGAGAAACTTTATGGGCAGTCAATTAGTGCAGTGACCGCTGGTGTCAAGAATCTGTTATCTAGTGACAGGCAGCTAGCTTTAACAAGGACAGTTGAAGCCTTGATGGAAGGGAGGCCAAATCCTGAAATAGATTCTTATCTTGTGTTTGATCCTCGTGCTCCTAAGATTGGCTCTGGAGCAAGTAGCAGCCATGTGAAAGGACCATTTAAGGAAGCCATAGTGTTCATGATCGGTGGTGGTAATTACATTGAATATGGCAGTCTGCAAGAGCTTGCGCAAAGTCATCAGCCTGCCAAGCATGTTATGTATGGAACAACAGAAATTCTCACTGGAGTGGACTTTGTGGGGCAGCTCACATTGTTGGGGCAGAAGATGGGTTTGGGGAATGCTGTTTCTACTACAACTCAGGAGTTCAGGTGTGATTGTGATTATATACGCATTTAAGTTTAGCTCGAAGGGGTATACTCTGGAACATTGAAGTGACACAAGCAAAGTCCCCATGCTTTTGATGCCCATTGTCCAAAAGGGATGCAGGATTTTGTGTTGTACGTTTCTTTCTTCTCATATTTACGTTGACACTACTTTATGTTTACATTAATTTGTTCACAATGAAGAAACATATTTATGGTATATTTTTCAAGTATAGGGGAGGTTAAAACAATGTGATTACTAATCATACAGCAAAAGAAAACGCTAAAGATATCATTAATCAAAATATTGTAGCACTTGATGGGAAGCTGGTTCAGTTCAATTTCTTCAGATAACTTCTCAATCTAGATAACTTTCTCACACACACGTGTGTATATATATATATATATATATATATGCGCAATGCTTCACAAACTTTGAGAATGAAACAAATCGCAACCTTAGAGTTTGATTCAACAGTCTCTCGTAGTCACGAATGCCATAACCATAGTTAATACTGGTGCACTTCACTAAATCATTTGTTTTATCCTTTGTCTATTGGGCTCGAGTGTCATGTCAAATGACTAAAAGTTACCATATCATTTTGGAAGCATGTAGGTAAAGAAGATAGTCCTGTAGAGCAAAATTCGGTTTGATTCTTGAAATATTTGTACTTTAACAGGTAAATCTATAAAGGTGGTAGATGTTATGATTCGAAAGAGAATTAACATTTTATGTCTTCAAGAAACTAAATGAGTGAGAAAAAATGTTAAAGAGGTAAATACTACTGGTTTTAAACTTTGGTATGTAGGGAAGGTCAAAGTATGAAATGAAGTTGGTATTATTATGGACAAAGTTTGGAAAAAAAATGTGGTGGGAGTCAAAAGAATTGAAGATAGGATCTTTTCCTTAGAATTGATTGTTGGGCATAATATTTTCAAAGTTATTAATACTTACGCAACTCAAGTAGGGTCAGAAATACATATTAAGGATAAATTTTGAGAAAATTTGGAGGGTTTGGTTTAAGATATCCCATAAGAGGAAAAAATTTTCATTGGTAGGGACCTTAAAGGTCATGTGGGGAATGAGACAAGACAATATGTGGGAGCTCATGGCAATTTTGGTTTTGGAGAATTAAATGAGGAGGGACATTTCATTCTTGATTTGTCAATGACTTATAACCTTATGATTGTGAATACTTGTTTCAAGAAATGGGAGGAGCATTTAGTCACATATAAGAGTAAAGCCCAAAGGTCGCAAATGAACTTCCTTTTGGTAATGAATTTAGATAAAAGAGCTTGTAAAGACTACAAGGTGATTCCTGGTGACAGCTTAACTTAACAACATAAGGTCTTGGTTTTTCATGTGCTGATTAAGAGCTGTAAATTGAGAAGTCAAAAAGTATTAAATTCTAAGACCAAGTGGTGGTAACTAAAATGTGAGCAACAATTGGCTTTTACGAGAAAAATATTGGAGGAAGGTAATTGGGATTTCTAAGAAAGTACTAACATTTTGTGGAATGAGATGACTAAAAGGATCGGAGATACAACTAAAGCAATTTTGAGTAAATTCAAAGGTTTTGGACCTAGAAATAAAGAATATTGGTGATAGAATGAGAGTGTACAAGAAAAGGTTAAACATAAAAAAAGAATATTTCAAAACCCTACATTTGTGCAATAATGAAAAAAATTGGAATATTTATCGCTTAGCTAAAAAAGAAACTAAGAAAGCAGTGAGTGAGATTCGATCTAAAGCTTTTGAGGAATTCTACCAAGATTTAGGAATGAAGAATGGTGAACGCAAGATTTATAAAATTACTAAGAATAGGGAAAGAAAGTCTAAAGATTTGGATCAAGTAAGATGTATTAAGAATGAGGAAGGAAAAGTTTTGGTTACTGATGATATAAAAAAAAAGATGGGAAAAGTACTTTTATAAGTCTTCAATTAGGGATTATGTATGACTAATGTTACAGAAAATTTAACAACTCACGAAAATGAATTGAATTTAAGTTTCTATCGTAGAATCTGAGATAGATATGTAAAAGAAGCTCTTAAGATAATAGATAATGGTAAAACTATTGGCCCTGATGATATTTCTATCAAAGTTTGGAAGTGCTTATGAGAGAAAGAGGTTTTGTGGCTCACTAAACTTTTTAACGAGATTTTAAGGTCAAAGAAAATGTCAGAAGAATGAAAAAAGAACATTTTGGTGCCCATATACAAGAACAAAGGAGATATTCATAATTGTGCTAATTATCAAGGGATAAAACTCATAAATCATTCTATAAAATTTTGGAAGAGAGTGATTGAGTATAGACTAAGAAAAGAGTTATATTTCAACAAACCAATTTGGATTTATGTCAGAATGGTCTATAACAAAGATTATTTATTTATTAAGGGGTTTGATTGAAAGATACCGAAGTAAATAGAGAGATTTGCATATGGTTTTAACTGATTTGGAAAAAGTCTATAATAGAGTACCAAGAGATGTGTTGTGGAAAGTAATGAAAAAAAAAGATATTCGTGTGGCTAGTATTTGAGCTATAAAAGATATATATGAGGAGGTAACAAGAGGTGTGAAAACTCTTGAAGGTGAGATAAAGAGTTTTCCTATAATGATAGGTTTATATCAAGAATCTTTCTTGAATTTTTATTTATTTAATTTGGTTTTGGATGTTCTAATAAAATATATATAAAAGAAAATTTCAAAGTGTATGTTTTTCGTGGATGATATAGTCTTAATTGCGGACTCAAGATAATAGGTAAACACTAAACTAGAGTTATGGAGACACTTTGGAATTAAAAAGTTTCCGCTTGAAGAGCAGTAAAATGGAATATATGCATTATAAATTTAACAAAATGCAATTAGAAATGATTCAAAGATAAAAATAGGATAACAAACTATTATAAAAGTGTCAAAGTTTAAATATTTGGGTTTGATTTTACAGAGTGATGGTAAAATTGATGGGGATATTATGCATAGGATACAAGTTAGGTGGTTAAAGTGAAGAAAAGTTTTAGGAGCTATTTATGACCGTAAGATATCTACAAAACTTAAAGGGAAATTTTATCGAACTGCTATAAGGTTAACTATGCTATATGGCAGTGAATGTTGAGCTTTAAAAGGGCAATAAGAACTTAGAGAGTTGCAGAGATGAGAATATTGAGATGTATGTATGGTCATACAATAATTGATAAAATAAGAAATAATTATATATGAGGGAAAATTGAAGTAGTACCTATCAAGAAAAAATAGTGAAAAATTATTTAAGATGATTTAGGTATGTACAAAGAAAAGAACAAGAAGAGCTAATAAAAAAAGTTGATCAAATGGTTTGAAGTCTTATCAAAGGGCGTAGAAAAATGCTAAAAAGGACACTAAAAAAAATTATAAGGCGTGATCTCTTGACAAATGATTTATTTGAAGATATTGTGTTTGATAGAGTCTATTGGTATCGTATGATCCATGTAATTAACCCAACTTAGTGAGATAAGACTAATATTATTGTTTATGTCTATTAGTTTTGGTAAAAAAATACTATCTATTGGGAATTTCCATCCAATTAAAACTTCCTTTTCGAAATGTTGAGTGTAAGATGCTGAAAACTTGTTTGGTTGCTTCATTGAACTCTCTAATCCATTCTAATTAGAATGCCACTTTTCTTTTTGGTGTTTAGCAATGAGTTGCAATATTAAATTAGCTGGGACATGAGGTACAACGTACCTCTATTTTTCCTTTTTCTTATTTTTTTGGTGGTGGTTTACATTTATAGAATTGCCTTTAGTTTTAAAGAGAGGAGAGAGATGGGAACTCATTAGAGATGTCACAGGTGGCTGGAGGTTTGCCGGAGAGTTCACCAAAAATAGGAATCTGACAATCATGATCAATGATTTCAGATATGTGTTATGCCTTCTTTGATTTTGTGCCTCAAATCTCAGATTTTTTGTTGTGCATTTTGCTTTCTTCAATTTTGTACTTTCATATTCTGCATGACCTCTCTTCAAATCGCCGCCGCTCTACGACAGTTACTCAGCTTCGATTCGAGGGACTAGGAAGGAATGGAGCCCAAAACCACCGAACGAACTATTTCTTCGTCATTGCGAGAGAGAGGAAGGGGTGCGTCGTCGAACCTTTTGGGAGGAAGAAGCACATCATGCTTCTGGGGAGAAGAGACGAGGAAACAATCGAGGAGGGCAGTGGGGCAAGGGCCGGGATTGCGGCTATCATCCCTGAAAAGGATAGCAATGTCGTTATCCAAATTGAGGTCATTGTTATTGGAGGAAGAACGAGAAGTAAGAAGGTTGAGAAAGCCAATGTCAGAGAAATTGAGAAGGTAGACAACAAAGGCAAGGAAGGAGAGAATGGTAGCAATCTCCGAGAGATGGAGAAATACAGGAAGTGGGAGAGGGACAACCTAATGTTAAAACTTGAAAAGATGGACCTGAAAATTTACGTGCGATAGCTAAAATTTTTTGTTTTTCCTGATTTACAATTCTTATATAAGAATTATGTAAATAAGATGGTGCTGAAATTTAATAAGGGGATGTAAGCTTTTTTTAATTTTTTTTGAGTTGAAAAAAATTATGACATGTGAGTGGAAATTTACAAGGAGAATTGAAATTTTTTGTTTTTTAAATTTACAAACTTTCACATTATAATTAATAAGATGACGCTAAAATTTAATAAGATGAATCTAAATTGTTTTTAGATATTTTGAGTTGAAAAAATTACATGTTAGTGAAAATTTGCAAAGAGAAGCTGAAATTTTTTGTTTCCCTAATTTATAAATCAGATGTGAAAATTAACATGATGACGCTAAAATTTAACAAGGTGAACTAAAACTTTTTTTTAGATTTTTTGATTTGAAAAAATTACACCATGTTGGTGAAAATTCACAAGGAAGCTGAAAATTTTTTGTTCCCTTAATTTACAATCTTGATGTGAAAATTAACAAGATGGTGCTGAAATCTAACAAAGTGGATCTGAACTTCTTTTTAAATTTCTTGAGTTGAAAAAATTGCAACATGTTAGTGAAAATTTACTAAAGAAGTTGAAATTTTTTTGTTACCCTCATTAACAACCTTGAGTGAAAATTAACAAGATGGAAATGAAATTTAGCAAGGTGGACTTGAATTTTTTAAAAAAAAATTTCTTGAGTCGATAAAATTATAATATATCAATGAAAATTTACAAGGGGAGCTAAAAATTTTTTGTTCACTGATTTACAACTCTAATTTGAAAATTAACATTATGGAGTTTAGATTTAACAAGGTAAACCTAAACATTTTTAAAATTTTTTGAGCAGAAAAAATTATATGTCAGTGAAAATTTACAAAGAGGAGTTGACACTTTCGACAAATTTTCCAGTGAACACCAAAGCTGCCGACAAGTTTTCAACCACATCTCCAGCGAACCCCTAGCCACCGATGTGCTTTCTAGTGAACCCCCGACCACCAAGGACACCTCCGAGAAACTTTTCGGTGAGTATTTCATCTCTCTTTTCTCTTTTAAATTAAGGGCAAATCCATAAATGTATACAACCACCAAAGAAGAAAAAGAAAAATAGAGATATGCATCAAACTGTTAAAAAAGTCCCATGGCAAACATTAAAATGTAAAGCTCCCAGCTAAAAGAACTTAGAAGGGATTTTTTGCACGGAATGTAATAGAAAAGAGAATGATATTGGAGGGAAAAGGGAATGAAATGGGAAAAAAGTGATTTTTTAAATATAAAATGTGATATATGTCCTTAAATAAAAATTTTAAAGTAATTATTATTAACTAATTAACTAAATATTACAAAAATTTATAAATATTAAACATCTTAATTATCGAGCTATTGAAAAGCAATGCTTTCTTTGGTGAATACCAAACAGGAACGTCATAGAATGAAATTGTTTATTAAAGAGATTGAGATTGTCTAAAATAATGCACATTAATGCATATATTATAATGCACATTAATACATATACTCCCTCCATTTTTTTTATCTGTTATGTTTGAAAAAAGTTATTTTTATTTATATGTCATTTTTAAATTTTAAAATAATATTAATTACTATTTTTAATTATATTCTTATAAATTATTTTTAAAATAAAAATGATATTAATTATTTTTATCTATTTATTTATTAAAAATATATTAAAAAATTTAAAATAAATTATAATACAGTTATATTTTTTAATTTATATACTAAGAAAAGAAACGGGTGAGTATGTTTTGAAGATAATGTGCAAAAAAAAAATATGGATCAAGTTTCGAGATTTTTTATTAACCTCTTTTTTTAATAAATTCACAGTGATACTAGTAACTAATATGTTACATGGGCAAGGCAATCATTGCAAAAGAGGAGGACTTTTTTTTTCTTCCTTTAGTCGGGCTCTTTTTCTCATCAATTTCTCACGCCTTGCAATGGCCAAAAGACTTTATGCATGTTTGTCTACATGTTTAGAAAACATAAACCTAAGTTTTCAGCCCAAAGAGTGATTATCCAATTTTGTAATAATGTTTGGATGCTTCACCTCCTACTTAAAAGAAAAAAGAGCTCTTGGCCCAAAAGAGATTCTGCGGATAAGCTGATCAGAGGAGCTCTTACGGTAGAGACAATTTTTTTTCTAGTCAATGGAGCATTTAATGCAAAAATTAAATTGCCTAACGTCTCCTTCAACTGCCCCAAAATTCTCCTTCAATGTCTCCTTTAGTCCAGAGCTCATTTTTGTGCATGTCTCCCAACATCCTCCAACGGCAACCTCTGTTGATGGACAATGTGCTTTTTTTCTACCATTGTCGAGCTCTTCATTCAACGGCAACTTCTTCACGGCAACCTATGTTACAGATTCGGTGGACGGCGACTCTGTTTTCCTCCTTCAGCTTGTTCTTCTTCATGGCGAGTTGTGTTTGCAAATTCGTTGATAGTGGCCTCCATCAACCTTCGAGCTTCTTCATCGACCTCTGAGCTTCATCATCAACCTCATACCAAAACCATTAAGTTTCATTGCTTTGATCTCAGCCACCTCCATCAACCTCCGATCTAAGCATTTAACGGTGACAATGGGAAATCTCGTTGACCCCTGTTATAGATCCATGGAATCGGTGGAAGTAGAATCCTTCGGAGCTTCTATAAAGGGGTTGTGGGAATGGGTGGTGTTGGTGCCGCCTTTCTTTTTTAGGGGAATAGCTATAGTGGCCATGAAGAAGGTACTTCCCAAATCTTGACCTTTCTTTGTGTCTGCATTTCGTTTAATTCTTGTGGACTTCCTCCTTGTTGTATTCGCTTCTTCTCGAGGTCGACCTTTCCCTTCTGGGTTCAACTCTTGGTTGTCCATCTCTCTCTTTGCCATGGTCGATACTGCTTGTTTTCAAGTGTGTGCTATCTTGTGAAGGACTTTATATTTTCATTGATGTTAACTCACGTTCTGCTTTTCAGTAATACTTGTAACGGGAATTGAAGGCAGTTGCGATTTTGTTGTAGGGTTTTCTTACTGAAGGGTTACAGAGGACATCAACTAGTTTGGGCAACGTATGTTGTCTGTTATTTTCTTAAGCAAATTAACTATTATTTGTTTGTGTGATTTTGTCATAATTTTGAGAGATTTTCCATCTCAGTCGTGGACTTGTCACACACTAACACATGATGTCTATCTCAAAGAATAGAATATTAAGTGTACAGTGGATTAGCCATTATGAAGGATTATAATAATGTTAGTAGTAAAGTTATTCCATGAATTCCTAGTGCCTTGGTACTCTAATGAAATGTTTAATAATAAAACTTTGTTTTGCACCATTTTTCTATTAATTCATGAGGGGTTATTACTTATTAGATTGATTCATTCTATGTACCCCAAGCAAATTGGATGATCATAAGGATCATGGATATTAAATGAAATCCATCTCTGATATGTTTTTGGGTTCACTTGGCTATGTATACTTAGGTTTGCCTTAAAATTTTCTAAACTCAAATATTATTTGGTAGATGCTGGTTACCTAATACCAATAGGATAACTTGGTCCATATAAATGTGAACACTACCGTCGGCCAGAATTTAGGCGTACTTATAGTTTTGCTAGCCCCAATGAAATATTCAATTATTTCTACTCAAGCTTAAAACGCACAATAGAAAGGACTTTTGGAGTTTCGAAGAATAGATTTGCAATTTTATGTCAAATGCCCAAGTTCAAATTTGATACACAAATTTAAATAGTTTGGCAATAATGACCATATGTAATTTTGTTAGAAGGAAATTTGAAATAGATTTTGAGTTCTTGAGTTATGAAAATAAAAATATAGTTGAGCATGAAGATACTAATCATACTAATGAATATTGAGCATCATCCCCAAATCTAACCATAATCTCTTCAAGAGATATGAATTTTATTCGTTATTCATTTAGAGATCAAATTGTGCAATATTTAAAAGAAAATTAGTCACATTATATTATTAAGTTTCTTATAAAAATATTATTTTATTTAGTTTAAAAATTAAAAATATTTTATAAATTTTCTTCCATATTATTTGTAATTTATAATTTTAAGTAAAAATTATCAATCAATTTTATGAAAATAAAATTATTACAAATTTAAAAATATTTTTAATTAAAATAATTCAAACTTATTTAATTTTGTAAAATCACTTTTTAAATAAAAACAATTAAATATAAATTAATTTTTCATTACAACTACTCCAGCTAAAATCATCGCCGCCAAAATCTATTCAGCAAAATCTATACTGTTGCTCAATTGCAGCTATTCGACGCTCTAAACTCTGAAGACCGAACCTGTCTCTGTTTCCTTGTTTGGATCAGTTTGTGGCGCAAAGTCTGAGTCTGTTACCTCCATGGCTACAAGAATAGTACCTATCCTAAAGAACCTGACCAACCGTCCAGCAATCAGGGGACCTAGACCCGAACCCATTTCCCGGTCAGTCACCTACATGCCCCGACCTGGCGACGGAGCCCCGCGAGCTGTCACACTGATACCCGGTGACGGTATTGGCCCTCTTGTCACCAACGCCGTCGAGCAAGTCATGGAGGCGATGCACGCTCCGGTTTACTTTGAGCGCTACGAGGTCCACGGCGATATGAAGCGGGTTCCGCAGGAGGTACTGGATTCGATCCGAAAGAACAAGGTGTGCTTGAAGGGCGGCTTAAGGACTCCAGTAGGAGGTGGAGTTAGTTCACTCAATGTGCAGCTGAGAAAGGAGCTTGATTTGTACGCATCACTTGTGAATTGTTTCAACTTGCCGGGTTTACCTACAAGACACGAGAGCGTGGACATCGTTGTGATTAGGGAGAATACGGAGGGAGAATACTCTGGTCTCGAGCACGAGGTGGTTCCTGGCGTTGTTGAAAGCCTTAAGGTATATTTCTTGGTTCCATTATTCTGAATTATATCGCTAATCAGTAATCACTGTATAAAAAGGATTTATCACGCCTGAATTTCATCGTTACGCTCTACTTATATCCTAGGCAATGATTTCTTTACCGTTTTGTGGTAATATTTTTTATAATTATTTATGATATTATTCATGAGCTTTGCTAGGTTTGATACTTTGATTAGTTATATTTGAAATTAAGTGACTGTGCTTTTGATAAATGATGTAAAAATACTGATTCAAGGTCCTAGGGAAAATAAAATCAAGTTTGTTCCTTCTTGTTTAACTTCTCCACTTCTACATATGAGAAACATATAATTTCATAGGACTGCTCGGAATGATGAACTGATGATGATGTGGCGGAAAAGATTACTTTCTTAACACTATCTTTGTTTCGGCTAGGACTCATTCCGTTGGTGACCGAGATTTTTCTACTCCTTCCAAATATCTTATTTCACATTTGACATTACTGCTTCAAGTAATAATCGCCTTTCAAGTTGGGCCATTTAGAATTACTACAGATTTCTTGTTATTTTGAAACAATTTTTTTGCAAATAGAGTTTCAGAATAAGACTTCTGAGTGAGAAGAATTTCGTGTTTGGTAAAATCATGTGATAATCGCTTTTATCAAATTTGAAAAGCAGTTTTATGTACGAGTTTGACTTCATCATAGGGGCTTGGTAAAAACATTAAGGCTAATTGTGGCAAAGAATGATTTTGATCGGAGGTATGATTATCTTGAAAAAGAATTTTTTTTTTTTCTGCTTCTGCTATTGTTTCCTACACGCTGCAGGAAAAACTGCCAAGCAGGTTCGTTTTTGGCAGAAGCTTGGCCATACACCTTCAAATGTTGAAATAAGTACATTTTTTGGAAAATAAGTAGCTTTTGGGCTCTGAGAAGCATGGCAGACTGGCTAAAATCAGTCAAATAAAAAACCACATGGAGTATTACTAACAGATAACAATTTTTTGCCATCTCATGTTATTACTTTATTAAAATAATGATGCCTGATAGTCATGCTCTAAACCTGCATTTTCTTATAATTTACTTTGTCTTGGAGTTGAGCAGCATGACCCTTATCCCCATGCAACATTAGTGTTGCCCATTTGGAGTATGATCAACAAGTCCAACGAAGTGGGTGTAATTCCACATTACTTTTTTGTGCACAATACGGCATTGTGCTTTTTCTCTTCCATATTTAGAAGGTTAAATTTATGGTAACCTTAATTCGTGAGGTGGACACTCTCTGCCACTTCAGACCATATTCTCTTCCTCTATTCCTTCATTTGTGTGGGAAGGCCAGCCAGCCACCCCTGCCTTTAGTTGATAGTTGACAACAAATGGCTGGTGAAGAGGCTTAAGAACCTCGGACCTTGTTGTTTTTGATATGGCCAGGATCTCCTTACTTTTTATGCTGCCTTATGGGATTATAAATAGCCTATGAACGCTGAACATAAGTATGGTTATCATGTTTGACGCATTTGGATATTAGATATTTTGACGTTTGTTACAATAATGTTTAATGTATGAGTTTTTCTTTTTTTGCTTTTTTTTTTCCTCTTTAGGATATATTTTACCCTTGTGAACTAATGATCTAATTACAAAACAGGTAGCTGAATTTGAAATGTAACGAAACACTCCTACAAACTTTAGAATTCATGTACCAATTTTGTAGCTAAGCCATAGTTCATAGGAGTAAAACGCACCTTCACCTTTTTTCAAAAACAAACATTTTGTGGTTTTTCTGTGTATTTTTGTTATTTTAAATTCAGTTATGTTACTTACGTATACAGAAGTTACAGGAGCTACATATAGTATGTCCAGTGCTATGCTGTGTGAAATACATAATGAATGCAAGGGGTAACAGTGTGCCGTACACTATAAATAACTAGCTTTACTAATTGTTTTTTAATTCTTCCCATACTTAGTTGGCTTTTTTTTCTTCTAATTGGCTATAAATTGTTTACCTTCTCATGAGGAGGATTGCCTTTTACCTTCTGTTTCTGTATTGAAAGTGGAATTTTCTTATGCATCAACTGCATTCTTTCTGCTGTTGGTTGGTGTGTAGTAGTTACAACCTGTTAAAGTAGTAGGATTTGGAGTGTAAGCCCCATTAAAATTGTTACTTCCTTTTTGGTCTTTTCTTTTCTTTTTTTTAATATTCTGCTTTACAGGTGGTACAAGTACATCTTTTGTTTGATGGAGGCTTTTTATTGGCTTGTTTTAATTTTCATTTAGATAAAATAATGTTAAAAACAAACTTTGCTGCTGTGTGCGCGTGTGTCTTGAGGTTGTTTGGGGGTAATTGTGTACTTTTGATTTTAGCTGCATTTCTGTTTCTCATACAGCCTTTTTGCTAGGTGATTACAAAGTTCTGCTCGGAACGTATAGCAAAGTATGCCTTTGAGTATGCTTACCTAAACAACAGGAAGAAAGTCACGGCTGTCCATAAAGCCAACATCATGAAACTTGCAGATGGTCTGTTTTTAGAATCTTGCCGTGAGGTTGCAACTAACTATCCTAGTATCAAGTACAATGAGATTATTGTGGACAATTGCTGTATGCAACTTGTTTCAAAACCTGAGCAGTTTGATGTAATGGTACGTTGACTGTTGGATTTGTTTTTGTTTGTAGCCCTTTTCTTTCCTGCTGGACACATCTATACAAGATTCATCTATTGTTGATTCTGTTGTCATAAGTATGCATGCTTCCTATTTTATCTCCTAACAGGTTTCAGTGAATTTTTGGTGTCAAGAGAGTCATACTGAAATGCATTATACAATACCTGTAATATAAAAAATTGATTTAATTATTTGATCACCATGTTGTAGTCCCTATGCAGATTCTGGAATTAACATTTGTCATGGCATGTAACATCAAAAGAGTTGATTTAATGTTTACGACTATTTTTTGTTACTATCCTCTGATCAAGCTGCAGCTTCAGCTCTATCCATAAATATTTTATCAAACTTGGTTGAATTGACTATTCATTATTGTTATTATCTTGCTTGTTTTCCTGGTCATTGATTTCTTGGCATGCCTGTCAATCGGGATTGAATGCAATTCAACCCTATGTCTTCTTCATGTTATTACCAAGGTGCCAAATGCCTTTCTTTTTCTGCCAAGGGGTCGGTTTCTTTCCCTGTTGATTGCTTTAGTCGTCCTTTATATTTAGGCTGAAATTATATTTTCTAGGACTCCTGCAGTTATAGTAACTTGTACTCTATCCATGAGGACCATGATATCTAACCCTAGTTTTGTTATTGGTAACACTTTAACACTTGATTTTTCTAGCAATTCCTGACATAGGTTGAATATTTTGCAGGTGACCCCTAATCTTTATGGCAATCTAGTCGCAAATACAGCAGCTGGTATTGCTGGAGGCACTGGTGTCATGCCTGGAGGTAATAACCACATTCATACATATTATTATATTTGTTTTTTTTTTTTTAAATACAACCATTTGAGTTGCTGCTTCTAGATGTCATCTAATTGTTTTTTCTTTGGCCTGCTCGGTAAGATGATTCTAGGAAGAGATATGGGTTATGCATGGTATGAAGTGTGTAATGCATCTAGAGGAATGATACCAACGAGGGATTAGTAAGACTAGTAAATACCGATATAAGTATACATATTAGATATGACACAATAAAAATATAATTAAGAAATTTAAAATCATGTGGACCAAATGGAAAATTAAGTCAAATTATGGGACTATCTAAATAATTTAACCATTTCCTTCTGGTGAAATGATTTTGGCCAATGGCATACTAATGGTGCTAGAAAAGCTGTTCCTCAAGAAAAAGGAATGATTACGGAAAATAAATTATCGCTCAAACCTTAAACTTTATGATATGGGATCAGCTTTTGTCATCTTAGGACTAGTTATGTTTTGATGAGAAGTTCAAAACTAATGACACTTGGGGTAACCTCAGGAAACGTAGGGGCTGATCATGCTGTGTTTGAGCAAGGTGCTTCAGCAGGAAATGTGGGGAATGAAAACTTGGTGGAGCAAAAGAAGGCTAATCCAGTTGCTTTACTGCTCTCATCGGCCATGATGCTGAGGCACCTTCGGTTTCCTTCTTTTGCTGACCGTCTTGAGACTGCTGTCAAGCGTGTCATTTCTGAGGGCAAATTCCGTAACAAAGATCTCGGTGGAGACAGCACAACTCAGGAGGTTGTTGAGGCTGTCATTGCTAACCTCGACTAATTTTGTGACATTCCTCCTTTTATTATTTATCATTACGTCTTGCTTTTCCTTTCCTTTCCTATGTTTCTTCACATTATTGAATTCGTGAAGACGCTTCCTGTTTGGTGTCACGTTGCTGCTGGAAATTCTTTTGAAATAACATGGGGAAGGATTACGATGGGAAGCTTTGTAATACAAGTTTCTTGGCAACTTATTGTTACATACATTTACGAAAATAGTGGAAGGCTTACGGTATCACAGATGCCTTTCCTCTGTTGTTCAAGTGATAAACCAAGTGTCGCACTGGCTCCTATCACATTAACTCATCTACCAGTTTAAGGATAACGGTCTACAATGAATCACCTCTACTGTCTAGTAACATTCGTATTGTCATTTTTTTTTTATGAAAATCATAGGAGCGAAGAACCCAAAATTACAACAAAGGGGTTAGGATCCCATTACATCTTAAACAACCAGAATCCTGAGAAAATTAGTAGTATCTTCAAATAGATGAAGCTCGTGAGGACTATTGAGAGCTTCCCACGGTAATTGGTCAGCTGCTTTGTTAACATTCCTTGACACATGTTTAAAGATCATGGGCCAATCTCTGTCAAGGATTTCAAAGATACCAAGGAATAGTTTGTACTATTTGTGCAGTTGACCTAGGTCCTAGGGAGAATAAAAAATTTTAAGTGGGCAAAAATACTTTTGAAATCTAGAGTACTGACAGTTGTTGTAGCTAGTCAATTACTAGAAAGTTTGCTTATTCCAATTGAATTTTTTTCAGTTATTTTTTCTACATTAAAATCTAGATTGCTGAAAACTATGTGATTGTTGGGAAATTTTTCAAATTGTCACTTAGAAATTTTGGTTATTCTAATTATAATTTTTTTTAAAACTACTCTTTTTCTATACTAAAATATGAAATGCCAAAAATAGATATGATGATAAGCAATTGAAGTGAAAAAATTTCTATATTTTTAAGTAAAGTAACTCAAATTTTTAAGTGACATTTGAAAATTTTTTAACTTCTAATAATTGTTTTCAGCACTACAAATTTTAATATGAAAAAAAGTAGTTATAAAAAATAAATTTCATGTGGGGTAACTAAAATATCCAAGTGACATTTGAATGAATGATTTCTAGGTGATTATAACTATTTTCAGTATTCCATATTTTAATGTAAAAAATAGTCTAGTTTTGAAAAATAAAATCTAATTGCAGTATAAAGGATTTCTAAGTAAGGTTTGAAAATTTTCCAACTAATTATAAAAGTTCACTTTTCAGCACTCACGTTCAACGAGTACTTTTATGCACTCAAAATTTTTTTCTTCAACTAAGAACTTGGGTTCCTCTAAAAGATTACAAATTTTTTGCCGGTATAGTTACTAGAAAATAATGGGAATAGAATCAAATGGAATGGTGGGAAAGAAAAGGGAATGAGATAATTATCACTATCGATTTGTTTGGTATGATCTGATTGGGATCAAATTTATTTTTCTGTGTAATTAAATACAAATAAAAAGTGAAAAGACATTAATGCCATCAACTGAGACAATTTCCAGTTCCCTCCTTCTTTCTTCCTTCTTGGCCAACCACCCTTCCATCGTCCACCTACCATCGCTAGCATCACTACCACCCCTTGCTCATTCGTCCACTCTCCTCCTTAACCACTTCATCAACAGATCCAACAAGTGGGAAAAAACACAACAAAAACGAATGCCCAAATGTTCGATGATTTTCAAGAAAACAGCATAAACAAAACAAATCGTTGAGCCCAAAAACAAAATCACTTGAATGAAACAATAAAAATTTGAAATCAAATCATTGAGCCTAGATCTGTTTCATGCTTTTCAGCAAAAACAGGTCTGTTGCTCTATAGCAAGAAAGGAAGAGGGACTCGGCGGTGTTCAATCTTGAAGATTGGGGTTGGGGTCTTTACTATGGTTTCCTGCCAAAACCTCGATGATTGAGAAGAGAAAAAAGCAATCGTCAGATGCTTCAAAATCTGTAAGGTGCAATGCATATTCGTGTATGAGAGAAGAAACTAGGTGAAGCTGACCTTTGGTCCACCGGTGAAGTCACTGGAGATGACAGTGGAGCATGGCAAAAGAAGCATGGTGGTTTGGGTGCTCAGCGGCATTGATGTTGGGTGTAAGTGAGGAAGAGACGATGGGTATAGTTGTACAAAGTGGGATTCCTACCACTGACAATGAGAAACGATAGCCCCTAAAATGAGGATTCAGGAATTTTAAGGAATAAGGGTATTTCTAGGAATGGGGATTCAGACCTCGGCTAATCAAACAGTGTTGAGGTAGGAATGGAATGAGGACGCTTAGGAATCTGTCTTGTTGAAATTGAACCAAACAGACTCTTGAAAATTCTTTATGGGAATTTTCTTTCTTGACGACTCATGAAATGTCTGATTTTCCCAATGTTGTTAGAACAATATTGAATTAGATAAGGTACTGATTCAAGGTTTAGTGTTTTAACCGAGGTTGAATCAGTAGTAATTAAAATAATATATTTAAAACAAATAATATAAGTTTAAATAAATTTTATAACTTAATTAAAGTCTCAATCTAAATAATATTGAATTATCAATTTATTACTCACCACAAACAAATTATTAATAAATTTCATAACTCAATATTTAAATTTAAATAAGTTAATATTCATCTATAATCATATTTTGAGTTCAAAATAATAAATTAATAATCTATTATTATATTATTTATTAAGTAACTATATAATTTTTAGTAGTTATATATCATAATAATGTTTAAATAATATTATAATATATAAAGAAAAAATATTTTGCACTAGAAATGATATTCCCTCCGTTCTTTAATATAAGGGACAAAAGATAAAATCACACAGACCAAGAAAAACAATAAATTTGTCTGCAATAGAAAATACTTTCCAAAAATACCCTCATTTAATACTAAGAACTTTTACATTATGCAATTAATATAATATTTTTAAATAAAAAAATATTATATTAATTAGGGGTATTTTTGGAAAAAAGTTATTAAATACATAAGATAAACCTTTATTGTCCCTTATATTTTAAAACATAGAAACTCCCCCAATTACCTCTTATATTAAGAAACGGAGGGAGTATTATTTAATCTTAAAAACAAAAAATATTTTAAAAAAATTTGAAAAAAAAATAATACAGAACCGATTCTACCAATTCAAGGCCGGTTTCACCGGTTTTTGACCGGTTCTCACTAGTTCTAAATAGTACTGATCATCTAGTTTAACCAGAAAGGACTAAGCACCGGTTTCTGATTCGATCGGTTGAACCAGCCGATCCGATCCGATTCCGACAACATCGATTTTTACATTCTTCTAGTTTCTTACGGACAAAACATGTGAGCACCGTTTCAATCAAAAAATGGACAAAACATCCCCCACTGGCAGCAGCTAAATAAAGGGATAAGATTCAGTGCAGGACCCGCCTCGAAGCTAGGTGGTGGAGTTCATGTTGAATTTAACTTTAAAGTGAATTATATCATTATTTATGACAAATATTGTGTGTATGTTGTCCTAGAAGATGTCATCCAAACGAAACCTAAAATTCAGAACATTGAAGTATGAGGGTCATTTTCCATGTAGTCCATCTTTGCGTCGCGGTATAGGTATGTTTTTATAATTTTCTTTTCCTTTTTCTTCGTAAAGGCATCTTAATCCCTCCATCCTATTTTATCTATTATTTTAAAAAATTTTAGATATTTTAATTTTTTTATCATTTTACATTGTCAATGAAATATTAATTATTTTTTATTAAAAATAATAGTAAGTGGAATACAAGTCATTTTTTAATATTAATTTAAAAATATTTTGATAAAATATCATAAAATTTTACTATAATCTTGATTTTTTAATAATTTTATTAGTTTTTATAAAAAAATTTTAAAACAACAAATAAAATGAGATGGAAGGAGGAATAAACTTTTCTTCTGGAAAAGAAAATGATTGAGAAAAATAATTAAATTGTTGACCACATTGGGTCGGTGACGGGAGACGAGTATTTTTATTTTATTGGTGGAGATGGTGGCAATCCTCATCTCCTTTCTCCCGATTGACAATTAATTTGATTTAGGATTGGAAATTTCGTCTCGCCCATCTAAATGGATAGTTATTATAACAAATGTATTTTCCAGAATTTGAAATTGACTTTGCTGCCGTTGAGCTCATGAAGGAAGTGGACAGGCCTTTTCAAAATTAGATTTATTATTTTAAAACTGAGATGAAGAGTAATTTGTAGTTTAATAATTTGATTAGAAACTATCTTTTCAAATATCGGTAATTTACAAATATAAATAATATTTTATAATTAAATAAATACATATTAAGATTAAGAAATCAAATTAGTAGAGATATGTATGGTTTGCTGTATTGTACGAGTATCCAGGAAAATCAAAGCTTTGGTCCAATGCAACTTCTTTCCACATGGCCCAACCAGACAACATTTTCAGTAAATGATCACAACTCAACAAATCCTTTGACAGAGCATCATTGCCTGGAACAAATCCTTCTTTCCTTCCTCGATCTCGCATGAAGACAACGACGTGTCTAAATTTTCTTGCTTGAATTGAATGAATATTTGAGGAGATATTAAAAAAATGCATGCATAAAAATAGAGTAATCTATCAGCTGATGTGATCAGTGAACAAAATAATGCCCATCCACAAAGTCAAAAATTACCACACTGACAACAACACATATAAAATCCCAATCAATGGAGTAGAACAAATAGTGTGATTACTGATTACACATATCAAACGCTCACAGTCCCTACAATATATATAATAAAACTTGAGAGTGATCGGAGTGTGTATAAATTACAATCCAGATTACCAAGGGAACAAAATTAAGAGGCTAGAAGAAAAAAGCAGAGGGACATGTTAGCTGAGTATGCGTGGCCCTAAAGTCCTAACCCACTTTCTTCCTTTCCTTTCACCTCTCCCTCTCTTGTTGCCTCCACGTCCCTTCCAATTTTCCCTTCCCTAGTTCCCTTCATTTCTCTCTTATTCATATTATCTTCTCTTAATTTTTTCTTACCGTAGAATGTCAATTTTTATCTAAAAAAATCATCTTTAAATAGCTTCAATACTGAAATATACTTTTATTTCACTCTTTTTTTACTAAAAAAAAAAAACAGATCAGTACCAAAAAAAATTTTCAACATTATCTTCAATATTATCTTGTCTGTTTTTATTTTCTTTTTCTTTTTTTCCCCTTTCAAGCACGTGGTCCTCAATTGAGGAAGATGAAGATCTACAACATTTTGGATAAAAATTCTTAAAGAAAATTATGATACAATTCAGGGAAAAAAAAAGAAGAAATAAAAATAAAAAATGTTAATTAATTCATTAAATAACAAATCTCACATACCAAGTTTTTCTGCCCGAAATATCTGAGTAAAGGCGGCTTCCTTTTTTTGGTGCAATATGGACCAACACAGTAGTTTGTTGGGTTCTATATATATATATAGAAAGTCGAAAGGGAAGGCATAGTACAAGATTGATTTGAGAATGAGGATGGAGAAGCAGGTTGGCATCATAGGTGCAGGTATCAGTGGGCTGCTTGCGTGCAAGTACATGCTAGAGAAGGGCTTCCATCCCATAGTTTTTGAAGCCAAGAGCAGCATCGGAGGTGTGTGGTCCAAAACCATCCACACCACCAAGCTCCAAACTCCCAAACCTCTCTACCAGTTCTCTGATTTCCCTTGGCCTTCTTCTGTTGTGCAAGATTTTCCTGATCACCATCAGGTCCTCAATTACATCACTGCTTATGCCCACCAATTCCACCTTCTTCCCCACGTTAAATTCAACACAGCAGTCCAACGGCTGCACTACGAAGGCCCTTCTGAGGAAGAGATGCGACCATGGCATCTGTGGGGTGGTACAGGCCAGCCTTTCCACTCCAAAGGAAAATGGAGAGTTTCAGTGAAGAACACCCAGAATGATTCAACTGAGGTACCTTCTTGCTACCACTCCTTTTTTCTATACTATATATGCTAGGTATTGAGAGAGAGAGAGACAGTGATCGAGCTCATCTTCTATACAAACTCAAACTGTGGTATTTCTGCAGGAATACGTCGTGGATTTCGTGATTCTGTGCATCGGAAGGTTCAGTGATGTTCCTAACATTCCAGAGTTTCCTCCAAGCAGAGGCCCAGAGATGTTCCGAGGGAAGGTGATACACTCCAAGGACTATGCCTCCATGGACCATCAAAGTGCATCAGAGTATGTCAAAGGGAAGCAAGTCACTGTCGTTGGATTCCAGAAATCTGCTTTAGATATCGCTATGGAGTGCCAAGCAGTAAACGGTAACCTGTTTATTTACTGTTCAATCAAAATCTTTCAAGCTGTTCAATTTAATTAAATTCTTTTATGCATAGGCTCTATTATGGTGTTGGAATATAATGATTGGTATGCAGGGAGGAGACATCCATGTAGACTAGTATACAGGAAAGAGCATTGGACCGTTCCAGATTATCTTCCATGGGGCATCCCTCTGGCCTATCTGTACCTTACTCATTTCTCAGAACTTCTTGTTCACAAGCCCGGTGAAAGCTTCCTACTTAGTCTCATTGCTTCTATCCTTTCGCCCCTGGTAATGTTATAAATTGTTAATAATGACGCTGTTGTTCCAATAATGAAAATGTCAAATTTTATTTACGGACGGACGATCACTTTTCTTGTACTTGTGATTGTAAACAGAGTTGGGTGTTCTCAAAATTCGTCGAAACACATATTACAAGGAAGCTTGGATTGCGTAAGTTTGGAATGGTACCGAATCATAGCTTTCATCAAGAGATAAACTCTTGTTTGATCTCAACCATACCTGGGAAATTCTATGAGAAGGTGGAAGAGGGAAGTATCGTCTTAAGAAAAGCTCCGAGCTTTAGCTTCTGCGAAGAGGGCATTTTGGTTGATGGAGAAGCCGCACCTCTGAAGACAGATTTGGTCATACTAGCAACTGGGTTCAGTGGTGACAAGAAGCTCAAAGACATCTTCGCTTCTCCCACTTTCCAGGACCATATAGTAGGCTCTCCAAATGCAACGGTTCCTCTCTATCGGTGAGCCCATTCGAGACTCGAGTCCATTTTTAATTAATTTATTATTATTATTATTATTATTATTATTATTAGAATGAAATACTGAAAACACTATCATGGTTATTGGATGGTGTGGTCAGAGAATGCATACATCCGCAAATACCACAACTGGCAGTGATTGGGTTCTCAGAAAGCGTTTCAAACTTGTACACGTCGGAGATGAGATGCCGGTGGCTAGCTGAGCTTCTGGAGGGGACGTTCAAAGTGCCAAGCATCGAGGAGATGAAGAAAGATGTGAAGAAATGGGAAGAGTACATGAAGAAATACTCGGGAGAGTACTATAGGAGGTCATGCATAGGTGCCTTGCATATAAGGTTTAACGACCAACTCTGCAAGGACATGGGCTGGAAGCCCAGAAGAAAGAAGGGATTCATGGCTGAGCTGTTTGAGCCTTATGGCCCTCTCGATTATGCTTCCTAGTTTCATTGCGCTCTCCTGCTTTTTCATTCATTACGTGGTTGGCATCATCGCTCTGGTCTTCTCAAGCGAGCATTCCGTCATGGAGTTCTATCTCAATCCTCCTTTTTTTGAGCTTGAGTTGAGTTTTTTTTTTCTCAAGTGTTTAAACGGCGTGCTGCCTGTTTTTTTCCCCACTGATTTCAAAGGAGCCAATTTATTATATTTGCCCTACTCTATCTTGTGTGTTTTATAAACTTCATTGCTCCTTCACCAGCCAATGAAGTATCTCTTGGTCCAATACATCATACAAATACCTAAGCTAAAGCAGAAGAACTCATCGCCTGGAGTTGTGATATGACTAAACTAATGAGTCAGGTCTCACTTCCCCACCAAAACTGACTTATTTCAATACGAGATAATTACTTAAAAGCCCTTATAGTGTTTACCCAAAAAAACAAAAGAAAAGATAACATTGAAAGTGTTTCCAAAGGTCCTAGTTATATCAAATGATAGCGAGAAGTCAAATAGCCAACTTGGTTTAACATAAAAATCTAGCATCTGACAAATAGAATCATCTTCAAAAGTGTCACTTCCTGCATTTCATCAGCATTCTCCTTCAGACCATCTGAAAAAAAATAATAATAATAAAGGTAACTGCTTCAGATTTTCAAGATGTGGAAAGAGAGGCAAAAAAAATCTTCGAAAATTATCCATTCAAGACTTGATTTTTTCGATCAATGTCCTCGGTAGAGGCAGACAAAGATTAATTATACATAATGTTGACCAACCAAGAAATGTTACAAATTAGAAATGTGATGCTTTTGTCAGAAAATAGGAAACCTAGCTCTATCATATTATAGGGATGAGCTGGAGAAGATGCACAATTATGTGTACCAAGTTGATAAGATTAAGAATCTAAAGGTAAAGAGGAAAGAGGAGAGACCATCTTTTGAAGCTAGGACAGATTAGGATGACCGAGAGGTGAATCAGCGGAAGTACAAATGCAAAGGATGACATAATAAGATGATCCCTAGTGACTCAGCCGACACCAATCATTTGTTCCGTAGCATGATCCTGTACAAGAACAGAATTATCAAAAAAAGTGACGGAGTAATTAAGAGTTTTAGTCAATATTCTTAGGAAACAATATTAAAGGGACAACCAGAAATGTAAAGGACAGAGCATAACAGTAGAGGAGAAAGAGGTCAAGCTCAACCAATATTAAAACCAGTAGCAAGAGTAATAGTAGGAAGAGAATACGAAACACGTCTCGAGAAAAGTTGGGGGCTACGTACGATTAGAGGCACTATAAACGAAGATCTAAAATCCAAGGGATGAAAACCCAGTAACACTACAATATTACCAATTTGAGCAACAAAATCGGGGGAGACATGCTTTGTGATCGTGATCTAACATTAAGGGAAATCATTGTGCTTAGACCTTTGGAACTAGGAAGCAGGGGCAAGAGGAGCTTACAAAATCTGGATTGAATACAGGTTTGTTAAATGTTGATATGCAGCTGGGAAAAAAAAATAAACCACGAGCAGCAGCCATATTAGAGAATAGAAGTCCCACATCTAGAATTAATAAATAAGATGAAGGATATATAAGCTTGTGACAATCCTAATCAAATATAAGCCCATGTACAAAAGTTAACATGATATCAAAGCTTTGAGGCCCCAAGATTTAAGAACCCCATTTAAAAAAAAGGACCCCAATGCATTTGAGGTCCTAGATGAAGTGGTTTCATGGTTGTTTGGTCAAATAATGCCCGGGAAAAGTGTATAAACCAAGCTCCCCCCCCCCCCCCTCCTACTCTCTTGAGAGTTGAGACTCTAATACCATGTGAAGTGAGAGAGATGACGAGGAAAACGGAATCTGCATGCAACATTTTGCTTATCGGTCAATAGTCTAAGACATCGAACATTGCTATTTTTTGTTTTTTTAAATTTTGGCCTCTATCAACCATTACTAATCACAATCCCTAATTACAGCATCATCCAACACGATTTAAGATAGCGCTACAGTCATATCCTGGTCATCATACTTTATACATTAATTCCTATGACACTGACATAGTACGATTTAGTGATCCATAAAACACACACACACACAAGTAATTATAGAATTATCTACTGACCTAGGCAATTTGAAAATCAGTGTAGAAACCACCAAGGACCAGATTTTGATAGCAATCTGAAATGTAATATATAATAATGTTAGAAAAAGTCAAGAAATCTATTAGGTTTAACAATCATAGCTATCTAGTACTAGCGCATCCCATTCCACCACATGGATAGGGTATCTTGGTTAACAGTAACGTATTACTTTACCTGACAAAACCAGCCACCATACGAAGAGCCATAAGGAGAGTCAAGCCCAGCCATACCCCATGAAGGCCAATAACTGAAGGAGCAAATAACAAAACTGCTGAGGATACTGCTCCCACTAACATCTACAAACAAATTATTATAAAGATTAAATTCGAAAGGCATTAATAACAAAACAAAACATTGTGATATAAGCAACCAACTTACCATGGAACAGGCTGCATAAGGGAAATCAGAGACACCATAATGAAGGCCATCAAAGATATATGCTAGAGCATTAAAAGGTTGAGAAGCACTGACAAACTGACAACAATAACAAATGACAATGTAAAGTACTCTTTGAGGAACACACAGTGAGCGACCAACAAAAACTGAACTAAAGACATATCAAACATACCAGCACCCCCATACCAACAACCTGCAAGACTTCAGGGTCCTTGGTAAAAAAGGTAGATAAGGACCCAAAACATGCACCCAAAATTGCACTCAAACAGATACCTGTGAGCAGTCCTATCTGAAAAGAAATCGTAAGGTTCTCAAATAAATTCATGAAACTTCTAATTTAAGACAGGTACACAACCATAACTCATGTAAATACTTAAAAGACATGTAAATACCTAAAAGACCCATTATATGAAAGGCATTAAAGACCAAAAGATATCCCAGGGGCTAAAAAGAAATTGAAAAAAGGATTACCCTTAACACAAAATAAGTAATATCCTTCACGGTCTTGTAGTCACGTCTGGATACAGAACTTGCAATAAGAGCCTATAAAGAAAGAAGTGTGTCACATAAGCAAATTACAGCATATGATTATTACCACAAATAACAATTAAAGATGGCATATGCTGATAATAAAAGCATAATTAAGCGAGTAAAAGCCAAGCTTAGAGAATTAGAAAATTGTGAAATGCAGTGTCATATACAAACTGAACAGTTTGCTGAAAGAGGTTTCCTGAAAGATGTCTTCTAAATGGAAGTATCAACTCTGACAACAGCACTTCAACTGTATTCAAGTATAATTGCTTTTTGTTGATTAAGATATTAAATTGCAAAATAACAGTTATCACAATATTGAAGAAATTCTAGAGGTCATACCACTAGAAAGAAAACTTACAACATTACACGACTTAGGTCTCAATACCTGAGCAGATGTAGCCAGAGCATCAGTAAGAAGGGAAACAGCCAACCACACTTGCATACATATCTGATGTGCAGCCATAGCTACTGGACCTTGACGAGCAGCCATTGATGTTCCCAATGTCATGGTCATAAGAACAGAAAGTGTTCTTCCAATAAGGAAACCACCTGTGGTAGGTTATAAATCAATATGAAGCAACTACATCAGAAACTAACAGAAAGATAAACTTGTTTACTATTAAGATAGAGAGATAATAAAAAACAGAAAAAAATCAGTCAGTTTCATATGCTGACTAATCATAACAATGGCACAAACAATACCACAACACATCAGGGGGCTAAAAGTTATCTGCAAGAAAAAAATCCTTTGAAATCAATTGGTTTAAAATAGTGCTATTTTTCTTAAGATTAAAGCTACAGATAGAAAGAAATAAATCGTAAGTGGGCACTTGTTCCTGAATTTGTTTTGAAAATATTTTCCAATATCTCATTTGGCTTCTTTCTCCTTGTCTTCTCCCTTTATTATTACTTTTTCCTTGGAAGAGAAGATATTTTTTTAGAGAACTATACACATGCTTTCAGCCAAGGTTTCGACAAAGAAAATAACAATCACCAAGAAGACAATAACTTACCAGACCTAATATAACCACCAAATTGTAGAGCTCCCATCTTTGGAGGCACTAATACAGCTCGCTTATTCAGACACCAGATCATCGATAAGGTCACAATATATCTGAGACATAAAATTTCCAGCATAATTATGGTTAAAATAAGCCAAGATACATAGTGCAAGAAAACAATATTCTTGAAAAGGACATACTGAGAGATTACAGTAGAAATGGCTGCACCAGTTGCACCCAACCGAAAGTAATGAATAAGGGAAACAAAAATATGGCCGAAAGATTACCAATACCTGCATTTGGAAAAATATTAGCATGTACATACATAACAAGAAGTAATACAAGAAAAAGAAAAGGTAAAAAAAATAAACCAATCATTCTTCAAGACAGACAATAAAAGGAAGACACCCAAATTTGGAATGGGGTCATTCAACACAAAGTCACAACTCGAAAGAAATGCTTAAAGCAACATATACTTGTCACTCTCTAGCAATCATAGTCTAAGTGTTTTGTTTTTCTTAGATTCATGTGCCCATGATGAGACTAACAAAGGAATAAGCAATTTAGATTACAATAACATAAACAAGAGCAATTTCAGTTCAAAAACTATGCTCATAGGTTCTCAATTTTCATTACGTGGATTTCCAAAGATAATTTTCAATCAGGTTAAAATTCATGGTGACAGCACTCCGAAAATCTAAATATTCTTGAATAGCAACAAATTCCCAGTGTAGTTGAAAGCTCCTATAATCTTAGGATAGTACCTTGGGGTTGGGTCTTTCTTTCTTTAATTTTGGGTTATTGATTTCTTGGATCTTGTGAGCTGGGAAGAAAAAAGAAAAAAAGTTCTCAAAACCAGCTAAAATCTTTAGTGGTAATATATATTTAGAGCACCATGTGCCTCTTCCCTTCAAGGTATATTTAGGCAGAGAAGGAAATGCCTCTGAAGTTAAGGAGTGGATTTTACCTCTGCTATTTCTTTTTATCTGCCTTCTCTCTTTCATAATGTTAACCACGAATAGCTAAGTCTTCTCAATCCTACTGTAAAATGCCCTTTTTATCATGCTTCAAATCTTCTATATTTATAACTGTTTGGGTTGAGCATGTTAAAAGTGGTTTTTATGGCATTATAATTATTTCTCACTCTAAATGAGTACATGCAACCTATCATTCTAAAACAATTCACAAGCAACCACTAGTATTCCCAAGAGTGTCTGCATAACCTTTTATTGAGTAAGACTTTCTAGAAGTACTCCTCCATCTCCCCTGACCCAAATAAGAATGCTAATAATAAGCAAGGACACAATGATGGAACAAACTTCTTCGGGGGATAATATGTTTTTTGTAATTTATGAGCAGTCATCAGAGCAAATGAGCAATTCAAATTTCTATTATATTCCCAAATCCCAAGAATAAGAAAATCCTTCAGAAGGCTAATAGAATGTGAGCTTTTGAAGATTAATAGCACAACAGAGTATTTAAGCAAAAATTAAAGATAAATATGATAATTATGAAAGTAATTCACAAGTTGATTTTGAAAAGAGATGACTGTAAACCAAACACTTGCCTAGGCATATAACGGGAGTTCTTGTATCCTTAAAACCACGGAAAATGCCTTGAAGAGCCAAAGAAAGTACAACTGCTGGAGCACCAAGTGCTCTTAATGAGAGAAACTTTTGCGCTGGAATATGCGTGGGATTTTTCTGTTGAAAAGAATATGCTAAACAATTATTTTATCCAAAAAATTATATTTATAAAAAGTGTCCCCTGATGAATTCAGATTTGTGCACCTTGAGAAGATATAATACACAAATTACAAGACTTCTAACAAAAATATATTCACAACCAAAATCTTTTACATATAAATACAGCCCCAATATACAAAATATAGCCCAGTAGGACTAGCACAAATAACCAAGATAAAAGGTAAATGATAGAACAGTCTTGAGTTAACATAAAAACATACTTTTGATACACCCATTAGATGTAGAAATGCTCCAGATCCCATAAGCAAAGCTAAAGCCTCAAAAATGCCAATCCATAATGCTAATAGCAAAGCAGTGGACACGGAGGATAGTTGCTTTCTTTGAGGAATTACTGCTAAAGGTTTACCATTGCCACTACTTTCAACACCACCATGCTCTGCACAGCAAATTAATGTCAACAGATGAGCCCTAAAATAAAATAAACAAAATCTGTGAAGCTTCTCAGCATTAATTCACCTGAAACAGAATCTTGATCAGCATTTTTGGCAATGTCCTCAGCAACAAAGGAAGTAGCAACACTAAGAAGAGGAATATTAAATAACTTTGATACAATATTGAAGATGGATATGGAAACACCAGCAGAAGCCAAATCGACAGTGCCTGATGAATATTGGAAAATACACAATTAAAGCTCCACCAATAAAACAAAATACTCGTTTTACAATTGTCCAGAGATAGGAAGCATAGATCCAACCCAGTCGACCAATAAATGCTGTCTCCATTAACTGTGCCAGAGGATCAATTGCCTGACCAGCAACTGCAGGCAAGGACAGCATCAGAAGCTCACGTTTGACATCAGTGTAAGGCAGTTCGTTGACAGGAGTTGCTGGTAACTGACTGTCAACAAGTTGAGGCAAAAGCACATTTAGTATTAAAGCAATAACAGAGAGAAAAAAAATCTGCACCAAAAAAATTATATCTATTCCAGAACGAAAACAATCGATGGAAGTAGCACCCAATCAATCATTTTGTATTTTTACAATTGGCACAATATCAAGAAGAATGGGAGAGTGTAAACAAACTTCAGAAAAAGCATTAAAAATAGTATTTCACATGCATAGGAGAATCTTTGCGAAGGACTTCCTTTCTTTCCCCTCAAAATATCACAAGCGATAAACAAATTGACATATAAAAAAATAGTGTTCCCTGAACATTGTGCGTATAATAAAACAAGACTGCAAGTTAGCTCTTACACAGTCCCTTTATCAGAATTTGTCAGAGGATGCTCCTGTTCCGGAGCCAACGTGTCGTCAACATCAGCAGAAACTAGACCAAAATCAGAATTTAACTGATTGCCAACAACTGGAAAACGGGATTTCCTGCGATGGGTTATCATTGAGGAGCACACGGATGTATTCTTGGCGCAGAGACGGCAACCTCCCACTACGCCCTCAATGTTCATTAAAGGCCTCCCATCGCTTACGGCGAGAAAATCACAACCTTTTCCCCGCCGAAACAAAGAACATGAACTAGCCGAATTATTATTTTCGTTGCATTTGCGGGTCCTCGTAGGGAACCCATGAGAGAAAAAAGCAGTGCAGAAATGCGTAGACTTCATGGCCCGCAGTTGTAATTATTCTTCAAAAGCATCATCACGGAACAAAAGAAGATAATCAGTATGCCAAATTGAGTTAATAATTTACAAATACAAAACAGTGACTATGCTAATACGGAAATGGGACAGAGAAGAACGATAATTCTCTCAAAAGATTCATCAAAAACTAAAAGCAAGAAATAGCGGAGGCGTTTGGATATAGGAAGTTGAAAGAAGTTGATAAAAAATTGAAACGAAACCTGTTTTGCTTTGAAGTTTATATTAAAGACTACAGGGACACGAAAAGAGGGAGAGGCATTCCAGTGTGCGCGCGAAGGTAGGACATTGAAATGAGAACAGAGGCTGCACTTCAAGTTCAAGCTTGACAGAAACGTCGACGGAGGGAGAGAGGAAAGCTATCGAGCCCGACGCGTGGAAACTGCAGGTAACTGCAGCCAAGGAGTAAGTAAAACTAAATAAATAGGACGTTGCCCAAGAAAATTAAAAAGGACGGACCGTGAAAAAAAGAAAAAATTATTCTTAAACAAAACCTATAAACTAAAAATAAATACTCGGGGTCCCAATCTAATAACCTAAGAACAAGAGATAAATGAGAATTAACTAGTTGATAGAACATGGTAATCCAGGTATCATCCAGCGAGTAAAACTGCCTCTCTCTAGGCACTGGGACTCAGGATGCTGTTAGGATTACCCATATCTTTCTCAACCAATTTAAATCCTAAATTAACTCTTGAAACAGAGTTATGAGGTTGTTACTAGATCAAGGATCTTAATTTGATTCTTTCTTATACACAGGATCCTCCTTAGAGGCAAGTGTAGAGCATACTCGAATCTAAGATGGCCAGGCTATTATCATAGAAAGGTTGGAGTTAGAGAGAAAGAGAGAACTTAGAGAGAAAACATGTTTATTTTTGAATGAGGTTTCAAGTGAAGTTTCGCTTGCCCCTCTATGTTACAAGACGCATCCTTTTTATAGAAAAAGGATTCACAAACTTACAAACGGACAACCCATAGTGGGTATGACTCATCAAACTTTAATAAAGTAAAGTACATGACTCATCAAACTTTAATAAAGTAAAGTACATGACTCACTGCTTACTCACAAAGCTATTTTACAAAGGGTGATTGTCGGCACACACGACAATTCCTAAAAGTGCTTGTGGATAGGTTCATGATGGACACTTTTGTTTTCTTCGTCCGGTTCAAACCTCCTTTCTTCCTTTTGTCTTTTCTTTTCTTTTTTCAGTGCTGCTTCCAGCTGGATTCGTTCCAACTCAGCATCAAAGTTGTCCTTTGTGATTATTGTTGTCTCCTGAGTGGGGGACAGGAAATCGTGGAGGAACTGAGAGTCCAATTCATTTGGATCTTGTGATTCTATTAATCTCGTGGGATTTGAAAACCATTCTGGGTCCTCATCTTCAGAGAGATTGACAGCTGGATTTGATGATGATGGAGAGTCCTCTGAAACTTCTGGTGGAGCTAGGGTTAACCGTGGCCATTCAAAGGCTATGGCTTGACCAGTTGTCATTGTTTCATTAGGATCATAGAATTCTCCAGGCAATGGTCCGAGGGAAGTGCATGAGAGATTACTAGAGTCTCCTTTGAAATTATTAAGATTTAAGAGAAAATTCCTTAAATCTATAATAATCTCAGTTTGTCTCAACGGCCAATGCGTTGCTGTTCCCCATAGGTGAGCTTGAACTGGAGTGTAGAGACATCCCAAATGATCTGCAGAATAGGGCCTGTGTAACACAAAAAATGAATAAACCTGTTGCCGACGAACAGGAATATCCCACAAATTATTGTCAGAAATAACATTATATAACTTTCCTCTCCAGACTGAAAGGGAGGAATACCATGACAGGAAGGTTGACAATGGTGACTTGGTGTTCTTCTTATCAGTTAAATACTGATAAGTAGATCTAGGAGGTAGAGCTATGACACAAGCATACAGGGATGATAACGACCACATATACCATATGAACTCAGAAGAAATTGGACCTTTAACATAGGGAATAACCAAGTAAGGGAAAACGGGATCAAAGTATTCAGGTTTTGTTTGAATACCAGTAGACTCTAAGAACAGATGAAGATAATGGAATAAACACTGACGAGCTATCACATTGACTTCTTGGACTGTTTTTGGGTTATACCCAGGAGGGAATACCATTTTTCTGCTAATATGAGAGACTGGGACAGAGGAGGACATTTTGGATATGGTGAGTATAAACAAAGGAGTTTTGGAGATTGAATTAACTTGAGAGGACTTTGATGGTCTAGAAAGAAGGTCAGCTAAGAAATTGTGTTTCCCTTTGATATGCTTCACTGTAAATTTATAGCGGGAGAACCATTCTTTCCATCAGAGTAACTGTTTATCCGGGAGCATCTTCTTTTTCTCATCAAGTATTACTGGAAATGACGTGTTGTCCATTTCCACAGTGAAAGGATTAAAGCTTAGATAAAAGCTAAACTTTTCTATCCCTCTTTTGACTGCAAGGATTTCTTTGTAGATTGAATGATAATGTTTTTCAGAATCCTTGAACTGTCCACTGGCGTGTGAACAGTAGTTTCTTTTGTCTCCTTCTTTATCGATAAGGACAGCACCCCAATAATCCTCGCTAGCATCAGTCTGGAGGATAAGATTTCCTTTGTCGGGAATCTTCAGAGGTGGCGGATACTGAGCTATCTCCTTTAACTTTTGCACTGCTTTTGTTTGTACCTCTGACCATACAGGTGGATTTTTCCTGAGCATTTTTGATAAGGGACTAGTGTATAGGGTTACACGTGGAATAAAGTCCCTAATGTAGTTTACTATCCCCAAAAATTGTTGGATCTGTTTTGGGGTAAGTTTGTCAGGATATTCCAGCAGTTTGGTTGCTATGTGTGGACTGGGCTGAAACTGTCCTTTGGAAAAGATATTTCCAAGGAACTGAATTTGGGCCTGGCCTATTTGGCTTTTTGTGGTTGAAAGCATAATTCCGTATTTTTTTACTAGTTGGGTGAATTGTGCCAAAAGTTGTTTATGGGCTTCTTCTGTTTCAGAGAACAGAAGTATATCATCTATATAGATTAAGGCCGAATGAAGTATGGGCTGAAAAATTCTTACCATGGCCTTTTGAAACAGTGATGGTGCTGGCTTGAGCCCAAATGGCATTACTTTCCACTGGTATTGGGCATTGGGTATACAAAATGCTGTCTTGTAGCGATCATCAGGATGAACGCCCAATTGCCAAAAACCCGCTTTTAAATCAAACTTTGAGAAGATCGAGGCCCTCTTAAGATGAACAGTCTGAGTGTTTATTTTTGGAAGAGGGAATTTGTCATCTTGAAGAAAAAGGTTCAAAGGCTTATAGTCCACAACAAACCTCTTCTTTTTTCTCCTTTTTTCATTATCATTTTCAGCATAGAAAGCTTGGCACGCCCATTGAGAATCAGTTGGCTCAATTAATCCTTGCTTCAACAATTGATCACATTCTTCTCTAGCGAGTGCTAGATCTTCTGGGGACATTCCCAAATGAGTAGCTTTGGTGGGATTTACGTCTTCATTTTTCTTGAACGGAAGACGAATAAAGAAGTCTTTATTTTTCCACAATGGGAATGGATGATTAAACTTGCTATGAGTTTCGGGACAGAAAGGCAACAGTTGATCTTTAACCTCATCAAAGCCAGATGGCACTTGTTGAATAGCAAAGAGATTTCTAACCATTTCCCATGGAGTAAAAGAGGATTTAAATTTAATCCCCTCGGGAAGGATTTGTAATCCTTTGGCTAGATGGTATATATCCATTCCAATTAAAAAATCCTTGTTAGGCAATTGACTACCTAACACCCTTGTCCATACTATACAGTTAGGGAAAAACTGTATTCCAATTCTTCTTTTGGAAATGAGATTAATGGAGAAGGGGTTACCGTCAGCGGCTGTAAAATATTCTTCGTGAGCTTTCCATTCTTCTGGTGGTAAGACATGTGGCTTCATAACACTGCAACAAGAACCAGTGTCAATGAATCCAATAGCCTGTGTAGGCTTATCATATTTGTCCTTTAACACTTTGATCTTGACATTTGGCAAAGGAACACTGGATGTTTGAGGACTGACTAGATTTATTCTGCATACTTGTCTGCTACCTAGGGAATGCTGACAAGGACGTTGGATAGAGAGGATTTTGTCTTCTTCCTCTGAATCAGAATAGTCATCCTGTGGAACAGCAAAGGCTGTGTATTCATCTTGTTCATCAAGAACAGACTCCAGGTCTTCTTCAGAAGATAAGGATAACACCTTAATCATTTTATCCAGCATCTTAATGTCTCTTTTCGTTCTGTTAGGACATTGTTTAGCGAAATGTCCTGTCTTTCCACAAATGTAACACTTAGAGGATTTCTTTGAGAAAGAAGATTTCCTCTTGAAAAACCGAAACGGCTTCTTTTTCTTCTTCTTCGGATAATAATTCTTCTTTGATGAAAACTTGAAGAAGTGAGACTTCTTTTTGTGGGAAGAACATGAACAGTCTTTTTTGTCTTTGCACTTGATTTGCAATTCCGGCCGTTTGCAAACTTTTTGTAGCTGGACTTTATCTTTCAAAACATTCTTCACAAATTTTTGTTGTTCGCATAAGCGATCCAATGCAGCAAGAGCAAGCTGATAGATTTCTCCAAGAGATATATTAGTCATATCTCGTTGTAGAGCATTTATAGCTTTCTGCAATTTAGGCTGTAATTCTTCTGGAAGAGAAGCTATGAAGACATGACGGAGGTTGACATCATTAACGCCTCCCAGCATATAATACTTTTCTGACATTCTTTTAAAATGTCTCTGCAAATCACTTCTTTGTAATGAACAGCACTTCATTTCAAAGTAATCCTGTCTGGCTCTCTTGTCAATAATACTAAAATCACCAATAAATTCCTTGTGGAGAATACCCAGAAACTGGGGAATAGTATATTGAGCCATTTGTAACTTCTGATATTCACTAAGGCTAGTGAACCATTCACGAAGATTTCCAGTAAGTCGAGACAGGAAGTTTGATAACACATCATGAGAATTTGCTTCAGGATCATTCATCTGAACATCGATCCAAGCACCAAATTCATGCAGCTTTTCTCTCCATCTATGTGGAGGCATGTCATCAAAAGTAAAATATGGGCCATTTGCAGGTTTGGGAACATGACCCGAGTGAGCAAATTGTTCATTCATGGGCTCTAGGGGATCGTCAACAATAGGAGTGGATGTTGACTCTTGTGTTTGAGGAGTGGGTTCATTCATCATGTACAGCGGTGGTAAACTTGATTCTGATTCTGAAGAATCAGAAGATAATTCAGAAGAATTATCCTCAGAGATTTCAAAATCGGTTGAGGGTTCAGACATTTGTCTAATGGTGGCAATGGATTTATCTTTAGACTGGGATGGTTGCTCTCTAGGTTGGGTTGAAGTTTCTGTAGGCTCTTGAATTTTCAAAGGTTTAAAGGAAGGTAGGGGATATGAAGTTGAAGGGTCAATGGTTTGACTTTCAGGGTAAGAAGGTTGAAATGATTGTTCAGGTTGAGGCCGAATTGGCTGAGACTGAGTTCTGGGGGTTGATTGTTTTCTGCTTCTTCTTAATTGTTGAAAAATGGGGTAGTTCATCTGGAATGGTTCTCTGGTTGTTGAAGGTACTGATGGAGTGTATATGGGAGTATAAATAAAAGGATCAGGAGGGTAGGTTGGTATTTTAGTAGCTAGATCCCTTTCTATTCTATGCAGCTCACTCCGAATATTTTTCAATTCTTGTTCCTTTTGTTGGAATTGTGGACCACTGTATCTAGCTTGAATAAGCTCTCGAATCTCATAATCTAACTGCTGAGCTCGAGCTGAGTATTTCAGATACAACTCTTTGACTTGTGATCCTAAGCAATCCAACTTATCAGCAAAATCATCAGTTTTCTCATGAAGTTGATCCAGCTTCGCATTGATTTTTTGAAGTACCCTGTTTTGGCTTACTGAGTTTTCAGTTTGCCAATTCAACACTTCTTCAGTCTGAGACAAAGGCTTTTGACCTTGGGCCGTCATTTGGTCTGGATGGATAAAAGGCCGGGATGAATATCTGGAAGGTTCATTTATTCTTCTTTCCAGTGGTGGAAAATCATCCTCATATTTGGGCCGGATCATGGCTATACAAGGAAGATCTTGAATAGGTTGTACAGGAATGGGCTGTATCACTGGTTCAGGCTTATATGATGAAAAGGTAAAGTCTTCAGCAGAGAATACAGAGGCGGCTAAGTCCGAATGACCTAACTCTTTTAATAATTGATGAAAGGTGGTTGGTTTAGGTGGAGGTTCTGTATGGAAGGCTATCCATTTCTTTTTCTTTGGGAAAGACTGTTTAGGACCATGATCAGAATCATAATCCTTATTGGGCTTGGGCTTTTTGCAGGAGGGTTTCTGTTTGAGGTATGGTGTAGGCAAAGGTTCAGAACATAGATTTTGTTCAGGCCCAATCCAATTATCCCAATCTCCACAACCACAATCTGGGTCACACTCTTCGGGGGCTGCATCCCATACGAAATGACCATGGACCTTGGACACGAAACAAGGTTTTGCTTCTGCATCTACAGAAAAGACTGGTACTTTTTCCTTGTGCTTGTAAGCAGGCTGAATGGACAGTATTTGGCCTTTAGAAGATAAAAGGCGTTGATTTGGTCTCTTGAATGTTGACTTTACTGTACCATCTTCAAGCCTCTCCAGAACAGGAGAATCTACTGTGTGGACATCCCTTCGATTGGAATGAAATTCCCTTTCATAATTATTAATCCACTCAAGTGGCATAATCTGAGCAAGTTCATCTTTGGGAATCCTTCTCGGAATTTGTATAACCGAAGTATCCGACTGATTAGACACCATGTAAAGTGCATCAGTAGTGGAGTTAGGAAATCCCAAGTTGATTGCGTGATCTTGAAGACGATAGATCATTTGATGGTGAAGAGTTGCCATAGTAGCACGAGGATCCTGGTCAGCACCATGGATCTGAATTTGCACCTTCAGTCTAGTTGGCAGAGTTTCATCGTCCAACTTCATATTGAAATCTGGGGCAATCGTCATCACTACACTTCCATTACTGCAGGTAGTAAGTAATGCTCCAATCATCGCATTACCATAAGACGTGTATGTTGAATCCAGGATTGCTACCCTGGCTGTAGCAGGGGTTCCTTTTCTACCATGGAGAGTTAGAATTAATCGGATGGCTCCAACATGTAAGTGAGTATAACCTTGCTGCTTCCAAGAGTCAATCAAAGCTTGAGGAATTTCGAGAGTAACATATTGCTCCGCAGTAGTGGCTTTAAGACCACACTGTTCAAGTTTGGAACTTTGAACATACTCTTTGACCTGAGGTCTAGGAGTTTGTATGATTCTAGAGATCCTTTGTCTAAAAGATCTAGCATAGGCACGATCTTGAGAGAAAATGGCATATGGACTAAGAAGGGGAAGTTCTGTACTGTCTATTCTTACATTTTCAGGGATATGAGTGATTTCAACAAGGTTGTCAATCTTGTTGTTGAGGGATTTCTTAATAGAAGGAGGAAGGTTTTCTAAGGAAAAGGCTGATGATAGACGAACTGGGTCTAAAACAGTAGTAGAGGTTTCAGTCATGATTGAAAGTATCCTCTCTAATAACCGCACTAACTATGATAATAGTCTAGTTAGCATTAGGCTCTGATACCAAGTCACCATTGTCAACCTTCCTGTCATGGTATTCCTCCCTTTCAGTCTGGAGAGGAAAGTTATATAATGTTATTTCTGACAATAATTTGTGGGATATTCCTGTTCGTCGGCAACAGGTTTATTCGTTTTTTGTGTTACACAGGCCCTATTCTGCAGATCATTTGGGATGTCTCTACACTCCAGTTCAAGCTCACCTATGGGGAACAGCAACGCATTGGCCGTTGAGACAAACTGAGATTATTATAGATTTAAGGAATTTTCTCTTAAATCTTAATAATTTCAAAGGAGACTCTAGTAATCTCTCATGCACTTCCCTCGGACCATTGCCTGGAGAATTCTATGATCCTAATGAAACAATGACAACTGGTCAAGCCATAGCCTTTGAATGGCCACGGTTAACCCTAGCTCCACCAGAAGTTTCAGAGGACTCTCCATCATCATCAAATCCAGCTGTCAATCTCTCTGAAGATGAGGACCCAGAATGGTTTTCAAATCCCACGAGATTAATAGAATCACAAGATCCAAATGAATTGGACTCTCAGTTCCTCCACGATTTCCTGTCCCCCACTCAGGAGACAACAATAATCACAAAGGACAACTTTGATGCTGAGTTGGAACGAATCCAGCTGGAAGCAGCACTGAAAAAAGAAAAGAAAAGACAAAAGGAAGAAAGGAGGTTTGAACCGGACGAAGAAAACAAAAGTGTCCATCATGAACCTATCCACAAGCACTTTTAGGAATTGTCGTGTGTGCCGACAATCACCCTTTGTAAAATAGCTTTGTGAGTAAGCAGTGAGTCATGTACTTTACTTTATTAAAGTTTGATGAGTCATGTACTTTACTTTATTAAAGTTTGATGAGTCATACCCACTATGGGTTGTCCGTTTGTAAGTTTGTGAATCCTTTTTCTATAAAAAGGATGCGTCTTGTAACATAGAGGGGCAAGCGAAACTTCACTTGAAACCTCATTCAGAAATAAACATGTTTTCTCTCTAAGTTCTCTCTTTCTCTCTAACTCCAACCTTTCTATGATAATAGCCTGGCCATCTTAGATTCGAGTATGCTCTACACTTGCCTCTAAGGAGGATCCTGTGTATCAGAAAGAATCAAATTAAGATCCTTGATCTAGTAACAATCTCATAACTCTGTTTCAAGAGTTAATTTAGGATTTAAATTGGTTGAGAAAGATATGGGTAATCCTAACAGCATCCTGAGTCCCAGTGCCTAGAGAGAGGCAGTTTTACTCGCTGGATGATACCTGGATTACCATGTTCTATCAACTAGTTAATTCTCATTTATCTCTTGTTCTTAGGTTATTAGATTGGGACCCCGACTTGGCAAAACTATAATTATAATTAATTAAATTAAGATTCCTGAAAACTAGAAAAAAAGCATACAATGGAAAAAATACTTGTTTGGTTATTAGGGAATGAAATAAGATCACCTCAAGAGAACGAAATAAAAAAAAAGAAATTTTCAAAATACTCTAATAAAAATGAAATTTTCAGAATTTTTATTTCCCCTTAAGTTTGCAGACTTTAACTGCTCAGCATACTGGAGAAGAACACGAGAAAGTCGACATCTTGCCTCAATGCACTCCTCTCACACTTCCTACATCTCTTCCTCACAAGAATAATCTGAAAATGTGGGTGGCTTTTATACCCAGAATCGAAGGATTGTATTGCCAAGCTTGGAATAACAAGCATTTTGATGAAAATTTGGACATTAAAAAAAATTTATTTTGAGAGATTGATCTGATTATGAAATTTAAAACATAAAAACCCAGGTTCGACCATTTTTTTTCAGTCATTTTCCCTTCTAACCTCTCTGTCACTTGAGAGAAGAGACTAGACAATCAATAACCCACAAATTGTTTGCTTCTTGTGTCTTTCTATTGTGTTGGTAGTTGGAACTCCAGTGATTAAGGAGAGAGCTGTTGGTTTAGAGTTGGGAAACTACCACATGACCTCTTTAGGGTGCCCTTAGTTTGAGAATTTCAAGGATTTTTTAAGAAGATGGAAGGAAATTGGAGGGGATTAAATTTTCTTTTATTTGGTTAAAAAAATTGGAGAAATGAGGAGAATTTAAACATCTCCAATCTTACACCCCTTTATAAATTCCTCCCAAAATAGAGTTTTTTTAATAGAAGAGAATATTTATTACTCAATCTCCCTAATTCTCATATAAATCAAATAAATTTTCATTAAAATCTCTTTATTCTTCTTCCCTCCAATCCCACTAAAAAAGAAAATTTTAAAATTCTCCAATCACTTCCCCTTCAATTTACTCTAGTAAATATTTATCCAATTGAACCAAATAGAACCTAAAGTGACATCCTACTCTATTTTTAGCCCTTCCACTGGTTTTCTTCTCCTCTGATAAACTGCTTTTATTGGGATATGTTTTTAAGAAATTAGGGTTTTAATAATTATATAATGGTTAATTACTTCTCTATTGGTTCTTCAATCAAATTATAATTTTTTTAGTTCTTCAAAATATATATTCGTGCTGAGAATTTATGGTATACACTCAAAGCACCATGTCATCCATGCTCCCATTTTTTTGAAATTTAGAGTCTGTTTGACAGTGTTTTTTGTTTTATTGTTTTGAGAACAGTATTGTAAAACTGTTTTTGATAATAAGTTTTGAAAACAAGAAAATAAAAAAATCTGTTTGAATAATTATTCTCAAAATTATAATTAATGAGTGATATATGAGTTATTTAAAATTTATAGTTTTACCATTAATGAGGTGGATATTTCTCACCTTTTCTTGTGTTTTCTAGAACAAAAACTATAAAACACCTTAAAGGTATTCTGAGTTTTCTGTTCTTTTATTTTTCTGTTTTTCAGAACAGTTTATAAAAAACATGTTTACCAAATAAGTTTTCTGAATTTTCTGTTTCTGAAAACAAAAAAACTATTTTTAGAAATAGAACCAAACAGACCCTTAATTTCTGAAATTTCTCTATCCCTCAATTAATTCTTCTCTTTCCCATTTTTCCTCCTACCCTTCCTCCTCCACCAAATACTTGCCTCCGTTTTTTCACCCACCGTCTGCCTCTTCCATCTAGGGAGTTGTCTGTTATCCCAAACTAAATCAATGTCTGTCTCCATTTTTGCCGGTGCCATTATATTACTATTAATATACATAGATCTGGTTTGATGTATCAGCACTTCATGTGATTAATTATGTCCCTGTATCAATCTATTGGTCTTCTTGAATTAAAAGAAAAAAACAATATCTGTAATAAGCTCTGCCTGACTACCTCCATACAACTCGGCCATCTACCTCCATAGCTAATTACGTACTGTGCCTGAAAGTTATCCAAGGACAATTGTATTGTTGTTGTTTATTTTTTGTGAATATACAACGAAAGACAGAGCCTATTTAGTATTTACAGCAAACTAAGTTCACTTACAAAGTTCTAATTTGGTTTATAAGAGGATGGAAAAGGATTAGAGGAATTTTTAATGAAAAAAATTGAAAAATTTTTAAAATTTTCTTATTTGATGAGATTGGAGGGGAAGTTTTGAAAAAATTTTAATAAGATCTTGTTTAGTTCAAGATCGGATTGAAGAGGGTTGAATATAAATACTCTCTTTCCTAATAAAAAACCAATTTGGAGGGATTTTGTAAAGTGGTAGGATCCCCTCCAATTCTTTTTAATATTTTGTGCCAAACAAGAGGAGGGGATTTAATTCCCTCCAATTTCCTTTCCATATTTTAGGAAACCAATCCCCTCAAACTAAACACACCCTTATAGCCCATTTGGTTTGCTTACAAGAAGGGTCAGGTGAAGGTGATCTTGATTATATATATATTACCTAACTTGATGTATTTAGTTGTGTATCACTCAGGGGATGAAGCTTACCTTAGGTAACCTAGATTACCCAAATTAAGGTGAAGATGATCACATCCACAAAGCCAGGTGAAGCCTCTCATAGTGAGGTAAAGGGAGGGTAAATGATTTTTATACCCTTTACAATTAAAAAAAAAACACAGAACCACACAACTCAGCTTCATCCTTCTTCCACCATTGGCATCATTGTTCACATTCCTTTCTCCACCTTTGACCCATTCCATCATCTTTCACCTAGCCTCCACAACAGATCGAAGGCCAAATCTAAACTTGCAAACGTGATTCCTTCAACGAATGAAGGAATCACAGATCTGCAAGCTGCGGATGGAGACGATGCGAGAAGGGGAAAGGGTGAGAAGCACGAAGAAGAAGATGCAACCTCCATCGCCGATCTAGTACCAAAAGCGAAGTAGGTGATGACGGCCTTCGATTGATGAGAAGAAAAAGATTAAGGAGGTAATGATAACAACCTTCAAACACAAACTAACTAGTTGTGGTTGTGTTTTGGTATTGATGAGAAGAGAAAGATTGAGAGGAGGATGTAGGAAGGAGTAGCTGCTAATGGTAACGAGATTATGGTGCCAGATGATGGTAAGATGGAAGAAGAAAGAGGGAAGGGTTTTTTTTTCAACCTAGGGTCATGTTAGTCCTTTCTCATTTACCTTTGTTTAATTAAATATTAAAAATAAATTTATTTTCTGCATCTCCAATATCATACCAAACAAACTCACTTAAAACTCATATATAATCATCATCATATTACATCTATTCATACCCTTCATATTACATCATCTAATCCCTTTGGTAATTGAACCAAATGAGTTGTTAGAGTATTGTAATGTATTGTAAGCTCACCAGGTTTTGCTTTTGGTTCATTGGGTTTTGTAGATCATGGCTTCATCATCACCATCTGATCTTGTCATCACTCACTGCTTAGGAGGGTGGATGTGGTTCCATCAATCACCACCTTTAAACAGAGATAACGCATGAGGATGAGGAGTAGGTTTATATGACCACAAAAATTGGATTCCCTAGCAAAAATCTTGATTCCATCCTATGTAGCAATGAATTCAATTTATTAGGGTTTTCTTGCATAATTAGATTCCTAGTACTCATGAATCATGTGTAGGATAACTTAAAATTTTAAATTATAATTTTATTATGTAATTAAAAATTTTTAAAGGGGGTTGTATTTTGATAAAGTAATGGAATAGAGGAGACGTGGGTTTGATAAAAACAATGGAAGACTGACATCCCATATTTAGTTCACGGAAGTATGTTTTAAAAGAAATGGAAGTGAAAATGGAAATAAAAATAAAAAAAATAAGTGGGTTTTAAAAGTGTGTTTGGTATGTTAAAGGAAGATAAATGTAATTTTAATTTACTATAGGGAAAATGACAGTTAAATACCAAAGAAGATAAAAATTTTCAAAAGCAAACCTTAAACTTACATAATTACAAAAACATATCAAGGTATTTTTTTGGAAATATTTCAGTTGGGTGAAAAAACAATTTTGCCGCTTCCTATTTTTCCCATTTTCTCCCTCCTCCTTTCTATTCTATCCCTCTCTCTTATCCTTCCTCTCTTATCTGACACCTCCTCCTTCCATCCTCATTTCTCTTCCTCCTTCCTCTTCTCTCTATCTCTCGTCTTTACTCCTCTTCCCCAATCTAGTAGAAGTGAACAGATTAACTCTGGCTTCAAGCATCCCATCCATGGGTTGCAGATCTATTGATGATAGAAGTAACGCATGGATCTGAACCAAAACATGATAGCACTCCTCATCCTCCCAATGTCCTAAGACAGTGTCCCTAACGCACAACCCATCACCTTCGAAGATGGTGCCCCCGACGCTTGGAAATCTTAGTATCCCCAAAGCACGGATATGAAACGATGGTGTTAACTAGAGTTAAAGGTGGAGATGGCGAATTTGGAACTACCCTCTTACTTCTACTATCGCTGCTAACTTCTTCCGATTCTACTACCTTCTCAAATCTGTTGGTACTATTTTCTTCACCTTGGTTCATTGTTTGGTGTTCGCCATTCTCAAATATACTTTCTTTCCTCTTCACTACCTTCTCAAATGTCTCAAATCTATTGGGTTGCAGCTAACCTTGGATGATGGCTTTTTTTTTTTCTTGGGAAAATGTATATGAATTAGTTGCAAATTTAAGTAGATCATTTGCAAGTTTATTTGGATCAGTTGCAAATGTGTGAGTTTATTTTTTTAATCTTCACTTGAGAATGTACATGTATTAGTTGCAAATCTAGATGGAAGAGTTGCAAATTTACATGTATTAATTGCAAATTTTTGTGGAATCATTTTTTCCCTCAGTTGAAAATATACGTATATTAGTTTTAAATCTAGATGAAACAGTTGTAAATTTATGTATATTATTTGCAAATGTATTTGTGTTTACATTGTTAACTTGATTTAAAAAATATAAATAGATCAACTGCAAATATAGATGAATTAGTTGGAAATTCATGTATATCGGTTGCAAATTTATTTTGGTTTATTTTGTTAAATTGACTTAGAAAATAAACATAAATTTATCAATTGCAAATTATCTATTCTCAGTTGCAAATTATCCATTGTTAGTTGCAAATAAGCATTGGTAGACTATTAGGCCAGATCAACAGCTCAATGAAAGCTTCTGCTGTTGATCTAATTGACCATCAGAGGGACCCTCCTCTGATGGTTGATTATCGCTTCATCTAGAAAATTACCAACGTCCATTGCAAATCATCGGACATTAGTTGCAAATGAATATATTTAATTAATTAGTAATTTTGGCACAAAGAAATGGAGGGCAAAATGGTCATTTCACGGGTACCTTGGTATCTTATATTAATTTTACAAGTTCAAGGTATGTTTTTGGAATTTTTTTGTCTCCAGAGGTATTTAACGGTCATTTTCCCTTTATTATATATCTTTGTAATATTAAAGTATTAAAATACCCTTGTAAAAGGATCTGGCCAAAACCCACCATAGTAACCACCATCCACCATCTCTGACCCACCTTCACCAGCAGTTCAACACAATCGTGAACCACCGTGGAGCCTGGAAATTGAAGGAAACCTCACTAACATAAAAGAGCCTAGAAAACCCATAAACATTGATACATCATGGAAGAAAAATCAGAAATAGCTGTGAACCACCATTGTTGCCGTTGTTTCTTCTTGAGATCATTATGGAGCAAGATGAAGCAAGGCATTGTCAATGAAGAAAATCAGCAATCAAGAATCAACAAAATCTCCACAGATCAACAAAAAATGAAAAAAAAAATACATTTGAATCTAAATGAACTCTAGTGAAATAAAAGCCCAAATCGGTCGATCTCTATTGTTTTGCCTTCAAACTCGGTTGCTGTCATTGGGTAATCTTATAAGCCATCATTGCTGTAATCTTCAAACTCAATCACTATCGTCGATGTTGGTGAGGGAGACTAGAGACGAGACCACGTCAACCTTGGTGAATGGGAAGTTGGAGATGAGACCAATGTTGTTGATGACAATAGTGGGAGCATGAATGGAAGACAATAGTGGAAGTTAGAGGGTAAGACAATGATAGAAGATTTGAAGGGTAAAATGGTAGCAAAATTCACTTCCATGGAAGTGGGGAAAGTTCCATGGGCCCTATGATAGAACCCATTTTAACTGAATTTGATGGATATGGGTTCCTTGAGAAAGTCCATCTTAATTATACCAAACACACATCAAGGTGGAATCCTCTTTCATTTCCACTTCCTAACTGCATTTCTAGCGAGCTGAAGGCCCTCTCATTCGATGGGCACCATGTTCTCATTATCTCAAACTAGGTAGTTTTGTGTCTCTTATGCTTAACTTCTTTTTTTTTTTTTCTGATTTAATAATGTGACGTGACCTCTGTTCTTTCCATTTTCCAACGTTACTTTAGTCAAAATTATAAGCTATGCCCAATCCCCATTTTTATTTGTTGATATTTATAAAAAATTGAAAAAATTTAATCACTAAAAATTATTAATATTTCAAATTTAAAAATTGAAATAATTAAAAGTATATTTATATTTTATGATTAAAGAATTTTTTGGTTGTGATATATACGAAGATTTAGTCTTTTATATAGCACAAAATATATTTTCAATTTATTATTTTAAAGGTAATTTTTTTAACTTTAATTTGTCAGCTTTTTAAGAATAATATCATAACAACAATGTATCTTATCCCTTAATTAAGGTCGAGTACATAGAAAACTAAAAAAATGTAAAATTTGATTTTGATATGATAAAATAATATTATATGATCCATGTAACTGATCTCAATTAGAGGGATAACATTTCTTGTTATTATGATATTATTTTTTAAAAGAATTAACAAATTAAAGTAAATTTCTTTTTAAAAAAGTGTAGAATAAGACTAAATAGTATAAGTAAGACTAAAAAGCGTACTTATGAGTCATTTGGTACATGGAAAGTAAAGAAAGGAAGTTAATTTTCCAAAAAATTAATTAATTATTGTTGCTTGGTTGCATAAAAATTATTAAGTTCCTGAGTACTTGTATTTAATTAACTTGGGAAGGAGATTTATTTTCCGAGTAAAAATCAAGGAACTTATATTTCTTAAGCCATTTATGGTAATTTTTTAATTATACCCTTATTATCTTAATCATTTTTTCTCAAATAATGGTATTTATATCATTAATTTTAAAACATAATATATTAATTTAAAAAATAAATGAAATTTTCTGGGAAATAAACAATGAACAAGCAAATTATAAATGAGCTTCCTAGAAAGTTAATTTCCTAGTGCATGGAAAATGTTATGTTGGGAGAGGAAAAATCCGCCTTGGTAATTTCTATGGGATTAGGCTTTAGCTGTTAAATGGGAATACCCTTGGTGCTCACAAAAAGTAGTTCATTAGAAGTTACTTCTTAAGAAGCATACCAAATGATTCGATAGTTTTTGATACAATATAATCATGTTATATGATTTATGTAACTAATTAACCTCATTTAGTGGGATGAGACTTGTTTCAGTTATGATATTATTTTTTAGAAAAATGACAAATTAAAGTAAAAAATTACCTTCAAAATAAGAAATTAAAAGTATATTTTATGCTATATCAAAAACTTAGTTGTGAGAAGTGTATTTTTTTACCAGGGTATTAAAAATTGAACCGGCCATTGAACCGGATGCGGTAACGGTTCAAGGTTCAGTGATTGGACTAGAGTCAAATCGGATGTGAATAAATTAATATATTTTAAATAATGTAAATAAAAAATATTTATTCATGATCATAAAATTCACATTTATTCTAGGATAGAAAGTAAAGTTAACAATATATACAAAATTAAAAATATTATAAATAAGTTTTACAACCTAATATTAAAATCTAAACAAATTAATATTAATCTATAATTATATTTTGAATTCAAAATAGTTAATTGATATTCTATTTTCATATTATTTGTTAAGTAAATTTATCATTATTAATAATTATGTATCATAATAATACTTATAATATATTATAATATAGAAAAAAATTTATGCAAAAAATGATACTACTTAGTACTGAAAATAATATTATTTTATTTTAAAAAAATATTTTAAAAAATTAAAAAAAAAGTCCATACCAGTTCAAACCAATTTTTGACCAGTTAGACCGATTCTTAATCGATTCATACCCATTTTGAAAACCTCCGGTCTGCATCTATTACCGAACTGGATTAGGGACTGATTTCTGGTTAAACCAGTCGAACTGGCCAATTCGGTCCGATTTTTAGTTCACTATTTTTAACTCACAGTATCTTGAAAAAGATTGATCATTGCTAATGATGTGGGAAACTCCTAGTCCATAAAGAAAAAAAACTCTTCATATTTATCACAACTAAGAATTTATTAAACCATAAAATATATTTTTAATCATTTCAATTTTTTAACATTTGAAATATTAAGATTTTTGTGATTAAATTATTTTAGTCTTTCATCAATATCTACAAACAAAAAATGGGGAATGGGCATTAGCTTATAATTTGACTAAGTAATGTTGGAAATGGGAACGAACAAGGTCACATCACATTATTAAATTAGCAAAAAAAAAAAGACAAGATATTAAAATGAATTAGTGTATTGAATGATTAAAATAATATAAATTTAAAAACTGACAAGTAGATTGACCTATAGGATGATACATAAATAAATTAGTATATTTTATTGATCAATGAGTTCATACTAGTAAAGCACCTAATAATTTCTGATTAGTACTTGGTTAAACTAATACAGTTCTTATTATCAAAACTTTACATTTGCCATTTGGTCGGTTCTTTTTTATATATTGCTTTTTTTTTTTTTACATACCTATGTTTTAAGAGAAATTATTATGTATATATTCGGCCTTTTGAGTCATATACAACAACAACAACAATAATAGCCTTATCCCACTATGTAGGGTCAGCTACATAGATCAAACAACGCCAATGAACTCTATCAAACACCATCTCTTCAGATAAATCATTTTTTGAAAGGTCATTCCTTATAACCTCCCTTAATGTCCTTTTTGGTCTTCCTCTACGTCTATTGATCGGGCTCCACGCCATTTGATCAACTCTCTTCACTGGCTCCTATTGCCCTCTTCTTTTTACATGCTCAAACCACCTTAAATAATTTTCCACCTTTTTCTCCTCGATAGGTGCTACCCTAACTTTTCTTCGTATAGAGTTATTTCGTATCTTATCCAATTTTATATGACCACACATCCATCTCAACATTCTCATCTCTGCTACTCTTATTTTATGCTTTTGTTGTCCTTTCAAAGCCCAACATTCACTACCATATAGCATTGCTGGCCTTATAGCTGTTCTGTAAAATTTTCCTTTAAGCTTAGTAGGCACCTTGCGATCACAAATAACTCCTGTTGCTTTCCTCCACTTTAACCACCCAGCTTGTATCCTATGCATAACATCCCCATCAATTTCACCATTATTCTGTAAAATCGACCCCAAATATTTAAACTTTGACATCTCAGGGATGATTTGCTCTCCAATTTTTACCTCTGAATTATTTCTAATTAACCTCTTATTAAATTTGCAATGCATATATTCCGTCTTGCTTCTACTCAAACGGAAACCTTTTGATTCCAAAGTATGTCTCCATTTTTCAAGTTTAGAGTTGACCTCTTTTTTTGAGTCCTCAATTAAAACTATATTATCTGCGAAGAGCATACACTTTGAAATTTCTTCTTGTATATGTTCAATAAGAACGTCCAAAACCAGATCAAATAGGTATGGACTCAAAGAAGATTCTTGATGTAAGCTTATTGTTATAGGAAAATCCTTTGTCACACCTCCAGGGGTTCTCACACTTGTTGTTGCCCCCTCATACATATCCTTTATGGCTCGAATATAAGCCACACGGATACCTTTCTTCTCCATTGCTTTCCATAATACATGTCTTGACACTCTATCATAGGCTTTTTCCAAATCAATGAAAACCATATGCAAGTCCCTCTCTTTACTCCGATATCTTTCCATCAAACCCCTTAATAAATAAATAGTCTCTATTGTAGACCGTCATGACATAAATCCAAATTGGTTTTCTGAAATACGAGACTCCTTTATGAGTCTATACTCAATCACTCTTTCCCAAAGTTTCATGGTGTGACTCATGAGTTTTATTCCTCGATAATTAGCACAATTTTGAATATCCCCTTGTTCTTAATATATGCCTTTTGAGTCATATATTAAAAAAAAATTAGAATGCTGCACTGTGAAATTATTTACCCCCAATCAATTTCACATTTTTGAACTCAATGTGTATCACTCCAATTTTATATTTTTTCTAAGGATAGAAAAGAGTTATCTCCTAGGTAAAAAAAGGTTCCTGAAAATGCTTTTTTTTTTTCACACCAAACATTTTTCATAATGATTTCATTTTCATTTTTCCTTACATAAAACTTTTTTCATGTCTATGACCTGGCCTATTTTGTGTACTTTGCTCTATTATTTTGTTTAAAACCAGCATATAATCTCTCTAGTAAACAATTCAGGAAAAAGACATTTTAGGACTTGTAAGGAAAATAAATTAAAAAAAAAACCCTCAATTTTTTTAATTCCCCCAAAAGGCATCACGTCTCTAGCAAAGAAAAGCAAAAGAATAATTGAATAAAATTACCCTTATAATTTTTCTAAATAAAATGAACTGAATTTTTAAATAGATTGAACTAATTTTCTAAATGTATTAAATTAAAATTTCAAGTGTAATAAATTAATTTTCCTAATAAATTGAACTAAATTTTTAAGGGGGGCTGAAATAAATTTCTAAGTATAATTAAGTAAATTTTATTTAATATTAGCTTGACAAAAGTTTTTTAAGTTGAATAAGTAAAATTTCCAACTAGAATGGAGGAAAATTCCAAGTGCCATGTTAAAAATTTTCAAACCACTTGACCCTTTTTCAATAGTATTTTCAAGTGAAATGAACCAAATTTTGGTGAAGATTGAAAAAATTTCCCATGTGGAATAAATAAAATTTATAAGTGACATATTCAAAATTTCTAGGTCCCTTTAAGACTCTAACTATTATAAATAGTCTAAATTTTAGTTAATAACATGTAATTCTAAAAAAGGAAAAATTTCAAATTCAATGAAAAATACTTCGAATTTCAAACTTGGAAAATAAGTTTAATCCACTAAGAAAATTATTGCAATTTATTTGAAAAATTAATTCATTTTATTTGGAAATTTAGTTTAGCCTGAAAAATTTGGCTCAATCAAATTGAAAATTTATTTCATTTCACTTAGAAATTCAATTCAATTAACTTAGAAAATTAGTTCAAAATATTCAGTAAATTAGTTCATTTCACTTAAAAATTTAGTTCAGTCCATTTGAAAAATTAATTTAGTCCACTTAAAAATTTAGTTATATTCACTTGAAAATTTAATTAATTTCACTTGAAAAGATCACCTTAAAAATTAGTTCAATCATCTAGAAATTTTGCTTAGTTCATATGGAAAATTAATTCATTCCATTTAAAAAATTATTTTATTACACTTGAAAATTTAATTTAACTCAATTAAAAAATTAGTTCAATCCAATTAAAAATTAAACTCAGTCTACTTAAAAATTTACACTATATAGCTCAAAAAGCCTCTATACTCTCTTCAGTAGGAGGACTTCAAATCTTCCACAATGAGCCTAAACATTTCATATATTTTATAAACTTCAATTCAATTATATTCTTTCTTTTTTCTTGTTATTAAAAAACCATTTTCTTCGATTTTCTTATACCTTTGTCATTTTTTCTAATTTTCTAAATATTTTATTTCACAAATTTCTTAATCACAAATCCAAAAATAATTGCTATTATATAAAAACCTAGTTTTTGAAAACAAATCTTAATTTAACAAGATGTTCTCAAATTAACTTTTTTTGTTTTGCCAGCAAAGGATATAATATATTAAACAAAACACTCCAAAGGAGAACAAACCCTAATATCAAGAAACATCAACCGCCAAAAGGCAAACCTAATACAAATAGCTACAAAACAACATGAAATTAAAATGATAGGAAACCAAATGAACAAAATGACACCAGTAAACAAATCACACAAACCCACCCCACCAAAGATAAAAAAGATCAAAGTCACCGCCACGCCAATATACACTGCAAATACTAACTTTAACAAGGAAGGGACTCAAAGAACCAACCCAATGGTACCTTCCCTTTTGTCAATATAACTGCTTTACACAAAGCAGTTTTGAAGCTCTTGCGCAAGATCCACCACGTGGATGAAACAGCCACCACAAATAACACTGGTACCAAAGCCATCTGAATCACTGGTAAGAATCTTAATTTAACAAGATGTTCTCAAATTAACATGAGATAGATAGAGAGAAAGTGCCTATTTCATTATAAAAAGACAAATGGAAGGGGGCTGACGCCACTTCCCCTAGTGGAGGGACCCAATGGTTCTGGAACCTCCCCAAATTGTAATGGTGCAATAAGGTCCCATTTGGTACATAGGAATTCAGGGCATGGAAATGGAAACAGATTCTTGTTTAGAGTAGGTTTGGTAGCCATGAAATTGGACTTCCAAGAAATCAAATTCAAGCAAAATGGCATGAATCCAATTCCATCCCTATCACTATAGAATCGTATGAATCCCAAGGAATCCAATGCACTGAGACCTCTCTGGCCTTCAAACCTTAACCTTCATTGCCGCACCTCCGCATGTCTATCTTCTCCTCCGCCTCGTTCTTTTTCTTCTCTAGATGATAGATCTAGCATTTTCTTAACCTTTCTATCAATGAGTTCAATGGCGTTTGTCATTTTTATTTTGGCTGAATGTTTGAAAATAGCTATGGTTTTTGGTTTATGAAATTGGTTGCGTGAACAAGGATAATTGGGTGGTGGTCGATGTCCGCAGTTGACGTCAACAGTGGTGGTCAATGAAATTGGTTTTTTGTGCTTTAGGATTGTTTTGTGAAAATTGTTCTGTGAAAAAATATGTTGTGTTTCTGGTTCTGGTACTCCGCATTGTGATGGTTGCCAACTGTGATAGATGCGCCACCATGAGAGGTCGGGAGTGATGGAATGGTTGCTAGCTTCTGTGATGGGTGTGCCGCCGTGAGAGGTGGGGATTGGTGGCTTGTAGGGTTGGACGACTAATTTTTTCAATGGCAAGGGTATGTTGGACATTTGATAATATAATTACATATAACAGATAAAAATTATATAAAGATTCCATATCTATACTAAATGTACTCTTAAAACACATTCTCCTTCCTATTCTCATATCTATTCTTATTCCAATTCCTTCAAAAGATAATCCATCATACCAAACGGCTGGGGTAGGGGGAGAAAGGGAATCATTCTTCCAAGACTGATATATTGGACTTGGGTATAAGTATAACTGGATATTTTAGTATCACTTCAGTGAACATTACATTTTTGGTTGTCCTTGAGCTTGAACCCACGCCCTATACCCCTTTCCCCTCAAAACCACAAAAATAACAAAGATAATAAAATAGGTCAAGAAGAAAGTGATTATGGTCATTCGCATATTCAAATCAAAATTATATATATTATATTATAGTATTAGTTTATTGAAATATATATTAATATTATATTGATTAATTAATTTTTATTAATAAAAGGAGATACTTAATATTTATATTATATATGCTAGCATGTTAGAGGAATTACTGTTGTTTGAGATTAAAAATTTAAAAAATGAGCCGCGATTTCAAAATAACTAAATTGTGAATTTTGAAAAGGAAGTTGCAAATAATTATAATAAATATTAATAGTAAAAATTAGGAAATTAAGTTGTAAATTTAAAGTAAGTTAATTGTAAATTTTGGGGAGGAACTTGCAAGCCACACAACCAGTTACCAACACCACCAGGGATGATAGGGAGAGAAGCTAAAGGTGTTTTAGTATGGAATTATTATCATTTCATGACCATTAGTCCTAAACAAATTGCTGATTTTGGTATCAGACAGTAATTCCGAGAGTAATTCCCCCAGTACATTTGTTGGCTATAAAAAATATATACATGTTAGTATCTTCTTATACTCAGCAAAGGGAAATTGAAATTGTCTGGGCCCTCTTTGGAGACAGGGAGTTGGAAAACGACAAAGATGGAGAGGGGTGGGTTCGCTCTGAAATAGGGAGCTCAGTCTCACCCCCCCTGTGTCGAAGAAGATGGGTTGGGGATGACCCAAGACGGACGGATGGGTGTTGCAAAGTGGCCATGGTGGAATACATAATAGCGAAGCTGGGTATGACGGGGTGGCGGATGATGTGTAATATGTTTCCAGATATTCATTCTGAAAATCCATTCACAAACTCAGCTAGCGACTATTTACATGAAAGCATCAATCCATGCCTAATTCCACCCACAAATCCCACCTATGCCATTATTTCTTTGGCTACTAACACGTACATTACCTCGGAGTGGTGCTTGTTAGACCTGTCCTTGCTCAAGAGAATGCCTAACAGCTGTTTGTGAAAATGTCCAAACCAAGAAACTAGATCAACAAGTATATGTTACTACGAAGAAAAGTGAGGAGCTAGCATAAACTTCTAAAAATCGCAGCTATTGAATGCTACTTAGTGTCTTATTGTTGTTCTCTTGAAGATATCATACATAACTTCGCATTATAGTTTCATTCTAAATTGAAAGGAAAATCATAAACGATATGGTAAACACTGAACCAAACACCGCTTGAGACATTGATAAGGAGTTCTTGTTTCCTTAAAGTCGGCAAATATTTTACCTAAAACAGAATCATGATTTGTATTTCTTGTCATGTTCTCAGTAACATGGGAGCACTAAGAATATTGTCGAGATCGAAATAACTGTTAATTATTTCCTTAAAGTCGGCAAATATTTTACCTAAAAGAATCTTGATTTGTATTTCTTGTCATGTTCTCAGTAACGTGGGAGCACTGGGAATATTTTCGAGATAGCAATAACTGTATAACAGCTGAACCTCAGGCATGAGTTAGAATTCATATTAGGAATGAACAGGTTGAATTGGTGAGATTATCAAACTCACAATCATTTCATATAGTGTTTTGAATCAGCCGGTCAAAATCAGATTACCAGAACAGTGTCTTTCCAACATCCAATTTTTGTTTTGCCATGGGTGAATAGAGGAACCAGACAGGTAGACATACACATCACACTTATTCGATCACTCCACCAACGAGTTGCATTGCATAGACATAAAGTAAATGTGAAACACAATGCTTCTTTTATTATTTCTGCCACACTCCAACACAAATGATTAAACGCTCCATCAAAATTCAGAATTCATAAAGGTACAGGATGGGATGGATTAACCCATCAAAACTATGGATACTTGGCATGTAATTCACCACAAAAGAAGATAAAGTGAAAAGCAATCAAAAGATAATTCCAAGCCCAGCCTTGAAAGCTGATACTTGATGCTCCTGAATCTGATGAACCCCCTGACGCCGTTGGTGCTGTTTGACAACCATTGGAAACACACTAGCCCATCATTATGTGGTCGTAAGAGGTAAGAGTATAAGAAGAATTGGAGATAGGAGTGGCACTAACCAGGACAAGTGGACTCGTTGGCAAGAGTGGTGAAAATATTTTGGGCGTCATAACCAGCGTAAGCACAGATGGTTCGAGTGCAGGACGCTGTAGAAGTGATGTTGCCAAGGGTTGAATTCCCGCATGGCATAGACGGGCAGGTACGCCATTTATTTGGTCTAACTTGAGATGGCTCGCATTGTAATCTAACCCCACAATTCATTTTTCACTAACCAAAACAAAACACCAAAAACATAAAAGGGCTTAACAGTTGAGAGAAGGTACTGACGTGACGTTAATGGTTGAGTTACAGCTGCACTTGACGCAATTATTGGCAGTGTAGGTGTCGGTACCACTTGCAACGAGCAGAGGGTAGTCCGACGAGTCATTTCTCATCGTCGAGGAGGAACAAGCTGCATCCCAACACACTCAATCACGACTCACTCCAACATCATACATACATACATACATGTGTCACCACCAACATACTCTAAGTCAAGTTTAACCATATTTTTATTTCTTTTATCAAGATAGCATAAATTACTGCCACCCCGACTTTGAGGGGATGAAGTTCAATTATAGGAAGTCTAGCTGGGGGCGACTTTACTGAATCAAACACAACTAAACACACAGCAACATCTAAGTCTCAATGATGTATCAAGGGTGCCAATTCAAAATGATTTGATGAGTACAATTCCATTTCAAGAAGAAAATAAGAGAAGGGAGAACCTGTGAGGGGAACATCGATGATTTGACCAGCTTGAAGGGATTTAGGATCAGTTATGTTGTTGAGCTGGAGAAGGGTCTGCTCGGTGGTGCCGTATCGTTGAGCAATCTGCTCAAGGGAGCTCTGGGGAGCCACACGATGTCCATAGTGGACAACATCCGTTTCGTTCACCTGATCGCAGCTACAAGGGAGAGGGATCCACACCTTCTGGCCAACCTCGATTTTGTTAGGGTCCGGTATGTTGTTGACCTCTGCGATTTTCTGGTAAGTGACCAAACGCGAGAACACATCCTCCGCTATGTGGGAAAGCGTGTCATCTTGCTTGATGGTATAGACAGGCAGCTTATTGGACAATCCGATGTGCCGTGTGTTGATGTGAAAACGAATCTTTGAAAGGCAGAGAGGTCACTGCAGTTCCAATCTTCAATGGGCTTCTTCACCTTAATCCTTGCGGTGATGAAAACATTATAATAAAGAAAGAGAAAGGAAAAAGACTTCTCTTTTCTTGGCCACATGGGGATAGATCTTGGCCGAAATGGTTGCCATAAATATTCAATCAATTTATTTATATAAATAAAATTAAAATTCCAGGATGGAAGTAGCTAGGAAAGCACCAAAAAGACCCCAAAAAGTCGTAGTTGACAAGGCTCATTGAATAATTTAGTGGGCAGCACACAAGAGGCATACTCCCTATTCATATTATAAAGATTTTTTTTATAATTCTTATTTAATTTAAAATATAAAAAATTATATAATTTTTGTTATGAATTTATTTTTTTAGTCCTATTAATTATTTTTTTATGAGTTGGAAAAATAAAAATAAAAATAAATTTTCAAAACAACTTTTATTAATAATTCATAAAAATAAAGTTAGGATATTGGTTTTTTTAATATTTTAAAAAATACAACGAACTTTTTTTTAGTAAACCTAAAACAGTTAAAAATTTCTTATAATATATAAAATTTACATTTTTTTTGTTATTTAATTATTTTAAGTATATAATGATTATAATGACTTCTTTCAAATATTTACACAGTGGGCTAAAAATGTGTGTGCGTGGATACAACAATTAAAATTTTTAAACACTAACTTGAATCGTAATAATCTACCTGAGTCCATGTTTTATTTCGAATAAATTTTCAAAATTAATACAATTAAACTCTCATGACTCATCTAATTAAAAATAAATGTTCTTATAATTATATTTTTTATTTTTTAAATACATTTTTATACTTTGTTTTTCAGATGTAACAATTATACGAAACTCAAAATAGACTTTGTCTTCAAATTATTTATAATTGCTGAGATATGTTTTAAAAATGCATATTTTTCAATAACATATCATAAGTGCCAATTTCTCGATATGCTGTTGAATCTTAGCAGTTTCTGTGTACCATAGCAGGAATTTAACATGACCCGGGGGGAAAAAAGGCACCCATTAGTATAAATACATTCAAATATTGTTATTAATACAAACCTCTCAGGACATAGTTGTGCAGGGCAGGCTAAAACAGCATTCTTAATAATGAAAATTTTCATCATATGATTGTGCTTAAGGGATAAACCATTATTTTGTAAATAAGTTTATCACTTTGTCACAAAAAACAAGGACTTCTGCAAAACTTGTTCAACCGGTGCATCGCAGTGGAAGAAAGAAGCATCAGCAATTCAGCATGCTGCGGCTGGCGCATCTAGTTTTATTATCAAAACACCCCGTTTTGGGGACAACATATAAATAAAAAGAAAGAAATAACTGCGGCTCACACTCTTCAGGGGCAAAGCGGCCGTTCATAAACCGGGCGACGAAACAGATGACAATTGAAAGCCTTTCATGCGATCTAAAAAACAAATAAACTGTGGCCCATAAAACAAAATATAAAAGGCATGTTTGATTTGTGTTTCTAAATCAGTTTTTTTATTTTTAAAAATAGAAAAATAAAAATATTTATTTGATAAATCTATTTTTTATAGACTGTTCTGAAAAATAGAAAAATAAAAAAGCAGAAAAACAGAAAACTCAGAACAACATTAAATTGTTTTGTAGTTTTTATTCTTAAAAAACAAAAGAAAAGATAAAAAACACCCACCTTATTAATGGTAAAGTTATAAATTTTGAATAACTCATCTATTACTCACTAATTATGATTTTAAGAACAATTATTCAAACAGATTTTTTTGTTTTTTTATTTTCAAAACTTATTCTTAAAAACAGTTTTACAAAACAGAAAACACCTCTCATGATCCATCATTCTCAGAGTCTCACCTCTCAGCTTCTTTCATTATTGATTTATCTAAATGCTACCCTCACCACTCCACTGTCATTGAGCTCTTAAGCACTCCCTCTATTCTAATTTTATCCCTCGAAATCTCTTATCCACAATTTAGTGCTTAACACATGACATCTCGAATAATATTATTATATACATAACTAGTCACATTTTCCTGGCAATGCTCAAAACCTAAAATTGAACTACATTGTTCTTATCTTAGTGTAGCTTGTAAGATGTGTGCGTGTGTGTGTGCAAGGTGTGCACGCGCACAAGCATTTGTGTGGGTGTGTAAATCTCTCAAGAGCTGATATGTGTGCCCCCATACACACATCAGCTTTCAAGAAATTTATGCGTGTGTCTATTTATATTGGCAGCGAGTACTAAACACAAACATCTAACTCTGACGTTAAGATATCCAACAAAAAAAAAAAACCGTTGATGTCCGCATAAAAATGACAGCATATATACTCTTAAGCCACTGGTTTAATTACTTGATAAAAGTCAATTGAATTAAATTAAATATTAAATATATGATAAAATACCTTGTGATGTCAACAGTTCAAACAATATGCCAATACCCAAGACTTTCAAACCAAGTTCAGTCCTACACAATATAGCTGCTGTCAGCTTGACAAAGGCAGAGCAAGCAGTCATGGTTAAGCTTATCAGGCAACTTCATTAATCATATCAATCTGAACATCTGAATAAACGTGATCATAAAAACCACGTCAAGGAAAAAGAACAAAGGGTTGAAGAAGGACAAAAGCAGACGGGACATACAAAAAAGTTAGACATCATTTTTCCTCAAGGCGCCGTAGCACTGACTCAGCAAAGTTTTGTTGCCTACAAATGCCCAGTAACCAGTAAGTACCATGAATCAAATTTCTCGAGAACCAGATTTTTTTTTTATCTAATTTAATAGCACAATCCAGTACATGCAAACTCTAATAAGCAGAATCAATAAAAGACTCTACAACCATAACCACATCACAAAAGAAACTACTCTAAAACACCCAAAAAGTGCAAAATACGAAGCAATCTACAGCTCTTGATCTAATATTCATGTATATAACACATCCTATTTGTAATGCAAACAGATAAAATGGCTAAAGCAGGAAATTTGTAAACAATTAGAAGTCTCTACACATCCAACAAGTAATTGTTCCTTTAAACAAGAATGTGAAGATATACTTCAACATCCGCAAATGATGCTTAAATGGGTATGCTAGAGCATACCAAACTATATAGTGCAAAACAACATAGAAAACCAGACTAACTAGGTGCGCATGATCCTCATTTAATATCATGTAGGCCAATGGCCCCACGTATCAGATATTAAACTGATAAGAACAGATGGTACACTTTATCATAGTCAAAAGGCCGAGAAAGTTATTGCAGATCCTAATTATAGCACCTAGGTCACAGGCCATGTGATAGCAAAGGGAAGCACACCAAGAGAAATTAAGAAATAGAACTTACTTTCCTTCTTTCAGCTTTGGGCTAGGACGAGAATACTTCAGATATCCATCCCAAGGAACCTTTTTAAGCCCAGCACGAACTGAGATTATGTCTCTCACCCTACGTTAAAATAAAATACAGACTGTTTCAACACCTAGAAGATGCCGAGCATAGACTTATGGACAACAGTTCTGTCCCACTACACAACTTTCTGTTCACAATCTAGAAGATTATTTACCTCTCAGCAAACTCAATGGCTGTTTCTCCTGGCTTCAGATTCTGTGGCTCCAAGTACCAAACATCACAAACAACAGCCCAAGATGTCATTAGCTGTAGCAGATGCATAGTGAATGACTGCCTACAGGTGCATGAAATCCAGCCATTACACCTCTAATATAGCAATTGAACAGTGAAAGTATAGAAATAATAAACAAGTGACAAGCATAACCTTACTTTCGGCTATTCCAAAAAGCATCTACAAATATTTTATTGTATTTTATTGCGACTGGGCAAACTGTGCAGCCAAGTTCAAATGCACCCTAAACATCAATAAAAATTAAAATGCTCTGATTATAAATTCAGAATACAAGTACCAGAGTAGAAATCAATGAGGGGTAGGAGGAGTATTAAAAATGAGAAATGAAAGGAAGAAAGAAAACACATTACATAAGGGTATAAGTGAACAAAACCGCATTTTTCATTGGTTCAAATACCTTTTTGAACATGACTGTGTAGTGATTATTTACACAAGTTCCTTCAGGAAATATAAGAAGAGGGTTATTGTCAGCTCCCTGGACGTGGTCCCTCAATCTGAAGTATGAAAAGGAGAAACATCAAAGAAATGAAATCCAAGATGTAAATTTCTGACATCAATATATTTATAAAAGTTGTAGCAAGCTGCACTGTTCACCAGCTGTGAACAATGTGGCTCATCTCGGACTCCATGTAGGTACACGGAACCCACTCTAGTTTTCATTTAAACTCACTTCTTGGCAACAATTTCTCGATCCTTTGCCTCAGTACGATTGAACCAGATACATCCTACACTCTCCAAAATGGTGCTCTGCAATAATCCTACCAAAAAAAATTATTCATAAATTAGTTTTTGCCAAGAAAATTACCAAAATACATTCTACATTAACAAGCTCAAAGTTTCAATAAATCATTACTGGTTGTTCATCACATGCCCTATTCTTCCTAGTAAACATTTAAACCAACCAAAAGAGAGGATAGTGTTAACAACAAAAAGGTTTGGATATATTACTTTCCGTGTTATCACTATTATCTTAGCAACAGTATGTAGTCACATTGACAGTGGGGTACCAACTCTTTAAACCAAATTACCCAAATATATCTTGTCATAGGATTATATATATATATATAAAGAATGCTTACCAACCCATCCAGGATGCTTCTGCATAATTACAGCAAATGCAGTCATCTGTTCTAAAATAATGAAATCAATCATGGAAGTATGGTTGGCCACAAAAACCTGTTCAAGAAACGTAGGGAGAGCTCATATTATCAGTCAATAACATTCACGTTTACTTAAATATACAAATAAGGATATATATGATAATCAGTATACATTAGACATACCTGCTTTGGTCTTATGCTAGGACGTGGCCCATGATATTTGACAACCCCAGTCCATGATGCAACAAAAAAACTGCACATCATCTCCACCAAAGACCTCTGAAGGACAAATGCAATTTGCATTATATCCAATTCAATGTATAAAAATTCAACAAATCAGAATTGCACCAGAACGGGGAGAAAATACAGGAGATGGTAACTATAGAGTCTATAGACAATATATGCTATAATTATCATGATTGGACTATAACTTGTCACATGCACTCCCCTGTATACTGCATCCTCCAGACAATTGAGTTCACTAACAACATATAAAGTATAATTTGAAATTATGTCCACCAACGAATTTGCCAACCTTTATTGTATGAACCATTTATTATAAAAGTAGTAGCCATTCACTGCTTCTGTTTGTTTTTTAACAAAACAGTCATTTATTGACTTTCCGTTGGTCTAATTGGTAATATAATTATACAGGCAGTTATTTAGTAATTTTTTTTTTCGTTTCCCACTACTCTAATTAGCTATTGGAATTCTATATATAGTTTCCAGGAGAAAATTCCTCAACTTCAATGGTAAAGTTAACAGAAGTGAAGAAAATACATGTAGCATGCATTTCACATTAAGTGGGGAAAAATCAATTGAAGCCTGCCAGACAATAGGCACTCAAAATTAACAACAAATTAAATAAATATCCACTGCAGCATTCCAATAAAAGAACAAAGTAGACAAAAACACAAGATATCATTTCAAAATAAGCTGTAGCATATGCATTAAAAATATGAGTAAATTACCCAGGCCTATCTCAAGTTTTGCTAAAAATATACAAGCATTTCCTCTATTTCCAAAATATACACTTTAGTCCAATTTTTATTTGTTGGACTAAAATACCCTCCATAACATATATGTAAAAGGGTTTTTTCACCAGAATATGTAAGATGGCTGATGGAGGATATTTTAGTCAAAAACTTTAAAATTGGATTAAAGTGTATACTTTGAAAATAAAGGGTATGCTTTATAGTTTCAGTAAAACTCTCGGAAGTGTGTGTGTGTGTGTGTGTGTGTGTGTGTGTGTGTGCACCAGGACAACTGAGAACCAAAATTTATTTTATGTGCTTTGAAATTATCTAAATCAAACAGTTAAAACGTTTTTTGCTCTGTTTATAGTGTATATTAAAAGAGAGAGAGAACTACGAATTGAATGGGATAACATAAAGATAGGAAAGAATGAGATTATTAAGCACCTCGATCTTTTTCCTCAACTTGTCATGTCTTTTCAGTAGGAAGTGCACAGGGATGAAGGATGAAAGAAATATTATCCATCCTATTGTCAACACTATAACCCTGTAGCTTCAAATAAGATGTATTACATGGCCAAACAAAATCGACAATAAATGAGCATATAGACGAGCAAAATCGAGATTCATATGTCAAGTTTAAAAGGGGAATTTGATATAATCAAAGTTGGAATTCAATTCCTACAAGAATAATAGCTAGGTAGATTCTACACTAGCAACAGTCCTTGTTACTGCATAATGCATAATTTGATGTATGTAAATGTGGCAAAGAAATAAGCTAACCTTGCAGGGAACAAAATCAAATATCGAACTACAACTCCACAACACCACAAAGGAAACAAATAAACATTCCAATTCCAAGGTTCAGGAGGATTTGACTTGAAGCATCTTGTGAATGAATCCTATCCAACACAGAAATTTTTAGCCAGTGAGCAAACACCCATAGGTAACAAAGGTCAAAAACAAGGGGTTGAAAATATCTCAAAATGTGTGTGTGTGTGTGTGTGTGTGTGTGTGTGTTCCGCCCATTTTATGAGGTTGAGAATAAATTGTTGATTCTTAACACAAGCTAAAATCCTCCATGAGAACAAAACCAAAGGAAAAAAAAATCCTAAGAAAAGCAGTCCACAGCATCTGGTCAACATGCTTCTTTTCATTTTTTCTTTTTTTTGTGATAACTATTTGGCATCTGCTACATCAATATGCTGTTTCAGAATCCCAGTAAATTCATGATTTTTAAAATTACCTTAATTATAATTATCACATGATAATCATTTATCCAAAATAATGGTCGGTGCATCAAAACCACAAAAGTGAGAAGACAGCAAAGTTCAAAAAAGGGTAAATCTTACATCTACAATAGCACCAGCTGCCTCAGATAAAGTAGGAGAAATGTTGAGCAAGTCACGCCTGAAAACCAATATCCAAATAACATAAATATGAAGAGCTCTTATTGTTTACCAAGAATTTTTGTATAAGAGGTGAAGAGAGAGGAAAAAAACTAGGAATTTTAAAAGAGCTACTAAATCTCCATGCTCCAACTTAGTCAAAAACTGCTCCTTTTATACAGCTCACTATTATTTAACATCCAAATAAACAGTAATCACAAGACACTAAAAGAGATAGAGACATACAGGCAAAGCTTGCCATGAGGTTCTTGTTGAATGGTGGACCCAGAAGGGAGGTAATCTTCAATGTTGGGTCGATCAAGGTCCAATTCAGAACTAGAAGAATTGAGCTTCCCAGTGATACTCATCTCTGTTGGGCTCTCACCACTTCCAGAGATTTCTGAAAGAGAAAGATAAGGATTAATTAGCTGATCATTAGATTCGAACCCCTTGCCAATTGAATTGGTTAATTGCAAAAAAATTGATGAACTCATTCAGAAAAGAGTTGCTAGCTTCCTATGTTGTCCATGCACTAACTTGGCTGATATGGTAACGAACTTCAGACAAGGAAAACTTCTTTTCGTCTTTTGCATGCTTTAAAGTTAGTTAGTAGAGTGAAAAAGGTGAAGAGGGAGGGGCCAGGAGCCAGCAGCAGTCCAATCCGATGATGGTGACCCACCAGCCAGTCTTGTTCCTTTTCCATTTTGAATCCCATCACATTAATACACAAATACAAATATAAAGACGAGTTTATCCAGCATTTTGCAAGGCATTTTACGGGCACTTTTAGGAGAAACTTTCCCATTTACAAAAGAACACTGATCAATGTTGGAATCCCATCCCACTCGATAAATTCCTACACATTGCAAAGACATAACTATTTAACCACATACATATATCAAATACCCCCCATATGAACCGCATGACGAGAGAATACGAGAAAACAAAATTCATCCAAAGAAAATATAACTCCGTGTTATAAAATTTAACCTAACTTGATCAAATCACACCTACTGGCCTGGCTACAACTTGGGTGATACCAGATATATATTAGTCCATCAAAGAAATTACACAACCAGTAAGACCAAAAGCAGAATGGACAAGAAAAAGCCCAGTAATTCAGGCAAGACAGATCAATATCTATTGCAGCAGAAAAGGAGAGGTTGGATACCAAAGAACGGGCGTATTTGACGGTTGGAAGATTGTTGCGAAATGGAACCAAGCTTCAAAAGGGTGACTTGGCGCTTGCGTACTTCAACTTACCAAACAAAGAAATCAAGGCTGCTGAACGATTCAAGGACCCCAATAGCTAAGAAATTGATTCAGACATTAGCCACAGAAGCGACTTCGCTGCTGCTTGCTTTACATTGGATGCAACTCGTTCAGCATTTATTAGATCTTTGTGGTTTTCCTTTTGTTTTTTTTCTTTTCTTACGACCGCGTCTTTCCAGGGCGCCGTTTGGGGGCAGGCACCTGTCCGTGATGCAACGTGGCAGAATTTTAATGATTCTTGTTTTTTCTTTTCCATTTATATTATTAATTGTACCAATGTCTTTTTTTTTTTCAAAAATTATTGATGCCACCTGGGACCCTTTCTCAATAACTTAGAGACCAGGCTGCAACTTAGAGACAAGGCTGACTGATCACCAGGTCGTATATGTTAAGTTAATTTATTTTTGAATATAAATAGTTTATCCTAGTCCTCAAAAACTTAAAAGACACCTTAGGATTAATACATAGAACCTAATGAGCATAACATTTTGAAAAATTTTAGTTACAAAAAAGTTATTGAGATAGATCTTGTTCAGATTTATTCTGATACACAAGTTTTTCATGAGAGACAAGTGTAGAGTATACTTGAATCTAAATAGACAGGCCTAAGATATGATTATTTTAGAATTTTGAAAAGGAATGGAGAAATTTAAAAAATAGCCATTCTATTTCACAAAGTTGAGCTTATGGATTTCTCCGCTTGCCCCCAGCTTACAAACTAAGCTCCCTCTTATAGAGTAAAAGCGTCTTTCTTACATAATTAAAGACAAACATTAGTGGCTAACAAGTGGCAGACAGACCTGTTCACTTTATAAAAGTAAAAATAACTTAACAATGCATTGATAAACTTAAAGTAATAAAACAAACTATTTTTCTTTTCCAGCACACAAAATATAGACATAAAAGTTGTCGGTACAACAAGACAAAGACTTAAAAGTTTTTGTGGATAGATTCATGGCTGGACGAGCGATTCATGATGTCTCCTTTCTTTTTCTTTTTCTTTTTCTTGGCAGCTTTGTGTTGGACTTTTTCAAGCTCTACATCAATGTCAAAATCATTAGGAGGTGCTGGTTGAGTAGACGTCTATGTAAAAAAGTGCTGTAAGAATTGAGGGTCTATCTCATAGGGATCATTTGATTCTTAGAAATATCAATTCTGGTTTTTCGAGAAGTCTATGATGGGTAAATCTTGACTGGATAAGGGTTGATTATCCATTGTTCCAAGGGTGAGTTCAGGCCATTCACATGGGACAACTTAGCCAGTAGTGAACATTTCTTCTGGGATGAAGAATTCTCCAGGCAAAGGTCCAAAAGATGTGCATGACTATTCTGTAATGTTCCCTGTAAAATTATTAAGTTTTAAAAGAAAATCGCTTAACTTAGTCATTACTAGATTCTCCTGAAGGACCAATGTGAGGAGATGGTCCAATGGTGAGTTTGGACTGAAGTAAAGAGATTGTTTGGTAATCATCTTCATATGGACGGTGAATAATAAAGAAAGAATAAGTCTTTTATTTCAGTAAAGGAATACTCCAAAGATTATTCTCCTCTATTTTGTTATAGTGTCATCCTCACCAAACAGATGAGGGGCATACCAGCTGAGAAAAGTGGATAGGTCAGAAGAGGTGTTTTGCTTATTAGTCAGATACTGATAGGTTTGTCTGGGTGATAATACAAAGACACAAGCAAACATGGTAGAAAGAGACCATAGGTACCACATGAGTTCAGTGGATCAAAGTATTATGGCTTTGGTGAGATGTTTGAGGTTTAGAGAAAAAGGTGGAGGTAATAGAAAAGACTTTTTCTGGCAAGATGATTAACCTCTAAAACAGTAGTGGGGAGATGTTTTGGTGCAAAAATAAGTTTGCGGCTAAGATGAGATTTAGCCATGGCTGCTGAGATAGTAAGGATGAAAAGAGGTGATGAGTTCTGGATAGTAGCTACTTGAGTATTTTTTGAAAGTGGTCTTGAAAGAAAGTCTGCAAGTGTATTGTGCTTTCCCTTGATATGTTTCATTGTGAATTTATAACAAAAGAACCAATCTTTCCAGCGAAGCAATTATTTTTCTGGAACCAATTTTTTCTTCTGATCTAGAATAGCTGGGAAAGAAGTGTTATCCATTTTCACAGTGAAGTGACTAAAGCTGAGATAAAAGCTGAATTTCTCGATTCCCTTTTTGACAGTGAGAATCTCCTTGTAGATAGCATGATAATGTTTTTCAGCTTCTTTGAACTGTCCACTGGCATGTGCACAATAATGCCGCTTTCCTTTGTCTTCTTCAATAAGGATAGCACCCCAAAAGTCTTCACTAGCATCAGTCTGTAAGATAAGATCTCCTTTGTCAGGAATTTTCAGAGGGGGTGGATGCTGAGTAATCAGCTTTAACCTTTTGACTGCTTGAGTTTGCTTTTCAAACCAAGGTGGGGGTTTCTTTTTGAGAAGTTTGGACTATTGTCTAGTGTATCGTGCAACATGTAGAATAAAGTCTCAGATATAATTAACAATACCCAAGAACTGTTGAATTTGTTTGTTAGTCATGTATTGGTCAGGAAAGTCCAATAACAGTGTTGCAATATGCAGGCCAAGTTGGAAATGGCCTTGTGAGAAGGTCATGCCCAGAAACTGAATTTGGGCCAATCTTATCTGGGTTTTTGTTTTTGAAAGCATATTCCCATATTTTTTAGTGATCTGCTCAAATTGGGCTAAAAGGTTTTTGTGGGCTTCCTTACTTTCTGAATATAAAAGGATATCATCTATATAGATGAGGGCTAAATGGAGAATGGGTTCAAAGATTTTCACCATAGCTTTTTGAAATAGTGAAGGAGCTAGGTTAAGCCCAAAAGACATTACTCTCCATTGATACTGAGCATTTAGTATACAGAAAGCAGTTTTGTATCTATCATCAGAATGACTTCCTAATTGCCAAAAACCTGCTTTGAGATCGAACTTAAAAAAAACTTTTGCATTCTTCAAATGAATTGCCTATGTATTGATCGTCAGAATAGGAAACTTATCATCTTGTAAAAAATGATTAAGAGGCTTATAATTAACAACAAATCTCTTTTTTCCTCGTCTTTTTTCTGCATCTTTTTCTACATAGAAAGCTTGACATGCCCATGATGAATTAGTATGTTCAATTAAACCTTGCCTGAAAAGTCTTGCACATTCTTCTCTGGCTAATAATAGATCTTCTGGAAACATTCCTGAATGAGATGTTTTGGTAGGATTAATGTCTTCATTTCTTTTGAAAGGGAGTCGAATGAAGAAATCCTTATTTTTCCACAAAGGAGAAGGATGATTAAACTACTCATGATTTTCTGGACATAGAGGCAACAGTTTATCCCTAATAATTTCATATCCAGGTGGCACTTTCTGAATCTCAAAAAGATTATGGATAGTTTCCGATGGAGAGAAAGAAGACTTATACCATATACCTTTTGGAAGGATTTGCAATCCTTTTGCCAGATGATAGATATCCATATCGATCAGTAAATCTTTGTTTGGTAATTTGCTTCCAAGTACCTTAGTCCAGACTGTGCAATTTGGGAAGAATTGAATCCTAATTTTTCTTTTGAAAATCATATCAATCATAAAAGGATTACCATCAGCAGTTGTAAAATATTCTTCATGAGGAATCCACTCCTCAACTGATAGAACATGAGGTTTCATGACACTGCAACAAGAACATGTGTCTATAAAACTAATAGCCTGTGTAGGCTTGTCGTATTTGTCTGCAAGTACTTTAATTTTCATATTAGGAAGTGGCACCATTAACTGTGATTTGGTAGTCAGATTGATACTATAGATGCAATAGTATGAACAAGGACATAACTCCTTTTGACAAGGAAAGATGCTAAGAATTTTTTCATCTCCCGAGGAGTTATAGTCTGTTTCTTGCTTAATTACAAACTTTGTGTCCTCATCATAAGAGTCTTGTTCTTCCAATACTGATTCGACATCATCATCGTCATTGAAGGATAATGTCTTTTGAATAGTGAAAAGCATCTTGATATCCCTTTTTGACTTATTAGGACATTTGTTGGCATAATGCGCTTTCTGGCCACAGATGTAACACCTGTCGGATTTCATGGAAGTGGACCATCTCTTTTTGAAAAATTGAAATGGTTTTCATCGTCTTCTAAAGAAACCTTTTTTCTTATGAGGAAATTTGAAGAAATAGGATTTCTTCTTTGAAGAACACGAACATGTATTCTTATCTTTGCATTTGATCTTCAAATCTGGTCGTTTGCAGACTTTATACATATTGGCCTTACTCTTAAGAACATTCTTAACAAACTTTTGTTGTTCACTTAATCTGTCAAAAGATACCAAAGCAAGTTGATAAATTTTTCTCAGAGTAATTTATGACATTTCCCTATTAAGGAATTGAGAGCTTTTTGTAACTCTGGCTGAAGTTCACTTGGAAGAGAAGCAATGAAAACATGCTTGAGATTAATATCATTAACTCCCCCGAGCATATAGTATTTTTCATACATTCTTTGGAAATGCTTCTGTAAGTCACATCGATCAACAAAATAGCATTTCATCTCAAAAAACTCCTGTCTTGTTGGTTTATCAATAACACTAAAATCACTAATGAATTCACAGTGTCATATCCCCAAAAAAGTGCAAATATCATACTGAGCCATTTGAAGCTTTTAGTATTCACTTAAACTCGTGAACCATTCTTTGAGATTGCCAGTCATTTTCAAGAGAAAATTGCTTAGTACATCATGAAGATTAGCATCTGGCTCATTCATCTGGACATCTATCCATGTACCAAATTCATGCATTTTTTCTTTCCATCTATGGGGAGGAAGATCATCAAAAGTGAAATAAGAACCATTGCTTAGCCTATGATGCATGTTTATTCCATGAGGTTAATCAACAAGATCTTTAATTATAGGGGATTCTGGATAATCAATTTGTTGTGGATCTACATTTACCATAAACATGGTTGGAATAGGGTGAGACTAAAGAGATGAGTTTGATAAATCAGAATCTGAATTACCATTATTAGAATTATTGGATTCAAATTCAACAGATGATTCAGATCTTAGACAAATAGTGGCTATAGATTTATCTTTTGAAAAAGATGGGTTTGGTAGTTGGTGTTTTGTTGAGGATGGAGGAGTCTTAATTTGTAAAGATCTTGTAGGAATGACAGGGTCTAGAATATAGGAAGTAGATGGATATATGGTTGCTGATTATGATTTCTGGATATAAATTGACTAAGTTGATTGGGTTGTTGAAACTTTACTGGAAGCCATAGATCTAGCTTGTCTGGTGTAACACCCTACACTCAAATACCTCCAGACATGACCCCAAACCTTCAAAAACCAATTGAGCATAACCCAAACATCTTAAAACAACTTCTCAAAACTTCAAAGTAACGGAAAAGCACTTGCTAGGCACCAGGACATGATGAGGCCATGGCCTGCTACAGTGGCGCCGCCGCTGCGACCCTTCAAAGATTCACTGATGCCCACTGACTTGCTCGCACCGCGGCCTTGATTTCTTGCGCCGCGGCCCTAGCATCAAAACTTGTATTAGCAAATTGCTAATTTGCTGGGCCAACTTCTGACGCGCATAACTTCTTACTCCGATCTCCGATTAACCTGATTCCAACTCCTACAGGTCACTCTCATCCCAAACTAACTATAGAAACTCATTTCACTTGAATCCAACTCCATTTGTAGATTTTGGATACCCAGCACCGTTTTAGCCACTTTTTGACCAAACTCACAACCTATCATCTTAAATTGCCACCAAAGAAAAATGGACACCCAGAGACCCTTCACATAGGTTATATTTGGCTAAACTAACATGTCTAAGGAGGTTTTACCCTGAAGAAACCTTTCCTTCGAGAATTGACCCCTATTGAACCCCAAAACCACATAATAGGCTATATGCCCACAACTCGCATACATGGCCCAAAACCACCTTTAGGCTTGCAGTCAACCATTCTATCATACAAATACCTGCTCATACATTAAAGACCCATATCGGGGTCTACTATCAACATCACACACATCTCTATACACATCTTGCATAACATTCATCAACATCACTATCATCCCATAACATACAGATAGTACTCTCAGGACTCTCATCCAGGCAACCAACTACATAAACCTACTTGGCACGAAATTATATAAACTAAATTATAACTACTAAATATATTTGGAATTCCCGAGGATGGAAAGACTGCTAATTCCTTGATCCTTTCCGAATGAGCACCAGAGTCTTTACCTAAAAAGTTAATTCATGGGAGAGGGGTGTGAGATAATGACTCAGTAACCTGAGACAACCACAGACACACACATATATATATATCTCATACAATTCATGAATGTAATGTGAAATGAATGGAATGCATGTCACTCTCGCACACAGCTAGAATCACGGGCTATTGTCATAATAGGACATTTCATATACGTAATTCCCTTTCAACAGTCGGTGAAGACTGATTCCGGAACATCACCAAGCTCACCTCCCATTAATGTACCCGGCCAAAGGTAACACTAATGTTCGGACTGTGGCTCTCCTTCCCCTTTCCCATCACGAATTGGCAGCGATTTTGGGAAGGTGCAGTCTACTGCACGCCTTTCCCCTCCTGGCCATAGGAGGCGATTTAGTCACAGGGATCCCATCCTTATCCTCCCTAACATATATATTCCATCCTTATCCTTCCTAACATATATATTACATCATTATCCTCCCTAACATATATCATCATATATTCTCATCATATATCATATCGTCATCACTACCTGATCTAACATATATCACAATCTCACAATGTCATATAGTGATGCTCATGTATCATCATATAATCATCATCATCATATCACAATGTCATATATACATTATGTCATGTCATGTCAATATCATCATTATAATCATCATAAACATCATCTAGTTATGTGCATACCACGTTATATAAAAAATAGTATACACAAATACATCAATATCGTGGTATGAAAGAAACATGCATATATACACAAATATACTTACTATCATACAATATAATCAATATAATATAAACAAACACTCGATTACCTCAGGTTGTCAACACCATGCACATAGGGGCTTAAGCAAGCCTCCAGAGCACCCCAATCATGAACTATGTGCTTCCAATTAGTTAGTCAATCCACTACAACAATATAATACATCAATTAACACAACATACCACTTGATCAAAAACCACAATTCAACCATTTAGGCTTAACCCAAGGTTTCAACCTCGTATTCATACATCATTAAGCTCTGAGGAACCATTGAAACATCAATCAATCCCATATAATTCGGATTTCCAAGAGCGCTAACCAAAAACAACCTAGGGTTAAGCTCAAATCATGCATAATCCCTTCAAAACTCATATCCAAGCAACATACATACCAAATCACACTCCTTCAATCTCATTTCATCCATTTCAAGTGGTAGGATTCGACCAAAATCAAGGATCCCAACTTATACCCGAAAATCCCAAGTTTAAACTGAAGAAAATGGAGAGGGAGGAGTAGGTATCACTTACCAATCAAGATCCAAGCTCTTGGATGCTGGAAAACACTCCCATTTGTCGAAAAACTAGAACCATAGCAAAGCTTATCGCATCTTCTTCGTTGCTCCCTCCCTTTCTTTCGTTTCTTTTGGTCCAAAATGATTCTGATTTAAACTAGTTTATCGACTATGGTCGCGACTCCAGATAAGTCCGTCACGGCGCCACCAATTTTAGCCAGAACAATGCCATTGGAATTGGCTGTCGCCGTGACGGCCTTGTGTCGCATCGCGGCGTGGAGCTTATTTCTTCTCGACTTGAATCTTCCTCCATCCTGTTTCTTCGTGTTCTACCCACAATGGCAAAAACAGGTGTCATGAGGGTTGTTACATCTAGCTTATCTTAGTATAAGATATGTCATTTGAAAAAGTTCATTGCTAGAGGCTGGAAAAGATGAGGTTATAACAGAGGTTGAATATAAGGGTGTTTGGTAAAATGGATCATGTGGGTAATTTGGAGATTGTTTGGGAATATCTGCTTCAATCCTTTTCAACTCTTCTTTGATCTGTCTTAATTCCTGTTCCTTTTTTGCAAATTGAGGACCCATGTAATGAGTATGAATATATTCTCTGAGCTCCTTATCAAGTTGTTGAGCTCTAGTAGAATAGTTGATATATAACTTCTTCACCTGTTCATCAAGGCAATGAAGGTGAATAGAAAAACTATCTGTCTTGTCATGAACTTGATCCAATCGTGAATTGATTCTGTGAAGAACTTTCTTTTGGTTGAATGCATTCTTAGTTTGCCAATTCAAGACTTCATCTAACTGGGAAATAACTTTGGGACCCTGAAGAGTCATTTGATTAGCCTGAATAAATGGTCTGGAAGAATATCTGGCTATCTCATTGATTCTTCTTTCCAGGGGAGGAAAATCTTCTTCATATGTTGGTCTGATCATAGCAATACTAGGTAAAGTTTGTTCTAGATGTTTCGGAATAGGATTGATGATTGGTTCAAGATAAGATATAGGATGAGTTTTTCCTAAGGACTGGGTACTTTATTTAGAGGGAAAAAGACAAGGGGCTAGATCTGAATGATTTAACTCTTTTAACAGATCTTGGAAAGTAACTGGTTTTGGTGGAGGTGGTTTGTGGAAAGCAATCCACTTCTTTTCCCAAGATAAAGTATATTTTAGACCATAATCTGTATCATTGTCCTAATTGGATTTGGGTTTGATGTGCCTGCAAGAAGGTTTTTGCATTAAGTTGCCTAACACATAAGAATCTGATATGATCATTGGAACTCTAGTTTCAATAATTAAAGATTAATAACCTAGTAGAAATCACCCATATTCCAAAAAATGTTCAGATAGACAATTCTGAACTTTCTTTGTCAAGTCTTTATACCATCTTTTCTCAATATCGTGAATACGCCAAATCCTTCTGACAACGTATTCGGAGGATTCTTGGTATCTCAAGACCACCAGTCAAGGAATATGTCCATAGTTCCTGCCTAAAACAGTGTGGACTCAAAGCCACTACTGCTGAACAGTACGTGACCCTTGAAATTCTTCAACCTTTGATTAATACATGGAGACAGCAATGATATATGCATCTTTCTATTGGAGCCATCAAACTTGTCCTTACTCTTCATGAAAAAAAAGGAATTCCTGCTACAGCCAAGATAGCAGTTCTTGATTCCACATATACTTCTTATTCCAACGCTGTGATTGGTGTACTATTGATCACTCTTAGTAATGGAAGTGTTGTGATGACTATTGCTCCTGACTTCAACATCAAGCTGGATGATAAGACTCTTACTCATCATCTAAAGGTACAAATCTAGATTCATGGAGTAAAACAAAACCTAAAGGTTACCATGGCAACCCTTCATCATCAAATGATTTATTGTTGAAATATTTATTTTTTATGACATGAAAATTTTTAATTTGGATCTAAAAATTTCAATTGAGATGTTAAAATGTCTAATAAAAACTTAAAGAATTTCATGTAAATTCAAAATTTTTAATCCAAAACATTAAATGTAAAATTTCATTTCTAACGAAATTTTTTGAATTTTTATTGGACATTTTCATATTTGAATTAGAATCTTTCATGTCCAAGTTTAAAGTTATTATATCATAAAAAATTAACTAATCTAATTTTTATAAGAATATTAACTCAAATACAAAATGTTATCAAGTAAATATTTTGATAAACAAATATTATAATTCAATAAAAATATATATTAGAATTTGATTATAAAATTTTGATAAATAAATTTATAAGATTAATTTTTTGAACATGATTGGTGAAGAAGCACCACATGCAATGCTAAATAAAGTTAATGTGTTGAAAAATATAATTAGTAAAAAATGTGATGAAAAATATATTTAACTTCGATCTAAAAAATTTAAACCGAGACATGTAAATATTCAATAAAAACTCAAAAAATTTTATATAAACTCAAGATTTTCAAAAATAAAATTTTATATGTGAAATTTCATTCATGAAATTTTTTGGGTCTTTATTATAATAAAATTTCATATCTAATTGAAATATGAAATGTCTAATAAAGACCCAAAAATTTTCATTATGAATGAAATTTTATATCTAAAATTTTAGTTTTGAAAATTTTTAGTTTACATAAAATTTTTTGAGTTTTTATTTAATATTTACATGTCTTAGTTTAAATTTTTTAGATCTAAGTTAAATATATTTTTCATCACATTTTTTACTAAATATATTTTTCAATACATTAACTTTATTTAGCATTGCATGTAGTACTTCTTCACCAATTATGTTCAAAAAATTTAATCTTATAAATTCATTTATCAAATTTTTATAATCAAATTCTAATATATTTTTTTATTGAACTATAATATTTGTTTATCAAAATATTTACTTGACAAAATTTTGTATTTGAGTTAATTTTTTTATAAAAATTAGGTTAGTTAATTTTTTATGATATAATATCTTTAAATTCGGACATGAAATATTCTAATTCAGATATGAAAATGTCCAATAAAAATCTAAAAAAATTCATTAGAAATGAAATTTCACATCTAAAATTTTGGATTTGAAAATTTTGAATTTACATGAAATTTATCGAGTTTTTATTAGACATTTTCACATCTCAATTGAAATTTTTAGATCAAATTAAAATTTTTCATGTAATAAAAACATAAATATTTTACCCCTATCATTAAATTATAATTTTTTCAAAAAAAATTACATTGCTACACTTAATAATACAGATAGAAAAAGAAAAAAAAAAAAGAACCATTGGAATTCTACCACGTTGCAACATCCACAGGGTGCGTGGACTTACTCCACACATCAAAACAATGCTTGTCTTTCCTTTATTTGTCCGTGTTTGTGAGACGATATGTTTTCAGTTTTTCACTAATATTATCTTTCACAATTTTACTCCACATTATTGATTCATCATTAAAAATTTATATGTTTGCCTACCAAAAAAATTATATTTCTTTTATTTTAGAAGTCTTATTTGACTATGTTTATGTTTCTTAGTAATAGTTATTGGATGTATCTGTTTCAATCGAGAAAAAAGTTTTATTTGATTATTTTAATCATTTAATGTACCATGTTATAAATTTTTTAATTAATTTTTCATATTTTTTATGAGATAGGCCAAGATCAAAAGAATATATATATATATATATATATTTTGAAAAGGCTGCATATAATAATAAAAAAAGGTATTTACAAAAGGAGCATCATTATAAAAGTGATGACACTCAGTAAGGAAAGTAAACCAGGATTACATCAAAAATTAAACTCAAGTAAGTTGCTAATATTGGATAGAAGATTAAGTGCTTTCATGGTATGGTCAGCCATAGCATAAATAGACAGAACAACCTTCATTATGGAGGGATTTCCATCAGTGAAGATTGTTTTGTTTCTCATGTTCCAGAGGGACCAGCACATTAGCCCAAAAAGAATCCTCCAAGAGACCTCTCTATTATGATGAATGTTCTTGATGAGCCAAGTTTCGAATGGCTTTTTGAAGAAGTTGTTCACCTCAAGTTCGGGTAAGATAGTGAGCCAACACAACTAGGAAAAGGGGCAAAGCCTGAGAACGTTGTCAATATCCTCTACCCCATCTCTACAAATTGGACAAGCAGCATCATCAACCAAGTGTCTCCTGTGTCTTTCAACATTAGTGAGAAGCTTGTTGCACCATGTAAGCCAAAGGAATGCCTGTCTCCATTGTGTTCTAGGCCACTTCCGGATGTGTTTCCATTTGGCTTCCTTTTCATTCCAGGAGGTTCCTTGATCAACTATGTAGGCTAAATCTACTGTAAAGGTGCCATTAGTTGTCAAGTTCCAATAGCAAGATGCTTCTTCATTGATGGGTCTAGGTGGGGCACTCATAGGTATTTGAGTTAGGTTGTCATAAGGTAAAAGGTGCTGAAAAAGATTGTAATTCCATTGTCCATCAAGAGTAACAAAATCAGAGATTCGTTTGGAAAGCACAGGATCTGGGATGGTGGTAGTAGTCAAGTTCTTGAGAGGACCGAGATCTCCTACCTAGTTGTCTGCCTAGAACCTAACTTTCATTCCATTGCTTGGTTTGCCATGAAATGCCAAAGTCTGCCCCATCCTATAACTATGCTAGGCTCCTCCATAAGTGAGAGCAACTTTTTGCTTTAAAGGTGCCAATTGGTTGTTTATCCCATCCATATTTGGCTTTCAACACTTTGACCCATAGAAGATCATCATTTGAGATAATTTTGAAGGCTAGCTTGAGGAGGAAAGTGTTATTCCAAGTTTCTAGTTGTTTAACACCACAACCTCCATGATCAACTGGTTAGCCAAGAGAATCCCATTTGATTAGATTAATCTTTCTATGCAAATCTTCATAGCCCTAGATGAAGCGCTTTATTATTTGTTCAATTCTTTGGCAACAGGCAATGGGAAGCTTCGTTGATTACATGGCATAAAATGGTATGGATGAGAGAACTAATTTTGCCAAGGTTATTCGACCAGCAAGGGATAGTGTTTTTGCCTTCCACATGGAAAGCTTTTGTTGTACCTTATTTTCAAAGTATTTGTAGGTGTCTTTGGTTATTCTCCCATGGATAAGAGGGGCTCCGAGGCATTTCCCAAGGTTGTCAGTTTGTTAAAAAACCCATTTGAGCACAAATTCTGGAAGCCACTTGCTTACTTGTATTTTAGGAGAAAAAGATTCATATTTTTGCTTTGCTAATCAAGTGCCCTGATGAACTGCAGAAGGCGTCAATGGTACATTTGATGATCTATATTTGGTTATCATCAGTGCCACTAAACAAGACCAAGTCATTCGCAAAGAAGAGGTGGGATAGTGGTAGACCACCCCGTCCTAATTTGATGGTATTCCAAGTTTTGCCTTTGACCTCCTTGGTGATTGCTTGCAACAACTTCTCCATACAGAGGATGAAAATATAAGGAGAAAGGGGGTCTCCTTATCTTAAGCCCCTGGAAGCTTTGAAGCGTTATGAGGGCTTGCCATTCCATAAAATCTGCATTGTTGATCTTGTGATACATTTCATTATGATACTAACAAGATTATTAGGAAGTTTGGCATCTTTCAGTGTGTCTTCAATGAAATCCCATTGGAGTCTATCGAAGGTTTTTTCTAGATCTACCTTGATCATCATCCAACTATTTTTCCTCTCTTTGTGCGCATCGATTGGATTACCTCTTGCATAATTAAAATGTTATCAATTATGTTTCTCCCATTGATGACACTAGTCTGAGTAGGGAGTGTGAGGAAAGGCATAATGGGCTTGAGTCTATTCACAATGACTCTTGTAATTACCTTGTAAAGGATGGTGCACAAGCTGATAGGTTTGAATTCTTTGATTGTTTGAGGATTGTGCACTTTTGGAATGAGTGCAATCACAGTCTGATTTATGGCAGAATCAATTTCATTACTAGCAAAGATCCCAAGTATCAACTCATAGATAGATTCACCTACCAGTTCCCATTGGCTTTGGAAGAAAAGAGCATGGAGGCCATCAATTCTAGGTGCTTTTAATGGTTTCATGTCACATAATGCTACCTTAACTTCTTCTATAAAAACATCTCTATGTAATTCAATTAAAGTATAGTCAGAGATTGGAGGGAACATGCCTGAGATAGTAAATGGCTCAAAATCTATGTGATTATTTGTGTAGAGTTTTTGAAAGTAAAAGTCGGCTATTCTCATAAGTATGGATTCATCATTTGCCATGTTTCATTATCATCTTTGAGCATGCCAATGCAATTATGTTTCCATTTGATAATGACTTTTGCATGAAAATAGCTTGTGTTTTTGTCCTCGAGATTAAGCCACTCACTTCTACATTTTTGTAGCCACAAGAGTTCTTCTTGGAGACAGGTGTCTTTGAACTCTACTAGAAGTTCTTTCTTAAGTGTAATAAGTCGACTATTGTGTGGTTTGTCCTTAATTACTTTCTGGATTCTAATCAATCGAGCTTTGAGTCTTTTCTTCCTTTGAATAATATGGCAAAAAACGTTAAAGTTCTAACTATAGGCTGCTTTAGAGAAAGCTTTTATATTGTCTATGACATTTCTGCTTTGTGCCCAATTGTCTTTCACTTGCTGGTTGAATTGGGGGTGGATGATCCATGCTGCAAGGAAGCGGAAAGGTCTTGGCTTTGTGTTACAGCTTGTAGTGGCCTTCAATTTTATAAGGATGGGTCAGTGGTCTGACTTTATCTGGGCAAGATGGTAAACTTGAGCATTTAGGAATGAGTTGAACCATGAGACATTTGATAGAGCTCTATCAAGCCTCGCCAAAGTATTTCCTCCTCTCCATGTGAACCTAGGCCCATTAAACCCCAAATCCATAAGCCCATTTTGTTGCACAAAATTACAAAAGGAATGGCATCCATTGTGCTTTTTGTTTACGCCTCCTTTCGTATCAACGGATACAAAAGTGGCATTGAAATCTCCCGCAATAAGCTAAGGGTCGTCATAATTCTGTATGATGATGGTTAAATCACACCATAGAAATTCTTGATTAGAAGAAGAAGGAAAACCATACATGGTAGTGAAGAAAAATTCGAGATTATCATTTACAGTTTGCACCTTGGCATGTACAAATTGCCTATGACTGAAAAGAATGTCAACATTAATCCCTTCTTTCCATAAGAGCCCAATTCCCCTAGAGAAACCTTCAACTTCAATTCTATGGGAGTGAGCCCATCCAATTTACTCGATGGCATTATCAGTAGCCTGACAGAAATGCGTGGTTCAATGAGAGCCAAGATCTATGGATTGTTATCCAAGATAAAAGATTGAATTGTGTGTCTGAACTTGTCAGAGGTAGCCACCTAGTAATTCCAAATCATTATTGACATATCCATAAAGATAGGGGGTTAAAAATATCAGAGTTGCCTGACTTTTCATCCACACATTTCATGGGAGGATATAGACTTCATTGAGGGCATCTAATATTGCTTGTGTAAGCTTATTAGATGGGTCTTTAGTAGCTATCTTTAGTCTAGGTTGAGGTTTTTGCACTTGCAGGTTTTGATGGAGTTTTATGCCACCTTTGGATAGGCTCCTATCAGGTGCTTGGGCTATTGGTTGGGGGGCTTATCAAATGATAGTCTAGGGGTGATCATGAGAGCTTCTTTTTGGGAGGATACTGAGATTGCTATATATGAGTCTTCTACTAGGGTCGCGAGCACCCTAGAAACTTTATAGGCTTTTGTTTCAAGAATAGTGTCCTTTGGGATGGCTACATTGACAGGTTTAAGTTGCTTTTTCACGCCATTCTCATTCTTTGCAATCTACTCTTTAGGAGTAGCAGGGTCATTCTTCTTGCTTCTTGCAGGAGGGTTGTAGGGTTCTTGTGTTTCTTTCCCTTTTACCTTACTTGTGTCAGGTGTTTATTGGAGATTATGCCATTGACCAATCATTGTATTATGAACATTGTATTTCATTATGAAAAAGGAGGATTATTTTTCATTATATTATTATATTGTTTACATGTTTTTCTTTATAATAAAAATATCCTTAAATAAATCATTTTATCCTAAACATCCCTGGTCGATCATCTTTATGGGAACAACAATGAACTAGGACTAATATGATTTTGATTAATGATTATGTGTTAATTATGTATAAAGGTACAAATCAAAATCATAAGCACTTGTTAGGGAACAAGCGCTGGATCGACCTGACATGAGATAGCTATATGGATCAGGTTATAAGCATGTCATATATATATAACCGTGTTATCAAGCCCTCAGACCTGAGATCACCATAACTTCCTACATAAGGAATACTGTGTTTTGGCATAGTCACAAGTCACTTTTAATCAGGTGATCATAAAGGCTATGATCAGACATAGTGAAATTTATGTAAAGGAAAATGAATAGTCAAGATGGAATTTGTCTCTCTGATTAATATAGAGATATATATGGGCCCCTCAATGAGTGAAACTGAGAAATGCATGTCTGTACTTGAATAAGAGGGTTTCTATTTATTCTGTTAGTCTACTCGGAAATCGAGAAAGTGATGATCAAGTAAAATGAGAATGACATTTCCATGCCTTATACTTGACCTAGATATCATAAGACAAAAGGAATATGATAGGGTTGTATGATAGGTTGCATCGAATCACCAATCTCATATGATTTGGTAGTTACAATGTCTTGTTAGAGGCCAGTTGTGACTTATGGGTACAATAGTGTCATTGGCACACTGCCAACGTTATATAGGCATTTCAGGTCGCACACAAGAATGGACCAACTCGAGCTAGAATATCCAGATTCACTGAACCTAAAATGTGTTTAAATTCGATGAATTTAATGTTCAATTTAGGGTGGAGGAATTTTATAAATAAATATATTTGATATATATCTTATAAAATTTGAAATATATATATGTTTGATATATTATATATTTGATATATTAAATATATTTCAAAATATATACATCATTTAATTAACTTAAATGAATTAGTTTTAAATTTAATTATATGTGATAGAATTAAATTTAAACTAATGAGATAATTTAAATTTGATTTATGTGATAAATTAAATTTAAATTTGATTCTAGATTTAGATTAAATAATTAGTTTAGATTTAATCTATTAGATATATTTAAATTTAAACTAATAGATTTAATTAAGATTTGATTTAATTTAAATAATTATTTTAAATTAATCAAATAAGAAACCCTATCTATATAAGGATAAAGACTAGGGTTATCTAGGATATAATTCAAAAAGAAAGTATCCTCCCACCCTAGAGAGAGATAGCGGCTGTATACTTAGAGGGAGAAAGTGTGCGGACGCACATAGAGAGAGAAGAGAGTCTTTACTCCCCTCAAGCGTGCAGACATTTGTGAATAATAGAGCTAGCACACCATTCGGATTGGATTCACCGTTCATGTGGATACCGCTAAAGGGAGCTGATCAAAAGCGTCAGTTCGTAAGGTCCGACGGTAGAAGAACAACCTGAAAAGCCACATATCAAAGGTAAAATCCTCCTCTACATCTCTATTTAATCATCATTGACTAATCCATGGAAGGGGTTCAGTTGTGTTATTCTACTGCGTATGTACAGAAATTTCCAACAGTGTTTACTTAGGGAGGGGTTTTGGCTTGGTGAGAGCATGGGTTTTTGAAGCCTTTTCTTTGGTAGTAGGTGACTCAGTTTCTGTATTGGCCTTTAGGTCATCCATAAGTGCTAGTGAGCCATACCTTGTCCCTTTCTGTTCATTAGAAGGATTGTTAACATTTAAGGTTTTTTCATACTGCGTGCATTTCATCCTCTATGCCTCTGAACCTGCATCCAAGGGCCATACTTGGCTTTTGCTGTTTGTTCATCATACACCTTGGGGTATGGCTCCTAGCTCTCTCTCATGATAGATAAGGTATTCATAGCTACTGTAGTTTCCATTATTAGTGATGCAAAGGGTAGGATAGAGATCACCATTTTTTGTGGACAAATAAATTCGAGATGGCCATAATGGCCATAATGGTAACATATGGTCGATAGCCCTTCATACTCTAAAGGCAAAGCCAGGCCATCAACTTTGAGTTTAGAAATGAGAGGTTTTGACAAACCTATGACCATGCCCAGCTGTACAAACTTAACACGACCACCTGACTTTGTGTTGTAGTCTATGTAGATAACTTGTCCTAGCGCTTTAGCTATGACACGGAGAACCTTTTTATGGTAATATTTGTAAGGGAGTTCTGGCAATCTCAGCCATCCTACAACTTTGGAGATGATGAGTTTATGCAAGGAAAATTTAGGGTCCCAAGGCTGAAATGTTAAGTAGTGTCCGAGGATCATCCACCGGCCTCCAGCAAGGGCTACTTGATAGTCTTCTGTATTGGAGAATTTGGCGATGTAACAATCAACGACTAAGTCAACCAACTAGAAATGGCTACTAGGATTCCACAAGTCGAGGATCCTGTTGTATAGAGTTTTGTAACCAACAGTTCGACCTAATAGCTTCACAACAAGGGAGAATCTCATACCGTGGTGCAATAAGTCTGTAACGCATTTAGAGAAGGTGATCAAAGGCATGTCTTCATCTTTAACTACAGTGATGTCTTCCTCAGTGATTTCAATTTCATCATCCACAATAGCATCCTACTTGTCTTTGTTATTCAAGAGTTTGTCTCTGGATGTGGTTGGTTCTAAGGTGATGTTGGAGCTTTTGCTTGAGTGGGCTTGACAGGTTCGATCTCCATTTCTTCGTTCGAGTCTGCACCATCGTTCAAGCAAGTCTTCTTGGAGGTCTTGTTCTGCTCTATGAGAAGAGATGGGTCTTCTTTCATGCAGAGGGAAATGTCAAAATTGCAATCAATGTGGGTGTGCAAAAGGCTGAAAGAACGATGACGTTTTTGGGGCCTAGGATGACTCAGAAAACGTCTACATTCTCTTCGAGAGGGATCAAGGGAGAAGCAGTTGTCATCATCAAAGGACATTCTGGGATCTAGCTGTAGATATTTTTTAGCTTTTTTTAAGGATCGAAAGAATATTAATGTATATTGTAAATACATTAAACTATTTTTTTTAAATTTGTAATGGACTTTTTTCTTTGGCCAAACACAAACAAGTCAATTTTATTATTACCAAACAAATGGATCCATTAATCCATTTGTAATGGATTAATTTTTCAAAATTTTAAAATATAAACAAAGGACACACATTACCAATACCAACAGACACACCAGCATTTTAGGGCATGTTTCATTCATATTTTCAAAATAATTTTTTATTTTTGAAAATAGAAAAACCAAAAAACTTTTTAAAAAAAGAGAAAAATAGAAAACTCACAATATCTTTAAAGTTTTTTACATTTTTTGTTTTGGAAAACATAAAAAAAGTTAAAAATATTCACATCATTAATGGTAAAGTTATAAATTTTAAATAACCTATTTAACATTTCCTAGTTATAATTTTGGTGATAATTGTAACATCCCACCTTTACATACCTCCAAAATAACCAAAACACTTGAAATTCAAACAATCACAACCTAAACCACAACTCACAGCCACAAACCAGCAGAAACGAACCCCAAATTACCAAATTTTGGGCTGGGGCCGCGGCTGCTACAGTACCACCACAGCTCCAGCTTCCTCTGACGCAAGCCAGCCACTGGACATCTGGCGCTGCGACCTGGACTGCTAGCGCCGCGGCGCCCCCTTGCTAATGTCCCACATCAGCATTTCAACACTTTGGGGCGAACTTATGACGCACATAACTTTATGCTCCGACCTCCGATTGACTTGATTCCAACTCCTACAAGTCAATCTAGTCCCAAACTAACCACAGACACCACTTTCACCTCAATCCAACTCCGTATGGAGATTCTGGACCACTGACGCTGATTTGATCACTTATTGACCAAAACTCGCTACTAACCAACCCCAATGGCCACCAAAGACAACTGGTCACTCAGAGACCATTCATACAGGTCCTAAATCTCCAAACCAACCTATCCAAAGAGGTTTTACCTCAAAAGAACCATTCCTCTGAGTTTTGACCCCCTTGAATCTCAACCTGACAAAATGGGCTACAGGCCCTAAAACACAACAACCAGGCCCCAGCCACTCAGGACTCACAAATACTACCATATCAATTTCCAAATACATAACGCTCTCAAAACACCAGCATAACACATTCCACATAAACATATCCAAGCATACATTCACCCATAACAATCCTGTCAATCTCATACATTCAATACACAAGTTCTATCCTACTTGGCACATAATACATAATCCAGAAATACAAATTCTACATAGACTTCCCACGTACAACTACTCTCTTGGCTTCTCCGGACTAGTACCAGAACCGTCACCTGAAAAGGTTAGCAATGGGAGAGGGTGGGGTGAGACAAAGTCTCAGTAACCGGGATCAACAACACATAAACATATATATATATATATTCACACAGATATGAATCATATAACATCTAAATGCAATGTAAAATGCATGGTATGCATGTCGTCCTCTCCGAGACTTCCACCCTTATCCTCCCTAACACCCATATACAATATAACCCATCCTTATTCTCCCTAACACACATATACAATATTACCCATCCTTATTCTCCCTAACACACATATACAATATAACCCGTCCTTATTCTCCCTAACATATACGTACATCACATACACCAACCTTATTCTCCCTAACAATTTCATTTATCATCATATATCATACATCATCACATCATCACCACTTTATCCATCATATATCTCGATGTACAATAACAGGTGGTGATGCTAAGGCATCATCATCATCATCATAACGTCTATACCTCATATCGTATCACGTCTACTACATGCATACCACGATATATATATAAAAACAACACACACACGTATCACTATCGTGATATGAAAAGGACATGCATATATATACATAACTATACATACTATCGTATAAAACCATATAAACAAACACCCGGTTACCTCAGGTTGTCAATACCACGCTCAGGCAAGTTCCACACGCTTTCTTGATCACCAACACGCTTGAGCCCCACTCGGTTAACCAATTAACCTTCATAACACATAATTCTCCCATTAACACAATATATCCATAATCACAATATCACAATTTAACCACTTTAGGCCTAATCCAAGGTTCCAACATCTCAATCATATATCAATAAGCTCCCAGGGACCAATTAAACACTACTTAAACACATACACATCAGAGTCCCCCAGAGCTCTTACCGAAAACAACATCAGGTTAAGCTCAAATCGCACATAACCCTTCCAAACACACACCCCAACATCAAGAACACCAAAACACACACTATTAACCTCATTTAAACCATTTCAATCGGTGGATTTCGTCACAATCAGAGAACCCAACCTCAAAACCAAAAACCTCATATTTCCACCGAACAAAAATGGAGAGGGAGGTGTAGAAGTAACTTACCAACTTAAATCCAAACTCCCTCGGCCTGAAACCACCCCTGGGCACCGGAAAAAATCAACCCTAGCACAGCTCTCACGCGATCTCCCCCGGTTTCCTTTTGTTTCTTTTCTATCCAAGCGTCCGAAATGATCCGGTTTTAAGCAAAAATCTTGACTCTCGCCGCGGCCTCAGATACCTCGCCGCGGCTCCACAGCATTCAATCCAAGCAGCGCTACTGGAAGGCCTCTCGCCGCGGCCCCGAGCCTTTCCTGGTTCCTCTTGAACCTATCTCTATCCTACTTCCTCCGGTCCTGAACACAAAACCAATAAAGATATCATGAGGGGCGTTACAATAATTATTCAAACATATTTTTTTATTTTCTTGTTCCTAAAACTTGTCCTCGAAAACAATTCCATAAAACTATTTTGAGCACATTAAAATAGGGAACACATCCAAACAAGCCCTTAGTTTTAAGAAATAGATAAATTCTTCTTTCGAGTTTCGGCAGAACAAAGCTGGGGATCAAGCAAAAGATGAAGATGATGGCTCTTCAAAGTCTATTCTCTTACAATCTAGTAATAATTTACACATATCAAAACTTTGTTATTCTAGATTTCTCATTTTGTTTCAAAATTTTTGTTATTTTAAAATTTGAAAACTTTCTTTCTAATTATACCCTCATTACTATTATTTTGTTTTCTTTGTCTCTCTCTTAATTACAATATACTCCCTCTAGTCTGAAACATAAGACACCTTTTATAAGCATTATTTGATCCCAAATATAAGACATCTTGTAAGGTTGTCTAGTGCATTAATTAGTTTTTTCACTCATACCCCTAGTCTATAATTAATAGGTAAAAAAGATAAATGTTATAAGAAGCATGAGAAATAATATAATTAATAAGTGAAAATGGTAGAAAATATTAAATTTCTTCACAAATTTAATGATCCAACTCTTTTTTTTAAGATACATGAAGTAGTTGAAAGTTTCTTATATTCAGAACTAGAGAAAGTAAGGTATTTCTAATTACTTCACATATTTTAAGAAAAATTTGTTACATTAAACTTCTTAAAAAAGGAGCCCAATGTCTTATTTTGATTCTTCTTAATTAAAATTTATTCCACTCCTTTCCATGAGGGCTGAACATTCCTGCACGAGGCCCGGTTGGCCCGGTCCGGCCCGACCACTTCGGGCCAATCGGGCCGGCCAAATTTCGGGCCGGGCTAGGGTTAGGGCCAAGCACTCTAACCCTAGCCCGACCCGACCTATAAATATATATATATTTTTTTTTTCTAATTTTTTATATATCTTAATTGATTTTTGTAGAATTTTTTTTTCTTTATGTATCTAATATAATATATTTACTATGTAAATATTATGAAAACTTTTTAAGATTTTAATGTTTCAAATTTCTTAAATTTTGAATTAATTTTTTTACTTAATATTTATGTAAAAATAATGTATAATGGTTAAATATTCATAAATTTTGAACAATTTTATTTTTTTTCTAAGATTATTTTTTAAAAAAAATCTATTTTTAAGTATAAATAGATATATTTTTTATTATTAAATAAGTTTTTTTTATTTTTTAATTTAAATATATATATATATATATATAGAGTATCGGGCCAGCCCGGTACTTGGCCCGAAACTGGCCCAAAATATTTCGGGCCGAGCTAGGTTTAGCCCATGATCACCCCTACTTTCCATGACTTCAAATTATAATTTATGAGAGTGGTCATTAACCTTCTGTTTGGCTAGAGAGCCTTGGAGAGTACCTCATTTGGTTCAATAAGTATGAGGGGAGGGAATTTTTCCTCATTTGATTCAATAAGTAGATGTCTCTCTCTTCCAAAATTGGGGGATTTAAAAGAAAAATGAGCAAATCCCTCCCTTTCCCTCCCCTTCCCTCTAACAAATTTAAATAAGGAAAAATTAAAATTACTCTCCTTCGCTCCCCTCCCCTCTTCTCCTTCCATTAAAATCTCTCTTCTCCCTTTTGTTGAACCAAATAGTCCCTAAATGACTCAAGGGTAAAAAAGCAAAACTATTACATGATACTTTATATTATAAATCAAAAAAATATTCTAAAAGATATATGATATTTTGAACCGAACGGAGTATATTAATTAAATGAGCATATTTTTATTAATATATACAATAATTAATAATTTTTTAATCTATCTTCCAGAACAACACAACAAAAGGATTGGCCGAGGGAGTATTTAAGGCAGTGTCCTCTTTGTAATCTGTTTGGTTATTCCTTCACTAACTATCCATTAATCATGAAATTACACAAATACCTCTGTAGATAACTCTGCTTTCAAACTATCTTTTTTTGAGTCATTAGGTGCACTATAACTTGCAAAAAATAACTTGAGAGAATATTAAATATATCTAATTATTTAAAAAAACAAATGACTTGACTTGTAGAATTATCTTCTTTGTTTGCTAGCTTGTGTAGCGTTCCTGACAGAGGTAGCATGTATCATTCTTTTAGTAGCAAAATGAAATTTTTGCTGATTTTACTTTTGTTTGTTGTATTACTTCTCTTACATATTGTTATATATTAAGAAAAAAAGTAATGAAATATATTAAAATTTTGACCACATAATTTTTTTATGGATAAATGTTGATCCTCCAAAAGAATAATTGTAAATAGTATAGTATCAATATCAATTAAACCAATGCTAAAAAATATGCAACTCAACTGTTAGGAGCTATACTTACTAAATCAGTAAGTATATAGCTTTGTTAAATACTCTCAACCTTAGCCTGTAAAGTGGAAGCCCAAATGGTGAATTAAATCAAAGTCAAAGGGATTCATACTCTTAAAATAATGTTGTTGAATTTTAATTTTATAAATTGAAAAACTCACGTCTAGAAAACTTGTTTATATCTAGATTTCAATCTGGCCTGAATTCGAATTCGAATTACTTGTTAATGTTGGTTAATGGATAATTCTAGAGTATTATATCCATCAAGCAAAGAAAACCAATTGCTTCTAGTAGTAAAGTGATTATGGAGTTGATGCAATTCATTTGCAGCTTGCATGCGTTGTGGTTGATGAATCACCCCACTAATTGTAGTCTCTTTTTTTTAGGGTCTAAATCATGTCTACATATATATATATGCACATATGCAAATTTGGCCCGTAGATGCAGATGTAGACACAGGGGAGGCAAGTAACACAGGTAAATGCAAATCCCTAAATATTCTCAAACAACACACATAATGTCCTCTAGGTGAGAAGACCATCCTAATCCTTTAGGATGACAGAGAGCAAAATAAAATGAATTTGATGTTACGAGGAAAGCTAGTTCATGGCCTTCATCTCAATCAAAACCAAATTAATGTCATTTCTTTTTGTCTATCTAAAATTCAGATATTAGAAGGTCATGATACACAATTAATATTGCAGACCACATACATTCATATATATAATAGGTGTGGCCATCTTTGATTCAGAAAGCAAGTAATTCAGTGGGTGATCAATATTATTAAATGGATGACCTGGCCCTATCTTTGAGTGTAAACATTTGAAATGTACATCACGTGTAGATCTCTAACATATGAAATAAATTAGGACCAAGCATACTATTCAAGTAGTAGAAGGTATCCCTAAGTTTTTAAAATTAAATTATTGGAATATACTTAATTTCAAATGTCTTGTTAAATTTGAAAGTCTAATCCAAACAGAGTTTATCCTAAAAGATCAATTACTTAGTGATGTAGCAACATACTATGTGCATGGCATGGATTTAAAGGTGAAAGATGTTAGCAACAAAGAATAAAAATGCAATCCAAGTCATGCTAAGGACATTGTCCTTTGGAGTTATTCCACCACAGAATGGCAACTCCCCAAGATTAACTGGATCCTTCCTGCATTGGATAGGGAAACAAAATAGTAGAAAGAAAAGGTGATGAACTCAAAAAGGAGTGAGAGTTTGGTGCGTGTGAATTATGCAGTGAGGACTCCATTTTATAGGCAGCCAAACTAGTGAACATTGGATGACTTTAATGGTGGTTTAAGGAATCTGTTTCTAAACATTGAGGAGGATTAAAAGAGGATAAAAATGGGTCATAAATTTCCATAAAACATGGGTCATTAAAAGAACATCAGTCATTAACGTTATAACAAAAATCATCAAAATGAAGGATTTTCAGCAAAAAGTGTCTAGGCAACCAGACCAGTGAATGTTGGACGGCTTTAATGGTAGTTAAAGGAATCTATTTTGAAACATTGAGGAGGATTAAAGAGAGGATAAAAATGTGTCAACGTTGGACGACTTTAAGGGTGGTTTAAGGAATCCATTTCAAAATGTTGAGGAGGATTAAAAAGAGGATAAAAACGGGTCATAAATTTCCATAAAACACAGGACATTAAAAGAACATCAATCATCAACGTTATAACCAAAATCATCAAAATGGAGGACTTTCAGCAAAAAGTGTCCATCACTGCGTATAATCTTGTGCGTAGGGGGGAAATCAATGGATTTCACCTACATTAACAAGTTGTTGTGCTTGCAAGCCCATTCCTTTTCTTGGCCCTTTTACTTGCTCTTGTGCTCATCTTAGTATATATGCACTAAGGCTTCCACTAACTTAAACAATGTGAGACTTCTCTCTTTTTGACACACAAACTTCTAACAATCCCCCACGTGTTAAAAAGAAATTATCATCCAAGTTCTAAAAATGAGTATAATTTTTTTTAATATGGTGTTTTTTGGACTATGAACCAGATCTAGACTAATAATTCTTAGTATATGAGTTGTCAATAAAGCTTATAACTTCTATGAACTAACAACTCTTAACTGCGTACTAAAGGTCTTATTAGTCAAATTATACCCCCATAATTCCTGTTGTTATTGCAGTTTTGTGCTTTACCCCGTCATGCATGCCTTGTATTTAATGAATGCTCTAAAGATTTTGCTACATTCTCATAGGGGCGGCCTCACTCGACATTCAGTTAGATGATTCCATCAAGCATATATGTAATGAATACACCATTCATAAGGAATATGAAAGCATTAAGAGGCTTTGCTTAGCTTCATTATCAATGCATTGTAGCACTTTCTCATATCATAGGAAGGGACCAGAATTTAGTGCTAACAGAATTAACAGATGACTCATTATTACCCATATGAACCTTCTTCATGGGATCTCCAATCACAAAGATTGGGTTACCATTACTGTTAATTTCAAATTGGCTTAAGTCACATTCTCCTCAACGTTTTAAAAATTTGTTTCTTCACTAGAGGCTTGGTCAAGGGATCAGTCAGATTTACTTCTGACCTAACAAAATCGATTGATATAACTCCATCTTTTAAAAGTTGCATTATAATATTGTGTCTCAAACAGATGTGTCTACTTTTGCCATTATAGGTCTTACTCTTAGCAGTAGCTATATATTATCGACTAACTATCACAATGTATTGACACTAATGGTGTTAGCTTTTCACCTAAAGGAATACTTGCTAAGAAGTTTTTTAACCACTCAACCTCAATACTAGTAAGCACCAAAGCAATAAACTTTGAATCCCTCAAGGATCTTGCTATAATATTTTGTTGTGCTAATTTGTAGGTTACTGCATCACCACTAAGAGTAAATACATAGCCGCTAGTGGATTTAGTCTCATTAGAATCTAAAATCTAGTTAGTATCACTGTATCCTTCTAATATAGCAGGAATCCACTATAACATATATCATAATTTATAGTATCTCTCAAATATCTCATTAGGCTCACTAAAGCTAACTAATGCTCACTACCTGGACAATGGGTATATCTGCTCAATTTATATACAGCATATGCTATATCAAATCGAGTGAAGTTCCTTAAATGCAAAAGACTTCCAATAATTTGTGCATATTTAGATTGAGCCATCGGATCACCTTTGTGTTTTGCTAATGGTGTGATAACATCATAAGGACTACATACAGGCATATCATCAAAATGTCCAAACTTTTTAAGAATTTTTTCAACATAATGTTCTTGAGATAGAAAATTACTATTTTCACTTCTTATAATCTTAACACTTAATATTACATTTGCTTTACCCATATCTTTTATATCAAAATTTGAAGTAAGAAAATGTTTGGTTTCAACTACAACATTCATGCTAGTACCAAAAAAACGCGTGTCATCTACATATAAATAAATAATCACACAATCCTTATGCACTATTTTTGTATATATACGCCTATTCACTTCAACAGTAGAAAAACCATCACTTATTAAGACTTGATCCAATTTTTCATACCATTATTTAGGTACTTGTTTCGAGCCATATAATGGCTTGACAAGCTTACAAACTTTAACACATCCTTCAGATTGTATCATATAAATTTCTTCCTCTAAATCACCGTTAAGAAAATTGTTTTAATGTCCATTTGATAAATAAAAAGTTTATAAACTAAAGTTAAAGCAATCAAAACTCTAATAGAAGAGATTCTTATTACTAGAGAAAAGGTATCAAAACAATCAACATTTTGTTTTTGAGTAAACCCTTTGACTACTAACCTTACTTTATATTTATTAATAGATTCATCAGGGTTATATTTCCTTTTAAAAATCTATTTACAACTAATAGATTTTACTCCTGGAGGTAAATCTACTAAAACCCAAGTTTTATTTTGATTCAGTGAATCAATTTTAGCCTTAATTGCTTCTTTCCAAAAATAAGTATTGGGCGATGAAACAGCTTCAGAAAAATTTGATCATTCGTCCTGTACCACATAAGGATAAAAATAATTTCCAAATGAGGTTTCTTTCCTTTGCCTTTTGCTTCTCCTTAAATTTTCAACCAAGTTTTCACTTTTATTTTATTCAAGTATAGTAGAACAAAATAAAAGTTGTTTCCAGATATATGACCTCTAGTATGCAGTTGAGAGTTGTTAGTTCATAGAAGTTATAAGCTTCACTGACAACTCTATGTACTAAGAATTATTAATTTAGATATGGTTCAAAGTCTAAAAGACACTAAATTCAAAATAATTATACTCATGTTTAGAACTCTGATGATAATTTCTTTTTGACACATGTAGGGGGTTGTTGGAAGTTTTAGTGTGTGTGTCAAAAAGAGAGAAGTCCCACATTGCTCAAGTTAGTGGAAGCCTTAGTATATATATACTAATATGAGCACAAGAGTAATTAAAAGGGTTAAAAAGAGAAATAGGCTCATGTGTACAACAACAGGCCAACACAGGTGAAATCATTTCCATAACTCATAAGGTATCTTATTTATTTTCTTATAAGGTATTCTATTCTGTGGAAAATATGCAAACAACAAAGCTTTACCCCATAAATTATTTGGTAAAAAGGAACTTACAATAGCGTTCATAATTTCTTTTGATGTTTTGTTTTTCCTTTCTACTACTCCATTATATTCAAGTGAATACGGAGGAGTTAATTCATGGATTATTCCTTCTTTTTCACGAAAAACATTAAATAAAACATATTCTTCTTCTTTATATGATCTACCTCTTTTTATTTTTTTGTTTAGTTGGTTTTCTACCCCTACCTTATACAAAAGAAATTTATCAAATACTTCATATTTATTTCTTAGTAAATATACTTTAGTATATCTTGAAAAATCATCTATAAAAGTTACATAGTGCCTTTTGTCATCTCTTGTTTCAGTTTGTTTTTAATCACCAAAGTTAGTATGTATTAAAGCAAATAATTCAATTTCTCTTTGTGTAGAAAAATGAGATTTTTTATTTAATTTGGTTTCTATACACACTCCACATTTACTTAAACTATTAGTTTTAATTCCAGAAATTAAACCAAGATGTTACATTTTCTTTCTATAAGACTTACTAACATGTCCTAACTTTGCATGCCAAATATCAAAAGAATTAATCAAATAAACAAGCAAGTAAGAAGAAGATCATTCATTTAACAACATTGAGTACAAACAATCCTTGATTACAATAGCTTTTTCCCATAAAGACATTGTTTATTGTCATCACAATCTTGTCAGATTCAAATGACATCTTAACCCAAGTCTTTCCCAATAGGGCAATAGAAACTAAATTTGCTCTAACATTAAGCACATGAAAGACATCATTGAGAGTCAAGGTCTTTCTAGATATAAACTTGAGATCAACTTTTCCTTTCCCTAGAACTTTTGTAGCTCGGGAATCAGCAAGATAAATATAGTCTTCTCTTTCCTTTATAGGATAATAAGAAGTAAACAACTCCCTATTTGCACAAATGTGGATGGTAACTCTAAAGTCTACCACCTACTTTCTCACATCAAAGACAAAGACAACTTGAGAAATGACTGCAACAATGACCTCTTCAGCATTGTTCTCATCTCCGTGAACCAAATTTGCATTTGGCTTGAGAGGATTATCATTTCTAGCTTTCTTTCTACCTTGAGTAACATGATGACCCCGCTTATTATAGACAAAGCAATTGCCCTTCATTTTGAACTTGGGGTTATCATTCTTGGGTTTGTAATCATTTTTTTATCAGAATCATACCTCTTATTATACGGCTTTGTCTACACTAGATTTACTTTAGAGGCTATCTCCTTTCCCTTTGCTACTTGAGACTCCTAACTCCTTTCAATTAGTATCTTCAATGCTAATATGAGTGATGAAATCTAATAATGAAAGCTATTTCTACTTGTGTTTGAGTTGCTGCTTATAGTCTTTCCATGAGTTTGGTAGTTTTTCAATCGAGATCTCAGCAACAAATTCATCAAGAAGGTTGATCTTTTCAGCACGAAGTTTCTCTAACAACTTGTGATATTCATTAATCTGCAACTTTATATCTTTGTCCTCTAACATTTTCCATCTATAATAGTTACCTATAATAAACTTTTGCTTTCCGGCATCCTCAGCAATATATTTGGCAATGAGTGACTCTCAAATTTTGTTGGCTTCTTTATACACATAGTAGACATCACCGATATCATTAAATAGAGTACTAATGATTGTATGCCTGGATACCTTATTTGCATAGTCCCAAGTACTCTTCTGAGCCTACTCAGCATCCGTCAAAGGCTTAGACTATGTGAGTGCAATTGTAACCCCATGCATGCTGAGGGCAGAAAAAACACACTCTTACCACCTCTTGAAATTTTAACCATCAAACACCTCAATCCCATTCAGAAATGATCTGGGAAGTGACATTGGAGGTACTACCAGAAAGATGTAGATGAAGGCAACAACAGCTCCCCAACACCGGAAATAGCAGTGGCAATGCTAGCAGCATCACATCGTTAACGTTGAATATTTTTAAAACAAATTTCAACAAAAAGTGTCCATTACTACATATAATCTTAGGTGCAAAGAGAGGGAGGAATTGATGGATTTCACTTGCATTGGCTAGTTCTTGTGCGCACAAACCCACTCCCTTGTACTTACTTTTGTGCTCATCTTAGTATATATACATTAAGACTTTCACTAACTTGAGTATTATGGGACTATGGGACTTCTCTCTTTTTGACACATAGTAACTAAAACTTCCAACAAGAATATTATCAGCACTGCAGGCATCTGAAGCGTGTAAGATTCAAACAACTGACGTTTAGCATTTTTTCTTTAGAAGAGGGGGAGAGAGAGAGAGAGAGAGAGCAGGGTCAAACATTTGGCGTGACGAAGACATCAAATCAAAATATCAATATATTGTATTACAAGAACGTAGGACACGTATAGATGCGTGGATGTGTCCAAATGCTAATTAATTTATATAAATTAACAAGAGGTTCTCGCCTGAACTAGATGAAACGTACGTTTTTCTCTTGTTTCTGTCTTTAATTTTGTATAGAGGACGAATGTCTGTTCATACTTTGAGTTTGAGTAATCCAAAGTGAATAAAATGGACCGTTCGTGCTTACGCTAGCTAATTAAATTAAATGGCCAAAACATCGGTCAGGTTCACGTGACTTGAGAGTGAGAGATCCACACAAAAGCTATTATCGGTTCAAGGGGTAGCATCCCCATCGTTTTATATACATTTGGTATCCACGCGCTTGCATATATGCTTTCCTTTATCTTTTTCACTACTAAAATTTCAGATTCATTTGACTAATCTATTCATATATTATATAAATATATATCCATTATCTATGAAATAAGTATGAATATAGATATATATATATATATATTTTATCTACGAAAAGAAATAATGGTTTACACACACACACAACTTAATTATATCCTCATTCACGTATATATATAGTTATAGATACCCACACAGAAGTACTTGTGACGCCAATCTGGATAGTTGGATTTGATTCTTGTGATGGTTTAAAATTATATATGTTTCAATTTTGTTTTATTCTCAACAGATAAAAAATTGGAATTTATACAGACCATGCATGTAAAACATTTTGTGCAATAAACTGAAAAATATGTCTTTGATATCTTATTCTGATCTTAATTAAAAAGAAGAAATTATTTTATTTTTTATATATTCTTTACTTATAAAAGAACCAAAATATAAAGTAATACATCCATAGAACAGACTAACTAAAGATTGATGATCATGCTTCTAAATTGGATAAAAGGAGACAATCGTACGTGTTCGTCCCTCTAATATATAAGTTCTGTAATTTTAAATGAAATAAACAAAGCTCACAAGCTTTGAATGGATGATTGGTCTCTAATACGAGGACTAATTAATTAATTTGTCGCTTCTCTCTCTCTCTCTATAAATATATATATAATGGAGAAAAAAAAAATTTTGTTACCAGGGTGGAGAAAAGGGTTTAATTTATTAATAGTGGATCGATCACAAATGATGAAATTTGGAAACCCATATAGATTAGTAGAATAATTTAACGGATGGTTGTTTGGTTGACAAATCGTTTTGAATGTTAATGACTCTACCATGCATGACGAATATTCTTCAACTACCTCTCCATAATTTTAAAGTTTGGTGCATTTCTCTCAACAATTCTTTACTTTTCCATTCCAATATATATGACCAAACTCAACTAAAATAATGTTGCTTGTCGAAGGTAAAAACAGGAAATTAAGGGGGGCTGCTTCCTGTTGATTAAAATATCTCTATCCCCAAATTAAAGCAAATCAAATAATTAAGATTGAAAAAGCATAGTAGGTTCGTGAAACATTGGCGGTACGTTGTTGTTGACACTTGCCACTTGGGTTGCTTACATTTCATTCTCATTTATTTTATCCTTTTTCTTTTTTATTACTATTATTATTATTATATATATGTGATAACTAATTAACACTAATAGTAGTAATAATGTATAATTAGAAAAATGAGAATATATATATATAACACATCAACGTGATCCATCCCTCTCATTTCGTAATCACAAGAAAAGAATAAAGAAATGCGATGGAGGTGACGTAACCACGCGAAACACAAGTGAAGAGAGAAGCAGAGTAAAGATGTCTTCTCTACGGTTATTGCTTTTTCCTCCGGCAGCCAATTCTCAGAAACGCATGCAAACACCGTTATGCTTAATTATTCCTCAAATTCATACGCCCAATTTTTTTCTACCAAAAAAAAAAAGACTTTGCAAAATGGCTAGAGGTATGAGAGAGAGCTGGAGAAGAAGAAAAGGCATGCAAGAGATAATGTTGAGGATATACATATATGGGCACTGTGTTAATTTATATATATAAAAGAAGTGAGAAAAAAAAATCTCTAATGACTCTAATAAATACAAATCAATTTACACAATTGATTATAATATTATTAAATTAGTTGTGATAGGGTCAATCTAAATAAGATACAACTCCAAATTGACCGTAATCAACTTATTACATAAACATATAACGCACGTAATCTTGCCATCGACTATTCAGATGCTACATGGTAGTAATTTGATCAAACCTTTATAACTAAATGACAGTGACACCACCGTTGAAGCGACCGGACTCATTACAGCTAAAGTGAACGGCTGATAAGACAGTCGAGCGAGCCACGTGTTCCCATCTTATGCCGTTGTTGTAGGTTGGAGCTTCCACCCATTCACATATTTTGCACATATTACCATTTGCGCGCCATTGCTTTGCTTGCAAGAAAATTAAACTGTTTTTCCAAAATAGAAAATGATTATACTATTTTTTTTTGGGGGAACAATGTGAGATAAATTTACATAAATACACCATTATTATTAATGTGAGACAATTACTTTTTTATAAAGAAAAAGTTAATTTATCTTAAAGCGTAACTTCCTAACTTGGGTGGGGTCATTAGAAGAGTTTGTTGGGTTGTGTATGACAAGCGCGCTGAAATGAAGAAATGGAAGAAACGCTGTCAGGCTCAGAGTTGCGGAGGGAGAAGTTGCTCCTTCATCTCATCTTCATGTTAGCAACCCAACGCTCTTTCAAATAATATTTCAGAATCGTTTCTTCTTTCTCTCTCTCTCCAACCGCCATGACAGTCTACTCAATGAAGAGAAAGAAGCAACAAACTCACAGACTAACTCTCATTGGTCTCCTTATAAACAATCTCCTCCGTCGACGCTTCCTCCACCGTCTTCTCGTTTCCGCCGTCTCCGGCTGCCTTCTACTGCTCTTCGCCATCTTCTCTCTGCTCGCTCCCTCTCCCGTACATCACCTTTCTTCGGTAAACTCTCTTCCATTCTTTCATTTTCCTGCGTCTTCGGTCAATCTGGATTGCTGAATTTTATGTTTATCTTGTATGAGCGCCTCTTTTTCTGTTTATTTATTGTTTGTCTTACTTGTTTTCATTCCCCTTTTCTTTTTGCCTGAGCACCTCCAGTTTAGTGACAAGGTCGGGTCTCCATCGAACTCCCATCCAGAGTTGGTGTTTCGTGTTCCAGTAAGGAAACTTCTGCCATAACATAAATGAGAATTCTGGATTTTTTTTATACGCTTTTGAGTCCGTTTTTCATTTTTCTCTCCCGGATTTTAAAGGCGAATGGAGGCAGTTTAGGCCGTGATTTATGGAGTTCGACTCACTCGCACCTTTACTATGGCTGCAGCAATGCTAGCGATCGGTTTTTAAGTAAGTTATCTTAACCATCTAACAGAGAGAGAACTCTTTCGTTCTCACAGTATTAAAATCTATTTTTTTTCTTTTAACTGCGTATTAAAATGAATCAGAATGTTGAGTGCATTTTACTTCATTTATTTAGGGCTGGTGGGTTGATTAGCCTTTTTCTTCAATTACCTTGTAATCAAAGAATCTTGTTGAATTTACAAATCAGTTGCATATGTGAAGTTTTTCTTCCAGATGCTAATGTCAAAACGCATCCCAAGCGATACTTGTTAATTGCCACAAGTGGAGGATTGAATCAACAAAGAACAGGGGTGAGCTTCTTGAGCCATGCTTTTTGTTGTTCTTGTTTGTTCTTTTCGTGATCATCTGTGGTATTGATTGCACACTAAGCTTCTTGTTTATTTATTTATTTGGATAATATGCAATGACAAATTCTCCGCCAGTTAAATTTGCAGCTTATCTTGTTAATATTTAATGTTATATTGGATTTCGAATATACTCTGTACCTACCACTTATTTTAGGAAAACCGAATTTGACTTTTTTAAAACGAAAAAAGAAATTAAGAACTTTAGCTTCAATGAAAAACGTTATGTTTATATCTTTAGATTGTTCAAGTCATCTCTAAGTATTTTTGTTGTATTTGCTGGCTGACATTAATGATTGTGACCTTGAGTCCATGGCTTATTCATTCATTTGTAGACTGGTTCTATGTTTGGATGAGTAATCCTTTTTCCCCCTCCTAAGTCAATAAGAATATTTTTTGAGTGTCCCAATTAAGAAAATGGCATTTCATAGAAATTATCAGAAGCGCGGAGATTCCATGTTAATGATGTTACGAGAGATTATCCCTTAACTCTATCTTGATTTAAAACTAGGTTGTAAGGTTATTATCAAGAACATGATTTAAACCAAACTTAATGAACGTTTTCAACGGGCATACACAATTAATATTGTTGTCAGGGCATTGGTATAGATTATTTATTTTTCTTTATGTGCCACCAGAAACTCATTGATCAGTAACAGATGTAATGAGTAATTTTGGAAGGGTATATAAAGTGCTTTTTGATGCTGAAAGATGTGACTTGGTTGCAGATAACAGATGCCGTTGTAGCAGCATATCTTTTGAATGCTACTCTTGTTGTTCCAATGCTGGATCAGCAATCTTTCTGGAAAGACACGAGGTCTGTATTTACATTTTACTTCTAATAAACATCTGCTAAGAATATCTAGTCTACTGCTTCAATTGAAAGACAAATTGATTATCTGGCTTTGTCTTAATTTACACGTGATATGCTATATCTTGCAGCAACTTTGCTGAAATATTTGATGTGGACTGGTTTATATCATTCCTACGGGATGATGTTAGAATTATAAAACAGCTTTCAGATAAGGAAGGGAAATCTGTGACTCCATATACAATTCGCGTTCCTAGGAAATGCACTCCCGAGTGCTACAAGGATCGTGTTTTACCTCATCTTGTCAAGCGGCATGTAAGTTTTATGATGCTTGATTTCATGGAACATAATTTGCTTGCTCTTCACCTAGTATAATCTGCACCTTAATTACTATTGTGGTTCCATAATTGGAAGCCATTCTTGAAAGAGTTCACTGTGTAAATTCTGTCGGACAGCTACTTTTGCAACTCTCTAGTATAAATTGAAATTGTTAAATACATGAGCTCACCTTGAGTTTAGTAAATATTGTTGCAACGATATTTTCCTTCATTCCTTGAATGACAGTTGAATGGTTGGTACAGGTTGTTCAGCTCACTAAGTTTGACTACAGACTTTCTAATAGGTTGGATGCAGATCTTCAAAAGCTGAGGTGCAGAGTTAACTACCATGCTCTTAAATTTACCGAGTCCATCCTAGGAATGGGTAGATTATTAATTGAGCGGATGAGAATGAAAAGCAAGCATTTCATTGCTCTACATTTGAGGTCAGGTTAAATAGTTCTAATTAAACTTTACCTCTGGTTCCATTACCATCGAATGCAATACTATCCATTTATGAACCAAGCAATTAACATCAGTTTGTGCTAGGCTTCTGGGATAAGAGATTGCTTCCACTGAAATACATATAGTTCTATGTCAATCTTGATTTTATTTATCTTTTCCATGTTCAATAGGATAATTTTTGATTTAAACTGATGGTTATCGCTTAGGTATGAACCCGACATGCTTGCATTCTCTGGGTGCTATTATGGCGGGGGAGAAAGGGAAAGAAGAGAACTTGGTGAAATTCGGAAGCGATGGAAAAGTTTACATGTAAGGTTCTTCCTTCTTCTTAGGAATCACATCTTGTTGGCTTGTATGAATATTGACATAGGTTTATATGGGACACAGCCAAGTAACCCTGAGAAAGTACGAAGGCATGGAAGATGCCCACTCACCCCAGAGGAAGTAGGGCTTGTGCTAAGAGCATTAGGCTTTGGAAGTGATGTGCACTTGTACGTGGCATCGGGAGAAATATATGGAGGTGAGGAAACATTAGCACCCCTCAAGGCTCTTTTCCCAAACTTCCATTCAAAGGAGACCATTCTTAACAAGGAGGAGTTGGCACCATTTGCGCCATTTTCTTCTCGCATGGCAGCCATTGATTTCATAGTTTGTGATGAAAGCGACGTTTTTGTCACAAATAACAATGGTAACATGGCAAAAATGTTAGCTGGAAGGAGGTAATGTTTCTTTCGTGATGTCTGAAAATTAATTCTGGAAATCTATATGATGACGGGAACTATCAATGTTCTACCAAAAGCACACACACACACTTTTTCAAGTCTTCTATTTTTTTTTTTCCCATTTTCCTTTTGATCTTATGTAAGCCTAAAAATAACACATGGAAAATTGAATGAAAGAAATTGACATTGACTCTGCGCCAAATCTGGTCATTGACTCTGCATGCACATGCGGTAATGCTCTGATCACTATTGCAGGAGATATTTTGGCAACAGACCTACCATTCGACCAAATGCTAAAAAGTTGTACCGGTTGTTTATGGTAAAAAATATCACAACTTGGGAAGAATTTGCATCCCGGGTTCGAACTTATCAGATTGGATTCATGGGAGAGCCAAATGAGTTAAAGCCTGGGACGGGTGAGTTTCATGAGAATCCTTCATCTTGCATATGCCAAGACACTGAGGCAAGAACTGGGGTAGTTCCCTATCCTCGAAGTCAAACCGTGACAGTCTTGAAGGTAATATGATGGATATTAAAGATCCGAATATTGGTGACATGACAGAAGAGCAGTTTACTGTGGAGGAGCAGTGATCCAATGTAGAGAGTAATTGGACGACGTAACAGAAGTCAGATTCAACAACAAGGATATAGAGCAGATTCAGTTCCCGGATTTCTATTGAAATCTAGACAACCTGTTTTAGAAGAATTCTTTTCAGATTAGCGGGAAGACATATTCTAACCCAATCATTCAGCAGACATTTTTTGTCCATGGCGTTGGCCTCCTAGGACGGGAATCTTTCCATACTGTGGATAGTCGTATATAGAAGATTTGATTTGATAGGGAGCTGCTTTGAAAATTTAGTGAGTGTGAGATTGACAAATGTGGACATGGATTGACAAGGAATATTAAAAGTTATTATTGCTAACAGTAATTTAAATAATTGGGAGATTAAGAAATTCTAAATTCTCAAATAAACAAACATACTTACATGTAACATGTAGATGGTCCTAAGAAAGTTATGCGCTAAAAAATAAGACGGGGAGGAGAAACAACCTACTTTGCCCCTTAGTGGTAAAAATTGAAGAAAAAAAAAAAAGAGGGTGAGAGGAATAGGGAGCTGTTATTGAATGATGCTTTGGCAAATATTTAGTGTATTTGTAATTTAACTAGAGTACTAGACTACTATTAATTTAATTTAACTCCAAGTAATTAATTAATAGACAATTAATTAATAACAAAATTCATAATTGTAACTACGAAGTACAAGAAGTTGAGACTTCAACTCAATGAACTTATGTTTAATTTAAACTGTTACGAATTTCACACAATTAATTAAGATCCAATCTATTAATTCACAAACAAGATCAATTAAAATTATCCCCTGAGTAAATACTGATGTAGTCCATCTACATTACCAGATACATACCAGAGAAAAAAATTGCAGTGATCGCCGCAAAGGCCAGTACGTATACTGAATTCTTGTTATATTTAAATTTGATGATTGTTTTCTTTTATTTATTTTGGGATAAGGCAGGGGAGCAACGTAGTGATTGTATTTGCTGGTTTTGGGTGAATGAGCTGGTCTTGTTTATCCAAAAAACAAAAAGGGAGGTGGTCCTGTAAGCTGATGAACAGTGCGCGGATGTCTATGATAAAGCCCATGTATGCAGGATCCTACGAAAGGACACTTGAGTCCTTGGAAGTTGAGTCTTGGGAGCACCGACTTTTGCTGCAGGCGGCAAGCCCCAAACCCTGTTCCTACCCAATCTTAACAAAACCATTTGTTTTGTTTGGACTTTGGTTCTTTCTTACAAGATCTGTTGTAAGTTGCTTCAGTTGGCAAAAGAAGAAGGAAAAGGTATATGTTGCAACTTCACAAGTGTATGACGATGTTGTTGGATTTGGCTTTGCTTTGGTTAATTTTGTTAAATGTGATAATAATAAAGGAGTGAAATGAAAATGAATCATCCCATGCAAGTGCGGTGCACGTGCTTGGTCAGTACCGTTGTGTTTCTGCACACCCTTTTGGTATGCCGACAAACAAATCTCCAAATGAAATGAAGGGAGTCAGAAACAAATTTTGCTGAAAAACACATGAAAGTGACCTCTCAACGCAACGCATTACACACACACACACACACACAAAGGAATGGAATGCATAACCTACCTACCTTTCATCCTTCAACTTCATTAATTCGGATTAATGTTACTTAGACTCTAAATTGAATCTCATGCATGCGATGCAGTCGTGGTAATTCATCTGGATTGGATTGGATTTCACTCTCTCGTCTGCTTCTTCCCGGTTAGAGAGGCAGACAGGTGAGCGTCACATTGAGGATTTGTAGGGAGGGAGATCTAATAATAATAGTAATAATAACAACTTAGAAGTCACATGCGGCTTTGTACGACGAAAGGGAAGGGAAGCCTATATATATATAGATATAGTACAAGAATTTTTAAAAAGTCGGAATAGGTCAGAACACAATTCACAAAAGACCCTCCCTCTGTTTGTATTTGTGTGTGTGGACCCATCACGGCAATAACACATGAATGATGTTTGTATGTATCCATTTCAAATTTTTTTTTTTAAATGGAGACTCTCGTCTCTGGTTATCTTTCCCACGTTCCCATGAGAGGAGAGGAGAGGAGAGGAGAGGAGAGCATTATCTATCATTGAAATTCTATTCTTGTTGGGTGCAAAAAGAAAAGCAAGATCTTCTCTCACTGATTCTGCACAAACTCCCCCATTTATTTACTTTAAACCATTTCAAAACATTGGTAATGCTATCTATCTATCTATCTATCTATCTACATCTTCATTCTTCCTCTGCTCTTAATTTTAATTTGTTTTAATGGATAAAAGTTTCAGCGATGAGTTGATTATCAGCTACTACATATTCTTCCACTACTTCTGCCTAATCTCTTTTGACTTGCAATTTTCTATGCCCCTCTTTTCCTTTCACTTCCCCAATTAACCTCTCCCTAATTAAGAATCCAATACCATCATAAATTACTCCAACTTTTCATTCCCCTCAATCACGTGCCTTTTCCTCAATGTGGCCTGCGTCCCGCTACACTGGGGCCACACTTAATTTCTCCCTTTTCTTTTAACTTGCTTACCACAAATATCAATGAATCATACTACTTTCTCTTCGATTCTATATATAGGATCTTTTATCTTGATATTAAATATAAGACCATTTATAATATATGAGATAATATTTATTATACATTTCTAAAAGATGCCCCTATTTAATGTATCTAAAAAGAAAGAGAAAGAGATTTATTAAGGGTAGTTTTGAAAAATTATTGAAATTTTCAGAGAAATCGAGATAATTAATTAGTTTTAATTCCAATTCTTAATCCACATGATTCGGTTAAAAGGATCTTATATTAATAACCAGAGGGGATAATCAAATTACACCATTTTAAAGTTACATATTTAAAAAAGTTATAATTTTCTCTGTGTCCTTATCTTCTCTTTTCTCTTTTTTTCCCAGAAAAAAATATATCATGTCCACTGTAATTATAAGAATTAAAATTAAAACTAAATGATAAATGACAATTAATTTTGCATGAATGTGAAAGGAAAAGGGTACAACAAAAGCAAAATGGATTGTTGGAGGGTCGTCTTCCACCATCTTATATATGATAACTAATTTTTCATTTGCAACAAATCCAAAAGCAATTGGAAATCATGCATTATTATTATATACATTTTATTTTTCTTTCAAGATTGAGTGGGGCACTAATAAATCAGCTTATAACACAAATAATTATTGCCATTAAAATAACGCTTTATCTGAGATTATCAATCCACAATGACTAATTATTATAAATAACAAAAAAAAATTAAAAGCATATTATCACTGAAGAGATGCGCGCGCATATAGGCAGAGTAACGTATGCACTTTGCTCTAAAGATGGCATTTTAGAGAATAATTTGGAAAAAAAAACATCAATTTCGCTAATTAACACACAAAGCCCCATGCTAGATGATGGTTGGTTATGATGGAAATAGGGGAAAAAAGGATGGTTGGTTTGGAGGTGAAGATTAAACATAGACACTCTACCAATTGCTTGGCTTTTAAGATTTTTAGTTTTTTTTTTTTTAAGACTAGAGTCTAGAAGTATCTCTCATGGTAAGAACTAATTTTTCTCCTAGTATTAAGAACAAAGGATATGTCCCTTCTCAACTAAGTTCTACTCTATCCATAAAGACTTATAATCAAACTTCCAATGATTTATTTAAAAGACAATGAATTCTACCATTAATCTAAGTTAGTAAATTTTAGCATTTTTAAGTATTCAATATCTACTTTTTTGGTCATAAACTATAGCCCTAGTCAACCGTAAGGAATAATTTTTCTCAAAATACTAAAAATAAAATATAAATATTTTTCAACTAAGTTTACTATATACATAAGAGTTGGAAATTGAACTTCCAATTACTTACAAAGCCCTCTATTAGTTACACATCAACTTAAGTTGGACACTTTTATGTATATTACACCTAATATTCATTACCTAAAATAACCCATTATTCAATTCGCCAAAAACATACCCAAAGAGTAAAGTGTAATAGTTTATTATTATGAGATATGGCTGAATGTCCATATATTTTTCGTTGCTTTAGCTCGGTGATACCAGTAATTGAAATAGTCATACCTAATTTTTAGGTACAATTTTTTTCTCATTTCAACAACAAACCCAAGATTATCACTCATATTCTTATTTACATACATAGATCCTCCTCGCTAATTCTTTATCCTTCAAGTTAATTAAACATGACTTAACTTTTCTTTTTTTCAAGAAAAAAGGACCTTTAAAACAATTGTGGGATTCCACTAAAAACTTTACAACTCATAATATCAAAGTTGCAATAATGCAAAAAAAAAAAATCCCAAATCTCGTAAACATCTTTTTGCAAGCCACCTTTTCTTTTTTTATTTCAGGAGTGCACCTCTCCTCATATTTCCTGTGAAAAGGGGGCAAATTTTAGTTTTGAATTTGATCCCTCAATCAACAAGAGGTTCAACTCTTCTTCCAGAAACTAAGATCTAGCTCCATTCTAAACAAAAATCCTAAATCTAATATGCTTCGCTTTGCTATTTAGAAAATCTTAAATTCAAAAATGAAATTAAAATCCCATTCAGCAAATTTGATTCTCCAAAAAATTGAAAGCTCTTCAAGAACCAAAATTAATAAATAGATAACAACCTAAAGTTATTATATTAACATCCAGAAAGTTAAAAACTCTTCAAGAAAACTATTACAAATTCCTATTTACCTAGGACTTACTTGAACTTGGACATAAGGCCAACATTGAATGACAAATTAATTATTAATTAATTGTATCATCAGGTAACTAATTTAGGTTAACATGAATGATAAAAATTTTACCTCTTAAATAAATAATTAAGAGTTTGATTTCTAATTTTTATATATGAAATAAATCTAATAATGATGCGATATCTGATATCAATGCAAAGAATAGGCGCGCGTACACATAGATATATATATATATATAGCTGAAGTGAGTCTTTAATCTTTACCTTCAATAGTTGGGGTTATGATAATCATAGAGGAAAAAAAATATATTTTGAGATTTATATAAAAAAATATTTATAAATAAATATAGCACCTATTAAAAATTCAAGATGTTATATGGGTCCTGAATTTTTAAATTGTGTAAAAAAAATACTTTTTTTCCCTAGGTACTGAATTATTGTCTTTTTCCCTAAAGAAAAAGCAAAATGGGAGAGACGAGAAATTAAAATGGAATGGATCATAATATCACGAGTGGCGGCTGATGGAGACATGATAACGCACTCATAGGATGAGAGTGATTAAATGCAACGTCCATATCAAGCCACGTTGATCTTCCCAATTACTACTACTTAAGTAGGTAATCAATCCATTTTGTCTTTCCTAATCACGTTGCGCTCGTTTTTAGTTATATCTGTTTCTTAGATCAACCAATGTGTCCTTTCTATTTACCAAAATATGTTCATTCTTGTTAATGTTTTCTTCTTGGGGGTCAAATTTCTTGTTAATGTTTCGTATACACAAGTTGATTAATTGCTTCCATCTTTGTCTTTCCGTAATTGTAAATAATTGTTTTCAATTATATATATATATATATATATAATCTATAGGTAATAACTAATAAGTGCTACTATTCCTCACGCAAAAAAAATGACACTGTTCACATGCCAGATGCTTCCCCATGTTTTAGTATAAGGCTATATTAGTATATTTGGCTTTGAGTTTATCTTCTTCAAAATTATATTTTGACCAAAAAAATTGTGAGAGTAGCTTTTAGCTTGAAAGCTTCAAAATTTCATTTATGCCTGAAAGTTAAACACATTCTAATTTATATCGGCCCAATTTATTTTTCATATGATAAATTTTGCTTGTTTTTAATTGAATCCCAAGTTTGGATTCCTAGGTTTTTTTTTCCAGTTTCTTTTTTCTTTTTAATGAGATGGAAATATGATTAAAACGGAAGAGCACCAATGATCTAGTATTTTCTCCAATGCTTAATATAAAAGTTATTTTAAAACAATTTATATGGTTCTTTAATGTAAGAATTTTTACAAAAAATAATAAAGTATTAATGTGTGTTTTTCACAAATATCTTTAATAGGCTTAACCATATCCTTTTAAGTATTAATATGGGATACAAATTAATAACTTTTATTAAGAATACTTTTAAAATGTTGTAGTGAATTTTTATAAAATTAAGGCTTCTAATTAAAACTGATTTTTTTAATTCACGTTATTTACTAGTATTTAGTTTAGGCGAAGGACTGGATGGAGTACTATATAGCATTCATTTTTTTGGGAGAATGACAAGAAAGCATAAACTCGTATTTAAGATGGATGGTACTGAAATTTCCGGAACGCAAAACAATAATTGCTTATCACATCACATCACGGGACAACCCTCATGTGTCTTTCCAAAAGCATTCATTTTCTTTCAATTACCCCAATCATCATCAACCAAAGACATGTTGTGATTGGACTAATCAACATTTTTATAAGATGTTTCTGCATTGCAAATGATAATGCCACAAACACACACAATAGTATTAGAAGTTAACAATTGCATGCCAAGGCAATGGATACCAATTGATTAAAGAGATGAGATTTGGAGGTGAAGAATTCGGCCCAAATTGAAAATAATAATAATAATAAAAAAGAAGTTGAAGGGTGGAGTTAAGGAAATTAGGTTGTATTGCTGCTGGGACAAGATTGCAGAAGGACAGAAGTGAAAAGGACGGGAGGTGTGTTATGGCATTCAATTCTGGGTTGGTAGGTGCACTTTTGTAATCATGGGTTTTGGACCCCCTTTTCCAAATTCATCTTTCATTTCTCTCCGTTTTTCCAATTTTTCACTGCTCTTTTGTTTTTTCAAAAAAAAAAATTTATATAAAGTTTTTTTCCCATTGAACTTATAAAATGAAATTTAAAAATTTTAAATTTCTTAATTTTTATAATTTAATATTTGTATAATATATTAAAGCTGAACTGTTACATTTTAATTTAATAATTCAAAAAAATTAAAAGAAAAAGTTGATAAAGCCGAGAGACACCAGAGCCAAGTCCCTCTAATTCCCCCGCCACCCACATGCCATCTCATCTCAAATGTCATCGGTAGCTACTACCATGCCTGCTTTCAGGATTTCTGTTATTATTATTCAGTGCCCAGAGCCGGTGCTTTAATTGGGTTTAGTAATAAGACTGATCATCTTCTGACCCAGATTAATTCGTCTACTACATTGATTATCCACATGAGTTTTGTGGATGGCCTTTTTCACAAAATGGCTCATGCAAGATTCGTACCACAACCTCCACCCTAAAGGGCAGCTACATGAACTTAACTGTACCAAAAGAGAAAATCATCACCCAATTACAATTATATATCCCAGCTACCCCAATGCTAGCTAGCTCCTTCAAAGTATGAAAAGTGAAAAAAGTGTTCACTTTAGAACAACTAGCAAACACAATAATTACGTACGTAGCTGTATTTATAGGAATGACCAAATTAATTATTTGGGTGTATGATATGGTCTTAAGTAAAAGCTACCAACTTTGTACCAGGTTGGTTTAGCCTTTTGAAAAATAAAAAAGTACAGTAACGAGGGAGAAGGAAATAAAGAGACAGGCTTGATCTCTTCTCTGAGCAGATACACTACCTTTAGACAAGAGAATTCAAACTGTGTGTTCAGCTTCACTTTGATAAAATAGCTGTTCTGTTGAACTACTGATCTTGAATAATAATAGTCGTAGAGTCGACCAGATGGACATGAATGAGAGGGCCAAGGGCGTACTGCCAATTCCGTTCTGACTTTCTCGTATTAATTCTCTCGTCAACTGCAGAAGCGTAGGTGGCTCAGCTAGGATTAATTAGGATGGCCCAACAAGGTAATTAAAAGGCAAATGTATGTAAGCAGCTATATATATAGTATAGCGTAATATATATAGGAGTATATATGAGCTTATCTTTTTAACCTCGAATAGGTCTGGTAATGGAGCAGATGCAGATCTAATACCTCCCTCTTTTATTTCATGCCCCCCTTAATCTCTCCCTTAATATATATATATATATATATATAGTATACCAGTATTACTCTATTACTTACTATAGTTCTCCCTCCGGTCCATATTATAAGGCATATTGTATGACAAATTTTTGGTCCAAAATATAGGACATTAAATATTTTTTTTTTATTTTACCCATATATTTAATGCTTTATCTCTCTTTATTTATAACTCTCCAATGAAAATAGAATGAGGTATTTAATAAGGGTAAAATAAGAAATGTAGATACTTTTTGCGTTGATTTGAGTTGAAAAAGTAATTTTCTTAATATGCGTATAATTAATATAAAATACCTTATAATATGGACAGGAGGGAGTAAGTCACTAAGTGCTTCTTTTCACATATTTTTATCAATATTATTTCAGTTCAATTTACAAAATATTATTCATTCATTTATATGTAAGATTTCTTTGGCCCAAAAAAAAAACTTTGCACGTAACATTTCTAACTAATTTAGTCTAATTAACTTAAACATGTCAATGGCAAGGGACGAAATGGACTTTTTTCCTATTTGTCTTTGCCTTTTTTTTTCTTCTTCTTCTTTGTTTTAATGTTTTCTCATACTTGTTTTATAACTAAGTGAATTTGTCATGATTCATCCTTAAATCCAAGGGTATTATTCTTTCATTCTGCTTCATATCTAAATGGAAAATACTTATATGATTTTCATACCTGTCTCATTCTGCCAAAATACACTTTCATAAAAATGTCTTTCAAATTAAATCATATGTCTATATAGTTGTACAATAAATATTCAAACAAAGATTCATATAAAATTTGATAATTTAGTTTAGAAACAAATATCTTTAATTTTAGGTTCAAATCTTATTGATCATGATAAATTTCTTTTATTTATTGTATAAAAATACAGAACATATTTTCAAATTTATCCGCACTCAAATGAGAAGAGACAAATAAAGTATATTTGGGTTGGACTTAATTTTTTTTTATCATTTTTCTAAAATTAATTTTATTTAATAATTTTACATTTATTATTAATTAATTATAAAATGTTTATACTCTTATCAATCTTCATTTATAAAAAGTGGCTGGGCAAGTATTTAATTTTTTTTTAAAAAATACAATTAAACTGAACCGAATCAAATATAAATGAAATCAAATTGAACAAAAAGAAAACCAAACCAACTAAAATCAAGAACCAAAAAAGCCTATAATTTTGAGACCTGGCGTGGTTGGATTTTGGTATGAAACCAAGTTAAATGGAGCCTATGAACTATTGAGAGAAATAATCCAACTCAAATGAGACCAGACAGCAAGAACAAGTATTAATTATGTTGAAGTGGATCTCAGTTACAAATTTGAAAGGAATTTTCTTGAATAATTTCCTATTTATTATTAATGTTCAAACTCTCATCCATCTTGAATTAGAAAAAAGTGAGATGGAAGGAAGGTGGCCAATATTGGGTGGTTATTAATTATCGACGCACCACACACACACACACACAGTTGAGAGAAGAAAAGCAAATTGAAAAATAGTACTTTCTCTGTTCTAGTTTATAATGTACTTTTAACTACCATACACGTACCAAGATAATGATTAATAGTCAAAATTTTTTTCATTATTTTCTAAATTACCCTCATTTAATAATACTTTATACATTAATAAATTACAGTCATTCTCTTGTTCATTCTTTTTTCAGAGTTTCCATGGGTCATAGGTCATCGTGAAGAGTGAGACTTTTGAGGGAACTCCTCCATTTATTTATTATTTGACTGAATCATTAAAGAATTTTCATTAAATGCATTGGTAATCGTAGAATATATGGGCTTACTTATTAGGGGCAATACTGAAAAGACAATAAAAAAAATATAATGTAATCCGCGCAGTGCACTATATTTTGAAATATGAATTTCTCATAACAGTGTATTATATATCGTAACAGAGGGAGTAATAAGAAAGAAAGAGTTGGTGATGATGGGAGCCATTGGTGGGAGACTTAACTGGCTGGTCAAGTTCACTAGTGATACCATCCATCCACAAGGTATGATTAAATAGTCATTAGCATGATGATTAATTTGCCCCTACGTACGCTTTACCTTCTTGGAAGAAGATTTAGGTCCGTTTGGTCTTCTATGAATACAAAGAATTTTTTTTTAACAAAGTCATTTTATCCTCTCAAATTCATTTTCTATATAACAAAAGCAACATTAATATAATCAATGAATAAATATGGTCGAGAAGTTGGGAAATTAAGATTAAGAATGAAAGTATAGGGGTGAGCAAGCATGAGTAAACATTCCAATGCCAAATGGAGAGGTGGGAATTGGTTAGGTTTCTCTAATCCCCTTTGTGAGTACTTTTTGGCCCCACGTGCTGCTCTCTTTCTGACTGAATATTCCGAATTCAATACCATCATTCTACAAAAATTTGAAACAACCCCACACCCCACCCACGTACAAGTACAACCCCCTTTTGATTTGATTCAGATACCCCCATCCCAAAAAAAAAAAAAACAGTGAGTGATTTATTTACTTATACTACAACGGTAACAGTAGAACATGGTTGCAAGTAATTAATTAATTAGGTTAGAATAAGCTGCAAATTATATTACGTACCCTCTACTCTGTCATTAAATTTAATTAAAAAAATGGAAGTGTTTTCAGAGTCAACCCAACCACAATCACAACGCAGCGTTTTAATTATTACAATTGCATACTGCCTGGTGCATTAATAAATTTTGATTTGATTCTATGACGAGCTTAATTAACGCCTGAGCCTGTAATTGTTAATTTGATTGATGAAATTAATTTAGATGAAATGAAACGAAATGCACGATAAAAGTAAAGCAGGTTTGAAGACTATGTTTGCTTTGGAGTTGATTTTAGTTAAAACAAGTTTTTGACAAAAGTACCTTAGCTTGAAAGCTGCAAAATCCCATTTACAACAGAAATTAAACTAAAGAGGCTGTTGGATGTGAAAATGGCGTGTGTTCGGGACTCCGGGCGAAGGCGAAAGAAGGGATGTGCGTACAGGACTGTGTTTGTGTAAGTAAGAGGAAGAGAGGAAGGGAGAAGCCTCCAATCCAAATTTAATTACTCAACCCAATCCTAACCAATTCCAATCATGGTCACCTTAATCCTCCCCCTCCTTGTGTTTGTGTTTTTTTTTATTCACTGAAACAAACTACCTAGCAGTATGTTATTATGAGAGAGACATAATTTTTTTAATATTTAAATCTTATAAAAAATATATATACTAGTGTTAATTAATATAAAAATTTAACAATGAAATTGGATAAAATTCAATACAATGTGTGAAGATAAATTAATATATATATATATATATGAAATTCAATAAAATCGTATATTCATAATTCCTCAACATTCATTGCCACATGTTAATTTTTGATACGAAAGAAATATTAGCATTTTGTATTTGTTTTGTAACCAGTGCCTCTGCCCTCCGTGATAGGGTCAAATTGCGCATGCCTTGGACACTCAATTCTTATGTCATTTGTCGTATTCAACTCTTCAACCCCAACGAACTCTGCATGTTCCGTTCCTCTTTATTATAGTGTATTTTATATTATAAATTTTTAATTTAAAATATAAAATATTAATTTATTTTATTTTATTTTATTTTTTATTTTAATTATTTTTTACTTCTCATTATAACCTATAAAAATAATAGAAGAGGTATTTAATAAAAATAAAATAAAAAATATTAATATTTTTATATTAATTTTAGGTAAAAAGAAAATCTCCACCTTATAATGTAAATTGTAGTAAGCATATTATATATATATAAAACGTACGCATCAGTAACACAGTTTAACGTTTGATTTCAACATTTAATGCGAGGATGGACCACTTTTCTTTTATATATATATATATATATATATATATGCTCTTTAATTCTTATTATAATTAATTTTTAATTTTTTTATACATATTAAGAAAAATTATTAAAAATAATTAAAACTTTTAAATTTTAAAAAAAACGATTTGATTGATTGATGAGATTTGATATGATACTTATGAGATCGGTGCGATTCCAATATTTTTTTTTTGAACGTATTGATTTGATCCCATAAATGGGACCATCATTCCATAGTATGTTGCCGCCAGAATTTTTTTTTAGAGAATTTTCTAATTGTTTTAGAGTAACTAGAAAGATTCTTTTGTAAAATTTATTATAATTTTTTAATATTATTCTTATTAAATTATAGTCTATCTTAATTATATTTTTTTCATTTCTCTATTATAATTATGTAATGAGTGACAAATATGAAATTGAATATTTAATATTTAAAATGATTAAGTATTTCAATACTTTTCAAATGTAACTTATAGGAAATAGAAGAAGTACACACACGCAAGTGCTTCATGTATTCACAATTAATGCAGGACTTGTAGTTCATTTGCACCTTTTAAATAAATACAACTTCCAAATCAAATTAACATTTAACTGCTTCTCAAACATTAATTGGTATAATAAACATTTTGAGAGTGCGGTTGTTATAGACATACCACATACATGCATTTTCCATTTCAAACTAATTCACACTAGCTAGTTAGATCACGTGTTTGTACTTTCTCTGTTCATATGAATCACTAATTTTCAGTAGTACCTAAAAAATTATTAATTTTTAGTATTTAAACTTTTAAGAGGAACTGAAAAAGGAAAAAAAAAAAGGGAAATATGAGATTCATGTAAGTATAGTTTTTCCTTTTTCTTTATTTTTTTTAAAATGAGATGATGAGATTAACGTTTGGAAAATTGCATACTACAAACTGTTTATCCGCCTTTAAAAGAAACACATGTTGAATTTTATCATTGAATAGTATAACGGCAGAGAATTCCAAGACGCAGGAGATGTGTGGATGCACAAATTCAATTTGAATGGTGCCGTCAAGTTGTTAAATTCAAAGAACAACAACGTATTACGTAGCCCATGGGCATATATATATATATATATATATATATATAACTACACATCTCAGTTTTGTTTCTATCCAAATTCCTTCTCATGTCATTGCTATGAACTGAACGACTATTGCTTTTGAATGTACTTAAAAATAATAAAATGCTGTTAAAAAATACTATTTATGAGAATTTAACTTTTGTTTAAAGTTTTTAATATTGGTATATTGATGATGATTATGATCTGAATCTCAAAACGGATTTTCTTATTTTTTTAATAATTTATACAGCATACTTCAATTCAATCTTATTAATAATAAATTAATATAAATAATGAGGACAAACAAAATACATTATTTATAAGTAATAACATGAAATATTTCCACCAAAAACAAAAAAAGTAATAACATAAACCTTTGAATTGACTACTAACCCGACCTGCTGACCAAAAGACCAGAGTCCTTTTTTCTCACCTTTAAAAATGAGATTCTGCTTCTGTTCCTGCCATCCCTAACTAACCATATTTTATGTAAATGTCACAACACCATTTTCCTTTGATCCAATTATGGATGCTAAATTCGTTTTAATTTTATACTATTGTGTCAATAATTTTTGGTTTAATAATAGTTTATTACATTACATATATTGTGAGTACGAGACAGTAAATATTATACCTAAACTCTAGAAGAATCTACCATGCGTAAACTGAAGTAATGCAAATATGGATATTTTATCCGTCCTTCTCCCCAACTCCAATAGTCCAATGAGTTACATAAGAGAAAAAAAAGAAAAAAAGAAAGTAATTTGCTGGAAACTGTACTTGAAAAATCAGTTACACAAAAGAAAAAAAATACAAGAATCTGAAAAAAAAAAAAAAGGGAGAAAAAATAAATCGTAAATTATGAAAGATTAGAAATTTACGCGCCCACTTACAGACATTGATAAGCATTAACACTAGAGGCCTTAAAAAAAAAAAAAAGAAATAAAGCATTTACACCGACGAGCTCTCTCTCTCTTCCCCCTTCTCTCTCTATTGCCCACATACACTCACAGTGCGCTCTAACTCTCTCTTTCTTTTCTGCTACAATACAATACAAGCCGACGACGAACTCCGTGCTGGCAAAAGATTCCCTCTCTGTTACCCCCCTCTTCTCTTTTTTTCCCTGAAAAACCGTAAAAGACTAATCGAATTTCTGCTTCCAATCACCATCCCAGCCATGCTTCTTGTTTTTCTTCAACTTCTTGCCATACCCCTCCTTCGTTAAGTTTGTTTTTTCTTTTTGGTTTATTACTGATGGGCTGCACCACCTCCAAGCTCGACGATCTCCCTGCCGTCGCTCTCTGCCGCCAGCGCTGTTCCTTCCTCGACGAAGCTATTCACCAGCGATATGCTCTTTCTGCAGCTCACATAGCCTATATTAACTCCCTTCAATCTATTGGCCACTCCTTACATCGTTTTATTCAGGTGGATTTCACCACGTCTTCTTCCCCTCCCTCTTCTGCCGAGCTAAATCTTCCTCCATCCAAGAAGGTCGCTTCTGTGGTCGCTGCAACTGCTAAGCAGGTGGATGTTTCTTCTCCTTCTCCCCCGCACCACTTCCATTCCAATTCTGGATCTCATCTTCAGTTCCACTCCGATTCCGATGAGGACGAAGACGACCATGAATTGGGCTCCCTTCATCATTCGGCCCATTCCTCGCCCTTACACGCCCATTCTGACCGTCCCCCGATTAATTACATCAACCATTCTGATCCCTCGGGTTCTACTTCCTTTCCCGGTGGAGGTTATATGCATATGAATTTTATGAAAAATAAAGCCACACCTTCCGTGGTGTTTGAGCAGAAGCCGGTGAGCCCCGAGACTGTTTCTATGGGCGAATCTTCTTCCCTTTACCCCTATTCATACCCCAATATGAATCCTAATTCTTATCCCTACTATGGATATTCGACGTATGGCGGTGGGGGTAATGGGTATTATGCTTCCCCTCCTCGTTATGCGTCTTCCTCGTCGCCGCCGGCTGCTTCCACATCCAAGCCACCGCCTCCGCCATCACCGCCGAGGGCTTCAACTTGGGATTTTCTCAACTTCTTTGATAACGATGATAAATACTATTCTCAATACACCCCAAGTCGGGACTCGAAAGAAGTGAGAGAGGAAGAGGGGATTCCTGATTTGGAAGACGAGGATTACCAACACGAAGTCGTTAAAGAAGTGCACGGGGATCAAAAACTTGTTGATGGTGGTGCTGGAAATCATTCCGAGTCCTCAGAAAACAACGAAGTTGACAGGACAGAGGCTTCGCTTTACCAGACCAGGCCGAGTGTTTCGATGGAGAATGATGGGGTGGAATATGAGGTGCATGTTGTAGATAAGAAAGTCCTTGATAACGATGAGCGGTCCAAGGAGCGAGGTGGGGGTGCTGCATTCCGAGGCCGAAGTGGCACACGGGATGCTTTTGAAGTAGCCACAGAGATTGAGGTTCAATTCAAGAGGGCCTCCGAGTCGGGCACAGAGATTGCGAAGATGCTTGAGGTGGGAAAGCTTCCGTATAATAAAAAACGTGGCTCTTATCAAGGTTAGAGGTTTAATTCTTTTGCGCTAGTCCGCTAGGTCGCGCTTATTTTCAATTTCTCTGTTTCGTTTATCCTTAAAGATTATCGTGTTTTGATCTGTGTTTATTCTTGTAAATTCTGTAAGCTTTATGGATCATATGTTCGAGTTTATGATTTGAATTTTGTATTTTATTGCTGACTTGAAACTCTTGTGCCTGCCCCCGGATTATGCATGCAACCAAACTTGATAAAGCAGTTTCTTCCAAGACGTTACATGCAGTTGCTCCCTCATTGTCCATGTTGGCTTCACAGCCTTCTACTTCTAAAAGTGCCGAATCTACATCCGCCATTGACAAGGCTGGTCCTAGTAACACGGATTTTGATGATGATCTGACAATGCGATCACGCAATCTTTCTTCTACACTGCAGAAGCTTTATCTTTGGGAGAAGAAACTCTACAATGAAGTTAAGGTATATCATTACTAGTTGACTAGTTGATTCTTATTAATCATAGTTTAATTTACAAATATTTCATTTCACTTAGTATGGCTTTTTAGTTTAATTTTCAATTTTCTTGTAGGTTTGTATCTAACCTGGAAATATATATCTTTATATTTGTATGTGGAGCGGTCAAGGAAGGGATAATAATTTTGAGGTCTATTTCATATGCAATATTTATGAATGAGTCCATTGCTTTGAACATCAAACTTGTGTGTGAAATTCCTAACCAGTTGTTCTATACTAGTGTCTCCCCCTCTGTGCTGTATGCAAATGAAGAACATCATAAGAACGTCTCTTAAATGTCTTGAAGTCCATGATTTTCTTTAGATAGTCTTTGTGCCTGTACTTTTGTGTAGTTTCTGTTAGATATGGAACTTAAATTATCAATCAGATTAAATTTGCCATCAGTTCCTTTTGTGAGATTATTTATCTTTGTGGTGCTGTTCAATGTGCATTGTGCCTGTGTTTTCATTTAATTTCTTATGACCAGTATTTGGAGCAGTATGTGGAAATGTACTCATGTTAATCATTGCTTATATGTTCTGAGAGGATCTTTTAATGCTTATGTGTCTTCAGGCTGAGGAAAAGATGCGGATCATGCATGATAAGAAGTGTCGCAAGCTGAAGCGTATGGACGAAAGGGGTTCTGATTTTCACAAAGTTGATTCAACTCAAACTTTAGTGAGGAATCTGTCCACAAAAATAAGGATGGCAATTCAGGTGGTTGATAAACTTTCTATGACGATAAACAAGATCAGGGATGAAGAGCTGTGGCCCCAGCTGAATGAATTAATCCATGGGTATGTGAAGCTATGAGCTCTTGATCCTATCTTGTTATTTATGTGGATCATTATTGTCTGTATTGGTGATTGGCTATCTGGTATATTTTTGAAGTCTTTAAAAGTTATCCATGGTGGAGTTACAAGCAATCTTTTAGAACTTTGACCTGGTTTGGTTCCTGTTGGGAGTAACTTCTTATTATCATTATAACTGGTGCCAATTTGCTGTCAGAATTTTTCATCCCTATCTATTTAAAGTTTAAATAGGACCCAGTTGATCTGTAGATGTCTATGTTCATAACACATAATTCACATTGTGATCAGATAATATAACTCTTAATTTGAGGTCATGGAAGAATGAGTCTGTTACTGAATTCTAGGCAGGGAACCTTTGCTAAGTCAGCTAATAGAGTTATTAAACCAGGTTGCATAGTTTCTCCTATATTGGTTTATTATATTCAAGATGCATGAGTTGGAGATCTAAAAGTGGAATGTGATCTCATACAAAATGTATGTGAGCTCTAAGCATCAATTTTCTGTCTTTACTCTTTATAATGAGCTGGTGTTGCATAATGGTCTGTATTTCCTGCCTATTACAGAAGTAAACTGGTCATTGCCACCTTTGGCAGTCTGGTTGTTCTTCCTGGAGCTCAATCATGTGTCTGGTCCCTTGGAAATTTAGTGGTGGACTATTAGTTAGTGAGGTTCCACACTGTCCCATTAGCATTATCTTCCCTTAGTTTTAGTTATAGATTGAAGTACTGATGCACTATTTGCCAAGAATTTTTCATTGTGATAAGAAAAAGGAGCTCTCTTGGGAAGCTATACCTCCTGCATCCATTTAAATGATCTCTGATGGAAGCAAGTCTTTGGGATCTCGTCAATACCATTTCTTATAGAATTTCACTAGGCTTATTATTAGCGCTAATGTAGGTTCACAACCCCACATTATTTTCTCTTCTTCATAATGTGTTGACCTGCCCAAATTTCTTTGTATGTTTGTGCTTGAGCTGTTGGACAAAGAAAGTTATCCTTTGCAAAGAAATGCTTGAAACCTGGAGAAAGTGATTTAGAAATGCAGTGCTTCCAGTGATCAACATGAAACTTGAATTCCCCCTGAGCACCTCTCACTGGTGGATCTTGAGTTATGCTTAATGCAGGAAAATGAGACAGAGTCTTGAGCTTGGTGATAAAAAATTAGATATTAAGATGTTCTAATGATTCCAGGATAATTAGATGGCTTTATCAAGCATGTGGTATTAAATATAATTAGAGCCTCATTTTTGGGTATTTTACATTAGAGTTATCTTTGCAACTGATGAAGGGGCAACTATTATTTTTGGTGGGTGATTTGGCAGCTTTCATTTTTTATTGCATAACAACGCTGCCAGGTTTATCCACAGTCGTACCCAAAGGAGTAAGACAGAGGCAGTGATTTTGCTATACGTCATTTGGTATTAGTGTTAATTAGAATGATTATAGATTAGTGGTTGCATGCTTCTATTATAGTGTGGTCATTAAGTTTTAGACTAGTTAAATATGCATATAACTTTTTGTTCGTTTATGAAAAATATTTACATAATTTTTTTTATCAGGTTGACAAGGATGTGGAAATGCATGCTTGAATGCCATCGTAATCAGTGTCAGGCAATAAGAGAAGCCAGAATTCTGCGTTCCATTGGATCCAGAAAGAAGAGTGGTGATGGTCATCTTTTAGCCACTAAGGAGCTTGAACAAGAGCTTATCAATTGGACTTTCCAATTTTCTAGCTGGGTTAGTGCTCAGAAAGGTTATGTTAGAGCATTGAATAATTGGCTTCTGAAGTGTCTCCTATATGAGCCGGAAGAAACACCTGATGGCATAGTCCCCTTCTCCCCCAGTAGAATTGGTGCTCCTCCTATATTTGTAATTTGTAATCAGTGGTCCCAAGCAATAGAGAGAATATCAGAAAAAGAAGTTGTTGATTCTATGCACGTCTTTACCATGAGTGTGCTTCAGATATGGGAACAAGATAGGCTAGAAATGCACCAGCAGCTGATGGTTAACAAGGATCTTGAGAGAAAAGTCAGACATCTAGATAAAGATGACCAGAGGATACAGAAGCAGATTCAGGCATTAGAGAAGCAGATGGTTCTGGCATCAGAAGGTAAGGGCCTCTCAGTTTCTGAAAATATTATTTATCAGAGTGATAAAAGCAGCAGCCTACAGGCTAGCTTGCAGCGCATTTTTGAAGCCATGGAGAGATTTACAGAGAACTCTGTGAGAGCGTATGAGGAGTTGCTACAACGGAGTGCAGAGGAAAGAGCCTCAGGAGAGCATGGAACAGTTTCATAAGGTGGCATAGTTTGATGGAACAAGATCTTTATCAGGGATAGAGTTTTGTTGGCGTCCTGCAAATAGCTGTCCTTGTCCTCTACGAAAAGAACAATTTGGGGTGGAGACAGGTTTGATATGAAGTTGGCTTGTTTCATTGATTCAGTTATTGGCAGACTGGATAGCGTTCACTGTCCGCGTTCTTAAGATAAGATACTGCGACAATGGACTTGAAGAGAGGGAGGAAGGGGGGAAGACGGAGCCCCCGGGAATTGAAGGAAAATAGCCAAACTGCACCATGTGATGTGTGGCAGCCTGCCTTGTTGAAGGGTAAAAGAGCCCAAAGAACTGAAATTGGCTTCCCTTCCCTGCGCAGGTTTTGACAGAAAGGGAGGGGGACATGTCGTCCATATGATATGTATGAGGAACCCAATGTGGCCAAATTAGATGAGAGGTAGTCTGACGCTTGATGAACATGGCTGACTCGGGACTGCTTGGAGTGACGCAAGTCGCTAGAATTCAGTTGAATTGAATTGTGTTTATTACTTCTCTGTATGAAAATATCGTCCTTCCATAAAATATTCACCCACTTAAACTGTACAGATTGCCCCTTGACATTCATTCTGGATAGGGAATCAAGATATCTTTGAGACGGGGGGCTTTTTCTTTTACAGAGGACGACGAATGTTTACAATTTTAAATAGAAAATTACGCTGTTAATTCAACCCAAAAAAGCCCAAAAGGCATTACAAACCTGCGACATTTAGTTACTATTATTATATTTTATGTAGCTGAAAGGGTAGAAAACAAGGTTTAAAAGGGGGATGGGAATGTAGGTGGGTGTCCTCTTCTCACCATCTTTTGGCGGAGAAATAAAGGAATTATATTATATTCTTTTTCAGTGATGAGAGAAATAATAATTTAAGCGTTTTGTTTTATAATTGTATTTATCATTTTTAATATTTAATTTCTATTAAAATTATCAAAGAAATCAAAATATAGTTGTCTGCAGTCGAATAGGAAATGGAAAGAAAGATTTTTTTTTTTTGGGGCTTGAAAGATATTTATTCGGTTGAATTGCCAGTTGAAGGTTGAAAGGATGACATCATATGATTATGAATATTTCTTTTTTGCATAAATTTAAAATTGCAAATTCAAGATGGGTTATACTACTTAAGAAGTTAATATTAATATTTACATATCTCTATATAAACATAGTCCTCATTTACTTTCTCTTAAAATTTAAAATCATTCGATAAAATTTACACTTCAAAAAACAATCAAGCTCAATGCCTCTTCCTTCACAATTTTTGAATTTGATCTAACGAAAAAACATGTCACAGTTGGTTAAAAAAAACATAAGACATATTATGCGTTAGTATCTAAATTCAGACTTGTAGTAGTTTTGAATTAGAAGAAAATTCATGTCCTTCCAGCTTAGTCAGAGTAATCTTCTTTGAAGTCTGATTTCTTTGTAGAAATAAATACTCAAATTTCTATTAGACATTAAAAAAAAAGAAATTGCTACTCCAGTTAAAGTAGAAAAGGAAAAAATTAGTATATGTGAGAGTGGTGAGAAAAATTCAAGAATGGAAATCAGAATGTGATTTCAAAAGTCGAGGAGTATGAGAAGAATATTTGTAAGAAGTTGTCGGGACGCAGGTTTCAATTAATAATTCAATACTCTGCTTTATCTCTTGCTTTCTTCGTCACCAGCGACGATATGTTACCTCAAATATCTCTGCAATTTACATATCCCTACTTGATTACACATGTCTCTCATATATACCCAATACTTACACGGAGTCCGTATGGCGAACTAAATAAAACACCCAACTTAAATAAAATCTCCATCCATAATTTCTTTTTCTCTTTTCCAATTTTTTTTAAAAAGAACGTGTAAATTTAAGGATTTAACCAAATTGAGTTTGCATCCCCTTCATACCTGTAAATATGTTTGCGTAGAGTGTATGCTATATGGACTATTTTTGTTTCTTTTACCGAATGGTTTAAATATTGTTGTTGTTGTTGTTTTCTTTTTCAATATTTGTTACTTTAGAAATATAATATAAAATAAATATAATTTTCAACAAACATTTTTCGAAAATAATGATTTCAATTAGAAAAAAATTAACTATCTAAATCAAATTTAAACTATATTTTAGAGATGTATAAAGGATTTACACATCTTGTATAATATAGTCATTAGCTGACATGACCAATAATTGAATTCATTCTACCATGCATTAATGTGTGACTCCTGAATATGATATACTCTTTTCGTCCCATTTTATGTGTCATTTTATAAATTTTTTACATAGATTAATAAAAGTATTAAATAACTTAAATTATAGTAAAATTAAATGATATTTTACCAAAATGTCATAAACTTAAATGCTAAAAAAGATTTATATTTTACTTATCATTATTTTCAATGAAGGATAAAATAATAAAAAAAAATAATTAATACTTTATTAATAATATAAAATGATAGATAATTTAGGATATTTAAAATTTTCTAAAATAACCGATAAAATCAGACAGGAGAGTAATTTAATATTGAACCTTTCTAGAGAGAATTTCAATGGGCTAAATTTATTAAGGTTGCCGATGAACAGTAGACAGTAGGCTTGCTTGCACGTAGCTTGGCAAATACATACGTGCAAGAGATGTTTGTGGAGTCTAAAGTAACGGAATTTTATATATTGTACATAGTAGTTATGTATTAGAAAACCTTGGATTGCACAACAAATATCTCAGGTCATAAAATGGGAAACAAATCCATAACGGAATACTATATCCTAAGTTACTACAACAAAACAAATGCCTTCATTAAAAGCATCCAAATGAACAATGCTCTTGGCGACTAGGATCGAATTCACAAACGACCAACATTAATTAGAATAAAAGTAGAGGTGGTAGTAGTAGCTAGTTCATTTTTTTCTTAAAAAACAAAAAAAGAAAGAAAGGTAGAAGAGAGACAATTGAATTGAAGCAGAGGCAATTAAAACGCATGTACAATTATTAGAAATTTAAGATGTTGGAGATGGAAATAGGAGTTAAAGATTGGAACCAAGGACTGGTTAATTGAGGCCACAAGGGGTCTTGGGTCCAGCCCGTGTTCATGGGTAACTGGAGCTCCGGCAGCTTCTGCTTTGGCTCCGGTAGTTGCACCATTTCTTCCACTTGTTCTACCTTGAGTTGTGATGGCGTCATCATTGACGATGACTCACACAGCGCAGCCCTCTGCTCCATTACTTTCAACGATGTCGCCTTTCTGTATATCTTGCACAACACTATCATGTCCTGTGGCCGTGGGTGTTCATATCGATCAGTACGTTTATGTAGTATTATATATATCACTAGCTATCACTTGTGCAATTTTAATTCAATCAAATTAATTAAACTGGTAAATAATAATAATAATCATCGATCATAGATTAGATACGTACCTTGTTTGGGAAGTTAAAAGAGTCAGGCAGGCGGTACTCATTCATAACCCAATCGGTCTTGCATCCGCGGGGAGCTCTTCCCTGGTAGAAAACCAAAGTCTTCTTGAGACCGATGAGGCGCTTTGGGTCAGACAAGCTGAGGATTTTGCGGTCGGAGCCGGTGGCTTTCCAGAAGCCCTTCTGGGTGGTCCGGTTGGGCCTTCCTCCGCTTCCCTGCTTCTTGTCTCTGGGCACGAAGAAGTACCACTCTCTTTCCCCAACCTTCGCCATGGCAGGTAAATCCCAGGGATCGTGGTGATAGATGTTGAGGTAATCAATGATGTCCAAACACAGTTTCTTGCCAGTTATCATATTCTTGAGGTAGAAATCGAGGAGTTCTTCTTCGGTGGGGTGAAATCGAAACCCCGGAAGTTCAAGTTGTATATGATCATGATCTCCCATTGATATTGATGTCTAGTGTTTGTATGAGTAAAGCAAAATAATTAAAAAGGATATATATAGGATTGAAGGCGAAGTAAAGAGAAGAGGGAAGGTTACTTGGGTGGGTATTGCCATGCAAAAGAGTATTCATTTATATATAAGCAGGGAAGTGGTTGGTGCCTCTGCCTCAAATGGTAGTGGTGGTGGGTCCTCTTGCATTGAGATTCCACAGCCCAGACCTGGTCTAGGACGACCCCATTATACATTTTATATTTTATATTACACTAAGTTTTTGCACTTGCCATTTGAAATAAACAATGTAACTTGAGAAATTTTTTTCTAATTTGTTTTTCTTGTAACATTTTTTATATTTTACATTCTTAATTGAGCTGATTCAATTTTTTTTAAATAAAATTAATGGCGTTCAAATTCTATCTACATACTTTAAATAAAATGTATACTATATATTATCTCCATTCAAAATAATTTTTTATACACACAAATTAATTAAAAAAGGTATTAAATGGTAGCAAAATGTAATTATATTTGATTAATAAATATGTATAATTGAAGCACACGCAAAAAAAGAAAAGGTATAATTGAAAAACACAAAATAAAGAGAATGTATGTAGGGAGGTGAGTATTATTAGTAAGGAGACCCAAAAGTCAGTAGTAAACAAAAAAAGAGAGGAGGGCGAGGGGGAGAAGAGAGAGTGATGTTACGTGGTGGGATCCACACGGCTTTTGAATTCCTTTACGACTTTTACCCACCAATTTCTTCTTCTCATTCTTCTTTCCTGTTTTCTCTCAATCAAAACAAAACGACGCAAACCTCTTTATTCAACCATCTGCATCTATTGAGATTTTCCTCTCTCTTCCATTCTTTCCTAACATTAATTATTTCAATTCTTTCTTCTTTTAATTATTTCTTTTTTTTTTTTAACCAGCTTTAAGGATCTATTTTACTCTCTATCATCAGCTTCTCCCTCCTTCAATTGTCCACGTAAATTATTAGAGGATCCGTGTGTGCAATGAAAGCAAAATTTACTTACATTTTACTAACCAAAAAGTGTAATTAAGAATTAAAATCAGCTAATTTCTTGGCAATATTCATCTTCTAGAATTTCCTTTTCAAGAATGCTCTTGACCTGGTCGCCTTCTTTTTCGAATACTTTTTTTTTTTTCCTTTTAAGTATCACCAAGGCGCCAGAGTTTTGGCCCGAGAGAGAGAAAGAGAAAAACTTAATTGCTAAGTCAAAGAAGAATATGAAGGTTCAATCATATTTATAAATGTAAAATGCGTCGAAGTTTGGGTTCATGACTGCATTAATTCCAATTTGTCGGAGATGTTAAAATGTACGGAATGAGATTAATATATATATATATTTGGTCTCATTTACCGCATACGATGTAGTATTTATTATATATTTTTAAAAATATCATTATTTAATATATTATAAAGAGAGAGAGAAATAAATTAAATAATAATAATTTTTTTAAAAAATGCAATTTTCAGAGAAAATTAAGGTAGTTAATTAGTTTTAACTCCTATCTTTAATTCACATAATTTAGTTAAAAAATTATTATATTAAGGATTAGAAGGAGTATATTGATAATGGAATGAGGAGAAATTACCCATCTAATTAATCAAACCAGATTGAGGGTTGGTCAAAAAAACAGATTCACGAGGGACTAATAGTAATTAACCAAATACAGCTGTTCAACTTGCATTTTGAAATTAAACACCAATTAAGAGGCATACAAATACAATTAATTGCTCATATCATAGCAGACAGAATTCCATTATAAAGATATTTGAATGTGTAAGTAATCAAATGATTAGAGTTGAATTAAAGAATATAACAGTCAGCAGGGTGACCACAAGATCAACAGAAGAAGGCTAACCCAATTACTATTATGTATATATGAATATAGTAATATATATGCTTTGTGAATTAATCAAAACCACGCGTCTGCGGCAACATTTAAGTAATTAATTGTTGAAGTTAATTGTTCTAATAAAAACAATGGACAGTTTTCCATGATGGAGACAATGGACCCTTTGACTTGGAAGTCTTGTGCCAACTCTCTCTTTCTCTCACTCTATCTGTTAACAGACTTACTCATTTCTTCAATTCTTCCTGTCTAGCTCCCTTCAATTCAACTTTATCCAAGTCTTCCCCACTACTTCTTAATTCCCACCATATGCTCCTTCCTCGAAAGTGTTCCCCCCCGGTCTTTCTTTCTTTTTTTAAATAATGATTTTTCTTTTGATGAAAAATCATCCAGCTCTTCTGACGTCGTTGGGCCTCGGCAATAGAACTAGTATATATATAAATATATATTGTACTCTTGATACTGTTTTTTTTTTTGGTCTTGAATTCTTAATTAATTTCCCAAGGTCTATCCTAGCTAGCCATCTGCGCATATATAGAAATATGAATCATTGGAACAATACTTTTGTCACTTGGTCATTGGACCTTAATTTGTATATACAGATGTCAGCTAGCTTGATAGCATGCACTTACCACAATTTCACGTGTTACCTAATTACCACTTCCTCCATGCATGTCCTTAATTGTATATATGACACTTTGTGTCATGTCTTCGCTTCCATGCATATATGTTTTAAAAATCACATGCATGTGAGGTATATTATTATTATTGTTATTTCTATATAGGAGGTTAATATTAATTCATGTTTGTTAATTATGAGTCCAATTCATTCAGTCTATTTTGTTCAGGCCGACTTTATAAACTAGTGGATGTTTTGAGTCACGCGAAACTTCGAGAAAAAAAAAAAGGTGAAAATAGAATTTAGAGGGGGGAAAAAGAGTTGAACACTGCAGTAAGTCATAAAGGGAATTTTGATATCAAATTAAAGACTTGCTATATATACATACGGAGATTGGGTGGTACAGATTTCTCATGCATGGGTACTACAGGGAATTAATTAAGCAATAGGCGTACGTGCGGACTGTTTAGGTGGCCTTGGACACTCCTGCCAGCTGGGATTCCATCAACTCGATGCTGCTTATACATGATTTCTTCGCAACTGGCCTGCTCTCTAACCGCATAGTGTAAATAGCTGCGGCCTTTTGGTACCAAACCAAAAAAAAAAAAGGAATTTTGAAAAAATGAAAATGTCTTCCATGACATATATATAGTATAGCATAGTATGTGCTTGACAGCAAGCCTTTTCTCCTTTTCTTATTCAATACTTTTCACTATTTGGTATGGAGAAGCAAACCATAACAAATAATAAAAGAATAACTCATCATAAAGAAGGTTAAAATAAATTGTACAAATTATATAAGAGGTTTTGTATAAATTGAAGGATTTTGTCTTGTTACGGCAGCAAAAAGTTGATAGCAGTAAAAGCGCAACAGTAATTGGTGGGCGTGGTCTTACAGGTTAAAGTTGAGGATATTTAATTATTCTTCTATTTCTCATTATTATAAATGATTTTTAACTAATTTACATATGAAAAAAATGGATAAAAATAATTAAAATTTTTAAATTTTACAAAATTTATTGTAACTTTTTAATATTATTCTCATTAAATTATAACTTATTTTATTTATATTTTTCTTAGTCTCTCTTCATCATAATTGTTAATAAGGAGTAAAGAAAAATAATAATATTTAATACTTAAAAAATAACTTATATTTGACATGTTTAAATTTTTCTAAAAATTACCTTATAATAAAAAATTCTGAGGTAGTATATATTCTAGACACATATTAACGATAATTATGGCATTTTGTATATATTCACTTGAACGACGTAACTTTGGTGGTCTTCCATATCTTAATATTTTTAAAAAATAGTCACAACTTTCTAAAATTATTTTTATTAAATTTTCCCATTTTAATTATTACTATCTCTTTTAATCTTTCCTAACTATTTTTTTTCAAAATATAAGTCATATCTATCTATCCCATATTTATCAAGGAAACATTAATTCTTCTAAAAATTTTTATAACTTTCCAAAGTTATTCTTATTAAATAAGATTAAAAATAAATTATTCTTTTTCCTTATAACTTTGTTCACTTTTCTTTCTCATAATTAAATACTATCATAAATAGGGATAAGATTGAAAATAAAGCATCAAATAGTCATTAGTTTTCACAAAGTGATTTATATTTTGAAATATTAATTTATACTAAATCCACTCTATATTTTGAAACGGTGGGAGAATAAGAAAAAGTCAAAATATTCACTTCAATTGAATATCATAAATGGGAGGTGAAAATGAAAAAATAATATTAAATAGTTATTAATTTTTACAAAGTAATTTATATTTTGAAACATTATTTGCCATTAAATCAACCTTCTATTTTGAAATGGTACGTAGAAAAATATTTAAAAAAAAAAGGATATTGCAAAACGTTTCATTGATGAGTATTTTAGAAACCAAAAGAGAGAAGGCGGTGTTTACAACTGGCAAGGCATGACTCATGAGGCGGTCATGAAATGGAGGGGGTGATGGCGATGCTTCCGCGAAAGCAATATGGACCCAAATCAATCGTAGCTTCTGGGCTTCGCTGGGGCCAACCCAAAATGCCCAGATTTAAATCATTCATATTCATAACATGATTATTATTATTTTTTTATCTTCACATTACTCCTTTTGATCTTTATTATAAGATATTTTTAACTATCACATATGGATTAAGAAAAGTTGATTACAGTTTAAAATTGATAAAAAAAAATTCTGACATTCATATTTTATCCTTAAGAAGAGAATAAAAATATATTAAATTAATAATGATGGTAGGAGGAGAGAGAAGTTAATTAAAAGAAAATTAAAAAATTACAAATATTTTTCACGATCTGAAAGCAAGGCATTGGACCAATGATCAAAGCAGCTTCTACATCAGGAGTGACCTTCAAAAATCAGAAGGAATGACTTAAAGATTGGAATGAAATAGCAAAAGAAATTTGAAAAGAGGCGGGTGAACTTTTATTCAGACTCTGCTTTGTATCTCAGTCATGGCATTGTGAAGAATGAAGGGAAGATAGAACGCTGTGTGATTGCTCTATATCTGCATGTGGAGCTACCAGTAACAAACGAAGGAAAAAACACCAAAAAAGCTTAAACTAGCCAAAAAACTTCACCAACGTTATCTCGTTGAAACAGAGGTTGTATGACCCTGTTTTGCTTCACATCAACATAGAGGTTTAATCTTTCATGTGCCATTCATAATCAGTATTATGCTTGACTTAGGGTCTGTTTGGTATCACTACCCAAACATTGGTTTGGAGCCAAAACTAAGTTTAATGTAGTTTTAGGTGTGTTTGGTACTTTTTGTTTTCCCTTTTGAAAACAATTTCACATGCAGAACGTGGTTTCCGAAGAAGTAGTTCAATAGTTGCTTTTCTGTTTTGCTTCTTCAGTTTTATCTGTATTTATTTTAAAGTCAGATAAAAATAGACCAATAAAAATGAGAAAAATTAGAAAAATTAGGAAAATAAAATTTCCATAAAATTTATCCTATCTATTGATCAAAATGTCCCTTCAAAATTTTATTTTTCATAGATCATGACCTGTAAGAAAATGTTATATGAGATATATTATGTTTTCAATTAAATAAATGCAGATTAAATTTTAGTCCAAGTAAATTAAATTAATCATGGGATAGAGTTTAAGCTCAATTTAGAGGAAAATTATGAGTTTTGTCAAAACCAATTTTCAAAAAAATCATCCAAACATAAACACGTTAGTCCAAAACCAATTTTTATCATAACTACGTTATAAAACCAATTCTACCAAAACTCATTTTTAATCAACTGAAAATCAAACGGGTCCTTAAATGTAAAGCCAAGCTTCATAGATGAAGATGACTCAGTTTCAAATGGTGTGAGCAATCATAAAGAGACTTTGGATTCTTTGATGCTCTGTTATGCAAATGGGAGAGAAATGGCAAGGGAGAACATGGCTCCAAACATACTGCTTAACTTAAATGTTGTCCTATCCTCGAATAATTATGATGGCCTTTGTGTGGATGATACTGCCATGGAAGCAAACTATAAAGGTAATGAACACCTCACACCTGATAGCCACAACGACACACACATCTATGAAGAGCTTAATGATCAATGGTTCGTTGATGAGGAGATTAATGATCAATAGTTGAATGAAGACATGGATGTTCATGAAATAGACCCCTCACATAATCCTAGTATGCAATACGAACTCGATGGTGATTGTAAATTTTTTGAATTATTTTTAAATATTTGTTAATTAATTTAATTATATTAATTCTTCATCTTTATTAATTAAATTTTCATAGTATATTGTATTTGGCATATTTAGTAATAAGTATCGATCTTGTTTGAGTAAGGTTTTAGCGAGTCTTTTCCCCCCCTAGTATAGGAGTATTTGGCATATTCAGATTGGAAAAAGTACTCCCTATATTTAACTCGTTTTCAATTTGATCATTAAAATTTTAATTGTTGTTCATTATTCAGATATTTTACCCTTATTGAAAATTTTCATTTTCCATTTTAATTTGTTTTCATTTTGTTCATTATGATTTTAATTTTCTTGATTTTTTTGATTTCTTCCTTATTCAACTTGTAGTGCATTTTTTTTAAAAAATTCATTTTGTTGATGTTTTGTTTAATTTTTGAATAATTTGCTTTCATTTTGTTGTTTACAAATTAAAATTTGTTGGTTTTTTAGATTTTCAAATTAGTTAGTCATACATTGGTTTTTTATATTAATGTTATTTTCTTTTTATTTTATTGCTATTTTCTTTTCTTTTTTTTTTATTGTGATGCAAATCAATCTATGATAGAAGGAACAAGTAGAGAAATGAAATTTTTAACAAATGAAGAACAGGAATCTATTGCTCAATATCTAAAGCATGTAAGTAATGAATGGAGGCTCAAGCGGGGGATGATAAATAATGTTGCTTCAATATTCAATACTTCCAGAAGTACTTCCAGAAGTACCATTGATCGCATTTGGTTCAAATTAGGAATATTGGTGACTCATCTCACAAGAAGACAAAAAATTGTGGTCGAAAGAGGATTCAATTAGACATAAGAAGAATTCGTGATACTCCTCTATCACAGCAGACCACTCTTTGATCACTATCTTGTGCGTTGAATATTAGCAAGACTTCTCTTATTAGATTTCAGAAAAATGATCTTATTCGTCGACACTCTAATGCAATCAAGCCATTAATGAGGGATGATAACATACCGCATGCTCCTAGATTCAAATCCATGCATAACGTTGTGCACATCGATGAAAAATAGTTTTACATGACAAAAAAGTTAGTTAATTATTATCTTCTACCGGATGAGGAAGAGCCACACCAGACTTGCAATAATAAGAACTTCATTCCTAAAGTGATGTTTCTAGTAGCTGTTGCAAGACCAAGATTTGATAGTGAAGGGAAAGAAATTTTTTTCTGGTAAGATTGGGGTGTTTTCACTTGTTACGCAAGAGCCTGCCAAAAGAAGTAGTGCTAATAGACCAGCTGATACATTGGTTACCAAACCCATAACTTTGGTGAATAAGGAAGTTAGTAGGCTTTTGCTAATTCAGCATGTTTTACCGGCCATTAAACAAAATCGGCCAAGAGAACATATAGGAGAAACAATTTTCATTCAACAAGATAATGCTCCGTGTCACATGGATGAAAATGATGAAGAGTTTAGTTGAGTTGCCTGCGAAGTTGGCTTTGATATACGTTTATATTCTCAGCCACCAAATTCTCTGGATTTAAATGCCTTGGACTTGGGATTCTTCAACGCCATACAATCATTACAATACAAGGAAGCACCGAAAACTATTGATGATCTTGTTGGTGCTGTGGTCAAAGCATTTCATGATTTTTCACCCATTCAGTCAAAAAAGATCTTCCTCATACTACAGAGTTGCATGGAATCGATTATTAAGCATAAGGGTTCAATTAAGTATAAGATCCCATACATTAAAAAACAAATCATTGAGAGAACCGGTATACTCCTAGCACAGATAGAGTGTGATGTCTAGAGCTGCTAAAATGGGTCAGAACGCCTTAAACGGGCCGACTTGCCATTGGCCTATTTTTTGGCGGGGCGGGTCGGGCTAGGGGACCCATAAGGGCTGGTCATGAAATCCTCAGCCCACCTCACCATACATGGGCTAGCGGGCCAAACAAGCCAGCCCATCTTTTTTTTGTTTTTTCTCCCTGTTTGGTTAAACCATCAACTTTATATTTTACTATCATAAACTAATTGACAACATCTATGAAATTTTTTTGCCTATTGATACTTAAAGTCTTAACCATGATATATTAATACATAATAACTAAAATTATAAGACCAAATGTCCAAATGACCTAATCCAAAGCAACATCAAGTCTTAATACATAATAACACAAATGACCATCCAATTCATTCATCAAAGATCACATTTGAAGCTTCTTGATCTGGATGAATATCAATCTTCAAATCATCATCATTCTCTCCATCATCATCTGAAGCAAACAAAAAGTAAAGATACATATTATTAAATATTATTTGGTAATCTTGAATGCTTATGCTTTTGATAAATATATATATGAATATGTAAGATAAATAAGATGACAATATAAATATATTACCAGTAGTTTCAAATCCAAGCACCCAACTACGTGTACAAATAAGAGCTTGAACATTATCTGGAAGAAGTTGAGATCGATATTTTGTGAGAACATGTGAGCCAATGCTAAAGGCCGATTCACTAGCCACAGTGGTGATTGGAATACTAAGAATATCACATGTCATCCTTGAAAGAATAGGAAATCGATCTTTATTAGTCTTTCAAAAATTCAAAACATCTAATTCTAAAAATAATTGAGGCTCAAGTGGTGTTTCTTCTAAATAATAATCCAATTCAGACTTTGCAATGAGAGTACCTCTGCTCCTAAAATTAATATAGCCCTACATCATAAAAAATAATTATAATTATAAAGTACCAATTGGAAGATAAAAAGAAGATAAATAAAAATGTTAAGTCTTAAATAATTTGAAACTTATACCAAGAGCTTTAGTGAAAATTTTGGAGCCATCTTTCTTAACCATAGTATCATTCCTTGCACCATAGGTGGGATGAATTGGTACTTTTGAAAAACTTGAACTTGTTCCTCGTCCAACGCCAATATCATTAGATGAAGATGAAGTACTCACATCTCTATATTGACCATAAATATAATATAACTTGCTCTTAATTGCTTCAACTTTATCTTGGCAAGTCTCAGAGTTAGGGTCAAGTAATGAATAAGAATATTCTATCATTGCAAACTTCATTCAAGGATCAAGAACACTTGCAAGTGCAAGTATCATGTTGTAGTCACTCTAATACTTGTCAAATTTTCCTTTCATTCTCTGAGCCATTTTTCGAATATCATCATCATCATTATCCATGTTTTCTTTCAACAACTCAATTTTGGAAATTTGACTGAAATACATATTAGAAGTAGGATAAGATGGCCCAGAAATCAAGTTTGCAATAACATCAAATGGCTCTAAGAAATTGCACATTAGCTCTGCTCTCCTCCACACGGCATGTGATGGGTAAAACTTGTAATGTCTATCATTTAAAGGCAAAATAGAAAATGCACGACGATATCTAATTCCACTTTCAAGCATTGCATAGGTGAAATTCTATCTAGTTGGCACATCTAACCATAAGCCCATTGAGGTATCAATGCCGCTCACTTCATCAATACATTCTTTGAAACTAATCATTCTTGCCTCCGATGATTTCACATATTTAATGTTGTCTTGAATTTTTTGCAAAGCATCACTAGTTATCTTCAAGCCATCTTGAACTATAAGGTTTAAGATGTGAGCACAAAACTGAATATGAAAAAATTCCCCATTGCATATTAAGCTATTATGCAAACTCAACTTCTCCTTCAAAATATCTTGCATATTGTCATTGGCTGAGGCATTGTCCAAAGTAATTGAAAACACTTTTTTCTCAATCCCCTAATCTATTAAGCAATCATACACCTTCTTTGATAATTCAATCCCTGAATATGGAGGCTCCATCTTACAGAAAGGAAGAATTTTGCTATTAAATTTCCAAGTTTCATAAACAAAATGAGCAGTTAGGCAAAGATATCCTTCAGAAGTTACCGCAGCCCAACAATCAGATGTTAAGCATATTCTACTAGGAATCTTTGACAAAATCTATTTCAACTTTTCCTTTTGACTCAAATACAATTTCAACACATCTGCCACGGCGGTTTGCTTACTAATATACTTAACATCAGGATTAAAAAATGCATTGAGTTCTCTAATCCATTTATATTGAACGAAAGAATAAGGAAGATCATGTGCAATTATAGCCATTAAAATGGTCTCCCGTATATGTATTTGATCAATTTTCCTAGACCTCACATTTCCTTCTTGGTTCATCAACAACACACCAACATCATGAAATTTTGCGAGAGCTGGACATACTTTTATTTGACGATTGAGATGTGAAGTACCATGTGATTTACCACTTGCTACATATTGTCTTCCACAACCATTACATTTTGCTACTTCTTGTCCCTTAGCATTATGTCCAGCTTTAGTGAAATAATTCCAACAATCAGCTGTGCAAGTTTTACTCCTTTTAGATTCTTGATTATGCACAGAACTACCATAAGTTCTTTTAGGTCCAATTTGGGGTTCAATATTAGCACTAGCATTTACATTATCAACCTCCAAATTACTAGTATCACCCACATTAACATTAGACATATTTTAATCTGCAAGTAAGAAAAATAATACACCATTATAACAACATAATATTTGTTCTAGTCCAACCAGCCTAAATAGTAAATCTGTAAATATTAAGTCCAAGGCATCAATCATAGTCCATAGATTTTAGTGACAAAATGGAGAATACCAAAAAGAATTAGTGACAAAATGGAGAATACCAAAAAGAAACTTATCGTTACAAGTGTGGTGCTATTGCTGCAGAGCTAGAGAAGAGAGGAGAGATTGAGACTGAGGACGTTGAACAGCAAATCAGTAATCAAGCTCGGTTGGCCGCATGGGTGAGGGATTGAAGATAAGAACACCGGATGAGTGGTGGAAGACAACAACACTGGACACAAGTTGTACCTGTACGAGAAGGGATCTCAGATCTGTGGCTATGAGAGAGAGACTGCGACCCTAGGACTTGGCACTCACGAATGAGACCGAGCTCGAGTAAGAGTGTGAGACCTAAGCTGCTGGCGATGAGACCGAGACTGAGCGGAGCTGTGGAGGGAACGAAGTTAGGAGTTAGGACTCACTGACTTGGCACTTGGCCACTCGCGAAAGAGACCATAGGAGCAAACGGACGGCAAAGTGGCGGACACCGAAGCGAATGGATGGCCAAGTGGGATTTACCGATTCAGGTTTCAGGAAGAGAAGAGTCAAGGGAGTGCAGACGGACGCAGTCCGGTTCTTCACGGTTTTAGACTTCATTCAGTGGCTCACTTCTTCTTTCATCAGTCTGGGTTCTTCAGGCGACGACTCTAACAAAGGTAAAGTGCTTAACCACTTAACCGGTTAACACTTTAAGTTTAACATGAAGGACCAAAAAAAAAAAGGCCAGCCCATTTTTTTTAGCGGGCTGGCGGGGTGGGCTCAAATTTTTCCGCCCATTATGAAGCCCCTTGATTTTTCTAGCTCGCCCTGCCACTTTTGATGGGCTAGAAGGGCTAGCTCACGGACTACAGCCGTTTTAGCAGCTCTAGTGCTGTCTCAGTGGTGCAAGGAGCATTTGATTACTTAAGGGAAGTTGGTGCTTCATCATAATGGGATTTTGAAGTTTTTTGTTCATTTAATTACTTGATTACTTAAGGGAAGCAGCACTTTTGTGTGTTCTTTATGTTTTAGAAAATAGGATTCGCATTTTGTTCTTACTATTGTAAGGTCAAATTCATTTGCAATGGCACTTAAAACTTAATCAGCTCATGTTGCTATCTCCCTACGTCTCTCGTCCAATATTTAATATTCTAATTGCAACTTGGTTGCAAGTTAATCAAGTTAGAATGTAGGAGTTTTATAATTTCTTGTGATACAAAGAATCTCGGAGTAAGAGGATATTCTAATTTTTTACTCTATAAGAAAATATTCTAATTTTTTATTGCAGCTATTCATCCTTTTTAGATGTAGCAAAATTCACCACAGCAACGAACATAATTACAAGGGCATCATATATCTTACCAAAATGAACTCGACTTGTATTAAAAAACTATTATGTTAAGGCAAAATGATGGAAATGAAGTTGGCCGACCAAGTTATGTATTCATTGGTGTCTAAAGTGTTATTTTCATTGCCTACTTCTAATCCAAATTATAAAATATATAAAAAAAATGTCTTTTAATATTTGACTCCTTTTGCAACCACTTATAATAAAATATTTAGCAACATTCACAGTAAAATTTAAATCACCCATTACATTAGGACCCAGATATAAAAATATTAAGCATACTACTATATAGATGAATGTCATGAAAATTAATCCAAAATGATGGAAGAAATGAAAAGGGAAGTTATAGGATGAAATACACAAATCTTTTCGAAGAGTCATCCAGTTGAAAAAATAAAAACAATGAATTAAAGAAAAGTGGGGTATTTGATTTTTTTTTTTGGACCAACTAAGTGGGGTACTTGGTGACTATCCTTAATTACCACTTTCTTTTTTCCTTTTACATTTGTAGAGCATCACAGTTTTTCCTTTTACATTTGCAAAGCATCACTGAAATATAGATGATTATTACAAGAAATACCATAGAATTAGCATTAACCAAAATTGGACATCACCATCCTCCTCTTTCGAAGAACATTATGAATCATTAACAAATTTTTACTATAAGAAAACAGGGCATTTAGAAGTGGCTTTTCCTAATTACATAGCATCAATTGCTCTATGGTTAATAGAATAGAGCATCACCAACTACGGCATCTACCATGAACATCAAAACAAATCATGAAGTACTTCCATTTCTAGAAATGATTAGAGCTCCTAAGAATTAATCAAACTAATAAAAGTCAGGTAAATAGATTTTTAACATACTCCGAATGAACTTCTTCCTTTCTTTTTCTTCCATATTGTCTTCTTCACCTTCATCTTTAGGGACCTTGTTCATATCAAAAGAATTCCCTTTTGAACTAAATCCCTCCTCTAAATCTACATTGTTGTCGGAGTTAATTTCTTTGTCATCTGGTAGCTTGTTTAGGTCGAAGTTATTGACAACCCCGTTTGGTGTTACATCATAGTCGGAGGTCAAACTCTTCCATTCCCCCTCATTGGTGTTTCGAACTTGAGTTACAACCTAACTGCTGACGGAATCATCAACAACGTCATCATCAATAGAATCAGGGATGACCAAACCATCCAACGAATCTTCAACCACTGCAAACAAATCCTCCGATAATGTTGAATCCCCCATTGTGATTTGAAGGCGCTCTTCTCACGGTTGCAGTAAATGAATGAAAACATGAATGCCGATACTGGAGAGGAAGATGAGGCGTTACATATAGGAAGGTGAAGGCCTTCATTACTTGGGTTAATTGAAACCTCGGGAAATTGCTTTCTGACATGCCACTCATTACAATTCATAAAGTATTTGAGCAAAAAAGAAACTGACAAGGCATTCAATAAGAGCAAAATTGAAACTAAAATTAAAATATATTACTTAACATCTTATATTTTATACTAGGTAAGTTTTCTAAATAACACTCTATAATATGGATCGGAGAGAGTATTTATTACTACTGCGCACAGTATCTATTTCACTCGCCTTTACTTTATGTTTTGAGAGCAATCAGGACTTACCTACTAAAGTTGTGGAAGGGCAATAAGTGTTTTGTTTTGTTTGAGCATTTTGTATTTAGGTGCTTCAGAATGAATGGACACACGATTTGGTTGAGAGAAGCAAGAAAACAAGATTCATTGCAGTGCTGCTGGCAACAGATGGGTGCCCTATCCTATCTGGCTCTCTCTTTGTATTCATTCCTAGGGCCATCTCGGTCCCTAATATACATATGTACGTCCGTCCAAGCATTTTGGTGCATGTCCGCCACAGGTCTTACAATGCTCACAGTTTCCCCAGTAACCTGTAAATGCATAAACATGCATATATACATACACAGAGATACGGACATGAATATGGTTTAATTTGAAAGAAGTAACGCAAGTGAAAAATAGGAGAAAGGACAAGGCAGGACCTCTTTGCCCATTAGCGTCCTGGGAATGATCCTTTGGAGCAACAATCAAACCCAAAGGTGTGAAAAGAAAAACAGAAATCAAAGGATAAGTTTAAAGAAAGAAGGGGAGTAGAGGAAGCAGGTATGTTGGGAATACCCAAGAACATTTCCACCACCACGATGAACAGATTGGGAAATAAGATCCATTAAGCCGATGCCGCCGCCGCCGTAAACAAGATCTAAACCCCTTAATACCTGTTAAAAGAACAGAGAGAGAGCGAGAAAGAGAGAGATTTAGAAATGAAAGGGAGAAGAAAAAGAGAGAAAAAGGGAAAGGGAAGAAGGATACCAACTCTTGGGCCAATTCAATGGCAGCGTCTCGGTAGGAATTTCTTTTGCCGGTCAGCTTCCACAGAAGACGCAAACGCTTTTGAAGCGAGACCTCACCGCTTGGCCTTCCATTCTTCGTCTGCCTTCGTCGCTTTCAACCTTTTTGGTTGGGTGCCAGAGATTATGCCAACAAACCTATGTAATGATAATGGAAAACAGAGACGACACAGTGGCGGTAGTATTATTGATCATAAACTCAGATACAAGCAAACCAGTCACAAGGGAAGGCAGAGTTACAGATAGAAGAAGACATTTGAGACGGAGGGAGAGAAACATCAATAATTCTTCACACCCTCATCCGTTGGACTGGACAGCTTATATTCCTTCATTCTCTCTCGGGCCTCCAAAGTTGGTTTGCGCATCCTGATACTGCGAGATGATTGTGCCCAGTCAATTGATCCGTTGCAAGGCTGTGTGTCATCAGGTTAAGCCTGGGCCTAGCGAATTAATGGGCCACTTATGACAACCTATCAAGTGGAAACATTTAAAAATTAAAAATGTGTTCCGCATTTAAACCAACAAAAAAATCATAAATTCTTGATGAGGTCAAAGCAGCTGTCCCAACCTGGCTCTGACTGTGCTCTCAATCTTGAGAGTTGAGACCTTGTTTCTAAAATTAGAAAAAGGAATGTAACGAAATTTTTTTGGGACCAAATTTTAATGAGAGATTTTTCTTGGCCTGATACGTAATGAGAGTGTGAGTTAATGGACAAGAATTAGTGCATTTTTTGGCCACGAATGTAATGAGAGATTTTTCTCGTGAGGGAGATTGTGCTTTGAAGCAAGACAGCACTATTTCTTGTAACAGGAAGTGCCATGGCTAAGTGCAACGAATTCTAGACAGTTACTTTGAAATGAAAAGCTAAGCTAGCTATTCTTTCTCTCTTACTCCTCGTTTGGGTAATTATGGCTATTGTTAAAAGAGGGGTACCCTATTGGGTAGCTAATGATCTCTTGCTATCTAAGAATACTGAAAGTTCTTGTGCAGGGATAGCCGAAAAAAGCAGGAGTTGGCTGTGCATTACTGTTTTTTTTTTGTTTGGTTTACCACTTTGTTACCATGATTGATTTAGACCTTATTAGAAATTGAATGGTATTACCAATGGGCGCCTGATCAAGTGGTCACGGGCTTGACTAACATTTTTTAGGGTCGAGGCTTCAATTCCTGAGCAGTGCAGTAGCATAAAAAAAGGAGCTTTCAAATAAGGTTTCTCATCGATACCCTTGCCACCGCAAGGTTCAGCAAAACGGAGCAATGAACCCAAGTTACCTCAAAATACAGGGTACAACAACAAAACAAAACAAAAAAAAGAAATTGAATGATATTTAAATGGGTTTACGGACAAATTTTTAATTATAAATACAGATTGATTGTATTTTAGAGATTGAAATAACTTTGTATATTAATTTCACAACTTTGAAATCAAGAAATTGCCAAAATAGTTGGTTATTTTAAATCAAACTAATAAATACTTTTGTCAATTAAATTGATAAAGCAGCATGCTTTTTATTGTCATTTAATTCAAAAATTATGATGTATGTGAAAATCTAATTAAATCGAAAAAATTGCCAAATCTTCCGTTTATTTATGTTTTTGCTTTTACTGCTAGTTGGCTAGGATAGTTTATTTTGTCCTTTCGTTTCTCTGGTTGTCTCTTGTTGATATCAGTTTGTTGAACTCCTTGATGATATCAATTTGGTGTAAAGCAATTTTCAGTATAAAAATTGATTTTTTTTAATTTTTACATTAATATCAACATCAATATTATTAAATAAAAAATTATAATAAATGATATTATTTTCAGTTTGTAAATTGTGTGATTCATCTTTCAAATTTAATCAAATGGGTTATTAAATAATAACAATTATAAAAAAATCTTCTATTTTTTAAGGGTAAATAAAGACATACGTTGGATGGGTTTGGGGTTGGGCCTGAGGGAGTTATGGAGTATAAGAAGAACATGTATAAGTCAAGGAAAGAAACTCACCAAAAAAAAGGGGAAGAAGATATAAAAGAGGAACATGAGTCGGGGCAGAAAAGAAGAAAAAAAGAAGATGGATGATACTATGGCAGCATCTGTGTGCTTATCGACTCTCATAATCTCAACCATTGAAGCAATCCATATGGATATAGCTTTAGCTTTGGCTGCAGCCTGGAATCATGTTTCATATGCAGCGTAAGAATTCAAACTGTGGATAGAATGCTGCTCCCAACCCTAGGCGAATTCGATTCATATTATTATGTTTCCTGATATTTCACTAAAATTTATTCCTTTCTTCAACAAATTTTTAAATGCATTCTTTTATCCGAAGTACTACCATTTTCTTCTTATTTATTCTAGTTTCTTTTCTTTGCAACCATGGGGACCTACTAAATTGCACACCAATCCATGATGTGTTGGGTGTGGGTTCCCTTTCTATATGAAGAAAGACTCAAATCTAACATCCCATTATGTGCCTCACTTATTTAAGTGAAGATGAGTCATATTAGGAAATAAGAGTGAGATCATATTCAAATTAGAACAATCGTTTTTAAGAGAGGTGAAGAGCAAAACATATTTTCACACATCAACAAAATAGTCACGGAAAAAATTCATTTACGAATTTGTTAACTATTGTTTCACACTGAAATTCTGTCAGCAGGTTTGAGACATCTAGTTCTTCATTTTCAATGGTTAGATTGTCATTTCGTGGTCTGGTATGAGAGCTATTCAATTCGTACTAAATCTGAAATTTTGGGGGTTTTTTCATCATCTTGATTCTCTATTGTAAGCATTTTACTTTGATTGTTGGAGGAGATGTTAGCACTGATTTATGCACTTGATTGAAACTCTGTTATACCCCTATTTTGATCATAGAGGAGCTATTTTCATTAGTCTAGACAATCCGTGGTTTTTACCCTTACCTTGAGGGGTTTTCTACATTAAAAATCTTGGTATTTCTTGATATAATTGTAGTTTTTATATTTTGTCATATATTTGTTTAATTGCTTCTCATAAATTCTTACAAGTATGAGAGATTTATTTCCACTGCATATATATTACTATGTTATTGTTCCTATCAGAGTGACATCAACAGGGAGTGCAACATAACTATCCCGATGATAGACAGTTTGGAAATGGGTTGGATGTTCCAACAAATAGCGTTGAAAAGCAACATAAGTCACAAGATGAGAATCTAGATGATGCACTTGGCCCCCCTCAAGTTCAACTCACGAGGTTTAATAGGCAAAGACAACCATCTAAAAGGTATCATTCTAATGAATATGTGATCTTGATTGATAGGGGAGAACCTGAGTGTTTTGAAGTGGCCATGGAAAGTGAAGAAAAACAAACTGGATAGAATACAGAATGAAATGAAACCTTTACATGGCAATTACACATTTGATTTGGTGAAGTTGGCTAAGGGCAAAAGGACGTTGGACAATAAGTGGACTTATAAGGTAAAGCATGAGAGCAATTCTACATCTCCGAGATATAAAGCTAAGTTAGTGGCGAAAGGCTATAGTTAGAAAAAAGGAGTTGATTTTAACAAAATTTTCTCTCTTGTGGTGAAGATTTCATCCATTAGAATTGTGTTGAGTTTGGCTACTACTTTTGATTTAAAGGTGAAGCATATGGATGTGAAGACTAATTTTTTGCATAGTGATTTGGAGGAAGAGATTTACACAAAGCAACTCGTTAGTCTTCATGTTATAGGCAAAGAAGATTATGTGTGTAGATTGAGAAAGAGCTTAATGATTTGAAGCAGGTTCCAAGGCAATGGTATAAGAAGTTTGAGTATGTTATGTGTGAGCAAAGCTACAAGAAAACTACTTCTGATCATCGTGTTTTCATTAAAAAATTTTTTGATGATGAATTCATTATTCTATTAGCGTATGTTGATGACATGCTTATTATTGGAAAAAATGTTTTTAGGATTGACAGGTTGAAGAAGCAATTGGGTGAATCATTTACCATGAAAGATATGGGGCCTGCTAAATAGATTCTTGGCATAAAAATCTAGTGTGATAGAAAGGAAAATAAGCTTAGGCTATCTTAGGAACACTACATTGTAAAAGTGTTTCAGAAATTTCAAATGAAAAATACTAAGGCAGTAAGCACTCCACTGGCTATTCATTTTAAATTAAGTACTAAATAAAGTCCTTCAAATGAAGTTGAGAAGTTGGATATAGAGAGGGTTCCCTATATATCTGCAGTAGGTAGTTTGATGTATGCAATGGTATGCATAAGACCTGATATAGTGAATGTTGTTGGTAAAGTCAGTAGATTTTTATCAAACCTAGGTAGAGAGTATTAAAATGTTGTGAAATGGATTCTGAAGTATCTTTGTGGTACTGTTGGTATAAGGCTTTATTTTGGAGGTGATAAGCCTACTCTTGAGGGGTACATAACTCAGATATGGCTGGAGATATCAATTCTAGAAAGTCTATTTCGAGTTATTTAATTAAATTTGAGGGGGGAGTTGTGGCTTAACAATCTAAGTTGCATAAATGTATAGCTTTGTCTACAATAGAGACAGAGTTCATTACTATTACTGAAGCATGCAAGGAATTGTTATGGTTAAAGAAATTCTTGTAGAAGCTTGGTTTTACTCAAGACAAATATTTGTTATTTTGTAATAGTTAAAGTGCTATTCATCTTGGTAAGAATCGAACTTTTCATTCAAAGTCCAAACATATTGATGTGAGGTATCATTGAATACGTGATGTTTTGGATGCTAAGATGTTGGAGCTGGCAAAAATTCATACTAATGATAATATTGCTGATATGATGACTAAGGCATTACTGAGATGGAAGTTTGAAATTTGTTGTAAGATTGTTAGGTTAGCAATCATCTCCACATAGTTGTAAGAGGGAGACATGTTGGGTGTGGGCTACCTTCCTATGTGGAGAAAGACCCAAATCTAAAAGTCCATTATGTGTTTCACTTATTTAAATGGAGCGGGGTCATATTAGGGTATGCGAGTGAGGTCATATTCAAGTTAGAATAGTCACCTTTAAGAGAAAAGAAGAGAAAAATGTTATTTTCACACATCAATAGAGTAATCACGGGAAAAATTCATTTACAAATTTGCTAATCGTTGGATCGCGTTGAAATTTTGTTAGCAAATTTGAGACATCTGGTTATTCATTTTCAACGGTTGGATCACATTTCTTAGTCTGATGTAAGAGCTATTCAATTCGTACTGAATCTAAATTTTGGGTTTTTTTTATCTTCTTGATTCTTTATTATAAGTTTTTTTCTTTAATTGTTAGGAGAGCCGTTTGATATTTATTTATGCACTTGATTGAAACTCTATTGTACTCATATTTTGATCATAATGGAGCTATTTTTATTGATCTGGATAACCTGTGGTTTTTACCCTTTTTCACGTTAAAAATCTTGGTATCTCTTGATATTTTTGTAGTGTTTATATTTTGATATATATTTGTTTGATTGTTTTTCATAAATTCTTGTAAGTATAAGAGATTTATCTTCTTTGCATATTTGTTAGTCTATCACTGTTTCTATCATGATGTTGGACTATCTGACCAGCAACAGTTTTAGTTGCAATTCATGCACAAAACTAGTCTCCTTAGTATTACTATTTTGAGAGGAATACTGCCTATGCTATGTCCAACACCGCACCATCTTTGCACATCTTTATGATTGTGCCTTTTCATTTAATATATAAGTGCTCGTTTGTATTATTTTTTTATAAAAGATCTTTTAGAATAACCACAATTTATAAAAATGAAATTTGGATAAAAGTAGAGAAGTTTACTATAAATCTGTTTGGATAAAAAAAGAAAAAATAATAGTTAGAAACCATGATGTAATTTACAAAAATACAAACCAAATGTGTACTAAGGGCCTGTTTGATTTGTATTTTTGCAAATCAAACCATGGTTTCTAACCATCATTTTTTCCTTTTTCATTCAAACAGGTTTTCAGTAAACTTTTCAACTTTTATCCAAATTTCATTTTTATAAATTGTGATTATTTTAAAAGATCTTTTATAAAAAAGGTAAACCAAACGGACACTAAGTGCCTGTTTGGTTTCACGTTTTGCAAACGTAACCATGGTTTTTTAAAAGATGTGTTTGGGCAAACACAGATGAAATGCAAACTGACTTTTTGAAAAATGAAAAGTGGGTTAAACTGTGGTTTTGGAAAAGGAGGGGAAAAGTTACTTTGCCTTTAACAAAACGTAGATTTTGAAAAAGGAGAAACAAATTTACTCTATATTATACATCTAAAAGTACTTTTAACCCCTATTATCCAAACAGATTTTTTGTCAAACTTACTTTTACAAAAAGAATATTCAAATATAACAACTTCCAACAAATTTACTTTATCTAAACTTCATTTTTATAAACTTCATTTATCTTAACTTAATTTTATAAAACGAAGAACCAAACGGGCCCTAAATCTATATGTAGACGTCCGTTTCCACGGCCAACACAAGACAAGTGAAAAGGTCTGATGATTAGCTAGCGCTAAAACAAAAGCTAACTTGTTTTTTTGGGCCAACAAAGCAAAAAAAGAACAAAAAGCTAACTTCTTTTTGGGTTGAGCCCTTACGGTTTTGTACAGGCCCATCTTTGGTCTTTTTGTTGTCTAAAGTTGGTGCGTGTTCTAATTGGCCCAACACAGGCCCATTATCAGGAGTGGATTAACACCAACCGTTGACAATTGCTTCCTTTTGATTTGATATTCATTAAAGATGCACCCAAACAAGAAACAGAGGAGAAGCGTAAGCTTATGATCAAAGCGAAATTTTTATATTTGATACCACAGTGGGAACATTGTAATTTTTATTTTTAGCTAGCAAGGAAATGGGAAAGAATAATAGTAATGATGATGTTAAAAAAGAATGAGGCTAGAGCAGTGGAGGTGAAGAGGGATGGGTTCATGACCAAGAGCCATCGTCGCATGGAGAACAAGCCTGTTTTGCAATATCAGAGATCTGAACCCCAGAGTCGTATATGACCCCATTCTTCCAGTCGGCAGGTAGCACCTTTGGCGCCCATATCCATTTCCCATCATACCCCGACGTTACCACCATCCTCAACTGCAATGCACCCGCTGGTACCCTGTCTGTCTCCCATATTGCCCCACCATTCCTTCTGCTAATGAAACCCCAATTTGAAGACCCTACCTGCTTTCACATTCAAACCTTCTTTATCACCTGCCTGCCTTCATATCGCTTAATTCAATCTACTTGTTAGGCATTTCGCAAATAGATACATACCTGAGCAACATCCACGCCTACAATCTCCGTTTGCCCGCCCTGATACAAGAATTTAATTGCCAAGTAATCTGGTTTCTTGCTTGATTCTTCCACCCGCACTGCCAAGTTCTGGTTTTTATACACACATGGCACTCTGCTCCATTCCACCCCCACACATAACACGGTAAATCAGTTTAACTTTGAAATCCCACTATTAGATGACAATATAAAATTAGTTTTCGCTGGCTTCGTATCTGCTGCAGCCTGCAGTGATATGTCTGATATTATACGAATTTAGACCGTTACTCTGCTATTATTAATGCATTGTGGTGGGACCGGGGGAACAACCTAAACCACTAGGCCATTGAGAAAAGAAAGATGAACTTTATCTACAATTACATAGCAAGTAGGAATGTGGAGGTGAATTGATTAAAAATCTGACCTCTGGTATTCAACGTCAACAATGCCAAGCTTCAAAATTTGTTGACTCATGCCCTTCTGAGCCATGTCCGAGAAGGCCCTGCTGCTGAGCACCAACTCAGTTTGATTGTTGGTGTTGAGATCGGTGACAACCACGGTGGTTCCTACTTTCGTACATAAACTCGGGTTCTTGCATCTTATCTGCAGCAAGTTATGAAATCATGAGCACGGTACGCAGAGGATCAGAAAAGAAAATGGAGAGAAGCAGAAATTGAAGAACGTAGGTACCTGAAAGCACGCACCACAAGCGGCTCCATCTTTGTATAGAGAAGGCACGGCAGCTGCGAGGTGTCCACCACGCAATCGCACGGCCAAGGAGCCATACCCGCACGCCCCAGCTGCATACAAATATGACCTCTCAGATATTTGATCAAAATATTTAATTATTGGATTGAATGAAAGAAAGAAGAGTGGTCTAATTAATTACAGGAAAGAGCAGAGGAGTTAGAGAAGTAGGCAGCCTTGGATTGGAAGACGCAGCGATCACAAGCAGTAGCAGAAGAAACAAGAAGGAAGAGGAAGACAAGGAAGGAAGCCATATTGTGTGTGTTTGTATTGTGTTGTGTTGTGTGAGGACGAAGAGGAGGTATGTATGCATAAATAGCATAGGGGATAGAAAGAAGGAGTGTGGGAAACAGATAAGCATATGTCTAAAAAGCGAGGTTATATTGATTTAAATAGTAGTAAAAAGAATGAAACTTTGATTTCAACGCTGTGGCTACGTGGGAGTGCCTAGACAAGTTAGAAAGAAAGAAAGAAAGGGACAATCATTGTGGGAAACACGGCTTGCTTGGCTCACCGACTCCGCCTGCGCACAGCACACTGGACTTGATTTTTACTACTTCTACTACATGACGGTGGGAAGAGCATTTATCTATGTGTATGCTTTTTTTTTTTTTTTAACCTGATTCAGTGGCACCAGGTGGCATTTATCTTTTTGTAATATCGGAACTTTCTGTCACACTTGCCTTTTCTTTTTAACCCACAGTAAAAGGGACGAGGCTGATTGGGCTTCTTAGGTGAATTCTTGGTTCTATTCGAAAACCAAAAAGTAATAAGTTTGATATTCACTTGTGATCTTATTCCTTTTTTGAAAAAAAAAATTAAGGGTTCGATTCGAGACATATTTGATGATCTAGAGGAAATATTGATAATTTGATAGGAGCTGGCACAAGATATATTGTGGAAAACGATGAACAGATAGAGGAAGCAGAAAAGAAGGGAAAGGGGAGGGTGAGTTGGCATGATTATGAATGGATTAGAGTTGTTTCCGCGTAGAGTAATGGGTTGCCAAAAGACAAAAAGGAAAGAAGCTTTAAGATGGTCGACAAAAAAAAAAAACGAAGATTGCTTCTTAACAAAGCAGCGATAAGGTTAGATAGAAGAATGTCTATTTCATTCAGCTCATGCCCCACCTGCACTTGCCCAAAAGCTCTTCAACAGCTATGTATTTTATTTAATATATCGGGGAAAATGGGTGTGTCATCTTACGCGGATCAGTATGGCGAGGATTTTGATTTTGATTTTGATTTTGCCATTTTGGTAACGTTGTGAAAAAGAGAAAAGTAAACTGGGTCTGGGTGGGTAATCACCATTTAGGCTAGGCATAAGGGAATTGAACATCATTTTATTTTATCCCTTTGCATCCAGCTGTCTGTCTACAGCATACCCAGGAAGGAAATTGACCCTAAATAAAACTTTGCAAAAGTTAATCATACGCTACCCTCACTTTTAATTAAATGCGATGGTCATTATGAAGTAAGCTAATTGTCATGTGGTGCTAAATAATAATATTATTAATAATAATAAAATTCCATACATCAATTATGCGTACATACAGTCAAGAAAAATGTGGCCTTGAAATTAAGATTGGAAAAGGGTCGGTGTGTCCTGTTTCCTTTCCGTGCCTCTTTCTCATTCAGTTATTCTTTTTCACCATGGCGTCTTCCCACAGTACAAGTAATAATGTTCCATCAGTCTTGCTTAATTACGAGCTTTATTTATGCTTACAATATTGAAATAAAATAAGAAAAAAAAATATTTCCATATTAATAAGTGTAATTAATAAAACAGAGAGATCATTATGATTACAAAACGATATCAACAATAAAATCAAATACATCATTGCTCTCATTCCTATTATGATTACAAAACGATATCAAAAACGGTCTTTTCATCATTGCAGTGCAGCTATTGAAGTTTGAGTTTCGTGTATGTACCAGCTGTCATGTTGAACTTGAAACAAGAAAAGAAGGAACTAAGACCCTCTCCGATTCCCTATTTGTTTGGTTTCCAGTCTGTAACTGTAAACCCAACCCAAACGCAATATAACCATAGCCTACTCTTTCCTCTCATTCATCTCCAAAACAAGCGGATTTTGCTGTGTCTTATTGCAATCTTCATCCCCACAATTGCCAATTCAAATTCAATGTCAACGCCACAATCCAATCCACCTTTCGTCTTATCTTTCCCCACAAAATTAAAATTCCATGTCTCTCGCTTCACTCTAATTACTCATTAGTGCGTGCTTATTATATTCATAAGATCTGTATGCATGTGGAAATGCAACATTTGCCTACTGGCTTGATGTGTAGCATCGCATTTTCTTCCCTCTTACCCTATGTTGCTCATGATTGATGGAATCATTAATATATAGAACCATTTTGAAATGTGGATGAATTTCTAAAGATTATTTACAAGTTTCTTTCTGATGATTATGCAGTATGGGAAAACGAGAATCTTTTGCCATGCTTGCGATTCCAATATTTCTAATGCAAATTAAACCCCTGTTCCGTAAATAATTACCTGTGTATTTATTTCCTTCCGAAAGGAGGTGTCCAAATTAAGTTTTTTTTTTTGGGTGGTTTCTCAGTTGCATTTGATAATTCTAATGATTACTTATTTATAGTCCCTGTCCCCGTATGAGACAGAATGAAAGAGACAAGCCGAGCACGCACCCAACAACTGGGTAAGGAATGTGGACTTTGGAGATCGAGGTTGGGCCCACGTCGGCTGCCACTTGATTTTTATTAGCCGTTTCCTAATGAACTTCCAAGTTTGGAGTTGGAGGTAGCTCCATTAGAGTCCACCTAAAGCCTACTGCTACTGCCCATCAATCCATGGGCCTGCACGGCAGATCAGTCCATTTTCAAATGACCCGAGACCATGCCACCGGCAGTCCTCATCGGAAATGACCTGAATTTTTTTTAAAAGAAAAAAATAATAGAATAGCTCTGACGAGACTTCTCTGTTCAGGGTTACGTACATGACTTATTTTTGCATATATGACTTATACTTTTCTAAAATGTCACATCATATGGCTGTTAGCTTTTTTTCCCCTATTTTTCTCACTCTCTCTTCGTAGATTTCATGGCTGTATACACTTAAAATAGATTTGGTATACATGAAAAAGGTCTCATGAAAGAAAGGATGAGAGAGAAATTTCTATGAAATTTATTTAATACACATTATTCAAACTATCTATGAATATAAAATAATCTTTTTATGGAACTTTTCTCTCCTTTTCCTTCTCCCTTTCCATTTCCCTCAAAATAACTCCTTTCTACCAAGCATATCATTAATTAGGAATACGTTACTTCCAAGGTGTAAGAGTGGCTGTTAGAATTGCTTGGTTAAATGGGCCCAAAGTAGTTTGATGAATGGTTTACTTAATCCAAAGAAACAATGCACCTTCATTGTAAACTTGTCCTTAATCATGCATGAACATTGTCCAAAAAAAAACCCAACCTAGTTATTTGAATAGCGTGCCCCATATCAGCATGACAAAAAGTAAACCATACCATATGATTGTGTCTACTTTTCTGAATATATGTATGTATGAACCAGCGATGGCAAAGTATTCATACATTGAAATTTGCATTTACTGCTCTAAAGTCATTCATTTCTTGAAAGTAATCCAATGAGCCCCAAAAACCATGCATCAGCAAGAAGAGGATAATTCAGGTGGCTAGAAAGTGGCAGAAAAGGGCTACTGGTAGACGTAGCAAGAGAATTTCATGTCCGGTTACAAGAGGCTCACATCATGGGAATAGTTGGGCAGCAAATAAGGGGCACTTGGTAGTTTACATTATAGTACGGATCAGAAGCGATTTGTGGTTCCTATATATAGAATATCTAAGCAACAAGGTGGTGAAGGAACTACTGAAATGGTCGGAGGAAGAGTTTGGAGTACGAAGCAATGGACCAATTAGGTTGCCAATCGATGGCATCATGTTGGAGTACGTAATATGCCTAGTTGGACAACATATCCCTCGAGATGTCATCAATTAGCATCTCACGCTTTCCCCTGCTCTTCTCATCATCTTCACCTCACCCAACAATCAATTATCTATGGCTTTTGAAAATTAAGCCTACTTTGATCCTTCCTCTATATATATATATTGAGTCTTATTTATTCGCTGCTGTTGCACAACTTCAATATGCATGTCAGCCTGTAATTAGCTAGCCACTATTATCTTTTTGCTTAATTGCTTACCATGTGTGGTTCATATATATAATATTTACTTTCTTTCAATTATTGAAGGATAGCGACTTGGTGGTTGATGAGGAGTTATTTTTGGGGAAAAAGATATGACGTTTGATTTAGTGCTATGCACTAAATGGGGGATCATGTGGTGTAGATACTTGACAAGTATCCACTACTCTAGTGGTTAAGGGGACTGAAATACGGTTCAAAATATGAGATTTAGATTGCACACCACCAGTCACTCTAAGCTACGTACGCATGTTTCCTACTATGTCTATGTTATGTTTAGTTGTTTTCCATTATATGATAATCTGGTATATGGTACTATTAGGTCAAATTCAAGTATTATTGAATTCAACTGAAATACTTTTTCCAATGTCATTTTTTTTATTTTTGGCCATTTACAAGGTTTGGACTCTCATTCTTACTTAAAAAAAAACCGAGTGTCTTACACCGAACCCACCACCATTAATTATGTGTAGCATTAATTTTTAATTGGTGCCTCAAGCAGGGACAAAGACAAAGGCGTTTCAGAAATCCAAAGACAAAGGTCGCCAACTCCAATCAAGTAAAGCCTTGAGTCTTTGACCAAGTCTTTTTTTTTTTCTTTTTTAAACCACAATTCCATATTAAATTTGGACATTTTTATTTAGTCCTAATTAACTCAAGCTTGGATGTCAAAACGAGCTTAGTCTGACCCAAATATAAGTTTGATGGTATCACAATAGATGATGAGGAATGGGGCATTTTTAAGTTGTTGGATGTAGCGTGGCAATTAGGGATCAAGAAAGAACATAAAGCATGAGTCTGATGCCAAACCAATATATAGTTGATGAGCTCCTTGAAGGAAAGAGTGAACAAGAGCTAGCACTGTATGTTGGCCATTTTTCAGATGCTGAAAAGGGACAAGCAGGTGCGTGTTAGATTCCCACCAAGAACCACCAACTTTGTGGCTCATACACTGCCTAAAGATTGCCTTAAGGTTAATAAAGAATTTTCAATTCTTTGATGTATATCCTAATTACATTAGGGATCTTGTGATTAAAGAGCTCAAGTCCCCAGCGTGGATGCCTTAACTATATTTCTTCTGCATTGGGCTATGGCCATCGTTTGGAAATAAAAAAGTCCTTAAGGGCTTGTTTGCCAGGCACTGTAGACTGGGATAAAAAATGATTTTTTAGATAAGAAATGTTGTCCCTAAATAAAAATTGATAGTAAAAAAATAGTTGTTGAATAATAATTGTAAAAATAGAATAAATATTTCACATCTTGATTGTCATGCAATGAAAACCTTTGGTTAAAAAAAATAAAGAAAAAGGAAGCTCTTTTTGTAGTGGTAACGAAAGAAAACTGGGGCCTAGAAACATATATTTTGAATGTTTGAAAGTATATTCTCTTTTCTTTTCTTTATTTTTTTGGAAAAATATGATTAAAAAAAAGAAAACAAAATTTATAGTGATCTAGTCTTTTTCTAGAATCTTGTAAATAAAAAATGAAAAGAAACCACACAAGTCAAAAAGAGAGAGCTTCATTATACACTTGGATAAAAATATCTCAATGCAAAACTGTCAATACAAAATATAAAAGAGAAAAATAAGCTTTTGGCCCCACACTTTCATCTGATTTTGAAATAGCTCCCCATAGTTTAAAATTTTTTAAATCATTCCCTATTATTTGCACAATTAAATCTGTTAGTCTCTATACTTTAAAAAAAAGATAATAAGTCCCTCACAGTGTTAAAAATTGCACATGTGGTGAACAAATTCTTACATGGAAAATGATAAAGCAGACACATAAGATTAAGTAATACACATTGAAGGCTAACTAAGTTGCTTTCAAGGAAGAGAATTCCTTTTTCCCAGCCACTCACATTGTAATTGGGGGAATTGACAGTGAAGGATGACACCTATCAACTCTCAAACTTGTGCTCAAGTGGAGCCTATTGAAACATCTATTATAAAACAGTAGAATTTGGGTAAGCTACACCATTCATAAAAGTGGCTTACCCAACTACACTTTGAACTACATGTTGATTTCTAGTTTAGAGCTTTTAATCAATTCTACTATCAAGAAATTCTCTCCACTCTCTCCAATACTTCTTCTACACTGGAGTAAATGAAAATAATTCAAAAAATAAAGTGCGATTGGTCATAATTAATTCGATTGTCCTTGCATAGATTCAAACGATCACTGCATTCAATAGTTGTTATTCTCATTCTTTTAGATCTGATCACTTAATTAATTTATTCTTCTCCTCCACAATAATCATTTCCCCAGACGGAATCTGATACTTTTTTCTATGTTGAATCAATGAAGATGTTTCAAAAAATGGAGTCTGATTGGTGGATTTTAATTTTGTTGGAGTGCAAATTCCAATAACCCTTGCATTCAATTTTGATGCATATAGTTTGTTACATTGTTAGATGTTAGATGATATGCCTATTTATATGAGCACTCAAGAAAAGATTTCATCTCATCTTCCACAACCTCTTGATCTGGGTAAATTTTAATCCTTTAATTTACTTCTTTAATTCTTTAATCCTTAATTCTTTGGTCCTTTAATTTACTTCTTTAATTCTTTAATCCTTAATTCTTTGGTCCTTTAATTTACTTCTTTAATTAATTCTTTGGTCCTTTAATTTACTTCTTTAATTCTTTGACCATTTATTCATGCTTTGCTTTGATAGATTTTCAGGTAAGTTGGTCTGTATCCAGGTTTTTCTATTCACGATGGAGTTCCCTCAATAGTCAACATAACCATCTGAAGGAAATAAATTGTAGGCATGAGACGTGGACCATCCTAGTGAGAGTGTTACATCATTAGACTGTGAAGAATCAAACACCACCTTATAACATTTCATCCATTACAATGCTGTTGGTTGATTAAAAGGTTACGAACTTATTTTCTTTTTTTTAGAGATTTTTATCTTTTTCTCTCATTGGCTTGGTTCTAAAACCTGTTGACCAATACAGGGTACTAAGATACAAGCTACCGTTATGACCTCATCTCTGTTTGATAAGTACAACAACATCCTAGCCAAAGGAAAATGCTACTTGATTGAATATTTCGAAGTCAAAAACAATAGTGTTGCATATTATACAACACCACACTCTTGCAACAACACCCTTCATGGCCACAGTCACATTAAAGAAATAAAAGAGTATGAAGATGCTATCCCCTCTGATTCATATGATTTTGTACCTATATCTAACATTTTTGCCGAGAAGCCTAGGACAGACATTCTAATAGGCATCTTCCTTTGCTTTTATATTCGTATATATAAAAGCTAATTTAATAGATTGTATTAGATATTATCTCCTAATTTAATTGAATGCTTTTGACATTGTATTTTGTAATCTATGACTATCATAGACGTAATTAGCTTCCTCAATACATTTGGTTTTCTTGAGGAGTTTAGAAGGAACAATTAAATGCATCACAGACTATGGTTTAGTCTAATGGATACTAAGTTAGTTCTAGCACTTTTTCCTTTTCAAGTTATTTTTTTAATCAATGATTCATGGTAGTAGCTAACTAAAATTATGTTAGGAACAATTTGGTGAATATGCTATAAGTACTTTTCTTTCTTAAGAAGAGGACTTGGATCCACCTGTTATTGTAGTTTTGCAACTTGCACGTTTGAAAACTAATAATGTTTGTGCAATTTACATCTATTTTATTTGTAGAAAGTTTGTTTTAAGAATCATGAAATATCTAAAAGAATCAATATTGATGATTTTACTCATTTCCATGTCAACTCAAAATAATTCATGGTCTGCAACCAAGGTTTGGTTTAATCCTAATTTCCCTCGAGTTAGAGATCTCATGTCCAGGTCAGTAATCTTCGTGAGCCATAAGTAATTGATACACTTATATATTCAAGCTTGTCTCACTCATATACCATTACTTTTTGGCATGAAGATATCAATGCAGTTGCACTTTCAAAATTTCAATTCTATTTAATCATGGAAAACTTTTATTGGTCAAGTTTCAGTTGGATGAGATTATATCATAACTGAAAACAATATGCAGTAGACATTGATCTTAATTTAAAAGGGCATCGAATTTCTTCCCAATCACAATATGAATCACATTTTTTTGGATGATGTACAAAATGAATCTAATATCTTTGTGTCATAAGGAGTGCTTGCTCAATGATATGTGAGTACGTATACCATTTATGTGTATAAAGTTTGTGAGTCTGTATGAGAAGATCACTGCATACTAAGACACTACAGCTGCTATATATATATATATATATATTCTTATAAAGCAATATTTATTCTTTTGTTAACATTCTTTTTCAATTACTATAAGGGTAGTCGTATGATATCAAATTGCAAATAAGATACATTCAGAAACTCTAAATGTTATCTTAAGTAATCATGCTATGAAAATAGCAAGGATTAAAGTATCAATCACATCAATTTTCTACTAAGTATTATCTTATCTAAGATTTTTTTTCTCTAACATGTTTTTTAATTAAAGGAATTACATGATAGAATGTAACAATATGCAACAATGATGGAACTTAAGTTACAAATGATACTAAATGCACTTATGTTAACATAAAAAAAATATTATGTCAAAGTGTCTGATAGGCTTGGAAAATATTTGGGCACATTGGTAGATGTTGGAAGAAACAAGCAAGGCATTTATCAGCATATTATGGGGGAAATTAATGCTAAACTTACAGATTGGAGGAAAATTGATTAAATTTGCTGCAGTTTCTTTTGGGGACATAAAGGTGATAAATAAAGCATTCATCTTCTTAAATGGGAAGAATTATGTAAACCTTTAGATCAAGGAGGTTTAGGTCTAATACCTATTTCATTGGTGAATATATTTTTGCTTGGTAAGCAACTTTGAAGAGTTAGGGATGTTAATGATGGATCCATTCTTGCTGGTACTTTGAAAATCAAATATTTTCTACCTGGGTCTCAGAAGATTTTTAGCTCCCATAATAATTTCTTTTAGATTTGGAAAGGCATAATCAAGGAAAAGGAGTTCTTATTGTCAAACGTGAAATGAAGAATTGGCAGTGGCAAAAACATTCCAATTGATCGTCAGTTATGGTGGTCATTGAGGCAAAATTTAGATCCCACTTTTCAAAAGCCGCGAATAGTTGTTGAAATATTCAATCCTAATCCTAAAGCTTGGAATAAGCCATTAATTAGGGCATTATACTCTTCAGAGGATTATGCTAGTATTTTATCATGTCAATACTCAGAGCTTGACAAGGGTGATTGTTTGGCACGGAAATTCTCGTATGATGGTACTTTCACTATCAAATATACTTTTAATATTCTTCTTTCCAGCAATATAGCAAGCTATATTAATTCTAATTGATCCTTCCTCTGGAAAATTAATTTACCTACTAAAATTGTGCTTTTCACATGGAAGCTAATTAAAGAAGCAGTGCCTACCAGTGACATTCTACAGAGGCATCACTTTAACTGCAATTAGCTTTGTGCTTTTGGCTGCAATGAAATGGAGACTATTGACCACCTTTTCTTGCATTATTCGTTCATAAGGGCTATATGGTTCAAATCTATTTCTGTTTACACTTCTACTATTCAACATACAAATTACTCTTAGGAGAGATTTGATTTGGATTAAAAACTTCCAAAATATGTATAATAGAGTTTCAACATCCGAAATACATCAAATTATGATCTTCTTACAACAAAATATATAATTCCAAATATATATTAAAAAACCTCCCAAAAAAGTGACATTAGTTGATTCATCACTGCTTAAACATCCCACAAAAACAGTAACCCATATTTAATCTACTAAAATTCAGATTCTCTAAGTTGGTTGACTTCTTCAACATCTGGATCAAGGAATAACTTGATTTTTCCAATGTAGTTCATCAGCTTTGGTCTATTGTCTGCAAACATCAACATAAAAGATATCACCATTACAGTAAAAAAAAAGAAATAGAAAAAAAAAATATATATATATATATATAAAAAATAATACTTCAATTAGTAAACTAATACCTTGATCAAGTCCAATGAATATAGAATAAATAGAAACAATTGACACTCCTTTTATAGCAAAGTCTAAGATTTCAGCCATTTCTATTGCGACGTCATCAAAAAATTCACACCTAAGAAGTCTCCCTTGGTCATCATGAGGAAAAAATTTCTGTCATTTCATTTATCTTCAGCGTAAACTAAACAACTTTAATAGAAATAAAACATTTTACCCAGAGTCACATATTTTAAACTTTATATGCACATTCCAATCTATTCAGTCATTGCAATTCATCGGTCCAGTAATGTTAATAACATTCTTTTCAGTCCACTGCTCACCTTTCTTCTCTCCGAAATTAGATCATCATCACTTCAATCATCAAAATCTAGCTGACCCCACGATTTAAGTGTTCCAAAACCAAAATCTATGGGAAATATTAGAGATGTCTGCCTTCTCATGCATATGATTCTACATTCATGGTTGATTGCAATATATATACAACCCAAGTGATTTGCAGGAGCTTGATATCTTCTTCAATTGGCATCTCTAGCAGCATAGTATATGGTAACAATTATGCCTTTGAAGAATTTGGATAGAAAAAGAAGCGAATCAAGGGTGGTAGAAACCATAAAACATCATCCACTCAGGGTTGTTTCATTGTACATTCTTCTCATAGACTTCAAAATTGTGATGTATATTTATTGGGTTGTTCGACAAAAAACCTCCATTACAACGATTTGTCAATTAGCCACGTGCTAAGTTAGAAATTCAAGGAATCAGGTGCTTTGTGAGGGACAGAACACGATGCAAGAACTCTCGCAAGCATAGCATTATTGAGAGAGACTCCTTTGCTAACAGAAGGCTTAGCCTTTGCTGCACACCTCGCAAGAACCTGGGGCCAATATATTTTAAATGATGGTTTACGGACTCAAGAACTAACTTCTCTTACCTAAGCTCATGCCCAACTTCAGTGAAAATGAACTGGCCTTAGAACTGGTAATATGGGTCAAGTCTGATGGTCAATCCATTTAGTCTGATAAAATGTGAGGTTGGACTTTAAAAATATAAGCCCGAGTGGAAAACAAGCTTTTTTGGATCTGGCTTATGGTGGTCCAACCCTTTTTTTTATTATTTTATTTGAAATATTAAAAATACATATTATTTTATTAATTAGTGATGTATTAATGATAAAATTTAAATATTATGTTGATTTTTGATAAATAATAATGATAATTAATTGTATTAATTTAAATAATTATATGAAAAAATAAAAAAGCATAAAAAATAGTTAAAAAAAACCTGTAGGTCAGCTCATAGGTTTGATCCCATAAGCTCAAGCTTGAAAAATCAAGCTCGTATGGTAATTCGAACTTTTCAACCTGGCTTGTTTTGGGCTTGGCCTGATGTGGGTCAACTCGGATTACTAGCTCTAATTTGCCCCCTTGATGATTCCCTTCTTTTTAATCTTATTGTGAGTGGCTGAACTTGAAAAAAATTCTCTTTCCTAGTAAGCAACCAGTTAGCCTCCCATGTGCATAACTAATCTTATGTGTACACTCTATCATTTGCCATGTAAGAATCCATTAGCTACATGTAAACTTTGTAACACCCTTAGGGACTTATTATTTATTTTTCAAAGTATAGAAACTAACGGATCTAAGTGTATAACTAATAAGGAGTGATTTAAAAAATTTTAAAGTATAAAGATCTATTTCAAAATCAGATGAAAGTATAGGGGTTAAAAGCTTATTTTTTTTAAATATAAAATTTATAGGATGTTAAGAAGTTATGAATAGTACCAGAAAAATTTTGAATTCCTTACAATTATTTTTTATTCATTCACTCTTTTATATACATATTAAATTTTATGCAACTTAATTTATTTCCATTCCTTCAATATTTATCCACATATTTTAATACAATTTTCATAGGATGAAAGAAAAAATATCTGGTTGGTGTTTGAATGAAAAAAAAAAGTATAGGTTAGGAGAGAAATGAAGGATTCACATTGTCAGGGTGGAAAAAGCAAAAGGGGGTCCAATGGGGTCTAGTGGGAATGACATTATTGGAATTTGGTGGCGGTTTGATACCAACATACACCAGGCACCCAATTTCTAGCATATACATCCACTTTCCTGCATTTTCTTTTCATATCCCCATTCACTTTCTGCCATCAATCATAATTATGTACATGGACTTGAAATTTCACAGTGTTCCCTCCTTATTTTCTATTTTTGAAATGCAATTGGCTCCGTGTTAGAATTTGCATGCGTGTTTCATTTTATTTTCACACTCCACCAAAACTATACATTATTACCCTAAGGGCAAATTCTCTCTCTTTTCTAATTTTGTTAATTTTTTTAATTCAATAAACGATTCCATAGTCGATCCCCTCATTCATATCCTATTTAATTTCCTGGCCAACAGAAATAACTTTCATTTCATTCAAAACAAATATCTATAATTACAGTAACATAAATTAACACATGAGTGCCAGAAAAACAAGAAAGACAATAATTCCTAATTAACCAACCTACCCTACAAGATTCATCAGACTTGATCAACGATACTTAATCTCTTAATACCTTTGAAACTCACAATTAATATAACCTCAATCTATGCACTTCACTTAGAAGCACAAATCTGGAATTCAATTTGGTAATAGTTTGAATATAAATAGATCCTTGTTCTAGAGAAATATATGGAAACCGAGAAGTTTACCAGTTACCATATAGATATGAAAATGACATTCACTCTTTTTTCTTTAAAAAAGAAACGAAAGGAAAGAAAAAAGCAGAGGTACATTTTGGGAGGAAGTGGCCACTCCGTCTGTTTCCATTAATTGGAGGTATGTTCGATCGAGGGGATGACAATGAATCCCATTCTTTGATTGAAATTAGAAATAGGTCTTTATTAAAAACAAAAGAAATTAGAAATAGTTCCTATAAGATTAAGATAGACTGCAGGATTTATAACTAACTAATACTACCTCTATTTCAAAATATAGGACAAAAGTTTAGGAGATTAAGATTTTAAAAGTGACTTTGTGAAGCTACTAAATATTTAATACTCCCTCTATTTCCTAAGACATTTTTTTAGGATTAAAGTTTCAAAATATAAGTTATTTTATGAAATTTATATGTCATTTAATATTTGCTTTCATTTTTACTCTTTCTAAAAATAGTCAAAAGAATTATAGTAAAGAGATTAAGAAAAATACATTTAAGATGAGTTATAATTTAATAACGGTAATATTGAAAAATTATGGAAATATTTTAAAATATCAAGGCTTTTTACTAATTTCATAGATATGTATAAGATAGGTAGACATAAGTTATAATAGGGAATAGAGGGAGTACTTTCTTTTCAATTTTATCTATATTTACGTTAGTACTCAATTATGAGAGAGAAGAGTAAAAAAGTTATACAAGCCCGGATATGTAGTGTTATAGCCGGTCTCAAATCCGGATAAAGGAGGAGGGTTGTTTTATACCCTCGACATCCAACGTAAAAATTTGTCAAATTTTTATGACATAAATTAGAGTAAAAAAGTTATAATGGGAATAAAATAATCTATTTTTTATCTTTATTAAATGAAGATAATCAAGGAGAGCAATAAAAAATTTTAAAAAAATTAAAAAAAATTTAATAGATGTAAAATAAATAAATACAACTTATATTTTGAAATAAAAATAATAATATATTTTTTTATAAATTTTATTATATTCATATTGATATTCATATATAGATTACCTTATTATATATATTGGTTGCAGAGTTTCGTCACTATGTATTCTTCGTTTCTTTCTTTCTTTCTCTTGTTTTCTACTATTTTATTCCCATGTAAAACCCTTCACCCAATAATATTTATGCTCACGCACACAAAATGTATTGGGAGTTATGGCTTAGATACTGTGCCAGCTTCATACGTTTTTGTTCCATGTGCGCTTATATCTTGCACTTTTGAATTTTTGGGTTCCTTGTATCATCTTAAGACTACCTGTGTGTGTGTGTGTGTGTATATATACTATTAACAAGAGTTACATATTTAAGTAGTGTTGTTTTGCCCTATTATTATTATTATTATTATTTACAGTATTCATAAAACTATATCAAAAAATTTGCAAGTGAACATGTATTTTAAAATTGAACATGTGTTTTGTAAGATACTCCTGAAATAATAATTTCATTTATCAGAGTTGACAAAGTCCCGAACCACCAAACAACCACAAGTCTGACAACATTAATACATTGTGGGAAATTTTTGGTGTATTAATTTATTTAATAAAACAAAAACAAATTAAAGAAATAAGAAATATATATATCTTAAAGATGACTTGCATTTAAAAAAAATATTCATAACATGTATACATTTTTTTCGAAATTGATATAATAAAGATTTATTTAAAAATGTTCATAGTTTTATCATTTTTCTAGTGTTAGTGTATAAGAAAAATGGCGCAGGATGCTGTGGGTGGTGAACGATTCAAAAAAAGGCTTGGTAAATTAGCAAACGCAGCAAGGATATTAATTTTAGAGAATATAATATTCAAGGAGATTAGAAAAAGAAAAAGAAATCAAATATGTAAGGCGAAGTCATTTTTCAATATAATATAATAGAAGAAAACTGAGACCGATGAGGTCCTTTTATATCAATCAACTATTATGAAAGTTAGAGGTGACAAATGGGTGAGTCAAGGGATTGAGACGGCCGTTTGGCAATAAATTTTTTAAATGAAGTGCAAGAGCAATGACATTGATATCAAAGCCGATGATGATTATGAATAATAATAATAATAATAATAATCTCTCCATTTTTTTATGTGTTTTTAATGTTTTAATATATAGATTAAAAAAATTGTAATTAATGAATTAAAATTTATTTTATATTTTCTAACATGATATTCAACAAAAAAGATAAATAAAAAAAGAGTAATTAATATCATTTTTAACTTCTAAAAAAATAGACAAGTGTATAATTAAAAAAATAATTAATATTTTCTTAAAATTTAAAAATAAAAAATAAATAGATGAAAAGAAATGGAGAGAATAATAAGGAAAAATTCTAAACTTCGTATTGATTTAGAAATTAATCCCTTAACTTTTTTTTTCTGGTAACACTTTTTTAATGATGCCATCAACTACAATATCATTTGCAATAGCAAATTGGTTTTTGTGAGTGCCACATGGCTTAAAAAGTTGACAACCTAAGACCCTATTTTAGCTTTGATCAAAATATAGTTTTAATGTCCGTTTGAATTATTTTTTTTTAAAAGATATGTTAAAATAATCACAATTTATAAAAATAAAATTTAAATAAAAATAAAAAAAATTTATCACAAATCTAGTTAAATAAAAAATAATAATAATTAAAAATTATAATTTAATTTACAAAAATATAAACTAATCAACCTTTAACGTTTTGGGTTGGCATAATTTCAACCCAAGCAAATTCTCAAGTCTCCCCACAAATTCATTGGCCCACTTTCAAGCCACGCCTATCTCTTTTTCCCCCCTCTTTCCCTCTCTTTTATCTCTTTTGTCATCATGTGAAACATGGTACCTGCTTTTATACTGGATCACTCATCTCATACCAGATTTCGTTTTAGGAAAAAAAAATACAGAAAAAAAGGTGACGAGTATTTATTATTTAATGTTGGCAACTAAAGATACTTATTTTTTAAAAAAAACAAATAATAAAACCGTAAAAGTCTACAAAGTATGGTTGGTGAATTTTGACATCCCGGAAATTGTGAAGCAAGTTCTCAATTCTCAGGGCAAATTCATACGCCTACTGCCAAGCCACGCCTTTTTCTCTCTTTTCCCATGACACTTTGCTTGGCAAGAGAGAAACGAGGCGGAATAGAAAAATATTTAAAAAAAATTGAAGGGAAAATTGTAATTTTCCAGTTCGGGTATAGAGAAAAAATTGAAAGAGGGATAAAATTGAGAAGAAAAATAATACATGAGTCTCACATTTTTTTCTTCTTAATCTTTCTTCTAAAAATGAAAAGATTTTGAAGAAAAAACTCTCTTTCTGAAATTATCCCATCAATTTTTCACCATGAAAAAAGTATTATGTTATTTTTAGATTTAAATATTGATATATTATATATTTTCAATTTTAGCATTATTTTAAAATTTTTAAAATCAGTATATAAGAAATTGTTTTAAAAATTAAAAAAATAAAATTGAATAAAATAATTTTAAATTAATATTAAAATTAAAATTATATTTTAATTTCATTTATTAATATGATATGGAAATTATATAAATAATATGATAAGATAACAAATTTATTATATGTAAATATTTTTTAAAAAATAATAAAAATATTATTATTATTATAAAATTAATCATTTTTTCTTCTCCCTATTTTCTTTTATTCAACCAAACATACAAATAAAAAATTATTCTCTCCCACTTTTCTTTTCTCTTTATTTTCCCTTCTCCCATTTTCCTGTGCTCCCCATTTTCTATTCCTACCCTCCCTCACGTCTTTTGTGCTATTGTGAAACATGGTCCCCGCTCTTATGATAGCTGCACACTCATACCAGATTCTCTTCTACGACTATTCCTCCAGTCTCTTTTCGTCCGTTACTAAAATTTTAGGAGAAGTTTTCTTCCTATTTTTTTATTATTATTTTAAAAGCTTAAAATAATGTTAATTATTATTTTTTTAATTATATGGCTATTTTTACTATTTTTTAATTATTTTATATACTAAAAGAATTCGTTATTAATAAAGGCATATTAAAAAAGTTAGAATAAATTTTAACACATTAATTATATTTTTTAATCTATAAAAAATCTTAAAAAACGTATAAATATGCCCCTCTTTTTTTATGAAACTTTGTGTTGCATATTTTTTTAATAATCAAACACATTTTCTTGTGTATTATAGAGATAAATTGTACCAGGTAAAAAAGTACTTTTGGCCCTTTAATTTAATTTAATTTTTTTTTATCTTTTATTTTTAAATTATAGTCAAAAGTTTTTTTATTACTAACTGTTAATCTCAAATATTAACAAAGCATTCTAATATCTTGACAAAACATTATTTAATATTGCAATTATCAATTTTTATTATCAAGTCATTAATATCATTATATATTCATTAATTTTAGCCTTAAAATATTTTTAAATTAAATTAAAATAAATAATTACAAATAACCACCTTCTAAACAAAACCTTAACTTTAGGTTTTTCTTTTTTTATCATAAAAAATGAGTTGAATAAATATGTAAGTATTTAAAAATATATTGTTAGTATTTAAGAACATTTTCTATTAACATAGTTGATAGTATTAATAATAGGAAAACTTTTTAATGTATTTTAAAAGTTAAAGAATTAAAAAAAATAAAATAAAATTTAGTATAAAATTAAGGAATTAAAAATGTGGTTTTGTCATTCTAATTATTTGTGATTGCAGTTAGTAATGCAATGTATAATTTGTTATAAATTTAGTTATAGATTATAGATGCTTCGATATTTAATACTATCTAGAAGAAAATAACAAACCAGTGGAGCTGTAGCTAGAAACAACGTCAAGAAATGACGTCGAAAAAAGGCCGAAATGGTGAGGTCATGTGCTGGGCTTGGAGTTGTATATAAACGGTGTCTTGTGTCTTGAGAATTCAAACTCGAAAGCAAAAGTGAATCGATCTTCTTTGCTTGACGAAAACTCCTTTCAACTCATTTGTTCAACTTTAACTTGGAGGGAGTAGTCCTCCACGCACCATCCTCGAAATTAGCTCACATCTTCGATCGATCTCTACTTCCTTCCCCATTAAATTAAATTTCCTCCAGTTAGCCGTTCTCCTATTTCTTGTCTAGCTTGTCTGAATTAAATTAATTGTAATTGAGGAGCATGGGAGAAGCGGCTCGACTTAGCATGTCACCAGAACAAGTTCTGTGGCATCACTCTGATGCCAACTTCAAAGACCCTCTTTCTCCTCGCTTCATACATATTAATCACGACGTCGTCTCACCCTCCCCTGATATTCATAAGCAAACTCTCGAAGATTCATGGCTTCCCATCACCGAGTCACGAAGCGGTAATTCCTATTTTGCTGCTTTCCACATCCTTAATTCCAACATCGGATTCCAAACCCTCATGCTTCCCTTTGCCTTCCTCACTCTTGGCTGGTACGTACGTTCCTTTCCTTCCACTTTCTTATGGACTTCCCGGCCCCCGGGACAAATGCAAATGAATATATAACTTCTCCGTGAAAAGCGCTGCAACTATAATAATCTATTAAAATAAGCCGTGCCATATACATCACCCAAGGTTGACCCGACGGTCAACATATTTTAGTTGCTAGCTCATGAACAAGTCTTTCGGTAGTTTTAAATTTTAAAGTATAATGAAAGACTTGGTTAATTTGCAGGGCATGGGGTATCGTATGCTTGTCGGTAGCCTTTGTGTGGCAGCTGTACACCCTATTCCTTCTTCTCCTACTTCACGAATCCGTCCCTGGAATCCGCTATAGCAGATTCCTTTTCCTCGCCATGGCTGCCTTTGGTAATTTCTATTGGTTTGAAATGATATTCATATTCACCTTTGATCTTGAACTAAATTAAGTTGCACAGAAGAATGATTGTTGAAATAGTGGGATATGATGGTGCTCATATGTAGGTCAAAAGGTAGGCAAGCTGGCAGCATTATTCCCGGTAATGTATCTTTCTGGAGGAAGCTGCGTCATGCTTATAATCACCGGCGGTGGGACTATGCAACTATTTTTCAACACCATATGTACCAAGGACACGTGTCACGCGCATCCATTAAGCGGGGTCCTGTGGTTCTCGGTGTTCACTTGCATAGCCATTCTCATCGCACAACTGCCCAACCTCAACTCCGTCGCCGGCGTCTCTCTCGTCGGTGCTATTGCCGCCATCTCCTACTGTACCTTGTTTTGGGTTCTATCCCTCTACAAGGGCAGGCCCCCCTCCGTTTTGTACGCTCCCTCCCTCTCACAGCCTGGACACCACTCCACTCCTCTTTCTAATACCTCTGCTGTCATCAACGCCATTGGCATCATTTTACTATCTTTCAGAGGCCATAATGTTTTGCTTGAGATCCAGGCGAGCTTCCCCTCCTTTTCTAATTAATTAATTCAAAGAGAATCTTAATTGGATGTGTTTGGCGTTGGATCGGCGTTCAATGACACTAGTGATACATATATTTTGGTTGGTTTTGCAGGGGACGCTACCTTCAAGTCCGGAAAAACCGTCCAAGGTTATAATGCGCAAAGGAGTGATGCTAGCATATGTAGTAATAGCCATGTGCGTGTTTCCTCTCGCAGTTGCAGGATTCTGGGCATATGGAAACCAGGCAAGCAAGCAATCAATCAACTCTTCTAACTCTGTGATCTGAAAGTGATTAAACGTAAACAGAGAGATTTTTGTTTAATTTGTACGTTACGTACGTACCTGAAATTGATTTTGGTAGCTGCAGATACGGGATGGAGGATTGGTGAGCGCGTTCCCAGAATTCCATAGGCATCAAGTGACAAAATCCGCGATGGGGTTCATGTACCTGCTAATAATAATACACTGCTTGACGAGTTTCCAAATCTATGCCATGCCTGTGTTTGACAACCTGGAGTTGAGATACATAAGCGCCAAGAAGAAGAAATGCCCAAGATTGGTAAGAAGTGGCTTCCGAGTTATGTTCGGAGGACTGACTTTGTTTATAGCGGTGGCATTTCCATTCTTGCCAAAGCTAGCTGCTCTGCTGGGTGGGATGACTCTAGTGCCCCTAACGTACGCTTACCCGTGCTTCATGTGGGTGGCTATCAACAACCCCCCAAAACGTGGCTTTATGCGCTGCTTTAATCTCACCCTCGGCTGCTTAGCCATGCTTCTCTCTCTTCTTCTGGTGGCTGCATCCCTCTGGACTCTTGCTCGCCACGGCTTCCACGCTAATTTCTTCAACCCATGACCCCTTCAATCAATTAATTAATCATTTTCAACTAACTCAACCCCGCAGTTTGAATCTCTACATACTATCTCTTCATACCTAATCTCCTTCATTAATTATAGAAAAAATACTTTATAAATGGAAATGGATAATTAATTTAATTTAATAGTCTATATTTATTATTATTATAAGTGCAATGCATTTAAAAATAAAACACAATACTTATTCATAATAATACTTTAATAAATAATATATTTAGTTTCATGTCACAGATAGCGCTTTTTCACTCCTCAAATCAAATGGATGGCCGAAATTATGTATGAAGAGACATGTTGAGAGAAAATATGTACAGCATCTAAGTCCACCCGACCCAAACCCAACCTCCTTCTTCGACCCAAACCCAACCTCCTGCTTCAACCATCCGCATCATTCACATGCTTTATTCTATTTAGTCATTTAGTCAGTGAATCCATGTCATGCATATACGTATGGGACCAGCGCATAATGACAAACTATGGGCGCCTCAAGTCAAGAGCATGACGTTCGCCCAAAAAAGTCACGAGTATCACAGTCCCCTAATTAATGTGTAATTATTTTGTTAGAAAATAAATAATAATGTCTTGTTATGAGATCTTTAATTTATGACTTAAAAGGCGCACATAACATTTGCTTGAATATTAATCAGCCCTTCCCCATGAATATCTTATTCTCTAAATTGTGTATTTTATAGTATGTCAACAAAAAACGTATCATAATATGTACCCAAAAACAAAAAAGGTTTTGTAATAGTTTGTTTTTGGTTAAATATTATTGTTAGGGATCCAGGATCCTTACCTATTACAATGTATCCGAAACGCCATCTACGCCGCGAGATACACGATACATCTCCGCCTCCTCCGAATAAATTTGCTACTTCAATAATTAAAATGTGATATAAGGATTTAAAATTTTCATACGCTATTTACAAAATTGTGATGTACTTGATATTTCAATTTTTTAATAAAATAATTACATTTTCTGAAAAATACTAATACTTTTTGGGTTAAATTAAATTGTAAAAGTTAGTAAAAAAAAATTAAATTATAAAAGCAAAGAGAAAAGCGCGCTTCCCTTTAGATGACCATACCAAATACTTTTCGTCAAAATGACAACTGGTACTTTTTAATACGCAAGTTTCCATAGGTCATCAAGCACTAGTATTCATGGGGAAAAAACAGAAGTCGGTACGAGTTTGAAACCCGCGCAACACATATGACCAATCGAGACGAGCCCAAACTATGCCCCTGTTCCTTTGAATAATGGACCGTGTCAGGCCCAAAGAATTTCCATTTTTGATGATTCTGCTATTTTTATGATTTTGCTGGCAACATTGTCCAGTTATCATATACTCTCATCTCTATTCAGGATCACATATAAATTGATCAGTCGTTCTGGATTGTCTTCGTTCATTTTCAAGTTACCAAGAGCGAAGAATGCCATATATAGCATCAATACAAGTAAAAAATAAACATAGAAATATCAAATTCATATTCGGCACAATACATATATAATACTTGATAGTACAAATAGACACTGGTACATTCCAACATATATAGAGTCAGGTTTTTATTTCTCCAAAATATTTCAGAACAAACTCGAGTTTATAGAAAAAAAGTATAGGGCAAATGCCTTTTCCAATTTTTCAATAGAAAAAATATATATAAATATTTATAAAATGGAGCGTTAAATTTGTCACTAAAAATAAATTTTTCCATAATTTCGGCCATAACTAGATCCAGATGATGCAATGCGTAACATGGAGCGGAGAAACACTGCCGTAAGGAAAAAACAATGTATGGAATATGGCACATAATGGAAGAAACTTAAGGCTAAAATAGAGAGGGAAGTATTTACTGAATCCCAGAATCCACAAGTGCGCAAGTAAAAGTAATGCAAAGAGGAATTGAAAAGCATATGGAAGTGTGTGTGTGGGAAAGAAAGAAAAGAAAAAGAGGCGGAAAGAGTAGGAGTTGGGTAAGGGAGGAGCATGGAGTGGAGGAAAGCAGTAGTAGTAAATAGCAGTATGAGTTGATTCAGTTGTAGACACAAGAATGGGTCAAATTGAGAGGGGTTCCAAGTGTGTTGCCGTGGAGGGTGACAGAGCATCGGATTCTGCGATAGAATTTAGAGCGAACCAACGATCCCAAGATGTAAGCCCTTGATCTCACCACAAATGTCAGGTTCAGCGGTAATGCTACATTCTTCTTCTCCTTCTGCTGAAGCACTGACACACCTCCATAAACTGGTACTTGGTGCCCTGACACCACCACCACTATCTTCCTCCCTTTCTTCCTCGACTCATAGAACTTGTGCATCTGCTTTTTTATACATACACCACAAACAACCAACTCAAATGCTTTCCTTGTGCAGCCATATATTATTAGTATTTCATTCATTTAATTTTAGCATGCCAAAACTAAAAGTGACATGGGAAAACCCAAATCCTCTCATATCATGTGAAAGCACAAACTGTGTTTATGGGAGTTGACTAGCTGCAGCGCTCAAGTGTTTTACACACTTAAATAATTATAAATAGTCACCACTAACTCCTAATACTACTCAGTTTTATGCGTGAAAAGAATACATTCGTCAATAAAAGAACAAGACCTGGATGAATGGATGTGGGTTGGGCTTTCTTGGCCGAATAAATATAGTGGGGCACACTTGTCAAGAAGTTAGCAGAGATGGAGGCAGGCCTAGCAGCAGCTTTTATGATAAAGACGACCAATCAAATTCAACTGATTTTGTCCCCCAGACGCCATTACCCTTACCCCCACCGTTACTTTTGAGTTTGACCCCAACCAAGCCAACATCCTGCCCTTCCCCTCCCCTTTCCCCTCCCCTTTCCTTATTGTACTATACTCTCTTATCAATTATTTCGCGCATGACTCTAATCATCAAATAGAGCGAAGAATGAAATAAGGATTATATGTGTCTCCAGCATCAAATCAAAGTAATTAATTTTACCTGGCCCGAACCAAGGTTGAGTTGAAAATAGTTAAGCTCAAGCGGGGTTGAAGTGACGTGGACGCCGAAGAATGTGGCCGGATTTCGGTACAAGATCTTCACCGTTGAGTTTATCGATACCATATCTGTTGGTACCCCCGTGTCATCATTCCCCGCTTGGATATTCAAGTCCTCGAACACTATGTTCTGCCCTCCCCCATTTTCCATTCAAAATACCAAAAAAAAATATATATTTCAAAAATAAAATAAACATCACAATTCCTTCAGTTCCTATCCTAACACTAGTATTCAATAATCAAAATAAGACGTGTTCAGAAACCTAATCCCAAATCCAACTGTAGAAGCAAGCAACAGAACGGAAATGGGAATTTAATCTCACCTTAACCAGGACTTTTGGGACGTAACTCTTGCTGGCACCCCAGAGTATGAGAGAGAAGGCCGTGAAAAGCAGCACGAAGAGCAAGAAGAAGCACAAGTACAAACGGATGCTGCGGGCAGAGTCTTGATCGGCTGTGTCGTTGCCGTCATCGTCGTCGTTATCGTCGTCGGAGTGCTGGGATTGGTGAAGTTTCTTCCAGGTAGAGAGGTTTCTGGGGTTTTTGAGGGAGACGGAGAAGCGAGAGGTGGAGGACTCGCGGGAGTGATGAATGGGAGAGGAATGGTAGTAATGGTGGGGAGAACCCAAAGGACTGGACCCGTATGACATTTTCTCCACATCGTGGTTCGATGGGCTCTGAACGTAGTAAAGCGGTCTCCGAGGGGATCGAGCCGGCCACGACTGGTCCACGCTCGTCACCTCCGAGTCGGACTTGGTATGCATTCTGGCTGCTCCTGTCATTGAAGACGATGATGCCATTATTCGCGAAACCAATTTAGTTTAACATTAACGGAAAAAGACAATTTTTTTTTATGGTATTAAGGTTACTGTGGGAGGAGATGTTAAAAGGGAAACAAAAATTTTAAAAAGGAGGGAAGAGGCAGGGAAGCAGGAAAAATACCCGGTAAAGATGAAGTGGCAGGGGGAGGTGCGCTGTGCTGACTGTAGACTCTACACAGTAACGCACACGCAAACTGTGAACAAGAATCTCTGTTTTGAAAGTCCAACACGCTTTGCGCTTGGTTATTTTTGTCTCCGCCATTTTATTGTAATAAATTAAACTAAACAATTTTTTAAAAAAATTAATTTTTAATTTGTTTCCTTTTACTCTTTTATTTTTTAAATTTTAAAAATAATATCCCATTTTGACAACATATTTTAAAATTCCGCCTATAGTTGACATATATATTTTGATTTAATTATTGGGCAGTTTATTTGTATAATGTATGTTATTATTTTTTATAAGAATTTGTATTAGTTATTTTTAATTTCAAAATCATTCTCATTTAATATATTGTTGACATATATTTAATTAATACATATTTTTAATTTAATTTGTATTAATAAGAATATGATATTCCCTCCTTGGCTCTCATATCAAACCTCAGACATTGAATATGCAGTTGACATATATTTAATTTACTGTTTTGTTCTTTTACATGCAGCCACTAATTTTCTTCGCATATGTTGATTGAATCTATCAACTTATTTCGCCGGAGGAAGGAAGTATACTTTTCTAAATATTTTAGATTTCTCGCGATCTCCCATTTTTTCATTCTCTTTTGTTTTCTATTCACCAATTTCTTTACTCTTTTTTAGACATTACTTAGCTGCGCTGTGAGTTTTCTATTCATGAATTTCACGACTATCTATGAGCTGTGCCTGAATCTTGTTGGTCGTATAATTTATGATTTATTAATACTTTTTAAATATAATACACGGTTACCTATCTATCTATCTCTCTCTCTCTCTCTCTCTCTCTCTCTCACATATTTACATATATCAATAACAATAGTTAAAATAAGTTAAATTAATTAAATTTGTGGCAAAATATATTTTTTTAGATTTTTTCTTAATTTAATGAAGGGTCAAAAATAAATATTTAATGGGTACCTTATACTCTTTTTATCATATTTTATTTATCGTTTTATAAAACTTTAAATGTTTTAATTTATTTATCATTTTATGTTATTAATAAAATATTAATTATTTTTTTATTATTTTAATCTTCCTTAAAAATAATAACTAGTGGAATACAAATCAAATTTTAGCATTTGATTTAATAATATTTTAATAAAATACTATGAAAATTTACTATAATTTAAATTATTTAATAATTTTATTATTTTATGTAACAAAATTTAAAAAATAAAATAAACAATCGGTATTTTACATTATTAATGTTTTTTTTTTGTACACATTATTAATATGCTTTATTAGGTCTGAGGTGTCTTTTATTACCTAGGGATATTATATTATTCGGAAACTTAAGCCTTTGGTCCTTATACTATCTTCTCATTTTGAGATTGGTCCCTACGCTTCAAATTTTTTTAAACTACTACCTATAGTTTGCTCAGTTTGCTTCGTTACTCTTTGTGTTTTGGAAAAGGTAAGACTAATCCCTAAATGGCATTAAATGTTGCAAATTTGGCTAACAAAGTTTATCTGGCAAATGACAACTAAACACGTTAGATATTGACTGTACTTTTGAGTTCAGCAATGAGTAATTAAAGAAGACAAGGGTTTTTGATTAAAAAACACACTGCTCCATTTTTGTGTTTAAGGAATTTCATAAAACCTAGCTAGGTCCTCAATGGTTCAGTGCATTGTTTAAAAGTGAGCATAGGTGATGCTATTGGTGAGCCACGGACAAAGATGCTACTACTATTTGCAAGGGATACAAAAACACTATTGCTAGTGTGCGATGGATAGGAACTTTAGAAAGGATATCCAGTTGGTTAAAAATTTGTTAAGCAAATTCAAATAGAGGGCGAAGTTTCAAAAAGAAAATATATTTATAAATGCACCCTCATTAGTATCTTCTCAAGGAGAAAGGGAAACCTATAAATTACCTTAACATTCTTGCAACTATTAATTATCCTGCTGTAAATTAAAATGAGACTAAAACTCATGCATATTCCCTTTTCTTTCTCTTGTCCTTCTCTTTTATTTTATTCTCTTTTTCTCTTGTCTCTTAGTAAGTTAAAATATGAGAAGTATAGTACCTATTGAAATATGAGAAGTATATACCCTGCATGTGAAGAAGAAATTTTCAAGATCAAATAAGCATTATAGGGTTCATTTTTTTTCCCAATTATATACACCCAAAACTAATATGTTAAGGTTAAATTATTCATCTCATTTGATTTTGAATGAACATACAGTAGGGAAAAAAAGGGTAAAAGTTAATTATTTGTTATTATAAACACATGGCATTTTTTTTTATTCAGCACTACATGATTGACTCTTTAAAAAAGTTATGATACATGTTATGCTTTCATTAGAAATTTAGATAGCAAACAACTAGAGTTGCCTGAAATTTTTTCTTTAGAATATCAATTTAGGATTGTAAGTCTCCAATTGAAAAAAAATAGTTGGGATTGGATAGAAGAGTGATGATGAACATATTATCTCTTTTATTCCTTGTTAATGTAGATGCAATAGGTGCATTTTCGGTGATGGTACTCAAAGCTTCTATTTATGCTATTCCACCTTTCAAAGGGAAAACCAATCTACTATAATTTGTAGATCTCTAATTTGTTTGAGTTTCCAAAGCTTTTTATCAAACATTTTATGTGATTGAAGTACCCATGCTAGAGCATCACTTTAATACACACAAGCATAAACACATGAACACATCTACATTAATGATCAATTCTTCTCCAATTATTATTGTGCTACATCAATGAGGTGAGATACCACCATCATATTCAAATGCATAGTATGACAACACACATTTAAAACCACAATATATAAAGCACCTATTGAGCCTTCGAATTGCACAAACTCCTCTGTCCATCACATACTACCAATTATAGCATCTCCATCCGTTGAACACAACAACAACGTCTTTGTTTGTGGTACATCAGCAACAATGTTTATGCTCACTTTGAAATGGCGAACCGATGACCTAGGTTTTATAAAGTTCCTCAAACATGATAATTAAACAGTGAGTTTTTCGAACCCAAAAGCCTTGTCTTCTTTGATCACTCAGCGTTGAATTCAAAAGCCAAGTTAGTGCCCTATGTGTCCATTTTTCACTTGCCACATTAACTCTATTAGCCAGATTTGCAATATTTAACACTGTTTAGGGATCAGTCTTGCCTTTTACAAACACAAGGAGTAACAGGGCAAACAAGAGGGAGTAGGTTAAGAAAATTTGAAGTATAGGAACCAATTTCTAAATGAGGCGAAAGTATAAGAACCTAAGGTTTAATTTTTCCTATATTATTTGTGGAAAACGGCCCTACTCCTATTACCTCGGTTATTGATTACGCTGAAATGCCAATGCCAGCTGGAATGGAATTGTGATGTACATTAACAATGGGCAGGTGCCGTTCAGATGAGTCAGGCAGCGGGCCACCCATTGGTAAGTCTCAATCCTTAAATTAAATCAAATGCACTTTTATTTTACCCCTCCCTACTTGGCTCTCAATACAAAGAGCCAGCTGCTACATTTTTCTTTCGGGCGCTAATGGTGGTGGTCCCCTATTTTAAAATATTTTAAAAATTAGTAAATTTTGATTATATTTTATTAAAATATTCTTATTAATTATATATAATACTATTTAATGTTTATTTTTTTATTATTATTGAAGGATAAAGTTATTAAAAATAAGTGATATTATTTTAAAAATTATAAAATAATAATTATTTTAAAATATAGAAAATATTATATTACAATAATAATTAACTAATTAAAATCAATGTAGAATAATAATAATGATAATAATAGGGTGTGTTATTTACTATATGAAGAGATGAGAACACATGGCAGACGTTGGTTGGTTAGGAGAATTGGAATGGGTCACGCACCCCTTGACCAAATCAAAAGCACCGAAACCGTTGGCAGTGCTCAGAGGTTTTGCGCCGGCAACGTAACATCTGAAAACGAGAACTGGCTGCCAACACCTTCTTTTTGAATTTGTTAGTATCAAATGGAAGGTGGACCCATGGAGAGCAGTCCAGTGAGGTGGCGCCGTCCCCACGTCGTTTCTGTGATTCGACCTTCTTTTAACACAAGTACTTTTTAGAAGACTTTTGGATCTAACTAATCTAATCTAATCTAATCCTACATGAATATGAATTCCAAATGTAGGCAGGCTTTTCCTTTTCTAATGGTGTTGTTTGCAATTTCATATACTTGCGCCGCTCTCATCTCATCTAAATTATTACCCCAAAAGGGAAAACAAACCATTTCATTTTCATTCATCTCCTACAATTCAACCCACCGAATCTTCCTGGAAATTCCACTTTGTCATTTTTCTTTTGCTAACCAATTCCACTTTCGTTAAACTTGGCATGGGAAAGAGCAATCCATCCAAGCCCAGCCCTTGTGCAGTGTTGTTATTTTGGGCTTTGTTCAAATACCTGAATTGTCATTGGGCTGCTCCATGTCCGCCCATTTTTTCATTTCATTTCACCTCCAATATACTATTGCCTCCTCCAAATCCAAACGCACTCTGAACTATTGCGTCAGCATCACAATTTGATTTGGAGCATAGTCAGACCCTCCACCTCCACAGTTTCTCTCCTTCCCACACCCGCTGTATCCAATCCAAATCACCTTGTATGCTAATTCTATGGGACCCACCTCATCTCATTACCTGGAAGCTGTTCTTTTTGCTTTTCGCCACCCTGTGGCCACATTTAGTTATAGTGACAACATTAGCTTTCAACACAATTTTTTTTAATCATAAATTAATTATTTACACTATCATATAATCAAACATAAGCAATAACACTATCATTTATTTTTTTTCATGGATTTTTTTTTTGGGTACAAGAAGAGAATAGTCAGAAACTAGAAGAAACTACCCAGGGGTACAGACTCCAAAACATCTCCAAGCACAAGAGCTTCCACCTCGCTGGCAGCTTCATTGATCATGAGATCAGATGGTAGGCTGCTCGAAACTGTTAGAGAGATAAACCATCACACCTTATGTTGTAATCCATAGACCATAGTTTCCTTTTCAAGGGTAGGGAAGGGAAGGGGCCCAAAACAATTTGACGTGTAGGAAAGAGATGGCATTTTCAGAAGCCCAAGGAGAAGGTGAGGAAGACAGATGACAGAAATTTAGTTGTAAATGTAATTGGAAGGCCTAAGCCCAAATCATAAGGAGTCAGTTAGGATGGATGGCTTGGTTGGTAGGGGCAGGGGATCATGATCATGGTCTTGTGCACCTCATCATCTGGGTCCCTCTATTTCTAATCTCTGATTGCCATTTCCCAATTAAAAATTAGGTTATAGTTATACAGCCGCTATATGGTATGTTTTGACATTCTTTAATTTCTTTTTAATGAAATATTGAAATCCTGTGCAGCGTTGAACTTGACGCGTTTTCTATTGTTTTGTTCCTACCAAATTCACAATATTCATTTTTTCCCCTTAAATGAACATGTGGCGTGGGGTGGGGTGGGCTATCAATGATTCCAAACTATGAGGCTTCACCATCTTAAAGTAGTTGTACATCTGAACATGAAACCACCAGTTCTCTTCAACGCACAACTCATCATTAGTTCATTAGTCAACTCCACCGATTTCGCTTCCTCGCTGTTTTAATTCCGTGATGTATGGGGTTGTCAACCAACGACCTACACTAAAAAAGAGAAAGAAAACCATAGAATTAAATTAAATAATAAAATAAATAGGACAATTTGAAAAATGACAATAATGAATTGGAAGATGGTGGCGCCGTTCAAACGGACCATGCATGTATGTATATACCCAAACACAAACTGTCTACAGCCAAACAACCAACCAAATAAAAGAAGAAAAAACAAGGAATGTCCCAGAAACATACAGTAATAGATCATAGAAACCATTGTGGGAGAAGTTTCCGCGTACAGTCCAACCTCTTGTTGAGGTGATTGGCCCATGGGTAGCGTAATAAATATATGTTATAAATATAATCCTACCTGGCAAGGAAAAAAGTGGGCATCCCACATGAAAATATCGTGTAAGCGAAAAATTGATGATATGCCTGCTAAAATCCAGCCCATGCATTTTGCATTTCAATCCGAAACCACGGTTTGTTTACACGGTTATATATGATATGATCCCTCATTATAAATTAATTAGCACCAATTTTGGAAATAAAAAAACTTTTATTCTATTGTTAGTATATATATATATATATATATATTACTCCCGTTACGTAATATATATAAGACGTCATTATGTGTCCAAATTCAATTATAATCTCACTAATCGCGTTTCCCACCACAGTGGAGTCTCTATTCTGTAACCAACACCATGATAGATAGACAACGCGTTATCACACCTCACTTGCTTCAGCTTATATGGCACTAGCCTCATTCACTTCTTCTTGTATCCCAATCCCATTCCCACTTCTCACCACCTCTTCCTTAAATTCTCCCCACTCCTACCTCAGTTTCCATCAATACACAACAAGTATATCTTCATTTATCTCAAACTCCACCTCCTCCTCCTCCATATATCTATTACTATATATTATTAACCCTCTCTCTCTCTCTTCGCCTTATTCTTCATTCCAACGTCATCATGATGCTCCGCTTTTGCTTCCTATTGCTGCTGTTGGGGCTGGTTGCTGCCGAAGACCCTTACAGATTCTTCACCTGGAACATCACCTACGGCGACATCTATCCCCTCGGTGTTAAACAACAGGTATACTATATACCTTCTTTATTCTTCCTTCCTCTCTCTATATATATTTTTTGTCTATAATTGTCTCCATCATTTTGTGGTACCGTTCCTAAACTAATTAAGCTTCATTGGTTGGTTTGGTTGTGCAGGGCATTCTCATCAATGGTCAATTTCCAGGACCCCAAATCTCCTCCGTTACCAATGACAATCTCATCATTAATGTTTTCAATAACTTGCCTGACCCCTTTCTTTTATCCTGGTGACCTCTCTCTCTCTCTCCCTCTCCCTCTCCCTGTTTTAGTCTTTTATCTTGTACCTTAAAAAGTTCATGATTATAGTATGTTGCCTCATATTGTTTCATCTCAATTCCCTCCCATGCATTTGTCAATTTTAATGGATCATTTATGACCATATGGTATACATTAATTAATAACACCGAGCTTTCGCAGCCATTTTTGCACCTTCGTCCATCTGAAACCAGCTTCCTCTCTTTTGGTGTATACTCCGTCCACATACGAGTATGAAACTGAATCGAATGGCCGGTCATACTGATAAATGAGACATTTCTTTTGTTTTCGAAAATTGGAAGCCTCATTTCATAGACAACCTTTTATACTGCGACCCTACATTCTTATTTCCTTCTTTTTTTATCCCAATTTTGGTCAAATCTTTATTGGAGTCAGCATCGCCATTTGCCAGCTTCTTTTTTGTTTTTTGTTTTCTGTTTTTGTCATTGGGATGCCAGCCTGACGTTATTGAATTCAATCACGCTCAAAAGGATGTGCTAAATTTTTATGGACCGAAAGAGAAAAAGTAAACAAAACATGAATGGATTTAATACAGGTAGCGATCACCGTCGGCAATAAAACAAACCTACCCAACACCTCACCAATTACCAAAAAATTTGTTGATGACTTTAATACTGAACAGGAATGGTGTTCAACAAAGGAGAAATTCTTATCAAGATGGAGTCTATGGAACCACATGTCCCATCCCTCCTGGCAAGAACTTCACCTACACACTTCAAGTCAAAGATCAGATTGGAAGCTTCTTCTATTTCCCTTCTCTTGCTTTCCACAAGGCTGCTGGTGGCTTTGGTGCTATCAAAATCAACAGCAGACCAAGGATTCCGGTCCCATTCCCAGACCCAGCTGATGATTTCACTCTTCTCATTGGAGATTGGTACACCATCCCTCATCAGGTATCTTCATTTTCTTTCTTTCACCCTCGAGCCCTTACTTGCTCATTCTTTCCACTATATACTAATATCCTGCAGGAACATATGATTTCAGAGATTGAAGGCCGTTTTAGATGGTGGTCACAGGCTTCCTTTCCCTCAAGCTATACTTATCAATGGCCGTGCTAGCAGCACTACTTTCACTGTTGAGCAAGGTAAGCTTTTTATTTCCATCTCCCCTTGCTCTTTGTCATTCTCAAGTTACAGACGAACATTTGACATGCATGTGAATATATGGCTTTATATCTCTTAACAAACAGGCAAAACATATAGGCTCAGAATATCAAATGTGGGGCTTCAAAACACTCTCAACTTCAGGATTCAAGGCCACGATCTGAAATTGGTGGAAGTTGAAGGAACTCACACTGTGCAGACCACCTATTCCTCATTGGATGTTCACGTGGGACAGTCTTATTCTGTGCTCATCACAGCTGATCAGACCCCAAAAGACTACTATATTGTAGTGTCCACTCGTTTCACCAACAAGGAACTCACTAGCACTGCCATCCTTCGCTATAGCAACTCTCAGCAGCCTGTCTCTGGCCCAAATCCTGCTGGACCAACCACCCAGATCGATTGGTCTCTTCAACAAGCTCGTTCAATCAGGTGAGGCCACTCTCCTTCACGCCTCACTGATTCGTTTATCTTATCAAGTATGCCTTGATTAAATCATTTCTTCATATTATTGCAGGACTAACCTTACTGCGAGTGGACCAAGGCCAAATCCTCAAGGTTCTTACCACTATGGTCTTGTAAATGTAAGCAGAACAATCATACTGGAGAGCTCAGCAGCTCAAGTTCAGGGCAAGCAGAGATATGCAGTGAATAGCGTATCCTTCATTCCAGCTGACACCCCCTTGAAACTAGCAGATTACTTCAAGATTGATAGTGTTTTCAAAGTTGGAAGCATCCCGGATAGCCCTTCGGGTAAACCAATGTATCTTGATACTTCAGTCATGGGAGCTGATTTTCGAGCCTTCGTTGAGATCGTGTTTCAGAATCATGAAAACATTGTCCAAAGCTGGCACATGGACGGATACTCATTCTGGGTCGTAGGGTAAGAAGTTCTCACATCATATCAAAATAAATTAGCATATCAGAAATCATTTGTTCAGAGTGAATCTTGTCTAACATGGCATTCTAATGCAGTATGGATGGTGGTGTGTGGACACCCGCTAGCCGTAACCAATACAACCTCATAGATGCAGTTTCCAGGTGCACCACACAGGTGGGTTTTGTTGTCTTTCTGTTGGCACAAAGATGTGGTTACCCTTTGCTCATGAGCAGAAATTGAAGTTATTGTGTTGAATTTTGTGTTTCAGGTATATCCCAAGTCATGGACTGCAATTTACGTGGCCCTGGACAACGTGGGGATGTGGAATGTGAGAAGTGAATTTTGGGCAAGACAATACCTTGGACAACAATTCTATCTGCGAGTGTATTCACCAGTGGAATCGGTCAGGGATGAATATCCAATTCCAAAGAATGCTCTCCTCTGTGGCAGGGCTGCAGGCAGAACTCCACCACGATGAAGATGAAATTGCTCAACGATGTTCCAAATCAGCTGACTCATTCTTTGAAAAATAACGACAAAAGGTTTATTTATAGACTCCAATTGGTTTGCTCAGTGAGAAATAAAAAAAATAAAATAAATTATCCACAGTCGTTCATTTTGTCTTGTTGTATTACACTACTGTATTTCATTGATAGAAATCATTCATAATTTTTCAATTCCTTTGTACCTAAGCGTCAGCTATATATCCTATTTTGCTCATTGCTAGAAATTTTGATCAAGGCTTGTAAGCCCTTTATGATTCGGTCATTAAGTTTCCGTAAAACCACAGTGATGTTTGAATACAATTTGAATGGGAGTATGGGACAATCCCACACGCAAACCTTCACATCGCAAACAGCTTGTCAGGAGATTATAGCCACTCCAATAACATCTCATGTGTATGATTGTTTTTTTCCTCCAATTAAAACACTATATTATCTCTGATCTTTAAAAAAATGCATAATTAGTTGTTAGTGGACATTCTTTTTCAATTGAATTTCATTAACATTTAATTTTTGGATTGGGTGATCTTTCTGTTTGCTTCTCAGCAGAATATATCCTTATGGCCTCACCGATTTCAACACTTCAAATATTAGGCATAATTGTCACAAAATTAAATATATATATATATATAGATATAAATGATAGAAAAAGAGATTGTGTATATCACAATCACTCTAATTGATCTATATTTTTTTCTTTTTTTGATGAAGAGAAAAAAAAATACTACAAACAATTAAGCAACAAAACTAGACTCCGCTTTCGCATAGAGAATATCTACAAGAAAACTCGGAGGAGAAGAAAAAAATGAAATTCCAGGATCCACACGCAAAGCCTCCAAGCCACCCTACCTGCAACATTTATATTTTTTTCAAAAGAATTTACAAGTACTGTATGCTTGATAAAAATTGCATATATATAAATAAAAGAAATGCATCCTTTACTTTAACATTTTTTTAAATTAAAATAATCATACTAAATTTTTTTCAAAATTATAATTATTTTTAAAATAAAAATTAGTATAATATTTTATTAGATTTATTGACATAAAACTTAAAAGCCATGTAATAAATAACTAACCCTACAATTGTCATGTCCGTGGTCTAATTTCTCGTCCACTAAAAAAAAAAAAAAGCTTCCATCCAGAGAAATTCACTCCCAAAGGAAAAGGGTGGCAAATTGAGCGAAATATTACAACCAAAAAATTTATTTATCAAAATGTTATACTTTTTAAAATATATATCAAAATACTATAAACTTATAATACGGAACACACGATAATAAATATATATATTTTTATAATATATGAGATAATATTTATTATACATTTATAAAAAATATCCTTATTTAATGTATCCCAGAGAGAAAGAAAGAAATTAAATAAGAATAATTTTAGAAAAATATTGTGATTTCAGAGAAATTCAGGTAGTTAACTCTCATCCTTAATCTGCGTGATTTGATTAAAAGAATCTTATATTAAGGATCGAAATGAGTAGAAAATATTGGAATTTTTTGATAAATTTAATGATCCAACTCATTTTCTTAAGATAGCGAAGTGGTTGAAAGTACTTTATATTTAGAACCAGAGGGAGTAATGCATTTTTTGATAATTTAATGAGTATTTACTTAATTTTTGTGTAATTAGTCATTGAATTTGTATTTTAAATTAGAGAAAATATCAATTATGAAGATATAAAAAATATATATTTATAATTTATAATTATTATAATTATAAAATTATAAAATATATATTTATAAATTTGTATTATATGTGAAGAAAAGGGGGGACAGGTGGGGATGAGGGAAATCTGAGTAGGGAGGGTGAAAGGGTAGGGAGTAGTCCAGCTTTATACAGTAGAGGGGGAGAGAAAAATAGGAGGGCTACTCTCGATTTCTTTCAAAAGTAATAAAAAAATAAAAATTTGAAGAAGTTAAAAATTGGATTAATGTGTTTCGTTTTGTAAATTTATAATGTTTTTATATATTTTTTGAAAAATATAAGGCTTGTTTAACAGTGTTTTTTATTTTCTTATTCTCAAAACAGTTTTGTAAAACTGTTTTCGAGAATAAGTTTTGAAAACAAGAAAATAAGAAAATATGTTTGAATAATTATTCTGAAAATCATAACTAGTGAGTAATAGATGAGTTATTCAAAATTTATAACTTTACCATTAATAAGGTAGGTATTTTTCACCTTTTCTTTTGTTTTCCAGAACAAAAACTACAAAACAACTTAAAGTTATTCTGAGTTTTCTATTTTTTTATTTTTTTATTTTTCAGAACAGCTTATAAAAAATAGATTTATCAAATAAATTTTTTATTTTTCTATTTCTAAAGATAAAAAAACTATTTCGGAAACCCATAATATTTAGGTAAATAATTTTGGGAGAATGACAGTTAAGAATCAAAACTTTAAATTAAATACAGTAAAGGATCTTATAATTTTTTTTTACTACTAAACATCATGAATTTATTACTGATTTGTTCTGTATTTACTACTAAAAAATCAGTAAAATCCTTTACTTTACTGTATTTAATTTAAAATTGTCATTTTCCCAGTAGTTTTTTGTGCTGTATTATTTCGCTCAATTTGCCGGAAAAGGGTTCATTTCATTTTGCCCAAATTTCCGGAGGGAAGGCATGGCAGATTGGTCTCAGCTCCCTGAGGATCTCCTCCAATTGATAGCCGAATGCCTTCAGTTTCCATTCTATCTGCTTCGTTTTCGCTCCGTTTGCTCCTCATGGCGATCCTCCGTCTCCATCCCGCCTCACCCTTTACCCGCTAAATTCCCTGTTTTCTCCAATGTTGGCACTTCCGATGATTGGACTTTCTGCCTTTCCCAGCGTACACTTTTCCTCGTTTATCCTCCTCCCTCCCTTTCTATATCCGATTCCCATGGCGATCTTCATCCTTGGTTGCTCAAAGTCGAAGATGTTCGTGGTCGGATGGGCCTCCGTGACCCCCTCTCTAGGTATCCTATCAAACCCCTCCCTAGGGATTTTCCCCTCCCATTGGATATATATAAACTTCCAATCCTCGAATTGAGTCAAGAATATGTTCTTAACGACGTCGATTTCAGCCCTCTTAATTCTTTGAAAGATGCTAGCAGCTTGTATTTAGAAAAGGTCGTATTCATGTGGTTGAATTCTAAAAGCCAAGAATTTGTTTTACTAACCATCCATGTTTCTGGTAAATTGGCTTTGTTTAAGTCTGGTGATAAGGAGTGGACTATAATCCCTGACATGCCCACACCCTACGATGATGTGTGTGTTTTTGAAGGCCAGCTATATGCTGTTGATAGTACGGGAAGGACGGTCGTCGTTGGATTGGACTCAAGTGTCCGCTTGGTTGCTGACCCTGTGTTTGGCGGTGACAAGAAATTCTTGGTCGAATCCGACCGTGAACTGTTGTTGGTTGATAAGTACTTATCCTTCGACTATCAATGCCTGGGAACTTATGATGGATTTGACGATGATGTTTGTTTTGGGTGCGAGCAAGCAGTTAAATTCGTGGTTTTTAAGCTGGATGAACAAGGGAAGGAGTGGCTTGAGTTGAAAAGTTTGGGGGATCGGGTTTTGTTTCTGGGTGATGATTGCGCCTTTTCTTCCTCGGCACCAGATTTATTCATTAATGAAGGGAATTGCATAATTTTTAGAGATGATTATTTCAATGATACTGCAAAAGAAAATGGTCTGGGCGTTTTTGAATTAGATGACGATCGAATTTCTCCTATATCTGATTGCCCAGGATATTCGAAGTTGTTCTGGCCGCCTCCAGATTGGCTCAGATTGCTGGGACTAAGAGTAAGTGTTACATTTTAGTTTCTGGTGTTTTCTTGCAGAATTATGCAGTAAATTTCCGCACCACTTAGATGCGTTATTAGTTATCTGTCTTTCTGCAGTTTTCCTAATCCTTGAGTGCTTTCTAAAATAATGTGCACAGTTAACTTTTATGGCTGCTTTGTTTTAGCTTTTCTGAGGGCTGTTTGGCTTGTGCAGCTTCCAGAAAACGTTTAATAATATGTCTACTTATGGATAAAGTATTCATGGGTTCAATGATTGAATATGGGAAATAAATTGAATGCTTTTCCCTATTGTTTACATTACACAGTGAGGTGCCATGAAGTAGTTCATTGATTAGAGGAGCTGCAGAAGCTAAATTTGAAATATGATGGCCGTGAATAAGGGTGTTCAAAACCGAATTCAACCAAACCAAACCAATTAAAACCGATCAAAACCAAATTTCATTCAAGTCTAGTTTGATTTTTCCTAGTGAGAAACCGATTTGGTTTGGTTCAAGTTCAGTTTTGGTGGCTCAAAACTGAACCAAACTTGAACCAAACCAATTGTAACTCTTTTTTTTTATACAAAATATATGTAATTATTCTTTAAATATGCAAGAAATGTTTTTTTTTTTTGCCAACTTCTATTTATTCATATTCCCACAGTTGTCACGCATGAAAGTGAAATGCTATTTGTGATCTTTTTAAATTGATGTTTGTGGAAGGCTCACAATTAGAAATCCAAAGTAGAATATTAGAACAGAAAGAGTCAAGTAAATTAATACAAAGTTTATGTGGTAGCAAAAAACAGTTGCTTTCCATTAAAATTTAAATAAATTTGTCAATAGTTAAATTGTCAAAAGTAAAAAAAATAAATATATTGTAAATTTTACTCAAACTTGATCCAAACCAATTCAAATCGAACCAAACCAACTTCTTACAAAAATCGAAAATGTTTCAAATTTTAGAAACCAATCTTGGTTTGGTTTGGTTCGGTTTTGCCCAAAATTGAACCAAATCAAATCTCTAAACACTCTGAGCCGTGATTAACCTGGGATAATCACAAAGGAAAAGGAGATGACATAGAGAAAGAGTTCAGAATTGGCAGCACATTGCCTTCTTTCAAATGAAAAGTAGTTTATCTTTAAGATTAACAAATTATTGGTTCCATATTTCTTGACAGATTTTTCAATTTTGATTTTATAGTATATCTATCCCATAGTAGCTAAACTTGGTTGATTATTCTCTGTCAACTTGAATATCATGAAGGTCCTTGAGAAGCATTTGGATAGGAAATTGGGTTTTGCCGCTTGTTCACATTCGGATCATAGAGAGACTCGAACCAGAAATGTCACTCAAATAGAAAATTAAGCGTGCCTTACTTTAGCAACTGTGGATCCATTGTTAGCTATTATGTTTCTTATATTCCATCCACAAATGTTTTCTCCCATGCTGCGATCTTGGTGATGCTGGAAATTCTGTGCACAAATTTCAAAGTGCACAGTTTCAATCTTTATGTAGTTCGCTGATATTATTCTATAAAATGTCGCACAACAATTCCTTTGCTAGTAACCTGGCATGTACTCTTTGGAGTGAAAATAGGTGTATGCTGTCAATTGCTGAATGGTCGTAGGGTAGGGGTAGATAATTATCAATTTGTTTTAAAGTGGTTGCTAATCTCAGAGAATAATGCTGATATTGCATGTGCAACTAATGCAGGATCAGTTGGAAGGACTGGCCATGTGAAGATCATCTTCCTAGAAATCTAGGCCGTAGGCATGGATGCCCCAATGGAAGCTGAATAAGGAGCAAGCATGCTAGGGAGTGGTCAAGACTACTAGTTTTTTTCTACTTTTCAGTGAAGTTATATATCCTGTGTTCAGATTCATCATTGTACCTACTGCATGCAATTCAGAAAATTCAAACTCTCATGTACATAACGAAGCTTGTTCAGCCAGAACTTCTATCCCAGCGAGTCATGGAGCTCCTGATTGTCATTTTCAATTGCCTTCTTGACATATTTGGTGATTTGCCTTATATTTTCAAGGATGTTCGGTTCGGGTCTAATTGGAAAAATAATTTTAATTTTATTATGATGTATTAAAATGTTAGATAAATACAATTCATAAAAGTTGATATTTTATTTATAAATTAGAAGATTAAATAGATATATGTAAATGTATAAAGATATTAGTTAAAGTTTTACACATCGAGAACTGTTTTCAGGTAGTTCATATTTTAAAATTTCAACATAACATAATAGCCTTGAACGCATTACATTTAGTACGAAGTATTTCATTATCATTATCGATAATTTAGTTGTTTCTCAAAAACAACACAGACAAATACTCCCTTCCATCCATTTTGAGTTTTTAGTTTAAAATATAGGGTATTATGTGTTTTTCTTTTTATTTTATTTATATTTTTAATGTTTTTATTTTTCTCATTTATGATCTTATAATGATAGTAGAATATGGTATTTAATAAGGATAAAATAGGAAATATATGTATTTTTTATATTAATTTTAAATAAAAAAATGATATTCTTAATATGAATATAATTAATATAAAATATTTTATAATATGAATAAAATGGAGTATCGTTAGTGACCTTACTTATTTGTTTAATCTGCCGTCAGTATGTAACAACTTGGAGACCAAACCTGCAGGAGGACTTTCGCTTTCCAGTTTGTAGACATCGACATGCCCAGTTACTCCATAGTCACACTTTCGTGTCCCCTATTTTGAAACTTTGTAAATTTGATTAAATTAAGTGAAGAAGCAAGAGTTGCAAATGAAGAAGAAAATCCCATACTCCTCAACAAGACCGGAAGAAGAATCAGCACAGTGATCTCAACTTTAAGTTGTAGTCGATTTTAATGTATGGGGGGCTGAAAACCCGTGTCCACACTGACGAATGAGCTTGCTTCATAAGTTAACTTGTTTTGTTTTATGTATATTTCTCTTTTTTATCAAAAAAATTATATTTATCTCTCAATTCCTTATTGACTCCGAAATATAATTTATTTATTACTTTAATCACACCAACTCATCTCAGACTCGAACCAAATTTAGTAGAACTTCGTCAATTGTTTTATTATGATTTACTATTACTTAGTTCATGTTGATATACATACAGATAGAAATTGCGCACTCTTTGCGCTTACTTCTCTGAAAAAGCAGAGACTTCGGGTTTGTTGGTTGGAATTTTGTTGAGGAATTTTAGAGGGAGAGAAGGAGATTGAAAGGGATTAATGGTGTGTTTGGCAACACTTATCAAACCTTGGTTTGGGGTCAAAATCAAGGTTTGATAAGATTTGGGTGTATTTGGAGGATTTTTCTGTTTCCGTTTGAGAATTATTATTTATACAAAATAGAGGTTTCGAACAAGCAGTATCAATGTTGCTTTTCCGTTCTCTTTCTCTATTTTTATTTGTATTTATTTTAAAATCAGATAAAAATAGATCAATAAAAATGAGAAAAAATAAAAAATTTAGGAAAATAAAATTTTCATAAAATATTTTCTATTTATTGACCAAAATATCCCTTCAAAATTTTAATTTTTATAGATCATGACCTGTAAGAAAATATTATATCAAATATATTATGTTCTCAATTAAATAAATGCAGATTAAATTTTAGTCCAAGGAAATTAAATTAATCATGAGATAGAGTTTAAATTCAATTTAGAGGAAAATTATGAGTTTTGTCAAAATCAATTTTTAAATAAATCATCCAAACATAAACACGTTAGTCAAAAACCAATTTTTATTATAACTACATTATGAAACCAATTCTATCAAAACTCATTCTTCACTAATTGAAAACCAAACGGGCCCTAAATCTCCTCCCCTCATTTGGTTAAGAAAATTGGATGGGCCCTCCCCCACCTCTCAGACTTTGTTTGGTCTGAGTTTTTTGGGAAAATTTTAAATGAAGGGGAGGGAATTAGATTCTCTTTCCTTGTTTGGTTAAGAAAATTGGAAGGGATTGAAAGGGTTTTAATTTCCCCCAATCCCCTCTCCCACCTCTTAACTTCTTCCCCTCAAATTTGAGATTTTTTTAGGGAATTGAATAATAATATTCAATCCCTTTCTGAATCAAGCAAGATTTTATTAAAATCATTCCAATCCCCTCCCCTTCAAACCCACCAAACAAGAAAATTTTAAAATCTCTTCACTCCCTTCCCCTTTAATCCCCTTCATTAAAAATTCTTTCAATGTCCTTCCCTCCAATTTCTTCTGCTGAACCAAACACTATTAACTTCTTCCCCTCAAATTGAGATTTTTTAAAAGGGATTGAATAATAATGTCTAATCTTCTCCAATCCCTTTCTAAACCAAATAAGATTTTATTAAAATTTCTTCAATCCCCTTCTCTCCAATTCCACCAAACAAAAAAATTTTAAAATCTCTCAAATCTCCTCCCCTCCAATCCTAAGGTTGTGTTTGGTTCAACCGAGGAGATTGGAGGGGAGGGAATTAGAGGGATTTTAATTAAGGGGATTGAAGGGGAGGAGATTGAAGAGATTTTAAAATTTCCTTATTTGGTGGAGTTCAAGGAGAGGGGATTGGAAGGATTTTAATGAAATCCTATTTGGTTCAGAAAAGAATTGGAGGAAATTGAGTAATAAACTTAATTCCCTTAAAAAAAATCCCAAATTGGGAGAAGTAGTAAAGGGATGAGAAAGGGGATTGGAGAAATTTTAAAAACATCCCCCAAATCCCCTTTAATTTTAAGAACCAAACAAGGAGTCCTTTCCTCTTCTTTTAAAAAAAACCCGAACGAAACAGGGATTAAATTTTTCAATTTCCCAGCCCTCCAATCCCTAAGGGTCTGTTTGGTTCAAACAAAGGAAAAGAAGATGGGGGATTTTAATGGAGGGGACTAGAGGGGAGATGATTGGAGAGATTTTAAAATTTTCTTATTTGGTGGAATTCGAAGGAAGAAGATTGGAGAAATTTTAATAAAATCTTGTTTGATTCAAAAAGAGATTAGAGGAGATTAAAGGAAATTAAATAATTAAACTCAATTCACTCCAAAAAATCTCAAATTAAAAAAAAATAAAAAAGAAATAGGGAAGAGGATAGGAGGATCTCTAAAGTCGCTCAAAAACAAAAAATAGATCCAAACAAGGGAGCCTTTCCCTCGGCTTGAAAAAAACCCCAACGAGAGCCTAATAGCCTGTTTGGATTCAGCTTTTAAGTGCTTATGGGATCCCATAAGTGCTTATGTGGTGGAGTTAACAAACAAACAGCTTTTCAATAAGCACTTATACCTCAAATAAGTGCTTATGGAAGAAGCTGATTTTTTCAGCTTATGATAATCACTTATCCTCTCATAATCACTTATTTCATTTTTCCTTCTCACTATCCACTCAATAATCACTTAAACCCCAATATCCAAACACATTTTTTTTCTCAGAATCACGGTAAAAATATCCAAACACAAATCACTTTTTACATAATCACTTATTCTCATAATCACTTATGAATAACCACTTATCCTCATAATCATTTGTACATAATCTAATCCAAATACACCCTAATTTGAACTGAATAAACCATTCCTGTCCTATTCTACTTCATCGGATCTGAACTGGCGGAGACGTTTGTTACCCTATCAGATCCTGGAAAGGGATGGAAATGGCGAAACCGGAGGGCAGCGAAATGAGTCTGGATCAGCTTCCTTCTGCTCTTCTCGCCACTATCCTCACGAAGCTTGACATTGCTTCCATCTGTTCTGTCGCTTCCACCTGCTCCGCCTTCAATTCCTGTGCTTCTCACATCCTCTCCTTCCTTCCCAACTTCCATCTCCTTGTATGTAATCTTTTCTCTTCCCCTTCCCCACTTTACATCCTCCAAAACTCTATTTCTTTGGATCTGACTATAATTTCCGTTACAAGTTGAAACCTTTTAAATTCCTCATCTTGTTTTCCTTTCGTCGACTTATTGCTTGTTGCGAACTCAAATAATTAGATCTGGAAATGGGGTTTTGGTTTCTTCTTTCTTGTGAAGTGTTACTGTTAACCATCGACGGATTTGCAACCCCGAATTCGGGTGTTTCTTCTCTATTTAAAAATGTCCAGAAAGCTAATTTTTCAAATTCCGGAATACGTATAATTACAGGACATTGCGCCAACTGTGGATTTGCTGAGGCCGTTACTGCCGCCAAATCCCTACCTTAGGAGCCTCAAAGTTGATTGTGGTCGGCTTGATGATTCAGCTATAACCCTTCTAGTTAAATCATCGTTGCAGGAGCTTTGTCTGCATAATTGTTCTGATTTTAGTGGGAAACTGCTTTCTGAGATTGGGAACCGATGCAAGGACCTAAGGTTTGCTGCCGATTTCGTGTCCCACCTCTGGTGGAAGTGAAGCTAAATAATCTAGCAGATTGCATGTTTGATCATGATAATGTTTGGTCTTTGATTATCACATTGCATATTTTGTAAATTTTCTGCAATTTGTGGAGCTGCTGTTATCGGTTCTGCTTCTTTGCTTCCATCAGGTCTCTCTACTTGGGTTCAGTGGCAGAGAAAAGAGGGAGATCAATTCATATTTCTGATCTGGAGGATTTACTTAGCGGCTGCTCTCAATTGGAAGTAAGGCATAATTTCAGAAGTTTATGAGCCAAAACAAACTAGATCTTATTAAGATTCTTAAGGAAATTTAAAGTTATCTACAGGCTATTGTCTCCCAATTCTGAACTTCTGTTGCAATGGTTACTAAAAACAACAATATCTGTTAACCCTGGAGAATCTATTATCGTATTTCACTTCCTTCTTGCTCTTTATGTTAAAAGCCCCTTACTTTATCATGAGTTTTACTGACCTGCCATTGACAAGATATTCAAGAGAATCCCATTTTTAATAAATAGTTTCTTCTATGTTTTTAATGATGACAACGTTATCTGCTAATGGTTAGCTTTAATAGTCTGAACTCATTGTTTTCCCACATTGTTATAACTTAAATAAGTAATTTGACTATGGAAAAATGTTGCTTGATCGGGCACTACTTTCTGAAGTCTGAACTTTGAACCCGGTGTTTCATTTTTTTTATACTCAGTTGAACATGCTGATATGTACATCTATCGCTTTTATTGATCCCCTATGTTCATATAAGTGGGAAAATAAGATTATGAATTCCTGAATTTATGAACTTTGAAGGGTTATAAATTTGGATCATTTGAATTGAACCTCACTTGTGATGATCGGGACTTATCATAATTGTGTTCTTCAGTATTATCTGAGTTCTGAAGAATTGGTTCTCAACATAATATTATCTTGTGATTGGATGTACTCATTTTAGTAAATAAGCCTAGGACATGACATATTCTTTCGGATGTCTTCTGTTAGGCATTGGTGGCTTACGTCAATGTAGTATTTGGATTTGATGTCAAGTAATACCACTGCATGTGATAACTCATGCTCGTGCTGGGAATGTTTTGGATAATTGTTCATGTATTTGTCTTTGTTGATTCTATGGAATATCTTCATTGTGTTTCCTTGGATTATTGGCATTATCATGGGAAATTTGTTCCAATTTATTTCTGTATGGACCTTATAATGAACTTCAAAATTTTTACTTGAATGTTAATATTTACATGGAATAAGGGGACATTCCCAGACCTTGGGAAAATTATGTAATTAGTTTGCACCATAAGATATCAAATGTTGGATTTTAACGGCTCATTCATATCAATGTTTATTGCTGAAATTTTTCTTATGTTCTTTGTTGAAGTTACCTTTTTTTAAATTTTTCCTGCAGTGGAATGCGGAAATAATTTTGTTGATTGTTGAACAATTAGATCTAATATGCAATGTGATGTTTTTGGTAGGCACTAATTCTGATGTTTGATGTCTCACTCTTCCTACGTCATAATTTTGCCCGGGTTTGGGCCATGGCCTCAGAGAAAATCACATCTCTTGAGATTGGCTATATATCTTCAGTAACAGTGACTGAACTGCTTAGCCCAAATTTAGGATCCCATCAGCCCCTAAATCCTGTCCAATCACATGTATTGCCAAGCATTCAGAAACTATGCCTTTCAGTTGACTACATAACTGATGCGATGGTTGGTACAATATCCAAAGGTCTTGTCTTTTTGACCCATTTGGACCTTCGAGATGCACCCCTCATTGAACCAAGGATTACCTTTGACCTAACCAACGCTGGCCTTCAACAAATTAATCAACATGGAAGGTTGAAACATCTATCACTTGTGCGGAGCCAAGAGTTCCTAATTACTTACTTTCGAAGAGTAAATGATTTAGGTTTGCTTTTAATGGCTGATAAGTGTTCAGATATGGAGAGCATATGCCTTGGTGGCTTTTGTCGTGTCACAGACACAGGTTTCAAAACAATCCTGCATTCATGCTCTCGCTTATACAAGCTTAAGGTATCTCATGGGACTCAGTTAACTGATCTAGTATTTCATGATATTTCTGCAACTTCCCTTTCCTTAACTCATGTGAGCCTTAGATGGTGCAATCTATTAACCAACCATGCTGTTTTGAGTTTGGCATCAAACAAGGATCTTAAAATTCTTGACTTGAGAGATTGTAGGAGCCTTGGGGATGAAGCCCTCCGGGCCATTAGCATTCTTCCCAGACTAAAAATCCTACTATTGGATGGCTCTGATATAACCGGTGCGGGACTTTCATACCTAAGACCGCGGGTTATTAGGTCACTTCATGCATTGTCTCTTAGAGGGTGCAAGAGAGTTACAGATAAATGCATCTCAACTCTGTTTGATTGCTCTGGTCCGCTGGAGTTGCGAGAACTGGACCTATCCAATCTTCCTAACCTCTCTGATAATGGCGTTCTGATGCTGGCAAGAAGTCAGATTCCTTTTTCTGAGCTCCGGATGCGACAGTGTCCTCTAATCGGCGATACATCAGTTATGGCATTAGCTTCAATGCTGGTTGACGAGGCCAGATGGCATGGAAGCAGTTTGCGTTTATTGGATCTGTACAACTGTGGTGGGATTACTCAGCTGTCATTTCGGTGGTTAAAGAAACCATACTTCCCAAGGTTAAGATGGTTGGGAGTGACTGGAAGTGTTAATAGAGATATGGTGGATGCTTTAGCTAGAAGTAGACCTTTACTGCACGTGGCATGCCATGGGGAGGAGCTTGGGCCAGAGCCCTACGATAGCTCAGATAGTTTATACATGCATGACTATGGGGAAGTTGATGAATTTGAGCAGTGGCTCCTTGAAGGTGAGGTTGATAGTGATGATGAAGAGATGGGCGATGCTGAAAATAATGGACTGGTTGTCTAATTGGATCGTCTATGTTATATATATATATGTATGTATTTAATCTCGACTTGGTTATTGGCACGTAGAGACGTCTGTGTGTTATGTTGCAAAGGATGTGTATAATTCGTAATGTTTGGAAATAGGAACTAATGATATCAGCTCATCAGATATTTTTGCCTTGTACTCCTTTCCCCCACATAATTTTTTATTTTCCGATATTTTTCCTTTTCTTTTTGAGTAATAGCCTTCGAACTTGGGTGTGCCTGTCTGGTGCACAAGGTATTCAATATCTAAGGTATCCGCGTCGATTAATTGGTTCAAGATTCGTGTTATAACATCGTTAAATTGAATGAATTAACTCATGAAACATTAAGAGTTCGGAAAGATTATCGTTCCCCCGTAGGAAGTTGATTTGCCTCCCTCACTATCTTCTTTTCTGCTTTATTACGCAGACGCATTTGTTTTGCAAGCTATTTTGCGAATTGATTCACAAATAGAAGTGACTAGCTGGCGGATCATAAGAATGGTGGTTGGATCACCAAAAAAAAGAAAAAGAAAAAAGAAAGGTGGCTCGGAATTGGCATCAAATGATCCATTCCACCTTACAACCTCTTCTCAAATTGTGACTTCCTCATGCGGAAGAATGTTGGCTAGATTAGTAAGTCCCTGAGCAATGCAAAATCCACCAAAATGGATATTAAAAAAACAAAAAAAGATAGGAATAGTGAAGGTGCTCACTCTGCCAGGTCCTCACTTTTGGCGTGTCATGTGGAAAAGCACCTCATATTCAATTTAATTTCACAAATGGATCGTGTCTTGGGGATCTATCTTTTTTTCTGGGCCAACTGTCTGGGGGATCTATCTAAGGAGGAACCGAAGTGTAAGAGCGCTGTGTATCAACAAAAAAAGGGTAAGGAATGCCATGCGGCAAAAAGAAAAGAGGGTATGAGGTAAATGCTCAATTATTAAAATTAAAAACTCAAGCAAATTATCATGTCAAAAAATTAAGCTTTATTTTTTATATATTACCCCTATTTTATTTTCTTATGTGAATTTTTTATGTATTTATTATTACAATAAATAATAAAGTAATCCTCATTCTGGTCTTTTTTATAAGTTAATTTTGAGAGTGTTATTTTAATCCTATTTATAAGAAACAAATCCCTTTTGTTCTATGCATTAAATGATGAATTTCTTTTATATCCTTTATTAAAGAAGAAAATTTCATTCACGAGGTATTCTATTAAGCACTTGTCTTATGCATTTAAATATAGGCATTTTTTAAAATAAATATCATATTATTATATATTAATTGCACTTAATTGATTTTAACTGTTTTTCTTAATCCGAAGAAATAATTATTTGTTGCTTTATAAAGGACAGGAGGGAGTGCTGCTTGCCTACAATTGTCAAGCATGGGAGTTCTTATCATTTTCTATTTACTATACTTTGTGGGTCTCCTTTTTTTTTTTTGGGCCAACCTCTTTCTATTTCCAACAGTTTGACTTTCTAATATACGTAATCTGCATTTTATGAAATTTGATATAATTTGAGTGATTTGATGGCTATAAAATACATAATCGTCTAGTATTTTCTGATGGTTTTAATCCCATTTGATTTTTAATGGGTGTCCGCAATGGTGTTAGGTAATGAAATGAGGATATTCTGTAGTATTATGTCCTTGGCACATAGAAAAATGTTCTACTGTCTCGATCTCTGCAGTGGAATATGCTGGGAATTACTGGCATATTTCATCTCAATGGTCAGCTCTCAAGGCTTTAACGTTAAGGTTTTGAGTTCGAATACATGATGGTATAAGAAGTGGAAGAATATGCTAAGAATTAAATTAATTACGTCCCTCTTCTCCAACTCCTGAATTGCAAGGATGAATTGTATTAATTATGGATTATAAATAGTATGATCTAATATAAATTCTACTATACTCACTATGCCAAAACAGGCATTTTTCTTTTCTGTTTCTTTTTTTTTTGGTGATTATGAATCGCTTACAATTCCAATATCGAGAAAAAAGTTGTGACTTTAATTGGTGGTTAATGTAGACATATTTTGGCAATTGTATTAATAAACCGTAAAAAAATGTCATTATTTTTTTTAAAAATAATTGGTCATTTTTGTTGGTGATTATATTAAACAACTGCCAATAAAAATCTTTTTTTTTTAAACAAAAATTGAAATTTTAATTAATTTTTGTTGGTGATTATTTTTTGTAACCACCAACAAATATAACTTTTATTTGTAGTTGCTTAAGTAATCACTAATGAATATCACTTTTGATGGTGGTTGATTAAACAACTCTCAACAAAAATGTTTATTTTTTTTTAAATATATTACTCCCTCTGGTCTTGTATATATGATTTTTTGTCCTGATCTTAAATATAAGATCCTTTACAATATACGAACCAGTATTTATTATACATTTTTAAAAAAAATGCTCTTATTTAATGTATCCAAAGAGAAAGAGAGAGAGAGATTAAATAAAGATAGTTTTAAAAAAATATTGAAATTTTCAGAGAAATCGAGATGGTTAATTAGTTTTAATTCCAATTCTTAATTCGCGTGATTTAGTTAAAAAGATCTTATATTAAATACCAATTTTATACTCTGACCAACCTATTTTAGTACAAAATTTTAAAATTGGTATAAAAAATTTTAAATACAATGATATATCCAGCCAAAAGTTATTTCTATCTAGCCCATTTCTATTAAAACAGTAACAAATGCAATAATGATGTTTTTATCGCGATACGATAATTTTTCTAAATCTAGAGGGGAATTACACAATATACAAGACAGTCACACAACAAGCTCAAATTTGCCAACATGTTTGCGTAAGTTTCCTACCAATTTATGGCTTCTCTGAGCTGTAAAACTGTTCCAACAGCAAGAACCAATTAATAACAACAAACAAGAGCACAATAAATTTGATCAAATCATTCTTGGGGGTTTTCTCACTGACATAATATCTCCTCACCAGCAGAGCAGTAGCCATAAGCATAAAAATGAAGAGGGTGCTAAAAGAGAAAACACCAGACAAAAAAATCCAAACTAAAGAAAAGGGCAACTATTGAACTGCCTATAGTAATCCAAAGTGTAGCGTTCACAGGGGTTGCAGTTCTAGGGTGAACACGAGCAAACAAGGGGGGGATCATGTGGGATTTTGCAACCTGAGTCGTGTATCTAGCTTGCCCTCAAGATCCAGAAAGCAAGCTTGGGGTCATTGCCTTCAATGCACATATACTCAGATACTTGGCCCAATTCATGCCAATTTTCACAAATGCAATATAGTAGGCAGCATCCTATCTATCTTTGTGTATTTCTGCATCATTTTGAGTGTCAAGGCCATTACACAATATATCATAGTGATCATAGTCATTGAACCAATCAAACCCACCGGTATATCCCTTGAAGGCTTCTTTGTTTCTTCAGCCATGATTGCCACCATGTCAAAACCAGTGTAGGACCAAAACACAACTGCTGTAGCCTCAAAAAAAAAACACACACACATACACATATTTATACACATGACCAAAAGTTACATACCAAACTACCATGATGACCAAAGAGAAAAAACATCTTCTAGCATCATTCTAAGCTTCTTCCTTTGTCCGGCTTATAACATGACTATTTTTAAATTCATAAGCTATCCAAAACAGATTAAAACCACTAATTCAATATAACTACATGATAGAACCTAAACCAAATAGCTACAAAGTATAACCAAATAATTACAAATAACATTATGCCCATAATCACTTATACCTACCTCCAAAGTCGAACCACATACCGACTTCACTTCTTTATGAGTTCTTCTATTTCAACTTTGGAGTATGCCTCATAATAGGTATTCGAAAAATACTGAAAATAAAAATATTAATTATTATAGAAGCAAATTACATTATTAAAATTTCATGTAAATATCATAAAAGTGAATTATGTATCTTGGTGGGGATTGAGATCTGTCGATGTAAAATGATATCTTTCATGTATTTCATCATATAGTACCCACAATTATTATTATTAAGTTGTATCGGGCATTGAATAAAATTATATGAATATTAGATTACAAGAAATGTTAATCTCAATAATTGATTGAAAATAAAATTATAAATACTTGAATATGTGTCCATTTATACAATAAGGCCAGATTTGGTGGAGTTTTCTAGTTGTTGGACTTATTATTGTTGCTTAGCCTGCATGCTGCATAAAACATACTCATGCCTCTATTAAGCATTATAAAAGAAAATTAATATAGGAAAAATTGAGGTTAATAAAGAAAAATATACAACAACACATAATATAATTATATACTCTTACTGATTGATTATCTTTAGCATCTACAGGCGGCAGTCAGGCGAATTTTCTATGGGATCCAGAAAATATATTTTCAGTTTTATTGGTTCAATACAAATCAACATCCAATAATTTCTAGGAGAAAAATTTACTAGTTTTAAACTAGTGTCATCTACACTAACTATCTTCCCATAACATCACTTTAAGTAAGGGCATGAAATTTTATTAGGGTTGTCCGCATATTCAACTGCAAACCTAATAAAGTCTCTTACTTCATCCTTATACTCCTTAGTCAAACAATTGTCAGACATCCATGACCGATTCATACTATTGAGATATGTATAAATTTTGGCAGAGCCCTTCTTGGAAGTTGAAGGTACAATAATTCTGCAATAACATCTCACAAGAAAGCTAGACTTTCTAATTATAAGTACTTCCATTTTCCAACAAATCCCAATCAACCTAAGCTATATATCTTTAAATATAATGACTATCACTATTTAAAAGTAATATAAGATTCAACCAAAGACTTTCCGGCATCCATAGTTCAATTTAGCAATGACACATTCAACCTATGTTACATTAGAGTATAAGCTAAGATATCATCTCTCAAAAAATTTATATATCATCAATCAAAGTGAGAATTCTAATTTGTAAATACATATCAATTTTCAGGAAAAAAGTAGGAAAGAGCTAGCATCTTGAAATCTAATGCTTGTCTTGTTCATATAATTTTTCTTAATTAGTTCTTTTGTAAGAATCTTGGCTGTTATTTTTGTATATGAGTACGTGATATATATATACACATATGAAATTATGTATATATTTAATAAATTAATGTATCAAAAATAAAAAAAATAAAAATTTGAGTTTTAAACAATTGTTTTAAAAATAATATAATGATATTTAAAACGAGAAACAAAAAATTGAGTTATTTTAAAAGCTATTTAGTCAGTTTAGAATTTTTAAGAAGAAAGGCTAATAATATATATGTAATTATATGTATTATAAAGTATGATACGCATATTGTACTTATTACGTATTAAATACAAATATGTCTGTAATGTATGGATGCAATATAAAATTAGATTGAGATGTTAACAATGTAAATTAAAAGATTTAAAATTTACAATTATTTTTAATTGAGTTTTAAAAGAATTACTACTAAATAATAGTAGAAAATTTATATAATTTTTTTTTTAAAATCTAATAATAGCTATTTCTTAAAAAGGTAGGAAAGTAAAATCCTGTGAAATCTGAAGATAACTTAGAGTTTTGAAATCAATTAATGTCCTTATGAGTATTTTACGTACGTAATATAATTTTCCCTAGAACTACAAATAAGATGAAGATTATTTTCAAAGCATTGGCTAGTCAAGTTATTCAGATGAAGCTTGATGCTTCCATTTCACACTAACAATTTCTTCTATGTTAGTTTTAATGTTTTATCTATCACAGCAATTTTTCTATATTCAGTGTTTGAGAATTTCGATCTGTTTATCTATAACCTTTTTCTAGTCAGCCCAGTATATGTATATATATATATATCCTTAATTTAAATAAATAAAAAGTAAAATATACAAATCTTTCATTTATTTTTAAAATAAACACTCTAGTATGCTAATTCTTAAAGCTTTTATCATCCAAAATGTTTAAAACTTAACAATTGTCAAATTCACAATTCAACTCGGTTGGCTTGCCAAGTTGGATATTCTAGTGGAAAAGGGGCCAAAATCATGTTTTAGTCGAAATTTAGAAATCACATTATTCTACCGCATGCAAGTACTCTGTATTAATGTTGTGCAAATGTAGAGCAAGTTGGTGCACTTCTCAAACTACCAAGAAGTGTGCATCCTAGTTTACTTTACTCCCACAAATTGGAAAAAGAAAAAAATATTTCTTTAGCTAATCTACCTTTGCTTCCTCCACACACAAATCATGAGGGAAACATACTAATATAGCTAATGATATTGCAATGGAACAGACAAGTTCAGATTAGTCATGATATTGCAATGGTACTACCAAATCATGGAAATTCAATTTCATCAATTAATTCACAATTTCACATGCCTAGAACTATGAGTAAGAAAATCAGGCATAAGGATCTAGAGAGTAGTATCAAAGTTACAAAGTATGAACAACTCAAAAAGCTTCTCTCATGCGCCATGAACTTAGCCCCTCAACCAATAATAGAGAATCACTAGAAATTTTAGCAAAAATTAACTATGAACACTTTAGGGTTCACAATCACATAAGTTACCAATTGAAGCATAACTAAAAAAATTTTGTAGCAATGTGAGAGACAAATTCGAACTGTACAAAACCTTAAACTGAACCCTACAGCACCATATAATTTCAGTAAGATTGAACTATCACTTCCTCCCCTCATGATATCAGCCTGACAGCAAAAATACCCAAAATAAATCACCAAATAATGAAGAGAGAAGAGTGCGAGACTGACCTGGAGATGAAGCAGAACACTTGTAATATACATAGATTGCAGCAATTTAACAAATACAAGTTTAGAGTTGTAGGGGGTGAGAATTGTGATTTTAGAAAGAGAGATGCGGTGAAATAGAGGCAAGGGAAAAGAACACCGAAATGTAGATTGGAGCAAGGTGGAGGCATCTGTGAATACGACCCACAGCAATGGATGCCGGCCAAAGACAAGGGCTTGGCTGCAATGGGAGTCCGCAGACGAGGGTATGCCAAAGACAAGCTAGGGTAGCTGCAATGGTGGAGGAATGACAAGGAAGGCGTGTGGAGGGGAGTCTAGAAATGTGAATTTTTTCCAAGTCCGAAAAAGAATTTAAGGATTTTAAAACCTTTTGTTGGCTTTATTCAAATAACAGCCAATGAAAGTTTTGAGCTTTCTTTGTGTTTTAATAATTAAAAGCAAAGAAAAATAATTATTAGCGATTCTTTTGATATCCACTAACGAAAGTTTTGAACTTTCTTTGCATTTTAATAAGTAAACGCAAATGATTGCTCTGTGCAGATTTTTTTTTTTTTGTGTTTTCTTAAATAAATGCCAATGGGCAACAAGAAAAACTTATTTTGGCATAGTGAGTACGCGTATATAAAAAATATGGATTCAATTAAAAAAATATTCTATTAATATAATGTGATTATTTAATTTAAACGTTTGCCTCATTAAATCTGATTTCTTTGGTATAAAAATATTGTTGCATGAATTCTTCCTCATAATCTATTTTTTTTTTGCCTCCTTATAATCTTGAATTAAAGTATGAATCTAATATTAGTGAGAGATGAGCTTATATTACATAATTATAATTACAATTTTTCCTGCTGTTAAAAAATATAGTTGATTTTACACCCTTTTATTAAATATAAAATATTTAAAATATGTTTGAAATAAGTGAAAATAAAAAGACAAAAATAATTGATAAAAATAAGGGAAAAATTAAGTATCATATACTCCCTCTATTCTCAAATATAGGTTGTTGATAGAAAATATTCATAATCCAAAATATAAGTTATATTTAACTTATTAAATATTATATATATATATCCCTCATTAATTATGTTGAAGAAAAAAGATGATTGAAAAGTTATAGCATTTTATTTCAAAATAAATTTAAGAAGTTTAATAACTTTTCTTAATACTTCCTCCCACTAGCGTCTTATCACGTGCGTTGCATAATTTGTAAGTTATATAAATTTAATCTAGTTTAATGAAATGAAAATTTGTTATTTGTTGCAGAGTTCAAGTTTTAAGGCTTACACTAATTGCATTCTAGATACTGAGAGTCAGTTATTTGAAAGCTCAATACCCTATAAAGATGATAGTTTCAATGAAATTAGGTAGCCTAATTGGTTTTACTTCTTAGTAAGTAGGAGAAGTATCACCTCAATGGAAGGAGATATGTTATATTATGATGTTAATATTTTGCATGAAATAGACAATTAGTACTCATTTATTTTAGGAATTTTGTATATTTTTTGTATGAAAACAATGATGATGAAATTATCAACTGTTTGCATCATCTAGTTTTGAAGTATGTTCTAAAGAAGTTTTGTAAGTCATCACAAAAATATATTTAACTGTGGATATGAGGAAATGATTAAATACATACAACAGTTTCAAAATTAGAAATGTATCTAGTAACACAATATTTTAAAAGTAGCTAAGCAGAATTTACATTCTGGAAAATCTCCCTATATACAACATTAGTGGTTCTACTCTTAGGAATGTAATTATCATCATGTATAAGAATCTTCATACCATCAAGATTCTTAACTCTAGACATTGCAACATAAAGTTGCCCATGCGTGAATACTGGTTTTGGTAAATAAAGTCCAACATTTGATAGTGATTGTCCCTGACTTTTATTTATTGTCATGGCAAATGAAACTACAATTGGGAATTGCCTTCTTCTCATGGTGAAAGGGAACCTTGACTCAGAGGGGTTCATATCCATTCGAGGTATTAGAATCTCCTCACCTGCATTAGAACCATTCAAAGCCATAGCTTTGATGACATATTTGCCAAGTTGCGTAATGCAAAGCCTTGTGCCATTACACAATCCATTAGCTTGATCAATGTTTTTCAATAGCATGATTGGTACTCCAATTTTGAGGGTAAGCTTATGAGGAGGCACTCCAGAGCAATTGATGGTGTTAAGAAATTCAGTGCTATGCAGATCATCAAAAGAGTCTAAATCTTGATCACCCTTACATATTGAATATGAGCTGTAGTAATCAACATTCTCACCAGGGAGCAATGAGGAAACATAAGAATTGATTTGTTGAACAACCTCTAGTGTGGGAGCTAAAATTGCTCTCTCAGTTAGGTATATTGAGTCTCCTAGATGACTGAGCAAATTTGGGTAACTGGCCTGTACGATTGCATCCAATGGATCTGAAAATTTTTTATCAGCAATTCTGGTAGAATATCTATTTCTGTGATGCCATCATGAGGCAAACCTATGTTACCATCTCCAATGTTTAGCAACCATTCAGAAAATTTATTTATCCTTTCATTTTCTGCATTTGACTGGCTTAAATTCAATCTCATGTTCTTAGTTAACTTGAATAACCTACAATGATGCCAAATGAAAGATGAGTTAATTGCAGCATCAACAATTTCAGCTCGACTACCTTTTGGTATAACTGGCAAGATTTGACGGAAGTCTCCACCCATGACAACAACTTTACCATCAAAAACTTTTGAACTATGCATTATATCCTTTAAACTTCTATCAAAAGCCTCTATGCAGTGTCTCTTCACCATTGATGCCTCATCCCAAATTATGAGATCTGCGCACTTTATCAGATGTGCTAATGGTGAATTCTGGACAATATTACATGTAGAATCTTCAGTGATGGTAATTGGTATGGCAAAGCGAGAGTGTGCAGTACATCCTCCCGGCAATAAAGTTGCTGCAATTCCACTTGATGCAACATTTATGACTATCTGCTTATTTGACTGAATTTTTGCTGTCAAAGCATTCCAAAGGAATGTTTTGCTTGAACTTCCAAAACCATACATGAAGAAGAATCCACCCTTTTTAGATGTCACAGTAGTCATAATGTCATCAAAAATTGTCTTCTGTTCTTGAGTCAATTTAGGTATCAAATTATTTGACTCCAATTCATAAAAAGATGTATCAAAATTCAATTCTTGCATTATCAATTGATTCCTAGTATCAACGTGACAAATTCCTTGAGGCTTTGGTAATGTTGGAAAGTCATCCAATGTTTTTCTATTTGCTTCTAGCAGTTTCTGTATTTCAACCAAAGCTGTATCTTGCTTCTGCTCATCTGAAAATTCTATTCCTGCAATTAAGTCATAGTTTTATAAATAACCAGCAAAAGAAATCATTTATGGAAATTTATATGATTTAGAAAGTATTAACCTGAAAGGCTTTGATTTGCATGTGGTATGTAGTACAATTCTTCCAACATAACTTTAGCTGTTTCCATCCATACTACTTCAGGTTGGCTGAGACAGTTTGAAAGCAACATACTAACAAAAATCTCCTCAGATAATGTCCTGAAGCCCAATTTGATGCCTCAATGATTGCATCCACATACTCTTGATCATCATCCAAAGGGCCTAATGCGTAGCATGCAGCCCTGAATGTTGGGTAAATTACATTATTCACTGTTCAAAGCAGAGTATAAGATCCTGGTCCCTTTGCCTTTGTCAAAAGCATGCGTAGATAGTAAGTTTCACCTTGAGATGGAGAGACATAAACAATTCTACCAATAGAATATACCCTCTTTCGCTTCTTCCATATATTTTTTTTCCTACAAAAAGTATAATGTAATGGAAATTCAGAGTATGTTAAAGTTTTTGCAAATTTGTCATTGACATCTCTATTTTTATCCATCAATGCAAGAAACATTGTTTCTTTCACTCTCTTCTTATTGACCACGTTGGAAATATCCTCATTTGCTTTGTAGATAACACTTTGGTTATCTAGAAGGTGGAAGTACAATCTTTCTACAGATGGAGTCCTGTGGTGTATGTTATAAGAGAAAATCCTCCAAGCTCCTTCACAAGCAGAAATGTATCTACAATTCAGGTAATGTGCAATTTCATCAAAACCTTGTTGAGAATTAGGATCACTACTATCATAATATAGACCAGCAACAACACGATCATTCCCTTTGCTTATATATTTGAAAAGATACTTTATTGATTTTGATTGGTTGGTCTTCTCAACATTTATGTGCCCTTCAAATAGTTCCAGTAATCTTACATTATATGGCACAACAAACCTGTTATCTAGCATCACTCCATTTTTTTCTATTCTCCTGCCATCATTACTTCTTTTATATGTTGGATAACCATTCTCATCAACAATTGTATGATCCATAAACTTCTTTGGAAAATATTTGGTGCATTTCCCATCTTTCATGCAGGGAGAGGTAGGTTTAGCATGACCACAAGGACCATGTGTCATGTAATTCTGTACTAAATCATATAGAACTGGATTTTTTCCTTTATCTGGTATCTCTGCTGAAATTATCCTGTCAACAGCTTCAGGAGTTTCAAACTTTTTACTGTTTCCAACCCATAGAAGGATATGAGCATGGGGTAAGCCTCTCTTTTGGAATTCTATTGTGTATATTTCTATAGAAATAAATTTCACATTGTTAATGAAGTGATAGAAACAACAATAGTTATATATTTGAATAAAGAGTATAATGGAAAAAATCATTATCAATCTATACTTTGTGAAATAGAAAGTACCTGCTTTTATATTGCCGAAGATGTTCTCCTTCTTAATTACCTTCAACAATTTATGTAGCTTCATCTTGAAGACCCTGCAAATTAGTTCTGGTCGATCACATGAAAACAAATCTTCTGATTTACAGTACCGCTTTATCTCTGGCCAAGCAGGATTGCAAGTGAAAGTGGTGAAAATATCTGGATAACCTGCCCATCTACATATAGCCATTGCATCTTGATAATTTTGTATCATATACCTAGGTCCACCTGTGAAAGATAATGGTAAAATGATCCTCTTCCCTGTTGATGAACCATCGATCTCTCCTCTAAATAGAGCATCTGTTAGACCTTTGTACAAGTCAACTCTTAACTCTTTCTGATGTCTTCTAATATAATCCAATCTCCAACTCTCCATCATTGCATATCCATTAACTATAAATTGCTGGAATAACCTTTTACCATGAAACAAAGTTGATTCCTCTTGCTCCCTCATCATTAGCCTATTACAAAGATATTCTCTAATTGTCACTGTCTTCTTATTATCATCTGGATTGTCTTCATCTGGCTCATCATCATAAGTGACATGCTTCAATAAAGAGTTGTATCCATTGTTCCCAAAAGGGAAAAAAAAAAGGATATTGCAATGGTAAATAAGACTTATGTAGTTCATCAATTCTTTTCAATGTCCCAAACCTTTTTTCTATGATTATGTCCCTCTTGTGATATGACTCATCAATATCTCCAATAATTAAAGCAGCAACTTCTGAAGCAGTTGGTAGGTTATAGTTTTGTTCCTGATTATCTCTTTGTCTGATCAAACAAATCTTGACATCTGCTTCTGGATTGTTCTGAAGTATGTTAGATGCCATTCTATATTTTAGTACCAAGGAATTATTTTCATCTAGAACCTGTTTCAATGATTGAATGATATTTGGATCCAGGCTTTGATTTCCCTGACCATGACTGCATGTGAATTCAAAATCAATATATTAAAATGAATAATTCAATTTATAATAGAAGAGAGAAAGCACTAGTTTAATAATAAATATGATTAACTTACCTCACAGCTCAAATTCTATTGGAAATCTCATTCTCAGTGTCGTATATGTATAATTGTGAGAAGACAGGAGGGCTTCCATCTGGAGGTAGAAGACTACCTAAGCAATGATAATTTTGTCCAGACAAGACAAATGTATAAGGGCCTCCACCATTATTGAGTGAGTTATCAATTTTTCCTCCCATTGATGTAAAAGAAAACATGTTATTATATGATCTTTGTGAACACCGTATTTTGTCCGGATAATTTTAAAAATATATAAATATAATGATAATCATAAAAAAAAATAATAACAGTAAAAATATAATAATAAATAAAATAATAGAAAATGTAAAAAAAAAAGGAAAGAAAGAAAGAAAAGATAAAAAAAGGGGGGGGGAAGCAAAGCTAAAAAAAAAAAATACATTTGGGTTGAAGCCCTTCAACCCAAAAACATATTTGGGCTGAAGTGCTTCAGCCCAAACATGCCACGAGCCCATATGTAAGGGCTCGTGGGGTTAAGGGCTTTAGCCCTAGAGACAAAGGAAGGTGGAGCCTGCGAGAGGAACCAGAGGGAGCAGACACTAGCCGCGTGAGACACACAGGGAGCAGAGGGCTGTCTGAGAGACCGAGTAGCTGCAAGAACAGGGGGAAACGTGCACGAAAGAAAAGGAAAAAAGGAAGCACGCGAGACTGAAAAAAAAGCTGAACCACGATGGAGAAAAGGAAAGGGAGGAGAGTTTAAATGGAGAGAGCCGCGAGGAAAGAAGGGGAGGACGGAAGAGCACGAGGAAGACAGGGCGAGCTCGGGTGAGGGAGATCTGAGCTGGCCACCGGTGGGAGCTAGGGTCTGGGCCTCGAGGAAAAAGAAGCTGCGGACGAGACTCAGGCCGAGATCAGAAACAAAAAAAGGACCGAAGAAAAAACAGAGGGGGCTCGGCCGAAGGAAATAACAGAGGGAGGCCACAGAGGAGAGGGCAGCCGCGAGAAGAAGAGAGACTGAGGGAGCCACGGTAAGACTCTGAGTTGGCCGTGGGAGTGAGATCTGGAGAAAAGAGAGCAGAGGAACCGAGCACGAAGATGAGGGAGCTAGGACGACCGTGGTCTGGGCACAGGGGACAGTGGGGAGTCTAAAAAAAAATAAAGGAGAGGACGCCGGCAGCCCTTGTCGAAGGAGGTGATTGCAAGAAGAGTTGCAGGTCGAGTTTGAACCGTTGAGCCCAGGAAGGACTGAAATCCGAGTATTGGGGTCAGTGGGTTGGTATACATATATATTTTTTTCAATTATGAAATTTTTCCCGTGAATAGCTGAGTCTGGAATTGGTTTGATTGTTGTTCTTCGTTGAATGCTAGTTCCTCGCCACCTTCCCAAGAACAAATGCCTGTTTTTTCTTTCTTTTTAAATCCTTTTGGCTGCTGAGAGTCTTTGGTGTACTCTGTTTTCTGGGAAATGATGCTAGGGGAATGCTCGCCCATTTGATTTGAATTTGCAATCCCAGGATTATGTTAGCTATTTAATATGGTTGCTGCATATTTCTTTTGGGTTACCTGAAGGCTTGTATGTAGATAAGCTTGCATTTGATAGAGAGATTTGTGTTATCGCCGGTCTTGATGTTAATGATCATTATAGTGGTGCATGAGCATGTTTAGTTTTGATGCTAACGATTAGAGGAACCAATCTGAGTAGTAAGTTTGGCCTAAATAAGGGGTTAGTTCATAGAAAACACTTTTGTTATCATGGAAAATAGGATTCAGTGCCTTCATGAACTGGGGGCATATGAGCTTGACGTGCTGAGATTGTCTGGTATAATACCTTTATGAATATGATTTGCGAAAAATTTCATCTAGCATGAGGAAGAAAAAAAGAAAGAAAAAAGAAAAATGTTAGCCCAAAGTTGTTATTGAAATGCAGCAGCTGATACATAAGCCCTAGTCAACTCAAAAATTGGTGTACAAAGAATTAAGATTAGAATGGAAGTCTTGAAACTATGGGAAAACCTTCCATGATTTGTAAGAGGTGATACTTTGGGCCCATGAATTATAGCTACCTTCTTCCCCGTTTAAGAAAAAAATCTTGTGTTGTGTCATTACGATCGCCTTCATTTCTATAATACAAGAAAGAAAAAAATAATAATTTATGTAACTTTCATTTTATTTTACTTATTTATTTATTTATTTTATTTATTATTATTATTATTTTTCTCTAAGCCAGTTACTTTTATGCTCCGAGTGGTAACACCGTAGGCAGTTAAGTATTAATCAGCAAGCTGTGAGTGATAAAGTCACCACAGAATCCTGACTGATTATTTGTCTATAAAATAAATAAATAGTTAAATAAATAAATAAATAATACATGTATATAAGTCATATTTTTTTTCTTTTCTTGCTCTTCTTCTTCATAAAAATATGTTTTCACGATCGTATTTATTTTTATAATTTAATATAAGGAAATAAAAATAATTTATGCAAGATATTCATTTTTCCCCAATGTTATCTCTTAAACAGTTTTTTAGTCTTTTGCTCCGAGTGGTAACACCGTGGGTATTCAGATATTGATCAGTAACTTGTGAGTGATAAAGTCACCACATATGCTGATTATCTCTCTTCAAAAATATGTGTAATAATTACATTTGTATTTTTCTTAATATTTCCCCTTTAAATGAGTAAATTTGTGTTAAAAAGGATCTTGTTTGTTATACAAAAAGAAAATTAAAAATGATTGGTGCCAAAATTATTTGTTTTTCTTCAAACCTTTCTTTAATCTATACGCCTATCCGCCTCGAGTGGTAACACCGTAGGTATTTAGGTACCGACTGGCAAAATGTGAGTGATAAAGTCGCCACATTAAACCAATTGGTTTTATTTTGTGGAAATAAAATTGGTTTCAAATGTTTTCTTCTCGAATCAAAATAAAGTATTCAAGATCACGCAAAATTTCAATCATATTTTTCAAATGAAAAAAAAAAACATATCTTTTTTTTTAAGTTGATTAAACCAAAAATAAATAATGAAAAGAGTAAATAATGGGAATTAACTTGTCTTTTACAAATTAAAACACTCCAACCAATTCTAAAAAATTGTTTTCTTTGTGGAAAGACAAGTTATTTTCTATAAACCTCTCTTTTCAAAGAATATATAAAAATAAAAAATACCAACCCAGTGACACGCATTTTTAGTCCGAACTACGTCGACTTTGATCCCTATCGCAGGGTACGTAGGCCCCAGACTCTCATTCTGGGTCAAGTCCACTTTTGTAAATAAATAAGTATTTTCTGATTTATTTGGTGTTTTTTCTCTTAATTTAATAAATCTTTACCAATTTATTTTCCCAAGTCCACTTTTGTAAATAAATAACATTTTCCTCTTATTTTATTTTTCCCAACTTTTCATATTTTCATTTTATTTTCACATTTTTCTTATTTTTACATTTATTTTTGCATGTGAATGGTAAAAGAGCAACCAAAATAATTTTTAAAAGCCATAAAAATTGCATGATCAACTTAAGGTAACCGTTCTTCGGAACGGGTGTTGTGGGGGTGCCTAACACCTTCCCCACTCACAATCGTACTCCCGAACCCAACTCTGATTCGCAGACCATCCTTATCCCTTTTTGTTTTTTTTATTTCGGTTTTCCAAAATTTCCCTTAAAATTTTGGTGGCGACTCCCTCTGAAATCGGCCTTCCGTCGGGCGGGCCGGTTTCTCTGTTTTTTCTTTTATTTCTATTTCCCGCGCCCTCCGCGTCGCATTTCCGGGTGTGACAGTTTGGCGACTCCACTGGGGAGGTTTTGAGAGTCAAGCCTATATGGGTTGACTTTGCAAATTTTTATGGCTTTGTTTTATTTGGTTGCCCTTTTAATTTTGTTTGCCTCACATGATTAGGTTAGGTAATTCGTTTGATAATTTTGTCTGTTCATTTGGTTGCCCTTTTAATGTTGTTTACCTCACATGATTAGGGTGGATAACATGCTTGGTAGTTTTATCTGTTCACATGCTTTTAAATGTATTTGTTAGTTGAATAAAAGGTGCTAGGATAGATAACATGCGGAATAAACCCTAGGATAGACGACTGTTATCTCTTTGTGCATTGTTTCTTGTGCTGTTTTATCTACAAGTGGGGGATATGGGTAATACTTGGGTCCTGAGGTTTGTATGCTCCCTTCACACACTGAGCACTTCCAAACCTCACACACGTAATGGACCCTATACCCGGGTCTGAGAATATCCTAGGGTAGTCGGAGTTTGTAACAGTGCTTTTGAGGGGCTATTAAGCTCCCGGAGACCATTGTGAAGGCTTCACCCAGTTGTTACCTATTTGCTAAGTTTAGTCCGGGAAGGGCTATTAAAGCTCTCAAAGGATTAAGTTTACTGGATAGGGTTCCTGTCTTGATGACGGGGGCAGCTTGGGAACCTTTTTGGAAAATAGAACCATCCCGAATCCTGCACATAATAGTAGATGAAGCTTAGATGTTAAGCCAGCTAGTTAAAGCCCAGAATCCTACCCTAGGATGCACCTAATATAGGACACGGGGAGCATATCCAGTCTCATGCATTTTTTTTTTCATGTAATTTAAATTGCATTAATGGAATGATTATCATATTAATAGGTCCTCGATTATTTTCATACCTTATTCATGGAGAGACCTTGTCCTTCATGATACAGGACTCGTTTCTGTCTCCTTGAGAATTCAATAAGAATCTTTAAGGAGAGAAGCTTTTATGACAATTAAATGGGGACCTAATAATATTTTAACTAATCAAGTTCATGGTTTCTTTTTTCTCACCTTTTCATTTTCCTTGTTGAGTTAAATAACATGTACTAGGATAGATAACATGCGGAATAAACCCTAAGGTAGACGATTGTTATCTATTTTTGATATTGCTTCGTTTGCAGGTGGGGAATTTGGTTAATGCTTAGGTCATAAGGTCTGCATGCTCCCCTCACACATTGGGCACTCATACATCTAACCCCACACACATAATAGGCCCCTATACTCGGGTCTAAGAGCATCCTAGGATAGTTGAAGTTTGTAATGGTTCCTTTGAGGGGCTATTAAGCTCCCAGAGATCACTGTGAAGACTTCACCCGAATTGTTATCTATTTGTTAAATTTAATCTGGGAAGGACTCGTCAGCCCTCAAAAGATCAAATTTATTAAAATGGGGTTTCCATCTCGATGGTGGGAGCAACTCGAGGGCCTTAGGAAAATTAGAACCACCAAAAAAAAAAAATCTAAGGCACACTATTAGATGAAGCCTAGAAGCCAACCTAATTAGGTGGAGCTTGATTTCTATAAGGTAGATAGCCTAACCTAGGGTGTACCTAACATAAGACACTAGGGGAGCACATCATTCATTCACGCATTCTTCACATATTCCATTAAACCTTTAGAAAGGAGTAGTAAGTTACTCTATACCGGAATGGCTATTTAATATCATTACATCAATTGATGGTAATATATTTGCCATGATGATGGTTTGCATCGGAAGTTCGCTCCTCTCTATGGGTCCTCAATATTGATTAGGCATGAGTTGCATGTTTTCATTGTTAATTTTTTTATATACTTTGTGACTTATTCGCTTACCCTATATCCCTACTTGATAGTTAATCAAGAGTTTGTTCATTCCCTTATACACCCTCGAGCAAAGGCTTGTGACTCTTCATTCTTTTATGATGATGGACCTATGTACCAAAGTCAATACACCATAAGTGAAGCATCACAATAAATTGCATCCATGTTGCATTTCTTAATAGAAAACCAAAATTTATAGAATACAAGATTATTGGTCCTTTGCAATAAAGAAGTCAACTTAAGCATTGCTAGGGAGGAAGTTTTTTAGGAGTCAAATGATGAAGAGTGAAATCATGCCTATGTTCCATGAACATGTCAAGGGTTCCATCCTTTAACCTTTCACACCATTGCCTCTTTCACCTTATTGCTTGCCCATTGTTATTTTCCCATCCACGAAAACCCATAAGCATGTATGAAGCATAATTCCATGCCCTTTGCCTTGACCATAAGAGGACATTTGCATATGTTAGAAAAGGGTTATAGGACTTGTCTTAAGTGCATAAAAAAAAGAGAGAGAGATAAAGAAAGAGAAAAGAAAGAAAAGAGAAGAGGAAGAATAAAACCCCAATTCCTAGTATCACATTCGTCGTAAGATCTTTTTCTCCGTTTGTCAATGCTTGTCTAGTCTGAAGTTAAAATTGACTTTAGTTAACCCTGTCAATGTTGTAAGTCATGCATTCATATCTTATCCTGCTTTGTCCATTCTTCTTCTCAGTCATTTGAACATACCTCTGACTTCATATATTGTCCCTAAAAAAAGAGAAAATCAAAATGTGCATTTCCCCCAATGAAAATACTTCAATTGATGTGCGTATTGGATGAATGCTTGAGCAAATTATGTTACCAAGATAAAATAAATAAACAAATGTAATAAATAGAGAGAAGAGAAAGAAAAAAAAAAAGAAAAGAAGAGAGAAAAAAAAAGAGAGAAGGTGAAAAGTGAAAAAGAGAAACAATTATATGTTCCACAAGCAAGTTGGGTTAAGGAAATGAGGCATTCTTTCTCTTCCCGTTCTAAAGGAGTTACCCTAGTCGCCCTGATTGAGCCTGAAGTAGTGATATTCATTTCATTAACTCAAAATTGAATAATACCAAAGGCGGGTAGTTTTAACATGTTTCTATGCTGAAAAGCCAAATATCAAGAGAGGATCATGCCTAAATTTGGTCTAAGCATTTACCATTTCATAGCTTATGGAAAATTTTTCCTCCCTCCAACGAGAGGCAATGAGAATTGACACATGTGAATTAACATAAGAGAGTAGTCTCAAAAAAAAAAAAGTAAGAAAAGAGCAAAAAAAAAAAACAGAGAGAGAGCAAAATGAGTAAACAGGAAGAAAAATAGAAGAAAGGAAAGTTATCAATATAAAATTTTCAAGGGAAGACTCACGTGTGAAAATAATTGAGAAAGAAAAAAAAAAAAAAGGAGAGGCCCTCCCTAAGAAAAAAAAGAAGGGAACCATGCTGAAGAGATCCAGATTCTCCAAGAGAAGCTCAAAGAGACTACAGGTTTTTCCAAGATAACACGGCTATTAAAGCAAAGTTCTCATTGCATTCTCACTTTCCACCTAACCCCTATTGTCGCCCTTTTGTCCATACAATAATCCTTAAAGTTGTACTCCTCACTTGAATGTGTGGATATTATAATCCATTTCTTCTTAACCCATCATTGTGCCTTTTACTTGACCCATAATATTGCCCTTCATGACCACATTACAACCTCAAAGATCCTCTTTTGATATGTGAATTTCAATATAAAATCATGTTAAATAGGTGATAGAGGAAGGTAGGTGGAAGAAATAATAGGGGCAGGGTATTTTTGAGCCTTATATCCTTTCATTTCATGAACCTATTCACCTGGGCCACATCACAAACCCCTAAAGTCCTCATGGAGATCTGACTTGTCTGAATATAATTGGGGGCAATAATCTTGTAGGGAAAGTCATCAAGATTGAAAAAAAATCCAAAAAAAAAAAGAGAAAGAAAATGGGAAAAAGAAAACCATATCAGTGAATGAAATTCTAAACTCACATCAATTTTGCTATTTTCATATTGAGCATGCAAAGCCAAGAAAGGGAATTCTTTCCTACCCTCATCTTTATCTCCTGTCATTCCATTTTTCACATTATCTGATAACATTTCCAGAGTAAAATTTGCGCTTTCTCAAATTTTACTTCCTTATCATTTCTCCACTTCACTTTCTCAAAATTCTTCCATTGCACTACCCTACATCCATTTCTTTGAGCATTTCTTGCCAAATGGTTTCTTGCTTTCATATCCCCAACATTCCATTAATGCTGGAGCTTCATTTCTTTCCTACACCCAATTTTGTCTCCATTATGTCTGACTGCATTGACATTTTTAAATAAAGTAATTACAAATTTTACTCATCAGCTAGCCAAGCATTAAAAATGAAGATAGATTGAGACGAAAGGGGAAGATAGACATACCAGACAAGCGTTGAAATTGAGGCAATTAAATTCCTAAAAAAAAAAAAGGGAAGAAAAGAGAGAAATTTCCAAAAAATTGATGTAAGGAAAAAAGAAAAGGAGCCTAGGATATCTTGTGTCTAGCTCCTGATAGAACACATTCATGTAATTTTTGAGTGAAGTTCCTCCTAGGACAAATAAAGTCTTCTGAATTGCAAAGACCAAACTAATCCTATATTTTGTAAATTTAGGTATTTTTACATTACTAACTTCTTGCATCAAACATTGTGAACACATCTTTCCTTTCAAGTACATTTGGGAAATTAAAGCAAAATTTTGCATCCATCAGATCAACATAAGCCTATAAAAAAATAAAAAAAAAATAAAACTCAAAAAAAAAAAGAGCATAAAAACAATACAAAAATAAAATAAAATAAAAAGAGAAAAAGATCATGAAAAATGCCAAAAGAAAAAAAACAGAAAAAACAAAACAAAAACAAGAAGCATCACTCTACATCATTCATTGCATGCATTACATCAAAATAAATTTCCAATAAATTTGGGGCAAATGAAAAATCAACTGGTCAAGTGAAGTTAAATGAAAACAAAAAAAAATGTTGCACCCATTGCATCAAGATTTGGTTTCACTCAGATTGATGTCAACATGAAATCACATTGGTGACACTCATATCTCATGCATTGCACCTTAGAAATTTCTACTCAGTGAGACCACCATAATATTATCCTTTCTCTTAGTGAATGCATAATCAAGCTTTTAAATCAAAAGCTTGTTCCATTTGTTCATCATCCATTGCATGCATTGCATCAAGGTAAGCTCCCACTGAGATTGGGCAACAAAAAAAAGAGCAAAAAAAAAAATTCTTGCATGTTCCATTTGGAAAAGAAAAGAAGAAGAAAATTTTGCATAAATTATAGCATGAAAAATTTTTCACTCTCAGATTGGGGCATATAAAAAAAAAAAATCACATCTCACATACATTTTCTTTGCATACATTGCAAATAAATTCACATTCAAATTGAGACGAAACATTTTCATGTTTCATGCATTTTCCTTACATGCATCACATATATAAATTTCATTCAAATTGGGGCATACCTGATAAATCATACACTTTACATGCATCATTTTTGCATACATTACATCAAAATAAGCTCCATCTCAGATTGAAAAAAAGAAAAAAAAAACTTGCATTTTGACATGCATCTTCCATTTCATACATTGCATCACCATAAACTTCCTTCTAGGTTGGGCAAAACAAATTGGGAAAAAAAAACCAAACAAGAAAGATCTTGCATGTTCCATTTGAAAAAAAGAAAAGAAAAGAAAAGAAAAAAGAGGAAAAAAGAAATCGTAGCAAAAAAAATTCACTCTAAGATTAAGGCAAAAAAAAAAAAATCTCACGTTTCATATGCATTTTCTTTGATCATAACATCAAAATAAAACTCTCATTGAGCCTGGGGTAAAAATTTTGGCATGCTACATGCAGCTTACATTGCATACATTACATTATGGTAAGCTTCCTTTCAAATTGGAGCAAAAAAAAAAAAAAGAAAAAGAAAAAGAAGAAGAAAGGAAATTACATTTCACTGACATTTACCATTGCATGCATAGCATCACAATAAATTCAAAAAAAAAAGAAGAGAAGAAAAAAAGAAAGGACAAAATTGCATTGTCATAGCTAGCGCCAGATCCCTTTCTGTCCTTTAAATTCCTGTCAAGGCCCAGGCGGCATCCTTTGAATTTTTGTCAGTTAAATTCCTGTTAAGGCCCAGGCGGCATCCTTTAAATTCTCATCATTTAAATTCCTGTCAAGGCCCAGGCGGCATCCTTTAAATTTCTGTCAAGGCCCAGGCGGCATCCTTTAAATTCCTGTCAAGGCCCAAACGGCATCCTTTAAATTCTCGTCATTTAAATTCCTGTCAAGGCCCAGGCGGCATCTTTTAAATTTTCGTCATTTAAATTCCTGTCAAGGCCCAGGCGGCATCCTTTAAATTTCCGTTATCTAAATTTCTGTCAAAGCCCTGGCTGGCGTCAGGCCCCTGTAAATTTCCGTCATTTAAATTTCTGTCAAAGCCCTGGCTGGCGTCAGGCCCCCTTTAAATTCCTGTCAAAGCCCTGGCTGGCGTCAGGCCCCTTTAAATTTCTGTCAAAGCCCTGGCTGGCGTCAGGCCCCCTTTAAATTCCTGTCAAAGCCTTGGCTGGCGTCAGGCCCCATTTAAATTTCTGTCAAAGCCCTGGCTGGCGTCAGGCCCCCTTAAATTTCTATCAAAGCCCTGGCTGGCGTCAGGCCCCCTTTAAATTTCTGTCATTTAAATTTCTGTCAAAGCCCTGGCTGGCGTCAGGCCCTCTTTAAATTTCTATCAAAGCCCTGGCTGGCGTCAGGCCCCCTTTAAATTTCTGTCATTTAAATTTCTGTCAAAGCCCTGGCTGGCGTCAGGCCCTCTTTAAATTTCCGTCAAAGCCCTGGTTGGTGTCAGGCATCCCTTAATTTCTGTCATTTAAATTTTGTCAAAGCCCTGATTTGCGTCAAGCACCCTTTAAATGTTTGTCTTTATTGTTCATGCATCTTGCCCCCCAAACATAATACATGTTTCCTTCTTCATTTGTTTTTAAATACGAATATCATTTCGTGATCTTCTTCCTTAGAAAACAAATGAAGAGGGGCAACTCGTCAACATGGTATTTTGTTTGGATCTTGTCAGCAAGTTTTGTTTTTGTTAGCATCCATTTCAGTCACTTCATCCGCCCACCGCATCAGTCCCAGTCAGTTGACATAGTTACTCATTTGTGTCACATCATTGCATCTTGCATTAGTTCGACTCTAGCTCAAATTAGTTGTTCGCTTGTGCATCTATTAAAGTCTAGTTCAATTTATTTAGTCGAGTCCCAGTTCGCATTCGCATCGCATGTTTTGAAAATGTTCTTTCACCCCTTTATTTTCAAAATTAAATCATTTGTGCCTAGGATAGAGCCCCGTGTTCTAAGCTCATGTTGTATTGCATCTCTTTGTGTCAGGGACAAGTGAGTCATCGTGTGTTTTACACGGACAAAATTCGTGTTCTAATCTTTACTCGTTCCTTATGCGAGAATTCCAAAACTGCATTTTCCTCGTTCTCACATAAGAAACTAGTAAAGAGGGGCAACTGTGAACACCGTATTTTGTCCGGATAATTTTAAAAATATATAAATATAATGATAATCATAAAAAAAAAATAATAACAGTAAAAATATAATAATAAATAAAATAATAGAAAATGTAAAAAAAAAAAAGGAAAGAAAGAAAGAAAAGATAAAAAAAGGGGGGGGAAGCAAAGCTAAAAAAAAAAAATACATTTGGGTTGAAGCCCTTCAACCCAAAAACATATTTGGGCTGAAGTGCTTCAGCCCAAACATGCCACGAGCCCATATGTAAGGGCTCGTGGGGTTAAGGGCTTTAGCCCTAGAGACAAAGGAAGGTGGAGCCTGCGAGAGGAACCAGAGGGAGCAGACACTAGCCGCGTGAGACACACAGGGAGCAGAGGGCTGTCTGAGAGACCGAGTAGCTGCAAGAACAGGGGGAAACGTGCACGAAAGAAAAGGAAAAAAGGAAGCACGCGAGACTGAAAAAAAAGCTGAACCACGATGGAGAAAAGGAAAGGGAGGAGAGTTTAAATGGAGAGAGCCGCGAGGAAAGAAGGGGAGGACGGAAGAGCACGAGGAAGACAGGGCGAGCTCGGGTGAGGGAGATCTGAGCTGGCCACCGGTGGGAGCTAGGGTCTGGGCCTCGAGGAAAAAGAAGCTGCGGACGAGACTCAGGCCGAGATCAGAAACAAAAAAAGGACCGAAGAAAAAACAGAGGGGGCTCGGCCGAAGGAAATAACAGAGGGAGGCCACAGAGGAGAGGGCAGCCGCGAGAAGAAGAGAGACTGAGGGAGCCACGGTAAGACTCTGAGTTGGCCGTGGGAGTGAGATCTGGAGAAAAGAGAGCAGAGGAACCGAGCACGAAGATGAGGGAGCTAGGACGACCGTGGTCTGGGCACAGGGGACAGTGGGGAGTCTAAAAAAAAATAAAGGAGAGGACGCCGGCAGCCCTTGTCGAAGGAGGTGATTGCAAGAAGAGTTGCAGGTCGAGTTTGAACCGTTGAGCCCAAGAAGGACTGAAATCCGAGTATTGGGGTCAGTGGGTTGGTATACATATATATTTTTTTCAATTATGAAATTTTTCCCGTGAATAGCTGAGTCTGGAATTGGTTTGATTGTTGTTCTTCGTTGAATGCTAGTTCCTCGCCACCTTCCCAAGAACAAATGCCTGTTTTTTCTTTCTTTTTAAATCCTTTTGGCTGCTGAGAGTCTTTGGTGTACTCTGTTTTCTGGGAAATGATGCTAGGGGAATGCTCGCCCATTTGATTTGAATTTGCAATCCCAGGATTATGTTAGCTATTTAATATGGTTGCTGCATATTTCTTTTGGGTTACCTGAAGGCTTGTATGTAGATAAGCTTGCATTTGATAGAGAGATTTGTGTTATCGCCGGTCTTGATGTTAATGATCATTATAGTGGTGCATGAGCATGTTTAGTTTTGATGCTAACGATTAGAGGAACCAATCTGAGTAGTAAGTTTGGCCTAAATAAGGGGTTAGTTCATAGAAAACACTTTTGTTATCATGGAAAATAGGATTCAGTGCCTTCATGAACTGGGGGCATATGAGCTTGACGTGCTGAGATTGTCTGGTATAATACCTTTATGAATATGATTTGCGAAAAATTTCATCTAGCATGAGGAAGAAAAAAAGAAAGAAAAAAGAAAAATGTTAGCCCAAAGTTGTTACTGAAATGCAGCAGCTGATACATAAGCCCTAGTCAACTCAAAAATTGGTGTACAAAGAATTAAGATTAGAATGGAAGTCTTGAAACTATGGGAAAACCTTCCATGATTTGTAAGAGGTGATACTTTGGGCCCATGAATTATAGCTACCTTCTTCCCCGTTTAAGAAAAAAATCTTGTGTTGTGTCATTACGATCGCCTTCATTTCTATAATACAAGAAAGAAAAAAATAATAATTTATGTAACTTTCATTTTATTTTACTTATTTATTTATTTATTTTATTTATTATTATTATTATTTTTCTCTAAGCCAGTTACTTTTATGCTCCGAGTGGTAACACCGTAGGCAGTTAAGTATTAATCAGCAAGCTGTGAGTGATAAAGTCACCACAGAATCCTGACTGATTATTTGTCTATAAAATAAATAAATAGTTAAATAAATAAATAAATAATACATGTATATAAGTCATATTTTTTTTCTTTTCTTGCTCTTCTTCTTCATAAAAATATGTTTTCACGATCGTATTTATTTTTATAATTTAATATAAGGAAATAAAAATAATTTATGCAAGATATTCATTTTTCCCCAATGTTATCTCTTAAACAGTTTTTTAGTCTTTTGCTCCGAGTGGTAACACCGTGGGTATTCAGATATTGATCAGTAACTTGTGAGTGATAAAGTCACCACATATGCTGATTATCTCTCTTCAAAAATATGTGTAATAATTACATTTGTATTTTTCTTAATATTTCCCCTTTAAATGAGTAAATTTGTGTTAAAAAGGATCTTGTTTGTTATACAAAAAGAAAATTAAAAATGATTGGTGCCAAAATTATTTGTTTTTCTTCAAACCTTTCTTTAATCTATACGCCTATCCACCTCGAGTGGTAACACCGTAGGTATTTAGGTACCGACTGGCAAAATGTGAGTGATAAAGTCGCCACATTAAACCAATTGGTTTTATTTTGTGGAAATAAAATTGGTTTCAAATGTTTTCTTCTCGAATCAAAATAAAGTATTCAAGATCACGCAAAATTTCAATCATATTTTTCAAATGAAAAAAAAAAACATATCTTTTTTTTTAAGTTGATTAAACCAAAAATAAATAATGAAAAGAGTAAATAATGGGAATTAACTTGTCTTTTACAAATTAAAACACTCCAACCAATTCTAAAAAATTGTTTTCTTTGTGGAAAGACAAGTTATTTTCTATAAACCTCTCTTTTCAAAGAATATATAAAAATAAAAAATACCAACCCAGTGACACGCATTTTTAGTCCGAACTACGTCGACTTTGATCCCTATCGCAGGGTACGTAGGCTCCAGACTCTCATTCTGGGTCAAGTCCACTTTTGTAAATAAATAAGTATTTTCTGATTTATTTGGTGTTTTTTCTCTTAATTTAATAAATCTTTACCAATTTATTTTCCCAAGTCCACTTTTGTAAATAAATAACATTTTCCTCTTATTTTATTTTTCCCAACTTTTCATATTTTCATTTTATTTTCACATTTTTCTTATTTTTACATTTATTTTTGCATGTGAATGGTAAAAGAGCAACCAAAATAATTTTTAAAAGCCATAAAAATTGCATGATCAACTTAAGGTAACCGTTCTTCGGAACGGGTGTTGTGGGGGTGCCTAACACCTTCCCCACTCACAATCGTACTCCCGAACCCAACTCTGATTCGCAGACCATCCTTATCCCTTTTTGTTTTTTTTATTTCGGTTTTCCAAAATTTCCCTTAAAATTTTGGTGGCGACTCCCTCTGAAATCGGCCTTCCGTCGGGCGGGCCGGTTTCTCCGTTTTTTCTTTTATTTCTATTTCCCGCGCCCTCCGCGTCGCATTTTCGGGTGTGACAATCTTATATTTGCAAGGAAATTCTTGGATTCAGCTGAACTTTTGTTGAAGAAGTATCGACGTAGTACTTCGGGTGATCTTTTTAAAAGTGGCACTGCAATTTTACCATGACAACAACATAAAGAGAAAATTGAAACTGGTTCCTTAGAAGAACGACATAGTCTTTCAGCAAGCCAAAAAAGAGCTCCACAATGAATGCATTTGTATGTTGGGTCTCCATCATCTAGATATTCTATCAATAAAAAAATGATTCCTAAATAGTATTTTTCTGGCCTAATAAATATAAATGAAGTACAAAAGAAAGTCATTAAAAATATGTATTACCTGTATTTTTTGTTGTGCAAATTACTATGTTGTTTGTCTCATAATTCATTTCTTCTTCCCACTCTGTATCACTTAATTCAACATCTAAAAATTATAAGATTTAAAATGGCTATGTATATATGTTAGTTTAATCATATGAATCTAAATAAGAGAAAGAATATTAATGTATATATTAATATGAACCTTTCGTTGAAACTGAATTGAATAATGAAGTTAGATCTTGTGTAATAGATTCATTTGCTGAAGCATTCCTTCCTATTTGAATAGATTGAGTCAAGCTACCTTCCATCATTTTCCCTCTTTTCCGTGGATTTCTAGATGTGCTTGGTATGTTGAAATCTGCAACAAACATAATGTTAAATTTTTTTTGTCAAATATTTATTAGAGTAATAATTATTATGATTGATAAAAATATTTACTATTCGATATATGGAAAAGTGGTTTTCTTTTTTTAGTCCTCTTTGGTTCATTATTTGTAGCTGGGAAATAAACAGTCTTTTCATGACTATGTTTTGTACCAGAAGACTGGAAGTTGTACATTCGACCTGTATATAGATTTCAAAATAGCATTACTTATAATTATTGGACATAACTATCTGGGATAGGAGAGTATAATCTTATTTATAAAACAAACCTTTGGAGTATGTCTTTAGTATATGATTTTCAATGGAAGAAAACGTTTTGTTAAGGGTTTTTCCATGAATCGCGTTTTCATGTTGTTGTAAATTGGAGATGTCCTTTGGTGCTTCCCTCAGATTTCCATTCACACTATTTGGTGCTATCAAAAGGTGAAAGGAGTTGTCAAGGAACTTGCTAACTTCTGTCTCCTGCTACCAATTTGAACAATGAATTTTTTCTACAAAATAAAGAGTTAAAGTGAAATGATATGGATTTGAAGACATACTCAGAATATCCCAATTCATTTACGAAAAGTATTAATGCATGAATTTGACCAATTTTTTTCTACAAAATAAAGAGTTAAGTGAAATGATATGGATTTGAAGACATACTCAGAATATCCCAATTCATTTACGAAAAGTATTAATGCATGAATTTGACCAATTTTTTTCTACAAAATAAAGAGTTAAGTGAAATGATATGGATTTGAAGACATACTCAGAATATCCCAATTCATTTACGAAAAGTATTAATGCATGAATTTGACCATGGACAACTTGAAGTGATTAAATATTATTCAAAATTTCGAATGACCAAATATCTTTTAATATTAGCAAATTCAATATTAATTGAAATACCAAGATTCATTATTTGAATTGGGATATTATTCTATGAATAATAAAATAATAAATCATTATAATAATCTTATTTTAACGATATTTTATATTTTTTAATTAAAATATTATTTATTATAAAATATATTTTTATAAAATGAAAAATAGAAAATAGGCTTATTAATTATTGAATTTTATTTAATTTAAATTATTCTAATTCAATATTAATTATTTTTTATTATTCATTATTATATTAGTATTTTAAAATTTTTATATTACATATTTAATTTTTTTTAATTTTAATAAAATATTATTAAATATTTTTTTAAAAATATGACAACACACATTATATTGAGGGACAAAATAAAAGGACGTAGGCAGTAGCTAAAATAAGTTACTGGATTATAAAGAGGCATGATCTTCTCCCTTAATATATTGTAATTAAAAAATGATTGTGAGAAAGCCCTACTATATATTAAACTGGATTTCCAAATTAAGAACTTCAGGGGCAAAACATCCAGCTAATTATAAATTGTCAAAATAAAGGAAGAAAACATTCAAACCCATAGATGAATAAACATTAAAAATTATAATCTTTGCATATAATAGCAAGCATTTCTAATTCTTCATGATCTTTGTTGGCTTGTTGACACTTAAATTTGGAGTGTAAATCTTGTCCAGACTTGATATACTTCCACTTGATCTCGTGCCATCATTTCCCTAAAGATGTTTTTCGTTAGAATTGATTGGAGTGGTAAAGTCAGAACTATTGTAATCATGATGATTCCTCTGCTGGCCAAGCAAAGCCAAATTCTTTGACGTTGTGAAATTAGATGGTCCAGACAAGATTGTTTCATTGTCAGAAGATTGAGATGCAGTGCCCTATTAAGGAAAGAAAGAAATAAATGTAAACAACAAAGATGAGAAAGTGTATTCATGGGTATAATTTAGATTGAGAAACTATCACTCCACATCATATAATTACCTCTATTTGGACAGCCTGATGAGGTGCGTTGACCTTATAAATTTTATAATTATTATCATAAAAAGAAAAAAATTAGTAAGATGTCAATGAAATGCAAGATAGAAAATCAGATACACAAATTTACACTTACATGACCATGAGTGTAAGTAAATTTTTCCAAAATTTCAGGATCAGATGAAAACTGGGAAACACTGAAGCTCATCGAACGCTGGTCAACATTTCCAATCTCCAACTCGAACTCTCATTACCATCTCTTTTCCTTGAACAAACTTTTCTAGTATTTTTGAAAAGCTCATGGTTCTTCCAGTCTATAATAATGATATTTTAATTCAGAACATAATATAGACACTAATAGTATGATTTTTAAAGTTAAATGAAAAACGTGTTGATTAAATCTTAGATAAATTAACCTGTAGAAGTGGTTTGAATAGATCAACAGCAGTGGTCCCTAACAACTCTATTGCAAGGCGATTAAAAAACACCACACTAGTTTTATCACTCTCATTAGCAAAAGTATAGTGCACTCTGAATCTGTGGGTTTAGTATATCAGGGTCATTAAACCATAATCAATAATATTATGTCAATGCATGTTGAAACTAATACACTTGTAAGAAAAGTTGTAATTACTTGTAGTTCAAGTGTGGTTTTGTCTCACCACAGAAATTGCATACAAGATATCCTTTTGCATTTTCTCTTAGCTTAGCATCACAAGAAGCACAACCTTCATACCACCAACCAGGACCAGTTTCAATTTTCAGTATCTTGCCTCTGATGACCACTTCACATTTCTGTTATGAATATTACATTAGCAAACCGTAAAGGCTATCAAGAGTTATGAAGACAGAATATAAGAATATAAGGTATAGGGTAAACGTACTTTTTCCATCAATTATATATTTACAAAAGCTGTACAGACGTTGACGTTAAAACTCATTTTCTCTTATGTTAAGTAATTAATATATTATTATATTATATTTATAAAAGCTGTAAATTGATAAAAGCTGTAAAGACGTTGCCGTTAAAACTTATTTTCTAAGCTGTACAGATGTTGACGTTAAAACTCATTTTCTCTTCTGTTAAGTAATTAATATATTATTATATTATATTTATAAAAGCTGTAAATTTATAAAAGCTGTAAAGATGTTGCCGCTAAAACTTATTTTCTATTAAGTATTTAATAAAATGAAAGAATATATACGCAAGTAATAGCTGTGACTTGTGCCAGATGTTTTCATATTCCTAATGTCAAAGAAAGGATGTAACTCAGAATACGAAAAGCAGAGTCTTTAAAAGTTGTCTATTCATTTTCTCTTTCTTCAGCTTCATTCTCCTCCTCTAGTCGGTGATACAGGCAGAAGGTCTCCATTTTTCTGTAATCTCTTTGGATATCGGCCATTTTAATCGGTGAGTATTTGTGTTTCTTTCTTTCTTTCTTTTCAATTACTTCTCAGCATTTTAACAAATCATCGAAGCAAATCCTCTGCCTTCTCTTCTTTTCTCCCTCAGTTTCTTTGATAACATATAGTTTGGACTAAATTGATCCATGTCAGCAGAAGGTATCTGAGAGAATGCTTCACTCATAGAAGGTGATTCTTGCATACTGTTGCAGGAATTTTTACTCTAGTGAAGTTATCTTAAATATTAATAGGGAATGAATTATATGCCAATATAAAAATTATTTTCACATTTAATATAATTAGCATTTCATTGCTAAATGGAACTTACGCCTGCAAATGTTTGTTTGTCTCCGGAATACCTGGATTGAAAAGGACATAGGTTGCCTCCCCAAAATTGGTCAGTTGGATCTCATCTAACGATATGGATGCATTTAAAAATAGTAATTGTCAGCAATGATAGATAATGTCTTAGAACATGTGTATCAATATTTTTTTGATATAATAAATTGTAATATAAAAAATTGACCTTTGTAGAAACTAATGCTACAGTGACGCAACAGTACCACAATTGGAGGAACCAAGCCTATATTCTTCTTATTGTAAGCATCAGTGGCAAATGGGCCAAACATGACAGCATTGATTGAATGCTCCCTAACAATTTATTGTATCAAGGTCTATGTTTGTATTGTCTAATATTACAAGTAAAGTAAAACAGAATAATCACAGTTTAAACATACTCATCATCAGCAATACTGAATGGCAATCTTTTCTTCTTCTCAAGACTGCTCTTGTTATCTTGTAGGGATCCAAATGATTTCAGAAAACCAACAACATCTGTCATGTTCATAGCGAATCCATAAAGTGAGTGAAATCTAAAAACACAATATAGGCACATATATAGGTAACATAACGACAAGAAATATACTGTTACCAATGACTTCATCGAAGTTTATAGTATCACGATCCATTTGTTTGTATTTAATAATCTGAGATATTGGCACAAAATTGTATAAGTTATTTTCTATTGGTTTGTTGAAGGGTTGAATGTAGGTGTTGGCATGAAAGCCTAATCTCCAAGCATGATTTGTTGCTCTAAATTGCCATGAGTTGGACATAGTGTTTGTAGAGACTTCAAAATTTTCAAAGAAATATGTTTCATCCTCGTTAGGAAATTTCATGAAATCTGCAATTAAGTTCTTATTAGTCACAGTTGCCTGGATCCTACAGCCCTATCATCTTGTGCAATACAAGTGTAAATCAGTATTACATGTCATAAAAATAAAAAATAAGATTCATAGCAGTAAGAATAATAGTAATTCTCTATTAAATACCTTCTCATCGATGAGTAGCATTGACACAGCCCAGATATTATGTGGAGGAGCCTTAAGCCTCAGTGGCCACTTACGTACAACCTTTGCAACTATAGATCATGTTTCGCTTCCATCGTTTATGTCCTTAATGAAATCATACTCTTCATAAGCCATGATCAGAATTAGAATTAGAAGTAAATGAGTAGAGAGTAAAATTTAGTTGCAGGTTATAACTAGTGTACTAAAGTAGAAGTCATGCAGTGCTTAAATAGTATTTATTTGAGTAGTACATTAGTAGTAGGGAAGAAAAGGAAGACAATGAATAGACATTGTATGATAGGAATGGATGTACAGGCCAATGAGGATGCATTCCTATTAATTATTAGTGCATAGAATTCTTAATATATAATTATCAAATTATTAATGATTAATAAGAATAATTAAAAATTATTAAATGTTGACCTAAAATTTCCAACTAAGCATTAGGTGTTGATTATTGGCCTTCCAAGTGTTAACAGTATTAGGAAATTGATTCCTTACTTAGGAATATGAAAGAATTCACGAATATTTTCCTTGCATTAATTAACATTGAAATATGTATTTATATTTTCATAAATATAAAAATATTATAATTATATGATAATATCAATTATATTCATATTCATATTATATTAATGCACAAGGCAAACCAACCAGTCAGTCCGCTTGAAGATAAGATAAAGATTAAAGTGCAATTATAGATGCAACTGAACAGTTAATACTGAGAAAACCTAATAAGCATTTGAAGCACGTATATAAAGACTTTGAAAAAGGCGATTAATCTACTAAACAATGGATATAAATGAGACAGCTAATTAATGACCTATCTAATTAGCATTTGAAAACCGTAAAATTCATATAATTAAATGACCATATATGCTTTTTTTAAAAAAATTTTTAAGTTCCACTTAAAAAATGATTTGAACCAAACTAAACAATATTTGAAAGAGTTTCTTGGCAAACACAAAAATTAAAATCCCATGAATTATTCCACTTAAAAAATAGTTTGAACCAAATTAAAGAATATCTCAAAAAGTTTCTTGAAAAGTACAAAAATATTAAACGGGTATAACCCACTGAGTTGGACGAGCTACCTAGGTTATTTTTTTGCCTACCCAAAAGCCTGAAATGACGCCTTTTTTTGGGGGGGGTGAGGGTAAAGGAAAGGGAAAAAAGACAATTCTTCCATCATCATAGTTCAAAGAAACTGAGGGTGAAAAGAAGAGAAGGCAGAGGATTTGCTTCGATGATTTGTTAAAATGCTGAGAAGTAATTGAAAAAAAGAAAGAAAGAAAGAAAGAAACGCAAATACTCACCGATTAAAATGGCCGATATCCAAAGAGATTACAGAAAAATGGAGACCTTTTGCCTGTATCACTGATTAGAGTAGGAGAATGAAACTGAAGAAAGAGAAAATGAATAGACAACTTTTAAAGATTCTGCTTTTCGTATTCTGAGTTACACCCTTTCTTTGACATTGGGAATATGAAAACATCTGGCACAAGTCACAGCTATTACTTGCGTATATATTCTTTCATTTTATTAAATACTTAATAGAAAATAAGTTTTAGCGGCAACATTTTTACAGCTTTTATAAATTTACAGCTTTTATAAATATAATATAATAATATATTAATTACTTAACAGAAGAGAAAATGAGTTTTAACGTCAACATCTGTACAGCTTAGAAAATAAGTTTTAATGGCAACGTCTTTACAGCTTTTATAAATATAATATAATAATATATTAATTACTTAACAGAAGAGAAAATGAGTTTTAACATCAACATCTGTACAATATATAATTGATTATCATTTTAGAACTTTTGAGATTTTTCACAATATTTATTATTTTAAAATTTCAATAAATCATTAATTATTTATTTTACTATTTTACCCTTCATTAATATTAGATAGATAATTTAAAAGGGCATTTAAATTAAAGTCATTTTAATAAAATAGTATTAAGTTTTACAATAGTCTAAACTATTCAATGATTTTTTTATCTGTATTAAGAATCATAAAATAACAATTTTTACAAACAGGAGAGAATGTATGCGAAATAATTAAAAGTAATTTATATTTGAGATTGAAGGGAATATATTTATCTTTCTAATAATAAATTGTATTATTTTTATTCAACATAATTAATGAAGGAGTATTTAAGGAAAATTTATTTAATCATTCAAAGATGATTTATATTTTAAACTATCAAAATTCTTACCGCAACTTTGAGACAGGAGGGAGTATAATTTTGTGCCTATTTTGGATTTTAGAAAAAAAAGTGATTACGGAGTAAAAAAATGATTATGAAGATCAATTGCCAAACGCACTCGTGTATGAAATAATCACTTATAGTCATTTAAGTGATTATTATCATAAGTTGAAAAAACAACTTATGATAATCACTTATCCTCCCATAATTGCTTATTCATTTTTTCTTCTTATTATCCACTCAATAATTGCTTAAAGTCCAATATTCAAATACATTTCTTTTCTCAAAATTATTTATGGGTTAAAAATATTCAAATACAAATTATTTTTGACATAATCACTTATTCCCATAATCTATTATAAATAAGCATTTATTTCCATAATCACTTATATATAAACCAAACAAACCCTTACTCACTCTACATCGCTCCTTCACTTATTTATATTTATATATGGGGTTCAATGTATACAGTATACTATTATTAGAGCTTGCTTCCTAAGTAATTACCCAGTCGATCGTAATCCTGCAACAAAACAAGATGGGGTGACGATCATTATTTAGGAAATCGTATCGTATCAACAAGATACTATTAGACAATTTAATTAATGCCAATAATGTCTCAGTTACAATTAATTACAAAAATAATTATGGAATCTTATCAGTTCAACTTTCGTTATGTCACGTTTATCTTTCGTTTCGATATTTTCAACAAAGAACAATGTCCTGTCGAAAAAAGATTATAATCAATTCATATACAAAGTACAACCAATCCTCGCCGCGTATTAATAAAATTTAAAATGATGGCTTTATTAATTTATACAGATTTATTCTAAAAGAAGGAAGATTTTAATATTGGGAGGGAGTGAACTTGGTATTATAATACTAGTAATAGTAATAGTAATACCAAAATTAAATAACTGCTATTGCCTAAACCAATGAGGGTCGCGGGAATAAAAAATAATCGAATTTATAACCCCATATGAATCATTCAATTTAAAGGGATCGATCAAAATAATAAGATGTGAGAAACTCTGTAAAAATTAATGCACGGGAGTTTTTCTTTTCTTATAAAAAAAAAATGCACGGAGTTTATATATGTGTGTGTATTCTTGGCATATTCTGCACTATTATATTACCCATTTTAGTTGCTTCTTCTATCGTCTAGTCAAATGATAAACTTGGTGCGCTAATTCATATGATAAACTATGTATTCCAATTTCCAAAAGCACATATAAAATATAAGATTACATATATTTGAGTTGTTTTACCCAATATACATATATTACTACTCTTATATTTTTCACCTACAAGGTGAAAATCAACATAATATGTTATGTTATGAGTCTCATATTGATGAGTTTCATATAGGAAGTGGTGATTATAATATTAAGGGATTTTTTCACAAAATAAAATAATTTTTTAGGATAACTTCTTTATTTAAACTTATTCATAACGTGTTACTTATTCTTTTCTTTAAATCTATTTATAAAGACATTAACAACACTCAAACATCTTTGCATGCTTTGTTTTTTAATTTAAAATTGCACGCATAATACAAGAATTATAGCCGTTTAATTTGGTATTAAACCTTTCATGCAAGAATTATATTTTATAATTAATTATACGTTAACAACAATAAATTATTTAATTCATTAACATTAAAAGGTGCCATAAGTGTACATCCATATTATAAAGATTCAATTGTTTCATATTAGATGTTTAGAACTTAATACAACTATCCTCTTTACTCAAATTAGGGACCGATTAGAAGCAACATAGACAAAGTTATTAATAGAGATTAGGAACTACCAGAGGAAACTTGGTCAAGTAGTAAGAGACTTCATCAGTGTTATATATGGTCGAAATTTTGATTTTTAAGAAGTACAACAGTCTTAACAAATATTAAAATCTCAAATAGACCTTGATATTATAAAAAAAAAAAGATTAGGAACTTTCGATTAGTCCTTTTAAAAAACACCTCTTTAAAATAATAAGAATTTAAAAATTATGATGAGAAGGTGAGAAAATATTACGAGTTTAAATTATCCTTATTTTAAATAAAAAGTAATTTATTTTAAACAGATTTTTCATCATAATATTACGAGCTAATTTAGACCTGCAAATATTACGAGTCAGAATATGAATGATTGGAGATTTTTCACCTGTAGTGTCCACTGACCATCTCGAAGGGTCAGTTTTTCGCACCACCCACTTACTTGTCTCCACGTCACCTTGCCCCGCTGCCTTCTAACTGCCCGCGCGACGGATCATTCGTCCCAGGTTCTCATCCCCGATTTTCCTCATTTCACTTCCCTCAGACTCTAATTTTAAATTTAAATAAACATTACTCTCTCTCTCTTATTTTAAATATAAAATTATTTTAATTGAATTACACAAATTAAGAAAAAAAATTAAAACAAATTAATTATTTTAATTTTTTTTAAAAATTTTAATATTTTTTTAAATTATTCTTATTTAATCTCTCTCTTTTTTTTTATACATTAAATATAAGTATATTTTAAAAATGTATAATAAATACTACCTAATATATTATAAATGGTTTTATATTTATGATTAAGCTAAAAAATTCTATATATAGAATCACAATAAATATTAATAATAGCAATAGTAAGCACTGCGCAGCATTGGTTAGTTCAACTTGGCTTATTATTTTATTATTTTTGTTATATGATTATATTCAAATTGATTAATTAATCAATTATAATTCTGACTAGCTCATTGGGTTATGGCGGACAACATGATCCTGATCCACTGGCCGGGAGCCTCTTGTTAATCCCCCACATGTCAGCCTGATTGTAAATAATTAAGCGTGTGTGGTTTTACTAAAAAAAAAGCAGTTTTGTCACACAACCATGTTTTCCTTTTTTTTTTTGGGATGTTTGGGTGTTTAACTGAATCACGTTGGAGCCGTGGTTTAATTGCATATGTTACTTTCCCGTTAGTTCTAATACGATTTAAAGATTTAAAAAGAAGTAAAATAAAAATAGATAAATAAAAATAAAAAAAAATAGTAAATTTAAGAAAATAAAATTCTCATAAAATTTTTTCTATCTAATAACTAAAATATCTCCTCAAAATTTTAATTTTTATAGACCATGATCAATAAAAAAATTTTATATCAGATAGACTATATACTCAATTAAAGAAATATAAATTAAATTTTAGTTCAAGGAAATTAAATTAATTATGAAATAGAATTTAAACTCAATTTAGAGGAAATTATGAGTTTTATCAAAACCAATTTTCAAATAAATTATCTAAATATAAACACATTAGTCTAAAATTAATTTTTATTATAACTATATTTCAAAACCAATTCTATCCAAATTCATTTTTAACTAACTAAAAACCAACCATACCCTAAGTCACTCTGCCTCTAATTTATCTTTTTGACCATGACCACCCATTTAATATATATCTGCATGCACTTCTTCAACTAGTTGTAATTTGTGACTTTCTTTTCTCTTTGCTTTTAAAAAAAGAAAAAAAGAATCAATACTTGATACCATGAGTGTGATTTGTGTCTTATGTGCTACTCCCTCTGCAGCTTACAGCTTATTACTGTAAGGATAGAAGATAAAAATCACGTGAACTAAAAGAAAAATAATAAATTTATCTAAAATATAAAATAATTTAAAAAAATATTCTTATTTCATTTAATGTTAATAATTTTTATATTATACAATTAATATAAATAAATTATATTATTAGTTTTTAGAAAAATATCATCTTAATTAGAAGTATTTTAAAAAAATTATTAAATATACTATACAAACTTAATATATCATTTATATTTTAAAACATAGAAACTCTCTCAATTATTTTTTATATTGAGAAACAAAGAGAGTGTAGTTTTGGGTAAATATAAATGGCACTCTCTATTGTGTTACTAACATTTTTATGTCTAATATATTCTCTCCATTTCCTTTTATTAGTCCCTTTTGAAGAAGAAATTTATTTCTATTTATAAGTCTTTTTAAAATTTTAAGATATAATTAATTGTTATTTTTCTAATTATATTCTTATCTTTACTAATTATTTTACACATTTTTTAATAAAATTATTAAGGATATATTAGGAAATTTAAAAAATATTCAGAGGAAGTAGTTTTTTTAAGTCATATGAAACGCATAAGGAGGGATATATATTTTTCCTTTTTTAAATGAAAGGACTATTGTTGTATACATACTTCCCCAAATGAATCAGCAGCTTTATGAAGTTGTGGATATCAAGTGCAAAGAGTTGGGGATAATCAACTGGTTTGGTTGGACTTTGGAAGGTAATTATATATAAAGGATAAAATATTATAAGTTGAGGAATTTGTTTTAGTTTATAGTTGACAGGATATATAGTTTATTCCTGGGGGAGATAAGGGACTCAGCGAGCACCCAATAGAATATGCCTCTGCAATCCTTATCAATCACAATCAGTAGTTATCCTCAACTATATTTAATTAGCCTCAACGTTTTTTATATATATATATATATATTTAAGTGGATTTAGATCTCCTTAATTAGCAGTGAATTTAGACTGATTGAAGGCGATCACAGGTAGGATGGGATAAGATCGATAGTTGTGAATGACAAGCTAACAGGTGTGCATGTCGTAGATCTGCTCCTTCTTTTCCATTTCATCACAAACACCACCGTTCCTGGGTCCGCGCCACGCCCTTCAACTCCCTCCCTCAAAATTACACAATTTTCACTTTCATAGGTCATTCTTTCTCTCTCTCTCTCTGTTTTTTTTTTCAATTGAACAACAGTTACCGCATATTTTCCTTTTGTTTCGGGGTTTAAATCCTTGACCTTTCATTTTTGAACATATTTTCATACGTTACATCTAAGTTTGAGGAAACAAAAGTACAGTTTTTAATTAATGTTAATGTAGATTATAAATATATATGATTTTCAAATTAAATTATAATTATGAATTATTTTCCTATTCTAAATGAATTATTTTATTTATTATTTTTTGCCAAAATTATTTTATTAAAAAAGTCAAATAATCATGATATTTTAGGGTCTCTTTGTAACTATTTTCAAAATAGTTTTTTTTTTCGAAAATAGGAAAAATAAAAAAATTATTTGATAAACATGTTTTTTATAAAATTTCTAGAAAATAGAAAAATAAAATAATAGAAAATTCAGAACATCTTTAAGGTATTTTATAGTTTTTGTTCGGTAAAACATAAGAAAAGGTGAAAAATACCCACCTCATTAATGGTAAAGTTATAAATTTTGAATAATTCATATAACACTTACTATTTATGATTTTTAGAACAATTATTCAAATAAATTTTTTTATTATCTTCTTTTCAAAACTTATTCTAAAAAATAATTTTATAAAATTGTTTTAAAAATAATAAAATAGAAAAAAAACCATTAAATGAGCCCTTCTTTATGCTACATTTAGTACAAAATGACAATAGAAATAAAAATGGGAATATGAATGGGAATGGGAAGAGACCTTTTTAAAAAGTAATTTTACAATCCAACTGTATGTTTGGTACATCAATAAAAAAATAAAAATATTTAAAAATAAAAAATAAAATAAATAACTAAATGACCCAAGTAGCTCTTTAAAAATGTGTTTAAAAAAAATTTACCATTAGTTTTGTGTTTCATAAAACTAATCACTTTTCTCATCTTTTTTTTAGAAAAATTGGTTCTAACTTTACTAAAGACCTGGCTTTCTACATATTAAACTCACTTAAACCTTTTTTCTCCCACTACGTCTCCTGAAGAAGATTTCCAACGTTACAAACGTAACCTTAGTGAGTGCATTTAAATTTTTTCATATTGAGTTTCCGGGTCCCCGCATAAACGCAATCCTCGTGAATGACAATTTTTACCCCTTATTGTATTGTGTATACATTTAAATTTTTTCATATTGAGTTTCCGGGTCCCCGCATAAACGCAATCCTCGTGAATGCCAATTTTTACCCCTTATTGTATTGTGTATACAGATGTATCCTCCTCCGTCTCTCACGATCCAGCCATCTTCACTTTTTCACGTAAAAAGTGCCCATTGATCTCTACGTCAATCTCAGTTTCTGCTCTTTTCTGCCTTCGCTTTTCTTTGCTCCAGTTCATACCTTTCCTTTCCTTGTCATCCATTCAATGGTAATGGATCAGGGTGACCAGGGCAGTGCAAGTGGAGTGCTCGATACGTCGTCAATGGCTCAAAGTCGGCAGAGTCAAAAGCTTCAAGTGTACCGTGAGGTTCTTCGTCGACTCAAGAATTCCAACGACGACGAGGCTATGCAGCCTGGCTTCGACCATCAACTTTGGGCTCACTTCAACCGCCTTCCAACACGGTCCCCACATTTGCCCTACCCGGTTCATTCCTGCTGATTTTTATTCTTCTGTGCTCCACCTTGTTGGCTATAACTGATGCTTTCTCATTTATGCGAATTACTTGAACCACTTTGTTGATTTCATACATTTATTATTTAGTTGTCCTCTCACTTTCAAATAATTTTTTTGTTCTTTTGCTCTTTTTCGTCTTTTCGTATAGTTCTACATCTGAAGATGTTTGCAGTAGATTGATTTTACTTCAACGTAAACGTGCCTTCATAATAGAAAAATAATTTCGTTCAATGTCCAGTTGTTTATTTTTGTCCTTTTCACTCCACTTTCTTCAATGAGATTCCATATTTGAATTTCTATTCTGCAGTTTTTAGCTCTCACAATTCACAGCCTGGTTTCCGTGATTCATTTTCCTTGCTGTGAGATCATTGATTAAGTATGTTGCGTCTTCTTTTTGGATATGCATTGCAGATATGCGCTCGATTTTAATGTGGAAAGGGCGGCAGATGTTCTCATGCATAAGAGATTACTTCATTTGGCTCACGACCCTGCTAATAGGCCCGCAATTGAAGTTCGCCTTGTCCAGGTGGGATGGTTATAGTTGTGCAATGGTTGAGCAATGTCGATACTATGTATGCATATCCTTGCATTTCTCACAGCTTTCATGGCGTGGAACATTTTCTTCTGTGTTGTGTTGTTGACTGCTCAATATTGATAAAATATTTCCTGAAGCAGTCTGAATTTATGTCCTTCCTCTAGATGGCGATAGTAATTGACCAGTAACTCTGAAATGCATTAGTGATGCGTTCTCTTCAAAAGTGATGTTAGTCTATTCCTCGTTGATATTATTTGGAATTTTAAGTGGGCATTAGACTCCGTAATTTTAGTTTTACAAAAAGAACACATTATTAACATCAAACCTTTGAGCCATATGTTAATGGAAACCCTGTGGAACAGTTTTTATTATGAATTATAACTCCTCAAATTTGTTTTCTATTTCATCTGGGTGGAGTGAGCCATTTTTTTTTGTCACAAGCTAATTGGTGTAAAACTATGGAAGTAATCTACTTTACAGAATCCCCACTCTTGTTGAACTACCATCATTTCTTACTTTCTTTGATATAGTAGGACATTAGTCGTGAAAGGCTTGCTTGTACTAGAAGCCGCAACTAATTGGCATATAAACTTCTTAGCTGTAGCTTAATAATAACCTTCAGTACAATTTACAATTTCTAAAGTATGACGGTGGCATTAGCATGGCCATGATATTTCACTACATCACTGACTGATGAAAATAAATGCCTCGTTGGAATTTTGTATTGTCTTCATACAGAATTGAGTACTGTGCTTTGGAGCCATTTATCTACACTTGCACCGATATAAGTGTAAACTTCTCTTATTTGCAAGTGTCATGTTAACGTCTTGTACTTAGGGAGCAAAAACAATCTGCCTTTGTTTAGTTTAATTGCTGCTGAATTGTCTCTTCTGTGATGCCATCAAAATTCTGAATTAGTAAAGAATTTGTTTTTTCCTGTAAACAAGTTATTCTTGTATTCAATTTCCATTCTGTACCTTCATATCTTTTTCCTCATTCCATGCGGGCAATATCACTTTGGAATTATACTCGTGGTGCAGATTTATCCCATATCTGATGGAAATTCAACTGACTCCGTCCATCCAGATGTACCAGGGGAAGAAGCTTATGAAAACTCTCCAAAGTACTCAAGGATTCTGAGGTATTAGTTTCTTCTTTTCCTTCCTTAGTTTCCTAAAACTCTAGTCATGTCTTTTTAATTCAATCTTCATAAAACTCCAGTTATTCTCATAAAGCACTGCCTGTTTTTCTTGTCAGTATTTGCTCATTTGATGGTTGTAATTGGCATTTATTAATTTATTACTTTCAGTATTCATCCTCCTCCTGCTTTTGGTTCTTCTCCCAATCTTGAAGCCCTGGCACTTGAAGCTAATAAATCTGAAGATGAGGAACACTCTGTGCATGGGAGTGCTAAATATTCTCAGTAAGCTTCTTGTCTTAAGCTATTTTTTGGGAAAGGCTTCTTTGAGCCCTGTCCTAGATTACTTATGCTTTGCTCTTTATATTGATGCATTTTTGGAGATGTAACACATAGTTATGTCGTTACTTTCATATATATATAAATATGTATTGGGTACAGATATATACACACACATATATATAGTAATATACGTTGTTTTGAGTTCCATAAGAAGCTCTGACATACTTGAGGTACTGAAGATAATCAATCATCTGCTAGTCAAAGGACAAATTTAGAACTTGTTCTAGATATGCCTGACTAAAGTTCTATTAATGTGCGAACTGGTTTATTAGCATTTCCGTTATAGATTTGTGATAGTATTTTAATTATATTTTGTATTTGATTAAAATATAAACATCTGCCAATGACAATGATGTAGGCCCATGCATGAAATCATCTTCTCCACAGATGACAAGCCAAAGCTTCTCAGTCAGGTATCATAAGTTTTCTTATGAAAACAATTCTATATATGAGCATATGCAGCGTGTGAATGATGGTTGTCTACATCATGAGAAGATGGAACAGACTCTTAAAGAAGCTTCTATTGTTATACACACAACCTACTTATTTAAACTTGCATTAGACTAATTCTGAATCCTAAATAATCAGTGAGAGTACATATTTTGTATTACGATTTCATGGTTCTCTTTCCATCCCGCAGTTAACTTCTTTGCTTGCTGAAATTGGTCTGAACATCCGAGAGGCACATGCTTTTTCTACTACTGATGGTTATTCATTAGATGTGTTTGTTGTTGATGGATGGTCCTATGAGGTATGTTGGTAATCATTTCACTATTAACTGGTCGAATCAGGCTAATATAGATGCATAACATTAATCAAAATGACCTGTTTTGTCCAAAGTTTATGTACCCTACTTATATTTTAAATTGCTGTAATAATTTCCGAAAAGGATTATTGTTAATTCCAGATTTATCAAATTCTAGACTATATCATAATCAATCATCCTTGGGTTTGCAAGCACTAGAGCTTGGCAAGCTTGGTGGTAAAACAGAAACTCTACTGGCTCAAGACTACTCCTTTCATATTCTGGAATGCAATATACTACTTGTGTTACCATTTTCATCACTTTCGTTCCTTTTTAGTACTATTTAAGCTTATGAAAGATTCAATCAATAGGGCACTACTTGACAGACTTCGTGTTGAAACAGGAAACACACCAGCTCAAAGCAGCTCTGGAAAAAGAAGTATTGTTGATTGATGTAAGTCAGGCACTTTATTATGTTCATAGATGACTGCTTGACTAATATCTAGTATGTCAAATCTTTGGTAGTTTCTTTCAAATTGTTTACAGACTATTGGTGCTGAAAAAATGGTTTACTGACTTCTATCCCACCTGATTTCAGTTTTCATTGTTTTCCACTACGTATGCCTAAGTTATTTTGGAACTTTGGTTTGTTTTCAGAGGCATGCATTTCCTATTCAGCGATCAGAATTTTATGTTGGTGAGCCTGATCGATCAGAGATGAAATGTGAAGAACGTCATTTGATGATACCAAATGATGGGTCAGATGTTTGGGAAATAGAGCCTAAACATTTGAAGTATGGAAATAAAATTGCATCTGGATCATTTGGTGAACTGTGAGTACTCTTGAAATATGTCTTCCTTTTTGATAATTTAATAGGCTTTTTATGTCAGATATCCTTTCATTGTTCAAATAACCAACTCTTCTGTTTAAAACAGGTTTAAAGGTACATATTGCAGTCAGGATGTGGCCATCAAAGTTCTCAAGGCTGAGCATGTAAGTGCAGATTGGAAGAAAGAGTTTGCCCAGGAAGTCTATATCATGAGGTTAGTTGTATTAGATTTTGTACTTCTTGGTCATTGAGATCTTTATACCTGTTTAAGGAGATCGGGCAAATTTTGCAATTGATGAAGAACACTATTGCATGTTGAGGATGTCAGAGGTTGACTTTGCAAATTTGTCATAATGTTCTCACAAGATTTGGTAAAAATATCAGTGTGTTTCAGGCTACGTAATTTCAGAAACATGAAGGTGGGAATTCTATAGAAACAAATAATAGAGTGTATATTAGTCCCTTGAAAGCATAAAAAAGTTAGAGTAGTTGACTAATTTTCATGGTCATGATGAAGCAGTGAAGGCTATAAAAACAAAGAATGTGAGAGTTGAGTTAGATATATGTCTGTCTCTTGAATACGTACATAAGCTGGAGTGGTTAGTTATTATAGCATTCATAATTCACACAATTTTAAAATCTCACTCTAACAAGTTAATCTTGATTCCGATACCATATATTGGGTACTCAAGTGGGATGATGAACCCTCCCTCAAAAGCTAACTATTAAGATGCTAGAAGTAATTCACTTAAATACCTTATAGAGCATCTCTTGCTATTCAATGTAGGACTTGGGTATCTCTTATCACTTAAGTCTCCATCATACGCTAAGAGTTGCATGTAGAATCTAGCAGATCAATGTTCTATCTTTGGGACAGGGAGGAATGTGCAGTACAGAAACTGATTGTTGTTTTATTTTTTTTCTTGTTTTACACATATACCTCGTTAAACTGCATGCTTGAACTTGCAGAAAGGTTAGGCACAAGAATGTTGTCCAATTTATAGGAGCATGTACCAAGCCACCACACTTTTGCATAATAACAGGTGAAATTTCGTGATGTATATAATTTAGAATAAAATAACTTGGCAGAGTTGTGTGTTTCTTAATGATTGTTTCTTATTTTGATGTCAGAATTTATGACAGGTGGAAGTGTGTATGACTTCTTGCATAAGCAGAAGGGTGTTTTTAAATTCCCATCCCTAGTCAAAGTAGCAATTGATGTTTCTAAGGGAATGAACTACTTGCACCAAAACAATATTATCCATAGAGATTTGAAGGCTGCCAATCTTTTGATGGATGAAAATCATGTATGAGGCTTCTTGTCTTTTCTTTTGCTCTCTCACATAACCTTATGTATGGCCAACTAAAATCAATAGCATGAAACGTGCAGAAATAAAAATTTCTTTTTATGTTGCCTTACAGGTTGTCAAGGTTGCTGATTTTGGTGTTGCCAGAGTGAAAGATCAATCTGGAGTTATGACAGCAGAAACTGGTACATATAGATGGATGGCACCTGAGGTATAATAGATTCTCTGTTTTTTTTTTTTGTTTTAAACTGGTCTTCGATGTTAATTTTTTTCCCCTTACATTACATTGTCAGTTATTGTGGTATGACCAATTATCATCATCAATAAATAAAGATAAGAGGCATACATGTAATTTATCTCACGATATAAATGTCCACTTGGATTCCGATAACGATACAGAATCACCAGGAAGGTCCTTTTGAATTTCACTGGACAGGAAAGGTTTTCCATCTGCATAATGCAACCATCAAACACTTCACATATTGGTGGGCATTATTTTCTCAATTAAAAAAATTATATTTCATGTTTTTCTTTATTGAAGTCCACTAATTAGGCCATACATTCAATCATGAGGAAAGTAGTGAAATAATGCCCAGAATAAAGCACTATATATCGAACCTTGTAACTACAAGTTTATGAAGAGAAAAAAATTATGGCACTTTGTTATCATTTCAACAGAGTAGTTCCTTTACTATCATCATTTTGCTTAGATTTATTGAGTAGGGTGGTCATCCAAGAGGGGGGTAAATTAGGTGTTACAAATTTTTTGTCTTTTTGAAACATAACTCAATGTTACAGAGAAGCATTAAAAACAAGGGTGAACAGAAAACTTAATGTGAGAGTAATAGAGATAATGGATGAAGACCAAGACACACAGATTTATTCTGGTTCGGTCTAACTACTTGACCTACATCTAGTCCTCAAGCAACCCACTTGAGATTTTTCACTATAATTATAAGTTCAATTTGGACACTTGTGAAGTCACAGTACAACTAAGACTCCTTCCTTGAGCCTATCTCTTTCCTACACCTTCTCTGGCGTGACTACAAATTTCCCTTAAGGAAATCCTTTCTTAAGTAACCTCTCTAAATCACCTAGAGAATTCTCTCATAGAGAAAATATCAATACAAAAAATAAAAGTTCTCTCAAAGAGTAGATAAATACATCGAATCTCATAGAGTATAGTTGAGAGTGTTTGATCGAGAAATAAATTTGTTAGAGTAATAAAATAGTTTCAGAACATTATTATCTCTCTCTCAATTTAAATGAAGCTCTATTTATAGGTGGAAGTAGTTAATTAGCCGTTAGGCACAATTAACTAGTCGTTACTTTGAAGAACTAGCAATTGAATTAGCCATTGTAAGCATTTTACCCAGATAATCGATTATACTATGAAAGTTTAATCAATTATAGTGTAATTTAAGGCTATTCCCAATAATGTATCTGCAATAATAAATTGAGCCAATTTAAGTCAATTGATTGAGTTTAATAACAAAAAAAAAAGTAAGTTCATCAATTAATTGAGTCAAGAATAATCAGTTAATAAGGAATTTGGAAGGTTTAGAAAACATAATGGATTATATTAGAGCTTGTAACAAGTTATCGAAGGATGAAAATAAGATTGAGAAGCAGGATAACTAATTATATTTGAGAATGTAACAGATTAGATTTCAAACAGAGTGTTCGTATATTTGTTGAGAAAAGGTAATCGATTATTTAAGGATATAACAGATTATATGAAGCAATATAATCGATTAGAAAGCAAGAGTAATCGATTAAGACGCAAGATTGAAGTATATAAAAAATGGACAGACTCAATAATCGATTATTTTGAGAGGGTAATCAATTAAAACGCGAAATAGATGCAAGCTTAGAAATATAATTGATTGTATATTGAGAAAATCGATTAGTATGTGAAACGGTGGCTTATAGATTTGGCAAGGTACATGATAATCGATTGCATTCAGAAAGTAATTGATTATGTCAGTAAGGAAGTACGAAATAGAGAAGAAAACAAATGGTATAACAGGTTATGGGGTCAGAGGTAATCGATTACTTTTGTTGACACTTTGAAAACTCATAAGAATGAAGGAATTAATACTCAATTTGATTTCTGAGCTTAAAATCTTCAATGATATTAACAAATATGTTTTAAAATTGTTTGAAAAATCTTTTAAATTTAAATATCGTCAACTACTTATATCTAAACTCACAAATTAAGAACTTGAATCTTGATCTTTTAATTTAAGCTTCTAAGTTCTTCTTATTCAAAACTCTCTTCTTCGTATTAAAATTTTTTACTCTATTAATTGACTCCATAATTATGTTCTTCTTCTTGACTTAATTATATAAGAAATTTATATTAAGTCCAGTAGCTAGTTAAATTCTTCCTTAAATAATAAGTATGATATAAATTATATAAATAACATTAAATAACCATCATGCAAACTTTTTGCTCTACTATTTGACATCATCAAAACTAAACATATTGGTCACAGACCTAACAATCTTCCCCTTTTTAATGATGACAAATCACTTATGAATAATATGCTTAAAAATAGATGCAACAACTAAAGCAATATATTTTTCATAACCTTCTCTCCCTCTATTTGACATTAGCAAAAAGTTTGAAGGATAACATTTATCCTCCTATCAAAAGGAATGTATTATCCTTCTCCCTTGTTGTGATACAAATATAAGGAGGGGAACAAACAAGAAACAATTCTTCAAAAGAAAAGTTTCATAATCAAAAACTAATTAATCATGCAATCCTCCCCCTAAAGTTATGCATGATAATCAAGAAAAATAAATTTAGAGAGGGTTTAGAAATGCTCATTTAAAGCTGTTGTTGGTAGAGAAATTGATCCTTTGAGAGTTGCCAACTTCCTCCTCTGATATCTTGCCCGCATCAGCTTATTCAATTAACTTTGTTCTCATTTTTGACCATTTTAGTGTCTGAATTTTCAGAAACTCAAAACACGAAAGTTGTAACTCTTTGTCTCAGCTTTTGAACACATATTGAATCACATCAATCGGACTTCGTATGTGAAAGTTATAATTAAAATATTCAGTTGTGACAATCTTAAAAATTTTCCAGATCTATAACTGATTATATAGCCAAATATAATCGATTATTGAAGCCAATTGTTACTTTTCTTCATTCTGGATCAGTTATAATTGATTATAATCACTGTCTAATCGATTAACAAAGTTTGGGGAGCCATTTTTCTTCATTTTGAAGTCTTTTAATTGGATATAAGGCATCAACAATTAATTAACTCTCTCTTTTCCGTGTCCCCACTTTGAAAACTCACAACTTGAGTTATAGACCTCCGAAAATAGCAAATAAGGACCCTATGGAAAGCTTAAAATTTCTACTTTCCAATCCAATAAGTCCAATTCCAAATTAATGTCATTTGGTTCCTCAAACTTGCCATCTACAAAAATTTGTTTGATTGAGATACTTGCAAAACTAATTCAATTCTTGTTTTTTGGTACCTAACCTTACTTGGGTCCACTAATGGTTAGATCAAATACTCTCATCCTCATATATGATTAGCATAGAGAACACACCAGAAAGAATGAAAATATAATCTTACTTGCATATTTCAAAGTACAATAATTCAAGAGGGTAAGGAACAGATATTACCAAAGGTCAGGTCATTTTTGTCTTAAGCTTGAATGTGGTGTAGAGTGATCCATATTTCCTTTTCACTTGTGAGACACCATCATTCAAGGTTCTTCTCTTTGTCTTTTCAAGGTGTCTGATTTGGCTTCTGTTTGAGTATCTCCCTTGATGTGAAGACAGATTTCTTTGAGAATAGAACTTTGATCTCCATTGCTTCTCCTTGTAGATTGCAACTTTAGCTTTAATTGCTTGAGAAGTTTTCTTTTGTTGTATCCTCTTTCCATCAACAGTATGTCCTTTCTCCTTGGAATAGTTTTGCACAAATGAATAGCTAAAAGAATATTTTGGTACTTACTTATATTTGGGTCCAGAAGGGTTAGTGACATTCTTTGGAACTCACTTCATACCTTTGCTCAAATCATTTCTTCTTATATTGCACAAATAAGCAATATGCCCATTTTTGCTATAGTATGTGCATAATGGTAAGTTAGATATAGTAGTAGGCACAAAGAAATTCAAATAAAGCTTACGCTTCTTCTTAGACTTATTTGTGTAGTTAACACCCAACTTGTCAAATACACATTTCTGTTTACCAAGTAGAATATTCAATTTATATTTACTTTGGGTGAAGTTGGCTAGAACTTTAGTTAAATCCTTTTTCTCTATTATTAAATTATTACATGAATCATAAGAGGATGTGCGTGTGTGAGTTTTGCAAATACTCTAAATCTTCCATTCTCTTTTTAAGTGATTCATTTTCATCATTTCCTTTTTCTAATTCTTTTTCAAAGGAAATCACTTTCTTTTTGCTTTACGCAAGTACTTTTGCTAATGCAATCAGTTCATTAAGTATTTCACTATAAGTATCTTACATCTCATTAAAAGAAAATTCAAAATCAGATTTGGAGTTAGAACATGGTACCTCATTATTGAGATTTGCTATTAAGCAAGAATGAGTATATTCTTCTTCTTCATCTGGACTGCCCTTCTCATCATCATCAACACTAGTGTCTTCTTCTCAATCTTCAGATTTTTGATGAGATGAGGTGGCTTTGAACAAGAATAGCTTCATCTTATTTTACTCTACATTTAGTTGTTGAAGCTTTTCTTTATGTTCAGCCAAGCTCCCAAAAGGTGTAGTTGTTAAGCTTATTGATTCTTTTGTTTCTTCAACAACTATCACAATTGTTGCCATTCTAAGGGTAGAGATCACAGAATCTTTCTCACTTGTTCGCATTGAGAATACTCCTTTCCAAGTGCCTTGAGATGATTGATGATGTGTGAGAATCTCTTTTGCATCTCTTTGACAAGCTCACTTTCCTTCATTTTGAAATTCTCGTACTAACCAGTGAAGGTGTTGAGCCTGTTCTCCTTGACACCACAGGTGCCTTCATGTGCAGTTTCAAGAGTCTACCACATTTCTTTTGCCGTGTTGCAATTGGAGACTCTAAAGAACTCATCTTCACTGAGTGCCCATATGATAACATGCTTTATCTTTCGATTCAGCATCATTTTTCTCATAGCTTCTCTATCCCATTTTGATTGGGACTTATTGACCATTCTTCTTCTTCTAACAATCTTTATAGTCTTAAAATCTCTATTAGCTACAATGTCCCACGCATCAAGATCAAGAGCCTTCAAGAGTATCTTCATCTTCATCCTCCAGAAGATGAAGTGCTCTCCATTGAAGTTCGGTGGTATGCTCATATTGTGATCTTTAGGTAGCACGATGTAACAGAGACTAGCCGATTTGAACTCTCAAATGGTGAAGTTTTTCATGAGAAATCCAGCTTTGATATCACGTAGGTTGGTTACCCAAGAGGAAGGTGAATTGGGTGTTATAAATTTTTTATCTTTTTGAAACAACCCATTATCGCAGAGAAGCACTAAAAACAAAGGTGAACAAAGCACTTAATGCGAGAGTGAGAGAGATATTGGATGAAGAGCAAGACAGATTTATCCTGGTTCGCTCTAACCATTTAGTCTACATCCAATCCCCAAGCAACCCATTTGAGATTTTTCACTACAACCACAAGTTCGATTTGGGCACTTGTGAAGCCACAAGAGAATCAAAACTCCTTCCTTGAGCTTATTTCTCTCCCACACCTTCTCCAGTGTGATTACAAATTCTCCCTAAGGAAATTCTTCCTTAAGTAATCCCTCTAAATCACCTAGAGAATTCTCTCACAGAAAAAATATCAATATAGAAAACAAAAGCTCTCTCAAAGAGTAAATAAATACATCGAAACTCATAAATTGTAGTTAAGAATGTTTGATCGAGAAATAAATCTGTTAGAATAATAAAACAGTTTCAGAACATTATTATCTCTCTCGTCTTAAATGAAGCTCTATTTATAGGTGGAAGTAGTTAATTAGCCGTTAGGAACAATTAACTAGTCGTTACTCTTAAGAACTAACCATTACAAGCATTTTACCTAGATAATTGATTATGATGTGATTCAAGGCTATTCTTAGTAACGTATCCACCATAATATATTGAGTTTAGTTTAAGTCAATTGATTGAGTTTAATTACAAAGAAGAAAGTAAGTTCATCAATCAATTGAGCTTGTAACAAGTTATTGAAGAAAGAAAATAAGCTTGAAAAGCAAAACAACCGATTATATTTGAGAATGTAACAGATTAGATTTCAAATAGAGAGCTCACATATTTGTTGAGAAAAGGTAATTGATTATTTAAGGATATAACAAATTATATGAAACAATATAATCGATTAGAAAGTAAAAGTAATCGATTAAGACGCGCGATTGAAGTATATAAAAAATGGATAGACTTGATAATCGATTATTTAAAGAGGGTAATCGATTAAGGCGGTAAATAGATGCAAGCTTAGAAATATAATTGATCACATATTGAGATAATTGATTAGTATATGAAATGGTATAGATTTGGCAAGGCACACAATAATCAATTACTTTCAGAAGGTAATCGAATATGTCAATAAGGAAGCACAAAATTGAGAAGAAAGCAATTGGTGTAACAGGTTGTGTGGCCAGCAGTAATCGATTACTTTTGCTGAAACTTTGAAAACTCATAACAATGAAGGAATTAATGTTCAATTTGATTTTTGGACTTAAAATCTTAGATGATATTAAAAGAAACATTCTAAAATTGTTTGAAAAACCTTTTAAACTCAAATATCCTCAACTACTTACATCCAAACTTATAGATTAAGAACTTGAATCTTGATCTTCCAATTTAAGCTCTCAAGTTTTTCTTCTCCAAAACTCTTTTCTTCTTATTAAAATTCTTTACTCTACTAATTAACTCCATAATTATGTTTTTCTTCTTGATTTAACTACATAAGAAATTCATATTAAGTGCATTAGTTAGTCAAATTCTTTTTCAAATAATAAGTATGACATAAATGATATTAAATAACTATATCATGTAGACTTTTTGCTCCATTATTTGACATCAAAACTAAACTTGTTGGTCACCAGGCCTAACAAGATTTAGCTTCCTGGTGCTTCCCCATGCTGCATGATCAATTTTTCCAAATATTGGTTAAAGAAATTAGCAGGTCAAGGAGATCATTTAATTTGAGTTTTTGGTTGCAAAGACAAAAATAGGAAAGTGAGTGAAATCTATTCATATATCCTTGTAGGTATTCAATTTTTTGACCAAACACTTGTAGACATTATTGAGAGACCGAAAGAATGAATCATCGATATATCAATATAAAATATAAAATCTATAGTAAGACACACTATCCACAAACTGTAAACCATGTGTCTCATTTCTAAGACTTTGTGCAATGCATGGGGGCTCACCTAGTTGTATCATGAAAGTAAATAAATCTCTATGACATTGGGTATCTTCGACTAACGAGTAGTTCAGATCTTACACTACCAAAATGATCATTCAATAATTTTGTATGCCCTTAGGTTTTATTCCAGGCTTCAAATATGCAGACATAACCTAAAAGTAAAGAAACAAAGACTTCAACAGTATAATAAAGGAATATTATTAGCCAATATTTAACAAAATGTATTGAGATCATGAAGAAAATGTAACACAATATTCAAATGGCTTAAATATATGGTTTTATTGAGCTTTTTTACAAGAATTTTTTTGTTTACTTATGACAGTCCAACTAGTTTTTTTTTAAATAATTTTAGTATTTTACAAAATGCTTGTACTAATGCAGAAGCCTGACAAATTTATTAATTAGGATGATTAATATGTTCTCTGGTTTGCAGAATCAGTAACTTCAACTTGAGTTGTTGGCCAAAAAAAAAACCTCAACTTGAGTTAAGGTTGCCAAAACCTTTTATTTTATGGTGAATCACAAGGTACTAATCAGTCAAAAACAAATGACATTTTGAGATAAATCGTGGTACCTTTGGCAAGTGTTTATTCATGTGGTCTTTTGTTTGTCATACACAATATTTTATTAAACATTGCTCCTGAAGTGTTGGGAGTTTTTTCAACTTCTATAAAATCCTTTCACCTTCTCCCGACTTGAGTATTATATATATACTAAATTCATCACATGAGGATGAGCTGTTAATGTTTGTGGTATGATGAAAAGGATTCCTGCAGCATTATATATTCTAGAATAACCATGATGGTTTGAATGGCACCTTTTACGGGTAGTTTAGGGGTTCTCAATTCTCATTACTTTTTCTGGTGACAACATAATGTGTTTTTAAGATGAAAGGTTGCTAATGCCGACATCTTTTCTTACGCCAGTTCATTAATTTGCTTTGAAGGTTATAGAGCACAAGCCATATGATCAAAAGGCTGATGTATTTAGTTTCGGAGTTGTTTTATGGGAATTGCTCACTGGAAAGGTATTTTTGATCTCTATATGAGATTTTCGGTATTATTGTTTCCTCTATTTTATTTATTGATTTATTTTGTTTTTGGTTTTTATTGCCAGCTTCCATATGAATATTTGACCCCACTCCAGGCAGCAATAGGAGTGGTTCAAAAGGTAATTCCCTATGCTGAATGGAACTAACTTCCGGATATTGTCTTGCCTTTGCTACTACTTTTCTGGAAACCTTATAGACATTGGTGCACACGATTGACTGGAATATATATATATATATATATTATATTATGTCGTTAGTGACTATTTGTTACGATCACTTTACATGGATTTCAGGGCCTACGACCCACGATCTCAAAGAACACTCATCCAAAATTTGTTGAGCTTCTTGAGAGGTGTTGGCAGCAAGATCCAACTTCAAGACCTGATTTCTCTGAAATTATTGAGATCCTGCAGCAATTAGCTAAGGAGGTATAAGATGGCTACTTTCTTTCGTATGACTTGATGATAAAGATGATAATATATTATTCCTCTGTTTGTCTGCATGGATTAAGATTGCATTCTTTTTAATGTGATATTATTGTACATAACCCTCTGAAAATCTGTAAATATATGGAGCAGGTTGAAAATGATGGAGAGGAGAAACGAAGGGAGAAATCTGGAGGATTTTTTTCAGCACTCAAACGAGGTCATCACTGAAAAGTAGAAGGAGAATCTATGTGCATAGCATGGATTTAATGACCTATTTTAGATTGACATGTGCAGTCTAATCTTCATATCGTCTTACTACTTTTACAGTAGATTTCCTCACCTTTTGGCATTTTCAAAAAGAAATACGAATTTCTTCTAGTATTTACATACACAATATATTTCTGTAAAATTTCAATTCCTTGATTCAAGCAGACAAAAGTTTATACATGTCCTGTATAGAATATATAGCTATGACTTGTGCTTCTAGTACTCTATAGCAGTCCTACGACATGTAGTTTCTGGCATAAACTGGGATAGCCATATCTGTAAAAAGAGGTGATATGATAAATAAGCTTTGTACCTTAAGCAACTCGCGTGTGACTTTACAAAAAGAAATTAATCATGGAAAATTAGTCTTCGTAGATTTTTATTTGTTACTTCATTTTTCATTGACTATTGTGTCACTATGTCTGATAGACCTGAGGTTTGAGACACGGACTCCTCTCTCTTAATCAGTACTATACTCTACTATTTGCACCAGTTGAACTGCTCCTCAAACAAAAGACATTAAAAGTGGAGCAAGGTTCTATATGTGGCACCAATACAAGTCACACTAGCCACTTCCCATATGGTAATTTTAGAATGTACACATTTGCTAAAATTTCTAGGATTTTTACACAGGGCATAAAGGGTTGGGATTCTCCCCTAGATCAGAATAGTCTCGTGTGGAGAGGGAGAAGGCTTGTCGTGGTTCAATGTTATCAATACTAGATACTATAGAAGCTTACCTACTCTCTCTTATCGTTTTTATAAGAAAATTTTAAGAGTATTCTTTTGGTCTTATTTATAATAAATAAAGTTCCTTAATCTTATACATTTATTGAATTATTTCTTTTATACCCTTTATTCATAAGGAAAATTATCTTTATGAAGTATTCATTGTTTCCCATGCAAGATGAGGGAGCATAGGTTATTTAATATGGGTATTTTTGGAAAAAAATTCAATTTGTAATATATTAATGATACTTAATTAATTTTAAATATTTTTCTTAACTATAATAAAATAGTTATTTGTTCATTATGAAAAAGGTTAGAGGTAGTATCTTTCTCAGTGCTACTCTACTATCTTGACTCATAGGAGAAAAGCCAACCCAATACTTTTGATACTTACTCTTGGTCTCAAATTATAAGTCATACTCCATTTGGTTATTTTTATTAGGTGTTTTCTAAAATATTTTTCTGATCTTTTTATAAAGTGTTATGAAATATTATAGGATAATTTTTCTCTTTTATCCTCACTTTTACTACCCTCATGAGTTGTTTATTAGAAAAAAGTAGATGCTTTACTTTATAGTTGGTTAGCTTATTTTCGCTCTCTTACTCATAATAATGATTGCTAATTGAATTATATTTACATTATTTTAACTAATAAAGATAAAAATAGAACCTTTAGGTTATTTTTGAGAAATTTAAGAATATAATAAACTTTTCTTAATCTGTGTGGCATAATTATAAACACCTTATAAAAAGAATTGGAGGGAGTATTTACTTACCTCACACAAACTAAGGAAACCTTGATTTGTTAAAAAAAAATTTTATAATTTTTAAAATTATTCTCATTAAATAGAAGTAAAAAATAGATTATTCTTTTTCTATAATAACTTTTTTTCACACTTCTCTTTCATAACTGAGTATTATCATAAATTGGAGTAAAATTGGAAAAGATATTAAATGTTCCCTAATTTTTATAAAATAACCTATATTTTGAAACAATAATCCTCCAAAATTATGTTCCAAAATGTAATACGGATTGGCTTGAAGAAAATAATTAAGGTCCTATATCTGAGCCAGCATGGCTCAAGAACTTTTGCATGCATGGCCTCATCAAGTTGGGTCCACAAAGTAAAATGGGATCGATAATAACACGTATTAGTGTCCATTCTCCCTTGGCTCACCAAAAAAAGCCTAGTGATGCATGTTACCAGCAGCAGAGACACCACCCCAACCAAAAAAAAAAAAAAGAAAGTAAAGAAAAGGTGTATAACTTGAAGTTTTTAAATGCTTTGGGTGTGACTTGGAAGGACTAGGGATATTATTTTGAGAATGATTTGACAATCAAACGTTTTGACCCAGCTAGCTGCTCTATTATTCATTCTCCTTCATCCTTTTTTTGACTTAGCCGTCAGAATACCTAAAGGAGTTCATTGTCGTATTTTCAATTCTTAATTTCTATTGTTAGAATTAATTCTTTACTTGAAGATCTTTGTATAATTAATAATGTACGTGTGCGAAGCTTAAGGTCAATCAGAGCTTCATATCTATGTCATGACGCACTTAGAATAAATAATTTTTAGATAGAGATCGAGTGCACAATATATATATATATATATATATATGAGATTGAGTAGTACTTTAGAGAAAACCACTGTAAGGGTCACGGCTAATCTCTTGCCTCTACAACTTTTCAAAAGAAAACAGAGCAGCAAGTGAGACGGAGTACACGTGATTTGGGCATTTATCATTCACAGCTGGCAAGCCATGCAGAGAAGGTTAATTATGATGAGTACTTATGATCTCTATACATAACATTACTACTATCACAGGCCCGTTCACAAATTAAATTAAATTAAATATATTATATTATATGCCACGTTCATAATCATTTGAAATTTTTCTTAATACCAAGTTATCCCTCCACCTTAATTTCCTTTGCCGGCTTTAAGTTAATACTACCACTTAATAGTAAACAAATACTTATAATTTTCTACTTTTTTATCTCATAATTTAATACTGTAATGTTCCTCATTATTAATTAACTTTGATAATTTATGTTTTCATAAAATCCATTTATTGATAATTTAATTACATGATAAAAAAAAAAACACTAAGTTGTCCTTTTTTTTTTTTTGGGCCAAATGGACCACTAAGTTGTCTTTACTATGAGCGCGAGAGACTTATGTTGTGCATTGTATTGGTGAAGGTGGCTGGCGTGGCGAGTGCGAAGTGTCAAACACGGATCGCTCGGTTTGCCACGTCATCCTCAAACGGTCATTCTCTTGATTCCGCCGTAACACATGTACTTCCCCCATAATACACACACACACACACTCTATATATATAAAATTATAAGTGAAACTGAAAGAAAACCCATCAGTATCTTGTCGCGTGTCTCTCTTTATTAATTTATTATTTATTAATTGATAATAAACAAATTTCTGCAGAACACAATCTTCCATCGCATGCATGACAATAACCTTTCCGACGTCTCTCCGCGGACTGCCACCCCGACCTCTTCTCAATAATATATTTAAAATTTTTTTTCAGCCGCAAAGCTTAAATCTTCATTAGTACCGTCCATTTTTTTTTACTTAACCCTTCTTTCCATAATTAACTCTACTCTTCGTGGTAAAAAACAAAAAATTATTCTCTTCAGTTTATATTATAAATTATTTTGTATCACATACACATATTAAAAAATTATTTTTTTATTTAAAATTCATAAAAAAATTAATATTTTTATTTTATTTTTATTAAATATACTATGTTATCATTTTTTTTTATCTAAAATGAGAAGTAAAAAAAAATTAAAAATGAGTAAATTTAAAAAAATATTAAATATTTTACATTTTGAATTAGAAACTTGTTATACCAAAAACATATAAATATTTAAAGGAAGGAGTAACTGTCTTCGTTTATAAATTCTCTCTGCTATCTACTAACAACCATTTTGTTTCCATCCCACCTTTTTGTTTCTTTCGACGTTTCTCTCCGGACTCTATTCATCTCATAAGATCAAGAGTGGCACTGATGTAATTATCGAAAAGCACGAGGGCTACTCTCGCATTTTCATTACATATGCAGGTCGCACACGATTGTTGATGTTTGGGAGGCCAACACTGTCAATTGAACTCAATTGATGTCGGATTCGGATTCAGAGCGTACGATTGTACTCTATTACTTCCTTTTATTCTATTTATAAAAAAAAAAAATCTAAATAATATTGCATCAATTTCTTTTCAATTAAAATTATACTCTTTCATTAATATTATTAAAAAGAAAATTGAGGAAGAAATTAATTAAATAAAAATAATTTTAAAAAAAATTAAAAATATCAGATTATTTTTAGCAAATTTTAACTCATTTCTTTCCTAGTCACTGAAGAGGTGTTTTTTATTTTCTTAACAGATGGCAACGGAGGGAGAATCTCCGATGCTATGTGACAACGTTACGTTCCATGTCCAAAACAATAATTAATTAATTATATCTCTCTCCAACCAACAACAACAAACTTTCTTTTTTCTTCCGGGCATGCAAAGTTGCCAATCACGTAGCTATATTTACGTATGAATTCCCCAAACTCCGTGATTTAAGAATTTTTTTTTTATGGAGTTCTCCCTCAGGAAATCTTTCAAGTCCTATGGTTCGTACAAACGTTCGACGAAGCTTGCCGCAGGGGGAAGCGCTGACGCTGACGCTGGGCGCGAAGAAATTCCCATTCTGTTCGAACAAGATCCATCTTCCGAACATCATCTTCTTCAACCTCAAGCTGCTCCTTCTTCCTCCATGACCTCCGTCAATAGCCCAACCTACAGCGGAGAGGTTATCGTCAAGATCGACAACGGCGACTCTAAATCCACCGGAGCGGCTTGCTCCCAGGGCGGCGGAAGCAAGATTTGGCGGGAACCCAGCATCGACTTCTGGAAAGACACCGACACCGCCACAATCGATGGTGCCACTAAGCATGAAGAGACTTTCGATTTCCAGCAACCTGGCCCGAAATCCGAGGACCCTCCCTCCAAGCTCATCGGTAAATTCTTGCACAAACAGAAACTCTCCGGGGACATGTCCCTCGATATGGATTTAGAAATGGACGAGCTCCGACATGATCCTCCCCGGTATTTGCCTCCGGTCGACGAGTCTCCCTCGGTGAGTCATTTCTCCAGGGAGCTCCAAGTGTCCTTCGAAGAACCGCGTCCGAATTATGTCGAGGAAATAAACGATTCCGTTCGACGAAGGTACAAGGATACTCCGATCATCGAGGAATATCAGAAACCGCCCCAACCACCGCAGCACGACCGTCGCGGGTCAAATCAGAGTATTCATCCGGGGAACAGCGACGGCGAGGTTTTGAGGTGCACCTCTAATGCGTCCTTCGAAAGAAACCTGTCGTTGCAGAGGAAGTCGGGTTTGCTGAGTAGGGCGAAAACGAAATCAAGATTGATCGACCCGCCTGAGGATCCGGACCGAAAATCGGGTCGGATACCGAGATCGGGTCAGCTTTTCTCGGGTCTGCAGCAGGGGAATAAGAAAGGGGAAGAGGAGGAAGAAGATCCGTTTTTGGAAGAGGATCTACCGGATGAGTTCAAAAGGACGAAATTCAGCATTTGGGTTCTTCTAGAATGGTTGAGTTTGATTCTGATTGTTGCTGCATTGATAACCACTCTGTGCATTCCATTCCTGAGGAGAAAAAACCTGTGGAAGTTGAGGTTATGGAAATGGGAGGTGATGGTGTTGGTTCTCATCTGTGGTCGGTTAGTTTCAGATTGGGTGATTCGAATTGCAGTGTTCTTCATCGAAAGGAACTTCCTTTTGCGTAAGAGAGTGCTGTACTTTGTTTATGGAGTGAAGAAGGCAGTCCAAAACTGCCTATGGTTGGGTCTTGTTTTAATTGCATGGCATTCGCTGTTTGATCAGAAAGTTGAGAGGGAGACCAAAAACGACCTGCTAGAATACGTGACCAAAGTGTTGATCTGTTTCTTGGTGGGTACTTTGGTGTGGCTGGTTAAAACTCTGATGGTGAAAGTTCTGGCTTCTTCTTTCCATGTGAGCACCTACTTCGACAGGATTCAGGAATCGCTGTTCAATCAATTTGTAATAGAGACACTGTCGGGGCCGCCACTGGTGGAACTTCAAAGGCAAGAGGAAGAGGAGGAGAAGCTTGCGGATGAGGTAATTAAGCTGCAGAATGCAGGGGTTACCATACCTCCGGATCTAAGGGCATCAGCCTTCTCGTCGTTCAAGGGTACTCCAAGGGTGAACAAGAGTGGGATGCTTCTCAAGAGTCCTCATCTAAAGAGCGGCAAGTTTTCTCGACCACTGTCTAAGAAATCAGATGATGGGATACCTATTGATTTCCTGCATAAGTTGAACCCCAAGAATGTGTCTGCATGGAATATGAAAAGGTTAATGAATATTGTCAGACACGGGGCTCTTTCCACACTTGATGAGCAGATTCTGGGATCAGCCCAAGAAGATGAAAATACCACCCAAATACGAAGTGAGCATGAGGCAAAAGCAGCAGCAAAGAAGATTTTTCAGAATGTTACTAGGCGGGGATCCAGGTTTCTATTGTCTTTAATCCTCCTTTCACTACAAAATTTATTTTATTTAACATAACACCTTGTTTTCGCCTTCTTTATATATATAATCATCAATAAAAGTGAACATATACTGCATCTGACTGCTCATATCATACATAGAATTTTATTTGATGGATTTTAATTATTTTTCAATTTTCAAAAATTAATGTCAAGTTTTATTTTATTAAAAATTAGTCCACGAAAATCACTATGAAGTTACTTGTATAATTTTTTTTTAAAAAAATTGATAACAACTTTTCAAAGCATCGCATTCAATCACGTAAAATTTAATAATAATAAATTAATTTTTTTTAAATAATTAAATTTCTAAAGATCATTCATTCTAATTCTTCTTTTTTTTTTAAAAAAAAAAATATGGACCCTTAAAAATAATTTTCTCTCATTAAAACTATATATATAGCCATACTATTTACTGAAGTTGCTTTTCGAGTTCTACTTAATGCACACTTTTTTTTTGGGTTCCGATGCTTAATGCACCCCCTTATTAGACTAGTTTTCTTTTATAAAGTTCCCTTATTTGTGTTTTTAAAACATTTAAAATTAATACTACCTCAAGAGTCAAGAGTCCGAGCAAGTACTTGCCTGCATGGAAGCCCGCCATGACAAAGCATTTTAGATATTTATCTGTACTTGTTGTCTGGAGTCAGACTATATGTCTTTGTTACGAAGAATACCTTCCAAAAACCAGGACATTAGAGTGTAGTGTTCTACGAATAAGGAAAAGGAAGTGTTCATGCCTCACATAATTTTTTGTTCTTTATTTTTAAATGGAATTTTCTCACTAATCTTCTCAAAATTATACAAGCATTTATTTGTTTATTAATAATCATCATCAATATTAGTCAATATTAATATCAAATCTAAAATCTATAACAAGACATACAACTTACAAGCTAGTCGATTCTTTTCTTAAGTGAGCCATAAACTATGAACAATATGTTCGCCTAGTTTGGTCCAAGTTAATGAATGATGTAATAAACTTTTTTAACAAAATAATCTATGTCAGTAGAAGCGTAAAAATGAGAGTGCGGAAGAACATCTATCCCGATCAATCATTTCTGCATCGTCATGTTAATGTACTAATAATTCATTCTTTGGGCTGTTGAAGGTTCATATACTTGGAGGATTTGTTGCGCTTCATGAGAGAAGATGAAGCTGTCAAAGCCTTTAGTCTGTTCGAAGGAGCGCCTGATACCGGCAAAATCAGCAAATCAGCCTTGAAGAATTGGGTGGTAAGAAAACACACACAAACTACACATACTTGAGATATATATATATATATATATATATAATGAACTTGTACGTGCGTGGTCAAATTTTGACAACACTATCTCCATGGCATTTTAAAAATGCAGGTGAACGCGTTCAGAGAGAGGAGGGCACTTGCTTTGACATTGAACGATACCAAGACTGCAGTAAACAAACTTCATCGAATGCTCAATTTTTCAGTGGCTATTATCATTCTGGTTATTTGGCTCTTAATATTGGAAATTGCCACCAGCAAATTCCTTCTCTTCGTCAGCTCCCAGCTCGTTTTGGTCGCTTTTATATTTGGAAATACCTGCAAAACCGTTTTTGAAGCTATCATTTTCTTATTTGTCATGCACCCTTTTGATGTGGGAGATAGATGCGATATTGACGGCATTCAGGTAATCTCAATTTATCTCTTTTACATATCTTCATAATATGATATATACATAAATATTTACCCACTTTTATAGTTGATTATATTTTTAACTAATAATATCTACTAATCTTCTTGTAAATTTCAGATGGTTGTGGAAGAAATGAATATATTGACAACCATATTTCTGAGATACGACAATTTGAAGGTAACGATCCCTAACAGTGTTCTTGCTACCAAGGCCATATATAATTATTACCGGAGTCCCGACATGGGAGATGCTGTCGAGTTCTTAGTGCACATATCTACCCCGCCCGAAAAGATTTCACTCATCAAACTCAAAATCCAGAGGTATACATGTGTGTGTGTGTGTGGAGCCAAACATGCTTCTTATGTTTGGTGTATATCTCTGATTCAGTAATTGACTATAATGCAGTTACATTGAAAGTAAGAAGGAATTCTGGTATCCATCACCTATGATAGTGTTCACGGACGCTGAACAGCTGAACACGATAAGAATGGCAGTTTGGCCAAGTCACAGAATGAACCACCAAGACATGGGGGAAAGATTTGTTAGAAGATCCCTTTTGGTTGAAGAGGTGATCAAGATCCTCAAAGAGATTGACATCCAATTCCGGCTCCTTCCCCTCGACATTAGCATTCGAAGCATGCCCACCACATCTGAACGCCTTCCTCCTAGTTGGGTCACTGCCACAAGTCAGGGTTGACCCACATCAGACTAACCACTCAACTCAATTAATCTTGTGACCACCTGACTAACCCCGCGGCTCTAGCTGCTGCAAAGTGTTGGTTTTCACTTTCAGCAAGGTAGGATTCTGTAGAGTGTTTGTTTCGTTCATAATCTATATATTGTAGATTAGTTTAATTGTTTAATCACTTCTCAGCTTAGTTTGCAACTGATAAAGTCCACAAGGTGTTATCTCTTAGCACTTGCATTTTTCTTCTCTCTATTTTTTAGTTGCAAAACTATACTTGCTGTTACTCCTTTTACTCTCAATTTCTACCTTGTCTCAACTGCTTGCACAACAAATTCTCACCCACACTTCTCATTTACAATTGTCACAGGTCGTAATATTACATCATTTACTTACAAATTCACATTATTTTAAATTTAACATTGGAATCCATTCATGATAACATGTCGTCTTAGTATTTAGCTACCAATCCATATCTTTTACCTTTCAGTATATAACTAAACAAGCGCGCGCACACACACACACATATACATACTTTGGCATAGTGAAGATTGAGAAGCAGTCATAAGCTTGGGATGTGCACCAATTGGGTAGGCAAAACCTTAGGATGCAGATATTTGACCGCTTTACTTATGTCATCGCATTGAGTAACGTACAGAAGCCTTTATCTGAATGTGAATCCATTAATTTTCACATGTTATTGTCCATTGCATAGAAATACAACATGTTTGCATTCTTCAATGCCATATTCTAGGGATAAGCCTATGAGGTGTTAGCTACTTCATTCTCTAAGCAGGAAAAATGTTTAGGTCGATCTGGTCTGCAAAAGATCAATTACCTAAATCAATCATAAATATATGTGTGTGTGTGTGTGTGTGTGTGTGTGTAAGCATGTTAAGTATGCTTTTCAATCAAATCCACATCTAAAATGATTCCTGTTTATAAACCGAATCTTTCCTCTGAATCTCGGGGGTCATGACAATGTTGAAGTTATTTGAGTGATCTTAGATACCTAATTTTTCTGGTTTTGTTAATAAACCTTGAAGAATATTAGCAAAGAAATTCAAGTTGAACTGTGCTAGTTAAAAGTTACCTGAAAATATTTCAGTTAGGCTATTAACATCGAGCTGTCCGGCAGAGGCACATTCTAAATTCATGTCTCAAGCATAACCAGTCTCTCACAGCTTTACCTTTGGCAACAAAACAACCATTGTTCTTCCGATCAATTTTCAGTGGACTTCTCATGTTCGCCATCATCTCTTTTACCAACATTTTGACTGGAGATTCTCCCCTAACATTGCTATGCTTTCCTGACCCACACACCACAACAATTTCTGCTGGAATTGCATAACTTGAGTCATTTAGCCTTCGTTCCATCTCTTCCAACCAAAGTAACATAATTAAATATGATGAACCCAAATGCAATCCATGCAAATCCAGCTTTGCCTGCTTAGGATCCCACTCCATGACCTCCTCCAGAATCACAGTTGACACAATTAGCTCTTGAACCACCATAGCTTCATCTCCTTGCAAAATAGCATTCAAATCTTCAATTGACAAGGGGAAGCCATTCAAGCCCACCAATTTCCTCATGATTGCAGGACATGAATTCAAAACAGAATTATATGTTCTTTTCGAGAAGGGAATCAATGAATTTCTCATTCTCTGAAGCCATGAAACCATCTTTGTGCGCTCACCATGAATTCCATACGCTGAAAGAACCATATTTGAACAGACTGTATCAATAACAAAGTCTTCTTTTTCCATTTGAACTACAATTCTCTCCAAATCTTGGAATAGTCCCAATCTTCCATAACTATACATAATAGACCTGAATTCAAATGCTGAAGGTTCAAGTCCTTTGATTCTCATATCTTGGACCAAATTCTCCGCCTCACCAGGTCTATCCATTGAACATAAACCACTGACCATATATTCATAAACACGACGTTTTATATACATGGAGGATGAACTATGAAGAAGCTGGTTTAGGTAAGAGTAAGCAATCTCAAACCCTCTTTCTGAACTTCGCCTGGAGTGACACTCTAATAATTTACAATAGAAGAGAGCCAGATCTCGCGAGCGAGCCCCTAATTTGGAAGTGGCTTCAGAAATTAAAGTTTCTGATGCTGCATATCGTTCTTGTTTATCTAGCAAAGCAGCTAGCTCGGCCACAATCTTAGGGTTCCAACTGTACCAAGGTGCTTCAGCGATTCTTGCATAAAGCTGCAAAATTTGCAGAACTCAGACACTAATAATCGATTCACGGATAGATTGAGAGTAAGGTACTTACTAGGAAGGCATGTGAGGAGAGATGGGGTTGGGTTGTAGAGGGAGAGAGGAGGTGGGAAAGAGTGGTGAGAGACACTAATTTAGGTGAATTTTGTACAAATCTTCGGATCAAGTGGTTTGTGGTGGAGAGGTCTCTGGAGGTCGCGAGCTTCGTTAGAAAACGCTGACCTTGTTTCGTCAGCGAACATTCCGCCATAACTCCAAGGTTAGGCCGTTGGTTCCACCACAGTTGGACACTGCTCATCATCATCTACATTGTCGGATCCTTCCTGTAACAAGTATCAATAGAGTATATTATAAAATCCATGTTTCTTCGTTTTTTTGTTTCTCCTATCCTTATCCTTTTGCCTCCTGTTCTACCAAAAAAAGAAAATGGGTTACTTGAAATTAATTAATGCTACAGCATAAAAATAAATACAGAGAGAAGAGGAAAATGCAAACGCAGGTCGAAATCTGATCAACAATTCCTAATAGTTGGAGGGAATCTTTCACATTCTATACTCTCTTGTAAATCATACCAATATTTTAAAAATTGGACCGGACGTCGAAAATTTCACCGGGTCACGATTTGTAAGGTTCAACCGGTTGGACCGGTGGTCGAACCGGTGATGTAATAATTAAGTAAAAATAATATTATATATAATAATATATATAAAAATAAAATATCAAATTGTTAAGAGAATAAATTTAAGTAGTTTAAGTTTATAATAAGTTAATAAGCTCACATAGTAATAATATATATTAAATCATTGAAAGTATTGTTAAAACACTTTAACATGATAACACTATATGACCATAATATTATAAAATGACTATACTTCATCCGTCTTTAATTATAAAAAATAAATAATTACTTCATTTATGTCAAGGAAAAAATGATTTTGGTAGGTAAATTTATTAATTGTACAATAATTTTAATTTTTTTCCAAAATTGCCCACATTAAAAGTCTGAAGTAAGACTAATTTATTATTAGTAATTATCAATACAACCTTAATTACTTAAGGGTGTAAACAAAAAAATGATATTAATTACTCCACAAATTTTATCCATATCTCTTATATTCTAGGATAAATAAAGAGTCTCAAAATTCTCTTATAATAATTTAGAACGGAGAGAGTATCATACAATGAAATTTTTTATTTTTATAATTAGTAATTTTAAAATAAAATGAAAAATAGTATTTTACTCTCTAATAATTTTTATAATTAATAATTTTGATAAAAAAAATGAAATTTAAGTTAAAATTTACCCAATTTAAAAAACCATCTGATTCTCTAAAAGTCACTCCGGTTCCTGGCTCAACTCCGATTTCCGGTTCAAAGCGGTCCAATCCGGTTCAACCCCTAAAACGGTCCAAAGCTAAAAACCGAGCCGTTCTTCACACTGGGCGACGGTCTAACCGGTCCAACCGTCTGGTCCGGTACGATTTTCGAACCACTTAATCATACCCTCATGACTAATGGTGTCTCGGTTTTAACTTAAGACACGGATCAATTGGACTTTGTGTATCGCTGTAAACATAATTTTGATTGAATAAATTCCCTTTTCACTAAAAAAAAATCTTAATAGTTGAAATCTCATCAATAACTCAACGAAACCTCATTAACCATTTTGGGAACCCAAAAGGCCAAAACCAGCCAAAGTTCTGGCCATCGGATTGATTAGCATCGACTGGCATTACCAAGTTTATGGCCATATGACTATGGTATTGGTTATCTTTTTTATCATTTGTAGGCTTCTATTCTTTTGTTATTTTTTAATCAGTACTTTGTATTATTTTTGTTTTTAAAAAAGAAGCAGTCCTTTATAATTGTTGATGGCCAATCAATAGTTTCCATCCAATAAACCAAAAGTCCTCTTTCTCGATCTTTTTTAACAGATCGTTTAGCATATAGGTATTATTGACTTTGCTTTTCGCCGGACATCTAGTATTATTGACTGAAAGAAGGAATTATGTGTTTATCGTTAACCAAAATTTATAGCCCAATATTGTTTTTTGGTTAACTCATAATGGAACAGAAATTCATATGAATATAAATCATTCTGGCCAAAATAAATTCATATAAATGATAACAATATAAAACCCAATGAAGCCCATTTTTCGGAAAAAAATGAAGCCCATTTATTGTTTTGTCCAGGCCCATGGGCCACTGGAGGTCTTTTATTAGATTCTGAGAAGGCAACATTATTGCATTACTTTATTTAGGGCGCCACGTCTCCCAGTATGATAGCAGTGCTTCTTCGTGCGTTCTTCGCTTTACGAGGGCATTCCACGACGACGGTAGAACAAATAGAAAGTAATAATGATCCATGAGATAAAAATCCAACTACATAGTTCTTACTTCACACACACATAAATCGTCCTATAAAGCCACTGCTGCGTTGCTTCGAAACTGATCCATCTTTGGGAGATCTTGTGGTAATTCGATTTCACCTTCTCAATATCTCTCTACAATGTCTCCTTCCTATTGGGTCATCCTTACCGTCTCAATTTTGAATGCCTCTGGATTTTTCTTTTTTCTTTTTGTTATAATTTGATCAATGCATACTGCATTAATAACAATTTCTTCTTATCCAGAGGATGAACAAGAGGCCAAGAACGAGCATCGACAACGCAATAGTCGATGTCTGGCAGCGAGAGGTCGGCGAGCTATCTAGCAGGAATTTCGCTCAACGCCTCGGCGGCTCTGAGGTCTGATTATCCTGAACTCTCTACTATTGGTTGCCCTTTTATTATTTAGCTTGCATTTTTTTTCCTTTTCAGTTAATTTACTTGTTGAAGCATACGTTAATCGAAGGAAATATGATTGGTAACTTCTGACTGTTGATTTTTCTCTGTTCGGTAATGAGGGAAAGTTTAAGGTCAAAATGATAGCCTTGTTCTTGTGAAGATTGCGGTGAGCAGCAAATCAATGTAGTTGCTTGTGAAGATTATTAAGTTTATTTCTATATGACCTTTAGTTTTTAGCAGACGGATTCAAATATGGGCCATCACTTGAACTGAAGTGAATGCAACTGAAGGCTGTACAAAATTGTTGTCCCCTTAATTTAACACCATTTTCGTGCGTGTATTTGGCACCGTGCTCTTGGATTTATATTGTTTGCTATCATACCATTCACAAAAGTATGCTGCTGACTGTTTCCAGGCGGTGCTTGGGCATCAAATTATGATGAAAAGTGGACCAGATTTAGCACTGATTTTACAAGTTTCATTGAGTAATATCTCAGTGGCACTTTATGTGTATAAGATTGTATTTTGTTTGGTGTGCTGCCATCGAGAAGAGATCAAAAGTAGTTTTAAAACCACGTCAACTAGTTGCATTTGTTAGATATTAGTATTATAGGTTCATTTCTCCTCTCCCTCATTAATAAAATATCTTATCAAAAGAAAAATATTTAGGTTTTGAAAATATTTTAGGCGACTCCAGTCTCATAGGGTGGTGACCTTGGATTAGAAGCAATTTTGTCACTATAGGAGCTGATAGAGATTTGTGGACTAATTAATTTTGAAATTGTGTCACAATAGACACGCCAAATTGAATGCAAGATCTTTCTTTCTTTTTTCACTCATTTGACTGTAAACTCTTTCAATGTTATAACCATATGAAATTTACATTTTAATTCTAATGACTGGTCTTTCTTCCTTCTTTGACTTGTTTGACTGTAAACTCTTTCGATGTTATTGCCATATGAAATTTAAGATAATAAAATTGATTTCATCATGCAGTTTCTTCAGCTTTTATGTTGTTGCTAAAATTTACCTTCTTACTCTTCCCTTCAAATACAAGTTTTTGTTATTTTCACCCCCCCCCCCCCAAAAGCAAAACCACAATAAATAAATAAATAAATAAATAAATAAATAAAAATAAAAAAAAAAGAGGAAGAAGAAGAAAGAATATGCTTCTGATTTCAGAAACTCAAAGCTCTAAACTAATTGATGTCATGTGTTTTAGGATCTTGTCCTTCGACTTGATTTACACAGGAAGCTAGAAAAGCACAGAGGTTGTGTAAACACTGTAGGCTTCAATGGAGATGGTGACATTTTGGTGTCAGGATCTGATGATAGGAGGGTTATCCTCTGGGACTGGGAGACTGGGCATATAAAGTTGTCTTTTCATTCTGGTCACGTTAACAATGTATTCCAAGCAAAGTTTATGTCACACTCAGATGATCGAAGCATTGTGACTTGTGCTGCTGATGGGCAGGTACTCCCTCTCATACCTGTCACATTGTGAAGAGATCATCATCTATTTTGGTTGGGTCAACATTTCCATTCTATGCTTTCTGTCATATCTGTCACATTTTGATAAGGGCCACTGCATTTCCATTTGAATAGGCCATCTCTGGAACTCATATTATTGAATGATTAGCAATTATCCCTAACTTATGCTTGTATTATATCTTTATGCTCAAGAAAAATATAATATGGTTACAGCCTTAATTTTTTTTTTTACCATTTTTGTTCCATGTCGTTATTAATATGTTTGAATCTTTATATGTTGTTCATTTGAAAAGGTTGATTCCTTATGAGTGTGTGCTCTTAATTTTAGGTGAGACATGCACTAATTCTGGAACGTGGAGGAGTCAAAACTAATATACTAGGCAGGCATCAAGGACGGGCTCATAAGTTGGCTATTGAACCTGGTAGCCCTCATATATTCTATACTTGTGGTGAAGATGGATTAGTACAGCATGTGAGTGATTAATCTCCTTTGCTTTTTTAAATTGTTTATCCTTTAGTCTATTTTCACTATGGGCTACAATTGGGGAAGTTAGCACTGATACCTTTTCTCTATTGGCTTTTTTTTTTTTTTGGGGGGGGGGGGGGAAGGGAGGGATTTGAGATCATAAAATCTGATGAGCTGTGACTGGGATATTGGTTTCCATGCTTAGAGTTATGAGTTATCATTGCTAGAACCTTTTCCATGACTTTTGTTGTAGCTGAAAATTCTGAACTTCTAAATAAAATGATTAGTTGACTCTTATCTGTGAGATACATAGGCTGTTTTACATGGAAGAAATTTTGATTTTAGAATTGAAATTATATTGTTAAGTGACACTGAGCATTATTACAGTTTGATCTTAGAACTGGGGCTGCAACTGAACTTTTTACCTGCCAGCCAATTAATGAAAGAAGGAATTACATGCCAGTCATCCATCTGAATGCAATTGCAATTGATCCAAGGAACCCAAATCTCTTTGTGGTTGCTGGGTCAGATGAGTATACTCGACTTTATGATATTCGCAAGTACAAATGGGATGGATCAACTGATTTTGGTCAACCTACTGACTTCTTTTGCCCTCCACACTTGATTGGTGATGAGCAAGTTGGAATAACAGGCTTGGCCTTTTCTGAACAGAGTGAGCTGCTTGTGTCCTACAATGACGAGTTCATATATCTTTTCATGCATGATATGGGCTTGGGACCCAACCCAGTTCCTGGGTCCCCGGTTTCAGTGAACAGTGAGGCAAGTGAAATGAAAGGTGATCATTGCTCTGCAGCATCTCTATCAAACATGGATATGGATGAGAAAATGACTCCTCAAGTTTTTAAGGGGCATAGAAATTGTGAGACGGTGAAGGGTGTTAATTTTTTTGGGCCTAAATGTGAGTATGTGGTGAGTGGGTCAGACTGTGGCCGGATTTTCATCTGGAGAAAGAAGGATGGAAAACTTATTCGTCTTATGGAAGCTGATAAGCATGTGGTGAATTGCATTGAATCTCATCCCCATACAATGGTTCTTGCAAGCAGTGGAATTGATAATGACATCAAGATATGGACCCCAAAGGCCATTGAGAAAGCTACTTTACCCAAAAAAATTGAGCAGGTATGAAATTGTCTTCTTGAGCTCATTATTTCACACCAGGATATGATTTTATGTGGCATTGTTCCTTATATGTATCTGAAACGCTGAGTTGTGTTTAAAAACTTAAACTTGAGATCCTGTGTGCGGCCATTTTGAGGAGCTAGACCTCCCATAACCGCCCCTGGGTTTCCAACAATTTCTGACTGCTATCTACTCTTTGTCAGCCTTTTTGTGTTCCCTGTCTCCCTAAAATGCTTCCATGGCTCCCTCATCCTTATCTTTATATTCCCCCAAGTAATTTTCCTGCTATCCCGGCTTGTCCCTTGCCACTCAAATTCTTTTAGCAGATCCATAATCCTTTTTTGATGTCTCTTCGTGTGAGCATCCGATATCCTGGACCTGCCTCACTCGAGCTGTGAGGACTTTAACAAAGTTCAGATTAATCCGAATCGAGGCCTGACAGGCACTATAAGGGTGAGCGTCCCTGACCACTTACGTTGCTGCATTTCCCGGGCTTTTTTGATGTCTTTTAATATGAGGAAATGCATCGACTTGTTCTGGGCATGATATGAAACTCTTAAGATTTAATTACATGTGACTTCTATTAACATTGTTTTAGTGTGGATTTTTCTCCGAAGAAAATGTGGTTAGAGTTCATGATTTGGGTGTAGAAATGATGTCTAAAATAAATAATGTGCTTTTACTGAGCTCTCCTTGCTGAAAAATTCATTTGGGGATGAAATCACAGCATTCATTTTTATTTTGATAATATGAAAATAAAAAACTCTTGGACAGAGAAAAGGTTTGGAGAAAAACGTGAATTTAACAAACTAGTGTTATGACATTAATTGTTGATGCAAGAAGAATATAGGTTATGTTCTATGAACTGCTTGGGCAGCAGAGGACTGATTTCTCTGCTGTTACTTATCTGAAGAAGGTTCCCATATTTGATCAAATTCATTGGTTTACAATTGATGGTGATGATTACGATTATGATGATGATGATGATGGAGACAACGACGACATTGATGACTATAATGATTTCTATGATGATGTTTTTGATGATGATGATGATGACAATGATGATGACTATAATGGGTGTGACTCTGATGACAATGATGATGACAACGGTGGCAGCGATGATGATGATGATGATGACATTGGTGACAATAATGATTATGATGATGACATCAATGATGGTGATGGAGGTGGTGATAATTACAATGATGCTGATGGTGTTATTGGCGATAATGGCAACAATGATAATTTTGCTGGTGATTGTAATGATGCATTTGATAATTTTGTGTGTCCAACAGAAACCGAAGGCAAGGGGCTGGATGTACCGGATAGGGTCTCCTCAAGATCTGATGTTGCAACTGCTTTCACTTCCAAGGCAGAGGACTAGCATAGAGCCCGATGGAGAAAACTCAGCTGCAGGACAGGAGCTTCTAGAGTTGATACTGACATTCAATGCTAACAGCGATGGTTCTGATGATGAAGATGGAGCTGACACTGCCAGCCAAGAGGATTTGTTCAGCTGAGTCACAGGATCAAAACTTTGCCCTCCCAATAATGTTTGCAATTGTATATAACATAGGATTAACATGAACTGTTTCGAGTGGAATCTTGCACTTTTATGTCAAAGCATAATATTGTATACAGGTGTTCTTAACATTTATTGTAGATCATTTTTATCTTGTTATGATTTCCGATATTTGTGCATACATGTTCAGGGTTATCTGTGAGCGTTTTGATGGCAGATGTGTATTTAATCTGTGGCCTGAGAAAGGCATTTTTCGTAGTATAGAAAGTGAGGTGATTTACAGAAAATATATGCAACGCCTACTTGAATTGAGGATTTAGATTAACCTTTTCATTTGTCTACTTTTCGTATGCATTGTTTTGTTTGACATTCCCAGAAGTCCCGGCCAAATAGCAGGTGAAATTTTAAATTACTGGCGAGGGTATCATTTTTTTGTTTAGATGCTCTCGTAACAGAAAGAAGTTCTACCTGATTATATTTCTAGTCAGCTTCATAACTCAGGCCGGGAAAAAAAAGAAAAAAAGAAAAAGTCAGCTTCACAACAATTTTTGGTTACTTCAGGGAACTAGGCTGGATTTTTGTCGCCCAATTTAGTGAGTTTTGATTCCGCTTTTCCTTGGTGTTCCGTTATTATAATCCTGCCACGTCAGAAGTGGAAGGGAAAAATTGTCTCGTTCGAGTTCTTGCTCCTCAAGAAAAGGCTGAATTGGAACCAAGCAAGAGCTGTAGTAGAGATAAGCACGTGATGTGTAATTTGATTGATTGTAGCTAGTTGAAATTTTGACTGCCTCTCTTGTAGAACCTAGTTGCAACTTTGATGTTAATTTTTATATAAGTTTGGACTATTGATTTGTAATTTAAGATTGATTTTCATACTATTGTTTCTGATTGAAATAAATGAGTAAATACAGGAAGAATTGAAGGATAGATACTGAATCTGTAAAAATCATGCTTGTTATGTCCTTAAGTAGAAAGAGCAATGTATAATATCACTCCCTTCAATCATTTTAAGAGTCTTTTAACTAAAATAATGTGAATTAAGAGGTGGTTAAAATTAGTTAGTAACATGAATTAGTTAAAAATTAGTGTAACATTTGTAAAATACTTTTAATAAAAACTATTAATCTCTATCTCATATTAATATTTGGGAAAAAAATTAAAACGATCAAAAATATTTTTAGAAATCACATATTAATATTTTATTAAATTTTGAAAAGACTAATATATTAAGGAATAAAGACAAAAAAAAAAGTAGAGATTTTTATATTAAGATTAGAAAGAAATATTATTTTTCTGAGTCAAAGAGCCATGGGCAATTTGGATTGGTAAATTTTAACCCTGTTTTTGGGCCCGCGGTACGTGTTTTTTCTTAGGTGAACTGCCAGCGGCAAGTTTCTTCTCAAGTTTCCCCCATACAAATTGTTCTTTTATACAACCCGGTTCAAGTTGCTTGTCCTTAACTTGGTCAAGTATCTGAACCGAGCCAAAGAGCCCAGATAAATTAATTAACTAGAAATAAATGAACTGCGATCAATTTGTTCCGTCACAACGGGATGGTCCAACCCATAAAACGATGCCATGGATCCTATCTGACACATATATATGCGGTTTTACGATATTTTTTCTGCGAAGCAAGCAAAGCACACGGTTTTATCAAAGAAGCGTCCCGTTTATGGAAACCATGGCCAGCTCTTCCTCTGCAACTATTGCGTCTTCCTCTTCTCCTTTCTCCATTTTGCCTCCAAGAAGACGCCCTTCTCCCAGGACCCTTCAGTGTCGTGCATCCTCCAAGCGTATTCATCTCCCCCTCTCTCTATTTTTTGGATCAATATCCAAGAAACTTGCTTCTGATTCCCTTATCTGATTCGAATCGCGATTTCAGGTGATGATAATGATTCCAACTCCCAATTCGAGGCGAAGAAGATCGAAAATCTTCCGGTTCTCAGCGATCGTCGGTTCTCCCTTTCCCCTCTTTCAAAGGTATGTTATTTTTTCCCCCTCAAAATTTCAATTTAAACTGAATTCCTCTGTAATCTCTAGTTATTTGTTCTTCGGGAAATTGAACGCAAGGGAGAACTATCATATTGTTTGTCATAAAAAAATTGACTTGTGATCATACTTTGTGGGTTAGGATGCCGCGATGGGATTAGTGCTGAGTGCTGCAGCGGGAAGAGGGTGGACTACAGATTCAGGTATGGAAGGACCCTCTGTTCCAGCAGGTGGGAAGGATAATAAATCTGACAATGAAAACATTTCCACTTTCCCTTGGTCTCTTTTTACAAAATCGCCTCGCCGAAGGATGCTTGTAGCTTTTACTTGTACCATCTGTGGGCAGAGAACTACGCGGGCTATTAATCCTCATGCTTACACTGATGGTACTGTTTTTGTTCAGGTAAGCTTTGGGTTAGTCCAATTATTTTCGTATGGAATTCGGGAATTTATTGTGAAAAAAATAATGGATCATTATAGTTGTTCGAGTGCGTGGTGAAACTTCTTCTTACTAGGGTTGGTTTCCCGTTGGGGTAAAAAAGCTGTTGATTGAACAATTATAGAATATATGGGTGTTACTTGTTGGTATTGATGTCAAGCCTGGCAATTTTACTGCCAGTTTATGTGTTAGTCACTGTAAGTAGTTAGTAGATTAGTCTGTAAACTATCTAGAATTCTAGACCTTTAATCTTTGATAAATAATGCTAAACGTGAAAATAGATCTGACATGGCTGCCTCTATAAGAAAGTTCTGATGTCAATGGGATGAATACTGTTCACTTTGCTAATTTGCTTTATTCATCTTTGGCAGTGTTGTGAATGCAATGCGTTTCATAAGCTTGTGGACAACTTGAAGCTGTTTCAGGAGACAAACTGCTATCTGAATTCAAGTTTTAAGTATAAAGAACATGGATGGGATGATCTGAAATTTAGGTATCTGGACATGGATAACAACGATGATGACATATTTCCAATTCAATGAGGTGGATTGTCTGCTTATGGAGCATATATATTCCGCCTGATAATATGGAATTCAGTTTACATGCCTTGTATATTATTTAGGTTTTATAGCTGATGATGTCTCAACTATCTTCTGCTGGGGGCCTGAGATTTATTTGTGATAATAATGTGTCTTGTGGCTGGCAGATTAACTAAGTAGCTTTCAAACTCAATCTGATCATCAATTGTATGATGTACAATAAAATGGTTATATATTTCCTTTGCTTTACTACGTGCTTGGAGTACATTGAACTTTGTGTGACTGTTTAACTAATTTTGCTTCTCTGTTCTCTACTCTTTTTCGCAGTTCTTTTCCTTTACAACTGCTTGTTTGTTAACTTTAATGACCCTAGTGACAATGTCATCTAGATAAACCGGAACTTTTGGCATCTGTGAAGGTATTGATCTCTAGTGTGTTCTTAGTTGCATAAAAAAATAAGATGATTGACTACTCATGCTATGAAAATTCACCAGTAAAGGCATGTTTGAATTCACATTCATGGCTCAAACGTGTGTTTGTGGGAAGCTCCAAGAAAGGAGCTCTTGCATTTGCGCTCATCCAAAGGCGAATTCAAACACAACATTTGTCATTTAACGTTTTGCATCCCTCATGCACACACATTCCCTCATTTCTTTGTGCATGCATAATATTATGCTTGCGGTAGTGTATACTTGCTGGATAAATTGTTATGTTCAAGGTTAAAACAATAAAGAAAAGAAAAAGAAGAGCTAATTATGAGATTGATGCCCAAGTGTCACATTGACACGATTTCTTGTATAAATTTGTTATGGGAAACAAATGGATTGCAAGAAAACAAGAAGTGAAATTATCAGATGTTTGATGTCTTCTAATCATCCTGTATCATCAGTTATGGTGTTGGTAGTGGTTTGTAACTCAAATTATAATCTTAGCACTGAAGACTTAATAGAGGGACCCTAAGAAAATGATAATAGTTAGAAAATCGAAATACTATGTTGAGTGTGCAATATGTATAAGCAACCTCGAAAGGGTCAAAAGACATGCAACACTCACTATCACTATCACTATCAGGTCTTATATATACAATAATTTCTGTTCAGAATGACAGCAAGCCTATGCTTCACCAGTTAGTTTACCATCTCAATATTCTACAAGAAAACTCCATTTCATCGAATTTGCAATATAAGTTGTCCTGATCCCAACTAGCAAAGCATATATAATTCAGTCTCTGGGCGTTTTTGTCAGTATGATTTCTTACATGTCCTTCTCATCTATCTCTAATTATCCGTGAACAACAATCTTGCTGTAGCAACTCGAAGCATAAAAGGTTTCTCCCTTGATAGGCAAAACTCATCCCCGTCTCAGACCAAGGGATTCCTGCTAACTTTGCCGCCAACATCAGATGGAACTGCTCGGATCGTTAAACTCTGTATGAAAGCAATCATCTGCAATTCCGTTTATATTTATTATGTTAGTTTTACAACCAAGAAAAATTGAGAAACTACTAGTTTGATGAAGCAGATGAGCCCTGAGAAAAATAGATCTATGATCATTAGACTCAATTCTTGTTATTCCATGCAAAATTCTAATGCTTCTGTTATATAGCTACAATCTCAGAAAAATCCTGACCATTAGATGTTTGTGTTGGATCCTAGGTTCGTTTTCTTATGACCATGGTAGATAGTTCTTATTAGGCATTAGCACTGGGGAACCTTGAGGTGGATTGATGATCTTACCAGCGCTAGACCAACGCACATTATACTGAAGCCAGGAAAACGAAACGGTGCTTTTTCCGATAGGAACAGGGCTGCATACATACACCAAGTTATCAGTTTCTACCACCTTTTTCAGGAACTATGTATATCCTTAGACTGAGTACCTCGTACCTGTCAGTGGACTGAAAATTAATGGTGAAATGATGTTGGCGAAGGAACTAATTCCTGAAAGAGATCCTTGAACCATTCCCTGTGTCAAAGAGTGAGGCTGATCATTTAGATTCAAAATTAAAAGCAATATATATTTGAACAAAACGTGCATAAGACTTGTGAGAAGCCACACCTGTTCCCTGGGTCCGACTTCTTTGGATGCAATGCTACTTATCTGTCCAGTGCCGGTGATCAGTATCACTGATTAGAATGCAAAGTCCCAGGAGTAAACCGTAAACAGTAAACACAAGCCGTTTTGTGAAAGGTTCTAACCAATTCAAGTTAAGAAACTTACACTTGGGCGAACAAAAACTGAAAAAACAGAACACGCTGCTATGGCATAAGGAACCTGAAAAGTTTGCAACTTTCTTCAAAGATTCTTACGAGAGGATATATGTAAATAATAGTGGTTGAAGAAAAATTACCCATGGCGACCACGAGATACTGTAAACCAAGGTCTGCACAATACCATATATTGTGAACCCTCAGTAACCTATTCATAATTATTATACAAACTAGCATGGCTTTTTTTTCTCGTGTGTGTGTGAAAAAAAAAAACAGAGCAATTGAGAGAAGTGGGAGCTTACACATATGCAGCCAACAAACAGCCCTGTTGAGAGCAGCTTCTGCTCTCCTAAAGCAGGTATTATTATGGGCATGAGAAGCAGCTGGAGCATTCAAACCATTACCAAACAGAGCAATTGGAATTAGTCACTGGAACTAGAATAGGAGCCTTTCCATTGTAATTAATGTGAGGATGCATGAATTATGGAACAATAACATATGGTAGGAGTTGGGAGTACTTGGATAAGAGTTGCTCCAATTCCACCAATTAGCATCAAATCCGCATATTGGTTCTTACTGAACTGGAAACGCGCCTTTAAGTAGTACTGCATTGACCATGGAAAATGTTATATGCAATTATTGATCTTGGTTTAGTCTTTCCCCTACAGATAATCCCATATAAACATTCATAAACTTTTTTTGTTTCAACTAGCTTTGGCATAATGTTGAAACCACACTCTTGAATTGAATATGTACTATATGTATATCTTCGACAAAGTAAGACAAGCAGTTAATAACTTACCATAATTGAAGCCTGCAACCCCCCATCTGCAAGACTATTGAAGAACGACACAAAAGCTGCTTTGGAAAATGTGGGGCTGCAAAATGAGGCTTCTTACATTAATAACTCCAAAAATAACGTCCTCAATATATAAATTCACCAACATCGTTGAGATGGGATATTCTTGAACCGCCTCACGTACCTAGACTTGAGCAAGCAAAGCACATCCCTCACCGAAGGAAGTTTCTTGGATACTCCATTAGTCCTTCGCAGTGAATCATTATTCTGGCACTCGTCCTTGACGTGTGGCTCCTCGCCTTCCTCCAACATTGGCTGTCTCAGACCACTGCCACTTCCAGGGACACTTTCCTTTAGAAAAATTCTCATGTACACCAATGCAATCATCGATAGGAATGCAGAAACCTGAACGAGTAAACCAATCAGATATATATATATATATATATATATAGAAACAAAAGCTAGCTAGAACAATGTGGTATTTAAAGATCAATATGAGACTAGAAAGCTTGAGATCATAATTTAAGTGATAACCTGAAATGTTGAAGCAGTGGGAAGGAAACGTGCAGCTAAGGTTCCACAGACGAATGATGCCGAGGCTACACCACCAAGGATTCCAAATGCAGACGCTCTTTTACCCTCTCCAATCTTGTCTGCCTAATTATTAATAATAAAATACAATTAATCTAAATACTACTCTGGGAAGGGACATCAAGTATACAAACAATAATTTGAGTATCTGTGGAGTGTTTGGGCTCTGTTAATTAATTAGTTCATTTTATGGGTAATAGACTCCCTATTTTCCTTCATATTTAACTAATTCGAACCAGTTGGCTAAGTATTGATTTGATGGTTATGACGTTATAGGATTTAGGAAATACCACATATGCAAGAGTGAGGCAGTTGGTGCAGCCTTCGCCTACCATGGCAGTCACAGTTCTCACAACATAATATGCGTAGAAGTAGTTGGTCTCCCTGCTATATGCCAATATCACTGCAAAATAGTATGACTTTACATTTAGTATATCCCATTCATATTCATTAACCTTGAATTGCGTTTTAAGTTGATTAGGAACCAAAAAAAAGCCTAATAGTTACTAAATACGTAAACACGTGAGAGATGAATTCTACTTAGCAAGTGTGGACTGGGTATTATTAAACTACTATATGTTGGGGATGAACTCCTTTTCATTCTTTAGCAGGCGTCCTTCAAACTCCAATGGCGCGAGCCAAGTGAATTAGAGAGTTTTCCGATAAATGCTCAAGACAGAGAAGTGTCCTGTCCTGTGTACTACTGGAGGACCACTACACCAATCGTGTAGCATCTATTATGGGACCTGCACTAGGAAATTTCCAAGAAAAACAGGATTTTTTTTCCCCATCCAATACTCAATACATCATCTTAAACTATAAATCCTCTAGAAAGTCATTTATCTTAATGTCGCTTATGTGCACTAACCTCCTTGAACTGCATTCTTGTTCATTTTTTATTGGACTTTGTGTCATCTTCTATTCTTTTATGCACTTTTATCATATATATATATATATATAATGTGTATGGTTTAAATAAGAACAGAAGGGAAATTAAAAAAGATAATAAGTGTGAAAGTATATATGTGTGTGTATTTATATTGTAATCAGGAATCACTAATTTGTAAATCGAACTGTTTAACGTCAATTTCATGAACCAAAAAGGTACTCCTACAGAGTTACAGTTCAATATGGGAGAGTTTTAGTGTGTGAGGAACGATAAAGAGGCATAGGAGGAGGAAAGGATAATGGGAAGTTGAACCATCAACGTCAAATATGAAAGATAAAATACTCGTACTGACGATATTTCAGAAAGGAAAGGAGAACATATTTTTGTGACTTAATTTTGGTAAAAGTTGGATTGAATAATCCAGCAAAGTCTGCAGATCATTTGGTGATGAACAGTGAACTCATGGGTCTTGTTCTGCTCCATAAATCTGAATTTGTACCTTCAGTCAATGTGACAAAGTTTCATTATCAAATTTGATGTTAAAGTCAGGAATTATAGTCATCACAATACTTCCACTGCTGCAAGTGGTGAGAAGTGCACCAATCATAGCGTTTCCATAAGAAGTGTATGTGGAATCAAGGATTGTAATTTTGGCAGTGGCAAGTATGTCTTTTCAGCCATGCAGAGTCAATACCAATCGGATAGCACCAACATGAATATGAGTGTATCCTTATTGCTTCCAGGAATTAATCAGGGGTTGAAGAATCTCCAAAGTCACATATTGTTCAGCTGTAGTAACCTTCAATCCACACTGTTCTAGACTAGAATTGTGAACGTATTCTTTAACATGTAGTCTAGAAGTATGAAAGATTTGTCAAACTCGCTGTCTAAAAGATCTGGCATAAGTTCGATCTTGAGAGAAAATAGCATATGGGTTTAATAAGGTAATCTTAGTATTATCAACACGAAAATTTTCTGGGATATGTGTAATTTCTACAAAATTACCTATTTTATTAGTTAAGGTTCTTTTTACCGAAAGAGAAAGATTCTCAAGGAAAAAAACCAAAAATAAATAAACAAATTTCAAAGAAGTGGAAGTTGTTTGGACAAGGATTTTACTCATGTTTACTAAATTTCTATCCCTAATCTTCTCGAATAACTATATCACCAAAATGGACCAGAAATTTATCAGAGACGTAAAAACAAGCTGAGCCTGACGTGACTACTTTTTCAGGAGCGCTGGAGACATCCCAATGACCAAAACATCACTGTTTCTAGTAGTAATAATAGAGCTTTGTCCAAAGGTTGGGCATTTAAATGCTTGAAATTGAAATTTTTTTGGTCATTAATGTAGAGATTGAAATTTTGAAAATGACATCTTTGGATTAGTCGTGAAGGCTTTAATACTTGGGGGCCACAGACGAAGCACTACGCCATGTAAAAACCAAAACCATGGTAATACAGTAATGGTACTCACCTAATGTTTCCGAGCATATGTGCAGAAACAAAAGACCAAAGAAACATAGTACAATATTAACGACGTATTATTATATTGATAATAATTATATATTTAAAAAAATAATTTTTTAGTAATCACAAAATTAAGTTATAACTAAAATTTGTTTAAAAAAAGTTATAACTAAAATTATTTTTTATATATAAACACTTTAAAATTTAAAATTATAACATGATGTTCCATATATTTCAAGAGCATTTTCATCTTTAAAAATAATAATAAATTTAAAATATCTTTATAATATTTCAAATAACGTATTATAATTTTAGAAAAGATGATAAATACTTTTTCCGTTTTAAAATTTTTGTCAATTTAGAGTAGTGTACATAAATTAAGAAATTAATAAATAATCTAAAAATTAATAAAATTTAATTATATTTTTTTATAATATCTTTATTAATTATGTAGTACTCTCTAATCTATTTTTTATTATTATTACTATAGGATAAATTTATCTAAATATAACTAATCCACTTTTAAAAGTTATAAAATAATAATTATTTTAAATAAAAAAAAATTAAAGTGACATTCATTTCGAAACATAGATATCTTATCATCACCTAGGGGAATGATTGACATCGATAGAGGAACCGTTAGCAAAGCTTTTCTCCCGTACTGGTCGGATAAGTTTCCTATTAACGGCGTCATCAGCACAGCTCCAATTCCCGTCACCTGCACTCACTTATACCGTCTCCGTTAATATTGATTCTTTTCGTGTGTGTTTGTGTGTGTGTGTAAGGACGTCAGAGGTAAACCATACAAAATGAATTATCCGAAAATGATATAGTATATTTCTAATTCTAAAGAGGATAGCACTCGCATTTATACAGTAATAAATAAATTAAAGCAGATGGTTTACGATTTAACGTATATACGTTCTTAAAATTGCAGCATTTTTTCAGTTGACACAGTTATATTAATTAGAGGAATGAAGAAAAAACTGTATGGAACGGTTTCTCAATTCTCAGTAAACCAAGTGATAGACAGGCAGTTGAATTGTGATACTAAAACTGAAAGACTTAAATGAAAAGGGACGATGGAAGGGGATATAAATTAAACACGGGCTCATGTCATGTGTTAGACAGATAGATATTGCTATGCGGAAATATCTGTCAGGTTTGAAGGTTAGGTTTGGGAGGGTGTTGCACCTCATTTCCAAACTGAACGGTCAAACAAGTCTGTCTTCACCTTAATTCCCTCAAAAATGATCTGCTTCACATCTTGTAGCTAGCTAGCTATCTTAGTTAACCTTCAATTCAGAGGTAGTATATATATAATTTCTTAATTATATATATATATATATAGATAGATATGACTCTCAATTTTAGTGTGTATATATATATATATATATTTCTTTTTAAGATGGAAGAGAGAAACAACAGTAATGGAAGAAATAGTGGGGGCCGGAGAAAGAGAGAGAACTCACGGCTTGCTGGAATCCGGTGAGGAAAATGGCAAGAGAGCACTGAGGGTGAGCAGGGCAGAGGGCGGACATGGTGACGTCGGTGATGGCCGGAATCACTACGACAGCAGCTAACCCACTGAGAAATATCGTCACTAAAAGATGGCTCAACACTCTTATGCTCTCCATCTCCGTACTCTCAACTTCGCTTACTTGTTAGTTTTAACTACCTACATAACAGGGGAGGGTGTAGTAGGTCTTATATTACTCTCACAGTGGATGGATAGATTTTTCATTTATTGCGTCCTGCTCTGCTTGCTTTTGCGTTTTAACACTTTAGGCAATTTGTGGCGTGAGAGTGAGTAAGGAGAGAAGATCGAAATAAGATTCCTTTAGTCCTTTTCCAGTATATTATCCTTCAGTCCTTTTCCAGTATATTATCTTGTCTAATCTTAGCTATAACGTATGAACGGCGAAAGCAAAAGGACGAAGGAGACGTTGCTTCTAAGATGCTTCTCTTTACATCATTCAATTACTGCCTTTTGTCACCTTGGCACGTCTTTAGACAACATGAGTTGAGTTGGGTCTCAAGCAACCACCATATTTAGAGCAAGCTTAAGCTAGCCTCCTGACTTAACATCCTCTCATCAATATATAAAAAAAATTGAATTTACACCCCTATGAGATCAAGTAATTACGATCAATGCTTGAGATTAATTTAATTTAACTTTTATCAGATTTAAATCCGTAAATTTAATTAGTTTTCCATAAAATATGGATGTGGGTGTGGAGTGTACGATCGAGAAGCATATTTTGGACAACAACGAGTTGTCAAATCAACCGGCGAGTGCTTCCTTCGTCCCCTCCACACCACACCACTTACTACAAAACAACTTGCATTTGATCTTTTTCAGGATCACCCAAATTCAAAATCTCATCATAACAGTTTGCAATATTTCTTGTTAACTTTTCTTAACTTTCGAATCTTCAATTTCATGAATGATATATCCATGTCTATTTACTAATTATGATTTGTTTAGCACAATGAAAACTACAACAATCTTACGTATAAAAATAATCATAGTATTTTTTTATTTTAAGATATAAATAATTAATAATCATAAAGACATAATAAACATCTTTCAAAAATTTCTATACTCCGAAATATTAAAGGGGTTCTAAATGAATGATTAGTTATTTAACTACGATGGTTAAGTAGAAAATTAAGATTAATAACCTTGAGGTGAGATTGAGGGTTTGAAAATTATATTGAAAGTGCTACTTCCATTTGAGTCAATAATCCTCAACTAGTCCAACTGGATAGTTATAAAAGTAAATGGTAAGTTATTTTGTGAGTGGAAGGGACGTGAGAGTTGAAATCTCGGATGGACAAGAGAAAGGGAAACTATGGACAATGCAGGATGTAGAAGGCTAGCTTCCTGAGGTTTTTGACTTATGCAGAATTTTGTTTAAAGGTGACGGTGGCAATGCCGACATTCAATTAAGATAAGTGGGTTGAAATTGCAAGTTTGAAATATTAATTGAGGGAGAAATCGACTATTACCTAGTTGTCTTCAAAAGTCATCCGACCTAGGTCTGTGTACATACAAGTGGCACACAACACTAGGATTAGACCTTTGAGATGACATTTCTTAATTCCAACCCACTTAGTTAAAGCTCTTTATAAAAGCAGATACTACTCATCATGTTTTCTTTCCTTTTATCTAGGCCTCGAAAGACCAAGGGTTGGAAAACAAGTCAAGAAAAAGAGCAACATCACACAACTTTTTTTTTTTTAGCGAACTACCCGATATTTAGAAATAATATTAGATATTAATTAATTCAAATTAAGTTGAATAAGGATATAAATGTGATAAAATTCTCCCAACAAATATTCTGTATATACATTACATACTTGTTTCGTCGAAAGATCGAGAAACTATTCCACCTTACATATGCAGTGCCTCTGGCGTTTATACTTATCTTTTTTCCTTTTATTGACCATCTCCCGACCGTTAAGATTAAACTGTCTTCTCCCTGTAATCCCTAATTTATCGGGATATTTCATAAATTACCATTATGGAGTATCATGCTCTTTTAACGTGATCCCTGATTTTTCGCCCTGCAGTTATGATTCTGTAACTGTTATGGCCCCATAACTACTACTCCTAGCCGGGCGTTTTTGGGGCAATACAGTTTTCATGAAGAAACTCGTAGTTGGCCATATGGCCGAGATGTTGTTCAGTCGGATGACCATCTGGCCATACGATTATTCGGCCTTATCGTTCGATAACTGATGTATTACCTGGTTCATCACGCTTAAGCTCGGCCTTCGAATTATAGCTTGGTGTATATGAGCCCGGAAAGTGAAGCTTCAAAGGGGCGTACATCCACCTCGGACTTGTAACCTCGGCACACACACTAGCCCCCCGAGCCTCGAGTCCAGTCTGGATGAGAGGGCTCTGAATCATGTGACCAACTAAAGATTGGCTTTTTGAATTTAAATCGCTCCAGTTCCTTAGGGATTCCAGAACCTTCTCAGAAGCTCTTTGACGTTTCGGTTTCTGAAACGGTAATGTGCTTACACGTACAGCTGCGTGCAGTGTTATTTAATGCTGCGTCTTTTCGTCAGCCGAATCACATTCCCCAATGGTGACGATTGGCTCTCCAAAGTCATGATTAATTTGCTCATTTTCGAGGAGGAGTATTCACTATATACGTATTGGACTTGGGTACTCATCCTTTTACTTCAACCTACATCTGCTTTTCATTTTCTTTGAATTTCTTCGTTGTCTTTGGCCTCCTTCTCCTTGCCCCTTTCGTCATTTTTCCAGGTACGCCCTCTTCTGTTTTTTCCCCTTTTCTCAAGTTCTACGCATCATTCTACTTTTCCAAACCACCATGAGTTCAAATCGAGGATCTGAGGCATCAGCTGGGTCGTCCTCTCATCGAATCCTAGTTGCGAGGGAGGTTCTGGGCATTGGAGGGCAACCTTCGCCTTCAAATTCTTCCTTTCCCAGTGTGGAGTTGAATTTTCATCTGGCCGACCTTCCAACTGAAAGGGAAGCTTCATCTTCGGCTACTGCCATGCCGGTGGCCGTACAAAAGCCACGAAAAATCATTTCAAGAGTTCAGAGAGACCCAGTTCCTGACATTCGACTTCCGGGATATTATTGGGTGAAAGGAGAAGTTAGATCCTACCACTCTAGATTTCGGACTGCCGAGTCAATTGTGGAGCTGAGGAAGTCGATCTCTCTGGCTAGCACATGAACAGAGGAGGCCGTGATTGCCAAGCCGTGTGCTGAAGATGAGCACGTTTTCCTGTTAGCGCTGCCAGTACAAACACATTTCACTTATATGTATAAAACGTTATTTGAATCGTTGGGAGTTGGCCTTCCTTTCTCGGAGTTCGAGTGTGCTGTTTTAAGGGCGCTGAACGTCGCTCCGACTCAACTTCATCCAAATAGTTGGGCGTTTCTAAAGGCTTTTGAGGTCCCGTGCAGAAAATTGAATATGACACCTACCGCCCCAAAATTCCTCTACTACTACCAAATCCGATTTGGAAATAAGATCGGCTGGATTTCTCTTAGTGGTATAAATAAGAAGGGGATAATCGGTCCTTATACCTCTTCGTACAAATACTTCAAAGGAGGTTTCTTCAAGGTGCGCCCAGCCGAGGGTTACTTGGACATGTTCTTCGATGAGGGGGGGCGACCCAGGTTTCCTCTATATTGGACTCGGACTCCCATCAAATTCTAGTCTTGGTGTTATGAGGCTATGTCGGCATCCGAAAAGGCGGATGTCGACAAGTTAAATAAATTACCTCGCCCTTTGAATTGCAAAATCTTACTTAGGCTCCCTTACTCTTCAACCCCCAATAAAGATTTTAAACGTGAGTGCTAATTTTCTTTTATCTTCTACTGCCATACTTGTTTCAACTTCTAATATATGTTTTCTATTTTGCAGTGGTGATGGGGAAGTTCAACTGGTGTTCAATAAAGAACAAGACCCCATCAGCAGGACCAATTGTCGAGAATCTGCAGGCTCACCCTGATAAAGAGGAGAGAGGGCGTGCCGAGGTATTAGCGACAGCTGAGGTTGTTGAGATTCCTTCCTTTTCACGAAGCCCCCCGAGCAAACGTGCTCAACTTCCGACTACCGAAGAGGAGCTTGCATCTTCGGGTCGCCGCTCTCCCCTACCATCTCCCGTTAGACGTTCGCCTTCGGGTATTGATCCAAACATTGTCAAATTTTTCAAGAGTGGCATCCAGGAGGTCGTGGACAAGGAAACTTTGCTGCGGTTGGGTCCCAAGGCTGTTTTGGAATCCATGTCGACTATGTGCCTGCGCGCCGCGACCATGGCTTCGCTCTGTGGGGAAGAGTTTGAGGAGAACAACCGTCGTCTAAAAGCTGTTAAGGCCGAGGTTCTAGAAGCAATCGAAGCAAAGGACAAGGTTTCCTCAGAGCTCGCCGATGCTTCAAGCTCTCAAGCGGCTCTCCTTCTGCAGGTGGAGGAACTAAAAGGATCCCTTGCTGATGCCGAGATGAGGGTGCGAGCAGTCGAAAAGGAGCGGGATGCCCTGACGACTGAGATTGCTTGGGCAAAGATCGCTGAAGCCGAATCCTCAGCCCTTGCTGCTAACTTGCGGGAGGATTTGGAACAAGCAAAGAAGAAACAGGCCGAGCTTGAGGCTGACGTTCAGGAAGCCGTGCAACAAATAATGAAAGAGCACGTAGAGGGCTTCCATAAAGCACTTCGTCAGGTGCATCTCTTCCTGCCAAAAATCGAGCTCTCGGCATTTGATGTAAATAAAGACGTCAAAGATGGTGCGCTTGTGGACGAGGAAGAATTGTAGGATACAAAAAAGGGAATGTTCCTACAGCTTCGGACTGCCCATCTCCTTGACTGTCTATTTCTTTTCTTTACTTTGATGTATTGTTCAGACTTATTTCTAATCAATGATAACAATCTTTTGTCGGTTCCTGACGACCTAACCGCGTTCAAATTTTTGACAAAGTTTAACATAATCCCGCAGTTCGTTCTCGACTAAGATTTAATTCAGCCTCTCGGTTCACTCTTAGCCGAGTTTACGATGAGACCTTGGTTCATATTTGTCCAAGTTTCAATTCCCCGATTCACACTTGACCGAGCCTTTAACAAAAATTTGGTTCAAACTTGACCAAATTTAATTTGAGTGCTTGGTTCATACTTGACCGAATTTTTAACAAATTTTTGGTTCAAACTTGACCAAATTTAATTCGAGTGCTTGGTTCATACTTGACTGAATTTTTAACAAGTTTTTGGTTCAAACTTGACCAAATTTAATTCGAGTGCTCGGTTCATACTTGATCGAATTTTTAACAAATTTTTGGTTCAGACTTGACCAAATTTAATTCGAGTGTTCGGTTCATACTTGACCGAGATAGATGAATATAATCATGACAAAGAATTTCCTTTATTGAAGTAGGTAGGCATGCCTCGTCAAAACCCTTTTTAACAAATCTTTTGGGACAAAAGACCGAGTTAGGAAAAAGAGTACATTGCCCTCCTTGCACACATTAACTAACTAAAATAATTTTTGAGGTGAGAGGCATTCCATGTCCTAGGGATTACTTCTCCTGACAGCCTTTCTAATCTATATGCTCCGTTGCCCAACGCTTCAGTAACCCGGTAAGGTCCTTCCCAATTTGCAGCTAGCTTTCCCTCGCCGATGTTCTTCCTTGCTTCGCTCTGCTTTCTCCAAACGAGGTCTCCACTAACAAAACTCCTTGGCTTAAGCCTAGAATTATAACACCGAGCCGCTCTTTGCTTACAAGCTTCTTCCTGTATATGTGCGTTTTCCCTGACCTCTTCAGATAGATCTAGTTCAACTTCCATGTTTTCCTGGTTCATATGTTGGTCGGGAAGTATTCGCCTAAAGGACGACTCTCCCACTTCCACCGGGATCATTGCATCTGCTCCAAAAGTCAACCTAAAAGGGGTTTCTTTGGTGCTTAACTGAGGCGTGCAACGATAGGCCCAGAGGATGCTCGGCAATTCCTCGGCCCAGGCCCCCTTTGCCCTTCCCAATCTCTTCTTGAGTTCTCCGAGGATGACCTTATTCGCCGCTTCTGCCTGTCCATTAGTTTGGGGATGCTCGACCGAAGACACTCGATGCTTGATACCGAGCTGTTCATAAAATTGCTTCAGATTTCCATCAACAAACTGCCTCTCATTATCAGTGACCACTAAGGGAGGAATCCCATACCGATAGATAATATTCCTCCATACGAATTTCTGTACTTGCTGCGCCGTGATCTTAACTAACGATTCCGCCTCAATTCATTTAGTGAAATAGTCTATGCCCACTATTAAAAACTTGACCTGCCCCTTTCCCATCGGGAAAGATCCAAGAATATCCATTCCCCATACCATAAATGGCCACAGGGACGTCAGTGTGTGTAATTCTTCCGGCGGTGCATGGCGTAGACTGCCAAACCTTTGGCACTCATTACACTTCTTACTATACTCAGTGCAATCAGCTCGTATAGTGGTCCAATAATAGCCGGCCCGGATTACTCTCGCTGCCATAGATCTTTCACCAGTATGCATCTCACACACTCCTTCATGGATTTCACTCATAACATATTTCGCCTGTTCGGGAGTGAGGCATTTTAACAGGGGAGTTGAGAATCCTCGCCTGTATAAGTCTCTTCCCATTATTATATAATGGGAGGACTTCATCTTTAATCTCCTTGCTTCGTGGTGGTCGCTGGATAAAGTCCCTTCGGCCAGATAGTTCCAAATAGGGGTCATCCAATCCCGGTTCGGGTTTCCTCCGACCATAACCTCATCAGAATCGACACTGGGCTGATGTATTATTTCCCTGATGATCGTCTCATGTTGCCCGAGCTTTTTGACATTAGCCAGTCTGGATAGCAGGTCAGCTCGGGAGTTCTCTCCTCTTGGAATGTGCTCAATTGCAAATTCTCCAAAGCATTCAGCCAATCGTTTTATCTTGTCCAAGTATCTTGCTAGCTGTGGATCTTTGGCCTGGTAAGCCCCCGAGACTTGTTCAGAAGCCAACTGTGAGTCACTCCGACACCTGACTTGTCTCACTCCTATTTCTCTAGCTAGTTTTAACCCAGCAATGAGAGCTTCGTACTCGGCCTGGTTGTTTGTAACTGGAAAATCAATTTTAAGAGACTGTTCCAAAATTAATCCACCGAGACCTTCAAAAATGATTCCCGCTCCGCTCCCTTTAGTGTTGGATGAGCCATCTACGTAAAGTATCCATTGGGCCCCATCTTTGGAATCGGCGGGGGGAGTAAGCTCGGCAATAAAATCAGACATACATTGCGCCTTAATTGGTACTCTAGGCTCGTATCTTATACCGAACTCTGACAACTCGACTGACCATGAGATCATTCATCCGGCTAATTCGAGTTTCCTCAGGACTTGCTTTACAGGATGGTCTGTTTTCACAACAACCTCGTGACTTTGGAAATAAGGTCGCAACCTTCTTGCCGATGTAACCAGAGCCAAAGCCAACTTTTCAATAATCTGATACCTCATCTCTGCGTCGTGCAGTATTCGGCTGATGAAATATACCGGTATCTGCTGCCTGCCTACCTCTTGTACCATCACCGAGCTTATCGCATACTCGGTCACCGACATATACAATAATAATTCCTTGTTGGGGGCCGGCCGATTAAGGATCGGAGGTGCCGAAAAGAAACCTTTAAAACTCTGAAATGCGTGCTCGTACTCCTCATTCCATTCGTACCGTTTGACCTTTTTAAGCAACTTGAAGAACGGCCTGGCTTTTTCTGCTAAGCTTGGTATAAAGCGGGATAGTGATGCTAATCGCCCTGTCAATTTCTGCACTTCTTTTATATTCTGGGGGCTTCTCATGTCAATAATAGCTTAGCATTTATCGGGATTGGCTTCAATACCCCGATGAGTTAACATGAATCCGAGAAATTTCCCCCCGTTGACTCCGAATACACACTTCTCAGGATTTAACCTCATGTTGTACTTTCGTATTCTTTCGAACACTTCGCCAAGGTCGGCAGCATGCTTTGAGGGATCTTCGGACTTCACTACCATATCGTCAACATATACTTCCAGGTTTCTCCCAATCTGCTCTTGAAATATTTTATCCATCAACCGTTGGTAGGTAGCCCCAGCATTCTTTAGTCCGAACGGCATCACCTGATAGCAATAATTAGCGTTCTCAGTCATGAACGCTGTTTTTTCCTCGTCAGGGGGGTACATCCTTATCTGATTATATCCGGAGTAGGCATCCAGAAAGCTGAGCAGGCCACATCCTGACGCTCCATCTACAAGCCAATCTATGCTTGGGAGGGGGTATGTATCTTTCGGGCATGCCTTGTTTAGGTCGGTGTAATCAGTGCACATTCTCCATTTTCCATTAGCCTTTTTCACGAGTATCACATTGGCCAACCATGTCGTATATTCAATTTCTCGGATAAACCGAGCATCCAGCAGCTTTACCGTTTCTTCCCTCATTGCTTTCCGCCTTTCCTCGCCTACCCGCCTCTTCCTTTGAGCTATTGGCTTAGCTTCAGGATATACCGCCAGCTTATGGCATAGAAAGTTGGGATCAATTCCCGGCATATCTAAAGAAGTCCATGCAAACAAATCAGCATTATCCCTTAGCATCCTCATTATCTGCTCCTTTGTTTCACCTTCAAGTTTACTTTCGAGGCTAGTGCACCGGTCCTCACCGACGAGCTGAAATTTCTGTAATTCTTCAATAGGCCTTGGCCTTTGGTCCTGCGCATCAAGTCGAGGATCAAGCTCCACCAAGTTTACTGATGTTGTATCCTTTTTCATATGTTCACTGCCGCCAACCACCCTTCCTTTGGTGACTTTCAGACTATCCGCATAGCATTGTCTTGCAATCTTTTGATCAGCCTTTATTGCGACTATATCCTCGGTAACCGATGGAAACTTCATCGTGAGATGCAATGTGGAAACCACTGCGCCGAGCTCATTTAACGCATGTCGACCTATCAAAATATTGTAAGAAGTTATTGCATCAATTATAAGGTACCTGACCATAATGGTTTTTGATCCGAGATCTCCACGGAAGGTGGTCAACAGCTCCACGTATCCTCGGGTGTGAACCTGTTCTCCTGCAAAACCGACCAATGGATCGTGATAAGGCTTGATCGTTTCCTCAGGTATCCCGAGCTTTTGGAAGGTGGTATAATAAAAGATATCCGCGGAGCTCCCTTGGTCTATCAGTGTCTTTCTGACGACATAATTGGCCACCTCCACCGAAATCACCATGGGGTCATCCTGATTAGGATCGACTCCTTCGAAATCCTTATCCGAAAAGGTGATGGAAGGAGAACTCCGGGGCGCTCGGTGCATCGTCGCATTTACTGCCCGAATGGCCCTCAAGTGTCTTCTTCTGGCCGAGCTGGTTGCTCCTCCTCCGGCAAACCCTCCTGCTATAGTATTGATAACCCCTTTGATTCTGTTTCCTTCCCTGTTTCGAGTGTCGTCTGGCTGCACTCTTTCCTTGTTCGGTTGCCGAGGTTCCTCTTGAGGTCGGATCTGACCTCCACCACGGCCTCTCCCATTATAGGAGGGTCAACTCCCGTGACCCCTCTGTACAAAGTTACCGAGATGCCCAGCCTGGATCAATTCCTCTATCTTATCCCGTAATGTCCAGCACTCCTCCGTGGTGTGACCATAATTGCGATGGTATCTGCAATGCTTTGACTGATCTGCCATCTCCGGGGTGTGTCCGGGAGACGGGAGTCGTATTAACTCGGTATTGCAAGCTTCTTCCAGAATTCGAGCACGGTTGGTGTTTAGTGGAGTGTAGAAGTCATACTTCGGTCCCCGACTAACACCCTCTCTTTTAAACTTCCCCTTCTCTAATGTAGGCCTCAGACTTCCACGGTTGTTTGATTTCGTTCGCTTGTCCAAATCAGTCCTGACTCTATTTCTAAACTTCGACACCTCCTCCATTTGTATATATCCGGCCGCACGATTTCTAAGCTTATCCATGTCGGAAGGTGGTTTTCGACATAGGTGGTCGACAAACAGCCCCGGCTTGAGAGCCATCAACATCGTGTGCATTGCTACTTCAGGGTTTAGATCCCGGATCTTTACCGAGACTGATGAGAAGCGCTCCATGAAACTCCTTAGGGACTCATCTTTCTCCTGTCGCAAGTTTACCAACGCAGCCGAGGTAAGTTGGTGAGGTCGGCTGGTAGCGTACTGTGCGCTGAATTTATTGACTAAGGTTTCAAAGCAATCAATAGATCGTGATGGGAGCCGGGTATACCAACTCAGAGCTGCTCCTTTCAAGGACGTAGGGAAGACTCTACACAAAACTGCATCTTCATTTGCGAACAGATTCACCTGTGTGACATACGCATCCACATGCTCATCCGGATCGGTAGTACCGTCATATCTTTCTAAGTTTAAACCCTTCCACCCTTTTGGCAATGGCGTCTCCATGATGCCATCAACGAACGGATGTCTCTGAGCAGCCTGCTTATCCCCTCGCAAATTGTCAATATTTGTTTCTGAATGGTGTGTTTCCTCCCGTCGACTTCCCTCCTGGTGTGACCGCTGAGTATCCCTGTTAGTATTCCCCCATTCCCCTCCTCGAGGAAGAGAAGTACTTTTATGATAACGTTCCTGTTCCAACTACCTATTCCTCTCACGCATCTCCTCGTTCTTCTTTCTTAATATCTCCATCTCCTCATGCATTGCCCGAATGACAGGGTGGTCCTCCAAAGAAGGCCTGTCTTCAGAGCGTCTTTCTCCCGCACCCGCACTGCTCCTGGTTCGCACCATGATTCTTGGTGGTGGTGGGATAGTTTTGCTCGGCCCTACGGTGGGCGCCAAAATGTTCCGTCGAAAGACCGAGAAACTATTCCACCTTACATATGCAGTGCCTCTGGCGTTTACACTTATCTTTTTTCCTTTTATTGACCATCTCCCGTCCATTAAGATTAAACTGTCTTCTCCCTGTAATCCCTAATTTATCGGGATATTTCATAAATTACCATTATGGAGTATCACGCTCTTTTAACGTGATCCCTGATTTTTCACCCTGCAGTTATGATTCCGTAACTGTTATGGCCCCATAACTACTACTCCTAGCCGGGCGTTTTTGGGGCAATACAGTTTTCATGAAGAAACTCGTAGTCGGCCATATGGCCGAGATGTTGTTCAGTCGGACGACCATCTGGCCATACGATTATTCGGCCTTATCGTTCGATAACCGATGTATTACCTGGTTCATCACGCTTAAGCTCGGCCTCCGAATTATAGCTTGGTGTTTATGAGCCCGGAAAGTGAAGCTTCAAAGGGGCGTACATCCACCTCAGACTTGTAACCTCGGCACGCTCATTTCGGCACGCACAATACCCAAAGCTCGCTTCTTCAAAGCTCGAAATCAAAAGAAGTGGACGGGGCGGTAAAGATGATGATTCTGGTAAAAGAAAAGCAGTCAAAGCAGATGGTAAAAGTAATCATTGATGAAGAACACACACACACACTATTATTTATGCTATTTGGGCCTTTGTGTTAGTTTAATTTTTTATTCAATCCACTTCTGTGGGCAAAAATATCAGTTTTATACATTATACAGTTATACTATACAGACCATAATATGTTATATTTTATTTGATAAATATATATATGCAGTTTATTTTGTTATTTGAAAGATTAGAAGATAATTGGGTGAGGGGGACCCTTTGGACCCCTTCCATCCGTCAATGCATAAGATTAATAGATGAAGGAGATTGTATATGGAGAGAAGTATGGAAATTATCAAAATACAACATTAATCACTCTCAAAGCACTTTTTCTTGGATTGAACTCCAAAAGCATGTTTTTAGTCCAACGAAAATTATTAAAGCCTAATCAACTTGATAAGCGTCGGAGAAAAAAAAAACTTGATAAGCAATAAAACTTTCAAGAATAATATTGAATACTCCCTTCAATCCTTTAATTATATTCTAAAAAATTTTTATGATCCTAAGTGTAAGTCACATTTTTTGAGTTTTTGAAGAATTAATTATTTTATTTTTAAAATACCCTTATTTAATCATGAGAGAACATGTTGATTATTTGAATTTGTAGTATTTATTAAAGAGTAAAGATGAAAAACATATTAATTTTAAGATAATTTTAATGATATAATAAATTTTTCTTGATTTTGATGAGTTAGTTAGAAGTGACTTATATTAAGGACTGAAGGGAGTACTTTTTAAAGCCCATTAAACGGTCCAACTACATACCTAAGACGCAAAATAACATAGTACAACTGAATTTTATCAATAAAACATACTCCCTCCGTTACGTTATATAATGCACTGTTATGAAAAATTCATGTTTTAAAATATAGTGCATTGTGCAGATTCCATTGTGTTTTTTTTATTGTCTTTCCAGTATTATCTCTAATAAGTAAGTTTATATATTCTACGGTTACCAATGCATTTAATAAAAATTCTTTAATGGTTTGGTAAATCCATAAATGAATGAAGGAGAATTTCCTTCAAAAGTTTCACTTTTCACAATTGGCAATGACTCATGGAAACTCAGAAAAAAGAATGAAGGAGAAAATGACTGCAATTTATTAATTTAGGAAGTATTATTAAATAAGAATAATTTGAAAAATAATGAAAAAAAATTTGGTTACTAATCATTGTTTTAGTACATATGTGATAGTTAAAAGTACACTATAAACTAAAATGGAGGGAGTATTTTTTTTTTAAAGATAGATTATTTATTTAAATATATATCATTTATTAAAAAAATTAAATACGATCGTAAATCCCAAAGACTTCATAATTAGTCCACCAAGCACAAACCATGGCCAAAACGAATGTTTTACCTTATCCTTCCCGAATCCTATGTTTCGTATACTGTGACTAATACTCCTCACTGACTTATTTACAAGCTTCCTGAAAACATACCTACGTGTTTTTGGATTCTGTTTCGTGTGGGCACAACTCTGACCATCTCTTTACAGAACTGTTGAAATCATTCCATGTGGCAATATATGAAACACCATCATTTTATTTTATTTTTTTAAAAAAATTACAATTTTATGATGGGGTGAAATATTTATATTTTCTTGACCTAAAAAATTCTAATTTTTATTTAAAAATTTTTAATTAAGGAGTGAAAATATCCAATAAAAACTTGAAAAATTTCATGTAAATTTAAAATTTTCAAACTCAAAATTTTATACGTGAAATTTCATTCTTAATAAAATTTTTTAGGTCATTATTGGACATTTTTACTTCTTAATTGGAATTTTTTGGATCCAAATTAAAATTTTTCAAGTTATGAAAATATAAATATTTTCCCAACTGTCATGAAATTTTTTTCAAGTCTTTATTGAAATTGGTCCTAAAATTTTATGACAATCAAGGGAAATATTTATGTTTTTATAACTTGAAAAAATTTAATTTGGACTTAAAAAATTCCAATTGAAATATAAAAATGTCCAATAAAAACTTGAAAATTTTCATTAGGGATGAATTTTTACATATGAAATTTCGGGTTTGAAAATTTTGAATTTACATAAATTTTTTTGAGTTTTTATTGAATATTTTCATGTTTCAATTGAAATTTTTAAGTCCAAGTTAAAAATAAGTGGCTCATATGACGCCATATGAGCAACACACACCTGTGCATAGAATTACTCCATGCACTGAAACAGCTTCCACATGTTTTCTCAAAACTAAACTATTCATCTCTGATTAATGGTTACACTCAAGATTCCAATAAAAAGGAACCAGACCCTCAAACCCTAAAAATATGACATTTTGCCTTGATCCTATATATAAGATCATTTTCAGAATACGATAGTATTTATTACATATTTACAAAAAAATGTCTTTATTTAATTCATTCCAAAGAAAGAGAAAAAGAAATTAAATAAGGGTAGTTTTGGAAAAATGTCTTAATTTTTGGAAAAATTAAAGTAATTAACTAATTTTAACTATAATTCTTAATCCGTATGATTCAATTAAAAGAGTCTTATATTATGGATTAAAGAGAGTAATGAATATGGATTACACCAATGATGGTTCAAGAAACTTGCAACTGTATCTCTTTAGGAATACCAAATCATAGCTACATCAACGATTCACAATGACTGATCCATTATACTCCAGTTCTCATAAATTAAGCAATGAAATCATAGTTTACAAATTTAAATTTCCCATGGATCCTCCATAGAATATAACTTAACGCTGTTACTCGTATCAATCAATTAATTTGATAAATTTGATCATAAATCTTGCATTTTGGCTAATAGTTGGACAATGGATTGGTTTCTTAGTGGACTAGATTTGGAATAGCATGTTGTCACCGTTACCTTGATTAAGGCACATCACAATGATGAAGTTGTGTGAGCCAATTAACTTATGAACCTTCTGTGAAGGTGTGTGAGTTGATTGATGAGGAGGGACAATGAAATCTTCAAAACATGAAAGGATTACCAATGGAGCTAGTTAATGCAATTATAGCTATTATGCATTCACATTCAGCACTAGGTAAAGATAGATGTGTATGGACAAAACTACTAATGGCCAATTCTCAACCAAATCTGTGTATGACATGATGGCTGTTGATAACTTAGAGGAAGGGGACTAGCGGTTATGGAGAAAAATTTGGAAATGGAAAGGAATGGAGAAGGTTAGAACTCCCATTAGGTTAGCTTATCATGATCGATTACTAACCAATAAAAGACAAAGTAAATGGTCGAGATCCTCACCTATGTGCAGCCTGTGCCAAGAGGAGGAGAAACAATACTCCATGTGTTGTGTGACTGCAAAAAAGCTAAGAAGGTATGGGATGAACTTGTCAAACCAAATTGGAAGTCTATTTTTTACGCTCTAGATTCCACTAACTGGTTTGAGTTGAATATGTATAAGGAGCTGGGTAATTTAAATGACCATGTATGGTAGGAAGTTTAGGGATATGGAATTTGGCAATTATGGCAGTGGTGAAACAAATATTGTTTTGATGATTCCTTTATGTAAAAAAGCAATCCTGCTAATATTATTTCTCTTCATAAAAGGATGGCCCGTATGCAAAATAGGAGAGCCGTAATCTCGAATGTCAATATGAACAGAATAGTTGACAAATGGATTTTGCCACAATTGGGATAGGTTAAAATAAATGTTGATGGATTTGTTTGTGATGAATTTGGAGCCGCTGGGTGTAGGAGAGTTATAAGGGATGACTGTACTAATTGGCAAGGTGGATTTTACAAATGCTTGGGGTCTTGCACCAAGTTATGAGGCTGAAGCTTGGGGTATTGTTTATGGCCTTAAGCTTGCTTGGGAATTTGACAGTAGGAAAGTTGAAATCGAATCTGATTTGTTATTATTAGTGAATGATGTCCTAAGAGAATCTCTACTTCCCCATGATGTGAGTGATATTGTGTTGATGATTCAATAGCTTCTAACGAGGCAATGGGAGGTGAAGGTGAGACATATTAGTAGAAGTGCAAATTGTGTTGTTGATAGTTTAGCTAGCAAAGGTCACTCCAACTACCAAAGATCAATTAGAAGTGCCACCTGGTTTTATGGGTGAATTTGTTCATGATGATCTTTTGGGGCTTGTTCCCTCTGTATTATAGTTGTTTGTTCTTATGTTTATCCTACTTTTTTTACCCAAAAAAAAAAGCACAACATAGCACAATATTGCTATAGCACACGCCTTTGGTATGTACACTAGAATATATATATTTTGATTATCAACCTTACCCTGAAGTAGATGACACGTGTTGTCTTACTCAAACTATCAGTTCTTGACATTTGACACCTCTTTATTCATTACCTCTTCTCATTTTGCATTTCTTCTTTTACTTGTGAGTTATGACCTCATATATGTCACTTACATTTCTCTTTAGCAAGATAACCTTGACCTACTTTGAGCTTTGAGGTTGTGTAACGAGTTTAGTATGTTTCTCTTTCTGGTACGTTGAATTGGTTGGAACATAGCAGCTTCTACTTCTCATTGCACTTGCCATAAAGAGTTTCATTTTAAAACTCAAAATGTGTTTTACCAATTTAATATTGCATTACAAACACTCAAAGTTATAACATAAGATTCAATTGAAATGGAGTCCAGAGTTGGGAATACATAGGTCTAAGTGAGGGTTCTACTCTGGATCAGCTACACAAGTTCTAGAAGCTTCCAATCATACCTATGATTTTCCTAATCTTTTATGAGGTCTTAGGAGGGCCCTTTGGAATAGAAGACAGTGTGTGGGCATGTGGTCCATTTCTAGCTCTTCTGGGGTTCTTAATTTCCCTATTAGTATGGAGCATTCCAAAGGCACTCATTACTATAGAAATGGATACTATGTTCCTTGAAAATGGAGGCTATATGGTTTGGGTTTCCTTTGCATTAGGTCCTTACTGGGGTTTTCAACAAGGTTCGATGAAATAGCTAAGTAGGGTAATCGATAATGCCTTATACTCAATCTTATTCTTAGATTACCTCAAGCCATTTATTCCAGCTTTAGCAGGTGGATTTCTAAGGTTAATAGCAGTTCCAGTACTGACTCTAGCTCTCATTTACATGAATTATAGTGGTTTAACCATTGTGGGTTGGGTTACTATCTTACTAGGAATCTTCTCACTACTTCCTTTTGTCGTTATGGGATTCATTGCAATTCCCAGACTCAAACAATATAGATGGATTGTGGTGGATTTGAATTATGTGAATTAGGGTTTATATTTGAACACCCTATTCTGGAATCTAAACTACTGGGACTCAATTATGCTATGTTTCGTATGTAAGAATTAGGAGGAGGGAAATGGAATTGGAGTTGGAATCCTTATCTTTGCAAGTTTGGTACACATGAATCGTAATTCCATGGAATCCTGATTCAAGAAAAAATGGTAGAATTGGATTCCATGACTTGAGCCATGGAATTAGCATACTTGAGTCATGGAATTATACTAATTCCATGGAATCCATTTTTTTCACATTTATACCGTAACCCATTTTGAAGACATTAATGAAGGACGCTCTAGATTGGGTCATCGGTGGGAGACTTTGTGGATAGGAATAGGGATGACAATGGTGTGAGTAGCGACAACAATGGCTGGCAACAAACGATACACCTTCTTCCACCCACCTTGTTTTGCCCACCACTGTGAATCTTTTTCCACCACCCACCTTCTTCCTCCCATCTAACAATTCTAGCAAGGACAAGATCATCAATCTCCTTTTCTGTTATTATCGTCCCTTCAACACCATCGCCCACCCTCCTCCGCCCCTAGCAACCTTTGATTGTGCTTCTTTTTAGATCTCATGATGTGCTTCTTCTTAGATCTCACTGTCAGTAGACACCTTTGTCCACCTACCTTCATTTGTGCTTCTTCTCAGATCTCACGGTTCTTCTCACATCTAAAATCTCATAGCGATTGTGTTGTTGGCCAATGGTGCTTCTTCTCAAATCTTAAACCAAATAGCATTTTGAAATGTCAGATCTCATGATGTTCTTCAAAGGCTGGTTGAGGAACATTTTTTTTTTAATTAGAGAATAGGTATTTTGGTCTTTTTACTATTTCAAATAGATATTCTGAATTAAAATTATGCAAGATTCTATCAACATACTAAATGTACTTTTAAGCAATGTTATTAGAATCAGACCTAGTATTGAATCAAACAAGATCCTAATTTAAGGTTCAATGATTCAACTGGAGTCGAACCAGTAGTAATTAAAATAATATATTTAAAACAAATGATATAAGTATAAACAAATTTTATAACTTAATTAAAGTCTCATATTAAATAATATTGAATTATCAATCTATTATTCACTACAAACAAATTATTAATAGGTTTCATAACTCAATATTTAAATCTAAATGAGTTAATATTCATGTATAATTATATTTTGAGTTTAAAATAATAAATTAATATTATATTATTATATTATTTATTGAGTAAATATATAATTTTTAATAGTTATATATTATAATAATGCTTATATAATATTATAATATATAAAGAAAAAATATTTTGTACTAAAAATGATATTATTTTATCTTAAAAACTAGACAAATATTTTAAAATTTTTTTTAAAAAAAATAATATAAGACTAGTTCAAAACTGGCTATATTGGTTTAAGACCAATCTCATCAATTTTTAATCTGTTCTCATAAGTTTTGAATAGAAGCAGTCATCTTCCTTAATTAGATTGGACTAGACACGAGTTTCCAGTTCTACTGGTTGAACCGGGCTGATTCAATCCAGTCCTAACAATAATACTTTTAAGTCTCAATTTTATTCTCATTTCCACTTCTTTCCCTATTTCAATTAGTACCCTTCCAGGAGAAGCAGATGATCCTGGTAAAACCCTTCCAAAAGCTCTTTTCTATGCCCTAATTTTAGTTGTGTCTGGGTATTTTTTCCCCTCTTCTAACAGGTACAGGAGCTATTCCAGTTGATCGTAAGCTCTGGTCTGATGGGTACTTCTCAGAAGTTTTCCAGAATCCTCAGGGGTGTCTGGTTAAGATATTGGGTTCAAGCAGCATCTGCTTTATCAAATATGGGAATGTTCGTGGCCCAGATGAGCAGTGACTCCTATCAACTTCTGGGAATGGCTGAGAGAGGCATGCTTCCTGAGTTCTTCGCAAAGATATCTCGCCATGGGACACCTGTTATGGGCATTCTGTTCTCTGCTTCTGGCGGGTTTTGCCTTCGTGGTTGAGCTTCCAAGAGATGGTTGCTGCAGAAAACTTCTTGTACTGTTTTGGGATGTTCATGGAGTTCATTGCTTTTATGAAATTAAGGAGGTACCCACATCTGCCTCGGCCTTACAAGGTTCCTGTCGGCAAGACTGGGGCAATCTTGATGTGTATTCTTCCAACACTGCTGGTTTTTGTAGTTTTATCTCTTGCTTCTTTCAAAGTCTTCGTTATGAGCATGTCGGCCATTATGGCAGGCCTTATCATTCAGCCTTGTCTGAACTACATGGAGCAGAAAAGGTGGCTCAGATTCACTGTCAATTCCGACCTTCCAGATTTACACACCCCATAAATATATATAACACCAGTTCAATATGGCATCATGAGTTGCAATTGCATGTTATGATATTTTCTACCTGAGCATCATGAATGGACGAGGTCAAAATTTTGTTCTAGCTTGTCTAATTTGTTACTTCTCCTAATTGAAAGTCTGCTATTACAGAAGCTTGAAAGAATTCGGTGACATTTAACAAATAAGCTAATATATCTAAATTCTTAGCGCGTAATCATTTGGATATTTGGCCACTTCTATCTGAAAATGACAACTTAATCATTTATAGATCTCGTTAGCATCAATCACATTTTGTTATTTTTTGGAAAAAATATATATGAATGAAGGATGTATGCTTTTCAACAAAGCTTGGTTTGTGGTCATACGCAGGCATGTTACCATGCTTCCAAGATATTGGCCGTCTCTGAATTATTCCAAATTCTCTTTTCTGGAACAGCACGTACTGGAACTTGTTTGAAAGCAGAACCTCTTCATCTGAAAGTGTACCCCTGATTGCCATGGACACGACTTATGATTACCCAAACAAGAACAAGGGTAGATCTTTGGAAGTATTTGTGCAAACCGTAGGACATCCACTATGCAGATACCAACGTTTTATTTGAAAGCTTTAGATAAAACTCCTCTTAATATCTTCCCGTGGTTTCATCGTGACATGACATGGTCAAATACATTATATATTGGGTTATTAACAAATACTAACATAGCATAAATGTTAGAAACATTGATCATACTTCCCTAATTCTTTAAATTTTGTCACCAGAGCCTACATTCTTAGGATTAGGTTGTGATCTTGACTTGCCAAAATTTCCGCTGCAGCGGCTGAGTTCAGTGGTGTTAACATATAAACACATCAAGTTAATAAATGAGTATCACACGTGGCTCAAGAGTTGACTGACTCAATTGAAACTTCCTTTTGTTAGTGCCAACTCAATTTATTAATTTGGTTGTGGATACTGGATAGATAGGAATGAGATAAGATGGGATACAATACCTAAATATTTCAACCAATCCTAAATATAGGGGTTTTTATCTTGATACTTAACATATGATCATTTATAATATACGATGTAGTATTTAATGTATATTTAAAAAAAAAATCCATATTTAATTCATACTAAAAAGAGAGAAAAAAATGAGAGTAATTTAAAAAAAATATTGTAATTTTTTAAAAAAATCAAGTTTTAACTCTCATTTTTAATCTTAACAACTAGGGCATACAGTAGGATTAGAAAAAAAATTTTAGGGAGCGTGGATAAAAATGTTACATGGCAAATAAGCAGCAGATGGATGGAGATGAATACCCTGTCAAGTGGCCCCCAAAAAAAAAAAAGAATACCCTGTCAAAAATTTTCTTTCTTATATATCCGTCGGACATTTCGAGGCCTTGTGCATGTAGCATCGCTGTGTCTTACTCAAAGAACCCGAACAAGGCAGACAAGTTGGAACAAGACATATACTGCAGGCATATACATATATATATATATACGTATAACCATAAACGTAGAAACACTCTATCTAAATCTGCAGGTGCAGGAGAAGGCAGAGAGGAAGGAGAAAACATGGGCAGCCACAAAATATTAGCGTCCCTTCATAACCTATTCGAGCAAGACAAGGTTGTCTCCCCCACCGTTGGCATAATCACGTCTTCTCCCTCTTCAGGAAACGAAGAAATCCTCTCTATCATCTCCTTCTGCAACTTCGTATTCACCTTCACTGACCCCTCAGAATCTCCGGCACAGCAAGACTTAAAGCGTCTCCATCTCACACGCCTCCTCTCCATCATCAAGTCCTCCAGGAAGCCCCTCCCTGAGATGTTTCTTTCCCCTCTAGTTTCCATGCTGTCTATGAATCTGTTCCGTCCACTGCCTTGCTCTTGCACCTCAGACTTCCCTGAAGAAGACGACCCCACCTCAGCTTTTTCACCGGCATGGTCACACCTCCAAATTGTATACGAAATCCTTCTACGACTTGTCATTACCACAGAACCCAACGTACTGAAAAATCACATAGACCGTTCTTTTCTTCTTAAGCTGCTGACACTATTCCAATCTGAAGATAGAAGAGAACGTGAAAGCTTGAAAAACGTGTACCACAAGATATATACGAAATTCACCAGTGAACGTTCCTTCGTGAGGAAATCGATGAACGATGTGTTGTTGAATTATGTGTTTGAGACGGAGAAGAATTGCGGGATCGCAGAGTTGCTTGAGATATGGGGAACTATAATTAATGGGTTTACGGTGCCATTGAAGGAAGAGCACAAGTTGTTTCTAATGAGAGTGCTGATTCCTCTGCACAAGCCCAAGGGGGTGCCGGTGTACCACAGGCAATTGGCTTACTGTATGGTGCAGTTTGTGCAGAAGGAGCCTATGCTTGGAGGGGTTGTGGTTAGAGGACTGTTGAAATATTGGCCTGTTACGAACTGCCAGAAAGAGCTTTTGCTGATTGGAGAATTGGAAGATATGGTGGAGAATTTGGACCCTGATCAGTATAGAAAGTTGGCTTTGCCCCTGTGTGCACAGGTCACTAAATGCATTAACAGTTGGAATTCTCAGGTAAATTACCCTGTTTTCTTTTCGTCAATACCCATTATAGTAACTTGTTCTCAAAAGATATCCACTTTTGTTTTCTATTAATATTCCTATGTAATAAAAAATTTAGTAGACGTAAGAAGTACATATTTTGGTAAGCTGAGCTTAGTTACTGGCTACGGAAGTTTCCTTGGTAAAATCTCCAACCTATACGGACGAGGCTGAAATCCCACAGTTTGCTTTTCCTTGAAGTTATTCTCTTGGCTTTTTCTGGACTTCTTAGTCAGAGTCAGCATATCATACGTGATAAACAATGACAGATAACGTTATCTATATAAGTCAAATCAATACAAGAATGGTTCCTAGTTTTGCGGTGTTGTACATCAACACTGTGCATAAGATATTAATTAAAGGAATACATTGGCTCATTTTAGGTGGCGGAGCGTGCACTGTATGTATGGAACAACGAGCAGTTCGTGAAAATGGTGTCAACGGCAATCGTGGAAGTGTTTCCGGTGATAGTAGAAGGGATGGAGAAGAACCTAAAATGGCATTGGAGTAAAACCGTTCGACAATTAACAGAGAGTGTGAAGGTAATGCTGGAAGATATGGATCCAGTTCTTTATTCCAAGGGTCTCCAAGACCTGAAAGCTAAAGAATTAGCTGCACATCAAGAAGAAATTAAGAGAAAGCAGAGATGGGAAAGAATTGAATTGGAAGTCACCCAGAATCAGTTTCTCAGCTCCCGACCTTATATTTGCGTCTCCTATTGAAAAATTTATTTTTGCGGATTAATTAACGTCAGCTATGAAAAAAAAAACTTTATATAGTCATGTTTTCATGGTAAATGTGTCTGCCAGTAAATAACGATGCATGCAGAATTGTGATAGCAAATTCTTTTTCTAAAATACCACTTCACTACATTATGCTGTGTAAGTGACCCAACTTCTCGCTTATTGTTGCATTAAATCGAACAACAGTGAATACTAGAAACAACGGCAATATTTTTGGCAGCCTAACCTTCCTTAATCTGACACAACAATCGTCATGTCTGTGTGACAAACAAAAACTAATTATGTGATACTTGGGCAACAATATTTTGCCTCCTTGCTCTGAATTTCTTTAGGGAAGATTGTAGAACAAATGCGTTGGATAAAAATGCAATTGAAGCAGTTATTACTTATTAATCCGGATAAAATCGAAAAATATCCCTATCCGTAATAATAATAATAATAATAATAATAATAATAATAATAATAATCACATATTACGAGTTACAACCGATGTATGAAACCTCAATCTGTGGAAATCCCCCAAAATCTGTGGAACCTGTCAACTTAAATGGCGTCTAAAAAATGGAAAATGTATTGACGAACAAGGGGCTCGAATAAAAATCTAAGCATTAAAACGTGAGGACAACAAAGAATGAAGGACCCGCAACCCTCCAAAGCCTCTCCCCTGTGCATCACCAATTCACGTTTCAAGCCAACCCTAAACAGAAGACTTACTCATGGGAAAGGCCATCAACTGAGATCTTGAAGGCTCGAGGAACTGCATGTGACCATCAAGATGAAATGACTCCAACGTGAAAACTTGGATGAGTATTGATGATGATTCTCAATGAAAACTTGGACCAACGTTAGGCCCTGCCTAGAATAAAGCATGACTCCAATATTGCTGGAAAATGCACAAAATGACCCAACAAGGCCGATCCAGATAAAGCTCACAAGCTGTGCAAACTGGGGTTGTTCTGCGGCACTAAATACAATACAGTTGCGTTATACTTGATACTTTGAAAGTGCTTCTTTTACTGCGGGCTCCAAACCAGACATGCACTGGTCCCACGCTCCATTGCCTAGCATCTACCATACAAGATGGACATAGGTTCACATCATCCAGATAATCGGGAATCATTAAGAATAAGCATTGTTAAACAGCAATTTTATACTATAAAGAACCCATTGAAAGTGATACCCTCCAGTTTTCCAATTCGTAACAACAAATTGCAGCTATAAGCTAAACGGAGTAATTTCTCAAGTAAAATATGTCCCTGGTAGAGAAGCAATATTTACCTGCTTATACCCTTGAAAGACCTGGCCGACTTCAATGTGTAAATCTTCACTCCCTATTTCCTATAGACACAAGTAAAGTAACTTTTATTAAAGAAACATCAAAGCACTGATTTTAAGATGATGGTCAAGGTGTACGTACATGCCAACTTGCAATAGCTTTGCACATATAAACAAACGAACTTAGAGCTCCAGAAGGATTGGTTCTGACCTGAAAACAAGTGAAACGAAACAATTACATAAGCAACCTATACATGACATTTTACAAGGTAAAAAGGTGCATACCATAGCACATAGGCCTCTAAAAGCATCCTCTTTCTCTATATCATCGCGTATTCTGCCACAAATCATGTAAGAGAAATCAATATCCTTGGCAAGGCAATTGAAAACATCTAAGGTCATCCTTAATTCATAAAGTGAAGACATGCTAACAGAAAGATTATCCTCATCAATATGTCCCCGCAAGTGAGTTTCAAATATATATAAGGCTAGGCCCCGGGTCAGTGGTCTACAGAGCAGAACCACAGCTGTAGCATTCCAAGTTTCAGTTAGTGTGCTGTAGTGGTGAGCACTACATGTGCAAGATCCTATGAAGTAATGAATACTATGAAGCATCGCACACCCCACATCTCTCAGTCTCACTATATGAAAGGATGCCTATTTCCAACTCATCAAGGCTCACCCTTTTCTATTTGAAAGGCTCACCCCTTTCTATTTGATTGGCTCATCAGAACCTCAGCATTCCCAGCTCCTGAAGTTCCCTCATTTCAGCTTTTTCATTAAGTTCGTTCTTTAGCCCATTCTCTCCCTCCCCATTCTTGGCTCTTGAGTTCACTATTTTAAATACATGTTGCATGCTAGAGTTTAATTCCAATTCCGATTCCTGCCTCTAGGGGAAAAAAGACTACAAGATAAGCTTGCAAAGATGATGATAAGAGATAACTATAAGATCCTAGACAATAATGTACTCTGAGACTCCTAGATAATAATAACAAATTCCTAATCCTTTAGGAGCTCCATTTTGATAGGTTTCTCTACAGAAGGAAAGAAGAAATGAGCCACAGACTTCAAACAATAATTGGCACGAATTGTGTACCAAACATTTGTCATGTATTATAGATTGCCAAAGCATCTTTGAATCCCCAAAGATAATTTTTGTTGAAAAGAAAACAAGAAAACAGGAGCGATTTGTTAGGTGCAAATTGGCGCAAGATAAACAAAATAACAAAAAGGACAATAGATATTTTCACCAAAAAAGGGGACAATAGATATTCAGTTGAATGTGTAATAGTCGTTAACTTACAATGACAAAGCTGTGCACCAAGATTGCATGAAATGCTCCATATGTGGTGATAGCAGCTCTGGGCAGACCCACGCAAGCCTTCCCAGCGTTATTGCACTGTTTTCTACAAGTGACTTATGGAGTCCCTGCTGAAATGCTAGACAATCAGAAATAAAACATGATGAAATTATAATTTAAGAAAGTGATGAGACAGTAACCTCTTCATGCTGAAGAATCGGGAGCAAGCATGAAATAATTGTCAAAACATAGGGAGATATTTCTTGACGAACCTGAAATTCATATTCATAGTAACATAATATTGATACCGCATAGTTCAATCTTGCAGTTATTTTCTCTTGACATTGATATGTCAGGAAAAAGAATAACAAACTCATTAAATAAACAAGGGAAAACAAAACTTAAGAATTTAGATAAATATATAAACATTGAACCATTCTAGCAATGCTTAAGATGACAGCCAGAGACTGGTTGACTAGGCTTACTTGGTCATTTCAAATGCTAAGCTGCAAGCCCGTGTTTAATGAATCAACTCTAAAGTTAGGATGCAAAGCAAAATGGAATATGCAAGGACATCCACAAGACTCAAAACTAAATAATGCTCTGTTTCCTCTCACAAATCAGGGAGATGATATCAAGTAACTTGCTCTTTAGATATGATGCTCAAGTATCACACAGAAACCTTAAATGAATGAAATTCCAAATAAAAAAAAAACTATAAATCTGTAAGGGGTGAAAAATGCATCTACTCTATTTATTGAAAACTTGATCAAAATAATCTTCACCATCTATAATAGGAAAATTTAATAAATAAAATGACAATAGTCCCCAGAATAAAAATTGCATAAATTAGTATTGGAAGGGGAATAAGAAGACAGAAAAGCAGGAGGAGGAAGGGAAAGCCAATAGCTAAGGTAGACAATATTCATAAAAAGCAGGTTGAAGAAACCTATATTCAAGACCACTTAATATTCAAGATAACCAGTTTTTTTGTTTTTTGGCCAGCAACCAGGTTTAAATCTAGTGCAATCCATCTGTTGGAGATAATAATAAAAACCACTCCTAGGCCTCTACCTATCTGATTAAACTTTTGAGATAAAATGGTCCTTCACAAAGTATCAACCCGTACAACCAGTAAAGACTTAATCCCTGTCATCCCACTGTTCCATTTAATTTAATTTCAGAAATATCAGAGTACAAGCTTTGTCCACACTTCAATTTGAAGGAGTTTTCGTGTGATGGGATGTGTTAGAAGGAATAAAACAATTTTGACATCGTCTTAAGCATATAAAGGTCAGAGATGCAAACTCATATTTTATTGTTGCTTACCACTGTATTTGAAACTAACATAGTGAAGAAGTATATTGAGGGAATAATGGGAGAGTTCACCAAAACCTCACCCACGTTCTATTATTAATGCTAGCCAGGGTTTACACTTAATCAAAGATTATCCAAGATATGTGGGATCTCGGATATTATTAGGTAGAAAAAGATAAGACTATACTAATCCTAACTAATTATATCATAACAGAACAATAAATAAATGAATAAATATTATATGTAGCAACACTCCCCCTCAAGTGGGTGAATGAATATTCAGTATTCCCAGCTTGCTTTTGAAGTCTTCATATGTAATTCTAGGCAAGGCCATTGTGAGGATATTTGCCACTTGACTCTTTGAAGGAACGTGATCAAGACTGATCAGTTTTGTGTCAATCTTCTTGATAAAGTGTCTATTCAACTCTATATGTTTTGTATGATCATGATGGACCGGGTTGTTCACTATACTGATAGTTGCCAAATTGTCACGGTAAACTTTCACAGGAGTTTGTATAAGGAAATTTACTTCAGATAGTACTCGGTTCAGCCACAGTCCCTCACAAATTCCATTAGCTCAGGCTTGATATTCTGATTCTGCACTACTTCTAGCAATAATTGACTGTTTCTTGCTTCTCCAAGTAACCAAGTTTCCCCATACATAAGTACAATAACCTAAAGTTGACCTCGTATCTACAACTAACCTTGTCCAATTTGCATCTTAATAAATAATCACATCTCAAGAAGAATTGATGCAGAAAGAATAATTAAATATTAAGATTTAAATAATTATTAGATTATTTAGATTTAATTTATTTTGAATTTATTTTATTTGTTAGGATTTGCTTATTTTGTTTAGATTTATCTTTATCTTATATTTTAGGATATAGTTTAGTTTATTATTTATCTTTCGTTTAGATTTAAATTATTTTATCTTTTTAGGATCCTAATTAGATTAAGATTTGAGACTTTATAAATAAGCCCAAGGACTCCTCATTGTGGATCATATTTTTTCCTATTGATTGAATATTATTGAGATTTGTTCAGTGAATTTCCTCTTCTTTTAAACTTTCTACTCTTCTCATCTATCTTCTTCCTTTCCCTTACCCTATCCTACATCAAGAATTCTTCTTGAAATGAATGCCATGCCCAGGTGTCATCTTCAAGTATCACAGGACTCTACACACAGCCCTCATATGATTCTCTGTAGGTTTGTTCATGAATTGACTTAACACATTTATAGGAAAACATATGTCTGCCGAATATGAGATAAGTAAATTAGCTTTCCAACCAGCGTTTGATATCTTCCAGTGTCCATGAGAGTACTTTCTTTCATCAACTCATCCTTATAAGTAGCCTCCATAGGAGTATCTACTGGTTTGCACCCAAGCATTCATGTTTCATTTAACAAATCCAAGGTATATTTCCTTTGAGAAATAACAATCCCATGTTTTGACCTTGTTACTTCCATTCCGAGAAAGTATTTCAATTCTCCTAGGATTTTGATTTCAAATTCTTTTGCCAGTGCACATTTTAATTGTTCCATCTCAGCTTTGTCATACCCTGTTACTACAATGTCATCCACATATACTATGAGTATTGTTATACAACTAGATTGAGACGTCTTAGTGAACAGGGTATGATCTGCTTGACCCTGAATATACCCATATCCTTTTAATACAGTAGCAAACCTATCAAACCATGCCTTAGGTGATTGTTTTAGGCCATACAAAGATTTGTCAAGTTTGCATGCCTAATTCTTGCCTATAAACACTCCTGGAGGTGCATCCATGTAAACCTCTTCTGTCAACTCTCCATTTAGAAAGACATTCTTCACATCAAATTGATGTAAAGGCCAATCCAAATTTGCTGCAATAGACAACAACACTTTGATTGTATTTAGTTTGGCTACTAGTGCAAATGTCTCTTGGTAATCAATTCCTTAGGTTTGATTTAAACCTTTAGCCACCAATCGAGCCTTATGTCTGTTTATACTACCATCTGCATTATATTTGATGTTGAATATCCATTTGCAGTCAACTACCTTCCTTCCCTTAGGAAGCTCAACAACATTCCATGTACCAATTTTCTTAAGAGCACCCAATTCATCTTTTATTTTTCCTCCATTCTGGCCTAGACAATGCTTCATTTATATTCTGAGGAATATTCTCATTTGACAGATTAGTGATAAAGCACTTATATTTTGAAGACAATCTATCATAAGAAATAAAATTGTTAATTGGATAGAGAGTACATTTCCTTACCCCTTTCCTCAGAGCAATTGGAAGGTCATTTATCTCTTCAACTTGTGGCTCATTCTGTATCTGATTCACGGTGATGGAATTTGGAGCAGGATCTGGGCAATGCATCATAGGAGCTGGAGTTGTAACGGGCTCATTTCTCTTCTTCTTTCTAACATAGGTCTTCCACATTCGGACCATCATCTTCATTTCTCGGTTCTATGTGATTTTGAAGGGATTGAGATGATTCTTTTGGACCTGTAGCTTTTCCAGATGCACTTCCAGCTGCTGTATCTGGAGTTGTATCAGAGTTGATTGCAGAACCAGTAGGCAAAATTGAACCAGAAGAATTTTCAGCTGTTGAACCAGAAGAACTTTCATCTATTATCCCGATTTCTATTAAATTCTAACTCTGTTCAGACTGTTCAGATCCAGTACTAACCTCATAAAACTCCCATTCATTCATATTCTCCCCCTGAATGGGAGGTTTAGGATAAAAATAAGTTTTTTCGAAAAATGACACATCTATAGTAACAAATGTGCATTTAGTGCTGGGGCAATAACACTTATAGCCCTTTTTATTACTGCCATATCCAAGAAAAATGCACTTTACTGCCTGTTTGTCTAATTTATCACCTCGGTACTGGTGAACAAATGCAGTACATCCAAAAATTTTGTATGGAAGAGTATGAAAAAAAGTGGAATTTTCAGGGAAGGCATGTAAAAGGTTATATGGGATCTGGAAGCTCAACACGAGATGGCATGCAATTAACAAGTGGCTGTTAATACAGCATCCCCCCAATAAAACTTAGGTACATTAGAGCCTATAAGTAGTGATATGGCTGTATTAATCAAATGTCTATTTTTCTATTCTGCAACTCCGTTTTGTTGAGAAGTATTTACACATGAACTTTAATGTATTACCCCTTTTTTAGCCAGAAAGTGATTCATAGAAGAATTAAACAATTCAGTTCCATTGTCAATCCTCAAAATCTTGATAGATGTTTGAAATTGAGTTTGAATCAAATTCCAAAAATTCTTAAAAAATTGACAAGCTTCAGATTTCTCCTTGAAAAGATAAGTCCATGAGATTCGTGTGTGATCATCCACAAATATAATAAACCATCGATAGCCAAAAACACCTTAGCATCTAGCTGGACTCCATACATCACTATAGATTAATGAAAAAGGCTTAGATGGAACACAAGGCTAAAGAGGATAAGTAGACCTTTTATGTTTTGAAAATTGCCAAACTTCACAATTAAATACTGAATTCTTTTTATTAAAAAGGCTAGGATACATCTTTTTCATATAACTGAAATTAGGATGTCCTAATCCACAATGCCATAGCATCAAATCACTCACAACTAATAGTGCTACTTTATTCTTCATGTCATCTTTATTCTGAAAACTTCCAGCAACCATATAAAGCCCATCTTTCTTCTCAGCAATGCCAATCATCCCCCATGTCTCCAAGTCCTGTATCCAACAATGATAATGGGTAAATATAATCATCCAATCAAAGTCTTTTAAGTAACTTTTTCATAGAAATAAGATTATAAGTTAACCTCGGGACATATAAAACATCCTTTAACCACTTTATCCAAAATTACAGCAGTCCCAATTCCTTCCACCTTTGACTGTGTGCCATCAGCTACACTCACAAATTGCTCATTACAGCACTGCTTCACATTATTAACACTGTAAATTACCTGTCATGTGTTCATTTGCACCAGAATCTATAATCCAGACATTACCTTCGATAGTTTTAGCGGCAAGAGCTGTACCATTAGTACTTGCAACCAAACTTGTACCACCTTCCTTTGAAGAACTCAGATTGCGAAACAATTTTTGAAGAAGTGCTAGCTGCTTAGCAATAAAGGGTTGTTTTTCTTGATTTTGCACTACATTTGTTGTTCCAATCTACTTCTTTATTTGTGGTGGCTTCCCATGCAACTTCCAGCAAACATCTTTGGTGTGACCAGGTTTGTTACAATGTTCACAAACTGGCTACCACCCTTTCGTTGTCTTGAATCATGACTAGCACCTCCTCTGACAACTAATGCCACATTTTCAGAATTCTAAAGTTGATTTTGATTACTAATCAACAGCTTCCTCTTGCTCTCTTCTTCTTTCACAATGAAGAAGACTTCTTTCAAGGTGGGTAATTTTTCAAAACCTATAATTCTACTTTTGCGATCATCGAAGCTTGGATTGAGGCCTAAGAGAAACTTCTAGATCCTTTTCTCTTCCTTGTGTAGTTGGTGCTTCTCAGCATCACTTGCACACAACCATGATTGATCTTCGTACATATCTAATTGCAGCCAGTGTCTCATTAACTTGTTATAATAGTCTATAACAATCATAGAACCTTGACGGTAGTCATGAAGAAATGCCTCAATATGAAGAATAGCAAGCACAATTTTTCTGAGAGGAGTAGGTCTCCCCTGCAGCTGTCCAGACTTCATGTGCTGATTGATATAGCACAAAATTAATGCCAATATCTGAATTCATTGAGTTGATCAACCACGCCTACACCATGCTGTTCTCTTTGTCCCATTCTTGGAACTTTGGATCGTTTGGCTTAGGTCGTTTGGCTGCTCCAGAAAGGTACTTATATTTTCCTTTGCTGGTGACAAATAGCTTCACACTTAAGCTCCACTATAAGTAATTTTGCCCATTCAACCGATGTGCAGTGATTGACACCGGCCCTGCTTCTCCTGTGTTTGGCGCTTGAGAACTAACAACTAAAGCCCACAATGGATTTTGAGAAGTATCCAAGGAGAAGCCATTGCTCTCGAGGCCCTCTATGGTTGTTAGAACAGCGCCGATTTTGACCATTATTGATCAGGATCCCACCGCTCTGATACCATGAAGACGTATATTGAGGGAATAATGGGAGCGTTCACTGAAACCTCACCCATGTTCTGTTATTAATACTAGCAAGGGTTTACACTTAACCAAAGATTATCCAAGATATGTAGGATCTCAGATATTATTAGGTAGAAAAAGATAAGACTTTACTAATCCTAACTAATTATATCATAACAGAACAATAAATAAATAACAATAAATGAATGAATAAATATTATCTATAGCAACACATAGTATCCATCTAGGTCTTGATTATCACAATTTAGCACCTTATCATCTTCACTCATTTATCTTCTCCATCACAAGCTCTTTAAGAAAGAACACTTCAGTAATGACCAAGAACATTAACAGTTATTTATTTCTTTGCTTTTTTCTTTTGTTTTTCCTTTTTATAATTTATAGAAGACAGAGACATAAAAAGTGGTTAAACCAGTGAGATAATTAGCAGTAGATTTACACAAGATACATGTAAAACATATTTGAACCCTGAGTCCAGCAATGCCAAGCAGATTCCCGTTGCCATAGAGTTCTATCTAGTTTGACCAGAAAGCAGAATTTAGCATTAACTCACCTTAACTGCTAATTCTCCAATAGCCCAACATGCGTTATTTGCTACTGAGATAGCCTCCTTCATCTTAGAAGTTTCCTGTAAGCATGCATCTTGTATCAACAAAATGGTTACATAAACATAATACTATGGCTAAAACTGCTACCTAGGACACACATACCAGTTGCTTGGTTGCAGCCTCAATGAACTTAGACAAATGAGGGTGCAAATGAATTGAGCACACCTTGTCAAATTATAAAAAGGAAGTTAGAATACCTTCAAACAGAATATAGAATACCCAACCTGCCCCCATCCAAAAACACAAGTTTCATTTGATTGACTCAACCATCTGTCATAGAGTAAGAATTAAAGTCCATGAATTGAAGGGGCTAGACGAGTGAGAATTCCTCAAGCATGAAATAGGTGCATAGGCACTCAGCTTACTCTCGCAAGGTCTCCAAGTAATGCAAAAGCACTTTGTTGAACATCAGAAGCATCATCCACACAACAATGCAGAAGAAGGTCCTTCAAAGAACTTTGTGAGACCTGTGGAATATATATGCAGGTAACATCAAGCAAGCATGCAAATGCTGGTTCAAATATTCACGAGGTTTTATTTTTATGATACAAATGAAAATAGCATCCAAGAAGAAAATGGTATTCAATAACAGAAATGCATTATCTCATATCTTGAAAATAAAATTTTGGAGGAGTACCAAACTCTCTATTCCGATGCCAAGTCCCTCTGCTAGTCCAGAAAGCAGATCAAGAGAGCATACAATAAACTCCTTGTCATACTGAACCCCAGCTTTAACAGGATCAACCTGAAATCAATACCCACATGTGCACAAATGCGCAGTTAGCTTATTCAAATACAAAATAAAATCTCAAGCTCAGTTCCTATTGTTAACACAATAGTAGATCAGAAAATTCATAAAGCAAGCAGCAACTCAGAAGGTAAAGTAAATGAAATTTCTGGTTTCACATATGAATATTTCTGTTAAGGATTAGGATGAGTAAAGGAGGAGGAAGAATTCCTTAGTAGAAATATGAATCAGAATTCCTCATAAAAAAAAGGAATCAGAATCCAATTCAACAATCCACAAAAGCCTGGAGAATCTCCATAAAACTGAAATTGACTTCACTAATGACAAGAAAAACCATACAAGTTCTGTCAAAGACTACTTATCATCCTAGGTTCACAACTGACATGCAAACTTCTGCCCCATAAGACAATAATAACTAACTTTAAACTGATCTTATCCCTAACATGAACAAAAAAAAAACACATAATAAATAACACTCTAATATAAAATCAGAACCCTCAAGACAGTTTAAGTGAAGTTTTTCCCATTAACTTCCCCATTAACCACCCTTTTACAAGACTGATCAAAACTTCATTCTGTCTCTAATGCTCTGCGACATTTCTTCTTTCTACTATAGGCCCTATTTGGTAGGAAGGAATGAAGGTGAGGGAATGGGAATGGGTAAGGGAATGACCCATTCCATATATTTGGTGTGTGGGAAATCTTATACCTAGGAATGGATGATTCCCATGCATATGGCAAAGAGCAAACCTGCCAGGGGCGGGGGTGAGAATGAGCAGCTGAGCATGGGAATGAGTTTTATTCAGACAAAAATACCCCTGCTTAATCCTTTATTTTTAGGCCACCTTTTACCCCTCCATCTTTGACAGCATGCCTTCCTCAGTGATAATGGCAACGTCAACGGCAACAATGTGCCTTCCTTCATCTTCAATGAGGTGTACGAATCTCTGGCGACGAGAGGTCTGGCAGCATCAACACCACCTTCACTTGCAAGAGCTTCAATTGTTGACGGAGAAGAAGGAAGGAGGAGGAGCTTCAACGTCTTCCCATGACTTGTACAGGAGCTTCAATCATCGGTGGAGAAGAAGAAAGGAGGAAGGAGCTTCGACAATCGGATTTATCTGGGTTTCGATCGATTGTCAGTTCCAGATCTGAAATTTTTTCGTTTTCTACAAATTTTCCAGATCTGAAACAGATGTCATTTTTTTTTTTCTTAAACTGGTGTCTATTGTTGTTGTTGAGAGATGTAATGAAGGAAGAAGTGTTAGCCGGCGAGGAAGATGATGATGGCGACAGTAGCCAGCGAGGAGGGAAGAAGAAAGGAGGAAGGAGGGGATTTTTTTTTTTTAATTCAAGGGCATTTGAGTCATTTTGTAATTTTTTGTATCTATCTTTTTTTGTTATTCCCATCAATTTTCCTAACATAACAAACATACATTTAAAGCTCATTCCCATTTCTATTCCCATTCCCACTCTCATTCCCATTTCATCAAAATTCATTGTATGTACCAAATGGGACCTATAAGTCAGAGGAGTACGTGGAATGCTATCAATTCCAAAATAAGCATAAGAATATATAAAATAATAAAATTAAAGGAAAACACAGAAATGCCCGTAGAAACAATAAGCTTTTAAAAGAATGCATAATATTCAGACATAGTCCTGACAGATTAAGTAAAAGATAAATATGTGCAATAATTGGACATTCTGGCATTGCTAAGCTGTTTATTTCACCACAAACTAGCTCTCCTGATAAACAATAAACATACAAGAGAACAACAGTAATCTGTAATTTGAAGTTCAAAATTGAGGCATGTCTGATACATCATCTCAGTATTAGTACTCTTGAGTCTGAACTACGTACCATTTCCCAATTCTGTGTCTTATGTGGAACATCATAATGATAGATTGAAGCATCACTTTTTCTATTATTGGATTTAAACCATGTGGATGGAAAAAATTATATTTTGAGAGCTACCTCCATTCGGGCTTAACAATGCCCAAATATGATCCACTAGCACCAAATACAAGATAATTGTACCCCAGAAGAAAAAAATCACTCTTCTCGATGGGTACCAAAACTGAAATAATTCATGGGATAATTTTATTAATATTATTCTGGAAATTAACTACTTCACGAAGAGGAGAGCCAAAATAAATAGAGACCTGAGGGCAGAAAATTAGGCTCACAGGCCCCCTCTAGTAGAGAGAAAAAGGAAATAAAATAAGATGAGACGGTAAAAGAGGAAATTAAAGGGACAACGGCAAGAGAATAAATATGGAAAGAAAGTCCTGGAGAGCCATTAAGAATCATGGGGAGCCGTTGCAAGAAATATGAGGAACCATTGCTAAAATCTGGGGAACCCTTGAAATCAGGCATTAATAAGCTAATTTGGTCAGCTCTCTTGATCATGTCAGACCTGGAATTAATTCCTTATCTGATTCCTTCAAATTAAATAGTCATTATCATCTTTACAATCATAATCCAATTCATATCACCTTAAAATCTTATGGGAACTTGGGTCATATGGGATGCCTAAATTCCACAAAGTAATACGGGATACTCTAAGATATTTAAATGTGTTGGTTCTGTCACTTCAATAGCTAGCTTTTGAGGGAGAGTTCTCCATCTCACTTGAGTACCCATTAATAAGTATGAAAGCTGGTTGTCAACAGTTCCAAAAAGGACTAGCCAGAGTTTTGATCAGTGGAGGGTTTTAACCAACATGGAAGTCGAGTAAAATGTCAACAAGTGTCATAAAATGGAGCAGCCAGGACTTTGACTTCTAAGGGTGCCAATTGATGGGGACTTAGATAGTAGTATGGGATGTCATCAAATGAAATGTCACTAAGTCCCACATTGAGTAGCATGAAATGCTCAATAAGATGTTTAAATGGGTTGGTTATCTTACTTCAATAGCTACCTTTTGAGGAAAGGCTCCTCATACCATTGAGTACCCATCAAAATCTCGATAATATCAACAATAAGCAAGTAAATTACTTTGATTACCAACAAATGTAATATTTGGACTAAGCAGAAACACTGAAGTAGAACACGTGCAGCAGCAGCAATGAATTAAATAGAATTACAAGCAACAGGAAGTAGAATAAATCAAAATGTATAAATTAAGTTTTCTAATAAGTTATAAAATGAAAAATTCATTTTAAAAATCAAATCAGTCAAAGCTGCCAGAACCTTTGCAAACTGTTGGGTCTGGATTATATTTATGCACCTCCTAAATACAGGTTCAGCAAATGGAGAGAATCCGGTACCCAATGCCTGAAACAGATAAAATATAAGAATTTTACACCAGGGCAAAGACAATGTAGTGTGGTAACTATTAGAAGATATTAGAATATTTTAGGATATTATTCAAATTATATTTATTGATTCTTTTGTACTCTTATTTTTCATAGAATCAGCATAGAATTAGGGATTATAATTCCAACATTTATTGTAAATATTCTGTATTTATTTTTTAACTCCTAGGGTAACCTGTATATATACCCGTGTACTCCTCAATTGTAAATCATCAAAGAATATTTTTTTTGCCACTATTCGTGTCATGATATTAGAATCAGGCTCTATGTCTTCTCTGATCATATTTTTCCTTCTGCCCTAATTTTTTGTCTGCGCAGTGTTCACAACACACTGTTCGCTGGTGCTACTGTTCACTGTGTTGGCATCACTGTTCACAGCGCGCACACTGTTCATGGGGCACTGTTTGCTGTTTGCTGTTCACGGTGTGACATCAAGCACTGTTCACTTTCGTGTGCACTGTTCACACGTCACTGTTTACTAGTTTGTGGCGTCACTGTTCACACTCAATCACTGACCGGCGCATTCCCGTTGACCGCTTCCATTCTTTTCTGCACCTGTTTCAATTATAAGTGAGTCATCTACTACCGATTCTAATGTTGAGTCTTCCACTGTCAGTAATCACATTGGCATCGGTGGTGTCTCTAGGGAGTTGCAAGTTGTTCCAATGGCTTATAGATTGAACAGGAAAAATTTTTTGAGTTGGTCTCAATTTGTTCACACATTTCTGAAAGGACGTGGAACAGTAAGTCATCTATTGGGTACAGGTCCTAAGCCATTAGATCCAAAGTTTGATTCCTGGGATGAAGAAGACTCGCTGATTATGTCATGGCTGTGGCATTCCATGGATTCTGAAGTCAGTAAATCATGTTTGTTCCTGAGTTATGCTAAAGAGACTTGGGATTCTGTGCATCAGACCAATTCAAAAGTGAAAGATGCTGCTCAGATCTATGAGATTAAGATAAAAATCTCTTCTACTAAACAAGGAGATAAATCTATTAATGAGTATTCTATGCTAATGAAAAGTTTGTGGCAGGAATTGGATCATTATCAATGTATTATGATGAAATGTACTGAAGATACTGTCATCCTGAAGCGCTTTATGGAGAAAGAAAGGATATTTGAATATCTTGCAGGATTGAATGCAGATTTTGATACTGTAAGAATTCAAATACTTGAGAGAAGAGTTACCTACTCTGAACGAAACTATTGCTATTGTCTTAGCAAAAGAAGGACATAGGAACGTGATGATGGAGTCCAAGACAATTGAAACTTCTGCTTTGGTATCAAAGTGTAGGGGTATTCACGGGCCGAGTCGGGCATCACCTCTGCCCGGTGTCCCGCTCGGAACACCCTCCGGACCAAGAAAATGGACCCGCAACCCAAACCGATGAAGGACCGGGCTAGATCGGGCTGGGACTGAGTCAATACCGGGCCGGGTTTTGGCCCGGTATAAAAAATATTAAAAAATAAATAAATAACTAATTTAATTTTTTAATAAAAACATAACTAGTTTTATTTAAAATATATTCTTATAGGAAATAATATTAGGTTAAAAAGTAACATTTATCAAAATTATAAATACTCAACAATTACACATTATTTATTTTATATAACATTAAGTTATGAAATAAATTTAAAATTTGAAATAAAATTAAAAATTGGAATAATAAAATGTATCTATTATAATTATAAAATTAATTTATTACATGAGGCATATGAAGGAAAAACAATTATATAAAATTATTTAATATTTTTAACAAATAAAGGAATATAGGAAAATTGAAAAACTATATATATATACCGGGCCGGGCTGGGACGATCATGTCGCTTGCCCGAGGCCCGGCCTGGCCCGAGCATCTTTTTGGCCTGATCCTCCTCCATTTTGCAATTTTCTCTTTTTGGCTCGGCCCGGCCCGAAATGACCGGGTCACTTCAAGTCGACCGGGCCTCCGGGCCCATTAAACAACCCTATCAAAGAGTACTAATCAAGCTCCTCAACCAAAGCATTCTAACAACTCCCTATGGTGTACTTATTGCAACAAACCTCGTCACACCAAGGATAGATGTTAAAAGCTTCATGGTAAACCTCCGAATATGAAGAAGGGACAAGGGCAAGCTCATGTAGCAATGGAAGTTTCAAGTGGAGAGGAAAGCTTCAGCCATCCTGATCTTAAGGATGAGATTGGAAAATTAAGGAGTTTACTGGAATTACTGGAGAAGAATACTACCAGTACTTTAAGTACATGTTCTTTGGTGTTCTCAGGTATTTCTATTGAACCTTCATCTGTTATTACTCAATTGTCATCTGCTCTTACTGCCTCAAATAAGGTTTTTCTTGACTCATGAATTATGGATTCTGGAGCTAATAACCATATGACCAATTCTTCAAAAAAATTTATCTCTTATAATCCATGTCCTAGTACCAGAAAGGTTATAATAGCTGATGGTTCTGTTCTTATTGTTGCTGATCAAGGTGATATCCGTTTAAGTTCATCTCTCATCTTGAGAAATGTTTTGCACATTCCTAAGCTTTGTACCAATCTTATATCTGTCAAAAAACTTACCAGCGATTCTAATTGTTGTGCTTTATTCTTTTCTACCTATTGTGAAATTCAGGAACTGGTAATGAGGCAGAAGATTGGACTTGCTAAAGAAAAATATGGACTTTATTTTCTTGATGAGTGCAGTGGACGTGATGGATTTCAAAGTTTGTCTTCCTCTTCCCTTCATTCCAAAGAGTTCAGTTTGAATAAAGACCGCATTTGGCTTCATCATCATCGTTTTGGTCATCCTTCTTTTCATGTTATTAAAATGATGTTTCCTTCTTTATTTAAAGACTTAGATGTTGAGTCATTTCATTGTGATGTTTGTGAATTTGCTAAACACAAAAGATCTTCATTTCCTATTAGTAATAAAAGAGCTTATGTTCCTTTTAATTTAATTCATAATGATATTTAGGGTCCTTCAAATATTCCTAATATTTCTGGATCTCGATGGTTTGTGTCCTTTATTAATGATTGCACTCGTGTAACTTAGATCTATATTTTGAAACAAAAATCTGATGTAAGCTCTATATCTCCATCCTTTTACAATATGATCAAAACTCAATTTGGGATTGGGATACAGAGATTTCGTTCTGACAATGCAAAAGATTTTTTCAATCAATCTTTATCAACCTTTTTTGATACTCAGGGAATTATTCATGAGTCTTCTTGTGTTAATACTCCACAACAAAATAGGGTTGCTGAAAGGAAAAATGTCATCTCTTGGCCACCACAAGAGCCTTACTATTTCAAAATAATGTCCCTAAACAATATTGGAGAGAAGTAGTTTTAACTGCAAGTTATATAATCAACAGGCTTCTCACACAGACTCTTAGTTCAAAAAGTCCAATACAACTTCTCACTCACTTCGTCCCTAACTTCAAAGCTTCGAATAATCTCATCCCAAGAATATTTGGTTGTGTTGCGTTTGTTCATGTGCATTCTCAAAATCAGACCAAACTTGATCCTCGGACCCTAAAATGTGTGTTCATTGGTTATTCTCCTACTCAAAAAGGATACAAATGCTATCATCCTCCTTCAAAAAGATTCTATGTCTCAGCTGATGTGACTTTTTCTGAGTGTGAGTCCTATTTTCATAATATTCTTCCAGAGAGAACTGTCTTTCCTGACAACCAGAGTCAAGATCACTTCTTTCTTGAAATACCAAATGACTCCTTTGGACCTTCCAGTTCCTGTGATTCTCAATAGGCCCTACTCTCCACTTGTCCTTTACAGGTTTACTCTCGCAGGAACATCTCAACCAGAGCAAGTTCAATCTTTTGAATTGGCACTTGTTCCTGAATGCACAGAGGTAACTCCTTCCTTTGAAAATATCCCTTAAAATATAGATGATAATCTTCCTATTGCCTTACGTAAAGGTACCCGCATTTGCACAAAACGTCCTTTATATCCTTTGTCATCTTTCATTTCCTATAACAATTTGTCTTGCAGCCATAGAACCTTTCTTGCAAATTTAAATGATATTTCTATTCCTAAAACTTTATCTGAGGCATTGGAAAATGAAAATTGGGTACAAGCAATAAAAGTGGAGATGGAAGCCCTAGAGATAAACAAGACATGGGACCTGGTTCCGTTGCCAAGAGGTAAGAAACCAGTTGGGTGCACTGGGTCTTCGCAACTAAGTTCAACTCTGATGGATCCTTAGAAAGATACAAGGCACGGTTAGTTGCAAAAGGATATACTCAAACCTATGGCATAGATTATGTGGAGACTTTTGCCCCTATTGCAAAAATGAATACAGTCTGGATTTAACTGTCTATTGCTGCTATCCGAGATTGGCAATTACTGCAATTCGATGTTAAAAATGCCTTCTTACATGGTGATTTAGAAGAGGAGATCTATATGAAGGTTCCACCGGGATTTCATTCTCAGCTTACATTCGATACAGTTTGCAGACTTAAAAAGGCACTTTATGGGCTCACACAATCTCCAAGAGCATGATTTGGGAGATTTACAAAAGTCATGCCTAGTATGGGGTACAAGCAAAGTCAAGGTGATCACACTCTATTTATCAGACATTCGGCTTCAAGGGGAGTGATAGTGTTACTAGTCTATGTTGATAACATTATAGTCACAGGAGATGACATGAAAGGAATTAATTTCTTAAGGAAGCAGTTGATGCAAGAGTTTGAAATTAAAGAATTAGTGAGGCTTAAGTACTTCCTAGGAATTGAAGTTGCTCATTCAAAGCAAGGAATCTTTATATCATAGCAGAAATATACTCTTGATTTATTAACTGAGATAGATAAATTGGGATGTAAACCGATAGATACCCCAATAGAAATTAATCATAAACTTTGTGACTTCCCAAACAATACAACTGTTGATGTGGGATCATATCAAAGGCCTGTTGTCAAACTAATATATCTATCTCATACTAGGCCTGACATAGCTTATGCTGTAAGTGTTGTGAGCCAATTTATGCATGCTCCTAAAGAATCACATCTTCGAGTTGTACATCGAATTCTACAATACATGAAAGGTACCCCAGGAAAAGGAATCTTATTCAAAAGAGGAAATAGATTAACTCTTGAAGTCTATACCAATGTAGATTATGCAAGTTCCATGGTTGATCGGAGGTCAACGACAGGTTACTGTACTTTTCTTGGTGGAAACCTTGTCACTTGGAGAAGCAAGAAACAGAATGTGGTTGCTAGATCTAGTGCAAAAGCTGAATTCAGAGCAATGGCCCTTTGAATCTGCAAGCTATTATAGATAAAGATAATTTTGGAAGATTTGAAGGTTAAATGGGATGGTACGATGAAGCTTTACTGTGACAATAAATCAGCAATTAATATTACTCACAATCCAGTACAACATGACCGGACCAAGCATATTGAGGTTGATCATCATTTTATAAAGGAGAAGCTGAATACTGGTTTAATTTGTACACCATTTGTTCCTACCGGAGAGCAACTTGCTGATATTCTCACAAAGGGATTGTCTAGTGTTCATTTTCAGAACTTGATCACCAAGCTGGGATTGGCGAATATCCACTCACCAGCTTGAGGGGGAGTGATCGAAGATATTAGAATATTTTAGAATATTATTCAGATTATATTTATTGATTCTTTTCTATTCTTATCTTTCATAAAATCAGCATAGAATCAGGGATTATAATCCCTACATTTATTGTGAATATTCTGTATTTATTTTTTACTCCTAGGGTAGCCTGTATATATACCCGTGTACTCCTCAATTGTAAATCATCAGAAAATATTTTTCTAACCACTATTCATGTCAGTAACTTTTCAAGTAACTAAAGATTTGGATGTGCTACAGAAAATCCACATTAAGTCAACTTTCGAGGATGCTGGGCAATAGGAATCTTCTACACAGCACCAATACTTTAAGTGGGAAGAGGTAATATACCCATTTGTGTTCCAGTTAAATAATTTAATTTTCCACTTGCTACGATCAAATTATTGATACACATGAGAAATGAGAATCCACCGATCATGGAGAATCTTCAGAAATTACAAGTTTACCGCTTAAAACAAGTACAGGTACGATAGGTGCTTTTAAGTAGATGAAATTATCTTCAAGATCACATGAATAAAAGAAAATGCTGAGATGCATACATGTGCTATAGATGTGAAGCATTCAAGCAATGGAAAGAGATCTTTGTCTGCATCAGATAGCTGCTGCCACTTCTCAATCAATGGTGGCATCAGAATATCAAGATAAACTGGCTGCGAAATAAGTAGAGATCCAGTTGTTACTTGTCACAGAGTCAACTTCACAACAAATGAAAAGATCAAGAATATTGATAATAAATCCAACAAATAACTTGGGAGGAAAGAGATCAGTTTCAGTAGGGGACAGGGGTCATTCTATATCAGATCATTATAGCCATAGAAATACCTTATTCATCTGTCCTCCAACAGCTTCAGCTAGTGTTCCAATAGCATCATACAGTATCCTGAGATTTCGTCTCTAATGTTTGGAACAAGAAACTACAGTCAGAGATGTTTGAACAAAGGTGTGACTGATTTGGGAAACAAGATACAATACAAGAACAAATTAACAATATGAGTTAGCATTCATCCAGATATGGCACATTCTACAAGAAACATGCACACAAATTCTGTATTGTCACTGTAATTAAATGCCAGAAATCAGAAGTGACCTGATATTTCCCAAAGGCAGTCATCAGATGCTTTAATATAATTTCCAAGCGTGGAGCCAACGCTTCTGCTGCCTCCTGTGGTACATAAACTTTATTTGAAATCTGTATATACTAATATTGAAAAAGAAAAAAGAAATTAAAGCACAAACCTCTTCCAGTGTTGCAAAAGCTGAACAAGCTGCCTCTTGCACCCGCTTATTATTGTCTAAAATTCTTCGTAAAAGGCCCATTAGAACATTATCAAATTGCTCATAGCCCTTTTGATCCCCGATACTCTATCATAGACACACAAAAGAAAATAAGTAAATAAAGATTCAACCAACAAGATCCTAAAAGTAATGAGAAAAAATCCACTCTTGCTCTTGTCATTTTTTCAATAGTCAGGACAAAGACATCACTATAATGTTTACATAGCATCAACTTATATATTTGCATATACAACTCATATAATCGCAAATAAGAACATCTAATACATCAATATATTGAACTCAACCAAGATGTAAGCTTTATTGAACTTTACCAAGGTGCATAAGCTATAAAACATTGAATGCACCAGTGTCACTATCAAGAAATAATTCTTGAGCAATTAAAGGTGATGGAACAAAATTACAAACCTGAACAATAAATTTGCTGAAACGAGAGAGTGTCCAACATGAGATGCTTCGTATTAGAGGGAACTTATCATCGAGAAGAGGAATAAGAAAAGCCACAATCTACAAATACAGAAGATGAATCATTTCATATTCATAATTAGAGAAAGAGAAATAGAAGCAAGCTTAGAGACAATTTTTTTCTGGGGGAGGGAGGGAGGAAGGAGAAGCTGACGGGTCCAACTGAGACAAAATGGATCATAATACAAGACTCCTTACACAGTAAAATAAGGAAGCTAGTTACTAAGAGAACTAACATAAGGATATAACAGCACTTCTTTTAGGAGATGCATGAAATTGCAATTTACACAGAAAAGTAGAACACTAACATAAGAATATAACATCAATTGAATTACTAAATGCATGGTATATAACTTAGTATGAAAGAAATGAACAACAATGGCATAAAGCATTTTACTGTGTGATACTCACTCAATTTCTTTTTATAAAACCCTTTTAACTAAATCACATAGATTAAGAATGGGTTAAAATTACTTAAAAGTCTACATAATGATTTTTTAAAAAATTTACTTAACATTCCAAAACTACCCACATGAATCACAACATTGAAAAGAGAGAGATGGATGTTTGCAGAGTAGATTTATGAAAGGCATTTTTTGGAAAAAGCTCATAAATGCTTTACTGTTTTTCTGTAAAGGGTTTTAATATTAAGGAACATGATATGTAAATTGTGAAGTGAAGTGAGTAGTTAGTGAGTTGGTTAGTTTGTAAGTAGCTAACCAACTTAGTCATTAGGAAACTCTATAAATAGAAGTAGGCTATTGGAGGGAGAGGTTGTTGTTGATAGTTGTGAATACTGGATGTTTCTCTTCTATTCTCTCTTTTTCTCCTTCTCTTCCCTTAATTCTTTTATAACAAAGAATCAAAAGCTTCTAGAGGGGGTCTTATAAAAAGGAAAGGAGGAACTGTAGCAACACTTCTGAAACGAGATAATTCTAACAACAATGATAAGCTCAGCAAGAAACTGTTACATAAAGAAGGACATGAGAAACATGAATGGCAGTATGAGAGAGTATTAAAATCACACCGTAGCATGGGTTGATTAAAGACAAAAACAAGTACAGCTTTGTTAATAAGCAAGCCATTGGTTTCCAGATTATGGTAATAAGAACTAAAAGTAGATAATACCTCAGCCAAATGAGGATAAAGTCCATTAATGCAACCCTCTCCTATGGCACCAAGAGCCAAGACGGCAGCTTCCCTTTCTTTCCAAGCATTATCACCACTGGTTGACAACTTGGCCTTTAGACAATGTAAATAAAATTAGATAATTAGAAAGGAGATGGTAGCTTAAGAAAAAAATTAATACCATAAGGCTGTATACATCCAGAGGCAACTCTTTTGAAAAGCATAGAGCTATTTAGTCTTTCTACTCTTAGGTTAGCCAACCAAAAAAATGTTATAGCCATTGATGTCTTACATGCATACACACAATTCTATTTGTTATCACAACCCAAAATGTCTGCTTTTCACATATAGAGAGAAATTCACCAGTAACTAAATCTTAAGGCATTTTGATGGCTCAGACATTTGACCACAACAAGTGCTAACCCTATGTTCAAGAACCATTTCATCCCCAAAGATAGATGGTAAGAGACAGCTCAAGATTGGGATCACCCCTTTGGGCTTGAAGTACAGACAAATTGACAAAGCACAAGTCCTCTGTCCAGTGTCCACTTTACCTCGTGCTAAAATTTAACTTAATTCTGAAGGGTAGGGCCATGTCAAGATCAAACTTTTAACCAATTGTTTGCAAAGGCTTCCATACCATGTCAAGAACCATTTGATCCCAAAAGTTTAAGCTATTAGGAGAAAGGCCCAGTTTGGTTTTATTAATATTGGTAACGCACCTGAACGATAGGCATCAAAGTTGGAAGAATCTCATCTCCAAACACATTTGAGAGAATATCTAGAGCAGCAGCACTGCATTTCCGCAAGTTCCATGTGTTGACAACATCATCGTCCTGTAAATGTCAGAAAAAAACGAAATAATGATAATAATAATTTAGACTAGGAAAGCTTTCTTATCCATATAACCTCATCTTTCAAAAGCTATGAAAATTCTAATCACCAAAGCAATTGGATTAATCAAATAACAGGAAAAGGCAAACATAAATGCAAAGCCAAAATGGCATACGTCATCTTCAATGTCATCTGAACCATGAAATCTTGATACATGAAATCGAGGTTTAAGATCCTGTAACATAGAATGTAACAATGTAAAAATAACAGATATTCTCAAACCCAAAATTCCCAGCAACTCAACGACAAAAAGTAATTCAAACCTGATCTCGATCAGGCAGGGAACCATCTTCCTGAAAGCAGTAATGCAAAACAACAGAGCCACATAAACTAGAATAACCAGAATTAATTGAAAACAAAATACAAATACAGAATAATCCAGAAGATAACCTCAGCCTCAACAAGCGATTCATCATCATCTGCATAAACCATATTTGACAACAAGACCTACAAGAATCCAACAGATAAGCTTAAAATTACAAACATCCTAAGGCATAACAATTATAAAAGAGAATAAGTATAATTAGATTAACTGGAATTAGACGAGGTAAGAACTCTCTCAAGTTTTCAGGTGGCAGTTGAGCATCACAATAAGCGGACCTGCAATCATAAGTATTTTATAAAAATAAAAAACAATATATAAAATGCAAAAGCTCTAAGAGTTTATGAGGGTAAAAGAGAAAAGGCAAAAGTCTCAGTGCTGTCGAAAATCTTATAAATGCACATGGCAATAAATATATCACCCAGCAATTCCATGTTATAGGAACATCAAACTTTATTCATATGAAACTTATGATTCAGAAATAGAAAATTAATTATTGGCACATTACCATAACTATGGTTGGATTAGATGAATCCAATTTTCTGAAAGGAGATCAATCTCAAATAGAAGAGTCAATGAAAGTATACCTAGGTGGGCTATCATATATCTTAGATTGTTATTGGAGCATCTTTCCTTGGACATACTTAAAAAGTCCATCAGGACAGCTACTACAGCAGATTAGGGATGGAAATGATTTGAAACTAAAGCTTGACCATTTTTAAAATCTAACAAGGGAATTGATAAAGTGGTGCCATAAAGGTTCAAACCATAAGTTTCCACCTTCCAAGTGATTTGCACTACTCTCTGTTAGCAATAACTACAAGCTATACAATGGATTTCAGTCGCGAGGTAAGACATAACGACAATCACATCCCAAAGAAATTGTTACCAAAATTCACAGGCTTCGAGAGCCACTTCATCATCCGTGTCCTTGTTGACTTGTAACATGTATTCTATCACATGTCTTAGATGAGGCTGCAGTATAAATTACAATTAACAATTGCTTTAGACAAGAGGGGGTTGAGAGAGGAAAGGTTACCCTTAAAGGAAAAACATGTTGACATGACGCCAATAAAGATTAATGAGATGAAAGGAATGATGAGACCTAACCAATTAAGTACAAAGTAAAACCAAAAAGAGAAAAGAGCAGAATCATATAACAGATATAAAACTGTAAAGTTATATGAACTTGAAAAAGATGCATACCTCCAGAAAAGATGGACGTACTTCAATTAGTTGAACAAATGCTGCACAAACCTGGTCACGAGTGGCAGCCACATATAATAATTTTCACAACATTGATCATAATAACATTCCATAGTCTATCATAATAAATCAGTTAGTGTTAAAAATTAGTGAAAAAGGAAATAGATTACAGGATTCAAACTAAAATGTAGTGTCTCAAGAAAGGAAGCAATAATTCAAAGGAAAAAATAACAACTAATCAAAGTTATGAGTGATAAGCTCTTCAAGAGCATATTCAACATGCATATGTAAACAGAGCCTAATCTTGGCTCTATAGTACTTTCCTTGGTCATGAAATAACAAATAAAAATTGAAGTATCCCAGAAACAATAGTAAGGCAAAACTTCAATGACCAGCAATTTGAACTAGTTAAAACTAACTCAGAAATAATGCAATTATAAATAATTATAAAAAAAAGTCATCTTAGAATTACATCTTATGCTTGTCCTCAAACAATGGGGCAATAAAAACTCACCAATTTCCGCACTTCTGCAGCAGGGTCATTTGCAAGAATAAACAAACCCTGAAGATATTGGTCCATGGATACATAGAAAGCCTAACAAAGAAAAACTTAATGATTAGTATTCTACTATCAATTCCATATCAGTATTATATCATGAGAACAGAGCAGATAAATTCTCTTAGTGTACTTACAGAGGGCATCAACATAATGTACTGATTCACAGAACCCACTGAAAGCTTTCTTAATGAAGCATGAGGTGATTGGAAAAACTGTAAAACAGATCAAAAGTTTTTTAAGAAGAAAATGTACAGAAACTAGTAAAAGAAACACATCAAGAAAGAATTAAATGATAGTTACACAGGGAGATGCAGAATAACAGATATAAAAATAAAAAGCTAAGTTACCCTAAATAATCTGGGAAGAAATATGTTGATTGGGCGTTCTGCTAACCCAGGTATGTCTGAATCAAGTACTTGAGGAATATCCTCACATATCTGCATTGCCCAGAAATACTAAAATTATCAAAAAGGAGTCATAAATCTATATCATAAAACTTAAAAAGTGTCAGAAGGCTGTAGTTGGATTTGGAATAGCTGCCAAGTTTCCATCAAATATTTTGAATCAACACTACCGGAGATGGGAGGGAATGCAAGATGATGATCATCGAAAGAAGTGGAAGAAAATACATGTCATTTTTTATTTCTCAGTAGTCAGGACCCTAGATGATGGTGCCCTCATAGGTTCTACACTAGACATGCAAAAACAGCAACTTCACTGCTGCACCTAAGGTCCCACCTAACCCAAAAGAGAATAGGAAGAAGTGGTAAATCAGAGAAACATAAAAGCACCAAACAAAAAAGTGCCCAACACACTAACAGATGAAAAACAAAGGGCTCCAGTATTAACCGATACAACATTTGGCATTGATTTTTTAATTGATAAAAGAAGCAATTTTGGTGTTTAATAACATCGACTTGTACTTTTCAGCAAATAGAAAAAGCAACTGCTGGTCCCTGGCATGCTCATGCTTTTACAAATTTACACCCTGCTGGATTTTTTTTTTTTTTGCTGGCACACTTCTCTGATCTGTAACCTCATCTCAGCTTGTTTCCAATACCAACACACCAACACCTACTATAAAATGGATTTGTCAGACTCACATGTTACAGACATGCAGATCTAACAATACTTTGTCTTCTGAGATGTGTGGGATATGCTGCTCTAATTCAGAAACAAATACATATTTATTTTACATTTCTCAGCAGACGGTTGCTTATAAAGTAGAATTTGTGGAGTATTTCACCTCATGTATGCCTGTATAGAGTTGGAACGTTGTTTGTCGATTAAGTCTAGAGGTTTTAACAGAAACAAGGAGGGCAAAGTGTTATGGCAGTGTTCATTGTTTGATGCTCTTAGTTATATTTAGTTGGCATGGAGTGCATGAATTTTTAAGGAACAAGATTGTTTTCTTATATTCACATCACTTTGGTCAAGCAGAAGTGTTGGAAGTGGGCTTGGCAACCCTAGGGCCCATTACAGCATTTAACCTAATCCTTTTTTTAACAACTCTAACTCTGCCATTTTATCTCTTTAAATTGTTCTTTCAGATTTGTCAAATCTTTTTATTAAGATTTACTTTTATCTTTTACCGCTTTTTAGGAGGAAAATTAGGAAGAATATTGTTTTAGAAATTCCTCCCCTACACCTATATGTATCAGTGAACTTCATCAATAAAAATTAGAGCTTTATGTGCTGCCTTATTAGCTCTGTTTACAGCTTCATGGAATCAAAGCAGGTATCATAGATCTGATGTTGTTCAAGGCAGCATTGACTAGAGGGCCGAGAGCCTTTGCCACCGGCGGTGAAGACCACCAAACACCGCCGTTGTCTGGTGATAGCTCAAAAAAGGTCTCCAAAACACCATTGAGTGTAGGGAGTGGTGCGAATTCCTCTTCTTCATCTATAATGGTGAATATATCACCAGAATCTCTGCCTCAAACTATGATCACCCATCAATTGAATGGGAACAATTAATTGCAACGGTCCAGAATTGTTCTCATGTTTGTTCGTGGGCAAAACAAGGAGCATTATCTCACTTGGATTCCTAAGCCATCAGAACCAGAAGACCCACAGTTTAAGACATGGTCCACCAAAAACAATATGGTGATGACATGGCTCGTGAACTCTATGGTCATTGAAATTAGCGAGAACTACTTGCTGGCAACTACTGCAAAGGAAATATGGGATTTAGTAGAAAGAACTTACTCAGTGAGAGAGAATTTTGCAGCAATATATTACATCAAGCGTTTACTTAGAAATCTCACACAGGGGGAGAAATCAGTAACACAATATTATAGTGCCTTGATGCGTCTATGGCAACAGATTGACTTGTATGAGATTCATCATTAGTTTTGTCTCACTAATAAGGCTTACTTTAGACAGGTGGTTGATCGTGATAGGTGCAATGATTTTCTTGGACTGAATGATGTCTATGAGGATGTGAGAGGAAGAATCATGGGGATGAAGCTTCTTCCCTCATTGGAGGAAACTCTTAATATGGTCAAGTGTGAAGAGAGCATGAAAGCTTTAACACAAAACAACATTGTTGCTCCTACAACTTTTCCAGTTGAAGCCTCGGCCATGGTGGTACATGGAAATCAAGGAGGAGACCAAAAGAAGAAATCAGCAAAATGGTGTGACCACTGTAACAAAAGTGGCCACACCAAGGAGACTTTTTGGAAGATCCTTGGTAAGCCAACAAATATGAAACAGAGAGTCAAAAATGAAAGCAAGGGTATGATGATTGCAGAAGTAGATAACAGCCCACTTAATAATGACAAAATCATTGCGTTGAGAAAATTTCTAGGAAAGCAGGTTCAATTGAACTCGATAGAAAAAATTTGTGAGATATCTACTCCCTCTGTTACCTTGGCCAATGCAGGTACGACTCTTATAGCTACACTTAGTAGTGTGATTGAAACAAGGAATCTATGGGTAGTTGATTTGAGAGCCATAGACCACATTACTGAATTTGAGAATTGTTCAGTGAATTTTCATCATATATTGAGCATACTTTTGTTAAAGTTGCGAATGGATCTTAAGCAAGGGTTCATGGAACTGACATTGTTGTTATATCACAAACTATTATTTTAAAAAATGTTTTGTATGTGCCAGAGATCGAGTGTAGCTTGCTATCTATGAGAAGAATTGTTATTCAATTAGGCTATATGGTTATATTTACTAAAATTGGCTGTGTTTTTCAAGACCAAACTTCGGGGAAGAGAATTGGCAATGCTAAGGAATGGAATGGGCTTTACTAATTAAAGGAAGTTCGAAGAATAAAGACAAGCATGCTATCAGTTTTTCTGTTTATGTCTAGTAATGAGATTATGTTATGGCATTCTAGGTTAGGCCACCCTAGTTTAGCTACATGAACATTTGTTTCCTCAAATCTTCAATAAAATTGATTTCAGTTTTCATTGTGATACTTGTAACCTAGCCAAACATACTCGAAATTCTTATCCTTCACATTCTTATATTCCTACATAGCCTTGTGCCTTGATCCATAGCGATGTTTGGGGCCCTTGTAAACATGAAACTAACTCACAAGTTAGGTGGTTTGTTACTTTCATTGATGACCACACACGATTAACATGGGTATTTCTTATGAGAGAAAAATCAGAGATGTTCCAGATTTTTAAGAACTTTCATGCCTTTGTTCAAACTCAATTTCAAACTGTCATTAAAATCCTGAGGAGTGACAATGGTGGAAAATATGTGAACTCGAATTTTAAACAGTTTCTCGAAGAACAAGGTGTTCATCAAACCTCCTGTGTCAATACTCCACAGCAGAATGGAGTAGCTAAGAAGAAAAATAAGCATATAATAGAAATAGTTAGGGCTCTTATGATTGACAAAAATGTGCCAAATATTTTCTGGGGAGATGCAATTTTAACAGCCACACATCTTATTAATAGAATGCCCTCAAAGGTTCTCAAATTTCAAACACATCTTCAAATGTTCCATGCATCATTTCCTAATTCTCACCTTACTCTTTCTCTTCCAAAAAAGGATTTTGGGTGGGTCGCATTTGTTCATAATAATCATGGGGGAAACTTGATCCTTGTTCCGTTAAATGTGTCTTCTTAGGTTATCCATCCACTAAAATAGGTTATAAATGCTACTCACCCCAAACACAGAGTATACATTACCATAGATGTTACCTTTGTTGAACACCAACCATATTACTCCAAATCATCCATTCAAGGGGAGGAAACCAAGAGTGAATGGCTTATTTGGGAAACAGTGTCTGGCCATAATTATGATGAACTTGGTCAACATGTGACACTTCACAAAATAATGGGCCTCAAACACCTCAAATACCCGTTGTTATACCCAAAATACTTGAAACCAAACTAGATGGACCTATCTCTCCTAAATTCCCTAATATTTCTACTCAACACACACCTGAGCCTGCACAAAGATCTTCTTCCACCCATCTAGAATAGCCTCTTGACCAGTCACAAAACCTAGATAGAGCTGAAACAAGGGTGGACCGGCTTCTACAAACCTATTCAACTATTCTAGATGAGGAAAGACTGCTAAACAAAGAGTTACAATTGAAGAACCCATTCCAATTTCAGTGCAATGCCATGACTCGGTACCCGGAACTGGTCTTGATGATTCAAATCTGCCAATTACGTTGAGGAAAGGAAAAAGGGCCTATACATAGCATCCTATAAGCAAGTATGTGTCTTTACAATAGACTCTCATCTAGATTGAGAACTTTTGTAGCCAACGTTGCTAGTGAACAAATTCCAAGGGATTTTGATGAGGCTTTTTCTATCCGAATTAGGGAAAAGCAATTGAAGATGAGTTAGCAACACTAAATAAAAATCAAACTTCGAAACTGACTAATTTGCCTAATGGGAAATCTGTTATAGGCAGTAAGTGGGAGTTCACTGTGAAATATAATCTAGATGGGAGTATAAGTAGGTACAAGGCTAGATTGGTTGCTAAGGGGTTGACTCATACACAGGATATAGACTATCGAGAAACTTTTGCTCCTTTGCTAAATTTAATACTATCAAAGTATTATCTCTAGCTGCAAATTTGAGTTGGCCCTTATATCAATTAGATGTCAAGAATGCTTTCTTAAATGGTGATCTTGAAGAAGAAGTGTATATGGAAATTCTTCTTGGTTTGACAAATCCAAGTAATGATGGGAAAGTATGTAGACTTTACAAGTCATTGTGTGGATTAAAACAATCTCCTAGAGCTTGGTTTGAGCAATTTACTCAAGTTGTGGTGAACCTTGGAAACACACAATGTGAAACTAATCATACTCTCTTTGTTAAACATAAAGATGGGAAGATGATTGTTTTACTTGTTTATGCTGATGACATAGTGTTGACAGGGAACAATCATGAGGAGGTAGACAGACTTAAGAAGAATTTGGCTACTGAATTTGAGGTGAAGGATTTGGGAAACCTCACATACTTTCTCAGCATGAAAGTGGCAAGATCCAGTAGTGGAATTAGTGTATCACAACACAAATATACACTAGATCTTCTCGAGGAGATAAGAATGTTTGGTGCAAAACCTGCTGACACACCTATAGGAGACAATCAAAAATTGGATATAAGGGAAGATGATATACCTGTTGACAAAGGGAGGTATCAAAGGCTAGTGGGAAAGCTTATATACTTATCCCACACAAGACCATATATATGTTTCTCCATGAGTGTAGTGAATCAATTCATGAACAACCCACAAGAGGAGCATATGGAAGCTGTTTACAGGATACTTAGATATCTAAAAATGACTGCAAGCAAAGGATTATTATTTGCCAGGGGAGAAAGTAGAGGAGTTGAAGTCTATACAGATGCAGATTGGGCTGGCTATACAATTGACAGACGACCTACTTTAGGATATTGTACTTATGTTTGGGGCAATTTAGTAACCTAGAGAAGTAAGAAACAATCAGTAGTAGCTAAAAGCTCAGTAAAAGCAGAATACCAAGCCTGGCACATGGAATTTGTGAAGGGATATGGATCCTACGACTTCTAAAGGAACTTAGTATCAGTTTTGAGATGCCTATTGGAGTCTGGTGTGATAATAAGGCAACAATAGGGATTGTAAATAATCCTATTCATCATGATCGCACTAAACATGTGGAGATTGATCACAACTTCATCAAGGAGAAGATTGACACTAAGCTGATAGATCCCTCACATATTTCAAGTAGTAAACAAATTGCAAACAAAATGACCAAAGCCTTATCAAGGGTCAAGTATGATGAATTGTGTGGCAAGTTGGGAATGATCAATATCTATTTACCAGTTTGAGGGGGAGTGTTAAAAGTGGGTTGGTAACCCTAGGGCCCATTACAGCATTTAACCTAATCCTTTTCTCTTTACTACTCTAACTCTGCCATTTTATCTCTTTAAATTATTGTTTCAGATTTGTCAAATCTTTTTATTAAGATTTACTTTTATCTTTTACTGATTTTTAGGAGGAAAATTAGGAAGAATATTGTTTTAGAAATTCCTCCCCTATGCCTATATGTATCAGTGAACTTTATCAATAAAATTTGAGCTTTATGCGCTGCCCTATTAGCTCTATTTACAGCTTTAGAAAACTCTCCAGCATTTTGTTGTATTGGTTTAGCCTTGATGCTCTCCTTGTCTTGTCTAAGGAAAATACCTTATCCTCCTTTTTCTTGATTTTTGTTTGTTCCTCCTAATGAATTCTCTTTTATGAATAAATTGTAGAAAAGGCAAATGTTCCCTTCCCTGCATAAAGCTCTAATGGGGATTTCAACAGCACCAACAAATTTTTGTTATAGTCAAGTAATAACATTAAAAATGGTGTAATTATACAAACCATGACTCTATGAAATAAATTATTAGCAATATTGAAGAAGCCTACAAACATAATGCCAGAATCTTTATTTTCTTGAAGATACCTTTTGAGTTCAGAAACTAAATTTAGGCATATAATACCATCTCTACAATTTACATACCTTGGACAGAGCATCCATAGCTCCTTCCATGTGATTTAAATCATTACTGTCCAAGCAATTTAATAGGGCTTGCAATAGTTCAGGCCACCCCAGAACTCCCTCAAGTTGAACAACAACACTAATAATAGTTCCTACTGTAGACCTGATGTTCCTGTCTGCAGCTCCAAGACAAGGCAGCAACTCTGATTTCACATATTGCTGATATGCAGGAAGCATAGATTTATAAGTGGTTCTAAGGTTATTCTTCAGATATAGACCTGCAGCCTGTCGAACCTCCACTAGCTTTCCCTGTTCAAAATCCAAATTTTCACAGCAGCCTAATTATCAACACAAAATCTGGATTTCCATAAACCAATGGATGCAAGGCACCACTCATTTGTGCAAGAGCTATTTCTCTTAGGAATTTAAAGACCAAATCCTGCTCTACATTTCCGCACACCAAAAGTCTTACAAGCAATGACAAACGGGTAAAACCATATTGTTTCAATTTCAGGGTCCATTTGAATGGTTTTAATACATTTGATCTTTACAAGTCAATTTTGATATTATACCACAAACATGTCGGTCAAAGAAAATTTAGGAAATTAATTGATTGAAGTCACTGGTCCAACATCCTAAAGCATATCATAAGTTCCAAAAAATAATTTTCCACCCAACAAATTATGATACAGCTTAACACAATGGCCTATCTTCAGTAATGAACTGATGTAGATACAGATTAAAGCGCTGACTTTTCATTCATGAGTGAATTATATATCCTCAATGCACCATATGACAAGCATTTTACATAGAAGGCTACCTCTGCGTACACCATGAAGCATCAGCTGCATCAGTCTAAATTTAATTTAGAATATATCAAAGTCAAACAAAATCCTCATAGGAAGGCATAAATTAAGGCCACCGTAAATTTTTTAAAAAAAATAAAACCCCGTTATTCATGAAGGAAGCAAGTATCCTCATAGAGCCGGAACCCCCAAGATACATCCTTGCTACTGAAATATCCTCTAACTTAACTCCAAAAGCATTCCAGGAAACAAGAACTTGTACTTTAAGGCGGTTAAATGGAAATTGTCTAGTACCTCAGCGCGTGCAAGAATGAAAACGAGATAATTGTTAAAGTCAGGGAGCTGAGAGTAGTGCTGGAGTTGCTGCCAAATCTGAGACTTGTCAGCAAAAGTAGAATGAGTAATCTGCTGCTCCAACAAGCCACAGATCTCCTTAAAGCCTTCTTCTTGTGGATTCCACGGAGTATTGGTGGCCATATTTAACGGATTCTGTCAACAAAAGTATTTAGCTTCCGCTCAATTTGAAGAGAGTAACGCAAGTTCTAAAGATTCTTGAGAGAAAAACAAGTTTGGAACTTGCTCAGGGGTTTTGCGGGCAGAGTAAAGGGGGCGAGGACGACGAGCACTTTTCAATAATACAAACAATTTTTTAGTGCAAAAAGAAGGGTCACTGACATAATTGGGTTTTCATTTCACCGGGTTGTCACACTCAACGTTGAAGGGTAACGTCAATGAAACATAGCTTGGACTTCGAATTCATCGGGAAAATTTGAAAAATTGGAGGAAGAACAAGGTAGAAGGAAGGAAGCCCATGTGCATTACTTTGCCAATTGGCACCATTGATAGGTTAAATTGAACTCTCGACCGAAAAAGTATTGGGCAAATTGAAATTATACTACTACTTTACAACAGACACGAAACAGAGCAGCATAAGCCAACTAGCCTTTGTGAAATCGAGCGTGGGACGTTGGTCTATGTAGAGTCACAGATGCCAGATACAAAATACATGAAAAAAGTTTAGAAGTTTAACAATTATTACGATAATTAAAAGAATTAAAAATTAAAATTAAAATTAAAATTAAAAAATAGAATAATTTTGGAGATAAACTTAGATGTTTTTTCTCTTTTTATGATGCAAGGAAGAAATAATAATTTAAAATTTATTGAAAAATTTTATTTAGTTTTTTTAATATTTGAATCCTATTAATATATTTATACTTGAGAAATGAAAGTACTTGCAAGTCTAACCATGTCTTGAAGATAAAAGTTGGTGTCTGAGTTATGTTAATTAGATATATTGTCAGGTCAATTAGTTTTTGCAGTGGGACGCATCTACCAGTCACACAATCTGAAAACATGTGCTAGAAACAAAACTACTCTCGAGAGCTAATGCTGGGTTAAAGACTTGGAGTTTTCATTCCCATAATTGTCCTAACACTACTTGATTCCAAACTATGAATAAAACAATTTTTTATCACCTAATGCTTTTATATAACTATAAATAAGAGTCCATTTCAAAGTTCAAGCAATTTTGGGCTATAGTATTTGTCAAAACCTATATTCATTTTTTATCAACTTCATGTTGCTTTTTTATTAATATAGAGTAGAAGAGTTTGAAAATTTAATTATTGATGTAAATGGGAACTTTACTAAACAACTTTGAAAATTTTCATACACACTTTAGTAGAAACAATAATAAAATTTTTTATATCAAATATGTTTAAGTGTTGATTTTTTAAGATATTCTATGTATTACACGAATGTTAAAAGGATAAGAAGAGTTCTACAGAACCCAATGAAATTTGTAGAGAAAAATTGAAAAAATGAAAAATTTTGCATTGAACTTAATATGAGTGGTATTATTCATGATATATAAATAGTGTTATTTTTTATAAATTTTATATATTTTTAAAAAATTTATATATTTTTTATTGATTGATTTGAAAAAGGCAAAAAGTGAAGTAGAAAAAAGTATATAACTTTCTTTTAATCCTGTGGTCCTTTATATAAAATAATTTTATCCAAATTACAGGAATTAAAAATGAGAATTAAAGTTAGTTAATTATTTTAATTTTTTTTAAAATTAAAATACTTTTTTAAATTACATTTATTTAATTTTTTTCTCTTTTTTTATGATAAATTAAATATAAGTATTTTTTAAAAATATATAATATATATTACCTCATATTTTAAAAAAAATCTTATATTTAAAATTAAGATAAAATATGTTATATTTAATAAGGAAGAAATGGAGTATTTAAATAAAAAGAACACATTGAACGAGAATCAAATTCAATTATTACCGTTTGCTTGTTTGGGATTGGGTTGTGTGACCCCTTACAAGGTAGCGATATGTTAAGTAGAAAGCTTGTTCAGCTTTTTGTTTTTTGTCCTTGAAAAATAATCATTGGATGCTCAGCGAGCGCACACCGTACAAAAAGAGAGCAAAGCCAGCAAAGCAAAAGAAGGGCCTAAAATCAGCAAAGAAACTAACAGAAATTAACCAACCCAGATCCACACTCTTATGTCCTCACTAAGAATAGCTGCCGGAGGAGTTGGGGGATTACATCTCAAGCCCTCATTAGAGTTCTTAGCCAGCTAGTCGGCTGCTAAGTTGCAGTATCCCGGAATCCAGTTGACTTCAAACATCATGAAACGCTTACATAGATCCGTGATGTCCTCTACAATGTTCAGACACCTCCAATCTTGGCACTGAGAGCTACCAGACACAGAATTCATGTGATGATATAATACTAAAGGGCTTTGAGAGTAGAGGTAGAAATAGATTTGGTTAAATTTTAGTTAAATAAGTCAGGTGTATATCTGACTTATTAATCTTTTAAATGTTTAGTCTAAACTCTATTTAAATTTCTATTAAAAAGTAAAGTAAAAATAATATTAATTTTAATTAAAAAATAAAAATTTTAAATTTTAAATTTCTAATGACTAAATGCATGATTCATATATATTTATGTTATGACCCATATATTTAAATAATATAATAGAAAAATAGTCAATTTCTTAACTCTTATAAATTCCACTTACATTTTTTCTCTTGCGATTTTGTCTATATGATATGAAACTTCTTACCTGTTAACCCACTTACTTTTAGGGTGAAACAGAGTGCATGAAATGTGTGAGCCATTGAGGTATAACGGAAGTGTGACGAAGTAAAGGGTGTGAATGAATTATGATGAGATGAGTCTTCCCTCTGATGTTCTCTCCTCCCTGTGATTCTTTGGCCTCTGACCTGAATTTTCCTTCCTTCCGCTATTCTTTTTTGAGTATTTTGTTCTTCCCTGTTGCTGTGACAGTGTGCTAGGTGCCATGCACTTACTTTGTAATCCAGAGTTATCGCTTTCAATACGATAAATCCATTTCCATTTTCCTTGTGTGTATTTGTCGACTGATTCTACAGGAGTACATAACAATTCACCAGTTGAAGGCTGTCAGATTCAAATACCGAATTAATCAAGAGCCATTTGCACGCTCTTTCACATGGCTAAAACTTCACCCATAGGCGCAGCGCAGAGCAAGCATTACACAGACTACTACACAACTCTACCCACCACATTGCCATTATGAGTTCTTGCAATCACTCCTAAACCTTCTCTCTTTTTCTTCTCACAGAACATACCATCGGAATTAAAACTCGATGACAAAGAGGAGGCTGCCATAGCCGAGGGTCACCGTCAGTTGGAACATTGGAATCATTCTTTACCTCTCTCCACCTATTAGCCAACCAGAATTTAGGTAGCTTCTCATCTGCTTTTCTGAGCACTGCAACTGGATCCACTTTAACATGCTCATACAATCCTGCGCATCTATCCCTCCAGATATGTGAACATGTCATAGCAACTCTGGCTTTATCAAACTCTGATAACTGACAAGTACTTCTCCAGGAGCAACTGATGCAGCCAAATGTCAAACCTACTAATATCCGTATCCTCCAATTTCAGAGATAGAGCAGTACCAAACCAAACTAACTTCACCCAGCAACATAGCAACAACACATGCTCCACAGTTTCACCACAACCACAGCCAGGACAAGCCTCTGAAAATGAACAATTTCCTCTTACAATGGTTGTCCATTGTAGGCAAAATATTGTTCACAGCTCTCCAGAGAAAGAATTTCACCTTAGCAGGCACTTTCATTTTCCAAATAACTTTCCTAAGGGATTTTGGGGTCATCACTAAGCTACTAGGACCAGCTGAGGCAGATTTCACAGTTGAGAGATCTTGCTATAGCATAAGCAGATTTTACAGTGTAATACCCACCCTTCCCGGCAATCCAGCCCAGTTTATCCTCTCTCCCCACAGCAGCCACAGCCCAGAGGGATAGCAATAATTGCATATTGCATTCTTCTCCTGCACTGTAAACCAATCTTCAATCCTGGACAAGTCCCATATGCCAGAATGCATTAATTCACTGATTCTCATATCAGAAGCTTGTTCAGTTTACGCAATGGAGTTTTCATTTTCAGGCCAAAATTTTATGCAATGGAGTTAGAAACTAACTTTTGATGTCACGCCTGATTTTTGTTTTTCTTTTTTGGTCCCCTATTATGTCTGAAATAAGTGGAGTAGAAACACAGACAGCAAAGGAAAGAAAAACAATAACTCTTGCATGTGGCCATTTATATGAAATGATTAGGTTTTCATTCACACTCTCATAACAAATCTCGGATCGTATCTAATGATATTATAATTTGCTTTTCACGACATGATTCAAATATTATCGTCATGTCTGTTGGGAAAAAAATATTATCATCTTAACATGAATCGAGCAAGTAACCAAATGCGGGACCCAAATAGATAAGTGCAATAAGCGATATTTCTTATCAATTTAATTTTTTTTGGGCCATGTCTTATCAATTGAAATTAGACTTTCGTTAAAAATAATAATAATAACCTTTAAAAATAGAATTATAAATTAGATTGCGAACCCAAGAGTTGCACAGGCTTCTTTTTTGCGCTAAAGCATGGGACACATTAAGATTTTAAACATTTATGTTATGAAAACAATTAAAATACGTATAAAATGCATAAATTTTTAACATGACACAGAAAATTGTATTATAAAAAATAAAAATTAATAGTAACAATAAAGATCAAAACTGTAAAGTGCAATAAATAAAGATACAAAGCTATAGGTGTATTAAGACAATTTGAACAACATATTACCAAACCATAGTATATTTCAAGTTAAAAACAAAAAATGATGTATCTAACTTATATCTATAAAATATTCACATTTTATGATTTTTTTCTCTTAAAAATACTGAGTTTTAATATATTTTTTACATGATTTTATATAATTTGAGATATATTTGTATCTCAGGAAAATTATGAAGAGTTTTGAACATTTTATGGCAAAAAAAATGAAGGAAATTGTGCAATAACGAGTCCATATTGTTAGATATGCTGGCTTCCCAAGAGAGGGGTGAATTGGGAAAGTTAAAATTTTCTGCAAAAGTCAAGAGTGTAGTGAAGACAAAAGAGACAGTAAAACAGAGTATAAAAGAATAGCAATGTAAGGGCAGTAAAGAAGAAGGGAAGACACAGATGTTTATCCTAGTTCAGTCTCTCTATCTTGACCTGCGTCAAGTCCCTAAGCAACTATTTGAGATTTTCCACTATCCTGCAAGAATTCAGTAGGCTTCTTGTAATTGCCTCAGTACAGCTTTGATGCTCTGTTCTGAGAGCTTACAACCTCTCTCTTTGCACTCTAACTAAGTGCTTCTCAAATCCCTTATGATATCTCCTCACAAGAAAATCTTTCTTCCAGATGAAAATAAGATTGATTACAAAGAATAAACTCTCTAATTTAGAGTGTATATGAAAGTTGAAGTGTAGAAGAATGAAGTATGAGAGTAAGAGACTTTGAGTTGAGAATTTGACAGAGTCTCAGCATATACAATGTAAATTCATTACCCACAACTTCAAATGAAGTTCTATTTATAGATTTATGTCTTAACCATTCCTTCGAAACAAGATCTAGCCGTTAGAGAAGTTATCCAACGGTTACTCTGAAAAACTATCCGTTCACCAACCGCATTTAATGCTTCTGACACTTAAAGTTCAAATTTTGGTTGGTCAACAGACAAATTTCACAGATACCGAAAGTTAAAGACTTTAACATTAAACTTCAAAGTTCGTCTGTTTATGAAGTAAAGTGTAAATTTCCATCTTTGAAAAATATTTCTATGTTGGATCATACAAATTTTCAAGTTAAAGTTCTTCTAATAAGTGTGAACAGTTGTCCCATATTGCTACAGTGCATTCGAAGTTTGAATTTTGGTGTGCAAAATTCGTCTGTCGGTGGGCAGCTCAATAAGGCATAATAGTTCATCTTTTCGAAATTCAAATTTTCAAGATTCAAAGTTCATCTATCAGAGGGAGCTCTTATCAGACTTATTTCAAAGTTCGAATTTCTGAAAACCAACATTCGTATGTCAACAGATTGTCATAACAAACTTGCAAGCTTTGTTTCTAAAATTCAAATTTTCAAAATCAAAGTTCATCTGTTAGTGAGCCAATTTTGAACTCTTTCTAAACTTCACTTTCAGATGAGTTTTGACATATCCTCAGATGAATTTTTCTTTTTTATGAATTGTGTTTTATTAGAAATTCAAATTTTCAAAGCACAAAGTTCATCTATTAGAAAAGTATCTTATCAGACTCATGCCAAAGTTTGAATTTCTGCACTTAAAGTTTGTCTATCAGAGGAATCTCTTTTCTGACTAACTTATTTTCAATTCGAAATTCGAATTTCAGAAGTCAAAGTTTGAATTTTCAAAGCAATAGATCAGCTTTAACACTTTAAAGTTCGTCTATTAGTGGGTGATTTTCAAATATTCCATGAATTAACATGGAATCAGATTTCTAAAAACATTCATTTGCCAATCCAAAGCCTTTTACTCAAATTAAACAAGGTAAGAAGTTCTATATCTAATCTTGTGCTGATTTTACTTAGATTTCTCCATTTGGGATCTTCCATGCACCTTTGATATCTTCTTTCTAAGCTTTGAAAGGTTGATTTGGAATCATCAAAACACTTGATTCAACACATATGGTCCCAACTAATTTCCTCACCCGCGACTAGGTGAGGAGGCGAGAAATATTTCAGAGCCCATATAGACCCGATGTCGAGTCCTCTTGTGAAAAAACCCAGACAGCGTCAAATGAAGACTGAGAAGGGACAAAATATATATCATACACTTGGCGCCGGGGGGACTAAAAGGCAAAGCATGTGGCACCAAGTGACACCATTTATATCATCACTGGGCTTGTTCAGCAAGCAGTGTGCATGGTCTATGAAAAAAAAAGCTTTCTGGACGCATTAGACACGCAATCACTTATTCAAAAGCCCTAGAAAAGCTATTCTGAAGTCTTTAGAGCTTAAAGGGAGCATTCTGATAGCAGATCCAGAAGAATTGAAGGTATAGTGAGACTTAATCATTCTCTTCTTCTACTACTTCTCTTTCTTCAATTTTTGTCTTGATGTTTTAGGGGATTTTTATTGAATTGTTATTGAGAATGATATTTTTACATAACTAATTCTCCAAGTTAGGGCTAAGCATGCAGCCTAATTGGGATTGATTAAAGTTTAATATGAGATTATGACTCTTGTTCTTTTATTAAATTCTTTCAAAATAGTTATGTTTAACTATATCTATCTTTTTTGTACTCTTTTGCGGATTTTGTGATTGACCACCATAAGATTCATTTTGTGGGTAAGCTTGATAAACTAAAAGGTGAAAAATGAACTAAATCTAGAAAGATAGATATAAACAATGATTCTAAAAATAGAATTAGATGTTTATGATAATTTTAGTTATAGTTTCAAGGTTTAATTAGGAACTTTGGTTGCATGAGAGTGAATTAAAATATAATTAAATATAGACTGATTGACCGACAGATAATTATAACAAATTAGAAATAACTATCACTATAATTATAAAAAGAGTCAATTTAAAAGTAAATTTTAGTTGTTTCAAGAAGGTGAAATTCAATCCTCTAGCACTCTTAGTGATTGATTCACACCCAACATATTTGCTTTTCTACATTATTTTTATCCTTACTTTACTCTCTTATTGACTTTTCACAAATTATTCTTTTAATTAAAATTGATTAATTGAGTCAACCATAACCTCCTTCAGGTACAACTTCTAAAATACTTTATGATATTTTCTATATTGCAATTGGCCCTGTATACTTGCAAGAGATTGATCAAGTTTTTAGCGCAATTACCACAGAGGCTAATGGAATTGCTGAATTGTTGACTTTAGTCTTTCTTTCACTCTTTGATTTTCTTTTATTTTTAATTTTCTTTCACATGTTATTGAGATCCAAAAGTATCAATCGTGCTTCTGAATTGACTCATATTAATCCTGAAATTGAACATGTTAACAGGGCAAACCGAGCTAAGAGAAGAGAGATGGTGCAAAATAATCACGAACGATGGCAATGGCAATTTTAATGACATCAATGACAACAATGATCAACAGGAGGACAACCGAATAGTACCTCATAATCTGAATTATGTATTTTGGAGGAATGCAGATAAGCCTACAATATATGATAGTCCATCATGCATTAGATTAATTGAAAATACCAAAAAACTATGAGTTTAAGACCATACACTTAAACTCGCTTCCATAATTTCATGGGCAAATAGGCGAGGATGCACTGAGATTTCTAAAAGGCTTCTATAAGAGGATCAATCTGCTTCCTCCAAATGGCTCACTGTGGATGAACTTAAAATGAGGTGCTTCAACCTTTGGTTGAAAGATAATGCACGAAGATGGCAACTCAATCTACCTAAAGATCATTTAACATCATGGAGGGAGATTTTTAATGCGTTTATAGCCAAATTTTATTCTCCTCAAAGAACTATAGACTTAAGGTGTCGCACCAGGAAAAATGCGACGGGAGAAAAAGGAGAACAAATCTAGTTTTCGAGTGAAAACCGACTTGTGAGGAGTCGCCACCAAAATTTTAAGAAAAATCTTGGGAAACCATATTAAAGGGGAAAGGATGGTCTGCGTAACCAGAGTTGGATTCGGGAGTCGATTGTGTGTGGGGAAGGTGTTAGGCACCCCACAACACCCGTTCCTAGGAACGGTTACCTTACGTTGATTGTGTAAATTAATATGGCTTAAAAATATTTTGGTTTTCCTTTTATAATTCACATGCGAGAAAGTGGGTAGAGAAAAAAGAAATTAAGAAAATTTGGAATATAAGATAAAGAAAATAAATTAAATTAAAGTTCAAAGATATCTAAGCAAAATGAGAAAAAAAGATTGGGAAAATTAATTGGGAAATATTTGTTAAATTAAGGGAAAAACACCAAATAAATTCGAAAATATTTATTTTTTACAAAGGCGGACTTGACCCAGGATCAGAGCCTGGGGCCTACGTACCCTGTGATGGGGATCAAAGTCCACGTAGTTCGGGACTAGAAAAGCATGTCTATTGGTTGATATTTTTTTAATTATAAAAATTTTGTGATAAGAGAAAGTTATTTGAAAATAATTCAACTTTTTGCAAACAAAATAATTTTCTGAAATTGAGTTGGTGTGTTTTAATTTGCCAAAAGACAATTTAATCTCATTTTACTTACTCTTATTTTATTTTGCTTTGAAAACATTTCTCATATTTTTTTGACTTTTGATGAATGCTTTTGTTTGATTTTTGACTTTTAAAATAACATTGTATTTTTTTTTGAAAATTTTCCAGATAACGAAAATTAATCCTCCCGTTGCAGACTCGCAGTCATACCCGATAGATTAATTTCTTAATAACCTGCGGAGGTTCCAAACCTCGCGGTACAACGGTTCTATTACATTTTTAAATGCCACGTAACACCTTTATTAGGTATTTAAAAAAAAAACTCGTCACATTATTTTTTATATTTTTTTTTTTTGAAATATGGCTATTTTCTCAAAAGAGAATTATTTAGTTGGTATAGTCACGTGGATTCACAATCTCACGCAATATCTCAATAGGCCAAGCACCTGCGTAGGCTCAAAAACTTACATGGTATGGTTACTAAATCAATTATGCCTATTATTTATTTTATTTTATCATATATATATATTTTTATTTTTATTTTTTTGGAGATAATGACATTTTGAAAACCCTTTGGGGCCAATTATGAATATGTTTGGATAATACCCCCATGCACCCCTCGATAGACTCATAAAAAAAGCTTTATAACCATTTAGAAATGAGCGGGCCTAAAAGGAAAAGCCCACACTATACTCCCTCTTACTTTGTTTACTTGTTGCCCCCTTTTTTTTTAGTTGGGCTCATGACTTACTGCAAAAAGTCCAGACAAAAATCCCCTTTTTTCACTACAGATTGAGACCTACTAAGGACCAAATTTCCCATCCCACTTGTATCTACGTGGGCTTGTAGCTTCATACACAGTGCATGGGCTCACAAAATTCCCTTAGCTTTTCTTTTCCTCTTCCCCTTTTTTTTTGCAGGCCCTTTGCACTAGGATAGCCTCTCCCATCGGCCCAACACCTCCCCCCCAAAACTCACGGGCCCAACCAAAACGCATGGGCCCAATGGCCTCTTCCTAAGTTTTGCCCCAAAACTCATGGGCCCAATTCGCATCAGGGACTCAGGAATGCACTGAACACGCAACAAGACGCCTAGAACAAAAACAAAATGAAACAGAATGCACAAACCGATCCCTCCCACTAACGTGATCCACGGGTGGCCAGAAACATCATGCACGAAGAACAACCCAGAAAAACCCAGAAACATCAAGCGCGAAGAACAACCCAAAAATCTGTCGAGTCCCGCATAGAGGAAAGAAAAAAAATCCAGATCAACTAAAGCCTCCCTAAAATTAGCCGAGAAAACAGTCACATGATCTGTGATTCATGACCAGATTCAGTAGACAAGAAGGGGTTTTACCAGACTGAAATCCCTATTAAGAAGTTCCTGCTCCCGCGATGTCCTCCCCTCCGTTGAATCTTCACCCGCCGGCCGAATGTCTTCCTGCTTCTTGTCTCACCGTCGTGACCGAGCTCCTTCCTCTGTTCACCTCTGCTCTCCTCGGCTCTCGGTCCCCGCAGTTTTGAAATCCCTTTCTCGGATTTCTCAGGCCCAAATTTTTTCGTCCTCTTAGCCTTCGGTTCAGTCCCCCTTTTATAGAGCTTCCACGGCCGAGGGGGGAGGAGTCCCCGTGCTTGCGGTCTTCGGCTCCTCCAGTTGCGTACACGCCTCCTCTGTTCCGGTCTGTTCCTGTCTTTTCATGCTCAGCTTTTTCTCGGCCTCCTCTGTTCTCCTTTTTCTGGTTCAGTCTCGTGTCTCTCTGCCGCGGGTGCTTCCATTGCGGCTTTCTTCGTGCTCGCTTGTCACATCTCCCTCGGCTTTCCATTCTTTCGTGCACGTCCCTCTGCTTTTCAGTTTCGTACACGCCTTCGGTTCTGGTCTCCCCGCAGCTTTCCCCTTCGCGGCCATGCCTCATGCAGCTTTCTCGGTGGCTCTCTGCTCCTGTCCCGTGGCCAGCCCTCGGCCCTGCTCCCTCTTTTTCAGATTCTGGCTCTCTGCTCTCTCCTCTCAGCCGTGGTCCCCCCTTGAGCCCTAAAGGGCTCCCCTGGATTTGAGCCCTAAAGGGCTCACCGGTTGTCCAGTCCACGAGCCCAATTGAGGGCTCGTGACACATTGGGCTGAAGTGGTTTTCAGCCCAATGTGGTTCCCATCTTCTTTTTTTTTTGTTGCATTTTGGGCCGAGCTTGGCCCAAAACCCTATGCCACTTTTTTTGTACTTTTTTTCTTTTATTATCTTTTTATTATTATTATTAAATCTTTTTCGTTCCTCGGTTTAGAGAAAGGATTTTATTATTATATTTATATTTTTTGTTTGTTTTTTCTTTCTTTTTTCTTTTTATTATTTTTTTTTTCATTCAGATATTATTATTCATTATTAACCTTATTTTACTTTATTATTTTATTTTTTTTTGCTCTTGTTTGAGATACCCGGACCAAATGGGGTGTTCACAGTTGCCCCTCTTTACTGTTTCTTATGCGAGAATGAGAAGAATGTAGTTTTTGGAGTTCTTGCATAAGGAAGGGGTAAAGATTAGAACACGCATTTTGTCCGTGCCACATACATGATGACCTGCTTGCCCCTGACGTGGGAGTAAGGTGCCTATGTCGTAGGGCCTTGGGTGCTCGTCACGATGCGAGACTTGAAAAATACCTACTTTAACGCAGGATTTGGAGAATGCCTACTCTGACGCAGGATTTGAAAAGTACCTGCACTGACGCAGGATTTGAAAAGTAACTACTTCTGACGTAGGATTTGAAAAGTACCTGCACTGACGCAGGATTTGAAGGGTGCCTACTTCTGACGTAGGATTTGGAAAGTACCTGCACTGACGCAGGATTTGAAAAGTACCTGCACTGACGCAGGATTTGAAGGGTGCCTACTTCTGACGTAGGATTTGGAAAGTACCTGCACTGACGCAGGATTTGAAAAGTACCTGCACTGACGCAGGATTTGATGGGTGCCTACTTCTAACGTAGGATTTGGAAAGTACCTGCACTGACGCAGGATTTGAAAAGTACCTGCACTGACGCAGGGTTTGAAAAGTACCTACATCTGACGTAGGATTTGCGAATTACCTGCACTGACGCAGGATTTGACGAATACCTACCTCTGACGTAGGATTTGATTTTGTGCCTGTCACGATGCCAGGCTTACTATGCCCTTGACAATTGAGGGCTTTGCAATGTGTAATGCAAGAACAAGTGCAATTTTTCTTTTTTCTTTTTCACTCTTAATGAGAATTTATTTTGTTATGCTTGCAAAGAAAATGTGTGTGAAATGAGGAATTTTTGCTTATGTTTTCTATTTTTCATTGTTTGCTATCCCATTTGAGTGGGCCAATTTTAATGCAATGTATGCATGATTCGTCATGTATGCCCCAATTTGCCTAGAAACTTATTTTGATGCGATGCAGAATGCATCTTTTCCATGTTTGCCCCAATCTAAGTGGGAGTAAGTTTTAATGCAAAGAGGATGCATGTGAAATTTTTTTTTTTTTCAATTTGAATGGGAATTTGTTAGGGAAAATATACGGGCAGTGCGATCTACTTGGATTTTTCATTATTTATTTATTATTATTATTATTATTTTTCATTATGCATGCAGGGAAGATGAGTACGAAGTGATGATTTTTCAATTTAAATGGGAACTCACTTATGTGATGCATGCAAGGGAAATGCATATGTGATTTTTGTTGTTGTTGTTGTTTTGTTGTTTTTTTTTTTTGTGATGATTTTCGGTGTTTGTTATTCATTTATCTTTTCAAAATCTAGTGACCAGATCCCGCTACTCTTGACGGCACTACTTTTAGAGGCTGTAGCCCATCCTCTGTCAGGGGCACGCTAATCAATCGTGTTATTCATTCGACCAGTAAGCCTATCATCACCTCCTCAAGCGAAAGTGGGAGTTAATGCGTGCTTAGAGAGGCTGTCTTGGTGATTTCCTCTTTTAAAATTTTGGTTATGTCAGCGTCGTGATTTCGATAACCACTATAAGTAAGAAGTGTTGACAAGAGTGTGAAGAATAATAGGGCACTTAGATTAATTGACTGTAAGGATGAAGAAATGTGACTACGAATGTCGAGAGAGAAGCATTAAGGAATTAAGGAAAACGAACACAATGGGTAATTTCTAGCATATCGATGGTTTCTTGTCGTGCGCGGCCCTCATGCATCTTCCGAGTTGCCAAAGACATGCATACTCTGAGTGCGACCACATTCTCGCAAACACGGGCTTTAACCTCTTGTGTTAAATGAAGTCACCCTTTGATTAATTGCCGCTAAGACCACCTCCTTCTAGGCTGCCTTGCCGTGGTGTTTTTGCCTTGGGTGCCTTTTTCGGTTTACACCTCAGCAGGCCCTCATTCTCTCCTCCTATCAAGTATAATATTTCTTGACGGCATCTGCATTAACAGGTTTTGGCCATTCTCGACCTTCCATATCTGCCAGTATTAATGCACCACCAATAAAAGCTTGTTTGACAATGTATGGGCCTTCATAGGCAGGAGCCCATTTGCCCCTACTGTCCTCTTGATTCGGCAGGATTTTCTTAAGCACCAATTCCCCAGCTTTAAATTCCCTTGGGTGAAGCTTTTTATCAAATGCTCTTGCCACCCTTTTCTGGTATAACTGACCATGACATATCGCTTTGAGTCTTCTTCCTTCAATCATATTCAACTGTTCAAATCGGTTTTGCGCCCATTCACTTTCTTCTATCCCGGCCTCGGCCATTACTCTTAGGGACGGGATCTCTACTTCAATAGGCGTGACTGCTTCCATCCCATAAACCAAAGAATAAGGAGTCGCTCCTGTAGAGGTTCGTACTGTAGTGCGGTATCCATGTAAGGCATAGGGGAGCATTTCATGCCAATCTCTATAGGTCACTGTCATTTTCCCTAGAATCTTCTTAATGTTCTTATTGGCCGCCTCTACTGCCCCATTCATTTGTGGTCGATATGGTGCAGAATTGTGGTGTTTGATCTTGAAGCGCTCACACAATTTCTTGACCTCGGTCCCATTCAAGTTCGGACCATTGTCGGTGATGATTCTCTCCGGTAAACCATAGCGACAAACTATATTTGTCTTTAAGAAACGAACAAAGGTCCTCTGCGTGATGGCGGGGAAAGAACTCGCCTCCACCCATTTGGTGAAATAGTCGATGGCAACAAGGATGAAACGATGCCCGTTTGAAGCCTTTGGATTGATAGGGCCGATTATATCGATGCCCCACATGGAGAAGGGCCAAGGTGATACCAAAGTATGTAGCGGTACTGGAGGTGCATTGATTCTATTTGCGTAAATTTGGCATTTATGGCATTTTCGTACATACTCGATGCAATCTGTTTCCATCGTCATCCAGAAATAACCACACCTTTGGATCTGCTTAGTCATGGTGTGCCCATTCGCATGGGTGCCGTATATTCCTTCGTGAATTTCTATCATGATCTTCTGGGCTTCGCTTGAATCAACACAACGGAGGAGGATGCCGTCATACCCTCTCTTGTACAGAACATTGGCACTGATGAGAAAATTCATGGCCAAACGTCGCAATGTTTTCTTATCATTTTCTGATGCCCCTGCCGGATATATTCCATCAGCCACATAGGCCTTGATATCGTGGAACCATGGGAGCTTGTCTTGTTCTTCTTCAACAGAGAAGCAGTGAGCGGGCAGGTCTCTGGCTTTCACCTGAATAGGATTGATGTGGATTCCGCAGTCCAGTCGAATCATTGCTGCCAAGGTAGCAAGTGCGTCAGCAAATCTATTCTTATCTCGGGTCAGATGATGAAAGCTAATGGCTTCAAACTGCTTGACCATTTCCGCCAATAACTCTTGATACGGGATTAGTTTTGAGTCCTTGGTCCGCCATTTACCAGTTACTTGGTGAATAATAAGGGCTGAGTCACCATATACCTCCAAGCATTTCACTTCGAGATCAATAGCCGCCTTAAGGCCACTGACACAAGCTTCGTATTCTGCCACGTTATTAGTGCACTCAAATTCGAGCTTAATGGCAACAGGAAATTGTTTTCCCGCCGGGGAGACGAGCACGGCTCCCACGCCGTTCCCGTGCATATTTGCTGCCCCGTCAAAGTACATTTCCCACTTCCTTTCTTCTCCATTATGTTCTTCTTCGTCTTCCTCGACCGAATTTATATCTTCGTCAGGGAAATGGAAGTCTAGCGGCTGATAGTCCTCTAAGGGATTCTCTGCTAAATGGTCAGCTATGGCGCTTCCTTTGACGGCTTTTTGAGTCATATGTTTTATATCATATTCAGATAATACCACTTGCCATTTTGAGACCCTTCCTGCTACATGTGGGCTCTCGAAAATATATTTCAACGGATCCATCCTGGAGATCAACCATGTAGTGTAGCAGAGCATGTACTGCCTCAATCTTCTGGTTGCCCATACGAGCGCACAACATGTCTTCTCGATCATAGGGTAACGCGCCTCACAATCATTGAACTTCTTGCTCAGGTAGTAAATTGCTTGTTCCTTCCTTCCTGACTCATCATGCTGGCCCAAAACAGCCCCCATTGATTCGGAAAGAACCGTCAAGTATAAGATTAATGGGCGGCCTGGTGACGGCGGAACTAAAACAGGTGGTTTCAGCAAATAATCCTTGATTTTATCAAAAGCTTGCTGGCAATTGTTATCCCATTTCCCAGGGTGGTTTTTCCTTAATAGTTTAAAGATCGGTTCACACGTAGCTGTCAGATTGGCTATGAATCGGGCAATGTAGTTCAGTCGCCCCAGGAAACTTCTAACCTCCTTTTCTGTTTTTGGGGGGGTCATTTCACGGATAGCCTTGACCTTATCGGGATCGACCTCTATTCCTTTTTGGCTGACAATGAAGCCCAACAATTTCCCCGATAATGCTCCGAAGACACACTTCTTCGGGTTCAGCCTCAACTGGTACTTGCGTAGCCTCTCAAACAACTTTCTGAGGATGGCGACATGACTTTCATTCTGCGCAGATTTGGCTACCATATCATCCACGTATACCTCAATTTCCTTATGCATCATATCATGGAATAAGGCCACCATGGCCCTTTGATAAGTGGCTCCGGCATTCTTCAAACCAAATGGCATTACACGATAGCAATAGGTTCCCCACTGCGTGATGAAAGTAGTTTTTTCTTTGTCATCCCCATACATGGGGATCTGATTGTACCCAGAATATCCATCCATAAAGGAGTACCTATAGCTTCGAGCAGTATTATCTACCAGAATATCGATGTGGGGCAAAGGAAAGTCATCTTTCGGACTTGCCTCATTTAATTTTCGATAATCCACACACATCCGAATTTTGCCATCCTTCTTGGGCACAGGGACGATGTTTGCCACCCATTGAGGATATTTGGCGACCTCTAAAAATCCTGCCTCTAGTTGTTTCATGACTTCATCTTTAACCTGTAGTGATGTTTCTGTAGCCATTCTCCTCAGTTTCTGCTTCTTTGGCTCGGCGTTTGGGAACAACGGAATTTTGTGAGATGCGATGCCGGGATCCAATCCTGGCATATCCTTGTAAGACCATGCGAATATATCTAAATATTCTTTGAAGAGCTCTATCATTAATTTACGCTCCGGATTATCTACAATCCTGAGTTCTTTCTTATCCTCTTCAGTTCCCATATTAATAGTCTCTATTGTCTCTTCATATGGGGAGATTCCCTCCTTTTCTGCTTCGAGTAATTTGGCAAATGCCTGAATATCCTCTTCGTCGTTGAGCTCGGAGTCATGCATATCAGTGGCAACAAGTGAATCATCTGTCGAGGGCCTTGCATTTTCCATGTCGGTCACGGATTCAGCAGAGGCCAAATCCCTGGCAAGAATGAATGTCGAGTAAAAAGAGACAAATAATGCCAGGCGGATAAAAACAAAATGAATTGACAAGAAGAGACTCCTTTATGTGGAGGCATTTTATTTACGTTTCAAATGACATTACGATAAAACAATTAAGAAGCGAACAATCCGATTACGAGACTAACACGACACTTAAACACGCATTTAAAAGGAGGAAATAATCAAAACAGTTACTCTAAAGCCACGACATCGTCTGCATCCTCATACTCCCAATTTGATAGTGGCACATCTGAGGTATCAGCTATAATCCAGGTGTTAATGCCCGGGCCTTTATCATTACTAGGTGCGACCATCAAGATTACTGGTTGATTGGTAACTTCAGCCGGCTTGGGGAATGTTTCATGAAGGTGGGGGATTTCTCGCTTTTCACCCCTTTTCTTGCCGAGCGAGGGTTCTTCGTCGGAGCTCTCTTTAGTGTGACCATATCCCAGTCCCTGACGCTTGGGGTTACTTGGTAAACATAAGGGTTGACGGATGCCCTGCAGGTGTGTGCCCAGTCCTTTACCCTGTTCAAACCCGCTCCTTTCCATGATTCTGGTGATAATGGAGTTGATGTCTGCCTTACTACTCTGAGCAGTCTCAATCTCCAGGCCTTGGAAAATTGGGCCGTCCTCCTGTTCCGCCACTTCGATGTATGGGAGGGAGCTAGGCTTGCTTACCAAGATCTCCTCCTCCCCTTTGATCACAACTATCTTTCCTTCCCAAATGAATTTGACTTTCTGATGGAGAGTGGATGGTACCGCGCCTGCTGAATGAATCCAGGGTCTCCCGAGCAGCATTGTGTAGGTGGAATTTATGTCCATGAGAAGGAAATCTACCATAAACACGCAAGGCCCAATTTCCAGGGGTAACTGTAAAGCGCCCAGTACTTTGGTTCGAGACCCATCAAAACCCCTAGCGACCATATCACTACTTTGAACTTCCGCCATCTCTATATCCAGCGACTTGAGTGTCGTTAAAGGGAGAACATTGAGTGCAGAACCGCCATCAATCAACACCCTAGCGACAACATATCCGCCGCTCTTCAAGGTGATATGTAAAGCTTTCGCGTTACGAGCGGCATCTGTTATGATTTCCTCCTCTGAAAAGGAAATTGTGGACACCATCCTCGAGATATTCATGATACTTGCTACTTTTTCTGGGGTGATGCTTGGTTGTACGTACGCTTCATCGAGTACTTTTTGTAGGGTTCGGCGGTGCGCCTCGGAGCTTAGAATTAGTGCCAGTATGGAAATTCGAGCCGGGGTTTTCTTAAGTTGATCCACGATGTTGTAATCGCTCTGCTTCATTATCTTCAGGAATTCCTCATCCCCCGTGACTACCTTTTCTTGAGTAGTCTCTTTGGGATTATCACCCTTAGCCTCCGTTTCCTTCTCCTTCTTTTTCCCCTCAGATGGAAGATATACTCTCCCACTGCGAGTAATTCCCCCAGGGCCGGCTATATTTGACACTGCTTGAGGGTTTTTCTCCGCTCCCCTTGAACCACTTTGCGTACATTCAATGATACCATTATACCTCCAAGGAACCGCCTTGTTATCATTGTAGGGAAAAGGTGCTGGTATATTTATGGTCAGCATGGGCTGCTTTGGACTTGCAGCTGTAAGGGCCGCTGAGCTTGTCGGGACTGGAGAACTCGGAGGCAGCTCATTGATGACGAAAGATACTGGCCCCGGGTTTCTTGGAGGGGTTAGCTCCTTGACAGCTAACTCGATAGACCTCATTTCCACCATATTAATTTCTTCATTATTTTTGCTTGGTGTGATGACCCCCAAGGCCATCATTTTCCTCACTTCTTCCCTAAACTGAGGGCATTGTTCAGTGTCGTGACTAGCTTTGCGCCGGTGATGCTTACAGTATGTTCCCCCACGTTCTTCGTCTATTGAGCAACTTCCTTCGACTACTTCCAGCTCATACCCAGCCTCTTTCAAGTAGGTATATAGAATATCGCATGGAACCTTGACATCCTCAAGGCTCTTGAAAATATCAGCTTCCCTATAGATGGCATTTACTTGTCCTTGATGGGCAGGCAACGGATTGGAAGTGATGGTGGAGTTCTCTCCTGTCTTAAGTTGGATGTGATTAGAGTCAATTAAGCTCAACACATTTCGTTTGAAAGTGACACAATCTTCTATTGAATGCCCGGGCACTCCCATATGATATTCACAGATTACGTTAGGGTTATACCAGGCTGGGTACGGGGGATGTATCGGCCTAGAGGATCTCGGTCCGAGCAATTTGGCCTCATAGAGTTTATGATACAATTCTGCATTCGTCATGCCAAAGTTGGGCCATGGCCGATTATCTTGGTGGGGAGCATTTTGCTGCCCTCCTCTTTGGGTTCTTTGGCCATACCCTGGGCTTGTTTGGAATGGTCTTGGATGTTCTCCTCCCAGTTGGTACGTGACGGGTTGTTTTGTGGGGGACGGCTTCGTGTTTTGAACATAGTTCACGCTCCCGTCCTTTCTCTTAGTATCCTGGGCTTTCCGAGCATTGGCACTTGCTTGAGGTGATGGGATTTTCCCCTCCCGCATGTCTGTGTCGATCCTTTCCCCAACTTTCAGCAAATTGGCAAAATCATCAGTATACGTGCCTATCATGTACTGGTAGAAAGGTTCTGGTAGGGTGCGGATAAAGTATGAGGAAACTTCATCAGGTTCCATGATAGGTCTGACTTGCGAAGCCAACACCCTCCATCTTTGAGCATATTCTTTGAAGGTCTCTGTGGACTTCTTACTCATGGCTTTTAACTGTTCTCTAGTAGGGGCGATGTCAAGATTGAATTTGTACTGTTTCATAAAAGCCTCTGTAAGGTCGCTCCATCTTCGGATCCTCGTTCTATCCAACTGCATGTACCATTGTAGCGCGGCGCCTGTTAAACTCTCCGGGAATATATGGATGTAAAACTTTTCATCCTGAGACCAGACCGACAGCTTGATGCAATATGATTTCAAGTGGTATACTGGATTACCACTGCCATCATATTTATCAAAGTCAGGTACTTTGAACTTCTTGGGTATGACTACCTCAGGGGTCAGGCATAGTTCATTTAATTCCAAGGACCCAAAGGTGTTCAGGCCCTGCAGAGTCTTTAGCTGCTCTTTCAACTCTCCCAATTCATCCTTCAGTTCTTTATCTTTGTTTGTCGGCGTTGGGATTTGGAAGGTATACACAGGGTCTTCACCTGGGTATTCTAATTCTCTTGCCGTCCCCTTTCCAGATCCTTGTTTCTCAAGGACTGACATTTGCGGGTTTCTTGTCTGATGGGCATCCGTCGGTTGTCCTTCTTTTTCCACTGCCCTTGGTGAATCAGAGGCCACTTCAATATTAGGCGGCGCGGGATTCGAAGCGCTTGGTGTTTCGTGAGTATTTTTACTCTTCATCAACTCAGTCAACAGTTTCAACGTGGCATTCATCTCGGCAATTTGCGTTTCCATTGTGGTTATTCGATCGTTGATCACGGTTGATCCCCCTTCAGCTTCCTGATTCCCTTCCATGCTTTCGTTTTCAGATGCCCGACTACGTGACCGCGTGTTATAGACCCTTACTGGTGGGATCTGGTCAGAAGATTTTTTCTTTGGGGGCGCAATGTTGTTTTACCTGTTTTAACAGAATAAGTTTATTAACTTTAACAAGTTCAGTTAGTTGAATTACCTTTTCTTTGTCTGGTCATGTGAAATATCCGGCATTGTATTGGCATAAGGGTTTAGACGCGTTACAGGCCCTCTAATTCCTCCCGAGGACCTATCGTCTCAGGGGAGTTTAAAGTTGACTATTCGTATAAGAAGGACCTTGAATCCCATCCTTACTATAGTCACAGATGACGGATCGGGAGATAGTTGCGTAAGCAGAGATTGATAATTGCATTAATCTTGAAGAAGTCTTACAAACTTAACATTCATATTACATTATCAGAACTTCGTTAAACATTGAAGTTCACTTATGATGCGGGCACATAACGCGAAAAATTCTGTGATCTCAGGCGGAGTATTCATCGGGTTAACCATTCCTTCAGCGCGCCTAAACTCCCAAGCGAAGCTCGGAATTGCCTCATTGGCGAGTTCGATCATCCTTTTGCACCTTTCCATCCATTCTTTGGTTTCTTCGGTTCTGTCAAGGTAGAGAGATCTCCACTTATCAGTATCCTCTGTTTGCTGGTTAAGCTTGTCCACTAAATTCTGAACTGCTTCCGCGGTACTTCCCTGTACCATGGATAATTCATCCGTCCGCTTTTGCAGTAACTTGGTGAGCGATCGGACTTCTTGTTGCAAGTCATCAATAGAGTCGTTTTCCCTCGCCCGCTTTTCGAGTGCCCCTTTTGCCTTCATCATCGTCATCAGCCTTGCCTTACTGTTTGTTGATTCTATCTCCTTGTCTCTCAGACTATTCCTTAACTTCCTAGTTTCTTCTTTCAGCCTTTTAACTTCAGCAATTCTCTCCAGGTCTCTAGCCTGTTTTTCCCCCGCTAGTTCATTCTTCAAGGCAGTGCATTCTTCTTGGAGGCGGGTTAACTCCTCTTTGTCCTTGGAGCTTTCTCCTTGCAGTTCCTGTATTTCCCTTTTCCTTACCGCAAGACGCTTCCTCATCTCTTCATTGATTATGGGTGTATTATTCCCCCGCAAAGGATCTCGGGCAGCATATGCGGGGTTAATTCCAGCTATCCTTCCTTTCAGCCATGCCTCATATTCTGAAGTGGGATTGACTTGCCTTTTACCCAACTCAGCCCTTCCCTTGTAGGTTATTTCGTTCCAGGCCTCTTTAGCATTTAGGCATAGCGCCTTCATTTCCTCGTCCGTGTGATTAATGTATATGGCCCGTACTTCATCGGCTGAAGGAATCGTCTGGAGATATGCAAGTTGTCTCAGTGCGATAGCTGGGTTATAGTTGATGGCGCCTCTAGGTCCGACCAATGGTACATTTGGGAAGTTACCGCAGCAATAAATAATTTCTTCCTCCCACCACCAATCTACTTTCCATAAGAACGTTTCTCTGTTATCACCCTCAATAAATTTCTGTATCCATTCCTTCGGGCTCAAATGATCAAAAGCCCGAGGAGGGGTAAATGCCGTGAGGGGATTGCTGTCCAGATCTTGTTGTTTTCGAAAGGGGCGCTCCTTCCCACACCAGTGGCTTAGCATCCATATATCCAGGATGGCAAGACAGCATCTTATTTTACCTTTCTGCTTTGAGTGGCAGTGGGTCAATGTCCTATACGTCTCCGCTAAAATTGCGGGCACCGGGTTAACTTGGTGGTCTTCTACCTTCTGAAACACACTGATGGCTTCCATGTCAATTACCCCCGCTGAGTAGGGGAAAATAACGGTTCCATAAATGGCCACTGCCAAGACTCTACAAAAAGTACTCCATTCCTGCTTTTCTACGAGTCTCTCTAAGTGGTCTTCGACGTCATATCTGGAGATACCCCCGCCTGGGCCTGGATGCACTATTCGTACTGCTTCTGGGGTAACTCCCAATAGCCTAGATATGGTCTTTCGGGCCGGTAAGCCTTCTAATCCGGTGTATGTGGCTGAATTTTCTTTAATTGGCATCCTCAGAATTTCGCCGTACTCCTCCAATGTCAGAGTGATTTGGAAGTTAGGGAACGTGAAACACCTGAGTGAGGCATCCCAATACTGGCAGAGCTCAATTAACGCTTCTGTGTGCACGGGTACCTTCAAGAGATCAAGTATGTTACCGTACTTCTTTCTGAATTCCCATTCCACACGTCCTCGGATGTGCTTACTTAATTGGACTAACTTATCTAGCGGTTGTATTTCCAGAGTCAGTTTGATGCCCTTGTTCCTGTATGCCTTTCCGGTGGGTGCCTGATCTTGACTACCTCTTAACGCCATTACCCTTATGCCAATCGCTAATGCTGGATATATCACCTGCACATTATAAGAAAAAGACAACTCGTAAGATCTATTTTTATTAGGTGTCAATTTTCCTCCGGTGACTCGCAGTCTCTGTGGAAATTTAACAAGTATCGGCTTCCAGAATTCTATTCAACCAGGGCTATGTGCATTGTTTATTTTTATTTATTATTATTTTTTATTATTATTTTTTATTATTATTATTATTTTATTTTTATTTTTAGATTAATTCCTGTGATTAGGCTGTTTATTAATTTATGGCTTAGGGTAAAATTCATGCTATAATGCAACAACGATGCCTGGACTCAATGCTAAGCTAGGGTCGGAGACCCCGTAGCTTGAAGTTGGATTTTTAATGCAGTCACCTTCATTGCCTCGTATCAGCTCATAATGACATGTGATACTTACTCCGGTGAGGGTAACAATTTGTCACCGTTCTCAAGATAGGTTATAATGTTGACATGTCATGATGCATGCGAAGAAAGGAATGTGCTCTCATGTGTCTTATTCAGGGTGAATCCTGGGTCGGGTCTTTTTTACCCTACGTGGTCGGGCAAGAACTAATAGGTTAGCCACTAATTTGCTTACTAACGTGCATGGTTTCAAGGTGGTTCTATTGCTCTCAAAAGGTCCCCAAGTTGCCCCCACCATATGGTGAGGATCTTATTCGACAAGTACAATTCTCCAAAGGCTCCAAAGCTCCTTGGGAACTGCACGTGTTGCATAAGATACAACCTGAGTGAAGTCTTCATGGCAACCGTCGTGAGTTCAAAAACCCATGAGGAAACCATTACAAACTTCCGCTAGCCTAGGGTGCTCACAGACCCGGGTATAGGGCCCAAAATGTGTGTGATGAGAGATGTGTCAGTGTACAGTGTGTGAGGAGAGCATACAAACCTGTACTTATGCATTACATGACCCTACCTGTCCAACAAATCACAATCGCAGGCAAGAAACACAGTAGATAAAGTCTTCTATCCTGAGGTTCAATCCGCATGTTATCTACCCTAAGACATGTTATTCAGACACCCAAATAACTAGAGAGGCGTGAAAGAACAATGTAAATCACCTTACCAACCCTATGGCATGTTATTCAAATAACAAACAAATAAGTGGCATGTGAAAAAAGATATATTATCATGCAAGGCAGACAACAATTAAAGGAAGACCAAAATAAATATAAAGCCATATTGTAAACACACTCAACGTATATAGGTTTGACTCTCAAATGTCCCCAGTGGAGTCGCCAAGCTGTCGCACCAGGAAAAATGCGACGGGAGAAAAAGGAGAACAAATCTAGTTTTCGAGTGAAAACCGACTTGTGAGGAGTCGCCACCAAAATTTTAAGGAAAATCTTGGGAAACCGTATTAAAGGGGAAAGGATGGTCTGCGTAACCAGAGTTGGATTCGGGAGTCGATTGTGTGTGGGGAAGGTGTTAGGCACCCCACAACACCCGTTCCTAGGAACGGTTACCTTACGTTGATTGTGTAAATTAATATGGCTTAAAAATATTTTGGTTTTCCTTTTATAATTCACATGCGAGAAAGTGGGTAGAGAAAAAAGAAATTAAGAAAATTTGGAATATAAGATAAAGAAAATAAATTAAATTAAAGTTCAAAGATATCTAAGCAAAATGAGAAAAAAAGATTGGGAAAATTAATTGGGAAATATTTGTTAAATTAAGGGAAAAACACCAAATAAATTCGAAAATATTTATTTTTTACAAAGGCGGACTTGACCCAGGATCAGAGCCTGGGGCCTACGTACCCTGCGATGGGGATCAAAGTCCACGTAGTTCGGGACTAGAAAAGCATGTCTATTGGTTGATATTTTTTTAATTATAAAAATTTTGTGATAAGAGAAAGTTATTTGAAAATAATTTAACTTTTTGCAAACAAAATAATTTTCTGAAATTGAGTTGGTGTGTTTTAATTTGCCAAAAGACAATTTAATCTCATTTTACTTACTCTTATTTTATTTTGCTTTGAAAACATTTCTCATATTTTTTTGACTTTTGATGAATGCTTTTGTTTGATTTTTGACTTTTAAAATAACATTGTATTTTTTTTTGAAAATTTTCCAGATAACGAAAATTAATCCTCCCGTTGCAGACTCGCAGTCATACCCGATAGATTAATTTCTTAATAACCTGCGGAGGTTCCAAACCTCGCGGTACAACGGTTCTATTACATTTTTAAATGCCACGTAACACCTTTATTAGGTATTTAAAAAAAAAACTCGTCACATTATTTTTTATATTTTTTTTTTTGAAATATGGCTATTTTCTCAAAAGAGAATTATTTAGTTGGTATAGTCACGTGGATTCACAATCTCACGCAATATCTCAATAGGCCAAGCACCTGCGTAGGCTCAAAAACTTACATGGTATGGTTACTAAATCAATTATGCCTATTATTTATTTTATTTTATCATATATATATATTTTTATATTTTTTTTTTGGAGATAATGACATTTTGAAAACCCTTTGGGGCCAATTATGAATATGTTTGGATAATACCCCCATGCACCCCTCGATAGACTCATAAAAAAAGCTTTATGACCATTTAGAATTGAGCGGGCCTAAAAGGAAAAGCCCACACTATACTCCCTCTTACTTTGTTTACTTGTTGCCCCTTTTTTTTTTTAGTTGGGCTCATGACTTACTGCAAAAAGTCCAGACAAAAATCCCCTTTTTTCACTACAGATTGAGACCTACTAAGGACCAAATTTCCCATCCCACTTGTATCTACGTGGGCTTGTAGCTTCATACACAGTGCATGGGCTCACAAAATTCCCTTAGCTTTTCTTTTCCTCTTCCCCTTTTTTTTTGCAGGCCCTTTGCACTAGGATAGCCTCTCCCATCGGCCCAACACCTCCCCCCTAAAACTCACGGGCCCAACCAAAACGCATGGGCCCAATGGCCTCTTCCTAAGTTTTGCCCCAAAACTCATGGGCCCAATTCGCATCAGGGACTCAGGAATGCACTGAACACGCAACAAGACGCCTAGAACAAAAACAAAATGAAACAGAATGCACAAACCGATCCCTCCCACTAACGTGATCCACGGGTGGCCAGAAACATCATGCACGAAGAACAACCCAGAAAAACCCAGAAACATCAAGCGCGAAGAACAACCCAAAAATCTGTCGAGTCCCGCATAGAGGAAAGAAAAAAAATCCAGATCAACTAAAGCCTCCCTAAAATTAACCGAGAAAACAGTCACATGATCTGTGATTCATGACCAGATTCAGTAGACAAGAAGGGGTTTTACCAGACTGAAATCCCTATTAAGAAGTTCCTGCTCCCGCGATGTCCTCCCCTCTGTTGAATCTTCACCCGCCGGCCGAATGTCTTCCTGCTTCTTGTCTCACCGTCGTGACCGAGCTCCTTCCTCTGTTCACCTCTGCTCTCCTCGGCTCTCGGTCCCCGCAGTTTTGAAATCCCTTTCTCGGATTTCTCAGGCCCAAATTTTTTCGTCCTCTTAGCCTTCGGTTCAGTCCCCCTTTTATAGAGCTTCCACGGTCGAGGGGGGAGGAGTCCCCGTGCTTGCGGTCTTCGGCTCCTCCAGTTGCGTACACGCCTCCTCTGTTCCGGTCTGTTCCTGTCTTTTCATGCTCAGCTTTTTCTCGGCCTCCTCTGTTCTCCTTTTTCTGGTTCAATCTCGTGTCTCTCTGCCGCGGGTGCTTCCATTGCGGCTTTCTTCGTGCTCGCTTGTCACATCTCTCTCGGCTTTCCATTCTTTCGTGCACGTCCCTCTGCTTTTCAGTTTCGTACACGCCTTCGGTTCTGGTCTCCCCGCAGCTTTCCCCTTCGCGGCCATGCCTCATGCAGCTTTCTCGGTGGCTCTCTGCTCCTGTCCCGTGGCCAGCCCTCGGCCCTGCTCCCTCTTTTTCAGATTCTGGCTCTCTGCTCTCTCCTCTCAGCCGTGGTCCCCCCTTGAGCCCTAAAGGGCTCCCCTGGATTTGAGCCCTAAAGGGCTCACCGGTTGTCCAGTCCACGAGCCCAATTGAGGGCTCGTGACACATTGGGCTGAAGTGGTTTTCAGCCCAATGTGGTTCCCATCTTCTTTTTTTTTTGTTGCATTTTGGGCCGGGCTTGGCCCAAAACCCTATGCCACTTTTTTTGTACTTTTTTTCTTTTATTATCTTTTTATTATTATTATTAAATCTTTTTCGTTCCTCGGTTTAGAGAAAGGATTTTATTATTATATTTATATTTTTTGTTTGTTTTTTCTTTCTTTTTTCTTTTTATTATTTTTTTTTTCATTCAGATATTATTATTCATTATTAACCTTATTTTACTTTATTATTTTATTTTTTTTTGCTCTTGTTTGAGATACCCGGACCAAATGGGGTGTTCACATAAGGGACAAGATTTATCTCTTTGCACAGTTAGAAGGCGAGTCTTTTTATGACATATGGGATCACTTCAAGGATCTTTTTCATGAATGTCCACCTCATGGGTTCAATGATATAATGGTAGCTAAATTGTTCTACAATGCTCTAAGTGCTTCTTTTCAGTCTCTTATAGATATAACTGCAGGGGAAGATAATCTGACAGCTGATGAGATAATAGATGTTTATGAAAGAGTAATAACTCATACCAGGCAAAAGAGAATGAGAAGTAGATGAGTAGCAATGAATAAAATTAACTCTCGCTTTGATGTGTCTGCACAGCTTAAAAAGTTGAATCAACGCATTGATTTCCTCTTTCAATAGCAAAACAATGTCACTTATCCTTCTAGAGATGTTTATGCTACCTGTGGTAGTCTTAACCATACTACTATTGCTTGTGTTTATGCTACAAATGATAATGCAAAAGTTAACTATATGAGATCTAATACTGAACATTCACAAATATTGTAGAAAAAGAATGATCGTTTCTCTAACATATATAATCTTGGATGGTGAAATCATCCAAACTTTGCCTAGAAGAATCCGAGAGCTCAGAGGCCACCAGCACTACCAGGATTTCAACAACAGAAGACTTAGGAACTTCCACAATTACTTGCACAGTTCGCAGAAAAAGACTCCTCAAACTTTAGCAGATGTTCTCCTAAATCATGACTGGTCAAGCACCCAGTAACAAGAATTTAGATCAATTCATGGTTAGTTACACGACCGTTAATAAAAATTTTGATCAATTCATGGCTAACCAGATTACTACTATCAATGCTACCCAAGCAGTGATCTGGAATATAGAAGTTCAAATTAATCATCTTGCCAAATTAGTAGCTGAAAGGAGTCCAAGAAAGTTCCCTAGTTGCACAGAGATGAACCCCAAAGATGAAGCCATGGCAATTACACTCAGGAGTAGAAAGGAGTTGAAAGAAACCGTAAAGGTAGAAAAAAATCAAAGGGGGAAAGACAAGAGCATGAAAAGGGTGAAGACGAGAAGAGTAATAAGGAAATCAGAACCAAAGATGTTACTCAGGAGCATCCTGCAACCCCTGAAGTTAAACCATATGTTCCTCCCATCCTCTTTCCATAACGTCTTCAAAAGAAAATGCAGGACGTCAAATTTAAGAAGTTCCATGAGATGTTCAAGAAGTTTTGTATCAATATCACTTTTGCTAAAGTATTAGCAAATATGCCTTTTTATGTCAAATTCCTTAAGGAGCTAATGTCCAACAAGCAAAGTTAAGAAGATTGTGCTTTAGTACCTTTAAATGAAGAATGCAATGCTATTTTGCAAAGGAAGTTACCACCAAAACTAAAGGATCCAAAGAGTTTCTTTATTCCTTGTCTTATTGGTTCTTAGAGAGTAAAACAAGGATAAAAACAATATAGAAAAACAAATATGTTGAGTGTAATTCAATCACAAAGAGTGCTAAAGGATTGGGTTTCACCTTCTTGTGACAACTAAAGCTTGCTCTTGAATTGACTCTTTTTATAATTATAATGACAATTATTTCTAATTTACCTTAATTACTTCTGGGTCAACTAGTCCATATTTAATTAGGTTTTAATTCACTATCATACAACCAAAGTTCATAATTGAACATTAAAACTATAATTAAAGTTACTATAAACTACTAATTCTATCTCTAGAATCGTTGTTTGTGTCTATCCCTCTAGGTTTAGTTTTGCTTTTCACCTTTTAGTCTATCAAACTTACCCACAGAATGAATCTGATGTGGCCGGTCACAAAATTCGCAAAAAAGTACAAAAAAGATAGATATAATTGAATATAACCATATTAAAAGAATTTAATCAAAGAAGAAGAATCATAATCTCAGAGTAAACTTTAATCAATTACAATTGGGCTACAGTTCTATCCCTAATTAGAGAATTAGTTACACAAAAATATCAATCTTAATAACAATTCAATAAAACTCTCCCAAAACATCAAGATAAAAACTAAAAAAAGAGAAGTAGTAGATGAAGAGAATGATTCAATTTCACTATGCCTTCAATTCTTCTGGATATGCCATCAGAGTTCTCTCTCTAAGCTTCAATGACTTCAGAATAGCTTTTCTAGGACTTTTGAATAAGTCATCGTGTGTCTAATGTGTCCAAAAAGCTCTTTTTTTATAGACCATGTGAGCTGCTTGCTGAACAAGCCAAGTGACGATATAAATGGCATCACCCTACAATGTATGCTCTGCCTTTTAGTCCACCCGATGCCAAGTGTATGATATATATATATATATTTTCCTTCTCAGTCTTCATCTAGCGTTGTCTAGGATTCTTCACAAGAGGACTCGACACCGGGTATATACAAGATTTGAGCTATTTCTCACGTCCTAAGTTGGCCACAGGTGAGGAAATTAATTGGGACCGTATGGACTCGTTATTGCACAATTTTCTCCATGTTTTTGGCCCTAAAATGCTCAAAACTTTTCATATTTTTCCTGAGATGCAAATATACCTCATATTATATAAAATCATATAAAAAATATATTAAAACTCAATATTTTCAAGGAAAAAAATCATAAAATGTTGGTGTTTTATAGGTATAAAATAAACATATCAAATCCCCCCACACTTAAACCTTTGCTTATCCTTAAACAGAAACTAAGTCTAAGCTCAGAAATTTTTCTATGTAAAGGCTCACATCCACCTATTCCCAAAAATCCAAACCAACCTACTACCCATCAAGACAGAAAGTGCAACATATGTATGGAAGAATAAGTTCAGTATCCAGTCAATATGTGTTTAGTCACATTCATGAAAATGTAGTGTGTGCACGCGCTCGCACGCTAACTAGCATATAATCAATGTCAACAACTAGGCAAACAAGATGATTGAAATTACAATACTAATTTAGGAACTTGTAACACCTCAATCCATAACTATATGAGTTTCAGTTAAAGATTAAAGAGATCCTTAAGAATTTATAAATTCCCTCATGCATCCTATGATTTTCATTTAACTGTAATGAGGTGTCACATTTTTCTTCTTTTTTCTCCGCATATTTTGTGCTTCATTTTATCTGGGGATCATTTTCTTTCTTCAACTGTAATGCACCCTTTTGATGCAAAGGTGTCGCATTTATGATGCATATCATTGGCTACTCAGGCTAACATAACTTTGACACAAAGATATCTTTGGCACACTCATAACTCATTTTGCACCTTTTGATGCGAAAGATAATGCTTTTTGGTGAAGTCCTAAGTCACTAAACACAAATCGACCTCGCGGAGTGGATAATTTTTAACACATTTTTCTTAGCTTCCTAAGTCATTTCTTACAAATAATAATACTCACGAATTATGATTGAAATATGCAAGTTCAAAAATAAATATATAATCAGCTATCCTACTTACTTAACTACTTATTTCCACTTCTCATAAACTAGCTAATTGTGCTCAAATTCTAGTTTTATGAATCCTTATTTATATTTAATTGGTTATCCACCTTACTTATTTAGAAAATTTAAGCTCAACTCTATGACTTTCAAGGTAGCAAGCATACTTAAACAAGTAGAAAATAGGCAGATATCAATTAATAATTAGAATAAAAGCAAAAAATTTCTTAGCTCGGCTGTAAATTTTTTTTGTTTTTATTTATTCCTCCCCCCATACTTAGCACAAACACTATCCTAAATGTTTTAAAAACAAAATAGAGGAAAGGAAAGAAAACTAATACTCCCCTGGAATCTTGTCATTTCGTTTGTTTAGCATTCTACAATTGTTCAGTAGCTGCATTTCATGTATTGTTCTAATTATACGTAAGTCTCACATAGGGAAGGGTGAAGTAGATCAAAAGAAAATCAAAAAGAAAAAGAAAAAAAATAAAACAAAAGAAAGGGAAATAATCAAAGATAAAAGAAAACTAAAAAGATCTTAGTGTTACTATGGTAGAGGTTGGTTGTTCTAAATCAACTGCTATAGCAACGCCTCAGTATGCTGCCTACGCTTCTCATCCCTCCAATCATGTTCTTCTTGAACCTGTCATATCTCAACAATGGTTTTCTCCATCTGCACCACCTTTTTCCAAGGACGCTTCGTATGCTACACTTAGGTCATAGTTGAGGACCCTATGCAATTGGCTGTTCTGGTGCTGGTCCCTCACTCGACTATTCTTATGCCTCTTCATAAATTTTGTGCTCTTCAGGAACTGGTCTTGAGGGCCCCTCACCTCTTTTTCTCCAAGTCTCTTCAACTTTTACATATCCTAAAGAGCCAAATGTCTTTTTAGATAATACATCATTTTTAGTTGGGAGTCTAACTACCTCTCCACGAACTTTGACTCCAACTCTCTCTATAATCAGATTGATCAATATAGGAAATAAGAATGCAACCTTTTTACATTTTGCCTACACTACTTCTCTTATAAAACAAATGATTATAAGAGCTAATGGTATCCCTGGGATGTTGCCCATGTCATAGGTCATTTTGTGAAGAAAATACAGATCAGTGAATAACACTTCATTCAGGTTACTTGCTTGTGGTATGATATTAAAGCTCATTAGGTAGATAAGTAGCCTATGAGAGATGGATAGTGACTTAGCTAAAATAGCTTGCTGGTTGGTGCCCCTAGTGGATACCCATTGGATCTGAAGATCAGTTATGGCTTGAACAATGGTTCATGTAGGATCGAGTGATATCCAATCTCTACTATAGTTAAAGATCGAACCCTATTTTAGGAGCCAGGACTTGTGACAGACATTCTGGTGTAATAGCAATTGGGACACCCTTGACTGATGATACGATGCTCTGCTCAATTTTGGAATCCTTATTTTCAATATCAGCATAGAATTGCTTGATTAAGTTGAGGTAATGTGATCCATACAGAAGAAGAATCCCATCCCATCCTAACCTTTGAAAGGATAGACTCACATGAAATTGCTCTTCAATTTGTGGATAGATGGACTTTAATAAATGAAGGCATTATCCTTCCTAGCATTGTACCTAACCTCATTTTCCACACTTGTAAATCTCTAAGACTAGGGGTAGGGCTGGTCACTAGCTACTGATCTAGATGAACTCGCTCTAGATGAGCTTCCTCAGGATGAACTGCCTCTAGCTGAGCTTCCTCTTGCCATGTGTGCCTAAAAGATAAAGAGAAAGTTCTCTTTAAGTGCAAATCATATCAAGAAAAGTAGAGGTAAAATAAGTTCAAAGATTTTGGCTCAGCAACAAATTTCACAACTTCAACAAAGAATGTCCATTACCAATGCACTATCATTAGAAAATATTATCAAATGGATCGCAGGAGTGCAATAATGGGTTACTTAGCTGTATGATCCAACACTCAAACACTGTTTGCTAGGAAATAAACAGAATCAGTGGTCCCATAACATAGATAAAGTAATTAGTATGCAACTAAAAGTAAGTTCATAAGTGCATGGGAAAACCAAATAAAACAAGATAACACTTTTCATCAGCAGGTGGTTTGTGCCAGCAAAGAACCATAAAAGTGGGCATTATTACATCAATATCAAGTACCTGATATAGGGGCCACATTGGCAAGCATGTGAATATTCATATTAGTAACAACCAAATTGTGTCCCACGAAGATTGCATTAATAGATGAGCTGGAAAAATTAATAGAATTTTAGCAACGCAGCACAAAACACATCTAGTATGTTCACATGTGTCCTATAAATAGGCAATCTTCTAGATATCAACATCAATTAGTGACAATTGCATCAAAACTTATAATTGCCATGAGATTCACATAGGATCATATATCAATGCCATATTACTAACACAACCACAAGTTATCTTGCAAAATGGATTCCTTTCACTTCTATGCTAGCACACTACAGGCATCATTGAATGCAAAGATCCTAATTGACTACCAGCAGAGCAATGATTCTATCAACATATGACAAGCAAGTATAGGTAGATATCAACACTCTTGGAAAGCATAGAAACTAGCGCCCAAGTAAGAACCATACTATGACCAAATTAGTGTTTTCCTATGGTCCATGTATTAATGATATAACCAAAAAATCAGCAATCAAGAACAATATCTGAATAATACTCATACTTGGTACAAGATTCCGAGTTCTGAGTGCTTCAAATGCAAAAACCACACCACCCACATTAAAGAAAATCAAGGACCCATGCCCCTAGAGATTAAGTACATCACAACTAGGATGGAAGGTACTCAAATATGAAAAACAATCGGTAGAATAGGATTATGGTGAGATTTAATCAATAGAAATGTGATAGAATGTGCGGAAAATGAACTGAGAGGGCTGAAAAAAATCTTAGGATGGCACAAACGAGGGTTTCGGTGAGAGTATGGGAAGAAAATGGCGAAAAAAAAATGAGGCAGGGACAACGGATATGGGGTTTTTGATGTCTCGGGTTTGTGAACCCAAGACCACCCAGCATCGTATGTATTTAATTTTATGGACCCGGCGCTAGTGCCTTCCACTTTTCTTTTTTTAAAATTAGCTCAAAATGTTTCTAAAAATTCTTCCAATAATTCCAAAAAATTCATTAAAGTTCCTATACATTTCCCCCCCCCCCAAATAAAAGAAAACACTTAGAACCATGCATTATCATAATGAAAAATTAAGGAGGGGATAGAAACTTCCTTGAATTTTTCTGAACCATTGCCCTTTGGCTTTGATTTTGCACCAGGTGGACTAAAAGGCAAAGCATACGACACTGGGTGACACCGTTTATATCGTCACTTGGCTTGTTTAGCAAGCAACGCGCATGGTCTATAAAAAAAGAGTTTTCCGGACGCATTAGACACACAATGACTTATTCAAAAGCCGCAGAAAAGCTATTCTGAAGTCTCTAAAGCTTAGAGAGAGTATTCTGACGGTAGATCTAGAAGAATTGAAGGTATAGTGAGACTTAATCATTCTCTTCATCTACTATTTCTCTTTCTTTAGTTTTTATCTTGATGTTTTGAAGGATTATTATTGAATTGTTATCGAGAATGATGTTTTTGCATAATAAATCCTTCTAGTTAGGGGGTAGAGGTGTAGACTAACTAGATTAATTAAAGTTTACTCTGAGATTATGACTCTTGTTCTTTAATTAAATTCTTTCAATATAGTTATATTCAATTATATCTATTTTTAGTGTGTTTTCTTGTGAATTTTGTGGGTAAGTTTGATAGACTAAAAGGTAAAAAGTGAACATAAACCTAGAGAAATAAACATAAACAACAATTCTAGAGATATAATTAGGTGTTTATGGTAATTTTAGTTATAGTTTCAAGGTTTAATTAAGAATTTTTGTTGCACAAGAACAAATTAAAACTTAATTAAATATGAATTAATTGATCAAAAGATAATTAGCACAAATTACAAATAACTGTCACTATAATTATAAAAAGAGTCAATTTAAGAGTAAGTTTTAATTGTTCCAAGAAAGTGAAACTTAATCCTTTAGTGCTCTTAGTGATTGAATTACATTTAACATATTTATTTTTCTATATTATTTTTATCCTTATTTTTCTTTCTTCTTGACTTTTCATAAATTATTTTTTTTTATTAAAATTGATTAATTGAGTGAATCATAACTTCTCTTAGATACGATTCTTGGAATACTTTAAAATATTTTTTATTGCAATTGGCCTTATATACTTGTAGGAACCGATAAAAAAACTCCGGTGACAAATTCAATTATATAGAGCGTGTTAAAGGTGATATCATTGAAAATAGCACTTTCTTCTCATATTCTTCTAGTGTCATCTCCTAACACTGATGAAAACTCCCTGTCAAGTATGTCCATTAAATGAAGAACGACCCACTGATTAAAGAACTACAAACTATTATAAATAATAAAATGACTTGAAAACGCAAATGTGAAGCGCGCACACACACACACACAACATTTTGGAAATACTCTTCTAAGTAAATGAGAAGAGATAATATAATTGTAGGCATTCACTTTATCATTGTAGGTCTATCTTTGTTGGTATCTAGCACTTCTTCCTTAATTGCAAGCTCTGCATCAACCAAATGCTGATCAGTTTTAGTTACAACTTCGTCGATCATCCAAAGCAAGCAAATCAAAATAAAAATACATAAATAAAAATGATCACTTGAGAGTAATAAAATATTCCATATAAACATGAATGCTATTAAAAGCTTACACCAAGCTTACAACCACATAAAAAAAACTTGAATAATACAGATACTCTAGATTATCAAAATTTATGACATGTTATTTCCTCAAACTGGAAATCCAAACTGGCATATGAAACGAAAAGTGAATCAGGTTGCAGATCAATTCACAAAAAGAAAACAAAGGAATTGAAAACTTACAAAAGAAATAGAAAAATACTGAATTGAAGAATGCATAGAGAAGGAAACCTCAAACTTGGTCCATTGAAGGGCATCCCAAATACCTTCTTGGGGGAGTCGGAGGCATCCTTGAGAGACATTGATCAACCGGTGTGCATGCAATGCGACTCCATCTCCCAGAGAAAGCATGTGGCAAAGGGTCATCTACTGTTCTTATATAACATAAATATCATTGTAGGCAAAACTTGGAGAATAAATGACTATTTCTATGTATAATTTTAACATGTTAAACGAAAAAAAGGAGTGAAGATGATGTTTTGCAGACTTGAGAATAAACACAATATGAAAAAAAGAATAGGAAGAACGGAGAAGGAGTGAAGAAAAAGAAGAAAGAGGAAGTTATGTAGTTTTCAAAATGAAAAAGGTGTATAATTTAAATATATTGTATAAAGAAGAAAGATATTCAAGAATCAAGATAATCAGATGGAGAACTTATGTAGTTTTCAAAATGGGAAGTTTTAAATTAAATTAAATGACAAAATAAATTTAAATAATATAGTTTTCAAAATTTTTATTTAAATAATAATATATTTTATAAATTAAAGAAAAAAATTAGGAAATCATTATTTTTGGTCAACAAAAATAATAAGAAGTTGATATAATGGAATAGAAAAGTTAGGGAACTTTTAAAAAATTAGAAGTTTTTAATTAAATTAAAAAAATTGAATTTAAATAATCTAAAGATGGAAGTTACGGTGTTTAAAATAGAAGAAGTTACCTAAAATTTTTTTACGAAATTAAAATTGAAAAAGAGGAAAAGAAAAAAAAAAGGGGGAGTGAGAAAAAAATAGGTAAGTTAAAGATAATAAGGAAAAAATAATAGGAAATCTTCATTTTTAAAATATTAAGAAATTGAATTGGAAGTTTTAAATTAAATTAGAAATTGAATTTAAATTTTAAATAATATAAAGATAATGGGATATGGATGTTATAAAGTCTCAAAAAGAATAAGTTCCATAAAAACATTTGAAAGATTAAATAAATTAGACAAAATTAAAATTGAAAAAGAAAAAAAGAAAAAAAAAAGGGGGGAGAGAGAGAAAAAATAGGTGTACAAGATCACATAAAATATGCCGTAAACTTTTTTCTAACAATGTCGCTGGGTTTCAACTTTTTACCCCAAAGAACTAATGTATTTAATAACTTAAAACTTCGTTGTCCAGCACATTCTGTATTTTTTTTAAAGGTTATTTAGTGTTTTCTTGAGCGTGGATTCCTTACGCCAGGGGTAGATAATCATACAATGAAAAATAGAAAAGGAAAACAGATTAAAGGAAAAAAATTTCGTAGCTCCATCTCAACTACAGGACTATGTTCGGCGGCGGCGGCGGCAATAATAATAATAGTAAAAGCTTTAAATTAGGAATTTTATTTAAGTGACGAAGATATAATTAGAAAGTTACCTTCACTAATGGCAATTTTTCAAGTTTTCCCACGCCCGTCCATGAAAAATTCTCCGTGTTACCCGACTTCTTGTGTTGCTTAGTGTAATGTATACTTTCCACCATTTAGAAAATTAATTTTCTCTGGATGTACTTAAGAGTAACTAACTAGGGGTCACATTCTGCAATCTGAAAAATGAAAAACCACAATAAGAGCAAGGAAATAAAGGGAAAAGAAGATTATCATTACGATGATTATGTGTAATAAGGAACAGCATCTAAAATTCATCATTAAAGAAAGAAATAATCTGAAATCTTCCTTATGTTTTTAGGATAACTTCATTAGTACAACCACAAACTGCGCTGGGAAAATATATAGGTCAACAAATCTTCCCTCATCGCTGAGTTCAAGGACGAGAATCGGTAATTGGGAAAGAAAAAATGAATGATAAAAACCAGAGATCAACATACACCCTAATTTGATGTTCGATGATACTTTTCTCACAGTGCCTACAATAAGAGAATGAAGACGAAGACCCAGGAGAAGTAGAGAAAGACGACTCCAACAATGGAAGTAACAGAAAGAACTGCAGAGGGAAGGAGAAAGAGCAAACGAAAGAGCAGAGGGGGGGGGGGTTGGTAAGAAAAAATAGAGAAGTTTCAATCACTAAGAAGAGTCAAATATGGAGAAGTAGAATATGGAAGTTAACGATAATGGAATAAAGTAGTTAAGATCATGCGCAAAAGTTAAAAGAATTTGAAGTTTAAAGTTTAAAATTCCGAAAAGAAACGTGGGGTCAGGATAGGGAAGTTATTCTTTTAGCTACTCATAAAAATGGAGGAAAATGTGGGTAACTACTCACAAAATAAAAACTAACTCATTAGCCAGCAAGCCAAAATAGCTAGAAGTGTTCACAAGCCAGATGGCTCGCTACAGTCTTTAGGGATATGATGATGATGACTATAAATAATTGACATGAAAGAATTCATCCGACGGAATGCTTAGTCCGGAAAAGAACCATCACCACCCCAATAATAATAATAGTATCCCAATCATACACCGAAAAGAAGTCCAAAATCCGTAATGACTCAGCACTAATGTATCACATTATTCAGGTTAGATACAAGAACGAAGTTTGTATACAAACACGCAAATTACTTGTCATTAGAAAACATCTTCAGCTTATAACCCCTCTTTCATCAGGGTAATGAGCACTAAATGATGATTCTCTTTCAACGAGGGAACGATAACGAAGTATTCTCCTAAAGGAATACATAAGAGCGCTCCATTCACATCATGTTTATAGCAAATTGTAGAATGAACTCATGTCATGACTGACAAGCCAACAACTCGCCACTCTATGCTAACGTTTTACCATCATTTCACTGTCTTGCACACGCCTTCAGTATTTCCATCCGCAAGCACCTGTTCTCGTTGACCACAAGCCCAAAGAACATAATCGAGTACTAGACATGGTAACAACTTGATTGCTTCAAACCTTTCAGTTTTCTTAATTCATCACCCCAGGTTGCAGAGTCCTAAGGTTCAATCAAGCTGAGAATATCAGTTACTACAACATAAATCTCTGGTAAAAACTTACATTTTTTTCATATAAAATTTGACATGCTCACCAAGGCACACAACATAATGAAACATGATCAGTTTAAGGAACAAAGGAGACTGTCAACAACAGTTGCAAGTATAAATCACACGATCTGACCCACCTCCATAATTAAAAAGGAGAAAAGAATTTACAAGTTATAGTCAGCTTTCCCTCTAAACAAGCACTTGTTCCTCGCTTCATGCTCAATCCAACCCCCCCCCCAAACAAAAAAATAATAATAATAATTTAAATGTTCAGCCATTAAATTGTAACAAGCTGAAAGCAAATAGTAAACCCTTGCATAATAACATGTTAATTACAGAAATAGTGCACAACCAGTAAATAAAAATCAGAAAATAAACAAACAAGCCTTCTTCCTTGCGCGTTAAGTAAAATATAGTATACTGTTGCTTCCAATTCCAACAGGGCAATACAACTAATTGATTTTATCATCAGAAAGATATATCCACAATCCCTTTAAGTTCATATCAAGAATGCTCAGGTCATAATATAAATAACTGAATATAAATATATATATATCCGGGACACAAATAAATTACAGCTAAATTAAAGATTGGTAAAACGTGCTTCAAGATTCGCCATTACTACTCCTCATCAGCATATCAGAACAAAGATACAGGTTTTCATGGTAGAAAAGTAAGGCATTGGAGATGATGATTGTGGACAAAAAGCTATATTTTGTGGTACCTAAAGAATTAGAGTAGATCACAAGCCAAATGGTGGAGTCAGATATTTCATTTATGACAATGTCACTTTTGCTTCTCTGCAGCCTGCAAACAGATACAAGCTAACAAATCAGGTAAGACATAAAGTAAGAGATGTCATTAAAACAATTGAAATAAAGGGGCACAATGATCATATAAAGAAGCAGATAATTCACCTGAACTAAACAATTTTTTAAAGGAACTTCTTTTGTGGCACCAGCATTAGAACAAAGAACCACAAGGTTAAGCCTTCAGCGGCTTACCATGAGGACCAAAGATGCTGGTTTTTTCAAGGGAACTTATTAATGGTCGAAAATCAATGCTTGAATTTCTTTTTTTTTTTTTAAATCCATTTAATAAACGAGAATCATTTTTTCATAAAGAATATATTAAAAGAGAAAAAGATTCAATGTATGGTGAAAAGCAACCCCTTCCCAAGTATGCACACTTCCATAGCATTAAATTTTATGTTCAAGTTAATATCGAGAAGGATACCAAAAAGCAAAATGATACATCCATTTGATATGTGGATAAAATGTTACAATCATTTAGATCAAAATGCTACTCGACATGGATGTAAGAAGAAGGCTAACAAGATCCATCACTGAATTTTACGAAAAGAATTTACATTTAACAAGATGAGGCGTTAACCAGATATAATAAAATGGCAAACCTTTTGTAGTTTCTTCAAAACAGAATTCTCAAAAGCTTGATACCCAGCCCCAACCAGATTATTTATCCTATCAGGCTCCAAAGGTTTCTCGGTACTTGAAAACTGTGTTGCCACAGCAGGTTGAAGAGGTAAAACTAGCAATGGATTAGAAAGATGACCACTGACACTTCCTGTGGCAGCAACCTAGACCAAACAATACCCAATATAATTAATTACTAATTAGTAAATTAGTAAATCCAAGTTAAAAAAAAATTTGAACTAGATTAGAAAAATCGTACACATCCTTCCTTAGTGGCCATTACGACAAGTGCAGAGCCCTTCTTCTTACTGCCCTTGATGACTACATCTTCTACTTCACCAAACTTGGAAAACAGTTCTCTCAAATTTTCTGCCGTATAGTCTTCACCTACCATCTCCCACGAAACTTTGAGAACCTTTTCTTTATCCAGCCCAAAGCCACTACTAGCCATACTTTCTTTCCCAACTCCCATAGACTTTTTCTTCAAATCAGGCTGGGCAGGAACTCCTTTATTGGCGTGCATAGCCCGTATCCTAGCAATCTCTTCCCTCAGCTGCCTAGCAATCCTCTCCTCTTCTTCTCGTGCCTTAACAGATGGATCAGGGGCAAAAGCAGCACGCTCTCTTTCTTCGAGGTCAGAAACCATCTTTCGTCGCTTGCCGTCGCGCTCTGACAGTCGGCGTTGCTGCTCACGCTTAACCCGCAGCAGGTCATCGAATAGTTTTCGCGCCTTTTCATCCTTGAGAATCTCATAAGACGTCTTGAGCTTTTGAAAGTTGGAGTGTGCATTTGGATCATCGGGTCTCTTGTCCGGGTGCAATTCCAAAGCCTTCAATTTGTATGCCTTTGAGATCTCTTTCTCTGTAAGCTTAGCCCCTTCCTCGCCAGATGGTAGCCCAAGGACGTGATAGTGATCAACGTCGGCGTCCATTTTTCTTACACCACAAGTCCGGGAACCAAGAAATTAGAACTCCACTCGGAGTGGCAGAGATCGAGGCAGAGGGGCTGTGGAGGAGAGGTAATGGGTTTATTGAAATTTGTTTGCATGTATTGAACATTAAAATATTTGCATAGATTGATAAAGAGAAGAAGCATAACAGATTTGCACAGCCGAACATCAATAAATTGTCCACTCCAACTCAAATGAAAATATCTTTGCTCCACACAAATGTAATAGCCAAAGAGAACAGCTACAATCGCGTCTTTGAAAGGTTGTATGAAAAGAGAGATCTAGGAGTATGGAATCCGAACCTTGAAGGCAGAAATTTCGCCGTCCAACGCACTCTAACCCACCAGTTTTCTATCGCCTCTGTCACTGCTATCACTTCCGGCGCCGATGCCCACTTCTCCGTCAAGTCTCAGCCGACGGCGACGTTACCGCACCAAACTCCTTCACCCCGAGCTTTCGGTAGTTGTTCTCGCCCAACTATTTGGCCAGCCCCGGGCATCGATCCTATCTAATAGATTATTTATTATTCTTTATTTTTTATTTTATTTTCAAATTTATATTTTAACTTTTAAATTTGAATAAGGAAATATATGGCGTGTTTGTTTGACAGTATTTTCTGTTTTTTTATTCTAAAAATAGTTTTATAAAACTATTTTTGAGAATAAGTTTTAAAAATAAGAAAACAAAAAAATATGTTTGAGTAATTATTCTCAAAATCATAACTAGTGAGTGATAAATGAGTTATTCAAAATTTATAACTTTACCATTAATAATATAGATGTTTTTTACATTTTTTTATGTTTTCCAGAACAAAAATGACAAAACATCTTAAAGATATTCTGAGTTTTCTATTATTTTATTTTTTTATTTTCTAAAATAGTTTCTAAAAAACAGGTTTACAAAATAAGTTTTTTAAATTTTCTATTTCTAAAAAAAAAAATTGTTTTTGAAAATAGAATCAAACAGCTCCATACATTTTTTTTTTAAGGCATCCCCGTCCACCCACCTTGGTGGCTTTTTTGATTCAAATAAGAAAAAATTAAATTATCAAAATACTACAAAATAAAAAATATTTGCTCGTATACTATAGTTGGGGCCATAAATTCTGACATTTACGTTTGGAAAGAATTGCAGATTGTGCAGTTGTGGTACACTGATTTCTACATATTGGACTAATAGTGGCCGATTTCTAATTTTTATTTTTTAAAAAAGTTGATGCTGATATCTGCAATATGCTGCAATATGATAGATGTACAGACGTCAGTATCAAATACTACAGTTTTACTTTAAAAACATTAAAACAAAAAAATATTTAATAAAGTTACGTACAGTTTTATTAATGATATAACAAATAGATAATGATAACGAAGTATTTAATAAGAATAAAATATAAACTTTTGATATATTTTTCATAAATTTCAAATAAAAAAAGTAATTTTTTTAATATGTATGTATTTAATATAAAATATCTTATAATGTAGATAGGAGGGAGTGGGTTATTTAGCTTTAACTCCATTATAATGAATTGAATTGCTTTTCTTATTTTATCTTAAAAATTCTTAAGTTTTTTATTAAGTGTGCCCATAATAAATACTCTTTCTATTTCAAAATAATTATTACTTTGGATTTTTACCATATTTTAAAACTTTTGTGAATTTATAATTTTTAAAATAATATTAATAATTTTTAACAAATTTACCCTTCAATAATAAATGCAGAAAGAGAAGAACATCAAAGAGTACTCTCTCTAATCTCATATATATATATATATATATAAGGAAACTTTTTTTAAAATAATATAAGGTATTTTTACCATTCATAAAACTCAAATTTGATATCTGGATGTTGAGTTTCTTACTACTAAACCCAACCCAGCCGCCATTGGTTATTTAAATTATTTTTTAAATAAATATATTACTTCTTTAATTCTTAATATATGGACATTTCAATTAAAATAGGTAAATTAATAATGAGAGTTAAAATAAATTAACTTTTTTTCTTTAAAAAATCATAATATTTTTTTAAAATTATCTTTATTTAATTTCTTTCTCTTTTTAACCCTCTCAAATTAAATAAGAAAAGTTTTTATAATATATAATAAATATTATCTCATTTTTTTGAAATGACACTATATTTAAAACTAGAGAAAATATATTTAGGTCTTACTTCTTAGAAAACTAACTAACCTAATATCAAATGACCCTTAAATATATGATTATAAAAATAACATGTATAAAGTATAAAAATATATATTTATATTGTCAAAAAATATATATTTATAATTTATAATTACATACATGTTTATTGTAATTATAAAATTACATATAAAAATTATATATTTATATTGCTACACTTCTAAAATTATATACCTATATATTATAAAAACACAAATCATGGGGTATCAATATGCAGCCACATCCTAAAATTATCATTATTTATTATACATTATTGAAAATTTTCTAATTTAATTTCAGAGTGAAATAGAGAAAAAAATTAAATAAAAATAATTTTAGGAAAAATATTGTGATTTTTTAAATAAAAAAGTAGTTACTTAATTTTAACTCTTGTTATTAATCTACGTATTTTAATTGAAAAAGTCTTATATTAAGAATTGAAGAAGTAATATATTTATTTAAAAAATAATTTAAATAATCAATAACAGTTGAGTTAGGTAATAAGGAACTCAACACCCATTAAGTAAGATATCGAATTTGAGCCTTGTGAATGATAAAAATAACATTGGAAAAACTATCTTAAAATATTGTTAAAAAAAGTTTCCTTTAATATATATATATATAATGAGATTAGAGAAAGTATTCTTTGATGTTTTTCTCTTTTTTTCATTTATTATTAAGGATAAATTTGTTAAAAATTATTAATATTATTTTAAAAATTGTAAATTTACAAACGTTTTCAAATATGATAAAAAACACAAACTAACAATTGTTTTGAAATGAAAAAAATATTTATTCTGGGCATGCTTAATAAAAAACTTAAGAATTTTTAAGATAAAATAAGAAAAGCAATTCAATTTAATAAAATGAAGTTAAAGTTAAATAATATACTTCCTTCTATTTATATTATAAAATATTTTATATTAAATACACATATATTAAAAAAAATTTATTTTTTTATCTGAAATTTATGAAAAATATATCAAAATTTTATATTTTATCTTTATTAAATACTCTGATATCATTATCTATTTGTCATATCATTAATAAAACTGCACGTAGCTTTATTAAATATTTTTTGTTTTAATTTTCTTAAAGTAAAACTGCAGTGTTTGATGCTGGCGTCTGCACATCAATCACACTGCAGATGTCAATGTCAACTTTTTAAAAAAATAAAAATTAGAAATCGGCCTTTGTCAGTCGGATTTGTAGAAATCGGTGTACCACAATCCGCCTTTCTTTTCAAACGTAAATGTCAGAATTTAAGGGCCCCAAAATTATAATATACAGGTAAATATTTTTTTTTGTAGTTTTTTGGTAATTTAATTTTTTCTTTATAGTATTTGAATCAAAAAGTCATCCTTATTCTCCTTGGACTAGTCTTTTTTTTTTTAAAACATATACGCCCATAAAAGCTTTTATGCTTTTCTAATTATGTATCCTCAATTTGATATCTAAATGTATGGAAAATATTTTATCTTAAAGAAGTAAAACCCACTTTAGGCATCTTTATATGAAAAAAATCGATACTAAGAAACTTGTTAGAAATAATATATAAAAATAAATACATTGTCCTTAAATTGTTATTTGCTCCTATTAAATTTGTTATAGGTTGACAACAAATTTAGATACCTTAAAATACAAAATGAAATAAATGGACTCTAAGTAAGAGGAGAGAATGTAAGAGATGTCTTTTTTCAGTCTCTGGTCAGACCAAACCTTCTTATAGCAATGAAAAAATAAAACAAAATATCACATGTGCTAAGTGCTTAAATATTAAATAAATAATATTTAAGTTTACTTAGCATTTTTCCTCCAAAACTATTTTAGCATGTATTGTCTCCTCTCTCTCTCTTCTATATATCTTATAAATCTTATTCTCATCTAACGTGAAATTAAGTTTTTCAAACTATCTCTAACAGAAAGAATTATTTGTTTTGAAGGAATTATTTGTTTTAGGTGTTTTTTAAAGGAATTATTTGTTTCAAAAAAGTAGAGAGGACTTAATCCCATCCAATCCCCTCCCTCACCCCTTATTATTCTCCCAATTTGGGTATTCTTGGAGGAGGAGGAGAGAAAAAAAAAAGTATTTATTACTCAATTCTCTCCAATTCCCTCCTAAACTAAACAAGATTTCATTAAAATTCCTCCAATTTTCTACTCTCTAATCCTACAAAACAAGATAATTTTAAAATTTCTCCAATCCTCTTAGTTAAAAATCTCTTCAATCTTCTCCCTTCAATCATCTCAATTGAACCAAATAGACCTTAAGGGCATCCTATCTTACCGTCGAAAATTAACTCCTTCAAAATGTAAAGATCACTTAAATGATTTTTGTCTCTCTCAATAAAGTCATTCTCATACACACAATCAAGGATTGAATTCAGACCAGCACAATGATGATATTAGTTTCTTTTTATTCATTGGAAGAATATTTATATGAAATAAAGTTAGGAATATAATAATTTCAAAAATTGAGTAATTGCATTAATACAATTTTTTTTAGAAAATCACAAAAAAAACCCTAAAACACTAAAATAATTATTATAAAGTCCCAACACTCTAAAAAACCACCCCCAAATTTCATTGGTGTAAAATTCTTGAAAATAAGTATAAAAGCCTTATTATTGAGTATAAAATCATACTCCAATATTAAATTACATCAAAGTCTCATTGGTATAAAATCATGGAAAATAAGTATAAAAAATTTTATTATTACGTATAAAATTATAAAGTATGAAATAAAACACAAGAATATGATTTTATACTCAATAATAAAGTTTTTTATACTTATTTTTCAAAATTTTACATCAATGGGACTTGGAGGTAACTTTTTAGAGTTTTTAGACTTTATAATAATAATTTTTTAATTTTGGGATCTTTTTGTAATTTCCCTTTTTCTTTAACTTGTAGATAATTTAATTAGGATTAAATATGTTAAATATATAATTTTTTAAAAGAATTCATATCTTATATATTGATTTATCTTACAAAAGGGAAAATCCCATATAAATACCAAGGGATGAACTTTATTCCAAAAATATACCCAAATTTCTTAATTCTAACTAAGTATCATGGTTTCAAATAACAAATAAAGTTTAGGTGGGAAATGACATAATTACCCTTGCCTTAAATAAACAACCCTCCCTTTCTCCCCTCCTCCTTCCCTTCTTATGACTTATTTTATGATGATTTCTAGCGTAGACAACTCTTTTGGTGCTGGCAACTTTTGCAATGGAGGATACTAGTAGCAACAACTTCCTTTAGTGACTTCCTAGCTATAGCTTTATGGAACATATATATGTGTAACTTGCAAATAGTATAATATCATTTGCAAATACATGATATTCCCTTGTAAATATATGATATTCATTTGTAAATATGTAATTATCACATATAAATGATATTTTATCAGTTAAACATGATAATGGATGCATATGTCAACCATTAGAGCAGGCCTCCTATCTTTACCAATGTCTCGTGTGGAAACTCTCATCACTATTACCTCAACTTCCTATTTCATCAACTTTGGTGCCTCTCAATTCCCTTTGTGAAGATCAAACTATGAACCACCTGGATCTTTTTGTCACCAGCGATGGTAGGGGAGACCTCTACTTCCTCATTGTTAAATTGTAGCAGATCTCAAGCTTTTCCCCACAACTCTTCCTCTCATCTATTTTATCACTACTCTACTTTAGGCATTGCTTGATTTAACGGAGGGGAGGGGAGAGATTTTAATGAAAAGAGAGGAGGGAAGAGAAGGTGAAAATTTTTAATTTTCCTTTATTTGGGTTTATTAGAGGAGAGGGGAGGGAAGAGATTTGCTCATTTTCCTTCTAAATTTCCCCACTCTTTGAGGGGAGAGATAAGAAAGGAGGGGAAAAATTTTAAATTTTCTCTCCCTTCCTATTTATTGAACCAAACAAGGAAAAATCTAAATTTTTCCCTCCCTCCTGTTCAAATCCCTCCAACCAAACATAAAGTTAGTTTCAGTCCTTCTTGTTTCACTATCTCTACTTCAAATCTTCGTGTTTGCATCTTATGCGTCTCCTAAGGTCCTCCATCTTCTTTATGTAATTTATCCTTTGTCTCACATAAATCTGTATTGCTTTCTTCACCGCCATCTTCTCCTTCTCCTCCTTCTAATTGTTATTTTTTTTCATTTTTATGAAGCTTTGGATTAACACACTGAAAATCTTGAAACATTGTTGTTGCATGGCTGATTGGTGAGGTTGTTTCCATTGCTATTGACATTGGTTATATAAAATACCTCTTTTAAGTTCCTTCAATTTGTGTTTGGTGGATGAGAAACTTATTATTCTTTTCCAAGTGACACTCGTGTATTTCCAACTAATCATCGTGTATTTATCAATAATAAAATATTATTTAAATTTGATCCTCATGCTTGTTTTTAATATTTTGTTTACATGTATACGATTTTGTAACAAGTGATTCTTACTTATTTATAAATGATTGACATTCATTTGTATTGTCACTTCTTTTGTACTAGTCAATCATTAGAGGACCTCTTATCTTATGGTCAATTATTGAAAACATTTTTTTTATTTGACACACTCATTTCCAAATGATCATTACTTATTTATAAGTGATCCTTACTTATTTTTAAGTGATCACCAACCATTATTACAACAATTACCAAAAAAGTTGTCACTGCCAAGCAAGTTGTGGGGAGGTTTGCCTAACAAAAGTTGTCGAAAAACTCATCAACAAGGTTGTCTAAAAAATTGCCACCACCAAAAAAGTCACCGCCACCAACAAAGTCACCAAAAGGAAGAGGGATCAATGATGCACAAATACGATACAAGTATCGGATACAATATGTATGCGATATGTCGATACAGTTAAATTTAAAAATATAGGATACGATACTTCTAAGATATATATATCTATAAAATATAAAATAATTCATAAAACACCAGAAATATAATTACAATAAAAAAATACAAACAAGGAACAAAACACTTAAAATCTTTTAATAATATTAAATAACAAAAGCACAATACGAAATTGAAAATAGTCCAAAAAGGAAATAACGATATTTAACTCTATGAGAATACTTGCAGTATAAGTAGATAAAAAAATAAAATAAATCTATTTAGATTTTAGATTAAAAAATATATTTTTATGATAACAAATATAACATAATATTTTTTGAGCAGTTTTTGGTATAAAAAATAATTTTTTATTGATAAATGAATATAATATTTATTTTAATTTCTAAAAAAATATCCTGAAGTATCTAAAAAGTATCAAACAGTATCCAATTTGCATATGATACATATCAAAAATTAATTTTTTATTTTTAATAAAAATAATAAATTGGATACTTCATAAATACATATCAAATAAGTATCAGTGTGTATTGGTATCAGAGAAATATCTAATACAAATATGTCAAATGATTTGAAGTATCGATGTATCATATCTTAATATTAATAATGCAAGTAGGAGCAAAATGGACATTTACTATTTCAAATTAATTTCATTTAGGTACTCAAGTATTTGACAGTGATTGGGCAGTTGTAGGTATGTTTTTTTGAAATATTTTGGTGCCAGGGTATTATTTGTCTTTTTCCCTTTTATCAAACCATTTGAAATATGAAATATTTATATCTAAAACAATTAATTTAAAGGGAGAATTATTTTAAAGGACCTTCATAAAATGATATTTAGTTTAAAAGATGTTAAAAATTCTAATTATATAGAATTACAAAAAACTAAAATCCAAATTTTAAAAATACTAAATTGCCATGCTGAAGAAAATATATGTGTGACAAATATTAACGTAACTGGATTTCTCACCCATACAAAAAATAAATTAGTCTTATAAGAATATAAGAAACGAAATCATTATCAAATTGAGAGGGTGAATTAAGGGCCTTTAAATGATCCACTTGAAGATGAGCCCTAGCAACCAAATCAGGTTGAGAATTCTGGAATTTAACCACAAAGTGCAAAGCAGCTTCCAATGATGGATCCAATGAGTAGGAACATATAATCTAGATCTTGAAGAAGTTTCACAAAATACTGTACTGCCTGGCATAGAGAAACAGGAAACATTACAATAATGCAAGAGATTATCACCTAGTAATAGTATCCTATGAGGCACATGTACGATATAGATACTGGTTGGGGAAAGTAAATATTGTGTTGATATCTTTCAATAGCTAAATGGATCCTCAAATGGATGAGAACGGAGATAGCATTGTGGACTGCGTTTTGGTCAATGATAAAGTCAAATTCTAATGGAAGTCTCCAATTATTGAAAGTTATCGGATTGATTGGAAAAATTAATCAATATGGGTTTTGGGATATGTATCATGTCAAAATATGGGAAAAAAATCATTTTTACTTGATCAACTTATAAAAGTAAATAAATAAATAAAATATATTATGAATAAATGTGTAGCACGTCAAAATTACTCCCAGCTTATAATATATAAAAATGTTTATACTTACTCAAAAATACATGCTTACTTGTTTATTCATGTTAGTTTATTTTACCTTGGAACCTCTTTCTATATACTAGTTTTTTAATAAAATTTTCTTTGTTTATCATGCAGGCTATATATTGCATACTTTATACTTTTTTTTTGTTTGATCTCATTATTTTTTATTTTTTCTTCTATAATATTTTAATATATATACATATAATTAAAATATATTAACTATGACTAATTCAGCCACAATTCAACCATGATTATATTAATGAACCTTAAATCAGTAGTGCCTCCATCGGTCAAATGACCGGTCCATTTTTCATAATCTTTATACTTTTGAGGATCCAAACTCCCAAATACAAACGCTGTGAAAAGAAAACAACCAATAAAGACCACACTCATGAGGAGAAATGTGCTTATCAGGAAAAGTTTAAATTTACATCTGTCATCGAGTTCTCTCAACAGTCATTTCAGAACAAGAAAATTATTTTCCCGCCAATCCAAATTTCCCACAATGACAATGATGACTATAGAAGATTCAGGTGATCAAGATCTTTCGGAGAAACAAGACAGAGATATACTCAAATAATAGCAGCTATTGATCGGGCCTCAATTTCTAATATTACAGCCTAGTGAGAGACTCTTGCCGATGTAATGGACCACCAACGATATCAGGAGTACATAAAGAAAAAACACACCTGCTAAAGAACTGCATGAAGCTGGAATAGAAACGGTTGTACCCAAGATCAAGATTTAGAGAATTTGTGTAGCGTATCATCCAGGGCTTTTCTGTCATAATCCCCAGTGAAAACACAATTGCCTAGAGGACCCCTTAGAAGGATAAGCCTTAGCAACCCATCGGCTACCTTCTTATCTACCTGATAGAACAAAACAATCGAGCCTTAATCACCACATAAAAAATAAGAGTTTTTGTTTCTGAATGAGAAAATTGTAGCATCAGCCGCTTACTGCCATGACCAACTTGAACATATCCACAGTCACTGTTTCAGGAGGGGCCGAGGGTAAGTTAGCCTGCTTAAGAATGGTGTGAACTCGCTTGACAACAGAATCATCAATCCAACCAAGGCGATGTGATAAATCAACAGCCATCACCTGTGTTCATTGACATACAATATTCTTCAACATAGATCTGATGTAACAAGCAAGAAGTGTGGAGGAAAAAAAAGATGAGAATAAAAAGTGAGCTGAAGTACCGTGCCAGCTGCCACAGCCTCTCCATGAAGCCACTGCCCATAGCCAACCGAAGTTTCTATTGCCTAAAATAAAGGCCGTGTGAAGAGGGAGTATTAAATTAGAAGAACTATATTGATAAGACAATCCACATTCAACAAATTTTGTGTAAAAATATGATCACACAAAACTCAAGCAGCAAACAAACACATATTCAAAGACTATTATAACCTTTTAACTTTAAGAACTATACTTAATGAACAGAAAAAATATTGTGAAGGCTCAAAATTTTGTTGTCTGGGGTAGAGAGTTAAAGAGGAAATCATAATATCAAGTTGTTTGATACAATGTCTCCCCAGAAGGAAAACACAGTATTTAAAATAATAACAACTGGCATTTTCGCATGAAAAGGAGCATGATTAATGAATCAACATCTGAGGCTGCCTTCATAGCAGAAAGAAACTGAAAGATTATTTTTGTTTTTAATATTTTTCATGATATATCCTCCAGAGAATTTTTCTTCTTCTTTTTCTTTGACCAAACCTGGGTGCATATATGATGTTAATGCAGATACAGAATACGGAAATGCTAATATAAGCTTGTACACCATCTAAACTGCTACTCGCTCTCCCCACCCCCTTCTCCTTTTCTTTTTTTATGAAAATGATCCATGCCCCTGTTATCTTCTCCAATCCTTCACATTTTATTATATTTACAACCTCATACTTTGAGTCACAAAAAAATTTATACCCCAAAGTAAAAAATTTCATGTCAGCCCAGTAAAATTAACCTAGAGATGATATTCACAGCACCAATTCAACTGTTTGGAAATCTACAACAAAAACAATGACGAGTGAAATGAAAGCACTCACATGGCCAAATGTATGGCCCAAGTTCAATGTGGCCCTCAGTCCACTTTCCTTCTCATCCAAAGACACAACCTCAGCCTTGTTTTCACATGATCGCTTTATAGCATATGCCAGTGCACTTGGGTCCCTGCATTGTGTAAGACTATATTGTAAGAACTGGAAGACAGGAAGAGAGCATACGACTTCATGGAAGTAATCAAAAGCAAGAAATCTCATGAAAAGGAAACTAGTTTTTTTTCTTTCCCAAATTTACATATTCAAACATAATTTCCACCAGACCTGCTGTCATAACACAGGAGATGTTTTTGCTTTGTGGTAAAAGCTTCATGGCAAAAAAGGAACATGCAAATAGTGGAGCCTGCAAGATTATAACACTTGGGTGATGATTTTTACCTTGCCATTAATGCCTGCATATTTTTCTCTTGCCACTCAAAAAATTCTGCATCCCTAATGAGTCCATACTTTATAACCTCGGCAAACCCTGATGCCAGTTCCCTATCTGGTAATGTATTTAATGTGTCAGTGTCGATAAGCACACACTGAGGTTGGTAGAAAGCACCAATCAGATTCTTTCCAAGATGATGGTTTATCCCAGTTTTGCCACCAACTGAAGAATCAACCTGGAACATAATGCATAGACCAATGTATGAGAAAGAGAAATAAGAAGCTGAAATTAGAAGAATAAACATCATATAAAGGAGGCCAAGCAGCAGATCTAGGTGAGATAAACATGAATCTTTTAGAAGCAGTAGTAGACCTGCGCCATAACAGTTGTTGGAATCTGAATAAAATTAACACCACGTAGGAAAGCAGAAGCAGCAAAGCCACACATGTCACCAATCACACCACCTCCAAGGGCTACAAATGTACATTGCCGGTCCAACCTTGATTCAATAGCCTTGTCAAACACTTTCATAAGAGTATCCTGGCAATTAAATAGGTAACCACGTTTTATGCTAGAGCCAATAGTGTGAACAACACAATCCTGAATTTAAACATGAGAGACCTACCATATCCTTGTACTGCTCACCATCTGGCAAAATGACATTCTCAACAGAAATATTTGAGTTTCCTCTTGTTAAAGCATCAACAACTTTGTCCAGATACAATGGTGCAATGGTGTTATTAGTGACCACAAGGACCCTCTTTCCATGGACATGCCTATTAGATAAGCATTAACTTGTAAGAACATGTTAGCATAACACTTTAGAGGAAGGAAAACAGTCGCTAAAAAAAAGAACTGAGCGATAAATATACACAAAATTCCTCGTTTTATCTATCCAGCTTGCCATTATTGTAAGACATAATAAAGCTCAACTGATCCTCCATTAAACTCAGATAAACTGGACTTCAGTCAACACAATTTCGCAGGTTATTTTGTTTTTCTTTTCTATTATCTACTCTCATTTAAGCTATAATATCAAACAAAAATTAAGCAAGATTTGCGTAAAAGAAAGATAAAGACAAAGCCATAATGATATAAACTCGGGTCATGACTAAAATGAAATTTGAATCTGTGTAGTTCTTGGATTAACCCATGACTAAAATAAATATACACAAAATTCCTTGTTTTATCTATCCAGCTTGCCATCATTCTGATACATAATAAAGCTCAACTGATCCTCCATTAAACTCAGATAAACAGTACTTCGGTCAACACAATTTCGCAGGTTATTTTGTTTTTCTTTTCTATTATCTACTCTCATTTAAGCTATAATATCAAACGAAAATTAAGCAAGATTTGCGTAGAAGAAAGATGAAGACAAAGCGATAGTGATATAAACTTGGGTCAAGACTAAAATGAAATTTGAATCTGTGTTGCTCTTGGATTAACCCATTACCTCTGAAGCAGCTCAGGTTTATCAAGCAGACCCGAGCCGATATAAATCGGATAACTCCGATTGCCCAAATCGACCTTAACAATCGTGGGAACTCCAGGCTCCATTTTTGAAGTAAACTGATCCATAACTTGAGCCGACTTGGCGCATATCCTTAGGCCCCTACCTCGACCTGCGCTCGACACAGAAACAGAAACCAACTTGGGGTTCAATTGGATATAACAACTCGGAGACCCGAATTTGGAAGGTTGAAAGCAATGGAGGTAAGAGGAATTGGAGTTGAGTTTTGGTGTTGCAAAGCTCATTGTTTGCTTATGGGAGAGAGGAGAGAAATGATTGGCGGTAGAAGCCATAGGCTTTACATAGAATTCAGCACAAAAATGAGAGGGAATGAGGCAGAGTTTGTGGGCACTGGGCAGGTTGGTGAGGAAGGTAATATGGTGATCGGAGGGTTAGGTGAGGAATTGAGGCAGAAGGATACGCGTTCAGTTTATGCTCGTGCTCATCACTCAAACGCACCGTTATGTAAGATGGGGAGAATCCTGACTATACGTCTTATTATAATCTTGGTCGTCTATTGTTTTATTTCCAGACGACGATGACGTATACATATTGGGTCTTCAAATTTTCACCCTCACCGACATTAGAAGCTCCAAAAAGTGGAGGGCTCCTGTGGGTTTGGCGCGAATTTCTGGAGCAAGAGGAGCTGGCATTTGGATTATGTGCTAGGATTCAGTGTAGAAGGAAGAAGGTGGGTTATGTGCTACCATTTAAGTGAGCTCAACGTCCATGGCGTACTTTCTTTCTTTTTGGGTAATCAAAATCTGAATGTAGAAGGCTTTGATATTTAGAGAAAGAAAACTCAAGAAATTCGTAAACACGATATGCAATTTATTGTACAAATAGAAAGTATTTATATTTTTTGGAAGCCAAATAACCGAAAATGCACACATAGGTTCGGATATAATTTACGATTTTTTTTTTATGGAGAAGGAGAGGATGGAGTAAACAAGAAAAAGAATTAGAGCCATAGGGTTATGTTTGAAGGGTCTGACACCTAATCGAAATCTGAGTTATGTCTGTGCTTCTCTTGTAGAAGAATTATAGTTGTAGATTATGTATTATTTTATGTTTGAGCTGCCAATAGAAAAAAGCTTTTTTTTTAATTAATATACAAAGCTGAAAGCATATTTTGTTGAATGGAATAATGACCATGTTTTTTTATATGGTTGGAGTTAATATAAAGCTGAAGAGTGATATTTTTTACATGTTCACAGTTATTTAATATAATGTTTTTCGTGGCCCAAAGTTTCTTAATAAAATGTTGAAATCATAGTTTAAGCTTTTATGATCATCCTTATTTATATTTTAATGGTAATGACTTTTAAACTATAATGTTTTTATTGTGTATAGGAAGTGTATAATGAAAGATGAATTAAAACCCAAACTAGGGAGGGAGTTTGAAAGCCTGGAGGAAGTATGGAAGTATTGAATTGATTATGGTGGAAATTCTGGGTTTAGAATTAGAAAGCATAATTCTACAAAAAATAGAAAAAATGGTTATATTATTATGTACTTATATGTATATTGTCAAAAACAAAGTAAAGAAGAAATATATTCATCTAAACATGTAGCAGGGACAAGGATTAGCTATAAAGCTAAAATGGTAATATCTTGTATTGATGAAAAGTATAAAATTATCACGTTTAATGAAGAATATAATCATCCCCTTTATACACATTAGAAACAATGCATTTGTTGGCATCCAAAAAAATTTATCAGGAGTTCAAGCCTATAAGATTGACCTTGGACAAGACTCTAGGCTTCAATAGAAAGCTACTTTTGAATTAATGAGTATATATGCTGGCGATAAAGTAAATCTTGGTTATATCTAGATAGATACAAATAACCACTTAAAGTCCAAAAGACAAAGAAATATAAAGTTTGGAGAAATAAGATGTCTATTTGAATATTTGCACAACCAATTTCTGAAAAATCCCACATTCTATCACAAATATTAGCTGGACATGAATGAGCAAATCATCAATGTGTTTTGGGTAAATGCTCATATGCTAATAGATTATGCGCATTTTGATGAGGTTGTATGATCATTTGGCACAACATAAAGTACAAATCATGATTACCGACCCATGCAATCTTTTCTAGCTTTAATCACCATGGAGGTCTAGTCATTTTTGGAGCAATACCATTTTATGATGAGACCATTGAGTCTTTTAAGTGATTATTAAAAACCGTTTTGGATGCTCATATGCAAAATAAGCCTCAAATAGTTTTTTATGGACCAAGATCGACAAAAGCTTTGAGTGAAGTGCTTCCTCATACAAAACATTACTTGTATGCTTGGCATTTGATGCAAAATGCAAAATAGCATCAAACACTTTGGGAATTTGGAGAAAGCTATGTCACACCTTTTGATTGACTTCAAAAAATACATGTTCAAATACGTAAAAGTAGATATGTTTGAATAAGCATGGAACCAATTATTATCTTTCTACAACGTACATGTGGTTAAACTCTATTTATAATATTAAAGAAAAATAAATTTAGCACTATGTGAAAACTGAGCACACATTAAGCATAAGCACACAACTTAGTGAATATGTGAATATCGATGTAAAGAGTTGTACAAAGCTGGATATAGATATAAAACAATAATTCTTTTAAGTGGTTTCAAAAAGTTGTTGCAAATAGGCAAAACAAGGAATTGTTACTTGAATATGAATATCAGCGGTAGATACCTAGGATTGTCAATGAGAGCACCACCCCCTCGACATTTGACTTGTTCCAAGAACAATGAGATCTCCAATATCCCGTCAAATTAGAAAAACATGATGAGAAAGAACCATTGTTTGCATACCTGACACATAAAATTGCTGAAGATATGGAATGGAGAGTTGAGTTTAAGCCAGCACACATCAAATTTCCAGAACCTGACTTTATTGTCAGGCAGGCAGCAAGTGTTAAAAACACGTTTCACTTGTTAATACCCCAATGCAGATAAATACATCAAGGAAGTGTCCAACTGATAACAATACTCCAAATTTAAACTGCAAAAGTAAATAATATTATGAAACAAACTACATGGAAAAGGATTGGCAGTCCAAGAAATCCTAACCGCAGTGAAAATCCCAAAAGACAAACGGCGCCATCCACAAACTGGGTAATTAAACACAAATAAAACTTCCTCCCCAAAAGAAAAATGGCACGGGAATCGCAAGATCTACGTAGTTTTCGTTCTGACTGACCGAGGAAGTTGAAATACGAGGCACTAGGCCGGACTCGAACCTTTATTACTTTTATTTTGGATAGACTCTTGGCGAGCAAGCAAAGGAATAAATTAATTCCCAAGGTCATGGGGAACTGCTTGAGCATGGGATAAGTGTATTTGAGCTAGTTTAATCCGTTAATTACTGGCGTCTCGGCTATAATACTGATCAAGTGTCTTTGCTGGTATACGATGAAGAAGCTCACGGGGAAAAATCCGAAGCAAAGTCCATGCAAGATCTAGTGACTGGAAGATATTGCGGGTGTCATAAGCTCCCTGGGTAACAAACTTCCTCTCGAACTTGTCCAAAAATTCCAGATACAGCTGTTAGGAAAGGAAAACTCATTAATATCACTTCAAGGACAGCTCACTTTATCAAATGAAATAGCTTGAGTGAGAAAAATATCAGAAACCAGGTCCTCAGACGAAAGAGCTTCTTCTCCAACAACGGCTTTCATTGCCTGGACATCCTTTCCAATGGCATAATTTGCATAGAGCTAAAAACAAACAAAATAACACCAGTTAGATAGTTAAAAACCTGCAATAAGAAAAATAAATATGATGCTCAAACACAATTAGACCTGGTTCGAAACATCAGAATGATCCCTTCGAGTCATTCCCTCACCAATGGCACTCTGCAGGAATCATCAGTAACGCAATGTGAGCATATAAAACCATAAACTGCACGATTTGTTTTTTTCTTTCTGAAATAACACAAGCTAGTCACCTGACAGCATCTTGACATCAAAGTAACAAGAAGACCATCCTTACCTTCATCAACCGAGATAGTGATGGAAGGACATTGATTGGTGGGTATATCTACACAAATAAAAAAAAAAAAGAAATTTTTTAGTTCAATATAAATATTAAAGCCTGCATAACCAATCAATATAATGCGTAAGCAATTTACTAGGTTGCTGACACAAAATGGATACCTACTTTCAATAATCATGACACAGAAAAGCAGAGTCAATTTATGAAAACGGATGATATCATAATAAATTTCCCGAGTTGTGAAAAGTGATTTATATGTCACAGCATTCCCCCTTGATATGTTATGTAAAACATAAAACCAAATAAATCACCAAAGTCACAAAATGAGAAAAGAATTTAGTGAGAATGCTACAATTCAGTGCCAAGCCAATAATCTCATAGTAATTTTGCGTATTAAATGTTGGTATACTTGCTAAACCAAATCCTCTTCAGCAGTTAACTACAATGACAAATCCAGCAAGCTGTGTAACATTCATTAGTACCAAAGATCAAATCTATTGTACCTGTCTGTTATACAGCTGCCTATCTATGTATATCTGCCCCTCAGTAATATATCCAGTAAGATCAGGAGTTGGATGCGTGATATCTGCACAAAATTTCAACAAATATGATTTCCTCATTAAAAACTCATCATGCAATATAGCAGATGCAGATATATTTAGTTAGGTTCCTTACCATCATTTGGCATGGTCAGAATTGGAATTTGCGTAATAGAACCTTTTCGGCCCTCAATTCTTCCAGCACGTTCATAGATTGTTGCAAGATCAGTATACATGTAACCAGGGTAACCACGCCTTCCAGGCACTTCTTCCCGAGCAGCTGATACCTAGGGGATACAGAAGTAACCAACAACTTGTGTCATGCATGAAACTCACAAATACTTCAATATTTATAACTTCCTTCTCAACCTTCAAGAGTAAGAGAAAAAAGGGTGACCAATGTCACTTCTAATTAATCTTGGAAGCCTCTATAAAACATTCATAACTTACTTCTCAGCCTTCAAGACTAAGAGAAAAAGCAGTAACCAATGTTGCTTCTAATTACAGACACCCATAGAAATCAAAGTCACCTAAGGGAAAAAGGCTGTCACAAGTATCTCATGAGCTTATTTTCTTTCCTTTTGTTGCCTCTTCTTCTAATAAATTAAAATTTAAGATACATTACCTCACGAAGAGCATCAGCATAAGAACTCATATCTGTGAGGATCACAAGAACATGCTTTCCACACTCATATGCCAAATATTCAGCAGTAGTAAGAGCAATACGAGGAGTGATGATGCGCTCAATTGTAGGATCGTTTGCCTGTAATTGATTACAGCAGCCAATGAACAAAAAATTTAAGGATCAGCCCCTTAATGCAGGTTTTGAAATTGGATTTTCAAAATTATAAGTACATGCCTCAATTAAATTTCATTCTCAATGAACAACCTTATGTTCCTCAAATCACAATAAGGTATATTTTACAAATCTCTTAGATCATAATTTTAAAAAAAAATTTACATTGATCAGTTTTAAGGACCCTCGGATGGCACATCCTAAAAAATTTGCACTCCTTTTTCAAATATCTAGATATATACTTGTTTCAGCATAACAAGGAAAAATGTTAGATCTGAAATCTGAATACAGTGCTAGTGTAAGATTATATGTGTAAATTGTTATTCTGTAATAATTAGATTGAAATACAGCCAGTAGCATCTTTAAAACCAGAGGGGAAAAACAGTATATTTTCAAGGAAGTTCCAAGCATTTATTACAATATAATATTGACACAAGACCAATTAGTTTTTTTAGCTGGGAAACTACACAGGCAAAATTACTGAAAAAGAATTTAACAAGTTAAAAGGAAACAATAAAACACATGCATTCCAGTTTAAAAAGATTACCAGATTAAGAAAAAGAGTGACTCTCTCCATTGAGCCATTCTCCTCAAAGTCACGTTTAAAAACCTGTGCAGTCTCCATGTTAACACCCATAGCTGCAAACACAATGGCAAAATTGTCCTCTTCCCCACCCTATAGAATGACAAAATGTGTTATGGTAAAATCAACTTCTCAATCTGACAAAATGTAGAAGAGTAATGAGTTTTACAAAATGAGCAAGCAATATTTCAAGGCAATAAAAAGAAATAGATAAGATGCAAGCAATAATATATGCATAATTTCTTTTCAAGTTACTTTTGTCAGCATCTTCAATGCAGGAATTTCAGAACCACAAATCACAATCTATCCTCCCGTTTAAAATTACAATTTCAATTTTCGTGAATTGTAGAACAGTAATAATAGCTATTTTAAAAATCAACCCCATAAATGTATTGGTGGCAGCAAATGTAGTATGACTCTTGAAAGAGATCTTCAATTTAACATTTTCAATTCCTCACTAAAAACTATACCCTGCAAAAGACTTTAAGGGCAGTGATCCTCTCCCCATCCATTACAACATGACCAAGATGGGGTACTGCCAAACCGTCATCTAGTACAACCAAATTTCATTTGACTAAATTTGTTCACAAAAGAATCAAGACTAACAAGCAACTTAACAAGTTAACAATGCAGTCCAGTTAACAACGTAGTTCAGTGTGAGATATACAGATATCATGATAGGAGCCCTCAAAGTTTCACCTATATGTGCTCAGTCATCGGCAATAAATGTCATGTATGAGCAATTTGAGTGTAAACCATAGGTATAAGTAAACAATATAGCCAAAAGGTTCCGTTCATGCACTTATAACAGCAAGCTCCCAAATTGCCTCAGCCAGGATAATCTTAATAATGCAGTAAACCTGGAAGGCCTAAATGAAATACAAATCATTTAAAGATAGTGAAAGGCCTATAAAATATTATACAGTAAATGCTCTTTGATAATTGTTACATCTTCTATACCTCAAGAAGGTTATCAGACTTTTCCAATCGCTTGACTAAGCCAGCCTGGCGACATATCTGAGCAGCAATTTCATTATGGGGAAGACCAGCAGCTGAGAAAAGAGGGATCTTTTGACCTCTAGCAATGGAGTTCATGACATCGATTGTAGATATTCCAGTCTGAATCATCTCCTCAGGATAGGTTCTCTCACTAGGATTGATAGAACTTCCTGGATTATGGGGAGATATTAAGAAAAAGAAATAATAAATTTATAAAGCACCCACGAAGAAATTAAATAAATAATCTCATAAGTAACTCAGTTACCTGATATATCCAAGTAAGCCTCAGGCAAAATGGGCGGACCATTATCAATAGGTTTTCCAGAACCATTAAATATGCGTCCTAGCATGTCCAGTGAGACAGGAGTTTTCAACACCTTCAAACATGAACAAGGAAAAAAAAAGGAGTCAAAAGTGGGTCTATTCTGATTCTATCTCAATAAAATGAAAAACAATGTAAGTGATTCAAGAGTAAAAAGGACAAGTCTCTCATAAAAAGATGTGGAAGACCTACTTTAAATGTAGGAAATAGTATTAGGAAGTTTTATTTATTTTATTTTAGTCATCAGGTCAATTATCTTTTCATTATCCTTTTGTTTAATTTTCTTCTTGTCTCTTTATCTCTTGGGTTCTATATAAAGCCCTTAATCATTACGGTTAGTTCATTTTTTTTTTTAATAATCTCACATATTCTCCAGCCTTTTCTCTTCTCTCCTCCCTTCCTTCTCTAGTTCTCCCTCCTCTTTCTCCCTTCTTTTCTCCGTTGTTCTCTTTACTGGCTCTATAACAGACTCAGTTCCATAATAACTTGATAGGAGGGGACAAAGTAATCATTTAAAGTAAATAACATTGGAAAGGAATAAACTTTAGAAATCAACCCCGTACAGCAAATTGAACACAAGATTATGTTCACCAACAAAAGAAATTGAATAGAAGAGCAGTAAACTATTGACTAGCAGCAACCAACAGCACAATATAATATATGTGAACCACATGTTTTCCTCTACTTTTTAAAAGTTAGTTTTATTTTACCTGATTTTATAGATAGGTTTGCCAATGTCATATATTGAAATCTTCTTTAAACATATCAAGTCACCATGCCAGTAGCAACCAATATAAAATTCTCAATTATTTATATTAAAAAAAAAACAGCAATGGAATTTATGTTGATACTAACAGGAACCAATCTACACTTTTTTCCCAACAGCTATGTCAAGCTTATGGGATAATTATAGTAAGATTTCTCTCTTTTTTTCAAGATAATAATTCAAAAGATACCTATTCATGGACAAGCCATTGATTTGCCGAACTCTATAAGAAAATTTTTTACAATCAAATTTAACTCCCAAGCTATCAGTTAACACATTATATATATATATATATATATATATAGGTCCTGCAGAATTAGGATTTCAGAGCATCTAAGTGAAATAAGTTAACAGAGCAGATATTTTCAGGGAAAATCTCACAATATAATATGCATTGAAGCATGTTGTTATTCTATGCACTTTTCAATAAGATATATAGTATAGTTTGTACCTCTCCAGTAAATTGCACAGTTGTAAATTTATTGTCAATCCCAGATGTACCTTCAAAGACCTGGCCAACAGTTTAAAAAATTAAATTAAAATATTAATAATTCCAGTGGCAGATTTCAAACTAAACAATTATAAAGTCATTTCCTATTATCAATGGAACTACAAGATTAACAAAACAATAAAGTAATTTTACAACAAAACAAAATTTAGCAAGGATTAAGAAGGTGAGGAGAGGCATCTTAGTACTTTTCAGTTATAGGAAAATATAATTACTTAATCAATACATTAATCATGCGCAATTATAAATGCCATAGGCAATCACCTGAACAACAGCCTTTTCACCATCTACTTCTAGAACTTGCCCACGTCGAGTAGTTCCATCTCCTAAACGAATATTAACGATCTCTTGATATTTGGGTCCCTGTTGTAGTTTATCAATGTAAAATACACTCATGGCATACAGAAACAAAGGCATCCTTAATGATAAAGCCCAACAATTACATGTAAAATAAGGATAGATGAAAGTACAAGTCACTACCTTAACTTTATCAAGAATGACCAATGGTCCAGCAACTCCAGATACAGTTCTGTATTCTGAAACACAAAGAACATATTATAATTTAGGGGGAATAAGAATATAAAGCCACAACTTATTGATGTTGATTGATCAAACCAACAGTCTTGTATGTCCCTTTTTATCAATAAAAAAAATTAAATATTAAAGAAGTGCTTGATACAACCAGAGGCCATAACATATAGAAAATTAACCAAAAAAAAAAAAGGCAAATTGATATTATACATACCCATTCCTATCTCCAAAGTTCCCTCCTCCAAATCGAGATTGTTTTGAGCCACACCCATGTTTGAGCTTCAAACAATGAGACAACAGAGAAATCGTATCAAAATCAATCCATGCCATCTTTTTGGGTGATAAAAGTAAGTGCCAAACTATAAATACAAGTACAAGCCAATATTAAAAGTACACTGATTCAGTAAAAATATGGCTAAAGAAATACGAAAATCACGAAACTAAAACCAGTTTAAGAAATTATTTTTGAGAGAAAGAACACAATTCATATAGAATTTTGAGTCCAATAATCCAAAGAATTTTCAATTATATTACATTTTATTTAGCTGTGAAAGTGAAGGAAGCAAAAACAAAATTTCAAAAAATTTATACTCAAATCAAGTCAATTATTAATCAACTAGGCGGCTGAACTCAACAAAACTTTCCCGTTACCAAGCTGCAGCAAAACTTCAATTTCGATTCACTTTCTTTTTATCGCACTATTTGAGTGACCAAACTCCGTAAAAGAAAAATGCCTGCTTCATGATGCACGCATGTTCAAACTTCAAACTTCAAAGTACAGATAAATGAGACTAAAATATCGGCAAATCCCGAAAGAACAAGATCAGCAAAAATTAAAATCGACGAGAGACGTCCAATCGAACTGAAATACTAAATTCTGCACGATCAACCGATTCAAGCTGTTTCCATACCACCATCAAATATTCGGAGAACTGCCTCAAAATCTGAAAATAGATCCGAAGTGGGAGAAGCGTACCTCTTTTTTCTTTCTCCTGTGATCTGAAGCGGAAGAGAGAGACTGGCAAAGGGTAGGGATGGACAGAGATCAAATGATGAACGACAATAACAAACGAGCCTGATAACTATTTTGTCATGTACAAATAATTTCACATTATATATATTTAAAATTAAAATTCTTAAAGGATAGGCTGGTACAGTATGAAAATTTTGTGAAAAATTAATGAATTTACTTATTTAACGTTGTAAAATTTTGCTGTGAGCACTAAATGTCCTAATATATTAATTTTTTTAAAATATAAAAATTATCAAAATAAATTTTACCTATTATAATAAAAAAATTTTTTATACATATATTTTAAAATTAAATTTAAAATAATATATTTAAAAGATTTAACCATCTAAGAATATTCATAATAAGATTTATTATTATTCCGCGATTCAAGCTGCCTACTGACGCAGTGACGCTACCACCGTTATTGATGAGAAGTGTTTTTTCTTCTTTTGGTACAAGTTATTAAAGAGAAGTTGAATGTTCTCTTCTCATAGTGATACAATCTGACAGTGACACGAGAAGGATGGGTTATAATAAGTAAGGATGTTGAAAATCAAATAAAAATTAATCAGGTCGAATCATATTAATTACGTGGATAAAAATTGATCCACACTAAATTAAAATAAAATTTATTTTAATTTTTTTTGTACTGGAATTACTCAATTTGATTTGTTTTGATTTTAGTAAAATAAGAGATAAATCAAATTAAGCAACACTTGATAATCATATTATAATAAATTATAATGTATAAATATATTAAATTACTCATAATCATATATTTTTATTTTATTTTTTTAATATTTATAAAATATATTAGTTAATAATTTATTTATATATAATTTGTGTTCATAAAATATTTATGTATAACATATTTAATTTAATTTTTAAAAAGGATGCCATTTAAAAAGAATCAAAAAGCATAAACTAAGTGTAGACCGAATGAAACTGAATCGATTATTAAACTAAATCAAATTGATTATATTTTAAATCAATAAAGTTTAAAAAAAAATCAAACTCATTGATTTTGTTCAATTTAATTTTTATCTAAAATTAAATCAAATTACATTTATAAACACTCTTAAATCGAACTCTCATCGGCCTCTCATTTTTTTACCATATAAAATAAATTAATAAAAGATCATGTGAGTTAAATAACAAAATGTGTGAAGGAACAATGTCCCATCCAACAGAGAACGAGGAGAAGAATTTTTTTATGATAATAATAATAAAATAATATCCATTCAATACTCATAATCATTACTATTTTTTTTAAATAGAGATACCAAAATTATTTTAAATGTTTAAAATTATTTTTTATTTTGTACACCAAACAGATTTTGAGTAAGATAGGAACTTGATGTAAGTAAGAAGTATAGTTAAATTCACATGTATTATGTATTCTTAATATTATATATGCATAATATTAAGACTAAAAGTAGTAATACTCGTTTGAAATTAAAATTAAACATAAACCAAATTACAATATTCTATACATACATACATACATTACTTTGTTCAAATAATTGTAATTTCAACGCAATTATGTTGTCATCAGAATCATCAATAATTAGTTGTATATTTTTTTTATTCACAATAATATGGAAAGATCATCATAGTTGATAATCTTCAATATAGCAATGGTACAGTTATATCGGATACAGTATGGTATGATATGAAATATATGATAATTTTTAAAATTTTAGAATATGGGTATGAAAAATATTTATACATATATAATATTATTTATGTAATTATTTATATATAATTAATAAATCTACCTATTAAGATAAAAATGAGTATTAATTATTTTAAAAATTATAGTATAAATGTTAAATAAACTCTAAAATATTTATAACAATGTCAACTATTTTAATATAAAAATTTGAAATGGTACATATTGATATAAAGTAGTATGGATGAATAGGTATGCATAAATATGATATACATATTATATTATATATCGGATATGGATGTATCTATTTTTTTTTTCAAGTATCAGTGCTTGATATAACTATTTCCTGGTTTAAAAAAAACAATATATAGCTATTTTGCATCTTCAGACTATGATTACCTAGCTACGATGCTTATTTGTAGGTTTCTGACTGTTAATTTGTGATCAGTAAACATCATCAGCTTTAATAAATTATTTTTTTGGTTTTATAAGATCCTTTTAATATTGACGATTCCAAATGATGACATAAATATAAAAATTTCAACTCCAACAGTGACTGGGATCATGCATGTCTAGGGAGGTGATGCAACAGCAAATCGTAGGTGTTCCCCCGAGGTATTGGCATTCTTCGACTACAATGATCCATGCAACTTAGCTGTCATAATTTATCCTTCTGCAATGAGCTATTAATGGACATGGGACTTTAGTGGTGGCTACAATATGGGAGACGCAAGCCTTATCAAAACGGATGTTAGTTAATTACTTGTGCCAACTCATATTTGCAAAATATTAATACTATTGTTAATAGAAAGGATCAGTTCCACAACTCAAGATTAATTTAAGGCATCTTAAAATCTTGTCATCCTCTCTCTATTTTTATATTAGTTGATATTTGGTATTATCGAATCATATCTATATATTATAAGACCTAAATGAGATATAATTATCCTAATATGATTTTTTTTATTTATAAAGTATAAATCTACGATTTTATTTAAGAGATACTGAGTTCTTTATAATTGACATAATCACCATTAATTGTAATTATCTCTCTTTAAATCTATATTGTACCAAAACTTGTATCAAATATACAATATGTACCATATTTATGGGCACACACCCATTCACGTTGCATCAAATTTTGACAGGAAATTAAGATCTTTTTGAATTTTTAACATCAGATAAAAAAATTACCTTAGATATTACTAATAATGCGATGCTCCTACATTTCTATTCAACTTCTCTCCAAAAAAAAATACGCTTTTATTCAGCCAAATTATTTTTCTATGTTTAAGAAAAAAGAATGGAAATATGTTTTATTCAATGTTATCAAAACCAGACTGATAATTAAATTAATTAAGGTACTAATTCAAGATTCATTAGTTCAACCGTAACTAAACCATAATCAAACTGATAGTAATATAATTAATATAATTCTAATTTTAATTTTATATATCATATAAAAAATAAAAAATTATTATTAATAAGCTTCATAAATTGATATTAAAATCTAAATAAGTTATTATATATCATAATTATATTTTGAATTCAAAATAGTTAAATAATAATATATTATCGTATTATTTGTTAAATAAATTTATCATCATTAATAATTATGTATCATGATAGTGCTTGTACAATATTATATTATAGAAAAATTATATAAAAAATACTACTTAGTACTAGAAATAATGATATTTTATCCTAAAAATTAAAAAAATTAATCTGACAAGTTCAATCGGTTCTCTACCCGTAGTTTATAGCATACTCTACTAGTTTTCCAATAGTTTTCAAAATAACCAATTCCCTGTTTCGTTTGGACCTAATCTAGCACTAATTTTCATTTCAATCGGTCAAACTAACTGATTCGATCTAATTCCAACAACATTAATTTTACTAGTAACACCCAATTGGTTTCCAAACCACACCAATTTGGACCGAACGGCATCAGGTCACATGAGTGTATAAACATTTTCATTGTAGGCTGGTATGAACATTTTATTCATACCTGTAATTTGTTTTATTATTTATGCTATAACATTTAAAAGATTCAATATTCATGTTTATTTTTTAATAAGTTAATTTATTGATTATATGTACAGATACTTATGTTGAAATTAATTGTGTATATTAAAATTTTGAAAATTGCCGTATTCTGTATATTGTATTGTGTCATATTGTGGTATCAGTGTTACATGAAGTAATTACAAGTACTGAAAGGTGAAACATGATGGCCGGCTGATCAATTCACACTTCTCTCTTGTTTCCCTCTTCAAAGGATGTTTTAGCTATTGTATCAGTTCACTGTAGGAAATAATTGGACAAAGGGATCTGGGCCTTGAGATCGTTAAAGCTTCTATTGACCATACGAAATGTCTGAATATGTGGTTCAGCTTCTTCTACGGGCAGTATCTTGGCAAAGCTTCCCTCTTCGAGGTAGTCCACCACTCGATTGGCTGCTTCTAGTCCCGTCACATAAGACTTTTCCTGTCACAACATTAATTAATTATACTACACGCACGAAGCTTCCTGTCTTGTATTTAAAGCAACCAACGACAAAGGAAGATATCTAAGTTCAACCTGTGCCCACGATCCATGTCGGTTCACAATCCAATCACCTGCCATGAACAAGTTTGGGAAAGATGTGGACCCACGCATCGCGTTCTTGTATGAACCTATGAGAGAAATAGACTCCCACAGTGGAGGTCAATGAGACCACATTATTCACAAAGGAGTGGCAAATTAGATTCAAGATTTATAATCTATCCACTATAATCATTAAAAGTATGGGTTTAATGTATAGGATTAAGTTTAAGTGAATTTTTCGGTGCATGTTAAGGAATTAGATACACTGATACAGTTAATAAGGTCCTGTTATCAGGTTGGTAACAACTCTACAATGTACTACCTAATATATCTTTCCGATGAATGGTTTAGATGGATTATGTATAAATGTTGGATCAACAAACATTACATTTCACCCGTTCAGAACACACACACACACACACAAACATTAATTACATTTTACCTGGGAAGAAGTGAGTCAAACACTTGGGATATCTACCAATCTCTTTATCAACCACGCTAGCATTCTCAAACTCCTTGATATACTTGGATAGATAAGACTTTAATTTCACAACCATCTGCTCATCCTTAAGTGGCAACAACTCATTTGCATGATACTACCACAGTCAATCATGGCATGCACCCAAACCAGCAGTGGAACATCCACAGACAAAGGAGTTAATCTTTGAGCTTGAAGTAGAATCATGAATTTATTTTACATTAGATGAGCAAAATAAAACTGAACACTTACAAAGTCAGCTTGCAAGACTGTCACAGAATCATTTCGATGCTCATCTTGAATGACATTCAAGTCAAAGAATGTCCATGCAAATGAGTTGTCAAACCCAGAGCAAGCATTGCTAGCAGCTGGAATCTTCACCTGGTAAACAAGGATTTGACAACAAAAATCAGGGACAAAATGGCCAACTAACCAGTTGGATAGATATCAAAAAAACCTGTAGAAGCCATAAATGACACTTGAACAGACAAAAAGATTAATGCAAGACACATCATTTATTGTGAGCCCTAAACACCAGTGATAGCCATGTTAAGAAAGATGGGGGAAATATATATGGGGTTCCAGTAGGAAGGATTTACGTGTTTTGAGGAGTATTCTTATTCGTGCATGATATAAAAGCAGTAAAATGAGAGGAATTTTTTTCTCACAAACCTTCTGATCAAGCCAAAGCTTAACAGTGAGAACATCAACGGTTCCCAAGTTCAGAACCTTCAGAAAGTCCTCCCTTGTACATAATGCTGGACTAAAGAAAAAGTGATTGCCAATTAAGAAGGGCAGGAAGAAAATCATTAAGTGGGTTTACTGCCATATTGAATCTGCTAAAAGTTCATCTAAATGGCTGCTACAGGTAACAGTAAAAGACAAGCATAGACTCAGCCATCATAACGTTATGCCAATACACTAAAACTTGCATTTGCAATATGGAATAAAAAGCTTGAAATTTTTAACAGCAAGATTAGCATATATGTACTGATAAAATTATTAACAGCAACCAAATTCTGAAACAGCATACCTGTTCTTTATAATCTCTTGTAGAGTAGAAATTCCTACTGCTAAAATCACTGCATCAGCTTTGTAGGTCACCCTGCCACAAACTACCTCTGAAACACATCCTGTTTCCTCATTGAAGATTAAATCTGTTACTCTCCTATTTTCCACAAATTTGCAACCCTTGGCTTTAAGGGAATCCATCCATGGATAAAAAATTTTTTCTTTTACAGCTCCACGAGACCATGCCATATCAAAATCTTTCTGTTTCCACAAAGCAGATAAACTTATTCAGACAATCTGATAAAGTACATGCAAAGGTTGGTAAATAATACATACAACAAGTGGAATGGCAATCAGCTCAGCATAACGAATGATATTGGAATAATAGAAACCGAATATATTATATTTACAATGTATTCATTGCACGGTCAAATTACAAGCGTGCTCTCTTGGTGTTGTTTTACATTATTAATGACTCATAGGCTCCTCAAACAAATGAGTCATCATAAATAGAGATTTTTTATGAACCATGTTTCAAAACTAGCCTCAAAAGTTATGAAAGATAAAAAGGAAAACCTTACCCACACAACTAGACCTTTCTTTTTAGTTGCTTCTTATTTATGTTTCCATCCTTTTTTTTAATTTATCTAACTTTTTCTGGAATGTCTTTGTTGCTCCAATCTCTTGCTAACTAGGAGAGTAGGATTGATCAAACTTCATGATATTGCTGGGGGATAACCTCAGCATCAAACTGCAATTTTCAAACACGTTGATGTCTGAAGAGCCCTTTCTGGGAAAGAAATTGAACAATCATCGAACCTGGTGAGCAAGGATAACATAATTTAGCAGTCCCAGTGTTGCAGCAGCACTACATTGCTCTGCTGGAGCAAACAGACCCACATGAACCAAGGGGCCTAGTATATCCCGATAAAGCCTTTCTGAGCAGCCAAACTGTTTTAAAAGCTCCCTTGCAGTAACTACCAGTTGAACATCCAAATGAGTCTCTAGACAAAATACATAATTGATTGTTCTGAATTTGAAAAAGCTTACTTGAATCATATTTCCTCCAAGCTGTGTCAGTGTTGTCAAAGTCAATCACTGGAAAAAGGATGCTTTGTCAGGGAAAATTTCCAGGAATAATGAAGTGATACTTGGAAATTTATATTTGATAAAACAATTCCGTTCTGTTTATTGAAAAAACAATTATGGGAAGTAGATGGAACATAGGCATATTAAGGAAAGGGGAACCAAGTGTAAAAGTCAATCAAGCAGATAAACCATCAATGATAATTTTTATAGTTTTTTTATTAAATCATAACCATACTAAACTGAAGTTTCATCTACTCAAGCAGAAGCAAAGGTAAAATGGCTATACTTAAGATTTGATATACCTCTAAGGTATCCTCCTCCCCCCAAAGGGCTCAGAAGAATTGTAAAACAGGCATTAGTATCGGTGCGTAAGTTTATATATACAAAATGAGTCCTCCAACGAAACTTAGATGTTATTAAACATCAGAGAGTAAATAACAAGAAACAATTGGCATTAAATTATAGAAAGTTTAATTGCTTTTACACAAGAGTTAGGTTGTTGCAGCCATTCATTTTTCATGTAATGTATGTGGAGAAAATCAAGGCATCCCCTATGTGCACTAAACATATTTGAAGAGATGGTGGTAAGCAAATTATCTTACGTAGTAGGCTACTATAGATGACAATCTCACACAATGACGACTCATTGCCAATATGATAGTAATATGGTTAATGTTTCAGAAGATTTTAGGCTCTTAGCAGTATGTATCTATACAGAATTACCCAAATCTGGAGGAGGATATAAATCACTTTTCTTTTCTCAAATTCCAATAGTGCGGCTCAAAGGAAAAGATACTTGATGGAGAATATACCAGCAGCCATTAAGGGCAGAAATGTCAACCTGTCCAACAAAGGAAGCCGAAAGAACTGCGGACAAAATAATGAACATATGAGGATTGCAACTCTATGAAATGAGACATGAGGCTGAAAAGTAGCTTCATACTTGGCTGTAGTATAAGGTTCCCAGTGGAGTAGGCAATTGAGGCAAATCTTGAAATATTGGAAATTCTACCTACAAGAAGATAATGTTTCTCTCTAAGTCATGCAAAGGCATTTATCCAACAGAAACAGAGAAGGCACTAAACTGGAAAGGTTCGTCTTTTAGCATATTACAGTGATGAATAATGTTTGTAATTGTATAACATTATAGTTACCTCAAGTCCCTCTTCAGAATATTGTGCAGATTTTGTCCAATTTGTGAAGCGCTTGATGCCCAACTCATCAACAAGGCTAAATATGTTTTGAAAGGCACGATAATAACCTAAGAGAAAATAAATGAATAAATTCAAGTAACTATGCAAATGATGGCAACCATAATCAATTCAAAAGTGAAACAAAAACAAAAAGAACTTTGATCAATGGCTATGTTTGGTTCAAAGGAGGGGAAGGGAGGGAAGGGTTTTCAATGGAGGGAAAGGAAGGGGAGGGAAAAAAAGGGATTTTAATTTTACTTCGTTTGGAGGAAAAATGAAGGATTTTAATGGAGGGGTTTTAATGTTACCTTGTTTGGATTGCGAGGGAAAGGGATGGAAAATAATTATAATTTGACTATTATACCTTTAGTTTATTTAAGTTAATATTTTCTTTCAATATTAAAAAAGAGTTTTTTTTTTGTTTGAATATTAGACAAAGTTCTTAATAAGAAGGAAATACTCTTTTTTTTCTCAACTTCAACCATGATTGTATGTATCTTCTTTTTTTCCTCGACTTTAACCATGATTATATATGTTAATATACGAATGTGTCTGTGTGTTTGTGACTTCATACATGTAAGTGAGACCAAGAAGAGGCGCAACAAGCCTGACCAGTATATTGTGTGGTTGAGTTATGAAAAAGTGAAAGATATTTTGCTCATATTGAACATAATAACATATTTTTCCCCCAAATTACCCCAATTTTGGGGGAAAATATAAAAGAGGAGGGGAGGAAAAATTTTAATAATATTTTATCTCTCCTCCAATTATTTGATTGCCAAGCAAGGGGAGGGGAGGGAAGCAAAATCCCTCCCCTTCCTTTCCCTTTCCCCCCATTTCCCCCAACCAAAAAGGAGAATTTTAGTGTTCCCAAGTGTTCAATACATAGGAAGAGATTTACTGTCCTCTGTCCTAAAATGAACACTCAATTTCAACTTCATCTGCATCCCTTCCAAAAGGTAGATAGTAGGTAATTCGCGGAGTACCATTAAAAACCGTTATAATCTGCACAAATTAATCACAAATTTTTTTGTACAACACAAGACACCGAAATGAAATAACATTTGGGTCTTCTGGTTTGTCTTGTAGAACATGCAAGAAGAGAAGTACCCCGGATTGCGGTAGTGTCAGGATATCCAAAACCGTGGTCACCTTCAAGAACGGTGACGTCGAAACCCTGAAGCAGAATCCAATACAACAATCAAACAAACCCAAAATCAAAAGTACGTCAAGAAAACTGGGGAAACGAAAAAGAGGAAAGACCTGATTAGAGAGGTGATGAGCAGGTCCGAGGCCAGCCCAGCCAGAGCCGACGATGACAACTTTTGTTTGGTCACTGTGTCGTCCATTGGAATAGCCTTGAGGAGGTTCAGCTCCGCAACGAAACCCTCTTCGGTTCCTCCTGGCGCTGGGTAAGCATAGTGGGTATGAGATCCTCCCGCAAGCAAGCATGACTACGACCTCCTGGAGCTAGGAAGACACAGAATTAGCAAGGCAATAATCAGCAGTTACTATGATAATATTGTGTGGGTATCTGTAATCTATGGATGCTAGAAGCAGCACGCTAGTGACCACCACTATACTACTCACCATCAACAGTCAACACAACTAGCTGAATCGTATATTTATTATTAACGTATACCGTACAATTCGTTTATAAATAGATTTTTGTTTTGTTTGGGAGGCGATTTTCTATTTGGCTTGTCCACCACCATTCATCACACTGGTCGGTGCCGTCTTTAAGTGCCCAAATATTTTTTTACTGCCGTTTCTCTGGGTCGTATACAACAAGAATCATTGTATGGTTGTTGCCATAACTGCCAAACGCCCTTTAAAAGAGTCGCTTTTGGTTTCAGAACGGTAGCCAAATTCACAAAATGTCTTGGATTGTGGCCATTTATTTGCATTATACAGGTCAATTTTAACCATTTTATGTATATCAAAAAACTTAATAAAATTTTTTTAATTTTAAAAAAATTATTATAATTTTTTACTATTATTTTTATTAAATTATACTTATTTTAATTATTTTTTCTTAATCTCTTTTTATTATAATTATTTAATTAAAAATAAATATTTAATATTCACAAACTGATTTATATTTTACATGTTAAAAATTTTGTAAAATATAATTTATAATAAGTGGCAGAGATAATATTAGAGAAAAAAAATTTCTTTCTTTTTGTTTTAAAATTCTTACTTTTGATGTTGAATAATTTGTAATTCATCAAATTAAAATGAATAAAATAAAATCATCAAAACTAAAACTAGATGAAATGTTCACCAATAAGTCGCCAAAGGAAAAAAAAAAAAATCGGCACTGTATCTTACTAGCCGCTTTTTTTTTTTTGTCACCGGATATTACCATTACTCACTGTTACAATTACTTGTACACCAAACAAAGCAGACTGTTAAAATTACTCGTTTCGCTCTGTCGCTCCAGCCTCACATATTTCTCTCAGAAATGGCTGCCACTCTCTCCGTCCGCCCCGTTCGTCTCTCCGCCGATTCAGCCTTCACTAGACCGCCTGTTAGAGTACTCGACGTAGCTCCGATTGGAAAGTCTATTGTAAAGGAACCTTGGCGCAGCACGCTGTTTCTCTCGAGACGCACGTTAACGAGGACTGCCTCGCCGGTTCAAGCAGGCTCGGGAGGTGAAGACTCGGCGCCGTTGGAGATGTCTGTGGAAAACGCACTGAAGCTTCTCGGTGTCTCTGAGGAAGCTTCCTTCGACGATATACTCCGGGCCAAGAAATCGATCCTCGCCACTTGTAAGGATGACCAGCAAGCGATTGCGCAGGTTTCCTTATCCTGCTCTTCACCCCAGTCTTTCTATAATTTCGGAGAATCCGAACATAATCTAGATCCGTTTGTGTTTCTTTGTTATTAGCGATGGCCCCTCATTTGCATTCAGACGTTCGACTGCAGATTAAGTAATTTTCTTTTTGAAGTTGGTAATAGCCTCAAGAGAACTTGCTAGGAGAGGTAGCTATACAGGAAAATTAGATTTTTGTTTTTGGGTCTTGCTTTATGCTGAACTTGCTGCTCAGTAAATCCTGATTTGGAGCTTTAAATTGAATGTTGGTTCTGTAATGGGTTAGAGGTCAGCAATTCTAGTTTAGATATAATGGAATTGAATTCTTGGTGCCCCATGGTAACCTATCTTCAAAAGTGATCGTAATCAATGTATGTTATACTTCAAATTGTGCTGGACAGTGGACACGGCATATTCTGTTGTGTTGCCGTAACCGTGTCTTGTCATGTCTTATATCTTGTCAGCCTCTGTATTACTACTGGCCTGATCCTTCTTTATTTTTCTTTTTGCAATGTTTAATATTTAGATTAGATTGGAAACTGAAGAATACCCATTGTATGAGTGATGAGTCTCTGAAATATGCATTACTACTATGGTTGTTTTTATTGCAGTACTCTTTTGAGTATGTTTGGTAAAATGGAAGAGGAAGGTGAGTAAACGGAGAGGAAAATGGAAAACAATAAAAGCGTGTTTGTTAGGTTGGAAGAAGAATTCTTGAAGGCTTTTAGTCTCGTGTTTTTGTGACACTAACCATTTCATCCAAATTGGTAAAGATACTTGAATTGAAAATGGAAAGTGTAGGAAAATTTTATTTTGTCCTTGGGTATCTAAGAATAATTTTATAAAGTTTAAGATTCTTCAATATAATGTTAATATGTTACAAATATTTTTAATAAACATTGTTTTCTAAAATTCTTCAGACTTGAGTTCATCGATTAGAACTTCCCCTTTTTGTTTTATAGTTATTAATAAACATTGGTTTTTAATATATTTTGCCTATAAGAGTGTTTTGGTTATTTACGTACTTTTCATTCCAAGCATTTTCTTTTTCATTGTACTAAACATTAAAATAGAAAGTTATTCTCATTCATTTTCATGTGATAACAAACAGGTATTCTATTTCATTCTCTTACAAATCTTTCTACCCTACCAAACGTAACTTCAAAATTTAATTGATCTTCTGCATTCAATGTTTTTAAATGTTGCTATTAACATTTTCAGTACCTCATGACATGATTGATTTTAATTATGGAAATACGCATTTGACTAGGGTGGTGAATCATGCTGGTCAACAGTTTCATGCATTATTATTTCATATTCCCTTTCTTTGCTTTACTCCTTTTGAATTCGACATAAACTCCATTGTCCTGTTGATTGATGCGATTGCTTAATTTCTTCTAGGTTGAGGCTGCATATGACATGTTACTTATGCAGAGCCTAGCTCAGCGGCGAGCAGGAAAAGTAGTGGATAGTAAAATTCGTTATGCTGATGTCAAACCTGTGAAGCCCTCTGGTTTGGGATCAGTGCCTCAATGGCTCCAAACTACAATAAAGAATTCACCGGTCTCGATAGAGACTCCTTCAACTAGTAATTTAGGTGTACAAGCTGGGGTGTACGGTGCTTTGATGGGTTTGACCTATATTAACGATGCTTCTACACCCGCCGCATCATATGCTGCGGATGTTCCTGGACTCATCTTGGCTGGTAGTTTTGGAGCTTCCTTGTACTTTATGACCAAAAAGAACGTTAAGTTAGGTAAGGAACTTTCTCTTGCATATTGTACACTTTTTATGGGTTCAATTGAAATGATATTTGTTGAAAGCATACTTTTGAATAGTTCATAGTAATAACTCAGTGATCTTACTTGATGTACATTTACCAAAGCAAGTCAGAAGTTTCTTATTCAGTTGGTTGTCTGTATTGACTCGAATAAGCCAAAGCTTAAACACACTAAAGCGCGTCCATTCTTTGACCTCGGTGGAATAGATTATTTAATATTCTATCCTTCTTTTGCTTTGCACTCAATATGAGTTTAATTTCAAATCTGTATGGGTTTTCTGCTTGTAACACCTGCAGGGAAGGCCACTGTTATAATCATAGTAGGGCTCATAGCAGGTGCAGCAGTAGGGTCAGCTGTAGAGAACTGGTTGCATGTAGATGTTGTCCCATTTCTAGGCATACACTCCCCTGCTACTGTTGTAAGTGAAATCATAATTATTTCTCAATTCTTAGTTTCCCTGTACCTAAGGTAGACAAGGAGAACACAACAATGTTCATATATTGAAATGTGATGCAGCCTTATCATGCCCCCAAGCTTTTTTGTTTTGTTTTTTTTTTTATTTTGTTTATTTATTTTAACGATGTGAATCATTGCTTATCTTTCAAACTCTGAACAGGATGTCGTGGCTAATATTGGTAAAGTAGAAACTCACTTGTACTGAACAGGTCCAGGTTCATAGATAGTGAACCACAGCACCTTGCATGATTGACCTTCTAACATCTCTCCTTGCATTTGTCAATTTTAATACAAGCGCAATGAGTTCTAGATCTTCGATAAGAGACGCACCTGTACAATGATAAAGAATAAGAAACTATGATAAACAAACGTGATCGCAAGTTGCATGCTCTTCCATTCAAAGGCATTCTTCATCATTACACGTTCATTTTCGCTGCCTAAACGCTATCATGTTGTTGGTGGCTTGGTGCTCACCAAAGCCGTTGTTTTATGATTCAGCCAAGGACAAAGTTTGGTACTTTTATGTGAAACCACAAAATATAATCCAATAGTAAAAATTGATATCTGACTCACCTACATATTGATAAATTTTGTCACAGGTGGTGTAGAATATGTAATAACCAGTTCTCCCGTTTTACTTCCCTAGAACAACGGTCGTTCTTGGGCTCATGTTGGTAGGGTTGGTTCTGTTCAATCTGCCCATGGAAATATCATCAATGCAACCTGAACGTTATATGCATAATGTTTGTAATACTTTTACTTATCATTATTTAATAATATTTTTATGTTTTATTTAAAAGAAAAAATAATATTGCCAATCAGAAAGTCATTCTTCTATTTTTCTAACATACCAGTCAATATATCCATTGCTTCGTTATTTTTTCTGACTGATTATCCTTCACTAGCACCTGTCCTTCAGTAGATTTCACTAAAGGTTAAGGGTATGTTTGATTTCTATTTTTAAAAATTGTTTTCTATTTTGAAAATAAAAAAATTTGCTTGGGTAGGTATTTTCTATTTATTTGTTTTGAAAACTTATAAATTTTATTTTGTTTTTAAAACAAGAAAACAAGAACAATTTATTCAAAATTCTTTTTGTTTTCATTTTTTGTTTTATTCACAGTGGTGATCAACAACTGCGGACCACCATTAATCAACAATTACTACCAATCACTATTGATCAACGATGATCGCCATCAACCACTACCATTCACCATCGACCACTATCAACTATCATCAATTGTCATTGACCACCACAAACTGTCACCAATCACTACCAACTACCTTTGATCACTATCAACCACAACCAACCATCGTTGACCACCATCAACCACCTCCAACTAGTGCTAACCACAATCAATCATCACTAACCGTTGTTGACCATTGTTAATCACCATTGATCACCGCCAACCACCATGGATCACCACCAACCACCACAGACTACTACCAACTATCACCAACCATTTCCTACCATTGTCAACCTCCATTGTTCACCACTGGATATCACCTTATCCCTTACCAACCACTACTATTTTTTGTTATCTATTGGTGTCCTCAAGCTATTTTCAATATAATATTTTCAAATAAATTTTTTAATTTGTTGTTTTAAGATGAGATTTTCAAAACAAATTATTCAAGCATGTTTTTTTGTTTTCCAAACTTGTTCTAAAAAAAGTGTTTCACAAAAATGTTTTGAAAACGTATAAACAATAAAGGCAATCAAATATATGTTAACTATGTGTTTAGTTTGAATAGATTAGGGGTTTTTCAAAAAGATAATGGGATAATCCCATCACCTTGTTTGAATAAAAAAATTGGAAAGGATTGGAGGGAATAAATTTAATCCCTCCAATCCCCACCCCATCCTTTATAAATTCTCCCAAATTAAAAAAAAATTTAAAAAAATATTTGTTACTCAATCCCCTTCTAAACCAAATAATATTCATTTAAATCTCTTAAATCCCTTTTCCTCTAATCCCACCGAAGAAAAAAATTTTGAAACCCTGCAAATCTCTGACCCTTCAATTCCCCTATCAAAAATCCTTCTAATTCCCTTTTCTCCAATCCCCTTGAGTCCAACCAAACAACCCATAAATTTCATGTTTGTTATCAGTTTTCCCCACAATGAAATAAAAGTAAATACTTTTTATAACTTAACACTGCATCATCAAATCTTACAAAAATTGTTTTCTGCACATAATGTACAGTGAAGAACTTTAAAAAAATATATGCAGAGAGAAAATGCTTAATGTCGAGTTCTGTGCCACAAAGCACTCTTTAGCTTAAAGCTTCAGCAATAGTTACACGTAAATATAACACTGACAATTACCCAAAAGAAGGGGAAATTATGAAGAGGGTAAAGTTGGCGGCGCAAAGGGAACTTTTATAATTGTCATAGGAAGATCTCAGCTGTCCTGAGTTTGTGGGAAGGTGTGACATAAGTATCAGTATTCTATCAAGTTACAGTTTCACATTTAAAGAATTGAAATGCTGCCCCTCACTGCTATTTGAAGATACCTGGTATTCACACAAGAGAATGATACAACAAAGCAACCAAAGGTACAACTTAAATCAGGTACCACCAGCCTCTGCTGGTGTCGTACAAGGTGCCAGTGTATTAGGAGGCAGGTTGATGCCACCACCTCTAACAGATACACTATTGAATTTCACAGAGCTGACCCTACTCACGAGATTCGAGTCAAGGAACACAACAATCACAGTTATATCATCATGAAAGTGTCGGCGAACCCCACGATCAATTTTCTTTAGGTCTGAATATCTCATTTCTCTCTTCTTTGCTGCTTCTTGTAGGGCAGCTTTCACCAACCTCCTTGCACTCCCCTGAAAAAGAGAGAGCAGTTAAGCATAAATTCATTTTGCACAGTGTTTGCTGCCTGACATGCATTAGCAGCTCATATTGGTCGCACAGAAATTACTTAACTTTCAAAGCGACGCCACTGTCAACCAGATTAGAAATCAATTAATATCCGCATATCAGTAAAGTCTGAAGTAAAATGTCAACAAACAGATTATTTGCTTTGAGGGAGCTAGCCAGGTCAAGGGAAGGCTTTCCATTGCAGAGTAGACTCAATAAAATTTCTTCATGAAGGTGATTTGGTTACAACTTTTCCAGGTAGAATCAAAGAATTTTATTTTATTTTTTAACCTAAATACATCAGGATCATAAAAATTCAAGAGAGAATTCCATATTCATCTGGCAAAATGAACTCCCGTTAACTATATAAAGATGGCACTATCTTCTAAGAGACATCCTCTAAGATTTGCTTAAATGAGTTACATAGTGGGCACGATTGACTACTTAAATAAATTCCATTTCCATTTGAAGCAGAGGTGAAAATTTTGACCACTTCTGTCTGTGCAGATGTAACATGCTTAAACAATGAAGAAAAAGTGCACGCCAAAAATATTTCTGGACAAACAAAGCCACAACCATTAAATTTCCTTTCCTAAAGACTGGCAACTTCATGGTAAATATGCATACGCCCTCATCTCATTGGACATTTCACCTTATAGGAAAACAGAAAATAAACAAATATATCCTCTATCTTCTATATAGGCTCTAAGTTGCAACATCAATGGTTTATACTAAAAAAGTTTCCCCCACAAATTCTTCCCATAGGCAAAATACAAGCTATCAGACATGCAACAGATCGCAATAAAATGAATGATCCGGAGAACTGGAAAAAACCAACAATCACACAATGTCATACAACTATATGCCAATTTCACTGGAAAACAAAGTTGCCAGTAACCAGGACAAACAGAAGCAAAGAAAACAAAAAATTCCACATTAACTTCATTAAGTTTACAGTATCACATAACCTTGATTCATCTATTTAATCTTAGATTGAAATGTGAGTCTTACGCTGCGAGGATTATTTTGAACTATATCAACTGCATCTTGATTGCCAAGGTGCTCCCAGAGCCCATCAGATGCAAATATAATAAATTGATCATGTGGCTGCAATTGGTACACTGATATTGATGGTTCTGAGCTTAGTATCGGTCTCTTGAATGGCTCTCGGAGTCGAAACTTAGCATATAGGGGTTCTCTATTGAACTCAGCCTTTTTCAAATATACATCACCAATCGATCTTGAAACCTGCAAGGTTTAAGATTCTAGATGTTAAGAAGTAATGCAACAAAGAGAGACAGAGAAGATAGAGACAGACAGACAGACATTCGGTCAGTCAGTCAACAAAGAAAAAAGATGCTTCAAGTGAAACCAATTGCTCATGAATTAAGTAGATTTATGCCAGCAGTTCAAAATTACAACTAAAACTGCTCTTTCAGTCTTATAGGATGACAAAAGGGCAAGAGTTCAAATACTGGAATTCCCTGGATGCAGATGAGCAGACAGAAAGATGGATGAAATGCAGAAAAACAGTATAATAATTTTACTCGGAATGATTCTAGTAAGCATGAAAAATAATAAAAATATGACATAAATCCAATGAAACCCAGATAGTCAAAATGCTAAAGACAATGATAATCTGAATGAACCAGCACAACAATCGGACAAGATAAACTCGAGGTTCAGGTTTCAGGGAGGAGGAAGATGAAAGATGCAAAAGAATTGACAACAAAATTTCAAAGAACTTAAGAATCTTATATACAGTATCTCAATATGTGAGTTTAACTTAAATAAATTAAATTCTTTTGCAAATATGTATTACTAGTGGCTTGGCATGTACTAAAGTGCTTTTTCACTTTGATTCAATTTCAAAATATTTTTTCGAATACAAAATTAAAATTGTAATAACTTTTTAAATGTAAAAAATAATGAAACAAACTAGTGGGAATTCATTTAACTTCCCACTCTCCCACATGCATTTTAACTTCTTTTTCTTATATTATAAATATAAATTATATTCTATGTATTAAATGGGGTAAACATATGACTCAGACCAAGAAAACAGAAGGCCCCAAAGACATGTTTGTTAGTATTGAATAGAAAAAAATTGTCCAACCAATATTACATTAAGGTTAGGTAATACTAGCATTTCTGCTCATATAACTTGTGTATGAATGAAGTGTCACTTCTAATGTGTATTTACATGTACATGATGCAGCAAAAGCAGATAATTAATTGGCTCTATACACAAGAAAACTATTATTATCAGCTATTGATGACTTACTTGAATAAGGCCCTTTACACGCCATACATTATGTTTTAAAACAACAATCTGTGAGTCATCAGGGTGCAAAGAATGCAGCTCCTGTCTTACAGACTCTAATCCCACATTGTGCTCTGCTGACAATTGCACAGCTAACACGTCCCCAGTTGCCTTCACTGCTCTTCCCAAAACAGCCCTAGAATCACCAAGATTAGCTACATAAAGGGATCCATTACAAATAACACCAACAAGACAACATGACCCAACAGCTGCAATTTGTGGTTTCATTGGCCACTGTCTGGCAACAAGAGACATAAATCCCTCTTCTGTTGCTTGAAATGCCTTGCGAATTACATCCACTGACATTGATTGTTGCTCTGCAGCAAACCCTGCAATTTAAAGTTGAGCAAGATAATTTTTTTATTAACAATCATATGGAAGAACAGTCAAAACTAGCTCAAATGATAGTCATGTGAGCTACTCAAGTATTGAATTTCACAATTCTCAGTTTCTCACAGCCTCAATTCAGTGCACACTTACACTTTTCATACCTTCAGTCTTAATTCATTGTATAGCTGATAAAATGATGCAAACATAAAAGAAACTACGTTGAAAAATCACTCACAGCCATGAGCCACCACCCATAAGAAAGTACGGTCTTCACCCATGCTTTAACAGTTTAGCTGGTTCTGGGGAAAGAACACAACAAATTTCGAAAAAATAGAAAAAAGAAGGAAAAGAAACAGTTGCTTATTGACAGCAACTTTGTTTCAATGGGGCATAAACTTTTGCCTAATATAACTCAAAACAAGCAGCAGAATACACAATGTTCAGTTCTCGTTGAAGAAAAAAGTTGAGAAAGAAACAAACAGCCCCTTACTGATAACAACTTGGTTCCGCTGGGACAACAAGCTTTTGCTGAACAGAAATAAAATCACGCAGCAGAATACACAATTTCTGTTCTCAAAACATTATAACTCAACAAGGTCTAGATATCAACATATAGAAATGGACTAGATGGTTGCTTTTCTTCCCTTGGACATATTATATATTTCAGACAATATCCCCCTATATACTTTTTGTCAAGTCAAAAACAATCATGAAACACAGTAACACAAAGCTTAGAGAAGGAAGGAGAAGGAAGTAAAACAAAGTGACGATTGTAGACCATAACAATATATAAAAGCTTCAAGAATTCAGTCTTCCAGATGTCACTTACTCTTAAGATGGTGAAATAGGTTATCAGTAATAAACCGCGATGTCTCAGGGCCACCATGCCCATCATAGACACCAACAAAGGTACCATAAGGACCAGATTCACTGGAGCTCAAACTGCCCGATTCAATCTGGCTCTGATCCTCCAGCAAGTTATTGGCTTGGACCACAGCCATTGAAAATTCACCGCTCAAGTGCTGCCCCGAGTCTTTGTACCACAACAATCCATCTTGTCGACCTCCAGCATCTGAACCACTGCGTGCATTTTGATCCGAAATCGGCCACAAGCAGGCCCTCAGAAAGTTCATTAACTGCGATAACATCCCTCATCTCACCAAACAACCGTCCAAAATTTCCTCATCAATCAACGGCCCCAAAACTTCCTCACCCCCAGAACTTTCAGTGATAATTATAACAGTCCGGAACTTCTCGCCACGATAACGATTCACTAGCAACTACCAATTAGAGGGAAAAAATCAATTATGATTCACAAACACCAGTCATAGAGCAGAAATGCCCTTAACAAGGGCTTATCAGGATTTTATTCGATAAATCACACCAGAAGCAGATAATAGCTTCCCCGACCCCAAAAATACTCAACCTCGTTTCGTTTTTGAACATAAAATAAGAACATGGGGCAAACCCTAACGAATAAACAATCAACATAAGAAGAAAAGATAGAACTAAATTAAAAAAAAAAACTATATCCAAAAAGAAGGGGTCAAACCCACTTTTTCTGAAATAGGCTTTCGGTCAGCTATTTAAACATCCATGGTTCACATTCACATTGGAAAACAAAACCCCCAAGTTACAATAATCTCAGCAGGAACCAATAATTGACAACAAGTACTTTTCCCATCGAGCATAAAATAAAATTCAGGAGAGAAATATTACCACACAATTTGACTACAGATGGTGAGATCGAATGCCCCGGTTGAAGAAGAAAATGAACGGGAAAGAAGGGGAAAGTCAGGTGTGTATGAAAGCATTAGATCTGTGGATCCATCTATAAAGAGGAAAGAATAGACGTAGGTTTCTAGTTAATTATGTGCTCTCTCTATCTCAGCTTGTATTGAAGAAGAAGAAGATTTAAGAAGATGGTACATGGATGCATTTAAAATGGAGAATTGTTGTGAAGGATTGAGCCAAGTGAAACCCTCGTTTTTTCTTTCCTTCTTCTCATCAGACAAAGACCCATAAAAGATGAACAAGGGAGAGATTGACGCCAGTTCAGCGCTGGGCTCCACACCACTATGCTAGAGGAGTGAGGAGAAGATGAGAGTCAATGAACTTCTCTTAGACGACGATAAGGGGTTCCGTAATATTATGGGCTTTGCTTTCCGCGAAATAGGGTTCACATGACAACACGTGGAATTTATGTGAGGGACCTGTTATTGGGTTGTTTTGACAAAACACAATCTTTATGGTCAAGTAATTTAATTTACTCTCTCTAATTTTGGTTGATTATGAAATCTTTCATGTGGTTGTATGAATTTTTCCTCTTTTCACCTATTTTTTTTTTATTATAATTTTATTTTTTTTTAAATTATTTTCATTTTAAAATAATTGTCATTTTAAATTATTTTAAAAATTATTGTTACTTTATAATTTTTAAGAAAATATTAATTATAGTTTGATAAATTTATCTTTCAATAGTAATGAAAAAAAAAGATAAAAGTATCAAGGAGTACTCCCTCCATTACGCTATACTCCTTTCAATTCATATTATAAGATATTTTATATAATAAATTTTTTATCCACAATATAAAGTATTAGATATATTTCTTTTAATTTTATCTCTCTCATTAATGATAATGGAGTATTTAATAAGGATAAAATGAAAAATTTTAGTGCTTTTTTCATCAATTTAAGATAAAAATAATTTTTTAATATGATATAAAATAGCTTCTAATGTGGATCAAAGAGAATACAATAAATCATTTGAAGAAATTAATATTTCAAGATATAAGACATTTTTTATAACATAATGTATATAAATTTCTTTTACCTAAAATACTCCTAAAAATGATGGAATTTAATTCATGATTAACTATACTAAATGAGGATAATTTAGAAAAAGGTAGAAAAATTTTTAGTTATTAATTATCATTTTTGATTTTGTATGATAGTTAAAAATGATTTATAAACTTGAAAGAGGGAGTATTACATAATTAATAAAGGCATAATAGTAAAATATAATTAAACTTTGTTAAATTTTATACTATTTACTCCCTCCGCTTATAAATACAAGGCCTTTAGCTTTAATTTTAAATATATGACTCTTTACAGTATACGAGGTAGTGTTTATTATATATTTAAAAAAAATTCATATTTAATGTATTACACATAAAGAGAAACAAATTAAATAAGAATAATTTTAAAAAATATAATTTTTAAAAAAATTGAAATAGTTAATTAATTTTAACTTTTATTCTTAATTCATATAATTCAGTTAAAAATAGTTTATATTAAAAATTTGATAAAATATTAATTTTATTAATTTGTGTGTATAAGTTTAAGGTGGAAAGGAAAGGTGACACTTCTAAACAAATTTTTGCATTCCAAAAAAAGCAGAAACCCTGTCTACGAGCCCTCTAATGTGGGTTATTTAAGCCATTTCACATTTTATCGAGTGGTACTGGTTTTTGAGCGCACCACCTCCTATTCAACGGTCAAAACAAACGAAATTAATGTAACAGATACTATAATTCTAAGATTATTTTATTCACAATTCTACCCAAAGTGCACATTTTCTCTGTTGCCAAACAAAGTAGTTTTACTAAGAAAGAAGCAAACTCAGATCAGATTTACATAATTGACCAAACAGAAAGCCGTCTGTTCAACTGAACGACGAGTCGCACTAATAAACAAATAAAATTTCGTATACAATGTCTCCTTATAAATTATTGTGTTAATTAAATTAATTCGGTTGTCTTGAATAAATCCAGTTTACTACTATATACGATTGAGTTATGGAATTAATTAATACAGTCAGCCTCTCTCATCTCAGGGTATAAAATGTTGAACTAGTTGATAATAATTCACTAACCCTTCACTTGTGGGAGGGAAACATAAAAAGTAGTGGAAAATCAAGAAAAAAAAATAAGAAAAAATCTAGATATCTCTTTATTTAGATTTTCTACTATTTTTTAAAGTTATTTTTCTTTTTTTCTATTTTCTCTTTATTCTAAGCAAAGTACATGGTTGATGAACAAGGAATCAAAGATCACAAGTCTAGTGTTATTAAAAGATGGTGTGATAATTAATGTTAATTAATATTCTATCCAGTCCTAATTATAGGGTCTTGTATTCTAATTTTAAATATATGATATTTTACAGTATACTAGATAATATTTATTATATATTTTAAAAAAAAAACTCATATTTAATATATCTCAAATAAAGAGAAAAAATTTAAATAATAATAGTTTTGAAAAAATATTATAATTTTTGGAAAAATTGAAACAATTAACTAACTTTAACTCTTATTCTTAATCTCCATAATTCGATTAAAATGGTGTTATATTAAGAACTAAAGAGAGTACTATATATTTATTCTAGAGTATTAAATAAAGGACAGTTAAAAAAATAATTTTTATTTATAACATATTTAAGAAAATAAAATGATTTCAATCACTTTTTTAATATTTATCAGTAGTTATTTATCCCTTGTATTCCATTGGTGGGAGTAATTAATCAAAAAGTTGTTTTGATTCCCCCACCTGAATTGAACACCAAATTTATATAGAGATGATGAGATTTTAATTGTTCTCATTCCTATACTATATATTAAGCACGCCAGGAGACGTCTACGTTCATTGCATTTGACTTGGGAATATTCATGCACGCTCCATGCTGTTTTATATGGAAACAACTTCCTCAATTGTAAATATTTAGGGAAAAAAATAATATTTTCTCTCTCCCATATTATAAAGTAATGAGAGATATTTTATGCATATTAAAAAATATTTATTACATTCTAAAACTTCTAAAAAACACCAAAATTTCTAATTCTATCTCTATTAATTCAATTCCTTTCATAAAATATAGTCTAAATTACAATAATAATAATACAATAAATAAGACTAAAAATGGTAAATCACTATATATTACCTCATGAGAGAAGAAAAATTGTTCATGACCAAAGGAGTATAATACTATAATTATGAACTTTCTCAATTAGAGTTTATTATCTCTCACCTATGGCTATTTATTATTTCTTTCAGTTCAATTGAATTCAAAACATCCTATCTGGAAAAACTGAAACTCTTACTTTCTGATAATTTATAATTCTAACATGGAATGATTTATATCCAAAAAATAACAAGAACAAATATCCAAATATTAGTTGGCCACCAGATTCAATTTAGAGCCATTTAGCTATGCAGATTCTGTTGTTAATTCCCTTCTCTCCTCAAATCAAAACTCATGCATATCTCCCATATTGGGTTACACTGTTCATGTGAAGGTCACTGCAATCCTTATACATTAATTAATTTGATGTGTTCTCATCTTCCTAGTATCATTAATACGCCACCTAGGGACATTTTTTTATAGACTAAAATTATCCCTTACTAGAAGTAGGGACCAATTTTTCTCAAAATAGCAAGAATAAAAGGTAGATTTTTCCAAATAAACTGTATTCTACGCAAAATCAAACTCCCAAATATTTTTTTAAACAAAGAGAACCCTAACCACTAATCATAAAACAAAGATAAGTATTAATTAATCACAAAATTATGGCAGATATATGTAAGTGATATTTATATCTCAGGATAAGTGTCATTATATTATGATTTACTTTACCATCAAATTATTATAATACCCAAACAATACTATAGATATAGATTCCCGACACCTGCAAGTTCCAACCTCCAATCAATCATAGTCTTTTGTAGATACACTATTGAGAAGCAGCTTCATGAAGCCTGTCAAATCAAAACCGAATACCCGCTATCTTTTTGTATATCAAAGATAAGTTATGATTGTTCATGGCCGGGCCGGGCTGGGCCACCCTCCAGCCCGGTGTTCAGTTTGAATAATGGTCGGACCTCATTTTGGGCCCATATCTCGGTCCGGTCCGGTAATAGGTTTGAGGCCAGGATGATCGGGTCAAGATAATACGAGGCTGGGTCGGACTCTGTAATGTGAGAATGAGATGGTTTATTGTATTATTTTTTTAATAAATATTTTTTACCACCACTTTATTATCTATATTAACTAAAAAACAATAGCCATAATGATCCTAACAAATTAATCTTAAAAAAAATAACTGAAAATATTTACAAAATATATAGGTGTAATTAATAATTTAATATAAATAGACACGTTGAAAAAGATTCAAAATTAACAAAACAAGAAAAGATAGCTATTAAATATATCTAATAGAAAAATAGAACTACTAAAATAATTATCTCAAAGAATTCTAATAACTTCTATCTAATATAAAGTAGCAAAATCGATCATTGATCAATAGAAAATATTCAAGTTGAGGTATAACATAAGAGATAATTTTAGGAATTATTAAAATATTAATTGAGGTATAACATTAAAAAAAAAAGTACCCCGAGTTGAGCCAGAATGGGTATAGCTGTTGCCTGAGTCTTAGCTTGACTCGGCCCGAGGTCTTCTGATCCCGAATTTACACTTTGGCCCTTTTTCTCCCCTCTCTGGCCCTACCCGACCCGACCCGAAGTCATCAAGACATACCAGGTCACGGAGCTTAGTGAACACTCCTAGGTAGGAGTAGTCTAAGAACAATACGAGGGACAAGAAAACCTTCCCCAGAAGATGCAATCCTGGTTGAGTGGTTAATTTTCATTGATGTTAATACCAATTAATTAATTAATTATAAATATACTTGGGTCAGTCATTGAGCACGCCTGTCAATTCAATAACGAATGAATTGAATACTACTTACTTTAGCTTTCGTCAAAGAAAACAAATGTGCCTTCCCTTTTTCTCGACAAATTAGCTTCTGGATGTTCAGCATGCACTAGTTAGTCTCTGATAACAATTTCAAAGACGAAAAAACCTTCCCCAGAAGAAGCATCTTCTGGTGATCAAGAATAATATATCATATATATTAAATTATGTGTTCACATATCGTGTTAATATTATTATTATTGTTGTTGATGCAAGTGAAGCTAGCAATGACAGGGAAATGTTGATATAATGGCCCAAGGCAGGAGGAGCAGATAATGGACATGGCCCTTTACCTAATTATAAACTATAAAATATACATACAATTAATGTGTCTGGGCTGACACACCCTAATGTCTAATTGAATTAAGGGAAAATAGTGATTGAGAACCAAATGTTTGAATTAAATACAGTAAAAGATTTTATAATTTTTTTAGTAGTAAATATAAAACGAAGCAGCAATAAATTCTCGATATTTAGCAATAAAAAACACTATAAAATCATTTACTATATTTAATTTAAACTTTTGATTTTCAATCGTCATTTTTTCTTGAATTAATAATTGGTATATGCTTCTAATGTTGCTCCAAAGAAAATATGGATCATTTCATAAAACAAAAATCTTGCATTTTGATTCGTCTTAACCGTTGTCCAACAGAAATTTTATGTCAATGTCTGATATATTTAAAAAAGATGGAGGAAATGATAAAATACTTTGGCAGGTAAAAATCGAGAAAAAAAATGGAGACGCAACAAAGCAACACAGGAAATGAAAATTAAATCATATGATAATTTATTTGGTTTGATATGGAAAGAGAAGAAATAAATATAATGATTAGGGGTGTGTACGGCTTGGGGTGGTCCAAGCTTTACCCCCCGTTGCTCAGTCTAATGATACTCGGGCAAATTGGGCTAAGAACTAGATCAGTGTTGGGCTCGGTATCAAATAATTTTTTTAAAATATTAAAAAATAAAATGAAAACTAACTTTATCCATTAAAAAATATAATTATTTATATAAAAATAGATTTCATTGAAAAATAATGTTATGATAGAAATTAATTTTTTTAAAATTATAAATATTTACAACTATCCATTATTTTCACATAATATTAAATCAAGAAATCAATTTAAAATTTTAAATAAAATTAAAATATCAAAACCTTTAAAAAATTTTCATAGTAATCATATAATAAATACATTATATAAGATACATAGAGAAAAAAATATTTTATAAAATCAATTAATATATATAAAATAATATATTTTTTTCAAAAAGCATATATATTACGGGTTGGGTCGGACAAATCATAGTTAGCTTGAAGCCCGACCTATCCTGGACTATGGCTCGACCCGGTTAGCCCAATAGGATCGGGTTGGATTGGTCAATCGAACCACGGGTTTACATGTGCAACCCTAATAGTAATGAGATATAAAACTTCCCATAATTAAATTTTTTTCCATTACCCTTCCTTCTGTTACATGAATTAAAAAATCAACATAAATATAAATCCAAGGATTATAAAAGAGAGGGTATTCAATTTGAGAGACCAGTATTCAAGCTATCGTTCTATAGCTTAATAAACATATTGAATTTTTTTAATAGTTTGTTGATGATACAAAATCGCACGTGCTTGAAATAAATGTGAAAAAAGTGAAGGGAAAAATTGTGTTGGAAATAAAAAAGCATACGATTGGCAAATAATGTGATATTTTTTTAAGGATTAATAGTTTATGAATTAGAATTATTCAATACAAGTTCTAAATAATCCGATTTTAATTACGTTGGGATGGACTTCTCCTATTTAAAGTTTAAACATAGATCATGTCCGTTCCCACGTGAGGAGGGTTGGACGTCCTACGATTAAGCAAATTTCAGTTTTGCTTATAGATCATCGTGTACTTTTATAATTAGACACGTGTCTATATATATTATAGGAAGTCTTAGAAAATGAACTCCATTATATATATATATATATATATATTACCAACTGTTTATAATTTTATGGATGCATGCCTTGTTATCGATTTTATAATATACTAGATACATTTTTCAGTGCATTATTTAGATATGAGATATAATGTTCATAACTTATGAACTATAATACACACACACACACACACACACACACACTTAAATGCTAAATATTGAACACCATGCATTCTCTTTTTTTATTATTCCTTTTCCTTCAAAGATTATGATGATTGATTTTTTTTTGTGGGGCAAAAAAAATTTAGAATATATAAAATTAGGAACCAAAAAACAGTTATGTGTGTGTGTGTGTATCAGTGTATGTGTGAGATTGCACATTTATGAGAATGAAATTTTGATGCATTTATATATTGTAAGATAAAGTATTATTTCATTAGGATTTAAGAATATAGAAAAATTTTACTCAAAATTGACATGTCTCTAATTAATTAAGTATTAATTTCCTTAGCACCATGGGAATCACGAGCACCATCGAATTTGTTGAAGGTTTTTCAAGGTTTGAATGATCTGGGTTAAAAAATAATGACTTTTTATAATTTCTTATTTTGCCAACTGTTGGTGGATATATACATTTGAGTATTATTTGGGTTGCCTTCAGTACAGTCGCAACGAGTAATTAATTGATCACTAAATTGGAATTGGTGTATGTAATGTATTATTTTTCAAAATGCCCCATCGAAAGCTGTATAAGTGTTGGTCCCCAATCCATGTGATTACGATTGCCAAGGACTCCAATAGTACAATAATATCAATAATGCAGAAGCTGCAGATTAGGAATATTATAATTACAACTCCCAAGTTAAAATGCCAGAAGTTTCTAAACTCTCCCTACATTAACATTATTGTCATACCAATGAAATTATTTATACTATTATTTATGGCTTATCACTACCTTTAAAATTTTATATTTTATATTGATGTAGTAAGATATTTGATTGAATTGAGAGACTAGTAGTCTTGATAGAGAATATAATTAATAATTAGACGTAAATCTCTCACAATTTAATCTATATTATTTTTTATATATTGAACGTTTCTTAACAATAAAAAATTAGCGATCTTGATAAAATTGTGTGTGATAGTTTCTATAAAATGAACATTAAAAGATATCACTTACTAAGTTATTTAAATTATATATTTATATGATACATATATATCTGAATACCATCCATGATAGACTGGGTCATTTGAGAGTTCCTAATGGTTAATCATTTATTTCCTTTAAATTGTGAACATGCATAACGTTTTCAGGGAGCAAATAGTTTAAAAGTATAATTCGACTTGAGATTTATCATAATAATAATAATAATAATAATAATAATAATAATAATAATAATAATAATAATAATTATTATTATTATTATTATTATTATTATTAACATGTCGTGTACTACACTTAGGATCACTTGGTATACTTATAAAAAATTATATATTTTGAGAAGTAACATTTTAAAAAATACACTTTTGATGAAATTTAAACTTTTTAAAAGCTTGTGTATAATTTGTTTTAAATTATTGTTTAAATAAATTTATTATGTTAGTATTAAAAATATAAACACTTGAGTTTGATTACTCGTATAAGTAGAAGAGATAAATATTCTTATTATCAGTGAAATAGATGAAAAAGTTAAGAATATTTTAAAAAAAGATATTATAAATTGCTAAGCAAGCATAACTTCTCAGATTTTGCTTTGGAAGTTTTATTTCTTGAGCTTAATTTAACTTCTTGAGAATTTTTATATTTTTTTAATCAAGCAATAATCATTGATCTACTTTATCAAGAGTTTAATTTCTTCATTTATTTTCTCCATACTAATTGACTCCTTAGGGTCCGTTTGGTTTTCAGTTAGTAAAAAATGAGTTCTGATAAAATTGGTTTTGTAACGTGATTTTGGTAAAAATTGGTTTTGGACTAACATGTTTATGTTTGGATGATTTATTTGAAAATTGATTTGGATAAAACTCATAATTTTCCTCTAAATTGAACTTAAACTCTATTTTATTATTAATTTAATTTCTTTGAACTAAAATTTAATTTGCATTTATTTAATTGGAAGCATAGTATATCTGATATAACATTTTCTTATATATCATGATTTGTGAAAATTAAAATTTTCAAGGGATATTTTGGTTAATAGATAAGAGAAATTTTATGTAAATTTTATTTTCCTAATTTTTATATTTTTTATTATTTTTATTGATTTATTTTTATCTGACTTTAAAATAAATACAAATAAAAATTAAAGAAACAAACGGAAAAGCGGCTCTCCATCTACTTCTTCGAAAACATGGTTTTCGAGGAGAAATGAGTTTTAAACGCAATCGTAAAAATTTGCCAAACATACTCAATATTATGTTAAATTTGATTTTGCCCTCCAACCATAGTTGGAGTAATGATACCAAACGGCCCTTAGTTTTCAAACAACTAATATTCAAAAGGAGTTATACTTAATAATAATTAGTCTTAATTTCACCAATGAAAGTCTTATAGGGTTTGGGAAAAATAAAACTTATCTCACTGATCTCTACATATTGAAAGTTAGTTAAAAGATATTCTTAGTGTAAAAAAAAAAAAAATTAGACTTAACTCCCACCCCTATAGAATTGTTTTTCTAATTTAAATAATTTTATATTCAATAGTTATTTTGGACTCCAAAGCAATATATATATATCCAATACTCAAACTTGAAAACCAATGATTAAGCAAGTATTTACCCAACCATTTTATTTTTATAGAAATATATTGATGATTATATTTTTATTTTTATTTTAAAATATAAAAGATATTTTAAATATAAAAGATTATTTAATTTTTTTCTCAATTCTATGGGCACAAATCACCTCAAAATTCTTTTAATTACAATTCCTTTCCTTCCTGTTATCCCTATCCCAAAGCACAAGATTTTCATCTTTGTATCATCTTAAAATGTCAACAATATCTAAAGGCAGAAAATCTGATTTTTGAAGAAACTCAAATAAAAATTTTAAAAAGTAATTATCAATATAAATATAAAATATAAATTATAATATTCACAAATCAAAAATATTTGAGTGGGAGCTGAATCCGCGCTGTCGGCCTTGTTTCCAGTCTCTTCCCAGTGGACTATTGAACACAGGCCCACTCATCGAGTCAGGCCCATTTAACTGCAAGTGTAAAGACTAGCCAATCAACCAGTTTCGATCACTTGGCATCGCTGCTTCTCGGCACGTTCCGTGTACCCTCCCTGCGCGCGAGAGCAATCTCCAGTTCTGGCGCACGGGTTACTGGTAATGGTGTAATTAACAGTTGAAGCTGCTCTGAATCCCTGTTTGAAATACTAACTTTACTCTGGCTAAAGGATTAACCTTTTTCCAAACAAATAGTATCTCACTTACTATAATGGTTTATTAGTGTCGGGGCATTTTCAACTGCACAAGGTAATGGCGTATTGGTGCCGAATCGGGCAATCTAAGTTGAAAATCTTGTCCACCCAATTTCGGAGATGTTACATTCAGCTCCCCAGTGCATCTTTATTGAATTCCATCACACATCAGAAAACCCGAGTTGCTGAGAGGCCATGCTGGGTGTTTCAAAATAGACCCACTGATGTTTGCTATAGCGCAAGGTTTTTCACTGCCGCTGTTCATGTAAGTCTGCAACTATAGTGGCTGACAATGGGAATTTATTTGCTTTCACGGTGACTAGAAACGGGGCGATATGTTTCTAGTGATGTGTGATGAGTAATGGTACCTTAGCGTAGCTTTTTCAATGTTGAGATATATAATTGTTTGTTCTGATGGAATTGTTTATGGGTTCTGTATCCAGTTAGGTAGTGCAACGGAATTTCAGGTGGTCTAGAATGTTGTGATAGCCCTTTATGGATTAGATGTTTCTCCTTGATGTTATCAGTTGATGGTGGATTCTGTTTTTTTATTCAGGCGAAGGACAACAGTGAGCCACGAATAAATGAAGAAATCACGGCTCAATTTGTGAGGCTTGTGATTGATGATGGTAAACATATTACTCCTCCTGATACACGCGAGTGTAATTGTTTATTATTGTAGTATGGTTGTCGTGGTTGGGGGTATTGCTTGGCACTCTTCAGTCTAATAATTAATACCTTCGGTAAGAATGATTATAGTTCAGTTGGTAACCAAATATCAACTTATTAGGGGAAGGTAAGGTTGTGCCATTAATTACTGATTTGGAGAAAAGGAATGCAAGTGCAACAATATGCTAGGATCAGTCATCTTATATTGATTGGGGTGAGTGCTGAAACTGTGTACTGTTGTTTTAAAAAATTTGCTGGAACATAAAGCTACTGAACATACTTCCATATTAATAAGATATATTCACTCATCACAAACAGTTTTTTTCTCCTAGTTTCTCTTAAACAATTGTGACTAAGAGTAACAAGAATATAGTATGGAACATAATAGGAAGTTAGGATTAGACAACGAAGGGATTTATGGAGACTTATTGTCATGTGCATATAATAAATGATAGATGTTTGAAACAAAGAGGGTAGACATGTGTTGCTTTGTGCAATTTTTAATTAACACATGAAACTGGAAAGATCAGTACTTGTTTATTTGGGGGCTTGTAAATGTGCAAGTAAGTTTTGTTTGATCTCTGAATATGTATTCATGCAGGACATTCAATAGTGTCAAGACTTGAAGCACTAGAACGTGCTGGGAGACTCAAGCTTGATTTAGTTGAGGTAAAATTTTGAAGGTCTTTTGCCATGTTATCTGAGAATTCAAACATGTAAACAGAGGTGGTGGCAAAAAAGAAAAAAGAAACATGTAAACAGAGGTGCTGATTTGAAATAGGCAACGCTTTTATGAATAAAATATTAGTTTGCTGAAGGATTTATTGATTTTCTATATTTGTGGGACTTTCAAACTAATTATATGGGGTGTGGATTGTGAGTCCTCAATCCCAAGATGGGACAGAGAGAGTTTCTCTGACTTCATGTGGTGATAATTTTTGACACTGGCAACAAAAGAAGAAGCTTTATTTTCGTTCAATAAAAGAATAAACTTTATATCTCCTATATTTAGGCTATGTAGTTGTCACCTCACGGTCCTCACCTTTATATTCTCGCATATGATCTTTGTTCTCTCTTAGAAATTCTGAACCATTAAGTTTAGCCTGAGAAATAAGAAAATGGGTGGAAGTGGTTAGATTCAGGGCATAAGAGTGGTTCTAGTGGCATTTATTTATAAATTATGATGTGAATATTAGTCTTGTTCTCAAATCTGTCACAAGGGCTTCCCTAATTTTGATAGTACTGTGCAGGTTCAGAAAAATGCAAAACCGCCTGTCTGTAAAATTATGGACTACCACAAGGAAAAGTACAAACAACAAGAAAGGGAAAAGGAGCGTGCTAAAAACAAGGTGCAGTATGCTATGCCCTTTTGATATGAGTTGAAGGAATAATTTGTGTATCAGGTATTCTTAAAGCAGGGATGGTTGACAAATATACAGTAAAGCGTGCTGTATCAATTTTCAAGTGGCTGGAAAATGAACCTTTGCATATTTTCGTTACTCTAATCTGAAAATAGAGTCCACATGTATATGTGTGTGTATATATGCAATGTTGTTTTAATAAGTTATTTATCACATGCAGTCAGAGTTGAGTTTGAGAAAAGGGGCTGGCAAGGAAATGCGCTTTTCTGCAAAAGCTGTAAGTCCCTGCTCTATATTCATTCCTTTTTCTTACTACATATCCCCCATATATTTTTCTCCTCCAACTTAATACCTTAATTCAAAATAATTTATGGTCAATTCAGTCCAATAGTTGTTCCAAAAAAAAAAATTCAGTCAAATAGAATATAGTTTGCTAGGTATTTAGTTGTGGGATTTACTGCTGAAACAAGCTCTGGCATCCACATCTATAAGCATTTGTCTGGCCTAAATGGATAAATTGGTCTGACCAACTTTCTACAACAAGGGTAAAACATGCGAATGTCTAAATGCAGGTATAGCACTTAGTGAAGAAGTACCCTTTTTCACAGGTTGTACCACTCTGGTATTTTCTACAATTCCTCTGTAGTTGCCTTCGGTAGCCTAACCCCCAACTTTAACTGTTTAATCAATAAATTGGAGACGCCTGGTGTTTCTTGAATCAAACAAGTGAATTGTTGAGACAAGCAGTCAGTCAAGCTTAAATTCTTAGGGGAAAGGTTAAGTTTAAGAATGACTGATTTATTTTATCTCTTGAAAACTTCTTTTCTCCCAAAATTGAAGCAGCAAAATTCTTGTTTTGGGACAGGAAATAAAATTGATAGCCATTGTGTTCTTAAAATTATGCATCTCTTATTGCCAGTAACCTCATTGGAGTGTTCTCTGTGTTAGATAGTTGAATATTAACGTGACCTTTGTGATGATAACTGCATACTGAATACTAGATTTTTGCCATATCACCATGAACCAATAACGACAAGATGTCATGTACATTACATCTTTTTGCCCCTTAGTCAATTGTTGGTCTTAATGTCATTGTATTTTGAGTGTCTGTCAAGTGTTATCTACTGTACTTGAAAAAAGTAAATTTCTGTTTTGATGTTTTTATCTTATGTTCTCAGGAATTAAAAGACCTGAAGATGAAAGCAGATATGGTTAAAAAATTAATGGAGAAGGGTTACCGAGTGAAGGTAATGTTTTTATCTTATGCACTATCTGTGGAGCAATGCATTTGACAGAAAGGCTGCTTTAAATTCAGCATTCCATCTTCAGGTTCTACAATATCTGTGGAGCAATGCTTAAGTGATTTTAGAATCTGTGTTTCTGATGCAAAGTTTGGTATGCGTCTGATTTACTAATCATTAAATGCTGGTAGGTCCTTTGATCTGAATTATACTGTGCATTATGCATCACTCTTTAGTCATCTATTTACAACTTATGATGGAAATAAGCTGATGTATCCATGCTTACATCATGTGGTAGGTTTGAGGCATGAATTTGAGCCATAACAGCACATGCGCACTCATTCTTTGCATTGTTAAAATATTTTGATATTTGGCTGGTGGTCTTTCACTCATTCACGGTTATGCAAGCAGTGCAGGGCATTAGGAAATGAAGATCAGGACATGGAAGGGTTATTATCTCGTTTTTCTGCTTTGGTATGACTGTCACCTGCTTTATTCTGGGATTTCCTGTCTGAACTTTGTCTACAAGATGTTTCTTTTTTCCAATTTTTCTATATCTGTCCAGTCCATCATTCCATTCTATACCTAAAACAGTTCTTTGCAGATAGAAGATGTGTCTGTTGTGGAAAGTGGACCGCATGTGGGAAAAAAAGACGCTTATGTGATTGTCAGGCATGTCAAATTTGGGCTACCAAAGAAAGGTGGTGTCAGTGGGAAAAAGTTGCAAGATGCAACGCATATGTCTGTTGAGACTCAACAGGCTAGCAAGTCTGATGAGGATCTGAATGAAAGTCCTGCGGAATCAGGGTTTGAGATGGAGGAAGAGGTGTTTTCTGGTCGTGACGAGCATATGTCACTTCCGATGGACAGGTTAGATTAAAAAATAATGCTTGTTCTGTATCAGTGTGATGATTATTCCAACAAAGTATTTAATTTTAATCATGATATGAACAGGGCTAATTCTGCTGATAACCTAGCAAATGCTGAACTTAAAGCAGCCTTTCTGTCAAAAAGTGGTTCAGAGCCTCCTGCCATGAATGAGAATAAGTTCAGACGAAATAATCAGCCATCTATCACACGAGAGCAGCCAACTATGACTGAGAATAGATACAAACGAAATAATTCCCCATCCATCACACAAGAGCCTCCTGCTGTGACTGAGAATAGGTACAAACGAACTGATTCTGTGGGTAAGAATAATTTCCCATCTATGCCACAACAACCTCCAGTTGTGACTGAGAATAGGTACAAAAAAACTGATCCAAGAATCCGGTTTCAACAAACGACATCAGTGGATAATTCTGTTTTGAATAGCAGAGGACCTGAGGTAAGAGGTTCATTCAGGTCAGCACCCTCAGATTTGACTCGGCAAGCTGTTACTCCTGGATCAAGAAACCCAATGTCTCATCCTAATGCTCCCAATGCCTCAAGATCTGGTTATGGTATTTTTAGTGCCACTAAAGGCCTTGATACGCCTGATGCAAGAAAGGGGATGCATAGGAACAGAGATGGGTTATCTCATGATTCTGCCCAACATTTTAGCACGAGTTCCTCCGCAAATTTGACGAGTTTTGAGTAGAGGAGAGTATGGAACTCAGTCTGATGCATTGACGTTGTGGATTGTGCATTAATGAGCTCAAGCATAATCCCTGACTAGTCATCGAAGTGAAGCTAGATAGGATAGCAAATATATTATAATGGTTTAATGTTTAAGAAATGATATATAGGTTCAATGAGTGAACAACGCAGGCTAGTAGCTGCATTTGTTTTTGTTAAACAATAAGGTTACTTTCCTTAGCCCAGTTCTTCTGAGGATTTTTTTTTTCGTTTTTTGGTTAAAGTCTGGTGAATGATCTTGTCAAATTTTATTATTCATAGAGACTGGATTTAATTAGTTAATATAATTTGATTTCATCAGCTACTTTATATTGTTGCATAATTTAGTCATGTAAATAGTTGTTTGGTTAACCTTGATAAATATAAAAGCAGAAAAAGAAAATGTGCAAGTTGGTCTAATGGCTAAATTTTTGTATACTTTTCTTGTGCCGCGGACAATTTTATTTACTTATTGGGTTTGACCAATTATTTATTTATTTGTTTGTTTTACTGATATGCCTGAAATAAAATGAAACTAGATTATTTGTTTTGATTCAAGAAAAAAAAACTGATAGTAAGGTTTGAGATGTTTTTAATGTTTTTCTGAAAAAATTATAGCTAATATGACAATATCCTATAGTTTATGGGTCTATTTGGTTCAATTGAGGGGATAAAGAAGGAGATTGGAGGAATTTTAATAAAGGGAATTGGAAGGAGAGTGATTAGAGGGATTTAAAAACTCCCTTATTTGGTGAAATTGGAAAGGATTTTAATGAAATCTTATTTAATTTATAAAGAGATTGGAGGAGATTGCGTAATAAATACTCTCCCATCTCCCAAAAAAACCCAATTTTGGGGAATTTATAAGGGGGTGGGGGAGGGCATTGGAGGGGATTAAATTTCCCCCCAATCTCCTCCAATTTTTTTAGTCAAATATGGGAAAGGGATTTAATCCCTCCAATCTCCTCCCCTCCTCCTAAAAAACCCCTTATAATCTCCAACCAAATAAATCTCATGACAAATGAAGAATCTTAAAACTGTAGTAATTAGACAATGACGGTTTTAGGTATCACATTTAAGTTTTTCTAAAACAAACAAGGTGGTAATAATGCAAGGAAGGTTTTATAATTTTAAAAAAGTATCAGTAGTAATTAATTGACATTGTTCCAAACAAATAGCGATTGATATATATATATATATATATTTGTTACTAGAATTAACAATTCGGACCAGACCGGCCCGAGAGCCCGGATTGAAAAATGGGCTTGGTTTTTCAAACCCGAGTCCGCGGGATCGGGCCTACAGGTCGGCCCGCGGGCTTTTTTTAATTTTTTAATATTTTTTTTTATGTTTTTAATAATTTTTTATATAATTATTTAAATTAATACAACTAATTATCATCATAATTCATCAAAAATTAATATAATATTTAAATTTTGTAATTTATATATCACTAATTAATAAAATAATATGTATTTTTTAATATTTTAAACTCAAAATAAAAGAAAAAAAAATTTCGGGCTTTCGGACTAGCCCACCACGGGTCGGGCCTAATTGGGCTGGGCACAAAAAATTATGATTATGTATTTATTCTCAAAATTGAGGCCCGAATCCGCTCATTTTTTCAGGCTTAACCCATTTTAATGGCTCTATTTGGTACAATGGTGATTTCATAGTTTTACCGCGCATGGTGCTATGACTAGCTCTTCAAGTTCCAACTATGGTAGGCACTGTCTAGAGGAAGAACAAAATTCAAGATTTATTAATTATAGTCGGAAAATAAAGTAATAAAAGATGTAAATCTAATATAATGCTATCCAAAAATGACTCATCCCTGTTGGTACACACAATGAATTTTTATAAAAGGGTATGAGAGTAGAAATAAGATTGAGAATGAAAATATTTAGTATATTAAAGAAAAAGAAATATGATGGGAATAAAAAAAAACGCAAATTTGCAAAATGATTCAAATTCCACATATAAAAAAAAAAAAACTTCCTTCCTTTCTCCTTTCTTCTTCCCTCAGCCGCTGACGGAGATGAACACTGGAGGTGAGATTCTTGAAGACAAAGATGGAGACGGAGAACGGAGACGGAGATGGACATCGAAGACGGAATGATGCTCTGCACATCCTTCCAGATCTCTCTCCCCTTCGAAAAACCACAATTCAACACCGTTGCCTACTACAACCCAGAACCACCGGCGAATATATCACCACTTTCACCATGCAAACCTAAGTCACCCAAAACAAACAATCATAGAATCGTTGAAATCAAGCCAGAACCATCGAACAATTCACCTAAAACAAACAATATAGAATTCAGAGACCCAGAACAAGCAACAAGGAAATTGCAGAAGAGCTAGAAATCGATTGCGTCTCTCCTCTCCATGGCCGAAGTCAAAAGCAGGGAAATCAGATACGAGGTGGGTCGGCAGTATATGGGGGATGATTGGTGGAAGAGGAGACATTGATGTCATTGCTGCAACTGTTGAGGATGTCGCCATCGCCGCTACCATCAAGGACATCGTTGCTGATATCTGACGAAGGCGTGGGTTCAAGATGGAGGCACCCCTGTGTGGAAGGATTAGGCAAAAGGAGAAGGGTATTTTTGTCATAAATTTATCATTGCCATGATCTGCCAGCTATTCCCACCCCAGGTAGCATTTGCTATTCCCACATGTGGGTGTTAAGTGATTCCCAGCAATCTCAATCTCTTTGTATAAAACGTGCCACCTGAGGGAATCTCTTATCCATTCCCATTTCCTCATCTCAATTTTCTCTTACCAAACACAACCTTGGAAAAATATTTTGGTCCAAAAGATAATTGATTTTTGCCCCCGCCTGGGGGGTTGGTTACATTAATTATTTTTTTTAGTGGTTAAGATAGTATATATAGGGTATTTAATATAATATTGGGATTTAATATATCCCTTCCAATTCATAATATAAAGTATTTTTAATAATTTTATATATTTTAAAAAATATTTGTTACATATTTAAATTTCTGAAAGAAAAATTAAAAATCTAATTTTTACTTCTATTAATTAAAACAAGTAAATAAGTTGTAAAATTTATTTATATTAGTTAAGTATAAGTTATAAGATTATTCATTAAATAAAAAAAATATATAAAGGATAAACTAATATATAATATCTTATATTATAAAAAAATATAATATGGATTGGAGGAAATAATTAATCGAGGCAATTGCAATCGTCTAGTAGGACCACATTGACTGCAGGAACTAACCAACTTTTATTAGTAAAGTTCAGTACTTTTCATTATTACCTTATTTTTTAACCGACTCTCTTGCACTTACACACCATGTACAAGTAAAATGATGCTGGATGAGATATTCCATTGCCTTAATTTTTTTTTGTCACCTCCATCATGTACACAAAGTTAAATGAGATATTAATAATACGTGTCATGCATGATGATTATTAATAAATTTTAATATTTTTCAGCTTTATCTTATTTTTTAACAAGCTCACTTACACATCATGTATGAAGTTAAACATTTAGAGTTACTAGTCAGGCCATCTGGAGTTGCAAGAAATTCTAAAGTTGGTGCTCCCTCCTGTTCAAAATATGTTCCATCCAGTTTTATTTATAAAGCAAAATTTTGAAGTAAATTTCTATCCTTTATGTAAGGCATCTTAAAAGTTTAATAAAACATTAATAAATTATTTCTTAAATTTACCTTTTATATAAATACTCTTTAGAAGTTCAATGAAATATTAATGTAAGAGTAAATTTGGGAAGTTAAGTTAATTTTTAATAAATTTAATTGTGTTAATTAATTTTAACTAACTTTTTTAATTTATGTGAAATTAGTTAAAATTACCTTATAAATAAAATTGAAGAGAGTATGTCAGTCTTAACTATTTCACATATATTAAAAAAATGAGTTATTAATTAATTAGATAATTTAATTGTAAGTAAATTTAATACTTTTTACCATTGCCCTTATTATTGCTTCTTTGTAACTTTAAAAGAGACTTTAAAGTTGATATTTTCTTTGGTCCAAAATATAAGTTATTTTTACCAATAAAGTTCTAGCGTAGTTGGTAGATGGTTGAGTCTCTTAAGCATGATGTCTTAGGTCTAATCTCTAACTGTATATATGAAAAAGATTTTGTTAAGAGAGGATAGAGGATACCTTGATGCTTAAAAAAATATAAGTCCCTTTTAATTGCCTTAAAAAAAGTCAAAAGTGGATTATATTATCTAATTTTTCAATAAATTATAATGCTTTTTCACTAAAATTTAATAAAAATAACCCTGAAACTGAAAGTGTCCTTTCTTTTTTTGGCCGAAAAATACGAATATATTACTTAAATAAGAACATTAAATTGGGTTTATAATACATGAATAAAGAGAGTCACAAACAACATTAGTACTATCCCTAAGAACAATATCAACTATAGGGGATGGGAGACATAAATCCCAAATAGTTAAACTCATTTCACTGTCAGAGTGCTTGGCTAGCCAGTCGACAGCTATGTTCAAATTCTGAGGCACCCAGCAAATAGAGGTTTCTGCAATTGAGGAGATCAGGTGACGAATATAATAAACTATTACCGAGCTTTCCCATTCTGGGCCCCATGCACCCATCATCACAGCCTCTACTAACAGCTTGTAATCTGATTCAAAAACTACTTTATCACAGGTCCGAGCCCATGCCATTTGAACTCCATGAAGCAGAGCCAAAGCTTCAGCCATAAAGCAAGAAGAGGCCTGACATTTGGCAGCAAAAACATCTAAGACCTGTCCATGGCTATCACGAATAACAACACCAATACCAGCATTTCCATTAGCAGTAAAACAACCATCCACATTTACTTTGACAAAACCAGAAGAAGGAGGGCACCATAACTCAGTAGTGGTATGATCATCAAATTTTGGATCATTATTAGTCAACCACGCATTAGCATTCCAATAATACGAAACAAACTCAAATGCTGAGTGATTAACCCAGGAGGGATCTGAAACTGAAAGTATCTAATAATCAAATCATAATAAAAAGGTCCCCAATGATCCAAGGAAGAACTCTCCACAGTGGTTTGCCCAATTTTCGTTTGTTTCCAACATTAGTATTACTTTGACATCATTTTAATGGTCCATTTCATTGTTTGAGTAACTTATGCAATTACTGTCATGGTAGAAAAAAAAAACCTTCAGCAAATACTACAAGGCAAGGGGCACCGATTTAGAGTTTATATTAGTTTTTTGGGACCGACAAGATTCCAAGATTTTTCATGTGTTCAAATTGAAATTGATTATCTTTTTGACAAAGTCATTGATTCTGTTCACTTCAAATTGATTCAAATTTCCTTGGGCGCATTAAAAGAAACTGATTCCAGGAGTTCAAATTCCTGGTAACCCTGATTCTATTCTTACCTATGTCATGTATGGTTCGGATTTAAGGTGGGAATCCTCATTCCCTGTTGACCATCTACACCCATTGACCTAGGAAACATCACTCCTAACTTGAACCCCATCCTTCCTCATTCCCACCTCCTAGAATGCACCTTGTGACTAAAATGCCGCTCCATCTTCATCCTCAACATCGCCACATCTTCATCCATCCACCTCGACACTTTGTCCGCACCGACCTTCGCCTCCACCTTCGACCTCACGATCATCGAACATCACACCAAATCCACCATCGCATCTCATCTCATCTACTTTGCCGAGCATGGTTGAATCTTCATCTCTGCCTTTTCTTGTTCGACGAGATTTGCTTCCCTTAAGCTCATAGATCTGTTTTGCGGGACCACGTTCGATAAGATTTGGGTTTGAGATCTATCTTCATTTGACAAAGACCAGGCAAGCTCTATGGTCCTCCACCACGTTCACGTTCAACTTCGGCTATCTTCGATGACATCTGGGTTTTGAGATCTCGTTGCTTTTGCTGCTGAAGAATAAAGAAATTGAGCAAAACACTATAATTATAAAAAGATATTACCTCAATACAACAATTTTAAAAAATTTTATCATGACACTACAAATCAAATTCGAAAATCAAATCACGTTTTGCAATGTTTAATTTTTTATAAAAAAAAACACAGATCGTCATTATCAATCATGACTTGCATTATTTCTTTTAATAATAATGCAAATCATGAACTTCAATCACAATTTGCATTAAATTTTTTTAATATAATGTAAATTATGAAGTTGAATCATGATTTGCATTATTTTTTTAATATAATAATATAGATACCTTCAATCACTTTTTTGCCATGTTTTTTTCCTTAATGTTAATTATTAAAATTATTAGATAATGATTAATATTAGGTAATAATTAATAATTATTAGGTAATGATTATAATAATTGTTAATAATAATAATAATTGTTAGGTAATTATTAATAATTGAGTATAATAGATATAGTAATTAAAAACTTGTAAATAATAAAAAATTAATTTTTAAACATAAACTATTTTAACAAATTAATTAGTAATTGTTAATTTTTAATTAATAAAGCCAAATTTTTACAATAATTAAAGATAAATTTTTTTTACAAGAAAAAATTATTTACCTTATACATAATGACTTCTCGCGCCACATTTTGGTTTCCTTCAAGTACGTTGTGGTTGCCTATGTCTTGCGTGCTCTTCATGTTGAGATTTAAGTGACTCAGTGGTAGTTGCAATTGGTAGGGTATTTAGATTAAATATAGGAGATTCAATTGGAGGAATCAAGTGCTAGGGGTCACAAATGCTTCATTTGATGACCCACCAATTTCAAATGAGTAATTGTTATAAGCGGGTTCAAAAAGTGTTAAATTCCCCAATAAAAGCATAAATGACTTGAATTGATTTAAATTGGGCGAGCCTAATTAAGATAAGGATGACGGTGGTAGCTCCGGGATTTTGTTCCTTTACATCTCCTACTCATCTTGATTTTGCTCATATTTTTCTTCAACTGCAACCGGTGGTTGAGTTGACAAATAGCCACCACATCACTTACTTGATGTACCTTGAGTAATCACTGGACATGATAGCTCAATTGCAGGTGAAACAGATTAAGAGACCATATTGTAGTGTTGTTCTCTTAATGCTATTTTAATATTTTGTTGGTCCTATATAATCCTTTGTTGATATTCCCTAGTTAGCATTAACAAAGGGTTTTGAATACTTAGTTGAATCAATTCATCAGCTATATCGATATGAAATCAATAATAAGACATTACTAGGTAATGACATTATCTATATAAAACAAAATAAAGATAATGATTTTAGATACTTACCGGCAAAGTGGTTGCAACACTAATTGGGTAGATCCACTGTTAAGTGTGTCTCCAATACCATCGCATGTACTCATATGTGTGATTTAATGCCTCATGTGCCACATGTGATTTAACAATAGCATTATGCCACCTAAACCATAATTGAATATAGTCCATATGCTTTTGAATCCAATTTTCTGATATTCTTTCTCTTGGTTGAATTGTGTGACAATTCCCTAAACAAACTGGGGCAATAGATATTGGTTGTTGACAACCAAATTGTCTAAGCACATGATTATGATGATGTCATTCAATTATATGGAAGTATATCAGAGGGACTGAAGCTCGCCAAATTTGTGGTGACACTAAGTAATAACCCGAAATTAATTCTCGCACTGTTGGAGATTCATAAGGCTATCAAACTATGTCAGTCTCCTCCATTGCATCAAGCAATTTCTTATAAGTATTTAACACCCACTAAGTCGGATGAAGTTGTTGTCTTACATTCTTCCATCTATAATGAAATGAAAGCACTTATTAAAATTAGTATGATTAAGTTAATAAGCTAAAATCAAATAGTTGGAGTGTAAATTAAGCATACCTAAATCACAGGAATGATATGAGAGGATAAATATCTATATGTGGATTGGCTAGTGGAAGTTGTTCTGGTGCTAACATTAGAAAATGATCTCATGCCCAGAGGTGGAGTAATGTCATACATCCACTTATCCTATGCTCCATATGGTTTGTAGCATTGCATAATTCTCCGAATAAGTGTACTAATACTGCAGATCCTCAAGAATATTGACCAGCACTTGAGAGATCCCAAAGCAATGGGAAGTACATCCAATAAACTTTATGACTTGACCTATTTGGCATTAGAAATCTACCAATCAACTAGAGTATGCATGCATGAGTGAACGTTTGTATTTGTAATTCATTTACATCATCATTAAGGTTGGGAAAGTGTTCTACCAACCAAGTAATTGATATCCTTTGTTCATACATATACTTTGCAGGTGGTATAATGCGAAGTCCCGTATGACAATCATTGATCCAATCTAAATCAGTATTACCACTCATTGGTAGTCTTTCACAAGGAAGACCCAATTGAATTGCCATATTATGTAAACTTATTGTGTATTCTCCGCGAGTTTTATAAAAAGTATGGGTTTCAAGACGTCACCTCTCAACAAGTGCTAAAATTAAAAGCCGAATTATACTTAAATTGGCATATTCTAGCAACACTGTAGAATCCAACCTATATAAGGTAAGGCACAATTTATATTGATAACTCAATTAGTCACTCCCTATGCATAACTCATCAAGTTTGAAAGATCCAATTGACTTGAAAAAGTGGAAATATAATATCTAATGATTATGAACAATCAATAGCTACATGTGAAAAAAATTACTTACATTTTGAGTTCACACAACTTCTGAAATATATCATGGTTGTAAATATAATAATGAGTTATCCTCTAAACCTGGGTTAATGACGTGATATGGTTGTGCCCTTGGAGGATCATCTTTGCAATGTTTGGAGTTAAAAAAATGAAAATATAATCAATGTAAAAAACTCATGCAAGCAATTACAATTAACAATTTCCATACCTTTGGCAATATTTAAAAAATATCATATACATATATTTGAAAATCTTAAATACATGAGAAGTATACAAATTAACGTCTAGATGCCTGACTCTATGAACAAGTGGAACAATTATGATCTACTTGCCAACATAACCCACACTTAATTAGGTTGACAAGTCATAGTCCAATCCATTTCGTTACGTATACAAGTTGAACGAGAATGACTTTTTTCTCAAATCATTGCTGGGTTAGGGATCAAACTTGGAATATCAGTTTCTGGCCAATAAACCTCATCACCTATTAGGTGGAACTCATTACTATAAGCAAGGCTCATGGTTCCTAACTTTAATACCAGATCCACAAATTGCAAATGGTCTACTTGTATGCTAGCACATGCTGCTATGACATGCATGCACAAATACTTTTCTACTTGAAATTCTCCACAGTCACATATTTTTTCATTCAGGTTCACCTTGCAATAATGACTAAATTGACGGAGTTGAACATTGTATGGCTCAGTAACCTCAAATGATGTCTCTCTTTTATTATATGTGCGAACAACGCATGCAGATGCAACATATGTTGCCATTTTTAACTTTTTGTTCAATGTCTCAGAAAACACTTAGTCAGCAGCTATTTGCGCATACACTTGTTGGGCATGTTTGACAAAGTAGTTGTTGACCCTAGATATGGAGCCTTCACAATACCAGTAATTGGCAAACTCCGAGCACCTTTAAAGACATCATTCATGCATTCAGCAAGATTAGTTATCATGTGACCATAACGCCAATACCCATTGTCATATGTGCCAGACCATTTTTCTATTGGGATGTTGGTAATCCATGTGGCTATAGGTGGATGAGTCAATGCTATATCTTCCAATTGTTGGTTAACAAAATGATGCTCATATGCATAGCCTGCAAATAATTAGAAATTTATAGTTACTAATTTCACAATCACATGTTAATTTATATGAATAAGACAATCGAAACTCATTGATATTTATAAACTTATCCTGATTCGTTCCATGTACTTTATGGAGGTTAGTGGACACATGCCATAGGAAAAAAAACATGATATCCTTGTGCTGCTTACCATTCAACACGTTCATTTGTAACTGTAGATAAGATTGAAGGATATCTATTAGAAATTAAATATATCCCGATTCTACTCTTAGGGTGTGTTTGGTTAGGGCTTTTTGGAGGATATTTCAAGGGAGGGAAGCAAATTGGAGGGGATCAAATCCCCTCCCCCTGTTTAGCTCATAAAATAAGAGGTCCCTCCTCTATTCCCATTTTAAAACATCCAAAATTAATGTTTTTTGGAGGAGATTGAGTAATTATAACTTAATCGCCTCAAATCCCCTCCTGAATCAAACAAGATTTTATTAAAATCCCTCCAATCTCCTTCTCTTCAATCCTACCAAATAAGAAAAATTTAAAACCCCTTCAATCATTTTCCCTCTAACCTCTTTCATTAAAAATCCTCCAAATCCTCTCCCCTTCAATCCTCTCAATTGAACCAAATACATCCTTAGTGACACATGTGTGCACGTGATATAAGAACCGTGCCCAAGCACCTCTTGTCTCAGCCTCAACAACAACAAGCGCAAGTGGTACAATATTGCAGTTACCATCCTGTGTTATGGCCATAAAAAGTGTGCCTTTATACTTTCTATATAGGAAAGTTTCATCAATCTAGATGATAAGCTTTAGGTGATAGAATATATCGATACATGGTTTAAATGCCTAAAAAACATGTTTAAACATTTTGACCAACTACCCTTCAAAATTGGTTTGTGAACATGGCTTGCTTAAAATTTTAATATACAACCTAGGCATCAAATGTTGGACAACGGCTAACTAACTAGGTAGTAATGAGTACGAGCTCTTATAATTACCAAAAGCAATAGCAAGTGCTAATTGCTTTGCCTTCCATGCCTTCTTATATGATATAATGTACCCAAACATCGGTTGCATTCACTCAATTATCTAAGAAACTTTAATATTTGATTGGTTAATTACCATTGCCACTATAGAAGATGAAATGACATCAGTGTCCAACTTAGGATGATCTTGAGTTTATGATGTGGTTAAACATATATAGAACCCCACATATCTCGTGACTTTTCAAACTATTCCATTTCCCTTTCTATAAGGCCTTAGTCTCCAATTGCAAGTGGTTCCATAGCTTATACATCGATATTCTTCATATTTGTTAGTTGAAAGATACACATTAAACATATGATGAACTCGGATAGAGTAAAGTTTGGTTGCAAGTCTTAGAGTATATACATTATTAAAAGTTTAGCTAATTGAGAACTCTTATCTATTATTGAGAGGTGGAATATCTCCTATTCCACTAAACTCCAGAGCCACAGTTGACTCTACATTAATACATGAAAAGAAATTAGCTGCAAACTCTTCGTATTCATTTATATGCAATGTTGGGTTTAAGACATTATCACCACCCTCATAATTCTCCTAATGGACCCCATTTTCATTGTCACCATCATTGTTCTAACCACCAGCATTTATTAAAAAATCATACTCATCTTTATTCTCGAAGTCATTCATAATATCCTTGGTTGGATGAACTGAAGATGATGGTATAGTATTGCCAACATCTGGACAAGAATCAAATGGATGAAAATTTTCCAAATGCACACTAAATCTTGGTCCTTGTTCTACTAGATCCACTTGATTGCTACTTGATGGAAGTGTATATGTCACATGGTTTTCTAGTGATTGTTATTTGGGATGGTTGTCAACTTCCACATTTGAAATATGTACACACAACTCTACTCCTGTCAGTTAATTTGAATATTGCGAATTCATTTGTCACATCCTTTGTATGTCATAATCATCCACCAGAATAGATAACTGGTGCCAGAGTGGATTGATGTATATCAGACATCTATATATCCAATCTAACACAATTTGATTAGGAGGAAGTTGGAGCTTTTATCCAATGACTTGCTTCAATTGAACTAAACTGATATCTGAATCAACACATATCATTATCATGTTGTCTGATTTGAATGTTACATCATGTGAACCAGTACATATCCATCCATTTGTATATACGTACTACTCTTTTCTACTGTTCATTCTTGTTCCTATTTTATAAAATCATTTATTATTTATTCGTAAACAAGAAATAAATATTAATGCACCAAAAAAAATTTTGATAACTACACCATAAAATTTTATATGCTAATAATCTATTTGTTATGAAGATATTGAAAGCAAAATTCTTTGGTAAAAAATTATATTACAATGAATATTATTTATTACCATCCTTATAAAATTTTTTTATTATTTATTTATTTCTTCAATTAGAAAATTTATTTATTATATTTTAAAACTATAATTATTTTTTCTACTCTTAAATTACATATTTAATTTATTATATACATTCATATATGCATGACAAAATTTAATATATAAGAAAGTATATATATATATTTTTTCATGCCATCTATTTTTATATATTATAATATTTATTTTTACATAAACATATATGAATATATTTAATACAAAGTGTAGATATATAAATTGGTTATATATTAATTAAATTTTAAAAATTTTTTAAAAATGTTAATTAATTTTATATGATTTTTTTTCTTAATAAATTATATATAATAAATTGACTTTATTATTTCATTAATATTTTTAAGATTTCAATCTTTTTAATTTTGTTTAATATTTTAAATTAATTTCTTAATATTATGTAAGAATAATGCAGGATTAGTGAGTGCTTCTAATTTTATAAAATTTTATTTTTTATCCTATTTTTATTTTTCAAAAAAATACATTTTAGATAAATGTACTTATATTTTTTGTAATAAATAAAATTAATTTATTATTATTTTAGAATGTAAATTTATTAGTTTATACAAAATATATATACATATAGATAAACTTGGTAGTGGAACAAAAAATGTGGCTATGTGCGGGCAAAATTATGTTTTAAAAAAAATTGCAGATGACAAATATCATATGAAGTTAGATAAAAAAAATATTAAAATTATGTAAAACTTTTAATATATTATACCAAAATTTTTTTTAGAGTTGATGGAAAATTTTCTGAATTTTTTTGATTAAAAATTTGATTCATAAAAATTGATACTTTTATAATGATAATTTTTTAAAAAAAATATTTTATTTTTGTTCAAAATTTGAAAAATTTGCATTTTACTAATCCTAAATCATGTAGTATTGATGTAAACAAAAAGTACATTTTTGTTAAAAAAAACTTAGAGCATCACAAATTTAAAATTGTAATATAAACAAAAGGATACAAAAATAAATGTTTTAACTAAAGTAAATATTTTAACATCATAAATGAAACAAATAAAAATAAAAATATTATAAATGAAACAATAAAAAAATATTTGTCACGACTAGCAAACAAATAAATATTCTTCACATGGCTCTTCTCCTAAATCTAATGACGGACTTGGGATCCTAAGATAGTGGGGAAGTTATATTTAAAAAATAATTTATTCGTTATTATACTATAAATATTAAATATATAAATGTTACAATTATATAAAATTTAATACATATATTTAAATAAATTGTATATGTTATAAATGTCTTCTGCAATATTTTATTCATTGAAATTTTATCTCATAGTTAATAAAAATCTACTCTTGCAAATTTTTCTATTTTTTATTAAAAAAAATTGTAATTCACATATCTTAAATCATGTTTTAAGATAAATAAAGAGTACATTTAATAAATAACAAATAACTAAAAACATTGGTCATGAAAAAATAACTTAAAACATTACAAATTTATAAAAATAAATGAATATAAAAAATAAATTATTTTATACATAAGATATCAAAAATGAAAACTAATAGTGATTTCTTAAAAAAAAGACAAATATATAACACAAAAATAACTAATGAAAAATATAGTAAATAAATTATTTCACTAAATTAGATTCATTCTCCTCCTCCTTTCCTCGTCTCTCAGCTTCATCTCTCTTACTTAATAGTAAATTAATGTTAATAGTAAATTAATGTTAATTAGTCTAGTTAGCTAGCTCAATTGTGATCTAATCATGGGTTGCAAAATTATAAGATAAGTGGGAGCACGATCTGATCCCTCATAAAAATCTTAACCATTTCTACCTAAAAGTTTAACAAGCTAATATTATGCAATAAAATCAAAGCAAATTAGATAATTAGATTATAAAATTAGATGTATGTAACATATAGCAAAATATACTTATTTTTATACTTGTATGAAATTTGTAGAAATATGAGCGAGGATCAAGATTGATGTTGATAATAAAGTAGCTAGCTCTTAGATCAAATCGAAGGATGCAACAAATTTTTCTACTTCAAACAAAGAAAGAAAATTTTTTGCAAGTGAAAAAGAAAAGAGATTGAAATGGGGATATAGAAGTGAAGAAGAACTCAGACGGAGTGTCCAAATTGAAACCTTATATATAATAAAAAACAATTGTATTTATAGCAGCACGGGCTCTTCTCTCCACTAGTTGAACTAATTGATACAACACCCAGTGCCTATGAGCATTGCATCAATCAACGCTACATGTAACAATGTTGAATCGCTCAATATTACTACATGCAGCAATTTTTTTTTTTTAAGATAATGTTACCATGTAATAGCTGCATTGTAGCATTAGTTGCCGCGCTAATCAAAGCTGACTGGCGCTGCAATTAGTTTATCATATGTGACAAACTTGAATAAAGTCTCAGGCAGCTTTTTCTTTTTATTTTTAAAATGTACAAATCATGATGTAACATTATGATTTCTTATGGCAGCTTTTATTTTTTAAATAATACAAATTGTAATGTGTAATTCTGATTTCTTTTTTAAACCTACTGAGAGAAAACGAATCATCAGGTTACAACTTGCTATCATAATAAATACTTTTGATATTATTGTACATTGGTAATTCTTTTTTTTTTTAATTATATTTGGATCAAAAAGTGGCTTAGTTGCTCTAATTTTTTTTTGGGATAGTTGTTGATTTATGATTGAAATTCTGTTCTTATTGATATATTTGCCATTGCCTCAATCTAATTTTGAGAAAGAGGGATTAGGGTTGAAGGTTTTCGGTTATCATATATGAAGGGAGAAGGACAAGTTTTTTTGGTGGGAATTTTTTAGGACAGTTTAGTCTTTTTCAAAAAATTATATTTAATTTAAAATAAAAAATGTATTTATTTTCATCATTTCTAATATACTACCAAATAAATTTATTGTGATCAACATTCCATATTAATCTATTCCTATCCATTCTATTCCATTTTCAATTATTCTAGGAACCAAATAACCCTAAATTTGTGACTTCAGCGTCTGATTTGTTTCAAATTTGTGGTGGGGCAATTGATACATCAAGCTCAAATCCTACAGGTGGAAAATACATCCCACGATATTTTGAAGAACAAAGCTTCATTATCAAGTTATCCAATATAATTAATAAAAAAAGAATTAGGCATGCCCCGTTGGTTAAAAAAACCGCATTTAGTGTTACGTTAAGGAATTTGATTGAAAATATTGTCTCATTTTAAACATTATTACATGATTCACCAAAAAAAGAAAAAGAGATGCCGCACCATCAAAGCAATTGGACAACATCTGGACAATTTAGATTTTTTCTTTATTTCAACTTTTTTGTTTTGAAAGAAGCAAATATATAATAACAACTTTTTAACTACGAATTTAAAAAATAAAGATTGAGTCTTAAGGGGAAAAAAAAAATATATATATATATATATATATATATACACCAGATCTGAATGATCCAAAATTCATGTTTGTGCTAGTAATAGAGAAACCACATTGAGTACAAAGGTTCCATTATCTGGCAGGACCATATACAGCATCCAATGACAAATTACCCATTAGGAAACTTGCATATGGAGTTTTGAAGATTTTGAAATTATATATTGAATGATACAACTGTTGTTTAAAATGTTCATAGACATCCACATTTAATAAGCATTTTACCACAACGTAACTCCTAAGGAACAGAAATCATGACGCAAAACACATATGCAGCCTCAGCCAGTGGAACTTAATCCAAATGACTTGACAATGGTGCTCACCCTTTCTGCAAAAGTTCTAGAAGTGATCTTTTTACCTGGCACATGGAATGGGTTTGAAACCGCATCTACATATGCAGCATGGAATTTCCTGAAAAACTGCAGAGACAAACAATTACAATTAGCAGCCAAATCAAAGAACAAAAATTTTCTATAAATCTTATCCAGTTCATTGGCATTCAGCGCACAGCATATTGATTGGATTCAAATTATCAAGAAAACCTTATAAAAGATCACCAAGAATATGTCAACTGGAAATCGCTAATAAGTAAAACAACAGCAACATTTCATCATTGAAGAAAATGGCCTCAGGAAAACATGAAAGGTTCCCACGCCTACATGAAAAATCTGCATTACTGATTTGATATTTGACAATCTAAGCAACTATGTCCCATCTCAAATTACTCAATCACACGCACATGCATTTGATACAGGTCAATATTTGCACTCATGACTAAATCTTATATTTAAACTATGGTAAATTAAAACATGACTACCTATTAATATACTGTAGTGACGTTTAAAACCAAATTTCTACATATAACAAGTTCAATGGCAATAACTTTTGACCAATTGGAACATAATGTCACCATTTTGCTCAACCCAGGCAACATGTAAAGAAAAAAAATTACTTTTCAGCTAGATTAAGTTCCCAATTCTATACATCCTAATTGGTATTAAGCAATTAAATATATGATAGAGGAACAAACAAAATTAGCCCAAGACATCCAGTAATCACCCCCAAGAAGATAGCACTTTGGTGAGTCAATGGAATAGGATTCCATCTCCTTTGTGCATGAAAGGAGATATATAATATTTATTATATTCTTATAATAATTACTAATATCTTTTTATTACTTCTTTTATTTAGTGCACAAATTTTTTTTTACATTCATAAAATCACTTTTTTCATTTTGCTTTCCCATCAATTTCATTCCATCCCAATGCCAAACAGCCTGGACACGTTTCTTCTTTCTTTTCTTATGAGAAGAAGAGTAAGATGAGATAGTTTAACCATAAAAATGTGGGGACTAAAGTATAACAATTAGTCCAGTACGCCCTATCAGGATCTATTCCAAGAAACACTCTAAACTTTTTTAGAGCAACAATAACCCAGGGTGTCTGCATCCTCAATATCATTCTTAAGGGAATACCTCATCAATTCATTCCTCCAGTGTCCATTCAAGAAGAAAAGCAAACGTGAATATGAAGAATAGTACACACTACTGTGAAATTGCAGTTCATGAAATAAAGAAAACCATCAATTTTTATTTCTACTCACATTTCTTACATCTGCATCTCTGACATCCAGATCTGTTGTCACCAAGATGAACTTCACCTTTGTATTAGTCAGATAGCCATAGCTGCGGATTTGATAATGAAAGAATAATAATAACAACAACAACAACAACAACAATAAAAAACCATCCATACTTATTGTTTTGCGGTTTCAAGGTAATGAAAAAAGACTTCTCTTCAGGATAGAATAAACAACAAATGCACTCACACTCTATAATTATCAGTAGGATAGAGCAGACCCAGAAACGTCTCATTCAGCATCGGTCCAGATTTTTTAGGATTGTTAACTGCCAAGAAGACAACAGATTCCATGACATAATGCATAGCGAGGAAAAAGTGAGAAGCAACTTTAGAGCAACTATCAAATCATAATCCTCAAACATGCAATCAAAATTTCCCAGCTTAAAGAAAGGTGCAAATGATAACAATAAATCTAGTCAACTTAACAACCTAAAACAGAGGATTTAGATTCATAATGGTGGGCGAGCTCTTCTCCAAATCGGAGGGTCGACAAATCCCAACCATTTCTATATTGGATAAAAGCTGACAAAACTTTATAGCTTGACTTTGTGCAAGAGATAACAAATCTCAAGTAATTTACAGAAACCCAAATTCTCGAATCTAAGCCAGGTTGAAAAAACGACGCAGAATCAGCAAAATATGAATTATTGCTCTCTAACGGACCTCGCTCATCGACTACATCGAGGGAGCAGTGGACGATATGGTGGAGCTTGAGAGCATCATCGGCTTCAGTGAAGCTCTGAATATACAGCGGGTTGTTCTACTCATAAAGGGAAATGAAAAACGATAGAAATTTGTGATCTTGTTCCGGAAAACAAAAGGATTTAAATAACTTGAAGAGTTATATCATGAAATGTGAGGACGAGGAAGTGTAGAGGCACACCTGGTGACCAACGACGGCAACGCAGACGATCATTTTCTCCGGCTTCACCCCACTGCGGAAGCCGATCACTGCCTCGCTCGCTCGTTCTCAACCTATTTTATAGTTGGGCCAGATTCGATTGCGATCTGATGGATTTAGATATTGTCTTTGGGCTTCAAAAAGACATCGGAAAACTGAAAGACGAAAATGAAAGAACATATAGCCTCGATGGCCAAAAAAAATGGAAAAGAAAGAAAATATGAGCCAATGCCTAGATTATTTTTTGGCCAAAAAAAAGCAGGTTAGTTTTTTTTTTTATACAAAGTTGTTTTTTGATAAAAGTGTGTGGTACCCAAACATAATTCGGATTGAGTCATGTTGGGTTTCAAACTGAGGGAATCTCTCCTAAAGGCATTTTATGCATTTATATATTCTTTTCCAAAAAACAAAACTAATACAATGTTTCAATATTATTTTTAAAATACAATTTAGAAAGCAGAAAGAAAAGTAGAACACCTTTTTACATAAGAAGATTAAGAGTAAATTACACATTCTTTAATTTGTGTGATTTCCATATTTGATAGAATAACAATAACACTAGTTTTATTCCACTAAATAAGATCAATTACATAGATTATATGATGCCAGTGGACTCTATTAAATACCATTTCTTTAGATATTAAGATATCACGCCTTATAACTTCTATTAATATCCTTTTTCATCTTCCTTTACGCTTTTTGATAGGGTTCCAAGCTATTTGATCAACTCTCTTTATTGGCTCCTCTTATTCTCTTTTTTTGTACATACACAAATTATTTTAAATGATTTTCTACCATTTTTTTCTCGATAGGTGTTACTCCGATTTTCTTTTGTATACAATCATTTATTATCTTATTCATTTTTGTATGATCACACATTCATTTCAATATTCTTATCCTTACTACTCTCATCTTATGCTTTTGTTGCCTTTTCAAAACCCAATATTCACTGCTATATAGTATCGTTGGCCTTATAGCAGTTTGATAAAATTTCATTTTAAGTTTTGTAGGTACCTTACGATCACAAATAACTCCTGAAATTTTTCTCTACTTTAACCACCCAACTTGTATTATATGCATAACATTCCCACTAATTTCACCATTACTATGTAAAATCGACCCCAAGTATTTAAACTTTGATACTTCTAAAATAATTTACTCTCCAATTTTTTCTTCTGAATCATTTCTAACTAGCATTTTGTTAAATTTGCAATGCATATAATCCGTTTTACTTCCACTCAAGTGAAAACATTTTGATTCCAAAGTGTGTCTCTATAACTCTAGTTTAGAGTTGATCTTTTCTCTTGAGTTCTTAATTCAGACTATATCATCCGTGAAAAATATACACTTAGAAATTTCCTCCTGTATATGTTCTGTTAGAACATTCAAAATTAAATTAAACAAGTATGAACTCAAAGAAGATCCTTGATATAAATCTATCCTTATAAGAAAGTATTTTGTCTCACCTTCAAGAGTTCTCACACTTATTGTTGCCGCCTCATACATTTCTTTTATAGCTTGAGTATAAGCCACACGATCACCTTTTTTCTCTATTGTTTTCCATAACACATCTCTTGATACTCTATTATAGGCTTTTTTCAAATCAATAAAAATTATATGCAAGTCTCTCTCTTTACACCGGTATCTTTTAATCAAATCCCTTAATAAATAAATAGCCTTTGTTGTAGACTATTCTAACATAAATCCAAATTAGTTTTCTGAAATATAAAACTCATTTCTTAGTCTATGCTTAATCACTCTCTCTCAAAATTTAATGGTATAACTCATAAGTTTTATCCCTTGATAATGAGCACAATTTTTTAATCTTAAAATCTCATTAAAAAGCTTAGTAAGTTACAAAACCCCCTTCTCTCCTAAGCACTTCCAAACTTCAATACATAAGGACTAATAGTTTTACCATTATTCATTATTTTAAGAGCTTCTTTTACCTCTCTAACCTGAATCCTACGATAGAAATTCAAATTAAATTCATCTTTATGAGTTGTTAAATCTTCTATATCACTAGTCATACCCAATCCATTATTGAAGAATTTATAAAAGTAGTTCTCTCACTTTTCTTTGATATCATCATCAGTAATCAAAACTTTTCCTTTCTCATCCTTAATGCATCTTACTTGATCCAAATCTCTTGACTTTTTTTTCCTATTCTTGGTAATTTTATAAATATTGCATTTACCATTCTTCGTTCCTAATTCTTGGTAGAATTCTTCAAAAATTTTAGATCAAACATCACTTACTATTTTCTTAGTCTCCTTTCTAGCTAAGCAATAACTCTTCAAATTTTTCTCATTATTATATAAGTACAAGGTTTTGAAATACTCTTTTTTATGTTTAATCTTCTCTTACACACTTTCATTTCACCACCAAAATTGTTTATTTCTAGGTCCAAAACCTTTGGATTTACCCAAAACGACTTTGGTGGTATCTATGTTTTTTTTAACCATCTCATCCCACAAGATGTTAGCACTTCCTTGAGAGTCTAAATTACCTTTTTTCAATATTTTTCTCATAAAGATCAATTATTGCTCACCTTTTTATTACCACCACTTGATCGTAGGATTTAAGGCTTTTTTACTTCTCAATTTACAGCTATTAATAAGCACATCAAGGACTAAAACCTTACATTGTGAAGTTAAGCTCTCACTAGGGACCACTTTGCAATATTTGCAAGTTCTTCTATCTGAATTCCAAACAAAAAAGAAGTCAATTTGCGACATTTGGATTCTATTCTTATACGTGACTAAATGCTTATCCCGATTCTTAAAACAAAGGTTTATAATCATGAGGTTATAAGTCATTGAGAAATTAAGAATGAAATGTTCCTCCTTGTTTAATTCTCCTAACCAAAATTACCATGAACTCTCACATATTGCCTTGTCTCTTTCCCCACATGACCATTAAGGTCCTCACCAATAAAAATCTTTTCCTCTTGTGGGATGTTTCGAACCAAACCCTTCAGATCTTCCCAAAATTTATTTTTAATATATGCTTCTAACCATACTTTAAGTGCGTCAGCACTAATAATATTGAAAGTATGGTATCAAATAGTCAATTTTAAAAATAAGATCATATCTCAAATCCTTTTAATTCCCACCACATTTTTTTCCCAAACTTTATCCACAATAATACCAACTCTATTTCTTACTTTAACTTTCCCTATGTATCAAAGGTTAAAACCAGTAGTGTCTATCTCTTTAGCCTTTTCTCCCACCCATTTAGTTTCTTGAAGACACAAAATTTTAATTCTCCTTCGAGTCATAGCGTCCACCACTTCCATAGATTTACCTATTAATGTACCAATATTTCAAGAACCGAATCGAATCTTATTCTCCTGGACTAACTTCTTTACCCACATCTGTCCAGAATGATGTGGGAACCCTTGTAGAATGAAATGAGAATCCTTACTCATTTAACACTACACCTGGACACTGATGTAGCGGCTCTAGCTCATTTAACACTGCATTCGAATCATACAGCGTATTATTTCTTAGTAACAACCTAGTTTTAACCAAAAAAGGTCCTTAATCCATGTCGTGTAGATTTGACAAAATTTTATATTGGTTATCGAGGGCCAAATACAACCCTCCTCCTTTACCTAGACTTGAAATCGGTTATCACACTACATAGGCGGAGTTTGATTTCCCTATTTGATGTTGGTGAAAAAAATATACATGGATCATTCTTAAAAAAAAACGAAATCAAATTGCAATAGTTTTCTTTTTTTCTTTTTTCACTAAACCCCTTCCGTTCATAAACAGATGTATACAGATAGACAGACACACACACACATTCTTTTGGTCAAATTCAATGAAAAATAAAATCTAGTTATTTTTATTTTTGTATATTTAACTATAAAACATTTGTTTTTGCTTCATTTGCGTATTATTTGGATGTGATGCATATATGCATATGTTGGTTAGTTGAAGAGATTTTTATCAATATATTTTGGAAATAAAAGTATTATGAAATTTTAATAATTTACTTAATTTTTTTTGTATGTACCAAAAGTGTTTTTTAACTATTCATTTTGAGATGTAAAAGTCAATAATGTGGATTTGCTTTTTTCAATATAATCTTTTCTATGCATATAGCAAAAAATTACTATGACTTAAAAATTGTCATGGATATATAAGATTTCGAGATGCAACGCCAAGAGAAAAGGAGTTTTCTAAATTTTTTATTGTTGTATAAAATAAGTCTTGGGTGTATAAAATTTTAAATAAAATGGCTGATTTATTTTTTGCCTAATAAAAAAGGTTAAATTCATATTGAATACCCTTGGATTCATTAGGCTCTATATATTTTGCAAATACAATGATTAAAATTAAATCCAAACACAAGCTTGACAGTATATCTTTTTTTTTTGGTATTGCCAGACAAAGAACCCCAAAGTTAACCTTGGGAGGCAGTATCATGAGGGTCAAAGTTGCTGATTATGACTATTGGTGTTTTCCTCTTCCACTTTCTCTATGATATTTCTTCTCTATTTCCATCTGCATCAAGTTTGAGTTAACAAACATTGTGTTAGCTGGAAGTTACTCATTTGATTCAAATGTCATTTTTGACTCAGCATTCATTATATTTGTTTGAATAGTTATTTATCTGTTATAAAAATTTTAAATTGACCTCCTTAATATGCTATTTTAATATAATTGCATTAAAGTTGTTATTTTTTTCTGTATGAACACCTATCAGTCCTCATAGGCGTGTCATAATTCAACATTACATTTCTCAAAAGTTTTTTTTTTGTGGTTATATTTAGAGGGTTTAAATCCTGGGCATATCTTACTTCACCCTCTACATTTCCCAACACTTATAATTAATTTAAGTAATTTGAGCCTTTTGGAATTATTTAAGTTTTATATTTTAATTGTAATAGATATACAGAGCTTTATGTATTCCATAAAAAATTACACTCGTTTTTTCTTTTCGGCGACAAGTTAGTATGGAGGGAAGGCACTCAGTCATACCATAGGTTGCCAAACCTTAGACTACTACGTTCTAATATTATACTTCCTACGTTAACCTATATAAAGCATCTTTTCTAAAGATAATATTTTATAATATAAGATATTTTATGGATTATGTAGTCTATTTAATTTTTTTTATTTAAAATGTCCTTGAAAAAATGATGAAATTTAATTAATAATTAGAGATTTAATTTATGTATCAACTATATTAAATGAGGGTATTTGAGGAAAAATAAAATTTTTTTCAGTTATTAATTATCACATTTAGTCTATATATAATAGTTAAAAACGTCTTATAAATTAAAATTAATGGAGTATTAACTTTTAAAAAGACTTATGTTTATATTTGTTTATAAAAGTGCCATAAGTTTATATGTTTTTGTGTTTTTTATTACTTTTAGATATATGATTTCTATTCTCCAATAAAAATTACCATACGAATATCTTTTCCCAACTGCAGCTACAAACACTCAATTAAAGAGGGTTGTTACATCATCATTATGTTCCTATCTTAACATTTTTCCCCTCGTATTCAAGTTTATTTATAATAAGTTCCATTCATGTTAATTATGAGGAAGCAATTCACGTTAATTGGATTTGGTGAATGTTGCTTCCAATCTCAATTAACCATGTTGGCTCGAAGGAGACAAGACAATACTCCCTTTGATCTATATTATAGGGTATATGATTCATTTTCACGTCCATTAAAAAAGTTAAAAAATATCTTTAAATATATCAAAAATTTCAAATCTATCCCTATTTATTTATTTATTGAGGAAATATTAAAATGATTAAATCAAACAATTTTTTGTGAGTTTTACAAATATAGGAAAGAGAAAAACAATCAAACTCACACAATTAAATATAGTAAGGGTAAAATTGTTAACTTAAGTATCTACATCTTATATTGTGAAAAAAAAAAAAGAGTCTTACACCCTATATTATTGACCGGAGGAGGAGTACTAGTTTGTCATAAAGAGTATGCTATCCAGGACAAACACATTACGTATTTGAAATGCAATAAAATAACATTTCCCGATTACTAGTATGAGACGACACGTTCCTTAACCTCCATTTGCTTTCCCTCCATGTAAATCTTTTGTTTACACGGTTATATTTCCATTCTAGTAATCTAACGACATTAGATATATATAATTGAACATTTTCCAAAAAAAAAAATTAATAGCACAAGAGTGCCTCTTAATTTCATTAAGCTTAATTATGGGAAAACAGAATTTTTTTTACGCAAAAAAAAAGTACAAAGAGGAGAAATTTCAGTAGGTACTTTTGAGGAGGTAAAAATGACTAAGTATGAATGCGGTGTAAATGGTGAGGGTGATAAGCACCCATCTGGTGGGTGTGAAGGTGATGTTGTTGATGATGGTCCCGTGCCTCTCCATTTTCTGATGTTGCACTTGTACTCATTTCATGGTTCCACCCTTTACATGGGTTTCTCATTAGTTCCATTAAGGACTCCTTTACATCCTCAGCTTTAATCATTTCATTCTCCTTTTTCTGTCACCTCAAAACACACCAATATAATTAATTTGAATATATATATATATATTTATCTAGAATTTCATACGTACCATAACAACCAACAATTGTTACCTCCACTTTGAACACATTGGAGACAAGGCCTTTGTGGCTGGCGACGGTAGCATGTATGACTTGGACGCCTAGACCATTGAATGCCTCCATCAGTTTCACAAACCCGCCAGGTCGGTGCTCACAAAACACCTTCACATAAAACTCATTCCCTTCAATCACAGCCACTTCCACTTGCGGCTGCATGTCAATTATTCGTTAACTCCACAGATTAATGAAGCAGTCACATGATGACAACGTTACGTGCATATCAAATTGACAAGATGGGGTTTTGTTTTTATATGTAAGTTACCTCCATTTGCTGTGTCTGCTTATCCTGAGGAACATCAAATTCCTGTTTTTGCCTTGAGATATAGCCATTCCCTGATGAACCCACGTGAAACCCGTTTCGGGTCTTTATTTGATCAGCTTTTGGCCCAACTTCTACCCCAACAATATTATCTGGTGGTTGCTGTTCAGCCATTCCTGAATGTTCCTCGAGCTCATCTTGCAGTTCTTTCACTTGCTTCTGCAAATCCTTCACGTACTCAATTGCGTCCCCAAGAATTGACGCCCTGTCTAGCTTTGAAATTCTGGGAACCAAAGACCGAAGATTGTACAAGCTGTCATTGAGCTTCTTCCTCCTCCTCCTCTCTGCTAGGAGGTTCTTCGATTGATTCCCTTTCCCATTCCTTCGCCTATACTTCCCATCATCCTCGTCTTCTTTCTGATCGCTGCAATCTGACATCGAATCTGACCTGCCTACCACGTGTTTGATTAAATCCTTATCGTTCCCTTGCTGCTCCTTCTTCTCCAGGGGCTCCCCAAATTGCTGGGTTTTGTTTAATAGAAAGGAACCATGGGAATCTTCCAAAAAGGCGTCTCTTTTCATTCTGTTCTGTGGGTTGCTGTAGTTGAATTGCTGCATGAAGTTCAATGGAGCATTGCAAAGATCATGTGGGGGAAGACTTGAAGTCTCTGATGCTATTGTATTCCCATCATTCTCATCCCCTAAAAGTGGATTCATATTTGGTTGGATATGATTGGTTGAATTCACGTCAATGTCGAAGTTCATATCCATATTGCAGTGGACTGTGATGAAATCGATCACTTGATGATCTTCTGGCACCTGTTACAAAACTATACGGTTTAAATGTTGCTACCTTATATAAGATGTCTCTCCAGGTGATGATATGCAAGTATCTTTATTACGTACTTGCTTTGTTACAAACAGCTCAACTAGTCCACCTGGCACTGGAATCAAAACCTGGGTCCCAATTGTTTCCTACAATATTAGTGGTAGTCATATATCATTGGCTGAAAATGTGAAGTCCGTTTTGCTTATACCAGAAGGTGATGAGTTATAATAGGAACTTACCTCCAAAGTAGTTGAATCTAAGCCGTTGGAATAGTTCACCCAACTGGGTTCGTTAGATAATAAGGTCTCTGCATGAATCCTGTTCAAATACAGGTTCAATTGGTGCGCAACTGGGTCTGAAAATTACAGTTGGAAGAATAGTAAAGGCAGAATAATATGAATGTATACCCGGAATCCAAGGTTATGGAAGCGGGAAGTTGGGAAAGTAAAGCACAAGGCTTTGTTCTGGGATGAGGAAACGCGGAATCTCTGCATGGAGCAGCCGAAGAAACAGGGAAAATAAGTTCTTCTCCACCATTTTGACTACTTTCAGTCCCAGCACAAGAGCATCCCATCCATTCAAGAAACCTGAATCCCACATCACAATATTGGACAAGGTGATGAATGGAGATAGGAATAAAACTTGAAAGAATAAGGAAAAAAAATGTGGGTTTGATTGATGAGTTTTGGTTAACCTTTGGTCTCGGCTTAGTTTCCAGTAAATACAGTAGTCCCAACCATTCAAACCCACAAGGGGCCTCAGTCTCTCAGATAGGTTTTTCGAGATGATGTTCATGTCGCCTGCAATATATGATTAATGAAAGCTAATAATGGAGGCCGAGAAGAAAACAAAAAGGAGTCAAGAGGTTGTCAGATCAGATAAGAAAACGACCAAACAAGTTTCATCATGAAGTCTATAGTTTTCTTAAGATAGTACTAATGCTTGTACTTCAAAGCACCCACACATATATAACAGGACGATAATAGTAGGATCTTCTCATATATCCCCAAATGGGAACGGCGACTTGGTATGACTGAAGCGCGAAAAGCAAGGAGAACAAGACCAGAACGAACTAACAGACAAAAGGGAAGGGAGAAGAAACAGAAAATTTAGATCCATACAAACTTACTTGAAAGCAATGGTTAACTGCATCCTTATCCACCTTATCCCGAAACTCTCATCATCTCAGCAAAACTGAGACGGAAACAAAGTAGCTTATATGTATTGTTGGAAATGCTAGCCCTCCAATAGAAAAGAAGAAGACGAAGAAGGAGCAAACAATTAAAAGTCACTCTATAATCCCTTTTTTAATTTGTTAATAAATTGAAAAGCGGCCGTTACTCTGGTAGGTGAACTGCAGAGGGTGAATGAAAGAGAATTTTGCTGTGAAATAGAATAATTGGCTTTGTGTTAAGGAAGGGGGAAACGAGAAAGGTGGAAATAAAGGAGAAATGAAAGATATAGATGAGTTGGTAATGATGGCAGGAGCTTATTGCATGACCCAAGATGGCGTACAAAACCTTAACTACCTCACTAAAGTATTACATTCGTTTTGGATAGTATATTCTCTCAAGCTTCAACCACTCTGAATAGTATGGAGCAGAAACGGATATTAAACATAAGCTGGATTAGAGACAAATAGGCTAGGTTGTCTCCCATTACGTTGAAACACAATAACTTTCACCAACTTACAAGCACATATATATGGTCTATATTATAACTAAAAGAAAGAAATATGTGTACAATTTGATTGTGGATGATGTCAAGTTTAACAAGGACGGTTAGGCTTCAATTAAAGCCTTCGAGAATCTAGTGGCCCTACAAAGTCTGCGCTTTGATCATCAGATAGGGGATGATGTATTGTCCGACCATTTGATTATAAACTACGAATTGAAACCATTTGATCTAATTAGGACTTGAGACAAGGAGATTTCCTTTCTCTTTATTTATTTTACTTATTTATGATGTCCTATGATCTTGTTTGATTCTATGGGAAGAACATATTTATATGTGGATGGAAAGGCTTACAAATTGCTAAGGAGCACTGCCAGCTTTTCTTCTCATACATGGCTTTTATTTTTTGAAGTCAAGAATAAAACGATTGTATCTGTTAAATCGACTTTGGACATTTATTGTTCATTATCAGGGCAATCATTCAATTTTCAATAAAAGCTTGCTTCTTTTTAGCCTCTTGTTCCTTAGGGAGTCAAAAAAACAAGTGTTGTCAATTTTGGAGACTAGGTTTGCTTCTCGTCTTGGGAAGTTTCTAGGAGCTTACGTAGATATTGGAAAAGAATAAAAATTCTTATATCTGGAGAAGATAAGCAGCAGGTTATAATCATGAAGACACTAATTACTTTGTCAGAGGGCAGGCAGGATGACTCTTATTAATTCTAGGGAAAAGTATTCCTTTGGTTCTTATAGTTTCACATGATTTTGAAATTAGTCCCCACATTTTAAAATTTTGTAAACTACTCGTCATTCTTTTTACAGTTAGCTCAGTTAATCCTTACATTTTAGAAAATAGAGTCTTCATCCCTAATGGTGTTAAAAATTGCTAACTTGGCTAACAGATACTAATATGACAAATGATGATGCTCACATGTCAACCTAATAATCTAAGCTAGTTGGATCAAGTTGGACTAGAACTTGGAGCTTTTAGAAACTTAGACTCCTCACATGGCCGAAGGTATTTTCTCATGTTTGTCACTCACACCAACAACGAGCTCCGATTATGTAAACTTCGCCGTTGGTAACTTATGTTTCTTTAGAGCAAGCTAAAAGCTTGAAAGAGACAAACACATAAACAAGTTAGGCACTCTTCAAAGAGTTCATCACTCATTGAATGATCTCCTTCATAATGAACAACTTATCACTCATCGAATGTCCCATCTTTGTCATTGCTAACTTCTATGAGAGCCCCACTTGCTGCTGCAGCTTGGATTGTCTCAATATGATTGTGGAGGTAGCATTTCGTACAAGGTACACTTCCATGAAAGAAAGATCTTTCTGTATTCCCATAGTGCGTTGAATATTAGAAAATGTTTTATAGGTAAAATGGAGTTTGATAAAAAATAAAATAATAATTTTATAGTTTGAAAATGTTTTTTATGCCTATAAATAAAAATAGAAATAAACAAGAATAATTAGGTTTAAACAATGAAAACATGAATATAAAAATAGAAATGGAAGTTCAATTTAAAGTGGAGTCTTTCATACTTATATTTATGGCTTGAGTTTTTCTTCAATATTATATAGACATAAAAATTCAATATTGTATAGTTTTATATCTACAATGTTAATATTCTAATTAAGAGAAATGTTATTAGTTATTTATTGAGCCATTTTTAGGATCCAAAAGCAAAATTAAAAAGCAGATACCTATATCCATCAACATGATTTGATACTCATGAAATCTCTTACAATTTCATATAGAAAATTATGAGTATCAATGGCCGACAAAATACTTAATTAGTCTCACAATTTGAGATATGTCTATATTTTAGATCTTTATGAATAATATAAATAGATACTCTGTTCACCTCTCTCTTCTATAACGGAAAATAGAGGCAAACCCACACAAAAAGAAAATACTGTGTATAGGTACATGAGGGATGACACATGTTTGTGTATTTCCATCTTTCTAATCACATATATGGAGAAACTAACAACAAGGTGAAACTCGTTTGCCACAATAAGGTAAGCAAACTTTGAATGCAAGTATAGGAAGAACAAACATAATGAAGAAAGAACACAAGAGAAGGATAGCATGCAGCTCCAATACGTTTCTTTAGAAGTAGCATATGGAGTTGATGTGATCAATACTTGTTTGAAACCAAAAATCATTCATTTATTTACTAGTCACCAAGTTGTTATTGGGTTTTTTTTTCCTTGATATTTTGTCGACAAATAGAACAACATCAACGACATGTCATAATCTGTTGTAAATGTAGGTGAGCACCCTCTAGCAAGCTTCTCGGATTTGTTACCTTGTAATATTTTAGTAAAGTTGTATGTCTGATTTGTATTCATATTGAGACAATTAAAGCTGCAACTGCAAGTGGGACTCCCATATATCAACAGCAAAATTTACATAAGTGATGCTGACGAAGAATTGGAGCTCATCATGGATGCAAGTAATAGATACAAGTAACAACAGTTTCAACCATGCGAGAAGTTAGACTTTTAAGAGCTCCAGGTCCTACTCGTCATCCAACTCAATCTGGCCTAGATTATTAGGCAGCCATGTTAGCTTCATCACTTGCCTCATTAGCATCAGTTAGCTAACTTGGCAATTTTTAACACCATTTAGGGATGAACACTCTATTTTCTTAAAGAGAGGGACTAATTTTAATTTGTATCAAACCGAGATGTGTAAAAGCATAATTTTAATCTCGGTGCCATTGGCACCGAGAAGCAAAATTTATAGTATATTAGAAAATAATGTTTGACTTATAATATGTTGATAATTTTATTTTTTACTTGTTGTATCCGGGTAAAATTTTCAAATGAAATGGTTAAAGCTGGAGAGGTAAGGGAGTCATTAACGGAACTTATTATGGCGAGCCCATGTAGAGGGTGGAAATGGAATCATGAGAGGAGTACAAGCACATCATCAGAAAATGGAGTGGCTCGAGTCTTAATAGTTAATACTATGAAGTATGAACCAAGTCGGTCTTACTCATTTTTCTTTCTCTCTTCATTATATTTTTCTATATATAAATATATATATCTTTAAAAATTTCATATTCATAAAAATAAATGCAAATAATATATTTGAAAACAGAGATAAGCTAAAAAAAAACAGAGAGATTATCATGAGTATAAGGAATCTCCATTTGAAACCAAAATTATTTTGAATAATTTTTGCATGTGAAAATTTTGAATAAATTTTAAATAGTCTAAATTTCTTCATTCATTGATGATGAAAACTTATTAATCAATTTAAATGAAACTGATTAAATGGGTAGAATTTGTTCAAAATATATTAAATAATAATATTTTTCGCTCAGAATTGGAAGAATTCTTTGTAAAACAAAAGGTAAGCCACTCCTTATGTACCGTTAATTTTTTTTGGGTAAAATAATGTAACCTCCCTTATATTTTGTTTAAATCATAGAGACTCCTCTCTATTTTGAAAATCCATACAAATCTCCCTTAAATCAAAATTCATGTTAGACAAATCTCTCCTATATTTGCGAGATACCCATTTTCATCTGCCAATAATTAATAAACCATTAACTCATCAACTGTAAACCACCTTGAACATAAATATTTATTCAAGAATGTTTCTTTAATACTTCTTTTAACTTTTTAATTTTTAACTAGAGTGAATTTTGTGTATTTCTATAGAGTTTGAGATAAGTCACATGGTTGTAAATAGTATATCTTACATTTATTTTATATTTTATATATATTGATTGTTTTGACATATTTTTACTTTATTAATTTATAATTTAATATTTTTAATTCATTTATTTAAATATTATTATAATTAATTATTGAAAATTTTTTATAAATATTTTAGATTTTTAATGTCAGATTAATAGAAAATGTTATTATGACTTTTTTGATATAAATATTTTAAATTTATTTAGATTTTATTTAATAGAATTAAATTATAAGAGTAAATTAATAATTTTAAGTATTTTAGTATGAATTTTAATTGATGAAAAAGAAATTACAGAATTTTTAACATAATATTCTTCAGGGTGTATAAATAAAATAAAAAAGAATTTAATTTGCAAAAAGTAGGTAACAATCCAATTTCGTCCCTTCACAAGGCCTTAGTGGGTGGTGACGGTACGATGTATGAGTTGGACGCCCCCCAGAGAGTGAGATGCCTCCCTCAGTTTCGTAAACCCACCAGGGCGATTTGATATATATATAATGTATATGATACCCCCATTATATTTGCTGTGTTTGCTTATCCTTACTAGGAGAATCAAATTCCTGTTTTTGCTTCCAGATATAGCCAGTCCCTGATTTACCGGCCCGGTACTTCAACCCCAACTACATCATCTGGTGCTTGCTGTTCATCCATTCTCCTCCAGCTTATCTTGCAGCTCTTTCACTTGCTTCTGCAAATCCTTCACGAACTCAAATGCGTCCCCATGCAAGGATCGCCGCCCTGTCTGGCTTTGAAATTTTGGGAACCCAAGGCCGCAGAATATACATGTTATCATTGACCTTCTCCCTCCTCCTCCTCTCTGCTAGAAGGTTCTTCGATTGATTTCCTTTCCCATTTTATCGCCTATACTTCCCATCATCCTCGTCTTCGTTCTGATCGCTGCAATCTCACATTGAATCTGACCGGCCCACCACGTGTTTGTTTAAATCCTTACATTGTCCCCTTGCTTCTTCTTCTTCTTCTCCAGGGGCTCCCCAAATTGATGGGTTTTGTCCAAGAGGAAGGGATTACCTTGGGAAGCTTTGAAAAAGGCGTCGCTTTTCATTCTGTCCTGTGGTTTCTGTCCTGTGGGTTGCTGTTGTTGAATTGATGCATGAAGTTCAATGCAGAATTGCGTTGATCTTGTGTGGGCAGACTTGAAGTCTCTGAGGCTATTGTACTCCCATCGTTATCATCACCTAAAAGAGGATTCATACTTAGTTGCATATGACTACTGATTAAATTCACGTCAATGTCAAAGCTCGTTTCCATAGCCTGGGGCTGTGATCAAATCGGTCACCTGATGATCTTCTGGCACCTGTTACAAAACTCTACAGTTTAAAGTTGCTCCCATGCATAAAAGATGTCTCTCAAGGTGAGGATATACCAGTAACTGTATCACGTACTTGCTTGTTGCCACAGCTCAGCTAGTCCACCTGGAGCTGGAATCAAAGCCAGCTGACTGCCAAATGTTTCCTGCAAAATAAATTATCGGTACTGATCATAAAACATTAGCTGAAAATGTGAAGTCCATTTTGCTTATGCCAGAAGATGATGGTTTAATTTATAAAAGGAACTTACCTCCAAAGTAGTTGAGTCTAGCTATTGGAATAGTTCACCCAATTGGGTTTGTTAGATAATAGAGTCTCTGCATGAATCTTGCTCATATACATGTTCAATTGGTAAGTAAACCCAAAAAACTAAATGAATATATACTCAGAATCAATTAGTTTTCTCAAAATAGTACCAATGCTTGTACTTGAAAGCACCTACACATATATACTGGCCGATATCAAATAAGATTTCATTTTCCCTTATATATGCCAAAATGGAAAAGGCCATTTAGTTTGATGATAATGTTAGATATAAGAGAGAAGATAAAGCATGTTAAACAATAATTATTGAGGGAAAAATGTTAAGTGGATTTAAATATTATTTATTTAATATTTAAAGCACTTAGCACTTGACGCGTTGTGATCATTGGATCAATCTAACGGTAGAGATCTGATCTGGTATAAATTTGAGATGAATATTTTTAATTAATCATTTTTTCAGAAACAGAATTTCAAATAACAACGTTCTGAAACGGTACATTCTAAAATAACATGTTATTTGATATTCTGTTTCAATTTGACAACAACGTTTCAAATACAATGTTCATGAAACGAACAGGTTCATCGACAATGTTTCAATTTTCTGTTTTCCACTATTATAAAAGGATCAGACTAGAGACTAAAAGAATGACTCACGTTCTCTTTTCTTGCTTACAATCTCTCTGTTTCGTTCTGTATTTTAAGGTATATGCAATTGCTGTTAGATATCTTTGAAGCTTAGAATAATTTCTAGCAGTGATTCATCGGATCTCTGCAGCAAACTTAGTGGGGACGAATAACATTTTAAGGACAATCTATTATCATACGTTTCTGGGCACTGGTTGTTTTTATATATTGTTTCTAACAGATGATGATGATAGCATAGCAGCAGTAGCAGAATTAATGAAAGAAAACACAAAAGGGAAAGGAGAAGAAACTAAAAATGGAGATCCATAAAAACCTAGTTGGAAGCAATAGTTAACTGCATCCTTATCCACCTTAATGTCAAAACTCTAATCATCCGAAAACAGAGTTACTTGTATATAATATTGCTGTAAATGCTAGCTCCCAATGGAGGATCGGAAGTTAAGAAAAAGCAAACGATCAGAATATACTATAATCCCTTTTTTTTTTCATTTGTTAATAATAAATTGAGAAAGTGGCCGTTACTGTGGTGGGTATTGGTAAAATGCATGAAGAGGGTGCATGAGAGAGAGTTTTGATATGAGAGAGAGTTGTACATTCGTGTTAACTCAAATCGAATTAGTTAGAACCTAATATGATGTTTAAAAATCAATTAATATATTAAAAAAAGAGTCTAGGTTATAAATTATGACAAAAAGAAAATTCAAATCATAATCTTAGGTCTTGTTTACTTGAAAGCAATATTAGTGGAAGTGGACTAATGAATGTCATTAATACTCGACCACGACATTTGTTCATTCCAAATAATTATATATATATATATATAATCAAATTAACGGAGTTATAGCATAGCATGTGTTTACTTATTATTTTTCTAGTACCCGACCAAATTATTTTTAACAATCTTAACTCAATCCTTTTAAAACCCGGTCAATTCAAATCATGCTAGATAATGTTTACTCAAAACAAGGTTAGTCCTTTTAAGTCTAATTTCGAGATTATCTCAAGTATATACCTCGAGATTTTTATTTAGCTTTGAAATATTTATTGTTTTTCTGGCCAACAATGATTTATCGTTCAACTATTTGACATTTAGAAATTCTCAAAGCATAGTTTACTTTTTGATTAACATTGATATCCAATAATATAAGTTCATAATTTTTTTGGGTTTGAATTTCAAAAGAGAACAATCAATAAATATAAGTATTGTTTAATTTGATTACAATATATATATATATATATATATTGTTTTCCGTCAATCATGATCTTTAATAACTATCTTATTTTTCTAACGTGTTATATGTCATTTTTTCATTTCCTTTATAATATTATTATACTGTAGTTGTTATTTGATTTCTTTATAATTTAACAAAGACAAGGGATGTTTGGTACTGCATATATGAAGATATTGCATATGCTTTCTATTAAAAACAACCCCTAGAGCCCTTGGTGACATTCTTTCAACGGTTGATTACGCTAACAAGGCCAAGCTCATGACTCGCTTCTTAGATACGGGATAGGTGTCTGTTTGTCTTTTTATTGTTTTGTCTTGTCTTGACCTCTCTAAATACTTGCTTTCTTCAATATACTTCCATTTCTACTAAAAAAAACAACCCCTACAATCATGTTGTACGAACATCCCAAGCTCTTCACCTTGTATTTTCTCATTTTTTTTTTTTTGGGTCAAATAAAAGCTCAGGTGTCTTGAGACCTGTTTGACAGCGTTTTCTATTTTATTGTTCTAAAAACAGTTTTTTTCAAGAATAAGTTTTGAAAATAAAAAAATAAAAAGATCTATTTGAATAATTGTTCTCAAAATCATAAATAGTAAATGATAGATGAGTTATTCCAAATTTATAACTTTACCATTAATGAGGTGGGTGTTTTTCACCTTTTCTTGTGTTTTTCAGAATAAAAACTACAAAACACCTTAAAGATGTTCTGAGTTTTCTATTCTTTTACTTTTCAATTTTCCAGAACAGTTTTTAAAAAACATGTTTACCAAATAAGTTTTTTTATTTTGAACATGTTTACTAAATAAGTTTTTTTGTTTTTCTGTTTTTGAAAATAGAAAAACTATTTCTAAAAACTCTGTCAAACAGCCCCTTATTTTCTCCTTTCAACATATGGCACACACATATAATTTATGTAATTTTTTTAAATAAAGATTTTATAAACGAAACACTTTCATATATCCTATCCTTGTGGTAGGTAATTAAGGACTTTGAAGAAAAATTTGTACTAGTTATGTTAGAAAAGAGATCTAGGATTTCCATATTTCTTTCTCTTTTTTTTTTTCCTTTCCTGGAAAGGTTGTTGTAAAGAAAAGTCATCAAAGATTGTATCGAAGTCAAAGGAGACCAAATATTAGAATTTCTGGAATTCGCATTCACACTACGATCCGGTCACCCCACGTTTGCTTGTGTTTGTTTAATCCACCAACCCACTCTTTTCTTCCAAATTTCTTTGGTCTAATTCACACACAAATAATCCTTAAAAGTACACATATTTACATTAGTCTATCCTTTTCCAGAATAACTTCATTCATTTAAAGGAAAAAAAGGAAAAATAAAAACTCGTTCTACATCTAACATTTTGTAATACATTTGAAAAAAAACTAATTTATTCTAGTTATAGCTAATATGTAGCTCAAAAGTAATTGATTCTTCAACATACTATTTATAAATAAATAAGATAATTTATACAGTCACTTTTAAGAAACCACTAACTTTTAATTTTTTTTGTTTTAATTTAAAGAGATAAAAAGAAAAAAAGATGGTAATTTCTATTCTTTTTTTTCTAAACTTTAAGTGAAGAAATCAATTTAAATTATTTATTTCACACTTCTAGAATAACAGGCAGCTGCTTTTCTTTTCTTACTTTGTTCGGGTAGTTATATACTTCCCTAACCAGTGAGAGAACTCAAATCATAATCAATAATCATGTTAAACATATAACATAAAAATAAAGCAAGTTTTTTGCTATGTCAGAGAAATTAGATGATTCAATTAGTAAAACTTATTATATGGAAAGAGTATTTTTAAGGATATTCTTATATTTTTCTTCTATGTTTAGTTTCTGCAAACGTGTCAAGTAATCTCAGAAGGATCATTACATGCATAACAAAATAATCCTCTGTCCATTTCAAATTGAGGACGGCTCAATTGGAAGGAGATTGCAGCCCCCCCCCCTCCTCTCTCTCTCTCTCTCTCTCTCTCTCTATATATATATATGTATATGACATTTAAAATTTAGGTGAACGATATTATTTTAAAAAATGTATAAAGTATTCCAGTACCCTTTGATTGTACATGAAATGTCATGAATAATACAGTTCATTCTTCAATTCTATGTAGTAATATAAAAAGATATGTTTAATTCTAGTGCATTATTTGACAGAAATTAATTCAGGCTCTATATTGAATTGGATTTTATTCTTCTAGAAATTCATCCAAGGAAATGTTTGGTTACTTTAATTCTTTTTTATTTCAAATAACAAAATATATAATATTTATTATATCCACGTAAATTTGTACTTATTTTTTAATTCTACAATCCTCATCCTCTTTCCCTTTTTCACAATTAGCCTTGTGGTTGCTTGTTAACATGTATTGTTTCCAACCATTTTATTTTTTTTATAATAAATATTTAATCTATTAATATCCATTGGTACAAGTGAAAGCGAATCTTATTAATTCCTATAAGTATTGAATTAAAGTTTTTCAAATAAAAAATAAAAGTTGAAAAATTTATTCTTTTAACAAATTCATTTGACTTGACTTTAATTAATTATAAGTTTAGAACTTAATATTATTAGTTTTAATGTAATATTAGTTTTAATGATGACAAATATAGATAAACAAGGAACAAAAGTATCATATGTGTCTAACATATATAATGTTTCTTATAAAAGTAAAATGTGCATTAGCATGTATTTAATTATGGTTATAATGCATATATCGTGTTATGTACTAATATATCCACTGTGTTCTTATATTGTATAATACAATATGGATATATAAATTGAACTAACTACTTGGTTTGTAAGTGTAATACATTAAGTGTATGATTGTCCAAAAAGGAAGAGTGAGTATTAGAATAAAGAAATGAAAATGAACATTATAACTCACTGAAAAAAGAATAAGAGAAATGATGCTCCAAGAATGGAAGATCAGAAGGGAGCATATCAAGAAAGAAATGATCAAGTTGAAATGGAACTCATTGTTTGAAGACCTAGTCACTAGGTATATTTTGTTTTCACTTAAGTCTTGAGGTGAGATTAATCTTTAAAAATTTATTTAATCTTGTTACCATATGTTTTAAATGAATTAGATTAAGTAAATATGACGTTAGTATATATTAGAATTGAGAAATAATGGCTAACGAATGAATTTGGTATTTGTCTCATATTTTCGAAATGGTTTTCATGAAAAATTTTTACCTTATGCACATAACTTATGTAGGTTACAAGGATAAAGTCTCAATTTCAAAGCTTTTCTAAGAGTTCCCTTTTCGATTTCATGAAAAGTGTTGAGGTTATCCGTATAACGTAGGTGTTCACCATGTCCTCAGCTCTATCCAGAAGGTTGTCTTGATAAGGTAGTTACCTTATTCGCATAAGGGAGTGAATAGTAAATGCCAAGTGTACTGTGCAGCCCGTTATTCGCATAACCGAGGGAGGTTATCCTGATAACTTATATTTTTCATAAACTTAGTTTGCGCTGACAACCTATGTTAAATTCGATTTTAGTATAACCTAGGGAGATTATCCTGATAATCTATGTTTTTCATAAACGTAGTTTGTGCTGATGACCTATGTTAAATTCGTTATCAACATAATCTTGGGAGGTTATCCTGATAACTTATGTTTTTCAAAAACTTAATTTGTGCTAACAACCTATGTTAAATTCGATTTCAGCATAATCTAGGGAGGTTATCCTAATAACCTATATTTTTCATAAACTTATTTTGTGCTGATAATCTATATTAAATTCATTATCAGTATAACCTTGGGAGGTTATCCTGATAACCTATATTTTTCAAAAACTTTGTTTGTGTTAATTGACTTTCATAAGCTTAGTTTGTGTTGATTAAATGTTATCCGAACAAGGAATAACATCCTAAGAGGTTATTTTAATAATTCTTAAAGATATCCAAATTTGTGAGACGATTATTTGAACAACTAAGTAGGTTTTAATGAAAATGTTCTTGAACTAAAACTTAGTCATTCTAGAATGAACGTTATCCGCAAAACCTAGTTAGGGTATTCGCATAACGAAAGTCTAACATTAAAACTAAGAGTCAACTGTCACATGTTATTCGCATAACTTGAAGAGGTTATCCGCATAATCTCTGTCAGACGCATTTAATATTGTAATTGAACGACTCTTTTTGCAAAGTAACGGCTAGAACTTATCTCTAATGGATAGATCTTGTGTCTAACGTCGAGTTAGATCACAATTCTATAAATAGAATATCATTTAAACTTATAGGTAACAATCTTAAGAGAATTTATACAAAAATGCTGTTCATATACATAAAATTTTTCTATATCAACATTATCTGAAAAACCCACTTCAATAGAGTGAGCTTACAATGTATCATTTACTCTAAGAGAGGATTTTCATTCTGTATTTATTCTTTTCTACTATTTTCTGGGTAGATTCTTAGTGTGCATTATCATTAAGGGAGATTACATATCTTGTAAGGGTGTAGGAGAGTGGTTTCACGAGTGCCTAATGAAACTTGTGTGATGTACTAAGCCTTCACAGGTGCCTGAACTAGTATAAATTGCTGTGTATTGCTCTTCATCTTCTCTATTTAATTGTTGTACTTAACTCTCTCTATTCATCACTGTTTTATTGCACATCTGGTGAAATTGGGTTGTGATCCAAAAAAGGTGAAAATCTTGAATCACTCAATTCACTCCCTCTTAGGTGATCAACCAACTTAACAAATATAGCTTTTACAGACGAAAAAACTTAATAATAAATAAATAAATATAAAATCATAATCATAAGTATTATAATTTTCAGTAAAGACCATCAATGGTAATTTCTAAAATTTGTTTATGATTATTAGGAATATCATTACTATGATTAAACTAAACGTATGGATGTTATATTTGATGATGGTCACAACAACGACATTTTGAGCAAACCAAATAATTTTAATAATAGTTAGCAACAAAAATAATTTTAGTAATATTTCTAACAATTATGTTCTTTAAGATTAAAAAATCATCTCCATACCAAATGACCCTTAATCATTATGTCAAACAAATATTCGTGCATCAAATGCAAATACAAGCATCCAATTAGATATTTAAAATAATCAAATACTAGTATTTTAAATGATTGCGTTTAAAATATTAAAAAAAAATAATGGTTTTGAAAAATAGAAACTCTTCTGATAAAAAAAATACAAAATCAATCATCAACGTATTAAATAATATAGGATCTTGAAATTATTAAACATGGATTTCAATGTAAGAAACAACAGCACTTGCGTCAGCACGTAGAAGACTTGGCAATGGCAAATGGCAAAGCCAGCCTGCTTACGCGATACTCTTTCTGGTTTCTAGAACCAACCATAAAATATTGGAAAATCGGGCAGGGAATTCAACGGCATTCAAAAGTTGATCACTTTGTCCGGTTCAATTTATATTTTTGCGGTTATAGTCAAAGAGGAGAGTCCTCAAAACTTTCCGGCCCTTACCGGTATGGTCAGAAAACAGAGGCACGCAAATCCACTTTTACTTCTCAAACATTGCTAAAATTCTCTTGCGACACTGAGCAAATCCTTTTTATTTTGAACCTTCTTGCGGTAGGTAGCTTATGGACTCTTCTTCTTTATGTTCTTCTTTCTTTTTGTCCTGGGATTTCAGTCTTATGGGTTCATAATTCCTTTTTCTGGGTAGTATTTGTTTGATTGAATTTCTCTTCTGATTCTGTCCTGTAATCTCGTTTTGCTCTTTTCGGCTTTTAGAGGTGAACTAATGCCCAACATGAATCGAACAGCTCTGAAATTAATAGGGGGAGTAATTTGGTTCGTAGCATTCACACTAGTGTATTTATCAAATGGAGTCTTTATTCTGTTATCATTTTTTTGGGAAGTTTTTATAAGAAATGGAGGTTGAATTTATATCATGTAATTTAATTGACGCAAGATGCCAATTGAACGAAGATAGGGAGGTATTAGGTAATTGGTTTAATTAAAGTAATTGATTATAATTCCGAAAAGAGATGAAGAAATGAAATTCTATTTTTTCCCTTGAGGCAACATATATCTTCTGAATGAAAATATGATTTTGTTCTAGGCTGCTTTGAATAAACTCATCTGGTTTCGCCTGCAAAATTCGGAGTGTATGGATAAGAAAAAATGAGGAGATGAAAGGAGAAGGATCGAAGGAGAACAGTTTTCCTCGTTTGAAAAGATTTTTTTTATTTTCCCTTCTGGTCAATCCTTGTTTTAAAGTCTTAAATTTTGAGGGATTGAGACAAGACGGGAAAAATTCCCTCTCCTTCCCTCTCAAGATAAGTTTTAATTTTTTCCCCTTTCTTTTCATTTCCCCCCATTAATCATCCAAACAAGGGGAAGATAGATAGTTCTTTTCTATTCCATCCCCTTCAGTCATATTTTCCTCGACTGTTATTTGTGTTCCTTTTTCTTTTGTAGACTTAGAATCACATGAATCATGAATGTTGTTATATAATTTGAATTCTTTTTGATTTAGCTGGGGATATTATAGAGAAATGGCTCAGAACGGAAAAACAATCCCCAATTGTCCACATGCATCTAATCCTTACCATGAATGCTCGGAGGCTTGCTTGAGAAAGATCAAGGAAGGCAAGCCACAGAAAAACCAAAAGAGTTCAGGTTAATTCTAATCTATGTTTGCTTTGCTTTATGTAGTGTCTAATTTTATGTGAAGTGAAATCCCAATTCTGCAGAATATATTGATGCTTCAAACTTTACCCAATTGGGAGTGTTTAATTTTCTAGGAATTATTTATAGCCATCAATCTCTCAACATATGCAAAACCTTTATTTTTCTTTTCAAAGGTTACCGCAAAAGCGCAACAGACGGTGAGCTTGGCAAAAAGACTAATGAAGACAAACGAAGGCACTCATCTTGCCCAAAAGCATCTAATCCTTATCATGAATGTAATGACAATTGCTACAAGGGAATCTCAACAGCCGAGTCAGGTTTTACCTGCTTTTCTGTCATCTCTTCAAAATTATCAGTGGTTTACTTTTCTGTTAAAATTTTGTTGTTTTTATCTAAATAATATTTAACCTGCAGTACTACATATCTTCTTATCATAAATTTGTGGGTTCTAAGAATGAGAGTTATCGCAAAGGATTGCCTGAAATATCTTTCTCATTCCTCTTTAGTATTAAATTTCCTCATTGCTTCCACTCAAAATTTGTGATTAATCTCCTTGATTTTATTGAAAGTAGAATGGAATTATCTAGAAACATACAGGCTTGAGAATGAAAAAGAACTGTGGTATCATTAGATTTTATTAAAAAGCTTGCATTCAAATATGATCACATCCTTGTCATCCAGATTTCGTTTGACCATTTCATAGATGTGGATTTGTCTTCCTTGACAAAACATTTTACTCGTCACCTCATTCGTACCATCTTTGAATTGGTTTGATAAGCCCTTAAAACATGTAGTCACTGCACATATGCATGTAGCTGTTAGAACTTAAACTTAAAAAGTGCACGTGGGGATTGACATAGACTGATTATTGGCTGCTGATTTAAGTCCATTCTAGTTGCAGGTGTCAATAAGGTTGTCAGGAGAAAGAAGCCAGAACCCCCTGTTATTGACAGTGTTCCTGCCTCAAAAATTGGGGCAATTTATTTCTCTGACGTTTCATCACCAATAGCACATTATGCTGAAAAGAATGGGGTGGAGATAGTGAACAATAAGAACATATCTCCTAAGCCAGTTTCAAGAGAAATTCATCACCAAGAAATCATGGTAGCGGCCTCCCTTCTCTCTCATGCTCTTCGGACAAACTTTATTTTTGTTTCTTTTCATTTGTTTTTGTTTGTTTGTTTGTTTTGTCAAGCCCATGTGAGACAGACACATAGTTAATGTTGTCTCTTGCACTTTCGTTTCTCTGGCAGCCTGCCCACCACAAGGACCTACCAAAGGATTGTGCTGGGCATCATGGCAGTCCAAAACACACAAAACAAGAAGGGGAAAAAAATGGTTCTCATAAAGTTTTTCCAATTACCTATGCTGATGACACAGGAGGTCTCACCACTTCAAATGGTGGATCGTTGGATTTTAGTAATGAGGATAGTGAGGAGGAAGAGATTGAATCTGTGGTTTCTGAATCCCGTGTTTCCATTGGAAGGTATCACGTGAAAGAAAGCTATGCTCCAATCCTGCAATCTATCTTTGACAAGTATGGCGATATAGGAGAAAGCTGTCATTTGGAATCAGTCGCCATGCGCTCTTATTACATGGAATGTGTATGTTTTGTGGTTCAAGAGCTACAGTCCACCTCAACAATGGAGTTAACCCAGTCCAAAGTCAAGGAATTATCGGCAATTCTTAAGGATGTTGAGTCAGCTCAACTCCGAGTAGCCTGGTTGCATAGCATACTAGATGAAATTGCTGAGAACATGGAAGCCATCAATCAGCACCAAGAGGTGGAGATGGCGAAGGCTAACTGTGATCGTGAAGCTGAAACCCTGCGGGAAGAGCTTGATTCAGGTTTGAAAACTTTGGCTCAGAAAGAACAAGAGGTTGCTACTATCAAAACAAGAATTGCCAATGCCAAAGATCGCTTGAAAGAGCTTGAGCTCACATCTTCTGAACTGGACAAGAGCATGCTGTCAATCAAGTCCGAGGTCAGTAAATTCAATAGTAAATCCTTGTTAGATGGATTATTGTAGTACTACACTGAGCAATGTCGTCTTTGAAATGTCCTAAAAGATCAACTGGTAGTATATTCAATGAATAAATTCATTAAGTTACATATATAAGCAGGGTAACAACTATAAGTATAGGTATGCATCCTTACCATCGTTCTTTTATGTGTTGTGTTGTCACAAAACTCTCTAATGTTGGGTACACATGATTGACGGCCTGGGGTTTCTATAGGCTTGTAAATCATATACATTTTAGCTTTTAGGCTCTTTTTTATTTTGAAATTTGTGTTAAAAACTTTGCTGTATTGCAAGCATGGTTGCACTGGTATCAAGTGTACAATGTATCGGTCTTATATCTTCTGTATCAAGCAATGTTTATGATTAACTAGCTTTTATTTGGGGTCCATATAATTGAAAAAAGGTTATTTCATGTCTCATGGTCTCCAAGCAACTTAGTAAAATACTGAAAAACCCACAATATATAACTAAGCTTTGAGGCATTCCTCTGACCTTTAAGATTGATATGAGTTTAGTATTAGAAGTTCAATTTCTAATCTTAGGACATCAGACTTCTCATCTAAATAAAATAAATGACTATTAGTTTAATAGTAATTGAGTTGAGTAACAAGAGATTTAATATTCTTTAGATAAGGTTTTGAATTCAAGATTTGTGGATGAAAAAAAAATTAAGTGAACCTCTTTCTAATTATAATTCAATCCAGGTTGAATTCACATTAGTCTATGATAATCAGTATAATATATTTTATATTGTCCTTATCAGTTAGATGGTTTGTAAAAGAACACAAATAAATAAATAACCACTCCACAATCGGTTTGTGTTATTTTGGGAATAAATAATATTTAGGCTACATTTAGTACAAGATGACAATAAGAATGGGAATGAGAATATGAATGGGAATAGAAAGAGATCTTTTTAAAAAGTAATTTTATAATTTAAATTTGTGTTTGGTACATTAATAGAAAAATAAAAGTGTTTAAATATAAAAAATAAAAAAAACTAAATAACACAAATACTTTTAAAAAAATGTTTAAAAAAATAAAATTTTCTTAAATTTTGGTTTCAAGAAAATAGTCACTTTTCTTATTTTTTTTTAGGAAAATTGATTCCTACTAAATAAGGAAAATGACTTTCCCAAAAATCTCTCTTTCCCTGTACTAAATTCGTTTAAATAGAAACTTTTTTTGTCCATTTCCTTTTCAAAACGTAACTTCCCACGTATCAAACGTAACCTCCCACGTATCAAACGTAACCTTAGTACACATCGTCTTGCATCGGCCAACCTTGCTGACAAATTGCGAGAAGTTTAATTAGTATGAATTTATTTGGTGATGTTCGGACTCTCGGAGAGAAACGAAAAGTGAGTTTTTTTTTTTTAATCATGGACATGTTAATGTTGTGCAACTATTTTTTTTATTGATATCCGAGTATACTAACGAAAACTGGTAAAAAGAAGTAATTAAAAAATTTAAATTATCATAAATTTCATTATCATTACTAAAAAATTGAATTTGAAACATAGTCGTGTAAATTATTTAACCAATATACCATATAAAAATAAAATTACTTATCGCAGCTTATTTCCTTCATTTAGATCAGACCCATGTTTTAATGGGCTGTTATTTTTGCGATGAGTATTTTTTTAAAAAAACTAAATATCCTTAATGTATCTAGACGAGAAGACTTTTCTAGTTATTAATAAAAAATAGAAAACTTCTTATAAAAAACTGAAAAAAAGATATACTAAATATTTACTTAATCATCATAAATAACAATTATAATTATACTTGATATAAATAAAAATCAAATAAATAATCTTGTTTTATTAGCTTTTACTTCTTATTTTTTATTAGTTTTAATAATTATTTTTGCAGATTGTGGTATAAATAAATATTGTGGATGCTAAAAAACACACGCATTATATACTATACACACGATTAAATGCCTGTTGGTTTATTATTGATAATTTGCAATTATACTTGTAATTAATTTTGTATTTGCTCATTTTAAAATGTTTTCCTATAAACTCAAATCGTATTTTGTTTTTAGTTTGTAAAAGTATGTTAGAATAAAATGAAGTTTATAAAAATGAAATTTAGGTAAAAATAAATTTGTTGTAATATTATTTATGTTTGAATATTTTTTATTGTAAAAGTAAGTTTGATAAAATAATTATGAGACAAAAGTATGAGACAAAAATATGTTTGTAAATTAAAAAATAATTTTTTTAATTTATTGACTAAAAATACATTTAGGTAAAAGTACTTCTACCGAAAGATATTTTAAAATGAGATAAAGACAAAATTTGTCAAAAGTATGTTTATGTTTGCAAACATAATTTTATTGACTCAAGAGATAAACCAAATAACCATATAGTTTTACCTCTAAACATATTTTTAGCCAACATAATGAAGAAGTTATTTTTTTATTTACAAACGTATTTTTATCTCATAATTATTTTCTACTTATTTGGTTTTCAATTATATAAAAGTAAATAAAAATAAATGAAGTTTGTAAAAATGAAGTTTAGTAAAAGTAAGTTTATTGTAAGTTTTTATGTTTGGATATTTTTTTTGTAAAATCATAATTTGTCATAAAAATATAGTTAGATGATAAGAGTTAAAAATACTTTTATATATATAATATAAAATTAGTAATCCGTCTTTTTCCAAAACCATGATTTTACTAACAGAAAAGGAATCATGATTTTATAAATATATACAATGATAAAATCTATAGGAAATTGCATAATTTATAAGTTATAAATATTGTAACTTATTACAGGTAATCGTGTGATACATAGGTGTATTGGAATTAAAAAAATATTTATTTTTTTACATTTAATTATTGAAATTAAGTATAAAAGTGGATTTAGTATTTTTTTTCGGTTTTGAAATTTTAATCATTAGTATTTTTTTACATTCATAGTTGAAGAAAATTATTTTTATTTTGTACTTCTTCCATTTCAAAACTTTTGCTATTTTAAAACTATTTATTTTGGTCCAAAAATTTTATTATTTTAAAATTTGAAGACTTCATTTTCCAGTTATGCTCTCATTTATTAATATTATTCTTCTTTTTTTTCTCTCTCTATTAGTTATAATACAAATTAATTAAATTAGGGTATATTTATCAATGTATATAATAATTAATAATTTTTTAATCTATGTGTAAAAACTTTAAATAACAAAAAAAAATTTGTAATGGAGAGAGTATGTATTTCACATGATTCTAATAAAAAATATTATCACGGCTCAAGAAAAATATTAATTTTTATTTGTTTAAATTTAATTTAAAAATTAGAAGACAAGAATTAGAAGGAAGTAAAAAGGGAGGGACAAAAAAATTTAAAAATATTTATTAACCCTTAAATTAACTTAAAAAATATGTATGAGTAAAATTTCAAAGGAAAAAAACTAAAAATATACTAAATCTAAATTACGTAATTTAATATGAATGATTCAAAAATTTAAAATAAGTAAAACAAAAAATAAAAAAATATAAATTTTATATGAACATAATTTTTTACAAGTGAAATTAAAGAATTATTTTTAATTTAAAAAATTTTAAAGAAATATAACAAGCTTTTTTAATATTCAAAATAGATTTTTTAACATTGAAAAAAGGGAAGAAGGTGTTAAAGATCGGAAATATTGAAATCATATTAAAATAGGGAATAAGGATTAACATATTATCCAAAAAAAGTCAGTAAAAAACTTGGAGTAGAGAAAGACCACTGTGACACGCAACAGGGGTTCGATTTATCCACAGACGACATCGTTTTTTTTCCCAGGAGGCGCGGGGGACGCATATTCGGTGGGGAGAAACTGAACGCGGCCTCGTCTACCTCGTTCCACTTATCGTGTTTAGGGTCCGGGAGAGATCTGTCTTTATTGGTTCGTTCAATGTTCTGGTCTTTCCAGTACAATATAATATAGTAGAATATCGGAATTTCACAGAAGTTTCTTTTCGGTAACCCTAGGAATTGAAAAACCCGATCCCGCTTTACGGTAGGATTTTGTTCCTTGCGATTTGATTGTGGCAACAATAAATAAAGAAGATCTCATTATAGTTACTTGAAGTTTCTTAAGTTCTGTCTGTGCTTTGATTTTCGAAAAGAATTTTGAGTGTTAAAGATTTTTCCATTATGCGTAGAATTTATTCTTTTTAGTTCAAATATTATTGCTGCAGCAGGTCTTTAGGAGATAATACTTCTGCGGAAAAATGTCTGAGGGACGAGCAGTACACCCTGATTGCCGAAATGCGAGTAATCCTTTCCACGAGTGTAGTGATTATTGCTTTAAAGTAATAGCCGACGCCAAAACTAAGCTGAAACAAAAAGAACCAGGTTCGTTTTTTGTTAATGATCGACAGTCCTCTGTATTGATAACATTTGATAGACCGAGGTGATCGTTTGCTTGCATATAATGAGGGATATATATTTTTTCCGTTAGCTGGGTTATTTTCTTGCTTTCTTGTTTAGTCATAGCCTAAATTTCATTGTGTCTAAATAAGGCTTTCATAGCCCCTTTACAGAAGTTTGCCTTCTTATCAGAATATCGAGGTCTCCCTAATTCTGTATGGAGGAAACCATTCCAAAAATGTTGGATTTCAATTTTCAAATTTGCTTAAGACTGAGGAACTGAATTGTATAATATTGTATTATTTGTATAAATCATATTAAATATGTCTTGTCTTATACTGTATTATTTGTATAAATCATATTAAATATGTCTTGTCTTATATATTTTTCACTTGTTACCTAAATTACATTGTGTATAAATACGGCTTTCATAGCCCCTTTTACAGAAGTTTGCCTTCTGATCAGAATAGCCTTTCCCCAGGAGGTCTCCATGTATGGTGGAAACCATCCCAAAAATGTTGGATTTCAATTTTCAAATTTGCTTAACATTGAGGAACTGAATTGTATAATATTGTATTATTTGTATAAATCATACTAAATATGTCTTGTCTTATATATTTTTCACTTGTTACATCTATCAGAAGTTATGCTAGCCAGTGGCGACAGCAAGCTAGGCCCCCCAGATGATTTATATCCAGCTGAGGATATAGATGATGAAAAGCCCCATCTTGATGAAGAGCAGTCTGATAGTGAACATGAACATCCTGCATCAGAAAACGTTGAACAGGACTACACAAAACTTTCTAAGAGACAGAAAAAGTGGATGGAGTTGAGGAATAAGATGGTAAGCTGTTGAAATGTCAAGCTTGGAACTCATTTTATATCTACAAAAATTAATATCCATGTTCTGTTTCACTTGCAGCAAGAAGCAAAAAAACGTAATCAAATTGAAATTGCTGCTGAAAGAAAGAGGATGGAAGCTCCTGCAGAATCTAGGGGTATTTCTAAACAGAAGTGGCTTGAGGAGAGGAAGAAACAAATTGGGAAACTTCTAGATGCAAATGGTTTGGATATGACAAAAGCATATATGCTTGACACAGAAGAGGCAGCAGAAGTGAAATACAAGAAATGGGAGAAGGATCCTGCACCATTTGGCTGGGATGGTATGTTTTGTTCTTTTTCAAAAAATAAGTCGGCATAATCAGTATGTTGTCCTTGTTGGAATGGGCTTTGTTCTTTCCTCTTAGGTGTCTGTATAACATAGTTACTAGTTATTTTTCAAATAGTCTAAATGGGAAGATGCTCATCAAACACTAGACTCCCATGATGTCTTGAGGTTAAGGTGAGAGGTGCTTAAAAAGCCCTACACCTGGCTGTAGGGGCCTCGCCTGAACTATCAAGAGGCAAGGACCTCTTCCAACATGGAGTGTTATTTAAACTGATCACATCAAATGCCAAAAGGGGAGCACTTGTTTGTTGATCTTATTTGTTTGACATTGTTTATGCTAGATATTTAAAGCTTTAAAAGCTTTTCTGCTAAAAGGGTATCTTGTTCTGCATCATGAACGTGTTAACTTAAGAATAAGTCTATAGAACTTGTAACTTTGTTTATGGTTTTGAGTGATTCTGATGGGACCCAACCTGCTGCTGCCACCCTAAAACACACACAAGGGGACGTAAGGGAGTGGCAAAAGGGCTGAAAATGGGGATTACTGGTCCAGAAGAAAGAACAGTGGTCAAGAACCAACTAAAACAGAATAGTAGTAGTTAAAGAGTTGTTGGCATGGGTTTATAAAGAGAAAAACAGAAAAGTTGGCAAACTTGTTCTGTTCTTGAAGAGTCTTGTGTTGTATTATTTGTGTTTCCAGTGAGTGTCTTTGTAGGAAGGTTTTTCAAGCCCTCTTTCTTCACTCTCTTTGCTAGTGTTCTGCACTGTTATTCCATATCTTCTACCTCAATGCCATTTGTATCATCTGTGCTGGTGTAGTTTACTGTTTGGTAGCAGGATTATCTCAAAAGCCTTTGTGTCAACTGTGTTTTGTTGCTGTATTTTTGTGTTATATGGGTGTAATGGGGGTGCTGGGTTGGATCTTGTAAGCTATAATATCTGTTCATTGGAATAGCAAAGCTAAAGTTTCTCATTTGGTTTGAATTTCTGTTTACGTGGTTCTGAGTTTTCATTAGAGAACTTCACTGGTTCCTAATAGATTCTAACGGGATATGAAGTTAATGTATTTTGTTGATCAGTTTTTAACCAGAAGACGCTGTACAATGCATACAAGAAGCGAACCAAGAATATTGAGGTGGATTTAGAAGAATACAAGAAAATGAAAGAAGCTGATCCAGAGTTCTACCGTGAAGCTTCAAGTCTCCAGTATGGAAAGGTGCATTACTAAAACCATACGAGTTCCATAGAAGCCCTGTCCTAGATTATGTATTTTTTTATGACTTATCTTTCCATTCATGACAGGCACCGAAAATCTCAGAGGACAAGATTGACCGGATGGTACAGGAACTGAAGGACCGGGAGGAGAAGCACAAGTCATTTAGCAGGAGAAGAAGGTTTCATGAAGAGAAAGATATTGATTCAATTAATGATCGTAATGAGCATTTCAACAAGAAGATTGAGCGAGCCTTCGGGAAATACACATTGGAGATAAAAAATAATCTGGAACGAGGAACTGCATTACCTGACTAAGGCTATCTGCCTGTGTAGTGCTGTGTTGCACTTTGTGTAAGTCAAAGCTCACGGGGAGGAAGGTTGTAAAAAATTCAACATGCTAATAATTTCTCTGCTTGTGAGACTTGTCGAGATCACTCACAGTTCTGGATCAAGTTACTTCAAGAGGGTGATATTCATGATTAAACATTTGTATTGCTTTTAATACATGTAATGTGAGTATATGGTACTTTAGGAATTGATTTTGAGCTAGACAATCGCTTCAAGCCCTCTGAAATGTGACAGAGTTGAATGGGAAGCCCCTTTATGTGTTGGTGGAGAATTTAGTCCTTACGCGATACATGTAAAGAATAGTAGAAGCATGGTGGAGACTGGAGAGGTGTACACTAGAGGGAATGTAATGCCAGTTGGGTAGTTCTGCTTACCATTTGGAATCCAACTTTTGTTCTGCTCCCTTGTCCATTTTCTAACGATTAATGAGTCTGAAGGGCGGTTAAGGAGACCCAATACTACAACAAATGCCGTACAAAAAAACAGAAAAACTACGAATGGTTAGGCACACGGGGCATCAGCTTCAAGTAATCTTCTACATTCCATCAGGGAATTCATATGATGGGCCGTCTTAGCAAGTGCATTAGTGTATTCGCTTGCTTCCCTGTAAACATTGTTGATGGTAAAATCCTAATCGCAAAGGAACATCTGTCTAATCTCATCATTTGTCTCGTCACAGGATGATTAGGGCTATACTTTGTGGTTACCAAATTGATGGCTTCGGGGAATCCAAAAAGATGACCAACTTATAGAAACCAAGCCCTCAAAAGTCTAATATCCTTTCAAAATTAATCAATTCGTATAACCCGTGTGTCTATCTCGCTAATACCGTAGTGATTTTTATTTATTATATTGTGACATGCGATTTGGACTTTAGAACCCAACTCAAGAAGGAGATCCTGAGGTAGGTGCATCACCGTCAAACATGTTGCGACTTTGATGGGTTCTCTTAAATGCGACTTCCATCTATTCAAGTTGACGAGGGAGGAGAACTTGACACCATTATAAGAAACAGGGCCACCAGTGGCTTGACACGCTGACACGAAGCTTCATGAGAGGCATGATGAGCAAAAAGCAACATATGTTGACCCGCTTGTTGTACCGACCGACCAAAAAGCAGGGCTCCGTCTAATCATTAATTTTATCTACCATTCACCCTCGAATACCACCGAATGACACGCCACAACCGATGGTTGCAAGTTTCTCCAACTTTCCTTCACCTCGTTTTCGTTCGGTTGGGAGTTAAATTTCGTTTCAATGGGCGACGAAGCCGTTTTCTGTTCATGTAGTTTCTGTGTCTCACAGTAAGAACCTCAATAACATCACTCACCATTCAACGCATTAGCAATCTTCAACTCATTCAATTCAAATTTACGATTTCTTTCTTTCTTTTGTTGAAGCATCCGATGCCTCAAGCTTTAATTTGTAATATAGATAGATATTAGAAGATAGATAGATACATAAAATATCCTAGTTTCGTTCAAAAACATATTTGACAGGAAACTGTCTTTTTCATTCTACGAGGATGAGTCTCTACACAGAAGAGCAAATCCTATCAAACATCTTTCCACTGTTTCATGCAAGAGCCATTTGATTAAAATTTATGCTGTAAAGTAAATATTCTTAAACATATATGTGTGTACACTCTTTGTGAAAGAAAAAGAGAACTAAAAAAATCTTCTTTATTATTAAAAAAATTAAGACTGTCAACAACTAATAGTAATATTCTTTTTCATTTTGATTAAATATCATTGATTTTTTTTAATCCACTACAGCCTACCAGTAAAAACAATTTGAGTTGAGTGACTTAATAATTACTCCGTTTGAGTGGTAAAATTTGTCAATATTGCTCATAGTTATGAAGCAAGTTGAAGAGTATTGTTATTGCTTTTAATTCATGTAATCCGAGTACATATGCTATGGGGACTGATTCTGAACACGACACAATCGCTTCAGACAGGGCCACACTTTGGAGCGCGCACAATAGTAGGAATGTTTCAGCTATATTTGCCTTTGTTGATTGTGGTAAACCTTTTATTTGTGTGTGTGTGTGTGTATTCTCCCTCTTTTTTTTTTCTTTTTAATTTAACAAATTTCATTCTTTATCATATGCCAATTTCAGGAGAACCAAATTCATATGTGCTGCTATCGATATGTGAGGCATCGGGAGAAAATGGAAAATATATATTGATTTTGAAATGGAAAATCAGTGTCTGTCACAAATTTAACTTTGATTTTGAATATACACGATGAGAAAATATATATGAATTCCATATATATATATAAATGTAAATAATTCGTTTATACGTGTGTCTCATAATTATATAGTGTGTTAATTTTTTTTAAATGTAAAAGATATTATTTAAATTTGAAACATGAAGATATTTTTTGCCACGTAAGTCTAGTGCAAGAAAATGTTGGCTTTGACCGTATGACAGAGTTTTTGATAATCTCCGCATGAAGCACTCCGATTTACAGTGACAGAACCATCCAACTCCAACCACGGAGGACATGACAATATGAAGCTCGATCCACCACCACCATGATCACTGGTTTAGCGGGCTTCACTGGTTTATCCCCCGTGCATTCTCCTCTCTTTTCTCAACAATGGTTTCTTGTAAATTGCAAATGTATTAAAAGAATCATTAATAATAATAATGATATTACAAATAAAAATAAAAGTTACTCCCTTCAGTCCATATAAAATGTCATGCGTTTTTGGTATAGACGAAAAAATCATTAAATAATCTTAGATTGTTGTGAAATTTGAGAGTAGTATTTTACTAAAATATTTTTAAGTTAAATTTGTTTTACGTATACTAAAAGGGAATTAAAAGTATTTAGAATGGGTAAAATAGTAAAAAGTGTAATTAATATTTTATCAATATTTAAAGTGATAAATATTATAAAAAATCTTAAAAATCTAAAAACAACAGTTACTATGAACAAGAGAGTATATACATAAATATATTAATTTAAAAAAAAAAGCATTTTGATGCCTGTTCAGCCCCTTGTATACTCCATCTGTATTGGTTTATAGAGTACAATTTTGAGAAATATATGTTTTACAATATAAGATATTTTACATATTATGTAGTGTATTTAATTTTATTTTACTCAAAATGCCCTTGAGAAAGAATAAAATTTAATTAATATTAAGAAATTTAATTCATAGGTCAACTATATTAATTATTAAATAATATTAAAAAGGGGTAATTTAAGAAATGATAAATTTTTTTCCATTATCAATTATAACCTTTCATATGTAATAGTTAAAAATCTTATAAATTGAAATAGAGATAACATATCAATATACTCATATAAATATGTATATGTGCTTGGCAAGCCAAAATAAATAAATATGTGCATGTATGTGTGTGTATGATGGGGATTCGGGCGGTGATATCTATGGTGATCGCATATGCATAACGATCTAACAATGGTTTTTTTTTTTCCCATTTTATCTATTATTTTAAAATTTTAAAATTTTTTAATTTATTTATTAGTTTATATTATTAATAAAATATTAATTATCTTTTTTTATTGTTTTACCTTTGTTTGAAAACAATGATTGATGAATATAAATTGTTTATATTCTTCAATTTTAAATATATAATTTTTTACATTAGCACTAAATATAAAAATCTTTATAATACATGACAAGATAATATTTATTATATATTTAAAAAAATTCATATTTAATGTAACTCAAAATAAAAAATTAAATAAAAATAATTTTAAAAAAATATTTAATTTTTGAAGAGATTAAAATAGTCAAGTAATTTTAACCCATATTCTTGTTTAAAATAATTTTATATTAAAAATTAAAATAAGTAGCATTTAATTTAAAGATTTTAATAAAATATTATTAATTTTTATTAATATGTATAAAAGGATTATAACAAATAAAATGAAAAGGAGGGAATAGTTTTATTACAGTTGCTTCGGTTTCGTGCCCCCAACCCAACTTAACTCGTCCTTAAAAGTCACGACGCTCATCCCCATCTCTTGATCCCAACTGGGCAGAAAAAGCATTTTCTAATCAAAGACCCACTTGAAAACTCTCAAAAGTGTCAGGAATCACGACCCTACTTTTTTTTTTTTGGCCAGGAATCACGACCTTACTTAAAAACTCTTAAGTGTCATGGATCAAGACCCACTTAAAAACTCGAATGAAAATTTCACCATTTTATTACGCTTTACAATTTGTTTTTGGGCCCATATTTTTTATTTATCAATTAATTTATTTCAAAAATAGCCACGAACTGTTTAACTTACAACAGCTCCCGTCATAAATTCCTCGCGAATTAGTGAGGAAAGTAATAAGTATAAACAAAAGGGTATATGATTCCTTTATCTTACTTTTTCCCCCTCTTGTCAGTTCAGAGAGATGCGTAGAGCCCGTGGTGCTATCGATAGACTAACGTTACCTCACCTACCCCACCCACTATCCAAGGCAACGCACAACAGGGAGCAACTGATTGCCGGAAGTTTCTGGAACTCTCCCTTCTTCCTTTCGTCTGATGATGCCCTTTATGTAATTTCTCTCGCCGCTAGACCTTCACATTCACCTTCATTTCCAAGTTCCAATTTTTTTTAACGTCCAAGCTTGTCACCCAGACTCACATGGCTTGGCTTTGTTATGAAGGGTAGACGAGCACATATATCTAAGAAAAAGAAGTCCAAAGGCATCCGAGTTCATAGGGGAAAAAACAAAAAGCGCACTACACTCATAGTTATACACGGCCAAAGCTAGCAGCAGCAAACTAGTAAAATGTTAAGTTTTACACAATAAAAGAAACAATTCATGATCACATCTGACACACAAAAACCAAACGAATGAATGATATATCAACTAATGCATCCCCAACTCTCTTCAAATCTTTTCCTGTTCTCTCCCATTAATTAATTAATTAATAATTAGTTGGTGGGGTTGCTTCGGAACGATCCCAATGCCTTGATAGCTGCTGCTCTCAGAATGTACTGATGATATGCTGCTGCTGCCAATGCTCCCACAAATGGACCAACCCAGAAGATCCACTGCATCAACACACATACATACCATTACCAAACAATTATTACTTAACCCAAATCTTTTTTTTTTTATACGAACGGAAAGAATTACTTAACCCAAATCTCAACATAGAATTAATTTATTAAAAACAAAGATCATACTTGATCGTCCCAAGCTTTCTCATTGTTGTAGATAACAGCAGCACCGAAGCTCCTTGCAGGGTTTATGCCTGTGCCAGTGATCGGGATAGTAGCCAAGTGAACCATGAAGACAGCAAATCCAATTGGCAATGGAGCCAAAACCTGCAGCCACAAATAGTAATTCACATACAGCGCAACACAAACCAACGTGCGTACAAAACTAATTGCTTCTCTCACTGCTAGACGAAGCTAGTTCCATGTACAGTGAGTAATAGTATGGAAGCGTCAAACATACAGGGACGTGAGAATCACGGGCGCTTCTCTTGGGGTCAGTAGCAGAGAAAACAGTGTACACCAGGACGAAGGTGCCAATAATCTCAGCACCCAGAGCAGTGCCTTTGTTGTAGCCGGAGTTCACTTCGTTGGCCCCACCGCCGAGCGAGTTGTACGAGTGCTTCATGAACGCCTTAACCAACCCAGTACCGCAAATAGCCCCCAAGCACTGAGCCACCATATACGCTAAAGCTCGTATGAGTGACACCTTCCGTGCCAAGAACAACCCAAACGTAACCGCGGGGTTGATGTGACCACCTACACACATACACATGCACCAAACCAAGACAAGGACAAACCGCTTCAGTATACCTGATGATGCGGAAATTATGAGCAGCGGATCGGGTTGAACTTACCAGAGATACCGGCGGTGCAGTAGACAAGGACAAAGATCATGCCACCGAAGGCCCAAGCGATGCCCAGGAGACCCACACCATTGCATGGGCCGGCCTGCTTTTTGTGGCCGATGACGGTGGCGACGGTGATGTAGAGGAAGAGAAGGGTGGCGATGAACTCGGCGATGAGAGCTCTGTAGAAAGACCAGAGCTTGAGCTCGGCGGTGTCAAGGAGGGGAGCCGGTGGGGGGTCCACGTAGTCTTTCCCATGGTGGGTTTGTCCTTCTTCGCTCACTTCCTTCGACATCTCTCTGTAGAACTAGAAACAACCTCTGGCGGAGATGAAACGAATGCTATGAATATTAGTATGGGATGAACCCTGGGTTTGAGGGTGGTAGGAGCAGTAGTGGTGGTGAAGTGGAGATAATGGATGGTCTTTTTAACAGGCGAGAGAGGGGCAAAGAAAGTGAGGGATGTAGGGAATACGACAAGGGCAACTTTGGAATAAAAGAAAATAGCCAATGGCAGATGTAGAGAGAGAGAGTGGGACCCGATTGAACAGCAAGACCATGTGAGGTGAGGTGAGGGGGAGAGTGAGAGAGAGAGAGAAATAATCATGGCATGAGGTGAGGGGTAGGAGTAGTATGTCAGCCTGGAAACCATTATGGCCCATAAGTCACGCGTTGCAACGGTCATATCTTGTCTTGCCCCTTTTTGCTCACTCATATTATCCTATCGATATCTCCTTCAGCTTAGCCTCCTTTTGCTTAATCTTCAAGGAAAGAAAATACGAACTACTATACAAGTACTACTACTACATTATCTCTTACGTTAACCACGGTCGGTAACACTCTGTTTTTACTGTTGGAAAAATAACCGTTGGGTCTTTAAGCAATAACGGAGCAATTTAACTCTACAAAATGGCTTCTCGAAAAGACCGTTGGGTAACAGAAGGGCTCGCGATGACGTAGCATAGGTGGACCCAAACACGTCAGCCCATCCCATCCCAATCAATTCCAAGAACAAAACACAGAGAGGGGAAAGTAACATCTATGCTCTCCATTCTCCAACTTATCTTGCTTATATTACAGTAACTCCTTTTTTAAAAAAAAAAATTAAGGATTTTAATTCTAATGCTCTTAAGATTTTAAAAATAAAACAAAATATGGATTGCGTTAAAATAATATGGAAGATTATGAGATATGAAATGGCATCAATACTCTCCAACATTAATCAGTGGGAATCCCATTCTCAGTTGAAAATAGCTGCCAGTATTTTATTTTTGTGGGTTATCTAAGATGTGATCTTCTAGTATCATCTTCTCTCTATGTTGTCTTTTTCTGTGTCTTCTTTACATTTGCCTTGTCCTTATTCTTCCAACGGCATTTTTTTCTGTGTTTAAAGACGTCACAAGGATTGCATGTGTGAGCTTGAATGCTTTCCCCCCTCTTCAAATGGATACCATATATTAATAATTTTGAAGATATATATATAAGCAAAATGGAGAGACTCAATTTGATATGTCATATCGATTTAAATTAATGATCAAATTCATATGTTTATATGTGATTTTAATTGTTGGATTTTATTTGTCTAGTTTCTTGAAATATGTAAATGTAATGAGTCATATATAAAATCAAAAGGATCGTTGAATAATGTTTGCATGATTCCACAACTATCTTTATTCTTTCTTTGCAGCAAAGCTATGTGGTAGTTATGGGGAACTTTTTTTTTTATGACTTTCTTACATGAGGACTTTATTTCCTAATTTTATCAAACTTTTTGTGATTCCTTATTACTTTAGATTTAGAGCCATGCCCTTAATCATGTTGAAGTAATAAAGAGTAAGGATGTAAATTTAAATTTTTAAAAAGTAAAAAGAAAAAAGAAAAAAAGTTTTATATATATATATATATCTTATATTAACACTCAGCATTTATTTATTTCATTACATGAAATATATTATATATATATATATATATATAAGATTAACATTGTTGTTGTATATATATTTTTAAAAAATGTAGTGTATGGGATGGATAATTTTGGGGTTATTAGGAATTGAAAGAAAGAGGCGTGGAAGAGGGGAGAATGAGGACAAAGTGAAGTATTACCAAATTTGGAAAAGGAAGGAAGGAAAGGAACAAACAATGAGGTTGGCATATACAAAATACAACATTAGCAAGTAGAGAGTGTGGAGGGTCATGCGGAGCTGTTGTTTATGGATCCATGTCTTTTTTCTTTCTACTCTTTCTATATAGTAATAATAAATAATAATCTTCTACCATCGCATCAGCTGCGACACTCCTTTGTTTAAAAACTTTAAAGTTTCATTTAATATATATATATATATATATGCTGGGTTCATCTTTTGTTCATACTTACTTCATCCTGATTCAAATGACTAAATCAATATTTCTTGATAATTTTTTTTTTCAAATTATTTGATTGATTGTATATTTGATGATTAAGGTTGCAGACAATACAAGTACATCTGCAGATTTTCACGGGACTCTTTTTTTTTTTTTTTTGGGTAAAGAGGGGACTCATTTTGTTATATGAAAATATAGCCATGCAAGTCAAATAAATGTATTGTATGGTATTTCTCCTTGATTGGGTAAAAAAAAAACTCACTAAAAGATCTTTTTCAATTGTCCTACTCAAATTCTAATTGATCAGTTATTCTAACTGTTAGAAAAATATATTTTGGCACTTCTTTGAAGTTTGAAAAGGAAAGGCCTGAGTTCGGAAACTTTTATTTTTTTAAATTTTCAAAGAAATCCAACCTGTAACCAAAGTTAATAATTGCTGGATTTTTCTCCAGTTAAAATCTCTCTAGTTAAATCTCAATCTTTCATGAAATTTAAAGGTTATAGTGTTTTACAAAAAAGGTGAAAAAAATAAGGATGCAAGGGAGTGAAATTAGTAGCTAGTGAGGAGGATACAATGAAAAAATAATAATTGGTGAGATGAGTGTAGATTATGGTGGAGATTTAACTGAAGATGTGTCATCAGAAATTTCAAACGAAGTGGATCCAAGTTGATAGTATTTTAAAATGAAGTGTCGTGCGGGGGCCCCCAAAAATGGGACGGTTATGTGAAATTTGGTGAAAAAGCGGCGTCCTCCTCAAACATAATTACCATTACTTTACTATTACTGCTAATAAGAAAGTGAAGGCTCGCTGGAGAGGGTGCGGGGTCACGTGGTGAGCTGGAACAGACACAGGCAGGTCCATACAAAAACCAACTAAAGGTGGTCGTCCAGTAGTAGTAGTAGTAGTTACGCATACAAAGTTGTTCATGTCTTTTTTTTTTTTTTTTTAATACGGCAACGGTCCTCTTATTAATTTTGTCGCTGTTAGCTGAAGCTGTGGTCCCCACCTCATCCATCCCAGCTCAAGCTTCCCCACCTCTCTTTTCTCGCCCTTTGCCACCACCAAGGTACTGTTCCCCAATGCTCTTTTTACCTCTTTTCTTTTGGACACTTTTTTCCTTTACAATATTGTGCCAAATTTAAAATGCATCCTTCACATTATTCATTCATATTTTTATAAACAGTACCACCTACTATAAATTTTGTATTCTATATTCATTCTTTACTATATACACAATCATGATGAAGCTATCATCTCAATCTCCTCGCTCATTTTTGGATATTCCTGCTTGTGTCGTAAGTTTTGAAAGGTAAATTATTGTATGTAATGTAATATTATTTCAAAAAGAAAAAAAATTGAAGGACAAATAAAAGATCCCCAAATATGACATGACATGAGAAGAGATGCCCCACCTTCCTTCCATGCATCTAACTTTAACTGCCTTGGAATTCAATGTCACAACTGATCGTTTCCTCCTTGGCTCGCTCAACATGAAATAATAATAATAGGCTTCCTTCTTCCCTCTTCCCCTGTAGTATTTCCATTATTCCAGTCCAGGGTACTGGGATTCAGATTTGGCCCTGACTTCCACAATTATTGGTACCTTCATGAATGATGCTACTCCTCAAGTTCCAAAACCACTGGTGGTCTGTGATTAATTAATCATTGTCCTGCTGCATAACTGTTTCATCTTACCCTTGTCTTTTTGGATCCATGATTCCAACCGCTGATCAACTTTTCGTACCTCATGCTCGTCCCCTCTCACTGTTAATAATAGTGATCCACACCAAACTGCCGCCGGTAAAATTACAGTGGATCCCCATATGATTCACTGCTATCTGAGAATCCCCACCAAAAAAAGGGCACTCTTGAATGGTCCAGAGGCCACTATATATATGTATATATATATATATATTACAAGGGATGAATTTCAATTCTTGGATCTTCCTTGGGATAAAGAAACATTTCCAATGAGACTGTTAAACTTCACAGGTTGAGTTGAGTCCATCCATTTACCACACAGTAGCCTTGTTTGTTAATGATATATTTCACTCTGCCGCCGGATCATTGCATGGATTTACCCAACAGAGTACTTGTTTGTCGCTGCACAGAGTTGAGGAAAAACATGTATCAGAGTCAAATGAAGTTGATACACAATTTCATTCATTAGAGGCTGTTTGTTCCACTCCACAAATATTCCTTCAATATAAGAAATGCGTTATCACTTCCCTGTCTTGCTCTGCGTGTGAGCGCCAAACAATCACAAACGATATTATATTATCACCACGTCAAGAAATGTGGTTTCTTCTTTTGGGGAAAAATAATTTTCTATGCCTTTATTCTATTTTTGGAAATGTTTATTTGCGTTGAGAGTTCTTTATAAATGTTTATTCTCTCTTTATAATTACTTTTTAATATTGTTTATTAAAAAAAATACGAGAACTATTTTCTATCGTCAAAATCGTTACTTTATTTTTACACTTTATTCTATTTATTTTCAATATTAATACCAAACAGCCTAAATTAAATAGGATTTTAGTGACAAAATTTTTAAAGAAGGGCTTATTTGAAGTATAGTTTCTAGCCATGTCTTCCCACATCACTTTCATTGATAATCATCGACAAATGTGTATGTTGCAAATACAATTAGCTTTCCTTAAAAGGCAGAAAAACAAAACAAGGAGTAAGAACCTAAATGAGAAATCTGAATTATAGTTTGGAAATAAGTTGGCAAGATTTCATGGATAACTAAATCTCAAAGGAAATTACAACTTTCAGAAAATTTTGGTAAAAATTACACCAAACACATCAATCTTAGTTTCATAACTAAAATTCCCTGGAAAAGCCTTAAATAATGCTTATCCGAACAACCCCTTAGTGTCTACAATTTGTCAATCTCTCCTTCTACAATTGCAAGGAGGCTAACAAAAAAGCAAAGCCATCGAATCTATGGTTACATCTAGGCACCATTCCAAAAGATCCACTTCAAGTAATATGAGATCCATTAACTAGAGTCAACACTAGAGTCATGAAAAAAGCTTTACAAGACTTGATTAGATACTTGTAAGATAATAAGTCCAAAATGTTTGACAAAGAGACGTTTTTGCCTTTAGGTCATAAGAGAATTGTTATATTGATTCAGACCCATAATATTGATATGACTCAATTGGAAGAATGACCCATATCGCTTAGAATTAGTTTAGGATAATATTAGATTTTATTTTAATTTTTTAGATTTAATTATTTTATTTATCTTTATCTTTTTAATTAATTTAAGATTAGGATAAATAATTTGTAATTTTCTATTTGTATTTTCAATGGACCAATCATAGGATTATACAACACTAACAGTAATAACATTAGTCTTATCCCATTAAATTATAGGATTATAATTAATTTAAATCAATTAGATAAAACCTATTTTTATCTATTTGGGTTAGGAGTCCTTGTAGAAATGAATATTTTTTCCTTCTATTTAAAGGCCTTCAGTGTAGTTTTGCCAATCAAGCAATTCGGAATTAATTTTTGTAATTAATAAGGTATCATTAGTTTTCTGTGTTCTTAAAAATACATCCAACTTATCAAGAATATAATTTGCTCTTGTAGTATCTCCTATAGCTAGAATTCTTTAAAACAAATTTTTATTGAATTCTAATTTGATTAACCAATTTGAAGTTAAGCTTTCGCATTACTTTTCTCTATATTCTCTATATTTTTTGAATTCCTGAGACAAAATCTTTGTGAGGTCCACATTTCATATGCTCAACCTCTGGAGTGTGCTAAAATTGATGTGTCTGAAAGAAAATAATAACTATTTTTTCGTTCTTCTATATTTTTGTACTATATTCCTCAATTCATAACTTCATTTACGCTTAATTTTTGAAATATAAAACAAGCATATGAGGCCAACATTATAGCACAGCAGTTATACATACACTGTCATCAGTCATACATACAAGTACAGACAAGTGCCAGAGCACTCCTTAGGTAATTATTTCATGTTCCCCGGAGCCCAACTCAGCAACAAAAATTTGGTCATTTTTGCACTTGAAGGCCCTCGCAAGATCCAAGGGCATGCATGCTTATAGCTTCGAAACTGGCAAACCTGCATTTAAAAAAGAAAACATAGCGTTTATCTTCAACAAGTTCTTTAAAGATACTCAGTTGAAGTGTCCTACCAAGGGCTTTAACATTAACAATGCTAGGACATGCAGCTGGAGGAGGAGCATTCTCATTGAGGAAAGGTTCCACCCTGTTGGGATCAGACCAGACTGGGTAGCCTTTAATTTTGCCCTGAATTTTTAACAAGTATCAGCTTCTTTCCTTCTAAGTGAGGCAAATACAAATAAATTATTCATCACAGAGATAAATATAACGCTACTAGAGCTAGGAGTCATCAAGTGGTGCGAGGTGCACCAAAGAAGACAGAAAAACTTCAGAGATCCATCCTCAGACGACAAGACATACCAGAACATTCACAGCAGCCAGTGTTGCCATTCCCTCACGGGTCCACTGCAAGAAAGGATGAAGTAATTTTGATGACTCTTACAATTTTGTCACCCTTGAAAGTTGAAAGAATGAGATATAATATGGAAAATCTTTGGAACATGACTAGAATTCAGGCCTTTCTAATCTATTTTTGTAAATATTTTTTTGTTTTATAAGGATTATGAACTACCTTGGAAGCAGATGCAATGTGGGGTACCACAATGGCGTTCTTCATTTCTGCAAGCCCAGGTTTCATGTTGGGCTCATCCTGATAAAAATTAATTCTTATGTTGTATTAAGAGATGGAATAGAAACTCTGCTTATTGTAAGACATGCAAATTTACTTTACCTCAAACACATCGAGGCCTACTCGAAACATAGGATTCTGTCTCAAATGCTCCACAAGAGCAGCTTCGTCAATAACAGGCCCTCTACTACAGTTTATTAGAATTGCGTCCTGTGATTGGAATAGCATCATTGCCACATTTGTATCTCTTTATGCTATAAATAACTGAGCGCTCTTCAAATTTTACGTACCTTCTTCATCTTTGCCAGTCTCTCCTTGTTGACCAAATGATAGGTGGTTTTATCCAAAACAGGATGAAGACTAATCTACAAAATGCACCAATAGAGGCCCATTTTAATTGAAACAATCAGATAAGATATGTTAGATATGCACATTAATTCTCAGCACAAAGTTCTTACAACGTGTGCCTCCACAAGCACCTCCTCCATGGTTGCTGCCCTTTTCCAAGTCACTGGTTTTTCACCATTTGCTTTCAGGAATTCACCATAAGCTGCAATGGGGGAGAAAAATCAAGTCACCAACTTACAGAGTTATGTATTTCTTATTAAGTCAAGAACATGCCTGTGACAAACTTCTCTAGGCGTGTGGCTTGGTACAGATCATAGTAAATCAGGTTCATCTTAAACCCTTCAACCTAAAACAGTAGAACACAAGCTTTTCTGTCATCAGCAAAGCAAAATGTATCCGAATTAAATTAATTGAGAATCCAAGTCAAACTGAAGTCAAATATATAACTGATACAACCAAAATTCGGGATGGACATCACCCTAGTAGGCTAGTCAGTTCTCAATCAACTAGAAGTTTTAATTAGTGACAAACATAGCATTCAACAGATGCAACTCAATCAAATAAACCTAGAAGTACTTAAAGACTTCAATATTTGAAATAATGAAACATTACCATCATTCTAGCATAAGTTGATCCTATCCGACCAGCTCCAATAACACCAACAGTCTGCCCTTTGAGCAAGTTTCCAACAAACCTATGGGAGAATAAAGAACTTAATTCCCGCCATTACAAGAGTATGTGACTTATTTCAATGTATAAAGATGATCAAAGAAGTAAAATGCATATTATGTTTTTCTTACAAATGAGGAAGCCATCCATCGTATAATCCTGCCCTCATGAACTCATCAGCCTCAACTATCCTTCTAGCAGCTGCTAAAGAAAGTGAAGCTGCCAACTCTGCTGTTGTCTCTGTCAGTACTCCCTATCAAATGAACGTCAAAATGAATGTTAGAAATCAGAATAAATATTTCCCCTTCAATATTTTGCAGGAATCACGTGAGAGAATATAATAAAAACTATTTATGCCTTAATTAATGGATTTTCCTAGCTAAGTTTTTCTAGTTGTTCTTGGCCGTTAGTTGAAGTGGCAAATGATTACCACTCAATTAATTGAATTTTTTTATGGAGAAGAAGAAATACCTTGCTTGTATCTGCTAATTAACAAACCTAGACAAACGCTAACTTTGCATGAAGACAACTTGCGTGCATTTATTTAGGTTTGATGTAAAACCGTGAGGCGAAGAGATGACATACGGGAGTATTTCCAACAGCAACACCGTACTTGTTTGCAGCATTGACATCCACATTGTTATAACCAACTGCCATGTTACTGAATGCTTTGCCTCCCGCTCTACTCAATGCTGAAAACAACACTTCTCCCCAGTCTTCTGTCAGCTGTAACACGAACTCAATTTCAAATTCAAACCCAGAAGAAGAGAACAAAAGAAAGAAAATCAAAGAACCTAGAACGCCAGAAAGATGAAAAAACTCGAACTTTTCTCATTTCTGATGTGACCCATCGTATTGTTATTACCTGTCCGATAACTCCATCGCACTTATCACCAATTAAAGCAATGATGTCTTCAACTGACAGAATAGTTTTCTTCTGGGTACATATCTGAGTTCGAATACAGAAAGTTGTAGTCATTTGCCCAAAAGAAAAATACTAGAAGCATCTCAAGAAAGAAAAGCAAGATAACAGAAAAGGATCAAAGAAAGCGGATTACTTCAACGCGACAATCTTGCTGGATCAGAAGGTTGATCCAACGAGTTCCGGGCATGGGTTTGGTGCTAACGACTCTGTATTTTCCATTTGGGTTCCAAACTTCGATGGACACGGGCTTGGCCATGAGGAGAAAAAGCAGAAGAGTTCAGGAGTGGAGAGTGTATGGTAGACTACACGGGACTGAAATTTGAGTTAATAGGCTATGGTGATCTGGTGTGGAGCGTAGGAACAGAGCGTTTTACGCAAGACCAATAAGATGGGTCCATGTAGAAGATTAATGAATTGGTGAGCACTGGGCACGATGGTGTTGTTGAGTATAGGGCGGAGTAATAAGGTGGTTGCCTATGGGATTGGATCCTTACCGATAAAAGGGAGTTGACGTGAGGCTGATATGGATGGAAGGAATGCAGGAAGTGTCTCGGCCTCTCGTTTGGTGCGATGATGTTGATAATGGATAAAATATATAAGCCCCAGAGGGTGTTGATTATTTAGTATATAGTACGAGTTAAGTTGGGCTAGGAGAACTTGTTTAGTTGGGCTGGGCAAGGTTAGCCCAATCATCAAGTTACAAAATATATATATATATATATATATAAGTTGATGACCGGTATTATTTTAAAGTTATTTATAAACTGCTTGCTCGGAGAGAGATCACATGCCGTTGGGTAGAATAAGTTGTGCAAAGACTGAGAACATAGGAGGACAGGGTATAAGCCGTGTATAGAAGCCACGAAGTGGTGTGGAGCTGATATTACATGGAAGATGGACAATAACGGTGAGGGACTGAGGATGAATGCGTTGAGGAAGAAGCTAAAATTTGAACTTGTGAAGGACAAGAAGCAACGATGTTGCTGGAGGCATAGTGTGAGGCTCCTAGTTCCCCTATACATGGATCAAAGGTTATTAATGTTTATTGGGCTGATGCTGATGCTTGGAAGTGGTTTGGCGAAGCAGCAAAACATGAGAGGGCCATGTGGAAGTGGAACTTGATCAATAAAGATTGGGAATTAAGATGTTATCATTTACCCCCACACAAGCCAATAGAGCAGTAGATGTAGGAGTTAGGAATGGCCAAAACAAACAAACCGTCATCACATTGACTTAGAAGTGGTAAAGTGGGTTAACCTGTCTTAAACAAGTCAGCCCACCACTGACCCTCTTTTTGGCTAGGCAAGATAGGATGGGTTGAAGCACCCATAAGAATGAACCTAGAAATCTCTAGCTTGTTCCACCATATAAAAGCTAGTGGGCCAAACGGGTTAATCCCTTTTTCTCCTCTTTTGTTTGGTTAAATCATCCGCTTCCTCCTATTCACTATTATCAACTAAAAGATTACATACATGATTTGCCTATTTGATACATGAATTAATACAATAATAACACTAACACAAGTAATATTTAATCCAACAAAATAAAATACAACTAAAATTACAATCCAAGACAAGACCAAATGTCCAAATCCAAAACAAAGTTTAGTCTTAATACATAATAAGTTAAAAACAAGTTGCTCAAATTCTCATATTGAAAACATTTTCAATTTTCAATATAATCAATCATCCTCGATGACCATATTTGAAGTTGCTTCATCTTGATGAAGAATATCAATCGTTGTACCATCTTCATTCTCTCCATCATTATTTATAGCAAACAATAAAATAAAGATATATATTATTAAATATTATTTGGTATGCTTGAATGCTTTTGATAAAAATAAGCATACAAATATATAAAATAAATGACAACATAAGTATATTACCATTAATTTCAAATCCATGCAACCAATTACAAGTGTAAATAAAAGCTTGAATATTATTTGGAAGAAGAGAAGATCGATACTTTGAGAACACATGAGTCAATACTAAAGACTGATTCACTAGTCACAGAGGTGATTGGAATACTAAGGATATCACATGCCATCCTTAAAAGAATAGAAAATCGGTCTTCATTAGTTTTCCAATAATTTAAGACATCTAATTTTGGAAATTAGTGAGGATCAAATGTTGCATCTTTCAAATAATAACCCAATTCAGACTTTGCAATGAAAGTACCCCTGCTCCTAAAATTAATATAGCTTGCATAATAAAAAAATATTTATAAAAATGTACCAATTATAAGATAAAAAGAAGACAAATAAAAATTTAAGTCTTAAAGAATTTAAAATTTACACCAAGAGCTTTAGTGAAAATTTTACTCCTTGGCATTGAACTACAGGTGGAATGAATTGGTATAGTTGGCATACTTGCTCCTCATCCAAGACCAATGCCAATAGAAGAAGATGATGCATTCACATCTCTATATTAACCATAAATATAATACAAAATTCCCTTGATTGCTTCAACTTTGTCTAGGCAAGTTTCAGAGTCAGGGTCAAGTACTGAATAAGAATATTCTATCATTGCAAATTTCATTCAAGAATCAAGAACATTTGCAAGTGCAAGTATTATGTTATAATCACTCCAATACTTGTCAAATTTTCCTTTGATTCTTTGAGCCATTTTTCGAATATCATCATTAACATTATTTATGTTTTTTTCAACAACAACTAAATTTTGGAAATTTGACTGAAATACATATTGGAAGTAGGATAAGATGACCCAAAAATCAAGTTTATGATAACATCAAATGGCACCAAAAAATTGCATATTAGCTCTGCTCTCCTCCAGCCTACATGCGATAGGCAAAACTTGAAATGTCCATCATTTGAAGCTAAGGTAGAACATGCATGGCAATATCTAATTCAACTTTCAAGCATTTCATAGGTGGAATTCCATTTGGTTGGCACATCTAACCACAAGCTCATTCAAGTGTCAATGTTGCCCACTTCCTCAACATAATTTCTGAAACTAATCATTCTTGCCTGTGAAGATTTCACATATTTAATGCTTTCGTGGATTTTGTGTAAAGCATCACTAGTTATTTTCAAGCCATCTTGAACTATAGTTTAAGATGTAGGTACAACATTGCACATGAAAAAATTGCCCATTGCATATTAAGTCATTGTGCAAACTCAACTTCTTTTTCAAAATATCTTGCATATTGTTACTGGTTGAGACATTGTTCAAAGTAATAGAAAACACGTTTTTCTCAATCCCTCAATCTATCAAACAATCATACACCTTCTTTGATAATTCAATCCCCAAATGTGGAGACTACATCTTACTGAAAGCAAGAATTTTACTGTTAAGTTTCCACGTTTCATCAACAAAATAAGTAGTTAGACAAAGATATCCCTTAGATGTTACAATAGTTCAACAATATGATGTTAATCATATTCTACCAGGAATCTTTGACAAAGTCTGTTTCTACTTTTCCTTCTGATTATTATATAATTTCAACACATCTGCCACAACATTTTTCCTAGTAATATACTTAACATCAAGGTTCAATAATGCATGGAGTTCTCTAATCCAATTATATTAAACAAAGGAATAAGGAAGATCATGTACAGTTATGGCCATTGAAATGGCCTCCTGTTTACGCATTTGATCATTTTTCCTAGCCTCATGTTTCCTTCTTGGTCTATCAACAACATGGCAACGTCATGGTATTTTGTAAGACCTAGACATATTTTCATATGATGATTGAGATGTGAAGTGCCATGTGATTTACCACCCGCTATATATTGTCTTCTACAACCATTACAATTTGACATTTCCTACCCCTTAGCCTTTTATCCAATTTTAGTAAAATACTTCCAACAATTAGCTATGCAAGTTTTGCTCTTTTTAGTTTCTTTATTATTATGCTCAGAACTTCCATAAGTTCATTTAGTTGAATTTAGGGTTCAACAATATTAGCACCATCATTCATATTATCAACCTCCAATTCCAAATTACTAGTATCATTCATATTAACATTAGACATATTTTACTCTGCAAGTGAGAAAAATAATAAATCATTATAACAACACAATATTTGTTCCAGTCTAGCCAACTCAAATCAAATTACTAGTATCACTCACACAATATCTATACTTACATTTGCACTTGACATTATTTAACTACACTTGCATCACCAATATATAACAGGAGGTACAACCATGCTCTTTTCATTTGGTTCATTTCTTGCAATTCCATGAGTTATATACATTGCACAAATTCTTACAATTCATTTCTTATGGCTCATTTCATACCAAAGCACCACCTAAAATAACTGATTAATATTATAATTTAGATTCCATAAACTTAACCCAAAACCAAAGGTATGAAAGAAGTAACATTTATTACGTCAAAATTGATAAAGATAACAAACTTGAAAGGAATTTTATAGGAACTTCAATTCTCATAGTGTAGAAATATCTAAAATTGCAATCAATAAAAATATTAGACAAATAGCATGTAAACCACTATTAGGATAATTAGTACAGTACAATTCTCCTATTGAAGAAAATTTTATTCCAGTCTTTTACCAATTGGTGTAGTGCTATTTGGAAACTTATTGGTGTGGTGTTACAGAGCTAGAGAAGAAAGGAAAGACTGAGAGAGCATACTAAAACAACAATCGAGCTCAATAGGACTGAGGATGGAGTCAATCGAGACTAAAGGAGAAGGATCGAGCTTAGGCGTGGCTGACTAGGCGTAGTTGGCCAAATGGGTGAGGGTCGAAGGACTAAAGATGCTAACGTTGAATGGGCTATGCCTCAATGGAACACCGTCACTCTGACAGTGGGGGGAGATGCAAACGCCTGACTATACGAGCTAGGATCTATGATGCGAGAGTGAACCATTGTGACTTAGCTACTGTAGGAGGGATGCCAGACACCAAACACCAAATGAAGAATGATCAAAATCGAAGATGAACGTGAAAGGAGAGGCTAAAAGTGAGACTAACAGAACAGACGTAATCATGGTCATGGTCACGGAACGACTGAATGCTAGTTGGGGGAATGTTGGATAGGACTTACGAGCGGGAGGAAACAACCTGGCGAGATTAAGGTAAAAAGGGAAGAGGAGTAAGGGTTGGAGGTTGGACTAATGGTTTTATTGTTTGAGTTACTACCTGTTTGGTTTACCTTTACCTTTTGGTAAACCAAACAATGGTTTTTAATTATCATTTTTTCCTTCTTTATTCAAATAGATTTGTGGTAAATTTTTTTACTTTTATTTAAACTTTATTTTTGTAAATTATGATTATTCTAACATACATTTTATAAAAAGGTAATCCAAACAAGTACTTAGATATAAAAAAAGAGATAACAAAAAGGGGTCATCCTAGCTCAAAATTTTTCATCCATTATGAAGCCTCCTAATTTTTTAAGCCCACCTTGCCATTTTGGCTAGCTAAGAGAATCGGTCCATGGGCTTTAACCCATTTTGTCGGTTCCACACAACATTATCTTCTAGTACTATTCGTAACTCGTGACAACACTATTTATGTAGGAAGTAAATTTGGAATTTTTATGGGCTTGATATACTTCTCAAGAAGAAAATTATAACATGTTGGTTAACTTTTTATTTTCGAGGAAGTTTAAATTATTTTTGAAATAAATATACTATGTTTTATTATTAATGACATAAATGCCCTTTTCATTTCATAATTTTTTAAAGAAATTAAGGATTTTTTTAGAAAATCACTATATTTCCTTCGGTTTATGTTATAAAAATTTTTGTATCAATTATACGTATATTAAGAAAATTACTTTTTCACCTAAAATTAATGTAAAAAAATACTAATATTTTCTATTTTATCCTTATTAAATACTTTATTCTATTATCATTATAGGGCTACAAATGAAAGATAAAAATAATTAAAAATAGGAGTAAAATAAAAAGAAAAATATCTTATATCTTATATTTTAAATAAAAAATTTCTCATACAAAATGCCTTATAATATGAATTAAAAAGAGTACTTAAGAAATAGAATTTTTCAAATTTAGCTTAGGAAGCCCAACGTTTAATCCAACTTTTCATGAAGTTCTAGAATTTTCGCTCACCAAACCAGAAATATTTATCTACTTTCTGAAAAAATAAACTTCTCACCATCACTTGCACCATATCAGGCGAGTTAAACGAGCCCTTGGAGTGAAATGTCATTTTCCCCCTAGAGGAAAAAAATCAAAGGAAATGAGAGGTGGATAGTGAGCGTGTGGCGGGCACACGAAAGTGGAAGGCAAAAGCATGTGGGATGGTGGGGTGGGCACGCCTTCTCTTTGGCTTTATCCAAACCAAATCCAAACAACACCTCTCCCAATCATCATTTGCCACCTCCTTTCATCAAAACCATGATTAATCCACATTTAATATTGTCATCACTATCACTTAGCTAAATTATTATCCCATTATAAAACCCCTAATCAACATCTCTACCAAAATTACTCCTAAAGTTACATAATTACACCCTTAAGCCCCAGTGCCTCGTTACTTTAATATAACTATACAAACCATAACTTTCTCATCATTTCTTTCTTTCTTATATTTTTAATCAAACCTCTCATTATCCAAAAAAAATCACATGGGGCCGACTAATTCAAATCATTGTCTTTTTTTTAGATGTAATTTTTCAGAGTATATTTAGATGTAAATTCAAATCATTGTCATGATTGCTTTGAACATCTTATTATTAACATTTCTTTTATTTACTGATTACTTATTTTACTGATAATATCCTTATAATTTGAAAATAACTTTTCTCAAAGCTTAGTGATTAATTGCCTAAATTCTAAAATTAATATTTATATATATATATATAGTAAAAAAATTCTGATTTATTTTTCTCTCACAACAAAAATTATAATTAATAAGATTACAAAAATAATTAAGTTAATATCAAATTCAAATTAAAATATTGATTTATTTAAAATTTGATGATAAATTTAGTTAACTCATTTTATTTATTAGCAACGCATAGTTGTATAAAAATATCAACATGATAAGATAAAATGAAAAAGAACAAGATGTAATTTATTGGAAAAGATATTAAAGTTTACTTGGTATATATATATTTTTTATATATTTACCTAAATTGTTCTTTATTTTACTTCATATTCATCCACCAAACCAAAGCATTATTTTTTCTCTTCTTAGCTTGATATATTTGGCAAGATGGGAGCCTCAGTCCTCCTAGTGTACAGTTGTTTGTTCTTATCTGGGCTTTGTGTGTGCCCGTTTTTTTTTTTTTAAATGAAAACTCATTCATCTTTTATAATTTATAAACCAAAAAGCATATCATTTTTCATTCTTCTCATACCTTTTTTGTTAAAAAGAAAAGGTTCTTTCGCAACGAATCATAAATATGGCCTAACAACTCAACCACTCATGCCTAAATGAAAATGTGTGTTAAAAAAATCAGATCATACCGACCGGTTCTCAGTGCCAGATCCAGTCCAATCATAGATCTTGACCTTCCCTTTCTAGAACCGATAGAAAACCGGTTAAATCGACCATAAATTGGTGCTGAATATTTTTTAATTTTTTTAAAAAAATTTTAATTTTTTTAAATTTTTTTAAAAGTAACATTATTTTTATTACTAATTATCATTATTTTTGTATAAATTTTTTTCTATATTATAATATTGTATAAGTATTATTATAATATATAATTATTAATAATGATAAATTTACTTAATAAATAATATGAAAAAAATATTAATTAACCATTTTGAATTTAAAATTTATTTATAAATGAATATTAACTTATTTAGATTTTAATATTAGGTTGTGAAACTTATTAATAATATTTTTTATTTTTTATATAATATATAAAATTAAAAAATTATTAAATTTATTACTATTGATTAAATCACAATTAAACTATTAAACTTTAAAACAATATTTTCATATGGTTTTTTAAACCTTACCATTTGAAAGAAAGGTTATGCTTGGATGACCTCCCGTACGAGTGCGCCTCTTTAAAACCCAAAACCCATTCATCTGAAAACCCTAGCCCCAAACATTTGAATTGGTCTAAGCGTCATTAAATTAACAAGCAACTTGTACTCATTCATACATACATACATACATACATACATACATATATATATATATATGGTGATGAACGAATGATTCTATTTAGGGCTGTTTGATTATCTGATTTATAAAATTAAGTTAAGATAAATAAAATTTATAAAAATAAAATTTACATAAAGTAAGTTTGTTGGAAGTTGTTATGTTTGAATATTTTTTTTATAAAAGTAAGTTTGATAAAAAATCTGTTTGGATGATAGGGGTTAAAAGTACTTTTAGATATATAATATAAAATAAATTTGTTTCTTCTTTCTCAAAACTCATGTTTTGTTAAAAATAAATAATTTTTTTTTATTTTTCAAAATCATAGTTTAATCAACTTTTTATTTTTTTTAAAATTAATTTATATTTCACTTATGTTTCATCTTTTAAAAAATCATGATTTTTTTTATAAAGGATAAACCAATAACCTTAGTACGCTTTGGTCAGTAGACTCAAAGCTATTACCAAAAGCCAAAGATCTCTTATAGCCCAGTCAAATCCCGACAGCCAACTGCTTTGGTAGTGGTTGGTATCAAATCACACATACTTGTCTTTGGTAGTCGTTAGGGGCATGTATGGACCAAATTTTTTTCTTTTTTGCACTGAGGACAAATATTGATCCTTCCAATTAAATTTGTTTTATACATAAGTGTTTATTTAAGGGTTGAGAGTCCTATTATTCACACAAATTTGAGTTGGTAAATCAAACTTAACTTTTCTTGCATGCGTTCAATTTTATGAATTTGTGGATTCTTTTATCATGAAAAACTTGCTTGTTAGAAAAATGTGTACAATAAAATATAATCACAGAACAAAACAGAAGCATTGATGATTTTGAAGCTTGTTTCTGAAAAACGATTACCCATGAATTAGAAGCTAATTAAGATATCCTCTCTATATTTCATTATTTTGCACACTTGTGTTTTCGAGGGAGGGTTTTCTGTTTTCTCGGATTGCAAAATCTTTTGGGATTTTTAGTTTTAAATAAGCTAAAAATTGAAGGGTTTTATTTGGTGTTCGGCCAAGAAATAAGTTAAAAAAGACCTCACTTTTTATGCCTTCCTGGATCGGGACTTTATCTTGGAGGTCCTCTTTTCCTCCTCTTCATTTCAATCTTTACCTCTTCCCAACTCTTGCGAAGAGAAGCCATGGAGAGGATTCTATCCTCGTCTTCTTCTGCTTCTTTCAAAATTAATCTGAGCCCTTCTACTTCTTTTCTCAATCGAAAGATTCGATTCGATTCTGCTAGATTCATTTTTCCAGCATCAGCGCGTTCCATCGTTAGGCGGCCCAACTCAATTCCTTTCAAACATGAAAATCCATCTTCATTTTCTTCTACTACTCCCTCTTTTACTTCATCAATGCTGCCGAATAATTTGCCATCCCTTTCTCCTTGTCGAGGGGGCTCTTCAGAAGGGTCGCCATGCGAATCCGGAGTTCTCTACCAGATCACAAATGGGGCTTTTGGAAAACGGAAGGTTTGTAATTTGTGTTATCATCATTTGGAAAGACCAAATTTTTCTTTGTGGGTGTACAAGTTATGATTGCTGAGATCTTGGGTGTATTTGCTTTTACTCTCTTGCTCCAGATGTCCCCGTGTTTTTCTATTTTGGTTGCATACTCTCTCCAAGATGATTGTTTTATTATGGAAAGGTTTACTGGTTTTTCTGTTTTCTGGTTGATTTCTACCTGTGAGATGATGTTATTATCCGAAAAAGATTCAGAAGGAAACTCTATTTGGCATATTCTATTAATTTTTGCATAGGAACACTTTAGTGATTCGCCTTCATTCTGCACTCTGCAGTATTCTGCTTCGTTATCTTTCTTGTTGAAAGACACAGAGAATATCTTATGTTGTCGTTGGTCTATGCAGAATCCGTTTAATTAATTTGCAGGCTAAGACATTATATGAACGCTTCATGAAGCCCTTATGGTTTAGTGAATAATCAAGTGTTTTTAAGACATAACGTTACTAAAAGTAGGTTTTGATGTACAAGCATAAAATCTATATTAATTGACTGATGTCTCATGTTGATCTATGCTGAAGGGTGAAATTTGAATTATCTGGTTCTCGAGCAGTTTATTTATTGTTTTTAGTCTACAACCCAATTTTAGGATTTGGGAATGCAGTTGGAAGGCCAAAATATTTCACCATAAGCGACGTTGCCAAACTAAGTAGTTTTTCTTGTATCACATAACCAATCTTGGCTTTTAAATACATATTTATGCCCCTAAATCATGAGTGTGATGTATATACGGCCCTAATTTAGGACAAGGATATGGGATTCGCAAACTTGTATGAGAAACAAAGCTATTAAACTTGAATAACTTTTCACTTCAATGGTATATTGCTGTTACTAAATCAGGATTATTACTGACACACATTGAATTATGCATAACAGAAATAGACTAGGATATATGATGGTTTTGCTAGAAGGTTACTCTGTTGAAATGTCAGATTTGACCCTGGTCTAATGGTCTATCATTTTTGTGATATTATTGAATCATGATAACCTTTGGGCCACAGGGGATTATATATTATAGACTCAATATACAGATATTAGTTTTTCTCAGATGTTTGAAAATCCTGTGATACTTTTGGTCTCAGGTGATAACAGCCCGGACATTTGCAATACTTTCTGCTCTTTTTATGATCTTAATCCAACCAGCTTTTGCCCCAGCAGCGTATGCAACCTTTCAAACTGCTACCAAGGCAAGTGGTCCTGCTGCTGCTGTTGGTGGAAAACTGATCCGCACCGAGTTACTAAGCAGTGCCTGGACTGGTTTCTTTGCTGGTTGCTTGCACACACTATCAGGGCCTGACCACCTAGCAGCTTTGGCCCCACTGTCAATTGGTCGTTCCCGAATGGAAAGTGCTGCTGTTGGAGCCCTTTGGGGCTGCGGCCATGATGCTGGTCAGGTTATATTTGGCTTAATCTTTCTACTCCTTAAGGATCAGCTTCACATTGAGGTTATTCGAACTTGGGGCACTCGAGTGGTTGGCCTTACCCTACTTTTAATTGGTGCAATGGGAATTAGGGAAGCTTCAGAAGTGCCTACCCCTTGTGTTGCCTTAGAAAATGGCGAACGTGATGTCAGTGTCTATGAATCGCTCGATAATCCAACTGTAGGAAAGAAGAAGATTGGCTTTGCTACTTTTGCTACAGGGATAGTTCATGGGCTGCAACCAGATGCATTGATGATGGTATTGCCTGCCCTAGCTTTGCCTTCTCGCTTGGCTGGTGCTGCATTTCTCATCATGTTCTTGCTTGGGACTGTAGTTGCAATGGGTAGCTATACAGTATTTATAGGTTCATGTAGCCAGGCACTAAAGGATAGAGTACCGAGAATAACTGAGAAACTCACTTGGGCTTCGTCCCTTGTTGCAATTGCCCTTGGATTGGCTATCATTATAAGCCAGTTTTTTGGGTTTAGCCTATATTAGTACATTTTCAACTGCCAAGGAACTTCATTTTCAGAATCATCATTTGGTGACAAACTGGAGACAGGGACCTCAAGAGATTTGATCGTCCACGCAACTTCATCAATCATTTTATTTCTATTGAGTGTGTACAACTTGTTAGGTTTTTAATTTGTTCTGTAGCTGGGAACTCTTTTTTGTCCGGGTAGATCTCAAATTGGTCCATATGTATCATGCCATGGAATTCGCATATTGTAGCATGTATCTTTATCTTAATCATACAATATTGAGTTATATAATATATGCTTATTTGGGTGTTGTATAAATGAGTCAATTGAACTTTTTAGAAGTAATAACGTGGGGGAAGAATCTCAAATCTTCTCAAGGTTTATTTAGGAGCTGGAGCTGGTGGCAGTGAGGTTTAGGCCCTGTTTGATTCTGTTTTCGAAAACAAGTTTTCTGTTTTTGGAATCAGAAAACTCAGAAAACTTATTTGGTAAATCTGTTTTTATAAACTGTTTTGGAAAATAGAAAAACAAAAGAACAGAAAACTCATAACACCTTTTAGGTGTTTTGTAGTTTTTATTCTGAAAAACACAAGGAAATGTGAGAAATATTTAATTTGTTAATGGTAAAATTATAAATTTTGAATAATTCATTTATTACTTACTAGTTATAACTTTGAGAACAATTATTCAAACAGATTTTTTTACTTTCTTGTTTTTAAAACTTATTTTTAAAAATTGTTTTACAAAACTGTTTTTGAGAACAGAAAACATAAAATATTGTCAAACAGGCCTTTATTATCTCTCCAATAAGTAGGACTGATGCAACCAAGTGTGTGTTTGGTTTCACAGTTAAAACCAAGTTTTGGGAAAAAACTTGATTTGATTTGATTTGTATGATGTTTGGGCAATTTTTTCAGTTCCCGTTGGAAAATGATTTTCCAGCCAAAACGTGGTTCACGGATAAGCAACAATGAAGCTGCTTCTCCGTTCCACTTCTTTATTCTGATATATATTTATTTTAAAGTCAGATAAAAATGAATCAATAAAAATGAGGAAAAATAGAAAAATTGAAAAAATAAAATTTCCTTAAAATTTCTTCTATCTATTAACTGAAATGTCCCCTTAAAATTTTAATTTCCATGGACTATAACTAGTAAAAAAATGTTATACCAGATATATTATGTTCTCAATTAAATAAATGCAGATTAAATTTTAGTTCAAGTAAATTACATTAATCATAGGATAGAGTTTAAACTCAATTTGAAAAAAAATTATAAGTTTTATCAGAACCAATTTTCAAATAAGTCATCCAAATATAAACACGTTAGTCCAAAACCAATTTTATCATAACTATATTGCAAAACCATTTCTACCAAAACTCATTTTTGACTAATTGAAAACTAAACGGGCTCTAGTGTAAAGCCACTGAAACCAACAGCTTCTGTAGACTGACCCCAAAATTTGTGGCTTGTAACATATGGCAAGCACTACTTCCTGGTTTGTATAGATTCTATCATTGTATTAAAAACCGGACTGGACCGGCCGGTTCGACCGGTCCGACCGGGAACCTGCCCCTGGTCCGGTCCGGAAATAGCTGAAAACCGGGAGAAATTGGAACCGGTGGGAACCGGTGAAGAACCGGTCAAATCGGTATAAAACCGGTACAAAATCGGGTTGAACCGGTCCAATTTTTTTTTATTTTTAATTTTTTTTTTAATTTTTTAAAACTATTTTTTAAAAATAAAATAACATTATTTTTAGTATTAAATAGTATTATTTTTATTGTAATTTTTTTCTTTCTATATTATAATATGTTATAAGTATTATTATGATACATAATGATTAATAATGATAAATTTACCTAACAAATAATATGAAAATAGAATATCAATTGACTATATTATTAAAAATATATTAATTTATTCACAACCGGTCCGACCCCGATCCGACCATTGAACCTTGAACCGTTGCCTCATCCGGTTCAATGACCGGTCCGATTTTTAATAGCTTGGATTCTATTGAATAATATGGGGGTTGAAGGATTTTTTACCAAGATTCTCCCACTTTACTCCCCTACATATTCTTCGTAATACCTGAATATATGCCTCTAGCAATCGATTAGTAAATATATAAATAAAAATGTGTCTAGTTTGTTGATGACAAATATTAACAATTCCCGAATTCTCAAAGCTGTCAGCTTAGGCTCCTGAGGGTTTGACTGTGCACAAATTGATATTAAAAAATAACTACCTATTAAAAAAGTATATATCATATGCCTATTGATGCTATTCAAAGTTTGTTAACCGTGGCTTATGATGTTAAATAAGAAGGGTTTCCCTGGAACTATCTTCAAATTAAAAGACAAATTTATCATTTGAATGCTATATGAGAAACTTTATCACGATAAGAACACAAAAAATTTCTTTAGAAAATTGAGGGATTAAATTAGTAAAAATGTTATCCTTAATTTATTAAAAAGATATTATAATTCCATTTACCATTGGCAAAATGATAAATTGCGCATAAGAGTTATGTACACCTTAATGTGAGTATGTGACAATTAAATCAATTTACAAACAGCAGAAGTTTATGAGTACCAGCCATTGTTGATAATACTTCACAGGACAGACTTCTACTGGGTTAACTCTAATCTTGCACTCCAAAAGTTCAGAAATTCAGGCTAAATGAATATAAATTCAAAGATAAGTCGTTAATTCAGTTTAATCAAAGTTAAAGATAGGTCGTGGCAGGCACAGCCATCACAACTTACGTAGCTGAAACATCAAAGTTTGTTCAGAAGGAAATGACGCGTACGCAACAAAAAATAACATAAATTGCCTGGTTTTATTTTGTAAGGATAATTTGGCTTCTCTCCTCATTCTTATTCTGGTTCTTCACATATCCTAAAAAAGATAGATGTACTTTCCCCTCCAAATAAAAAAGAAAGCTGCATGTACCTTATATTTTGGATCTAGATATATGTACCTTACTTTAAATCAAGAAACTGGAGAGGAAAATTAAGAGAAACGGGGTGGCTAAAGTACTAGACTTGAAGAACAAATTCATGAAATGCACAGCTGGCGTGTAGCGTAAAGAGCGGGGAAAATAAAAACTTAAAGTTAAAAAAAGGAACTTGGCCAAACACAGCCAAGTTCTCCGAAGAATTTACAAGCACATCTAAAGCAGAGGACTACAATTTAACATGGTTATCTTTCTTTCATTACAAATGATTACTTTGAAATCTAAACCAGAGAACTACAGTTTCAGCTACTTTGAAATCTATTCGCCTTGCAAAGCACAGTGGAGCTTTTCATTTTTAATATGGTGCAGGGCATAGCCAAAAACAAACATCCTCACAGAAAAAGCTGGACATCAAATCATTCCTGCGTCAGGCCTGGATGTATCAATTCAAGCTATAGTGTTTGTGGCCACAGAAAAAGGTTAATTGAATTTAAGGGGGAAAAACCTCTATTCTATAGAATCATGGTCATGGAGGAAGCATTAGCGCTTTTGTTTTTTGTCAATGTCATGAAGCACACACACATCTGCAGCTGTCTTCATCTGTTACCACCCCAAGGGTCTTAGTGCAGATTAAATTAGAGGGCTCAAGTATATGAACAAGTAAATATAAATAAATAAAATGACAAAAACAGTCGCTAGTTTGATCATGGCCGAATACAAAATGCTTAAGTAACCAAATCTGACTAATATATCTAGCCAAGCATGTGAAGAACAAACTTAATTGAATCAATGGTTAGTCATAATAGTATGTTGTTGCACCATAATAAAGTCCATGTCAAGCAGGAGTGCGCTGAAGCATCAAGTAACATGCTAGTTGTTAGGTTATATGTCCAGTGCAAAGTAAGCAAAGTCATCAATGTAAATCGACATTTGAGAGCTTTTGTGCAAATGGACCATTGTCAAAGGTCACGTCCTCTAAGTAAATTTCCAATGTTGTATTCCAATGCAAATATGAATATTATGTTAATGGTTAAACCAAAGACTATCTGAGATGACTAGTGTTGAGTTTAGGAGGCAGTAGATCTTCTGTTATGTCACGATAAAAGGATGAATTTTTTGAGTACGAACCTGTATAATATTTACAACTTGCTTGATCGCCCATCCAAATAAACTTGTACCAACCAGGAAAGAAACTATTGATATCTTCTGCAAACTACTCGCTAACACCTGAAAAGGATTGATAATTGAGAAACTAAAATGATCTTGGGGAACCTTCTAGACATCTTCAACATCCAAAAAATTGAAACGCACACAGATTAGATAACTTACATCCATCAATTTCTCTGATTGATTCTCTGACAGAAGAAATAGGATTAAGTAAAGAACCTGTAAAATGAGAAATTTTTTGTTTAAATAATTTTTCTTTTTGAAAGTGAACAAGCAGACAGAAAGACAATTACCTCACATGAGACGCAGCAATAAGCCATAAACATCCTATTCCCATAATATGCCTTAAAAAGCCAGCTAGTGCTGTCCTTTACATCTTTATGACTTGCCTTGCCTAGCAAGAAAGTGCTGCAATTGAAGCATGATGATCCAGCAAAAGGAACTTTATAAAAGACCAAAACAAATGAACAGAGACTTGTACATTATATGAAGGGGAGGGAAACATGACATTGATTCATTGACAAGTACCTGTACATTTGCAGCCAGTGGCTTGCAATATCTAAGGCAAGCAATGACAAGAAGATTAGACCAGGCCTTCACAAAGATTCAACCCGAACATCAGACATACATGCTTAAAACTCTAGCATTAGATGAAATGCTTGAGGGCTTGAAAAATCTTACTTGTATACTTGGGAAAGTATTATAAGTAGACAAGCTGTACTAATTCTGTTATGGAGGAAAAAATAATTCAAATGAGCAAATGGAAGCACAAAATATAAAAATAATAGCAGCATTATTATTTATTAATACTTCTCTTTGGCTTTTATGCATAAGAGTGTGCATGCAAGGATGCCTATGAAGCATGGATGCTACAAAATAAGAGCAGTCCACTTCCAACATGTCTGCCATTCATTAGACACTACATGACACTTCAAATTACGTATGGACACTCCATATTTTGTTGTGTCACTTGTCCTTAAATGCATCAGCATTGTGCCATGTGTTTGTGTAAGTGCCTATGCACATACAAGGATGTGTGTATGTGTGCCAAAGGGGAGATAGTGAGAGAATTACCTGTCTGTTATCATGTCAAGCACAGCTCCAAAAGTTGATACTGAAACAAGTAAAAACACAATATAAACATGCCATAGTAATATATTTGTTCAATATATTTACCAACTTTTGCCTGGAGCTGCCTAGAATTCTAAAAATATATGCATTGAAGTCCATAACACACAGAAGGAACTTATCGAGCAATAAATCACAGAAAAAAAATTTAATAAATGACAAGGATTCACTTCAAATTAAGAGTCTGATCCATCTACAACCATGGAGAATGGTTAGAGTGATGCATATACATGAAACAATGTTAACACTATGCAGCATTGAATATATACATGTAACTCTGAAGGTGTAGCATGAGTACATGCGTATTACAAGTTTACAACAATATAAAGTTAGCAGGTGTCCTAAAGCAAGGAACCAAGAGGGGTTTAGCAATTGAGATGCAAGGTAAACAAAGAGTGCTAACCTGAGTGAAGGCACTAAAATTAAAGGAAGGGAGTGGGAAGGACAGAAAAACTATGGTATATGAATAAGTAACAACAGAATGATCAAGAATTCAAGAAAAACTTCAACAAGTCTTAAGAATTCGAGTTTATAACCAGAATAGATGCAGCGTTCCAGCATTACATAAAAAGAAGAGATAAAGTGCCCAGATAATCATAAAGAAACAGGAAAACAGCTTCCCAATGATAAAGTGCCCAGATAATCATAAACAGCGTTCACTGGAATCATTAGATCAGATCAGTTCCATGGTCATCACTTGTCATCATTTCATATCCTCCTTTATAAAATTTACATCATTCCACATAATCTTTTGTCTCATTTAAATGGGCGTCATCTGGCTGTCATAAACTTAAAGACACATCAGCTTCCCAATGGTTCTTGACCATCGCCTCTTGACTCCAAATTTGGTTTAATTACAAGCCCAGAGCTAGACAAGTTCAGTGGATAAGCTTTTGGGTTTATTTATTGTTTTCACCCATTCAAAAAAAAAAAAAAAAAGCCACGAGCTGACTTCAGTAGCAAAGGAAAGTGAATTGCCTCACACAAAAAGGCAACAGAGATGAGAGCCTGACTGAAACAGCCATGCCTGAAGCATTAAAAACGGACGAGGAGCCTTTTGTCACATAGCCTCAGTACCTTAAGTGTGCCATTTAGCACCTTTGATCTCTCACTTACAAAAAGTAATAATTGATTAGTTGACAATACAACAACAACATTAGTCTTATCCCATTGAGTAGGATCGGCTACATAGATCATACGATGCCAATGGACTCTATCAAAAACTATCTCTTTAGATAAATCATTTATCAAGAGGTCACGCTTAATAACTTCTCTTAGTATCCTTCTTGGTCTTCCTCTACACCTTTTAATAAAATTTCAAGCCATTTGATCAACTCTCATTACTGGCTCCTCTTGTCCTCTTCTTTGTACATGCTCAAACCACCTTAAACGATTTTCCACCATTTTCTCCTCAATAGGTGCTACTCCGATTTTCCCTCGTATACAATCATTTCGTATCTTATCCATTCTTATATGACCACACATCTATCTCAACATTCTCATATCTGCTACTTCCATTTTATGCTCTTGTTACCCTTTCAAAGCCTAATATTCATTGTCATATAACATTGCTGGCCTTATAGTAGTTCGATAAAATTTCCATTTAAACTTAGTAGGTACCTTATAGTCACAAATAATTTCTGAAACTTTTCTCCACTTTAACCACCCAACTTGTATTCTATGCATAACATCTCTATCAGTTTCACCATCACTTTGTAAAATTGACCTCAAATGCTTGAACTTTAACACTTTTGTAATGGTTTGCTCTCCAATTTTTACCTCTAAACCATTTCTAATTGGCCTCTTGTTAAATTTACAATACATATATTTTGTTTTACTTCTACTCAAGCCAAAATCTTTTGATTCCAAAATGTGTCTCCATAACTAAAATTTAGAATTGACCTCTTCTCTTGAGTTCTCAATTCAAACTATATCATTCGCAAAAAGCATACACATAGGAATTTCTTTCTATATATGTTTTGTTAGATCATCCAAAATCAAATCAAACAAATATAGACTCAAGAAAAATCCTTAATATAAACATATTTTTATAGGAAAGTCCTTTGTCTCACCTTCAAGAGTTTTCACACTTGTTGTTATTCCCTCATACATATTTTGATAAATTGATCAGTTGACAATAACATTTAAAAAATATAATGCAAAAAATAAAAACAACCATGATCTGCCACTTGCACAGAGCATTTGGCCGTCATAATTAGAATGCAATGAAATCCATTGCAGAGTGCAGCCATGGAAGAAAGATGCATAAAGACTTCTACAGTGTGAACTAACACTAGTTTTGTATTCAATAGGAGACTTCAAAACATAAATTGAAACTGCTATGAAATGAATAAGGAATTTATACCCTGATTAAATTTGCGAGCACACCAACCGTCCACAGCATCACAGACAAAGCTGAAAAAACAAGTATAGCCACATTATGCCCCCAATTCCATTAATGTTAAAGAGAGAATAAAGCTGGATAATTGAAAAGACTTGTGTAATTGCTTTCCACCTAAAAAAGTAAAGAATACAGAAAAGCATTCTGTTTCTGAAGCATAAGTAGAAGGCAGCACAGTTTACAATAATCCGGATGTATCCTGCAATACCACAAAGCCAGTTTTAAACAGCAAACTCATGGATATTACCAAAGAGGGAATCAACTTAATGTGAATTTGGACGGTTATGCATAACTTCCTTCCAGTAGAAATACCAGTTGCAAACAGATGGCATAATCCAATATAAATGAGATAGCGTTCTGACTATTTTAAAACAGAACAGTGCAGAGTCTTCAGTTTAAACATTCATGGTATTGGACTCCAATTGTCCAAAGACAAAATGTGGCAATAAATGCTACAGTTGTAAGAACCTAGCTCTATCACATGTTTCTTATATGTGCAATAGTTGTAAGAACTACATGTTCCCAAAAAATGTTAAGTAAACAGCAGAGAAACACAAAATCCGCTAGTAAAGATAAATACCCACCAATAATATTAGGAATGTAAAGGTAAACGGATAATTTACTGGGTCTTGGTCCAGGCTTTTTGGCCATTGAAAGCTTCTTTATATACTTAAACTTGCCTTAAATGTATAGGATTGCCAATCAGATTTTCACCTGCACACATTTGTTTCCAGTAAGAACCAAATCAACAAAGACACAAGCACACGAACATGAATATAGACAAGCATTACATTGACGATCATCAACCTTGTAACACCAACCTAAATTCCAAATACATGGGTTTAAAAGGGAATTTTAATCATTGGGATGTCACCACACGTCAACATCTGACAATGAATTTCCTTAGTTTATTATCTACTTTAAAAACAAGCAATTTATAAGCTCCTATAAAATATAATAACTATGGCATAAATACATAAATCCTGACCTCCACGAGTTCTATGTAACATGCTGCACAATATAATAATGTTCCAAATTGCACTTTCTAATAACCATTAGATTAAGAAGCAACAGCTACTAAGCTAGAACAATATGTAGATGATTTGGCTGTTGATTTAATCATTACCTCAAGTAACGTATAATCAGGTATTTATATCCTTAGATAGGACGACCATTTACTTCAAAACTTTCAAACAAGAAGGCACCAGATTATCTCTCCATATTAATCACTAAACTATATCTCAAGTAATTTACATCCATAATATATTTTTCATTTCATTCACGTTGTTAGGCTCCTCAATCCTTTATCTTCCCACGGGGTTTCCAGTTTTCCTTATCTTCTGAGACCTCCCCTCTTACTTTCCGCGTCCTCTCAGCCCGTTGATCTACTCAATCAGATAAAGTTAGCAAGATCCGCAAGCAAAAGAACTCTTCATAGTTCAATTGGAAGTGTAGAGGGAAAATGAAAAGTGTGTCACACAAATGAAGATGATAAGTCATGGCATCGAGCTGCCAGCGTTTAGATATTAGAAATTGAGGGACTGGAAGGACGGATAAGGGGTGCTAAACGTGAACAAAGGTAACCACCTACTGTCTAGGAAATTTCGTCAACTTAAACACTAAGAGACGATGCGCGAGATGAAAACTGGACCCTTCACCGTTGGAAAAGGTCAAATCACAATCGACTTACCAAGCTCCTAAAAAGCTAGAAGTCATTCGTTTTCACTGATTTATGGGCAAACTGTGAATGGAAACCAAACAGGACTGGAAAAGGATCGGATAAAGAAAACTCCAGCTAAGGAAAAATAAAACACATAAAAACAAACAAATAGAATAAAATTATCCGGTTCATTCACAGGGGATAGTATTACGTCTTTTTGGGGGAAAAGGGGGGCCGGGGGGGGGGGGCGGAGCATTAGGACGATAAGATACCGTGGAGGTCGACAACAGAAGCTTCGATGAGGTGGCGCCGGAGATGAGGGTACGTTGGGATGAAACAAATTCCGGCGAAAGGAGGAGATGTAGGTGGAGATTTGGCCGATTGCAATCACGTTGAGATATGGAGCAGCAAATAATCAGGGGTGAAGTGGGAGTGCGACGCTGAAAGTCTGTCTATGAATTTGCTTTCATCGTTTTCAAATATTAATTTTAAAGAAAATTACAGCGAAGGACCTATAAGTATTATACCATTAATTATGAAAAATCATAAAAATTGCAAGTAAATAGAAGAGCGCTGTGTGTTCGCGGTAACAGTCTCATTTCAACTACCTTAACTTGCACTATTTTAACCGGAGGAAAAAAAACTGGGATCCCAATTACAGTGTGTAGGATGGCCTAATTCAGAAGGGGAAGTAGGTTTCGGAAAAAGGGATCGTTTTACAACTGGTGGATGCGAAGAACATGCAGTGTAATATTGGGATACATGTTCTGAGATCACAAAGTATAAAAGAATCAAAACATTAGTGTACCAAAAGAATCGAACCTTAAAAAATCCTACCTTGGATGCAGAGGAGGAGTAGAGAGCAGAGGAGGACGGGAAAGAGGGACGGGACAGATGAAGAGAGCCTTGTCGGATGTGGCGGAATGGAGGATGAGAAGAGGGAAGCTGCTACAATATAATTATGGACGCAACATGGGAGAAAGATTCGAATTCGAATAAAAAAAAATGGGAAAAATCAATTGTTTAGTCACCCAACCATAGATCAATTAGTGAGTTGGTCCCTCGGCTTTAAAATTTTTTAAATCATTTCGTAAACTTTGATGCCAAAAATAAGTTAGTCCCTGAATTTTTATTTCATTAGGAATTTTGCTTTGATCATATACACATACATGGATGATGAATTGACACTGGCTACATTAAATAAGCTTTAAAAAAAAAACAATAATGGAGCGCATAAGGTGCAATCTTTAAGTCATATGCCTTTTTTTTAGCCAATAATCGTATGCCCTCTTCTTTCTTTTATTTTTTTGTCAGTAAGTCATATGCCTCTTTTTGGTAACAATAAGCCATATGCCTTTAACGTTGCCTTTTTTGTTTACAGTTAATTTAGATATTTAATTAGTTGGTGCTGATTTATTATTCACATGTTTTCTCTGTAAGCCACATCAACTACTGCTGGATGCTCTAATGCCATGTGTCTATTATATTATGATAAGGACTAAATTACTAACAATATGAAATTTTAGAGACCAACTTGTTAACGATATATGAAAATCCCTTATAATATAATCTTTTCCAGGGAAAGTTTACTGATCATAATAACAGTACTTTTCTTATATTAAAACTGTTTCAAATAAAAATATTTTAAAATCTTCGAAATTTCCCCCCCTTATCCCACTCCTATCACATTATCTTTATTTATTTTTATTAACAGTGCTTTTTTATATTTTAATTATTTCAAATAAAAATATTTTAAAATCTTCAAAATCTTTCCCATAATTTCAATTTTCATTGTTATCATCTCTATTTATTTTTATTTTATATTTTTTATACAATTTTAATTTCATACTTTATTTGAGCACCTATTATTATTTTTTAAATTTTCCTTTTATTCAAATCTTATTATCTATTTTGATTTTAAATAAATATTTTTACGTAATATTTTTAAAATACCTTTTTTATTTAAATAATTTTATTATCGATTTAAAGTAATATTTTTAAAAAATTATTATTTTTTACATTTTCTCATTAATTTGTATTTAATCTCCCTCCATTTTTTTCTTTCTCCAAAATAATTTTTAAATCTTTATTGGTTAGTTACAAATTGCTTGATTATTTTTATAACTTTTTTTCAATTTAATTTAGTATTTATTTAAATAATATCATATTTCTTTAAATTTTAATATGTCCCGTGCAAAACGCATGAAAAAAAAATCTATTTTGTTTAGTTTATGTAAAACTAAATTCATTATTTGATAGAACATAAATGAGAAATTGATAGCATGTGAATGCCAAGTAAGGAATAATTCCTTGATTGAATTGAAAGCTTTTAAAAAAAAAAACAGAGAAAGTGAGAAAGGGCGGTTAAGCAAAGACAGACTCTTTTTTAGTACAAAAGATGGACTTTAGATTAAAAAAATTAAAGAAATGGGCTAAGTAGAGGGAAGAAGTGGCTGAGATCCAAAAAGAGGAAGGAATGAAATAGTAGGAGGGGAAGGTGTGTTGGAGTTGGAGATGATAGGAATTTTTTTATTCTGGCCAAGAAAATGATAGGAATTAAAGGAAGGACAAATGGAAATCACAGAAATCGAAGGGAATCAAGTGGAGTGACGTGTGAAAGTCGAGATTGATGGAGGGTTGAAATGGAGAAAGCAAAAGCAGAAGCAGATGGTTCTTCTTCACAACTTCCACAACTGGACTGGATACTCCGAGAGCACGCTCTCTCAATGAAAGAGTGGATGACAATGCATCATAGTTACCACTTTCCAGTCTACTAGATTTTCTAATAATAATAATATAAAATTAATATTAAAATTATATATATTAATTAATATAGTGAAAGAAGCCAGTAGGAAAGCGAGATATGTGGAGATGCGTAGGTCAAGTTAAACTGTATGGCTAGTGCCAATGCCATCAACACTTTTTAGGGTACATCTATCTCTCGGCCTAGCTGTTTGCTTTGCAATCCAAAAACCAACCCTAACCCTACCTGGCTTCTTACCTTCATGGGAAAAATGGTTTTTGAGTATAGACTATAAAGACAATAGATTTTTGGGAGGTGAAAGAAAGATAATTGGTTTTTCGGGATAAGGGGTATGATGGGTATTAATAAAATATGAGTGTAATGGCCAAATTGCCCTTAAGTAATAATGATAAGGAAAAAAATCAAACCTAGATTAAGACTCATGTTGGAGGGAAGAAAAAATTGAACGAAGAAGCACGCACATTCATAACTCGGTGGAGACAAAGACAAAGGCGATGACAATGATAGAGGTGACAGCGTGAGGTGAGTGGTTGTTCATTGAAGGAAGCGTCATTGACAATCAACTTTCTTGATCAGGGAGCAAAGCATTTTTCTTCTCGTTGTTCATCTATATTGAATCCTTTAAGGTATGTATCTAAATCTTGCCGTCATTTTTCTTCTTCATTATTGCTACAATCTTTGGCTATAAAGAAACTGAGTACGAACAAAGTTGCTTGCTTAATTTCTCCCATAAAGTAAATGATGAATGCACTGTAAGGGACTTTAAAATTATATTCTTAAAATAATAACATCTTAGAATGATAAATTAACCTCATATTTGTATTTCAAATCAGTTCACAACTAAATTTAAAAAAAAAAAGTGTTGGGGGATTATATATTGTGCCAAAAAAAAAAGAATTCCACAATATTAAGTGATTTAAATCATTGAGGCTTTATATTTTGGTTTTTTTATAACCAAACAATATAAAACAGTGTTCACCATGTGTTTGATGAAAAGCCTCAAAGAAGTGCGTTTATGATGAATGGTCTAGAGACATGCATTTTGAATTCGTAAAATTATAGCCATTGTTGGTGCATTATAGCCACTTGCCTCATGACTCTACTTTTACTCACTTTCCATCCGTTCCTATTTGATCTAAAATATACCAAATATAGATGTAATATGACCATTTATTTTACCATATAAACCTCCTTGATGTCATGAAATTTTTTAGAAATAAAATGCCTATCTCTCACATAGTATGCTATAACTTAAATACATAAATATTATGGCTTGTAGTTTAGTATGTTTATGACGAATAGTTAGAAGATCTGCATTTTGATACACTTGTTTTCCATGTCAATTCACAGTGCATTTACTCACTTATAACCATTGACTGAAGCATGTGATAGAGCTCTTAATCAAAGGTTAAAGCAAAATAGTGATTTGGATTAGATGGACTTGATTTGGAACTTTGCAAGTGGGAGATGTGATTTGTCTTTGTCTTGGCATGGAGGAGTTGAATTGCAATATTATAATCATGAAAGGATCTTGGGTTCAGAGATTCTTTGGTTGAATCTAATCAGTTCACCAAAGATGGACCTTAAAGATTGGTTGTGATGATTCTAATGAATATATCTTTTAGAATATTTACATTTTATGATTGTTAATGCATGTAAATTTTAGGGATATTTATAAATCTTTATATATACTTTTGGAATATGTATGTTATATGATGTACCAAGGTATCATTTGGTGATAAATTGATATGTAATTTATGGGATTGACTGGAATTGTTGTATAAGACTAATATAATAAAATAGATCAATTGTTATTATATATGTTGATGTATATTTATCGATAGCATATCTTTGAAATGATTGTAATCAAATATTCTTAAAAAACTGCCAACCACCTGAATTGATTTTTTCAATTATAATTTCGATGTGATTAATCATTTTTTCTAAAACCTCACTGATGTCTATAAAAAATGTTTGACTACTCAATTAAATTTTTTCAATTATAATTTTGATGTGGCCAATTATTTTGTAATCACCGCAGAGGACAAGTGAGCACATTAGCTAAAATCTCACCCATACCCATGGAAAACAGTTGACCACCCAAATTGATTTTTCCAAGTATAATTTTAATGCGGTCAACCATTTTTTCCGAAATCTCATCCATGCTCATGAAAAACAATCAATCATTTAATTAGATTTTTCTAGTTATAATTTTGATGTGGTCAATCATTTTTGTAGTCATCTTAAAAGCCAAATAACCACAGCAAGGTAGTCAAGTCCAACTTGTTGCATGTACAATTGTTCAATATCTTTGTGTAATTCATTACACTCTACAAGATTGTATAATACATGATTATCATGCCAAATTGATAAGCAATTAAAAACAAAGTATTTAGTATCATTAAGGACATATTAGTACACTATAATATATACATCTATAGAATGGCTGATAGATCTATAGAATGACTGACGGACTGATCATTTATAGTACAATATTCCATTTGATAATAATATCATATCATGACCAATTGCTTTTGACAATAATTGAAAGATTGTAATGGTGCTATATTTAAACTTACAGAACCACAAGATATATTCTATTAAGTGTCTATGTTTCCAATCCAAGTATAACTATACCCACTACACCAAAATAGGCTTTTCTTAGCGGTTATTAACCCCCAATAATGCCAATACTGATAAAAGTTGGTATTGTCATTGGCGGTTGTGAACCACCAATAAAACTTTACATTCATTGGTGGTTATACAAAACAACCACAAAGAAAAATGTTTTCTATTTAAATAACATTTAATTTATTTTCACTTTAGTTGGCGGTTATACAAGATAACCGGCAACTATTATATAGCAAATTTTTTTAAATATTAAATTGAATTTTATTATAGTTGGCGGTTATATATCACAACCGCCAACTAATATATATTGAATTTTTATTTTAATTTATATGTTAAATTGAATATTTACTTTTCGTTGGTGGTTATATTATATAATAGCCAACTATAGTGAAAAAGTTGGTGGTTATAATAATAACCGCCAACGAAAGTTATAATTTTTTTTTTGTTTTCCTTTATATTTTTTAACATTCTCACTGACCTGCTTCAGTATCAATACGTAGAACAAAATACCCAGAACCTAAGAACCAAAAGGCATCTAAAACCGAAGTTATCCTAAACCAAAAGTTATATTATATCCAAAATATTTCATTCTAAAGTTACAAAAAACAGTCATATCCAATTGATAAGAGCAAAAAATGATGTAACATGCCTAATTAACATTATCCCGGAACTAGATTTCTAAAAGTATCATATATATCAGGCTAAGATCTACACCTTCTGCATTAACTAATATATATATATATACAAGACCAAAAGTTACATACCAAACTATTTATCATATATGATGACCAAGAAGAAAAAAGGCATCTAAAATCAAAGTTATCCTAAATAAAAAATTTTATTATATCTAAAATATTTCAATCTAAAGTTACAAAAATAATTATATCCAATTGATAAATGTAACAGGCCTAATTAACATTATCCAGTAACTAGGGGTCTGTTTGACAGTGTTTTTTGTTTTATTGTTCTCAAAACAGTTTTGTAAAACTGTTTTCGAGAATAAGTTTTAAAAACAAGAAAATAAAAAAATCTGTTTGAATAATTGTTCTTAAAATCATAACTAGTAAGTGATATATGAATTATTCAAAATTTATAATTTCACCATTAATGAAGTGGATGTTTTTCACATTTTCTTGTATTTTTCAAAACAAAAACTACAAAACACCTTAAAGTTATTCTGATTTTTCTGTTCTTTTATTTTTTTATTTTTCAGAATAGTTTTTATAAAATAGGTTTACCAAACAAGTTTTTTTGTTTTTCTGTGTTCAAAAATAGAAAACTGTTTTTAAAAATAAAATCAAACAGGCCCTAAATTTCCAAAAAGTATCATATTTATCAAGCTAAGATCCATAGCTTCTGCATTAACTAATATATATATATATATATATATATACACAAGACCAAAAATTACATATCAAACTATCTACCATATATGATGACCAAGAAGAAAAAATGCATCTAAAACCAAAGTTATCCTAAATCAAAAGTTATATTATATCCAAAATATTTCAATCTTAAGTTACCAAAAACAGTCATATCCAATTGATAAGAGCAAAAAATGATGTAACAGGCCTAATTAACATTATCCAGTAACTAGATTTCCAAAAGTATCATATATATCAGGTTAAGATCTACAGCTTCTGCATTAACTAATATATATATATATATATACAAGACGAAAAGTTACATACCAAACTATCTACCATATATGATGACCAAGAAGAAAAAAAGCATACATGCATCTTTTAGCCTCTAAAAATGATCATTCTAAGGTTCTTCCTTTGTACTGCCTGCAACATGACATCCAAAACATATTAGAACCACCAATTGAATGTAACTATATGATAGAACATAAACCAAAATAGCTATAAATTAAGTACAACCATACAACTACAAATAATTAACATTATAGAATGTATTCACCTCCTAAGTCCAACCACATATTAACTCCACTTTTCTATGAGTTCTTCTATTTGAACTTTGGAGTATGCCTCATAGTACGTATCTGGGAAATACTAAATAACAATATTAAATATTACAAAAATAGATTACATTATTAAAATTTCATATAAATATTATAAAAATGAATTATGTACATACCTTGGAGGGGATCGAGATCTGTTGATGTAAAATGATATTTTTCATGTATTTCAGCACATAGTACCAACAATCATTATCATTACATTGTCTCAGACACTAAATAAAATTATATGAATAATAGATTAATTACAATAAATGTTAATATCAATATTTGATTGAATATTAAATTATAAATACCTAAATATGTGGCCATTTATACAATAAGATCAGATTTGATGGAGTTTTTTGGTTGTTGGGCTTACTATTGTTGCTTAGTCTGCATGCTACTAAAAACATACACACACCTTTGTTAAGCATTACAAAAGAAAATTAATATAGGAAAAAGTATTGAAGTTAATAGAAAAATACAAAGATACATAATATAATTGCATATTCTTATTGATTTATCATCTCTAGCACAAGTGGGCGGTACTCTGGCGGACTTCCTTTGATATCCAAAAAATATATTTTTGGTTTCATGGATTCAATACAAATTAGCATCCAATGATTCATAGCAGAAAAATTTACTAGTTTTAGCAAAGAAATTAAACTTAAAATAAAGCAGTGCAACATGAAAATAAGTTATTGTTCAAAAGTTTAGTGATAAGTGACTTACCCCTATATAAATGGTGCCAAGAATAACACCCCATCACCCCCCTTTGCAGTTAATGCATCTGCCACATTTTGCGATTGTTCTGTGATTGTTCTTTGCAGCATCAAACCCGATGTATAAGCCGATATATCTTGTGGGTAGATGAAGGCAAATTTATCAGTCAGCTGAGAAGGGAGTAGAAGGTTTTCATACAAAAACCTAAAATGGAAAAAAGTAATAGATTAGTATCACAGAGTCAAATGAAGGATCAAGCAGAAAACAATTCATTTATGCTAATTTCAATACCTGATGTATGTGTTAATATTTTATAGCCCAAGCCATCCATAATCAATGATGAAGGATAGCATCTCTTCAGTAATAAGCTTAGATACCTCCTTACGATAAACCACTACGTCATAAGTAATGTGTATCAACTACCATAATCCCATGGTTAATATACGATTAAACAATTCACAGTTTTTTGAATTTGAAACTTGAGGTTGAGGCAGTCCCTTTGGTGGCGCAGTGATTGATTCCTTCGTTTATCCCGATGCAACAATTTGCTTCCCTTTATTCTTTCTTGTGGACTCTGCAACACAAGTGGTCAATTTATTAACATAAGAACTTTTGTAATTAATGAAATATCAACTAACTTACCTTTTTTGATGGAGTGATAGTAATGAGGTTCATGGGCCATGCTACAAATCCACCCGTGGCTTGTGCTACCATTTCTACCCCCTGGGTAGGCACAGGCGACCTTGCATTCTCCTCTTCGGGTAGTGCAATCGATACTTTAACATGGTTTGCAGGCAAGGGTGCATTGTGAAGCATATCCCCTGGGATATTATATACTTGTCCTTTTGCAACAACATGCTAGGGGTTATCCAGCCACAATAGACAATGTCCTATACCTTATATACCAATCATAACATAAAAAATTATTTATATGTATAAAAAAATTAACAATGAATTTAGTTAATAAGAAAAACAATTACCTAAGGGAGATGCTCAGATGGAAGAGTGCAACTATGATTCGCACTAGGACTAACTACAACCCCTAGAGTCCCTTGTGACGTCTCTTGTTTTACCAACAACTCTAGCTGGGCTAATCATCTGTTCATATCAGATTGTGTTTCACGTTATTGCTAGACGATTGCCTCCAATTCAATAACCCTAGCTGTTACATCTGAATGGCAGTGTTTGGTCCAAAAATAGGCCTTGTTAGTGACACCAAACCTCATACCTCTGACACGTCCAGGGTACTCAGGGAGCTCAAATGCCTGGTTAAGTACATCCAACCCTGAGCCTTTATCACCTTTAGAGGTCTCATTTGAAATCTTGTCCTGTGAAAATAAAACAAGTACTAAATTTTTTTCCTAAAAAATAAGATTTCAAATTATTTTTTGAACAAAGTAATACTTACTATTTTTTCAAAAACTCTCTGAACATTCTCATTCTCAATAACCCCTTCTTTGTTTTTCCTAGATTCTGGCCATAGTTCATGACAAGGTACTTTTTTCTGCTTGCATCCCTCCTTTGACACCTATGCATTCACACAAACAACAATTGATCGTTCTAATAAATTTAAGTATTAACCAACATAAGATATAAATGCACTTACCAACTTCTTCTCTACTCCAGAGTATCCCAGACGACCAGCCCTATAAGGGTACAGTTGACTCTTTGCTTTTTGATTGTTTGCTTTACTTAATTACTGAAAAAAAATTACTACTTAAATCAAACAATTATAAACAAAGAGTAATAGAATAGATTTAATTATTAATAGGAAAACATGGTTTACCTTGAACTTTTCATAACATCACTAATCAATAAAACCATCCCAGTGTTCCTATTTTATGTAGATTGCAAATTTAGCAAGCAAATGCTCAATGATGTTTCCAGCTTCATCTTTCATAAAGCTTAGTCAAGATATATCAGAAATTACGCATCGATATTCCTGCCTTTTGATATATATACCCTCTATAGCCCTCATCAACATCAAAAGCAGACTATAAAACAAAATACTCAAATTAATTATAAGTTTGCATGCATCTATTGAAAAAAATAATGCATCTAACTACTATAATTAATTACCACAATATCTTGGAAAACTAAGTCCTTCATAGCAAAGGGGACCTTCCTCCAATCATCCCATTTTGGATGGCTGATAGGCACTTTCAACTTTGCCGCCACTCCGATATAACTGCTAAACTTCTGCCCATCTTCATTCAGTGGATGATTTTTGTAATTCCATTCCACATCGATCTTGTTTCCAGTATCTCTCGCATGGCAAACCTCTTTCAGTACTGTCAAACCACGTCTGTGCATCACCATCTCTCCTCGTAATGTCACATCCTTAGCCATATTTACCTACAATAATATGCAAATAATCAAATATTGAAAAAGAAATTATATTACAAAATAAGAACATCATATTAAATAACGAAAAGAAATTAAAGGCCATTGTGTTTAAATAAAACATTTTCCTCTTTCTAGTTGTACCCTGAATGATTCGTCCCTTCCTTTTCATGATCCAAATTCCCTCTTCATGATCATCTCTCTTATAGAAGGAATCATCTTCGGTGGAATTAATATCAAATGATGCCCCGAAGAATGGATCATCCTCAATATCTTCATCCTGTTGGTCTCCACCATCGATTATTTTGTTGGTTAACATTACAATGGACCACCTCTTATTAGCAGGATGAGGGACATGAAACACCTGTTGAGTTTGAGATGCTAAAATAAAAGACTCATCTCTATACCTTGGCTTATTAAGATCAACTAGAACGAACCTTAACTCATGAACTCGAAGGCCATTCTTGTTGTCAACCCACTTACAACTGAAAACTGGTGCTCGAAACAAGATGTCATCCAACTCCCATATGTGCTCAATTACCCCGAAGTATAACATATTTGCAATAATATGGTTCCTATCTTTGGCACTAGAAATATGCATTGATTGAGTTATAAGGGTTACCCCACTATTTTGCATTATGCTCTGATCATCATGCTCTTTGGTATATAACGTGTAGCCATTGATGAGATAACCAATGTAAAAGAAGACATGCATTGATAAACCATTAACAAACCATCTAAACCTGTATGAAACTAAACCAGGATTCCTTTCTAACTCTGAAATAATGTGATCTCTCAACCAATCTATACAAAGTCGATTATGTTCTCTCGATATGCAACTCTCATTCTTATTGGGGCTTACACTTCTAAGTTTCTCTTTGTGCATTTCCATGTATGGAAGAACCTCATCAGAGTTATGAAAAATGTACAAGTGAGCTTGCTCCCACTATGTCCTGGAGATGCTAACAATTTCCTTTCTCATGATCCCTTCCCCAGATATTCTTCCTATGTGACAAGACTTAGGAAGGCCAATGTTATTGACATTGGATAAGTATTCGGTGCAAAATTCAATAGATTCTTCGACTATACACCGTTCAATAATACAACCTTCTGGTCTACTTTTATTTTTCACATACCCTTTTAATATCTTCATGTAGCGCTCAATCGGATACATCCATCTCATATAAGCTGGCCACATAACTGTGTCTCCCTAACTAGGTGAACTGTTAGGTGAACCATCATATCAAAGAAAAAAGGTGGGAAATACATCTTAAGCTCACATAAAGTAACGATGATGTCTCTTTGTAATGCTGGCAACTTTACAAGGTCAATCACTTTGCTGCAAATATATTTGAAGAAGAAACATAGTTTGGTGATTGTCTCGAACCTTTTTCGGCAAAATGGATCCTATGGCCACTGGCACAAAATTCTCCATCAAAACATGGCAATCATGAGACTTCTGACCTTCTAACTTCAAGTCTTTCATAGAACAAGGTTCCTAATGTTTGAGGAGTACCCCTCTGAAACTTTAACTCCATGAAGAAACTCACAAAAAGCAATTTTCTCATTTCTAGATAGAGTGTATCTTGTAGAAGGTAGATAAGTATGGCGTTTCTTCTTTATCGATGCCAATTCTCCTCTTATTCCCATAGCAACTAAGTCCAACCTTGCTTTCATGCCATCTTTAGTCCTCCCCTGCACATTAAGTAATGTACCAATAATGTTTTTACATACATTTTTTTCTATGTGCATGACATCAAGGAAGTGCATCACATACAAAGACTTCCAATACCGAAATTCAAAGAAAATTGATCTTTTCTTTCACCCACTAGTCCCAAGGTATCTTGGAAAAGGTTTCCCGAAATTCTCTATCAAATCCTTTACCTTGTCAAACAATTGCTCACCACTTAATGGCAAAGGTTCCTTCCCTTCTTCTGTATTCCCATTAAAGGCTTATCTCCACCACCTGTAAAAATGTCCCGAAGGCAAAAATCTACGATGTCCAAGGAAGACAAATTTCACACTATGCTCTAACCGTATGGAATGTATGCCTTCTTCACAGATATCCAAACTCTCATTTGATACTATACCCTGAAAAATTACCATACGCTGGAAAATTATTGATTGTACCAAACAACATAGCTCTCAACTTGAATGTCTCTTCCCTATATCCATTATACACCTCCACACCATTCTCCCACATTAGCTTTATCTTCGATTAATGGAGCCAAATATACATCTATATCATTTCTAGGTTGTCTGGGTCCTGAGATTAGCATAGACAACATCATAAACTTCCGCTTGATATATAACCATGGTGATAGGTTATAAATCACCAAAATCACGAGCCATGTACTGTGAGTACTACTCTGTATACCATGCAGATTCATTCCATCGGTAGATAATGCAAGGCGTAGGTTTCTATCTTCTACCTCGAAGTCTTTATATTGACTATCAATTTTTTTCCATTGAGGAGAATTTGTAGGATGTCAAAACTTTCCATCTTCAATTCTTTCATCTACATGCCATGTCAAGTGCTTTGCAATTCAGAACTTCTATACAAGCATATAAATCTAGGTATAATGGGAAAATACCATACCACCTTTGGTGGACTCGATTCTTTCTTCTTGTATCGTGGGGCGTTGCATTTATGACACAGGTATAAAGATGCATATTATTTCCATAATAACACACAATCATTAGGACAAGCATGTATCCTCTCGTAGCTCATCCTAATAGAGCATATCATTCGTTTAGCCTCATATGTTCGGCTAAGAAGCTCATTATCCTTTGGCAGCATATCCTTTAAAAGTGCAAGCAATTCTATAAAGCTCTTATCACTCCATTCATTGCTCGCTTTCAAGTTGTACAACTTCAACACAGCTGATAATATCGTGAATTTTAATACAAGCATAGTATAATGGCTATTCTACATCATTTTTCAACCTCTCAAACATTCCAAGACAATCTTGAAGTTTATCCTTAATCACATTTATCATCTCTTCAAGATGGTCAACCTCAAATGTACTTATGTTGAAATCATTCGAACCACTATACCCCGAACTACTATACCTATCATTTGTCTCACAATGCTTTGTCTAACATGTGTAACCTCGGTCAATTCCATGACACACTAAATGATCTTCCAAGTCATCTACACTAACTAGATTCCCATAGCAACACTTTAAGCAAGGGCATAAAATTTTATTAGGGTTATCCGCATGCTCAACTACAAATCTAGTGAACTTTTTCTCTCCATTTCTATACTCCTTAGTCAAACGATTCGTAGACATCTATGATCAATCCATACTCCTAAGATGTGTATCAATTTTGGCAGAGCCTCCCTTAGAAGTTGAGGGTGCAATAATCCTACAACATCTCACAAAAAAGTTAGACTTCGTAATTATAAGTATTATCATTTTCCATCGAATCCCAAACAACCTAGGTTATATATCTTTAAATATAATGACTATCACTATTCAAAAGCAATACAAAATTGAACAAATACAAGATTGAATCACAAACTTTCTTACAAGCATAGTTTAATTTTTAAAGAAAAACCGGCAGTATAACAGCTTTTAAAATGAGAGTTTCTAGGGCTTTAAACCATCTCTTTACATAAAAATAGAAAATTACAACAAGTATAAATTAATCACAGTAGTAATTATGTCCTAAATAATTTCTAATAATCAAATTACTTATAATTAATAAACTAATAATGATTCATACTATTAAATATAAAATTTCAATCAATCATTTTCAATTCAAAACTTCACCTTATAACTTCGTATGGAAATGTTTCCATACTAATCAAACATTAGTCAATCATTGTAGCAATCATTAAATACCACCATTCTGAGCAAGTTTTAAAGCAAAATCAACATACCTTATAAGCTTTCACTATATACTAGAGCTTTTAGTTTAGCAATGACACATTCAATTTGCATTACATAAGAGTATAAGCAAAGATCATATCCCAAAAAAGTATTAATTTTCATCAATCAAAAGTAAGAATTCTGGTTTAGAAATAGAGAAGACACTAAAAGTGGGAATTCTAGTTAATTTTTTATGATGGAGTTTATGAATTCAGGTAAATACATTTTTTATACCCAATATGTAATACAAAACATGCATCTAACTTATTTCAAAGCCTTTTGTGTTAGCTTTTACACAACTTTTTGATGCCCAACATGCAACACAAACCATACATCCAATCACACTAGTACACTTGTAATACCACTTTTTTGAAAGACACCAATAGAGCAGATATGGATCCCCTCAATTGCCACTTCCTCAATTGCCCCTCAATGGCCTCAAATCTGACCATTTATATTATCTTACGATGGTTAGAGTGTGCCACGTTTCAAGCTATAATAAAAAGGCATAAGAGCTAGCAATGAAATATTCATATTATTCTTACAAGAAAACTCTGTAGCAAAATGCACTGATCAAACATGATTGTTCACTATTCATGTTAAGGCTGATCGTTCATCGCATCTACCACCAAAAAAGTATAAAATATATTTACCAAACACAAATACACAAAGATCTAGAGAGAGAAGACAAAAATAAGGGTTGTAAATTGTAATACAAAGAGTATTTTCTCAAACTAAAAAGAAAAGCCCATAAAAACATCATTGCCATAAGACTTGGTAAAAAACATTAAGTCGTGAAGGTATTCTCTTGTGCACATTTCTTGAAGCAACAGATGATGCTTTCTATGATCTACTCCATATTTTTTCATTTTTTTTATAATTTTGATATCCCATTTAAATTTTAAAATAAGCAGAATACATAATAAAGACAGGATTAAATAAAAAAAAATCTAAAGCATTCAAAGTTAAATTCTCTATTGCTCCCCTTAGAATGCTAGAAACTGGATTCATAATAAAAATTATTCAAAGGTGAGGAGAGAGTCATAAAGCTCATCAAAGAAAAGAATGCAAGGCGAACATGTCCTTGTACAACTAAACAATGTTCATACTATCAGCTCACTTTCTCCGACATATTTATTTAAAAGTTATGGGCCCTATGACAGAAGTTAGTAAAACAATTCATTCAGTCACATTTCAAACAGGAGAATCATGTGATACGAAATAATGTTCATACTGTAAACCTGGAGTTGGTCCTATAATGTTCCCATCAATAAGTTCACAAAACCTATAGTTTAAGACTTCAGAGTAGATGGTTCTAGTTCTTACTGTGAAGCTAACAAACTCCAAACTTTATTTCCTCTTTCAAGGCAAAGGACATCTGAGAATTTTATATTAACAGTTTTGTTGCATGAGAAAAAGGTTTCCCTAATTAAAAACTATTAATAATGACATAATCAATGACATAATGAAGTTGTAGATAAATACTATTGTTTTAATAAATTTATATCAGCGTCAAACCTTATCACCAGCACAAAACCATAACTTTTCTAATAATGTAGTTGGAGCTAAAAATAAATAGCAGAATATATGATATGTCCACTATTTGTAACTGCTTAAAATAATAACTCTATTCTAACATAGAAGCAGACTCCAAAACTAAAAATAAACAATACTTTAAAGAACAAATATGTTTGAAAAAAGTACAAAGTTTTAGGTGGGTATCAAATAAAATGTATGTATTGAATAATACATGTAGATTTAAGATCTACCAACATGTATATCACAATGCATGATAGAACCTTTTGACAAGTAGTATATATATATTACTAGATGAATATGATATATATACATATGTCAACTCAAAGTAATACTTTTGGATATTGATAAACAATCCTCCAATGTATAATACAATACAATTATGTATCACACAAAGGGTCAGATTTGAGGTAATTGAGGGGCAATTGAGGGAGTGGCAATTGATTAGGGGATCCATATCCCTAATAAAGCATCTCGAGTACCGTAGTGTTGCAAAATTCATTATCAAACCCATTTTCTAGTGGGGAATCAAAGACCAAACGAAAAAAATAAGAGCAAAGGGAAATGAAAAAAATGGATAAAATTGGGAAAAATAAAGATAAGAGAAAAAACAAATCAATATCACTATCGACTAATTAGCCTCGTATCAAGATAATTTTAGAAAAAATTATGAGCTACAATGGGAGGTTCCCCAGAGAGAGACGAGCTATGATGGGAGGTTCACTAGCGAGAGACAATCGAGCTACAATGGGCAGTTCACCAATGAGAGACGAGCTACGATGGGAGGTTCACTAGTGAGAGAGCGCCAATGGGAGGTAGCAAATTTTTGCAAATCTACAGAGAGGACGTTGGCGGCCATATGGGAGAGAGGAAGAAAAAGATGACCTTTTTCAGTGAACGGGAGGTTATATTTTCATGCTAGAGGTGAAAGAAATTAAAGAAGCTCACTTTATTATTATTTTTTTTTATCTTTCATTGGCGGTTATTTTGAATAACTGCCCAACTAAATGTAAACTTTTCTTTGCGTTTAACATTTTAAATGCAAAGAAAAGTTTTACTTGGCTGTTAATAAATTAACCACCAATAAACAACAATATTTCGTTGGTGTTTTTCTAAATAACAGCCAACTAAGACTTTTCTTGGTATTTTCTAAAATAACTGCCAATGAATGGACGCCAAGAAAAGCCTATTTTGGTGTAGTAACTCATTAAGGATAGAGGTTATTCAATACATCAAATTCCTACTATAACTATGCTCATAAAAGATAAAGAACTGACTTATCAAAAAATTTATTTGATTTTCTTAAATATGAAATCAATTCAAGTGTTGCCAGTCCTTTTCAATTTAGACATTGTCTTAAACATAAACAAATATTGATCTATTGAATAGTTTTCCTATCAACAGCAATAAAGACTTAAAATGTTATACCATACATGTATTACCACTTGCTCAATTTTTGGCTAAGGGACCTATTGCTTGTGGGATCCCAAATCATTGTCCCCATCACTGAGAAGGTCATCCAAGAAGAGCAGGTCGACAGGGTCTTCATCAAAGTCATGGAAGTTTCAAAAATCTACTCCCAGGAAGCCATAGGGTGGCCGACAAGCAATGCTAACCTCTGACCTTCATTTATAGATCTGCTATGAAAAATTACAAATCTGTTTATCATCTTCAGATATGCTCCTCTGTGTTTGCAGATTTGTTCATCATCCTCATCGCTCCTCCATGATCGCAGCTAACAGCAACCACACACTCCTCTTCCTCTCCAGATCTTGTTTGCATCTAACAATGACAGCACACTCTCTTCCTTCGACAAAGATGATGGCTAGATTGAAGAAAAGAAGAAAGAAACAGGAATGGTCCGTTCAAAGAAGAAATGAGTAGATCATGAATTAGATGACGATGGATATGAACGAAAGGTGAAGGGCATTTATGACGTGGGTGTGTCTGATAAAGGAGGGAGGAGGATGTGAGAGACAGAGAGACTGTGTCCACATCTTTAAAGAAATCATGAGGATGAAGATTGAAGCCAAAATATAGGGGGAAAAAATTGAAGCTTTGTTACTGGAAAATGATATGTTCAAAGAGAGAAAGAGAAATTTTTTTTAATAATTTATTTTTTTTATATAAGGGTTTTGTTGCCATTAATTCACACGATTTAATATAATTACTAAATAAAAATTATATTATGATTACATTTATTTTCTTAATAAATAAAAATTATATTAGCATTTCATCTTTTTTTTTATCCTATCAAATGTATTTTATGATTCTTATTTTCATTCATATTTCTTTAGAATGGTTCCCATTGTACCAAACAGGCCTAAGAAGAAAAGGAGAAGAAACATGTGGTAGATGATTAAAAAAATTCATTCAATAATATATATTATTTTGTAATATAATATTTTATATTTTGATATTATATGATTATATTAGATTTATTTTAATTTTTTCTAGAAAGATTAATTTTGATTTTGAGAGTCAAAAGGAATGATAGGCTTCTATAAATATGTAAGGAGAGATTTTTTACATTTTAATAATATAGAATTTGTCACATTATTTATAATTATATATTCAAATTATTATGAATTTTATACTTTATCTCACTATACTGATGATTACTTTTTTTAAAAAAAAAATTAGGTCTTTGAGAGTGAATAGGGATAAGAAAATTCTATGAAAATGCAAGCACGGATTTTTCGCATTTTAATAATGTAAAATAAGTTACATTATTCATAATTATTTATTTAAATTATTATAAATTTTACATTTTCTCTGACCATACTAATGATTTTATTCCTTTTGGGGGGAGGGGGAATAAGTCTCTTAAGTCTTAACATAAATTTTAAGTTTCAATCTTGTATATTTTGAATTTATTAATTTTATTTTAAGTATTAAATATATTTTTAAATTTCATTTCTATGAGTCATTTTTTAAAATCATAAAACTTATTATTTATAGTAATTTGTACATGAATATTTTTAGTTACATAAATGCCACACCAATTGCTACATGAATATTGAATACTATTATTTTTTAAAAACAAAATCACAATGATAATCATTAATTGGAGAATCTCAAATCAAAATTGGTATATCACACAAAAAACCAAAAAAAGCCTACGCATTTTGCAAATAATATCTCTAGATATCATAACTTGCAATATATTTCAGACTAAAAAATAAATAGAACGTGAAATTGCATACTAACCAATAAAAGTAACAAGTATAAAGTAATCAATAACTTACAATATATTTTGGAGTAATAAATAAATTTCAACTATCTATTAATCAATAAAAGAACCAATTATCAATAAATGCCCCATCTTACTGCACTTAATAACAAGTCCAAACAAGGCTTGGCCTTCATTTGTTTCTTTTGCTTTATTTTTGCGCACTTATATATTGGAACAAAAAAATAAACTATCTGATACAAATGAGCAAACAAACAAAAAAAAAGAAAATAATTTCATTTCAGTTTTCGGGTGGTAAAAAGAGATAACACAAAACATCCCCTACAGCGCGGGCCTAAAGGCTCTAATTTTTATGATAGTCATAACTTATATTTAAGAAAAGTAAAGGAGGAAATCTTCTCAGGAAATAGATCTTTAGTTTTCCTTGATTTTTAAAAATTTTCAACATCTTGAAAAGTTGATCCTTACATCAGAAAATTCTATTTCCCAACTAAAATCTATGAAAATTTTACTTCTTGAGTTTTTTTTAATTTTTTATGATTATTTTTCAAATATATTTTTAACTTCTTAATCTTTTTTTAAAGTAGAAATGATCTTTTTATCTTTAATAATATAATATAATATAATATAATATATTTATTTAAAAAATTAATTTAAACTTTCCAAGAAGTAAAAAATGAAACAAGCAAATTATATGTAATCTTCTTGTATATTTCTAGGGAAGTATACTTGAAATATATCAAGCAAACCCTCATAATAAAAGTAATGAGAATAAGAATCAAAATGTAAATGATTTTTAATATAATGTAATAAAATAAATATATATGGTGTGTCAGAAAAAATAACTTAATTTATGTAAAATTTATTATATTTGCATAATTAATATTCACAATTTTACAATTTCAAAATAATAATAATAATGTCTTTTATTATCTATTTATGAAATAATTAATATTTTTTGTGGCCTGAGATTATTTTCTATTTTCGCTTATAACAATTACGCTTTAAGAATAGAATATAGCGCTGAAGATTCAAGGATATATAAGGAGCAATATTATCAATTAAACAGGTTGGGGCCGGTAAGGCTATCTTAACCAAAACTTGCAATTTTTAATTTGCCAAATGAGGTTTCTTAATATTGTTTTGTTGCAACTTGAAGCCTACTCTACCTCTTCCTCACTCCCCCTCCTACGTAATATTTTCCCTCTCTGTTTTTTTTTCCCATAACAAGAAGTCGACAACTGATTAATTCAGTTATTAATTACCAAAAAAAAAATTCATTTCAAGTATCATTATCTCTTAGAAATTTAAAAAAAAAAACTATTCTTGTTAACAAAAATATGATTCACAAGACGGTTCATCATATATTCATCAAATAATATATTTGAATAATCTTTATTTTCAATTTACCAACTACTACATTAACTTTTTAAAAATTAAGAGTATTTCAGAATGCATAAAATTTTAGTCAACTTTCTAATTTTTTCCCGTTTTTGGTGACAGTCAATGATACAAAATGAATTGTTTTTCAAGTGAGTTGGATTTCCTATTTTAGTAACTGAATTAAAAAATATGATTTTAAATGCAATCATTGATTATTAAACATTTTTTTGTTTAAAAAATTCCAATAATCCCTTTTATTCCTGAGTTAAAAATTGAAAAAAAATTAATTAATTAATATATAATATTTTACATTTTAAAAGAACGGATGAGATTTTATTTCCCAAAAATCTCCAGCATATCCCATCTAGTCGGTCAAAAACAACTTTCTTTTTAAACTCAATAGTTATGAGAATTTTCTAGAGAGAACGAAAAAGGCAAAGTCATATATGAAAAGGAAACTAAAGTAACTCTGCATTGTACCAAGAGTGCATTCATCGAAATGGATTATGTGCATCCATCTGACTAATATCCCAGCAACTTCCAAGCAGTCTCCCTTTTTCGTTTTCCTTCCAATTCTGTATTTACTTTTTCCCGGAAAATTAGCCTAGAAAATCAAAGTCTCTATACTAGCTTTCTTAGGCATACTGCAAACAGGGCAAGCCCGAAGCAAAGCCTCGCAAACCCTGCATGAGCAAAGATGCCTGCAAGGAAGAAACAGAAAGCACGCCTTCCCAGAATTACAGCTTTTACAAACCATCATCTTTCTTGTACTTTGTTCAACTTCAACATCATCTTCTTCCCCACCAATCACACCTATCCTTTTCTCTTCTTCGTTACAGCAGGACCCTGCATCATCTGCTGCTACACCATTGTTGAAACCATAACAAGCTCTTTCTTTCATCTGCTCCAATGTGTTATGCAGTGATAACACCATAGCTTCTTTTTCCTGAGCCAGCTTACGCCACGCTTGATTCTCTTCCTCTAGCCTTCTTAAAAAATCTTCTAACTCCATCTTTTTTTTCGCTGCTTGTGCAATTTCTTCATCTTTCTGCCTTAACAAGTAAATCGCATCCGATTCGACTTTCTTCAATATTGTCGCCACTTGCTGCTTCCTCTGATCTTGCAGCATAATTCTCAGTTTCTCATTCTGAAGCATCCACAAGAGCAACATTCAATTCCTGAACAATTTGAAACGTTGGAACCAAAGAAGAAACGCATTTAATAATGAATAACACTAACCTGTAATCTGATGTAGCGATCCAGATCCTGACTCTGCTTCTGAAATTGAAAAGCCAAGCTTTGTGAAATAGACAGTGAAGATGGATTGAGATTGTTGGCTTTCATATTACCAGAGAAGAGAAGATTTGTGTCCACAAACATATTCTGATCCCTCTGCCTGTCGTTATACAACTGCCGCAAATCCTGTTCTGGTGGTCGAGGTTTTTGTTGTGAATTGAAACATGACTGAGCTAATCCATTCTCGGTCATCATATCCTGTGACCCGCATAACGGAAACCCAAGATTGTTCGGACACAACGGCGCTTGAATCGCCATATTTGAATCAAAAGCAAATCTCAAATCGATGAAGGCGAGAACTTTCAAATATAAATAAATATATCGTGAGGAGGATCAGAAGGGACTGTGGGTTAGAAGAAACAGAGGCATTAGTGGGTATAAATATATGAAGGAATTAATGAGAAAGAAGGGAATAAATGAATGGGGGTGGATTTGATTTGGATTGAAAAGAAAGAAGTAACTGAAAAACTTGAGAGGAAAAGAGGGAGCCTAGGATACTGCAGAATAGGACTGAGTTTCCTTTCCTTGTTATTTCTAAGCATTAAAGGGGGAGATGTGTGGGACGCGGTAAGCAGCGACGTAGCACATGCAGATTTTGTGACCAAACTAAGGGGTCAGAGATTTCAGAGGCGTTAGTTTTGAATTTTAATTTTCAAATAAAGAAAAGAAAACATATATATATATATAAATATTAACTATTTGATTTCTAATTTCGAAGTGGGTGTGTGTATGTAACCGAGAAACTCAGTCACACAAACCTGTGAGGCTGTGAATGAGTCAGTGCGTCTCATTTAAGAGAGAGAGAACAAATAAAAGATTTGTCAGTTCGATTATTATAAAAGGACTGAGAGTCTGGAATTCTTTTTTTTTTGTCGGTTTTTTAACCTTTCTATATCCCTCCTTTTTTAACTTTTTTTAATCCTCCTTCTGTTTTCATTCTAAAATTATAGATACTATCTTTGTCACTGTTCAATTAATGCGATTTTTATTTTTATCTTCCGCTGACTGGTATACATTTAATTATTATTATTATTATTATTATTATTAAAAATATTTCGAGATCTTGTCATGCGCTTTATCTCTTTTTCCACGTTAATTGCTTAGTAGGAGGTGATTTCACGGAAAAAGGTATCCATCCTTCATCTTAGCAAATAATATCTCATACTTAAATTCTCCAAATTAAAATACGTACTTTTCTATGTATGAAACAACTTTCTAGTTTTTGTACCGTGTCAAAAAAAAAAGGTGTAAATAAAAAGCTTAATTGTTGTCCAAAATCATGTGTACGTCCAAAATTTAATTTCTGTCTAAAACAGTGTAAACATTGTCATCTCCGTAGTATATTCCTGAGTACAACTGTAGCAGCAATGAGGAAACTATTCTTGTTTTTCTTTCAAGATTTTTTTATTGGTATTTGTAGTCATGTCAATATTTTTTTATATCACGTATTCTAATTTTCTATAGATGTAATTTTCCATCGTGAAATGTTCAGACTTGTTAATTGTTATTATAATAGATATAGTAGACAATAGGTATCACATATTAAGTGTCGAGATTTGGTGGTGTCCGGTGTAATCTAGTAACAACTGTCTGGCCTTTTATCCAGCAAAATTATGAGGAGGATACCTAGAATTTGAAATGGCATAACAATTAACGAGAAAACATTTTCTAATATTTTTTCGTTCAAAAGGATACTTAGTATACTCCCTCCCTATCGGAAAATTTTGTCACTCTAGGATTTTTTAGATTTCTCACAATATTTTATCAATTTGGGATTTTAATAAAATATTAATTATTTATTTTATTATTTTATTCTTTATTAATATCAAATAAATCATTTAATAGGGTATTTAAATTAAAATTATTTTGATAAAATATTATTAAATTTTATAATATTTTAGATTATTTAATATTTTTTATTTTGTATAAAAAATTCTAAAAAGATAATTTGTATGAACGGGAGAAAAAGAGAGAGAGGGAGTAGAAAGGAAATCTTTGTACTGTTACATGGTCAAAAAATACCCAATTTATTGCGCAGTTATATATACAGAGAATGCACTATAAATGAGAAACAATTTCCTAATTATCATGGTAGTATTTTTAATTTTCTTGATGGGGTGTATCAAACCTCAAGATTTTTCTTCCTTATATATTATAAATATGGCAATCTAGGCCACATATAAAATCTCACCAATCTATATTAGGAAGGAACTTCTATGACACTATAAAGGGGCTATATTGATTAGATATAAATGTTTTATCTTTCCTTTTGATTTATAATCACAAGATTTCGAAATAAGATATTGATATAAAAAATAGTGTGATCCCCCAAGCAAGGGCTTTATTTTTCTTCTAATTGGGAATATAGTCTGAACTCTCGTATATATGAAATGAAGGAAAGGAAAGGATGGCAACCGATGCGGCATTGAGATTTAGGAGTTAGGACCATAGACAATAGCGGATCTATACATTTTAAGAAGATTTGTGAATTTTTAATCTTTTTCTGTGATCATAAAATGTTAAATTATTTATGAGTTTAAATTCCAACCATTATTCCCTAGATATTATGGGGCGGGAGACAACCGGAAAAAAGGCAAATGAAAAGGGGAATTTAAAGGGTGTGGATATCAGTTTCTTAACTGACAGAATAATAAGATAGGGAGGAAATACATACAGATCTAGAACATTCTTTCACTGAGAAAATGAAAGGACATCCGCCAAACAAATGGAATAAAGTCACTTGGACTTTCTTCTCTGATTCACCGTAGATACACTCCAGGAAAGAAATTGTGAGGAGAGAGATCACTGAGAGAAAACGAGAGAGCGTTGTGCTTTTTTGAGAGAGTCCATAATCAGAAAGAACGCACACACCACACCGGGATATACTGATGCACGATTGCTTGATTCTCTCTTTCGTGCGGTGTGCGGGATCGATTATAATTAACCGTTCCCTCCCTCTCGTAGATATTTAAAAGAATAAGCCCTATTTTTTTTTATTTGGGCTTGGGCTTTATCATATATATTACCCAATAAGGGTGAATATAATGTAATCCAATATCTCACACTCACACATGATGCGTCAACCCCTTACAATTCTTCCTTTCCATTTCATATTAAGTGTTCTACCATGATCGCATGGGCATGACGTCTGTAATTTGGTATTCTCGTACTAGAAATCCTTTTCAAGGACCAGCACGGAATCACCTTATGTATTTTGTTTTTATCTTGTTCATGTATTATGCATTGAATGTCCTAGATTTACCCATATACACTTTTACCCATGGCAAATCTAATCCCTCATAAGTTATTATATAAACTTAGATTGTCTTACTCTTGTATACTTAGTGTTTACGCTTAAGATGTCAACATCATAACTTCTTAATAGACATGTTTTAGACACCAGTATAAGTGTGTATATATTCAGATAATCTTTGTTTCGTCCATATTTCATTTTAATATGAAACAATTGCTTTCCTAGCATAATACCTTTTGATCGAATTTATCATGACCATTGGATATATGGTAAAGTAGCTAACATTGAATCATTTTTCCATGAAAATGTCAAAGTTATAAGGACATTAATGAGAGAATTTATTCCTTTCAGGGACTCACACAGCAATGAAGCAGAGATCTATTTACTTGCTTCCCAATTGCGATTTTAAAACACATGCAGCATGAATTGCATGCCACATTGTTACTCTTATCATATAAGAGCGTATGTCGATTTTTGGTTTGTAGTTAACACCGTATAAATTTAAATTCAGACACACACAGTGTCTAACTCAAATTCTACCAATGCTTCCACTTATCATGGCGTCCTTATTGGAGAATTCATCATCTGGTTACATGTATTATGGATTGTGGTTATCCATAATTCGATCCAAAAAAATTATATTATTGAATCACATCCTAATCTATTCGCTTTCTTTTGTAAGGGTGACATATTTTGTATTGATTCGCTGTCATATTTGCCCTCTCGTAGATTTACTAGTGAATACAAAAAGTCTCATCTTTGCCCCCTCTCTATGAGTGTCAAAAGTAGTTGCTAGTGTGAGAAAGTCAACTTTATCAACATGTACGACATACTAAACATTGTATATTTTCATAAATATATGTACTCAAATGACTCAATTATAGAAAAAATGCACTTAATTTTATTCATATAATTGATCATTATAGAGATTTGTGTTACATCATATCCTACGAATACTAAGTGATTTTACATGATCAACATATATTTCTCTAGGTGTTGGTTTGGTAAGGGGATCAGCTATCATTTGACGTGTAGGAATATGATAAATTGTAACACTTTTCTGTGCTATAACATCCCTTACAAAATTATACTTGGTGTTTATGTGCTTTGTCTTACTATGATACTTTGGATCTTTGGTGTAGGCTATGACTGCCTCCTATAATAGTTTATCAAAATAGGATCCAATTTATCATCAATGATCCCCAAGTGTTTTATGAATCTCTTCAACCATATTGCTTCTTGTACTGCTGCAGAACATGCAACGAACTCTGCTTCCATGGTAGACAAGGCAATACAAATCTGTTTCTTGCTACACCAAGATATAGCTACGTTGTTTAGCAGAAAAACGTATTCAGAAGTCGATTTGTGCTGATCTAAATCTCCTCCCCATTTTGCATAGGAGTATCCTACCAAGCATAAATCACTTCCTTGATAACATAGGGCATAATCCGCTGTGCTTTGCAAATATCTCAGGATTCTCTTCACAGCTTTCTAATGTTTCAGTTCAGGGTTTGACTGGTACCTGCTGACCAAACCAACTGCATAACATATGTCTGGTCTCGTACACATCATGGCATACATTAAACTACCAACCGCACTGGAATAAGGGACCCTTTCCATCATCTTCTTTTCAGACTCTGTCTGAAGACACATGTTTCGGCTCAGATTTTCTCCTCTTGAAATAGGGGTATCCATAGGTTTACAGTTTTTCATGTTGAATCGCTCAAGAATTTTCTCAATGTAATTTTTCTGAGAAAGGGATATTAATTTTCTTGGGCAATCTCTATGGATTTTAACTCCAACTATATAATTAGCTTTGCTCATGTCTTTCATTTCAAAATTTGAAGATAGCCATTCGTTGATAGCTATAATCGATTTTAGACTATTTTCAGCTAATAGTATATCATCCACATAAAGGAATAATATCACAAGATTCTTTTCAAAACTCTTGATATATACACAGTTGTCCTCGTCGATTATCTAGAAATCGTACAAAGTTATAGCTTGGTGAAACCTTAAATACCACTATCTAGATGATTGTTTAAGTCCGTAAATGAACCTTCTTAACTTGCAAACTTTATTTTTTTTCCCTTTCTCAATGAAAGCTAATGGCTGTTACATATAAATTTCTTCATCCAATTCACCATTTAGAAATGTGGTTTTTACATCCATCTGATGTAATTCTAAATTTAAACTTACTACTATTGCTAGAATTAGTCTTATGGCGTTAAAGCGCACAACAGGTGAAATAGTATCTTTATAATCTATACCTTCCTGTTGAGTATACTATTTTGCCATTAATCGAGCCTTGTATCGTTCAATCGATCCATCTGCATTTCTGTTAATTTTAAAAACCCATTTATTCCCAATTGCCTTACGTCTAGATGGAAGATTGACCAAATCCCAGACTTGGTTTATTCTCATCGAATACATTTTCTCTTCCATTCATTACTAGTAGGGCATGATAAAGCCTCATGTATTGAATTGGACTCATCATCATCTTGTAGAGTAACAATAAGTGATGTGCCTTCTATTGGAAAATGTCTCTTTGGCACACTTTCTCTGTTACTCCTCCGTAGTGGGGTCTCCAATAAGTTATTCTATTCTAGAATAGAGTCTTGCATTATACTCTGATAACTTTCACTCGAATTAAGAGGTTGAGATATATAAATTTGTTCTTCAGTTTCTTCATGTATCTCATAAAGAGATACAGTATGATTTACCTCACCCCTTCTAGGGAATTCGTTTTCTAAAAATGTTGCATCTCTAGATTTTATTTCAGTCACACTTCCATCCTGGTTTTCTTCAATGAAAACATAACTCTTAGATTGTTCAGAGTATCCAATAAAGATACATTTCTTCCCTCTTGGACCTAGCTTTCCATATTTGTGGAAAGGATCATGGATATAAGTTGCTGACCCCCAGGGTTTTAAAATATTTAAATCCAGCTTACAATTTGTCCATTGCTCATAGGGTGTGGATGTGATTGATTTTGAGGGCACATGGTTAAGTATGAAGGCTGCAGTTAAAATTGTATCTCTGCAATACGAAATGGGTAGATTGGCTTGTGCCATCATGGACTTAATCATGTCTAGTAATGTTCTATTTCTTCTTTTGGCTACACCATTTTGTTATGGGGTGCCAGGGATTATAAGTTGCCTTACTATTCCCTTTTCTTCATAGAGCTCTTTGAATTGGTCCGATAAATATTCACATTCGCAATCGGTCCTTAATACTTTGATTTTCTTGTACATTTGATTTTTGATTAAGTTCATGTAACGTCTAAAATATTCTAGTGCTTCAGATTTATGCGACATCAAATAGACATAACCAGATCACGAGTAATCATCAATGAAAGTGATGAAATAAACAGCTCCATGTCTTGCCTTCACACTCATAGGACCACAAACATCTGAATGGAATAATTGCAATGGAGTTTCTGCCCTAGTTCCAGTTCCAAATAGTTTTCTAGTTGGTTTACTAGCCAGGCAATGCTCACACAAGGACATTTTCATTTATCAATTGTACCTAGCAATCCTTCTTTAGCTAGTTTAATCATTCTATTTTGATTAATATGTCCTAGTCTAGCATGCCAAGTATTCACATCAACATTTGAATTGAAAGAAGTTGCAAAGCAATCATACATATAAAAATCACCAATAATATCCATTACAAAGAACTTCTTTGAAAGAAAAGCTGAACCATAAAAGGTTGTCTTTAACGAAATGTTTGCTACCTTATAATGAAAGTTTACATTAAAGCCATAAATTAAGAAGCAGGAAATAGAAATTAAGTTCCATTGAATGTCAGGCGCATGGAGTACATCATAGAGGATCAAGGTTTTTCCACCTTGCAAAGTTAATTTGCAAGTTCCTATGCGATTCACCTCAACTCTTGTGTTATTACTAACATAAAGCCACTTGCTTTGATTCGGCTATCGACGGTACTCCGAAAAGGATCCTCGATCCCTGCTCACGTAGTCTGTGGCAATTATCCAAGAAAAAGAAATAGTTTCTATTAAAAAAATAGTACTTGAAACACAAGATATATGTGAATTAACATAATTCACTAATACCTTTTCACGTTCATTTTGCTCAGGGCAATCCCTTGCAAAATGACCCATTTTCAGGCAGGAATAACACTTAACCTTACTCAGGTTAGTCTTCTTCTTCTTTTTGCCCTTCTTCCCTCTTTTCTTGAAGGGTTTATTCCCCTTTTTAAATTTCGGGCTATTCTTCTTACCTTTTCTCATAATTTTCTTGCCCTTCTTTGAATTGGGCTTAGGATTAGAAGGTCATGCTTCTTCTGTCAAATAGGCTTGTCCAAAGGTTCTATAGGCCTCTAGAAGTTGATCTTCAAGCTCTAGGTGTTTTGTCACATCACTGAAGGTGTTGATATTCTCATTATGGGTCAAGTTGACTTTCATGCACTCCTAGCTTGAAGGGAGTAACCTTATGACAGCCTAGATCTGTTGTTCATCAAACAATTCATGCCCAACTTCCCTCAGTTCTCTGATCATGCTGGCCATCTCTCGTAGATGTTGTTTCATAGGAGTGTTAGGCCTTAACTTACAAGTATCAAACTTAATTGGCAGCCTTCTTAGTTTGGTGATAGAGGTACCTCTAAACTTATCCTTTAATGCCGTCCACATGGCTCGTATTGTTGAATATTTCTTATATTCACACATTAGGTCATTGGCCATAGTGCCTAGCATAGTACTACGTGCTATGCTGTTCTTCCTTTTCCAGGCCATGTAGACCTCTTGGTCTCTCCTATGTTGGGCAGTGTTGCCGGCTTCAGGTTGTGCCATGACTATAGCCAGTGGCTCTACAACATCTTGTTCTTCCAATATATATGAAACCTTTCGGTGCCAGATGTCCCAATTGTCTCCATTTAATTTGTTTTCCTTGTTCAACTCAGCAATTATACTCTTGGTCGCCATCCTTAAATCAATTACTAGACTATCTCATATAAAGGATTTCTATTATTGAGCTGGACTAAAGAATATTTTTATTAAAATATACATGTAGCACAGAACAATATACAATGTTATATACTTGTATTATTTCTTATTATAACAATAATAATTCCATTAGTTCCATGATCAGGAGACCACGTGTGTATCTCCCATCACATGGATGAGTGTTACCAGTATTATCTATTAAGATTTTAATACAGGTGCTTGAAAAATTAACTCTAAAAAAAACTCGTATTTTGAGAATTCCCACTCAAATAAAACATATATTGAGAACAAAAAGAATATTAAATTCCTACAAGAACATAGTCATTGTACAAAAAATTAATACAAATTCCATACATAAATTAAATAGGAAAACAGAAATCAATAATTTTTCTTTTAAGAGTATGATTCGATATTTTCATGGCTCTATTAATCGCATTGGCCTAAGTGTAATATGAATATTTCTTATTTTATGTATTCAGATCTTCTCTTAGCTTAATTATGACGTTCGCGAAGAACTCAGCATCTTCTATATTTACCACAAAATGTGAATACTTCACAAGAATTGGATAAAGGTCTTTCAAATGTTTTATTTTTGTTGCATTCTTATTTACTATGTCTTGGGCTCCAGAGTGGGTAAGGGGTTGGACTACTTCTTGATCTTTAATTTTAGGCTCTTCAAAAATAATTTCATCTTCTTTTGGCCCATTTGGATCCATATACGCTTCTTGAAGTTCCTCAGAATTTTCTTCTTCTTCTAAAAATTCCTCATCAGGATCTTCATCAAGAGGTTCATCATCTGGAATGAGTTCTTCCAAATATTCATAATTTGGAGAATCATATTCAACTATTTCAATGCTTTTAAAATTCTCTAGTTTCATTATTTTTATCTTCAATAAAATAGTATGAATTATTAAAAGAATTTTAAAATTTTAAAATAAAAAAATGTATATGCACGTACTGAAATAACTCTAAACAAATACAAAATTATCTTAAAATTGGGCAAATAGCATATCAAATTGAAGATCTTGAATTTAGGGATTTTTAGAAACAAACCGTGTCTGAATTGGATGTTTCACACTCCTATATGTGCCCCTAGAAAATTCAGAGTGCAAAAAAATACTGAAAAAATTCAAAAGAAAAACAAATCCCACGCACAAGGGTGGCGCGTGAACTCCACGCGCCATCGTAGAGTTTGAATTTGGCCACATGCGCTCTGGCCCAGCATATCCCACATGTCGTTTGCTCTTTGATAGTATGCTTCACATGGCCAAATCACTTGTTAATGAGGCCTACGCACTACGTCAGCCATCCTTTTCTATTTAAATTTGACATTAATTTTTTTTTATTTCTTTTTCCCGTTGGGCCGATCTTCTTCGGCCCTTTTTTTTTCTCGGCCCAGCCCACTATTTTAAGTTTTTTTTTTATTATTAGGCAAAACAATATGTCGTTGAAGTCGTCCCTGACCTCCAGCCAGGTCAACTTGACCCGATTCGGACCCGATAGTGGGACCGCATACCAGCCATCGTGTTTTGCCGTTTTCTCCTTCGTCCGACATCCGTTTGAGGTAATTTTGGTATCATTTTTCTTGTCTCATCGTCCTTTACACAATAATGGTCTCCTTTTGTCCAAAAAAGTGCAATTTCAGTAAACCCAATGTTTTTGAGTTTTACCTGCGGATTCACATCATTTTTCACTATTCTTTCTCTCATTCAATGTTCATTTGATGCTATTTTAGTGACCTTTTTTCCATCTCTTCATTCTCTACATGGTGTTGTTCTTCTTTGTCCAGGAGGAGATGATTTCAAAGAACCCAAAAAGTTCACTGTACCCTGTATATATATATATATATTTTAAATTGGGATCCGCTTTTTACAAATTCCTATTTGCATTTTTTTTATGAGTATAAACAATATACTAAAAGTATATAAAAAAAACTCATAATGAAAACATAGACCGAATGCAAATATTGGAACTCAGTGAGACAAGTTATAATTGGCAAATAAAAAAATTGCAGCGGATATAGGTTTGCCCAGAATATAGAGAGGCTCTGATACCAATGACAGAATAATAAGATAGGGAAGAAATACATACAGATCTAGAATGTTCTTTCACTGAGAGAATGAAATGACATACGCCAAGTGGATAGAATAAAGTCACTCGGATTTTTTCCTCTGATTCATTGTAGATACACTACAGGAAAGAAATTGTGAAGAGAGAGATCACTAAGAGAAAATGAGAGAGCGTTGTGTTTTTCTGAGAGAGTTCGTAATCAGAAAAAACACACACACCGGAATATACTAACACACGATTACTTGATTCTCTCTTCCGTGAGGTGTGTGAGATCCGTTACAATTAACCTATTCCTCCCTCTCATAGATATTTAAAATAATAAGCTCTATTTATTTTTATTTGGGCTTGGCTTTATCATATATCTTATCCAACAAGGGTGGATATAATGTAACCCAACATTAACAAATAATATTAATTACTATTGATTAATCGAAGAGTAATAGCAAATATTCTACTTTATAGAAGAAAATTGTAGAAAAATGTGGATATGTCTTGATTTTTGGGAGGTTATGTAGATGTTGGAACTAACCCCACAAAGTAAACACTTCCATTTCAGCACTGACCCACCTTCGATTTGGAGGCATATCATGCAAATCACGGAAACATGGCACAAGTAGAAAATTTAGATCCATATACTCCTGAAGTGACCTGACTCACTCTTCAAGTTTTACAATAAAAGATGTGTAATACTTAAATTAATCAGCATACCCAAATTTTTTGTAAATGAGCAAAAAAAAATACCTTCAATTATTTTCCCCAAAAAAATTACTATCACTTAGGCTTTTTAAAATTTCTGAAAAAATTTTAACGACTACTAAATTTCAAATTTCTTGTCTTAGTTTACTACTATTATTATTAGAAAATGGCACCTAATCCCTTAAAATTATAAGAGACAGACAGTTAATGGTGGTAAAAAAAAAAAAAGAGGGAGAGACAGTTATTCAAAGTTTACACTAGAATGTGGGTTGTAATTTACAGGAAATTTGAGATAAGCTATATTGTTTATAATATATCTATTATTTTGTAAATTTGATATTAAATATACTAGAAAAAACTTATAAGAGGATTTTATTTTATTATTAAAAAATTAAAATTATATCCTGGTCTTATTTTTATTGGAAGTTTGTCAGCCAAACTGGACAACAACAAAAAAATGACAAAAAAAAGTTGAGTTACACTTCCCAGGGTCTTTGAATAGTATTAGTAGTAGGAGAAAAAATAACAGAATTTTTTAAAAAAGAAAAGAAACTAGAACAGAAAAGTGAGGACGGTTTGAGTTTTGGAAGCAGGGTGGAGCGTGAGTGAGGAAATCAGATGGAAGACGGCCAAGTGGGGTGAGCCCCACCAACCGTCACCCCTCCCGCCCTCCGTCCCCTATGCTATGCTCCAAAGTCCAATCCACGTGTGAAGTGTGAACTCTCCCCTCCTTCTTCTGATTGTCTTTTCTTTTTTTTAATATATATATATATATATATTAGGAAAAATAAGTTAATTTTATTCATGATTTATGGGTATTATGATTTCATTTGTCAAATATTTTATTAATTGTTCATATCTAAATGAATCACTTCTGTCTTTATCGTTCTATTGGATTTATAGGCGGAACAGATAACATGTATGTATACCTAACCTATTCAATTAGATGTCTTACTGTTTTTTCATGATCGGACATGATTCTTTATTTTATTAAAATAAATTTTGCAAATAACATACTACATTGGATGAGGGAAAAAGATTGGATTGTTATAGTTAGCCATTTGTCGTCGGTGGAGGAGCAACAAGAGTTTAATTAGTGAAAATTATATAAAGTGATATAATGATATATACATAATATACACTACGCGGTTGGGTTTGTTGTTGTTTGATTTGGAGGGCACAGGGAAGGAAGCCAAGCCACATGGACGTTCTGAAACATAGGGCCACTCCCACATCCCAGTAGGGTTGTCCTATTAGTACGTACCTTTGCTCCTAAGAAACGAACTCTTTCAACGTCACAATTATTCCGTTTTACACGTACACGTACACCACGATACCTCCCACATTATTAATGGTCCAAATTTCTCTTGTACTTGTGCGCCCCTCCCCACCATATCTTTGGAAGAGGTTACTGGTGAAAATGAAACGTTAAAATAATACTCCCTACTTTCCATAAAGCTGCTGCCCAGGAGAAGACCCAATATCCGTAAATTCAGCATTCCTAAATATATTTACTTAGAGTTAGAGGTCATGGTATATTTGTGAAACCGTAAAAATAAATGTTTTATTTTATGAAGCCATGAAACAGGGAAACCAACGCATGAATAACCATTCATATACCAATCTGCTCGCACCCAACATTCTAAAATGTTATTTCTGAGGCTCAATTTGATAATCTACAAGTATATTCCTCACTTTGGGGAGCTTAATTTTCCGTGCACTCTTTTCATTTGATTTTTGTTAAATTTATTTGATTTTTATGAATGGTTGTTAATTAAGCTGTACAGTACAGTACAGTTCAAAAACTGTGAACTAGAAAAAATATACATCAATATTAAATATAAAATTTTTATAAGAGTCACTTTTTAGATTTCAAGTGATCTAAAAAAAACTAACTTAATTTAAAAAAAAAAGGATTATTGATTTTTTGGACAGAAAGTACAATTTAAATATCGGGTATTTGGCTAGAAATTGATGAGTAAGAGCAGGAGACTGAGGAGTAGAGGTGATCATGGGCCGAGTTTGACCCTAGCCCGATGCCCGATCTAAAATGTCTCGAGCCAGTATCGGGTTAGTACCGGGTTGACCCGATACTATATATATATATATAATTAAAAAATAAAAAAACTTATTTAATAATAAAAAATATATTTATTTATACTTAAAAATAGATTTTCTTAAAAAATAATCTTTAAAAAAAAATAAAATTGTTCAAAATTTATGAATATTTAATCATTATACATTATTTTTACATAAATATTAAGTTAAAAAATTAATTCAAAATTTAAAAAAATTTGAAACATTAAAATCTTAAAAAGTTTTCATAATATTTACATAGTAATGTATTATATTAAATATATAAAATTTTTTTTACAAAAATCAATTAAGATATATTAAAAATTAAAAAAAATTAAATATATATATATGTCGTGTTGGGTCAGGATTAAAGTGCTTGATCTTAACCCTAACCTGACCTGAAATTTGACCTAACTCAACTGACCCAAAGTAGTCAGACTGGATCGTGCCAATTGGATCTCGGACTCTTATATTCAGCCCTACTGAGGAGGCTAGGGAGGGTTGTGTGCGAAGCAAATGGGAGTGGTGGGTGTGTTGGGGGTGGTGATGTGAAATTAGGAATGGGGCCCATACGCAAGAGGAACACAGATAGAGAAAGAGAAGGTGGCGACATTGTGCGTCCGTACATACATTTTTGTTTCGAACGCTGCCCTCCCAGGCCCCAATAACCAGTGTCCTCTCTTCTCTTGTTCCGTCTATAAATAACACTTCCTTCAATTTTATATATAGGATTTTTTACCTTGATTCTGAATATAAAACTCTTTATAATATATGATGTAGTATTTATGATATATTTTTAAAAAATACTCCTATTTAATGTATCCAAAGAGAAAAAAAGAGAAATTAAATAAGGATAATTTTAAAAAAATGTTAGAATTTTTGAAAAAATCGAGATAGTTAATTAATTTTAACTTCCCTTCTTAATTTACGTGATTCGATTAAAATGGTCTTATATTAAGGATCAGAGGGAGTACTATGCTTAAGTTAATACTAACCCTTAATTAATTTGTGACTACCATTGCACTGGATTGTGTACTATATTTGCATGTCTATAACATAATCTAGTTATACGAGCATTTTATTTTGATAAAATAAATAAATATTACCTTCCATTATATTTGTCATATTTTATATAGTATAGTTTCTTAAGAATTCATACCCAAACATAAACATCAATTACGTTTAAATTACTACATATACGAGTGTTATGATCACTAAACACTTTTTTTGGGCATTTTTTTATATGCAATAATAAATTTTATATACTATTCCCTTCATTCCAATTTATAGTTTAAAAGGTTCTTTTAACTATTGCATATAGATCGATGATGATAATTAATAATTAAATTTTTTTTATTTTTTTTTCTAAATTACTATCATTTAATATAATTTACTTATGACATTATTTAAATTTTATCCTTTTTCAGAAGTATTTTGGATAAAATAAAATTAAATATATTGCATAATTCATAAAATGTTTTATATTGTGAAATATTAATTTCTCCAAAAGGTGTCTTATGAAGGGGAAGTATTATACTATGTAGATAGATTTTTTATTTCTTGAAATATTTGCATTCCCATGTTATATTATATGAGGTGAGTGAGCCTTGTAGTTTGTATTTATTATTCTTGTAATGAATTAAGAGATCAAGGATTATGTTCTCAGTTCATTTTTGATAGTATATTTGTTTTAAAAGTAGTTGATTTGATATATTATAATTCAATAATTTAGAAACTAAAGAAGGGAAATAATAATGTGGAGATACAGAGGATAGGTTTTTTTGGCTCTCTTTTTAGAAACAGAAAAATAGACGATAGTTAGGATGAAGATACATACGCCCTTAATGAACATCCATCACGGGTTTTGTAATTTTGGAACGTTGCTTCCTAAAGTAGGAGGGGGGACAAATGAAAAGAGAGATTGTTTAAGTAGAGAGGTAAGAGAGTTGGCTAGCGTGATATCATGTCAGGAGAGGAGAGGAGAGGATCGAGTTCTCATCTGTAAGTATTCTTTTTCTTTCTACGCATATACTCATTCAGATTCAGATTCAGACCCCGACACACGCAACACATGTGATTTCTGAAACTGTCTCAATGTGGGGGATGACCCATATACTATCTTTATCTCCTCTATATGCATCCATCCCAATCTCATCCTCGCTTTTAATTAATTGCATCTACTTCTTCTCATTAATACTAACCTAAAAGGGGATAAAAGATATATATACATCGCCCAAAATTATTTAATTAGCGCTGCACCTGCTCATGAGCTTTACCACCCCTTCTCGTGCAACTTTGACTCTCTACTGTTTCCCCCAGTGGTGAGTCAGTAAAGTTGGTACAGATTCAGTGGCACTATACCATTTCACACCCCAATCCATTTCGTCTCTCTTTTCTACTTCTCCTCCCTTCCCTGTCATGCAACATCCACCCATCCATTACTTTTCTATAAAGCAAATCAAAGAATGCTTGTATTGTAGCTGTGATCTTTTTCCACGCCCACCCCCTGATATATATGTAGTTTCACGCCAACTTTGTCTTTTCCTTCTTCGCCTTTTGATTCAAAATATCACAGTAAGATGCATCATCATTATTGAAATGAGCACTGTACAGACGACTTCGCACTAAGCAGAAGTTGAGCCCATCGCCAATAATTGCCCCGTAAAGACGAGGCACAAAATCACAAATATTGTACCCGCTACAGCTGTGGGAAAATTAAGCAGAAGACACACATATAAATATGAACATATGACCATTATCAACACCAAAGTCTCTCAATAACTCTCTAGTTTTCTTTCTTTTCTTTAATCCCTACCCCACCTACGGCCTTATTTAAATCTTTAGCTTGATGCCAACTTTCTTCGCAGTCTAGCTGATTTATGGGGGTTGTCATTCATTATCTGATTATAAATATTGACGCCATGACAAATAAAAGGATTGGACTCTGAGACTATTCAGCTGCAAGCTTTTGGGAGACAGCGCGTAGGAACTTTGGGCCAGACCTTCAAAGTTACCAAGATTGAACGGAGAGATTTGTAGTATATAAATTACTAGTACATTGGAATGAATTAATGTGCAAATCTCGAGATGACTTGAATTGTGAGTAGTGAGAATGATTTTTGGCAGTCCTGCAGAGTTGAGAGAAGTACAGGGGAAAAGTATTGAGCATGGATCTATTAGGACAGAGCAGGCACAGGCATGAGCTTAGAGCTATAGAGCATACGTGCAAGGTAATGGTGGAAAGATATAGGACTGCAAAAAGGGTTTTCTAGCTTAAACTTTTTAGTCGTAGGCGGGTGTCATCAAAAGACTCATTGCCCGCCCTTGATTGCTTCTTTGCTCTCCTTCTCGATGGAAGCTCTTCAAATGGAAACTAGAGCTTCGGTTGAATTTTTGCGGCCAAAATGACATGAATGTTGTACGAACGGAAGACATGTATCGGTTTGAAGGGTTTCATTTGAACAAATGAAATATTGAGATTTCGTTTGAATTACTTTTTATAAGGGATATTTTAAAATAATAATATAATTAAAAATTATAATTTAATTTATAAAAATACAAACCAAACAAACATTTATATTTCCTGGTCATAATTACATAACCTGTTGTAGTTTGTGGGCAGATCTTATGAATCATTTTATATGTAATTTTCTAAATGTTATCCTAGCCTTTGGAAAAAAAAAAGGAACTAGATTTTATGTAACTCAACAAACGTCTCCATTTTAAACTAACTCCATATAATGACATGATCACATGGCTATACCTAAACTGTTTAACTCAATCAGGAAAAAGAAGGAAACTAGTAACAATTGTGTGTACATATATATATATATATATTTTGTTACTTAATATAAGTGATAAAAGATAAAATTATATATGTCAAGAAAAGTAATAAATTTATCTTAAATATAAAGTAGTTTCTAAAAATACCAATATTAATAACTCTTTCATCGTGCAATTAATACAAATAAATTATATTAAAAATATATCATCTTAATTAGAGATATTTTTAAAAAATTTTATTAAATATACTAAATAAAGCTCATATATTTCTTATATTTTAAAATATGAAAACTCTCAAGTTTATCTAATGTATTAATAAATTGAGGGGCTATGTATATATATATATATATATATACACACGAAAGATGACTAAACCAATTAATTAAGATGAAATCTGACACCTCGGAGTTGATACAATGAAAACATTGTCGGTCATGTAAGTTAGGAGACGGGTCAAGTCAATTGGAATTTGGAATCCCAACACCACTTGATGTTTCCCTTGAGATTGTCGTCACCCCATTTTCTGATGGTTATGGATTGGGCAACTTGGGCTCCAACTTTGGCACAAGGCCCAATACAATACATCCATCCCATCACTTGAAAACGAAAGGCTAAAATCGGTGTCCATAAGGGTACGCCGGCAATACTTTTCAAGAAGGGAATGGAAAAAAAAACAATCTTAACTGAACACGCTTGCTACACTAAAAGATGAGTTACTAGGAAAGTTATTTTCCTAAAATTATGAAAAAAGTTGTTTCTTTAAAAAAAAAGTTGAGGAAAATGTCTATTTTCCTAAGTAAATTTTTTTAGCCAAAATTATCTTTAATAAAAAAACTTAAATTATAATCCTAATTTTACAAATCCTGTGCCTAGTCGGTCTTTCCCTCGCCCACACTGATCAATATATCTTGTGTATGTATCAGCTTACATATATATAGCGTTACCAAGTTTAGTCATTCTTTAGCTGTTTTTAGACTTTTTCATAAGAAAGCAATTTATACACGAAAACTTCAAAATAAGTATCAACGAAGAAGACAGTTTGTTGCTTATATATATGAGCGTGTGTGTGTGTGTGTGTGTGTGTATTATAATTTAACTATGAAGTCATTGTTTATAAGGTTATAACTCTGCAAAGTACAATTATGTCATTTTGATATTTTTTTCCGGGCTTTGCATGCCTACCAAATGTTTTTGTGGGAAAAAAATAAGTCTTTCCAACTAGATGTATCAATCATAATTTGAATTAGAAAATGAGGTTTTCAGAAAAACTCTTTCCCATTTCCATTCCTATTTTACTAAACGGACCCTAAGGAGATTATAGGAGGATGGAAAAGTAAATGACAACAAAAAGGGATGAATTTTAACACATTGGGTTTTCTCGCAAAAAAAAAGGCATTGGGTTTATATGTGAAACTTAATATTAACACCTTTTTTCGACAAAATTAACACTGTAATTTTAATTCTATGAGAAAACTCAGCAACTCGGGTGTCCTTTGTAAACTCTTAAAAGTTAATTGTGCAATAAAATTTATTTATAATTTAATGTTCAATTACTTAGAATATTAAGATATTGAATAATTAATTATTCATGAACTTTGTTTTTCTTTTTAAAAAAAGTGGTATTACTACTGTTTGTTTTTTTTCCAAAAAAAGAAGTGGCATTACTATTCTTTGAACATGAAATCGATTATTTTTTTAAAAAAATTGTTATATTTTCAATCTTAGTTTTGATACTTCCTCTGGTCCTATATATAAGATCATTTTAACTGAATCATGTGAATTAAGAAGGGAAGTTAAAACTAATTAACTACCTCGATTTCTCTGAAAATTTTAACATTTTTCCAAAACTACCCTTATTTAATTTCTCTCTTTGGGACATTTTTTGAAAATGTATAATAAATAACACCTCGTATATTGTAAAGGATCTTATATTTAGAACCAAGACAAAATGTCCTATATATAAGACCGGATGGAGTACTATATATATATATATATACACACACATACAGGCGTGTATATGTTGTCGCCATGACACAAGATTTCTCGGTTCATCACTGCTCATAATTATAGTGATCGGGATATAAATGTTTATAGTTCTGAGGACGCTTTTCTGTTTTTTTTTTTTAGTTGAGGTAAGAAAAACCCATGTATGTCTTTGTTTTTCGGATTAGAAATGGGGTCAGCGATCCAAAGCACAAAGCAAAAGACGAAAACAACAATACATTGCTACGACGCATGGCATCTTCTATTTTTGAAGTGGAGGAGAATGATTGAGAATGAAGATAAATTGCACTACTAACCTGCAGTTTAATTTTTCCTTTTGAATTGGACGGATCTACAACTTAATAGGTTGGAGGCTAAATTAAATAACATTATAAACAATTTTAAAAAGAAAGATTGAAGGGGTGGCTTTGGTGGGGAGGGGAAGCACCCCTCCCCACTTATATATCATATAAATTTATAAGAAAAATATATTGTTCATGTTGAGTGCAATTCTTTTTCTAAACTCGGTTTGAGAGATGGTGCAAATCATTTATAAAAATCATAAATAAATTTATATAAAATTCATACGAAGTCATTAATTAAAAATACTACTACAATTACAATTAGCCAAATTGTTGATTTGGATGGAGATTCTGCTCAGTCGGAGGGTCCAGGGAGACAGTTTGTCGGATACGTTAGGCGCGGAGGAGGAAGGCTCCGCCTATCTTCTACTTCCAAATGAAATGATACCCTTTCGATGGGCTGGCATCCACAGTCGATGATGGGCCCTTCCTTCCTTCAAAGCCCTCGGGCCCCACTTTCACGTTTTGTGGTCGGTCCTCCCGTTGACCCCTCCAATTCCACTGCCAATGAATCCCTGTCCACGTGGCACCAGATTGTGCCGACCTCTCCCGCATTACCTTCTCACAACACGGACGGCTCAGATTTCCAGTATGACTCCCCTACCCACCTTTGTCACTGTCCCTGGCTTACCCTAACATTGCCTATAAATTCAGTGAATCCCTTTACCCCTTAACCCCAGTCTCTAAAGTTTGTTCTAACAAATACCGTCACTCTATCTACTCACTGTACTAAAAAAGCAAAAGCCCCTCACTCAATCATCGGATTTTTGCTTGGGATACTTTCGCCTTTCCAGTAATTATTCGGATCTACTCCTGTGATACCCTTCAGTGTTATCTTTCCCCTCACATTCACCATGGGCGCTCTCGATCACATTTCTGACCTCTTCGACTGCTCCAGTGGCAGGTCCAAACACAAGAAGCGCAAGCAATTGCAGGTAACCATACTTTCTTTTCTTTCTTAATATATTTCTCCGGTTGAGCTTATTCATCTCTAGATCCTCCTTCGACTTATGATCTAGATGCTTAATGCATAAAGTGCTTCATTTTATTGATCAGACGGTGGAGGTTAGGGTGAAGATGGACTGTGAAGGATGCGAGAGGAAGGTGAAGAAGGCGGTGGAAGGCATGAAGGGCGTGAACCAAGTGGATGTGGATCGTAAGGCTCACAAAGTAACCGTCACCGGCTACGTGGATCCGTCGAAGGTGGTGTCTCGGATAGCTCACCGCACCGGCAAGAAGGCCGAGCTTTGGCCTTACGTCCCGTACGACGTCGTTGCTCACCCCTATGCTCCGGGCGTCTACGATAAGAAAGCGCCGGCGGGCTACGTGCGCAGCGCTGAAGATCCATACGTGTCCCAGCTCGCACGTGCGAGCTCCACGGAGGTGCGTTACACGACGGCTTTTAGCGATGAGAACCCCACCGCGTGTGCTGTCATGTGATACTCTTGTTCTGGATGCGGTTTCTTCGTGTTGTTTATTGTTCTTGATTTTGTATTGAGAATTCTGTATGTTAAATTCCTTTTTTACTAGTTCGCTAAAGATGTTAGTTAAATTTATGTTTGATTGTATATGATTTAGAATTTTGATGAAATTGCTGGAAACGTTATGTAAATGAATGTGTTCTTGACTTTTCTCTAGTATTTATGGCCGTGAACGGCCAAAGAAAAACGTATTTATGGCCGTGAAAGAATGGTCTGTGGGTATTTTTTTGGGGCTTTTCTCACGACTAAAGAAAAACGTATCTATGGCCGTGAAAGAATGGTTTGAGGATATTTTTTGGGGCCATTCTTAGGGAATAAGGCTGCGGTCATTTATTTTAGCATTCGTACGTGACTCAATGACGATGGTAAATTTTTATTTTATACAGAAGTAAATTCACATGGAACAGCTAATTTTCACATGCATTGACGCTTTTTCCAAAATATTTCCACATTTTAAAGTGTGGTGTATTTCTTCTGCTTCTTCTTCTTCTGATTTGGTACAATACAATCAATTAATACTTTTTATGTATGACAATTTAATCTTTTCTTTCGATAGTAGTTTCGAAATTCTTTCAGTTTAGGTTAGATTTGTTTTGAATATTGAAGTGTTCGATAGTCAGACACAAATTTATTAGATAAGACAGTATCTATGTTTTGAAATCGAGCACTTATAAAAATGGACATCAGGTTTCCAATAGATCAATACAACAGCAAAAAAGGCTTAGCAATGTGAAACGGATACAGCATTAATTGTGTCATTATTTATTGATCACAAAATTATTTTTTATTATATCGTCTGTTTTTATTTAAAGAGAATATTTATGTACTTAAGATACTTTTATCAAATAAAAGCAAAGCATTTGTATTTTAAATTTAAAAATAGGTTAGTAATATTAATAATACAAATTTGTTGTGGAATAAATAATATATAAAAAAATACACTTAACTTGATAAGATTGGGAGAAAGTATATTAGGTATATAAGCTCGAGAGTATGAGTTTATTCCTTCATTTAATTGCATTAATATTCAATATATAATGTAAAATTCATATAAAGAAGTCCCATATCTAATTCTACGGTAAATGAGTTCATATGCTATGATATTTTGTTCATGGCGTATGGTATTGTACTATTGTATAATCTTGTTGATTTGCGTCTCCTGTACTTTCCCTGACATGCAAATAGAGTAATATGGAACGCTTTTTCTCTTTTCTTTTTAAAATGAACAGAAGTATACATAAATTAAAGTTGAATATTGCTGTAAAAAGAAAATTAAAGTGGAATCTTTTGTTCATTTCACCCCACTTTGGGCTACCGCATAAAGCAGGTAGCGACGAACAATAAAAGCCAAAATGTGAACAATTGTTGCTACTAAAGTCCTCTTATTTCTCATCAAGTTTTTGAAAGTTGAATATCCCACCATCATTGATACCGCTCTTGGTCCTTTAGATTTAATAAGAACATAAATTTTATTTTTTATTTAAATATTATTTTTTGAAAATTGCAATTAAAAGATTATTTTTATTTAATGTAATATTTTTAAAATAAAAATTAATATATATGTATATATTTTTTGAATTATCAAAATTTAATTTGAATGATTCAAATCTATTACTTTACAACAATACAAAAATTCTTTTGTACAAAGCAACAGAGAAATGGGGCTCTCTCACATTCAAACCACAAATTTTGGGCACATATCTAAGAATTCAATGTGGAAAAGAAAAAAAAAAACAATATTAGCCGCTAGCATTTTGATATGGAATTCAAGAGTTCCCTTTGGAAAAAAAATTAAATTATTAAACTTATATTCTTAAGGTTTTTTTAATTAAATTCAAATAAGTGAACTTTAAATTTAAAAATAAGTTAAAGTGTTAATAACATGAGTTAGTAATAGGATAAATGATACATAAGAAAAATTTACACGTCTTGATTTGATCGGAAGTTCAAATGCCTTTGCTATTTTTCCTTTTCTTAAGTACATAAAATGAAAAAGAATAAAATAAAAATAATCCTAAAAATAAAAAATTCTCATGAGTTTGCTCTTAAAAATGAAAAATAAATAAAACTTAATAATTTTATAAGAATATAATAAAAAATGTGCTCTTGGTCCTTACCTTTACCATAAGAGAATACATAAAAATGGAACAAATTAAGCTGCCCAAGTCTAAGAAATAAGAATGAAATGTGGTGCATGTACATAGAAATGGAACGATTTCTTTTTTTGACAATAGAAATGAAACAAATTAAACCTTGATGATATTAAATAAATGGTTCTAGAAAATAATTGAGATTTGGTAGATGCTGGAAGGAATTTGAAATTAAATATTCTCTATTTATGTAATATTTATATCTTTTTTTGGACCAAATATTTTTTTTATCTCTTTATGGCTGTACTGTATAGAATTGAATCAGTTAATTTAAAAAAATTAGATTAGATTTGAAGTAACCTCAGCCTGCTCAACCCTGTTCATGATAGCTATTTAGTTCTTATCATCTTTCGACGTTGACTGCGGCTATCAAATCATGCGTCCCCACTCTTTCAATTCTGATATTTTCTTTCATAGTGTTTTTTTTTTATCCGGCATATTTTCTTTCATAGTTTTAGCACAAAATTATGCACCAGTTTAGGTTTAACATTACATTTTGAGGCAAAAGCCAAGACATTAGGCTTTTAATTGATCACATGATCCAATCACTCTCCAAATTAAAAACTTCTTTCACTTAAATTCCCAACAATAATTACTAGTGTTCACTCCCCGTCAACACATCCGATACCATCATAAACACCAAGCGCCAACTTTCGTTGAAGGAGAGGTGGATCAAGAGCTGTGTTACGTTACTTGGAAGACGGAAGAACTAGGTTGTGATTCTGGGTTGAGGTTGAAAGTTGATGATATAGAATGATATGATTTATCTTGGAGACTCTTCAAGGAGGAGCAACTTCTAACATCTTCACGTGCCTTTGAGTTGCTCGTGGGATCTATCAGCTGCAGCTCAGAAGAGAAAGTGCTTGATACAGTCCACATGAACTAGGCAATTTGGATTACTGAGACTGATCTAAATGCTTGTTACGCTACACAGGTCATTTTGCCATATTATCTGATCCCTTGGACTTGCTATAAGACTTTGAACTGTCGCTTCAGGTACATGAAAGTGTTGATTAAGAGCTAACATGAAATTTAGTGACTGAAAATTTGGGGATGCTACTCACGGCCTCTGATCAAGAATCAATGCACTTCTAGAGTTTATCTTACTCAGTAAAGAGATGTTCAATTGCTTTTTTTTTTATCCGCCAAAGGAAGAGAATAAGGCCCCACAACGGAATGGTTCATGGAAGTATGGTTTGATTGAGTCGCAACGCATTGGTAAGTTTTCTAAAGGCAGATTTTCTTACCTAGCAAAGTCACTGCTGAAAAAAATAAAAATATATAAAAGTTATAATGTAGGTTTACCAATCAGTTTTAGAGGGCCGTACTCAATTAAGAAATTTTCTTTCCATCTTCAAGCCTCACCCTATTGGTGGCATCCCTTATCCAGCAAAATGCACAGGCAGAAGTACTTCGTCATTCATATTAATAGTAGAGGAAGAATGATGCTGGAAACTATACACTAACAACAATATTAGTCTTATCTCACTCAGTGGGGTGGGTTATATAGATCTTATGATGCCAATGAACTCTATCAAATATCATCTCTTCAGATAAATCATTTATCAAGAGATCACGCTTTATAAATTCTTTTAGTGTCCTTCTAGGTTTTCCTCTATGCCTTTTAATAGGACTCTAATCTATTTGATCAACTCTCTAAACTGGCTCCTCTTATCCTCTTCTTTGTACGTACCCAAACCACCTTAAACAATTTTCCACCATTTTCTCCTCGATAGGTGCTACTCCGATTTTCCCTTGTATACAATCATTTCGTATCTTATCTATTATTGTATGACCACACATCCATCTCAATATTCTCATCTTTGCTACTCTCATCTTATGCTTTTATTACATTTTCAAAACCTAACATTTACTGCCATATAACATCACTGGCCTTATAGCAATTCAATAAAATTTCCCTTTAAGTTTAATAGATATTTTACACTCACAAATAACTCCTGAAATTTTTTTCCACTTTAACCACCCAACTTGTATCATATGCATAACATCCCTATTAATTTTACTATCATTCTGTAAAATCAACCTCAAATACTAGAACTTTGACACTTCTGAAATGGTTTGTTCTCCAACTTTTACCTTTAAATCATTTCTAACTGACCTCTTATTAAATTTGCAATACATATATTTTGTTTTACTTCTACTCAAATGGAAGACTTTTAATTCTAAAGTTTGTCTCTATAACTCAAGTTTAGAATTAACCTCTTCTCTTGAGTCCTCAATTAAAACTATATCATTCGCAAAAAGCATACAATTAGGAATTTCCTCTTCTATATGTTCTAAGTTCTGTTAGAATATCCAAAACTAAATCAAATAAGAGTGGATTCAAAGAAAATTCTTGATATAAACTTATAATTATAAGAAAGTTCTTTATCTCATCTCTAGGAGTTCTTACACTTGTTGATCCCCCCTCCTACATATCTTTTATAACTCGAATATAAGCCACACGAATATCTTTCTTCTCCATTACTTTCCACAGTACATTCTTTGGTGCTCTATCATAGGTTTTTTTCAAATCAATGAAAATCATACCTAAGTCTCTCTCTTTACTTCGGTATCTTTTAATCAAACCCCTTAATAAATAAATAACCTCTGTTATAGACCATTGTGGCATGAATTCAAATTGATCTTTTGAAACATGAGACTTTTTTCTTAATCTATGCTCAATTACTCTTTCTCAAAGTTTCATGATATGACTTATAAGTTTTATCCCCCAATAATTAGCACAATTTTGAATATCCCCGTTGTTTTTGTATATAGATACCAACATGTTTTTTCTCCATTCCTCTGACATTTTCTTTAATCTTAAAATCTCATTAAAAAACTTAATTAGACACAAAATCCTCTTCTCTCTTAAGTATTTTCAAACTTTGATAGAAATGCCATTGAAACTAATAGTTTTACCATTATTTATTCTCTTAAAAGCTTTTTTTACCTCTCCAACCTGGATCCTACGATAAAAGCTTAAATTCAATTCATTTATATAAATTGTTAAACCTTTTATATCACTAGTTATACTCAATCTATCATTGAAGAGCTTAACAAAGTTATTCTCTCATCTTTCTTTGATATCATTATTAGTAACCACAACTTTTCCTTTCATGTAGGAAACTATGCAAGACAAAATTATTGATCCACACAAACCAGACTACAGATCACACAAAACGATATTTATGTCTCACGTGTCCCGCCACAAAATATTGAATGTCAACACTGACTTCCCTAAGTTCTGTAATTCAGCAATAAAAAATTTGTTGAACACCATTCACTTAAATTTCATCTTGCAACTATTCAAATATCGATTAAATTTAAAACTAACTCTATTGAAATAATTATAATGACTACTTAATAAGTCCATGTATAATCACGCAAGTCTATCAGCCATAGGCTATATGCACTACTGTTTTAGCTTAATAAAACCATTAAAGTAGGACATAATAATAACTAAACCAACCCTGTAACCAGCAAAGCTTGATCTAACATCATAGAACGGCCATTACAACCCCAGTAACCCAGCAGAGGGTTAAAAAGAAAAAAATGAATTTTCTCAAGAATAAGCAAAGATCAGAACTACAAAATAACCTGATGGATAACTGATGCTGCAACGTGCTACAACTTAATGGAAGAAGGTAGGTACCATGAGGATGATGAAAGCCACCATTGCCATATCTTTGCCTCTTCAACTAGCCATTAATGCCATTAGATTACTGAAATGGAAAACCAGCAAGATTCAATCCACACTGCTTCAGGTGTTGGATCACAATAACATATAATTACAAATTCAAAAACTATCTAGTGTGGGACTTCTTCATACTTGTAGAAAAATGTTCATATGTGATCATTTCGTTTTGAACAATAAAAAATAAAAAAATTATAAATAAAGTGAAATTGTTAGACAATAAAATGTTCGAGTCTAATTCATTTCCCCTGTCCTCTCAATGGGTCATGTGGTCTCCTCAATAGGATAGGGGCCATCCATCTTTTAACCTGTCTTACTACTATGCTAAATCTTCTAGGAGAAAACCTATGTCATTATATGGCACCATTTGCTAGCTATGAAGCATCATGCTTTCTTAGATGAGGTAATGAACTTGAAATTATGGTCAACAACCCTTCTAAAACCTGGCATCCTAGCAGATGTTAAAGATTGATCAGGAATCTAGCAATTAAACTTCAGCACTAGATACAGACATGATAATGAGATGACCAAGATTTTATTCCAAAGAAGAAAAAAACGATAATGAGATAACCAAGAAGCACAACATTACAAACAATGATGAAAGGTGCTTGGCAGATTGTATCATTCACAAACAATTTGAGTGGCATCAAGTTTATCTATAAATTGGTACGAAATCAATAATACACACACACAAACACACACAGAGGAATCAGGCTTCTCTTTTTCTTTTATTTGATGTAGAAAAATTGATATTAGACACTTCCTATCCAACTCCACAATCAGAAAGATCCTCGAGGCCCAAATTCTGGTTTGCTGGGCACTGGATGCTTTCAAATTCACAACCATTCAATCCTTGTCCGCTAATTGATAAATGTTCTGAATTCTTGCCATCTGCTCCTGGATGAAGACAATAGACCCGATCACCGCATTGCACATTACAAGGATTCATCACATAGGAACCAAGTGAGTGAGCAGTTGGCAGGTTTGAATTAGTTGATTTCTGATATGGAAATGATCCAATCTCCCCATCAATCCTCCCTCGAATGTCTACAAGCAAGCACTTTAGCCTTGCAATTTCAGCCTCTAAAGCAGACTGACCTTGCAACCTCTTCAACAAATGTTGATTCAAAGCTCTCAATTTTACAACTTCATCCTCCAAAGATGCAGCTTGGGCTTTCTTCTTCTCACGATATTTGCGAACAGCTTCTTGGTTACCTAAAGGAAGTTTTTTTGACTTCTTTTCTGCAGAATCCACACTATCATCAGTGCCAACCTTGTCTTCAGAAGGTGCTGGAACAATTTTGGTGTGCACGTGATAACAAGTGTGGGTATGTGAGTAATCAGGGCCAGGAGGGTTGCAAGTGTGGGTGTGCGTGCAAGCATGTGCATCCTTCAAAAGCTCTTCGAAGAAACTGTCCATAGAGCAATTGCTTGGAAGTTCTCCCATGTTTGGACCGGAGAACGTTTCAGGGTTTGGAAAATCAAGCTCACCGTCATCCATTAGGAATTCCCAAATTGGCGTAGAGATGGCAGACCTAGTAAGAAAAATGGGATTTATATTTTCAATGTAGACAAAGATCAGAAGCTCGTGTTCGATTTCTTCTATATGAAATCAACAAGATACGAATGAGGAAATCAACACAAAATAAGAATAGCAAAAGAATGAAATTGGTAAAGCACTTGTAAATACTTAAGCATCAAGCAAGATATAAAATCAATAAAAAACCTAAGAGACGAACTACAACGTGATGGACTTCAAGAATTTTAGCCTATGGGAGTTTCTCTCATCAACCAGTGTCATCAGCGTACGTACAATTGTTATCAGTCACAGATAGGTGTGCCACCCACCAGAATCAACAATTATGTACAACAGCTAACAGTCACGGAACTGAACTATCTGGAATAAATGCATATATGTTTTCCGCGAATTCAAGAACAAGACAAGAACACACACAACTAAATATATGCATGTACGCTTTCCGCGAATTCAAGAACCAAACATACAAGTACACCTAAATCTACCAACAATAGAGCTATAAATTTTTTTATATTGACGTGTTCACCCAGGCTAAGAAACTAACGCGAAGCCAAAGTACCAGTGGAATTTTATGAGTCCCAAAGGCCCAGTGGTGACAAAATCAATTAGAAAAAGAGAAAAAAAGCTCCATTGGTTCGATTAAGTTTCAGAAAAAGAGCGAGGCAAATGAAAGATAAATCGAGAAACAATTAGACATTAAAATACCTCGAGATGAGGAAGTTGAAGTGGTGGCGCGAGGCAGAATGGTAAGCGAAGCTCTAAGAAAGATAACAAAGACCACATTCTACAGAAACAGAGAGCAGAAATGAACGCACCGGAGCCAATCGATAGGTTCAGAGATTCCGCAGATTTCTGTTTGTTTCGGATCTGAATCTCTCTCAGGGTCAGACTTGAGACGTATTCAGAATTTTTTTCCCCGTAGATTATAGGTATTCAGAATTCACAGAATTTGATCTGTCAAACTTAAAATTTTAAAATTTTGACTCCGCTATGCCTATAAAAATGCAGGAGCTCTGTGGCTAATGGTGGTCTTTGAAAATATGCTCATCGTGGGTCCACGTATTTAAAGATAGATTCATAGATCTTGATCATAGATGTGAATTCAAGTTAACACGGTTGCTATAATAATCAATAGAAATCAAACCTACGAGTTCTCCCATTTCATGCTCCATTTGTTCGAATTATTTCCTTTTCAACTTATAATAATGTGACTATTATTTTTACCACCGTGGCCTTGCATTGTCCAGAAATGTGACACTATTACACTCCTCTACCGTCCACATTCCATTATTATTCCACACCATTATTTATATGTAAGAGAAAGTGTGAGCAGATTTTCAATGTGTGTTAGTTGTAAAGTGAATCAACATACACAATGTCTATTGAGTGCTTAGTTTAATTGCTGAAGGAATAAATATTTAGTGATAAGATTTAATTAGAAGTTTTGAGTTTCATTTTTTAAAATGTAATCACATTAAATACTTGATGGTAGAAGTTATCTCATCTAAAAATATCATAGTTGACTCAATCAAAATTAGTTTAGATTATGATAAATCCCCCTATTAAAATGGGATTGATCAAAAATACAAAATGCATATGCAAAATTAACATACATAATGATTGTTCACTTGAGTATTTAACTAATTTATCCAAATTTATAAATGTTCATGTGAAATTAGAAAACTTTTTTATGACATGAATTTAAAATTAAGATTTAGACAAATATTCATGAAATGATTTGTGAAATATTTATCACTTTAAAAAGGTTCAATAATTCTTTGGAAAAACTCTTAAAATGGTTTGTGAAAAATCTCAAGGTTTATGAATTATTAAGTTCATAAAATACTAAAAGAAGTGCCTCATTGTTTACATAAATGAATTATTATAAGGTTATATTATTTTAATGAACAGATAGGTTACTTCAAGAAATACCACTTCATTATCTACAAAAAGCTAACATTTATCATCATTCATTCAATTCAACAGCACACAAATTCATTCACCTTCGCGTTTGGTGCACAAATCATTATTCATTCAATTCAACCATAACACCATTTTCTTCACTAGAGTTTTGAAAACCTATATTTAAGGGTTTTCATTTGGATTCTTTTTTTAAGAAGATTCACTATTAACATCCAAAATTTGAAATTGGTGGGGGCTAATTAAATTTAAAAAAAAAAGTGTTGCCCACTCCTTAATTATATTGTGGCACAACTTTTCTTCCAACAATTTTCCTTCTAATATTTTCTTTCTTTACCCTTCAAAATACCGTTCCCACCAAGAGAAAGTAGCAAGTATGTAAATTTAATCCAATTAATGTATGTCATAATTTATTTACTGTGTAATAATTACACATACACGTATATATAATATAAAAATACAGTGAGCTACATTAATAATAAAACATTTTGGAACACTAGTTGTAAAAAAAAGATTTTCTTCATTATAAAAGCATTACACTTGAATCAATATAAAATATAGGAAGTTGCAGTATCTTTTTTTTTTTTGCCAAAGAAAGTCACATTATTTGAAAGAGAATGATTTATCTCAAATTCCATTCAAATATATGAAACCCACTCTGATTTCTTATAAAATTATTTTTTTATTTTAGAGATGCGTTTGTTTTGATGAATGTGTAAATGCAGGATCCAACTCTAGTTTGCCCCAAAAATACTTTAAAAAAAATTACACCATTCAATAATCATTACTAGTGTGACAATAATCAAAATTTATAATTATATACAGCTTATTTCTAATTTCTTATAGTATTAAAATATTAAAAATTGGACTGGTCATTGAATCGATTGAGACATTGGTTCAAAGTTCAATGGTCAGATTAGGGTCGGACTGGTCAGATCAGATATAAATAAATTAATATATTTTAAATAAAGTAGATGAAATATATAAAAAATTTCCATTCATAATAATAAAATTAATATTCAAGCTAAGATTAAAATAATAATCTAGTACAATAATTAACTAATAGTTACCATAACATAATTGAATCACCACTTGTTGAGATTAGCTTTGTGTTTATTTTGGTTGAGATTAGTATGCTTTAGCATAATTTTCATGGTGATGAGTAGTATAAAGATTCTTGTGCCGTAGTTAATTACAAAATTTTAATTTAATATATGTATATATATATTAAATATTAAACACATAGTGGGTTCGAGACCTGTGATTTTTATGTAGTTTATATAGTCTGATTTTGGTTATATTCTGGATTGAATAAACTATTTGACATTTCTGAAAAATTTAATGAGTCAAAACTATTTTTTCAGTCTATGTAATCTAATTGAAAGTAGTAAATATTAATATTGGTGGCATTGACCTTTTATTCTCGCCTTAGTGAAGGTTATTGGAACAAAAAGGTACAAGAACCTTAATAGGTCAAAATGTCTTATTTTGGATGGTAACACTCAAATTTTCTCCCAACATTCCAAGATAATAACAAGGTCAAGTCTTTATTCATTCATTAATTTATTTTTATATGCACAAGAAAATGCAACCCCACACCCCTTTACATCTACCAACCACCTCATTGTTGGGTGGTGTATCAATAAACGAAGGCGCCATTTTTTTTTAAACAAAGAAAAAGCAAAAAGCTAATCAAAACTGGATGATCTGCTCCATCTTTCTTTCAAGTGTTCTTCCAAAGAAAGACTGTTGCTCCGCTCTGTGCTACTACCATACGATGTAGTGTCATCATCAACATCAAGTAATGCAAGACTTAGGTGTAACTCTGCACTTGAATTTGGATACACTTCGTCATCTATGTGCTCCTGGTTTTCTGTATCCTCATTATCACAAACTTGTGGGTTCAACAAATTCTCATCCCTTTCCTCTCCTAGTAGGATCTTCAGTATCTGCACATATTAAAGTTATGAGCAAAAGCTACTTAGAATATTAAGGTATAAGATTCATGATATTTAAGATTCTCGATTAACACTTGATATCTTCCACATCAATGTTGTTATTAGCTGTTACCTGGTTCATCTTAGGACGAAGCCTAGCAGCCCTTGTAATGCATAGATTTGCTGCCTTAACCATTCTCTGCATTTGGACCTCATTAAACTTTCCTTCTAAGTTGGAGTCCAATAAGTCTTTCACATTCCCACTCTCTATTATTGGTTTTGCCTGGAACCATTGTAGATGCAGTTCTTATATTCATGTGTATTGAAACAAAAGTCAATGTCATAGGTAGGATTAAATCTTACCCACGCGACCAAACTTTGTTGTCCTTTGCAAATCTCAGAGCTGATTGGTTTCCTTCCTGAAATTAGTTCAAGAAGAACTACACCAAATGCATATACATCTATCTTGTCACCTACTTTTCCATACATGAAGTATTCAGGAGCAAGATATCCGAATGTTCCTACTACATCTTCTTGTGTCAGAAAGTATGAACTCGTTGGTCCCCAAATTGCAAGTCCAAAATCGGTCAACTGCCAGAATATATATATATATATATATATATATGCATATAAAAGTTTACCAGTGATATCATAGATTTCAAAACAAAATGCTATTTTAAAGTAATATTAGTATTTGAGTACTTGTGCAAACCCATGGCAGAGAAGAATATTTGAAGACTTGACATCCCTGTGTATAACAGGCTTCAAAGTTTCGTTGTGTAGGTAATTGAGGGCTTCTGCTATACCAACTGCTACATTAAATCTCACTTCCCATGACAATATGGATCCATCCTTGTTCTCACCTACATCCACTATGATTTTAATTAAGCATCAACTTATGTGAAGAGTGAAAATGAAAAACCATGATAGTCATTACCAAATAAATTTTCCTCTAAGCTTCCTTTGGGGAAAAACTCATAGACAGAGATTAGAGCATTTTCTTCAATGCAAATTCCAAGCAAAGGGGTGATGTATTTGTGCTTCAAAGAGGATATTATTTCCACTTCCTGTGCAAAATTTTTCCAAGCTTCTTTTGATGACTGTAAAACCTTGACAGCAATTGGTTTTCCATCAGGGAGAATCCCTTTGTACACGCGGTTACTCCCTCCTTTCCCAATCAGATTCCCTGCAATGGAAATTCAAGTTTAAAACACGGAGAAACAACGGAATAAAAGTCAACATAAACAGCTCAGAAATCCTTAGGGGTAGATTCAATTCTTTTAAAAGAAAAAAATTCAACCAATCAATTTTGAAGAGGGATGGGCAAAGTTAGGGCCAGGCTAGGCCAATATCTAACATGATTCTATTACTACTATTCATAGTTAGCTTGGTCTATTAAATTTTCTAGATTGGGTCCATCTAAAAATTTCTAAAATCATTAAACCTGAAGAGAATTGAGAAGTCCAGGACTTGATATCCTCCGGGTTAAACCACTTGCAATCAAAGGAACTCATGTCCAAAATCCCCTCCAATTCCTTCGGCAGCTCAAAAGATGAAGATGAAGAAGTGGAACTGTTTTTCTGTCTCACATCCTCAATGTCACTGACGCCTCTTTCTGAGAGACTTTCTTCCAGGGATGAAAAGCAAGAACTTTTCTTTGGCGAACGATCTGGCAGGTTCATCACCCACTGTACTACAGACGAGTTCCTCGCGAGAGGAGTCTCTGAGATTTCTGAATTAACTCTTCGGAGCAAGGGCCATCCTAGTTTCTGCTCGTAAGGGTCACCTGCAAACAAAGAGCTTGTTCTTGAACACACTTTTTTGCTCCCTTTAACTCTGTCAAACACTTCTTTGAATTCTGGGACATCGTCTCTTGACTCCTCATATGTTGATCTCACAGTGGCAACCTCAGAGTCTCCAAATTCAGACAGGCATTCTTTGTCATCCAGGCTTGTGAGACTAGGCCTTGGATCTTGTATAGGACCTATCATCATGGGAAACAGGTGAGTCGTGGTCTCTTTGTCACTTAAGAGTTGGTCTCCTTTAAGGGCACAAACAAGAAAAATACCAAACCTGGTAGTTTAATATTGGTACACCTTCTGAAGACAATTCTTCCATCCTGGATGGCTACAACATCTGTGGTGGGTGGAAGTCGTTTGGCGCAATGTTTAGCTGTGGAAGCTCGACCACTGAAAGTGAAATAGTCTTATCCGAATTTTTTATTTTTAAAAAAGAAAGACAGAAAAATCAGATGAACAAACCCAGTTCAAAACTTCTGAAAATCAAGCAGCTTACCCAACCACTAGAGCCAGAGCAGATTGATTCTTCGACTCTCTCACAAGAATGTTTCGAACGGAGCTTCCTCTGAAGATTTGACCTATGAGACTTACCTGAACCCCAATTAGGCCAAGTTACAATTTACAAATATCAGACACTTCCCATGATTAGGTGTTAAAAAAAAGGAAAAAAAAAAAGCAAACTCACATTAGCTCTTCTGATATCCCTTTTACATCATTTAACAAAAGAACTAACACGTAACGAGTTATTTTAAAAAGCTAACTCATAAACACGAGATAACTTTTAATCTCTGAAAAACTAAATGAGCTAAACAATTCAAGACCAAGTTGAAGATTTGCTCAAACAACAATTGGGCGTAAGACTGCATTGTATATTACCTTTTTCACATCACAGAGGCCTTCATAAACCTCTAGATAATCATCTAGCAGGGGCTGGTTTTTTGAAACATGACCTGTATAAACTAAAGTGACAGCAATAAGAAGGAGAAGAACATAAACGTCCAACTAACAAACACAGAATATATATATATATAATGTTGACACGTAACAGACAGAATATGGCTTCGTACCATGGATGTTCAGGATATGATTACCTGAGCATTTAACTACGTGAACTGCGACAACGCAATCCCCAGGTTGAGCAACTTTGACAAGAGCCCAGTTTAGAAGCTGCCTGCTGTGGCTATCGATTCTAATCCCCACCAACACAATTCCCCTCTCAATAGTCATTGTTGCGTTTTGCTCTTTTGCATCAAATCACCTTTCCAAATCCCAAGATAGCTATGGATTCTATTCCTCTTTGAATTTGCAGAACTCCTGCAAAGATAATCTTCTCTGTTTTTCGATGAACCATCTCATTCTCTGAAAAACAGGGCAACCATGGTTGAAACTAATGCTCCCATTGCTATGCACACTTTTAGAATGCCCTTTTCGGAATATAAAAAGCACCCATAAACAGATTTCCATAAAAAAGAAAAATCCAGGGTAAAAACCATTAAAACCTACGAAACGAAAGGTGAAAACCTACAGCATGTATAATATAAAAGAAGAAGCAGGTATAAAAAAATGAAAAAAATATAAACGGATAAACAAGACGAGACAAAGAAAATGCACCTAAATCTTGAAGGCAGCCATGGTTTGAGGCAAGCATGATTTTTTAAACGAAATTACCGCCAAACAGCATCGGCTTACCCACTGCAGCTAAATTTCGGAAACTCACGTATTCGCTATATATTTTCAGAAACAAGAGAAAAAATTGATGTTCTTGCAACGATGATACTCGGTAAAGGGAAAGCCTTTTTGTTTTTAAAACTGGAAAGGGGAAAAAAACAAAAAGATAGTGAGGCCAAAGATTATGAAGGAAGAAGGAAGGATGTGTCGGCAAGGCAGAGAAATCTTAGGGGAAAGTGAAAGCGCAAAATTTTATTATGCACAGAAAAAAAGGGTGATAGTTTGTTGTATTTTTGTCCGCGAACAAAACCGAAAGTTTTCGCGCGAAACCCATGATATCCGGTCATATTACATGGACCGAAGGCCGATAAAGGTAGAGGGAGCATGTTACCGGCTATTGCGGGTGGACTTACGGGCTGCCTTCCCACTTTGCTTCAGCTTTGCTAATTCGAACAAATAAAGTGTTACTTCTGGCACTGTCCCATGTCATAATTAGGATTTTAAGAAAATTAAGAAGTTAAAAATACTTTCTTAAATTCTTAAAAAAACTTAAACATTCCTATTTTATTCCTATTAAACATTATTAAATTCTCTTTTATTATTATTTCAACACAATTTATAATATTATGCATTATATTATGTGGAGCAAAATTATCAAATTCCCAAATGTTACCTTTTATTATAGAATAAAAAAATCATAAATATTATCTTATATTATGGAAAGGAGGAAGTACTATTTTATTTATCATTTTTATTTTTTTTATAAGACTAATTCAAGTTGGACACATAATTCAGACTCTCTACATATAATATAGTAGATACATGTTTGTTTGTTTGTGTGTCTATTTTCATCGAGAAATAATAGTATAGTTTAATAAAAAAAAAAGCACGACACGTTTTCTATTTTGATAAAATAATATGTGTGTGTATATATCAATATATGTATGAGGTGAGTTTATAATGGGCGAAAGCATAATTAGCCTGAGGGAAGAATATTATTAACTATTATGCAAAATGTGTTCCAAGTTTTGGAAATAAGGGAGAATGTAAAGCACATGCTGCATTGCCTGATATGACGATATTCCAATCCCGTAAATGAATTTAACACGAAAAGTAATTGTAGGCCCATCTCTCTATCTGTCATTTTGCAATTTGAATTTTTAGTATTCATAAAAAATATATATAACACATTTAGAAGAAGATGAATATAGAGATAAAATACAAATTTAATTAAACACAATCATATTTTTAGTCTTTTTCTAAATCATCAAAGAGTTCAATTTAATCATTTAATGCATATCATTGGCACGGGAGATAATGACTAGTTAGCCACCTCAGGTTAATTTGGTAGCTTCGTATACCATAATAATATTTTATAAAATGCATAGTTATAAACATTTCATAATAGTAAATTACAAAATTAACCTCCAACTTTGTGCGTGACATGATGATTTGTGCAATGTCTAATTTCGTTTGGGGAAAAGTAATTCTACGTTATGTAATATTTTTTTTTAAAAAAAAAATAAAACCATAATATGTGACAGAATTACTTTAATTAAATGAATCAACAACGTAATCTTCTTATCTTTTAAAAAAGTATGATATGATGACACACACATGCGTAGAGTTCTGAGTCATCATCGAAGCTCATTGTAAATAGAGATAATGATGATGGAAAGTTGGTTTAGGAGCCACAAATACCAAAATGATAAAAGGAGAGGTGTGATCAGTTCATGGTTTCATGTGGTGTTGTATCATTCATTCATGAGAATAATAGTGGGATTTCCCTTTGAATTTGAATTCGAACGTGTCACTAATATAATTAATTAATTATCCTTTGTTTAATTTATTGGTTACTTGACGAAATGGAAATCTATTCAAAGGATAAAAACGTTAAACATCTGATTCACACGTGGGTCCTACAAATTCAAAGTCTAAAGTGCAACCTTTCGCATTCAATTTATGCGATCGACCTTGTGTGAGAGTCGAGAAATGATGAACCTTCTTTCTGCCTTATCTCTTGTTAGGTCCAACAGAAATTGCTTTGGTTTGTTATAGTAATTGGAGTAAAAAACACAAAACTAATAATTAAACCCAAACATCCTCCTCTTGTCAACAAAATCGTTGATCAGCTGGGACCATAATAATCTTCTATTATTAAAAGGAGAAAGAAAAGTAAACGGTAAAACACGAATTGTTATGAGTGATTAGTGATGATAATTAAGTTTAGAAAGAGGAATTAGTTATAGGGTCTAATGTGGCAGCGAATGTTTTACAAGGATGTTAGTTAGGACGGCTGCGTCAGAACCAACTACTACATGTCATATGACATTGACAATGAGATTTGGAAAAAGCCTTTCCAAAGTCATGCGGTGACTTTTTGACGAACAATGGAGAATCGGAATTTTAAAGTAAAAACCATTACAAAAGCTTCTACTTTATTCATATAGAAAAGGAATGGTCCAAATTTTGAAAATACGCATGATCAACCATGTTCTTAGTGGAAGGACATATAACCAGCTGTCCTTCCTAAGTTGTCTTCTAATAATCAATTTCTCTATTTTCTTCTGATTTGCCTCAGGTATTTTAATAATAAAAATATTCTAAGAAAAAGAGTAAAATACAAGATAATATATTTTATTTTTCAAAATTTTGCATATATTTTAAAAATATATTCCTCCATCATTTTCCTTAATCTACACTCCCATGTGAACCTTAGGGTTCCTCTAAGTTGATGTAAACAGTGAATTTACGTATTTGAAGTGAGAAAGGTAATATGGCCTACTCAACTGCATCTTTGGAATCAAGTACAAGAAATTATTTAGCCAGAGAATATTAGATGGGGCATGCATGCACTGTTCTTTCTGCAATAATGCCAACCACAAAAATTTCTGCAACTTGCTGTCACTGCGACACTATGTGAAGCTTGGCTTGATTTGCGTCTAATGGAAATGGAATCACTTCAATATTTAGTACTTATTTGTGTGGCCATGGCTGCCATTCTAATTAAAAAAAGAGAAAGGAATTTAGGCAATATCTGTGTAATATCTTCAATTATTGCTGCCTTTAGCTCTTCTGGGAATTTTATATCAAGAAGAAATCTAACCACTTTGATCTGTTAGGTGTCTAATTAAATGGTTTTGGAAAAGCAGAGTGATGAGTTCCTATGATTCTTGACTTGTTGCTAATGGTAATAATAATAGCAAGACAGTTATGTGTCGATTATTGTAACCACTTGGGAAAGTTGATGTGTTTATTATCAGCGATTATTTAAATTTCAATCTTTAACAAAAGCTCATATCAGTATTGATGGTTACTTCAACTCTCAAATTCCATCTTTTGAATTTATTAACTTGAGTTCAGTTCCTTCTATGAGTATCACAAAAGTAATATAGTTCATGCCAAAGAGTTCATTTTAAAGATTGCCCAGAGTTGAATATTGTAAATATTTAAGGGTTCTTCTATCTTTTAACCTAGCACAGAGTTATCCACCACCATGGGTAGAATATTTAAGGTACGATCATATTTATTTATTCATGGGTAGAAAACACGATCCAATTGCAAAGGGAAAGCCTTTAGAACAATTCTCAGTCACAGGAGGGCAGTTTAGTAAGGGCCTTTAAGTTAAAGGCCATTTTTATATATATAAAGAGGATTGATTAGAAAGTGGTGGGAAGAGGCCATTATTATGAGAGTGTGATCAGCCCATGGCATACTTCTGGGTCCACCCTCTAGCGGTGGACTCGTACTTCAGTTTGTCGGACTTACACATGTGAGCAATCTCTGGAACAAGCGGGTCATCTGGGTTCGGATCCGTTAGCAGCGAACAAATAGACAGCAAAACCTGTCATAAATAAATACAGTACATGCCAAACACACTTTGAACTCACTTCTGATTTAGGGAATATAATATAATGGATCCTTAAAAGAGCACCAAAACTTAACCTTGGATATGGTGAGAGCAGGGCTCCATTGTTCTTTGAGAATGTCCAGACAAATATTTCCATTACTGTTTATATTGGGATGGAATACCTTGGTCCTAAACGCAACCTGCCAACATTTCTTTCAACATCAGTTATCTTGCCTTTTACTATAAACATTGGAAGGAAAGTCAAGAGTTTAAGACAAATCATGAAGCATCAATACTTCAAAATTAAAACTGTATCACGTGCGACTGTTGTAGATACCATACTAAACTTTGTCATACTGTCGTGTTTTAAAATATTGCTTCCAAGAAGACAAACATTAGTTTGTTTGGTAATGAACAAGAGAAGATTTAGGTGAAAAAAAAAAAAAAGAAGAGCAAGGAAAAAATTACAGTTAAAGACTTCTGACTAATGATAAATAAATACTCTAAGAATCAAAATTCCATTTAAAGATCAAAGAAATATGGTATCTCTGATACTTCTTGAAGGTGTGACTTACATTACGCAAAGTAACAAGCTGATATTTCAAATGTTACAAGAGCATTTTCATTTAAAAGTTGCAACAAACTTAAAACATAATTGTAACATCGAAAAAGTCAAGTTTTAAGTTCAGAAAAGGAGTGGTAATTTTAGGGATTTTTTTTAATAACTTCTGTGAGGAAATTTGATTTTTAAAGTTGTCATCAAGTGATGAGTCCTAAACTACTATTTTTCCCAAGAAAAAGGGTACGAGAATGCAATTTTTTTAAAGTTGTGGTGGGATACCTTGGGAGGCTTGAAAGGATAATCAGGGGGAAAATGGATAGTAACAAGGAAAACACCTCCAGCATAGGGACTGTCATTAGGGCCAATAATGGTTGCTTGCCAATGGAACATATCTTCTCCCACAGGACCTGTTTAGCACCATAACAACCATATCACAGTCTACACTCATGCAAGATTGTCCAGGAATAAAGAGGACTTGTGTTCGGCTACTGTACCTGCACTGCATGACGTTGGAGGGTCTCTTTGCAAGTCCTTGAGCTCCTTCAGAATTCTCTTGGACGCCATTAACGTGGGTGGGTGAGGAATGGAAGGAAATCAAATGAGAAATAAAGTAAGTTGGAAAACAGAAGGTAGCCCTGCATATTTAATGGAGGAACCGGATTGGTGGTTTTGAGAGAGTAGAGGTTGAACGGACTCGAGAGTTCCATTTGTCCCTTTTTGACTCATGAGAGTGGGCACAGTATATATTCCTCAATAAATGGAAGATAAGATATCAAGAATCTGTCGACTTTTTCAATGTGAAAGATGTTTGCCATTTCACTCTGTTTTTCAAGTTTTCCAAAACTTTTTTCTGTTCCCACTTTTCATTCAAACTTGTGGATTATTCGCTTCCCCTACAGCATCACCACCTTACCTTTTTGCACAATTTACCATTAGATTGAATTAAGATCATTAAGTATTTACAGAATTCGGTATCACATAGCAATGAAGCTGAAAACACCATTGGTATAGTACTCAGATTTTTTTTAAATTAAAAAAAAACACAATAAAGTTGATACAGTAAATTTTTAAAGGGATTGATTTAACACCCGGAAATTATTTATGTAAACTAATAAAATCCAATTGCTGCATGGGACCAAGTTGCCACTTGCCACAAACACAACTGTAAAGGCAAGAGCTGCTTTCGAACATCCTAGTGAGATCCTACTGTAAGGCTCACTACCCTGCTTCTTCGCCCAATCCCTGTTTGTTTCCACTGCTGATAATCCGTTTGAAGACAAAAACCAAGTTTGACATTTTTGTTTGTGTTTGGATGTCAAAAAGGGAGTCCGTTGCGGCAGTGTTTTTGGCTGAAAACGGAGTTGAGGGAGAAGCATACGCTGCTTTTCTGCTTTCTCATTTTTATCTGTATTTATTTTAAAGTCAGATAAAAATATACCAATAAAAATGAGAAAAAATAAAAAAATTAGGAAAATAAAATTTACATAGAATTTTTCCTATCTATTAACCAAGATGTCCCTTCAAAATTTTAATTTTTATAGATCATGACATGTAAGAAAATATTATATCAGATATATTATATTCTCAATTAAATAAATGTAAATTAAATTTTAATCCAAGTAAATTAAATTAACCATGAGATAAAGTTTAAACTCAATTTAGAGAAAAATTGTAAATTTTGTCAAAACCAATTTTTAAATAAATCATCCAAACATAAACACGGTAGTCCAAAACCAATTATCATAACTACGTTATAAAACCAATTCTAGCTAAACTCATTTTTAACTAACTGAAATCCAAAATCCAAACGGGCAATCTTTGACATAGCCACCCACAAGAAGTAGCTCAAGTTATTAAAGTTTGAACCCAACGATTTAAAGATCTTCGCAATATCAGAAGCACGAGCTCACCAAAAAATAAAATTGCAAAGAAAGACAACCTTGATATCTCAACTAAAGAATAGTCCTACAAGAGTGTGAGGAAAGGAAACTTGGTGAGGAAAAAAGTTCTCCCAAGCAGCCCAATAGCAGCCAACCCGCCTCCAAAAGAACCGGGATTAAGGTTCAAGTCAATTTATGAAAAATAATTAGGCCAAACTAATCGTAACAATATAGTAAGTGCGAGAAGATCTTTTTCCCCCTAATGAAACTTACTTCTGCACAAGTACACATCTTCTATAATTAGTTAGACCAGATACTATGTAAATCAAGTTTATATAAGAATCTTTCAAATATCGCCAACTCAGACCACACATTGAGAATCTGGCAAAGTTGAAAAAACATCGTGCCACATTCATTCTGAAAACGTCAAGGATGGATGTATATTCCCTCCAAGCATATAAAGTTGCCTATACATTCTTGATAGTTCAGACTTCGCATTTCAAATACTGGTTTAATTCAACTCACGTTACACTTGCATTGAATTCGCTTAAGCTTTCTCAGCTTTTTGTCGTCCAAGAATTTCTGACATAAGATAATTCAACCTAAGCTTCTGGACAGAACACTAAAGACGTATTTTATAGAATTAACACTAAATAAAATGAACTACAATCAGTCTGCTTAACAGCTTAGTAACCATAATTACATATTACAGTTCACATCCAAAGTAACATTATAGTATATTAGATTACAACATGAATAGAGTCATGCCCACAATGGGAAATAGCCTTAAAATAGTCAAATACACTAGGGAAGCAGCACACTAGTACGTAAAGAGTTGTGCATCCCAAACATCTTGAAATCATGCCTATACAGATTCACACACAAACAACTAACGTGATGCTCATGAGTCACCCTAATACAGTCAGTGTTGAAGCCATAGAGCAATTGCTTCCTATAGGGTGGAAATAGTATATTAAGATATAGTATAGTGAAGAGTGAAGACTACGAGTAAACGGCTATGGTCATGTCATCCTCCAAGAACTAGCATATGAAGAACCGAAGATCTCACAAAATAGAACAGGCCTTTTGCCCCTTTCTTTTCTTTTTCTTCTGCTTTGGGGGCTGAAGAACAACTTTGATGGCTGCATCAAAAACTGCCTTCACATTCTGTATTCACAAAGGTTAATTAATATCAATCACGTTATGATATGCTTTTACTCTCAGAACTTCTAAAGATGTAAATAACATTTATGTACCATCTGTGTTTTTGAACTACACTCGATGTAAACTGGGGCGTTAATAAGTTTCTGTAGTTCCTCCCCCTTTGAAAAAGATCAAGAATCAGACCATTTATCAGTAAGTTTCACTTTTGGCCTTTCACTTATCAGTACGTTGATATGATGATTATGAAGAACAAATAAAGGCTAGTAGATAAGCAAAACGTATAAATGAAAATTGTTTCTGCAAAAAATGGACGCAGCAGCATATACCTGAGCCGTGGTGATGGGCACCGCACCAGGGTGGTCTTGAAAGAACTGCTTATCATCCCGAAGATCTGAAAGACAGATTTAGCTGCCATAGTTCATCAAAACAAACTAACCAACAATTGTCTAACAGAGAATCCATCAAATACATACTTTTAGCTCCATATATTTAGGCGGAAACAAATTCCTAAAGCAGCTGCTGAAAACTATTAACAGAAAATTTTCACTGTAAACTACACTTTTGTATTAGGATAAACTTGTGAAGTCAAAAACTTATGTCAAACACTTTCCTCCACTAATGCACTGAGTTGTGCAATGGACAGCTTCATTTTGTCCCATCTTAGTCATCTAAAACACTTTAGATGTCTCTCTGAAGACTTAATTTATGGATTACAGAAAGTAGAAGAAGGAATTGAGATGAAGATTGACCAAGACACTTCCATGACTCAAATAAATACTTAAGAAGACAATTCCAATCAACATGTTGCTATCTATGGACCCTTTAACTTTTAGACATGATTAAGATAAGCTTAGAAGATTGTGATAAGGTATGAAAGAATTAGAGAGAGAGAGACTGAGAGAGAAAAGGAGAGAGATGAGAGGAAGAGAAGAGAGAATTGAGAAAACTGGAATTCTTATTCAGTAACAGGAAATGACATAACCTCCAAACTTTCCTTACACTCCCTTTCAAGCTGTTGTCCCCCCAACAGCTATAACCACCCAACCAACATTTAATTTGTTCACACACACACACACATTCACACTCTTATATCACAACAGATAGGATAACTTTCTTCTTTCGATCTCTACTAAATCACAAACCATCAAAGAAAAGATATGACTGCAGTGGTTTTGGATTCTAGAATTTTGGTAATGAAATCCAATTAGAAGTTAGGTTTTGATAAATATTTATCTTCTCCCTCTCCAAACAATGAAATGAAAGAAAAAAATAGCAATTGGAAGCAGCATGAACAACAAACTTCATATATTATGCTTCCACAACACTTCTATCTAGCAAGCAAGGGTCAACAGGACTAGAGAAGGACATATTAGGTGGGGTAGAACCAAAAGTTCTGAAGCAATATATAGAAAATTCACAAATGAAAGGTCAATATTTTGTTATCTATTAACCATTAACTGAATATAGCCATGACAAAGGTAAGCTTGGAAGATCTCTCTCTATCACTACTAAATCCCCAAGTCATCAAGGACAAGGTATGAAGCTTCGGGTCGTAGGATTCAGGTGAAGTCATCAATCAGAAGTAAGCTTTTAATAAATAATTACATCTACCCACTGCAAATAGTGATGGATATAACATGTGAGAAAAAGATGATATTGGTGGCAGCATTGTACAATGAACTTGACATATTATATTGCCACAATTAAACTATATTTCATCTGACAAGCCAGTGGCAACAGGAAGAGCAAGGCATAATGGGTGGGGTCTGGGGAAGAATCAGACATTCCAAAGCAACATTTAAAAAACTTTGAAATTAAAGATCAATAACAAAACACAAACCACAAACTTCCTCATCATAATGTAGTTAATGAGAATTCCTATTTCCACTAAGCATCATAAAGAAAAGGCTCCAGTATAGACCATTATACAATAGAAACACTTAAGATCAATAGATGAACATAAGTTTGCAGCAAGGAACTAAATTAAAAGGGGAATACGGCTGAGAACTTTGCTTCAGTGGTATGGACTTCCTTGTTTTCTCAGCTATGTTCTGATTCTCAGTGCTTGTTGGTTTTCAGTTTTGCAAAAAGTAAGTTAAAATAACTACAGTTTGTAAAAATGAAGTTTGGATAAAAGTAATGAAGTTAGCCACAAACCTATTTGGGTAAAAGAGAGAAAAATGATATTTACAAATCACGGTTTGGTTTAGAAAATGATAAACCAAATTGGTAGGTTAGAGAAATATGCTAAGACAGAAAGTTAGCAGTTAAAAAATAATAACATTCTGTTGAACAGCAACTATCCCTAAAATTGGTTTATGACACACACACACACAGTGTCTCTTTAAAGCCCGAAACCCTATTGACGGATTCCTCTTGGTCATAGCATTTTTTAGTCAATCCCTGGAAGGAATCTTTACGAAAAATGACTATGCATCTCAAAATCACGGCTATACAGGTTCAAACTCAAATAAATAACTTGCTAGTGATGGCTTATGAGTGCACCCTGCTGTATTGAGTTGATACTTCTAACAATATGGGTAATGCAAGTAAAAGTAACAAAGGAAGAAGATTCTAACCTAGTTTTGTCCCAACTAGAATAATTGGGACACCAGGTGCATAGTGCCTCAACTCAGGAACCCACTGGAAAAGGAGAAAAGAATCTTTAGTACTGAACAGAAAGGGACAAAACAAATATGAACGAATAAACTGATCTTACTTTCTTGGCAACATTTTCATAGCTTGCCTTGCTTATGAGAGAGAATGCCAGCAGAAATACATCTGCTCCACGATAGCTTAAAGGTCTTAATCTATTGTAGTCTTCTTGGCCTGTTCCATATCTGAAAAGCATCAGAACAATGACAGGGCTTTTCAAAAGTACAAGAAAGATGGAATATAACCATTAATAAAAAATTACCAGCAGTATCCCACAACCCCAGATTCACGGTGCTTCCATCCACAACCACATTTGCGCTGAAATTGTCAAAGACAGTTGGTACATAATCCTGTTTCCAATGATTACAAATAGACACAGGATGTCTCAGTCATTGTGTACCAAATTATCCTCATGTGTCAACCAAGAGAAGTCAGAGAAGACAGTGAATGGATCTAAGATTATTGCATTAATTAATTAAAATAGAAGGAGAAGAATAAAGTTTTGATGTCATAACTGAAATCCCAATTCATTAAATTGCCAAAATTGCAATGCTCCCAGCTCTAAACTTCAAGTGCCATGCAGTGGAAACACTGATCATATGACAGCAATTGAAACAAAGCATCCCGCCTCAATCAATGATTGCAAGTCAGCACTGTGCAATGTGACTCATTCCTTCCACATATTCTTTTGAACAAAGATTCTTTCGAAAATTAGTTAAAGATCAAATTTCAAGCATAATTTTTTCTTTCCTCTATCCACCCAACAAACCGATTACAGGCCCAATTCAACAATCGCCTTGAAGAAAGGTCGACTAAGATCGTTTGATTAAAAAGAGCCCGAAATTGCTTCTTTTGAACAAAGATTTGCATTCACAACTCTAAGCAGAAAGTTAAGAACAACAGAGCCTAGGAGACACTATGAACAAGGGACAATAATGGAGTTGAAAAAAAAAAAAAGCAAGCCCATTTCTTTTTTCTTAGGAGACAAGGAGCTTCATCTTCACAAATTCCTCCGTTCCTCAAAACCCAGCAACATGAAGAGTTCAAATGTGAAGAATGTCAATCTTTCTTTATCTTTAATACATTTTCTTAGAGAACAAACAAATGCACTCACCGTAGGGAAAGTATTGCTGGTATAGGAAATAAGCATGCAAGTCTTGCCGACGGCTCCGTCACCTACAGTGACACACTTGATAAACCTCGAGGCACTCATTGCCGTTCACTTCTTTGTTTGCCCCCAAAAACCTCTCTTACTCCAATTTTTGTTTGTCGAGCTGCAAAATCCTAATTCATATGGCAGTCGTGTTGATCAAGTTCTGGACTTTTTGGCAAAGTGGAGTACCTGAAAGCCAGAGAAAGGAGACACAGAGGACGGAAAGGTGTGAAGTATGAGGAGAAAGAGGGGAAAATTGAATTTTGGGTCCTGGGGAGCTGGGCCTGGAGAGCCAGCTCTTGCCAGCTATAGTTTATGATATACACCTACTTTGATACCACAATCTCGGGCCCTGATTCGACCATTTAACTTGTGCCCACCAACCCCCGTCGCTTTCGAGTTTCACCCTTCTACTTTTTATGATTTTTTTAGTAAAGCTAGAAAATGTTTTTTTTTTGCCTCATTTTTCGGTGATTGAAAACCTAAAATTTATTAAAAACATAGAAGATTGAAGGATAATATTTAATTAAATATAGATACAGTAATAAAACTTTCCTATTAAATGAGCCTTATCTTTACTGAAAAAATTAGTCTTAAATTATAGACTGAAGATACTTTTAGTATTCATAAAAAAAATTATAAAACTTATCTTTTAACAAAAAAAACAAGGAGACTTATCATTGTGTCTAATTTTTTTTTCATTTATTAATAATAAAATGAGACTTATCATTGTATCTAATTTTTTCATTTATTATTAACAATGTGTGATTGTACATGTATATATAGACATCAAATTAATTAATATAAACTAACAAGCACCTAGATTAACCGACAGGGGTTATACTAGCTTAATTAGTTGATAAAAAATATTTAATATAATTTTTTGAACTAAAATTATCTATGAAAAAATTGTTCAAATAAAATTGTAATGAAAAATTAAACATCTTGTGCAATAACTAATATAATTTAAAATAAATAAAAAATTGATTATATTAAATTGATTATAATGCATATTTACAAATATAATAAAAAATTTACATATGCTATTGGCTGGGACGGATCTATGCTTATGCCTGTGGGGCAATTGCCCTCACCAAAAATTTTGTTGTGCAAATACTATATGTATGAATGAAATGAAATTTATACTAATTGTCCCCATCAATTGATAATATTATTTCTAACGCTACTTAATTTTTTTTACCAAACATTTCTTCATATTTAAGATATATACACCACCACATACTTTTATTTTGCATATGGTATATCTATTTTACACATCACATATCTATATTTTGACTTTTTAAATCCAAACAATTTATTTGTTGCATCTATTAAGGATAAGTTAATTTGATTGGCTCAATTTTATTCTTCATAATTTTCTCTTGTGAAGTTTTGGGATAAAATAGTTAGTTTGAAAATCATTTCATAAATGTATGCTTGGTAGTGCATTTTCAAAAATTTAAGGGGTTTCATTGATCTTTGATATTACCATATTAGTGTATTTGCCTTTAGACTTTTTTCACAATAAATATTATCAAGAATCAAAAGATAAATGATTGAATTATTATTTGGTTATTTATATATAGAGAAATTTTTTTTATTGTGTTGAAAATGAAAAAATCATTCAATATTTTTCTAAATATGAAACTCGTAAAAAATAATTATAATATATATTTATATTTTTAATAGTAGTATGTTATATACACATTATTGACACAATCTAAAATTTTTAAGTCTGTGGCTCGCTATTAGAGACCAATAAATATACTATTACTGAAGTTTTAATTCTTAAAATATTCGCAAATTTTATATTCAAATCTAAATGAATAAATTTTGCAAGTATCTCTAGGTCTAACATCTAAGAAATTGGCCAAAAAAAATCTAAGAAATTGGCCTTTTTATTTATTGGCCAGAAAAAAGTTTTGACTATTTCATCTTAATCAATTAATATTAAGAAAGTCATATTCTTATGTCGTTTAGTTATTCTAATTTAGCAGGAATTAAATTTATAAGAGGGCTTTTACTCTGGCACAGAGAAAAAAAAGTGCTTTTAGTGCTAATTTATTGGTCAAAAGCATCGATTCCCTTTTCTTGGGAATATGGTATTTTATTGAACGCAGGAGACAAACCGCTGCTACACATATAACATTAATACCAAAATCACAATTTCTACGTAGAAAACTTAAAGGGTAGTAGGTATTATATTATTTTTTACACATAAATAAATAGTACTGTATATTATTTATAAGTTGTGAATACTATTTCCTTCAGTCCTATATATTTTATTCGATCCTAAATATAAGACCCTTTACAATATATGAAGTAGTATTTATTATACATTTTTAAAAAATATCCTTATTTAATGTATCCAAAAAGAAAGAGATTAAATAAGAATAGTTTTAGAAAAATTTTAAAATTTTTTAAAAAATTAAGGTAATTAATTAGTTTTAATTTTAATTCTTAATCTAAAAGAATCATATATTAAGTACTAGATGAAGTATAATTTATATTTCAAACATTTTATAATGTACAAGATCGGTGTCTAATTGTTGGGAAAAAAAATCCATATCTAACTTATTTTAAGACCTGTAGCTAACATTTAGTTTGAAGCATAAATGTCTGACCGTTTTTTTTTTTATATACCAAAATGTCTGACCGTATAACTTGGCAACTTTTGGACTTTCCCAGGTTGCATTTTAACTTAAATTACTACTTTTTGAACAAGGTTTACTGAGCCAAATAATTGTTAAATTGAAACCTAATTGGGAAAAAAAGTGTGTAACGAAAACTGTTTTTAAAAATTGTTGTTTAAGGTCTTGTTTATTGAAAAAAAAAAAGAAGTTATCTAAAGAAATAATCACTTTTAATGAATGAATGGTTGAAAAAGTAAAGTGAAAAAAATTATCTTTTATAGAATCAAATTGAGAAGAGAATAATCTTTCTTTTTTGGTCAGAGAAGAGAGAATAGTTCATTTTTTTAGCCAGGGAAAAGAGAATAGTCTTTTAGAAATTAAATTATTAGCTTTTTTCATATTTACTTTCAAAAAAATTTAGGCAATTTTTGTTGTTAATTGTGAAATTTTTACAAAATAAAATAAAATCTGAATATTTTTAAAAATTAAATGACATAACAGATTAAGTAAACTAAATTTAGAATTAATAATTAACCACATTTTATGAAGTGTTGCAGTAAATTGAGGTGGCGGGTAGAGCAGTTCCAAGAAAATTGAGGCCCATGGGGATGGAATGGAAATTATATAATGTACATATTTTTGCATTGTCAAATTAGAGAACGTGGCTAGGACCCATTGTGGTGCCCATGTCTCAACGCCTCAATGTCAATTGGTTTGGCCTGAAAAAAAAAAAAAAAAAACCCACCACACACACATTGTCATTCTCAACTGTCAATAATAATTATTCAGTATTCACTTTCAAACGAAATATCCTATAGATATTAATTTTGTCCCTCTCTCTTTTTTATTCTACAAATTAATACTACGCTTTTCAAGAATAAAGTGATCCCTTAACAATCACACACACTCATCAAAATTATGAGAAGCTCCATTACATATAAATCATATACAGTATATTTTTTATTTTTTATTTTGTATTGTGTGTTATTTTATAATTATTTTTTAATTTAAATATTTGGAATAAATTTTTATATAATACTTGTATGAGACTGAACTTGTTAAGGAGATATGAGAAAGTGAAAATAATAAGTCTAGTCCTGATAATTCTATTTAATTATCAATTTTAATTTGATTTTTATAGTTTACAAAGATATAATGAGATCTTTACAGTTCAAACAATTTTTAATTTGGTCATTGTTATTATATTTTTGTCAACATTGTATATATGAAAGTCACATGGAGGATGGTGACAGTATACTTTGTATGAAAATGATGTGAAAGAGAGATCAATACTTTTCATTGCTGTCATGCCACAAGTGCAAAGAGACTGGACCACATTTTCCCTTAACGAGGAAGCCAAACTTTTTTCTTAAAAGAAAAAAACAAAAAAAATCCATGGCTACTTATTTATTTATTTAATTCACCAAAGTTGGGTCCTGTGTTGTAAGTAAGCTCTTCATGGCCCATCACACTCAAACAATATGTTCATTATGATCAATGTAAGACACAAGCTGTATCATAATACAGAATTGAAGTACTTGGCATTGAAAGAAGAATCAAGGGAATTTTATATTTAGATACGTCAAAACCGTAGATTATTACGTTAATAAATTAATTAAGTGGATACAGCTTTTTAACAAAAATTGCCGTTTGGTATGTACAAGTCATAGGTCAGGGCTAATAGGACAAAGATTTAACAACGTACATATAAGCCACAACTGCCCGACAGAAAAAACAAATAATAATAATAATAATAATAATACGGATTCATGTGCTGTGCAGGCATGACCACAACTAGATAACCTCCCATTGATTTGATACTTTTGCCTGTAATTTAAAAAACTCCAAACCAAAACAAACAAATCTCTACATTACTTTACTTTGATGGAGATGTGATTGCATTCTGCCTCTGTCATGATTCATGAATCATATGGGCAGGCTCCTGATCAAAATTTCCACACCTAACTTCACCTAACGACAATCAACTATTGTATTTCAATAATAAAACAACAAGAAAAAAAAACTATTTTACAACCAACTGTTCTATTAATTAAAAGTTTTGTCTTTCATCCTACCTGCTAACCTTTTTTCTTTTTTCTTTTTTGCCGTAACCATAGCGCTAACTTGATCGCCAATTCTTTGCTTTCGAGTCGTTTTAATTAGTGCCCTTTTTGGGCTTTTGTTTGCTTTTTATGTGAGAGAGTACTTTAGTTAAATATAATTTCTTCATAAAAGTACTCTTTTAAATATTTTCTATGTGTAATATTTTAATTGAAAATTTTTAAATTAAGCTAAAATACACATTTTAAAATGAAAAATGTAATTTAAGCAAAACTTGTGAAAATTACTCATTTGTTTACATGGCATGCCTGTCACAGAGTTTTTTTTTTTTTTTTTTTGTGAATAAAGGATTTGGATTCTAGAAATCCATGAGCGTGCAAATAAAATGCTTTGCAATTCAAAGAGCAAGTCCTCCAGTTCTTGTTCCTGCTTATGATTTTCACGGGAACACACACCAAACAGTGGATGATTTCCGGAAGACAAAATGAGGGAAAAAAAAAATGGTATTGCACGAAAGCCAATCTTAAGGTTTGTGCAACGTACTAAAGAAAAGCAGTTCAAACAAAGCCAATTAAGAAACAGAAGGACATAATCATCCAGGTCGTAAATAAACCACAGAAAATGGTATTGCACTCTTCAGCAATACCATGCACATCTCCATTTTTAGAGTGCCTACAATTAAAGTACCTTGAGGTTGTTTAACTCTCTCGTCTCCCATTTCATTTGTCAAGGAAATGCTTGATATATTATTCAAGTGGCAGCATTCGTAATGTCATGAATTCAGAATTATTCATGTACATTTATTGTGAGGGACTCACACATATACACGTGTGTATATGCATACATGTAGACACGCACACACATAACTACGTACATAGCACAAACTCGCATACCGACTTATCTTTATAAACCAAGGCACTTGTACATACCAGCTAACCACTATGTCATCAGTATTACAGCACCTAAGTGTAAATACTTTCTGCTGATTCAAAACGGATTTGGATTATTTTTTGTGATATGACCAAAAGCATCTCCTGTTAGAGTAACAGAAACTAATCTCTCTTTGGATACAGAGATTAAAGGTAAATCTCACACAAAGGTTGAAAATTAAATCATCAACTACTTATTTAAAAGATGACAGTTCATACCACTCATATTAATCTAAGTTGGTCACAGGTTTACAACTTATAAAAATGAATGAAACAATGCATTTTGATTCATGTAAATTAGGGGATCATTTAATTGTGAATAAATGGTTGAGATTGACTCTTATAGCTGCTTCTCGAATCCGCCTCTTACTAAATTTGAATTGGCTCAAAACAGGGCGGAGAGAAAAAAAAGGTTGGCTATTTCAAGAGAAAAGAGTGAGAAAGAGGAGAATGAGGCTATGATGTCAGGTTTGTGACCTGAAAAAGAATTAGACTCAAATTTTGGTGACCAAGTCACTAGACAGAAATAATTGAATCTGACGCTTTTCTTCTTGGCACACAGCATTATTAGATTACCTTGGGCATTTCTCTTGTGGCCAATACATATTTTTTACTCTCTCTCTCTCTCTCTGGTAGTTAATATAAGATTATTTTAACCGAATAACGTAGAATAAAATTAAAATTAAAACTAATTAACTACTTTAATTTTTTTAAAAATCTTCACATTTTTTTAAAATTATCTTTATTTAATCTTTTTCTTTTTCTCTTTGGATACATTAAATATAAACATTTTTTGACAATGTATAATAAATACTACCTCGTATATTGTAAATGGTCTTATATTTAAAATTAGAATAAAATATCCTATATAGAGGACCGAATGGAGTATTTATGTGCTAATATATGATTAGATCAAGATATCTAAAAGTTTGACTCTCAAAGCAATTAATATTTGTGTGTATAAAAATTAATGACGGTAGCAGCAAAATGAAGTAATCCTCATTTCCATTCAGGGTAATTGGTTATTATTAATTAGAGAATGAAATAGGAAGGTCGGCCTCCAATATTCCCACGTATGTTTGCACCATTCTTCTTCCACGTCGTAGCAAACTATGAATGGCCGAGAACACAAAGGAAGGAAGAGAGAGAGAGAGAGGGAGGGAGAGAGAGGGAGGGACACGGAGGAGACCCGTGTCAAAGTAACCACGACCACTGTCCAAACCGAACAAAACGGAGAAGCCGAGTTTTCCTCTCAGCTCTCGAATGCTTCTTTGTCTCTCTATTTAATCACCTTCCTTCGCATTTGGAAAACTAGCTTCTGGGGCACCTCCCAAATATTACAGTAGGAAGATACCCTCGAGGCTCAAAAACCTTTCAAAAAAAAACCCGCTTTGGGTTTCTTCTTGGAAAGGATAATTAAGCATGGTGATTTCTTCTAGAAATCGCCTGCTTTTAATTGCACTCTATTCCATCGTCGTTTCATCCGCCGTTGCTCAACATGAAGTCCACAAGGGCGTCACTTATGACGGAAGGTCTCTCATTATCAATGGAAAACGAGAGCTTCTTTTCTCTGGTTCTGTCCATTACACTCGCAGTCCTCCCGAGGTAGGTGTTAACGATGCACAATGAATCACTGGGAGTATATTATCCTAGTCGAATATTAAGAAATGAATGGGTTTCAGATGTGGCCAGACATTCTTGATAAGGCAAGACATGGAGGTTTGAACGTGATTCAGACTTACGTGTTTTGGAACGTTCATGAGCCAGAGAAAGGCAAGGTAAAACTATGCATGTTTTCTTCTGTAACCAGACGCAGCAAACTCTGCTACTGTACTGGGGTTATTGTTGATGTCCAGTCTGTGACTTGATTTTCTCCATTAATTACGCAGTGGAACTTTGAAGGAAACTATGATTTGGTGAAGTTTCTTAAACTTGTTCAACAGAATGGAATGTACGTAACTCTTAGGCTTGGACCTTTCATCCAGGCAGAATGGAATCATGGGTAAGAGCAGATTTCTCACACACACACACACACACACATGAATGTAAATGAATTTCCTCTGTCCGATTTACTTTCCCTCTCTCTCTGCTATAATGCTCTGCTAATTTCTACGATGTTTATAAATGTAAATATATCAGAGGACTTCCATATTGGCTAAGAGAGGTACCAGATATCATATTCCGCACTGAAAATGACCCCTTCAAGGTAACATCATCCGTATTCTTCATGATTTTTTAACTTTCAAGCCCATAATATTTTCAGGAAGTGGATGCTATAGTAAGGTTAAAATGCGTCATATTTGCAGTTCTACATGGAAAAATACGTGTCAACTGTGATACATAAAATGCATGCTGAGAAGATGTTTGCCTCCCAAGGGGGTCCCATCATCTTGGCACAGGTTCTGATTCCTCAACTGCTTTTCCATATGATTCTAATTCTGCAGAAATATCCATCAAGTTATAAGCCTTTCACGCTATTCAAATTGCTGCAGATTGAGAATGAGTACAATCATGTTCAAGAAACTTATAAAGACCAGGGAGATAGTTATATTCAGTGGGCTGCAAATATGGCAGTGTCAAAGAATGTCGGAGTTCCATGGGTCATGTGTAAGCAAACCGATGCTCCTGATCCAGTGGTGAGTTTTTGAAACCTAGGCATCTGTAAATTTCTTCCTATGAGATATTCCCTATTTTCTGAGATTTTGTATGCATATTCTGTTTCACAGATCAATGCATGCAATGGAAGGCAGTGTGGGGATACATTTTCTGGCCCCAATAAACCATACAAGCCTATCATATGGACCGAAAACTGGACTGCCCAGTAAGTATATACAAACAGCTTGCTCTTTCTTTCTTTCTTTCTTTCTTTCTTTGTTTTGCCAACCAGCTTGGTCATTGTTAATGAGCAATGATAATTCAAACTTCAAACTAAGCGTAAGCACGTTCTTGTTGGTAAATTACTATTACAGATATAGAGTTTTTGGAGATCCACCATCCCAGAGAAGTGCAGAAGATATTGCCTTTTCAGTTGCTCGCTTTTTCGCTAAGAATGGATCTTTGGTCAACTACTATATGGTAGTGATCTTATTCAAATAAATGAATCTTCCTATGGATCTAAACCATTGGGAAAAATATAGTATCTAACTTAATCAGAAACTCTCGTAGTACTATGGCGGAACAAACTTCGGAAGAACCAGCTCTGCTTTCACTACAACCCGTTATTACGATGAAGCTCCTCTAGATGAATACGGTCTGCAAAGAGAACCAAAATGGGGTCACCTCAGGGACGTTCACAGGGCTCTGAACCTTTGCAAGAAGGCTCTGCTCAGGGCTCCACCTAGTGTCACCAAGCTGAACGAATACATTGAGGTAATTAAGCATCTCATATATTGATGGTTGTTATTTTGGTTGTTGACATTTGACAAAGCATAAAGAAGGAAATTCTGTCAATGTTATGCAGATTAGGGTCTTTGAGAAGCCAGAAAGTGGTATGTGTGCTGCTTTCCTAACTAACAACCACACACAGAAAGTAGCAACCGTAAACTTCAGAGGCCAGAGCTATTTTTTGCCGCCACACTCCATTAGCATCCTCCCTGATTGCAAGACTGTGGTCCACAACACTCAAATGGTAACGTATTTGTCCCTCACATGACAAGATTTGCTTGGAGAAAAAATTCACATTCTGGAGCTGAGGCTGAAGCTCTAACTTCTTATTTGCATTCACAGATTGTCTCGCAACATAATTCAAGGAACTTAAAGAGATCACAGATTGCAAACAGCAATAAGTGGGAGGTGTTTTCAGAAGCCATTCCAACTACCCAGGACGTGCCAGTCAATCAGAGTTTTCCTCCAGAACTTTACAGTTTACTTAAGGACACCAGTGACTATGCTTGGTACACCACTAGGTGAGGTTCTTTCTTCCACCTATAAATCTCCAATCATCTGGTGTATATGCATATAAAACTGGTACCTGAAACTAGTGAAAATGTTATCGCAGCGTCGTGTTGGGTCCAGCAGACCTGCCAAAGAAGAATGGAGTATCCCCTGTTCTTCGTATCATTAGTCTTGGCCATTCATTGGTTGCATTTGTAAATGGAGAGTATCTTGGTAAGCACACAAAACAGGGTAAAGAGACAATCACTGTTTTATGTGATAGAGTGGATTTTGATATCAAGGTATTTCGATGGTTTTAAGGAACCGCTCACGGCAGCCATGACGAAAAATCTTTCCAATTTGAGCAAAGTGCAAAATTCCGAGTTGGGGTCAACCACATAGCTATCTTGGCTAGCATAGTTGGACTCCCAGTAAGAAGCATAACTTTATCTTTCCTCTAATTTTGAAACTCTTATTAAGGGGGCATTAAATAACCTTTTATCTCCTATTTTCTTATTCAGGACAGTGGTGCATAAATGGAGCACAGGTATGCTGGACCCAAGTCTATAACCATCCTTGGTCTGAACACAGGAACCGTTGATCTGACCGTTAACGGATGGGGTCATCAGGTAAAATCTTAAGAAACGTAGTAGATGATGGCATGACAAAGTGAAAACCACAATACACACACATTCAAGTACTTAACACATGAAATAACCGACATGGTCTCACATTGCAGGTTGGTCTCACAGGTGAGAAACTTGGCCTCTTCACCGAGGATGGATCTAAAAAGGTACAATGGAAACCGATCAATGCACCTCAACCAGCTCTCTCTTGGTACAAGGTAATATATGCTTCTCGAAATATCTGGCATCATCAAACTCAAACGGTCAAATCAAACCATTAGACTTACCGATTCCAGTCATTGGCCTGTGTGCGTGTGTATGCAATATGATTTGTTTCTTTCCGAAAAAGATTCAAACAATCAGTTACGAATGTTTTGGAACCAGCCAACTGTACATTCTGTATTCATGTTGCAGAGAAACTTTGATGCCCCAGAAGGAAGAGATCCTGTTGCCATTCGAATGAATGGCATGGGGAAGGGCATGATTTGGATCAATGGTATAAGCATTGGACGCTACTGGATGAGCTTCCTCTCCCCTCTAGGACAGCCTAGTCAGTCAGAGTAAGTTTATCAAACAGATACTGGACACACCGGGCAATAAAATATGTACGGTCCAAATATCAAACACTTATCGAACATAAATTTATTACTCTGTTCTTGTTCATTAAAATTGCATGACTTCGTTAGCCAATATCCAAATTTGATAGATCGAAAACGTAATAAAAAACATATTCAAGTTTATCACTAACCTTTCATTATCAGGTACCACATCCCAAGAGCATGGCTGAAAGACAAAGACAATCTGCTGGTCGTATTGGAGGAGGCACCAGCAACACCAGAAGAGATCGAGATCCTAACCGTGGACAGGGACACAATCTGCAGTTTCATCACAGATAATCACCCTCCCAGTGTGAAATCCTGGGGAAGCAAGAACAATCAATTCCAATCCATAGTGGATAAGGTGATCCCGGGAGCTGCATTGAAATGCTCTAACCAAAAGAGGATTGTGAGCGTAGATTTCGCGAGCTTCGGAAACCCTTCGGGTTTCTGTGGTGGCTACATTGTGGGAAGTTGCAGTTCGCCGACGACGAAGCAGATTGTGGAGCAACAATGCTTGGGGAAAGTGAGCTGTTCGGTTCCAATGGATCCCATGCTTTTCTTGAAGGATGGCGATGCTTGCCCTGGTGTGAGGAAGACTCTTGCTATCCAAGTAAAGTGTTCCACTTAGAAGCAAACTATATTGGTGGTTGGAACGGCGAAAAACCAAGTCCAGAAGCTCAATCAAACTCCCACAGTTTTTGTAGCAAATGATTCCTGACATTCAAAGAATTTCATTGGCTTCCACACATTACATTCCTTCATTTGTACAATGATGTAATTCATGTGTTGCTTAAGAGAGTTGAAGTGGAGGACGAAGATTGAAAAGTTCAAAAACAGAGAAAAATAAATAACTCAAAAATATTAATTACACCCATGAATATTTTGTTCGCCAACATTTTTTTTAATCAGCATTTTTTTTGGCCAATTTATGGGAAAACCATCTAACTTTTTTTTTTTGCCAACTTTCATGCTGAAGAATATGGAGTTTCAAGGAGAGCAACAACTCCAATCGTTGTCCGGAAAAAGAAAAATTAATGATTTTTTTCCAACAACAAAAAAAAGACTCGTAATTAGTTGTTACCTCCAAGTTTTTGTTACATGGATGGGATGATCAACTTTTTTTTAATTTTATAATTATTAAGTATTCAATACTATAATTTAATTTATATTTAAATATTGTCAAACAAGAGTAGTTATTTAATTTAAGTGTTAAAAAAAAAAAAGAGTAAACGATCAACAGATCAAAACATTAGCATCTCAAGACAGGCTATTATAAATTTACAATATAGTAATTCCTTTAGAATAAATCTCAGCACATTCAACCCAATTCCAAATTGCAAATCATTCGCATGAACCATAATTCCCCTCAATATTAGGTGTTATTATAAGATAGACCAAAAATCTGCAAGTTGCAGCGATGTTTCATTTGCTAAATATAAATGGCTCGTTCCTTTACAAGGATAAGCTCCACTGTGATAACCACATGCTTGTAATATATAGAATATGATGCTGCCAGGAGAAATTGCCTCAAGAAATTCTTTATTTTGGCAAAAAGAATAAATTACTTTTTTTGCTTTTAAGGTAAAATTAATATTCTTGTCAAATAAAATGATCGCTTAATTCTTTTTTATACTGCAAGTAATATTAAACTTTTAAAACTATCAACTAATGATCCAACTTTTATCCAATTTTAAAAATTATAAATTTAGTCATCAATCAATATCAATATATACATAAATTTGTGAAAGCCCCACTATTTAGAAGCAGCAATAAATAGGGCCGTTTTCAATTAACTATTCTACACTTGCAAGGGCCCCCAAATCCATTAAAAAAGCATTTAAAAAAGGTTTATAGAAAAAGATTCGAAAACAATTACGGCAGTCAATTTCGCATAAAATTGTTTTTTCCGTACACTTAAAAACATTTTCATAAAGATTAGCTGGAAAAAAACTGTATAATCCATAGCTCATATTTTTATTCTCACAATATTCTCTTTATAATCAATTAAATTAAATTCTTTCTAATTATATTTTCATTTGTTTTATGTCTCCTATCATTAAGTGATTCAATTATTTCGCTCTTCACATTCTTTTTTTCTCGTGAATTATTTAGTTTGTCTTCCTAGTACCTTCTTCCAACTATTTTTGTTTAAATGAAATCCACTATAATTGACAATTTCAATTTATCTATATCCTCTAATGTATCTTTCATTTTTTAATTATCTCTTCAATTAATTATGTCGTCAGTGTCTATTTATATATATATATACTAATTAAAATCCCTTTCTGTTTATATTTAATATAATTTTGTTGAGTTTTAATTGGCTGCTCAAATTTTTTATAATTGATTCTCTTGCGTTCTATTGAAATTTTGGTGACTTCAAATTTTTTATAGCCTTAACAATTTTGGTGACTTTCTCTAATCTTTTTTTCAATATAAAAAAGACTAATTTTTTTAATAAAGTTTATCAGTTCAATAAGACAATATCACCCTTTCGTTTTTACATCATACCAAGTCTTCACATAAAAATACAACACATATAAACTATTACCCCTCCGAAAAAAAACAGAAACCAACACTTGACACACCCACACCTAAACCCAATCACCACCTTGATCCAAAACAATATTCAACATAAAATTTAAAATTTATAGCAAAACTATGAACAAATCATCTCATTTTTTAAATTCCATGCCGTACTCAAACTATTCTTATGACCTAATTTCGTGCTATGGACAAGAAATATCTTAAATCAATGGAAAACTACCAGAATTTCATAATTCAGAAAGGTTTACATTGGCGCAATATTCATTGCTCCACATAACAGAATGTAGGGTACAAGGAAAGCATAAAGCAAAGTACCTCGAATTATTTTTTTTCCCTATCGCATCTCATTCCATACATGTATAATCTAACTATGAATGATTTGATTAGGAACAGATTGGTAAAAAGCGGGAGACAATAAAAAAAAAAAGGTCAAAATCTCAAGATTCCTACTTTATTCACAGATTCTAACAGCTGAAGAGTGCTCGGCAAACTCCTTTACAGCTTGAAAGTGTGGCTCAGCAAAATTCAACTGCAATTCATGGACAGATCTCAGTATTAGATAATCAAAAATTTAAAATAATAATAATAATAAAGCAGTAATTGATAGTTGGAACTTATCCCTCTTCCAAACCTGGGAAGAGAATCAAAGGAAAGGAATCCAAAGAAAATGGAAATAGTGCCGGGATAGTGGAAGGGATTGTTTAATGACAATTCCCATTCCCTGGATTGGGCCAAAAAGGAAATACTGGAAAATCCTTCATTATCCATCCTTATCACATTATTAACGACTCCCAAACAAAGAAAAGGTATCACTAAGACCTTCCCCTCCCTTCCCTTTCCTTCCATTCAATTAGCACTTTGTTGAAATAGACAACAAATTGCACCATAATTAAGCAATAAAGCGCAGCAGATTTTGAAAGATAATATCCACACCCAGAAAGCAGCGAACAAAGGCACAATCTTTAACTCACCTGAAATATGCCACAAACTTGGAAGGAATAAGGCCCTTATTTGAGAAGCAAGGACGACGGTACATAAAAACAAAAAAGAATTAAGCCTCGAGAATAAACCCTGATTCACCATATACTAACATACAGGATCATTTGATTAGTTCCAGAAACTCAGGATAAATCAAAAGATCCTTGGCCTTCACTGATTGCATAGAGTAGCTTCTTGTACATAATTTCCTGTTTTAAATTAGACATCAAAATTCAGTCCAAAATGATGCAATAGCAGCATGAATGAATACGCAGGCTTGGACATGGATGGCATTTAACCAAAAATCTTATCCTGTGTTACCTTGGTAGAATAAGGAGGAAGCTTCAGGTAATTAGCACATGTCATCACACTGGGCAAGTCATCATCTGCTGATTCTGAAGGTCCATTCCCATTAGATGAAGCATTGGCTGCAGTTGAAGATAGCTGCACCCAGAATTGTAAGAAAAAGGGTTATAAATAATTAATTATATATAGATAACAATACATATTTTCAACCTACATGGATAATATTAACTAAGGTACAAGACAAACAGATGATATTCATATTCTTTTTTTCACTAGAGTCAACTCTTGTATTCACCAGGTGAATGACCCAAAAAGTAATCTCGTTACTTTTATACTTACAACCAAACAACAAAATGAGAACCATCAGATCCCTTGAGCACCATGTTTTAAAGATCATAATAATATCTGAAGAATGGACTAGAATACAACTGCCAATGGGCAAAGTTCAAGTAGAATGTGAACAACAATTTCCCCAAAATAACATTTCCAACTTTCAAGAACAATATGTCACGTACAAATTAACATGAATTCATGAATACATCGTGACAACATCTTGGTAACTGGCATAGAGTGATGCATGTCCTCATCCAATTTGATATCATTTAAAATACCTTTCTCACAATTGTCAACTTTGGATTCAGCACGGCAAGCCCGCCAGGTGGAAGCCTAGGTGCCCCGGTAACAAATTGACAGAAAGCACGTTGCTGCTCAGGCGTAAACTCTCCCATAATTTCAAGCAACTGAAAATGGAATCAAACATCTTATGGATTACAGCTAGCCTGAAATTTCAAATACAGATTACTCTTCGTCTAAGGAAATAGATCATACATTAACTATGGCAGGGCTCTTTGCAGTGTATCCATGGTCAAATTTTATATGATCAGCAAGTGTCTCAACCTGCAGAAGTTACGAAGGACTGGTGATGATGATAACCCATGGTAAGATTTCGACAATTTTTCTTAGCAATTGCATAAGTAGCTAAAATTACCTCCCACAACTCTCTACGGCCACAAAGCAAATGGTCCAGCTCTTGAGGAGTAAAAATTTGCAACGATGAGATATCAAAAACCTGAATGGAACAATATAAGTAACAAAAGTTAAGATTTGAACTCAATAAACTGAGCAAGACTGCCGGTTCAGAACTAATATATTCACAGATTAAGCAGAATAACAGTAATAAACACTTTATACAACCTTTGATGTTTAAAATATCACGAATACGGAGCAAAAATTAGTAGAACAGTATGCCCCCACAAAATCTTAACGTGTTACCCAAGTGAGACAACATGAACTAGGTGAAATGTCAGAAGCTCTAATTCAACAAGTCAGCTTCTGAGAGCTGTAGGATGAATGCTTACAGCATAATAGTCATTGAACCAAACCTCAACCTAGTTAACCTTTCAATTAAATTGTTTGAGCAAGGACAGGAATCAAAAAGTGGGCAACGTTTAACAGATAAATAAAACAATGCCCATATGAGAAACGTTCTGATCCCAAAACTCACATCCTTTCATTGTTAAAGAAGCAACACACTCGACATTACCAAACCAAATGCACATTTATAGTGAAACAAATTAAGATCATCTAGCAGCATATAACCTGATTAAACCCTGCTCTAAATGCTTCCATTTGATGCATGATTCCAGTCTTGACAGTAGCATCAACCACCAAGGATATATACTCCTTCAAATTATTGATATCAACCTAAAATTTTGACAGATCAAAAACATTTTCACAAGAAACAAAATCACAACTACAAAATATAGATTGACTCAGTTTAGCTGACATACAATTTCATCTCCTGGTTTCAAGATGTACTCTGGGTAACCAGGAAGTGTAAAATCCAAGCAGAGATCTTCAACTGGGGCCTCACGAAAACATAGGTTAGCAATTGTATCACTATTGTCACCACCAGCAGATTCTAGATAATGTTTTCGGCAAACAAGGGCATTCAACTCAAGCAAAGTCTTTCCAAGCTCAGCATCAATGGAAAGAATGTCATGTAAATCAAGCTCCTGAAACAAATTAGTAGTTGAGTACCTCGACTAGCACAAAATCAAGTAAAATAACTTTACACATGAAAGTTATTAAAATAATATAATGCAACAACTTACCTGACCAAGAACAAGCTTATAAAATGCTGCTGAAAAAGGTAGATCCAATAAGCGTCCATCTTGAAGGGCTTTAGCCATTACACGCCCAACAAGCCGGAAATACTCAATTACTTTAGAAAACTGACTACCTTCAGAGGCATCAGTGTTTGGAGCCCAAGGCCTAGGAAACAACCCAAGAGGAGCTCGGACAAGCTCCGTACCAGCAGAATTAAGCCCAAAGCCATCATTGTTTTTAACTTGCTGTTCATCTCCATCAATGTCCATTGGTTGTTTCTCCAAAGAATATGATCTCCACATTTGTAGCTCAACTTTTTGTAGGTCATGACTTAATAGTGTATAGAACTCAAGGGTGGGCCCCAGTCCAGTGCCAACTTCACCAAAATACTCCACTTCAAGTACAGCCTTTTGGCTGGAATACATCTCCATCACTTTAGCAGCAGAATCCAATATACGGTTCCTGGAAACACGGACCTTCTGTCGCTGCAATCTTCCAACCCTTATCTCTCTTTCATTAGTTGATCCATGGCCATCAGCACCCTGCTGCTGCTGAAGACGATACAGTGCACGAGATAACCCAAAGGCAGTTGAATAGAAGTATTGCCGTCGGGTCTCAAAAGGAAACAAGAAGGGGCAAGCTTTAGTCAATTGGTAGCACCATGATGGGAGACTCCCGCTACACAGAGCAAGGGCATCTTGAATTTGCCTAGCTAATTTTGGTGTAAGCTTGCTGCTTATGAATTCCTCTGGCAGCACCCTAGAACTGGTGCTAACGACTAGCTCATTTAAATCCGAGATTTTCCCCTCAGCAAAACTATCAGTAAGCATCTGGACCCGCAAACGAGGTGCAAGCTGGTTTAAACCCTCCAACACCCGCAACAGTGCCAATATATTGTATGTAGGATTAGATTTCTCCAGATCACAGGGCAGTTCTGCCTGCAATATACTATCCAGAATAGATGCCTGATGCAACTTGGCTTCAGAATTTGAATTTGATGCAGATCCAGATTTGGCAGATTTTGAAGTATTAGAGCTTGATCCTCCAGTTGAGGATCTATCTGTTTGGCTATCTGCCCTCTGATAAGTGATAGTGTAAACATCACCCCACAGCCTGCCTCCATCAGTCGATACATATTCATTGCCAGCAAACCTCTCATCATCATCTTCATCCAGCACAAGTTGCCTTTGAATTGCTTGATATATAGTCAAATGCCTATTAAGCTGCTTCCCACCAGCAGTAAAGATCAACTTTTGAGGATCATTATAACTACCAAACAATGGCCGCCCTTGCCGATCTCTGCCACCACGAATACCTCGGCTATTAGCAGATCCAAGTCCAGCCATGGCAGCAGCAGCAAATGACATGGCACCCCTTGTGCTAGAAGAATAGACACTCCTAATATCAGCAGAGTCCAAACCCTTGAATGTACCAGCTTTACTGCCAGAACCCGATGCTGCATTAGTCTGGCTATCACTTGTTGCAGGAGCAACTGTACACTCCTCAGCTGAGTCACCCAATCTCACATCTTGTACTTTATCAGGCAGGCACACAGGAAGAGAATCATCTCTTAGCACCTGCACAATGGCCAATGAAAATAAGAACAAAATTATAATTATAATTATAATTATAATTATAACAATATTCACAATAAATGATAGTGTGCATTTCTTGGAACTACTCTCTAACTAAAACATAGCTGATAAACTTCTTGTACAATTACATCAATAATTGAAATGGTAGACAAATAGCAGAACCTGTACAAAGGTAGTAATGTCAAATATAGTCATCAAATTGTGATACACAATGCTAATCAAAAAGCATATATCTGAATTGTGAGCCGTAATTAATTCGTAAAACATATTGAATCACCAGATTAGGAAATAATTGATAAATAACTTCAAATATAAAATACAATATATTTATTTCTTACAATATGAAGAAAAATACTCAGCGTAGTAAAGCTAACCCAAGAGTTAAGAAAAGCACTTAAACATAAGTGATAGATAAGCTCAATAATCTCAAGTAACATCCTTCCTTACTTTCTTTACAAGGGATATAAAAAATACTCAGCGTCAATACCACACCCACTCATTGTTTTCACACATTTTTTTAATCGTAAAATCATGTGATTTTGTCATATTGGCTTAAATCACACCATTCATAGTCAATTTAGGACTACTGCTTATCCAGTCATTGATTCACAATGTTAGCTCTGTAACTTGTGATGCACCATAAGAGTCAAATAATGAATCGTACAATTTTGACTATTATGAAGCCAAGAATACAAGACAGGATGAATACATTATTTTTCACTTCAGGAGACTAGTAGTGATAGCTGGTATGTATTACTGATGATAATGATGATGTGTACAGAATTTGACTTGAATAAGACATTAAACAAGATGAGAGGTGTAGACAGGTCAGAGAAGCATATAACATGGTTTTGTCCATTTTGGTCCATGTTTAGGGGCCAACAATTTGTTTCCTCAGCCCTCATCTTGAACACATTTAATCACCTGGATTATTAATCCTGAGCAATAAATCAAAGTAAATAGTACGTTAAAATTATACAACTTGGATGAGTTGCCATGTTGACTCAACAAATATGGGCCCCACTCTATTTACTTCATTTTTGTTTCGATTTTATATTTATTTGATTAATAAGAAAATCACAACTCATCAACCAAGTTGGATGATTCTAACAAAATCATTACTTTTTTGAGGCATACCAAGAGTTACTTCCATGTGTACTAGAAGCATTCAACTTCAAAGGTGAGAGGTCAAAATTGTTTGGCCCCTAAACACTGAGCATAATTATTAAAAGGCATAGAAGAAACACTTAACAAAACTCATAACTACTTTAATGACATACTAACAATGAATAAGATAATTACATAACCACTAAGCAAAAGAAGATCAGATAACATACATCCTCATGGTCATCATCCGAAATATCATCATCCTCAATCACCAATGCCTCATCAATCTCAACAGGAGATATATCCAATTCTTCATCCTAGAACAGGAAAGGGAAAGGTTGTCAATCAAGATAATGCGCTAAACAGGAAATGCCACCACAATCGGTAATCTAAATAGAAGAACCATCAATTAAGTTCCTCAACCTTAAAACTGGAAAAAGAGAGAAAAAGGGGGGTTTTTTGGGGGGGGGGGGGGAGAAGGCAAGAGTGAATGCTGTAATTGATGATTTCCTTGATCACTTGACAACTGCTAAAAGGCCACAACAGCAGCCACTGAAGACCAATAATAGTAAAATATTTCAAATCTCATTCCTCATGATGTGACAGAACCTTGATTTTATTTTATTTTCCACAGATGTCCATATAAAATAGTTAAGTCACCGGCCTATAGGAATTGGTTTTCACTAGAGTAGTAACACACAAACTATCCTAGATCTGATCCCGTTTCCACAGAGAGATAAAAGGTGATTAGCGGAGTCAAATTTTTTAACACAATCACTTTTCCTAAATATGAAATAATTAACTGTATCATTAATACAGGATAGTTAATCTAAGCTCAATTCTAATACAGGATAGTTAATCTAAGCTCAGTTCTAGCACATTATCTACCTATTTTTCAGTGACTCAAAACTTTGGTACAGATTCAGATAACAGCTTAATTTCAGCACATAGAGAAGTCAGTGATAAAGGAAAGCAACTACTTAACAGATAGCATCTGCTCAAGTTTATCATAATAACTGTATACAATTGAAATAATTTTACAACGCGCGATTATCCACAGAACTAAACAACCGAGATACAGCATTCGCAGGTTATACCAAGTGACTCTAGAGCCACCAAAGTGATAGAAGTACATATATAATGTTTTCATGAGAAAACTATACTTATTATCAGGAAAATCCTTGCATTGCAGAAACCTTCCTAAGTGCTCCGCACAACAACAATATTAGCCTTATCCTACTAAGTGGGGTCGACTACATGGATTATACGACACCAATGGACTCTATTACATACCATCTCTTCAAATAAATCATTTATCAAGAGGTCACGCCTTATAACTTCTCTTAATATCCTTCTTGATCTTCCTCTACGCCTTTTAATAGTGCTTCATGCAAAATGAAAATATAGCAGCTTTTGTGTCACTAAATTATTTGATTAAATATCATTTTTATAGTATTTCATTGAGTTATTTGAGATATAACATCCGACATTCATTTTATAGCCAATATTCCAATTCCATCTCCAGCATTCGCAAGTGATCAAAGTAAAACAGAATAACCAGAAACAGTGAGTAGAGCACAAGTATAAACACCATCCAGCAAATAACAACAGAAGAGAACAATAAACTTAGGCCCAAATTTTCACAGCATACCTCAGAAGTAGAGTCACCATTTACAGACTTCATCTGAGCTTCTTTATTAAGAGCAGCTCTGCGAGCAGCATTTCTTGTTTGGGCTCCTCGTGCCTCCTCCTGTGTAGGCTTCAATACAGCTTTTCCCTTGTCCTTAGATGAACTGATGCTTTTTTCGTGAGATATTTCCTTTTTGGGTGTATCACCTATATTAACAGATGTTCTGGATCTAGTTGAAGGACGACGAGTAGTGGAAGGAGTAGAACTAGGAGGCGACAAACCACTAGCTCCGGAAGCAGTCGTCCCAGATTCAGAATTTCCAGTAGGCATGGTAGACTTTTGACCAGATTCACCACGCTGGATACGAGGCCAAAGAAATTCTTCAATTGCTGCTAAACTTGCTAATGGATCAATTAATACAACATTGGATGAATAATCCCTAAGTGTCTTTTCACCCTGTGCACGACAAAGACGCAACTTGAAGGGGTGAGATAGTGCACTTAGTCCAGAGGAGAGACGTGCACTTCCACTAGATGACCTAGATGAATGGCTCAGTACAACAGGAAAACGCTCCAAGGAGGACAGAGCATTTTGAAGCTTCTGAACCAAGACAGTCATAGGAATCACAACCCCCTCATCAGTGCCAGAGGGTAAAGCAACAGCTACATATGACTTGAATCTTTTAAGTGCTTGTTGGCGAAGCCTAGGCAGGTTAGTTTCTGAGATTTGATCTTTAGAGAAGTGGCCACAGGAAAAGTAATTCAGCAGAGCTGCAACAACACCACTACCAATAAATTCAAATGTAGAGACACCATCTCCTTTGCCAAGTTCCTCTAACATGTCAGATATGACCCCCATCAAATACTCTTCTTTAATTGTTGAATTATCATCCAAACCAGATCCAGAAGCTTTAGATTTTCCCTTTGCTTTAATTTTTTGGTCACCAACACTACCATTCAATTTCATGCAAAGATTTTTCAGCTGCAAAAGATCATCAGTAACACCCACTTCCACAGCCCCAGGATCTGAAGGAAAGTACTTGTCTTTGAAAGCTTTGGCAGCTGAGCTTACAGAAATTCGAAGAGTAGAATTAACTGTGGGGATTTCAACTGAACTTGGAGGAAAACCTACGTTTACTGAAACAGAACTCTTCACATCATCCGAAGGATTTCCATCTGGATTTGAATTACCACCACGTCGACGATTACGCCTAGAGCGAGATGACATTCCTGATACTGCATCATTGTCCTTATCGGCAGATGGTTGTGGAGAGGCATTAGTTGAATTGCCAGCTACAATAAGTTGGTCCACTGCATGGACAACGCCTTCTCTAACAAACATCCTAGAGAATGTCCCAGGAAGTTTTCCCATAAGAACTTCCGCAATTTGCAATGCAGGAACCAGAACAAGTGGATCTTTCCATGCCAAGACACCAGCTAAAAAACTATATGATCATATCAATAAATAATGTATAAGTTTTATAATTCTATAGGACATCAATCATATCAAGCAAACAAATTAAAAATCTAGTTGATACCTTGATACGTTTGTCACACTCAACAAAGACTGGATCATCTCTGCAGTACTGAAATACATCAATTTTCCAATTACAGAAAGACATTTATGCCGAACAGGACCGTTGACACTGGAACCATATATCTGCTCCCAAAGCAAGCCGATACTAATAAATCACCAGAGTGGGAAAATGAAGGAAAAGAAAAAGCAAGATACAGCAATCTCTTCTTTGACAAAGATAATTCACAAATCAAGATTTAAGTGTTTTCATAGAAGCAAGTAATTTTAAACCTGTATTAAAACTGGGAGAAGATCCAACCCAAATTGTTGAAGTAGCTCTGGCTGATCATTTAATAATTTCTCACGAGCTGATGTCTCAGGAGTATTTCCATTTGTGTCTTCATGTTTACCAGAACTGCTAACAGGAGACTTTTTCACAACAGACCCTTTCATAAACAAGTTGGAGCTAACTGGGAGGGAGATTGTTCCTTGTGGCAATGGGGGCAGAAGCTCATTTGCCAGGTTCACAATCTCAAATATCTACATACAAGAAGAATTAGAACAATTTTATCTTTCTGCAAAGGTAAGACATTAGAAAACAATTCAAGGATGCAGATCATGGATTCAATATCTGAATCTATCACAAAGACCCATAGGAAGACAATTCTAAATATAATAAATGAAGAAAGTTGGAAAGAACAAATAGCAGGTACCCTCTACCTGCTCTGGTGGCCTACTCAGTGCAGGTGAAACAGAGGCATTAGCAGAGGCTCCAGAACCAGATAGTATATCTTTAAGTATGCCACTTATACCAAGGAGAAGTAACGTTTTTGCTCCTAGAGGAGAACCACTTGCACAAGTGGAAAGAAGACGAATTAAACCCTGCATACACATATCATCAACATACAAACCACAAAGGTAGAAGCATCAGATTTAAAAGCCAAAAACTTACAGTGTAAGTAGATGTACTGAGAGAAGCCTGTCCACCACCAGAACTGCTGGCGGAAATGAGGGAGGCAGCTTGAGTTACCAATCCATGATTGCACAATTCATCTAATTTGTCTGGAGACGATGCAAATGCTTCAGCAATTCGAGTCAAACAAACAGAGGCATGGTCCAGAACCTACAAAAACAAAAATTTGCACCTGGTGAAGAAATCTTATAACTACCTATGAATGGCAAAAATATAGTTCCTGTGATTTTCCCATCATGGACCACCACCTGCACTTAGTTTTCTAAAGTGCAGCCAGCACGTTTGTGAAGCTAGACACAGTTTATGGTTATCACAAGCTTAACAGCAAAATATACCTTACCTTGGAATCATGATACTGAAGGAGATTTGTCAAAAGTGGAACAGCTTCCATCACAAAATCAGCTGCATCTGAAGGAAGCTTCTTGCACATATTTGCAGCAGTAGATAATGCCACCCGCTGAAACACATTTATGTCAATATTAGCTCCTCACTAAAATCACGTAAAAGATGAGTTGTGTGCAAAGCATTGGTTGATGACTTACCTGAACACCTGTCGAGAAGAAGTCCAAATAAGAAAGGACAGCCATAAGAGCACCGGCTCTGAGGCAGGCAGTTGGGTGCTCTTGAGATATCTTCTTCAGAGCTTGAAGAGACTGTATATATCAATAAAATAATAGTCAAGAATTCAGGACTGCCTAAGCTTCAAAAAGCAAAGTCTCAAAATAATAGGTATCATATCCAGGCTAATGGGTTACATTCACTTATATACATTTCTACCTTTCGATGATAGAAATAATGGAATACCCTGGGAACATTGTAGCACATAGTTCTAACAAGAATTACACATCAAAATAATTCAAGAACAAAGTAACAAGTTACTACTATCAAAACAAATCGTAATATTTGCTCTGAATTCCCCAGCAATGTTCCCACCAATCAAACATTGACGGACTAGAAAACAACCTGCTCAGCTAAGTCCATATACTCTATGGTAAGCAATCTTGCGCAGAAGCATGACACTGCACCATAATGCACAACAGCAGCACAAGATGAAGGGAGCACATCACAGAGATGGGTTAGGGCCCTGGCTGCTAGAAGCATAATATCAGGATTGCTCTCGTGGTTAAGCAACCCCACGAGCACAGGAACAAAGGAATCAACAGAAAATGTACTAAGTGATTCTTCGGTCCCAATGGAAAGCATTTCGCATAACTGAGTCAGTGCCTCAACCTGCCGACCTTCTTCCCCATCAGCCCGCAAGCCAGATAGAATTTTCTTCAACCTGCCACTTTGGTGGGACGTTGATGCAGAACCAATCGCTGATGATGGAAGCAAATCATCTAAACCAGCACCAAGTTTACGGAGAAGCCCTTGAAGTGCACTGCTCGCGGATGTCAAATTCTGATGCAAAATTCCCACACCACCCTCACTGTCGTTATCATCGTCATCCCCTGCCCCTCCACTTTCAATGTTCAATCCTAAACTCCTCTCTGCATCCCTTTCTCTATCCCTAATTCTAACATCATGTTCTTTTTCCTCCCCCTTATCCAAATTGTCCCTATCTATATTCTTCCCACGGCGATCACGGCGTGACCCAGACGATTCATTGGTCGAGTCCATCGGAGCAGAGTTGTTAGACGGTAACACTTCGCGACTCCTAGATGCCCGAGAACGAGTCAAAACAGAATGAACTGTAGCGGTGGAGTTCGAAGAAGAAGTAGCAGCAGAAAGACGAGCGCGCTTGTTGGAACGGGTGGTTGGACCAGATGACGACGATGAAGGGGCAGCTGAGGAAGCCTCCGCCCGCTTCCGGCTCCGAGTTTCCATACAAAGACCCACCCACCCCTCGATTTGTCAACTCGCTCGCTACCGAGCGGCAATCACAATGTCATGGATCGAATAATCCGAGGCATCTATCTCAGCGTTGATTGAATCCCGTGAAGGAAAGATCGAAGATTTTATTGAATCAGCTGACGAAATGCGAAAACCCCAATTCAGAACCCCAGATTCTTCACGCTTCCACCAGCTTCCGAACAATCAAAAAAAACTCCCAAGTCTAAACAACCCTACGATTTTTTATAGGGGAGCAATCACCCGTCTATTTAACAAAATATTCATTATATCCTCTGGAAATTCGGGCTGGTGTAATCAATTAGAAACTCTCAATTGTGCTTGGAAATTAATAGTGAAAACCCTAGCTAGCCAAGGAGCAAAAGGGCGAGCGACGATGCTTTTATACGCAACTTTCTTTGGCTTTTTTCCAAGAAAAAAGAAATAATTCAAGAGATGGACATTATTGAAAAGTTCAAAGTCTGTTTGGTTCATGTGATAGAGAATTGAAAGATTTTTAATTATAAGGATTGAAAAAAAAAAAAAGAATAAGAGGGATTTTAAAATTTTTTAAAGATTTTTAATTACAAAAATTGAAAACAAAAGGATAAGAGGGATTTTAAAATTTTTTTAAATATTTTTAATTACAAAAATTGAAAAAAAAAAAAAAGGATAAGAGGGATTTTAAAATTTTTTTATTTGATAAAATTAAAAATAAGGGAATTAAAATAATTTTTATAAAATTTTATTTGATTTAGATAAAAAATTGAAAGAGATTAAATAATAAATATTTTTTTATTTTCATAAAAAAATCCTATATTTTCTCATTTTCATAAAAAAAATCTTAATTTATAGAAGTAATAAAAGTGTGAAGAAGGGATTTAAAGTGATTAAATCTTTTCTAATTTTTCGAATCAAACGAGTACCAATAAAAAGTCCCCCAAAAACAATCCCCCACGAAACACAGTCTAACTAACCTTTTGTATTCTTTAAAATGTACCCACAGTATAATTATTTTGAACACATAAAGTTTTTTTAGTTGTAATTTTTTCCATACAACAAATGCAATTCTACGACATGGAGACTTTATTTAAGGAGAATAGTCCTTTTGAGAGCCAAAGGAGTCCTTGATGAGAGCCAAAGGGATCCTGATGTTTTTGATATCGGTCCCCTTGGTTAATTGGCTCTTTTTTTGCTCCTATTGTTTGTTTTTATTCTTTAATGAAATTCCCTCTTCACTTCAAAAAGTTTAACTAGCCTTTTAAAATTAGTTTTTTTAATCATCATTGGCCCAAAAATCATCAATATCATTGTCTTAATTATCAATATAAACAAAAATTTCTAAAAATTAAATTGATTTATCAATACAAAAATAAAATTTAAATCAAATTTTTTGAAAAAATTAAATTGATTCAATTATTTTATTAAATCAAATGGGTTTTAGTGGTTCTTTGATGTGGCTCTTCTTATTTGTTCTTGAAATTGAAAAATTTTAGTGTGGAAATAAGAACTGACCTTAGCCTGACTTTTTTATGGAGTAATATGAATTTTCTTTCTCTATTTTTCTTGCATACACAACTTGCAGAAGGCAGAAGCTACTCTTTCTTAAAGTGACGTTCCTTAATTATTTTATTAGTTATTTATTATTTATATTCTTTTTTTTCTTAATTCTATTGCGTGGAATATGCAACAGTTTTGACAATCTTGCAAGATGTAACAAGCTCCTAGTAGCCATCCACTTTGGTTTGGAATGGGAAATATTCTTATCACAGAGTGCTGCAATAGGGAAAAAGAACCATAAACAGTGCAAAATATCCATCATATAATAAAGGAGAAAATAGCTGTAATTTATTAATATAGAAAGTATTATTAAGTAAGGGTAATTTGGGAAATAATGAAAATAATTTCGGTTACTAATTATTGTCTTGGTACGTGTGTAGTAGTTAACAATACACTATAAACTGGAACGGAGGAAGTATATATCAAAGATTTGAAAAAAAGAAATTAATCATATTCAGTAACATCTCACTTAGTCTTATTGACCTTTTAATGAAAACATCAATGTTATAAGAATAAGTTTAAAGGGAGAGATAATCTCATCAAACTCAAAATACTAGTTCAATAGTTGGGAGAATCTCTCAAATTTATAAACCTCACTTCTTGGATTAGACTTCCCTGTGGGTCATGGGACTCATAACATATGCTCCTTTTTCTTTAACGCTTTAATTACATTCCTTGTTCCATCGTTGTTGTGCTTGTATTTTCATGTGTTGTAATATTGATATTCGTCCAACTTTATATACGACGTGTTAGCTTAAACTCAATAATGATGTTAAATTGTCAATGCCTTCAAGTTCAACGGCGAAATTCAGATCTTGGCAAAAAAAAAATGGTGAAAATCAGATCAGTGGTCCCTGGTCCCCTTGCAGGATAATGCGATGCAGTAAATAAGGGAAGAACTTCTGTGTAATCCTTTTCGTAGCTTTCCTACGTATATCTCGTAAATGATGATGGTGATAAAGATGTTAAATGAAAATAAAATTATTCAAGCTTAAACAATTTCATTCATTTTTTAGAAAAAATATCTCCCCCTAAATTACATTATATTTAATTTATTTCAATGAATACTTCAAAAGAACAAATTTAAATATATATATATATATATCATACCAACCAATCATCAATATGTAATTAGAGTACATTGATATTTATAGTTATAAAAAATGACCAAAATATAAATCCTTTAAATCATCAATAAATTAATATATATATATATATGATAAAATTCATAATAAATCAAAATATACTCCTAAGTTATGAAATAACCTAGTTTATTTTTTTTGACTCAATATAGTGTAGAGGGAAAAAAGTCCAATTCATTACCAAATGTCATGAAACAAGATGACAAAAATTGATGGTAACATATAATTTTATTGTGACATCATGATATTTTAAAGCACATCTAAATATTGTATAGTATCTTTCACTAATAGTTTTACTATGTTTGAGAATATCGAATTCTACAATTTCCATATAGTGTGGAATTCAATTGATTTTTTTAAGAAAAAAAATCAATTCCATTTATTATTAATAAAATAATATAAGGAAGTAAACTCTTCCAGTCTTCCTGTTCATTATCTCGATGCTTTATCGAGAATGAAGACCGCCACCAAAGTCATGCCAAAGGTCCCACTCCTGAAGTTATATTTAACAAGGGTCAGGGGCTCGGCGCACATGACAAGCACACTAGTATGTTGCAGTTTTATAAGTGACAACACTTTATTTATATAACTAATTTAATAATCTGAGAAATCTAATTTGAAATTAATATATGAGCATTCATTATAATAAACAAAACCTTAGTGTTGCCAATGTCAATAACTTCTGTATTTGTGAGTATTTTGGAAAAAAAAATTTTACACTTGGGCTAAAATGCAAAATCTAGCCATCTATTCTATATATTCATTACGAAAATACTATTACTGTGGTGATTACTCTATATAATAAATTTGTGCATAAAGGTCCACATCAAGTGATGTGGTATGGCTTTATACCTGAATGCCACGTGTACAAGGTGCCACCAATATCGGATCCGAATCCGATTAGGCTGCCAACCACGGTGGGATCATGAGATGTGCGTGCGTATGCAGGTAACATGTTATCTGGTGAAACCCGAAGAATGCGATTTCATTTCAATCACCCATTTTTCTTCTCCCTTTTTCCTTCTCTCACAGCGCATTATATTATAGGAATCTCCAACGACGAGGCCGTCCTCATTTTCTTTACCATCTGGGTTATTTGAACTGCAATTTTTATTTTTATTACTTTATATTTACTTGTTTTGACGTTGGAATGGTGATATGAGGGGAACACTACCACTTTGGAAAATGACATTTCTCTGATATATGTATGCTTTTACTAGTGGACATTGAAGGAGCCAAATTGTGATCTGGATGGTTCGTTTGAGGGGAAGTATTTGAGATGGGTTTTTTCAGTACTTTATTTGGGATTTGTGGATTCGGAATCGGGATTTCCATTGGTCTTCTTGTTGGATATTTTCTCTTTATTTACATTCAACCCAGCGATGTAAAGGTTTGTTGATGTTTCTCAATGCATTATCGTGTTTTATTATTATGTCACACATTGACTTTTGTCTCTTCCCTTTTGTTCTAATTCAGGTCATAAATTTTTGTCTAATTGCTTGTTTCATTCTTAATTAGACCGCGAGAGGAAATAATAAAGTCGAGCCTCGCTGCTGTGATATGATATTCAATTATTTTCCGCCTGTTCTGCTTGTCCTCTATATATGTTTGATTTGTTATCATTCAAGCGGCTCTTACCTCATGTCTAATCTTGCATGGGGATTTTGTCTGTTCATCTCAATTAATTGTAGGTCAAGTAAAGAAGGGAACACTGAAGGAGAAAAAGAAGAAAACATAGGGAGTAATATTATAATATTTCCTTTAAAATATGATCACACAAGATAATGTTCTTCTTAATTATGAAGGTCTAAAACTAGAGTGTCAACCTAACCCATTTGCATGAAGAACCCCAAATAGAAATGGTTAGAGAAGGCACACTTTCTTAATAAAATTACAAATAAATGGTAACTAGGGAAGAACATCAAGCATGACTTTGTCTTGTGAATATTTATAACATTCAGCAATCTACAATAGATACCATGTTGGCGTGGACAGGATCCTATAATTCGTCCATTGGCAAAGCAAGACGACGACACTTTGCAACGAATTCTTCCTGAGATTCCAATTTGGATGAAAAATCCAGACTTTGATCGGGTAGTTAATTAACTAGTTTTTCAGATATACTTCTCCATATTACATAATACTGTGTGTTTTTTTTTTGAGTTAAAGGTTACCATAACACCGGTTATTGTTTTATTTTCTGAAGGTTGATTGGTTAAACAAGTTTCTTGAATATATGTGGCCCTACCTTGACAAGGTATATTTTTAACATGTGTGTGATCGATTGGCATCTGACTTTAATTTCTGCTTGTCAATTTTTGAGTATCTACGTTGTTTTGCTTGATTAGGCCATTTGCAAGACTGCAAAAGGTATTGCAACGCCCATAATTGATCAGCAGATAAAAAATTATAAAGTAGAGTCTGTTGAGTTTGAAAAGTTAACACTGGGGACCCTCCCTCCAACTTTTCAAGGTTAGCACATCATGACATGCTATTGTTAAACTCATAAAGCTGTTCATTATTACTCTTGAGGCCATCCACACCATTTTTCCTAGCTAAACATATTTAATCCTCTTTCTAAGGCAACATCGCATTCTTAAATTTAACTTAAAGTGGAAATTAGAAATTATTCGTGGCCACTAGATCTCATATGAGGAGTTGAGGTAACTAATGGCTGATTCTACCACAATTATGGTAGCGATGAGCAAAAAAGGAAAAAAATCTCAAAATCAATTATATGGAGAAAAAGGGCTAAATTAACGGAAGGGGGTAAAGGACCTATTGTTGCTTTTCACCAAGGTTTTCTTTTTGGTTTGAAGCTTTTCACCATCTTTGTTGATTCTAGCAAATTATCTCAGATTGAGGCACTTGTTAAAGTTGCTATTTCTTTTAGAAATGGCATTCTTTCTTCTCTACTTACAAAGGATAGTTGTCCTTGTGTTAGTTTTGTATTTGATTGATTTTATGTCACAATGATGTCTTCTGAATCTTGCCAATCCTTTTTGCTGACTGCATTTCTTGTTGTTGGCAGGGATGAAAGTTTTTGTGACTGATGAGAAAGAGCTGATGATAGAGACTTGTTTAAAATGGGCTGCAAATCCTAATGTCATTGTTGCGATTAAGGCATTTGGGCTGAAAGCAACTGTTCAGGTTCCACTTTTATTTGGTTGTGTGTGTGAAAGAGAGAGAAGGGGGCAAAAGGTGATGCAAATGCAGCGATGCTAACTTGCTAAGCATTCTATATCTTTTCAGGTGGTAGATTTGCAAGTTTTTCTTTGGCCTCGCATTACATTGAAACCTTTGGTTCCAACATTTCCTTGCTTTTGCAACATTTTTGTATCCCTTATGGAGAAGGTTTGTGATAGGTGGACAGTTTACTTTCCCACTTACTATGCCTAATTACTTACTGTTTCCATGTATGAAGGACATGAGCAGTGGAGCATAAATGAGGTGTTCTTAATGGCCATGGTCAATTATTCATATAGATTTTGACTAATGGGCTGGCTAGACTTTGGAAAGCTAACTTCCAGTTTATTAGAAAACTCAAAATTTGGTTATTAATTTGGGACTAGTGATGTGATGACTAAATTTTCAGCTCTCGTCAAACAATGGTCCTTGCTCAAATTAACTTCTTTTTTTTTTTCTCTTAAGCAATCCAAGTGCTCAAAGTGGTCATGATGATTATGTTTTTTTTTTGTTTGCGGTGTAATTCTTCCAGTATGATGGTATAAGTAAGTTATTGTTTAAGGAATGCCTTTGTTAATGGTTGTAACAATTTTATTCAGCTTATCTTTGTCAATTTGAAATAAATTCTGACCTTTCTTATATTTGGGCCTATTATTTTCATTTTAAAATGCATTTCAAATTTGCTCAAACTCCTAACACCTTCTTAGAGACAGCATTAATGTAAGGAGACCTGTGATATTGTATTTCCAAAATTGAGATTGACATGTATTGTTTGCGTTATTATGACAGTAGAATATTGTTAATGACTGATACTCATAATCATTTTATTATGCCTTTTATGTCGCAGCCACATGTTGACTTTGGGCTAAAACTCGTAGGCGCTGACCTTATGTCTGTTCCTGGCCTCTTCAGGTTTGTTCAGGTATAAATGTGATATCATATCTTTTTTCTTGTTTTTCTTTTTTTGCTAGACATATCTTTTGTCGATTTAGCGTTTTTTGGGGTATTAATTCTCTTTCTTTCTCCTATGATAGATATTATTTAATGTTTGCATTAGTGAATCATATCCTACGATATGCAATTCCCTCTTTGTAGACTATTTGATATGAATCCGACCTGCCTTAAAAAACTCAGAAAATATAAAATAGCAAAAGAATCACTTGACTCAAAAGATTCAAAAGATGATCAGTTAGAACTTTAGAGAAACTCGTTAGAACCTTAGAGAAACTCGTCTCTAAATCCCTAACTATAACAACGCCTACAAGGTTAATCACTCCTCACGGTAAATTAAATAAGGAAAAAGGGAGGGAGAGATAGAAAATAAGGAAGAAAAAAGAAATAACTCAGTAAATTCTTACTGAAAAACTCACCATAATATCATTCCTCGAAAGAAAATATATTACATAAAAGTCTTTATATAAGCAAAACAAGAAAAACCCTAATCCTAAAACAACTGGATCCAAAAAATCCTAATAGATCTAAAAAATCTAAAAGATATATCTAATTATAAAAAATTCTAATAATAAAAAATGAAAATTCAAAGAAAAATAATAAAATTGATATCTAATCCTAATACTATTAGATAATCTCTTAAATTCAAATATAAGAAATCTCTTAAAAAATATCTAATATATTTTATTTCTTCTAATGTAAATCTAACTAATAACTTTGACCCCAAGAAAATAAAAATTGGAAACCAACGAAATAAAAATAAATAAATAAATAAATAAATTATCTAATAAAAAAAGATCTAAGATAATGCGGGTAGCACTTGACAATCTTTGACGTGCCTATTTGATCTCTATTATTCCCCTTTCCTCAAAAAGATTCTCGAATTTTTGTCATGCTTTTGTTTCAACATATATCTAAAGATAAAAACACTAATATTTTTTTTAAATAACTTTTTTTCAACACTTTTTTTCTCTTTTCAATGTGCTCTTTATTTTTTTTGCACGAATTTTTTTTTTATAATAACTTCACAAACACAAGAAAACAAGATGTAGAGATGGAGAAAGTGATGAGATGATAAGAAGCAATACAAAACAAGACATAAGAATATTGGAAAACAAAGAAGATGAAGATGGACATGAGAGAAAAACAACCAAGAAAAAGATGGAAGAATACGAAACACAAAAGATAAATCTGAATGATATAGATCCCTTAGAGACCTGTCCTAAAAAACCCAGTGGAAAAACTTGACTCAAAAGATTTAGAAGATGATCAATTAGAACTCTAGAGGAACTCGTCTCTAAATCCACACTCACAAGGTTGATCACTTCTCATGGTAAATTCTTACTGGCAAAATAAGAAAAACCCTAATCTTAAAACAATTGGACCCAAAATATTATAATAGATCTAAAAAATCTAAAAGATATATCTAATTATAAAAAATCATAATAATAAAAATGAAAATTCAAAGAAAAATAATAAAATTGATATCTAATCATAATATTATTAGATAATTTCTTAAATTCAAATCTAAAAAATTTCTTAAAAGATATCTAATAGATTTTATTTCTTCTAATGTAAATCTAATTAATAATTTTGGTCCCAAAGAAATTCAAATTGGAATCAACGAGATAAAAATAAATAAATAAATAAATAAAATTATCTAATGAAAAAATCTAGAATTTTCTTTAGAAGAATTATATGGGTAGCGCTTAACAATCTTTGACGTGCCTCTTTAATCTTTATCACTATTGGTTTGTGTATATATTGTTTCATGCTAAAACCTCTATTTATGGAATGATAAGAGAGTTGCCTCAACAATTTCTTGCGTCTAGATGGCGTTGCTCTATGGAGATAAGGAAGTTTGATGAATAAAGACAAAAGAACTAATCTGTTAGGTTGTTAGTAACTAGTAATTGATAAGTACAACAATTGATGATAGACGAAGAAAAATAAGTGTAATGTGAGTTTCTAGGTGAAAAAGTTGTGGTACTCTACAATTCACCCAAGGGTACATTTAAAGTTGAAAACAAAGAACCATCAAGTATTTTCCTTTTCAGAATTTTGAAAATCCTATTATGTTTCCCCTTAGTTTTTTAGGGTTTATGATTATTTTTACTAATTTGGAGATAATGTTTATAGGAGATTATCAAAGATCAAGTTGCCAATATGTACTTATGGCCAAAAACCTTGGAAGTGCAAGTTCTAGATCCAATAAAGTATGTTTCTTTTTATTTTTTTTCTGCACAATGATATGTCTGCTTATTCATGACTCACTTATGTTTTAACATATAAACTTTATTGGAAATCTTAGAGCATTAAAGAGGCCTGTGGGAATTCTCAACGTAAAGGTTCTAAGAGCGATAAAGCTAAAAAAGAAAGATTTACTTGGTGCATCTGACCCTTACGTAAAACTAAAGCTTTCTGATGAAAGGATGCAATCAAAAAAGACTTCAGTGAAGCACAAAAGTTTGAATCCAGAATGGAATGAAGAATTTAATCTCCTTGTTAAAGATCCTGAGAACCAGGTTTTAAGCCTTAAAGTTTATGACTGGGATAAGGTATATATATATATATGTATGCATATTTCTTTAGTTGAAAGTTCTTTCTTCAAGTCTAGGTCCCAAGTCTTTATTTGAAGTGAATGTTGTTCTGTTTTTTGGCTTTAGGTTGGGAAGCATGAAAGGATGGGTGTGAATATAGTCCATTTAAAAGAAGTTCCCCCTGATGAGACTAAACATTTTACTCTTGAGCTCTTGAAAAATGTGGATTCCAATGATGTCCACAATGAAAAGTCACGCGGTCAAATTGTTGTAGAATTAACATATAAACCATTCAAAGAGGAGGATTTGCTCAAGGATAAAGCGGCACATACAATACAAAAGGCTCCTGAAGGTACTCCTCTAGGTGGAGGTTTGCTTGTGGTTACAGTCCACGAAGCTCAAGATGTTGAAGGGAAGTACCACACTAATCCACAAGCACGAGTTCTTTTCAAGGGGGAGCAGAAAAGGACCAAGGTGCCTGATCTCAAGAAATACTCTGATTCTACCTTTTCATGTTTCCTTTTTCTCCACCAAGATTTTTAACTACACAAATTGTAGTTTGGTAGAATATCATCTTTAAAGAGAGACAAGTGAAATATAGTAATACTCATAAAACAAATTTTGTTGAATTGACATCTAATACTACGTAACGCTGCAGCATATAAAAAGGAATAGAGACCCAAGATGGGCAGAGGAGTTCCAATTTGTAGCAGAGGAGCCTCCCACTAATGAGAAAATATATGTGGAGATTGTCAGCACCTCATCACGCAACTTGCTACATCCAAAGGTACATAATTCATAAATTTTTTATGGGTTTGAATAATGTTATAAAATATTGTTAACACGGTGATGCCTTGCTAAACAAAGTCTATACAAATTTTTGTTGTCTCAAATACAAAAAGTGAAAGTTAGAAGAAGCCGTCTTTGATTGTCAACAACATTAGACTCCTCATGGATCTTGGCTTAAAATGCAAACATAAAATTATATGACACAGTTGAACATATTAAGATGTTTTCACGTTGCTAATAATACCCTATGAAATTGACTACATTATAGTTTCTAGAGGTACATATATTTTGTTTTGTGGGACTAGTAAGACTAGCATTATTAATCTATCATAAAGTGTGCTATATAGTGGAGAAGTAGTAGCTGCATATAACATGTTCTATATACTTGAACAATTTAGGGAACACTATTTCTGAAAGTGTCTCTTGGATTTGCCTGTAATTGCTAATCTATGCACATGCAAAATGGTAACAACTGTTTAAACTCTTCATCATTAGCTTTGCATATATTTTGACCCTTTTGAATTCACGTGCGGTGTATCTTGGATTTTATGTGATTGAATTTATTTATTTACTTTTATTAATTCCTCTTTTGGGCATCGGACTAAAGGAATACCTGGGTTATGTTGAGATCAATCTGGCGGATGTTGTCACTAACAAGAGAATTAATGAAAAGTATCATCTTATAGACTCAAAGAATGGTCGCATCCAAATAGAGTTGCAGTGGGCACCTTCATAAAGCTTTATGATACAACTAGAGGAGTTGTATGTCATATGCGGGCAGCATTTATGACATGCTTGACATATAATTGTGACATGTTTTACATGTCTTTTATTTAAATGAGTAAATATTTTTTTAGAATGCATTACCCTCCACAATGTGCGAGTAGTTTTTCTTGTTACGGTAGCTATAAATTGAATTGTTAGATATTACTTTTTATTACAGATTTAATCTTCAATCAGGTATTGGTTGTTACAAGTAGTAGTTGAATTTATAAGAATGAATAAATCAATAATAGTAAAAGAAAAATAAAAGTACAGAATATAAATACATAAGAATTCAACTTAATGAATTTCAATTTCATTTTATAAAAGATCGGACCGTTAGTTTCTATAAATTATGCAATGAAGCTATCTAAATTTAAAAAATAATAACATTATTTAAATTTAAGAAACTTATTTTAAATGAATATAAATATATCAAATAACCCTAATCTTAATTTAAATAAAAAATATATTTTTTCATATATTTTAGAATCTTAAAATTTATTGTATTTAACATATCATGTCATATTTGATACTCACACATGTATCTATGCATAACAGATAACTTATGAATAACATGAATTTTAAACTTATTTTAAAGAATTAATATAAGGGAAATATTCATTGGTATAACTTTTATGTGTTACACTAATAGAAGTATCAATCTTAATCACGCAAGTACCTAGGATGCTTTTTTCTCGTTGATTCTTGCGGACAAGTATCCTATGGGTAGCACCAACACATGGAAACACTTTCAAGGACATCGTGACGCATTTCAACCCCAGGACATGTTTTTACATGAAGGTCTAGTGTTGTTCATATACGTTGATTTCTAAGGTGGTACATCAGTAGGTCAAACAGGATGGAATGAATGATGCTATCACTTTGGGCGGCAAGCGCGGGTTGTGTGGTATTTCAGAATGTTGTTGATTTGCAATTAGTTTTGTGTAATAGAAAATGCTATCATATTATGAAAATTAGTAGAATAAAAAAGAAATAAAAAATAATGCATTGAATAAAAGAATAAAAATGTGTTAAAATTGTGTTGTTTATAATTTGTTTATGAAAATAAATAAAACAGATAATAATTAAAAAAGTAACAAAAAGTATAAAAATTATTAAATAATAATACAAATTATAAAATTGTTACCTTCACTTATATATTTAATAATCTAAAAAATTATATTACCATCACTTGTATGTTTAGTAATTATTATTTTTCATTAAAATGGTTGTTAATCAATTTTGTGTAAGAGATTTAAAAAAATTGAGGATTGTTTTGCATTTTAATTTTGCTTTTTAAAAAGTGCTATAATTTAATACATAAGTGTTAAATGACAGTAATTTAATGTTCAAATTCATAAAAGAGATCTTCTAACTATGCTTTGGGACAAAAAAACAATGATTGTACATTAAAAATGTTCATGTTTTGTTTTAAACTAATTATAACGTATCCAGGCAGTTTTGTTTTAATTTATAGCCGAATCGACAAGATAGTGACAAACAACATATGGCTCATCCTAAGAGGCAAAAGGTGGCCATGGCAGTAATCGCCACAAAGAACAAATGTGGCTCCATTCCTATGATCATGACCTCGTGGATTTGAATATTCTTCGACAAGTTCATCATTGTCATTGGTTCCTCTCTCTGATATAATGAAAAGCTTATACCAACAAAATCTACGACATGGTCAATGCACATGATATATATATATATATATATATGTTAGATCTCATTTATCACATTTTGTTACTACTTAACCTAGAAGAAGAAGCCAAAAAATTAAGTTGCCTTCATTTTGACTTGAAATGACTTCTCACTAATCTCTTCTTGCAATGCATGTTTTCAGTTCTCCTTCACCTGGTCATTTTGCTTATCAAAGGAGAGTCATATTGCAGCCAATGTGTCTGACTCATTTTTTCATAAAAAAGAAAATAAAAAGGACATGAGTATGTGTGTGTTTATATACTGTCAATTCTGTCATATCAGCCCATCTTGAGAATCATTTAATGGATTGCTATTTGAATTCTCTGCATTTAATGGCTGCTACTGCAATATTTGCTTTATAATTTAAGAAAACCAAGTGTAAAACTAACAAAAGAACCATGTAACAATACTTGAGCCCAGAAAATGTTATTGCGAGTTCAAAGGGTTTGAGATGTCCTAGGATTTGGGAATCCAGACCATAAAGGTATTTTTTTAGTTGATTATATTAAAAGGGTATCTATTGAGTTTGAATAGTTACATCATATTTTCATGATGCACTCAAAATTTAAATTTTAGAATTTAAAATTCGTCTATCAAATGTTTCCTCATTATGATATAAAAGTTTTCCTTTGTGAAATTCGAATTTTGCACTTCAAAATTCATCTGTCAAAGATATCCTCTAATAAGACTCATAAGTTCTTATTCCAAAATTCTAATTTTGAAATCTAAAATTCATTTGTTAGAGAGAGTGACTATAAACTCTTTATGCATTTTAATAACATTTGAATTTTAGACTTTAGATGAATTTTGCACATTTCACTAATTATACTTAACTCGAAATTCGAATTTCAAAATTTAAAATTCATTTATCCGAGATGATAATTCTAAAACTTCAAATTTCAGAAAACAAAATTTGAATTTTGCACAAATTAGTGTTTTCCAAATCTAACATATGCTAATATAGGATAACTATAAAAACACTTTAAATTTTGTGGGAACATAAATAAGTAATAATCAAAGTCTTTTACCCTATGTATATTGTGAGAAATCTTAACAACTAAATCTTTACATGTTTTTTATTAGATTTCTTCATTCTTGTACTTTTATACTCCTTTGATATTCTCCTTACAAACTCTAATTATTTAGAATTATCAAAATTTTATGATCTAACAAATATTATAATATAAAGAAACTAAAAAATATATATAATTTAAAAGAAGAATTGACCTAGAGTCCACAAAATCATTTTGAGGAGAAATTTTAGATCACATTGATTGATTAAGGAGGTGGGCATAGAAAAAACACTGCAGTCAATTTGCCTAGAGGAAAAAGTGTAGAAAGGGTTAAACTGAAGGGAATCTTTGTAGAAAGAAATGAAAAGAAGAGCAAAAGCAAACGGTCATAAAAAAGCCTACATGGAGGGCCCACAAGTTGACAAATCAGTGTAATAAAGTGAAGGGGAACTTTCACAGAAGGAAATGAAATGCAGAGGAAGTTGCTTAACAGCCTGGGAGGAGGAAGAAAGAAGGAAAAAGGAATGAAAGAAGAACAGATATATAAAAGATTTTTGTACAATGAAAGCAATAATAAAATGAGCTGGATGAACAGTAGGGAATGATTTCGCTTCTTATGTTATATTGATATTGATGATTCTCCCCTTTTCATTTTTTTTCTTCATTGATCATTCTTTCTTTCTTAAACTTTGTTCAATTTAGACATGTAAAAGTAACCATGATAGTTTAAAAGAAAACGCATATATATATGCGATTAATTTGAGTATAAACTATTCTAAGTTTCATGGAAAGCAAAATTGCGATACACTTATACCTATCACAACTCTACCTAATTTGAATATATGAGATTGTGCCTAATTTGGTTCTCTACACATATTCGAGTCACATATGATGGTAAATTAAAATATATTGTATGCATTATACAGTTTATTAACAGCTACTCAAAGTATTTATTCAATATTAATAGATAATAAATAAAATTGAAGCGTTATTTTGGGAAGGTTCTAATTTCTTCTTAATAAATCATTATCAAATTTTGAGTATGATTATTTTTTAGGGGCTAATACAATGGGAGTTTGATTAATTTTTAGTTATAAACTATAATACACCGATAATAAAAAAAAAAGAAGTAGATCAAGCCTATTAAATAAAAAATACAGTATGATACACATATTATACTTCTAGGAACAAATTTGTCCACATTACTTTAAACCCATTTATGTTGTTTCAAATTTTAGCAGTAAAATATGATCATTTTGAACTATGATATCTACCATGATGAATTTTCAAGATTCAATTTACCTTCTTTTCAGGAAAAAAAGAACTAGAAGTCTTCCCCTGAATTTGCAGGGATTCTTATTTTTGCATTTTGTTGTTTGCATTCATCTCTTCAACAACGTTGTCAGCTTGAATTTTGTGGGTATAAAAAATTACATTGAAAAAACTAATTTATGTGACTTTAACAATATTTGAATTTGGGTAAATATCAAATAGTTTTTCCAGAAAAAAATAATAGCTTATTATATATATATATATATAAACGATTCAAATTTGGAATGGAGGCAAAAAAAATTGAATGAAAGATGGAAATGTTATAAAAAACTTCATGTAACTCGATGATAAAACTATGTTTTATACAATCGACCAAAAAACCTATAATTCAAAAAATTGTTATGTAGATGCATGAGTAATAAAACTATAGAAATCAATGTTCTAATAATATATGGATTTTCTTTGAAATATTTAATAATTATTTTTATTTTGTAATAAGATGAATTGTTCATTAAGCATATAAAAATATCATAATACTATGATATTATTGCATTCATGGATTTTAATAATATTATATTGAAATGCGATACTATATTTTAAAATTTTATAAATTTTCACAATGCTACGGAACCTTCTCACACACGAAACTGATATTTTATTTTTATTTTTTTTGGATCTATAATTTATTTTTACATAATTCGATAAAAAAAGGCCAATTAAAAAATGACCTTCCCAACGTTCTTTACTTACTTCTTTGCCGTCTGTCGTAATAGTCTTGACTCTTTACAGTTTATTTTCCACCACCTCGTAGCGACCATTTATATCGACTTTCTTTTAATCATGCCAGCCTATCATATACATTCTAGTATAAACTATTTTTTTAAATATACTATTATCTAATTTAAGTAAATTCAAATATTGTTGGATAGTTTGCCCAACTTTAAGTTTTTGTATTTATAAGGCTCAATTTTTTTTTACCAACATTTATAAGGTTTGAATTTGAAATCTTATTTAAGATCTATTAAATATTGTTGTCAATTATCTTAGATTTTTACATAGTAAAAACTTAGAAAAATATTAAAAAAAAACTTAGAAAAGCATTCCAAAATGAAGGTATTAATAAAAAAATTAAAATACTTAAATTTTGATAATAAAATCTTATTTTAATCAGATTTATAAACTTAGGGAGTGACATTTTTTTAAAAAAAAGTGGTTATTACCTTGGTAAAAAAACTATGAGGTTATTACTATTTTAATAAGATTTATAAACTTAGGGAGTATTACTATTAATAGAAAAAATATAGCTTAGTTTTTTAAAATATTAACAAACAAGTGACTCTTACTGTATCTTAATAAAAAACTAGTAATGCATCCATATAATGTACGGAGTACTCTAGAGATAAATTTTATAAAATATATTTGATGTAAAATATTGTTAATGATATTATTGATATACATAAGAAATAAGTTAGTCTATTATTTTATAAATATGAAAATATTATAAAATGTCATAATATATATATATAGATAAATATTACCTTTTTAATATGTCAAAATCTTGTATACAGAGGGATACATAGATTTGAATTTTTTTATTATTAGACATTAATATTTCATTACCTAAAACAATTAATTAATTACCAAATTCTTACATTTATCTATTATTTTCTATTTAGTTGGATGGTGTAGTAGCCATTTTTTTTTTGTCAAAGTCAAGAGCTTATAATACTTCTATATATCCAATGAGTTTGACTGTCACAAAAAATTATATTTTCTCATATTCCTTAAGTCCAATATAGATAGAATTGAAAGGGATTTTTCCTAAAATTACTTTTCATTCAAGGTGGAGATCTACAAAAAGTTAACTTATGTAATTTGAAAATATTCCTCAAGTGTCAATTAAAATATTTAAAGTAAAACTTACTTTCAATAACAATATCATCTCATGTAAAAGTAACGTATAAACTAACAACTTAACTAAATAATCAAAACTATCCTATCTCATATTGCATATTGAATTTTCATTTACGGCCCTAATTTATTTACTTGTAATTCATAATGTGTCCACTCATTCAATCAATAATCTATAATATGTTTATTCATTCAACCCTTAATTCATAATACATTGATCTATTCCACTAATTATAATGAATGTATTATATATTAGTCTATGCTACAAAGAATTTATAATGCTCAATATTTAAATAAAATTCTTAAATTATTTAATTTGATTGTTGGCGTTGATTCAAACTTCAATTCAAAATTAAATAAAAGTAAAATAAAATGATTTTCAATATAAACTTACTCCAATTTAAAATTCATTTTTTAATTGAGAAAAATACATCCAATTCAATATAATATAATCAATTAAATAAATTTTTATAATGTAATCCAAATAAAAGCTTATTTTTATTAGTTTGGATATTATACAAACACATTTCATAATTAACATACGCATTTAAATTCTTTTGCTACCAATTTTGATTCAATTAAATAAAATTTGAAATTTAATTAATTAAACAGTTTTCAATATTTTGTAGCTAATCAATGGTTATGAATCTTAATTACTTAAGATGATAATCATTTTTTATTAATTTTTCAGTTTCAAATTAGTTCCTTATACTTCTGAAAGTTTCACCATCTTATAATTAGTATGATTATGTTACACAATTTTTTTTCGATTTTAAAATATTAAGATTATGAAATTGATAAGTAATAATTTAGTAAACTTAATCTGCAATATAATATTTCTCGAAATGCAAGCTATATTTTTGTTTGCTGGTCTCTCACACTCATCTACTTTATCTAAGATTCTGTTATTCTTTTCATCTTTATGATAATTTGTATTCTAATCAAGAGAATCTATTGCCTGGAAAAAATCAAAATCTATAAACAAAAGGGATTAAAAGTTACCTTTTAAATTGATATCTTAACTACATCTACATCTGAGGACTATTAGCTTATCATCTCAGGTATTAGGACCTTGGGCTCTAGCAACATCAATCATTTAGGTTATTAGAAATTTGAAGAAATTAAACATGTCAATTTTTATCTGCAATTTCAACACAAATTTTTAAGAATAATTTCATAATATAAATTTAATCACAAATAATTAATAAATATTTAGATCAGACAAATAACTTTAATGAATCCCATTAAATAGAATCTCAAATTTGATTAAATAGATATCATTTTGATACATATTTGGCAAATTTATAACAATGATATATAATTATTTATTCTACCTTTATGAGTTAAATTAAATTAATTTGATGATTCAATTTCAGAGACTAATTAGACGTCTACTATAGTCTATTTTATATAACAATAGCATACTTATAAAATTTCTATGAAAAAAGAAAGCCATTAATTTTATTAGTAATAGACAAACAATAATCATTTGTTCAAAATTAATGATTATAATTCAGTATTAATTAACTAATTCAACAGAAATTAATTATTTTATATACCATTGATTTGATATTTGAATGATTGCTAAGTGTTATGAAATCAAATAACAAAAATTGAAAATTTTAAATGCATTAATTATAATTGATAATGGATCAAAAGATAATGGAAGCAATAAATAATAATTTAAAATTATATATAGAAATTAGATCAAAGTAATTTATTCCGTTAAATAGCTATATACAATTAAAAAATATTGAAATTTTGTAATAATAAGAAGACTTATTCTTGGTGATTCTGCTTATCAGTTAATTTTCTTTACATTCAGTAATAAACAATGATTATAAGCAAAGAACACATGAGAACATACCCATTTATCCTTGTTTTCTTGATAACTAGTTAATTGAAACGAGAGTCCCATATAAATACCATATTAGGACCGTTATGCAGGTGATGTTTACTATGTTATGTCATCAAACACACATCTCAAATTTTTAGTCTATTTAAAAATTAATAACAAAAGATTTTTTTTTTCTTAATGAATGAGGGAATCATTTATTCAATGAATAAAAAATACATCAGAGTACCATAGAGTTCAAAAAAGAAAAGAATAACATAACACCTTTAGCTCTGATGGTATGGTTAATTTTGACAGATTGCATGATTCCCTCCAATGAGCGAGATTTATTAGCAAAGACTTTCCAATAGTAGATTTTAAATATGATCCTCCAAGTTCAACTTATGCAAGGATTAAGATTCATAGTTAAACATTATCTGAAAAAAGATTGACTTTTTTTGTAAAGGACATTACGTTGGTAATGAGAATAAAGGGAGAAACTCACAAGAAAAATTTACTAAGAACTTTCTTAGCCTTCTCGTAACATTTGAAACATTGAAGGGTCATGCCTTAAACTTCACGAGAGTCCCTGAAAAGTGAGTAAATTCATATCATAATTTGTAAAAATAGGAAAGACAATATGATGGTGATAAGAATGATGTTTTCAAATAGTCATATCCACATATATGTGATCTGATCATGAAGAAATCAAAGCTTCTAAACACCATCTTCTAATTGCTCAACTGACAACTGCATTATTGATAAGATATCAATCATAACATAACTCATTTATTATCTTGTCTCTTATTAACCACATAATATGAAGGGGTATATATAGTGCAGATGATTTCTTATTTAAGTAATTACATTAATATGAATTGATTGAGGAATAATGCCAAATACTCATTAGTCATTTTTGTATAACCACATCACAATCATGATTAAATGACAAACAATAAAAATTAATAATTGATAGAGAATTAAAGGATAATTAAAACATTTAATACTAATTTGAAACTAACGATTGAAATTTGTCAGCAATATTAATTTTGTATTTGAATATAAATAATTTGACCATATGTATTTCAAAATAAAATGGACAAATTAAAAAAATTAATTTAACTATAAACTAGAAAAATAAATGTTGAAACCCAAAACAAATCAAAAGGAAATTAACAATAAACATTAACCAATTTAAAAAATTCATTACAATCCCATAATTGTCTCTCATAATTAATAATAACAAATCGTGTATAATAATAAATACAAATATCCTTCCAAATATAATATTCCACTATTAATGATTTTTTTCTCAAATAGAGCAACTTACTAACAATAAATGAAATTAAACTGCCAATAATAAACACAAATTTTCAACTTTCATTTAATTGTACAAGTAAACACATCAGCTGTCACATGTCATACCAAACTTAAATTTATTTTTCAAGAATACAGTTAATGTAATGTATGAGAGATATTAACAATTTTTAATGTATATGAAAGGATATTACAATAACTTATAATGGTGGTCAATATTATTGTCATGCAAAATATATTTCCTTCATTTTAAAATGTAAAAAATAAATAACTAAATTATTAAACTGAGAAAATAGTCAAACATCTTAAATATGTCGCAAAAATTTTTTTTGTATAAATGTCTTTATTTAATATTTTCACTTAAGTATCATTTAACTCATGCATCACAATAATAAGTTTACCTTAATTAAGGTAAAATTAAAAAAATATATTAATTTATTAAATAAAAGTCATTTATCTCTTATATTTTGAAACAAAATACATTTAAAAATATCTCATACATTTTAAAACGGAGGTACTACAAAATAATATATTTAATTAATTACAATGATTACATATATAAAAAAATACAACTAAACATACGTTGAGTTGAATTGAATTACAATAATTGATAGAAAAACGTGTCAATTTTAATAGCAATAAAATATACTTCCTTCAGTCTCAAATATAAGTTTTTTTTTAGGATTTTTTATTAGTCTAAAATATAAGTCTTGTTTAGTTAAAATTAAAATTATTAATTATATTTTTCCTAATTTATCTTTGTCTTTAATTATCTTATGAAAGAGAAAATTGTTTTGAAAATTATTTTTATTGAGGGTGATATTGAAAAACAATAGAAATTTTGATAAATTTAATTAGTTTAACTTTTTTCATTTATCTTTATACAATTAGTGAAATATAATTTATATTTCAGATCAGAGGAAATATCAATCATACAATAATTTGATATCCAGCAAATTAATATGGAAAAGAAACAGGCTAACACTTCACATTTTACCAAATAAAACTTTTAATGATGTGGCATTATAGAATTTCTCACTAATGTGATTTCCAGATTTCCTCCAAATCCATTTATTTTTATATATATAATAAATATGTTTCAGAAATATAAATTAAACAATAAAAGTACTTATCATCAGCATGGAAAAAATCGGTTTGACTAGTCCGATTGGGAATTGATCCAAGGTCTAATTTGGTCTTGGTTGAAGATCAACTAGTTTTAGAATTGAAACAAATCAGTACAAAACCCGGTTGAATCGGTCTATTTTTTATTTTTAAAATATTTTTTAATGTAAAATAACATTATTTTTAATAATAAGTAGTATTATTTTTTATATAAATTTTTTCTATATTATAATATTATATAAATATTATTATGATATATAATTATTAATAATGATAAATTTATTTAACAAATAATTTGAAAACAAAATATCAATAGACTATTTTGAATTCAAAATATAATTATAAATAAATATTAACTTGTTTAGAATTTAATATTAGGTGGTAAAACTTATTAATAATATTTTTAATTTTTTATGTAATATATAAAATTAAAAAATTATTAAATTTATTTTTATTATAGATTGAATGTTGATTATATGATTATAAATAAATATTTTTTATATTTTCAACTTATATTATTTAAAATATATTAATTTATTTAATATCGATTTGATCTGATTTAATTATTAAATTTTGAATCATTATTCCATCCCGTTAATTATCGACTTCATCTTTAATATCTTCTTTATCATCATCAATTTTAACTTTTAAAATTATCTTAAAAGTCCGAAAACAATTTAACAGTGCAATGAAACGGTAATCATAAAAAATAAAATTAATGAGTAACCAGTACTTTGGAACTCGAGTCTCGTAGTAATCCTTTTGTTAATTCTTTGATTCAGTAACCATGAAATGATTTCACGGAGCGATAGATAAGTACGAACGCATTCGATTTGCCCCCATAGGCGGGCTATCCATTCTTCGCGCATCCCAATACCAATGGTACTTCATGTATTCGAAGCCTTATTTATTTTAGTTTCTGCCAGTCAAAACCAACGCAGCCTCGTCGTCCACTCAATAGTATTTGCTCTCTTATCAGTCTCTGAAGCTGTTAAGCTCACAAAGCAAACAGGAATTCGCTAGAAGGATCTTTCAATGGCGTTGCCGGTGGTTGACACTGAGTATCTCAAGGAAATCGACAAGGCTCGTCGTGATCTCCGCGCCCTCATCGCCAGCAGGAATTGCGCTCCTCTTATGCTTCGCTTGGCGTACGTTTTCCTCTCTATTGCCTCTTTTGTCTGGTTCTTCAATAAATGTTATTCGCAGATAAAGTAAATTGGACTAGTAGGATTTCAGAATCAGCTGTCTTCTGTTACTTTGTAGTCGTAAACGGTCACCACAAGTGCTATACAGAAACTCCAATTGATATCAGATCAATCTTTTATGTCTACTTTTCACTAGCTGTTGACTCTAGTTATATTCTCTTCATCATCGTATGATTTTCTGATGTTTGAATTTACTTAATCTGTTTGCTTCTGTAGTTGGCACGATGCAGGCACTTATGATGCCAAAACGAAGACTGGTGGACCTAATGGCTCTATAAGGAATGAGGAAGAGTACTGCCATGGCTCTAACAATGGCCTGAAGAAGGCCATTGATTTCTGCGGTAAGCTCTTATTCGAGTTGATCAATTCTTTATTTCATGCATAAAATGTGATTTCATGAAATTCTGGTATATAGTTGGCTGGTGTTTACCTAGATGGAATATTTCCAAGCAATGGCAGAGATTATGTGCATCTCTGTACAACAAATGATGCAATTTGTCTTGCTTCTCGCTATTGTATACGCACTGTGTGCTTATATCTGTGTGCTAGTGGCAGTATTATCAAGAAGACGTAGGCTTCATATTTATTATATGTGTTTATGTCTGTTTGTTATAGTAAGCATGAAGAATCATGTTCAAGCAGTGTGGACTTTGGATTTACATAAAGCTTTAGTTGTAGTACATTTAAATATGCATACCTAAATTTATACCTGCCCTGTTTCTATTATAAGCTACTTTCAACTGCTTCACGCTGATTAAGCAAATTAGTTAAAAGTAAGTTTTGTCATTAAATTTGTCAAAAGTTATCTCTATTTGCTAAATTTCCCTTAATTAAATGTAGTAACTATTTCTAACCCATCTAAATTAAATGCAAGCAAACAAAGGGCATTTGTCAAAAAAAGCATTAAATGCTCTAATTACTCTACAAAGTGACTTTTATTTAGGAACATAAAAACCTTCTAGAATATGACTTATAATGAGGAATAGAAGGAGTATTTTATTGTGCCTTGTATTAAGAGAGAATAATTCAGATTCTTTACCTCTTATTGTTTTGCCAAAATTAGTTCAGCAACTTGGAAATCTCCCTGTTCTGATATCTTATTTTCTTATATCGCAGAGGAAGTGAAAGTAAAACATTCTAAGATCACATATGCAGACCTGTACCAGGTGATTATTTCATTCACTATGCTCTTCTTGAATATATAGAGTATAGATCCAGTGTGATCTGTGGTGTGATATGACAGTGTGATCTGTGGTGTGATATGAAAATTAAGTCTGAACGGTAACAGAAATGGTAAAATACTCTTCACTCATTTGGGAGTAATGAGGTCTCTCCTATGCTAGAATCTCTCTGTTTTAGTTCTTAGTTGTCCTCTCCACACTGGGCACACTACCCTAGAAAGCTACAATAGCAACCTGATAGGTATCCAAGTGGGATGGGGAACCCTCCCCCAAAAGCTAGCTGTTGGGTGGGAGAACTAACTCATTTAAATACCCTATTGAATATTTCATGCTACTCAATGTGGGATTTGAGCATCTCAGACTACCTAAATTCCCATCAATTGGCCCCCTTAAGAGCTAATGTTCTGTCGGCTATACACTATGACATTTCACTCGGTGACACTTCACTCGATTCCCCCATCGGTCAGACCCCTCTGTAGGTAGCTCTCTCCGAAACCGTTGACGGCCAAACTTTGATGCCATCAATGGGTACTCGAATGAGATGGGGAACCCTCTTCCAAAATCTAGCTGTTGAAGTGAGAGGACTAACCCACTTAAATATCCTATTGAGCATCCCATATTACTCAATGTAGAATTTGAGCATCCCATACTACCCAAGTCCCCATCACAACCCTACCCAAACCCGATTCAGCACACAACCTGACTAGCTGTAAAAATTAACTCAACCCATTACTAACCCCTTCACTTGACTTCCCTAGCCTGGACTTCTTCTTGGATCTCTTATAAACCTTAGTAATAGGCCCACCAGGCCCATCATTGCCCTCATTTGCAAGTGCCAACTTGTCTTCAAGGTGGAATTGGGGAAATCATTGATTGATCAAATTGTAGTCCTCCTAAGTTGCGTCACAATCTGGGAGTTTTTTCCATTTAATTAAAACTTGCATTGAACCATCAGTCATCTTGTGCACTTTCTTCACCTATTCAGGTTCAACCTGTAACTCAAATTCCTTTGGTAAGAAATCAGGGAGCTGCTAGACAGTGATGTAAGGTGAGACAGATTTTTTGAGCTGTGAAATATGGAACATGGGGTGAATTCTTGCTGACTCTTGCAGCTGCAACTTATAAGCCACCTTTCCAATCTTCTCTAAAACTTTATAAGGCCCGTAAAACTGAGGGAACAGTTTTTCATTGCTTCTTTGAGCCAAATTCTTCAATTTATATGGCCGAATCTTCAAATACACCAAATCATCAACAGCAAATTCAAGGTCTCATCTCTTCCTATTAGCTTGTTCCTTCATGCTGTATTGAGCCAATTCTAGGTGAGTTTTCAACTTGTCTAACACCTCATTCCTCTGTTTGAGCTGATCATTCACCTCTTCCACCAAAGAACAATCTTCTTTCCATTTGAAAAGTATGGGTGGGTCGCGAGCATATAAGGCTTTGAAAGGAGTCATGTCTATGGAACGGTGGTAAGTGGTGTTGTACTTGTACTCTGCCCATGGAAGAAATTTTACCCATTGCTTGGGTGACTCCCCTGCAAAACACCTCAAATAGGTCTCCAAACTAAGGTTCACAACCTCCGTTTGCCCATCTGTTTGAGGATGATAGCCCGGACTATATTTTAGTGTTGTGCTAGATAAAGAGAAGAGTTCTTTCCAAAAGTGACTGATATCTATAAGAAACAATTGATTTTGGAAATCCATGCAACTTTATTACATCTTTGGTAAAGGCTTCAGCTACCTCTTTTGTTGTGAATGGGTGGGCCAGCAGTATAAAATGGGCAAACTTGGTCAAACGATCCACAACAACCATGATTGTATCAAAACGGTTGGATTTTGGAAGCCAACTATAAAATCCATACTAATGTCTTCCCACACCGAGTTAGGAATTGGCAAACGTTGGAGTAACCCCACAGGACTAAGAGCTTCATATTTATTTCTCTGACAAGTGATGCATCTTGCCACATTCTGCTGTACATCACTTTTCATTCCCTTCCAATAAACCACTTCAGATAAGTGCCTATAGGTTATGTAATAACCCAAATGTCCTCCCATGGGTGAGTTGTGGAACTCATGAATTAAATCTTGTGTTTTTGGGGGATTCCGAGGTAGTACAATCTTGTTTTTGTATAACAAGCAGCCGTTTTTTTAGCCATAGTCCACATGAGCCTGTTTTCCCATCAACACTTGTTGCCATGTGTTTTTTAACTTTTCTTCCTTCTGCACCTCAGCCTCAAATTCTTCCATTCCCTCATTCTTCCAAATGGAAAAAGCTTTCAATTCCAGCTGAGATTCATCTCTTCTTTATAGTGCATCAGCTGCACGATTTTCCTTTTCTGATTTGTACTGGATAGTGAACTTGTATTCCATCAATTTTGCCACCCACTTCTTTTGATCTGGGTCAACAACCCTCTATTCCAGCCGATATTTCGGTGCTTTCTGATCAGTTTTGATGACAAAAGGATGACCAGAAAGATAATGTTGCCACTTTTTAATAGTAAGCACAATTGCCATAAGCTCTTTGGCATAAACCGATCCTTGCTTCGCCTTTTCAGATAATTGTTAACTAAAGTAAACTATAGGTTTGCCTTGCTGTATTAAAACTGCACCCACTCCGTTGATAGAGGCATCCGCTTCTATCTCAAAGGGAAGTTGAAAATTAGGTAATGCTAGAACTAGGGCTTTGAACATTGCTTCCTTCAATCTTTCAAAAGCTTCCTATGCTTAGGTACCCCACTTAAAGGAGTCTTTCTTGAGTAACTCAGTCAAGGGAGCTGCCACTTTACCAGAATCTTTAATAAAATTCCTGTAATATCCCATGATGCTGAGGAAGCCCCTCAAGGCTTTGAGATTCTTAAGGATAGGCCACTTTGCCATAGCCTCAATTTTAGTTGGATCAGCTTGAACTCCCCCTGGTGAGATGATGTGGCTCAAATGCTCCAATGTTTGTTGCCCAAAAGCACATTTCTTGTGATTAATCACAAACTGATTATCCTTTAACAGCTGCAAGGTTTTCTGTAAATGATGCAAATGAGCTTCCCCACTAGGACTGTAAACCAGTATATCATGAAAGAATACAAGAATAAACATCCTGAGGTGTTGCCGAAACACATCATTCATGAGTGATTGAAAGGTTCAGGGTGCATTTGTACGCCCAAAGGGTATAACCAAAAACTCATAGTGCCCATTGTGTGTTTTAAAAGCTGTCTTATGTTTATCCCCAGGTTTAATTTGTACTTGGTGGTAACCCCGATTTTAAATCCAGTTTTGAAAACAGCTTGGCACTTCTAATTCATGTAGCAAGTCATCAATTGCAGGGATGTGGTACTTATCTAGCACTATCGCTTTATTCAAAGCCCGATAGTCCACACAAAATTGCCAGCTTCCATCCTTCTTCTTCATTAAGAGCAGCGGGCTGGAATAAGCACTGTTGTTGGGTTGGATAATTCCAGCATCGAGCATTTCCTTCACTAACTTTTCAATTTCAGTCTTTTGGGAATGGGCATAACAATAGGGTCGAACGTTTGGAATTGTGGCATCCTCCTTCAGCACAATGGCAGAATCTTTTGATCGATGTGGTGGGAGACCCCTCATTGGCTCACAAACATCGTTATACTGCTGCAGCAATTTTCGTATTTCTACACCAATGTGTATTTCTGCCTTTCGCTGTTCTTGGATAGCAGCATCCATAGACTTGAATTTGAGCAAGTAGCCCTCTCCCTTGTCCTTGAGAGCACGTTTGATGGATTTGAAGGAAGTTCTAGTGCGGGTAAGAGAGGAATCGCATTTTAGACTGATCCACCTCTTCTTGCCCACCTTAATTTTGATATATAACTTCCCCCAGTTCACCTTAGTCTCCCCTAAGGTTTCCAACCAAGCTATCCCCAGGACCAAATCAATGTTCCCAAGTTCAAACGGGTAGAGAGTCTGCTTGATAGGCAGCTCTTGCAAATCTAGGATCACTTCTTGGCACACGTCCTTAGAAAGGATTTTCCTTCCATCCCCAACTGTAATTGAATAAAGATGAGTCTCCTACACCTCCAACTTGGCCTTATGAACAGTTCTCATTGAAATGAAATTGTGTGTAGCTCTACTATCAATGAGAACTGTCACTTCTCTTCCTCTCAGCTCACCTGCTAACTTCATTGTTTTATGCCTCGTTAATCTAGCAGCAGGGGTCATTTAGAGCTCCAGTTGAGCTATTCTCCAGCCTTGGGCTTCCCCTTCTGCAATAGCAAATTCTTCTTCCTCTGCTTCATCATCGGCAAAGATTATCATTCTAAGCTGCTTGTTTCTACACTTATGATTGGGGGCCAAATTTCTCCTCATACTTGAAGCACAACCCTAACTCCTATCTCCTATTGATTTCAGCCTCTGTTAATCCATATCTAGTCCCCCTCTTGTTATTGCTACCAATGCTACTAGGAGACGTAATGGGAATTGTGACTTTGCTGGTGGAGTTCTTAAGGGTTTCTCCTTTGTTCACCTTGTTGTTCTTGCTGGTGGGGCTACTTAGGTTGCTCCTTGAAGACTCGAAGAAGCTAGAATAGCGAGAAGTTGGAGGCTTTAAGTTAGTCCACTTTGACCCACTCATTGTCTTGCTACTTCGGGATTTCTTTTCCTCCTTTACCTTCTATAGCACCAAAATCTTGCCCTCTACCTGAAAAGCAAGGTTTATGAGATCCTGTAAGCTCTTAGGATGCAATAACCTCACCTCAACCTTGATCTCTTTACACGACCCATTTTAAAAAATTCCCATCAAAGCATCTTTGGGTATGTCATGCAAGGGGGCTGATTAATTCAAACCAGTCTCTAAAATCAAAAACTGACCCATCCTGCCTCAACGTCCCCACCCTTTCATAATTATCACCCTATTGATAGCAATGAAATCTCTCCATAATAGCCTGATTAAACTCTCTCCAATTTGCTATTGGTTGTCCCGTCTCTGCCCATTGAAGCCAATTCAAAGCTCGGCCCTCCATCCCCACTACAACATCATCAAACTTCTCTTCCTTTGGCACTCCATTAACGTTGAAGTACCTCTCCATCCTAAATAACCACCCAATCGGGTCTTCTCTAAAAAAGAGAGGGAGTTCGAGGCGTATGTACTTTTGCCCATCTTTATCAGCTTCTCTATCCACTTCCGTTTCTCCCTCGTGCCCTCCTTGTTGCTCACCGTGGTTCGCGTCTTGCCCAGCTTCTGGTTGCATCATCTGGTTCATTGTGTTTCCTTGTGGGTCCCATTCCTTTGTTGCACCAATAGATCGATGGTGCCTTGCAGCTTCCTGAGCTAGTCTTGCATCTGCATGATGAGATGTTCGACTCCAACCACATCCTTGCTCGTTTCCTACAAGTCTTTCTCCACGCTTTCCAGTTGCCCTTCCATTCTAGTCAATACCATGCCCGAGAGTTGACCTGCTTTGGTACCAAAATTTGTTGGAGACTGATAATTTAATCCCACTGATGATGAAAATTAAGTATGAACAGTAACAGAAATGGTAAAATACTCCTCACTCATTCGAGAGTGATGAGGTCTCTCCTTTGCTAAACTCTCTCGGTTTTAGTTCTTAGCTGTCCTCTCCATATTGGGCACACTGCCCTAGAAAGCTACAGTAGCAACCATACCCAAACCTGATTCAGCACACAACCTGACCCAGCTGTAAAATTAACCCGACCCATTACTGACCTCTTCATTCAACTTCCATGGCTTGGACTTCTTCTTGGATCTCTCATAAGCCTTAGTAATAGGCCCACCAGGCCCATCAGATAGGCAATGTCGTGGCTTCATGTCCTTGTTTTGTGAGGCTCATAAGATGGATAGACCATGATATATAAAGGCTTTGTCTCTGCCTGTTCTTTAGTCCTTATATTTGAAAACAATCATACCTATAATCATTGGGGAATTAGATGAGCTTGCTTGTCTTGGCCTAATGTGTGAGTTAATCCATTCTGTGGTAAACCATTTTGTGGGAGAAAGCTAATTTCTTCGCAGTTCTACAGTTGAACTCCACCTCCAGTTTTACTTAAAGGAGTGAGATTTGATAATCGTTTCCCTGGTTGGGAATCACTTATCTTGTTACTGGTGTTTGATATATATATATATTTATATTTAAATTTATATGTATGTATAGTAACCTTGGTGGTCAATCATTAGATCTTCTTATGCTTATGTGAGTAAAATGTATACAGTTTACTTTGTGTACCCATTCTTCATGTGCAACAAGAAATGAATTCATAAGGGATTTAGCTAATTTCCATTAAAATATGTAAACCTGAATAGGGAAGTCAATGAACAGTTTAATTCTATTTACTCCTTGCATTTTCAGCTTGCTGGTGTTGTCGCAGTTGAGGTTACTGGAGGACCTACAATTGACTTTGTTCCAGGAAGAAGAGTAAGTTGTGGCACTTACCGCCAAGATAATACCTATTATTGAGTCATTTCTTCTTGTTAATTCATGTAATTTTGTAGGATTCAAATATATCTCCCAAAGAAGGACGTCTTCCTGATGCTAAACAAGGTGGGTTTTCCAAAATTTTGCTGGTGTGTGGGGAAATATCTCTAGAGCTTAAGACGTGTTTTGTCTTTGCTGTTTTAAGCTCACTTGTACACAGTTCAATGAGATTAAGAATATATGAAAGTGAACAAATGTTTGAATGCTGTTGGTAGGTGTACTCCATCTACGTGATGTTTTCTATCGAATGGGCCTATCTGACAAGGATATTGTAGCACTGTCTGGGGGACATACTCTGGTGTTATCACTTGTTATGTTGTATATATTTTTAATTGCTGTCCATAACTATGACCCATTCTTAGTTCATTTGCTGTGATATTACAGGGAAGAGCCCATCCAGAGAGATCAGGGTTTGATGGTCCTTGGACAGAGGAACCGCTGAAGTTTGATAACTCATACTTTGTGTAAGATTTTAGCTGCTTGAAATACTACATTTGTCATGCCACAAGGACATCGTGGAGCTTAATTGTTTATCCTCAGCTAAATATGGTTGTTCATATCAGAGAATTGTTAAAAGGAGAATCTGAGGAGCTGCTTAAACTTCCGACAGACAAGGCCTTACTAGAGGATCCTGGATTCCGTGGTTATGTTGAGCTGTATGGAAAGGTAATTGTGATTATTTAGTAGAAATAGGTCATTTTGCCTATCTTGCTTTCCTCCATCGATATCAATAAGAGGAATATAGACAGATGGACTAATTTGCTAGAATGTCAAAGTTTAAACGGTTCGTTGTAAAAATTCAGGAGTCATTCGTGGATGACTCAGTTTAAGGAAGCTTTTTGTCTCCTACATTTTTTGAAATGCTATGTCCAGGTAATTTGTGATTTACAGTAGCATTCAGAGGTCTGCCTATTCAATACATAGTGACATGATGCTTGTTGGCTTTCTGCCACTTATCTTTGGGCCTGAGCAGTGTAGTTAAAGGCGGTCACCTCAGCATCTAAGGGACTAAGGCAAGGCGCCATACACCTCCAGTGCCTCTTGCCTTAGGAGAGGCGCTGCTTTCATCAAGGTGCAAAAAGTCGCTTGCCTTGTGTGCCTTTTCCTTGTGAAAGGCATGCATCTTTTGGCGCCTTATGTAAATCAGCCCAAGCCCATAAATTTAGAAACATATCCACAATACTCCAAGCCTTTTTATAATTTGGGTAAAATAGTATATCTCGCTTTTAAATATTGTTTCAGCTGGTGTTTGTCCTTCATGTTCTGTCTTCTAGTTTGGTGGAAAAAGTAAACAATAGTTCAACATCTTTATATATATGAGCTATTTAAGCCATTATGAGACTATTAAAGCTTTATATGCACGCGTGTGTGTTCTGTGTTACCTCCAGTTTGCTGTAGGGATGAAAGGTACCAAGGAAACGACTCCTTATTCATTGTTTCTTTTCTGTTTCAGTTTCAATTTTTGAGTTAGTGGATTTAATCTTGTTATTTTGTTAAGTAACAGCTTATGACTAACATGACTACTACATTTATCTATTTAGTTCATATGTGATATTTTTGTCATAATTTATATATTTGAAGAATTATTTCAAATTGCATTGATCTATATTTTTGTGAACATTATAACGTATATATATATAACTTTTTTTTAGTACTTTTTACTTTAGTTCCTTGATTCACTCGGATGAGTTCCTTTCTAATGCTTCATGCCTAAGGGCATTTTATAAGTTTAGCATTTTGTGGGTGTCATTCATCTTTGACTATCTTGGGCCTGAGATCATTGCATTATGTGGCAATTTATTAGTGGGAATTTTCTTTTGTTAAGTATTATGCTCTGCAAGTTACCATGGTATTTCCCGTGTGGCAGGACGAGGATGCATTTTTCAGAGATTATGCTGAATCACATAAGAAACTTTCGGAGCTGGGGTTTGTGCCAAGTTCAAAGGCAGTTACCAAGGACAGCATCGTACTAGCTCAAGGTGCAGTTGGAGTAGCAGTTACGGCCGCTGTGGTGATCCTCGCTTACTTGAATGAAGTTCGCAAAAGGGCGAAGTAGGCGATTTGAACTCGTTTATTAGGTGCTATGTGTCCCTGAATGTGGCCCAATGTTTGCAGCTTTTAAGTAGACTGCATACTTCTTGTCTTGTCAGAGCCAATAAAAAGGATGCAACAGGTTTTTTTTTTTGGGGGGGTGAAATGCAACAGCTTTTCTGAGTACATCAATTGGGCGGACAATACCAGCGAATGCTCCATTTGAAGAAAATATTCGAATATTGAAATACAAATTTCTTGAAGTCCCAGTTACATGTGCCTATCGAGACCATCTAACTATCCTTTTGCGCGAATAAATCAAGGCATTGTGCGCCTGAGGTTAGTGACCTCATTATGCCTTTTTATGGCATGTACCTGTGGCACCTGAGTTATCGATTTTCGCCTCAGACCTCTCTGGACAAATGAAGTAGGAATGAATTAATTTTCAAACCATCTGTCAAGTCTGAAGTCTCAGCAGCAGGACTACGTTTAACCTTAACAACCAATGACGAAGATATAGGAGCATAATAACTGCGCATGCATATTCTCCCAAGTAGAAATAGAAGCCATGACCCCTAAAAAAAGCAGAAATAGAAGCCCTAAAAATATTCCCTTGAGTCATTTTTGTAAGAATTTTTTACCTTAAATCGAATGGATTAAGGTAAGCAGTTAAAATTAGCTTAAATTGAATGGATTAAGGTAAGCAGTTAAAATTAGCTATGAGCATTGAATTTGTTAAAATTTACTATAATATTCCTAAAATATATTTAATAAAAGTTATTAGAATTAAAACTATTAAGGATATTTATGAAAATAACACATTAATATTTTTTAAAATTTTGAAAAGACCCTTGTAGAATAAATTTTTTTTTTAAAGATCTTTATATTAAGAAGAAGAGAACGCATTATAGGAGCATAATAACTGCACATGCATATTCTCCCAAGCAGAAATAGAAGCCATGACCCCTAAAAAAAGTCAAAATAGAAGCTCTAAAAATATTCCCTCGAGCCATTTTTATAAGAATTTTTTACCTTAAATCAAATGGATTAAGGTAGGCAGTTAAAATTAGCTATGAGCATTGAATTTGTTAAAATTTACTATAATATTCCTAAAATATATTTAATGAAAGTTATTAGAGTTAAAACTATTAAGGATATTTATGAAAATAACACATTAATATTTTTAAAATTTTGAAAAGACCCTTGTAGAATAAATTTTTTTTTAAAGGCCTTTATATTAAAAATAAGAGAACGCATTAGTGAAGGTGATGGCCAAGGTATACTGAGAAGGTGGACAACATGAACTAAATCAATTTAAATTTAAATTGGCACAAGTATAGCTGCACTCTGCGATTTTTATTATATTAATTATGCATATATATAGTGCCGTCAGTAACCTAGTAGTGAGTAGTGACCAAGTTTTGGACTTAACTAGTTACTGCTGACCAAAATTAAGAAGCTTGAGTTATTAGATTTATTTAATCTAGTCTTTGAAAATAATTATTTTTTGCCCCTTAATTTTCTTTTGGGGATATGTTTGAATCACTGGATGCAAAGAAATACTAGTACGTGTAAAGACTTGCTTTCAAAAAGTAATCTGTAATTCACTAATTTGAAATTTAATACATTTAATCTAAATATCGAATTGTTGTTTTCATTCTTTTTCCCCTATACAGATTATCAGGGTGCTGACACTGGACAAACACCAAAGAACGTGCTTATTTTGTAAATTACTAATAAATGAAACTAATCCTACTGTCCCTGAAGCTAAAGTGCTTCGTTTAGTTTTCTTAAGATTCCACGACATAAGGTAATGGCTTTGCGGTGATGGTCGTTAGATAATTTGTGTGACTATTGTACTTGTACCTCACCGGGGACTGAAAATTTCTTTGTAGATCCCTATAACCTGCAGGCTAGTGGACAATCTGTCCTTACTAATTAAAAGGGTAAAATAACACCTAATATAATTAATGAATGAGGTGTTGGCGTGTGTCAGTAATGTTACCAAACCGCCAAAAAAAGAAGGAGAGAAGATAATTAGTGTATATTTGTTGAGGATGCATTTTAAATTCGCCATAAATGATGGATGGAAACAGAGGGATGGTGGCAAGGATGAGACAGAGGCACATGTGGAGGACAGCCAAAGAGGTAGGTAGGGAAGGACTAAGGAGGATTCTTAGTCTTTGGGACAGCTTTGAGCTTAATTAGGTCTTATCGTAGGCCTCTCCCACGAGTGTACCTAAGCACATGATATACTCGTGTTGATGTGCTGGCTCTCACCATGCGATCATGAACTTAACTATTATATGCATGTATCATTTTCTTCTTTATTTTTTTTTTAAGAAAAAAAAAAGAAGCTTATTGTTGTTATAATTCAGTTGTTTATTTATTTTCTTCAATTCTTATGGAATTGGGAATGTGGGGTTGTCTGCATTTAGTATGCAAGACTCAATAGGAGTGGGGGCAGGCATTAGGTTGCTTCTTGGTTCTTGGTTCTTGGTTGGCCATGGCCGAGAAAGCTATTTCCAGTCTCTCACCGCTGCTAATAATAGCAACCCAACCCACGATGTGAATTTTGCTAAAATTTTAACATGATTTTTTTTTAATTCAATATTTTTGTTTTCAAAATATGACATAAAATACAAAAAAAAAAAAAGTTCTATAATTCGTTCTCTTGCAAGCAATTGATGCATCAGAATCATGGTGTTTAGAGCTTAAAAATAGAATAGACGGGGAAATTTGGACGAGAAATGCAAGGAGAGCAGAGTGATATATAGAATTATAGAGGTACTAAATGTTAAATAATTATTAACGATCAGTCCCAAAATAATTACCCAAGCGGACCAAGTCCTTTTCCTGCTTCTCTTGAAAAGCAACTGATAAGTGATACCCATCCCCTCGCATTAAACTCTCATCATCATAGAGCACACCTGTAATTGTGGTATTGGCGGTGAGAAATGAGAATGATTTACAATATGTAGAATTTAAATCAGAATATTTTTATTTGTTATTTAAAATGAGTACTTGAATAAGTTTATTGTATAATGAACTGATATCATGCATAAGTGGGTAGTTATTTATTTATTTATTTTAAAAAAAGAGGAAGGTGGGGAGGGAGACGTGGGAGAGTGATGGTGATAGATAACTAATGGGGTAATGAAAAGAGAAAACAACAAAAAGGTGTCGGGGAGGGGTTATTGCTTCCCCTTGTGGGCTTACCCTAAAACTTGAACCACAAGGCTTCCATTCAATGGGGGGAGAGAGAGAGAAGTGGAAGGTGAAGCAAAAGGCAACACAACCACGCTCATTTCTCATTTCTCTTTAACCCCTACCCTCCAACTATTCTAGAAGCCTGCCCCACACAATTAAATTTGTAACAAGCTTAAACGTTACTATCTTATTTTTATTTTACTTATATTAAACTTATTTGTTCTCAATACTTGACACTTAACTTTAAGTATTGCACAGATTTAAGCACTGCAAAAAAAAAAAAAAAGCAGATATTAACTTTTTATACAATATTTATTATAATGATTTGTTTATTTAACAGAGTAATATTTAATTTTCTTATTTTTTCAATATAAAAATACGAAAATCATTTTCATTTTATTTTTTTCTGGTACCGCTAAACATAGCTCTAGCATGTTATTTTCAGTTCCTTCTTAGACTCCATTTTGAAAAGTCAATCAATTGGGAGTACCAAGTGGTGTGGGTAGACGCTCAACCTACCCGTTTAATGATGGAGACGTACATCTCATTTAAGGCTAGCTCAAATTAAATAGGTCAATTTTGGATTAAAATTAAAAGGGAATAAAGTAGAAGTTGGATTATCTTTATATACCAAGAAGGGAAAATGACAAAATTAACGACAGATGAGTCCCCTAGATCTCAAATTGGCAGATAAAAACTAAAGTCTCTTACATTTAGAAAAAGAAATAATGAAAATACCCTTAGTTAGGGAAAATATACATTTGTAAGTGTTGGTAAGATTTGTTTCCAAGTGTTATTGTGCAACTTATGAGTTGCTCAATATTTACAGCCCAATCTATATAATTATCAATTGAGTTTAACAATAGAGAGTAGATAATAAGTGTTGGTGAGATTCATTTACAAGTAATCTTATATTATTTTTGACTGGGTTGTACAATATTTGCAATGAATCCTACATAATTAAAAGGTGAGTTTACCACTAATCAAGGCCATTTTTGCCATTTCACATCTTTTTATGATGGTTAGGGTTTAGAAACCTCGTCTTTAAATGCCGTTTTGAAGTTTAAGGAGCTCATCTATTATTAATTTTGTAAGCTCGTCCTCCTACATTAATTTTCCCACCAAAAATTAATACTGCAATAAAATATTTTTTTATATATTTTCTTAGTTTTCAAATATAATACTCCCTCTGTTTACATTTTGATTACCATTTTAGAAAATTCTAAAAAATTCAATTTGCCTAATGTTATGGAGAATTAATTTATTTTTCTCAATTTTATCCCATGCAATTTACATCACCAATGCAATACATGAAAATTGGGATAGAGAGACGATATAATAATTAAGGACAATTTAGTAATTTAGCAACAAAGAGCAATTTAATAAAATTACATTATTAATTAATTTATTTATTATTTTTTTTAATTTGCGTACTAAAATCACAAATAAAAATCAAAATGAATAGAAAGAGTATATACATACATGTTGGACATGCATTTTAACCCTAATCATTCAATATAAATCTAATATACCTCCAACTCCTTACAGTACACCAGCTCATTTCTAATTAAATTTTTAAAAATCATCAACATTTTGATTTTTCAATTTAATTGCCTATCTGTTTTATCAGAGCAATATTGACAAACTACCAAAAGCTTTTCAATCGTTTGACGAATGATGTCAGTTCATCATATATTCTGTCTTTGTAGTAATTTATTTTGTGCATTATTATATTAATTGACATATTGATATTGATTGTTGTATAAATTGATATATTGATATTGGATACTGAAAGCACAATCTATGGTTAGATTTATTTTGCGCAAGATTAAGAAAGAAACAAAATTTGAGGGTTTTTTTTTGTCAGATAAAATTTGAGTTTTTTTTTGTGTGACATATTGAAGTGGGTTTTGTTTTTTTAAATAACATTTTTTTCATACATAGACCTAGAAATTGAACTCATGACAACATGTTTAATGGATCCAACTAACTACCAACTATGCCGGAACCTTGCTGATAAAATAATTTGAGTTTTATATCACACACAAGACTTATATTAGATTTTTTTTTTTAAACTTAGACTTATATTAGATACAATGTTAAGTTACTTGTTTTTATTCTTATACTTTTATTTAAATTTTGAAGTATTCTTTTAATATAAAAAAATAATTTAAAAATTCTATTTATGTGCTATATTTGGATTTAATTTAAAATTTATATAATTTAAGTCAACCCGGCCATTCAAGCCAATATTTACAAAGATGGCGAAGTTAATTTTACTTAATCATTTATATTTATTTTTTCTTGATATAAATCGTACAAATAAAACAAATGAAAAATCATACGATTGCCCACGTTAATATAATTTAACTATATTATATGATTTTTTTTTTTATAAAAAACGGGGCATAAGGTCCAATCAAAAACTAAATTAAAAAACCTCCGGAAAACATACAATAAGGTAGTAACATTTAAAACATTAGTGGTGCATAAAGAGGATAATTCAGATTGATAGTTAACTTGATGTCCAATTTTGTAAGGTCAGGTGAGACCGAGTCAACTAGACATATGAGATCAAAGTTGACTTGGTTTTAAAAAATATTTAAAAATAAAAAATAAATTAATTTTATTTATTAGTAAAAATATAATTACATTCATCTAAAATATATTTTTCTAAAAAATAATATTATAATCAAAAGTAACATTTGTTAAAATATAAATACTCAATAATCATATATTATTATTACATAATATTAAGAAATTAATTTAAATTTTTAAATAAAATTAAAAAATTGAACTCTTAAAACTATTCACAATAATAAAAGCCAATTTATTACATATAATTTGTTAAGAAAAATATCATATAAAATTAATATTTATAAATTTTAGAAGATATATAAAATTATATATATACCGAGATTGAGTGAAATCGAGTTTGATTTTAATCCGATACCAAACCTAACATGATCTTTGAGACCAACCCGATATATCGAGTAGAATTAAACCTTCCAGGCTACCAGATTGGTTGAATGTCGCTATGAGAGATAAACAAGAGACATGAAGGATGAGGGCAATGTGTAAAGTCAAGGCCAAACTATATGATATTGAATAGGATGAACCATGAAATAAATGTAGAAAAGAAAAATACAAAACTATAAAAAATCAATCAAGAAGTTAACAAAAAATAAATAAGAAAAGATATTTCTAAAAGGGTTAGCTTAGTAGTTAAAAATGTTACTTACTTTCAAGTTTAATATGAAGTGAACAATTGTAAAGTTCCATTACCTTTAGTTTGGCTAGAGGGAAAGGGAAAAGAAAATTAAAATTTTCTCATTTAATTTAATAAGTTTGATATGAGGAAAGGAAAAATTGAGATTTTCCCTTATTTGATTGAATAAGTGGGTGAATTTAAAAGGAAAGTAAGCAAATCTCTCCTCTTCTTTTTAATAAACTCAAATAAGGGAATGTTAAAATTCCTCCCCCTTTCTCCCATCCTTTCATTTCCTCTTCTTCTATTAAAATCCCTTATTTGCTCTCAATTAAACCAAACAATGCTTTAATGCTTGCATTGGATGAGTGTTTTCAAGAAGGTGCATTAAATTAGGCCGGTTTGAGCATCACAAGTCACAACCTTATACTATACACACACGACATTAAAGCATGAAGGCACTTCACTACACAGAATTAAGCAGTGAAACTCCAACTCCATTGTCGGTCTTCCAAATGTAGCAGCCATTATATGTAATTTATAATTATAATTATAATTCTTGTAAAGCTACATACTAATTAACTGCATTATGACATTGCATTGCATGCACGTGATCCACATATGCTGAAGCAACCACACACGCACACATAATATGTATATATGTATATATATATATATATATATATGTAGGTAGGTATTGATTTCTACTTTGATTCTACATTACTTACACATATACCCTACATCACTCTCTATACACAACACTCATTCTTCTTCTCCTTTGTTTCCAACTTCAGTTAATTCCTCCATTCCCACAACCAACACGCATCACATCCTAACTTGTCGATTCAGTTCAAAATTAATTTCCATTTTAAAATATTAATTATCAGATATACAACTTCAGGTTCTTGTTAACAATTTATCTCCTTGACTTTAAATCTCTACCAGATTGATTAATGTTTGAGAACTAATTAAGGAGAAAACCTAGTTTTAATTACATTTTTATATCGTGTAGAAAAAGAAAAAAATTAATATATATTAAAATTAAAGATGGGAATGGATTGTGAATAGTAGTATCTAAAGTAAGTTCAATCATATGTGACCAATGAAAAAAGAAGAAATTAAAGATGGTAAGTTGGAGAACTTTGTTTATGGTGAAAGAAGAGCACAAGAAGGCAATCAGAAAGTAATTAAACTTTGATGAAGATTATGTATTTATTAATTAATATAATTATCCCTAAAAGAAGGGGGGAAGGGAATGGACGAGAAGAGATCACATGCTGTGTTGGGGGTGAGTGTTTTATTTAGTATATCCTACTTTACACCAACCTGAAGGTTACTCCTACCTCTTTTCTTGGTGATACTACTACTTTTATTGCCCCTCCCTCAATACTTTTATTACATGACTCGCCCATAGTCTCAAATATATCATCATTCCTTTCATTTCATTTCCTAATACCATACCATCTCATCTCATCCCTCATCACATTGATAGAGAGAGAACCACCATCCACTCACTCTCCCTCTAACATTTCTCACCAACTCACATCATCTAGAAGCTCTTCCCCCTCCCTCCCTCGCTCTCTCTCCAACTCAAAGGGGTCAAAAGCCTATAAAAATCACCCTCTTCTACTCCTTCCACACCGGCCTAATTGCTCCTTCAAACTCCACACCCACAGGCATCAACAACAACAAAATTAATACACACATCAACTAATTACCCTCTTCTTCCCCTTTTCCCCGCCCAATAATCCTCCGCCCTTCTGATCCTCCCTCATGGGAAGGTCCCCTTGCTGCGAAAAGGCTCATACCAACAAAGGTGCTTGGACCAAGGAAGAAGATGATCGCCTCATCGCTTATATTCGGGCTCACGGTGAGGGTTGCTGGCGCTCTCTCCCCAAAGCCGCCGGCCTCCTCCGCTGCGGCAAGAGCTGCCGTCTCCGCTGGATCAACTACCTCCGTCCCGACCTTAAACGCGGCAACTTCACCGAAGAGGAAGACGAACTCATCATCAAACTCCATAGTCTTCTTGGTAACAAGTAAGATCCCACACCCTACCAACAATTTCTCTTTTTCCCATGCATATATATATATATATACACCCATCCAATATTTCATTTCGTCAAACACACACACATAATCCAATCCTTTTTTATTTACTTACTTTTTCGTTCCTTGGTTGGTTTTACTACTTCAGGTGGTCTCTAATCGCCGGAAGATTACCCGGAAGAACAGACAATGAGATAAAGAACTACTGGAACACTCACATCAGAAGGAAGCTTCTCAACAGGGGAATCGACCCTTCCACTCACAGGCCTCTCAACGAGTCTTCCAATAATTCTGCTCAGAATAATCAACAAGCCACCACAATCTCTTTCGCTTCGCATGCAAAACAACTAGAGAGTGATGACAACAACGCAGCCTTGTTTGTGGAGATTCACAGAGATACTAAAACAGGCGCAGTAGCAGAACGATGCCCAGACCTCAACCTGGAGCTCACCATTAGTCCTCCCCATCAGAACCAGGAGCCCCAGGATGAAGGTCAACCTCAACCCATATTGAAGAGTGGTGGAGGAAGACCAAGCCTTTGCTTCGCATGCAGTTTGGGCTTGCAGAACAGTAAGGATTGCAGCTGTGGAATTGTTGGTAACATTAATGGCAGCACAAGCGGGAGCAGCGGCACTGGAGGGTATGATTTCTTGGGGTTGAAAAATGCTGTTTTGGATTACAGAAGCTTGGAGATGAAATGAGACAAGTTGCATATTATTGGAGAAGAGGAGCAGAGTGGAAGAGAAAAAACGGGAGTGATGTTAATTTTGAAATCTCTTGATTTTCTTTTCTCCTCTAATTGTATAAGTAATTAACTACTGATGCATATAGGATATTTAGTACCGGTACAGATGAAGCCATTGTCTTCCTCCATTTTCCCTCCTGCTGCTACTTCCTTTCTTCTTTTCTTTCTCGAAAAAGAAAGTGTGATTACTATAGCTACTCTAATTGGTTATTCTTACAATTAACACTTCTAATTCTATCAGCCATGATGAACTATATAATAATATTATACTACATCTACACAGCTAGCTAGACTATATAATAGATGTGTCTAACGACAATAAAAATATTCAAATTCATGTGCATCATTGAACGGTGAAAGAATTTCCAAGTCATATATAGTAATTTGATTGCATCATATACTTGGACTTTAATTTGATTACATTTTGCTGGAGCATCACATGCATCCATGGAACAATTACTCGGCAAAACTCATGTGGTTGGTTGTTTCCTTTTCTCTCATCTTTTGGGATATATATATATATATAGATTATAGTAGATTCCAATCCATTGAAGTTGGGGGACTTGGTGGGGGGTTTGTCTTTTGTAGAGAGAAGAAGATAGTCACAAGAGAAAAAGGGGGGGAATGGAATGGATAAGCGGTGAGAGGAGGAGAAAAGAAGAAAGGTGGGAATGGCGGTGGGTAAGATAGTATCTTCCACATTTCCACTCATGGCAATGGTAATACCCTCTCACACACACACACACACTCAGATGCGTGAATGAACTAACCTTGTCCCTAGCTAGTGTACCTCTCACCATCCCATTTCTACCAACCTCCTAACCTTAATTATTATTTAGGTCATCATCTAACCAACCTTCATAACTTATATATATCATGAATCCTCCCAAAATCCTAATTCAAAGTTGATTTGATACATAGAATTAATAAACAATATATGAAAATTCAAAAAATGAAAAAGAAATTGAAATAAAAAATAATGATAAGTTTGTTCATTATAAGAAGGAATGATAATACGTCATCACTAATTCATTTGTTGGAATTAAAATAACGAGTGAATAAAAAAAAATTACCAAAAGAAATTAAGCATCCCTTAGCACAAAAACAAATGTCCTTTGTCTGAGTAAATACTACAGTAATACTATTTTTCTTCTGGAATTGATGAATTAGTACCACATGAATTAGGTACTGAATTAGTTTGGTCAAGTTCATTCAATAAATGTATGGGTTTGGAATTTAAAGGATGTTTTGTGGTAGGTAGGTAATTACCACAGTAATTGCGAAGAAATGCAGTTTGTTTGTAATATGGAGTTTAATTGGTGTTAAGACATGTTGGGGAATAGTATACAAGTTGCGTATGGGAAGATAAGCAAGTTAGGAAAGAAAAAAAGAGGTGAATGGATAAAAAAAGCAGGCAGCAACCGAAAAAGCAAAATGGATAGTGAATGGATCCTACCAACCATCCAATTTTTATCTGCCACCATTAATTCAGGGTCATGTCATGGCCTTCCTCATTCACCACCGCCTTCTGCTGCCTTGGATTAATAATATATTGATGTTACCTCAACCTAATGCTATTCAATATTAATCACAAAATCATACAAGTGTGAGTGTAGAGATAGACAAAAGGAAATAAAATTTTTTTCGTTTAAAAAGTGGGGAAGAGAGAGAGAAAAAGCCCAAAAGTAGAAGAAGTTTTGAAGAGAAATCTTAAAAAGTATAGGAAGACGCAGATAGGAATGAGGAGAAAGGACAAAGGGGGAGGTAGCTAATATGCTATTGCTAGCGGATCCAAAAAACAATGGCCCTTCCCACTTTATAAAGAGAGGCCTCACTTTTCAACCCATCAAATCCCTCCCTCCCACCCTTTTTCAAATGTGTTAGGTAGCATCATTAGAAGCTTCCACCAGATATTTTGTTTCTCTTTCTTCCTTACTCCCCTCCCTCCACTCCAAAATAAAAAAATAATAATAGTAGTCATTTATCTCTCCCTTTCAACCTTTTTCAAAAATTCAGAACAAAAGTTCTGAGAAAAATTTTTATTTTCATATAAATTACTTAGACGCTAGTCTAGTTCTATCATTTGTTTTTAGTAATTAGAGATTGTGAATGGAAGTGTTTGGTTGAAGTGGGTGTGAAAGGGGGTAATTATGGTATGTAGCTTGTGAATTGTTAAATAGGTTCAACTTCCACCAACATCACATGCACGACTTGTGGTGGGGTCATTGTAGATCCTCACCCCATTAGATGACTACTAACTATATAATAGACAAAGATGCCTGCCTTCCATTATCAATCGTTTGGTCTCACTACTTCTATGTTTTACTTTTTATGCAAAAATCGTACTCATTAATCTCAGCATTAAAATCAAATTAGGATTAGGAGGCGGGGTGGGGGGGCGTGGGGAAATGGTACAGTTCCTAAAAACAGGGGCATCCTGCCTTTGAGAATGAAGAAAAAAGCACCAAGGTAAAGGAGGAAGAGCTGGGGAGTCAGCAATGTGCCTCTTTTGTTCACGAGAGTGGGCCCTAGCTAGTGATCAGTACATCAATATTAATGAATTATTATTATTTAATTTTTAATATAAAATTATATAAATGAGAATTGCATATCACATAAAGTTTGAAAAATAATATTTTATCAATATCTTGTGAATAGTATAAGTTATTATAAATTTTACATGAAATGTTGAATATCAATTAATGTCAGTCTATAAGTCGCACAGAGTTTGTGCTCAGCTACATGATCCATGATTAATAAATAAATCGTGTGCTTAATTTTAAAATTTCATGCAACATAACAGACTTACATGCACTTGTCTTCATATAAAATGTTTTAAAGATTCTTAATCTTTATAAGGGCACTTCCCCACAAGTTTTCCACAAAATGGTGATCATTTGCTGCTTCACAAGAGTTGCATACTTAGAAGACATTTCAGGATTTGGATTAAGTGAGAAGGTGATAAGAGTTCATCTCAACTGTCCATTTTACAATTCATATTTAATCTCAATCATTCCTTTCTCTATTTTGTTAAAGGTCTAAAAAGATTTTTTAAGAAAATGTATAGCTATTTTTATGAATAATTAATTGTCAAACTTGTAGCATTATGTAATCATAAAACTTTTATTTGACATTAAGTTTAATTTGCAATTAAAACTCTAAATACAAGGACTCTTACTGCTTCTCACTGACTCCAAATCCCCTCATTTCATTTGTTTATATTTTAAATTTTTAAAAAAGTAAATATAATTATGAAAACCAGTTTTTAACATCTATGAAGCTATGCGTTTAAATTTGCGTACTTGAGATAAAAATGCTTTCTTTGAGTTTGTAATAGCATTGATGATTATGAATGAATCACTAATTGGAAAGTTGTTCCGCAAAACAGAAAGGTTATGTGTTAGAGAGGAAGATTGAAGGAGAGGGAGACCAATGCAAATAAATCTCACTTACCCAACAACCCCTTTGTCACAGGAACCCACCCCACTCTCCTTTCATGACTATCCTTTTTTGGCATAAGCTCCGGATGGGATGCATGCTGATGCCAATTCTATTTATTAATTTCATGACTGTTATTCCTAAAATGTGTTCAATTAAGCTTGAATATCAAAATTAATTTGAATGAGTGTTATATGAAGTTTTAGGGGTTGTTTGAACGAGTGTTGTTATAATATATATATGATATTATTAATCTCTTCATATCAAATACTGTATATAAAAAAAATAGATGAGAATAATAATAATATTATTATGGGAAAATGACACTTTAAGACTAAAACTTTTAGTTAATACTATTTTAGAACCAAAATATTTCAAAACGATAAAAAGGGACTATAGTCTAAAAAATTATCAAAATTTTAAATTGAAAATAACCTAAATACTCTTGTTAAAAAATTTTACACTCAAAATCTGCTTTTTATTACCTGTTTTCCACGATTTAACACCAAACTTTCCCGATTTTACACTAGACACACTAAAGAATTCAACTTTTAGAATTTTATATTTAACTTCCACATTTTACTACTCATGTTCTGCAATTTGACACTGAAGAACCTCTATTTTACATTGGACACATTATAATCATCAAAGAATTTAACTGATCGATTTTAGAATTTCATACTCAACATCTACTTTTTACTACTCATATTCTATGATTTGATACTCAAATTTTTCGGTTTTACACTACACTTCTTCAATTGAATTCTTTCATTATGACAATGTGTTCAGTATAAAATTGAGAGAGTTCAATATCAAATTGTAAAAAATGACTAATAAAATATGGATGTTAAATATAAAACTTTTTAATAAGGATATTTAGATTATTTTTTATTTAAAATTTTAATAAATTTGAGACTATAGTTTCTTTCCATCATTTTAAAATATTTTAATTATAAAATAATATTAATTACAAGTTTTATTCTTGTGTCATCTCCCCTATTATTATTATTAAATTAAATGGGGGAAATTGTGGGGAGGCAGACGCGGGTGGGGAGCACGTACGCCACCAACTGCTGTGAATTGTGATTGTGGCGGTAGTTGGTAGACCTCCGATTCCGACGTCCCTCTCCCTCCCATGTGCCTTTGTTGCGGCGGTGGGTCCCTCCCATCTCTCTCATCCTCTATAGCCCCCACCCGCTTTCCTTAATCTTATCTTCATACCTTCCCCTTCCGTCTCTTTCTTAACTTACAAACTATACTATATTAGTTAATTAGTTAGTTAATTAATTATCCTTAACATAGTGCATGATTGGAAGGTACTTTCATTGATCTTTTTTATAAGTTATTTACAACCATATCACACAAATTAAGAAAATTTTAGTATATTTCTAAATTTATAAAAAATGAGATAAAAATTTTATTTTTGTTCTTTTTAATTAAAATAAAGTAAATATAATTCAATTAGTAATTATTATTATGAGTAAAAGAGAAAATGAGCCAATCAGTTATGAAGTAAAACATATATTTTTTTCCAAAAAACAATTTATGAGGCGGTGATTAAAAATAAAGATAAAAAAAAAAATATCTCGTAATATTACATAACACTTTATAAAAAAGAATTAAGAAAAACCTTTAGAAGATATATTATAAAAAAAAGGATAAGAGGGAGTGGTTTTTAGATGAAATGGAATGACGAGAGGATTAATGGATTTTGGCCATTATTTATAAAAAAAATTTAAAAAAAGAGTGAGATGGCAAGAGATGGTATCTCAAATCATTCTTAATTATTATAAATTTTTTTTTTCAGTTCCCTAAATCAAAGGATCAAGGATTGAATGACCTAAGATTAATATTATAATTACAAAATTATTTCCATCCCACTTAAAACATGCATTATGCCTTTGGCTCTCCTCTCATTCTTATCATTACATCAACCTTCTCTTCATTTTTTTTTTGCCAACAAGATCAACCTTTCTCTTTTTATTCTTTCCATTGCATCATGCTTGCTCTTTATTCTCTCTGCTATGTCATGATTTTCTTTCTTATATCAATTTTATGCACAATCTTGCTTCTTTTTTCAACCTAAGTTATTTCATCTCTTAATTAACGGTTGTTTACTAATTCACTTGATAACCAAATTTTCTATGATTAAGATAAATATTTGATTTTTTTTTAAAATTAATAGCTATTGATTCTTTTATCTAAATTAATTCATAAAAGTAATATTGAAAAAATGTTATAATTCATCCCATTCTATATATTTTACAATATCTTTCGAATAATAGTCAAACAAAATCATTCTTCCCTTTACAAAAAGTCCCAAACAATAAAACATTTTCAGTCTTATTCCATTTGATTCCTAACTCCCCAACATAGCTTTACTCCTAAATAAATGCATTCTATTCTATATTAAATAAAACTAATTACATTTTTATTAAAAAATTAAATTAAATTAACTTATTTTTATTTATTTTTTATTATATATTTTTATACCGGACCGGGTTTGGCTCGGTATTAGCCCAATGAAGGACCGGGTCATCTCAGGCTGGGTCGGGCCACGAGCTAATTTTTCTTAGCTCGAGAGTGTTTTTGGCTGAACATCAGGCCAAGATAATGCCCGGATCATCTCGGCCTATAAACACCCTTAATTACACATATTAATAAAGATAGTTAAAATTTATTTAAGTGTCTAAAATTTAAAAAAAAATTACTAAGCAATCCCAAATTATTCCTAATTAATGTCAGCATGAGAGAGATAGTATTTGTAGAGTGGAGTTATAAAAGATATTTTTGAGAAACATTTTAAATATTTCACTAATTTTCATAAAAAAGTCTTATATTATGAATTTTTTTAGCGTTTTATTATTATGAAATGCTAAAATCTTCTAGAAAGGATTGGATAATTTGAGACAGAAATAGCGTGCAAATACTCCAGAGCACAAAAAGATAAATCGAATATTCATTCTTTATGCTGTTTAATCGAACATTAATTAAACTCGTGCAACATTACTCCTCTTAGTTTTGTGCTTGTTTTTCTTACTCATTGTTTATATTTGAATCAATTCAATTGGGAACAACTCGTCACTAACATTCATCCATATCTAGTTGTTTAGTAATAGTAAGCATTATTAATCCTCTTCATTTGTTTAATCTTTGATCTTTTTCTTTCATTTGTGGAAACATAATTAGGTTTTCAACTTCTAACTTAAGAATTAAGTACAGCTTGCTTCAACTCTCCCATCTTTTATTTCATACACGACAACATAGAATTTATTCAATGACGATTGTCATTTCCTCTTCTGCACACACAACGAAAAAAATGATATCAAAAAACCCTAAGAGATAGTGTATTACAACTTTCAAGGTGAGTCCTATTTTCATCCCTTCATTTCTCTATACTTTTACTTTTTGTCTGAAGAAGACAATCGACCAACTAAGGAGTTTGGATTTTACTAATAAGGTGCAATATATACCACAACTAGTAGATAGTTGTATCTTTTAAATATGTTGTTCATTATTTGATTTCTGAAAATATACATAGAGATACTTTTGTTGGAAGAGGTAAAGCACCCACTTTAGTGATTTTTATATTTTGAAATGAATAATTTTTAACTGGTGGCCATAGATACTCTCACTGCATACAAAAAAAAAATGGATTTTTATCAATTTTAAGTCAAAAAATAGTCACTTTAATAAATTTTAATCAATATAATACAATAAAGCAAAATCCGTTATTGACTCAGGCCTTTTTATAATTTTTTAAAGTATCATGCATACATTACTTTCAATAACTTTAAGAAAAACATTTAAGCTTATATGCTTAAAGAAACTTTTTCTCAATAAAATCAAGATAAATAAATTTTTTTAAGACAGAATTTATCCTTTAAATAATTTTTCTTATTAATATTTTTAATTTTTTAAATTAAAAATCCACATGTTTTCATTTGATTAGATAAAAGTTAAAGTACTTAAGTATTCCAAATGACTCAAACTTTTTATTTTATTAAATATAATTTATTACTCCCTCTAGACCTTAATCTAAGCCAATTTTAATTACTTTATTGAAATTAAAAAAAATTAGTTATATTAATAAAATTATCTAAAAATTGCTTTGGCTTCCATATTTGTCCTTAATAAATATCATAAATTTAATGTAAAAAATTATACTCTCTAAAGAAAATTAATGCTTCATAAAGCAATTTTCAATAAGGGCAATTTTAGAATAAAACAATTATGATCCATAAAATTTTGTAAAGTTACTTTCATTTAGAATTATAAAACCCTTCTAAAAGATTACTTATATAAAGAAATAGAGAGTATTTTAAAAAGTGAAACTATTTAGACTAATTGAAAGACAAATAATTAATTAAAACTATCATTTATTATAAAACTAATAGAAATGTAAGGAACTTGATAAGAATAAAAGAGAATTTTAGAATGAAAAAATAGGGAAGACCACATCTCATTCGAATAATTTTTTATGTGTGTACAATGTTTTATGTTATACTCCATCTGTTTCAGTTTATAATACACTTTTAACTATCACACACGTATCAAGACAATGATTAGTAATCAATTTTTTTTCATTATTTCCCAAATTACCCTTATTTAATAATGCTTCATACATTAATAAATTACAGTTATTCTCTCCTTTATTCTTTTTTTCGAGTTCTCATGGGTCATTGGCAATTGTGAAGAGTGAAACTTTTGGAGAAAACTCTCCATCATTCATTTATGGTTTGATCAAACTATTAAAGAATTTTCATTAAATGTATTAATAACTGTAGAATATATAAACTTACTTATTAGAGGTAATACTAGAAAGATAATAAAAAAACATAATGTAATCCGCGTAATGCACTATATTTTAAAACATAAATTTCTCATAATAGTACACTATATAGTGTAACGGAGAGAATATCTCTTTATTCATAGGCTTCCAACTCTAGAGACTAATCCCAAGAGTTACAGTTTTATAAATGAAAAAATTAATATACATAATTGTATAATGTGTAACTGTTGAAAGTTATATGTGATTAACTTGAAATAAATATTGAAAAACCATCCATTTGACACTTATAGGGAATAATGACATTAAGCATATGATGGGATTTTAAAGAACTATTTTTGGGATATTATAAACATCCACATAATAATATTCATAACATCATCCTATTTTTAAAAAATGCTAATGAGTTATTGAGTTACCCCACAATAATGGTGACCCACCAATGGAAGAGGAGATTTTATTGCAGACGCTTTTTTCCACACAATGCAATGAACAAGTTGCCAATAGCCAAACCCACTTGCCGGGGACTGAAAGGAACGTCCTAACTCTTTCTCTGATTCATATTAAATGCAAAATTTCAATTTCTTTTCAAGTAATTTTCAGTTTCTCTCTTTAGATTGATTTCAGATCTTTTCCATAATTATTGCAAAATATGGGCAAACGCATCCCTGACTTTGCAGTTTTTTTTCTTCTCATAAATTAGGAATATCCGTTGTTGGGACTAATCTCCTAGAATAAAAGATATAGATCTCTTCCAACTGCTAAATTAAATATTTAAATAAAAACATGACAGTATATTTAAATCCTTAAACTCATGGACTAGGGTAGGCAAATTTATTTTAATAAATTAAATTTTATACTCTCGTATAATTATATAGTCTGAGAGATAATAATATAAAAAACATGACTGTATAATTATTTTTTTATGTACGTTTGTATTCTAATTTTTTATTTCTTTAAATACATTATATAGAATTACATGAATAATTACATAGGATGCAAATTGAAATTTCTATGACTTTTCCTTGTATTTTTTTTTAAAATTTGGATATAATGAAATGAGAGTTCCTAAAATTCTCTAAAGTAAAGTGAGAGTATATACTAATATTTTGTGCTATATATATAAATTTTGTATTTTTTTTTTGTAATAAAATTTTGTCTTGTTTTTATCAAGAAAAAACTGTGTGTCAAGCCTCAGGAACTTTAGAAATTCTCAATTCAAGTGGAGGGATGCGATTGTTTAATTTCAAGTGAGTTGGGCCACCGGGCCTCACCGTACCAAATAATGACACTGACTTTTATCCCCAAAACAGACCAACCACGAATACCACCATACCCACCCACCCAATCATTAACTCATTCGGTTAAGCTTCCATCCAATTATGCAGTATATACTCGAAGGACTCGTGTCGTGTAGTATTAAAAGTTGGAACCTCTCTCCGTTCATAAATCACACTAAGGTGATACTTCCTCGGATATTTTTTATAAAGGATTTTTAACTATTTTATATAAATTGAGAAAGTTAGTTATTTTTTTAAATTTAAATAAAAAATTAAATATTTTTTTATTCCTATTTAATATACCAATGCAATCCACATTAAATATCATTTAATCGATTGAGAGTATATCTTTCATCTAAAAAGTCTAATAACAATTTATGAAAAAAAATAAATAATAATAATAAAATAAAATAATTTTATTAAACATTATAAAGCCCATTATAAAAAGTGTAAGAAAAAACTTCTAAATAATTTATTATAAAAAGGAACGGAGGAGTACACGTATATATCCTGCGCAGCTGGCGCAAGATAGCAAAAATGTAACTAGTAGGAAAAGGCTGACAAAGTTTGGTGAGATGTCTGAATTAAATAAAACATGAGAAGGAGAATGGGACAAGCATAGAGAGAAAGAGATAGAGAGAGAGAGGGGTTGAGATTAAAAAGATATATGAGAGTGTGTGTGGCTGAGATGCATGGGAGTGGTAGCCCATACAGTTTGCGGTATCATTGATTTATGAGATGATGGTGAGAGATCCCAAGTCTCCTATCCTATATTGTTGGTTCTCACTCAGCTCTCTCTATCCCTTCATCCTAAACCTAAACCCAATGAAACTTTCTTCATTTCATTGGTCAATAAATTAATTAAGCCATTCATTCCCAAAAACAAAATAGTATGTTGGATCATATAGAGTTTATCTGATTAAGAACCTGAATTATTTTATTACAAGTATTGCATGCATTGTTAGCTCTCTTAGCATATTTCAAGGTCCACCTTATCTCTCTTTTTGTTCACAAGTCACCCTAACTGCCCAGCATATCTTGCTATGCTATCTTTTACCCATAAAAACACCCATCAATCACCCTAACATAAGTCTCCTCCTAGAAAGTAAGTTTTGGTGGTCCTTATTTTGAGGCATTTTTCAAAATGTAGGTAGCATTCAATTTTTCTCTCTCCAAAATTTCCTTTATTTATTATATATGTACTTTATCAAATGGAGAGAGAGAAGGATAAAGAAATACTCCATCCGTTCCTTAATATAAGGGATAATTTGAGGAGTTTCCGTGTTTCAAAATATAAGGGACACATGGGGTTTGTCTGGTGTATTTAATGATTTTTTCCAAAAATATCCCTAATTAAGATGATACGTTTTCAATATAATTCATTTGTATTAATTGTATGATAGAAGAGTTATTAACATTAAATGAGGATATTTTTGAAAACTACTTTATATTTCAGATAAATTTATTACTTTTATTTATCTGTGTGATTTTGTCTCTTATCTCTTATATTAAGGAACGGAGGGAGTAGTAATTAAGATGGGTAATAACATTTAATAAATTAAATTAAGGGTAATATTAGAGGGATGTGGTAATTTTTGAAAAATCAAGTGTATTCAACTAATTATAACTAATTTCCTTGAGATGTATAAAGTAGTTAGAAGTAATTTATGTTAAGGTTTAGATGGGGTATTTTATAAGATAGGATTTAATGAAGTGGTCTATTAATTCAGAAAACAACAATATCGAAGAGCCCTCTGTTTGGATTTGTGCACTAGTCAAGATGCAATTCTCTTTTTCCCGTCCCAAAATCTTGGCCCTCAACTAATTGTGGACACCACTTGACACATCTCCATTTCAAAGTTTTCAAATCAACTTTTCATTTTCATCTACATATATATATATATATGTATGTATGTATTTCTGTTTGGTCCCTCACCAACTTGGCCTTCTAGAATGCTAGCTTATGTGTTTCAAGCCCTCCAAAATTATTTGACTACATGCACTTATATTTTTGGATATGTATTTAATACCCACAAGCAACTCCATTTTCAAAACACTCATTTTCTCGTCTGGGTTTATATATATGAAAAGTTTGGATTTTTATGTCCACAAGCTTTACCAAATTAAGTGGGAAAGTTGAAAGATTTTCAGCTGTACATACTCATAATTAAATTTAAGTCTCGTAGGCAATGATTGGCCTTATAAATTAATTAAAGTAATCTTCAACTGAAGGGACTTAATTTCAAGGCAGATTGACACCACATGCACCGTAGCCTCACCTAGTGATTATGACAGATAATTAATATCATATCTTTGTGTGAATACATATATATTAAGTATGATATGATCTAATTAGAGAATGATACCTGAATTTACATGCATAGTCCAGAAGTAAAGAGGGAATTTTGCTGTGAATTTAACCAAACGTTCAAATGGAAAAGTCCAAGATTTCCAAATCAGAGCAATGCTGGAGATGGGATTAATTAGCAGTTTGGTGAATGATTGAAAGACATGACAATGGCTTCACATGGTGATGGGCCCTTGGTTATCCCACAAATTTTGCAGTTAAAAGTTTGTGAGACTTACCAACTCTCTCTCTCTCACTTCTAAAATTTGATATTGACATCTTCAACGGTAATTAGCCAATACAGAATAATAATTGGGAATTTGTTTTGCGAGTTAATTTCTTCAGTTTCACGCTGGCCAATCCATCTTATCCCTCCCAACCAAATCAAAATGCACACAAACTCTGATGAGACCTTCATTGGCCTCATTTTCTTGTGGAGATCTTGAGAAGCGAGAAATTAAGGCCTTAACAACTTGGCCTTAACAACTTGCACAGTTGAGTTGACAAGTTTACTGTTTTAGTTAGTAGTCCCAATTGACTACCACTTATTGGGATCCTGCAAATATACAGAGTCGTTTGTAGTAATAAAAAGTCCAGAGTATTTTAGAATCAAACTCAAGGAAGGTTGTGAAATCTATCAGTCCACAATTTTTAATCCAAGGAAGCAATCAACAAATTGAATGAAGAAATTGAGAAATTAAAAGAAAGCAATAAATTGAATTGTAGGTTGATTCAGTCACTAGAAGTGTCAAGAGATCGAGGTTCATCTATTGGGATAACTCAATTAATTTCTTGATTAGACTCTACGCAATTATAGTGACAATTGTTTCTTTTATATCCTAATCACCTCTCAGCATAATAGTCCTTGTTTAATTAGAGTTGAATTCACTCTTGTGTAACTCACTCATCTAACCAAACCATAAAATTACAATCAAATCACTGTAGATTCTTAGATCTATCTCTACTCTAGTTATTTACGTTTGTCATTCTATGTCTAAGCTTATTGAAGTTCGCCCACAAATTAGATTCTATGGTGGCCAGTCATAAAATCAGTATTCAAATAAGAAAGACAAATATAATTATAAAAATTCAATTAGATATATATATATATATTAGAATCATAATCAAAATCATCAAATGAATTAATTTCAATCAATCTCCATCCCTACCCCTGACTGGGAATTTAACAATCTATAAAATTAATCATCTTAACAAAGTTCAATTCTCAAATCATAAAACAAACAAAACTAAAGATAAAAGTAGAAAAGAGGAAACTAGAAGATTGCCCTGTAACTCTTTCAATCTCTTATTTTTCTTGTCTCATGATCTATTCTAGTTGCTCCAAAAGCATTAGAATTGTGTTTTCTAGCCTCCAGATGTGTGACTAAACTCCCCCTTCACGTTTCTGCCATGTTTCCTTTTATTTGGAAAGTCCAGAAGCCCATAAAAAGCCCAAAAAATTATGAAATCGCAAAATAATTAACTCTCTCTCAAATGGAGCCGGCGCTGGCTCAATATTATTTTCTTCACCCGGTGCCAGATTTGAAGTGTCTTCCTTCTCCAAATTTCGTGACCACCCAGCGCCGGATGGGTACCTTCATGAATGACCCCGTGCTAGGTCCTTCCATGTAAATAATTCTCCTTCGCCTCCTCACCCGCGTGCGAGTGAGCCATTTAGTGGGGGCGGATGACTTCGTAATTAAACATGTCTTTCCTCCTTTTTGACTCTAAATAGCTTAGAAATTTTCATAAATATTCCTGTAATACAAATATATTCAAATTATATAGAATTATGTCAAAAAATATCAAATCATAATATTCTAAGATAAAAATAAATACAAAATATGAATATTTTATATGTATAAAATAGGCATATCAATCACTTTTAATCAACTTGCTATCATTACATCATATCAAAGTTACTGCTTAGATTTTGATGTGGCTTCTCTTTCTGTACCATATTGGCACAACATTAATTGATCTTCAGACCAACCAGCCAACAACTTTCCCATTTTGATTCTATACACTTTAAATTCATGTTTCTTTATTTCCTTCATATATATATATATATATATAGCCATTTTTTTCAATATATACTCGTTGGTTAACTAATCACTGTGTATACCTCATATGTATGTATATATATCCACAAGAGCACATTGAATCACTCGGATTAGGATGCCGTTATTATGTTTCAATAGGTATTCATGTCACAAATATCTACACTAGTCCCTTGGGATTCAGTCTTTTATTCATTGATCTGTTATCACAATTATTTTGTAATTTTTTTAATCTGAACCAGTATGATCACTTGAATGTTAAAATAATGGACAATTTCGTTATTGATTATATGTTCTATATATACTATTAATATAAAGTTGATATATATATATTTTTAAGTTGAAATTGTCGAATTAATCTTCACTATAAATTCATATGAATATTGAAAAGATAAGGAAAATTAATATGCCTTTTACAAATAAAAATTATTTATCATAGCAATATCCACGTCTCTACTTATTTTTCCTTTAAAAAAATTGGACATAAAATATCGCAAAGCAATAATAATAATAATATAACGGAACAGTCCACAATAGTGTTAAATGACGTGATTTAAGCCGAAAAAGACAGATTGATTTTGAGTTAAGCCTAAAGACTGGAAAATGATTGAAGTCATAGGCATAAGTGAATATGTTGAGTTGGATGAATTTTTTCTCAGGCTTCAGAGTTTTTTTTTTTTTAATACAATCAGGCTACAGAGTTTTGTTGTGACTTGAGTTGTGAGAGAGAGCTGCATCGACACAAAGTTAGGGTTGTACAACATGACCAGGCCTACTTGAGTTGGGCTTATATATTCAACGTAAACACAGCCCAACTTGATGGGCCTAACTTTTTAGAATCGACAACAATACCACCCTGCATTCCAATCTTAAAAAAAAAAAAAGGAAAAGAAAAGAAAAAATTAAGTATGTCTCGCGTGTAATGAGTGTTGATGGATGATGATATATAGGTAAGTTTGGGAAGGGGCACTAATGATAAAATATATAGTTCATTAAGAGAAAGAATAAGGTCTAAATAAAGGTAAAGGTGGTTGTACAACAAGTGAGGGAGGACAAGAATGTAAAGCTACTTGTCTGAGGATAAATGGTAATGGCAGGCGAGTTGACGAGCAGCAAGCCCGCAACTATGAACACTGAATTTCCGCACTGCACTCTGTCTGCTCATAAACAAACAATTAATGGTTTACACACACACACACACACACACACACTTATGTTCGTACGTACGTACGTACGTACGTACTTGTGAGTTGTGAGTGTAGCACTAATAATATACTTTACTTAACAACATCTATTGATCAGTTTTGTAACATGCATCTTACTTTGATCCTCAAAAGCCCATCATGCATCTACTTAACATATACATTATCAGTTTTTCCCGGCCATTAAACCAAAACAAATAATCAATAAATGCTTATGATTTATAATGGAATTGTGGGAGTAGTAAGGATATGAAATCGCTTGTATGCCAAGCACTATCTCAACATCTTCCATTATTAGTGATGGCAACAATGCGAGGTGGAGCCTTTTTTTTTTTTTACCGGTCTATGTTCATAATCTCATGAGAATATCTTGTATGAAAAAATTCCATAAATAGTGGTCTAATATATTAGGCTGTCAAATATAGGATCTTTTTAGCCGATCATGCAAAATAAGAAAAGTGGCTAAACTTAGTTAAGGTGTTTTTTTTTAAAGAAATTTATCAAAATATTCCAAAATTACCTTTAATTAAAATCATCAAAGTGGCTCTCTTTTTTTTCACATTAGAAAACAAGTAAAAAGCCCTACTTCCAATACAAATACAATAATTATGAAGGACATATTTTAAATAATAATAATAAATATTTCACACATTTTATGAACAACCTTAGGATTATGAAAAAAATCTAGAAATAATCTTATAATTAGCTAGGAGAAAAAATGAGTAGTAATAAAACTTTAGTTTGGGTACTAAAATACTAAATGCCAAATGACGGACGAATGGAAAAGACCCTGCGTGGTTGAGGTCTTTCCTACAGAGACCTCTGCTGCCACGGTACTACCATGACAGTCCCCCCTTTTTTTAAATTAAAAAGTTATGGATAAAAAAACAGATTTTTCAGATATAGTGCAGATATGTATCTTGTGCCGTTTCTATTTTTTAAAATATTTTTTTAATTACTAAAAAAATTGTATAAAATTACAAATTGCAAAGATCCAGTTTTTACTGTATAGTATTGTTTTAATAAATAAAAAATTTAAAATTATACAATATACATATATGCATGATATCTGAAAAATCTAATTTTTATTTATAATTTTTAATTTAAAAAAAATCATACCACAGCAACACAACTACCACAACACAATACCGTGGTAGGAGAGGGGGTGTCGTAGGAGAGGCCTCCAAATGCTATACTACATTACATGGAGTTGAGGTTATATTCAAATGTGCACTTAAATTTTTTATGACCTAACAAAAGTCCACTTAATTAGATTCAATTTCATGTGCAATGCCTCTGAGGTGGTCAATAGTATTATTACACCAGAATATGAGCGACATATGGACTGGTAGATTATTTCAGAGATTAAAAGCATGATGAAGAGATGTTGGCAAGTTGAGCTGAAGCTTATTGCCCGAGAGGAAAATGAACGTGCTGACTTCTTTGCTAAGCGTGCACTCTCTTTGGCAGTGGGCCTACAAATTATTTCAGGTGAAGTTGTCTGTAGAATGCTGCATGACGATGCAGTTTCATATGTTTAGTTTCTTGTTTCTTTAAGTTTTGTTTCTGTTTGCTTCCTTACCTGGATTATCAAAAAAAAAAAAAGAATTATCCCAATATTAATTGTTAAGTTGAGAATGATGGATCTCTTTTATCTGCTTCCTATCCACTGGCATCAACCATTTCATCCTCTTTATCATCATCACCCCTCACTTATGAATTCCTCTTAATTACTTCAAATACCAAATCACTGAGTAACTCCAAAAAGCCATCCATTTCTTTTCTCTCTTCGTACGTACAAAGGTCGACCAATAAAAACATGAGATGGGAGAGTCCCTAATCATGAATTGCAGAATACTTAGTTTAATTGTTCATTGTGGTGAGAGTCATCACGCAATTGAGTGCTCCGAAGTCCAAACCTGAGAGAATTAATTCGTTGACTCAAAGTCAAGATAACCTTGAGACTCACACTCCCCACTTCCTATCCTTGTCATATACTTCCTACATTCTTTAATATAGCGGATAAAAGATAAAATCATACAGATAAAAAAAAGCAATAAATTTATCTAGAATATAAAGTAGTTTCCAAAAATACCCTCATTTAATGTTAATAATTCTTTCATCATGCAATTAATATAAATGAATTATATTGAAAATATACTATCTTAATTAGGAATATTTTGGGAAAAAGTCATTAAATACACCAGATAAACCCCATGTGTCCCTTATATTTTGAAATATGGAAACTCCCTCAATTGTCCCTTATATTAAGTAATGGAGGGAGTACTTGCTTATTTCTTCTTAATTGTTTAAATTTAATAATTCTTTTTTTTCAAGTTGACAAAGTAAAACATTTATTTTTATTTTATGTCATGTTTCTTCGAAAATTTACAGAAAAGAAAACTTTAATAGAAAAAAATAAAAATTTAAGTTATCCTAATTAGTTCAAGACAATCTATAAGAAAAGATACACTTGCGCTTCTGCAATAATATGCACTGGAAGCATTCACTATACTTGGAAATGTGTTACAAATACAAGGTTGTTCCGGACTAAAATAATAAGTTGATATGATTAAATTTTTTAGAGGAAATCCTTTGAGTATAATATGTTTGCTGAATATTCTAAATAATAGTATCAAACTTTAGCTATTACAAGTTCTATATGTTATGATAAAACGGAAGACAGAGACAAAAAAGGCATGCCAATATAATAGTTTAACACTTCAACGCTTCCATTATGCTGTGTTGATGGTGGACACACGACCTCAATCACCATCACCATGATATTCAAAATGCTCTTATTCATAAATTGAAAGTTAATCAAGATGGATGAAGTGAAAGTGAAGATTTTAATAGACTAAATTATTACTCTATAATCAAGGCCTGCTCAGAATTTTAATAGACTAATTTCGATTGTGCGTTTTGTGTTCTAAATGATAAAAAGAAAGGGCAGTTGGATGCTATGCTAAAGAGCTTTCCTATTATTATTATTATTATGCATTGGATGCGTCATCTTCGTGATGTCAGAAATTACTGGTGAATCCGGAACTCATGCTGGGGCATATAGAAAGCTCAATACTCATAAAAGAGAAGTAGCTGATCGACTTACTTAATTACAAATAAAATAGGCTAGCTAGTTTCCCAAGTTTGACCATAATATTAACTCAACTCGTCTTTTTTCCCCCATTCCCTACCTTTCCTGAAACGATCTTTTCTACAATCAGAGCACACTACTTTGTTTTTCTCAGATATTTCGGAGATATTTGTTATTTCTGGGTCCCTTGGTCCCGTCCCAAATATCTTTTTCCCCGAAAAATCAAGTTAAGATTAATATGATTAATTATGTGACATTAATGGTGAAATATCAAGCCACGTACAGGCCATTTATAGCATGCACTAGTACATGTGTTTTACATGGATTGCCCCCACGCCCACTCTCTGCAGATAAGCTCCTGTTTGCACAACTTCTATCTTCTGTTCATCAATAGTTCTAAATCTTCTCCTATATAATCCCATTCTTCTTCCTCAAAAATCAAAGCATCCCTCACTTTCACCTCTCTACTTAGCTTTGTCCCTCACACTACATTTTCCAGCCATGTTGCCAAGAAGTAGGACCCTTCCTAGCAGAATCCATCATGGAGTTGTAAGAGCAAATAATATAATCAGGCTTTCTCTTTACTTTTCTTTTCATTTTGGTTATTGAGGTTTAATTGTTTGTAACAGATAGAAGAGAGGGATCATATTAGGCATTACTTGCAAGTGGAAGTGAAACCCAAAATCCAAACTGAGACAGAAGCAATGAATATCCAGGCTAACTATACCAAGTGCTTCGATGATGACGGCCGCTTGAAGAGAACAGGTTATAACATTAGTTAATTTACTTGATATAACTTCATTTAATAATTAACAAAGTTTTACTCAACACTGATGAAAAGTACAGCCAGTTCATCTTCTTTCTACAGCACTCACTCCTTAGGTTGTTAAGCTTAGCTAAGTTCTGTTCCCAAAGCTAGTGAGTGTAGGAATATGATGATACTAATTCAAACCATTATATGGAAGTGACAAGGGACATTTTGGACAACAACGGCTCACATCATAACTGCAGTTGTAGGCTCGGGGGTGCTATCACTGGCATGGGCCGTGTCCCAACTTGGCTGGGTTGCTGGGCCTACTGTGATGATCCTATTTGCCTTGGTCAACCTCTATATACCTCCAACCTCCTAGCACCGTGTTACAGAACTGGTGATTCTATCAATGGAAAGAGAAATTATACCTACATGGACGCTGTGAAGTCCACTCTAGGTACGAGGATTCGCCTCTTAACATTCTTACCAACAAAAACTCGCCTCTGGACTACACATGATGAAAATGATTTGGTTGCAGGAGGTAAAAAAGTCAAATTATGTGGGTTGATCCAATATGTGAATTTGTTTGGGATTGCGATCGGTTACACAATCGCAGCCTCAGTCAGCATGATGTAAGTTGAAGCACAATCTAAACGTGTCAAAGAATGAATTGTATTAAGCTTTACTTGACTAGATTAACTGTGTTGTCAGGGCCATTAAAAGATCAAACTGTTATCATAAGAGTCATGGAAAGGATCCATGCCACATGTCAAGCAATGGGTATATGATAACATTTGGTGTAGCAGAGATGATTCTTTCCCAAATCCCAGACTTTGATCAAGTGTGGTGGCTTTCCATAGTAGCAGCTATCATGTCCTTCACTTATTCAGCAGTTGGTCTGGGTCTTGGAATTGACAAAGTTGTAGGTACAACCACACTCATCCCTCTTGTGCCAAAAAGGTTATACCCACAGCTTATATGAGAAAGCTTTCATATCTGAGATAGCTGGTGCGATGGTTTATTCTTGTTGCAGAAAATAAAAGCTTCAAAGGAAGCATGATGGGAATTAGCATTGGGGCAGTGACACAAGCAGGGACCGTGACAGAAACCCAGAAAATATGGAGGAGTTTACAAGCCCTTGGGGCAATGGCTTTTGCCTACTCTTTCTCCGTCATCCTCATTGAAATTCAGGTACTCCCTTCACATGTATTTGAGACACAGGGCATTCATTCACACCTAAGAGAAATATTTGCCTGCGCTGCAGGACACCCTAAAGTCCCCTCCTGCAGAACACAAAACCATGAGAAAGGCCACCTTCTTCAGCATCATAGTTACTACAGTGTTCTATTTGTTGTGTGGCTGTATGGGATATGCAGCCTTTGGAGATAACGCCCCTGGCAACCTCCTGACTGGTTTTGGATTCTACAACCCTTACTGGTTACTAGATATTGCCAACCTCGCTATTGTGGTCCACCTGGTTGGAGCATATCAGGTTACTATTTACGACTTTAATTACTCCCTCCCTCTACCGGTAAGTGATGGTAAGCTTTTGAGTTCTAATAAAAGAACGTTAATAAATATGTGAGCAGGTGTTCTGCCAGCCTTTGTTTGCCTTTGTGGAGAAATGGAGTGCACACAAATGGTCAAAGAGTGATTTTGTGACAGCAGAGTATGAAATTCCGATTCCCTTGTATGGGGTGTACCAACTGAACCTATTCCGCTTAGTGTGGAGAACCATATTCGTGCTGTTGACAACCTTAATAGCAATGCTGATGCCATTCTTCAACGATGTAGTTGGAATTCTAGGAGCATTTGGGTTCTGGCCATTAACGGTGTATTTCCCAATAGACATGTACATCTCCCAGAAGAAAATACAGAGATGGACTAGCCGATGGCTTGGACTTCAGATCCTGAGCGTCACCTGCCTCTTCATTTCTATAGCTGCTGCTATTGGATCCATTGCCGGGGTGGTTTTGGACCTCAAGACGTACAAGCCCTTCAAAACAAGCTATTAAGATCAGCAGGATGTATTGGGGACTTAAATATCTGCATGAGCTGCAAAAGCATAATACAAAATTATGTGAACTTAAGTACCTGTTGGTGTGAGAACATTACGTTTGAAAATTTTCAAGTGGCTGCTGCGAAATAATACGTATGCCTTGCAAAAATTTCATTTTGGTGTTCTATAACATAATGGAAACATTTATAAAGAATATTGATACCAACCTATTATGATCCGCTGAGTAATACAAAATAGAAAAAACTGATCTTTGCTTTTTTATTGCCGAGAAAACTTTCTATCCGACCAGTGCTGAATCACATGCAACTTATAGAAGGTGGGTTTGTGTATGCTTAGGCAGAACGGACAAGATGTAATCTCCTTGAAAACATAATCTTTGAAAGGAACTAACATAAGTAACATTGCTCATAGGATTTCAAGATAGGTTATATGTATCATCAGTAACATGCTTATGACACAAACGAGGAAGATGCATAGTAACATGCGTCACATCGTCTTCAACTTACCCTCAAAAGCTCCCCAGGATACCAGATTTCTAAGATGCTGTAACCACCAGAAAATTCGTACATAAAACAAATTCATACCGTGTTCCACATTCCAATCACCAGAAAGACATGAAGTATCGATACGGAATGGATGGTCTCTGAAAGGTAAAAAGACACTAACGAACAAGAAACCAGCTAATCAGCCCTGAGAAGGGAGAAAAACAAATGAAGATGCAGGGTCTGATAGACACATACGCAGTAACAATGTGAATCAATTAAGGCCCTTTTTTTCCGGCCGACAATTAAGGCCTTTTGAGTACTCTTTTTGTGATAAAAAATAAAAAAAACACAAAACGCCCCGAATCCCCGCCTATTATAACGTTACTGCTATTGTCAAATCAAATGTCAACGTAATTGTTCCAATCCTCAACTGTCCTCATGGCATATGCACATTATCGTTAATTTTCCACCCCTACCTACCCACTTGCCCAGACCCTATCCCAGTTCCCCAATGAGTAATTGTCAATCTTACCAAAAAACAGATTCTGAATAAATTAACTTCTTTAGATTGAGTACATATAGGTAGACATCTTGTTTTTTTTTTTCACATTAGCGCTGGGTACCTCTGAGTGTGTCTCACTCGAGGAGCTGTGAAGAATTCAACGGAACAAACCTATATTGAGTATATAGGTAGACATCTTTAAGTCGGTAAATAATACATCGTGAAGTTAATTTAAACAAAGCACAACCACCTATGGCCAAAACAGAAAGTCAACAAACCAACAAAGGTGGAACTACCTCTGAGCTAGCTCCTTCCTACTTCCAGACAACGGGGAAAAAAAGGCAAATATAACGTTACTCTTCTCCACTTCCGCGTAGCTCGATCAAGAAGGTGTGATCGATCCAAGTTTATAACGGTACTATTTGAGTGATGACTATGGGACTACGAACCACGTGCTTTCCGTCGGTCCATGAAACCGACCCGAAAGCTGCTCCGGACGGACCCACCACCACATTTCGGGTATCTGCCGTAACCGTCACAACGAAGCTCCGCTGTCTCATACCCTCCGAGAACACAAGCTCCAAAGGCTTTACACTCACACTCACCCCTTTCGGCTGCGTCTCCACTTTCGCTCTGTACACTGAATTCACCGCTCCCACGTTCGTCACGGTTCGAATAAACATCTTTTTCGACACCCCTTTAGACGAGCTCGGTAACAGAGCAACAAAAGATGGGTAATTCAAATTCTCCGACACCGCCTTCCTAGCCGGACATCTCACCGGTGTCCTTGTAATCACTTGAATTTCGTTCTCCACATACCCAATTGAGCACAAATAATTAACGTAATCATTTCCAGAAATATCATATACCAACCCAGGATCCATAGCGAGACCCAAATTAAGATTCCCAGAACCAAAATCATACGGCGTAGAATCATTGCCTGTGGCTTCATCGATCATGGGTTGATTGCGATTATCGTGTATAGTTGCAGTCGTCATCAGTGCTGATCTTATCGCAGCTGGACTCCAATCCGGATGCGCAGATTTAAGCAAAGCCGCCGCTCCACTTACATGTGGGCAAGCCATTGAAGTACCCGACAAGATGTTAAACTCTGATCTTCTGGAATCAGCGTCTAACCCAGAAGGACCCACTGCGTCTGTCCAAGCTGCGAGAATATTCACGCCTGGTGCGATCAAATCCGGTTTGAGTATCTGTGGGTTCAACCCGCTTGGTCCTCTGGCGGAAAACGAAGCCACAACAGGTGCAGGCTTGATTCCAAGTATAGTTCCTTTGAAATCAATAGTGGCTGTGGGATTAGCAGAGGATTTGATATATGCTTTCATGGCGTCTCCTTCATTAGCACCAACTGCACATGCAGGAAGAACATGAGCATCTCCAACTACACCTTCCCCATTAGAAATACCATTGGTTAGAATCATTCCAATCCCCCCAGCTTTCTTCACCACAAGCCCTTTAACAACTCTGGGGCTACTTCCTCTATCACAAACCACAATCTTTCCCCTTACGACTTTGGGGTCCAGTGAGTTTTCCATACAGAGTGAATCAATAAGAAGCCCTGATGTCCCCGGGTAAATCAGTTCATACATTTTACCATTCAATGGCTCCCCGGAGTACAACGACACACCGGAGAGTCTCCTGCCATCGCCGAGAATCACCTCCGCCGGGAAATCCCGATCAATAGTTCCCGCTCCCACGGTCGTCAACCACGGAGCTGCGTTCGTCACTGACATTCCACTAGGCCCGTCGTTACCAGCCGAAGTTGACACAAAAACTCCTCTAGAAACGGCACCGTATGACCCAATTGCGATGGGATCCAGATAGTAAGGTGAAACGACGCCTTCACCACCGCCAATTGAGGCCGAAATGACATCGACGCCGTCTGCGACAGCAGTGTCGAATGCGGCTAGAATATCAGAATCGAAGCAACCTGAATTCTTCCAGCACACCTTGTACACCGCTAGCCGCGCTTTCGGAGCCACGCCCTTGGCAATTCCCGAAGCATAACCAGACATGCTTGCCTTGAAAGCGTACCGACCCGCCGCTGTTGACGCCGTGTGCGTTCCATGACCGTCGGCGTCCCTCGGCGACCGAAATTCGACGGTTTCGTTTATGGGGTTCATCGGACCCGGAGAGCTCGTGCCAGCTTCGTGACCTTTGGAGAAAAATCTCGCACCGATTAGTTTCTTGTTACAGTTTCTTGCAGTGAACTTGACTCCGGTCTCGCAAACCCCTTTCCAGCGTCGTGGAACTGGACCCAATTTCAAATCAGAGAAGCTCCGGTGCTCCGGCCAGATTCCCGTGTCGAAGACACCGATGATGACGTCAGAACCGTAGTCGGATTCTGACCAGAGACCACGCTGGGTTCGAAGGCCGAGAAATTGCGGGGAGCGGGTGGTGTGAAGTGAACGGCGACGATCCTCGAAGACGGAAAGCACGGAGGGGTGGTTCCTAATGGAAGAAACTTGGTCCTGCGTAAGAAACGCAGAAAAGCCATGGAAGACATTCTCATAAACATGAAGAATGCGAGTTGGTTCGGCAAACTCGGAGGTATACCAGTGGTAGTGGGTGGGAAAAACGGAGGGCTTTGTTTCAGAATTGACTCGAAAGATGAAAGTTTTGGAAGGCTGAGTAGTGGAAAGAACTAAACTTTGGGGGAAAAAGAAGAAGAAAAGGAACAGAAGATGGAGTGGGAGAGTGGAATTGAGAAGAAACGGAGCCATTTTTGAAGCGAGTACTTTGAAGTGATAAGAGGAAGAAAGTGTTAAATGCAGTGAGATTACTGTGGTTGTCTGGATGAGAGTGGAGCTTAGTTAAATTGGGAGGAAATGTGATACTCCTTTAAATTTGTTTTTTGGTTCTTGAAACATTACTTCGAGTTCACTGCAGGTCTGTTTGGTTCAAAAGATGCAAAGAGAAAAATTGTAATAAAAGGATGGGAAGGAGTTTAAAATTCACTTATGTGAAGGGATGTTTTGTGGCGTTGGGGGGGGGGGGGGGTTGGGTTTCATTTGGATTTAGGAGGGGCTAAAAATGAGATTTAATAATAAATTTATTATTATATTTAAATATTTTAGTATTTTTATCTTTTCCTATATAAATGAAATTTAGACTTTAATATGTAATTCTTTTTTAAACTTACTTAAATATAATTGATGTAATATAACCATAGTATTGAGTATGGTAATTATATTAATTTATTTTACCAAAAGAAAGAGATAAAAAAAAAAAAAGGAAAACGAGATTAGATTAACATTTCCAGACACTGAAATGAGCCAACTCTGACCAAGGAAGAAGCAAAAAGGAATAGACGAGAAGCAACTATTTGCTGAATAAAAACAAAATCTGGACGAAGCAAATTTAATAAAAAAAAAAAGAAAAAAAGGGACGACCAAAGAAATGTAAGGAACGGCCCTGAAGATTACCAAATAAGTATAAATGTGAGAGACGAGGGGCTAGGTGCGGAAAAAAATGAGGTGGTTATGTGTTATTTTTCAGTTAATGACATTATTGAAATATTCAGAAAAAATGAGGATAAATAGTCATAAAATTTTGCATAACACTCTCTTCTCTTAAAAATAAAATTGTCTCAATTTTGGGAAAGAGAAATTTGGATTGATAAGGGGAGCGAAGGATTCCCTCGAAATTTTTGTATCGAACAAGGGGAGGTCCACTCCCCTTCCCCCTCTTATGAAAAAACTTGTACCAAGTACACCATTGGAGTATCTGGCCAAATAAAAGTTCACCGTGAGAGCAAGGATATATACAATAATTTTTTTTCCGCCAAAAATATACAATTGAAGGAAAATCAAATATTTTCAAATGAAAAATGTATTTAGTGAAAGAGTATGATTTAACTAAGTTTTACTCCTTCCATTTCATATTATAAAATAATAATTTAAATTTTAAATATATAAAAAATATTTATCATATCTTTAAAATTTTTAAAAAATTTTTAAAATTTTAATTTTACCCATATTAATTTTACTTCTTTCATTAAATATAATACAAGTTACAATATTAATAATACATTAAAAATAACAAATATCATTTAAAATTATATTCAACTATTAATAGATTCAACTATATTTTTTATAATTTTTCAATTAAATTTTTAGGTAAAAGTATAATTTAAATACAAATTGATATATTTTTTAAAAAATTAGAGTTTATACATATTATAATTTAAATTTATAATAAAAATATAACTATACTATAAATTATAATAAAAATATAACTATACTATCTTAACAAAAAGTTCTGTGGGTAGCTTAATAAAATGTAAGATTCAGAGATTAAATGGAAGCATATTTTTTGGTAGAAAAAGAAACATTTTCCATTTAAATTGTGGGGTATCGAGGAGAGTGATGAGTAAGCATAAAAGAAAAGGGGGACCAAATGCTGGGTGTCGTGTTGCGTGTCGCTTTCACAAATCCCAATGCTTGTGTCAAATCAAACGTTTTCTCCATCTTTTGCTTTCACATTTTTTAATCAAATTTCCTGTTCTCACTGCCTAGGATTTCCAGGGCCTTTGATCCCAGGTCACCTTGAAAATTAAATGGATTCTGTAAGATAACAATTAAATAAAAAATACAGGAAAAAAGACAGATCAGAAGAACAAATGGGCTTTAAGCGGAATGAATTACTTCCTCCGCTTTATAATATAGGATGTAGGATTTATTTGTATGTTTATTAAAAAAATAAAAAAATATTATTAAATATATATAATTTTAAATTTATCTTTATTTAGTAAAAGAATATTAAAATAATTAAATCAAGCAATTATTTATATATTTTACCGGTATAAGAGAAAAAAAATTAATTTACACAATTAAATACAGTAAGGATAAATTTATTCATTTAAATTCTTATACCTTATATTGTTAATCAAAGAAAAATGGGTTCCGTACCTTATATTATGAACTGGAGGAAGTATATCTTTAAGCCGGTTTCTTTTGTGGAAAATATTTTTTATGGGTCTTAATTTATCTCTTACCCAACAACACAATCTCTCCCTGTCTAAGATATAAATGATTGAGAGAAGATTTTTTATAATTCAAAATATAAATTATATTTATATTATTAAATAAATTTTATTCTAAATAAATCTTATTAAAAATGTTAAAAAAACATAATGCATTTTATAATTAAAAACATATAGCATTTAATTAGAAGTAAATTTAAAATAAATTTAATGAGTTTAATAATTTTTCATAATATAAGTGATATGGTTAAAAGTAATTTATATTTAAAAGTATAAAGGCATATACTATATAATATATACTCTCTCCAATTCTAATAAGTATAAAATATTTTTACTTGATTTTAAATATATGACATTTTTAAATATAATATTTAGTATATATTAAAAAAAATCCTATTTTAATTTAACTCAAAGTAATTTAAAGAAATAGAGCTCATCCAATCTTTTATTACTCATCAATTTGAGAAGGCATTATGATTTTTTAAGATAATAAAATTGATTAACTCCCTGTCTTAATTCATGTAATTCAATTAAAATAATTTTATATTAAAAATATGATGATGTTCAATATTTGTTGGTTACGGATTTTAAATTAAATATAAAATTATTTTTATGTATATGTTATCATTTCAATACTTAACATTTTACATATAAAATAATATATAGTACGTAGTTGGTTTGTAATTTTGTTTTGTTGTGGTTAATTATCTACAGAAGGAAAAGAAAAGGTTAAAGGTAGAAGAGATGGAATGGACAGCCATTAAAGTGGGGGATATTATTATCTTGGGCGACTAATAAACGAAAATGGAGAATAAGTGGACCATAATGAAGGATCATGTGGGAGGTGGTTTTTGTTCTATGTCATTACGTATGTACATGACCACTTATAATATAACTAAGTGCCGAAGGAGTAAGATTAAAACATGGCCAAAAAAAACAAGGACAAGGAGTACACATTTAATTCAACTAATTGGAGACTATACTGGCCAATTGTCTCAAGTTTAAGTTTTAAATCCAATTTAATTTTTAGGATGATTCATTTATAAAAATTATCTCATCATATTTGTAAAAATTGTTACTTTAGACTTTTTGAAATTTTTTCATAATAGTTGTCACTTTAAAATTTAATAAAACATTGATGATTTATTTTGCTATTTTACCCTATCATCAATATTAAATAAATTATTTAAGAAAGTATTTAATTAAAATTATTTTGACAAAATAAATTTTATAATATTTTAAATTATTTAATAATTTTCTTAATCCCTATGAAAAATCAGATGGAGATAGTATCCGTTGATCATGTACCGGAGATGAACTTTTAGACTTTTTGTCACCTTTTTTTTTTCCTTTTTCAAATTCCATATATATATATATATGTGTGTGTGTGTGTGTATAAAAGAAAGATACTACAGGAAAAGGAAAAGATAACAGGGTGGATCCGATCCCCCATTCCCTGTGCTCTTATTCTATGCGTAAGTTCTGGAGGAAATTTCTTTTTCTTTTTCTTTTTCTTTTTTTCCCCTTTTTGTCAAGATGAGAATCATAATCTCATATCATATATTGAGTGGGTTCAAAATTTATAGATTATGCGGACATAATATTATATTATTATTATTATTATTTCATATTATATATCAATGTCTAGGAAGTATTCTGATTTCAAAATTATATTGAGTGGGTTCAAAATTTAGGGAGTGTTTATAGGGTGATTAGGTGGGGAAATGAGAGTGGAAGGAAATGGCAACTCATGAGGACGTGTGATCGTTGCATGCATCCAAGTTCGTAGATTCACCTATTCATATCTCTCTCTCACTGTTTTTTTTGTACCAGACCATTCATATATCTCATCTCTCATGTTTTCATATAAATTCATGGGCTGGCCAAAAGAAAAATATAGATTCATGGGACTTTAAATGAACCCCCATAAAATTCTCTCTCTCTCTCTCAATGAAGGCATAACGCAACTAAGTTAAGAGGTTGTATTAATTTAATTAATATTCTCTGCCATTTGAATTTTGGGTATGCAGTTATATTTAAGATTTTGATGGAGGAACTTTATTATTTCCTCTTATTCTTAATACAAGACTCTTTTAACCGAATCAAACCAATTAAGAATTAAAATTAAAACTAATTAACTATTTTGATTTTTTTAAAAATTTTAATATTTTTTTAAAACTACCCTTATTTAATCTCTCTCTTTTTAAATACATTAAATAAAAATATTTTTTAAAAAATATATAATAAATATTATCTTATATATTATATATTATAGGGTGTCTTATATTTAGAATTAGAATAAAAAATTATATATATATATATATATATATAGAGGATCGGAGGGCAGTCAACATAGTCCAATATGACTTACATATATATATATATATATATATATATATATATAAAGGAAGGGCGCGTGGGCGTTATAATAATAACCACAATATTGTGGGCGACAAAATAGTGTAAGTTTAATATTCTCCCATTCTCTCATTTGGTACTTTGGCCCAAACAAACAAGAAACTAAAGATAGCGAGAGAAATCATTACTGTACAAAAATATCCCAACGATGTCATCATATAAAATTGTTTCACAAAAAATATATCAACAATAATAAAAATTAGAAAGAAAAAAAAAAGGTGTTCGGTGGTGTATGCCTAATAAATGGTGAATGGTGAATGGTGAAGGAAGGAGGCGCGCTGGAAACAACTTAGAGATCAGATGAGGTATCTTTGATTAGAAACTCAGTTTTTATATTATTCTTTTTGTAGTATAACCCATTATTATTATTACTACTATATTAGAGAGCCATGTGATGATGCGAACAAAAAACCTGATGCCGATCAAATATTAGCATGAATGGTTAATTTGTAAGCAAAATTAGATTATTTTTTTTCTTGTTTTATTGGAACCAAAATTTCCCAATTCGTACGAAGGAATGAGCGATCGATAAAACTGTGATCAAGAAATGTGTTTGTTGTTCCTCACTTTCGCATTTCCGATCCTCATCACCAAACCAAATAGTATTTTGTACATATATACATTACTGCCACCTTATGTTTTCCAGTTTTAGTTTTAATCATACTAACTAATAATTCCTATCACATTTTAAAGCTGCCAATTCATATTTCTATGCTGTAGATTTTGTCTACTAATTCGTTCGTGTTTTCCTTGATTGGAAGCAATAATAATAATAATAATAATGGATTACAGCTAAACTTTGCAGCTAATACATATCATCCTAATGCCTAAAATTGGAATCGCTGCTTCTCCTGTGAAAAGACCATTAGTCGATAACTTTGAAAATACTACCAAATGACTTTTAATGGTAAGCAAGATTTTCGTTTGTGATGGATATCCTCCTTGGGATTGGGATGCCGTTTGGAACTGTTGTTACAGGAGTCATTTAAATTTAAAGTGCATCCATTCTTTGACGTTTTGGTTGCTTGGGCCAGCTCGAAGCAATTTTGGGCACGAGGGAGACACGTCATCATTTGATTTGATTTCGAGTCACTCCTCTTTTTTCTCTGGAAAGTTGTCTGAGGTTGGAGATGAGATAAGGTCGATATAAAAGCAGGGAGGCACTACGGTTGTTGTCACTGTCCCATTGGGCCTTCAGCTTTAAACGTAGCCCAACTTTACCACAATGACCCACTTCACTACCCTCTTAATCATTGTGGCCCATTCATAAAGCCGAGCGTTGATCCTTGGCCACTACTTGCTCCTTGCTAAAGAAAAACAAAACACACACACACACACACACTTACTTTTCGGTTGAATAAAAATTTAAAAATAAAAATAAATTATCTAGTCCGGACTCCAAAGGACCCCAAGTCACAGCCTATATTACTATATTTATTTTTATTTATATTTTGGGCATCACTCTCATCGTAAATTATTTCGAACATTCTTATTCAGAACGAACTTATCCATTAATCGAGCCACAAGGAATACCTGCCTGATTTCCGACAAGCAAATACTTAAGGACCACAAATAGAAACGGGACGATGACCACTAGTCGTCCAAGTTCCAACATCTATCTTTTATTCGAAGTGAAATCAGAGATATGCGCTCAGTTAATACCAAGTGAGGGAGGACGGACTTGATCATGAAATCAATTACGTTACGTGAGTCAAATTAAATGACAATGTACATAAAATAATGGAACTCAACCTTCAATTCAAAATTCATTCACTGCGCATAACAAGTGAAATTTTACGATATCCCATTCACATTCTCTCTTAGGTGCATAGTTTGGTTTGGAGATTGAGAATCCAAAGTCATTACTGCTGATGTTTGACGCCCAAAGGATACAAGGAAAAAACGCCAAACAAAATTTCAAAATAGAATGGATAAGATCCACGTCAGCACTACTCTGGCTTCTCACATTTTATTTCAATCCATTCATATATTTTTTTCTCTTATATAATTGATTTTTGGTATTTCCTATTTAATGAGTGAGGTGCTCTAGCTTGCTGCGTCCATATCAAACCTGGACATTTTTTATTGGTCGAGTTCTAAATGTTGATATGGGTTACTCAAATATTTTCGATCAAATTGTTAGCAGCATATTTAAGATTTCTTGTAAGTCGTATTTTCTCATCGGCCAATCCCACAATTTAGTGTAAAGATCAACATAGAAAGCAAGACCTACTGAATGGGCGAATCACCACCCAGCCAATTAGGTGCCAAGAGATTTTCATTACAAGAAAATAAGTAGTAAGTAGTAGACCATCAGCGTGAGCTCTGAATATCGACGGTATTCCAAGTTCCAACAACATAATATATATATATAAATGACTTTCAAAAATCTACCCTCTCTCTCTAAAAATAGCACTAGTAAAAATAAACGATTTAAAATCATAACTAACCAGTTTGAGTATACTGTATAATTTCTATCCGTTAGTCGAGCTAACAAATATTACTCTCTCCGGTCCTATATATAGCATCATTTGTTTTAGTCCTAAATATAAGATTATTTACAATATATGAGGTAGTATTTATTATACATTTCCAAAAAATGTTCTTATTTAATGTATCCAAAAAAGAAAGAGAAAGATATTAAATAAGGATAATTTTAAAAAAATATTGGGATTTTCAGAGAAATCGAGGTAGTTAATTAGTTTTAATTTTAATTTTTAATCCGCATAATTCAATTAAAAGAGTCTTATATTAAGAATGAGAGGGGGTAGTAAATTACATTATCGCTCTTCCATATCCACTTTAACTTGTTTTGGGGTCTAAACAATCTTCTTTAATTTTAATATATATTAAAACCTCCCCCTTTAATCTGTTCTGACACTCGCTGGTTATTTTAATTTTAATGTATATTAAAACCTCCCCCTTTAATCTGTTCTGACACTTGCTGGTTATTTTTCTTTTTAAAATGTTACGCAGTTTTTAAAAGAATATAAGTTTTTATAATTCTACGTCCGATTCTTAATATAAAATTTTTTAATTAAATTATATAAATTAAGAATATGAGTTAAAATTAGTTAATTAACTTAATTTTTTAAAAAAATTACATCATTTTTTTAAAATTACTTTCATTAAATTTTTCTCCCTCTCTCTCATCAATTAAATATAAGCATTTTTTTGTAATATATAATAAATATTTTTTTATATTCTAGAAAGAATCCTATATTTAACATCAAGACAAAAGACTTTATATTTAGGACTGGACGGACAAAGTATTTCATTTAATCTTTCATTTTGAATTGAAGGTTATGAGTTTTTTAAGAAAAATAAGTCCCAGTAATGTATAAACTAGGTTAATATTAATAAAAGAAATCTTTTCTTTTGGTAGAAATTAAAATTAAAAAATGAAGATAAATTTATAAGAATCAATATCAATATATAATTAAAAGTATGGTCGAGTTACACTGTCCATTAGCCAAATGATGCAGCTCCACCCTATTTAGGCTCCCTAGCCTTCCTTTCTTTTTTGTTTTGTTTTCTTTTTTTCCACTATTTGTTCATTTTTTATTTTCTTAATTTTAGTTCAATTAAATTAAATTAATATCACTTCATATCAATTTTTTTTCAAATTCAATTTTTTTAATTTTAAATTCTTTTTTATTATTTTTCACTAATTAATTAGTTTTGATTTTGCTTTTCAAATCTATATTAATTTTAGTTAATATTATTTGATATATTTTTTTTGGGTGAGGGAATAAGTGATGACATTTTTTTTAAACTTAATATTTTTTAGAATTAAATAAAACGTGCCCCACATTCCTCGTAAGCATTTTTGGGGGGAGGGGGGGAGGTGATCTACTTTTAAAAAGAAGGGAAAATAAAATTTACTCCAGAAATTAATAACAACGATTTCATGTATAAGCAACTTAACTACAAGTATTTTGATAAGTAGATATCCCAAGAGTAAAGATATCCAAATTGCCAACTAAAATGGCTGTCAAGATTCTCCAGAATGAAATTGAATTCCGCTCAACTTGCCCATAGTATTGGTATTGGTCAGCCACCTATGTGTCAGGGATAAGAATGAGAAAAAGAAGCACAAGCACGAAAGTGAAACTCATCCTTCCATTCAACATGATTCATGATTAAAAAGACATCACAAAGTTTTCTTCCTCACAACTTTATCACATATAATAATTATTATGATTACCAATTAGTCATCCCACTTACATCAGATTAGTCCTAATTAGCCTGAAAGCAAACGACAGCACCCACATCTGCACATTGTCATTTTAAAAAAGAAGTCAATTTTATGTAGCCTGTGGTTAATAATATTCTCTAATAAGCCTTCTCTTTGATAATATCGAATCCCATCTCCGTCGGATCCGTCGCCTGCACTTCATAGTGGATTCCTTCCAAAGCCCTTCTCAGCCCATCCTTCGATGTTGCGTACAGCATCTTCGCTCTTATCCTCGATGCCGTCGGGGACCTGCAATTCCAAATCATTAGGCGTAAATTGGTGATTCCATAATTAATCGCAATTTTCCAATTATCAGAGAGATTGATGGAGAGACGGACCAAGCGATGAAGAAGATCTTGCTCTTGCGGCAGTTATCGACGGTGACGAAATCGAAGTCGAACACGGCGTAACGGCAATCGTCGTTGGGCAAGGAAGCGGCGAGATCGTCGTAGCCCTCGGCGGCCCCGCCCACCTTATCCACGGTGACGAGCCTGGATCTTTCGTCGATCTTGAACACGATGTATCTGTGAACCTTCTTCCACTTCATCTCCATGAAAGAGTTCTTGCACTCATCGGTCACCCACATTCCGGTGGTCGCCTGTGCAGCGTAATTAACGTACGTAGGTCATAAGACGGTGAAATCGTAAGAGATAGAGCAAAAAAAGAGAGAAATAGTACTGTACCATCTTGAAAGCCATCGCCATTGCTGCGAATTCGAGGAGGAGTATGGTGAGATTGAAGAAGATAAGGAAGGAATTATGATGATTGTTTTACTTGAGCTTTGGGTAAAATAAGAGGATGGTCTGAAGGAGAAGGGCGGGTGTTGGGTCTTTATATATAAAAGAATAGGGTCAGGTCCTTTTTTAGGTGAACCGGGGGCCCAAGGTCAGAAACAGAGCTTGGTATTTTTTCGTATTTACACTTTCGACCACATATGTCCCTCCCCAAAATTTAGAGCATGTCATTGTGTAATTTATGTCTATTGTCTGTATTATTTTCGTCGCGTAATGTTAAAATGAATTTATATAAATTCTTTTAATTCTGACAAGAATCATAATTATCTCGAATAAATTCTAATTTTAATTAGTTTAAATAATCCAAATTTATTAATGATTTTTATTTTTCATTAAAGAAATTTAAGTAATTCCTAATGATTAAAGAATAAAAAATTAAATAAAATAAATTATTTTCGACCTGTCAAATGGAGATTTTTCAAATCCAGGTGCAAAACTTAAATAACCAAAAGTGAAAAGTGTAGGTCAATGATGATTGAATTGAGTTGAAGTAAATCGATATTAATCTAGATTAGTCGATAAAATTAAACAACAAATAGCTAGTTATTACCAGGAAAGGAAAATAAAAGAATGAAGAGTGAAGATAAGGAAGGGTGTTATTATGTTACTATTGAAAACCGGGTGAAAAATATTGAAAGATGCTGTGAGTCTACTTAATTACTAGCTACCATAATAGTGCAATATATCATTTCAATTTCAATTTTAATTAAAGTTTACTATAATTTCTTCCATCCAATTTAGTACTCCCTCTGTGCTAATTATAGGGTTTTTTGCCCTGGTCCTAATATAGGACATTTTACAGTATACGAGATAGTATTTATTATATATTTAAAAAAATATCTCTATCCAATGTATTACAAAGAGAGAGAAAAAGAGATTAAATAAGGGTAATTTTAGAAAAATATTATAATTTTTTGAGAAATCTAGATAGTTAATTAGTTTTAACTCCTATCCTTGATCCGCATAATTTGGTTAAAATAATCTTATATTAAAGATCACATTGAGTAATGTTTAATAGTTTCCATAACTAATCATCCACAGAAGCAAATTGGAACATAGTTCTTTTATTCAAATATAGGAGTATGAGTTCTGGTCCAAAAAAAAAAAGAGTATGAGTTCAAATTTTGTTGGCTCATATAAAAAAAAAATGTTTTCTAAAGACGGAGAATATTGTACTCTTAATATTGCTTGAAGAAAAATCTGTTGCCAAGTGATCAATAGACCGACCCCAATTTTCTCAAATAATGATTCCCTGCACTGAATGTGATTTTTCTGAAGTTATCTAAAGTCTCTAACAACATTTTTTATTTTTCTTTTAATTTCTAAATAGGGACTATAATTAATTGTATGTCTAAAAATAGAACAACTCAGGAACTTTAGGAAAATAACATTTCACTAAATCTTTTTAGTAATTTATCCTTGGGGGAGTTTTTTGGTTTTTTCTTTTGCAATAATATGTGAAAATATTTTAATCATTCGATTACAATGCCGCGTATAAATTCTGATAGAAGAAGCCGTCATGTATTTATTTAAACTCAATAGACTACTAATTATACTGTTCCATTTTTTCAATACACACACACACATAGAGAGAGAGAGAGAGAGAGAGCAGACGCATTGTAAACTAAATATGATTGACAGTGCTTCATTTGCATACAAAAATACATTGTTGTATTTTTTGCTATTGTAAAGAATTTTACACTTGCCCGTGAAAAGAAATCCCGTATTTTCTTTGCATATACATTGAACAGATTTGTCTGTCACAAATGGCTTATAAAGTAAATAAGGAAAATTTTATTCCCTCTGACCACTAATATGCCTTTTATACTTTCTCTTTTATAATTTATCATTTACAGTTTGTTCATGTACATGGCCGGATCTGATCTAATATTTCTTTAATATCCACTTACCACGTTAGAAATTTTGGTGATAATTCGAATTAGTTTCTTCAATTGTACCTTTTTTGTTTTTTGCCACCTTCAATTGTATACTACTCCCACTATTTCTTATATGTTATAATTCATATTTTAAAAGGATTAAAATATGCAAAATATAAGTCACTTTGTGAGTATTAAATATTCATTTTCATATTTACTCTAATTAAATAATCATGGTGAAGAGAAATTAAGAAATATATAATTAAGATATGTTATAATTTAATAATGGTAATATTATAAAATTATGATACTTCCTCTAATATTAAATATATGGTCTTTTATCTTGATTTTAAATATAAATTTTTTCAGAATATGAGGTAGTATTTATTACTTATTTCTAAAAAAATGCCCCCTATTTAATTCCCCTAAGAGAGAGCAAAAGAAATTAAATAAAAATAATTTTGGGAAAATGTCTTGATTTTTGGAAAAATTAAAGTTGTTAATTAACTTTAACTCACACATTTAATCCATGTGATTTAGTTAAAAGAGTCTTATATTAAAGAATAAAAGGAGTAAATTTTACAAAGTTTAAAAATTTTAATTACTTTCAACCATTTTTCTTAATAAATGTAAATCAGTTAAAAGTGACTTATAATAGGAAATGGAGGAAGAGCTTTATGTTTGCTCATTTCTAATAATTATTTTATACTCCTATTCTATACATTTGTTTCATTTAACGTGTCAATTTAATTAAAAGTTTAACACGGCACTTATTTATTTTTTCCCATTATACTCTTAATTTTTCTATAATTTTACATGTCCATTTAAAAGTTCAATATAACATTAATCAAGGACAAATTTAAACTTGTAAAAAAACATTCATAACTGCATTTCTTAATCTGTGTGTCAAATATATACGGAAGGAGAATTATTACTTACTTGCATGGGTATATTTAATTTGCAATAAATAGTTTAAATTTCTTTGTGTCAATATACACTAATAAATAATAATAAATTAATTTTGGTGGTAGAATTATTTACTTGCCAAATCTTATTCCCTAAATAGAATTACCAGTTATGACCATACGTATTTTGGTTAATTGACATTAGAAAATATATGCAAATGGATTCTATTGACTTAAAAAAATTACTCCCTACTATTCTAAAAATTTTGTTATTAAAGGTTATGGTAGATAAATTAAGAAATCATTAATGAATATAAAATTTTACTATATAGTGATAAAAATATCCTTATTTAATTAATCTATGTTGTAATTAAGAGAGAAAGTGAAAAATAATAGTAGTACATGAGGGTATAGCTAAAAAAAAAATTAATCAAGTCCTAACATTTTAAAATAACAAAAGTTTTGAAACAAAATAAAAAATCTAAAACAACAAGAATTTTGAAATGGATGGAGTAGCAGATAACATTTATTTTCAATCTGAATTGTTTAAATTAAAATATTAGGTAGTCTGATTTTTATTTTATTTCTTTAAATTTTAAGTATTTTTTATTAAAAAATAAGTAAGATAAAAATAGGAAAACTTTGATAATTTTCTTTTAAAAATGATTTAAAATTTAGAACATCCAAATTAAATTTAAATTATTTTAATTTTATTTAAAAGTATTTTTTTCATATTTTGTTTTTATTCTACCTTTCGTTCGACTTCATGTCTTCATCTATCAAACAACTCCTTAGGACATATAACGAGTTTTAGATCTGTCATATGTTGGTGTTTATGCATAGAGATATAAGAGATTTGGGTATTTTCAATGTCTCTCTTTTAAAATACCGGTATTGTGGCAGGTTTTTTAACATCCATATCAAATAAAAGATGATATAAGTAAAATTGATCATACAAATGTGTTAATTTAATCTATAAAAAATCACATTATTTATTAACCATAAATAGATTAGTTCACCCCAAACTTTGTGTCACATACAGAACTCACTTCTAGTTTTATATATATACCATAAATTCTTTATGTTTTGATGAGCTTATCCCTTAAAAGATATATAGTATTTAACTATTTATTTAGGTATGATTAAATTTTGAACGTAAATGAACATAAGGGCTTAAAGAGCATGTGACAGTGACACCAGAACAAGCCCAAAGTCATGACATTATTAGTGATGATATTAGGGAATAATTAAATTGACTTAGCCTTGGCATCATGATTTTGGAGGGCTTCCTCTTACAAACATTATATCCATCTAAAATCGTACGACTGGCCAGCAGGTAGTTTAATCCTCCTTGATCAGTCTAACATGGAATCTAATTGCCCAGTGTTTCTTTTGTTCTGTAATCTAAATAGATAATGACTTTTAAATATTTTATTAAATTTTGGTTTGACATGATCATATCGGTGCATCCCAATCATGTAATTAATTTAGGCGGCATCATCTGCCTTTTACTTCTTTTAACATGAATGATGCGTTTCATAAATGTTAAGATGATTGGATGCTTGATGACCACAATGAAACTACTTTTTTATTTTTTTATTTAAAAAAGAAAAGAAAAGGAAAGTGTAGGTCCAAGAGCAAGATTTTAAATTATTATAATTCTGTAGAGCATATTGAGAATAAAGTGAAATTTAGAGAACAAGAATGTGCTGAGAAATTTAACCAAAACAAAGTGGCAAGTAAGAAGTTAAAAGTAAAACTAAAGGGAACGTAGAGTTGAAGTTGAAGTTGAAGCAGAGTCGTATATATAGCACCATTGAACGTAGGTACACATAACCTGTTTTACACAGAGAAGCAGTTGAGGCACAGCATGAGGTCCCATCTATATATATATATATATATGGGATAAAAAACTCCCTCTTTTTTTCTGAAAAATAGTCTTTGCGTGAAAGTGAAGGACGAAAGAGAGGTTGGCCTCGATGGGTACAATTCAATCCACGTACGTCTCACCAATCAGGCTTCAACTCTGTGTTCGCCAATCTAAATGTTTGTTTATGTATTCCCAAAAGTTTCTCTGCAATATCCATCCACTTTAGTTTTCATGTTCCAAAGCTTTAGGTTTCCCACTCAACTGAATTGTGCAAACAAAAAAACCCCAAGTGTCATCATTTAATTATTACCCAACACGTAATATAATTAATACTCCCTCCGGTCTGATCCCTATTATAAGATGATTTTAACTACTACACGTGAATTAAAAAAAGTTGGTTTCAGTCTAAAATTGATAAAAAAAAATTCTGACATTCTCATTTTATCCTTAAGGAGAGAATAAAAATACATTAAAATAATAATAATGATAGGATGAGAGAGAAGTTAATTGAGACTTGTAATGAAAGTATTTAATAGGGGTAAAATTGAGACTAAAATTAAATTTATTACTTAACATCTTATATTTTGGACTAAATAAATTTTCTAAATAACACCCTATAATAGTGACTAGAAGAAAATATATATTGAGATGGAAAGCTCAGTGATAGTGAGAGAGAGATATATAGAAGAAAGAGATCATTACAAGCACTAGAATCCAGGGCGATACAGAAGTTATGGAGGTGAATTGGGAGGCATACCCCATCAAACCAATGGCCCCCCTCCTTGACTTCATAAATCGATCCCTCGTTTGTTTGCAACTATGATTCATTTATTACTATTACACATGGAGCACTTCATATTTTTATCCTATTTTTAGCATTTAAATCATATAATGTTGTGGTTATATGAATGAATACATAGGAACTGATCTTAAAGTTTACTTGAGGTGGAGTAAAAGGAGATGAAACTCACTTCTACTAACTTGTCTGTCACATGGCCTCACTCTTTTATTTTTCTTTTTTAAAGGAAAAAATTAAGTGAAGTGTACTATATGTGGAGATTATTTATTTGAGGTTTTGTATTGATGTGAATTTAAGGGAGACCATTAGAATCTGCAAGAGATTTGAGGGGGAGGGCTTGTTGTGCATGGAAGTACTCAAATGGATGGAAGTGATTGAGACAGGTTGTCACATAAAGTAGCAGCCGAGAGGAAGGCAAGTGTATTAACTTTATCTTGTTGGCTCTTAGTTTGATTATTATTGTGAAGGAGAGGTTCTCATTATATATTCTCTGCATCTGGAGAATTATTATTATGAGCTTTTTTTTTGGACCAGGTTATTATTATGAGGTTCAAAGAACGAAAAATGTAACACGTATTATTTGCTTCTGGCCCATATGTGTTAACATAATCTCTTTATCCACCAGAATTTCAGATGGATCAGATCATCAATTTTTTATATATTTGGAGAGAACTATCTAAAGCATATATAGTAATCAATTGTGGAATCCAAAACTTGCTCGGTATTCTGGTGTAATTTGTGAATGAAATGATTTTTTATTTTTCTTTTTTAATTTTTTGATAAACTCAAATGATATTTTCTTTAGCAATATATTACCAATTACCAAGCTATTTGATAATGCTCAGAATAAATTTATGTCCAATTATAATTAAGATTGTGAGCTAATTGAAAAAATATTTTGTTACAAACATACTCCCTTTCATCCAAAATATAAAATATTTTTTAGAACATCTTCTTGGTCTCTTAGTATTCAGGCAATATTATGTAATAGTTTGTCTTTTTTACCCTTAATCATTTAATAATCACTCTCATAAATTACAAACTTTAATAAGGATAAAAGTGAAATATTATGCTCTTTTTTCATTTTTTTTAGAAATTTAAGAATATAATAAAATTTTCTTAAAATAAGTAAGATAGTTAAAAATATCTTACATCTTAGACAAGATAGAATAAATATTTATCACAAAACCAAAAGGAGTAACTCAAAGTGTAAGACACGCTTTAACTTAATAATGCAACATTCATACCATGTCAAAAGTTTGAATATGCCGAATACTGGTAAAAAGATACAGTCTATATGATTATTCTAGTCTTTAGGAGTGTGAAAATATTTGTGAGGAAAAAATAATCCACTGGCTCCACGTGACTGGATATATGTAATTTTGTAAGAGAAAAGGCGGGCGTATAAGCAAATTTAGCTCCAGTTCTGTATATAATATTGTTAAGTATAGAAAAGTAATTATAAAAGGGAAGAATAAAATTAAACTAATATTTGCTACTATTATATAAAAATAACAAAGAATATTATTTCAACTGTATCTTTAATTGGAGATAAATAATATAAAATGAAAAAAAATAACAACGAGAAATAGATCACATGCATGTCTTTAATTATACTCCCTCTTAAATTGAATTATGCGGATTAAGTATCGGAGTTAAAATTGGTTAACTCTATTAATTTTTAAAAAAATTACAATTTTTAAAACTACCCTTATCAAATTTTTTTCTTATAAATTGAATAGGTGTATTTTTTATAATGTATAATAGATACTATATTATATTCTTAAAATAATCTTATATTTAGGATCAAGTCAAAAGTTCTATATTTAGAACTGGAGGGAACATATTGTAATGAAAAATTATTAAAAGTGAAAAGGCATAATGGACTTTGAACTTTGAAGAAATAAATTCATGTATTAATATAGTGAGAAACGATCCTCTCGTATCACATAAAATATGTATTTCCTCTTATGCATATAACAAGTGAAATTTTACACATATTAAAAAAAATAAATAACATTCTTAAATTCCTGAAAAAAGAAACTCAAAAATTTCTATTTTTATTAAATATCATTAATCAATATAATTTGTAATATTAGATATTACATTAATGAAAGGTAAAGTTAGCAAATAAAACCATATTAACCATATTACCCTATAATATAATATGAGGCCAAAAAATTACACTCATCATCTTATAATACAGGGATAGAGGGAGTACTACTTACAAAACTATTTTATGAATTCTACCCCGTATCGTCTATATCAAATGAAGACATTACACAATAAAAAAATAATTCAATGCACCCTTGAGGGTTCATCTGTCAAGGCCTCCGAGCTGTATTTATTTTGAATAGTAGTTTTGTGAAAGTTTTGATTAATTTCCCTCATTAATAAAATACACGATTTACCGCAAGGGCAATTTCAATATGATATGAAGCTGTCTGTGTGTGTGGTGTAATTTAACAACAAAAATTTTTTTGGCCTAAAACAATAAAAGTTAAATCTATGAGACTTGTTCATTAATGAACACAGTCGATCAGATTGACTTCAATTGCCTAGCTCATACAGATTTGAACGCGCACTCGAGAGGATGACATGCAAAGCACAGGGAAAAAAGGTTACTTTTTTATTGCATAGAAAAAAAAAGAATATACTTTATTGAAGACGGTATGTATGTATTGCAGAATAATAATTTACTTCTTTCCCATCCTTTCTTACAAGCAAAACTGCAAAAAGAAGATGCTTTATTCAGCCGGCTGCATGCTTCTCCTTTCTTCTCTTCCCTCAATCTGTCATGCGCCATTTTAGATGACTGGGGAAAAAAGGCTATTGCTCGTGTACACACTTCAATCACCGTCAGGATTTTAAAAAAGAAAGAAAAAACGTACGACATGTGAGATTGCATATGAGGTTTATCACTACTATTACTTCCACAAGAATGGCCAAAACCCTGCATTGCAGTAATCGAACAAATCTTCAATTTCTGCACAATCATTGAATAGGCCCACGCATATTGTCATCCAGCAAATACATAGCTCCTTACTTTCTTTAAATCCTTCTTTTGGGTCATTCGATCCAAGTACATATTACAGGCCATTATTCTGGACTTACCCTACAGCTCAACATAACATAACATAACATAATAGTGTCTGAAAACCGTCGTTGGTAAAAAAAAAAGGAGAAGAAAGAAAGAAAACTGTCCAAATCATAGGCCCAATGAGTAATATGTGGAAGATTACTGCAACACGAGTTTAGGATGCAACATCAACATGCAAGGTTTGGGTTGGAAGGTCCCATGCATGTCTTCTGTTTTAAGGGTATTTGATATTTTCATTCAGAATCAAACATTACCAGGCGTTTTTTAAATTTGTTTAGTTTATCTCATTTTGTTGCATTTATGAGAAAGTGACATGCAGATTTTGTTTTTAGATGTTCTGGCGTCTGTTTTTCTCAGATATATTCTTCTTTTATTTTCTTTCTTATTCAAGAAACGCAACTTGCCTTGTTTTGGATTTCTTTATTTAAAGAGAGACCAGTGAATAAAGAGAGACACTGAAGTATTCATTTGTCTCATGTTGTAGGCATAAGTGTCATTCATTATTTGTAGGGAAAATGGCATTGATGTCAAGTTTTAATAAGAGCAATAAAAAAAGAAACTTAGCAACTTCATACAAGGAGATATTAACAGCTCAATCGCCATGAGACACCACCTTAAAAGAGTAAATCAATGGGAAGAAAAGCCATATAAAGCAAGTCATAATAATTGAACAAAAAATTTTTGGAGGGTAAACTTCCACTTCACCCCATAATACATTATCCGGGCTACAATGACAATCGGAACCAACTATCAAATTATCTGGAAATTTGGCCTTCTTGTGCATAGTGAGTTATCAAATCAGAAGATCGAAAAAGAAAGACTCAAACATATGCACAATAGGGGCCCACAAGCAATTCTAAAACCCGAGGATTTTTATTTATACACCAGGTGTTCTTGAGGGAAGAGATTGTCTTTGACTTCTGCTAATAGGTAGGTGAACATATACCTCATGAACATCTTGTTTACAAACCTCTCCTTTGTCCCTGTCTATGGCATAGCACACATAAACTGCTTCAATCACGTTGTCTAGTACATGCACAAAGAAACCCAGAACTAATGTAAGTAGCAACCAAGCCAGCGCAGCCACAACATACGAATAAGCTCCAAGATCGGTTGCAGCTTTTAAGACAGCACAGACCTGCTCATTCCCAAACCATTAGCACATACAGGAAAGGCAGAAACAGAAAGCGGAAGGATAATTTGAATGAACTAGAATCTAAACACCAAAATACTAAATAGATAGATAACTAAATCCAGTAAAAGGTTGACATGACTATTTTTTTCAAATCCCAAGAAAGGGAGACCTGGGACACTGAATTCAAAAGGCTCAAAAATACTTCTAGAGGAAATGAACTTCCAGCCACCTTGAATGTTTTCCAATAACCTCCCTCTCCTCTCAAATGAAAAAGAAAAACAATGAAAAATCCAGAAGCTAGTCATCATTTTGGCCTGCCATGTAAATACTGTCTATGTTTAAAATTGATGGAAGGATATATTCAAGCCAATAACATTCTACTTCTACAGGATATAACCATCTGGCTCCTATAATGAAGCATGGAAAACTGATTAGTTCGGGCACTAAGAAGACCTGCTGAAGTATCACTTACAGTAAAAACTAAAACATAGTAACAAAAATCTAATGCAAAGTATAAGACCTAAAGAAAGTAATAAATTGGAACGCACCACAATGGTGTATATCGCTGAGAGGACAAAGACAATTCCAGCCAAGAGACGGGAAGAGATGGTCTCCACAAAAACAGCTGAGAGAAGATTACGCCTCAGAAGCTCATATGTCATCCTTGCAGAGAAGCAGTACGCTTCTCCAGTTATTGCAGCAAAGTTGATGGTGAACTTATTAAGAAAATCCACTGCAGCAAGCAAGGCATTTACACAGCACCGTAATACAAGGTTCACTATCCCAGGAGCATCCTCATGTCTTGCACTATCAACAGCAGCACGCACCATTCGGACAACACAGATGAGCAGTCCTGACAAACATATGGTGCCAGATGAAGGACCAAATGCATTTCTGCAAGGCAAACTCATAGTTAACATCTTTCCAAACACAAAGTACTACTAGTCTATCTTAGTTGAATGATTACTTTCTTTTTTTTCCCATCTTCCCCCCAAGGATTAAGCTAAGGGGAACAACTACGTTTGGAAGGAAGATAAGATACATCACAGATATTGCCCAACTCCCGCAATTGACATCACATCACACAGTTAGAGTGAAGTACATGTTGATGGGTAAACAATTATCATTTGGAAACTGGAATGAAAGTGCACAATGTGATGAGCCAACAATTCCCAGCCACTTCACTAATCAATCCAGAACATAGTTCCTCATCCAAAAGAGTAGTTAGTTCAATTTGCAAATCAATTTAACCTATTTCACACTAGATTGTGAAAGTGTTACATATATAATGCACAGGGCGAGGGAGCTTGATATGACACTTCTACAGTGAAAGAAGTCAAGGGAGAACATGGTAAGAACTGAGGGTAGCCACACAAAATAAATCACCAAAGTGTCAAGACTGTTTCTACTTTCTACCCTAGTTATTTAGGAGGGCACGCTGAAATTGCCACATCTCTCAACTATTTTATCTAGTCATCATGTCCATAGACTTAAGCTGAACAACTTGCTCACTAACAAACATAATAAAGTTAGCTATCTAATAATCTCAGTCTAAAATGCTCAGAATGTAAAACTATAGGTAGCTAAAAAGCAACAAAAATCACAAAGATGAGCAAAATGACAAATTATATTCACCTCAGAGAACTTCTTATACTCTTTCTTGGAGCTTCATCCTCCTTGGAGAAATACCACTGCGCAATTGTCCCGCTGATCACATAAACTTGTGCTTCCAGCATAACTGTTGCGGACCATAGCATCGTGAGAATCGCCAATGCAAAATAAGCGGGCACCCAACTGTCCTGTTTCCAAACGCAGGTATATGTACCACTTGATTCTCTGGGCACTATAGTACCATTAAATCTCGCGAATACCAAAAATACGACGACTGGAGCATAATATACAGCCAATCCAATAGTCAAACAGGGTAGCGCCACAAACAAACCCAAATTCCTCGAAAGCGCGTCGGAAGCAACCCCAATTATTCTCACAGTGAGCTCAATCCGATGCCAATTAATCACGAAGATCCACACAATCACCCCAATTATTAAGAAGACGAACACAAGCACTAGAATTCTATATGCCAGCGGAAATGCATCGCTGCAAGTGGAGCTGACAGTGCAAGCAACGAACCAATACACGTTCAAGAAAATGGGGACGATGATGAAGAATGGAAGCGAAGTATAGACAATCTGTTTGGTGTAATGCTTCAGTAACAAAAGAAGACCGAAGCATATGGGCACGCTCAGGATCAAGGTAACAACGAGGGTCCATATCAAATCTTCCGGGACATGCGAAGACGAAGAATTCAACGAAAGCCAATTCGCAGATAACAAGGAATCCTTGACACAAGAGGAAGAATTAGAATTGTAAGTGTAAGACGAAAGGGAAGAGTAGTTGGAATTCCTATTAACGATGGCGAAGATGCCGAAACCAAAGGTGCAGAGAACGAAGATAAGAAAGAGGATCAAGAAAGAGATGTCCTTGAAGGTGCGAGGGCCATGATTGTAAGAGATTTGGAGATACTGGGTCGGGTCGGATTCGCTGCGGGGCGGTTCTTCGATAGGAGAAGGGAAAGAGGGTTTGGGGAGGAGAGGCTGAGAATGGGAAGGCGAGGAGGAGGAATCGTTGAGGGAAATGGGTTTGTTGGGGTCCTCGCTACTACCCATGACGGCGAAGCAAAAGGGTTTGAATCAATCGTCGAAGGAGGAGGAAGAAGAAGGAGAGATGAGATAGTAATGAGCTTATGACGACATAGTTGCTTGTGGAGGTGACATTTTCTGGGTTGACTAGGCCTCAGCTGAGAAGAACAGCAGTTGTGTGAGAATCTGATGACCACTGTTCTCTGATCTTATCACTTTTCATCACAATTTAAAATATGGACGACATTCCAATTAAAAAAAACACATGGACGACATTAATTGTTTGTATCCAACAAAAACAAATTTGAAATGAAATTAACATTTATACACTCTCTAGTTATTTAATTTCCAAAATCTATGGCTCTTTTGGTTTTAAGAGAAGTAAGAATTCCTTTCTTATCTTAAAATGTTTATTATATATTTTTTAAATATAACATTTATTATTAAAATATATTCCCAATAATTTTTTTTTCATTTTAAGTACCAAACAAGTCCTTAATAAATATACCATTATTTTTAAAAAAAATGTTATATATTAGTATTTCTAACTTACTTGATTAAAAAAAACAACATAGCCAATTTATCATTTTAAAACTTAATTTTTATACCAGTTATTTTTTTAAAAAAAATATTGAATGATTTTAATAATTCAAAAATTTATGCATCAGCATAATTGTATTATAAAGAATAATAAAATAATTTCATCTGCAGTATTTGTATATATATATATATATATACTCCTATATAGTAAAGTAGAAGTTAGTTGTTCTTGGCAAAGAAAAAACTTCTTGTTAGTTGGCCGAGAAAAAAATAGTAGTTATACCTTATATACACTTTGCATTCCAAGTTAAAGTAAGTGCTCCAATACGAACTTCTGCACCTAGAAATTATTAATCAAGGGATTTTGAGGGGGGGAAAGAAAAAGAATTTTTCATGAAAACCACAGGGTTGAGGGCCTTTTCTTTTTCGGCTTTTGGAGCATAAGAATCAATGTCAATATTAATATAAGATATAAATATATATAGAGAGAGATATATATATATATATACTTACTGTTCACCAGCATATCTAATTTCGTACTAATGTATGATCATAATTCTAGCTTCGCAATTAAACGACCTCTTTCCTTAACGCATTAATATAATAGGATTTTGGGTGAGAAGTTTAGTTACTATATTCTCTAATTAAAATTTTATACTAATAATTATTCAAATTACAGAGTTGAGAGTGGTAGAAATGGAAAAGAATCTCTTAGAAGACGCTGAGTTGCAAAGCACATGGTTTGATCTCCAGATCTGGCGGGCACACTTTGGATGCCTTTAATCTGATTTGTACTTTTTGTCAAACCAACCAGCTCAATGTCATAAACTTGTGGCTCATTGTGATTAAATAAAACGTTTTTATATACATATATTTGGCTCAAGATATGGACAAAAGTAAATTAACAAATTTTTACTAAAATAAGCATTTTGAATGATAAAGTCTACTCTCAATTTTTGTTAGCTCTTCATACAGATTTTGAATGCAAAAGATACACGCATAATCTTTTGTAGTATTCACGTTTCCGGCTAGATCCTTTATCCAAAATGTTGATTTTTGTTGTACTTTAATTTTTAATTTTAACAGAAAAGTCTGAATCATTTTTAGTTTTAATCCCAGTACTGTATTTAAAAATAATAAAATCAAATTTTTTAAAATAATAGTTACCACGTTTTGTAAGTTACAGTGTCACGTGCTCCACGTGTGCGTTTTAAAGCGTTTAGCTCATGCATGTATCATACAGTTGTCTATAATTAGTTCAAGTCTTACTCAGTAGAGTGAATCAGTCACTCATTCTTTACTCGATTCTTCCATCTGCCTCTCCCTCTGATTTATTCCTGGACACCTTATTACAGAGGAAGCTGAATATTAAATTAAATTAATAAGTAAAGTAAAAGAAAATATTCAAGGAATAATGGTTGTCACTGGAACGAAGAAATTCAGGTACGATCATGATCATTCCACTGGTTCTTGGGTATCTCACCGGAGCCTGCAACACTACCTTCTTTCTGGGTTTTCCCATTGTAGGTTCCAGCTCCCCCTTCCTTCCACTGCAATCACTGTATCCATCCATTACCTTGCCAAACACAACATGCTCTCCATCCAACCTCCAAAGCTTGCATCTCAATTAAGTGCATCAGTCTAAGCACAACAATTTGGCAAAATTTTTTAGGTATATCAGCTGATTATGTGTCGTTGAACATTAAAAACTATCTCACTTGTCATGATTTTGCTACAAAACTTATATTTGTATTTGAGTGTTGTTCTAATTATAATTCTCATAGTGCTGCTTACATTCCCTAGTATTCTCTACATGCTCAAGACTATCAAACAAACTTCAGTAATTCAGTTAAACAAATAGTTATGACCCCTTTTGGAGGACTTAACAGCATTCTTTGGTATATCAGAGAAGTGAGAACTCCATCTAACTTCCTTTGAATCCCTTTTCCATAAACAACATTCTTTGGGTAAACAGTTTACGTGGCAAAAAATATTATCTTCTATAAAACCCCGAACAGAACGGACAATATTATGTCTAGAAGCAGCATTTCCATCTTATGACAGAATTTCTTACCAGCTAGTCTTCACTGTGGAGAGGTGATAAAAAACTGCGGGCCATTGGACTCGGGTCCTGAATTCACCATCGATACAACTCCTGCAATGATGGAGTTAATTTTTAAGGAAAGGATTGAAGAAAATAGCCAACTTGTAGGAATGGAAATTTTCACAAACGAAGTAGAATGCGTGCATAATTGCAAATAATATTTCAGACCAGCATGTGAATGCTTTATCTTGAAATTCTCATCAGCAAAGATGCCACCATAAATAGATTCATTTCCACTGCCATCACCAAGAACAATGTCTCCACCCTGAATCATGAAATCTGATATTATGCGATGAAATGATGTTCCTTTATAACCAAGTTTTATGCCACTGGAACTGGAATTCTTGCCTTTCTCCCCTACATATTGTGTAACATAAATATTCAGTTCATGGATAAAAGTATAAATTAAATTAACCAAATAAAAATGAAGACTTCAATTACCTGTACACAAAGCTCTAAAATTTTCTGCAGGCAAAAAAATTTCATCCGTTAAAAATTACAGGGCATAACTACCATATGCATGACGTCCATATCCAGCAACGTAACTTGAACAGCAGAAATAAGTTTTAATTGACTAAATAAGTTGAGGTCTGGCACATTCAAAGTGTAAGAAAAAAACAAAAAACAAAAAACAAAATTTTCACCCTAATGATATCAGATATCCAGATCCTCCTAAGATAAAAAATTCCTAGGTTCCAATGCCTTTATTAAAAAAACCATAATTAAATTTGAAATTACTCCAATTATCCAATCACAAACCTTAAATACCCAAATGATAATTGTATAATCAAATAATTATATACGTAAGAAACCATCATTCTCATCCTGCATTAGTGACTGTTGCAGGCTAAAGAACTTTGCATGGAGAAGATCAATGACATACCCACAGTTTTTGGTACAACTTGGCCATATAATCCAATCACGATCCTGCCTGTGTAAATTATTGTCCAGTCCCAGGGAGTCAGTTGCAAACCAAAAAAGTAAAAAAAGAATAGCACACATTTTGCTAATTCCAACAGAGCACAAGTTTTTGCTTCTATCTGATTATATTTTATACATAATAGACCCTCTCCCTAACAAGAAGACCAAGCGTATATGATTTAACAGATAACAAATGCGCAAATTTTCCAATCCGTGTGCTCAGTACCAACACGTTGTCCATCAATGTCAACTTCTAAAAATACTCTATGCGTAATTTCAGGTTCCTCTTCGTCTTTGTTCTCAACCTACATCAGTAAAGAAGAAAGTTTGTCAATGCCTAAACCCATCAGGAAATAAAGATGGAGATCCTAAGTGGAAGATGATAAAAAATTAACAAAATATCAATTCTCAATCAGACTGATATGGAAGACTAAGGCTTAGAAAGATAATCTTCAGGGTAACGGACAGTTTTCTTAATACATGAATGTGAACACGTAAAATCAGTGGGGAAAAAATCTCTAGGATAATAGAACCAAAGATGCAAAGTGTTTCAAATAAATCTGTTGTCTGAAATCTGAGGCCAAAACTACCTGGAAAACGTAAAAGCTGAATGATAAACATGAGAGGTTGATTTCATCAAATGTCTCCAAGACTCAACCAAAGTCAGAGGACTAGAAGAACTCTTGCAACCTTCACTAGGCTGAGACTAACATTTCTTTCTAAATTCTGATAGGCAACATACTACACACTACTCAAGCCCAATATACAAAGGTAGCATTGGAGAATTATTTTTTCCAATATTGTTATAGACTCCCTAACCCACAAGTGTAGCTTAAATGATAGACAGCACTATTAATGTGGCATAAGAGTTCTCACTGGGGTTTTGCTTATATATTTAATACACACAACCTATTTAATAGACTACTTCAAGCAGACTCGCAACTTATGTAGTTCACTCTGTATAATATCTATGCTATGGAAGCCATTGTAGAACTTTACAAGTCGTTATTCATGAGAAAATAACTACAGCATGCAATGAAATGAAGGAATTTCTGTTTAAAATTTTAATTAATCAAATGCATTATCATATGAGAAAGTAATTATTTTTTTCCACTGCTAACAAGAAAGAATATAAACATATCATCACCAAATGATAAAAGCCCCTAAAGATAGAAATGGGTGGATTAAAGTGCAAACGCAAGGTACAGCACAATCTACAGTATCCATCCAGAAGCTAACTAGAATGCATAAACCTCCCGGGCAGCTATAACTCAAAATTATTAGCTCGGCAAAGACTATTGGTAGGAGCCATTCTATAATAATATTCAATTACGGGAAACAGATCTATTTTATATCTCATACTTAGGGGCCATGCTGTTTTGTAAACAAAATTATTGTGGCAAAAACTCTAATTATAATTCATCTTATCGTAATGAGGAACTAAAATACAATCCGCATAAAAAACGAATGTACGTGACATTCAGATAAGTAAAACCAAGTTTAAAACAAACCCCCATCAAATCACTGTATATTTTCAATCTCAAAACAGTTTCAACCAAAAATTCGCCCAATACCCGGTTTAATCAAGCAAATCAGATATAGAACGAGAATAGTATTGAAACAAACGCCTGGAGATGATACCCTTCTGGAGCCAGATAGAGCGAGAATAAGGAAAATTGAGATAACAAGGAAGAGAAGGAGGCATCGCGAATGAAAGGGAAACGAGATCCCCCTAGCATTGCATTAGTGGCGGTTTCTTTCTTTGCTATCTCCAATCATAAAAATTTGGTACGTTTGTGATCCTTCGAGGCAGAATGCTTGCTGGGGTTGTCTCCGAAAGTGTAAATACAGTGTGCTCAAGAGGACGGCGTTGCTGAAGCAGTACGAAGTTTCGGTTTAAGGAGCTGCAGACGGCATGAATATTTGCGCAAAAAGCTGAATTTTAGTTCTTACGATGACCCAGAACCAAAATAGTGGAGAGGAAAACTCATCCCCAGCATGGTTTAAGACTTTCAAAGGGGCGAGGGTTGAAGGAATTTAAGGCCATGACAGCGTTTTCCGTTTTTGAGAAGAAATTTTAGAAATAGCAAAATAAAAAAATTTGTATGAAAAATCATCATTAAAATCATAATTAATAAATATTAAATAAATTATTTAAAATTTATAATTTTATTATTAATGAGTTAGATATTTTTTATATTTTTTTATTTTAAAATAAAAATAATAAAATATTTTAAATATATTCTGAGTTTTCTATTTTTTATTTTTTATTTTTTAAAATATTTTATAAAAAATAAATTTATCAAACAAGTCTTTTTTTATTTTTTTATTTTTAAAAACATAAAAACTATCTAGCAAAACAACCCTAAATTTTTACCAAATTTTTAGCTCTTCAGTTTTATTTGGATGAATAAGGAGGAGTGATGGAAAGTTTAATTTTTTCTCTTATTCTCTTTAAAAAATAGAAAAACTTGAAGGAAAATTAGTAAATTTTATTTTTATTTATTTTTTTTTCTTCCCTCCACTTCAAAATGAAACAAATAAAATAATATTAAAATTTCTCCATTTTCTATCCCTCTAACAAATACAAACAAAAAAACATTAAAATATTTCTTATTATTTCTCCTTCATTAAAATTTCTTTTCATCGCTGACCTCAATCTCCTTCAACAAAATAAGCCCTTAATAACTGCAATTATGTAATTATTAATTTATTACCTTCAACTATTTTATATTAAGCTCTGACAAAAAAAATATTCTATATTTTGTTAGCCAAAAGCGACTAATTTATATCTTCCCCGTTCGAAGCTTGATAAAATGTAGTACAATATTTCTATGCAGTTTAAAACATAACAAAATATTTTTTTAAATATAACAAAATATTATTTCAAAGTAGTTTAAATACAACTATCTATTAATTATACTAAAACATTATTAGGATAACAAAATATTATTTTTATTAAATATTATGTCATTTGTAAAGGTTATAGTGATGAATCCCCGTGTAATTCACCACACCTTGCAACAAATTACTTTCATTAAATAAAAAGTGAGGTGTTGAGAAAAGAAAATTGGTAGAGTTTAGAATTGTTTATACTTTTTGTTGGAATCAGCGGGTCAATTAAAATCGGACAAAAATTTTTCAAAACAAATTCAGATCAAATCAAAACGAATGCATCCAGTAGCTTATCTCAGCTTTCTAACATTTTCATACGGTTCACGATTTGATAATAAATATGTGTTTTCACCAACAAAAAAAAAACTTTTTGAGGACATGCTAAGAATAAAAAATTTACGAAGGATTTTCAAATTAGTAAATTAATTTTCAAGAAGATTTAGCTTTGGTTGAAAAAAAAAATGTATTAGATAAAATTATCCCAAAATATGGAGTGCTGCAAACTGTTGTCAACAGTTAGAAATATCATAAATGTCACTTAAAAATTTTGACTACCCAATTAGAATTAGTTTCAAAACTGCTTTTTTTTCTACACTACAATATGAAAAATAGTTATAATAATGAAGTGAAAAATTTTTCATATTTCTAAGTGAAAATTTTTCAATTAGGATATCTAATATTTCAAAATTTTCAAGTGACGCTGGAAAATTTTTCAATTGTTATAAAGATTTTAAATATCTATTTAGAATATTTTCAATCTAGAATTGAGTTATCGATAAGTCATATTTTTTATTTATTTTGTTTAATTAATACTTAGGCTCACTCAATGTTAGAGCTAATTATCCCTTATATAAATATTATTTGGTGGTTGAAAAATAAATGTTTACTCTTAACTTCTCATATTTTTCTCTCTCTCCAACTCTTTACTTCATTTTCTCTATTTTCTATTTCATTTATAATATGTTATTAACATGATTTTGCTTAAAGATCTGGGACATATTTTTTTACTTACTATATGACATTTTTTATCAAGTTCTTTATCTTCTCCTTTTTCTTATTCTAAATTATTTATTTATAGTGACTTTAAGTTATTTTTTTTTAGTAAAGAACAGTTATATCACATCCCCATGTATAAGTCAATTTAATTGAGATGTTATATCTAGAAGTATGTGCATAATTTAATTTTTTTTATTAAGGGGATCTAAAGTTATCCTTACAAAATATAAAATGAATCCTGAAATTATTCATATGAATTATGAAATAAATCCTGAAACTATTTAGACTTAAAGTAATTTAACTTAAATGCCATATCTAGAGTATGAGATACAATTTAATTTCTATATAAAGTGGATTTTGAAATAATATACATAAACACAAAGTGGGTCTTCAAGTAATAACATAAAATGTAAAGTAAATTCTGAAGTTATTTTTTACAAAATGGATCATAAAAATATTTATATAGAATATAAAATAGATCCTGAAATTTTGCTTGTAAAACATAAAATAGATTCTAAAGATATTCATAATTTAATTTTACCTTTTTATCCATTGTCTTTCTTTCTTTAGTCAGAGTGATTAGTGTCTGTGTTTTTCAGTTTAAAATATGTATCACTATATAATTTACATATATATAAAGGGAGATTTTCGGCGGCTCCTAGGTTTTATTGTTTTTATGGCTGCATAAATGACTGCTAATATTACTGCTGACGTCATATGACATCAGCAAGGGTGTGTTTTGTTAAAACTATATAATTTGACCAATATACCTTTTGAAATTATATTTAACTCATTAATTTTGTATTTATATTTGTTACCCAATACTTTTAGGAATTTTTGTTTGAGCCCCTATTAGTTTAAGATAAAAATGTTTTTATAGCATGTGGGCCTTTTCAATTATAATAAATTATTTTTGAAAATTTTATTATATTAGAAATTTTGCAATAATATTTTCCGGTGCTATTAACTAAAATTATTTGAAATGCGACTTTAAGAACATATATCATACTTTAATATTATACAATTATTCTGAAGTTTAACTTTATCTAAATTCATAAAGAGTTATATTAAATCAAATTTTGGAAATCAAAATAAATATGGGAGAGTTTTATTTTAATTCCTCAATCATATATATTTAATTTGATTAACTAGCTAAATGAATTTTCATTCAAATATAATTATTCAGTGCATATAAATTTGTCCATGTTGTAAAAGATTGTTTATGGTGTGATTATTAATTTGTTTATCTTATGAGATTTTATTTTTGACAAATTTTAATAGATAAAGATATAAACAAATTATTGTTGGGTATAATTTAATTTATTTGATTTATTAAAAAGTTATTTAGTACTTAGCACATAAAAGGTTTAATAGGAAATTTTTGAAGTTCTCTAATTTCATTTGAAATTATATGGTTTTAATCTCAAATATATATTGACAATTATTCATACTTAACTCAATTTGTTGTTTCAATAATACATGACAAAGGGAAATTTGATACTTTTTTATTATAGAGATTATGTCTCTTTTGATTAATATTATTAATTAAATTCTTATGACCATTAAATTCTCTCGTTTGGTGTTGTTTTGCTGTAACATAATGGCATATTAAGTAGTCTCTTTTAATATTCAATTTCTCTTGATTATGATTATAAAAGTGGAAAAAATTGAGTTTAATTGAATTAATTAAGGTCTTTATGAGAAAATATCGAATTATCATCTCAATAATTGGTTAAGCGGATACATTTAAATTTTTAGTGTTATGAAGTTTTTATATTTATTTAGTTTCATATATCAGTTATTATTTTATTACTTATATTAATTTTAATTTTATAAATGATAAGTAATAAGCCATCATATACTACACTGTTTGACTCATGTTGTTATTTATGAGTTTTATAATTTCTTGATGTAAGATAGAAATTTTAGTATCGAATTGATTTACTTTAAAAATATATATTACTCGACATGTTATTTAATATATACCATTGATTATATTATTATCATTTAATTCATTTAAAGGTTCTATGCATTTTATAGAAAATTCATATTATGTGGCCTATTTAATTTGACAAATTTTACTTAATAGTTTAAAGTTGTATTAGTATAATATCCAATAGTACAAAAATAATTGAATACTGCTCTAGAAGAGTCAATATAGTGTTATTAGGGGGAAGAAAAATTGCAATTTGACAATACACTATATTTCTCTAAGTTTTATAGAAACTTAAGTTTCATAGATATTTGTAGAACTAGATATCATATCGAGACAATAAATAAAAGAAATGTCATGTATCTTTATTCAACAAGAATTATCTTGAACGAAAAATGTGTCTAAGAAATATTACCTACATTTTCCTCCAATTTGTACTACATATATAGAAATACAATTAAATCATATGCCATTTTATACTAAAAGTTTACAAATCACAATATGTTTGGCATGATCGATTGGACCATCCTGGATCAATTATGATGCAAAAATTAATTAAAAATTTATGTGAATTTGAATTGAAGAGCTAACAAATTCTTCAATCTAATAATTTTTCATGTGCCCCTTATTCTCAAGAAAAATTGATTATTTGATCATCATTAACAAAAATTGAGAGTGAACTAATAATCTTTGTGGAATATATATAAGACAATATTTGTGGATCAATCTACCTACCATGTGAACCATTTAGATTTTTTTTAATTTTAATCGATGCATCTACTAGATGACCACATGTTTATTTATTATCAACTCATAACCAAGCGTTTGCGAGATTACTTACTCAATTAATTTGATTTTAGAAGCACATCTTCCTGAATATTAAATTAAGAAAATACGCCTTGATAATGTTAGTGAGTTTACATTTGAAGCTTTCAATAATTAAAGTACCTCTATTAGAATTGAGGTTAAATATCCCGTAACATATGTTCATACACAAAATGGATATGCAGAAATATTTACCAAACATTTAAAATTTGTTGCCGAACCATTACTTATGAAATCAAAACACTCAATCTCTACTTTGGTTCATATAAGGCCAACAAACTATCATAAATACTCTCATTCTACAAATGGTTTTTGTTCAAGAACATAATATTTCTCATTTGAGAATTTTTGGGTGTGTGATTTATGTTTCAATTGCTCCACCATAATGCACTAAGATGAGATCTCAAATAAAGTTAGGAATAAATGTTGGATATGAATCTCCGTCAATAGTGAAATATTTTAAACCATCAACAGGAAATTTATCTATGGCATGATTTATAGATTGATATTTTGACAAATCAGTTTTTCCAACATTTGAGAGAGAGAATGAGCAAATGGATAATGAAAATAGCTTAAATGAATAATCATTATTTCATCTCAAATCTCGTACAAAACAATGTAAATAAGAATTTAAAAATATTATTCAATTGCACAGATTAACAAATCAATTGCTAAACGTATTTACTGACCCAAAAGAAGTGACAAAATCATATATATCAGTTGCTCATACTCTAATAAAATTGATGTCTCTGTCAAATAATCAAAGTCGAAAGCACACATGAAATATGATAAACTCATTGGTTTTAAAAATAAAAATTCTCGAAAAAAAATTAGTTAAAAATTAAGATGACTCAATTAAGGATAGGGTAACCCCTAAAGAGTAACCTGAGTTAATTCCAAAAGAGTTCGTAGACATCATTAAAGTTTATATTATAGAAGAAACTCAAGTACCTGATATTTGTGAAAAAAACAAGATTTCAATAAATTATGTCATAAATAAAATATGATGGAACCGAAAAGAAGTCAATGTTGACAATAATTTTTGCATATAATGTAGTGCACAATATATCATATGAAAATGAGGATTATAAACCAAATTCTATTATAGAGAAAAAGATTATGACCGAAATGGAAAAAATGCAATTGAGGAAAAATTAAATGCACTTGTAAAGTTAAAGGTTTTTGGACCTATAGTCTACACACATGGAGTTGTAAAGTTAGTTGAATATAAATAGCCCTTTGTACGAAAACGCAATGATAGTGAATTAGTGAGATATAAAACACAGCTTGTTGCATAAGAGTTTTTGCAATGACCTAACATTAATTATGGAAAAGCATATTTACCAGTGTTGGATGCAACTACTTTTTGTTATCTAATTAGTTTGGCAATATGGGAAGAACTCGATTTACATCTAATGATTATTGTTACAGCCTATTTATATAGCTTACTTGATAATGACATTTGTATGAAACTCCCTGAAAGATTTAACTTGCTTGAAATATGCAATTCAAGTTCACGGTTAGACTACTCAATCAAACTAAATAAATCTCTTTATAGATTAAAGTAATTTAGATTCATATGGTATAATTGTCTTAATGAATATTTGTTGAATGAAGGGTATAAAAATGACCCCTATTTATTCATGTATTTTCATACAAAGATTTAAAAACAAGTTTGCCATAATTACAATTTATGTCGATGATTTAAAAATTATTAGGACTCTTGAAGAGCTCTCAAAAGCTATAGATTTTTTAAAGAAAGAATTTGAATTGAAAAATTTAGAAAGAAATAAATTTTGCCTTGATTTACAGATTGAGTATCTGAAGAATGGAATTTTGGTACATCAAGAGGCCTATATAACGTGTTAAAACAATTTTATATAGACAAATCACATCTATTATGCACTCCAATGATAGTAAGGTCACTAGATGTGAACAAAGATCCTTTTCGACCTCGAGAAAATGATGAAGAATTACTTGATCTTAAAGTACCATATCTCAATGCAATCAAAGCACTATTGTATCTTGCTAGTCCTACACGATTAGATATATCATTTGCCATTAATTTATTAGTAAGGTATAGTTCTTCACATACACGAAGACATTAGATTAGGGCTAATCATATAATTTGTTATTTTAAAGGTACAATGGATATACATTTGTTTTATTCGAATGAATCTAATTCAAATTTGATTGGTTATACAGATGAGGGATATTTGTTTGACCCTCATAATGGTAGATCACAAACTGGCTATATATTTACATTCAGTAGCATCACCATTTCATGGTAATTTATGAAACAGACTATATCAGCCACATCACCTAATTATGCTACAATCTTATATGAAGATAATATTGCATATATTATTAAAGTAAAAGAGGGACACATTAAAGGAGACAGAATAAAAGATATTTGACCAAAAGTCTTCTTCACTAATGATCTTTCAAAGAATGGTGACACAGACGTTCAGCAAATCTGTTCATGTGACAACCTAATAGACTTATTTATAAAGGCACTTCTTACTGCATTATTTGAGAAGCTCATGTATAATATTGGGTTTTGTCCCCTGAAGGATCTTAATTGATATACGGAATGTACTCTTTTCTTCTTAATTATCATTTTTTCCTTGAACTTTCCTGGTAAAGTTTTTAACAATGCAGTATTTGATGGCATATACGAAGAATGATGTACTCTTTTTCTTTATTAGGTTTTTTATCTCACAAGGTTTTTTCTCGTAAGTTTTTTAATGAAGCACATTCTTTGATAATTTAAGTGAGAGCGTTATAAAGATTTTGAATGTCTCTATAGAATATTCTTTACTTAGAGTTAAGTCATATTTTCTATTAATTTTGTTTAACTAATTATTATCCTTTCTAAAATTAAGACTTACTCTAGTATTATGATCCATTATCTCTTGTATAAATACTCTCTGGTGGCTAAAGAATAAATTCCTACTCTTGGCTTTCCATATTTCCTTCTCTCTCAAATTCTCTTTATTCTCTACTCCATCCCTTATATTCTCTATTTTATTTCTAACACTAATTGCTTATAATTACTTTCAACACTACAAATTTTAGTATAAAAAAAAAATCAAGTGGAGTAACTAAAATATCTAATGACATTTGAAAGATTTTCAATTTATCATAACTATTTTGAGGACTCCATATTTTAGTGTGGAATGAAATAATTTTGAAAAAAAATAATTCCAACTAGAGCAACACAAATTTTTAAGTGATGTTTGAAAAATTTTCAATTAATCACAACAATTTTCAACACTCCATATTACAAGGATATTTTTGTCCACCCAAAATTTTTTTTCTTCTACCAAGGACCTAAGTCCTTCTTAAAGATTTACAAATTTTGAAATCCTTTCTGGAAATTTTTTCCTTTGCAAGCCCTCAAATGTTTTTTTCCCTTTGATTAATGTGCCATGTCGAAAGCCTCTATTCCTGTTACTCTAGTTTTAAACATTGGAATTAACCGATGCCCTTTAGTTTTCATGACCAATTATTTCTTGAGAGAGTTTTGCTGCTATTGTGATTTTATCTGTTCAATCCAAATAAGTTTGAATCTAATATGAGTGTCAAATATTGAGTGGTTTAAAAAAAATAAAATACTTATCATATACTCTAAATCATTAAAGAAAATCAAATCTCCAAATCAATTAGGATGGCTAAAAAGTTCCTTCACATTTGTTTAATTACGTACTCCATCCAATCCTTAATGTAAGTCACTCTTAATTACTTCACCATAACCAAGAAAAATTTGTTATATCATTAAAATTATCTTAAAAATAATATAATTTTCATTTTTACCCTTTAATAAATACTACAAATTTAAACAATCCACTTTCTCTCTCATAATTAAATAAGAGTATTTTTGAAATAAAGTAATTAATACTTCAAAAACTTATGGAAAGTGACTTACATATAGGACTACAAGAAGTTTCTAAAATGTGACTTATAAAAAAGACCGGAGTGAGTAAATACTAAATACCAAAGTCACTATGCCAGAATGGCTTTTTTTGGTGATTAGTTTTAGCATTCCTTTGCGGTTCTTAACCGCAGAGGATTTGAACACTAACGAAAATTCCTTTGTGGTTGATAATCGTAAACGAAAGTCCATTTTCCTTTGCAATTGTGTGTAACAACCGCAAAGGAAAGTCAATTTTTGTTAAAAAAAAATATAGACACTTTATTAGTTGTTGTTGTGTAGAACTGCCAACGAAGGGTCCTCTTTTATTGAAAAAAATAATATGCAATTGCAATTCTAGCTTGAATCAAAATGTGCAAAGGAGCAAGAATGAAAAATGAGTACTAATATTTATTTCCAATACAAAAAAAAAAGTGATATGTACATATTGCCTAAACTGAAGTACATTATCTCCAACTAGTTCATGATATGAAATTAACAAAAAAAGAAAAATAAAAAAATCTAACTAAATTCTCACTTAATTTGGAGGTAATAAGTGTGCGATTACCGTACAAGAAACCAAGAACAAGAAAAATAGATGAATTTCATTGAAGCAATGAGCCTCCACAAAATCGGCAATGACATGAATGAGGTAAAGAACCGTCAAGTGCTACAAAATCCACTTATCACACATTAGAATAAAAGTCGAAATCAAATTCACCGCTATTGCCATTGAGATTCTGAATCTAAGCAAAATCATTATCAAACTTCAATTCGTAAATAAATTTATCATTCTTATGAGATTCTTGTTGTTTATTCATTTGGATTCACCATTGCCATCAAGCGAACCCAACAGATCCACTATCGTCGCCATTAGGAGAACTCACCAAATCCATCATCTTTGTTGAGAGAACCTAACTCTATAACACCAGTTCGCTCTCTGTCCTCACTAAAACATAGAGAATTTGATGTGAGATTAGAGAACAAGATAGAAGGAAAAGAAGAGATGGAGTTTCAAAATGAGATTAATGGATTGAGAATGAGAGGATTGAATGTGACAGAGAAAAAAAAAACCAAAATAAAATATTGTTAGTTAGGCTGACTTCCCAAGAGGGGGGTAAATTAGGAAGATTAGAAATTTTATGCACAAAGTGAAAATGATGAAGAAAGCAAGGTATAATAAAAAACAGAGTATAAAGCAATAAGCTTAAAAGAGAAGAGATAAGGAGAAGAAAAACTCAGATATTTATCCTAGTTCGGTCTCTCTACTTGACCTATGTCCAGTCCCCAAATTACCACTTGAGATTTTCCACTATATTGCAAGAATTCAAGAGCTTCTTGCAAATGCCACAGTACAACGTGTATGCTCTGTTTTCTAGAGCTCACTCAATCACTCTTAGCACTTTCACTATGTGCTTTACAATCCCTTGTGATATCTCCTCACAAGTAAATCTATCTTCCAGATGAAGATTAGATTGTTTACAAAGTTGAAACTCTCTTAAATAGAGTGAATATGAAAGTTGAAGTACAAGTATTGAAGTAAAAGGGTAAAAGTCTTTGAGTAGAAGATTTGACAGAATTTCAGTATATACAAAGTTTGATTCGTTACCCACAACTTCAAATAATGTTATATTTATAGATTTAGGTCTCAAATGTCCGTTAGAGACAAAATCTATCCGTTGGAAAAGTTATCCAACGGTTACTCTGAAAAACTATCCGTTAACCAACCGCATTTAATACTTTTGACATACTGAAATTTGAATTTTGGTTGGTTAACAGACGAATTTTGAAGGAACCCAAGGTTAAAGCTTTCAACGTTGAAATACTGAAGTTCGTCTGTTCATGAAGTGAAATTCAAATTTTGAAACTTAAAAAATGTTTCTATGTTGTGACATACGAATTTTCAAGTGAAAAGTTTTTCTACTAAGTGTGAACAATGTTTTCAATTTGCTACACTGCCCTCGAAATTTGAATTTTAGAACACTAAAATTCGTCTGTCCGTAGTAGGTTCAAAACAGCACAGTAGTTCTTTTGCTTCGAAATTCAAATTTTCAAAGAGTGAAGTTCGTCTGTCAGAAAAACCTCTTTTCAGATTTACTTCAACATTCAAATTTGTAAACACTGCCCTTCGTATGTCATCATGTCATTTCGACAGACTCACAGCTTTAACTTCTGAAATTCGAATGTCCATGTTCAAAGTTTGTCTGTCAGTGAGCAATTTTGAAACTCAATATAATCTTGATTTTAGATGAACTTTAACATTGTTTCAGACGAATTTCTTCAATTTTCATAAGTTTCAATTTGTCTGAAATTCGAATATTCAAAACTCAAAGTTCGTCTGTTGCTCAACTGCTTCTTTCAGACACTTATGAAAATTCGAATTTTGAACAATCAAAATTCGTCTGTCAGAGAGACATCTCTTCAGACTTATTCGGTTTTAGCTCGAAATTTGAATTTCCAAAGCCAAAGTTCGAATTTCCAACATGACAGTTCAATGTAAACTTTTCAAACTTCGTCTGTTGGTGGGTATTTTTCAAATATTTCATAAAATCAAGGTTTTAAAATGTTTTTCCACTAAATCAAAGTCTTTTACCCATACCAAAAGATCCTACAATAATTCTAGTAATGATTACTCGGATTTTCTTCACTTGAGACACTTTGAGCTCCTTTGATATCTTCAATCCAAGCTTTTCAATGTTAGTTTGGAATCATCAAAACTTCTTGATTCAACAAATATTAACTAAAATTCAAGGAGAATAGGAAATCTTTTTGCCACTGTTAATGTTTTTTTATTAATTATTAAAAATAGTGATATGTATGATGTGTCTCTTATAAAATAAAATGTTAAAGTTTTCTTTGTGGCTGTATAAAGAATTGCAAAGAAAAGTATCGATTCTTTAATTAACCACAAGGGAAAAATAGTTCTGACTTTCCTTGGCAATTTTTCTAATAATCATAAAAAAAATATTGTCTGCTTTTCCACTTTATTTGTTGTAACATTTTCTTGTATAACCACCAACTTTAATACTCAAGAAAAGTTATTTTTGACGTAATGAGTCATCTTATTTCTAATAGATCCAACATCCAAAAATTTACAGAAAATAAATAGAGATAATAACTTTAGAGTCTACCAAAAACAATGGAAAAAAAAAAAGAAGACAATACCTCATAGGAAAGGGGTGCTCGTCTTAATTCTACTTGACCATACAATACATTGTTTCGTAATTTGCATTGTATACAATGAATAAACTTACTAACGTTTTTTCTTTTCTCTTTTTTTTTGGTGAAAACAAGTGTGAAAAATAAATTATCCTATAAGTATTTTCAATTTTGAACAAAGACATGTTTAAGGGTTTGTTTGGTTGGAAATTATTAAGAGTTTTTTTAAGGGGAGGGCCCTTATTTGGTTAAAAAAATTGGAGGGGATAGGGGGGAAATTTAATCCCCTCCAATCCCCTCCCCTCATCCTTTATAAATTCCTCCAAATTGGGAGTTTTTGGAATGGAGAAAATATTTATTACTCAATCTCCTCCAATCCATTCCTGAACAAATAAAATTTTATTAAAATCCTTCAAATTCCTTCTCTTTTAATTCTACTAAACAAGAAAATTTTAAAATTTCTCCAATCTCTTCCCCTCCAATTTTCTTCATTAAAATCACTCTAACCCCTTCCCTTCCAATTTTCTTTATTAAAATCACTCCAACCCCTTCCCCTCTAATCCTTTCAATTTAACCAAACAAACTCTAAAAAGTTTTACTTGGCCATAATGCCTCCTATTGTACTGACAAATCCGACCGGACTGGCTATAATGTTCAAATTCCTACATTTGGAGTCGGGGCATGTGCACGTTGTACACATTTCTATCATTGCTCATAATGCTTCCTTAGATTTTTAATATAATTTTTTTTAAATTGAATTATAAGAATTAATGGTCAGAATTAAAATTAATTAATTATTTTATTTTTAAAAAATTAAAATATTTTTTAATATTATTGTTATTTATTTTTTTTTATTTTTCTCTCTTTATAATAAATTAGATAAAAATATTTTTTAAAAATATATTATAAATATTATCTCATATTTTAAAAAAATTTATATTTAAAATAAAAATAAAATGCCTTCCATTCAACATAGGAGAAATAATTTATATTCGTTTTCGATGTAATGTTTGGATATTCGGGTCCCGTGCATCTCATTTGTAATGTTTGGATAGAAATTTCTCCTCCTGGCTGGAAATCTTGGTTATATAATTTTAATTGGAACAGCAGTTTTATCACCAATCACATACAGGCATTTAATGTTTTGATCTAATGTTTCCGAACTTGTTTTATGTAGATGTCCTTTAATAAAAAAAAAATAGTACTCCTCTTATATAAGAGCATTTTAATTAAGTGACGTGAATTAAGAATTAAAATTAAAATTAATTAATTATATTAATTTTTTAAAAAATTTTAATATTTTTTAAAATTATATTTATTTAATTCTTCTTTTTTCTTTAAATACATTAAATAGAAATATTTTTTAAAAATATATAATAAATATAACTTTATATATTGTAAAAAATTTTATATTTATAATTAGGATAAAAAACCTATATAATATAGCACTAGGATTTGTTTTCGATGTAAACAGTTTGCAAATGATACGTCTCGCTTTACAATCATAGTTATCAACATAAGTCATTACCCATTACTATCTTGTTTCGTTTTACACTAGACGTGTGGACTGGAATCTGAGGCCATGCCAATACCGTTAATATAACATCATTTTACTCGAATCATCATCAATCAAAAGTAAGAAATTAAAATTAATCCGCAACATTAATTTTTATAAAAAAATTATAATATTTTTTTAAAATTATCTTTATTAGAAATTAATCATCATAATAATAAATAGAAAAAAATGAAAAAGCTAGCTTTAACACAATAAAATGAATTGAAAAGGATTTTTTATAATGCAAAATAAATATTACTCCCTCCAAAATTCCCTGCAACTATTTGATTTGATCCAAAGTCTGTCCAATATCTATATTTATGATGGGATGAGGGGGAGTACAATCTTTTTCCTTGACGAACTTCAATGCGCTTCCTCGACTTGTCCCCCGTTTCTTCCACCTCCGGCAAATGGCTGGGCTTTGTCGCCACCATGTGGATTCAAGCCATTTCTGGCAACAATTACACCTTCTCCAATTACTCCCATGCCCTCAAATCCCTCATGCACCTTACCCAGATTCAGCTCAACGCTCTTTCCGTTGCTAAAGACGTTGGCAAAGCCTTCGGCCTTCTAGCCGGCTTCGCTTCCGATCGATTCCCCACTTCCGTTATCCTCTTCATAGGCTCCCTTCTGGGCCTCCTCGGCTATGGTGCTCAATGGCTCGTTGTTAGCCAGAGAATCAAACCCCTTCCCTACTGGCAGGTAATCTTTCGCTCTGTTTGAGAATCATTCACACAGTACTAACCCCATGCAACAATATCATATGTATAATGGCAATTCAATGTGTGACCGACAAACCAAGAATGTAATCGGAGCTGGATGTATGCAAGTATTATCACTGAGCTCTCATAAAAGAAAGAAAAAAGTATTATCACTGAGCTAGTTTGATTAATTACTATAGTGCATAGAATGTGCTTGACGGGTCTGGATAGAATTCCAATATTGGGTGCAGATGTGCGTATTTCTGTGTATTGGAGGGAACAGCTCAACTTGGATGAACACGACGGTTCTCGTCACTTGCATACGCAGTTTCCGGAAGAACAGACGACCAGTTTCGGGAATTCTCAAAGGATTTATAGGGTTAAGCACTGCCATATTCACCGACCTTTGTTCGGCTCTCTTCGCAAACAATCCCGCTTCATTTCTCCTCATGCCCTGTATTATTCCATCCACCGTTGGCCTCGCCGGGATCTTTTTCCTCCGCGAGGCCCCTCCTGCTTCCACTGCTGCCGAGGACGCGGAAGAATCCAAGTATTTCGGAGTGTTCAATGTCCTCGCTCTCATCACAGCCGTCTATCTCTTGGCTTTCGATTTCGCACCGAATTGGAGCACACTATTCTCTCGTGCATTTGCCGTTGGTTTACTCGTTCTGTTAGCGTTGCCGGTGGGTATTCCGGTCCACTCTTACTTCAAACACTGCATCTCGAACTGGGTCAAACCGGAACCAGATATTGAGGGACAGGTAATGGAAGAGTTGCTTGGCGGGGACATGGAGGAAGCCGAGGCGGCGGAAGACAGGGAAGTGGTGGTGATAAAGAGGAAACCGGTGGTGGGAGAGGAACACACGATAATGGAGGCGATGGGGATGGTTGATTTTTGGATTATGTCCTTGTCATTTCTGTGTGGTGTAGGAACAGGTATGGCAGTGATGAACAATATGGGTCAAATCGGGTTGGCCCTTGGACACAAAGGGTCGGTTTGGTTTCATTTATTTTGTATGATGTTTGGTAGTTTTTTCATTTTTCGAGCCAAAATGTGGTTTAAGCATAAGTAGTAGTGGACTTGCTTTTCTATTCTTCTTCTCTATTTTTGATTGTATTTATTTTAAAGTCAGATAAAAATGGACCAATAAAAATGAGAAAAAATGAAAAAATTAGGGAAATAAAATTTTCATAAAATTCTTCCTATCTATTGACCAAATTGCTCCTTCAAAATTTTAATTTTCATTGATCATGACCTGTAAAAAATGGTTATATCAGATAAATAAATACAGATTAAATTTTAATCCAAGTAAATTAAACTAATCATGAAATAGAATTTAACCTAAATTTAGAGGAAAATTATGAGTTTTATTAAAATCAATTTTTAAATAAATTATCCAAACATAAACATGTTAGTCCAAAACCAATTTTTATCATAACTACGTTACGAAATCAATTCTAACAAAACTCATTTTTAACCAATTGAAAACCAAACACGCGAAAAAGATGTCCATATTCGTGTCACTCACCTGTATTTGGAGCTTTTTCGGGTGGATCATCTCGGGTTCTGGGTCGGAGTACTTGATCAAGTAAGCCTCCTATCCAATCCATCACTACATGAAGAGTTATGAGCAGATGAAAAAGTAAACTTAATTAGGGCACGAAGGTTGAAATGAAATCTGATTATTAGTGCTATAATTAATAATAATGTGGTATGTGGACGTACAGGAGGGGTGCAACACCGATACCTCTTTGGAATGCAGCTTCGCAGGCTGTGATGGCGATGGGATACATAGTGCTGGCCATGGCAATGCCTGGTTCGCTGTGCGTGGGGGCCATTGTCGTTGGGATGTGCCATGGAGTCCGTCTTGCAATTACAGTGCCCACAGCTTCTGAGCTATATGAACTCAAGTACTATGGTCTCCTCTATAACATCATCATGCTCAACCTTCCTCTCGGTTCCTTCCTCTTCTCTGGATTGCTCGCCGGAATACTGTACGACAGGGAGGCCACAACCACAGAAGTAGGCGGCAACACTTGTGTGGGGCCCCACTGTTATAGGCTAGTTTTCATCATAATGGCTGCTGCTTGTATTCTTGGCTTCTTCCTGGACATTCTGTCGTCAATCCGAGCTAAGGACGTGTATGCCAAGATTTCTTCAGCCAAAAATATATAGGGAATCCTTCAGGATGTCCACAACCCAATGACGCAGATATTCATGGTTTTTTTTTTTTTTTTAATTAGTTTGCTTCTTGATCACAGAAATTTCCACTGGCACTATAAATATAATAATTACTCCATCATGTTATGTTTTGTTTCACTCTTTTTGAGGCAGGCTATTTGATTGTTTGTTTGTTTATGGAACATTGAAAAGGTTAAACTGCAGCAAGAGAAGCTCTACAGAGGCTATGTGCGCCTAAACTAGTAATCCAGTGTTTGTAGCAATTGCTGTCACTTCCTTCGTGGCATTGTAGCACATAACAGCAAGCTTTAATTGCACTAGACAACATGTCAGCCGACCGAGATAAATTGTCATATTCCTGATCACTTGTTCATTCATTCCAGGGCCAATATGTATTCTCACTCCCCCTAACCAACTTGTTTGATTATATTTTCATTTTCATTATCTCTTTACTTTCTTTTCATGCCGAATTAATTTCACCCATTAATTATAATTGAATAATTAAGAAAATAATGGGTAAATAGATAATATATTTAATCTAATAATTTATATTTATTATTATAAATAGAATTTTTTAAAAAATAACTCATAATACTTATTTATGATTATTATTAAAATAAATAATATATTTAGTTTAAAGTAACAATAAGTAATTTTCTACAATTCAAATTAAATCAATAGATGAGATTGTTTATGAAGAGAGATATAAAAATAATGTAGGGAAAGGATTCAAATCCATTCTCATGTTGTTCACATGAGATACACCAATGGTCTTTCACTGCATACATTTTGAGGTAAAAGTTAAACATACCATGCATCGCATCCAATTCAAACTGACTTATCTATTATGTAAAAGAAAAATTGAATCATCATTTACTTCTCCAAAATTTATTTAAAAATGAAATAAATTTTTTATTTTGTTATAATTTCGTATGGAAAGATATTTTTGTCCAAACGTGATTTTTTTTTGCAAATATCCCGAACAGCAGTTTCAGGAATCCCTTTTGAAGTGATATGGTGGACAAGCTTCTGCAGGAATAAGAAGCCAATAATGGAAAAGGCTTCTTCAAAGATAAGGATGCTTTCCACAAGTTTTCATGAAGAAGCCAGTCATTTTACCATCAGGCTCTACTATTTTCATCATTAACTATAGAATAAAATTTACATGTCATTATTTATATTTTTATTATTAAATTTTTAATTAAAATGTTACAAATATATAATTTTTTTTAATAATAATAGAACATATTCATAATTTTGATGAAAACTGAGGAGAAATAGAGCCTCCATAGGTTTGTCGTTTCTTGTTTAAAAAAAAAAAACTGAGGAGAATTATTGCCTTTCTGGCTTTCTCTTTATAATTCTTTTCCGTGAGGAACCCCACTTGTTGAAGGCAGGAAATTGAAGGGACAGTGGGAGAGAGGACAGAGATGTCGATGGGATATATTGGTTAAATCATGACAATGTCCCTGCACCTACCCCTTACTTTCCACACGGCATTCAGCATTCACCATCTTCGTTGGCTAAAAAAAAAATAAATAAAGCATTCACTGTCGTCGAAAATCAGAGTGTAGGAAATAATTAGTATTAAAAAAAATCAGCCACAAAAGAAAACAGGGAATTCGAATTCAGCTAAAAATAATAAATTCAAATATAGTGAGTGGAAAGAATTTATTCCAATTATCATTTTGCAATTCACAGGATCATGTTATTTTCATTCCAGTTATGCATCTGTTTTGTGAGAATTTGAGTTATGGATAAACAATCAAGATAGGTTCTTATCACCTCTTATATGGAATTCACTTTTTTTTTACTGAATTTATTAAGAAATGGTAAAAATTCATCCCAGCTGTTCGATTTGTAACTCATCATCATCATACCATTTTCATTTTTGTTGTTTGTCTGATCCGTGAATTATGAAGAGATGGTTTTTATTAAAAAATATTCGACCAGTTTTTGTGGTTTTAACACAATATAAGTGACTTATTTTCTTCTTCTTCTTCTTTTAAAGCAAAAGAGAGGGTTAAATTAAATAAAAAGAATAGGATGCTTAACAAAACAAAACAATGAAAAAATTGTCAAATTTTAAGTTGTATGATTTTTTACACAATAAAATATGTATGATTTTTATGATTGAGCATAATCATGTAATTAATTCTTTTAAAATAATATATACATATCACATATTTATTGAAGAATTTAATAATAAAGGTCTAAAAGATTTTATTTAAACTCAATTCAATTTTTGGTCGGTCAAACTGTCGAACCTGTGCTCATAGTGCGGTAATTAAGAACTAGAAAAAGAATGTTGGATGAGTCTAAAAAGTAAAAAGTGAGGAATATAAATAATTTATATATAGAGATTCGTAAGCGGTAGGGCTCCTCGCTCTCAGCTGAAGCATCCGGACGGCGTAACAGAGCTTTTTTTTTTTTCTTTTAACTACAATTACTCATACAAAATACTATAATTCATATTTATTTAATTACATAAAAATAAGAAAGAAAAGTAGTTTTATTTATCAAAATTTATAAAAAATAGATTATTTTTCAATAATATCCTATTTAATGTATTTTATTTAAATTTTTTTATTTCTCTTATATTTAATTATAAATAAGAGTAAAATAGAAAAAATATTTAATATCTTAAATATTATCAAATAAAATGTATATGTAAAAAATTAAAAATAAAAATTATATTTTAGAATGGGAAAAGTATTTAATACCCAACCCTGGCACATGACACTCACAAATATTACTATTTCCAGCTTTCAGCTTTCGACAATATATATTATGACCTATTTCACTTTATTGGTCCTAATTAGATTAGATTGGCATATTTGAACATCCCCATCTTCTTGTTTTGGACCATTCCTCAAAGTCTTCTTCATTAATGCAATCATCTAATCTTTTTTTTCACCTGATCGAATGCAATCATCTAATCTAACACCACCTACATCTCACAATACTTTTCTTTCTTTCTTTTTTTTTTTTTGTTTTTTGCCACTTTCACAATACTTTTCACACCAAATATTTTTCTACACACATATTAAATTTGTCAAAAAAATATATTCAATATTGTCAGCATTCTTTTTCTTTTTTTTAATATTTATGTCTTGTTACCGTAATTTTATCTAATTTTTTCCTTTGCGGCAAGAAAAAAAGAAACAAACAGTAAGAGTCAAGCAAATTACTTGTGAAACCTGCCAAGTGTACACCGCCACAGACACAATAGAAATCTAGCTGATTCTACAGTGTCTCTTTCAAGAAACCTTTTTTTTTTTTTTTGCTTTGTTATTCATGTGACAAACCATCAAATCAATGCAGCTTAAAATTGCAGATATGCTTTTTATGCCCCACCAAAGAAATAAATCATACATTACAATTAGTGTATAACATAGTGAAAGATTTCAAAATAGACTCAGCTTATTGATGATAAATATATCAAACTAATTATAAATAAACATAATTATCTTGAAATGGTTGATTTAACAATGAGAATTTGTAAGCTAAAGGAGGAAGAAACTAAGCAAAACGCTACAAGTGAAGACCAATGCAGATTGTAGAGAAGTTAAAGGAAGTGTGGTGGGCGAAGCTCCCATGGCCAGACCAGCTATATATGAGCTATCTGCGAGCATGGTCTCTCCGGATGCTCCGCTTGACCCTGAACCCGTAACCGAATACCCAATCGTTGAGTCCGAGTTTGAGGCCAAGTTTGGGTCGGAGCCGAAATTTGAGCCCGAACCCATAACTAGTCCAGCGGGGGTCGCTCCGAATCCGGGACTTTGTGAGGATGTTGATGTTGGCGTTGAGGTCATGGGAGGGGAATCTTGTGATGATTTCTGACTGCGAAAATCAGAGAGGATAGTGAAAGTAATTAATGGGGTTAGCTAAAGATAATGGTTTTGGTGCTGAGTGAGATGAATCATTAAAGGCAAATCCACCAACTATAGTTAAGACCCATTTATTCTGAACCAGCAAATAATTTATAGCCAAAGCATTAAAAAAGTTATTCCTTGGCCGTATACAATGGAAATGCCACCTCCTAATGGGATTTAAATATAATAAAATTATATGCAATCAAGATCACAGATCTATAGTGAAAGATTAAAGATTATATTAAATTCTATAAAATGTGCGGACTAATAATACTCTGATTATGAATGAAATGCAGTATTTGCATTCTTTGTTTTGTTTTTTGTTTTTCTTTTTTTAATCATAACTTATGGGCGGTGTCCCATGGTTTTAACTTTCAATTTTCAATTTTTCACAATTGCTTTATTTAAATAATGGCTATAAACCCAGTGTAATGCTTTTATTTCAGTAATATATTCGTATTTTCAAGCCAAAAAAAAAAGAACATTGATGTCTAATCACCATAAGGTTCTCTAAAGTTGCGAAATACGAAAAATATGTACATACTAATTAATAAAAAAGATCAAAGCATGTACTTCTTATAATTAAATAATTGAATAGCAAGAATATTCAAAATTTATGAAGATGGCTTAGCGAAAATAATTATATATAAATTTAATACTTCAATCTTATTTATAATACAAAAAAAAAAGTATAAAAAAAGTAAAAGTTGAATTTTCCGACTCATAAAAAAAAGTAAAAGTTGAAGAAATTATTTATGAATATTTCAACCTTATTTTATATTAAATGGATGTCCCGTATTTCTTTTGATAAAAGACAGACGCCAGTGCCGGATAAAGAAATGAGCGTCAGTCTGTCAATGTTTGTGTACCGTGATTGTGTCAACAAATAGATGAAAGAAAGGCGAAAAAGAACCCCAACGATAATAAAGAGAAAAAGCGTGCTCTTTTACCTTGGAGAGGATGGACAAAACGTCACCGTATAATCCGCACCCGTACACGTAAACGTGCTCGTGGCGTCGTCGTAGGCGTAGCTATACGATCTCGGGCAAGCCGACTTGAACATTTCCGAGTACACAGACGGCCTACACGTCGCCGGCGAACTATATGCACCGCTGCAACAGTACTCGGGACTGTTAAAAGCCTCACACGCGCTCTTGCACGCGTCTCCCTCCCCCACTCTGAGCTCCTCCGGGCATTGCTGGTTCAGATCCGAAACGCACCCGGTGGAAGCGCACTGACCCGAACCTCCTGTCCCTTCCACGATCATCGGAACATTGTACCCATCCACAAGACTAACGTCGTAAAAGTCTTGCCCTCCTGTACTACTACTGAGCGTAAACTCGGCGAGAGTGACGGGCGGCGATGCTCCGGCGCCGTTGCATTCAAGCTGGCCGGAGCCACAGTCGCCGGTGAGACAGGTGCCGGATCCATGGAAGTTGCAACCGGTTCGAGCCCAGAAGCGGCCGGACCAACCAGTGGGAGCGAGGAAAGAGCGGGAAGTATCTTTGGGGAGCTCAAATCCGGTAGTGTCAAGGCTTCCGCTGCCGGCATTAGCGAGGATTCCGGGCCAGACGGTGTAGTGACATCGGTTGACGAATGTGAAAGTGGTAGCGAGAACTGCTAAAGAAAAGAGTTAAAAAGTAATAAGTAAATTGCAAAGAAGAAGAGAGAATGGAGAGATTTAATTACCTGAGGGAATGAGGAGGAGGAGGAGGAGGGAGATGAGGAAGAGGGTGAAGCAGGAGGAGGAGGAGGAGGGAATATTTTCCATGATGGAATGAATGGGAGAGGGAAGACAATTGCGGAGAGTGATGTTAGTTGGGGACTTGGGAACACTGATAATTAGCGAGGCTTTGTAAAAAGGAATAGGGTTTTGGGTTGGAATTAGATGCATAATCGATAATATCCATACTAGGAAACCATGTTTGGTAAATCATAATCTTTTGCTGTTTTTATATTTGTGGTTTGTAAAAAAAATTTTATCCACGGATAGATTGGGTAAGAGTCTACGTATTTTAAATTTTAACTATACATAATAAACTTATGAAATAAAAAATTTAATGATTATATAATTGATATAAAATTAAAAGATAGCAACATGTTTCTGAAAAAATCTTATAGATGTTTAACAAAATAAAGAGATGAACTGCTAATTATAATATTAATTTATTATATATATCTCATATTATAAGGTAGTATATGAATTTCCACACGTATTATGAAATGAAAATAATATCCCTAAAGTTTAAAAAAAAATTCAAATGTTTTTATTTTATTTCTATTAAATACTCATTTTATAATTTTAACATAATTTATAATACAATATATTACATTAATGAGGGGTAAAAGTGATAAATAAAATTATAAAATTTGATATTGTGGAAAAAAACCTCTCATTTATTATTTTATAATATGGGAGGAAGGGAGTGTAATGATAAAATGTTGAAACCAACTAATCAACTCTAAATATCTCTTTCCAACTCTGAACACTTTTTAATCAACTTTTTTTCGTTTTCGTCAGTAGGTTGGTCATAATCGTTGCATCAATTTCATTATATGTAATGTAGACATTAGTGTTCAGATTTTTTTTTAATTTGATATTAATTATGGTTAAGAATGATTTTGGTTTGTTAGAGGGAAAAATGATTTACATGCTCCCTCCAATTCATAACAATTGTTTTTTCAAGATTTTCACACAATTTAAAGAAATCATTACATGATTTAAAAAATTATAAACTTTAATAATATTTTATCAAAATGTCGTTAATTTAGATACTCTTTTAAATGATACTTCATTCATCCCATATTATAAAGTAATAGAAGGGATTTTAAACATATTAAGAAATTTTTATTACATCTTTAAACTTACAAAAGAACTGAAATTTTCAATTTTACCTTTTTTAATTCCACTCATTTCATTAAATATAGTACTATTTACAATACTAGTAGTATAATAAATGAAGAACCAACAAAATCCGGACACAATTGATAGATGGTTAGGTCTTTTAAGCATGCTGTCCTTGATTCAATCCTTGGTTGTGTGTATTAGAAAAGACTTGGTTAAGAGAAATAAAACCCACCTTGGTAATCTCTACTCCCTAAAAGATTAGTTTTCGGCTGTCAATTGGGGAATACCCTTGGTATTTACTAATATATATATATATAATAAATACAAGAAAAAAATGATAAATCACTTAATATTGTCTTATATTGTAAGACCAAAAAAATCTCTCCTTATAATATGAGACATAGGGAATACATTTAATATTAATAGAGGATAAAATAATAACAAAAATTATGAATTTATTTGACAATATTTTTTATTTTATTGTTTTCAAAACTGTTTTCGAAAATAAGTTTTAGAAATAAGAAAACAAAAAAAATTATTTAAATAATTATTTTCAACATCATAACTAGTAAGTGTTATATAACTTATTCAAAATTTATAACTTTATCATTAATGAGGTGGATATTTTTTACTTTTTCTTGTATTTTCTAAAATAAAAATTACAAAACACCTTAAAAATATTCTAAGTTTTCTATTATTTTAAAATATTTTATAAATAACATGTTTAACAAATAATTTTTTTATTTTTCTATTTTAAAAAAACTGTTTTGGAACTTGTACAAATCATGCCCTACTATTTCATTGAATCTCTAAAATAATAAATATCATAAAAAATTTAAAAAACGCAGGAAACTGATTAGAGGCATAGAGGGAGAGTTGAGAGTGCTGATTGGGCCCCACTCACTACGACTGGGTCCCGCGCACTACGTGTTGTTCTCCACGTCAGACTTTGACCACAGTTGTAGTTACGCCACGTGTGCATAGGGTGCGCCCTGAGCCGTTTTTTTGTTCTTTATTGCATTGGATTCCATTGCCCTTCTCTCTTCTTTTTCAAGCTTCGCTCTCGCTCCCTCCAAATTTTTTGACCTACACACATAATTCATAATTAAGCGTTTCATATTTATAATTAAATAAATCAATTTGTGATTTTTTATTTAAATTATCTATATCTATTTTTTGATGGTCCAAAACAAATATCTATTTTTTATATTATTTAAAAATCATATTGTACTGGCCGGGATGATAAGGCCGAGCTTACAAGTCCGGAGAGGCCGGGATGAGAAGGCCGAGCTTACAAGTCCGGGGAAGATAAAAGTCCATTTGATGTACCACTCTCCGGGCTCATATACACCGAGCTTAAGTGCAACGATCCGAGCATTATATCAGTTATCAAGTGGTAAGCCCGAGTAATTGTACGGCCAAGTGATCGTATGATTAAATAACATCTCGGCCGTAGGACCAACTACCGGGTTTCTCTACAAAAATTGTGATGCTCCGAAAATATTCGACTAGGAGTAACGGTTATGAGAATAATAACCATTACGGAATCATAACTGAAGGACGAAAAATCAGGGATGAAGCAAAAAATGTGCGATACTCCATAATGATTATTTATGAAATATCCCGATAAACAAGGGATGAGAGGGAGAAGACGGTTACACCTTAACGGTCAGGAGAAGGTCAATAAAAAGGGGGCAAGAAGAAGAGAAAAGGAGAGAGCACTGCACACTGTAAAAAAGGAATAGTCTATCTCGGCTTTTTGACGGAACATTTTGGCGCCCACCGTGGGGCCGAGAAAAACTATCCCACCACCAAGAATCATGGTGCGAACCAGGAGCAGTGCGGGTGCAGGAGAACAACATCACGAAGACAGGACTTCTTTGGAGGACCATCCTGTCATTCGGGCAATGCGTGATGAGATGGAAGCATTAAGAAAGGAGAATGAGGAGATGCGTGAAAAGAATAGGCAATTGGAGTGAGAACGCTATCATGAAGATACTTCTCCTCCTCGAGGAGGGGAGCGGGGAAATACCAACAGGGATGCTCAGCGGTCGCATCAGGAGGCAAGTCGACGTGAGGAAACATATCATTCAGAGACGAACATTGAAAATTGGCGAGGGGATAAGCAGGCCATCCGGAGGCATCCGTTCGTTGATGGCATCATGGAGACGCCATTGCCAAAAGGATGGAAGGGCTTAAACTTGGAAAGGTATCATGGTACTACTGATCCTGATGAGCATGTGGATGCGTATGTCACGCAGGTAAATCTGTTCACGAATGAGGATGCAGTTTTGTGTAGGGTCTTCCCTACGTCTTTGAAAGGAGCAGCTTTGAGTTGGTACACTCGGCTCCCACCGCGATCTATTGATTGCTTTGAAACTTTGATAAAAAAATTTAGCGCGCAGTATGCTACCAGCCGACCTCACCAGCTCACCTCGACTGCATTAGTGAACTTACGCCAAGAAAAGGATGAGTCCTTAAGAAGTTTCATGGAGCGTTTCTCATCAGTCTCGGTAAAAATACGAGATCTAAACCCTGAAGTGGCAATGCACACGATGCTTATGGCCCTCAAGCCAGGACCGTTCGCTGATCATTTATGTCGGAAGCCACCTGCCAACATGGATGAACTTAGAAATCGTGCAGCTGGATACATACAAATGGAGGAAGTGTCCAAGTTCAGAAATAAAGTCAGGACCGATCTGGATAGGCGGACGGAGTCAAATAACCGAGGAAGTATAAGGCCGATGTTAGAAAAGGGAAAGTTTAAAAGAGAAGGAACTAGTCGAGGGCCGAAGTATGACCTTTATACTCCGTTAAACGCTCACAGAGCTCGAATTCTGGAAGAAGCGTGCAATACTGAGTTGATACGGCTCCCACCTCCCGGACATACCCCAGAAACGGCAGATCAATCAAAGCATTGCAGGTACCATCGTAACTATGGGCACACCACGGAGGAGTGCTGGACGCTACGGGATAAGATTGAGGAATTAATTCAGGCCGGGCATCTCGGCAACTTTGTACAAAGAAATCGCGGTAATCATCAACCTTATAATGGACGAGGACGTGGTAGAGGTCAGCCCCGAGGTTCAGAAAGGCTTCGACGACCAAATGAGGAAAGAAGGCAACCCGATGATACTCAGAACAGGGAGGAAAACAGAATTAAAGGTGTAATCAATACTATAGCAGGTGGGTTTGCCGGGGGAGGAGCGACCAGCTCAGCTCGGAGAAGGCACCTGAGGGCCATTCGGACAGTAAATGCGACAACGCACCGAGCGCCTCGAAGTTCTCGTCCCATCACCTTCTCGGATGAGGACTTCGAAGGAGTCGATCCTAATCAGGATGACCCTGTGGTGGTTTCGGTAGAAGTGGCGAATTACGTTGTAAGAAAGACGTTGATAGATCAAGGGAGCTCGGCGGATATCTTATATTATACCACTTTCCAGAAGCTCGGGATACCGGACGAGATGATCAAGCCTTATCACGATCAGCTGGTTGGCTTCGCAGGAGAACAAGTTCATACCCGAGGATATGTGGAGTTGTTGACCACTTTCAGGGGAGACCTCGGGTCAAGGACCATCATGATCAGGTACCTTATTATTGATGCAATAACTTCTTATAACATCTTGATAGGTCGACCGGCGTTAAACGAGCTCGGCGCCGTGGTCTCCACTCCACATCTCATGATGAAGTTTCCCTCGGTTACGGGGGATATAATTACAATGAAGGCTGATCAGAAGGTGGCAAGACAATGCTATGTAGATAGTCTAAAAGTCACCAGGAGAGGGGTAGTCGGTAGTGGTATACAGACGAGGAAAGATACCACGTCAGTAAATTTGGTGGAGCTTGATCCCCGACTTGATCTACAGGACCAAAGGCCAAGACCTATTGAAGAATTACGGAAATTTCAGCTCGCCGGTGAAGATCGGTGTACTAGTCTTGGAAGTCAACTCCGAGAAGACACAAAGGAGCAGATAACAAAGATGTTGAAGGACAATGCTGATCTGTTCGCTTGGACTTCTTTGGATATGCCGGGAATTGATCCAAATTTTCTATGCCACAAACTGGCGGTATACCCTGAAGCTAAGCCAGTGGCGCAAAGGAAGAGACGGGTAGGTGAGGAAAGGCGGAAGGCAATGAAGGAAGAAACGGTAAAGTTGATTGATGCTGGGTTCATCCGAGAAATTGAATATACCACGTGGTTGGCCAATGTGGTGCTCGTTAAAAAGGCTAATGGAAGGTGGAGAATGTGCACAGACTACACCGACCTAAATAAGTCATGCCCGAAAGATACGTACCCCCTCCCCAGCATAGATCGGCTTGTAGATGGAGCGTCAGGCTGTGGCTTACTTAGCTTTCTGGATGCTTACTCCGGGTATAATCAGATAAGGATGTATCCCCCTGACGAGGAAAAAACAGCGTTCATGACTGAGAACGCTAACTATTGCTATCAGGTGATGCCGTTCGGATTGAAGAATGCTGGGGCTACATACCAGCGATTGATGGATAAAATATTTCAGGAACAGATTGGGAGAAACCTGGAAGTATATGTTGACGATATGGTAGTGAAGTCCGAAGATCCCTCCAAGCATGCTGCCGACCTTGGCGAGGTGTTCGGAAGAATACGGAAGTACAACATGAGGTTAAATCCTGAGAAGTGCGTATTCGGAGTCAACGGAGGGAAATTCTTAGGATTCATGCTAACACATCGAGGTATTGAAGCTAATCCAGATAAATGCCGAGCTATTATTGACATGAGAAGCCCCCAAAGTATAAAAGAAGTGCAGAAACTGACGGGGCGATTAGCATCACTATCTCGCTTCATACCGAGGTTAGCGGAGAAAGCTAGGCCGTTCTTTAAGTTACTCAAGAAGGCTAAGCGGTATGAGTGGAGTGAGGAATGTGAGCAAGCATTTCAGAATTTCAAAGGCTTCTTTTCGGCACCTCCGATCCTTAATCGGCCGGTTCCTAATAAAGAGTTGCTGTTGTATATGTCGGTGACCGAGCATGCAATTAGCTCGGTGATGGTGCAGGAAATGGGCAAGCAGCAAATACCAGTATATTTTATCAGCCGAGTATTGCACAATGCGGAATCAAGGTATCAGACTATTGAGAAGTTAGCTCTGGCTCTGGTCATCTCGGCGAGAAGATTGCGACCTTATTTTCAAAGTCATGAGGTTGTTGTAAAAACTGATCATCCCGTAAAGCAGGTCTTGAGGAAACCCGAGTTGGCAGGCCGAATGATCTCGTGGTCAGTTGAGTTGTCAGAGTTCGGTATCAGGTATGAGTCAAGAGGGCCAATTAAGGCGCAATGTCTATCTGATTTTGTTGCCGAACTTACCCCACCCGAAAATTACAAAGACGGGGACCAATGGATACTTTATGTGGATGGCTCATCCAATACCAAGGGGAGCGGAGCGGGAATCATTTTGGAAGGACCCGGAGGGGTAACTTTGGAGCAGTCTCTTAAGATCGACTTCCTGGTCACTAATAATCAGGCCGAGTATGAAGCTTTAATTGCGGGGTTAAATCTAGCCAGAGAGGTGGGGGCAAGTCGGGTAAGATGTCGGAGTGATTCACAGTTGGTTTCTGAACAAGTCTCGGGAGCTTACCAAGCCAAAGACCCACAGTTGGCAAAATACTTGAACAAGGTGAAACACTTGGCTGAATGCTTTGATGAATTTGTGATTGAGCACATTCCAAGAGAAGAAAACTCCCGAGCTGATTTGTTGTCCAGATTAGCTAACGTCAAAAGGCTCGGGCAGCATGAAACAATCATCAGGGAGACCATATATCAGCCTAGTGTTGATCTTGATGAGGTTATGGCCGGAAATAGCCCGGACCAGAACTGGATGACCCCTATTTGGAATTATCTGGCCGAAGGGACTTTGCCCAACGACCAGAACGAAGCAAGGAGATTGAAGCTGAAGTCCTCCCATTACATAATAATGGGAAAGGACTTGTACAGGCGAGGATTCTCAACCCCCTTATTAAAATGCCTGACTCCTGAACAGGCGAAATATGTTATGAGCGAAATCCATGAAGGAGTGTGTGGGATGCATACCGGTGGAAGATCTATGGCAGTAAGAGTAATTCGGGCTGGCTATTATTGGCCCACTATCCGAGCTGATTGCACCGAGTATAGTAAGAAGTGTACTGAGTGCCAAAAGTTTGGCAGTCTACGCCATGCACCGCCGGAAGAATTGCACACACTGACGTCTCCGTGGCCATTCTTGGTATGGGGAATGGATATTCTTGGACCTTTTCCGATTGGAAAAGGGCAGGTCAAGTTCTTAATAGTTGGCATAGACTATTTCACTAAATGGATTGAGGCGGAATCATTAGCTAAGATCACGGCACAACAAGTACAGAAATTTGTATGGAGGAATATTGTTTGTCGGTATGGGATTCCTCACTCGGTGGTTACTGATAATGGGAGGCAGTTTATTGATGGAAACCTGAAGCAATTCTATGATCAGCTTGGTATAAAGCATCGAGTGTCTTCGGTCGAGCATCCTCAAACAAATGGACAGGCAGAAGCAGCGAACAAGGTTATTCTTGGGGAACTCAAGAAGAGATTAGGAAGAGCAAAGGGGGCCTGGGCCGAAGAGTTACCGAGCATTCTGTGGGCTTATCATTGCACGCCTCAGTCAAGCACCAAGGAAACTCCTTTTAAGCTGACCTTTGGAGCTGATGCAATGATCCCGGTGGAAGTAGGAGAGCCGTCCTTTAGACGAACACTCCTTGATCAACATACGAACCAGGAAAATATGGAAGTCGAACTAGATCTATCCGAGGAGATCCGGGAAAATGCACGTATACAAGAACAGGCTTGTAAGCAAAGAGCGGCTCGGCGTTATAATTCTCGACTTAAACCAAGGAGTTTTGATCGTGGAGATCTTGTTTGGAGAAAGCAGAATGAAGCAAGGAAAAACATCAGCGAGGGAAAGCTAGCTGCGAACTGGGAAGGGCCTTACCGAGTTACTGAAGCGTTGGGCAATGGAGCATATAGATTAGAAAAGTTGTCAGGGGAAGCAATCCCTAGGACATGGAATGCTTCTCACCTCAAAATTTATTTCAGTTAGTTGATGTATACAAAGAAGGCGGTGTACTCTTTTTCCTAACTTGGTCTTTTGTCCCAAAGGATATACAAAAAAGGGTTTTGGCCGAGAAGGTTTTAACGAGGCACGCCTACCTACTTTGATAAAGGAAATTCTTTGTCATGATTTCATTCATTTTAAGCCTCGGTCAAGTGTGAACCAAGGTCTTCAATTAAAATCCGGTCAAGTATGAACCGAGATATCCAGTTAAAATTCGGTCAAGTGTGAACCAAGGTCTTCAATTAAAATCCGGTCAAGTATGAACCGAGATATCCAATTAAAATTCGGTCAAGTGTGAACCGAGGTCTTCAATTGAAATCTGGTCAAGTGTGAACCGAGGTCTCCAGTCAAAAATTCGGTCAAGTATGAACCGGGCATTCGAATTAAACTTGGTCAAGTTTGAACCAAAAAATTGTTAAAATTCGGTCAAGTGTGAACCGAGATCCTCAAATAAAATCCGGTCAAGTATGAACCGAGATCCTCTATTAAAATTCGGTCAAGTGTGAACCGAGATCCCCAATTAAAATTCGGTCGAATATGAACCGAGGTTTTCAATTAAAATTCGGTCAATTATGAACCGAGGTTTTCAAATAAAATCCGGTCAAGTACAAACCAAGAGACTGAATTAAATTTTAGTCGAGATCGAACCAAGAGGAAAAGAGACGGATTATCATTAATTAGAAACAATTCTGAATAAACATCAAAAATAGACCATCAAGGAGGTGGGCCGTTTACTTTTCAGTTCTCCAATTCCTCCTCGTCAACAAGCACACCATCTTTGACGTCTTTATTTACATCGAAAGCCGAGAGCTCAATTTTCGAAAGAAAGAGGTGCACCTGACGAAGTGCTTTATGAAAGCCTTCTATATGCTCTTTCATTATTTGTTGCACGGCTTCCTTAACATCAGCCTCAAGCTCGGATTGTTTCTCCCTCGCTTGTTCCAAGTCCTTTTGCAAATTAGCAGCGAGGGCCGAGGACTCGGCTTCAGCGCTCCTTGCCCAAGCAACCTCAGCTGTCAGGGCATCCCGCTCCTTCTCAACTGCTTGCACTTTCATCTCGGCATTAGCAAGGGATCCTTTCAGCTCCTCCACTTGCAGAAGGAGAGCTGCTTGAGATTTTGAAGCCTCGGCGAGTTCTGAAGAAGCCTTGTCTTTTGCATTGGTTGCTTCCAGGAGCTCGGCTTTCGCAGCTTTCAGGCGACGGTCACTCTCCTCAAACTCCTCCCCACAGAGCGAGGCCACGGTCGCTGCACGCAGGCACATAGCCGACATGGAGTCCAAAACAGCCTTGGGACCCAATCGTTGTAAAGCTTCCTTGTCCCCGATTTTCTGGATGCCACTCCCAAAAAACCTAGCAATGCTCGGGTCAGTGCTCGAAGGTGAGCGTCTAATGGGAGACGGCAGGAGAGGTGAGCGAATTGAATAAACAGGCTCCTCGGCGGTGGTCGGAAGTCGGGCGCGTTTGCTCGGGGGGCTGTGTGGAGAGGAAGTGATCTCAACAACTTCCGTTGTCGTCATTGCCTCGGCATGTCCTCTCTCCTCTCTATCAGGGCGAGCTTGCAGGTTCTCGGTAGAAGGTCCTGCTGATGAGGCCATGTTTTTTATTGATCGCCAGTTGAATTTCCCCATCACCACTGCAGAGTAGAAAATATATATATTAAAAACTCAGACAAGAATGGCAGCAGAAGAAAAAAGAAATTCAACACTCACGTGAAAAATCTTTATTAGGAGTTGAGGAATAAGGGAGCCTAAGTAAAATTTTGCAGTTCAAGGGGCGAGGTAATCTATTTAATTTATCGACATCCGCTTTTTCGGATGCCGACATATCCTCATAGCACCAAGACTGGAATTTGATCGGAGTCCGAGTCCAATATAGAGGAAACCTGGGTCGTCCCTCCTCATTGAAAAACATTTCCGAGTATCCTTCGGCTGGGCGCACCTTAAAGAAACTTCCTTTGAAGTCTTTGTAGGATGAGGTATATGGGCCGATTATTCCCTTTTTATTCATGCCACTGAGAGAAATCTAGCCGATCTTATTTCCAAATCGGATCTGGTAGAAGTAGAGAAATTTTGGAGCAGTCGGCGTCATGTTCAATTTTCTGCACAGGACTTCGAAAGCCTTTAAAAACGCCCAGCTGTTGGGATGAAGCTGAGTCGGAGCGACGTTCAACGCCCTTAAAACAGCGCACTCAAACTCCGAAAAAGGAAGGCCAACTCCCAGTGACTCAAATAATGTTTTATACATATAGGTAAAATGTATTTGCCCTCGTTGTGCTGACATAAAAACGTGCTCATCTTCTGTACATGGCTCAGCAATCACGGCCTCCTCTGTTTGTATGCTAGACAGAGAGATGGATTTCCTCATTTCCATGATCGACTTAGCAGTCCGAAATCTAGAGTGATAAGATCCAACTTCTCCTTTAACCCAATAATATCCCGGAAGTTGAATGTCGGGAACTGGATCTTTTCGAACCCTTGAACCGATTTTTCGCGGGTTGGGAACAGTTACTTGCACGGCAGTAGCCGAAGATGAAGCTTCCCTTTCAGTCGGGAAGTCGGCCAGACGAAAATTCAGTTCTGCGCTGGGAAAGGAAGAGTTTGATGGTGAAGGATCTTCTCCGATACCCATAACTTCCCTCTCAACTAAGATTCGATGGGGGGACGACCCAGCGGGCGTCTCGGATCCTCGGCTTGAACTCATAATGGTTTGGAAAAATATAATATAGAGTGTAGAAACTGAGAAAAAGGAGAAAGATAGAGAGGGCGTACCTGGAAAAATGACGAAAAGGGTGAGAAAAAGGAGGATAGAGACGACAGAAAGGTTAGAGATGATGGAAAGATTCAGAAGGAATGAAAGGTAAATGAAGTTTAAAGTGAAAGGATGAACGCTTGAGTCCTACACGTATATTGTGAAACCCCTCCTCGAAACGAGTAATGTAATCATGACTTTGGGCAACAAATCGTCACCATTGGGGAACGTGGTCTAACTGACAAGAAGGCGCAGCATTAAATGACGCCGCGTGTAGCTGTACGTATAAGTGCATTACCGTCTCAGAAACCGAAACGTCAAGGAGCCTTAGGGAAGGTTCTCGAATCCCCAGGATACTGAAACGGTTCAAAATTTAAAAAACCAGTCTTTAGTTGGTCACGTGATCCAGAGCCTTTTCGTCCGAATCGGCCTCGAGGCTCGGGGGGCTAGTGTACTGGCCGGGATGATAAAGCCGAGCTTACAAGTCCGGAGAGGCCGGGATGAGAAGGCCGAGCTTACAAGTCCGGGGAAGATAAAAGTCCATTTGATGTACCACTCTCCGGGCTCATATACACCGAGCTTAAGTGCAACGATCCGAGCATTATATCAGTTATCAAGTGGTAAGCCCGAGTAATTGTACGGCCAAGTGATCGTATGATTAAATAACATCTCGGCCGTAGGACCAACTACCGGGTTTCTCTACAAAAATTGTGATGCTCCGAAAATATTCGACTAGGAGTAACGGTTATGAGAACAATAACCATTACGGAATCATAACTGAAGGACGAAAAATCAGGGATGAAGCAAAAAATGTGCGATACTCCATAATGATTATTTATGAAATATCCCGATAAACAAGGGATGAGAGGGAGAAGACGGTTACACCTTAACGGTCAGGAGAAGGTCAATAAAAAGGGGGCAAGAAGAAGAGAAAAGGAGAGAGCACTGCACACTGTAAAAAAGGAATAGTCTATCTCGGCTTTTTGACGGAACACATATATTTCTTATATTATATTTAAATTGAAATATAAATAACAAAATATAAAACTCCACATATATATATATATGTCCAATCCATATATGTGAACATAATAGTAAAATAGATTCCATCAGCTGGATGCAGTATATATAATGTTATTTTCTTTTTAACTTTGACATCTTGGCCGCAAACCAAACAGTCCCTTACCCCCATAACATATATTATCAGTGACAGACACGTTTTGCAAGAAATACGTGTGGGGGCAATTTGATCTTTTTACTCCTGAAAAAGGACTTTTTTCATTTTATGCTTTTATTATAAGATGGAAGGAATGCTCATTTAAATCAATGTTCACACCGAATTATATACATCTCTTAAGAAAGATGAAATGTGGTGGATGCCTTAAGCTGACGGAGATCAGTTATAATGCTGAACTAGACAATTGAAGTTGTTAAAAAAACTGAAGTAAAATGACTCTTACTAGTTTATTAAGCATAAATTGTGAGATAATTACTCTTACTAGTTTCAATTTAAAAATTTAGGCGTAAAAGGCCCTTAAAAAAACTCCAGCTAACTTTTTGGAAATTAAAATGACTACACCATAAGCATCATTTATGTTATTGAATTCAGGTACCTAATCATGACATGATCTAATTTAAATAATCCACTCAAACATCTTTTGAAGTTATGGCTTACTCACTTGTTTAATGATTTATAAATTAATTATATTCTCCTTTATAAATATCACTTTTTTTTGTTAACAAAATGGGAAGGAGGAAGGTGCTCCCAATTCCTTGGAGAGTTCAAAATTTTAGTAGCTGATAAATCTGTCTTATACCTTCAGTCGCTACTAAGGGTCCAAACACTCAGGACCTTGAGATCGAACTAACTGCTAGCCCATTAGTAGGTACTGGTTTAATTGGGTTCGTGATCCACTAGGGGTGGGGGCCACGATTGGATATCCCCAAGTAGGATTTTAATGACAAAGAGAAAATTCAAACCCACAATCTAGATATTGTAGAATTGATTTTCTTACATCTTGTGTCAACCTACATTGGTTCTTTTATAAATATCAGATTTTTTTACATAAAAAGTTGATGTGGCTCAGTAGAGATCTCATCGGCCCGAAAAGGGATTAAAATGAAATGCTCTTTATGGTTATCTTAGAAGAATGTTAGATGCACTTTTCATCCTTCTATTTTATTGAGATTTTATTTCTGTCTTTTAACTTCATTTTGTTTTAATCTAATCCATGAATTTTACTTATATTTAGTTTCTATCCACATGCTCCATTGAGTTACAAAATTAATTATTTAATTTTTGTTTAAATTTCACTTTCGTCTCTTGATTATATTTTGGTTCAATTTAAACATTTAAAGTTTTCATATGTTTAAAATTTTGTTCCTTAGTTTATTCTGTTTTAATTTAATCATTAATTTTGCTTGGCCAAAAAAACATTAATTTTCCACAATTACTGAAATATGTTTTCATAATACTATCAACTTAAAATTGTAAATGTATGTGCGCGCGCTGCGGGAGCCGGGGGGGTCTATATTTTGGGTAAGGCTCTGTAGCTAGTCCAACCCATGGGACTCATATTACACCGCATGGAACCGTTATAGTAAATCCAGTCTTGTTCACCAGTCTTTAAGATTTCGGATCCAACATGTGGGTTAGGACACAAAATAAGTTATGGGCCTTGCTTGACGGGCTTGAAGTCTGTTGGTGCCTCGGCTTCAAGTTGAAAGTGACTCCAAGAGGGTAGTTTAGGCATGCAACAATGTTAATCTCACCCCCAACAGCGACTGGCTCATTCTGAACACAAGTAGGCTGCTTGTGCTTCAACAAGAATGGGAAGCGGAAATCAAACATATTTTTAGGAAAGCTAACATTTGTGTGGACTAGTTTTCATGTGTTAACTATGCCACTTAGAGACTTACTTGGTCTTCTTAAAAGTGACATGGTTGGCAATATGTTACCACGCGGATAGTTGTGTAATTTTTTTCTTTCTTTTTGTTGTTCAGTCTTCCTGGACTCAGTTTCCTAAAAAAAAAAATTGCATTGTTTTCTTACACCTATGGTGCAATTACTTCACCAAGAACTTTTGTTTTTTAAAGAAAAGCATCCAATATCAAATATCGAAATGGTATAAGCAACATAGCATTTTTTTGTCCATAAAGTCAAATTCAAGATCTTATTTAAGGGTTATGAATTATTTACCATTTACCATTTAGCTCAACCATAGTTGGTTATTAAATTCTTAATTTACACATGATATGCATATTAATGGAGAGGGACAGTTCCGACTGAAATATTGAAGTGTGTGTGTATATATATATATATAGTTGGCAAGAATCACTTCTCCAACGATGATGAAAAAAAATGCAACTGATTATAGAAATAGAATTGTCGTTAGAGTCTTGGAGAATAGTTAAAATTATGAATTCGGAATAATAGTGAATTAAATTGTCTGTCTGTAGTATACAAACGCATGGCTTAAGAAGAAATATCATATATCAATTGACAAAGTAATTAGTTGCTAATTTCACTTCCCCCGCCCCCTCCTTACTGTATACAAAAAGCCTTATTATTTATAAACCATAAATAATGTGACTGCATTTAGTTAAAAAAAAAATAGTGCACACCAATTATACAATCTAATTTAGTACAAATAGGAATTTCATTTTTTTTTTTGATAAACAATAGCTATCTTTCTATTGGAGTTAGTCCTATTCGAGGTACGGTTGGATACTAAATATGGACATCTCTCCCAACGGAAAATAAGAATTTCATTTTAATAGGATTGGATGATAATAATATTCTTCACATTGGGTTGGAAAATGGGTTGGTAAGAAAATAGGCTAGGCATGCGCTGGTGCATTTTCTCACGGGCTATTATTTGCCTAACTTAGAACAACCCGCCATATATTCAAATGTTTTCCCCCCAAATTTTTCAATATTTTTAATAATAACCTAAACAAATAATTTGGTATAATCAAATAAAAATCACATAAACCACTAATTCACTAAAATATATTAATATATACACACACACACTAAAAGTCTAACATATAAGAAGTCACAAGAACATCTAAAATAACCATAGACTAATCCACTAACTCCAACTTCCATTTTCCAACTATAACTATCTATTCAATACAATAATCCAATAATATTAAACTATCATATAATTACAATTCACCCACACACAAAAGTTCATACATCTTCAATTTCAATATGACTCAAACTCATAAATTCATTCCACATCATTATAATATCTAAACTCTATTTAATTTAATAGTTCATCCAAAATTATATTCATTTTTTAATATTTAGACTCTATTAAAAATGTTTTAACAAAAGAGATTTATAGAAATATGTTAAGAAATATTAAAATAATTAAAATGTGAAGAAAATTTATTAAAGAAAAGTGGTTAAATAGACTGACCAACGAGTTTGGCAAGTTAACCCATTTATCTTGTGAAAAAGCCCACTTCAATATGAACTTTATTTTTTTCAATTTTGACTACCCATAAAACGGATCAGTCACAAGTTGAAACCTATTTTCTTAACTCAAAATCTCAAGGGCAGAGGACAGGCACAAAACTTTGGAAAGTTCGCTGTTTAGAAGGTAGTATTGCTAAACACGTGTAAGATTGAAGTAGAACGAATTATTTATGTTTTTAATATACTATCAGCTTCTCTAACTTACAACTTAAGACTACAAAGTCAGCACATGACAATTCCATGAGAGGCTAATATTAAACATCAAAATACAGTTAACATAAAACATCAAAAATAATTTTCAGCTTTTAATTTCACGGGGTTATAAGTAACATTATTTAGAAAATAATTGAGTCGTAGTTGCAGCTGCGCTTTCTACACGCTATAAACTGTATCCTCCTGTACAAAGCAATAGCAAAAGCAAGAATATTTACTTGTTTTTTTTTTACCGGCGTAATAATATTTACTTGAAACTTTTGAAGATGCCATATCAAGAATATAGCAACTCCCAAAATCTGATACCAGACTCAGAAATGTTAAACAAATACTTTACAAATTGCCAATGCCTTTTATAGTAAACTCAGAAATCAACAATTTACCGAAATAAACTATTAAAATTTTGATGTACATTGAACAAAGGAGAAAAATGTATTTACAGTATACCCCCATATAGTATGTTCTTGCAGTCCTGCATGATATGAAGAATCAGCAGACAAATCATTAGAAACTCTAATGCAAAATTAGTAAGGAGGGAGAGAGACACTTAACAAAATGAAGAGCTCACACACATTCAGTTAAGATGCAACTCAGCTACTTTCCTTTAACTATCTGCTTCAGGTGTCCATGCATATATAAGTCACAAGGGGTGAAAAAGAGAGCAAAAAAGGAAAATTGCTGCTGCAAGAGAGGCAACATAAGCCATGATCTGCATTTGATTAAGACCTGTTGATGAAGAAACGCCTGAATGATTCCTTGACAAGTACATCATGGTCTTGTTTACCAGAGGAAGTGTTGCACCATCTTTTCGTGCTCCCAGCAATTTTTGGCTGTATGACATCAAGTCAAGATACATTATACATATACGTCATTGAATACTGATAACCAGTAGATATGCTCTAGAAGCAATGACAATCATACCATTTATGCATTAAAAAGGCTAGATGTCCTATTTTAATTCCAACTGGACACATTAATTCAAGATGAAATCCCAAACCTAAGGCATCCAATTGAGCTAGGAGAGTCCTAATTCACAAGTTTAATCCATGGTTGCCACACTTTTATTAATTGTTGGTTGTTAGCTTTAAATTCCTTCCAGTTGCTAGTCTAGTTGCATTTCATTGTTCTCGTATTTTGCCATTCGTATTCCACTTCAATTTTGCATAAAACCCCCCCTCAATTTATTTCTAATTTTCTGTCTAAACACTTATAAAACTTATCTAAACAATTTACAAGTCAATTCCTTAAAAGATCGACCTAGGTTGCACCTTACATTGCAAAATTCCTTTTGTAATCTAGTACTATTTGAAACCTCGACAATGTTGTTCAAGGAAGTTTAAAAACAGAGTGAAAAGAGGCATTTATAAAAGAAAAGTTTCAAGGAAGCCTACTGTTTTTTTAGGTAATGGGCAGCAGTTCACACTAGAACATGAAAAAGAGAATTAAGGTTTTATTTACAAACTTTTGATTTGAGAGATCAGATTGCAAACTTAGTGAGGGAAAGAGCTGTCTATGGTAAATATAAATATAGATCCTTGTAAGAGCTCCTTAGAATATATAGCTTTACATTGATTACGTAATTCATTGATGGGTACTTAAGTGGCAAGGGGAAAACTTCCCCAAATGTTAGCTTGAGGTGGGAGAACTATCAACTTAAATATTCCATTGAGTATCCCGTATTACTCACTGGGGATTTAGACATCCTATACTACCCTAATCCCCATCATCCTTATTTGTTGTTATTTTATATCAATGAACGATTGTTACTTCCATTCTTTGTGAAGTAAAAGTGAAAACCTAAGATTCCATTTGTAACATATGCTCATACACAAGCAAGACCAACCAATCAACTGCACAAAACTTAATCAACTGCACAAAACTTCGGGGCCACAGTTAGGCTGTCGAAATACCTTCATCCCTTGATTAGCACCCTTGGCTACCCTCGGCTAAAACCAACAAGTTCAGATAGCTGGTTCTGCTATTACATTGTGAATAAGTCATATATCAAGCAAAATTATGATGCATAAAGAACAGATTAGACCCAGGGAATATCAAAGCATGGGCTTATGAACATATTGCCAGGTTCATTATTCAGTTTATCCAGTGTTGCACTACAATGGGCTCTAATAAGGTATCGACACCAACCTCCCCTATAAGCTAATAAAACTATTCTTCGGTAAAACAAGAGTAAAGAAAACAAAACATCAGACACTAGAGCAGCAAGAAGAACAAAGCGAAAATGTAATTCAAGGGCAGCATGGCCCCCACCTCCCTTTTTGACATCCCTTAGGCAACATTCAATTTTGTTAGACACTAATTTGACTGAAGGTAGAGGTATAAATGTTCCATTTTATCCTCACTCAATCTATCCGTTAAAAGATTGTTAAAAAAAAAAAAAACAATCCATTAAAAGAATTAAGGAAAAAAAATTAATAATTAGCTGTCAATTTATCTTGAGATGTATGCAAAGCATACTCCGCGTTACAAGGCTTTAAGCTACCTATTATATTGTTTGGACAAAAACACCACCTATCATTTTTAGTATATATGAAAGCTAAAAGCGAAAAAGAAAGATTCAAGCATTAATGTGCTATCTGGATCATATATTGGACTCACTAATCACATACAAATTTAAAAAAAATATGTTATTTTCTTTAATCCTTAATATTCAATCATTTTAATTAAATTATATGAATTAAGTATGAAAATTACAAATATTTAACTATTCTAACTTTTCTAGAAATTACAATATTTACTTAAAACTACCATTATTTAATAGCTTCATTTATTTGAATATATTAAATATAAATATTTTTTAAAATATATAATAAATAATACCTGATGTATTTTGGAACTGACGTTCTTTGTACAATTCTACATCTACTCACGACAGGAAGAGTACATGGTTATTGAGCCAAGGAGTAATTGTTTGTACCTGGTGTAGGGCAAGGGGCAGAATATGATCAAGTAGTCAGACGAGGCACACGTGTAAGTGCTAGTCTTGTCATCGTATGCGTAGCTATACGCGCGGGGGCAAACGTGCTTGAAGAATTCCGAATATACCGATGGATGACACGTGTCAGGCGTAGAGTACGCCTCACTACAACAATACTGCGGATCCCCAAAAGCCTCACACGCGCTTCTGCAAGCCACGCTATCACCACCAGTGCCAGTCCCGTTCCCACGCGCCACCCGAAGATCAGCCGGGCACGCTCCGTTCAGGTCCACCAAACACCCGGTGGCGCTGCATCCACCCCGTTTTCCTCCTTTCGCGACGATCAGCATCGGCAGGTTGTAGCCATCGACCAAACTCACGTCGTAGAAATCTAACCCGTCGGCGCCGTTGAGAGTGAACTCAGCCAAAGTCGCGGGCGGCTTAGCTCCGCCGGCACACGCTACTTCACCGGAGCCACAGTCTGCAGTGAGGCAGGAGAACTTGCCGTCGGAATCTCGACCGCATAGAGTTCGAGCCCATATCCTACCCGACCAAGATTTTGGGATGTTGATGGTCTTTGACTTGCCACTCTGGAGAGCGAATCCAGTGGTGGGAGGCTGCGGGGAAGTGGCGCCGGAGAGCAAACCCGGCCAAATCGTGTGGTGACACTTGTTCACAATCTCGAAGGACGCCGATTGTACCTCTGCAATCAACAGAAACGACTAATGATGAGGTAAACGAAATGAAATAGAAAGAAACAAAAAGAAGGGGTGACTTCGAAGGTTCATGAAATTTGTATTGATTACGGAAAGATAATGCGAGGAAGGTAAGAATAATGACGAAGAGAAGAAGGCGTCCCATAGAGGAAAGCAGCAGAATTATTCATTCATCAAAACATGAGTGAGATTGATTTAGACAATGGCAAGGAACTTTACTTTTCTTGTGAAGTCTGTGCTGGTTTAGTTCTGTTTCTTTCTACCAAAAATAACATATTTTCGGGGGAAAAGTTACCATCAGACTTCAACATTTTTTTTTGTTTTAAAACAGAATATCAATATATCAATGCAATATAAAATCCATAACATATCATGAACAGTGGATTATGTTAGGCTTTAATTAGAAGTAGGTTTTGTGCACGATAAAAAATAAGAAAAAAGATATTTTAAGATTCACGTCTGAAAATATTTTTTTAAATATCTGATTTAAAAATTCAATATTTTTATAAAATAAATTTTCAACTCAAATCAAATGAATTTTCTATTAGTACTTTTTATTTGTCAATATTTTTTTATAAAAATTTTAAATTATCTTTTTCTTTAGAAAATATGAGATGATGTGTCTATTTGTGATTAATAAATCATGTGATTTTCTATATTATAAAATCACATAATATTAATGATTCTTTGAGAAGCCAACAGACTATAACTGTTCATGAGTCAAATAAGCCCCCGCTTGGCAATTGGCTTCAAATTAATAATATATTATTAATATATGTGATTTGTCTACTATCACAAGTCATTTTTTGTAGTTTTATTATATTTAGTGATTGATTATAATGATTTTTAACTATATGCCAATATATATAGTGGCCATAAAAAATATGTATGTAAAAAAAAAAATTTTATTATTATATTCAAATTATTTTTAATGATTTTATACACGCCCAGCAAATACTTGTAGGGGTTAGTGTACGTAGTTACATTAATTGATAACACTATGCCTTTTTCAAATTAGTGACTAATAACTGACCTTTCTAGAAGCTTGCATTTGCGTTATTGCCAACTTTCCCATGCATCATGCCGTCAATCTTTCTTTGATCTAAGTCTCAACTTTATGACGTTAAATATGTAGCATTAATTATAAAGTAGTAGAAACTAGTTTATATATATAGCAAAGGAAGGAAGAAAGCAAGTAGTAGAAGCAAGGACATGAGTATTAGTTTTTAACTATGTTTGGAAGTATAAGAGGTGAGAAAGGTATGTGGGAACCTTTCAGGTTGGAAGTGTGGTTGTTTATCTATCCATGGCAGGGTTGCAAGCAGGTGGGTACTGAGGAACATGCCAATATATACAATTCAAGTATGTAAGCTTCTGGTGAACATTTGTGAACAAAATGAAAGACTGAAAAAGATCAGGAATTTCATATGGGGGCAGGCAGGGTGATGAATCGGTGCGAAAGCTGCATATAAAAGGATATTGTGGTTAATTTCAGGTTGGAAATATATAGTAAGTATATTAGAGCGAGATCAAGCAGGTGATAATACATTCATTGCCAGGTCAAATGATTCTCCTATCTGAAAAAATATTATATGTAAACAATTAAGAGTAGTGGAGGGGGATTATTAGAATATATATATATATATATATTGAGCATCGAAATAATGGACCATAAGTTGCCTGCCCCGTCTCCTTCGAATATTTGCCTCGAGAATCTGCGGATCAGTTGGGGAACATGGGAATGGAATGTGAGCGTAACACACGATTTCTTCCCCATCTTATTTGATGGATTTGACAAGGACCTACTAGGGGCTTTTTGTGGCTTGCTTTGGGCTTAAGCCCTCGTTCGCACCCAAAAACAATCGCAGAAAATCTGTGTACTTCCCCAGAGTAAGACTCATGATTAAGTGGTATGGGAATCAATACTGCATTAAGCATTTGGACCTTCCGGCCTCATGTTATGCCGAATCCTTTTTTTTTATTTATTTATTTAGATGCGTAAGATTCAATTGTAAGTTTGATGACCAAAAACCAAAATAAATTGTAAGTTCTTTTGGTCACTTTAGATTGGCCCATTTTATAAATTTGGGCTAAAGCCCAATACCATGAAATTTCAGGTTGAACTATTTATTGTCATCGGCCCAAAAAAGACTTGCGTTTTCGTTACCAAATACAGTTCAACCAATTTTAGAATTTGGCCGGCGTTATATACTCGATACCTCTAGTCTACATGTTATAGATCTCGGCAATATCAACAATTTAATAATAAATGTCCAATTGTCTTTTTGGCTATAATTGTCAAATTCAATAACAATTAATGTGCGCCCAAAGATAGATAATAAGGACAATGCAAAATTTAGAATAAGTTGAAACAAGTTTTAAGAACCTTAAAAACATTTAAGCATCAAATTAAGGGCTTAAGGCAAATAGATACGACTCGTTCATTCACTCTTTATTTTTCAAAATCATGTGCCTCTCCATTTGTGTCAGAAAGCTTCCGTGAATAATGCAAAAGAAGGCATTGAAAGGATCCATAAATTTATGTTTCGTGAGTCATGTATAGGAGGACCCAAGCCAGCATGGAGGGGAAAGAATGATGGTGTTTCTTTATAAGTAACTTCAAAGCAATTGTTGACTACCATTGCTATGGGACTATGGTTGACTACCTTTGTATCAAACAGTAGTATTTGCAGTGCAATCATCCATCTTATGAATTTGAATCACAAGTCAATGCAGGTGTTTGCCTACCAAAGCCCCAAAAAAGCTATACCTTCCTTCAAACACTTAGACCCACAAAAAATATAGCACACCAAGCAAAGTAGATATGGTGTTCAATCATTGCTTTACATAATCCTTTTTAACATGAGACGATGTCATGCACAGCTTCAAATCCTGACTATTTTATTTTTGATTGAGCTTAACTAAATTTGGCTGTATAACCTTAATTGCACGCTTATTATATTGAATTGAGAGAGTTTCATTATTTAACAGATGATTATGATTTCATCATCTGCTGCTCTAGGGGATTAATTTAGCACAGAACCTTCCTTTAATTTCCAACCTTTATAGGTTTCACCTTGGAAGATTAATAGTAAGTGTTAAGACCAACAAAATCGTGTAGTGCACTTTATCAAACAGATACTATATATGTAGTTAGTTGTTTGTTTGGTTGCGACAAATATTAAAGCATGCACTTTAAATTGAAACATCTTGCTCTCTCTTCGTTATTTATCAGTGCAAATCCACTGATTTTAACTTTTTATCTTCGGTCCCCTGCGTTAAAAAAGATTCCCCAGTATGATACACGAAACGACATTTTATTATTATAACTAGCATCCCTTGTCTTCAGTTCTCCTACCCACCCCAAAACTTCGATTGCAATAAGACTGTTCATGATTCAGTCTTTATATATCATCTTATTAGTTAGTGATAATGCCCGAGGTTGGTTGGTTTTTTCCCCTAATTTGAATTAATAACTTCGGGGAAGATGTTAGTTAATTACTCCAACAATATTATTCAGCAAGAAGTATAAGTTTTTATACCAAAACATTCTGCAATTTTCTCGCTAATTTGCTTAAGAAAACCAACATAAACGAATTAGAACATATTTGAAGCTTCCTTAAGCATCATTTTGCTTCGAAGTTTCTTCAAAGCGTGCCGAAACATACTGAATACGCTAATCATGCAGATTCCCACGTTGTGAGCACTCGTTCAACTGACAAGGGCCAATGTAAATTTTAGTTCATCCAACCACTGAAACAACATCAATTTGCCTGTACCACCATATTTTAGCATCAACATCCTAATTTAATCGGGTTTGATTACGTTAACAACGTGGATTTGAATAAACTAGAACGTTTGAACAGAATGGATATGGTCAAGGAGACAAGCCCACAGAGAATGTTTCTGGTCCCAGCGACTTGGCCAAAGTATAACCAAACAAGCAATGGGTGATATGTGTTTCAATTCAGCTCATGCTTCCCCTTTTCTTCATTAGAACTTTGTTCGGGGTAATTAGTAAAGAAAGACGAACTCATAATGGGTTATCATCATGAGAAGAAGGTGAATAATGAGTAAACTCTCCAAAACTTTTACCCGGGGGTGTTTGGACCAGTGTCAGAGAACTTGAAGACAAAGTGAAAGAAACGAACATTTTGCCCAATGATGAACTATAATTCATTATTCCCACGAAAGCTACCACTCATTGGAAAGGCTCAAGTCTTGTTCAATAAATGTGTGACAAACAAAGAACGAAAGATAAACTAGGGTGCGCGAGGCAAAAAAGAATCTCAGAGATTGCGCTTTCCATTGAAAAAAGGGAAACTTACAGCAGAGAGAATATATATATAACCCTTGTTTGAGCGGGGAGACAGGAGAGAATATAATATTATGGTACCAAGGAAATGAAAATCACAGTAAAAATTATTAAAAACGAAGATGCAGGTGGAGAGGGGCACATGATCTAACAAGTTGACGAATGTTTTATAAGATTGTCTGGATGTAATTGTGTAGTTAAATCTGCAAGGGGATAGTAAGATAAATGGAATGCATGTGAGAATAAGAGAGGGGATGATCGAGCTGGCCATGTGATAAAAGCAGCTTTCTACGACTAGCAAAGCGACCACGCCTCTTTGGCTTTAATCATTCGGTCTACTTCTTTGCTTCTCTCTTTTTATTTTTTTCGTCTCTTTGTCTTCTCCTAAGTTTACCTTCATTCTTCTCAATTTCCCAAACAAACATTTAATCCCATATATTCCTGTTCGTGCGCCGTGCTGCCTATTCTGGTTTCTGCTATAATAGTTATTTGCGTTTAGATTCAACTTTGGCCGATGCAAACAATCACCGTGCACAACAGTCAATTCCTTGAGTTTTGAAAACCCAACTTCTACCATGTATACTACTACTTGTTTATATTTCCAGAATTAATGGACTGGCTAAAGGTAGTTTTAAATTGACTTCTGTTGATTATAAAAATTAATAATAACTTTTATGTTTTTATTATTAAGTTTTCTAATTAAAACAATAAGTAAAAATTTTTATACCTCAACACCAGATGATTAGGTCATCGCGCGGGAAAAGAATTATTTTAACAAAAAAGAAGTGTGAAAAAACCATATAAAACTTTGGAGTATCACTGCCTTGTTATTTTTAAATCACATGCAATATTAGGCTACTCCTAGTTGGAGAAGTCAAGAAGCTGAATTACTAAAATTTAGTTAAGCATATATTCTTGTATAAGATGTGAGAAATGACCAAAGGCATAATAAAATAGATATTTTGACAAATCAGAATTAATTTAAAGGAATAAGAAAAAACTAAGCAATGATTTACTTGATCAGCTCGGGAAGCGGAAAGACCCACTCGTGCGGAGAAGCCATCCTTTAAATGTCCACTAAACTACAAACATTATCGCTCTAAAGTGCATTGTTTTAGTATTGTTTTTTCTAATTTCATTTGTGTAAAACATAGTAATAAATAAGAAAATTGTTAATTACAAAAAGGGTCTCGAAAACCCGGGGATTTCGTCAAAGCACCAAAGGGGGCGTCCTTTTATTTTATTCTTTTGAGTTGTCCAAAAAGATGATTAATTACCCTGTTCCCAAAATCCCTCTCTACAATCCCTCTCATCTACAGTCTTTCCCAGCCTTCGAGAACCCCACTCTCTCATTCCCGGTGTATAAATATTTATACCCCCTGCTTCAGAACTCCTCTGTATGCCTTCTCCTCTCCAATCTCACCTAACACTGTTATCCTAACCCACCCCGCCCCACTTGAAAAATCACACCCCAGAATGAACCAAGATACACAACACAAAGGCAAAATGGCATTGGATAAGGAAGTGGAGCCCGTGATAGTTGGGAACTATGTAGAAATGGAAACAGAAGGCAAGCCCAAGGACATCAAATCCAAGTTATCCAAGTTCTTGTGGCACGGTGGCTCTGTTTATGATGCTTGGTTTAGTTGTGCTTCCAACCAGGTTCCTTTTATTTAATAACTCATTTATCATCCTTCTTCTTCACTATTTCCCAGCCTGTTCTGGTTCTCTGATATATGCGGCATGATTTTGATGTCAGGTGGCTCAAGTTCTGCTCACGCTCCCATACTCATTTTCACAGCTGGGAATGCTGTCTGGGATACTTTTTCAACTGTTCTACTGCTTGATGGGAAGCTGGACAGCTTATCTGATTAGCGTTCTTTACGTTGAGTATAGAACCAGGAAGGAAAGGGAGAAAGTTGATTTCAGAAACCACGTCATCCAGTGGTTTGAAGTTCTTGATGGGCTTCTAGGGAAGCACTGGAGAAACGTGGGTTTGGCCTTTAACTGCACATTTCTTCTGTTTGGATCTGTTATCCAACTCATTGCTTGTGCTAGGTATTCACGTATATACATAACCCACCTTTAATCTCTGACTCTCAATCTTTATTACTTTCAAGAGATACATATATATTACATGAAGTGAGAGCTCACATGCGGGAGTGTGATCGTTGTGCAGCAACATATACTACATAAATGACAATCTGGACAAAAGGACTTGGACTTACATCTTCGGAGCTTGTTGTGCCACCACAGTGTTTATTCCTTCCTTCCACAACTACAGAATCTGGTCATTCTTGGGCCTCCTCATGACCACCTACACTGCTTGGTATCTCACCATTGCCTCTCTTCTCCATGGCCAGGTATTCACCCAACCCATTTTGAATATTATTATTATAACATCAAAATAATTCATTGATAAAGTGATAAACACTTGACATATTCATGATTATTTGTTGATAAATATAATATAAAACGTTGTGGTTGAATAAGGAATGTGTACATGTGTAGGTAGAGGGGGTGAATCATTCGGGTCCTACCAAGTTGGTCCTATATTTTACGGGGGCCACAAACATTCTCTACACATTCGGGGGGCATGCCGTGACTGTGTAAGACAATCTTCTCAAATATCTAATTCCATGTCCTTTTTAAACTGGTTTACTCCATATATGTGTTGTTATGGCGAATCTGCCCTCGTTTTGTATGCCTGCCTGATGTGATAATGAAACATCTATGTTCCAATGGAGAGTAAACATGTCATTTCGAAAGTGACCTAACCTGGACTTGGGATAGGCATGATCTGACCGCGGGATCCAGTGACCTGTCTTGAGTCTCTTTCGTTTCATGGGTTTAAATGCTTTGACTGAACGCTTAGTTTTCCCAGCTTGGTCAGCATGCCTGTAGATACAGCATAGCATATCTGATGCCTCCATTTTTCTGCATTATTGTCAGTATTATTACAGTGAACATATTTTATTTGATTGGAGGAAAGATCCATTGGTAGGCGTGGGAGGCAGAAGAGTGCCTCTTTTATTGTGAACCCTCACACAGAGAGAGAGAGAGAGATGCTCTGGTAATTTAGAATTGTGAAAAAGCCAATGCTCTTTCGTGCGTCTTTTATCATGACAAACACCCTGAGCCCTGCACCTTTCATCCGCGATTGCTATGTGTCTCATACCATTCATCTTTTCACATTCTTTTTATGCTGGCAAAAATGTTCCTTCCTTTTCTCCCTTTCTTTAATTCCCTCCTCTCGTCGGCAAAAACCCATTTTTAATTACTCTCATTTTCAAACAACATCTTTATGTCCATATATATTTTTTATTCATAAATACTGAAAATTTAATTATGGCATGGATTCAATCACTAAATTAAATTCTAGATATATAGCAACACAAACAGTTTTGATTACTTGTAGAGTAGTTCTTTTTCTTACAATCCTTTTTTCCTTATCTCTGATTATATATTATACATGATCAACATGTAACTATAAAAATGATTCAAATTCAATTTGGTGTCACGTAAATTAAATATTATGTAATTTATTTAATTTAATTAACGTCGGTGGTTTACTTTGTGAAATGTGTAGAGAAATAATGCACGCGATGTGGAGGCCGGAGAAGTTTAATGGGATATACCTGTTGGCAACGGTGTATGTGCTGACGCTGACGCTGCCGTCGGCGGCGGCAGTGTACTGGGCGTTCGGGGATATGCTCCTGAACCACTCGAACGCGTTCTCGCTGCTGCCGAAGTCGGCGTTCAGGGACATGGCGGTGGTACTAATGTTGATCCACCAGTTCATAACCTTCGGTTTCGCCTGCACGCCCTTGTACTTGGTGTGGGAGAAGCTGATAGGACTTCACACTTGTAAGAGCCTGTGCAAGCGGGCGGCGTCGAGGTTGCCGGTGGTGATTCCGATATGGTTCTTGGCAATTATATTTCCCTTCTTTGGTCCCATCAATTCCACGGTGGGATCGCTGCTTGTAAGCTTCACGGTCTACATAATCCCAGCTCTTGCTCATATCTTCACCTTCCGCTCTCCCGCTGCCCGTCAGGTTTGTTATAACCATCCCTCTATATGCCTTTTTTTCGTTAAATGAATTCAAAGACTCATCACAAATATATGTGACTACAAATTTGCAGAACGCGGTGGAGCAACCACCTAAGTACTTAGGAAGATGGGTGGGGACCTACATCATCAACGTGTTCGTGGTCATATGGGTGATGGTTGTTGGGTTTGGATTCGGTGGGTGGGCCAGCATGGTTAACTTCATTCACCAGGTTGATTCCTTCGGCCTCTTCACCAAGTGCTACCAGTGCCCACCTCCTCCCCCTCCCCCTCCCCCCTCTTCTCTTCTCAACGCCACCGCCGCCCCCTCCCCCTCGCCTCTTCACCATTGAAATCGCAGTCATAGTGGTGATATTATAATATCCTCCCCAATATTGATCACATCCCCTTTTACTTTCTGATAAACTTGTAATCTTCAACTTCATCATTGTAATTCTAGTTCTTATTATGTTAGTTAACAAGTGCCTTGTCATGACTCCTCTTCCATAAATGACTGAAAGAAAAACGAAGAAAGCACAATTTCCAAATTTCTTGGTTACTCTTCTCAAAATTGTGTAAACGTGTTTATCATAAACATGGAAATTAATGATGGAGAAGAAGTTTTAATTTACAAATATATATTGAGAATCTACTCGCATAGTAGTATCATATATATATATATATATTCCCTCCGGTCTTAGGATCTTTTATCCTAATTCTAAATATAAGATTCTTTACAATATAATATAAGATCCTTTACAATATATGAGGTAGTATTTATTATACATTTTCAGAAAAATGTCTCTATTTAATATAACTAAAGAGAAAGGGAGAGAGATTAAATAAGGGTAATTTTAAAAAAATATTAAAATTTTTAGAGAAATTGAGATAGTTAATTAATTTTAATTTCAATTCTTAATATACATGATTTGATTAAAATAGTCTTATATTAAAAATAAGACCGTATGCGTATAAGTTGAAGTTCCCATAATGGTTATAGTAGTTTTTGCAAACTCCAATTAATATACGATTCCAGTCAGTTTTGACAACACAATGGCAACAAATATGAACGCTCATGTTTGGCACGCAAGCCTAGGAAATCCATGTGATAATAAAAAAGATAAGAAAAATAAAAAATAAAATAAAATTAAGCGGGGTGTACGTTGGGCAAGTCTGGCGTTATTGGTGCATGTATATGCGAAGATGATGGGTAGGTGGCTGACAAAAAGGGGGGGCATCTTTTTGGGGTTAAAGAGACTGTTGTGTTATGAATTGAAATGGTGGAGTAGTGTAAGTGCTAAGGGTTCGGTAATTAATAGGAGTCGGCACTTTTAAAGGATACGTTTGGCGTACAGAAGCGCAGAACTGGGTATTTCATATTTTATACCCACACCACGAAGGCACGTCATTTATATATGCTGTTCCCAAGAAAGACGAAAACAGAGCAAACAAATGCAAGAATGTCGGATTCTGCGTTACTTTTTTCCTTCACCCTCCCATAGGCAAGGTGAAAATACATACAAGAAGGGAGGGGTCTCTTTGCGTGTTTTTGTTAATTTTTAAATATATACACATGATCGATGATTGATAAAAGGAACAAGAAGTAATATTGAGAGGGGAGGGCATAAAGATTTGGGAATGAGTTGGGCAGAGTTGAGTTGAGTGGGAATCTAATGATAATATATATAGTTCCTAGAAAGGGTGGTGTACGTAATAAACACCGAATAGTGAGTGAATAGGACAGTGCCCATCAAAACAGACGTTTCGTATGAAGGGTAGGGGGTTCTGAGACTGAGACCCCGTTGATTTAAGCATATAAGCACTTTTTACAGAAGGAAACAGAGGAAAAGGTAAGGAATATAACAAAGCCTCGAGAGACTTTTCAGGTAAAGCCTCCTGTTTCTGTTCTCTACAATCAATCCGTTTCGCTGCTTTATTCCCCCACACAGACTATACCATGCTCTCTCACCTTTTTACCAGGCATGCTCTCCCCCCTCTTCCTTTTACGCCCAAGTCACTATTTTTCCCCCTTCTTTCTCTACCATACCAAGAAAATATTAATTTTAATTAATAAATAAGCATGTCCACTCCCCTGAAATTAATCTTCTTCTTCTTCTTTTTTTCATGTGCGTATCAATTGTGCATAGAGGTGAACAAAATGAATATATTCCTAATTATTATTTGCCAAGATTAGGGCTGTGCAACATGCTTGTTGACCCGGCATGCCCGGTCCTGCCCAATCAAATTGGCCCAGGCTAAAAAGGAAAGGAAATGAAGCTGACTAGAACAACAGGCTACAAGTAATCCGGTTGGGGAGGACTACAGACAAAGCATCTACCCGTCCCATCCTAGCCCGTATACATAATATATATATAAATATATATTTGTTTTAATTTTTCCACTATCCATTGTCTAAAATCTAAATCCCAAACAAATCCACCGTCATTAAGTGTTATTAAGCCCTAGACCAAAATCGCCTCCTCTCTTCCTTGATCTCCTTGTCGCTATCACTCTCCTCCTCCAACATTCTATCAACTCTAAAAGTAACAATAAAACTTTTGTATACTCAAAAGACTCAAGTGGAATTATATATTCTCTCCTTTTTTTTTTTATGAGTTTTCTTTTTTACGTGAAAATGAGAGTACGGTGCTAAGGAGACCTGAGTTAGGTTCCATATGATAATCTAACTCTCACCGCATGAGTTATGATATCTAGAGTCTATAGAGATTCAGTATGGTTACAAAACCAAATGAATATCTTCATATTTTAACCATGTGAATTCAGACAATTTTAGAAATGAATAGCTATAATATATATATCTTCATTTGATTTAGTGGGAAGATTAAATTCAATATTTTAAATAGTGAAACCATTGCGAGAAATATTTAAAAAAGAAAAAAAAGTTGGTTTGATAATTTCAGTTTTCTCATTCAAAGTCTCTCTTGTCCCCTTCTATTTGTCCTTCAATTATAATATATTTTTGGGCTTGGAAACATACTTTGAATGAAAGTGTCGCTATAATTAAAGGATGTGTAACTGTGCATGTGATGTATTCCAGCTTTAGGAGGTAGGCCTGGGACGAGTGCTTGGGAATCCAGTCTGGAAGGAGGATGGGTTCTCGTAAAATTGACTGAATTATGTAATGCATCTTCCTCCTCCTCTACATATCACAATCTCACTTAATGTTGTCATTGCAACTTCTCTTATCTCCATTCTCCCTCTTTTATCTGATTTTCGTGGTCCACCATCTCATTCCCATCCACATCCACGTCCCCTCCTTGTCTTCCTCACTTTCTTTTCCTGTTTTTTTGCCGACATAGAGTCTCCAAACCTTTAATTGAATTCAGAATAACAAAAATGGCTGAAATTAAGACCAAGCACACTTTCTTTCTTTCTTTCCTTCTTTCTTTGGTCTTAAGTAAGCGTAGGGCATGAGCCCAAGTACTACACTTTACTTGAATTCAGAATAACAAAAATGGCTGAAATTAAGACCAAACACACTTTCTTTCTTTCTTTCTTTCTTTGGTCTTAGAGTACGCCTAGGGCATGAGCCCAAGTACTAACAATCAAGCCTGCGGGGCTTTCTGATGTCAATATCAAGCCCAGCTTCAAAACTCCTTCAGCCCATTTTTTCATTTATCTATCTCGTAGGATTGATTAAAGAGGCCGATCCTAGCTTCACGAACAACAAAAAATTATGCTCACTTCTCTTACTGAATCAAACGGCACTTGAATATGCTCATGTTACCTCGACTCAAAAAGAGTACGTGATCATATACATATCTCTGGTTTTACATTTTTCTTTTTTCTTTTCATGTCCAAAGATCTTTTCTTCTTTGCACGTGAAGCTTCTCACGGGCAATTGAGCAGCGGGCCTTTGACTGACATGATCGAACACGAATTCAAAGTCCAAGTTTCATCAAATTAGAATCCGAATTTTTTCTATGATTCTTAGCTTGTCATCAGAAAAATGCCATGTGAAAAAATTCATGAGCATCCCATGCATCGACATTTTAAGTTGCCACCATCCTCCTTACTCGCTAGCCTTGTCGGGAGCCATCATCGTGCTAGGTCCTTGCAAGCTATAAAATCTATTATGTTTCTGTCACTTCGTTGTGCGTTGATCATGATCAGTCGCCCTCTGAGTTCACCGTTCTGATGTTCTCTATCGTCTGAACCTTTGAATCAGTATTTCCACAGTATCATGATTGGTTCGATTTTACGAGTTATCGTCTAACTTATTGTAACATCGATCGTTAAGATTTGGATATAAGTATCTAACATGGATCAATGATCATTGTAAAAGATATATATGGAACCGTAAAATTTTTTCCCAGATCTAAAACTAAAAAGAAAAAAAAAACAGTGACTAAAGCTCAGTGAGTTTACAAATTGTAGGCCTATATGGTAAGATTGATTTGAAGAAACGAAAAGACTTGTGTATCCTATCATTAGACCCATTGTATGAAAAGGCCTGAGCCGATGGTTGGCTTTAAATTGAATACTTTACAACAGAGAATCATGTGGCATGTTGAAGAATGTTGAAGGAGAAGAAGGACTAGAACAGGAGGACAAATAAAGTATTATAAACTAGGGATCTTCTCCTAAATTAATTCTCTCAAGGTTGACCACCCAAAGCTTGCTAAGTTATATATACACTTTTATTTTTAATCGAAGACTGTTAGAAAATAAGCACAAAAAAAAGAGAGCGGGGGAGAAAAAAGGGAACCCCAAAAACGTTTCTCCATTTCAAGTTTCTTGTGCAAATTAGAGCTGAATCAGTGGTATCCTCTTGTACCTCTTGATTGATACAGTTCCAATCTACTCTTGGCTTCAGGTAATAGTTCTTCAATGGTGGGTTCTTGCATCAGATGGGCCTGCTTCGTGCCCCACTCCAGAACTATGAGGACTTCTTCTTGTGCAAGTGTCTCACTTTTGGGCACGTGCATTGCAACATAGCACAGAAGTTTCAACGCAGGAATTTGGATCATTTGCTCCCCAAAGTAAACCAGTTGAATCAAGTGCTTTGCTCCTCCTGCTTCTATTATGGCTGAGCAGTGAGTCTCGTGCAGAAAGTTATCGGTACAGGCAAACTTGATAAGTGCAATTGTGGCTTCCATTGAAATCTCGGGTTCTCTTTCATCAAGAAGCCTCACCAATGGTCCAATGATTCTTGTTTCTGTGGCCCTGAAAGTCCTTGCCAAGTGACCTACTGATTTGATGCAAGGTATGAGAAGATCAGAGTCTGCTTTTTCAATGATCCTAAGGAGCTGATCCACCACGGCTTTGGCAGCAGGGGAATTGGGTTTGAAAGCAGAACGTCTCAACTCTGAGTGCTGCTCTGCTACAGCTGTGATCTCCATTAAAGCCATTGCTGAATAGGACTGAACATCGTCAGGTCCCTTCTCCAACAGAACAGCAAAACATAAAAGCGCCCTTGATTCAGTGATGTTGCGACAGATAGTAATATTTCCCCTCGAGAGTTGCCACAGTGCTCTCGCAGCCACGGCCTTCATTTGGGCCTTTGTAGCTGGGTCTGCAGTCTCCCTCCCCTTGATACTTGTTCCTGAAATAACATTTGCGTGCCCATGCTTTGCATTGTTGTTGGGGTGCTGTTTCATGGCCATCGTGTTAGTGACTACGTTGTGCATATGGCTGGATGATTGATTCCCCATTAGGTTAGCAACAACATGATGCTTATCTTCATCTTCATGAATCGTCTTCTTGTCATGGTCGTTCTGGTTCTGTGCGTTATTGGCCATTACAACTGAATGAATGGACGACATGTTTTGCTTAGTGATAATGGTATACTTACTGTGCTCCTGAATGGTCTCAAACGCAAGATGCCTAACCAGCAAGCGGATGCAATTGTTCTGAGCAAAGTGATCCTGACACTTTGGGTGATGTGCTGCTAATTCCGAAATAGCCCAAGCCACCACCGTCTGAACCTTCATATCACCTTCTTTGAGGATTTTCGCAAACACAGAGCAAACCCCAGCATTCACAATCTGTTCCACGCTTTCTGGGTCCCTCCCAAGTAACCCAATCGCTCTCGCTGCATTTTCCTGACCCTCTAATTGCCCTTCTTTCAATAATTTCAGAAGTGGCGGAACACCACCCTCCTCTATAATCAATTTGCCATACCTGTAGTAAGAAACACATTTTAGCTGGTAATACTTTGAAATTTTAAATAGACACCATGCGAGAATGCCCAGTTGATGATGTTGAACAAGAGAAATTAGCGTACCTGTCGTTGTCGCGAGCCAAAGAGACCAAGGAAGCGGCAGCGTCTGAGCGTTCTTCCATGGAACAACCCGACAGCAATATTGCTACTTGTTCCCAAATTAGACACAAGATGGGCTCGTTGGCGGCGATTGGGGGTAGACCCAGATATTCGTCGTCGCGTTCGTCGGCGGAAGCAGATACACGAAGAAGCCACTGTACGTCTCCAAGTGAATTCTCGAGCTGCATCGACGTCTTGCGAAACGCCGTCGCTGGTATGATGGTGAACAGTCGTTTCATGAGGCCGTTGCCACGGCATTTGTCGACCAGTCCCAAGGCCTTCTCGAGGACTTGCTCGGTGTCGTCGATGATCCGCCGCGTCGGCCGCTCATAGAGGTCATTGCTGGCCCTCGCGGCTTGCCGGAGTAAGGCGACGAGTTTCTCTGTTTTGGTCTTGAGCTCCAAACATTCTATTTTGAAAGTTTGGGCTTCGTCGGCCATCTTGATCACCTGGTCCGCCATCTGTATCGGGCTCGCCAGGATCTCCTTGACGATGCTCGACATTTTCTCAGCGGACCCAAATACCTCCTTTCTTGAACCAGATAAATCGAATCACTCCCCAGTCTGGAATTTTGCTGAAAGCTAATGCTAAACAGAATCATATACAGTATAGAGGACGAAGTTTTGGATCCAAAAATGAAAATGGGATTGACGAGTTTCGTTTTGCTTTGAGTTCTTGATTATTGCATCAATGGTTCGGGGGAACGAAACGCACATAAAATTCATGGGACGTTGGGATATTGAATGAAATGTTTTTGTGTTCGATACTTTCAGGGATTGCGTATGTGTCTACATTCTACTTTAGTAAGGAAGGAGGGAGTGGTGGCGCCGATGACCGTGGTGGCGCCGCCGGTGACCGTGCGAGAAGAAGATGGTGATAATGGCGATGGTGTAACGGTTTTTTCTGCAAGTTTTATGTAAAGATGTACCATAATTCATGGGGTTATATATAGAAGGGTGCAATCGGGTGGTCTCCAATTAAATTCTTGAGGTTTGGGGAGGTTTCTACTTTCGAGTACTTGAGAGGACAACGTGCCTAATTCCCAATCTCAGTCACGCTCCTATCTTACGGATCGAAAGAATTCTGGTCTTTCGTATGGCTTGCGTCATCTATGAGGCGATAACGGAATCGATGCACGCGCATAGGAGGCGAGTGGTACAGTGTCACCCGAGTTCATCACATGTTCAAATGACTCATCCTACTCAAAAGTAAATGCAATTAATAAATCTGATAAATATGGTAGGAAAAGTTTACGTCAATAATATTTCCTACTCCCTTTCTCCCGTTTTATTTATCAAGTTATTTATTTAAATTAATAAAATTATTAAATAATTTAAATTATAATAAAATGTAATAATATTATATTAAAATATTATTAAATTAAATATTAAAATATGATTTATAGTTTACATATTATTATTTTTAATAAAATATAAAATAGTGAATAATTAATACTTTAATAGTAATATAAATGATTGATGAATTAAGATATTTAAAATTTTTTAAAATAATAAATAAAATAAAATAGAGAGAGTAAGAAAAAAGAAATAAGCCAGATTGCCTTAGCAAGAACTAAGAGGAAAATAGAAGGAGAATAGTAGAGAGAGATAAAGAGACTAATTTACATTAATATTTCAGGGGAAAGGCCCACGCTTTGAATAAGAAAAGAATTATCTCTGATTGTTACGATTCAAATCTCCTCAAGTGACTCTGAGAGAGATGAGAGGAAAGAGAAAATAGATAGAGGTGATGCATTATTTTATTCTTGCAAGGAATTCACTCATGGGAGCGATCAAGGAGATCTGCTTATCTGCTAAAAAAAATTAGAGAAAAAGAGATCTAGGTTATGTTTCACAATATTTTTTATTTTATTATTTTTAAAATAGTTTTGTAAAATTATTTTTGAAAATAAATTTTAAAAATAAAAAAATAAAAAAACCTGTTTGAATAATTATTCTCAAAATTATAATTAATGAATGATAGATGAGTTATTTAAAATTTATAATTTTATCATTAATGAGGTAGGTATTTTTCACTTTTTTCTTGTATTTTCCATAACAAAAATTACAAAATACTTTAAAGATATTTTGAATTTTTTATTTTTTTCATATCAGTTTATAAACAATAAATTTACTAAACTAAGTTTTTTTATTTTTTTATTTTTAAAATCAAAAAAATTATTTTCAAAAACTCTGCACAGGCTCTACTCACGGCTCAGGCTCACGCTAATTATAATCTTAAAATAAATTGTTTGAAATACATTTTAAATAATATTAGAGGAAGAGAGAGAAAAAAAAAAGAAATAAAATCTATATATGAGAAATTCGAGGGGACAAAGGCGTTCACGTCCGTCACTTTCATTTTCTTTTTTAATTATTATTATAGCTCATAATGATAGTCATCAAAATTGAACCATCTCCCTCGCTCCCATCATTATGCATGGAGGATTGCTCTACAGTATTAGTGGATGCTAGTAACGTTCAATGTTAATTAGATTGTTTTTCATCAATTGAATGGAGTTTGTCAAATAAATTATATTTCTAAATCATATTATAAGATATTTTATATAATATATTTTTTATTCAAAATATAAGATATTAGATATTTTTTTTTATTTTATCCTTATCTTTAATACATTATTTTTCCTCATTTATAACCTTACAATTATTTATAGCCCTGCAATAACAATAGAATGTGATATTTGATGGGGGGTAAAATAGAAAATATAAATACTTTTTGTATTAATTTTAGTTGAAAAAATGATTTTCTTAATATGCATGTAATTGATACAAAATATCTTATAATATGAATTGAATGGAATATATATATATATATATATATAATTCTCATAACTTGTGGATATAGTGGTTTGCTATAAGTTTTATTTTATATATTGATATATAGATATATATATATTTGGAATAAAGAAGTAAAATTCCACCATAAAATTTTTCTTTTCTAATTACATAGGAGCAAGATAAACACTTGAAGTAACAGACGTGATCAAATCCACAACCCCTCACTAACAAGGGTGAGTTTCATGCTGCTACTAGGTCATAAAGCCTTCGTTTTTTGGATTGAAGGTTATAAGGCCATTGGCTGATCATCAAATATTCAAATTACTGATCTTGTAATGGCGGAGCAACATTGATAATGGAAGGGGCTCCAGCCCCCAATTTTATTTATTTATTTATTTTTAGTAAGGCCCTCATTTTGAATACAAGACTACTTGTAACATTACAGCTAGTAAAGTTGCTCCTGCCAAGTTACAAATACATGTACTCCTCCAATTCAAAATGTAAGACATTTTCTAGAAGTAATATTTGGTCAAATAAGTAGAACATTTTGTGGGTTTGTTTGGTGCATTAATTTTTTTTTTCATTTATATTTATGATCTATAATTAATATATGAAAAATAAATGTTATTCTATCTAGTTCTATATATAAGACATTTTGTTCTGATCCTAAATATAGGATTATTTTCAATAAATAAGATAATATTTATTACATGTTACAAAAAATATCCTCATTAATTTCATTCCAAATACTATCACCCACCATTATCTTTTTTTTGCCATTATTTAATGTACGACCCTTACGAACTTTTAAAGCACCATTCTCATTAGTCCAATCCCACGTGCCTCAAACTATCTCATCACCCACCATGCTCCGTTTTCACATCTCCTGAACATGGCTTGTTTAAGTCCAAAGTTTTAATGTGCTCTGCTTCTGTTTCAACTAATTGATTCTTGTTATCTTTTAACACTTTTAGAAATACAACTAATATTTAAGTCTGGAAACTGATTAAACTCATAATCATCTTGTGAGTCAATGAAAGGAAGGTTTAAATCTATTTTCGAAATCATTTAATGGGGTCCAAGGAAGATGTGTATGTTAATGGGAAGTTTATGGAAGTCCAAGTCCATTGCTAAGGTCGTTGCTTTAAAGAATAAAATTGGTGCTAGTTCGAAATTTTTTGAGCTTATTATCACAAAATTTGAAAGTGTAAATCTTGGTGGAAGGGTTCTAGTTCAAAATTTTTAATTTCAACAAAATGTTGAAAGTGTAATTGTGTAACTCTGGTGGGAGAGTTTTCCAATTACACTGGGCGGAGAGATAATTAATCTCATAAATGAAATGAGAGCTCACTTTTCCAATATGGTATAATTAGATGACAACTTGTTTCCAATGAGATGGCATATAATGTGAGAGAAGAGACATAGAAGTATTAAATAAGGATAATTTTGAAAAAAATGTGATGATTTTTGGAGAAAATAAGATAGTTAACTCCATTTATTAATTAGCGTGATTCGATAAAAAAGAGTCTTATATATAAAATCAGGGGGAGTATAAGAAGTATGAGAGAAAATATAATTATTATCGATAAATAGTGAAAAATATTGGAATTCCTTAACAAATTTAATTATTCAACTTCTTTTCTAAAAATGCGTAAGGATGTTAAAAATATTTTATACTACGTCCATTTCAAAATATAAAAAAAAAATTACCAAAATCATCATAATCAAGAAAATAGTTAAGTATCTTAAATATGTCACAAAAGGAAGTTTTTTTTTCCACAAATACTCCCTAATTTAATGTTCACATTTAACTTTGCTTTGATTCATATCTCGTGATAATAAATCCATTTTAATTAAGGGTAAAATTGAAAAAAATGTATTAATTTATTAGACAAAAATTATTTATCTTTTATATTTTAAAATAAAATAAATATTAAAATTATCTCATTATTTTAGAATGGGATGAGTACTTTATAGAATGAAAGGAAGTACCATGAAAACATATTTTGATCTATCCCACACCCCCCGGGGCGGCGGCAGCGGCGGCGGCGGGTCGCGGGAAAAAAAAAGATATATGTATTATTATAAGTATAGCCAAGTCAATGGCCTTCCAACTCAAGTATACCATAAATTTGTTAATTGATTTTTTTTTTTATATATTAGTAGGATTTGAATCCTTAATTTCTAACCAATATTCTATCCCATCTTTATCACCTGAATTAATTTTAGGTGGCGTTTGATAATTAATTCTGACATGCTTTCTGTTGCCAATAATGCATTTATTTTAAAGAAGTGCCCTTATTATTTTTTAATTTTTTCCTAAATATATAGTGTATTTATAAACTAAATATCAAATATTCTTGTCTCTTTCATGGGTTCGTTGAAAAGATAAAAATACTTAAAGCAGGCTCTTATTGAGCCAATAATCTCAAGCTGTAGTCATTTTCATCATCTCCTTTTTTTTTTTTACTATTTAAGAATCATAATGGAGAGAATCTTAAGCTTCACTCAAGTGTTATGCACAAATGTTCTTGTCGTGGCTTCAATCGCGAACTCCCCGTCACTCACTCACTCACTCTGATCTTAAATTATAAAAGAGACATAATATTTTGAGAGTTTACAGTAAGAAAGGGATGGACTGAAAAACTCCACCTAAAATCAAACTTCATTGACACTTAATTTAGAGGGGGAAAAAGTATTACTTGAATCAAGGTTCTTAAATTTTGTGTTCATCCACCATTGCAGGTTTTTTTTTTTTAATTTTCTTGTGTCAGCATTATTCATAGAAAATCAGTTTTATTTAAAATATCTGATATTAGTGCGATATTTAATAAGTTTACCTGAATTTTTCCTTTACATAAATATTGAGAAAAATGAATATTAACTTTTGACTCCGGCTAAGAGTGTTATTAGCCATTGCCTAAAATTATAATCCTTTGCTACACAATTTCAACATGGCATTTTCATACATGCATTGATTTAGTGCATTTCGAAATTTTTAAAATTATTTTTTACCTGTATCGAATCCCAATTGTATGACATATTCGCTATATTTTCCCTATATTTTTGATGAACCAAAAAATATACTCGAATAACTCAGCTCGGTGATAGCGATTAATGTACGTACACCTAATAATTAGCCCCCTTTTCTAATTGGCTCCATGTGGCATTTCAAGAAATTAGAAATGCAATAATTTACTCCCTTGCATCTTTTTTTTATAAGATATTTTTAATTAATTTTATACATATTACACATATATTAAGAAATTTAGTTAAAGAAATTAACATTATTAAATTTATATAAAATTTTAATTCTTATCCAAAATTAATGAAGTTCATTAATAGCACATTTTTCTCTTTTTAAAAAAATAATATTTAATATATCACTAATTATTAGTATAATATTATTCACATTAATATTAATTATTAATTTTAAGTATTTTAGGTAAAAAAAATTTTAATAATTAAGATACTTCTAAAACATCTTATATTAACATAAAAAATATTAGAAAAATAACCTCATAAAAAGGATAGAGGGATAATAAATAATGACGAATAGTCGAATAGTGAAAAGAAACGCAAACGAATGTCTCCTTGACTTGTGTACTGCTTTAAATATGTTTTTGGATGAATAGATACCCATTTTCATTTAAAAAATAAAAAGCAAACGAATTACTCAAAAAATAACTAAATTATAATAACTAAAAAAATAGTTAAAAATTTTTAATATATCATAAAATTTTTTATATATGTCCTTATTTAATATTTTTACTTAATTCTCTTTTATATCATATTTTGTAATAATAAGTATACTTTAATTAAAAATAAAATTAGAAAAAAATATATTAATTTATTAAATAAAATTCATTTGTTTTTTATATTTTAGAATAAAATATATTTAAAAATATTTTTTATATGTTGGAAGGAAGGAATAGTTGAGTAAAACTGACATTTGAATGACATATTTAATTATATCACTAATTATCATTAATGCTAATTATGTATGGGGCTGCTGATAGGATTTATGTTGTCTGCTTTCTCTGTAATGATCAGTCTGGCATTCAATAATATTTCACCCAACAATATATGGGTGCTTTCAGCAGTTAAATGTTGCAATAAATTACTCCCTCCATTCTTTAATTAAAAGATATTTGGAAATTTATTTTGTTTTAAAATATAAAAAATAAATAAAAGTTGTCTAATATATTTAATATTTTTTCCTAAAAATATCTCTAATTAATTGATTCTGATTAATTATATAATAAAAATTATTAATATTAAATAAAAATATTTTTTATTTTTAACAAATTTAATAATTTTAACTATTTTTCTTAATATATATAATTTAGTTATTTGTTTATTCATGATTTTCCTCTACACAATTCAACTTTCTTTTTGGTCAATTCAACACTTCATTTTTTTTTATAAATAATTCAGCTAACATTAGTGCATGATAATTCCGATTTGCTTTTGCTATAATGGAGTCAGTCTATGACACGGTGTGCATATTGTTAATTACTTCTTATTCAGTAACTTAAGAATGAAGGCATGCGCATATATATATATATATATATATATATAGATGTGGTGCGGATTAGCAGCATCAAGTCACATCATCCTTGTCGGTAGAACGTTCCATCACCCAACATAACATATTGCTACTCCATCTAACATTTTAGCCAATGTCACTCACATCTTTGGGATATCATATACTCGCTCTGTCTAGTATTTTTAAAATTTTAGGATATAAATTGAAAAAGATAATTAATACATTAAGATTTATTATATTTTTAAATTTGTCCTTAATTAATATAGTAATAAAATCCTAAAATAATTTATAAGTTACTTTCTCTTATTCAAAATATAAGGAGTTTCTAACTACTTCACGCATATTAAGGAAAGTTGATTATACTCTTAAACTTCTAAAAAAAACTCAACATTCCATTTTTACCCTTATTAATTACCAATAATTAAAATTGTTTCAATTATTTTTTATTATAAATTACGAGACTGATCATCAATGAATAGGGATAAATAAGATAAATTACTACTAAATATTACATAACACCTTATATTATGGATCAAAGAAAGGTTCTAGAAAATCTCTTATATTTTGGACTAAATGGAGTAAAATAAAGCAATTAATATATAAAAATTAATGAGGGTATAAATGAAAATAGAGCAATTAATATAGTCTTGAAATCCTACAAGGATTTATAATTAGCAACAAAATCTAATTCCAAAAGGGACTAATATTAAGAAACTGAGAGAGTATATTTTGTCTACTTGTGAGAAATAGAGAGAAAGCATAATTTTTATAATTATTTTTCCAATACGTAAAATAAGTCACTTTTAACTACTTCTTCAAAAAAAAAAACAGTTATTTACATAAATAAAATTATCTAAAAGTTGTATTTGCATTTATTTCCATTTTTACATTTGATAAATACCATAGATTTGATAAAATACTTCATTTAGTTCACAATATAAGTTATATTTCAAAAATTTCACATATACTAAAGAAATAAATTAAAAGTTGATTTCTTCATAAAATTTGTTAAAAAAATTATGTGGTTTTCTACTATTACCCATATTAAATATACTAAATTTTAACATAACATTAATTAATTAGAATGGAAAGCGAAAACAAGGGCAAAACAGGCAAATAATCATAAACATTAACTTATTTTTTGGATCAAATGAAGTATTTTATTCTTTAAAACAATTAATGTTTCATCAAGCAATTCACATTTTTTAAATAAAATAATTAATATTCCTTAAACTCTTGAAAAATTACTTATATTTGAAGACATAAAATCTTTTTAAAATGTGACTTATATATAAGATTAAAGGGATAGGTTAAAATTCAAATTGTCTTTTTTTTATTTTTAATTCTCGAGACTCATGATTAATTAAGTCATCACAAAGTTATATGTGGCATGTCAATCTCCAATATAGTTTGTTTCATTAGAAGCCTTCTTTATATCGATCAAAATCGAACACTTTGTCATTATGTCAAAACCAATAACATAATCTTATATTTTGTTAGGTGTATCTGAGAGTTGGGAGAAGAGGATAAGAAATAAAACAAAGAGGGTAATAAAATTCAGTTGACCAAATATAAAGTGAAATTCATGTATATATATATATATATGTTATCTTTTTTCTTCGGAAAAATTTGTTTTCCAAAAATTTTTAAATTGATGGAGCTTGATATTGTAAAGGAGTGAGAACTGTAAAAGATTTTAAAATATTGATCAAAACAGTTTTAATCATCCCCCTCTTTAGTGGTCATAACTCATAATAAATAAGAAAAACAAGTGAATGAATATACTATATAGAATCAGAATAAAATGTCCTATATATAGGATCGAAGGGAGTATGATATACAAAGATACACTGAGATTCATGTGTAATTACTAATTTCTTTATTATAAGTCATTAATTCACTCCCCTATTGGAGAAGATATCCGAGTGGGGAAAAAAATTAAAAAAGAAGGAAAGCATATCTAATTTTGAGATTCGCTAACATGAGCCTCATTCTTATTGTCTTCTTCTGTCTTTTATATACAAAGACTCTATAGAAGAAAATCTCACCACCTCATAACATGTCAAATATTAAATGTCGCTTTCTCTTCTCATCTCTTGAGTTATCTTCAATTTCAAGATATCCTTAATGAATTTAAGGGAGGCACAAAAATTGAATTAGGAATCTGAAACGACATCACTGGTTGTGCTAAAAGAAACTGTGTCGGCTGTAAGGTTTGAAGCTTCTTATGGAATGAAACACAGCCGAGAAATGAACATGCGTAATAATGAAAAATAGGAAAGACTAGACTTGTTTTGTTCCTCTCACGGTCTTGATTTGATATAACTATCTCGACGACATTTCAAGCCCTGCAAAATCGGTAAACTAGTGAATCACGGGATGCCAAACTGGTGATGAAAGAAATGAGCTTTTGGGACGTCATATACATGTATGTTTATGTGTGTGTGTGTGTGTGTGTGTGAATATATATATATATATATATTAATGAAATGATCATGGTAAGGAAAATTTCAAATGCTGTGGAGATTGGCATCGTACGGTCTCCATGCTTTTGTGTTGCTTCTTCAGTGATTTATGGAAAGTGCAGTGAAGATTCCAAGAGGTTGAAGACAAAAAGCAGTAAGTACCTGTCACAACGAACAACTACCACTTACACTGTAGGGTTCTTTTCTCTTGCAAATTGTCCACTTCTTTCATTTCAACTCTGAATAGTCCTATGCCCTTCAATCTATTCAGTTCAGTCTACTCTAGAATTTAATCATCAAATTTGTTGAGTGCAATTTGGTTGTTCTCAATGAATGCATTAACTTAAAAAGTAGCAGTAAATTATGCTTGTCCTTTCGAATATTCCAGCTTCCCCCCCCCCCCCCCCCCGATACAGAGATCACTGAACATCCTCTGGGATTCATTATATTGGAATGATTGGTAAATTGAGTGATATAATCCTAATGTTTAGTCAAATTTGAAAAGGAAAAAAATTGATTGGGCAACAGCGAACGTGAGAATGGGTTGATATTGTGTCGGTTGAAATGTGACTGATAAGTTTGCAGATCTAACAATTTCTTAGGAGTTTAATTTGCTCACACATCATTGTCTTTTCATCAAACAATCACATATAATAAAATCCATATTCAATTGTTACAACATAGCTTCAAACATTTATTCAAAATTAAGTTATATTTTGGTTAAGAGACATATCAGTTGAGAAATTTGTCTATAATGGGATGGTTAACTGCTAAGTAACACCATGCTGTTCTTCTTTTTTTATTTAAACCATATTTTTATTTGAGTTTTTGTATGAATGAGGGTTCTTAATAAAGTTATGGGTCTGATATTGGGCCTAACAAGAAAAGAGCAACTTGGGCCTGTAAGGAATCAAATGTCTTCTCTAATCCGTTTAGTTTTAAGTCCACAACAGAATTCAAAGGCCTTTTACTTTTTTACTTCGTCTTTCAAGCTTCAACCCAAACCTTGACAAGCTGATGCCCCATTTTTTGTTCAGACCGACAGCTACAGAACAAAGGCTTCGGAGCAAATAATAAAAGCAAAGCAAAACTGATCCCCACCCAACGATCTCCTTCATTCCACTTGCCCTTTCGCTTTCTCCCAATAATCTTGACGGTACTGTCTTCTTTCACAACAACATCAACTTTATTAGGAATATCCCTATCCTGACGAGTGTCAAAGATTAATCTCCCCCAAAATATTAGAGTATATTTTTCTCCATTAAGTCCACTCCATATGCAAAATGTAAAAGTTAGAAATCAAATTTCTAATCACTTATTTCTAATCGGTATTTTTTTAAAAAGTGGACCTTTTTTTATTTTTTTAAATTTTTATTAATATTTTTCTCATTTTTCCAATCACACTAAAATAAATAAAAACATATAAATTATATAAATAACATATACTAAATAAAATAAATTAATTATACTAGTAACATATATTATTTAATATTATTAAAATTATATAGAGAAAACATATATGTTAGTTAAACTTTTAACATTATTCGGAAAATATTTTTTTATTAATTAAAATTTATATTAATATGTAAAATAATTATAAGAGTAGGATATATTATCCTTTCTTCAATATTGCTAAAATTATATAAATAACTACTCTATAAGATAACTCATATTTTTTTTTCATATATTTTTTATTTCTCTCTCTTATTTTTCTTATTTACATCATTAATTGAGTTAAAAATTTAACTAAAATGTATATTTTAAAAATGGGGGGAGATTTATATAATTCAATTTAATTATTGATAAGGGAAAATGATCGATATATCATTCGAAGAGCTTTTGAGCTTTTCTTCAGTATGGATTTCATACTGAGTATACTTCAATCCAAAACCTCCTTTCATGTTCATCATAATAGTTTCTGCTGCTCATGAAATACCCAAAGGAATTACTCGAATGGACAAAGAACTGCAAATCATGAATAAAAAAAGAATGGTCCAAGCAATACCACTAGCAAATTCTTCCTTTTATTTTTATGGAGATATATAGTCCAATTTGTGCGTGCGCACGTGGGTGTAACAAAGCCTCACACCATAATGTGAAAACCCAAAAGGAATCAATTTTGCCTATTTCATAAGTAACTTGCCTAAAAGTTTCAAAGGTGGCTTTTACAATTCTAGATTGAGTTCATATTATGTCCAGCCATCAATTCCTTCATGTTTATTGCAGCAATGTTGCAACATATAAAAGCTGTACAATTCATTCCAGGCATGTTCATCTAAAATTAATATGATCATAGAATGACGAGTTTATCCAAGAAAAGACAATGAATTCTCTAACATTGAATCATTGCAGAGTAAATATGAATTGTTTATATTTATTTTGAACATTTTATGTGTCTAATCATTTTTTTTTAAATTACCATTAAAAGTCGTTTTCTATGTCTTCTTTCTTTCCGAAAGTAAAAATTATTAAAATCTCAAAAATAAATGTAGACTGCCAAATGAAAATCAGAGAGAGTAAAATTGAGGAAAAATAAAAATAGAGAGGGGGAAAATGAAAGAAGCTGGAGGATATAAAAATTAGAGAGTAAGAAATTTGATCAGGTTTACACCAGAATCAAGTTATAGGTGCGATTGACTTTAAACTCTGTGCAAAACCGAATAAATGAAGCTCTTCAAGAGCAGAAGACATGGTATCACCCTGCGTATTAGATGGAGGGAAGAGTACGGAATATTCGTGCAACGACAGGTAGTTAGTACTGGTAGTTACTTCAAACAAAGTTTGTCTTTTCGTTACACGTAAAGCCAATGAATTCATAGAATCCGACTCCTACTAGTTGTGTTGTGTGAGTTCAATTTGTGAACAAAACTTGGCATCCTTATCAGCTCAAAGGTGAAGGCAAAGCAAATACTACTACTACTACTACTACTATTACTAGAGGAGAGAAAAATGAGAACTAAGTGTTTGTTTAACAGTGTTTTCTATTTTATTGTTTTGAGAATAATTTTATAAAATTGTTTTGGAGAATAAGTTTTAAAAACAAGAAAATAAAAAAATCTGTTTGAATAATTGTTCTCAAAATCATAACTAGTGAGTGATAGATGAGTTATTCAAAATTTATAATTTTACCATTAATGAGGTGAATGTTTCTCACATTTTCTTATATTTTTTAGAAAAAAAACTACAAAATACCTTAAAGGTATTCTGAGTTTTCTGTTCTTTTATTTTTCTTTTTTCCAGAATAGTTTATAAAAAACAGGTTTACTAAACAACTTTTCTGTTTTTAAAAATAAAAAAATTATTTTTAGAAACATAACCAAAGAGGCTCCAATAATCCGTCTTATCTGTTCCCGTGCACCTAGCCTCTACATTCTCTTCTATTTAATTTAATGTATTTCAATCTGAAAATCCACACACAATCAATCAGTCCTTTCACATTTCTCTTTTCATCCTTAAGTCAAAATTTCACTCATGCACTCCTCTCTCCTCTCTCCTCTCTTCAATTTCATTATCACAATTAGTTTGTGCACAGTCTTAGAAGGAATTTCTACTTTTGTTATTAATTCAAGTATATATATATATATAGTGTCTTAAATTTGCTTTCCAATGTTTTGACCTTTTTTTATTTTATTTTATTTCACATCAAATATTTCATATTCAATATTATCTCTACATTTTTGGGTTAACGGAGATTCTGGACATGATTTCTTATAAATTTATATATTCTTAGATGTCTTGTTTATAGGCATGGGAATAGGTTAGACACCTATTAGGGGCCTACGACCTGACTTATTTATCTAAATAGGCCAGGTTCGGCCTAATAGCCAAACCTATTTAGATAAATAGGACTGACTTGAAACATATTAGATCATGCCTGTTTATATTTTTTTAATTATATTATATTATAATATATGATATAAATTAAATTTGTTTATTATAATATAAATTTTTTCAGTCACTTACTCACTTCTCCTTCTCCCTCTACAGACCTTTACTTTCAATTTTATCTTTCAATTACTTATCTCTCTCAACTCAAACGGATAAATCCTAACCTGAGCTAAGCTTTCATTGGCACCTCCATCCTTTATCAAGTATAAGAAACTTCATTAAGGGATATCAAAGACTTTGAAATTTATGTAATAGGTTACACAGAAGAGTAATGAACATGGATCAATGAGTTTTGCATACTTTATATGAGCCACTTTGATAGTGAAATGTAATGTTGGTAAATATCATAAAAAGATAAATAATTTGTTTAGCTTAGTAGAAATTGGCAGGTCGAATAGATAAGATTTAGTTACAATTTGAGTATAAATTGTGCTGTACAATTTATTTTTGTTGTTACTATGTAGGATGATATATAAAATAAAACCTTTATTAATTTTTTTTATTTAGACATGAATTTTTTTAAACTGATTACATATTATTATATAGGTTTTAAATAAGTCTGACCTATTTAAAACCTTCAAGAGTAATGTCTTCAAGCCTATTTAATGATCTATTAGTTTGATAGGCCTTTAAATAGGCTTCAAGTTAGCCCAGACTTTTCATAGGCCTAGGCCTAAGTATGTGAAAAAATCTTATGAAGATTAATAGAATCAGGTTCACGCCTAAGGCCTCCATAGCATATCTGACCTATTTAAGTAAGGTTTGAACTAACTTGATCCATTCTCACCCTTATTTGTGAGGTTGAACATTAACTTCTCCTATATAACTTTTTTCTTATGACACTTTCTTTTTTTTTTTTTTTGCCAAACAGTTATAACACATTATAAATTGTGTTAAATATTCATAATTTTATTGTAATAATTAAAATCTTTCCGGCACGTGAGTTTGGTCTTAAGTTTGAAACTTGATTTTAATGAAAAGAAAAATGTTAGTAAGTTGCCTGTTGTAACTAACATTCTCGGCAAATTAGGCATTCATGCTAAAACGAGAGAGGAGAAAAATCATTTCCCCATAAAATCCTCGGATACAGGAATAACATCTGATCTGATTAATATTAATGATCAAGCTCCGGAAAAACAGGTACCCCAAAACCATGTACCATGTTCCTCCGATGTTCTGTTTCAAAAGAACATGGGCTAATGGTCTCCTGATATATAAATATATACTATTTGTTACTAGATCATGGAAGCTAGACTACCAACACTGATCAGTCTCCCATTTCATTCCAGATTGAGCATATCTAGGACGATACCCAGACATAGAAGCTATATTTGAAGAGGTAAGAGACGTATAGTCGAGAGGCCTTCTATGATTATAGCCATACAATTCTCTGTCATACTGGGCTCGCTTGTTGGGATCCGACAAGGTGGAATAAGCAGAATGGATCTTCATGAACTCGTTGGCCGAGGTTTCCTTCTGATTCATGGCCACCACATCAGGATGACATGTTCTTGCCAGCTTCCTATAAGCAGCCTTTATTTCGTTGCAGGTGGCACCCATTGAGATCCCGAGCACCTCGTACAGAGAGGCAGAGGATGAGGAAGCCATGTTGGTGAATGCTCTGTTTCCTCTGTTTTCAGTGGCAGTATAAGAGGCAGCGATCTTCCCTGAAAAATGAACTTTCTGAACTTTGGAGGCTTTGAGATGAGAGGGTAGAAAGGAGGGTTGGAGGAAGACGATGGAAGAAGAAGGAGATGAAAACATTGGATGAGGGTTGATGAGACTGAAATAGTGGTGTATGAGTTTATATAGAGGAAATTGATGGGTGTATGTAAATGTATTTGCGTCGAGGGGGTACTCTACTAACGTGATAAATAATAATACGCGGTTACTCGTGGTGGTGGACGACTCTATTGTGGGTAAGGTTGTACTTTTTTCGGTTTTTTGTTCTTATTTAAATTTAAAAGAAATCTGCTTTTCACCTATATTTTGAAAAATAAAGTATTATTTATAATTTATGAATAGTATGAGTTACTAATTATTTTGTTATATATATATATATGATGTTGGTATATTAATATTGATTTTTTTAAGGTAATGAAACAGAGCCTTTTGTTTGAAACAGAGGAAGTCAAAAATTGAGAAGAACTGGAGAAATTTTGGTTGAGAAGAGGAGAGAGAGAGAAGAGTGATGGAGTGGATGAGGTTGGGTTTGTGGAAGTTAATTTTCGGAAGAGGTTTATCCATCGGATGCTGTACTATGCTGAGTCAGCAAACTGTTGAAATGGATAGGCTTACCCTTTTTTCTGTGTCCATGTGGTCCTACTTTTCCTTGTCCTTTTTTCACTTCCCCTCTCCAAATGCATTGTGGTCAAGCTAGAAAGAGGAGGGCCAACAAATTTATATCTTAATTATTAATTAGAGGTTTCCATTAGTATTTTCACTGATGATTTGTGCAAAAGCTGCCCCCTCCCATGATCCCATGAATCACGGAAAAAATAAACAATTGAGTGGTTAACTCCAAAATCTAAGGATAATCTCTCTTCTCATTAACTTGTAAGAGCCCCAAATGTATTCCCAGAGATTTGATTGTATGTGAGTTCATTTATCTTATTTATATTGCTTTTTCCCCCTCTTTATTCATCTATATTTTTTAATTGCATAATTATTTTCAGGGAAAAAATAAACAATTGTGCCTTATTAGTATGAAGACACAAGAGGAGATATGGAAGCATCAAAGGATGAAGCATCATCAATCTCAATTAATACCTATCTAACTAATTAATGGGTCATATCCAAACATAGTTCTTGTGGTATTTAGCTCTAATCATCAAATATATTATACTTCTTCCGTTCCAAAATGTGATAATCAAATAACTAAAGGGCTCGATGGTTTGATGCTTGGGCACCCTTGAATAATAAAGCCAACCATGACTATTTTTTCTTTTTCTTTTTTTTTAATAGAAGGATATGGCAAAAACTGTACAATAAAAACAATGTTACAGACAAGTAATTACATAAATTATGCGCAAGAAAGGAAAAGGGCGTTCATGTGGGCTTTAGATCCCTGATTTTTTGTCAGCGACTTGGGTTAATGCTGGACAGCATTTCCATTGCTAAGCCACTTTCAAAAGGCACATCTATTCCTTGTCCCTTCTTTCTTTTCATTGGCTTGGGTTTTTTCCTATGTTCTAATTTTTTACAATCACATCTTTAAAATTATAATAAATATTATTCTAAGTAAAATTAATTTTCCATTTATGTTTATATTTCCACTTTTTTTCCCATTTGAAGTATATTGTGTATGATTAATTCTATAAATATAAAAAAATGTGAATTGATTTTCTTATCTTTTTCATAAAGATTTGGATTTTGGGAAAGCCTGTCATGTGATTCAACGTGACCTATTGTTTCATAAAGAGTGAATTAACGTGGTGTTTTTTTTTAATTCCAATATCCGATATCCTAGATTTATTGTCCGTCCTAAACTAATCTGAATCCCCACTATATATGACCTTATGGTAACTCATGGGTATCGATAGAAAAACCTCTTTAAGACCTTAATTTTTTTAACACTGCTACGCCTCTCAAGAATCGAAACCTCAGCTTTGAAAAATATTGATCAAATCCCTCACCACTTGATCAGGTGCCCATTGGTATAGGTACAAATTCAACCGTATTTGGCTTACACCGTCTCTTCTATGGATAAGGATCAACACAGTCCACATTACACAACATTGTCGTCTTAGGTTATCCATTATTTATTTGTTCATGCTTGGCCATTCACCCCACATTCTTTCGTGTTCTTATACCTTCATCATTTATAATATTTTATATTCACCATCATCCTCATCCGTTTCACTTTATTATACTGCTATATAACAATACTCATAAAATAAAATGGATTCGTACTTGTAAATTGTAATGCGAATATTTTAGAGTTTCATAGCAGTGATGCTAGGCACGGTTGAGATTTACCTTCGACCCAAAAGGTTTTAAGTAATTAGATATTGATCGATGCATATGAAAAAAAATAATTCTCAATATTTCTTTGAAATCACATTTCATTTGATTAAATGAAAAAGAAAAAGCCTCATTATGTTGCTCAAATTTTCTCTTACTTTCCCTTTTTTTTTTATATACAAATTATTTTTTAAAAAAATTCTTAATAATAATATTTTTCATTCACAAAATTTGAATTCAAAATCATACTTTAAAAATAAAAAAAGTCCAATGGTTCTCTTTCCGTTATATGGGTCCAGTTAAACTAGGCACCTCATCATACACCAACAAGCACAAAGGCTTTCCCACCAAAAACACACAACCTAAAGCACAAAGGCTAGCGATAATAGGACTACTCCAAGGTCCAAACATTGACAATCCTTGTCTTTTGGGCTTACCTTTTAAGTTTACGACCAAATCTCTTTTAAGCCCATTTTTTCATAATACAAGAGAGAGAGAGAGAGAGAGTACATTTACAAAACGCAGAGTTGACTTGCGTTTTGGTCAATACCAGCATCATCTCCATCCCCTCCTCAGATCGACCGAGGGCGGAACTGGAAGAAGCCGAGAGAAAGGGGAGACCAAAGCGTGAAGAGGCAAAAGAAGGAGGAGGCGGAGAGAAGGAGTTGGTGGACATGTTTACGAGGGAATTAAGAAAATTGAGAAGAGGGAGAGGCCGATAGAGACGAACACGAGGAAGAGAGCTGTGAAGAGAACAGATGTTGGAAGAAAGAAGAGCCGAGAGACGTGGGGTGGTTGTGGGTGAAGTTGAGAGCTGAGACGCGTTTGCACTTTGGCAAAGGAATCTGAAAATGGGGGGCAAAAAGAGGAAAAGAAAGGAGGAGCGACCCACTATCCATCCCAGGAACAAGTACTCGGACAACCCACCGGACTTTGCTCAATTGGCTTCTCTCTACCCGTCATTCCAACCTTTTGTCTATTACTCCCACGACGGTCGTCCCAACATCGATTGGACGGACTTTAACGCCACCCGAGAACTCACCCGCGTTTTGCTCCTCCATGACCATTCTCTTAACTGGTAATTTGCTTATTTTCACTCGATTCTGAAAATCTCTAACTCTTGGATTGCTATACAATGCAGTTGCTTCCTCATGTGGGTTTCTATTTATCAAAACAACGTTTTTCTTTAGCAGTTTCGGTTAAACTAATCGGTGCTTAGAGTGTTTCAGGCTTATTTATGGTACTTAATCTGTGAACTACTTTCAATTTGAGTTTACCGGGCTCATGTTATCTGCTGACTCTGATTGCTATTTGAGAATTTCCTCTTGTTTTGTCCTTTTGATTTCATTGCATTTGGATTAATGGAGATTATTGATAATTATCTTTGTGATGATTATAAAGTGAAAACTGCTAGTTGCTATAACTTTTCTCACAACCAATCTGCACATCCTTTTTCCTTTGTTGCCAAACAACGATAAACAAATTTGGTAATGCAGTCCTATTCTCTCTTAGCTAGTGCTATTATTGACATCTGTTTTCGATGGATCATGCCAAATTGAATTCTTGCTGGCCCAAGTCAGACCTAGGCACCGCTTGTAAACCAACTAGTTTGGATCCTCTCCACGGTCCAGTGGAGTCTAAAAAATTGATTCTACTAGAATTAATTTCAGCGAAAGACAAAATGATTTAATTCTAGCTTGTGAAAGAATTGTGATATTCTATTTGTATTCTCTTTGGCAAATTATTGATTCTGTCTGGCTTCTTTGTGAAGCAAGCCTGTGTTGACGAGTTTTTTGTGCTCCAATTTTCTAGGTGGATTCCTGATGGACAGCTCTGTCCCACTGTACCTAACAGGTCTAACTACATCCATTGGGTTGACGATCTTCTATCTTCTGACATCATTCCACATACCATTTCAACTAGAGATAAGGTGAGGGGATTTGATATAGGAACTGGAGCAAACTGCATTTACCCACTTCTTGGTGCATCGCTTCTAGGCTGGAGTTTTGTAGGGTCAGGTATATAATCTTGAGTGGTATTGCTGGATTTTGGGTCTTTAGCTGGGGTTTCTTAGATATGGGCATTCTCTTTTTGGTAACTCTTGTGAATTTTGGATTTAGTTCTGAACTTCACTTAAATGGCTGCAGATGTGACTGATGTTGCACTAGAGTGGGCGAGCAGAAATGTCCAAAGTAATCCACATATTTCTGATTTAATTGAAATTAGAAAGGTTGAAAGCAATGATAATGCTCTCTCCACGGAAGGTTTTCATTGTGGAGAGTCAGTTCATAATGGAAGCAAGAGAGATTTGAGTGGGAATGTTGGTACAGAGGTACCTCCTGCACCTTCATTACCCCTTGATGTGCATTCCCTCTGTAATAAGAATTATCATGGACCACCTATACTTCTTGGTGTTGTTAGGGATGATGAAAAGTTTGATTTCTGCATGTGTAATCCTCCATTTTTTGAAAGCTTGGAGGAAGCAGGACTTAATCCAAAAACTTCTTGCGGTGGCTCTCAAGAAGAAATGGTTTGCCCTGGGGGAGAGAATGCCTTTATTACTCGTATTATTGAAGATAGTGCCTCACTTAGGCATTCTTTCCGGTACTACGATTTGCTTATGAAAAAATGATTGCCATTTCCTACAACTTTGTATTTAATTTACTAGAAATCAGTGCTCATTCTTTTCATTTTGTTTATAGTTGGTACACTTCAATGGTTGGGAGAAAATCAAACCTCAAGTACCTCATATCAAAACTTTGGGCAAATGGAGTCACCATAGTGAAGACAACTGAATTTGTTCAAGGCAAGATACACCGATGGGGGCTTGCTTGGTCTTTCTTGCCTCCAATACAGAAGAAGATATCAACTTCTATTCCTGAGAAGACTAGCATGTCTTTTATGCTTGAGGTGTGATATTTTTATTGCCATATTTATCAATTACATAGTTTCTCTGGGGCTACAAATAAATAATCTCATTGGTTGTTTTCCCATGGCCTTAGCACATTATATGGCATAATAAGCTACAGTCTCTTGAAAGTTTTGTTATGCACATTATTTATTTATTTTCCTTGCTATTGCGCTAATAGATTTATGCCAGATATCATGATAATAAACCACTAATTTTAAAATTTTAGAAAGTATTAAATAACAATCTAACTTGTAGTATTGGGATTCAAAATACCAATAGAATGATAGGAGTGTGGATTTGGCTATATGCAAGTTAGCTAACTAAAACAGTCTTCTTGCTAGTTCAAAGGATATGCAGTAAGTTCTGAAACATTTACAACTAATCTGTAAAAGGAGATCACTCGTGCTAGCATAAATTTAGGAACCTCAAATGATAGCTTGTAGAAGCTATTTGCTGTTGGCCTTCAATCAGTATATAATTAGTAGTCTTATGTTTTACCTTATTACCTTATTAGTCTAATTGGTACACTAAAGGAGAACTTCTTATGGGTGGGTGAGCATTCAAATTTTGCTATTTTTGCACCTGTTGTCTAAGGTCAAGATTATTGATTGAGCTGATCAGTCCAGGGATCATTATGGCTGCATTTTGTGTGTGTCAATTACCAACAGGACAAAAGTTGATTTCTGATTTGGCGAGTTTAAGTATATAGTCGCTTATAAATAGGCATCTGTTGTTTTTTTTATATAATTCAAATTCATGCACATATGATGCACCACTTTTTATTTTCCTCCTGTTGTTACGTACACTTTTTATAATGCAAATGTATCTTTCAGCGTCTTCAACACCAACATGGTGCCATCGGTGTGTTGCAAGATGTTGAGTCCTACTTCACTTTACACGGCTTGCCCTGTACACTGAATTCCTCCTCTTTCACAGTGGATGTAAGACGAGCCACTCTAAATGTCCCAACATCTAATTTGCATTTTGTTTGATGGCTGTTATGCATAATCTCATTCACAGGTTGAGGTATCAAAAGATGAGTGCGACTCAATCTTGAAGAATGAGTTACCACTTAATAAAGGCACCCAATCTGAATCAGGGAGAAAGACATCTGATAATTTACGCTTTCGCATATCAGTATGTTTCCATTCTCTACTGATTTGAGGCATGATATTTATTGGCATAACTTAACATTGACCCCTTGCTATTTATTCCATCCTACAGGTTTTCCAGCAAATTCCTGGGACACTACTGGTAAAAGGTTCATTGCAAGAAAGGAGTAGCTTGCTATCAGGTGATTGTGCACCCCCTTTCTCCAATTTTAACTTAGCTGAACATTCTTACAGTTTTTGTAGTATTTTGGCCTCCAACTGACTCTAGAGAGAGTTTTGGAGGTATACGCTCTTTCCCTGCAGGAGAAGTTCCCTAATTGGCTCAATGAAAAAATAAGCTTCTTATGAATGTTGATTTGTGTGCACATCATAAACAATGTGATTATTTAGGTCAAGATAATACAGGATCCTTTTCTTTCTTTTGTCGTTTGTGTGCATTTGAACTTCATTCTCATTTCAGGAGCATTGAGCTAGAGTGAACGAATAAGGTACTTAGTTGTTGATTATTCTGTTTGCAGGAGCATTCTCATTGATATTTCAAAAATTGGAGGAAGCTTTGCGGAGTAAATTTTGTATAGATAAAAGATCAGCTTAGAGTTTTGATTTTCCGATTCATAATTTGAGTTCACAGTTATCTAACGTACCTGCATACAGGTTACCAACACGATGGAGTAAATCCTTGATTACGGTTATCACCAATATATATATATATATATATATATAAAGAAGCTTGGTTACAGTTATCTAACGTGCGTGCGTACCTACAGGTAGCCAACATGAAGTAGGAAAATTGTAGTGGAGTTAATACTCTGGTTATCCTCATTGATTTTGGATAGAGACATGTGATTTGAATTATTGGCTTGGCCTTGTGCTTGTTTTGATTGCTGAGGGATGGGGTGCTGCATTAATGGCTGGCAATTCTATTTGGAGATATTTTTGCTGTATGGCTTTCATTGGTTAGGGGATGAGTAGGACTCCACCATTCGTTGAATTTCTGCATTTTTAAGAGCATCAACCCTTCAATCATGTTGGCTTATGAACATTCTTGGATTTGGAAGTTACCATCTCATAATTTGGTAGTTTGGAATTTTATAGATGATAACGTGCACAATGCATACTTACCTCGAATCCCGGATGAACTTGAAGCTGGAGGAAAAGTTCTTTTGTGGATTTTGTATTATTAAAATTAAAATATTGAGAAATAATCTTCGAGTTCTCCATGAAAAAAATTAATAAATAAAGAAATCTTCATGTTCCATGTTAACGTGTGGGGTCTTGTTTTGTTTCAGTGTGTGGAGTTAGGGCTTGATTGGTAAACCAAATCATGGTTTCTAATCATTATTTTTTTTAAAATTATCTAAATAGATTTGTGGTAAATTTCTCTATTTTTATTTAAATTTTATTTTTATAAATTGTGATTATTCTAAATAATTTTGTATAAAAAGAGAAATCAAATGTGGCCTTAATCTGCACAACATACGTGGGCGTTGAAATGGTTTTGGGACATTTTTCTTTTATCACCAAAAGCCATTTCTTTTCCTTTTGTTTTTTTATGTGAAATTTATCGAAGGTACCGTTCTTTTTCTGATGCGAGGAAAGACCCTACCTCCGTCATGCCATCCATTTTTTTTTTATTTTTTTATTTTCTAATATTTAAGTTTAGAAATAAAGAATAATAATTTTTTTATAATTACACAACTATAAAATTTTACTGTTTTTATTTTTTTAATTTAAATATTATACAGTAAAAATAACATTTTATAGTCATATAATTATACAGTAGAAGTAAAAAACATACGAAATAAGAAAAAACTGCATAGATATATATATATGACTGTATGACCTTGTGGATTAATATGAATGTATGACCTTGGGAGTTAATCCACGTAGCTATGTATCTATATAATTTTACAGTAGTATAATTACAAAATTATTTTTTACTTCTAAACTTGAATGTTAAAAAATAAAAAAATTAAAAAAAAAAAGGGTGGCAAGACTGAGTCAGGGTCTCTCCTCATATTAGGATTACTTGGAAGATCATGACTTGAGTTGAGATTGGCGCCTTTGATAAATTTGAAAAAAAGAAGGAATGGCATTTGATGAAAAAATAGTTCCAAACAGTGCCGTTTCAACCACACATATGTTGTGCGTGGATTAACTCTACGGACTGAAACAAGACGCCAGTGGGTGAAGACCACCAAAATACTAACCTGAGCTATGATGCACATGTGGCTTTTTGTCATTGGTCCACTTAATAAGTTCGTTCACTACTCTCTCTCTCTTTCTCTATGTGAGCGAGGAATGAGGCTGTCCCGACATACAGTGTTCATTCGCCCGGATGGCATTACGTGTCAGCCACTCCATTAACATCTTATTGATCATCCTTAGGTCTCAGGCCCTATGGCTGGCTAATGTTATTTCATTAAACTAATCCTCTACTACAATAGTTTTTATTCTTTCAACCTGTAAATTTAATACAATGCTACTGACTTTAATCGTTATGACCTCAAACTAAATTAACGTTAAATTATTTCTGTTATTTCCTTCCCAGATATTTATTTGATTCTAATATAGTTTAATGTTTTGCAATTTTTTTCTTCGGTTATATTATATGAGGAGATTAGTATTGTTGATTACTATTCACATTCCACTATTTGTACTGCCTGCTTTTAATTTAATCCTTAAAATTTCGGAAAAATTCTGATGTAGCTTTTGCAATGAATTTTTTCATTAAACTCTCTTGATTGAATATGTAATTATCAACATTGAGAGTTCCACGTACTTACCTATTTTACTTATCTCACGTGAGATACTCAACCATACAAGTGGTATATATTTGAAAACCAATGAATTGTGCTATTTACAATTTATTAGCAACGTGATATTGTGATTTGTGAGTTAACTATTAAAATATCTATAAATTTTGATATAAAGCAATCAATATTAATATAAAATTATTAAAATGTAAACTGCATTTCATTGAGACAAGGTGGTGTACCCATGAACATGAGAACTTACAAAGTTTCAATAAAGTAAAAGAAAAAAAAGAAAACCACACACGCATATGTTTTGGGGGACCACGCTGTGGACTTGGATAAATTTACATTACATGCCACGAGTAAGCGCACCTTGTCCACATTACAAGTTACAAAGAAAGAAAGAAAGAAATCAATAGACAGGACATTTACAGGAGAGAATGAATCAGACAGACACCATCATCCGACCATTTCACCGACCACAGATGCACAATAATGATGAAGAGTGGAGTATCGACCTCAAAAGCCAAACAAGAATCCACCTTTATAGGCATAGCAGATTCAGATTCAGAATATGGCTCAGACTTTCCCTTCAACCCTTGCATGAGTGAGCCCAACACAAGCATCCACAAAATCTTCATCTACAAAATCCGTAGAAAATACCTGAAGTCTATCCCCAATCCCCTTCGAATAACACTGCGATATAAACAGCCTATTATACGCATGGATCCTTCCCGTTACGGGTTTCACGCACAGAATCGGGTTATCCGGCACCGGCGTCACCGTATTCTCCACCCTGTAAAAGTACTTCCTCGACGCCGCCGGTGGCTGCTCCCCCAGATGCTTCAAATTGCTCTCGAATTTCGTCGTTGGCAAATCTGTATTGGTCCAATTATCCTTCAAATACCCTCCACTCCAAAGCGGGCCTCCATGTCCCTGTTGAGCTGATTTTCTTGGCTTCCAAACACATATAATCCTCTTGGGCAACACTTCCGCTATCGTCTTCTCGAACACGTGATCGTCCTGCTGAATCAGAAACTCGCCCAGCTGATCCACCAGGTACTTTTCGAATTCGGGCGGGTCTTCGTGCCCGAACTCCGTTCGGATCTCGAGGATGATAATCTCCGATTGGGTTTCCGATAGGAACTTCTTGACGTCGTTGATGACAACGTCGATATTGTAGGTGGTGAGTATTCCGTGGCAGACCCGTCGGTTCTCCTGGATCCGGATGTCGAGGACTCGGGTGCCCTTGACCAGCTGGTGGTAGATGGATAAGGATTGGCATTGAGCGAAGGGACGAGTGATGAAGGGGAATCCGATTTTGTTAGTTGCCGAATCGTGCGTTCCAGGCCAAACGATCTTGTTGATATGAACTTTGTCTGGGTTAAGCTCAGACATCCAGTTTTTTCTATCTTGTGGGCGGAAATCAGCGCCCGGGTAGTCTTCGCCGGAGACTTTAAGATCCGCCAGAGTTTTCTTCTGGGTTCTGATTTCCTTTCTTCGCTCAACTTGTTTGGAACAACTAGAACCCATCTTCAGTATCACAAGAAACAGATGATGATGATGATGATGAGGAACAAGAGGAGGGAGAATTCCTAGTTCTTCCACCCACTTACGCAACTATAATTGTGGTCTTCGTGGTTGTAGCTGGAGGAAGCTGGTGAAGGAAATGAATTGCATGATGAGAGTATCGATTTAAATAAATATATAAATTAAAGCAAACCAAGGAATGATGAATTGGCGAGTGAACCAAAGATGATGATAAGTTATGATTTTCTGTTTTATTCACTTTATTTGTCTGCATTTTCTTAATGGATTGTGGTTGAGATGGTAAAAAAGTTGCATTATTGGTGAGGAAAAAATAGTTTAGTTACACTTAATCTATTAAATATAGATACATGAAACTAATTATTGCGAACGAACGTAAAATATAGTTAGATACGAATGATTTTTTGTTACACTACCATGTACTCATACAGTTCATGTTTAAGTTGTACATGCACAAATGTTATATATTTCATTTAACAATTTATCTCTAATATATAATATGTAAAAAAATGCAAATATTGAATCAGGTAAAGAGTTTTTTAGAAAATATATTTTTTATTTAAAATGCGATAATAACACAATAATTTAATTTATATAATTATGAGTTAATTTGGCGTGATATAATTGTAGAGAATGATTAATTAGTGAATCAATATTCTATTGTGAAGTGGGACTGAAGAGCCCTGTGCGGGTCCGTCGATGTCATTATTGGTGGGGAGCCATAATCGAGGTTTATCTATGGTTGGTCCACTTGTTTGGCTGTCCAAACTTTCTTTGTCTTCTTATAATCGATATTTCTGTTATTATTCCATCATAATATGAAAAATTTGCTCAGCAAAAATACTGTAATATTAAAAAATCTTAAAATAAATACAGAGTTATACACCATTTGTCAAACCAAGCAGTATCGATGGGCATAAAAATAAAGAATCCAGATCTTTGAATTTTGAACATAAAAGTATTAGTATTATACATTTATTTTTTATATATAATAATAGAGAAAAAACTAGTCATAAGTAATATTTTTCTCTATTATATAAAACAAAAATTTAGGTTAAACGCAAAGTATTACTACTAATAATTTATATTTAAATTCATTTACTTCAATTAAAGTACATCAAAAGATCCAAAATTTATACAAAATGAAAAAATCAATAATTTCTTAAATTTCAATTTCTTCTGTTAGATTCCGCAGCTGTTTTATGGCCAAACTTTTTTATACTTATTTAAAAACATCTTTTTTCATATGACTTTTAAGACATGTTAGCTCACCCAAAAGTAGGGGATTTCTTAAGGAAAGAATATGGTTTATTATATCATGTCCAGACTTCTGATCTGTATTTCATTTGATATGTACAGGTGAATTATCACTTTAATTTTTATATTCAGAATTATAATTTCTATTGTTTTAAAACTCAAGAAGAAAGACTGCCACTGCGAGTATGGTGGCCCATAAAATGAACCCAAACAGAAAAAAATTGTCCGACTCAACACCAAAAAGAAACTTCTTAAAGGCTATCATTTTCTAAGTGACCGTTTAGTTTGTTTTTTTTATAAAAATATTCTTAGAATAATCACAGTTTATAAAAATAAAATTTAAATAAAAGTAGAAAAATTTACTAAAAATTTATTTAGATGAAAAAAAAAAAAATAATGATTAGAAACCATGGTTTGGTTTGTAAAAATACAAACCAAACCAAATAAATGAAAATTTATTGAATTTGAGTATAATCAGTTGATGATGTTGCATGCTAGATTTGAAGCCAATATGCATATATGAAAATAGTTCCCTTATGAGTGTTGCACCAACGGTTGGATTTCATGATGAATGGACGGTTTAGATGGCTCTTATACGACTGGAAATTTTACAGTCAAATTCTCTGCAGCATGTCAAAATTGTGGCCTTTGGATTGAAACGACGGATAGGATTTGCTGAAGTGAACAGTAGGCAGCTGGAAGGCATGATCCAAAACCTGACTTATAGTGACATGTCACATCCGAATCACACAACACAGAACAAGGTTGGTGGAAGAATTGGAAAAATATTATCTTGTTTTTTTTATTGGCTTCAGAACTATTCTTTTCTAACTGCTTAAAAAATATTCCAAAATGATAAATAAATCATATGGCTAATATAAAAAGAAAGTATGACTCATACTTCCTCTGCTTATATAAAAAGATTTGAGATTTAAGCCCTAAAATGTCGACGAAGGGCAAGGAGATCAAAGAGTGAACCAAACATGGATCGAGATCAAAGAGTGAGAAGGAGATTGAAAGGGCTCTAAGTTACCAAATGGATGAGTTGCAATTATCATATTCATATATATATTGCCAACTAAATTGGGAGAGAGGGGTGTCACTTCCAACTCCCGACACGGCTCAAAATTCTAATAATTGGGAGATTCATTATGTATCTTTGACTATTATTTATGGTTATTTTAATATTTAGGGTTCTGGAAGCAGGTCAACTATCAAATCATTAGTAAGTACCTACTCCTATTAAAGTTGAGAAATCTCCCATAATCGGTTACTACCCAGCAAGACTTTATTGATAAAAGAGAGAATTTGAACCCACAATTCAAAGATTGCATGACCATTTCTCTAACCACTTTGCATTAGTATTTACTTGCAGTGGTGATATGATTTCTCCAAACAGATGATGAAACGTTCCCGGCAGCTTAAACCCAACACCTTGGTCCTCCTGCCAACTGACAAATCAATGATTCAGATAGTGACCAATTGCTTTATATCATTCTCTGAAACACTTGTTCAGCAAGACGGCAGAAAATATATTATAATGGTCCCTATTATTATTATCACTACTACTACTATTATTTTTTCATTTATCTAGCGTGTATTTGGGCCAACCCAAAACCATATTTATCAAATGTCAAACGCAAAAGCTGTTCTTTGATGGCTTCTGCATTCCAGCTTTAATAACATGGCTTTGGGTTCTTCACAAAAGGAAAAAAAAATTGATTTTGGGATTGTGTTACACACTCAAAAGCACTTGATGTGGTTTCACAGGGTTTAAGATGAATCAGATGATTCATAACTAATGAATATTGTCACTTATACACACACACACACACACACATATATATTGGTTTCCCTTTGATGGAACCCTATCTCCTCTCTTCACTGTGAATGTGACAGAACTTGGTGCCTTTTGAATTAATGAAATTTTCATTTCATTTTCACACAAAATGTGAAATGCCTTTAATATGCCCAACTTAGTTCCAATCAAATTATTCAAAAGATTAATTTACTTGTACTTATAAGACATTGTTTCACTCGCCAATTAGTTCGAATATATTTGAAAATAGAATCTTAAACTCATATATCTATATAATTACAGAAGGAAGATAAATGAGTACTATTTATTATTGTAGATTATTGTTTTTAAAGTTACATCAAACAACAATACTTTAAAAAAATTTTATTTTTTGATTTTACCTTACCATATATCCTTGATTCTTATATTTTTTAAAAAAATTAAATACATCCTAAGAATGCCAAAAAAAAAAACACTATTCTAGTCATGTTTATATGTAAAATGGCACCCCTAAGATTGCAGGGTAACGAGGTTTAGGGTCAGGCTAGGCCCAAAGACACTTAATATCAGAAACAAAATAAATAGTCCAATCAACTATCGCACGCCAAAAAAAAAAGCCAAACAATATCAATCAATAATACAGATGAAAAATTAAAAAAACAAGTGGCACCCCCGTTCACAGAGACTGTTAAGCACTTACCCAGAATGTGCTGGTCTAGATGTCAAAACACAACACTTGCAGTTTACAGTAATAACTCGTAACATGCAAGATCCTTCGCTTTCATTCACTTCAAGATAGCCAACCCTGATACAACATGACCAGCCTTAAACCTAGAGAATGAGTACCTGAACCTCTAAAACAGTAACAGTAATAATTTTGTACGCCCTAGAGTAAGATGTAATCAACCTCTACCACTACCAAGACGTACACAAGCAGGAACTTCAGTAATGATAGCTGCCAGAGATTTCCATTAACTCGAGTTTGAAAATAACAAATCCCTTGGTGCCACCAACTAATACAATACCTCCAAAGCTAGTGTTGTTTCCCAGAAAAAGAAAAAGAAAAAAAATGATATATTAATTTCCTGAAATTTATCTCATCAATTGAAAGAAAAAATAGTTCACAAAAAAATTTGGGGATGAAATGAAGCATAACAGCTTTCATGAAATCTACTAGCTTGTCCCCACACTAATTCCCCTCCTCATCTTTCCCTTATTATTTTTTTCTCTCTCTCTAAAGGTAAGATCTTTCAAGTATGCCAATGTGGAGGTTCAGTGCTACAAAATCTGGACTCAGTAAGGAAAAGAATAACGTTAGAGAAGCTCTTCGTGAAAATGATCTACTGATTAAAAAGATTGCTGACTTTCACAAAGCAATCTTCGGTAATGAGACATTGTCTTCCATCTGGTTACCTAAGTGGCCCAAAACTGAGTATATGGTTTCCTTCAGAGGGTGTGATGCATCTGAAACAGTAAAAGCATGGACCTCATTGTCAATTTCAATCCAACTAATGGCTCGTTCTTTTTTCACGTGTCTCTCATCCATTAGCTGTCTTACTTTCTCCACCAGTTCCCATTTTCCAAGTGCAGCATATATACTTGAAAGCAAAACATAGGAAACAGAAGATTTAGGCTCCAATTCAATAAGTTGTTCAGCTACTTCTCTCCCTATGTCTACATTTCCATGAATTCTACATACACCAAGCAACGCATTCAAAACAGGGTCACCTGGTTTACAATCCATCATCTGAAGATGGTTCATCAATTCATTGAAACATCCAGCCCGTCCCAAAAGATCAATCAGGCATGCATTGTGTTCTTCGTCTGGAACCACACCATGATCACAATTCATGGAATTGAAAAACTCAAGTCCTTCTTGCAGAAAACCTGAATGACTACATGCATTTAGAATGACTACAAAAGTGATCCTATTTGGTTTCACTCCTGATCTTAGTAGTTCTTTTAGCAACAAAATTGCTTCTGCACCATAACCATGGTGAGCTAGTGCGGCAATCATGGTGTTACAAATCACCACATCTTGCTTATCTCCCATGACATGGAAAACTTCCTTGGCAGTTTCCATGCTTCCACATTTTGAATACATGTCAATAATAGCACCAACAACAATATTATTGATTCTGATGTTATTTCGAACTAGATGAGCATGTACTTGTTTACCAAGTTTCAATGAAGCAATGATTGCACACGCAGATAGACAACTACTGTATGTAAATTGATCAGGTTTAACATGATGGATGATCATCTTTCTAAATACTTCAAGAGCTCCGTGACCCAAACCTAATTTAGCATAACCACTAATCAAAGATGTCCATGAAATAGAATTCTTCTGAGGCATCTGATTTAAAAGTTCGGCAGCTGATTTCATATCCCCCCAATTGGCATAACCTGAAACTAATGTCGTCCACACAAAAACATCCTTGACAGGCATTTCATCAAATAACCTCCTAGCATCTTTCATCTCACCACACTTTGCATATGCATCAAGAATTGAACTTGATATAACCACATTGGATGAAAATCCAGCAACTAAAACCTGCCCATGGATCTGCCTAGAAAGTTCAAATTCTCTCAATTTTACACAGGCAGTCAAGACACCAGCGAAACTGAATTCATTATAGCCTATAGACAATCTTCTCAACTGTCTATAAAACCTCAAAGCCTCATCAAAGATCCCATTCTGTGCATACCCAATGACCATTGTATTCCATGATATATAATCCCTCTCAGGCATATTATCGAATAAGCTCCTTGCTTGATTCATCATCCCTAATTTAACATACCCAGAAAGCATATTATTCCAAGAGTAAAGATTTCTCACCTCCATTTTATCGAACACCTTGCGCGCTTCAATGTGATGGCCGCACCTGAAGTACATGCATATCAAATGGTTAGCTAAAAAGATGGTGGGGCGCTTCAGACCGGTGAGCTTCAAATGAAGATGAACCAATTTGCCCTCTCTGAAAGACTTGGTCTCGGCACACTGCTGCAAGAGATGAGCAAGTATGCGGGAGGGTAAGCGAACGCCTTTGGCAACTAAGAGGTCCAAAGAAGAAACAGCTTGCGAGAGTTGACCAACCGAGGAGGCTTCGAGGATGGATTTGACGATGCAGATATTGGCGAGACGTCGTTTATTGGGCCTTGGACGCTCTGGTGTCAACTTGTGAGTTGAGAAAGAGGGAAATAGCATTGCAAATCAAAAACATGTGAAGTGCGTAATCTTTCATTCATCATTTTTCTGAATTGAAGGGCAACACCAGTTTCGTGACGGCAGCTCCGGCCACCATGACGGTGGACAATGGTAAACGAAACGGCGGATCAACGCAGTATGGAGATCTTACTTGAAGCAATAGCCAGAGAAGAGAGCCGCTAAACCGGAGGGAAGCTTTGTGGGAAATAACACCTTCTCCGATCTCACGAGGAAGGACTCGAAGATGGCAGTCGCAAAGCGCGAGCCACCCTCGTTGGCGGCTTTGTGACAACAATGTAATTTTTTGTTTTATTTTGTTTTTTTTAATTTACTTTTGAATACTTATTCGTTAATGACATTTTTTTTATTTTTTAAGTTGAACCGAGCATAACATATGTTGCTTAGAGTAGTTAAAAGGAAAATTATAAATATAATTATGAAGTCTGGGTTAAAAATAGTAATTATGTATTTTTATTATTTTTGAAATAATGTTAAGGTTGTATTAATAGGAGACTTTTTGATGATATAAGAGAGAAATTATGTGATAGTAACAAGAAGAATTTGCTTAGATACGACTAAGTGAAGCTTATTTGGATCTTAATATTAATGTTCTTGCTAAATTTGTTAATGGTGGAGGAGAAATTTCAATTTTAAAATTTCAGTTAATTAATTCTCCCCTCCTAGTATTATTTCGAGATGTCTGCTATTGTTTATTATTTGAGTGTCAAGATTTTAATGTCAGATTAAATTTTAATATCAAAACAAAATAAATCTCAAATTATGTCAAAATTACCAATATATGTAATGGAAGGTAATTTCAATCAATTTAAGTTTATTATACTATTATTTTAATTTATTTCTTTTGGATTTGTTTTTTTTTTTAAAAGCTTATGTCGTTTATAAATTAGACCCAACAACCAACCATATAAAGGCCTGTTATGGCTAATTTATTGAGCACTAGTCTGTAATAAGCTCAAGAAATGAGATTGATAATTCTTATAATATACCTTGGCTTGACATCGTCCATGTCTTTTTTTTTTAATGAATAAAATCTATGTCTGTTAATGTTTTGAGGTGGACTAAAGTAGTAAAACTTGTCACTGGAGAAAGAAAGAGTAGTTAACAAAAAAAGAGAAAAGGAGATATAAAATTTATTTTGGGCGTCAGGATACAGGCACATTATATCCAACTTTGTTCGAAGCTCCAGGAGGAAAGACGAATAGTTTAATTCAAGGAACTGATATAAAGCAGAACAACATTTGGAGTAGGGTAGGATAGGATGGTAATTAAGGTTTAAATGTGGGGGGCTTCCTCATCTTAGTTGCCAGGCGTTGCATCTGAGCCCCTCAACCCTCCAAAGTTAATGCCAAATGGAACTCCTTCACTGTCATATCCTGCTGGCACATTCACTCCTGGGAAACCTCCTATCGCCAGAACAGGTGCCACAACCGATCCTAGAGTCACCAATGCATCCAGTCTATTATCCCTCATCAATTTTTCAAACCCTTGTACTGTTAAATTTGCCATGTTGGCCAATGCTGCTTTCTCAGTACTTCCGATTCCATTTGTTGCCTCCGATGCCAAGAAAATATCTTGACCAAATTCCTTGATCTCTTCCTGCATAGTTCATATTCGATTTTAATAAATATTGAAAAAAAGACTTGATCTTTAGTTAAAAAAAAAAAAACTTTACCACCACCAACCAGATCAGCACTCTTGAGGTTGAAGGCAATGATATCTGCCAGTGATCTTACTGGTGAGGCGACCAAGTTCTTGAGATATGTATTTAGGGATAGTTTGAACTCAGCTAATAGTGCTACTGCTTCCCCACTTATGTTTTGATTTAAGATGGTATTTATGTTGGCTATTTCCAGATTATCTACTACGACTGCCCCTTCTTCCCTACAATTTTTTTTTCCGGAAAATTGAATATGTTATTAACAGTGCTGCATGAGAATGAGGTGTAATAATCTCATACTGCGACATCTTAGGCAATGGTTACCTTAAGGTTTGAAAATGCCTCTCAAAAGTGGGAGTAATATTGGTGTCATTCAAAAGACCGAAGAATGGGTTTCTTACTATTCCCAATCTCTTCCCTTTCAGCCCATAACGGTTAAGATATCGTATACAGCCACCGTGGGGAATACATTTTGACCAAGTTGAAGTTTCAGGATCATTATAGTCAAGCCCTGCAATTGCATCAAGAACATAAGCCGCATCTGATACAGTCCTGCCGAGGGGTCTGCCAGATATAAAAATAAATATTAGATAGTGCTCAAGTGATCACAAGAAGTTGAAAGTCTAACATTATCTCAATCTAAATCTCATTCTCTAGGAAAATCAAACTCAAGTTCATAAGAGACAGTACCATTCCTTATAAATTGAGTTAGAACAATAATATGATTCTTATTTCTCTAAGTAAGGTTGGTTACGGAATCCAAATATAACTCTTTCCCAACAGCATCTTGTCTAGGAGAGATAGGGATAACCTAATCTCGATTAATGAGACCAACTGTTGACTTGGTGCCTACTACGGAATTAAAACTTGCTGGACATAAAATTGAGCCATCAGTCTCCATTCCAAGTGAGACTGAAACCAAATTAGCAGCGGTTGAGATTGCTGACCCACTGCTTGACCCACATGGATCTGCTGATAACACATAAGGATTCTGCAAACCCAACAAATTTTGATGTTAACTACGTTGTTGGAACCATTAATCCACATGTTCAAGACACTTCAAACTAACTAATCCTGAGTGGGCTAGAAGATGGAGACAAAGCTTTCCTTGGCCACCTCTGGGCTCTGGCGCTCCAACCATTAGGAAGAGTGAGAGACCTAAAAGATGCCCACTCAGTCATGCTGGCCTTTCCCAGTATGATAGCTCCGGCTTTCCTCAACTTTGAAACCACACCGGCATCGCGAGGCACCACCAAGTCAAGCAAAGCGAAGGAGCCAGCAGTGGTGTTAAGCTTAACCTTGGTTCCAATGTTATCCTTTAGCAGAACAGGAATGCCATGCAATCCAAACAGGGACCCTGCAGCCTTGGTCCTGCGCTCGTAATCAGCCTGATCAGCTTGAGCCAAGGAATCTGGGTTCACCTCTATCACACCCTTCTGAACTGCGTTCAGTTTCTGGATTTCTCCCAGATAGTACTCAACCAGTTGCCTAGAGGTGAGTTTGTTCTGGTTAAAAGCTAATTGGATCTCACCAGTGGTTGCTTCTTTAATGGAGAACTCTTGTGCTGTGATGCTGTAAGACCCGAATGATAATATGGTCACAAGAATTATCAGCATTGAGAAGTCTTGTGACGTTAATATGGTAGCCATTGAGGCTCTGGTAGTTGTTTTGTATACCAGTTTGCAACTCTACCCCAACGCTATTTATATTCCTTGGAATCCTGAAGAAAGGCAAATTGAAACCAAAACTGTCAACAACAAAAAAAAACCTAAAATGTTATATTTTGGAAAAAAATTCAGATACTACATTTGTATAAAAAAACTGTATCACTGAAATGACTTCTAATTTCCCTTTTTTCCATTTTTTCTTCTTTTTTTGGGCATGAAGATCAACTATACATAATTAAAAGTTTAAAAATTAAAACTAGAAGCATTTAAGCAAGCAAGCCTGGTACGATGTGCGATGTACAGTGTACACGGCTAATCTCCTGGTGGTTGCTGGCAGAGATTAATTTTTTCAGGATTATTAAATAATAAAGTGTGAACTCCTTTTAATCATATTTATTTTCACCAAATTTTTACTTATTTTATTCTTATTATAAGTCAATTTTAACTGATTTTCTTTGATTTACTTAAAAGTAATTAATATTTTTTAATTTTGTAAAATTTATTATAAATTTTCAATATTACCCTCATTAAATTATAATCTATTTTATTTATATTTTTCATAATTTTTTTCCCATTATAATTATTTAATAAAAAATAAATATGAAAATAAATATTTAATACTCACAAAATAATTTATATTTTATATATTTCAATTATTCTAGAATATAACTTATAATAAGAAATAGAATGAATAATTAAATTTATTTCATAAATAAAAGTTAAAAATGGAACTCTAACTATTTGATTAGATTTGCTGACTGATATGTCGCACGAGATCCATTAAAATTTTAAGAAAATATCGCAGAATATTATAAATATAAAATTAAGTGCAGAATAAAAAAGGAATGATACAAAAAAAAGTATAAAAATCAGATAAAATATAAATAATAGTCTTCATTTTTTAACAATAGTGTTTGATTTTTTTTAAAAAAAAATTGAAAAGTGAAATGGACTCTCAAAGTCCAAAATACAGCTATATTGGGCAGGTACCATTTACAAGGAAATGACTTCCTACACAATTACTGAAATAAGGGAATGATATATATAATATATATTTTAAATATATCCTAAAAATATAAATATAATTATATCTGTACCTTTACCTTATAAATATAACTATAGAAATATATTTATAAGATATATCTAATTAAGTGTGTGTTTGTGTACTTATTGTAAGGTATATAGCTATATTTATATTTTAGAAGTCGATTTTAGTGATATTGATTTTCATACATGTGTTGTATATGCATAGTATATTTTCTTGAAGTATATATTGAGCAAGGTATTATTTGGATATTAAATAGAGTTTGCAATTCATGGACGAGTGGGGGATGGTAATAAATAGTAATCAACAGGATGGCAGATTCTTAGAGTTGCATATGATATAGGAACATTAAAAACAAAGTGGTTGGCAGAAATATTTTACGAGTAATGAGTGACACTAACAATTATTCTTCTACCAGAATAAAGATGCAGAGCAGAAGCAGAAACAAAGGAAAATGTCTGTGACTCGTTAAGTAATGCATTAGCCGGCATTAATTTAATTGCCAGTCCAAATTTTATTTATTTTTTTGGTCACTGAGAACAATTAATGGTATCTTATTCTGGAGAAGATAGTTGATCCTCCAAATGGACGATTTAGATGCATATATGAAAATTTTCCAATATGAATGCATTGTTTTATTTTGAGTTGGAGTAAAACATCGTACTCTTCTCCTGATCATGTAGACTGAAAAGGAATAGATTAGGAAAGAAGTACTCCCTATTCGTTTTAATATATATAAATCACTTTTATTTAACTTTATACAAATTAAAAAATGGGTTAAAATTAGTTAGTGTTCTTGATTTTTAAAAAATTATGAAAAGTTTTTAAAATTATCCTCATTATTTTAATTATATCTCTCATCACTCTCTTATAACTGTAAAAAAGATATCATAAAAGGGGCAAATGTGCTATCTATATTTTATGAAGTACCTCATATTATTTTGACAATGTGTGGGGAACAAAAAAAGATTTGGGAAAAAGATATTTAGGGACCTACCAAGATAAATAATGACAAATTAGGGATTCTAATTTATCTAATCTTTCCCAAGTCCCCAGGTCCTATACTAGGATAAAAATAAAACCATAGACAAAATTAATCCTCACTTTAGAAACAAAAAATGCACGCACGCACGACTCTCTTGGTGTCAAAATCAGAAAACGCGCGAAGTCATCGTCTTCATCGACAGAGCTCCATAAAGAGCAAAATTCTTCCTCTCCCCAGGCTAAAAAAATCTTCCTCCTCGAAACTTGGTGTCATAGTCAGTTGGTATTTGGTAAAGTATTGTTATTCTTCTCATCTAACTCTATTATAATTTCTGCTATATTGTTTTCTATTGTGATTATCTCTCCTTGCTACATCATTACTTTCATCTTCATCTTCTTTGCCGCCTCTCTATCGTTGTTACATCATGCATTTCAGCTTTGGGTATAAAACATCGGTTGGTTTTCGGTGAAATATTGGTAAACCACTGTCACTTATTTTGTATAGGTTAATAATATGTTAAAACTACATATATCACACTTTCGATGGCTTCTGAACTTATCAGTAGCATATGATGTTTTTTATTGAACTAAAACATTTTTTTTAAACTAAAGTATGGAGGAGTACTGAAAACTGATATGAGAAGTGTGGAATTATGCAAATGTCAGTTGGAAATGCTTGTTATCTTCATGAACATTGTGCAGAAAACTGATCTTTCTTGTAAACTGTAGTCTAAACTAACAATTGACTTATTGGGTTATTTTATTAATAAATATTATGATTCACTCTTACTTAGTTAGTATAGATAAAGATGATAGGAATTTGTAGTTGGGAATTGTGGTTTAATTAATAGTTGTTATGAGAAATGATTTCATCTTGGTAAAATCATTTGTAACAATTAGATAGTTGCTTCTTGCAGGGCTGATTTACATATGTCAAGTAATTCATTGAAAGAAGTATTTTGTTATGTTCACTTTGGGGGACAATTTGTGAAAGATGTGCAAGGTAGGATCCAATATGAGGGAGGGAAAACAAATGCTGAGTTGTTAAGAGAAGGTATGACACAGCACGAGGGGTTGAGAATGATATCATCGATAACAGGTAATGAATGCAACAGAGTTGAGGTAAAGTATACAGTGAAGTTCGATTATAGTACATTTATAGATCTTTTAAATAATGAAGGAGTTCAAAAATTGGTAAGGTTCAATGATGAATTAGTACATGTATACATTGGGGGGAACAAAATCAATGAAATTGTAGAGACACCGACGAAACATTCAAAAGGGTAAGTTGTCTTGGTTAGATATTTGGACATACTTAAATTGAGTTTTGGAATAGAATGATAATAATGAATAATATTGAGACTGCTGAAAATAGGTAGAACGAGTTGGAAATGCTGAATTTCTCACTTAGGAATTATGTTAATTCATCTTGAAACATTTTTTGAGGGTTGATTAAATAAGACATTGAATGCTAAAAATTATTGTAATGAGTTGGAAATTCTGAATTTCTCTCATGAAAATTTAGTTAAATGAAATTGGACATATTTTGAAGTTGATTTTTTTCAATAATTTGTTGTAATGTATTGTCATGGTTTGTGAATGCAGGATAGAGGTTATAACAGGATTCTCATTAGATGATTCTCCTTCTTGGGAGGAAGGGAATATTTGTGGGGAGGATAAGAATCCTTCTTGGGAGGAAGTTAATACTTTACCTTGTGGAACACAAAGTCTGCCTATACCCCGACCAATGTTGAATTCTACTAAATGGAATGACCTATTTCTTGGAGTAGGGCAGACATTTCCAAATGCAAAGAAATTCTGAAAAGTAATGTACAAATACATTATTGCTCATAAATTTGGATACAAGTATGTAAAGAATAGTCATAAAAAGATAGTTGCGAAGTGCATGGTTGTTGGGTGTCAATAGAAGATAACAACATATGTTGTTGGAAGAGAAAACCCCTTCCAGTGTGTACATCATTTTCATAATGAGCACACACATAGTGCACAAGACTACCTTCTTGTGCCTCGTAGGGTCAACTCAACACTGATAGCATGTATAATTGGTGATGCTTTGATGGGTAATTTGGACAAAACAGCAACTGAGATAGTACGAGACTCACTGAGGGATTATGGCCTAATCCTTACTTACAACCAAGCATATAGGGCAAGAGAAAAAGCATTAGAGGAAATTCATGGGCGTCCTGATAATTCATATATGTTAATCCCATGGCTTTGTGATAGACTGATGGAGACGGACCTTCATACTATTGCAAAATGGGAAGCATCGGGAAACAACACTTTTCAGAGGCTATTTATTGCTTATGGATGTTTCATAAATGGATTTTTCCTTGGGGCTCGACCAATACTATTTATAGATGGCTCCCATTTGAGTGGTCTATACAAGGGGACCTTGCTGTCAGCCTCATCATATGATGCAAATGATGACTTGTTCCCCCTAGCTTATGCAATTGTAGGTGGGGAGACATATGATAATTGGGCATGGTTTCTTCAGAATTTGAGAGAGATTACAGGTTCTGTGCAAATGACCATACTTTCATATAGGCATAATGCAATTATTAGTGCAGTGCGAAATATTTTTGGAAGTGATCGACATGCATGTTGCTATCGGCATGTAAAGAAAAATTTCAGTTCTGAGTTTATGAAAATTACCACAGGCAGTAGAAGGAGAAAGAGAAATGATGATGCATATGAGTTGTTGGATGCTGTTGCATATGCAAGGTTGGAGTGTGATTTTGATAAAGCAATGGACAATTTGAGGTGTTTCTCCCTTGAGGTGACATAATGGCTGGAAACAAATTGTGACATTGATCGTTGGGCCTTATCTCGATTTTTGGCATCAAAGGTGGGATCATATTACAACAAATCTGGTTGAGTCATTTAATGCTTGGTTGGTAAAGGAGCAGAAGCACAATATATATGCTTTGATAAATGAGCATCGAATAAAATTGGCAAAGAAATTATATAGTTGCAAGATGGATATGTCAAAGTGAACAAACAGGGTGAGTCTAAAAGTAAAAGAACAACCACAAGAGAATGTGGCAAGGGCTGAAACAATGGTTGCTGAACATTATAGCTTAAGTAGGATATCAGCTCACACTATTTCTGCAAATTTGAGGGTCAATCTCACAGCTCGGGAATGCACCTATCAAGCATGGCAAATGGTTGGCATTCCATATCCACATGCATGTGCAGCAATTAGATTAGTTCATGGAAATGTTTATGCATATGTTGAAGACTATTACAAGATTAGTGCACAAGAAAAAATATACAGTAGCACCATGATTCTAGTGGAAACCACCATGATTCTAGTGGAAACTAATAACATACCATAGTTGGATGAACTAATATCTATTGATTATGAATCACAAACTTTTTTACAGTCTCCGATTACCACATGTGCTCCTGGTAGATCACGGACTAGGCGACGGGAGTATTAGTTTCAAAACAAGAAGGTGTACATGTGTTAATTTGTCACCAACTTGGGTATAATCGCTCTAATTGCAAGAATCCTAATCCTATGTAGATTTTCTGTAAATGTGGACGATGAAAACCACCAGCATATCAGCTGGTTCACCACTGAAATGCAGCTGGTTTTTATCTTTATTCTGTTAATGGTTTTGAATAGCTTTTTTGTATAGATATACACCCCAAAGCGATATTTTTTTGCATAAGTTGGGGTTGATAGAAGTTGGTATACAGCCCATATATTTTTTTTTTTGGAAATGGGCACTGCATATAGGTAGATGATAGTGTTTATTATTGGGAACATAGATAGTTAACATGTTAGAATGATAAATTGTAAATTGCTTAGACTACCTTTGATGTATGAATGTAAGAATGATATATATGGCAGTAACATATATGCAAGTTAAACATGTTTATGTCATTTGTTATAATTCAATGTACATGCATGTGTGGAATGATGTCTATTTGATTTCACAAGTATCCCAAACTGAATGTGTGGAAAATCAGGTACAAGCACTTGAGAATTCAGTTTCAGGGACTTGTGAATTTAGTTTGACTGATTTGGGAATTAAAGTTGGGTCACTTGGGAAGTCAGTTTGACAGACTTGTGAATTCAATTTCCGAGACTAGGGAATTAAGGTTGAGTCACTTGGGAATTCAGTAAAAAAATTTTAAACAAGAAATAAAATATTATTTTATTTTAATAAAAATACAATTTTACCATTCACTAAAATTCTCAACATCCAGATTCTTAAGTTAATATCTTCACAGGACAATTGAGTTTCTTTTCACATGCACGGAAGAGAGTAGATGACCTATTAAAATAGGAAGCTAAGATATCACTTTCACAATTTAATTGTCATAAACAGGATCAACTTTGTCCATTCCCTTTTCAAAAATCAATCAATCAAATCCCACTTCCCACATTCAAAATGCGATCAAATTCCAGATATGTCATCCATTCAGTGTTAAGGAGAAAGGAAATAACTCAACATGTTCAACTCTTACCCTAATCTTTTGAGGTTTTGAAAGACATACAACAACATCACTATAAAACGGCCAATGACTGTTAGTTAGGCTGACTTCCCAAGAGGGGGGTGAATTGGGAAGATTAAAAATTTTCTGCACAAAGTGAAACAGGTGAAGAAAGTAAGATATAATGAAAGCAACGTAAAAGCAGAGCAAACTGAAAAAGTAATGATAGGGAGAAGAACACTCAAAAATTTATCCTGGTTCGGTCTATCCACTTGACCTACGCTCAGTCCCCAAGACACCTCTTGAGATTTTTCACTATATTGCAAGAATTCAACGGGCTTCTTACAAATGCCACAGTACACAGCTTGTGCTCTGTTTTCTAGAGCTTTCACAATCTCTCTAAGCACTTCCACAATGTGCTTTCCAATCCCCTTGTGATTTTTCCTCACAAGTAAATCTATCTTCCAGATGAAGATTAGATTGTTTAAAAAGATATAACTCTCTTGAATAGAGTAAATATGAAGATTAAAGTACAAATATTGAAGTTGAGAGGGTAAAAGTTTTTGAGAAGAAGATTTGGTAGAGTTTCAGTATATACAAGTTTGATTCGTTACCCACAACTTCAAATGATGTTATATTTATAGATTTAGGTCTCATATGTCCGTTAGAGACAAATCTATCCGTTGGAGAAGTTATCCAACGGTTACTCTGAAAAACTATCCGTTAACCAACCACATTTAATGCTTCTGACATACTGAAATTTGAATTTTGGTTGGTCAACAGACGAATTTCAAAGGAACTGAAGGTTAAAGCTTCCAACGTTGAAACACTGAAGTTCGTCTGTTCATGAAGTGAAATTCGAATTTTGAAACTTAGAAAATGTTTCCATGTTGTGACATGCGAATTTTCAAGAAGAAATTTTTTCTGTTAAGTGTGAACAGTGTTTTCAATTTTTTACAGTGCCCTCGAAATTCGAATTTTGGAACCCTGAAGTTCTTTTGTCCGTAGTACGTTCAAGAGACATAGTAGTTCACTTTCTTCGAAATTCGAATCTTGAAAGAGTGAAGTTCATCTGTCAGAGAGTCATCTCTTCAGACTTACTTCAACATTCGAAGTTTCAAAACTTTGTTATCGTATGTCAGCATTTCATTTTGACAGACTCACGGCCTAAGCTTCTGAAATTCGAATTTTAATGTTCAAAGTTTGTCTGTCAGAGAGCAATTTTGAAGCTTAAGATAATCTTGATTTCAGATGAACTTTAACATTATTTCAGATGAATTTCTTTGGTTTTCACAAATTGCATTTTGTTTGAAATTCGAATTTTGAAGACTTAAAGTTCATCTGTCTCTAAGAAGCTTCTTTCTGGCTCATATGAAAATTCAAATTTTGGTAAATCAAAATTCATCTGTCAGAGAAGAATCTCTTCAGACTTATTTAGTTTCAGCTCGAAATTCAAATTTCCAAAGGTAAAGTTCGAATTTCCAACATGATAGTTCAATATAAACTTTTCAAACTTCGTCTGTTGGTGGGTATTTACAAATATTTCATAATCTAACATAAAATCAAGGTTTTAAAACGTTTTTCCACCAAATCAAAATCTTTTACCCATGTCAAAAGATCCTACAACTATCCTAGCAATGATTACTCAGATTTTCTTCACTTGAGACACTTTGAGCTCCTTTGATATCTTCAATCCAAGCTCTTCAATGTTGGTTTGGAATCATCAAAACTTCTTGATTCAACAATGACAACCACTCTAATTTCAATAATATTCTTTCCTACGGTGGAATGGACACAGTTACAATTAGTCCATATCCACTTATAATGCATACAATACAGACAACTTTATAGGAATAACAATTCTATTTAGCCCTTTAATTACAAGCTTCAAAACTAGGTTCCGGAAAATACAATAACTTGATATGATACTATCAGCAATGCTTCCCTTTTCTATCTCTAGCTTTCTACTTCGCTTGTTCCATAGGTGCATTGCAAAACTTTCCTTTTTAATTTCCCCTAGTTTCTTCACCATCTGCATCCATGTAAATGCCCCCAAACTTGTACAACAAAGCAAGCAAGTTGGAGAGGTTTTGATTTAAAGAGATATCACCTGGAACAGCTTTGACCTTGTTCTCATCTCCCACAACTATGCTAACTTCTTGGTCTGCTATCTCATAAATGCTACATTTCTGACTATGTCCATTCCTTTCATCGCCAAAATCTCCATTAGCATTTTGGTCCACATTGCAGTTCAAGATTTTATTCCCCCCTACTTGAGTCATTTTCAGTAACTCCACTCTTGTAATCATACTCCAGCTCATTCATAACACCATCAATTAATTCAGTCTACAGGTAATTATCAATTCTGATAACTCCAACAACGAGTTCTACCCCTGCCTCCATATTACTCGCTCTACACACGAGTTCAGTTTCTTTATCAAAACCATTTGGTCCAGTTCCACAACACATCCCATCGTACCCCGGCTTCACACCATAATATTGGCAACTTGTTTATGCCTTCAGTTTTTACCTTTTCAGTACCTTGGGGTTTTAAACAGAGGTCAACACTTGTTGACACAGTTGGTTATGTGGATGTTTTACAAACCAATTCACCAACTCACATCGCATATTATCTACTTCCTCCTATAGAAACAAAAATTATAATACCCATGAAACTCCATTATAGGCCAAATGATAATAAACTAGTATAAATAACATGAATCATGATAAAACCACTAACCATTGTTAACTTAGGGCTAGTGTAACCACTCCACTCTTTATTTGGAGTGTTGGTCCAATGTTGTAGCCATCACATCACAATCACTCCACAATCATCACTATAAAAATTACAAGCATTTAATAAAAAACAGCACAGATGTGTATAAACATAATAAGAATAAATGAATTAATCACTAATGCCACTTACTTGGTTGGTTGTGGATGCATTTGGAGATATTTCAATTCCAAAAAGAACACCCAGTTTGACTAATCTCAATATATCTTCAATGTGTTGTTTCTATCAACATTAAAAAAATCATAGATTATTTAAAACTTTAGTAACATGGAAAAAAAAATGATCTTCAGATGTTGTTTCAAGTCATACCACGAAATTGCTCATCAATCCCATTGCTATAGGATCATTTTTCGAAGCCTTTCTCCTGTAAGTCTTGTCTTCACAGAACTTCTTTGAATATAGTGAGTAAAAAACATACATTGTAGCTGTCTTCACTTCCACAACATAGCAAATCCAGTGTAGTGCGTGACACATTGGTGCAAAAATAAGTTGACAATCCCCTATATTATACCCTACATATTCTGGCATTATGAATTTTAAGTCATTCTCTGCTTTCCATTGCCTCGAAGTCATTCATTGCTATTTTCAAAATAATGACTCATTCATATCAGTTCATATTAATGCATATTATATATCATGTAAGAACAATATTTATGAAAATGAAAAAATATTCCATGCATAACGTTACTATCAGCTTTGAGGGGAAAATGTGGCGCTGCACAACTCTATGTTCTTCCTTTTGGTCTTAAACCAAGATTCTTCCAATGACAGATAATACCTACAAACCTTCATTTAAGTAAGAAATAACAAATATAACAATTTCCAAGTACAATATAATTCTAGAAAATGCACTCATATGAACTTTTAACTATCTTCTTATACCTAGACACTCACAATCAGCTCTTATGAGTATGAGCCCATCAATATTGACAATTTCCCTATTACATCAATCAATGACCACATAATTAGGCATTTAGAATTAGTTTTGTAGTTAACAAAATAAACATTGCTGAACTTACTCTTTCCCATTTGTTGTGTAGTATCTAAACACCTCCTCTATCTCAATGGTGTTTGCAACTGTCCTTCCTCTTGTTTGCTTAGATGATTGACCTTGATACACAAATGAAGAATGCTTCGTTGCTCTCTTTTCCCTTTCAAATCTTCTCTGTCCATCTTTTGTAGCTATCAAATCTTTCCTCGGTCCCTCTCCCTTTTCTTCTCCATCCTCTCCTCCCTCCTCCTCCTCCTCCTTATCTTGTTCTTTGTCCTTTCCCTTTTCTTGTTCTTCATCCTCTTCTTCCTTTCCTTTGTCCTCTTCTCTTTCTTCTTTTTCATCCTCTTTCCCTCCTTCGTCATCATGTTCCTTGTCTTCTCTTACATTCTCCTTCTTCCCTTCATCAGCCACTTCCTTTTCTTTTTTATCCTTTGCTTTTTCCCCTTCTTCATGCTTGTCTGCATCATCTCTGCTTGCTTGCATCTTCAACATCTGCCTCAAAACTCTACCTGTACAGTTCATGACCTCAGCATACAGATATTTTAATTCCTGCAACAATGAAAATGATATGTTATTTTATAGAGGATTATATAAGGGAAGCATTATAATAATTTACTATTACCAAATCATGGAATGCAGACATGGGTGGCAAGTCTAAGGAGGAGGTTGCTTCATTGATGCCAAATGTTTTCAATATTCCATAAAAGCTCTCCTTCTCATCCTCAACACGCTTTTGAACTCTTTCATGAGTCTAATATTTCAATGCATGTTGAGGTTGTAGCACCTTATTTATACCAAGGGGAAAATACTGCATAAAAAATAGCTGCAAATAGACCAAAAGTAAGCATATAACTAAAAATAGAGATGTGAGGAAAATATTATATAAGACCTAAAACATATATTTGTAAAATGAAACCACATACCACCAAAAAGTATAAGCACCCTCCAACAGTTTTTTTTCCTTCATTTGTCCCTTTCTGCACCCACTTTTTATATTATGAAATTTCTTTTAGAAGCCCCTTGTATATAAAAAAAAAGACCAGTCATACTAAGTGTCTCCAAGCCTTAGACCAGACACAATTTTCAACAGTCTATAACTAATATTTGAACTTGTACTTGGGCAAAGAAAGTTTCCCAAGTAATACAAAATAAAGAATAACTCAAATCTATCTTCATCTTCACCTAAGAGTATCTTATTTTCTATAATAAGATACTCTTCTAAATTCCCCCTTTAATAAAATGAAGGTGTCACTATCACCTTCTAACATAATTTCTTGCCCACCATAGGGTAACCCAAACAATCGATTGACAGCTTCGGGGTCCATTTGTTGTTGTTTACCTCTAACATAAACACTTGAGGTAGGTGGATAAAATGCCTTGATCACCTCCTCACATACCCCTCTATATAGAACAAAACATTCCATGTCCAATAGGGTGCCAAAACCAATTTTTGCCACCCTTTCCACCAATGTTTGTCTCCCCTTGATATGCTTCAAAACTTTTTGCAGTTACTTTGGTGAACATCTTGTTTCAAAGGTAACCTGTTTGTTAAAAAAAAGAATATGTCAGCAACATAACTTCAAATCGAGAAATCCACTTTACTTGAACTCACAAATAGTATACCTCATAATAATATGATATCATTTCTCTAACATTTTCCTTTACCATTTTTGACCTATTCAAAAAATTTTGCATCTTTTTGTCAGATCAATAATACACTTCAACTAGATAGAGCACAACCATCACTAAATACGTGTTCTTTATTGATTGTCACATTTGGCTAATCAGTCATATTGAACCCGAAAATTAATTCTGTCAAATTTTTAAACAAAAATTTCTATAAAGCTACTACATGCATGATTCGAAACTTGTTCAGATTTGGTCACCATATTTGGCCGCACCTTATATGAGAAAAACACAGAAAATTCAGCAATTCATAACCAATAATGCCCAGAAATAGAGTACACAACTTTGGTTGCCCAGTAATATCTTCCCTCTCTTCACAACGAATTTTTTTCAGAGTGTAGAGCCTACTGACCACTTCAAATTATAACACAGTTTTACTTTACAGACTAATATAGCCTAATTACTAACAAGAAAAACCGCGTATTCCCAAAACAAAATGTCATGACTTCACTTGGGTTTGCTAAATCACACAAAGGAATATAACATACCATAACTAGTAGAATCGATGGAAGAATAGTTGTACCTCGGGATCACTGTACAGGATGAAGTTTGGTGACAGAGTAGCGAACTCAACCTCGACCAAATTAACTGTGAAAATCTGACACTCGAAGATGATGGACCATACAATGCTCACGAACTCAGAACCTACGAACGTTCAACCCCGACCAAATAAACGCCAACTGGAGTAGACTGCTCACGAACTCAGAGACTCAGAGATGACGAAGTAGAGCACTCAGAACCTCTGAACTCACAGGGCAGAAGATTTTCAATGCCAAATCCAGCAGCAATGTCACGAACTCGGAGGCTCGAACACCACGAAGCAGATGATTTTCCATGAAACTGGAGCAGAGAACTGACCACCAAGACTCGAAAACGATGGATGCAAATGTTTTCCTTTTCAGAAAATGACATTAGGGCTTCACGTACGTGTGTTTTTTAGATTTTGACACAAAGAGGTCTGCGTCCGTGAGTGCGTGCATGGGTTTTTTAGATTGAGCCGTGTGTGCGTTTTTGTTTATGAAGGGAAGATTAATTTTTTCTATATGGTTTTATTTTTATTCCAGTGCAGGACCTGGGACTTGGGGAAGGATCAGACAAATTAGGATCCCTAATTTGTCATTATCTATCTTGGGAGGTCCCTAAATGTCTTTTTCCCAATAAATTGTTTAACATTTATAAGATATAAATAATTTATTCATAAAATATATTTTGAATATATATTTATGAACACTGATAGCGTTGGATCAAGCTAACCATTAAGCCGAAGTTTGACCCAAAGGTACCAGGTTAAAAAATTGAACCGGATGACAACTTGAACACACTTAGGCTAGGTTTATCACCCCAGATTAGACCAAATTCAGCAGATTGATCACATTAGCAAAGTGAGATTCCAAATTTCCCTAGTCTTGATTATAATGAAATACAAGATTAGAATTGAACACAATATATATATATATATATGTTTATACCGGCCGCTCAATATCCAGTAGTCATATTAGATTTTAACTAATATGAGTCGAGGTCACTAGAACCATAAGAGTACCAAAATTTTCCTAACAAATATTTAACGCAGTTACATACTCAAAACTCATATTTAAGATTATTGGTTAAGTTAACACAACCCCTAAAATCGAGCTTATAGTCATTTAATATATCTATGTATGTACATATGTGTGTGTGTGTATTAATTGAGGAGGGGGTGTTTTCGGGATGGGGAAGATGCAAGTCAATTAACACAAAAAAGGGTTGATTCAGTATTTTGGAGATCAATTTTTAATGTAGGCAAATACTTCCCACAGGGCTTTGGGAATAAATTTTATTGCATCGAGCTCAATTTGCCCCACTCTCTCGAGTCCCAACACTGAAAATTTTGAACATGATATATTATAGTCCTTTATTAGCTTTCTATATTTTATGCTTTTTATCACAAAGGTGGCAATAAACTTATTTGGACAGAGTAAGAGAATGATGTAGTTGCAGAGGGGAGAATGCATGCACGTAAAACATCAAACTATATCTAAAAAGTCAATCTAGCTAGCAACTATATAAATGGTTTTGCGGAGCTTTAGCATATATCATGGAAGGAAGCTTACATCTCACAGGATTCAAAGTTTGCAAGACGCTCAATTTCTTCCATCAATGACAAATCAGTGAATGGGGGAAGAATATGATGAACACTAGACTCAAGCTTCTCTCTGTTTCCTCTTTGGTGCAACACTCAAGCTTCTCTTAACAGTGACGGATGCTTAAATCCATACATTTACTAGTTAAATACTAAAATCCTCAATTCCAATTTTGGAACTGATTTACCCTCTACTAAAAAAGAATGAAGCTTCCACAAGAAAATAAAAAAGAAAAAAATTGGAGTCGCAACAATTCAATCCACTGTTTGATTGGGCTAATCGAAACAACCTAATAAATCGAATTTGTTTCGCCACTTCTGTATTTAACAATTATTTTGCCACTTAATTTTAATAAGGTTGCGAATTCATTCTGGTATATCGCCACCCATTCATTTTTTTTTTTGGGACCTGAAGAGAATTACACCTTTAACCTAGTTCACTTTCTCTTGGATAGTTTTGAAAATCTCAATGCATCAATATATCTATGTGATATATATATATAAGGCTAACCACAAAAATTAAAATCACTAAATATCATTTACACTGCAGTACTTTCTTTAAAACTTTTCTTATGTAAATGCAATGTTATTATTTGTCATTCATGTCATTACTTATTGGTTCAAACAAAGATGTCAATTACTAAGTTATATTAAATACATTATCACAAGATTAGATATCCAATCAAACTATACGAGATATGGTCAAGAACATGACAGAATCTAATTGTAAAATGAACAAAAAAAGTTTAAATATTGACCTTATCGGAGTTCACCAACAGAAGCCCACATTTTTTTTTTCCAACTAAAACTTCACATAGAGTACACTACAAAACAATCAATACATCATTATGAAAATGAGACTGATATCTATTACGAAGTTCTCTGGAATATAAAGAAACCTAGCCTGATGAAAAAGAACAAAGCAACAATCAAATATCTTGCCAAAGCACCCTGCAAAATTTGTTGACAGACACATACTAAGTCTGCAAAACCCAGCATTGAGATTTTGCAGACAACAGTATATATATTAGATGGTGAAAGAAAACAAAAATTACCGCCACAATTAACAACAAAAAAGCCATAGAAAGCTATAATACTACCTAAGTTATCAGAATAACTAACAAAATTTTATCATTACAATAGTGTCTCACACAGAAAAGATCGGAGAGGTGGTGACAACTTCAATTTAGCAGAAATGCGAGGTCCGACATTGCCCCCTTCCAACTCTTCCAAAAATGTGCAGGGGCAACATAATTCACAGCTCGTCAACTTTCTTCCACTTGTCCATTCTCAACTTTCTCCGCACTGCAGTGTAAGGTTGGAAAGAAAAATTGTCAATGTAAAACTAGTCTAAAGAACCATAAGTAACAAGTAGGAACTTTGAAGTTTTCCAAAGGAACTAAGCAATGGGCCACTTAGCCTAGCTTAGGAACTAAGAAACGGGCACTTAGCCTAGCTAATAATAATCTAGTAAGATAGGCTCATGAACTCAATAAGTTCTTAAAATTAAGGGCAGAAGAAATTAAAAAGGTTGTGAAAAAAGTTAGGATGTTAAGTCAAATGTAGCAAAAACTAGAGCAGAGGTTAGTTAGAAACAAGAACATGCGGAGAAAGTAATATAGGATATATTTATAACTTCAATAAGCAAAAATTCAAAAACATAAAGAAGACCATGAAAAAATCCTACCCACTAAAAGAACAATTAGAAGAATCCCTATGATAGCTTCTAATAGAGGCCAGTCATAAGCACCTTATTTCCTCAACAGTATTGAATTTAGCTGGCAGGACAACAGAACAGACTATGTCTAATTTATAGAGTAGCATATATACAACTTATGAAGGCGGAATATTAACAAGAAGCCAAAAGAGTAGCAACATATTAAAGCCAGCAACAAAATATCGCAGTGTATCACAACAAGCCAATAAAATGTGCCTAAAACCTTTCTATTCTTATCAGTATTCAAAAGAAGCCTCCAGAATCTAATTGTACACGAAGCTTAATATCGTAAAGGAAGAAAAATCATGCGCCAAGAAACCAACACAGCAATTGATGAATAAGTTGCTAAAACATATAATCATAAAACTACTAAGTTGACATACCTATTTGGAAGAATATCATCTGATTCAGCCTTCCTCCAACTCCTCTCAGCCCGATCATCTGGCAAACTAGCTCGGCCATTACCAGTCCCAAAACCCCTCTTACCAAACACATCCTTTTGCTCTACCGTGTCCTTGAACTTCAATGTCTCAAGTTGTTCATCAATCTTCTTCCAATCCTGCCCTTTCTCCGCCAAAACCTCCTCCCTTGGCCTTGCCTCTCCGAACAGACTTGGGCCCTTCGGCTTGGTCACGGTCCCAGAACCCTCCTGGTTTCTATTATTCACAATCATTGATCGGGGTTGCAAGACAAGTCTCGGTCTAACACTTCCAGTCTCACTTCTCTCACTTCCACCGTTAGATTCCACTTTGTTACTGTTCCAATTATCCGAATCTGCACCACCGCTGGAACCGAAACCTACTTTCCTCTCCCTATCGAACCCACCGCCATTAGAAGAACCAAATCTCCTTCCCTCTGATGGCACAAAGTTCTTCTTGGATGCCCAGCTGTCCGATTCGTCAGCTCTGGAAGGAGTATCAAAAAACCGTCCTCTATCCCTTTCCCTACTCTCAAATCCGTTTCCAACGGCAGACTTTTTCGCAGCAGCCCAATTATCTATTTCATCGGCTCGAGAGGGAGCCATTTCACGATTCGCTTCCCTACCAAACGAACCGTTTAGCCTTGGCTCATCAGAAACCCTAGAAGAACCCCATCGAGAATTGGAGGACTCGTCACCGCCAGAATTCCTATTAGGCCGGTCATACGAACCATATGACCTAAAACCACCGCCAAGTCGACTCCTGTCACGGTCAAGCTCCTCGGCGGTTCGCTGGCGAGGACCTGTTGGCAGCACCATGAGATCTTCATGCGTTAAGGCATCGGATTGAAAGGTCTGGGGCGGTTTAGCGCCTCCATTAGACGTGAACTCGGCCAAGGAGAAGGTCTGGCCTCTCTTCTTCTTCGCTTTGGTAGCAGCGGCAACGGCAAGAGAAGGAAAAGAGGCAGTGTCGTCTTGTTCCTTCTGATGAATAAGCTCCGCTTCGTGTTCCTCGGAATCCAGGGCCCACGCGCCGGGCTTAGCCCAGGCAGGTACAGTAGCCGCCATGGTTAGGGCTCAGTTAATCTCTCTCTGGTGCGTCTTCCTCAAACTCTGGCTCGCCTTCCCTTCGTTGCTTGGGAGCCAAGACTCGCAGCGAGGACATATATATATATATATACAAGCAGATCAGACGGTTGAGGATGATGTTGCAATTCGCGCGGACGGTGATAATTTTTGCTCTAGGATTTCGGGTTTATCACTTCAGAATAGGGAAGGAAAGGATATTTAAAGAGGGATTGATGAATTCATTTCGTGTTGATCTGTAACTTTACAAGATAAGTATAAAATACTCACTTTAAATATGTATTCTGATTAAAATTAGCCGTTCAAATTTTATCTTATTTGATTTTTGAAATTTTAATTTTTTTATTTTAGAAAAAGCATAATTTTAAATAAAAATAACTTTTAATTATCCATTTCCAACTTAAAATATTTATAATTAATATTAATAATACTATTTAAAGGAAAGGATATTTAAAGTAGACTTCCTTTTTGTTTTTAAAATTCAAAAAATTCCAATGATAAGAATCAATTTAATTAATTTTAATCATGATCTTTATCGTCAATGTCAAATGTCAATATCAATATCATCATCTTCATCATATCATCAATTAATTATAATTATAAATTTATAAAATGCTGTACTATTCACAATGTGGCTCAACCTCGAATTAATTAAAAATATATTATAAATTATAATTATTTTTAAGATTAAAAATACAACCAGTTTATATTCACTCATTATCAGTTTTTTTTTAAGAAATTAATGCAAACATTTTTTTAAAAAGAAAAGTGCATAATTTTAAATTTTTTTGATAATTCAATTGAGTTTAACAATAAGATAATTAAAATTTATAAAATTTAATAACAATTTTCAACTTTAAAATTAATTATATTTTTTTGAACACGGGAGAAGTATTTAGTTACATATAAGAGTGGAGTGCAAAAATTGTAAATTAATTTCTTTTTGGTAAGGAATTTAGATAGAAGAGCTTGTAAAAACTGCTAAGTGATCCCTGATGAAAGTTTAATTTCACAATATACGGTTTTGGTCTTTGATTTGTTGGTTAAGGGCCATAAATTTAAAAGTCAAAAAATCTTAAATCGTAGAATTAAGTGGTGGTAATTAAAAGAAAAGTAACAATAGAACTTTATGAGAAAAGTATGTAAAGAAAGTAATTGGGACTCACAAATAAGTGCTAATATTTTGTGGGATGAGATGACTAAAAGGATCAGGGATACTGCCAAAATAGTCTTGGGTAAATTCAAAGATTTTGGACCTAGAGATAAAGAGTTTTAGTAGTGGAATGAGAGTATGTAATAAAATGTTAAACATAAAAAAAAAGTGTTTCAAAGCCTTTTACTTTTGTAATAATAAGGAAAATTGGAAGATTTATTACTTAATTAGAAAGGAGATCAAGAAAGTAGTGAGTGAGATTCGATCTAAAGTTTTTAAGAAATTCTACCAAGATTTAAAAATAAAGAATAGTGAATGCAAAATTTACAAAATTGCCAAAAATAGGAAAAGAAAGTCAAAAGATTTGGATCAAGTAAGATGTATTAAGGATAAGGAAGGAAAAATGTTGGTTATTAATAATAATATCAAAGAAAGATAGGAGAACTATTTTTATAAACTCTTTAATGATATATTGGGTATGACTAGTGATATAGAAGGTTTAATAACTTACAAAAATGAAATGAATGAGTTTTTATCGTGGGATCCGGGTTGAAGAGGTAAAAAAAGTTCTTAAGAAAATGAATAATGGTAAAGTTATCAATTCCGATGGTATTCCTATCAAAGTTTAGAAGTGCTTAGAAGATAAGGGAGTTTTGTGGTTAACTAAGCTTTTTAATGAGGTTTTAAGGTCAAAGAAAATGTCAGAAAAATGGAAAAAAAACACTTTGATGCCCATATAAAAGAATAAGGGGGATATCTAGAATTGTGCTAATTATCGGTGGATAAAACTCATGAGTTATATCATGAGAGTTTGGGAAAGAGTGATTGAACATAGACTAAGAAATGAGTCTTATATTTTAGAAAACCAATTTGAATTCATGCTAGTACAGTCTACAACAGAAGTTATTTATTTATTAAAGGGTTTGATTGAAAGATATTGAAGTAAAGAGAGAGACTTGCATATGGTTTTTATTGATTTGAAAAAAGCCCATGATATTATATCAAGAGATGTATTATACAAAGTAATGGAGAAGAAATGTGTTCATGTGACTTATATTCGAATAATAAAGGATATGTATGAAGAGGTAACAACAAATGTGAAAACTCCTGGAGGTGAGATAAAGAACTTTCCTATAAAGATAGATTTACATCAAGGATTTCTCTTAAGTTCATACTTGTTTAATTTGGTTTTTGATGTTTTAACACAACATATACAAGAGAAAATTCCTAAATGTATGCTTTTCGTGAATGATATAATCTTAATTGAAGACTCAAGAGAAGAGGTTAACTCTAAACTTGAGTTATGGAAACATATTTTAGAATCAAAAGGTTTCCACTTAAGTAGAAGTAAAACAGAATATATGCATTGTAAATTTAATAAGAGATCAGTTAAAAATAATTTAGAGGTAAAAATTGGAAAGTAAACCATTCCAGAAGTGTTAAAGTTCAAGTATTTGAGGTTGATTTTACATAATGATAGAGAAATTGATGTAAATGTTATGCATATGATATAAGCTAGGTGGTTGAAGTGGAAAAAAGTTTTAGGAGTTATTTATAACCTCGTGTATCTACTAAACTTAAAAGGGAAATTTTATCGAACTACTATAAAACCAACCATGCTATGTGGTAGTAAATGTTGAACTCTAAAAAGGCAATAAGAGCATGAAATTGGAGTAGCAGAGATGAGAATGTTGAAATAGATGTGTGGTCATACAAGAATGGATAAAATATAATATGATTGTATACGATGGAAAATCGAAATAACATCCATTAAGGAGAAAATGAGGAAAATCGTTTAAGATAATTTGGGCATATACAAAAAAGAAGACAAGAGGAGGCAGTAAAGAGAGGTGATCAAATAGCGTGAAGCCCTATCAAAAGGCATAGAGGAAGACCAAGAATGACATTAATAGAAATTATAAGACATAATCTCTTGATAAATTATTTATCTAAAGAGATAGTGTTTGATAGAATATATTAACGTCGTATGATTCATATAATCAATCCTATTTAGTGTAATAAAGCTAATATTATTGTTGTTAAGTGTTTAATGGCTTGCTTGTTTAAACTGTTTAAAAAAGTGACTTTCAGGTTATTTATTAAGGTGATTAATTGTTTTGAGACTTTAATAAAAAATAGATATTGTTATGTGTTTGGTTAAAAATAAAAAGGGTAGATTTTACATAACTGGCCTCTTTCTTGCTTTTTCTTTCTCATCTACTATAATAGCTTTTTTTTAGAAGCTACTTAAACCAAGTTTTCAAAATAATCAAAAATTTTTTTTTCAGATTTTGATTATTTTAAAAAATCTAAACAAATAACCTAAAAAATTTCAAAAATAATTTTTTCATTTTAAAAAAAAAGTTAAAACAAACTGATGATAAATATAATTGTTATTAGTTAGTTACTGCATACTTCGATATTACTTGAGTACTGATGACCGCGGGAACATTAAGCATAACAGAAAATTGAATTGCAATTGGCAACAACTGAGATTTTACTGTGGCTATGTTATCACTTCTAATTCCCTCCTTCCAACAAGAAATTTTTTTAGCCAAAGGAATGGGTCAGATTTTGCCCCTTCTAAGAGAATGAGGCTTTACCGTTATTCCACTCACAATGCTATTTCCAATCCTTAATGTACTGCTTCTGTCCTATTATCTCAAGGTGAAAAATTAATGCAAAATACTAATACATTAGGTTGTATTTGAGTACAAACTTTACTTTTGTGACACAAATCTCAAACAATAAAGGGTGCAGATCGTTCTGAAGACAGGAGATAACCAATGAGAGAAGCCAGATTCCATACTCATGTGATAGCACTTTACTATCTTAGATATTATGTTATGAAATATTAAAATATAATATATCACTGTGTTTATAATTTTTATAATTGGTGTGAACATTCAGAATTTCAGGATTGTAATATAAATTAAGCTACAAGAGATTCTTACAGTTTTTGAGAGGTATTACAACACCCAAAATACTGTAGTCTTGCGCCTTTCTAAATTTTTTCATGACACGAGATTTTTTTCCATACTAGTGTGCCAAACATCTTCAAATCAATTTCCGACTAATACTAATAAACATCTGCTAAAATTCTGAGGAGAAAATAAGGTAAACTTCTTACATATTTTAACCAAAATATAGCATCAACAGATCACCATCACTCATCACAATAGAAAAAGAACGAAGAGAATCTTCTAATTGAATGACAAAATGGGGACCGCGAATAACATGTACATACCATTCCACCAAAAATTTGTTAAGGGTTTGCAATGGCTATAATGGATGATCAATCATACCTCGAGATGATTCCAGAAAAAAAATCATGTGCTCCCATGTGACACAAATTCCCATCCAATTTGCTCTTGAACATGTTCTACCACAACCTTGAAGGAAAACTCAAATTTTCAAATAATCCAAGCAAAGTGTCACGAATTTTCAAGAGGCCACTTGTGGATGGAGGTATCTAGAAGCTTCTAGAGGAATCCACACTTATCTTGAAGAAGCTAGATATCTCTTGTGGAGTGTAAGGAACACTAGGTAGTCATAAAAAATTCCTTGTACTTGTACATATGTTATGTATACTCTAGAAAATTCTTTGTAAATATCTAGGGAGAACATCTTAAAAGATTAATAGGAACCATTAGATTAAATTGATCTCCACCATCAATTAAAGAGGTGGAAAGTAGGTTTTGGAATTTGGGGAGGCCTGTAAAGGTTCTGGAACTTGGGAAGCCTACAAATATCCAAGCATCCATCCAAAGAGTGATTTTTTTGAGGAATACATGTCACATTCTTTCAAACTTTCTTGCATTCCTTAGTTTTTTTGTCTTGCCTACTCCAAAGGTTCAAGTTACATGGCAAAAGATCAAGAGGGCAGATCAAACTAAAACTGGTACAATTCAAAGAGAGAAAGTTCCAAGACCATGACAAAAGTCATCGTATTCAAAATAAGTTTCCATGAAAGATCAATTTTAGTTCCAATAAGGAAATTACCCTAGAGGCCAGAAGACAGTCTATGCATCATAAATAAACAAGGATAATTGGCTTCATTTTATCAGGTTAATCTATAACCTCGCGTATCAATTCTTCCAGGTTCCCTTGTCACATGGAATATGATTGTTCCTACGAACACCGATGAATTCACATATCTCAGAGACTATCCTGCTAACATTTTGACCAGGCCAATCATGCCGAGGAAATTAATTAAGAAAGCCAAAAGTCAACCTTGTCATATTCCAGGTTTTCATCATGAAGGAAGAACAAAGTATAAAACCAAAGGAATTCAAAATTGTGGATTTATTTGAAACATCATTGAATTAGCACCAGTAGTTTGAATTGTCAACATATCCGTAATTCTATCCATGCGTTTACAAGTTAATATCAAAATAATAATACTTAGGATCAAGCATGCAAAAGGAATTTGGGGTTCCAAAGTGAGTGAGTTGGAGTGCAAAGTCTGACAGTAGAAGGAAATAGACTATGTGAAGGCTATAAGGAAAAAGTATTCATAGATCTAGTGTTTAAGATTTTGGATCAAGAAGAAGTCAAGTCCAATCATATGGTTCTTCACAAAATCCAAATCAAAATGCTCAACAACGAAGATCTCCTGGTGTTGCAGGCGCCTTCTATCCAATAGTGGTATGAGAACCGATGATATAAATGGGTTAGACAACTATAGGGATTTGGGAGGCCCACACTTTGGTGAAAAGAAGTGATAAGGTGTGGGCCTAGTTTGGCACTAAACTTGTAATGGGAGAAGCACATTCAAGTGAAAAGTAGTGGGCTCCTATTAGCAGCATATCAGTCTATCCGAAGTGAGGTTCAAAGTGCAAAATCAAAAACAACGGAAATTGTTTAAACATAGAAAAGATGTTGAATGGAAAAACAAGAACATCAATTATTAGGCTTCAAAGAAATTTCGCTTAACAATAACATAAAAGCAGAATGTTAAGTCAACCTGGTTGACCAACCAGATTCCACATTACTTGGGCAGAATTCGTAGCATGCTCTTGAGGAGTCTAGGTACTGTGAGCCAAATCAGCAACCGCTCCCACAGTATAAGATACATATCCCAAAATTAATCCTCACCTTATAATATAAGTGAGCCAAAATAACTCTAACAAAATATATCATTTATATTAGATCTAACATAAAATTACAAAATTCAACCATACTACAACAATCTAAAAGCAAATTGACCTCCTAATACCAGGTGTAGTAACCAAAAAGGCTGAAGCACAGATATTAGCCATAATGTTTGTAACCTCCCCAATAATCTCTAAACATCATTTCAAAGTCCACCGAGTTTCAATTCATGAATCCTGTAAGGAGAGAGCGAGAGTAACTTTCTAAACATGTTCGCATGACGGCCCACCAAAGACGTTCAAGTAGATAGCTGCTGACTCCAACAATTTTCAAAATATAACTCAACCTTAGGAGACATAAGTATTAATGACATATCAAACAACCTAGATATCGAATAAGATGAAAAAATGTGTATCACCGGAAGTACATTAAGAGTTATCTTGACATAAAGTGCATTGTAATCTTTAACAACTTAAATATGAGCAAATACTACACCATTTTGAAATGCATTTGGAAAAAATATCAAACAATATCTCGAAGAAGAAGAAGAAAAAATTCTAAAGCTACTTTGTGTCATCCTCCTCCCTTCTCTAAAAGGCTCAATCCAATCTTTGATATGTAGAACGAAGACTTCATAAGTTGTTTAGGCAAAAAATATAATACAATCCACGTCAGCCAAGTTTTAGGGAAATGAATGCTAAGATCCCATTTAAGCAAAGGATGCAAATTCGGATGCCACTTTCTCTTTAAATTAACCACAATCAAGGTTAGGACTGACCAGTATCTCTTACCAGATTCTTACACCGGAGTTATATTGTTTAAGCTCTAATTTATCTTGCCTTGCTCCCATAATCTCTGGGCGTTTATAAGTAAACAAAAACATCACACATCAATTACGATGAACACAGGACATTCTTCGCGATGATATACAGTGGGCTTGATAATTAATTAAATATTTTGTTAGAAAAGAGGAAACAATTATCAACTGCACTCTCAAAATTTAATTGTCTCCCATAGAATCATATATGCTCTCACGACTATTCCATTAATTTACTCAATCATTTTAGTAGAAACATTCTGTACGTATCGAAATGAACGTGCCGAGGTTACAAGTCCGAGGTGGATATACGCTCTTTTGAAGCCTCGCCTTCCGGGCTCATATACACCGAGCTATAATTCGGAGGCCGAGCTTAAGCGCTACGAACCGAGTAACACATCGGTTATCGAATGATAAGGCCGAGTAATTGTATGGCCAAATGATCGTCCGACTGAACAATATCTCGGTCATATACGGGTTTCTCTATGAAAGCTGTTTTATCTCAAAAACACCCGGCTAGGAATAACAGTTATGAGATCATAACAGTCACAGAATCATAACTGCAGGGCGAAAAATCAGGGATCACACTAAAAGAGCGTGATACTCCATAATGGCAATTTATGAAATATCCCAATAAATTAGGGATTATAGGGAGAAGACGGTTACATCTTAACGGTCAAGAGATGGTGAATAAAAGGAAAAAAGATAAATGTAAACGGGGGACATTGAAAAAAAGAAGGTGGAATAGATTCTCGGTCTTTAGACGAAATATTCTCTCTGAGACAAAAGATTATCTTTTAGACGGAACATTTTTGGCGCCCACCGTGGGGCCGAGAAAAACTATCCCACCACCATCAAGGATCATGGTTAGAACCAGGAGCAGTGCGGGAGCAGGAGAACGACGCTCTGAAGACAGGCCTTCTTTGGAGGACCACCCTGTCATCCGGGCAATGCGTGAGGAGATGGAGGTATTAAGAAAGGAGAACGAGGAGATGCGTGAAAGGAACAGACAGTTGGAGCAGGAACGCTATCATGAAAGTACTTCTCTTCCTCGAGGAGGGGAACGGGGGAATATCAACAGGGAAGCTCAGCGGTCATATCGTGAGGGGAGCCGACGGGAGGAAACACACCATTCAGAAACCAACATTGACAATTTGCGAGGCGACAAGCAGGCTGTCCGGAGACATCCGTTCGTTGATGGCATTATGGAGACGCCATTGCCAAAAGGATGGAAGGGTGTAAACTTAGAAAGATATGACGGTACCACCGACCCTGATGAGCATGTGGATGCGTATGTTACGCAGGTGAATCTGTTCACAAATGAGGATGCAGTTTTATGTAGGGTTTTCCCTACGTCCTTGAAAGGAGCGGCTCTGAGTTGGTATACCCGGCTCCCATCACGATCTATTGATTGTTTTGAAACATTGGTCAATAAATTCAGAGCACAGTACGCCACCAGCCGACCTCATCAGCTTACCTCGGCTGCGTTGGTAAACTTGCGACAGGAGAGGGATGAATCCCTAAGAAGTTTTATGGAGCGTTTCTCGTCAGTCTCGGTAAAGATCCGGGATCTAAATCCTGAGGTAGCTATGCACACGATGTTGATGGCTCTCAAGCCGGGGCCGTTCGCCGACCATCTATGTCGAAAACCACCTGCCGACATGGATGAGCTTAGAAATCGTGCAGCTGGATACATACAAATGGAGGAGGTGTCAAAATTTAGAAATAGGGTCAGGACTGATCTGGACAAGCGAACGGAATCAAGCAGCCGTGGAAGTCTGAGGCCGACGTTAGAAAAGGGGAAGTTTAAGAGAGAAGGTATTAGTCGGGGACCGAAGTATGACTTCTATACTCCATTAAACACCAACCGCGCTCGAATTTTGGATGAAGCCTGCAATACCGAGTTGATACGGCTCCCAGTCCCCGGACATACCCCGGAGATGGCGGATCAGTCAAAGCATTGCAGGTACCATCGCAATTATGGTCACACTACCGAGGAGTGCTGGACATTACGAGACAAGATTGAGGAATTGATCCAGGCTGGTCATCTCGGCAACTTCATACAGAGGGGTCACGGAAGTCGACCCTCCTATAGTGGAAGAGGTCGTGGTAGAAGTCAGACCCGAGGTCAAGAGGAACCTCGGCAACCGAATAAAGAAAGAGTGCAACCAGACGACACTCGAAGTAGGGAAGGGAACAGAATCAGAGGGGTTATCAACACTATCGCAGGAGGGTTTGCTGGAGGAGGAGCAACCAGCTCGGCTAGGAAAAGACACTTGAGGAACATTCGGGCGGTAAATGCGACTATGCCCCGAGTGCCCCGGAGTTCTCCGCCCATCACCTTTTCGGATGAGGATTTCGAAGGAGTTGATCCTAATCAGGACGACCCCATGGTGATTTCAGTGGAGGTGGCCAATTATGTCGTCCGAAAGACACTGATAGATCAGGGAAGCTCTGCGGATATATTGTATTATTCTACCTTCCAGAAGCTCGGGATACCTGAGGAAACGATCAGGCCTTATCACGATCCGTTGGTCGGTTTTGCCGGAGAACAGGTTCACACCCGAGGATACGTGGAGCTGTTGACCACCTTCCGTGGAGATCTCGGATCAAAAACCATTATGGTCAGGTATCTTATAATTGATGCAGTAACTTCTTATAATATCTTGATAGGTAGACCTGCGTTAAACGAGCTCGACGCCGTGGTTTCCACTCTGCATCTCACAATGAAGTTTCCCTCGGCGACCGGAAACATAATTGCAATAAAAGCTGACCAAAAGGTGGCAAGACAATGTTATATGGATAGTCTAAAAGTCACCAGAGGAAGGATGGTTGGCGGCAGTGAACATATGAAAAAGGATACAGCATCAGTAAATTTGGTGGAACTTGATCCTCGACTTGATGCGCGGGACCAAAGACCAATGCCTATTGAAGAATTGCAGAAATTTCAGCTCGCCGGTGAAGACCGGTGCACCAGTCTCGGGAGTAAACTCGGAGGTGAGATTAAAGAGCAGATAACAAAGATGTTGAAGGATAATGCTGATTTGTTTGCATGGACTTCTTCGGATATGCCGGGAATTGATCCAAATTTTTTATGCCACAAACTTGCGGTGTACCCTGAAGCTAAGCCAATAGCGCAAAGGAAAAGGCGGGTAGGCGAGGAAAGGCGGAAGGCAATGAAGGAAGAAACTGCAAAATTGATTGATGCTGGGTTCATTCGAGAGATTGAGTATACAACGTGGCTGGCTAATGTGGTGCTCGTAAAGAAGGCAAATGGAAGGTGGAGAATGTGCACGGATTACACCGACCTAAACAAATCATGCCCGAAAGATACATACCCCCTCCCGAGCATAGATCGGCTTGTAGATGGAGCGTCAGGATGTGGCCTGCTCAGCTTTTTGGATGCCTACTCGGGGTATAATCAGATAAGGATGTACCCCCCTGACGAGGAGAAAACTGCGTTCATGACTGAGAACGCTAATTATTGTTATCAGGTGATGCCGTTCGGACTGAAGAATGCTGGGGCTACTTACCAACGGTTGATGGATAAAATATTTCAGGATCAGATCGGGAGAAACTTGGAAGTATATGTTGACGACATGGTAGTGAAGTCCGAAGATCCCTCCAAGCATGCTGCCGACCTTGGAGAGGTGTTCGGAAGAATACGGAAGTACAACATGAGGTTAAATCCTGAGAAATGCGTATTCGGAGTTAACGGTGGGAAATTCTTAGGATTCATGTTAACACATCGGGGTATTGAAGCCAATCCCGACAAATGCCGAGCTATTATTGACATGAGAAGCCCCCAAAACATAAAAGAAGTGCAGAAACTGACGGGGCGACTAGCATCACTATCACGCTTTGTACCGAGGTTAGCAGAGAGAGCTAGGCCGTTCTTCAAGTTGCTTAAAAAGGCAGCGCGGTACGAGTGGAATGAGGAATGCGAGCAGGCGTTTCAGAATTTCAAAGGTTTCTTCTCAGCACCTCCGATACTTAATCGGCCGACACCCAACAAAGAATTACTATTGTATATGTCGGTGACCGAACATGCAATTAGCTCGGTGATGTTACAAGAAATGGGCAGGCAGCAGATACCGGTATACTTCATCAGCCGAATACTGCACGACGCTGAAACGAGGTATCAGACTATTGAAAAGTTAGCCCTGACTCTGGTCACATCGGCGAGAAGGTTACGACCTTATTTTCAAAGTCATGAGGTTATTGTGAAAACCGACCACCCTGTAAAGCAAGTCTTGAGGAAACCCGAATTAGCCGGACGAATGATCTCGTGGTCAGTCGAGTTGTCAGAGTTTGGTATAAGATACGAGCCTAGAGGACCAATTAAGGCGCAATGTTTGTCTGATTTTGTCGCCGAACTTACTCCATCTGTCGATTCCAAAGATGGGGTCCGATGGACACTTTATGTAGATGGCTCCTCTAATACTAAAGGGAGCGGTGCGGGAATTATTCTGGAAGGTCCTGGTGGACTAATTTTGGAACAGTCTCTTAAAATCGACTTCTCGGTCACCAACAACCAGGCCGAATATGAAGCTCTTATTGCCAGGTTAAAACTAGCTAAAGAAGTGGGAGCGAGGCAAGTTAGGTGTCGGAGTGACTCACAGTTAGTTTCTGAACAAGTCTCGGGGGCTTACCAGGCTAAAGATCCACAGCTGGCCAGGTATTTGAACAAGGTAAAACGATTAACTGAATATTTTCAAGAATTTGCTATTGAGCACATTCCAAGAGAAGAGAACTCGCGAGCTGACCTGTTATCCAGATTGGCTAATGTTAAGAAGCTCGGGCAACATGAGACAATCATCAGGGAAACAATACATCAGCCCAGTATCGATCTTGATGAGGTTATGATCGGAGACAGCCTGGATCGGGATTGGATGACCCATATTTGGAACTATCTGGCCGAAGGGACCTTACCCAGCAACCAAAATGAAGCAAGAAGGTTGAAGATGAAGTCTTCCCATTACGTAATAATGGGAGGAGATTTATACAGGCGAGGATTCTCAACTCCCCTTTTAAAATGCCTCACTGCTGAACAGGCAAAGTATGTTATGAGCGAAATCCATGAGGGAGTGTGTGGGATGCATACTGGTGGAAGATCTATGGCAGCAAGAGTAATCCGGGCCGGTTATTATTGGCCCACTATGCGAGCTGATTGTACCGAGTATAGCAAGAAGTGTAATGAGTGCCAAAGGTTTGGTAATCTGCGCCACGCACCGCCAGAAGAATTGCACACAATGACGTCTCCGTGGCCATTCATGGTCTGGGGAATGGATATTCTCGGACCTTTTCCGATGGGCAAAGGGCAAGTCAAGTTCTTACTAGTGGGCATAGACTACTTCACTAAATGGATTGAGGCGGAATCGTTAGCTAAGATCACGGCACAGCAAGTACGGAAATTCGTATGGAGAAATATTATCTGTCGGTATGGGATTCCTCACTCGATGGTTACTGATAATGGAAGGCAGTTTATTGATGGAAATTTGAAACAATTCTATGAACAGCTTGGTATCAAGCATCGAGTGTCTTCGGTCGAGCATCCCCAAACTAATGGACAGGCAGAAGCGGCGAACAAGGTTATCCTCGGAGAACTCAAGAAGAGATTGGGAAGGGCAAAGGGGGCTTGGGCCGAGGAATTGCCGAGTATCCTTTGGGCCTATCGTTGCACGCCTCAGTCAAGCACCAAAGAAACTCCTTTTAGGTTGACTTTTGGAGCAGACGCAATGATCCCGGTGGAAGTAGGAGAGCCGTCCTTGAGGCGAATACTTCCCGACCAACACATGAACCAGGAAAACATGGAGGTTGAACTAGATCTATCCGAGGAGGTCAGGGAAAACGCACGTATACAGGAAGAAGCTTGTAAGCAAAGAGCAGCTCGGCGTTATAATTCTAGGCTTAAACCAAGGAGTTTTGTTAGTGGAGATCTCGTTTGGAGAAAGCAGAGTGAAGCAAGGAAGAACGTCGGAGAGGGAAAACTAGCTGCAAATTGGGAAGGACCTTACCGGGTTACTGAAGCGTTGGGCAATGGAGCATATAGGTTAGAAAAGCTGTCAGGAGAAGCAATCCCTAGGACATGGAATGCTTCTCACCTCAAAAATTATTTCAGTTAGTTGATGTATACAAGGAAGGTGATGTACTCTTTTTCCTAACTCGGTCTTTTGTCCCAAAATATGCAAAAGAGGGTTTTGGCCGAGAAGGTTTTAACGAGGCACGCCTATCTATTTTAATAAAGGGAAATTCTTTTTCATGGTTATGTTTATAATACTCGGTCAAGTGTGAATCGAGGAAATGAAAATTCGGTCAAGTATGAACCGAGGTCTACAACTAATACTCGGTCAAGTGTGAATCGAGGAAATGAAAATTCGGTCAAGTATGAACCGAGGTCTACAACCAATACTCGGTCAAGTGTGAATCGAGGAAAATTCGGTCAAGTATGAACCGAGGTCTACAACTAATACTCGGTCAAGTGTGAATCGAGGAAATGAAAATTCGGTCAAGTATGAACCGAGGTCTACAACCAATACTCGGTCAAGTGTGAATCGAGGAAAATTCGGTCAAGTATGAACCGAGCATTCGAATTAAATTTGGTCAAGTCTGAACCAAAATTCGGTCAAGTATGAACCGAGCACTCGAAGTAAATTTGGTCAAGATTGAACCAAATTTTTGTTAAAGACTCGGTCAAGTGTGAATCGGGGAATTGAAATTTGGTCAAGTATGAATCAAAGTTTCTATCGTAAACTCGGCCAAAAGTGAACTGAGAGGCTAAATTAAATTTTAGTCGAGAAAGAACTACGGGATTATGTTAAACTCTGTCAAAAATTTGAACACGGACAGGTCATCAAGAATCGGCAAAAGATTGTTATCATTGCTTAGAAATAAGTTTGAACAATACATCCAAGTATGGAAAGAAATAAACAGTCAAGGAGATGGGCGGTCCGAAGCTGTAGGAATATCCTACAATTCTTCCTCATCCACAAGCATACCATCTTTGACGTCTTTATTTACATCAAATGCCGAGAGCTCAATTTTCGGCATGAAAAGATGCACCTGACGAAGCGCTTTATGAAAGCCCTCTACGTGCTCCTTCATTATTTGTTGCACGGCTTCCTGAACGTCGGCCTCAAGCTCGGCCTGTTTATTCTTGGCTTGTTCCAAATCTTTCTGCAAATTAGCAGCAAGGGCCGAGGATTCGGCTTCAACGCTCTTTGCCCAAGCAACCTCAGTCGTCAGGGCATCTCGCTCCTTTTCAACCCCTTGCACTTTCATCTCGGCAGCATCGAGGGACCCTTTTAATTCTTCTACCTGCCGAAGAAGAGCTGCTTGAGACTTTAAAGCTTCGGCAAGCTCCGAGGAAGCCTTGTCCTTCGCGTTGGTTACTTCCAGAAGCTCGACCTTAGCAGCCTCTAGACGGCGATTGCTTTCCTCAAACTCCTCCCGACAAAACGAGGCCATAGCCGACATGGATTCCAAAATAGCTTTGGGACCCAATCGCTGCAAGGTCTCTTTGTCACTGATTCCCTGGACGCTACTCGTGAAAAGTTTGGCAGTGTTTGGATCAATGCCTGAAGGCGAGCGTCTAACAGGAGAAGGCAGAGGAGATTGGTGAGCTGAAGATACAGGCTCCTCATCGGTGGTCAGAAGTCGAGCACGTTTGCTTGGGGGGCTTCGTGAAGAGGAGGGAATCTCAACAACCTCAGCTGTTGCTATTACTTCAGCGCGACCTCTCTCTTCTTTATCCAGGTGAGCCTGCAACTTCTCGGCACTTGGTCCAGATGATGGGGCCATGTGTTTTATCGAACGCCAGTTAAATTTCCCCATCACCACTGCAAAATAGAAAGCATATATTAGAAGCTGAAGTAAGTATGGTTGCATAAGGAAAAGAAAAATCAGCACTCACGTGTAAAATCTTTATTAGGGGTTGAAGAGTAGGGGAGCCTAAGTAATATTTTACAGTTTAGAGGACGAGGTAATTTATTTAACTGGCCGACATCCTCCTTTTCGGATGCCGACATATCCTCGTAACTCCAGGACTGGAACTTAATAGGAGTCCGAGTCCAATAAAAAGGAAATCTGGGTCGTCCTCTCTCATCAAAGAACATGTCTGAGTATCCCTCGGCTGGGCGCACCTTAAAGAAACTTCCTTTGAAGTCTTTGTAGGATGAGGTATATGGACCGATTATTCCCTTTTTATTCATACCACTGAGAGAAATCCAGCCGATCTTATTTCCAAATCGGATCTGGTAGAAGTAGAGAAATTTGGGAGCAGTCGGTGTCATGTTCAGTTTTCTGCACAGGACTTCGAAAGCCTTTAAAAACGCCCAGCTGTTGGGATGAAGCTGAGTCGGAGCTACGTTCAACGCCCTTAAAACAGCGCATTCAAACTCCGAGAAAGGAAGGCCAACTCCCAGTGACTCAAATAATGTTTTATACATATAAGTAAAATGTGTTTGCCCTCGTTGTGCCGACATAAAAACATGCTCATCTTCTGTACACGGCTCGGCAACCACAGCCTCCTCAATTTGTCTGCTAGACAGAGGGATGGATTTCCTCATTTCTATGATCGATTCAGCAGTCCGAAATTTAGAGTGATAAGATCCAACTTCTCCCTTTACCCAATAATATCCCGGAAGCCGAATGTCAGGAACTGGATCTCTCTGAACTCTAGGAATAACCTTTCGGGGGTTTTGAACGGCCATTTGCACTGCCATAGCCGAAGATGAAGCCTCCCTTTCGGTTGGAAAGTCGGCCGGATGAAAATTTAATTCTGTGCTGGGGATGGGAGAGTTTGATGGTGAAAGTTCTTCTCCGATGCCCAGAACTTCTCTCTCTATCAGGATTTGAGGAGAGGACGACCCAGCCGATGCCTCGGATCCACGGTTTGAACTCATGGTGAATGGGAAAAGTATAGAATAATGTGAAGTACTTGAGAAAAGGGGAGAACACAGAAGAGGGCGTACCTGGAAAAATGACGGAAGGGGCAAGGAAAAGGAGGTCAAAGACGACGAAGAGATTCAAAGAAGATGAAAAGCAGAGGTAGGATGAAATAAGAGGATGAGCACCCAAGTCCAATATGTATCCTTCTCCTCGAAAACGAGCAAAATAATCATGATTTTGGGGGAGCCAATCGTCACCATTGGGTAACGTGATTTGGCTGACGAAAAGACGCAGCATTAAATGACGCTGCACGCGGCTGTACGTGTAAGCGCATTACCATTTTGAAAATTAAAACGTCAAAGAGCCTATGGGAAGGTTCTGGAATCCCTAAGGAATTGAAGCGATTTAAATTCAAAAAGCCAGTTGTTAGCCGACCACACAATTCAGAACCCTCTCATCCAGATTGGACTCGAGGCTTGGGGGGCTAGTGTACGTATCGAAATGAACGTGCCGAGGTTACAAGTCCGAGGTGGATATATGCTCTTTTGAATCCTCGCCTTCCGGGCTCATATACACCGAGCTATAATTCGGAGGCCGAGCTTAAGCGCTACGAACCGAGTAACACATCGGTTATCGAATGATAAGGCCGAGTAATTGTATGGCCAAATGATCGTCCGACTGAACAATATCTCGGTCATATACGGGTTTCTCTATGAAAGCTGTTTTATCTCAAAAACACCCGGCTAGGAATAACAGTTATGAGATCATAACAGTCACAGAATCATAACTGCAGGGCGAAAAATCAGGGATCACACTAAAAGAGCGTGATACTCCATAATGGCAATTTATGAAATATCCCAATAAATTAGGGATTATAGGGAGAAGACGGTTACATCTTAACGGTCAAGAGATGGTGAATAAAAGGAAAAAAGATAAATGTAAACGGGGGACATTGAAAAAAAGAAGGTGGAATAGATTCTCGGTCTTTAGACGAAATATTCTCTCTGAGACAAAAGATTATCTTTTAGACGGAACACATTCAAAATGCACTATGTCATCATGAAGAAAAAGAGGAGCATCATAACGATACATTGAAGAATTTAAAAAAGAAAAAAGTAACAGAATGTTATCAAACCTCAAGGCTAACCTGAACGGAAAGCTGGCTTACTGCCCTTCTTCAAGATGAAGCCTTATGGATGCCCTCACTTCAATGCTATCCCGAATATCAATCCGAGTCTCTCTCGCTCTTAGCAGCTCCAATTGCTAACGGGTAGTATGGCGTCCCAGACTCCGAGTGCCGCTACACACTGCTTCACCATGAGTGGTAGACGGTAAATCGAATTCCCGCCTGAAAGAAGAATTGGGGCCAGACTCCAGAGAGAGATGTACTGTAGTAGTAATAAATTAATAATACCTTCCAACGCAAGTCTGATGAGGTCGTCACAGTCACATCGGGTCGGGTCTGATCATTCGCGTCGCCACAACATAATTTCAGCCCAGTTCCACCCAAAGTCCAGCCTGGGTTGTCACATTCTAAGCTGCAATGCCCTCAGGAGGTTCAAGTTTGAGTGGAGTAGTTGAGTACCGACTTGACATCATTGGACACCAGCCTTGGACAGTTGGACCTACCCCAGGCTGAGCCCAGTCCATCTCACAACCACCTTTCAATGGACCCGCCCTCATCAGATTGCGCAGGTATATTTTATATATATATACACACACACTATTTGACCAAGTCTCAACGCTCCTTGCTCAGTTGCTCTATAGACTTTTTGGATGCGCATTTGACCTTTTTTGCGTCACCATATGTACGTAGACGTGAACGGATAACATTGCAGTTTGCGCTCGAAAAAAAAAAAGTACAAAGGTGTTTGGTACTAGTCCAAATCCGATCTACTCTGGATGAATTTCCATGAAGAAATTTTTCCCCTTTTCAGGTTCGAATCAACAGGTAGGTAAGAGCATTTTAGGTAGCTCATCGAATAAGAATTTTTTTCTTCGAAAAATAATATTTTGTTTTTAAAATAAGAAATTGTTTGGCCGAATATCAAATTTAGAGAGCGTCGGCATGTTATTTACAATTTGTAGAATCCAACTTAACCCCCTCAACCTGGAAGCCACAGTAAACTATTACCTACCTCGTCAGCCAAGCCCAGATGGCACAGGTGCCGTGGTGCTACGCTGCCTATCCAAACCACATCTAGATTTTTGAATCTGTGAGTACGGTACCAGATATTTTCTGTGCTTCGGCCATGATTGTGGATCACATCTCAAGTTATGCTATATATAAAGTCATACATGTCCCCACAATCAAACTAAAATGGGGGAAATACAATTTGGGGTTTTTATATAAAAATAATTATAAATAAATAATATCTATCCAAGTTGAAAATTTTAATTTATCTGAATTAGAAAATTTTAAAATTGTTTTTCATTGGTAAATATTTTTATATGAGAGTCCCAAATTATTTTTCTCCCAACTCAATTCCACATCTAATTTTCTTTTTGATGAGCCGGAAACAAATTGCACGTCTTAATTTGCACACTCAACTTTAACAACACGCATCCAACAAAAAAAAATTAAAAAAACAGTCATGATTGCCAATGATCTAAATCTTAAGCACGCATGAGTTAGGAGAAAGAGGGGTCAAAAAATCTAGACAAAAATGAAAGGAAGATGGTCGTACAATTAAATCGACATCTCAATCTATTTTTTCTTCTCAGATTTCTTCAATAATAAAGACGATGAAAAGTTTTGAAGAATTTTTTTTTTATTTTTATTTAAAAAAAGTAAATTAAGAAATAGTTTAAAATGCGAAAATCCAAATCCATATTCACGCTAGGGATTGCAAGCAGAAGGCATTTGATTAAAATAATATAGGGCTAAAACACAACAATTACTGGAGGTCTGAAAGTGATGTAAAGAATAGACTCTTCCAAACCAAGATTAGATTTAAGTGATTGTTTGGACTGCTAATTTAAGCACTTCTGAAAAAAAGAAATAATTATTTAAAAAAGTGATTACTAAGTGAATATTTAAAAACATCCCAAATTAAAATAGTCACTCATAACCATTCAAGGAATTATTTCTATTAATTATTATTTTTTATTTATAATAATCATTTATTCTCTTATAATTAATTATTTTATTTTTTTTTCCCATTCTCCACTAAATGATCACTTAAATCCCAATATTCAATTACATTTTTTTTTCTCAAAATTGCTTATAAAATAAAAATACCCAAATAATCTATTATAAATAATCACCGTTGTTACATTCACTTATGCCAGACACTGCAAAAACATTCACCTAGCCAGCGAGCTCTAAAAATGAGATTGCGTTGGGCTTGCGTTCAATCATATCTTGTATCGAAGCCTAACTCAACTTTTAGAGGTGAACAATCATAACAAATTCAGTCAGTTTTCCGAGAAACCAAACCAATTCAACCAAAACCAATTTTTCCCCATTTTGACTCGTCTCGGGCACCACTCTAGCTCCTGGAAAAATAACAACTCGCACGCCAATTTAATTCCTGCTTTCCATATTGTTCCGTCAAAAAGACCGAGAGACTATTCCACCTGGCCTTTGTGCAGTGCAATCCTCTCTTCTACTTATCCTCTTTCCTTTTTTATTGACCTCCTCTGACCGTTAAGGTTTTTTCACCTTATCCCTATAATCCCTAATTTATCGGGATATTTCATAAATGATCATTATGGAGTTTCACGCTCTTTTCGCATGATCCCTGATTTTTCGTCCTGCGGTTATGATTCCGTAACAGCTATGATCCCATAACTGTTACTCCTAATCTGGTGTTTTTGGGGCAATACAGTTTCCGTGGAAAAACCCGTAGTCGGCTATATGTCCTAGATGTTGTTCAGTCGGATGATCATTTGACCCTTTGATTATTCGGCCCTATCATTCAATAACCGATGTATTACTCGGCTCGTCGCGCTTAAGCTCGGCCTCCGAATTATAGCTCGGTGTATAAGCCCGGAAAGTGAGACAAAGGGGCGTCCATCCACCTCGGACTTGTAATCTCGGCATGCTCATTTAGGCCCGCACACTAGCCCCCCGAGCCTCGAGTCCAATTTGGACGAGAGGGCTCCGAATCACGTGACTGACTAAAGACTAGTTTTTTGGAATTTGAATCGTTCCAATCCCCTAGGGATTCCAAAACCTTTCCAGAGGCTCTTTGTCGTTTCGGTTTCTGAAATGGTAACGTGCTTACACGTACGGCTACGTGCAGCGTTATTTAATGCTGCGTCTTTTCGTCAGTCGACGTACGTTCCCCAATGGTGACGATTAGCTCCCCAAAGTCATGATTAATCTGCTTGTTTTCGAGAAGGGGTTTTCGCTATATACGTGTAGGACTCGAATGTTCATCCTTTCACTTTAAACTTCATTTGCTTTTCATCCCTTTCTGAATCTTTCCGTCGTCTCTAACCTCCTTTTTCTCGCCCTTTTCGTCATTTTTCCAGGTACGCCCTCTTCTATCCTTCCCCCTTTTTCTCAGTTACTACGCTCTATTCCATATTTTTCTCAATCATTATGAGTTCAAGCCGAGGATCTGAGATGTCAGCTGGGTCGTCCCCTCATCGAATCTTGGTTGAGAGGGAAGTTATGGGCATCGGAGAGGATCCTTCAACTGCACGGCTGGTGTTTAGTGGGGTGTAGAAATCATACTTCGGTCCCCGACTAACACCCTCTCTTTTAAACTTCCCCTTCTCTAATGTCGGCTTCAGACTTCCACGGCTGCTTGAGTTCGTTCGCCTATCCAGATCAGTCCTGACCTTATTTCTAAACTTTGAGACCTCCTCCATTTGTATATATCCGGCCGCACGATTTCTAAGCTCATCCATGTCGGAAGGTGGTTTTCGACATAGGTGGTCAGCAAACGGTCCCGGCTTGAGAGCCATCAGCATCGTATGCATTGCTACTTCAGGGTTTAGATCCCGGATCTTTACCGAGACTGAAGAAAAACGCTCCATGAAACTCCTTAAGGACTCATCCTTCTCCTGTCGTAAGTTTACCAACGCAGCCGATGTGAGCTGGTGGGGTCGGCTGATTGCGTATTGCGCTTTGAATTTATTAACTAAAGTTTCAAAGCAATCGATAGATCGTGATGGAAGCCGGGTATACCAACTCAGAGCTGCTCCTTTTAAGGACGTAGGGAAGACCCTACACAAAACTGCATCCTCATTCGTGAACAAATTTACCTGTGTAACATATGCATCCACATGCTCATCCGGATCGATAGTACCATCATATCTTTCAAGATTTAGGCCCTTCCACCCTTTTGGCAATGATGTCTCCATAATGCCATCAACGAAAGGGTATATCCGGGCAGCCTGCTTATCTCCTCGCAAATTGTCAATGTGTGTCTCTGAGTGGTGTGTTTCTCACGTCGACTTCCCTCCTGACGTGACCGCTGAGTATTTCTGTTGGTATTCCCCCGTTCCCCTCCTCCAGGAAGAGAAGTACCTTCATGATAGCGTTCCTGTTTCAGTTGCCTATTCCTTTCACGCATCTCCTCGTTCTCCTTTCTTAGCATCTCCATCTCCTCACGCATTGCTCGAATGACAGGGTGATCCTCTAAAGAAGGCCTGTCTTCAGAGCGCCGTCCTCCTGCACCCGCACTGCTCCTGGTTCGCACCATGATTCTTGGTGGTGATGGGATAGTTTTCCTCGGCCCCACGGTGGGCGCCAAAAATGTTCCGTCAAAAAGACCGAGAGACTATTCCACCTGGCCTTTGTGCAGTGCAATCCTCTCTTCTGCTTATCCTCTTTCCTTTTTTATTGACCTCCTCTGACCGTTAAGGTTTTTTCACCTTATCCCTATAATCCCTAATTTATCGGGATATTTCATCAATGATCATTATGGAGTTTCACGCTCTTTTCGCATGATCCCTGATTTTTCGTCCTGCGGTTATGATTCCGTAACAGCTATGATCCCATAACTGTTACTCCTAATCTGGTGTTTTTGGGGCAATACAGTTTCCGTGGAAAAACCCGTAGTCGGCTATATGTCCTAGATGTTATTCAGTCGGATGATCATTTGACCCTTTGATTATTCGGCCCTATCATTCAATAACCGATGTATTACTCGGCTCGTCGCGCTTAAGCTCGGCCTCCAAATTATAGCTCGGTGTATATGAGCTCAGAAAGTGAGACAAAGGGGCGTCCATCCACCTCGGACGTATAATCTCAACATGCTCATTAGGCCCGCACACATATCTTTCGCACTCACCTTTTCTCATTCACTTATTATTTGTCCATTTCCTATAAATCTCATCAAACATAATAGAATGCTCATACACTAAAATTGCAGATAAAAGATATAGATTATGTCAATAATCCTACTTTATTCAGGGTAGGTAGCTCATTTTTATCATCATCACATCCCAACTTTTACAAAAAAAGAGTAAAAAGCTTCATATGATCCAGAGCACCTTCATCATACCCACAACCCCAATCCCTAAGACACTAGAAAACCCAGAGTTCAAGATTAAGAAAAGCTCAAGACAGCGAATAGAAGACACAGTACAATGGTTCAGATGGCTCAGATCAGAGCCACCACAGAGCAAGTCCACAGCCGTCTAAGAGAGCTGACCACAATCACCAACCACCACCGGCCTGGAAGTCCTGCCAGAGCTCGATCCGACCTTCTCGATCTCCTTCACCACATTCATGCCCTCCACGACTTGGCCGAACACCACGTGCTTGCCATCGAGCCACTCGGTCTTGGTCGTGCAGATGAAGAACTGAGATCCGTTAGTTCCAGGGCCAGCATTCGCCATGGAAAGGACACCAGGACCGGTGTGCTTCTTGATGAAGTTCTCGTCGGCGAACTTGGCGCCGTAGATCGACTCGCCGCCGGTGCCATTTCCAGCGGTAAAGTCACCACCCTGGCACATAAAGTTGGGGATCACACGGTGGAAGGTCGATCCCTTGTAATGAAGTGGCTTGCCGCTGCGACCGACTCCCTTCTCGCCGGTGCAGAGAGCACGGAAGTTCTCGGCGGTTCTGGGAGTGGTGTCAGCGTAAAGCTCCATGACAATCCGGCCAGCAGGTTGACCGCCGATGGTCATATCGAAGAAGACCCTAGGGTTTACCATTGTTGCTGGAGAGAAGGATTCAGCCACCGATTAAAGAGAAGACGAAGACAGGCTAGGGATTTGGGAGTGACGAGTAGGTTTATATACAGTGGCGACTGAGTCTAATATCTTTGAACTAGCCGTTCGATTGGGACACGTGGCAGGATTGTGAGCGAGGTCAAGTAACTGTGGTTAAGTTCGGAAATGACCATGGTTGGTGGAGGATCCGAGGATGGTTAATGTGCGTTTGTCTTTATTTTAAAGGGGGAATGAATACGGAAACACTTTCAAGAATGAAAGCCTTGAAAACGACGCCGCTTCTTTCCTCTATACTTTCTTTTTCTGGATTTTAGTATTGCAAATTTACAGAAAAAAAAAATATATATATATATATATATATATTTTTTTTTCCTACCAACTACAGTAAGATATGTTCGTGTTCAGAAGTGTGTCAGCTAAATAAGTTGTTCAAGAAAGTATCATGATCATGCATGCTCTCATATGACCACGAACAGTGATAAAATTGCGGGACCATCTAAGGGGGTATGACCTTCCCAAACGGTTACATTGTCACGTCCTCAATTGACGTGACGACGAGGAGGAAACTATTATCAGATTTTTATAGCCAGCGGCTCCAAAGTTAAGATAATTTTAGAAGTGGTCATATCTTATACCCAATATTACATACGATTCATGTATTATATTTTTGCGTGTATATATATATATATATTCATGATTATTATTATGTATCTATTGTTATTGTTTTATATTTTTATAATAAAATAAAACAATTTGAAGTTGTTATAAATATTTTATAATTTATTTTAATATTTATATTATAATTTTTAAAATATTTAATATTTATTTTTTAATAAATAAATTTATTAATTATATATAAATAATTATTTAAATAATATTATATATATAAATACCCTGTACAGTCATACCCTTATCAATTACCACTTACCACTTATCAGTCATCACTTTATTTAATTTTACTGCATATCTATTTTTGTATGAATATATCAATTGCTTTGAAAAAGATAATACGCTGCCGATACTTGAAACACATTTATTTTCAAAGTAAATTTATTAATCATTTAGAAATCCTAATTAAACTGTAATATATTTCAAAAAAAAAAAAGGAGGTACTAGAAACTTTTAATTTATTGTGTAAATAAAGTTCACTTTAAAAAAAAACATTTCACGCACTAAAATATAATCACGACTTCCATCTTAAAATGTAACATCTGGCCCAAGCACTGGTTGACAGGCTAATGATAACATCAAATGTAATTTACATTGTCTGAAAAAGAAAAATTTACTGGCTGTAAACTAAAATTAAATATACATGTTACGGTAACACCAGAAAAAAAAAATATACATGGTACTGGTTGTCGTCATTGGACGGTTAAGTGTTGACATTAACGAATCCTCCCAAAACGAATTCGGATGCGAATTCTCCGCCGCACATCTCTGTGCATCAACCAAAAATTTTTTAAAAAAATTAAAAAAAAAATTTACTTCCTGACAATGATGCAACGCAATTAGACCCCACCGGCCACTGACGAGTGATGATGACCATCTTTTTCTCATAAAAAAATCTACGCGGAATATGGAGAATCAGAAAAAGAATGGAAGGGGTTTAAAGGCCAAAATCATATTATAAACAAGAGGAACATCCACAGCTAGCTACATATTGAGTGAGAAAGGTGTCATTCTAACTGGCACTACGCAGTTAAATGATTATGAACAATTTATTCTCACTATGTCAGTAGCAAATTTGTCATAAACCCTCGGATTGCAGCATTCCAGGATAGACAAATGATAGCATTTGTTTCAAGGACTTCTTAGGAGCTTTCAGAAACGCATGCTCCTCCATTGCTGCACAATGCATCAATAACTATTCAGCAATTTTGATAAACAGAAGGAGATTATATATATATATATTATGAATCTAATAACAATATGACAAAAAGGTTCAAATATTAAATTGCCTACAGAAGAAAGGATATATTACCACCAAATAAAAATCTAATTTCCTTTGAAAAATCATCCACACGCCCTAATACTGGTCTTATGCCACAGATCTGCAGGACACAAAGCTCCAACTGCAAGGCCATTTCTATTATTTGCAACAATAAGTGACAAAGATTCTGAATTTGCGGAGAAACCTTCGGTTTATTGGCCTCACATAGCTCCGTAACAATCACAATGGCTTGATCCTGCGCCCAAAGAAAACAAGCTCAGAAGGAAATCCCATTATTTGTCTATTACTTTCAGGTGTTGCACCAAAAATCAATTTTCTTCTCTCCACCTGCTTTCTACAACCACGACAAACAAAATGAAACTGATAACAAGTGAAATGCAAAGTCAACACAACTACAATGTCTAGCCGTACACTCCATTATTCATTTATTTATTTATTTGGTAGAACATACTTTTACATTTGATAACCGGATGAAAACAGTGTATGCACATGAAATTCACCATACCTGCAATCCATGCAAGATTTCTGGCATCGGAAGCTCAGGAAAATGTGCAAGATCAACAAAGCCAACCTCCTCAGCCCTTTTAACAGCACCCTCAGCTTGTAAGCTGAGAAACTTTAAAAGGAGAGATGCAATTCTATATATCTGCACAGCAACAGTGTCAGAAAAGCATGTTTTTGGAATCAGATCTGTCCTTTTGGTTGCTTGACCATAGGTTGTCGAAGAAGTTGAGACAGAAGTGGTCTTCAGTTTTGATACGCAGCAAAGTGGTGATAGGGCAAACCATCCATTTTTGCTGTTGATATATGAAGGTTTTAAGCAACGGTCAAAATCCTCTTTAAGAATAGGATGGCATAAAAGGGGGGCACTCCTGTTAGACGAATCACCAAGGCGTTGAGTGCCCCTGCTAATAAAGGCTAAAAGATGGATACATCTCTCTCTAAGCTGTCTGTCCACTTCATTGATTGCCTTAGTCCATGAATTCCAATGTTTTGCTAGTTCACACATGAGCATCAAAGTATGTTCTGTCTCCTTAAGATTAGCAAAAGACATCCATGACCTCTGTGCCCGAGGTCTTTTCCTGTCATGGTCACCAGTAGGGAGGTCTGGAGCATTTAAAGAATTAAAAATAAGATAAGCATTCTCCAGGAAAAAGTAAGGTATCACGCTGTCCACAATAGCTGTGCAAGAAGAACTGTCTCCCAATGATTGAACCATAGCTGTGATCACAGCTAATCCAAGTCCCCAAATGTCTCCCGGCATTTCAGCCTTTTCATGTGAGCTACCCACATTTTCACTACGAATTCTTGAGAAAGCCTCATCACATTCATTAAACAACACTCTCAGAGACAACAAGAAACCCGTGGAATAAAGCATCTCAGCACCTCCTTTGACACGTGCAAGTGTCAAAAAGAACTTCAATATTATTGGAATGGAAGAGGACGTTTTATCTTGAAGTTTTAGGATAACAAGTCGAAGCTGGAGATGATTCTGTATGACAGGTAACCAAGTCCTGGGCATCAAGAAATTTCTTAATGTCAAGTCCATAACTGACAGAGACAGTATACAATGTTCGGGAGCAGTAACACAATTGCAAAGAATGGGAAGCAGGCCTAAGACTGCATTTGAAACTTTAGAAAAGCCCTCACCAGACTTCTCATCTATCATCCCACCTAAATGACAACCGAAGCAGTTGGACTCTAGAACTAAAAGTAGCAATGTGAGTAATAGCTTCATTATCACATTGGCCCCAGAAGGCAACAGCTTAAGTTCACTTAACAGTTTAAGACCTGAAGCTGCGCATTTTAGAACAAGCAGGGAAATATGAAAAGAGAGACTTTTGCAGACAGTTTTGGTCAACTGGAGAAGCAGTTCTGCTTGGGACGCAAGGAAATTGAGTATATCTTCAGACACATCAAGAACAAGTGCTAATCTTTCAATTGTAGCAGAAACAGAATGGCATATATTATCTATGCATGTGAAAATGATTTGATCTGGGATCTCCTCTCCCGTGGATTTTCTCCCTAGGGCCTGCAAGATCATGTGAAAAATAAATTAATATTGAATAGAGAACTCGAATCACCATAGTGCAGGGGAGGTGAAAATTCTTCAAGAATGATTTGGAGGATGCAAACAATAAAAATGCAGTTATTCTACACATTCAGGGTAAGTACATGAACATAAGAACTGGATCATTAAAGCTTGGGTACAATTGCACTCCCTAGAAAATGCTACTTTGGTGTACCCAGATTTTTCATTTCACACTGTCCACTTAATATTCGGATAAACTCCGAAGCTCAACTTTACCAGAAGTATCTTGTTAAGGTATGATAGGTAAAACTAACCGCAAATTTATTAACAAAATTGATATCTTCCCTTTCTCGAAGGAAGCAATCAAAACTCACAAGCAAAGAAGCCTGCTGAGGACTTCTATTTATCACAGCCAAATCAAACCAGCTATACCAAACAGAAGTTATTATTAGCACTGTATATTCTAATTAGACCTTGACATTTTAGTTGCAGTAAGATTGGATGAGTTTAGAATCATTTAGTATTTTCTTTACTTGATAACAAGATCCTAGTTTCCTGTTTGCAATAATTCATAGATTTACTCAGATGTATCAACCAATAACAACTATGCATAAGCCAATTGTGGGAGTGAAACTAATGATCTCCTTGGGAGAGAAAATCTAAAGCCTGGGGCATCTTACTAACCAATTGGCATTTCAATACTTATAGGTTGCTACTTTCTGAGTTCTGAATTTCTTAAACCAGAAAGCACAATAGAAGGCAATCAAAGTTCTGAATTCTCACGTCATCATGATAGACAGTCAAGACAGAAATCAATGCTTTCAATGCAGAAAGTTTTGAACTCGAAACCAGCATAACCGAGTTTGCATCCTGCAGCCATTGCAGCATGGTATCTGCAATCTCCTTAGATGCCTTCCACACAGAACAATCCCACACTTCTAATCCTATATCAGCTCGCAACCGTACAAGGTCAAACAAGTATAAATTCTTGGCAGTTGCACAAAAGTCATCATTGAAATGGTGTTGATAGGTTTCCAAAATATTTGATTCAACCAGATACTGAGACAATTCTTTAAATGGTCCTGTACCAACTTTTCTGCCTTCAAGCTCTCCTTGTAAATGATAATAGAGATCACTGAGTATCAACTTCTTTAATTTCTTCCCTTCACTGTCAAAATTTAAAGAAAAAGGACAAAAGCATGATTATCAAACACCGCAAAAGGAAATACATCTATTTTGGGTAAATTCAAGATATGAAGTATATTATGGAATAACAAACTATGACTTTTGACTCAGACCAAATGTATTGAAGATTTCATTCAAAAAATGATACTTCCCAATCTTATCCCCTTCAATTTATAGTATAAATGTAAATTGAGTGTCCATAAAGAAAGAAGGGAAAAAAAAAAAAGAAATGTAAGATCTGTGCAGACCATCAAAGAATATAATGCATAGTAAATGTAGTTAACACATCAATCTCAACATGTAAATGACATAGGCAGACTTTCCAATCCTCCTTCACAAAAGCAGAAAAATTATACACACTTAACCTGTAGCCACGTTGTGAATAGTGGCAGAGTAATTCAGAAAAAGCAGGATGCATGCCCAACTGCAAACAAGAAACAAAACTACATATCAGCAATGAAACCTTCAGCTGGTAACATATGGAGGAACATGAAAATTGGAAATTCTAACATTTAAGACTTAACCTTTTGAAACACAGCCTATACAGAAAGATTTTCCAGACGTATAGGATACATCAATGATCACTTTACCAAAGTAAAGAGGAACAATAGACTTTTAGAAACCAGAAAAGTTGAAGGTTGGACCTTTGTTAACAATGTCTGAAACTTCTGCTGCAATGACACCGATAAACTTCCAGAATCACCAGCTACTAATTTTTCCATCACATGGACAGAGAATAAGCTGACGACGACCTAAAAAATTAGGCACAGTTGTATGCATAAATACATACATTACAAAATGAATATAAAGGGGAAAAATAGGGAAAGAACTAATACAATGCACATGTATGATTGCCACATATTCTAGTTCAAATTTATTATGGTTAAAGACATGCTGGATAATTCAAGCATCAGTGCTATATAATTGACCTAAACGTAGGACAAAACAAATATGATAATTTAAACCATAAGGAAAATTGAGTAGGACTCACTTTTGCCCTATTGTAAATATCATCATTATACCCAGAAGTATATGACTTCATTAGTTTCTCTAAAACAGAATCTTTACACCAGGAAGACCAAATTTCCTTAACATCACAGAAGGAAGATGCTTTAGATTTTTCAGTTTTTGTTCCATCTCGTTCGTTGCCCTGAGATCCAGCTGCATCCATCACAAGTGATTCTGCATGCAACAACTTTTTCTGCAAGAATAACTCATATGACATGATTCCAAGTATTGCAGATTGACAAAGGTAACTGTTTGCTAGATTTCGAACATCCTTCTCTGTCATATTAACAAGTAGGGGAGTTGTGCTGCCAGCAACTTTTAAGATTGCATTGGACAAGTATTTCCAGATCTTCCCAGAGCTTCTCAGAGACTCCAGGATATTTAAGTACTGAGGAGCCCCTTGCCACAAGGCAATCATGAAGTTAAGTACACTCAGCAGTATGTGCGGATGACTGGAGATAAAGAGCATAACAACATGACAATTCATATACAAATTTAACCATGCACAAATAGCAAGCAAATATATGTAAACACGCACTAACTTTCTCTCTCGCACACACATTTTCACACATTCATAGAAAGGAATTAGAAATGACAATGGAAATTAAAGGCAAGAGGTTGACAAAGAAGCCAAATGAAATGCTTCCACAGAAAAAAGTACCTCTTGATCAGATCATCTGCCCTTACAATATAATCCATAAGTGCATCTATCAGGCATGATTTCTTTGAACCTTTGGACAGAGAAGTTTCATTTTTTTGCTGCTTCACATCTCCAATAATAATTAACTGATCATTGTTCTCCTCTGGAGTAAATATGGCATTAAGAAATGCAGGCTGCACAAGAGAACTTCTAGTCAGTTACTATAACCAAACCAAGCCTAGTGGAACTGGGAAAGTTACTTTGATCTACGTATCCCTCCCCACCTTCACCCCTCAAAGAAAAGAGCAACATCTGTTACATGAATCTTAACTACATAGCTATAAAGAAGTTGAGAGAAGTTAGTTAGAATTCTGTTGAGAGGTGGTGGTTAGGAATTCTATAAAAGTTAATTAGGCGTATCAGCATATAAATAGGGAGATAAAAAGATGCAACACCTGTGATATGATGAATGAAAGTAAACTCTGGTAAAAACTACAATATTTTTGCATTCTCTATGTACCATTTTTTCCAATAATCTAATCCAAGCTTTCACATGATTATAATCTTGCCCTGGCCACTACATGTTTGGCAATTGGTGGAGAATTTGTGTGGAGAACTAATTTTGGTAAAATTACTTTGGACTTTGGAGGACTATGCTTAATGTTTAGGAATGTTCGGCCAAAATTACTTTTGCAAAATATGAGTGCCAGTTCAGATAGTGTCAAGTAGAATTTTGGGTATGCAAGTACAAAAATCAAAATGAGATAGAATAATGCTCACTCAAGCATCCAGTGGGCTAAACCAGGTGTATGGATCCTCTAAAGTTAACTGTATATTTTTCTATAAAGTTGGAGAGAGATAAAAACACAATGTGGGCCCACATCATGTGTCTATCTCTCTCTAACTTTATCAAGAAATTTACAATTCTAAGGTTTGTAGTCTTTGACCATCGCCAAGGCTTGTTGCTTCTAAATCAGGAAGTTTGAACTGTCATGTTTCATTGAGACAAAATTCCAAAAGTCCCCATGGACTAACAAACTTGTTCTGAGCAGAGGTTGAATCGGAGGACTTGCTCATGGTTTTTAATGAGTTCTCCATGGATCACGTGCTCAGATACCAAGCAAGAATCTAAAGGAAAGAATGTGCATCATCACTTCACTCACTGACTATGAGTTAGAGGCATCTACTTATATACAAGAGGAGGATTGTTGATATAACAACCAAGGCATTACACAAAATATTAATTAACATTACTTACTAACTGCTCTAATTGTCCAGCTACCCTTACAATTAGGAACTTTACAGCCTGTTTGGTTCATTCACACAAGAGGACATGTGAAGTGACGATGATCACATTACCTAAGCTGCTACATTTGTTTAGCCTTTTGTTAGATAATCCTCCTTACATCATGTGAACTTGATCACCTTAATGAAGGTGAAGCCCATTCCCTCCATTTTGCTGTGTGACGATGATTAAAGCCCCGTGATCATATGCAAAAAGACCAATATACCCCTCAACTTTGAAAATGAAAAAACCACAACACCCACCTACCATTGGCCATACTCTCCCACCCATCCTTCCACCATCTTCGGCAACCAATGGCCTTCACCTCCGGCTTCCACCTCCACCGACATCCTCCATTCCCCCATCCTTCCATCCTACTCTTACCTTGTTCAGAAATCTCAATCAATTTTAGCACGATGGTATTGTAATCGTCATCTCTTCTAAGACCGTAAGAATCTTAAATCAAAATCAAAATCGAACTTATAGATGATGAAAATGGCGGCGTGCTAGCCGCATTTGCCGGAGATGGTGGAGCTCTTTGTTCACAAATCTGGGTTCGAACCTCTTCGTTGCAGCTCTGAAAGGAACTCGCTGATTTGTCCACCATCTTCCTTCGCCTCCTTCTTCATCCTTTGTCTCTGCTCTCTCTCTCTCTCTCTCTCTCTCTCTCTCTCTCTCTCTCTCTCGGTCCTGTGCTGTGTTTGTGGAAGAAAGGAAGGGTGCCGCCGATGGTTGTGGTGCAAGGTAAGGCACCGCCGGTGGTGAGACCCCTCCATCACTGTATGGTGGAAGCTGCTACTGGTGGCAGGTGAGGATGGACGAAGAAAGTGGGTTTTTTTAAACCTAGGGGTATTTTAGTCATTTCCCATTTATTTGTATTTAACTAAATATAAAAAATAAATTTATTTCCCCATCCCCCAATGGCATACCAAACAAACTCACTTAAAACCTTCATGTAATCATCATCTCATTACATTCTCTCACACCCTTTCTATTACATCAATTAACCCCCTAGTAATTGAACCAAACGAGCTGATAGAGAATCCAAACTCCCAAAAATGACCCAAAATAGGGCAAAAAATTTATTCTCAATAGTACATTCTGCCAAACTTTAGAAAGTTTTACTTCCTCAAGCATTTGGTCGGGATGGTTGAGGAAGAGAATTACTTCCAACATTGGGAAGCAAATCACACAACAGTCTATTCACAATTAAAGTCGAGGTCCAAATATAACTCTGCTACCCAAGTGAATCTGATGTATAAAGCATGTAGATTACAAGGAAATTCTAATATATTGACATATTTTTAGATTAACACTGGAAATATTTGATGCATTTTCCTACAATTACAGAGAAGCGCAATCTTGGAGCATACATATTGAAATTTACTAAAGCAACCTGCTGCTAGCATCAAAACCAAATATGATATCAGTATAAGTAAGCTTGTAACTTATATATGAAAATGTGACACCCAACTCATACAATCATAATAAATTATACAAACCTGGTAATGTGCTGCAGAAATCAACAGATTAACTGTTGCAATAAAGAGATCTTCACTAGATGCTGACTGCTCCAGCAATATGTAGCTCACAGAATGCCTCAAATCCATGATCTAGAACCATTTATGTTATCAAAAATTAAAGAAGAATATTGGTTCAATGGTGTTTACAATCTAAAATCCCATCAATTTAAAAAGGATCAAACTAAGACCCTGAAACCTGATTAGATTCTGGAGCGAAGCATGTGGTTCCATATGAAAATGGCTGAATGGAATCTGCTAGGGAAAATAAGAATGAAATAAACCTGGCAGCACCAATTTGGATGGCCTATGTAGACAACAGAATAGGATGTGGTTAAGCAACATAACAGTGAGTCAAGTATTTCCATGTATACCTTCACCATAAGGTCAAAAAAATTACATTCAATTTTTGAACTAATGACGAATCAACAGTGATGTGAAGAACTAAATTGATATAATGCATGTGAAGAATATGTTTTATGAAGCAAATGCATGAGCATGCACACAAAAATGTCATGTAGAAAAATAGGTATGACAATCCAGGTGTCAACAAGAGAAATTGGGAAATTATCCAGCATACAGAACTAATCAGTTTCTTTCAAAGCTAATGCCATAATAAATACATGGCACAAATTGTAACTGCAAAGCAGACAAGAGATCTCCGTAGATCTCTAATTAGTAGAAGAGATGAGAGCAGAAAAAAACAGGTGTTAGTTACTGTTAACACATTAGCACAACAACGTGTGCTATCTTTTAGATGAAAGGCATATAAGAAATCAATAAAATGTTCTCATACTCCAATTTAGCAAGAAGAGAGTACATACAGGATCTCGAAAGTATGATATCAAGGATATAATAGCAGCAACAACAGGGACAGAATTGGTTGTGCATGATAACACTGCTTGGTGAAAAACAGAAAAGCTGGACGATGTTTCCTGGAATACACAGAATGATTCTCAGTATTTCCATTAAAAGACATTATCAATGTAAATAACAATTAAAACCAGAAAATATGGATCACAATCAAAATTAAAAAGGGCAGTTGACATATAAAGGAAGAATAGTCCTTAGAAATCTTTAAGATATTGCATGATATTGCATTAATTCCCTGATCTGATTTTCTATAATCCAATGGAGACCTAAGCTATCATGGGGAACCCATCCTTAAGAACCGGCTTGTAAGGAGGAAGAACTATGCAATTTAAGCATCATAAGATTTACTTGTACCTACTTGATATGGGACTCCATCATAGAGCTAACTATTATATAGGCTTGTGATTAGGCTTGTCCAAATCACCAAAATGGCCTAATCTGCTTAGTTAGGATTGCCACAAGCTTACATAACCTTCATTAACTTACATACCCTTCATTTTTCCTATCACTTTTAGATGTGGGACTACTATTCTCTAATATTCCCTTACTTACTCTTCTTCTTCTTTAAAGTTTAGCTTTTCTAGTTGCCTAGGTTTTGTGTTTTTTTGAGTTCCAAAGGCCTTAAATCACAACCTTAATTATTTTTTCCGACTAGGCTTGTATTCTTAAACCTTAGAGGCCTCAGGTATGGTCATTAGGTTTTGATACCATACTAACGTTTGTATAGGCTTGGGCCTACGTTTGTCTATATCAGCAAAATAGCTTAAGCTACTTGGTTAGGACTGTCACGAGCTTATACCCTTCATCTTTCATATTTCCTTTAAATGTTACTTCTGTTCTCCAATTCTTAACACCACCCAAAGAACCCACAGCCTCAACAGCTAAACTCTACAGCGCGGACACCAGTCACCTCATTGCAACCTCTGCAAGTAGCCTTTTCTGTGGAGATTGGTTTAACTTTGATACCAATTGATGGAGACCTAAACAACCATGGGTATGCACCCTTAAAAGCCAGCTTGTAGGAGGGAAAAGCCATGCCACGTAAGTGCCACGAGAATTACTTATGGCTACTAATGTAGGACTCCATCATAATCACAAGTATCTAATAAAGTTATCAATATCAAATATAAAAAACATATAACAAGTCACACAATCATAAGCCGTAAACAATGTAACTTATTCATCATACTCCGTACAATGCATGAAAAAACATGTCTAGTTTCTACTCATAATTTTACCATTCAACATTAAAAACCTGAGGTTTTCCTCTTTACCTTAGAAAGTTTGGATAGCATGCCAAAGAGAACATCTAAAACAGAACTTATCGCAAATTGTAACCCCTCAATCTCCATTGGATCAAAGAGGCGGCTCACATGCAATTTCTGTTGAACAAATGTGCTCTTGTCAATAAGGTGAGGGGGTAAGGAAATTGTAGCAACCATTAGGTAATCAAGAAAACAAAAATGGTCACCTCCAAGGCATTCGCTGTAGTGCAAGCAATTTGGAACAGCATCTTGTGAATGGATGAATCAGAGTACAACACATCATGAATTATCTCACCCATTTTTCCATGGGAAGTCATCAATATGTTGCATTTTTTCATCAATTCAAGCACCTGTTATAGTATAAAAAGTTAAAAGTAATCATAACAATAGCTTAGGAAACCCACATTATAGTTATTCCCAGAATCAACCAACTTTGCTAGCAGTAAATTAAAAGAAACTACGATAGGCTCTAGAGCACAAAAAATACCATATTACGTAATCTACGTGTCTGTTAAACATCTTTTTGAAGGAAATTGAATAAATTTAAATATCAGGGGAAAGTCCAAAAACACTCTGGGTAAGAATATTTGTCATGAGGGATACATTAACCAGAAAAAGAAAAAAAAAGTGATTAATTATGCTAAGAGCAGATCTACCACTTTTAATTCACTATTTCTATCATGGTAAATACACTTATCAAAATAACATTCCCCAAAGAAAAAAACAGCAACAGCAGCAGCAGCAAAAGCTCTATGAATTTGATTCAATGCATGCACAATCTCTTAAAAACAAGATAACTCATCTAAGCTTTCAAAAACAAGAGACCTTTTGATCAGCATATATGCCAGTAGAAAACCTGTACATTGGAAATCCTCTTATCTAAACGTGATTTTACTTTGTAATGAGCATTAGTTATCAATTTGAATTTTATAATTTTAGTTCTTCCTCATATTTAAGCTGGTTTGTTTAGGCTTTTTTTATTTGATTTTTAGGTTGTTCTCTAGATAATGCCTTAAGCGTTTTTGTTTGGGTTTATCACCTTAAAAGCCATTTATTTTATTTTGTTTACATACACTTTATCACTCATTTCTTTAGAGTTTGGTTCTCTCTCTATCTTTCATCTTCTATAAATGTATTTCTTACTATTCATTAAAATAAGATCAGAAGACCTACACTTTGGAACAAAGTAGAGTGAAGACTTGCACCTCTCTACAAAGTGAGGTAAGGAAGCCAAAAACTGCACTCTCTGCCAAGAGGGGTGACAAGAAAAAAAAAATTTTAAAAAAGTTGTACCTCTCTGCCGGGGGAGAAAAATCACGAAGGAAAAAATTATGGATCCATAACAAGGAGTGAATACGAAGAAAGCGAATTAGAAAATGAAAAGGAAGATATTTTTTTGGACAACCACTAAATGGCAAGAAATAAGAAAAACAGCAGTCTTAGCTTCATGGAGGAGTGATGGAGATCAGGTTTTCTACACATAATTTTACTTTTTAAGCAGTGTTAGTTATTAATTTGAATTTCATATTTTTTTTAGTTATCTATATTTGAGTCAGTTTGTTTAGGCTGCTTTTCTTTGTTTTTTAAATAGTTTTCTGGATATTGCCTTAGGTGTTTTAGTTTGGGTTTATCTCCTATGTTTAAGCCGTTTTTTTTTTTCATTTGCATGCCAACAGTAAAGCTAGCCATTGACAAAGTTAATTCTGAATTTCAGATTACTACAATCACACCACAATCATTATCAATCACATAGGTGGTTGACTAAAGATTAACCAAGAATCAGAAATCATGTGACTTTTAGGATACGCAAGAAATACCTTCAATGTTACTTTCCATCGAATATGCTTCAACTTGTATTTCCAGGATTCATGACTGACTAGAACATACTGCAAAGAGAAAATAATCAACGCTAGGAGACAATCATTCTCCACCCCAGTTTCTACAAGCTGTATGGTAAAGTCCAACACTGCAAGATTTAGATCATCATGTAAGAAAATAGAGAAAACATCATAACGCTCAACCTAAAAGACAATACAATCAACAATGCTGGCTATAGTTCAACTACATTAATAATTAATGCTGTGCATCTCAAACAAAAATTAGCACAAGCACATTCAAATAGTGATAAAGGTACAACCTAAGAAGCATTGACACTGACATAAACAGAGCAACATGATAGAACCTAAAGGGACCAGTTGTTATTTGAAGTGTCATCTTATGCCTGATACAACTATTCAAACTAGCAAGACACAAGCACTGCTTTTGCTATGTAGAGGCAGTGCCTCATGTAGAAAAAATGAATTTGCTAAATTATGGTAAAGACAAAAAAGTGCTTGAAGATAAGTACAGCATCATACACCAATTCGGAAGTATGCAATAGCATTAACTCTCACAAAATCTTCCACAGTCAGATCCTTTTGAATTAAGTGTCCAGTGTACAAATCTTCACTTTATCGTACTTGAGCACATGCTACTCTTTCCAACCCTATGTATCCTACATCACTTTATCACCATTGGCTTTGTGCAACAGAAAAAATCATATAAACCTAAGACGTCATTGTTTAATTTCCTGAACTATACTACCTTAACAAGATCAAAACGTAACTTTTTCATTCACTTACAAAAATAACATGGATTTTGGTACAAACGTTTCCATGAAATATGTATCCATCATCTTTGTGTTCATCATTAACAACTAGAAATAAGATCTTGCATAAGAATGCTAGATTAAATCATCTACACCATACTTATTGACAGTTTGTGCAAAGATGGCAAATTAAATACTGCACGAGAGACTTTTCAGCTTGTTGTCAGAGGTCATCCTTTAGATGTCCTAGCATATAATACTATGATTAGTCTACTTTGTATAGAGGGCTTGTTGGACGAGGGGATGGCCTTGATTTATAAAATGGAAGAGAATGGGTGTCTTTCTAATTTTGTAATTTTTGAAACAATTATTGGAGCTCTTTTGGAAAAGAATAAGAATCATAAGGCAGAGAAGCTTCTTGAGAAAGTGTTTGCTAGAGAATCAAAAATTGGAGTAACACTGCTCAACTAATCATGCACATTTTTAGGTTCATAGGCAATTGGATTTGTTGTGAAGATAGGTGTTTGAGCTCTAATATTTCCAATTGTTGGTGAAGAACATAGATGATGGAATACATATTTCAGTGAAATGTTTATATCAAAAACCATGTTCATTTGAAAGCAATGAAAAAGGTACGTTTTGACATTGTTAAGGCAATATGGTTCAAGAAATTAAATAATGATGTCCGAGGTTTATATATTTTTTCAGTTGCACAATGCAAATGGTGATAAAACGATGCAAGATAGATAGAGTAGGAAAGAGTAGCATCTGTTCAACTATGATAAAGTGAAGCTATGCTAATCTGAACACATTAAACAAAAAAATAAAATAAAATATAACTCATTCTGAAAGTAGAAGACTCACAATGTCCATCTGACCCAGGGAATCAACAAATAAAGTGGGAGGGGATGTTTTGACTGAATTGCCCCAAGGAATTTCATTTAGATAAGGGCATAGAAGCTATTGGGATAAAATAGGGATTTCATTGAATTTCTTTAAACAATGCTTTCGTATTTAATTGCCTAATCCAAAAATAAACACTACACAATAATTTCTAGTGATAACCTAGCTCATTCGATCAAATATCTAGGTCTCCCCAATTTTATCCTCATTTTATTACAGATCTTTCTCTTATTTATCATATTAAATCATAATTTAACTTAATTTTATAACTTTTTTTATCTAACCTTATTCTCACAAAAATCAACTTGACTTCTCTCTGAACAAATTTCTAATTTTAAATCTCTGACTAATCATATTACCGTCTTATTCACAGATTGGGGTGTTCATTGAATGGAGAAGAAGAATAAACCAATATAGGAAATGAAGCAAATATCACTTGAAATATAGGCGGAAAAAATTATACTCGGTTACATGTAGTTCAACAATCAGAAGAAAATGCCCGAAAGAAAAAGAAAGAAAGCAGAACAATGAACAATCAGAATTGGATAAATAACTAAAAATCAAAATATCAGTAAAAAGAATGATAAACTGCACTAGCCGTACCTGCTATTGCCAAGGGGCAGTCAGTACTGTTTTGCTCACAGTCAATCAGAAGCATCTTAGCCAGTTTGCCAGAAAGCAACCATGAACCACTGGAAAGGACACAATTATTGGATGTCATTTGACAATATATAAAATGAAGTGAACTATAATAGTAATAAGCCCCTATGACACTACATGTCCACCTCAGATAGTGCGGAGGAAGAAATTTTGATGAGGGATTTAAAAAGTTCATGAAATTTGAAATGAAAGGAAATTAAGTAGCTGCTATTCAGTTTTCGTCATTTGGAAAATCCATTCTTAGAATAATTAAACATTACAAAGGAATTCCCCTTTTTGTACTTTTCAAAGCTGTCCAGTGCCAGGGTTTAATCCAGTGCACCGCCCAGGATTTGGATGCCAGATCTGTTGTTCAGGTCCAGTTTGGAGCCAGGGAATGGATTGTTTCAGGTTCAGCTAACAGTAGAGAATTGAAAGAATTTAAAATTCCACCTAAAGTGACGCATTTAAAATTCTTTATTTTAGACAATAATTCTGTGACGAATTACTTGGAAAGTCTAAAATCCTTTGATTAATTATCCCAAAAAGCTTAAAGCTTTTTCCTTCGGTAATGCAATTATCCAAAAAAGATTTTGGTCTGAGTACTTGAAATACTCTGTAAACACCCCCCCTTTTTTCCTAATACACGGTAAAAGAAAATGTCAAGTCATTCTTTTACAATAGACAACAAGTAAAATAACTTCTATGTAAGCATGCAATTTCAGAGCAGTCTCACGTGAATAAAGTAAGCTGTCTGTTAGTTGATTTTACCTTGACAAATCATTATTTCCTCCACTGAAAACAGTTGTCTGCAAAGCCATATCAAATATATTTGCATTTAGAGCAATTGCTGTAACACTAGAGGGAGAACTGGATAAAAAGAAAACAAAAAAGTAAGTATTTCCTCAATAGTGAATTATTTCTTCAGAACCAACTTAAGGTACAAAAACAAGTATAAATGTAGAAAAGACCAAAGAGTAGAAAGAATCAAACTACCCATCAGAACATTGCAATTTTCCTCTTATACTAAGACAGATCAATCAAATGATTCGCATCAAAATTACATATATAAAGGTAAATATGAAAAAAATCTACAGAAGTGAGTAAATTACCAAATCAACATCTTTCCTAAAATCTTGATGCCCTTTGACATCAGTGCAGCACCATAGGAATTCAGAGATGGGTTTTTAACCAGATTGCAAATAATCTCAATAACCCTATCAACACAGCGAGAATAAATCATTCTGAAAACTAACTGATATCAAATAAGCAAGGGAAAACAACAAAAGGGATTTAGTCATTTAATAAAGGATAACAAATATGTAATAGAGAAATCTTACCAGACATTCTTTTCCTGCTCATTCATCAAGCTAACAGCATGAAAATGCACAGAGCTGTTGAGACTCATCAACTTAAAACAGACAGCCTATGCACAGAAAGAGAATCTGTAAGGGGAAAAGAGGGGGGGGGGAAAAGACAAAATCCCGATAGTTATGAATTCATTTAATATAAGTTTGAGAGCCTTTTCCCATATCATACTTTGGGATCTTAAGCAACCCAAACTTGTAACAGGTTCCATATTTGGCTATGTCAGGCTGGTAACAACCAAGCCAGAACAGCCACCTGGGTCTAAGTGAAGCAAGAGCAAAACAAAGCATTACAACAAAACACAATACTGTCCCCATGCCAAAATACAAAAAAAGAAAGCTTCACCTGGATAAGTGTAGCGAACAGCACATAGCTTGCAATAAAAATTATTAAACCACGAAGCACCCAGGACAAAAAAATTATAAATATGCTCAAAATGGCAGCTTCTTTACTCTTCTAGCAATGTCTGGATATACCAATATTTAATTCTGTATTAATATTTGTCTAATTTACCAGAAAGCTGTCTGGGTATGAAATCCACTATATAAGCATACATGGTAACATAGAGGAGTCCTCCTAAGAAATATAACTAATAATCAATGAAAGAAAATTTGTCAAGGAGTATTCCATAAGCATCCTTACAACCCTAAAAATAACCCCTCAACCCACAATTCAGTACAAGACTAGAAGTCTTACTCTTCAAGTTAGATTTCCATGAAATATATAGGAGTACTTTCAAAATCCAAGAGGAAAGAATTTAAATGAAAAGAAAAAAGAAAGGAAATAACAAAACCATAGACTGGACTGCTTAGAGCGCATCAACATTAACCAGAGAAGTTAAGTATGTGCAGTGAAATGGAAAAGCATGACCACTGATCAGCAAAGTTCAACATCACAACAGAAATAGATGAGATGAACTTCACACGGAATGGTAGGGAGAAAAAAGGAATTCAGTTAAGAAATTAAATCTGCAAGGAAGTAAAAATAAAATAAAATCAGCCACAAGGGGACATAATGCTACAGTTCATTGTAGGCTGCAAATTTGCAAATTACCAACAGGTCTCATCCTTAGACTGACAAAAGAGAACCATATCATTCAACTCATCCCGTCATGCCAATTAGGTAAATCAACAGATAAGCTCAGCGATGAAATGAGCATATTCAAAGGTAAAAAGTTGATACTTAGGAACCAAATTTCATCAATAAGAAATAATATAAATGCCAGAACAATTGATGCAATGATCTCATTGGTATAATGCCACTATAAACCAGTACATCTCATCACATGATGCTATCATAGAAATATGCTAGCATATTACTGTTTAATAGGCACCCATAGAACAGTTGCTAGGGCTACAGCACAATTATCACTATTGGAAGTAGTATTTTAAATAAGGAACAATAGTGGACACAAATGACAATAAACTCAAATGAACTTACAGTGTTAAAGGAAACCAATCTACTGAGCAGGTCAAGAGTCAAAAGAACCTCATCCTTGCTATTCAAATGTGTCTCTTGGGTTAAACGTAAGAGTAAAACAAACACCCCTGATGTTGCATACTACAAAAAATGATGATTATGTCAGCAATAAAAAACGAAAAAGTGGCAGGATCACTTAATTGAGGTCAAATTGATGAAACGCAAAAGAAATACCCACTCCCCCTATATCAATTGAGCCAAACATTAATACCCACTTTACAGAGATAACAATTTTATTAAGATACAAGATTTAGACCTAACCCTCCTCATTTGTACCACTCTTCTCTCTTAATCAAGTTCAATTAAGGGTAGATAAAATAGACACCCATAATAGCTTTAAGGCAACTCTAATTTAAACTGATTTTGGTCCTTACCATATAAAATGAAAACTTTATTTTGGTATAAAATATAGGGAAAACTACATCAAACAGTTCTTTTATTTGAATGAAAGGAGGTTCCAACATAAAGGGGCCATGGCAACAGGCTGCAACTAGATTCATTTGACCAGTAGAGCTGAAAAATGAAAGACTTACATTTGAAATAGATAGCAGAGATTGAGGGATAATTAAAGAGAATTAAAATGATAATTCCATCCCATGAAATCTGGGAATGGAAATCAGCTTATAAAAAATAAATGAGATAACAGCTAGGTTCACTAAATGGACAACAGCTAGTAGCAAAAATGAGGAACATCAAGCCATAACCACCAACAATTATCCTACTAGGAACTTACAGAACCAGCCACCATATGTCTTTGATTGGTCTTACAACTTTAGGTTACTGCAAGCATAATACAAGGCAGGAAGTATACAGAAATACTAGGCAAAGCACAAAAATCAGAAAATCCGCTTACAACTGTGACTAGTTTTCAGTCCACCAAAGATTTTAAAAAAAAAATTGAACTAAACCCAAAAAAAAAAACACATTTGGACAGCCAAAAACACCTAGGCCTAGGGACAAAATACAAAAAAGCATCACAATAATATTAAGAGACTCACCTCCCATCGTACAAGGGCAGTATTCACCCCAATAGCTTTCAAGACATGTCCACGAGTTCCAGCAGGAATAAACAAGCCTTCAATTCCAGGAACTTGCACTGGTTGTCGTGCCTCAACTATAAGAGAGACGTCTACCATTGAGTCATCACTGATTTCGAATAAGGATGATACACCAATGGACCTATCTAGGAAGTCATACCTGTTGAATAAAAGAAGTCTTAGGAGACAATCAGCAATTAAAGAAACTAGGTATAGTTTTGAATTTGATATGGAAAACAGAGTTTTCTCTCCACCCCCAAATGCATTATTATTTAGTAGACCCAGACAGTATTCAAGCAAATAGAAAAACCAGCAAAGCATTCAATTGATAGCATTCAAGGGCACGATTAATTTAGATGTCATAGGATATGAAAAAAAATTAATTAAAAAAAAAAAAGCTGCATAAGACTAAAGGGTCCTAAGAGAAGTGATCAACTAGTAGGCATTGAATTCAGAAATCAAAATCTCTCTCTCTCAAGAAATTTAACAAATTAAGTAGGCAAAAATTAATTGCTGGGAAGTGTGCCAATATTTGGCCTCCATAGGTGAAATTACAGATGCTTCAACAAACAGATTGGAAAAGAGATCATGTAATGGATCTGTTTATATTACTCCAATATATGAGATAATAGAAAAGCACATAAGTTAATTACTTACACACATTCGGCAGGCCAGGTTCCCTCACAAAGGGAAGACAAGAGTTGCACAAGTTCCACAGTCTGGAAAGGGAACTCACTCTCTAGGTTGCAAAGAAGACACCGAATTGGACCGTCAATAAAACTTTCCTTATCCCAAAACTGAATACAAAGTGATTCCTGCAAGTTAAAAAGCACAGCCCTCCAACCAATGAATGATTGCCAATAGAAATAACAATACTAAGGCAATGAATGGCCTGCAGGACAATGATTAAACATCCAAACCTCTCCTCTGTAAATCTTGCATAGAATATCCAGTATCAAAATGGGGTTGCTGTCCTCTGCCTGCTCCTTAATTGAAGTAGACAAATAAGAATACAATTAATAAATATAATGAATTAAAATTACAAATATCTTACCCGAATGTTGACTTCATAAGATGCAATAAATGCAGATAATAATGTCCTCAAAACACTGCAATAGCCAGAAACAGGACCCTGGGTAAAAAAGAGAAATCAGCAATTGCATAAAATTTCACCAGCAAAACTCATAATACAATTTCAAACAGAGAATTTATACACTATGATCATTATTTTACAAGTATAAACCTGACAATGTAAAAAACATTTTCTTCAATCACGAAAAATAAAATTCAATCTAGCTGAAAGCTTAATGCTTCTGACTGAAAAAAGAGAACATAGTCAAGGATTAGATGTAAGGAGAAAACTACACATGGGCCTAAAATTAGCAGGCTTAAGCTTTTGTGCAAAAGAGGTACTTGACATGACATTGGACCGACTATGGTCATGTGATTGAGAGTTCAAAGCCTGCCAGTCCCATTCTATATGATTAATTGAAATTTCAGCACAAGATATGGGCTTATTCTTTGTCCATACTTTAAGCCCAAAGAGCTTTACTGTGAGGGGGTGTAGATATCATAATAAAACTATGATCTTCAGTTAACAACTTAAGCTTTTGGCCCAAAATGATTCTCAACGAAATTCAATCACAATAATTAGCTCTTGCAGCAACATGAGAATGACTCACATCGTACTCCCTCAGTATGTCACACTCAAGAATTTCAAGACAGTAACTAAAGGATGCAGCCTCAAATGCCTGCCGAACATAACCAACATGATCAATCTCCTGAAAGCAAAGGAAAAATAGGGTCAACTATGTCACACACACATATATATACACACAAATTCATGAGTAAAGAATAATTTAACTAGTCACTTGACCACATACCATTAGCTCATTGTTTTCATCTTTTCCTGGAAGTGTCAATAGCAGATAAAGAAATGCTGCCCATGCTAGAATTAGAGGACCAGCTTCTTTCATTTCAAAAGCATTGAAAGTAGAAACTAATCCATCCATCTCTTGGACATCAGTCAATGAAAAAGTAGACGCACCTTTCCTGAGAAAAAAGAAACAAATTTTGCAGCACTTAACAATATATTAAACAACAAAAGTACAAAACCATTGTAAATTAAGAGCAACCCATTCATGAACAGACTATAGGCATTAACAGGTAAATCAGAAGGTGCCCTAATCTCACAGTTCTCAACAGGTAATGCCACTATAACCATACCAAGGACATGATCCATATTCAAGGCTGAGTATAATGGTTTTAAATAAAAATCCTGATAGTCAGAAACATAGATACATTGACTCAAATCCAAATTCAAATAGTTCTAAAAATGAATGAGAAACTAAAACCAAAATGCTTTTGTGGGTTAATGGCAGTGAATCACCACAGGCACACATAATTTCACTATTCTGGACATCATAGAAAGTACCAGAGAGAAGAGAATTGAAAGGTGAAATTTTGATGTATTTCACCTAAATATATTAATAGAAGAAAACATGCACTTCCACTTTCATGATTAAAGATTAGCAAAATGGAATATTTAAGAAAGCCAATCATCAACAATCAGAACATTTGAAATTGAAAGTATTCTGTCATATAAGGCGGCATTTGTTTTAGATTCAAGACATCGGCCACATTCAGATTTAACACTCAACAACTTACTACAGCAGAAAGGAGGCATTGAGATTATAGCCAATATCCCTTTGGCTTGACCAGCTGTCTCACAGTGCCTTTCTTTCGTAGCTTCAAAACTTTAATTGTTATCTAAACAAAAGCCAGGCTATACCTGTAAGGTATTTCATCATGAACCATCTGAAGAAGATTTTCCAAGTCCAGAGTTTCTATCAGGATAAGTAGAAGTTGAACTTTGGCATGATAAGACAGTTGCTGGGCTTCTGAAGTTATTGCCAGCTTTCTGAAGTTATAATGACCAGAAATGATTCCCTGGATCCATGATGTTTTTGAGCAAGGATTAGATCTGAAGATCACAAAAAGGTACCAGCATAAGTATAATTAGACGTACCTTGTAGATAGTACATAACTTCTTCCACCTTTCACTAGTACAAGTACAAAATGAGTCATAGTACACAAGGAAGAGAATGTCCAGAACCAAGTTGTCTTCAATTAGAGTCTCCTCAGCCCAGAGAGTGAAAAGATCAACATCCTTCCAAGCATTTCACAATTGACACGTGCTAAGAGATTAAGAAATAAAATTTAAACTCAAACAGAACATTCATGACATGCAGAAACCCGATGGGAATCAACTAAATTATCACTTCAAGCCATATTTTTAACGTGCTCCATAGGGTAAGACACTCTTACAAGATCCTATACCTTGTAGGCCCATAGCACACTAATGGCAACAAGAGAACACAATTCAACAAGATTTGGCTATAAATAATTTATATATTTTTAAAATAATTACATTCACGTAAGAGCAAGATCCTCATGTATAACACAGGAGTTATTCTTTATACAATCATGCAGAATTCAAGGGCAATTTGCACTTGTGTTACACAGGAATTATTGTTAAAGGAGAGTTAGTTAGTCAGCTAGTCAGAAGCTAAGGAATGATGTCAGTAAAGAGTTAATATAACTAACTCTGTCATAGTAGTTGTATTCCCTTTAGTCTATAAATAGGGGATGTCATGTGTAGAGTTGGCACTTGAATAAAGAACACTTTTCATTACTTTTCTCTCTCTTTTCCAATGCATGGTACCAACTAGCCTGAAAATTGAAATTGAACATACCATTTGCTCTGGATAACTGAAAAGCAAAAGATCCTGAAACAAAGATATTAATTTGTTCTCCAGTCCATCGTGAAACAAATTTTTTGCCTCCTCTTTTATAACATGTTCTTTAGAGCCTGGTCCAACAAATACTGCAAAACGAGTCATGTACAGTATCAGCATTGAAACCCAATGAGTAGAAAAAGGAATTTGTGATCAAACGATACATGGACTGAATGTGTGCTTGTATGCATGCATGTGTAGCAAAAGACAGAATTGACAGAGCAAGCAGTGAGAAAAACACAATACACTTACTAGCATGCATGAGAATCCACCTGATGCATTTCAGTAAGCACTGTCTCTCCGTATAATATTGAATTGCTATCTTCACAACAAGAACGAAAAGAAATTGATAGCATGAAATAAAGAGCAAATTGGAATTGTGCACCATATGAACAACACAAAAATTAGCAGGTGACTTTATTAGCGGGATAAACATCAGAATATGACAGCAGGGGGATTGAGGCATCGAGCCACTAACCACGTGAAGAGATTCTTGAACCATGGAATCAACTGCTACATCGTTATGTTTGATTGACCTTTCGGCAAGTATGTATGATTGAACTTCATCTAATTGCTGAAAAACAACAAGAATTTCCACAAAAAGCAATCAATCAGGATATCAGCAGAATTCGCCTCATAATCACTGGTTCAAGGTAAATGGGTGATACCCGGCAGCAGAAGAAGGAAACCAAACAGTAGTCCATTCAGCAGCACAATAAGTATAACTTTTTATTCTTCACAAGTTAAAAGTTTCACTCCCATCAAATAACCTCCCCTCCCGGCCTCATAAAAGAAAAGATAACGAGTATAGTAATAAGATCGCAGAGCACTCACCAAGCAGGAGCTGATCTTCAAAGCTTTATCTTTCAAATGAGTTTGTATAGTAAGTTGGTGAGATCCAATTTGCAGTTTCTTTGAATCCAAAGCTTTCTTTGATTTCTCATTTGGCGGCTTGAAGCGCGAAACTGCATCCACTAGCCAGGAATGGTTGTCCTTCAACTTCTTCCCCTGAATAAACGCAAAAACAACTCCTGTGAACACCCATTTACACGAACAGAGAGATAAAAAGAGAAGCGGTTGAAATTGTACCAAATTTGGAGGGAGGTCTGAGGAAAGAGAGGAGTTCTCAAGCTCAGTAAGCAGTAGAGTGAAAGAATCCCACCAGAGAGAAGCGTCGGCGGATTGAGTATCCGCCATTGAAGGGAAGAATGAAGAAGGCGAGCTTAAACCCTAGCTCAGAAAATGGAAGTGAGAGGTTTTGATATTTGATTTTACTCTTTTTCGCGCTTCCGTTGGTTCGTTGCTCTGACTCCAGCAAAGCGACTCACCCCGGATGCGGCCGGCTCGGTAAATCGCTTCAGTGCAAGGGAGGTCCACTCACAAATGTGCAGTACTCCCACAAAGGGCTCAAATTGAAGCTGCGACTGTATAAGTGAATGGAGCGAATAATGTCATTGGAAAAAAAAAAAAGTGAACTATGTCAGAAAATTGTTTATTTTTTAATATGGATCAAATAAAAAATTAAGTTTTTATTTTAGCATACAAAAAGAAATTAAGTTTTAATGAGATCAGGGATATTAGGGCCTCTTTGATTTCGTGGAAGGTTTTTATATTTTCAAAACAGTTTGATGAAATAATTTCTTAGAACAAATTTTGGGAAAAAAATTGTTTTGAAAATCTCATTTTAAAATAAAAAATTTTATTTGAAAATAGCTTTTAAAGACACTAATAGATGATAACAGATAATAATGACTAGTAGGGGACAAGGTGATGTACAGTGATAAATAATAAAGGTTAATAATAGTTGGAAACGATTGGTAATTAATGATAGTAGTCTATAGTATTTGATAGTGATTGATTGATAATAGTTGACATCCGTTATTGGTGGTCAATTGTAGTTAGCACTAATCAGAAGTTGTCAACAGCGGTATGATGGTCAATGGTAATTAGTAGATATTGATTCTATTAATTAAATTTGGTTGGGGCAATGGTATACCGAGATGATTTGTATGAGTTGTACCAGTCACAATCTCAGGCCAATACAATAATCCATTATTCTTTTCATTTGGAATTTTGGATTTTCTCGCTATTCTCTCTACATTGTTTCAATATGAAACACTGAAAAGAAATTTGGTCCAAAATTGTGACCGTGATTTTATTTTCTTTTTTCTTTTTTTTTTGGGGGGTGGGGGCAGGGCAACAGGACAAGTTATTAAACAGCTTCTAAATGTATAGTACTTAAAAAATTTAAATTTACCTGTTTAATAGAAAAATTTTAAGTTATTAAAAAGATATGAATACTGATGATGTTTTATAAAAATTAATGAAATGAAAAATGTAAGATTGTCACAATTAATTTTAAATTACTTAATTAATATAAAAATTATAATTTATTAAAAATAAATACTAGTATTTTTTTATTATATATATATATATTGCAGCTCCTCTCTCACCACCATTGGATGTATCTGATGGTTGAAAATTAATTTCATTTTGTACTTTTCTCTCCCGGCCAACATTAATGCACTTCTCAACTACTATAGATAACCAAGGGGAGGCGATCCAATTTCCATGAGAACAGTTGGCCAAAAAAATAAAAATAAAAATACATGACTTTGTGAATAAAATGTTAGTTTTGCCAAAATGACAACAATATATAAAAATAAGTAAAGCACGAGGCAATATTATTGACGTTTAATTTTTTATATTTAATTTTTTCTATTTGTTCTTATAGTAGTTTGTATCGATAATACAAAGATTTAAAAAATCTAAATAAGTAAATACCAGTAATTCGGCCCTTCTTTCAATCTTTGATTGGATTTATCGATTTTTTTGCCAATTTTCATATTGGTCTATTCACCATTTTTTCAATTGAGTTGAATGAGCTAGTCTGGTTTAATTTCATAATTACTCTAGTAATGGTAGGAAATCTAAATTGATCTTCCTCTATTTTTCAAGAGTACCTTATTTTGCTCTATCATGCATGCACTTGCTCATTGATCAAAGTTTCATATAATGGGATAGATGTCTAAATTGATGCAAAAAGCCAGGAATAATCTACATATGCAGAGTAATATTGGCCAAAAACAATAACAGATAGAAGTAATTAATGGAAATTACATGCAGAATGTGAATATGCTTGTCTTTTTAACACTATTACCAACATCATCATTATGCATTCATAAGCAATCACATATACAGACAAAAAAAAAGTCTTAGCACATAGTAACCAACAACAAGCACCCACGAATAATAAAAAGTTCTTCAAATGGCAATACAGCTTCCATTTTTTTTTTTAAAATCTCTACACCCTCACTCTCCACCTTCCTATCCACATTCTCTATCCTCTTGAAGGCTTTATTGGCACAGCAATATTCATAGATCTCTGATGATGATTCGGAAAGCAGAAAGAAGAAAGAAACCATGCACGTGAATTGGTTGATCCTTCTAGTTTGAGAAATTCTTTATTATCAGATGATTGTACAACAAGTTAATAAAATTAGCCAATAAGTGTTTTGAGTGACTTGATTCACTAAAACACTTATTTTAGATAACTTGTATTAACTTATTGTACCGTACGGCTTCTAGGAACTTCTCCGTCTAGTCGTACAATATGGTAGTAGTCTATGCATGAAGAGGAGAATGAGGTACTGGCGGGGACCATTTTCCAAACTTAGGGTGAGGATAATGCTTTGGAGGAATCTTGGGAAGTGGAGGAAGCTTGGGAAGAGGCTTCTTGAATGGAGGCAACTTTGGAAAAGGTGGGAGAGGTTTGAAGACTGGTGGCTTGTAAATTGGAATATGTGGAGGAAGAATCTTAGGAGTAGGATGAGGCTTCAAGGTTGGAATAGGTGGAAGTGGCTTCTTGAAAAATGGATGTGGTTTATGGAAGAATGGGACAGGAGGAGGACAGGGCTTCTTATATACTGGTACTGGTGGAGGCTTCTCATATACAGGCACAGGAGGAGGAAGAGGCTTCTTATATTCTGGTACCGGTGGAGGCTTTGGCTTCTCATATACAGGCACAGGAGCAGGAAGAGGCTTCTTATATTCCGGTACCGGTGGAGGCTTCGGCTTCTCATATACAGGCACAGGAGGAGGAAGAGGCTTCTTGTATTCTGGTACAGGTGGAGGCTTCGGTGTCTCATATACAGGCACCGGAGGAGGACAGGGTTTTTCATATACTGGTACTGGTGGAGGCTTCTCAACTATAGGAGGAGGACAGGGCTTTTCATATACTGGTACTGGTGGAGGCATCTCAACTATAGGAGGAGGACAAGGCTTCTTTGGAGGAAAAGGTGGGAAAACTTTATGATGAGGAAAGGGGAATGGATGGCCATAGTGTTTAAAAGGTGGAAGCTTTGGGAGCAAAGGATGATGAGGTTTTGGAAGAGGTGGTAGTTTAGGTAAAGGAGGTAAGTTGTGGGAAGGCCATAAAAAGGCTGAGGTGCAAGTCGCTGATGAGAACTTGATTTTTCCATATGGCCTAAGGGTTTGCTTGCCAGTTTCCGAGTTAGCCAAAATTTTGGAGTACTTCAAGCCATCATGTGCAGGACAAAGAGCAGATGATGCACTATGAAGCTGAGCATAGCATTCTTCTTTCAATTCACCATCTTTTACTATCTCTTGAGGAAGTGACACTTTGAAGTTCCCCTTGTCATCAAGCTCACCAGCCCCTCTCGTTTTCAAGTGGCCATTTTCTGATTTGCAGTCTATAGTCACACGTAGCCCTGCAGAGAAAATTAACTCCAATCATACTTCTATTTAACTGGAATCAACTCTTTTTTACACGAGTTGTAGTTTATCTTATGTTCTGTCTTTCTTATTTGAGGTGTCAAATTCAATTATCATGATTTAATTGTTACAATTCAACCATTGTATGATTTTTATAATCTTCATTTTATCCAATCAGATATAGTTTCTAAGGAAAGAAGTAATGAGTGTTAACAGAGAAAATGGATCTCCCATGCAATGTCATCTTTTTTGTCACTCATGCTCTAAATGCATTGATAATATTATAATTTGGAAATGATAGAATATAATGAAGATGAATAACCTGTTTAAGAAAGATTACCCATTATTTTTATTTTCTGATTTTGCAAGTGATTAGAAGTTGGAGAGCCAATAACGGGGTCCCTCTGGCACACACCTCAGAGGAGTACTGAGGACACCAGAAGAAGAAACTAGCCCCAACAAAGTGGTGAAAGTAAAATATTAAAAATGCAATAAGACAACGTACCAGAGAAAGCATGGCTGCTCTTAATGTTATTCTCATTGCAGTCTGCACATTCTCCCATTCCAACAACCTCCACTGTCCTCTGCTCTCCGTAGCAAATGTCTGTTACCACAAACAACAGACACAGCCAGAAGCAGAAAACTGCTCCTTGGCGAAGACTGAGAATCTGCATTAACAAATTATTGAACTGAGCAGAAGCATTTAGGTTTCTGCGCTTCTCTGGAGAATTGAGTACTTCTCCAGATTCATCTGCTCAATATATAACAATCTCAAGGCGTGCCCTTTTAAAATCTCGCCGACACTGAAATAAAGAACCTCACATGATGCTAGGGACCGCCATGGATGACAAGGATCCTTGCACAGAGAAAAAGACATTAACGTGCTCACCTTGGTTTGCATTATCAAGCTGGCATTATCATCTTTCAATTCAATAATTTGAACTCTCAACCACACAGATTAAAGAATTTGTGCGCATAATATCTGTCTCAAACCTACTTCGCATCTCTAATAAATGCTTTTTACACTATGCATGGTTTTCCAGTATTGGAGTATTCAGGCAAAACTACGTTTGCTTACTCTCGCTTTCACAATTTTGGACAGCTTAAAAGGAACGGAATTTCACCACACCTGCCAACCTCCAGCTCCACGTGAACCCACTAACATGCATCAACCAACCCTATATCAAGTGATCTACTCCCTGATTTAAGTACTGTGAATTATAACTTGTCTTTAATCAGATGAAAGAAATAAAATAGTTCGAGTAAGTTCAAGTTGGAATACTCATCTCATATAGCATAGATTAAGAAGTTATGAAATATTCTGCTTCAGTCTCCAAAATCTTGATGCAATAACGGGAAAAATCTAGTTGTGTTAAATACTCGTTAGTATCAGCATAGCTTTATCACCTTTGTAGTTCTATTTAACTCAATTCGAATTAATCTAAATTCAATTCGAATTAATCTAAATCCAATATAATTATCAAATACTAGATTGGCTTGTTAAAATATGACTAATTTAACCATACACTCTTAAGTATGTGTCAATATTGCTTATTTATAATTGCTGCTGTTACTATCAATTTCTATCTAGTTGGGATCATCTTAATTATGAGATTCCCATAAAATGCTGGTCTATCTCTTTCACTGTACCGTATAAAGTATGTGACTAAGATCCTAATGACAATTTAGGCAAACATCATTTTCCAAATATATGATATAGAAATTAAATAATTGTCACATTCTTTTTTTTTTTTTTGCCAGCAAAAAATTGTCACATTCTAACAACTGCTGCTAATTGTAGTTTGGCAATAATATTACTAGCAAACATGGCATCTTTAGATATTGTTAAACTGTTTTTAAGCTGCAAGTTACTCTCTTCATCGCTACCTGTCCATCCCACTTATAGTTTTGCCCTCTCCTAATCATCCTCCTACAGTGACAATGATGAATTAAATATAATGTCAAGCTAAAATCATTTAATAAATGTTCAGCTACTTTATTTGAATAATATCACCAGGATTCTGGACACAATAATGGTCCTAGTGCCCAATTATTTGCCTCCAAAATGGGATTTCTTGATGTCGTTGCTTTTGTCATTTAAATTATTTACATATAATTTATACGGTATAAATTTTATTTTTATTTTAACATTTTTAATTTTAGAGAACACAGAAAATAATCTGTTAACTATGAACTTATAAAAATAAATTTTAAATCATTCAAGATAAATCTAAATAGTATTAAAATTGATGCTATTTCTGTTATTACTAACAATGTAACGCTTTTCACAGAGGAAAAAGGAAAATTATTGATCAATTTCCGATCACGTAAAGAAATATCATGCATTCATAGGTTGTCAATTCATTTTTTTGTTATTTTTAGTTGAATATAAATATCTTTTTATCGTTTTTTAACTCCATATTAAATTTTTTTACTGTAACTTTCCTTTTTGTTTGGTGGGATTTTTACTGTAGCTTTAAGATGGTGGAGCATGGGCGATGGATAGTGAAAAATGCGTCGTTATCATGCAGCTAATGACTAATGTGTACTTTTTGAAATTTTAAAATTAATTAAGAAGGATATTTTTTGCCATAATTACGTGTTGGGGGTGGGGGGTGGGGGATTAAAGTTTGCATAATTGATTCTCATTAAAATTAATTCTATAGAATTGATTTTAGTTAGAATTGAGTTTACTATAATGTGCTTTTATTTCAAAAATAATTTTAATAAAATAAAATATGTTTGAATGATTTTAATTAAAAATCAATTTTAAATATGTAATTACTAAAAAAAGTATGGTTTTATAATATAATATTAATATTATATGTATAATCAAATGAATGAAAATGAATGAAATTAATTTAATATTTACTTGTTTTCATAAAAACTATAAGTTAAAATATTTAAGCATAATTGTATAAAAAAATATTTAAGCATAATATTTTAAAATTGAACAATAAAAGAGGAAACAAATAATTCATAAAATAACATTTTTTTTCACATAAATTAAAACAAATAATTCATAAAAAAATCAAAAGGGAGCATAAAATGTCTTTTGAAAAGTCAAATTCGACCTCCAATCTCTCATTGCCTTCCACCACAATCACGATCTTAACCAACGAGAATAATGGATGGAGGATAAGGTCAAAAGTGGAACAAATGCAAAAATGCAGAATCGATTAGCCGAGAAGCAACTCTGACCTGCTTCCGCCGAAACCACGGTTTTATGGTAAAAGCACTTTGCTCAAAAGTGAAGGAAGATGAAACCAAACGAGATGTTAAAAATAGGAGAAGTGCTTTTAGACTTCAAACCAAGGTTTGGTCTTTAGGGCAAGTCCAAATGGAGATTTTCCTCTTTTGTGAGAACAAAGAGTTTATAGTCATAAAGCCATATTACTGGAGATAATCACCTGACTCGGCAGATATATAAGATTTTAAAGTGCTAGAAGCTAGCAGATTAACAACATTGACAATAAATGCATCTGCATTTGCATCTGCTGCGATAGCATATACGTATGGTTGGTTCAGGTCAAAAAAATACATATGGTTGATTGAAAGATGTGGTTACGAAGAATTTCAAATCTTTCTTAGTTGATGCTGGAATAGGCCAGTTCTAAATATGCATGTTTACCAATTTGCCAGAGGCAAATCTATTGAAAAATTATGCGTGACATATTTATTTATCCATAACTAATTCAATCTATTCACTGAAAGTAACTGTTCAAAGATGTATATATAACTCTTATGAGGCGTCACATGCACATTGATTTTTATTGGTCCCTTTACAACACACAGCAATAAATCAAAACAGCTCTAGATTGTGAATTTGTGTCATTTGAATGTTCAAGAACTTAGTGAACATAAAGAAAAAAAATCCTAAAAATACTAACCAACATCAATAATATCGCAGCGACTATCAATATGAATCCCATGTGTCTGCTTTTTATTATCTCAAGCCCACCACAACTACCATTTATTCATGATAACAACTACATATTGTCAAATGAAAATTTATATATTGCCTTTATTTCGTCAATTTTTCTTCATATATTTTATGTCTCTTAAGCGGTCATCTATTCAATAATCCTCGGAAATGAAATGAATAGAAAGAACTTTTGTAGGACCACATAAACAAAAGTGAACTCTATCTCCTCTTTTTCTCTTCTTTACTTCACCTTAAATACCAGAGGATCTGGACTCGCCATCTATTAACAGACATGATTGTTGACATTGATTTGGCATCCTATGTATTTATTGACCTAATAAATTTTTTTTAAAAATTACCCTAGGCCATATAAATGGCAGAATGGCTCTTTCCACACTAGCAGTTACTGAAGCAAAATCAGATGCAATGAATTGGCATTCTGTATGAATTTTATACCTAGCCATATATGATCAGCAATTCAGAATATAATGCCAGCAGTGCAACAAAATAAACTACGGCAACACATTGACCAGAGACCAAGATCCAGTTTAGTCCGCAAGAAGAATTGAGTCTAGATAGTATGAACAGGATCTAAACAAACAAAATCTGCCAGTTCACAAAAACTGTTTTTCCGAACTCATTCCCGTCAGTTTTTCTGCTGGAAAAGCTAAGCTTCACACAGAGGGGGAAAGTGGTTAAATTTCCTTCACAGGTTAAAACAGAAAGGCATCTTTTCAGCCTAAAGTTGTACTACTTTAGCCCGTTTAAACTCTACAACCTAGTTGAGTTACAGGATTCTGAACTCCATGGTCGTCTTGTGCGTATGAACTCGAGAAGAATTATTTATCTTTCTTCTTTGATTTGCTGTTCGACAGAGTGTATGCAGTTCCCTGGAAGTTGACATGCAGTAGAAATAAAAAAGGCATTAGAAGCCAAATTAAGACTAAGATTCACTGGTCTCTTGAGAAAGTATAACCAGATGAAAAGAGAAGGGGGTGAGACTTCTTTTGGAAAATAAATTTCACAATGGGAAAATTGGGTTTTGGGACCAAAAAATGAAGATATTTGGTTTTTGGTACCAAATTGATTTTTTTAGAAAAAAAATCTATTCTAGGTTGAAAAAATTCTATTCTCACCCCAAAAAAATCAACGTTGGTTCCATTTCACAAATAAGTTGATTTTTTGGTACCATTTCCCAATTTTCCCTTTCACAACCAGGTCTAATAAAATTACAACATTAGTATATCAATTTTTAAATGAAACAAAACTTCATCTATTTTTTTGGTGAAGACACAAAACGCCTTCTCTTGGTATCATTCAAAAGGAAGTACTGTGTTTTTCCAAAAAATATAGTGCATTTTAAAATTTATTCATTAAAGTTATAATGAGGTCATAGTTCAGGGTAAAATGCAATTGTTTACTTAGTCTGAGAATCATCTAAAGGTCACCATGACATTAACTAGCATTAAATCTCAAAATACATAGTATAGACTGAAGTATAAACACGCACCTCAAGCCATTCATCCATTGAAGTATTCCTAGTCCCAACTTCAACTTTTGCAGCCTTCTTTGTTTGCTGAGAAAACATTCATGCGCAAATATTACAGTTAATCGGGGAAGGATGCAAATAAGTAGCTTAGTAAAAGAAAATGCTGTTATGAATTTGAAACTATCTTATTAGATGCTGTTTCAGTATTGTATATGCATAATACTTGACAATAACTGAGCTATGACACAGACACATATATTAATGAAGAAAGAACCTTGAAAGGAGACATTCTTATAATCTCCAGGATTAATGGGTTCTCTTACTCCAAATAATTATGGAGCCCAGTAAGGAAAATCACAGAAACATGATTTCTCCTACCTGATTGCTTATTGGTCTGGAGTAATTATTCATTTCTTATACTTCTGCAGCGTCTAAGAATCTTTCTAGTAAAACAATTCATAGTGGGATTTACTAAATTAATAGAAAGAGGATAATGGAACTCAATAATACATAGAGTATATTGATTTGGTCCTGCAAGATTAAATCCAATTCAGAAAATTACTTAAAAAATAAAACTATAGTACCTTGGATGCATTTTGAACTTGACCATAAATCCATAGCACAAAGAGGACAAGAAGGGCGATTCCAAGAGTAGCAAGAAAAACAGATTCCATGCTAAGAAAACTGCCAGTCTCAACAACTTCAATAGTGCCATTATAGAATGTGCTTTGGTATGGATGCTGGTCAATTTTATATATAATGGTGCCCATAAGATCATAAGTTCCAGGCTACATAGCAAAAGCAAATGATTTGGTATGTTAACATTAATCCATTTCTGGCATTAATGATTGAGAAATTAAATCCATTAGACCTTCAAAACAATGGAGTTACCTGCAAGAATTGGCTTACAGCAAAGGTATATGGGAAAGTACCCTGTGCTGAGGGTGGCACAGAAGCATAGTCAAAAAGCTGCAATTAAAACACAAGCTAACATTTAATTTTACAAACTAAAACAGCCAAACTAGCATAGCATTAAAAGCCATAGTTCCTTCAGAAGGAATGGAACAAGTATGTGCCACGCCATACCGGAGTTATTAGTTCAAGACATTTCATGCTTTCAGACGGACATGGAAACCTAACTCAGATAATTGAGCATTATAAGATGGGAAAGAGTTACTACTGTTCTCTGAATGAAAAGGAAAGGTTGAAAAATATATCAACAGACACATCCTCAAGCTCATTTTCTACACTCAACTCCACAGCAGTGTCAGGTCTATGAAATTGATGCCCAAAATATGCTTAGAAGCCACATTCTCGAGCTTTGTCTTGCGAATAAAACAATCTTTGTCTTGTTAAAACAAAATACTACATTAGTTTACTAGCCAAAAGTATATATATTCAAATTCTCCACAATTAAATTTATATATAAAAAAAAAAAAACCATTGTTCATAGATTCTTTAGGTCCTACATGAAGCAAGCCAAGAGATCGAGACCAGTGATGAAATTTATAATCAGATTGGTTAACAGTTAATAACAATGGATAAAACATATGCTTCATGATAAATCTTGAACAAAGATAATAAAAAAAGGAAAATAAGTTAGACATTCAGCATGCAATTATTACCTGAGCAGTAAGATTTTGAACAAGATAGCGGTGATTATATGGGAAGTGAACACTAGCTTTAATTGCAAGAACCTTTAAGCTTGCCTCCCCTGTTTTCAGATCATACAATGAATTAAATCAGGTAATTTGTGAAAATTCTTATTCTCCTTTTATTTTCAACAGAGGGTAACCGACAAACTAGGACGCAAATAATGTAACAGAATCACCAGGATGAAGAGATGTTTAACGAGCGAGAAGATCCAAATATTATCAAACAGTAGAACATGAAATTGCAATGCAAAATACATCAATGAGTATCAAATTTGATTCAATTACCATCATTTTTCACACCGACGATTAGATCTGTCTCTTCTCCAGCAGGAACCACTAAATTATGTAAACAAATAAGGTTATATTCTCTCAACAAAAGAGAAACTCATTGTGAATTATATTTTCTAAGCACTAATAAAACAAGGCTCTTACATTTTGCCATGTTCTGTGGGAATACACAGAGTGCATCTATTCCTGGAGCAGAAGCAAAGCTCTCGTCACCAAAATCTTGAGTATCCTGACCAACAATTCCACCATCACTTACTTCTTCAGTGGTCTCCGCAGCCTCATCTGAATCTGACTGGCACCTGGCAACTAGGAAGTAAAAAGAACCACATTTTTCATTTGTCTGTCTAAACTTGTACCAAACGATGTTTAGCTACCCAAGTCTCCAAATTTGTATCAATTCTGCCTCATCTAAGCAATTCAAGCAGACCAACACTAAAGACTCAAGAAAGGCTAAAACCCAGAACATATCGAATATTACACGGTAGAAAGCAGATCAGACCAAGAAGTCTGCTAGAAAAAAAGCAGTTGACGCTGAATTTGAAATCGAAACGGCAATAAAAAATTAAAAATAAATAAACAACTTTCACCGATCCTGCCCATCGCGGTCATAACATGCATGCAAGAATCGATCCTAAATAAATTGAATCATACACGAGAAACCAAGAAAATGGAATAAAATATACGAATACGAAGCATATGAATGCGCGAGCAACGACGGATCTGGATCTAGAATTTGAGAAGCCGACCTTGAATCAGAGGGGAAGCGATGAAAAGCAAAGCGAGACAGAAAATCCAAAACTTGTTGATGGAAGCCATGCCCAAGTCTAGTAGGGTTGGTGTGTCGCTGCCTCTTGTGGGAATGGCAATTCCGGCTTCCCACACAAAACAGAAAACCGGAGGAGACCGGTTTTTGCAATAGAGGCCAGGCTACTAGTACTACAGCTGTAGTATTAAAGAAAACTAGATATTAACTCCCGCGCAACGCGCGGGTGGTGATTGTGAATGTTTATACTTATTCAGGATACGCTGTATATGTAACGATGAAGAACTATTATGTTTTGAAAGTTAGAAACTAATTGCAAGAGTGAAGTATTGGAGGTTCGGCTTTTTTTTAAAGTTATTTCTGATCAAGGAGGGAATATGGAAACGTAAATAAGAATTAATTTTTACGAAATATATATGTTGTGTATTGATTTTCCTTGCTTATACAAGTTGGGTGGTTGAGTTAGGAACTTTTCAATTTAGTGTTGGGAATTATAAAATGTATGGTAATAAGAAGCTATACTTTTAATTATAAAATGTATGGCTAATATATGTATTTTTCGTCAATTTATAGATATAGAAATATAGATATATAGAAATGTTTTTGTTGTGAATGATCTACATTTTTAAGGTATGCTGGATTGTATTTAGTTATGAAAATTATTATGTTGTGTGTGTATATATATATATATATATATTAAAAAAAAATCGTGGCAAAAGATTTAGCGGTCCATGGAAGTTGCCTTTGAAAAGTTGGGATTTTTACTGTAAACTGCGCTTTGAAATATGACTTTCCTTGCAGTACTTTTTTTTTGGCCAGATTCATCGAAGTACTTTGAGAAAGAGATTTCGGGGTTTTTTTTTAAAGTCGCTGAATTCGGCTAATGCAGATTGAAAAGTGGCAATTGAAATAGAGTGATTTTCGCTAGAACTAAGTTTGATGAATCTGAAGATAAATCGATCAACGTTCCGGGGGCTGAGATTTAGCGGAATGGTGGAAATTGGTTATATGGGTAAGCAGGCGCAGGTGTGTGATCTAGCTTGTATGTCCTTTCCCATTCAATGTACTACACTGCTTATGCTCATTATTGTACAGTTATTATACGCTATGATATACTACGACTTAAAAATTGATAATATATTTCATGAATTTAACTCTGTTACTTGAATGTTCACAGTATGTTCTGTATGCATATCGCAAGGAAGACAAGCTAAAATTTGCTAACCACTCATCAAATGCAAAGTGCTATGCAAAGGTCATTTAATTAATTAAATTTTTAGGAGGGCTATATAGACTTACCTGTTAGGCTAAGAAGGATGAACTTGATTGTTTAATGCTGGTGATGACTTTACTGTTTAAAGCTCGGCATAATTGGGATACTGAGAGGTGATTTCGTAGTTGTAATTTTGCAGTATAGTGGGCTTAATTGAGGTTAGATGAAAAAGTTACAGATTTAATTTAGAAAAAAGAGCAACTTGCTAGGCATAATTAGTATACTGATAAGTATATGGGATGAAAAGTTGTAGATCAGAGTTAATTGAACGCGTTCAATAGGGAAGGTTCGTATTTTATTTCATGCAATAATATGATGTTATTTTGTTTTTGGGATGGTTGTTGTTGACTTGGGAGCCATGTCTGAAAGTAGATATATTGTTGCTGCAAAAATATTTAGAAGTCATTCCCTGTCATACAAAAACTTTGCAACATGTCATATTTAAAGATGAACAATTATGCATTTTTTAGGAAAGTAGAGGTATTGTACTTGGGGATATGTTTTAAAGTGGTTGCATTTTATAAAAAAGGAGCATTTTCTTTTAGCTCCTGTAATCCTAGTATGATGTTGTGCATTGTTAATTGCAGCACGAGATATTAAAAACTAATGGATAATTTGCTGGGTAGATGTTAAATAAGAACAGTCTAAATAACATAAATTTTTACTGGTAGGTGTAATTTTTTTTTTCTTTTCAAGTTATGGTTGCCCTAAGTTTGATGAATTGGTTGAGAAAGTTTATACCAAAAAGATATCCTTAACTCATTTCCTGCAAGTGTTCCTTATTTCAAATAAGCACAATATTAATAAGTTGGAATGGATATGTGAACATGCATATATTGTTCTTGCAAAAATATTTACAAGTGAATTCATGTCAAACAAAAACTTTAGTACATCTCATTTTTTGTCATGAATAGTTAAGCATGTGTCAGAACAAATGTGAATTGGTCTTGGAGATAACTTTCAAAGTGCCTAGATTTTATACAAAGGATAATTTTATTGTAGATACTAACATGCAAGTGTGATAATGACATAAAGTGCATTGTGGATTGCAATACAGAACATGAAAAACAAAAAGATCACTTGGTTGACAAATTATAAAAATGAACAGTTAAAATAAATTAGAGTTCTACTTTTACCTGCTAGCTGATTTTTTTTGTTCATACTATGGTTGGCCAAAATTTGTCGGCACTATTGCTTTTCCTTCATAATGAATGGTATCACAATTACTTTAATGCATGATATTAATTCTAACTACGTTCTTTGTCCAGGTCAAGTAAAGATGGCTAACTTACCCTGTCTTAGTAGTTTGCTAGCAAGTATGTATGTTAGAAATGTTCAAGTTCTTGAAAACTTCTGGATACACTACATTGGTAGTAGTGTTGAGGGGATTATTCTCAGAGTCATGAATCGGAATTCTCAGTCCATTGATGGATTTGGTTCTTGATAGAGCAACATATAGTTAACCATGACTAAATACTAGTTTAGGAAGATAGATGCCCACTTTTTGTAATGACTGTCCTTGGCTTTTGTTTATGGTAATATTAAAAGACAAATTGATTGGAAATTGTCTCCTTTGCATTCTAAAGGGCCACCTTGACTCTAACGGTTTCATATCCATTCCACGGATTAATACCTTTTAATTAGGATTAGAACTCGTCAATGTGAGAGCTTCTATCACATGTTTGCCAACGTGAGTAACTCTAAGTCTTGTGCCATTGTATAGGCCTAATGATTGGCCTTTGTTTCGAAGAAGCATGATTGGAGCTCCTACTTTTAGAGTCAATTGATGGGGAGGCATTCTTAAGCAGTTTATTGTATTCAAGAATTCTGTTGGGTACAACTCATCAATTGATTCAGAGTCATATGTTGACCTACAAATGGAATTTGAGCTGTAGTACTCTACTGCATCACCTGGTAGTAGTGAACAAACATAGTCATTGATTTGAGCTACAGTATTTACTGTTGTGGACATTATTGCTTTATATGTGTAGTACGTTGGATTGCCTAGATTTTCAAATAGGTCAGAATATGTATTAGAGACAATTGCATGAAGTGGGTTTTTGAATTTAGTGATAAGTAGTTCTAGGGGAATGGTGATTTTACCAATACCAGAATCTGATTCACCAACTTTGCCATCACCTACATCTAGAAGCCATTGAGAGAATTTTTTCAACTTTTCCTTGTCTGTAGATGAAGGGCATGAGGAAAGTCTCATGTTGACAGTTAGCTCAAAAATCTTACAGTTGTTCCATAGGTAAGATGCATTGATTGATGTGTTTACAATTTCAGTTCTTGATCCTTTTGGTGTTACTAGAAGGATTTGTCTAAAATCTCCACCTATAACTATGCATTTACCTCCAAATGGCAAGTTGTTAGCATCAGCTGTTGTCGTACTCAATATATCTCTCAATTTTCTATCTAAAGCTTCAATTGCATATCTTTTAATCATGGGTGCTTCATCCCATATTATAAGTTTGTCTTCTTTAACAAATCTGCTAATTTTGAATTTAGTTTGATGTTGCATATTGTATCTTCATGAATTTCAAGTGGTATATGAAATCTTGAATGAGCTATTCTTCCTTTAGGGAGTAGTGTTGCTGCTATGCCACTTGATGCTACATTGATCACTATTTGCCCACCGGCCCGGATTGTGCTTGACAAAGCATTCCATAGGCAAGTCTTTCCTGTTCCTCCATAACCATGTATAAAGAAAATTTTTTTTGATGGGGTATCCAAACTTAACATGATTGTGTTGAATATGTTTCTTTGTTCTTCTGTCAAATTGGATACTAGCTTATGTGATTCCAACTCCAGTTTGGATCTGTCAAAGTTGAGCTCATCTAAGATTAAGTGGTTTGAAGAATTGGTAGAAAAATATGGAAGTCTTTTCCAATTTGTAAGAATTGTTGAAGACTCCTTCCATTCCTTTGCAAAATGGTATGAATTTCAATCAAAGTAGCATTTTCCTTTTCTTCTCTTGAGAATGTGACATATGTAATAGAAGAAAAATGTAACATATTTAAGAGATTTCGATGTGACAAAGTTCTTTGAAGTAAGTAACTGAGAAGGATTTCAAGTACAATACATGTGGTTGTAATTATTATTGAGCATAATATGATAAATTGAAAGAAAAAATAATTTTGTAATGTTCATCTTTCGTTTGTGTTGACATTATGGGATTTATTATGCAAGAAAGCCTAAATTATTTTTGGAAGTAAGTTATGGTACATTTCTATAAATAGATGAATTGCACAGCACAAAACAGAAAATTTAAATCAGATATCTGGTTTTGATTACCACGTGGCATGAACATTTTTAAATCTGACGTGGTCTATTTTTAATTATAAAACATTACCTGAAAGATTTTGATTACCATGTGGTATGTACATCATGTCCTCGAGCAATAATTCTGAGGTCTCTTGCCACACAAAGTCTAGTCTTGTTAAGCATCCTAACAATAGCATACTGCAAAAAAGTTTCCTATAATAATGGCCAGATGCCCATAATGCTACCTCTTTAATGACATCAATGTATTCTTGGTCATCTTGGAGCAATCCCATAGCGTAGCATGCTGACTTGAAATCAGGGTAGACCATATTGTTAATTGTCCTAATGTCTTCAAAGCATTTTGGTCCTCTGACCTTGTTTAATAGCACTTGGAGATAATAAAGTTCACTTGAGGAAGGAGATGCATGTTGAATTCTGCCGATTGAGAAACCTTTCCTGTGAGGTTTCCACTCCCTTGTTGATTTCTTGTAAACATCTTTCGTTGGAAATTCTATATATGTCAATTTCCTTGCTTCATCATTGCTTTCATTTTGATACATCCATGCTAAGAACATTGACTACTTGATTGTATCCTTTTGAATCAGATTTGGCAAGTGATCTAATGTAGAGTATATGACTAATTGCTGACCAGGCAGATGAAAGTATAGTGTTTCAACAGGGGGTGTGAACACCCCATTTTGTCCAGGCATTTTATGAAATAATAATAAAACAAATAAAAAATATATAAAAAAAAAGAGTAAAAATAAGAAGAAGGTTGCAGAAATTAAATAAATTAAATTAATATACAACAAAAAAAAAACTAAAACTAAAACTAAAAAACTAAAAAAAAAAAAGCAAAAACATATTTTGGGCCCAAGTCCACGAGCCCAACTGAGGGATCATGGGCTTGGACCCAAAGGGCTATGCCCTAAATGTATAGGGCGTATAGGGCAGCAGAGGCAGCCATGAAAAGCACACGGAGGGAGCAGCAGCCGCAGACCGAAAAAAACAGAAAAGACGAAGGAAAAAGGAAAAGCAGAGGGAGTCTGACATGGGGGGATGAAGATGAAGCAGAAAACAGAGGGAGAGGAGAGACCGCGAGAGGGAGAAACAACCAAAGGAGAGGCAGAGGACTGAGAGGAAGCACTGGTGACCAAAAAGAGGGCCGCGGGCGGAGCTGAAAAAAACCAGAGGGAGTCCGAGCCGGAGGAGGATCATAATGAAAAACAAAGTGAGCCGTGGATGAAAGAGAGAGGCACTGACTCGGGACAGGAGAACAGAGGAGCCACGAGGCAGAGATGAAGAACTGAGAATCCGAGGGGGAAGTTGCAGAAAAACCCTAGGGACCGAAAGCTGGGGGCCGAAAAACTCTGGGAAATTGGGCACTGAAAATTCCCGAAGCTGAACTAAGGAAGGACACGAAGCCGAGGGAAGAAATACGAGTTTAAGAGCAAACAGATTTAATTCGTGGACCGGACTCGAAGGGTAAAAATCAAATCCATTTAGACTAATGCATGTTGGCTTATTTCAATTAGGCCGTGAGGGTCATTACACATTATATCTCATTCATGATACTCTGCGTTTTTTTCTTTGGGATGATACTGACTACGGATTCTGTTTTCTCGGTACTCGTTGTGTGGCCGAATGTATGAATTCTTACTGTGTTGATTGGAGCTCATGAGTGCGGATTTCTTTTCTGAGTTATGGTCCCTTTTATTCTCTACATCACTAAAATGTTGTTTGACTCCTGGAATATCATGACTGTGTCAATTTGGTTTTCTGGTTTCAGTTTTGTTTCCTTAGCTTCATGTTCGTAAGTAGCCCTGTAGTTCTATGCTCTGGTGTTCTCTACCCTGAGAATTCATTGCCCACCATCGTTAATCAAATGCCATAGCCTGAGAATTGATTAGACTGGATAAGTTTTATTGGCTCTAGGAATCTAGCCTACGGTATGTTTCGAGTGTGCTTTGTGCTTGTATTTTGATGGTTTATCTCTGCTGTAACCTTTTGTCCATGAAGGGAACTTGGTTGAATTTGGAAGTTGAAGTCTTAGAATCGTGGCTTCAACTCTTGTTGACATTGGAAGAGAACAGGAAATTGCTTTTTTCTTTCATGGTTCTTTTGTAGTTGGTGTCACATTCTGTGCACTAGTGATTGGCTTGTATGATTACTGTAGTTATAATAGTGGAAGAGGGGTATACATCCGTGATTTTGCATGCCCAAAAGCCCATTTAGTGGGCAGCATGTTCGTGTCCAGTTTTATGCCCAAGGATGAATGAATCGTTGGCCATGTTCTTTTCCATTTGTTGCACATATGAGATGTGTTTTGAACATCTAAATTGAACTTTATGCCCATGGTTTCATACACTAGGATTTCAGTTTGGTTGTGGGCCACTTAAGTTCTCGTTTAGTGAATAAAAAGGTTTATATGGTTTGGTTTTGGGATGAAAAATTCACCTTTGCTGATATTCATGATTGGTATGCATCATTTGATCTATAGAGTATTCTCATATCATGTAGCTTCTAAAGGGTACCCTTAATTGCATATCATGTGCCTTGAGTCCCATGGGTGTATTTTATGTCGTTTTGGACTATCATGATGTTGTCTACGAATGCTTTGGAGGGTAGAACAATTGATGATATGAAGGTTTTGCTTGCCCTTGTATTGGAATGGGAATGCTGGCATGAACTTAAGAGTTTTAACTTCCACCCTTTTGTTTCCTTGCGAGCATCACTGGGAGCATGGATCAATTTAGGGAGAGATCAAGACCATCATCGTCAAGGCAAGGAGGGATTGAAGCAAAAGCAAAATAGTTTGATCCTCTTTCTCATCTCTGTTGTGTAACCTTTTTATTGTATCGAAATTATCATCTAAATCTGAATCTGCACATCAGTACACACACAAAAGACAAATTTATGTATGAGCTGTATATTTCTTTAATACATATGAATATTTTAAGAGATTGGTCACGAAGGTTTGAGAACTTTCGCAGGCCCCTAAAATCATCGCACCGTATGAGCCTGCAGGGCCGCACGAGTGTATTATAGATGTATATGTATAATAGGTCCCAATGACTTTTCCCTCCAAAAATTTATTTTCATAAAAAAAAAAAATATAATAAATAAAGTAAAAAAAAATAATAAAATGAATAATAGAAATAAACGATTTGGGTAACCTTACCACGTGAGGTTTTCAGAATTCACGCAGGTATTCTGGTTAACTATGCCGTCACGTTAGATTGTGAATCTACGTAGATGTACTAGTTGAACTTTCTTTTTAGAAAATAATTATAGTTTATAAAGAGTGGATGATAATAATAATATAACAAATGTTATAATAAATAATAATAGTATTTTTTAAATTCTCACTTTAAAATAACAATAAAACCTTATACCGCGAGGTCTAGAATTTCCACAGGTAATTCAGGAATTGGTTTATCGGACACGGTTGTGAGTTTGTAACAGATAAATTGATTTTCTTTTCAAAAAAAAAACTTTCAAAAGAATGAGAAAATATATTTATGATGTTTTTTCAAAAGTCAAAAATAAAATAAAAGTAATTTCAAAAATAAAAAAAAAATAATACTTTCAAACAAAATAAAATAAGGGTAAGTAAGCGAACTAAATTGTCTTTTTGCAAGTTAAAACACACCAACTCAACCTCAGAAAATTGTTTTGTTTGCAAAGAGTTAAATTATTTTCAAATAACTTTCTCTTATTACAAAAATTTTATAATTAAAAAATAGCAACCAACTAACACGCATTTTTAGTACCGAACTACGTGGACTTTGATCCCCATCGCAGGGTACGTAGGCCCCAGGCTCTGATCCTGGGTCAAGTCCGCCTTTGTAAATAAATAAATATTTTCTTATTTATTTGGTGTTTTTCCCTTAATTTAATAAATATTTCCCAATTTATTTTCTTAAATCCATTTTTTCCTCATTTTTTTAAATCTCCTTAATTTCTAAAGTAATTTATTTTTCTTATTTTATTATCCAAATTTTCTTAATTTCTTTTTTCTCTATCCACTTTCTCGCATGTGAATTATAAAAGGAAGACCAAAATATATTTTAAAGCCATATTAATTTACGCAATCAACGTAAGGTAACCGTTCTTAGGAACGGGTGTCGTGGGGTGCCTAACACCTTCCCCACGCACAATCGACTCCCGAATCCAGCTCTGGTTACACCGACTATCCTTTCCTCTTTAACTAGGTTTCCCAAGATTTTCCTTAAAATTTTGGTGGCGACTCCTCACAAGCCGGTTTTTACACGAAAACTCGATTTGTTCTCTTTTTCCCTTCCTTCGCATTTTTTCGGGTGTGACAGGGGGTATCTATGATGTGTTTCAAACTCGAAAATTCTCCAAGCTGCTTTATATGCTGATACATACCTACAGTCAAGGTATTGCTGCACCTCATCAATATTATTGCTTGTATTGTCTTGTTCAAAGCTGTGGTACAATGTTGCAATTACTCTATCATTCCCTTTACTTATATACTTGAACAAATACTTTATTGCTCTTGACTGATTTGTTTTCTTTATGTTCAAATAAGCATGAAAAAGATGTAAAAGACGAGAATTATAAGACACAACAAATCTGTTATCTAAAGGAATATCATTCTTGATTATGTATTTTCCATCTTCTCTTCTTTCATAAGTAGGATATCCTTCCTCATCTAGAGTTGTATGTGTATTGAATTTCTTGGGGAAATATTTATTGCATTTATTGTCTTTCATGCAAGGAGATTTTGGATTTGATGTGCCACAAGGACCATGCATCATGAATTTCTCTACAAGGTTGTATAGCATAGGTTGTTTTTCTTTGTCTAGAATTTCAGTAGTGATAAATCTATCCACATGGTCTGGTGTCTTGATCTTGTCGCATTTAGCAAGGAATAAGAGAATGTAGGCATACAACAAAACCTCTTTTTTGAAATTCAATAATGTAGACCTCTATAAAAACATGACAGATAAGTTATTATCTTGTACTATAAAAGAACATGGTCAAGCAGAACATAAATTTCCTTAAAAGTTGAGACAGTAAATGAAATCTATTAATAGAATTTTTTGAATTTCCATGAATTATTATCTTACCTGCCAGTACAGTACCAAAGATTTATCTTTGTTTGATGATTGCAAGTAATAGTCTTAACTTTAGTCTAAATATTCTTGCAATGATTTCAGCACTTTCAGCTGGACTAAGGTTGTCTTTGTCACATTCCCTGACAATTTCTGGCCATTGAGGGTTGCAAGTGAATGTTATAAAAATGTCAGGATACCCTGCCCATCTACACAAAGCCATTGCATCTTGGTAGTTTTGAAGTAAGTATCTTGCACCACTAGTAAATGAGGATGGTAGAATAATTCTCTTGCCAACTCTAAAACCTAATGTGTCTCCCTTAAGAATTGCTTCATTTAAACCTTAGTTCAAATCCACACGGAGATTTTTTTGATGGTTTCTAATATATTGAAGCCTTTGAGATGCCATCATAGTATATCCATCAACAATGAATTGAAGCAGTAGTTTTCTTGCTCTTAGTAGCACTGATACCTCATTTGCTCTATTCATCAATCGGTATGCCATGTATTCTCTTATTGTGACTGTTGTATTTCTCTTTGTTTTCTGCAAAGAAAATTTAGCATGCAAGATATCATCTCTATACCTATCCTCGCCATATGGGAAGAGAAGTGCATATTGCAATGGAAGGTATGAGTTGTGAGTTTCATTTATTCTTTTTAGTTGTCCAATTCTCTTTTCAACTATAATGTCCCTTGGATTATAGGACATGTCAAAGTCACCAACAATCAAGGTAGTAACTTCAGAAGCAGATGGCAAGTTATAAATTTGACCATCTTTCTCTCTTTTTGACAATAGACATAGCCTTACATTTAATTGATCATTTGCATGAAGCATGTTGCTAGCTAGTCGATATTGTTGAACATATATATTAACACTATTAAGTTCTTCCATGATCTTACTAGCAATAGCAGGTTGCAAACCGGTGTCTTTGACATGAGCACTGGAAAATTGAAATAGATTATGTCATTCTTATCAGAACATATATAAATTGACAATGTATTTGTTAAGTAGAAAAACATGATATACCTGATAGCATTTATTCTGTTCTGGATTTCATTTTCAGTGTCATAAATGAATAATTGAGAGTGCACCGGTTTTTTACCTTGTAGCGGTAATAAGCTACCTAGTCTATGGTAGTTCTGACCAGAAAGAATGAAACTGTAGGGAGCTCTTCCAGAATTAATCTCATGGTTGATATGCCCACTCATTGATGTGATTGAGAACATGTTGTTGTATGATCTGATGTTTGATAAAAAATTTCTAGACTCAGTAGTGTCTGTATTGAAGAAAAGACTATGCAAATATGAAGGTGGTTGATGTATTGGGGGGAGTTGAACTTTCCCTTGTCCACAAGATAAAGAGAAGCTAATTCCTGGTTGTTCTTTGTTTGACCTTACTCATTCTTCAAACCACATTTGTGCATGACAAAATGGACAAGTATGTATTGGATCTCCTAAATCAATGTACTCTGCATAATAAATTAATTGTCATGAGACAAGATTCAAAATTTGCTACGCCTTCAGAGACAAGTGTATGGTTATTCTGAGATTTTTATTTATATACCTAAGTAATCATGACAAAGTTCATCCATGCCATCATCTGCATCACTATTGTGCACATCATTGTTTTCTTCTTTTGGTAAAAATATAGATATTTGAAGAAATGTTATTACATTAATTACTGATAACTGGTTGTTTTATTAATTAAAGTATCTATTGCCAATGTGGTCCTCTGGGTCAAAGTACTAATTTAATTTTGGAATACATACCTTCACATAGTTTGAATCTCCTCTGATCATTTCTCACATTCACATTTTCTATTAATCCATCTAATCATTTACATCATGCACATAGTTAGTTGATCATGCTTAACGATGAAAAGAAGTGGCCTAAATGAAATTCAGTAACATATAAGTATTTATTGTGTTGAACCTTGAAGTCAAATTTTTTCTTGTGTTTGTTATGTATTGTAGTGGTATCCTGGGCATATTTTCAGTTTGGATATTATTTTTAAATTGACACCAGATATCTTGGAGCTGTGTGTGAATATGTTGACTTGACCCCACAATTAAGTTGCACTTTCTGTGCTTTCCTTTAGCTGTTTGACAACCTATTAATAAGTATTACAGCTCATAAGAAACAATTAAGTTACGTGTTATAAAGTAGCTAATAAGAAGTGAATAAGTAATGGTTAAAGTTGTACCTGACAGGCATTGATTATTACTATATAGTGCTATCTGATCTGATCTTGGTAGCACACATTCTACATTTGACTGTTGCAAATTTAATTGCTCCCATGTGTTGGAGTTGTGTGTGAGCATGTTCTGTACTTGTGTATTCTGTTGTTAGTTAATTCTAGTGAATGAATTAAATGACAATCCTTCATTCTCTGAGTCATACTAAACTCCCCATGTTAGCAAGTGCATTAAGAAGTTAAGTTTGCGGAAAGGAAAACCTTGCGACATGGAAATAATTACTAAACCCACTATTTGGTTGCCGTTGTTCTAATAAATATTGTCTTCTACTCCTTTTTGGTCTAGTGGACATTAGTAAAGAGACCTATGTGTCTAGTGAAATTGATATTTCAAATTAAGGAAGGATTGAATAGAGTAGTGCAAGAGAAGAAAATGTATTTAAATTAGATTACTTACAGTTTAGGCTTTGGACGAGTCAAAGAATATCTAAATAGGATGCTTAAAATGTTGAATAAACTGATCACAGGTTCGACATGTCTTTTGCTTTCTGGAACTCTGCTAGGAGGAAATTGATTCTTCTAGAAAGAAATTAAAAGATTGATATCACCTAAGCCATTTGAAATATGTTTAACTTTTTGAATAAAAAAATGCACAGGTTTGTAAACAAATTAGTTTTACATTTGCATAGAAATAAGCAGTACATGTATTCAGATTTTTTTAGTGTTTGCATTTAATGTTAAACACTTCACTGTGTACAGAGTAACACTTACATGTCCTATCAACTTTAATTTATACAGATACCAATATTGCTTTATTTCTTTCAGAATTGATGATTTAAAATTAAAAAGTTCATTGGCCAAAAAAAAAATTTCAGCAGCATAGATAACACATTGGCACGACATACATGAATAATCAATTATTAGTTTGGTAAATATTGATCTACCTTTAAATTTAATTAAATATAGTGGTAGAAAGGGAAACTAAAATGCAACAATGATATGTACAATTTGTGATCGATTTTTCTTCAGTCATGAATTTGCAAAGGGAAAATGGTGCTATAAACTTTTCAACTACGGTGCAAAAAATTTGAAAATTATAAAGTTGTCTGAAGAGTAATTTACAACCTTTCAATTACACTACAAATAATTTGCAAACTAAAAAGTCCAATGCTACACATGATTTGCTGCAAAAAGAATATATCCAATCAGAAAAAATATTTAGTGGAACCAAATATTTTTCTTTGAATAAAATTTTACTTCTTAAATTTAACCAAGAATATTTGACCACCTTAAAATTACCTTTACCATTCAAAAATTAATATTTGTGCATAAATAAGCATAGATCTCAAGTAGTAATTTTTTTTTGTAAGAAAGTATTAAATATTTAACTATAAAAGAAGTTTACAAAAATTAGCTAACATCCGGCAAATCTTTTATTTGGATTAATTTAACGTTGTTTTAGTAAATCAATACAAAAATGATCCAATACTATGAGTCTAGTTTCAACTTGCAAGTATGTACTTTTCTAATTAATTTTTGTAGCCTACCATATCATGATAGATTTCTTTTCCTTACTTTCTAAATTCTAATAGGCATATAATTTAAAAAAACAATAATGCAACTCAAATTGGGAGATGTGCTAGAAACGGTATTAACTATTGAATTTCAAATATAACTATCCTTTTCCATATTAATAAATACGATGTTGTTGTCATTTTATTCAAATAAAATTTAAATCAATTTAATTAAAAATACTTTTCTTTATAGTTAATATTTACATACAGTAACTTGAATTATTATTATTATTATTATTATCATTATCAGTTGGTTTTGCTTATTATCAATAAATTTAAAAAATTTATCACTAGATGAGTTAAATAGTTCGTGGTAACTTATTGATTGAAGTTGGACAAGTATGCATCATAAAGTTAAAGTAAATTTGTCGATATTGAACAACTACAAAATACATGTTCTCATTTGTCCAACAAAATACATTTTCAATTAGGTCATGACCATAAGTTACAGCCTAAGATTTATGTACATTTATGCTACTAGTCTAAGTAGCTCAAAATATACAACGTCCATATCAATACTAAAGACAAAGATTACGAAGGGAGGATGATTATGTTCCTTAATCTAACTTTTCTTGCTTTATCATTTTTGGAGGTTTTGTAACAGATAGGTTTGGTGTGCTCAGATTCGCAGCACTAACAGGCTCAATGTCTATATCAACTCTCTTGCCCTTCTTCTTTCCCTTGGTTGCTGTGGGTGTGCAGAATTGTGAAAGTGTTATTAAATCAAGATTTGCAAACTCATCATCTTCAAAACCTTGCTAAGATTGATGCAGATGACCCAACTAGAGTGAATGATTGGTGATAATTATCTGCCATAATTGAATAGCTTCCCTGTGGTCATAAGAAAATTTTCATAGTTTTATTTTTCCTTGTATACTATGATGGAATTATAGTTAACCACACTAAAAAGGAAGAAAAAAAAGAATTTAAAGAGAAAGGTGAAGGAGGAATTGCATACAATATTTGCATCACTCAGAGACTATTGAGAATCCTGTAACTATGAGATACTTAAGTTAAAGTACATAACCTGAATACCATATAGTACAAATTGCAATGCAAAAAAAAAATACTGCTTATTCCATACCTCACAATTTGAATTTGAGTATGTAAATTTCTGCACTTTGTCAATCTCATTGGAAAAGTCAATGGCTTTGCATGAAGAAAATTTCCTGCTCATATGATTTTGATCATATTTGATCATTAAAATCATCTGACATCCAACCATAGATTCCAACATAATAGGAAATAAGTGTGCACGACTGTCCTGTGGCATTACATTAGACAAAAAGCAAGAGATTCAATTAAAAAAGAAAAAAAAAGCAAACAATAGTAGAAAATATTCACACGTGCTGACTTTGTGAACTGACCTTTTCTAACTTTTCTTTGAGATCTTTAGTTGATTTGTCTACCAACTTAACAGCATGGCGATCAAAGAAAATGACAGACATATCTCTAGTGCTATCAGATACTGTGTAGTGAACTTTGAATATACAACAAAGAATATAACATTATGACAATTGGTTGCTATAGACTAAATTAAATTCGAACATATACACAAAATATTTATCGAACAACTAATCTTACCTAGGTTCAGTCTTTGGTAGCTTTTTCTTGCATGAATGACAGTATGACTTGCCATTGGCTAGTTTTGGTTTTGAAGAATATTGAACACAACCGTCATACATCCATCCAAAATTTGTTTCAACTTTTTGAATTGTTACTAAAGTGACAGCTATTGTGGTCTGTAAGAGGCCACAAAAGCCATTGTCTAATATGTGTTAGTTTAAAGCAGTAAATGTTACAATAAGGCATCACCAACTTAGATTCACAATTCGCTTTCACAATAACTTAAAAATGAACTTACCCTTGCCATTCCCAATATCTCAACAATGGAAAGTCTAGTGTGAAAATTTAATAGGTCATTCTTGTTTAATGGAAATGTAAAAGGTTCAATTGATTGAGTGAAACTTTGTGTCTCAGATGTTGAAGATAGAGGCAATCTACAATGAAATTTGTCAAACAATCACTTACATGGAAAAAGAATAAGTACCACAAAACATAATGAAAGAACAGGACGTTATCAATGTAAAACTACTTGGCCATCATTTGTCTAACTTGAGGGAAGTCTGGATTTAGCCAAACCTTTGTAGCAGAATAGGAGTTCAATAGCTCTATTTGACCTATACATGAAAATTTGGAACAAATTTGCATCAAAATAAAAAAGTAAGATACAAAACTTGATGAGATTTTTTTAAAAAATCCAATTTGAATAGATATTGATTTTACCATTATTGTCCTTGAGATGAGCATGCTGAATGACACAACAATACGGGGTTCCATGTCTTCTTGTTTAGCATAAAATGTATTTGAAGCACAGTCACAAAATAAAGTAACATTAACAACATTGTGCCTGCTAACAAATTAGTAAATAAGGAAGTGAGCAAAAAGACCAACATTTGCACGTACCTTGCCAACTAATGCAAGCTGATTTATCAAATTTATAAGACCTAAAAAAAAAAGCATACTTAACTGCTCATTAGTTAGGCTAAAGCATTGTCTTTTGTGAGTCTTATCATTTCATCTAAATTCCTCAAGTCATCCAAAAGATTTCAGATAGCCAATAACATCTGCCACAAAAAAAAAACTAGCTTAGTGAAGTTGTTAATCACAGTACAAGATAGAACACACAACATACAAAAAACAAAAGATAAATTTAGTAGACCTATAAGAACGTTGGTTCTAGGAATCTTCTTGATAATATTTGCAATGGATACAAAGCTAAAAACTTCGGTGGGAATCTGTGCCTCACAAGACTCTACATGTGTCTTAGAATTAAATTGGATTTTGTAAGGATGAGAGGTAGGAAAAAATTGAGCAGTATTTTCCAATACAGAAAAGTTTTCAATAATATAGCAGTTGCCTTCCTCAGGGCTTTTTTCATATTTCTCAATCAAAGACTGGGTTGCAACGTTTGCTTGAATCTTAGTACCCTAAACATTAATTAATTAAGTAGAAATAAATTAGCCAAATAATGCATCAAGGCAATAAATTGAATAGACTGGAACTTGCGACAAACCTGCTCATCAGCTAAAATCAGTGTAATGGAATTGATGCCTTCACCACTATGAGTCTTTGCAACCCATCTCCATAAAACTCTTACAAGAATCCTCTAGGTTTCCTTGCACTTGTTTATATCATTAATAAGATGAAATTCGTCACTTGCCATATGTGAATGCAGGGGAAATACAGAGCATAATGGACAAAGGGTGTCGGAGAAAGCAAATTACAAGTACAACTCCATTATATACTGGGTAGGACTCAACTTCAAATTACAGGTGCACAATAAGAAGAGGGAAAAATCGGAAAACAAAAAAAAAACTCACGACCATGAAAAGATTTAAGACAACTTAAAGATTTTTGCCATTAAAAACTTTCAAATTCGAATAATAATGTTTAGGAGCGAATTATCCCTCGTTTCCAAACAATAGACATCATCTGAAGATGTCCAATCACTAATATGGCGGAGAAAATTCAAATCACGATACAGATAGATCCCTGTTGAATGAATCCCGCCTGAAACCAAAAACATATGTAATGCTCAAAAAAGCCAACTACGTTCCAGGAATAGAGAGAGAGAGAGGAAAGCCCATAATGAGAAAGACAGGACAAGCAAAAAGCCACTATAGAAATAATGATAGTCAGATAAAAAGGGTTACTTTGGAAAGAAGGAAAAAAATACAAAATAAAATACTATAATGAGAAAGACCAAACAAGCAAAAAGCCACTGTCAGCAAACCACCCATAGCAACTTTGAGCAAACAAAAGAGTGCCACACGTCAAATTCATGTATAAAATTTTGACCACCCACAGCCCAAGGGACAGAGTTGTTATTGTACATCTACAGCCCACAAAGAAAAAAGTTAATAAGAAAAAATAACTAGAAAATATTTAACAACCAATAGCCTAAAAGATAATTGATATTGACACGGAGCCCTAGACAAAAGCCACCAATTTTCTTGGCTCTCAAATAGTACCGGCTCACAAACATTTATAAAGATATAATGGATACTATCATTTGCAGGGGTTTGATTGAGGATGATAGTAGGAACGAGAGTTGATCTCCTTTCTTTCTTTTTTTTTTCCCACATCACTTATAGTCTGTTTGGTTCAATTACCAAGGGTTATATGGTGTGATATGAAGGGTGTGAAGTGATATAATAGAATAATGATTACAAATAAAATTTTAGTGGATTTGTTTGGTATGATATTAGGAATATGAAAAATAAATTTATTTTTTATGTTTAATTAAAATTAAGTAAATGAAAAATGTTTAAAATGTCCCTGAATTAAAAAAAAACTCCCCTCTTCATCCATCCTTGCTAGTGGCCTTACTAGCGATTGACATCAACAATCCAATTCGAAAAATACATCAACGAAAGAAAAAAAACCAGTGTGATGAATATTTTTTTTGGACAAATCGAAATCTCGAAGTGGAGGTTGAATCCTCGATTAGAGCCGACATTGGAGAACCTCGATATGGAAGTGGAGCTCAAGCTCTGGGTTGGGTGGGAGTACAAGGCTGAGATCTGGAAGGGATGGGAGTTCGAGTTCGTGATCTAGAAGGGGTGGAAGGTTGAGATTTGTGGGTAGGAGTTTGAGTTTGAGGTCTAACCACAATTCGATTTTTAGTTAATGGTTATAACACCTTACTTTTAGATTTATTTTCCATAAATTAGACTCTTTTTAAGTCTGATTATACTTGATCATAAACTTGAATCACATAAGAATGAAAATCAGAATTTCCAAAATTTTCAATTACTGTTCATATGGTAGTTTTCACTTTACTGATTGAACTTTGAAAATTCATAACTAATTCTAAAAAAATCATTTCATAGTGATTTAAGTCTCTAAAAATAGATAAAAATCTTTTATACATGGAAAAAAATATGAAATAGAGAATTCAATTGACCAATTTATACAGTTTATTTCTCAAATATTTACTATATGTTTGGTCATTTTCTCTTCCCCAGGATTTTGGCCTTATATTTAAAAATTCATATCTCATTATATCCTAAACCAAATCATACATTCTTTATGTCATTGGAAAGCCCTGTGAGTCTAATTTCTAGATATATTTTTCTTGTACATTTATTCAACTTGTACATGACATAACATTAACTTAACTATTATGGGTTAGAACACTATCTCTACCGGAACAGTTTTAGGAGAAATTACATAACTCCTTCTTTATAGCTCCAAATGGTTTCAAACCAGTGGCATTAGTTTCCCAAGACTTGTAGCTTTCCATAAATGTAAATCATTGAATTTTTGGAGATATACATGATTTTATAGCGCCTTTTGAAAAATCCGGTGTTCATAGTGTAAGTTCCAATTTTTCCAATACTGTCCAGTTTTGAATCCTAACTTCAAAAATTCATTATAATTTATACATTTATCCAATTTAGGTGTTCTTTAGCTCTATGAAAAGCTTGTTCTGTCTACTTTAAGAGCATATATAACACTTATATAGGATGCTTTGTTTTGAATAGAGTTCCCCTACTCAAATCCATACTGGTCATGTTATTCATAATTATGTCATAACTCATATAATAAACTTCATAAATCTCATACATCAACATTTATTATTCCAAATCCACACATAACATCATAAGAGGATTTTAAGGAACATAATCATATATAATTACAGAATTTCACCTCACACATACATAATACATATTTTCTCAACTTAACATTGTAACTTGCAAAATCAAGTAATTCTCCATCATCTTCTTCATTTCCCTTACATTTGTTTGAATACTTCCATGTCCTTGTCCTAGCATAGTTAATATTTGGAAAAGAATGAGATTTAAAGAATCTCAGTAGTTACACTCAATTATGCATTCACATCATCATATCATTTCATAAAATCATCAATGAAAATCATAACTTCATATTAAGCCTTACAATTCCATAAAAATTTTGGCATGGTAACACTTTGTAAAATGGATATCCTAGGGTCATAAAACACTTCAAACATTCAGCCAACAATGAAAATACATCATAAAGCATTCAAATAACTATATGGTATAGTCATATTATCATGGAAATAAAGTATGACAACATTAAGCATAATGGGGAAAATAATTACCTTCTTGCTTTCCAATGATCTCCAAACTTTGTGGACACTTCCATTGATCTTAAAACACTTCTTAAAACCCTATAGCATCATGAAATAATACCATGAGCCACTGATTCATTAAGCTCATTTATAAAGTGGCATACTTGAACTAAAAATTCCATTTTGTGTTCCCTTGAACTTTTCTTGTACAACATACTTGTATCTACCTACTTTGGATCCAAGAAATCCATTTTTTGGGTCAAAATCATGAAATTCCCTTTCCTTTTCAAACCCTAAATAGGCAAAAAATTAGAGAAAATTGTAGAAAAATAATAACTCATCAATCTTTGAAACCAATGTCATAATCTTGCATCTTGTGACATATGTTTTACTTTTTATGGATTGGTTTCTTCATGGCACAATTTTATCTCTCTACTCTCTCTCTAGGTTAGAAATTTTAGTGGTGAAAATAGAAGAAAATAAGCCACACAACTCTTCCAAACTCATGGAAACACTAGAGAATATGTATAAGATATTATCTTGAGAATTTAAGGACCAAACTTGGCTTTTTCTTCTTCCTTTTCTCCCTAGTTGTTCTACGCCTTCTTGGTCTCTTTCTCCACTGGTTCAACGTGAGGAAGGTTGAAGATGAAGGCAAAAATGATATAATGTAGATATTTATCTAATATAATTATTCAATTAATATTTTCCTTTGACTTTATTCACTTTTTCTTTTAAAAGCTTTGTCAAAAATTCCACTTGTGTCCCAATCTCATTTCAGACATGATTCACCTTCCTTTTTGGCCAAAAATTACTTTAATAGTTTTTATAGACCAAAATAACCTTACCGATTAAATTTATCCGTACCGATTAAATATTTTGACCAAAATTGACAATATATTGGTACAGAATTATCCAAGGATATCTTTTTGACTAAAATAATTGTCTTGACCCAAAATATATTTTAGTAAGGTCCAATCATTGTCTTTGAATCTGTACTACCTTTTCTTGCAGTCTAAAATAGCCTTTATCGGGGTAAAATATTAATATTAGATCACAATTACCCAATAAATATTATTTTGATCTTAATAGATTCCTTGCTATATTCCATTGGGCTTAACTCATTAAAAGCTTCATTTTGACTATAATTTTTCATATTTCCAAAAATACCCTTGACCCGAGCAAATTTATAATTTTTGAAACTTTCAGGTCATTAAGTGTAATTTCCCCAAATATTTTTCTCTTTTCCCTATGAGGGACTAGATTGCACACATTCTTAATTCTTGGGGTCAAAATATAATTTTCTCATTTTTCCATTTAATCAGGAAAAATATTCACTTTGTCTTTTTTTACGCTTAATGGTGTCTCACTATTTTTTTCAATTCCTTTTATATTTTATGATGCCAACCTTTTCATTTTTGGGCCTTAAATGCATTATTCATATTTTACCTCTAATTTAGGAAATGATTATTTTGCCCCTAAATTGGGTCAAAATATAATTATTTATTCTTTTGGGTAATTTCTTGTAATTTTATCTAAAGATCAAATTTTTTTATTTCTTTTTCACTATTCACATTAATTTTCAAATTTTTCTATCTCTTAACTTGGACCTCCCAGTAATGCAATACTTATACTATTGCGCTCAGTTTGGAGCGAGCTTTCATTCAAGTGGTATATTACATATTTTTTAGGGTAAATTTTGGAATTAATTTCTACTAAAGATCTTATGGAAAATTAATTCCAATTAAGAACCGAACATAACTTCTTCAGAAAATTAGATGATAAATGAATTCCTTCTAAAGTCCGATTATATATAGCTTTTTCATCTCGCTTCATTTATCATCTTTTATTCATTTTATAACATCTCATAAAAATAGAGATATTACAATGGCTGAAGTGGGTGGTGTAGCATCCTCTGGCGTTGATGGTGATTTCTCCCTTCGTCATCATGGTGGCTCACGTGAGGAAGATAGAACAAGAGGAGGGACACTGACGGTGAGGTCGCCGAAGGTGGAGGTGAACGAAGATGAAGGGTGAGCATCATTTTCTTTTTTTTTTTAGGATATAATGGTCATTTTGCGGCATATCACCTCACAATGAAACCCTTCACATAACAAAAGAGAGGTGAACTGATTCACATTAATTTAGGTAATCAATTTCACATATGTAAGAGATATCACTTATAATATAGCCTAACCAAATACACACTCAAGTAATGTGAGTATCATCACCTCAAGTAAGTTTTTTAATAAATTCCAAGCATTATCAAATATCTCCTCCTCCTCATCAATAATATATCAAACAATATATAAATTTATATATATATATATATATATCAATATCCATGTAATAACATATAATAAAATTTATATCAAAATTAGAGAAGTAAATATTGATCAATTAATAAAGATGTAACTCATACTATCTCATAGGTTCAAATTTTATTATTGATGGAGGCCAAAAAATTTTATTATTGATGTGATAATCTCATTAATAAATATAAATATCTCCATGAACACATTAGATAAAAAATGCACCGCGCTATAGTCAAAATTCTAGTCACGGAATTGATCTAAAAGCTAAGATCATGACATGTCATCAAGTTTGTTTTCAGCATATCTTCCTCGTTCACTCGAGCAAATTACTCATTTCAGTTCGTATTTGCCTTTCTGGTGCTCCTCATTCGATCTTTAGTTTTCTTCCCCAATATCAAGTTTCTGGAGCTCCTTAATTCTCCATTTGCTTTCCATTTGTTTCTTTTCCTCTGTCGTCATTCAAAAGAGCTTCATTTATATATATATATATACACACTAAATGCAAATATAAAAGGATTATCAAATACAGACAACATATATATAGGCAAAAAGATTATAAATAATCTTCATGCTAAATAAGAGTATCTTTGTCCAAAAAGAGTTATTTAATGACAAATTAATAATACAGCAAATGGAAATATAATCTCAAAATACAGTAATTTCTTTTTAATTTCAGTCCCTCAAAAAATAGATGGCTAGAATTCAAATATGATGATGATTCTATGACGATATACTTGCATGCAAGAATAGCACAACCAAAAAAGTTCATCAAAACTTTATGCACAGGTATATGCTTCCGTTTCTTCCTCTATTGACTCTAAATAGGATTTATTTTTTTGGTCTTCAATTTGGATTGTACACTTGGTACATTGGGATAATATGAACAACCTCTTTAACATGATTTCGTCACTAAAGTTTTTGTTGTGACATGTATGTCAATAAATTCAAACCATTCTTACGCATGAAAAGACTTATTTGAGCTTTTTTATTTTTACCAGAAGACTTATTTGAGTTTCTGATGTTTAAAATTTATATATTAAATTTATGCATTTATATCACATATTAACATGTTTAATATATTAAGATATTGGAAGAAATTAAAATTAGAATATAAAAAAAGACTTGAAATTTATCTTATATGTCTTTGTTGTATGATTAAGCCTCCTGGGACTCGAAAAGAAATTGATATATGGCTATTGCTATCTCTCTAGCAAATTACATGGGCCAAAAAAGGAAGAGCAAATAGTGTTGGTAGAATAGAGGAATAATTTGAGTCACATCAAATTGATATTGTTCTTAAAGACTATTCTGCTTGACTAGTTGTAACCCAAAATTAAATAGATTCATTCTCAAGATTGACTCATTGACATATAATTTGTGGGAATATAAAATATGTAACCCAAAGAGTTAAAAAAAAAAAACCAAGGGGAGAAAGGAATACTTGAAAGATGAAGTGGTTAAAAACAAAATAGTGTGTATAGAAATTTTTTTTTATGTATTGTAAATGATTAAATAGCCTCCATATATATATATATATGGAGCAAAGTGGTACGTTGGAGGCAAATATAAATTCTACTTTGTCCAATAAAAAATTATCACAAAAAAAATTATGAAAGAAAAATTAAATATATTGTAGTTATTATAAAACCCAAAGATGGGAAAAAGACATATTAGGACCCCGAAAGAAAAATATTTTCTTAAAAGGACACTTAATTTTTTTTAATCCCTCAAAAAGACCTAAGTTCTTGGTAAAGAAAAAAAAGAATGATTGGACAAAATTACCCTTATAATTTTTTTTCCAAATAGAATGAACAAAATTTTCAAGTAAACTGAATTAATTTTTCAAGTAGATTAAACTAAATTACCGAGTAGAATAAACTAATTTTTCAAATAAATTGAATTAATCTTCCAAGTGGTTTGAGTTAAATTTCCAAGTGGAAATAAGTTAAATTTCTTACTAGATTAAACTATTTTTTCAAGCAAATTGAACTGATTTTTCAAATTTCTAATTAGATTAAATTAAATTTTCAAGTGTAATTAATTGAATTCTATTTAATGTTAGCTTGACAAAAATTTCCAAATTTAAATCAACAAAATTTTCATCTAAATAAAAGAAATTTCCATGTGACATGTTGAAAATTTCCCAGTAATTTAATTTGCTTTTAGTAGTCTAAACTTTCAAGTGAAATAAACTAAATTTTGATTAAGATTGAAATAATTTTTCAAGTTAATACAAGTGACATACTAAAATATTTTAGGTTCCTCTAGCTATTTCCATTAGTCTAAATTTTAGTTAAGAACAAGTGATTTTTGGGAAAAAAATTCCAAATTCAATGAAAAATACTTGAAGAAAGACTTGGAATTTTAAAATTGAAAAAATAGTTTGATCCATTTGAAAAATTAGTTTAGTCTACTTGAAAAATTAATTCATTTTACTTGAAAATTTAATTTAATTCACTAAAAAATTTAGTTAATTTCACTTGGAAATTTAATTCAATTCATTTGGAAAATTTGTTTAGTCCACTAGGAAAATTAATTCATTCCATTTGAAAATTTAGTTTAGTTTACTTGAAAAATTAGTTTAATTTCCTTAAAAAATTAATTCAGTCCACTTGAAAATTTAACTCATGCTACTTATGAAATATTATAAGAATAACTTTATTCAGTAATTCTTTTTATCTCTGCCAAGGATCTAGATCTTTTTTGGAAATTTGGAACAATTAAGGTCCTTTAAGGAAATATTTCTCTTATAGGTCATAATATATCTTTTTACTTGAAAATATCATTAATGGAGAATAAATAATCCTAAAATAATTATGATTATTTATTTTTATTATTTAAATAAATAAAATTATTTATTAGGATATTTAGATTTAATTTAATTTATTTTAAATTTATTAGGATTTAGATTTTATCTTTTATTTATTATTAAAATTTAGTTTATATTTAGTTTAAAATTAGGATTAGATAATTTTCTTATCCTATAATTCTAATAGGATTAGAATTTGAGTTTTATAAATAAGAGACTCACTACTCAATTGTATTCAAACTTCATTTATTGATTTTGAGATACTTCCAGTAATTTCACTCTTTTTCTTATACTCTTCCATTGTTCTCCCACCTATTTTCTTTATCTCCCCTCCTATTTTCTTTATCTCCCCCTTGAGTTCTTTTCTTTCCCTCTTTTTGTCTCTCTTTATCTCTATCCTATCCCTTTCCCCTCTGTTCTCACATAATTTGGTATCAAAACCCAGTTTTCACCATGTCCAAAAATTCTCAAGTTACTCAATAAAGCCTTGAGAAATTTGAAAGGAATAGTAGAAAGTATGTGAACTAAGCGATTGAATCTTTGTGAACTAATATGAAGCAAGATCAAGAAGAAGCAACCCGTAGATTCGAATCACTGCGAATTGAGATGAAGTAAGATCAAGAGAAAACAAATCATAAATTTGAAGAAACAAACTATATGTTTGATAAACTGGAGAAAATATATGAAGAGATCCTACAAGCAGTAAATGAAAAAAGTGAGCAATATGCAGGTACAATAACAAAAGGTATACTTTGATTAGTTAGCTAGTATGGAAAATTACTTTAAATGGTATGAAATATATGATGTTCATCATGTTCGTTTCACAAAAATGAAACTTGTCTGGTCTACTAAGAAATATTGGTAGAATGTGCAATCGATCCTTGAGCGACTTGGACAACCCCCTATTAATACTTGGGCAAAGATGAAGATAAAGCTCAAAGAGAAATATATGTCTACTTTTTACAAGGATCAGCTCTATACAATCAATGGCTAAACTTGAGATAGACTTCTGTAGTGTTTAACTATATGGCTCGTTTTGATAATCTTATTATTAGATGTGAAGTCAAGGAAGATCTCTAGATGATTATTTAAAAGTTTGTTAATGGTCTTCAAGTTGATATGCAATAAGAGCTTAAATTGAATCCTCCTAAATCTTTTGAATAAGCCTATCATAAAATTTTGGAGGTAGAATTCTTGTTTAACAACTTTGGGTCGAAAAGGAGTACTTCTAAGAATATTAAGTTCTCATGGTCTAACTCTCACCCCAGTGGTTCTATAGTTGAGTGTTTTCGATATCATGTTAAAGGTCACATTGTATCAAGGTACCCATAACATACTATAATTCTCAATTCCTCAGCTGAGAAAGAGGATATGACAATAGATGCCGATATTGCACTTGATCCTTGTGAGTTATATGGACGAGAAGTTTAAAGATGAAGCAAAATGCAGAGTTTAACTCTTCGAAGGCAAATTCTTTCAAGTGAAGAAAAATAATAGATAATGGATAATCCCAAGATAATTATGATTATTTATCTTTATCATTAGGATTTTAAATAAAGTTATTTTATTAGGATATTTAGATTTAATTGAATTATTTTGAATTTATTAGGATTTAGATTTTATCTTTTATTTATTCTTAAAATTTAGTTTATCTTTTATTTAAAATTAAAATTAGAAAATTTCCTTATCTTAAGACTCTAGTAGAACTAGAATTTGAGTTTTATAGATAAGAATCTTACTACTCAGTTGTTGTTGACAATAAAATTTATGAAAATATATGCTCTAGGCATGCTAGAGGTATAGACCTCAAAGCATATGTGAATCCTGATTTCTAATCAAAACTGATGTGAATCCCTAAGGTCATTTGCCACAATTTTCCCATATGCAAATAACAGAAATAAAGATGAAAGGAAACTTTAAAAAATTTTAAGGAATGTAAATATAAAATGCTTCAATTACTTAAAAGATTAACAATGATCATGTTTGGAATTGAAAAATAATTATGCTTGAAAATTGAAGAAGGTTCTAGAAAGTAATGATGAAAGTTAAAAGAACACATAAAAAAAATAAAAAAACTTAATGTAGAATGAAATTTATGTTGGTATGTGTTAGTGATAGTTGTTGGTTCCTTCTTGATTGTCTAAGTCTCTATTTATAAGCCACTTAATGGTAGCTCTTCAACCTTGTCCACCATCCATGCTTTCAACTCCTTAGTCCCATCATGACCATGTTCTTGCTTTTTCCACTCTTACCTTCGCTTACCCTGAGGCCACGATGTATTTTGCTTCCCATTTTCTTGTACTTTCAGTTAGGGGTGTTTAACCAATTCGATAGCTTCGTAAACCCAGTTTTACCCGGCATACTAGATTGGTCTTAGAAACCAAGTCGGATTGGACACCAGATTAAGATCAAACCCAGACTCGCCTGGTCTCGGCATATATATAATCTTTTATATTTTTATAAAAATATATAAATATTAATTTTATAGGATATTTTTCTTAATATATAATATGTAATAAATTGATTATATCATTATTCAGAATATTTTTAAGAATTCAATCTTTTAATTTTATTTAAAATTTTAAATTGGTTTCTTAATATTGTGTAAAAATAATACATGATTATTGAGTATTTATAATTTTAAGAAATGTTATTTTTATTATAATATTATTTTTAAAGGAAATATATTTTGGATGAATAAAATTATATTTTTATTAATAAATAAAATTAATTTATTTTTTATTTTTAAATACTTCTCAAAACTGAGCAAACCCTAGTTTTATATGTTAGGTTGATCCAGTTCTATTCAACCTTACAAAGACTGGGCATAAAGTTAACTATAAATTCAATTTTACCTTATCTTTATGCACCTCTACCTTCATCCAATTTATCAGTTAATATATATATATAACAGGCTATATATTTCAAGGCCTAATAATTAGAAAATACTTTTATAAAATTGGGTCTTCTATCATGGGCTTTAAGCAATTTAATGTTTTAGCCCAATTTTTATTTTTTAGGCCAATTGTTATATTTAGACGTTAATTATTAATTTTGAGATATTTACAGTGACTTCCCTTTTTCCTTTATATTCTTTTACCATTCTCTCTCCTATTTTCTTTATCTCTCCCTGAAATTAGGGGTGTGCAAGGGTTGAGTTGGGTCAGGCTTCATTTCCATTTGTTGCCCGACCCGATAATATTAGGATAAACTGGGCTAGGTACGAGCCGTGGTTAGACCGGCCCGATACCAAATTTTTTTTTAAAACATTAAAAATAAAATAAAAAAGTAACTTTATGTATTAATAAAAAAACTTAATTATTAATGTAAAATATAAATTTCCTTAAAAAAATAATGTTAGGATAAAATTATTTTTTTAAAAATTATGAATATTTACAATTATACATTATTTTTATATAATATTAAATTAATAAATCAATTTCAAAATTTAAATAAAATTAAAATATCAAAATGTTAAAAGGTTTTTTATAATAATCAAATAATAAATGTATTATATAAGATATATAAAAACAAATCTTATAAAATCAATTAATATATAAAAAATAATATATTTTAAAAAAAACACACACACATACACATATATTACTGGCCGGACTGGACAAACTAAAGCTAGCCTGAAGCCTAGTCCAGCCCGAACTGTGGCCCAACCTGATTGGTCCGATAAAACTGGACCAACAGGATCACGAGTTTACATGCATAATCCTACTTTAAAGTTCTATTTTTCTCTCTTTTCTCATCCCTCTCTATCTCTACCCTACCCTTTTTTCCCTATTTTCACATCAATCATCCAACCACCTGATCATCAGAGGATGCTCTTTGGACAAGTTGGGTCCAAAAAGATGCTTTTACACTCAGAACTCTGACAAATAAGAACAAAAAATCATATGCAATTTAAAATGTTAATGGAAACTTAGAAAATGTAAAAGAACAGCGAATGTCTGGAAATATCAATGGAGACTTGCAATGGAATTTCGCAAACAGAAAGTTACAAGCCATGAAAAATGTTTGGAGAATCTGAGTAGAATAGCAATGCGGACTTGCTAATCTGAAGGGGTCTTTGATTCCTATGCAATTTTTTGTTTTTTGGGTCACAACTGATTCCCATGAAATAAACAACAGAAGACGAGCAGATCTGGAGTCTTCTTTGTTTTCCACTCCTCTTTTGGAGTAAAGTAGCTGCTTATACAATGATGCTGCTTTTCTTCCAATGCGGATAACCCAAATCCATGTTTTTGTATGGGAAGTCAACTACTTATACAACAATTTGCGTTTTTTTTTTAAATGTTTTTTTCCTGAATAAAAATGAAATTAGTTAATTTCTTTCATTATCATGTTAATAATAAAAAATGTTTTTTATATAAAAAAAAAGTCACAATTTTACATTAAAATTTAGCCCGAAATTGTGCTATCTCACATGTCAACTTTGGGCGTTTCTTTGTTAATTAGTTTTGGTTGTTTCGCTATTGTATTGAAAAAAAGGAAACTAATTAAGATTATCATCATATAAAAATTATGATCCTATGTTTATATAAAAAACGTTAACTTAAGATAAAATAAATTATATATAAGTTAAAAAAGAATCAAATAAATTCAACGGGTTTCTTTTTATGTTAAATGTTGAAAAGTTAAAAATAATACCAAATATAATTAAATTAAAACTAATTAATGAAAAGCAATTTACTTTGTTGATAATTTTTTATGTCAGCACAAAGAATAATACTTCGACTAATATATCTCTCCTAACAAATAAAACATTTTGCAAATGCATTTCCCGAAATCAAATCTGGACAACATGCTTAAAACCCTTTGTAGATGATATCACTCATATAAGTTGATGGGTTGATTATTGATCTTTTATGGTCAAGTGAGTTCGTCCGTGAACAAAAATTTCATCCTGAGCATAGGGCAACTTATAAATCTCCAGTCTTTTTTTCAACACACACACACACACACCCATATCTTCATGGTGCTATTTATCTATAAACCACGTGGCAGCGAGACATGGACGCCCTTGTTATCTCAGTAGTTCAAACCTTAAATTGTTAATTATTATTGTTAGATAGATAAATAATTCAACAAAATAAAGAAGAATATTACTCTATAAAGGAAAAAATCCAGCAATGACACTTGGAGAAAAAAAAAATTCTAGTGCCCCGTTTGGTATGCAAGAAATTGGATCAAGAAAATGGAAATGGTTCTGGGTTCCATGTGATTATATATGTTTGGTATGACTGGAGTAGTCTTCCATGAGAACTCCACTTCCTTCAAAATACTCGTAACTCACTTCCTTACTTCCTCTTATGTAACCCATCTCACTTCCGTGAAAGAATTGCTCCTCCGATAAGAGATAAAGGATGTGTTTGGATTAGATTATGTATAAGTAATTATTCATAATATATTATAAGAATAAGTGATTATGTTAAAAGTGAATTATATTTGGATATTTTTAACCCATAAGTGATTTTAAGAAAAAGAAAGTTTGGATATTGTGATTTAAGTGATTATTGGGTGGATAATAAGAAGAAAAATTAAAATAAGTGATTATCCGAAGCTGTAAATAGTAGTTTATGGAAATAATCACATAAATGATCACAAGTAATTATTTTGATCAGGATTGTGTTTGGAAACTAAATTTTAAGTATGAAATAATCACTTATCCCATCTAAAAAGCTAATCCAAATACACTAAAATACAAAATTCAAACTAGCAGGAACCTTAGATCTTTCATCACAATTTCCTCATATATGAAGGAAAATTGCATTAATTAACATAAGAACAATACACAAACAATAAAAATAATAGCAAAACAACCTAGGTCCCAATGTCATATGAATATAGCCAAATATCAGATACTTGAATAAGGATTATAATATAAAATCAACAATAACAGGTTTGCCAGAGCAAGACGCAGTAGAGCCGCGGTGGCTGGATGTGGTCAAAGCAAAAATGGGGTTGTGGCGTGGTGTCAAATGGAAGTGTGTTTGTGTTTAGTGGCAATGATGGATGTCTAAGTGCCTCTTGCTTGCTCAATCTTGTCTCCATTTATAGGTAGAGATGCCGATGATAGCCTTCACAACCAAAATACGGAGCTCCATAGTTAGAAACCTCCCACGTTCCCCGTGATACACTCCATGTACTCTATCGTGCACAAGACTTCGCGTACATGTTAGGTGAGAAAGGCTTTAGTAAAACGGTGCATCCTGGAACTGCTTGACCTATGTCAGAGATCTAAAATTTTTATTAGGTTGGGTTTAGTGAGCTGTATTTGGCTCAAATAGGTACAATATTTAAATTTTTTATGAACTTAAAATTAGTGAATCCACTACATGATTTTAGCATTACACATATATCTTCTCATGCAATCCCAGGACGAATTTATCGTGTCATTTAATTTAGAGATATTTTCCATATTTGCATATAAATTCTGGTATCTTGACTCCCTTGAACTGTGAAAAGAAAAACAATTACGTTTTATCCTAACCAGCCTCGCGCGCGTGCGCGTATATGTAGCCTTCTTTGTTGTCCTCCCCCGAGCCTTTATCTATTTTCCTTTCACTTCTAACTGGAAACCACAAACCACGATATCTACTTAGCGTTATAAGTAGGTGAAGGTAGCAACCTCACTCGCCACCAACAACATAAACCATCGCAACAATAAACGAAGCTAATCTAAAGGGAAGGAACCCATCCTTTCTCCTTCTTCAATGGCAGTGACATCAACTTCACTCGCATCCCAACTCTCTGGCCCCAAATCCATCTCTTCCACTTCCGTTGCCCCCAATTTCTCTGGCCTCCGCCGCTCCTGCTCCAAACTCGATCACTTCAACTCCCAATCGGCGTCCTCCACTCACTTCTTCTTTGAAAACATCCATTCCACTCTCCGGCTCTCCTCCTCTGCCAAGGGCTGCCGTGGCGTCGTCGCCATGGCTGGCTCCGGCAAGGTACGCTTTTTTCTTGATAGCAGTTTTAATTTTTATCAATGCTTTTGTGGTTTAAGATTTTCGCGGGTTTTTTATTCCGTAGCTTTTGATAGTTAAAACACGTATTAGGGGTTATTGTGATTTCGGCGGGGAATGTATTTCTCTTGAATGAGATTTTCTGTTTGTTAGTTATCCATTGGTTTTTGCTTACCAGAAATTCTTCTTTAGCTGCATTTGATTTATCCTGAAACTAATCCCTTCAGATTGGAATATAGAAAAGGTCTGTAGATTGGACAGAATCTTGGTCGAGAGAATTATTTTTTTGGCATGGCTATCTTAAAGAATTAGCAATGGTGCTGCTCCATGAGAAATTATAATAGAAACTATTCACTTAGTTTAAGCTTTTTTCTTTCTTATGGATTTAAATAGTCATTGAACAGTATCATAGCCTTTTCTACTAAATCTGAGGTGAATCCTTCTTCCTCCCATTCTATTAATTAGCACTATTAAATTTCAGGTACAAAGTGTGGCTGGTCTCTCTCTATCCACATTTCAAGTTCAAAAGGGTTTTTGTGAGGGGTTGTGTTAGAGGTTATTATAAAACTATTCATGGGATAAATTAAACGCATGACTTTTAGGTTCAAATGGTCTTTGACATGCTCTAAGTAACTCAATGTGATGAAAATTAGTTTTTGATTAATCAAGCATCTATATAATTCAAAACTCTTATTGAGTAAGAAGTTTATTTTTCCCCAGTAACTCATTTTATAGCTGTCATTGACAGTTTATGGTTTCAAATACTTACTTTTTTCTCTGGTGGTTGCAGTTCTTTGTTGGTGGCAACTGGAAGTGTGTAAGTATCTTCTTCCCCACCATATTACAAACCCCCCCCCCCCTGAAGCAGGAAAAAAAAAAATTGGTCTCGTGTCCATCAAATTTCTTGGTGACAGTAAAGTTTTGGCACATTGAATTTCAGTGCTTTCTTGATAGATGTAAGTGTTTAACTTTGTCATTCTTGATCAGAATATGTATGTGAAACAAACGGCATGGGCCTTGCATTAGGAAGATGTTTATGATCTATTTAAGAGGGTTGCAGCACTGATAGACCACTTTTTTATTCCAAAGTTTCCTCATTGTTTTACTCATTACTCCACTTTACAAACCTCCCAAACATCTGCTTTCAACTAGTCTCTGATTAACTCTATAGTACAATTTGCATGTGGCTCTTTTCTTTCTTCATTCATTCTGCATTTTCTTTGTCCCAAAACCTATAAAATTGTAGCAGAGAACCCCTTTCTTATTTCTTGGACGGCAGCGCCATCATATTCAACACTTTGTTAAACTTTGAAATATTCTTCTGAATTAGAGGATTTTTTTTATGCATAAAACAAGCATACACTGCATAGACTACCACGTACTATCCATAGGTCATGCATGTTGATATCAGGTTAAAACTCAATGCTATTAGCTGAATGTACCGATGAAATGTTGAAATTGTGTGAAAAGAACAAGGAAACTTCATTAATTCTAATCCTTGCTAATTATGTGAAGCAAATTTAAACAAGATAACACCGATCTTTCTGGCTTTCATTAGATATGGTAATCAAAGCCTCATGTCAGAATGATTTAGCTGTAAGATTTTCCTCCATGGTTTCATAAATAACCTCCTGCCTATTAGCTAGTTGTGCGAATCAGTGTTACTAGATATTTCTGAGATAGATTATTTGTTTTTCTATTGTTTTGTTCACATTTTTCCCCATGCAGTCACTTACTTGATATGAACATTAATTTCTGATGCATTTCCTTTGGTCCAAACAATTACTAGTTCCTCCAGTTTCCATGATTTGTATTAAACTATTGATTGTGTTTGACATTTATTTGGCCTGATTGATGCACACATAAATTTCCTTTGCTATCTATTTGAAATCATTAATGCTATGTGGTTATATTTGTTTTATTCTTTAATATATTGTCTTCATTTAAAGATGATTTGTTTTGTTCTTTTCCCTAGAATGGCACAAAAGACTCTATCAGTAAGCTTGTCTCTGACTTGAACAGTGCAAAATTGGAGGCTGATGTTGGTGAGATATGTTCAATCTTCAATTTGTTACTTTTTCAATTGAAAGATGCAATCTACAGCTAAGTAAACTTGTGTTCTGCTTGTTATTGACTCCTCAGAATCTGGAAACAAAGATGACTCGGTTTTTTAAATTAAAAATGAGGTTATGTAATCATGCTGATACATTTGGCTAGCACATGATATGATAAACATGTTATCCAAAGTGGTGTCATACCTCGTAGCGCTCTTCTTATTCCATCTCATTAACAAGTTAATGCTAAAAGAGTTTGGACGTAGGTGTGTAGTGGCCACCTTAATGAATGAATAGACTTTGGTAAAGAAGCTATCCGAAATCGTGTGATACCTTTAATATCTCGAGGTGGTCACATACTCCAGCACATAACAGAAAGAGGAGGACCTAGTCATTTATGCCAAAAGGATTTAAGAATAGGTGTCTAGTGTGGTCTTGTTTGAGTTAACACCTCAATTTACTTTGGAATATTATTTGCCTAACTTTTTTAAATGTTTGGTGCAGATGTTGTTGTCGCACCTCCCTTTGCATACATCGATCAGGTGAAAAACTCAATCATAGATCGGATTGAGATATCTGCCCAGAACTCTTGGGTGGGAAAAGGTGGTGCTTTTACCGGAGAAATTAGGTTAGCTTCTTTTCTTTCAAGTTAGACATGTTAATCAATAATTGGACTTGTTTTCTGATGCAGAATGCTAGGTCTGTTGGATGGTGATTTTAGGTACACTTTTAAAAAATTGCATTAATTGTTACAAACTTGAACATTTTTTGTCTGGTCACTATGGCTTTAATTTCACTAGGTTCTTTGTGCATGATTTAAGTCAATACGCCTAAGTTTAGCCTGCATTGTGCCAATGACTTTCTCTAAAACTAAGCTAATATAAAGTATATATTGAGGGATGGTGAAATTAATGGAGATGTTATGCATAGGATATAAGCTGAGTGGTTAAAGTGGAGGAAAACATCAGGAGTTATTTGTGACCGCAAGGTACCCATTAAGCTTAAAGGAAAGTTTTATCGAACAGTTATAAGATCAACAATGCTATATGATAGTGAATGTTGGTCTTTGAAAGGACGACAAGAGCATAAGATGGGAGTAATAGAGATGAGAATGTTGAGATGGATGTGTGATCATACAAAATTGGATAAGATATGAAATGATTGTATACGAAGGAAAGTCGAAGTAGCACCTATCGAGAAGAAAATGATGGAAAATCGTTTAAGGTGGTTTGGGCACGTACAAAGAAGAGGGCAAGAGGAGCCAGTGAAGAGAGTTGATCAAATGGCTTGGAGTCTTATCAAAAGGTGTATAGGAAGACAAAAAAGGACACTAAGGAAAGTTATAAAGAATGATCTTTTGAAAAATGATTTATCTGAGAAGATGGTGTTTAATAGAGTCCATTAGTGTCGTATGATCCATATAGCTGATCCCACATAGTAGGATAAGGCTAATGTTGTTGTTTAGTCCCTAATTTGCATCTTAGTTCCTCTTGGTGGCTCCATAGATAGATAATTTCAAGCTTAAGATTGTTCTTTTCCTGAGTTTTTTCCTTTTTTTCCTCCAAAAAGTGGAAGTCACTTGTTTAAATACTGCTCTTTCTTGTGGTTCTTGATGTGCATGTGACTATTTTAGATCAATTATTTAGTGACTGGATCTTTTTTCAATTTAATAAACTTATACCAACTGCCATATGACACTTGTAGTGTGGAACAACTTAAAGACATAGGCTGCAAGTGGGTTATTCTTGGACATTCTGAGCGAAGACATATTATTGGAGAAAATGATGAGGTGAAAATTTTCAGAGATCATTTCTACCGTAGTTTTCTTAGGAAATATGGTCAGTGTTCTCACTAAGAGATACAAATAGTTGAGAAATTAACTGTAGCTCTACCATCCAGTTCATAGGAAAGAAAGCTGCCTATGCTTTGAGCCAGGGTGTTGGGGTGATAGCATGCATTGGCGAACTGTTACAAGAGAGGGAAGCCGGGAAAACTTTTGATGTCTGTTTCCAGCAGTTGAAGGCTTTTGCAGGTGAAGTTTTTTTTTTTCCTTTTTTTATGATGTTTCTTTGTATTCCATTTATACCTTTTAGGATAAATAAATTAAGAGAGGTGGGGAAAAAAGAAGGGCGGGGTGGTATTCAATTTGTTGTTATAACATTTGCTATGTTCACTGTATGCAGATGCCGTACCTAGTTGGGACAATATAGTTATTGCATATGAGCCAGTATGGGCCATTGGAACTGGCAAAGTGGCCACTCCCCAGCAAGCTCAAGAAGTACATGTAGCTGTTCGTGATTGGCTGAAGAGGAATGTCTCAGCCGAAGTTGCATCTAAAACACGAATTATTTATGGAGGTAGATCATCTATTCACATTTTAAAATTGTTTCAGTAACATGGAAATTTAAGGTCCAATCTTGATTAAATTGTGAGTTTTCTTAGGTCACATTCAAAGAGAAGATAAAACAACCTTCACAATCTCATTTGTCTTTTGTTGTCTCCTAATTGAAGTTTCACATTTAATGTTCTAATTGTGAGTTCGCATGACATGAATTTTTTGCTTAATGAATGGTATGCCTAAATTTTCTTGATTACAGATAAAGTAAATTCATTCCACGGTTCTGAAATTGAAGAGAAATTGGCTTGTCCATTTAGGAATCATCCTTGATTTGTTTAGAGGAATTGAGGAAGCGAAATGTTAATCATATGCAGGTGTATATTTACATTCAATAAACTGATTGTAATTTGGTGATTGCAATAGTGAAGTCTCTGGCTATATTGGTAACAGTTGCAAACTGGTACTTTGGAACCTCTTGTTGAAATTAGATTGACCCTAACCTTCTCAATTGAAATACGTTGCTCAAGGTTTAGTATGTGACTTTTTTTTTGAAACTATAGCTCTGTTGAATGCAAAGTTGCAATCTGTAGAAATATAGACACTGAACTACTTATATCACTTAGGATCTGTCAATGGGAGCAACTGTGCTGAGCTTGCCAAGCAAGAAGATATCGACGGATTTCTTGTTGGTGGTGCTTCTTTGAAGGTACATGACTCTTTAGTTATTTATTCAAACTTCTTGGCCCAAGTTTGCAAAGAAAGTGTTTATTACGTTTTTATTTTTTTTTTAACTTAAATATTTTGTAATACAGGGCCCTGAGTTTGCTATCATTGTCAATTCAGTCACATCCAAGAAAGTAGCGGCTTGATAACCTAATGTGATTTTGGCAATAAAGAGTTCTTTCAAGATATAAGACATACCCGTTGTGACACTACTAAGGGTGTATAATAAATAATTGGGTTTGTTGGATCTTCTACTATGTTTCATTGCTGATGGTAGGAAAATCCTTCTCTTCTTTTCCAATGAGTTATTGTCTTGTAGCAAGTAGCTATACAAAGCATTTCAAAAGGCAATAAAGTATCTCCGAATTATTTGAGAAAATTCAATCGTGTATTGCGCGTTCCCTAATCCTAGTTCATTGAAAGAATATGATACTAAATTCATGAACTTTACACAAGGTTTATTTGCAAAACAAAGACGGCCAAAACTAGAGACTAGTGTATGATAATATAGTGTTGAACTTTGTGAGTTGGTCTACCCTTGATGGGCTAACTTAATCTCAATAAACTCATAACAACCCTTTAATGAATCAATATATTACTTAATATGAATAATAATTAATGCGTTATTATTTAATTCTTGTTTTTTAATTTCATGGCATATGGAAGTTATCAATAGATTCTAACAACCGTAGAAGATAAAAATGCTCTTGTTCTCTTTCCTTTGATTCTCACTTTTTATTATGTGTGAATTTTAAGGCTTATTTGAATGTATTCTCTATTTTAATATTTTTAATACAATTTTGTAAAAGTATTTTTCAAAGTAACCTTTCAGAATAAGAAAATAAAAAAATTTATTTAAATAATTATTATCAAAATTATAACTAGTAAATATTAAATGAGTTTTTCAAAATTTACAACTTTCCATTAATGAGGTAGATATTCTCTGTCTTTTCTTGTATTTTCTAGAATAAAAAATGCAGAACGTTTATAAGATGTTCTAAGTTTTCTATTATTTTGTTTTTTTATTTTTTAAAATATTTGATAAAAAACAGGTTTATCAAATAATTTTTTTTATTTTTTTATTTTTAAAAATAGAAAACTGTTCGGCAAAACAACAATAAAACAAACCCTTACTTTTTATTATTCTCTAATCTTGTTCCAAATACATTATTTGCAATTAGTTTTATAAGAGGAAAATGACCTATCTTGTATTTTATCTAAATTACAGAAACCTCCCCTTCATTTTGGAAACCTATGTAAATTTCTCTTGAATCAAAATTTATATTACACGGATTTTTTATCTATTTTTAATAGTCTATTTTCATCAACTTAACAGTTAATAAACTGGTAACTCACCAAATTTAACATTTTTCTTTATCAAAATATCACTCTTTAACATAAATATTTATTTAAGAATATTTCCAACACATTTTTTAATTGTTCAATTTTTAACTAGAATAAATTTTATGCATTTGCATAGAACTTAAGTTTAGCCGCATTCTTCACTGTTTGTAAATAGTATGTTTTATATTTATTTTATGTTTTATTTATATTGATTGATTTGACATATTTTTATTTTATTAATTTTTAATTTGTTATTTTCAATTGCATTTATTTAAATATTACCATAATTAATTATTTAATAAATATTTTAGATTTTTAATGTCAGATCAATAAGAAATATTATTATTAAATTTTTATATAAAATTTTAAATTTTATTGGATAGAAATTAGATATTTTAAATTATAAGGATAAATTAATAATTTTAAGTTATTTTAGTATAAATTTTTATTAATAAAAACGTATTATCAAATTTTTAACAGAATATTTTTAATGGTATTAAAAATTAAATTAAAATATATATTTTAAAAATAGAAAGAAGAATATTAAGAAGAAATAAATGTATTTTACTCGTTTTATAATTGTAGAGGATCAAAATTACGACATAGATAGTCCATGGGCCTTCGGTATTTACAACAGAAAGTCAGAAAGAAAGATGACATTAATGAAGCGCATGAAAGCCTAGTCCTATTCTCCCCCTTCCAAAACTTCTATTTTTTTTCTTAGATTTTTTGTTTTATTTCAAAATTTTTGTTGTTTTAAAGTTTTAAAATTTTAAAATTGGATTAATTTTCTTTTTCTGGTTATACTTTCATTTATTATTATTAATTTTTTCTTTCTCATTCTCTCTTAGTTACAATATATTAATTAAATGAAGGTATCTTTATCAATATATATTAATTAGTAATTTCTCAATTTATACGTCCTATCTTCAGAGAACAAAAGTTTGGAACGGATAGAGTAATAATTTCAAAAATTCACAAGTCAAACCATATCGAAGGCAATAACCTTTCCTTGGGATCATTAATGTTACAAAAAATCAGTGTCATTTGTTTACACTGTCTGGTCCTTCCCTTCGAGAAGATCTTCATATTCTTTAATATAAGGTTCATTGCAAAATTTAATAAAATATTAATGTGTAATTTCCATAATACTCTTGATAATTTTAATTTTCTCTTCAAATATTAATGTGGGATAAAGGTTAATGATCTCTATTAAGAGTATTTTAGGAATGTAATAGTAATCTTTGATAAAATCGAGGTTTCTAACTAATTTTAACTTTCTCTTTGGCAAAAAAAAAATTAATTTTAACTTTCTAACTCAATCTATATGATTTGGTTAAAAGACCCTTATAAAAAAAATAACTATATGTTTATTTAGATTTTTGTGGATTAAGAAATACTCCTTCTAATCCATAATATAAGATGTTTTCAATAATTTCAAGCATTTCAAGAAAAATTTATTACATTCTTAAATGTATCTGAAAAGTCAAAAATCTCATTTTTATCCTTATTTATTCCACTTCTTTCCGCTACTCTAACATAAATTACAAAACTAGTTATTAAATAAGTTATGGATAAAAAAGGAAAATACCTTATATTATGGATTAAGCCAATTTTTCAAGATACATTATAATATGAATTAGAGGGTCAATATAATATGTGGCCCATTATTTATAGCTCTCAAGATTGGATTTTGCAAATCTTCAACTAGTTCTTTTAGTCTCAAATATAAGTAAAAAAAAAATTACTTTACACGTACCAATAAAATTAGTTTAGATCATTTAATTTGTGGCAAAATATACTTTATTTTCCAAAATTGATCTCAATTAAAAATCTTTTCTTTTATACTAGATTAATTTATACTCATTGATTTGATAAGGGATATTTTGAGAATATCACATTTATTACTACATAAATTTATATTTTTCTCTTGTATTTAAGAACAATTCTCCCCTTCAAAATTTGCTTATATTTAAAATAGGAGGGAGTATAATTTTTATATCTAGTCTTGCTTTTTTTCCCGAAATATCTAGTCATGTTTAAGTTTAATGATCCTCATTATCCTTTGAGAATTGAGATGTGTAGAAAGGAAGAAAGGAAGGTACATCCTCGGTTCCATAACAAAAAAAGGTGTTGCTTTATGGCTTTCCATATAAACTAAGACTACATTGCATGATTTAAATTGTTGTAAAATTTATTATTTTTTAATTTTAAAATAATTAATATTTTAAAGTTGTACACATAAATTAAGTAAGCTACTATTTCTGTTTTAGCTTATAAAATATTTTAAATTACTGTATAGAGTTAAAGGTGGTAATTAATAATTAAAAATTTTTTTTATCATGTCCTAAATTATCCTTATTTAATATTATTTAATATAATTTACCCATAAATATATGAGACAAGTCATTTGATACTTTTTTAAAGGTATTTTGGGCAACATAAAATTAAATACATTACCTAATTCGTAAAATGTGTTGCATTGTACAATATAAATTTTTTAAAAATATGCCTTATAAACTAAAATAAAGAGAGTAATAAATAACCTCATGATGATTAGCAAAATATTAGTAGTTTTTAACATAAAATCCTTATTTATGAACGCTAAACCACTCATTAACAATGTCATTATTAAGGATAAATTTGTCAAAAATAATTAATATTATCTTGAAAATTATAAAATGATAATTATTTAAAGAAAAACCCCAAAATGTCATTTGTTTTAAAATGGAAGGAGTAGTATTTTACTAAAATACTTTTTATTTGAATGCTCTCTTAAATATTTTATTTTATATTAATGAAAGATAAAATAGAAAAAATAATTAATATTTCATTAAAATTTTAAAGTAGCAATTATTTTAAAAAATTATGAAACCTCCAAAGTGATTATTTTTTCATGAACAGGAGGAGTATCCACTAAATATGAAAATAAAGAAACCACTTTAGCGGGTCATAATTAGTTATAGAAATAATATGTTCATGCTTTTTTTTTCAAACATTAAGGGTATTAGTAGAAACCAGAAGCTTTATTTTTCGTAACAAAGTCTATTTTATAAAATTTACATGTGAATAGGATCGAACCCAAAATAATATACTCTCTCCAGTCCTATATATAAGATTTTTTGTTTCAATTTTAAATATAAGATCCTTTATAATATGCGAGGTAGTATTTATTATATATTTTTAAAAAATATTTCTATTTAATATATTTAAAAAGAAAGAGAAATAGATTAAATAATGATAATTTTAAAAAAAATATTAAAATTTTTAGAGAAATTAAAGTAGTTAATTAGTTTTAATTTTAATTTTTAATTTATGTGATTTGATTAAAAGAATATAAGGATGAGGGAGAGTATTTAATAAATTCAACCATGTGTATGTTGTGTCACAAGCATATTGGTTACTTTTAGAAAAGCACTTGTTTACCGTTATTAATATGGAGTAAATACAAAGCATAAATGTTGTGACCAAACGTTTGTCGGCAAAGATGACATAACAGCTTTTTGAACGTGCAAACGTCAATTCGTGTTGATCCCCCCACTACTAATATTGTATTGCACAAAAGGACACAATCCATTATTGAATTGAAGGGACCAAACCCGTTTGATTTTCAATTAGTAAAGAATGAGTTTTGATAGAATTAATTTTATAACATAGTTATGATAAAAATTAATTTTTAATTAATATATTTATATTTAAATAATTTATTTAAAAATTAATTTTAATAAAATTTATAATTTTTTTTAAATTGAGTTTAAACTCTATCTCATGATTAATTTAATTTTTTTAAACTAAAATTTAATTTATATTTATTTAATTGAAAATATAATCTATCTAATATAATATTTTCTTACAGATTATGATTTATAAAGATTAAAATTTTGAAGGGTATCGTGGTTATTAGATAGAAGAAATTTTATGGAAATTTTATTTTTTCAAATTCATTATTTTTTCTCATTTTTATTAATATATTTTTATCTGACTTCTTTTCAAACTTTGTTGGATCCAACAGAAAAACAATATTAGAGTTACTTTTATCTTAACTCCATTTAACCTCCAAATCACTTTTCCAAACGTGATATAGTGACACACTCAAACACTCACCAAAAAATGAAAACTTGATTTTGAAGTTAAACCACTTATTTAAAGTAAAACCAAACACAACCTAAAGCCGCTTTAGATGGGGTTTAGGTATGAACGGTCTAAAGTGACGACAGAGGGGCCGAAGGTAGGAGATGGGTCATTTTCTTATTTTTAATTATTCTTCACTCTTTTTTTTTATAATATAATTCTCTGAAAAATGGATCTTTCCGAAGGGTGGATACAAATTGGCCTAAAAACTTGACATTTTTAAGACCATCCTTCTATCAACATACTAACAATGTAAATTACATTTTTACCCTCATCTGCTCAGACATCAATATCATCAATATTAAATACCAAATTTATAACAAGCTATAATTTATAAACTATGAAAATGTTTTATATTTTTATAATAAAAGAGTGCCAAATTGTTAAGGATATGGTTAATATTGAATCATGTTAACCAAGCTAGCTTGAAGCATCGCAAGCAATGCAGAAGCTGCTGCGGCTATCCTCAAAAATTTTCCCTGGAAACCAGTGTCCAGAAGAAGCTTTGAACTCATGCATGATGATTTGTTACTCTCTCGCCTACCCCTAATTTACTTATCGGGAACTTCAGAAAATGTCCAAAATTTTCACTTGTCCATCACTAAAGCAAGAATGAAGAAGCTCAATTTCTAGCCCCAAAAAAAAGGCATGAAATTCCAATCTTATAAAGCAACAAAACTTAAAAAGAAAATGTAAATTGACCCAGAAGAAATTGATCAGAAAGATTATTAGTATTGGCAATGCAATAATAATACCATCAAATCTTCCCTAGTAGACAAAGCCAATCAAATTGGCAGGAATCAGAATGATCCTCCTGTAATGCATTTTTTATTTACTCCTCTGATCTTGTTTCTCATATAAATATAATCACACTACAACAGTACAACTGCACAAGCGACCTCAATTGACAAGTGAATTACCATCCTGAGCCTTATTAACCTGTTCCACTGATTCTAGGAATAAAATATTTCTTAAAATTCCTGACGAACAAAATCCGATCCGAAGATACAGACTGTAATAACGAAGAGAAAATGACACGAGACAATTCATTCAGCAATTCTTGGGATACCAGTAACAATAGCAACCATGCTTACATCGATAGCAAGGAGGCCTTCCATAAACTTTCTTTGGAGATCCCATGAGTGAAATCAAAATCAGGATTATTAGAACCAGAATTGGTATCACCAGGGCTGATAAATTCATCGATGACTCTTCAACTTCTACAACTGTTTTTTGCGAGAACAGCCATGGTATGCCCAGAAGCGTCAAGGCCACGATCAAGAACAGAACGACGTTTGAAGTATGAGCATCATAAGGTTTAGGTTTACAGTAATAGTAACCCATCAAGGAAGCTTGAGTGAAGGCCTGAGAAAGTTGGAATTAGGGCTATAGAGATTCACCAACTTGAGAAGATAATTGAAGCCAAACACTATTTATAGCAAAGGAAAGCCCTGAGAAATTTCGCCAACGAAAGTAGAATCTGCACAAGGACAAAACATTCAATCAAGATTAGATCAATATCAACCATCAACCACACACTTGGCAGTTGCTATTTTATATATAAGTGCGCGTGGGTGTATGTATACGTGAGTGTGTATAAAATTATAGAAAATTGCATTATCATTAGTGATGAATTAATAATAGATCAAGGGCATTTCTTTTCGGGGTTTGATGACGGTGTTACTCCTTTCAAAACATTCCTAGAAATTTTACATAGTCCTTGTTACAAAACTCCACACACTTCACTTGACATATTAATTTTCTCCCCCCCCCCCCCCCAACATCATTGATTTAATATTCTCATATTTAATGTATTAAATATTCTCTCGCATGAATATATTAAGAATTCATTGAAGGTAAATTGAAAAAGCTTTTTAAAATTAATTACAAATTTTAACTTATTATTTGGTCTGTAAAATTTATTTAGAAGACTCTTATAATAAAGACAGATTGAGTATAAGGTAGCGTTTGAAGCTAATTTGAAATGAAAAAATACAATCTTTTTTGCTCACTGTATTAAAATATAAAATACATATAATTTTAAATTTAGTGCCATGCAACGATGCACGGGATGAGAAAGCTCAAAACCTTGTAGAAAATAATTGAGTCACCGAGGCCACTAATAAGAATGCTCTCTTATTCAAGTTCAACCACTTTCTCTTCCATAAATCCCCTGTTTAAAAGATGACCCAAACTGTTCTTTTTTTTTTTTTTGGGTTTATGTACTGGCTTAGCCCTCTTTTATTTCCCCAAACACCAAAGATGATCCGAACCAGAGTCTTACGCCCTAAAGATGTACAAAACAATAGCTTCAAGTTTTTTGTTTTTGGGGGTAAAATAGCTTTAAGTTATTTATATTCCGTTCCATGTTGTTACCCATCAAGGTTAAGATCATCTACATCGCTGGCCAGAGAAGTGCAATATGCATTCCCGCAAAAACAAGCCCAGTGAATATGCATTGATGATATTGTCACATAAATTCATAGACACAATTTAGTTCAAAAAAAATTAACTAACAAAACAAAGATGGCCAGTTAATTCATAAATAACAAATTATCCCTCCACTAAGATTTAACCTAAGAATATTTGTACAAATAAAACACTAAAATACATTAGAAGTCCAAATTTTATGTACAGTTCCGTTCTAAGTCTTCCATGCCAATAATTTCATACGCATCTTCTATCAATATGATGAAGGCACCTAAAAGAATGATCCACCTCATTTAACGGAGGCTGGTTTAAGATCTCTCTGGGTTTGAACTCTCATATCGGCATAAATCAGGTTGCCCATGACTCCATCAATGTAACATGGTAAGTACACTACATGTTGCCGTCTTAGGTGGAAACATTTCAATCAGAGAGGGGAGAAATAAGCAAGATTAGAACCGAAATTTACCAGGATCAGAAAATTTGCAAGTCACACTTTTCCTTCGTATTTGAAATTCAATTTATAATCATGCTGCAGATCTGCTAAGGTGTTTCTGCAAGGTCCCTCTACAAAACAGGAGAACAAGAGTGAAAAATTCTTCAATTTTGATTTCTCTCCCACACATCTGATTGAATCAAGATTGTTTACCTCCAAAAACAGTATGAAGATATTGAAGATCATCAAGTGAGCAAGCATCTATTAAAGCATAGATGCCAGGTCTTAGAGTATCATCTATTTCTCTGCAATTAACAAATTGCAATCAGCCAAATCAGCTAATGCTACTGAGAACAGGTAAATATTCAACAAAGCAACTATTGATGCCAGTATAATTAGTGCATTTCACACTCAGCTAACAAATTTAATCTCCCCTGATATTTGCAGCTTGTTGATTTTAAAATTCAAATAATGAGAATTAAAGACTTAAGTATTCTCGGAAACTTGGGCGTCTGAGACGGATGAAGATTAATGTCAGTCAACAACAGAAAAGAGAAGCAATTTTTCTGTGATGAGGAGTGAATCTAACACGGGTAAACTTAGAAAGAAAATGGAAGAGAAAAGGGTAACAAAAAAACTGACAGACAACCTTCTGATGCCACTTCTTTTGGGACCATATCCTGAATAAACCCATATATAGTTTGATAGAAACAGAGAGCACTGCCGGTTAAATATGTCTTTCTGCTGTTTTACCTGCAGCATAATTATTGACAGAATAAAAAAGGATAATCAGAAAATAAATAAGTTAAGCTATCATTTATCGCGCATAAGCAATGCTTTGTCATGAAGGCCAAAATTAATTCTTCTATTGCTCATTTCTGCAATCAGAAAATAATTGCAAATTAATCAAATTGAAAACCAAAATTTCCAATCCATGACCAATATAACAGGCTAGGCACGGGAACAACGTCATAGCAGGTTTGCATGGCTAATTCATACAACGGACAAGTTTTTTCATATGCTAGTTCAAATTAACATGACAGGTAGGTAATCAGCCTAGGCAAGAAATCAGCCAGAAAATGCAGAAAGATGACCTTCTGATTCAAAAAATAGGACTAAATGTCGTAAACTAAAATGAGAAATCATAGAATGTACAAAATGAGGTGTCGCTAAAAGAAAGTTTGAAACCCATGGAAAACTGTAGCCTCAGTCCTTTCTCCAGGATTCAAACTAACAGAGAACACTAAAAGTTCAAACACTTGTGATGATGGAAGTTGTTAACGGAGAGGCCTGAGGTAGGAAGAAGAGAAAGAAGAGCTGATGCAGAAAAGATAATTAGATAATTGGGATTTAAATAATTATTAGATTATTTAGATTTAATTTATTTTGAATTTATTTTATCTTTATGACTTAATTATTTTGTTTAGATTTATCTTTATTTTATATTTAGGATATAGTTTAATATTTATTTTTTTAGATTTAAACTATTTTAGGATTCTAGTTAGATTAGAATTTAGGGCTCTACCAATAAACATTAGAAACTCTGATTGTAGCTAGCTTTCCTATTGATTGAATATTAGTGATTGATTATTGAGAGCTCTTCAGTGAGTTTCCCTCCTTTTCTTAAATTTCTCCTCTCCTCATCTATTTTCTACTCTTTTCCTACCTTATTCTACATCAATTTGGTATCAGAGCAGGTTTCCCCATGCCCTCACAAAATCCCCTCGCCAGAAAACCACTAGAAAACTCTTCGGAACCTAACAACTTCACTGCCGAAGCCAGAACTCGTAGCTGCTAACATCCGATCACTCCACCACTGCCACCGGTTGCCTAGCTAGAGAAAACTCATCCTGTCCACCGAATGCCATCACCGGCGTCCCGGCCACGAGCCCTCATGCGCCGGCCAACTTCCTTACGCATGGGCTCCACGTGCCCCACACGCTACAGTACCTAGATTCGTTAGATTGTGTTTTTTCACTGTTTCCAAGGTGTTTTCACACGATTTCTTTCATTCCTACTTTGTTTCTTACTGGCGGTAAGTATTTTTGGGATTCACCATGACTAAAAACTCCCAAATAACTCAAAATCACCTTGAAGAAGCTGAGAGACGCAGCACAGAATACATAGATCAAGTAATTGCGATGGTGAATCAAAATATGAACCGAAGGTTTGAGGAAACAAACTGTGGCATTGAAGAATTAACGAAGACGTTTGAAGACCTTGCACAAACCATAAAAGGCACAAACAAACAATATACAACAGAAGCTACAATTGAAGGTTTAAAGGTTCACAAAGAAATCAACTTAGGGAATGAATACACTCCTTCCCCTAGTAATGCAAGGCCTCCACCTATTGGGAATCGTCAGTTTGCAAACGGTAACAAACACAGGAGTTTCAGGAATCCTACTTACATAACTTTTGACTCCCAGCAATACTATGTAGAAGATCAGTGGGTTGATCATGAGCCAAGAGATTATTATAACCGAAGATATGAGTCACCTCGTAAAAATCACAGGAGAGGTTATAGACAAACTCAGCTGGATGACATCTCTAAGAAGGTCGAAGTCGATGCTCCTTAGTTCGATAGTCAATTAGATTTAAGCGCCTTCTTGGATTGGTTGGCTAGCATGGAAGACTATTTTGAATGGTATGAGATGAGCAATGTGTATCGAGTTCGTTTCACTATGATGAAGCTTGTCAGGTCAGCCAAGAAGTATTGGCACAACAAGCAGCAGCAACTAGAGCGACTAAAACAGCCCCCAATTACTACTTGGGCAAAGATGAAGATTAAGTTAAAAGAGAAATATGTGTCTACCCATTACAAGAGCCAGCTGTTCAATTAATAGCTGAACTTGAGATAGGCCACCACGGTATCCGATTACATGGCTCATTTTGACGAACTCATGATTCGGTGTGAAGTTAAGGAAGATTCTTGGATGACAGTTCAAAAGTTTATCAACGGTCTTCGAGCTGACATACAGCAAGAACTTAAATTGAATTCTCCTGACTCTCTTGAGGAGGCTTACCATAAGGCCTTGGAGGTAGAGTCTTTACTCAAGAATTCATATGGCAAGCGTTTTACTTCTCAAGGTACTGATTCTCGCCAAACTCATAGTTTCACACAATCCAACCACTTTACTGGAGTGCCTCCTTTTACGACCAACTCTTCATTTCAATCTAATCAGACAACTAGTCCTACTGGAAGTACTAAGAATGCTGAGTCAACAAAATCCAACTTTCGTCCTAGTGGTTTTCGATGTCATTCTAAAGGTCACATCGTATCAAGGTATCCACAATGTGCTCTACTTCTTGAATCCTCAGCTGAGCTTAAGGATGAAGTGGTAAATGTTGACGTGGTGATTGACCCAGTTGAGTGTCCTTCAGACGTGGACGAGGAGATTATTGTGGATGATTGTGAGACAAGACGCATGGGTGTGATGAGGTGTATGTTGTCTGTCTACTCGCCTGATAACTCTTGAAAGAGAACAAGCACCCTTCAAACTTTTGTGAAGTGTGGAAGTAAGTCATGCAAGTTAGTTATTAATGGAGGAAGCACTAGGAATGCATTCTCCAGCCAAGGAGTTGCTAGGCTTAGTCTTAAACTTGAGCACCATCCTCACCCTTTTCAAGTAGCATGGGTTGATGAAAAGACTTCCTTAACCATTACACATCAATGCCGCGTCCCCCTTCAATTGAGAGAGTATCATGAAGAAGTTCTATGCGATGTTCTTCCTATGGATGTTACTCATATTTTGTTAGGAAGACCATGGCTCTACGATAATGATGTTATAAGCCATAGTCGGGAGAATACTCATTCATTCAAGTATAAGGGAAAGACAATCTTGTTACGTCCTGCTAAGCCTGAGATTGAGAATAAATGTGCAACTAAACAAGGGGAGTCGAGGTTAAGGAATCAAAGCCTTTATCTTTTGACCAAAAAACAATTTGTGAAAGGAAGCAAGGAGATGAAGTATCGGCCTAACTCTCTGGAGGAAAGTTCTTTCAAGAGGGGGAGAATGATGCAGAAAAGATAATTAAATAATTAGGATTTAAATAATTATTAGATTATTTAGATTTAATTTATTTTGAATTTATTTTATCTTTATGATTTAATTATTTTGTTTAGATTTTTCTGTATCTTATATATAGGATATAATTTAATATTTATCTTTTTAGATTTAAACTATTTTAGGATCCTAGTTAGATTAGAATTTAGGATTCTATAAATAAACATTAGAAACTCTAATTGTAGCTAACTTTCCTATTGATTGAATATTAGTGATTGATTATTGAGAGTTGTTTAGTGAGTTTCGCTCTTTTTCTTAAATTTCTCCTCTTTTCATCTATTTTCTACCGTTTTCCTACCTTGGTCTACATCAAGAGCCTACCATACTAACATGCAAGAAGACAAGGTGGTGATCTTTAAGCTCATATAGTGAGTGCAGAAACTAATAGTCGTCACATACCTCTTCATAAACCCTCCGAAGAAAACAAGCACATTTTACTCCCTCTTCTACTTCCCATGAAAACATATCTTTATTATGTACGGACTCCAGACAATTAAGAAGAACAGCAACAGAAGCTTCGAGATGGGCAACACACTGCTTGCACTCGCTGGAATCATATAAAACGAGGGTGTATTATTAAAGATTAACCATCATATTATGAGCATCAATATCTCCATTTTCTGGATTACAAAAAAGATGGCAGCAAATCATGCATAGTATAAATATGTCTAGGCAAAGGTTATTTAGACTGGGAGCCTGGCAGTTTCTCTTGAATTCATCTCCACTTCCTCTCTTTTCTGCCAGCACTCCCAATCTTCTTAGTTTTTATCAACTGTAAACACGAAGGATGGCAGGTCCAATATTTCAAATATATGCTATGCGGCCCCAAATTCCTGAGGGTGATGTCCAAAGTATACAATGCAAATGACTTGATATCTCAATCAGAAAGTAAACAGGATTGCCAAGATATTGACATAAACTGTTAGATTATGATCAAGGTTGTCACAAAGTGGCAGAAAAGATCATGACCAAGAAGAAGCTCAGGCAAAATACTTAGAATAAGTAACATTATACCGATGCACAACTAAAGGTGAGAGAAGATAATACTCAATGTAGACCCATCTTCTAAGTTGATTTTGAGCTAGTGTCTAATGGCTTAACATGGAAATATAAGAAACCATGAAACTTTGCAGGTAAGACAACAGGTCCTAAGAAAATTTGATCCCACATAAAGATAGATATGGATTAGGGTTTGCAATGATCTTGACCTTGCAAGTACTCACTACCACTTGATGATAAATTAATAGATTCTTTTTTTGTTGATATCAAAAGATTGACTGAAATAATCATACAACAGTACACATGGGTGATCCAAATAAAGTCAAAGCATCTACTTCAAGATAAACCATTATCAGTTGGCTATGTGGCTTATACAGGATGACTTGGATAAATTTTAAACTTTGAGCCCATTAACATTGTATATGTGACCTTTCTATTTTGTATATTTAGATCACATACACCATGAGTTAAAATATAAATAAAAGAACCATACCTTTGGTGATGCTTAATAGTGGTGCACAGCAGTTGACAACATGCAACAAATAGGCTTAATGAGAACTGGCGATCTATGTTACAGAAATTCACTGCTTCTACTTGAGGAGAGACTTGCTTTTCTGAAATCATCAAAGCATCTGATGGGCCAGAACCTTTAGAAACCCTAAGCTTCTGAAAATTCTGAAAGAGTGCTGCAGGGATACGTAACAAATGACCTACATGCCATGAATCCAACTGGAATAGAGCATGTTTCCTTGAAACTGTATTTAGTACTTCAACACACATAAGAATGGTTGATCCTGGATCTGGACCATTGACAATCTTTGTAGATGTCTCCCCATAAAAAATTAGTGGACTCTGTAAATGCAGAATAATATTGAAAACAGCAGCTACTAAGCTCTGGAAGTGTCTTTTAATCAACTTCAAACCTTTACGACCTAGGAACGAAAACGAAGTGTCAGCATAATCTAGATAGGTAAGTAATTTTCAGCATTTTGCATAGAACAAAAGCATAGTTTATCAATAAAATAGCAACAATCTTTCAAATGTAGTTCTGTATAGTTTCACTAATTGAAGAATTCATTGGTTTAGTTTTTAGTAAACCCATGATGCACAGATATAGGTATAGAAATCGAGTACGACATGATACAATATGTTGGATATAACAAATTTTAAATTTTTGGGATACATGTAGTGTTGGGTACAAGATATGTATATATATAATTATTTATATATCCAACAAATTAATGCATCGAAAATAAAAAATATAAAATTTTGAATTTTGAACAAATATTTAAAAAGTAATATAAAGAAATCGAAAATAAGAAACCAAAAATTGAGTTATTATATAAGCTCTTAAGTTATTTTAAAATTTTTTGGAGAAGAAAAATCAATGATACGTATCATGAAGTCCATGTATCATATGTAATACATATTAGATTAGATACAAGTACATCTTTTTTGAAGTATTAGTGCATTAGAGCAGTAAACATGGCCATCATAATATGGGCAATACAGAAAAAGTTACAAGGCATAATCTTCAAATTCTTTTGGCATCCTAATTACCAATGATGCATTTGCTTCACCACAGATACTAGTGCTAGTGTGCATATGGTAAGTATTGAAATCCCATGATTTATGCCCCATATTCTCTCTCTCTCTTCAGTGGAAAAAAGTTTAGGTGAGTTGGGTCTCGAGGGTTCACTAGAGTCAGGGTAAACCTTAAGGCTTAAAAAGCACTTACAGAGGTATTTACAAATTACCCATCAACGAGCTCCTTCTATTGATAGTAAGATTTGAACCCACATCCTTGTAGGATATGGGTCACATCTTTACCAATCATACTAACCTTCATTGGCGCCCCACATTTTCTTTGCAATTACTATACAAACATCAACATTTTATTATGTTTTATTTCCTGTTTTAATCAACTTTATCGCTCATTTATTTTTCCTATTTGTCTAGAATGAGTAGTTGTTCTTTTGTGGCCAATCCTCTATGTAGTTGTATTTTCTTTCTTCTAGTCAATAAGATGAATTCAGAGAATCAATAACTCTGAAATTCTTCAGTAAGTGAACTAATGGAGGAGCAATAAGGTCTTACCAGCAGATAATGCATATTAACTACATTATATTCATTCTTTCCCATGACAAGAAGCAGTATCATAAATAATAAACTACTACAACAACTTCAACAAAAAAAATGTTATGCAGAATCTCATTGGCTTAAATTTTAGAGACAGATAGGAGGAAATAAAATGTAACTGACCATTTTACAACAAAACACTCAAAGGCACTGCATGTGTTTAAGTGTTTGTACAAATTCAATGCTTGTCTTTTGATAATTTACACAAATAAACAGGAAGATAGAGACTCCAAAGTCCAAACCAATGGGTCCCTTTTTCATGTCCCCAACTCAACGTGATCTCAGAGGCAGAACTATGGATTACATTGTGCATTTGCCACCTTTACCCTTTGCTTGGCAGGGTAGAAAAAAGGGGAGAGAAAAGTAGGGAGGAAAGCTAGAAAGAAAACTGTATGTTTCCTTACTTGGCTATAGAGAGAAAAGTGAGAGGGAGAGAAAATTAAGGGGAAAATAATGCGTGGACCCCACGTATTTTTCTCTCCAACTTTTCTCCCCTAATCTCTTTCCAAAATTACTCCACCAATATTTTTCACTATGAGGAAAATATCTACACTATTTTTAGATTTAAATATTGATATATTATATATTTTCAATTTTAGCATTATTTTAAAATTTTTGAAATCAATGTCTAAAAATAACTTTTAAAAATTAAAAAAATTAAGATTGGATAAAATAATTTTAAATTAAGATTAAAATTAAAAGTATATTTTAATTTCATTTATTAATATGATATGGAAGTTATATAAATAATATGGTACAATAACAAGTTTTATTATATGTAAATATTTTCCTAAAACTAATAAGAGTATTATTGTCAATGCAAAATTAATCACTTTTCTCTCCTTATTTTTTTCTGTTTAGCCAAGCATATAAAGAGAAAATTACTCCCCCCAGTTTTCTCTTCTCTCTCCATTTTCTCTCCCCCCATCTTCTCTCCTTCCCATGTTCTCCCCTTAGCCAAGCAAAGGGTTAGTCTAAACTCTTTTATCAAATCAAAATTCTGTGAGAAATAGAACTTCAAAAGGTAAACATGTTCTGAACATGCTCAGGCCATGCTCAAAAAGTGCTCAATGTGAAAAGTCGAAAATGTATGCAATGTCAGATGTGTAAAATGATACTCAACCTTACATATATATTTGTGTTTCTATATTCTCTATGGTATATTTAATGGCAAATGTCCGAGGTAATTTGGATTGCAACATGGACAAGAACATTGCACAACAGCCGTTTCATGCAGGGGTGTTGTGTATGAATAGTGTTGTTTACATTGGTGTTTCAACAGGTTGTACATATAGGAGTAGACTTGTATTTTTACATTGTTTAATAAAAAATATCAAAAGATGGAACGAATACAACATTGAGGGACTAAAATTTCTCCGAAATGTGAATTATGAGATATCCTATCTGTTTGACTGATTACTTGTTACAACATAATATATAATAAAAAAAGCAACCTCAAGTGCATATTTCATTCAGAATTGTTCAAATCAAAGATAAGCAATGGTCATCACATTTAAATATAATCTTTGACCTCCTCTCTATATTTAGCCTTGTGTTTTGAAATATAGCCTCAGCCATACTCTGTCATCATCAATTTCCGATTTGTACTTCTTTATCAATATGTCACCCATACCGTAATAATTTTATACAAATATGATCCTGGGATTTTGAGAAACCAAATGAGCACAGTATTTTTTTAACATCAATAATGGCAAAAACTTTTTCAATGAATCTCAAAATTCTTGAAATAGATAAAGATATAGTGCTACAAATTCATTTACAAATTCAAGGATATCAAAGAAAATAAGTGATAGGCAGACAAATGAACAAAAATGAAACGTGTTTATTTTCAAAATTAACATATAATCTGGAATCTGCCATCATAAACATTTCTGTCATATTACCTGACACAAATTCAAGAATCATGTCAAAGCAATCAATGCCAGCTGCCACAACTGAGGATACTTCCCCCCCATCTGTACTTGTTTTTATGTCATAGATCATAGTGCATCCTTCTCGCACCCCAACTAGAGCTCTTTCGATGGCCTGTATAGCCGATAAAAGATGCAACTCTGATGGCTTCTCTATGTATGCTTTAAATGTCATCCGCAGCCTAGATTTAAACTCATCTAAGCAAAAGCAGTACAATTCACTTGATGAATGAGCCTCAAATGACCTTTGATTAAGTTTCTTTGTACTTGACTGTCGCTCATGAAAGGTTAGAGTAGCTCGTTTTCCTTGCAAAGATATGGTCTTGCCTATTGCCCTCAAGTATAACTCCATCAAGTTGGAATACACTTTCCTAGATGAGGTAGGATCAGAGAAAGGAAAATAACTTGATAGTTCTCTCAGATAACTCATAACACCATCTAACAAAAAAAAAGCAGATTGTTGAGGGACTTCAGCCATCTCTATAAATTCTAATAACAAAACTTGTGAAATTTCAATAAAAGTAGGCACAAAACTTAACAGCAAGCAAGAGCCATCTTTCTGCAAATTAAGCTTCAAAAGAACTGAGGAAGCAATTAAAAGTTGCCTTAGTAAAAAAGCTACTTCAGTGTGATCACCGTTTAGCAAGCTTCGCAACAAAGGCCTATTCAGACACTCAAGGTTCAAGGAATCAGCCCTAACCAAAATGCTTGCAACAGAGTTTTCACATCCTGGCTCCAACTTGCTGGCACCTACAGGGTCATTACCACCAGCAGACGAAGCTGAGGAAGTAATTGCAGCTTCAGATTCTTCTTGCATACCACATGAGGCATCGCCCTTGGTACATAAGCATTCAAGAGTAAAACATTTTGTACCCAATGAACATAAACTTTCAGAGGATTGATTCTTACCAACAAGCAATTTTTGTACAAAAAAATCAATAACTTCGACAAGAGCATATATACAAGTATTTACTTCAGAAGTATGTTCATTGCTCCAAATCAACACCTCTTCTTTATGATCACTTCCTTTCACATATGTAAGGTCCATCACAGATGCAAGGCTCCATAAAATTCCGCTTAAGCAAGAAACTGTAAAAGACAATTTATTCATGTTTTCAAAAGAAACACTGAATCCCACATTGCCAGACCAATGGGCACCTTTTAGATAAACAAGCAAGCTCTTCATCTGCTCCTTCAAATTGTCAGTCAATGAAGTTAAACTTTTCAATGCCTTGGACTTGGGAAAATCAACATACTGAGAAGATTGGAGTAAATGACTGTTTTCATATACAATTCTGTAACTGGACATCTCTTCACTAGGCTTCTCAGCTTCTTTATCAATAGGAAGTGCATGAATAATTTGATATTTCCCAATCCCCAACATGACATGTGATGTATGATCCATTAAAGAGAAAACCATAAATTTAAGAAGAGTAGTATTTTTTGCCGAAAATTTCTCTTTATGCCCCAGAATCACAGAAACTGACTTGAAAAGCCATAAAGCAGGAAATGAATTATCAGATATGATTAAGTTTGGTAAGGAATGATCAGCTTCCGTCTTCTTGCAAAATCCCATTATGATATACCTTAATGCCTTTCGGCAAGAGACAAATAATCTCAAGTACTCATAATAATGATCCTGGTTCACTGTATCCTGAAAGTGTAACAAGGAACTGACAAGAAGCCTGCAAGATATAAGTCAGAAAGTGAGATCATTCATTTTAAGTGCTCCAAAGATCATTTCCACAAAAGCCTTCAAGCAAATAACTAATAAATGTGTCCTAGATATTTCAATCACAGCTGTTTGGATTTCCTTTCCTTCAATAAGGGTTGTCAGTCTCACCCTAAACACATTGGAAAATATCTATTCTATGGTGCAAGAGAGGTTTTACACTAATTTATTCAAATTATTTTCTTGCTTGCACGGATAAAACAAGCACAAGTTTCCTAGCAAATAAGTGAAATGACTGTCTTTCTATTGACAATATAAATTAGTTGAAAGTAAAAACTGGTGTCTAGACTCTAGACTAGGAAAGTAAGAAAGTTATTTGTACAGGAGCGACTGAAAGAAATGAACAAGACCATAAGGAAACATCCAGCAGAGAGATGTGTGTACCTTTCAAGGTTAAATATACAAGAAAGATAAAGGGAAAATGATCTTGCATTTATATCTGGAATCCAACATAGAAAGTTTAGTAAGCAGTGGCAAATTGCAAAACTTTTGCCGGTGAGAGGAAATTCCTTTTCTTCTCTGCCGACATCTGCAGGCAGTTTGTCACATGATTGAGCTATTGACATCTCAACTGTAGAACAATCAACTGAAGAGTCTTTTTTACCATCAACAACAATTACTGAGTTGTCAAGATCACTTATAAACTCAAGCCAATTAGGTGACCTCTGAAGACTGACATCAGAATATGTAATATTACAAAACAATGGTAGCACGGATTTCTCTAAAGCACAGCAAATCCTTTTGGCCAGATTCCTGCAGGTAAACTAAAACAATAGAATGGAATTACTAACTAGAAGTGTAACTGCTTCATGAGGACTCAGAATGCCATTAGAGAATTCAACAAGAGACAAATGGAAGAATATACAGACAGCAGACCCAAGTTGACTGAAACATTGGTGAATATCTATATGCAGTTACTAAGGAGTTAGCACAGGAAAGTTTGCGTGTTTGTGTGAGTATGAGAGAGAGAGCTTCATATACAGCCAAAGAATATTACCTTTTGTTCATACAGAATTGGATTGCTTAAAAGTTCTGATGATATGTGCTGCAAAGTAACTCCTCTGACCCTTTTAAACTTATCAATCTCAGGCACACCATACTCCTGGTAACTGCTTGTTACACAGTTAAGGGAAGTACGGAGCAGATGTGTGAAGAACTTCTTTAACTGCATCTTGGAAGCATGATTACCCCAAATATCAATATTTTTGCAAAGATTTGACCAAATGGCTATGGGCAATGACTTATTGTATGCAACACAAATTCCTAGATCCCATTCATTGCTTTCATGAGGATCTTGAGCAATTATATCTTCACAATTTGCTTCATCAGACAGGAAGAATGGTGATTGATATACACATGATAAGTTCTCCATCATAAAATTGGTAAGTCCAGCCGCCTCCTCTTCTAATGCCTTGGTTTGTGAATTACAATGAACGTTTTGCAAATACTTGAATAACACAATCTGCCTATTCAGGTCAACAAGCCTCTGAAGAGTCATAGACTGAAATGTATACACTAAAGGAGAACTATCAGTTGAGTGATCCTTGATATAGATGTCTGAGATAAATTGCATGACAGTAGGAAGAGAAGCTGAAGGTTGAACAATCCAAGAAAAATATCCCATGTCTAACGCATCAATCCTCTCCATCAACTCACGGGCAGAGTATGCTATGAAATCCCCCAATTCAGCAGACATCCTCTTAGATAAAACAGGAGGCATAAGGCTGATTGCTTGCCTATGTAAGCTTCGGCAGGACACAAGCAACCGAAAAAAGAACACAATGACCCATTGACTGGATCTACCGAATTTCTTCAGAAGTTTTCTCTTTCCAGCCACCTGACCAATAGGTTTTCCCATGACATGTGAAAGGAAGATGCAGACAGTATCTGGCTGTCGTCCTACCAGAGCACTCATGTAAGGACGCAATAGTTCAATGAGTTTTTTTACAGCACCTCCAATCAGATTACTGTTTCCTTTAGTGATAGTAAGTGATTCAAGCACTAATGAATACAGCCTAGACAACCCCCTACCTAAAAGTTCCACTTGCAGATTAGAAACTTGCATGGTGCATTTTACACTTTGTTTATTATATTTTTCATCATCAACCAATGAAGAGCAATCTTTCATCCACATGAGAGATTTAGATATATCATCTGTTAAGTGTCGAATACAACCACTCACATTACCTTCTGGAATAGATTGAACAGCTTTATGAATGGCATGGATAAACTCCTGTGAAGATAATAGCGTGTCCACTGACTCTGAACAAGCTTCATTGGAAACAGAACTCAAAAACCTAAAAGTTTCTTCAGTATTACCTTCATGACATACGATAAGCCTCACAGCTTTGCACAATGCTAAAATAGCATTGTCCACCTACATCAGTTCAAATGTGTAAGGACATGCCTGAAATCCATCTAATAAAAGAAAAGGTAGCAGATGATAACGTGTAAGAAGCAGAATAAACCATAATTATAATAATTCAGGAATCACTCCACCCAAACCTTCCTTCCCCCCATACCAACACCCTAGGATTGCAATTTAAAATTATAAACCACCAAGGGGATGAAAACATGTAAGAAGCAGAATAAACCATGATTATAACAATGCTAGAATGGCTTCACCCAAACCCTCCTTCCACTATAACAAAACTATTAATGTAAAGGCATTACGGGCTTGAGGGCAGGGCCCAGGCCCAGTAGTGTATTGTGCTCAGGTTTATGATTTTGTATATATGGTCCAGTGAAATGCTAATGAAGATTGAGATGGATTAATCACAATTATATCACAAACTCTCATTAATATAGGATTGCAACTCAATAATATAAACCACCAAAGGGTGACATAAACAATGCAAAATATCAGAAACAGAGTTGACTTTAAGGAAAAATGCCATGTTGTAGAACAATAATCAGAGTTTCAAAACTAACCTGGCGAAGTTGACTGTAGAGATTGATTATTTGGCACCCCAAGCCAGATATGCTGGAAGATAATGAACATTGATCAGGGACATCCATCAAAGTCCCACTGATTGTTAAGTATGACAACATCGTAAACCATAAGTTCACCAAATCTTCTCCAATAACCTCATACTCAACTTCCACAAGATACCCTATTGCATATAGCATTTCATTAACTGATAAAGTAAACATTTCCATCTCCAACCTGTTACTTGCGTCATAGTTGGACAGGCTCAGCAAACTGTCAGCGCATGAAATTAGTACATTATATATTTTCTTCAAAAAATTAAGACAAGCTCCTCCAGACATGTCTTTTGTCCTCACATACACCTTCTCTTCCATAAAACTAGCAAGCAAGTTACTAATAGATTTTAGTATACCATGAAGACCTGACAACAGAAGTTTGGCATCAATTTTAACTTGAATATATTTATTGACCTCACATAAAAGAGGCTCCATAATGTGAACCAAAAAATTAATAAGAGACTTTTGAGTGTCAGAAGACATGTTATTTGAGCTATTATCCCCTGATTCTAGTTGCCTTATATCTCTTGTGCTCTCCATTCTCTTGGATCCTTCATATAGCACTGATGTTCCCTTAAACTTTCTTGCTGCATTGGCATACAAGTGAAATAAAAAACCTATACTACCCACTGCCATTGTATTTTTTCTAGCTATAATTTTGTTAAACACATCAAATAAATGTCTGTGATAACTCTTAACAACTGCTTTTGAGTCTTTTGATTTATCATCACATGAAGTAGCATACATCTCTAAACCATGTAAGCTTAAGAATCCATCAATATGTACAGGATGAAACAACCCATGAAAAAGAACTTCTTCCACCACCTTCAAAACCCGCTCTGTCCAAGTGGTATTACTTCCACTTACTTGAAGGTGCAGCTTACCCAACAAATGCAACAGTGGCTCAAGAAGTTTATCAACAAAATCATGAAATCCATTTTTCCTAGCTGGATGGACCCTCAAAAACTTGGAGAACGGCTGAAGCACTGAACACAGAAAGCGCAGTGCAAAAACACCCATATTGGTCCCATCAAGGTGCTTACTATACATTTTTTGGACAAGTTCAAGCAGTATACAAGTTGTTGAAACCCACAACTCCAAATTTTCATTCGACAACCCACCATGGGATGAGAATACCAATGAAACACAATCAAGAACAGTATCATATAGTTTGTACCTTTCAAAAGAAATAAAGGATTCTCCTGAACAGATGGAGGAATCCTCCAGCAGTGATAGAGCATTTTTTACAATAAAATGAATAGACCGCAGGAGATTCCGGGATATATTCAGAGAAACATGAAACTTCAAAGAATCCTGCAAGCAAAACTTGAATATCTCCCAGCAACGAAGATCCATACATGCCTCAACTCCACCAACCTGAGATTTTTTCCCATCACTTGAATTTGTCGTATCTAAGGAAATCAATACTGACTGGATCCAATCATTAAGGAAATATAATAGTCTCGGTAGTTTTATTGTTTCACAATCCTGATCAGTGCCATCACTATCTTCCACTCTTGATTGCACAAACTTGAAGGCTAATTTGATTTTCCTGCATTAACACATTCATTGTGGGAAAGTGACAATAGAGAATCTCAATGTTCCTATGGATGGCTCACAAGAGGTGAGGGGAAAAATATATTTAAAAATTAATTTATTTTAACTAAACAACATCAGATATGTATAACTGTACAAGGCCTGTGCCCCCTTGGGACATTTTATCACTCTCTCTTACGCATCTTACTAGGAAGAAAATGCTTTTTCTGCTAGGTTTTGGTTCATCTTTTAATATATTTATCCTATGGGCTCTAACAGTGCCAAAATACCATACTGAAGTCAAGAACCATAATTTTACAATCAAAATGGACAGAAGTTTTCACTTTCTTCATCCCATGCGCTGATTTTTCAACTGCAGAAATAAGAATGAGCACAATTTAAATTAAAGCGATAATACAATCAATTGATTGCCAAGTCATGACTTATAAAGGTCTGTCTTCTTCCCCCCGTCCTAATTCAAACCTTAGTAACAAATTAGAGTATGTTTCATCATTTCTGTGAGAATTAGCAATAAATGAACAAAATGTCCAAATTTAAGCATCAAAATTCCATTAACAGCTGAAATCATATGGTGCTGCAGAATAGCATCACAGAGTTTATTTTAGTACATATTCCCTCTCCCTCTCTCTCTGGACAATGTACTCAATAACTCGAATAGCAGTATATCATGTCTTCTTTCCGGGTTCACGGATATATCACAAACGAAAGTTGTACCACAACATATTCTGAGAAACTAACTTATGTCATGCAAACGAAATACTAGATAGTTATAGATACAGTCTCCAAGAGGACATTTCAATGTTGGAGATGAACGCAATGTGCTACTACTAACTGACATCAACCGAGAAAATCAAGTATGTAATACTATTTAGGATTCCTCGTTTTCTGAGGAGTAACAGCTACTCTGCCAGTTAAATGAACGCAATGACCATAAGTGGGGGAAAAGGATAGAAAGCAAACCTCTGAAGATCAAGTTGCTTATTTTGGATGCATAAAATCAACTGAAGGTTGCTCCATGGAGGGAAGAATTCAAACTCGCCGCAGTGGGTGTCTCTCTGCTCCAATTTTGTGTCATCTTCCACTGTTTTCAATTCGACTTTCTGAACTTTGGAAAGTCTTTCGGTTTCCTCGTGGCTTCTGTGCTTTCGCTTTTTTATTTTCTTAGGAGTTTTCATTTTGACATTCGCCTCCGTATCGGCCATTGTCAAGTTTGATGGAAGGCTTTGTAATCTTTGGATGGGAGGGTTTAGTCATACCGTCATAGGGTTTTGCTTCCTTTCGCGCTCGATGTTTTTTTTTTTTTTGTGTGGGATTCTTCTCATTGGGCATTCAACAACAGGTATTAGTTATTACAGTTGGAAGTTGCGAACTATTTACTAAAAATTTCAAATATGGAAAAAAAAAATACCCATGAGGGAGATTTATATTTTTGTTAGGTTTCACAACGTAAGAATATAAATTAGTAGATATCAAATAGTTGTCATAAAAAATTTTCATATTTTTAAAATGTTTATATTTAAAAATATAGTTAAAAATAATCTGAACAGATTAATTTTTCATTTTTTAATTTAAAATAATGAGCACTGAAAGATTATTTCTATTTCATATTATATTTTTACTAAAATAAAAAATAGATAAAAATTATTTTTATTCTTTAATTTTAAGATTTCATTTTAATCCTTAATTTTATTTTATTTTTTCAATCCTTTAATTTTTAAAATGTAATAAAATATTTTTCTATTACTAACATCATTAATTATGCCAATAGAAAAAGTAGATAAAGCATTTTTAAATGTTGAAAAAATATTATTCAATATTAATACGTTAAATTTTACAACCAAATCATTAATATCATTGTATATTCATTAATTTTAGATTTAAAACATTTTTAAATTGAATTGAAAAATAAAAAACAAATAAATGCAAATAAATGGCTTCTAACTTTAATCTTATGATTCTTTTGTCGTAAGAATAAGTTAAATCAGCATTGGAAAATGCTCTATTAGCATTTGATAATTCATTTTCAACATTTTCTATTAATATAATTAATGATAGGAAAAGTTTCACATATATTTTGAAAACTAAAAAATTAAAAAAATTAAAAAAAATAAAGTCAAATGATTAAAATAAAATTTAGTATAAAGTTAAATGACTAAATGTGAAAGTGTGTTTTTACCTAAAAAATATTAAAATTATAAAATTAAAATAACATTTGAATCATTTAATTTTAATTTAGAAAATTCAGACTTGAGATTAACATCCTATAATGGGAAAAAAAAATCCTAGTAAGGCCATAATTTTCAACAATGTCATTTCCCAAAATATGATGTCCTATTTTGCATGAGCTTTCTGAATTAGTTCTTAATTAGATCTTCTCGAAGTGCATAATTCTTGCAATTAAAAAGGGTTAAACATAATAATTATAAGTCTCATGCAAAGGAAAAGCACACACACATTAATAAGTCTCATTTGATAAGAGAAGCTTAGTACTAATCCATGGAAAACAGCAATTGAAGTTGGGGTAGAATCTTAATTTTGTTGAGATAAAAATATATTTTAAATATTTTAGCTTTAATTTAATTTTTATTTTATTATTTAACTTGTTGTAATCTGCGAGTGCCTATCAGCTTTAAAGAAAAATTTTATTAAGTTATTATAAAATCAGTAATGTTATATGATGGTGAATGTTAGACTCTAAAAAGATAATAAAGACATAAAATAGGAATAATAAATATGAAAATGTTAACATATATGGTAATTATACAAGAATAAATAAGATATGAAATAATTATATATGAGAAAAAATTGGAGTAACATTTATTGAGAAGAAAATAATAGAAAATTATTTAAGATAATTTAGACATGTAAAAAGAAAAGTGTCAATTAAGCAAGTAAAACAAGTTAATCAGATGACTTTCATCCATATGAAAAAGTGTAGAAGGAGATCAAGAAGGACACTAAGTAAGATTATGAAAGCTAAATCTTTTGATAAATGATTTATCTAAATAAATTATTTTTATAGAACCCATGATGATGTATAAAACATGTAGCTGACCTAGTAGGGTAAAAATAATGTTATATAGTATTTAACTTGTAATTTAATTCTTTTTTCATTTTATTTAAGTTGACCGTTTAAATTTTAATTTAACGGATTTTATTTTATTCTGATCATTTAATTTATAAAAATTACATAAATATTTTCTTTCCTCTAACTATACCAAAATGCTTCAAAAAAATTGCCATATTCAATATTTTGATAACATGTTACCGAGTTTTAAATTCTTCAATCTTTATGAAGTACCTATAACATATACTCCACCCAAAACGGCAAAAAAAGTATGAGGGATACGATGAAAAACTAGCTGGATTGTAGTAAGTGAAAACAAAAAAGAATTGTAATGAACAGGGATATCCCAGCATATTTTGCATGGGAAACGAATGAGCCCATTTTTGTCTTTTCCCAAAAGCTACCTCAATGCCCCATTGCTTTAATTTGTGGATATTTTATAACAAACTGGGGATAAAAATAAAAGTTAAGCAAAAATATTATCATCGATAGCTAAAAACCAATTTCTTTGTGATATAAAAATAATTAAAGTGGACTTTGTCATATATCTTTTTGATAAAATTAATTTTTTATTAAATAATGGAATGAGAAATTTGAAATGAATGGAAAGATTGTAGATTCTATTGACCAAACACTAAAAAGTTAAGCAATCGTAATTCTTTTCCCTTCTTCAAAACTCTTTTTTCCTTTAACAAATAACTCAATATTTGATAATTACATTAAATTTTAACTAATTCAAGTTGAGTTTGTAGGATTATAAAGACAACAAAACTTTCTTAATGAGTAATTAATATAGTTGCATGCTCAAAATTCGAAGAAAAATGCGCTAAATATACAAAAATGTGCAAAAGGGCTTCAAAACTCAAATTTGAGAAAACAAAAAGGGCCTATATATGTTCCCTCCCTTCTATGTTTTTTCATTGTTTAGGATTGCTTCATGGAAATTGAGAAATCGTCATATTAATTTTTACCAGTGATTTGATTGTAATACCCTCAGTTAATGATTTATATTAAATTAAATAAGAATGATATAGTTGGAAAAATAAATTAATAATGCATTGAAAATCTAAAATCAATGATACATTTGAAACAAAATTAAACTCTAAAACTATGAAAGAAATAGATTAGAAAAAGTGAAAAAATGGGGAGGAGTATGGTTTTAGGAGTACTCAACAACAATAATAACATTAATCTTATCCCACTAATAGTTTTAGAAATACTCACTGAAATAAATTGCCCTAAATGGCCTAGTAGTTACCGTAATTATTTTTTTAAAAAAGGGGTATGTTGCCATTAGAGCTCAAGATTAATGTTTATTTATAACTAGAAGGATAGTCTGGATAGAGAGCAAAATGGTAATTTTGCCGGGGAAATTATTTATGGGTAGTGGTCATGTGCCGATTGCCTAATACTCGTTGGCATCCAAGTATACGGAGTGTGCCATGGCACGTACACTGATCCAAGAATCCCGTGATATGCGTGATCAACCGTTATATATGGCACATCCATGGCATACCATACTTGAGAAAAAAATATTAAACGAGTTATAATTGTAATATTAATAGTCCAATAATCATTCACATCAATGTTTTTTTAATATTAACATTTATAAAAAACTGCAGTATTTATTATTTATAAATATTGCAGCTCATCTGGTTTTGTGCAATATATTGAACCTATTTTTCATTGATTTGTTATAAATTTTTTTAAGAAAATTTATATTTGATGGTGAAAATAATAAATTAATTATAAAATAGAATTTGTTATTATCCATTTTCCTAATTTTACTATTTAATATTTTAAATTTTAACATTTTTTAGTGAAAATTTTTTTTATAATTAATTCATTTTATCGGTTCCTATATGTAATTTCTTCTTTTTTTTTTATAAGTTGGAAACTAATATAAATGATGATTTTAATTTGTCAATAAAAAACTTAATTGGTAAAGATTTAAATTTAAATAGGAATACACAGTGAGAGTTGGCCGTTAGCGTCGTCCGCTAGCAAACACGTTATTCCAAATCTGAAACGCACAACACACACTAACACTAGTGCTGCCCGCCGGACTAGTACGTCGTCAGTCCAATGCATGTGTACTATGATATCATATCACTTTGTGGCCCTCCTCCAATTCCCCAGCAAATGAGGTAAACAAAGCATTTTCATTTTCATTCTTATTTAGCATCTGAAATATATATATATATATATCATATGAAATATAATAAGATGCGCATTCTAGACTTCTCCTGGTTCCTTTCCTGGCTTCCTTACTCTCCTCTCAGCGCATCCCCATCACACTCAAGTGCGTGTCTATATATATATGTGTGTGTGTGTGTGTGCGCCCGTATACCAAAATATCTGTCCCTCCCTGCAAACCCGAACCACCAAATTTAATCAAAAGCTACCTCCTGGGAAAAGAGCCTTTCATTCTCACGTTTTCTTCTCTGCGCTTCCTTCAAGTTGGCTTTCGAGTTCCGTGGTTAGTTTTTCTGATCTTGAATTACAGTTTGCTTTCTTGTATTTCATGGCATATTCAGCTGGTATGTATATTGTGTGAGTATTTTTTCGGGCAAGTGTTCTTGTTTGGATTATTGGATTTTATATGATTGCGTGAATCTTGCAGCGTCTTTTGGTTTGTTCATCAGTGAAATGAGATCGATTGGAATAATGTGTAAACCTTTTAGTCTTGAACACCTTCTGATTGTTTGTATTGTTCTCTCTGTCTCTCTTTCTTTTCATTTGTTTCTTTCTTCCCGAATCCTATAATGGTTGCTGATCGATGTTCTGTTTTGTTGGATTAAGTTACTTTGGATTCTGATAACCAATTCAGCTACGAAGAAATGGTGGTATATCTAGTTTTGTCTCGTTGCAGTCTTTAAACAATCATCATTACATGTCTGTTTGCTTATTATTACATGGTTTTACAATTCTCTTTCTTCTACATTTCCACGTTTGTTCCAACGGGGAAAACACAGATTCTGGTCAATGGATCGATACTTAAAGAATGTATTCTTGTCATTTTCTTTTCGCATTAAATTACAAATCATAGGGTATTGTGATTGATCAAGCACCGGTGGCTTTCTTGTTATTTTCCTTTTTCTCAAGGCAAAATTAGCTACGTTTCTTTCTCTGCAAAATCCGAGAGTTTGACATGACGAACTCATTCCAGTTAGTCTTTAGTTGATAAATGGGACTTCTGTCCCCTAAGTTGTCTAGTACTGGTCTTCTCTGGAGCTATATGTTAAAACAATTTGTCATCACCGATTACTGTCCTTTCATTTTCTTTTACTCCGTGCTTTGACAGCAGACAACATTTATTTTTAATGTTTGGCTTCATTTCCATAAATGGTCGTTCTCCTCCTTCTGTTGTCAAAACAGCATTAAATATGCCTTTCAAATATTGGGGGATATTTTCCAGTTAAAAAGTGACTTCTGTTCCAAAGGAATGCAAAATATAAGTAGACCATTACTTTTGCTTCATTTAGTGGTCTAGGAATGCTGGACGTATGGACCATCGTGTCTTTTAATTCTTTTGAATGCAACAATAAGAGCAAGCTCTGCTTCAACTAAGCGGGATTTTCAAATTAATCACTTCTTAGCGGGTGTCTACATCGCCGAAATCTCAGTAATTCAGATAAGGAGAAATGTTATGCTTGACTTTATACGATATTGGAGATCTTCTCATAATACATCAAACTGAATGAATTAATCAAGTGTACCAAAAAGTTGGAGGTCTTGGCAGATTTTACTTGGGTCTATAAAGTTCTCAAATCATAGAATTAATTAGTTCATGGGCATAATTTTATATTTATTTTAATTTTATGTCATGAATCTTATGAAACTTAATTGCAGGCTTTTGAGCAGTACTACTTCAAGTGCAATACTCTTTGTTAGCATTAAAATTGTGCGACGTATCTACCGTTTTCCATGGATTGTTCCCACATTGGAAGTTCTGAAAAAACAGATTCACAAGATAATGAGGCTGAAATCGAGGAACGTGACATTTCAAAACTGATAGAAAGGCGAAAGGCGACTCTGAATTTAGACAGACAGAGATCATGTGAGGAAAGGTCATTCTTCACTGAACTAAGAATAAAGACTTCTCAACGTCACTTGTCCAAAAATGCTGAGAGCACCGATCGCCTGGGGGACAATCTTGATAAAGCATTATCTCCATTGCGAAAATCAGTTACTAATACCCCAAGATTACCAGCACCGGATCCACAATCAATCTTACTTGAAGGCTGGGAGGCTCTGAAGCGTTCCAAAGTAGAGTTTCGTGGTCACCCGGTTGGGACAATTGCTGCCTCGGATAATTCAAGAGAGAATCTGAATTATGATCAGGTGCCAGAACCTTAATGTATCTGAATTTTCATTTGGGGAGAGGGGATGGGTTTCCAATATCTAATGAACTTTGCATCATACTACCACCACTTTAGATATATAATGATTGTAAGGTACCTTATTTCTGACTGATTGTTCGGTACCTAAAATAATTCGTTTGGCATCATTTTCTCTTTTTCTCCAAGTTATTTATGACATCGACCTCAAGTGTGTGACCACTCAGCACTTGCAGTTCTTGGTTACTGTTTTTCACTGAAAGCCATGATTTTTCATGAAGCAATACTTCTAACTATAGGAATTTACAATAATGCCAGATAAGCTAGAATGTATTTTGCTGATGACTATTCTACATGTACCCCTCTTGTCATTGTTTTACTTCTATTTTTTCTACCTAGACAGGGATTTGACTACTATATATTCCTCTTACCAAATCTGCCCACTTTCAGTGATGGAAGTTGTTATCTAAGGTACTGTTCGTGTGCATAGGTGTTCGTAAGAGACTTTGTTCCAAGTGCGTTGGCCTTTCTGATGAAAGGGGAACCTGACATGGTTAAAAACTTTATCTTGAAGACTCTTCGCATTCAGTCGTGGGAGAAAAAAGTTGATAGATTCCAGCTAGGTGCAGGAGTGATGCCTGCTAGTTTCAAAGTATTACATGAGCCAGTCAGAAAGCATGAGATCCTGATAGCAGATTTCGGTGAAAGCGCAATAGGAAGGGTTGCTCCTGTGGATTCTGGATTTTGGTGGATCATACTACTTCGTGCATATACAAAGTCTACTGGAGATACTTCCTTGGCTGAACTCCCTGAATGTCAAAAGGGCATGCGGCTGATTCTCAGTTTATGCCTTTCAGAGGGGTTTAACACGTTCCCAACTCTTTTATGTGCTGATGGATGCTGTATGATTGATCGTAGAATGGTGAGTTCGTACAAATTTAGTCGGAGGATGAGATGATTCTTTTAAACTGTTCTACATTTATATGGAAAGAAGAAGAAATCATTTGTGTGCCCAATGTGACATCAGCTGAATCAAGAGTCCATAGAATAATTATGTATCAGACTGATTATAAAGTTAGTTATTGAAAGGGGATATTTCTTTTAGGTATTCCGACATTTATTTCTAACGTTTATTTTTACTCTATTTAATTGATGATCTATGGTTTCAGGGAGTTTATGGGTATCCCATTGAAATTCAAGCACTTTTCTTCATGGCCTTAAGATGTGCCTTGCAATTGCTTAAGCAAGATGACGAGGGAAAAGAATTTGTGGAACGAATTGTCAAACGCATGCATGCCCTAATCTATCATCTGAGAAGCTACTTTTGGTTGGATTTGAAGCAACTTAATGATATATATCGCTACAAAACTGAAGAGTACTCACATACCGCAGTAAACAAGTTTAATGTTATTCCTGATTCGCTTCCAGATTGGATTTTTGATTTCATGCCTCAGCGTGGAGGCTACTTTGTAGGAAATGTCAGTCCTGCTAGGATGGATTTCCGCTGGTTTTGTTTGGGTAATTGCATGGCAATTTTGTCGTCCCTGGCTACTCATGAGCAATCCAATGCAATCATGGACCTCATAGAATCACGGTGGACGGAATTAATTGGGGAGATGCCTGTGAAAATTTGTTATCCAGCTTTAGAAAGGCATGAATGGCGTATCATAACTGGATGTGACCCAAAAAATACTAGATGGAGTTACCACAATGGAGGGTCCTGGCCAGGTACTCTTCTGCCTTGAGCTACCATTGGCATGGAAATATGTATCACTTCCTTCCGTCTATTTTAATATAAAATATTTTTAATGGAATCATGAAAATTAAGTATGGAAGTTAAAGTTAATTAACTATCTCGATTTCTTAAAAAATTTTAATATTTTTCTAAAATTACCCTTATTTAATTTTTCTCCTTCTCTCTTTGAGATATATTAAATATAGATATTTTTTAAAAATACATAATAAATACTAACTCATATATTGTAAATGAACCTATATTTAAAATCAGGACAAAAGATCCTATATTTAATATTGAAGAAAATAACTAGTTTTACTGTATTTGTTTTCTCCCTAATATTTAAGATGGCTGAAAACACCTAAATATTTTCTTTCTATGATAAGCTGCTGTTCAGCTGCCTCTATTTTCCCTTTTAGCTTTTCTGTTGACAGATTTCCTTGAGATGGATCAAGGCTGATGACATGTTACCCATTACTAAATCAAAATATATAAAATATCAAGTATAAGGAGTTGCACTGTTTACAAACTATAATCAATGCAATTTATTTTGAGTTCCGTGCAAATGTACAGGTTTACTTTAATTTGCATGAACCCACTCTTATTAATCGGAATCTCCAAATCAATGGCCTATGAGCTGTAGACTGATATAAAAGATTATTGAGTCTTATCTATTGAGCTGTTCCACCTTAGGCGGCGAAATGGTACAGTTGCTGAGCGTTAATATTTATTTTAGATATCTGTGAGATCCATTATTAATGGGACTATTGTGGTGGTTTCATTCAGTTCTTTTATGGCTTCTCACGGCGGCCAGCATCAAGACTGGACGACCCCAGATTGCGAAGTGCGCCCTCGATATTGCTGAGACCAAATTATTGAAGGATAACTGGCCAGAATACTATGATGGAAAGCTCGGGAGATACATAGGGAAGCAGGCACGTAAATGCCAGACCTGGTCCATTGCTGGTTACTTAGTGGCTAGGATGATGTTGGATGATCCATCCCATTTAGGTATGGTATCATTTGAGGAAAGCAAACATCTCAGGCCTTTACTTAGAAGGTCATATTCGTGGAGCTAGGTGATTCATTATCATCCTTTATGACTGATTTTGACATGGAAAAGAGTAGAAGAGTGGAGTTAGAGCTAGGAGGAAGGTGGATGGTGGGCTAACAACAATCTGCTTCTCTCGTTACATTAGTCATTTGACGAGTTTTAGCATTACGTCCGTACTTCTATACCTAGTGCTCCAAGTTTTTGGGCCAAATTAGATGCTCTAGGAAACTGTATGAAGGCATACACTATTACATGCAAGCTTATGGATATTTCAAAACTATAAAATTTGAGTGCAATTCTTAGAATATTTGTGATTATTAACTTTTGATTTTTCACCGATCTAATTAGTCATTAACTGACTAGTTATTTGATTAATTTCAGAGTTCAAGTAAATCAGTTCATTAATTCACATATGATTAACTGTTATTTCATTCTAATTTTCATAATTCTGATTTTCTTATTATTATTAACTGTTTTTGCAACTAAAAAAATTAATTTAAATGATATTTTTTTTAAACCATGTGGGCTAAATTTTAATTGTATATTTTTAAAATGATGGTTTATGAATTTTCATGAGAAATTTTAAAATTCACTAAAGCATCCATTATGCATAAAATTTGTTTATATAATAGTAAATCCATATTTTACTAAATTAAATCTCGTCGAACTGATCCCCTATAAAAAATCCCAACAAACTAAATATTTTAGAATAATTTTTTGTGTGAAACATGGGAATGTGATAGTAGTATTATTCAAAAGCATTAACAGAAATTTGAGAATATATTTCCATGTTAAGCTATTATAATATCCATTATTCTTATACACACACATTTTACTTAGCCAGATTTTGATAACACACTTATATTACTCCCCGTCATTTATGCAAGTCATCTTCTGAAAAAATATTATGACCTAAAATATAAGTCATTTCACATGAGTTTGTAAAGTATCAATTGTTTCATTTAAAAAATATCCATTTTATCAATTTCTAATAAAAAAAAAGAAAAGATATAACTAACTTCATAGTATTTATTATGGGTAAATATAAAAATTAAAATAATTTTATTAATGTAACTAACTTTTTTTTTTAAATTAAAAGTGACTTAGAGTATAATATACCATTATCCATTACTCTTGGAAACACTTTGTCGAACTTTTGTTAAATATTCGTGAGTTGAATTTGCATTTCATCTAAACAAATGAATAAAATTTCATTAATCCTTAAACTCCACTCATTGACATAATTTTTAACATAAATTGCAGAGCATTATGTGTAAATGCTATCACTCGTCACCCTCATATACACCACTTGCTATTTTTTACAATTATTGTTATTGTTTAGTATATTATCACTTATAAAAGAAGAGTAAGAATTCAATTTTTAATGAATACATTTTTTTACATACAAAAAGATGTCAATTTTATTAGTGCTAAGTGAATTACAATTATTGTTGTTACTTATTACTTATTTAACATGTACTAATTACTATGATCATATTTTAAATTATCAACATTAGAAACAAACACAATTTTGTCTCTTTAAACAAATGATTTTTATTTTTTTTTATAAACAAAAAATTATATATATATATATATATAAATAAAGTGGAGCAAGCCATCACAGTTCAAATTTCAAACTCCGGCCCCAAAAATATGTTCAAACAGCTTTCAAATAAGGGAAATGAGACTAATTTTTATTAAGTTGTATCGTTTAATAATAACAAACCTACATAAAACGGTGATAGATGAAAAATAGAAGTATGTTTTTTTAAATTTTGTGCATTTTGTGCACTTGACAAATAAGTAAAAACAATCAGATGCACTTAAAAACTTGAATTATTTCTCTCTTAAAATCTTGAGTCAAATCAATCATAAAAATTTTATCCAATAAAAAGTTGTTCACCCACACACACATACATATTAAAAATATCATAATGCATAAAAAACTTTAATAAAAATAAAAAAGTAGTTTCATATTTTCATCTATTCTCATCTTCGATTTTTGTCTTTTCCGCGTCGCTCGCAGTTTCGGCCGAAGATTGCATCGGCTCAAAATTCCATATCCACCCTATTTGAGAACCCGAGACTCCAGAAGTGAAGAACTTTACCCCCACCAAAAGCCCCTTGTGCTGCGACTTCAAACTCTCTCCTTACCTGCCCATCATCTCCTTGCAGCCAATTCTCTCCTTCGCCGAGGGACTTAAAAGAAAAGGAAAAGAAAGAAGAAGGAGACAACGACGACCTCATGAGGCCTCAGAAAAAGCCGATCCACGCCGTGACGACATGGGTGAGGCGGCAACCCCCAAAGGTGAAGGCTTTTCTGGCCGTGGTTTCGGGTATGGCGGCTCTTGTATTGCTTCGGTTCATTGTTCACGATCATGATAACCTATTTGTCGCCGCCGAGGCCGTGCACTCCTTAGGAATTTCCGTCCTCATCTATAAGCTTATGAAGGAGAAGACGTGCGCTGGTATTAGCAATCATTATGTAGAAATTTTAGCAGTGGATTTTTTTTCATTTCTTGAGAATTTCTTGTTGATCGCATGTATTTCGTTTGATTAATCGACAATTGGTCTTGCTATGAACAAGCATTGTGCGATATTTGGGTATTCCGATTCTGGGATATGTGAATAGGGTAGATTGATCGAACTTTCCCGCTCATTGACCAGCTTTAGATCTTTCCACTCTCTTTTGACTTGTATCTTGAGAGCGAGAGGGGTATTTGGTAGTTTCAAACCTTAGATTCCCTTAATGCTTAGTTGGAATGCTCAGAAAACTTGGGTAAGGGAAAAGATCGATTCTTTTTATTGGGGATTAAGATTTTCGTTCGTGTTACTGTTAGATACGTGCTGGAGCCTGGATGCTTCTTTGTTAACCTGAGGCGAGTTCTTCTTTTCTATCCAGAAACATCAGAGAATATGTTTTTCGTTTAATTTTCTCGTTATTGTGGCTGAAATTATGTCTTGTTTGGAGTTTCTTCTCATTTTAATTTAATTCGAACGAATATTTAGTTTCTTATAGGTTCTGCCTATGTCACACAACAGACATTGGAGTGTTGATATTTCTATGTATAGGGTTTCTTTTCTTGTCATAGCTTTCATGCTTTTTGTCATAACTTTTTGTATTCGATGCTGTGCAGGACTATCTCTCAAATCTCAGGAATTAACAGCTATATTTTTAGCTGTTAGGTTGTACTGCAGTTTTGTCATGGAATATGATATACACACCCTACTTGATTTAGCTACTTTAGCTACAACATTGTGGGTTATATTTATGATTCGTTTCAAACTGAAGTCTAGTTACATGGAGGAGAAGGACAACTTTGCAATATACTATGTGGTAAGTTTGTTTATACCCATCCAATAAAGTTTCGTCTCTGTTGTTCTTTTCAAAGGAAGGTGATGTTGTACTAAGGTTTTTTTATCTGGAGCATTTTCCATAGCTTTTTATTATTCTATGGAAGTTATGGTTCTTAGTTTCTAAATTCAGTGTTTGTTGTTGTGTATTTATTCTTTAGATGGAAGACATGATACACGAACCATTGCAGCTTCAGTGTCTCCCATGTTCTGATATATCAAACATTAGGAAATTTATTAGATGCTGACACTGAATTACCTTGTTGACACTTGAATTGCCTATTAGAACAGAGTGGGGTTTAGGGTGTTCTATATATCATGCATTTGACTTAATATGATGTTCTTATTGAAATAGCAACAGTTGCGATGGCATTGTGTAAAATCTGCTACATTATTTACATGTGAGTCTTCTCTCCCCCCATCCCTTTCCCCTTTCTTATTGGTGTGTCTATCTACATGAAGGATCTTAACTGCTTTCTTTTCTATACAATCATGCAATTTTGTGACTGATAATCGATTGCCAGTAACTCATACACTTTACTTTCCATCTCAGTCTGGTTCATATCCTCTATCTTTGAAATTGAATTCAGGTGATTCCATGTGCTGTGTTAGCGTTGTTGATTCATCCATCAACTTCTCATCATTTATTGAATAGGGTTTTCTGGGCCTTCTGTGTATATCTAGAAGCGGTTTCAGTACTACCCCAACTGCGGGTCATGCAGAACACCAAAGTAAAATTTCTTAATTTGAATTTCATATTCCAAGGTTCTGCTTATAGGATCTAATTCTGTTACTTTCTTTTGTAACTCTTTTCCTAATGTTCTTTCAGATTGTTGAGCCATTCACAGCTCATTATGTATTTGCACTGGGTGTTGCAAGATTCCTGAGCTGTGCTCATTGGGTTCTTCAGGTATGGTTCTGTTCATTTAAAATAGTCATTGCATTAGTTACCCCTCTGAGTGCACATTTGGCCTGCACTTATTTCCGGCTCGTGCAGCAGGTCATAATCAATAAGAGGATATTTTTGGGGATGGCTATCTCTTTTATCATTGAATGAAATATATACATAATACTACAAGGACTAGTCTCTAAGAAAATTTTAATGGTATAACAGAGGCGTCTTTTCTCCTGAAGCAGTATTACACAGATATTGTTCTGCCTTTTGCAATTTTCGTTTTCTTTATTCGTATTTTGTAACTTGATACAGTTCATTCAATATGTTAACCTATTTGCAATACTTGCATCTGCTGCTTCTCTTAGCACAATTTCTTTAGTAGCATAACTCATCAAGATTTTCTAATAGCCCGTTTGCTACCAACTCATTTTTTTGCAACAGGTGTTAGATAGTCGTGGACAGTTGTTGGTTGCTCTGGGCTATGGTCTATGGCCATCAATGGTTCTAATCTCTGAAATTGTCCAGACTTTTATCTTAGCAGATTTCTGCTACTATTATGTGAAAAGGTTGGTTGAATACAATATATGGCTAGTTCTTCTCCTGCCTCTTTCTTATGCAGCTTTTTTATGACAGTCTGCAAAGAACTTCCTAGATTGACTCTTGTGACGTGTAATTGAATGCAGTGTTTTCGGGGGTCAGCCTGTTCTTCGTCTTCCCTCTGGAGTGGTTTGATTGGAAATCTGCTTCAGTGCAATCTCCCGTTGAACTTAATCAGGCGTTATGGTTGGTTATCCTCTTTGGAATCCTTTTTGTGTTGATATACCATCTTGGTTCCTGGGAAGAACCTGGTTGTTTGCGGAATTGGGCATGAAGAAAAACTAAATATTTATGCTTGTAGTAGTATGATAAACTTTCTATATGAAGTATCACATTTTACTTAGGTCCTTGGCAATGGTTTTCAGTTCTTATAGCTACTCAAAGTGCTCGAGCTCTAATTATTACAATTGAAATCACAATGAGAATGCAGGCCATGAGTCACTAAACTTCATTGACAAACATGCTCGGGTGATTTCTCCAGTTATGACCGTTAAAGAGAGACTTTGTGATATAGAATAGAATTACTTGAATAATTCCAGGTTCACAGATAATAAAGTGCAACTTGAAACATGGGTTCATGAAGTTAGAATGTTTAATGACCACAGAAATAACCTGTTTGTGTGGTCACCTCCATATTATTCACTGTAGGATCATTAGAAATGGTAACTATTGGGAAAAAGACAAGTTGGGATCTAGGGAAAAAAATGATTTTGAATGAGTACCTCACTTGAAAATTTTTAATGTGTTATGAATTGAATTGTCAATTAAAATTAACTAAATTTTAAGTGAACTAAATTTTTAAGTGATATTATTTTGTAAATGTTTTTTTCTCTAGTTCCTCACTTCTTTCTCCCTACTTACTGTTCTGACATGTATATTGAGTCACCAACAATATGGACAATTTACCAACCTGAAAAGATGCATTCAAACGGTTGAAAAGTTACACCTTTTGTATAAGTTAATGTGGGAGTTGAGCATGCTCTACCTCTCTGTACTATAGATTTAATGTAATGTAAAGGCACTCTGACATGTGCATAATGGTTAGAAATGCATATGGATCGGATTTTATTGTTTTACTGTTTATTATAAAAAAATTTAAATCCTTCAAATTTGACCCGAATGATATAAATAATTCATGTGAGAAATTTGGGTCTACTGACGAACGGGGCTGGTGATCCAATCACAATGATCTTGCAAATTGATGTAATCTGTCAACATTCTCATGTAAATTTTTTTCCTTTATAACGTTGACAGATTATCTTAATAATATTATAATTTCGGGATGGACATGTTCATCCGAGTCGAATGGAACGAACTTTTTTTTGTTAAATATAAAAGATTTTCAGTTTAAATACAATTTTTATTTCTTATGTAATTATAATTTTTGTCACTTCATCTAAAAAACGTTTAGAAAACTCTACATTAGAGAAAAACTAGCATATAGAAAAGGCATCATATAATTGTACAATCAATTAATAAGCACCAACAACGTATGAGAAGCTTAATGTCTTCTGCAGGTTTTTGATGTAACATAGAGTTGGCTGTAGGCATGCCTTTGAACCACTCAATCTTGTAAAGAGACTTAATCTGAACAAAGGTTCTATCAACTACAATGCATGTGTTCGAAGAGTATCAAAGTCTGCTATTACTTGTTGGTGGATTTTATTTGAAGGAAGCTGTAAATAAGAACGAGCATGACATGGCAATCATTTATAATGATGCTACAGTTAAGGATATGGAAGTGGAAGTTGCTATATAAACATGTTATTTCTTTTGTATTTAGAAGATTCCAGTCAACAACAAAGGGGAAGCCACCCGTGGCGGGGTCACCAAAGACTGCAATGGAGACTGGATATCAGATTTTATGGGTAAATTGGGCACTATACCCAGTACTGTTGTTGAAGTTATGGCTATCAACCTATGTTGGTACAATGGGTTCAGGAAAATCTTAGTTTGCAGCGATTCTATAGAGGCCAGCAAACTTATAACCCGTGGTATTGCTAATGACCACTCTTGAAGAGACACTTTTGAATAAATTAGAGAGCTTACCATGAGAGATTTAATTATTACGTCTAATGGCACGTTTGGGGTGGCTTAAGCAACCCTATAATTACTTAAAATAAGTGATTTTGCCCTTAAAAAGTGGAAGTAAACAATTTTCACTTAAAATAAAGGTCATTTGATTCAATTATCATAAGGTTATGGAATATAATAGAAAGTATGTAAAGGGAAGAAATATAAATAAAATACAGGGAGTTTATTTGGTATGATATTGAGAGAGATGTGAAATAAATTTATTTTTTATATTATTTATAAAAGGTATTGTGGTATTTTTATTTTATTTATGGACATATAATCTAAATTACATAAGTTTTTAGATGTGAAATTATAACTAGCTTCATACATGTAATTTAGATTACATGTATTTTGATAAACTAAATACAACAACTTATTACATCCCATTACATGGCATGTAAACAAATCAAACTGGTGGTAATTTTGCCCCCCAGGAGTGGAAGTAAAAACTTTTCACTTAAAATAAGTGATTAAACAGGTCCCAAGCATATGCGATTGAGATTTGAGAGGGATTTTGTTTTCATTAGAACCACCGGCAAGATACACGCATATTCTCGACAGCGATGGTGGGGGAGAGGGCCTCCTCTATTTTCTGTTTTTTGAATGGAAAGGCCTTTTATTGAAGAACCACAAGTTACAGGATGGAGACAGCCTCCTCTTAATCTTGTATAACTCCTAGGAGTCTTTTCTCCGAGCCTTTTTCCCAAAAAAACAAAAAGTCTGGTCAGGGGTTAGATGATGAACCCATATAGGGCCCGTTTAGTGTAGAATTCTGAATTTGTCTTTTTATTTTTCAAAACAATTCAATTTTGTCTCATCATAATTTTCATATAAACTTTAATATCAAACTGAAAATTGTGTAAAAGTTATTATATTTTCATCTACTTTCAATTTCAAAGAATCATACAACAAAGGAACAGGAGAGCAATACTATTTACCTTTGAATTTTAAAAAATAAATGTACACCTTTATAAAGTTAAAAATAAAAATTGGCTTTAAACTGATAATCACGTATATTAAAAAAAAGAAAAAGTTCGTTTTCTACAGAAAAAAAAAAGAAAAAGAAAAAGTTCGTCCCATTCGGCGCGCGGATGAATAGGTCCATGCTATTTCAGCCTATCAACAGTAGCGGAATTGCCAACCGCTGCAACACCAAGACTAGAGATTTTACACAGAAAATTGGATACTCTTCTTCTTCTTTCTCTGTAAATGTAAACTGCTTCGCTTTTCCCGTCACGTATAACCGTAAAAAGAATGTTGATAAACCTCGGATCCCGTCGTCGCGCTCCTTATGGTACCTATCTTTGTGCTGCTGTTTCGTCCTTTCTTCTTTTGCTTTCGGTGTCATTCTTGTACATTAGCCTTTCTCACTCTCATCCTCACTTTCACACCCACCTCTACCACCGAAACAACAGACCCTCGGTCAACTTCGACTCCCTCCTATCGGATTCCGACGACAACAAAATCTCCGGCACCGAAGACATGATCGACGCCCTCGACGTAATCGAAGAACAACAGGACGAGGAGGAGGAATTGAGGAATATTGAAATGGAAGAAGAAGACGAGGTGTTCGATCAAATCAAGGTTTCCGGGCATTTATTTGATCACGTGAGTGGGGCTATTAGGAGGGCATACGATCAACGTTCAATGGAGGCGTGGGACGACGATAGTCGGGCTGGGTTTTTTATGGGAGCCGGTGGGGTGGAGGATCGGAGTAAGGCGGCGTTTGGCTCCGACGACGTGCCGGTGGACGATCTGGTGAGGAGAAAGGCGATTCAAGTGATGGGGATTGAGGATGCGCTGTTGTTGAAGGTGGGTAAGAGGGTTTCCCCATTAAGGGAAGGCTGGGGTGATTGGTTCGACAAGAAAGCTGATTTTCTGAGGAAGGATAAGATGTTGAAGTCGAATTCAGAGGGTTTGAATCCGCTGCACAACCCGATTCTGCAAGATCCAGATGGAGTGGGTGTGACTGGTCTGACCAAGTGTGATCGAGTTTTCCAGAAATTACTGATTAATGATTTCAAGGAAGTCCCATTTCCATTTCTGGGTTCCACAAAGTCGTCCAAGTTGCAAGGAAACGAGGCTAAAGTAAAAGAATGTGATAGTAAGGCTAAGGCAGGTAATTAATGTTGGTTAATTGAGAGTGAGTGATATTCATAATCACAAATATAAAATATAAAATATAAAAGACACTTTACAATATATGAGTTAATATTTATTATATATTTTTAAAAAATATTTATATTTAATATATTTAAAAAAAAATTAAATAAGAATAATTAAAAAAAAAATATGAAGATTTTTAGATAAATTAAAATAATTAATTAGTTTTAATTTCTATTCTTAATTCACATTATTCAATTAAAATTATTTTATATTAAGTATATGAGAAAGTATATTGTCTATAGGTAAATTAAATAACATTAACTAATTAATTTACAAGACCTAAATGACCGAACATATTGATGATGGTTTGTTACTTTTACTGCAGGAGGCAAGATGTTGGCAGAGGACGACACTGATTTAGGAAAATGCAACCCTGAAATTGCGTGCAAAGCCCAAGAACATCCCTGATCGTGATTATACGCCTAGAAAGAAAACAAGTATTGTAGCGGAAAGAAGACGTAGCAACCAAGTTCTGATTTTGAACTTAATTATTGTTAAATAGTCTATCACATCAAGGAAAGGAACTAATGCCACTTCAAGGGACCTTCAAGCTCCACAGTGGGAAGGATCGTTAAGTTGTTGTGGATTGACTGAAATGATGCAGCATCTCCCAATTTGAGTAATTTCTCTTATCTGTTTGGTTGGAAGAATTTGAATGGGAGGAGTTTTTATCTTTTTTTTTTCTTAAATTAAATAAGAGAAGAATACTTTTTCTTGATAGAAAAAAAAATATGAGAGAAAATACTCATTTTTTTATTTAATTAAAAAAAATAAGCTAAAAGATTTTTTTTTCTTATTTTAAAAAATCTCTCCAACCAAATAGAGATTTAAATATATAGTAGTGTAGGAATTGTGAGTTTCACCCTCTAATGATCCATGTAATTTATTTTTTTTCAGTTTGAGTAAATTTATCTTTTAGAGATGCAGTTAGAAAGCGAGTTTCACCCACTAATGATAAATAAAAATATTTATCTAGGAGCTGCATGAGCCCTGTTTTCACATTGGTGTTGCTACTCCTGTTCGCGTACGTGTCAACATTATGCATTGGCTCAACTAAACATTCATTCAATATCATTCAACTTTTGGATGTTAGACTCTCAGATGCTTTTTTTTTTTAGCCAGAAACAACTTTAGATGCCTTATATAATGATTAATGGCAAGTTGAAAGTGGATTATCGTGATGTTATGCCAGAGCGAAGAGGAAGATGACCCTGTTGCTCCAGCGACAGAATGCAATCATCAAACATTTCCTGGATAGACTTAAACTCGAATCCTAAGTTTCTTATCTTGGACGTGTTTAGTTCATAGTATGGTCTATCTCGTTTCTGAAACCTGAAAATCCAATAAACCATCACTCTTGTTAGTAAAAGACATAAGAATTATTACCACGAAAAAAATTTCTTAAGGTGGATAATAGAAATCGGCCCATTTTTGCCCACAAGAAAATTGAGTGCAACCTTTTAGGGATGGGAAGCCATGGAAAGCGAACAGCAAGAAGGGCGGTTAACTCATCATTATTCAGTACTATGGAGCTACAGAGGTATCGACCAGAGGCAGCTTCATTCTCGTAAACCAGGATATGGCAAAGTGCAACATCGTCAATATGAACGTATCCCATCCTTCCATGCCATCCGAATTTCTCTGTTTCCCCTGCATCATATAAATAAAATAAAATGATTCAAAATTCAATTAATCTTCTTAAAGAAGGTTAATACTACTACATATTAATATTATATTGCACCTTTGAGCAAGCCCAGGACATCAGATGCCGTAGAACATAGTTCTGGTGGCAAGCTAGGTCCAATAATGAATGATGGTAGCACAGTCACCAAATGTATCCCATTTTCTGTGCAGAATTCCCACGCTGCTTTTTCTGCCAGTGTCTTTGATAATGCGTACCAAATCTTTTTTGGTACATATATATGTAAGAATGGATTCATATGCATGCAGGGCTATGTATGTAAAAATATTTATATACCTGAAGTTTCTCGCATAGTTCTGTGGAGCTCCAGGATGACTCATCCAGAGGAATGTTGGGGTCGAAATCATCTCTCACCCTCACTGCTGAAGAAGATGAAGTTAAAACCACCCGGCGAAGGGACTGGTTCTTCAGACACGAACGTAGCACATTGAGAGTGCCTTCAACTGCTGGTTTCAAGATTTCTGCCTTTTTGTGGGATTTAAATTCCAAGATATGATGACAAAGCATCAATGAAATTAAGTCTTGTGAAAGGAGTGATGCATATAAATATATTAGTATTTTGTATCATTTTGTTGTACCTTGGGATCTGATGAAGGTTTGAGCACAGGAGAGGCGGTGTGGAAGATGCCGTTGCATCCCATGACTGCATCGTCGAAGCTGCCTTCCACCATTAAATCAGCTTTTACAAGGCGGAGTCTCTCTCTTGCCCCTTCCAGCCTCCATAAATGTCGTAGTTTCTTCTCGTTTGCTGCAGCAATACCACAAATAAATATTTAGGTTATTTTTTTAAAAAAGAAAAATGAAATGATGAAGGTGTGTGTGTGTATGAGAGATATATATAAAAGAAACCTAAATGTCGAACAGTTCCAGTGACATGATAGCCGGACAAAAGAAGTCGCTTAATAAGCCAAGAAGCCAGAAAGCCAGAAGCCCCAGTCACGCATACACTGCCTTTGAATTCCCCATCACACCCTGACAAAGGAGGAGCCATATATATATATATGCCTTAATTAATTCCCTCTTACTGTATATACGATACGATCCTTCCAAATGATCTTCGATCCCACATATATAAATATGCATGCTATTGCTTACATGTGACCTCCTCACAAGTATTGGATGACCAAACTAGATCAATCTCTTTGATCAAGAATGTCATTATCCTCATCAAACATGGATATGGGATGACCTAGCTACCTTGAACAAGTTTGTTATAGGGTAAAAATGCTTCCATTGTCTTCACTCTATTGGTTATTTTAACTTTATTTTTTTAATTAGGTTTATGGGACTGAATTAAAATATTTGACTCAAGTGATAGTGTAAAATCCCTGCCTCCTTATTGGTTATTTTACCTTGGTGAACAGCTGAGATGTTATTAAAGACAGACTAATATTGAAATACAATTAATAATATCAATTTGCATAAATTTTTATAAAACGCTACATCAAATACAAAGATATTGGAACGTTGCATTATATTGATACCTCAAATGATTTCCTTGCAATTTGCTTTGACATCCCACTTCAAACGTAGCAGCAAACAGCTAATTAAAAACATTGAATTCATTCAATGGTTTTTGGACTAATTTTTATTAGGCCTAATCTGAACATAACCATAATTTAAAGTCAATCACGGAAAAGTCCCTTCATTTCTTTTTAACTATTATTTTAAGAAAATTTTTATTTATATTTACTTATCATTTTAAAAATTAAATATAACATCAATGTTTGTTTCTATTTATTTATTTTCTTAAATGCATATTAGAAAAGTAAAATTTTTTTGACATATTAATTATATTTTTTAATCTGCATGTAAAAAATAAAAAGATAATGGGAGTACAATAGTTGGCCTGGAAAGATGAATATAATATTTATTGTGTAGTTAATTTTTTTTGGCGATTCCATTTTTAGAAAAAGGTACTTCATGAAATTTTATCTCGTTATTTGTTTTTTTTCGTAAGGAACTTTTGTGTTATTTTATATAGTGCCGTACTACAACCCAAAAAAAACAAGATTCAGGAATATACATGCAAAATAATTAAAGAAAAGAACTTGTTGATGGAGAATAAAAGATATTCCTTCGGTCTAATTTCTATTTGGTTAATTATAAGAGAATTAATTAATTAAATTTATTAAAAACTCATATTATTTTTCAACATTACCCTTAATAAACATAATTTTCAAGACTTTTTTTTTTCAAAAATTAATTAAAAATAAAGATAAATTGGAAAAAAATAATTAATACTTTTGTCCTTATCTAAATGAGATTCATATTTTAGGCTAGAAAATAATTTTAAAATAGAACTTATATTTTAGAGTTGATAAATTCTAAAACAGAACTTATAATTTAGAGTAGAGGGGGTAGTTCTTAGCTATGATATCTTCCATTATGAATGAAGAGGTACTATACATTGAAGAGCCATGCATGTTGAACTCAAATTACACGCATGCTACCTTTAAGAAGCACACAAACATTAAAGACTCAACCTCCAATCAAGAGAATATATGTGTGTGTGTGTGTGACGTGCGTTTACAAGCAACAAGGTATAACGCGAAAATGATTAAACAAATGACCAAGATTGAATTTAATTAATTAGTAAAGAGAAGATACTCAATAATTTTGTGAAGATTCTTTTATTGTGCTTCTTCAATCTTTTCACCGATTTGATCATGTTGGTGCAAATATTCCCTTAAGTACACGTGCGAATTGCAAAACTTGAGAAAGCTTTTTTCTTTTTTTGGAGTTCAATATAACTGCGTTGGGTCTTGAATGATATATATCATTGTTTCTTCTGCTCTTTCTAACGTTTGATTCAACTGAGAGTAAATATGTTAGAATTCAAAGAGAAATATGCTGCATAGCTTCAAATATACATATAGATCATATGAGAACTCTTCTTCGTCTTCTTAGCCTTCAAATATACATATACGTACATCATATGAGTACTCTTCCTTATCTTCTTAGTCTTATTCTTCTTCCACAGCGTGAAATTAAGACTAATATGTTTGTCTTATATTTGATGTTAGCAACGAGAACATGATGGGATTGTGACTAATAGAGTTGATCAAGGTTTCAAGATTAAGCCTTATGAGGACAAAACTAGAAAATTCTTTAGGAGTGAAATTTCTTGCTTTCATTGAATCCCATGAATTCAGCTCGCCTGAGGTAACTTAATTTTATTTTATTTTTTTAATTCACTGAGGTTTAATTAGAGAAAACCCAACCAAAAGCTGTGATGCTGCACTCAATTATAAATGGGACCAGCAAGGACACGTGGCAGCTTCTCGAGGGAATATGGAATTTGTGAATCACTGAAAGGTGAGTGAGGTGTGCGGAGATAGCATGATAGTGGAGGGAATGTGGAAGGTGAGGTGAGAGAGGAAGAAGGGAATTTAAGGGAAGCGAATGAAATGTGAAGGGTGTGGATGCTTATTATGAGTCTTTCCCACTGAGCTATTCTTCTCTTTCTCTCAGTGAAATTCTCCTCCTTTTGCTATTTCCTTTCTCAGCGTTCCCCATTGAGTGCTTGTTCTTCTTTTATTCTTACGCTGTGAAGTTGTAATTAGAATTCAATATAATATAAATTCCTTTTTAATTATCTCTATGTTTGTTGTTGATTGATTTTATAGGAGGCCATAACAATTGGTGCTCTTGTTGAGAGATCCTGCTTTGATGGCAGACTTAACAGCTGAGGAGGAAGTTTTACTAGATGAACTTAAGCTTCATTGAAACGTCTTTCAGAGTCGATTGTCCGACACAATGTTATCACCAATGCACAATTAGATTGATTGAAGTCCTCTATACTCCAAGCTTTGCCATCGATAGATTCTTTGGTTGCTAATGTCGATCGGCTCTATCAACATGCCGCAATGAAGTCAAATCTTGAACTCTTTTATAATGGGCTTGAATTGAAACATGATAACCGACTATTCGCCCAACCGCTGCCTACTCCTTCCATTTCATACATGAAATCACAATCTGAAAAGATTTTGGTTCCATCGATCACATACCCATCATTTCCAATGTCTGATGTCAAGTTTTTGGAGACTGATTCAGTGACCCAAGATTCTCAAGCTTGGCTAGTGCTTGCAAACAAAATGGACGGAATTACCAATGATGCCTCTTTGGATTGCTCAATCAATGAGCTCAAACCTGAGATGAACGACGAAGCCATTGCTCAACCACCACAACTTACACATAATTTTTCTTTCGTTGTTGATTTTCACACAGCTGCTGTTGTGCAGAGTCATGGGCCTTTGCCACCCTCGTTTCAGCTCACCAAGCCCGCACCTCAATTGCCAAATTGGGCCTCTTTAGCCCAAAATCTTACAACCCAATTTCCGTCATTCCAACTCGATAGTATTGCCCTGAAAACCTCTGTCGATCAATTTTCTAGAGGATTTGTGTTGCTTCTTAATGGCATCATAGATCACTTGGAGGAAGTGCTGTTTGACGATTTTATCAATCAAGTGCTGCTAGTGGTCATGCACAAGGTTCTTGCCTCGACACCATCCTATGTCCTTTATGTGAAATTCTTTTGGCCATGATCAGCAACTTCTATTGGTGAGCCTTCTCCTCATCCTTTCTCTTGTTTTGCATCTCAAGAATCTATAGAGAATGCAACACTTGCATTTGGATCAGCGAATGGATTGTATATCATTTCTTTGATTTCTTTTATGGTGGCTAGCCCTTTCAATTTTTCTCAGAGTCTTGCCTCTGTTCAGCTCTGTCTTTGATTTTAGGGGTACATGTTCAGTATTGTGCTTATCATAGCTTGAATATTAGATTGGATTTTGATCCTAGTCCTATAACAAAGAGCATAGTTCATGGTTTCCTACGAAGCTTTGTTTCACTATATTTGTTAATGATTACTTCAGTGATGGAGGTTATAGTCAATCGCCGATAAAGTATAGTGTAATGGTACCTGCAGAATTATAACAGATATATAGAGTACAGAGAATTCACAAACAACTCCAGTATTATTATGATGCAGTGAGAATATATCAGAATGATAACTCTCAGGTTAACATAGAACAGAGAAAGGAAATCTCATAGAAAGGAAGCAATCTAGAGCAGAAAAGAAGAAGTCTCAGAGGAAGGGAATCCACTCAAATCTCTCCTCCTCATTCACTCGTAACCCCTCCTCATATATCTGTTAATTTCCACGTGGCTTTCCTCAAACGGTTACTCCTTCTAACGTCCTCATGCAGGGTTACCGATTCTTGCGGAATTTATGACACCTGTCCTTCTAGAGTTTCCCCCTCCTGAATCATATGAGTTTGGTTTTCATCCATATTGTATTGTTAGCCCATATAATCCCGTCTACATTATTAGGTAGGTCCACATTATTGGGTTGGCCCATGACATATAGGTTCTTTGTTACTCATCTCATTGACGCTTCCATTGTTACATGACACTGAACGGGGTAGGAGTGATTTGATGTTATGGTGGGTTGCATTTGATGGTGTCGCTAATGTAGCTAAACTGTCTGATAGCAATCCTCAATCGGCATGGCTCTTCAAAAGGAAATATAATTATGGCAGACCTTTATTTTCAACAATAACTTGGAACATATATCGATGAAGCCCATTCACTTTGGCAAAAATGAGTTTGTTTTCAATCCCAATGGAGGAAAATTGTTCATATCAGTTGGACTTTTCATTTATTCTACGGTTCTTGGTTCCGTTCATCAATCTTTCTTTTTTATTTTCAAGGTACATGTTCAGCACTGGGTTTTTGTTGCTTTGAATCTCATATTGGTATTCGATCCCGTTCCCTAATCTTTTATTCAATTTTATTCCCTATTGTACCAAGTAGTAGGACTAGGAGACAAGATTTGGGTTCACCTTCACTTTGTTGCTTCCAATCTCCATGTCAGCAATTCAGGCCCCATCATTGACCAATTTTCATCTAATGGTTATGATCGATACCCACTCATGATTTTGAAATATATTCCGTCTTTGTCGGTTACTCATGTTGTCAAATATCAAGAAGGGAAGTTGTATATCAAAACTTTGCCTACTAGAATTGATAATGACAAACTTTTCACTGAATTTGGTACACTAGTTTGTTGCAAGGTTATGTGGGACCCAAGTAGCATTAGTAGAGGTTCTAGACTACAATATTTTCATAGTTACGCTTTCTTACTCAGAAAAGTGATTCTAGTGAGAATTCTTGCTGCTTATTTGCGGAGGTTTTGGACTACAATTTGGCATATTATAGTTCATTAGATAATTGAATTGTTTCTTGCGGCAATTATTCCAATTCCTCGGCCTCTCAACATCATTTTGAAAGAGCATCACTTACCAATTGTTTTGAAGTGTCAATTTTATGCTAATGCAATCGTAAGCTGGCATCATTTCTGCTTGCCACTTCGTTTCTGTAGCACACTTTCTACAGTAATTTGTGCTTTTATCTTGCATGTGCCTCATCCTGAAGCTCTTGACCATTGGGAATCATGCAAGGGCTGTGCATTTCCCCTTTTGAATCTAGTTGTTTGAAGTGGTTCACCAAGTTTGTTGAATATGTGCTCCTTCAGATTCAAGGGTTGCATTGTTCAAAACACAACCATTGGGAGAGCGCAACTACCGCTCCAACTGCTGTAGACTTCATTTTTAATGTACTTTGGGGTTTTTTGTGAATGGCAATTTTCTTTTGGTATATGATTTTTTTTTTCTCATCAGGGTCCCTTGATGTCTCTCTTCATGGGCATATGACACATTCCTTTGTTTTTAGTAAGATCAGGCGACCTTTTAGACATGTCCAAGATGTCATTATCTTATACATTCACAACCCACTTTTTTGGGTCACCCACATTTTGGTCTATTGGAATAGTATTGATCAATCTTTATGGGCAGACATGAATGCTTTGTGAGTCCTTATTGCTTTCAACCTCAAGGATCTTGAGGACAAGGTCCATTTTAAAGGGGGAGGTAATGTGATGATGCATTCAATTATAATTGGGACCAGCAAGGACACGTGGCAGTTTCTCGAGGGAATATGGAGTTTGTGAATAACCGAAAGGTGAGTGAGGTGTGTGGAGATAGCATGATAGTGGAGGGGATGTGGAAGGTAGGAAGAAGGGAAATTAAGGGAAGCGAATGAAATGTGAAGGGTGTGGATGGTTATTGTGAATCCTTCCCTCTGAGTTATTCTTCCCCTTCTCTTTGTAAAATTCTCCTCCTTTTGCTATTTCCTTTTTGAGCTTTCTCTTATGAATGCTTGTTCTTCTTTTATCCTTATGCTGTGAAGTTGTAATCAGAATTCAATATAATATAAATCCCTTTTTCATTATCTCTACGTGTGTTGTTGATTGATTTTATAGGAGACCATAACAACAGCCTAGTTGATTGATTTAATTAGATCGATTTCTTGAGAGTTTAATTTAAGTGTGATCCGTTAAAATTGACTTCAAAACCCTGAACACCACCAAATTAACCACCAACTACCTCCAACTCAAATATATATATATATATATATATGTATATGAATAAAATTAAATTTTGCTTACTTGAACAAATTGGATTAATTTTCCTAGTCATAATTAACAACTTCTTAATGCCTTTTCAGATGTGGAGGGCGGCTCTTTCAGAAATGATAGGCTGCGTTTCTCATGTTTGCACTATTTGCTTCCATCATCGCGCATGCTTGAACTCAAACGTGGCTGATCCCGTGCTACTGGTTCCTTTCTGTGTGTTCTTCGTCGTCTACTTGTTCCTCATGACCATGGCTCCTCTCTCCAGCAGCCACATGAACCCCACCTTCATCTTTATCGCCGCCTTGAAGGACGTCGTAACCCTATCTCGTGCAACCGTCTACCTACTTTCAAAGGAAGGTTTGTCATGGACATGAGGTGAAGATCGATCGAACAATTTCAAGCTAGGTTGACGTACGATGGTGATAATATATATATATATATATATACATATATCAGGATGTTACTGTTCATCTGAGAGCCTTAATTATGAGGTTATTAATATTACAATTAAATCTTATCATATCAGACTTTAACTGAAATGAATTGTGTGGTTTATAAATTAAGGCTTTAGTAATGTTCAAGTGAGGGTTTTCCATCCTTTAAGTATCATTTTGTCTTCAATTTCAATTGTCAATAAAGTTATATATATGTGGAGAATATATTTTGAAATCAATGTATTGAAGTTTGTGAAATTTATATTTTATTTTAATTTAAGTACGCAGGCTCCCATGCATTAATGGACAATTAAAATTTTAGAAATAAGGTGAATAGTACATCTTGTTTTGGATATTTCTTTTCTTGTCGTGTTAAGAGTTTAAATTTTGATCAATATCTACCCTCTTTAAGTCTCTAACCCCTCAATAGTTGGACATTTTGATAATTGATATTATTATAAGAAAAAAAATTGCATTGCAAAAATTTTTTTTTCATGCAATACTCGATGCCACTGGCATTTATCACGGCAAAGTTCTTAGATCAATTAGATCAAACTTTGTATGAATTGCAGAAAGGGAAAAATTGAAGGTGAGGTTGATTTTTGTTTTGTGAGCCACACGATGGTAGATTTATTTGTTTTTCTTTTTCTTTTTTCTTTCTCCCGTTATTTCACTGGAATCAACTTAAGGGATCCAAAGCCCAACATTAGTGCAAATTGCAAAGTAAGAGCCCTTGTATTAAGGAAAGGGCATAATTAGATTTTTCTGACTTTGGGCGGTCACAGTGTGGCTGTGAATTTTTACAAAGAAAGGGTTGGTTGTTTTTGCGGATTTAAACCCATACTTCAATTGGGATCTTTTCAAATTTTTGTTCAATTTTTCCAAAGAAATAAAGTATTAGTTTAATTTTAAAAATAATTTTTAACATTGGTAGTAAGAAAAATAAATTTTAACATTGATAATAATAGTTACTTCTAACGTTAAGAAGTTATTTTCACCATTAAGAATTATATTGATCATTTTTCGGTTTTATTAAAAAAAATTCATATTTAAACTTCCAAGCATCTAAAGTTCAATTTATTCAAATATGAAGGAAGTAAGGCGACCAATTTATGGAGTCTAATTCTTTTGTAGAATACGCAAGATGGTAAATTTCTTATTCAACTTTTTTATGCAGTTCAAAAGATCTAAAACATCCTTTTGTGTGTGTAATTAATGACATATTCTTGTAACATGTGTGTAATCATATACTTCCTCCAATTCTTAATATAAAACCCTTTTAATTGAATCATGTGGATTAAGAATGAGAGTTAATATTGATTAACTACCTTAATTTTTTTGAAAATCACAATATTTTTTTAAAATTATCCTTATTTAATCTCTTTCTCTCTTTATGTAGAATATTTAAATAGGAATATTTTTTAAAAATGTATAATAAATATTTCTTCATATATTGTAAAGGGTTCTATATTTAGATCAAGGCAAATGCCTATAATTAGGACTGGAGAAAATAGTATAAATGATGAATTGATGGTTAGCTCCAAGTGAAGTGGTTAATGTGTGTATTGTAATTTAAAGGTGAAAAGTATTGGCCTTGATAAATACTCGCTCCATTTTAAAATATATGACGGATTTAGTGGAAATTAAAGTTTCAAAATATAAGTCACCTTATTTATGATATTATTCAATTATGAGAGAAAAGTAAAAAAAAAAGTTATGGAGAGAGAGAATAATTCATTTTTATCCCTATTTAATGAGGTAATTTTGGAAAGTTATAAAAATTTTTAAAAGAATTAATATTCCCTGGGTATGAGTGAAATAGACAAATATGACTTATATTTTGAAATAGATGGAGTATCCCACACCTAATTTACTTTATTTAATTTGATGACATCTTATGAGATTTTATTATTGATAGGACAATTATTGTGGTATGACTGACTTAAAAACTTATGAGTCCTTTGTATATGTGCTAGATCTTACCATCATTTTTTGTGGAAAATTTAACTGCTACAATTAGCTTAATTTATGAAGGGATCATTTGGTATACTTCCTAGGATTTAACTTCTCGGTAAATATACTTTTAAGAAAGTTAACTCTCTGAAAAATTCATATATTATTTACTTTATTCATTTTTAATTTTTTAGAAAGTTCAAATTATTCTTTAAATAAATAAATAAATAAATTACATTTTAATGTCAAAGACATAACTATTCTTTTTTATCAATAAAACAAATTAAAAAGTTAAGGACCTTTTTTTAAAAGTATGGCAATTCATTCGGGAAGTAAAACTTTCCGTGTTTAACTCAATTTCTTGGGAAGTTGCATTATCCTTTTTTGAAATTAAGCAACATTGATTATTTTCTATTTTCTAAGAAGTTTAACTTTCTCTACTTAATTTCCTGGCATCTAGCGACCTCGAGGTCTTATGAATGTATAGCTCATGTGACAATGGTGAAACAAGGTGTGAGTAGAAATTCAGAATTTCATCACTTTTGCTATCCAAAAAAATGTTTTACAGATGCACAAGATAAAGAAAACAGGAGCAAGGATTTCACATTTTCTGTGCAAATATTAATTGCTTATAATACAGTTAGATGAATTTGATTCATGGCCACCGATATACAGTGTATGAAGCCAATTAATCAAATTTATTTAAGATTTTCTATTAAAAAAATCATTTACAATGTTACCAAAAACAAATCATTTACAAAGTTAACCGGGAAATTGAATAATTTTATCACTAAGTTACATTTTATGAGGGAAACAATGAATATGTGCATTTAATTAGACTTAACTTGAATCTAACATGATAATATCGGTTATTAGAAAATTATATTTTAAGAAAAATTTGATAAAACAGAAAGCTTATATTATTAATGCATTCGGTCAGATTGAAGTAAAACTAAAGTATCTAACTAATACTGTAATTTACTAAGTGTAAAACCAAACTATCTAACATTTGGTTAGAAAAAATTTTATCCTTCCTCTAATTACTTTTTGCTGGCTAACTCCAGAGATACTTCATGAAACGTTTTTTTTTTTGGGTAGTATTTTAAAGTAACATTTTGTAATTATTTGAAGCACTACAGGTTAAAAACCTGAAGAATTAATAATAAAGAAAAATTATTGATGGAGGATAAAGGGTTTCTAGAGTTCTAACCAATCGAAAGGTGTGAGATATATATATATATATTTAGCTTATCAAGAGTTGTATTATCCATATGAGATAAAACAACCATGTCAAACGCTAATTGCATGAATCCAACTCTAATAAAGACAACATTTAATCGTTCGGCAAAATGATTAAATTAGATCTATTACCGTATATAATTGAAAAGAATAAAATCAATGAGTTGGACATTATGAAATTCATTTTCCTTTTTTTACACATATTCTTTTCTTTGTTTATATATACATTTACTCAATTATATATAACTAGAAATATGTCACATGGTTGTACAGGAAGACATATTTATGAAAAAAATATTTAATGGGATTCACTTATTTTAAAATTAAAAAAAAAATCAAACATCCTATCATAAAACAACAAAATACACAACTCAATGCAAGATAAATAAATCACATATTAAACTATTTATAAGCCATTTTTTCCAAATGACTTCTTATAAAAATAGACTAATGTTTAGATTATTTTTATTATCATGACTAAACTAGGTTACATGTATTTGAATGAAATGAGAAACAAAACAAGCTGCACTATTTAAAGCTTGCAATAATTCAGATATTTAGACTTTTTTCTAGTATTTTATATGAATGATTGATTGACGAAGGGGCATAACGTATGGAAAATTATGAAAAACATAACACTAGCTTTTATTAAAAGACAACTTGGTGAAGATTCTTTTATTATGCTTTCCTAATTAATCTTTGCGCGATGTTGATGTTGGTGCCTATAAGAAAGCCTTCGACTGTTGCCGAATGCAACACTTCACACAGTTTATTGCTCTTCGTTAGAGTAATTGTGGTGGATCTTGAATGTATATATCCTGTTTAGTTTCTTCTTCTCTTTAATCACGTTTGATTCACCCAGAGGAAAAAGGAAAAAAAAGGTATGTAAAAGAACTCAGAAATAGGTTATGTACGTGTGTAGCAACTAGCACCATATAGATCATACATGAAACATATATAGGAGTTGAAAAACATCAACTTCTTCTCCTTCTCTGCTTCTCCTTCTCTTTTATCAAAATTTTCTTGGTTTATCACTTTAATTTGTTTTAGCTATGACTGAATTATGTTATCATATGGATATTCATTATTGTTTTTTTTTCTCTTCCAGAAAGGAGCCTATGGATGTGACTGTGATTCAAGTGGATCAAGGTTTTACATGGTCTGACGAGACAAGACGTGAGAAATACTTGGAAGTGAATTTCCTTTCTTTCATTGGAGCTCATGAATTTAGATCTCCTGAGGTAATTATACATATATATATATATATTATATGTACGTAGTCTGTGTTATATCATTATTTCACTGAGGTAAATTGATCATTTGGTCATTAGATTTTGATTTTTCTCTAATCATAATTAAGAACTTCATGAGCCTTTTTCAGATGTGGAGAGCAGCCCTTGCAGAAACTGTGGGCACTGCCCTTCTCATGTTCGCACTATTTACTTCCGTCACCACATGCATGAACTCAAACGTGGCTGAACCCGTGCTTCTGGTTCCATTCTTTGCGACCTTCGTCATCTTCTTGTTTCTCATGGCAGTGGCTCCTCTCTCCGGCGGCCAAATGAACCCAACCTTCACTTTCGTTGCCGCCCTAAAGGGCGTCGTAACTATATCTCGCGCAACCATCTACATATTAGGTCAGTTCATCGGAGCAATCATCGGGTTCCTACTGCTCAAGAGCGTGATGAGCCACGAAATGATCGTAAAGTACTCTCTCGCTGGATGTTCCATTGGGGGAAAATCTAGACTTAGCTCAGGAGCTGCGTTTATTCTGGAATTTTCCGGCACATTTATCGCGTGTTTGATTGGGCTAACGGTGGGATTTGATCAGAAGAGAAGCAAAGAAATAGGGCTTCCGATGTTTTGTGCTGTGCAAGGAGGGTCCATAGCTCTGCCGATGCTTATTTCGATGACGGTGACCAGAAATCCAGGCTACAGCGGCGTCGGGATGAATCCGGCAAGATGCTTGGCACCGGCGCTGCTGCATGGAGGTTCGCTGTGGGAAGGGCATTGGGTTTTCTGGTTGGGACCATTGCTTGCTGGCATTGCGTATTACTTAATGTCCATGAATTTCCCAAAGGAGGGTTTGTCATGGATTGAAGGGCAATATGATATTTCCAGGTTTTTTTACAGAGTTCGTCCTCACCCACCAAGAGAAATTGTGCAAGCCACGCTGTGAAGAAAAGAAAGCGCGCGCGCGCGCACACACACACACACATATTCCCAAGCATGCACGCATGCATATATTTATATATATATATATATATATACTAGGATCTCCTGGCAATATGAAAGCTAGGTTAATGGTGATGGTATATATATGCCAGCAATCTAGGGTTGTTAATGTACAAACAAGTACTGTTTGCTAGGGTAAATGAGATGTATTGTTGATAAATAAAGGCTTTAATAATTTTCATGCGAGTTCCTTCCTTCCTTTAAACACAGTTTAACACCCCCCCTCTTTATGTATCATTTTGTCGTATATGTAAATAATATTACTCTCTCTCTATATATATTCAAGATCCTAAATGTATGTATAAACTATTTAAATTTAATTTTTCAATTTAGCTTTGTGTTATGCCCGAAAGGTTTAGTAAAGGTTATGTATATATTAAGGGGTTTGATAAAAAAATACTAGATTAAAGATAGAGATTTATATTTGCTTTTTTTTTATTAAGAAAAAATCTATGATAAAATACTAAAAGATGTGTTGTGGAAAGCTTTAGAAAAAAAAGTGTTTACATAATTTATATTTAAGCCATAAAGATATGTATGACAAAGTAATAACAAATGTAAAAACTCTTGAAAGTGAGTCCATACTTATTTGATATGGTTTTAGATATTTTGGTAGAATATATATACAAGAAAATTTTTAAGTGCATACTCTTTGCAAATAATGTAATCTTAATTTAAGATTCAATAAAAGAGGTCTACTATATATAAACTTAAGCTATTGAAACACACTTTGAAATCACTTTTGAGTGAAAGTAAGAAAGAATATATGTATTACAAAATTAGCAAGATGCAAGTCAAAATGATTCGGAGATAAAAACTGAAAAGCAAATTATATTATGAATGTCAAAATTCAAATATTTGGATTCAATTTTATAGAATAATGGTAAAATTAATGGAGATATTATGCATATAATATAAGTTCATGGGTGGTTAAAGCGGACAAAAATTTTAAGAGTTATTTGTGATCGCAAGTTGCCTACCAAGTTTAAAAAGAAAAATTTTATCAAACTGTTATAAGGTTAGTGATACTATATGATATTAAATATTATTGAAGGGTTAACAAGAGCTTAAGATGAGAGTTGTAAAAATGAGAATATTAAAGTAGATATGTAGTCATATAAGAATAAATAAGATAAAAAAAAATTATATGCGAGGAAAAGTTAGAATAGCACTTATCGAGGAGAAAATAGTAAAAAATTATTTAAAGTGATTTGAACTTATACAAAAAAAGAGGATAAGATGAGATAGTAAAGAGAATTAATTAGATTACTTTTAACCCTATAAAAAGGTATAAAAGGAGACCAAGAGTGATATTGACAGAGGTTATAGGGCGAAATTTCTTGATAAATGATTTATTTGAAGAAATGATTTTTAATAGAGTCCAATGATACCGTATAATTCATGTAATCGACCTCATTTAGTGAAATAAGACTAATATTGTTGTTAACATTTCCCATATTTTATCTCATTTTTAATATCTAATTTCATCTCAAATAGCACATTATTATAAAGTTTTAAAAGATATTTAAATGAGACTAATGCACATATAATATCAAAGCTAACTACTCTTGAAAATTACTCCTGACGATCGACACTATATGACCACCAGAAGCAGACTGTCTAGTCCACCAATACATACGGTCTAGATGTGCACAAATATTTTAGTTCTTGGAGTTTCGTACATTATATTAACACAAGACAGTGAACGTTACTTTTATTTTGCATGCTCTTATTTCAAAGGAAAAATTAAGTTTTAGTCCCTAAACTTTACACCCATTTGTAAATCAGTCCCTGACCTAATATTCTCTTTTAAAAATACTCCTCAAAGTATTTCACGGTTTCAGCGTTACTTCCTTAATTATGCAAACATTAGCAACTTAATCTTCAGGAATACCAAATGGGAAGATGGTGTTAAAATTTTGTTGAGGTGTCAAACCAAGCTGTTGATGTGGAGGACACTAAGAAGATGGCTGATGATGAAATAAATAATAAAGCCGTGTAGGGAAAGGAGAAAAAAAAAAGCCACACCAGATAACACAAGCACCCAGCCAAATTTCTGTGTTCCTCGATGAAGAATGGTGTTGCAGGAGAAACCAAAGCAAGCAACGGGTTACTCTCATCTCCTCTTCCGATAGTGAACGATGACGGCAAAACGGCCAATGGCGTGAAAGTAGGACAATCAAGAATCTAGGGCTCCTCTTACCTCTTCTAGCAACCCAAAACTGGGGCAAGCGAGAGGATGGCCAATGGTGCGTTCAACGAGTTTGGTTCATGATTCTGTCTGCGAGTATGTTCATTGAGTGTGATTTTTCTCACGATTTTATAAGGTTATTTCTTACCACATGCATGTTCCGTGAGTGTTTTTTCTTTCAACGATTCACTGAGCTTGATTCTGTCAACTGTAATGGCTCCATGTGGCTTTGCTATCATTTAGAGAAGACCATATTACTCTCTTAGTTGCATTAGTTTCTAAGTTTTGCATTAATTGTGCTCTTCTTGATCCAATCTCTATGGATCCGCTTGTCCTTTGTCTATTGAGTGTTTTTGGAATGGATATAAAAAGTTGAAACCCACCATAATGGAACATTATTCGGTCCTCATTCAGATGCCCATGTGCAATAAAAGAGAGGTAACTTGATAAAATGGAAATACATATATTTGAGTACCAGAAAATTTTAACCTCGAAGGAATTACCTACTTTTTGGTAGTACATGCATGAATTTCTTGAAGGAAAAAAAATCATCATGACGAGTGAAATTAAATCGTCATTCATATTCCTTTGTCATTAATTCCCACAATGGAATTGGAATGTTTTATTCTAGGACATAAGTTTTTGACAAAATGTTTCTTTCTTCGTATTCCTCTCAGAATCTATCTTCATTTTTGTATATCTAGCTACTAGTTATAGTTGAATGATTTGCACATCTTACCCCTGTTTGCCTCTGTGATACTTTAAATCTATAGATTATCATTCAATAAACATATCTCATATAGAGGTGGAAATGATCAATAAATGATATAAATCTATAGATTATCATTCAATAACCCAAATTAATATTAAAAGACAAGAGAAACTGATCATAGGAATATGTATAGATAAGATATATAGGACCACTAGCTAATATTATTGAGAGAATTTTCCTTTTCTTAGTTTGATCTATAAATTAGAGCACCTAGTATGCTCCATTTTCATGCATCTGAGTCAGGGCATCCATGGAAATGGCCAGTTGAGGATTTTGTGTGTTGGGGAGTGAGTTTATGCCAAAGATCTATGTTGTAGTATGAAAGAAGAACTACAGCTTTGCAGTCGATGACCCTAGAACTTTTGCAATGAAGTTGGAGAGGAAGCCCCTAACATGGGTGGCCTAGGAGCTCTCTCTCACAACCAAATTCAACATCGTCAGAGACATAAAGGGTACGTATTTAAACTTAACAAAGTCGCACAACCCGTTATCCCTCTCTCAACAACCATTAATGTACGTAGCTTACGTGGATTTATTCTTTCCTCCCTCATGAGCCATCTCTTCCAAGTCTCCTCCATGTTAGCAGCTCGGTTTGACACCTCAACATAATTTTAATGGATGTCTTCCCATTTCCCTGTCTTGAGGATTAAGTTCCTAACATCTGCATAATTAAGGGACTAACAGTGAAACCATGCAATACTTTGAGGATTGTTTTGAAAAAAAAATATTAGTTCAATGACTGATTTCTAAATTATTTTAGGGAATCTATGTTATCTTATCTCAAGTGACTTTCAATCTTGTGTTAATTCAGCTAGCCTTAATTTTAATTTTAAAGGAATTGATGTCTCGATTGGTTAGAAACTAAATTAAAATAATAATTAAAAAATAATTTATTGTACTTTCCAAAAATTTCATATGCAACTTGATGAAATTTAAAAGCTGCATGTCAGCATATTTGTATCTATTATATAAAATACACACACACATCTATAATTGATGAGAAGTTGTATTATTAAATTATTAATAAATCATGAGAGTCAAGACTCCGTACAAAACAGTGCCCTACAATCAGTAGTTTTCTCACGTCGAAACAAAAATCTTAAAAATGAACATATGAAACTCTTGAATGTGCATGTTGTTTTTTTGTTATTTATTTGAGTATTACTTCCCCTTATTTTAAATATAAAATTATTTTAATTGAGTAACGCAGATTAAGAATTAGAACTAAAACTAATTAGCTATCTCAATTTTTTTAAAAAATTTAATATTTTTTTAAAATTACTCTTATTTAATCTCTCTCTCTTTCTCTTTAGATATATTAAATAAAAATATTTTTTTAAAAATATATAATAAAAATTATCTTATATATATTATAAAGAATTTTATATTTAGAAAAGATAGGAGTTAGTATTTAATTTAATCTCTGATGTTACCCTATACCCGGCTGAGAGACGTTCTCACATTAATTATTAATCCATGTACATATTCTTTGTCAAAAAAGAACCCATGCTGAAGAAACCTGTTTTTCATATGCTGTCATACATATGTTGTCCAAAATTAATGGAAATACCAGGTGTCACATGGCATATGGTAGTTAACTTTGTAATTATTTTTTAGATGACTAGGTCCAGATGAATCCTTTATTAACATATATTAAAAATACTAATAATTACATATACTGCTAATATATTACGATATGGTTGTTGTACAAGGTATAAAAAAAAAAGAACAATTACAGTGGGACAAGAAAGGGCGGCTACTAGTGGCTAAAAAGTAAAAACAGATAGGGCGGCTATTAATTGGGAATTTGAAATATTTTCTGGAGGCTGTGAAGTGAGAAGCAGCATTCGCGAGTTACATTATTTCATTATTACCCAAAGACAGAGAGGGAAGCAATCGGCATCCGGGCGTAGAGATGATGTATAGTTGAAAAGCACTGTGACATTCAATTTTTTGCTGACACGTTTCGGTTTTTTATTGGGCCATTTATGAAGACGTGTCAACAAAAACCTAATGTTTGTCGATAAATTAGGGGTTAATACCCAAGACACGTGTCATGTTGTTAAACTTTTACTGGCGGAAAGGCTTTGGATAATTAAACATACAATCTCTTAATTTATATTTATAATTATAATTTAGTCGCTGTTTTTTTTAGTGAAAGGAAGAACAAAAAAAAGTATTCGCAAGTGTGATATTCTGCCTGGATATTAAATAAATTAAATTTTAAAATAAAAATTAAAATAAAAAATAGAAAAATAAAAAAAAATAAAAAATTGTCTTTATTTAAGTAAATTAGTAATTATCATGATGATTCTAGATAAGTGTAATTATCTAAAAAAAATTTATTTAAATCCATTTTCTTCCTTTTTAGTTTTTTAGAAAAATTGAAAAAAAAACTCTTTAAATTTTTAATTTAGAAAAACTACTTGATTTTCAAATAAAAATTTTATAATTTATTTTTAGAAAGGAGAAAAACAAAATCAAAATAAATAAAAGCAATAAAGAATAAAATTAAATAAAATAATAATTTAAAGAGAGAGAGAGGAGAGGGTTGAAACACTGAAAACTGAGCATCTCAACCCTAGCCCAAACAAAGGATGAGATGGAGAGGCTCAAGGAAAATGAGAAACAGAGAGCGAGAGAGAGGACGATGGGAATGAAGAAAAGCAAGGTGCGAATGCGTGAGAGAGAAATTTGAGAGGCAGAAATGACAAATAAAGCCTCCACTACTCTGTACTTGGTACGGGAGTGTAGTGGCGAGTGCGGGAGCAATTGGGATGAGCACGAAATTGGATGGAACGCATGAAATTGAGACGAGGGAGGAAGCAATCGTGACAGTCACGTGTTTGGATTTTTTTATTGCAAGCTACTTGCTGAAACTATATAAAACTGGGATGAAGAGCAATTGAAGGGAGGCCAAAAACCCTAAGAAGGAGAAGAGGGCGCTGAAAGTGAGAAACGGAGGAATAGGAGAGAAATAGAGCGAGATTGATAAGAAGAGAAGAAACCCTAGGAAGCTGAGGGAATTGCGTGGAAAGAAGTAGAGACAGACAAAGTGAAAGACCGAGTGTGGAGCTTCGTGCGAAAGAAGAAGTGAAGCTGAGGAGGACGAAAAGAGCAAGGAGAAGAGGAAGTGGGCATTGAGTTCGCAGTTGTTCTCAGCAGGTAATTTTATTTTACAAATCCTGTTTTACAGCTGAGGACGTGGAATCTGGTTGCTGTAATTTCCCCATTCTATTTCACATCTAGTTACGTTATTTGTTACCTCTGGTAAGCTTTGTTAGGTCTACGTTTATTAGGATTTCCACTATTTAGGCATTGGAAAAACTTTGTTCTGTGATTGGCAATTGAGTTAATGGGCATTTCTGCTATATAAAGATGATGATGTGTGTTCGTGTTGGATGATAAAATGATATTTTGGGACTTCAAATGATGAATTGTAGATGATATGTTTTTTTTTTCTTTTGGATCTCTCCTCTGTGTCTGGATGGATAAACATTTTTCTCGGCTCATTGGTTTGTACTTCCTCTGTTTAGGTTATGCCATGTTTCAAATAAACCTATCGTTTAAGTTTTATTGGTTGCTGACCAATAGAATCATCTCAGGCTCTATGTTTACAAATAGGAGGAATTTGTAACCTATGAGAAAAGAGGATTTCATGTTAATTTTTAGGATTGTGTTATGACTACTTTTTTAGATTTTGTCACAAGAGCTTTTTAAACTTTCACAGACTTCTAAGATAATCATACCATTTCAGCATATGGGTGTTGTTTAGTTGTTATAAACAGTGAGTTCTAATAACTTGCCTATTTAAAATTAATTTAATTTTCCTTTTAGAGAAAAGATAATAATAATGAAATAAAAATAATAAGATAATAATATTATTATTAAATAGTTAAACTTTTATATCATTCAAAATAATTAGTAAATAACCGCACCCTGAGGTTCTTGAACATCAACATGTATTTTAATTAATAATGTTGTTGCGTGAGATAGTAAATCCATGTAGACGTATTGATCAGGCTATGCATGATTTGTTGAAATATATAACAATTCTTTGTAAGTTTGTTTTCTTTTAAGAAAATAATAATATTTCAAAAAGTATATAATAATATTTTTAAATCATTGTTTTAAAAATATATAATAAATCACTTGCACTATGAAGGTTTTTAGAGTTTTTATAGATACTTGAAGAATCGGTTTATTGAGCATGATGGCGAATCTATAGCAAGTAAATTGATTTTATTTTTATGAAATAAATAAATTTCCAAAAAATACAAAAAGAAATATATTTTCAAAAGCCAAAATAAAAAATAAAAATATTTTTAGAAATTAAATAAAAATAAGAGTAAATAAGTGAATTAAGTTATCTTTTACAAATTAAAATACATCAACTCAAATTTTAGAAAATTGTTTTAATTGCAAAATGTTAAATTATTTTTAATTAGTTTTCTCTTATCACAAAAATTAAAAAATACTAACCTAGTGATAAGTATTTTTATTCTGAACTATGTGGACTTTGATATCTAACATAGGGTACGTGGGCTCCAAACTCTGATTCTAGGTTAAGTATGTTCTTGTAAATAAATAAATATTTTTTAATTTATTTTATTAATTTATTTTCTTTATTTTGTTTTCCAAATTTCCTTAATTTTTTTAATTTCTTTCCTTTCACCTTTTATTTAGCATATGGATTATAAAAGGATAACCAAAAATACTTTTAAAACCATATTTATTTACGCAATAAACTTAAAATAACCATTTTTAGAAATAGGTGTCATGGGGTGGTAACACCTTTCCAACGCACAATTAACTCCCGAACTCAACTCTATTTACACATATCATTATTTTCCTTTCCTTATATTGGTTTTCCAAAATTTTTCTTAAAATTTTGGTGACAACTCTTGATAAGTCGGTTTTTGTTTGGAAAACTTATTCGTCTTTTCTTTTTTTTTTTTCCACACATCATTTATGTCGCATTTTCGGGTGTGACAACAAGAAACACTAAGCATTATGCTTTTCCGGATCAATCCAATTCTTACAATATAAAGGCAAATCATCAAACACCATGAATTGATTATGAAGCTTGTGAACTAATATTGCAAGCCATTTAGTACATTCATTTACTTTGGGGTAGACACAATCTTAGATGATGTTTCAATTAATGTACTAAGAGCCGAATCGAACTGGTCGATTAGACCAGAAAATTGGCAAACCTAACTCTGGTCTGATCTGGAATATGGCCAGAATTGCGCTTTGCTGGAATCGGTCAAACTTGGTCAAGGGTTAGACACAATCTTAGATGATGTTTGAATTAGTGTACTACAACCCAAACTGGACCGACCAATTTGGTTGGAAAACTAACAAACTGGACCCTGGTTCGGTCCGGTCCGAAATATGGCCAAAATTGAGCTTTACTGGAACTGGTCAAACTTGGATAAGAACCATGTTCGACCGTTGCGCTTTGCTGGAATCGGTCAAACTTGGTCAAGGGTTAGACACAATCTTAGATGATGTTTGAATTAGTGTACTACAACCCAAACTGGACCGACCAATTTGGTTGGAAAACTAACAAACTGGACCCTGGTTCGGTCCGGTCCGAAATATGGCCAAAATTGAGCTTTACTGGAACTGGTCAAACTTGGATAAGAACCATGTTCGACCGGTGGTTTGTTGTTGAACTGGTTGAGAATTGAGCCAACTTGGAGATAAAGCACCACCTTCGTGCATGCTGCGACCTTGTAGAATTGCCACGCCACTCCACCGGTGAGCTACTTGCCACTTTTGATATATATATATATATATATACAATATTTTATATATGTATGTATATTAAATCAAACATTTGAAATTAAAGTTGCATAAGCTGCACCTCGAACCTACAACCTCATAATACTAGAACACCACTGAACTACAAGTTCCTCTTATTATTTGAGTGTAATATTTAATATATACACACTTACTAAATTGAACTTTTGAAATTAAAATTAATAAATACCCATATGCACTTGCATTTTTTTAACTACAAGTTATTGTTGTTAACTTGTTATATATATTCAATATTTATATATAAATATATATTAAATTTAACTTTTGAGATTAGCTACAATAAAAGAACTTTTATACTATTCATTACCATGGAAATTATACTAAAGCATGTTAATCTCAATCAAAATAAATCCAAAACTAATACAAAAAAGTAATGTTATTCATATATCTTATTCTTCTTTTTCTACATATATTTATATTTTCATTACATCATAATATAAATTTTGACTTTCTTCATTTTAATTTTTTTTTTCATATTTTTGTTAATTTAAAAAGAAAGTATAAAATTTGTAAACTTATAATGTTTATGGTAAATATTGATTAATTATTATACCAAATTATTATTTTTATCTTTGTTTGAATATTAATTTTATTATTATTAATAAACATTTTTTATATTTTTTATTCATATTATTTAAAATATATTAATTTATTCATAACCGGTCCAACCACGGTTCGACCCCAATTCAACTATTAAATCTTGAACCAATGTATTAGTCGGTTCAATGGCGAGTCCAATTTTTAGTACCTTGATTTCAATCCTTTACAAAGAGATAATTAGATTGTTTGTCTAAAGACCAGGATCCATAAATTAAAATTTAGTCTCAGAAGTTTAGTTTTCTTAAATAATACATCATCAAAATCAGTGTTATCAAAACCGGATCAAACTGACTGGTTCGATGAAGAACCGGTGCTAGGCCTGGTTCAATCATATAGTTCAACTAGCCGATTCAAGAACTAGTTAAACCGGCCAAACCAGTTATGAACCGATCCCAATTTTATTTTTTTAAAAAGAATTTTTTAGTTTTTAAGATAAAATAACATCATTTCTAATACAAAATATTTTTTTATATTATAATATTATATAAGCATTATTATAAATTTATAATTTATAATTATTAAAAATTATAAATTTGCTTAACAAATAATATAATAATAGATTATAAGTTGACTATTTCAAACTTAAAATATGATTATGGATAAATATTAACATATTCAAATTATTGGGTTATGCAATCTATTAATAATTTATTTATAGTGGATAATAGATTAATAATTCAATATTATTTAGTTTGAAACTTTAATTAAATCATAAAATTTGTTTAGACTTGTGTTATTTGTTTAAAATATATTATTTTAATCACTATCGGTCCAATCTCGGTTAGATAACGATTGAACTACTGAATCTTAAACTAATGCTTTGTCAGATTTAATGTCTAATCCGATTATGATAATTTTGACTAAAATCACTTGTATTTAACGGTTGATTCCCAAACTCTTCATAGCATATTTGAATTCTCGTTTGCAAGAGCCAACTCACATCAGAACCAAAGCAACCGTTTAGAGTCATCATCCTTACACTTACAGCTAACTAAACATCATGGGGAGCAAGGGTGATTTGGTGAACAGATTTATGAGGTGGATGCATGATATGTGCAAAGGATATGTTAACAAAGCAAAACTATGCTTCATCACCATGACTCTATTCCAAATCCTTTGCACATATGGCATTCTTCGCACAAAGCAAAAATTCTAGCAAATTATAAAATTAACATGATTTAGCAAACCCACTAAATTCTCCCGGTAATTCCATAATTTCTATACCCTACATTCTCCATTAGTAACCCATAGCATGATAGCACCATTAATGCAGAATCACATTCAATTTCAATGTTATGAATGCTATTAGAGTATAATAAAATATTTACATATGAAAGGAATGAAAAAAGTGAGGGATATTTTTCTTTTTATACAAACGGAAAATTAAAAAGTGAGGGATATACCACTAAACAATATGACAATATGGCTTGCCATAAGTTTTTTTTTTAAATACATAGATTTATATATTTTATGTTGCATTAATTAAATAAGGGTTTTCTGTGTGTCATTTAGTGCATATGTATATTGCCCAAATATAAAGTGTGTGAAACAAATCTACTGTTAAATTATTTAATATGCATAAACATAAATACTATATGCATCAAAAGACTTTATCTTTAATTGACATTGCTAGGTAGCCAGATCCCCCTGCATGCAGCATCCTCTTGCTAAACAGTGTGCCACTGCATCTATGCGCGGAATGTGAAGATACCTACAAACAACTGGTAGAAAATTCTATGACATTAAATAAAGTTTCTATTAATTAAACTTTCATTCATGTTATTTTTAACTTAGAGAAAAACTAGCTATAAATTGGTCAATTTTTTAAAATTTTAAACAAAGCTATTCAAAACTAATTAATATAATTTTAAATATTAGTTATAATTTAGAATAAAACTAGAAACATATATTAATTTTTAAAAATTAAAAATAAATAATTTTTCTTAAGAAATATAAATTAATTAGAACCAGAGGAAGTATTAATTTCATATAAACATAAATACTTTTTGCATCAAAAGATTCTCTCTTTAATTGACAGTCCTGGGTAGCGATACTTAACAGACAAACTGTTAGAAAATTCTATGACATTAAATAAAGTTTCTTTGCCTTTTACTTTGCGAATCAATAGCTCAAACGACATCGTAGTACAAACAGGATTAGACCAACAAGACCAACTATGAGCAATGACTATTGAGTTTTGCGTGCATAGCTTTCTATATTTTCAGATTCATAAATTACCACTCACAGACTCAGCATACAAATTTACTGCTCAAAACACACAGATAACACTAATAATCGTCTACATAAATTAAAAAAAAAATTATTATACTCCTTATTTCTTTTGCCCATCACATGCTTGAGAACACTATGCCGTTTCACTAGAAGATGGCTGCAAGAGCGGAGAAGAGCCAAGAGGCTCATGCACAACTGAATTCGAAGAAACAGATATGGGATTGCCCTCTAATTGCAGCATGATACTCTCCAGTATTTCAGTTAATATTTTCTTGAATTCGTCTTCTTTAACCATCTTCCCATCATCTGCGTTTATCATCTTGAAGACTTCACCAACAACCTTATCCATCTGTAAATTCGGACATGAATTTTCAATTATTGGATCAGGAAGAATCAAAATACATTAAGTCTCTGCTGAAGCAAAAGTTGTAAGTCAGCTCTGTATCTCAGGACAGGCAGGGATGGCCAAAATAACTCGACCTAGCCTCATGCCAATGGTGAATTTTGAGTTTTCATTGATTATGATAGAATATACTCTCTCTGAAGCTATTTATAAGGAAAAGTTTTTTCTCTTGAGAGTCCTATTTATAAGAGGAAAAAAATTAATATTACGTTAATTTTATTTTACCAAAATCACCTTTTTTTATTAACACTATTAAGTTACGAAATGCATCTTCAAAAAGAATTGAAAGAGATTAGTTAAGTAGGAATAATTTTGAAAGAAATTAAAAATATGAGATAAATTAATTATTTTTAACTAATTTCAACTTTCTTCCTTAATACTTATAAAGTAGTTTTTTCCCTTATAAATAGGACCAAAAGAAGTAAATCATACTGCCCTAGGATGAGTTATAAATAATGGGGATGAGTTATAAATAATGGTAAGAAATAAGAATAATAAAATTCTATTTTAGTTACTTACAGATGAGATATTTTTTTAATTAAGTCTCCCATAAAATTCTCTTCCCAATTTGATCCGTCATGGATGAAACATTCTCCAATCTGGTCTCTGAATTGTCTTCTCAAATTAATCTCTCACAAATAAAATCATTACCTATAAAACTCTTCTATTAAGTTACTGTTAATGAAACTAAAAGTTATTTTACATATTATAAATAACTAGATTGCAGGGTCCATGTTTTGCATAAAATCTAAAGTTATTCATGACTTATGAATAGAATAAATTTTATAGATTATATATATATATGGTAGCTAAGCAATAATTTATAAAAAAGAATTACGTCATTATATTTGTTAATTTCATATATAATAAACTAACATAAAGATATTTTTTTCTGAGGGCCGAAAAGACATAAAGATATTGTTGTTAAAGGTTTTATTCATAAGAGACCAAATTGAGAAGATAATTTTACAAGAGACTACATTAAAAAATGCTTCATTTATACATGATCAGAATAATATCAGTCAAATAAGAGTACTTTGACAAACTAAACTGCACCTTTAAGAATTTGATTCTAATACCTTGAGGTGGATTTGACATCCTCCTCCTTTCCAATTAATTTTCCTTTGTAAATTTCATCTTATGCAAATGGATTCAGGAAAATGTGACTATCAAATCTCCAACTGCATTTGCAGCATAATTTATTGCTTTATCACAAAACCCCTATCTAGCACACGATGTTTAATAGAGTTTAAGCATTGAAGCAAAAAATATGAAGAAGTAAACTTAAGGTGGATTGGCTATGGACATTGTCAACATACCTCGTCAATTGCACCAACCGGCGGCAAACCAGCAGATGGGGACACCACATCAAGTGCCACACGCAGATACTCCTTTGACAGTTTACCATTGCGATCTCTTGGTATATTTTCTAAAGCTGAGTTCAAGGTCTGCATCCACCAAGATTTAAATAAGGAGGTTAAAACAAAGGCATCAAGAATAGGAAAGGTTTTTCCAAGAAATCACAATTTTGATAAACCTTGTCTAATTCGAACTTGTTGGACAGTAGTCTATTAACGCCACTTCCATCAAAGGTGTTCTCACTGTGAGCAACAATGACAGGCTGTTCCTTCAGACGATCAGCCACACTTGTTGCCACTTTCTTAAATTCCACAAAAAATGTCTCTTGAGAAACAGGTTGATCCCAATCCGGGCCAGCTTGAGATTGCAAAGCCAGTTCCACAATGTTATTAAAAACCTAAACAACAAAAAGTAACCCAAGAGGGCAAGCAAATGAAAGAAGTTTGAGAAACTTTTTCATTATAATATGGAAGATGAGACTCTTGGAAACAAAATTTTTATCAATAAATATTGTCTGTAACACATTCTTCATGAGGCTCAGCAATAGTTGTACGCAGTGATTACCCAAGAATCTGAAGTGGGAGGAATTCCTTGCTCAACTGTGAGTTTTCCCAGAGCTCCAACTATATGCCCACGTAGTGAAGCATCAGGAGACTCAATCTGGGAGAATATGGATGCCATTTCTGCTTCATAACTTGGTCCATCAACAAACTCAAGGAGATCTTCCCCATCTATGCGAAGTATCACTATTGGGTCTCGCTTCAGCCCAGCAGCCATGCCCAACAGAATGTCTGAGAGTATGTCTTTGAACTCAGTCTTGCTCACTTTCTCTTGCTTGCCATGTTTGAATTCATTCAACACCTAAATTTACAACAAGTGAAGAGAATCCATCATATTTTCCATGTTAGAAGCATATGTGTAGAAAAAATGAAAAGCAGTCTCCAAAAGAAGTCAGAGAAACTTTTAGGGATTTTCATTGAAAATACAGTGCCCAACCAATTTTTTTTGTCCAAAGACAATTTAATTAATGGCACAGGAAACAAATTACAAGTGTTACGGCACTAACATTGTTCCAAATGATCCTATTTAGTAACAGAGTAAATACAGTTTGGGCAATCTGTCCCCAGTAACTGAAAAGCAATTTTTATTTTGATCGACTGTACCATACACGTCTTACATGAGAGTAGTGGCTGGAGAAATTCATAAATCATAACCAACAAAAAGGGGGAAAAACTAAATGGGAAAAGGAAGGGAAAAACCTAATGGGAAAGAGGAAGGGAAAAAGCCCTCCATTTCATCCTCATTTATCATTCCTTTAAACGTACAGCACAACTACATCCAAAAAAAAAAAGCACAGCACATCATTATAAAGTCCTATTTGCTTTTTTCTTTTTCTTTCCTTGTGACTATTGTATCTCATGCATTATATTATTGTTTGCCCACCCTTAGAACACAGTAGGCAAGATATTTACTTTTTCTCAAAGTATGCCACTAAAAGAACAATCCTGCTTGTCCCCACAAGATAGTGATGCCTTCAAAATACAGCGAAGGTCCACGAAGTTTACCATCGATTATGATGGCATATTGACTTTTTGTTACTCTAATCTTTCCAGTATTTTCTTTGTAGCAAAATTTTAAAACCTATAGTTTTAAAATTTAAAAAATCATCCATCACAAAGAGTTCCATATAATATAATAAACGTTTAAGTGCCATCTTGACATGTTATTCGTAGCATTCGTCAGCAGATTCCTCCATATACAGGTGACAAGGAAAAGGCAACAAAAAGCAAAGTAGAACAAGAAACCAATAATAACAATCAAAAAGCAAAGTCCCACGAAACCGACCAAGCTATAACAGATAAGATGTTTCTAGGGCCAGCTAGAAATCAACATTTTCAGAAAAGTAGTTTTGTGAAGCCCCAAGAAGGAGTTTACAAGCATTGCTTCCTCACACCTTAGAAGAATCAATTTTACGTGAAAGAAATTATTCTGAGTCTCGTTATACATCAACATCCAAAGCACAAAAGACCAAATAAATTTTTGCCAGAGAGCCAAAATACATGAAAAGGCGACCAGTGCTTTCCCACCCAACAAAGCTTGACACAAAGAAAGAATATAATAATACTAAATCTCCAACAGACATGTGAACTGAAACAAATCTGATGATGATGCTGATGACGACATTATAATGGTGATAATTTAATAATTTATGGGCAAGAATTAGAATCCCGATTACAACAAAAACGTAACCAAAATAAAAAAGTCAAAGGATATGTATCACCTTATCTTCCGAGCAACAGGGTTTACACTTGACACCTGTAACATCAGATTTACCTTTGGATTTGGATCCAGAGAATTTGAGCTCTTAGAAGTTGGAGCCCTCAAATATTTCATAACATTTCGAAATTTGTGTATAATCACAAAGTATTACTCGGTTTTACAAATTTCAAAGTGATTGTGCGAGTCTTGGGACCATTAGACGGTTAAAAACCTATAGTTTGTATAATCACAAACTACAGGTCTTGAGACCATTTTCTCTTCTTTAAAGAGATTTTATAGCTTCATGTCCAAGGACCTACTAATTCTTACTTAATTGGCTCAGGTTACTATTTTTTCGTGTCCCAAATGAGTATATGTTGTATAACGCAAAGGAATTAACCAAATTAAGCCATGGAATATTCATTTTCAACTCACCCGCCCCACAACATTGCTAAAATTCCAGACCACCTTTAGACCACACTAACGAATGCAACAGAGGCATTTAGTCCCCAAAAGTTTCCAAAGCATCCATGTTTTAAACATGAAACTGTATCAGACATTCAAAAGGATAAGAAATTTCAAGTTGTATTGAAATAGTGCTATACATATTATGGTGTTCACCAAAAACCAAGGAAGCAAGAATTATTCAAAAAGGAAACTGTACAGACATTTGACACTGAACACGATACAAATTCTTCATGTTGTGCTTAAACACTATATCTCGTTGTAAACTAATACATTTGGGGGAAAACAGAAGAGCGTGAAGAAAACAAAGGGAGGAAGGTGAGGAACGAAGGCTGACCTCAGAATAGATGTGATCGGAATCGGGATTAGTACCCTGAGTGGGCAAACCTAGAGCGGCACCAATATCAGCAACGGCAGGCTCAAGCTCCTTCACGGAGAGCTTCCCGTCTCTGTCCCTATCCAGCTCCTGAAACTTATGGTCCACGAAATTGCTGAAAACTTGATCGTTTCCAACTAACTCCATAATATTCGAACCGTCCAGAACCTGTCCATTTCCACCACTTTTCTTCTTTGGCGCGCCTGAGCCAGTCCTCTCCATTCTCTTCAGTGAGAAACAATAACTGCCAATCTGAGAGATTTTTGCTCTTTCTTGTGATTCCTGTGAACTTTATGGCCTCTTTAACTTGCTGTTCTCGTGAGTCGACCACGAGCTAAAGTGAGAGTGAGAGCTTGTGGTTTGTGTGTGGCTACGGCTGCTCTTCTCGAAGCGTCGTTGCCATTTATTGAAACCAGAGAAAGAAAAGATGGAGAAGGAAGGCATCAGGAGTGGGTGTGTATTAGTCAGCAATTGCGCTGGGTCCCAGTAGAGAAAAAGAGTTTTTATTCCAGAAAATGGCAAATATAACATGTGCTGAAAAATTTAGGTCGTGTTTGTTTGGCAATTGAGGAAAAAATGAATGATTACTCGTTTTTGTTTGCATGATTTTGAATATGCTTCGTGATTAAGAATTTATGTCGCAAGAAATCTACTATTGTTAAGGATATTAATAACGATATAAAATATAATAAATGTAAAAAATTATATTGTACTACTTAATAAAAAATGGTGGACTATGCATATGTGTAAATGCAAAAAAATTCATTCTAGTTTTGGACCTATATTTATATTTTATACTAATACTTAGTTTTACCCTTTTACTATTTAATCTTTCAATTTTTACCATTTTTATTGTTTAACAATACTTCTTATTAATTTCCTAGATCCCGTGTGATTCTCCCTATTTTTATTAATTGAAATAGTAATTGATAAAACAAAATAACAAATTGATTTCTCTAAGCGCTTAACTTGGTGCTGTATATTACATAAAAAAAAACTTGGTGCTATATATATCCTTTTTTTGTGAACAATTATGAAATGCCTGCTATAAATTACTTTTTTCACTTTAAAATCTAAGTTATATTTTAGAAAGATGTTTTAATTTAAAACATAAATCACTTTGAAAAATATTTATTACATAAAGTATCTTTTTTTTCTGACCTAGAATTAAGGGTAATGGATATTAAAATTTTTTGACAAATTAAAGGATTTAACAAATTTTTAACTTTCTTTTATTATAATATGTATGACATAGACGAAAATAACTTATATATTGTATGAGAGAGAGTAATTATTCTTATATCTCCAATCTCAAAGTCAAAAACATAAAAGGGCAAAACAAAACACTCACATAAATTATAGTATTTTTATCTTAATAGAACATGTCATGTTTCTTCGCCATATAAAAGTAAACTCACTTTTCATTGTATATTAAATATAGTTTGACTTGATATGAGCTGTTATTCGTAATTTTTTTTAGTATTAAAGGTACCTTTTAATAGATAATTAAAGATTAATTCTTAATAATATAAAGATTATTGAAATAAATTTTATTTCTCCTAATAGGATACATATGGGGTCTTAATTTATTAACAATTATAATTTATTATAGATTTATGTTTTATATTGATTTATTAAAAGAAGTTATTGGCTATATATTAATAAACAAAAGACTTGATTGACTAACATAAATGGACTCTCTTTAATAAATGACCTTATTACAATTAAGTCTATGTAAATTTACAAACACTATCATTTTAAAAAGTAAATTTTTAAAGTGAAAGTCATTACTGGGAAAATTTTATTTTAATGCCAAGAAAAAAATATTTCTAAAAAAGTATCCCAATTCAAATATTTTAAAAAAGACCTCATTTATAAGTAAAATAGTATATTTACAAGAGAATAAAAAATTTATAGAAATTTACAAATTATTTGTAAATGAATCAATTTCACTTATAAATATACTATTTTTACTTGCAAGGAAATTTTTTTGAAATTACATAAATTGAGACATTTTGTTTGGAAATACATTCTTTCCTTAATATTTAAGTGAAATTTTCCATTTTTTCCTTTGCTACATCTCTTTCATATTTCCTAAAATAAAAGAAAAGGCAGAATAGTTCGGTGGTACAAGAAACATTTTTTTTTTTATGGAAAGTGGTGAGATAACTACTATCATTTCATCCAGAAATATTAACCAACAGTTATTGGCAAAAAAAAAAACAACAGTTTAAGAAAATAAACAAAAAAATGTGGATCCTTTAGGTGTTATTTGGCATGTATGCATTTTTTTTTCAAAATTGATGAATTTCTAAATATTTTTATTATTGAAAATGTTTAGGTTTTATTAAATATTTTAAAATTTGAAAATACCTAAATTTAAAGTATTGGAAGTGTCATATATTGATTTGTTGTCATCAATAAATAATATATTTCATAAAATATACAATAAGTGATATATTATTTATAAGAAATTAAATAATATGAATTTTTAAAATATAATATAATACTCAAGAAGAGTGTGTAGATTTAAATCATGTGAAATTTAATGAAATATTTATTTGTCAAAAAATTTAATAAAATATTAATTTCTTTTAGTATCAAAATATTTTAACTAATAATTGAAAACTAAATTTTTAAAAAAATTACTCATTAAAACAAATTTTACCTAAAACCTTTTTCAGACACACCCAACACACAATTAAATGTAGGACAGTATATTTAGTTATGGTTAATGAAATGTTAGTCAACAGGTAAAAGATGCAAATCACGTGACCTGACTGACTGGCTACAATAGGGTTGGCCAGGGGGGGGGTTGATGAGTTTGTGGCCCCGACACGTGGGGCGGTTGCGGAGGCTCCACTTAAAAAGAGGGAAACCACTAAACGCCAATATTCTTTTTACCCGACTTGGGTCAAAGTGGGCCCACCACTCGCATCCACTTCACCTACGTGTCGCTTTTGCGTCGCCTTCACCGCAATCCTGCACACCTTTCGGGGGTGAGTAATATATGACTGTTGAGTAATAGTCCCTCTAATATATTTTTAATTTTTAATTGAATCAAGGTGAATTAAAAATTATAATTAAAATTAATTAATTATTTTATTTTTTATGAATTTTAATATTTGTTAAAATTATTTTTATTTAGTTTTTTTAAATATATTAAATAAAAATATTTTTTAAAAATATATAATAAATACTATCTCGTATATTATAAATAATTTTATATTTAAGACTAGGACAAAAAATTTTATATATAAGACTGGAGAGATTATAATTTTATATAAATATTGATAGATATTGATCATACTAAGTATTGATGTACAAAAATGGGTTAGCTAAAAATATTTAATATTAGATTATTACTCTTTTTTATGAAAATATTAGATTATTACTAGTAATTACTTCTTCTACTTTAAAATGATGTAATTTTGGAGTTTTTGGCACATGAAATTATTAAATAACTTAAATTATAATATATTTTAATAATTTTTTATTAAAATACTTTTTACTTAAATGGTCTAGAAAATGATTTATGCTTTACCAATAATTATTTTTAATAAAGGATAAAAATTACAAAACAATTAAGATTTCATTAAAATTTTAAAATGACAAATATGTTGAAAATCATAAAAAACTTTAAAGTGGTAATTATTTTAAAAGAAATGAAATATTTTATCATATTTAATTAATATTTTGTTATATCATCTTTTAAAGTTCTACTCACCTTTCATAAAATTTAATCAAAATATAATATTTTCTTGTTTGGTAAAAAATTTTAAATCAATATATAATTATATTGATCTATGTAATAAAATTTATAATAAATTGTATTATTTATAAGTCATGATAATAGCAATAAATCTACAGTCGTTATCATTATTAGCGAACTTAAAAATTACTATTACTAGTCAGTTATTGTTTTGCAGTTAAAATTTGGTCTCATATTTAATATCCCCTTTAACTCAAAATATAAATTCCTTTTAAAAATTCTTTTTATCTAAAATATAAGTTTCATTTAATAATTTATAGAGTATTAAATATTTTTTTCCTATTTTATTTTTATTTATAATTAAATGTAAGAGCGATAATAAATTTTAAATTTAATATATTAAATAGGAATATTATGAAAAAATAATATATTTATTTAATAGATTTAATGAGTAAAAATAATTTTATTGGTTCCTATGCAATAATCTAAATAGAATTTATATTTTAAACCAGAGAAAGTGTTAAATTTATCACTAGAACCCATAAGCATTATTTCCTCTTTGTTATCATTTTTTTTTATGTGCATCCAATATTATGAATTTACTTTAAAGGAGAATTTATTGAATTTACTTTAAAGGAGAATTTATCGAAAGCCACACGGATTGATTGGGTCAGTTTGTTTCAGCTTTTTTTTATATGAAAATCACTTTCTTTTATATAAAAAAGTACTTTCAAAATTTTTTAGAGTATTTGTTTAAATTTTTAAAAATAATCAAAATATAAAAAAAGTAGTTTTCTGTTTATTTTGAAAAATTACTCTATGTGGTTAAAAAAAAAACATTTGTGTGATAGATGAGAGAGAAAAAAATATAAGAGACGAGGTGCAACAAACTAATTTTAAAAATTACAAAAATAATAATATTTAACCAATAAAAATATTATAATATAGATTCATATTTTTTCTTTATTTATTAAATAATTTAAAAAATACTTTTCTTTATTCTAATCAAATATAAAATAATGTTTATTTTTCCAAACAATTTTAAATAATTAATTATTTTTTTAAATAATCTGAAAATTCCTCGTGCCCGTAGATGGCAAGTTCCAGAAAATTATTACTTGCACCTCGAGCTCCATATCATTGATGCTCCAACCAATTTAAAAGCACCCAGTTACATTGTATGGATCCCACACTACTCTTCAATTTTTCACAGTTCTTCGCCCACGAGTTATTTTCTCTTTTTCCGGTTCCGAGACGCAACCTCATCTCTCTCTCTCTATCTGTTTTTTTTCCCCTTAAAAAATTATTGTTCCACTGTTCAAAACAAAAATCAAACCTCTCTTCATTCCTTCAAAATCTCTCTCTCTCTCTCTCATTTGTCTTCTTCATTGAACACGGCAATTGCTAGAGTGGTGCGTTAGCTGAGTTCTCGTTATTTTTTCTCTCTCTAGATTTCCATATGTCTTGTTTGTTGCTTATACTTTTGCATTTTGCCTTCCTTCCGTTTTGTCATTTTGTCTTTGTAACTGCTTTTTTCGTGGTGATTAACATAATTATTCTTTTGGTGAAGAAAAAGAAAATCTTCATCCTTCCCCTATCCACCACTAAAAATCGATTACTTCCTAATGTGGCATCTATGAAAATGAGTAGCTGCTAAAATGTTACACTTCTTCCTCTTTCAAACAGTATTCTTTTGCTTTTTATTCCTTCTTAAGCTAAGTAAATAAAATTGTCCCTCTTGTTGGATGCCGTAAAATATCAGCAGAAGATTTATGTGAAGTGTGCATTTATGTTTGTTATAATATCAGCTGATTGCAGATCAATGTCTTTTCATTCATTTATTTTTGTTTTTTTGCAAAATAAGAACAGTTTGAGAAGACATTCGGGGAAGATCCTTAAACGACTGATTAAAAAGCTTCTGCAGATAGTAGAGAGAGAAGGAGAGGAAAGACGAGTGAAGGCTGGGAAAGAGAGGAAAGGGAAGAGTAATGAAGAGTAAGAGAATTGTGAGACCCATATTGTGTGATTTGTTGCTTTAAGATTCGTTGGCACATGAATTATGTGGAACTCCAGCTGTATATAATAATTTTCGAGTTCTGCCACTAATATTTAATGTCGTTACCTTCCTAATACTTGAGCTTTAAGATCTTTGTTTAAACTAGTATAATTTCTTGTTATTTGAACAAATCACTAATTATTATTCTTCTTAGTAACGAGGTGTACTTATTCAAATTAAATTTAATTAATTTAAAATTAAAATTATTCAAATAGTTATTGGTTTATTATTATCATTTTCTAATTTTTTTGACATTCATTGGTGTGACACAAGACAATAATATTATAACCTATCAATATACCTTTTTTTTTTCAAGGAAAACCTATCAATATACTTTATTACAGTGCAATGGAGAATTGCTCAATGCCTGAAGTCATACAAAGAGTGGTTTTTTATTTTGTTGTTACAAAAAGCAGCTTTTTAATCTTTTCAAGATAGTGTGTAGTTTAATTTATTCAACAAATTTTTTAATAATATTATTCATTGGTTCTATTCAAAGTTAATGATAAAAGGGTCAAACAAATATTAAAAGAAAGATCTGATTATTTAAGGCTGTGGTCGGTAATAGATATTTTCACAAAAATATGAGTTGGTCGGGTAATTTTGGGTCCAACCTCGATGTATGTTGTGACTACATGGGCAAAAAAGACATACTTGTATCTCTAGGCAGATTTTTAGTGCGTTAGAAAAAAACAAGAATGTATAGCACTTTAGCCCAAGAGGAAAAGGGAGGAAAAGGCGAAAAAGAATCAGTGTGTTTATTGGTTATCATTGACAAGCGCGAAAAGAAAATGGATAATTCCAATTATGGGCCAACCCATAAACTTTGTAAGCAGGGGTCCAATCATAGCAAAAGCAACCTGCGTTAATGACGTTTTTTTTAGAGATATGGTTGAAACCACGATAGCATTAAAATTTTAGACGTTTTAGGGCATGTTTGATTTCACTTATGAAACCAAATTTTTGGTCTAAAATGGAGTTTGTAAAAATTTGTATGTGTTTGGATCAATTTTGCTTATCCGTTGGAGAATTAGTTTCGAGCCAAAATGTGGCTTTCGCATAAGCAACTGACTACTTGCTTCTCCATTTAAATTCTTTATTTTTATCTCTATTTATTTAAAAGTCAGATAAAAATGGACCAATAAAAATGAGAAAAAATAGTGAATTTGAGAAAATAAAATTCCCATATAATTTCTTCGATCCAACCATCAAAATATCCCCTCAAAATTTTAATCTTTATAAACCATGACCAGTAAGAAAATTTTATATCAGATAGACTATGTTCCCAATTAAATAAATACAAATTAAATTTTAGTTCAAATAAATTAAATTAATTATTGTATAGAGTTTAAGCTCAATTTAAAAAAAAATTATAAATTTTGTCAAAATCAATTTTCAAATAAATTATCCAAACATAAACACGTCTATTTAAAATTAATTTTTATTATAACTACGTTACAAAACCAATTTTATCAAAACTCATTTTTAACTAACCGAAATCCAAAGCCTTAGTTTAGAAAAATTCCATGAAGAACTTAAAATTAATAAAAAAAGAAGCAGGGCTATTGGTTTAGTCAATTTTACGTATAAACAATTTGACTAATACTAGACCAGATCAAACATTAACCAATTACAAAAAACACTTTCTAGTGAGAGTTCAATCCCTTTTTGTATTGTGAGAGTTCAAATCCTTACCATCGTGCAGGTTTGTCCTCTTGTGCTTGTGCCCTGGTCTGCCTTTCTCCCGAGCATCTGCTGATGGAGAAGGTGCTCTTGTTGTGTATGTGTTATTCTCTTTTTTGGGCTTTGATAATGTGCTTAGATTTGTTAGGGCTTGCTGGTTGGTGGAGGGCTCCCCCCACACTGATTATCAGATGCGAAGAGTTAGACTGGCTGATGATTTGGTTCCTAAGGAGTCTATTGTAGTCCGATTCTTCGCCAGATGGTTTAGATATGAGGTGTGAAGATAGGGTGCTTCTCGAGATTCGATTGTCTGCTTGTGTCATCTTCTGCTGGGGTCAACATTTCCGCGTGGTTGGTGCATGGAGATCTATTGAAGTTTGTTCTCTTTTGGATAGATTCGAAGATGGAAGGAATGGTTTCAATATGAAGGCTTGTCAAACCACCATACCTATTTTTAGAGTTGTTGCTGCTTCCTCTGTTGTTTTTGCGACTTTTGATCTCGGTGATGATTTGGCTTGGTAAGTGGTGTTTTTTGTTGGTTTTTGCTTTGCTGTTGTTTCTTCTTGGTCTCTCTGATCGGTTTTCTTCTTTAGGGTCTGTTTTGTTTGGAGTCATTGGTGGTTTAGGTGGCTCACCAGCAGTTATTTCTATCAGAGTGCAAGGTTGGGTTTTGTTCCAAGTCGGGTAGGGTTTGCTTTTACAAATGGTTTTTGTTTTCTTTACTCTGGGCTTTGTAATACGTACTGGGGTTGTTTGTGTTAATACTATTAGTTTCCGTTGTGGCAAAAAATATACTAAACCAGATCATAACAATTAAAATGTCAATATTTTTTATTTAAATTCAATAATTAGATCGATTTTTCAAAATTCAAAATATTGTATCAACTAATTCTTTTAAAATTTTGTTATGTAAAATTTTACTTCTTTTTTTTTATAAAATTTGTATTTCTAATTTAATTTTTAATATTTTAGAATATAAATATATTTTTTAAATTTTGTTCTCCTATTAAATTTTGTTAACAAATCATAAATAGAGATTTTCATTTTATCATATTCTGATCTTTGAACAATGTGCATTCTGTGGTGCCCCTACTGAATCTTTGGATCATATCTTTTTTTCTGTAATTTCTCAAGAGCAATTTGGTTTACTTCCCTACTTGCCATTAAAACGGACGTAACGCCTTACTTCGGAACCTCAGGATGGCTAAGATTCTAGCTCACTTGGTCTAATCAGGCAAAAAATCGACCTTTGTAGGCATTAAAATTAGCCAAAGCTCACAACATTTGATGCTGAGGCCTCCCACTCCAAACATCTCCAAACTACAGAGACAATTTTCGCATACTTGGTTCACAAATCACAATGATCGTTCGACGTTAGACTAGACAATATCAATATTTCTCTCTTCCCTCCACGGCTCCATGGTGCTACAGCCAACATTTTTAATCAGATGAATTGTAGGTCTCAAAAAATCCTCTCGCGAATTCTTGGAACATTGCGTCGTCTTCAATTGCTACAAGCTATCCGTGAAAGCTGGCTGACGCTGCAGCTACACCTACAAGTCTTCCACAAGATTATCTTTGATATCCTCTCTGAGCTTGTCATCAAGATTATCTTTTATGACATTATCTCTCCTAGCACGATATAGTGTACTATACTCACTCATTAATTAATAATATTGATGTTTTCCATAAAAAAAAAAATCATGAATGGAGATTGATAAAATGAAGTTGATGCAATTGACATCTCAAAAAGTCCTGAAATGTTATAATAAAACAACTAAATTAGAGTAAGATATTGGCTCAGAACTAAAAGCATTAATTTATTTTTCTAAAAATATTATATGAGTGTAAAAGTTTCCTTGGATTTTCTTTTTGGGGACAATTTCCTTGGATGATAAATTAATTAATTTAGTCCAAACAAATATTATTATAATTCTAATCAACCCACTAACCCCTCAGACCTGGTTTTATTTTCCTGGGTATGTCCATTGAATCTTGTCTTTTATTTGTTATTATTTTCTTAGATTCATATTATAAAATACTTTACATAATAAGTTTTTTATCTAAAATATAGGATATTGAATATTTTTCACTAATTTTACCCATATTTTTAATATTTTAATATTTCTTATTTATAATCCTACAATAATAATAATAATAAAATAAAATATTTAATAATAATAAAATAAAAATTATGAGTGTTTTTTACACTAATTGTAAAAAATAATTTTTTTAACATGCATATAATTAATGTATACTAGAGGGAATATTTTTATTCCACGAGTTGCTGCCAATTTGTCATTATTCTTTTAATTAATACTGATATTTTTGCAACTTTACATGGTCTGAAAAGAATCCAGCCCGTCGCACCAACAGAAAAACAAAAATAGCGCCACGTCAGCAACGTTTTGGATCAGCATCATCACCAACAACGTTCCTTTCTCTGGTTTCTCAGAGCTCACTCCCTCCTCTCCTTCATGCTAAAATTGCTAATCCTTTACTCAACCTTCACACACACTCACTACCTCTCTTCTTCCTTTCTTCCTTCTTCATCCATGGAAGTCAGCCTCACTTCCACCCACTATACTTTGAGCTTAACCTCTCGTTATCCTTCTGCTTTCTCTCTTTCCAATCTCCGATCCTTCCGCACGCAGTTCCTTGGTTGTTCTCACAATCTCAGGCCTCCCGGAAGCCTTCGCTCTAGATATGATAAATGCAAGAAATTACGGCTTCTTCAACTCCACTCCCCTCGTTTTATCGTCAAAGCATCTTTGAGTTCTCACTCCATCGTCGTCGTCGTCGTCACCTTATTTACTTTATCTGCCATTTCCCTGTTCTACTATAGTTACTTCAAGAGAAAGAAGAATACCAAAGAGGTAAGCGGCCTAAAATCTTTTTTATTTGTTCTCTACTAATTTTTTGTCGCATCGGTTTTGAGTAGAGTTTTTTTAACGCTTCTTGCATTTGGTCCGGAGTGCTGATGATATTCATTGATCTTGTGGCATTCTGCTTTAGTTTTTTATTATTCAAGTGTTCCTTTTGCGCCATGCAGAGACTAGTCTCCCTGTCATGTATAGAAGAGTATTTGAGATGAGTTTCGAGACTGTCTGATGGGCATGCTTATACGTATTTAGATATGGGTTGATAATGGAAATTTATACCTATCGTCCAGTTCATCCATAGTGACTATTATTCGGTTTATATGTTCTTACACATTCACACCTCCTAGAGCGATGAAGTGAATTCTTTACTCTCACCGCTATCAAAGTTAATTATGATGCTATATATATATATATTTAAAAGTTAATTTTGACAGATTTATTATTCCAGATTGTTAAATTTTCTGCTTCGCCCCATTTACTGCTATAGATGGGGCGTAGTGTCCATGGTTGAATTTTAAGTAATACATAGGTGATTGGATCACTGTATATAATTAATTCCATTCTAATATTGACACTGCTTTAGATACTGGGACGCCCAAAATTTGCATTGTCACAGCAAGGAAGTGATATTGGGAACCAGGCCATCGAAAGCCAGATTCTTTGCTTTCAGGAATTTCAAGGGGAGAACTTGCTAAAAGGAATTGGGATACTGAAGGATAAATCTGACAAAGAAAACCATAATTTTGAGGGCAAAGAGGCCCAACTAACATATTGGAGATCTGCTATGGTGCCTGAAGAGGCCGTTGTGACTGAGAAATTAGAGTCACCTTCTGATGTTCTTACCTCTAGCTTTAACATTGCTTCATCTTCAAACATTTCCAAGGTTGTAGATGAATCTTGTTTGTCCATGGACTTCCAATCAAGTTCCTTTGAGCCTCTATCGTTTGCTGCAGAAATGACTGAATTACAAGTGGAAGAAACAAGAGATAAAGCTCACTCTGATTCTGAGTTGCCTATAATTATAAATAAATCTGAGGATACTGCTTCTTCTGGTTGTGTAAACAATGCACTCACAATAGTGGAAGAGCATTCTAAAGAAAAAAATGAACTTGGTGCCATCAGCAGCAATGTCCTAATTGGTGAATCCGTTAGGCAAGAGCTGTACATGTTTTATCAGGTCAACATGCCTGCAAAAGGATCCTTGTCGCCACTGAGTAGTTTAAAATCACCATCTTCTCATGCATCTCTCATGAAGAAAAATGAATTGCAATCCACTATGGGGAATAATACTTTAAAAGGGCCAGAATCATTAAAAGAGGTTTCTCTACAAATTGCAGGTAATACCATGAAAGAATATGTACTATCATCTTGTTTCATTGATGATGTAGATGAGCAAACACTTTTACAGCATCAAGATAGGCTGCTTAGAATTCAGAGCTAATTTTGGTGAACACTGTGTTTGTTGAATTAGAGAATGTTGTAGGAGTGGAACCAAGAGCCAGTTACAAAGAAGGCTACCCCGAGAAGAATCGAAGTGATTCTGTGGGGAAAGGTAGCAGATCTCTGAGCAACAGGGAAAAGACCAATTTGGATCAGAAAAGTGACAAAGTTTTTCCCCAGAATTTCCACTCAATCAGGGAACATGTTGATCAGAAAAATCATCATTCTCAACATCTTAGAGCATATAATTCTTTGTTAAACGATGGAAGGTAATCTCTTATTCCTCACTTGAATGCAGTGGAGCTTATATTTGTCTATGAGAACAGTGCTTGTTCAAATTGTATGTTTTCATTATATGTCACAAATTTATTTTAAACAAAACAACAATGTCAAATTCTTATCCTCTCTCTCATGCCTATCATATAATTGAAGATGACGTGCGTGCTGACCTTCTTTTGCTTTAGTTTTTAAGCTTGAAGAGCTTATCCAAAATTTCATTGAATTTGTTAGGTTGCGTGAATGTGTAGAATTGCTTAAAGATATGGAAATGAAGGGGTTTTTGGGTATGACTAAGGTATATGCATCTTTCTAGCTGCTATTGATATTATCTTCATATTTTAGTTTCTCATGTGCTAAATTTGTTGGACATAGGTTTATCATGCAAAGTTTTTTAACATTTGCAAGAGACAAAAGGCTGTTAAAGAAGCTTTTGATTACATTAAGCTTATTCCAAATCCAAAATTGAGTACATTTAATATGCTTATGTCCGTGTGTTCAAGCTCTCAAGATTCAGCAGGTAAGTTTGTTTTTCATCATCCTTTTACTTTGTTCCTGCATTCCCTATATAATGTTCTTTATATATGCTCCTACATTCATGCTTTTTTCAGTTTATGAGATTGGAATTGTCTATGTAATCAGGGGCCTTCCAAGTTCTGCAGCTTGCTCAGGAGGCTGGATTCAAACCTGATTGCAAACTTTATACTACTTTGATATCAACATGTGCTAAGAGTGGTGAAGTTGATCAGATGTTTAAAGTATGAAATCTTCCTTGGATTTTTTCGGTTGACTACCATAATGTGGTGATATATATTTTTCAAAGCACTATATCTAGTTAATGTGCTCATTCTTATATCTAGGTATTTCACAATATGGTTAATTCTGGAGTAGAACCTAATGTTCATACCTATGGGGCACTAATTGATGGTTGTGCTAGAGCTGGGCAAGTTGCTAAAGCATTTGGTGCTTATGGAATAATGAGGTCTAAGGTACATCTGTTTCAACATGATGTTTGGGAAAATTCAATCGTCAGTGATATTAGTTGATTATACTAATTCCTAAATCCTTTTCTTTGCCAGAAGAAATTGTTGCACGATATTTGATTTTAATATCAATTAATTTACATGTTCATATGATGTTTGTATGCAGTAGAAAGTGAAGCCAGATCGTGTTGTATTCAATGCACTTATAGCTGCATGTGCTCAGTCAGGAGCAGTGGATCGTGCTTTTGATATTTTGGCAGAAATGACAGCGGAATTGCAGCCAATTGAACCAGATCACGTAACTATTGGTGCTTTAATGAAGGCATGCGCAAATGCTGGTCAGGTGTAGTTTCTTTCTTTCTATTGTCTGCCTCAGTATACAACAGTTGGGTTAATACTGGGTCTTCAGTTTTTATAGTTTTTATGGATGTTGTGTATTTGTTCATGATTCTTTACTCCAGAGTTGTTTAATGTCTTCCAGTGATGTTCTTTCTGTAGGTTCAACGAGCACAAGAAGTGTACAAGGGGTTACACCAATACAGTATAAAGGGAACTCCGGAGGTCTACACTATTGCCATCAATTCTTGCAGCCAAACTGGAGATTGGAAATTTGCATGCAGTGTATACAGTGATATGATTGGGAAAGGGGTTTTCCCAGATGAGGTACTTTGTTAGCATTTTTTTTCCCAGACACTGAATAATTCTGCATCTTTTATGGTTTCAGAAGATAGTTATGTCTTTTGTTTGTGTGGCAGTTTAAGGAGTGGATTCTTGCAGTTAGAGTTTTCTCCTCAGTACCATCTATTTATCTCACAAATTTTTTAATTGATCATGCAGATGTTTTTAAGTGCACTAATAGATGTTGCCGGACATGCTGGAAAGCTGGATGCTGCCTTTGAAACCCTACAAGAAGCTCGTAAGCAAGGAATACATATTGGAAGAATGTCATACAGCTCTTTGATGGGAGCATGTAGCAATGTATGTATCAAGAAGGAAATTTTCTGCTTGAGTTGGTTTAATAAAGAGGAACTAACGAGCATGGTGTAGAATATGATGATTAAATAAGAAATCATTGAAATTTAAATTTATCTAAAAAAACTAAACATTTTCCAAACTATAAACTCACGTGGGTTTCACACATGCATTTTTGTAATAAACCTTGTCTCTTCCCTCTAAAGTCAATCCTTGTAGCTGCAATCAGGGTCTGTATATTTCTTTTCAAGGTTTTCTTTGTGGTTAAGAAATAGTGAGGTTTGGCTATACTTGAAAAACACCATACTTGAGTCTGGTTATAACCAAAGCAGTTCTTATCGTCATCCTAGAAGATTGGGTAGTGAACTTGATAAAGCCATAGCAGTTTCAATTTTGCAGAGCTAGATATGGAAGGTAAAGGAAACTGAAAGAGTAGGGATACATGTTATAGTTGAGTGGATTTCATTTATGGACTCAGAAGCAAAATAGAGTTTGAATTTTGAATCATTAATGCAGGACAATAAACAAAATATTTGATATTTTATTTGTAATTATTATAACATAAATTGGGGGAGCTTTAATTTTGTTAAGGGCTATAAGTTACTGATTTCTACCAGGGGACTAATTACAGTAAGGATTTGACAATAACTCAGGGTTTCTAGTATTCTAGTTTTAATTTTAGTTAACAATCAGGATATTATCTTTACAGTTGAAATTGAGATGCTTGGTTTTTCAGTCAGGTTTTCTTGTTCTTTTGAATAACTCTGAAGCTAAAATTTCCAGAAGCATCAATCTAAGCTTTCTGAAGTTTAGAAACATATGAAAAATACTTTGATAAACTAATAGCATAGGAATATGTCTAAGTCAAAGCTAAACATCGTTCACATCCCCCCCACCCCTCACCCCCAACATTTTATGTTTTCTCAACTGTTCTACTGCTGCATTGAATTCACCCTGCTGAAATATGTGCTACTGATTTGCGTAAATAATACTTACTCCAGGCTGGAAATTGGGAGAAAGCATTGGAGCTATATGAGGATCTTAAGTCCCGTAAATTGATACATACTGTTTCAACAGTGAATGCTTTGATCACTGCACTGTGTAAGTTGAAATGTTTTCAACACTTCTTACTATAGTTTACTGACAGTGACAACTGTGATAAGGATGACAGTACATAGTGTAAAGAAATCTGATCAGACAATTACAAGTATATCCTTCCATTTAGGTATCATTGTTTATTGAAATATGTTCTTCTTCCAAGATACAATCAAATAAAAAAGAACAATTTTTTTCCTATAAGATTGTGACTTTTTATGAAAAGAAGATATGTGAGTGGTGGAAAGCGCTAAAATATTTTTACTTTGATTCAAGAATTCTGTTCCTACACTCAATTTTTCTAAAAAGAAAAATGATGATTGATAACAATTCTGCTTTATGCCAGCAAAATGGTTACTTGTTACTTTGTTTTCAATTTAATAGCTGCTGAGTCATTTTTTTTCTAACCTGTTCTTCGTTGTTTGAGCATTGCTGTATGGTGTAAATACTGGCTTCTAGATAACATTGTAAGAGTTCACTACAGGTGATGGAGATCAATTTCACAAGGCTATGGAGGTTTTGTTTGAAATGAAAGGATTAGGCCTGTGCCCAAACAGTATCACATACTCAATACTTATAGTAGCAAGTGAGAAGTAAGTGATGTGAAAAGATTTCATTATCTAATATTTGGGTACTTTGTCAACCAAATCTCTGTTTTGCCTGCCTCCTATGTAGAAAGGACGACCTGGAAGCAGCTCAAATGCTCCTATCTCAAGCCAAAACGGATGGTGTTTCCCCTAATCTTGTCATTTGTAGATGTATAATCGGTGAGTGATTGAGTTTGATTAATTTTTATTTCTAGACCCGTATTTTCTTTTTAAGCTTAATCAATTTCGTTTACTTCTTTGCAAGACATCTGAAGAAAGTTTCTTAAAATATTTGTCCTTTTAACTGTTGCCTGAAACCAATTATATTTACTTTTTGTTTGATCTGAACTTCAAAACTTCGATATGTGACCAGTAGGTGAGATAATACTGAAATATCAGTAGATAATTGCCCTTAGCTATAAGGCACGGTTTTTGTGTTCTGAAATATTAGATCCTCAAGTCCAACCCTTAATTTAAGCTAAAAGACTATTATCCTTACTTCTTAGGAAAATATATATGAAAATGATGTTTTCAGAGGAATGTTTGCTGAACAGTTGTTCATTTAGTTCTACATATCAATGGAGACTAAAATGAAGAAATGAAAATTGCATATACATTAAATTGATGAAGCTACTTCTTGGATCTAGGTCTAGTCTGCCAGATTGAGAGAACTGAGAAGTATTCATATTAATACCCTCGAAAGATTGCAGGAAACAGGATGAACTGTCATCCCTTCCCAATTTTTTTTTTAATGAATAATCTATTAAAGCATTATTGATAAATGTTGACAAACAGTCAAGTCATGATCAGTGTAGCTTGTAGCTTATTATTTATGGGTTTAGTCCTTTGATCTCTTTGGACTTTGGTTATTTTCCAGCTCAAAGTTATACGTGTATTTAGCCTGGAGAATTCCATGATTTACAAATTGTGATTGAACTTCGATGTCTTTGAAAGGGATGTGCTTGCAGAGATATCAGAGGGCTTGCAATGTTGGTGAACCTGGTTTTTCTTTTGACTCAAGACAACCACTTGCTAATAATAAATGGTATTCAACCTTCATAGTCTGCAATTTTTTCCTCATTAAACCTGATTCTTCGTCATCATTGGTAATGAGGGAAGATAGATCATATCATTTCTATGTTCATGTATGCAGAATACAAGTTTATATCTTGAAAACCTAACGTCTTTGCACCTATTTATTTGACTTTAAAAGTTATTTATCTTTTCAAATATATGTCACATTTACTCCTTCCCTAGAAAGAAAAGTATACATGCCAGACATGATCAGATGCCTTGTCTTATTATGACTATTAATTAGGTAAGGCTACTCTTCTAGATGATTTTCTTCGTGAATTTATTCTGCTTTCTGCTCTTAGGACATCACTGGCCTTAATGGTGTATCGTGAAATGATTAGAGATGGTACAATGCCTACTAGTGAAGTTCTGTCACAAATTCTTGGATGCCTGCAACTCCCTTGTGATACCTCTTTGAAAAATGGTCTTATTGAGATCCTGGGATTAAGTGCTGAAACTTCAAAAAGCTCAAACCTCTGTTCATTGATTGATGGATTTGGAGAATATGATCCTCGTGCTTGTTCGCTACTTGAGGTCAGTAGGAAGCTGAAGTTCTCTAGTTCTGTATACATCCTTGCTCTCAAGTAGTGTAAACAGAACTTGGATCATTGCATGATGCCGTAATCATTTTGTAGGAGGCTGCTTCACTTGGAATTGTGCCATCTGTATCTTTCAAATTGAATCCTATTGTTGCAGATTTAAAGGAATTTCACAACTTTACTGCTGAGGTCAGATTATCATTCTAAATACTGCTACAATGGCAATGGCTACATAAAGGGTTGCATTTTTAATAAACAAAATGTACCTAATAAAATTATGCCAGAAAAGTTTTAAGAGCGTAGAGTGCTCTACAGAATCATTTTACAGATGACCATACATAAGATAAATACATTTTTATGTGCAGAAAAAATTTTTATCCGTTCTATTCATCACTATATCTATTAGAGAAACATAAGCGGTAGTTGACCATTTCAAAGCCGGAGTTGTTCTCTAGTTACACTCATTGGTGCCTTTTCACTTGTGTTTTAAGCAAATGTTCTGTGACTTGTGTGCCCACATCCTTGAGTTTTTTCTCATAGTCGTCTCCTTTTCATGGTTTTTTGAGATAACATACGTAACTATTTTATCTGCTAAATATTTTGACAAATGAATTTCTCAACCCCTTGTTGCATGTCTCTTCTATGCACAACAAATGCACATGCAAAAACATGTAAATGTAAACACATGGGTGCATGCAGAAGCTAGAGATATATGATGCGAAAATTGTTAAATCAACCTACCTAAAATCCCTTAACATTTTACCAGGTATACCTCTTAACTGTTTTGAAGGGTCTCAAGCATCGGCTTGCAGCAGGTAATATGTTCTATTTTAATGTCAGAGCATCACTATTGCTTATTGGAGGTTCTCAATAATGAAGTTTTCCTTCATAAAATGATGTTTCCTCATTTCCTTTTTCCAGTTGTTTCTGATTCTTGTGTGGGATCAACTGTTGATGGCTTTAGGTTTGAATTAACGTGAATAACTTAATAAGTTGAAGCAGCTGAAGAGCTTTTTTTTTTAATGATAATTTCACCTCCTCTTTTTTTATTCATATTATCCATCAAAAGAAATTGTAAATTCTAAATTAAAAATTAATGGGTTAATGAGCTTCTTTCATGCCTTCTTGTTTTAAAGTGAATAATTTATATCTTTGATTATTCTAACAGTTCTCTGTGAAGGAACATTTGGTAAAGGATAATGATACTGACAGGGATATGCTTTATATTTACTAAACACGTGCCCTTCACTTTTTTAATTGCTGCATTTTCTTAGTATTTATGCCAACGTAGCTCTATAGTTGATATATAACATTCCACCACTTGGTATCACCCACATTAGATGGTTTTATCAATTTGGTGTTAGCCTGAAAAAAACGGAGAATTCATTTTCTCAGATCTCTACAGTCCAGGGTGTTATACCGACTGATATTATTTGCTTAGAAAGCACTTTATGATTGTCAAAGAAGTTTAGAAGGCACCAAGTATCAGTTATCAGTGTCTTCTATTTATTCATCACTTATTGATGATTTATATTTTTAACTTCTAGTTCTCCTCTTGGCATGCTATTTCATGATTTTATTTATCTTAATAATCTTTATTTAAATAAATTTAATTACTAATTACTAATATTTTCCAAGCTAAGTTATTACAAACCAACATAGGGCATGCAATGGATAAATCTTTTACATCATATACTGAAATGAGCAACTGCTTTCCTCCTTCTTTGTCTGAAATCTTGTGCAGGTGCAAGATTACCCAATTTAATCATCTTATTGCCTATAGAAAAAATAAAAGTTGCAACTTCCAAGGGGGAGAAACTTATTAACCTTTCAGGAAGGTGAGAGATGTCAATCTCAATTTCACTCTTAGTAGACTTCCTTTCTACTTCAATGTTGGCGCTTCATATCTGCAACAGTTAATTTTGTTCTAGCATGCAAGAATGAGCTACAAACCAATTATGTTGAGCTAGAAGATCCCATTAAATATTCACTAGTATATCTTTAAAAAGCTAAAGAAAAAAATTCCTTAATCATATTTAGGCTGCTGTACTACTAGATATTCAACATATGAAAATTCATGATCAGCTACCATCTAGGTTTATCAGTTATCACGTCCACTTTACTGATCGCTTACTGTCTATTGTCTATGAAGCAAAGACATTGCCGCAGACAGGGCAACATGACAAATTTTGAAGTGTCCATAGTTTTTTGTAGTGTTGTGTCTAATAGAAGTGTTTGACATGTGTTGGACATATATGTGGTATAGCTTACTGTATATGGTGACATGGATATATGCAATTGATATCTTAGAAATATCTTAACATAAAATGAAGTCTATGGTCAAATTTTCATAAGCAAGTCAAACTTCATGTTTTGATTTTTGTTGGCGGAGACCTCTAGCATTCTTGAAGTACTAGAACCTTTTTCTTCTCTTCTGTATACTGCTTATCTCCTGGCCTGACTGAATTTCTTTCATGCATTAGAGCCTGTATTCTGTTTCACCATTAATCCAGATACTAAACTTCTATCTTTTATGCTCCAATTACAATGTTATTTTTCCTGCATTTCCTATTTCTTGTTCTGGTTTCCACCATATTTTAAGAAGACAGTGGTCACAGAATGTCCAGCTTATGTACAATGGCACTCATGAAAGATTTTCTGAAGGCATCCCTGTTTGCTCTTGCTCCTATTTTACTATAGTATTTTCTTTCCTATAATGACTCAAAAAACAATGTCAAAATGTTTTCATGGCAAAGACGCAATGTGTTGGTTTCACAGGGTTGGCCAGGCAGTTGCAGCGCTATTGAGAAGGCTTAGAATACCATACCAGGGCAATGAGTCATCTGGAAAGATCAGAATTAATGGAATAACTTTGAGAAAATGGCTTCAGCCAAAACTTGCATCTCCTATCAGTGGAAAACCAGGTGACTTTAGCTTATCCCAGTCACGACTGGGCAAAGGTATCAGTCATCAACAGCGAAGCATTCGAACTGGCAATCTGTCTTTGGATTAACAGTATAAATATAAATTCCAAGCAGAAGACAACTTGGTTTTCTGATCTTTTTTACCGTAGACCAGAGATCCTGCTCAGGCTCCTGCCACCAACTTAATATTGGGTCACTAGAGGAAGTTGATAGCTCCTTCGTCCTATTGGTATTATTCCAACATTGATGTAATCCAATTATATCAGACTAAACCTTCTATTATGCAGAGGCCATTGAGGCAAAGGAGTGGAGAATGTGAAAATGTGCCACCAAATTTCACTTTGTAGAGCAACATCTACCACCGTAGATGTCACTGGTTCCTTTTCTCTTGCGAATGCCTGCAGCTATGGCCAAGGCCTCTACAATGCGGATTATATACTTGTGTGACTATAGAGATGCTGATTTATATGCTATTGCTACAGGTCTTTTGGCAAGAGCTTATTTAGATGTAAACTGTAAAGAAAACTTAGCAAAGTGCTTAATTTAGACGATTTTGATATGAAAGTTCTTTCTTACGATCCATTATCCCATCTATAAGCCAGATTTGGCCGCTTGTAATAATATTAAGACCTTTTGTTTGCCCCTTTTTAAACTGATAATCAGAGGGTAGAAAAAGTGTGAAAATTGCACTACGTAAGTTCCAACTAATTGATATCTAAAATTGAGAAGAAAATTAAGAGATCAGTTATATTTAATTAGAGAAGCAGAAGTTACATTTGTTAACGGGCATTTTGCCCGTCGTGACAGTTGATAGGTTCAAGCCAAAAAAATTTATACAATAAAAACCATCTTCTATCGCGGACAAGACTGAAGATAGAAGAAAAACCCATAGAGGGAAGAAAAAGGGGATTAAGTCATCAAAACTGAAAATGCTAATCTTTCATGAAGCTCGCAGTTGAGAGGTAAGATTGATGAGTGCATCTTCTTTGCATGGGATTGTGAGGCCACCCATTGGATGATTGAAGCCAAACTCTTCCTCAGCTCTGTTCAACAGGTCAAGAAATGAAGGATGGTTCAAGTATGATATTGGAACCACAAATCTCTTCCTTCGAAACTCTCCAACATAGACTGCTATATGCCCTTTTGGAACACTGGACTGGTTTCTGCTATGAGGATACTGTGACTTCAGAATTTCCTTTGCTCCAAGCACCATGGAAGGAAGACGAAGACCCATGATCACTGGCCTTACTCTGAAGACAAAAAGAAAGAGACAAACTCTTGTGTTGAAGGATAATGGATTGAAGGATGTTGGTGTTGGTTGATGAAGCCTTAGTGTTGTTTGATTTGAATTTATAGTATTGCAGCTTGAAGATTAATGACACAGTGGGCAGCCATAAACTTGCAGAAAGGGTCAAGATAGGTGACTGCAAATTGGGGTGGCTGCCAAAAGAGGTGGGACGCACTTCCTGAAATTCACGTAAGCACCCACATGGCTGAGGTCAGGTATCTCAACTTTGGCTCAATATAATATCTTACTTAGCATCCAACTCAGTTCAGTTCGGAAGGCTATCTTTTGCTGCGGTGAAGTCATAGCCAGCTACAGAAAACAGAGAGCCGTACGCTGAAAGAGAAAATGAAATGCCATATCTCCTCCAGGTGATGGCTTAACTTAAACACATGCAGTGGAAACTGGAAAATAGACCACCTTTCATGTACTTCTATACGGAGCCCTCACACTTACCTTATCTTTACATATCAGTCAATATATATAATAAAATTTATGAAAAATTACACTAATTATCGTGTATTTAGCCATGTTTGTGGAACGCAAAAACTACGAGAGCAGCTTGTGCACTTTGTGTTGGGAAAATGTGGTTTTGGGTTGCGTAACGCCAACCCAAACACAAACTTCTAAAATATAAACAATACTGATTTTTTTAGTTCTAATATATAATTTATATTCAAAAGGCTAAAATGGCCTGAATGCATCCTCTGCACTTGATATACTATCTACAAGAATTTTCATGCAGTGATATCCAAGAAAGAAAGATGCTTTTTTTTTTTGGAGGTCATTAAAATAGGGTATCCGTTTTCTAGGTTTTTTTTTTGAACAATTATAAAAGCAAACTCTATCACATAGATATGGTTATTTAGAATTTTGTTCTCGAAGTGCCTCTTAAATTAGTCGAATCTAGGTTGACAAGATGTATTATTGTCCTCTTTAATTTATAAATCTAATGCAAACTTATTTGTCAATGGAAGATATAGGCGTGTAAGAAGACTAGGAAGTCTGAATGGCATCACTGCATGTGCTTGAAGATCTGAACTGAAGTTAAAGTAGTAGTAGTACTAATAATAATAATAATAAAAGAGTAGTAGCTGTATCAAAAAAAATAATAATAATAAAGGTGTTGTAGTTAATTTTAAGAGTCTAGAGAAATAAAAAACAATTATTGTAAAACATAAGATAACAAATAAAAAACTGATAGTATTATATTATTGTGTACCAAAATTTACATGCCAAGAGCATAAGCATAGGAAATAGCAACATATAAATGGTGCAATGTATGTTTGTCAGAATGCCAATCATAAACGTTGAACTGGATAATCATAATCTGGCAGCCAGTCAAAATGTACCTTGCAGTCAACCTGGTGATTAGACCCGGTCTCACTTGACATGCTTTGATTTTAGAGTTCGGGTTGAGTTGGTTATTAGATTAGAGATAAATTCAATCTTATCCAATCCCAACATATATTTAATTTTATATTTTTTAAAAAAATTTATATAATATTTATTTTAATACAACATAGGAAATAAATTACTTATATTATTATTATGAATATTTTTAAGAATTAATTCTTTTAATTTTATTTAAAATTTTGAATTGATTTTTGTGTAAAAATAATGCATTATTTTTAAGTATTTATAATTTTAATAAATTTTATTGTTGATTATGATATTATTTTTTAAGAGAATATATTTTGAATGAATGTAATTATATTTTTGTTAATAAATAAAATTAACTTATTTTTCATTTTTTAAGATTAGACCAACATCAATCTTATATACTGAGTTGACCCGGTCTTGCCCAATTTCACAAATACCGTACACCAAGTTGATTATCAATATGGTGTTATTCAATCTTTATGCATCCCTAAATGTACCTTATATATATATATTTTATCATTTATTAATTTTAATTTTTTTAATGGAATTTTCGTTTTTTTTAAACCACAATGGAATTTGCATTGAAAAACCACCTTTTGAATGGGTACAGGTACACTTTCCATTTGACATTTCAAAATAAAATTGTCAAGCAATGGAACCCCTTCCATTGCCAGGTGTCTTGTTGAGGAGATTATCATTTTGACTTGTAAGTTTTGATGCGATTATCATCTGGCAATGCCAGGTGTTTTGTTGTGAGTGGACCCTGAGAATTTATTTTAATCTCTCTCACACTCACTGTATATATATAATGTAAATAATTTCTTTTAAAATATTAGCATAATTATATATGAAATACGAAAAAACAATTATCATAAATGAACAACATGGACTAGTAGGCTACTAAACATTGACAAAAATAAGGATTTGGAAGTCCATCTCCCTCCATTGCTCAAGTGTAGTGTATTGAAGAGAGAGAAATTTATTATACATAAAATAAATATATAAAAATAAAATAAATATCTTAACTTTTGAACTATATTTGAGCAATTGAGGAAAATTAGCACTGCAGGGGATCCAAGTCCCAAAAATAAAGCTTAAAAATCACAATAATAGAAATCGTACAATGTTTTTAAACTTCAATTTAGACTATAGAGATATTTCATATTGTAATAGAAACAAGTATATAATCTAACTAAAGAAATTAATAGTTGTATCAGTAGTAGATAATAAAGGCTCAGTTAATAATTAGATTCAAAATCTCATTTAAGGTCACTCATTAATTTTTTTTTGGGCATGATCAAAATTCATAAATTGGTGACTAAAATATCCACTGGATCCAACCCGGGCTAGATTCAAGGAGGAACAAAGGGGCCCATAATGTCGTGGGGGTATTATCCACATCGAAAATTTGGGCACGTTAACAATAAACAGGGGCAACCATTCACACTTCTCACATCACTTGTTGATCTGTGATCAAGAGATTGAAGACAGTGCCATGTGATGTTTCTTAGTACAGCCCATTTGAATAGCCTACAAGATGACAATATTAAAGGACTCAAGTTTCAATATTAGAAAATGTGGCCACAGTTTCTAAGCCTCATCTAAATACTTCTGGCCAATATGGAAGAACATATAGGAGATCTTGATTCTTGAGGATAAGAGGACAACCATTAGGTTTCGACCATCTTGGCTATTCTTCATGAAAGTGGGCCATTAGTCTCAGAATTTATTTGTTGATCTTTGATAAAGACATCATAGACAGTATCATGTGATCTTTGAAGCCTATGTCTCAAACACTTCTCATAATGTCCTTTGTAATCATTCACTTATTCTTCACCAAACAGCAATTCATGACAATAGGTTTCTGTTTGCATGGCCTTCAAATAATCTAAGACACAGCATGTGACCTCTTTTGAGTTGTAAAATATTATTGTCTGTCAATAGGGCCCAGCCTCATCACATATCCAATGGTTTTCCAAATACCCTGTCTTCTATATATACTGATTTTTGCAGGCATCCATAAGCAACACAAATCATTCACATCTTGAAGCGTCAAAACGCAAAGCCTTCCTCCTTACATACAAAGCCATTCTATTCCCTCCCCAGCATAACACAAAACAATGGGTTTTCGATTACTTGGTATTAGAAGGACTTCCCTTTCAGCAAACCTTACATCTTCAAAAGGTGGGCATGTACCAAAAGGCTATCTTGCAGTGTATGTTGGGGATAAAATGAAGAGGTTTGTGATTCCCATAGCATACTTGAACCAGCCTTCATTCCAAGATTTGCTAAGTCATGCTGAGGAAGAATTTGGTTATGATCATCCAATGGGTGGCCTCACAATCCCTTGCAATGAAGATGACTTTGAGAATATAATTTCTTGCTTGCATGGGTGTTGACAAGTTATTGTTTAGATAAGACTGACAGCTTAGTGATTACTAATTAGTCAACACAATTTTGTAAAGTAGGAAAGTTCTTATGGTGTATAAGATTTTTCTTATCCTTCTTGGGACGGAAAATACTCATTTGAACGTGAAATTATGAATCAAGTTAATAAAAGATTCTATAATTTCCCCTCAAGTTCCATCCAACTCTTATGATCAAAGGTATTAAGCCATTGAATGTTGACAAGATGCTATTCTTTTTCATAATTAAAATAATGGTCTTTCTTTACTTTCTAGATTTTGGAATTGTTGCATTGCTCATACATAGCTTTTATCCAACATGATCCAATCAATAATTTATTTGGTGTTCTTAGGCTTTTGCAGCAAAGTGTAAATAAATTCTAGTATATTCTTTATATGAAATACAAAAAAAAAAGATGAAATATTTCATATTTCATGCCCAAATTTGATAGTAAAAACTAAAAAGTAAAATTTTCATCTCCTCAGTAATTTAATTTAATAAAAGAAGATCTAACATCAATTGCAAACAAATGAATCAACCCTATTATGATCTTGTTTTGCTTGAGATATTTATGGACTAACTGTCTTTGCTGTATTAAGGCCACTGAAATAAATCTCATGTGATGAGATAATCTATCATCCAAAAGAGCAAGATATGAGAGCTCAAGTTAAAGTAGAAATATGTAAATAACAGATAATTGCCACACTTGACCATAGCCATTTTTTTTTTCAAATCTCAAAATATGCATTTCACCTGTTTCCATATATCAGCACCATAGAACTTAATAACATCTTAATTGCGTTCATTTCCAAGTGAAATGATACTTCAAGTTTCTTAGTGAAGCATCAAGATCCGTTATCACATGAGCTTGTCATCACTTCTTGACATTGTACTTTGACATAAACCCAACTAACACTTTAAAACCCAAATTCAGTAATATATTTTATCTTGGTCTACTATGATTGTATACATACCTAAAAAAATAGAGTGAATCTCTTCACTTCAAAATTTTAGGTCTCAAAACTATATATTATGTGAAAGAGGTTCTAACTGCTATAAATTGTTATTGACTGAAAACTGGTATCTACTAGTAGATTAGTTTCACAAATTTGGTTACATGACTTAGTACTAGCTTCGTGAATATACGTTGAAATACCAAGATGAAGAAAACGTGATATGTTAGAGCATGTTGGCAACATAAGAAGTTGGTCATTCAGTTGGATGAATAACAATTGGTTTCAAACCTTCACATATCTCTCGTGCTATTTCATTTTCAAATAATAACTTAGTTGTCATATCTTTCTCTTGCTAGGGCATGCTTTCCTAACAATCAGGTAACATTGTTATAGGAACCTCTAGACAAAACCATGTGATTTCTTACGTGCCCTAGTCTTTTAGTAGACCACATTGGCTTTCCTATTCACTAATCAGCTTGATAAAGAATAGTTTCCTAAAGCCCCATTTATCTATATATACCATTTATCACTACATTCATAGGCAAACTAAGCCATTTCTTTCTTGAGCATCAATTAGACAATCCCTTTTAGAAAATTGTGTTGTTCGTTATTAAGAAAAAGATTAACAATGGTTTCCGCTTACCTGGTACTAGACAGACATCATTTTCTTCAAATCAATCTGCTTGGAAGGCTATGGAAGTCCCCAAGGGCTACCTTGCAATCTATGTTGGAGAGAAAATGAAGTGCTATGTCATTCCTGTATCGTACTTGGACCAACCATCATTTCAAGAGTTATTGAGTCAAGCTGAAGAGGAGTTTGGTTATGATCATCGAATAGGTGGTCTTACAATTCCTTGCAAAGAAGAAGTGTTCATAGAACTCACCTCTCACTTGATCAATGGTTTATGAATTTTCTTGAAGGAGATTGAAATAGATTAGTTGAGAATATTTTGTACAGAAGCCCTTTTTCATTAGTAATGAAGAGTTTTTTTTTTCTCTCTTTGTCTCATTTCTTTTGAATTCTTCCTTTGCAAGTGGAAGTGCACTGCATGAATGAGAAAAAAAATTGATGTAAGATCAATACAGTTAGTTTAGTTTTGTTAAATCTTCATGTGTTCCAGTATAAGGAGTATATCACTACCAAATCTTGTCACGTTTGAAAACTTCCATTTTAACTGTAATTCCAGTTGATATAATGGATAAACCTAAATTTTTATATCAAATGCAACAATAGGAATTAAACTGCCAATAATCCCAAGTTTAAGCAATCTTTTCTGTTCGGCAACCACAAGACAATTTTACTTATCCTGTATTTCTTTTCAAAAATGTATTACTTGCTGTTTGAAAGATTAGCTTCCAATAATTCAGTAAATGGTATCAAGGGAATTGTCCATGATTTCAAAATTTAATTCTAACAACATTTTTTCCTGAAAATGAGAATAGATCAACGAGTATTTATTTAAATCATATCTTGACACAGTTTAATCAATTGCAAAAAGCTGCATAAAAGTCTAAATATGCTTATTAGTTTGTCCCTATTATATGCCTATTTTCCTGACAATATGTTGATACTTTTGTAGAATGTAGATTTTATAAAATTTAGGAGTCCCTTTTGTATAAATTACAGTAAGAGTAGGTGTATATATGTTCTAAGAATTCCAAGTGCATGTATAAGTTGTCAACAATTTTGTTGATAGTGGAATTAAATATGGTGTATCATCTATTGAACAACCTATGAACTATTAATTAATCTAAATAAATATAAATCATGTCATTAGCTTTGTTCTAGGCAATATATTAGTAGTATAAACTTTGCATTATCCATTCAAGTTTTATTTTCCTCTTGCTTATTGCATCCAATTGTTGCCCGTCAAATATTTTGCTTCAATAATAGGCCAAAAAAATTCATGCAAATTTAAAATAACTGTAGGTGCATTCAACTTTTGTATTAAAATAATTACATATCCTCACCAAATGATCTCAAAACCTAAGAAATTAAAAAAAAGCATCAAACATTATTCATATGTGGTACATTAAACAAGTTTGTCTTCCATTTGTTTTATAATTGTTGTCATACTCTGATCTTCAAATAACTACAATATATTTTGGAAGCATTTACTTGAAATTAAAACATAATGCCAACTATTTTGCTAGAAACAAGGGCATGCATTCTTACTTTTTGGATCATTTGTTAACCAATGATAAAGAGAATGACGACAGTACCATGTGATGCTTCACGCTCATATGCTTCATAGTACGGCCCCATTTTTTATGGGAGTGCAACTCGTTTTAATATCTTATAAGATAAAAATTTTAAAGGATTCAGGTTTCAATGCTACAAAATGTGCCAACATTTCTAGGCCTTCTCTAAATCTTTGGCTGGTTCATGCTAAAAGTTGCCAGATCAATATGAAAGAAAAATATGGGAGGTCTTGACTCTTATGGATGTCTAGGACAAGCATTAGGTACTGATCATCTTGGTTGTTCTTCATGAAAGTGGGCCACTTTGTCTCAAAATTTATTGGTCTTTGAAATAAAAATAAAAAATAAAAAACAGCATCATGTGATCTTTCACTCCCATGTCTCTAGCATTATTGAAACCTCAAATACTTCCCCCAATGCCCCCTAAAATCATTCACTTTTTCTTCACAAAATAGCAATTCAAGACAATAGGTTTCTATCTTCTTGGTCTTCAAATAATCCAAGACAACAGCATGTGACCTTTTGTGAGTTGTGAGCCCTTGTCTGCCAATAGATCCCAACCTCATCACATATCCAATAGTTTTCCACATACCCTTTCTTCTATATATACTATTTTTGCTACAATTCAGAAGCAACACAAAGCATCAACATTCAGAGCTGTCAATACTTAAAGCTTTCCTCTGCATATACAAAGCCATTTTATTCCATTCACAGTATGACAAAAAACAATGGGTTTTCACTTACCTGGTATTAGAAGGGCTTCCCTTTTAGCAAACCTTACATCTTCAAAAGGTGGGTATGTGCCAAAAGGCTATCTTGCAGTGTATATTCGGGAGAAAATGAAGAGGTTTGTGATTCCCATAACATACTTGAACCAGCCTTCATTCTAAGACTTGGTGAGTCAAGCTGAGGAAGAATTTGGTTATGATCATCCAATAAGTGGCCTTACAATCCCTTGCAATGAAGATGACTTTGAGAATATAATTTCTTGCTTACATAGGTGTTGACAAGTTATTGTTTAGATAAGACTGACAGCTTAGTGATTACTGATTAGTCAACACAGTTTTGTAAAGTTGGAAATACTTATGGCGTATAGGATTTTCTTACCCTTCTTGAGAAGGGAAAATTCATTTGAATGTGAAATTTTGAATGAGTCAATAAAAGATTCTTAATTTTCCCCTCAAGTTCCATCCAACTCTTATGATCAAAGGTATTAAGCCATTGAATGTTGACAAAAAGCTGTTCTTTTTCATAAAATAATGGTCTTTTTTACTGTCTACAATGGAATGGTTGAATTGCTTATACATTGCTTTTATCCATTAAGATCCAATCAACAATTTATTTGGATTCTAAGGCTTTTGCAGCAAAGTACACATAAATCCTAGGATATTCTTTATCTAAAATACCAAAAAAAAAGAGCTAAATATTATGCATTTCATACCAAAATTTGATTGTGAGAACTAAAAAGTATAATTTTTCTTCTCCTTAGTAATTTAATTTAATAAAGGAAGATCTAACATCAATTGCAGATGAATGAATCAATGGTGTTCTTATCATGTTTAGCTTGAGATCTTTGTGGACGACCAACATTCTTTGCTGTAATAGGGCCCTTTGAAGTAAATATTATGTGACAAAAGATAATCTTTCATCCAAAAGAGCAAGATATGAAAACTCAAGTAGAAATCTATAAATAAAATATAATTTCCACACTCAACCATAGCCACTTTTATTTTGGATATTTCATAATATGTGGTTCGCTTGTTTCCATATACCACTTACCAACATCATAGAACTTAAATCACATCTTAGTAGAGCATCATTATCGTGTATCACATGACTTGTTATAACTTCTTGATTGTGTACTCTGACATAATCCCAACTAACATTTTAAACCCCAAATTCAGTAATATATTTCCTCTTCTTCTATTTTGGTTGTACACATGGCAAAAGAAAAAAGAGACTCGGAGAGAGAGAGAGAGAGAGAATGAATCTTTGTTACTTCAAAATTTTAGGTCTAAAACTATATATTATTTGAAAGAGGTTACAACAGCTATAGATTACGATTGACTGAAAACCAGTATCTACTAGTAGATTAGGCTCAGAGATTCGGTTGCATGATTTAGTAATAGGAGCTGTCAGCTAACATATTAAGATGAAGAAAATGTGATATATTAGATCATGTTGGCAACATAAGAAGTTGGTCATTCAATTGGATTAGCAATAATTGGTTTCAAAGCCTTACATATTTCTTGCTATTTCATTTTCAAATAATTACTTTGCTGTCATAACTTTCGATCTCTTGCTGGGGCATGCTTTCATAACTATCAGGTAACCTTGTTGTAGGGACTTCTAAGACAAAGCCATGTGATCTCTCAAGTGCCCTTGTCTGTCTGTAGACCCCATTGATTGACCCATTCATCAAACAGTTGATAAAGAATAATTTCCTAAAACTTCATTTATCTATATATACTATTTATCATTGCATTCACAGGAAAACTAAGTCATTTCTATCCTAAGCATCAAAATTCAAAAATCTCTTTCGTAGACAAGTCCTTTGAGAAAATTGTGTTTCTTGTTATTGAAAAAAATGATTAACTATGGGTTTTCTCTTACCTGGTGTTAGACGGGCATCATTTTCTTCAAATCAATCTGCTTGGAAGGCTGTAGAAGTCTAAAGGGCTATCTTGCAATCTATGTTGGAGAGAAAATGAAGCGCTTTGTTATTCCTGTATCATACTTGAACCAACCATCATTCCAAGAGTTATTGAGTCAAGTTGAAGAGGAATTTGGTTATGATCATCCAATGGGTGGTCTTATAATTCCTTGCAAAGAAGAAGTATTCATAGAACTCACTTCTCGCTTGAATGGTTTATGAATTATTCCGAAGGAGATTGAAATGGATTAGTTGAGAGAATATTTTGCAGAGAAGGCACTTTTCTTTTGTAGTGAAGACTTTTTCTTTGGCTTACTTCTTTTGAATCCTTCTTGTGTATCCTTTCCAAATGGATGTACATTACATGAATGAGAAAATTTTGATTAAATATCAATACATTTTGTTTAGTTTTTGTTAGATCTTCATCTATTCCAGCATAAAGAGTATCATTGTCAAATTTGATCACATTTAAAAACTTGTGTCTTGTATGGGTTTTAGCTATAATTCAGGTTGATAAAATGGCTAAACTAGATTATAATTGTTGTGGTCCAGTATTGAAATTTAATTAATGCCTTTGCTCCAAACATGGAAATCAAACAATTCTTGGAACATTATTTTACTCAGCCTATATTATAAGGGATTTTCAACTGTTTCACGCTTATTAAAAAAAGTTGGTTACATATCTTAAAATTCTAAAAAAAAACCCAACATTACAATTTCATTCTTATTAATTACCAATAGAAATTGTTTTGAAAATCCATGCTCTCTCTCTCTCTCTCTCTTTCTTTTTTCCAACTTACGAGACAATAATTAATAGGAGTAAAAAAGACAAATTCCTACTAAAAATTACATAACCCCTTATATTTTGAATTAAATAAATGGACTCATTGGAGTATAATATTTGGTTCTCCAGATTCCTGCTTAGAGCACTGCAAACCAAAAAATTTGTCTAGAAAAGATTCTTTTTTCTTCGGAAGATTTTTTTTCCATTCCTTTCTTTTAATGCTTATCCCTGGAAGTGGAAATTTGTAACCTGAATTAGAAAATATGAATAGAGATCAATAAAATATCTATTAGATTTTGTCAAACCTCATTGGCTTAGCATATGGAATTTTATATGTAATTTAATAAAAGAAGAAATTTTGTTAGAAAAAAAAGAATTTACTACTATCTTGAACATAAAAAGTTCTAAAACCAAGAGAAAGTTCCAAAATAGAACATAATAACAAAGTCGCTACAAAGCCTATTAGTTATCAGAAGCTACATATTCTCTTTTGCACACATGTCGGGAGAAAGAACCATATAGGGCCATCAAACTCTAACATAAGGAATATCACTTGCACCAAATAGCCAAGCCAATTGGTGGTTTATTTTTCTCTATAACATGTTCTTCTAATTCTAATTCTGAGAATCATAAATAAGTAAAAGAATCACTTGAGATCCTCTTAATACAGTGCTCCATCTTATTTTACCTTTAGCAAATCTCACATTTCATTGAGTCTTCAATTATCCTAGCCAAGAAACTTCACCACAAGAACTTATTAATTCGTTAATAAATTTGCTATATAACTTCATAAATAAAATATTTTCTTCCTAAGTTCCCATCAATTTTTTAAACTTAGACCACCAGTTTCAAATAGATTTAGTCTAGCAATAGGATGCCCTTTATGTACTTTATCTATTTGTATCTATTACTTCAAATGCTACTTTACTCTTCAACTATATCATTTTACTGTGTAGATGAGATACATAAAAGGTAAACAAAGTATATGTTAGTGAAAGATAATTTTAGATAGTTTAAATTATGTTTAAAATTTTAACTCTATATATGATATTTTGATCTACAAACCTAAACATGAATATAATTCATGTTTGCAAAAGTTGAGTTTATGGTTCAAGTTGGTCTCATGCTAAATAATATGAATGCAATTATTGCAAAAGATAAGTCGAGAGCATTTTCTACCAACTAATGGGGCCAAACCTCATGTACTCTCCCAAGGTGCTGCTTAAGATTTGCTGAACATAAAATTATGATTCACACATGCTAGAAATCTGGCAATTGATGTAGGTTTCTCTCATCCTTTGAAACACATCAGTTTTATTTCAAGTGGGGTACTTGATGGTCCTTGAGATGAGAAAGATCACTAGGACAACAACATGTGACCTCTTTGAGTTTTGAGCTCTTGTCTACCAAAAGGCCCCACTTCATCAATCATCCAACTAGCCAACAATTTCCCACTTATCCCTTTATCTATATATACTCATATTTGCAGGCATTCAAAAGTAACACAACTTTTTCCCATCCTGAAGCCTCAAACCACAAAGCCTTCCTTCTCACACAGAAATAGAAAAAATAATGGGTTTTCGATTGCCTGGAATGAAAAAGGCTTCCTTTTCATCAAACCTAGCATCTTCAAAAGGAGTTGATGTGCCAAAGGGCTATCTTGCAGTGTATGTTGGAGAACAAATGAAGAGGTTTATGATTCCCATAACATACTTGAATCAACCTTCATTTCAAGACTTGTTAACTCAAGTTGAGGAAGAGTTTGGTTATCATCATCCAATGGGTGGCATCACAATTCCTTGCACAGAAGAATCCTTTGAGAATGTAATTTCTTGCTTAAGTGGGCGATGATAGCTATTGCTTAGATAAGACTAACAACTTAGTGATTAGTGAATAGAGTTTTGTAAAGTAGGAAAATTCTTATGGTGAAGAGATTTTTTCTTGCCTTCCTTGGGAAAGGGAAATACCCACCTGAATGTGAATTTTGTAAACAGAGTTAATATAAGTTTATGATATTTTTCCCTTATACCATATTCAATTCTTAACATCAATGGTATTAAATTGTTGAATGATGATGAATGGTAACTGGACTGAAAGAACTATTTTTTTTCAATGAATAATGGTCTTTATATATATAATATTGAGCACCCTATACATATATAGCTTTCATCCCATTAGAATCAGTCAATAATTTACTTACAAGATAGGCCAATATAAGCAAACAAATGAAAATGTTTTAAAAAATATGGGCAATAAAGTCAATTAAATCTGTTCACCTTAATGGAATGGTGTAATCAAGAGAAATTTGAATTATGATGTTCAAGAAAGGTTAAGAACAATCTTCATGTAATAATTTTTTTACAGAAATAAAAATAAAAGAAGAAATTTTATTAGAAAGAGAAGAATTTACAACTATATATATGGAGAATAGAAATAACAAGCCAGAAAATACAACAAAACATGGTAACGAAGTCCCTATAAGGCCAAATAATGTGAAGAAGATTTTCAAAGTATTTGCATATGATGGATAAAAAGAATACTATAGTGTCTACGTGTCATGCAAGTTCTAAAGAGTTGAAACCTTGGAAATAAATGAACCACAAATGTTGAAATCTAGAAATGAGTGGTTATAACTTAATATGGCACTTATATGTTATTTATTTCAACGCAATTAATCTCATTTCCCTTTGATTAAATGTAAGTACTTAGTAAAGAAGAAAATTTGTACTTCATAGCTTTTTACCATAATATTTGGGTATGAAATACAAAAATTTTCAAGACTAACAAATTTTTATTCTGTATTCTTTTTATTAAGAGTATCCTTAGATTTATCTATACTTTGGTGCTAAAGTCTTCAGCATCCCAAGTAAATTTTTGTTTAGATTAAAGATATGTCTGAACAACTCAACAAATCTAAAGTGTGGAAATATAAGAGAGACCATGACTTTACATAAAAGAATAGATAGAGTCATCATCCATCAACGTTCAACTACTTAATACTATTGACATTTAGAGTTCGAGGATGTTAACTAGAAACATAAAAAACAATTAAAGTAACTGTTAACAAATTTCCCATTGAGATAGTCACTTTCTCTTTCCAAGAAGGGAAAGAAAGAGAATTTTCACCATAAGAATTTGTATATATGTCAAAATTGTTTTCACTAATCACTAATCTATGTTAGTCATAAATGATATCAGAACAAGAACTTGTTAGCAGCAATCCAAGTAGGAAGTTATCTACTCAAAGTCATCTTTAGCGCAAGGAATTGTGAGGCCACCCAATGGATGATCATAACCAAATTGTTCCTTAGTTTGATTCAACAAATCTTGAAATGAAGGTTGGTTCAAATATGATATGGGAATCACAACCCTCTTCATTTTTTCTCCAACATAAACTGCAAGATAACCCTTTGGCACATCAACTCCTTTCAAAGATGAAAGGTTTCTTGAAAATGAAGCCCTTCTGATTTCGAGGAAATGAAAACCCATTGTTTTTCAAGAAGAGAAAAGTCTCAAGTAGCTTTGTGTATAATTGAAGGCTTTGAGTTCTGATATTTTAAGATGGAGATATTTGTGTTGCTTCTGAATGCATGAACCCATAAGTATATATAAATGAAAGGGTATATGAAAAACCATTCTCTAAACAATGAGGCCAAATCCTATGGCAAACAAGAGCTCAAAGTTCACCAGAGTTCACATAATGTTATCTCTGATGTCTTTCTCAAGGACCAACTAGTACCCTACAAGGAATACAACTAATGTGCTAGATCAACTTAATTATATGATTTCTTGTCAACAAGAACCACAATTTAATGTTCAACTAATTATAAGCAACTCCTCGTGAGAATGCTTAAAGATTGGCCCCTTCTATAGGCCACCAAGCATTTTATAGATTTTCTGCAATATTTCTTGGAGTTAAGTCTAACAACTTTTACATTAATATCATTTGCCATGAGATGAACGTGATATATGAGAAATTTCAGGTCCTAAGTCATAATTAGTTTCATTGTTTCTCTCATTATCCTAGCAAGTAGCATCACTAAAGAAAATAATTCGATAACAAGGTCATTACAAGACTATTTGCTTCAATTCTGTGAATAAAATATTTTTCCAAGGCTTACACCACTAATTTTAAATACAATTCTAGCGGATATTACCAGTTTGGAGAAAAACGAGGGGAATTCTATGATGTACAAAGATTTTGGTCAGCTAGAAATAATTACTCCAAGGTACTTTACTCTCCAACTGTATCCTTTTACTGCATGGATATGATACGTAAAAGGTTAATAAAAGTATGTGTCAATGGAAGATAATTTCATAGAATTGATATTTCAATCTACAAACCTAATCTTGAAAATATTCATGTCTGTAAAAGGTGAGTTTTAAGAACAAGTTGGTCTCCTGCTAAATGATATTAATGTAACTATTGCTAAATATGTGTCAAGGCCTTTTTCTTTCAATTAATGGGGCTAAACTTCATGTACTCTCACAAGGTGCTGCTTAAATTTTGATGAACACAAAATTGTGGTTGATACTAACTAGAAATCTGTCAATCAATATAAGTTTTTCTCTTCCTTTCCAACCCATCAATTTTCTTTCAAGTAGGGTACTTGTGACCATTGAGATGAGAAAGACCTCAAAGACAACAGCATGTGACCTCTTGTGAGTTTTTAAGTTCTTGTCTACCAATAAGCCCCACTTCATCAATCATCCAAGTAGCCAACCATTTCTCACTTATCCTTTTATCTATATATACCTTATATCCGCATGCATTCAGAAGTAACACAAATCTTTCTCATCCTAAAACATCAAAACACAAAGGCTTCCTCCTCTCACAAAAAATAGAAAAAAAAATAATGGGTTTTCATTTGCCTGGAATCAAAAGGGCTTCCTTTTCAGCAAACTTTGCATCTTCAAAAGGAGTTAATGTGCGAAAGGGCTATCTAGCAGTGTATGTTGGGGAGAAAATGAAGAGGTTTATGATTCCCATAGCATACTTGAATCAACCTTCATTTCAAGACTTGTTAAGTCAAGCTGAAGAAGAGTTTGGTTATCATCATCCAATGGGTGGCCTTACAATTCCTTGCACGCAAGAGTCCTTTGAGAATGTAATTTCTTGCTTAAATGGTTGTTGACAAGCTATTGTTTAGGTAAGACTAACAACTTAGTGATTAGTGAATAGAGTTTTGTAGGTTAGGCAAATTCTTATGGTGCAGAGATTTTTTTCTTACCCTTCTTGGGAATGGAATATCCCTACTAGAATGTGAATTTTATGAACAGGGTTAATACAAGTTTATGTTATTTTCCCCTAAAATCTCATTTAATTCATAACATCAAAGGTATTTTAAGTTGTTGAACAATGATAGATGGTAACTTTACTAAAAGAACTATTCTTTTTCTTAACATAATGCTCTTCTTTACTGTCCAATTGAGTTGCCCATACATATTTAGCTTTCATCTTGTTAGAAACAGTTAATTTACTTGGGGCCGTAAAAGCAAAAATATTTAACAAATTAATAATAAATTCAAAATTTAAGATATTTACTTCAATAGAATGCTCAATATAAATAGTCTTATTGGCAATCAAATAAGATAAACCACAATTTCCAAACCTTTGGGACTTCCACAGCCTTCTAAGCAAATTGGGTTGCAGAATAGTTTTTGGCCCATAGAAATCATGTTTTCATATAATATGTTTTTTAAAAAAATAAAACAAACTTTTATTAGAAAGAGAAGAATTTACAACTCAATACAGAATAAGAAATTCTCAAACCAAAAATTACAAGAAAAGCTCAAAACAAAACATGGTAACGAAATCCCTAAAAAGCCTAAAATTGTTATTAAGATTCCCAAACTCATTGCATATGAGATAAAAGAATATTATAGTGTCTACATATTATGCAAGTTCTAAAATGCTCATACATGGAAACAAATGAACCACACATCATGAAATCTAGAAATAAGTGGCTATAGCTAAATATGACACTTGTATGTTATTTAATGCTTTCCCTTCTGTGGATGAAATATGACTTACTTACCAGCCCCAAATGCATTAATGAGGGTTGGCTTGAAAAATGGATTGCAACATGGTAGATTCAGTTAGGCATAATTAATGCCATCTATTCTTTTATTTTGTATTTTTATCTAGAGTATCCTTAAATTCATCTGCACTTGGATGCATAAGCTTATAGGATCCCAAGTAAATTCTTATTTAGATGAAAGATATATTTGGGCAACTCAACAAAACTGAAGGGTAGAAAGTAAAAGAGACCATGACTTTATGAAAAAGAATAGATTAAAGTCATCGATCATCAACGTTCAACTACTTAATACTCCCTTCATTCCAGTTTATAGTGCACTTTTAACTACCGCATATAAATCAAGATAATAATTAGTAACTAAAAAAATTTTTCAACTTTTCTCAAATTTCCCTCATTAAATGTATTGGGAATGAAACATTTTAATAATAAATAAATATTTGGGCCATCTAATCAGGGGGAATCTTGGAAAGAAAAAAGAAGTACACTACGTAATTCGCAAAGTGCACTATATTATGAAACATAAATTTCTCAAAAAAGTGCATTATATAGCAGAACAGAAGGAGTAACATTGAAGTTCAGAGTTTGAAGATATTTGATGGAAAAATAAGAGATAATTAAAGTTAATAAACTTCTCATTGAGATGGTCACTTTTCCTTCCCAAGAAGCACAAGGAAAAAAGAAAATCTTTACACCATAAGAATTTGACTACATTACAAAATTGTGTTGACTAATAACTAAACTATGTCAATTATAAATGATATCTAAATAATAACTTATCAGCAATCATTGAAGCAGGAAGTTATATTCTGAAAGTCATCTTCAGAGCAAGGCATTGTAAGGCCACCCATTGGATGATCATAACCAAATTCTTGTTCAGCTTGACTCAGTTAATCTTGAAAATGAAGGTTGATTCAAATATGATATGGGAATCACAAACCTCTTCGTTTTCTCTCCAACATAAACTGTAAGATAGCCCTTTGGCACATTGATTCCTTTTGAAGATGCAAGGTTTCTTGAAAATGAAGTCCTTTTGATTCCAAGCAAACGAAAGCCCATTACTTTATAGGTTTCAAATAGCTTTGAGTATAAAGTAAGGCCTTGAGTTCTGATGCTTCAGGATGGAGATTTTTGTGTTGCTTCTGAATTCATGAACCCATAAGTATATATAGATGAAAGGGTATGTGAAAAACCATTGTCTATGTGATGAGACCAGATCCTATTAACAGACAAGGGTTCAAAGTTTACATGAGGTTGTCTTAGAGGTGAGAGGTCATTCTCAAGGACCAACTAGTATGTACCATGAATACAACTGATGTGTTTGATCAAACATTAACTACATGATTTCTAGTCTATGTGTACTACAATTTAATGTTCATCTAATTGTAAGCAACTCCTCATGAGAGTGCTCAAATTTTGGCCCCATTTGTAGGCTAGCAAACATTTAATAATGTTTTGTAATATTTCTAGTCTATCTTACATTCATATCATTTACCATGAGATGAACCTAATATGATAAATTTCAGACCTTAAGTCATAATTAGTTTCATTGCTTCATCCATTATTTTGGAAGCAACATCATTTAAGAAATTAGTTTGATAATTAGGTCATTACAAAATGATTTTCTTTAACTTTGTAAATAAATATTTTCAAGGGGAATCATGCAATGTACAATGATTTGTGGTAAGCTATAAGTAGGTTGTCCTTAATATATTTTATTTCTTTGTATCTATTAATTACTCCAAGGTACCTTACTCTTCAACTAGCTTTCACACTTTTTGGAAAGGCTCTTTCTATATCCTTTTAATGTACGGATAAAATACATAAAAGATTAAAAAAAGTGTGTGTCCCTGGAAGATAATTTAACAGAATTGATATTTTAATATGCAAACCTAATCTTGAAAATATTCATGCCTACAAAAGGTGAGTTTAAGGGTCAAGTGGTCTCATGCTAAATAATATGAATGCAATTATTGTAAAATATGTTTCAGGACTTTTCTAGCAACTAATTGGGCCAAACTTCATGTTCTTTCACAAGGTACTACTTAAAATTTGAAGAAAATAAAATTGTGCCTCAGACTAGCTAGAAATCTAGCAATTACTATGGGTTTCTCTTCATTTCAAATGCATCAATTTTCTTTCAAGTAGGGTAATTGATGATCCTCGAGATGAGAAGGACTTATAAGACAACGGCATATGACTTCTGAGTTTTTGAGCTCTTGTCTAGTAATAGGTCCCACTTTCATCAATCATCCAAGTGGCCAACAATTTCCCACTTATTCTTTTATCTATATATACTCATATTTGTAGGCATTCAAAAGCAACATAAATCTTTCTCATCCTAAAACATCAAAACACAAAGGCTTCCTCCTCTTACAAAAACAAAAACAATGGGTTTTCGTGTGCTTGGAATCAAAAGGGCTTCCTTTTCAGCAAATTTTGCATCTTCAAAAGGAGTTGATGTGCCAAAGGGCTATCCAATAGTGTATGTTGGGGAGAAAATGAAGAGGTTTATGATTCTCATAGCATACTTGAATCAACCTTCATTTCAAGACTTGTTAAGTCAAGCTGAAGAAGAGTTTGGTTATCATCATCCAATGGGTGGCCTTACAATTCCTTGCACTTAAGAGTCCTTTGAGAATGTAATTTCTTGCTTAAATGGTTGTTGACAAACTATTGCTTAGATAAGACTAACAACTTAGTGATTAGTGAATAGAGTTTTGTAGGGTAGGCAAATTCTTATGGTACAAAGATTTTTTTTCTTACCCTCCTTGGGAACGGAATATCTCCACTAGAATGTGAATTTTATGAATAAGGTCAATATAAGTTTATGTTATTTTCTCCTCAAGTTTCTTTCAATTCTTAGCACTAAAGGTATTTTAAGTTGTTGAACGATAATGAATAATATCAATACTAAAAGAACTATTCTTTTTCATAGCATAATGGTCTTTTTTAATGTGTAGTTGAGTTGCCTATACATATAAAGCTTTAATCCTATTAAAAACAATCAATAATTTACTTGGGCCCTAAAGGCTTTTGCAGAAGGATGGATTTAGCACACCAAAATACGCAAAAATATTCTCTTGACAAATTAACAATAAATTCAAAATTTAACCTGTTCACTTTAATAGAACACTTAATATAAATAATTTTATTGGTAACCAAATAAGAAAAACCATAATTTTCAACATAGACTGCAAGGTGGTCCTTTGACACTTACAAATCCTTCCAAGCAAATTATGTTGCAGAAACATATGCCCATATAATACCATGTAAGTGGAAACCCATTGCTTTTTTTTTTTCCTTTGTTTCTCCACACAAAGAACAATTCAAATAATCTTAAAGGAATGATGTAAGTTTGAGATATTCACATGAATTCTGATGTTGAGGACTAAAATGGCTCGTTCTGTAGTGATAAGTATATGTGAATATTAGAGGTCTTTGGAAACTGTTCTCTTTGTATGTGATTGATCAATGGCACTTGAGAGATCACATTGTTTTCTCTTAGAAGTTATTACTTTGAAAATGAAGGAGGGAAGAGATATGTAGAACACAGAAGCCTATTTTTGTTCAACAAATATAATGACCTACTTATGTCTCAAACATGCTTCTATCACATCACATTTTATTCACCTGGCAAAGCAATAGAAAGCTACTACTATTGAATTTTGGAACCAAATCTACTAATAGATACTGGTTTTTGGCCCATAGCAATCATGTTTTCATATAATATGTTTCTTAAAAAATCAAAATAAAAATTAGTAGAAAGAGAAGGATTTACAACTTGATACAAGATAAGAAATTCTCAAACTAAAAGAAAATACAAGGTCAAAACAAAACACGGTAACTAAGTTCCAATAATGTAAATGATATTTCCAAATATGAGATATTATAGTGTCAACATGTTATGCAAGTTCTGAAGTGCTGATACCTAGAAACAAATAAACCACACATCATGAAATCTAAAAATGATTGGCTAAGCTAAATATATGGCACTTGCATTTTATTTACTGCTTTCCCTTTTATGGATGAAATATGACTTACTTAATATTCCTAATGCACCAATACAAGGGTTGGCCCATAAAGATCTCAAAAAAAACATATCATAACATGGTAGATTCAGTTAGACGTGCAATTAATTCCATCTCTTCCTTTATTTTGTATTTTATCAAGACTATCCTTAGATTTATCTGCACTTTGATGCATAAACCTTCAAGGTCCCAAGTAAATTCTTGTTCAGATGAAAGATATGTTTGAGCAACATAACTAATCTAAAGTGTAGAAAGTAGAAGCGACCATAACTTTATGAAAAAGAATAGATTCAGTCATCACTCATAGAATTAAAGTTAATAAATTTCTCACTGAGATAGTCACTTTTCCTTCCCAAGAAGCACAAGGAAAAGAATCTTTACACCATAAGAATTTGATTATATAACAAAATTGTGTTGACTAATAACTAATCTATGTCGGTCATGATATCTAAACAATAACTCGTCAATAGCCATTGAGGCAGGAAGTTATATTCTCAAAGACATCTTCAGTATAAGGAATTGTGAGGCCGCCCATTGGGCGATCATAACCAAATTCTTCCTCGGCTGGACTCAGCAAATCTTGAAATGAAGGTTAGTTCAAGTATGATATGGAAATCACAAACCTCTTTATTTTCTCTCCAACATGGATTGCAAGATAGCCCTTTGGCATATCGACTCCTTTTGAAGATGCAAGGTTTATTGAGAATGAAGCCCTTTTAATTCCAGCCAAACGAAAACCCATTGTTTTCTAAGAAGAGAAATGTCTCAAATAGTTGTGTATAAAAGAAGGCTTTGAGTTCTGATGCATCAGGATGGAGATATATTGGTTTTACTTCTAAATGCATGGAACCATAAGTATATATAGATGAAGGGTAATTGGAAAACCAATGTGTATGTGATGAGACCAATTCCTATTGACTGACAATAGCTCAAAGTTCACAAGAGATCACATGATGTTGTCTCAATGTCTTTCTCAAGGATCACCTTGTACCCTACCAAGAATACAATTAATGTATTCAATCAAATGTTAATTACATGATTTCTAATCTATATGAACCACAATTTATGTTCATCAAATTGTAAGCAACTCATCGTGAGAGTGCTCAAAGTTTGGCCCCACTTGTAGGCTAGCAAACACTTAATAGATGTTTTTGCAATATTTCTTAGACTTGAATCTAGCAACATTTACAATAATATCATTTACCATGAAATGAACTTCGCAACTTCTTTTTTTTTCCATATATTTATTTGATTGGATCATATTCGAGTATTGTTAGGTTAAAATGAGTTATATCTCCTAATGTGATTTCTCCCAACGTGAGAAATAACAACTTTTACTGACAGCTGGACATGATTTTTTTTAATCTTAATGATTGATAATTAATTATCCAAATGATAAAAATTTGAAAATAAGACTTGAATCCATGAACTTTTCTTGACCTAGATAACTTTCTTTTCTACTCAGAGATACACTTATGTACTCTTACAAGCAAATTAACAAGCTATGATGCTGCTTGACCAAACTAATGGATGAACCAACAACATATAGGAATCAGGGTCTTAAATTTCCTACAATGGTAGAATAGCTAATTAAGAGAAAAAAAATAAACAGATATGGATCTCATATTTATTCTTTGGTACTCATCAAATTAATGAGAAATCTCTGTTTATTTGCTCCGATTTGAGATAATTTCAAGTTTTCCAATGAAGACAATTATAGACTCAAATAATGCTAGTTCTTCCTTTTATAGGACGTTATTCCAGGGTTGAGGAAGAAAAATTATATATGAACAACTTGTTATGAAATATACAAATATTTTCATGTACAGTAATTCATAGACCAAAAAAGTTCTTGATTGGAATATTACTTAACGAAAGATATGGGAGCAACTCAGCTAATCCGAAGTTAGAAACAAACGAAGATCACAACTTTAGGAAAGAATAGCTTCCAGTCATGATATACAAATGTTTAACTGCTTAATGCCTTTGATTGTCAGATTGGATGAGATTTGCAGGAAAAAGAAGAGAAATTTATGGTAAATTTTTATGAATTTCTCATTCAACTAAGAAAAAAATCTTTACACCATAAGAATTTACCTGCTTTACAAAACTGCATTGGCTAATCACTAATCTATGTTAATCTTATCTACACAATAACTAGTCAACACCCATTCAAGCGAGAAATTATACTCTCAAAAGCATATTCTTCACAAAGAATTGTGAGGCCACCCATTGGATGATCATAACCAAATTCTTCCTCAGCTTGACATAGCAAATCTTGAAATAGAGGCTGGTTCAAGTATGATACAGCAATCACAAACCGCTTCGTTTTCTCTCCAACATAAACAGCAAAATAGCCCTTTGGCACATCAACTCCTTTTAAAGATGAAGTCCTTCTGATACTAGGTAAATGAAAACCCATTCTTTTTCTATGTTAACAAGAGAATGATCTTAAATTACTTTATGGGGTAAGAAAGAAGACCTTGACTTTTGATGTTCTGGACTTGAACAAACTGTGTTGCATCTGAATGAATGAAACCATGACTATATATATATATATATATATATATAAGCTGAAGGGATAAAAGAAAGCCAGCTTAAGATGGGAATATGGCCTACTGGTAGACAAGGGTTCATAGCTCACAAGAGATCACATGCACTTGTCTTAGATGTCTTTGTCAAGTATCAATTAGTATCTTGTTTGAAATAAAACGTGTTTGAGAGAGAGATGTGGGGAAGCAATATTAATGAATCATAACATTATATCTAGATAGTATGAACTATTAACCACAATTTTATGTTCAGAAAATCACATACCAGTAGACAAACTTGATTTATGAAACCAGACCTGTTGCTGACACAAACATTTTCATGGTTAGGTCTGTATCAGTAAATATTTAGATATGACTTTGGTTTAAACCAGTTATGCATTAGCAGATACACTTCTGCCAACCTTTTCTGTATCATAAATAATTCATACATGTTCAATGTTGTTGAGAAACCTGTCCAAGTGAAAGTTTTTATTCATTTAGAGTTTGGGTGCCATAAAGGTTATTAATATTATTTTTAGGAGGGATTTTAGTAGTTAATCTGTGTTCAGATTCATACGTGTGTGAGCGCGAACGGATCTGCGTGTGTTTAAGTCTTCATAATATTTTGTAAAATCTTCTAATTCAAAAGAATTAATAATCTTAAAAGATGAAATTAAAAAAAAAATCAAATTTCTTTTTCTTTCCCATGTTAAAATTAAAATAAGATGGAACATGGGTTTACCAGAAAAAAAGGTAGAACTTTGTTGCTTGAATAGCTGATAGCTCAACACTGAGACAACCGCTTCTTCATTAAGCACTTGGATCCATTTTTAAATTTTTAATACAAGTATTTTACGTAAACAAATAAAAGCAGCAATGGCATAAAAAGGACCAAATCCCATTCGACCCATTTTGTTATGTGATGAGAAAAATGCAACGCCTAACAATTCTATATATACTAAACCATGTTTTTTCTTGGCCCAATCCGTAAATCTAAGAAGCAATAAATAGATTTTTGCAATAAATCGTTTGGTCAGAAGTTTACCTGTATTCCCCGATGTGGATTTAAATTCCATTATTAATGTAAGGATTTTATTAATAAGTAATTTATGAGTATTTTTTTAAATATTTTTTAAGTTATGGGATTTGTCTTACACTTAGTGAACTACCATAATCCAACTCACTTCAATTTTTGTGTAAAAAATAAATTTTTAAATTCTAACCAAAAGATTTAGTAAAAAGAATAAAAATATTTATTATTATTATTTAGGAATATAAAAGATATTTTCAAATTATAAAATTTTATAATTTAATTTTTCAATTTCAGTATTTTTTTATATCAAATAACTTTTTCATTAGATAAAAAATGTTTGAACTGTGAACACTACTCACAACTCAAGAATTTAGATTCTACAAAATTAATCACTAATTATATGGGTGTAATTAGATGATTTTCATTTTATGAAATATTTACAATTTAAAAATGTTAACTTCATTGATAGTTAAAAATAAAATTTCAAAATATAATTGCTAAATTTTTTTTAGCAAGAAATAAGTTTTGCCCCCTTCTTTCATACACACCCGGCTAAGAATAGAAGCTGTAATACAATATTTAAAGGATCTAAATACCTGCAAAGTACTATATAGTAACTTTATTGTTAACCATTAAATTTTATTCGCACAGATTCTGTCTTTTTTCGTCAACGACTTGAATTACCTTCTCAAGCCTGTTGCCTTTTTTTTTTTTTTTTGTCCTTAGGGATTGGTTGTCTGTGAAGCAAAGATTAGGGAGAAAGACATTCGCGGATATGATCGGAACAGCTTTTCACAAAGTCATTCCCTCTTCTCAAACGACATCGTAAAGACGATGACCCGTTCCCCGTTAATGTTGGCAAATATTCAAACCCTAGGATTTCTTATCCAGATTCAGCTTCGATTTCTCAGAGGAACTTATAATTGATATGACCAACAGCTCATCCTCGAAAAAGCAAGGTCAAGATCACCCTGAAATAAGTGGCCCCACTCTCAAATCACTGCGAACCAAAATGGGCAAATCCGAAGACAATGAGAAAAAGGTAAAGTTCCATGTTTCGATTCGAATTTGCCGATTTCTGTTTCTGGAATTTCCGAAATACATTGGTAACACCAAAACCTGCTATTTTAGGAAAGCGGTTCTTTGCCTTGCTCTTGCTGTCGGTGTGTATAGCTTGTAGCTCGTCTCTGTGATTTAAATTCGAATTTTTGAATACTCATTACTGTAATTACTCAAATTTAATGTGAAGAATACAGAATGTGATTGTAGACTTGAATGTACACAGGATAATAACAATGTCCTCTCGAATTTGCTAAAAGTTCAGTCTTCTGCGGTAAAATCATTCCTGTTTTATGTGTAGAACTTGGGTAAGAAACTCAAAGATGTGGAAATAAGCGTTCCAATAGTGTATGGTAACATCGCATTCTGGCTTGGCAAGAAGGCAAGCGAGTAAGTATGCTCTGTATTAGTGTATAATGTTCTTCTCAGTTTCGGCATATTGTTCATTTAAACCAAACAAAATAATTACCATAAGTATCTTGTTTAAGGTATCAGTCACATAAATGGACAGTGTATGTTCGTGGAGCAACCAATGAGGACCTTGGAGTGATCATAAAGCGTGCTGTTTTTCAGTTGCATTCTAGTTTCAACAATCCAACAAGGGTTGTGGAGTCACCTCCTTTTGAGCTGTCAGAGTCAGGATGGGGTGAATTTGAAGTTGCCATCACACTTTATTTCCACAGTGATGTTTGCGACAAGCCTTTGAACTTGTGAGTTGTTGGATGCTGTCTGCTTTTGATTAGTAGTTGGTTCAGGTTTCTAAAGCCACCTATTGATGTTCTATGATTCCCTAATGCACAGAATAGAGTTCCAATATATTCTTGAAGAAGGCTACAAAGGGTTAAAAAAAATTTCAAATTAACTTTTTAATTGGGTCCATCAACACTTAGCATATCATCAACAGTGTAAGAGGCTGATGGAATACTGCAGTGCCTTCTGAGTTTGATTAGAACAGATACAGCCATTTGGTTTAACTCCTTCAATTTACTACTAATGAAATGCCTGGCTGATACTACTAATATTTCTCTATCTATAATATACAATTAGAAGAGAAACATCTAAATGGTTTGGGTACTTGATTATTTGAGCTGTGAGATTCCAGACTACTATACAACTGATATTTATTCTACAATTGATATTGATTCATCAAAGGCTGCTGTATGATTCCCTAAAATAAACTGTGGAGACCTGACATTTCTTGGAAACAGAAACAGTCAATAGTCAAGCATATCAATTTCTGTGCATGCCAAAATAATCTCTGAATCTTGTATTTTATGAAGTGTAATATATATACAGATATCATCACTTGAAGTTATATCCAGAGGATGAGAACAGTTCCATGTCAACAAAAAAGCCTGTTGTTGTGGAATCATATGATGAGATAGTTTTCCCTGATCCTTCTGAGGCTTTTTCAGCTCGTGTGCAAAACCATCCAGTTGTGAACTTTCCAAGACTGCCTGCTGGAATAGCCTTACCTCATCCGAGTATGTTTCATAGCAATTTAATGTGCAACTTTTTTTTGTTCCATGCTTGGGGTGAATGAGTATGTCTATTATATTTGCAGTACCTATCGAGGATGCAAGTAAAAGGAGGAGAGGTGATACTAAAGATCATCCACTAACCCAATGGTTCACAAATTTCTCTGAAGCAGATGAGCTTTTACAGCTTGCAGCAGCTCGTCAGCAGGTTCATATGAGATTATACTTTATCTTATTTAAACTTTATATAATCTGTGCGGAAGTCAAAGATGATGTTGATAATACTTTGATCTGATCATCCATTCCTGAATATGCTTGCAACTTTAAAATTACAAATAGTGAGCTCCTGTATCATATATGCTGGAGGCCTAGATCATGATTCATAGTTTCTCCGGTTAGTTTCTTTGAAGAAAACTCTGACAGCTTGAATTTATATTATATTATTTACGAAGTATGGAAGCAGCTTCTTCTTTATACATTGCACTTTAGAACATTTACTTGGGAGTCAGGGCTACTGCTTTATGCTTCTAACTTGATTTTTGTTATACAGTGTTTGTGAAATTTTTTTCTGACCCGTCTTCCCCTTCAACTAGACCATAGTGGGATGTAAAAGAGTTATGCCCTTGAAATATTTGAACACAATGCACAGAAATCCCTTGTAATCTCGATTGTTACCTGTGGTGTTATGTGGTTGTATTGGACTCTTGTCGTTTCTAAGCCAATAATTTAACTTGATGAGCTGAAGGGAAGGAGATGTTACAAGTTTTTATATATAAATTAACATGATGTATTTTATACAATGACATCCATCTGTTTCTGAAGCCATACTGCTGCTAGTTGTCTTAATCTGTTCTGTAAATATTTTGGATATGAAGCAATTGACATATAATACTCATTTACTTCATCCCTGGACCTTCATTTTATGCATTAGTAGAAAATATACGGCACACTCCTCTTGGGGCAATTTCCTGAAGATACAAATTGCCTTTGCCATTAAAACATTGGTGAAACTACCTTGACTTTCATCATAATGGAGATCTTGGTTCTAGTCATATTCAATAGCTAAATTTTACCTTGACTTTCATCATAAGGATTTGACCTCTGGCGTACCAAAATCTGATAATCAATATATTGCAGACTCTCTACATTCTAATAACTTTCCATGTGGTGTAAAAGAATTTATTTGCAATTAGAATGCAATATTAATAAAATAATTTACTCCCCGGATTTCATTATGTATTACTGAAGTTGTACATGTTTTTCTTGGTCATTCTCTTTTTACTCATCTTGGATGAACTGTTTTCCTCTCTTCAAACTCTTGATCATTATCTTAAGCTAAAGTCTGTAATACAGGCCTAGATAAGCTATCGGTTCCCTAGTTCTCTGTTCATTGGTAGTTGAATCTCATTTTTTCTTGTAGCTTATATTCAGCATGTGATTATGTTATTCTAGAAGACTGCAAATGATCCTCTGTAAACCTTGCAACAACACTCTCGAGCCAACTCACGGGTATTTTGCACTTCTAATGTCATAGGTTCAAGCTCATATTGCTAAACTCAGACGACAGATAAGTTTGATAGATGGGCAGCATCAGCAGTTCAAATCTTCCTCTGACCAGTAGAGATGTATAATCAGGACTTTGAAGTTTTTCTTTCAATTAGCTGGCAGATAGGCGCCATAAAAGAAGAATGGGATGATTATAATATACCCAGTCGGCAAGTTGTCTTTTCAGTTGTATTATTTTCCTTGTCTGTTCGATGTTGTAATTTTTCCCGATCGTTTGGCACCACCAATAACAAATAGGGGCCAAATGTGCATAATTTAATTGTAGAAGTTTAGAAATTGTACTCTGCATTTTCCTCTACCATAACTATATACTTTCGTTGTAGCAGAAATTACCCTATTGAGTGAGGCAAAGAAGTGTACCACTGGGAGAGATGGTAGTTCGGTTGGCCTTGGCTGTCTTCATTATCTATCTGTTTGTTTTCTCAGGTTTTTTTTTAGCCAAATATAACAAAAAAAATTGCCAAAAACATGATATGTCAGACTTTATTTATCAAAATATAAAACATGAAAGTTAATGGGAAGCAACGCAACTTGTATTCTATACGTAAGTCCACTTGCTACTTATTCGACTCGCTGATTATTTTGTTTGATTTTTTTTAATGGAAAACAAATTGTATGAATGGTGATGTGACTTACTTTTTCAAAAGCTGACAAAAGACTTTATTGTTTGTTTTTAGTTTTTTTAGAAAAGATTCCTGCTGTGGTTGCTTTGCTGATTTTCTTTTTAATTTTTGGCATGGGAAGTTGAGACGCTTTGTTTTTTTTTATACTTTTTATTGATTAATTTGAGCTATGCCCCAAACAAATTGTAACAAATGGTCCATCTAATTTTATTAATTTTATTTATAAAATGTTGTTGACTAGTGTATGGGTAATAAGGAAAGTTATAAAAAATTAACATGAGTATCCAATTTTATTCCTATTTCTCAGTAATAATTATGTGGGGAAAAGAGAGCAGGTTAAAATAGAGAACAATTTACAAGAAAATAAAGTTATTGAGGGTAAAGTAGGAAACAATTTATGAGAAAATAAAATTATTGAGGGTAAAGTAGGAAATTCATATAAAAATTTGATACTATAACTTATAAATAGAATCCAGCAAATATTTTAGATAACATCTTACAAATGAGACTAGAAAGAGTATAAATTAATAATAATCGGTATATTATTAAAAAATAATTATTAGTCAACAAATTTTAACAAATATTAAATAAAGAATATTATATCATTATTATTGTTGAATAATCATTAAAAAGACAAATTAAATTAAAATTCCAATAAATATTAATTAATAATTAACTAATAATAAGTAAATAATAATTATTAGAAATAAAATAACACTATAATTAAGTAGCAAATATGCATCAATTATGAAAATATAAATTTAATAATTAATTGATAAAAATGGTTGAATATAAAATGAAAAGGCAATTAATTAGTAATAATTAGTTATTAAGTATTAAAATTTGGTCACTTTATACATAGTGACAATTGGTGTCACATCTCTCCCTTCTTCTATTACTTTGTAGTCGTTCTGGTCGTATGTCCTCTTTTGTATGCTATGATTCAGGTGATTCAACTCTTAATGATGTTTGTATAGTATTCAAATCAAACCAAATAGAGTTAGCCAGAGAAATTGACAAGCGAGAAGTCTCAAATGTTTAATTTGATGACTAACTATGTTGAAAGAAATACATATTGTACTCAATACTAAATAAAGTTGGATCATCTAATAAAGGCATAAATGATTCAAACTGACTATGAATGGGAGAGGTTAATGGAGGCAATGAGGATGGTGGCATGAAAGAAAAAGAAGTGGTCCTAACAAATGTACTAGATGTGGCTAAAGTAGAGGCATGATCCTGTGCCTCTTAATCTTCTTCTTGAGGAGCAAATGGTGACTTGGTTGATAAATAACTATCAATCGCTTACTTGGTTTTCTATGTTGAGGAATTTGTGGATGTGGAGTAGGTGGAGCAGGCCCAGATTCCATGTTGAAGCATTATTCTTTCATAATAATTAATATGTTATATCAGTCTTGAGCAATCAGTTGATATTTTTGGAGGGCAATTAGTGGTAAGCCCATACAAATCTTTTGCTATATCAACTTGAAAATTGTTAATAAAGCTTTAGGTTATGATGTTGTCTATATCAAGGAAAAATATAATGATGGTGACAAGTGATAAAAAAGTTACCACATAACTAATCATACTACAAGAAGGATGGATCTATGGTAGAGTATATCTCTAATTCTATTGCATGTACTCGGATGTACAATGAAACATCTCATTTGTTGGAGGAGCATCAATAGTAGTATAAGGCCAATTAAACCATGCTTTAATGAAAATTTTGTGACCTTCCATCCATTTTTTTGAGGTTTTCCCTAATAGCTATGTTGTGTGAAAATTGTCCAAATTAACTGTGGCCAATGAAATTGGTTGCTGGAGACCAAATTGCTTTAGATTACAATAAGGGTGATGTCATTCTACTTTAGAAAAAAGAAAAGAAAATATTTGGTTTTTGGTACTAAATAGATTTTTTAGAGAAAAAATTATTCAAAAAATTTGATTTTCACATAAAAAATTAATTTTGGTACAAAAAAACTAAATATCTTTATTTTTTTATCCTAAAACCTAGTTATACAAAAAAATGATGGCTTAAAAAATTTGTATATTAATTTTATTTGGTTAAATTGACCAAGAATCTAGTTAGAATTTCTTACCAAATTAGGCGAAGCATGCTTCTACGTGGAGAGGTATGCACCGTGAAAAAAAAGTGACTCCACAAATGAAAATGAACAAGTTGACTTTTTCACTTTTTTTTTCTTCTTAAGATAAAAGATTACCTTAAAAAATTAAGTTAAAACTGAATAGATAATTAGAAGGAAAATTAAAAACTATAAATTATAATTAATTATATTATATTAGACAAAGAATGCTATATTAACAAAAAAAATTACATTAAATAGAAAAAAACCATATTACAAATTGCATTAATAAAAAAAATTTATTTACTAAAATTAATATTTCACCTCAAATGGAAACTATTGGATCTGGAGGGCTCACATAGAAAAAAAAATAGAGTAATGTTGTATACATTAAATAATATAATTATTTAGCTGTATAATTTAATTAAATCTACTTATATAAAACTTGATGAAAATTGATTAAAAGGAAAATAAGTACCAACATGAGAAGAAAAGTTCCAACATGAAATGGAGGTATGTCAATAAAACTCAGAACACAAAAGAAGTTAACAAAGATTAGAGAATGAAGATGGAAGTGTGGCAAGCAAAAATGTAGCACCAATGTAGAAATGAAGAATTGAGAAACTGAAGAAGCAACTAGAAAAAAGGAAACGACTTTTTAAATAGAAGAGGGATGAAGAGAGCAACCCCTATAATATCATTGGATGTTTGCTATCACTGTTTAAGCCATGCCAAATCCAAAGTTTTTTTAATTTATATTGAAAAAAAAGTAAGACAACATTTTTTTAAACTAAGAAGGTCAAATAGCTACTTATTTGATTTTTTCAATTTACTTTCTAAAAAAATTAAGTCAAATAGGCAAATATTCCACTTGTTCTTTTTGCTTTAAAATAAAAATTCAAGAAGTCCAATACTTCTTATTGGACTTCTTCATTATTATTCTTTTTCTAAAATTTTGGTCATACAAATTGGACGTTGCATACAAAGATTTTTTCCATCTGCGTGCAACTTCAATATGATGTTTGAATGTTGAAAAAAAGTATATGTATACAAAATAAGTATAGGTAATGAGAAAATTTGGAACAAGACTTCTACAAATATAGTTAATTATTAATTAATATTCATTGGACCTTTAATTAAATTTATGTGTTGTTAATGATTATTTAACGAGAAAAAAATAATTTGAGATCCCTATAAAAGAATTTCCCATGAAAGATCATATTTGGGAATGATAGAAGTCTAATTGGACAAGATAGGAAATTTACTTGAATATAATAAAAAGTTCACTTGGGCATGAGAATATTTTTTATGGGATCCCAAATTGTTTTTTTCCCCAATTTAACAAAAATAATGATATAATATTCTTTATTTAATAATTTTTAAATTTTTTTTACTAATAATTATTTTTAACAATATATCAATTATTAATAATTTATACTTCCTCCAGTCTCATTTATAAGATGTTATCTAAAATATTTGATTGATCAAATTTATAAGTTATAGTGTTAGATTTTCATATAAATTTCCAACTTTACCCTAAATAATTTTATTTTCTCATAAATTATTCCCTATTTTAATATGATTTCTTTTCCCTATATAATTATTACTACTTGATTGAGAAGGATGGATAAAATTGAAAGTTTATATTAATTTTTTATAATTTTAAGAGTATAACTAACTTTCTTTAATATTCATACATTGGTCAATAATACTTTATAAATAAGATCAGAAGACACATTTGTTACAATTTATTTGGGGCAAATGTTAGTTTAATTAATAAAAAAAAAACAAAGTGTTTTAATTTCTCATACCAAGAGTTTAAGAAAAACATAAGTAAAGTCACCACAGGCTCACGGCAAGAATTTTTGTTTAAAAGAATAAAGAACAAAAACAAAGTTGCTTGTCAGCTTTTGAAAAAATAAGTCCCATAGCTATTTATATGGCTTATTTTTTCATAAAAAAATAAAAAGTAAAAAGTCAAATAAAATAATCTGCAAGTTGAATAAATAGCAAGTCGATTTACGTATTGGATACAAGTTGTATTTCCTTCAATTAGATTCATGTGTTATATTTTAGTACATAAAGTATCGGGCATCATCATTTGGTTATTTTTTGTTATTTGTTATATTTATAAGTTGTAGTATTAGATTTTCATATAAATTTTCTATTTTATCTTCAATAATTTTCTTTTTTTATATATTATTCCCTATTTTAATACAATTTCTTTCCTTTAAATAATTATTACTGCTTGATTGAGCAATAGGGATAACATTGGAAATATATATTAATTTTTTATAATTTTGAGAGCATAATTAACTTTTCTTAATACTCATATATTAATCAATAATACTTTATAAATAGGATAAAAAATACATTTGTTACAATTTATTTGGAGCAAATGTTAGTTTAATTAATAAAAAGAAAAAACAAAGTGTTTTAATTTCACATACCAAGAGTTAAAAGAAAAACATAAGTAAAGTCACCACTGGCTCACGGCAAGAATTTTTGTTTGAAAGAATAAAGAACAAAAGCAAAGTTGCTTGTCAGCTTTTGAAAAAATAAGTCTCATAGCTATTTATATGGCTTATTTTTTCATAAAAAAATAAAAAGTAAAAAATCAACAAAATAATCTGTAAGTTGAATAAATAGTAAGTCAATTTATGTATTGAATACAAGTTGTATTTCCTTCAATTAGCTTCATGTGTTATATTTTAATAAATAAAATATCAGGTATCATCATTTGGATATTTTTTGTTGCTTGTTATATTTAGCTCCAAAAACTCATGTGTACCTTCAAATTATATTTTCCTTGGGCGATAGTACCATCTGAAATTAATGCTGCACGACCTTTTCTTAAACGCTAACATGTGTTGGTTTGTCTGAGATGGAATGGTTTCTGGGCCTGCCTTGGACATTATTTGGGCAGGTTTTCATTTAAGAAGTAGGTTTGGTAGGTATGGAAGATAAAAGAGGAATGGATGAGAAGAAATGCGTTTTTCATTTTCAGAAAATGAGTTGTAAAATTTTTAGTTGAGATAGAAGTGAATTGTTGGTGGTAAGGAAGAATGACTGCTGTAAATGATATTAATTTCCTTAGAAGTTTGTTTAATCATACTCAATATTTCTCTTGTTCCAAAAGTTATTCTTGAATTTGAAACATATTGCGATTTGCGAAAATATATGTTATTAGTTTTTTATTAATGAAGTTAATTATTATTCTTAATATAAAAATAGTGGTAGTTAAATATTTTAGTATTAAATTTTGGTATAAGGCAATATTTTATTCTTAATATGATAATAAAAAACAATTAAAAGAAAGCATATCACACAACAAAATTAACTTTATTAGTAGTAAAAAATTAATTAAATATTGCAATACCTATCAAATGTTAAAAAAGAAGAAGAAAAGAAGAGACAAGTGTAACTTTTTTTTAGGTGAAACAATGGGGAAAGACAAGTGTAACGTATAATATAAAAGAATTCATATATTTAATATAATTTACAATTTATTTTATTGTTTTATTATTTAAATATGGGTAATGCTTTCTTATCTTCCAAAATTATTAATAAAATACTTTTTTTGTTGCCAAAATTAACATTTTGGCCGGCTGTCTTTCTAAGTTGGAAAAGAAAGAAAGACAAGAGAGAATGCATGATCATTTACAAATTTAAAATTTACTATTGTACTAGGTTGATGAACATTAGATTTAAAAACCTCAAACTCCAAATTCGGGCTTCTTTTGGTTTCTGTGAAGTTTGAAGTTCCCCCATGTTGAAAGACCAATGGTAATCTATTGTTTGATTTATTCACACTAAAAAAAAAAGAAAGAAAAGAAAACTATTGTTTGATTTGAATGGAATGGAGGGGGATTTTATTTTCCTGATCTCTCCCCTTATTGGTTCATAAAACTTAGAATAAGGGAAGGGAAAAATTTTCAGCTCTTTTCCTAGAGATTTAGATGGGAGGGGTACATTTTTGCTGCAATGTAACTAAAAAATATTTTCATGTTATTTCAATATTTCAGAAATGTCCTAATCATTTCAAATGAAATTATTGGTTGACGTTATTGATAAGGTTGAGAACATGTAAGTTGGCGAAGACAGGAATATCGAAACAGGGGAAAGGCAAAAAGAGGGTTTGAATTATAGTTTTGCTATTTTATCTGATCTTCATAATTTTTGTCATTTTCTTTTTTTATTCTTCTATTTCTTTTTTTTCTTACATAACTTCTTAGTAAAATTTCAAAACCAACATAAAAATAAAATTCTCTTTTAATATTTATTTATTTAATAAATTTTTAATATAAAAATAACAAAAAAGGGGGAAAACAATTTATATAAGAAAATAATATATTTATCCACCTATTATTATTTTCCTTCCCTCCCCTCCAGTGAGGTAATATTAAAATCCTTTCCCCTCCTTTCCTCAGTATCCTGTCCATTAAAATCTCCCTCTTAAACTGCGTAAGGGATTTAAAAAAAAAGGACGTAACATAAGAGGTGATGTGAGATTTGGGAGAAAATAGGGTGTGTGCTTGAACGAACTTGTCCTCGACGAAAGGATTGTGGGGCAAGAGTAACATGGCTTTCCTGCGCTTCCATGTGCCAAATCAAAGTTGAAGTCGCCATCTACTTCAAAAGGCATATCCCTCATTCTCGTGAAAATGGTGGGCCTCTCCAGTCTCTCCCTTGTTCGCAATCCTCCGCTTTCTCCATTCAATATCATTCACAGAACATGCGTCACTCTTTGCGATGACCGTGACATCCAGGTATTTGGTTGCTTGGTTTCTATGAGCCTCTAATTTTTTTTCCCAGAAATACATATAATTTTTCACTTCCTTCAACACCAGTAAGTTTGGAAACCCACGAAATTACTCTAGTTGAAAGTAGTAAATGACGGCTTACCCTAGACTGTAGATTGAAGGCTATGTGTTTGAATTTATGCCAATGAGAGTATGAGACTGTATATTGAATTATACTAAACTTTCAAGTGTGAGGCCTTGAAAATAATAATAAAAATGAAGGATAGATCACAGAAATGATTAATACTGCTTTATAAATTCACTAAATTTAGGCTTTTTTATTTAATTAAGATTAAGAGGGCATCTTAGACTATAGATTGAAGGGTATGTGTCTCATTTTATGCCTATGAGATTGTATCTTTTTCTAAGCTTTCAACTTTCAACTGTTTGGCATGGTGAAAAACAGAAACTGAAGGACAGATGGCTGAAATGACGGAAATTGCTACGAATCATTATAGGATAATACCTAACACGTTATTTAAAGACTACAATTATATAAAGTGAGTGTCAACAATAAAAATTGCAATTTTAATGTGGAGGAATTTTGTGTGACAAACTCATTTTTGGACCGTGGTCTATGAACGACGTAGTTATCTCTGTCCTGTCCAAAAATCAAGGAAGCATCTTCCATGATCACCTTGTAAGCCATGAAAACACGGCAGAGTATGGAAGTAAAATGAAGACACGCTGGCTAAGGCCTTAATAATAACCGGTTCATTGGATATAGATTTATGTCTTTAGTATAGCTCTACCATCTAGTGGAACTGGTTTAGACAGGACCACATGGGAAGCCTTGTGTTTGTTGAGACACTTATTTGTAGGAGCCAACAATGCACTAGTGGATAATCTAATATGTAGGTTGAGAAATTGACAAGCATTATATAGCTTTTATTATCAATTCTGTTATACTCTGAGCTTTGAAGCCTATCGTTATACTTGTTTTTCCATCATCTACAACAATTCATATGAATGTCCTCCAAGAAAAACCAACCAACCACGTTGAATATGACCTCTTCGAGTTCACATTCAAACCTCCTTGACAGCTAGCTTATCTGTCGATCATGTCATATCATGTCATGCTTTGCTTTTTAATCTATCCATATTCGAATAATTAGAAGAGAAAGAGTTGGAATATCTTACTAGTCAATCACACACACACACATAGAGAGAGAGTCAAATAATTGTTAACTAGCATTAGACCCCATGCAAATTGCATAGAGTTCAAGAATGTGTTACATTGTTCGTGACTTATGGATAATGTGACTTCCTATAGATTTTATATTTTATATTGATGTCGGTGAATAGGAATATCTTAAGGAATCTTCAAGGAAAATAAACAGAATGTTGTATAGTCTACTTTCTCGTTGACCAAGCAATGAGAAAAATTATTGTTAGCTACTTCTATTCTTAAATCTCATTAAAATTTAAGGTGATGTTCCTGGCAGAAATGAAGATACAATCCCTTCTCTCTATTTTTGCCCCCCTGATGCATGAATCCTACAAAATGAAATCAAGAGAGCTGATATGAAAATCACAATATATTGTTCCTAATGGCCAGTTGATTGAGAAATTATTCTAATGACTAGTGAAGCTATGTTTACCAAAGATGCTTGAAAAAGAAGCTCTAGATTAGCTGACCCCGGTTTCTCACGTTTAAATTATCTTCTGGACAATCTTGTTCTGGACACCTCCTGTGCTATTAAAAACTTCCATCAGCCATGTAAGTGTAATAATTTTGTACTATTACAAAAATGTTTGAAGGAATATTTAGTTAGCACATGAGGTGTCCAGAACAGATTGCCAAGAGACAATCAAGATGCCTGTTTCTCAAGTCATATATCCTGCACGCAAGCAAATGAAAAAGAGCCGAAACTAAGAATCATAATTAACATCATTGTTACAGCTGGTTTTCTGAAGCACATATAAAGAAGAATAATAACGAAAGATAGACAAGAAAGTGCTTACAAGAAAAACCAAATTATCATATACTTTTTTTTCTTAACCTTCGTACTTAGCCTCTAGTCAATCTAGTTAATGAGAACTTGTTTGAGTGAGCCTATTTGTAACCCTATTATAAGGGTCTTTGAAACTGTTGTAAAGGTTGTAAATCTTTCTTACAACAACAACAACAACCTACAACAACAATAGCAACAACAACATTAACCTTATCCCATTAAATGGGGTCGGCTACATGGATTATACGACGCCAATTGGTTCTATCAAACACCATCTCTTCAGATAAATCATTTATCAAGAAGTCACGTCTTATAACTTCTCTTAGTGTCTTTACAACAACAACAACAACCTAATCCAACAAAATGAGGTCGACTATGTTGTCACCCCAAACTAGGCAAAATACAGGCACAGCCTACATGGATTACATGATATTATTAGGTTTTATTGAAAACCAAATCTTCAAATCTATTATTTACCTAAAGATTCCACTTTTTAACTTGTTTAAGTGTCCTTCTTAGCCTCTCTACATCTTTCATAGGGTTAAAAACTATATAATTAACCTTCTTTGTACATGTCCTAATACCTAAAGATTCTACTTTATAATTTTAAGTGTTCTTCTTAGCTTCTCTACATTTTTTCTAGGATTAAAGACCATATGATTAACCTTATTTGTACATATCCAAACTATCTTAATTGAATTTTTATCATTTTCTCCTTGACAAGTACTATACTAACTTTTTCTCATGTTTAATCAGATCTTGTTTTTAAATTAAAAATCAGTTGAGGATAAATTGAGAAAAAATGTAGCTGAGGTTTAAATAAGTTGAAACTCTTGGTGAATGGTGTGTGTATACCAGCAAAAAAATGTCTTTTAGATTTCAAGGATTCTAAACTTAAGACAAGTCAAAATCAGGATCTTGATCTTCTCTAAATTTTTTTATTTGTTGTATTTTTTAAGTATTTATTCTTAAATGGAACTTGCGTTCAGTTTTTGTAACCCTTCTTGTACCCCCGAATCCACAAGTACCGGCGGAGGACCAAGAAATCACCTGACCCTGTACATCTGTAATAGTCACAATGGTAATTTGTAACTTAGTTAACAAACTTGCATTAAATATCTAAGTGATCATGCATTCATAAATATCTTGGAATTTAATTTAAATGGGTTTAACACTTAAAAAACCGAAATTATTAGTTTAGTCTGTCATTAATGTTCAAGTAGTTGAATTGGTAGAGTAGTTAGAAAATGCAGAGAATAATGTACTATGGGAATGACTGATATGAAAGTGAACGATGGAGTAATTTGAAGACGAAAAAAAGGATAATGATGAAATGCGCAAAGGGGCATAAAGCAAGAGGAAAAAGTAGTGTCAAGGTTTTATGGGTGTAATGTGATTGTTGCTTTATTTAGGTCAGAATTATGTTTCATTTTGAAGATATAGTACTGAGGAGTCAAAACCTGCAAGGCAGAAACAGACGTGTGAGTTTCTGTAAAAATGTTTGGTATTGCACTGAGTCTGAGGGTTTGTCGGTTTCATGTGTCACTCAGTCCACAGTATCGCAAGCCCCAAACATCAGAAAAGCCAAAACATCACCAGGTTGTACCGAAGAGTACACTTTATTCTTGTGGGTCCGTGAATTATGGTGTAGAGAGGGAGAGGGAGAGGGAGAGACAGAATAGCTTGGCTTAGGTTAGGGGTGAGTAGAATAGATGAGTGGGATTCTCCATAGCCCACATAAATTGATGTTAGCAAGGCCTTAAGGTGAGCATTCCACTTGATTAGTTGTGCATCTCAATAAGAAAGTTACAAGGGAAAAGACACATGAGGATCTGCTTAAAAATGAAAATTTTTATGAAGGACTTCAAAATTTGTAAATTTCGGAGAAAGAGTTTGGTCCCTTGCAAAAAAAATTTTTTTGAGTGGACAAAAACACTTTTAAAATATGGAATGTTGAAAACTATTGTAATTCGTTGAAAATTTTTCAAATGTTATTTTTTAAACATCACTTGGAATTTTTTTTAAAACTACTTTTTTTTACTAAAATATGGAAAATAGTTATGATAATCAGTTGAAGTAAAAAAATTCCATTTTTCCAAGTGGGGTAATCAAAATTTTCTACGTGCTAGTAATTGTTTTTACTTTTTAGTACTGCAAATTTTAGTGTACCAAATAGTAAAGTTCAAAAAAAATTAAGTGGGCTAACTAAAATACACAATTGACATTTGAAAGATTTCTAACTGATTATAATTGTTTTCAACATTCTATATTTTAGTGTAGAAAAATAGTTCTAAAAAAATTTCCAATTGAGATGATCAAAATTTTCAACTGACATTTTAAATATTTTTCAATTCACAATAGTTTTAGCACTCCATATCTAAGGGGCATTTTTGTCGACTCAAGTTTTTTTTGTGTTGGCCAAAATTTTTTTTTCTTGAACTAAATCATTCTTGAAAATTTATTAATTTCAAAGTTCTTTGTGAGAAAATGTCTTTTTTACCTAACTGTGAAGAGAAAAAGAGAAGTTTGAGTCAAATCAAAAGTTTATATTAATTATTATTTTCATATAAATCTCTAAAGAAGGGTCAAATTATTATTTTTTTAAGTAATTGAGAATGAACACAATTCAAAATCAAATAGATCTTCTGGTTTATCCAATAAACCAGTTGAATATGTTTTAATTTAGATTTAAATTGGAATCGAAATGCAACTGAATTCAAAATCAAATGGTAAGATTCATGGCCGTCAATAATAAGATGGGGATTGCATCTTCCTTCAATAATTGTAGAAATGATTACTGTTTGTTTTTGTTATTTTTTTATAAAAAATCTTTTAGAATAATTATAATTTATAAAAATAAAATTTGAATAAAAATAGAAAAACTTACTATAAATTTATTTGGATAAAAAAATAATAATTAAAAATTATAATTTGATTTGTAAAAATAAAAATTAAATAGACACAGGTATTTATTAAATGTGAAGGAACGTGGCTAAATCAAGATGGTGGAAAGAAATAATTTGACGACAAGTGCAATCGGAATGGCAAGAGCAAAAGTACATGCAAAAAAGGACTAATAAAACTGAAATGGAAAACATACTATTGCTTTCATAAAAAAAACATACTCCCTTCTGTCTCTATATTATAGAGTGTTACTTAGAAAAATTGTCTAGTCCAAAATATAAAATGTTAAGTAATAAATTTAATTTTACTCTCAATTTTATCCCTATTAAATATTTTCATTATAAATCTTAATTAACTTCTCTTTTCTCCTATCATCATTATTAATTTAATATATTTTTATTTTTTCTTCAAAGGTAAAATGAAAATATCAAAAATTTTTTTTATTAATTTTAGATTATAATTAACTTTTCTTAATTCACGTATAGTATTTTAAAATATCTTATAATAGGGACCGAAGTAAGCACTATTTATAGGTTTGACAGCACCAAAGGGAAAGGTGGACACCAGACTGACAGGTCTTTTGGGAAGTGTTTTACGAAGGAAGGGGATGTGACTCCAGATGGCCAGATGACAACCCTTACTAATATTATTATTATTATTTATTATATTAATTAATTAAGTCAGAATAAGATTATGAAAAAATTGAAAAAAAAAAAAAGACAGAAAAACGATGGAGCGTAGGAGTGGTGAAATAAGAGGGACAGAGTGGGTCCAGGTTGCCATTGGGAGGACCAACAATGAATATCAGAAGCCAATGGGCTGAGCTGATACCATGTCCTTCCATGCACTACACATAACCCGATACACCCGGGGCCTGTCCTTTTACCTTCCCACTCTACATGACCCTCTCTCTCTCTCTCTCTCCCTCTGTTATTTATTAATTATTTTCTAATTCTATAATAATTCCATAATTATGTATTGGGAAAATTTTGATAAAAGAAAATAGAATTATATGTGACATTTATTTTCTTTATTCCTGGAAAAGATTTTATAACAAGATTCTGACATTGTTAATTTATCACTGTCTTGGAAGCTAACAAGTTTGAATCTCTTAAATTCTGACATTGTTAACTTTATATCAAGATTCTCCACGCTTTCAAAAGTAATTGTACAGAGAGAAGTTAAAAAGGAAAAGAGGGAAAAAAAAACACAAAGAGAGACTCCCGCCGTAAGGATTAATTTCCTTAGAATAACAAAGAGTAAGGGTATCTTTGGTTTGATGAGGGAATTGAAATGGAGGGTATCCGAAAGAATTTTAATAAGGGGATTGGAGGAAAAGGGATTGAAAATATTTTAAAATTATCTTATTTTGTGGGAATGGATAAGAGGGAATTGAAAGAATTTTAATGAAATCTTATTTAATTTAGTAGAAAATTGAAGGGGATTAGAGGAGATTGAGTTATAATTATTTAATTTTCTAAAAAAAACCTCAATTTAGAAAAAATTTATAAGGGGGTGGGAGAGGGGATTGAAAAGGATTAAATTCCTCTCAATTCCCTCAAATATTTCAGCCAAAAAGGGGTGGAGATTTAATCTCTCTAATTCCCTTCCCTCCTCTTAAAAAATTTTCAACCAAACAGAGTTTAAAGGTAAATCCCTAAACTAAATTTGCTTAGCACACTAGGTAAAAAATAGAATTCTCTACCCCTTGCTTAAAAAATGATAGATTTAACCACTCATATCAACCTAAATTGATATTTTCTTTTTAAATATATTACACAAAATTTAATCACTATTAATATTCAATTTAATATAAGAAAAAAATTTAGAGCAATTTATATTATTCATAAATTATATTTTATCAAATCCTATTTATAAGAGAAAATTTTTTTTTTGAGTGATCCTAAGTATAAGAAAAAAAAAGAAGTTAATGGTGTATTAAATTTTTCTTTTTCAAAAATTATCCTTTATTAATTATATGAAAGGGATTAAATATATTAGTGATTCAAATTATTATTAAATTAAGTATGAATAATTTTGAAAGAAACTTAAATATGAGATAATTTAATTAATTTTAACTAATTAAAACTATTTTTCATAATACATGTAATAGTTTTTTTCCATCACAAGGTATAAGTAGTATATAATTTATTTTTGATATTCACGCCATGCAAAGGCTGCCTTAGTTTCATTTCATATAGAAAAAGACCATTAGACAATGTGAAATTCAATATTGATAATTGAAGTAGAGTCTTAAATTATTGGGCTTTAAATTTTAGCGTCTATTTTTCTTGAAAATTGATATTTTTCTCACAGGAGGCTCTTCATAAATACCCCCGTCACCCCCACCCACACTTGCCATCACTACCACCTCTACTTCTTTCATTCTCTTATCCATCGATCTCACTCAACTTTCCTGCAGATTCAACTCGCATTAGAATTTAGATCACATCCTCTCTTTTTCACTAAACATGGCCATTAGAAAATCCAACAAGCTTCCCCAAACTGCAGTTCTGAAACAAATCCTCAAGAGATGTTCCAGCTTAGGGAAGAAGCATGGCTATGACGATGATGGCCTCCCTCTTGACGTCCCAAAAGGCCATTTTGCTGTTTACGTTGGTGAAAACAGAAGTAGGTATATCATCCCTATCTCCTTCCTGACTCACCCAGAATTCCAATCCCTCCTTCGTCAAGCCGAAGAAGAATTTGGCTTCGATCATGATATGGGTCTCACGATCCCTTGTGAGGAAGTTGTTTTCAGGTCCCTAACATCAATGCTTAGATAAATGAAACAAAGAAAGAAGGAACAATCTGTTTGATGGTTCTGTCTTGAAGAAGAAGGTGCATGACCAAGATGAAGCAGCGGCTGCTTTTGCTTCTCTTTTTTTTAACATCTCTCTTCTCAGAGCCATGTTTGTTTTTGTAATCAATTCTTGATCTGCTTTCTTCTTTCATTATTCTTTCTTGTGGTTTTGTTTTCAACAACCCTATTCGGGTTTTTGTGTTTACTATGTGACTCTAACTTTGAACCCGTGTGCAATATTTCATGGGTGAAATTTGTAAAAAGGTTTGAGATTTTCCTCACAGAGGTGATCTATAAAACACTGCATACCCTGTGAGAGAATAGTTAGTTATGTCAATGAAAAAGTGGGAGTTATTTGCCCATACTGCTTCAATGCCTCTATCCCAATCTCTCTCACTCTTGGCAAAATGGATTCTATATATTTATTCACTAAGTCATATATAGAATCATATAAAAGAATACGATAACATATGGAGCTCATATTTCATATTTATATTCATGATCCTCTTTTTTCTTTATCTTTCTCTCTGAATATACATAGTATATTTTCATAGATGCTTTAGATTCAGGTTGATCTGTGCTTTGGGTTCTGACAAGTTAAGATGTGTGCATGGTAGCAACTTGGGAAACGCAAGATTAGGTCTTGTATTAAAAATGAGTAGAATGCATTAAAGAAAAATGAAGATAAGGGACCATTGCATGCATAGCTTGTCAGATAACATTAAGTACTTAAAGTGTGTACGGGTTCTCTGAGTACTATATGGCTTGGCTTTTAAATTACCCCACTTGGTGTATGGAAATGGAAGGATATATATATATATATATGCCCCACCATTCTGGAATATTATATATGTCGAGGAAGAATAAGTATGTGAGCTTGTAGTACCAGGAAACTCATAAGATTTGTATGAATCAAAATAGACTCTGATCTAGTGGTTGAAATTCTGGTACAGATACGAGGATAGGCTTTGTATTGCAACCCTATTACAGAGTGCCAATCCATCTTTCCAAGCAAGTCCCTAGAAGCGTGCTTGTAATGAGACTAAAGTGTGATTGAATTTTTCTTGGAACTATGATGAGTATTGAGAAAGACAAAGAAAATCATGATTGAATGTTGAATAAGGTTATGTTAAAGTCAAGCGTAAGAAAACGGTAAAAGAAGAAAGTCATAAGTAAAATTAAAACAAACGAAGAAGATGATATATACTTAAGTTCATTTATGTACTCATCAATAAATCTTTTAATGTCTAAAATTACTGGAGACCTTAACAGATTAAGCAAGTTGCATTGAAAATAACTTTGAAAGCAAGTGACTTTCCCCTATTTTGCAGGTTGAGAAGCAGAGAAACGAAGACTGACTCTCTTGAAGCAGTAATGTTTCTTTTATTATATTTTGATCTTTTGGTTTCAATTCAACCATACAACTCCAATCCGAATAACTTGCTCACCAACTCCATTATTCCGCAGAAGAATATATTGTGCTTCCCAATTCACACTTTCTTCCTCAGAGAAAATATCTGTTTGAGATAGCTTAATTCTGCACACTTGTTCTTGCCCACTTCTCTTTTTCTCTCTCTTGCACTATCCCACCAATTTACACATGACGCACAGACTTGCCTGGACCAGCAAAGATAGCAAACCCATTTAAACAAGTTAAGTAGTTCTAAACATTGCCGTTTCAAGATGCCAGACTCTCTATGTTTTTGTCACTTCGTGGCAGGGAGATCAATGCTTATATCAATTAAATTAGCTTTTAAAAGTTCTATGTTTTTGGCATGATAATTAATATCTGTCATTTCTTATAGCTCCAAAATATGGAGATCTTCCTAAACTTAATGCACAGATTCTTTACAATAGTTCATTATGTTGTTGGTAATTAATTATATTTCAAATTCTCATTAGAATATATGATTCAGGTGGTCATTGTCTTGAACTGTAGGATGAGATTTGGGATCTACCATGCAGGGAATAATTTTTCCCCTCTGAACTTTTGTCGAAAAGTGTCAACACCCATGTTCACTGCAATTTCCTGGAAAGCGCCGTTCTTGGACTATTATTTTTCTCACAACACTGACATTTCAAATCAAACATTTGAATTTTTTTTTTGGGGAGTGGGGGGGGGGTGTTGTTGTTTAAGACACAAATTTACAATTGCAGATCGATGAATATAGAAAATTTTACTAGTAGCTTTTTTTTTTTCTCTCTTTTTTCATTTGTGGTTTCTTCACTAAATAGGGGAAAAAAACTACCTGCTCAGAAAGAAGTGCAAACTGTCCAAATAACTGTCTAACCAAGAGGCATATAGGCTCAGGTCATTCTGGATTCTTAACAATGTGTTCTGGGAATGATGATACAGTTTTAGAAAAATATTCCCAAAATAAATGTGAGGTCCATGAGAAGAAGGTAACATAAAACTCATGATTAAAAAATTTGAGGTGGTAGCTATAGGACTTTGAAATAATAAGCAAAAATATATTGATAATCAAAGTAAGAGAATAAACTAGATTTAGAAATTGTTTACTTCAAACAAAAAAAAAATTATGATAGACTTGCATAAAAATTAAGATTGTATCTATTTCACAAAAGTTGCCTTAGAATAATTCTTCTTGAGGATGAGCGTTTTCATGGTGTCTACTGTCTAGCACCTTTGTCATGGCACAATAGACTTTTGAATCCAGATATAATTTGCTTCTCCATTTCAAATTTTCTTGATTATATAACTACTTGTTTTTAGTCATATTATTAAAAATTTTCGCTATAAGGTTTATCAAAATTTTTCCTGCTCAAGGCTTAAGACCTTTTCTAATAGATGAAATTTCAACCTATAAAATGATTTTATATTAAACTAAAGAAATGGATATATATATATATATACATATATAGTACTTTAAAGATAGGTGACAAAAAAAAGATAGGATGTGATCATGTTTGTTTTGGAAATGAAAGTTATAAAGAAGTGAAATGAGAATTTTTACAACAAATTACAGTATTCTTGTTTTAATTTTCAAAATAATAATGAGTATAAATAACTATATTATTTTTTAATAATAAATTATAAAATAATATATTTATAAGAACAATTACTCGTAAAACTATTACATATATAGGGATGCTAAGAAGATCTCAATTGTTATTTTCAAATTATATATTTGTCTCTCTCTTTTGGAAAATGAAAAGGACACTGTTGGCCGATACCAAGAGATGTAGGGAAGGCCATGTTGGCTCCTAAAACTTATATTGGAATAGATATGGTGATCGCTCCACACACACGATACAAACTTTTCTGAATGGCTTAAGATTTATGAGTTAATTTTTCTTTTTTGGACCAACATCATTATGTGTAATTATATGATATCACTTCGAGGCTTAATTTATTAATATTAGATAAAGAAATGATATGGAAACATCTAATTTTAACATCTATTTTTTTTAATTTCACAATTTTGAAAAAAAAAATGTCCGCTTTTCTCTTTAACAATCTCTAAGTTGTTAAGATTTGCACATATGAAATCATTAAGAACATATATTTTTTTTAATTTTTAAATTAAATAACACTAAATATAGAAGAATTAGAATTGCTCAATAATATGCATGAAATGTTCATAAAATTGAAATTCTTTTGCTGAGATAAATGATGAGAAGAGATCCATCTTCCCTGCTTCTTGTCCATATTCTCTAACAAAAATCATTTAATAGAAAATTAAAAAAGAGAAAAATAAAGACATACCTTTTGATTGTGGTCCAAAACTGTGAGAATTCTGCATAGGAGATATAGAGAAAGCACAACAAATATTCTGAACTCAATAAATGATATAGGAGTTACATTAACCCGAGTCCTATCTAATTAATCGATCTAATTGGTTTTTCTTTTTGTAAAATTGAAAGTCATAGATTTTGATGGTGACAAAAGATGAAAGAAGATAAGATTCACTTCATTTCTCCTTGACATAAGACAAGAATAGTAATAATAATTAAATAATAATACTAATAATAACGATTATTACTATGAAGCATTATCAAAAGGTAGGGAATATTCTTGTCCCCAGCAAATATTAAAAAGAAGAAGAAGAAGTTAGCAAGAATATATATATATTGGTAAATCAGTATAAAAACTAATGACATGTTTGATAGTATTTTCTGTTTTATTATTTTTAAAACAGTTTTACAAAACTGTTTTCTAGAATAAGTTTTGAAAATAAGAAAATAAAAAAATCTGTTTAAATAATTATTCTCAAAATCATAACTAATGAGTGATAGATGAGTTATTCAAAATTTATAACTTTATTATTAATGAGGCGGATATTTTTTACCTTTTCTTGTATTTTCCAGAACAAAAACTACAAAATACCTTAAAGATGTTCTTGAATTTTTTATTCTTTTATTTTTCTGTTTTCTAGAATAATTTATAAAAAATAAATTTACCAAACAAATTTTTTTATTTTTCTATTTTTAAAAACAAAAAAAATTATTTTTAAAAACTCGGTCAATCAAACCATATCACTATCTTGGTTAAAAAAAAATCAAGCCACATCACTATTGTCACAGCTTGCAAATTGTTAAGCTTCCTATACTTTTTACATTTTATATTTACATCCATAGAGTTTGTCAGGCTATAAATAGAGTTATGATATAAATTCCATACTTCAATTTCAAAATATAAAATAAATTTAGTGAAAAAAATAGGGTTTCAAAATATAAGGCCGTAAAAGTTAACAAACATTTAATACTATTTTCCTCCATTTATGATAACTTTTAATTAAAGTAGATACTTGACTCTTTTTTAATAGTTAAGAGATGTTAAAAGAGATAGTAATAATTAAGATGTGATAATTTAATAATGATAATTTAAATAATAAAATACTTGGTAAGAGTGAAGTAGTTAAATCTGCCAAATATTTTAAAGGACTAAATTTATATATTTTTTTATATATTTTTCATGTTATTCTTCAATTAAAATTTAACATATAGATCTTTTAAATTTTTTCAAGTTTAAGAAGCTAATACTTTTAATGTATAATTAATAACTAAATCTATAATATATTAAAAAATAATTCACATGTTAACTTTTTATTAGAAAATAACATGAAAAGTACATAAGAAAAATTATATAAGCATTTTTCTATTTTAAAATGGAGAGAGTATCCAATAAATAAAAGTGGGTGTAAATTATTTTTAATTATAATTTTTATTTTATATAAATTTTGATGTGGAATAAAAATTCTACTTTTTAACATAAATAAATACTCGTAATAATTTAAGTATTAGTTTGTTTTTTTTTTATAAAAATAATAATTTAATCTAAATTAAATCTGAAAAATAATTTTTTTATTTTAAAAAGAATATATAAATATTTTTTGTTTTTATATCTTTTTTATTTATAAGATTTTCTTTGAGAGGATGTGAGTGTACAATATGCAACAGGTGAGGGACTAAATTGTCTTACCATGTAGCACTAGTACGATATGCGTACTGTGTGGTTCTGGTTCAACGGGGAGTTATAAAATCACCCGCCGTTACATACAAAAACAGAAAAATGAAAGTGACGTGCAATAGAATGTTGTTTTTGCGTAGTGGCTAGTGGGTGATGATATAATGTGAGGTTTTATGTGGACCCCACCATCATTGGAGTATCATTGGGGGTGCTCGGCACGTGATCGCTGCCCCCACACGCAAACCACACTCGTATGGGCCCACGTTGCCTCACCGGTTTCTTCTGACCGTTGGATAGCCTTCGGATTTGAGATTACAAATCATCTCATTGGATGATTGATTGGCATACATACGTAGGAAACTAAAATGCATGAATATTTTCTCACATCACATGCATTTGCATGTAATGTTTCCACTATCTTAATAATTTGATTCTTTATACTATTACGTTTATTTGATTTTAATTTTTAAAAAAAAAGAGGAATAGTATGATTTTATGTTTAAAATATATAATTAGTAATTACTCCTAATGACAAAATGAACAAGTGAAAAGTAATATTTTGAATTTAAGTCATATGTATAATGTAATGTTTAATACTTGTGAAGCCATTTTTTAGAAAGAAAATGAGAAAGAATGTTCTTACTTAAGCGAGTTTGATATACGAGAGAGGAGGCTCTTGAGAAAGCTACTTTCTCTATTTTGTGGAAATTAAGTTTTTTCAAAAAATTCCTATTGAAAAAATGACTTTGTCAAAGTTCACTTCATAGCCCAAGTAATAAAGCCACTTTTTTCAAGCATTTTTATTTATCTTCTATTTTAGATCAAACCTGGCTTTACTCAATTTTTTTTTTCAGTAAACATGGGATTTTATTCTTTCCATCTTGTACTTAAACCTCACCTATTCTTCAGTTACTCGTCTAATGAGTTGGCCTCTATGAATTATGGTTGTTCAGCTGTTTCAAAATTTAAGATAATATATGATTAATTTATCTATATGACTCATCCCTTGTAGTTTCCCTTTTTTTTTAATATATTAAACAAATGAGTGCTAAATTCATACAAAAATATTCTTCAATTGAGAACAAGAATTAAAAAGAAAAAAGAAAGGAGCAGCCCATGGTTTGAGTAAATATCAATATATCATATAAAATTAGAGTGGACATTTGTATTTGTATAAAATTTGGAATGAATGGTATTGTTCATGACTTTATAAATAATGCAAATCCCTATGCTTCTTATTTTTTATACTGATCCATAGCAAACCAAATTAATTTAAGAGCGTGAGTTATTTATTAAATTTCGTACAATACACATAGAAAATGGAGCTAGTTTGCTTTAAAAAGAAAAGAGGAATATTTTTTAATGGAAAAAGTTGGGTGCTTTATGGGAGGCTTTAGGAGGGGAGATGTGTGGGACGGGGGCCCAACATGGAGAAATTTGGAAAGTCCAAAGGATGATATGAAAAGAAAAGATTATGTTAGAGTGAGATGGTGACGTGGATACATGGTGTGCGGACGGCCCAATTATTTTCTTTTATTTCTCATTGGATACTTTTTCATCCATCAAGCACTCCTTGTGAAGTGTCAAACCCTTTTTACAACACAATCATTCACAAAATTCATCATTATTCTCCCACCAAAAGAAAAAAATTCATCATTATTCATTTTTCTAGAAATATACGATACAGCTCTAAAAATATATAAATTTTAATTATCTATTAGTTTAAAAAACATACTTAGGTGAATATGGATTGGGTTGAGCCGGATTTAATACCTGCCCGACGCCCGGTCTAATGTTCTTCAAGCTAGTATCGGGCCAGTACCCGGGCTGACCCGATATTATATATATATATATTTTAAAAATAAAATAAAATAATTATTTAATAATAAAAAATATACTTATTTATACTAAAAAATAGATTTTTTTAAAACATAATCTTAGAAAAAAATAAAATTTTTCAAAATTTATGAATATTTAACCATTATACATTATTTTTACATAAATATTAAGGTAAAAAATTAATTCAAAATTTAAAAAAATTTGAAACATTAAAATCTTAAAATGTTTTTATAATATTTACATAATAAATATATTATATTAGATACATGAAGAATAAAAATTCTATAAAATCAATTAAAATATATAAAATAATTGAAAAAAATTAAATATATATATAGGTAAAGCCGGGCCGGGATTAGGGTGTCTGGCCCTAATCCCGGCCCAACCCAAAAGTTGGCCCGATGTGGTCAGGCTAGACCGGGCTAACCGGACACCGGGCCAACTTATTCAGCCCGACACATACTAATAAAGATAATGGCCAATAAGTAAAACAAAAAAAAGACTAAAAATCATATGTTTTCAAGATTCATGGATCAAATAGTAGAGACATTTATCTTTCAAAAATTGAATAGTGTAATTTTAAAATATTTATTGTTCTATTAATACAGTACTTCACTTTTTTTAGAAAAAAAGTATGTAAAGAAATCAAGTGCAATTACTGTCCCTGCTAAATAGTACTAAATACAATACACAAAGGCCCCATAATAGGCTTTGGATTCAGGCTTGGTTTGACACTAAACCGAAATGATTTTTATTAGAAAACCAGCAGTTAAATTCCGACAAGAATCTTAAACGTTTCAACTCACAATCTACTGAAAAAAAGCTGTCCTTAATTCGGTACAAATGGATAGAGTGGTTATGCTTTTACTTTCACACTAATCTTCTCGCTCCCCCTTAATCTTTTTGGTACATCATAAGTAGTACTTACTTGATTCCAATCTTCTTCTTGTTTTTTTTTTCTAATGAATCAGACATAAGTCCCTTATCTTGCACCGAGCACAAAACAAAATGTTTATTAAAAAATTACATTTTTCATGGCTTACAAATAATATAGTTTTCTAAAATTTTTTATTTTCACTCAATTTCAAATATAAGCCACTTTTAATTTCTTCACATTTACTAAAAAACATTGTTAAACTTCTTAAATTTATCTTAAACTTAATTTATTTTTAGAGTTTTCCTTAATTAAATGTTGTAACTTTTCAATTATTATTTTCCTTCAACATGATTAATGAGGAATATATATATATATGTGAAAAAAATATTTAATGAGTAAGACATTACTTATATTTTGGATCATAAAATATTTTTTCTCAGTTACATCTATTTGAAATAAGGGAGGGAGTGTATTTATTGATGAATTCCATGTAAACGATAGATTGTTAGTGAAAAAATTAAAGAAATTTTGTGGTTACTATGTTATTATCCATTTAACCTTTATATGACTCAGCTGAATGGCAAAGGAAGTGGGGAAAATATAACAAAATATAAAGAGTAACGTTGTAGATGATGTTTCCCTTTCCATTTATTTTTTGTCTTGCTACTTACTTCATCTTCACTTTTTATATTGGAAAAATAATACTTAGGAATCAAAACTTTAAATTAAATACAGTAAAGGATTTTACAATTTTTTTTACTACTGAATATCACAAATTTACTACTGTTTTGTTCTGTATTTACTACTGAAAAAATTACAAAATCTCTTATTATATTTAATTCAAAATTTTAGTCCCCAACTGTCATTTTTCCTTTTATATTTTACTTGTTTCAAAGATATTTTGTAAACTTATAACTCAAAGAATTTAAAGAAAAATTATTCAATTATGAATGAGATTCCATTACTTCAATTCAAAAGTTAAAACAAAAATCTTATTTAATGTTTAAACAATGCAATGCAAAATTGTTACATCTTTAAATAAGATAATAAAAAAAATTTTAAAAAATAATGGTTAGCTTTTCCTCTTAACACAGGTGGCCGGTGGCCCCGCCAGTCCGCGGCTATTGGCGGATCTACATCCTCCACATATAACACAATAATGTAAATTATTCAAATACTTTCCTTTTAGCTAAATTAAAAAATAATAATCATAAGGAAGAATAGGGAATCTTAAATAATATTCCATTCAAATTAATTTGCATAATTCACAATCCAGAACAGCCGATCCATCCCCTTCAATTCGTTTCGACTAGGGATTACTCGGTTTTTTCCCTTCTTTCGAATTTTTAAACAGCAACACAATCTATTTCATCTTCTCACTCTACTAACTAATTTTCTGCAACAAACTCACCGGAACGATTAAAAATAAATAAATATATCAGTCGTTAAAAAAATGACAAAAATTAATTAGTCAGTCATCCTCCGTCGGATTCTCACGTCCGGACCCGACCCATGTCCATTCATCAAGTTAACCTAAACAGATTGGCTCCTCATGAAGCAAGGGCCAGGATTCTCCTGCCAAGTCACTATTACTTCGTATGTCCACGTGGCAACGCCTCTGGAAATCATCGAAGTTCAAGAAACGGGCCGATCGACCTGAGTCAGACCGGGACACAACCTGGAGCACCTCCGCGAACATCGACTCGTCGCACGGGATCGTCAACGGACCTTCGTTGCAGAACCCGTACTCCTCTTCGGCTTGAACCAGAAGCTTGCTGAAGACCGGGTGGTTCAGGTACGTCGCGCGCACGATAAACCTCCGGCAGCTCGGGCCCACGCAGACGGCCACGTGCCCTGCCGGTACATCGGACGGCGCTCGAACTGCCGATATGCGCGCCTTCTTGCGCCACCGGAGAAGCATCTGGCGGATTCGGACAATGTGTCGGATTTTGCTGCACTTTGCGGCGGCCGGCGACATTGTTTTCGAGGAGAAGCGATCGTAAGAGAAAAGCGTAGGAGAGTGAGAGTGAGAGGGAGAGAAGGGTGGACAGGTTAAGCGTGAAGAGCGCGTTTGCAAAGAGGTGACGTTTGAGTGGAATGCGAACTGGAGGGAGGATTGTATATTATATAAGGTTAGGTGAAAGGAAAATGGCCCTGGCTTTGAAGATAATTACGAGATTATGATGTTGGCCATGTCGTTGTTAAGCCCATGTGATGTCGGAAGACTGAGAGAGAGATCATGTGGGCTTAGCCCATTAACTTGGCATTCAATGGCTTTAATTTTTTTTAAATGAAAAATATAATAATAAATTTTAAAGAATAACTTTATTTTAATTTGTTATTCTTATTATTTTATTGTTGTGCATTGTATTGCCATGCGGTTAGTTTGGAAAAACATATTCAAACCCTTTTTTTTTGTTTTAAAAAGTTTAGATGACTTAGATTTCTAAAACTTAATAAGATTAAAACAGTCAAAAAATATTTGTAGAAGTACTGATAAATTACCTATAAATAATAAGATTCTTATATTGACAGTAAAATTTAAATTTAGAAAAGTTTTATATTATATATGTAATAATATCACTACCGGACCTTGAATGAACAGTATTGAAATAATATAGTGTCAGTCATTTTTCAGTATATGTAAATAATATGACATAGGGAAGGCTGATTACTTATTTGTTGGGAAGAGGTGGATAAGTGGGTGTTGAATCAGGATGTGAGGGAGAGGAAGAGAGGGATGTTAATTATTATACGAGTATGTCTTAATTTTCTGGATCTTAAAAATGCACTGTGAAGAGGAACAACAAATTTCGATTTTGATTGGCGATTGCTTCCAAACATGCAAAAGATGAGTCATACCTTACTCACCAATCTTAGGAGCCATCTAAAATGCGACCATTATCACAAGTGCAAGTTGCTTATTCATGACATGAGCAATTTTGCTAGTTCACACCTATATATGAAACATTAATTGTACAATATTTTATTTACTTGATTTGGTAAGAGTTCTCAATTCAAAGTCTTTAAGATGAATCAAATCTAACTCCTTATATTGATTTTTTTTTTCCTATTTAGTGTTGGCAGAATACCATTGAACAAGAAATGTTGAAACACTATACTTTATTGAATTTGAATTCTCCTAATTTCTGGTGGTCAGAAAAAAAAAAATCTCTTTGTTTCTAAATAGAAAATTAGTTGTTTTGAGTTCAAATTCCCTCAATTTCTATTGGATAGATTGATCTATTATCTTATTTAGGTCATCGAGGTGTCATCCTCCAAAACTTCCGAAATTATTTTGTGATTAAAATAAAAACTTTATGATATATTTTTTAAGTAGGAAAAAAGTCCTTTAGATGATATTCCTCCAAATCTTAATATCGGGATTGATCTTTAGAGAATCATTTTTATTTTATATTTGGGAAGTTTGCAGTTACAGACAAGTTCATTTAGAACTAAAGTCAGTAAGTTAGCCCATTGTTCATGTGATTTTAATTAATTAATAATTATTGAGTTTCCCTCTTTGTTGCATTAAACTCAGATGACTCAGATAGTATTTGTCTTTGAACTGCATTAGATCCACGCCACAATCCCCAAACATAACGCTGCTCCAAATCTTCTACTTCATACTCATTCGCTTACAAATTATTATATATTTTATTTATTATATTAAATATAGAGAATTACATCTAAGAACTTAGGTCCAAAAAAAATTACAATTAAATTTTACAAGAAATAAAAAAAAATAATACAGAATTTAATGATTGCAGTTTTTTAAAATTTAATAATAATTTTTTTGCAACTTAATAATAAGTATCGTAAAATCCCAAAATAACTTTAATTTATAGAAATAATTTTAGTTTCTAAAATTTTAAATTTACATTTTGTATGATCCACGTTCTTAAATGATTTTAAATTTACAATTTGTATGATCCACGTTATTAAATGTAGTACTTACTTCATTTCGCTATATAGTGTACTCTTATGAGAAATTCATGTTTCAAAATATAGTGCACTGCATGGATTATATTGTGTTTTTTAATTATCTTTCCAGTATTGCCCCTAATAAGTAAGTCCATATATTATATGGTTACTAATGCATTTAATAAAAATTCTTTAATAATTTGGTCAAACCATAAATGAATGGAGGAGAATTTCCCTAAAAAATTTTACTCTTCATGATGGCTGATGACCCATGAAAAATCAGAAAAAAAGAATGAACAAGAGAATGACTACAATTTATTAATGTATGAAGTATTATTAAATGCGGGTAATTTGGGACATAATGCAAAAAAAATTTCGGTTACTAATTATTGTCTTGGTACATGTGTGGTAGTTAAAAATGCATTAAAAAATGGAATTGAGGGAGTATTATGCAAGAAAAAAAGATATATATATATATATATATATATGTATGTATGTATTTGTATTTGATACATGCTAATTAGTTGGCAACTGAAGCCACAAAAAAACTGAAAAAGAGTGCACGCCAATCATTATGAGAAGAATTTTTCTTTGGGGACATTCATTATGAATAGAAAACTTGAGAATTAAAAATAATCAAAGAACATTGATTAGCGCCGTTTAACTTTTATACAAGGCCATGGCCATCAACTACCTAACCAATAATTTTGCAGTCTTGAAACCTTTGATTCTTTCAACTAAGGAAACAGTTTGGTAAGACTATTATTTGACTCCAAAATGTTATGAATTTATTATCCACAAAACTTGAAGGGGAATAAATAAGAATGGTAGAGGGCAAAAAAAAAAAAATGAAGAAGAAGAATGTTTTTTTAAGAATCAAGTAAATGAAAAATTAAGGGGGAAAGCGACAAACAACAAAGACAAAATAAACTGCACTTTGTTTTGTAATGTCGGGTTATCTTAATCTCGTGATTTCCCTGTCTCCCCGGTATCTTTTTAACACAGTAATCTTGATTACTACATTAACATTAACGAAGATATTGGAATATATGATGGGCCCCAACTTAAACACCCAACAAAAAAAAGAAAAAACTTGTGAGGGATTAGTACTTCCTCTTATCCTAAATATAAGACATTTTGCTCTGATCCTAAATATATGATCATTTACAATATATGAGATAGTATTTATTATACATTTCAAAAAAATATCTCTGTTTAATGTATTCAAAGAAAAAGAGAAAGAGATTAGATAAGAGTAATTTAAAAAAAATGTTAGAATTTTTGGAGAAATCGAGATAGTTAATTAACTTTAACTCTCATTCTTAATTCACGTGATTCGGTTAAAAAGATCTTAACAAGAGGAAGTATTATATATACACCCTTAGTTTCTTATTTTTTTAAATTCTTTCACAAAAATAAAAAAATAATTATGTTAAATTTTTATAGAAATTTGACTAAAATACCCTCATTTAATGATTTATATTGAATTAAATCACATACATTGAATTGAATGATAAAAGGTTATAGTTGGAACATAAATAATTAATGATGCAATGAAAATATAAAATGATGAAAAATTCAAAACAAAACTAAAATCCTAAAATTGCACAAATATGAAATGGAAGGACTAAAGTATAGTGTAGCTAACCAGCATTTGATTTAGGCAGTTCAACATTTATGGTTTTTAAATAGATAAAAGTATTATTTTGGTCTTTAATTTTATATTAGGTTTGATTTTGATTTCTTAACTTTATTTTATTTTGTAAATTATTTAACTTGCAAAATATAATAAAAAATTTCTTTAGTACTAACACAATTAACTACATTAACAAAAAAATGTTGAGAAAATATTTTTTTAATTTTGACTCATTTATCTAACTCATTTTTAAAGAAAAAAATCTCCAAAATTAAGGTTCTATTTAGAGGTCGATTTTTTGTAATTATTTATTTTCAATTTTTTAATTTAATTTGAAAATATTTTAAACCTAATATTAATGAATACATAATTATATTAATAATTTGAAAGTGTAAAGATTGACATATCAATATTGAATAATTTTTTATCAACACCAACGGGGATTGGGTCTAGCGGAAGGGGTTAGTTCCTCATAACGTGACAAATCAAAGTTTTAATCCCCATGAGGAGAGGTGTCCATATTTAGTGCCCAATAATGTCTTGAATAAGATTATCTCCAATAGAAAGATATTTGTCGTTTATAAAAAAAAAAATTTTTGTTAGCATATGAGAATATTATATAAGTATTTTCTATTAACATAATTAACGTAACTTTATTAGTAATCAGGAAACTTTTGATTATATTTTAAAAATTAAAGGATTTAAAAGGAACAAAATAAAATTAAGAGATAAAAGTGTAACCAAGTGTAAAGTTAAGGGTTAAAAGTGTGTTTTTACCTTTTAAACAAGTTTTCAAGTTTGACTATATATTCCAATCTAAATTAATTAAAATTTAACGTGATTTTTAAAATCTATTTGGAATATCCAACAAAATACATCCTTTCTAATAAAAAAATTTATCTTTTATTTTTTAAACTATTTTTTAACATTAATTTTGTATTCGGATTGGAAGAGTTTAATCCCTATAAGACTAGGATCACTAGGTATTTTCTATCATATATACCACTTATTTTTTTATAGTATATATTTCTTAAGTATCTTATATGGGATGAAATTTTCTTTTAAAATTATTGAGAAAATTAAATTTGTTAGTCCCTATAATTTTACCTAATTCTGAAAGTGATTCTGATACTTAACAATTTTATAAACAATTCCCTATAGTTTACACATTCGAAGAGTTTAATCCCTTGTCAGTGTTGAAATATGAAGATCCAGCTAACTATGCTGACATGGCAAGTGTGTTGGTGACATGTAGATTAGTGGCTGCTCATTGGATGATTGAATATGACTCTGACTGGATTAATAAAACACAAGAATGAATTTCCCTGAATATATTTTATTAATCAATCAAAACAGCATTATGCTCAATCGCCCAGTTAGCAGCCACTAATCCATATGTCACCAACACACTTGCCATGTCAGCACTGTTAACCAGATCTTCATTTTTTTAATACCATTAGGGATTCATCATCTATTTTTCTAAACTATAGGGACTAATAGATATATATGGGTAAATTACAAGGAGTTGTTTGAAAAATTATAGAGTATGGGGACCAATTTCAACTACGGGGGCTAACAGATACAACTAGGGAAACTACCTAAATCTTAGCAGTAGCAAAGAACCCTTTTCCAATGTTTCAAAGATATTAAGAACAATTTCTTTTTATTTTTTTAAAATGATAGGTCGTTCAAATTAATTGCATAAAAAATATTTGCTCGAAGTAAATCATCTTCTCGTCGTTAATAAAGAAAATCCAAACTTTTTCGATCGATTTCATATATTTTAAAATATGGGTGAAAATTTTTTTCAAATATGTTATTAGATTTACTTAGTCCAAAATTTAGTCGAGGATTTCTTTTCCCCATCTTTTTGTGATAACAAACGTAGTTAGGGGTGGCAGCTCAAGAACAACTAGGTAGGATGTCATTACTTGATAGCCTTTTTGGATTGTCCAAATAAACACTCATGAGAGGCAAAAAATACTTATTCTTTAAACGTCTCAAACACATCACTAAATTCAATAAGTATTTATGCCTTAAATAAGTGCTTGTGGGAGAAATTGATTTTTTCAACTTATAACAGGGCCAATTTGTTTAAGCTTTTTAAAAAAGTGATTAATTGTTTAGAGATTTTTAAAAAAGTAGAAATTATTTTGTGTTTGGTTAAAATAAAAAAAAAACATTTTTTCAATTGTTTAGTAAATAAAGAAAAAATATGGACTTATATTATAATATTCACATAGGGTCAAATATTGTTATTTTTACAATTTTTAAAATTACATTGTTGCACCCCGCCTCTCATACATTTTTCTCTCTCATCTACTGTAACTGCTTTTTTTCAAAAGCCATCCAAAATAGCTTCTCAAAATAAGTATAAAACTATTTTTTTTAGATTCTGATTATTTTTAAAAGTTTAAACAAACACCTTAACAAATTTTAAAAGTACTTTTTTATATGAAAAAAGTGATTTTCACATGAAAAAAGCTAAAACAAACGGACTCATAATCACTTATTCTTCCATAATCACTTATTTAACTTTTTCTTATTATTATTTACCCAATAATCACTTAAACCCCCAATATCCAAACACATTTCTTTTCTCAAAATCACTTATGGGGTAAAAATATCCAAACACAAATCACTTTTGACTTAATCACTTATTCTCATAATCTATTATGAATAAACATTTATCCTTATAATCACTTATACATAAATCAATCCAAACACAGCCTGAATATAGGCATCCAATCCAAGATGGTAAACTTTCTAACTCAATCCAAAACCATCCAAAATACTCATTGATATTGCCTTTGGATGGCAAGGGATCTTCGTGTAGGGGCTTTGAACCCGTGTTTATAAGGTAAGACATAAATTCTCCGTCAAATTCCTCATCACTTGACCCGCTGACTATTCAGTTGAGTATTTCAACTTATAAAGTACACAGCTTAAGTATGAAATTTAGAAGGGTGGAATTGTTTGTTTCATAGAACTCACACTTCACTGCTTGCTTAAACAGCATTTAGAAGAATTTATTTTACAGGCCATTTTGTGGGGGAGGAAATTTTTTCGAAAACAAAAGTAAAACATCTCAGTACAACTTCCGGTGTCAGTCTCCCAAACAAGAATTCCGTATTTAATTTGACAAGGGACCATCAATTTTATAATGTAGATTGTAGAAGTAATAAGAAATACTTTCTCTTTCTCCACTCTGTAATATAAGATATTTTTAATAATTTCACGTATATTAAAAAATTTTTATTATATTCTTAAATTTTTTTAAAAATTAAAAAATTTATTTTTATCCTTATTTATTTCACAACTTCTTATTACTTGAGCATAAGTTATAAAATTAGTCATTAATAAATAAGGAGGTCAAAACAAACAAACTAATATATAATACCTTATATTATTGAATAAAATAAAATGTTTAAAAAACACCACCAACGGAAAACTTTTTGAATGGACAAACATAGTTTTAAAATACATGCATTATTCAACTACTAATTCTCTACAGAAATTACTGTTTACGAATTCAAATCATCTTCACAAAAAAAATTATTTCTCAAATGAAAGACAATCAATCCATATTCTTGGACTGTCAATAATTCATTTAAACAACTAATATATCAATTATTTCCATAAAAAATTATTATTTCAAAATTTTTATTTTTAACACAGTTTTTATTTCGATATTTTTATTTAAAAAATACAAGATGAAAATAATTTTTGAACTTAAAGAAAAGATAATCTAAAGTTTGAAGAATCTGTTTTTATTTTTTTTATCAATAAAAAAGTTAAAATCTAAATGAACAAATTAATTTTCAGTCCATTAAGATCAATCGAGAATCCTATCAATTATCTTGTGACCAAGACATGGCAGGCAGGACCACAGGGAGCATTTGGCAACATAAATTTGCACCTTCAAAAACGAAAGACTAATTATTATGGCATGTTAAAGCACGATCATAGAATTTTCTTTCGACAGTTCACTCAACTCAGATGCTGTACCATAATTCAAAGTTTAATCACTAAAGCTTCAAAAAAATAATGGGAGAAACCATGGTTTCCTAGGCACGAATTATTATTATATTCTACTCCATCATGGACAGTCGAAGGGATATCTATCTCATTGCCTTCAATGGTGAGACTTCGCTTCAGCTTTTCTTTGAGAGTTGGCTTTTGCCTGAAAGTTGAAACAAACGAATTATAGAAGGAAAAAAAAAAAAGACACCAAGCATTTTTGACAGCACCCAGACAAGCCAACAAAAGTTCAACCAAGCACAAAGTTTATTATAAGGGTGAACGTAAAGGCATCCTCAGCTAAGCAAGAGGCAAAACCCTACCTAATTTAGAAAGTGTGGGACAAAATGGAACAATATGGAGAACAGAGGACCGTTTAACAAGCATTAAGATCATCATCCACAGTCCACAGCTTGATTCACACAATGAACCGTTAAGAAACACTTCATTCTAAGAGCTTAAGTTTCTAAAAGAAAGACCCAAGAATAATGTAAATTATGTAATTGTACACCCCAATGCAAATGTCTTTAGGGCCTAGACAAAACACCAGTTGATCATACAAATCATACCATGTGTTGAAATTTAATGTTGAATGAGAATTACTTGGTATTAAAGAGTCTAGTACCGTGTCAAAAAATCATTACTGCCAAAAGTTTAAGCAGTCGAGAAAAGGCACATAAATGATTTTAGTAATCTCTCTAACATGAACTTAGAAAATAAAGGGTCTGTATTCAGTTTGAGTGCAGACCAGCCTGAAGATGGTGTCAATCATGATCAGCAAGGAAGAATTTTGACTTATCAGACTGAGAACCTTAAATCTGTGGCTCAAAATCTATTTACATTAGCCACACAGTGAATATTATTATGTAGAAAAGACAATCAGGTAGTTTCCCAAGTATACGTAAACCTGTTAATACATCGAAGTACAAAGACTGCTATACGCAGCTGATACATAGATAACCAGCAATCAGATTGGAGTAATAAAGTAGCTAATTGAGCCTCAGTACATGTATGTATGAGTAGGTAAATATAACAGTGGTGCTAAACAATGAAAATCGCAGTTCAGATCAAATTTTGATTTTTAACTCTACTATGAAAAAACAAATACATGAATATGTAGAGTTCAGTAAACGCAAAGACGAGAGAGAGAGTGATTGTGACAATCTATATGGAATGCAAGTGGGCAAAAAAGGAAAAGAAAAGAAATAATAGAATGTTAAGAGAATACCTTGAGGATCTTGAGCTTAATGCTTCCGTAAACGAGCCCAAAGGAGAAAGCAGAAGCTCGAGCGACCTACCAATGAATGAGATTTGTCCATATGCAAGTGTTTCGCTGTCATTTTCTACCATATTTTTTTTCTGGAGAACCAAACAGAAAAAGGGAAATTCAGAGAACGCACCAGAGCTAGGGTGCTGGTTCCAGAATAAGGTCCGGGAGGCGGCGCCATAGGATGATTGTTGCTGGACAGGGCTCGTGAGGGAAAAGAGGAAGGGAACGACTACAAACAGTGAGACTTGCTCAATTCCCTGATATCTAACCCTAGGATCGGAGAAGACTAGCGATCCGCAATCGAGCCTGACTTGGACAGGACAGCACTCACAAGCCAAACGCGATGTCGTTTGTTATTTGTCAATAGTTTTATAAAAACAACAATGATGAGGTGCTTTCTTTCTTTCTTTCTCACTCTTTTTCTTTTTTTAATGAAAGGATATGGAAAACGATACAAGGAAAGAAATCAACATTCGACAAAGCAAACTAAAATGCCTTATGTGTCTAAATCAATCAATGGCTACAACATGATGGAGGATCCGTAAAACAAAACAAATGAGACTGAAGGCTCCGAGTAAGATGTAGTTTCTTTGGTGGACATGTTCATACATATTTATGTATGTTTCATACTTCGTCAAGAAATTCAACAAATTCATGTTGATTAATAATTTATAGAGAAATATTTATTTATTTGTCTAAATCAATCAACAGTCTACCGGGAATGAAAGTTTTGCACTAAAAGGAGAAACAAGATCATTCACATAAGGCTTCAATCTATTCACCTAGATCCTCGTGAAACATTTATATTGCATATTGCATAAAAAGATTGGCCTAAATTGTATAACAAGATAATCCTGTTTCGCAATCCTCAAAACTAAGGTCTTGTTCATTTCCTTAAAACTAACATTACCGACGAAAATAGATCTAACAAACATTAAAACTTCATGATTAACGAGATTTCAATTAGACTGGAAAAAGATGGGGGTTACCCATTTTGACTTGCCACCTTGAAAGGTCCCATAGCAAAAATAGCATCTTTGATCTCCTTAGAAGAAGCGGTACTTGCCAAACTATTTATCACAATTTCATCAAGAGGGGGAACTGGAGACAGCGTGCAACTCAAAATCATTCACTTCCACATTCTTGAATAAGCTCTTGAAATATCCCACAGCATGATCAACTAACCTACTAGAATCTTCAATCCAGCTATTATTTTCATCTCTCATGAGTTCACACCCATTATATCTCCTTCTCATTGTAGTTTTTAAGTGATAGTACCCAGCATTGCAATCACCCATTCACCCTTGTTAATCCACTAAGCTTTGGACTTTCGGAACCACTTCCTCCTGTTGTAGCGTTTCTTCCAGCTCAATATGTTTTTTTCCCAACACATTCACCCTTGTTAATCCACTCAGCCTTGAACTTTTGGAACCACTTCCTCCCGTGTTTCTTCTAGCTCTTTTTTTTTTCTAACACCAAAATTATTTCCTAACAAACAATAAAAATCTAATTCCTTCGAGGTATAGAGATTATTAACAATTAAGAACTAATTCCCAACTAATAACCAAAAGTAAATTTTATCTCTTCTAATAAAATACTTTCCATGGTCTTTTCCAAAATAGTTCTTCTAGTTCCTTTTAAAGTTCTCCTTCCAACACATTCAACATAAATTTTGCTGTCTCATGGCCCATATACTGTCTTATGGACCAAATATCCACGAAAAACTTAATCAGACCCAGCTACGATCCTAAATGTCATTAAATCAGGTTTAAAGTTATTATCTTAATTTTTTTAGTGCCATTAACATAACTAAAATTGAATTTAAACATTAGAATTGATACTAACAGTAATCAATTGATAGAAGACACTAATGGGCGTCTAGTTAAGTAGTCAGGGCTTGACCAGTATTTCATGGAGTCAAGGTTTAAGGTGGGTAATGAATCTAGAATATTCTAATATATCAGGTAGTATTATAAAAAAAAAACAAATCAATTAATAGAAGACGTTAGTTGTATCACTTGGCAATAAATTTTCAAAATTGCAACTTTTCTTTTAGTTACGTTTTATTTAGTTTATGCAATTATTATTGCAGATTATCAAACTGACAAACACAATACCTTTAATACTTTGAAACAATATTTTTGGCAGTCCTTATATGATTATTCCAACAAATGAAGTAAAAAAAGATAGAACTTTATAGATAATCATCCGGGGCGACAATCATCCAAGGCGAATTCAGGAGCAATGATTTTCTTTTTGGGGAGGGGGGATGGTCCTTTAGAAATATTTATATATTAAATTCTGCACTCCTATTATACGTATTTGATTTAGAAGGAGTGATTTTATTAATGGTAACATATTCTGCTTGGTCCAAGAATCAAATTTTTTGGGGGAGGGCCTTAGACTGAATAATATTTCATCTTTTCATTTAGAATGCAAACAAAATTTTTAAAAAAATTGGGGACCCGGGGGGTGTGGGGGCGGCGGCGGCAGGTAATAACGTGTGTCTGGCCCTGATAATCATACTTTTTCTTTCATTACAGTGTCTAAAAAGCAAATCACAATATTTATGATATATAAACTGTGTGGTTTATCGTGTGCCCAAAAAAAAAAAAAGGAACAGTGTGGTTTATCATACATTTTATTTTTTATATGTTGATTTATTGATAATAAGGAAAGATAATAAAAAAGGGTACTTTTTTCTCGGATAAAATGAAAGTGAACTGTCCAAATATGAAAAGAAACTAACATCTTGTTGGAAACAAGTTGAGCTGCAATCCAAAAAAGTGTTGAGAGCGATTTGAAATAACATGTAGAAAATGTATTGCCAGAATTTTTAGATAAATATAATAAGCACTAATTGATATACACATCTTATTAAATTTTTATCAATTGTTTGTATATTGCATGACTAACAAATTTCCTATGCGAAGAACAACAATACTTGTGGATTTTGAAAAGCTTTGGGTTTTTTTTCGTAAGAATATAATAAATATTTATGTTTGAATTAAAATATATTGATTATATTATCCAGAAAAAATAATTAATTCATTATATTTTATTATAAAAATAAGGAATATATATTTAAATTTGTCTATTTTGTATCTCCCATTTTATCCTATTTAGTTCGATTTAATTGGTTCAATGAAGGAACTTTTTAGTTCACTTTTCACATGGTACAAAGTTTTTTTTTTGAGAATTAAAAATATATAAAAATAATAGAAATAAATAAAGTTGATGTCTAGCCAAATATTTATTGAAAAAAATTACAATTCAGAATTCAGAATTAAAAATATTATAGCAAAAACTTTTTAATTTTAAAATTATTAAGACTACATAAACTAATTTAAAGTCATGAATTATAATTTTCTAGGTATAATTAAAATTAAAATTTTAAATTTTTTAATCGTTCATAATAATTTTAAAACTTAAAATATTTTAATTGTAATATTTTTATGCTTATCCATTTAGAATTCAGATACCGCAAGAACAAAGATTGAGGCGAGCGTGTAAGGCGGGGAGTGGTCTTATCTTGTCAGGCCCACTTTACCTGGTCACCACGAATTTGGGACTCCTTTTCCCATAAGACGAAAGGCTCTTTACATTTTACCCAAAGAAAAAAAAAAATTGGATGTGACATTATTATTATTATTATGATTATTATCACTTTAATTCCCCACCACACGATTGTTTATTCCAGAAGTTGTTCAATTTCTTGATTCTCTTGCCGCTTTTTTCTTGCGGGTCAAAATCTGGTGAAGGTCACATATTGCCAGATTCTAGTTTAAAATGGGCCTATTCTCACCACTTTTCAGAATCCACTGTCCTTCAACAATAAGTAATATTTAGTTGTGTAGTGGACAAGAGAGGCTTTGGCCAAAAAAAACAAATACAAGAGAGGCTGTCTTTGAAGAACCTGAATCGCTCATATTTCTCATCACGGCTTCAAGAAAATCCCCATTACTTTTTCCATCTCTCATACAAAGTCCATAAGCTCTCCTCCGATGACAAATCCTTCTCGTCGGAAAAAATAATTTTCGTATAATCTCCTTCTGATTTAGTAGCAACAGACCATCCATCAGCTCTCCTCCTCTCTCCTTGGCTCACCCAGCTATCTTGTAATGCGTGAATGGAATAATAAAAAGTTAAATACTTATGTTTGGTGTGTGTGTATATATATAACTATTATGTTTAAAAAACAATAATAAATATTTTTTAAATAATAATATTATGAATGTAATAAATAACATTTTTATTGTTTTTTATTTTCTCTGTCGAGATAATGGTATTTGTCGAGATAACGGATGGTATTGGTTTATTAAATAAAAATTTTAAAAATATAATTTTAAAATATGTAAGTTTTAAAACTACTTGAAAAGCCGTTAGAAGTTAAAACAAAAAAAATTTCAATTTAAGATCTTAAACTGTAATTTGGTTATATGTTATGATCTTAGATTCAAGTAATTTCGTTAAGTATTATTTTGAGCTTATTTGGAGAGCTCGTTTCAAACCAAATCTAAGGCTCCATTTGTTTCCATTTCTCAAACTCTATTCCAAGTCCAAAATCACTTCTCCCATTTTTTTGTGAATGTTTGGGTATTAAAATGAGTTTTGATTGTCACTGTGAAATTGAATCAAAACAGAGTTGAGGGAGAAACAATTGATTTGTTGCTTTTCCGTTTGCTTCTTCATTTTTGTCTGTATTTATTTTAAAGTCAGATAAAAATAGATCAATAAAAATAATAAAAAATAAAAATAAAATTTCCATTAAATTTCTCCTATTTATTGATCAAAATATCCCTTCAAAATTTTAATTTTTATAGATCATGACCTGTAAGAAAATATTATATCAGCTATATTATGTTTTCAATTAAATAAATGCAGATTAAATTTTAGTTCAAGTAAATTAAATTAATCATGAGATAAAGTTTAAGCTCAATTTAGAGGAAAATTATGAGTTTTGTCAAAACCAATTTCCAAATAAATTATCCAAACATAAACACGTTAGTCTAAAACCAATTTTTCTCATAATTAGGTTACAAAATTAATTCTACCAAAACTCATTTTTAACTAAATGAAAACCAAACGGCCCCTAAGTCTAGCACAAGAATGAGTTTGAAGAAATAAAATTTCTATTTGACTACTTTTCAATTTTCATCATTCTCTTCAAAACCGATTATCACTTTGAAACTAGTTTCTGATAGAAGTAATATCATCCATGCTTTTGGGTTAAATTTTCCATTGCCAATGGGATTAGCATTTTTTGCCAACTGTTGGAAGAATTAATATTTTGCAATAAAAGAACTCAACAAACTCTCTTCCTCTGGCATATCATCTCCTCTTTTCATATTCGTTCATAGCTCATTAACGCTCTAGAAATGCATTCCTTCCTTCCTCACCAAATCTTGCATCCTAACTCCCAGATCCTCAATCCCAACTCCCAGATCGGCGTTCCTTCCTCACTAGCTTCAAACCTCTATCCCATTTTCACCTAGATCCATGTAAACATATTCAGTTCGATCCGCAGTAGTTTATTCCTCACCATGAAAAGCATGTTCGATCGAGCACCAATTTATAGAAGCATTCAATATGAACATTGAATGCTTTCACAAATCCTCTGCTCAGGTCGTCTCTTCTACATAACTTTTTTGTTCCCAAATTGGCTGGATTGGGTTGGAGGTATTATGTGCCTTGTGATAATCTCTTTTGCCATTACATGAAATGCAATTATATCTAGATTGGTTGTGTATTAATATTAGTTCAAGTGTTTATTTGCTATTGTAGTGTTATAATTTTTATTGGAATCTTAAGGGTTGAATTCAGCCATGAAGAAATTGGGAATATATCAATTGGGAATATATGAACTATTCATGTATATAATGGTGTGAATGAGTTAGTCGGTATATTGAAAGATGAGAACGAGAGTGATAATGAAATCTTAAAATTTGTTAATTTTGTTAAGACTATTGTTGTTGTTTCGGCCAGTAGGGTTTGACACCAAGTTAGAAGTTGAATTTTGAGAATTTAATATCACCAATAGATTTGTAATGATAAATTGTGTAGGAATGAGTATATCTTTGTAATTCAAATAATTGAACTTTTGTTTTGATTTTTTTGCTTGGGAGCTACATGGCTAAGAGATTGGGATATGCTAGGGGCTAAATTTTTACGGATGGATATTTCCAATGATTTTGTCTTGAAAAATAATGTAGAAATGGGTTAAGTTTGTGGTTTGGAGACACAAGAATTAAAACCCAAATTTATATTCTTATTCCATAACTTTGATGTGTCCATTTTATACATATAAAATATCTACATTTAAGCTCTACATTATATCTAAATATATTTACATTAGTATATTTTAGCATGATTTGATATATTTTTGTGTTTCATGACGTTTTAGGCTCATTTGGAAGCATTCGGAACAAAAACGTTACAAATCGTTCATGCTGAAAAGTTTTGACATCCTTTGGTATTTTGATCATAACTCTCACATATGAACTCCGATTGAGGTGATTTAAGATGCTTGGAAATATAAGACATAGATATACAACTTTCATGTTTTGAGATTTCCCAAATTCGAATGTTATCATGGTGAAAAGTGAACTCACAGTGTCAACATGAGCTGATGACATTATGAAGCTGAGAGGTGCATGTTCCATACAATAGAAGCACCCAACGCCGGGTCAACACGGATTTTGATGTTTTTCTACAGTTTAGAAGCACCCGACACCGTATTAATTGATTTTATGGTCACCCGGTTCCGGGTCATGCAATAGGGGTCTGTAGAAACATGTTTTTGACGTGTTTTCATGATATTTTGGGCTTTTATGAGCTTCTAAAATGTTTCTATACAAGGAGACACTATAGAAACACAATGGGGGATTCAGAAATGCACTCAGAAGTCAGAGAACACGGTTCTAAATACATCTGGAAGCAACTAGGAGCATCTTATAAAGAGAGAGTAAGGAGATTTGGGGAGTATTAGTGATAGATTCACTATTATCTAATATAACTCTATTTTCTTATTATTTTCACTATGATTTGAGATTTTAGTTGTGATTTAACTTTTATTTCTATGAGTAGCTAAATTTCCTAGTCGGGAGTAGGGATATAACCTGATTGGGATGGATTTAATTTGTTTCTCTAGTTAAGACTCTTTGATTTGTTCTTCAAGTTATATTTAATTTATCTTTTTATTATATTTATCTCTTTTATTCATTCATGTTGATTTTATGCTTGATCACCATAGAATCTAATTAATGGGTAAACTTGATGAACTGAAAGGTGAAGAGTGAACCTAGATATAGAGAGATAAACATGAATAACTAATCTAGAGATAGAATTAGGAATTCATGGTGATATAAGTTGTAGTTTTCAAGGTTTAATTAGGAACTTTAGTTGCACGAGAGCGAATTGAATCCTAATTAAATAAGAACTAATTGACCGAGAGTTAATTAGGACGCTTTAGGAACAACAATCATTATAATTATGCAGAGTCTAACTAAGAAATAAAATTCAATTATCTCATAAGTTGAATCCTGATCCCTTGATACTTCTAGAACTGAATTAAACTCAGACTTCATTTTATTTTCTATTTTTTCTCTTTTTAAATTTGAATTCTCAATTTGATTATCACTTACTTTTAAGATTAAGAGTTTGGATTGATAAATTTACTATCTCCCTTAGGTTCGACCTCTGGAATACTCCAAAGACTTTTTATTACTGCGATTAACTCTATATACTTGCAGGATCCCGATCACTACTTTTGTTTAAAATCATCCAAACATAATCAATTTTGCTAAAACCAATTTTCAAATAAATCATTCATACACAAATACGTTAGTACAAAATCAATTTTTACCACAACCATGTTGCAAAACCAATTATACCTAAACTCTGTTTTCACTAACTGAAAACCAAATAGGCACTTTATATTTCAACTCTGTTGCAATTTCTCCATTACAATGGAAAAGTTGCAAAATAGAAAAAGACAAGGAATATTGAAAGTAAATATTCAAAGAGAGAAAAATGTCAAAGAGAGTAGAGAATTTGCAAAGTGACGTCCAATCATCATTCAACTTGTCCTCACTCCATTAATGCAGTTAGGATATATTCCTATCCTAAATCTTCCATGTTGGCTACATGACTCGTGAGCTTCTACATAAACCTTCTTGATCATGTGACTCACTCGTGCTTGTCACCTCAGCCATATAATCCTCTGCCATGTCTTGGGTTGATTTGTCAAACATGACATACACCCCCTCATAAAATTTGACCTTGCCCTCAAGTTTCAGTATCCCATTCCCAAGTAGGAGAGGACTTGTCACCCCACAGAATGAGCACTTGGGTATGTCGAGTGTTACTAGCTTGGTATTACCGCACATTCAACACGTCCACAAGATGTAAAAGTGGGTTTTTCTGAAATTAAAAGAGGTAATGGAATATAAGGTTGAGTTTGTTGTCCATGATATCATTTTAGAAGAGACACATGAAACACTGGGTGTATGCGGGCTTCTGTTGGTAAGCCCAATTTGTAGCCACAGTTCCAATTCGATCTAAAACTAGAAAGGGTCCAAAACATCTGAACCCCAATTTTTTATGCTTCTAAAGCCAAAGGGAGTGTTGATGATAAGGTTGTAACTTTACAAGAATGAGATTGCCAACATTAAAATAAATTTCAGTTTGGCCTTTGTCTAAAAAATTTTTTCATTTGGACTTGAGCGTTTTGTAGCGAAAATTTCAAAAAGTCAAGGATTTGATTGCGTGCTTGTATCATCTGATGATGATTGGGTACAGTCGATCCATTTGAAGAAGTGGGTCTCATCAATATACAACTTGAAAATGAGTTATTTCAATGGCTATTTGATATGATGTGATGTACTAAAGTTCCCCTTAAGGAAGAAAATCAACCCATCTTTGTGGTGCATCATGAACAAAGCATCTGAGGTACATTTCTAAACATTTGTTCAATGCTTCTGTTTGGCCATCTGTCTGCGGATGGTATGCTAAACTAAATCAAAGCTCTGTTCCTCACAACTTAGCCAGATGTCGCCAAAATGAGCTTGTAAAAGTATAGTCCCTATTTGAAATGATTGACTGTGAAATGCCATGTAACTTGACGATATGTTGAAGGAACACTTTTGCAACCTACTTGCTAGTAAAATTAGACCATACTTCGATAGTCGATCTATAATCACAAGAATGACAGAGTACGCTTTTACCAGTGCTAGAGCAGTTATAAAATCCATGGCAATGTCTTCCCATATTTGATCCAAAATTAGCAAAGGATTGAGTAATCCCGTGGGATGCAGTTGCATTGTCTTGGCCTTCCGGCATATATCACAGCATCTAATAAAAGTGCGTATATCATGCCTCATTCTTGTCCAGAAAAAAAACTTAGGTTACTCGATGAAAAGTTCTCAACATTCTTGAGTGACCACCAATAACTGAGGAATGGAACTTAGGTAGGACTTGGGAAATGAGGTCACCAATTTTTGTGTCACACTGTGATGATTCAACATTCTCTAAATTTCATCCAAGAAGGTGTATAGTGGAAATGATATGGTCATGTAACAAGTATGGGATAGTGCATCTGCAGCTATATTATGCTTTCCTAGTTTGTATTCGACTTTAAATCGAAACACCATTAACTTTGGTATACTTTGTTGTTGCTCTAGTGTTTGAATGATCAGCTTATTCAGGTGTTTCAGGCTTTCGTGATTAGTCCTTATTATAAAGAAATGTCCAAAGAGATAGTGCCTAAATTTTGAGATAGCTTCTATGATTACATATAAGTCTCTCGCATATACTAATTGTGCCTACATCTTTGACGATGGTTTTTTTGAAAAATAAGCGATAGGGTGTCCTGCTTGACTTAAAACTGCCCCAACTCCTGCACTTGAAGCATCTATCTCCAATATAAATGGCTAAGTGAAATTTGGTAAAGCCAAGACCGGTGCCTTGGTCAAGGCAAACTTAAGATAGTTAAATGCCAATTAAGCTTCTTCAATCCATCTAAACCCATCTTTCTGCAACAATTGTGTGAGTAGATAAGTTATTTGAGAATACAGTTGGATAAATTATCAATAGTACCTAGTTAAACCCAAGAAAGCCTGCAATTGTCCAACAGTTACTAGTTTAAGCCATTCAAGCATTGCTTGCACCTTTTTTAAGTCCATTTCCGCTCCATTTGCAAATACTATATGGCCTAGAAACTCTACCTTTTGTTGCCCAAAAGAACACTTGGAGAGTTTGGTGTATAGTTAATGTTGCTGCAATTTATCTAGCACTAGGATAAGTGCTACAGATGTGATTGCCAAGTATCATTGTAAATCAAAATGTCATCAAAGAATATTAGAACAAATTTTTGCAAATAAGGTCTAAAAATAGAGTTCATTAATGCTTGAAAAGTAGTTGGAGCATTGGTTAATCTGAATGGCATTACTAGCCATTCATAGTGTCCATGATGTGTTCTAAATGTAGTCTTTTTGCTATCTTTTAGATGTATTTGAATTTGTTGATATCTTGATCTAAGGACCAATTTGGAGTAAAATATTGATCCACCTAATTCATCTAGTAGTTCATCAACTATTTACATAGGAAATGCATCCTTTACAGTGGTAGCATTCAAGGCTTGGTAATCAGTGCAAAATCTCTATGACATATCCTTTTTCAGACCAAAAGCACTAGGGCTGAGTAAGGGCTGGTACTTGGTTGAATGGGTCCTTCTTGTAACATCTTATTCACCAATCATTCAATTTCTAATTTATGGCTGAATAGGCACCTATATGGCTTTACCTTAATAGGTCCTATCCTTGGTTCTAAACTAATTCAGTGGTTGTACTCTCTTTCCGATTGAAGCCTTCTTGGTGTGGAAAATGCCACTTGATAGTTGAGTAACACATCTCATAGATCACTTGGTATCCCTTCTAAAAAATTTATTGTTTCTAGTGATAAATTCTCAACCTTTGTGACCTACAAAGTATATAACTCCCAAATAGCATCTATACCTTTTAAACCAATTATCTAATGAAATTGTATCAACCTTGCATAAGCTAATTTATAGCCTTGCAGCTTCATAAATTTCCCATCAACTAAAAACTTAATCATTGAAGTGCTATAATCTTCTAGATGGGTTCCTAAGGTTTCTAACCATGAAAGTCCTAAAACCATTTCAAATCCCATAACTGGTAAAACAAAGACAGGGAAATTCAAAGTATGGCCACAGATATTCACCTTCTGTGAACACCCCATTTTGTCCGGGCATTTTATAAAAAAAAAAACAAAACAAAAACAAAGAAAAAATAATAAAATAAAATAAAGTTAATAATAAATAATAATATATAAATGGAAAAACAAACAAAAAATAAGAAGAAAGTTGCAAGAATTAAATAAATAAAATTAATCTACATATATATAACAAAAAATATAACAAAATAATAATAATAATAATAATAAAAAAAGAAGAAAACAAAAAAAAAATGTGTCTTGGGCTAAAATGTTGTATCAGCATTTCAGCCCAAGATGTCACAAGCCCAATTGAGGGCTTGTGATCTCGAACCGAAGGGCATAGCCCTAACTGAGAGGGAGTGAGGCAAGGACTGAAAAAGGCGGAGACCAGAGGGGACGAGACAGAGAGAAAGCTGGAGAGCAGACCACGAAAAATGAAGCAGAGGGGGACGCGTAAACTGGGGAAAAGAAACAGCAGACTAAAAAGGAAAAAGCAAACGGAGGGAGCACGAGGAAGGGGCAAAAACCGAGAGGGCCGCAGGACTGAAACTGAAAAGCAGAGACAGGGAACCAGAGCAGCCCGAGCACAGAAGACCAGAGGCTGAGAGACTAAAGCGTACACGAAAGGAAAAGCAGAGGGACCATGCGTGAAAGAAAAGCAGGATGGATGGCCATAAAAAGGGAGGCGCGATGGAAACCAGGTGGAGGAGGACTTCAATCTGCACCGAGAAGGGGAATCTTGGGGGAGAGCCCTAGAAATTTGGGGGCCGAAAAACAAAGGGAACCATGGTGGGGACCTGAACCGAAAACAGAGTAGAAGCCGCGGAGGTTGACCAGATCCGAGAGACGAGGGAGAGAGCAGGAAGAGAGGGAGCCCGAGAATTTGAAGCCAAAAACTGGGGGATTTTCTGCTGGAAGGAGACAACCGAGAAAAGAGGGATGCTGAGCACGAGGGGGTGAGAACAGAGGGACGCCGAGCACGAAGAAGAAAACAAAGGGATGTCGAGCACGAGGGGGCAGACAGAAGGAACCGAGACACGAAGATAAGAAGAACGGAAGTTGTTCAAGGTTTCCATTATTGAATCATCCATATAGGTAATGATTTCGCTCTTAATCTTTGCTATAGCTGGTATCTTGGAACAATATGGAGTGGTTAAACGCTTTAGGGTTAGCTATATATATGTGTATGATTTAGAGTTTTGGTATATACGTGCTGCGGTTGTGTGTAGAGCATGCTAATTTTGCATCTACTTTTCTGAATGAGAAAAGATGTCACATTCTACATACCTGCAAGGTGTTCGAGAAAATGCTTGAATGGGGTTTGTTTGTTGGTCATGGATATAGACATGAATATAGAATATTTGAGGGTTCAGGTTTATTTAGCATCTCTGTTAATCCCATAGGTAATGCACTAAGTGTTATTCGTGTGTCTCCTTTGCATTAGTCTGCTTCTACTATACTCTTCGGATCGTTGATGCTCCCCGCATATCATGGCTTAGCTTATAAAAAAATATTGTCGTTATGGTGAGCTTTAAAAAGAATGATGATCAAGTGTGTTTTGAAATCAAAATTGGGTCTTACGAACTTGGCTGGGTTGAGGTCGCTTAAAGTTAATCATTGTACTTTAGTTCTATTGAGGAGTTGATTTGTAATAATTAATTCTTGATCCCTCTGACTCTATAAACTTGGCATTTGGTTTGAGTGCTAAAATGTTTTAAGGCTTACATTTAGGAATTTGGATTAATTAAAGAAGCTAAAATCTCCTTTTGCCCATGTCATGTGAAGATGATAATTTGGATCCAAGACGGGAGGGAAGATGGTTGGACCTTGAGTTTTGATTTTATCATACGTCTTGCCATGGAGATAATTTTTATTTATCTAGTGGAATATGACATTGATCGTATTTTGGGTTGAATTGCTCTTCAAGTGAATTTCTAATATATTATTTTTATGTGGCTTTTAATGCATGTGGGATCATTTGGTCAAGATGCACGAGCTGATCAAAGCAAGGAGGAAAGTGGAGTATAAAACAAAATAGTTTGATCCTTTTTTCCATCTTTTTATACAACTCCTTTATTGTAGTAGATCAAAATTACCACTTGAATTTGTACAATAACACACATCATCACAAAGCCTTACATGTTCACAAATATTTATCATAATGTATTCTTTGCTTTGTTTTTAAAAATTGGTCACGAAGGTTATAGAACTTTCGCAGACCCCTAAAACAATTACACTGTACGAGCCTATGGGGCTGCACAAGTGAATTAATGAGGTTCACTTATAATAATAGGTTCCAATGACCTTTCACCTCATTTTTTCTTGTGAAAATAAATAAATGATTCTTTATTGTATAAAATTTTATATTACAAAAGACTTTAAACAAAATAACAGTATTTAGCGATTTTACTAAAAAATAAAATAAACAAATAAATAAGTAACAAAAAATAATAATAATAAGAACAATGAATTTAACAACCACACCACGTGAGGTTTTTGGAACCCACGTAGGTGTTCGGGTTTACTGAATTCGTCACGTGAGATTGTGAATCCGCGTAGATATATCAATTAAACAACTTTCTTTTAAGAAAATAATTATATTTTAAAAATAAAATCATATGACAAGTTTTCCAAATTTTATTTTAAAATATCTAATAAAATTATTACATGGCATTTTAAAATGTAATAAAATCTATGTACCGCGAGGTTTTGAACTTCCGCAAGTAATTAAGGAATTATCTATCGAGCATGACTGTAAGTTTGCAACAGGTAGATTGATTTTCTTCATTTGAAAAATTTTCAAAAGTATAAAATAAAAATAAAAATACAATGGTTTTTCAAAAGTAAAAAATCAAATAAAAGCATTTTCAAAAATCCAAAAAACAAAATAAAATATTTTCGAACAAAATAAAATAAGAGTAAGTAATAGGAATTAAATTATCTTTTTGCCAATTAAAACACACCAACTCAATATCAAAAAATTGTTTTGTTTGCAAAAAGTTAAATTATTTTCCATTAACTTTCTCTTATTACAAAAATTAAAAAAGAATATATCAACCAACAGACACGCATTTCTAGTCCCGAACTACGTGGGCTTTGATCCCTATCGCAGGGTACGTAGGCCCCAGGCTCTGATCCTGAGTCAAGTCCGCCTTTGTAAATAAATAAATATTTTCTGATTTATTCGATATTTTTTTCCTTAATTTAATAAATGTTTCTCAATTTATTTTCTTCCTCATTTTGCTTAAATATCCTTAATCCTAATTTAATTTGTTTTCTTTATCTTATTTTTTAATTTATTTTCTTAAATCTCTTTTTCCTCATTTTATTCTCTAAACCCCTTTAATTCCTAAGTCAAATTATTTTTCTTATTCTATTTTCCAAATATTGCAAATCTTCTTAAATTTTTCTCTTCCCTTATTCTAGCATGTGAATAATAAAAGGAAAACCAAAATATTTTTAAAGTCATATTAATGTACACAATCAATGTGAGGTAACCGTTCTTTGGAACGGGTGTTGTGGGGTGCCTAACACCTTCTCCACATACAATCGACTCCCGAATCCAACTTTGATTACGCAGACCATCCTTTCCTTTTTAATTCGGTTTCCCAAGATTTTTCCTTAAAATTTTGGTGGCGACTCCTCACAAGTCGGTTTTCACTCGAAAACTAGATTTGTTCTCTTTTTTCCTTCCGTCGCATTTTTCCGGGTGCGACACCTTCAATTCCTTGATCAATCCTAAATATTGAGAATGTTCTCTACTTGCCACTTCAAGTTTGATTGAGGGAGTTGGAATCACTAGTAATTGTAAATGTTTTGCAATTTGGGGTTATATAAAATTGTTAAAACTTCCTCTATCAAAGAACACCTGAACTGGTTGCTTAGAGATTGTTCCATCAAATCGTATAATGGCCAAACCACTGGAGCCCCTAAAGGCATGCAAGGATAAATGATGCAATGTCATAGCTTCTTCTATTATCTCCGTTTGTCTGTTTCCACATTAACACCCCCTGTACCTCCTTTATCCTCCTCTTCCTTACATTGCAAAATCATATAATGTTTGTTTGGGCATTGTTAACTAAATCTATCCTCGCATTTTCCTTGAGTTATGCATATAGTGAACACATATTTGTACATATTAGACACTTAAGATAGGAAAATGTGCGATCTAATTCTAATAATGTATGGTAGTATGTTTTTGCCCTATTATGCATTATTTGTGCTCTCAATTGGATCCCATGATAGATTATGAATTCTCATCTTTGTTGCAGACCTCATGAGAAGAACATTGGAGCAACCAAGCCCCTTTTCTAGAGCTAGAAGACCAGGAAAAGAAGGAAACCTTGTACCTTGAGAAAGATCTAAGAAGAAGGAAGCAAAGAATGGAGTAAGCTTCAAAAGCCTCTCAAGCCATAGCTTAAGCATGTGAGGCTGCAACTTGAGCCAGACAGAGACTGATGAAGCCGCGGCTTGAATCATAAAGAAACTCATGAGGCCGCAGCCTGGGTAAGCCCACCACGGCACCACACCTTCATTAGCAAAATGCAAAGCTTCATTTTAACAGATAAACTCAAGAGTTTTGATATATTTGGAGCTCCTGCAGCTTAGGGGAGACATCGGGACATTTTGGAATGGTTTGGGGGCTTTGGGTGTGCTAGGGTTTAGGCTCTTGATGGAGATTAAAGCTAGAACTTGGAGCATTGAAGAGATTTGAGCTTCCTTCTTTGGTTTTCTTTCATCTTCTCCTTCCTTTCCTTACTTGCGTTCAATGGTTGTAATGATTTGGATGTATTTTCTTGTAGTTTTGTTGAACATGAGTGACTAGTTGCTTTATTTCTAGGATTATTTTGAATCTTTGTATGGATTGAATACTCATTTCTCCTTTATATTTATATTAATGATATATTTATGTTGATTTAATTCTATTCTTAATGCTTCTTATTGTTTGGCCACAAATAAGATTATCTTGTTCACTTAATTGATGCTTGAAAAAGCTAGATTAAGTAGAGAACTTGAGTTAGATCATATGAGAACTTGAATCTTGCCTTGTTGAGTGGATATTTTTGTTAGTGAAGTAGAAATATACTCACTAACCTCATATAATCATTTTAGGATTTGAATCGAAATGGGGAGTTTAATTAATTAGTTAAGAGATTAATTGATTAATTAAACTAAACACTTATTTGGAGACTTAAGAGAGTACGTATAGGTAAATCAGTATTCTGACTAACATAATCTATTATTGAGAGCAAATGTAAAAGGAGTTTAATTGAATATTTATAAAATACAAAGGGGATAAATAATTCTAGGTCTCTTTACATTCCTAAAGTTCTTAGTCATCCTTGTTGCTATTTTTGTATACTTTTCTATCCTTTTATTATTTATTTAAATAATGAACCATTTAGTTGCTTTACTCAAATTAATTGAAAATGTGATGTCCAATGTTTGACTACTTTTAATTTAAGTCTTTGTGAGAATGATACTTTGCTCATCACTTTACTATTACCTCTGCTCGTACGCTTGCGGTGTAACCCGGTGGCGAACAGGCATCTATGGTTTGGGGAATATTTATCATCGCATGTAAAGCATATCCCCTTTTCCCTTCTTAGCTACATTTTAGCTGATGAAATTCGTCTTACTGGTTGTCCTGGTTTAATGTCTAAAGTAGGAAGAAGTGGAGGCAATTTCTTTGGTACAACTCCTCCACCTATCATAGAAGTATTCGAGATCGCTGGAAGAGTTATCCTTAAGGTTGTTAGGGGTGTAGGGTTGGATCTAGAGTTTGTCAATGAAGCTCATGCTAGTATTGATGAAACTGGTTTCTCATCGTATAATTTAGCCAGCGATTAAGCCTAAATCAGGTTCGTCAGCCTCTAAGCCATAGCATCTCATCTAATATCATCCTTCAGGCCACTAATAAAGCAATCCATTAAAGTGTCCTTAGATACTCCCTCTACCCTATTTGCAAGTGTCACAAACTGCTGATAGTAACTTGTGGCTGAGGACGTTTGTGTCAACTTAAACATCTACGCTCTTGGGCTCTCAAATCTGGAGGGTCCAAATTGCTCCTCAATAGCTTGGGTTAATGCCTTCCAAGTGGGTATTTGATTAGCTTTTTGCATCATCTAGAACCAAGGAACTGTCGACCCTTCCATGTGAAAAACTATAATGGTTAATCGTTGGGTGTTCGGAGTCTCATGATATGAGAAGAATTGCTGCACCTTGAATAGCTAGTTCAATGGTTCTGCACCATTAAAATGAGGAAAGTTCAGTTTAACCTACTTCACATGAAATGGCTGGCATGAAACCGGCATCAACAGTGAACTCTAGCCCTTGCTCAACCTTATAACTTTCGCTATCAGCGTCTTCTCATTTCACGATCAACAATGTATCTACTAATCTGGTTAACTGTGTAATGCTATCCTCTAATACGTCTAGTAAGGCATTGAACTCTTGAATTTGTTGCTCTAATAGCTTCTCCATTCGATCCATACATTGTTTGCTTCCTTTTTCAATTTGGTTCACCTGTTCGGTCACTTTCTTTAGATTTGTAGCTAATTCTTTGAGTCTCATTCCATCGGCCATGGTTGTCGACTCTCAATGAAAACACCAAAATGTTATGATCTCGGATTCAAGTAATTTCATGTAGGAGGTTAAGTATTATTTTATATTTCAACCTTGTCGCAATTTCTCGATTACAATGGAAAAGTTGCATAATAGAAAAGACGAGGAATACTGAAAGGAAATATTCCGAGAGAGCAGAGAATTTGCAAAGGTATGTCCAATCATCATTTAGATTGTCCTCACTCCACTAATATTGTTAGGATATTTTCCTATCCCGAATCTTCCACCTTAGCTTCCTGACTCGTAAGCTTCTGCATAAACCTTCTTGCTCATGTGACTCACTCATGCTTGCCACATCAACCATATAATCCTCTGCCATGTCATGGGATGATTTGTCAAACATGAAATTATATTAAACAGTCTTAAAAATTAATTTCTTTTTATATAAATATCTTTTATTTAAGATTTTAAATTAGAGTGTTTCCAAAGTTTTGATATTTCTTGGCGTGCAAGTTGGGATTTTGAGTGAAAAGGTAAGAAAGAATCCGAGAGAGATAGAAGGAAAGAATAAGTTCCAACGTGATCAAGGGATTCTTATCAATTGGTCAAACTTCTTTTTTTGAAAAAAAGAATGGGAATAAAAGAACACACTCCCAATTTCTGGTAGGCTTGAAATTTGACCAGCTGTTCTACCTTCTTTGTAAATCTCTGTATTTATATTTTTTTTCTCTCTCCATATATAGAGAGAATACATTTTAATTTTAAATATTAATTCAAACAACTTAATAGGAATAGGAAAAAACTCCCCCTCCAAGTCTCTTAAACATAAGAAATTTTCTTTTAAACAAAATCACTTTATTATTTATCAAACATAACTTTTTAAGGTATTATTGTTCTTACTCATCCTCCTAATAATTGTAGATAGTTATTGTCTGAAGATCTTGCGGGAGTCTTTTTCCCTAACTGCGGGTTTGATTTGTTTACATATGAGAGGATGCAAATAAGTTTACATTATAGGGCTATGTGTGTTTGGTTTACCAATTATCATGTAATCAGAGTTACATGCATGAACACATTTATAGTCTTACATGTAAATGACTTTACATCCAAAAACCTCTATAATCCGGATTATATGGTTGTAAATGAAATAAAAAGGCTTTTCTGTTTTAACCAAGGGCATTTCATTACTTTTCAATTTATTTATATTTATTTAAATATAAAAAATAAATTTATTTCTTATATATTTAATGTTTTACCAAACAAACTTACCTGTATTTTATTTACATATCTTTCCATTACATTCATTTTCATTATATCCCCTAACCCTATGTAAATGAATCACAGTGTTACATCCTGTTTATTTCTCGTTGTTAAAAAAAAAACGTAACTTTTGATCAATCTTTCCTCCGCATGTTGCACTATAAAAGTGGAATAGGATTGGCATTAGGCACAAAGGATCTTAAATAAATAAATAAAATTATCAATTCAGCGGAAAGAAGTCAACGTACTTTGAACACAATTCGAATGCAAATTTTTGATACTATCTTAGTGGTAGTGGTTACCTTTTGCAAGGAAGTTTCCAATTTCTGTGTCCCCATTATTTTTTTAGGTGAATGTGTCCACATTCATTTTTACGTAATACATATGTTATAATTATTATTAATATATCAATATATATAATATATAATTTATCACAAACCATATTATTTTTCTACTTGTTCTAAGAAAACAATTATATTTTTACATTTTAAGTTCATATGGAAACCCGTATTTTATTTTGTATTTTATAAATTTGTAAAATGATTAGTCATAATAAAGTTCCTTCTCTTCATTCTTTGGCCGCACTACTTACACATCATAAATTAAATCATTCAAGAAAAGAAAGAACTGCATTAAATGGGTGAAGGAAAAAAAACGTTGATACCTAAATTAACAATCTAATGCAAATTCAAAGGAAGGCTTTAGTTTTTTACTCTTTTTTTTATACATATTTTATTTTATTTTACACTATCAAATACTAAATAATAAATATATTTTTAATGTCATGAAAAATGTAATTTCAATTTACAAAGTTATATTAGCTTTTGAAGTTGTTTTTCTTTATATTTCTCTAAATACTATTATTTATCTCCACCAAATAAATTACTATCAAATTATATATGAGAATTTGAAGTTTAAGGATGTGAATTTTATAGATTTACAATTAATCTGAACTAAGAATTTGAATTATAGATAAATAGCAGGGCTCGTGTTTGTGGCTGATTAAAAGCAATATTCCATATAAGGGGAGAACACATTGACAAAATATCGAAGTCTGTCTTCTATGGCATTATTCATAGCATCTGATACCAATTTTAGAAGCATTCAAACTATGTCATAAGGTTAGAGCCCTATCCATCTGATATACTATAATGGGTTTCGGGCTTATATTCAACTTGACTCAGCGGTCCAATCCTAATCCAAATGGATGTTTGCTCTAATTTTTTTTTACTTCTGTAATAAAATTATACATTCAACAAGTATAAAAAGTAACAAGATTGTGTTAAAACTTTATTTTTATTTTTACATGAATTATTTAATTTGCTTTCTATCTTGTATTATGTTATTTGCAGTCAAGTTATAGTTATAAAGTATTTAAATTTGTTTTCTCACAATTTTTTTCTCATTAACCAAAGAGGTGTCTGAAATTTGTGGGTGAGATTTAAAGAGGAGAATAAATTTGATCTATAAATTTCATCTGTATTAGAGGTTGGAGTTTTGATCTGCCACTCATGTTAGCTAATTTTGTCCAGTTCTATTAGTTTACTTGACTAAAAAAAAAGGCAAACTTACACTAGTAGCCAAATAAGAAGTTTAAACAAATTTTAACAGAAAATAAATCAAGTGATTATTTTTTAAAAAAATAGTACACTTCCTCACCTCAACATTCACTTTCAATTATAATATTTTCTTAATTTAAAGTATTAAAATTAATCCTTAATTTATTATCCAAAATATAGTTTAAGTTTTTTTTTTGCATGAAGTTATAAGAATAAAATAATCACAATTTTCATGATTTATAAATAGTGTATTTTTTAAAAAATTTATATGGTATGAGGATGATTCTAGTTAACCCCCTTTCATTTAGTTAGTTTTTTTTTTGTTTGCCTTTATATTAGTTAGCTTTTGTTCTAAGATCGTGAGAGATATAATTTGATTAATTTTCAATATATTTAGCTGGTTTTGTTAGAAAATGATGATAAGATATATATAAGAAATATGTTGAATTTGACACGTGAAAAATTATTTATTTAAAGAGTGATTACTGGTTATAATAGTTATTTCTAAGATATTAAAGATTGGATTGGTCATTGAATTGATCAAGGTAACAGTTCAAGGTTTAATGATTTAATCATTATTGAACCATAACTAAACCAGTAGTAATAAAATTAATATTTTTTTATTTTATATGTTATATATTATTAAAAAATATCATTAATAAGTTTCAAAACCTAATATTAAAATATAAATAAATTAATATTCATCTATAATCATATTTTGAATATAAAATAATCAATTAATATTTTATTTTCATATTTTTTAAAATAAATTTGTCATTATTAATATTTATATATCATAATAATACTTATACAATATTATAATGTTAAAGAAAAAAATATATAAAAATAATGCATTTAGTATTAAAAAGAATGTTATTTTATCTTAAAAACTAAAAAAATTAAAAAAAAAAATTAACCAGTTCAAACCTATTCACAAACCATTTTCATTAGTTTAAGTTTGGTTCGACCAATTCTTAACGGTTATGTGATCTACTGGTTTTACTCTTCTTCTGGGCTAGACCAGACAACGATTTTTTATACATTAGTTATCACATAGAAACCTCTTTTATATAACAAAACTCTTGGAACATTAAAAAAAAAATGCTCTCTCTCTCTCCCCTTTTCTAGTTTAGCCCTTTTGTCTTTGGAAGGAAGGAATTTATAGATTGTGAAAAAACATCTTCAAAAGTTGCCATGTTTAATATGAATAGACATATTTTTTTCATATGAATAATCATTAACTAAAAAGATAATTTTAAAACAATATTCATGAATTCTTCTAAGAGAATTCATTAAACTTCAAGTCCAAGTTCAAGTCATTTAAATAATTATTTTGAACTTCTAAAATACCCTATGGGCAAGTCACTAAAATTATAATTATCTTGACCTTGGAATGAATATTTTAGCTTCTCAAGTTCATTCCTTTCCTACGTGTGACATTGAATCTCACTAACATTACAAATTATTCCAACAAGTTTAGTGAGTCAAACTGCATCAACAACAAAATTAATATCAATATTAGGGGTATTCAATTAACTCAGTAACTCAGTAGACCCAATCCTATGACATCAAGTTAGTCTTGAAAATCAGGTTGGATTAGATATCGGGTTAAAGTCAAATCTAGTATTGCTTAGTCTAAATATATATATAATTTTATATTTTTTTCAAAAAGTTTATAAATATTAATTTTATATGCTATTTTTTTGATGTATCATATATAATAAATTAGCTATATTATTATTGTCAATATTTTTAAGAATTTAATCTTTTAATTTTATTTAAAATTTTAAATTAATTTCTTAATATTATATAAAAGTAATGCATGATTATTAAGTATTTATAATTTTAACAACTATTACTTTTGATTATAATATTATTTTTTAAGAAAATATATTTTGGATAAATATAATTATATTTTTGTTAATAAATAAATAAATTTATTTTTTACTTTTAAATACTTTTGAAAATCAGGCTAACACTAATTTCATATGTCGGATTGGTCTGATTTCGCATAAACTTATAAAGACTGAGCATCAGGGTGACTATTAATTTCTTGATCTTTGTGCACCATAATCAATATATATATATATGTATATATTAAAATTGTACTCACAATATATATATATATATATATATTGAAACTTTTAAGTTATACATTACTAATAAACTGTGAACAATCCATCTTCCCTCACAGTCACTTTTCCTTGATTTCGTGCAAACTAAAAACCTATGTTTAGTTTAATGTAATATGGAAAGAATCTATAAGAAATTTAACTTTTACAAGTCTCCACTTGTTACAATAGGAATTAGTATTTGTGTTTCATACTCCCTCCATTCCTTAATATAAGGGATAAAAGATAAAATCATACAGATCAAGAAAAATAATAAATTTTTCTGAAATATAAAATATTTTTCAAAAATACCCTCATTTAATATTAATAATTTTTCCATCATACAATTAATATAAATGAATTATGTTGAAAACATACTATCTTAATTAGAGATATTATACAAAAAAATTATTAAATATACCAAATAAATTCAACATATTCTTTATATTTTGAAACACGCAAAATCTCCCAGTTATTTCTTATATTAATAAACCAAGGAGTATTATAAAACGCACAGAAATTTGGAAACTTGGTATTCTCAAAACCTAAATCGAACTCTATTGTATGTATATATAGAGTGCCCCTGGGTCTTATTCCCTTGTATCTTCATCTTCTCTGCTTCGCTTGTACGACCCAAGCTTGTCCCTTATAGCTTCCATGGCAGCTCCCAATCTCTCCACTCTCTCTTCCTCTCTTTCAATAGTCTCTTCTTTTCCTCTCAACAAGTCTCACGCCGACACGTCTTTCTCTACTAAAACCCTCACGAACCCCTCTTTCTTTCTCAACCCAACTATTTCTCGCAAATCCTCTTTCGCGCTTTCCTCCAAAATCCCACTTTCTGATATTGTCTCCGCAAGTGAGCCATGCCCTGAAGTCCTACTTGATGATGCTGATGATGACGAAAAGCCTCGCGAGGAGTGTGGTGTGGTTGGCATATACGGCGACCCAGAAGCTTCTCGTCTCTGCTATTTAGCCCTGCACGCTCTGCAACACCGTGGGCAAGAAGGTGCTGGAATTGTCGCTGTGAACAAGAACGTGCTTCAATCGATAACCGGTGTTGGGCTTGTTTCCGACGTCTTTAACGAATCTAAGCTTGATCAACTACCAGGAAGTTTGGCAATAGGGCATGTTCGATACTCCACTGCAGGTCAATCGATGCTCAAGAATGTTCAACCCTTCGTTGCAGGGTATCGATTTGGGTCTGTTGGGGTTGCTCACAATGGAAATTTGGTGAACTATCGAACTTTGAGAGCGAAGCTTGAAGATAATGGGTCGATTTTTAACACTAGTTCTGATACTGAGGTCGTGCTTCATCTTATTGCCACTTCAAAGCACAGACCCTTTATATCAAGGATTGTTGATGCATGTGAGAAGCTTGAAGGGGCTTATTCTATTGTTTTTGTGACAGAGGATAAGCTTGTTGCTGTGAGGGATCCATTTGGGTTTCGACCTCTGGTTATGGGAAGGAGGAGTAATGGTGCTATTGTTTTTGCTTCTGAAACTTGTGCTCTGGATTTGATCGAAGCAACATATGAAAGAGAGGTTTTCCCAGGTGAGGTATTGGTGGTGGACAAGAATGGGATTCAATCTCTTTGCTTAATGTCTCATCCACAACCAAAACAATGCATCTTTGAACATATTTACTTTGCTCTTCCTAACTCTGTGGTTTTTGGAAGATCAGTGTATGAATCTAGGAGAAAATTTGGTGAAATTCTAGCTACAGAAAGCCCAGTGGATTGTGATGTTGTGATTGCAGTTCCAGATTCTGGTGTGGTCGCTGCACTTGGTTATGCTGCAAAAGCTGGGGTTCCTTTCCAACAAGGGCTAATTAGATCTCACTATGTGGGAAGAACTTTCATTGAGCCATCGCAGAAGATTAGAGACTTTGGTGTGAAGCTGAAGCTGTCACCAGTTAGAGCTGTGCTTGAAGGTAAGAGGGTTGTGGTTGTGGATGATTCTATTGTGAGAGGAACCACATCTTCCAAAATTGTGAGGTTGATTAAGGAGGCAGGTGCTAAGGAAGTTCACATGAGGATTGCAAGCCCACCCATCATTGCTTCATGCTATTATGGAGTGGATACACCGAGTTCAGAGGAACTGATATCTAATAGGATGAGTGTGGAGGAGATCAGAGAGTTCATTGGGTCAGATTCACTTGCTTTTCTTCCATTTGATAGCTTGAAGAAGCTTATGGGGAATGATTCTCCAAACTTCTGTTATGCCTGCTTTTCTGGGAAGTACCCTGTTGAGCCAAGAGAGCTTAAAGTGAAGAGGGTTGGTGATTTTGTGGATGATGGGTTAAATGGGAGTTTGGAATCCATTGATGGAGGTTGGGTTCAAGCAAACGTAAATCAGAGAGAGATCAAGGCGGGTAGTTTCTGATAAATGTCACTGTTTGTGATTCTGATGATGAGTCCTTGAGGTAACACAAACAATCTAACTATAGTAGCCGTGTGCTTCATCTAATTCATTTTGATTCTGAAGGTGAAATGTGTATCTTCAGCTTTTGAATCTGATATTGATTTTTTTTTTTTTGGTTTTTGGTTATTTAGAACAGTTGTATTATTTCTACTCATGAGATGTTTACTTGGTGATTTTGTTTTAATATAGGATGTTCTGATTAATGCTTATGATATACATATCAGCTCAAGAGTTCTCAAGCCCTCCCCAATTCTTTTCATTCATGTTTTCCTCTATGGCGGAGCAAAATATAATCATAATTTTTCGGAGATGTAACCTTGGTCATGAGGAAAAAAAAAAAAAGAAAGAAACATAAAAATATTTTTTATAATTAATTAATTGTCAGTCTCTCTCCTAATATTTCATGTTAGACGATTCAAATAATCTTCCACCCAAATTTTGCTTACCCTCATTCCATCTGGAAAATCATTTTCATAATTGCTAAAAATGAAAATTACAATTTTTTTGTGTAAAACGTCTAACCGACATTTTGTATTGGCATTTGAAATCTTACCATGGTCGCCTTTTCATATTCCGTATTCCTTTTTACTTTTTGACATATTATTGATCAATTTTTTTGTTTTTTAGAACAAGATTGATCAGAATTTGTTTACATAATTTAAAATGCATACTGGCGATTATATATAAAACATATCATGTGAAAGAAATATCTTAGACCTAAAGCCTGGAACGATTCTACAGCTACAGCGAGTCAATCAGATTTCATTAATGAGGTCTGAACGTTAGACCGTTCGGAGTAAAGTGGCAATATCGACCAATCCGGATAGGCGGAGCTCCATTTTTTTTTAAATATTAAAAAATATACTAATATTTTATTTTATTAATTAATAATATATAAATTATAAAATTTAAATATCATATTAATTTTTTATGAATAATAGTAATGATTTATTATATTAATTTAAATAATTATATAAAAATTTTAAAAAAATAAAAAAAATATAGGCTGATACAGGCCCAGATTTATAAAATCAAGCTCGTTTGAGCTGGCCTTTTTGCCGCTCTAGGTGGGAAACATTTGGCTTCTCAATTGCAAGTTATCTTTCAAGGTCCATTTATTTATTATTTAGTTTTATTTTTTTTTTAAAAATATGAAGTTATTTAATTATCTATAAATTTTTTTATATACTGAATAAATGTAACACTACCAAAAAGAAAAAAATCTTCATTACTGAGTAAACAAAAAGGATCGTACACTTTCAAAAGGATTGGAAATTGGAAATTTCCACGAATGTGCCAAGCTTCAACTATTCCACTTCCTAAAAGTCAAAGAAATGAAGAAAAAGAAACACATTGCCCATGGATAAGTACCTCGCCTAGAAAATTAAGTTGACCAAATCATAACATGTCGGCATGCTTCTTAATAAATGATTGTTTACGTTTCAATACTCCTTGTATGTAGATTTTTTATCTTTATCATAAATATAAAATTTTATATAATATATAAAGTAGTATTTATTATAAATTTCTAAAAAATATTTCTATTTAATATATTTAAAAAAAAAAGAGATTAAATAAGGATAATTTTAAAAAAATATTAAAATTTTTTAAAAAATTAAAATAATTAATTAATTTTAACATCTATTTTTATTTCACATATTTTAATTAAAATAATGTTATATTAAGTATTAATGAGAGTATCAAAGAACATTCAATGCTTTGTTTTCTACGGAAGTAGCTGATTAGCTAATGTAAACAGTGGGAGAGTCAAAGTCAATGATGAAGAAGCATGAAGCAGGACGTACCCACAAATGTCACTTCCTGAGTGAGCACTCGAGAAGGGGAGAAAAAGTCTTCACAGAAATTATTGCATACACATAAGATAGGTATATATACGTAAGCAAGGACCCAGATTTAACCTAAAAAATTTGACTATTACCACAGAGAATGAGTATCATAAGCATGAGCACAGAAGAAGCATTAAAGAGGAAGCAGAACTATTACGAAAACTTTCACACCACTCTTCGGACAAGTTTAATACTACATCATAATATGCATGTGAGATTGACTAGAGAAAGCTCCTGTTACCCAAAGTTTTAACGGAGTCTACAGCATTCATCCACCACTCATCAAGATAAGTAGTAGTATTACCATAATTTGAAAACTCCATCATCGACATCTGCTCCTTGAGGGATTTCTCCACAATCCACGATTTTAATATCTAGAGTGGGACGGTCATTGTCACCAGTTGTCACATGCTCAATTGAACGGACCACTCCTACTCCTTTGACTACCTTCCCATATTCAACATTCTTGCCAACGAGGTGCAAATTTCGGGTTGTAGTGATTAAAAAAAAAAACTTGCTGGAAGACAAACGTGATTGCAAATTATAAATGTACTGTTGGACTTCAGCAGACATTTCACCCAGATTTTGAAAATCAATATTCCCAACTGTCTATATATTCATACAACTTTTCAACTTCGGAAGACAAAACATTCCTTCTACACAAGTCAGTGACATTTAAATTGTCAAGTTGTAACCATTGTACGTCAAGCTCAGTATTTTCTGCCTTTAGGTTTTATAGATCTCTTTAATGCATATGAAGGTTCATTTCATCTCAAGACAAAGTCTATAATCAGCATTACGCAATGTATACCTGCATTGCACGAACAAATTTTTTCCATAATGCGTTAAAACTAAAACTGCATAAGTGGGTTACTCAACTTTTACATTGGCAAACTTTGAGTTAATTCATTTTTTGTTCCATGTGACCACTTTTCACTACAACTTGAGTTCAGAATCCAAAAAGCAAACAGAAACCAATATATAACATAAGAAAACCGAAAAAAGTAGAACTCTAGCTACAACCTATAGCGTCAAGTTCACTTACTAATTTACTGCAAGCAGTGACAATACACGTACTTGGCCCACTCTGCCCTGAGTTAATCCATATGATCTACAGAATATTCTTCGCAATATGAGTCAGCAAAATACTGCAAAGTAAAAGATCGTTATAAAATCAAGTTAAATAACTGAAGATAGTCAAATTTTATAAGTATTTTCACACCCAAAAATGCGGTTCAGACGGTGCGAAAAATAAAGAAAAAGGAAGAATCGGCCTCCATGATGAAAGCTGACTATGGAGGCCGATTCTAAAAGAGTCATAATTAAAATTTTAAGAAAAATTTTAGAAAACTAAATAAAAAGAAAATGATGGTCTGCGAATCATAGTTGAGTTCGGGAGTACGATTATAAGTGGAGAAGGTGTTAGGCACATCCACAGCACCTGTTCCTAAGAACGGTTACCTTAAGTTAATCATGCAATTTTTATGATTTTTAAAAAATTATTTTAATGACCCTTTAATCATTCACATGCAAAATTCAATATAAAAATAAGAGAAAATGTAAAAATGAAAATATGAGAAGTTGGAAAAATAAAATAAGAGAAAAATATTATTTATTTACAAGGACAAACTTAACCTAGAATTATAGTTTGAGGCCTACGTACCGATAGGGATCAAAGTCCACGTAATTCAGGTCTAAGAATGCATGTCACTGGGTTGATATATTTTATTACATATATTTTTTAAAAAGAGAAGTTTATAAAAAATAATTTATCTTTCCACAAAGAAAACAGTTTTCAAAATTGATTGGTGTGTTTTAATTTGTAAAAGATAAATTAATTTTGATTACCTTCTCTTATCATTCATTTTTTAATTTTTCATAATTTTTTTTAAAAAAATCAATTCCTAGAAAAAAAGAATATATGTTTTTCCTCAATTATATGTGATTTTAAATATTTTTATTTTTAATTTGAAAAGGAAAATTTGAAAAAAACTTTATTTTCACAAAATAGAATCAACTAACTCATGTGATAACTTTATCACTCACAACCTGTTTATTGATACCTAAATATCCACGGTGATGTCACTCAAGGCAGATAGGTATAATAAAAAAGTTTGCAAGAAAACAAATAATTTTATATAAATTATTTTTACTTTCTTTTTTTTTATTATGAAAATAAATAAGGTCCCCTCAACACATATTTATTTATTTAAAAGAAAAGTATTAAGAAGAGTTTAAAATATGATTATTACATAAATTTCAAAAAAGAAATAACCAGCATATGTGATGACTTTATCGCCTATAAGTTGTTGATCGATACCTAAATACCTATAGTGTTACCACTCGAAGTAGATAAGTGACACGGATAAAAGCTTAGAGAAAAATGAATAATTTTTGTTTAAATTATTTTTATTTTCTTATTTCAAATTATTAGATAAAAAATGCAATTAGAGAATCTTTTTTTTTTAGCAATTAAATTCTTTCTTTTTTTTCTTTTAAACTTGAAATAGTATTTAAAAAGAATTTAAGGTAGAACTTCTACATGTATTTTTATTTATCAAAATCAACTTCAAAATAACAACATATATTATGACTTTATCACTCACAATTTACTAATTTATACCTAAATACTCACAGTGTTACCATTCAAAGCATAAAGATAAAAAAAAAAATTGAAGTAGAGGGCTTTTATTTTAATTATTTTTATCGTTCATTTATATTTTTTTTACTTTTAATAAAGAAAAAGCTATTAGTACCCAAAAATATTAAAAATCAAAACATAGTCAATAAAGACATCATAACAACTTCTTACTCATGGTACAATTGACCGACACTCAATGTACACACACTCAATGTACACACGGAGATTTAGTACCTCACGGGAAAATTCTAAAAAGAGAAATTAATTTAAAATGAAAAGTAAAATTGACCACCCAATCAAAAATCCACATTTCATAAAAAAAAAAAAAGCTTAGACCCAATTCACTAAATAAAAGGGACTTTGAAAATCTTTTTTTTTTTAGCAAGAATTGGAGTAAATGAACCTGTAGAGTTAATAAAAGTTACAGCAATAAGATAGCGTTCACATTTCCAAACCTAGTTCTTTAAATAATATTAACTCAAATTCTACCTTCAAACAACTTACAAAATCTATAGCATAAATATTACATCTTCGAAAGGGTCCTAGTTTCCTTCATACTTTTTTTTGTTTAAAAGAAAGGACCAGTGTTAAAGATCAAAACAAAAAGGCTACTGTTGAAGGAAATTACCCAAATTCTATCTATTAAGGACTTTCACAGCTCTTTTTTAATTATTGTAGATCACATCAATTTCCCCTCTTTTTTTTTTTTTGAAGGAAAAGGAATATAGAACTAAAGTGTTAAGAGGTTGAATTTGCTCAAAAAACTCATCATGGCTTAAACCAACTAACAATCTTACGTAGTTTCCCTGACTTCAAATGAAAATAAATAAGCTAAATAAAATCAGGGAGCCTTTTAACTCAAAGACAGTTCCAACCTAGCGTTGATTAATCACATAACACCTCCAGGTAAACCAAAGAACACACGCCATATGCATAACTGAGGGAAGCACTGAGATATGCACGAGCCATGCTCTTTCACCAGACCATAACAAAATAAAACATCATACCAAACTCCTTTGAGAGGCAAACAAGTGTACACAAACATACACGCCATTCAGTCCAACGTCAAACATCAACTATAACCATTTATTTGTAAACTTGAAAACAAATACTATTTCTAATAAGAAGTGAACTTTTCCAAATCGTATATAATTTTCCTCACTATCTAAAAGGTAAGAGACAAGAAGCTTTCTGCACTTAACCCAGCACCCCCATGAAGCCATATATAACAGAGCAAGAGAATAGCACGTCAAAGAAGGAAAGGGGACACTTCAAACCTACGGCATCAAAATCCAGAACTGGTGTTGGTCTTTCTACTGAAACCTCCTAGTCAGCTTTGTCTATGCTTCCTGCTATGCTTTCGTCGCCGTAACCTCCAAGTTGTTTCCTTCAGGCATTCTCCTCCCTTGCTTTCTCTGTTATCCTCTCCTTTCTAGCATTCATTCCCTTATCTCCCCCCTACCCCTTCTTCGAAAGAGACTTATTTATGGATCAAAACCATATACCTTGTCGATTATCCCGTTGGTGTGGGTCAAAAAAGCATCTTCTACTTTGTGCTATGAATCAGAGCCTTAATTTGTGAACCTCTCGTCCTTTTGTTCATTCTCATGTTTCTGATCCACTGCATTGCTGCTCCTCTGTTATCCCCTTTGCCGCGACTGATGTGAAGAAATTGACAATTGAGAAGGACACCAGATGCAGCAGACAATGACAGAGGAAGAGCTTTAGGGAATGATTCATTGTTGACTCTACCAATTTGCTTTTCTTGTTCTTGCGCCTGAACCCTAGCCTCCCTAACTTCCTCTGCATCTCTACCTTCCATCGTGAAAGAGGAAATCAGTTTTCTGGTCCTCTCGGTCGAATGCTGGAAGCTTCAGCGTTTCGCACGATTAAAAAACTTTTTTTTTACATTCTCCCTCTCTTAATCTTGAAAAGATTTTTCACTTTTTTTCTCTCTATTTTAATATAAAGATATATTTATCATTTAAAAAAAAGGAGTTTTGCTCTTTTTTTTATTTTTCTTAAAATTTAAAAGAAAATGATTAAATTTGGATAAAAAGCCTAAAAGAAAGGGATAAAATTACTAAATGATAGGATTTTTCTTTTCTTCTTTTTAAGACTAAAAGGTAGGATTTTGATTTATTAGAATTCTAAAAGAATGGAAATTAAATTTTTTTTTAAAGACCCTAAAGAAAAAGGATTTAATTTGGAGAATATATTTTTTTTAAAATTTTTATTTTATTTTATTTTAGAAAATATGCATTCAAATCGAAATTAAAAGAAAATTTGTGTCATCTTTTTTCTTTAATTTTTTTGTAAATATCCGGATAAAATATAATCTTCACAAGTATTGTATATAAAGCAGAATTGATTCACATACCTCCACTGAAATTTCAGTCTCACCATGTGTGATAATATCTTCCATAAGCTTCATTATCTAATAACCACAATCAATGTTGTTTAGTTGTTTCGGACACTATAAAGCAAAAATTAAAAAAAAAATTATAAGGAAATGATAATCTCAATAATTGCTTGATTATTTATAAATACCCCTATCATTTTCCATCTCAATAATTGCTTGATTATTTATAAATACCATTATCACTTTCCCTTTGTAGTTTGAGGCATGTGATTTCGATTCAGAAGTAGACAACTTAAGCTTTCAACGAGAGCGAAAATTGAACATAGCCCTATTAACCAAATGGGAAAAAAACTTGATATAAGCAAATAGTTTGAATTAGCACATAGAAATATATAAAAATAGGTAGAAAGCAAGCACATTCTTATCGGTTAAAAAGCTCCACCATCTGATTGTGTCTCCCTCTCCCTGGGCTTCCATGCAAAGAATCTAAATAATATATCTTTGCAGTATATGGGTTGATGACTATCAACATCCAGTGTTCACTAAGACAAATAACCAATGTTACCAAATTCTAATTAAGCAATTTGTACTCAAATAAGTCATCATTTAGAAGTTTAGCACTAAGATACTTACTCATACAAGAAAGGTGCCAAGAATAACACATTTTGGTCAGCTTTTTCACAAAACATATCCAATAAAAGTTGTGATCAACTTGCAATATCGCTCTCAAGCATTGGTACACGTGCACAAGTTAAATCGTGGGGGTTGATGAACACAAATCTCCCCGCAACATTGCTTGAGACAAAAAAATGTAAGGTACAAGTACCTTAAATGAAAAGATTAAAAAAAAAAAACACTGTTAGTGTGCTAGAGGGTACCTAATATATAGGTTGACGGTAGTTAGCTCTAGTTTTTCATGAAAAATGATGTCATTTAATGCTTCAAAACTAACCATATCAACTACTTCTTTATTGTAAATGCTTCTATCAAAAACAACTAATTCTGTAACCCCATTGGTGAGCTTCTCTTTTGCATATTCTTCAAGAGCCAATAGGAAAAATTTTGTAACTTTAAGGTTGGACAGTGTATTTCCTAATGCAGTGGTTGATTCCTTGGGCTGTCCCTATCCTTGGAGGTGTTTCCCCTCAAATTGTGCATGATTACTACAATTATACAACAAAGTGGGTCAATTTGGTTATCAATAAGGACACTATAATAGCAAATTATAATGAAGTGTTAACTATATACCTGTACTAAATGATCTGTCATAGCGATGTTCATGGGCCCTTCTGCAAAGCTACTCACAGCCTGTCCTACCTTTCTCACGTCCGAGGTACAAATAGGCAAGTTTGAATTTTCCTCTACTGGGTAATTAACCCTTATTCTCTCATAGTTGGGAGGTAGTGGCAAATTGTGAAGTGTGACCCAATGAGCATTGATGACTTCCCATATTTATGAATATTTAATGTATTTTTTAGTGTGTTTAGGAAATTATTTATATATTTTGTATTATATATGGTTAAATATTTGGATTAATTACATTTTTTGGGATATATTGCAAAATTATAGAAAATGGAGCGGAAATTGTCAAATTAAAATAAATAACCTTTTCACTGGTGTTTATGAGTTTTTGTAGGAAAGATTATATATTTGAAGTTGGAGAAATCGAAGTTTAGAAGGTTGAGAATCAAGATTTGAAGATTTTGTACTATAGCATAGAAGTTTGATGCTACAGTTTTATTATTATTTATAAAAGTTAGCATTTCTGTGCTATAGTATGGTGAATTTGATGCAGTGCCGGAAGAGCTGCAAACTCTTCTCATGTGTCTCTTTCTCTGTATCGAATGGGTTCAGAGGATTCTTTCCTCTTCGAAGCATTTAGAAACTGGTGAGCTAAAAGAGGGTTTGGTCTTTTTCTTGCATGAACCCAAATCATGAAAGGTTGATTGGGTTTGAATGAATAATCTTTTATGATGATTATTATAGGGAAAAAGACATTTTGGGACCCCTAAGACAGATAATGACAAATTAGGGATCCTAATTTGTCTAATCCTCCTCAAGTCCCCAGGTCCCGCACTGGGATAAAAATAAAATCGTATGGACAAAATTAACCCTCAGTTTAGAAACAAAAAATGCACGTATGCACGGCTCCCTCGGTATCAAAATCAGAAAGCGCACGAAGTCATCATCTTCATTGACAGAGCTACATAAAGGGCAAAATTCTTCCTCTCCCCAAGCTAAAAAAATCTTCCTCCCCAAAGTTTGGTGTCATCGTCAGTTGGTGTTGGGTAAATCATTGTTATTTTTCTCATCTGCCTCTATCATAATTTTTGTCATGTTGTTCTTCTATTATGGCTATCTCTCCTTGCTACATCATTGCTTTCATCTTCATCTTCTCTGCTGCCTCTCTATTGTTGCTACATCATGCATTTCAGCTTTGCTTATAAAACATCGATTGGTTTTCGATAAAACATTGGTAAAGCATTGTCACTTGTTTTGTATAGCTTAATAATATGTTAAAACTACATATGATCACACTTTAGATGGCTTATAAACTTATCAATGGTATATGATATTTTTTATTGAACTAAAATATTTTTTCTAAACTAAAGTATGGAGGAGTACTGAAAACTGATATGAGAGGTATGAAATTATGCAAATGCCAGTTGAAAATGCTTGTTATCTCCATAAAAATTGTGCAAAAAACTTATCTTTCTTATAAATTGTAGTCTAAACCAACAATTGGCTTATTGGGTTATTTTATTAATAAATATTATGATTCACTCTTGCTTAGTTAGTATAGATAAAGATTATAGGAATTTGTAGTTGGGAATTGTAGTTTAATTAATAGTTGTTATGAGAAATAATTTCATCTTGGTAAAATCATTTGTAACAACTAGATAGTTGTTTCTTACAGGGTTGATTTACAAATGTCAAGTAGTTCATTGAAAGAAGTATTTTGTTATGTTCATTTTGGGGGACAATTTGAAAAAGATATGCAAAGTAAGATCCAATATGAGGAAGGGAAAACAAATGATGAGTTCTTAAGAGAAGGCATGATATAGCACGAGTTGTTGAGAATGATATCATCGATAATAGGTAATGAATGCAACAAAGTTGAGGTGAAGTATACAGTGAAGTTCGATTATAGTACATTTATAGATCTTTTAAATAATGAATTAGTTCAAAAATTGGCAAGGTTCAACAATGAATTTGCACATGTATACATTGGAGGGAACAGAATCAATGAAATTGTAGAGACACCGATGGAACATTCAAAAGGGTAAGTTGTCTTGGTTACATGTTTGGACATACTTAAATTGAGTTTTGGAATAAAATGATAATAATGAATAATATTGAGACTATTGAAAATAGGTAGAACAAGTTGGAAATGCTGAATTTCTCACTTGGGAATTATGTTAATTCAACTTGGAACATTTTTCAGGGTTGATTAAATAAGACATTGAATGCTGAAAATTATTGTACTGAGTTGGAAATTCTGAATTTCTCTCATGAGAATTTAGTTAAATGAAATTGGACATAATTTGAAGCTGATTTTTTTTCAATAATTTGTTGTAATGTACTGTGATGGTTTGTTAATACAGAATAGAGGCTATAACAGGATTCTCATTGGATGATTCTCCTTCTTGGGAGGAAGGGAATACTTGTGGGGAGGATGGGAATCCTTCTTAAGAGGAAGTCAATGCTTTACCTTGTGGAACACAAAGTCTGCCTATACTCCGGCCAATGTTAAATTCTACTAAATGGAATGACCTATTTCTTGGAGCACGACAGACATTTCCAAATGTAAAGACATTCTGAAAAGTAATGTACAAATACAGTGTTGCTCATAAATTTAGATTCAAGTATGTAAATAATAGTCAAAAAAAGATGATTGCAAAGTGCATAGTTGTTGGGTGTCAATGGAAGATAATAGCATATGTTGTTGGAAGAGAAAGCCCCTTCATGTGTGTACATCATTTTCATAATGAACACATACATAGTGCACAAGACTACCTTCTTGTGCCTCGTAGGGTCAACTCAACACTAGTAGCATGTATAATTGGTGATGCTTTGATGGGTAATCCAGACAAAACAACAACTGAGATAGTATGAGACTTATTGAGGGATTATGGCCTAATCCTCACTGTGAACACCGTATTTTGTCCGGGTAATTTTAAAAATATATAAAAATATATGTAAATATAGTGATAATAATAAAAAATAATAACAGTAAAAATATAATAATAAATAAAATAATAGAAAATATAAAAAAGAAAGAAAAAATAAAAGAAAAAAGGAAGCAAAACAACAACAAAAAAAAAGAGAAGAGAAAAGCTCAAAAAAAAATTTTGGGTTAAAGCACTTCAACCCAAAAACATATTTGGGCTGAAGTGCTTCAGCCCAAACATGCCACGAGCCCATATGCAAGGGCTCGTGGGGTTAAGGGCTTCAGCCCTAGAGACCAGAGGGGGAGGGGACCGCGAGCAGAAGAAAAAGAGAGGAAGTGAGCTGAGAGGAGGGAGCGAGAGCTCGGCCGCGGAGCTCCAGAGGTAGAGAGAGGAAAGGGAGAAGAGGGAGCCTTAGGGCTCGGGGAGGCGGTTCCAGTGAGAGAGAAAATGGTAGCTGAGAGGGAGGAGAACTCGGCCGAGAAAAAAAGAAGGAGGAGAGTTGGAGAAAAAAGAGGAGGCTGGACCACGAGAGAGAGGCAGGAGTGTCTGAGAAAAAGGGGAGCAGTGAGCCGCGAGAGTGGGAGCTGGAGGAGGAAAGGAAAAGAGAGAGAGGGCCGCGTGGGGAGGAGCAGAGAGAGAGAGAAACAGAGAGGGGGCCGTGGAGAGAACAGGGGAGCTCGGGTGAGGGAGCTCCGAGCTGGCCGCGGGAAGGCCACGGTGAGGAGAGCCGCCGGAGCGTGGCCGAGGAAAGAGGAGGGAGCACAGCCGGAAAGGGAGAAAACAAAGCAGAGAGGGAGAGTGAGTGGGGGCGAAGAGAAAAAGAGAAAGCGGAAAAGGAAAGAAGGAAAGGAAGCGTGGCCGAGAGAAAAGGAGGGAGTCTGAACCGGGGAGAGGGACGGCGTGAGAAAAAGAAGTAGGAAATATAACAAGAGAAGCTGGCCGCGGTGGAGCTCCGACGGAGGAAAAGAGAGAAGGAAGGAGCTCGGGTAAAGGTAGAGAAGGCCGAGAGAGCCACGGCTGAGCACAGAGACAACCGAGAGAGCTGAGAGACGAAAGGAAGCAGGAAACCGAGGGAGCCTCGGTGGAGCTCAGAGGAAAAGCTTGAAACACTGAGACTAAGGTAACATTCTTTTACACTCATTCGTTTCTTTCTTGCTTTGGATTGGATGTTCTAAAATGATAGCAAGCGGTTGAAAGTTGGATGTTTTAAGCGAGAATTTTGATTAATGGGAAAGCTTGCTGACCTTAGGAGCATTGTGATTGTGTTGGGTTTGCTTTCTGATTAGTACTAGCATTCTGAATAGGAGAAATACAATGTTCAATGCTCATTTTTAAGCATGTTAGTCAAGTGTTTGAAGAAATGCCAAAAGGGAGCATGGTTTGTTATTTCTCATTGACATGAATATTGGGTTGTGTCTTGTTATTGCGTAGAGGAGTTCAAGTGATTCATGAGGCTTTATTCTGCTGTCCATATAGTGTTTATGACAAACCTTTTGCTGCCTGGCCTTGCTTGGGGCTTTAATTCTGATATTAAACAAGTCTTGTTTGGTACATAATCAACTCTTTAGAGGGAACATGGTTTGTTTTTCTTTTTATAATCTTTTTAAAGTGCGCCTTTCAAGTGTATGCTGAAATGCTTGTGAGAGTTTATTGGATTAAGAGATGATATTTACCAAGTATTTAGTTTGCCTTTCAAGCCTGTATCATTCTTGCTGGAATTTCAGAAGGTGTATAACATTTAATTGAAGGTGCTGTTTAATATTCAAGACATTCTCATGTTATAAAGGACTAAAGCAGATTTTCTATCTTATATCCCATCATGATCAAGATTGAACCCTTTCAGTGAATGTTTCATTCTCAACTTACTGGTATGAAGCATTTAGGTTGTGGTTGGCTTTGTTAGTGTGAACTATATGTATTCAAAGGGATGTTCTTTGAACTTTGATATAATCCATGAATATTGATGGGAAACCTATTACTACTGTGGCAAGTGTATTGGTACTAATTTAAAGTCACAATGGTATGCTTATTTGACCCTTTATGTGCTTGAGAAATTTGTTGTTGTTCAGGGCCACAAAAATTATTTTTAAGACAAATACTAATGCCTTTGTATTTTCTTCTGAGCACCATGGGAGTATGAATCAAGTTCGGGCGAAATCAAGGCCATTGTCATCAAGTCGAGCAGAGGAAATGGAAGCTATCAACTTTGAGGCAAAGGAAAAGAAAATGAAGAGACTAGAGTTTGCATCTTTTCATCCTATGGTTGGGTGCAAATTGTTTGAATTTGCGCTGGCACATACCCTAATAAATTGTGTTTGGTTTTTATGTTTTGATGTTTTTATTTCTGATTTTGGTTTTTGTTTGATCATGAATGTTTCTTTTTTTTCGCCTTTAAAGTTTGCCACGAGGGACCAATTCTCCGTGTGCATATAGGGCGTCAGTCAATTATACCATGAGTGAGGAGTTGTCATGGTATAAACATTGGCTAAATCTTTTTATTTTATTTAATATTTATGAGTATCAATGTTTTTTTTTAGTTTATTATAAAAAAAATGAAATGAATAAATGATTCAATGAGAGCCGTCTATTTCAAATTTTTATTTTGGCCTTTATGTTCCGAGTGGTAACACCGTGGGCATTTAGGTGTTAATTAGCGAGCTGTGAGTGATAAAGTCACCACAGATCCTAATTAACTCTTTTTTCTGAAAAAAAAAAGAAAAGATAAATAAAAAAAATAAAAGAAATAAACAAATAAATAATATATGAATATATATATATAAAAAGTCATATTCTTAAATTGCTTTTATCACTTTTCTTTTTATAAAATAAGCATAATCATATTTATTTTTATATATAAAATGATTTCTTCTTTTTTTAATTTTATCTTTTAAGTCTTTTTTTTGCCTTCCGACACGAGTGGCATCACCGTGAGCAAATAAGCGTAAAATGGCAAATTATGAGTGATCAAGTCACCATATATGCTGCTTGATTTTCATTTAAAATTTTTTTTCTGGTATTTTCTACTCCGAGTGGTAACACCGTGAGCATGTAAACGCAAATCAGTAACTTGTGAGTGATAAAGTCACCGCATATGCTGGTATTATTTTTCAACACGTAATGATCACACTTTTTTTAATTTCATTTTTTTATATAAATTAATAGGTGTTAAAATGATTTTTATAATAAAAGAAAAAATAATTTGTACAAAAAAAAATTGAAATTAACAAATTGTCTTCTTTTGATTTTTTTATGCCTTTTGTCTCGAGTAACACTACCGCGGACACTTAGGTATCAATTGATATATTGTGAGCGATAAAGTCACCACATGAGCCAATTGGTTTTATTTTGTGAAAATAAAATTATTCTCAAATATTTCTTTTTCAAATCAAAATAAAATATTCAGAATTGCATATAGTTTTAATCATATTTTCTAAATTGAATAAAAACATATTTTCTCTTTTAGAAATTGGTTAAACAAAAAAATATATAATAAAAATGAAAAGAGAAAATAATGGAAATTAATTTGTCTTTTACAAATTAAAACATATCAACCAATTTTAAAAATTATTTTCTTTGTGGAAAGACAAATTATTTTCTATAAACCTCTCTTTTCAAAGAATATATGAAATAAAAAATACCAACCTAGTGACACGCATTTTTAGTCCGAACTACGTCGACTTTGATCCCTATCGCAGGGTACGTAGGCCCCAGACTCTCATTCTGGGTCAAGTCCACCTTTGTAAATAAATAAATATTTTCTTATTTATTTGATGTTTTTTTTCTTTATTTAATAAATATTTACCAATTTTTCAAGTCCACTTTTGTATTTCCCAATTCCACTTTTGTAAATAAATAATATTTTTCTTATTTTACTTTTCCAACTCTTCATATTTTCATTTTATTCTTTATTTTTATTTTTACATTTCTTTTTTTTATATATTTATTTTTGCATGTGAGTGATAAAAGGGCAATCAAAATAAATTTGTAAAAAGCCATAAAAATTGCATAATCAACCTAAGGTAACCGTTCTTAGGAACGGGTGTTGTGGGGGTGCCTAATACCTTCCCCACTCACAATCGTACTCCCGAACCCAACTCTGATTCGCAGACCAGTCCTTGTCCCTTTTTTTGTTTTTGTTCCGGTTTTCCAAAATTTCCCTTAAAATTTTGGTGGCGACTCCCTCTCGAAATCGGCCTTCCGTCGTGCAGGCCGGTTTCAACCCTTTTTCTTTCACTCCGCGCCATCCGCGTCGCATCTCCGGGTGTGACACTCACTTATAAGCAAGCATACATGGCAAGAGAAAAAGCCTTAGAGGAAATTCATGGGCATCTTGATAATTCATATATGTTAATCCCATGGCTTTGTGATGGACTGATGGAGACGGACCCTGATACAATTGCAAAATGGGTTTCAAAGGCTATTTATTGCTTATGAATATTGCATAAATTGATTTTTGCTTGGGGCCCGACCAATACTATCTATAGATGACTTCCATTTGAGTGGTCCATATAAGGGGACCTTGCTGTCAGCCTCATCATATGATGCAAATGATGACTTGTTTCCTCTAACTTATGCAATTGTAGGTGGGGAGACATACGATAATTGGGCACGGTTTCTTCAAAATTTGAGAGAGATTACAGGTTCTGTACAAATAACCATACTTTCAAACAGGCATAATGCAATTATTAGTGCAGTGCGAAATTTTTTTGGAAGTGATTGACATGCATACTGTTATTGGCATGTAAAGGAAAATTTCAGTTATGAGTTTATGAAAACTACCACAAGCAGTAGAAGGAGAAAAAGAAAGGATGATGCACTTAAGTTGTTGGATGTTGTTGCATATGCAAGATTAGAGTGTGATTTTGATAAAGCAATGGACAATTTGAGGTGTTTCTCCCTTGAGTGACACAATGGCTAGAAACAAATAGTGACATTGATCGTTGGGCCTTATCTCGATTTTGGCATCAAAGGTGGGATCATATTACAACAAATTTGGTTGAGTCATTCAATGCTTGGTTGGTAAAGAAGCGGAAGCACAATATATATGCTTTGATAAATGAGCATCAAACAAAATTGGTAAAGAAATTGTATAGTTGCAAGATGGCTATGTCAAAGTGGACAAACGAGGTGAGTCTAAAAGTGGAAGAACAACTACAAGAGAATGTGGCAAGGGCTAAAACAATGGTTACTAAACATTATAGCTTAAGTAGGATATCAATTTGCATTTTTTCCGTAGATTTGAGGGTTAATCTCACAACTCAGGAATGTACCTGTCAAGCATGGCAAATGGTTGACATTCCATGTCCATATGCATGTGCAGCAATTAGATTAGTTCATGGAAATGTTTATGCATATGTTAAAGACTGTTACAAGATTAGTGCATAAGAAAAAATATACAATAAAATCATGATTCCAGTGGAAACTAATGACATACCATAGTTAGATGAACTAGCATTTAGTGATTATGAATCACAGACCTTTTTGCAACCTCATATTACCACACATGCTCCTGGTAGACCACGAACTAGGCGACGAGATAGGCAACAGGAGTCTCAGTTTCAAAACAAGGTGTATATGTGTTCATTTTGTCACCAACCTGGGCATAATCGCTCTAGCTGCAAGAATTCTAATCCTATGTAGATTTTCTATAAATGTGGAAGATGAAAACCACCAACATATCAACTGGTTCACCACTGAAATGCAGCTGGTTTTTATCTTCATTCTGTTAATGGTTTTGAACAGCTTTTTTGTATAGATACGCACCCTAAATTGATATTTTTTGTAGAAGTTGGGATTGGCAAAAGTTGGTATACAGCCCACATATGTTTTTTTTTTTTGGAAATGGGCACTGCATATAGGAAGGTGATAGTGTTTATTTTTGGGGAACATGGGTAGTAAACATGTTAGAATTATAAATTGTAAATTTCTCATACTAGCTTTGATGTACAAATGTAAGAATGATATGTATATGCTAGTAACATATATGCAAGTTAAACATGTTTATATCGTTTGTTATAATTCAATACACATGCATGTGTGGAATGATGTCTACATAATTTCATAAGTGCCTGAAACTAAATTCTCAAGTGACCCAAACTGAATTCCAAAGTCCTCTAAACTGAATTCTCAAGTCTCCTAAACTGAATTCCCAAGTGTCTCACACCTGAATTCCTAAGTGTCTCATACCCGAATTCCTAAGTACCTGAAACTAAATTCCCAAGTCCACCAAACTGAATTCTCAAGTCCTTCAAAATGAATTCCTAAGTGTCCCAAACTGAATTGCCAAGTGACCCAAATTGAATTCCAAAGTCTCTCAAATTGAATTCCCAAGTGACCCAACCTTAATTCTAAAGTGACCCTACCTTAATTCCTAAGTTCGTCAAACTGAATTCCCAAGTCCCTCAAACTGAATTCTTCCCAAGTGTCTCATATCTGAATTCCTAAATCCCTCAAACTGAAGTCCCAAATCCCCACACTGAATTCCCAAGTCCCCCAAAATTGAATTTCCAAGTGTCGTATACTTGAATTCTCAAGTCCCTCAAAACTGAATTCCCAAGTCCCCAAACTGAATTCTCAAGTCCGCCAAATTGAATTCTCAAGTGTCCTAAACTGAATTCCCAAGTAACCCAAACCAAATTCCTAAGTCCCTCAAACTGAATTCCCAAGTGACCTAACCTTAATTCCTAAGTTCGTCAAACTGAATTCCCAAGTTCCCCAAACTGAATTCTTCCCAAGTGTCTCGTACATAAATTCCCAAGTTCCCCAAATTGAATTCTCAAGTGTCTCATACCTGAATTTCCAAGTCCCTCAAAATTGAATTCCCAAGTCCCCAAACTGAATTTTCAAGTCCCCCAAAATAAATTCCCAAGTTTCCCAAACTGAATTCCCAAGTGACCCAAACTGAATTCCCAAGTCTCTCAAACTGAATTCCCAAGTGACTCAACCTTAATTCCAAAGTGACCCTACCTTAATTCCCAAGTTCATCAAATTGAATTCCCAAGTATCTCATGTTAGTTAGGCTAGCTTCCCAAGAGGGGGTGAATTGGGAAGATTAAAAATTTTCTGCAAAAGATTAAGGAGGTGAAGAATGCAATATATGATGGCAAAACAGAGTATAAATAAATAACTGTGAGAGTAGCAGAAAAGAGAAGAAAACTCAGAAATTTATCTTGATTCGGTCTCTCCACTTGACCTATGTCCAGTCCCCAAGTCACCACTTGAGATTTTCCACTATTCTGCAAGAATTCAGTGGGCTTCTTGCAAATGCCATAGTACAATTTTTGTGCTCTGTTTTCTAGAGCTCACTCATTCACTCTCTGCACTTTCACAAAGTGCTTCCCAATCCCTTGTGATATCCCCTCACAAGAAAATCTATCTTTTAGATGAAGATTAGATTGTTTACAAAGATTATATTCTCTTAAATAGAGTGAATACAAAAGTTGAAGTACAGACTAATGAAGTGTGAGAGTATGAAGCTTTGAGTAAATGATTTGGCAGAATTTCAGTATATACAAAGTTAAAAATCATTACCCACAACTTCAAATGATGTTATATTTATAGATTTAGGTCTCAAATATCCGTTAGAGACAAAATCTATCCGTTGGAGATGTTATTCAACGGTTACTCTGAAAAACTATCCATTAACCAATCGTACTTAATGCTTCTGACATACTGAAATTTGAATTTCGGTTGCTCAACAGACGAATTTCACAGGAACCGAAGGTTAAAGCTTCCAACGTTGAAATACCAAAGTTTGTCTGTTCATCAAGCAAAATTCGAATTTTGAAACTTAGAAAATGTTTCCATGTTGTAACATACGAATTTTCAAGTAGAAAGTTTTTCTATTAAGTGTGAATAGTATTTTCAATTTGCTACTGTGCCTTCAAAATTTGAATTTTGAAACCCTAAAATTCGTCTGTCCGTAGCTAGTTTAAAAGGCTCAGTAGTTCATATAATTCAAAATTTGAATTTTCAAAGAGTGAAGTTCATCTGTCAGAGAGAGACCTCTTTTCAGACTTACTTTAACATTCGAATTTATAAATACTATCATTCGTATGTCAACATATCATTGTAACAGACTCACAACCTTAGCTTCTGAAATTTGAATTTTTATGTTCAAAGTTCGTCTGTCAGTGAGCAATTTTGAAACTTAATATAATCTTGATTTCAGATGAACTTTGACATTGTTTCAGATGAATTTTTTTAGTTTTTATAAGTTGCATTTTGTCTGAAATTCAAATTATAAAAACCTAAAGTTCGTTTGTTGCCAAAAGCTTCTTTCAGATAATTATGAAAATTTGAATTTTGGAAAATTAAAATTTGTCTGTCAGAGAAACATCTCTTCAGACTTATTCAGTTTTAACTCGAAATTCGAATTTCCAAAGCCAAAGTTCGAATTTCCAATATGACAGTTCAATATACTTTCAAACTTCGTCTGTTGGTGGGTATTTTTCAAATATTTCATTATTTAACATAAAATCAAGGTTTTAAAATATCTTTTCACCAAATCAAAGTCTTTTACCCATATTTAAACATAACTAATCATCCTACAACAATTCTTGCACAGATTTCTCCAGAATTTCTTCACTTGAGCCTTTTTGGGCACCTTTGATATCTTCATTCCAAGCTCTTGAATGTTAGTTTGGAATCATTAAAACTCTTGATTCAACATCTCATACCTGAATTCCCAAGTCCCTCAAACTAAATTCCCAAATCTCCAAACTGAATTCCCATGTTCGTTAAACTAAATTCCCAAGTCCCTAAAATTGAATTCCCAAGGCCTCAAACTGAATTCCCAAGTGACCAAAACTAAATTCTCAAGTCCCCCAAACTGAATTCCTAAATTTCTGAAACTAAATTCCCAAGTGACCCAACCTTAGTTTCCAAGTCCCTCAAACTAAATTCTCAAGCAACCCAACCTTAGTTCCCAGGTGCCTTATACTGAATTCCCAAGTGACCCAACCTGAATTCCGGTTGGGAATTAAGATTGGGTCACTTAGGAATTCAGTTTGATGCATTTGAGAATTTAGTTTGAGGGATTTGGGAATTCAGGTTGGGTGACTTGGGAATTTAGTTTCATCCACTTGGGAATTTAGTTTGGGACATTTGGAAATTTAGTTTGGGAGACTTAGGTATTCAGTTTGGGGACTTGGGAATTTAGTTTTGAGGAATTTGGGAATTCAGGTATAAGACACTTGGGAATTCAGTTTGGGGACTTGGGAATTCAGTTTGGGGACTTGGGAATTCAAATTGGGTCACTTGGGAATTTAATTTCAGCTACTTGGGAATTTAGTTTGAGGTACTTGGGAACTAAGATTGGGTCACTTGGGAATTTAGTTTCAGCCACTTGAGAAATCATGTACAAGCATTTGAGAATTTAGGTTAAGGCACTTGAGAATTAAGGTTAAGGCACTTGAGAATTAAGGTTAGGTCACTTGAGGATTAAGGTTAGGTCACTTGAGAATTAAGCTTGGGTAACTTGGGAATTTAGTTTGAGGGACTTGGAAATTCAGTTTGGATCACTTGGAAATTTAGTTTGAGGCACTTAGGAATTAAGGTTGGGTCACTTGGGAATTCAATTTGAGGCACTTGGGAATTCAGTAAAAAAAAATTTAAAAAAGAAATAAATTATTATTTTATTTTAAAAATACAATTTCACCATTCACTAAAATCCTCAATGTCTGGATCTGTAAGTCAATATCTTCATAAGATAATTGAGTTTCTTGTCACATGCAGGGAAGAAAGTAGGTGCTTTATTAAGATAGGAAGCTGAGAGATCACTTTAACAATTTAATTGTCACAAACAAGATCAGCTTTGTCTAATCCCTTTTCGAAAATCAATCAATCAAATCCCACTTTCCAGATTCAAAATGCGATCAAAATCCAGACATGTTGTCCATTCAATGTTAAGGAGAAAGGGAATAACACAACATCTTCACCTCTTACCCTATTCTTTCTAGATTCTGAAAGACATACAACAAAACCACTATATAACGGCCAATGACAACCAATTTAATTTCAATTATATTCTTTCCTACAGTGGAATGGACTCAGTTACAATTAGTTCATATCCACTTATAATGCATACAATACAGACAACTTTATAGGAATAACAATTCTATTTAGCCCTTTAATTACAAGCTTCAAAACTAAGAGTTGTAGAAAATACAACAACTTGATATGATATTATCAACAATGCTTCCTTTTTCTATCTCTAGCTTCCTACTTCGCTTGTTCCATAGGTGCACTGCAAAACTTTCCTTTTTAATTTGCCTTAGTTTCTTCACCATCCATTTTGATTGAAGTTCATCTCTTGGCCTTTGAAACAGACGACCAATACCTCTCCAATCCACAGGATAGAATGCGGATGGTGGCATAACAGTGAAGTTAAATCCTGGTCTTCTACTCACCCTTGAGACTACTCTAGAGAACAAATAAGGACCATTATGGCCCCACTTGTTCCCATCAAATGTGAGGGCGAATTCTTCAATGAACTTGGAAAGTAATGGATGGTTTTTGCCAAATATCAGCAGAGCATTGTTCAATATGCTCTATTTCCCTGTTTTTGAATTGAAGTTCTGTGCTCCAATGGTGTTTCTCAGTTTAGAGAAACTTTTTAACACTATAACATCTGCATCCATGTAAATGCCCCCAAACTTGTACAGCAGGGCAAGCCTAAGCAAGGTAGAGAGGTTTTGATTTAAAGAGATTTCACCTGGAATAGCTCTGACCTTGTTCTCATCTCCCAAAACTATGCTAACTTCCTGGCCTGCTATCTCATCAATTCTACACTTCTGCCTATGTCCATTCCTTTCATCGCCAAAATCTCCATTAGCATTTTAGTCCACATTGCAGTTCAAGATTTTATTCCCCCTACTTGAGCCTCTTTATTTATTTCAAATTTCATGCTAGTTGAGCCATTTTCAGTAACTCCATTCTTGTAATCATACTCTAGTTCATTCATAACACCATCATTTAATTCAGAATACAGGCAGTTATCAGTTCTGATAACTCCATCAGCGAGTTCTACCCCTGCCTCCATATTACTCACTTTACACATGATGTGTCCATTATATATATATATATAATACCCATATTTAAGCTCTAAATTATATTTAAATATGTTTACATTGGTATATTTTGTCATGATTTAATATACTTTTGTGTTTCATGACGTTATAGGTTCATTTGGAAACATTTGAAGTAAAAACGTTACAAATCATTCATACTGAAAAGTTTTAACATCATTCGGTATTTTGATCACAACTCTCACATATGAACTCTGATTGAGGTTTTTTAAGATGCATTGGAAAGATAAGACACAGAGCTACAACTTTCATGTTTTAAGTTTCCCAAAATTATAACGTTATCATAGTGAAAATCAAATTCAAAATATTAACATGAGCTGGTGACGTTATGAAGCTGAAAGGTGCATCTGTCCATACAAACAGTACCCACCCGGCGCCGGGTCAAACACATCTGGTGCCGGGTCAACATGAATTTTGAGCGTTTCTAACTTCTGGAACCACCCAGCGCCGTATGGGATGAATGTATGGCCACCCGGCGTCTTGTCAAGCACGAAAAGCCCATAAAAACTCATTTTTGACGCGTTTTGGTGATATTTTTGGGCTTTTATGAGCTTCTAAATTTTTCCTATATAAGGATACATGATAGAAACACAATGGGAGATTCAAAAACACACTCAAAAGTCAGGAAACATGATTTTAAACGTATTTGGGAGCAACTAGAAGCATCTTATAGAGAAAAAGCAAGGAGATTTAGGGAGTATTAGTGATAGATTCATTCTTCTCTAATATAACTCTGTTGTCTTATTATTTTCATTATGATTTGGGATTTTAGTTTTGATTTGATTTGTATTTCCATGAGTAGCTAAATTTCCCAGTTGAGGGTAGGAATGTAGCCTGACTGGGATGAATTGGATTTGTTTATTTAGTTAAGACTCTTTGATTTGTTTTTCAAGTTATAATTAATTTATCTTTTTATTATATTTATCTCTTTTGTTCGTTCATGTGGATTTTATGCTTGATCACCATAAAATCTAATTAATGGGTAAACTTGATGGACTGAGAGGTGAAGAGTGAACCTAGATTTAGAGAGATAAACATAATTAACTAATCTAGAGATAGAATTAGGAATGCATGGTGATATCTGTTGTAATTTTCAAGGTTTAATTAGAAAATTTAGTTGCGCGAGAGCGAATTAAATCCTAATTAAATTAGGACTAATTGATCGAAAGGTAATTAGGACGCTTTAGAAACAATAGTCACTATAATTATACAAAGTCTAACTAAAAATTAAAATTTAGTTATCTCATAAGGTGAATCCTAATCCCTTGACGCTTCTAGAATTGAATCAAAACTCAGACATCGTTTTATTTCCTAGTTTTTTTTATCTTTTTAATTTGAATTATTAATTTGATTATCAATTAATTTTTGGGATTAAAAGTTTGGACTATAAATTTACTACCTTCCTTGGGTTCGACCTCTGGAATACTCCGGAGATATTTTTATTATTGCGATCGACCCTGTATTCTTGCAGGATTTCCCGATCAACGCACAAGTTCAGTTTCTTTAACTAAACCATCTGGTCCAGTTCCACAATACATTCCATCATACCCCGGCTTCATACAACTATATTGGCAACTTGTTTATGCCTTCAGTCTTCGCCTTTTATGTTCCTTGGGGTTTGAAATAAAGGTCAACACTTGTTGGCATAGTTGGTTACGTGGATGTTTTACCAGCCAATTCACCAACTCATATCGCATATTATCTACTTCCTCCTACATAAACAAAAATTATAATACCCATGAAACTCCATTATAGGCCAAATGATAATAAACTAGTATAAATAACATGAATCATGACAAAACTACTAACCATTGTTAACTTGGGGCTAGTGTGACCACCCCACTCTTTCTTTGGAGTGTTGGTCCAATGTTGTAGCCATGATATAACAATCACTCCACAATCATTACTACAAAAATTACAAGCATTCAATCAAAAGCAGCACAAATAGGCATAAACATAATAAGAATAAATGAATTAATCACTAATGCAACTTACTTGGTTGGTTGTGGATGCATTTGGAGATATTTCAATTCCAAACTGTGGTTCTTTCCAAGAACACCTGATTTCACTAATTTCAATATGTCTTCAATGTGTTATTTTTATCGACATTGAAAAAGTCATAGATTATTTGAAACATTAGTAACATGGAAAAAATGACTTTCAGATGTTGTTTCAAGTCACACCATGAAATTGCTCATTAAGTTTATTCCCTTTGGTATAGGATCATTTTTCGAAGCCTTTCTCCTGTAAGTCTTGTCCTCACAAAACTTCCTTGAATATAGTGAGTCCAAAACATACATTGTATCTGTCTTCACTTCCACAACATAGCAAAACCAGTGTAGTGCGTGATACACTGGTGCAAAAATGAATTGACAATCCCCTATATTATACCTTATGTATTCTGGCATTATGAATTTTAAGTTGTTCTCTGCTTTCCATTGCCTTGAAGTCATTCACTATTATTTTCAAAATAATGAATCATTCATATCAGTTTATATTAATGCATACTACATATCATGTAAGAACAATGTTTACGAAAATGAAAAAAAATATTCAATGCAAAATATTACCATTAGCTTTGAGGGAAAAAAGTGGCGCCACATAACTTTATGTTCTTCCTTTTGTTCTTGAACCAAAATTCTTCCAATGACAGATAATACCTACAAACCTTCATTGAAGTAAGAAATAGCAAATATAACAATTTCCAACTACAATAGAATTCTAGAGAATGCACTCACATGAACTTTTAACCATCTTTTTATACCTAGACACTCACAATCAGCTCTTGTGAGTATCAGCCCATCAATATTGACAATTTCCCTATTACATCAATCAATAACCACATAATTAGGCATTTATAATTAGTTTTGTAGTTAGCAAAATAAACATTGTTGAACTTACTCTTTCCCATTTGTTGTGCAGTATCTAAACACCTCCTCCATCTCATTGGTGTTTGTAACTGTCCTTCCTCTTGTTTGCTTAGATGATTGAGCTTGATACACAAATGAAGAATGCTTTGTTGCTCTCTTTTCCCTTTGAGATCTTCTTTGTCCATCTTTTGCAGATGTCAAATCTTTGCTCGGTCCTTCTCCCTCTTCTTTTCCATCATCTCCTTCTTCCTCCTCTTCCTTATCTTGTTCTTCGTCCTCTTCCTTTTCTTGTTCTCCATCCTCTTCTTTCTTTTCTTTGTCCTCTTCTCTTTCTTCTTCTTCATCCCCTTTCCCTCCTTTATCATCATGTTCCTTATCTTTTCTTACATTTTCTTCCTTCCCTTTATCAATCACTTCCTTTTCTTCTTTATCCTCCTCTTTTTCCCCTTTTTCATACTTGTCTGCATCATCTCTGCTTGCTTGCATCTTCAACATTTACCTCAGAACTCTACATGTACAATTCATGACCTCAGCATACAGATGTTTTAATTCCTACAACAATGAAAATGATATGTTATTTTATAGAGGATTATATAAGTGAAGCATTATAATAATTTACTATTACCAAATCATGGAATGTAGACATCGGTGGCAAGTCTAAGAAGGAGGTTGCTTCATTGATGCCAAATGTTTTCAATATTCCATAGAAGCTCTCATTCTCATCCTCAACACGCTTTTGAACTCTTTCATGAGTCCAATATTTCAATGCATGTTGAGGTTGTGGCACCTCATTTATACCAAGGGGAAAATACTACATAAAAAATAGATGCAAATGGACCAAAAATGAGCATATAACTAAAAACAGGGATGTGAGGAAAATATTGTATGAGACCCAAAGCATATATTTGTAAAATGAAACCACATACCACTAAAATGTATAAGCACCCTCCAATAGTTTTTTTTCCTTCATTTTTCCCCTTCTGTACCTACTTTTTATATTCTGATATTTTTTTTACAAACTCCTTGTATACAAAAGAAGACCAGTCATACTGAGTGTCACCAAGCCTTAGACCAGAAACAGTTTTCAACAATCTATGACTAATATTTGAACTTGTGCTTCGGCAAAAAAAGTTCCCCAAGTAATACAAAATAAAAAATAATTCAAATCTATCTTCATCTTCACCTAAGAGTATCGTATTTTCTATGACTTTTAAGCTACTCCCCCAAATTCCCCCTTTAATAAAATGAAGGTGTCACTATCACCTTTTAACATAATTTCTTGCCCACTATAAGGTAAATCAAACAATCGATTGATAGCTTTGGGGTCCATTTGTTGTTGTTTACCTCTAACATAAACACTTAAGGTAGGTGGATCAAATGCCTTAATCACCTCCTCACATACCCCTTTAGTAGAACAAAACATTCCATGTCCAATAGGGTGGCAAAACCAATTTTGCCACCCTTTCCACCAATGTCTGTCTCCCCTTGATATGCTTCAAAACTTTTTACAGTTGTTTTAGTGAACATCTTGTGTCGCACCCGGAAAAATGCGACGAAAGGAAAAAAGAGAATAAATCTGGTTTTCGAGTGAAAACCGGCTTGTGAGGAGTCGCCACCAAAATTTTGAGGAAAATCTCGGGAAACCGTATTAAAGAGGAAAGGATGGTCTGCGTAACCAGAGTTGGATTCGGGAGTCGATTGTGTGTGAGGAAGGTGTTAGGCACCCCACAACACCCGTTCCTAGGAACGGTTACCTTACATTGATTGTGTAAATTAATATGGCTTAAAAATATATTTTGGTTTTCCTTTTATAAATCACATGCGAGAAAATGGGTAGGAAAAAAAGAAATTAAGAAAGTTTGGAAAACAAAATAAAGAAAATAAATTAAATTAAAATTAAGGATATTTAAGCAAAATGAGGAAAAGGAATTGAGAGAATAAATTGGGAAAATATTTATTAAATTAAGAGAAAAAACACCAAATAAATCAGAAAATATTTATTTATTTACAAAGGCGGACTTGAAAAAATGAATTGATATTCATTAAAACACCAAATAAAATCAGAAAATATTTATTTATTTTCAAAGGTGGACTTGAAAAAAATGAATTGATATTCATTAAATTAAGGAAAAAACACCAAATAAAATTAGAAAATATTTATTTATTTTCAAAGGCGGACTTGACCCAGGATCAGAGCCTGGGGCCTACGTACCCCGCGATGGGGATCAAAGCCCACGTAGTTCGGGACTAGAAATGTGTGTCTGTTGGTTGGTATATTTTATTTATTTATTTATTTTTATAATAGGAGAAAGTTAGCAGAAAATAATTTAACTTTTTGTAAACAAAACAATTTTCTGAGATTGAGTTGGTGTATTTTAATTTGTAAAAGACAATTTAATTCCGTTTACTTACTCTTATCTTATTTTGTCTTGAAAACATTTCTTTTATTATTATTATTTTTTTTAGATTTTTAAAAATATTTTTATTTGATTTTTGACTTTTGAAACAAATATTTTTGTACCTTTGATAATTTCTCTTTTAAAAGAAAACCAATTCATCTCCGGTAGACTCGCAGTCATACCCGATGGACCAGTTCCTTAATTACCTGCAGAAGTTCTAAACCTCGCAGTGTAAAGGATTTATTATAATTTCAAGTAAAATTTTAGAAAATGCCACCACTCTCTTATTTTCACGTGATGATTTTATTGTTTTAAATAAATTGGAAAAACTTGTTATGACATCATAATCTATTTATCTATTTTTTTTTATGAAATGTAGTTATTTTCTTAAAAGAAAATTATTTAACTGGGATATCTACGTGGATTCGCAACCTTACGCGATAACTCAGTAAATCTAAACACCTACGCGGGTTCCAAACACTCACGTGGCATAGTTACCAAAGTATATATTTTTTATATAGTATTAGGAATATTATTTATTTTTTTATTATTATTATTTCTTATTTTGTTTTATTTTTTTATGAGAACAATAACATTTGAAAAATTATAATCAAGAGGGTAACCGGATAAAGGGGTAATCAGAGTACTTAAATTTGCTCTACGAACAATAAAGCGTGTAATGGACAGTGAAGTTGCAAATTTAACCACAAATCAACCAGGATGGAACAGCCCACATACATGATTCATGTTCGGGCCAAAAAAAAATCTGTGATGTTAGGCCCATAAGGGAACGGCACCAAATACTCCTAATAACTTCCCAAGCCCAAATCCATAAGAGAACAAACTAAAGTACCAAACAAGTTAAAGTGTTAGAGCAAATTTCAAGCTCAGGCCCATGAGAGAACAAGTCAAGAACATCAAAGCAAATTCCCAATCCCAGAGGCCCAAAAACGAGTCAAAACATTAAAGCCCTTTCCCTAGCTCAGGCCCATTTCTAACGGCACAAAATTCACAATCAGCATGAACAAAAAGGGTCCTGCAAAGCTTAATTTTCCATCCCCACCTAATGCTCTAACAATGAACATCTAATAAACCCAGAATCACTGAGAGATGGCAAAACACAACGCCTTAACAGGGAATCAAGCAATGTCAACAAAACTGACCTCCAGTAAACATGCTCAAACATCACAATTATTCGAGCCAAAGTCATATAAGTTATTCAGAACAAATATGAAGAACCAAGATCCCAGATCCAACAACACAGCAAACCGGATTGGGGCATCTAAGAAAAGAATGTTGATCAGTAAGGGAAGCACAATTAGGACACGAATTACCGAATCCAGAGTCTCTGCCACTCCGTGATTATCTACTGCACTTCGTCTCCGATTTGGCCTTCGGGCTTTAATTCCTTTCTATGTTTTTTTCAGGCCTCCCCTGCGTTTTCTTTTGCTTGGCTCTCTCTGCTTTTCGGTTAGGAATCAAGCTTTCTCTCCAGTTGCTTCCTCAGGCCTCCTCTGCGTTTTCTTTTGGCCTCCTGTTCTCCTCACCGCGAACTCCCCTCAATCTCACGGCCCCTCTATTGTTTGGTTCCAGTCACTCCCTCAGATTTCTATCCCAAAAACGCTAGGGCTTCTTCCTGGTCCTCCGTGGGGTCTCCCCCAGTCTTCAATTCCTCTCTATGCTCTTTCTCCGGCACGGACCACGCTCAAGCTCTCAGCCTCTCGCTCTACTTTCCCTCTCTTCTCCAAGCTCTGCTCTGCTCTCCTCCTTCCCGCCCTCTCACTCTTCGTGTTTGGCCCTCCCTTTTATAGAGCTTCCGCGGCCGATAGGAGAGGAGCCCCGTACGTGTGGTCTTCGGTCTTTCCTGTGGCGTGCACGCCTCCTCGGTCCGCCTCCACAGCAGCTTTCCGCATCCTCTCCAGTCTTGTCTTTTCTTTCAGTCCGCGGCCATCCCTTTCTGCGTTCACCTTTGCTTTTCATTCTGCCTCTGTTCTTTTTTGCCCAGATCGCTTTCGGCTGCTTCTGGTCTTGCTCAGACTGCTTGGCTCTGCCCTCTGCTCCTTCCTCGGTGTCTCTGCCCTTCCCTGGCCGCGTCTCCAGCTTTTCCTCCTCGCGGCCATACCTCCCTGTTTCAATCTTCCCTCTGCTTCCTTTTTCCTCTCTTTCTTTTCTTTTTCAGTCCTCGTCTCTTTTTCTGCGGTTGCCTCTCTGCCCTGGCCGCTTTCTTTCCTTCGTGTCAGCTTCTGCTGCCCTAAGCTTAGGGCATGGCAATTTGGTGGCCTAGGTCCACAAGCCCTCAATTGGGCTCGTGGTGTCCTGGGCCCAAAACTACCCCTTCACCCTTTTTTTTGTGTTTTAGTTAGTTTTTGTTTTATTAGTTTTAGTTTTAGTTTATTTTGTTTTTGTCTTTTTATATTTTTTTTCTTGGGTTATGTATTTGTATATTAATTTTGTTTATTTAATTCTTGCAAATTTCTTCTTATTTTGCTTTTTCATTTATATATTATTATTTATTATTTATTTTGTTTTGTTTTTATTTTACTATTATTTTTTTGTCATTTTTTGTAAAATGCCCGGACAAAATAGGGTGTTCATATCTTGTTTCAAAGAGAACCTGTTTGTTAAAAAAGAGAATATGTCAGCAACATAACTTCAAATCAAGAAATCCACTTTACTTGAACTCACAAATAATATACCTCATAATACTCTGATGTCATTTCTCTAACCTTTTCCTTTACTATTTTTGACCTATTTAGAAAATTTTGCATCTTTTTGTCAGATCAATACACTTCAACTAGATAGAACACAACCACCACTAAATATGTGTTCTTTATTGATTGTCACATTTGGCTAATCAGTTATATTGAAACCGAAAATTAATTCTGTCAAATTTTTAAACAGAAATTTCTATAAAGCTACTGCATAGATGATTCGAAACTTGTTCAGATTTGGTCACCATATTTGGCCCCACCTTATATGACAAAAAGACAGAAAATTCAGTAACTCATAACTAATAATGCCTAGAAACAAAGTACACAAATTTGATTGCCCAATAACATGTTCCCTCTCTTCACAACGAATTTTTTTTAGAGTGCAGAGCCTACTGACTACTTCAGATCATAACGCAGTTTTACTTCACAGACTAATATAGCCTAATTACCAACAAGAAATACTATGTATTTCCAAAACAAAATGTCATGCCTTCACTAGGGTTTGCTAAGTCACACAAAGGAATATAACATACCATAAATAACAAAACCGATGGACGAATAGTCGTACCTCGGGATCACTGTACAAGATGAAGTTTGGTGATGGAGCAGCGAACTCAACCTCGACTAAATTAACTTTGAAACTTCGACACTCGAAGACGATGGACCATAAAATGCTTAGGAACTCAAAACCTACAAACCTTCAACCTCGACCAAATGAAGGCCAACTGTAGTAGACTACTCACGAACTCGGAAACTCAGAAACAATGGATTAGAGCACTCAGAAACTCAAAACCTCTGAACTCACGGGGTAGATGATTTTCAACACGAAGTCCAGCAACAATGTCACGAACTCAAAGATTCAAACACCACGAGGTAGATGATTTTCAATAGAACTGGAGTAGAGAACTAAACACTGAGACTAGAAAACAATGGATGCAAAAGATTTTGCCTTTTGAGAAAATGACATTAGGGCTTCTATAGACAAAAGCAGCCGTGAGTGCGTGCGTGCTTTCATTTTTTAGATTTTGACATAGAGGGAGCCGTGCATGCGTGCGTTTTTTGTTTCTAAACTAAGGGTTAATTTTGTCCATATGCTTTTATTTTTATGCCAATACGAGACCTGGGAACTTGGGGAGGATTAGACAAATTAGGATCCCTAATTTGTCATTTTCTGTCATGAGGGGTCCTTAACTGTCTTTTTCCCATTATTATATGCAATGTTTGAAAAGTTGAGCTTCTTTGTCCTTGGTCAATAATGGAAAAACTTTTCATGCTTATTGTCAATGCGGCTGGAAAAAAACCTACGCATAGCCTCATTCCTTTCGCATCAATGCCTCAGCCCATTAACTGTGAGGAAATCATAGTACTCGGTTTTGAAAAACTGAATTACTCTGTGCATGATTTGTGATATATAGACCCAGAGAAGAGTTGGAGATCATTGAACCTACATTATTTCTCCAAGGTTGAGATTGTGATAGTCCAGAAAATCATATATGTATATATATATAATCATCATTTTATATATATGAAGCAATCCTTTAGGAAAACTAGATGGTTCCTTTGTCATAGTAAAATTTGAAGATTACAAATTATGGATGTTGGTTGGGAGTGAAAGCACTCGAATTCTAGGTCTGTACACACGTACGGTACAGATACATAGATATTTGGGTAGTCATTTAGTATAAGTTGTGAAAGTAGTTTTTTTTAATATGCAATTGTGAAATATGTTGATGATAAAATTATGGCATCTCTGAATGATGTGCTCAGGTTAACATATCAGGCAAACCACTACTTACATATGGTTAACATCAATAGTATAATGCTATGAAGTCAAAGGATCTCGATCATTTGAATACAATCTGACTATCTAAATCTGAAGTCAAATGTGTTGAATTTATGATGGACTTAATATGATCTTCTTGACTATATGGAATTAAGTAAATATTTAGTTTAAATTCTCTTAGATTCTTTATATAAGATTCTTTTAATTATATTATATATATATATATATATTAAAAAAGATGGTTAAAATTACTTAAGAGTCTTATTTTTGGTTAAAAAATTATTATATATTTCCAAAACTACCATTAAATACCCTTTCCGGTCCAAAATATAAGTTTTATTTAACTAATTACATAGGAATCAAGAAAGACAGTTTTACTTATTAAACCTATCAAAAAATACATTATTTTCAATAGTACGCCTATTTAATGTATTGTATTTAAAATTTATTATTTTTCTTACATTTAATTGTAAATAAGGATAAAACAAAAAAAAGAACACCAAATTCCCCAGAAATTACCAAATGAAACTTATATTTTGGACTAAAAAAACTTTTGAATAAGGACATATATTTTATATTAGAGGTTGTATATCATATTAATCATAACATTGAACAAAGGGATATTTACAAAGTGGATTAATGAAGGAAATTTTTAAGAAAAAAGGGTTTATAAATGCTTCATAAGGAATATCAAAAGCTTTTAGAAGGAGTCAAAAGGAGTGGAAGGAATATGTTAAAGTTATAATAGTTGGTTTAATATGGCTTTCATAACTATATGATGGGAGCTGGTCTACATCAAGGTTATAACATTCTTCCTTTGAACTTAAATATAAAGCATTATTAACTAAGTTATACTCCCTTCGGTCCAAAATATAAAGGATTTCCAACTACTTCACGCATATTAAGAAAAGTTAGTTATACTCTTAAACTTCTAAAAAAAAAACTCAACATCTCATTTTTACCCTTATTAATTACTAATAATTAAAGTTATTTTTCACTATTTTCCATTATAAATTATAAGACTAGTCATCAATGAATAGGGATAAAAAAGGCAAACTACTATTAAATATTACATAATACCTTATATTATTAATCAAAGAAAGATTTTAGAAAATCCGTTATATTTTGGACCGGAGGAAGTATCTTTGATGAATGCCAATTGTTTTCCATTTTACCTCTATTTACTTCATTAATATACCTCCTTCTATAAATGAAGAATAAGTTTTCATGACACATTATGTGGCTTCTCAAGAAAAGATACAATGACAAAATTGGAAAAAAAGAAGTTAATATTACATAATACCCTATATTTTAGGCCAAGTAATACTTCTAGAAAAGGTTCTATATTTAGGACCAAAATGAGTAAATTCTCCATAAATGTTGCAAAATATGAAAGGCCATCACCAATAATGAGACATAAATATTTGACTAAAGTCATGTATCTATAATAAATAATCTCTCTGGTTCGTAAAAATAGTCACTTTAAGATTTTTGAGATTTTTCACAATATTGTTACTTTAGAGATTTCAATGAAACATTAATTACTTGTTTTACTATTTTATTATTCATTAAAATCAAATGGATTATTTCAGAGGATATTTAAATTAAGAGCGTTTTAGTAAAATATTACTTGTGTACTCCATTTATTTCAAAACAATTGTTACTTTGAGATTTTTTTATTTCAAAATAATTGCCACTCTATGATTTTCAAGAGTGCATTAATTGTATTTGAACAAATTTGCCCTTCAATAATAATTATGGAAGAGAGAAGTATTAAGAAATACGACATAATAAATATGAGTATTATAATAAAATACGATCAAATTTTATTAACTTTTAGGATATTTGTTAGTTTTTTTAATATGCGTCAATAACTTCCAAGTGATAATTGTTTTAAAATAGAGAAAATATTAAAATTTATAATATTCTAAATCATTTAATAACTTACTTAAATTATATAAAAAGATCTAAAATGACATCTTTTACAAATTGGATGGAGTATGAGGATAACCATTATCCAATATTACTCTCTCGAGATCCCAAAAATTCACTTTATAATTGACTACAATTTTGACCAATGATGACTTTTCTCCCATACAATTCTTTTCCTAAAAATATTATCTAGAATTATTAATTATTAATGATGTAATAGTAGTAGTAATAATAATAACAATAATAATAATAATAATATTTTTTCTGATCCTTAATATAAAATCTTTTAATCAAATCACACGAACTATAAATAAAAATTAGTTATTTTAATTTTTTAAAAAATTAAGATATTTTTCTAAAACTATCAATAAATTAGATAATATATTTTTTAGAAATGTGTAATAACTATTATCTTAAAAAAGATCTTACATTTATGATTAAGATAAAAAATTTTATATTTAGAATTGAAGGAGGAAGTAATAATAATAATAATAATAATAGCTCCAAATTCTTATCCGAGTCCATAAACCCAGAGAAAAAGAACGCGAAGGAAGTGAGGATCACAACGATAGCAATCAAGAAAACAACTTCAAGCCAAACCAAAATACGAATTCGAAAGCTTCTCAAATATTTTTTGGGGCAGACCAAAAAATTTTTTGGCCATCGGCCGAACCAAAATACGAACTCGAGAGCTTCTTCTTATCCGAGTCCATAAACCCAGCGAAAAGGCACGCGAAGGAAGTAAGAAGCACAGTGATAGCAATCAAGAAAACAACACGATAAATGCGGCATATTCGCCATCCTGTCATCTACTAGACGCTCTTCATTCTCAACCTTCTTTGTCTTCGATATCGCCATCTTCACCTTCTTTAAATTCTCTTCTAAAACCTCTTCTTCTCTCATCCGCCATTAATATTCCAACAGCTATACCTAAGCGTCTTCCACAGATTCAAATTCCACCTCGCCGGAAATCCCTCTTTGCTTCTATCACTTGCCTCTCGAATGCTCTCTTCTCTCAATCTTTCTCTTCCCCTGCTATTTCCCTTTCTCAGAGACATTTCGTTGCTACGGGAGTTGGAGATTTGGTGGAAATGCTGTGGACGATGAAGCAATCGAATCATACAGTAAAGAGATTGCAGTCGAAAATGAAGATGAGGATGTCGAGATGGATTGGGATTCAGATTTGTGCAGGCCAAAACGAGCGTGCCGAGATTACAAGTCCGAGGTGGATGGACGCCACTTTGAAGCCTCGCTTTCCGGGCTCATATACACTAAGCTATAATTCGGAGGCCGAGCTTAAGCGCAACGAACCGAGTAATACATCGGTTATCGAACGATAAGGCCGAGTAATCGTATGGCCAAATGATCGTCCGACTGAACAACATCTCGACCATATGGCAGACTATGGGTTTCTCCACGAAAATTGTATTGCCTCAAAAACACCTGGCTAGGAGTAACAGTTATGGGATCATAACAGTTATGGAATCATAACTGTAAGACGAAAAATCAGGGATCATGCAAAAAGAGCGCGATACTCCATAATGATCATTTATGAAATATCCCGATAAATTAGGGATTACAGGGAGAAGATGGTTTAACCTTAACGGTCAGAAGAAAGTCAATAAAAAGGAAAAAAAAGATAAGCATAAAGGTACGATGGCACCGCACACGGTGAGGGGGCAATAGTCTCTCGGTCTTTTGATGGAACATTTTGGCGCCCACCGTGGGGCCGAGAAAAACTATTCTACCACCACCAAGAATCATGGTGCGAACCAGGAGCAGTGCGGGTGCAGGAGAACGACGCTTTGAAGACAGGCCTTCTTTGCAGGACAACCCTGTCATTCGGGCAATGCGTGAGGAGATGGAGGTATTAAGAAAGGAGAACGAGGAGATGCGTGAAAGGAATAGGCAGTTGGAGCAGGAACGCTATTATGAAGGTACTTCTCCTCCTCGAGGAGGGGAACGGGGGAATACTAATAGGGATACTTAGCGGTCACATCAGGAGGGAAGTCGACGGGAGGAAACACACCATTCAGAGACAAACATTGAAAATTTACAATGGGATAAGCAGGCCATCCGGAGACATCCGTTCATTGATGGCATCATGGAGACGCCATTGCCTAAAGGGTGGAAGGGCTTAAACCTAGAAAGATATGACGGTACTACCGATCCTGATGAGCATGTGGATGCGTATGTCACGCAGGTGAATCTGTTTACAAATGAGGATGCAGTTTTGTGTAGGGTCTTCCCTACGTCCTTGAAAGGAGCAGCTCTGAGTTGGTATACCCGGTTGGTAAACTTGCGACAGGAGAAGGATGAGTCCCTAAGGAGTTTCATGGAGCGCTTCTCATCAGTCTCAGTAAAGATCCGGGATCTAAACCCTGAAGTAGCAATGCACACGATGCTAATGGCTCTTAAGCCGGGGCCATTTGCCGACCACCTATGTTGAAAACCACCTTCCAATATGGATGAGCTTAGAAATCGTGCGGCCGGATATATACAAATGGAGGAGGTGTCGAAGTTTAGAAATAGGATTAGGACTGATCTGGACAAGCGAACGGAATTAAACAACCGTGGAAGCCTAAGGCCGATGTTAGAGAAGAGGAAGTTTAAAAGAAAAGGTACTAGCCGGGGGCCGAAGTATGATTTCTACACTCCACTAAATACCAACCGAGCTCGAATTCTGGAAGAAGCCTGTAATACCAAATTGATACGGCTCCCAGCTCCCGGAGACGGAGGATCAATCAAAGCGTTGCAGGTACCATCGCAATTATGGTTACACCACGAAGGAGTGCTGGACATTACGGGACAAGATTGAGGAACTGATCCAAGCCGGGCATCTCGGCAACTTTGTACAGAGGGGTCACGGTAATCTTCCCTCCTATAATGGGCGAGGCCGCGGTAGAGGTCAGACCCGAGCTTAGGAAGAACCTCAGCAACCGAACAAGGAAAGAAGACAGCCAGACGACACTCGAAACAAGGAAGAAAACAGAATAAGAGGGGTAATTAACACTATAGCTGGTGGGTTTGTCGGAGGAGGGGCAACCAGTTCGGCCAGGAGAAGACACCTGAGGGCCATTCGGATAGTAAATTCGACGATGCACCGAGAGCCCCGGAGTTCTTGTTCCATAACCTTCTCGAATGAGGATTTCGAAGGAGTCGATCCTAATCAGGACGACCCCATGGTGATTTCGGTGGAAGTGGCCAATTACGTCGTCAGAAAGACACTGATAGACCAAGGAAGCTCGGCGGATATCTTGTATTATACCACCTTTCAGAAGCTCGGGATACCCGAGGAGACAATTAAGCCTTATCGTGATCCGTTGGTCGGCTTTGCAGGAGAACATGTTCATACCCGAGGATATGTGGAGCTGTTGACCACCTTCCGGGGAGATCTCGGGTCAAAAACTATTATGATCAGGACCAAAGGCCAAGGCCTATTGAAGAATTACAGAAATTTCAGCTCGCCGGTGAAGATCGGTGCACTAATCTTGGAAGTCAACTCAGAGTAGAGACAAAGGAGCAGATAACAAGGATGCTGAAGGACAATGCTGATTTGTTCGCATGGACTTCTTCAGACATGCCGGGAATTGATCCAAATTTTCTTTGCCACAAACTGGCGGTATACCCTGAAGCTAAGCCGATAGCGCAAAGGAAGAGGCGGGTAGGCAAGAAAAGGCGGAAGGCAATGAGGGAAGAAACGGTAAAGCTGATTGATGCTGGGTTCATCCGAGAAATTGAATATACAACATGGTTGGCCAATGTGGTGCTCATTAAAAAGGCTAATGGAAGGTGGAGAATGTGCACGGATTACACCGACTTAAACAAGTCATGCCCGAAAGATACATACCCCCTCCCCCAACATAGATCGGCTTGTAGATGGAGCGTCAGGCTGTGGCCTACTCAACTTTCTGGATGCCTACTCCGGGTATAATCAGATAAGGATGTACCCCCCTGACGAGGAGAAAACCGCGTTCATGACTGAGAACACTAATTATTGCTATCAGGTGATGCCGTTCAGACTGAAGAATGCTGGGGCTACCTACCAACGGTTGATGGATAAAATATTTCAGGAACAGATCGAGAGAAACAGAATTACATCTCGGTCAAGTATGAACCGAGGTGTTAATTTAAAATTCGATCAAGTATAAACCGAGCACTCGAATTAAACTTGGTCAAGTTTGAACCAAAAATTTGTTAAAAATTCGGTCAAGTATGAACCGAGGTGTTAAGTTAAAATTCGGTCAAGTATGAACCTAGCACTCGAATTAAACCTGGTCAAGTTTGAACCAAAAATTTGTTAAAAACTCGGTCAAGTGTAAATCGAGGAATTGAAACTCGGTCAAGTATGAACCGAGGTCTCCAACTAAAACTCGGTCAAGTATGAACCGAGATGCTGAATTAAATCTTAGTCGAGATCGAACTGAAAGATTATGTTAAACTTAGTCCAAAAAAATTGAACACGGTCAGGTTGTTAGGAACCGAGAAGTAAAGTAAGATTGTTATCATTGACTAGAAATAAGTCTGAGCAAGACGTCAAAGTAAAGAAAAGAAATAGACAATCAAGGAGGTGGGCAGTCTGCAGCAGTAGGAACATTCCCCTTTTTAGTGTCCTACAATTCCTCCTCATTCACAAGCGCACCATCTTTGACATCTTTATTTACATCAAATGCCGAGAGCTCGATTTTCGGCAGGAAGAGATGCACCTGACGAAGTGCTTTATGGAAGCCCTCTACGTGCTCTTTCATTATCTGTTGCATGGCTTCCTGAATGTCAGCCTCAAGCTCGGCCTGCTTCTTCTTCGCTTGTTCCAAATCCTTCTGCAAGTTAGCAGCGAGGGCCGAGGATTCGGCTTCAACGTTCCTTGCCCAAGCAATCTCAGTCGTCAAGGCATCCCGCTCCTTTTCGACTACTCGCACCTTCATCCCGGCATCAGCGAGGGATCCTTTCAGCTCCTCCACCTGCAGAAGGAGAGCTGCTTAAGACTTTGAAGCATCGGCGAGCTCCGAGGAAGCCTTGTCCTTCGCATTGGTTGCTTCCAGAAGCTCGGCCTTAACAGCTTTTAGACTACTGTCGCTCTCCTCAAACTCCTCCTTACAGAGCGAGGCCATGGTCGCGGCGCGCAGGCACATAGCTGACATGGATTTCAAAACAGCCTTGGGACCAAACTGCTGCAAAGTTTCCTTGTCCCCAACTTCCTGGATGCCACTCTAGAAAAACTTTGCAATGTTTGGATCAATGCCTGAAGGCGAGCGTCTAACGGGAGACGGTAGGGGAGATCGGTGAACCTAAGATACAAGCTCCTCGTCGGCAGCTAGAAGTCGAGCACGTTTGCTCGGGGGGCTTCATGAAGAAGAGTGAATCTCAAGAACCTCAGCTGTCGCCATTACCTCGGCACGCCCTCTCTTCTCTTTATCAGGGCGAGCCTGCAGATTCTAGGCAATAGGTCCTGCTAATGGAGCCATGTTCTTTATTGAACGCCAGTTGAACTTCTCCATCACCACTGTAAAATGGAAAACTTATATTAGAAGCTGAAACAAGTATGGCAGCAGAAGATAAAAGAAAATCGGCACTCACGTTTAAAATCTTTATTGGGGGTTGAAGAGTAGGGGAGCCTAAGTAAGATTTTGCAGTTCAGGGGGCGAGGTAATTTATTTAACTTGTCGACATTTGCCTTTTCAGATGCTAACATAGCCTCATAACACCAAGACTGGAACTTGATGGGAGTCCGAGTCCAGTATAGAGGAAACCTGGGTCGCCCCCCCTCATCGAAGAACATTTCCGAGTAACCCTAGGCTGGGCGCACCTTGAAGAAGCTTCCTTTGAAGTCTTTGTATGACGAGGTATAAGGACCGATTATCCCCCTCCTATTCATACCACTAAGGGAAATCCAGCCGATCTTATCTCCAAATCGGATCTGGTAGTAGTAAAGGAACTTCGGAGCGGTCGGCGTCATGTTTAATTTTCTACATAAGACCTTGAAAGCCTTTAGAAACGCCCAGCTATTGGGATGAAGCTGAGTTGGAGCGACATTCAGTGCCCTTAAAACAGCGCACTCGAAGTCTGAGAAAGGAAGGCCAACTCCCAATGACTCGAATAACGTCTTATACATATATGTAAAATGTGTTTGCACTGGCAACGCTGACAGGAAAACGTGCTCATCTTCAGCACACGGCTCGACAATCACGGCCTCCTCTGTTTGTGTGCTAGCCAGAGAGATCGACTTCCTCAACTCCACAATTGATTCGGCAGTCCGAAATCTAGAGTGGTAGGATCCAACTTCTCCTTTCACCCAATAATATCCCGGAAGTCGAATGTCGGGAACTGGGTCTCTCTAAACTCTTGAAACGACTTTTCGTGGCTTTTGTATAGCCACCTGCACGGCAGTAACCGAAGATGAAGCCTCCCTTTCAGCAGGAAGGTCGGCCAGACGAAAATTCAACTCCGCGCTGGGAAAGGAAGAGTTTGACGGCAAAGGTTCTTCCTCGATGCCCAGAATCTCCCTCTCAACCAGGATTCGATGAGAGGACGACCCAGCCGATGCCTCAGATCCTCGATTTGAACTCATGATGATTGGGAAAGATATAGAATAGTGCATAGTAATTGAGAAAAGGGGAAAAAACAGAAGAGGGCGTACCTGGAAAAATGACGAAAGAGGCAAGGAAAAGGAGGCCAAAGAAGATGAAGAGATTCAGAGGGAATGAAAAGCAAATGTAGATTGAAGTAAAAGGATGAGCACCCAAGTCCTACACGTATATAGTGAAAACTCCTCCTCGAAACGAGCAAATTAATCATGACTTTAGGGAGTCAATCGTCACCATTGGGGAACGTGCTTTGGCTGATGAAAAGACGCAGCATTAAATAACGCCAAGCGCAGCCGTACGTGTAAGTGCATTACCGTTTCAGAAACTGAAACGTCAAAGAGCCTCTGGGAAGGTTCTGGAATCCCTAGGGGACTGGAACGATTCAAATTCAAAAAACCAGTCTTTCGTTGGTCACGTGATTCAAAGCCCTCTCATCCAAATTGGACTCGAGGCTCGGGGGGCTAGTGTGCAAGCCAAAATGAGCGTGCCAAGATTACAAGTCCTAGGTGGATAGATGCCCCTTTGAAGACTCGCTTTCCGGGCTCATATACACCGAGCTATAATTTGGAGGCCGAGCTTAAGCGCAACGAACTGAGTAATACATCGGTTATCGAATGATAAGGCTGAGTAATCGTATGGCCAAATGATCGTCCGACTGAACAACATCTCGGCCATATGGCCGACTATGGGTTTCTCCACGAAAACTGTATTGCCTCAAAAACACCCGGCTAGGAGTAACGGTTATGGGATCATAACAATTATGGAATCATAACTGTAAGACGAAAAATCAGGGATCATGCAAAAAGAGCGCGATACTCCATAATGATCATTTACGAAATATCCCGATAAATTAGGGATTACAGGGAGAAGATGGTTTAACCTTAACGGTCAGAAGAAAGTCAATAAAAAGGAAAAAAAAAAGATAAGCATAAAGGTACGATGGCACCGCACACGGTGAGGGGGCAATAGTCTCTCAGTCTTTTGACGGAACAAGATTCTTCGCCATTGGAGAAAAACAAGGAGGATAGGTTGAAGCTGCCGAGTCTTACTGTGAAGGAAAGGACAGAGCTCGCCTCTTACGCTCATAGCTTGGGGGAAAAGCTCAAGAGCCAGTTGGTGGGCAAGTCTGGTGTCACCTCTAATGTTGCCACGTCTTTCATTGAGACCCTCGAAGCTAAGAGCTTCTCAAGGTATTCATTCCGTAAAAATTTTGTGTGTCATTGGTTGTTATGCCTCGATAGGTTGCATTTTGGTTCTGAAAGTTGTTTGTTAGCATTACTAATGGAAATTATCTTATGTTTAGTTGAACACCTGAAGTTTCAATCATGTCTCATTTGAATTTACAGTGACGATCCCATATGGCATAAGCTGTAAAGTTCTTATGAGGTCTGTGTTTTGAGAGCCTTTTTTCAATTGATGATTGCTATTAGAATGGCTTTCTTTAAAATTTAACGGTGGTTCAAAGGAGTAAACTTAATTGCATTTTTTAAGCGTTTTCTGTCTGGTTTTTCAATGTAACAGTGACATGTGTAGGAACTTTTCTTATTTAATCAATATAGAGGTGCTGAGTTACAAAAATATCCTCGGGTTATATTTTTGTTGTTACTTAAGAACTTGAAAGTAAACATCTGCGGAGCTTTACGCAGTCTTGTTATTCTTAAAATTGGTTAAGAATATTGAATGGCTTCTATGGGCATATTGTAATTAACTGTAATTTTCAAGCAGACAATAAGATGGTAGAATGGGGATTTTGGTTACTTTGCGTCAATAGAATAAAAAGAAAAGATATAATCTATAAGCCAGACAGCAAGAGTATAATATCTGGTCAGATTTTAGTATGAATGGTTAGGAATCACCAAAATAAGGTATTAGTAGAGCGCAAGGAGTAATTTGAACCACAAATATCCCATTTATTGTCTTTCTAGCTTAGATCTTGTGTTTCCTCTGTGTTTTCTCTAGCCAAATGATTCTGAAAAAAAAAGTTAAAAAAAAAATCAGATTCTATTGATCTATGCTTGCATTAAGCAGATTAAAATACACCGGCCTTGTCCAGGAGAGCTAGATGATGTGGTGAAGCAGTTGGAAGAAGCAACTGGTTCAGTGACTGTTGGTCAGATTGGTCGAACAGTGATTGTATACAGGCCTAGGCTCACCAAATTGCAGGCAGAAGAGAAGAAGAAACAAGCACGAAAAGTATTTCTGAGAAAACAGCTTAAAGCAAAACTGGTAAGCAAGCCAAGGGCATAGCTTCGTTTCCTTAATTACGTCTGTTCCTTGCTACATTTCCCTAATAATCCAATTTAAATTGCAGGATAAGGAATAAGAATCAAAGTTTTCGCAGCGGAGATCATCTTGGAAACAGTAGGTCATAATACTTGGGGAATTTATAGAGGTTTGTCCTATCACTCAACCTTTACAGACCGAGGCTTTGCATGCATGTCATTTGGAAACTCAATTTGATGAACATATTTAAGGCAGTTGAATTTCATTTTGTATCCTGGAAACTCTTGTAGCTTATGAACTGTCATTGTGGAATGTGGAGTAGAATATTACAGGTCTTGTACAGAGATGATTTTGTTTAAGAAACTAGGAAGCAAACCTGATTAGGAAGAAAAAATTGTATTTTTGATGAAGTAACTGAAACTGAAATATTAGGTCCCGCATCTCATCTTGATCATTTTCCCAAAAAAGCGAAAATGTTATTGATTACTAACTCAGAAGCATGAATATTGACGTAACTGTATGATATCATAACACGACAATATGTGTGATGTTTAAAGTGCAATTCCAAGTGACAGCATCTGATATGTATCCAATAAGAATTAAGATATAGTTCCTTCTTGAAGTATTATTATGTTCCGATTGCACTTGAATTTTGCACAAGGGAAGAGTCCTAGATGCTCCCATGGATATTTTTCGTTTGGAACAAAGTAAGCTTCAAGGTCGGGTTCATGCCGGAATAACTGTAAGGTTATTACAAATTGTTGGTGGCTGGAAAAAAGAACAAGATAATTACTCATATAGAAGTTTGATCCAGAGACTATTAGGACTTTGCTCCCTAATTGTCCTCCTCCATGGAAGACCCTCCATGAATGAGTTCAGAATCCATTCCATGATAATACTATATGAATTCAGAAATCATAAAGTTCTCTCCGTTTTTTACGGAAATAGGTCCTATCCCAGGGCAACAACTCTGTTTCCCAAAGATGCAGGGAAGAGAGCATGGTGTGGTCCTTCACAATAAGAAAAGTAAGATAAGTAATTATTGGATTTATTAAATGGTCCGCTTTTAGTGGTCCAATTTAAGTTTTTAAGCCCATAAGAATTTAATTATTTTAATTTAATTGACTGAGTAAACTCAATTTTTTTTAATGCATGAGTAAACTCAATTTAACACGTGTTTTAAATGTTTAAATTGAGATATTTGAATTATGGTAAAAGTACACTTTTAGTCTCTTAACTCTATATCATATTTTATTTGAGTTTCTTAATTTTATTTTGTTTATTTTTAATTTTTTAATTTTTAAAATATAATCAAAATTTTTTCTATGCCGACAAAATATTCTTAAATACTAATAAAGTATTTTATAATGCTTACATATTTATTCATAACAACATAAATTCTAAGATTAAGGTTTTTGCTTAGAAGTCAAATATTTATAATTATTTATTTTAAATTTTTTAATTTAATTTAAAAATATTTTCAACCTAAGATTAATAAATACATAATAATATGAAAATTGATATGTCAATATTAAATAATGTGCATATAAGAATGCTTTGTCTATATTTTCTAAGAACTGGGGAACTTTTGGTTGCATTTTGAAAATTAAAATATTAAAAAAAAATAAGTAAAGGGGTTAAAATAAAATCTAATATAAAGTTAAGAGATCAAAAATATGTTTTTTTCTTGAATAATTAATATGAGAATCCTTATCCTTAAAATTTTAAAATTACTCTGTAACTCTCACTGTGGAGACATAGGGTTGGATTCCATCTCTGGTAATCTAACTTCGCAGTGGTTAATTCAAAGCATCGAGTTGGTGTCCCTCTTTTCAATGAATCTTGTGAGGGGTAATGGCTGTGTGTTTGGTTTAATGGAAAAAAAAGAATGGAGGGATTTTAATAGAGAAAAAAAGGAAGGAAGAAAAAAAAATGGATTTTAGTTTTACCTCAATTAAAGAGAAAATGAGAAATTTTAATAGAAAGATCTTAATGTTATCTTATTTGGTTTAGGAGGGGAGGGTAGGACAAATAATTATAAATAGACCAATATACTCTTGATATATATAAGTGATAAGTCAATGTTTCCTTTCTATTTTTCTCTCTATTTTTTTTCTTCTCTTTTGTATGAATATATAATTACATATTTTTTTGCCACTATATTTACATATCATTTTATCTATTTTAATTGATATTTAATTTAAATATTAACTTTTAATAAGATAATCTTGTAAAAATAATATAAAAATACATTACTCGGACGAGGAAAGTATCGTTTTTATCCACAAATTCATACAATACTTCAATTCTATTTCAATATTTTTTCATCCAATACTTCAATTCTTCAATTCATATTTATATACAACTTGTTTATCCATCGTTGTTTACAGTTATACAAATTAAAGAAATTCGGCTACCAGTATCACAACAATATAAAATTATGAATAACAAAATTAAGCATAAAAGAACATCACAAAGAAAAAGAGATACTTCATTAACGAGTGTCATATATAGTATAATAAAGGCAAAAGAGTATACTCGTAAAATAAAAGGGCAAAAGAGTATAATACCATAATTCTTGAACATGTGGGAATCATTTCTAGATTTTAATGAGTGTCACTAACATAGATGCCCAACCACATAGCATCCAACAAAAAATCACCTAAGTATTAAATATTATAACATCCAACAAAATATTACTTAAGTACTAAATATTACCTAATAAGTGTTCATCTATAAAGCATATGGATGGTAAATATTAGCAAAGTTTAGCAACATATGAATGCTCTAATATTTCAAGATCACCTAAATGCTAAATATTAGAGTAATCATAACAAAATATCACACAAGTGCTCATCTATAAAGCATACAACAAAACATTAACAAAGTTTAGCAACATCATTCATGTACCAATCTATGCATCAAAGACCATCTTCATTATCACTTCATTGCATAGCTGAGGTGGACATTGTATGACTATCCTAAGTTTGACAACATTATTCATCAAGAAACAATAGATATCAAGAATCTTCTCGATATCACATCCACTTTCTTCAATTATCTTTAAAATTTTTTCTCCTGAAAGTTGTGGGTTGAATCTCCCTCTAAGTACAGTATTCCCATCTCTCAGTGTACTTGCAACATTTTCTATTGCCCCTTTAGTCCTAGCTAGCTAGTTGTGCAAGTTGTTTCCCTTTGCCTGTAGCCTCCTTTTTGTTCTTCCTGCTACTCTTATTATTTGCTCTACGTAATTGGTCTTCAATTGAATAGTTATCCAAATCAATTGATGGTGCACAATTCCAAACTCACCTCGTGTTGAGAAACAAGATGATCAATCTCGTTAATATTAGTGAGATCTTCTTCTATACATGTACGCTTTCATTTCCTCATTGCAGCAGCAATTTCGGCCTCTTATCCCGTGGCTTTGTCATTTCCAAAAAGTATAACCATCTTCCCATAATGTGGAAGTGGTGTATTCTTGCAAAGCACCACCTTTGGTGTAGCCTATAAACAAATTCCATTTGGCAATAATAGTGAGCATCTATTTGTCAACAACAAAAATTTGGAACAAAAAATATTAACATAACATATCTTAATCAAAACATCCCAAACTTCTGGCTCCGCATTCCATTAATTGGTTGATGAGTTCCAAGAAAAGCCACTCATACCATTTTCAAAGATTTCATACACTTTTGAGAAGTTCTTCTTCAAAGTCTTCTATCGATTTCTAACCTTCTCCTTATCAATTTTGTTGCCAAATATGACACTCAAATATTTTACTATGTTATCATAAGCTGTAGATATGAATGTTCCATTAACTTTGTCAAAAAAAAAGTAACAAAAAATAATTATTTGGCCAATAAATAAAAAATTAATTACCTTAGCCTTTATTTCAAAAATTGAATGAAAACTACATGAATATGGATCATAAAAATTTATATGGATTAGTTTGGCAATTGGGTTGATAAAGTCATATGTATGAAAGTTCTTGCCCGGTATAAAATCTCAAAATATTTGAAGTTGTTAGTAGTTTTATGACTCCTAATTTGAGTGACTTGCTCAATTCAAATTCACAATGCCTGATTGATGATAAGTATTCTTAGAATTACTACTAAATCATCTGATTCTATGCTATCATTTAGTGTGCAGTGTTAAGCTATATCTTTATAAGTATGTATTCACGTATACAGGGGCGGAGCTGGGATTGAAAACCAAGGGGGTCAATTATTTTTTTTCACTTGATGTATATAATTTTTTTTTAATATTTATGATATAGTTTTTCAAAATTAATTTTATAATATACTGAAAGAGTTAATCATGTATAATAATATAAAAATCTAAAAAAATAAAAAACTTATAAAAGCAAATCTATATAATTAAAAACTTAATGAATGGGATAGGTTTTAATTTATTTAAATGGTACATGATCACTATACAAAAATTAGAAATTGTTTGAGCGTCTGCAAATATTTGGATATATATATATATATATAAGCCTCACCACATAAAAAAAGATATATATAGTATTCCTTTACATTATTTGTTACTAACATTATTCTTTTATATCATTATTTAATGATAACCATCCTTGTATTAATTTTTAGTAAATGACAAAAATCCTAAAAAATACAAAGGAAGACCAAAAGAATAAAAAAGAAGTGAAAAGAAAGGGTCAAGTAAGAGATAGAGAGTGAGTATTAAGGAAGTTGCTTTTCAATTGAAAGCTTTTCAGGCACCAGGCCCAGATGGTTTTTCAGGTAAATTTTATTATTTTTCTTGGGATATAGTGGGTGAAGATATTTTTCATACGATTGATGATTTTCTTAAGGGCAAAAGTTCGATTGAAAAATTGAATGAAACTAATTTGGTTCTAATTCCAACGATTGATCAACCAGAAATAGTTAGCCAATTTAGACCCATAAGTCTATGTAACTTTGCCTATAAAGTGATTGCTAAAATTTGGCTAATTGTATGAAACAGATTCTTAATGTGTGTATTTCTTGTAAACTGTAATCAAGGAGTTGTGGCAAGTATGCTAATTCAGGATAATATAATTATGGCTCATGAGGCTTATCATTATTTGAAAAATAAAATAAGTGGGGGGGAAGTATGAATTTGCCTTGAAAATTGATATAAATAAGGCCTATAATCGCATTGAATGGGACTTTCTTGAACATGTCATGTTGGGTTTGGGATTTTGTAAAAAATGGGCTAATTGGATTATGATATTTGTGAAAATAGTTAAGTTCAATATTTCTCTTTTGGGAGGAAGATACATGGTTTTAGTCCTGAGACATGTTTAAGGCAAGGTGATCCTGTATTCCTTATCTTTTTATAATTGTGTTGAAGTCCTTTCAATTATGATTACAACGGAATTAGAGAATGGGGGTTTGAAAGGGATTAAGTTGTCTAGAAGCTGTCCAGTGCTTACACATAATTTCCTTGCAAATGATTCTCTTTTTTTCAACTTTTTTTCATGAATGCTAATCATGATAATTGTGTTAAATTGGTTAGCAATTTGAATGATTATTGTAATCCCTCTTGCCAGCGTATTAATTTTGATAAATCCAGCATTTATTTCTCAAAGAATACACCTAATGAAGTGAGGAATAGAGTTTGTCTAACTTTGTATATTGTACACTCTGGAGATCCTGGGAGGTATTTAGGGATCCCTAGCATGTGGGGTGGATCAAAGAATGCAATTTTAGCCTATGTTAAAGAAAAGGTGGGTAAGAAGGTATAGTCATGGAAAACAAAGTTACTCTTTTTTACAGGACAAGAGGTGTTAATAAAGGCCGTTGTTAATGCAATACCTTTATATCCTATGTCTGCTTTTAAGTTCCCCAAGCAAACTTGTAAAGATTTGAATGCTATGATTGCATAGTTTTGGTGGGAAGGTAATGGTAATAGGGGTAAGATTCGTTGGAAAGAATGGAGTAAATTGACTTGCAGTAAACTCGATGGGGGAACAGGATTTAGGGATTTCTAATTTTAAATGACTCCTTATTAGCTAAAACAGCTGGTGAATTATGCAGAATCTTGAGGCTTTATGGGTTAAGGTCTTGAAATCGGTTTACTTTCCTCACTATGATTTCTTGTAGGCATTTAAAGGGCATAGAGCTTCTTGGCTTTGGAATAGCATTCTTGAGGGAAGGAAATTTATGGAAGGTGATCTCTGTTGGAGTATTGGCAATGGTGAGTCTGTTAATATCTGGAATGATAAATGGTTTCCTAGATTACCCAATTTTTGTATTAACTCTTATATGTTATCTGATGAGGAAAGGGGTATGAAGGTAGCTAATTTACTTGATGATAAAGGGGTATATAGGGTGGAAATTGGATTCCCTAGTTGGTAAAGTTGATAATGAGGTTTTGAGGAAAATTGAATGCATTCCTCTTCCACATATTAGATGTGCAAATAAAAGAATTTGGATGGTAGCTAAAAATGGTTGTTACAATGTAAAGAAGGGTTATTATAATATGCTGAATAATAGGAGGAATTTGGTAGTTAATGATGCGGGTTCTTCTTTTATGTTCACTAAATTTTTGTTGGAAATCTATTTGGAAAATTAAGGCTCCACCTAAAATTCTAAATTTTATTTGGCATTATTGTAGTGATGCTATTGCTATTAGGGAATTACTTGTTAAGAGAAAGTGTTGTGATTGGGCTATGTGTTTGCTTTGTCAACATGATGTTGAAACTCTGGAACATTTACTTTTTTTGTGTCCTTGGACTTCTTTGGTTTGGTTTGGCTATCCCTTGCCCAGCTGGCCATGAACGTTTTTGTAGAAGATGAGCTTTTTAATGATGATAAGAGGGCTTTGTTTGCTTGGATATGTTAGCTGATTTGGAAGGAGAGAAATGAGGCAATCTTCAATCATATTCCACCTAACCCTTTGTGAGTAATTTTTGGGGCCCATAGAAGTCATAGTGATTTTTGTAATGCTAATAACTTGTTTGTGGTTGATGAAAATGAATATGCTAACGTACGAGAGTCTGCACATAAATAGGGTTAGGTGATGTAATATGAAGAATATGAATGGATGTGATGAGATAATAATTATATAGAAATTTGTTTAATATAATATATAAAGATAAGGTAATGATGTTTATTTTTTATTAAATAAAAAATACATATAAGTATGAAAGTACCATTTTGCCCCTAGTTAACCAAAAAAACCTCCCTCCCTATCTTCTCCTTCCCACCAACAGCATCTTCCTTCCTTCCTCCTTAACCTCAGATCACTAAACCAGGAAAAATAGGGAAAGAAAAGGAAACAAAGAAGACAGATCATTGCAGCTTGTTTGAAACATAGCTTCTAGGTGTGATATTCGAGGGAAGATTGTTTTGTGGGCTCAAATTCAAATTGAGTTTCAATTTCTGGGTTTTCAGACAGATCATTCACTCAAATTAGATGTCCGCTTCTGAGTCTCTGACGCAACCATCAGGTTCACTCCATGAAAGGATCTATGACATTGAGAACTTCCAAATTGGTGGCTTTGACAAAGATCTCAAGTCATTTTAGAGACACGTCACGAAAGTATTTCATGACCTCACTTCTGAAACCCCCTAATGAATTGCTTTCCCTCTTGTAGGTTTAAAAGCTTCTTCCTGCTATTGTGTTCTCGAATTTGTGGAGGGGAGGGTTACATCACTAAGTACATTGTGTTCTCAGGTTCACTGTGGTGTTCTTAGGTTTGGTGAGTTGTTGGTGGCATGTTCTTGGATCCTAATGGTGGGGGTTAAGGACAGAGGGTAGGGGCAAGAGGAAGAAGGGCGATGGCCAACAAAGGGCTGGGTGGCAATAGAGGATAATGCCAGATGGTGGAGCTCGATGAGGATAAGGGTTGGTGGTCAAAGAAGGTGTAGGGAATAGACGAGGAAATTTTTTATTTGTAAAGGGTATCTTAGACTTTCCCCATTTGATTACAGTATGGTAATAGGCTTTGTTAGACAAATTCAATTTTTTAATATAAATTCCATATATTGAATTTTCCCATAAAATTATAAGAGCAGCAGAAGACTTTATAAATACCTCTCGTCATGCTAGATGATCTGATGCAGATATCTTTGGAGTTACTCAATCTAAATACTGGATTTAAAATCACATATAAAATTAGTTAGAAGGAAATATCAAAAAAATAATCTATGCAGACAGTTCTTCCAACTAGTTATGAGACTCAGTGATGGAACCTGAGATTTAGTCTCAACTAGTCGGGAAACCAGAGCGTATGTTCCACTCAACTCAGTCTGCCTCTATTTAAATAACCTTGGTCATCATCGGTTATTAAATTTAAATTTGAATTTGAATTCAAATAAAGATAAAGATAAAATCAAGACTGAGTTTATCCCTTATTCCCTAAAATCGCTCAACTGACAATATCTTCTCTTGAAGATAAGGACCACATTAAGTTAAGATATATTTAATTAATTAAACAATATAAATATATATTTTGAATAAATTCAAATTAAACATTATTAAATTAAATATATCCAACATTCTTCCACTTGGTTCGATCTTGATTAGTCAGTTGATATATCAAGGAATATTTAAGTAATACTACAAGAATCATAGCGGCAGGTCCTCTAATCATGTGAGTATTATCTTCCATGTATCACAAGTAATATCCTTACTTTATGGGAAATTATCTTTATGAATAAACCTTAAATGTTTATTCGGTTCTTGACTTAATGTTCATCAATCTCACCAGAATTGTGTACAATATATATATATTGAGTTGATGAACTACAAATACAAATTTCATCACTTAAGCACACCTCATTTAGATCACCACAATGCGATCTTGCTCATATGAGATGTATGATCATTTATATTCTTTAATTGCATGCTCTTAATCAAGGATCTTCTCTTTATGTGGTGCATGACCATTTCACTTTATATGGTCAACACACTTCTTTATGGCCTCAAACGAATCCCCAATTTGAAACCCAAGATGAAATTCAACATTTATATAAACTTGTCTCAAATCAAATATCCAATACAGCATTTATGGTGGAAGTAAGCAATTAGTTATTGCTTAGCAATCTTGCACTCCTCCATAACATAATTTGTTCATCTTGCATTAGGATGTGTCATAATATTGACTTTTTAAAGTCAACTTATCTTACTAAATTGAACAAATACTATATTTTCCTAATTATTGATCTTCTATATGTAAGCATGAATTTCTAGTATTCTTTGCAGCTTATCATTTATTATCTAAGTATAAATTGCTTTGGGATCTTTATAATATTACTTTCACAAAGGCTATGTCAATTTATGTGCATATTTAGACATACATTATGTCTTTCACTACTAGCATGAAAGAAATATTATTCTCATCTCTTTCCAAATCTTATTAGGGACATATGGCAAATATAGATGTCACATGTGGCAAAAGTACCTTATTCATGAATGTTCAAGTACTTATAAATATAGGTTCTTTATGATAATTCCAAAAATTTTGAGAATTATCTCTTTATACATCTCTAAAGACATTTTACCTATATCTTTTACATCATAGCTCTTGAACAAAGTTATCATGCCTTTTGTGACATCTTTAGTCATTTATCATAAGCAATATGTCATCTATAACTAAAATTAAATAGATGACTCAACTCTCACTAATCTAGTAGTATAAACAAGAATCTATGATGTTCTCAATATTATCTAAAAATGTGATCACATCATGAGATTTCAACTACCACTATCATGGAAAGTCCTGCCTAATTAAATTCTCCTTAGTATTGATTGAACACATCACATTATTTCACATACATCTCTCTCTTATAGTCATAATGAGAGTGATAATTTTCATAATATTCCAATTAGCATATAGATTCATGATAATAATGAATGAATATAGGAGAAAATCTCACTATCATCAATCTCTTTTTTTATAGAGAAAACTTTTAGTAAATAATCTTTAATTTGTAATATATAATATTGACTAGTGAATTTCTTATGATTTTAAAGATCCATTTATGGCTAATTCTCTTAGCCTCACTAGCAATTATACAAATTCTCAAATATTATTTGTCTTAGGATCTCATATATTTATCATGAGATCATACCTTAATTTGGAATTCACTTCATTATATGTGAAAAACATATGAGATTATTCTTAATATTCATGTTCTAATCAAGTTTCTTAATGTACACGATATAATTGCTAATGGTTGCTAAATTCTTAATCATAATTGGTCATAATTCAATCTATTGTTAAGATTGAAGTTGCATAATAAGATTTCATCCTAACTATTTTTGATATCTCTCTTGTTCTTTATGAGATTTCTCTTTAATAGTTAAGAGGATCTATGATATTGATATTCCTAATTTCCAGTATGACCAATTAGATTTTAGAACTTTATTATATTTTACATTCATCTTATAAAATTAAGTTTCATGTAAAACTAGTGTTCCATCATAATTAGTGATTTCATTCATCTTTATGTGATTATTCTTGATAGGTTTGTCATATATTTGATTACTCCCACTAATTATGGCATTCCTCAATGAACTTGACATTCCTAATCTCTACATATCCTATATGTGATAAATATTATAGTTTTTATCCTTTAAGCTTCTTTGCATTTTCATCCAAATATACAATGAAAACTTTAAAAACAACATTTATTCACTCTTACCTTTACAAGACAAGTTAATGAGAGTAAATCATTTAAAATAATATTCCAACCTTATGGGCTTCAAAAGATGTATTTAATTACAAAAAAATTGGAACCTTATTTTAAATGTACATTGTTGTCTTGAGTGAATTTATCAATTACTAATGTACTTGTAATAACTTTCATTTCCTGAATTAATCTCACCATATTAACCCGTTTATAGGATTAATTCTCTACTTTTACTTTACATCCTTATTAAGGCATCATATACCTTATCTTAATTATAAAACTAGTAGTATTCATGAATTGTGAGAAATTAATAATAATAGGGAAGAATCATTTTAAACAATTAAAACATAAATACAAAAATCAGACACTAGCATTTACAATCTCTAGCAATTAAATTCTTCCATGCATATATATATATATATATCTACTTAATCTTTAATGCATTTCATATATGAATTAAAGTTAACGAGGTTTTGAGATTAAATAATCTCATTCTTTATAAACCTTGTTAACTCTCTATAATGGAAACATTAATATTCTCCTCTATCACATAATAGGAAGAATTTTTATCCTTGAAATACTTTAACTAAATGAGATTAAAATATATATATATATATACACATTAAAAATAAGAGTATAACTATTATTCTCCAATAAAACCCTTTTGTGAGGTAATTACTCTTTATATGCCTCTTTCTTCATGGTCTATCTTTGGAACTAAATCTCTATTAGAATCTCACTTCTAATCTAAATTTGAGCCTAATTTTGCTTTCCACACATATATCCAATAAATATTAACTGTATATATCTCTTTATGCATGTTGTTAGAAATTTATAATAGCTCATGCTGATGAGATATCTAATTAAAGATTGTGTGCACAAAGATCAATGGAGATTCTCTTATCCTGAGAGACATGTCTCTCACATGTATGATATGTCAATTACATACCTTTAGTGTCTATTTACTTTACGGAGAATTATTTTAGAGTTAGAACACTAAATAGTGACTTATACCAAAATTTCAATCATTGTCTATAAATGGATATTAACATCCTCAAATCAATTATGTACCCAAATATTTAGCTCTGCATTGAGATTTCATTATTATTGTATTGAGAGAATTGTATTACTCCCATCATTCATACAATATTATCCCATACTAACATTAATGAGTACAAAAACTTTATGTCAATATCTCCTAAAAAGTTAAGATTTTTCTCCTTTGAAATCTATAGTTGTCCCTAACTAAACAATTCAAGAGATGATAATAACATTGCAATTTTTCAGAATTTAACTTAAAGCATACTTACATCAATTCTATATGAGGCAATCATTCATCACATTTAACAAAAATGTATGCTTACCAATGTAACATATACTAAACATAAATTTCATATCACTAAAATCTACCTGTGGGCAAAGATTTCAGCATAGCATAAATTTATGTATCATTTATGATGAAACTAAAAGGCATTCATACTTTCTAATACCTATAGACTACTTAGGAAGCACAAGGCAACATTTATTTCATCCTAATTAAGTATGTATTTATAACTATCTACCTGTAGGCAAAGATATGTTATAATTATATACTTAATTAGAATTAATGTCGTTAAGTCTTTATGTGATATCTTTGTTTGTTAAAACAAATCAAGAATATATATATTCAGTCATGTAAGGATACTGTGGCTACTCCCTAACTATACATGCCAATCACAAGACATCTAGAATCATTATGCTTAAAGGATATACATATGCACTCATATAGGCATCACGCAATGAGAATCATTTAATCAATTAATTAATTAAATCAGATATATGACTAATTAATTAAAAATTCTCCCCATATGATTATATCATAAATGTGTAATATTTTGTCCTATTAACCTGATGAAACTAGAATGCATTCATATTCCCTAATACCTGTGGGCTACTTAGGAAATATAAGGCCATTCTATTTCATCCTAATTAAATGTGCAATTATAATTATCTCCCTGTGAGTAAAGATAAATTAAAACTACACATATAATTATAATTGATATTTTAAATCCACATGTGATTTTATTAAATCACAAATATCATAGATTACATGCAATTAAAATCATATATATGCACAATCATTATGAGAATTTAAATAATTAATTTAAACAACCAACAAGCATGTGATTAAATAATTAAATAAAGTCTCCCACTATTTTATTTATTTAATGTGCCCAACAATTGTTTAAAAAATTAATTTTGGACTAATAAATGACTCGATTATTTTGCAAGAAATAATTATCTAAATAAAATTTTCCAAATTTTAGACAATTAAATAACACAAATAATAATTTTCAAAATATATATATATTTATAATAACCCAAAATTAATTATCCAAATTTCTAAACAATTAAAATGGCACAAAAAATAAACATTCAATCAACATATATGATCCAATATGCAAACATAGATCAAGAAAGCTAATTGAAGTCAAAATAAAATTCTGAAATTTTAAATAATAAAATTTCAATCACCAAAATATTCAAAATAAATTTCCAGAAATCATTAAATGGCTCCCAAAAACAAAACAAAAGAATTTGATAAAAAATATGGAAACCCAAAACGCAGGCCCACACATACCTCTAACATGCTTCAGAAACAACATGCCCATTGAGCCAGAATTAAAAAAAAGCAATGAAAGGAAAAGAAGTAGAGGCCCGAAGCGCAATGCCCTTCTGTCCAGACTCAGTAAAACAATATGTTTCACTAAATGGGCGAATGACCCGTCTTTTCACGCAGGCAAGAGACGTCCCCCAGAACTCGATGTGGAACCATAGTTGCCCGCGACAAACCCAGCTATGAATTCGGAAAATTCCAGCATTTCCGAGCTCAGTTCCAGGCCATCCAGACCGACAAAAAACTCAGAACTAGACAATGAATATAATATATAAATTGATTCAACCAAACATGTATGCGTGGATTAATAGATCAAACTTAACAATCTTCCATTTGTTCACAGATTTGACAAACAACACGGCTGTTACTGGAAGAATTACCATGGAAAAATAATAACATGATTTCTTATATAGGTTGGTTTAAACACACATAAAATCAAACTGAGATTTCATACCTTTAATTACAACTTCAACTTACACAGCATCATATTACAATACATATATGCAGGCAAAGATAATTAAGATTTTGATGCCACATGTTAGACAAATTCAATTTTTTAATATAAATTCCATATATTGAATTTTCTCACAAAATTATAAGAGTAGCAGAAGACTTTATAAATGCCTCTCGCCATGCTAGATGATCTGATATAGATATCTTTGGAGTTACTCAATCTAAATACTGGATCTGAAATCACATATAAAATTAGTTAGAAGGAAATATCAAAAAAATAATCTATACAGACAATTCTTCCAATTAATTATGAGACTCAGTAATGGAACCTGAGATTTAGTCTCAACTAATCGGGAAACCAGAGCGTATGATCTACTCAACTCAGTCTGTCTTTATTTAAATAATCTTGGCCATCATCGGTTATTAAATTTAAATTTGAATTTGAATTCAAATAAAGATAAAGATAAAATCAAGACTGAGTTTATCCCTTATTTCCTAAAATAACTCAACTGACAATATCTTCTCTTGAAGATAAGGACCACATTAAGTTAAGATATATTTAATTAATTAAACAATATAAATATATAATTTAAATAAATTTAAATTAAACATTATTAAATTAAATATATCCAACAGGCTTCACATAGGTTTTTGAGTGTAATGATGATTACCTGAGTTGGGGCAATGGGTTTTACTGATATAAAGGTGATATACTAAACCAAACGCGCTTATCTCATGTGACATAATCATCACCACTTCATATATCCTCTAAGGTGAATGAACCAAATGAGCTTCTAAAGATCAACTGTGATGTGTCTTTTGATATCAAGACAGGAGATGCAAGCTTAGGGCTAGTCTATGGTGACTACATTAGTCATTGGCAATGGGGATTTGAGGAAAGAAGCATAACTGTTTCAACATTTAGTGCAAAGGCACTTGCTTTCAAGAAAGCTATTATTTTAGCATCTGATATTGGTTATTTTAATGTTGTTCCAAAGTCAGATTGTGCTACTTTGATTTCTATTATCAAGTCTGGTAGTGTTATTGCTTGTGAATGGGAGAGTAGGCCTTTAATCAGAGAAATATGTGAACTATTGGCATCTTTATATGGTTTTTCTTTTTCCTGGGTTTATCGCTAAGATAATGGTCTAGCTGATTAGATGGCAGCTGTAGTTTATAAGGAGTTCGATCCTTTTGGATGGATTCTTACACCTCCACCGCCTTTGCTTCCTTTGTTGTCTAGAGATGCCAGTTTTTCACAAAATTTTTCTGATGCTTTTAACGAATCCCATCATGATGTGGTTCTAGACTTGCACAGTGATGGTATAGGTTAGTTGCCATTTTTATTTGGTTGTTCGGTTTCTTTTGGACTCGTTATTGTATTTGTTGTCTTTCCGTAGTAATATAGCTTCTCTTGTTGGCCCAAAAAAAAAGAACAATGCGATTTCTTTTGGGCTTATGTTACACGTAATGTAATATTGTTATTCTTTCAATTGTTCTCCACACATTTTATCAGACTCTCTGCAATTTTTTATTACAATTCAATCTTTAAACATATTTTAGCATGATTCAAATATTAGAAAAAAAAATACAATATTTTAAAAAATAAATTTGTTATTTATTCTGTGCATTGTTTGGGAAAAAAATGTCTAGTTTGACAAAAGAAATATATACTTTGAACAATTATTTTATTTTTAATCAATATATACAGACTATTTAAGTTCTTTATTACAAATAAAAATATTTTTAACAAATTGAGATCATTCAGATTAATTAAATAATTAAATTTTTTATTAAAACCATCATTATTTTAATTTCTTGTTCAAAATATAAATTTAAATGATATTTAAAAATCTGCTATAAATGATTTAGTTAATATTGTCTTCTACACCTCATGCCAAAAAAACCTCTAAAAATAAAAGACACATCAAATAGAATTATGTAGAATGAGAAAATCTATCATTTTTGTGAGCATCAATAGTGAAGACTAAAAATTTTATCAACAAAATGTCAGTAGAGAAAGAAAGCAACTAAAAATATATATACATAAAAACTATGAAAGCAAAATATAACAAAAAAAAAAAACTATTACAAAATATATACACAAAAACTATGAAAGCAATTGCAATTCAAGAAGCAACAACATCAAGGACCGACGAGCAGACCACGGCGCGAGATCGGTTAGCAAACTCTAGCCTCAGGCTCTTGTCGTTTTCCTTACTCATTAACTGTCGTCTCTTTCCTTTCTTGAGCCTCTATGCATTCTTCTTTTCTCTGCACTACTAAAACTTGCTAGTTATAATATTTTCTTAATTTAAAATATTATCCAAATTCTAGTTTAAGTTTTTGTAGGAAGTTAGAAGAATGAATCATAATTTTCTTGATTTATAAATAGAGTATTTTTTTTAACCCCCTTTCATTTAGTTAGTTTTTTTTTTTTGGCCTTCATATTAGTTAGCTTTTGTAATAAGATCGTGAGAGATATAATTTGATTAATTTCCAATATATTAGGCTAGTTTTGTTAAAAAATTATGATAAGATATAAGAAATATACTTTAAAGTTACGAATCACCTTTTTTTAAAGAGTGATTATCTAATTATAATGGGCATAACAAATATCTTTTAAGATACAACAAAATCCCTTAGAACATAAAAAAGGATAATTCTCTTTCTCACTTTCTAGCCAAGCACTTTTGCTTTTAGAAAAGAAGAATTCATAGATTGTATAAAAGCATCTACAAAAATTGTCATATTTCATAAGAATAGACACATCTTTTCATACAAATAATCATTAACTAAGAAGATCATTTTTAAAGAAATGATAGAATTCATTAAGCTCCAAATCCAAGTTCAAGTGATTTAAATAATTATTTTGAACATTTAAAATGGTCTAAGTTCAAGTCACAAAAATCATAATTATCTTATCTTAACCTTGGAAAGAAGCTTTTAGCTTCTCAAGTTCATTCCCTTTACAATATTAGACATTGAATCTAACTGATGGGGACTTAGCTTTTAGCTTCTCAAGTTCCTTCCCAAGTACGTTTGTCATCAACTAGATATGATCATAGTGAATTTCTTTTGGGGAAGGGATGGGGAGGTAAAGAAAATGCATCTGTTAAATTGGAATGAATTATGTGAAACAAAACATGTAGGAGGTCTTGGACTTAAGCGGATGGAGCTCTTTAATCAATCTCTATTGGCCAAATTGGTATGGCATCTCTTAACAAGCTCTGATGATCTTCTTTATTGCGAGGTGCTTAGACCAAAAAAACTCCTAAACAATGTTACTGATGGTGACTTCAAGAACCCATCCTCCCTTTCATGGATATGGAGAGGAGTCCTCAAAATAAAAGAAATTGGTATCAATCATCTTGACTGGAGTGTTGGATCAATCATATTGATATAGCATTCCTTTATATAGTCGTTTCTGGTGACAGATGCAAGCAACTCATCCACTTACTTTACAAACAACGGGTGATCTTATTCTGCTTGACAAAGGGGTTTGGAATAACCAACTTATATTTGACCTCTACTCTCGACAAGACGCTCAAGCTATAGTCTCTAAACTTTTCTCTTGGTGCAACAATCGAGACCACATGATTTGGAAAGCTTCTAGTTCTACTATTTATGCTCCTGCCTCCGCTTATCAATTAATTGCCAGCTCTGGAAGGTATCACTCTTCCTCTCCTTCTCATTCTGGACAATTCTAGGCCTCTTTTTAGAAAATCCCACCTCCACCTAGATATTTACTATTCACTTGGAGGCTTATCAGAGACGCTTTGCCACTGAATACCATTTTCCTGGTTTGAAAGACAACACCTTGACTTCACCTGGATCATTCTCACTCTTTATCATCTTTGGAAGTAGAGAAATGAAGTTGTTCATCAAGGTGTTACACCAAATGTTCAATCCGTGATTGATGAAATCAGATGGCAGAAAGCTATCCTTCAAAGTTGGATGCCCACTGAATATTGCATTTCACTTTGTGCTCGCCCAAGTTCCAATCCCCCTCCAAGTATACCCACTGGATGTTGGTTCATTGCTTTGAGAGTTATGAAACTCGAGATTTCTACGAGACCAATATTATTTCCACTATGGTCTTGAATTCAATTGGTCTTGGCGTTGCAAATTCAAAGGTAGAATTGATCAAATGAGTTGCAAACTTGACGGCCTCAGAAGAGCTCTCTTGTTCATACTCCATCAAAAGACTGTCAGCTCCCCTAGCTCTTACAGCCTCAATATCGTATGTGAAAATCATGCTTTTGCATCTATCCTGCATAGGCTTTCGTCTTCACCTCCTCTTTACTCTAGCATAGCTTTTGATGCTAGCTCTCTTCTTTCTCTCTTATTAATCTTTTTGTTGGACGAACTCTTTGTATCTTTTATTTATGTATATATAAAAAAGAATTGATGGAGATTTGGATAATATAGAATGACCAAATCCACATTGAGTAGTATAATATGAAATGCTCAAGGAAGTATTTAAATGAATTTAGTAGCAAATTGCATCAACAGCAAAGTTAACATCAATATACTCCCTCCCTTTCACAATACAAAGTAGATTTAACTATTTTACTCTCATAAAAAAAGAATACTTAAAATTAATTACATATCTTTTTTTTTAAAAAATTAGCATAACTTTCAAACATTTCCCTTATTAAATTATATAATCTTAATTACCACTATCTCTCAGTCTCTCTCCATTATAAGAGGTTAATTGCATGTCTTTCATTTTTTTTAAATTTACCACAATTTTTAAATATTAACCTTATTAAATTATTTAATCTTAATAACTATTACTTCCTTTAATCTCTTTTCATTATAACATACTTATATTTTGGAGCCGGCGGAATTACTATTTTTGTTTACTATTATGGAATAAAAGAAATTTGGAAACATGGAATTAGTATTCCCAAAACCCAAATCGAACTGTATTGTGTACGTACATATAATGCTCCTGGGTCGTCTTTTTCCCCAGTCTCTTCATCTCTTCTGCTATGCTTTTACGACCCAAGCTTGTCCCTCACAGCTTCCATGGCAGCTTCCAATCTCTCCACTCTCTCTTCCTCTCTTTCAAAAGCCTCTTCTTTCCCTCTCAACAAGTCCCACGCCCACACGGCTTTCTCCTCTAAAATCCTCACGAACCCCTCTTTCTTTCTCAACCCAACTATTTCTCGCAAATCCTCTTTCGCGCTTTCCTACAAAAGCCCAATTTCTGATATTTGTCTCCGCAAGTGAGCCCTACCCAGAAGTCCTACTTGATGATGCTGATGATGACGAAAAGTCTCGCGAGGAGTGTGGTGTGGTTGGCATATACGGCGACCCAGAAGCTTCTCGTCTCTGCCACTTAGTCCTGCACGCTCTGCAACACTGTGGGCAAGAAGGTGCTGGAATTGTTGCCGTGAACAAGAACATGCTTCAATCGATAACCGGCGTTGGGCTTGTTTCCGACGTCTTTAACGAATCCAAGCTCTATCAACTACCAGGAAGTTTGGCTATAGGGCATGTTCGATACTCCACTGCGGGTCAATCAATGCTCAAGAATGTTCAACCCTTCGTTGCAGGGTATCGATTTGGGTCTGTTGGGCTTGAACACAATGGAAATTTGGTGAACTATCGAACTTTGAGAGCGAAGCTTGAAGATAATGGGTCGATTTTTAATACTAGTTCTGATACTGAGGTTGTACTCCATCTTATTGCCACTTCAAAGCACAGACCCTTTATATCAAGGATTGTTGATGCATGTGAGAAGCTTGAAGGGGCTTATTCTATTGTTTTTGTGACAGAGGATAAGCTTGTTGCTGTGAGGGATCCATTTGGGTTTCGACCTCTGGTTATGGGAAGGAGGAGTAATGGTGCTATTGTTTTTGCTTCTGAAACTTGTGCTCTGGATTTGATCGAAGCAACATATGAAAGGGAGGTTTTCCCAGGTGACGTACTGGTGGTGGACAAGAATGGGATTCAATCTCTTTGCTTAATGTCTCATCCACAACCAAAACAATGCATTTTTTAACATATTTACTTTGCACTTCCTAACTCTGTGGTTTTTGGAAGATCAGTGTATGAATCTAGGAGAAAATTTGGTGAAATTCTAGCTACAGAAAGCCCAGTGGATTGTGATGTGATTGCAGTTCCAGATTCTGGTGTGGTCGCTGCACTTGGTTATGCTGCAAAAGCTGGGGCCCCTTTCCAACAAGGGCTAATTAGATCTCACTATGTGGGAAGAACTTTCATTGAGCCATCGCAGAAGATTAGAGACTTTGGTGTGAAGCTGAAGCTGTCACCAGTTAGAGCTGTGCTTGAAGGTAAGAGGGTTGTGGTTGTGGATGATTCTATTGTGAGAGGAACCACATCTTCCAAAATTGTGAGGTTGATTAAGGAGGCAGGTGCTAAGGAAGTTCACATGAGGATTCCAAGCCCACCCATCATTGCTTCATGCTATTATGGAGTGGATACACCGAGTTCAGAGGAACTGATATCTAATAGGATGAGTGTGGAGGAGATCAGAGAGTTCATTGGGTCAGATTCACTTGCTTTTCTTCCATTTGATAGCTTGAAGAAGCTTATGGGGAATGATTCTCCAAACTTCTGTTATGCCTGCTTTTCTGGGAAGTACCCTGTTGAGCCAAGAGAGCTTAAAGTGAAGAGGGTTGGTGATTTTGTGGATGATGGGTTAAATGGGAGTTTGGAATCCATTGATGGAGGTTGGGTTCAAGCAAACGTAAATCAGAGAGAGATCAAGGCGGGTTGTTTCTGATAAATGTCACTGTTTGTGATTCTGATGATGAGTCCTTGAGGTAACACAAACAATCTAACTATAGTAGCAGTGTGCTTCATTTAATTCATTTTGATTCTGAAGGTGAACTGTGTATCTTCAGGTTTTGAATCTAGTATATGTTTTTTTTTTTTTGGGTATTTAGAACAGTTGTATTATTTCTACTCATGAGATGTTGACTTGGTGATTTTGTTTTAATATAGGATGTTCTGATCAATGCCATGATATACCTATGAGCTCGAGAGTTTTCAAGCCCTCCCTAATTCTTTTCAATTCATTCATGTTTTTCCTCTATGGAAGAACAAAATATAATCATAATTTTTCGGAGATGTATCCTTGGTCAAGAAAAAAAAATAAAGCAAACATAAAATATTTTTTATAATTAATTATTTGACAAGCTCTCTCCATAATAACATCATATGAGGCGATTCACAGAATCATCCATCTAAATTTTGCTTCCACTCACTCCCTCCTGGAAAATCATTTTCATAATTGCTGAAAATGAAAATTATATTTTCTGTGTAAAATGTCTAGCCATAATTTTTTCTTGGGATTCAAAATCTTTATATCCATTCCAATATGATGTTTTCCATTTACAATATTTGAACTAAGGACTTTTTTTTAATTGAATTGAAGGCTCATTTTTAATGGATATTCCATACCTATATGAAACATATTATGTGAAAGAAATATCTTATACCTAAACATAGGACGATTCAATAGCTACAGGGAGTCAATCAGACTCCATTAATGAGATCGTTCAAACAAATAACACTAGAGAAGAGGACTAGGAAACTTTTAGCTTTCCACAATTGCAATTTATCTTTTGAGGTCCATTTATTTATTTAGTACTTCTTCAGGAGTCATGTTTCGAAAAATTTCACACAATACTAAATAACTTAATTTTTAAAAAAATAAATAATAAATGTAACATTACCCCAAAAAAAATCTTCATTACTGAGCAAACAAAAAATGGTCGTACACTTTCAAAAGGACTGGAAATCGGAAATTTCAACGAATGTGCCAAGTTTCAAGTATTCCACTTCCTAGAAGTCAAAGAAATGAAGAAAAAGAAACTCATTGCCTAGAAATAAGTACCTCGCCTAGAAAATTAAGCTGACCAAATCATAAACACGTCGGCATGCTTCTTAATAAATGATTGTTTACATTTCATTTCAATATCAACGAAAATTCAATGCTTTGTTTTCTACTTAAGTAGCTGATAAGCTAATGTGGGAAAGTCAAAGTCAATGATGAAGAAGCCGAAGCAGATACCCACAAATGTCACTTCCTGAGTGAGCACTTGAGAAGGGGAAAAAGAAAGTCTTCACAGAAATTATTGCATACACATACGTATATATAAGCAAGGACTCAGATTTAATCTCAAAAATTTGACGTGGGCTCCACGTGTGCACATAAAATCAGCATCATTACATGCATACCGTGTAGTGTATGGAAGAATCTCTTCCAAGGCCATCCAAGAAGATATACTGAGCAAGATCAACCATTTTGAGCACTGTCATAAGCATTTGATTTATGCTTTGGCGTAAATGAAAAGCCATCTGGAACCTTGCCGAGTAACAACTCTGACATTCGTATCTGAGCATCAAAAGGCAAATGCAAGTCAGACAACTGTAGCATCTTGGTCAAAAGGACTATCATTCGGATCTAAATTCTCAGAATATAGTGAATAAATGCACTATATGTTGAGAAGAGAAAACCCCAAGATCATATTTTACCTAAAACAAATGGAAACTAATTTACTCAAAATAAAAGGCAGAAGCATGCATACCCAGTCAGCTGCAGAGTCTGAAGCCATTAGAGTCTCAAGGTCATTGCGTCCATAGTAAGATGGGGGCCGCCAGTTTAATCGCTGTGGGATAACATCTAAAAGCCCAACAGGTATATATCTACATGAGTAGCTAAGCCATTCCAACAAAAACCGCCTGGTTGTCTCCACTCCTGTAACATTAAACAAAAAATAAGTCACATGTATATATATATATATACAAAGCTTGAACGATAAAACCATTAAATAACAAGACTAGCCAACACATACTACATAAATGTTACATTCTCGAGAGCAAACTAAATAATCTAACATGATATTTCCAGATAATTTATTGTATGAGAACACCACAAAGAAGCCACCACTATAAATTTGGTCTTCATAGCCCCTGATGGACCCTCCCCAACAAAGTAAAATTCTAATGCTCCTATAAGAGTCGCCTCCACGCTATCTCATCACATCTTGTATAGAAATCATTCTAGTTTCATGATTTGGCAGCTTAGAAAGCTCAGATTACGATTACAAGCAACAAAAACCTTTGTTCTTATTTTCTTTGCAGGTAAGTACTTGTAGATTGATAGAATTCAATGGCATCGTATAATTTATGTAGCCAATTTCACTTAATAGGATAAAACTTATTATTGTTGTAAGTACTTGTAGATATAGTTTAACAATTATAAAAGTAAATGAACAAAATACAGCTATCTTTACTCCATCAATAAAATGTACCTTTCGTATCAGAACCCCAGTGTTCAAGGCCATAACGTACAAAATCTTTCAAAATATTTAATCGCTCACCAGAACTAATGTCCCAGTGCCTTTGTTCCTTGATCTCTGTAAAAATCCAAGGCTGCAAAACAAAGCCGTTAGTTGACATCCTTCACACTCGAAATTTTGTCCAAGTAAGCCATAATGATCCCAGTAAAGACAACAGGCATTGACACACAATACTCAGACAAACTGATTTGACAAAAACAAACTAACCTTAATCAGTGCTCCACGAGCAATCATGCATGTAGCTAGTTGAGAGCACTCAGCCTTGTGTTTGTTCCAGTCAGTAAATGAAAAAATATCTCCATTTCCTACTACTTGCAAAGTATTAGGGGCCTTCCTGGCACACTGGTAGATATAGTCCCAGTCAGCAAGCTTGCTGTATCGTTGCTGACGTGACCTACCATGTATTGTGACTGCATTGGCTCCCCAAGAGCCCATGTCAGCAATAATAGAATCAATGCGATTTTTCCCTTCAAAATAAGCTGTCCGTACCTGGTGCAACAAAGAGAAAATGAACAAGCTCAGTGAGGAAAATTAAAAAATTGAAATGTGTACTATTGAAGGTTGAAATAACATTTTTTTCTGCATACTAGCATGGGTAACTATAGATGCTGACTGAATTTTGCCTCACATCATATCTCCTTCAATCATAAAGCGTTAGCATAACAATTACCTTGACAGTTATTGGTTTATCCACGGTGCCTGAAGCTACCTCTATGATACTTTTCATCCGCATAGGTTTAGTAAGAAGAGCTGATCCAGCACCCTTATTCACAACAATATCAATTGGGCAACCCATATTTATATCAATAAAATCTACTGTACACTCCTGCTCTATCAGTTCCACAGTTCGTGCCACAGTATCTGGATATGCTCCACATATCTGTACACCAAATAACTCTTCAGACAAATGACGTCTTAGCAATGCCCATTCTGATGCTTGACCCTATAACAATCAGAAAATCAGAAAACTAGAATGTGAGTCTACATCAGCAAAAATGATGGAACAAAAGTAAGGAAAATTGTACAAAGAGGGAAAAAGCAAACGATGCAAGGAGAAAAACAAAGAAAGAGTAAAGAAAGACACAATCAAGTTCCATTATGGATGATACATCTCTGTTCACGACTGAAAGTTCAACCCAAGAACATCGATTTCATATATTTCAATTTGCACATGCAGAAAGTTGCAATGATAAAAGCATTGTTATTTGTAAACTTATGAGCATATAAGTTGACTTGATAAATCAAATTTAAGACAAAGTAACAGGAGAGAGACCAACACTTCATGGGACTACATACCAAGGCATAAACTCTGGAAAAAATATTTACATCATACTGAAGAATAAAAAAAGCAACCACAATCAAGTACCTGCAAAAGATTTGTGCACATTGCCATTTCACCACATGTTACATCAGCTCCTAAAACTTTGCAAACCCTCCTGAAAGGGAGATTCCCAACAGTGGTCAAGGGTGCAAGATACAACTTGTCTCTAAAATCAATAAGCATCTTCTCTCGTGGGTGTAACTTCATACTTTGATCAGTTTCAGGGGGTATGACGTCAGTTTCTGCTGCAGGTTCAGCTTGTTTGCAGCTTTTTGTGATGTCTTGGACAGTAACACACACACCTATTGAAAACAGTAAAAGGCTTGCAAGTATAAGAATATTAACTAGGCCATCATATTTATTAATTAAAAAAATTGACAAAGCAGAAGATAATCTGACCTTCATTTTTTGCCCCATCAAGACCAGAATTTTCTTCAGTTTTTCTTCTCTTTTGACGGCAAAGCAAATCAGAATCAAAATTTCCATCAATACCATCAACCTTTGTGTCTTCTGCAGAGCTTTCTAAGTTAGAACCCAAGTCATTCGTTACCTCACAAGAGCCATTATTATCAGCATGGTGGCAATCATTTGAATCAGCATTCCCACCCTCCTTATCTTCCAAGTCATTCCTTTTTGATTTAGATGATTCCTACAACAATTGCTATTCCTTTCAGATAAAATGTATGGGGATGATGCATCCAGATCAAATTATTAGAATTGGAAACTTAAAAGATGGTTTCCACGCATAATAAAGCCAGAGTTGAGGAAAGAGAACAATTAAAAAATTGTTAGTATTACAAGACTATAAATTTGAACCAAAGCAACACAGAGTTGGCATTTGCTTTTTTCACCAGTAAACCTTGACTAGAGTTCTGGCAAAAAGAATTGGGAAGACTGAGAAAATAAAAACGAATATTTAATATGCAATGAATCCTTATATCCCCTATAAGGATCAAACTACGACTTTCTACACTCCAAAAAAAAAAGACAGATGAAGAAAGAAAAATAAAAGTAAAAATAGAAACATACCCAGAGTCTGAGAAGTTTGAGTTTGGCATCTGCCTTGGGGAAGCGCATCTTATTTTTCCACAAAAGTTTCTGCACATATTTGCTCAGTCCATTTATTTCAGAACTTTTTCTCCAATCATTCAGATTACCAGAAGGCATACCTTCTGTATGCGTATTTGAAAATCTACATGCTAGCCCATAGGGACAAGAACCTTCAGCCTTAAAGAAAGGGCATTCTCCCTCTAAATCAGCTGGTTTCTGCAATTAAAGGAGTTCGCATAATGTTTAAGAAAATAAGTCAATACATGTACAAATTACTTAGGGAGCAAAGCAATTTAGTACCTGGGCCTTGAAGGCTTCCAAGTCATGGCTGAAGCGGCATTTGTCATTGTAAGGACATGAACTAATATCTCCTGTCTTTGCTATTTCTGGACAAATGTTTTTAGCAGACTTCTGTTCCTGCACAAGTTTTGAACAACCTTTTTTTTTGAGCCCATAGTTGCCTGTAATTGTAATTTTGCAACATACTAACATCCCATGTTCAAAAACAGCAGAGTTGGCCGTGTCCACACAAAGGAGCATAAACATCTACCCGTTACAGGTAAAGCCGCAAACTTGTTCAAACAAGCAAATATGCCCCTAGATAACTCAATCGATCTCAGTAGTAGTTGTATTAAGCGATGGTAAGAACCAGTTATCTATAAACGATCATTTGCTAACAAATGGTTCATAATTTCCAATCGACAGAATTAGTCACTTTAATAACCATTGCACAACCTCAATGGGCTCAAAATGACATCATCAATTCACCATTAGCATTCATGCAACTCTCGTCTAAAGTAGAGTAGGAAGTTACCAAAATTATATATTTTAAAGGCAAGACAAATGCCAAATTTGGTTTTTGAAGATGCAGCAAACCCATTTCAAGTTAAACTTTTTCACAGACGATACCTGAAGAATAAATTATCTTTTACTAACAAATATTTCTGATTTTCCGGTCAATATACATACAGAATTAGTCATTTTAATATCCATTGCACAACCTCAATAGGCTCAAAATGGCATGATCAATTCACCATAAGCATTCACGAAATTCTTGGTTAAAGTAGAGTTGGAAGTTATCAAAATTATGTACTTTAAAAGCAACACAAATGCCAAAATTGGTTTTTCGAAGATGCACCAATCCCATTTCAAGTTAACTTTTTCCATGGACGTTACCTGAAGAATAAACTATCTTTAAACAACAAATGGTTCTGATTTTCCGGTCAGTATACATACAGAATTAGTCGTTTTACTATCCATTGCACAACCACTATAGGCTTATAGTGACATAATCAATTCACCATAAGCATTCACGCAACTCTCGGCCAAAGCAGAGTTGGAAGTGACCAAAATTATGTACTTTAAAAGCAACACATATGCCAAAATTGGCTTTTTGAAGACGCATCAGTTCCATTTCAAGTTAGATTTTTCCATGGACGATCCCTGAAGAGAGTTAAATACGAAGAATGAAGTACCTGACGACGTTCACGCTTGAGTTGGCGCTTCGACTTCTTCTCCTTCACCAATCCACCAGATTGGACAGAGGCCTTATCCTTGCCTTCAGAAACTTCGTCGTTCTGGGTTGTGGATGGAGTACGAGCAGGAGGAGGACGAAGGAACTCCTGCATCACAGGAGCTATGGCTCTGGCCACGAGTTGCTCGGACGTCTGCTGAGTTAACCCATTCGAGTTGGACCAAGGTTTCTCCTCTCCCGACACCTCGGTACCCGGTATGGTTTTCGTCACAGTCACAGACTCATCCATATGGGGAAGAGGTGACTCAGACATCAATGGTTCGAAAGTGTGAATCGGACAGTTTTGTGTTACGAAGGATGAAACTTCCACATGGAAAGCTTCGATTCAACTTTGTACATATGAGCCGTTAAAAGTAGTAGTAGGGTTTTATACTCCTATTCCCCAGGCGAAGCAAGAGGCGGGTGATAAAACTACGTGTGAGGATGTCGTGTAGGAAGTGAGGACAAAATAAAAGTGAAAAATATGTCAGAAGTGGGATTTGAACCCACGCCCTCTTACGAGGACCAGAACTTGAGTCTGGCGCCTTAGACCACTCGGCCATCCTGACGGTGATGGCAGCTGAGGTGACAAATATTATATAAATCCGTAAAACCAGAAATTTTGTGTTACTTGGAACTTGGTTTCGATACTTCCATTCTCTCACTTGCAAATGGGTCTCTTTGTAATGTTTGATCTCTCAGGCCACGAGTATGACCAAGAAGCCCAAGATTGATCATGAGTTTTGGGAATGGGCTATGTTTGGATCCTTAGAAATGTATTTGGAAGTAGAGAAAGCAATATTTTGCTTGACATTATTATTATGTTATACCTTTCCCTGTATATTTGTTTGAAACCAGAAGTAAAAGAGAAAAAATTTAGGGTTAATGTGGAAGTTTAAGGGAGTTGAATTTTAAGGGTGGAAAATTTCGATGTCTAACCAAGAATCAATTTAAAAATTAATATAAAATATTCGGACTATATATTTTATTTTTTTAAGTTATAATTGCAAGATTAATAAATATATAATAATACTAATGAATATGCTAAGCCATCATTTTCTGTTAGTACATTTAACAGTGTTAAAAAATAAGTTTTTTTTCTTACATCTTGAAAGTCAAAGTACTACAATGAAATTAACCTAATAAAGTCAAGATTGAAAGAGAATTTACCTCAAAATTAAGGAATAAAAATATACTTCTGCTACAAATAATTCAGCTGTTCAGGCCTAAAAAATATATATACCTGTTATCCGTATAAAAAAAATGCAGCTGTTATTATTTGATTAGAGAATTAGAATATAAGGTTAGGTTTGTTAATTTTGTTCAACTTTTTGATTCCCATAATTAGACAAAACCACGTTGTTTTGGGAAAATATTTGAATAAGTTCATATTATCAATCATCCATTGTAGTTTATTAACGCAAAATCATTAAAGAATATTGCAGGTGAAAAAAGGATATCTTGAAATTGTAATTTCACAATATTTATCTTATTTTTAATCTATTTTATAGTTTAATTATTTACTTTGTTTAATCGTATTTTAGTTATTTTTAGGATAAGATTTTCTTATATTATGATTTGAATTTGAATTTACAATTTTTTATCATCTACCTATCTATTTATATAAAATTTGGATATACATATCTGAATTTTGAATTTAAATTTTGTGATTAAATATCTCTATCTCATAAACCAGTGCTTTTTATACTAATTCATGCGTGCTAGTTTATTGCCATGGCCTTTAAGTCCATCCTTGCACTAAAGATTGTACTCCAATAGTATATTAGTGCAACATTTGCTGAATATTAATCATAATTATATATATTACAATATCATAGAATATTTTCATATTTATTCAGTTTCATTTATATGAAAATACAAGGATCTCCTGCTTCACTAGTTATCTTCTTTTTTTTATATAAAATATTTTCTTAAGTGAAAATGGTGATAAAAATGGTCCCACCATTCCATTCCAGAGGGTGGACCGGTGGAGCAGTTTTTTTGTTGTCTCTTCTCTCTGTGGAGTTATTTAGCAGGATTCGAATATCAACTTTTAATATTAGACAAATACTTTATATGATTTTTATATGTCAAATTTATGGTGCAAAATATAGGGCATTGGATATTTTTCTTTCTATTTTATTCCTATCTTTAATGCTTCATCTCTTCTTATTTATAACTCTACAATAATAATAGAATGCATATTTAATAAGGATAAAATAGAAAATATAAATACTTTTTATATTGATTTCAATTGAAAAATAATTTTTTTAATATATGTGTAATTAATATAAAATATCTTATAATGTAAATGAGAGGGAGTATCTAGGTTTTTATTGTTGCCTCAACCCAACATGGGTTTATATAAAATATTTATTCCATTCTTTCTTCCACAAAATCATGACAGTTGGTGATTGGATTGGGCTCGGATAACTATTGTCGGGTCAATTTTATCCGGAAAATTCAGATCCGGGTTCCGGCTGCTAATTATATAAAAGGGAAAAAGACGATTTAGAACCCTTCAACAACAATATTGACAAATTAAAACCTATAAATGTTGAAATTCTTTACGAGAACCTTGATCCTTATAAGTAATTAAAAAACAAACATTTTTACTAAAATATCCCTTCCCCTTTCCTTCCAACCTCATCGCCGATGTCGCCGGAGGTCTGGTCATCAGAGCTCCGGTCGCCGGTGACAATGCTGGAATAATAAAATGTTTTCACTTGGAAATTAAGTTATTACCACTTGGAAATTTAATTATCTCCACTTGGGATTTTAGTTATCACCAATTGAAAATTTAGTTATTTCCATTTGGGAAATTTGTTATCCACACTTGGAAATTTTGTTATTTCCACTTGAAAATTTAATTATCCTCACTTGAGAAATTAGTTATCGCCAGTTGGAATTTTAGTTATTCCCACTTGGGAAATTTGTTATTCACACTTGGAAATTTAGTTATCTCTACTTGAAATTTAGTTATTCCCACTTGGAAATTTAGTTATCTTTACTTGGAAATTTAGTTATTAACACTTGAGAAATTAGTTATCGCTAGTTAGAAATTTAGTTATTCCAGAAATTTGTGATCCGCACTTGCAAATTTAGTCAATTGGCGATAATTAATTTTCCAAGTGGGAATCACTAAATTTTCAACTGGCGATAACTAATTTCCCAAGGGGAGATAACTAAATTTCCAAGTGAAAATAACAAAATTTTTAAGTGTGGATAACAAATTTTTCAAGTGGGAATAACTAAATTTCCAACTGGCAACAACTAATTTCTCAAGTGGGGATAACTAAATTTCCAAGTGGAAATAACAAAATTTCCAAGTGTGGATAACAAATTTCCTAAGTGGAAACAACTAAATTTCCAACTGGTGATAACTAATTTTTCAAGTGGAGATAATTAAATTTCCAAGTGGTAATAATTTAATTTCCTGGTGAAAACATTTTACTATTCTGGCACTGTTACCGGCAACTGGAGCTCCGGCCGGAGCTCTAATGACCAGACCTCTGGCGACATTGACGATGATCGGACCTCCAGCGATGTCACCAGTGCCGGTAGAGATGAAGTTGGAAGGGAAGGGGAAGGAGAAAGGAGAAGAAATATTTTAGTAAAAATATTTATTTTTTATTACTTATAAAGGCCAATATCCTTTTGAAAAATTTCTAACATTTATAATTTTTAATTTGTCAATATTATTAATATTATTATTGGAGGCTCCCAAATCGTCTTTTTCCCTTATATAAAAGTAACGAACGATTTTTAATATCCGCAACTCCTGCTTCTGCGGCAACGTAATCGTAGAGAGAGAGAGATCGGAACTTGGAAGCTCTCTCTCAAATTGAAACTCTCAGATCTATTCGACTGCCTTGTAGATCCACTGTTAAATCATGTCTTCGTTCAGCGGCGATGAGACGGCACCGTTTTTCGGCTTCCTCGGAGCCGCAGCTGCCCTGGTTTTCTCCTGTAAGTTAAACCCCAATCCCATGCTTCTATTTTTTCTCCATCTGTTGATTATATCTGAGTTCGATCTGAATTTCTTCATGTCCGATCTATTTGGTGCCTGTTTAATTGTCTTTTTAAGGATTTGTTTGTCCGATGTCCATGGTTGTCTGACCCTATTGAACAAGTGGAATCTTTCTGCTCAATTTAGCTTTTAATTGTTAGTTTGGTTGAAACTTCGTTTGTTTGGGGAAAGAATTAATCGCGATCCTTCGGAAAGTGTTAGGAAAAAGTGACCTTGATCCTGGGTTTTATTGCATCTTTATATTTGAAGTTGATGGTTGTCAAGTAGTGCTTTGATCGGTTTTGGAAAAATTGTCGTTGGATGCAAGTAACTACTTCAAGTCATATATTTTATTCAATATGTGCAGTCTGAAATTCGTCTGTAAGTAAAGGAAATATATCGATATATAGCGTAAATTCTATAGTAAGTCACTTTGTAAGTCATGGACAGAACGTCAATGGATGACAAAATGTGTCTAGTTTCAATTAATTTCTGTTTGACAGCCAATTATTCTGCTTCTTTGGAACCCAAAGAAGCAGCAGACATAATATGTCTGTAGAATTGCTTCACATGTTTTTAAAAGTGACTTTTTTTTTTCCTTTTCGCGTGAAAAATGTTCAAAACCCCTTTTTATAGTTCGTGAGCTTATGCATTCTGTTTTAAGTTATCGTTGTATTATGGCTCATTTTATTTGTGTTAGGCATGGGAGCTGCCTATGGCACAGCAAAGAGTGGCGTAGGTGTGGCTTCAATGGGTGTCATGAGACCTGAGCTGGTTATGAAGTCCATTGTTCCTGTTGTTATGGCTGGAGTTTTGGGTATTTATGGCCTTATTATTGCTGTAATTATCAGTACTGGCATTAATCCTAAGGCCAAATCTTATTACCTTTTTGATGGGTATGCACATCTCTCCTCTGGTCTTGCCTGTGGGCTGGCTGGTCTCTCTGCTGGCATGGCTATTGGTATTGTTGGTGATGCTGGTGTTAGGTATAATCCTCTTACTTTACTATATTTTGATTGATTACTTTTTATATGAATTTCTTGTTTCCAATCTAGTATCTAGAGAACGTGGTTTCTTTTCCTTAATTTGTTCTGGTTCCAAGTTTTTCAAGAATTGTTACACTTCATATGTGGACTTGTGTATGAAAAACAATGCACGTATAATTTTACGTTATATATCTTGAATTGATCAAATGAGCTTATGGTTCCATGTCTACTTGCTTACATTTAGAACTCTTTCTTAGTAAAGCAACTGTATATATAAGCCTTACCCTTTAAACCTTAAAATATCATATGATCCTTGTTGAAAATCTTAGATTGTGGTGAATAATTGAGTCTTGATACATTGATATAGCTTTTGCCATGATGCTTATGTCATTTCCCCCTTTGAGTTGTTCATTCTCTTTTGCAGAGCTAATGCCCAGCAGCCAAAACTTTTTGTTGGAATGATTCTCATCCTCATCTTTGCTGAAGCTCTTGCTCTCTATGGTCTCATTGTGGGTATCATCTTGTCTTCTCGTGCTGGCCAGTCCAGAGCAGAATAAAAAAGATGTGCTGCCAAATATTCTTTCACCGCCTATTTATTTCAATCTTTCTGTTTGTGGTTCTGACGGGGCGAATTTTAGTTCTCATGAGATTAGTGATGTTGTGGCATCAATTCAGGCTTCAAATATCTCACATGTTGAAGGGGATTGTTCCATATGCCATTTGGCGGTGTTCTGTTTGTATAAGTAGGCCTTTCTTGTGGTAATAAAGTCTTTGAAACCTAGTCTTTTCCTTTTTATAATTGTATTGCCACATGTTCTTAGAACTAATATTTTTGGCGGCTGCTGAACTGGTGTATGGTTGATTTGGTTATCAATGAAACCTCCATGCATTCTTGGTCTTTCCATCATGAGTAGAATTTTTGGACATCTCTGGCAACTGCTTTCAAAAATATTTTTTTTGTTTTCAGAAACAGAAGAATAAAAAATCTTGTTTGGTAAATTTATTTTTTATAAAATGTTATAAAAAATAGAAAAATAAAATAACAGAAAATTAAGAATATTTTTAAAGTATTTTGGAGTTTTTGTTCTTGAAAACATAAAAAATTGTAAAAAATATTTATCTCATTAATGGTAAATAAGTTATAAATTTTAATTAAGTTTTACTAGTTATGATTTAGAGAATAATTATTTAAATAAAATTTTTTATTTTATTATTTTTAAAATTATTCTCGAAAACAGTTTTATAAAATTATTTTAACACTAGTAAAACAGAAAATACTATATTACACATGATTTATTTTCTGATTTTGTGGTTAAGGGGATATGCTTGGCCTTACAGTAGTCAAAGGACGTGTTTGAGAAATTCTAAGTTGTTCCCTTCTCTTTTTAAGGTGCATTAAAAAAATTCTTTCTAGTTTTACCGTCTGTAAAAATTTAATTTGCAATAATTATGAAAAAGAAAATCAAGAGAGACCATTCGTTCCTTTAAGTATTAATAAGTAAAACAAGTATTAATAATTAAATTTGCAGCCGTTTCGCATACTATTTCTCTCTCCTGCTTTTCTTAAAGCACATGTGCCTGAATGCAATGCTTCATAGTGTGATAGGCCCTTATATCGTGAAGTTCTTTTTGATAGAAATTATATCCTGAAGTTCTGGAACTATTAAAATTTACTCTCTGCGCTTTCAGAGTGTGGAATGTTCAGGTCGGTGTTGAGGTTTTTTTTTGTAATGGAATGGGCTAAGGCCCAATAGTATTAAGATAAGACAACGTTGGGGCCAGAGGTTTCCCTAATGCATGAAGGGATCTCAATAAAAAGACGTTGGGTCTAGCAGCTTAACTAACGCATCCGCAGGTCTTTCCCTTGTTGTCCCTCTAATCTTTATATAGTTCTCGATGGGTTTGGGATGGGCCCATTCTTCTTATAGGCCCGGATTTCAATACTGCACTATTCTATCTATCTCTTTTTCAATCTCAAAAGTCCTCAAAATATTATTTTTAACTGCTTTTAAAACTTTTTTTTATGATGATTAATAAATAATAATATTGCCTCTAAATTAGAGTTATTTTAATTCCCATAATCTAAAACTGTCACATTATTTTCAAAATATTTGTGTGTCAAAACATATATCGATGTATAATTCACCGTGGCCCTTGAGATTTTTTTACCAAATATTATTTTTTTGGCCAATACAAACACTGTTAGGTGTTTTATATCCGCACCATAACTCTTTTTTAAAACTTAATATTATAATAACAACGACGATATTAATCTTATCTTACTAAATGGGATTAGTTATATGTATTGTACAGCGTCGATGGATTCTATCAAACATTATCTCTTCAAATAAATCATTTATCAAGAGGTCACATATTATAACTTCTCTTTGTGTCTTTCTTCATTTCTCTCTATACCTTTTAATAGGATTCCAAGTCATTTGATTAACTCTCATTACTAGTTTATTTTGTCCCCTTCTTTGTATATATCCAAATAACCTTAAATAATTTTTCATTATTTTCTCCTCGATAGGTGTTATTCTGATCTTCCCTTATATACAGTTGTTTCATATTTTATCTATCCTTGTATTACCATCCATCCATCTCAATATTGTCATCTCTACTACTTCTATTTTATATTTTTATTGTCCTTTCAGAGCCTCATTCACTACAATATAATATCGCTGGTCTTATAGTAGTTCGATAAAATTTTCCTTTTAAGCCTAGTAAGCACTTTACGGTAAACTTTTCTCCACTTTAACCATCCAACTTCTATCCTATACATAACATCCCCATCAATTTCAACTAATGCATAGAACTCACATATCTAGTTATTATTAATAAAAAAATCTAGATTCACATTTTATGTCATGTTAATTGGCGCATAAGAATCACATGACTTGGATGGACTTGGAAGTTAGTGGCCACTGAGAACATAAGCTGTTACTATAGAAATTTGTCCGACCAAATTAACGACAAAATCGTTTCCCCGCAAGGCTAGCGCTTTTTTTTTCCCCCCTTTTTCTTTGAGGGTACGTAGGTGGGAATGGGAATGCTCTTTAACATGATAGAGTATATATGTTTTAAAAAACAACATACAATTACAATAAAATGAAATTCTCAGACAAATTCCTAAAAATAATTTTTAAAATGCATGTATGGTTGAATCAAGTTAAATTACTTGGTGCAAAAAAGTTTTTGGCGAAACTCACTGTGACAAAATATATTCCTCATCTCTTTCTCGTTTTCTCTTTTCATTTTCATCAAAATTCACTTCAAAATATGTGGGTGGTCGTGTGATCACAACTTGATTTGCTTTTTTGGGATGAGCCGCTTTGTCTTTTAGCAAGCTTAGCTATTAACCCATGGAATATCTTTCAATGAAAGAATATACCTCCTTCAATTAAATATTTTCTTTTTTTTTTTACTATTTTCTATATAATGGTCCTGCAATTGCTCGGGCTTTTTTGGTGTCTGGTTTAGTTTTGTATTGGTTATCTTTCAGCATGTTCAACTCAGTTTGAGGTAGGTTAAGTTCATCCCATTTTTTATATAAATTAAAAAAAAAGCTTAAATAAAATGAATTTTTATATAAATTTGTTATCAAAATAAGTTTTTAACTTGAATACAGTGATGAATATTCTAGAAAATTAAATTTTTCAGGAAATATGATAAATTGAACCAAACAACTCCTAAGATTATTTTTAAAAGGTTTACATGTGTGACCTATTTGTTCACTAGTAAAGTTTTTTGTTTTTTGGCACAAAACGAGATATCACTAAGATTAGGAAACAGTTCAAAAGGACAAACAAGGAAACTAACAAAGCAACACCACTGGACAGACCCAGTAGATAGCATACACATCATAAAGGAAGCAGAACATAATCAACAAACTAGAAAACGAGCAACAACGAAAACGTATGACAGCAAACAACACTAGTCACATCGTACAACTGAAGCCAAAGAGGATAAGGGATCCATCAAGTGAAGATCCTTCCTATCAAGGATAATCCTAAACACTTTTTATCTCTTTCCTTTATAATAGCAATATCACAAGCGTCTCTAAAAGTATTCAAAAAAATATGAATCACTAAAGTATGTACATATATATATATGTGTGTGTGTGCTAAATAAATAAACTGGGCGCATTTAGAAAAAATAATAAATAAATTTCATACACATCTTCATATTGTTTTGTCATTGTGTGATGGGGCATAAGAATATGGTGTTGGAGAGTAGGTTAGTGGGCCAGTGGGAACACAGGTTTGTTATACCATAATCGTGGTGGGGGAAGGGGTCCAGTAGATAAAAATTTGTCCTATGAAATTTAGCCACTTATTCCCGCGTTTTTTTTGTTTTTCGGGTGGGGGATGGCAGACCAAATCATCAGTCCAATAATGATGACTCACCATCCACTGTTCATATGGCCCACTTTTGGCTATTTCCCCTCTGTTACGCGCTGGTTTAGTTTCGTACTGGGTCTTTTGTTTTCTTTGAGGCCATGCTCCACTCAATTTTGGCTATTTCCTATTTATGCAAGAAGGATTCACTTAAAAACAAAAAAAAAAATTGGATTGATAAAAACTCTTTCTCAATTTTGGGATGGGCCATCGAATTTTTTTGGCAGCCTTGCTATCGCCCCATCGAATATCTTCCCATGAATGGATATTCCTCCTCCATTTCATTCATTTTAAGCTATTTCCTCTATACTGGCTCCGCATTTAATTTTGTATTGGGTCTTATTTTAGGCCATTTTCAACTCAATTTGAGATTGGCTAAGTCTGATCTCAAGGAAAATAAAAATGATCTAAAATGAAATTTATACATGAATTCCCTAAAAAACGTTTTTTTTTTAACGCAAATATAGTTGAGCCAAGTTAAAATACTTATTGCCAAAAAGGAGAGAGACACGCGGCCTCGCCATTTTGTTTTCTTCTCATTTCTATTGGGCTCTGTTTCGTTTTGGGTATTTTAAGGCTTTTTGAGGGGAGAGAAAGGGATTAAAAGGGAATTGATCCCTCCCATTGTTTAGCTCCAAAAATTTGAGGGCATACCACCCTATTTTTAATTCTCTCCAAATTGGTTTTTCTTTTTTGAAGGGGAGAGTATAATGCATCCAATTACTTTTTGAACAAAGTAAAGTTTTATTAAAATTTTTTCAATTTCCTCTCCTTCAATCTTACTCCAATCTATTTTAAAACAAGGGAGTATTAAATAAGGAAATTTTAAAACAACTCCAATCTATTTTCATCCAATCCCCTCAATTAAGAATTTCTCTAATCCCCTCTTTTTCATTCCCCTCATTTAAATTTAAAGTAACCAAACAAACCTTTAAAGTTCCCCACCACAGCCTGTATTGGTAGGATCAAAAAGTGTTTTGCTTTCTTTCAATTTGGTATGGGCCACCGATGTTTTAGGGAGCTCAACTATTCCCCATGGTATATCTTCCCATGAGCTGATATACCTTTCACAATTAAATTAATTTCTGGGTATTTGTTTGTGAGATACTTGTAATATTTTCAAGGTATGTTTTTTGTCTCCACTCTTGAAAGATTTTTGTGAAAATGTTGATTTAATTAAATAAATTAAAAATACTTTTGCATTAATAAAAGTATCGTATATTTAGTCCTTATCATAGAATAAATCTGTAAAATAATTAGTGATTAACAAAATCCTACAAGTCTCCTAGACATTCGGAAATTTACTTTGTTTAGTAAAGTAGTATTCCTTCCGGTTCCTATTATAGGGTGTTATTTAAAAAACTTGTCTGATCCAAAATATAAGATATTAAATAATAAATTAATTTTAGTCTCAATTTTACCCCTATTGAATGCTTTCATTACAAGTCTCAATTAACTTCTCTCTCCTTCTATCATTATTATTAATTTAATGTATTTTTATTCTCTCCTTAAGAGTAAAATGAGAATGTTATAATTTTTTTTCATCAATTTTAGACTGTAATCAACTTTTCTTAATTCACGTGTGATAGTTAAAAATATTTTATAATGGGGATGGGAGTGAGTATGCTTTTCCCTCCAAATAAATATGCTATTAAAAATATCATCAATCAATTTTAGACGACATAATGATGCTGAATTGAATGCTCATATAATATTTTAAATGCAGGTGTATAGTAGTACTTACTCCAGTCCCATTTATAAGATATTATTTTTCATTACACGGATATTAAGAAGATATAATTATACTCTTAAATTTATAAAAAAAATAGTATAAACTTCTAATTTTACCCCTACTAATTAAAAACTGGAACAATTTACGAAACAAAAAAAGTTATTAAATGAAGGGTAAAGAAAGAAATTCAAATAAAAAAATAAAACAACACCTTATAAATAGGACCAAATAAATTTTCAAAACAACATCTTATAAATGGGACCGGAGGGAGTATTTCAGTAGCTGATAAAAGTGTCATCAAATGTCTTAAGATTGATAAATTAAATACTACCTCTTATGCTTAATATAAGATCCTTTTAACCGAATTATGTGGATTAAAAATTAAAATTAAAAATAATTAATTACCTCAATTTATTCAAAAATCTCAATTTTTTTTAAAATTATTCTTATTTAATCTTTCTCTTTTTCTCTTGAGATATATTAAATAAGGATATTTTTTTATAAACATATAATAAATATTACCTCATGTATTGTAGAAAATCTTATATTTAAAATAAAAATAAAATATTTTATATATAGAAGCGGAGGGAGTAATTAATAGAAACAATTGCATGCTCATCACAGAGTCAAATATTATATCGTCCTAAGGTTAATTAAATAAATTTGATGTATTAGAAAATGTCACCATATAATACTCACCTTAAATATTTAAATATTGGAATTATAACTTTTTCCAATTTTCAACTCGTTTGATGCCAACTAATTGTAATTATGAATGAAAGTTGATATACATATTAAACATGTAACGTATATAATATACAATCTATAAACAAATAGTGAGATTCTTTCAGATTTTGTGCAATGTTGTAATTTTTTAATAAAATTTTTAAATATTTTAATCCCATTTAATATTTTTATATATATTTTTAATAAAAATATGTTGTTGAGGGAATAATAAATAAAATAGTGTACCCGCATTTTGGGGGGTGTCTGATTAAAATTGTCCTTGCTACAGTGTTGATAGCATGCAATCAATGAACGCGCCTTCATTGGATTCCCTGAAGCATACCCTCATCCTAATGACTAGTTTTGCTACCATTCAATGATTTAGCTTTTTAGTCTGTAGAGTACAGAGGAGAATGGATAAAAAACATTTTTGCTTTATACGTAGACATTAAAAATTGAATCTCTAATTGCTTATTAAAAATATGAGAATCTCTGTCACTGGGCTGAATTTGATAATTAGAAATTAGAAACAGATGTTTTCTACTCATAAATTAATTCTATATGATAATTCAGTGATAAACAACAACAATAACAACAATAATAATAATAGTTTTATTTCATTAAGTAAGATTAACTATATAAATCATATAATATTATTAAACTCTATTAAAAATTATCTCTTTAAATAAATTATTTATGAAATTTTTTTTATAAACTTTCTTATTATCTTTCTTAGTCTTCCTTTATATACTTTTTAAGGTTAAAAACTATCTAATCAATATTAAAAAATAAACAGAAATAAATAATTTTATTCACTTTCTAAATACATAATAACTTAATTGTATATTTTAAGAACCAACGAATTTTGATGATGCATTGATAAAAAGCACTAAAAGCCACCAAAACAATAATAATGCTACTAATGGTTCATAGTCACCACTCATGAATCCGACGGAAGACTTGAAAAGTGGACAGAGAAACATTATCTCCTTTGAATAATGCATGATTAGCTAATATGGTTGGTGACCGGAAAAAATTAGGTCAATCTGCTTGTTGGTTTTTTTTTTTCATTACTAAATAAAATCAAACCTCATCTTCACTTTTCTAGCCCCATCCCCACCTCTTTTTTAGGCCTTTCCTCGTCATATTCTTCTTCTTCACATGCCTTGCTTCCTTCTCCTATCTTCTTTGGATTCTTCTTCCTCTTTTTTTTTTTTTTTCTATTTTCAACAAATCCATATTTGTTTATGCAAAATAAACATATAGGAAAATTTTCACATAAATACCAAAAAAAAATATTTTCAAAAAATACCACCAATTCACCTAATTCCTTAAAACTATCAAGATTTGTAATTGAAATTAAAATTGGAAGATAAAAGATGAAAATACCCTTCTTATGTAAGTACTAAGTAACATATTTATAAGTGATACAGATGCATTTGCAAGTAATAATAATATATTTGAAAGTAAAACAAATTTATTTGTAACTGATACTGTTATAACTTGTAAATGAGTATGTGTCCCTTATAAATAAACATTTGTTAGATGTAAATATATTATTATTACTTGGAAAATAGGCATATGTCACTTACAAATGGTTTATTTGCGTGAAAATAACATTTTCATCTTCTATCTTTCAATTTTAATTCTAATTACAACTTTTAATAGTTTTAAGAAATTAGATGAATTAATGTTACATTTTATAAATATCTTACTTCATTGGTATTTTATTGGTATGTATTTAGAATTTTACCAAACATGTAACTTTATCATTTCAATAACAAATCTCACCATGTGAGTTTTATTCTTAAAATGAATGCCATAATCCAAATCTATTTGGGTCACGGGTTTTTGCACTAAGTTTTTTAAATAGACTAGTCAATTAAAAAAAATAATTAATGATCAGACGTAATACAATTAATTAAATTCTTTTTCTTTGAAAAAAAATTAAATTTAAAAATCCTAAAACTCTTACAATGAAATTGTGATAGCACATGCATTTTATGTCGTTTTCTGGGTCATCATTATCTTTGTATTTTGGTTTTAGGTCAGTTTGTGGGGGAGGTGAGTTGTTTAAAGATCAAAATGAGCATGATTGGAGGTACGTGGCGAACCAAAACCGTGCAATCATGAACTTCAAAGTGTCATTCGTCAAAAAAAAAAAACAGAGAGAGAGAGAACTTCGAAGTGTCCATATAGGTTATGACACAGACAAGTGTTGATCAGGTTGGTTTTGATTCGATTTTGAACAAAAACTAAATCCAACCAAATCGTTCGATTTAACATATATGAAAACTTATTTGGTTAATAATCCCATCGATTTAGTTCAATCATAATATCAGTTTGATTTGGTTTGTGTTGATTCGATTTAAACTATATGAGTGTATTTTTTTTAACTATATAATTTTGGACAAAAATCATAATTTTTTAATCAATTTACTTATTAGGTAAAATTTCTAGTAATCATAATTAATTATTTTCAAATAATTCGTCACAAAAGCACAATAAATTTTTACCATTTTGTAAAAATAATATTTATAAATTAAATTTATAAATTTTTAGAAAATTTGTCTTGATAACTGAAAAAAAAAAATTTCAATTGTGATTTTTTTATATATTGAAACTTTAACAAATACTTAGATTACAATCCAAATTCTACCATAATTTATAATATATTATGTAAGTAGATTGCTAGCATACAAAAAGCACTATGATAATCATAATCCAAATTTGCAGACTTTCATATATATGAAAAAGACTTTTTTTTGGTCAAATATAAAAGAGATATTATCATGTTAGTCAAGATCATATCATAATATTTATAATTAATAATAATATATGTTAATATATCTATTCATCCGTTTGGTTCCATTAAAACTGATCAAATTTATAAAAAATTTTAACCAAACCAAACCAATTGGTTTGGTATATTAAAAAACCAAAATAAACCTATATTATAATCAGTTATGACAATTTGATTAGGTTTGGTTCAAGTAAATCAATTATAAACATCCCTAATCACCAATTCAAAATGCAACTTCACAAATACTTTCAATCCCTTAAAATTATCATTGCATATCAACGTACATATGTGTATATAAAATAATGTATCATTTAAGACTAGACCAGTCGAGTTGATAAGTATTATTAGATTCAAATAAGAGTAACACTTCTAAAATTATTTTTTCTATTTACAAAGTTAAGTCCCTTATTATTTAATTCAACCATCCTTGTCATAACTATTAGTTTTTCTACTCATCACATTATCATCACTTTTACGTTATTTTTTGAATCTTTGTTCGTCTTATTTATTCTCAATTTGATATCATTTTTGCGCCTCAAGCCTGATTATATATACTGCATTCGTTTCTTTTTATCTATTACTTTTAAAAAAAAATTGTTTCTTTTCATTTATCATCTTTAAATTTCAAGAAAGCATTAATTACTATTTTTTCAACTATATCCTCATTTATCATTTTAAAACTCAAGAATAATATTAATTACTTTTTTTCTATTTATCTATTTCTTAGGAGTAAATTTGGAGATTCAAAGTTAATTTTAACATATTAATTATATTTTCTAATCTTCATACAAAAATCTTAAACGTCATATGTAGAGAAACCGAGGGAGTATACAGTCCAAAAAAGTGTGAACCTCAAAGTCAAACATATCAACATGTTTTATTCATAATTTCATATACTAAAAATAAAGTGAACGCAATTTCAGGACGCTTTTCTGCTGACAATCTGTAAGTTGTGAATACAGTAATGTTCAAGAGTGCTCAGTAAGGTTGTAGGTTTTTTGTAGGTAAGTCAATTAACAAAGTTATAATTTTTTTTTCATCTTAATGACTTCTCTCGGATATTATTATTAAAAAAACGGCACTAATAATTCATCTTTAATGTTTTTCTAATATTTGATGGATTCTAGAATCAACCGAACTTCTGAGTATCTGTTTCGTTCGTTTATTGTGACATAAGCTACATATGCTTATTGGCTATTGCTTGACCTAACTATGAACTAAATTATCTGGTAAAAAAAACTATGAATTAAATCAGCCAATTACCTTGTTGGGTCAATTCTATCTAAACAAGTACGCCTTGATGTTACAATTCCATTAATTAATTATTTATGATAAATTATATAAACTAGATTTTCTTCTCCCATGTGTTGCAGATGTCATATTAAAATCTAAAGAAACATGATATTATTAAATAGATATAAAATTAAATTCATAAAAAGATATAAAAAAAAATCAATCAATCTGTAACTACCCAATATAGATTTAAAAATTAATTTAAAGACAGAAAAAATTGGAGAGAGATTAAATAAAAAATAATGAGAAAATGTAAAAAATATCAATTTTAAAAAATTGTAATTTTAAAGATTTTAAATTTTTTATTTGGAAAAAGTAAAAAAATATTTTAAATAAGTACTTTTCACAAGGCCTTATTATAAATAGTAACTTTCCTTAAAAAATATTAGAATATAAGGGATTTTTCGTGAACTTCAAATAATGTGTAGATAACTTTCATTATCTTTGAAATTTGATAAAGAACCCCTAAGTTATAATTTAAAATATAAGAATTTAAGATTTCTATAATTATTATAAGTTTGAGAAGTTTATGTTCGTCTCAAAAAATTGTAAACAGAAGAGAAGTTATTGTTAATATTTTTTAAAAAATTATAGGCTTATTACTTATACCGAAAAAAGGAAATTATAATTTAAAAATAGGTGGTAAATTATTTTAATTTTATACTAATAAATATAATTAATTTAATTTAATTCTTAAGATTAGAAAATTTTAATTTATAATTTATAAGGCATATAATTTGTTATAAGAAAAGAAAATATGTTTGGACCAAAAACCTCGACGCTAAGCCCAGTCGAATATGCGCGATAGGTCTTTCGCTCAATCGAAGCTACCTTAGGGCACACCATTTTCACTTAAACTCTTCCCACGTTGTCTTGATATGTGTGTTTGAATTGACTTATGTATAAATGATTATAAATATAAGTGTTTATTAATAATAAATTATGAGAATAAGTGATTATATTAAAAGTCATTTGTGTTTAAATATTTTTATCCCATAAGTAACTTTGAGAGAAGAAATGTATTTAGATATTGGAGATTTAAGTGATTATTAAGTGGATAATAAGAAGAAAAAGTGAAATAACTTAAATAAGTAATTATGAGAAGATAATTTATTATCATAAGCAGAAAAAATCAACTTCTTCCATAAACACTTATTTGAGGTATAAGTGTTTATTGAAAAGGTTTTTCTGTTTGGCAACTTCAACCCATAATCATTTATGGGATCCCATAATCACTTAAATTCTGTATTCAAACAGGCACTACATAGGATTATCAAGCACGATGGTGATCATGGACATGCATTTGATGGCGTTTGCTTAGGGGGGGGGGGGGTGGGTCATTGTTATCTTCGGTGAGGTTTTGGGGGAGGTGATTTGCATTCTCTGATGATCAAAATCCAATGTAGCGAATCAAAAACGTGCAATTATGAATACCACAAAATCCAAATGGAAATCAACATGATTCAACATCACGCTCCTCAAATTTGGATGATTACTATTTAGTGTGTGTTTCTCTTCGGTTAAGAGAATTGCCAAGTGCGCATAAACAAGCTTTAGCTTTGACATGTGTTTAGATGCAGAACCAAACACACCCTTAAAGATCTAGAATTTAAATTCAAGGTTATTAAAAATGATTCTGAATTATATATAATGATCAAAGTAATTATTATTATATATAATTTTTTGTTTTAATTTGTTCAGTCTAGAAGCACTCACTCTTGCTCATCAATTTCAGTTTTTGTTTACCACCCAATCAATCTCTTCGTTAGTGAAAGCTCTCCACACAACTTAGCATTCAAAAGCATCTCCACCACAAGTTCCCCAAGTCATCACCTTATGTTCTTTTTAATCATTTTTTCCTCGCTTTTCATCTTCTTTATTTTTCAATTTGCTATCTTCTGCCGTCACGTGTGTATGTGTGTATATATACATAATAAAAATGAAAAAGTGGTTGAGCGTGAACCATATCATAATAGTTTATTCAAATAATAAAATGAAGGCAATTTCCGGTCACTTTCTTGCTGACACACTGCAAATTAGGTACACAATTGAAGAACAATAAAACCAGGTCCTGAATTGAGCTACCAAATTTCAAGTTGATTTTGTATAGAAAGAGTTGAGTTGAGTTTCTTATTACTTAAATTTAATAACCATTTTATCTATAGGAGAAAATTCTACAGCTAGTGATCTCATGTCATGCATGATGCATTCATATTCGTTGATGGTTTTGGTGGTATGTATGACAATTAATAGTTAATTTATATAGTTGTAGAGTTTTTAGGAGGAAGATTTATCTTTTCGACAAATTAAATTTAATTCCCTGGCTTCTTCTTCCCTGTCCACTGTCCATTGCATTTTGCATACATTAAACCTAATGAGATAAAATTAAGTTTAACAAATATCTATTTTGAATGGAAAAAATAATAATTATTAATTAACAAGTATTTACATCAATTAAACTGTTTACAAATAGAATACCATTTTGTGTTTAATATGTTATTTATTTTTCATAAAGTTTTTGATGATAGGAACAATAATAGAGTAATAAATATGCTGCGAAAATAAGTGTCTTCTACTTACAAAAATTTATGAGGAGCAATGAAATAAATATATGATAAAATATAAACACTACAAATACATCAAGAAATACCAAGATTTTTAATATGAAAAACACTTTAGGTTAAATGTAAAAATCAGGGGTTATTCAGACTAATGAAAACAACACTACTATCATCAAAATAGAAGTACAACAAAGTCTTAATTAAGTGTAAAATCAGTATCAACAACTCTCTCAATAATCAAAATAAAAATTTTATAATAGAGAATTAAGAAGATAAAAATCTCAAAAATTCAGATTCAGTGCAAATTGGATAGGTCTCATACCAGCCAATAAAATGACAATCTAACCGTTGAAAATGAAAAACCATATATCTCAAACTTGTTAACAAAATTTAAGTGCGATCTAACGGTTAACGAATCTATAAATGAATTTTTCCCGTGATTACTCTGTAAATATGTGAAAATAATATTTTTCTCTTCTTCTTTTTTAAAGGCAACTATTCTACTTTGAAAATAAGATTAGTTTCATATCATAATATGACCCTTATCCATTTAAATAAATGAGACATAATTAATTTTTAGATTTAGGTATTTCCCCAAATAAAAAAGGAGCTCACAACCAACACTTAAGATGAACAACACGTAAAAATAAAAATTAATTAAAATAAGATATATTAAGGTTAATTTAAAATTTATAATAACTTATGTTTAGAAAAGTAAAAGATGATTTGAATCAAGACTCTTTCAATATTTATATTGCGGTTGGTGACACCAACACTAGCCCCATAAACGTAGAAGAGTGGCGTTCTATCTTATTCGTTTGTTAATCATATTAATCAAGCAAAATAAAAGTATATACACGTGACCAACAAATTCCTCATCAAATTGGGAGATAGTTGGATTCGTTCAACATATTGTCCTGATTTTAATCTTTAATTATGTGTATAAAAAATATTTTATTAAATGAGATAAAACTTACTTCGGTGTCTCTATGTTTTAAAAAAATTAATTTTTAATTATTGGTTAAGAATATCTTTTGGGATTACAAAATATACATATACATATAAAATTATAAACATCGAGCTAGCCGCCTGATAAATATTGGAGGTACTATACTTCTAATTTCGAAAAGAAGAAAATTAGCTTTGAAAGATAAAAAACTGTCTTAATTTATATAATTATAAAGTGTTTATTACGGTAGTTGAAGTTGTGATTCCAATCATAGTGATTAGAAAATACTGCCAGAAGTACTAATTTAAACAAATTGCAACCATTGATGACCCAAAAAGAAGGGCAATCACGAAACAATTGTATTCCTCTATAGTTATAGATCTGACCTACAAATTTATATCTTAAACAGTAAACAATAAATTGTAGGAGTGAAAAAGTAAAAGGATGACAAAACGAATATACTATTATGCTGCTGGTTTTTGTAGGAAGACGCATCTGATGTGCATCGCAATCATTGAGACCAAACAAATTAAAACGTACCTGACTATTATTGTTATTGCTCGAAAAAGAATAATAATTTTGTTGAATTTGTGATTTAATAATTTAGTTGACAGTTTAATCAAGATTGCAATTTTTTGTTGAGAGTTGAATTACGATCATGCCTATCTAATTATTGGAGTTTATTTCTTTGTCTATTTTCTATACTTACTCACTTTATGCACATTTTGTCCAATTCATTTGTTGGCATTAATTTGATCAATCTTTTTAATTGATTATGTGATTCATTGTTAACTTTCTTTTTTAAAAATTTGTTGTCATTCTTTATTACTTGAATTTGTATCGAATTAAATCAATTTGAAGATATTTTCAGCCCCTAATTTTATTGATCTTATTTAATTTGTTTCAATTTATTTTCTTTCAAAACCTCCATTTACTTTCCAAAAGCAGTTAGGTTAAATAATAAATGACTCAACACATTTTAAGTAAGATTTCATATCAAATATTATAAGTAAAAAAAATTATGTTAAAAGAGCTACTCCTAGTTGGCTTGAAATGTTTAAATTTGGTTCAGTAATATAATATATCAAATAATCATACTAAAAAAAACCTCTATTTACTTGGTAGTAGTTATCTTTAAGACTCACATGGACTTTCTCTACTCTCCACTCATAAAATAAAACGAGGATCAAAAGGAATAATCCATGATTCCTGGTACGACTATTCACAATGGACCAAAATGAAGTGGAAATTAATTTCCACAAAACAAATAAATCATCCATCGGTTCCATATTCATTAGTTTTAGAATTTTGATTTTGTTTCAAATATTTTATTATTTTATCAGACTTTCAATGCATTTTTTTTCCAAATATACTTTTTTCTCATTTAATTCAATATATGTCTTTATTTTTTAGTCAAATTATTAAATGGGAATATTTTATTCAATTTTTTTATAGAATTAGACATAATAAATAATTCATTAGCCGGTATAAAAAACCTTAAACTATAAAAGATACATGGAACTAAAGGAGTACCATATTTTGCATACGAAATAAACATGGCGCGAGCTCATTATTAACTACAACCAAAATAAGTTAATCATCATAACAAAACAAGTAACATGCATTGATTTGTCTTTTTTATCCTTATTTATTTAATAACTAGTCTTATAACTTATGTTAAATAATTAAAAGGAGTTAGATGAATAAGAGTGAAATTAAAAATTTTTCACTTGTTTTTGAAATATTTAAAAATGTAACAAATTTTGTTTAAATAAGTAAAATTATTAGAAACATTTTTATATTCTCAAGCGAGGAGTAGATTATTTCATTAAAATGGTCAGAGGCGGTAGAAAGACAGCAATTTAAATTTGGGAGACGCGTGAATGATTTTAGGGTTTACTTGGGTTGGTTTATATAAAAGTGATTATAAAAATAAATATTTATTTATAATAGATTATGAGAATAAATGATTATATTAAAAGTGATTTATAATTGGATATTTTTATCCATAAGTGATTTTTAAAAAAATGTATTTAAATTTTGGTAATTTAAATAATTATTGGATAAATAATAAGAAAAAAAAATGAAATACGTGATTATATGAGGATAAATGATTATTATAAGTAAAAAATTAATTTTTTTATAAATATTTCTTAAAAATATAAATATTTATTAAAAAGTAACTAAGATTTGCAAACATCGACACATGTTCACTTAAGTGATTTCATGTGATTATATATGCTATTGAATCAGGCACTTAGGGGTCTGTTTGTTTTAACTATTAAAAGCATATTTTGACCCAAAACTTGGTTTAATTTATTTTACATGATATTTGGCAATTTTTGCAGTTTTCGTTGGACAATGATTTTCCAGCCAAAACGTGATTCACACAGAAGTAGCAGTGGACCTGCTTTTCTATTCTACTTTTTCATTTTGATCTGTATTTATTATAAAGTCAGATAAAAATGAACCACTAAAAATGAGAAAAAATAGAAAAATTAAAAAAATAAAATTTTCATAAAATTTTTTCTATCTAGTAACTAAAATGTCCCTTCAAAATTTTAATCTCAATGAACTTTAACTTGCAAGAAAATATTATATCAAATATATTATATTCTCAATTAAATAAATATAAATTAAATTTTAGTTCAAGTGAATTAAATTAATCATAAAATAAAGCGTAAACTTTATTTAAAAAAATTATTAATTTTATTAAAATTAATTTTTAAATAAATCATCCAAAAATAAATATTTTAATTTAAAATTAATTTTTATTATCACTACATTACAAAATCATCAAAAACTCATTTTTGACTATATAAAAAAGTAAAGGGACTTTAATCCTTGGAATTTCTGTTACCTCTGCGTGTGGGGCCCATGCTCCTGCCGCTCCGCCATCCAAAAGTTGGTCCATTTTCTTGGAAGACTTTTGATTGGGGCCCATATGCCCTTTCTCCACGTGGCATTACTTCTTATGACCACCTTTTCTTTCTTTTTTATTTCCATTTATTGTTATCTCCGGGAATATGTATATGTTATAAGGATCACTTTTAAGTATATTAAAAATTTTTATTATATTCTTAAATTTATAAAAAATAAAAATAAAATTTTTAATTTTATCTCTATTAATTTAACTTATTTCATTAAATATAGGATAAATTACTATTTTTAATCCTAAATATAGGATATTTTACCTTATTTCTAACTATAGGAATATTTATTTTATATGAGATAGTGTTTATTATATATTTTTAAAAAATACCTCTATTTAATGTATCTAAAAAAAAATTAAATAAGAGTACTTTTAAAAAAATCTATTTTTTAATAAATTGAGGTAGTTAAATAACCTTAACTTTTATTCTTAATCTGTATGATTCAATTAAAAAGGTTTTATATTAATAAACGAATGAAGTATAATACTCTCACCAGTTCATAAAAATTGTCTTTTTAGGGTTTTCACACAAAGTAAAAAAGTTATTAAATGATCTATATTATTGTAAATTTTAATAATATTTTACTAAAATATCCTTAAATTAAATGCTCATTATATATTAGATAATAATGAAGGGTAAAACAATAAAACAAACCATTAATACTTCATTGACATTTGAAAATGCTTGAAATTGTGAAAAATTTCAAAAACCCTAAAGGGATAATTATTACGAACTAGAGAGAGTATTAATAATACAATAAATAAGAGATAAAAAGGATAAACCACTATATAATATTTTATATTATGACACATAAAATCACCTCAAAACACTTTATAATGTGCATAGGGGGAAGTATTATTTGAAAGCAACAAAAAAAAAGCACATGGCTTTATAAAAAAAAAGGCCACATTCATCACTTCAAGTACCTAAGAATCTTCAGTCCAACAGATTAGTTTGTAATGCCTACATAAATCTTGCAAATGAAACATTTGTTTTGAAACATGAAAATAAATATATCCTATTTATGTTTATTTTTTTCAATCCTAAATATAAGTCATCTTTAAATTACCTCAAATATCTTAAAAAAAGAATAAATCATTAAATTTTTCAAGAAATTTCAATATTTTCTATCATTTTTATTTTTAATTACATTATAACAGGAGCATAAATAGTAAAAATAATTAATACACCAAATAATACCACAAATTACTTTATATTTAAGAATAAATATTATTTCTAGCATATGCTCTATATTTAAAATCCAATGGAGAATATATTTATAGATGAGCCTTCAATTTTAGATTTTGAATGGTAAAAGAAATACAGCATATGATTGATATTGTAAAAGATGTTGTACTAAAAAGAGGCTTTATTTTTTTGGGAGGATTACCATTGAGGACCAAGGTTTTAATTTAATTATAAAATGGGATTCATTGTTTATTTAATTACAAAAAATGACCACTTTTTTAAAATTAAATATAAAAAATGAAATTATCAAAATATCATCAAATGTTATCTCTCCCTCCACCCCCATTGGTCAACAATTATTGTCGGCCGGTCTACAATCACCGGCAACCGATAACCGGTCAATGATTGCCGGTGACCGGTCAACGTTTGCCTAAAAAAATGACTCACAACTTATTTATTCTAAATTTATAACTTAATTTTTAAATTTTTATTTTATAATTCCTTTTCCGCAATTTACTACTTCTTTATTCTAAATTTGCAACTTATTTTTCAAACTTTTTCTATGAATTGTTTCAGCATTTTTGTAACTTCCTTTTTAGATTTTGCAACTCACTCTAGATTTGCAACTTGCTTTCCAAGTTTTTATTATAAATAGTTTAATGTTTTACAACTTTCTTTTTAAAATTTACAACTTGTTTTCAAAATTTTCACTATACATTATTTCAATGTTGTTGCAATTTGTTTTGCATATTTTGCAACTTGTTTACTTTGAATTTGTAACTTATTTTTCAAATTTTTACTATCAATTATTTTAGTAAAAATCTTTTCTAATTGCAAAATATGTAAAAAAAAAGTTGCAAAAGTACCGAAAAATTCATAGTAAAATATTTGAAAATAACTTGCAAATTTAAAGTAAGTAAATTATAAATTTAAGAAAAAAAGTTGTAAAAAACTGAAACCATTTATAATAAAAACTCGAAAAACAAGTTACAAATTTAGAGTAAGTAAGTTGCAAAATCTAAAAAAAAGTTGTAAAAGTACTGAAATAATTATAGGAAAAATTTTAAAAATAAGTTACAAATTTAAAGTTAAGAACTTGTAAAATGTAGAAAAGATTTAAAAGAAGTTTCAAAATAAAAATTTGAAAACTAAATTGTAAATTTAAAGCAAATAAGTTATAAAATCTAAAAAAAAAATTATAAAGTTTTTTTTAGTAAATGTTGATCAGTCACCAACAGTCTTTGACCGACCATCGATGACTGTTGACCGGTCATCGATAACCATTGATAAATATTGACTGGTCGCCGCCGATTGTTGACCTACGAGCGTAAGGGGAGAAATAATATCTTAGAGTATTTTAGTAATTTTATATTTTTATATTTAATTTTAAATAATTAATTTTTTTATAATTAAATAAATAATAAATTTTATTTTATAATTAAATTGATATCGTGTTTCTTAATGATAATTTCCCTTATTTTTTTTTGTCAGTTAATGTACGACCAGCATGCAGGCTTTCTGAGTTTGTGGTTGCCACTTCTCAAGGCATCAATAAGGATGATGACGGGACAATAATTCATGAAATCATATTTAAATCATTTAATTATGATTTTTACCAATATTATATATATTTTATATACGCCAGTATTATATTATAACTTCATTAATACTTCTTCCATTCTCAGTAAAATTTACTTGAAAGAAAGATAAATTGAGATTTCTATAGAAAAACATTTACAAATAAATAGTACTAATCAAAAATTTAGTTAGTTTGAATTGAAAATTTAGTTGGTTTAAATTGAAAATTTTTAAAATTGGTTTTAATTGGAAAATATTATGTTATGTAGGTCCTAAAATGATTTTCTCCCAATTTACTTTTTAAAACAATTTTATGGCTCCAAGTATAAGTCATTTTAGAAATACTTGTAGAGTATTAATTACTTTATTTTAAAAATATTCTACCTAACAATTACTTTATGAAATATTAATTATTTTAGAAAGTATAATATCTTATTAAATTTATGATATTTATTAGGAAAAAAATTGGAAAACAAAACAATTTTTAGATAATTTTATTAATGTAACTAACTTTTTATAGTTTTTGTGAGATAGTTCATAGTTGAAAGTGACTTATATTAAGAATTGAAGAAAGCATCACATAATCAAATTTTTTAAAATATTTTTTCATGAAGAGGATTTAAACTCTTAAATTTTTCCTAATCATATGATATTAAGTATTGCCAAATCAAATTTGGGTATTGTTAAGTTTAAATGAAATTAACTTTTACAACTTCCAACATGTTTCTATTTGCAAAATTTTAACTCCAAACCTTACTTAACATTGTTGAATTCTCCACCATCTTTTAATTACTACCAACACCAATTCCATTATCACTTGAGCTAACCAAAGAAGTCTTAAAAAATTGTATGCCCTATAACTTTGCCGAGGATCCTAAAGATATGATTGTGATCAAATTAAATTTAACTTTTTATGTATCTTATTCGACACTCTTTTGAACTATTTAAAACCTAAAAAACATAAACATTACGAAGATGGTTGTTTGTTAAAGGCATGAAATATTCCAAATTCCAAAATAAATATAATGCCCGTAAATGAGGCCGCAATTTTAGACTCCAAATAGTCAAACATCAAATTTGTATAATATTCAACAAAAAAAATGATGGATGAAATAAAAGCATTTATTTGTTTTCTTACAAACAATAGAAATATTTAAAAACTACAAGAAATAAAATTGCAGGAGACTAAAACATTTTATGATAATTAAATAATACTTCCTCTGTTACTTAATATATGGAAATATGAGGAACCTACTTTTTATATTTTCCAAAATATAAAAGATAAATAAGATTTGTGTAGTGTATTTAATATTTTTTTGAAAAATGACCCTAATAGTTAATACAATTCATTCTTATTAATTACTACAAGAAAAGAGTCTTTTACCTCAAATATTTAAATGGAGGTGTTTTTTGAAACTATTTTGTATTTATGATAAATTTAATAATTCCAACTATTTTTCTTAATTTATGTGAATTAGTTATTTGTCTTTTATATTCCCTCATGTCTATAATATATGATTTTTCTAATAATTTCACACATTTTAGATAAATTTTATTACATCCTTATACTTTAAGAAAAAAGGCTAAAAATTTCATTTTTACTTATATTAATTATCAAAAACAAACAAGTTACAATGTTCCTTTTCATTATTCCAACACAAGTTACATTACTATTCATTAGATGAATGAGGAATAAAAAAAATAAATCAGTATAAAATATCTTATATCATAAACCAATAAAAAATTCTACAATATACCATATAATATTAATCGGATGAAATATTAAGGAATGGAGGGAGTAATAGAATTGAGATTGTAAAATACATAAATTAGTACTTTATTTGATTCTTAATATAAATATTTTTTTTAGAAAATCTTTATAATCCTTAACGTAAGAATTTTTCTTTTAAATTTAATAAAACTTTAATAAAAGATTTCCACGCACGCTTTTTATAGTTTTAACTTTCACCATCCACCAAATAATAATTGAGGAGTTGAAGGTGGGTCAAGAGTTTTGAAAGAGGAATATAAGACAGTGGACGACCACGTGCAGCATTTCTGGTTGCCACTTGTCAACAATTATTAATGAACACTCCCTTGAATGTGAGTTTCATTAATTTCAACTGTCATATCAGAAATAAAAGTACTCCAAACATATGTAAAGTCATCACACTCACACGACACATGGGTTTTCTCAAGTGATCCTGGACCTTACGTTGGATTGTGATTTATAAGTCCGTGCATTACATTAAACTAAAGAAATTAATTAGATATATTTTTCATGTGATGGATTCAATTTGGGCTGAATTGTGCTATTTATAATACATATATAGTGTAGTTTGTTATAAATTTTATTATATTTATTGAATATTGATAATGATAAAGATAAAGATGAATAAATGAAAAGGATGAAAATAAGCTAAGTCATCACAATTTTTTTAAGTGGTTTTGTAAAAATCATAGCTTTTCAGCCTCATTAATCTCCCTAATGGCTTTCTACACAATAAAAAATGGTGATTCCTTAATAGTGAGCATTCTACTCATTTAGATATATTTGGTGAGTTTGAGACCAAACAAAATTTCCATGAGTAAATACTAAATAATGTCAGCCGATTGATAAGAACTGGATTGTGGGCCCCTTATGTTTCATATAGAATTTGAAGTATGTTTCATTCCTAATAACTTATAAATATTGTAAATTTTTATGGATTTTAATGTAGATATATTGATATGATTATCATTATCATATAAGATTATTACTCACTCTAATTCTTAATATAAGACCCTTTTAACTAAATTATACAGATTAAGAATGAGAATTAAAACTAATTAATTATCTCAATTTCTTCAAAAATTTCAATATTTTTTCAAAATTATTCTTATTTAATTTTTCTCTCTTTCTCTTTGGATATATTAAATAGGAACATTTTTTGAAAATGTATAATAAATACTATCTCATATATTATAAAGGGTCCTATATTCAAAACTAGGGAAAAATACTCTATATATAGGACCGGAGAGAGTATTATGTAAGAGGATATTAATTACTTTTCCTGTTCTATTTTATTGTCTTTTTAAGATTTTGGCACAATGATTAAAAAAAAAATAATTATTATTCATTTAATTTCTTGAAGTAATATACTATTAAATGTTTAAAGATATAATTGAAAAAAATAATTATTTTTTATTAATTTTTTTAAATAATAAATAAAATAAAATATTGAAAATTTTTTAAAACAATATAAATGGGACGGAGGGAATAACATATAATGGATAAAAGTAGCGAGGATCACATGTATAATGATGGTTCCGAATCAAATGAAGGTTGGGAGTGCTGATTGATTCGTCCTTTTTCTGCTGAGGTCCACGTGATGATAAGGGACTGGGGGATTCTCTCCAGTGGGACCCAGTTCAGCCACGATTCTAGTGTGGCATGATTTAATTTTTTTAAAATTAAAAGTTATAGATAAAAGATAGATTTTTTTAAGAATTATGTAGATATATATTTTGTATGATTTTAAATTTTTTATTTATTAAAAAAATACTATATAATAAAAATTGGATCAAACTTGATCTTTACAGTTTACTCTTTTATGTTTTTTTAGTACTTAAAGAAAAAAATATTAAATAAATTTAAAATTACACAAAATATATATCTACATGTTTTTTAAAAAAATTATTTTTATCCATAATTTAAAAAAAAAAAAAAACTACCATGATGAAATCGCAGTAGTTGGGTCCAAGAGAGATCCCGACCCCAAAGAAAAGACATACTTCCCTGGAGACATAGGTCATCCTAAAATAATTTACCCCTTCTCTAAGCTGTACAATGCCATAATGCAGGAGCCATATATTGCAAATTTTTAACTTTTGCGGGACCAGACACACACACGTGTAAATACCAAAATACATACATATTGAGAAATTAGTATAAAATATAAAAATTATAAAAACTCATATACCTTCAATATATATACATTAAAAACTTTCAAAAGCCATACTTATATGTGCGATTGAATAAAAAAAAAAAAAGAGTTAGAGCAAGTCTTGCATGTTTGAGCCTTATTATTGAGAGGTTGAAGCTTTTAAGTTCTATATCAATGGGATATCAGTGTGTGGATATAGATTATGAGACATGAGCTTTTGAATTATTACCCAAATTAGATGGATTTGTTTAGTCCCGTAACTTCATTTAGTAATAATAAAAAAAAGCCATATTTTATTTATAAATCATGCACCATACAATTCTTTTCCCAAACATTTTCTTTTGGGTTTCTTATAAAACATAGACCCACCTTTAGTTATTTATAAATCATAATCATTCTATTCATATTTTTTTGACAAATTTATTGAGATAAATCTTTTATGCTAGATTTTTTAAACAATAAAAGGCTTGCTCAGTAGTGAACGATCAATATAAACATATCAAAATGCCTTTATTAATAATTTTTAAACTTGAATTTAATTTTATGATAAAATATTCTGACTATCCTTTTATTTTACTCTGATTACAAAGACTTCCTGTCTATTTTAAAAAATAGACTTTATTCCAATCTGTTAACACCATTAAGAATATTTTTTAGAGATTCTAAAATTATATTTACTCATAAAAATTTATATTGAACTAAATTTTATTTACTAATTTACCCCTCAATCATAAATTTTATACCCCTAAAATACTATTTATTAATTTTGTATTCTTAAATTTTATTTAGCTTAGGTCATTTTTACTTAAAGAAAACATAAAAATCTTGATTCAAAATTTTTAATAACTTTTTTCACAAATATGCATTTAACAAAGTGTGTTAAAAATTTACAATTCAAACTTGTATCTTTTTTTATAATTTAGTGAAAAAACTTAAAAATATACTTGTCTAAAATATTTTTAAGCCAAAAAATGTACTAAGAACATATTACTAAATAAATGTGTTAAAAAAATTTTAAAATCAAAAAATAAATCAACTTTCTAATAAGTTCAATAAAATTATTAAAAAAAATGATCAATAAAATTTATAATATAGTAAAAAAGTTTAAAACTAAAAATACATGTAGTAATATGTTTTTGGCCAATATAAATATTTAAACAATTTTTAAATATTATTTTCTTAAATGGGATATCTTGGTTAAACAAAAAATTTAGCCCGTTTGATTTTTAGTTTGTAAAAGTAAATAAGAATAAAATGAAGTTTGTAAAAAAAAAATTGGGTAAAAGTAAAAATAAAATGAAGTTTGGGTAAAAGTAAATTTGTTATAAGTTGTTATATTTGGATATTTTTTCACAAAAGTAAAGTAAGTTTGACAAATTAAAATTTATTTGAATGATAAGAGTTAAAAGTAATTTTAGATATATAATTATTAAAAAAATATAAGTTTTATAATATAAAATTATATAACTAATTGAGTTATACTTTATAGTAGTGGTAATAATAATAATAACAACAACATAGTTAATTTTAATTATCGAAAGTAAATATCAATGAAAAACTAAAAAATGATGTTTGAAAATAATATTTATATTGACCTAGAAAGGAGTGGGAGCATATATTGGGAAAAAGTTGGTTTAAATCCATTTTCATTTTTGAAAAGGTAAGTTTATCAAATGCTAAACACATATTAAAAAAATTGTTTAAAAATCATAATTGAATTTTAAAAATGATAAATCAAACAGCGACTTATAATGTGATTTAATATCAAAATTCTAGAAACCAAGCATGCACCGCCTTGTTGCTATCTGGACCCGGCCAACCACCACAAGGTATACCCGGGCCCCACTCACCCAACGTCAGTACACTTGTGTGTGTGTGTTTTTTTTTAAATAAACGGCTGATAACTAAAATTTTAATGATTTGATTTTTTTAATCTTTAGTATTTACATGTAATATTAAATCTAATCAATTTAATTTTGATATTAAAAAATTGATAAGAGATATAGAATCCAAACACACTGTTACGTAGTCTTCAAAAAGTTGTTTCCCTGCTAAATAATTAAAAAGTAGATCATATATTGTATAGAATTTGAAGAAAATTGTATTATTCATTCTTCAACAACAATGCCATTTTTAATTTTATTTTATTCCACTAAGCATATTCTCAACTGTTAGCCGAGCAATATATAAAAATTATTGAAATGAATTTTATTTTTCTTGGTGAGACATTTTTATATAGATGACCGTAGATCAAATTTGAATCAAATGTTTAAGGGACTAACCAATTGTGACAAGGTCAAGTCTCTTACAGGCTTACCAGGACGACCGAAATTGCTGTCTCTCTCCCGGCTTCTATTACTATGTTAATTATAACGGCTAAAACCTAAAAGCAACAATTAAAAGGTCCGTTTTTTTTTTTTTCTTTATTCTAGTTCTGGGGTTGATATCTTGAGATCCCTCTCTTCCTATTACACTCTGCCACCTCAGCATTCATCCTACCCTTGGAGATTCACACTTTTTTTCTTTTTATTTCTATTTTTTTTAAGATAGACACGGCAAGCAACGCTTTAAAGTTACAAAAATGGGGCAGACACTCCAAATTTTTTTTCTTTTCTTATTTCCATTCTGAAATAACTGAAATATCCTTCAGAAATGTTTGTGATATTATGATATTAGGGGTTACTTGGTAAGAAAAAGATACAAAGGGAAAATTCTTAGGAAGTAAGATTTAATTTGAGAAATTAGTAAAATTCAAGAAAGATCTACTTTGTAAGTTATTTATAATAATTTTTTTAAATATACTTTTATTATCTTAATATTTTTTTAAAAAATGGTATTTATATCACTAATCTTACAATATAATATACTTATTTAAAAATAAAATTAAACTTTTCAGGAATAAAACAATAAAACAAGCAAGTTATGATATAATTTTGTATAAAACATAGTTCCTAAGAAGTTACTTCCCAATAAGTATACCAAGTGACCCCTAACCTAATAACAAGTATGAGTTATAAATTAATAGCTTAGGTAACACTAGATAAAATCAATGATGTTTTTATATGCGCACACAGGATAAAAGAATATAAATTCTAATTCTAATATTTATTTAAAAAATAATAATTCTAATAAATTCATTCCACATTTGTTGAGATTGCCTCTACCTTTGCCTTTGTTTCTTCCCATACATAAACTTTTAGATGGAGCTTCTCAATTTTTTTTTTTGCATAGATGATGAGCACACCTTATATTTTGATAAAATTAAGGCTTTAGTTATAGTACATAATCTCCTTTAATTTTGAATTATGAGTAAATCACTTGCCTGACTTTTAAAATTTGATAATAAACTCCTTTAAACTTTTAGATTTATATAAATAACTTTTTTTGTCACTAATATCCATTATTTCAATAAGATTAGGTGATATGATAGACTTTATTTTCATCTACTTTAGAGCTTGAGGCCTTATTTGCATACAAAAATAGATTTAAGGGAGTTACCCGCATAAGAAAATAAAATATAAAAAGATATATGATATACTTCGTCCAGTTTTTTTTATAAAAGACTTTCAATTTCTTTATATAAATTAATGAAGTTTGTTATCTTCTTAAAATTCTAAAAAAAAATAAATATTTTTTTTATCTTTATTTAATATACTATTACAATTCACATTAAATACCATTTGACCAGTTAAGAGTGTCTCTTTCATTCAAAAAGTCTAACAACACAGGTTACGAGAAGAAATAAATGATGAGGGTAAAAAAGAAAAATTTTCATTAAATACTACAAAGTCCCCTATAAAAATGATTAGAAAAAACTTTTAAAATATCCCTTATAAAAAGAACCAGATGGAAGAATATGTTTCATTGATGAAATACTCCTTCCAGTCTTAAATATAACTTATTTGTAATTACTTCACACCTGTTAAAAAAATTAATTATGATTTGTTGGAGGCATTAAATTTCTCAAAAATATCACGTTTTTCCAATATTACTCTTAATTTGATTCATTAAAATTTAACACCCATATTAACTACTACTTGCTCTAGTTTCTAACATAAACCGCTAAGAGAAGAATGGTTATAGTTTAAAATATAAGTCATATCTAGATCATTAGATAAATTTTCATAAATGTCCCTCATTAATTAAACAATGAAAGAGATTACATAAAAAATTTATAATTAGAAAGGTAAATCATTTAATTAGGGTGAATCTAGAAAATAAATTAAAATTGGGAGCAATTTAATAAGTTTAACAACTTTATTAATATTTATAATATAGTAAAAAATGACTTATATTTAAAATTGGAGATAGTATTCCTAAACTCCTCTTTCCATTTGATAAAATGCATGTAATAAATAAATGAAAATTTGGGAAAAAGTATTTAATGCCACTTATTTTTTGAAAAATAACTTATAATGAGGACCACCAAAATTTGTTGGAAAGTGACCTACATTAAAGATAGGGGGAGTGACAAATTAATTAATGAAAGTAAGTTATATGCACAAATTTAATTTAAAAGATTTTTGGTGCTACTAGTCAAATTTAAATATAAGATGTTATTTACCTATGATTCAAAGTTTAGAAAAATTTTGTGTAATTTAGCCTAGAATAACATCATTTTGGGAATCTGATTCATTTAATCTCAATTGTTGTCCAAATCGATGGACTAAAACACCAGTTTTAAGAAGCATCGCCACCCTTGAGTGAAATCGTGACCGTTCATTACTTAATCACAAATTCACCGATGCGTAGAAGGGAACTAGGAAGAATAAAGCTTCTGGGAGCACAAACAAAACTTATCGTTTATTTTCTGGAACAACCAAACAAACAATTTACTCTATCTAAATTCTATGTTTTTTTGCGGCCAAATCTAAATTCTGAATTGAACTTAAGCAAGACTGCTGAATGCTGATTTACGAATGGTATAGATAATTAAATATATTACATATAGGAATGATATGACTAGTGAAGGGATATGCCAATAGATTTATTTTTTGGATAGAAATATGGCAATAGAAATTAAATTGTCTCTCTAGAGGACTCTGTACGATACAATGACATAACAAATTTTAGCTGGACTTCTATTTCTGAAGGTAAGATGTTAGGCTTCTTTAAATTTGTTTTTTATTTTAATGTTTTTAAAATAGTTTTGTAGGATTGTTTTGTAAAATAAGTTTTGAAAATAAGAAAATAAAAAAATTTGTTTAAATAATTCTTACCAAAATCATAATTGGCAAGTATTAAATGAGTTATTTAAAATTTATGCTATTAATAAAAAATATATTTTTCATATTTTTTTGTATTTTTTAGAATAAAAATGTAAAATATCTTAAAAATATTTTGAATTTTCTAGTTTTTTATGTTTTGTTTTCAAAAATAATAAAATTGTCCTAAAAATATGAATTAAACAGTCCCATAAGCTTTTTTTTGTTCCCCCAACCCCTTTTGAGATTTGTATTATATTGATTAAGAAGTAAAAAAACGGTGCTAATAAAATTTTTAATATTTTAAGTTATACTAATAATTATTTGAGATAGTTTATGTTGTGTAATAGGTTTATGCGAAAAATTTTAAAAAAATGAATATATCTAAAAAAAAAAAATGCAGAGTATAATAGAAGAGAAATGATGCACGTGTATCATTTCCTAGTTATAAAAAATTTCCTGCCACGTGTATCATTTCTTATAATTAAGAAATGATACACGTGGCATATAAGAAATGATACACGTGGCAGGAAACTAATTGAGGAGGGAAAAGGATCAAAGAGAGGGTTGGTGGATGGAGGGGGTGGGAGGGAAGGCATGTCGTGGCCTCAGTTGAAACCTGTCCGTATTCACCGCAGTCCACTATGGCTCTACCTCTCCCAGTTAACAACCTCCCCCTCCTTTCATTTTCTGCTTTTGTCCTCTTGTCCTTTTATTTTTAAATAGAAGGAGTATTTTTTTAAATTAATGATTACTGGTGAATAATATTTAAAAATTAAATGATATTTTTAAATAACCTGAATAATATTTTTTCAGAAATTAATTCCTAATTATTATTATTAAAAATTTTAGGACTCAAGGTCAATTTTATTTGAACTTAAAGGACTAAAATAGAGATAGAAATAATTTAGTCATTTCAGACGTTGAATGTATTATAGATCTAAAAGCTAAATCTAATTTATAGATCTACATAGGTTTTTGGTTTTTAAGATTAAGCCTCAGCCTTATAAAGATTTAACCTAATGTAAAGCTTATTTAAAAACATGCTTAAAAAAAATAAAACTTTTAGTAGGTTTTATGGTCTTCTAAAATGCATGAAGCTTATATTAGTAACTAGATTTTTCTTCTCCATGTGTGATGTGTGAGGTACATTGGGGATATTTTATTTAATTCTAAAATATATTAAATTTAAAAAAATATATTACTAACTCCTCATATGAAAAAATGATATCAATTAAAATTAATATAGATTTTATAATTAAAAATATTAAATTTTAAAAAATGTGGTCCACCTAAAAAAGGGAAAAGATGGATCCAGTTGCAAAAAATAAATAAATAAAAAAACAGGACCATTTAAATAAAAAAAAAAGAAATGGTATGGAGTCCAAAGTACTGATCCCATTTTACTTTTTATTAAATAGTGATATTGATACTAAATTACTAATGCTGAATGAAAAAATATCATAATTTCATATATTATTATATTATATAAACAGGCCGCTGGGTTAGGCTTTAACCTATTTACTTGAATAGTTATGAATATAGACTTGAGTGGCACCTTTTTATTAAATAGGTTAAGTTACCCCAGAGAAAAAAAAAAAGTTAGACCACATGTTAGACCGCCTGACATGTCCCTGAAGTGTGTTAGACTGAAGAGAACCTGAACCTGTTAGGAATTTAGGTGCAGGATCCGCGTGAAATGCGCGTAAATATAATATACTCATTCTGTTATATTATAATATACTCATTCTGTTATATTATATATAGGACATATTCTAAAGTTGTTCATATATTTAAAAGATAAATTACTTTATTATTACTTCATTCTTTAATATAAAAAATAAAAATAAAATTATATAGAATAATAAAAATAATAAATATTTTTGAAATATAAAATAATTTTTAAAAATATTCTTATTTAATGTTAGTAAGCTTTACCTTATGTAATTAATATAAATTAATTGTATTGATAGTTTTAAATGTCATTTTAATTAGAATTATTTTTTAAAAAAATTATTAAATACATCAGATAAATTCTCTATATCCCTTATATTTTAAAATATAAAAGCTCTCCTAATTATTCATTATATTTAAAAACAGAGTAATATTCAAAGCATATTAAATTTTTTCTTATTTTATCCAAAATTATTTATAATGGAAAGAGATAAATAAGCAGAGATATAATTATGTTATATTACAATTTAATAAGGCTAATATTAAAAAATTATAGTAATTTTAAAATATTTTAAAATACCTAATTTATTTCAACTAATTTTTTTAATAAATATAAAGTCGTTAGAAGTTGTCATCACGTAAAAACAAGGAGAGTAATAAGATAATAAAGCTACAAAGTTTTCTTTTTTTATTCATAATAAAGCTAGAAAGTGGAAAGAGAGAGGAGTGAGTCGTAGATCCAGATGCTATGGTCCAATTTTCGTTAACGACTCAGATTCTTCTGCCCCGATAAGCATTTACCCGGAGAGCTCCCATCTTAGAAAATAAAAATATAATTTATTTTATTTTATAAAATGTTAGTACATCCTCCAGGTTCTCCAAATATATATTCTTCCAAATAAAAGTAATAGTAGTAAAATAAAAACAGGCATGAAAACTGGTAGGAGTCGTATTATTACGGTTGTTTATGAAAATACAAGGAATAGTAATTTCCATGATTTATAAATAATAGGTTTCATATGAGATTTTGTAAATATATATAAATAAATATAGAAAAAAAAAAAGATTCTACTTTGATCGGGTTCGTTTGATGATTTGACTTTGAACTTATTCCTTTTAAATTACGATATAATAATGCTTCATCTCCCGATTCTACTATGCGTCATTTGTCTGTCATTATATAGAATTTAAATACATACCTAACTAATTTATTTCATCGGGAGTTTTCCTATGTTGGCAAGGCCATATGTTGCAAAAATTTAAAGGTGAGTAATCAATACTTATCATCATAAACATTCTTTAAGCCATAAGATTTGTTATGGCTTTAATAAACCTTTAGGACCCAACGCAACCAAGAAATATCAACAAAAAACAAAAGGAAAAATTTATGAATATAAATAGTATAATTTTAAAAAAATTTTGCCATAAAATATTATTCCTAGCTAATAATTAATAAAGTAACAAATTATTATTATTGTTATTATTATTATTATTGCTATGTATAATATATATTATATATCTCATTACAACACTAATAATAAGTACTATGTGAGATCAGTTATATGAATTACATAATGTTATTGTACTTTATTAAAAATCATATTTTCAAATAAAATCATTCATCAAGAGAATCTCATCTTGTAACTCCCATAGTGTTCGTTATAGTTTCCTTTTATATATTTCTATAGGGTTTAAGATTAATTGATCAACTCTCCCATTGATTCATTTAGTTATTTTTTTTGTATATGTTCAAATCACTTTAATCGATTTCTTAAAATTTTCTTTTTACTGTGCACTATTCCAACTTGATTTTCTTTGTATATAATCATTTCACATTTTATTGTTTCTTATATAGTCACACATCCATTCTAACATTCTTAACTCTCCTACCCTATTTTAAATTCTTGTTATCTTCTTTGAAGCTCTACATTCACTACTTATAACATTATTAGTTTTATACTAGCTCCATAAAACTTTTTTTAAAGTCTAAATTGTATTCCCTTCTATTCATAAAAATTATCAATTTAGGATTTTCAAATTTTTTCATAATATTTATTACTTTAGAAATTCAATAAAGAATTAATTATAGTTTTAATATTTTACTTTTCATTAATATTAAATGGATCATTTAAGAGGACATTTAAATTAAGATAATTTTGATAAAATATTATTAAAATTTACAATAATTTAGGTTATTTAATAATTTTTTTAACCAATATAAAAACCTTAAAATGAGTGATTTTACGAAATGGTGAGAATACTTGGTAGTCACAATAACCCCCGATCCTTCTCACTACTTTAACCACAAATATATATAATTAGATTTTTTTAATTGCAGAACCAAAGCGTTTCTTGTATATAGTAAATTATAAAAAAGCATGAATTCATTCTTTTGGAGCATTTTTTTCTTTTACTCTTAAAATAGGAATTACCCACAAAAAATATGTAACAGTCCCAACTCCTCTATCTATTCATTCATCGCATGTTCTTTAAGAACTGTTAACTCACTTCTATTATATGACATTAACATTTACGATCCCTAATTGATTAGATCTCTCTCTCTCTCACACGTGTGAGATCGTTATCTTTGTTTACAAAATTTACATATTTATTTCTTTCACCCTTACTAGCCAGAGGACGGGGGCGATAAAAGTAGAGAGAAAAAATTGAAAAGAAAATTGAATTTTTTTTACTTACACTGAGGAGAAAAATGAAAGGAGGAGAAAATTGAAGGAAAATAATATATAGACCTCATATATTTTCCCCCAATTTTGTTATCAAAATAGAGATTTTGGAGAGAAAACTCTTATTTCAAAATTATTTCACCAATTTTTTTCACTATAAGAAAAATATCTATATTATTTTTAGATTTAAATATTGACATATTATATATTTTCAATTTTAGCATTATTTTAAATGTTTGAAATCAATCTATAAAAATTAATTTTAAAAATTAAAAAAATTAAGATTGAATAAAATAATTTTAAATTAAGATTAAAATTAGAATTATATGTTAATTTCATTTATTAATAGGATATGGAAATTATATAAATAATATGGTAGAATAACAATTTTATTATATGTAAATATTTTTCTAAAAATTATAAGCGTATTATTATCAATGTAATATTAGTCATTTTTCTCTTCTTTTAATTTTTTTGGTTTAGTAAAGTATATGAAGAAAAAATTACTCTCTCCCATTATTCTCTTTTTTTCCATTTTCTCCCTTTAACCAAGTGGAGAGTCAAAGTTTTATAGGAATATCATATTATATGATTTGATTTGTAAATAGTATTTTTTAAGCTGCATAATTTGCCTATTTGTATATAATTATTTGAGTGATTAATATATTTAAATTTGAATTATTTAAAATAAAATGATATATCAATAATTGTTTATCTAAGATATTTGAATTTCTTTCTATGAAATGCACGGTTTGTTCACTCCAAGTTCCTTAAATGTCACTACAATATTTCTTAGGGTTAATGTATCTAACACAATATACAGTGCATATTTCGGAGATATTGCATTCTAACTTTCTATAAGTCAGTATTAAAACAATGATTTTTTAATAAAAACTGAATACCTTATTACACCAAGGTGGGGTTTAAAATTATGATTTTTAACATGTTTTAAAAACACTCTCTTCGGTGTTTGAATAATTAGAGACCATTAAATCACAATAAATATTAATACAATTTAATTTTTTTTGCCAACACACAATTTAAAGTTATGTTTTAAAAAGGAGTGAGGGAGTAAATAATGGGGTGAACCATTTCAAATGTGTCTGAATAATTAGAGACCATTTAATCACAAAAAATATTAATGCAATTTAGGTTTTTTTATTTGCCAACACACAATTTAAGCTCGGAAAAAAAAAAAGGAAGAAGAAGCAAGAAGTAATAATATTATGCTTATGAATACAGAAATAATTGAAGTAAAGTTTCATACAAAAATTTGGTTTCAATACTATGTATGCACTTTTAGAAGACAATCTAGGTGAATTTAATTTATGAATGATTTACACTTAGTTTATTCAATTTAATGTGACATACGATGTTTTACTTGCAGTATCGAATAATTTATTTCGATCCCTCATTAGAAGAATATTTCTCAATTTAATCTCATTAAGTGTAATTATTATGTTAGCGTCTCACAAAATAATATTTTTGAACTTAATGTCCCATAAAATTATAATTTAATTTTTATTTTTATAAATAAAATTATTATGAATGAATTTTTCCATCTAATTCTGTAAATGGATAATATTCTTTCGTGAGGAAACAAAGTGTTTTTTTTTTGTTTTGGTGAAATGAGGAACCAAGTTTTTATTGAAAAGGAAGTGAAAATATTTTATTTGTAAAAATAAAATAAAATAATATTTTTTTGTGCAAATAAAGCAAATATATTAATTTGCAAGAATAAAATGAAATCACTGTCTAAAATCGAATAATGCTTAGAAAAATTCACTCATAATAATTTAGAAAATTTCCGATATATTGCATTTGGTTTCCATTTTTGTATTTTATTTATAATGCTTTTGTAAATAATAATTAAACAGTAGTCGAAAAATTGTTTTTACGTAATGTATTAAATAGGGTCAAGAAAATGTTACACTGTAAATAGCGGTCCCACTATAATTATCGCGTTTAGATTTCGTGTTCTTCTTTGAGATGAAATTTGGACTTCTAACATTTAATTTGTGATAATCTAGATTTAAAATTTTTAATTTTTAATCATTAAAACAATAAACTTGTCTTCTAAAGAAGTGATAGCTAGAAAATTATACTGATTTGATATTTTTTATTTATTAAAATAAACAGATATCACGTCCAAAAAAAGTAAAAAATTAAATATAAATCTAGAAATATTATAAAACTAAATTTGACGCATTCAATTTTAATTTGGCTGCACAGTTATCGGATGAATGTTAGCATAGAATCCTTTTCCTTAACAACCGTATGATGACGTGTGTCCATCATGAGCGTTCCTCGGTCTCCCCTACACAAACGGCGAAACTTCCTGGTGGTTTCCTCTGCAAAATATCGCCTAAAGTTACGCGAAATGTACACCTGGTCCCATTGTATCGCGATTCGAGTACTTGAAAATAAAAGAATGGTCCCGCTTTGCATAAGTCACGCGGCAACTCGACGCTGATTAGTCATTAGCAAGCAAGGTCAAAAAGACGTTAACAGCAGGATGGCTAAAAGCATAAAAAAAACAACCATGAGATAGCATAAATTACAACTTAAACCAAAATGTTAAGAGAGAACTATAAACATCTAAACAAAAGAGATTGGGTTGAATGAGAATAAATTCAACATTCCTTTAATAAAGTCTCGAATTTAAATATTGTGAATTAAAAAAAAATTAGAGTTACCCTCCATAATGTTCACTTAGTTCGATGATTATATTGAAAAAAGAATTATGAAGATCTTAGGTTATCTATATTTAGTAAGAATAGGTATTTTTAAAGAAAATAAAAAGGGAAAAGCAGAGAGAGAATATGTTTTCACAAAAAAAAAAGGGTTATTTTTCCTATCTATCAAATCCAATCTTATTGGAAAAAGCATGATGATTTTTTTAGTTGAGAAATTGGATATATATATATATATACACACACACACACGCACAATTTTAAACACTATTGTCCAAAAAAGTTATAAACACTGATCTCAACTCGTGTATTTGCACAAAAAATTAGAATTTGTTTAAAGTAACATAAAATTTTCAAAAACAAATCAATTAATTAAGAAAATTTAACAATCACATTAATAATTGGTAAATATTAAAATAACATTATTTTTCATTTTCCATTTATAAATTATGTTAAATTAAATTTGATCCAACATTTTCCATTTGTTGCTATTAAATTATATAGTAAAATAGTATTTAATTAAAATGTTTCGTTTAGTAAAATTTAATTTAAATAATTTATTATTCCTAAAAAATTGGTAATGAAGCAAACTTAATTGTTTTAAAAAAATTTAATAGATATTTCTTGAGTCCAAGATCGGGCCCACGGCCCAATTCGCCCTTCCATCCCTATATAAATTTGCTTCGCCGCTCATGCAAATCTCGCCCAGTACCACCTTCGTTAGCGTCTCCTGCCTGCATACTTCATAATCTATTGAGCTTTTCCCTTTAATTTTCCTTCATATTTCTGTTTGTTTTCTGTTATTTTCCCTCAGAGATCTCCGGTTTTGCCTTTCCATCTTTCCGCTTTCCATTTACTTGAATTACGTCTACCCTGAGATTCGTTGTTCTGTTTCGTCGTTATTTTTTCCTCTTTCCCCGGTTACCTTGATCTGTAGGTTATTTTTTTCTACTTGAATCCATGAACCAGATCTGCATGGTGTGGGTGGCTTTCCGTGTTTAATTGTTGACCTGAATATCTCGTCGCCTGTTTCATTTTATTATTAGTGAGGAAATCCTTCTTCTGAGGGCTCGGTGTGGGGATTTCGGAGTCCTGTAAGGAGAAGAGGGAGGGTTTCTCCATTTTCAATAGATCTTTTACTGTTTTCTTTTGAGGGGGTAGCCGGGGCCTCGGCCTCGGCGGGTTTTAAAGCCCCCATCTGCACCAGCCTACAAAAATTTTAAGAACCCTAACTTTTAACTCTTTCTTTTCCCCTACTTTAATTTGATCGTCGCGGAAGAGATGCCGGCCTTAGCTTGTTGCGTGGATGCTGCACTTGGTCCTCCTGGCTACGCTTTAGCTGGGGATAGCTCTCTTCTGGCGCCGGTCACATTTTTCGGCGTACCTCCGGCGACGAGCAACACTAGTGCCGATGACAACACCGTCACCGTTGCCGTGGAGAATTCCCATTGGTCACCCTCACTGTCTGCTTCCCTTTACAAGATCGATGGGTGGGGCGCTCCCTACTTTTCTGTGAATTCCTCAGGCAGTATTTCTGTTCGGCCTTATGGTTCTGAGACCCTTTCCCACCAGGAGATTGATTTGCTCAAGATTGTGAAGAAGGTTTCAGATCCGAATTCCTCTGGCGGTCTTGGTTTGCAGCTTCCCCTCATTGTTAGGTTCCCAGACGTGCTGAAGAACCGGCTCGAGTCCCTTCACTTGGCCTTCCAGAACGCAGTTCAATCTCTGCGTTACGAGTCCCATTATCAAGGTGTTTACCCAGTGAAATGCAACCAGGACAGGTTCGTTGTGGAGGATATTGTGAAATTTGGGTCTCCTCTCCGGTTTGGGCTAGAGGCAGGATCGAAGCCCGAGCTCCTCCTGGCCATGAGTTGTTTGTGCAAGGGTAATCCAGAAGCCTTTTTGATTTGTAATGGGTTTAAAGACGGCGAATATATTTCTCTGGCTTTGATTGCGAGGAAGCTCGCATTGAATACTGTAATCGTTCTTGAGCAAGAGGAAGAGCTTGATTTGGTTATTCATTTGAGTAAGAAGCTTTGTACCCGACCTGTGATTGGAGTTCGTGCTAAGCTCAGGACAAAGCATTCAGGTCATTTTGGTTCAACTTCGGGGGAGAAAGGGAAGTTTGGGCTGACCACAACCCAGATTTTGCGGGTTGTGAAGAAGCTCGAACAAGTGGGTATGCTTGATTGCCTACAATTGCTGCATTTCCATATTGGCTCTCAAATTCCTTCCACCAAATTGCTCGCTGATGGGGTTGGGGAGGCTGCACAGATCTATTGTGAATTGGTTCGACTAGGTGCTCATATGCAAGTAATTGATATTGGAGGTGGTCTGGGCATAGATTACGATGGTTCCAAGTCGTGTGACTCTGGTATTTCTGTTGATTATGGTCTCCAAGAGTATGCTGCAGCGGTTGTTCAAGCAATTCAGTATGTCTGTGATCGCAGGTCCATCAAGCACCCCGTACTTTGTAGTGAAAGTGGTAGAGCCATCGTTTCTCATCACTCTGTTTTGATCTTTGAAGTGGTTTCTGCAACTTCGTACGAAGCTCCGGCATTGTCCACCCTTGGGCTGCAATATTTGGTTGAGAGGCTTTCGGAGGATGCTCGTGCAGATTATAGCAACCTTTCTGCTGCGGCCATTAGCGGTGAGTATGATAGTTGTTTGCTGTATATTGATGAATTGAAGCAACGATGTGTTGAACAATTCAGACAAGGTTCTCTGGACATGGAACAACTTGCCGCTGTAGATGGTTTGTGTGATTTGGTGAATAAGGCAGTTGGCGCAAAAGATTCTGTAAGGACATACCATGCCAATCTTTCTGTATTCACTTCCATTCCCGATTTCTGGGGCATTGGACAACTCTTTCCCATAGTCCCCATTCATCGCCTGGACGAGAAGCCCTTAGCGAGGGGAGTTTTATCAGATTTGACTTGTGACAGTGATGGAAAAATCGACAAATTCATTGGGGGCGAGTCTAGTTTGCCGCTCCATGAATTAGAAGGCGAAGGTGGTGGTAATGGCGGTAATTTTGGAAGGTACTATCTGGGAATGTTCTTGGGTGGGGCTTACGAGGAGGCGCTCGGAGGAGTCCACAATCTGTTTGGTGGCCCGAGCGTGGTTCGGGTGTCGCAGAGCGATGGTCCTCACAGCTTCGCGGTGACGCGTGCTGCTCCAGGGCCATCGTGTGCGGACGTCCTACGGGTGATGCAGCACGAGCCCGAGCTCATGTTCGAGACTCTAAAGCACCGCGCGCAAGAGTGCTTTGAGCAGCAAATGGAGGATGAAGATGAAGACAGCATGAACAATGCCTCAGCACTGGCTTCTAGCCTTGCCCTCTCCTTCAGCAACATGCCTTATCTGGGTGTTGATTCTTCCTCATCTTGCTGCTTGACTGCTGCTCGCTGCAACAACAATGGCTTTTACTACTGCGCTTCTGATGATGATTTCAATGGCGTTTCTGCCGAGTCTGTTGCCGGCGACGATGAGCAGTGGTCTTATTGCGTTGCTTGAGTCTGTTTCTTTATATTTCGGCATTCCCTTGGCCACCGTGTGTTTTTTTAATTAATTAATGGTTGTCGTCGAGGTCGTCTGTTAATGTTGATTTTCCTTTTGTCGTACCATTTTGCTGTTATTAAGTTTAGGGAGAAAGACCGATTAAAGAGGGAATCGTGTAGCATGATCTTGCCTCTACTCATGATGATGTCTATCTGCTAGAATTTCAATTCCAAGTTCCAATCCAGGAGTTGTCTATTTTTGCTTCGGCGGCCAAGTGTTCTAGTTCAAATCTATTTCTTTCTTCCTTTTGCTAAATCCCCTCTCTCAATCTCACTGCTTAAAATATCTTAAAATGGAATAACCATTTTTATTATCGACAATATTTATTATTATTATCATGTTCAGGGTGACATAAATTTAATTATTTTTTATTTAGAATTCAATTATTCTTATTAATTGAACATTTATTGTATTAAAGTGTTTAATTGAAATTAAATTAATGTTATAATTGTTTATTTAGAAGAAAATAGAATAACTGTCAACGAAAAAGTGGGTGAGGGAGGGAATCATTTTTGTTGGGGTTTCCCCGTGACTGTGAGTTGATTGATTGATCGATTTGGTTTAAGTTAATCAGGATTCTGTGGGGAGCTTTCGGTTTATTTTTACGTTGAAATGTGTGGAAGGAAGAAATGACGAGGGGGATGAGTCAATGCCTTGAATTGAATTTGAATGAATAAACAAAAGCATGATTCTGATTTCTTAATCGTATAATATGACCTATTTATATATATATTACTTTTCGTCGGACACCTGTATGTCAATTTGTTGTTCATAGGAGTACATCCGGTGTTGATCACAAATCTCCATCATTCAAATTAAAACTGAACAAGTGAACAGTTTAAATTTAATTTAATTTAATTTTTACACTTCTAATTTTTTTATTTTAAAAAATATAAAATAAAAACAATTTTATAATCATCCATGTTTAAAAATATAATATTATCATTTTAAGAATAAAAATTTTAAATTTTAAATTTGGACCATCCAAATTAAATGGAGATGGTTTAAACTTTGTTTTCCTCCTCTATTTTTCATTCATTTGAACAAGGTTTAAAATGTGAAATGCTTCTCTTTTTTTTTTTTGTTTGGGGCCAAATAAACGAAATGATTTTACTCAGAAATTCCCGAGGATTGGGCTTTTTTTTTTTTTTATTGAATATGGGATAAGAAAATAATATTATATATAAGCACGGGCAAGGTAGGGTTGGAATTGAATTGCGTGTATGTCTTTTGTTGACCACAATTTTGTTGGCATTTTTGTGGATGTGGTCTCTCTATTTGATGCTTCATTCTCCCTTTCTTTTTGGTCGTCACTTCATTCTTCCTTTCAAGTGGCCTTCTTTCACCGCACCGCCACACATTAGATGCCCACGCCCACCATCTACACATTTAGCATTTCACCACTACACCCTTACTAATTACATCAATTCTCAAGTTTTAGAAAGAATTTACCTTTGCAGGAATTTTCATTATCTTTAAAGAATGATTTTTTTTCCAAATTCTACCCTTTTTTTTGGCCACAGATTCTACTTAATCTTTAATAACATGTCATATATCTCTTAAATGAATAGATTTATTGGATTTTGTTGGAACAAGAATTTATTGTGTCTTAGTAATTAGACACGCTTTCCCCTTTTGCATAAAAACGTAGTTTGAAACGATTTATGATTAAAAGCTTACATTCGTATATGTAATTTCTGTTTATCATATTCAATTATTTGAAGTGAGAAGAGAGAATATTAATTTTGATTATATATGTTGGAGTAACACTTTTGGGAAATTTAGATGCAATATAATTAAAGGTACTATCTGGAATGTCACATAACATAATTAAGAATATGCAAAACGCTGATAGATATGTAGCTTGAACGTCTAAAATGGATGCGTGTTAAAGTTGAACTAATTAAGAAGACTTGAAGTTGAAATTGTAGGAGATAGACATGAATAAGAAATTTGGTGAATTTACATTCTTGTCTATTTCCTACTTTCCAACCAAACGTAAGAGAATTGGTCGTTAGAATATTATCAGATAGATAACTTGCTGTGATAGAAGAAGAAGATTCAGGATTCTAAATCAAAGCAAATCAGCAAGGCATTTTAGCATATGGAATCCCAAGTGGAATTTGAATATATATTTATCAACAAATGGCTCATACGAATATCTAATGAATTGAATGTTATATATATATATATATATATATATGGCTGCCTTGCTTTGCATCTTATGCCTTTTTGGATTCTCTGCCTTGGATGGCATCATCATAGATATCTGCAACTATACAAAGCTGAATCACTACTTTAACAAAAGCAAGTGTGTCCATCCAAGTCTATGGGATTTCCAAATTCTTCCCACCGCCTCCCACACCTTCAATCACCTACCTCTGCTACTAAAGCCACTCTAGTTTCAACAAGTTTCATCATATTAACTCCTGTTGGCTATATATATCAATTATATAACATTGTCTTATTCTATAAAAAATCAACTATTCAACTATGTCAATCATTTACTCATAACTTCCTGTTGTGTAATTTCCTTAAATGTCTTTCTTTGTCTTTTTCTACATCTTTTCATATGACTAAATATTATTTAATCAACTTTTCTCACTAACATTTTTAACGGCATTCTTTGCACATGTTCAAATCACCTTAATAAATTTAAGGCCATTTTCTTTTTGATAGGTGTTACATCAAATTTTTCTTGTATCCATTCATTTTGGATTTTTTCCTTTCTTGTGTGACTTTATATCTTGTGAAAAAAAAATAATACGCATAAAGCATGTATTGTTATATATATATTTTTATCATATTCACTCAAAATATATGATTGTATATTTAAATGATTTAATTTCAATAAACTCATGAAAAAAATTGTCCTCAATTCAATAATTGCATCAGAGTTGAACACACCAGTACAAAGTAAACTTTTTAAAACGAATTATTATCCTTCTAGCATAAAAGAAAGTAAATGGTGATGGGATTTTTTTTTTCCAAGCGTTAACTATTATCCAATGGTTGAATTTTTGAAGATCATTTTTTATAAAGAAACTCTTTTCCTAAGGGTGAGAATATGAAGAAACTCTTTCCCGGCATAAAATCATGGAATGTTTATCTTGATTAATTCTAAATATTATTGGTTCTTTCGGTTCAAAATTCCTGTATTTCTTTTTTCAAAATAACAATAATAAAAATCTGCATGTTATCCAAAAACAAAAAAGAATCTGCATGGTGGATCAAACATCACAACCTGAATCATGGGTCCACGAACAAACTGTCAACATAGCTTCTCGGGCTTCAGAAAAGCAAGGATTATTGGGCTTACGAAGCCCATAAGTAGCCCGGCCCATTTCAGCATGTAGGGATTCCCTTTCTCCTCTGCTTCGTTGTAATGGTTTGGGCCACTGAATTGCAAGCAATCATCACAACCTGGATCATGGGTCAACTAACAAACGGTCAACTGTGTATATTGGGTCTCATATAGAAGGCTTATTGGGCTTACGAAGCCCATAAAAAAGTAGACCGGCCCATCAGACATTCCCTTTCTTCCCTGTTCCGTTCTAATGGTTTAGCCACTGAATTGCGAGCAAACATGACAATGGCACCTGGAGCGATGCAGCGATACGGTGCAGCAGTGTGGCGGGTTATGATAGCGCAGAGACCGACCTTGACGGCGACGTCTCCGGTGGCGCCGTCCTCTTCAGGAGCTACGCCGTCCCCGATATTGTGTGGGCGTGGGGACAAAAAGACGAAGAAAGGGAAGAGATTCAAGGGATCATACGGCAACGCCAGGCCGAAAAGAGAGAAGAAGATCGAGCGTATCAAGGACAAAGTCGAGGTTCCCAGGTCCACTCCTTGGCCTCTTCCTTTCAAGCTTATCTAATTTTAGAAGTAGAAGTTTTACTAGCTCGTCGGATTTGGGGGTTTTGGTACTAGGGATTAAACTTCACGGGTCTCTGATAAATACTTCTACTGCCAATTATTATCCAGTACTAAGTTGTTTTGATTCACCTCACTACGGCATTACGTGCTTCGATTTTCATATTGGATCATATGGTTCTTACTTTGTTGGCTTTTTTCGTGGAGATTGATCCTTTATTTATAATGGTAGCAGTCTCGTGATGCTCTGTTTGATTATGAACTGAATTATCATCACGTTCAGTTTTGTCTTGGTTGTCCTGCCCTTTTTCTTCGGCTTCATGCGCTTTTTCCCTCCTCATCTTTTTTTTGGTTTTAGTAGAGCAAGAAGTAAATACATAAGATTCCACAATCTGTAAAGCTGCACCTAAACATGTGAATTTTAGTGAGATTAATAAGTAAAGAACATCTGGCTGAAAGTGGTTAAGAATGAGAGCACATTTCAAAGCATGATTTCATCAGTTGGCTTCTTATCCGCAATATACCAAGTACCTGAATAGTTTTCTGTCATGTGGACGTCATAGCTGTAATTCCTTTGTCAGCTGCTAATAGGGCACTTAATGACTTAATTAACAGATGTAGTTACTACCAGAAGAATGTGCAGGAACCTCATCTTTAGATATCTAATTTGATTAGAAAACACTGAATTTGAGGCAGGGTGATCAAAATCTGGAGTTTCTGTGTTCAGTGAAAAATTAGTCTGACTTGCTGGTTTGCTACTTCACTTACATTCCACTGAAACTATTTGCACATAAAATCAATCAATACTTACTATTATTGTTGCATTTAGGATTTGAAATTTAATAGTTTTAGCTACCCAAGGGGGGTTTGGATGTGAAGTTTAGAATTCATTGGTCATATTGAAATATAACACCTCTAAGTACAACTTATTCTTAGGCACTTAATTTGGTTTTCAGTTGTTGCTATAAAATGGATCTCACCTTGTAACTGTTATCATTTTTTTTAATCTTCAAATCTTGCTAATGAACTTTCAAACTTCTAATTTTGTTTAGATAGCTCTTGATGTTAGTTAATTTATTTTTTGATGATGAAAATGTGATATGTCTGTTAAGTTTTTTTTTTTGTACTTGAATTTTGCGTTATATGCAATTTTTTTTTAACTTTTAATTATGTGCAAAGAACTTTTTTTTAAGAAAAAAATTTTAGGGGATTTTTTGTTATTTGTTAAATTAATTGTGAATATTAAGTGCTTTTTTTTTCCCGGTCAACAATTTTTAAGTGATTATTTGCACATAAATTTTTTTTCAGGAAATTGTATGCTTTTTTTACCCCTTAAGTTAAAATAAAGAATTGAACGGGTCACTATTTGTAACTTGAAAAAAGAAAGAAAGAAAGAAAGGATGGGATTGCAATGATGGAGCACTTACCAAATGTACATTTCTTAACTGCATCGTTATTGTGTATTTAAAACCGTTATCTTAGGTATTGCTGTTCTTCTGCATACATAGAGACCAAGAAATTGCCAGCATTAAGTGATTTTATCCAATCCCATCAATTTACTCGGCCAAAAAAAAAAGTAGCAAACAGGTTTTTTTTTTATAAAAAAAAAATATGCCTATGGTCATGCTGTCCTTCCTACATGAATATTTGTGATTCTGGCACAAAATTTATCGATGTAAAACATGCTATATGCCCACGCTAAAGCTGAAAATTAGCTTGGCTATCGAAGTAATTTTTTTTCAAAAAGCACCACCAAGGGCATTCCCAACTCCTTCGTAAAAAATAAATTTTTATTTTGGCATTTATGTCTTTTTGGAAGCCATAATTATTCATGCATTTAAGTACTACTACAGCTCTGAAACATCATGGCCAAAAACAAAAACCCTGAAACATCAAACATTCTTTTTATTCTCCCCGATCCATCAGACATCAAATATTCTCTCTCTCTCGGGTGAGAACCAACATTCTCTTTTAATCAAATGAATTGATACATTGTAGGATATAACGAAAGCCCATCTTGTTTCTGGTTAATTGGACGCTCATCTTTTAGGCATTAAGATGGAAAAGTGATGCAAATGCCTGAGATTATTTCTAAAGTGAATCATATACTTTTTCATTGGGATACGTATACAAGGCATGAATGATCTTCAAAGTCCTACCTCCGACGTTCTCAACCAAAAAAATAAATAAATAAATAAAGGTAAGAATGAACTACGAAATTTTTACATCTTATATTCGTCCCATGTGGTATTGGAGCCTCTTTTTATAAACACACATTAATAATGACATTTTTATGAATATAAACATTAGAAGAGATTTATTTACATCCTCTAAAATGATTTATTAAACATTGAGAGAAAATTACAATAAATGATAATGTATAAAATTCAAATTTTCTCTCTTTCTTTTCATCTCCTTAAAGACATGTAATAAGCTTCATGATTCAAAAGTTACTTGTATTAGGGAGAATTGACATCTAAATTTGACACGATGGCATCAATAATTCTTTTATGCGACATTGCAAGACGTTATTACTTAATTACAGGGCATGCGACTAATCCCCTATGATAAACACAAATCCCTAATGTAAGACTCGTATAAACCTTCGGCTCTTCAACCTGATGAACTAGTTTTCAGTTACGGCTCTCACGAGGATTCATATTAATGGGATCTTCCTATCACCTTGGACTACATCCTTCCTACCATCTATGAAGCTACATCCTCCAAGAAACCAGCACAAAAGTGGGGTAACAAAAGCTAGTTGCTACTAGTCAACCTTGCTAGGGATTCAGGATAAGATAAAGAAGAAAATTAACGCACATAATTTACTGTCCAATTCAGGGATTCACACAAATCCAGTAGCATAACAAGCTACTTTGTGTTGATCGAATGAACATAAAGAAACTCCAACTTTCATTAACAATAATGAAAAGACAATGTCACAGCAGTCATAGTTCAAGTAACACTCCAAACAAAGCCTGCCACGTTCTTCAGCATCACAAGTCTGGATCATTTCAATCTGCATCCTCAAAATTTTAAAAATAAGAAATAAAATGGGCCATTACCCTTAATGTGAATGTCATGAATAAAAGTCATGCACCAAATTTACTATCCCACCCGACATTGATTAATTATATACATAGAACTTCAAAATGCCCTGAGCAGGAAATGCAATTGAAATGCCATAAAGGTTAAGACTCATTGTTCTTTATTATGTTCATGCTATTAAAAAAAAAAAAAAACTAACATGCTTCATAAGTAGACTAATTGTGTAGTCAGAGCACTAGAATTTAGGGTTCAGTAATATAGAATGATTTGACTACTAACCTTTATTCATTGCACAGAAAATGAAAGTTTCAGTCATTATGTTCACGACCATAATCATATATTATCTCAATCTGCATCAAGAACCGTATATCAGATTCAGACAGAAATAAGCTCAACCCAAAGGACTAAAACATCAAACAATAAGTAACTATATCAGTGCAAATTTAAAGGATCTAACTAGCAACAGGAGAAAATCAAACAAGGAACCAGGGACAGCCAACGCAAAGAAAGAGCAACCTACTCTAGCACGAAGAATTTTCTCCTTTTTTCCACAATCCTCACTATATAAGTACTCTCTCTCTCTCTCTCTCTCTCTCTCTTTCTTTTTTCTTTTTTGTTTTTTTTGGAGGGTGGGAGAAAGTTCTTTGTCTCCTTATAACTGCCGAATTATTGACAGGTAATTTCTTCCATAATCCATACGAAAAAGAGGCATTGAGAAAATAAAAGGATCAACAACTTTGCAATCTTAACCTATTGAGAAAAGGCAAATGAATTTATTGATTAGTGCATCCTTGATATTCTATTCTCTGTTTTTTTTTTTAAAGTACTTCAACATTCTTATGCGATCACCAAATGCATTTACTTGTCAACTTTGATGAGAATAATCCATAAATTAGTTCTAACAATTAAAAGAAGCATAAGCCAAGTAAAAATAAATAATTCCACAGACAAGCTTATTAACATATAACCATAATGACTTACCCCTTCAGGTGGAGTTGGGTTGCGAGTAAACTTGGAACCACCAGGAGCCCAAGGAACTATTATTATTATAAATCAGAAAATAGGAGAAAAGGGGGGTTAGTGATTGAATTGCAACGAATAACAAAACAACAAAAGGGTATCACATAGGACACACTAACATCAGGAATGCATAATCTTAAAGACCAAATTGGCTTGGTTCTGTCTTTCAGTTGAGTGTAATATACCCTAACATCCTCACTAGTTAATAGATCAAAAGTATTAGGTTGATATCATAATTTGTACTATAGCTGGTAGCTCATTGCTACAGCTTTTGGCACTACACTATGCCATTGCAACTTTCATGTAGCTCCACCATAGCGGTGGTACAAAAGCTATTTTAATGTAGCTGTAACTGATGCCTCGTATAAATAGAGTAACAACATCCTTAATTTAAGTGATTTTGCAAATGCTACAGCTGGAGATTCACTTGACCCACTCTTGGACAATCAATACTGAATGATTAAACATTCATTAACAATATCAAAAGCAAGAGAGGAAAATGCCATCCTTCTCTATTGCTCTTGATAAAATGAAAAGGAAATTGAGGAAATGCTTAAATAACGATGCTGCCTTTATTGAAGAAGAAGCAATGGTTATGATTTAAGTACATGATTATGCCCGCAGGTACAGTATGGCAAAGAACATAGCCACCAAACTGGCCCTAATTACACATCCTATTGCCTGAAAGTTGCGATCCCTTTACATTTCCACAATGAATCTGGAATACACAAGTTTTCTAGCTTTGAATCATCCTAGAAAGCCTATCTGTCAATATACTAATCCCTAGTTCCCTTGCTATCATTCCTGAGAAGGACCACTCACATATTTCACATTTGCAGGCAAATGCACACATATAATAACCTCTGCATAGAACAACTAAAGAAAAGCAGATAACTTGCCTTTATGCCAATTCTTCACAAGGGCTTCGCACCTCTGGCATATGGCATTTTTCAAGTTATGTAGACTACTTTACAAATTTGGCGGTTGAATTTTAGTGATAAATAATGACACAGGCTACAGTCTTATCATGGCAGTCACCTCAACTCCTAACAGCGCTCTTTCGAGGTTCCCCATCCCCCTTGAATCCTCCAAAATAAAGTAGGGATGCTTATGATTATGCTTGAAGGAAGTATATTCAGATATTAATAATTTAGTATTAACTGGAACCAACAAAATCATGGTAACATATTGTCATAAAACAAACACTCACAACAACCCGTTGTAGCTCAGAAAGCAGTGTTAATACAGGCTTGACAAACATGTTTACCTATATAAGGATCAGGGTGCCGCCACTTATTGTAGGTTGCTTCAGCATTCTCTATCAGTCTATCGATAGTATCAAGGTCTTCCTACACATATCCAGCCAAAACAAGACGCACCAAGATCAGAGGATGGATAAGTAAGTGAATACATTTGAATTTGCCAAAATATACAGCAATACAAAAACCCATGTTTGACCAAAAAGGTTATGAGCCACAAAATGTCTGCTTCAATTCTTAACCTAATTGAAACAGTCCTCTTAATATCATAGCCAATTATTCTTCAGTCACATTAACCACTTTCACATCAGAACATATATAATTCGTACAAAAGGAGACATATCCTCTCTTCCTCTATCATCATCTTACCCCTCATCAAGTGAAAATTTTGTAGCCATTAATCAAAAAGAAAATTCTCCCGATTAACGAAAATTTCCAGTTTGTTTTACACTATATACCTTAACAAAACTAGGGATGTATACCGTGAATGAAAAAAAATGGATCTTCCACCACAAGTAAAATTTGAAGGAAAACGGAAAAGGGAATCAGGGAAACGAACCACGTGCTTGTTTGCTTCGAACCTTTCCCGCAGGTTAGAAGCCTGGAGATGGATAAATAGAACAATGAGAACATTGAAAGATTCAGCTGGAAATAAAAGTTTTGAATGAAAGAGATCGGGAACATGGAAAATACGTCGTCGTAAAAGAGGTGGCGATGGACGGCCCAATTGAGGGTGTCTTTAAGGGCGCGGCGATAGAGGATCCGAACCCTCTCTTTCTGCGCCGCTCGCCGAGCAAGGTACGCTGCCGTCGACGTGATACTCATTTCTCTCTCTTGCTTCCACTGATCGGCCCTTCCACACCTCAGGTGACGAAGAAGAAGCAATAGACTCCCCACTCCATTTCTAGCAAAGCTGCACGGCCATTAAACCGACGTCGTCGTAGCTGTCATAACGAGCCCAATAACGTGACTTTTGTTTTGGTGAATAGCCCAACAGCGTAGTATCACGCATTGTCTTCTTCTTCTTTTCAATTTGATTTTACTCTAGTTTTTTACCAACCACACAGGCACAAACAGTGGACCAGTTGAAATATGCTATCCATTTGTAAAAAAAAAGAAAAAAGAACTATCTTGTTATCCATCTTTAGACTAGTGGAGAAGTTTTTGTTAAAAATAATAAAATTCAATTTGATAATATTTACGTCTTAAAAAAAATTAATTTTGGGTTATTAGCTGAAAAATATTCTTTGGTGCTTAAAAAAAAAGTGTTACATTGGTGGACTTACTAACCATTAGGTTTAGGATGTCATATTTAGCGGAAATTAAAACCAATCACCACTCTTACGTAAAATTTGAACTGACTGTCAAAACAAAAGTGAATTAGATTGAAACACCTTAAAACTTAAGGCTCGAAAGATTTGAATTTTGTCATGAATGAACGAAAATATTATTATAGATATATTTTTTTTATTTTCTCTCCAAAAGTTATCGCTTCAATTATCTTGAGTAATAAAACATTTTTAAAATTGTTACTACCAATTTACAACATTGTTTCAAAATTCTGATAAAATCTACAAGTTACAATGTAGCTCCGTAAAATTATTACCTAAGTTTTCTGAAGTTACAACAATTTTTTTAGAATTATTCTAACATAAAAAATCTATAAGTTAAAATTTTATGAAATTAAAATAAAATTTTACTATTATTACTATCAAGAAATGCAACTCCAATGGTTAAAAAAACAAAAAGTAATAAAGGAAATGTAACTCCGATATAAGAGAAGCATAATAATGATTCACTATCTCAATCGGTACAACACTCAATGGAGAAAAAAAAAACAAAGACACCCAAAAAGCTCCAATTTTTAATTCTCGAATTCCCCCTGAAATCAATCTCTTCCAAACGATAATTTTAAGAACAGAAGTCCAATTAGTGTTTCCTCGTGGAATCAGGGAGAAACTCAGACACATCTATGTATGTCCAATAGGCACTCTGATATGTGTGCTGTCAAACTGTACATAAATCATGAGCAGTACCCCAGAGTTAAAAGAACAAAAAAAGGGCCTATAAAAGTGATGGTTTGCTAGTTATCCAGGAAAAAGATCTCCTTTTGGAATAACGGGGTGTGAAGCTAAGGCCAAACATCTCCTTCAGTGCCTTACCCTTCTCTGAAAACTTCAGCAACTTGGCAATTACATTAGCACTCTCCCTAGCAAGAGTCATATTAGTGTTGCTCCACAAAAGGTTTACCAGCTGCACCCTCCTGCGTTTAGATTCCAATGGAATACCCCACTTCTCGTATAGATCTTCCCTCTCTTCCTCAGAAAGCCTTTTCTGCATAAGCTTCACAAGTGCTTCCCTCTCCCGCCGAAGAGCCTTCATGCTATGTGTCCCAACACAAACACAAGTAACGTAAGTGAAATCCATTAGCTATTTGCTATCATATCAACATATCAATATAAAATTTATAGAAAACCACACTATTTATAAATAGTGTAAGTGTGACTCATTCTTCAGACACCTAGCAATGTACTGAGACCCACATTTAGGTCTCTAAGAAAAGTATAATAAATGAATGAACTTCAATATTAGTTAAGATCAATCAACCAGCCGTAGTTGACATCAATGACATGTCTAGAGTCTAATTCTAATCAGCATTAAACAAAGCTAATTGTAGCAAAGCAAGAATGTTCTGAAGAATGGTTGAACCTCCCCCCCCCCCCCCCACCAAAAAAAAAAAAAAAGTGGGGGCTGTAAAAAATTTAAACTTCGAAAAAACCAAACCAAGCTTCCAGATACCAGCTCTCAAAGGAAAAACCAGACATATGGAATTAGTTTACATTATAGGGACAATGTGACAAAAGCATTGGATGTGCAGTAAGGAAAACTTGACAGAGATAACAATGAGGAAAATTAAGGCAAGTGGAATGAGAATTTGGCATATGAATAATTAGTATTAGTAATGTTATTTAGTTTCATAGTTATTAAGAACTATTAGAATTGGGTCAAATTTTTTAAACTGAGGACAAAACTAACTCTCTTTTTCATTATTAACTAGAATTAGAGTTAGGCAGTGCACATGTAATTCTCAACAAAACTTTCTAAATTCAGCATCATTAGATTCGTCATTAAGCAGAAAAAAAGTATAACTCACTTGGCCAAATAAAAAATTTTGAACTAGACATGCCCCTGTATGTAACTAAACCAAATATGTGAGATGCTCGATTAAATGCAGATGAGATAGAGAAGGAGAGCACCTTGAAGCTAATGTGTCTTTTTGACTATCCTTCTCAGAACCCTGAGAAAATGATTCTTTCAGGAAAGATAGTCTTCGAAGCTCTACCTCCATGTAAATGGAGTCAGAGGGATCACCGTTGAACAGAAGAAAGAAGTAGGTTCTGTGCACCAATGATACATTGCAAGCTTGCCACAGTTCAACTATCTCTTTTTGCTGCCTCTGGAATTGCAGGGTCCAATTTAAAGGAGTTCCCGGTGCCTCAAGCATTGAACCTACACCTACATCTTTCACATTCTTCTCAAATGTAGAAGCTTCTTTCTCTGTTTCCTTACCCTGCAATTCATAAAGCAGAATTTATCAAAAGCATCAAGGGTCAGAATCAACAATGACCAACAAATATGTTATTTTAAGCACCAAATGCAACAAAACATGTGCAGTAGCACAAACAAGCTACCACATACAGATATAATTTTGTTAACCATATTCCATGTCTGCTAGAATTATCGATTAATATGCATGTCTAAATGAAGTGGAAAAAAGACTATCCCACTTAAAAAAAAGAGAAGTGGTATAAGAACAAAATCAGTTTAGGGAAGAGAATTAACAGATCTGTCTTTCTTTTCATCAAATTTAAGAATAAAGAATGCGATTGAGATGATTTTGTCTCACCTGACTATCAACAAGTTGCTTCTCATACTCAAGTTTGACCATTTCCTTCATCCCAGCAACAAAAGTTTGTATGCTAGTAATACCCAAATTGCCAGGTGTTCTCATGCTGCTGCCTTTTAAATCATCTAGGCAAGGACTTCCAATATTAGACTGAGAACCATCCCTAGACAACCTAGAAGTAGGATCAAATCTTAAGTGAAGAAGCTTTCTCCGAAATCTTTCTGGTCTCCCTGGGAATAATTTCTCGATCCCATTGGCAGGAGTGCTCTCTATTTCTACTGCGCTCCCCAGAGAACCAATCATGAGATCTTCCCCACAACTCCAGCTCCTTGATAAGTTAAAATTCCTGAAATTTGACATATTTGATAAAGCCGCCCAAGGAGATTGTCCATTAGGGTATGGACATACAAGAGAATCAATGGTCATTTGTCCATCATGAAGTCTCTGCTCCAAAGGACCATTCGTAGGTGTAGGAACATCATGGATCTGATTGGCTTCCCTATCTTCATTCACAGAGGTTGCCTCTTCTTGTCCTGGAACATTCACCTCTTCAGAGATTGGTAGTTCCAACCCCCCATTTGCACTTCTTGATGGATTAAGAAATTCTAAGTTCCCTCCACTTGAATCCTCCTTCTCAAAACATCGAACTTCTTTGCAGAACTGATCAGAGAACCCTAGAGAAAAATAACAAATACCAATGATCAGATACAGTTCAACTCTAAAAATAGTATAATTTTTATCAGACTGATTACTAAAGTTAGAGAAGAAACAGTTACCATCAGACTGTGAATGATCTCCAGTCCCTTCAGAGTGGTGGTGATAAGACTGCTCGGGATTACTTCCACAACCTACATTATTATAGTGAGGATTGTTATGCTCTCTAATGCGCACATCGGGATGATGAGGAGTGGAAATGCTTAATGACTCTGGTACTGAACAGTCATCTTCCCAGGTATCCTCCCCTTCCAGCATATTAGGAGGACTATTAATGCCAGCCTGAATGGAATAAAAGAAGATTCCAAATTTAGAGCATAATCTCTCACGCATTATAAATTTCTCAGGAATTAGGAAATAATTACTTTTCCAGATTTCTGATCATTCTCAATCATGCTTAGCAAATCCTCAATCCTTGAATGTGCAAGCTCAAGCTGCTGTGTTAGCTCCCTGATCTTCTTCTCCATCTGAAATTTTAGAACACTTATTATCAACATCCAAAGAAAATGTATCATGCATGGCCTAAAAAATGCATCCCTAAGCACGATTATTGGTAAATGATAATCTAGCTGTTTGGATATATAAAATAACGTCACATATTTCACCAAAACAATTATAGCTAGCAGATAATGTAAAAGGGCCTAAGCACAGCTGCATAGTTATTGCTAAGGAAAATGTAATATGCAGGTGCGTGAAGAATGTTGTGATTAGTCTTTTTATTGTACAGAATATTGTGATTCTTTGTCTAAGCTTAATATTAATTAGTTTTAATTAGGATTCACTTTCAAATCCTTTACTTCTTTGTTATGGCCAAATATCAAGGAGTCTTAACACCTCTTCCATTTTAGATTTCAAGTAGAAAATTATGACCTTTTCTATTTGGAGATCTTTTTTTCTCAGCAATGCCACATGATCACAGCTGGAGTTAGCAGGGCCTGGTGCTCTCAACTCGCTCTCCAATCTGGCCACCTCTTTTTGCAATTGCTTGACCAAGGCCTTATCAGACATCACTACATTAACCTGTGCTTTAGTGGTCACTTCCTTTGCGCAACAAGCAAAAAGAAGTGTGTTTCTAGTTTGCTCAACGTGGCTCCTTGCAGGGCTCAAAGTGCAAATGATGGCTGTTCTAGCATTGCCACCTAAGCAGGGTTGAAGTAGGCGTGTCAACTTAGAATCTCTGTAATTGATGTGTCCATGTCTTCCCTTACTGCATTCAATCACATTAGGTGATAAGCACACGAACAGTTCCATAGAAAAGGAAAAGAGTAGCTCTATTAGTTATGTTTTCTGATGAAAAGACATTTTTAATTCGTCAGGTTATATAGAATAATCTCCCTTTGTTTCTGTCACATTTTTTCACCCATGGGTGAAATTGACATTACATGAACTAATTACTCAGTATTGCTTACAGTAGATAAGAAAAAGGCTATCCTGTGCCATAATATTGTGAGTAAATTTCACACATGCAAAACACTCAAGACAACTTAATCACCAGACGTTGCACTGACAACAGATAAGTAACAATAACATTGAGAAGCCAGCTGTGCACGCAGCATTGTAAAATTCTACAGCTTAAATCTAGCATCACTAACTACAGAATAAACTGAGCAAGTAAAAGCAGATATCACAAACTAAGGAAGGGGTAGACAACCTAAGCTTACGAATGACAGTTCCAAGAGTAAGTAAACTCCGATTTATATGACAACCTTCTTTCAATCTCATACCAGCTGATAATGCCTGAGATGCACGCTCACTCCCAGCTAAATCAACAAAATTCTGCACAGAACAAAACATATTTAATATATCTAAAATCTAAGAGAAACTTTTCTTGAACCAGCAAGGAAGAAGTTAAGAAAATGTAGGCATACCACACAAGCTGCTAGGGTGGCACAGTTGCCTTTACCCAAGAATTCTCGAGCAGAACTTTCAACTGTCTGCAAGTTTACAAATCTATTAACAGAACTCTACAAGTAAGAAAAATGTAAAGCACAGTTTTTTACCAGAAAAGCCAAAGGCACAAACCAGTCTGATAATTTGGTGAGATCTAGAACTCTTTTCGTTCAGGTAAGTCTCTCCCACCTGTCTTTGAGCTGCAATAATATGATAATCAATGCAATGGCACAATTCACCCCAGAACAAGGAGCTTAGGTGTATTTCCTTACCTTCACAAAAAGATAGAAGCTCTTTCAAATGTCCCCAGTCCCGTAGAGTCTCCTCAGTGAGTTTCTCTACAATGGTTCCTTTCTGATGAAAAGTAGAGATCATAAGAACAACTTTTAAATGTGCATACTCATTATTTAAGTACCGATTCAATAAATAAAAGGTATTCACCTCAGGATCATCACGCAGTCTAAGTGTACTGTTGTCTGTGCTGAGGAGGTCTCTAACAATTTCATTGTAAATTTCAATAGCCGAGAACTTTAATACAAATGCTCTTTCTTCATGCTGTAAAAGTAAGAGCACCCTCATGTTGACATGACTCATAATATTGATGAATAACTATATTGACGAATCAAACAGGCAGGTCAATTAATTAGTTGTCTAATTACCTTATTTATATAGTTAAATATATCTGTTGCTGCATACTCAGTTATTCCAACCATGGTGTATGTCTTTCCGCTGCTTGTTTGCCCATATGCAAAAATAGTTGCTGAAGAAATATATAGACTCGTGTTAGTTAAGCCTTAAGGTGGTCAAATACAAAGTGGGTAATAACTCAGAAGAAAGAAACTAGCCAGCAAATCAATTTAAACTTACAGTTAATTCCATTAACAACTGAAAGAGCAATTTCTTTGGCTCCTTCCTCATATACTTGCTTTGTGGAGCAGTCACCATGAAATACTCTGTCTACCACCAAATCAAAACCAAAATTCAGAAACATTCTGTCTACGATAAGGGGACCATTGGTACAAGTGCGCATTAATAAGAAATGCTTCTAAACACTATCAATTACTAAACTATGCAATATGCTTTTTAAAGTAAAACAAAGTTAGCACAGATTAAGATTCAAAATAAATGTAATAATAGAAGGAATTGGCGCTTTGAGAAGTGACCTGGCTTGATTCAAACAAACAAAACTATTAAGGGGAAGAGCGCATCTTAAAAAGAAAAAAAATCAAAGCAAAGGAATTTTGAAACTATTACTCAAGATCTTGTTCTCCGGGTAAGGGAAAGTGATCTTTTTGGCAAATAAAACATGTTTGACGAATCAGATCCACATTGTGAAATTCCAATTCTTGTAGGTAAATATGAAACTGTACAACTCAGATTTAGTGGCAACACAAACTTGCCAATGAGAAGGCATCATAGACATTTGCTTACCAAATGTGTAGGCACTCGGAAATGTGGAACCCTCCCGCAGGGTGTTCCGGTACAATATGGTAGTATCATTGATGCATTCCCAATCTGCTACTTCATTGGCAGCGATTTCCTTTTCAGCCAAAGGCCTCAACCTTACTAACACGAGAATCTTCTCTTCACGACCACACTGTCCTTGCATCTTCTCCCATTTGACCAGCTCCTCTCCGCCAATAGACCCCATTGATCACTATAACCTAGTGTCCTTCAGAATTCAGTTCACAACATTATCAGAACATGCCCACGACCTCAAAATCCAAAATGAAGTTGCTTTCCTAAAATGCAAGACATTAAGAGAAAAACTTAGTTCATCTGAAAATTATGAACAATATATGAAAACGAGGCAAACTCTCAAAAGGCAACAACGGGGACAACAAGCTAACCTTGGAATTCATCCAACGACCAGAAGGAAAAAAGAAAGGTAAAACAGAATGCCAACTAATTACGTTTCTGTCAATAAATTATCTGTCGCTGGCATAATGTCACTATCCATGACCTTTTTCTTTTAATATTTTTTTTCAAACAAAAAAAGACCAATGAGGGGTCCGTTGCGGTTATAGCATACGCTGTTCTTTTGCTTGTAAAAAGAGGGAGAGGAAGGATGAAAGAACGATGAGATGAGCCCCGGAAAAAAGGGATAGAAAACAATGACAGGTCCCAAAAATGTAGAAAGTATAGTTTCCAATTATTATCCCTCCTTCAACCAACTGAAATGAAAAATCGAAAGTTTTCCATGATGGCGGCCCACAATGCTTGAGAACGAAGTAAACCCAATTTAACATATATTGGCACGCTGGTGACTAACAAACAGGGCGATCTTTTTCACCATACTTCTCTGTCTCTCTCATAATCACAGAGGTTTTGACCGCGAGATATTAGACGCAAAAATTCAAGGAATTTACCTTCAATTGCCCTGTCCTTTCACGACACGTTCGGTGAAAATCACTAAAACACAAATTGCAGAGCACTTACTTCCGGAATCTGAATCCTCTGCCACGTACTTTTCGCTTCTCAAACAGCGTTCATCGTGATCCATAGGCCAGAATCGGAAACGAATATGTTTTTCTTAAAAGGAACATCAGCACCACGTAATTAAATGCTAAACCACAATGGCTACGATCAATTGATTCGAAAATAAGTAATTACACCGATACAACGACCAAAAAGTTAGATTCGACACATGAAATCCCTCTGGTTCTCTTGCAAATTCATTAACACGCCCCCTGAATATTTAGCACTCCAGACAAAAACCATGAGCTACACAAGACCAAGAAGCATCCGCCAGATCTCTGAACTTTCTCTACAAGCTTAATCTACTCTTCGCTCGACCCATTTTACGGACAGGTTACAATCTGCGAGACGTAGCTTCAAAGAAAAGATGGGACTGGTGAAGCTTCTATAAAAATGGGAATAAAGTGACAACAACAGGAAAAAAGGAAAGGAAAAAGAAGTACCTGAAGGAATGGAGCAACGAAAATGAAGAAAACTTCATGATTCGCGATCTGGAAGAGAAAACAAGAACAATAAAATCGACAATGACACAATGTGAGAAAGAGAGAGTCGTCGATTGGACTCCTCTCTCTCTCGCAGCGTGAAAATGGACCAACACCAAACAGGTCCGTGTAAATTTAAAGCCTGAAGGGGAGTGTCAATGAAAAATGACAATGTCGTTCAAGTTTCTATTTATTTTGTTCTACCCTCGCTGTGGTGGGAGAAGCATGAGATCGAACGAGCATTTCCATTTTCTTTTGTGGCCAAAAATATTTTCTTTGTTTTATCGGCCCAAAAAATATAAATTATTTATTTTCTATTAAAAATTATATTTTCTTTCGTGTTGATAGATCCACGTCGGAGGGTAGGCTGTTGATAACGAACACCGTTAATAAACGGTCGGACGAAACGTTAGCGGAGATAAATGGGCTGCAAGATTTGACGTTATGACTTCTAACGGTCATTTGATCGCAGTTCACAGACGGAACAATCATTTGAAGCGAAGATAAACCAAGGAAATACTGATAGATATTTCTTTTTTCGGGTTGAAATTAAATGCTTTGAAGTTTTATAAATTTAAAGATTTCTTTTTTGTTTTTGACCAAATATATCGTTTTATAAATCTAAAGATTTAAACATTATCCTTTGTTATCTATGTAGCTCAAACGATTGAACAATTGAACTTGAATGGATGAGGAAGTGCGAGATCGTAGCTGTAAGTATGTCGCTTTATATTTTACATGTTTATTTTGGTTATTAATTTATTGTCACTCTACTATAATCTTTTAACTCGAAACTGGATAATATTGTCTTTTTAACTTAAGATTTGGTTTGCCTAAATGAAAATTTAAATATCCATTAATATAAATTTAAAGCACACAACAAGTATTTGGACTTTTTATTTTTGGAATTTTTATTATTTTAATATATTTGATTATTGATGAGTTACAAATATAAATACGTATACTGACGTGACTATATTATTTAGACCCTAACTTCAAAAAAACATAAAAAAAGTCAGACCTAGATAATATTCAAATAAATAAATTATATGGTATCCATAGGATCTAAATATTTTGCCAACATTAATTAGTATAAATGCACATCAAGAATACATTTTTGACATGAAATAAACAACCTAATTATTTATACTTGATCTTATATATCAAAAGTGTGAACAATTACAATGTTGTTTTGTGTTGGCCAAAAAAAAAAAAAACAATTACAATATTTAGTTTATTGGTGGCAAATTCTTAAAGGTAGATTACCAAACAAATCTGACGAGGTGCACGAAAATCGTACAACATTATTGTTGAAAAGAACCATTGAACTACTTGGTTAAATTTATTCATATAAACATTACAGCTTTTTGACTTTATGACAATTACATTAGTGTCTCACCACTTAATCACTAAATCGTGTGCGTGTGTGTATTTTATTTTTATTATGTAAATCAAGCATTCAAGATTCCATCATATGGTAAGCAGACCACTACGATCATCTGATTTAAAAAAATGGATATGAAGGATTTTTAGTCATATATATAACTCTAACTCTCCAACCTAATTAAATTCTAAATGATTACTTAGAGCACTGAGATTATTATATGATATATAAAAGTCAAACCAATGACAATATAGGAGTGTGTACACACACACACACACACACACACACACACACACACACACACATATATATATATATATTTGTACATTTGTTTGTTGGCTTCAATCTCTATTGGCCGAGGAGTCCATTTCATAAAAGAAAAAGAAAAAAAGAGCAGACGTTTTATTATGTTGAGTATTTATAAACATCCCAACGTAGGGTACATTTTCGAGATATGCAGTAGTATTGAGTAATTAGTGTTACTATTATTTACATTTTATTATGAATTTTACTTTATTTTTTAATGAAACTATCAATATTAATATGAAATATAAAAATTATATAAAAAAGCCACACACTGATTATAAATCAAGAAAAGTGTTACTATTTTTTATACTCTTGTACCATCAATCTATGAGATCCACATCCTTTTTAAAAGAAAATAGAGTAGGTAATTTTTTTTTGGATATGATTAATTAGAAGTATCCTTTGAGAAATAGAGACTAATCTTTCTTGGAATATGAAAAGTAAAGAATAGATATCTCTAAACTGATTAAATTTTTTTGATTAAATTTGCTTTATATACAAAAGTTAATTAAATGTGTACTTTTGAATTGTGCCTTTATCAAAAGAAATTTAATATGGGAAATGATAGTTATGAACCAAAATATAAAATTAATTCCAATAATAGACCAGAAGTTCTTAAAATGCCAATAATGGGTCTGAGGTCCTTTTACTGATAAGAAAATGAAACCAATATTACTAATTAAATACCCTTAAATAGTGTGAAATAGAGAAAGATAAGTGTCAAAAATTGAAATAGTAGTATAAATTTCCTGAAGATAAGGGTAAAATAATTGGGTGTGAGAGTTGAAATTTGTAAGTAAAATTTTTTTAATAGTGTAAAATGAGAAAATATGAGTGTAAAATATCAAAATGACAGTATAAAGTTATTAAAGATAAGTATAAAAAACTAGATGTTAGAGTTGAAGTTTGTAAGTAAATTTTTTTTTTTCATTAGTGTGAAATGATAAAAAATAGGTGTAAAAAACTGAAATGACAGTATAAAAATATTAAAAAAAATTTTAAGAAATTAAGAATCTTAAAGAAAAATTTACTTACAAATTTTAATTTTTACACCAAGATTTTAACACTTATCTTCAGAGGTTTCACACTTTCATTTTAGTTTTTGATGCTTATCTTTCCCCCTTTTCATATTGATTAAGATGGTATAGTTTCATGTCATGATCAATAAAAGATCTTGATCCACTATTGACATTTTGAAAAATTTTGGCTTGGAATTAATTTCATATTTTGGTCCATATAATCTATCCTTCTCCCAATTTAATAAGTAACAAACACAAAAAAAAGAAAACTATCTGTTGTGTTTAATTAAAAGGAACAAAGATCTAAGCAGACAAGAACAATAAATCAGTGAAAGATAGGTCACCATACAATCCTATAATAGCTAATTAAACTAAAGCGAAAAGAAAAGATAGAAGTTAATGTACCCAAAAAAGCAGGCTCCAAACTATGGTTGGTTAAAAGATCCATTCATCTACTAACTTAGAAAAGATATATATAACCTTGACAGGCCATGTCCTTTTCATAATACTCCCTCTGGCAAGCTGAATCATTATTTGCAGGAGCACCAATAGTCCTATTTACCTAATGAAATTAAGAACTTCAACAAGTAGCTCTATTTTTAAATCTTTATAATAGTGAATGAAACCACATAAATTCGCTTATAGTAATCTTAGAAAATATATAAATGGAATTTTGTCGGTTTTGTTTTGGTTGTGTAATGATTACGAATAAATATAGGAATAATTAGTTGGGTATAGTTAATATATCTTAATCAAGTTAGTTTTTGTTGGTTGTTTTGGTGGAATATTTTAATTCCTAGGGCTACTTACTGCTAGGGTAGCCAACCAAGTGATCAAACCCAAATAATTCAATTACAAAAATAGTAATTCTTTTAAATAAAAAAAATAAAATCTTGATCAAATTTAAATAGAAAAGTTAATCTATTAATTTCATAGTTCACATAAATTTTGAAATAGGTCCCTCCTGTTTTCAAAATTTTTAAATCAATTCCTATAATTGAAGCCGTTTATAAAGGTAATCCTAAGGAATTCAAATGTTGGAATTGCATGCCTCCCTAAAAATCTTCAATGCACACATAGTTAGAAAAGTAATGACGTGGCAAACTGAGCTACATGCGGCAACGTTCTAACGTGAGCGTGCAATTCTTTTCTTATACAGCAAGTAAGTATATATGGAAGTTTGTATGTGTATAGTGGGGGGTGTATTTACACAACATTTCTCTCTAGAAGTTAATTAGGACCTCGGACTAAAGAGAGAAAGGGACAAAGGCTTTATCTTTTTCTTTGTTCACCCGAACAATCCTCAGCCTGGAAACAATCCTGAAGCTGCAAAACGCATAGTAAAAGCCATCTCTCTCTCTCTCTCTTCTTTTGCCACTACTCTTTTCACTGACCTTTCTCCACCCTCATCTTCATGTCTGTCTTCTCTCCCTCTCCCCCCCCCCCCCAATATAGACTCCTTCATTGTCGATCGTAGGTTACTTCAAATTCCTTCATCCTCCATAAGTTGCCCCAATAATAATACTCCTCATTGCGGCCCCCTGGTTTGACCCATGAATGAAAACGAAGAATCATGTATATATATGATTATTTCTCCTCCACAATTTCTTGTTAATTAGTTGGTTAATTTTTTTGTGAAAAAGTATAAAATAATATTAGTACTATTTCTAAATTTAAAATTTTAAGGCATAAGGTCATGTATTTTCACTTATATACTTGTTTTGTAAACAAACTTTATTTAATATTGTAAATTTTTAATCTTTATTCACATTTAATTCCAAGATGAGCTTTGAACGGAATAAGGACAGGGGAAAACCCATCGAAGCTATTTATTTCATGAGAGGATGATGGACATGCATAACATTAATTACAAGTTTATTGAAATGTAAAGGGACAACACTACGTACCCTAATCATGAAAAAAGATCTCCCAAACACAGGACTATATATAGGAGAAGCTAAGAGGTCTGGGGCACATGATGATTATGTATATATTACATTAAATATAACACATAACTATATATACGTATATAAAGGGACTTTAGAAATTAGGAGGACATCAATAAATAATTAATAGACATAGCGCTTGACGAACAAGTCCTTGTTGGCGTCCTCAGATTCAGCCTCGCCAGTGTAGTTGCCGAGCTGAGCGAGAGAGTTGGCCTTGGCACGCAAAAGCAGCATGTCTTGGGCAGCCTTGACGTTGTCGGGAAGGCCTCCCCATGTCTTCAAGCACGTGTTTTGGAGAGCCCTCCCGTATGAGAACGACACGTGCCATGGGTTGGGGGATTGGTTCATGGCGTTAAGGTTCAACGTTGCCTCTACCTCTAATTGCCCTCCCGACAGAAACTGTAATTAATAATATCCATCCATTAATTCCCACCCTCAGCCTCATTTGAATCACTTAGATATATTTAAAAATGTTTGTAATTAATTTATTACGTACGTACGTACGTACCATGATGCCTGGGACAGCAGGGGGGATTCTGCTGTGAAGGAGCTTGAGAGTGTAGAAAGCAACCTGCTGAGGAGTGGCTTTTTGTTTAGACTCAACTCTAGGAGTCACCATACTTGGCTTCAGCAGAATCCCCTCAAGCATCACATTGTTCTCTGCCAGGTAGAAGAATACCTCCGCCCACACCTTCATCGCTACTTCAAATGTCCTCTCTATTCCATGCTCCCCATCCAGCAATATATTTGGCTCCACTATTGGCACTAACCCATTCTCCTACACCCATTATTTGAAAGCTTATATTTGGCTATTAATGTAAATATATAAATGCTAGCTTATATATATATATATATATATATAAAGTTTCTTACCTGTGCAATGGCAGCATAGCGAGCCAGACCCCAGGCTGCTTCCTTCACTGCTAGAGCAGAGGGACCGTTGGGGATGCTCACCACAGTACGCCTAGTCATTTCATTATTTTAATACAACTTTTTGTTTTCTTCAGGTAACGTTAAAGTATCACTAAAAGAAAATTTTGATGGATACAATTTTTATGTGTTTGATCAAACATGGTAAGTACGTCTCACTGATCATTTGGAGAAACGAGCGCCCTCCTGGTAGTAAGCAGCAGTGCGAGAGGCAAGACCGTCCAACCCTTGGGACCAAAACTCGTCGTTCGAACCAGCTAGTGGCACCAGTCCCTATTTTTCTCAATCCAAACGTAAATCAACTGTTAGCCACCATGTTCTCTATTCTAATGCATTATTGTTCAAGTTAGTCAAATTTTAACTCCATGATAAAGGAACGATGAAACTCCGCCTATGTAGTGTCATAGTCGGTCCCAAGCCCGGGTAAAGGAGGAGGGTTGTGCTAGGCCCTGACAGCCAACGTAAAAATCTGTCGAATCTCATGACATGGATCAAAGACGCATATGTGCTAAGGCTAGGTCGTTGCCTAGAAGTAACGCACTGTATGGCTTGAATGCAGTGTCAAATGAGCTAGAGCCGCTATATCGGCGCCCGGGTGTGGTGTTAAATGAGCAAGGGTTCCCACATCATCATAGACGGATGTGGGTAAAGAAGCTAGCCCAGAAAAGCAAGATTAGATTTGGTTCTTGGAATATTAGTACGTTAACAGGTAAATCTATGGAGGTGGTGGATGCTATGATTCGAAGGAGAATTAACATCTTATGTCTTCAAGAAACTAAATGGGTAGGAGAAAAGGCTAAGGAGTTAGATACTATTAGTTATAAACTTTGGTATGTAGGGAAGGTTCGAGGAAGGAATGGAGTTGGTATTATTGTGGATAAAGACTGGAAAAAGAATGTGGTAGGAGTCAAAAGGATTGGAGATAGGATCCTATCCTTAAAATTGACTATTGAACATGATACACTCAATGTTATTAGTGCTTATGCACCTCAAGTAGGGTCGGATGCACATATTAAGGAAAAGTTTTGGGAAGATCTAGAGGGCTTGGTTCAAGATATCCCAGAAAAGGAAAAGATCCTCATTAGGGGCGATCTTAATGGTCATGTTGGAAAAGAGACAAGGCAATATATGGGATTTCACGGCGGTTATGGCTTTGGAGAAGTAAATGAGGAGGGACATTCCATTCTGGATTTTTCAATGGCTTACAACCTGACGATTATAAACACATGTTTCAAGAAGTGGGAGGAGCATTTAATTACATATAAGAGTGGAGTCCAAAGGTCGCAAATTGACTTTTTTTTGGTAAGGAACTCAGATAGATCAACTTGTAAAGACTGTAAAGTAATTCCTAGTGAGAGTTTAACTTCACAACATAGGGTCTTGGTCCTTGATGTGATAGTTAAGAACCGTAAACTGAAAAGTCGAAAAGTTTTTAATCCCAGGATTAAGTGGTAGCAACTAAAATGTGAGAAACAAGTGATCTTTACGAGGAAAGTTATGGAGGAAGGTAATTAAGACTTGCAAGGAAGTGCTAATATCTTGTGGAATGAGATGGCTAAAAGGATCAGGGATACCGCTAAAGTAATATTGGGTGAATCCAAAGGTTTTGGACCTAAGGATAAAGAATCTTGGTGGTGGAATGAGAGTGTGCAGAAGAAGGTCAAATATAAGAAAGAGTGTTTCAAAGCCTTGCATCTATGCAATAACGATGAAAATTGGAAATGTTATTGGTTAGCTAAAAAGGAGACTAAGAAAGCAGTGAGTGAGGCTAGATTTAAAGCTTTTGAGGAATTCTACCAGGATTTTTAGGAACAAAGAAAGGTGAACATAAGATTTACAAAATTGCCAAGAGGAGGGAAAGAAAGTCAAAAGATTTGGACCAAGTAAGATGCATTAAGGACGAAGAAGGAAAAATTTTAGTTGCAAATGATGATATTAAAGAAAGATGGGGGAGCTACTTTTATAAGCTGTTTAATAATGGATTGGATATGACTATTGATACTGAAGGACTAACAACCCATGAAGATGATCTCAATTTGAATTTCTATCGTAGGATTCGGGTTGGAGAGGTGAAAGAAGCTCTTAAGAGAATAGATAATGGTAAAGCCATTGGTCCTGATGGTATTCCTATCGAAGTTTGGAAGTGCTTAGGAGAGAAAGGGGTTTGGTGGCTCACTAAGTTATTAACAAGATTTTAAGGTCCAAGAAAATATCAGGGAATGGAGGAAGAGCACTCTAGTGCCCATATACAAAAACAAGGGGGATATTCAAAATTGTACTAATTATCGGGGGATAAAACTCATGAGTCACACCATGAAACTCTAGGAAAGAGTGGTTGAGTATAGACTTAGGAAGGAGTCTCGTATTTCAGAAAACTAGTTTGGATTTATGTCAGGATGGTCTGCAACAGAGGCTATTTATTTATTAAGGGGTTTGATTGAAAGATACCGGAGTAAAGAGAGGGACTTGCATATGGTTTTCATTGATTTGGAAAAAGCCTATGATAAGGTACCAAGAGATGTATTGTGGAAAGCAATGGAGGAGAAAGGTGTCCGGGTGGCTTATCTTCGAGCCATAAAGGATATGTATGAGGGTCAACAACAAGTGTGAGGACCCTGGAGGTGTGACAAAGGACTTCCCTATAACAATAGGCTTACATCAATGATCTTCTTTGAGTCCATATCTATTTGATCTGGTTTTGGATGTTCTTACAGAACATATACAAGAAGAAATTCCAAAGTGTATGCTCTTCGCGGATGATATAGTTCTAATTGAGGACTCAAGAAAAGAGGTCAACTCTAAACTTGAATTATAGAGACATACTTTGGAATCAAAAGGTTTCCGTCTGAGTAGGAGTAAGACGGAATATATGCATTGCAAATTTAATAAGAGGCCAATTATAGATGATTCAGAGGTAAAAATTGGAGAGCAAATCATCCCTGAGGTGTCAAAGTTTAAATATTTGGGGTCGATTTTACAGAATAATGGTGAAATTGATGGGGATGTTATGCATAGGATACAAGCTGGGTGGTTAAAGTAGAGGAAAGCAACATGAGTTATTTGTGACCCAAGGTGCCTACTAAGCTTAAAGGAAAATTTTACAGAACAGCTATAAGGCCAACAATGCTATATGGTAGTGAATGTTGGGCTTTGAAAGGACAACAAGAGCATAAGATGGGAGTAGCAGAGATAAGAATATTGAGATGGATATGTGGTCATACAAAATTGGATAAGATACGAAATGAATGTATACGAAGGAAAGTTGGGGTAGCACCTATTGAGGAGAAAATGGTGGAACATCGTTTAAGGTGGTTTGGGCATGTACAAAGAAGTGGGCAAGAGGAGCCAGTGAAGAGAGTTAATCAAATGGCCTGGAGCCCGATCAAAAGGCGTAGAGGAAGACCAAAAAGGATATTAAGGGAAGTTATAAGGAATGACCTTTTGAGAAATGATCTATCTGAGGAGATGGCATTTGATAGAGCTCATTGGCGTCGTTTGATCCATGTAGCCGACCTCATATAGTGGGATAAGGCTATTGTTGTTGTTGATAAAGGAACGATGAGAAATATTTACACACACATATACTTGCCTTGTCGACATTGATATCGGGAACAATGTTTTGTTCAATGAGAATGTCGATGATCTTTTTGTCGTCGACGGTGGATTGGTAGAGAGTTTCCTCGAAGAGAATGGCTCCAGAGATGTAGTGACCGAGTTTAGGAGCTGTAACGAGAAGAGTTCGGAATGCCCGACAGTTGGATTCGGTGTTTTCGAGCCCTATTGACGCCAATCGCTTTCCGCGTGCAGCATTAGACTCGTCCATTGCCAATATGCCTCGCCTTAGTAACGCTATTGCTTTCTGGTACCCCGCACCCACATATCAGAGAAACACTTTTTTTTTGTTAAAAAATCAAATTAAATATCAAAATCATTAATTACAATTGATATATATTCATCACTCACAAATTAACACACATATAAAATCATTTGACTGATGACTCTAGTATGATACGCATGCATCATCTCTGAAGAGCTTAGAGATTAACTGTATGACATATCTATGACATACCGTAGTCTTGAGGAGCTCATCAGTGTAGGAGCCAGCACGGACGGTGATCAGGGAAGAAAAGGTGGTGGGGTTGCATCTGACAAGCGAGAGTGAAGGTAGGCGAAGGGATCGGCCCTTAACCCACTCTGACTTGTCCAGAATAGAGGATGACTTCATCATCAGAGTAACAGATGTTGCAGACGCCATTGTTATTCTTCACGATGCTACTAGTACTGCTATTGTCTTATCCTACCACATCGATCAGTCAACCTCTGGAATGCACGCCTTGCTATTTATAACTCTATTTTTTTAGGCTCTAGTCTTCTTGCCTATTGTGGCTTTTCACGTGGATTGTAACTTCTCTTGATTTGTCACCCTCCTTATATATATATATATATTCTTCAAATATGGGAGGTTTTATGAAACAGATCAAATTACTCCGCCGTCCACCGCGTAACTCCCTCTTAATGCCGTGTCATGTAACTCCCTCGTTAAATGCCGTGTAACTCCCTCATAATTGTCTTTCTCTGTAACTCCCTGTTTTATTTTCTTTTAACGTTCTGTAACCCCTACCCCCTGGAAACTAGTATAAAAGGGGCTCCTGCTGTGTTCAGAGGTATTGAGAAAAAAATGAAGTTTCCATCATTTGATTAGGTTTGTGTTTCTTTTTGTTTCTGTGCCATTTTTGGTATCAGAGAAGGTTAAAGAGTGTCTAGAAGCTTTGTAGAGTGAGAGTGCCATCGAAGAGTCGCCTGAAAGTGAGTAATCGCTGCCACTGCCGTCGTCGGAATCCAATTCCGGTCACTTTTTAGGGAAACGGACCTCACCATCAAGCTCGGAAGGCCGGAAAACCTCGGACTAGAGAGTTTCGTCGCCATCTAACACTCCACGCGCCCTCACACGCCGTCACTTGGAGTCCACGCATCGCCCACGCGCTGACCACGTGCCTGCTGGAGGTTGAAGACGATGACGTCAGCTGCCACGTCATCTTGACCTGTCTAGTCAGCGACAGATAAGCCACCCCAGTGTTTGCCACGTGTCACATTTGCCACGTCACCCAGCACAGTCAGCTAAACTTATCATATTTACAGTTTGAGCCCTAAACTTTTCCATATTTACATTTTTTGCCCCTAATCTTTTCATAATTACATTTTTACCCATTTACTTCCTAAAATTGCAATTATGCCCCTGAACTTCTTGAAATTGCAATTTGGCCCCATCTTTTTCCAGAATTACAGTTCAACCTCAAACTTCCCTAACATTCCTTTTCCACCCCTATACTTCATAAAATTACCTTTTCACCCCTATTCCTTTATAATTGTTTGTTTGCCTAAGTTCTAACCTTACAGAAAAGGGCGAAAAAAAAAAATGCCTCCAAGACGCAGGAATGTATAGGACGTTGCGATAGACGGGATGAGATGACGAATACAAGAATTAGAAGCTACCGTAGAATTACAACGAGCTTTGCTAGAAACTCGTAGAGAAAATCCAGAAGGTGATTCGGGTAGCAGTAGTTCGTCATCCACTAACAACCACCGCCGATCTCAACAACGACCATTCCACTCTAGTGACATTGAAGTAGACATTCTGGAATTTGAGGGAAGACTCCAGCCAGATGAGTTTGTAGATTGGCTTCAAACTGTTGAGCGAATATTTGAATACAAGGAGATTCCAGACAGACAAAAAGTCAAGATAGTCGCTCTTAAACTCAAGAAGCATGCTTCCATATGGTGGGAAAATCTCAAATGGAAGCGAGTATGAGAGGGAAAGCGCAAGATTAAGACTTGGGAGAAAATGAGACGACAGCTCACCAGGAAGTTCCTACCGGAGCATTACCACCAGGATAATTTTATCCAATTGCAGAATCTTCGACAGAGGTCCTTATCTGTAGAAGAATACACCAGAGAGTTTGAAAAACTTATGATGAAGTGTGACATACAGGAGAAGGAGGAGCAAACGATAGCTCGTTATCTTGCAGGGTTAAACATTGACATCAGTCATCCAGTTCAGCTTCAGCAGTATTGGACTTTGGATGATGTGATTCGCCTAGCTATCCGTGTGGAGAAGTAAACGCCTAAGAGGTCTTCTTATCAACCTTCTTCTTTTAGGAGTTATTTTGATGGTCGAAAGGCAGAATTTCAACAGCCCGCTTTGTCAGGCAAGCCACAACCTAACACTACGCGCAAGTCTCCACCAAATACTGTCAAGGAATCTGGCTCTAAAGCACCCCGATGCTTTAAATGCTAAGGTTTTGGTCACATCGGCTCAGACTGTCCTACTCGAAGGGTTATCACTATTAGGGAAGGGCAAGTTTATGAAGCACCTAACGAAGATGAAGAGGAGACTACATATTATGAGGCCGAACCAGTATATGACGAGGAGATTATGCCTGCAGATCAAGGAGAGGCTTTGGTTATCAGACGAAGTCTGCATGCAGCTATAGTTAAGGAAGAACCATGGCTACGGCGTAATATTTTTCACACCCGTTGCACTGCCTAGGGCAAAGTTTGTAATGTCATTATTGACAGTGGGAGCTGTGAAAATGTAGTGTCTGACTACATGGTGCAGAAGTTGAAGCTACCAACGCATGACCACCTGCATCCTTACAAGCTTCACTGGCTTAATACTGGAAGCGAGGTAAAAGTTTCTAAGCAATGCCCTGTTATTTTCTCTATTGGGAACAGATATTGTGACCATGTTTTGTGTGATGTTGTTCCCATGGATGCATGCCATCTTCTTTTAGGGTGACCATGGCAATATGATCGATATGTTTTGCATGATGGACGTACAAACACCTACTCCTTCACTAAAGACGGTGTCAAGATCAAGTTAGCGCCTCTACCGCCTAGTGAATTTAGCAAAGCCTCAATAGAAACTAAGCCATTGGTGACTTTGATGACGAAAGAAGAGTTCAAGGTGATGAAAGCTGAGACCCAGATGATGAGTTTCATACTGGTACTCGAGGCCAACAGTGAGTCCACCATATCACTAGGAGTTATGCCCTTATTATCCGAGTTTCCTGACGTGATAGCTGATGAGATACCACCAAGGTTGCCACCTATGCGAGACATACAGCACGCCATTGACTTTGTTCCAGGAGCAGTCATTCCTAACAAACCTGCTTATAGGATGAGTCCTCAGGAACATGCCGAAGTCCAGCAACAAGTTAAAGAGTTGCTGAAGAAAGGGTTGGTTCGGGAAAGTGTTAGCCCCTGTGCTGTACCTGTTCTACTAGTACCCAAGAAAGATGGGAGCTGGAGAATGTGCATCGATTATCGAGCCGTTAACAAAATTACTATTAAGTATTGGTTTCTGATACCCCGGCTTGATGACATGTTAGACCAGCTGCATGGTGCCACTATTTTTTCCAAGATTGACCTTTCTAGTGGGTATCATCAAATTCGGATTCGTCCAGGAGATGAATGGAAGACTGCCTTCAAGACAAGAGATGGCTTGCATGAGTGGAATGTGATGTCTTTTGGACTAACCAATGCCCCTAGCACATTCATGCGCCTGATGAATTAGGTATTGCAACCTTTCACTGGTAAATTTATTGTTGTTTACTTTGATGACATTCTTATTTACAGCAAGAGTCAAGAAGAACACTTTGATCACTTACGGCAAGTTTTGCAAGCACTGCGAGAGCAAAAGCTTTTTGCCAATCTAAAGAAGTGTACCTTTCTCGTCAATGAAGTTGTTTTCTTGGGGTACATCATCACTGCAGAAGGTGTTCGAGTTGATCCAAGTAAAGTTGAAGCCATTAATAGCTGGCTAGTTCCAAGATCTCTTCAGGAAGTTCGAAGCTTCCATGGATTAGCTTCTTTCTACAGGAGGTTCATCCGCAATTTTAGTTCTATTGCTGCACCCATCACAGATTGCACTAAGGGAGACAAATTTCAGTGCACAGAGCAAGCTCAAAGGAGTTTTGAGGAGCTAAAGAAGCGATTGACTGAAGCTCCAGTCCTAGCTCTTCCAAATTTTGACCAGGTGTTCAAGGTTAGCTGTGATGCCTCCAACACTGGGATTGGGGTTGTCATAAGTCAGGAAGGACATCCCATTGCCTTTTTCAGTGAGAAATTCAATGATGCCAAGCTCAGGTATTCTACTTATGATAAAGAATTCTATGCCGTTATCCGAACTCTGCAACATTAGAGTCACTATCTCTTGAGCAAAGAGTTCATACTCTTTTCGGATCATGAAGCTCTAAAGTATTTGAATTCTCAACAAAAGATCAGCCAAAAACATGCTCGTTGGAGTGAAATCTTGCAATCTTATCCGTTTTTCATTAAGCACAAGGCTGGGATTTTAAACTCTGTAGCTGATGCCTTTAGCCGTCGATATATGTTACTAACAATAATGCAGACCAAAGTTATTGGTTTTGATCTTGTTAAGGAGTTGTACCAGGATGATCCTGATTTTCGTGGAGTGTGGGAAGCTACTGTTGACCAATTGTTCCACCAGTATTACAGACATGATGGGTTTCTATTTCGAGGAAAAACCCTTTGCATTCCTCAAGGATCTTTAAGGGAAGCGATAATTTGGGAAGCTCACGATGGAGGACTAGCTGGTCATTTTGGCAGAGACAAGACAGTTGATCTGGTCAAAGAGAATTTCTATTGGCCACGGCTTGAGCGAGATGTCAACCGGCATATATAGCGATGACGAATATGTCATTTGGCTAAGACGAAAGGGCAAAATACAGGATTATACATGTCACTGCCAGTTCCAGAAGCACCATGGGAAGATGTGAGCATGGATTTTGTTCTTGGTTTACCCCGAACACAGAGACAAAAAGATTCCATCATGGTTGTTGTGGATCGATTTTCGAAGATGGCCCATTTTATTCCATGTCAAAAAAACTAATGATGCGGTGCAAGTTGCAAATTTTTACTTCAAAGAGATTGTTCATCTCCGTGGAATTCCAAAAACTATTACTTCTGATCGTGATGTTAAATTCCTAAGCCACTTTTGGAGGACGTTATGGAAGAAGATGGCCATCCAAAAACTAAGCTCTAATTTAGCAGCGCTGGCCATCCACAGACGGACGGTCAAACTGAAGCTATTAACAGAGTTCTGGGAAATCTTCTTCGAAGTTTTGTAGGGAAGAATTTGAAGCAGTGAGACCTTGTTCTTGCTCAAGTTGAATTTGCCTACAATAATTCTGTTAATCAGGCAACTGGAAAGTGTCCGTTTGAAGTTGTTTACGGCACTCGTCCCCTTAGTCCACTAGACTTGACCCCTTCTCTTGATAAGCAGCAGCATAGTTCTGATGCAGATCAAAGGGCTAAAGAAATCAAGAAATTCCATGAACAAGTTCATGAAAGAATCCAGAAGCAGAATTTCAAACTCAAGATACAGCGAGACAAGCATCGGAAACAACAGATCTTTAATGTGAGAGACTTGGTTTGGATACATCTCAGAAAAGAGCATTTTCCAAAACAACCCAATGCCAAGTTGTCACCCAGAGCTGACGGTCCTTTCAAGATTGTACAAAAGATCAACAACAATGCTTATAAAGTTGAATTGCCTGGTGCTTATGGAGTTTCTGCCACTTTCAATGTTGCTGACTTGACACCCTATTTGGATGATGATGTTGACTTGGACTTGAGGGCGAGTTCCGTCCAACCCGAGAAGAATGAAACGGATCAAATTACTCCGCCGTCCACCGCGTAACTCCCTTGTTAAATGCTGTGTAACTCCCTTGTAATTGTCTTTCTCTTTAACTCCCTCTTTTATTTTCTTTTAACGTTCTGTAACCCCTACCCCCTAGAAACTAGTATAAAAGGGGCTCCTGCTGTGTTCAGAGGTATTGAGAAGAAAAAAAAGTTTCCATCATTTGATTAGGTTTGTGTTTCTTTTCGTTTCTGTGCCATTTTAATTTTCTCTCCTCCTAAGTATCAATGAAATTGGAGAGAAATTTAATTTACTAATTCTCCTTTTGTTCCATTTATTAAAAAAAACTATTTTATAAGTATTAACCAAAGAAATTGAAGTTAGTTAAAGATAATTAATTTATCTCACATTTTTTATTTTTTTAAAAATTATCCCTACTTAATTAATCTCTCTTTTAATTCCTTCTAAATCCTTCTAAAGATACACCTCGTAACTTTCAATAATATTAATGGAAGAGGATAATTTTGGTAAAAAGAAATTAATACAATATTAACGCTTTTTTTTTTCCCTTACAAATATGACCATCAAAAGGGAAAAATTTTCTCTTATAAAGAAGATTGGAGGGAGTAAATTGTGAGCAATTCGTTTTCTAAATTACTCCCTCTAATCTTTAATATAAGACTATTTTAACCGAATCATGCGGATTAAGAATTAGAATTAAAAATAATTAACTACCCCGATTTCTCCAAAAATCCCAACATTTTTCCAGAACTACCCTTATTTAATCTCTTTTTCTTTCTCTTTGAATACATTAAATAGAGGTATTTTTTATAAATGTATAATAAATACTATCTCATATATTGTAAAGGGTCTTATATTTAAGATCAGAATAAAAGATGTTATATATAGGGCTAGAGGGAGTTTTACGTTCAAAAGTTTTAGGTACAATTTGGAAGGATGTATTAATTCAATAATGATAAAATTTAGGATTTGAAATAAGCGTCATTAATAAAGTGTAAGAGTTTGACAACTCTGTTAATTTTATCCCTTTCGGTCATTAATTGTTCTTATCTTTTCATTAATTATATTCTTATCTCTAATTTATTACATTCTTATCCTTTCGTTAATTACATTCTTGTTTTTTTTTTATGCAAAAGGTGTTAATTACATTCTTATTCCTTTATTAATTACTCCCTTAACCCATTTTTTCTGTTTCAAATGTTCCAATTTAATTGTCGCTTTAAAAAATTAATGAAGAATTAATTACGCTATTTCCAATTCTATACTTCCTCTGATTCTATATATAGGATCTTTTGTTCTGATCCTATATATAAAATTCTTTACAATATATGAGGTAGTATTTATTATACATTTTCAAAAAAATATCCCTATTTAATGTATCCAAAGAGAAAGAGAAAGAAATTAAATAAGAGTAGTTTTGAAAAAATATTAGGATTTTTGGAGAAATTAAGGTAGTTAATTAGTTTTAATTTCAATTCTTAATCATTGTAATTCGATTAAAAGGGTCTTATATTAAAGACTAGAGATATTATATTCTTTGTATTGATAGAACTTTTTTTTTTATAATTTATCACCCATATCTATTTCCTACCATTTAATAATTAAAGATAATTTAATAAAACTATATCATTCATTAAGTTATTTATTTAAATTATTTCAATTTTTATATAAAAATATTAAATGATAAATAAAATGAGATGGAGGAATTTTTTTTTTATAAGTTTATTAATTATGTTCATATGTCTTCAATAATTATATTCCTTGCCTTCATTAATTATGTTCTCATTTCTTCAGTAATACTTCTTTTGTTTTGCTACTTTTTTTAGAAATATATATTTCATAATATAATGTACTTTACGAATTATATAGTATATATTTTTTTTCTTTTCAGGACTACCCCTTACTAGTGGCCCAAATATTTATTTATTATTAAATATTTCATTATCAATACATTTAATGAGGTTAATTTAAGAAAAAGTGAAAAATCTTTTTAGTTACTAATTATTATTTTAATTCATGTGCAGTAGTTAAAAGTACACTATACATTGGAATAAAGAAAGTACTATCTTTTCATTCCTTCATAATTAATTATACCAAATTTACATGACTATATATAGGTTTAAAGTTCTTTGTTTTAGGGGAAACGATAAAAAAGCAAAATTTGTAGTGAGAAAGAGAGTGTGTGTGTGTGTGTGAGAGTGGGGACAAAAAGAAGGAAAATGAGAAAGACAAAAACAAAAATAAAGCAAAAGTAGAGTTAGAAAATAGAATCTAATTCGCAAGTCCGTTTAGCCTCTTTTTAAAATCGTGTTGGTTTGGGAAAACGCAGCCTATTTATTTTCAATTTTTAAATTTTTTTATGATGTTGAAATTAAATAAACTTATAATTTATCACAATTTTCATAATTTTAATGGTTAAATGTGATTATGTTGTTTTCGATATTGTTGGATACTTTAGAATTGGATTCCCTTTTTAATATGTGTGATATATATATATATATATATATATCATGGGTTATACTTAGAAAAATTGAATTTGAAATTGGGAAAATGATGGGTTATAGTAGGTTGTGATGGGTTGGTGGAATATTATTCAAATTAGTATCAAATTGTGAAAAGAAAAAGTTGAAAAAAATGAAGAGTTAGTGGGTTATGCAAGCCAACCTGCTAACCCATTTTTGGTGGGTCAGGTTGAGATTTTCTCAATTGCTAAAACGCAGGTTGACCTGCACTAACCCGCTTTCTAGCCAACCTGTGGCGGGCCAGTTCATTTGGGTTAGGCTGGTTAATTTTCCTAGCTCTAAACAAAAGAAAAAAATGGAGAGGAAGGGGGAGAAACTTAAAAGAGAATTTATAACCATTTACTAAAAAATTTGGCAAAGTAAAATTCTTGTCTTACTGAATATTGAGTTTTACAAATGTTTTGTAATTCTAATAGTTTTTCTCCCATTTCAATTCCAAACTTATTAAAAGATTTGATGTCTTAACATTTTTCCTCCATTTCTTGGTATTTGGATTCAATTAGCTTTGTTCTAGCACTCTCTATATATATGATTATAGGCAAATATGCTAGCTAGTGTATAACACAAATTTAACTACATAAACGTTTCACAAAATTGATAAAAGTATATAATTTAAAATTCATGGTTGAAACTTGGAAGTATGTATGTATGCATCCCAAGATAACATAATCAGTACTATAAAATAATATAAATGGCTGGGTTACTTCAGTTTTTGTCGATTTGTGTAACTTCTTTTCTTTTCGCCTGAAGGGGATAATTCATTCAAAAAATGAAAGAAACAAGGGCCAAGAGGGCCCAAAACAAGCAGCAAGCATAACAAAAAACGACTGCAGGGACTCAAGAGGGTCCTATATCTATACAATGGCTAGTTTGGCAAAGATGAAAGGGATCTTAGAAAAGGAAGGAAGTAAGAGAAATCTTTATGAAATATGTTTTATATACATCATTAAATTTTCTTTTAAATAAAAAATAGCATTTTCATGCAATCATTTTCTCTATTTTCTTCTATATTTTCATTTTCTTTAAAATAATTCATTCCTACCAAACATGGTATGATGGTACCAACTAAGATATATGCATTATTGTGAACACCGTATTTTGTCCGGGTTCTTTTAAAAAAATAATTTTTTTAATGAATATGAAAATAAAAAATTTACATAAAATAAAATAGTAAAAATAATAATATCTCCCAAAGACTGTCATATTTTGAAGAGTTATGATTTTCTCTTTTTTGAGATTTTTAAAAGCTAAAAAAAAAATAATAAATCATTGATTGAGATTTGATATCAAATTAATATGAAAAAAATAAAGCAAATCAATCAATCTCAATATCAATATAAAAAAAAATTGTGATTTTAGAACATGAATTAAATGATTTGTTTTTTGGCACTATAAATAGAGGTAAAGTGAGAAGAGATGGGAAAAAAAGTATAAGAGATGGAAAGAAAAGAGAGAGGACGAGAGATTGAGAAAAAAAGAAGAAAAGTAAGAGAGAGAGAAGTAGAAGAAAAAGAAAGAAACAAAGAAAGAGTGAGTTGGAGAAGCAAAAGAAAAAAATGTGAGTAGCATTGAGAGAAAAAAATGGTGAGTTTACCTTTTTATTATTTTTAGAAGCCATTATTCTTCTTCTTTTATTATATTCGCTTGATTGTGAGTTATATTTTGAAATGGCCTCTCATACCTATGAGTATCTCTAATAGAGAAAAAGACATATTTTATATATTTTAGAGCCATTTTTATTTATTTTGCTTTACTTTTTTTTTCTTATTATTTTGTATTACATCCACAACTCTAAACCAGTGATTTAATATTTGAAATTAACTTTGAATAGTGGTGATACTCTATTTCTTTCATTATTTAATTTATGTTACAATTTTGAGGCAAAAATTCTTATATATAGACCAATGACCCGAGTTGCTTATAATCCCTCTATTTGTGTTTGAGGAAAAAGCAATGTGGTAAGGTAATATAATTATTATTGACAAGTAATTTTTCTTCTAAAAAACTAATAAATAATAATGAGCATTAGTGACACTTTAATTGAAGGATTTTTTCTTTTGATAATATAGTTCAATGTTTTCTCCTCTTTATATACACATATATTTTCGGTGGCTTTAGAATAATATTCCTATAGATGGAGGTAAAGCATAATTGGTGTGAATATTATACAATATCCAGCCATTGAGGTTGTGTGGTTCATTGCATTATTTTTCTTGGCTCCGGTAACAAAGCTCTTTCATCTCTAACTTATTATTTATTTTTTATGATATTACACAATCACACAATCACCATTTGAGATTGATACTGTTAATAGAATATCACTATATGAAGTTTGTAGAACTTCCATAGATATTGATTTACTATGTGCGATATAGGTCTCTCCAGTATACCAATTTAATTATATATGTGTATATATATATATTTTAATCTCATGGTTGTCATTTTAGAAATTTAAATAAAAAATTCCTTAAATTTGCAATTAAATATTTATCATAAATGAAATATTTTTATTTTTATAATAATTTTCTAATACAATTTTTAATTTTTAAAAATTGTATTATGTGAGGTTTTTTGAACCCCGGTAGATATTTCAATTAATAAATTTACTGCGTGTTGTGATGTGCTTCCGTTAGTATAATAATCATATTATGTGTTTTCTTTATGAAAAATATTTTTAAAACCAAAATAATAAAGATTATCTCAAATTTGATAAAGTTTTACATCTATTTTAAATAAAAATATTTCTTTAAATATAATATTATAATATATTTTTTAAGTTATTTTATGTGAGTTTTTTAAAAGTTTTTATTGGTATATAAACTAGTTAATGACCACGTGTAATTTGAGGAATCTCCGTGGATTTATTAATAAACTATAAATAAATAACTAAATAGTATTTTTATATATAACATGAATAATTCGATTTTTGGAAATATCGAAAAAAACTATTCAAAAATTATTTTATTAAAAATATATATTTTTCTTAAAAAACATAAACCTATTGACATGAGTTTTTACCCAAACTATGTTGACTTCAATTCTTATATTAGGGTACGTAGGCTCTAGATTCTTATTCTAAGTTAAGTCCGTCATTGTAAATAAATTCATTTTATTAGTTTTTTATTTTTTCTTTTCTTTATATGGGTTTTATAAAGGTAATTAAAATAGTTTTAAGGCCACATTAATTTTGTATAAATAACTTAAGATAACCATTCTTATGAACAGGTGTTGGAGGATGCTTAACACTTTCCCCATAACGCAATCAACACTCGAACCCTTTCTATTTTGTAGACCATGTTTTTTTTTAAAACAAGGTTTTCTAAAATTTTTCTTTTAAAAATTTTGGTAACGACTCTGCTTTATTTTAATTTTTTATTTTTTAAAAATAAAAAATCGGGGTGCAACAATTGTTAGAGATAGTTTGAAAAAACTAAAGTCCCACATTGGATGGGAATAAGGCTTATAAAATGTATATAAGAGAGAGAAGATAAAGCATATTAAAATAATTACTGAACAAAAATTTTAAGTGGATTTAAATATTATTTATTTAATATTTAAAGCACTTAGCACTTAGTACTTAACACTTGACACATGACGCGTCGTGATCATTGGATTGATTTAACGGTGGAGATCTGGTCTTGTATGAATTTTAAATTAATATTTTAATTAATTATTTTTTTTTCAGAAACAGAATTTCCAATAACAACGTTCTGAAACAGTACATTCTGAAACAACATGTCATTTGATATTTTGTTTCAATTTGACAACAACGTTTCAAATATAAAGTTCAGAAATGAACAGATTCATGAACAATATTTCAAATACAATGTTCAGAAACAAACAGGTTCATAAACAACGTTTTAATTTTCTGTCTTATACTATTATAAAAGAATCAGACTAGAGACTAAAAGAATACCTTATATTCTCTTTTCTTACTTACAATCTCTCTGTTTCATTCTGTATTTCAAGGTATCTGAAGTTACTGTCAGATATCTTTAGTGCTTAGAATAACTCTTAGGGGTGATTCGTTGGATCCCAGCAGCAAAACTAGTGGGGGCGAATAACACCTTAAGGACAGCGTGTTATCATATGTTTCTGGGCACCGATTGTTTTCATATACTGTTCCTAACAATAATTATAGATAATTTTTTTACCAACTTATATGTGTGTGACTATCTGAATGAAAAAGGAGTTCTGTCTCTATTCAGATTATATATTATATATATATATATTTAATTTAATTGTCTTTACAAACCATTCATGTTCATGGTTATCTTGGGCTCCCCAAAGGCGAATGTATTGATCGATATATTTATAGTTCCACGTAATAATGCAGGACAGTAGAAGAAAAGTTTCGAACTTTTTATGGGGACCCAAATATTCTCAAGTAGAAGATGAAAATGGACACTCATCATTAAGATTGGTTCCACAGATTCACGAGCTCTCACCAACATTCAATTAACGACGTAAGCAACCAAAAGACATCCAAAAGCGTACGTAGTAATTATGAGAACCGCATGCTAGCTGTAGCAACATCAGCAACAAACAACAAGAAGAAGCTAATACGTTGCCAGATATCATGAGACCAATTAATATGGTTGGTAATATATATATATATATATATATGATTTTAAATTACATGTAAAAGTGATTAGAGTACCACGTTTCAATACCATGTTCTGGGACCACCATACTCACGTACATTTATCATATATATATATATATATATATGCTGTCCTGCCTGGTGCGTTCCTTTACACTCCTTTCCAAAAGAGTCATTATTTTTATTGACGGGTTTCTTTTGGATAAGATCAATCCTAAACTCGTAACTGTTGAAACAATGGTAAGAGCAAAATTTTGCTTGAAGGTTATGCCATTCACATGTTTTGAAATATTATTTTATATTGAATCCATTTCAAAACATCTTTTTTTATAATGATATATCATGTTTAATTAGTTGTTGTTAATTTGTTATTAATATTATCATATGTTAGGGATATATATATATATATATTATTCTAAAATTCTGATTTCATGTGAATATCAATCTCAATTAGACAGGACAGTAATAAGTTGCGAGTACTATAGAATTTTCACTATTATATACTATTAGCATGCTTCTTTAGTTCTTTAATTATATAAAAAAATTATATAATGTTGCTGTTTGGGACCACTTTTTTCTTTGAACAATATTATGTGATTTTTTTTTATGATCGCTTATATGTAGAAATTTGAAAGATATATATATATATAGACGTGTTTAAGTCTAATGGCGTAGCAATTAAATACATGTTAGCCATCTGAAGTTAGATCAGATGTGGTAAAGGTATAGGATGAGGTGATCATGACTGTTGATATGATTACTTGTCTGGTGATCCATTATATGTTATTTTTTAATTACTTGGTTAATTTGGCCAATTAATTATGTTTATGTTTCAACTTTGCCGTGCGTTATCCGATTGATTATCGATGGCTTTCTCTTGTCTGTGTCACATTCTTTCATCTTCTTGGAGTCTTGGACTTGAAAACATTTCACGCAACTTAAATTCTCCAACAGTTACAGTCGAAACAAATATTTATGTGATAAAGGTTAGAACTGACGTTTTAATAAATCATTAATGTTATTAAATAAGAGTAATTACTCAACGTAAATGATTGACAGTTGATCGGTGCAGAATTTAGGCATAGTGAGATATTCATAGAATGTATATAAGAGTAATTAGTTGCCATCAGGACAATAAATATATCAGTTTAAAACAAGAAAAAAAACATCATATTCAGTAAATTTATTATAGTTAAAAAACAAACATACACAATCTCAGTTTTCTACTGCTTTTGCCAAAATCGAGAATCAATTACCTAGCTAGCTAGAACAAACTTTCCCTTCAACTTTTATTATGTAATTGAAAACACAAGCTCCAAGTTTTGCAGTAAAAAGTCCTATATAGATATCCCAACACACGCACAAGCAAGCCTCTTCCCTCTTGCCTTTTTTCTCAAGACGAGAGACATCTTTACAGCATGTAGCATCTCCTTTTATTTACAAAACCTCTCTCACATCTATATATCATATCATATATAGATTCGTGAAGTTTCCTTTAAGTATATCAAGTTCCCCATTAAAAATATATGATGTGAGTAAATTTTATTAAAAGATCTAATCACAGGTAAAAAAATAAAAATCAATGTGTTGCTTTTCTGAAGAAACCTGACACTAAATATATATATATATATACCTGTTTGATTTCCTGAGTAACGTCTTTAATTTGTATTATGAGGAATCATCAAGGATCAGGATGAGCGGCGAAGTAGGCTAAAACCCCAACAAATGGAGCATTAATGTAGGTAGTGGGTTCAGACTTTCTGAAATTGGCCCGATCATCCTCGTACACATCATCCTCCTCGGGCCCTCCAACAAGAGCTCCCACAAGAATATTAGGATTGGGGTCTGAAGAATTGAAATAGGCAGACCCTTCCTTGCATGCAATGAACTGAGGATGGTCCTTAATGGAAGGCAAAGACGAGCCACGATGGTGAATCCTTTGAGGGTAACGCTCACCATATCCAACCATGTAGGACAGTCCCATAGGGTTGTCCCCTAAGATGTAATCAGCTTGTTTCTTGGCCATTTGGCGAAGGGTTTTGGGAGTGATGTTGGAGAGGGTCCCACAGTTTAGGGTTTGGGAGGAGCGAGAGAGGTAATTGGCGTAGACTAATTGAAGGAAAGTGAGGGAGGTGGCATGTTGTAAGTTGCTACCACCAGGTCTGTAAATGAGGCCTCCTGGAGTGTATTGGATGTGTGAGGTTGATGATTGGGGTATCAGTGTGCATATGAAGCTCTCTGCTGATTCCCTGAAGGATTGTACAGAGTACAAGCTTCCTTCTACCACTTCCTGAAAAAAAATGTATATATATGCAATTATTTTAATCAGAAGTTTGTGTATAGAATATATATATATATATAGATGTATATAATATATTCCCTTTTGCTTTTTAAGATTTTGATCATTCTATATGGTGTCACTTGGGTTGGGTTATATATACATCGCTTGATCCTTTTCGTGAAAAAAAAAGAAAAAGAAAAAGAAAATCCCCAAAAGAAATTTTGATATTTAAATCATATCATTACATGCATTTTATCATGTATATATGGGAAACTACGGTTTTCGTTGTAAAAAATACAAGTAACAGCTTTTTCAAAATGTAACTTTATTAATTTGTTTCTCAGAAATAAATAAACTAAGTTGAAATTTAAATATGACTGATATGTCTAAAAATAATGTATTTTGAAAGATAAAATATACTATTTTAATTTTCTGTAATTAGTATTTTTTGTATACAGTACAGAAATATAAAAAATGAGCTAAATTTTATACATAATTATTTTTCATCTTTTCTTCTAAAATGCAGGATCTGGATAACTATAAAGGTTCTAATTTAATTTGCGTTATATATATAAATACCTTGGAGACCAGAACGTTGAGGCCAGCGTGCTTGTTTTCCCAGCCAAACTCATTGATGTTATCATCAGCACCGAACGCTTTGGCGTTGTATTGAACGTAGTATAAGTAATCATCTTCCTCCGTGGCCCTCCTCAGCCATGCCGCTCCCCATAACAACTCGTCCTGTATCATCTTCATTTCTTAATTATTCACTTTTCCCAATCTTCACATCATAAAATTTAATTATTATAATTACTGTGCAGCGAATTTACCTGATAGCCGCCAAAATTGCAATAATATGGGCATGCACCGGCCTTAACATGATCATTATCAGTATATGCGCCTCTGCAGTTATCAGCATACTGAAAGGCCTTGATCGCATATCGTAGCAATGTCTCCGAATATCCGGAGTCCGATGACCGGAACGCCATGGATGAGGCGGCCAGTGCCGCGGCAATTTCGCCGGCGATATCAGAAGCAGGATTTGGTGCATCAATGGCGTAAACAGTCCTGTCTGTGTCCATGTCCTCCGGCCTCTCCCAACAGTTGTGGTCTGAGCTTGGATCTCCTACCTTTCAAATTTCATCACGTTCATGTAATACGGGTTAATAATCGATCAATTAGATTTGGCGACTATATAATAATTAAAGTTATTATATGAACCACGGTTAGTGAGGGAGCGCTCGACCATCGTTAGCAGCGCGCGTGGGTTAAGTATCTTATTCCAAATGGAGAATCATATATATATATATATATACACACACACACATATATATATTGCTATCTATTCCAAATGAGGAATCTAAACGCACTATTCTTAGATCACTAATCTAGATTTTTACTGCTATTTGCATATTTCATTTAATTTTAAAATCAAATATTAGAAAATTTAGATTTAATAATTTTTAATTTATTATTAATTGTTTACTTTTAAAACATACAGCATATATATAATAAAAATAGTTCAAAAATAATAATTAAATCTTAAAAATATATTAAATTAAAATCATTATATTTGATTAATTAAATTTTAAAAATATTGAAAAATTGAAAAATGGATGCAATACATATAAAGTTCACCAACGTTAATAAAGAAAGAAAGTGGTCCGATCATATGTGCATAAGAGAAAATATGAAATGATTTTGTTATTGGAGAATTTCAGCTATTATTGGATCAAATCTATTCAAAAGGAACTTAATCATCAGTTGAAGAGGTACAAGTAATTCTGGTGAGTGAAAGAAGAAAGAGGGCTCTTTTTCTTTCCTTTTTTTGCCAGCAAGAGGGAATTGAATTTACGTGGGGACGAATGGGTCAAATTAAACAGAAGAAAAAGGAGAGGACTAATGTGACCACGTAACTACATTCCCGCTACCCATTCACGAACTGATAGAGCTCACTCCATGCAAGGTCATCCAACCTTTCAATTCTCCAAACTAACCCCACCTACCTTCCATATAAAAAATAGAAGAAAATAAAAAAATAATTAAAAACATAAGTTTTAATTTTAGTGTTCCAATATCTTATATGTTCGGTGCAGTACTGTAAAAGATTTTAGTTTTAATTCGCAAGTCATAATTTAAAAAGATGTTCGATGGCAGATAAAAAATTTTGAAGACACAACTGAGATAGAATGGAGCCACGACACGTAAAAAAGATTAATACATTTTGATTTGTAATTGATGAGATTATTGATGATGATATGAATAAATTTACCTGAACAAAAATCCGATCGGGCTGAGTCACAGTCTTGAGCAAATAATCGGTAGCCCAACGAATAGCAACAAGCGCATTCCGACGCTCCTGGGGAGGCATCTCGTCTCCGAATTCGATGACACTCCAAGCCAGCATTGTGGTGGTGAACGCCATCGGGAACCCGAACTTGACGTTATCGCCGGCGTCATAGTAGCCGCCGGTGAGGTCCGTATTGTAGGTCCAGCCGTCGCTCAGGCCTGGATGGCCTCTCCATTTCATCCTCTGGTCGTCCGGCAGATAGCCGGATCGCTGGCCCTCGAAGAACAAGATGGCCTTCGACAATGCGTCCCTGTAATCGTGAGCTATTCCAGGATCCGGCAATCCGACGAGGAGCGCCAGGACGACGGCGAGGTAAGGGAATTTGAGGAGTTTCATTGTGAGTTAGAGCTCAATGTGTTTGATGAAATGTGTGTTGAAACTTAAACGAAAGTGTGCGTGTAATTTATAGTCGCAGAGAGTCTCACGGGTTAAGACTTGAAAGCCAAGCGATGGAGTGAGAGACTGTGAAGAACTGATGCTTTATAGTATTTATAGTCATGTCTTATCTTTTTTTTTTCTCCTATCAAACAACAATAATTAAATAAAAATAAAAATCGATTAAACATATTTTATTCGCAGTTTAAGTTTTTTATTTCTCTTTCTTAAAATATGCAGTATATTATTAGGATCACAGATTATAATCTCAGATTGAAAAGAAAAAGGAGATGTTTGTTGTGATGAAAGCGCCGACAGTAAAATGAGAAATGGGAGTGAGGTCACATGCAAGCACAAGGACATGAAGTGTGAGGGTGCACAATGCTTGAGCTTGAGGGAAAGGTCAAGGGGGGCTTTACTTGTGGGTCCAATTCCAGTATGTTTTTTTTAATTATTATAAGCTCTGTGCTCAAATAACACTATAATATTGCTAATTAAAGTTGGTAAATTATTCCATATGTTCCATATACGCGCAGGTTCATTTTGCTTAATTTGTTTTTATATGGGAATCATAAGGTCGATAGTTCATTTGAGATGTGACTGATTGACTCTGATTTAGATCAAATTTGATTTGATGCTGAAGTATATTTTCTGTTTCCGGTTTTTTATGAGTCATTTCATGTTCTATTCTTCAATCTTCAACGGAAAAAATAGAGATATGAGTATAAAAAGACAACCGCAAGAAAATAGCATTAAGACTCGGCATTGTATCAGTGAATTTTTAATTTAATTAACGAGGGTTTTGTGTGTGAGTGTAAGGGGCAGATTCGTGGGGGAAGAGAGTGGGCTTTGAAATTGGAAGTTAGTAAGGGAACGGTGAAGGGGTAATTAAGTTGAGAAGGAAGTGGAGCAGTGGATTCCGAAAAATGTGTAAGATATCAAAGACAAAAGACACATCAATATACTTATCCCTCTAATGAAGTTAGCAAAAAGAGGCTTTAATTTGTGATTGTGCCATCCTTTCTTTCTTTTTCTTCTTTTTTTCAATTTTCTTCCTTTAATCTTCCCATCAAACCAATTTGGTGTGTCCATAAAATATTAGCGATAATCCTTATGCTATGGTTGAGTAAGATAGAATTTATTTTCAATATATTAAACTAATATATATGTATTATTGATTTAGGCTAAATTATATCAAATAAAACTCCCAATGCTTGACAATTAATCTTTCAAATTTTTAAATTTGTATAGAGAAAGCTTTCCTTAGAAAAGAGTGTGACTAAACAAAGTGTGTATATATAGCCCCCTAAGTAATTATTAATCTTCTGTTATTTAATTCTTTTATTTTTGAAAATTTAGTAATTTCTGCTCTGCATACAACACAAAATACAAATATTTTGAACGCCAATGTATTAATCGTTTTTTAAAAGTTAGCCTTAAAATTCATAGCGCATCAAATACTATAAAATCCAATCATGTATCACATTTTACAAATCTTATTACTAACCAAAATGGAAAAAGAATTATTTCTCCACCAAGAAGCTTCTGTTAAAGATGTGCTTTTGAAAAACTCTTGATCACGATCATGATGTGATGATTAATTTAAAAGTTTAATTTCGTAAAACATTTCATCCAATCAGAAAAGGATTCTCAAGCATAAAACGAAACCGACGTCCCTAAATCAAATGACTTATAACGAACAAAGTTTGAGCATGAAAACTCATTGGCTTAACTTTCATTAACAAATAAGAAATTAACAACCTTTACAACTCATTAAGCGGAACATTAAGTGGATAGATAACCAACATAGCATTCATATCAAGCTCGCTCAGCTTCATCCCATTCACTACACCCACTCGAAACAATTAATGAAGCAAGTTAGCCACCGTCATCTCTAGACCACACAACCCAAGTTGCATTCCCCGGCACGTTCTTCGACCTGACCCGAACGGAATAAACAAAAAAAAACAAAAAGTTGTTTCCTTTAAAATCAGGCGAGTCATCATTAATTCAGAAGCCTCGATGGCTTGAACATATCAGGCTCGTCCCATATTCTCTTCTCACGACCCATGGCCCATGCATTGATCCATACTCGAGAACTCGCCGGAATGAAGTAACCGGCGACGACGCTATCTTCGGCGGTTTCGTGGACGAGGTGTGGGATTAGCGGGTGGAGCCGCGGTGTTTTCTTTGATCACACTTTTTTTTTTTTGATAAAATCTTTGATCACACATTTCAGGTAAGGCAATTTGTCAAGATGAGTTTAGTTGAATCTTTGGTCCAGGCCCACAACTCTTGTTGGACCTTCTGGAGATCCATTGGGCTTTCCATATGCTCTGCTATCGCCAACTCTATGGCTGCTGCATTAATCCAAAAAAAAAATTCATCGGGAATAAAAAACTCTATGGCCGATGCTACAGTTTCTCTCCCTCATATATATATATATATATATATTGATTAGTAACAAAGACTAATCCTAGTAGAAGGGGTTAAATTGCTTAAGAATAACATCTCAAATTCAAAATTATATGAATGTCAAAGACACTTTTGGGAGAGTTATTCCTATTTAGGGTCCAACTCAATTCAATTTAGATTAATCAAAATTTAAAGGATTTTGGATACCAATTGATTATTATATACTCCCTTCGTTTCTTAATATAAGGGACAATTAGGGGAGTTTCCGTATTTCAAAATATAAGGGACACATAAAGTTTATCTGGTGTATTTAATGATTTTTCTAAAAATTCCTCTATTTAAGATGACACTTTTGGGAGAGTTATCTCCATTTGAGGTCCAACTCAATTTAATTCAGATTAATCAAAATTTAAAGGATTTTGGATACCAATTGATTGTTAAATATATATACATATATACTAGCAACACTAAAACAAGACAAAGACAGTACCTAGTGGGATGGCCAACCAGTGTTGAATGGCGGTGAGCCAACGACTAAAAAGGTAGGCGTTCCATGTACGACATCTTCAGAGGCCCAAAATGGAAGAACCTGGGAGCAAAAAACTGCATCAACTGTATATGGTAATAACTAATAAATATCTTCAGTAGTAACTCTTAGAAGCCTCATACAGCAAAGGGCGGAGCATGAAGCCCTAAATATGAAATGAAGCCAAATCTCAATCAGCCGCATGCAAGGAAACACCAACATTAAGACTAACCCAGGGTCCCTCAAATTCTAAATCTCACTTTTTAAGTAAGTAGTAAGTGTTATTTGGATTACCTTTTTATAAAAAACCTGGTTGAATAATTATAGTTTGCAAAAATGAAATTTAGATAAAAATAAAAAAAATTACCATAAACATATTTAAATAAAAAAAATGATAATCAGAAATTTGATTTACTTTTTAAACCAAAGAGGCCTTAACTAGTAAATCGAAGGAATCACACTGCGTACACTTCTTTTTCAAATAATATTTTTTTTATTTCTTGCCACGCATCATTGCTTAATTCGTTATCTTTTTCTTTTTAGTTTTGTAACACAATAACTAAACAAATTCAAATTCTTTTTTATACCAATAAATATTTTTCCATTTACTTTAAACACTCATTAATTATTGTTGAAAAAAATAAAAATATCTTGTATAAGTATTATTTTAGTAAATTTAAGTATTATTAAATTTAATTAGATAACTCCCTCAATATGATTTTTTTAATCTATAATATTTAAACTCTCAACTTTATTTAAAGAAAATCAAGTTTCTCTTACTTAACTCAATTATATTACTTTTTTCCTTTGATTTCAAATATAAGAAAATTTTGATAAAGTTATATTAGTTCACAATATAAGAAATATATATATATATATATATCTAATGAAATAAATTACATATTCCAACAATATTCTTTATTAATTTGAAAAAATTTATAAATTTTTTAATTTCTTTTGTATACTTGAGATTGAAGGAAGTACCAAAGTAGTTGGGTTAAATAAAAAAAAAACTTAATTTTCTTTATAGATGGAAAAAATATTTAGTAGTAAAAACTATGCTAATCTTTCCATCCATCAGGGAAATCAAGTTATTTTTACTTAATCCAATTATCTTGGTACTCTCTCCAATCTAAAATATGAGAAAATTTTGAGATAGTTATAATTTTATTCAAATTAATGAGGAATATGATTGGAACATCTCGTTTATTACACTAGATGTATACATTTTTTAAATATTTTGGACTAATAAAACTTTATCAAAATTTTTTTATATTCGAGACTAGAGGAAGTACTAATGTGATTAGATTAAGTGAAAGGAACTTGATTCCCCTTAAATAAAATCAAAAGTTTAATCGTTGTAGATAAAAAAATTATATTAAGAGAGTTACTCAATTAAGTTTAACAATACTTAAATCTATTCTAGTAGTATTTGTATTAATTAGTTGTATAAAAATATAATTTATTTTTAACTTTTTCGAATAATATTTTATTTTATAATTAATGAGTGTTTAAAGTATTGATATTTTGTTAGGTACATAAAAAATATTTATTAGTATAAAAAAGTATCCCAATTTATTTAGGTATATTGCGTTATAAAATAAAAAAAAAAGAGAGAAAAAAGAAAAAAAAAAGAAAGAAGAGACTGGAAGAAGGAATAATAAAAAATATATATTATTTAAAAAAGAAGTGCAGGCGTGCACCGGATCCACTCCCGTACTGTCGTCCCCAATAGTTTTCACTTGTCTTCCTAGTCCACAAAGACGGAAGAAAAAATGTGTAAACACTATCAGACTTTCTCATTCTCATTCTAAATATTTAATACTATTCTATTTTACCAAATTCACTCTCGTCTGTCACCAAAATCATAACCCGAGCATCAAGACCGACACTGTTTTATGCTCTAATTATAAAGTTATTTTTAATTACTGTACATATTTAAAAAAAGGGAATCACATTTTGGGATCAAGATCTCTAATTAATTACAAAGGAGGATTTTTAACTAAAATCCAGTGATAAAAATGGGAGATTGAGTTGTAAAATTAGAAGAACAAGTAGTAAAAAAATCTGTTTTGTAATTAATTTGAGATCTTGATCTCAAAATGTGATTCCCCCTTTAAAAAAATAGATTATTAAATTTATCATGAAATTTTAATTTTTTTACTATTTATTTTTTTTAATTATATTATGTCTTCTACTTTTCATAATATTTATTTATTAATTATTAATTATAGACCGTAGATATGAATAAAAAAATTAATGTCACTAATAATTTGCAAAATATCCTATATTTTAAACTAAACATTACTTCTATAATATATTTTATATTTAGGGTGAAAGTGAATATTAAATTAAATATAAAAAATGTGATTTGCAAATGGAGTAGTTGTCCCAGGTTATATATATACTCCCAATATTCTGTATTACCATTTTTTATTTCAAAAAATATAAGGTATTAGATTTTTTTTTAATTTTTATTTTTTCCGTCCGTCTTTAATTTTTTCATGCTACTCGTTTGTAACACGTAATTAGCCTCAGGATTATGTTGCAACAGGGCACCTTCAGACTTTCAGCGTCCCCTCGTTTCCCTCTCTTCCTCTCTTCCCATGGTGTCTGTTTGCCTCGTTTCTGCCTCTTCCTCTCGATTACTCTTCCCATTCACGGCGTCCATTGAAATCATTCAGAGGTCCGATGGGAGGCTCAAAATTCACACCAACTTTTCAAGAAACAATTCACGCATCGCAACATCAAGGAAAGCAAAATAAAAAAAGCAATGCAACCAACCAAGTACATTTCCAGAAGTTGCATTTTATGAAATTCAATGATCAAGAGATGGCACAGTCAGATCCAAATGCAAGAGCAATCAAGATAGAGATTCGCATGTCAGATCTAGGAAGAGAGCGAGAGATTACCGTCGCTAGTAGGGGCAGGGGCAGGGGCAGGGGCAGGAGCGGGGGATTGAGCATGAACAGCAGAGAGCATGACAAGAGCAAGGATGAGAGTGGGAAGAATGGTGAGAAATCCGAAGAAGAACCTGGAAGAAGCCATTTGAATGAGGAAGCAAGGAGGGAAGTTAATGAGTTAGTGAGGGGATGGGGGAGTGGTCTCTCTGCAACGCCTCTCCGAGGGAACTGAGGAATGTCGCGGAGAGAGATAGAAAGGAAGGGCAGGGAAGAGGAAGGACGTGTTTCAGTGAAATTTTGGAAAATGTAGGATGGAAGTATATTTATTAAGGTAAAATAAAAAATATTAATATTTTTTTATGAATTTAAGATAAAAAAATAATTTTTTAATATATATGTATTTGATATAAAATATTTTATAATATGAATTGAAGAGAATATATATATATTGATATTTTTTTTCTTCTTCTTCTTTTGGTGAACATATTTTGATGGTGTTTAAAATATTTTTTTTGGTTTAAAATATAAATTCTCTTTAATAAAGTATACACAAACTAAAGAAAAAAATTAAACTACTTAAATTTATCAAAAATTTATATTATTTTCTAACATTACATTTAATAAATATAATTTTTAAAATAACTTTATTTCTCATGAGTTAATTAATGATAAGAATAAATGAAAAAAATTATTAAATTTGTTTATTTTACCTAAATAAAATTTATATTTTAGTTCAAAAAAATGTTTTAAACTAAGATTTATATTTTTGCCTTGAGGGAGTAGCATTTTTAGTAACAGATCATGTTGATCCAGTCGATGCACGTTGTTCATTGAACATGGATGGGTCACCAATTATTTCGTGTCCCACCGCCACCCATAATTCGCCCCACATGCATGCACCGATGCACGTTGTCTGGAAGGCGGTCCATGTTTTCACTGCGCTCCTATGCTACTTTTCTCATGATCAACTTTGCTAAACGGAGAAAAATTTTTCTAATTTAAAATTTTATTAATGCTTGTATAATTTAAAATTTGATATGTATATTTTTCCTTGTCATTGCACGCACTGATAATCCTTAATCAGCCCATTTTAAATAAATTCGTTCCATCACATATGATCTGGATATGCCAACATATATATCAACATACTCTTTTAATGAGATTTACGTTCAACACTTTTATGTCTTGTGAAACTAAAAAAATAATTAATTTTTTTCGTATCAAATTCAAATAAAGAAACATCAATTAAGATATATATTTTTGAGAATTTTTTTTTCAGATAATGATGGTCCTTTTTTTCTGGATGTAACTGAATGATATATATATATATATATATAGTACTTCTCCTAAATTAAGGAGAAGTAACTGAAAATTTTCACATCGATCAACATATCAATAAGATCATTAATATATTAAAAAATAAATTTCCAATCCATATTAAACTTCTTAATATTAAGTAAAAATATTAGCATGTTAGATATATATATCTTTCTTTTAATAAGAAAACTTTAAGTGAGTTGGGTCCTAATGATTCATAAAACACTTATAAATATTACCCATTAACAAAATCTTTATATTAACAAATCCTTAAATTAACAGGAAGATTTAAACTAACTCTACGGAATATGAGTGGTAATGAGATGAGATATGAATCATATCATTACCTATTAGACCAATTTTCCTTGACTTTAATATATAGGGAAAATCACACTCTTGGGAACCTGTTGAGGGAATTAATAATAAATAAAGACTTTTAAGTGATAAAAACTTATTATTAGAGTTGAAAGATTGAGTAATGAAATTGAGAAAGTAAATAGTAACATGATTTTTTTTAGTGAAAGGTAATAGGATCTTTATTTGATATTAATTTTAGATACAGGTTCTCAAATCTTAATTATGGTTTTCCCTACTACATCCGATTTTTAATATAAGTCACTCTCAACCACTTTACTAGAACTCATAAAAATTTGTTACATCATTAAAATTGTTTTAAAAGTAATGTAGTTTTCATATTTACTATCTAATAAATACTACAAATTTAAATAATTCACTTTCTCTCTCATAATTAAATAAGGATATTTTTTAAATAAAGTCATTAATACTTCAAAAACCTATGAAAGGTGATTTACATATAAGATTATAAAAAACTTTTAGAATATAACTTATAAAAAGGACTGGAGAGAGTATATTTTTGCTAAGCAAATAGATCCTTTGCTCATTTCAAAAATTAATAGAACACGCTCCTTTTTTAATTTGTATTTTCAAAATTAAATTTAAAAATTCAAACATTTATTTATTTATTTCATGATTTTAATATTTTTATTTTAGATACAGAACAATATGAAATAAACATTATTTTAAGTATTAACTTAAAAATAATTTTGACTTGAGAAATTAAAATCTAAATCATTCAAATTAAATTTAATGATTCAAATTCCAACATAAAAATTTGCTAAAAAATTCCATCATAAAAATAAATTACGTACAGTCGTACTCATGTCAAGAATAAATAAAGAATTCACAAACATTTTTTTAGCTATAAAGACTTTCCATTTTAGCAATAAAATAATTATATTCAATCCTTTTATTTTAATCATTACTAACTTCTTCGATTGAGGAATTAAGTCTTTAAAATTCAGTCCAGTAAGTAATTACCAGTTATACTTTAATATAAAAAATTAATTGTCAATATATGAATCATACTATATATAATTTTGGGATAATTGGGTTTTGGGATCAAAACATTAAGATATTTGGTTGTTGGGATCAAGGATTATTTTTTTTATAAGAATGAATTTTTTTATCTTAGAATCGATTTTTTCCAGAAAAAATCAATTTGGTGCCAAAAACTAAATATTTTCTTTTTTTTGTCCTAAAACCCAATTTTCCCTATATTTTTATTGTATTTAAATGAAAGGATTTGATTAAAAAACATGAAAGTTTAAAATACGGTTGTAAAAGAAAAATCTATGGTCAACTTGTGTCATCCTCACATTGCAATTCCCACATGAGCACTCCATTTGGCACTAACACAGATTCAGTGGTCTCAAATCAATAATACAAAACTTTAAAGCTTCAATCACAGTCTGACCCACCTTTGTTCTTTTTATATATCACATAAGCACTCAGAATCCGGCATCACTCATCACTGAACAAATTTGAATGATTCAAATGCAAATAAAATATCAAAAGACCAGACTGAAATAAATGGTTGAAATTAACACCCTACACTTATATATATATATATATATATATATAAAATATGTATAAAGAATTAAACTTACATACTTTTTACACTATTTTTTGATTAAAATTTAATATATAAATTTTTTAAGTTTAAAATATCAATACTTTTAATATATAATTAATAATTAAATTTATAATATATTAAAAAATAATTCACTTATTAATTTTTAATTAAAAAATAACATAAAAAAACATAAAAATATATAAGTGCTATATATATTTGTATATATTCCTCTGCCGCTACTTTACGCTAATAAATATTAGATTATATTTTAAATCAACTGCCGCCAAAATTCTAAAGTAAATACTACAAACAATTGTATTCCTAATAAATACCTACCTGCAGTCATGCTAGCTGACTTCCACTAATGAAGACTAACCATTAACTATGGTACAAAAACCGAACCGGATTGAACCCGGTTTACCGTTGAACGCTATGCCTAATCCCAATGTGAATTTGAAAATTCAGAAGCTCTGAACCATTTTTGTTCGGGTCAATTCGGCCTCCGGTCCGACCATCTCCTTCCTCTTCCTAATCTCCAGCACCTTACGATGGCTATTTGAGTGAATTTCGCTTGAAAAGGTTGGGCTACTGGCTGGTCTATACTCTGGAAAAAGTCGACCGGACTTGAACCGGACCCCGCACGCGTTACACAGAGTTTTGGCACCTAGGGGACCGGTTCTCCACTGTGGCGTCTTCTGCACCTGACAATGACTGCACCGACGCTGAATCGGGGACCCACTCATTTCACCTTCCACCACCTTCCTCTTTTTCTGCTTCGTCACCGGCGCTTCTCCGGCGACCGTGAGAGTCGAGGAAGCGCATGAGGTTGACGTTGAAGATGTCCGGGAAACGAAAAGGAGGGGGCTAGAAGTCCAGACGCGAACGTTGGCTTTTCTGGGTTTAGTGGTTCTCGCCTTCACTGGAATTTCAAACGGAAAACGAAGAGTTTTCGTTGTCGTTAAGTCCGATTCAGACTGCTTTTCCGGCCACGCCTTTACCTGCTGTGAATAAACCGGGCACGAGTGCTCTAACAGAGAATCGTCCACAAAGTGAGAAACCCACTCAAGGTCTGCTAAATCGTCGGCCTGTAGAATATCCAAATCAGTTTTAAATTTCAGTTTATCACTTAAAACATTTCAAACGAAAATAAAATCGTGAAGCCCATGAACGTAAACTTGCCGGAACGGCGAGTTCGCTTGCGAAAGCGGACTCGGAATCGCCGGTGCCGGAATCACTGCTAGAGTTAAAGTTCACATCGTCTGAAACAAAGGAACCATCTTTCTTCTCCTCGTCGTCGTCTTCAAAATCGTTTTCCTTTTCAACAAACCCATGTTGAAATTCGCCATGAGATAAGTCAAGAAGGTCATCCACAGAGAAATCCTCAACGGCGACACCGTTGTTTCCGTTCCAGCCTAGGATTTCTTCGCAAAAAGTCTTTTGCTGGAAAGAAAATTCTCTTCTCAAACTGGGTTTCAACGCTTTCGCCACTGCAAACTCCATTTCTACACAGAGTGTATTCAATCAATATCTCAGCAAAAATTTTGAAACCAGGAAAGCTGTGAAACTTTTACCTTACAGAAGACGACGGGAAAGATGATGCGAAACAAATAGAGGCAGATTCGTGGGCGAAACTGTTGCTGGATTATTGATTTATCTTTATCTTTTTCTCCTTTTATACTTCGTCTCTCATTACCTAATTTCAATTTAAATATGTTAGCAAATTTTCAGAGGGAGGGAGAATGAACTAGGCGTACGCGTGTGACATTTGGTCTGGTGGTGGGGCTTGGCCATTATGGGTTTTCTTTTTAAACAAAAGTAAATTACATCCATTTTTACTAAGGACTCTAAGGAAGTGGGAGAGGAAAATTAAATTTTTAAGATTGGTAAGTAGATTGAATCATATTGCTCGGTTAAAAAAAATATTTAAAAGTTTTTGGGAAGCTAAGTTAAGACTTTTATAATAAAATTTAAAAAAGTTTTACTTTTTTTAGTATTTTATGATATTTTTCTAAAAAAATCTTTAATTTCTTAATTAATTTTTTGAATAAATAAGATATTTATGTATTTAAAATTAAAATATTATATATTTATTTAAAAAATTATTTAAAATTCTTAGGAAATAGAAAATAAAGCAAACAAATTATATATAAATTTCTTGGGGAGTTAACTTCTCAAAAAATACACTTTTTAAAAAGCTATTTTCCGGGAATTATACCAAGTGGGCTCTAAAACTTTTTTAAAATTATTTTTTTATAATTTCAATAAAATTTAAACAAATATATATATTTTTATTTTTTTAATTCAAAAAACCATGTAAAAGACTTATTGTAAGTCTCCTACAATAAATAAATTAAAACATACAAAGCAAAAAAAGAAAAAGAACATGGATAAATGAATAACATGTCATAAAGACAAACGGATATTTTTTTTAAAAATTTTCATGCCACTCTTTCTCCTTCATACTAGACCTGCTTTGCAAGGAATCAAGCAGATTTAGTTATTTATTTTGATTAATTTACATATATTTTCCGGAACATATATACAAAAAGATTTTATTTTTTTAAATCAAAATATAAGTCATCATTGATTAATTATATATAAACTAAAAAATATAGTTAAACTAATTACATTTATTAAAAATTTATATTATTTTTTAATATTATTATTAATTTTCTCTCTCATAAATTAATTAAAGATAAAAATAAATTAGAAAAAATGATTAATATTTTTAACTTTACCTAAATGTAATGTACATTTTGGATTAAAAATTTTTTTAAAACATTACTAATATTTTAAATTGGAGTGAGTATTTATTTTTTTAATGTTTAAATCATGTTGAAATAAGTTTAAAATTTTTAAATTGACATATTGATTGATAAATGATAATTGATGCGTGGTGGCCCCGCTTCAGTCGAACCAATTAAGTCCAAGCAAGACTTCAATGTCACGCACCTGTTTTTTGACTTTTCACTTCTCAGCCGCTGTGATCAATGTTTGCCCGTTACAGCTATCAACGGCTGAGATTGACTTGACCCTGTGTTCGACTTAAAGTTGAAAGCTCCATTTGACGCCAGGAAGAGGGCAAAATTATATATAGTGTCTCTTTTTGTATACATATATTCTGCATAATTCTGTGGTCCGTCGATTAAGCCGCAGATGGTTACGTCAGATCAGGGGAATTAGTGCTCAATTTATCCATCTCTAGTGCAAATTATACTGTACTTTTTAGCAAACCCTCCCTTATTCATCTTACGTGGAGTGCTATCAACTTTGCGTGTACAAAACATAAAATATTTAGATTAATTTTGTAACATTAAAATAAAATGTTGATATCCTGCATTACTTACATGCCTAAATGTTTACATATACTTCAACTATATCTGCAATAATTTTAGAGGCAAATTGTAGTTGATTATTTATTTATTCAAATTCCTTTCCGATGATTAAACTAGAAAAATATCCTTGTGGTGATACATAAAGGTATTCGAATATAAAAGACGCATTTATCTCAAAGAATTAGTATTAGTATTAGTAATATATTGAAAAATGATACGGTCTAAATGAATAGCAATAAAAAGTGATTTTATTTTATATTGATTTTTAATACATAGTTGAAAAATCAATAACATTATCCAAAGTCCTATCAAAATATAATAAAAATTAAAATAATAACATCAAATGATTAGTTTTTAACTCTCGCTGCTTAAAAAAATTAAAACAAGAGTGAACTTAAATTAGAACCTTTTAGCTTTAACAAATAAAGATATTAGTGGAAGTGAAATAGATTTAAAAAAAAAAACTTAAAATCAAATAATTTCCGATATTAAAATTTTAAAGAAAAATTTTGAAACGTGGAAAACTCTTTAATCTCTCTTTTTAAAAAAAAAATAATTGTAACTAGGTAAATTTAGAGAACTCAACATTTTAGGCGTGATTCACGATAAGACATATATTAAGTATTTACATGCATGCGGTTAGGGTTTGGTGGGTCACTCAGTCTACTACTCTCTCCCATTCTCCCAAAAAACAGCAACGCCCCTATTCCCATCTCCCTGATGAACCATTTGAGCTAACATTTTTTACCTTTTTTTTTTTTAGTGAAAGGAGAATTTCATTCAAAACTCAACAAAGAGTAATTGCTTAACCTCATGCATGGCCTTGCGAGTGTGCTCAACCATAGAGCAAATTTGTATAAGAATTCCTTCAGGCGTAATGCTTTCCCATGCAAACTGTCTTCTGTTTCTTACTTGCCATAAAAATCAGCAATACCAAAAGCAAGCAATCCCTCCAACAAGTATCAGTCAATTAATTTATGATGAATATTACCAAATAACCAATCCTGCATGTAACGGCCGGCTTCCTCATGAAACTGTGAAGATGTTGCGTTCTGGGACAAGGAGGCTCCAAACTTAACGAGCCAAGGGACACCTTCTTAACACATGCATGATCTAAATTCTCAATACCTGCACAGCATAGGTCACGTGTCGCATGCATGTTGTGTCATACATACATATATATATATATATATATCTGTCTCTCCAAAGTCCAAACATCTTTCTAAGTTATTCAACAACCTGGACGTAGCCACAGGTCAAAGAAAAGTTTAATCCTTTGAGCTCCTAGCCATTTCCATATTGAGTTCCAGTTAGAGCTAGGCTCATTCCGTTTTTCCTCTCTCCCTGGACTTGTATATATAAAGAAGCAACCGTGAAGACCCCTGAACTCGCAAGATTATTCCAATAGCAAGAAGCGCTTTCATCCCTATTAATTTCGAGAACTCATTTTTTTAAGAGCCCATTTGGCAGACCCTCTAAAATAAGGCTTATAATATAAATCCTAATAAAATAAGGCCTAGCAAAATTTTAATGCTATGTAATATTTAACGTGACATTGCATAATATATTATATCATATAATATATATATATAATTATTTTATATTTGGTGATATATGTTATAATACTATATAAAATGGTAGTTGATCGTGGTGATGATTGATGATGGTGGTGACAAGTGACAGTGGTAGTTGGCGAGGATGGTGGTGGTATGCAAGTAGTGGTTTGCGCAAAGAGGATGGTGTAAGAAGGAGGTGTATTATTGTGTGAAAAGATTTTATGGCTAGTTTGGGTAATACAAAGATAGCATTCCACGACAATATTTTATTAGGTCTCATATGGTTCCTTTGACCCTTTGGACTAAATTAAATTATCCATCATTTTAATATATATAAAAACATCAAATGTATAAGAATATACGATTCATCACTTGCATTATGTACAAGTGATGCAAGTGATTGGCTCATAATATATTGCTTTAGTTTATATAACAAGGTCATGTACAGCATACCAAACGGGCCTTGAACGAATTCCACTTATATGAAATATTCAATCTTTTTGGGTGTTGCGTATATGTTGCTGTTATTGTGTACTAGGGCTTTGGTGTGTTTTAGGCCATTTTAAGCCGAACAACGATGTTGTGTAATTTGATTTTAAAATGAATTTAATTTACAAACTTAAGTTTAGATTAATTGCCATGATGCCTGTTGATCTAAAAGGCTACTTTTACCATTGGTACAATTCATCCAGTGCTGGAATATTTTTTTTTTACTTAAGAATAAACGAGAGTTTTTTTTTTGTCAACACAATAAACAAGAGTTTGAAAGTCAATTTTAGGGAAAAATCCAACGGCAAACCAAACAAACTGTGACAAACTTAATATATTTTGGTAGACAAACGGGTTTTACATTCTTCCAAAGATCAAAACAAACACACCCTCATAAGTTCAATAGCATAACTAAACAACTATTCAAGTATTTATTTAGCTTAAAGCAAGCATGGCATTGTTTGTGAAATAATCTATACATCTATAAAATTTCATACAAATCCACAATCATTCATAAGTCATATGCATTGTGGTTTCACTTTAGAATTTACTATTACAAGACCATATATGAATAGTATGACTTGTATCCAGCTCGATTTATCTCTTTATTCTATTATTATTACTATCTTCGATACTTAATATAAAATCTTTTTAATCGAATTACGTAAATTAAGAATGGATATGTAATGGGGTTGGCTGGTTTGACTTCTTTAATATTTTACTTCTTTGTAGTTCTGGTCTGTAGTGTAGCTTTTCAGTTTTCTGGTGTCTGTTAGTTTATGTTGGTTTTTCTTTTTTAAAACAGCTACACGACGCTGATTGTTCATGCTGGTTTTTTGTTCTTTGATTCAGTAATAGATTATTTGTTGGTAAAAAAAAGGTAAAATATAACTCAATTCACAGAAAAAAAAAAGTGAAATATCTATCTATTATCTATTATCTATTATCTATTATCTATTATATATACTAAAGCAAGGTACATTGGGGTGATGTGTCAAAATTCTATACTGCCACATTATTCTGGTGAGATGGAATAAAGTAGGACCTACCATGCCAACTAATATACTTTTATAATTTAATTACCTTATTATAATTAGACATTAATGCAAATTCCTTTAGTGGCAATTTATATTTATTTGAATATCAATATTTCCATCTTAATTTTAATTCCATAAATACACTATTTCAAATTTATTTTCAAAACCACAAAATCATGGGAAATTAGAATTTGTATTTAATATGATATGCAACTTTTGAAAGTTGTCAATTTGATTATATACTGATGTTTATTGTAGTTTATTGCATTTATTAATTACTTTCAAATTGAATTTTAAAAGTCAAATTTAACTTTAAGGTGATTTTGAAATTGCTATACAATCAAATGTAAATATGTATGATCTCAAATACCTCTATAATTATATGGGCATTTAATTTGTGCAATGTTATATATTTATACGTGTAAAGCCATGGTTATATCACTTAATCAAAAAAAGAGATGCTCCATTAATTAAATTAAAGATTTTCCTTTAATTCTCAAAATATCAAACGTCCTTATTTTTTTTCTATTGTTGATTTTGTATGTAATATGAGATGTAAATTTTCAAAATTTTTCAATTATATACAATATTGGTGTATCTGTTTATATTAGAAAAGATATTTGGGAATCTGTAATAATTTCAGAAGTTGACTAATAGGTAATCATTCCTTTTGTTAGATGATATCCATATTAATTAGATTTATTCTAATTTAAATGCAAATTGCATTTCATTTCTCCTCTACTACTATATATATCATTTACTTTTCTCCATAATCTTATAGTCTGCATATTGCTGTGAAGACACCATTGTTCATCTTGGTATGTTTGTTTGAATGGAGTTCATTCATCATCATCTTTTTTTCTATTGTTGATTTTGTATTTAATATTATATGTAAGTTTTGAACTTTGTCCAATTTGATTATATATAGAGTTCATTCATCATCATATTTACTTTTTTTCCTGATAAAAAAGGGACTTTTATGTTTGTCCATTCATTGAATTGATAAATCTGTATACTGATCTATGAATTTCATTTTATTGATAATTGTTTATTAAATGCATTTCATGTTTGTTTAATATTAATTTAATTGATTGTTTAAATTTTCCAAATATATATAATTGATTTTTAATTAATTTGATTTTGTGGTTTTAGATTTTTCATACCCACACAAATTATTTATATGGTACTTATTGTATATTTTTTCTTCTCTTTTTATAGTTATCTCAGATTTGCATGATGGAATTGTTTGATAATGGTGTAAACTTGCCTCAAGATTTGATGGTTAAAATTCTTTACTCATTACCTCCTACCGACTTAAAGGAAAAACGTTTGGTTTCTAAGAATTGGTCCATTAGTGTTTTTGATAAAGATTTTATCAAGTGTTTGTGCAGAAAGTTAAATAAGTTGGCCGAATATGGACAGGTACGTAACATTTAATTATAAAAAATTGTACATGATGTCTTTGTTTATATATAGCTATATATAATTATATGCTTAAAATTTTTCAGGAATCAATTCTGCTAACTCAGGTTACTATAACAAGTATTGATTCCAATCGGGGTTGGTTTTACAATTCGTGTAAGAAATGTTCAATGATGGTTATTCAGCATGGTTCTAATTTCTTTTGCCGAAGGTGTTATAGTTATGTTAATTCCATTGTTCCTAGGTAAATCATTTCTCTCACTTTACTATGTATATTTTACTTCTTTATATTTATAAAAAAACATATACATGCATTGTAATACGAATCATGATTTCTGTATTATGGTGATAGGTACAATCTTTATTTGCGTGTTATTGATGAAACTGGTCTTGCTGATTTTATTCTGTTTGATAGTGTTACTCCTAAGATTTTGAAATGTAGTGCTGATGACTTGATTAGATCTATCTACCAGGTAATTGCATATTTTTCTTACTTAATTTGAACATCATCACAGTATATCATTTATTGATGAATGATTTATATACAATTTATAGATGTAGTCTGAGGTGTTTTTTATATATATTTTTAGGAGAATGGTGATATTTACTAGATTCCTAATCATATTGCAAGCTTGATTGGAAAGAAATTTGTATTCAAGGTTCGTGTGTCAAAGGTTAATATCTTGGGATTAACTCCTAAATATTTGGTACAAAAAAGGATACCTTCTACTTATTAATTAAATTAAAAATTTGACTTCATTTTTGACAATATTAGTAAACAATTGCCACATGCACCTACCATCACTTTTTAATTAAATATATCCATAAATTTCGGAGCATATGCCGTCCTTCCTCATCTATATAAACTACTCAACGTTCTTCATCGATTACTTTTACAGTGTGATAGTTTGATTTCTAACATACAAATATTATCTTGTGCAAACATCCTCAAAGGTATTTGTTTATATATTTAGTGAAAGATGTTTCTTTGGCACTGCTTAAGATATATGGGTCTTTTATGTTTGATTTTTAGATATGGCTGTACGAGTAAGCCCTATCAGATCTAATAATTTGATGTCATATAATTTATCAATTTTTGACAATTCCTTTTCTACTCACACATTTACAGCTATATACACGTTTTGCCTTAGGCATGTTGCTTTGAACGTGAGAGTACAACTTTTTATAAATTTTATACTATATACACATTTTAGATTATATATAGGCTAAGTTTAGTATTCATGAAAGAGGTTTTATCAAAGAGAAAATGAGATAGAAATCTCTGTATGATATATTTGGTATACATCATTTGAACTTTATGTGAATAAAAATAGTTTTTTTATATAACCCTTTTCTCCTTTTCATTTCCTTCAAAATTGCTCTATTTTACCAAACATGACCTAAATGTAAATGTTGGTAATTTTAGACTACCTAGGGAAATAATTTTTGGTGGAATCAAAATGAAAGAAACTAGGATTCTATAGAATGAAATTTTATAATCTAATAATAATTGGGTTTCATATGACATAAAAATTATTTAAAATATTGTATAAATGATATATTTGATTAGATGATGATGATGATGATGATGCATGAATGGAAATATAATGTGAAAAATTAATTATATGGTATTTAATTTTAATATAAAATATGTGTGAATTTATATAAAAAATATATATATATTAATCAGTAGTACAGACATTTGATATTCATTGAAATGAATCTTAATTTATTTGCATTATCTATTACATACATCTATCTATTTATATATAGAGCTATTGATTATATTTCACAATTTTTTTAATATAGTCCTTTTTAGCATGTCTTAATATGTATTAATTTAAATAGTATTATTTACATAGGTTCTATATATATTCCTTATTTCCTTTCATACATGGATTTATCAAATGCCGCTGCTGCACGTAAGGTCAGGAAGGAACTTCTGAAGGAAAAGAGATCCATATGGAATAAGGAGAATTCTTCATGTACGATCTATATAATTAATTATTTAAACATTTTTTAATTATTATCTTAAAATTTTTGTTTATTTAATTTTAGTTTTAAGTTGATATGTAGTAAAATATTTATATTTGTTACCAATTGTTGTTTTATTGCAGCTAATAGCAGAACAAATCATAAGGCTACTGGTAGCAATGGTAGTTGCAATACTATAAGACTACCCATTAATGAATCTCCATTATCTGATATCACAAATGGTGAGTTTTTTATATGCATATTTTTATATTTTCAAATATATATATATAGTTTTCCATCAAACTTAGACACACACACATATATATTTATATATTTTTTTCATGAAGTAATCAGCATTGAATGTATTCCTTTCTCAATATTATTTAATGTTTATTTTGAAGTAAAATATTGGTATTTACAGCTAGCAATTCTCGCAACCATAAAAAATCTCGTAGGGATGCAGGGCATGTGTTCCATCCTGCAGGAGATGGTAATAGAGATCTAAGACGCATTGCCTACAATGGTATTTATATGTAAATTTTCTTATAAATATACACACACATATATGTATGATGAATTTGAATATCAAGAAAAATTTATATGATCTTATAAATTTGAAGTTTTTTAAGATTATTGTTTTTACTAATCATTCGTAACATTTAGTTTTGATCTTTAAGAATATTAATAGTATTTTTTAACATTGAATTATATATCTTCTTTTTTATGGTTTTAGTTTTTTTTCTCGCTACCACTATATTTTAATATACTTACTTAAATACAAAATCCATGTACTCTTCAATTACGTACCCAAATTTTAATTTAACTGTGCAAATTTTGATCATGTATCCATTTAATTTCTTTTTTAATATAGTTTTAGTTTTTTACCCTTGCTACCACTATATTTTAATGCACTTAATTAAATACAAAATCCAAGTATTCATTTTGTATATATTTATATTCCAAACTCTCCTATTATTCATTCAAAGACATTAGATGGTCAGTCTTCTTCTCAGTTGACGCAACTAGATAAAGGTAATTCATCAACAACTAATGTATATTAAAATGATTTTTAGTTCATTATTCCTTAGCTTTCAAAGTAATGCTTGATTTTATTAATGTTCCATCATACAGGAAACAATTTTAATGACTCAACTTATAAAGAAGAAGGTATCATACTAAAATTTATATTGAATTTTTTTATTGTTGAATTCATGTTTATTATACAGAGATATGAATAATACTATTGGAATGGATTTTATATATTTTAATATTGTATTCAATGTAGAATATTGGGACTTTGGCGATCCTGTATATACATGTCAGTATTGTCATGCATATATGTGGTATGAAGAAAGATTAAGAAAGAATGTTGCATCAAGGAGACCTAAATTTGGACAATGTTGTCTTCAAGGGAAAATCAAATTGCCTGTGCCTCCTGATCTGCCTATTTCACTATATACATTATTACATGGTTCTGATCAACGAAGTAAACATTTCAAGCAAAATGTTAGAATGTACAACTTGATGTTCGCATTTACATCCATGGGAGGTAGAGTGGATAAAGACATCAATAATAGTCGAGGACCATATGTTTATAGAATGAGTGGTCAGAACATTCACTTAATTGGCAGCTTACTTCCGATCAATGGTTCAACTCCTAAATTTGCACAATTGTATATTTATGATACTGAGAATGAAGTATCAAATAGGATGGCTGCGATTGGGTAGGTTGAGTTGAGTATTTTATATCTATTTTGTTTGAATTTTAGTATTGTTTATTTATTTGATTTAATAATATAAAGTAATATCAATATATTTTTCTTCTTGTGACAGACGACCTACTGAAGGACATACTTATGATGATGAGATTATTCAGATATTGAAGGATATGTTAGATTGTAATAATCCACTTGTGCAGACTTTTAGATTGGCAAGAGATATTGTAACAGTTAATAACATGCAGGAGTTAAAGATAAGGCTTTTGTACAAGCGTGGTGATGATAGGAGATACAACTTACCGACAAATTCTACTGAGGTTGCCGCATTAATTGTCGGAGACATTGGTGATACTGATGAAGGCCGAGATATTATTGTTCAATATAAGACAGGTTTGTTGCAACGAATTTCGGAAACTCATCAATTGTATCTTCCACTACAATATCCATTACTATTCCCTTTTGGGGTGGGAGGATATATCAATGATATTCCACACAATGAGGAGCGAATGGAAGGTACTTCGAAGAGAAGCAAAGTAACACATAGAGAGTACTTTGCTTATAAGATACATGAAAGGCAAATTGATTCCTCCATCCTTTATTTTGGCAAGTTATTTCAGCAGTTTCTGGTTGATGGATATACTATGATAGAAGCAGAAAGGCTTTCATATATAAGAAACAATCAAAAGCATTTAAGAGCAGAAATATACAGTGGTCTAGCTGATGCTATTCTTAGGGGTGAGACTAATCCATCGGCTATGGGAAAGAGAGTTATCTTACCATCATCATTTGTTGGTGGTGCTCGGTATACTATTCAGAATTATCAGGATGCTATGGCTATTTGTAGATGGGCTGGATGTCCAGATCTTTTTATTACATTTACCTGTAATCCCAAATGGCCTGAAGTTGATAGATTCTTGGAAGAGCGAAATCTTAAGCCAGAAGATCGTGCTGAAATTGCATGTAGAGTTTTCCATATGAAGCTTGATAGGATGATAAAGGACATTCGAATGAATAATATCTTTGGTAAAGTTAGAGCAAGTAAATGACTTAATCTCTTATTCAATTGCAAGTTTGTATTATATCTTCTTTTCATTAATATCTTATTCAATTGCAAGTTTGCATTATATCTTTTCATTTCAAATAGTATGAATTTATTGTAACATTTTTTTTGTAGTTATATATACTATTGAATTCCAGAAACGAGGACTACCGCATGCTCATATATTGGTCTTCTTGTGTGAACAACATAAAATTCCTACTCCAAGGGAGATAGATAGAGTTATATCTGCAGAAATTCCTGACAAGGAGAAGAAACCCAAATTATATGATGCAGTAAGTAATTTCATGATGCACTGTCCTTGTGGATTGTGCAATCCAAATTCACCATGTATGGTTGATGGAAATTGTTCCAAATATTATCCCAAAGAATTCAACTCAACTACTGTCATTAATGAAAAGGGATATGCTATATACAAGAGACCAAAGAATGGTCGTTTTGTAATGAAGAATGGTGTTCCACTTGATAATCGACATGTAATTCCATACAATCCTTTTTTATTATTGAGGTATAATGCACACATTAATGTTGAGAGACCTAATCAGGCTAAATCAATCAAATACCTCTTCAAGTATGTCAACAAGGGATATGATAGAATAACAGTGGCATTCTTTTGCAACACAAGTGGTTCAAGTGATGATAATGTTCGTGATGAAATTAAGATGTTTTATGATTGTAGGTATCTATCTCCATGCGAAGCTGTATGGAGAATTCTATCATTTGAAATAAATTATAGGGATCCATCAGTTGAGAGACTACCATTTCATTTACCAAATGAAAAGACGGTAGTATTTGGAGAAGAACAATCTTTACAATCTGTATTGGATAATAATAAAGATAGCCCTTCTATGTTTGAAGCATGGTTTTTAACTAATTCTAAATACAAAGAAGCAAGGAGCTTAACATATGCTGAATTCCCTTCTCATTATGTTTATAAGAAAAAATTGCATGAATGGAGGCCTAGACAATTTGGCTTCTCTATTGGAAGGCTCTATTTTGCTCCACCTGGTTCTGGTGAAAGATATTACATGCGATTGATGCTAAATGTAGTAAAAGGTGCTACTTGCTATGAAGATTTGAGAACTGTTGATGGCATTTGTTATCCTACATACAGAGATGCTTGCTTTACTCTTGGATTGTTAGATGATGACAAAGAGTATGTTGATGGTATCATGTAAGCAAGTAATTGGGCATCATCTAAATACCTTAGTCACCTATTTTGCACTTTACTTTTATGCAATGCTATTTCACAGCCTGAGGTTGTGTGGGATAAAGTATGGAGGGTTATGTCAGATGACATCCTTTATATGCAAAGAAATATTACTGGTCATGAAGGTACGTAATTTTTAGTATAACTTTTTTTGTTTTCAATTATGTCCTATATTAATAACTTTTTTTTTCAATTATATCCTATATTAATTGATTTACATTCACAACAAATGCAGGTTTATGTCTTTCAGATTCAGAATTGTGCAATTTTATGTTAATTGAGATAGAAAAGCTACTGCAATCTAATGGTAGAAGTTTATCTCAGTTTCAATCTATGCCCTATCCAGTAATGGATGTTGTGAATGTTGGTACCAACAGGTTGATTTGGCAAGAATTAAATTATGACAAGTCTGAGTTAGCTACCAAGTTTTTTGAATTAATTAGCACACTGACATGTGAACAAATGAAAGTATATGATCAAGTCATTAGTGCAGTCGAATCTGGTAAAGGTGGTGTTTTTTTTGTTTATGGTTATGGTGGTACTGGAAAGACTTACATATGGAACACTTTGTCTGCATCATTAAGATCACAAGGTAGAATTGTATTGAATGTTGCATCAAGTGGTATAGCTGCATTGCTTTTGCCCGGAGGACGGACATCTCATTCATAATTTTGCATACCCCTGTCAGTTAATGAAGATTCAGTTTGCAACATAAAATAAGGCAGCCATCTTGCTGAATTACTGGTCCATACTTCACTAATTATATGGGATGAGGCTCCAATGGCACACAAGCATTGTTTTGAAGCTCTGGATAGAAGCCTTCGAGATATAATGAAGCTTCATAATCCAGCTGCTTATAATATGACATTTGGAGGGAAGGTTGTTGTGTTGGGTGGAGATTTTCGCCAAATTCTACCTGTTGTTCCAAAAGGTACACGTGAAGATATAGTTTTTGCAACTATTAATTCCTCATATATCTGGAATCATTGCAAGGTCCTGATTTTGACCAAAAATATGAGGTTGTTGTCCTCAAACACATCAGAAATGAATAAAGAAATCAAGAACTTTGCAGATTGGATTATTTCAATTGGGGATGGAACTCATGTTCCAATGAATGAAGGAGATGCTGACATCACCATTCCAAGAGATTTGTTATTGTTTGCTTCCGATGACCCTATAAAGGTAATTGTTGAATCCACATATCCTAATCTTATTCATAATCTAAATGACATTGCATATTTTAGAGATAGAGCCATATTGGCTCCTACTTTGCATGTCGTGGATGAGGTGAATAATTACATGCTATCTATGATTCCTGGTGAAGAAGTAGTATACTTAAGTTCGGATAATATATCCAAACAAGATGGGAATGTTAATTCAATGGATGATCTCCATTCAGTTGAATTTCTAAATAGCATATCTATGTCTGGTATTCCAAATCATGAATTACGGCTAAAGGTAGGTGTACCGATTATTTTGATGAGAAATATTGATAAATCTATGGGGTTATGCAATGGAACACGTTTTATTGTCACACAGACTTTAAAATATGTGATTGAAGCACAAGTAATGTCAGGAATTTCTGTTGGAGAAAAAGTATTCATCCCCAGGATTTCAATTACACCATCTGACTCAAGACTGCCATTCACATTATGTAGGAGGCAATTTCCTATAATGTTATCATTTGCCATGACAATTAACAAGAGCCAAGGTCAGAGTCTATCTAATGTTGGACTATATTTGCCAAGACCAGTTTTTACTCATGGTCAGCTATATGTTGCTGTATCTCGTGTGCGTAGTAGGCAGGGATTGAAAATTTTGATCCTTGATTCTGATGGCAAGATATCGGACACAACTTCTAATGTTATTTATGGAGAAGTTTTCAACAATTTAGTTTAATAAATCTTAATGTTGTTGATAATGTCATTTTGTGGATATTGATGTTTTAATTTGTTGTTCATTTTAAAATATGTTGTTTTTGCAATAATATTGAATGTTGATGTGATTTTCTTTTTAATTGGCTTACCAAAAAAACAAGTTATATAATATTAGAATTAAGTCATGATACCAAATGTGTTTATATTATTATTAAATATATATTATTTTTTAGTTATGATAAACTGAATAATCCGTGCATCGCACGGGTGCAGCACTGGTTATAACTCAAAATTAACGTACTAAAGGGAAACTTTTAAGAAATTAAAAGCATCCCTTTAATAAATGAAATAAAATATTTTTATTTAAAAAAATAAAATTAATAATATTCATTTTTGACAGATCAAAAGCTTTATTTAACTACTTTTTTGTGTCAAATAATCCAAATACTATCGATTAATCTTGATTTGAGTTAAATCATGCCATCGTAAATTTTTTTTCATTTATAACACCTAAATTTGAAGTCTTATTTAAATGGTATTGAGTCTATTATCACTCAATTTCACCAATTTATTAAAACAAAAAGAGAGAGAGAATAGTTCCTCTAATCCTAAACATAGAGTCTTTTATCTTATTTCTAAATATATGATCTTTTTTAAAATATGAGATAATATTTATTATGTATTATAAAAAATAAATCTATTCAATTAATAGAGAAAGAAACAAAAAAAAATTAATAAGAGTAATTTAAAAAAAAATTATAATTTTTAAAAAATTTAAAATAATTAATTAATTTTAATTCTTATTCTTAATTTATACTATTCAATTACTAAAATTATAGAGTTTTCTATTAAAGAGAGGCATTATAAGATTTGAACTTTTCAGTTTTTTTTTGGGTGAGAAGTCAGTTTTGTTTTTATTTTCATATGAAAACGTTTCAGTTTTGAGAATTTTTTTTTTTTACCAACAGTTTTGAGAAATCAACTCCATATGATTGTTTTCTTTTTTTGGGGCAAAAGAATGATTGGGTTACTTACGAGAATGCAATTTCTAGCAGCGTTAATCACGCCTCCTTTTGAGGTTAATTTGTAGATCGTTCCCGCTAGGATCTGTTTTTGTAATGTAAGCATTGTGATGATCACGCCCGGCGCGAAGGACGGTTTGACGAGTGCTACATCCGACGGCCACGTTTACCGAATGGGTTTGGATCGGATGGTGAGGATAGATTTTAGTGTTTTCGTTGACTTTTAAATAAGCGCTCAGAACGTGGCCGTCAAACTTTTGAGGTTGGAGCCAAAATTATGTGTCCTGAAGCTCGTATTTTTATGTAATTAAAATTTTATTCTTACGGAAAGCATATACTCCTCTAAATACAGATTTTCATTTGGTCGTATATTTAGAAGAACAAGACAAACGTGGAATGAAATCAAATTAAATTATTATTTTACAGTAATTTTTTCCTCTCGGAACAATATTTGTTCATCAATATTTTTTGGCAATTTTAATCATTAACCCATTGGCCATCGCTACCCATGGGAGTAAATTTTAAATATGAATTTTATTACTTTTACAGAAATAGTAACAATGATTTGATTTGATTTGCTTTAATTATATTTTTGTGGTACAAATCTATCATATATCTATGTTTTTAGATCTATTTATATATATAATATAAATATAAAAAATTACACTATTTATAAATAATGAATAACTTATTCCTCAAAAAAAAAAACAACTTATCAATTATATATATATATATATATATATGAGATCCTACCTACAGTTTCATCCTTATCTATAGTGCTTCCTATCACCATTTTTTGATTTTTTTTTTATCCCAAATTCGTGTAACGCATGGCATTCCACATCGAGTCATACCATAGAATTTGGAGTAACGAACGACCTCACAATTTCAAAAACAAATGGGAAAATTGGGGAATGGGAAAAAAAACTTATTTAAAAAATGGGACTAAAGTTCATTATTTTGGGGTAAGAATAGAATATTTTTAACTTATAATATATTTTTTAAAATAAAATTAATTTGATACCAAAAACTAAATATCTTTTTTTTTTTTCCAAAATCCAATTTTCCCAAAACAAAAGCTGGTTAAATGGTGGTTAAGGAAGATAGAGATTAAAGAGGTAAAAAAGGTCTAAAATGGGATGGTGATTATCTTTGCTAGGTGTAGATTGGAGGAAAGTCATTTGCTAAATCATTTTGTTTAATTTCTAATATATGTCTGAGAGTTTTATTTTGGATGAAATGGACTGGAGATGGATGATTAATGGACCTTGACTATTATCTAAAAGAATTTTTATAAAGGAGTAATAAGATAAGTGATGGCCTTTCAAACTATCATTAATTATCATAAACTTAATTTTTTTTGTCCCCTAAATTAATGATCAATAATGGAATGACCTAAGATTAATATTATAATTATAAAATTATCCCCATCCCTATATAAATATGTATCACACCTCTTACCTTTCTCTCGTTTCCACATTAACATCTCTCAGTTCACTCTCTCCATTATATCATACTTGCTTTCTATTCTCTATATTATGTTAAATTTTTTCCCCTGGTATCTATTTTATACATAATCTAATTTCTTTTTTCAACTCAAACTACTTTATCTTTTAATTAATGTATATTTACAAATTCACTTGACAGTGAATTTTTTTATATAAATATTTGATTATAACTTAAAAATAAATTTATTTTTTTCTTAAACTAATAACCACTATTTCTTTGATCTAAATTAATTCAAAAGTAATATTAAAATAAAAATGTTATAATCCATTTGTTCTGTTTATTTTATAGTAACTCTTAATCAATTGTCAAATAAAACCATTTGTTTTCTCTATGAAACTTCTAACCAATGGAACATTATGTTTCATTCTACTCCACTCCATTTCATTCCACACCATTCTATTAATAATTGTTTCATTTCATTGTGTCCTAAATTCCCAAGGTACCCAAAGTGTCGTGCTAGCCTTTCTTTCCCAGAAAAATAGAATGATAATTAGCTTTTTCTTTGTATAAATATAATTATAATGTTGATTCTATTATAAATATTATGAATGTCTATCTACAATATTCTCTACCTGAGCTTGAGGCTGAGTCATTATTTTTTTATTTAATTAATTAAAGGATTATTATTCTTTTTAGGATTAGGACTCTTATATAAATATCTTCTTATGGCTGAATAATAGATATTTTACTTTTAACTTTTCATATTTTCTTCTTTCTCCAATTCTCTATATTCTCTACTTCTCTCTCTTTCAAATTCTCTCTATTCTATATTTTATTTTCATAATACGTTATTAGTATGAGCTCGCTTAAAGATCTGAGATATGTTCTTTTCACCTGTTATATGATATCTCTTATTAAGTTCTCCTTCTTCTTTTTTTAAATTAATTATTTATAGTGACTTTGAGTTAATTTTTTTGAGTAAATAAAAGTTATTTTCTTATATTACATCATGAAATATGCACAATTTAATTTCTCTATTAATTGGATGAAGTGAAGATGATAATATAGTATTGCCAACATTTGGACAAGGATCAAATGGATTAAAATTTTCCAAGTGCATGCTAAACCTTGATCCTTATTCTTCCGCATCCACCTGATTGCTACTTGATAGGATTGCATATGGCACATGGACTTGTAGTGGTTGTGATTCGAGATGGCTGTCAATTTTTGCATTTGAAATATGTGCATATAACTCTGCTCTGGTTAGTTGATTTGAATATTGCAAATTCATTTGTCACATCCTTTGTATACCATGATTATCTACGAGAATAGATGACTGGTGTCATGGTGGATTTATGTATACCGGACATCTATATACTAACTCTGACACAATTTGATTAGGAGAAAGTTGAAGATTTTGCCCAATGACTTGCTTCAATTGAACCAAACTAATATTTGAATTAACACATATCATTCTCATATTGTCTAATTCAAATGTTACACCATGTGGACCAGTACATATCCGTTTGTTTGTATATACGTACACCCACTCTCTTTTACTGTTCATTCTTGTTCCTATTTTATAGAATCATTTATTATCTATTCATAAACAAGAAATAAATATTAATGCACAAAAAAAAATTAATAACTACACAATAAAAATTTATAGGCTAATAACCTATTAACTGTGAAGATATCAAAAATAAAATTCTTTGTTAAAAAATTATACTTCATATAACATGTTATTATTTATTATAGTTCATATAACATGTTATTATTCCTAACTACAATTTATTTATGCAATTATATAATTTATTTATTATCTTTTAAAACTATAATTATTTGTTCCACTCTTAAATTAATGACTACATTTATTGTATAAATTCACATGACAAAATTTAATATATAAAAAAGTATATATCATTTTTTTACATGTCACCTATTTTTATATATTATAATTTTTAGTTTTTCATAAACATATTTAAATATATTTAATACAAAGTGTAGATATATAAATTATTCATATATTAATTAAATTTTAAAATTTTTTATAAATCTTAATTAATTTTATATGATTATTTTTTTAATAAGTTATATACAATAAATTGAATCTATTATTTCATAAATATTTTTAAGCTTTCAATATTTTTATTTTTGTTTAAAATTAAGGATCAATTTCTTAATGTTTTATATAAAAGTTACGTATGATTACTAAGTGCTTCTAATTTTATAAAATGTTATTTTTTATTATAATTTTATTTTTTAAAAAAATACATTTTAGATAAATGTACTTATTTTTTTATTAATAAATAAAATTAATTTATTATTTTTTAGACTGTAAGTTTATTAGGTTATATAAAATATATATACATATATATATAAAGAACCAAGAACGTGGCTATGTCGGGTCAAGATTATTTTTTATAAAAGTTAAAGATGATAAATATCATAAAAAGTTAGATGTAAAAATATTAAAATTACGCTAAACTTTTAAATATCAAAATTATTTTTATACTTGATGGCAAATTTTTTTGAATTTTTATTAATTTATTAGTAAAAGTTTGATTCATGAAAATTGATACTCTTATAATGATATTTTTTTTCCAACAAAATTTTTGTCGTCATTCCAAATTTGAAAAAATTTGCATTCTATTAACCCTAAATCATGTAGTATTAATATAAACAAAAAATACAATTTATAAATAAAAAAAGCTTAGAACATCACAAATTCAAAATTGTAATATCAACAAAAGTATACAAAAATAAAGGATTTAAGTAAAATAAATATTTTAATAATTAACATCATAAATGAAACAAATAAAAATAAACATATTATAAATGAAACAATAAAAAAATGTTCGCTTCAACTAGCAAAAATAATAATATTCTTTACAGCTCTTCTCTCTCTAATTTACTGGCAAATTTAGGACTCTAAAATAATGAATGTGGTATATTTAAAAAAATTAATTAGTTATTATCAAATAAATATTATATATATAAATGTTAAAATTATATAAAATATAATATATATATATATATATATTTAAATAAATTATATATTTTATAAATGTCTTCTATAATATTTTTTTCATTGAACTTACTTTTAAACTTTTTTCTATTTTTTTAATAAAAAAATTGTAATTCACATATCTTAAATCATGTTTTAAGATAAATAAATGGTACATGTAATAAATAAAAAATTCTACAAAATTATAAACTCATAATAATAAATAAATATAAAAAATAAATTATTTCACCTCAGAAAATGAAAACTAATAGTGATTTCCTAAATAAATGATAAATATATAACACAAAAATAACAAATGAAAAAATGATTTTACTAAATTAGATTTATGTTTTTCTTACTTTTTTTGTCTCTCACCTCCTCTCTCTTTTACTAGCTTAATGTTAATTAATGCACACAGTTAGCTCAATTATAATTTAACCATGGTGTGCAAAATTACAAGATGAATAGGAGTATGATTTGAACCCTTATAAAAATACTAATCACTTCTTCTTAAAAATCTAACAACATAATATTATGCAGTAAAATCAAAACAAACTAGATAATTATATTATAAAATTAGATATATGTAATATTTAACGAAATATATTTACTTGTATTCTAGTATAAAATTTATAGAAAAATGAGTGAAGATCAAGATAGATGTTGTTAAGTAAAAGATTAAGAAACTAGCTCTTAGCTAAGATTAAACGATCCAACAAATTTTTCTGCTTCAAATAAAGGAAAAGTTTTTTGGCAAGTGAAAAAGTCTGAAGAGAAGTAACTGAAGTATGAAGACATGAGAGTGAAGAAAAATTCATGATTTGTCGAAATTGAAACATCCTATATAATCAAAACCAATTGTTTTTGTAGTATTACGAACATCTCCCTAATTTCTACAGTTAGCTACACTGATTGATGCAACGTTGTGCCTACAGCGTTGCGTCAACCAACGCTGCATGCAGTAGCATTAAATAACTAAACGCTGCTCCATGCAACAATTTTTTTTTTATTTTTTTAATAAAGTAATGCTCCCATGGAGCAATGTTACACTGCTTTATGGCAGCCTAATGCTGCAGTACCAGTTAAAGGTGATTGCCGTTGCAGTCAAAGTCTGTCCATGACAGACTTGATTATTAGTCTTAGACAGACTTTTTGACTTTTAAAAAGAAGTTTGTCTGTGACTATTTTTTTTTAAATTTACAAATCATAAATATAGATTATGTTTTTAGCAAATTGTGTTTCTCAATGATGATTTCTTTTTTAGCCACTTCTCACCAAGGTGGAACACCGGATTACGATTTCTTAAAACTATTGTATATTGGTAAATATTTTTGAGATTGTTGTATATTGGTAAATTTTTTTTGTTATTATATTTTGAGCAAAGAGCCTAATTTTGACATAATATTTCCATATGGTTTTTATATTCAGTTTTAGACCTTTACAACATTTTTAGTATTGAAAAATATTTTGAATAGAATTATATCATGAATAAAATATGATGGAACCAAAATGAAGCCAACATTGATGATGATTTTTGCATATAATGTAGCGTGTGATGAAACATATGAAAATAAGAATCATGAATCAAATTCTATTAAAAATTGTAGAGAAAGAGATAATTGGTCAAAATGGAAAGACGCAATTGAGGTAAAATTAAATGTACTTCCAAAGAGAAAAGTTTTTGGACTTGTAGTCCATATACTTGAAGTTGTGAAGCTAATTGGATATAAATGAGTCTTTGTGCGAAAAGGAAATGATGGTAAAATAGTGAAACATAAAGTACAACTTGTTGCACAAAATGATTTCTTAAAGACCTGATATTAATTATTAAAATGCATATTTACCTGTGATGGATGCAACTACTTTTTGTTATCTAATTAGTTTAGTAATATTGGAAAAACTTAATTTGCATTTAATGAATATTGTTATAGCCTATTTATATGGTTCACTTGATCATGACATCCATATGAAACTCCCTAAAGAATTTAACTTGTCTGAAACATGCAATTCAAGTTCATGAGTAGACTACTAAATTACATTGAATAAATCTTTTTATAGATTAAAACAATCTAGACTCGAGTGGTATGATCATCTTGTTGAATGAAGGGTATAAAAATGACCCCTATTTGCCCATGAATCTTCAGGCAAATATTTAGAAATGAGTTTACTATAATTGTAGTTTATGTAGACGATTTAAATATTTTTAAGACCCTTAGAGAGCTCCCAAAAGCTATAAATTACTTAAAGAAAGAATTTGAAATGAAAGATTTATGAAGAACCAAATTTTGTTTTGGTTTACAGATTGAGTATATAAAAAATGAGATTTTGGTGTGTCAAGAAGTCTATATAACAAATGTGATAAAACGATTCTATATGAATAAGTCACATCTATTATGTACCCTAATGGTTATGAGGTCACTAGATATGAACAAAAATCCTTTTAGACCTTGAGAAAATGATGAAGAATTATTTGGTTCTGAAATACTATATCTCAGTGCAATCAGAGCATTATTGTATCTTATTGGTTATACACGACTATATATATCATTCGCTACTTAATTTATTAGCAAGATAAAGTTCTTCACCAACACAAAGACACTAAATTAGGGTTAAGCATATACTTCGCTAATTTAAAGGTGTTATGGATATGTGTTCATTTTATTCGAATGAATCCAAGTCAAATTTAATTGGTTATGTAGATGTAGGATATTTGTCTTATCCTCATAATGGTTGATTACAAATTCGTTGTGTGTTTACATTTAGTGACGCTACCATTTTCTGGCGATCTATGAAACAGATTGTACTAGCCACATCACAAAACCATACCAAAATTTCGGCGTTACATAAGACAAGATGAGAATGTATTTGATTGAAAGTTTTGATTCAGCATATAGAGACTTGTAGTTTATCTTTAGGAAAAATAATACTAATAGTCTTATATGAAGATAATACTACATAAATTGTCCGAGTAAAGAAGAGGTACATTAAAAGAGATAAAATAAAACATATTTCACCAAAATTCTTCTTTATTTATGATTTTCAAAATAATAGTGACATAGATATTTAGCAAACATGTTTATGTGACAACCTAACAGACCTGTTTACTAAGGCGCTTTCTACTGTATTATTTGAAAGATTCATGTATATTGAACTTCATCAATTTAAGGATCTTAATTGATATACGCACTATACTCTTTTTTCCTTAACCATAATTTTTTCTCATTGGGTTTTCTTGGTAAGATTTTTAACAAGGCAATATTTGATAGTGTATACAAAGAACGATGTACTCCTTTTCTTCACTAAATTTTTGTCTCACAAGATTTTTCCTAGTAAGTTTTTTTAATGAGGTACATTTTTTGATAATGGACATCCAAGAGGGGAGTGTTATGAAAATTTTGGATATTCATCTAAAAGATTTTCTACCAGGTTATATTTTCCTTTTTATTTTACTTAATTAATTAAAGAATCATTATCTTTTATAGGGTTAGGATTCTTGTATAAATACATTCTTGGTGTCTAAATAATAGACATTTTACTTTTGACTCTTCATAATTTGTCTTCTCTCAAATTCTCCCTATTCTTTGCCTCTATTTTTCTCTTACAAATTCTCTTTATTCTATACTTTATTTACATAACATATTCCAAATTATTATTTTTCATATTTTTTAAAATAAATAAATAATTTTTTACCTTTTGTTTATATAACAAATATCTGTGATTTTTTGGCCCAAATATCAGTAAATTTTCAACCCATCATTTTTTTGATAAAAAAAAAAGGAGAAAACAACTTTTCATGTTATTATTTTTTTAACATTAAAACAACTGAAAAGTAATCACTTCCAAGCATAAAAGTTACTGAAAAATCTCATATAGTGAACCTCACAAAAAAAGATCTCAACTTTAAACGAAAAGAAGAAAAAAGGTGAGACAATATGGTAGAGTTTACTTTATGATATTCTTTCAAATTAAAATAATGATAATATTAGAAAAAGATATCATATCTCAATTAAAGGGCAAAATAATGCAGTACTTTAGCAATCCAAATTCATAAGCAATTTCATCTGATCAATGACTATATATATAAAGAAAATTGGATCCTCTCTCTCGACACCTTCAAACCTGCTAGTTGTATTTTTATGAGTTATGATCCATTTCTCTTATATGAAAACATTTAAAAATTGAAAAATATAATAATGATACTACAAATTCAGAAACATCATATTTTTCAGTTATGATACAATAATTATTAGGTATAAAAAAATATGCACCAAAATATATATTTTTAAATAATTGAGTATATTTTAAAAAGAAATTATATATTTTTCAGAAAAAGTTGACAATAGTTTATAAGTAACAAGGTTCTTTATAAATTATATATTTTATATTGATTGATATTGATATTGATATTGATATATAAAATATAAAAATATAGAAAAATACCTATTTACGAATCATAAATAATTTATTTATTTTTAAATACTAGTAAATACTCACACAAAATTCATTCTAATTAAATAATATTAATTGCCTCTCTTTATTAAAGTTGTTGGATAGTATGAATGAGTGGAAATTTGGAAGTTTCGCTAGTGTCCACGTAGTACGAGCCCAAAGCAGGATTAGGCTGACCCTTCCTTTATTTCTTTCTCTTTCCCTTTTTTTTCCCCAAAAGTTGCGCTTGACCAAAGCAACGGGACTACAAAAATAGACACGGGTCACTCCATATTGATACGTGGATGGTCCCTGCCGTTTTGAATGTTCTTGTTCGGAACTTCGGATAAGACCCAATTTACCAACATCACTTCAAGATAACCACTACGACGACTAGCACTGTGAACGACTGAAACAAAAACGACACTGCATATCTGCGTCCACCACCACTTGCTCTCATGGCCCTAAATGAACAAAAGGCGCAAAATATCCTCTCCAATCAGTGATCCATTCATTATTCCTGTGACAACTTGATATCATCTTGACAATGATCCATATTTGTGACTTGGAAGCCAAGCGCTTGACTAATTATGGTATCAATTATTCGACGTGTATCTCCTTCATTAATGCTTATGGTTCCTAGCAGACCAATCAAAATCTCCTACAAATTCGTATATAATCTTATGTTTAGTTGTAATAATTAAATTACTTAATCTTATAAAGGTTTGAAGTACAATTATGCCAGACCAATCATATTGGTATAATTCAGATTTAAAAAGATAAATTGTTACAGTCCCATGACAATGATGCTATGTATCTGCATCAAACGGATCAACTACAGTTCGGACTATCAAAGGTATCCTCACTTCATGCGAGCCATCTTCCCAGAACAGATACCCAAATGAGAAACTACCTTGAACATTGATCTTGGAATAGAAACTAACCTTGAATTTCAGTTTCTTCTTCTTAGCATTAAACTTCAAGATTGGTGGCTCAACTCTCACGGACACTCCAATCGGTGCAACAACACGAGCAACGTAGGTAGATTCCACTGGTCCTACGTTCGTGACCGTTCTTGACACAGTCAATGGTTGCCTCAGCTCAGGAATAGTGATAGAAGGAAGGTTAAGATTGAGCAAGAACTTGGGAGATCTTTGGCATTTAGTCGGAGATTTTGTCATTAAGGTTATGGCCGTGTCGTTGTACCCCAGAGAACAGAGGAAACGAACGTAATCTGAGATTCCTAGGTCGTATATGAGACCAGGATTTGTGACTTTGTTGGGATCCACGTGACCACCTCCATAGTCGAATGGATCAGCTTGCTTGTGTGGAGCTCCCTCTGCTCCAACATATAGGTTGTACTCATTTTTCAATGAAGCTGCATAGAATGGAGTAAAGTAATTAGTTGAATGGGCTGAACTAATTAATTGGCTAGCTTAATCAATAATTTCATGTTTGATCCTTAGATATACAATTATGTTAGATAATCATTGGGAGAGTTTTCTTATCTTTGTGATCCTAATATCGGGTGGGTTGATATTAAAAAAATTAATTGGTTTCACAAATTAATCATTACCTGTAGTGATGAGGGCTGACTTGACAGCAGCTGGGGTCCAAGTAGGACATAAGGATTTGATAAGTGCCACAATGCCTGAAACGTGAGGGCAAGCCATTGAGGTTCCTGATTCAATCTTGAAGTTAAGAGAGATGAGCCCATTCGAACTCGCATCAGTTTGCAAGTATTCAGAAGAAGCAGGTGACCATGCAGCTAGAATATCAACCCCAGGAGCAGCAATGTCAGGCTGCACGTGCACCATATAATATTCATCATAGAGCATATGTGATTATTTCTACAATTCTACTCTTGCTAGCTAGCTAGCTAGATTTTCAAAGTATAAGGATTAGGAACTTGGAAGAAGAATATGAGAACCTTCAACACTGAAGGAGACAGAGAACTTGGTCCTCGCGATGAGAAGAATGCAACTTCTGGAGATATCTGCTGTCCCACAATGGTTTTGGGCTTGCTGAACTTCACTACAGGATTCCTGTCCATCACCACGTACGCAACTATTTCATCATCTTTAATGCCCCAACTCTTTTTTTTCAAGGGTTAAAAGAAAATTTAAATTCATTTGGTTCTTTCCATGCATTATATTTAGGTTTGTAAATAGTATGACTTGTTATAGATTTTATATTTTATATTAAATTAAATATTAATTGATTGATATTGATATTTAAGATATTGATAATTTGGACTTTGAAAATAATAATAATAATAATAATGAAAAGAAAACCGCAAGTACTAACCTGGTAGCTTCCATGTATGACAATATGGAAGTTCCAGTCACAAAGTCAACTGCAGAGTTGGAATACTCCAAGACAAAGAGACATCCTTAGTGGGAAACTGAGCAAATATGAGACCTGAACCTTGGACTTCCGTTACGGTTCTTATAGCACCCATAGGTGTTCTTTGTGATCCTGATTGGAAACACAAAATTACTTTTCCTTTAGCCAATGTCTCATTCAGGCTTCCTGATTCACAGCTTCTGTGCAAAATACAATCATCTATACTAAATTAGATCTCATGCATCCGGAGAAAAAATAAAACTATATTTGAGGTCCATTTTTTCTTTTTATACTAACGTTTTTTTCCTCTATTTCTTTTCAACTATATTATATGTAGTTAATATGTGACAGCAAGAGAATCAGAAGTATTTTTTAGGAAGTCATTTTGCTCTACCTTGCGCTCTCTGAATCTGAATCTTCAGCTGCTATGTCTTCTCCATACACAATGGGGTAAAACTTGCTCACGCCCGTCCCTGTATATAAACTCTGACCCTATATAAGGAAAAAAATATCGTTCTGGGTCTGCATACTGCAAAAGGTATAATACTAAGAAGCATGCACACTTGTGAATTGTGACCTCCATTGTCAAAAACCAGATATACCCACAAAGAATGTACACATTTAAATGAAAAGAGAGTCATGTCTATATTTGACACGTGGATAATACACGAGGTCATTTTTTTTTCTTAGTAGTGATTGAATTTGTCATACTGTTTGAGTGTGTGTTTTGTTATGTGTCCATGTTAGTGTACCCTACAAGCACATTTCAAATTACAAGCGTAAATATGAAGTACCTGTAGAGTTTGATTGTTTCCCAAGGTAAGAATAGAAGGAAAAGCTCTATCAAGAGTGCTGGCAGCCACAGTTATAATCCAAGGAGCAGTGTTTATGACAGTCTGAGGGTAAGGTCCAGAATTGCCACCAGAACACACCACAGAAATTCCTCTAGCCACAGCATGAAAAGACCCAATGGCCAACACATCCTCAACATAACTAGGAAGAGGAGGGTAAGATCCAAGAGAAACAGAAAGAACATCAACCCCATCAAATATTGCATCATCAAATGCTGCAAGAAGATCAGCTGAACTGCAAGCTCCATTAGACCAGCAGATTTTGTAGATAGCTATGTGAGCTGATGGAGCACCCCCTCTTGCTGATCCTTTGGCTAGTCCCATCAAGCTTGCATTCTCTACTGATACTCCTGCTGCTGTTGATGAAGTGTGAGTGCCATGGCCTGCTGCATCTCGTGGCGATAAGTATTCAGATCCATCACTTGTGTTTAGCTTTCCGAATTCAGCTTCATAACCTTTAAAATACCAGCGAGCACCAATGATTTTCCTGCCATTGTAAGAAATCAGAGTGCTTAAGCTTGGACTGTGACACTGATATGATTCACAATGCAATATGATGAAATATTAAGTAATTCTGTGTAATTCAAAGAGTTGTGTCTAATATGAATGTGGATAGGAACAGAACTTGTTTATCAGACCTATTTTGAAAATTAATTAGTGCAAGAGTTAATATCTAAAAAAAAAACAATTTGGTTGCATATGAGTTCATTTATGATGTGTTACAAGGATGTCAAACGGATTAACATGCAATAAATTTTTTATTTTTCAAAGATTTACTCGTGCATTAATTATTTTTGGATACTACAGCTAAATAAGTCAAACAATTTGGGATTTAATTGTTAATTTAGTCAATCTTTCTTGGTGCCATGCCAAAGAAGAGGAATGAGCAAAAAGTTGTTGTAGCCACTCCTTAATTCCTTATACAGAACAAGCAGGGATAGAAGCTACAGGCTTTACTGATAATATAGAAACCTATACAAGTTTATTGTGAAGCTGTAGCCAAACTCTGGTTAAATTCACAGGGTTTTGCAACCTAGTAATTGTGTTTGAATTTAAGCTCATTGGCCTAAAACTAATCTCAGTCCTATATTACTAAGGTGGGTGAATATACCAGCACACCGATCTCTAACACTTGTAATTTTGATTGAATTTATAGCCCCTTTGGATGTTTAAACAGTATCCGACTACATTATGACAATGATCTTTACATTAAAAAAGCATGATATGTATAAAGAAAGTCAACATCAAAGAGATTAAGAGGGATTGGACTACATTTTAAATCAACCTGTTACAGTGGGAGTGGTTGAAATTCTCTCCTCCTTGGCATATGCCACGCCAACGAGAAGGTGGATTATCCATATGCTCATCTCTAAAGCTCTCAGACTCAGGCCATATGCCTGCAAAACCAACAATGACAAAATTACAATCCCACTTAATCATATGCAAATACAGAAATTTGCTACTCTATGTGTTTGATTGATCCCACTCATTTAGTTATTAATCCAAATGGTTTGGTTTAGTTGGTTCATATGGTTATGGACTATGAAGCACCGAAACTTCGGCAGATTTATGTTTGTTTTAGACACATGATTGATGCTCATATTAAGTGCGGCACGGCACTTTTAATTATTTATAGAAACATCAGATTTGGTTGGTGTCTATATGTTAGTAAGTTGGGACCTTTGATACAGACCAGTGTCCAAGATGCCGATGATGGCGCCTCTGCCAGATTGACTCTTTGAAAGAATTCCATTCACAATATCTGGCTTTACCCTCATGAAATCCCAGCTTCTAGTTGTGTGCACACTGAGAATTCTATTTGGAATCACGTGAACAACTCCTGGAAAATCTGCATGAATTGAACTATTACATTTGTTAGGAGAAGAGCACTTATTCTGTACTTAAGATGGTCCAGGAAAGAGATTCTGTCCGTACAAAATTCATAGCAGTCCTAATCATAATTAGAAAAAATAAAGAGTACTACTTAAAGTAAGAAGGAATCATAGGTAATTAATATAATCTTCTTATGTCTCCAACTGGACCACAGATTTAAGAAAAGACTTCACCAAACCTCAGAAGGTGTATTCAAGTGTTTTCCAACTGTGTGTAAAGAACGCAAAGCCAACGTGATTCTTCAGAATGATGATAGGTAACATAACTCATATAGGGAAAGTCTTATTAATTGTTCGTTCAAATTTACTTGTAATAAACGTCACTATCATGCACATAGTTCTGGTACTTATCACCAGAATTTATGGGCAAATTAATGATGCCAACAAGAAAGCCAGACAGCTATACTAATCTGATCTCAACATTTTCTATTTCATCCTTAGTTCCCACTAAGAAAAAATAAAAATTGAGTGAAAAGGCTTTTTTACTATTGATCTTTATGTTGATTTATGAATCCAAACAGGGTCATACCTGCAATGAGCTTAGCTTGAGACTGACTTAAAACTGCAGCAAATCCTGAAAACCCATGTTTGTAACTGTACAGAATGGAATTCCTTGCGGCTCTTTTGCTGTCAAGAATAATAAAGATAACAGATTATCAGTTTTATTTAACTGTTATTACAATTCTTCAAAGACATACTTGTCTATTTATGATTGAGTTAATATTTAAGCGGCTAAGTCTATACAAGAATCTATATTCAACAATGCGCAGGTGGGTAAACTCTCAAAATGTGTTCACTTGCAGAGGCACCAAGAAAAACTCTTAAAATGCCAGATGGACTCTCAAAGCAATTAAACACGTCAATTTGTAAACTCAGCATGAAAACAGAAGAGAGAAGGATTACTTGAACCTTGATACTGGTTATTCTCAATTGATTAATTAATTTATTTATTTTAAATCACTATAAAAAAGAAGAAGGAATTGAAAACCTTCCGAGAATGTTCGAGAGTATGTCAAGGTGGGAGTCTTCAGGTAGGTGGTGTTCATTGTGGCTCCAGCTTCTGTCTCCCATGTACACAATATGAACCTGTGGGGGGAAAAACCCAGAAAAGAAGACATGAGAACAAACAAAAACTGAAGCTGCTGCTTTGGGAAAAAAAGCGAGAAAGAGAAAACCCAGAAGGCCATAGAACAAGAGGACTAGGAGAACTCACATTGCGTAACTCAGAAGCTACAAGGAAGCAAGATGCTAGCAGAGCAAGAAGCATCAAACCCATGCTAATTAAATCCCAAGCTCGCGCCATGAGTTAGAGAAGGCAGAATGGTTATTCAAAAGTAATGGTGCTTATGTGATAGGATAGCTGGCTTTGTACACAGTGGTGAGATTCTTAGCTAGCTGGCTCTGTGTTGGATTATGAGTAGAAAAACTTACAAAGACTATTTTATTGCAAGCCCTTGTGTGGATTGTGAATATGATTTATAGATAAATAAATATATCAAGATATTTGAAAAAGGAACCCCACATGCTCCACTGGTATCATTAATGGCTTGGCTTTTTGCCTTTGCTTTAGGCTCCGATTATTTATTTGGAATCTTGGAGTCTATGTGGGTTCCAATTGGGGGACAGTATGAGACACAGTCACAGATGTGAAGAAGTACATAAGAAATGGGCTTTTATATCTATGGTGTATCTTCAGTGAATCTTGTTCTATAGCGTTGACTCCACTGTTCACGAGAGGGACAGTGCTTGGTGATGTCAACTCCGTTGTTTATTTTCATTTTCACATTATACTTTTTAGAACTGATTCATTTTCACATTGTTCAAATCTCAGCCCTGAGAGATATGATTGCTTAAGTCATCCATCAATCAGGTAGTGCCTTATGGTTGGTTAAAAAAGCAAATACAGGTTCTGTCATGATTCATGAAAAAAATTATTATATAATATAAAATTCATAATAAATCATATTGTTCACAAATCATAATAGTGTAATTCATTCTTCAGTCTTTATTTATTGAACAAAACAATATGTATAATTGTAAGATAAGAGACTAAGTAATTCATGCTTAAAATATGTCATAAAAAGTTTGTCTTTTCAACAGTACCTAAAACATCTTTCTAATTGAGAGAATTTTTGGTAAGTGACACAAAGCGAAGAAGATTACAGCTCTTTCATTTAGTAAAATCACTAACATTTGTTTTGGTGATCATAGTGTGGGAGAAAGAATGCTGGATCTGATATTCACAAAGAAGGAAAACGTATTTTTGACAATATTTTAAGGTATATATGATTGGAGAGAAAAATATTAAAAAATTATATGTTATTGCAATCGTGAAAGCACTTTATGGAAGAAATGTTGTGAACAGCTCAAGTGATATACTAACATTTGTACGATGCCTTCAAATGAAACGCACTCCACTGCTTTTAGCATTGGAATTGTCCTAATTGCGAAGAGCATATGAATAATGGATTGATTCGGGCGCAATGTTGATATGATTGTCCTAATTCGGCTCTCCCTGTACTTTTCCCCCCCTGAAATAGTTATATTGCTTTTATGAAATATAAACAGTTATAGTCATTTGCATTCCAAAACTTATACTTCAAAATATATGACAAAAAAAATTACCAGCCTTACTCATTTCGTGTGGTCTAGAATCAATTTGTTTCTTATATGTGTTTTAATGTAATTTAACATACATCATTTGATATTTTCATAATATTGATGCTGGGGTTAAGTGAAACATATGTTAAATATATCAGTACTAATTTTAAAAGATTATCAAATTTATGTAACATATAAGAAATAGTACATTATAACATATATGCTGGAGTTCTTCTTTTATGTAACATATGTTAATTATAGGGCCTCTATAATTATATGATAAAGACGAAACAAGTTATAGGACCTGCTAAATAGAAAATTTGAATTTTGTAAAATGTAATACAGATGATTGGATTAAAAGAGACGGTTTTAATAATGGTTGTAAGGGTGGGGCAAAATAAAACATGAATTTAGATTTTTCTTAATTTAGTTTAATTTTTTTTTATATATAATGAGAATTTAAATTTTTCACCTTTATTCAAACTCCACCTCACCCTTATCATTTAAACTAGTATAGATGACAAAATTTTTTATATTTTAATTATTAGATCAAGATTAAGAGTTTATATTAATTACAACTTCATTAAAAGAAACTATAAATTTTAAATAATATTTTTTTAGTAATTGATCCATCTGAAACGTTGGATATTAATGTAACCACCAAATGTTAGAATTGAGGTGAATAGAGAGAAATTCAATTTGAGAAGATGTATATTGAAGTTAGCACACTGCAAGAAAATAAGAAAATAGTGTTTTTTGGAAAACAAAATTCTTTAAAAACTTTGAAAATTTTGTGAGAAAAGTGTTTTTGACTAAACTTGTCATGAAAAATACATGGAGAGAATAAATTACATAAGAAAAGTGTTTCCACGAAGGAACGGAATCCCAAATCAATTTTGAACAGTCTTCCGTCCCCTCTCCTTTGTGTTTCCCTACTTACATAAATTGTGTTGGAGTGTCGTGCTCTGAGATCGATTTCTGTAGGTGGATTCAATCTCTTCGTCAGGGTGAATGGATGCAATCAGAAAGCAAGCCTCCAAGCTCCGAGAACAGGTCGCTCGCCAACAACAGGTTCTCTCTCTCTCTCTCTCTCGTGTGATTCCTTATCAGATCTTTAGATATTTTCAGTCGGTCTTATCTTCTTATGAAATTTCTTTACTTATATATTTTTATTTCGCTTTTATACTTCTCATTTGCTATGCTTTAATCCCATGTGCTTGTTGCCCAAAAAAAAATCGTATGTGCTTGACGCAATTTTCTTATACTCTATTTTCTGAGATTTTAACATTGGCAATACAACCTTCGTTTCGATTCTCATTGTTTTTTTGTTCGCATGAAAGTGATTCTAGTGAGTTATAGGATCTATGAAGTTGTGCGTTTATATTGCGGAAGTAACTAGAGAATAGTTGCAATGTTTGGTTGTGCGAATTCTTACAGAAGAAGTTGGATTTTGAACTGGTACTTTTTCTTGGTAGCAAATCACCCGTTCATTGAACTGATACTTTTGCATGCGTATGGGTTGAACTTGGTCAAGAAACTCAGGATGATCGCAGATATTGGAATTCGATTAGATGAATCTTGAAATGGTTTATGGACAAAACTTGCCATGAAGTTTCCAATAAAAATATGGCACGCGGAGACAACCCATTGAGCAGTACTAAGCTCTGATAGAATATCGGTGTTTCAAAGTTTCAAATAAATTACTTAACAGTAAACGTCTTTAAGTTTTGTCCATTCTTTGTTGCTTGTCTGATGCCAGAGAATGTTCTGGATGTCCAGTATATATGTAAGATACGTTAAGAGGGGAGGTAGCTTGCATATTAGTTTACAGGTGCCTTTTAACCAGAGATGCGTGGAATAATTACAATGGCAGAAGGCATTGTCTTGAAAATGACCATGTGAGATTCTTGGTGAGCGGGAACTAGAAATCGCCTTTTAAGGTCTCGACAAGCAGTGAACTAGAATCGAAAATATCTCTTATCTTGCGATTGAAAAATTGATCAAAGTGATTTATTATACTTCAGAGAATAAATAATTCTCCCCCAAGTTGTCCCTCTTCTATTTTCTACCACCAGCCTTCACAGAAGAGCAAGAACTTTATAACCAACATTTGTAACCTTCCTATCATATATCATTGGCTTACCAAAATGTAAATAAGAAACATCCTTCGGAGCAACATCACACAAACTCTCATCTATTCTTTTGAATAGAAAATTCAACTAAGCATCTTTTATTTGCTTTTACCTTATTCCTTTCATGAATTTACTAAATATTTTTTTGGTTGATAGTGCTCTTCAATTCAAGCTTTAAATTTTACATAAGCTCTGTTGCAACTGATTCTACACTCATCAATAATTAGATTAACAAACTTTGCCATGAGAAATGCACTGGATGTGAAAATTGTTTTATCTCAGTACTATCATCTTTCTTAGGCTTCAAATTCAAACTTGTGGAATGACAAGCAATTCCCCATCATCTTAAACATTTAATTTCCTATCATAGTTTGGAGGGACACTCAAATTAGAAACATTAAACTCTTTCCAAATTTTACCTGGATTGACATCATATTAGAAAAACGTTCCTATCTACCAAGTTATTTCAGAGGAGGTCATCATCAAAATACTGCCAAGGAGATGAACTGGAACTTGACTTTCAAGCATTGTCATGAAAGGATTAAGATAATCACCATGAGCAAAGTCATCTTTAGAATTGATAAGTGATTCAAACATTGCTAGGCTTGTTGGAGTTGACTCCTCATTTTTTGTATCTTCCAGTCATGAATGGGAATACCCATTATTACACACAATCAACCAAGAGAACCATGAATACCAAACCTGATACCAGATGTTTGGCTAGACTTTATATACTCTTGTATTGACCTTGTAAGGAAATTTGTGTTAACTTTGAAGTAGAAGAAAAAGTTTACACTCTCGTTTTAGAATTAGACATCCTCACATTTAACTTAATAGATGTTGTTGATATATTTTTGTGGCAATTTTTTCTTTATCTGTGCTGCCTTTTTTCTCATTATGTTGTTTGGCATTAGCATATGTTAGAAAATTATTGACCCTTGCATTCATCTGTAGCTATTATGGTAATCATGTTCCTTTGTTGCTTTTTTATTTCTCTTCTTAAATTGTTCAATATTTTTGTTTGCTTTATTTATGAAGTTGTTAATCACTGTTGTGTTTTATAGGCTGTTCTGAAACAATTTGGAGCATATGGAGGTTCAGATAGTGTGGTCACTGAAAGGATGGAGCTCCAGCAACATCAGAAACTTGAAAAGCTTTACATATCAACACGTGCAGGAAAGGTTACCTGGTCCTCCTGTTCTGATTTTCTATTTTCTCTCATTGTCCATCTCAGTTTGTCTTTTCATTTGTTGACTAATGAGGTTTCTTTCTATTCTTCAGCATTATCAAAGGGATATTGTCCGTGGTGTGGAAGGTTACATTGTTACTGGATCTAAACAAGTTGAAATAGGTAAATAACGTTGGTTGGTGAAGCTTGCTGTGAAGTTTTATGCAATTGGTTTTACGTTACTTAGCATTGTTTTATATTATTTATGTACATCTTTTTTCACAGGAACAAAGTTATCAGAAGATAGCAGGAAATATGGTGCAGAAAATACATGTACCAGTGGTAGTACATTATCCAAAGCTGCACTAAGTTATGCATGTGCACGCGCTCAAATGGAAAAGGAGCATGGGAACTTACTAAAAGCACTTGGCACTCAGGTTTGATAATCTATTCTCTTAATTGGAACAAAGGATTCGTTCTTTTCATATAAATTATTAGTGCTTTTGGAGGCACTGTAATAGTTACTCCACTTGAAATTTAAGTGTTGGGCCATCTATGCACAATGGCCTCCTTTCTCCCATCTGCCATAAAGACCTTGGTTTTGCTTGTGGTTTGTTGTATATTGCTATTCTACTAAGAAACTACAAACTAGTAACTACTATGTATTCCTTTGAAAGAGGGAAAAGATGGAAAGTTGTGACATGAACTTGACCCTTTTTATTTGTTATAGGGTTTAAGTTTTGACTCTTCATAAATCAAGCTGGATTCTTATCCTCTCCTCCCCCCCCCCCCCCCAAAAAAAAAACCCAACCCCAACCCAAAAAAAAAAAAGACAGGAAAAGAAAAGGAATATGGAGATCAGTTGCAACCCAGATTCAAGTCCTTTTTTATAGCCAGACAAGTTCAGATTTCTCGCAGGAGTTATGTGCTGACTTGTGTTATTAGTGTATTCAGTTTGTCATCTATATTAGGCCCAATAATTCTGTGATCAACTTCTTGCTCTATGATTAGGTTGCAGAACCCCTAAGAGCAATGGTGGTGGGAGCTCCATTGGAGGATGCTCGGCATCTTGCTCAGCGTTATGACAGAATGCGACAGGAAGCTGAAGCCCAGGTATCCATGGATTGATCTCACATATTTTTTTTGAAAAAAGAAATTGTAATTGAACTTTTCCAGTGTTTAAGGACATGTTAGAATTCATGGTTTTATATACTGATCATGTCAAAAATCGTAGTTCATTTATTGTTTTCTTTCTCTCTTTGGACTTGTAATTGCACTATCTTTTGAATCTTGGCAGGCAATTGAAGTTTCCAAACGCCAGGCTAAAGTAAGAGAAACTCCGGGCAATGCGGAGAATACCATGAAATTGGAAGCAGCTGAAGCAAAATTTCAAGATCTGAAGTCAAACGTGGCCATATTAGGGAAGGAAGCAGCTGCAGCAATGGCAGCTGTTGAAGCACAGCAACAGAGATTGACCCTTCAGCGTCTCATAGCTATGGTATTATAGTGGTACCATTTGATGGAGAATTATTCATTTTTAATGAACATTTTTGTCTGTAGTAAAAGAATAAATCACAATTAAATCCAGCATTTTATATCTTATCATGAAGGTTGAAGTAGAGCGTGCCTATCATCAGAGAGTCCTCCAAATACTTGATCAGCTTGAGGGAGAGGTGAGCAATCGTAACTCTTGGTCATTTTACCATTCTATTCTTCTTACAGAAGTTGAATTTGCAATCAAACATTTGGGTCACAATTTCTTTTGGTGTCAATCTATGATTATCTGTTATATGTATATTTAGTGATAGATAATATCCAAAAAAAATGATAGATGATATCAGAACAGCAGCGTATTGAAGCCCCTTCTGCTCCTAGTGTGGATAATAGCATGCCCCCACCTCCGTCATATGAAGAAGTGAATGGTGTCTATGCTTCTCAGGCACTTGATGGCTCAACAGATGGCATGGGTTACTTCTTAGGAGAGGTTAGTGAGAGATTGTATCTTGTACATATATTACTGATACTATTTGCAAAAGGAGTGACTGCTTTTCATTCCATTGTATTTTTACTCTTGCAGGTTATGTTTCCATACCATGCTGTGTCTGATGTGGAGCTAAATCTATCAGTTGGTGATTATGTTGTTGTTCGGAAGGTTAGTATCTTTCTGTAGCTTCTTCTTATCAAGAAGTGGAAGAGTGCACCTGTTCTGAAATGTTTATATTTTTGGTGTTTTCCAAACATAAAATTTAAAATTTCTTAAGGACCCATCGGGGTTCATTAAGGGATGGCGTCTCGTGTTAAGTAATATCTTGGGTTTGATTCTCTGGGGAGCACTCTGGGACTACAATCCTAAATATGCTAGGAAGTGCCCTTACAAACACATGGAGAGATCATAGCTTGGACAAGATCTGAGAATTACTGAGCGTGAAAAAAAACAAAATGTTGATTGATGAAAAGTTAGCATCATTTTCAAGATTGATAAGTGCTGATCAAAATATACAGGTATATGATATATCATAATTTTAATCTAGTTGCTGGTAATCCTGCATGGTTTGAGGACATGATTTGTCTCCATTTCAATGCTGAATTTGAAAATCTAATTCTGTTGTGGATTGTGTTTTACTTTCAAGCAATTGTGGTTCGCACGCTGATGAATGCCAAGCTCAGCTTGTACCACTTTCTTATTTCCTTGAACAGCTGAAACCTTTAAAACATAAAAGAACCTTTTTTGGGGTAGAAACAGATTAGTTTTCGTTGGAAATCCTTCTACATCTCAAATTGGTTGTAATATGTTTATTGTGTACTAACAGGTAACAAACAATGGATGGGCTGAGGGTGAGTGCAAAGGGAAAGCAGGTTGGTTTCCTTTTGGTTACATTGAGAGAAGGGAACGGGTTCTTGCAAGCAAGGTGGCTTATGTATTCTAAATTTTCCTGTTGGGCTGGTTTCTTACCCTGTAAATTTTGAGTGTGTATGTTTTGGCTGTGGTTAAAGGGTTCATTTTAGCAGAGAACAAATTGATTTGTGATATAGATGCCGACTTTTCTCTCATCATCAACTGATATGAAAGTCATTTTCTCTTCTATTTATTGTTATTTCCTTGTATAGAATTTTACATTCTCTCTCTTGTAATCGTGTGCCCTAGAGAATTTCTGGAGGCTCGCCTTCTTGTATAGCTTGCCAAGAAATTCATGCAATTAAAAGTTTTTCTTCTAACTATCAGATTCCAGAGCAGGTATTGTAAGTTTTTGCCAACCGCTTATGTGGTGCGGTTACAGCTGCTTGGTGGCCTTGAATCTACATTTATTATATGTTTGAATAATATAAATAATTGTCATGCTAAAAAGAAAAGTGAATGATATAAATAATTTGAAGGTTTTTCTACCGCTATGTTCTGAAAGTATATTTCATGTAGATGAGTCTCAGGTTGAGGAAGAAAAAGAACAAAAATCACTGATTTAAGAAATTCTGAATAATGATTTCAGGTATGGGGATTTGGGGATTGAGTTTATTACCTGCCAGGGTATGAGTTTGGGAACGGACAAATATTTAGAGGCCTTATACTCCATATTACCATCATCATCTCTATAAATTCATCATAGCTTTCTTTCTTTTTGGGGCCTTACACTTTTGTTATGGTCTGAATTATGCCTTTTGCCTCGGGAAGTGGGGTATGTGAAAGGATTAAATGAAAGATTGAATATAAAAGCCAACAAAGTAGCGTAACTGATATTCTGAAAAGTACAGTTACTTCAGGTTGGAAAAAAGATAGATTAAGATCTCTATATAAAAGTATTGACAAATAAATAGTACCAGTGCTAAATTCAATTGATTCGAATTGAAAATTCAATTTATAAGAGAACTGAATTTTTAAATTGAGTTTTTAAAAAAAAATATTTTCATATGGAGATCCTTAAATGTCTTTTTCTCATTTAGGTTTGTAATGGTCTGCGATATACCCTACCTTAGAATTAAAGCAATCTATGCCACAAATTTATTTTAACCAAAATACTATTACGTATTATTATATTCCTACAAAATTCCTTCACAAAGGGATCATTTTTCTTGAGAGTTTGCAAAATAAAATTTAAAAAAAAAGTGAATTCATAAATAAATTTTTTTATTTTTTAATAAAGAATTAAAGTTATTATTAATCCATAATAAATATTACATTTTTTAATTTTTACATGCCACTTCTTATAAGCAAATGGCCCTTGCAATCCCAAATCATTTCATGGGGCTTTGTGGCCAAGCCGTTTTACCCAAACATATGAGCAGTCATTTTCTTTATAAAGGTTCACTTATTGCAATTTGATCCCTGAATAACAGCCAATAACACTGCCATACAAACGACAATTTTATGGGTGACAATAGGGTAAAAGTTAAAACACAACACTGGAAGCTACAGGAACCACATTTGACTTCCCACATACCCCACCTCTTTTCCCACACAAAATATAGCATGATCAACAGCAGTCATCTAGCTTACGATCTTGATCATCCACATCCTAGCATTGTTGCATTGCAATTTCAAGCTGGCTGGAAGGAAAAATAAAAACATAAATTAGAGGAGTGAAAAATTTAGGCAAAAAGATCACTCCATTTTGGATAAATTAGTATTACTATTCGCCCCTTGTTTTATACAGAATGCCAATCAATACTTGTAGTTTGTTGCAATATCTCTTAATCCACTGTGATATTTTACCCTTTAAAATTTTAACTAATTACGTGAATGTTACAACAATCAAAGACATTTTTAAAAGAATTGTTTCACTTGCATTATGAATAATGAAGGTAAAACATACTTTCAATGATAAAACTATTCATCATTTTGACATGTATGAAATTACTTCTATTATTATTGAGAATAAAAATAACACATGCTAGTTATTATTTAATTGAAGAAACTAAATGAGGGGTTGAAGGAAACATCTTGAACCACAATAATGTAATGCGAACTCATTTCAAGCCAAATCTTGGGTCTCAGATATAATTTACCCCTAAATTTTCAAGTTTCTAGTGAATTCTGTCACACGTTAAAACTAGCTATGAAACTTACATCAGTTATTATCCCGGTTGGCAGACAGATAAGCGAATATGATAGCCAGTGTGACAATGAGTATCAGATACTGCAGAAAAACTTCAAATCAGTATATATTTTACATATGTAGCATCAAGTTCTACCAAAAATACATCACAAAAATTTACCACGGCCGCATTGTATCCAGACTCATTCTTCAGAATGTAAGATTTCCTGGTGAAATCAATGTCAAGCTTGTCAGAATCTCAATGGTGAAAACATAATTTTAGAAGTTACATGGATATGATGTGCATGCCTTTTACTTAGGAGACCAGATTGTCTGCAAGTTTTTTGTATAGCTTCCACCCTCCTCAATGTTTTTGTTGCATTGGGATCATTTTTGTCAACCTACAACAGAACAATAATGGATTTTTAAGTTGGAAAAAACTAGCTTTAATAAGATGTCCTCGAAACTAAAAAATAGTTTTGGTGCCATGGAGGAATGTGCTACAGAATAAAGATAACCAAAATAATATCTGAATTTTTAAACTTTTCAGGGTTCAAAACTCTTCCTTTCTTTTAGGGGCTCTATGAAATTGGGCATATAAAGCTTTCTAAGCATCAGCAACTCCTCATTCTGTAAAGCAATTTTCCAAAATCTTATTTTCACAATATTTATATGTATGCTGTCATAAAACATAAATGGTAGCATTATAAGTGTGTAATAATTGTAATATGAGCAGCATTAAGATTCAAATTATTATGTTAAAGCTTGCAAAAAGAAACCATAGTTTAAAATACCACATGCCTTGGATTCCAACATACACGCAAAGTCAAAGAAAGCACCATAGACATCTGACATTGTCTTTGTCCGATCAATCACCTTGGCAGTTAGACCTATAAATCGCAAACATAATAATGAAAACAGCTTAGTACACGACTATCACAAAAGAACATGTGGGCTTTTTCATTTTCTGTCGAGAAAACAAATGGTTACACTAACAAAAATCTCGGCTATAGAATGGTTAAGGACTTGTAGTGCCTACATATTCGAAAGTTAGAAACCATCACAAGCAACAGTCAAATTACTCTCTAATTACTTTAATCAACAACTTCTATCAGAGGAGAAAGCAACAGATGTGTACTAATAGTTGCAACCAGAGAATCCAAAAGTAGAAATGCAGCATGTGTAATGAAATTAAGTTTGCTCAATATATGATCCTTATTTTTTCCCCCAATCGATATGATCCATATGTTTAACACAACTATATATCTAAATTTCCTGTTATGAAATTCCAATAAGTTGATTTTTGGAAGATGGATTCTAAATGAGACAATATGGAACGCTTCATGCAGCAATTTAAAATTCACAGGACTTCCACACACATTTATGCCTAACATTCCTCAAAGTTAAAACGCTATGCAGTTAGCATCTAAAGACACATCATCTTACCACGCCTCATTTTAACTACGCCTCTGAAGACTTCAATGTTGTTGAAGCATAACGCAAGAGTCCCAATGGCCATGATCTATTGCAGAACATGTCAAGCATCCAAGTTACCAAACAAAAATTAGTTTAAAAATACTATAGCTGCAGACATGGATTTTTAAATATATGATGCATAAGAACAACAGGAGAGATTGTAGAAGTAAAAGCCAACAAAGAAATGTAATGAAACTTAGCAAAGCCTGAAGAAATTAAGAGTAGCACTAAGACTTCATTTAATTGAAAATGGGAGGCCATGATCAAAGACCTGAACTTGAGCAACTTAGCTTCTATAACACCAACAACTAGGAAGAACATCAATTCTTTTGTTGGATACCATTAAATTCTTCATTTCACCAAAATCTAGCTAGGCATGCAGTAGCTGCTATTTTACCAAATCAATCAAGCCAAATTAAGATCAATATCTCCATTGTAAATGAAATTACGAAATCGACTGAGTATTCTGCTCCAACATCCTTGACCACAACATGCAGCAAAAACACCCAAAGTATGTAAAGTATATTAGAATTATCAGATCTTTTTGGCAATATCAAAACTTTAAATAAATTCATTGACCATTGCAACTACTTAAATTGTTTTGTTTGACATTGACCCTCTGTTTGGATAAAGGGAAAATAGGGGAAAAGGAAAATTTGGGAAGAAAACAAGACCCCTATTTTCCCTCTTAGTATTCCCCTACTCCTATTTTCCCCTTATTCCAGACAAAGCTTTAGTATGAAGCTGTTATTGACGGGACACGGCAATAGAACAAGATGAAATGTAAGTGAAACATCTATTAAAGCATAAATCATGTTGATGAATGACCATTGTATCAATTATGATAATGGAAATGTACCAATTAAACTTGAGGTAATTAAGAAAAAGAGCGCACCTGAGGAATAGCACAAAAACGAAATATAGCTAAGTCTCTTAGGTTGGACATGTACTGTAAGCAATCTTCAACATGCATCAAAGCATTGGTGACCATGTCATTGAGGCATTGCACTGCCTTGACAGAGTCTTCTTCACATTTCAAGTCCTGGACCACAAAATTAAATTGGATAAAGACAAATGCGCAACTCAGAAGTAAAAACCATTCATGATATGTATACAAGTAGTACATAACAGGGAAGTTGTTTCCACCATAACGTCCATCAGGTCACAAAAGTTCAGCTAAGAATCATGGAGGGAAAGATAGAAAATGAAAGACGGGGGTAAAAACAAAATCTTAAAGACACAAACCTCAAGTTTGTTAACATATTTACTCCAAATCTGCCGAGGCCAAAACATGCGTGACTTTGGGATCTCATTAATGTCTTCCAGGTAATCTCGGATAATGTTTGTTTTCTGCAATTTCAGAAGGTTCTCAACTGAATAGTACGCAAAGAACTGTAAACATATTGTTTGTCTGCATTCAACTTTATGCTACCTGAAGGAACAAACCCATTGAATTAGAGAGGTATTCTGGAGCCAAATCTTCCGAACCAGAAGCATGGAAAAGCTTAGATAAACCAATCCCAACAAGTCCTGCTACATAGTGACAATATTCATCATAGTCATCAACTGTTTCTACCTGCAAACAGAGAGAAATTTCTTGATGTAAATCAAGAATATCTATCAACACTGAGCGCAAAGCAGGAATGGATGTTTGGAATAATGCTTCTGAATTTGAATTCATGAGAAGCATGACAGATGCACCGATGATAGTGTAAAACAAATTTATCATGAAAATATCAAAATTTAGCGCTAGTAGATTGTTGGTTAGACATCCATTGAGGTGTTATTCTTCAATCTTGACGAGATAGTTTGAAGGTAAAAAAAAAAAAAAAGCAGTAAAACGTAGAAACTACTAGATAGCCAGCCACATCTCCTTCACCTTAAAAACAATATTGTCAGGAAAGAAGAAATAATAGGGAGGGGAGTTAACACTCATAGTTTAGGCATATAAAAAGGTAAAGACTAATTTAATACTGTCGTGAGTAGTAATTAGTTAAACTGTAGGAATCAGGTTGCAATTACCTAAAGTTCCTTATAAATATGAGCAGTAGAATTGGGGGATGGTGTAACTCCCAAGATTTGTTATGTAAGTTATCTTCTCTAAATCTAAACACTGACCAATAAATATCCTTCTAGCTAGGTCTAAAGGAATAGAAAACGAAATATACCATCAGTCAAAGAGATGAATCTGATAAGCAACCTATCACAGAAGGAAATCACGTGGAAGGAAATCATGTGACAATTGAATTGATTTTTAGCTGCAGCTGAATTTATTTAATTTATTTTCAGAGTATATTTTCTGCATTATTCATGTACTGCTATAAGTTAGGAGTCATGGAGTCTGTTTTAGTATTCTGTTCCAGGTCTTACTATTTAATAATGCATTAGCACATGTCCAGGTCTTCTATCCCTCTTTTGGCAGGAGTAGTTGTGAGTAGAGTGTAATCAGTCTATTGCATTATTCTGCCTATAAATATCTTATGGTAGCAGTGTATTGACATGAGTTCAATTTATCAAAGCTTTCCCTATTTGAGACTCTCATTTCGGCTATTAGCGTTCTTGAGTGAGATATTTACTCTTGAGTGCTGATAGATTTACCCCTCCTTAGTCATTTACCAATTTGGTATCAGAGCCAAGTTGAATGATGGTGAATACATGCTCTCCAGTGCCCTTTGATCAACAAAACCAGCCCCCACCTCTCCCTGAAGCTGTGTTGCAGCAGATTTTAGAGATGGCTACCCAACTAAGCAACCTCAACACTGACATGGCCGCCCTTAAGGCCTCCTCCAGCAACAACCCTCAACCAAAAGCCAGTCCGAGCAACCGAGATTAAGGCAAAGGACCATTGTGGAGTTCTGATGATGAAGATGACTTTGATATACCTTGGTAGCTGAAAAATCTATCCAAATGTCCTCACACCAAAATCGAACTTCCTAAGTTTGATGGAGGTGATCCTAGAGGGTGGATTTTAAAAGTTGAGAAATACTTCAGGTATTATCAAACACCAGAGGAGATGAAGGTAGACATCGCTGCCATGTACTTGGAAGGTGATGCTCATGATCTTTTTGCATGGGTCAACACAAAAAGGACGATGCTCTACTGGGAAGAACTCACCAAGTTGCTTCAAGAGCATTATGGCCCCGCAAAATTTCAGAACCCTAATGAATATCTCTGTGGTGTTAAGCAAACAGGGACAATGCATGAATATAGGCAGGAATCTGCAAAGCGTTATGCAAGAGTGAAGAATTGGCCAGAACACTACCTCCTTAGGGTTTTCTTGAATGGGTTGAAGGAAGAATTGAAGGTGGACGTGAGAATCCAGAAGCCTCGCACCGTTTACAAAGCCATTAGCCTTGTGATTCAATATAAGGCCAAAAACCAAATTGGGTATGGGCTTAGACCTAGCAGGTTAAATAACCCGACCTGCCTTCAATCAAAACCCAATAACCCGTGATTCCTATTCCACAGGTCCACAATTCTTGTTGCCTTCGAATGATTCTTCATGTGCAACTACCAATTCGACTTTGCATGCAAAATCCTCTACTAATATCTCACCGGTAAACTCATGGGATCTAGAGAAACAGAAATGCAGAGATAAAGGCTTATGTTTCCGCTGTGGTTAGAAATTCATGCCTGGTCATTGCTGCAAAACTAGTTCGTTGAAGCTGATAGAGATCACAGAGGATGCTAATCACATGATTGAGTTTGATTTTGAATTGGACAGGGATGAAAATTCAGAACTGCAAGCAGATATCTCATTTCATGCAATATTAGGGACCAATTCAAGCTCTACAATGAAGCTCCATGGAAAGCTGAAGCAACGAGAGATCATTATACTAGTAGACAGCGACTCTACCCATAATTTTGAAGCTGCATCATTGGTTTTTGAACTTAATCTACCTACTCAGACTATTGCACCCTTTGGTGTGTGGAGATGGGTCCATAATTCGATGCAACAAGGTCTGCAAACAACTTGAAGTGCAAATTCAAGATTCGCAACTTGTTGGAGACTTCTTCCCCTTTGATCTCACAAGTACAGACATGGTATTGGGAATTCAATGGCTAATTGGCAGCAAATGTTCATGATTTTCTGGTTGAATAGTCGGAGATACAAGTTGCAAGGAGTGCCACGAGAACCAAACTCTACTATTAAGTTTAATGCTCTTGCAACATAGGAGGTGAACAGTGGGAATCTCAGCAAGCGGGTCACTGATATTGATAGTCTTCTTCAGGACTTTTCAGACATATTTGCTGAACCAACATCACTACCTCCTCTCCGCTCACACTCCCATGCTATCACTCTGCATCCAAATTCCCAATCACCCCATATACGGCCCTACAAATACCCTTACTACCAAAAAGATGAAATTGAAAAGCAAGTTGCAGAATTGTTGTCAAAAGGCTTTATAAGGCCTAGTACGAGTTCTTTTGCAAGTCCTGTGCTCTTAGTTAAGAAAAAAGATGACTCATGGAAAATGTGTATTAACTATTGGGAACTCAATTGCATTACTGTGCCTAACAAGTATCCTATCCCAAAGGTTGATGAGTTGCTTGATGAACTTAATGGCGCTGCTTATTTCTCAAAGATTGACCTTCGCTCAAGTTATCACCAAATTCAAGTTCAACCTGAAGATATTCACAAGACAGCTTTTCGGACACATTCGAGTCACTATGAATACACTGTGATGCCTTTCGGCCTCTCAAATGCCCTATCAACTTTTCAAGCGGTAATGAATGATCTCTTGCGACCCCATTTAAGGCGTTTTGTACTAGTTTTCTTCGATGATATTTTGATCTATAGTTCCTCTCTTCAACTTCATAAATTTCACTTGGAGATAGTCTTTAATTTGCTGCGCCTTCATGCATTTTTTGCTCATGCTAAAAAATGCTCATTCGCTCATCAAGAAGTGAATTTTTTGGGGCATATAGTATCTCAAGCAGGTGTGGGAGTTGATCCTGAAAAAATTGATTTAGTGAGACAGTAGCCTTCCCCTATTGCTATTAAAGAGCTCCGAGGTTTCCTTGGACTCATAGGTTACTATAGATGATTTGTGCAGAATTATGGAATCATTGCTAAGTCCCTCACTAACCTCACCAAAGAAGGATGCGTTTTGTTGGAATGAACGAGCATAATCTACTTTTCAGAAACTTAAAGAAGCCTTGACCACTGTGCCGGTTTTGAAGTTGCCAAAATTTTCTAAGCCATTTACTGTTGAGTGTGATGCTTCTATGGAAGGTGTTGGAGCTATTCTCTTACAACAGGATCATCCTATTGCATATTTCATAAAGGGTTTTTCTCCATCTAATCGCTATAAATCTGCTTATGACCATGAGCTATTGGCTCTTGTGCTTGCTGTCCAAAAATAGAAACATTATTTGATGAGCCATCATTTTTATGTAAAGACTGATCATAACAGCTTAAAGCATCTTTTGGAGCAGTAAATTTCAACTAATTCCCAGCAGCGACTTATGTTGAAATTAATGCCCTTTGTCTTCACCATTTTATATAGAGTGAGCAAAGAAAATATTGTAGTTGATACACTTTTACGCAAACCGTAGCAAACTGATTTATTCAATTTGATTATGCCTGTGTCGCTTCACTTTGTTGATTTGCAAGAAGCATTGCTCACTGATCCTTAAACTGAGAGCATCATCTCAGAATTGCAACATGATGCTGAATCTAGGCTACATTTCTAGTGGACAGCCAGCAAACTCCTTTATAAAGGCAAAATGGTGATTCCCTCTAACACTAATCTACGTGCAACTCTTCTACAAGAAGCACATGAAACTCCCATTGGTGGTCATGAAGGATATTTGAAGATTTTGAAAAGACTTGCTGAATAGTTTTATTGGCCTCACATGAGGAAGGATGCCAAGCTTCATGTCCAACAATACTTAATTTGTCAATAGAAGTGTAGAACAAGTATGAAACTCTTGCCCAACAGGTCTCTTGCAGCCCTTGCCCATTCCAGAACGAGTTTGGGAGGATATTTCCATTGATTTGTAGTCGGGCTTCCAAAATCTCAAGGAATTGACACTAGTCTAGTAGTTGTTGACTGCTTGAGTAAATACAGTCGCTTTTTGCCACTCTCCCATCCATATACAGCAAAAACAGCGGCTGGCACATTCTACAAGGAGGTGATTTGACTTCATGGCATGCCCCGCTCGATTGTTTCAGATCGTGATTCAATTTTCTTGAGTTCCTTTTGGCAAGAGTTGTTCCATCTTAGCCAAACAAAGTTAAGGATGACTTCCTACCACCCTCAAACAGATGGTCAAACAGAAGTTGTTAAGCAATGCTTAGAGGCCTACCTATGTTGTTTTTCACATGAACAACCTAAGAAGTAGAACTTTTTTCTGTGCTGGGTTGAATATTCTTATAACATTGGTTACCATGTTTCCACAGGAACCATACCTTCCAAAGTTGTCTATGGAAGGGACCCCCCTTTCTTGCACCCTTTTGTGAAAGGTGAAACTCATAATGCAGACTTGGAGGATCAGTTATTGACAAGGGATGCTATGCTCACGCTATTGAGAGACAATCTCTCTAAAGCTCGAGCACGCATGAAAGCTCAACAGGATAATAAACATAGAGGACTTTCATTTAATATTGGGGACTATGTTTTACTCCTCATTCAACCCTTCAAACAGAAGTCACTTTCCAAGCGATGGTTTGAGAAGCTATCTCCTAGATTCTTTGGCCCCTAAAAGGTTCTAATGAAGATTGTTGCAGTAGCCTATGAGTTGGAATTCCCTCCAAATGCCTGAATTCATCCATTTTTTCATGTTTCACTGCTCCATCCTGCTCATGGTGTTATACCACCATCTGATCCAGCTCCCCTGTCCATTTCTGGGGATTAGGAATTGTTACTTCAACCAGAACGTGTCTTGAATCATCGTTGGATTTCTCCTCAAGTACTTGAACTCTAAGTCACTTGGAAGGATTGTCCCTTTGAAGATGCTACTTGGGAAGACTAAGATTTATTTGCTGCTCAATTTCCATCTTTTCACCTTCAAGACAAGGTGTCTTTCGAAGGGGGGAGACGTGATAAGCCCCTAATCACCTATCAGAGAAGGAAATCACGTGGAAGAAAATCATGTGACAATTGAATTGATTTTTAGCTGCAGCTGAATTTATTTAATTTATTTTCAGAGTATATTTTCTACACTATTCACATACTGCTAGAAGTTAGGACTTAGGAGTCATGCAGTCTGTTTTAGTATTCTGTTCCAGGTCTTACTATTTAATAATGCATTAGCACACGTCCAGGTCTACTATCCCTCCCTTTTAGGAGTAGTTGTAAGTGGATTCTAATCAATCTATTGCATTATTCTGCCTATAAATATCTTATGGCAGCAGTGTATTGACATGAGTTCAATTTATCAAAGCTTTCCCTATTTGAGATTCTCATTTTGGCTATTAGTGTTCTTGATTGAGATACTTACTCTAGAGTGCTGATAGATTTACCCCACCTTAGTCATTTACCAGAATCATATTAAGTGGAACTAAGCTAGCATATATATAAAATATCTAGAATCTATGGAGAACAGAAAAGCTGCATCACAAACCTCCTTGCAAATAAATTTGGCCATTCCAGCTCCCATCCTTTTGGTGATATGCTCAATTGCTTCCTGATAGCTGCAGAATTATTGATCACTATTTAGTCATTTACCAAAAGAATGCACACCAATAACTCTATCTCATCACACACACACACATATATATAAGAGAAGTTAATGCAGGCACTGAATTAACAGTGACATCTCAGAAATCCCAGCTCATGAAATATTTTTTCATTAAGAAACAAAACAAGGAGACAAACAAGAGAAATTTGCAAGCATATCGACTCCAAAGCAACAAAATAATTTTTTGACCAGCTGGCCAATTCAGAGACTAACTCATTGGAAACATAGAGGATTCTGAGCTTAGAAGAAAACAAATGTAAGAATATCCATAATATGATTGGGAAATAATTGACAGTTCTCAAGCATAAATAACTAGGACCAAACTAAAAAGCTGACTTATGTGCTGTATAGTGTAAATTTGATATTCTGGGAAAAAAAAATTAAGACAAGTAAAAACAGAATATCAAATATGTTGACTCATGAGTTCACTCATACATGAAACAGGCAACTTGCCTTATGAATGTATACATCCATGGCAATAAAATAATAGTAGGCACTAAATAGGAAATAAGGTCTGCAGTCCTGATATTGATTGAATCAAGGTTGGAAATTATCAAGAGTCACTTAAACACAAAAGCTTAAATTGTCAAATGGAAGATCCATGAATAACTTTTGTTATAATCTCTAACAAACTCCCTCGCACAAAAGCATTTGGAGCTTGAAATGTGGACAGAACACAAACCAACCATGCCTTGGGGTTGAAAATTAATTTTAATTTAGAGAATTGGAAACACTAGGGACCCAACTTTTGACCACTAGGTCTTCATGGTGCTTTGATATCTTGTCAAGGACTGGCTCAACTTAAAAACTTAAGTTATTAACTAGTGAAGAGCCACAAATAACTTTTATTATAATCTTTTAACAAAAATATACTAAAACAACAGGGAAACCCCGTATGCCACAGAGAATTCTTTCCAATTTACAATAAAGCACAATGTGCAAGGATAAAAACTGACTTCTTTCCAAGTTCCAGAAATGCTGTAGAAACATGATGAAACTCGTCCATTAGGACTTTGTACTCCTTTGTGCCACCTATTTATATGAAAGCAAACTAGAATCAGCATGTACACCACTATAAACAATGTTTGAGATCTGAGTGCCATAAAACATCCACTATTGAAAGGATCAAAAATGCCATTTAAACTCAATCGGATAAATAACAGAACAAGTTTGGTGTGGTTAGGGTCTGGTTAACTTGAACAAGTATGATTGAGCAAATTTCCAAGAAGGGGGTAAATAAATATAAGCTGGATGACATCTTACTTAGCAATAAAAGAAAAGTTGAAGGTAAAACAAGACACTTACAAGAAAAATGCCAATCACGATCATATATGTGATGATGAAAAGCTATTAATATTGGCACCTTGACATCTGTAGCTATGCTAGTATCATCCTCTGTCAAAATAAAAATGTTTCAAAAATTTAATTAGTGAAAACACAGAACACTGCATGGTGCAATGTTAATAGATAACAAGAAAGAGGAAAGAGATTATCGACCAGAGTTCTTATTAACATTCTCAATACAAGTTTCCCATATTAGGTAGAAGTAGAAGCAAATTGGAAATTTTACGTCATTTCTTTTCTCCGTACTTTCTTTTTGCTATGAAAACCATTTATTTTCCTTATCTCATTCCGTCATAGGAAAACAAATTGAAAAGGTTTGTGATTTGCATACATAGCCATTCATAGGCAAAATGCATAGTGGATTAGCACTAGTTTATAGAAGTTAGTTTCTTTTGGATAAAAGTTTATAGCAGATTATTACTTTCTTAGATATTCTGATAGACATATTTTCCTTATAAGACAAGATAAAAAAAGAATTTCACATAGTATCTTATCAGAATGAATATGAGTAATTTGATTATTGTTTGCATATCTATTTACACGCTAAAAGATAATTTTTTATGCAACAAGCTAGAAAATTTCAAAGCGTATGAAGATGACCTCTATTTACCATGATTAGTTAAATAAAAAAAAATTGATGAAAAAGGGAATAATAGATCATAGAGTAGCCAGCTGGTCAAGTTAACTCATCCTGATATCCAGTAAAACCAATAGAAACCACAAGCCTGAATGTTCCACAAACACTTATCAAATCTGCATTTCTATTTCGCAAGTCAATTATATAGGACAAAAATTATAAGTTGAAGTGATAAAGAACAGTGCAAAGTTGAAGACTATAGAAACAAACCAACAGTATCAAGGGCTCGAAGAACCAAATAAAATATGCAAACCTGCAAAATCAAAGGTTTTGGAGTTACACACAATTCAATCAGGAAAATATCGACAGGAAAAAAAAAATATGACTAGAAAATAAAAGCAATTCTCTCAACAAAGAAAAAATACTATTATCAGTAACTTATAAAATGAAATCAGCCGTTTAACCAACTTATAACTATCTTATTATTGTAGATTACATATTATGTGCAGGGAAATCAATTAAACACTTAGCAGCTCATGGCTTAGTTAGCATGATCGGCTTCAACTCAGGTAAGGGTTTAGTACGTCCTTTCCGGAAGTTCAATCGAAGGATGTTTCACAAACACACTACTTTTAGTGTTATCGCTAGCAAGAACACTTTCATCCAGTCCCATTGTTGATCATCTTTTAACAAGTACCAACTCTTAGTCAGGGCTTTCTGAATTTGATAGTTATCAGCCCTAAGTTCCCTACCAAGACTCTGAACCATCCGTTGGTGATATAGAGGAGAAGAAATATTGTAGAATTAATTGATGAAATACAATAAAAACTCAAGAAATATCCAATGAATTCCTTTCCACGTCAAACATAAAGTCAACCTAAACTTGAACTAACAAATTTCAATGCCAAAGGCCCCAAATCCGCCTCAACTATATGCATTAAAATCGAAAAACAATTCAGCGCCTATATATGCAGCCAAAAAACAAATTCACCTTCACCAATTAAAATTCAGAGGCAAGTAGCCCATCCTCATTTAATTTTTCATTCAACCACTGATTTGCCAGAACCATAGAGGAACAAAAATCACTCGGACAATTCAAAATACACCGTAAAATGCGAAACGGAACTTACAGCGTTGCGAAGCTCAGTTCCGAGCTGCTGAATGACGAGAGCAAAACTGCGAGACACCTTGTGAAGCATGGTGTAGCAGAATCCCCAGTGTGGCTCCGGTGGGATCTGCTTCTCTGCGTGCCTAACCGCCATTTTAAGCTTCACAAGCGCGTAGAAGTCATCAGGATGTCTCAAAATCGCACCCAAACTCCCCATTTTCTCAGAGTATCGAAAATCCAAATCTCAGATTTCGACTTATAATAGTCGAGACTGAAATTTCAAGAAATATCTCAATTCCTTAAGCTGGAGCTTCGCGGGCGACAACGATGGTCCGAGAAGGAATCCAGTGAGGTTTTGGGTGTGAGCTAGGTGATAGGAAAAATTTAGAATTTAAAACGTGAAATGCACTGGACCATAAAATCGTTGGAAAATTTTGATTCCATATTGCGAACGATCAATAATTTATCATGTGCCGAAATGTTCTGCAAGGGGATCGAGTAGCCATAGATGCACAGTACTATTTTCCGGGTATAGGAAATTAGGAATATTTGTTCTGGATATTTTCAGCAGTAACGGATTTGTTTATGAGGGCAACGCGAGATGCGAGGAGCATGCTGGCTGCGTGCTCTTTGAATTATTATTTTTTTCTTTTTTTATTTTTCTTAGACCACGGGAACACACCGAAGTCTATCTCAACCAATCAGCACCGTGTCTGTGCAGGTCAGGCTTTTTTTTTTTTTTAAATCATCCCTCGTGGTCCTGGTCGTTACGTTAAATAAGAGTGTTATCTGATAATTATATTATTGCACGGTGGATAAAATGTTTTTAATTGATTATAAAGATAAATAATTTTTTATAATTAATCATGAGAATAAATAATTTATGTTTAAAGCATGATTGTATAGCTATTATTATAATGGTTTATGGAAGATAATAATAACTTGTTTTGGTGAGTTTCCAAATGTAGTCAACTTTTCAATAAATGCATATATCAAAAATAAATACTTATAAAATAAACTAATTTTTTCAACTTATGATAATTACTTATCATCCCATAATTACTTATTTCATTTCTCTTTTTTTTATGATTCAACCAATAATCACTTAAGCTATGTTTGAGAGTTTATGACGGAATGGAATGAAATTATCATTAATGGAATATAAAAGAATGAAACAGAATGAGGTGGAATAAAACGAAATGTTCCACTATTTGGGAGTTTTATGAGGGGAAGGAGCGGCTTCATTTGACTATTATTTAAAAATTATTATAAAAAAATGGAATGGAATTAATTATAATTTTTCCCAATATTATTCTTATTAGTAAATTTAAATAAAAAAATAAATTCTTTTTTTATATAAAAAATTCATATTACTTTTACTTTTTAATAAAAGCATCTTCCAATAATAATAATATTATTATTATATTGTAAAACAACTTAATTCTTCCAATAATAATATTAAAAGGGAAGTAAAAATTTTATCAAAAAATAAAAATAACTAATAATAAAGCACAAAAAGCAAGAAAGTTATGATAAATCACAAGACTTGTGGAAGAAAGCATATCTTAAGTAACGATTCAACTGTACGTGTGAGATATGATATAATTGGAGTGATTTAATTGATGTGATGACGAAACACCAGAAAAATTATAATATGGCAGGATAGATTTTGAGGTATAGAAAGAGTAAAAAAATCACGAGAATAAATATTTTTTATTGTTAGAGTTAATGGGTGTTTTTGTCATATAAGTAATTACTGTTAGTCATTTCATCTTTAACTCTCCAATTTGGGGGATGAGAAAAATTAGATTTAGGATGGCTAAGAATGGCTTATGAGACCATCCATTGCCATTTCATTCCCTCCTAAAAAAAATGTTTTAAATAATGGTTCAACCCTTATAGTCGTCTCATTCCATTCCACTCCCCCCTAAAAAAAACTCTCAAACATTGCATTAAATTCCTTAAATCTAATCACGTTTTTTATTAAAATCACTTATGAGGTAAAAATATCTAAATACAAATCATTTTTTACATAAGCAGTTATCCTCATAATTTATTATAGATAAGCGTTTATTCTCACAATTTATTATGGATAAATTAATCTAAATACACACTAAATGTTTTTAGTCAAGAAATGATTTTGAGAAAATAAATGTGTTTGAATTTGAGGATTTAAGTGATTATTAGGTAGATAATAAAAATGAAAAGTGAAATAAATGATTATATGAGGAGAAATGGTTATCATAAGTAGAAAAAAGTAGCATCTCTCATAATCACTTATTTAAAGTATAATTGATTATTAAAATGAGAGATATGTTTTGCAACTTTTAAAAATAAGCAATTATTTCTCTCAATAATCACGACTTGTTTGGTATGCTGAAATGGTTTTTTATGGAATGGAAATACGAAACAGAATAGGAAAGATAATAAGAATATAGTTAAAAAGTACGTTTAATATGGAATAAAATTGTAATGGAATCCTAACATAAATTTTATTTGGTATGTGATTTTTTTTATATGAAAAGGAAATTATAATATATGGAAAGATATTCCCTCCTGTCTTATATATAGAATTTTTTATCCTGATCCTAAATATAAGATCCTTTACAATATACAAGATAGTATTTATTATACATTTTCAAAAAATAACCCTATTTAATATATCCAAAGAGAAAAAGAAAGAGATTAAATAATGGTAGTTTTAGAAAAATATTATGATTTTTGAGAAATCGAGGTAGTTAATTAGTTTTAATTTCAATTCTTAATCCGCGTGATTCGATTAAAAAGATCTTATATTAAGGAATACTCGCTCTAGTCCTATATATAGGACTTTTTATCCTGATTCTGAATATAAGACCATTTATAATACACGAGATAGTATTTATTATATATTTCCAAAAAATGTCTATATTTAATGTAGCAAAAAAGAAAGAGAGAGAAATTAAATAAGGATAATTTTGGAAAAATATTGAAATTTTTGGAGAAATTGAGATAGTTAATTAGTTTTAATTCATATTCTTAATTTACATGATTCAGTTAAAATAGTCTTATATTAAGAATAAAACAAAACAGTATTTGATGAGGGTAAAGTTGTCCCAAAAAATAAGATCTCCGATAGCCCATCATGATTCTTTACAATTTGTAATGGAAGCTCATTCCATTAATTTTGCCTAAATCATCATTACCAATAATTTTATTTCAATTATAGTAAATATCACAATGTCATGATTCATTTTCCAATTTCATTTTCCATCTTCTGGTTTCCCATACCAAACTCATGCCGGTCTCCTTTTTGGCTCTTGACATGCTGATTTTTTTTTTTCTTATCTCTCTTTTTTGTTTTCTTCGTTTAAGGGTCCTGAAAAATGATAGAAAAGGTTGCGCTAGCCAATACTTCATTAACATATTTTATTTACTATTTTAAAAAATTTTAAATATTTTAAATATTCTATTATTTTATATTACTAGTGAAATATTAATTATTTTTATTATTTTACCTTTTATGAAAAAAAGTGATAAGAAGAGTATAAGTTTTTTTTAGTATTTAATTATATGACATTTTGATAAAATATCATTAAATTTTATTATAATTTTGATTATTTAATACTTTTATTGATATATATGAAAATTGAATGCAGTTTTTTAGATTTGTTGTTGTAAGTCAAAATCCTTAGTTTAAATCATTATCATCTACAAAGATGTTGTTTAATAGATGAAGTTTTAGTCATCAAGCTTAACTAAACTGTAATTTATATTGGCATGGTGCATTCTGACAAAGTTTATTTCCTGATTATTAGCCTTGGTATGAAAGATTCATGGGGACCTCTGAAGGCGTTGGTCATTGCCAGTGCTGTAAATGGCATTGGTCATGCAGTCCTATGCAGTTTTCTTCAGCACGGTCTTGCAGGTGCAGCGTGGGCAACACTGGCATCCCAAGTATGTCAAATAAACATTTTTAACAAGATCTGGCCCTATGTTTTCTATGTTTTTATTCACTTTCTCATTCTTACAGTAACCTTATTTTTTGGATTCCTTACAGATTGTAGCAGTTTATATGATGGTTGAAGCACTTAACAAGAAAGGATATAATGCCTTTGCCATCTAAGTACCATCACAATCTGAATTTTTGCAAATCTTTGGGATTGCTGCACATGTATTTGTGACCATGTTCTCAAAGGTTAGTTAGGTCTTGCTTGAATCGGTAACTCTATTGGCTCCCATGTTGAATATATGTGCATCAGAAAACCTTTTGGTGTTTTAGGTGGCTTTTTACTCTCTCATTACATACTTTGCTACAGCAATGGGTACTCATATGGTCGCAGCTCATCAGGTTTGCTTTACACATAAAAGTACTTACAGTAACATCATTTGTTGCCATATCTTTCTATGTATGCTGATCTACTCAGTTAATATTAACTCTCAATAATTCCCCATTGATTAGGTCATGATTCAAATGTATAGCATGTGTGTTGTAGGGGGGGAGCCACTCTCTCAAACTGCACAGTCTTTTATGCCCGAGTTACTATATGGCTTCAACCAAAGTTTGGAAAAGGTTAGTGAAGTTCAAAACTTCAAGTGCACATATAAAATCTTACTGCATCTGCATGTCTTGCCATATCGAATATCTGATGTCCTAGAAGTAGTTGAGTTCGTCCATGACTTTGTATGTTTATGCGTTTGCAACATCTGGCTCTTAAATGGGCTCTGTTTGTTTATGTCCTCTAAAGGTTTCGCAACATCAAACAGGCTCAAAATCTGCTGACGTCACTAATGATTATTGGAGCTTTACTTGGATTGGTGATGGCAACAATTGGAACATCAGTTCCTTGGTTGTTGCCGAACATTTTCACACCTGATCTTAAGGTCATACAAGAGGTTAGATGTTTTGAACTTGTGGACTAATTCTTGTTATTTGCTCTTCATCTTTATAGTAGTATGGTGTTTCTTATACTAACAGTATGGCCTAAATATACATGGATAAACCTACCTTTGCTATTGCGTAAATGTGAGCTCGGAACTGTTGTTACTTAACCATATACATTCTGCTGCTTTGGTAAGGTGATCAGAAATGGTTTTTGTATCTGTTACTTGTCAATAAGCTCAACAGTAAGCTAGTAACCTAGTTGCTAGATCATCGTATCCTAAATCTGATATGTGATGCAATTTACTGGCATTAGTCAACTTTAGTGTTATTACATCCAAGAAGTGATTGAAAAAACAATTCTATAAATACCTGAAGTAAGATATATTTGATATTTCTTTTATAAATTCCCTAGGACAGGAATGTACAATGAAAGGATTATTTTATAAGGCATTGTAGTGAAACTTTTGATGTGAGGAAATTTATTATCTACAAAGAACTTATTTATTTTTTTCTTTTGGCCTGAGAAGAATTGAGTTAAATATGAGATTACAGGACCATTTTCTTTATTTATCTTAATTGAAGCTGAATTTCTATCTTGTGTTAATGCAGATGCACAATGTGTTGTTCATGTTCTTTGTTGCATTATCGGTGACACCCTGTACTCATAGCCTTGAGGGTACCCTGTTGGTATGTTTGACCTATTTTCTTTATTTTCGTTTCGGATGTCCCTTATTAATGATATAATCTTATCCTGAGAATGTTTTTCTTTTGGGAGTTGAAGGGAAAAAATTAACTACTTTTTCCATAGGATATAGCTTTTTTTGGCCGATCGATAGGCTCTATCTTGTATTTACACATAAATATCAAATAAGAGGTGAGACAAAAAGGAATTTTATGCACAATAGCTCCTGTTAATGGGAATTTTGTACCAGGGTCATGTCTTCTTTTCCATATGCAGGCTAGACGGGACTTAAAATTCATTAGCTTATCAATGAGTGGATGCTTCGGTCTTGGACCCCTCTTACTATTGGTATTTTTATACTAAAGAGATTATGGATATATATAGTGTGTCCTGAATTCAATTTTGATATATTTTGATTTCATGGTCCTTTCTTTATATTTCAGCTTGTGAATACTAAAGGATTTGGTTTGCCTGGCTGCTGGTGTGCTCTTGTTGGGTTTCAATGGGTAAAGATTGACATATTTAAACTCGTTCTATTTTAGTTCGCTTATAATTAAAACACTATCTAAACACGTAGGTCTTTTCAGGCTCGATTCTTCCTTGCTTTATGGCGTCTTCTCTCTCCTAATGGCATGCTCAACTCTGAGGAAAGCTAGTTTAAATTGGATAAATTGAAAGTTGTTTAGGTTCAAATTCTTTATTGATGACGTGTCTACAATTTGTTTGAGGGAACTTCTTTGGAATTCACCAATGATCATTGTTATTTTTTTCACCATTTTTTCCATGGCACGTGATGCTTGAATTCATATTTGCAATATTGTTGGCATACTCGGCAATTTTAGACGTAGTAATCTGAGAGTATTATAGGAAACAAAGTAATGAAAGTCCTTTCTTATTATTAAATAAACATACAAGACGATGAATATTATATGAAATAAAGTAAGAAAACTCCTTCTTTAATTTATTAAATAATTTTGAAGGTGATGTGAATGTTGAAAATAATTTCAACAGAGAACAATATACGTCATTTTTCTTGACTCTGAAAAGATACATGATTAGAAACTACTTTATCGTAAACTTTTGATTATACTAGGTGAGGTCATCTATGATTATAATTATTTGTATTTCTTATGGTAAGGACCTCTACCTCTTAATAAAGGTGAAGGAAAAATTTGAAATTGGCAATTTCCTTTCTATTTTTTGTCAAGAGATAAGGTTTTTTTTTGTTTGTTGAAATCAGGGTATCCACTGCCATCAACAATGACTAGTCTCTTCATCCGGGTGCTCTCTCAAAGGAGATAAACAGTAAGTCACATAGTGCACTCCATTCCCATGAGCGATTATTGGACCCTCAATCGCATGGTTAAGGGATGAGGTGAGCAACCACCACACCATGTCCACGTGATTAGAGATAAGGTTTTTGATAGAATGAAACTATGATAATGGGCAAGAGCCTAATTCGCGTTTGCTGAGCTTAAAAGCCAAACAATGTTAAATTTAAAGGAATGTGGGTTTGCCAAAACCTACACAACAATGGAAGAAACTTAAAGTGAAAAGATGATTTAGAATAATTTAATTAAAACCAAAGAAATTAGGTAATAAATCCAAATAAAATTCTAATTTTATTCTCCATTATTCTCACAAAATTCTAATTATCTTAAGATATTCCTTAATATTCCATTCTTCATTATTTTCCTCTACTTGAAAGAATTTTTTTTCGGAGAGTTAGGCAGATGATATGACTCAAAGAATACAAGATGTAAGCAAAGAATTCTACCTAAGTTTGGGAAATCTTTTCAACAAGTCAGATGATAAATGATGGAATCATCAAAAATCCACATGGCAGTTGAATTTAGAAAATCCTTCCAATGGACAAGGTATTTATAGAAAATGATTGTCGAGTGTAAAAACATTTCACTCCCCCACAACAACTTCTACTCTTACTAGTGTAGTAGACAAAAAAGTTGGAATAAGAGTATATTGAAACGGAGCATCAACAACCATAAAGGGCACAACTTCTACTGAGATGGAGATTGTTTCATACCTTATTCCTTTACAAATTTTCACATTCCTATAATAATGGAGACATCATTGTGAGAGTAGAGTTATTATCTTTCTCTAGAGGAATGATCATTTTTAGATGTAGAATATAGAGAACTCTGAGATTGTTAATCTCCATCTTGCTAAAATATTTTCAGCAAATGCTGCTTTTTTATATGTTGGTTTGGCACGTCTAATGTAGGTGAAAGACTTTTGATAAGGGTGATGTTTTCTTCTACAATCACAACATCAGAGTCTTCTTCGAGTATTAATGAATCATCTGTAGTAATATACATATCTTAGTATGTCTTTTTTTCCTCAATTCAAAACTCATACTCTTTCTCTACATATAAAGAAGTTATTTCTATACTTAATTGTTTATCTAATAACTTCATGAGACACATCGCTTTTACATTATAAGGTGCAACTTATCAAAGTGATGATGTGTTTGATCATAGTGTTGGCCTAGAGGATGATCAAAGTAATCAAATGAACTCTCAAAGGGCTCAAAAGAAACCATAATAATGATATTAATTCAAATATAAATCCAAGAGATAAGTCAAGCTTTTCTGGTGGACTAAAATGAGATAAAACTCGTGAAAACACCTTAAAAATGTAGAAAAAACCCTTAAAATTGAAATCTATAGTGAATTGTATAGATAATGCATGTAGGAGTGTGGGGTGTGTGAAGTGCACGCGCAGAATCTTCCACAAGCACATGCGGCTATGAACAGCAACATTCTTCTGGAAACAATGAGATTTGACTCTAATAGTGTGGAGACTAGATTTCAGGCGAAAGTTTTGGTCCTTTTGACAATGAGAGTATGTAAGGAATGTAAGAAAACTCACTCTAATGCCAAATGATATAGAAGGAAAATGAAGAGAGAGAGGGTAGATAGAAAGGGGGAGAAAAGGAAAAATTAGGGGAAAAAAAGATAATTGAAATCAACTAAATTCTAACCAATAATCAAGATATGCCAAGAAAATAATTTTTAGATTATTCATATACTATAAGACCCCATTAAAATAGAAACAACTTAAATGTAGTGCAAAACAAAAATTTAGAATAATTTAACCTAAACTTAACACCAAAAAAAATTATCAATAAGGAAACAAATTCAAATAAAATCCTAATTTTATTACCTGTCATTCCCCAAAAATCCTAATTATCTTAAAATATTCCTTAATATTTCATTCTTTATTAATATTTAAATAAATTAAACATTATATACAAATTAAATAACGAACCAAATTTATACTCATACAATTTCTCAAATCAAATATACGGACAGAAAGAATAATTGTTCGTTTTTTATGATCAACACAAAAAAAAGAGAGAGGACCATTGAAAAAAGAAACTAGGGAAGAATGAAAATTTGGTTTCTTGTAAGAAAAAGGGAACACTTGCAGTCTTTGGGAGTGTTTTCAATTTTAAACGTTCCTAATGAGAGGTGATACTTTAAGATGGTATACAGATGAGGGAGATTAATCAATGATGTTACTAAGAATATTGAAGCATTTTTGGTATATTTAAATGGTATTAGAGTCTCCTTCCTTCATCTAAAAAATTCCCAATCAATCTTTTGGGAACATTTAAATGGTATTAGAGACCCCCTTCTGAAATAGGTAACAATTTCAATGATTATATTATAAAAGCCTCTGAAGACCCAAAAACCTAAACATGGCTCAATATTTGGTAACATGTCAGAGGTGAAGTTTATGATAATGTAGAGAACATAAAAACTACTAAAATTAATGACAATCCCAAAAATTAGATTAAGAAAGCCCCTGACAAATTATCTTCTATAGCTAGATGGCTAGGTTCTTCAGATCCCAAGAGTGAAAGGGGTAAGATGGTAGAAACCCTAATAACAATATTATTGAAACAGGTGACAATTCCAAGGTTAGAGTTAAGGAAGCCCTTGAAAATTTATGTTTTATAGTTAATTTCCGAGCTTCTGCATGGGATGGGTAGGTTTGGTCTTTTTTTATCTTATCTTTCATTTTTTTTTTTTTTTTTGTGTTGATATGTATATTTATTGAATACAATATATCAGATATGTATGCCCACGAAAATCAGCATTCCAAATCTATGAAATTCCATGTGTATAATCAAAGACAATAAATGTAGTATAATCTTTTAATAGCAAGCTGGGAATAGATTAGAAAATGTTTTTTACCATCCAAGTTAGTGACTTAAAAGAGAAAAATAAATTTTAAACTGATAATACTTATAGATAATTTGTTAGTGTATATTACTTTTCTTGCATTAGGTACAATTAACTGAACCTTCTTGTTGCAATTTGTTTTAATACCATATTTTCTATTTTCTATTTTCTATTTTCTATTTTCCACACAATAATTTTTTTAGAAATTGTAATCTATTTTGCAAGTGTATTAAAAAAAAGACTTGAGTTAGTATTTATTCGATAAGGTTGGGGCCAACATATACCTTGAATTTGTACAGATGTTGATCTCATGCTTGTGAATATTATTAAATTAAAAAAAATTATTCTTGCATGATGTCATATGTTTTGAATTTCTTAAAGTTAAACAAACTTTATCAATCTTTTCCTAAGATGAGAAGGAAATGGAAAACCGCTTTTGCTACTAGTGTCATATTAAGAAATATCATGAAAATTTTTTAATTTCATTCATATTTCTCTTAAAATGTTGAATCTAACTTTTCTTTATTTATTAATTGACTGTACAATGCTATACTCTGTTTGCCATCAATCTTCTAATATAAAAAAGATCAATATTCTCTGTGAGACAATTTGTGGGACTATTAAGTTTGCTCTTCAACCTCTGCAATACTGACTTCTATTGGAGTTTTTGTTTCATGGTAAGTCTTCTTGGCACAGTAGAAGTGTACATACAAATGCATGTTGGATTTGGACCCAACATTTGTATTCTTGGAATCTTATTTGAGACTTTGCATCAGATATGTTTAAGCTTCAATGCACCTACACATAGGAAGCGATGAGACAAACAATAGCTGAGATGAAGAATGCTACAAAGCTCAAGTTTGAACTGAAGAAAGCATCAGCTATCTCTCATGGGCAGCATTGGGTTACACAAGATGGGCAAGCTTGGTTTGTTTTATCTTATCTGTCTTTTATTCTTATCTTTTTTGTCTTTTGTTTTCTTTTCTTTTTTTTTTGTGAACATAGGGGAGCCAAGAGCTGTGAAATTTAATAAATTTGTATACCTATTTCTATGCATTGATATAGTGGTTTGCTTGTTTTTAATTGAGTAAATTTGTGATTGACGAACATTATTCTAACTTTTAATGGCAATCATGAAGCAAATATGTTTATTGAAAATTTAGTTAACTTAGGTCTCTAAGAGGAAGGTGGAGACGGAGATTAATGAATCAGCCATCGATAAATGGGAGGTATGCCTTAATTTGTTCAATTTAAGTTTCATTGATTGTCATATTTTAATATAAATTTATTGCTTCATTTCAGAAAAGAAAAAGCCGGGAGCAATCACATCATGTAAAGAAAGAATGTATGCGTGTGAGAAGCTGAGAGATTATACATTTTATTTTCATGTGTATTTGACTTTAATTAGTTGATATTAGTTAAGTGAGAGACTAATATATACACCGGTTAAATACATCGTACTTTAGTAAGATTGTTGTAAGAAGATGAGAGACTACACATTTTATTTTGATGAGAGTTTGACGATGAGTAGTTGATTAGTGAGAGACTTATACATACACGGGGTTGAATACAACATGCTTTAATAGGATGGTTATGAGAAAGTGGGTTAATTGAGGCTGCATATTTTTTTTGTTTCATGATACATATTTTGTTTTGCTTCCTAACACATATTAGTTTTGCCAATATCTAGTAGAGTATAACATGCTTTGGTAAAATTATTAGCTTATTGGTATGCATGTCCACACATGAACTGTTTAATGTTGTTGACTCACCATGAATACTATTTTGATGCCAAATTCATTGCAACCCGGAGGTGCACGTCAAAATTGGTTTTTTAAATCATATTCATGAAACTTATCAAGTAAAATAAGAGAATTAAGCTAAAATTTTTTAATTATATTCGAGAAATTTGAAAAAAAGAAAATTTTCAAAGTAAATAAAGGGAGGAAGCGCTTTACTTTCACTCTCTTCCCCTCTCTAGAGTATGAGGAGAGGAAAAAAAAAACTCTTCTTTCCTTGTTTGGTTTTAAAAAAAATATAGGAGGAAGAATTTTCTTTTACATCCAAATCCTTAAAATTAATTACCTATCAGAATAGAACTGAGAGTAGATTCATCAAAATAATATAATTTTTTTACTAGGAATATAGTTTTAATGTTGAAAGCAATGTTTTAAAAATCAAATCGGGCTGCATATTAAACCAAAAATAACATTGAGTCACGGTTTTTATAGTTCAACGGGTTAGACTGACGGTCAAATCGGTGACATAATAATTAAATAAAAAATAATATTATATATAATAATATATGTAAAAAAAAAATATTAAATTATTAAGAAAATAAATTTAAGTAGTCCAAATTCATAATAAATTAAAAAACTCATATAGTAATAATATATATTAAATCATTGAATATAATATTAAAACATTTTAATATGATAATATCATATGACCATAACATTATAAGATGACTATACTCCCTTCATTCTTAAATATAAGAAACAAATAACTATTTTATCAGCACCTAGAAAAAAACAGTTTTGGTAATTAAACTCATTAATTGTGCTACAGTTTCAATTTTTTTTCCAAAATTATTTATATTAAAAGTTTAAAGTAAGACTAATTAATTATTGGTAATTGTTAACACAACCTTAATTATTTAAGGGTATAAAAGAAAAATGATATTAATTACTTAACAAATTTTATCCATATCGCTTATATTTTAAGAAGAATGAAGAGTCCTAAAATTCTGTTATAATTGGGCATAAAAGGAGTATAATACAATAAAAGTTTTCATTTTTATAATCAATAATTTTAAAATAGAAAGAGAAATATTGTTTTTTCTTTTTAATAATTTTTATAATTAATAATTTTGACATAAAAAAGTTAAATTTAGGTTAAATTTTACACAATTTTAAAAACCATTCGATTCTCTAAAAGCCGCTATGGTTCCCGACTCAAAAGTTGGTTCAAAGCGGTTCAATTCGGTCTAAGTCTTAAAATGATTTAAAATTGAAAACCGAGCCATTTTTATCTTCAGGTGGCAATCCGATTGTTCGGTCTGGTTCTCAAAACAATGGTTGAAAGCTTAAAATATTTGTATTATGATATTCAAGATCTTTTTTAAATGATTTTAAAATTAAAAATTCTTAAAGTTAAATATCTTTAATATTTTTGTGCTTCAAAAAATAAAAATGAAACAGAAAACTGAAAAGTCATAAAAAATAGAAAAAAAAATTTGGCGAAAAGGAATATACGAAAGTAAGCCAAGAAAAGGTGCCACGATCTTATAAAAAGCAAAAAAACAAAACAAAAGGCTGCCATGAAAGGAAACCAACGATCAAACAGGGTAAACTTATTCTGGCCAAAATAAAAAACAAGGTAAACTTATATATAAATATTCTTACCTTAAAATCAAAATTAAATTTTTCATATATTATAACTAATTATTTTAAAAATATATTATTTAATTTTAGAAAAATTATTGCAAAGTCATTTAGAATTTTGCTTCTTTTATAAAATTTTAATGATAGATACTAAAATTTACTAATAATTTTAGCCTTAAAATAATTATAATTAGTGAAATTTTTTATTTAATTATTTAAAAAAATCTGAGTGTTTTAATGTAATTTTTACCGACAAATAATTTCCTTCAAAATTTATTGTTTACCAATTAAAAAAAAGGCGTCAAAATCAATCCGTGTAATAAATATACAAACCACTTCCTTTTTGACTTGTCTTGTGACTTGTCCTCCTCCTCCCTCCATTGTTTTTTGGAGGCTCGCTCCTCTACCACACCACCAAACGAAAACAAAAATGGCATGCAAACTCCTCCTACCCCAAACTCGGTTTCTTCAAAATGCTCTCCGCAAGAACCCTTGTACATCATCGCCTCCTCAATCTTCTACTGCCTTGTTTATCAATCCCCAACCTCTCTACTCCTCTGCACCTTCCGTTCACATTTCTACTTTCCCTTCAAATTTATGCCTTAAAACTTCGAGGACGCTTCGCGATTGGTTCGTGCCCTCTTCCGTTAATAGGACTCAAGAACTCATTGATGATGGCTACGAAACTTCGATTGAAAATGAAGATCACGTCGAAGAGAATTCTCGAGAACAAGAAGACGAAGATGGAATGGTGGGGAAGATTGAGAAGAAGGAATTGGCCGACCAGAGTATATGGGGTCAGGTGAAGAAAATCGTCATGTTTACGGGACCAGCAACGGGACTTTGGATATGTGGACCACTAATGAGTCTCATTGATACGGCTGTTATTGGTCAGGGAAGCTCGATTGAGCTCGCTGCATTAGGTACTGAATCCTGGTATTGTCAATTTATGATCAATTCGTGACTTATATTGTGATTTTAGTTCTAATTATATCACGGGATACAATTAATTTAGTTAATATACCATTTGATAGCTAAGTGCATTATTCTTAATCTCAATTTTCCCTGAGCAGGCCCTGCTACAGTTGTTTGTGATTACATGAGTTACGTGTTCATGTTTCTCTCGATTGCTACTTCTAATATGGTTGCTACTGCCCTTGCTAAACAGGTTAGTTTCTTAATTTTAGGTAAGTGGCACTAGTTCTTCATCGTTAAGACTGACAAATGCCTATTTGTAGGCTTAACGGAATGGTTCGGTTGATTAGGAGCAAAATGTGTGATTGCGAGTTCCTGCTCTGAAATACTGATTTTGGTTAACCTAATAACATTTGAAGCAAATATATTTGACCTATGATAAGGTTGTTTATGAATTGAGAGTAGTTTCGTCTTTCCGTCATGAGGCATGACTTTGGTATTCTAATCTTTCTATACAAGTTACTAAAGACCTGCAATAAATTCCATGAACAGTTTTTGGAATAATAAGTTAATCTACTATAAATTTCCCCAACCTAGACTGGGGGTTACTGGTGTTGAGCAAGATAATAGTAGATGGGAAAATATTTAACAGGAGAGAATGATTAAATAAGTAAAAAGAAATTAAGAATATCATATCAACGTTCTTGCAAATCTTTTGACACATTTAATCTATAGTATGCATTCAAGGACAATAAGGGTTAACCACGTATCATTAGTAATGAGCCAATCAAATTTTGTGTCTTATCTATCGCTTGGTGCATTTCCAGGGCTTACACTGCTTGAGGATATATATTTTTGTAGGATAGAGAAGAAGTACAGCATCATGTTTCGGTCTTGCTTTTTGTTGGGTTAGCTTGTGGCTTCGTGATGCTTTTGTTTACAAGATTGTTTGGTGCTGCAACACTCACTGGTATTGAAAATTGTGCTTACTTTTATGTATATGGAATGCTGAGGGCTTGCTTAGCTTGGTTATTTTGTGCTCTTCATACTTTGGATGACTATATTTTGCTTATGCAGAAGAGGCTGCAGAGCCAATGCAATGACTGATGAATTTTTTGTCTACACCTTTTTCAGCTTTTAGTGGGTCAAAGAATTTACATTTAGTACCTGCAGCAAACACTTATGTCCAGGTTTTTATTATCATTGTATTTTTTTTTCAATTGAAACAAAAACAACAATTTATATTCTTTAATATATTTTGGAACATTTCACATATGAAAGTAATTGAAGCCCCTCATCACTTATTTATTTCCTTTTCTCATGAAATCAGAAGGCATCATAGCTACATTCTTGCCCCAATGAAATAACGACTTGAAGTAATACTATGGTTTGATTTCATAATTATTGACTCTGCATATAAAGCTAAGATTTTCTACTCTGCTAAATTTGCTTCAATGACTAGGCAGAAATTTCTTTTGTTGTTAGATTCGAGGCTTGGCATGGCCCTCATTGCTTGTTGGATGGGTTGCTCAAAGTGCTAGGTGAAAATTTGCTTTTTATTTCTCATGCATTATCGTCTGAAATGACAGATTACAGTTTTTTTAATATTTTTTTAAATACGAGATACTACTATTGTATGTAATTGTTCATATTAATTTGGTTAAGCTGTTCAATTTGTTGAGAGTTTCTCTGAATATTTACTTGGAATCTCTTGGCTATAAGTTTTTCTCGCACTGAAAATTCTGTAAAACTAATACTATACCAATGTCCATGATAACTGAAAATATGAATTTTCTATTCTCTGTCTTCTTATACAATTAATTTGGTTGAGCTGTTCAATTTTTGTTCCTTGTGTATTTTAGCCACACATGACCTTTTCTCTTTTTGGTTTTTCGTGCAATTTTCTTCAAGCTGTCTTTAAGTTTCTCCTTACCCTGAACAGAGCTTAATGTAATAGATGAGATCTTTGCTTGAGTAATCAAGTAAAACATCTGGTTCTCAATTTAATCCACTGTTCTGATAATACTGTTCTCTATTTCAGTCTTGGCATGAAAGATTCCTGGGGACCCTTGAAGGCTTTGGCTGCTGCTAGTGTTATAAATGGAGTTGGTGATGTAGTTTTGTGTATCTATTTAGGCTATGGTATTACTGGGGCTGCATGGGCTACAATGGCATCACAAGTATGCTGAACATTCTGGTGTATATTATAATAATACATTAACTGCCATTTATTACACCATTGTTCTGTATTTTCTCAAATTATTACTCCTTTTCCTCTTGCCTTGTTTCTAGGTGGTCGCTGCATACATGATGATGCAGACTCTAAACAAGAAGGGATACAATGCATTTGCCTTCTCTATTCCTTCAGTACAAGAGATTTGGACAATACTTGGGCTTGCAGCTCCTGTATTTGTGACAATGATGTCAAAGGTTGCATCAAGTATTTAACTCAGTTTTGTGACGTTATCTGTCTCATCTAATGTTTCTTATGCAAGTGAGACTTCTAATGTTTAGGTGGCTTTCTACTCACTGCTTATATATTTTGCTACATCAATGGGCACGCATACAATGGCTGCTCATCAAGTTAGTTTTACTCCAGTCTAATTTTGTGACAGCAAATTGGAATTCAAGGGCAGTACTAATAACTTAACTTTTGCTTCAGGTCATGGTTCAAACCTTTTGCATGTGTACAGTATGGGGTGAGCCTCTCTCTCAAACTGCCCAATCATTTATGCCTGAATTGATATATGGTGTCAACCGGAGTTTGGCAAAGGTTAGAACCCCCCTCCTCCACTCACATTTTTGTGTTTTGTGTGCGTGCGTGCGTGTGCTCCCCCCCCCCCCCCACCCTCTCTCTCCTTTTTAACCTTTCTGCCCATCATGTGTCTGAATTTGTCTATATACTTGGTTATTCAAAAGTTTACTGAATTTTCATAATATCAACAGGCTAGAATACTTCTAAGGTCTCTTATAATAATTGGAGTTACACTAGGATTGCTGTTAGGGATTGTTGGAACATCACTTCCTTGGTTGTTCCCCAACATTTTTACTTCTGATCAGATGGTTATCCAGGAGGTCAGTGCTTGCACTTCAAACTTTAGATGATTATCTTTTGAGTATAAATAAAATTTGCACTATATTATGAGTTCTAAAATAAGCAGAATAGAAAAGTGATTGAAGAGATTCTATGAATTGAAAATAGATGTAAGTTAGTAGTTAACCACTAGAGTTGTGAACATACAGATGCATAAGGTGCTGATTCCATACTTCATAGCACTAGTTGTGACACCCGCTACCCACAGCCTTGAAGGAACATTGCTGGTATGTTCAGTTCAACTTCTCTGAAATAGATATCAAATTAATATTTGGGCTATGGAGATGAACAGGGTGTTTTATTTATTTATTTATTTGGATACAACAAGGTGTTTTAAAACTAATAGCTTTAAAGTACCAATGAGTTCACATAAACTTACCCTTCCAGGGTTGTTGGATTTTGAAAGTTCCTCTTTTGAATGTCTTGTGTACTTCAATTGTTGTGTCTGCATGAAACTTTCTCAACTGAGTTATGGTGTTCCAACATCAATAAATAAAATGAAAGCAATACTATTATGGTACTCTGTCAGACCATAACTTAAACACACTTGCATAATTATTTGACGTATCTCGACAACTTGTTTTGCATTACTGCTCATGGATTAAATAGTGTACAGCATGTTATAGCAGCTTCAAGGTATATTTGTTTATGCAGGCTGGACGTGATCTAAAATTTATGAGTTTTTCAATGAGTGGATGCTTTGCTTTAGGTGCACTTGTATTGCTGGTAGCAATTCCTTCTTGGTCTCCTGTTTTGCGATGTAATATTGCTCTAGGTCATTTTGCCTAAACGTTTGATTTCCCGGAATGCTAGATATTGAGCAGCAGATATGGTTTGCAAGGCTGTTGGTTTGCACTCACAGGATTTCAATGGGTAAAACTAGGATTGCCAGCTTTCATCAAGTACAAGTATTGTTTATTGCATTCTAATATTGAATTATTTTATGATCTTTAGGCTCGGTTTTCGATCGCCCTCCAGCGCCTTCTTTCTCCCAATGGTATGTTATGCTCTGAAGAATTTGGGCAGTATAAGCAGCAAAAGCTAATGACGGCATAGTTTAGGAGCTCAGTTTAACATTTATAGTTGATGGCACACCTTAATAAGGATAGGAACGCTCTTGTATTTTGTTGAAGTACCAGAAGACAGGAATACTGGATACACTGAATTCTAAAAGCCAGAGCTTATATTTATTCTTTAAACCGGGATGCAGTGCAGGCAATTTATTTATATGCCTCAGTATTCCCGGTGTATTTATTTTTACTGCTAACTTTAAGGTTAGGTTTGGTAAACATGAAAGAGGTCTCAAGAAAAGGAGAATGAGAGAAAAATTCCTATGAAACTTATTTGGTATACATCATTCATACTTTCTATAAATATAAAATAGTCCTTTTATGGAATTCTTCTCTCATTTTCCTTTTTCCTTTCCATTTCCCTTAAAATAATTCCCTCCTACAAAAAATAGCATAAATTCATAATCAGCATGCCTAGATTTTCATGCTCTGACGTGTCCGTGTGATGTGCCCCTTTTTTGGGCGAGCATATAGGCAGTTGGTCATGTACGAAACAGTTGGAATTATGTAATGACATTTCAACTCACAAAATGATGACATATTTTGGATTCATCACATCATGTGTGTTCTGTATTCAACTGCGTCTGCATGATGGATAGAGGAGGTTGTCTTTGTTTCAGACATCTGAATCTCTGTGTATTGTTACTTTACTTTAAACTCTTGGGTGATTCCGTAATTTGAGGCAGTCAAGCGCGTATCTATTAACCCAGAAACAAGATTAAAACACAAGAAGCTATTGCACCCAAGTTTTGCTCATATTCACTGGTCTTGTGGAGCGCAATATTGTTTACCTAATTGATTAATAAAATGGAGATATTTACTAAATTTATTCTAGGTCCCCCACCCCCCAAAAAAAACAATTTTTTTTAAGCAATGAGGAAACACATTGACACAGACGATTCATTTTTGTCATTTTGGAGGAAATTTGAAACCAAACAAATCAATGCCAATATATTCATAGGAATTCACAACTTGTAAATAATATTTTTATTAATATATTTGGTTTATATTATTATTTTTTATTGAATTTAAATTATTTAGTAATATGAAACATTGAAATCCATATAGTTTCTCAAACGCCATACAGAGATCATGGGGAAATTGGCATATCATTGTCAAGTGTTTCCTTAGAAATGAATTTAATAAAAAATCCGTTGTCATGGGAGAAGTTTTACAAGATTTATTATTATTTTTTAAAAAATGTTTAAAATGATAATTTTTTTAAAAACCTTTAGTAATAGTTTTTTTAAAATATAATAATAACTAATACCGTGAAATATAATATTTTTTATTTTCAATAATAATTTTAATTTTAAAATTTTAATATATTTTTTTAATATTTGAATTTTTTTACGGGGGTAAATATTATATTTCATAAAAATAAAAACAAAACTAAAAGGAAGTCACCGGAGAAGAAACGAAGGAGGAGAAAAGTGGCGGAAGTGAAAGGGGCCATATAAAAAGGGGAAACCGCCAAGCAACCATTTGCTTTCAAATTTATCGTTTTCCAATCAGAAAGCATCAAAATCAATTGTTAGGGGTCAATAATTACAAGCCACTGGCTTTTCCACCCTTTTCTGCTGTGTTCCTTTCTCCTCCTTCCATTTTCTTGGAAGCCACTGTTCTGCTTCACTTCGACCCCATCGTTCGTAGGCAAAAGTTGCATTTAAGCTCCTCCTACCTCAAACTCGTTTTCTCCACAACTCTCTTCAAGAACCCTTGTACTTCATCATCACCTCCTCAATCTTCAACCACTTTGTTCATCAATCTCCAACACCTCTATTCATCCCCACGTTCCTTTCACATTCCTGCTTTCCCTTCAAATTTTTTCCTCAAGACTCCCAGAACGCATCGTAATTGGTTCGTGACTACTTGCGTTAATCGGACTCAAGAACTCATTGATAATGAGCACGAAACTTCTGTTGAAAATGAGGAATTTGTGGATGAGGATTCTCGACAACAAGAAGGCGAAGTTAGAATGGAGGAGAAGGTTGAGAAGCATGTATTGACCGACCAGAGTATATGGGGTCAGATGAAGGAAATTGTCATGTTTACCGGACCAGCGACGGGACTTCGGATTTGCGGACCACTAATGAGTCTCATTGATACGGCTGTTGTTGGTCAGGGAAGCTCGATTGAGCTTGCTGCATTAGGTACAGAGTTCTGGTACTGTCTATTCATGAGAGGCATGGTTTTGATGTATTCGGATCCTCTGAATTCCAATAAAGAAAATTCAGAGGATCCCATCTCTGGTTGGGTGCTGGCCGTGGTGAAAGATCTGTAATGAACCCTAAACACAGTCTTTGGTATAATAGGCGACTTTACTATAAACTGCCTCAACCTAAACAAGAGATGCTGGTGTTAAGCAAGATATATTTAAGAGGGAACCCGTTTTAAAAGGAGAGAATGATTGAATAAGCAAAAAGCTATGATTTTCTCCTCTCTTTAATTTGCTTAAATGACTTACAGGAGTTTCTTTTGTCATTAGATTCGAGGCTTGGCATGGCCACCATTACTTGTTGGATGGGTTGCTCAAAGCGCTAGGTCAAAATATGCTGTCTATTTCTCAAGCATTTTTATCTGAAATGAAAGATTGCAACTTTTTTAAATCAATATGACATTCTGTCTGCTCTTGACATTCTATTTCATTTACGTGTAATTGCTCATATTAATTCTGTTCAGCTGTTCAATTTGGTGATAGTGTTTCTGATTATATTTACTTTAGAACCTCTTGTGACCGATTTTCCTTGCTCAAACGATGCTAAGACAGTATTACTACTCTACCAATATACATAACTGCATATAAATAATATCTCCTTTCCTCTTATAATTTTAACTGAAAATATGCTCTTTCATCCTTCTGACTTCTCATACAAATTTTCTTAGTCTCTGTCTTCATGTTCCTACTTACCCTCAGCTGAGCTTAATGTATTTCATGAGGTTTTTAAGTAAATAATTAAACGTAGGCTTCTCAATTGAATCCATTGTCGTGATATTATCGTTCCCTCTTACAGTCTTGGTATGAAGGATTCCTGGGGACCCCTGAAGGCTTTAGTCGCTGCTAGTGCTATAAATGGCATTGGTGATATAGTTTTGTGTACCTATCTTGCCTATGGTATTGCTGGGGCTGCATGAGCTACGATGGCATCTCAAGTTTGCTGAACATTAACATAAATTATAATACATTAATTGTCATATATTGCTCCATATGTTCACATAAATTATTATGCATTAACTGCCATATATTCGCTCCTTTTCTTCTTGCCTTCCTGTTTCTAGGTTGTTGCTGGGTACATGATGATTCAAACTCTAAACAAGAAGGGATACGATGCATTTGCCCTCACCATTCCTTCAGTCCAAGAGTTTTTCACGATTCTTGGGCTTGTTACCCCTGTATTTGTGACACTGATGTCAAAGGTTCCATCAAGTATTTAGCTCAAATATATGACTTAACCTGATCTCGTTCAACCTTTTGTTTTTGTAACTGAGACTTTTTGTGTACAGGTGGGTTTCTACTCACTGCTTACATATTTTGCTACAACAATGGGCACACATACAATGGCTGCTCATCAAGTAAGTTTTACGCTTTTTACTCCATTCCTTGCTTCGCTTGCTGTCTGTTTGTTTGCAAATTGAAATTCAAGGGCCATGATATGACTTTAACTTTCATTTTAGGTCACGGTTCAAACCTAATTCATGTGTACAGTTTTGGGTGAACCTCTCTGTCAAACTGCCCAATCATTTATGCCTGAATTGATATATGGCGTCAATAAGAATTTAGCAAAGGTTAGAATTACTCATTTCCATTACCCCAGTCGACTTTCATGGGGAAACTGTACAGGATCCTCTTCTTAGATTAGAAGAAATTTTCTTCACCTATCACTGCTACTGAATTTCTATACACATACTGTTATTAAAAAAATTTCCTGAATTTCCATGATATCAACCGGCCAGAGCACTGCTAAGGTCTCTTATAATAATTGGAGCTATTCTTGGATTGCTGTTAGGGATTGTTGGAACATTAGTTCCTTGGTTATTCCCCAACATTTTTACACCCGATCAGATGGTTATCCAGGAGGTCAGTGCTTGCACTTCAAATTTTCGATGGTTATCTTATGCAGTATAAACTATATGATTTGCACTGTGAGTTCTAAACTAAGCAGCGGAGAAAATAGATTTTAAAAGATTCTATGTTTTTTAGAGTAGATATATTTTATAGACGGACATTAGTAGTTAACTATTATATATGTGAGCTCTGACCATGTAAATGCACAAGGAGCTGATTCCATACTTCATGGCACTAGTTGTTGCAACCCCTACTCTTAGCCTCGAAGGAACATTGCTGGTGTTTAGTTAAACTTCTCTAAAATAAATAGCAAGTAAATATTTGGGAGAGGACTTGAACAGGGTGTTTTAAAACTAATAGCTTTGAAGTACCAATATGTCCCCTTAAATTATGGTACCCTTCCTCTGCTGAGTGTCTCGTGGACCTCTATTTATGTGTTTGCATTAGTCGTTGTCAACTAAATTCTGTTGTTTCAACATCAATACACTATCAGACAATTTATTTAGCACGATTGTTGATTATTTGGTGCATCTCTCCAACTTGCTTTGCTTTACTGCTCATGTATTAAACAGTATACATCAATGTCGTAGCAGTTTCAAGGTGTGTATGTTTGTTTATGCTGGCTGGACGGGATCTAAGATTTATAAGTATATCAATGGGTGGATGCTTCACCTTCGGTGCATTTGTACTGTTGGTAGTAACCCCTTCTTGGTCTCCCTTGTGTACTGTAATATTGCTGTGTCTCATTTTTTCTGACCATCCAATTTGCCGTAACGCCAGATATTGAGCAGCAGATTTGGCTTGCGAGGCTGCTGGTTTGCACTCGCATGATTTCAATGGGTAAGACTAGGATCTCCAGCTTGCATCAAGTAGAAGCATCATTTATAAAATTTTGATGTTCAATTATTTTATCGTCTATAGGCTCGGTTTTTTATGGCCCTCCAGCGCCTTCTTTTACCCCAGGGCATGTTATACTCTGAAGATTTTGAGCAGTACAAGCAACTCAAGACTGCTTAGGTTAGGAGCGCAGTTTTATACTTATAATTCATAACACACCTTGGTAAGGATAGAAATGCTCTTGTATTTTGTAAAGTATCAGGAGATAGGTATACACTTAATCATCTAAAAGCCCGAGCTTATAAAAATTCTACGGAGCATGACGCTGTGCAGGCAGTTTATATACCTCAGTATTCCTCCTGTAATTTTGTTGCTAACTTTAAATTCTATTCAAGGATCCTTGCACCCAAACCAGGAATGCCTAGATTTACATTAATTTCAGTATGATTATAAAGAAATTCTTTTTTAAAGTGGAGAGTGACTGGGGAGCTCGAGATAAGGGCAATTAAGCCCTTTACTTCATTCTTTGTAGAATGTCATATGGTCTTTAGAATGCAAGCCTGCTGTTGATTATGCTGATGTATTGTGTAACACAATCAACTTTTAACAAAGTTCACCTCTCACAAGATTCATTTATATTACTGATTAACTTAGAAGAGAGAGACAGCTACCCGAAATTTTGAATTAACTATAGCGAAGCATAGATGGCACACGATGTGTTAGATTACCAAAGATGGAATCCAACCCTATGTCTCTCCACAGTGAGAGTTAAAGAGTAATTTTAAAATTTTAAGGAGAAAAAAAAATTTCTCAGATTAATAATTCAAATATCTCAATTTAAACATTTAAAACACGTGTTAAATTGAATTTACTCATGCATAAAAAAATAAAAATGAGTTCACTCAGTCAATTAAATGAAAATAATTAAATTCTTATGGGCTTGAAAACTTAGATTGGACCATTAAAAGCGGACTATTCAATAACTCCAATAATTACTCGAGATAATTGGGTTTTGTGACAAAAACAACAAAGATGTTTGATTTTTTATACTAAAAACGAATTTTTAAAAAAATCAATTCTTTGTTCAAAATATTCAATTCTCACTGAAAAAAAAATCAACTTTGATCCAAAAAAAAGTATCCTCATTTTCTAGTCCAAAAATTCAATCATCCCTAATTACCTATCTCACTTTCCTATTCTTGTGTACGACCACACCTTGCTGTCTTTCCTCATAATGCTGTCTTCCCTGCATCCATGGCAAATAGGACTTGTTGGCCTAGAATAGGACCTATTTCCGTCAAAAACGGAGATAACTTTACTATATCTGAATTCATTCATATGGTATACTATTATCATAGAATGGAACTAATCCACGGGAGCATATAGGACTCTTGTGCAAAACTCTTCAGCGCAGTTCGAACATAATAAAATACTTCAAGAATGAACTATATCTTAATTCTTATATGATGCATATCAGATGCCGTCACTTGGAATCGCACTTTAAACATCACACATTTTGCCGTGTTATGATATCATACAGTTACGTCAATATCCATGCTTCTGAGTTAGTAATAACATTTCAGCTATTTTTGGAAAATGATCAAGAAGCGGGACCTAATATTTTAGTTTCAGCTGCTGTATCAAAAATAGAAATTTTTCTTCCTAATCAAGTTTGCTTCCTAGTTTGTTAAACAAAATAATCTCTGTACAAGACTTGTAATATTCTTCCTCCACATTCCACAATGACAGTTCATAAGCTACAAGAGTTTCCTAGATACAAAATGAAATTCAACTACCTTAAATATGTTCATCAAATTTAGTTTCTAAATGACATGCATGCAAAGCCTCTGTCAATAAAGGTTGAGTGATAGGGCAAACCTTAACATAACTTCACCAAGTATTATGACCTACTGTTTCCAAGATGATCTCCGCTAAAACTTTGATTCTTGTTCCTTACCCTGCAATTTAAATCGGATTATTAGGTAAATATAGCAAGGAACAGATATAATTAAGGGAACGAAGCTATGCCCTTGACTTGCCTACCGGTTTTGGTTTTCGCTGTTTTCTCAGAAATACTTTTCGTGCTTGATTCTTCTTCTCTTCTGCCTTCAATTTGGTGAGACTAGGTCTGTATATAATCACTGTTCGACCAATTTGACCAACAGTTACTGAACCAGTTGCTTCTTCCAACTGCTTCACCACATCATCTAGCTCTCCTGGACAGGTCCGGTGTATTTTAATCTGTATAATGCAAGCATAGAACAACAGAATCTGATTTTTTTTTTTTAACTTGATCTTTTCAGAATCATTTGTCTAGAGAAAAAAGAGAGGACACACAAGATCTAGCTAGAAAGACAATTAATGGAACATTTGTGCTTCAAATTACTCCTTGCGCTACACTAATACCTTATTTTGGTGATTCCTTACCATTCATACTAAAATCTGACCAGATATTATAGTCTTGCTGTCTGTCTTATAGATTATTTCTTTTCTTTTCTCATTATTCCATTGATGCAAAGTAATTAAAATCCCCATTCTCCCATCTTATTGTCTGCTTGAAAATTACAGTTAATTACAATATGCCAATAGAAGCCATTATTAACCAATTTTAAGAAGGACAAGACTGGGTAAAGCTCCGCAGATGTTGACTTTCAAGTTCTTAGGTAACAATAAAAATATAACCCATGGACATGTTTATATCTCACACCTCTATATTGACTACTTAAGAAAAGTTCCTACACATTTCAGTTATATTGAAAAACCTGATAGAAAACACTTAAAAAATGCAATTAAGTTTATTCCTTTGAACCATCATTAAATTTTAAAGAAAACCATTCCAGTAGCAATCATCAATTGGAAAAAGGCTCTCAAAACACAGACCTCACAAGAACTTCACAGCTTATGCCATATGTGATCGTCACTATAAACTCCAATGAGACATGATTGAAACTTCAGGTGTGCAACTAAACATAAGATAATTTCCATTAGTAATGCTAACACACAACTTTTAGACGCAACCTATCGAGGCATAACAACCAATCATAAACAAAATTTTCAGGGATGAATACCTTGAGAAGCTCGTTAGCTTCAAGGGTCTCAATGAAAGACGTGGCAACATTAGAGGTGACACCAGACTTGCCAACCAACTGGCTCTTGAGCTTCTTCCCCAAGCTATGAGCGTAAGAGGCGAGCTCTTTCCTTTCCTTCACAGTGAGACTCGGCAGCGTCAACCTCTGCTCCCTGTTTTTATCCAATGGCGAAGAATCTGAACCCCTATCCATCTCGGCATCTTCATCTTCGTTTTCGACCCCAATCTCTTCACTGAATGATTCAATTGCTTCATCGTCCACAGCATTTTCCGCCGAGTCTCCTACTCCCGCAGCAACGAAATGTCTCCGAGAAACGGGAATCACAGGGGAAGAGGAAGACTGAGAGAAAAGAGCATTCGAGAGGCAAGTGATAGAAGCGTAGAGGGATTTCCGGCGAGGTGGAATTTTAATCAGTGGAAGACGTTTAGGTATAGCCGTGGGAGTAGTAATGGCCGATGAGAGAAGAAGAGGTTTCAGAAGTGTAACGAAAGAAGGTGAAGATGGCGATATTGAAGACAAAGAAGAAGGTTGAGAACGAAAAGCGTGTAGTAGATGACAGGATGGCGAATTTGCCGCCATTACCATGCTGATTTCTTGATTGCTATCGTCGTTGTTCTCACTTCCTTCGCCTGCTCTTTCGCTGGGTTTAAGGACTCGGATAAGAATTTGGGAAGCTTTCAAGTTCGTATTTTGGTTTTGGCCTCGCCAAAAAATATTTTGGTTTGGCCCCAAAAGAAGTTGGTATTTTTATTATTATTATTGGTGATACACATACATGACGTTGGTCAAGCATTTATGTCTCATTATTTGTGATGACCTTTCGTATTTTGCAAGATTTACGCAGAGTTTATTCCTACACAATTTTTTTTAATAAGGTGTATCTTATTAAATTAACAATTTGGAAAGAAAAAAATCTTAATAAAAATATAATTGACCAAAATGACTTTGAGTATTTTAATTAAATCATAGACTAATCAAAATCATAGTTGTTGATAATTTACGAGGTGAAAATTAAATAATTAAAAGTGAAAAAAAAAATCAAATCATAATATTGCATAACACCTTATATTTGGTACCAAAAAATTCTTCTAAAAGACATTTTATATAAAAATGACAAGGAGAAGTATTTTATAACCTTAACTAGAACTCAAAATTTGTGTGATGTATGGAAAACTCCATATATATTTAATGAAATTATATAAATGTAATATAATAGAATAAGTATAAATATTATATGTTTTTAACATTTTGTAGTTATATGATTATCATAATGAAGAAAATATTACACTCTAGTGCTAATATGTATAACATATATTATGTACAGTATAAACATTATTACATCAAGTTATAAAAAATTTCTCTCTATAAAGTTATGTCAAACTTAAAATTTTTATAACTTTAAAATTGAGAAAATTACAAATAAATATTACAGGAGATAAAAAATTATAAAAACATACCTAAAACTTACGAAATTACAATAATGTACTAAGATATCAAATTGTAAATATTGTTATTGCGTAAAAAGATCATTTTGCCTCTTCCTCTTTTTTCTCCTCCTTCGTGGGTTTGCAACCGAGTATAAGATATTTGCAATTAATATTCATGGATTTGTAACCTTGTTGCAAAGTATGTTGGTCGGCCATTGAATAAGATCCCCTCTGATAGTTGACCATCACAGCAACCCAATGATAGCTACTATTATCAAAGATGCTGCACTGGGCAACCATCAAAGGCCACCTTCTTTAATGATTGACAAACACACACGTTGTAATGGGGTAACAAATCTATCAATATCAGTTACAAATATATATGATACTCAGTTACAAATATACAAAAAATAGTTGCAAATAGCTAAAAAAATAAACATACACACATTTGCAGTCAATACACATAAATTTACAAATTGTTCTACCTAAATTTACAACTCATACACATACATTTTCAACTGAACAAAAAAATAATCCAAGCAAACAAAAAAAAAGAAGCAACCTAAAAGATGAAGGCCGCAGAAGATAAAGAAGACAAAGATGGAGGAAGAAGAAGATGAAGAAGAAGACATGGGTTGTGTGTAAAGAAAAAGATGAAGGAAGAAGCTCTAAAGCACCTGCTCGTGTGGGATATTATCCAGATTTGAGAATGATGGAGATTTCTAAGCTCTAAGATTGATGAAGACCTTGCGGTATGGAGAAGGATAGGGGAAGATGATGGTGGGATGTGGGGTGGAGGAAGGGGGAGAGAAAGGGAGAGTGAGAAAAGGTGGAGGAGGAGAGGAAGGAGGAGAGAGAGGGAGAAAAAGGAAGGAGGAGAACAATGAGGAGAGGTAAATTTGTCTTTTTACTAGAAAATAATATTTATAATTTGGTACCTTGGTACCTCATTATAATTTCACAAGTTTAAGACATGTTTTTGTAATTTTTTTGCTCCTGTGGTATTTGTTTGTAATTCTCCCTTTAAAATTCATGTTGTCCTTATTTTTATAATGTAATGCTTTTTATTTCAAGAAAAAAAAAATTGTGTGGCAACTTACATGGTGGTGAGTGAGATGCATATTAGCCATTTTCCTGTCCATCAGCTGTATTTAACTTCCTCAATACTAGTTGGATAGATCAAAGCATGAATTCTTAGATTTTCAAAGGTATAAAATAATCACCAAAACACATATTTTATGAACACATTTGATGAGCTTTTAAGTATCTGTGGTGTAATGGGTGTGTTCAACTCAAGGAAAGTTCCAATTTGAGATTTTTCATGTTATTCAAAATATATAATCAATCATACAAACTAAAGGCTAAAAATTTTCCATCAATACACAATCTTAAGATTTTTCAAGAAATCAAGAAATCTTCCATGAATGCAAAACCAATACAAAATCAAGATTTTCAAAGAAATTTTCTTGGAATCCAAAATCAATACAATTTCAATTTTTGTACGGATCCAAAATATCAATAAATCATAAAATAAAAACTTAGAATGCGTATTACCAAAAAAGAAAACTTAGATCCGCATATCTCATAAAGTATAGGAGATAGCAAAATAGAATGTCAAATATGCTATCAAATAGAGGTGTGCATAGGTAGGACCAAGTTCGGGTTTGTACGAACATGCACCCTGACCCTGTAATAATTACACTGGCCTGGGTTAGAGACCGAGTTACACCGGGTAAACCCATAGCCCCAGTGAGCTACACAATTAGAACACGACAGACAAAAACAAAAGAAGAAATCAAAGAAGATGAAAAATGAGAGCCAAAACACCGCATTTCATACCAATCAGTAGAAGAAAAAGATCCAAAAAAAAAGGGAGTAAACAAAGATTTACAATAGTCAAAGCAACTATTAATAAAGATTAAAGATCTTCGATTGAGCTATGCAAAGATCTTCAATGCCCAACCACTTCTTGTTGCAAAATAGAGGAAGAGGTGATTGTACTATGCGAAGATTGGTGATGGAGTGCTCTAATATGTGGAGAACGGTGATGACATGCTTTGATCTATAGATATTGGTGAGGGCTGGCTCTAATCTAGATCGGCGACGGCATTGTGTTTCGACGAGGAAAGTGGATCTAGGAGTGAAGCAATCTAATATGGAAGTGGAAGATGAAGATGGAGCAACGATTCAAACCAAGAGAGAAAGTTGAAGCAAAGGGAGTAGGGAGGGGCATGCGACAGCGAGAGGGGAGAGGGTGTTTGAAGAAGTAAAAGGAATATTTTGGAGAAGGAAAAAGAATATACTGGAAGAATTGTTATTAAATGGGTTTAGTTTTCCTACTAAATATTAAAAAAAAAAAAAGGAACGGGCCGATTCAGACTCATTAAACTCAAACTTTAAACTCGCAACTTGGACCAACTTGAAATTTTTTAACCCAATAAGACTTGGGGCCGATTCATATTAATTGGGCCATCGGGTTCATGCTCAACCCTACTATCAAAGAGGGAGAAAATTGTGAAATCATTAAAAACCAATGAATAAAAAATTGAAAAAATAATATACATATATATATATATATATATATTGACCTTCGTGACTCTATGAAATAGATTTTTATTCACGACTCTTGGGATGCATTTTAGCCGACTACAAAAACAGAAAAAAAAATGATGATAAAAAGTAATGAAAAAAATCAAATGAACTATAAATAATTGAATGCAAAAACGTCATATCAAGATCAATACTGTCACATTTAAAGCAATGAGCTTTTAGAGTAATATGGCTAAAGTCAATCATGTAAATAAGTGTGAATGCACTAATGTGAAAACATACCATAATTTTTTTTTCTATTGCCTGAATCAAATCATATCATAGTCAATTAAAAGAATAAATTTAAAATCATCCTATATCAATTTTAAATCATTAGTCATCAAAATAATTGGGTGGTGTTTCAATAAAGATACTTTTATATATAAAAATAAAAAAAGCAATTTTTTCATATCATCATATCAGATTTTTAGAAATAAAAACAAAATATATATATATATATAAATGAATATTATTTAAAACATATTGTTTCATAATCAGCTTGATAATTTTATATCATTAGGCATAAAGATAATTGGGTGGTGTATGTACAAAAATACTTTATATATATAAATAAAAAATGTAATTTTTTCATGGTATCATATCAAAATTTTAAATAAATAAATAAATATATATATATATATATATATTATTTAAAATATCCGTCCACCATGAAATGATATAACCATTTGTTGTTATCCGGGAATGCCTAATACACTTTGATACAGAATAATAAAAATCTACTACATCTCTACCATTATTTATTTTATTACGTATTTATTTATAGATTTAGATCTTTTCAATGATACACACATATATATATATATATATGGAAATAAAGATTGTTTAAAATATATTATTTCATAATTAATAATCAATATGATGATGTGACAGTTTAAAATCATGACACATCCTATTTTTTATCTCTATTTTGTAATATATAAAATAAGATGTAGATTATGTCTCATAGTCATAAAAGCCATATTAAGCCTACTATTATAATATGAAGGTGCTTCCTTTACTCCTTGTTATGAAACTCTTTTTTATAAGCTTTTGATATTCCTTATGAAGCATTTATGGTTTTTTTTTCCCAAAATGCCCTTCAATGATCCACTCTGCAAATATTCATCTCTTTTTAATACTGTGATTAATATGACATAATTAAGGGTAGTTATAATTTTTGAAACAAAAATAAAACTTTTAATTAATTTTAACAATCTTTCTTAACATGTGTAATGTGATTAAAAGAATCTTACAAAAATAACAGAAGAGAGTGTAAACTAAAAATTTCCATGATTCCAGAGTCACGAAGATCATGTTAAGTCCATCATAAACCCAATACGTCGGACTTCAAATTTGGATAGTCTGGAGATATGATAAAAAACCTGACTTCATAGCATCATACTCTTGATGTTAGCCGTACATAAATTGTAGTTCGCCTTTCAGAGATGCCAGATTTGTATCGTCAACATATTCCACAACTTGTACTAATGAGTATTTAAATATCTATGTATCTATACCGCATGTACAGACCTAGAATGCGAATGCTTTCTCTCCCTGTCAACATTTGTAATTTGTAATATTCAAATCTTACAATGACAAAGGAACCATCTAGTTTTACCAAAAAAAAAAAAAAGGAACCATCTAGTTTTCCTAAGGGATTGATGATTATGTATATATATACATATATGATTTTCTGGACTATCAAAATCTCAACCTTAGAGATATAACGTAGGTTCAATCATCTCCTACTCTTCTCTGGGCCTATCTATCTCCCTACGAACCTCACCTTCAACAATACTGAACATATCATAATCACAGTGTGTATGTGTGTAGTAAAACCGAGAAACCAATTAACAAATATAATTTTCAATTTCAATTATATAAGAAAAGTATTGTGCCTATGTGTTCTTGTCGATTGTTGGGTTTAAGAACACCCACAGGCCAACACCCGTCCGACTCTTTAGAAGTTAACTACTCGATTATTCAAATTAAATTCCCATATCTCACTCAGTCCACTTCGTTTTTCCGTCAACACAAACTAGAGCCTTGTATTGAATTGAACCAATGTTGCAAAACCTATTTACTTTGTTTCTTTCTCCTCTTCATTAAACTAGCTAGCTTTATCATACCTGAAAAAGAAACTAGTTTCATTATATTACATTAGCCTTCCTTTAACTTCGCTTGCATTATTCTTATGATGATAGAAACTATAAAATTAATACTATCAAGTTTAGTATTTGACTCTATTAACTCTACATGCATCGAGATAAAACTAGAGCAGAAGGAAATTAGAGATAATTCAGTTTTTCAAAACCAGCAGTACTATATGACTTCCTCACAATTAATGAGCTCAAGCACTGATGCGAAAGGCTTGGGGCTACGCGTAGGTTTTGTTCAGCCTCAATGACAATAAGCATGAACAGTTTTTTCCATTACTGGCCTAGGACAAACAAGCTCAACTTCTCGAAGGCTGCTAATAATAATCATCCCAAAAGATTATTTAAACCCAATCAACCTTTCATGATTTGGGTTCACCCACACGAAAAAAGACCAAACCCTCCTTCGGCTCGCAAATTTCCAAATGCTTCGAAGAGGAAAGAATTCATACAGCGCAAGAGACGCATGAGACGAGTTTTCAGCTCTTCAGGCGCTGACTTGCCTTCGATGCTTTTAACGACCATATTGCCAGAAATTATGAAACATCACAAGACTCGGCAGCGACAAAGAACGACGACACACCCAGAAATAGAAAAGAACGTTGACACCACAAAGGAATGTTGTATCTTATAGCAACTTACCTTACGTTATCAAAGTCAAACCGCATACAACAAGCCTCATGTGGCCCCCACTCGATATCAATTACAACTGATTGCATCAGCAGACAGTAAGATAGACATGGATACAGACCGAGACATAGAACCTCAAGCCCTAACTAGAGATTACATAAATATAAAATAAAATTACAGACATACATATCTTGCCATTTATGCCCTCACCAGTCTCCGGAAATTATTGTGTACTCTGTGTATATGATGCATATGCAATGATTCAGATTAATCTAGAGCTACTGTGTCGAATTGCGTAGATTAATTCTGAATCATTGAAGTGATATACACTTCGAGGGTACACAATCAAACTTCTTCCCTCAGGAGCTGATGCGTCGCCTGGTAAGAAGAGGGGTCTCCTTCCATTGGCTTCCGCTCGCACTTCCAACAGCGCCATTATTATTGACTCTGATTTGCTTCCCTAGCGTCCTTTGGCTTCCCTTGATAGTCCCATCACGAGGGGGGCTAAAGCACACAGGCAGGACCTCGTCCCAATCAGACGGAAAGGTCATCGAGTTCAAGTGGCTCACTAACTTCTCCTTCCCCTACACACAAATTCAAAATTTAACAAATTAATCTCGGTGGAACAAAAACGATGTGAAAAATCATCAAAGAATTGAAGAACGAGTTCTAATCTAGTCGATATGTATATATGTACCTGAAGTCGCGCTGCGACATTGTCACACACCTTTTGAGATTGAAAATATTCCCATTTTTTATTGTTTGTGGCTAAATAAAACTTCCAGGCTCCCTCAGGATTTGTGAAGTTCACAAAAGCGTACCCTTTGTTCATCCTGCTACTGCAAAAATTGATCAGTGGGGTCAACGGTGGGAACTTTTCCGGGATACCATGTCTATACAATTAGGGAAGCACAGAGTCCTTACATAACCCTCAGTCTAATCCAACAAAAAAAAATTAAATTTAAATTTAAATCTTTCAATTATACAAAAACTACGTTGCCTGTCAATGACAAAATTTTCTTTTCTTGATAAGAGAATACCCTCAAATCTTAGCCACAATGAGAGCCAAGACTAACCGATGAACCATCCGAAGCGCAGACTGACGCAGTAAGCTAGCTAGATGAATAGAGACGATTACATTCATACCTGAAATCTATTGGCAGATAGACAAGATCATAAGCCGACAGTACGCGTTCTTCGCCTTCCTGTTCGCTTGCTCGCTTCTGATTTTCAGTCAAACAATGGTCGTCCAGGAACTCAGTCAGCATCGCGCGTCTGAAGAGACAAGAACCGGTATCGGAAAATAATATTAAAATAAAAGTAAATCAGAAAATGAAAAATTTAAACATGGAATATGAAAAAAGCTAATGACCCCTTCACGAAGATTCATCAAAATTTAATTTTCGGCTGCTTGCTCAAACGAAAATAAGCTTGGAAAGAAGAAAGTTCGGAACTTCAACTAATGTTACAATTAACCCAGAGAGAACAAACCCACAAACACAGCAAGAAACAGCACTATAAATATTAAAACATATGGTTCGATGTGTAAATCCATAAAAAATTCCAAGCAGTGAAACCAGAAGTTATCTACTTCATGTTCTGATTATCACCCGAAGCGATATAGAAACCTGAATACTAGAACGTGCACCCGGTGACCCACATGCAAAATCATCAGAATTTTCAAGCCGTAAGACCCAAAAAAAAATCAGCTAGATCGCGAAGGAAAGAAACATTAAAACTCATTCAACTAATTTCTAAACTTATGGTCGCCCACATATAGAAAACAAAAACTAGGAACGTCAGAAAACAGAAGGTGAAGAGGCACTTGGGTTCAGAAACAGACGTGTATTTATTAGGGATGTTTCTGATCATAATCGTTGTGTTCCCTTCAGGTTGCACGGGAACCAAAGGATGCTTGGCCTTGTTATTCCCTGCGAAAACCCTAGAGCTTCCCAAGGTCCGTTCTTGAATTCGCTGCCCTTTGCCGTTTGCCCGGCGAGCCAACGGCGGTGGAATGAACCCGTTGGTACGGCGAGCCTGCATTCTTCTTCCACAACCATTGATAATGGCACTAACAGACCGTTGCTTTGAAACCCCTTTAGAATCAACTTCTTGCTTCTCGCAATTAATGATGGTAGTCTCTGTATGAAGATGATGAACACCTTCTCCTGCCACCTTAAGAACGTAAGATTGTTCTTCATAGGGAAGAAAAGGAGGAGGAAGATGAGATAGAGTTATTGTAGGTTGATAAAGATAGAAACAATCCGGAGGTGGTGGCAAAGAAACGTCCTGATGGAAAGGTTCAGGAGAGATGGGGTAGGATTTGGGGTAGGGAAAGAAAGGAGGTGCTTGTGGGTTCAACATCGCTACTTCAGAAAGTCGAAAGACACAGCAGACGATTGAAGGAAGCGCTTGCCAGGGTGGAGATAAATATGTATGACGTTTATATAGAGTCATTTACCAAATAGGATAAAAGAAAAGAAAAAACAAAGAAAGAAAGAAAGAAAATTTTTGTTTTGCTAGTGTCTAAGTTATGAGTGATTGAGGGGGATAGACGGACACATGTGCAGTCAACTTACTGCTGGTTTGTACACGTTACGTCAACGTTAAACAAAACCTTGTAGGCATAACCGGAAATAAAGTTTGTACAAATAAAATTGATTAAAAGTAAATTTATTATAAATTGCAATCTTGAAATTTTTTTTATAAAATTATTATTTGATAAAAAATATATTTAAATGAAAGATGTTAAAAATTTTTAATATATAATATAAAATTAGTATCCACTATTTTTTTTAAGTATAGTTTTAGAAAAAGAAAAATAATTATCTCTTTTATTTTTTAAAATTATAATTTAATCCATCTATTATTTTTTAAAAAGGTAATTTGTATTTATTGAAGTGACCGTTTGAATTTTTTTTTTTATTAAAAATCTGTAAAAATAACCATAATTTATAAAAATAAAATTGGGATAAAAGTAGACAAATTTATTATAAACCTATTTAGATAAAAAAAAAATAATAATTAAAAATCATAATTTAATTTATTAAAAGGTAAACTAAAACCCAAACTCGCCTAAATCTTTTCCAACTCATCCTATGGATCACCCTTTTTGTTTCGAAATTAAGTATTGTTATCCTTGATCTTGTTTTGAAGATGAGCATTTTATTGATAAACAAATAAGAAATATTTTAAACTTTGAATTTGAATAAATACAAATTACAAAAGTGAAATTGTTTAATTTTTAATGATAAAATTAATTTTTGTATAAGATTATTTATCCTCTTAAATTAAAAGGAAATATCATAATTATAAAATTTTGATCAACCAGAATGTCTAATTCTTTATTTTTAATATTTTTTTACATTTAGATGAGTTAGTTAATATTTAAATGCATGATATATGAATCAAACAAAATTTACATTTAAAATAACTAAATATAAATTTGAGAAATTTTGATTCCTTTCTTCTTTTAAGTTTAAATTAAATAGATATTTTTTTATTTTTTTATGCATTATAGAGACTATAAAAATGTCATATTATTTACCACTTATAAATAATTTAATTTTTTATATATTATAATTTAAATTTGATACTATAAGAAAATATATTATTGAATATAGTTATTAAATTTTAAAGGTAAATAGATTTAAAATATTAAAAGTTAGTAGCCCTCTATTCCATAATATAAAATAACATAATATGAAAAATTTTTCTTATCACATAATATAAAATAATATATAGTAATTTTTTATTTTTTATATTAATTTATTGTATTATTAATATTATAATTCATGTTATATTTAATAAGAAAAAGTAAAATTTTTTGTTTGTCTTAAAAAATTGGAAAAATTACATTTTGAGACCCACATCATTAATTTATTATAAAGAAAAATTTTTAACTAAAAAATAATGATAAAAATTGAAAAACTGAATAGTAAAATTGAAAAAAAAAATAAAAAAATATGTTTTGTAATAAATTTTTTAAGTTGATCCCAAAATGTGATTTTCCTAAAAAAAAAATTTAAGAATGTTCTATGACCTTGTAACATAAGATGGGAGTAATTAGGAAGAGGAGAGGAAAGAAGCATGACCGGGTGAAATGGCCCGGGTCGGGAGAATTGGGTGAGCAAAGATTCCGTCTGTTAGTAACATAAAAATGATAAATATAGAAGGTTCAATTGTTCTTCCCCAGCAAAAAGCTTCGGCCTCTGAAAATTGGATCGGTTTCAATTTCTTAGGCATATAGTACTGAATTGAGTAACTCTTTTTCAACAGAATTTTCTGACTGATAGATGGATGGGATGGAACGAAACAATCCCCCTTTCCTTTCATTTTAAATTAAGAAATTTCTTTACGAAAAAGAGAGGGCGGGGGGGTTGGGGAGGGCATAGGGATTAGGGATAGAGGAAGGAAGGCGTGGGAAAAAGATTTGCAATGATGATCATTAAGATGTCATATTTAATGCTCACTTCCCTCTCCCTCTCCCTCTCCCTCTCCCTCTCCTCCTTTCATCATTTTGACGGCCCCTTGCCCCCTTCTGTCCATCCCCCCCCCTCTCTCTCTGTCATGTCATTCCTATACCATACTTGCCCAATCATTTATGTGCATGCTTTTATTTTTAAATTTAAAATAAAATGCACCACTAAACCGTTACATTTTATCTATCATTTTTTGAGAATTCTAAGTGTTGCAATTTATTCATTATTAAAAATAATAATAATATATGAAATACCAACAATATATTAGTAAAGATATTATTAAGTGTTATTATAATTTAGAATATTAATAATTTTATTAATTGATATTAAAAACAAATAAAATAGGAGAAAATTTAATATTATCAAAATTGTTTTTTTAACCAAAAATAAAGAAAAAATTGTTGAAAGACCAGAATAGATAAATAGAGTACTACTTTCATGTGAAGTCCCTCAAAAAATGTAATTCAACCAAACCAAGCTGAAAAAACAAATCGGAAATGACCCATATAGCCCTCACCATCTTGTGCACTAGGGGTGATCATGAGCCGGGCTGGTCCAGATTTGACCCCTGCCCAATGCCCAACCTAAAATGCTTCGGGCCAATATCGGGTCAGTATCAGGCTGACCCGATATTGTATATATATATATATATATTAAATAAAAAAATAAAAAAAAATTTATTTAATAATAAAAAACATATTTATTTATACTTAAAAATAGATTTTCTTAAAAAATAATCTTAGAAAAAAATAAAATTGTTCAAAATTTATGAATATTTAATCATTATAGATTATTTTTATATAAATATTAAGTTAAAAATTAATTCAAAATTTAAAAAAATTTGAAACTTTAAAATCTTAAAAAATTTTCATAATATTTACATAATAAATATATTATATTAGATATATAAAGGACAAAAAATTATACAGAAATCAATTAAGATATATAAAAAATTAAAAAAATTAAAAAATATATATATAGGTCAGGCCGGGCTAGGGTTAGAGTGCTTGGCCCTAACCCTAGCCCGGCCCAAAGTAGTTGGGCCAACCGGGCTTCGGACTTCTATGTTCAGCCCTATCGTGCACGCAAGTGCCTCCACCGGACCCATATAGCCCTCACCATCTCATGCACACAAGTGCCTCCACCGGACCACCGTCTTGTATCGCTACTTTCTCTTCATCTCTCGCTGCGAAAACACCAGATAAGGCAACGCAAGAATTTACAAATTCAGAGCCACTCCTATCAAACTCTGGACAAGAAAAGGATTAAAATGAAAACTCCCCTAATAAAACCAAAAACTTTTCGACCAAAAAAAATAAGGATACGTTTGATTCATGTTTCCAATATAATTTTTTTTATTTTTGAAAATAAAAATAAAAAAAATATTTGATTAATCTATTTTTTATAAAATAAAAAAATAAAAGAATAAAAAACTCAGAACATTTATTCTGAAAAATATAAAAAAAGATAGAAAATATCCACCTTATTAATGACAAAGTTATAAATTTTGAATAATTCATTTAATACTTGATATTTATGATTTTATTAACAATTATTCAAACAGATTTTTTTATTTTCTTATTTTCAAAACTTATTCTAGAAAACAGTTTTTTAAAACTGTTTTGAAAACAATAAAATAGAGAAAGACACGGCATGTTTAGTTGATCTTTTCCAAAAAGAAACAATGGTTTTTAATCATAATTTTTTAAAAAGATGTGTTTAACCAAATACAAACTACATTTTTTGAAAATAAAAAGTAGATTAAACTATGATTTTGGAAAAAGAGTGAGATAGTTATTTTGAGCTATTTGGTTAATCTTTTCCAAAAAAAAAATCATAATTTTTAATCATTATTTTTTAAGAAGATGTGTTTGGTCAAACATAAACTGTCATTTTTTAAAATGAAAAGTGAGTTAAACTATGATTTTGGAAAATGAGAGAGATAGTTACTTTTTCTTTTCCAAAATCATGGGTTTAAAAAAGGAGATGGATACTGATTTTATATTATATATCTAAAAGTATTTTTAACTATTGTAATTCAAACATGTTTTTTTGTCAAACTATATTTTTACAAAAAGAATATTCAAATACAATAACTTATAATAAATTTACTTTTACTAAACTTCATTTATATAACCTCATTTATTCTAATTTATTTTTATAAAATTGAAAATCAAACGTTCTTAAAAAAATTGGAAGGGAAGTATAAAAGAATCAAATTATTGACACTAAAGAATAAAATTGCTTTTTCAGTAAAATTGTGGGGTCCATATCAATAATTTTAGAACTGAATCAGATGGAATGGTCGGACTGGTTGGACTATCACCAGGAGACAATAACGTCTCATTTTGTAGCTTTAGACCATTTTAGGGGTTGAACCACTTTGAACTAACTTTTGAGTCGAGAATCAGAATTCAGCCAGGAACCGAAACAACTTTTAGAAAACTTGATGATTTTTTAAATTATGTAAAATTTATCCTAAATTTAATTATTTTACTAAAAATATTAATTGCGAAATTATTAAAGAATAAAAAACTATTTTTTTTTCTATTTTAAAATTACTAATTATAAAGATAAAAATTTTCATTATATTATATAGTCACTTTATAATATTATAGCCATAAAATATTATTATGTTAAAATATTTTAATATTAATTTTAATAATTTAGTATATATTATTATCATATAAGTTTTTTAATTTATTATATATTTGGATTATTTAAATTTATTTTTTAATAATTTAATTTTTTATTTTTTATATATATTATTATATATAATATTATTTTTATTTAATTATTTTAGACTGATGATGTAACTGGTTGAACGTAAAAATTAAGATCCGATGGCATTTTCAGTTCCACGTTTAACGTTTGGGTCGATTTTTAATAAATTTCTATGTTGTGATGCCATGCTTCCTCAGCAGGTTTGATTAATTTTTTCATTGCTGGATGTCTTCCCTTTCAACCATCTACTATTTGGGCTGCAATGTTCTTATCTCATTTGAAGATATGCAATTATCATCAGCTGTTACAATTTAACTGATCTTTCTAACAGCTCGTGATTGTTGGAATTTCTTTATGCCTTGGGTATTTTTGATGCGTAATCCATGGAATGATGATAACCGTCCCAACCCAAGCAAACTCTGATAATGGAACATACTGATTCTACTGATGAACCCAAGAACCACAAGCTACCTCAAAATTATCGCTCTACACTCAGATCTTTCATTTTCACCGAATGAGAAGGAGAAGAAGTTGCAAAACAAGGCGGTGGAGGCATCGGCGAGAGTAAGAAGGGTAGATGCTCGGGTTCGCCGCCAACACCATCACCAACGTCAGTAGGTGTCGCCATCATTCCCATCATCTCCATGTGCGTCGCCATGGTGCTTCGGACCCTCAAGCGCAGTGGGCATCACCTTACATCATCGACGCCCCTCCCCATCTTCGTCCTCCACCAGCAAGTTTATTGCAGGCAACCGCCGACCCATCTTGGATTGTAGATCTGTGACCTCTCGAATGCCAGTTCTGGAAACTTTCGAACATTAGTTTCAAAACCTTTCATCATCGCATCTTCGTAGGCTTGAGACGCTTTAGGAGCCACCAACGACGATGAAGCTTTTTTGGATTTGAAATTACTGAGCCGCTTTGGGCCCCACCGGTGACGATGAAGTTTTTTCTGGGTTTGAAATTGTTCTATATTATGTATGTAATTGTGTTTGTACTTTCGAAATCATTGACGACGATGAAGTTTGACGAAGATACTAACAGGTGATGGTAGAGATAAAAGTTTTCCAGAACCCTGGGAAAGCAGATGGGAGAGCGAGCGGTAAATTTTCTGTAAAGGCAACTAGGTCATTTCACCTTGATTTTTTATTTTTTGATTAAAATTATTTTTGTGGCCAGATTAAAACATAATTCCATGTGTACCACCTGTTGGCCTAATGGCACATGGTGCATGTATTCCACGATTAAGTCCCACCAATATAGATCATGTCATAATTGGGTATGTGAGTGGATATAGATATATATATTATAGTTATTTCGAATTAAAAAAAAATTATAGGATACCAAATAAACTGATTAAAGAATTAGCGGAAATTATTTTTGCATGGCACAATTAGATTATTTTATTTTTATTTTTATTTTTTCTGATTAAAATATAATTTCATCTCATATTAAATAAACTCACAATAATCGCTTGTAGTGAATGAAATGGATCCTAAACAGTGCTTTATTATAGTCTTTCAATGTAATTTTCCTCTATTCCCTTAGATATATCATAGAGGGAGAATTACCGGATAGAACGTGTTTTTTTGTTATTATTCCGTTTTCAAGTTTAATTGAAAGAATTATAAAAAGGCAACGTTATTATGGATTGAGGATCTAGTTACATATTGGTTTTGTTTTTTTTTAAGTACTTGGTATTTGAGACCTATCCCATTTTAATAAGAGAATTGATTTGGGGTTGAAGCTAACTCAAATTGTATTGGGTATAATTCTTTTGAGCGGCGACCTTTACTATCAAATATTTAATGAAATTGCATTTTAGGACTCTAATTCGATATTTTGGGTTAAACTATACAATCTTTTTCTAATCGAACCAAGTTCTTGGAGTCTTGGTGGTTGGTTTTGCCTTTAATGTACTTTTTTCTTTTTTGCTAACGCCTTTGATCTAGTTATATATTGATTAGTGTTGTTGGGCCTAATAGTAGGTTTTCTCCAAGTCTGAGTCTATTGGGCCTTTAGTTGGTGCAATATCTAATAGTTCATGACATGGCCTTTTTAACCCAGATAACAATATTTGCTTGCTATATTAGGCCCAAAAAAAGAGAGACTAATAATGTATATAATATGATTCATACTGCAAATTGTAAAAAATTTTTAAGGTAAATTGCAAAAACATACAAGTGGAAGAGGTGTTAATATATTATATACTCTCACGCGTATTTTCTCTCTCTATCTTTTGGTTCAACTCTCACATGTCACATTTAAGGCTATCACTAGTTGTTTGCTTTTACGGGCCATTCTGTTATCTGCCTTCATGTTTTGCTTTTTGTTCATCAACTTGTGGCCTCTTAATATATTTTGGAATGTTACTAAATTCAATTTTAGTTGCACGAAAGTGATTGAATTTAGCTTGACTGAGCATTCATACGTATTGATTATTAAAATATCAAAATATTGATTATTAAAATTAAAAAGTAAAAAATTATAGAGAAAAAAAGAAATAATAATGATGAAAAGGTATCAAACCTAATGCAAATTGCATTCTTCATGATTTATGAACAATGCAACTTATATAAAATTATATTTATTAGCTTTGCTATGGAATGATATATTGATTTTAACAAAATTTTATATGAATAATTCAAAATTTGACTTGAAAAATAAAAAAATAGAAATAAGAGATGAAAATAAGAACAATAATAATAGAAATTCACGCTTTAGGAATGCGGCTTATCTGAAATTATATATGTATAATAAATAGATTTGTTAAGAATTTCAATATTTAAATATATTTTTCCATTTAGATATTTCATGGTAGTGGCATGAGCATCAATTTCTCAGAAAAGGGACCACTATACATTAAAAAAGAAACATGGAGAAGAATAAGGGATTGGCTCATCCATGTGCAGCAAAGCTATACATAACCCCACAAATGAAAAGCGATTCCTTTGCCTTTGTATTCTTTGTTTGTACTCATTCTGATGAAGGATATTAGCTTTACATGGCAAATAATCTTTTTGATGATTTAACCTTACATTTTTCTAACAAGCCCTTTGTGTTTTTGGCTCATGTCTTTGCTTATAGATTTTTTTTGTTCTATTATATATATATATATATGGTTGTAGGTATTAGTTACAACAAACCCATACTTTTTAATTAAGACTTGCCCCACCATTTTCACTTTAATCTTTTGCCGTTCTTTTTTAAGTTGGCTTATCGCCGTCAATGGTAGAAAATTGTGGATTTGGATTGTGATTGATGGTCTTTTAAATTCGAAGCAAACCATCAAACACTATTGATCACTCTATACACACACACACACCTCTTATATATTACTGCGAATTAATGGCAATAGACAAGAGAAAAGAGTGGTGGATTAATTACGAAAAATAATCTTATTCAAGTGTTAAATTATATAAGACTGAGGGTCTTAAAACAAGTTTGTCGGAATTTTCATTTAGAGATGTCTCAGATGCGTTAATCTAATAGCTAACAATGTATATATGGATTGATTTGCTTAGTTACTACTCTAATTGTTTTGTTTGAAGAGAAGGGGAAGGAGGCAAAAGCCAGCATTTTAAGTGGCTTTTCGTTCCAGAATATATAACAAGTAATGTGTTGTATTGATATTCATGTTATAAGTTATCAAAGTGGCAAGTGATAATCAAGATGCAAAATTACTTATTTAATTTGAATTTTACAGCGGTGTATTTGGATCAAAGTTCGATATCATATACAGGAAAGTAAAGGGTACACGAATTAGATAGTATTGTCTCCTCTATATATATAGAGAGAGAGAGAGAAAGGAAGGTGGAGGTTAGGGAATCACATGGAAGTGAAGAAAGAAAGGAAGGGAGAAGTGGTTGTGGCAGAAAGAGATGCATGCATAGCGTGTGTCCCCAAAAGAACCGAAAAAAAACAAAAAGAAGGGATGGATTGCCCAAATGGCGAGCATGAGCATCCCCGAGATGGTGTTGGTGACGACCTCCCCTCATTTACGTTGGTCCTTTCGCCCACCAAGATACTAACATCAATCTCGCTGCCTGAGGACTACCTCATTTATAGTGGTCCTTTCGCCCACCAACAAAGCGCACTTCTAGGCCACCCCCCTCTCCCCTCCATCACTTGCATTCTGGTTCGCAAGGAAAAAAAAATGGGAGAAAGAAAAGGAAAAAATGGGAACGAATTGAAAATGAAGAAAAAGAACTATATGATTTGAAAATATGTTTGTTTAGTTAAGAAAATAAGAGATGTTTGATGGAAAATAAAAATGTGAAATCTCCCACATACCCATCATCTTAAAAAAATGATAAAGTGATGTTTTATTTTTTAAATACTAAAATGTATTAAAATAATTATTTCTAATTATCATTATTAAAAATTAATAATAAGAATAAATAAAACAATAATTTTCATTCTGCAAAAAAAAAAATCATTTTTTAAAGCAAACGTAAAAGCAAATAATTTACTAAAATACCAATGTCAAGGGAAAAATCTTATAAAAATCTTATTCATTATACATACAATCTCAAAAAAAAAAATAATATTAATAATGAAAGAGCATATATGCTTCTGCGTCTGCAAGCTTCTTTCTCTGTGCATTTGAAATCTTCCATTAATGTTATTTGGAGAAGGCATTCCATTATAAAGCCTTATGTGCATCTCTATATGCTCTGTAATTCCATAGGCTTCAGAAATGCAGTGCCAATTTTATGAAATGAACACAAGGTGAGGGAAAAGAGAAAAAAATAGAGAGAAACTATGGATATGTTTGGCAGAGTTTTTAAAAACATTTTTTTTGTTTTTGAAAATAAAAAAATAAAAAAATTTGTCTGGTAAACCTGTTTTTTAAAAACTGTTTTGAAAAATAGAAAAATAAAATAATAGAAAACTCAAAACATCTTTAAAGTGTTTTATAGTTGTTGTTCTGAAAAATACAAGAAAAAATAAAAAACACCCACCTCATTAATCCTAAAGTTATAAATTTTGAATAACTCATCTATCACTCACTAATTATAATTTTAAGAATAATTATTTAAATAAATTTTTTTATTTTTTTGTTTTCAATTTTTATATTTTTATGGGTGTTTCTATCATTTCAAGCACTCTCCCATCTCATGAAACAAGTCCCCCTCCAGCATCCAAATGAAACTAGTCTTCTGCGTGTGCGAGAGAGCTGTCTTCCATGGTAGTACTGTTTTTTCCTTTCCATGTCCAGCGAAATGTCTTAGTCGCTAAAAGTCAATCTCTATTCCTTTTAGGTTTCAGCAAACCAAACAAGGCCACAGATTATTTGATATAATTGGATTAGATTCACATTTATTGCTCATCACAACCATAAGCATCGCATACTCATCACTGTAATGATATTTGGATAGTCCAAATTTAATTGAGACAATCCAAATTTAAAGTCCTTAATTTTTTTAATGATAATATCATATTTTTAAAATTGATAATTATAAAATTAGTTTTATTTTAAATTCTCTGTCAAATAAAATAAGAATATATTTAAAAATATAAATAAAATGAAATTAAAGTTGTGCCATTAAATTTCAGTTCGGATGGTTTACATGTGTACTGAGCATTCAATATTTATCACTATAAATTTATCAAAAAAATATTTATCACTATAATGTAGATATGTAACGAGCATTCAATGTTTATCACTATAATGAGTACGGAATTTGTGGATGGAAGGAAGTTATATGGGCATGGAGAGAGAGAAAAAATTGTACTACTCATAATTTATAAATTTATGAATAAAATACATTTTTACAAAATTGTACATATATATAGACCAATGTTATACATTTTCTCATATATTGTAAGTTTATATAAATAATAACAGTCTCAGGTTTGTTGATTTAGGGGTGATCGTCCTCCTAAGATATTTCTAAAATATTTTTCAATGTATTTTATTTGTAAATAATATTCTTTCGTATGAAAGTTTGAATTTAGTTCCTTGTAAAATTTTGACTCTGCGCCCTTAAAATCTTGAGAAAAATTATATTAAAGGACCTATTAGAGCTAATATTTAATATGAAAGGCCATAAAAATTATAATTAGACTGAAGGACCAAAATATTACAAAATGCATCAAATTGACTATTATAACATTGTTTTAGAAAAAATAAAAAAATTAAACTTAATGTGAATTAAAAAAATATTAATCAAAACCTCTCCTCTCGCCTTCCAGTGTCTTTATAGTTTCCTGACCTTACCACTTTGCATTGTTAATGGCATTCGAAACACCAACATCCCAGATCGAAACTCAAAATATTAAAAATATAATTTTGCAAACGGATGCTTAATTTTGTCTATTCCAATATCTACGGTCATTAGTTTATCAGAATGAATTTTCCAACAACAACCAAAACAGCATTGTAGGTTTTGGACCACGAGTTGCAGTTTTGTTGAGTATATTTACTACTATTTTTTAGGCCTATGATATTTTTTTTAATCTTGACAAGCCAGTAGATTAATGAATTAATGTGCAGGTAAAGCCTCGCACTCTCTTACTCAGTAAAATAGACACAAGTATCCCAATAAGTTCTTAAAACCTGATGACAACTAAGATTGTTGTCTTATATACTCTTTTCAGTCATAATTATAAGATTTTTTATCATGATTCTAAATATAAGACTTTTGACAATATATGAGGTAATATTGATTATGTATTTTCAAAAAATATCCATATTTAATGTATTACAGATAGAGAGAGATTAAATAAGGGTAGTTTTGAAAAAATGTTATAATTTTCAGAGAAATCGAAGTAGTTAATTAGTTTTAACTCTCATTCTTAATCCGTGTAATTCAGTTAAAAATGTCTTATGTTAAGGATTAGAGAGAATATATTTTTTTATATTTAATCCTATATGTTCTTGTATGTCTTTCCATAAATTATTCGACATCCTGAATTGGGTTACGATTGTGGTAGATCTGAATGAGTTTGATGGTAGAAGACGGGAATTGGTTGGTTTAAAAAAAAAATCCTAAAATATTGATGTTTATGAAGGGTAATTTGGTACTTTTGGATTGAAACTTTGGTCTTTGGCCTTTAGTTTAACTATAACTAGATTTTTCTCTCTCATAACATGGCGGACATGAAAATATTTTATTTAATTTTAAAATATATTAAATTAAAAAAAAATCTCATCATTAATTTTTTTTATTTAAAAAAAAGATATCAAATGACATTAATTAAAATTAATATAAATTGAGAAAAAAAGTGAATTCCACATAAAATAATGGAAAAAAAATAAATCCCACTTGTAAAAAAAATAAATAAAAATAAGACTCACTTAAAAAAATAAAAAATAGAAAAAAAAGGGCGATGATCAATAAATGAAGCCGCACTATTTATGGCCAATCTATAGTGTGACTTCATTTTACTTTTAATTATATATAGATGTTTACAATCCTTCATAATAAATATTGGTTCCTACATGAAGTGTGATTTTCCCTAAAATCTTTCTATATACCTATCTCAATATTTTAAAATTTTAAGTGCATGTTTTTTAAAATGTAAATATTTTCTATAGGTAAATAACTAAATATATCAAGGCTTATTTAAGGTAAAAAAATAATTAACAATATACTATATACTTTGTCATTATTATCTTTTTTTTAAACAGAACTTTTTTCTTGGTTTTTTTAACCTTTCTTTTTACCCACTATAATATATATATATATATGATAAAATAAAAGATAATTGTTAATAATTTCACAAATTTATATTCAGAAGTAAATTATAAAAAATTAACTATAAAAAACTATAATTAAATTTGTAGTTAAAAATTAAAAATATCATTTTAATAACTAATATGTATTTAAAAGTAAAACATATATTTTTCAATATTAACGTAACTATGTAAATTTAAGTTTAAATTTTATTATTATATTAATTTAATAAACAATTAAATTATATTTAATTATTATTACTGCTAAGAAACTTTCACCCCACCCATTTCGCCCCCCTTATTCATTTTTCCTGGTTTCATGGTGAGTATAATTTATTATAAATTTTATTATATATATTGATATATTGGTTGGTCAATATCAATGTAATGATCCATGTCAATATTAATGTGAAATATAAAATGTATACTGCGTTGTATTATTCGCAAAGGGCACTTGGCTAATTTTGCTGATTATATAAAAACTTAGGGCATGTTTAACAAGGCTTTCTATTCTATTATTCTTAAAACAATTTTGTAAAACTGTTTTTAAGAATAAGTTTTAAAAGTAAGAAAATAAAAAAATCTATTTAAATAATTATTATCAAAATCATAGTTTTCAAAAATAAGTTTTAAAAATAAGAAAATAAAAAAATCTATTTAAATAATTATTATCAAAATCATAATTAGTAAGTGTTAAATGAGTTATTCATAGTTTATAACTTTACCATTAGTGAGGTAATATTTTTCATCTTTTATTTTATTTTTCAGAATAAAAATTATAAAAAACTTTAAAGATATTATGAGTTTTCTATTTTTTAGAATATTTTATAAAAATCAGATTTATCAGACAAGTTTTTTTATTTTTCTATTTTAAAAAAAACTGTTTTCAGAGCAGTCATCACACAAGCTCTTAGGGTCTGTTTGACAGTGTTTTCTATTTTATTGTTCTCAAAACAGTTTTACTAAAACTGTTTTCGAGAATAAGTTTTGAAAACAAGAAAATAAAAAAATCTGTTTAAATGATTGTTTTCAAAATCATAACTAATGAGTGATAGATGAGTTATTTAAAATTTATAACTTTACCATTAATGAGATGGGTGTTTTTCATCTTTTCTTATATTTTACAAAACAAAAACTACAAAATACGTTAAAGATATTTTGAGTTTTCTATTCTTTTATTTTTCTATTTTTCAGAACAATTTATAAAAAACAGGTTTATCAAACAAATTTTTTTATTTTTAAAAACAAAAAAACTATTTTCAAAATATCTCAAATAGGTCGTTAATCTGTGTGAAGTGTTTTCTCTTATTTCTCCCTGTAACTTGAAGTGTTCCTCAAGAAAAGAAGGTATAGTTGCTGGATATGTGGAGTATTTATGACCTAATGATACTTTTTAATTTTAGTTGGATTGCTTTTAGAAATGACTTCCTGAACCCGACGACAATCAATAGGGGGAAATCATTTTAAAGACGCGGTATGCATAACATGTTTTAAGGCCTATTGCATTGCTTAGCCAATATATATATATATATATATATCTCATTGGTTTCTTGATCTATTATTTATGCGATCAACTATGCCAAATAATATTAACATGGGGGGAGAAATTCAATTTTTTAATATAAATTTCATATATTGAAATTTTTCACAATTTAAAATAATAGTAAAAAATTTTATAAATATTTCTCGTCATACTAGAACATCTAATGCAATTATTTCGAAGTTACTAGATCTAAATATTAAATTTAAAATTATAAAGAAAAGAAAATAATTTAGGCAAACAATTCTTTTTTCAACTAGTTATAAGAATTTAGGCAAACAGTTTTTCTTTTAACTAGTTATGAGATTCAGTGATGAAACTTGAAATTAGTATCAGTTAGTTGGAGAACCAGAACATGTGTCAAGCTCAACTCAATCTACTTCTATTTAATAACTTTGGTCATTATCAGTTATTAAATTTAATATTTAAATTTAAGTTTAAATAAAAAGAAAGATAAAATTACGATTGAGTTTATTTTTTATTCTCTAAAATCATTCAACTCACAATATTTTTTTTTAAGATAAAAACACAGTTTGAATAAATCCAAACACTATATATTAATTAAATATATCTAACATAACATTGATTATTAAATAGAAATAGAAATGCATCATAAAACGTTAGCAAAAAAAAAAAAAGAAATGCATCATAAAAAAGCCCGTGTCGTGTGGCTGAAAGATATACAAAAGAAACGAAAATACATTGTCAGAAAAAACGGCTGACCTATGAAATAAATTTAAAGCTGTAATCCTTATGAACCTCTATTCTATTGTAAGTTAAATTTGTGTTCTACTAAGTTTTTCATTATAATAATATCATCTTAATGAGAAATAGCTAAATTAATTCGAGACGCATCTCATACAACACCAAAAAAATGAAAGGAAACTTTCAGATATAATATGCACACTTGGCATTATAATTAATTATGCTTACTGAAATTTTTTGTTTAATTTGAACAAAATTCGTCCAACTTTGGTGTCCGTCCATTTTTAACGGGAATGCTACAAGACAAACTAATGTATAGAATGCACCGAATAATTATTTATGAGTGAAATACTTTAATTTATTTATTTTTATTTATGATAGAAATAAAAGTGCTTCAAAGTTCAAACAAAAGCCTTCAAGCCTACAAGACAAGAATGCTTATACCAACTAACAGAATAAAATTTAGGAGAAGAACATTAAGTAGAAAAATTTGTCAATAGAAGTTTCTTTTGATTGAAATAACATGCGGATTTTCTTCTTCCATCGTGGTGCCATACACGTTGAATACTCTCATCCATTTATAAAGAAATTAAAACGAATTACAATTACGTATATTTAATTAAATTTTAGAACATTAAAAAACATAATAAAAATAAAAGTATGCTTTATGTAGTCAATCTCAAATCGACAATGAAAAATACATTTAAAAAATGAGAAGAATTTAACAACAAAATCATAAAATAAAAAATTATTTTTATTGTTTTTACATTTAAGTATATTTTTTATCTTAATAATATTTTGATTCAATTTTTTCACCATATTTTGGTTTTCATTTTCAATTCTAGTATGATTCAATATATAATTCTTAAAATTTTCATAAAAAAGCTCTCAAAGTTTTCTATCTTGTTAAAATTTACTAATATGTTTAATTAATATATATATATTCCCTCCGGTCTCTATTATAAGATGTTTTTAACTACCGCACGTGAATTAAGAAAAGTTAGTTGTAGTCTAAAATTAATGAAAAAAAATTCTGACATTCTTATTTTACCCTTAAGGAGAGAATAAAAATACATTAAATTAATAATGATGGTAGGAGAAGAGAGAAGTTAATTGAGACTTCTAATGAAAGCATTCAATAGGGGTAAAATTGAGACTAAAATTAAATTTATTACTTAAGATCTTATATTTTGGATCAGACAAGTTTTCTAAATAACACCCTATAATAGGGACCGGAGCGAGTATATATATATAATGGATAGAAGCTAAAACCAATCAAGATTTTCTATCAAGCTTTTTTTGGGATAAAATTTTATCAAGATTCTTAAATTGATGGTATATGATAAAATTTTCTGGTTTAGGCTTGGTATTTTGCTTAATCTCCAACTTAAGGCTTTATAATTATGAATACCTATTTGAATTATTGCATGACCATTTGATAGGGGCATATAGCTATTCACTTAGCAATATGTCGTAGCATGAAAGTTTAGATTCATAATTACCCTTAACTTTATTTATTCGCTATAGTTTTTAATTACTGGTATTCAATTCAAACGAAATTTGACTTTTAATGTCGTCTCATCAATAATAAATTTAACCATTGAATCAATGTAAAACTCGTTCTTTTTCTGGCAAAAAAAAAACTGTAAAACACGTTCTTTGGATTTTTTTCATAAAACTAAAAATTGTATATTGTTATGAATTGTCTCTATCTACGCTAATCATGGTTTAATTATCTTATATACATAAATTTTTTAATAACTACATATAATTTTTTTTGGCCTGATTATAATTATATAATTATTTCTTATAATTAAATATGAATTATTTAAGAATCCCATGCATATGATAGTTAAAATAAAAGAACACTAGTCTATAAAAAAATTAAGATATAAAATAAATTTTTAAGTAAAATTAATAATTTAAATGAAAATAAAATAAAATAAAGAGATATACATATCCATAATTAATGGTGGTTAATTTGAATAAAAGAGACTTAATAGCTCTAGAAGTCATGAATAAAGAATTAAATTAAAAGCATTCATAATTTATGATATATGGCATTATGTGTCACTTTCTCACTGAGAATTGAGAATTGACGACATATAATTTTTTTTAAAAGAGCTAAGTACTTAACCTTATATATTTAAGGTACTTTTTATCAAATTAAATTAAAACTTATGGATTTTACATATAAAAATAAATCAACATTATAAATAATACAAATTAATTATAAAATAAATAATACATAAAAAATTCACTTGTTGTAATCAAATTAGATAAAAATATATTAAATATATGCTTAAATATTTAGGTTTTTTTCGCAATTTTATTCCCTAGTCCTACGTGTAAATGGGACGAGGAACTTTCGATTTTTTTACATGACACCCCTCTTTAAACCTCAAAGCATTCATCACGATTGGTTATATATATATATATATATATATATTAGAGTAAGAAGACAGAGAGATATAGATACATAGACTTAATTGTATTTCTTTCTTCGGTTGCGAAAACGATCCTCCACCGCTCTCTTTTCCTGTGACTAAAAAAGTCCTCTTTTATTTGCATCTAGACATTTCGCCATCTAACTTACCAACCATTTTACACTTTCACCCTCAATTCATTGCGCTTCTCCATCAAATTACCATAATATCGCTGTTTTTCTCTTGAGCTGAAACTATAATTTTTTTGGGTACATAGCAGACTTTAAACCTATAGTATGTCTAAATAATCAATAATGTTTTTAATATTTATCTTCAAAACTTTTTTTTAAACAAAATAATATGTCTAAATAATCAATAATGATAAATATAATAACCACGAGCGCTTGGATGTTCTGGCAGAAATTATTCTAACTTAACCAGAGGTTTCGAAAATAATGATAAATATATCATAATTTCATGTTTCATTAATACATCATAATTATTTTTTAAATTAATCACTAATTTTTCAATTTGTATGATGGTTTGTTTAATACATAAAATATAATAAAATGTAATGAAATAAAAATAATTTTGTGTTTAAATATATCATTGAAAAAAAATAATTAGCATGATGACAAAAATATTGTAATACGTCTCCATCTCTCATTTATCATTATAAAGTTTATAAAGTTTTGATAGTTTTTTTTTAATTTATCTTATTTCTGCTGTTTCTTCAACTCCCAAAATTCTCAATTGTGGTAGATTTTTTTAATTTAAAATATTTTAAGTATACAAAATTGAAGGCTTTTTGTATAGCAATTAAAGAACATCCTATCTTGAGTTGAGAAGTCATATTCTTACCTTAATTCCTAAACTAATTAACAAAAGGCAATCACATGCATATGTGAAAAGTTGATACCGACCTACCGCCATACAACCATAGAACACTCACACACACAAACGCGTAACAACAAAAAAAAAATGAAGTGTTTATGAAAAAATTGATATAGCTTGGTTGATTATTAATAACTTTTTTTTTAACGTCGATTATTATTAGCTTCCCTCGTCTACCTAGCGATAATAGGACGAGAGAAAAACCACATATGGATTACGCGTTTGATCAATTATATAAAAAAGGAGACAAGAAAGCGAAATGCCACACACCTCTAATCCAGAGGGTTCACATCTCACAAGATCGTTATTCAAGTCAGGTAACCAGAAATACTACCATTAAAAAGACTATCTGACAGACTAGTAGGAAGAAGCAAAACACCATGAGTGATTGAGAGTGCTCTTTCAGCGGGGCTATCAGCTTCCTCATTGATCTCACGAGGAACGTTCAATTCTTTTAGGACCCGTTTGGTTCGTAGAATTATTGGGAATGGATTGGAATGGAATGGAATGAAATCTTGTAAATCAAAATTTTGTTTGGTTCACCATAGAAAAGACATAGGTAACAACTTGAATTTGTTTAGTTGGACATAAAAAAATAATGGAATGAGATATAAATAATGTGCAAAAAGTCAGAATTGCACCTAAGTAAAAATTTAGCCCAACATCAATTGTTCCAATATTGTGTTCATAACGTAACTTTTATTTATTTATTTTTTACTTACAAACCGATAACATCTTGTTTTTTTGTTCAGACAATAACCTCATATTTTAAGTTTTTACATATTTTTATTTTTATTAAATAAAAAATATCTAAGTATAAATTGTAATATAAAAAATAAAAGGGAAACTTACGTATATTTCAATTCTTATTATTTTTTATTTTAAATTTTTTAAATTAAATATTTTTAGAGAAAAAAATCATATAGAAAAATTACATTAAATAACTTGTATGAATTAATGAAAAATTTTCAAGAGAAAATGAGGTACATAATCTGTGAAGTGTATTTTAAGAATAATATTTCATAATTAAGATCATTTTTGTCATTTGGTCTCAATTCCTAGTAGTAGGAATAAACAAAGTCAGGGTCCAAAGTAGAAAAGTTAACTCTCAAATTTTTTGTCATCTTCATTCCTATGAGAGTCTAGATTCCTAATCCCATGTCTAACTAAACAGTCCAAGGGTGGGAATAGAATCTGGATTCCCACTCTATAGACACCTAGAAAACGAACCAAACGGGCCCTTAGTGTTTAAAAAAATAGCAATAGTCTGCATTTATATTTTGATTGATAAATTACTTTCATTTTAAATTTAAATATTTAATCATAATAAATTATCATTAGTAATACTTATTAGTATGAATATAAATTTGAATGAAATTACTGTATAATCCTATTAATTTCAAAAAGCATATAATTTTTTGGTCATGGAATAGGCGTATTATCCATTGATAGTCCAACTAATCTCTCCCAAAGCACTTCCCAAATATTGAGAGGAAAGGGTTATATCGAAGAATTTTGCGTTCCCAGCAATTTTGCAGGTGATAAAATCTAATTAATATTAATAATTAATAATTGATTAAGAAGTATAATAATAGTAACACCCACTCAACTTTTTCGGGCCAACTAAACATCAACTCGTTATTCCCGCTTAATTTTCAGGTTTATTCTTTTAGAGCCTTTCATTGGTTAAATTACAGCCCGGTGCTTCCAGCACTTTTAACTTCTCCCAACCTCTATCTCGCCGCCACGTCATCACTAATAAATTTAAATCCAATTTTTTATTTTTCATAGTTTCCTCCCCCAATAAACTAAAAATCACCGAAAACGAAAACAGAATTTGAACTCGGACCACCTCCTTCTCCTTCGTTCTTCTCTCGTCCTGTGCTTCTCACAGTTTATTCATCTTCTTCCTCACTCACTCACTCACACACACACCCTTTCACTTTCTCTCTCTTCTACTGCTACTTAGCCTTAAAGAAGAAGAAACAATCTCTCGCTGTGTCTTTTTGTGCTTTCCTTCGTGGTATAATGTCATTAGAGCCTCAAAAGAAGGAAGATGGACCAAAAAAGCGAAGAGAACCAAATGTTCTTCGCTTTTGTTTCATAGCCATGTGAGAGCTCTGACACATTCTCTTCCGTAGTGTTTATTTTGTTGGTTTCAGTTGAGTCGCCAACTCGGTGAGTGAACTCAATGGCCTCGTCCTCACGAGCAAGGAGCAGCTCGCCGTTTTCTCACCGGAAACCTTCCACTCCATACTCGTCCACTTCATCTTCTTCGTTCATGAGCGGAAGGCTGATGCCTCGCTCGTGTTCTTCCACTGCGTCGTCTTTTTTCAACTCCGGTGGTGGACTTAGTGGTCGATCCATGACTTCGAGTCGTGGTTGTGGTGAGTCAGTGCATTGCGGTCCACCTGCTTATGGTAGTCGTTCCCTTGTAGAGTTCGGGTCGGAAGAGTTGATTGCCGACCCCCTGGATGCACCGCAGACCCGGGATAGCATTTCGGTGACTATTCGATTCAGGCCATTGAGGTAATACTTAGATCTGTGGTTCTGGTATCAGATCTATTGGCGATGAGATTTGGGGAAATTGAATATCTTATTTTGCGCATTGTGTTATCCGAGCTAAATTTGACTGAGTAGTCTGATTCGGTGTATTTCATTGCAGTGAGAAGGAGTATCAGAGAGGCGACGAGGTCGCATGGTATGCGGATGGTGATAAGATTGTCAGAAATGAATATAATCCAGCTACTTCTTATGCATTTGGTATAATTTTCTTTTTACTTTTTTATTTTCCCTTGATTCTTTTTGTAGTGTTTTTATGTTGAATTGCTAGAGTGTAATTAGGTTTCTAGTGGCATATTGATCATAAATTTGATTAAATAAATATGGTTGATAATTTTAGAATTTAGAAATGCTTGATTGTGGCAGACAGAGTCTTTGGACCACATTCAACTTCAGAAGAAGTATACGAAGTAGCGGCTAAACCTGTTGTGAAGGCTGCCATGGAAGGCGTCAATGGTATGGATTGTTTATGTTTTGATTCAACGCTAAATTACAATGTGACGTGTGAGCAAAGTCTGATTCGATACCTATTTATTGTAATGGTTTGATAAAAGCGAGTTCACTTCCAAGTCCCAACAGATGTTTCTGATTGGAGAACTAGATTGATCTGGTTAATATACACACTAGTTTAGAGTTAGAGTGGCTGATGGAGCTAGTTGACTTTGAAAGATAACTTATCCTAAATATTGCAGGAACTGTGTTCGCCTACGGTGTGACTAGTAGTGGTAAGACACATACTATGCATGTAAGTGTTACTTTTCTAGTGAACGCACTTCTTTTTAGCTTTCGATCTGAGACGTTTTGCACTGATAATTATTTATTTTATTGCCTTTTAATTCTATGGCTACTCAAGGTTCGTCATTTTGATTACACAGAATTATGTTACTGGCTAGTATCTTATTAATCAGTAAGTTATTAGTCTGTCCGACTGTAGTTATTTGTTGATTTCAATGTTAAACGCAACAGAGCATACACCACATGACAACCTATACTATAAGCATCAACATTGGGTTCTGTCAAGAAGTGTAGGTAATAAATAACTTTCCAGACACCTATTTTTTGAATAAGTTATAGTCTTTTTACCTACATTTACAAATAGTTGTGTGGCTTGTGATGGAGTCGAGCTTTCATTTACAAATGCACCAATGCCTAGGATTCAGATCGTTCTTATGAAAGGACTGAAATAATTCAAAGGGAGTTAAATTAAAAGACGATATATGTAGTGCTAGTAAAATGGGTAACTGCAGAAGTACTTTTGAATTTTGATATGATGCAACAGAGTCCTTCATTCTGATGCCAACTAACTTCAGAAAAGGGACACTAGCTGGAGTTGAAACAATTGAGATTAGAGTCATAGTTGGAATATTAAGGAGCCATATTTTAAATTTGATACTGCAGCAAGTTCAGTTAGCAGCTGTGATACACAAATATGGGTAGATATATTGTTTTGATGGGAATTTCACTGCCTAGAACAAGTATTCCTTTCCTGTACGTGGGATTTAATGTATTGATTCGAACTTCCTTTTTCCATTCAGGGTGGTGAAGGAATGTTGCCTGCATTTTGAGTCCTGTTTATTATTGGCTATATGATAACTTATTCTTGCTCGCCCCTTTATTAACCTTGAATTATTTCTGTTATTATTTTCTTTATCCTATTATACGAAGTAAGATGCTGGTAATATGGCCTGGTGCCTTGGTCTTTGAGACAGCTATTGTTGCCATATTCAATGGCGTCCAGCTGCATTATGATAAGTCCGCACGGATGACTTATACTACTCCTTATGTATGACATTTCTATGGGGATTGTGAATGATGGTCCTATGTTTATATTTTACTCATTGTAGTTTGCAACCATATGTATAGTATTATAAGCTGGTCTACTAAAAAAAGTACCCATCAATGAGTTTTTAGAGATGTGATAGCAGCCTTTGGTATGGAAATTATTTCATATTTCTTGCTTCAGTTTTGGAACACCCTACACTTTGATTATAAATTGCTTAATGTCAATATATTTTTCCAAATAGAATTGACCTTTCCAATCTAGGTGCTTCTCATTTTCTTTTCAATAATGATGTATGCAGGGAGATCAAAATTCTCCTGGTATTATACCTCTGGCTATTAAAGATGTTTTCAGCATTATCCAAGATGTAAGAATTCTTGCAAACTTATATCATTGTCTTGTGGTGCTTATCTTATAAATACATGTCCAGCATTGTGTTTTATGATCATATTATGCTTTCAAGTATAGTAGTTCAACTATTGAATATGTTAATTTAGGCAAACTTGCTAGTTTAGTCACTGAGGTTTTTTCCCCTGAATCTCAGATCATTGATATCCTCTTTCTATTATTACTTGCCCCAGTCCTAACCCATATGTTAAGAATGCCGTGTTTTTCTCTACAAGAATATCGCAAAGGTCCTAGTTTTAAAAAATGCCTAGTCTGAGCAAAAATGCAGAGCCTCTATTGACGCTAATGTTGCAACTCTGCTGCAACTCCTTAATAGTACCTATGGTTTTGTTTTGTATGGGTATCTTTGTTGATTTTTCACTTAATTATTATGGTTACATATTTGATAAATTTTATTTTTATTAAGCTGTAAAGACTCTTGATAGCTGTTACTTGACTCTTGGATATTGGTATTTTATAATCTGAAATGTCACTGCTGCCTATTACTGTCTCATTTATACTTTCCCCCATTTCGTGATGCATTTTAAGATTTTTTTTTTAAAACCTTGGTTTATATATTTTAGTTGCAAGTTATTAAATCCGTATTGCAGTAGCTTGCTATCCATTAGTAATTGTGTTTTTGCTGCAGACTCCAGGAAGAGAGTTTTTACTCCGAGTGTCATATCTTGAAATCTACAATGAGGTAATCATGTCAAACATTTTTACCATCACCTGTTTGCTGCATAAATTCTTTAACTTTTTCTCTCTGTGAAGGGACACTAGACTGAATCTTTATCCCTTGCAACACTGTCATTTTATTGCATGTTAGGTTATGTGATTCTTTTAATCAAATTCCTTTCTAGAGACATTTTGGCTTATGCTGCCATTTCTTATTGGTAATTGTTATCAGGTGATTAATGACTTGCTTGATCCAACTGGCCAAAATTTGCGTGTGAGAGAAGATGCACAGGTTCCGTACTTATATTCTCTTAAATTAAATCTTATTAATAATATTCATGTTTTTTATTTCATTCTATGTGTATCTTCATAACTCTGTTCTGATTATTTGTCTCTTTGAAATATCAATTCAATGCATATATACATAAATGTTTTTATTTGTATATGGAATCTATGTGGATGGACATTACATTAAAATTTTTTAAAAAATGATGTGATTGCTGATTCAAAACATGTTGACCATTTATTCTGTCGTTTGATTCTCATTTTATTCTACAGTTTACAATTCTTTATTTTTTTGGGGTTACACTTTTTTATTTTTATTTGTGCATGGAATCTATGTTGGTTCACCATTTTTGTTGGCTTGTGTTTCAGGGAACTTATGTTGAGGGTATAAAAGAAGAAGTTGTTTTGTCTCCTGGACATGCACTTTCCTTTATTGCTGCTGGAGAAGGTGTTTCTGTTGACACCAATGTCATATAATCACCCCCATAAAATATATGAATCAAAACTGATTGTTGGCATAAAAATGTAACTCCTGAGCTTGTTTTTTTGATGGCAGAGCATCGTCATGTTGGATCAAACAATTTTAATCTTCTGAGTAGCCGAAGTCACACTATTTTTACACTGGTAAACATTCTTGATATCATAAAATCCGGTTTCAAGTACCCATTCCCATATTTTCTTCCTTTTCATAAGAAATAATATTTATTATGTAAAGCCGAAAGGCTTTCAATTCCTGAATAACTATGCATTTATGTGCCAATGCAAGCTGCTGTGCTTATTAGGAACTGATTCTTGACCACAAACATCTAATAGTTGCTCAATTACTATATTTTGGCTCTCTGTCTGGACACTACGAGACCCACACTTACGTAAATAGTACATCTGCAGATGATTGAAAGCAGTGCTCACGGTGAAGATTATGATGGAGTGATCTTCTCTCAGCTTGTATGATGAAAATATTTGGCATTTTTAGAAAACAATGTATATTTATAATGCTTCTTAGTGATGGTTCTTGTTTCTTTGCTTGTCTTTCTCTATCAGAACTTGATTGATCTGGCTGGATCCGAGAGCTCAAAAACTGAAACAACAGGACTCAGAAGAAAAGAAGGATCTTACATCAATAAAAGTCTTTTGACACTTGGAACTGTAGGTTTTGTACAATTCTACATCTTTGGGGAGAGAGGATTTTATATTATGACATTCTCACAATATCAATGGGATAATATGCAATTTCTGTCTTGGTGAAAAGTACAGCAAACCTTTTATGATTGATTATATTGATGTTTTTGTGAATTGTGACTAATAATTTGGGGAAGCAGGCAACTAAAAATGGTTATATTGATGTATCTAATTTTATTGATTGTTAATGCAAAACATACCTATCTCACTTTATCAACTGTCAAAGAGCACTCCTGCTTTGCGGTTCAAAAAACTTAACTGGTTACAATTTTTATACGTTAATCCATTTCATTATGTTTATATATTAATTATCTTCGCCTTATGTCTTGATATTCTGATTTCAATTTGAAGGTTATTGGAAAACTGAGTGAGGGTAAGGCATCTCATGTTCCATATCGAGATTCAAAGCTTACCCGCCTCCTTCAGTCTTCACTTAGTGGGCATGGGCATGTTTCGGTGAGCCTGAGTTTCTACTCTTGGTGCTACTATTTCGTACATTCAATTATTTACTGTTCACTGCTGTCTATTTTGTGTAGAAGTACCTGGCTGGTAAATATGTTTTCTCTTTTTCTTTTTTCTTGTCTTTCAATCTATTGCTTTCTTCCTATGGACATATTACATTATTTATAAGACTGCTTAAATGAGTACCATATTAATGTTTGTTGTAACATGACAACAGCTTATATGCACAGTCACTCCAGCATCCAGTAATATGGAGGAAACTCACAATACGTTGAAGTTTGCAAGCAGGGCAAAACGAGTTGAAATATATGCTTTACGTAATAAGGTTAGCTGCAAAACTATTAATTAAATGTAGAATTGGATGTCTTTAAGTAGTCACTTAAAGTTCCTGATTCTCTTAACCATTTCTTCAACAGATTATTGATGAAAAATCTCTTATTAAAAAGTACCAAAGAGAAATTTCAAGCCTTAAAGAAGAACTTGATCAACTGAAGAGGGGAATGTTAGCTGGTGTTAATCATGAGGAGATTATGAGCCTAAAGCAGAAGGTTTTAGGCAACTCCTAAATAGTATTTCATTTTTCGATTGTCATGAAGACTTGTAATTGTATAACTTGATCTACTTCTCATACTGTCTTTTTATGAGTAGTTGGAAGAAGGTCAAGTGAAAATGCAATCAAGATTGGAGGAAGAGGAGGAAGCCAAGGTTGCACTTATGAGTAGGATCCAAAGGCTCACAAAGCTCATTCTTGTTTCTTCAAAGAACACAATTCCTGGATATCTAACTGATATGACCAGCCACCAACGAATTCATTCAGTTGGTGAGGATGACGTGAGCTCCTCCTTCAATTAATTATTGTGGATCATGTTCAATTCTATGAATTAAAATATTCATTCAGATAGTTGAAGTGCTTTTAACTTTTAACATTTGATAACATTAATAGCAGGCTGAGAGTTTCTTATTCTGAATTTCAGTAGTAGTTGGATTAATTTTAATTATGTTAAATGTTGGGTTCCTTCTAAGCTCAGGTGGTGATTTTGTTTCTCCTCTCATTGAGTCGGTACTTACCCTTTAATCTCCCTCCCAAATATGTGGTTTCTAGTATTGATAATTTATAAAGTATAATATCCAACTGAACCTCTCATACTGCGGTTATCCTTTTCTAGAGTTTGTTAAACAGTATTTGATACCTGTTTATTCTTGTATTTCTAGAAATATGATGCTCTACATGATGATTCCTTGTTGATTGAATGTGAGAGTCAAAAAGATGCTTCTATGATGTCATCGGATCCATCTCATGATGTTAGACATAGAAAATCATTAAGTAGATGGAATGAAGAACTCTCTCCAACAAGCAGTACAATCACTGAACCGACGCAAGCTGGTGAACTGATCAGTGGAACTAAACTTCCAACGGTAAAACCATGTTTGATTTCACATCATTGGTTATATACTTGCATTTTTTCATCAAATTTTCTTGTGGTACTCATTCTCCTTGGAATTCCTAGAGTTCATTGTGTTGACCAGTGAATCTACATGACATGAGCTTTGAGTGCAGCTATACATTTTGGTTAATAAATTTCAGTGGGCTTATCAGATCATTTCCAGCCAAGCTTTCTTATATATTACTCCCTCCATTCCATATTATAAGGCAATGGAAGGAGTTTCATGCATATTAAGAAACATTTATTTCATCCTTAAACTTATAAAAAAAATCCAAAATTTCCAGTTTTACTCCTATTACTTCCATCTCCTTCATTAAATATAGCACAAATTACAATATTAATAATACAATAAATGAAGGGAAAAAATGATAAATCACTACATGTTGTCTTCTATTATGGAACAAAAAAAGTCCTTCATGCTACCTTATAATATGGGATGGAGGGAGTATCCTTTTATTGACGCAATATTTTAAATTTTGAATTCATGGGACCAAAGCACAGATTGTTTTCAAGTTGGAAATATGAAAATTGGCTCATGGGTTCTATCATCCATCCAAGGGCATTTGTCTAAGTAGGCTTACAAGCCTGTGACTCTATTTAGAGAACAGCATACCAGAAGTTTGGGGGTTATAATGATTTAAAGTTTTGCACTAGTTTGATGTGAAGGAGATGGGCAAATATCTTAGGCAATGTTTGGGAGTTTATGAGAGAACGGAATGGAATCATAAATAATGGAATGGAAAGGCGAGTGGAATGGCAAGTCATGTGCCATTCCATCGTTAGGCAGTTTAATGAGGAAATGCAAGGAGTTGTTAATGGAAAGCTATGATGCACATAGATAGGTAAGGGTATTGAGTATGATATGATACAAGATATAAGATATGACAAATTTTAAAATTTTAAGATATGGGTATAAGAGATATATATATAATTATATATATTTGAAAAATTAATGTTTCAAGAAAGAGAAATTAGAAACAATTTAAGTTTTAAACAAGTATTCTAAAAACAATATAAAGACATCTAAAATAAGAAACTGAAAATTGAGTTTTTCCTACAAGCTCTTAAGTTATTTTAGAACTTTTTGAAGAAGAAAAACTAATAGTAAGTCTTATGAAGTACATTACATATATTGTATGTAATATGTATTGGATATGAGTATGTATTATTTTTTGAAGTATCGATGCAATAAAGATGGAAAGGAATTATTTTTCCAATACTATCCTTATAACTAGAATGTGATTCTATCATGTTTTTAGCTGAAGAGGATATAATTGTAATTGTACATTGTGTCCATTTCATTCCTTCCCAAGACTTTCAATTTGGTAGGACAAAACATTTGGGCTTTGGATGGAAAGGAGGGGTCTTGGAATTCCTCTTTTTCCGTTACATTACTTCCTTAAAAACCTCCAAAACAATGGTTCAGCCCGTGTTGTTTATTTTATTCCGTGTTTTTCCATCCCTTGCTATCCATCTAACCACACCCCAAAGCTGGTGAACCTGGAGAGTAAGAGTATATGTAGAATGGCATAAGTGGCGGTACATGGGTTTATATGGGAATTAGCATTAGAGGACAATATGATAATTCTGATTAGCAGAGTTAACGATGGGATGTAAAATTAATACATTCTAGGACTAATAATAATGTGGTTGTTTTGTGACCCATGATCATTCTTCATTGTCAAGGAAATTATCACAGACAGAAAAGTTAGTTAATCCTCCTGATGCTTTTTTAACACCTTTGGTTGTCAGAATTCCAGGTCCATATTATGGAAGTTTATCTGATTTTTTAATTAGTGTTCTCGGTGCTACGTGGGCATAACTTTATTTTGCTTCAATTTTGTTATTTTAAATGGTTGTTTACTGCATCCTCTACTGAAATTTATGTGTTGACTTTTTGTTGAATTGTAGGGAGGGATGGCAATGTCTGATCAAATGGATCTTCTTGTTGAGCAAGTCAAGATGCTTGCTGGAGATATTGCTTTCAGTACCAGCACTCTGAAGCGCTTGATGGAGCAGTCTGTAAATGATCCTGAAAGCTGCAAAACTCAGGTATTTCTACCTTGTCTTCCTAGTGCGTTGCATTCAAATGCATTAGTAGATGACAACTAGGGCTAAGAATTATTTGGGGATTCCTTAATCTGGCCATAAAAACAATTAGAAATTATCAATAAGTTGGTGAGTATATTTCTTATCCATTATTCACGAATTTGATTTCCATGGATTTCTGCTCATTTGAGGTTCAAAGACCTTGATTATTGTGAGCCCGGATTTGAGATTCCTACTTTGATTGGCTTTGAATAATTGTTGATATCTTCAGCTCTAATTCGTATGTTGATATTAAAACCAGTATTGTGCTTCCGTGCTAACAGAAATACTGTATGGCTGTATGCTGCTAATTATATACTTCTTTGCAGTCCTTCATCAAATAAAAAGACAAAATCACTTCTTTGCAGATTCAGAACTTGGAACGTGAGATCCAAGAAAAAAAGAAGCAAATGAGGGTTTTAGAACAAAGAATAATTGAGAGTGGTGAAGCTTCAATGGCTAACACATCATTAGTTGAGATGCAGCAGGTAGCATTATTGATTGTAAAATTATCTAATATTCTTACTGGTTTGAAGTTTTCATGGTTTAATATCAAGCTCATTTTTTCTTCTTTGTTCTCTTTCTGGGTTTGTTTTGACAGACAGTCACAAGATTAATGACTCAGTATAATGAAAAGGCCTTCGAACTGGAGGTGATTACTATTTTGACTATACTAGCTTTTCTAGAGTCATCTGATTATCTCCAAAACTGAATCTACCCCCCCTCCCCAAGCTGGTTTTTAAGCCATGACATTTATATGCTCAACTTTGTTTTATGGGAGAATTTTTTTTGTTAATAATTCTGGTTGACTTGCATTGTTCAGTGGTAGTAACTTTAAATATTTGTAGTTAAAATCTGCAGACAATCGTGTTCTCCAGGAACAACTCGACAATACGGTATGAGTTTGCCATTTACTAATTTATGCTGCTTGATATTTTCTTTAATTTCAAAATTTTTTCATCTTATATAATTTGATTTGAAGGTGCTGCTCAGTGCCCACCTTATCATGCCAATGTTGATATCATTGTTTTTTGCTGATAGTGTTCAGTGAACAAAGAATTACAAGAAAAAGTGAAGCAGTTGGAGCGGCAATTGGAAGCAGTTTCCAGTGGTAGTTCATTAGTATCTTCTGAACATTCTGTATCTGGGGAGAACATTGACGAGTTGAAAAAGAAAATACAGTTTCAGGTAACTCAATTCTGTTTTTAGAGGAGCCTGTGAATATTATTTGCTTCCCCTCACATTGTTGTTGTTAAGATTGCTATTTTTAACTTATCTTGAACTTCTTTCAGGATATGTATTAACTAAATATATGCAGATAGTTGATTATTACACAATATGGTTATTTTTGCCATCTAGTTTACAGTTGTGTTCAGTTGAGCTGCCTAACCGATTGATATTTTTGTCCTCCCATTTTCAGGAGATTGAAAATGAAAAATTAAAGCGGGAGCAAGTTCAACTGTCTGAAGAGAATAGTGGGTTGCATGTGCAGAATCAGAAACTATCCGAAGAAGCTTCTTATGCCAAAGAACTGGCCTCTGCTGCTGCAGTGGAACTGAAGAATTTGGCTGGTGAAGTAACAAAACTTTCGTTGCAGAATGCAAAATTGGAAAAGGAATTGATTGCTGCTCGAGATCTGGCCAACTCTCGGAATTCCAGTTTGCAAACTTCTAACGGTCTTAACCGCAAGTATAATGATGTGAGATCTGGAAGGAAGGGTAGGATTTCCACCCGTGCTAATGAATTTTCAGGAGCTGTTTTAGATGACTTTGAGGCATGGAGTCTTGAAGCAGAAGATATAAAGATGGAACTACAGGCTAGGAAACAACGGGAGGCAGCTCTTGAGGCTGCATTAGCTGAAAAAGAACTTGTGGAAGAGGAGTACAGGGAAAAAGTTGAAGAGGCTAAGAAAAGAGAAGCATCCTTGGAAAATGATTTAGCAAATATGTGGGTTCTTGTTGCGAAGTTAAAGAAAGAAGGAGGTTCCATCCCAGAATCAAACATTGATCAGCAAAATGGGAACGGCGCAGAAAACATTAATGATCCAAAAAATAACGATATTGAAAGTAATAAGGTCCCTAGAGAGCAAGTTCCTGACGTACCAAAATCTGATGTTCCCAAGGATGAATCCCTGGTTGTTCGTCTTAAGGTAACACTGCCGGTGCAGTTATCTGTACATTTCGTTGTTTTTATTATGTCATTTTCAGTACAACATAGTGGCACTATTAATTTCCATGATATAATTATTATGTGTGTTCAAATTAGTACGAATTATGTTCTAAGGAGATTGTTTTTGGTCTGTATTATATTTCAGGCACGCATGCAAGAGATGAAGGAAAAAGAAATCAGGTACCTTGGGAATGGAGATGCCAATTCCCATGTGTGTAAAGTATGTTTTGAGTCACCAACGGCAGCAATTCTTCTCCCGTGCCGGCACTTTTGTTGTAAGCCTTACCTAATTTCTCTAAATCATCATGCTTTGCCATGTTTTTGGCCATTTTCCTTTAGACTTTCATAATCAATCATCTAATAACTAGTGTACATTTGCAGTGTGTGAATCTTGTTCACTTGCTTGTTCTGAGTGTCCAATATGCCGCACAAATATTGCAGATAGACTCTTTGCTTTTACCTCCTGATCCTGTCAAAAGGTGTTGCAACATATTGTTATACTTGTTGTGAACCATATTCAAATTATGTAATACAAGTATAAAATTTCACCCTTTTTTTTTTTGTGTCTTTATTTTAGCAGGGCTCTCTCTAAGAAAGTACAACTTTTGCAATTACAGGTGTAATTCTTTTATTAGTTTCGATGAATGTAAAACTGTTCTAAAGGTATTTCAATATCTTCTTTCTTTTTATTCCGCCCCTGGGGAACTGTATAATAGGGAGAGACAGGTGGAAAGAAGAATGTAAAAAGGTGAAGAAAGGGTGTGAACGACACTGCTGTAATAAATGTCACTTTGCTTATGTAATGCAGCAGAATTTTGTCTGTCATCTTCCTTATGTCATTTTCTGTATATAGGATCAGTTTGGTTCCTCACTCCCCCCACATGCTGCCCTTGCAATACGATTTTCTTATATTCGCAATTGCAATTTTACTCACTTAACCTGGTATGTATCATCATCATTCTGCTATTTTTTTTTGGGAGGACCGAACATCGTACTGCTGATGCTTCACAATCCACATGCAAACACTCTCCGCGTGCATCTAATTTAATGGGATGTGAGGGCAAAGTTTGGAATCCATGATTATAATATGGCAGGTTATAATTTTAAATTTAAGGGTGTTTTGTAATTAAGTTTTAATTTAAGGGGTACACTATGGTTTTTTGTTTATTTCGTAATAAAGAAATGTTTACATTTTCATCAAGAGACAAATTGTAAATGAGCATTCATGTCTTTTTTTTTTAATTTTGATTTAAATGTAATCAACCGTGAGATTATTTAAGTCATTTGATTATGAGAAACTGAGTTAAATGCCTCTTTAGCTATCTTAGTTAACAGATGCACATTTTTTACTTGGTTTAGAATGCATAAAAATTAGGGAAAATGACACTTAAGGACTAAAATTTTTAATTAATTCCATTTTAGGATAAAAAATTGAAAATACCATAAAAAGACCATGGTCTCAAATTAATTAAAAATGTAAATATAAAATGAACTAAATACCCTTGTAAAAAGGTTTTATACTTAACATCTGCATTTTACTATTCTTTTTCATAAATTTGATACTGAACATTCCTAATTTTACACTGAATACATTGTGGAATGTGAGTGTAAAACTAAGGAAGTTTAGTGTCAAATTTTTGAAAAAGAGTAGTAAAAAGCAGATGTTAAGTAGTAAAAAATGGAAGTTAAGTATAAAATTTTGAGACTTATCCAGTATAAAATCGGGGGTCTTCAGTGTCAAATCGTGGAATATGAATAGTAAAACGTAAAAAACGTAAAAGATGAGTGTAAAATTCTAAGAGTTGAATTTTTTATTGTGTCCAGTGTAAAATCAGGGAAATTCAGTGTAAAATTTCAGAAGAAGAGTTGTCGCACTTGGAAAAATGTGACGAAAAGAAAAAAGAGAACAAATCTAGTTTTCGAATGAAAATCGACTTGTGAGGAGTCGCAACCAAAATTTTGAGGAAAATCTTGGGAAACCGAATTAGAGAGGAAAGGGTGGTCTGCGTAATCAAAGTTGGATTCGGGAGTCGATTGTGTGTGGGGAAGGTGTTAGGCACCCAAAACACTCATTCTTAGGAACGGTTACCTTACGTTGATTGTGTAAATTAATATGGCTTAAAAATATATTTTGATTTTCCTTTTATTATTCACATGCAAGAAAAAAGGTAGAGAAAAATTTAAAAAAAAGATTTGCAAAATTTGGGAAATAGAATAAGAAAAATAATTTAGCTTAGGAATTAAGGGGGTTTAGAGAAGAAAATGAGGAAAAAGAGATTTAAGAAAATAAATTGAAAAATAAGATAAAGTAAATAAATTAAATTAGGATTGAGGATATTTAAGTAAAATGAGGAAAAGGAATTCAGAAAATAAATTGAAAAACATTTATTAAATTAAGGGAAAAAACACCGAATAAATCAGAAAATATTTATTTATTTACAAAGACGGACTTAGAAAAATAAATTGGTAAATATTTAAGGAAAAAATACCAAATAAATCAGAAAAGACTTATTTATTTACAAAGGCGGACTTAGAAAAATAAATTGGTAAATATTTAAGGAAAAAATACTAAATAAATCAGAAAAGACTTATTTATTTACAAAGGCGGACTTAGAAAAATAAATTGGTAAATATTTAAGGAAAAATACCAAATAAATCAAAAAAGACTTATTTATTTACAAAGGCGGACTTGACCCAGGACCAGAGCTTGGAGCCTACGTACCCTGCGATGGGGATCAAAGTCCACGTAGTTCGGGGCTAGAAATGCGTGTCTGTGAGTTGATATTTTTTAATTTTTGTAATAAGAGAAAGTTAATGGAAAAATAATTTAACTTTTTGCAAACAAAATAATTTTCTGAGATTGAATTAGTGTGTTTTAGTTTGCAAAAGATAATTTAATTCCGCTTACTTACTCTTCTTTTATTTTGTCTTGAAAACATTACTTCTATTTTTTTTATTTTTCAATTTTATTTAATTTTTTTGACTTTCGAAATAACATATTTTGTGCTTTTGAGAATTCTTCTTTAAAAAGAAAACCAATTCATCTATTGTAGACTCGCAGTCATACCCGATAGATTGATTCCTTAATTACCTACAGAAATTCTAAACTTCGCGGTACAAATGTGTTATCATATAAGTAAAGCAAAAGTTAGAAGATATTATTATTCTCTCGTTTTGAGATAATGATTTCAATAAATTGAAAAGAAACTGGTCATATTATCAAAATTTGTTCATTTATTATTTATCATTTTTGAAATATAATTGTTTTCTCAAAAATATTATTTAATTGGCATATCTATGTGGACTCACAATCTCACGTGATAACTTGATAAACTTACATACCTGCGCGGGTTCTAAGAACTCACGTGGTGTAATTATTAGATCAATTATAGTGACATTATTATTTTTTTGAAAGATCATGTTAATATCTCAACAAGCTCTCAAAAGATTTTTTTTTTGGTTTAGAAATAATAATAATAGAAATAAAAACGAAACTTCATACATTACCGGTCATTATAAGATAAAACTTGGATATGAAACGGGTACCAAACAAAGTATTAAGCATAACTTCGATCATTTACAAACATTTGCTGCCGATATTACCAAAGCTCAGACATCACGAAGGACAAACGAAATAGTATGGATTTGAACAAGGATTATAAATCTCTAAGTTAAGAATCAAATTATCTCCCTCTTGCAACGCTTTGGGGAAGTGAACCTAGAAACTACCTCGCGAAATTGTAAAGGATTAGGTACTGTGCAAGTCAGCTTGACACTTTTCTGGACACTAAAACAACCCATGCCATATCACTTTCCTATAAGACCAATGATGTTCTATTAATTTTAGGATCTGTAAGGCATCATGCATCAACAATAAGAGCATAGCACATTGTATTCATCGAAGAGGTACATTGCTTTAGTGGTGTTCCATTTAATCCTCTACCTGATTAATAGGACAGTTCCATAAGACAGAAGTATGTATGGGGTAACTAGCGTCACAAATTTGGGACTAATTTCCTAAGAGAATAAATGCCCTCCTATCCTTTAAATCAACCCGTGAGCTAAAGCATGTCTGCAAACTCCCAAAAGACACATGAAGTTAAGGAATACCACTTCCTGCAACTCATTGTCATTCCAGGACATCAAAGAGCTTAGATTCCTCGCTGGAACTCCAGATTCACACCAACAATCAAGAGGAATTAAAACTTATATGACTGGTAACAATTTTCAGCAAACTTTATCGGTAATCAAGTCAAATTGAGGGATGTAAACAGTCCCCATTTTGAATCTATATAACCATTTGACACAGGGCAACTCGAACAGTAACATATCAGAGTAAAAAATTTCACAGCAGAACCTCTAATTGCTAACCCAAAATGTCTCAACGACAAAGTACCAATCATATGAGAATTTGGGCAAAATAAGAATTAGGATCGATCTCCAGATGAAACTATGGTCCAACAGGCAGCTAAAGCATTAATTCAAACATGGATTCAAACCACAGAACACCATCCCCACGGGTTCACGACCCCCCTTTTCATGAAAACCAACCCAGAAAATCAAACCGAAGAAGAAAAAAAAATTTCAGACTGACCCCAGTGTCGCCGGTGTAGGGGAAATTGTGACTGTTGTCTCCACCGCCTTCACCACTCTGCAATTCCGGCCTGACCTTCTTCCGGCAATCCCTCACCGTATCTTCCTCCGCGGAAATTTCTCTTCCTCTGTTTCAATTTCCCAGCCTTCCTTTTCTCGCGGCTTCCCCCCAGACGAATCCTCCAGCTTTTCGGTTCCCTTCCCCTTTTATAAAGCTCTCTGCGGTGCTTGGAGGAGAAACCCGAGCGTGTGGTCCCTCTGTTCTTCCAGTTTCGTGCACGTTACCATCTGCTGCTGCTTCTTCTTCAGGTTTCTTGCTCTGCTTCCTCGGTCTCTGCTCTCTTCCTGTCACACCGCGCCCTCAGCTTTTTCTTCCTTTTCTTTCACGCTGCCTCTGCCCTAGCCGTTCTCTGCCTTCCTCCTGCAGCTTTTCCCTTCGCGGCCATGCCTCCTGCAGCTTTCACTGTGGCTCTCCCTCGGTTGCCTGCTCCCCCTCTTTCTTTTTCCTCGTGGCCCTCTCGCGGCTCCTCCCGGTCGAGCTCCCTCGGCCTCTGCTCTCTTAGGGCAACGCCCTTAACACGTCCACGAGCCCTCACTTGGGCTCGTGACGTGTTTGGGCTGAAGCCTTTCAGCCCAAATATATTATATAGATTTTTTTGTTTTTTCTTTCTTCCCCTTTTTTCTATATATATGTTTTTTTTAAAATTTTATTTATATATCATTATTTATTATTTATTTTGTTTTTTATTTGTTTTTTTTTCGGAAAATACCCGGACAAAATGGGGTATTCACAAGAGTAGTAAAAAGCAGATGTTGAGTGTAAAATATTTTAATAAGGGTATTTATGTTATTTCCTATTTAGAATTTTGATAAATTTGAGACCATAGCCTTTTTTTTGGTATTTTCAAATTTTTTGGTTTTAAAATGAGATTAATTGAAAATTTTGATCGTCAAGTGTGATTACCCCTTACAAATTATTAGTTTCTACCAAGCTAAAACAGACGTGGGTGTATATAAGAAAAAAAAAAAAATATATATATATATATATATATATTTTTTTACCAGAAGAAAAGATTTTATTGTTTACACCTTTCTAAAATGGGTCCATATGCCTCAAGCGCCCAACATTGCAATTATTGTTTTTCAAGAAAAAAAACGCTAGTCTGTGTTGTGTAGGTGGTCCCTCACCAGGCTGTTTATCTCCCGGTTTGTCTCATGTCTACTAGTAGTTGATGTCGACCTCCTTAAGCTTTCATCAGTTGCGCATGAAGCATGCGCTTCTCAAATGCAATCAAATATTGGTAATCCCTTATTCAGTCGATCACAAATCACAATCACACACTTTTAAGCTTCCTCTTTTTTTTTTTTGGGAATTCGAAAGATAGACTCCTAATCTGTTCTTCTCCCCCCCCCCCCCACCCCCCCGGGCGGCCCCTGTTGTTTGGTTTTGAAATTGGCCATATAATTTATGTTGGTTCATCCATACACAATTGTTAGTGTTTTTTTTCAATCAGCTGGTACATTTGATCATGGAAAGAAGTAGCCACTAGGCCAAAATATTACCGTTGCACCAAGTTGATTATCTTTCCCTGTATGTGAGAGTTTTTTTTTCGATAAAATAAAATGGAATGGAATGATTAAAGGGAGTACACCATGGTTTGAATAAATTTTTATAAGGGAATGTAATAGTAAGGGAGGGTCTCTCAAGTTCTCTTTAGTCATCCAAAACTCAATTTTATTATCCCCGAATTGAGGAGCATGGATGGAATGGTTTAGGGTTTATATTATATTTATAAAATTATTTCAAATCTTATTAAAACACACATATATCTAATAATAATTATTATTGATCTCTTCCTCACCACTCTCATCCTTTTCACTATATAGAGTTATTTCCTGATCTTTAACTACATCAAACTATTCTCCCAATCTTTTTGTAGCCTGAGAATTTTTAATTTTTTTGCTATTGGGGACTTTGAATTTAAAAACGGTGAATAATTTTTTTCTAACAAATTATAATTGTAATCTTATATATTTATAAAGAATAACAAACAAAAAAATCTCATTGTATAAAGGCTACTTAGGAAAAAATATTTGAAGTTTATTAAAAAATATTTTATACTTTTTAATTTGAAGTGATTTCATATTTTTAATCTAAATTAAATTATAAAGATAATATGATAAAGAAAATGTTATAAACCATTTTATTTCATTAATTTTATAATAACTTTCAAACAATAACTAAATGGAATCGTTCTTTTCCATCTTAAAACTTTCAAACAATAGAACATTATGTTTCATTCCGTTCCATTCCACTTTATTCCATTAATAACAATTTCATTCCATATCATATTAAACTCCCAAACATATTAATATTCTTTTTTTTGTAAAAAAAATCTGCATTAATCATATTTAAATTATTTTTAATATACGCTTCAAAATAAGTTATTATTAAGCGATTATATTTAATACTTGGTGTCAAAAATATGTTTTCATGGAAATATAGTTGTTTGTAAATGCTAGTTTTTATAATCGTGTTTTTTTATTATATAATCTATTTATAGATTATAGATTTAATCATCAATAGATATATGTTTATTACTAGTTTAATTTAATAATTAGATCTTACTGAAAAATTTGCGCTTATATACTTGAAATTCAAATTTATCAAAAATGGAAAATATTAAATCCATGAAATAATTAAATCATGGGTTTTTTAAAATAGTTGTCCGGTTGGACATTTTCTAGAATGGGATTTGTCTATATTTGGGAAATAAATATAATGTATATATAAAAAGAAATACAGAAAAATAGATAATCAATAATAGATAAAACAGATAATTCAAAACATTTTTTTTCTTCATTTTGTCTCTTTATATGTGTGTGTATGCAGATAGTGGCCAAAAGAGAGAATTCTCTCAGTGCACACAGACGCACATGCATGTATATGCAATTAGCAAGATGTGTGTGTACATTGATAAAAGGTATTGGTTGGACTCAATTGGCAGGTGGTTTAGTCGAACAAAGAGAGAATTATCTCCATTTGCATCAATCAACCATAATAGAAAGTCCACGTGTCCTCACGTACCATCAGAGACAGACAATTTAACGCCCACAGGAAAAAATATTGTTATATAAGAATCCGATTTGAAAATACACTACTGATATAAATTAAATTTTTAATTAAACTAAATTAAATTTTTAACTGGTACTATTTATCTATAAATATTTTTCTATACAAATCATAAAATGTCTTTTTCCCAAAGCAAGGAAAAAAGAAAATTCAGTGCCCACAACAAAAAATATTTCCTTACAATGACTCTATTTGAAAATTTATTACTCATATAAATTGAATTTCCACCTGAACTAAACTGAATTTTTAATTGGTACTGTTTATTTGTACATATTTTTCTATATAGTTCCCAAAATATTTTTTTCCGCAGGAAAAAGATGATTTAGTACCCACAAAAAAAATATTTCTCAATAAGAATCCAATTTGAAAATTCAGTACTCATATAAACTAAATTTTCAACTGAACTAAATTGAATTTCGAAGTGATACTGTTTATTTGTAAATATTTTTCTAGACAGGTCTCAAAATGTCTTTTTCCCAAAGCAAGAGAAAAAGACAATTCAGTACCCACAAGAAAAAATATTTCTCTATAAAGACCCGATTTAAAAATTCAGTACTCATATAAACTAAATTTTTAACTGAGCTAAATTGAATTTCCAATTGGTACTATTTATTTGTAAATATTTTTCTATGCAGGTCCCAAAATATCCTTTTCGAAGGGAAAAAGACAATTCAGTACCTCCATAAGAAAAAAATATTTTCCTACAAGGATCCAATTTGAAAATTTAGTATTCATATAAACTGAATTTCTAATCAAACTAAATTGAATTTCAAACTAGTACTGTACATTTGTAAGTATTTTTCTATACAGGTCTCAAAATATCTTTTTCCCTAAAAGCAAAATATAAATGAAAAAGATTACGAAGAAAAAAAGAAGAAAAGAAATGAACAAAACTATATGAACAAACACTTCAACACAGCACATAGATCCTATTAAGAGAAGAAATTGAACAAAACAGTTATCAGATTAAATATCGAAAGCCATTGTGCTTCGATCTACACATTTCTTTTGCAGCTATTGCTTTTGGATATAAACACATCCTAACTTGAACATCTTCATCATCAAAGGTTGGGTAGTGCTCATCCTGATCCTGCAACATTCATGAAGAGCACTTTGTTCAGAGAGTATAAAAACAAAAGACAAAATAATAAAAACACAAAATAAAAATGAATGAAATAGAATATACAACAAAAAAGTTTGAGAGATAAAAAAAAGATTTTATATTTTTATTTCTGTTTGGCCTAGAAGATATAATATCATTAATCCAATAGAGTGAAAAAAGGGTAAATTGGATGGGAGTGGGTCAAAAAGGTCAGTGAAAAAAAATAAAAAATAAAATTGATATTTTAATATAATCTTTTGTCCTATAAATATCTTAAATTATTAGATTTGTCAAGTAAGTTATATATTGTTGAGACAGCTCTAACTGACTAATTATGCCCCCTGATCTGATTGCCTTTCCTAATCACCATTTTGTCTATAAAAAAATTGAAGACCCAATTGTTGGGAAAAGAAAATGAAAGAACCAATTTGATAAAATTTCAACGAAACATAACGTATCAAACAACTCTTCTATATTATACTAACTTTTTTGCACCTTACTCTACCCTCAATTTCCCAAACAATTCCCAATCCTATGTCTCATTCTCTAGAAGCAGAGAGTATAGCAAACCTTACAGAGAGGTGGTAACGAAGCATCAAGAACGTCTTCAAAGCAATACCCAGGTATGGTCTCAATCAAATACTCAGAAAAGCTGCTGGTCGAAACTGCTTCTGTGTCACTAACCATGGTATCAGAATTCACCACTGAATTAGAAGAGCTGAAATTCTCGTTGCAATCCGATCTGGGTCTGTTTGTGTTAGAATTCCGACTCGATCTTCTGCCTCCACGACAATCATTATCCATTCTCTTACACTCTGTAATAATGGCATTGCAGGAAGATGAAGATGGGCCCACTGAACAATCAGAAAGCTTCACCCCTGTGAGAAGAAACCTATTGTGTTTCTGGATGTGTTCGTTGGCTCTATGGATGTTAAGGTCACATTCTCTGCACAGTATTGCTCTGTCTTCTTTGCAAAATAGGTATGCTCGCTTCTCCTGCAACATAATTAAAACAGTGCTTTAAAGATCAGATTTCTCTCTGAGATTTGGATTAAAGAAGAAAAAGAAGAGAGAGAGAGAGACAGAGAAGCAGTACTTGGCAGATATCACAAAGAGGGGAATCTTTAGAGTTGGGATGGTGAAGAGAGAAGCGTATGTGTTTGCCTGCGAGCTTGTTGGCATGGTGGATACTGCAATCACATCCATGGCAGAGAGCAGCTTCGTCAGCAGCACAGAACACGGAAGCTTCCATTTTCTCACACACATCGCATTGGATCTTCATCCCTCTAATCCTCTTTTCCTTCTCTTTGTTGATCTAGCTAGCCTTTTGTTCTAGGATTGAACCTGGGGAGAAAATCTGCAGATTCTCAAGAGTCAGGGTTTTGAATATGAAAGTGGAAGGGAGCATAATAGGACAAAAGAATTACGGGCAAGGAGGCATTAGGGACCAGAGAGAACAGCTAGACCCACTCAAGACCAAGCGGATATTAACTGCTTTCTGATCACTTGGAAGAAAACTCTGGACGATATACCTATTTCTTTACTTTTCTTTCTCTTTCTTAGAGTAAAGAGTGAGGTTGAACAAGTTGGCTCTATTGGGATACTTATTAATTATTCTATGTATTTTTATTTTGGTAGAAAAAACCTTTCACTCTCATTCTCTGTGTCTCGCCTTAAATTGAAAGCATGGCCTCTGCATTTCAAAGGATGGAGCATATATAGGTCAATAGATTTTTTTCGTGGGAGAAGATTTCACTTTTTGTCTTAAAAAAAAATCTTTAAAATTAATATAAACTTTCAAGTTTCGATGTTAATATTTGTCAAATGAATTGATCTCTCTTTAGCGATCAAACTAACTCTTGGATTAATGCATTAAGGCAATTTGAATTAAGATGAACATAATAATTTTTTGGTTTGAAATGTGATATTTATTGCAATATATAAATATAAAAAATATAACGTTTGGTTTGAAAATTCTAGTACAGTATAACAAGGAAGCAAAGGAGTTTGTGGCAGGTATTACATGTGAGAATGCAAAAAAGAAGAGATTATTTGACAAAGAAAGGAGGTAAATCCAGAGAAGCCCCAGCAAACCACAAGTATTTTTGGATCTGAATGATCTTTCAGTCATACATAATGTCTTTTATATATATATATATATATATATATTTGACAATGTCCTATCGTATGCCTCACGTTTTTCCTCTTCAATCTCTATCCTCTAAGACTTCTAAACACATCAATTATTGTCACGCTCCATACCTAATGTAAAAGGACACTATACTACACTACATATTATCTTACATGTATAATATGCATATCAATACAGCTTCCTTCATTTGTTCTTTTTCGAAGTTTTGGTCCCACCCTTTTGCTTCTTCTTTGATTGTCTTAAAAATTAATTTATTAGGTAGAATAATTTAAAAAATTTAAATTATATTTATATCTATCATTTTAATATATCACTATTGATTCATTTGTTATAGCATTTAAACTAGTTGGGTCATTGGGCTAACTAAGAATAAAGCAGGTCTTATGACTCAAAAAATATTTATAAAGATATTAGAGGTAAGATATAAACTAAAACATGAGTTAACTTCCTATCAATTGGACTAATCATTATCGGTATGATAACTATAACTTAGCCCGCAGCATATATATATATATATATATATATCCACTCAACCATCTTGATACAGTAGTAGATATATATTAGCTTAGTTATATATTTTGCTGATAATGCAGTTTTGTTTTATAGACGCCATTTTGTTTTTCTTTGTAACCATAGTAAACTAAGTGCCTGTGTAGTTTTCAGTTTTACAAAAAAAAAATTTAAGTTAAAATAATTATAATATGTAAAAATAAAATTTGGTTAAAAATAGTAAAATTTGTCACAAATTTATTTATTTAAGTAAAAGAGAGTGCTTAATCTGAGTCACGTTGAACTTTCTCACTGCACTCTTTACGAAAGAGACACTGCTGAAAGTGGGGTTGAGTAGAGCACTGTACCACTTTAAATTTTGCTTTTTATAGATTTGACGTTTGTTTGAATTAATTAATTGTGCTTCATAATAGAATATAATTGTGTCTGAATATATACATTTTTTGCTAGAATTATGTTTGAAAATATAAGACCTTTTACCAATAATAATTTGAATGAAATCCTCGTTCGTAACTATACACTACACCTAATAATTTGTCCCTTTCACCTTTAACCTGGTCTGATCAATGTAAACAGTTTTGTTGTTATACTTAAATGTGTGACCATATTAAAATTAGATCTAGACATGATGAGAAAAAAAATCATGATATTATAAAAAAAAAATTGATCATGTGATACTGAATTGAAAAGGTCATGTACTTATTTATAAAATATATATAATTATTATATTATTATTAGATGTTAATTAATTATTGGTTGTTGAATTTGTGATTGCTTGCAATATTTAAATATGAATGGATAGGAATGGGATAAGTGGAAAATAGAAGAAGTAAAAGAAGACGACAAATAACACTTTTTTTTCAGAATGGATATATATATATATGGGAGATCTGAATTTGGGAATCTTAGAACCAATAATACAAAATGATGTAGGAGATATCCACCTTGTCAGAATCAAAAAGGGTGGCTTTGAAGATAATAAGATGATTTCGTTTTCCAATTTTTAAATCATAACATGTTTAATTCTTCTAGTTCCAATATAGTTTCTCACATGACTCACGGTTTCAATGATGTGTTCCGATCTCCTTCACTTAATCATTAAATTTAAATTATTTAAATGTGTATAAAATGTATGAGATAATAGATCGCGTGTAGTTTGAGAGAAAATTTCTTAGAGCTTTTTAATGTCAGAAGTTTCTCTTTCACTTAAAAAAAATGTCAAAAGTTTCTTTCTCTGGTTTCTAACATTTAACTTTACTTTTTTACCTTTATCCTCCCCCCCTCCCCACAAAAAAACAAATATAAAATATAAATAGCTAATTTATATGAATAAGAGAATATAATTAAAAATAGTTTAAATTATTAAATTTGTTAAAAATTTAAAATAATTTTAAAATTCGCCCCCTATTTTATGTTTAATATTTTTATTGTATAATTAATAAAAATTAATTGTATTAACTTATTTACGTAATGGTAAAATTAGAAAATAAATAAATAAATAAAACACATAAGCCATATTTATATATATTATATTTTAGATAAAAAAAAATATCTTAAATGCATCTTGTATTTGGAATCGAAAAGAGTATTATCTTATAAGTATGATTGGCTTTGGTCTAATATTACTGTGTTTTGCTTTGTATTGAAGGTTATTATAGGGTTTCAGAATGTTTTGCTCTCTCATGTTGAAGGAGAGAGGGTTTCTTGGTTGCCAATGAAGATGCAGCTTCGGCGGACGGAGGTTATACTCGAGGGGGGCCTGCCCCCCATTCCCCTCCCAATTTTTTTCTTTTAAATTTTCTATAATTAAGGTCACACATTACATAAAAATGTCTTGCTGCACGTAGACCCATCGTTCGTGAAAAACCTCCAATCTAATGGCCTGTAAAAATTAATAACCTCTTGGTTGATGTTTTAATAAAGTAGTAAGCAATGGGTGTAAACAATAAGTTTTTCTTCTCGGTGCAATGAGAGCTAGCATTGTATTACTGAGTTAAACAGCATTTTTCTTCTTGTCTGTGTTATTGCTTTCTAAGTTTTTGTTAGTCCTCATGATTTGGTGGTTGTTCTTTTGGTACTGTTTTGGAATTTTGTTGTTTGGTTTTTTTCTCCTTTTAATAATAAAATTACATTTTACCGGTAAAAAAAAGTACACATTCATTTCCCTTCAACTTCGTGTTAGGTATTGGTTTATTAGTCATAAATTATCCAAATTAATAATCATTCGAGTGTGCATTCAAGAATTTTGTTCACGATATTGAAATTCTTAAGAATTTTATATCAAGTTATATATTAAAATAACAATATTTTGGCCAATAAAAAGTAAAATTATAGAAATAAAAGTAACATAAATTAATAGGAAGTTGAATTTAAAAGCTCATCACATTAATAACCATATAATTACAAACCGAAAGTACGTTTGAAGCTAATCCAAAGAAAGAAAAGGTGATAAGGATATGAAAGCCAGAAAATTAAAGTTGGATGGAAATTGGCTTTACATTATTCTATTAGACATGAAGGCCGGAAAATTAAAGTTTGATGGAAATTGGCTTTACATTATTCTATTTGCCTCCCTGCAACTTGCATACTTCGCATGGCCCATCATGATTAATGCCCTTCTGATTGTGATGTCATGCCTTCCTCATCAAATATCACCACCCTCTCTTTCCTTCCCGTAGGGCACGTCTTAACCCCATTTACGCTTCCCCCTTTCCTTGTGCGAAGGATACGAGGTATTAAAAATTGAATTCATCCTTCAATTGGTTAAGGTAATATTTGAATTGGTTAAGGTAATGATTTAAAATATTATAATCATAATTAAATTGGTAGTAATAAAATTAAGAAAATTTATTATTATTATTAATTTAAATAAATTGATATTTATCCATAGTCATGTGTTAAATTTAAAATAATTAATTAATATTCTATTTTCATATTATTGGTTAAGTAAATTTATTATTATTAATAATTATATATTATAATAATATTTATATAGTATTATAATATGAAAAAATATTTATACAAAAATTAGTGCTATTTAATATTAAAATAATGTTATTTATTTTAAAAACAAAAAAATAAAAAAAAATTTGACCGGTTCAATCAGTTCTCAGCCGGTTCATTACCGGTTTACACTGATTCACAATTGGTTTGATTAGTTTTCAACCAATTCTAAAATCTTCCGGTTCCATTCTTCATCCAGATCAAACTTAACACCAGTTTCTGATCCAACCGGCGATCCGATCTGGTTTTTCATACACTAATAAGAAATACACTTTCCCATTTTTTTCCAATAAATAAATAACTATTTTAATAGAAATAAGAAAAACAACTAAAATTAGTTAAATATCATTAATATGTTACAAATTAAAATTTCTTTCTAAAGATATTTATATTAAATAACCTACACTCCATTCTTTTATATATATGGGAAACAATGATTGTTTCATGAAAACAATTTTTTTTGTGAATGAAAAAGTATAGAAGGAATAATTTAATAAATACACAAAACAAATGGACTTTGTCTCTTATCAACATGACTAAATGAATATTTTTAAAATTTTCTTATAAAAAGAACTAAATGGAGTATAATTTTATATACGGTTCTTTTTTTTTTCCTTTTATTTTGTTATTATCTCTCTATCCATACCTCGTTCCATTCTTTTACATGGAAACAATGATTGTTTCATGAAAACAATTTTGTTATGAACAAAAAGCATAGGAGAAATAATTTGGCTTTTTCACCGAGGTACATCAACTAAAAATATGATTTTCCTTAATATTATAAGTTAAAAATTATTTACTGGTGTGCTACAAGTTGTAGTATCTCGGTCTAACAAAAACCAAGATGTCCACATTTAAAAATATATTGATTCTTGTCAAAGTAAGATATAATATTTTTATACATACTATAGATCTTGGTTTGATATAAACTAAGATATTATTTTTTTAAAAGAAAAAACACACAATGATCTTGGTTTATAGGAAACTGAGATCCTCTAAACAAAAAAAAAAGGGAAATTGTGCTTTGTTAAAAGATCTCAATTACATAAATAATCACCACATGCTCTCAGATTCAGATTCATTGACTTTAGACTTGGGCAAATAGCTTTTTTGACTTCAGACTTGAGCAAATAGCTTTTTGGGGCTTCAGACTCATTGACAAGACACCACACTGCCAACCATGAAGTTGAAAAAAAAAAAGAGTTTTTTTTTAAGATCTTGGTTTTTCAGTAACTATCTCAGATCTTCAATTTTTTTTTTAAAAAGAATAATCTTTAGTTATATACATATATAAATATATATATATATATTTAGAAGCTAAAATAATTTTATATACTAAATTTTAGTTTGAATACTCCACCAACTACATATTTCATAGAGTCACATAAATCTTAACATAAGAAGTTGATAAGACAAAAATGACCATAACATATTAGAAAGAGATCAAGATGTAACACATGAAGTCATTATGTATAAGATCTTTACAATTTTATCTTGTGAAAGAAAAATTTTATTTTTAATTATTGTAACAAATTCTAATGTTAATTGCTTGCTATTAATTATTATTTATTTATTATCAATTAAAATAGTGAATTATTAATTAATAAAAAATTTTCCTCAACTTATTAATATTTTTAGTATTTAATTAAAAATTATTAATTTTAATAATATTTGTTCATTTTTTACTAAAACATGATTTTTTTAATCATCTATTTTTATCATTATTCTATAATTATGAAATTTGATTAATTGTTACACAATTACTTCCTTCGGTCCATATTATAGAACATTTTGTATGACAAGTTTTTAGTTCAAAATATAAGATATTAAATATTTTTTTCCATTTTACCCTTGTCTATAATTATTTCCTACCCCTCATTTATAACTCTAAAATAATAATAGAATAGAATATTTAATAAGGATAAAATAAGAAATATTGGTACTTTTTATATTAATTCCAAGTGAAAAAGTGATTTCCTTAATATGCGTGTAATTGATATAAAATATCTTAATGTGGAATGGAAGGAATATCTATTTTCAATCATTACTTAATTATTATATCTATTACCCAATTATTATTCATTATTACATAATTATTGCAACAATTTTTGTTAATTTTTTTTACCAACTGGACAATACACATATTGGTTTGCTGAAAATCCATTTTTTCTCATGCTTTAAAAAAAATACAAATCGGTTTCTCTAGAGCCAAGATCACTTATAGTATTTTGAGAAAATGTTTCTTACTCATAGTATATGGAGAAAAAATTATTTTATATGAATTATTGTGGTAAATTTCCCGAATAATTTAATAAATACACAAAACAAATGGACTTTGTTTCTTACCAATATGACTAAATGAATACTTTCAAAATTTTCTTAGAAAAAGAACTACATGGAGTATATTTTATGTATGTTTCTTTTTTTTTTTCCTTTTATTTTGTTATTATCTCTCTATTCATACGTCATTCCACTCTTATTGAGCTAATCTCAAGTTTCCTTTTTCTTTTTTTTATGTAGTATTAAAATTAAATACACATTATTCTTGTGTATTTCATATTTTATTTTTAGAGTGTTTCTCTTGAAAGTTATTACTGAGCTCAATTTCATGAGTATACACCATTAGGAAGAGAGCTAACCACTTTGAACAGTTTTTCTTTTTGTTTAAATACTTTAAATCCATGAAACATAATTTTGCTTACAGTTAATAATTTTTGTGCGGGTCTTACTTACTTCTGAGTTATTAAATGTGCATATAGATTTTTTATTGATTTAATTTATAAAAAAGCATAGTACATCTCATATGTTATTCTTAAAACTTCATTCCCTAAGATTATTTTTCATGCCTGCACGAAATTGAGTTTTAACTTTCTAAACTTAAAAGTTAGAACAAAATGAAAGTTTGGATAAAAATAAGTTTATTGTATTGTGATTTATGTTATGATTTTTTTATTGTAAAATTAAACTTGACAAACTGATTTGTGAGATAAAAGGAAATTTGTAAACTAAAAAATATATTTTCCAGTCCATTAATCAAACGTTAGTTTAGAGGTAAAAGTGAGTTTATATAATAAGATTTGAAATCATGCCAAACTAAGATTCTATTTAGTTTAGGACTTTTGAGAGTTTTTTAAGGAGAGAGAAAAAGATTGGAGAGATCCCTTTCTTTGACTCAAAAAATTGGAGAGGATATAAATCCACCCCAATTTTAATTCCATCCAAATTGAGATTTTTTAAAAGAGATAAATTAGCTATTATTTAATTCTTTTCAATCCATTTTTGAATCAAATAAGATTTTATTAAAATAATTTAAATTCCATTAAGTAAAAAATTTTAAAATCTCTCTAATCTCTCACTCTCAAATTTTTTCTATTGAAAATTCCTTTAATTTTTTTTTAATTTTCTCAATTGAACCAAATAGACCTGACATTTTTCTTCTAACATCATTTTATAAACTTATGATTATAATTGTCAACGAAAATCTAAACAGGTCCTTTTCGTTGAATGGGAAAAAGAATATATGGAGGAATAAAAATCCACATGCATTAGTGAACAATACTAATTCATTCCAGTTTTATATTGATATATTGATTGATATATGTATTTTGACTACAAAAATTCAATAAAAATATAAAAGAATGCGTACTAACGCGTCTGAGTCTCCCCTTGGAACAAAAAGTTTAGACGTAAGACCCTGTGAGTGGGATTATTTGATTGGGCCTAGTCTCCAATCATGAAAATAATTAAACCTGCAGAAATTCTGAGGCGCCGGTAGCTTCGTAATTCAAAATTAGGCTTCTAATGGGCTTTAGAAATATGGGCCTTTATGTCAGCAATCAGTACATTAAAGATTTCAGTATCGGCCTCCAACGAACATGTCTGAACTTCATCTCCTCTGAGCCCACTAGCCCACGTTAAACTTCGTCTTTTTCTTGTGGGACGCGAAGAGAGTACAAACATAAAATTTAAGCTTAAACAAGAAAAAAAAATACAAACTTAAATTTTTTAAACTTGTATTTTTAGCGATAATTTTAAGTTAGAATTTTTTTGTGAAATATTTTTGGCCGTAAGTCCACTTGGGAAAAAAAAATTCACCCCAAAAAAATACAACTTAAAAAATGGGAAAAATTATTATTTATTGCCTTCCTACATAGTATATTAAATTAATGTCCCTTTAATAATTATTTGTTGATCCCTAGTCTTTACACACACACGTGTGCTTATTGTTCAGTCGTGTTTATGAGATGTTAATAAGTAAAATGAATATTAAATTAAATTATTAAAAATATGTATATAAAAATTTGGTAGCCTGTTGTGGAGTTCGGTGACTCTTTTTATTGACCTGGAAGTTCGGTGACCGAAAGCTGCATGAGATAAGAAGCAGTTGCGGTGCCATAGGTGGGCTTTGAGAATCCAATTAGTAGCAGACGCTTTATAAATTTATTATTAGTAGTTGAAGTTAATAATATTAATACCATAGTCCCATTTAGACAAAAATGCTCAATGACAAAATGGATTGTTCACTTTCTCTTGCAACTTCTATCACATATTTTCTATTAGATATTTATAAAAATCAATTTAGATTATAATATTTCATTCTAGGAACCATATGATAGAAAAAATGTCTGATTCGTTTCAAAAATTCAAGTACAAAGTGATAACACACTCAGCTATTGCCAGTTTATAGACAGGAGCCGATTTCAAAGTGAGACGGGACAGTAATGGAACAATTTTGATGAGGCTCTAAGTCTAAGCAATTAAAATAAATATAATCAATATATTAATATTTTAATATTTATAATTTATTATAAAATATAAATTTATTATTTATTATAAATCAACAAAATGTTGTTGCATCTTTACTTTGCCCAAGTATGCCGCACCACGACAAATCAGGACCCTCAACGATCAATCCGATGACCATCATCAATTTAATTTGGAAACAAAACAAAAGCCAATGTAGTAACATTAGTTTATCATACTGTCAAACTTGATGGACATTTTTATCTATTACATTTCGCTTCCCTTCCTGAGACTGAAATAAGCACGCATCCCAGATCTAGGCAGGGATTGAAATTCCTGGCAATTTCCTTCAATTTTCAATCCACATCTCTATCTAATACAAATTCGTCTCCAATTGGAGTTTCTCAGTCTGCTAGATTAAAATTCTGTTTTGTGGTTTCGAAGCGTCACTTAACTTTAAAGAGCACTTCATCTCTGAAGGCTTTGCTCAACGCCGAATCAGAGGTGAGTGTCATTCGTTCTATTTGAATTGGGGTTGATCTAGTCTGTGGGGAAGGGGGTTTCTTTGATTTGCTGGATTTTGTTGGCTTGAGTAGTAGGTTCTGTGAAGACGGATTTTGGGACAGGTGATCGGGTAAGATGTTGACGAAGTTTGAGACCAAGAGTAATAGAGTGAAGGGTCTGAGTTTTCACAGTAAAAGACCCTGGATCCTCGCGAGTCTGCACAGTGGGGTGATCCAGCTATGGGACTATCGCATGGGCACTCTTATTGACAGATTTGATGAGCACGATGGCCCTGTGCGAGGTGTCCATTTCCACAAATCTCAGCCGTTGTTTGTCTCTGGAGGTATCTGCTTTATAATTCCATTAGCATTACGAATCCGATACGTGTCCATGGTTAGCCTTCAGATCCATCGATACATGCATGTACTGAAAGCTATTGATATTTGAATTGATCGAAGGTCTATAGATCTCGGTAATTTGTTTCTGATCAATTGCAGCTAAGCAAAATCAAGAATGAAAAATCACAAACGCAGATATTAAAAGGATACCTAAATTTAAAATTTAAGTTACATGTTCTTCTACTATGAGAACTGGATTGAGGGTGGAATGACTACTAGATCAATTATATATTGTTCGTGTGTTTATGGTTGTGGTCGAGATCAGAGTAACAGACCCTTTATTTGTGCTTGTGTATGTTGTTCCCCACGCGCCCGCCCTACCACTCCCCCCCCTTCCTTCTTTTTCCCCGGCAAGCATCAGCAATGTTTTTTTTGACCTAAATGACTACTTGCCCTTATGTGTTTACTTGGAGATAGTTTTGGTTTATACTCCCCCCCCCCCCCCCCCCACACACACACACACACATATTTGTATATATAAATATGTTCTTTCCAATCACAATAAGTATTGATTGAATGATCACTGCAGGCTTCTGAATATGAACTTTTCTTTTCAGCTCAGGGTAATAGTTTGCAATGTATTGTCTTTCTAAAAGAAGTGTCATTGTGTCTTTTTAGTTTAGTCTTTACAAATAATAAATTGATACGTAAAGGATCACTATATGGTTCAACTTACAAAGTGGGCAATATATGGATCCACAAGACAGAAGGCACTGTTTGCATTGGGTGAATGTCAGTCCAGGGAGAAGTGCATTCTGGATTAATCGATAAAGTGATTACTATAATGATAGTTGGTTGTTCTTGCATAGCTCATGCGTTCATGTGAAGTTGTTGTTTTGCAGGGGATGACTACAAGATTAAAGTTTGGAACTACAAGATGCATAGGTGTCTGTTTACTCTTTTGGGGCACCTTGATTATATCCGCACTGTGCAGTTTCATCATGAATCCCCATGGATTGTGAGTGCTAGCGATGATCAGACAATTCGCATCTGGAACTGGCAGTCTCGCACCTGTGTATCAGTCTTGACTGGACACAATCATTATGTGATGTGTGCATCATTCCACCCTAAAGAAGATCTTGTTGTTTCTGCCTCATTAGATCAGACTGTTCGTGTTTGGGACATTAGTTCTCTGAAAAAGAAGACTGCCTCTCCCGCGGATGACATACTTAGATTGGGTCAGATGAATACAGATCTTTTTGGTGGTATTGATGCTGTTGTCAAGTATGTTTTAGAAGGTCATGATAGAGGAGTCAATTGGGCTGCATTCCATCCCACTCTTCCTCTTATTGTCTCGGGAGCAGATGATCGGCAGGTTAAATTGTGGAGAATGAATGGTATAATTGCTCTGCTCTCCACCCCCCCCACTCCCAACACTCCCATCCCTTTTGATATCCATTCTTTAATCATTAATAATGTCCCCTAGTTTTTCTAACGTTTCTTCATAATTTTATTGCTGTTTGATTAGCACATGTTTAATTATTGGATGCAAAAGATTTTATTTTATGTTCAGTTTGGCTTTTTGTAATGAGAAGTTATGATGTGTGAATCCCAACTGTTCTCCATCCATCTCACATATCGTTATTAAAAAACTAAAAGAGCTAACCTCTGAATTTTCTTGCAGAGACAAAGGCTTGGGAAGTGGACACATTAAGGGGGCACACAAATAACGTATCATGTGTTATGTTCTATGCAAAACAGGACATAATTGTATCCAATTCTGAGGACAAAAGTATTCGGGTTTGGGATGTTACAAAGAGAACTGGAATTCAAACTTTTCGTCGGGAGCATGACCGGTTTTGGATTCTGGCTGCGCATCCTGAAATGAATTTGTTGGCAGCTGGTCATGATAGTGGCATGATTGTCTTTAAGTTGGAGAGAGAACGACCTGCCCTTTCTGTTAGTGGAGACTCTGTCTTCTATACTAAAGATAGATTTTTGAGATTCTATGAGTTCTCAACACAAAGAGAGTCACAAGTACTTGCTATTCGACGACCTGGTTCTGTGAGCTTGAATCAAGGTCCAAAGACGCTTTCTTACAGTCCAACAGAAAATGCTGTTCTTCTCTGTTCTGATACAGATGGGGGATCTTATGAACTGTATGTTGTACCCAAGGATAGCATCGGTAGGGGCGATGTGCAAGATGCAAAGAGAGGCCTTGGAGGATCTACTGTATTTGTGGCTCGCAACAGGTTTGCTGTGCTTGACAAAAGTAGCAACCAAGTTTTATTGAAGAACTTGAAGAATGAGCTTGTGAAAAAAAGTCCCCTCCCCATAACCACAGATGCTATATTCTATGCAGGGACGGGTAACTTGCTGTGTAGGGCAGAGGATAGGGTAGTTATATTTGATCTCCAGCAGAGGATTGTTCTTGGTGATCTTCAGACTCCCTTTGTCAAGTATGTTGTTTGGTCAAATGACATGGAAAGTGTTGCTTTGCTCAGCAAACACGCCATTATCATTGCAAACAAGAAGCTTGTTCATCAGTGCACTCTCCACGAGACAATCCGTGTAAAAAGTGGAGGCTGGGATGATAATGGTGTTTTCATTTACACAACTTTAAATCACATCAAGTACTGCCTACCCAATGGAGATAGTGGGATAATTAAAACACTAGATGTCCCAATTTATATCACAAAGGTTTCTGGAAATACCATCTTCTGCCTGGATCGGGATGGGAAGAACAGATCTATAGTTATTGATGCAACTGAATATTTGTTCAAGCTTTCTTTGCTGAGGAAAAGGTATGATCATGTTATGAACATGATAAGAAACTCACAGCTTTGTGGGGACGCAGTAATTGCTTACCTACAACAGAAAGGTTTTCCTGAAGTCGCTCTTCACTTTGTGAAGGATGAGAAGACTCGGTTCAATTTGGCTTTGGAGAGTGGGAACATTCAAATTGCAGTTGCATCAGCTACAGCAATTGGTGAAAAAGATCACTGGTACAGGCTGGGAGTAGAGGCTCTTCGTCAGGGCAATGCTGGTATAGTAGAGTATGCATACCAGAGGACTAAAAATTTTGAGAGATTGTCTTTCCTTTATCTCATAACTGGTAACATGGAAAAGCTTTCCAAGATGTTGAAAATTGCTGAAGTAAAGAATGATGTGATGGGTCAGTTTCACAATGCCTTATATCTGGGTGATGTTCATGAGCGTGTTAAGATTTTGGAGGGTGTGGGCCATTTGCCTCTGGCCTACATCACTGCTTCAGTCCATGGGTTACATGATGTTGCTGAACGGCTAGCAGCTGAATTGGGGGATAATGTTCCATCTTTGCCTGAGGGAAAAGTACCTACTCTCCTGATGCCACCATCCCCAATCATGTGTGGTGGTGATTGGCCCCTTCTTAGGGTCATGCGTGGTGTATTTGATAATGGGCTTGACAATATTGGTCAGGGTGGTGCTGATGAAGAGGATGAAGCTGATTGGGGTGAGGAGCTAGATATAGTTGATGAAGATGGCCTACAAAATGGGGATGTCTCTGCAACTCTGGAGGATGGAGAAGCAGCTGAAGCATATGATGAAGAAGGGGGATGGGAGCTTGAAGATCTTGAACTTCCTGCTGAAGCAGAAACTCCCAAAACTGCTGCAAATTCTCGCTCTGCAGTTTTTGTGGCTCCAACTCCTGGAATGCCGGTGAACCAAATATGGATCCAAAAGTCATCTCTTGCAGCTGAACATGCTGCTGCTGGCAATTTTGACACTGCAATGCGGTTGCTTAACAGGCAACTTGGCATTAGAAATTTTGGCCCTTTAAAATCTTCGTTCCTAGATCTTCATACTGGAAGCTATTCATATCTGCGTGCATTTTCATCAACTCCAGTTATTTCTCTTGCAGTAGAGAGGGGATGGAGAGAGGATGCTAGCCCAAATGTTAGGGGTCCACCAGCTCTTGTGTTCAATTTCTCTCAGTTGGAAGAGAAACTCAAAGCTGGTTATAAGTTGACAACATCTGGGAAATTCACTGAGGCTCTTCGGCTTTTCACTAGCATTCTTCATGCTATTCCTGTGGTTGTTGTTGAATCAAGGAGGGAAGTTGATGAAGTGAAGGAGTTAATTATTATAGTTAAGGAATATGTATTGGGTCTGCAAATGGAGCTGAAAAGACGTGAAATGAAGGACGATCCAGTACGCCAACAAGAACTTGCAGCATATTTCACGCACTGCAACATTCAAACACCTCACTTAAGGCTTGCCCTACAAAGTGCAATGAGTGTCTGCTACAAGGCTAAAAACCTTGCCACAGCTGCTAATTTTGCCAGGAGGCTGCTTGAAACCAATCCAACCATTGAAAGCCAAGCTAAGACAGCAAGGCAAGTACTAGCTGCTGCAGAGAGGAATATGACTGATGCTACGCAGTTGAACTATGATTTCCGAAACCCATTTGTGATCTGTGGTGCAACCTATGTGCCAATTTATCGAGGACAGAAGGATGTCTCTTGCCCTTATTGCAGTTCAAGGTTCGTGCCAAACCAGGAGGGGCAGCTATGTACTGTTTGTGATCTTGCAGTCATAGGTGCAGATGCTTCTGGTTTACTGTGTTCCCCTTCCCAAATACGGTGATCAAACTACTGGGCTAGGACCTAGTCTCAATCTCAGTTTTGGGTCAGTTGTTTTTGACGAGTGCAATTTGTTGATCCATCAGTTTTAAGCAGGTAAAGATAATTGACGGCAATGAAGGACTTATTCGGTATATCTCCTTTTTGAGTTTGTGTTCTTTTTTACTTTTATTTAGTTGATAATGAATTTCATTATAAGAAGCATATTTCAGTTCTTTTACTGTTGCCTATTCTTGTTAGTTGTTCATTGGTGAAAATACTTGGTGTTTGATTATGCTATTACTATAGGGAGGACAAATGTACTTGTGAACGCATGCAGACACCATTGAGTAAATGGCTCTTATTTCTTTGATAGATTGGGGTGCTTAATGATTGGCTGTGAAAGTAATATTTTACTTTGAGTAGTTCCCAAATTATCAGCATATTTGATGGCAATTTCTTAGAGCTGTATGAGAACAACAATGATTAAGACTTCTTTATTTGGTAATAAATAGTGATATTGGTTTTTTAATCGTTTTAATGTCACTAAGACTTTACTTAATGCTCACTTGGATATAGGACTTTGCATATCTATTGGAAACTTGGTGCTAACATTTGTTTTGATTGAAATTGAGGGTGTCATTTTGTTGGCGCAACGTTGAGGGCTTGAGGCAAAGACTAGAGAGTTAAAGAAAGAGGGCGGAGGCCAGAAACTTTAAATATTGGTTTGAGAAGTTGAGTATTTGGCTTCATCAGTCAGAAATGATTTTAATAGGTTCGCATAATTACGAGGTCCTAATGACAAAGTTGGCTTCTAGCAGGGTTAGGGATTTGAATTTTCCGTTTCTGACTTGCGTTATGTTGAGTTTGATTCAAATCCTTTATGTCCCTAACAATTTTGATCTATTTAGAGTTTAGGCGATCCCTTGGTTAATTATGATTAAGATGTTCCTTCCTTTTCTTTCTCCTCTATTTACCTCAATCAAAACTTACCCTTAGGTGGCTTATTAAAAAAAAAAAAAACCGTAAGTGTTGTTTGGTGTGGAGAATTTTAATTTACCAGATACAATTAAATGCCCTAGAATTGTGTTCCTTGGCAACTTATTATATACTTGGTTGCGTTTTGGAATTCTAATCTTGAAGTGAAACTTTATCTAGGAGTTCCTCATATTTCTTTTTATTTACTTTATCTAGCTTTTCTATGAATAACTCTCCTAACTCTTGGAATCAGAAGTTTGCTTTTGATATCATAGCTGGGAAAAAAGAAAAAAAAAGAACAATCTGAGTTTCTAAATCCAATCTTGCCTCAATCATTAAGCATCATCACCAGAGCACCATTTTCCGCTCAATACCCTCCCTTCCTCATGGCACAAAGTCTTTGGTCCTATGTCTGAGGCTTGAGTTGTGTAGATTTTATGTAAATACAAAAGCCTTCACGACGGAAGAGAAGAATGGTTTTGGTGAGGGCCTGGGAGTTCTAAAGCGAGGGGCGAGGAATGAAGCCTTATTTCCTCCGAAAGCAAGTTGTAAATCATTATTTCCTTGCGATTTCATTTAGGGTTGACTACCTATATTTTGTTGTTAAGTAAATACCAAGGAAAATTACTATTCCTATAAATTTCATGGTAAAATTAATTTACTTAGTTGAGCGTCTAAGAAAATGTTAAAGAAGCCTTGTACCAAACAGCACTTTAGGTTCCCATTTCAACGCCTTCGTTTGTTCAACTCCTTCAGGACTTTTCTATTAGCAATGATCATTGATTCTATAAAGACCTTGTCTCTACACTTTTTAGGACACATCCTAATTCTTGCTAGATTAATTGAAGGAGATTAGTTCAGATGTCACGGAAAAGAGTACTTTTATCTATCGATTTGAAGAGATTGAGGTGTTGCTTGGATGTTTCAATAGCCTTTTATTTTTTTTTTCATGAAACCGGATGTTACAAAAAAGCTTTGGCTTAAGAGATTTTAGAGGTGGAAATGCTAAACAAGAATCCGGGAGCAATGCTGAACAAAGGATGAGAATTGAATGGAAGTAAAAAAACATCAGAACAAGTATTAAAACTTTCGGGGATTGTTTAAGGTATTATTTTCTGTTTATGATAGATATGGCCGTAGTTGCCAGCTTTATTTTGTTAAACACGCCTTTCTGGGATTGTACGTATCCCATACTCCTTAGTCCTTAGGGTCTGTTTAGTAGTTTGAGCGAATGGAATCACATGGCAATGGCAAATAATGAAATGGCAGCAAACGAGTCATGTGTCATTGTTGTTTTGGAACTTTAGAGGAGGGGAGAGAGTCATTAATAGCATCAAATTGCATGTTATTTTTATAAATAAAATGTGATCCCAGTAAATATTTAACGAATAATATATAATTATAAATTTATAATTATACCACATATTCATTGTCTACCATTCCTAAAAATTTAAAGGAACAAAATTCAAGTTTTTTCTGATCATAAAAGGTATTAGGGTTTGTTTGGTTCAGCTGAAAGGAAGGGAGGGAAGGAATTTTAATGGAGGGGATTGGAGGGGAGGGATTGGAAAGATTTTAAAATTCCCCTGTTTGGTGGAATTTGAGGAGAGGGAATTGGAGGGATTTTAATGAAACCTTGTTTGGTTCAGGAAGAAATTGGAAGGGATTGAGTAATAAAATTCAATCCCCTCCAAAAAACCTCAAATTAGAGGGGAATAAAAAAGGGATGGGAGAGGGAATTGAGGGGAATTAAATCTCTTCTAAATTTATGAACCAAACAAAGAGAGAGATTTAATCCCCTTCTAAATCCCCTCCCCTCCCTTCCCCTTCCCTCAAAAAAATCCTAACAAAAAAAGACCTTAGAGTCTTTTTATTCCCTCACTATTTCATTCCATTTTAAAAGTCCGCATAACGATCAACATGTGTTAGTTTTAGTAGAAAAAATTAGGATTGCTTAAGTATATTTTTAGGAGAGTTTCCTTGATTTGGGACCTAAGGCTTTAATTTTTTTCCCACTTCATATTCAATTAATCTTCTCTTTCTTTACCAATTGATCTTATAAGATTAGACAAAATATTCAATTAATCTTAACACATTTGTTTGTTTGTAATCTAAAGAAAAATTAAAAAAAGAAAAGAAAAGAGAAATTATGAACTTTGGTTCCAATAAAATTTAATTAACAGAGTCCTAATTTCTCAAATGGGAAATTCTTGCTTAGATTCCTAATCTTATCTGACGACGTATTGGGACTCGGTGCTCATCGTTGCAACGAGCATTGTGTACTCACTGTTACAATGAGATATGAACTGCTCATCGTTGCAATAAGCATTGTATACTCATTATTATAATAAGATATGAACTGTTCAAAATTAGATTTGGACGGTTCGGATTCAAAGTTTTTTATTTTTGAATTCTCTAAATAATATCATCATTTTTTAAAAATATAACAATTATAAAATTATTTTTATTTTAGATTTCACGTCTAATAAAATAAAAATATATTATAAATATAATAATTAAATAAAATTAAATCTAGACTATTTAGTTCTAATTTGAACAGTCCATATAATAAGCAACGAATCTAGTTTCGACAAATACAGGGAAAAATTCAGTTGTTTTCGTGTTCCTTTCTGATAAATCGTAGTGTCTGACATACTTTACATGCTTGGCTCTAAACCCTTTAAATACTGATAGACTGATAGCAAAGGCTAAGGGCAGTGTCACTGTTCAGAGTAATTTGCAAAATATCGAGCTCAAATCTCAGAAAGTACAGACATTAACTTGCAGTAATTTGAATTTGTTTAAATGATACTTTTTTAAAAAATGACATTTTTTTGGAGTTAACTGATTGTTAAAAATGACATTGTTTTAGGAGAAAATATAGCTAATGTTTTAAAGGAAAATATCAACTAAATAAGTTTTAATCATGAATTACTGATTATGTTAACTCCCATTTATTATGGTAAAAAACAGAAATATTATTTTGATTAAGAAGAAATTTTGGAAATTAAATTAAAAAAACTTCTTATTAGATATGAAATTGAAGAGTAAATTAAGCTTTTTTTTTGCCAAAATAAAAGAAAAAGTAGGTTTCAACAAATTAGGAAGTCGTAACAAATTCCCTTATATGAAGTTTATTACAAGATGTAGGACTATTATTTGAAAAATAAGATGGGGGATTCAAATTCCATTGTATAGGACGCATCCCTTTGTCAAAGTACTTGGCAAGTTAGGGGACTACCTTGTTAAAAAATAATAGAATCCATGAAGCGAAAAGGTTGTCCAGCAACTTGCTATATGGCACTCTATTCCTTATGTAAGAAGGAAAAAGCACGCAACTCATTTTGCATATACCCAATGAGCCAAATTACTCAAATAGGCTGAAAACCATGACTTGAGAAGTATCACTTGGAAGATTAAATGGTTCAAGAGGATTCAAATTCTAAGTGACTTTATAGAAGCCATCAATCTTGTTACTCAGGGTAATTCAAAGGATCACACTTTCAATTTTATTATTAATACGATCAACGATCTGGTTATCAGAAACTGAACTATCATTATGGAGCATGCTTTTAGGAATGCAAATCAATGTATTGACTGACTCAATAGGTGTACAACATTGAAAGTGGTTTTAGTTGTTCTTGAACAACTTCTTAGAGAATGTAAAAATATTCTTCAATGTGATAAGGGGGAGGAGAATAGTTTTCTAGGCCACTTTATTTTAACCTCTTAGTTATATTACTACAAGGCTATTAGCCTTGTAGAGCAATCGCTTTTGAGAAATATATTACGGTGTCCTCCCTCCCACGCTCTCGAGGCCAAGAAGGCAAGCCCATAACTCCGTGGCTAAAGGATCTCCTCCTTCAAGACGCAGCATAAAAACCTCCAATACCCCACCACGGTCATCTCTAATAACAACTGCACAACTCACCCCACCACTATAATGAGTATGAGCCCCATCCACATGCACCGATACCCATCCTCCCCGTAATAAGAACGGTCGTTCCTCCTCCTTCCTTATTCCTCGTAGATTCACATTCTTCAGGACCTGCTTCACTGCGAGGAAGCTATTAACTGTAGCACAAGCCTGCATAAAGACTTCCGGAACACTGATACTCACACCATCAAACAATTCTCATTCCGTCATTTCCATAAAAGCCAGCATACCGCCACAAATAAATCCTTCCAATTCTTCTCATCTCTGCTCACTTTAACATTAATATTTAAACAACACTAGTCCCATAAAGAGCAACTAAAAAATATGGCAGCTAAACTCGGCTTTATAAGAGGCCTCCAAAGTTCTTTAACTCCAACATAGTCATGAAACAAATGAAGAGAGTCCTCACCATTCTTCTGGCACGATATGCATGGAGTTGACGTGCCAATGCCTTGATGCAACCTCTCATTATTCGTTCATAATTTATTTTGCAGAACTAGCCAAAAGAATGACTTACAACGTTACGGGAGATTCAAGCGCCAAATTTTATTCCATATTGGATGAGCAACACCCGTATCATTAGAAAGAAGATTATATGCTGACTTGAGAGTAAAACGGCCATGCTTCTCAAGACGCCATCTTACTGTGGGAACCCCATCATTCCCAACAACTTGATCAGTTCCTTGCACTACTTTATCCCAATCCTCCTTAATACCCATCCGTAACCGAGAACCAGTCGAGTTCGATCGATTTATATTAGGAAGCAGAACATCCCCACACCGATATTTACTTTTGATAAGCCTTGCCCGTAAAGCATCTTTTTTCTTCATAAGACCTCAACCAGCTTTCATCATAAATGCATTATTCTGAAGCCTCGCATGTCGGAGCCCCAAACCACCCCTCTTCTTCTCCTTGCATACTTCATCCCAAGCCACAAGATGGATCTTTCTCTTCTCAAACGAAGAACCCCAAAGAAAACCTCGGGCTCTCTTATCGAGCTCATCACTAATCGTCATTGGAATCACACAAGTCTGCATAGGATACAGAGGGATTGCTTGCACCACAGAAGAAGTCAAAGTATGACGCCCGGTAAGCGAAATAGAATTAGCCTTCCAGCTGCCCAATCTAGTCTTCACCTTATCCACCACATACTGATAAATATATCCTTTTTCACCCTGTCATGATGGAGAGGAACATCCAAATGTTTTCCAAGGTTCGGAGTACTCGCAAAGTCAATCAAAGCTTTAAATGGATTAGGAGAAGTCAAAAACGCACCATTTACTTTCTTACTACCAATCGCCCATCATTCGAAGAGCTAGGCCCATGAAGATAATTCTCTTTGCTTCTTGGAATAGACCGTACTACCCTCCTTCTCTTTTGATTGACTAGGACCCACTGGCACTTAATATTTAATTCCTTCCCAAATTGTTGGGACAGTACTTGGCCCAGGATCAAATTGCACCTTCAAGGTAGATATATTTAAATCAACACTACGCCTACACCTGGAATCTCTTACAATCTTGTCAGAAAATCACACCTTTGGATTCTTCTTCGCCATCGTATCTCGTCTCCCCGAAATACCCGAGCCTCCGTTCAATCTTCGATCTGGCCGTTTGACCAGATTCTTCACACCTAACACCCCAGTGACCAATGGCTCCCCCTCGCCGGCGCCACCCAATCTTGTCTCAGTAACATGACTCCGTTTATAAGAGCCAATAGATCTTCCTGCAACTTCCTTCCCACCTGAATGTCCCCCATCCTGCGAGAACGCATTCTGCACCTCCATCTTCGAGGCTTTCCCTCCCATTTTTGCCTCTTTCTTACCCAACTCATGGTTCTCAGGACATTCATCTCTATGATAGCCATATTTGCCATATCGAAAGCACACAAGGTGCAAACCTTCATATTCAACATGACGATTCTTGCCAAAGGTTGCAATAGCCGGCTTAAGTCTCTTCTTTAGGTCCAACTCCGCACAAATTCGTGTATATTTTCCTCTCGCCGTTAAGTACGTAATCGAGTTCACTTTAAGCGTTTTACCAATCAAGTAGCCCATCTTAAACAAACTTTCACCATTAAAAAACTCCAAAGGAAGAAGGGGAATCCTTACCCATGCCGTTATTTTCCTGTGTCTCCGCATTCTAAGGGTCAAAATTAGGATGCTATAGCTGAACAAGAAGGTAGTGATCAGCCACCATCCACGGCCTGTCAAAATACACATAGTTCAAATCCTCATCATTATTGAATGATATAACAAAGTATCCATTATCAAGATCTTTGACTTCATAGGTTTCCTTTGTATTCCACAACTTCTTAAGACTGGCCTTCATGCTCCATAAAGGAATCTCTTTTCCCAATACCTTAACAATCAGTGATTTCCTCCATGGAGCGCACTAACGCTCATACTTCTCTTGTATCACGACCAAGGTAGGGATAAGATCATCATCATCATCCTCGTTACCCTTCGTCAAGGCAGAAACCTTTGCAGTGCTTTCCTTTCCGTCTCCAAAAAAAACTACATAAACCTTCGATATGCTCACGCCATGCATCCTAAAAAACGTTACTCCTTCTATCGTCGAAAGAACAAGGCTTCTTCCCGTGATCCGTTTCTCCTTATATGACTGCTCCTTTTTGTTACCTTCCACACCTCCTGCCACCTCGCCTGAAAACCCCAAGTTCTGCCATACTTTCTTTTTATTCCTCTCCCTGTCATCTCCATCCTCCGTGCTGCCACCGCCATCTAGCGTCCACGCCTCACTACTCATCGAAACAAGTGGCTATCTTATCATTCTTTCTTATTCTTCATTTTTCTGTTAACATGATGATCCAAGCATTGCTATTTGACCTTACTCTTCTAAATGTAATGTGTTAATTTCACCATTCTTATGAATTAGAACAATTTCATGGATATAAATACTCATGTAAATATGATTAAAGCTTGTGGTTTGACAATGCATGGTCTCAAGTTAAAGCCAGAATACTCTAATTAATACATTCTAATATTGTTAGATCACACATTTTATTATTTGTCCACCCGTAATGGGTGTGGTGAAAGCCCAAGCCCAACGAGTGTCACATCCGATTTTTAATTTTCCAACACAAAAAATCAAAACAATTAGAGTTGTCACCATAATTTTTTAAAAAATTTTTTTGAAAAACCTTTTAGAAAAAATGAAAATGGTCTAGGAAATATAAGAGTTTAGGAGTCAATTGTGTTATAGAGAAAGTATTAGGCACCCTATAACATTTATTTATAAAAATGGTTACCTTAAGTTAATTATACAAAATTAATGTTATATTAAAATTATTTTAATTATCTTTATAAAACACGTACATAGAAAAAAAAATAAAAAATAAAAAATGAACTTATTTACAAAGACAGATTTAATTTAGAATAAAAGTCTAGGACTTATGTATCCTGTAATAGGATTAAAATTTACACAGTTCAGATGTAAAAATTCATGTCAATGGGTTTATATTCTTTAAGAAAGATTATATATGTTTTTTATAAAATAATTTTTAATGGTTTTTTTGTTATTTTTTAAAATTGGATTATACATATTATATATATATATATATGAAAAGACTATTTAATTATTTAATTATTATTTATTAATAAATTCACGGAGATTCCCAAAATTCCATATGGTAACTAACCAGCTTGTATACCTATGGAAGTTCTAACAATATCACATAGGATAACTTGAAAATATATAATAAAATTATATTCAACAAAATCTTTTTAATTAATATAGATGCAAAATTTTATCAAATTGAAGAAAACTTTTAATATTTTGATTTTAAAAATATTTTTAAAAAAATGCATAATTTGATTAGAATACTAGTGAAGGCACAACACAATAAATGGTAAATCATTAATCTAAATATCTACGGAAGTTCCAAAAGCCCCACTAAACAAATTTAAAAAAAAACATATTTAATGAGAAAAATATATGCAATTTTATTTACCAAATATGATTTTGTGTGTTAGTGTGGAGACAAATCATATATCACATTATTATAACCACAAAATGAGGAAATAAAAAAATTGTAATCCATCCCCTCACTATCATTATTATAAAGCACATAAAAGTTACATTTTTCAAAACCATATATGCCTCTATCCCAATTTTAGAAAATAGATATTTCAACCTAATTCAATAATATTGAAAGAGAAGATATAATTATATAATATTATAATCTTTATAGTTCTCATAATAGGCCAAGCTCAAATGGGAGGGAAGCAAGGTATTATTTTTATGCCAAGATTAAATGAAAATAAAACCCTTAGAGATAAAGCCAAGAGCACTGCCACGTATTCTTAATATGCCACCTTAAGCCAAAGCTGGTTTTAAGGTTATAAACTAGTTACAGGGGCGTGAACAACTCATGGGTATCTCTTGGAAGGATTTTTTTTAAATAATAATAATAATAATAATAATAATAATAATAATAATAATAATAATAATAAGTTAAACAATATACCTTCTGCCACTTTATTACAAGAAAATAATTTTATTAGCAACCTTATTTTGCAAAACCCAAGTAACAAAAGGACCTTTGACTAATCCAAAGGGTTTACTACAAAGAATATAGTTCCTATGATGTAGTTGAAGTGCTAAGCACTAGTAAGTCCACCATCAAGGGGTAATGAACACTTTGCATTTTTTTTGGGGGAATGCAAACAATGAAATAAAATCCCATAGAGATGAGTTCATTTACCACAAACAAAATATGCCTCCATCTCTCATAAAGATATTCATAGGCATAAGTAATTTTGTCTCTAGAACCTCACCAAAATATCATGTTTTAAGATTTATGGAAACCTAAATAGGAAGAGAAGAAATAACATACACGTCACAAGTACCCTCCACCTATTATGAAGTGTTTATTAGTGTGAATAATTTGCCTCATCAGCCTCTCAAAACATCAAATTTGGAATTCATGGAAACATTCAAGGAAAGAAGAAGATAATGGATCATATTCTAAAAACATTCTACCCATTAGAAAACCTCAATTATGTAATGAGATAGAATTAAGAAAAAAAGAAATTTCCTACCTTAGTTAATCCTTCTCACAAAAACCAACATTCACTCTCAATTTTTCCTTCACTCTCTTACTCTCTCTCTTTCTCTCAATCCCTCCTTCTTTCTTTCTTTCTTTTTAAATCTCTTGTCCCTTCCTTCTTTCTTGATCTTTCTCAATTTTTTTCTTTCTTCTCAATCTCGCTTTTTCTCTCAATCTCTCATTCTTTCTTTGATTTTTTTTATGCTGCTTTTGTTTTCTCCTCCTACCTCTATTTATAGTGCTTAAAAGAAATAATTCAATTAATGCTTCAAATCCTCAAGAATTCCTTTTATTATTTTCCCTCTAATTTTTACATTAAGATTGAATGATTTACTTTCTTTTTTTCATTATTACCTTGATATCAAATCTCCATCCTCGATTTTTCTTTTTCTTTTATTCATCTTTATTATTATTTTTTATGAAAATCTCAAAAAGCATAAAACCATAACTCCTCAAGATATGTCAATCTTTAGGAGGAATTATTATTATTTTTTATTATTTTATCTTTATGAAAACTCTGTTTTTTTTAATCAAATTTATTATTATTTTTAAAAGGAACTAAGACAAAATATGGTATTCATAACGAGTATGTGCCCTATCTTTCTTTTTAATTCTTACATTGGCATCAGAGCCAGGAAATCATAGGCAATTAATGCTACTAAAATTTGTAATCTATGTTTTATTTGTCATTTTTGTTTGTTTCTATGGTATATATGCAATTTGTTACCCATGATCAGTGATTCCCTTTTACACAAATTTGAGAAATTTTTTTTAATTAGTCACTTATGCTTCCGCTAATTGCTTGTTCTGTGTCTCTTGCTTTCATTGGCTTTACGGTCTGTTAAAACAAAACAAAAAATCATTTCTGGGCAGATTAGTTTTTTAGTAGAGACCCAGAAATATATACTAGGGGTGTTCAATGTACCCATAGGCCTGGTATGCCTGGTCCTACCAGGTTTATTTTGGCCGAACCGAGTTGAGCCACGAAAAAGGATATGCTCATCCTTGTCTCGGCTCATGTATATATGTGTTATATGTTAATTTTTTTTCATTTGCATTGCACCCTTAACAACACCACTTTTACTTTGGAGTGGGAGTGTAAAACTGCAAAGCAATGTCTTGAGTCATCCACGTCTTGTCTCATTCTCAACTTAATCTCTCATACACTTCTCTCTTTTGGCCAGACAAAATTAAACCCTAATCCTTAAGTCCAGTCTTCAATTTCTTCCCCAGCTTCCTCGTATTCTCTCTCTTCCCTCTTTCGCTATGGCACTAGCTACCACATTCAAGGCTTTCACCGTCCTCACAATGGCTCTCCTCCCTGTCGTTGTATTTGCTCAAGACTTTAACTTGTCATCCTTACCAGCTTTGGCTTAGGCTCTAGATCTCGATGTCAGAGCTATTGAATATGTTTCTAGCACCCTTGCCCTTGTCGACACCTTCATTATCTCGTCGATGCTAGTTATTTTGAAGACCCAATCTCAGTATCTCACAACTGCGGGCTTTATCTCTCATCTGTCACCCCAAGGTTGCCATTATACCAATCTCGCCATCACCCAAATTTTGTCATCCAAGGTCCCTATTTTCCGTTGCCATCGCATCATGAATAGTGGTGTTAGCTCGAGATTTTGGTTGCTTCCGTCTCCATGAAGGCTTGAATTATGGTCCAGAGGTCCCTATTTTCCCTTTTTCATTTCAGTGGAGCTCAAGTTTGGTATGTTCTTCTTCAGTTCTTCCCATTCGACCTTCTTTGTCTTTTGTGAGTAGTGGTGTCTTAGATCTATGGTTGAAAATAGAGCTCAAGGCTCAAGCTTGTATCTTTCCTATTAAAATGTTTTCTGATTTAAGTTGCTATGTTGTTATAGTTCAAACCCTTTATGTATTCATTATAAGTTCACTGAAAATATTGAGTAAGATGTTTTTTTAGTAATAATTTATCAAATAGGGCTAGCCTTGGCCCGGCCTTGATCTAGCCCATCCCATGCTGGCCATAGGAACTTTGGGCCAGGACTAGCTATAGACGTTTTTTTCCAACTCAAGGCCTTCTACAGGTAAAACATCAAGCAAGGGTTTGCTTGATCTCAGCCCTGCTCGTGCATAGTCCTAAATATACACAATGCAAGTTTAATTTTTTCTTCATCAAGCAAATTTTTCTCCTTTTGGAACTTACACACAAATGCTAACGACACCAATACAAACCATTTCGTTCACTTCTTGCCATCATTTTTTTTTTGCAAAAATGGTCACAATGATGCACTCAACTCCCTATCATGACGACATTTCACTTGAAAATGGGTTATGAGAAAATGGCCTTTATCTAACTAATGAAGGCCATGGATGTGAAAAGCTCCCTCTAATGAGTCTAACGACACCAAATTCATCACAACTGGATGCCGAAAATGAGAGAAACAGAGCAGAGAAGAAACTGGGTCCATCAGACTCGGCGGTTATACAACTCATGTAGGCGGACTCGGCTAGGGGTAGAAGATGACAGAAACAACAAGTCATTTTTATTGCCCCCCCCTAAAACGACGACTCGTCAATCCTTCTAATTGCAAAACACACTGTTTTGCTTCAAATCAATAAAAAAAAAAAGAGCAAATGGATTTCTAAAATGGTTTTAGGCCAGTTTACAATGGCCTAACACCCAACTACCCAAAAAACCAAAAAAAAAGGGAGGAACCAGATCGGGCCATGAAGAATGTTGGGCTTGAACTCAAACTTAGCCCAACATATATAATTGAAATAATTATTTAATTAAAAAATTTTATTAATATTTTAATTAATTTAATTAATTAATTAATTAATTATTAATATATTTTTTCAGGTAACCTGACGCGTGGGACCTTATGGAAGATTTTTTGCCCACATGGAGCACAAAGCCCAAGAGAAAACAACGCGTGGAAAACAATTGCTAGGCATGTATAGTCAGATTCTTCCTTCACGACAGTGCATGGGCTCACGCTCCACCTAGGCGGGTGAGTATACGTTTTGTTTTCCATTTTTCCTAGATTTTTCAAAATCTAGACCTTCTTGGGGGTGCATGAGGACGCATCCAAGGGAATTTTTAAACATGGTTTGATCCAAAAAATCCCTAAATTCATGTGCTTTATTTTGATATATAATTTGCTTATTTTTTAACATGTTTTAGATGTTTGTGGGCAGTGGCAGTCCTAGGACCTGGAGTCAGTGGGGGGGGTGACATGATCTAAAGGAGATTTAATTTAATAGCCTCTCAACTCTCTCCCGTACTAATTTGGATTTTCGAAAAATAAAATGATATTTGTTATAAAAATTACTTAAGGGTTTAAATTAGTTGAACTCTCATTTTGTAGAACACCTCAATATTATATTTATTAAACTTAATAAAAGTCTCACAAATTTTGAACTATATATCCAAAAAATTTTGAACAAAAATGTATTCAAAACTTGAGTTTAGAGGTAAAAAAAATAAAACTTAAGTCTAGTGGGGTCAAAACATCAAAATTAATGGTGTCAAAATGCTAAAAGTTAAGACTATAGCGTACAATTTTTCCAAGTTGAGGGGGGTCAATTGACCCAGCTAATTACCATGTAGGTCCAGCACTGTTTGTGGCCATAAATACTAAAGACATCCTTGAAAAGTACCTATTTTTCATTTGTTTTAGGTATCATGAATTCTTTTAAGCCTACATCCTCTCCAAAACTTGAATATCAAGGATCCAACACTTTCCCATAGTATATTCCACTATTTGACTATAGTATAGAGCTCTCAATATATTCTCCACTATGAGAATCTGATTCTTCCTAAGACAGTAATTTGGTAGCTCCACCACCATTAGTTAAAGCCCTTGAATACCCACAAAACAACCCCCAGAACATTTAACTGACAATGAACTAGAACTTTACCTGCTTGATCCTTATGGTAGTTATGAGAATGATGGCTACTATAATGCATCTCTTAATACTAACACAGAGGAGGATCCAGAATTAAAACTGGAGGAGGATCCAGATGAGGAACCAATGGTAGACTTAGACGAGAATCTAGAGCATAATCTAGAAGAGGAGCAAGAAGAAAACTCAGAGAAAAAGGGGATCTCTAACAAAATTGGCACGATCATGATACATTTTCCATAGAAGAGCACACTGAAGCTCTGGAAGTAACACCTGGGGTGCAACAAGATGCTCCTACACATGATCTCTATCTACCCATTGATTCTCCATCTGATGTCACTCGTTTAGTTGACGGATTAGATCATGATTTCATTCATGATCGTTCATTCTTTTGTGTTCTAAAGTGTCATTTCTCTTATGAACAGACTTAGGTCATGCCATTTTGGATAATCTTCCTCCTAATGACTTCTAGATACCCATTATATCCACCATATGGGCTAATCCTAAACCACAAGTCTTTGAAGTCATAACTCTTTTGAAAAAACACGATGAACAACAATTCCAATCTCACCTTAGTGCAAAATATCATGAACTAACATCTGCACATCCTCCGCGTAAGAGACAAAAGAAGAATCTGTGAATATCATAAAAGAACAAAAGAACAAGGGGGGGAATAGAATGCTAGTTTTTTATTTTCTTTTATAAATGTTATTGTACATATTTCGTTGATTTAGTCTATGTTGTTCATTTGACTAGTTATGGAACATTATGGAATTTTATTTCTGCAATGAATATGGGCCTGTTTGATTACAGTTTTTAAAAATAGTTTTCTGTTTTTAAAAACACAAAATGAAAAAACTCATTTGATGGCAGTGTTTTGGGTTAAATGTTCTGAAAATTGAAAACAGAAAAGTGTTTTAGAAAACAAAAAACTGAAAACACTTGTGAGCTGTTTTGCATGTTTTTGGTTCTCTAAAATGGCATATCTGTGATTTTGAACAAATTATGTAAGAACCCTTGGACTGCATATTACCATCGTTCCCAACCCAAGCAGAGGCAAAGCAGTCGGCCGTTTTCTCTCAAACTCTGCCATTTTCTCTTTCGCGGGCAGCCATTCTCCTTCGTTTCTCAGTTTGCTCGTTGTCTGCAACCCAAGCAGACCCAAAGCACTCGGCCATCTTCTCTCAAGCTCCGTCATTTTTCTTTCGCTTGGCCGCCATTCTCCGTCATTTCTCCGTTCACTGTAGACCGCAAGCTGCCATCAACAAATCGCAAGCTGCCATCTTTCTCATCAGTAGGCTCCTCTTCTTTCCCTCTATTTTGCTATTATTTTCTTAGCTCCGATCCTCCTTTCTTCACATCTTGTGCTTTGATTAAGTTGCAAGTCCTTAGCCCTTTTTTTAAGCTTTAAATCCAGCTCCGGTCCCCCCTTTGGATTCAAGTTTCAGCCGCGATTTGTAGGTAACTGTCATGCCTTCAAAAGCCTCTTTCTTCTTAGCCGCGATTTAGTTCAGCACTAAGTTTTTTTCATGTTTTTTCTCAGCTCCAAGTTTAGCTTCGGCCCCTCTCCTAGCTCCAAGTTTCAGCCTCAATCTGTAAGTGAATGCGTTGCTTTAAATTTTTATGTGTATCTCTTGCACTTTAGGAATTTATCTTGTAGTTAATCTTTGTTTGTAGAGTATTATAATTAAGAGAAGGTACTTAGGGCTAGGCTGTATTTATGTTCAACCCATAAGTTCTGCAAATTAGAAATGAGTATCTTTTCAAAATTATTACGAGTGAATAGAATGATTTAATCCTAGGGGAGGATTTTAGCATTCCAGATATGTTTGTGTGTATGTAATGCTGATAGCCATTTTCCTTTTACTGTAATATATGTACAAATATAGAAAGCTTAATAATTAAGGTCTTTAAAGAACAGATTTCAGATTAACTGTTATGCTTAGAAGTGCTTCATTCAGGCGGTCTTTGCTCTTTGGAGGTTTGGATTATACTTGGCTCATTACTTCTAATCGATGGAAATTTGGTTGTGCTCTTGGTAATCTTTTTGGAAGTACTATATTAATTTTGGCAAGGGTGATTGTTTAGATGGTATGGTTATGGTAGTGACAATGACAGTGTAGTGCATTGCGTTTGAATTTAGTTTATCATTTTGCCCCAGTGGTGTCTTGGAGAAAGCATTGAGGAAGTATTTATCCTCATAGGATTGCTATATTCATTTTTAATATTTGTCATTGGGTGATGCTTCAGTGTAACTATCTTGGTAGCTAAGACTACTATAATGTATATGAACTTAATGAAAGTTGCTCATTTAAGCTGGTTTTTATAATGCATCAATCTATTTTAAAGAATCTAGCATTATTGAAAAAGCTTAACCTTGCTGATGCTCAGGTTGCTCATTATTGGTGTTGAGCATTCTTGTCATTCCTGTCATTTTTCATCATCAGGTCTGGTACTGCATTTGTTTAATAAAATTTCACATGAATGGCAACAACTGGGTCAATAGAAGTTTATGGTTTCATTGTGTCTTTAAATGATTGAATCTTGTATATTATAGATGGCAACTAGTGGGCCAATAGAAGTTTCAGAAAATGCAATTTGGCCAAAGCATGTACTTAAATACTTCATAGACATTATGATTGAAGAAGTGAACAAAGGAAATTACAACAATGGTATGTTTTCACTGAAAGTTTGGAAAGATATATTGGGAAAGTTGAATGCTATGAGTGGGCGCCCTTTTCATGAGAAACAAGTCAAGCAAAAGTATAATAGGTTGCGAGCAAAGCATAAAGATTTTTCTTTGTTGCTACAACACACTGGATTTGGCTGGAGTCCTGAAACCAACATAGTGACTGCTGATGAGAGATGTTGGAGAGATTATATTTTGGTATGTAACCATTTGAAATTTCTTCCTACATTGTATATGTATATTAGCTAGATTATTGATTGTACATATTTTTATAGGTACATCTTGAAGCTGCTCAATTCAAGAAGCAGGGGTTGGAACATTATCAATTGTTAGGCGTAATCTTTAATAGAAGCACTGCTACTGGTGTACTTCATCATTCATCTACTCAAGATCCACCAAATTCTTTAGATGAGATTCAACTTCAAGATGAATATCTAAATGGTGGAGTTCATGTAGACCTGGAAAATGATGATGACATTGATGAAGATATCACTCATGGTGTGACACGTACTGGAAAGCGCATTGTTCAACAACTTGATCGAAAGAAAAAAAAAGAGTGTAGATCTGATCAATTGAGTGAAGCACTTCAAACAATGGTTAAGGCATCTAATGCAAGGGCAGAAGCTCACCTAGCTAAAGTTGAGATGTTGAGGGCAAAGAGTATAGAAGCTAGTAGTGTGGGACCCACGTCATCTGATTATTCTATTGCCAAATGTGTTGTTGTTCTTAATGAGTTTGAAGATATCTCTGACATGGTTTATGTGAAGGCAATGGATAAATTTATTGATCCTACTTAGAGGGAAATATTTATGGCAGTGCCTTCACAGAGGAAGAAGACATGGTTGAATAGTTTGATTTGATCTATGTCTGTAGGTGTTATGTTTTGTGTTTGTGTCTATTTGTCTTGTGTTTGGTGATTATGAATGTTATTACTAGTTATGTATTTGATATGTCCTCCGAACTACAAATGCTATGACTAATTATGCTTTTGATATTTTCTCCAAACTATGAATGCTAGGACTTATAATGTATTTGATATTATTTCCAAACTATGAATGATATGATTAGTTATGTATTTGATATTGTTTCCCATGATTTACGTTCACTTACATTTGAACAGATTATTGTGCACAATGAATATTGAAGGTAGCTCTGAGGGATCTATAACTTCATCCAGTTCAAGTGAAGATGATTATGAGTTAGCAAAGTTAGCATTAATTAATATGATATGTGAGTATGAAAGCAAATTTCTTAACAAGGTTCCAGTTCGTAATTCTGCACTTACGGGTCGAGAATTTGTCAGTGAGCTCTTACAAGGATCAGGAACTAGTTGTTATAAATTGTTGAGAATGGAAAAGATATGTTTTGTCAATTTATGTGATGAGTTAAGGAGTAAAAATTATTTAATGGATTCAAAAGAGTTGAGCTTGGAAGAAAAAGTTGCAATATTCTTATACATTATAGGCCATAATCTTAGACAACGGGTAGTTGCAGATCATTTCCAACATTCGACCCAAACTATTTCTTATTATTTTAAGCAAGTGTTAAAAGCAATGTGTCGATTGAGGAAAGAGCTCATCAAGCAGGAGACCTGGGAGTTGCCTGACAATGTTAAAAATAATACAAAGTACTATCCTTGATTCAAAGTAAGTTTTAATATTTTATAGTTATTGCTTATTATTGATATTAACATAAATATTACCTATCATAATTATATATATATATATATTTTAGAATTGTGTAGGTGCAATTGATGGGACACATGTTAGTGCTTGGGTGCCTGCTGAAAAGCAAATATCATGCAGAGGACAAAAAGCAATCTTGACACAAAATGTTATGTGCATATGTGATTTTAACATGTTATTTACCTATGTTTATTCAGATTGGGAAGGTAGTGCTCATGATGCAAAAGTTTTGTTAGATGCAATGACCAATTCTAATGCAAATTTTCCATGGCCTCCTGCAGGTATACATTTAAATAAAATGTTGTTTTACATACTATTGCTCTTTTTCCTTAGTTCATTTAGATGAATTTACTCATGTATATATTTAAATTAATATTTTATTATTGCTTTAGGATCATATTATCTTGTAGACTCCAGATATCCTTGTAATGGAGGTCTTCTTCCACCATATAGAGGAGAAAGATATCATGCACAAGAATATCGAGAAAGAGGGCATCAAGCTAGGAGTCCCAAAGAACTTTTTAATTATAGGCATTCTTCTTTAAGAATGACGATTGAACGTTGTTTTGAAGTATTGAAGGCTCGATTTCCAATTTTAAAATTAATGCCATCATATAATCCTTTAAAACAACGTCTTATAGTAATAGCATGTTGTACTATTCATAATTATATACGTAAGTGGAGTCGACGTGATAGGTTATTTAGAGAATGGGAGAACATGAATCTCGAAGAAGTAGAGGACTTGGCTAGCAACACAAGTGTAGAAAATACAAGTTATAATGTCGAAAATTTGTCAAGACTATCTGATGAAAGTGCAGCACAAATGGTAACACTTCGCGATCATCTTGCAGCTTGGATGTGGTTAGAATATACCAATTCTTCTAATTAGCTAACTTTATACTAATTATATAAATATTACTTTTGATTCTTCATTTAAAACTATGTCAATTTTATTGTTGCTTATGTGATTTATACTGCTAAACTAAAGGAGTTAATTATTATAGTTAAGGAATATGTATTGGGTGTGCAAATGGAGTTGAAGAGACAAGAAATAAAGGATAATTCAATACGCCAGCAAGAACTTGCAGCATATTTTACCTACTGTAATTTTTAAACATCTCACTTAAGACTTGCCTAACAAAATTTTATTATTAAATTAATATATTATACTATAAGAAATATATGATATTTATTGTTTATTTTGATAAAATTTTATTATTATATTGGTCTATTATATTATAGTGAATTAGTCTATTAAATCATTGTAAAAATAGAGCTAATTATTGTAAAACATGTTTTATAAAACAAGTGAATCAAACAAATTTTCAATTTTTTTGCTCTCAAAACAATTTTCTCAAACGATTTTTTCTATTTTTCTGTTTTTAAAAAAAATTTTCAAAATATTTAATCAAACAGGTTTTTAGTTCTTTTGTTTCCAGAACTTGTTTTAAAAAATAATTTTAAAAAACTGTTTTTTAGAACAGAAAACAGAAAACACTATCAAACAGGCCCTATATTTTTTTGATAAATTTTTTGTCCGAATAAAAGTACTCCATTTGAGTGGGAGCTCCTATATATAGAATATCTAAGAGTGATATGTAATATAGAAACTATTTGCATAAATCTTTAGTAATGAATAATGACAAAATTAGGTTACAAATGATGGGGGTAGACAAACTTAGATTCCCGAACATGGACTTATTAGAATTGTTATGGACTTATTAAAGAATTAGTGCAAATAAATATGACATTATATATTTAATAAATCTGTGCTATATGTATGTATAAAATGGCTAGCAAAAATATAACCGCTGAGTTGAATAAGAGCGATAAACTGAACGAGGACAATTGAGATATATGACATCATAAAATATCCTACATATTGGAGGAACAAGATGCCATCGACCCATTGACCATTGTGATGGTAGAGCCAGAGTAGGGCATCACGGCCTAGCACAGAAGGGATAAAGAGGTTTATAAAGCCTAGAAAAGAAAGAACAGTATTGCACGTATTACTATGTTAAGTGCAATAGTTAACGATCTTATGTGTGAGCTTGAGAGGTTTACTACTGCTCAATCTATGTGGATTGCACTTAAAGACAAGTTTGGTGACACTTCAACAACTAAGCTAAGAAGGCTCACAATCAAGTTCGACACACATAAGCTATGGCCAAATACTCTGATGAGGCAGCACTTAAGAGAGATATCAAACATGATTAGAGAGTTAAAGTCAGTAGGGCACATACTTTCAGATAAGCAGCAAGTGTAGGCCATGATTCAGTTACTCCCTTCTAGTTGGAAACATATGAAGGTAAACTTAACCCATAATGAAAGTATCGTTACTTTTGACGATGTGGCTTGACACCTGGAACTTGAAGATGAAAGGCTGGAGGCTTACAAAGCTTCTAGCCAAGCATACCAAATTGAGGGTGTAAGTCTCTTCAATTCTAAACCTAAGCCTAAGAAGGGCCAAAGGTTCTAGAAAAAAAAAAAAGAAAAGGTAACTTGAAAATTCAAAAGGGCAAGAAGAATTTCAAGAGGAAGGGAAAGAAAGGAGCCAGAAAGCCTGACCTTTCAAAGGTCAAGTGCTATGCTTGCTAGAAAATGGGGCTTTTTGCTTGAAATTGTACTAACCAAAATAAGGTATTATTGAAATCTCATACTGTTTCTTATTCATATGTTTCAAGTACTATTTTGTAACAGAAATTATTTCTTTCTCTTGGATTATAGACTAAGGGGGTCATAGATCATGTAAGTCAAGACTAGGGATCATTCGTAGATTTTTGTCGAGTGCCAAAATTTAGCATAATACTTTTCGTAGGAAATAATGCAAGGATCGAGGTCAAGGGCATTAGAACTTGGAAGCTGACTTTGCGTAATGACAAGGTCTTGATCCTACATGATGTGCTTTACTCGTCGAATATCTGATGAAATCTTATGTCAATCCATGATCTTGTTCATTATGAATTTTCTATTTATTTTTATGATTTAGTTGTTGATATTTGCAAATGAACTATATTTTATGGATTTGGCTTTCTATCTAATGGTTTTTTTGTACTAGATACTATTGGTGATGATTTTAATTACAATTGTAGTTCTTTTACTGCTTCTGTCTCAAATTTAAATGTTGACATGGATATATGACATGTTAGACTAGGACATATTGGTCAAGATAGAATGACTAAACTAGTTAAAGAAGGTATAATAGGTACAATTTCTAAAACGAAAATGTCATTGTGTGACCACGGTCTAGCTGCTAAAACAACTAGGAAACTTTGGTAAAGGGACTAAGGCAGAGACTCCATTACAATTAATTAATTATGATATTTGTGGTCTGATGAGTGTGAGGCCGAGACATAGAGCCTAGTGCTTCATCACTTTATTGTTGATTTTTCATGTTTCGGTCACATCTACCTCATTTCTCATAAGTCAGAGGCACTAGAATGCTTTAAATGTTATATAAATGAGGTAGAAAATCAATTAGATAATAAAATTAAGTACTAAGAACCAACTGTGGACACAAATATTTGTCAGACCAGTTTAAAGAACTCTGTGAAGAGAAGGGAATCATAAGACAATTAACGATCCTAGGTACTCCACAACAAAACAGAATAGTTAAAAGGAGAAATAGAACTCTGCTTGACATGGTTAGGTCAATGATGGCCTTGGCTAACTTTCCAATTTCATATTGGGGAGATGTTTTATTGACTATAGCTTTATGCATAATCATGTGCCCTCAAAGTCAATCACATCCACACCTTATGAACTGTGGACAACACGCAAGTTAGATCTGAGCATCCTGAGACCCTAGGGGCTAGCTACGTACATCCATGATACTTCCCATAAATATGAAAAATTAGGTCTGAGGAGGAAGAAGTGTATCTTATAAGATACTCTGAACAATAGAAATGTTATGTTTTCATTGGTGAAAACAAAGATAGGGCTGTAACTAAAATTGAATCAAGAGATACCACATTTATAGAAAATGAATTTCCTAGCAGAGGTGAGGTAGATCGTTCTGTATCTCTTTATGAGACACAAGAACATAAGAGTAAAGGACAAAACATTCCACCTCAATTTGTTAATTCGAGTAGGAGTTTTGACATATTGGAGAGTTCAAGGAGACCAGTAGAGAATCCTGTGCAAGAAGAAAGCATTGCGTAGGATACTCCACTATAGAGGAGTAATAGAGAAATAATACCCAAGAGACGCTTCCCCATAGAGGGGGTAGCATTCATTGTTACTCCACAGAATGACGAAGAGCCTGATTCAGTTTAATAGGCCTTGTCATGCCTTACTAAGGAATAGTGGAAGAAGAAATGGATTTAATGAGGATTAACTATACTTGGGACTTTGTTGATCTTCCAATTAGCCAAAAGGCAATTAGAAACAAATGGGTTCTCAAAATTAAAAGGAAAGCGAATGAATCAATCGAGAAATACAAGGCTCATCTAGTTGCAAAGGGGTATACATAACAAGAATGTATGGATTATGAGGATACTTTTTTACCTGTTCTACGTTTTAACTCGATTATATTAATCCTGGCTATAATGGCGAGTTTAAATCTTAAACTTCATCAAATGAATGTAAAAACCTCATTCTTGAATGAAGAACTAGGTGAAGAAATCTATATGGAATAGTCATTAGGTTTAATAGAAAAAGACAGAGAAAAAGGTTTACAGATTGTGAAGGTCCATTTATGGACTAAAGCAATAATCTAGACAATGGCATTTGAGGTTTAATTAAGCTGTAATCTCATATAATTTTCAAATGATTAACGAAAACCACTATGTCTATACTAAACATTTTGATGATAATTTTGTTATATTATACTTTATGTGGATGATATATTACTAGCTGGGAATAATTTAGATTTGATCAAAACCATTAAAGAATGATTGTTTGCAAACTTCAAGATGAAGGATATAAGCGAAGCAGATTATATCCTCGGAGTGAAAATCTAGAGGAATCACTCGGAAGGCCTAATATCTCTTTCACAAGAAACTTACATAAGAAAGATTCTTAAGCGGTTTAATATGAAAGATTGCAAACCCATGGATACCCCTACAATAAAAGGTGAAAGTCTGGGCTAGGAAATAGGTCCTCAAAATGGATCTAAAAAGAAAGCGATGGAAAAAGTCCCTTACTCAAGTGTAGTGGGCAATTTAATATATGCAATAATGTATACAAGACTGGATATTTGTTATGCGGTTAGACATGTAAGTAGATATTAGTCCAACCCTAGACAAAAATACTGGAAGGTTGTCAAGAGAATTTTAAGGTATTTGAAAAACATTGTAGACTATGTGCTATGTTATCAAGGAATAGATATACGTTTGGTAGGATTCTCCAATGCAAATTAGGTTGGAGATTTAGATAAGTGCAAGTCAGCATCAAGATACACTTTTCTACTAAATAATGGAGTCATTTCCTGCTATAATAAGAAAAAAATGCGCATTACCTTGTCCATTATGGAAGTAAAATTTGTTAGTTGATCAGTTGCAACACAAGAAGCCATATGATTAAAAAGATTCTTAGAACACTTAAGGGTTATTGGTGAGACATCAAATCTAGTGTTAATCAACTGTGACAACCAAATAGTCATTGCCTACACAAAAGACCCCAAGTATCATAGTAAAACCAAGCATATAGATGTCCAGTATAATTTTATTAGAGATGTTATAGTATAGAAAAGTGTTACTGTACAATATATCCCTAAGCGTCAAATGATAGTTGATCCCCTAACTAAACTAATATTTAGAGATGTCTTTGTTGATCATGTGAAATCTCTTGGTATGCATAGGATATAATATAACACATGTCATGTAATGGATAATCTCATAAATGAATGAAGTATGTTTTCATCAATTATTGAATTATATCTGAGTAAATATACAATGTCTAGTATATTGTACATGTTGATCAGGTTGGCTCTTTCACATGAGCAACCACCTTTGATGCTCATAAGGAGCATGTAAAGAAGAGGCATTTGTATTTACCAGCAAATCAGCAAAAGTGCTGATACGGTAGAGAAGAAATACAAAATATATGTCGCATTGATAAAAGTAAGGAATATGTTGAGAGGGGATCCAATACATAAATTTTGGATTGAATTATAGATGTCCACCATCCATAATACCTATAACCAGATAATGAATTCTCCAAAATGATGTCCTGAAGAGTGAATGCATTGTTAGAATTTAGGTTAGGCACTATGTGTGTTTGAACTAAAATAAGTATGGTGTCAACAATAAATCAAAATCAACATACGCTCTTATGAAATAAGAGAGGCATCGTAGCATACAATTCATACTGCATGTGCTTAAGGACATCAATTAGGAAACAAGTGAATTGATTCCTGCTTCATTGATGTGTGAGTCCCAGAAAGGAACAAATCCTTTCATTGATGCCTTTAAGACTTTGACATTATCATGGAGAGATGGTTTAGTGCTCGCTACTTTAACATATACCCTATGGTCATGATAAATTCAATTTAAAAGAGTTATGCTAGGAAACCAATTGGTTTATATTGCAGTGATATATGGACGAAAGTATGATTACCTAAAAATATACACATCTATGCTAGTGTCAGAGATATGTCCGTTATGAAGTTATTTTGTTAACATCATAAGTATAGATGCTATGCATAAGAGAAAGGCAATATGAGTTTCTACTAAAAACTCGAGAGGGATTAGGATGGCCAGAAGGAAAAAAAGTGTATATGGGTAAATATGGGGTATTTGAGACATAATACATGAATAAGACAAGTATGAGATACATAGGGTCGTTTTGTGTTGGTCATGATGAATGATTTCTGGTATGAAAACACCCAGACAGAGACGTTATGCCCATATGGTCACGATAAAGCATTTAGTATGAAATGGAGAGGAATAATTATAAATGGTTAACCCATCAAGTGTGAATGGGAGATGTTGGATCACACATTTCATTATTTGTCCACCCTTGATGGGTGTGGCAAAAGTCCAATCCCAATAACTTGTGGGCTATAATATGTAACTTTTACATATTGCAAAATGGGAAGGAACAATTATTTTTCCCAACTCCCATGATTACATGAAAGAAGGAATTAAGGATGAATTATGGTTTGTTCTGTGTCCGCATAAGGATAACTCTCTCCCATTAAGTGAGCTACTGAAGAGACAGCCTCACTTTTTAGTTTTTCTTCCTCCATTGTGCTATCTATTGTGAAGACAATGGACAAAATTACGTCTGTGATTTTTCTCCTTCGTGTGTGGTGTTGTTGTATGTCATTTATCTATGACCAGTGTGCATCCTCAACAAGTATGTACTCTACTTTTTTTTTTTAATTCTTACAACTATAGTTTTAAAAAATCACATTCTATAGATTAAGATGGGCTATAACAAATTTATGAAGTGTTCTTACAAAGTACAAACACATGATATGTCATTATATTTGCTGCAAGGCTACATAATTTGTGGATGACAGTTTATATTATGGATATTAATTTAAAAGTATGAATATTTTTCTCATTTGAAAACGAGTGATGTTAATGCTACTATTATATCGAATAATATAAAACCAAGAAAGGTGTTGGAAGAATTATCATATCCTATTACTGATAAAGCAATTTTATTGATGACATGTTATTTTACTGAGTTTCAAGGCAATTTATGTTTGTTGCATTGGATGTCTTATTAAATTTATAAAATATTATCATAAAAAGAAATTTATGATATTTGAGAAATATGTTACAGCAAATCGGAAGTAAATCGGAAGTTTACAAGTGAATGGGAAGTATGCTATAATACACTAGAAATATAGTGATCCAAATATATCTTATTTGGCATGATCCGTTAGATCATCATAGGATCAATTATGATGCAACAAATTATGAAAAAATTATATATACATCTATTGAAAAACCAGAAGATTCTTTGAATAGTCAACATATTACATAATTCAAGAATTCTCATATATTACTTATTCTTAAAGTAAATTAATTACAAGATCATCACTATCAATGATTGAGATTTGATTATCACAGTTTTGGAATGTATCAAATTAGTATATATGGGCTTGTTCAAATATCATGTGAACCATAATAGTATTTGATTTGATAAATTTGATAATTCATTTTTAAGATAGTCACATGTGTTTGTAACTAGAAGTTTGCAAAATTATTTGAGTAAATAATTATAGTAAGTGCACAATTTCCACACTATATGATTTAGATTGTCTACCTTGACAATGCAAGTGAGTATATATCTCAGGCTTATAATTATGGTATTATTAATAGAACATTTGAAAAGGCTAGACAACAGAATGGTTTTGCAAAAATTACTCATTATGTGCCTTCATTAAAAAAGCTAGATCAATGTTTATGAGAACAAGATTTATATAAAAGTTTAAATTTTGTAGCATTTATATACAAAAAACCAACACAATTTTAGAAGTTCTCCCATTACAACTTGTTTTTGGTCAAAAGCTAAAGATTTTCCATCTTAAAATTTGGAATGTGCTATTTCTATTTTTATTGATCCACCACAACACAGATAGATGGATACTCAATGAAATAAATATTAGTTAAGATCATTCTTCTTGTTGTTTGTTTCTAAATGAAATGATATTTCTAAAGGAAACAAATAGACTTATAAGACTTAAAATGCATATCCCAAAATGAGGGGGAGATGATGAGTTGCTGAAAACTAAAGTATACAACTCCATTATCAATATTTTATCTTCACATATAACAACGTGAACCAAAAGTTTATAAATTATTGCATTAAAAATATTACAAAAAATAGCTGCCAAATGTAATTACTGACCTAAATGAGAATTACTAAATCTCATATTTCTGCTGATTATGCTCCAATTTATGTCTTAGTAGGACAAATGAAAATAAGTTATGCTTGAAACGTTAAAGATCAATCGATTTCAAAGATTAACATCTTAAGAAAAGAAAACAAAAAGAGCAAATAATCAAGAAAAGTTTAAGACATAACTACTACTACTAATAATAATAACAATAAGAACAATAATAATGGCAAAAAACCAATAATAATAAAACTCCAAAAAAGGATTAGGTACGTAAAAACAATAAAGAAATCTTGATAAATCATGCCATTATAGGAAAATGGAACCGAAAAAATAAAGGTGTTGATAACATTTTTTTTTTGTGATATTGAAAATTAAATGATGATCTTGAATACAAATTTATCTTAAAATATAGATAGAAAAAAGATTAGTTCAAAGAAATGAAAAAATACGCAATATAAATATAATGAAATTCACTTTAAGTTTTGGATTTATAGTCCAAACACTCAAATTATATAGTCAGTATCATATAAATAGGTATTTACTAAAGATTTAGCATTGATTGTGAATAGATATATTATCATATGTGGACATAAATACTTTTTGGATGTTTTGTAAGTTTGGCCATATGCAAAATTTTATAAGAGTTTAATAAGTTATAACTTATTTCTAGGGCTTACTGTATATTGAAATGTATATGAGAATCCCAAAAGGATTTAAAATACTAGAGAAGCATCTATAATTTGTTGGGTTTTGCTTTAAAATGTATAAGGCATATGGAAATTTTGGTAATAACTTGATATATCCAAAAGATATGTAAAAAAATATTTAAAAATATTATATAAAGACAAGACATCATGCATAATTAATTAAATCAGATCATATTTGAGAAATTAATATACATTCTCGGGATGCAATGACTCAAAGAATAAAGAAGTGACATTATTATCAAGGGGAGTAAACACAATCTGATACTCTTTTTTTTTTAACTAAGATTTTATCACACTTGATTTTCTTAATAACGTTTTTAATGAAAAAGTTTCAATAATCATATATATATATATATTATATACTTTTTTTTCTTCACAAAGTTTTTATTCCATAAGTTTTTCTAATAAAATTTTAATGAGACACAATATTTATTTATGGACATCCAAAGGAATGTTATAAATATTATTATAATTTAGATACTTATAAAATCCCAAAAATAGTCTTTTAGAATTCAATTACATGGTTAATATCATTATACCCTGTAACTCTCAAGTGGATGGCGTCCCGATAGTTATTCCAAGTTAATTACCTGTAAATTCTTCCATGTATGTAACTGTAAATCTTTGAGTTAGTCTCTAGGGCTGGAAACATGTAAGTAGAGGTTTAACATAAAGAATTAAAAACACATGAAAATCCACTTGAACGCCCCCATTTCTTCGCTGTTAAGTTCTCTCCTGTTCTGACTCATTTCTTTATATCTCTATAAGATGATGCATCTTTTCTTCGCCTAAGCATGCCGCGACACTACAAATCAGGACCCTCAAAAACCAATCACACGACCATCATCAATTTAATTTAAAAAAAAAAAGAAGAAGACAACGTAGTAACGTAGTTTATCATACTGTCGAACTTAATATAGGCATTTTTATCCAAAACCCTCAGAAATTACATTTCGCTTCCCTTCCTGAGACTGAAATCAGCGCGCACCCCAGATCTAGGAAGGGATTGATATTCCTCGCACCTTCCTTCAAATTTCAATCTACATCTCTGTCTCATACAGATTCGTCTCCAATTGGAGTTTCTAGTCTGATAGATTAAAATTCTGTTTTGTGGTTTGAAGTGTCACTTAGCTTTGAAGAGCACTTCATCTCTGAAGGCTTTGCTCAGCGCCGAATCAGAGGTGAGTGTCATTCGTTCTATTCGAATTGGGTTTGATCTAATCTGTGGGGAGGGGGTTTTCTTTGATTTGCTGGATTTTGTTGGTTTGAGTAGTGGGTTCTGTGAAGACGGATTTTGGGACAGGTGATCGGGTAAGATGTTGACGAAGTTTGAGACCAAGAGTAATAGAGTGAAGGGTCTGAGTTTTCACAGTAAGAGGCCCTGGATCCTTGCGAGTCTGCACAGTGGCGTGATCCAGCTATGGGACTATCGCATGGGCACTCTTATTGACAGATTTGATGAGCATGATGGCCCTGTGCGAGGTGTCCATTTCCACAAATCTCAGCCGTTGTTTGTCTCTGGAGGTATCTGCTTTGTAATTCCTTTAGCATTACGAATCCGATAAGTGTCGATGCGTAGCCTGCTGATCCATCGATACATGCATGTACTGAAAGCTATTGATATTTGAATTGATCGAAGGTCTATAGATCTCGGTGATTTGTTTCTGGTCAATTGCAACTAAGCAAAATCAAGAATGAAAAATCACAAACTTAGATATTAAAAGGATAAGTAAATGTGAAATTTAAGTTACATGTTCTTCTACTATGAGAACTGGATTGAGGGTGACTACTGGATCCAGTATATATTGTTCGTGTGTTTATGGTTGTGGTTGATATCAGAGTAAGAGGCCCTTTTTTGATAAACAGTGACAGACCCTTTATTTGTGCCTGTGTATGCCGTCCTTCTGTGTTTAATTGAAGATAGTTTTCGTTTGTACCCTATGTGTGTGTGTGTGTTCTTTCCAACCACAATTGGTATTGATTGAGTGATTACTGGAACCACTCAGAATATGGGGTTTGTAAGGGTTACAGTTTGCAATTTATGGTCTTTCTGAAAGTCAGTGTCATTATGTCTATTTAGTTTAGTTTATACAAATAATAAATTCATACTTAAACGATTATTATATGGTTCAACTTACAAAGTGGCAATATATGGATCCACTAGACAGAAGGCACTGTTTGCATTGGGTGAAATGTCAGTCCAGTGGGGAGTGCACTCTGGATTAATGAATAAAGAGATTACTATAGTAATAGTTGGTTGTTCTTGTAAAGCACGTACATTGATCTGAAGTTGTTTTGCAGGGGATGATTACAAAATTAAAGTTTGGAACTACAAGATGCATAGGTGTCTGTTTACTCTTTTGGGGCACCTTGATTATATCCGCACTGTGCAGTTTCATCATGAATCCCCGTGGATTGTGAGTGCTAGCGATGATCAGACAATTCGCATCTGGAACTGGCAGTCTCGTACCTGTGTATCAGTCTTGACTGGACACAATCATTATGTGATGTGTGCATCATTCCACCCCAAAGAAGATCTTGTTGTTTCTGCCTCATTAGATCAGACTGTTCGTGTTTGGGACATTAGTTCTCTGAAAAAGAAGACTGCCTCTCCCGCGGATGACATACTTAGATTGGGTCAGATGAATACTGATCTTTTTGGTGGTATTGATGCTGTTGTCAAGTATGTTTTAGAAGGTCATGATAGAGGAGTCAATTGGGCTGCATTCCATCCCACACTTCCTCTTATTGTCTCGGGAGCAGATGATCGGCAGGTTAAATTGTGGAGAATGAATGGTATAATTACTCTGCTCTCCACCTCCCCCACTCTCAACACTCCCATCCCTTTTGATATCCATTCTTTAATCATCAATAATGTCCCCTAGTTTTTCTAACGTTTCTTCATAATTTTATTGTTGTTTGATTACCACATGTTTAATTATTGGATGCAAAAGGCTTTATTTTATGTTCTGTTTGACTTATTGTAACAAGATGTTATGATGTGTGAATCCCAACTATTCTCTATCCATCTCACATATCTTTATTTAAAAACTAAAAGAGCTAACCGCTAAATTTGCTTGCAGAGACAAAGGCTTGGGAAGTAGACACATTAAGGGGGCACACAAATAATGTATCATGTGTTATGTTCCATGCAAAACAGGACATAATTGTATCCAATTCTGAGGACAAAAGTATTCGGGTTTGGGATGTTACAAAGAGAACTGGAATTCAAACTTTTCGTCGGGAGCATGACCGGTTTTGGATTCTGGCTGCACATCCTGAAATGAATTTGTTGGCAGCAGGTCATGATAGTGGCATGATTGTCTTTAAGTTGGAGAGAGAACGACCTGCCTTTTCTGTTAGTGGAGACTCTGTCTTCTATACTAAAGATAGATTTTTGAGATTCTATGAGTTCTCAACACAAAGAGAGTCACAAGTACTTCCTATTCGACGACCTGGTTCTACGACCTTGAATCAAAGTCCAAAGACGCTTTCTTACAGTCCAACAGAAAATGCTGTTCTTTTCTGTTCTGATACAGATGGGGGATCTTATGAGCTGTATGTTGTACCCAAGGATAGCATCGGCAGGGGAGATGTGCAAGATGCAAAGAGAGGCCTTGGAGGATCCGCTGTATTTGTGGCTCGCAACAGGTTTGCTGTGCTTGACAAAAGTAGCAACCAAGTTTTATTGAAGAACTTGAAGAATGAGCTTGTGAAAAAAAGTCCCCTCCCCATAGCCACAGATGCTATATTCTATGCAGGGACGGGTAACTTGCTGTGTAGGGCAGAGGATAGGGTAGTTATATTTGATCTCCAGCAGAGGATTGTTCTTGGTGATCTTCAGACTCCCTTTGTCAAGTATGTTGTTTGGTCAAATGACATGGAAAGTGTTGCTTTGCTCAGCAAACACGCCATTATCATTGCAAACAAGAAGCTTGTTCATCAGTGCACCCTCCACGAGACAATCCGTGTAAAAAGTGGAGGCTGGGATGATAATGGTGTTTTCATCTACACAACTTTAAATCACATCAAGTACTGCCTACCCAATGGAGATAGTGGGATAATTAAAACACTAGATGTCCCAATTTATATCACAAAGGTTTCTGGAAATACCATCTACTGCCTGGATCGGGATGGGAAGAACAGATCTATAGTTATTGATGCAACTGAATATTTGTTCAAGCTGTCTTTGCTGAGGAAAAGGTATGATCATGTTATGAACATGATAAGAAACTCACAGCTTTGCGGGGAGGCAGTAATTGCTTACCTACAACAGAAAGGTTTTCCTGAAGTCGCTCTTCACTTTGTGAAGGATGAGAAGACTCGGTTCAATTTGGCTTTAGAGAGTGGGAACATTCAAGTTGCAGTGGCGTCAGCTACAGCAATTGATGAAAAAGATCACTGGTACAGGTTGGGAGTAGAGGCTCTTCGTCAGGGCAATGCTGGTATAGTAGAGTATGCATACCAGAGGACTAAAAATCTTGAGAGATTGTCTTTCCTTTATCTCATAACTGGTAACATGGAAAAGCTTTCCAAGATGCTGAAAATTGCTGAAGTAAAGAATGATGTGATGGGTCAGTTTCACAATGCCTTATATCTGGGTGATGTTCGTGAACGTGTTAAGATTTTGGAGGGTGTGGGCCATTTGCCTCTAGCCTACATCACTGCTTCAATCCATGGGTTACATGATATTGCTGAACAGCTAGCAGCTGAACTGGGAGATAATATTCCATCTTTGCCTGAGGGAAAGGTACCTACTCTCATGATGCCACCATCCCCAATCATGTGTGGTGGTGACTGGCCCCTTCTTAGGGTCATGCGTGGTGTATTTGATAATGGGCTTGACAATATTGGTCGGGGTGGTGCTGATGAAGAGTACGAAGCTGGTGAAGCTGATTGGGGTGAGGAGCTAGATATAGTTGATGAAGATGGCCTACAAAATGGGGATGTGTCTGCAACTTTAGACGATGGCGAAGCAGCTGAAGTTTATGATGAAGAAGGGGGATGGGAGCTTGAAGATCTTGAACTTCCTCCGGAAGCAGAAATCCCCAAGACTGCTGCAAATGCTCACTCTTCAGTTTTTGTGGCTCCAACACCTGGAATGCCGGTGAACCAAATATGGATCCAAAAGTCATCTCTTGCAGCTGAACATGCTGCTGCTGGCAATTATGACACTGCAATGCGGTTGCTTAACAGGCAACTTGGCATTAGAAATTTTGGCCCTTTAAAATCTTTGTTCCGAGATCTTCTTACTGGAAGCTTTTCATATCTGCGTGCATTTTCATCAACTCCAGTTATTTCTCTTGCTGTAGAGAGAGGATGGAATCAGTCTGCTAGCCCAAATGTTAGGGGTCCACCAGCTCTTGTGTTCAATTTCTCTCAGTTGGAAGAGAAACTCAAAGCTGGTTATAAGGCAACAACATCTGGGAAATTCACTGAGGCTCTTCGGCTTTTCACTGGCATTCTTCATACTATTCCTATGGTTGTTGTTGAGTCAAGGAGGGAAGTTGATGAAGTGAAGGAGTTAATTATTATAGTTAAGGAATATGTATTGGGTTTACAAATGGAGCTGAAAAGACGAGAAATGAAGGATAATCCAGTACGTCAGCAAGAACTTGCAGCATATTTTACCCACTGCAACCTTCAAACTCCTCACTTAAGGCTTGCCCTATTGAATGCAATGAGTGTCTGCTACAAGGCTAAAAACCTTGCCACAGCTGCTAATTTTGCCAGGAGGCTGCTTGAAACCAATCCAACCATTGAAAACCAAGCTAAGACAGCAAGGCAAGTACTAGCTGCTGCAGAGAGGAATATGACTGATGCTACACAGTTGAACTATGATTTCCGAAACCCATTTGTGATATGTGGTGCGACTTATGTGCCAATCTACCGTGGACAGAAGGATGTCTCTTGCCCATATTGTAGTTCAAGGTTTGTGCCAAACCAAGAGGGGCAGCTATGTACTGTTTGTGATCTTGCAGTCATAGGTGCAGATGCTTCTGGTTTACTGTGTTCCCCTTCCCAACGGTGATCAAACTACTGGGCTAGGACCTGGTCTCAATCTCAGTTTTGGGTCGCTCGTTTTGAGGGAGTGTGATTTGTTGATCTCTCAGTTCTAAGCAGGTAAAGATAATTGATAGCAATGGAGGACTTCTTCGATATATCTCCTTTTTGAGTTTATCTTCTTTTTTACTGTTATTTAGTTGATAATGAATTTCATTCTAAGAAGCATATTTCAGTTCTTTTACTGTTGCCTATTCTTGTTAGTTGTTCATAGGCGAGAATACTTGGTGTTTGATTATGCTGTTACTATAGGGAGGACAAATGTACTTTTCAATGCATGCAGACACCATTTGCTAAATGTCTCTTATTTCTGTGACAAACAGGGGTGCTTAATGATTGGCTTTGAAAGTAATATCTTACTTTGAGTAGTTCCCAAATTATCAGCATAGTTGATGGCAATTTCTAAGGGTTGTTTGAGAACAGCAATGATGAAGACTTATTTGGTTATTAACAATGATATTGGTTTTTTAATCGTTTTAATGCTACTAAAACTTAATGTTCACTTGGATATAGGGCTTTGCATATCTATCAGAAACTCACTGTTAAAAGTTTGTTTTGATTGAAATTGAAGGTGTGATTTTGTTAAAAGTAGTTCCCTGATTTTGTTTGGTTTTATCAGCCAGAAAAGATTTTAATAGATTCGCAAAATTATGAGGTCTGTCAAAGTTGGATTCTAGCAAGGTTAGGGATTGGAACTTTCTGTTTTTGGCTTGGCTTATGTTGAGTTTGATTCAAATCCTTTATGTCCGTAACAATGTTGATCTTTAATGTTAATTTAGGGTATAGACTATCGCTTAGTTAAATATGATTAAGATGTTCATTCTTTTTCTTGCTCCTCGACTTTACTCAATCAAAACTTGCCCTTTTTTTGAACTGAAATCAAAACTTAACCTTAAGTGGCTTATCAAAAGAAATAAAAAAACTTTTTGAGTGTTGTTTGGTGTAGAGAATTTTAGTTTGCCAGATACATTCAAATACCCTAGAATTTTGATCCTTGGCAAGTTACTCATTGTATGCTTGGTTGCGTTTTGGTATTCTAATCTTGAGGTGAAACTTTATCCAAGAGTTCCTCATACATTCTTTTATTCACTTAATCTAGCTTTTCTATGAATAACGCTCCTAACTCTTGGAATCAGAAGTTTGCTTTTGATATCATAGCTGGGTAAAAAAAGAAAAAAGAACAATCCGAGTTTCTCAATTCAGTATGATCTTACAATCATTGAGCATCATCTCCAGAGCACCATTTCAGGCCAAGGAAAATTAGGATTCCTGGAAAATTTCATGGTAAAATTAATTTACTTAGTTAAGCGTCTAAGAAAATGTTAAAGATGCCTTGTACCAAACAGCACTTTAGGTCCCCATTTCGACGCCTTCGTTTGCCCAACTCCTTCAGGACTTTTCTCTTAGCAATGATCATTGATTCTATAAAGACCTTGTGCCTACACTTTTTGGAACACATCCTAATTGTTGCTAGATTAATTGAAGGAGATTAATTCAGACGCCATGGAAAGAGTACTTTTATCTATCGATTTGAACAGATTGAGGTGTTGCTTGGATGTTACAAAAGCCTTTTCTTTTTTTGCCACGGGATGTTACAAAAGAGCTTTAGCTTAAGACATTTTAGAGGTGAGAATGCAAAACAAGAATCTGGGAACAATGCTGAACAAAGGATGAGAATTGAAGCTGGAAGTAAAAAACATCAGAACCAATATTAAAACTACTCTTGGGGATTAGTTTGAATCTGTTTGGTTTATCATTTTATCCACTAAAAATATACTTTTGATTAACTTTGTATTTGTCTTATTTTAAAAAGTCTTTTTGTAAAAATATTTTTATTTCTAAATGTATTTTAGTCAATTGACTGAAGAAATTATTTTTTAATTTACAAATATAGCTTTGTCTCATAATTATTTTGTTAAATTTATTTTTATAATAAAAAAATTGAAATATAACTCATGTTACAACAACATTATTTTTATTAAAATGCCATTTTTATGACCGTCATTTTATTCAACTTAAATTTGCAAACTTAAAATAAAATGACTATTTAAGGTAGGGGTGATCATGGATCGAGCCGGTCCGGGTTTGACCTTTACTCGTTGTCTAACCCAATTATACTCGGACCAATACCGGGTCAAGTATCGGGTCGTCTTGATACTATGTCTTTTTTAAATAAAAAAATTTATTTAATAACAAAAAATATACTTATTTATATATAAAAATAGATTTTTTTAAAAAATAATCTTAGAAAAAAATAACATTTTAAAAAATTTATAAATATTTAACCATTATACATTATTTTTACATAATATTAAGTTAAAAAATTAATTCAAAATTTAAAAAAATTGAAACATTAAAACCTCAAAAAGTTTTCAAAATATTTATATAGTAAACATATTATATTAGATACATAAAGAACAAAAATCTTACTAAATTAATTAATATATATAAAATAATTAAAAAAAAATAAAAAAAGAAATATATATAGGTTGAGTCTTAATTTGAGGGCTCGGTCCAATGTGATCACGTTAAACCAGGTCAACTGAGTCTCGAATAATATTATTTAGCCTTAATTTGAGATATAGTTAAACACGACTTTCTCGGGTCCTATATATCTCATACTCCTTCCTTAGGGTCTAACTAGTAGTTTGAGCCAATGGAATCACATGCCAATGGCAAAACATGAAATGGCAAGAAACAAGTCACGTGGCATTATGTTGTTTTGGTGTTTAACAAGAGGGGAGAGAGTCATTAACAGAATAAAATGTCTTATGACTTACTTTTAAATGTTTTTTTATAAATAAAATGTGATCTCAGTAAATATTTAACAAGAAAATATATAATTATAAATATATAATTATACCATCTATTCATTTTATATCATTCCTATCTATTTAGAGGAACAAAATTCAAGTTTTTTATGATAATAAAAGGTCTTAGAGTCTGATTATTAAAAAAAAAGGTCTTAGAGTCTTTTCCATTTTAAAAGTCTCCATAACGTGGCTTAAAAAAAAGTCTCCTTGACAATCATCCTACATTATTTCTATATTCACTTTTTTTTTTGCCACTCCATATTCAAATAATCTGACGCTTGTTTGTTTGTAATCTAAAGGAAATTTAAAATATATATAAAGAAAAATTATAAACTTTGGTTCGAATAAAATTTAATCAACACAACCCTAATTTTGCAAATGGGAAATCCATTAATTAGTGGATAAGATCCGCAACGGCTTATATTCATGATCCTATCCCATGACATACATAGTGTGTGTGTATTATACGTGTATATATATTTATATGGGTGTTATATAGACAAATAACTAACTATCAAGAACTATGTAATATTGGTACGGATATGTGCATCAAATACAATACAACATGATACAGAAAATAGGTCAATTTCTAAAATTTTAATATATAAGTACAGAAATATTTATACATATATAATATTATTTGTGTAATTATTTATATTTATAATTAATAAATTTACTCATTAAACGAAAAATGAGTATTAAATATTCTAAAAATTATTGTATAAATGGTAAAATAGATCATAAAATATTTATAATAATTTCAAATAGTCATATTTTACTATAAAAATTTGAAGTGATATATATAAATATAAAGTGATTCAGATAGATACGTATGCATAAATATGATATATGTATCATATCATATTGTATCATATTTGTGTATAAGATGTGGGTACGTCTACCTTTTTAAAGTATCGGTGCTTCATAGATTAAGGCAAAGCATTTGTATGCGGCAAATATAGAGAAATATTCAGTTATTTTCGTGTTCCTTTCTGATAATCGTAGTGTTTGACATACTTTACATGCTTGGCTCTAAACCTTTCTGATAAAGATAATAACAGACAGATAGCAAAGGCTCAGGGCAATATCGCTGAAGCTCAAATCTCAGATAATACTGACATTTACTTCTAGTAATTTGAATTTGTTATATTAATGGGCGCCTGGTCAAGTGATAAGAGGTTTGGTCAACATTATTCAGTAAAGAGGTCTTCACATTGAAACCTATAAAAAAATATCATCTAAATAAATTTTAATCATGAATTACTATTTATGGTAACTCTCATTTATTAATATGGTAAAAAACTATATAATAGAAAATTTGCTACTCGAAATTATTATACTATTTGTTTATTGTTTATTGTTAATTTGACTTTACTTAATAATGCTTTTTGTCTGTCTTTGTTAAATTATACTCTTAAACATCTTAAAAAGTAAGAATCGATGACCCAACATAATAGATCACAACCGTTTATTTATATCCCTCGGTTATCATTAATTCCCCATACCTTAACATTTGTCATTACTCAAATCGAACATTTTTTTCATTTTTCTTTTAAATTTAAAACCAACCAAGGAAAGTGACACCATGCAACAAAAGCATTTCCTCTTCGTCTTTCCACATTGTACGCTATTAAATTTCAGAAATTCCACTCGTCTCTCTCTCAGTCCATTTATTCCTTCCTTCTCTAAAATTAACACACACACACTATGACCAAGCAACGCTAGATCTCATCTAAAAAGAGAACTAAAGTCTCGTTCTTTCAACATTTTTTGTTCAATTCTCTTGCCTTGCTATTCAACGCCACTTTTTATACGCATAACAATGCTGGTCTATCGGTGATTTTGATTGTGGTCGTGGATACGTGAAGTCGGTCCTGTTGATTCCCTCATTTTAATCAGGTCATCCTCTGGTTTTCTAAATGCACATTGTGTTAGAAATCTGTTGGGTAATTTCATGTGGTGGGGTTGCTCTTTTTCTTTGATTGGTTGCTTTGAAGTGTTTGGACAATCTTGATTAGCATTTGAAAATTCATTTTCCAAGATTAATTTGACATCTTGAAGTTTGTTCTGATGCAAGAAAATCATGTCATGTGATTCTTTTAAGTGTTATTTCGGCATGCGATTGGAATTGAGCTTGATCTGCTGGATTTATTGTTAAGGAGGATCTTGGTTCATTGAACGCGGGAGTTCTAATGCAATTGGATTGTGCAGAGATAGTGTCTATGATACGGTGATTGGGAAGATGTTGACGAAGTTCGAGACCAAAAGTAATAGAGTGAAGGGGCTTAGTTTCCACAGCAAGAGACCGTGGATCCTTGCTAGTCTTCATAGTGGCGTGATCCAGCTATGGGACTACCGAATGGGGACCCTGATTGACAGATTTGACGAGCATGATGGGCCTGTCCGTGGTGTTCATTTCCACAAGTCTCAGCCTCTATTTGTCTCTGGAGGTACTTTATTGTAATCGTCCTTACAGTGCTATACAATTTTCTGTCATTACTGTCTTCTTCCATTTCATGTCATGAGATTCGACAGATTTTTACGTTGGCTGTCGAGGGCCTAACACAACCCTCCTCCTTTACCCGGGCTTGGGACCGGCTATGACACTACATAGGCAGAGTTGTTGTTGTTGTACTGTCTTCTTAGTTGGATTGTTATAAGAATCCATTCATTGTATCTTCGGTGATTCGGTGGAAATTTTATTTTTCAGATAGATGACAAGTAGTTGTCCACAATAGTTTCATTATTCCTCTCCTTTTGTTCTTCAACTGTGCCAGTGATGCAAGAAATTAAAAATGAGCATTGTAGCTAGGTTTAAGGTCCAGATTTATTTGGTCTATTACTAGACCTCCCTGCCTCCCCCCTTCTTAATTTTGCCACAAAGAAAACTGTATTTATTAAAGATCTATATGCCCTATAATTGAGACGCTGTAGATGGATGATAAGAATGTATATATTTGAAATAAATAATGAAGCAGTGTTCCTGACATCTTGTTCTAACAGTTGGGTTGTCTTGTGGTTTACAGCAACTTTTTGTCTCTTGGGTTGGAGGAGAGTTTTAGTTTTTAAATGCACATTAATAAAGTAAATTCTGGGAGCAGGTACAGGGAGAGGGGTTTCTATGTTACAGTTTGCAGTTCAGTGATTAATATTATTTTTTCCCCTCTGAACAGGAGATGATTATAAAATTAAAGTATGGAACTACAAGCTGCATAGGTGTTTGTTTACTCTTCTTGGACACCTTGATTATATTCGTACAGTGCAATTTCATCATGAGAACCCATGGATTGTCAGTGCAAGTGATGATCAAACCATTCGTATCTGGAACTGGCAGTCTCGTACTCGCATCTGTGTTTTAACTGGTCACAATCATTATGTCATGTGTGCTTCTTTCCATCCAAAAGAGGATATTGTTTTGTCAGCCTCCTTGGATCAGACTGTTCGTGTTTGGGATATTGGTGCTCTCAAGAGGAAGTCAGGACCTCCTGCAGATGATATATTGCGATTGAGTCAGATGAGCACAGATCTTTTTGGTGGTGTTGATGCTGTTGTTAAGTATGTCTTGGAAGGTCATGACCGGGGAGTCAATTGGGCTGCATTTCATCCGACACTGCCTCTCATTGTCTCAGGAGCTGATGACCGCCAAGTGAAACTTTGGAGGATGAATGGTAATTATAAAACCTAATTATTTACTTTACATTTCCATTATTGATAACTAATTGGGGACATTTATAGCTTGCATTCCTTATTCTGAATGTTAAGCAGGTTATATTCTGATGCTATTCTGATTATCAGAGATATTAACAGAATTTGGAGGGGCATACATGTGTTTGATGGGGTTGAATATTTGATACAGGCATGCGTCCTTGTCCAACACCAATATGGATCCTTTCCTGTGCACTATTTGCACAACATTTTTTTAATATATGTATTTGATGGGGTTGATTTTTTTTTTTTAATATAGTTAGATTCTTATATCAGTAAAATCTGCAATGTGTCATGTGCTATGTTTAGGTTGGAAAGGTAAAAGTACACAGTACAGGACAGTTCTTATTAGCAGTTCTTTCTTCAGGTTTTTGTTTTTAAAGAGCTGATAAACAGTATACACATGAAACATTGTAGAACTTATTGATACAAGAATCTAGCTAAATCAGCTGTGAACTATCCATGTTGGTCTAACACTTGTCCAACAGTTGTATTTGACATGACATAACACTTCAAATAACACAAACACTTTTAGATTTTGTTGTGTTGACATGCCTATGCCATCTCTTGTATCCAGGCTACTGTCCATGTCCTAGCCAGTTCTTGCATGCATTAATCTTCGTGGTATTTGGTTTAGTGCTGATTAAAAAAGGGGGTGGTGTCTGATGCAACCTTCTCTATGATCCTAATAAGATAGATTTTCTGTTTTCAGACACGAAGGCATGGGAAGTAGATACTTTGAGGGGGCACATGAATAATGTTTCATGCGTTATGTTCAATACCAAACAGGATATCATTGTGTCAAATTCTGAGGATAAAAGCATTCGAGTATGGGATGCAACAAAGCGCTCTGGAATTCAAACATTCAGCCAACAACATGATCGTTTCTGGATTCTTGCAGCACATCCTGAAATGAACCTATTGGCAGCTGGTCATGACAGTGGCATGATTGTCTTTAAGCTGGAGCGAGAAAGGCCTGCTTTTGCAGTTAGTGGTGATTCTCTGTTCTACATAAAAGAGCGATTTTTACATTTCTATGAATTTTCAACACAAAGAGAGACACAAGTAATACCTATTCGAAGGCCTGGTTCTTTAAGCCTGAATCAAAGTCCAAAGACTCTTTCCTATAGTCCAACAGAAAATGCAGTTCTTCTCTGCTCAGATGTAGATGGCGGATCTTATGAGTTGTACTGCATATCGAAGGATAGTTTTGGTAGAAGTGATGCACTAGATGCAAAGAAAGGCATGGGAGGATCAGCTGTCTTTGTAGCTCGAAACAGGTTTGCTGTGCTTGACAAAAGCAACAATCAAGTCTCTGTAAAAAATCTGAAGAATGAGCTTGTGAAAAAGAGCGTGCTCCCAATTGCCACTGATGCTATATTCTATGCAGGGACAGGTAACTTGCTATGCAGATCAGAGGACAGGGTCGCTATATTTGATCTTCAGCAGAGGGTTGTCCTTGCTGATCTTCAAACCCCTTTTATAAAGTATGTTGTTTGGTCAAATGACATGGAAAGTGTTGCTTTGCTGAGCAAACATGCCATTATTATTGCTAGCAAGAGGCTTGTGCACCAGTGCACTCTGCATGAGACAATCCGTGTAAAAAGTGGAACTTGGGATGACAATGGTGTTTTTATTTACACCACTTTAAATCACATTAAATATTGTCTTCCCAATGGAGATAGTGGAATAATAAAGACAATGGATGTTCCAATTTATATTACGAAGGTATCTAGAAACACCATCTTTTGCTTGGACCGGGATGGCAAAAACAGAGCGATAGTTATTGATGCAGCTGAATATGCTTTCAAGCTTTCCTTATTAAAGCAAAGATATGACAACGTCGTGAGCATGATAAGGAACTCTCAGCTTTGTGGTCAGGCAGTGATTGCTTATCTACGACGGAAGGGGTTTCCTGAGATTGCTCTTCATTTTGTGAAAGATGAGAAGATTCGTTTCAATTTGGCTTTGGAGAGTGGGAACATTCAAATTGCAGTTGCATCAGCTACAGCAATTGATGAGAAAGATCATTGGTATCGTTTAGGGGTTGAAGCTCTTCGCCAAGGAAATGCAAGTATAGTAGAGTATGCATACCAAAGCACTAAAAGTTTCGAGAGATTGTCTTTCCTTTATCTTGTAACTGGTAACATGGAAAAACTTTCCAAGATGTTAAAAATTGCTGAAGTAAAGAATGATGTGATGGGCCAATTTCACAATGCCTTATATCTAGGAGATGTCCGAGAGCATATTAAGATATTGGAAAATGTCGGCCATTTGCCTCTAGCTTACATCACTGCATCAGTCCATGGGCTACATGATGTTGTTGAACAGCTTGCAGCAGAATTGGGGGATAATATTCCATCTTTGCCTGAGGGAAAAGTACCATCTCTTTTGATGCCTCCATCACCTGTCATGTGTGGTGGTGATTGGCCCCTTGTTAGGGTCATGCAAGGCATCTTTGAAGGTGGGTTTGACAATATTGGTCGAGTTGATGCTGATGAAGAGGATGAGGCTGCTGATGCTGATTGGGTTGAGGAGCTTGAAATGGCTGATGTGGATGGCATAGCGAATGGAGATGTTGCTGCAATTTTGGAAGATGGAGAAGTACCTGAAGAAAATGAAGAGGATGGGTGGGAGATGGAAGACTTGGAGCTTCCCCCTGAAGCAGACACCCCAAAAGCTTCAATCTGTGCTCGATCTTCAGTTTTTGTGGCCCCAACACCTGGCATGCCGGTAAGCCAGATATGGATTCAGAGATCATCTCTTGCAGCTGATCATGCAGCTGCTGGTAACTTTGATACTGCAATGCGGTTACTGAACAGGCAACTTGGGATAACAAACTTTGCCCCCTTGAAACCCATGTTTCTTGATCTTCTTGTTGGCAGTCATTCCTATCTGCATGCATTTTCATCTGCTCCAGTAATATCACTTGCGGTTGAAAGAGGGTGGAGTGAGTCACCTGCTGTAAATGTAAGAGGCCCACCAGCACTTCCTTTCAAATTGTCTCAATTAGATGAAAAGCTCAAAGCTGGTTATAAGTCAACAACAGCCGGGAAGTTCACTGAGGCTCTTCGGACATTCATTAATATTCTTCACAACATTCCTTTAATTGTTGTTGAGTCAAGAAGGGAAGTGGATGATGTGAAGGAATTGATTATTATAGTAAAAGAGTATGTATTGGGTCTAAAGATGGAGCTGAAAAGGAGGGAAATTAAGGACAATCTGGCACGCCAGCAGGAGCTTGCAACATATTTCACTCATTGCAACCTTCAGACACCTCACTTAAGGCTAGCTTTGTTGAATGCAATGACTGTCTGCTATAAGGCGAAGAACCTTGCTACAGCTGCTAATTTTGCCCGGAGGCTGCTTGAGACCAATCCTACTGTTGAAAACCAAGCTAAGACAGCAAGGCAAGTGCTGGCAGCTGCAGAAAGGAATATGACTGATGCCACACAGTTGAACTATGATTTCCGAAATCCATTTGTGACTTGTGGTGCAACCTATGTTCCTATCTACAGGGGACAGAAGGATGTCTCTTGCCCATATTGCACTTCCCGTTTTGTACCGAGCCAAGAGGGGCAGCTTTGTCCTGTGTGTGATCTGGCAGTTATAGGGGCAGATGCTTCTGGATTGCTATGTTCATCTTCCCAGAAACGTTGATGAGCTGCCAGACTGGGAACATTTTTTCAACTTTTGTTCAGGTTAATTTTCAACAGAGAATATGAGCCCTATTGGTCTAATAATGCTTACTTATAGAAGTCAGATTAATCATCACATGGTTTCTAGGTGAGGTTTATTTATTTATTTATTTATTTGTTTACCTTCAGTTTACTTTTTCATTCTTTTTTTCCCTTTTGCTTTCCCATTTATTTAGCTGAAATGATTTTCAGTGTAATAAAACTATCACTTAGGGGGTGTTGGTTTTTCACATACAAGAAAGTGAAAGGATGTACTTAGATCAGATGATATCTAATGGGCGCATGACCTACAATTGCAGTGAACATATATGGCCATATACTCTATTTTCGTGTTCACTCAAGATTCAGTATGTTGGATGAAAGAGTACACTAATCTATCTCTATAGTTAAGCAGCTCTATCCTGAAAAAAAAAAATTGTTGTTTCTGTATAGTTAAGTAACTCTTCATTCTTCTTTATTTGTTTGTGAACTTGACTTCATTCAGCATTTGTTTAGCTTCAATCAACATCAATTCTTCTGAATTTACAAATATATTGTAAGTTATTAATTTACTTGTTTATGGGTTGCCCTTGATGCATTTTCACTTTTTAACATTGGATCTTTATGTTAAAATTCTAAGATGTTACATTTCCCCCTTTGGGATATAGATAACAATTTGCCGGTGTTGTGTAATTTTAAAAGCGGGGATAGAAATAGATACTTTAATTCACCTGAGTAGTGACTCCTACAATGTGAATAGGTTCTCCATATGCTACCTTTTTCTTTGGAATTAAGTATGAAAGAAACTAAAATGATCCAAGTCAAAACTATTTTATTTTTATAGATAGTAAATAATGGTCATTATTTGTTAAGTACCTTTTTTATTTGAGGGATTTGAACTTGGAAAGGAAAGGAGGGGAGGAAAAATTGAAATTTTCCTTTATTTAGTTCAACAAATTTGAATTGAGGGGGAATTTTTCCTTTCTTTCTCTTCCCTCCTTTCCCTTCCCTCTCTAAGAAGGGAGGAAAAATGCTCTCCCTCTCTTGTTTCATTTGGAAAAAATATTACAGGGTTCTCTCCCTCCAACTAAAAGTTATAAAAATTTGCGCTCTTAACCTTGCTTGTTAAAATTAGATTTTTTAGAAAAGAATATGGGGTGTAGTTTAAACCAGATTTCATGCCCTTTTTCTCTCTATTCTTTTCATACTTATTGATTTTTCATATCAAAATGGTTTATTATTATTTTTTTATTTGGACATCTTAATAATTTTTTTTCAAATTTTTAGTTAAAAATCAATATATATGATTCCTTGTGTCCAACCAGCTACAGTATGCCTATACTACTACTATACATTGTCTCACATAATACTGTTCGTCTGGACTTATACCCTCATGATTCTACTGTTCACGCATTGTTGGCGGGTCCAATCTGGTTTCTTGTCTTTGTGCTGTGCCTATGGGTATGGAAATATATTTGATTAGAACATTTTGATCGGACAGCTGTGAGAAGGATCTGGTGGGATATTTCCCTCAGGATTGAATCACAAATTTGAAATCCCTCGGGACATTTGAAATCGTTTGGGACATTTTGTGCAATTAAACTACAACCTTTGCTCATTTCTCGAGAGCCTCACCAGCCCTCAGTCTCTGTTCTGAGTTCCAGCACTCGTCCTTGAAGAATATTGTGGCTTATGCACTTTTCATTTAATAATAATATATACAAGCCTGACGTGTTGGAGCCCGTTGTTATCGTAATCTTCCACTAACTAATCCTGTCTCCATATATTCCGTACAAGATACACTGAATAATATATACAAAAAAGAAAAAATAATATAAAATACATTATTGCTATATGGTTGCCAGCTTGGTCAATATCCTCCTAATATGTCGCACTAAATCTCGCAACTCCAATGGTACTTACAAGCATGACGCTGATTGAAGCCGTAAGCTAGGCTGCATGACAGCATTGAATGCAGGACGGCGATGGCTTAAATCGGATGGATTTGATGGATATCATGGGATCTCAGATGATAAAAAATGTTTAATAGTGAAAATCATTGGCACTGTAAGATTTATGGGACTGATACGAGTCCATTATTGATTTTGAATATTACTAACTTATAATATGCTTACAGCCACAAGACTGGGATGACAAAGTATATTCGTGGTCCTGAAGATAAGAAGCAAGAGGTAATATATTTTCCCAAAGATATTGTATGGAGTTCACAACTGTGCTTTATGCTGACTTCCTGTATTTGTAGGAGTATGATGACATCCCTAAAAGAGATCCCAGACCTTGATGCTAAGAGGATAATTATTTTTTTATTGTCTCATGTAGTTTTATATCTTGCTTTCTAATCTCACTATTGATAAGATTCATTTTTGTTGTAGCCTAGAGACTGGGATGACGAGGAAGATGGTGAGTGGACACCACTAACCATCACCAACCCTGAGTACAAGGGACCTTGGAAGTTAAAGGTTTGTGCAAGTTTTAATTTGTGAGGCATGTTGTGTTTTGAAATGAATTTATTTGCCGACTGTTAGCCATCTCTGCAAAAAATCGAGAACCCCAACTACAAAGGAAAAAGGAAGGCACCATTAAGTGACAAGCCAGGTTTAGTTTTGTCCTCAATTACAATTGCAGTAATTATATAATCTATTTCATAACATATATTTAACTACAAGTTTAGTTTAGTTGTGGAATTCTGTGACTGTCCGTAAGACGGTGACATTTGAATCTTTATGTTTATCAGATTTCAAGGATAATCCTGATCTCTCTGTTTTTCCCAATTTGAAATATGTTGGCATTGAATTGTGGCAGGTAAATATAAGGGCTTTTTTTTTTTCTTTTTTTCTGATCCTTGGTTTATTTAGGTTTTCTTCAATGCAATTATAGTTTACGTTTTGAAGCCTGAATCCTAAGCTTAGAAGCAATATGCTTTATTTGCATGTGAAATCTGAAACTTTGTTTAAAAATATCTTGATTACTGATGGCCCAGAATATGCTAAGCAGCTGACTGAAGAAACCTGGGGCAAGCAGAAAGATGCAAGTTGTTTTCATTCACTTTTTACCTCAAGCATGCAAATGGCTAATTTTGTAGCTTGGAAATTCAATGGCCTATATATTTTCCCAGGTGTAGTTTTGAGGAGTTCTAGAGGAGATAGATTATTAAGCAAATTTGTTAAAAAAACAATGTGAGAAGATGGAGAAGCTAATGAAACTATACATAAGTTGGGTTACATCCTTTTGTTACCCAGCACTACTTCACCTTAACTATTATAGTTTTTTTTTCCTGGGTGTATAGGATTCAGAGGAAACCAATCATAAGCACGTGTCTGTTTGTCTCTTGAATCTTATTGCCTGTTAGTTCCTGGGTTGTTTTTTTTTTTTCCCTTCACATTATTGATGTCATTCTTTCCCCTGACTTACAATTTATGCTTTTAATATAACTAAGCATTTTCAGGCTATGCTGTTGACATCAATTGGCTAATTTTTAATGGGAAAGAAGAATGAGAAACTGTGCACAGCAGATATTGGATCCAGGAAGACGAGCTTAAGAAACAAAGAAGGAAGAAAGATGACAAGGCGGTTGAAGCTCTGATCCGCTGACTAATTCTTCAAAGGATTCATTGTCTGTGTGGAACTAAAGTAGTTGCGAGTGGGAGTGGGACTAGGAGAGATTACAATTTGGGAATATAAACTTCTCCTTTATTCATTCACCTTACCTCAGAGAAGTGCTGCTTATATCAGCCAACATGATGTTCATATTGCAGAAATGACTGAGGGAAACCTTGGCTTTTTCTGCAAGGTGTCAAGGGGTTGGATCATGTTATGGTTAGTCATATAAAGAACGTTCATCTCTTGCTTCCTTCAACTTTTTCCTTTTCAATATGTAACTCTAGTGTTTGTAGCATGGCTGCTTTTTTCTTTTGCGTTTTATAGAAATGCTAACAGAGTTGATAAGATAGAAGGCAGCAGATATTAAGACTGACCCAGGTATTGATGTTTTCATGAAGGTGAGAAAAAACATATATCAATGGACAAAGCTTGCATCAAGTTTTAGACATCTGATATTAGCTCCTTCATTGAAAATATAATGTGTGACCAAATTATTTTTAAAAATAATTAATTAGGCGATGTTAAACTGTAAATGATATATTTTAAAAAAATTCTTCCTATCCACTATATTTTAAATGAATATTATAAACATATTGATATACTTACTAAAAAACTACCATGAAAGTCCCTTTTAAAGTTAATTTTTCCATTGCAGATAACCAATAGTTAAGCCAGTCACTTTTGAATTACAATTTTAATAAGCTATAGATAAATGTAATAACTTCTATATTTCTATCATTTGGGCTATTTTGTGCTGGGGTTTGATGATTTTTTTGGGTTATTATGGTGAGAACCCAAGCTTTTTTTCCTCTAATGTTCAGTAATTTATTCTACAAATGTACCCAAATTAAATTATGGTTATTCTTTTTATTCTTCTAACTTCATTTGTCAAGGACTGCTGTCTACACTGATATTTTTGCTTAAGGCAATGGAACTTTTTATGGAACTTATGTATATATAACTACATGGTTAAGATGCATGTGAATGATAAAATTTAATTTCAATCATGTTTGAAATATTGAAAAATGACTCTGTAATTTAACTTTTTTGTCTTGACCACCATAAGATATTCTTTGCAATGTTGCTTTACTCTCATGAACAATTGAGGTAGAAGTGAAGTTGCCCTATTTTAGAAATATGGGAGTCTTAGAAATAAGCAAACAACTGTAGCAACAATGAAGGGTAGAAAATTTCTTCTTGAATGTAGAAAAGAGTCTTAATGAAGTGTGTTAAGCTCAATTTTTTTAATGAGAAACAAACAATTGTTAGTTTGTTATGTGTTATTTTACTGTTTTATTGTTGCACTGTAATTTTGAATTAGTAGTTGTATTTTTGCTTGTCTTTTTACTTGTTATGTTGTGCTGAGTCAGATGATGACTTGGCTGTTTAGGTGGATTAGGGTTACTAAAATAACACGTATAGTCTTGTAGCCTTGTATATATGCTCAGGACCTTTTTTATGAAAAGACAAGTAATAGAGTATTTTTAGAGTTTTTCCTACATCAGCCTAGTATCATGGCGTAGGCCGGAGAGTATGTGCAAGTGGCGGTGGAAACGATGACTAAGGAGACACAGAGCTCCGACCGCTTGAAGGACATAGAAAATGATGTTACCCAACAGAAGAACAACATCAAGGATTTGAAGAAAGAGGTTTCAAGACTTAAGACTTAATGCTGGATATGGCAGCTAAGGCAGAGGCGAAAAGAATCACCAATAAAGCAAACTGTGAGGCAGAGCGAGTAGCAGCCAAACTTGGTCGAGATGAGATGAACCGAATCATCTGCGAGAACGCCCTTCAAATAGTGAAACTCTCAAAGCTTCCCCAGACAGCGTCTACTTCGGGAATCATTGGTGGTGGTAATAAGGGTGCTACTCTATTGATAGTGACACCAACATTATAGCTGAATCCTCGAGTGGCCATGCCTCAGTTCGGCTCTTTCCCTCCACCAAACAACACCCAATATGTTAGCCCCACGAAATGAACCGAGCTCGAGTTTCCTAAGTTTGATGGAAAGGATTTCTAGGGTGGGTTTTTGTACTAAGCAATTTTTCAAGATTGACAAAACACCTCCTGATCAGCATATACACATTACTAGTATTCATCTTGAAGGACGAGCTCTTCAATGGCACCAATCTTTTGTACATAGTAAGACTCTTACAGAGGTTGCTTGGGTAGAGTATCTAGATACAATGGCCAACCGATTTGAAGATGTGACATCCGGGCGATGACGAGGGCGAGGAGTGATCACCGGTGTAAGAAAAGTGGGGCTCAGATAAAGTAATAAGGCACCGATAAGGAGCGGCTCCTGGCAGGCTTCTAAGTAGGAGGGGCATATGAATGAATCGAATACATACCGGAACGAGAGGGATTCAGAGACTATATAGGTATGGGACTATACGGTTAAAGGATAGCTTAAAGGAATTGATAGGTACTACCTATACTAACAAGATGCACCTACCTTTTTGGTAGCCTATCCCTTAAGAACTCCCCAGTGAAGCGTGCTTGACTTGGAGCAATTTGGGGATGGATGACCTCCTGGGAAGGAGGTATGTGAGTGAGGACAAAGCACACCGAAAGGGTTTGTGTTGGTTTGTAGAGACAGTCATCAATCCCGAATAGCGGCCAGACGTTACAGGTGGTATCAGAGCCTAACCTCTCTTAGTACGGTATGGTTTAGGGACGAACCAAGCAGAAGCTGGTGGGCATGTGACATCCGGGCGCTAACGAAGGCGGGGAGTGATCGCCGGTGCAAGAAAAGTGAGGCTCAGATAAAGTAATGAGGATAAAGCAATAAGGTACCAACAAGAAGCGGCTCCTGGCAGGCTTCTAAGCGGGAGAGGCATATGAATGAATCGAATACATACTGGAACGAGAGGGATCCAGAGACTATATAGGTATGAAACTATACGGTTAAAGGATAGTTTAAAGGAATTGATAGGTACTACCTATACTAACAATGTGTACCTATCTTTTTGGTTGCCTATTCCTTAAAAACTCCTTAGTTAAGCGTGCTTGACCTGGAGCAATTTGGGGATGGGTGACCTCCTGGGAAGGAGGTATGTGAGTGAGGACAAAGCACACCGAAAGGGCTTGTGTTGGTTTGTGGGGACAGTTGTCAATCCCGAATAGTGGCCGAACATTACAGGTGGTATCAGAGCCTAACTTCTCTCAGTACGGTATGGTTTGGGGACGAACAAAGCAGAAGCTGGTGGGCATGTGACATCCGGGTGCAAGAAAAGTGAGACTCAGATAAAGTAATGAGGATGAAGTAATGAGGCACCGACAAGAAGCGGCTCCTGACAGGCTTCTAAGCGGGAAGGACATATGAATGAATCGAATACATACCAGAACAAGAGGGATCCAGAGATTATATAGGTATGAAACTATACAGTTAAAGGATAGTTTAAAGGAATTGATAGGTACTACCTATACTAACAAGGTGTACCTACCTTTTTGGTAGCCTATTCCTTAAGAACTCCTCAGTTAAGCGTGCTTGACCTGGAGCAATTTGGGGATGGGTGACTTCTTGGGAAGGAGGTGTGTGAGTGAGGACAAAGCACATCGAAAGGGCTTATGTTGGTTTGTGGGGACAGTCGTCAATCTCGAATAGCGACCAGACGTTACAGAAGATGCCTTGCAAGTTGACCTAATGGAAGAAATAGTAAGGTTAAAGGAAAATGGGTCTGTCTCTAAATTTTAGAAGAAGTTTAAGCAATTGTTAGCGTGCATGGAGATTTTCAGTGATGTTGCCTTTTAGGAAGTTTGAAACCAAAAGTGGAAGAGCTTGTTTGCATGTTCAAACCCAATTAGTTACTCAATGGTATGTATCTTGTAAAGATGCAGGAATTAGCTATACTTCCTAAGGCTCTTAATATGTCACCTATGTTTAAGAAACTTAGTTCTACTCTGGGCTCTTCTACTACTTTAGTTACTTTTTATCCAACTGCCAAGAGTATGACAAACTCTCCCAAGACGATGCAAAGCACTGGGAAAGTTAACTCATTTACTTCTGGTGTGGGTAATTCCAAAAGCGTGCATTCAATTTCAAAACCCAACTCAAATCCATTTCAACAATTAAGCAAGAAGAAAGTGGATGAATGAGGAAAAAAAGGTTATGTTTCTGGTGTTCACAATGATTTTTTCCAAGTCACAAATGTCGCACCTAGTCTCATTTATTTATGATTTTTAACGCCAATGATGAGGAAGAGGAGGTTTTTCAAGACTATGAGGATCACAGGGAAGGCTATGAAGAAGCTACTCTTAATGCGATTGAAGATGATTTTGAACATTCAGCGTTGAGGGTATGAGGTTATATTAAACAGCAACTGGTTTGGTTGCTTATTGACACAGATAGTTCACACAATTTTATGCATGTGGCCATAATTAAAAGATTGGGTCTCAAACCTGTGTATTCAAATAAGTTGAGAGTCAAATTTGCCAATGGGTAGAGGGTTCTTGTCAATTGGGTATGTAGAGGATTAACTTGGTCAATGGGAGGGTTGACAATGGTGGTTGATTTCTATGTCATGGATTTGGGTCATATGGATGCAGTTCTTGGGGTTCACTGGTTGAAGACTCTTGGAAGGTTTATGCTAGACCTACAAGATAAACTCATGATATTTTGGTTGCAAGGGCGTCAATTTGAAGTTCAAGGAGAAAATAGAGAAATGGTGCAACTGAAGCAAGAGGATGTCAAGATACAACCCTTGCTGTCCATCTCCTTGTATGTGGTTTAGTCTCAAGAAAGAACAGTAGAAGGTAAAATTCCCTTGCAATTATAGGGAAGTCTCACTGATTCACAATGGCAGAAGAGTTGGAAGCTATTTTCTTTGAATTTCAAGATGTTTTTCAAGAGCCAAAGGGATTACCTCCCTCACGAGGCTGTGATCATGTTATTGTTCTCAAAGATGACAAACCTGTTTGCTTGAGACCTTACAAATATGGCCCTGTTCAAAAAAATATAATGGAGTCCTTGGTGCATGAAATGATATAGCAAGGTATAATACATCTCAATCATTGTTCCTTTGCTTCACAAGTAGTATTAGTCAGAAAGAAGGATGGCAATTAGTGATTTTGTGTTGACAACCGGAAATTGAACCAACAAACCATTAAGGATAAGTTCCCCATACCTATCATTGAAGAATTGTTAGATGAACTTTATACGGCCGTGTTCTTTTCTAAGTTAGACTTGTAGGCTAGATACCATTAGATTTTGATGAAGCCTATTGATGTGCATAAAACCGCTTTCCGAACTTATGAAAGGCTATATGAGTCCTTGCTTAGCCTCACCAATGCCCCTACAACTTTCCAAAGTCTCATGAATTAGATTTTCAAGCCATATTTGAGAAGTTTTATATTGGTATTTTTGATGATATGTTGATTTACAGTTCTAGCTGGGAAAAACATTTACAACATCTAGCTATTACCTTGCAAGTTCTTATATCTTACTCTTTATATGCTAAGAGACCAAAGTGTATCTTTGTAGCAGAGAAACTGCATTACTTGGGCCATGTGATATCTAAGAAGGGTATACAGGCAGATCCCAAGAAGGTTGAAGCTATGAAGTCTTGGTCAACTCCTAGAACACTTAAGGCTTTACATGGTTTTCTAGGTCTCACCGGGTATTACTATAGATTCATCAAGAATTATGATACTATTGTGAATCCTTTAACAGAACTACTTAAGAAGAATCAGTCTTTTATATGGACTCTAAAAGCTGAATTGGCATTTGAGAAGCTTAAAGAGGTCATGTCTACTACCCCCTTGTTAGTCTTATCGGATTCCTTCAAGTGTTTTATAGTGGAAACATATGCATCAAGAGGGTTATCCTCTTGTGTATGCAAGTAAGGCCATCAAGGCCTTTAAAAAGTATTTGTCCGCCTATGAGAAGGAATTAGTTGCTATTGTTTTTGCTGTCAACCAGTGGCAAGTGGCGACAATATTTGATGGGGAAACCATTTGTGATCAAGACTAATCATTTACTAATAAAGCATATTCTCGAGCAAAAAATAGTGTCAAATGCTCAAAACAAATGGTTGCATAAGTTGACAGGATTAGAGTATCATATTGAATATAAGAAAGACCAAGAGAATATAGTGGTTGATGCTCTTTCTCGACGAGATCATGAAGAGATTGAAAAGGAGGCTGTTTGTGCCCCCATTATCTCAGTCATTTCTAGTTTTCATGATCATGTCAAGGATTTATGGGATTGAGATGCCATAGTAAAAAAGTTTATTAAAGAGTTAGAATCTTATCTCGCTTCACATCCTAAATTCACTTGGCAGCACCATTTATTGAAGCGAAAGGGCAAACTGATGGTAGGAAATGATGCCGACCTTAGAACCGAACTTCTCCAAGACTTTCACAGTGATGCTACAGGTGGACATTTAGGGGGTCAAGCTACTTACAAGAGGATCTCGTTAGTATTTTATTGGAAGGGACTAGAACATGATGTTCGAAACTTTGTACGTGCCTGTAGTATTTGTCAACAACACAAGACTGAAAATGTAGCAACTCCAGGTCTCTTGCAACCTTTGCCAATCCCAGATTATGTTTGGACAGACCAGAGCAAGGATTTTATCACCGGATTACCTAATTCTTATGGTAAAACAGTGATATTGGTTGTCATTGATTACCTTAGCAAGGCTTCCTATTTTATGGCATTAAAACATCCTTACTCAACTGCAAATGTTGCTCAGATCTTTATGGATAATGTAGTTAAACTATATGGGTTTCCATAAACCATAGTTACTGACAAAGATCCAATCTTTTGTGCACGCTTTTGGCGTGAGCTCTTGAAGATGTAGAAGGTTAAATAGCTGTACTCCTCCACTTTCCACCCTCAGACTGACAGTCAAACCAAGGTACTCAATCAATCCCCTGAATGTTATTTGCGGTGCTTGACAGCTGAACACCCCAAGCAATGGGTCAAGTGGCTTTCATTAGCATAGTATTGGTATAATACTTCCTATCACACCATTATTGGGATGTCACCTTTTGAGGTAGTATATGGTGTTATGTAGCAAGGGATTCACGCAATGATTTGATTGATCGCAACTGTCTAGACAAAGAAATAACTATTCAGGTGCTGAAGCAAAATTTGGCTAAAGCTCAACATAGAATGGTACAAGCTGTCAATGCTCATAGAACTGACCGTGAATTTTAGCTAGGGGACATAGTATATTTGAAGCTTTAACCATTCTGACGCAATGTTCTGAATAATGCAGCCTTGCACAAGCTTACCACGAGGTATTTTGGGCCTCATAAAATTTTACGCGAGGTATTTTGGGCCCTATAAAATTTTACAACACATAGGTAAGTTTGCATATAAGCTTACGTTACCAGATACTACTTGCATACACCCTGTGTTTCATGTCTCTATGCTGAAAAAATACAAAAGGGATGGTATTCCTAGTTCAATCACACTCCCTATGACTAATTCTGATGGTACATTCGCCATTGAACCAAAAGAATTTCTTGCTTGAAAAGCCGTACTAAGAGGACACTTACCAGTGACTCAAATACTAGTTAAGTAGAAAGATATTAGCATTGAAGACACAACTTGGGAAGACTTAACTATCATACACAATCAATTCCCCAAGTTTGATGTTAATACTCCCTGGGGACAAGGAATCTATGATGGAAGGGAGCAATTGTTATGCATTATTTTATTGTTTTATTGTTGCACTATCGTTTTGAATTAGTAGTTGCATTTTTGCTTGTCTTTTTACTTGTTATGTTGTGCTGAGTCAGATGATGACCTGGTTGTCTAGATGGATTAGGGTTACTAAAATAACACGTATTATCTTGTAGCCTTGTGTATATATGCTCGGACCTTTTTGATGAAAAGACATGTAATGGAGTATTTTCAGAATTTTTTCTGCATGATAGTTTTCATAGTCTCTAATTTTAGAAATGTGTCTTGAGAAAAAAGTGTGGTCATATGTAGTATTTCAGATTTTATATTTATAAGATGTAAATTTAAAAATCATTAGATATGCTTTTTTTCTGTTGTAAACAAGTTTCTACTTTAATAATATTAGTTATAAATATTGGCTAATATTGGTTTCTTTAATCATAGATTTCATAACAAACCAACATTATATTGTTAGGTATGGGGACCAACATGTTTAGTTTTGATGATATTAAATAGTGGAGCAAAAAATTTGCATGATATAATTAATCAATATTATTTATATCTTTTATATCATGCTTATTATTTGAGAAAAAATTAGACTAACTACTGAATTTAATATGCATTTCTTATGTGGTTAAGTCAAGAAGAAAAGCATAAATTATGAAATCAATTAATGGAGCAAAGACTTTCAATAAGAATAAGAGAGTTTTGGAGAAGAAGAACTTAGGATCTTAAATTGGAAGATTAAGATTCAAGTTCTTAATCTTTGAGTTTGGATGTAAGTAGTTGGAGATGTTTGAGTTTAAAATGTTTTTTTAAATTATTTTATAACATTACTTTTAATATTATTGAAGATTTTAAGTCTGTAAATCAAATTGAGTCTTGATTCCTTCATTCATATCAGTTTTTAAAGTGTCAAAAAAGTAATCGATTATCTCAAGCTATATAACCCGTTATACCAGCTATTTACTTCAATTTCGTGCTTTCTTATTAGCATGACCGATTACCTTCTCAAAATAATCAATTGTCATTCCTTCTGATAAGTCAATTTACCTATATTAAGTGTCTTAACCGATTATATCTACATATAATCTATTATATCAGCTCTTATTCTTGTGCAGCCTTCATCTTTTCTAATATAATTGATTACCTCTTTACAGTAATCGATTATCGCAGTTCTGGTCTTTCCTGTTACCCTTCTTTTTCACGTCCTAATCAATTACATTCACATTTATTCGATTATATTACTTTATATAATCTGTTATATCCTTAAATAATCGATTACCTTTTCTCAATGAATGTGCAAGTTCTCTGTTTGAAATTTAATATGTTACATTCTTAAATATAATTTGTTATCTTGCTTCTCAAACTTATTTTTATCCCTCGATAATCTATTACAAGCTCTAATATAATCAGTTATGTTTCCTAACATTCCAAATCCCTTTTTTAATTGATTATTCTTGACTCAATTGATTGATAAACTTACTTTTTTTCTTTGTTATTAAACTCAATCAATTAACTTAAATAGAGCTTCATTTGTTATTGTAGATATGTTACCATAAATAGTCTTAAATTACACCATAATCGATTAGACTTTCATAGTACAATCGATTAATTCAGTAACGACTAATTCTTCATAATAATGACTAGTTAATTATGCTTAATGGCTAATTAACTACTCCTACCTATAAATAAAGTCTTGTTTGAGTTGAGAGAAGTGAGAATGATATTTTGAAACTGTTTTATTGAATCAACATATTCATTGCTCGATCAAACACTCTCAGCTATATTATGTAAGCTTCATTGTAATTTATCTACTTTTTAAGAGAGAATTTCTTTGTCTTGATATTTTCTCTGAGAGAATTCTCTAGATGATCTAAAGGGGCTACTTAAGGAAAAATTTCCTTGAAAGGAATTTGTAATCACACCAAAAAAGATGTGAGAGAGGAATAAACTTAGAAAATGAGTCTTAGTTGTACTGTGGTCTTACAAGTGCTCGACTCAAACTTGTAGTTATAGTAGAAAATCTCAACTGCGTTACTTAGAGACTGAGCGCAAGCCAAGTAATTAGATCGAACCAGGATAAATATTTGTGTCTTGTTCTTCATTTTTTATCTCCCTCACTCTCGCATTAATTGTTTTGTTTGGCCCTGTTTTTAGTGCCTCTCTGCAATATTTGGTTATACTTCAAAAAGATAAAAAATTTGTAACACCCAATTCACCTCCTCTGATGGAGATACAAAAAATGTATCTAAAAGATTCTTAGACGATATTCATATAATTCTTTACAATAAATTTTTAAATCCTTTTTTATTAGATAATTTTGTTTATTTGTTTTTGTTAGTTTCCAACTTGTATTTCCTTGAAACCAAAATTATTAGTTAGATTTAAATTAGAATAAATAAAATATATTAGATATCCTTTAAAAAATTTTCTAGATTTAAATTAAAGAGATTATCTAATAATATTAGGACTAAAATATCAATTTTATTATTTTTCTTTGAATTTTCATTTTATTTTTAGGGTTTTTTTATAATTAGATATATCTTTTAGATTTCTTAGATCTAATAGGATTATTTGAGTATCAAATATTCTTAGTTTATTTAGAATTAGATTTTTCATATTCTGCCTATTTAAAGACTCCTATGTAATGCATATTCTTCATTAATGAATTGAATAATATTGACTATTTTTTAATTCTTTCTCTAAACTCTTCTATTTTCTCCCTTTCGAGTTCTCTACTCTTTATATTTGTCTCTTCCCTTGCCTTATATCCTTTTCCTTTAAACTCTTTCTTTTCTCTCTCTTTCTGTGTATCCTCTTTCTCTCATATTCTTCTACTCTTTCTTCTACTTTGTCTATTCTCTATCTCTTCATCCTTACCCCTATCTCTACTCATATCACCTTTTTGGATGACCAGCCTACGTAACATATATGATATCCAACTAGAGATAAAGTTTGCTTAGAAGGCATGTGTGTTTTATCTATCTTCATAAGTATTTTACAAATGCTTGGGCTTTGATATTATTGTAATTACTTATGAAATTTTCTTTATCTGTGCAAATGATCTAGAATTTTTTTAGTATATTTTCTTGCTAAAGGGATTTTTTGATAACAAATGACACTGATTTAATTACTTCTAACATTAAACCTTTGAAGTCTAGTGTCAAAGGCTTTCTATGGTGCATTTATCTACATAAAAGAAAGTGGGGAAGAATGAATGTACCAGTTTCAAAGTTGATGGAATATTATGTTGAAATTAAAGGAGGGAAGTGGGATGCAAAATGAATGGAATTAACTTTGAAAAACAATTATGAACAACAATGCTATGATCATTGAGAATGTGACAAATAGCCCATTTCAGCTACAGTGGTATGATTTTTTTGTATGATAGATGTATTACCCAAATTATCATGTCTATTTATATCTTAGTTATATTATTTAGTGAATAAATATTCTTAAAGGATCTAAAGGATTTTGTTTATTATGCCAATGTCATGTGGAAAGACTTAAGAGCCAGTTTGTTGGTTTTCACCTAATGCATGTGTGATGAACTAGCTTCATCTCCTTATGTTTTCTTCTTCAAATATTCCTCATTTATGTATCCTCTTCTACGCTATGTGGTTTGATTGAAATTATGTTGGTAATACATTGAATCTTTCCTACATGCATTCTTTACATATTATGACACTATTACTCTTCTACATTATGTGCATCGACTGAAATTACCTTGGTGGAAATTAATGGAGATGGTAGCAAGAAGAGAAGTTTGAGAATATAGTAACTTAAGCAATCTGAATAGTAATTAATTTTGATTTGTTTTGGCCATTCTTAGTTGTGTTAAATTTTTGTTTCCATTTCTCTTCCCTATTTTATAATTTTCAGTTTTGTCTTAAATTTGTTTTAAATATGGAGACAAAAAAATGGAATACATGAAAACATAAGATCAATGGTAATCTGGTTTGGATAATGGAGGAATGAACCTGATGAGCTTTTACTCTTCATGGGAACACGCAGCTTTGCCTTGACTCTTTTGCTATTAGAAACTTAGAGATGTTAAAATATTAAGAACATATTAAAAATTTTAGATCTTGAGATTTCAGGATATATTAAAAGATTTTAGAGATTGATTTATTGTATATTAAAAATATTGAAAGAATAAAAACCTTTTTTAACAATTGTTTTGACTATCTGATATTATAGAATTTGATGTTTTTTTTTATTGTTTGGTTAACTTTCTTGGTCATGATGATGATGGCCTTTTGTTTGAATCAAATAGTTTTGTAAAAATTTGTAGTCTTACCTACATAAGACACTTACTTGTAAGAGGGATAAGATGCACACCATGAGGAAGACCAACAAGTTATTTGGGCTTACCAAAGTTTCTAACACTGAATATGATTAGTGAATCAATATTAAGATACACACCATGTTATTTCCTTATGCTATTATGGTTAGGGTAAAGATTCTAAGTTATGTTGGGTGGAAAGAAAGTGAGTTTCAAAAAAGGGAGATGGAGAGAAAAAATCTATCTTAATATGCTTGATAGTCAATTACAACTTTTCTATTGGAAATCTTAATGTATTTTGTAGCTAATAATAGCATTTTCATTGGAAACCAAATATATTTAAGATGAATTTTTTCTCTTCTTCTATTATAAAAAAATTAAGGGTATTTAGTAGATATTAGGGTTAAGAATAGTTTGGAAATTAGCTGTTTAGGGTTCTTATAAATAAATAGGAAGTTGTAAAGTGATTAAGGCATGAAATGGAACAAAATTTCTACTATTCAAACTTTGGGTCTTTTGCCACGCAACACTGGTATCAGAGTTTAGGCGTTGGCGTATTTGGAGAGGGTTACCCATAGAGGTTTCTAACCAACAAGAAAGTTGAGTGAAGTGTCATAGTGTGCAACTGCTAGAATGTCAACTCTTAAGAAGGGCCAATTGATGGGGACTTCAGTAGTATGTGATGTTTAAGTAGCACATTAAGTAGTATGGAATACTCAATGAGATGTTTAAATAGGTTGATTTTTTCACCTCAATAACTAACTTTTTTAGGGAAAGTTTCCCCATCCCACTTAAGTACCCATCAATACTTTTGGGGGAAGGTTACTCATCCTACTTAGGTACTCATTAATGGTATCGAAGCCAAATTGCCATGGCAAGAGAAAGAGAAAAAGGTTATTTAGATGATCCTAAAGAACTACTAAAGGAGGGAAGAGATATTTAATCTATCGCAACAATGAGGGGAGGAATTTCACATTCACATCACAAAACCATGGGAAGAAGAGAGGGAAATAGTCACCAATGGTGGAACACCAAAACTCATCACTATTGACCTTATGAAAGAGGAAGATGAATGGACGAGGATGAAAGTGACGAGAGTATGGAGGAGCTAGAAGAAGAAAACGGAGATGCGCGTGACTTAAATGGCAAAAAAGTAAAGGAAATAAAAGAAGGAAAATACAAAGATGGCCGAGACGTAGAAGATGTAGCTCACCTAAATGAACATCTAACCGAGAAAGAAGAATCAATGAAAAACAATTTCACAGTTGAGAAGGAGGAAATTGAAGATGAGATGGAAACAGAGATCACTCTTACAACATTCACAGAGAAGGATAATGAGCCAAAAATGCACAACAAGAAGGTGGAAGGTAGAGATGAGAAAGAAGAGGAGGTTATAAATGAGGGAGTCATGGAGGTTGTGACAGACAAAAGTGAAGAAGGGGAAATGACAAAGATTCGAAAAAGGAAGAACATGGTCACCAAAACAAGCATGTCGACAAGGTAAAGTAGTTTTTGGTGACCACGTGAGGTCACCTGGTCAAGCTAGGAAAGATTTGATGGTTTAAGCAATTCTACCTCCATTCACGAGCAAACCAAAACTAGCTTGCTGAACCCCTCAAGAGATGTTTCATGGTTGGGAATGTCAAACTCCCACTAGGTCGCAAGTCCAAGCTCAACAAAGATTATGAGAAGCAATTGTTGCTTAGACTAGCATCTTAGATGCATAACTCGAAACTATTTCGCTTCAAGTAGCCAATTAACGGATTCATGAAGCTTGGCACATTTGTAAGTCTACAGGCCCAAAGGGTGAGGTGTTACAGCTATAGCGAATGAATCATTGGGGATAAAGCCTTAGAGTTTGTTGGCAACAGAGTGGTAGCTCTAGTAGTGGTTGGGAAATTTTTGCATCGATTTTTCAATTTTTTCATTGTCCCTGTGCAACCACCATGCCAATTGCCAGAGATGGCCAATTTGAGAGGGCTCGTTATCATTGGAGGTAACAAAGGAATCGTAGTAAGCGACATCAATAACAAGGCTGACTCTATTTTCAAGTTGAGTAAGGCAATTAAAGAGTCAAACTAGATTCAAAAATTTTTTGGTTTTAGGTTGGGTGATAAAATGAGTGGTTGGCATTAGCGGCAAAATGATCGTACTGGTTTTAACCATGGGTTTGGTCAATGTGGTGAAAGAGGCTGTGGATATCGCCATAATAATATGGGTTTCCACAAAGAGAAGGAAGGGTTCAACACCAATATGCCAGTCAGGTGAGCCATATGCTTTTGTTTCATAACTTCTTTTTACTCACATGCATGCACCTTCAATTCCCTCTTAGACCAAGAATGACAACATTTTCAAAAAATACAAAAAGAATAATGAAGTCAGTGATGATTCAAGACAAAAGTAAAAAAGGATGTAGGATTTACACCAGGTGCAACGAATTTTTACACATGGCAGGTGATTCCTCAAACGTGGCAGTGAGTGGACAATGCTATTTTCCTTTCTTTAATGGGGTTGAAACATTATGCTAGCATTTTGTCTATGGTGGAAAAGGAGAATAGAACCTAGTTATGTAATTTTGATGCAAAATAAGGTTCTATTTGTTGGGCTTTTGCAAGGTGAAGTTGACCTAATGGATTCAGTCATAGTAGAGGATGTAAAGACTAATTTTAATGGGTTTTATGTTGAGCTATATATGGGCTTGAATCAGCCGAGACTTCGGCCTTATAGAGTATTGACAATTTCCTAAGAAATTGGGAACATCATGTAAGGAAAGCTCACAAGTATATGGGTCTGCTTTGTCCTAGGCTTGAACCATCAGTTTGGAATTGTCAACTACAAAATGGAATCAATCAAATGCCTCCCGTTATTGCTGAATTAGGAAAAGGACCAAGTTGGAGGCTCAAATTATTGTTTAAAGTTTGTCATTTCTAGAATTTTGCCATCATTTTGTACTGATCCTTGAGGACAAGGATCATTTTCTAGGGGGGAGTATTGTTATAAAGAAATTAAGGGTATTTAGTAGATATTAGGGTTAAGGGTAGTTTAGGAATTAGCAGTTCAGGGTTTTTATAAATAGAAAGTTGTAAAGTGATAAAAGACATGAAATGAAACAAAATTTCAGCTATTCAGACCCTTTGTCTTTTGCCATGCAACACCTTCTCCCTTTCTTGAAATCTATTTTCTATCAACCAAACATGTCATTAGAGTAATTGCACATTGCAACAATTTACTTACTATTTATATGATGCTTTAAATTCATTAATTTACCTATATAATACATGTATGTTTGGAATGAATTTATTTGTTAGCAGATATAGTTTGTTTGGTTTCCTCTTCATCGTGTTGTTTGGATATTTTAAAATAAAGATGTTTATTTACTGATACTATAATACATGTTTGTTCCCATAAGGATGTTCGAGCTACTCATTCGCTTTTAAATATCCTTCTTCAGGTTACTTCTTATGAGCAATTACAATGCCATTTTTTGCCTTCAGTTCCTCACTTGCTTTGAAAATTGCCCCGTGCAATGCAGGGGAGAAAAACCTAGCAATTTAAAGACAAAACCATGTAAATCAATTTGTAATATAATTTTTTTAGTTTTGCTTTTGCTAACAATTTAAATCGCATTTTTATAAATTTGTATTAATGTATGGGCTTTTTCAATGTTTTATTATATGAATATTTAAATAATTTTTGTAATTTCGTAATTACATTTTTAACATATTATTTTTCTGATTGCAGTGGTTAATAGATTATCAAATTTTATTTATTATATATATTATTATAATGATCAATATAACTAAAATTGTTTCATCCTTTTTTCTTAGTCGACAAAATTGTTTCATCCAATTGAAGACCGTAGGTACATATGAAACCACTACAATAATCTTTTTTTCCATTAAATAAATACTCACTGCACGTGGTCCGGGTTAAACTCTAGTTATTTTAATTCTGTGTTTTGTATCTTTTAAATTAGAAAATATTAAAATAAAAAAAATTCTAACTTCCAAGTCATTCTACTTGGCAAAGAGCGAGGGAGGAGAATTAGCGATATAAGTCTGAATTTTATTTCTTTCTTGTCTTCCGTGTAGGATCAAGATGCATCTGAGATCATTTGTGCTCGAGGACCTAAACGTTAACGAAATTCTTCACTTCATTGTGTATCATCCAAAAGTTCAAAAGCTACAAAAATTTTATGCTATGAAGATTTACCCTAACTTTCATGAAATATGATTTTTTATTTATTTGATAATTGTTTTAAAATTCTAAACGGATTAAAGATAATAATTTATTGCACAACTCCTAAATTTTATATTCCCTAATTAAGAGGAATTATAATTATAATTTATAAACCTTGTTAGTTTAGAAGAAGCATTAATTCCTTAAATTAGCATATGGAAGTAAAGATAGAAGACCAATTATTACTATTATATTGAGTGATAAAGGACTCAACACTTTTAAGTAAAATTTCGAATTTTAATCTTATAAATAGAAAAAAGTATGTTGGGAGAATCATCAATAATGATTAAATTTGACCAAATAATATTGGATACCAAATAATTACTCCCACAATTTCAAAATATAAGTCATATTTATTTACTTTACATTCACCAAAAAAAACATTAATTCTTGAAAAAAATTTCATAATTTTCCAAAATTACCTCATTAAATAGGGGTGAAAATAGTAAAAATGAATTATTCTTTCTCTTAATAACTTTTTTTCTACTTTTTTCTCTTATATTTGAATACTACCATAAATAAGGATAAAATTATAAAGAAAGAATTAAATTATAAATAACATTCATAAAGTGACCTATATTTTGAAATATTAATTCCTACTAAATTTGTCCTATATTTTGAAACAAAAGGAGTATATCAAAAAAGGTAGAAGGGTTATTTCTTTTAATTAGGGCTACATAAATAAAAATATAACTCTTCAATATCTTAAATAAAAATATAACTCTGCATCCATTAACATTATCAGTTATTACTTCTAGTTTCTTTATAAGAGATAAATAACTACTTCATCAACATTAAAAAAAAAAAGCAATTGAAATCAATTAAGTGTAATTAATGATATAGAATTTATTTTTTTTCCAAAAATATTTATATTTAGTTTTGCAACCTTTTAACTGCTTCAAAACTACATATTTAATAAACATATTTTGTATGAGAGATAATCATTACCTCATTTCCTGTGGAGGAAAGGTAAAATGAGAATACACTAGTAAATGCACTAGATAATATGATTAATTTTCTTATAAATAAAATTTAAAAAAAAACACCTCAAAAATTGTATGATCGGAGGGAGTATACTAGTCTCTTACTAATTTAAAAAGGTCCCAATTCACGCTCCCCTCGTTTCCTTAGTTATATCTCATCTTAAAAAAAAGTCATTTTTTGGTCAATGGGTCGTAATATATATACTCCCTCTAGTTTTTATTATAGAGTGTTATTTAGAAAATTTGTCTGGTTCAAAATATAAGATATTAAGTAATAAATTTAATTTTAATTTCAATTTTATTCTTATTGAATACTTTCATTACAAGTCTTAATTAACTTCTCTCTTCTCCTACCATCATTATTAATTTAATATATTTTTATTCTCTTCTTAAGGGTAAAATAAGAATGTCAGAATTTTTTTTCATAAATTTTAGACTATAATAATTTTTTTAAATTTATGTATGATGATTAAAAATATCTTATAATATGTACAAGAGGAAGTATTTGTTTTTTTTTTCCGAAATGGGGCGTAATGTAATAATGTCTTAAAGTGATCCGAACTTACACGCGGTAATTTCCTATTGGGTTAAGCACGTAAGGTTGCGTTCTCTTACTGGGACACGTCATCCTCCTCCCATAAGCAACGCCTATATATACCAAAGCGAGTAGGAAAAACAGAAAAGGCACATCCAAATCACATAGCGAGAGAAGAAGGGGAGGTTACTAACTTGCAATGGAAAACACATCTTCTATGGAGTTCGTTCTCCTCGAAGAAGTTCAGTTCTTGGAAGTGAAGGACGATGATCTCTCTCAGTGGGAATTTGTCAACGTTCTGGATTCTGAGGAAGCAGTAGAAGAAGAAGTGGACGAAGATTGTCATAGCGATCCACAGAAGGGAGTTGGTTCATGGGTTTCTTCGATTTCTTGGGCCGTTACTCCCAAGACTGGCCCGATCGACGGCATTCGTCATCGCCTTCTTAGTTTCGATGCTCCGAAGTTGAAGAACCAACCTGAGGACGTCGATGATAGCAATGGCGGTCGATGTTTTGATGAGGTTGAGGATGAGATCGATAGTGTTCAATCTGATGATGCTGATGCAGGTGGTTATGGAGGGGAAGAGGAAGAGGATATGGATGATTATGATGGGTATGATTTGGACGATGAGCTTGTTCCGTGGTCTGTGTACGGTAAATTTGGGAGGCAGAGGATGAGGAAATTGGGGAAAAGGGCATTTTCGAAGATGAACAATTCCAAGAGGTCGTCCTATCTCTTTGTGAGGCCTGGATGTGTTCGTGGCAAGCATGGTCTGGGTCTTAAGCACAATCACTAGCGTTTGAGCCCAATCTACATGGAGACTCATCTGAACAAGAAAGAATCTTGAATTAGGGGGTAAACGTTAGAATTTCTAGCATGTGATTGATCCTTAGGATAAGAAATGTCTTTCTTTTGTGTGGATACCATTTACTTACTATGTATATATGTGATGGAATAGTTCTTCCTTTTATGTTGCTTGGTTAATTTCTCGGGTCAACGGGAAATGCTTTTGACCTGATTTTGTAGGAACTTGACAGAAAATGGGTATCCGGAATAAAAAGATCAAGGGGTTTGAATTGAAATAACTCTGATTTGTCTTCTTGAGCCGATTAGTAGGGGTGCTTAACTTCAAAGCATAACATGACTTAGTGAACATTTTGAATGTATAGAAATTATAGGAAACGTGATGGTGATGGGAGGTATCAATGCTCTGTGAAGTATGTTTTGGAAGCGAACATGGTATGGGAAAAGATTTTTGGGTCTGAAGTTTATTTGACGAGATTGCGTGGGTGTTCATGGTGGGGAATAACTAGGAAGATGGAAAATTTGGTATTTGGGGATATGCATATTCTGTTTATGAAATACATATTTTCATTCTTTCTTATTTTCAATTTTTTTTCCTGACAATCCAAATCGAATCAGATAAGATGTTTGTGAGTTTTACCGTGACTAGGAGAGCCTGGTTGGGATTGAGAAGGCGTCAAGCAGTTGGCTATTTATTTATTTATTTATTTTAATAATACGCCAAGCGCCTCCTTCTTGTAGCGAAGAAGTGTGCTGGAGGATGATTGTCATAAAAAATTTAAAAAAACAAAAACAAAAGAAAAAAAGCTGTTGATTGTCTACCACGGAAGAAGTATGTCATAATCACCGGCTGTGTATGGTTTGAGAGTTTGATAGTGTGTGATATGAAGTAGATCGATAGAACTAATTTAAACTAGGATTGACTAAATATGTTAAAGAATCTGTATTTTTCTCCCGTTATTCGAACCTGTTCGCTACAGAACATCCGAAAGAGTCTCGTTCCTTGCGATTGTTCTGCTACCAGAAGTTCTAACTTCCGAGTTCCGACTGTGTTCTGCTTAAGCCTTAAGCATTTGTAGATCCGTTTAGTAGCTTCATGCCTCGGGTTTTCCAGCAATGAGCAGTGACTTATATCCTTTAGCTACAGAACCACTTAATAGTAGCTTCGTGAAGGGGTGAGGAAAAAGCAAAAGAGAAGCGTTTTCAACTTCACATCTTAATAAATAATAGTTGTCAGGCTTTTAGCTTTACCTTGTTTGCTGGGAAAGCCATATGACACAGCCCTTGTTGCCTTTTCCTGTCTTTACTGGGAGATCAAAAGAGAAATCCAACCCAAATTGAGAGGATCTTTTTGGAACATTCTCAAGGAGGACAGCTTTAGCCATGGATGCTACAGTGTTATGCCGGCACCTCTATTAGCATCTTACCATGTACTCCTTGGCGATAATTTGTCGATTTCCATGGCAAATTCGTTTTAGATCTCTATTCTATTCTGCATTTAATTACTAAATCTAGTATATGTTGAGAAAAAAAAATAGAACAATAAAGATGAATCACATTCATATTTTTGTTTTTGCTACTCTTTGCGATGCCATTACCTTTTAAAGCACAATTAAACACAAGCTTCAAAATTTGTTACTCATCATTAGAGTTCTGGGACTATTCAAAATTTTTGCGCTATTCATTTGAGTTTAACTACTACTTCTTTCTCATATATTCATCATAAAGTGAATTTGCTTAATTGCTGTGAACAATAGATAGTATTTCTCTTTATCAATTTATGTTTTTTTTGTAATATTCAATATATTATATTGATTTCAATATAAATATAAAAAATATAAAGAGCTAGCCCCATTGTTTTCAAGTTAGGAATAGTGTGCTATCTCAAACTCAATACAAAAAATAACACTCTAATTTCAAATAAAATGAGGAATTGACAATACCTTTCAAAGTGGTTTCTGTAACTCCTCCACTCTTTATTCTTTTCTTGTTTGAATTTTTTTGGATTAATTAGATTAAATATAAATTTTAAATAATATTTTCTTTATTTTTTAATTAAGTTGAAATTTGTAGAATTGTTTTCATTGTTGTATATTTCAAAACAAGAAATATCAAATTTAAAACATAATAGATATGATTCATTTCAATTTAATTTACATAATTCGTAGATCAAAAAATAAAAATAAATAGAGATTAAAAAACCCAGATTATGATACCCATGATCATATGTAAGCAAATTAATATGGATTATAATTCACAATAAATATATACATGGTTGAGACAAGAACAAATCGAACTAATTAAGGGTTGAAAAGAGATAGAGGGATTAAGTAGACCTTCCCAATATGAGACCCATGTATGTAGAGTGGTTAATCTGAATGTGAGTTCCTTAACTTTTTCAGATTTGAATTATCTCTATACTTTTTTTAATCCACTTTCTCCTCACTTTTCATTTGAGCCATTAGGTTAAATTTAATCGGTTCAGATTTCATATTTTATAAAATTATTTATCTCTCTACTTTTATTTTCTTTCATTACTTAAGGGAATCCCATCTCAATTGAGACTTAATTAGGTGCAATGATTAAAAACCCAGAGCAATAAGTAATACAAAAGCAACTGGTTGTGGTTGAATTAATTACTGTCATATGAATAAGATCCGTTTCCTCTTTGGGCATAAATTGGTTATTAAACTTCAGACAGGGCGGTGGGTGAATATTGAATTAACACACTAAAGGATTGATTCTCCTGTGATGATGTACACAACTATATTTCATTTATGGAACTGTTGTCTTTAAGAACTAATAATATATGTAGAAAGAGAGAGAAGGGGGGAGGGGGGTCTGGTTTCTTTTATAAGACCCATCACTGACACTACCTGATGACAAGCCATCAAAAGTTCATATATCTGCCCAAGAAAAAAACTTAAGAAGAAAAAGGAAGGGAGTGAAATTAAAGATGTTGAGAGAAGAAATCAGGGAAGAAAAAGGAAGAGGAGCAAAGTGCCAGGACTGTGGGAACCAAGCAAAGAAGGGTTGCGAATTCATGCGATGCAGAACTTGCTGCAACAACAAAGGCTTTCGTTGCCAAACCCACATTAAGAGCACTTGGGTTCCTGCTTGTCGGAGACGCCACCTTCCTCAAACCCTCCCCCACAATCCATCTTCAGGTATTACATATATTTCTTTCTTTTCGCTTCACAGACACCACCCTCCTCAAACTTCAACGTAACCTGGTGATGATCTCTATACTGATAATTATTCATAGCTAGTTTCATTTAACAGTTTAGGCTTTCGAGATGAATTGGTAATTTACATAATATTAAAAAAATTAAACAATGGATTGGCTGCTTTAGGATTGGAGGAGTGGAATAAACTCCCAGCTGTTATGAGTTCGACGGCAGTGTTTCGGTGCGTTCGGGTGCACGCTGAGGATGATTCAGTTGATGAATTGGCATATCAGACGACTGTGAATATAGGAGGGCGTGTGTTTAGTGGTGTTCTATATGATCAAGGCCCTGAAAGCTTCTTTCCTAATGTCGACGTTGGTGAAGCTTCAAAAGGCCCTCTGATTCATCATCATCAGCGTGACCATATCATCAACACTTCAATTCAAACCCATGATGCTGCTGTAACTGTGCCCCCATTGATATCCATGCCCTCTTCTGCTCAGCAGTTTTCTTCTTCGTCCTATCCACTTTCACATGGAACCTTTAGGCCAGGTGTGCCGTGTTTTACACAACCAAACACATAGTAGTCTCTTTTTGGGTCTTTGAAAATTTATTTGAGAAGGTGTATATATATACACACACACGCACATGCAGGAAGAATTAATATGTATGCTGTGGGTATGTTAATTAATAAACTCTCGTCCTACTTTTTCTTCTGTGATCGATGGCTTCTATTTCTACTTGAAGGGAATTAGAATTAATTTACTTTTTCTTCTGTGATCGATGGCTTCTATTTCTACTTGAAGGGAATTAGAATTAATTTCATCTCAATTTTTGTCATGACTCACGAGTAATTAAGGGGCTGTTTTGTTTGATAGTATTTTCTATTTTATTATTCTTTAAACAGTTTTTGTAATATTGTTTTTGAGAATAAGTTTTGAAAATAAAAAAATTGGGCATGTTTGACAGTGTTTTCTGTTTTATTGTTCTCAAAACTTTATAAAACTGTTTTTGAGAATAAATTTTGAAAAGAAGAAAATAAAAAAATATATTTAAATAATTATTTCTTAAATCATAACTAGTTAGTGATAAATGAATTACTCAAAATTTATAACTTTACTATTAATAAGGTGGGTATTTTTCACCTTTTCTTATATTTTTCTGAACAAAAACTACAAAATACCTTAAAGATGTTTTGAGTTTTATGTTATTTTATTTTTCTATTTTTCAGAACAGTTTATAAAAAATAGATTTACCAAACAAGTTTTTTTTTATTTTTCTGTTTTCAAAAATAGAAAAACTGTTTTAAAAAACTCTGCCAAATAGGTCTTAAAAAAATTTCTTTGAATAATTATTCTCAAAATCATAACTAGTGAGTGATAGATGAATTATTCAAAATTTATAACTTTACTATTAATGAGGTGGGTATTTTTCATATTTTTTGTATTTTTCAGAATAAAAACTGTAAAACACCTTAAAGATTTTTTAAATTTTATATTCTTTTATTTTTTATTTTTCAGAATAATTTATAAAAAATAGGTTTACCAAACAAATTTTTTTTTATTTTTAAAAATAAAAAAATATTTTCAAAATACCAGCCAAACAAGCTCAAAATATCATCTCACTAAATGAATACTCCCTTCTTTCCTTAATATAAAAGACAATTTAGGAAATTTCTGTGTTTCAAAATATAAAGGACATATGAAGTTTGTCTAGTATATTTAATAATTTTTTTAAAAAATATTTTTAATTAATATAGTATATTTTTAATATAATTTATTTATATTAAGTACATAATAAAAGAATTATTAACTAAAAATATTTTTAAAAATTACTTTATATTTTAAATAAATTTATTATTTTTATTAATTTATGTAATTTTATCTTTTATATTAACTAAGGGAGGAAATATTACTTAATTAGTCGAAGAGTACTAGAAAGCACTTGCTACTCTGTTTTTGCTGAAGCTGAAGTAGGCAGGTCATCTGTAGCTATCAAGATACGGGACTCAGATTCATGAAGCAATTAAATATTTAATTAATGTGAAGTGAAGGAGATTAATGTGTTGTTTTTGGTTGAGAAAATCGATGACTTAATTATACTATATACTACTCAATTATTGGATGGTTTAATTTTGCAGTTCGTCGATCGGGTTTTGTCGCGTATCATGCATCTTTTAGGTTTTTATTATAAAATCATTATCCACAGTCGGGTTGAGCTTCGAATCTACTTTATCCGATTCCATTTATAAGATGTTGTTTTAAAAATTTATTTAATTCTATTTATATGGTGTTATTTTTTTTTATTTAAATTTTTTTCTTTATCTTTCATTTAATATTTTTTTTTTATAAATTATTTTAAATTTTAATTAATAGAGATAAAATTAAAAATTTATATTACTTTTTTATAAATTTAAAAATATAATTATATTTTTTTAATACACTTACAATAAAACATAACATCTTATAATTAATCAGAGTATTGACCGGAGTAGTACTTTGCTCCATTATGTTGCACTCTGCCAGCTTGAAGCAAAGTTGGGGACAAATACCAAGATTTCGAGATCATTTATTAATCCTATACCTAGTGTTGTGTGTTTATAGGCCTCATCAATCCCAAGTTTCCAGATAAGAACAAGCATGCTTAATACGTGTGTGTGTTTCGCGAATCGCGATGATATGTACTTTTCCTTTATTTCAAACATTTCAATTAAACAGATGTCTTCGCTAACTAATTTATTGGAATAAGGATAAATTTGTTAAAATATTAAAATTATTTTAAAATTAACATGATTTTTATTTTTAATAAATATATCATAATTTAAATAATTTATTTTTTTACTTATAAATTAGAATATTTTAAAAATAAAATAATTGATATTTCAAGAATTTATAAAAAATAATATATATTTATGATCATAGCACATTTTTAAATGTAACTAATAAAAACAATAATAGAGTAATCATTGGAGAAAAATCCAGAAAAATGAGTGTTTTTTATTTTATTATTTTAAGGATAATTTTATAAAACTATTTTTTAGAATAAGTTTTAAAAATAATAAAATAAAAAAATCTATTTGAATAATTATTTTCAAAATTATAACTAGTAAGTAATAAATGAATTATTTAAAATTTATAATTTTACTATAAATGAGGTGAATGTTTTTCACCTATTCTTATGTTTTTAATATAAAAAAATATAAAATATTTTAAAGTTATTCTAAGAATTTTTTATTTTTTTATTTTTTTATTTTTTAAAATAATTTATAAAAAATAAATTCACTAGACAAATTTTCTGAATTTTTAATTTTCAAAAACTGCGCCCTAAATTTTCTTTTTGCCTTTTCCCCTTGTGTTCATGCCACGTACACATTTCCCAACACACGAAAAAAATTCAAAAGGTAAAAACAAAAAACACTCAAACACACACAGATACTTGCCCATAGGAATATTCTCCTCCGTTTCAAAATATAATCAATAAATATTTTTTTTGGCCTTCTTGTGAGACATTCTTTATAAGTTTTTTATGATTTTTTTATAAAGTATCTTATAATTTAGTAATATATTTCTTATTTTATTTCTAATTATTTATTTTTTAATCTCATAAATTATTATTGAAGTTTTATAATTGGTCAATAGTAATATTCTAAATATTATTTTAATTAGTTTCACATTTGTCCACTTGATAATAATTAAAAGTCTTATTTAATGAGAATTGTATTATTATAATAAATAAGAATAAAAAAATATTTATTTTTTTAAAGATTTTAAAAATATAACTAAATTTCTTAATCTATATGAAATAGTTGGAGGTGCCTTATAAAAAGGTTTAGAAGAAGTAACTAAATCAACATAGTCAAGAAAAAAGTCCAACATTTTAAATATGTCACAGAGATTTTTTTTTTCACAAATGCTTTTATTTAATATTCTCACTTAACTCTCCTTTAACTCATACCTTATAATAATAAGTCTACTTTAATTAAAAGAAAAATTGTAAAAAAAATACATCAATTTATTAGATGAAAATTATTTGCCTCTTATATTTTGAAATATAATACATATTTAAAAAATGTCTCCTAAATTTTAGAATGGAAGCAATACTATATTTATGTATATCTATGTGTATATATATATTGGTAAAGTTATACATGTTATGAATTTTAGTTCCTAGGTACATACTAAGGAAGCTCAAGGAGTACCGGAACGATTGAATATAACCCCAGAAACCTATGACATGATAATGATCGTTTTGATAAATTATAAACACACACACACATATATAGAGAAAGATGAGGGGATCCTACGAAATTTAGGTGATGTTTGATAAAATAAAAATGGGTTTTAGAAAAAAGAGAATGATACAAAAATTATTTATTATTAATGTATTTGATATATGATTAATAAGAGTAATTCTATTAGAAACTACAATTTCATTAAATATGGAACCATCAAAATAGCCAAGGAAAGGCCAGTTCCGTTGCGAACCATAATGTAGAGGAAGGGATATTGTGACATTTACATTTTTGCCTTACAATTTTCTTTAAATATTTTTTTTATATTCATACCAAACATAAGCAAATCGAGCAAGGCCGAAAAATTACCTTTGGATTCTTCCCACCCCTTCCTCGATCCATTCACATTCTTTTAAAAACCTTTCAATTGTATCAAACGAAGTTAGCTTCTGAAGTAGAGTACGTAGTAGATAAATCGTAAAAGAAGGAAGTGCATGATCGAGGCTGTTATAGAAACAGACTAGCGATAAGGAATTGCCTACACTGTCATACATATATATGTGTGTGTGTGTGTGTGTGTATTACCAAAGGAATGTAGGATATATATCCTTTTGTCTTTTGAATATAGAGACATACAAATGTATCTAATAGAGTCTATTATTATTATCCTATAAAAAATATTATTATATTATAATATTACTAAGAGTGAAACACTCTCTCTCTCTCTCTCTCTCTCTCTCTCTCTCTCTCTCACACACACACACACAGAGACAAACAAACTAACAGTACGCATGACAATTAATTAACAAAAGTTACACTAAAATGCCTTTGGTCTTGGAAAAGAAATTAAAATAGAACATTTTTAGCTAGCATATACCGCATATATTGGAAGAAAAACGAAATATTAATCAGTTTAAAGCGGAAGTACATTCTAGTAGAATTAATTTTAACGCATAATTCCTTATTTTCAGCTGGTATATTTTATTTTTAATGAAAATAATCTTTTTTATTACAATCTGTTTCACTAAGTTGTCTACAATATCGTGCTAACTAAAGTAACATGCATGACAGGAATCCTCTAATACTCTAATGCCTTTTACTTAATAATTAATGCAATAACCTCCACTAGATACTGATCTGATTATAATAATGTATATGAACATATTATATATTGTACGATACAGAAATATGCTTAAACCAAAGCCACTTTTTATTTTTTAATAATGATTGGACATCTGGTATATTATAGGATCAAATTTTAGTATTGTTGAAAATATTATCGAATCAAATTTGAGTATTATTGAAAATAAATAAGAGTAGCTTTTTCATTGTATTTTTTTAAAATTATTTACAAGGCTTGAACTCAATATCTTATTTAAAATATATTAAGTTTCTTGCTATAGAACTCAGTTACTTTAGTTTATGCATTTTATTAATTCTTAATTACCAAAGAGATCTTCTCAAAGTAACTAAAGTAATTAAAGTAGGCCTGTACATTTGTAAAGCTATTAAGATGAGTTATATTATTTATAATTTATAAATAGTATGAGTATGTATTTTTAATATTTTATATGATTTGGATGTGAACCAAAACATACAATCATCCAAACATGATGTAGATCATAAATTAATAATTTGATGTTTAAATTATTAAACATCAATTACTAGACCAAATTAATATTAAATAAAATAGAAATTAAAATGAAATTAAAAGATAAATTTTCTATTGAACAATCTTAATGGTGCCATATTTACCCATCGGTTTGGTATATCTTCAAGTATTTTCAGAAATATTGATCTGGGTTAACCAAAAAAAATGGTAAACTCTTCTATTGAAAATTATGTAAACATATTTCAATTGATAAAACAATTATAATGTTGAATATATTTTACCATGAAATATAAAGTTAGTGATATTATAGATGTTAATCGACTTAATTAAAAAAGAGATTAACTTATAATTTGGATACTTAAGAAAAAAAAATTCAGCAAGTACTATGAATTGAACTGGCGAGAGATGGGCATTAATGCGATGATGTGGAACTTTTAATTAAATACTTAATTTTATGAGAAAATTATACTTAAGGACTTGACAAATTGAAAATATCGTCAATCATCAATATAATCAACATCAATACATAAAATCTACAAGAAAAATGTATTACTACAAGGGTCACATGGTTTGTTGTGAAAAGCCTATAATTTATTTGATAAAGCAAAAAAGCTTATTATTTTAATTTTAAAAATATTTTTAAAACTTAAGGGAGGCATCAAGCCTCATTGCCTCAACAACACAACAACATGTCTATTTCTATTTTTTTTTTTTCCTTTTCTCTTGGATAGAATATTTCTGTTTATTTTTGTCGTCCTTCCATGTATATGATGTAATCTTGGGTCGGTGAGCGGCACTAATAGGGCTAAGAGCGTGAGGGCTGGGCCAACACAAAGAAACGTTAGATCATTGTTCAAGGCATGCATCATATCCACCTCTATGTACACCCAAAAAAAAAATATATACCTATATCATTACACTTGGAGCAGCACCCTAACTCTGATAGTCTATGAGGTAATAGGTATTTTTAACTTTTCATATATTTTTGAATTTAATATTTTTTACTACTGTTCTTATTAATTACGTTTCTCCATAAACTTTATCTCTCTCCTTTCAATTGCAGACTAGAAATATAATGAAAAAATTCTTCATAAAATAAAAAAGAAATATAATAAAAAAATGATTGATGTATCAAATAATATAATAATTTATATTTTGCACCAAAATATAATTTAAAAAATAACTTAAGTTTTGGATCGAAGGGAGCTAGGTATGGCATGTTTTCATATTGTAGACTTACATTCATTGTCTTCTATTTGATTTAACTAATGTTCACCAGATCTGCAGGCGAAAAAAAAAAGGTTCACTAGATCCAACTCTCTCTCTGTTTTTTTTTTAACCATTTCTTTATCTAAAATAACTACCAGGCCTTGCAATGTTGTGATTGACTACGTGCCCTTTCTTTCAACAAGCACAATTAGGTATAAGTGTGTTACTATTTCTAAACGTTGATTTATATTCGGACTCTTGAGTATAAATATATAAAATGGTAGATTATAATTTTTCTACCCATACTTTATTAATTAATTAATTATCCAATGTTTCAACATTATAGCAAACGGACATACAAATACTTCCCACTGTCCCGCTGTGTCAATGGCAGTTTCTCTATCACTTGATAGACCAGAAGTTTCTTGATGCGTCAATAATGTTATGTGGGGACAAATCCCAAGTTGGTTTTCACAGGCCCAACACTCAAGTAGGTTTGCATGATTTGCTGCCCCTTCCATAAAAACATAAAAAAAATAAAGTTCAAAATTATGCTACTTTTGTACCCATTTTAAATTATCAAAATATATATAATTCATATATAAAATAAAATTACTTTTGACAGGATATTATAACTTTTATATTCAATCAATTTAAAGTTTTGATTGACATAATTTTAATCATTAAACAAACTCTTCTTCAATATGTTTTACATAATTTTATTTTATAATTCCATTATAGTGATAACAATTACTGATTTTTCGTAAAAACCTATAATTAAAAATTTTAAAAATTATAATAATAAAAATAAAACAAATTTTAATAACTAAATATATATTTTTAATCCACCTTAATGTTGTCCCGTGATATATTGATAATTTGTTAGTTAAGTCAGTTTTAAAGTACCGAGTTTAGGGAGTTGTGTTTGTTCAGACCAAAAAATGGTGCTTTTTTATTGTAATTTTCTTTTATTTGGGTCTTAGACCTCAATTTTTAGAAAAAAATAGAATTTAAAATGAATTATATTATTCATATTTCAATTTACTATAAATTTTACATATTATATATTCATGTTAACGATTACATTGATAATTGGATCATAATAAGTTTAATAATAAAGATCAAATTGAAAATAGTACAAAATTAATTTAAAAATGTAAAAATTATGTTGAAAATTCAAACTATGTATAAATATTAGATAGAATATTTACCCATAGAATACGTTTAAAAATTAAATAAAAATAATATCTTCAGGTTAAGACGAGTAGTGATGAAAAATAATAACTCAAATATTTATTATTATTTTGATAATTCTGAAAATTCAAACCTCAATTAAAAACAAAAACAAAAGCCCTGAAAAAAAAAAAAGAAATAAAATCAATACAAGGAAAGGGACGTGGAAGGCTGTGGAGACGGAGGGAGGCGGACGTCTCAGGGGTATCATTGAGACTGAGATCGGAAGTCCGTGATCCTCTATCAGTCCATCTCATCTATCTGTGTGAGAGAGAGAGAGAGAGAGAGAGATGGGCGACGTACGGCGCGGAGGTTGTTGCCCGCCGATGGATCTGTTCCGGTCGGAGCCGATGCAGCTGGTTCAGCTCATCATTCCCATGGAGTCTGCTCACCTCACTGTCTCCTACCTCGGTGATCTCGGTCTTCTTCAGTTCAAAGATGTTAGTAGTTCTATACTTCTGCTTCCTTCCTCAATTTGCTGTTCAATAAACCCTCGATCACTTGTCTAGTATTTTGTGTGATGATTCCCATTCAATTTTGCCGGATTTATCACAATTCGGCTTCGGCCAGTTGTTTTATCGATTTCTCGTTCTTAAGTGTTAACGCTAAGAGTTTCTTGGCATTGTGATCCGCGATGGGGTGCAATTCTGCTTGGGATTAGTGAAGGTGCTGTGCGGTATTTTTTTTTTTTTTTTGGAAAATTAATTAATTGAAGCTTGTCGCGCAGCTTCTTTGGTGAATGATTCGTGAGAATAGACTTTATGATTGAATTTTGCTATGGAAGCTTGGCAGTAGCTTGAATGGTGTATTCTACCTTGCTTTCCTGCAATCTCTCTTTATGATTATATAGTTTTTTAGTACTTTTTCTTATAATTTTGCTATTATCCCCATTTAATCAAGTAAAGAAAAAGTATACATATGACAAGATTAGAATGGGCTAATGATTAAGCCAGTGGTACATGGAGCTGTCATTGCAAGCCTGATTCGTAGTATGTCTAAAACGAAGTAATGTACTGCTTCTTTTAGAGATTACTCTAATTTCCTCTATATAATGCATTTTGCTCTATGTTATTTTCAGCTCAATGTAGAGAAGAGCCCTTTTCAACGGACTTATGCAAGTCAGGTGTGCTTTTTCTGCTTAATGCCTTAATCATTAGGAAAACTTCTTTCAATTGCTTTAGGAATCAGGACATATTTTCTTTGCTTGTTTTACATTTTTATGGAAAAAAGGAAGAAAACAAATGTGATTTCCAAATTCTATCTTTCTCTCTTTGTATTTTTATTATTGGTTTCACTAGCATAAGTGTATAATTTCTATCTTTCTGTTTGTGTTTTTGAGAGGTGGGTCAGAGACATGCTGGCTAGTGTTTGCAAGAGTTATGAGCAAGATATGTTTTAAGCCACGATAAATTGATGCTTGTGGCCTATCAGCTATTGATATTTTTTGCTTAAATGTTATGGAGCGTACTTTGTCTTGCTAATATATTATTTTATTATTAAGTCCTTGATTTTTGGCTAGACTTTTCTGCACTATATGCCATCAAACTGCTACATAAGACCTTTCAGAAGCAGTTTAGTAATCAGCTGATCAAAGGGAGTCATCTATCAGAATGTCTCTGTTTTGTTTTAAGTTTTTCAACTAGGCCTTATTGTTTTAAATGGAAATATTTCATCTCCTGTATGCTGTGAAATAATCATCTCAAGTTTTCAATATGTTGACAATGGAGCAGATAATTTAGGATATCTCCCTTGCAACGTTATTTTTCACATTATCATAATTTCTTATTCAGCTCTTTGTTGCATATGGTGATTGACTTGGATAACTTTTTGTCTATATGAAGCTAAAAAGATGTGGAGAGATGGCACGCAAATTACGCTTTTTCAAGGAGCAAATGTGGAAGGCAGGTGTTTTACCTACAGGTTCTGCTACTGAAGTTGATGTGAACATAGATGATTTAGAGGTAAGTGTATACTGTTGCAGCTAAATTTGATTTCCTTCCCTATGCTTTTATTCCCTATTATGAGTTAATCCCTGGTATATCTTTGTAATAGGTGAAACTTGCGGAGCTTGAGTCAGAATTAGCTGAGATGAACGCGAATGGTGAAAAGTTGCAACGCTCTCACAATGAACTCGTGGAATATAAGCTTGTTCTTCAGAAGGTGGATTCTGTTTTCTACTTAAGCCTCAAAATTTTACTTCTCTGACAGGCACAATCAATAGTAAATAACATCAACTATTATTTTCTTTATTCATTTAGGGTGGTTGGCTGATTGCTCTTGTGACTGGCTTGTAATTTCTGTTTTAAGTTTTTCCAATTGGCACAGATTCATAGGCAGTTTTTCTTTTTTTACCATTAAATAGCATAGGCAATTAAAGTAAGCAAATAAGCAATTATGTTGGAAAGAAAATTGAAAAAAATGATTTTTGTTTCCTTAATCTGTATATATTGTATTGGTATCTCTTATCTATGTTAAAGTAGCATTTACTAAAATTTTAGCCCCTGAATTCAGGCTTTTAAGGTTTTTACTGCCTGTCATGGTTCTTGGTGAAACTCATTGTACTTGCATTGAAGCCATGTTGGCTTCCTTGGCTTGTGATTATTGATATTCTTGTTCTATTGATGTATTAAATATAACATGAGCATGGGAATCATGGCTGGCTAAACCATAGGTTGTGCTTGATAGACATGACAATGGAATCTGTGATGTGTCATGTATTATGTTTAGCTACATTTCTAACTTATGCTTTATCCTTTATTTTCTCCTTTTTGTACTCATACTCTGAGTGCAACTGCAGGCCCAACATGAAATTCTGCAATTTGAAGAGATGCTGATAAAATTTGTAAAATGCTTATAATCTCATGTGGTTCTACTCCCTGTTCACATCTCTTGATTAAGGCTATGTTAAAGTATTCTAAATTTTGTTAGCACTCTCTCTCTCTCTCTCTCTCTCTAAAGGAAAAAACTTATAAAAATTCATATTTTTTTTTTAATTGCTAAGTCTATACATTTTTTTTTCTTTCAATTATAATTGGGTACTATTTCTGCCAATGTCCAGGTTGGAAAGATGTAATAATTAATCCCATTTATAAGATTCAAGTTTTGCTATCCAAATCTTAAGACTCAATAATCCCATTAATCAAACAATTCTTTTCCAGGCTGGTGAGTTTTTCCGGTCAGCTCAAGATCGTGCCTTGGAGCAGCAGAGAGAATATGAATCACGTCAATGGAGTGGAGAATCTATGGAAACACCATTATTGCAGGACCAAGTATATTTCTTGGCTGCCCCCATGTCACTTATTCATACATACACATGCACATATTGTTAACAATAACCTTTTTTATTGAAATAATTCATGTGGTTTGGTTTGTTGTGAAGGAATTATCAGCAGATTCATCAAAGCAAGTGAAGTTGGGTTTTCTAGCTGGTCTTGTTCCCAGGGAAAAATCCATGGCTTTTGAGAGAATTTTATTTCGTGCAACTAGGGGCAATGTGTTTCTGAGGCAAGTCATTGTTGAGGATCCTGTCACAGACCCTGTTTCTGGAGAAAAGGTGCTTACCTCTTGTTCCCCGTCAACATTAAAATGATGAAAATAGTTTGCAGTGTTCCACCTTATTTTTTGTATGTTCTTACTTTAATCATAGCTAATAAATAAATTCTCACTGAAATATTCTACTGAGGAACTCTTGATGTATCCAATGAATAACTTTGGGCTTCCTCACAATGGTCCATTATCATTCTTCATTGTCTACTAGACAGGGGAGTTTGTTTTCTCTGTATTTGTCGAGGACAACTTATCTCAAGTTGTTCAAAGAAGGCTAATGATTCCAGTTCAGGGGAAAAAATGAAGACTAATGGTTTATTTGTTAATATTTCTAACATATTCCCTCATATGAAAGCCTTTTGGACTTGAAGCATGGACTAAACTTGGGCCTAACTTGCCTGGTTTAAAAATTAATTTTAATAATTGAGAGAATGGGGGATGAGGAGGATCAAGCTGCTAAGATCTCTTTTCATCAAGGTTTGGATACTTTTCAAGGACCACTTCAACCCCATAGCTTAAGTTGTTAAGTGAGTTTTTTTTTTTAATATATATTTTATATTAATCTCTTATTGTGTCTGTGCAAAAGGCAAAAGCTACTTCAGGTTACATGGAAAATGTAAATTGCTTTCTTTCAAGTTTCAACCGAATTTCTTTTTTCAGTAACGTGAAACTGACCTTTGCTTTGGTCGTAAGTTATTGGGGTTTTATTTTCATGTCATAGCTATGTCAACTTTATCACAGCTAGCGTCACCCAACTAAAAAAGAACAGATTTACTTAAAGTAGCCTCTGCTAGTGCCTGTTTGGTTAATATTCCTGCAGTGTATGATTGCTAACATATGATATTAAAACTAGTTTCTGCATTATAAGCTGAATTAATAGTATTCCTATAGTGTCAGTTTTGACGGTGAGTTATGAATGTTGACATGCAGATTGAGAAAAATGTATTTTTGGCCTTTTATGCTGGTGAAAGAGCAAAAGCCAAGATTCTGAAAATATGTGAAGCCTTTGGAGCCAATCGTTATCCTTTTGCCGAGGAACCAGGAAAGCAAGCTCAAATGATTGCTGAGGTTTGTTTTTTTATTCTCATATCTCCTAAGGAAAATTGGACGAGCTTCCATACAATCTTTACTTATATTGTAATTTTTATTCCTCAAGTGTCTGTTGTACTGCTATAAAGCAGCACATGTGAATTTTAAGTTTCTGGGTGAGAAAATGAGATCGTTCAATCCTAGTTAAACTATGGACCAGCATGTTAGAGAGAGGTAGTCTCCCTTGCTCAAAGTTCCCTAAAATATTGTGGATAATTCATGGTGACACTTGAGGTCTTCCTATGGCTTCAAGTATGCACTCTAGCAATAAACAATGTAATCTTTACTATGGCCTTGTGGACATGGAAATATTATATTGGCTCTGTTAAGTTCTTCTTACTAGTGTAAAGTGGATGGTACATTTACCATTAGGCTGTTAAAAATTACTTCCTTGAAGTTGTCTTCCACGACCATGATTGCATTGGGAGTGTGTATCAAGTTTGCTGTTGTATCACCAAACTCTAGCAATGGTGGATTATTGAGTGCTTTTACTTTTTTATTCTATAATTTTGTTCAATGAATTAATGATCCAGATATTTACTTGAGCTGATATTGTTTTTCTCATTTCTCAGGCATGTTAGTTGAATGTGCAATTCTTGTTCATAGCCGATCAAGTCTTTTTTTTTTCCTATAAAAATTCGAGAGTGGTTTGTTCTTATGTAAAATGTTCTTCCTAGAGAAGTGGCCTTGGGACTTGGTGCTCTTCTAATGATACATATTAATGAAATTATACAGGAATGAAAAGATTATCATAGTTGCTGGCAGATTGGATTATTTAGTTTATGCTTCATTATGATATTTATCTAGCCTTTTGTTTTTTTTGTACATTTTATTTCTTAGAAGAATCTCCGTTTGCCTCTTTCTGCTTTGATTTGAGGATTCATTTTCTTGCCTCGTCTGAGCAATTTGACATTCAGGTGTCAGCAAGACTCTCAGAGTTGAAGACTACTATAGATGCTGGACTGGTGCACCAGGGTAACTTGCTACAGACTATTGGAACCCAATTTAATCAATGGAGTCTTTTGGTATGTTTAACTTCTATACTCAACCATGTTTTGCAATAAGTGCATAATGAAAATAAAGATTTACTTTATGCCCTTTTATTATAATGTGCATGTCTGGGGATGGATCTAGCTACAAAGAAAATCAGTATATATGGATTAATATTTTTCTTTTGCTGGCATTAATGGTTATTTTTTATTGAGAATATTTCCTTCCACTCATGAAGGTGAGAAAGGAGAAATCCATATATCATACCTTGAACATGCTTAGCCTTGATGTGACCAAAAAATGTCTTGTGGCTGAGGGTTGGAGTCCTGTTTTTGCGACGAAGCAGGTATTTATTGTTTATGTGATCCTATTCTTAACCAGGGGATTTCTTTTGGGTTTAGGATTTAGAATTACAGAAATATTGATATGTGGCACATGGAACCTTGATTTTTCAGATACAGGATGCCTTGGAGCGTGCAGCATTTGACTCTAACTCCCAAGTTGGTGCCATTTTCCAAGTTTTGCATACAAGGGAGTCACCACCCACCTATTTTCGGACAAATAAATTCACTTCTTCATTTCAAGCAATTGTTGATGCATACGGGTGAGCATCATGATAATTTCTTGTTCCCTTCTTTCTTTGTTCTGTTGATTTTCCTTTTGTTGGAAGGGAGGTATGCTCATCAAAGATGTGTGAAGTGATTGCAATATAGGTGTTGTTTACATGAGTTGTTATGTGCTTGCACTTCACCTACTAGAGATTTGATATGGAAGATGATTATGTATAAAAATAAATTATAGTTACTGGTCATTGTCAAAGTATAAGTAAGATTATTCACCACCTTGACCAATAAATTTGCCCTTGCTCTCTTTTTCAATCACTCAGTTATTTCTGCAGATCTAATTAAATAGCCATGTCCTATTTTCATTTCTTATCAAAACCATAATGGAACATAAGAGGGAAACTTTTTAGCCCCAAAGTCTTCTCTTTTCTTATTGTTGTTTTGCCAATGGCCAACTGTGCAATTGCTTCAATAAATTGTGTACTTATTTTTTATACATAATTTTTACTTGTGAAAGATAGTGTAATCATTTGGGGAACCAATATTTCAGGGTGGCTAAGTATCAGGAGGCGAATCCTGCTGTATATACCATAATTACCTTTCCATTTCTTTTTGCGGTGATGTTTGGTGACTGGGGGCATGGAATATGTTTACTACTGGCAACTTTGTATTTAATAATGAGGGAGAAAAAGTTTTCTAGCCAGGTAATGTTTTCCCCGTATCACATGATTTTCTTTAAAGGGGGATTTTAATTATATCACCTTCACTTTCTTCTGACATGAATCTAATGTGTTAAAAAAAAAAAAAACAGAAGCTTGGAGATATTATGGAAATGACTTTTGGAGGTCGTTATGTTATTTTGATGATGGCCCTCTTCTCAATCTTCACTGGTTTGATCTATAATGAGTTCTTCTCTGTTCCATTTGAACTCTTTGGTCCCTCCGCATATGCATGCCGTGACTTTTCTTGCAGGTACAATCTCTGTTCATATAATGTAGTATTGTGCTTTATGATTTTAGATTGTGATCGCTTAACACATTTTTTCTGTCCTTTTGTGGTGCAGAGATGCAACAACTGCAGGTTTAATGAAAGTACGTCCCACGTACCCATTTGGAGTGGATCCTGTATGGCATGGTACAAGAAGTGAATTGCCGTTCCTGAATTCATTGAAAATGAAAATGTCAATTCTTATTGGGGTGGCCCAGATGAACCTTGGAATTATAATAAGCTTTTTCAATGCCAAATTCTTTGGCAACGGCCTTAATATATGGTAAGTTTGTGGTCTGCATTTTTCCGTGTTTGATCACTCTAAAGCTTATCTAGGACTCTGGTTGGTCATTCTCATTTGCATCTGAAGAATCTCATATTTTGGGAAAATCCTACGTCTTTTCCGTGGGAATGGGGAAGAGTTGGGGTTGGTTGAGGGATTAATTATGTATATCTACTGTCAAATCAATGAATTTCTGTCCATCACTTTAAATTAGCCTGTTACTTCACCTTCCGAAATTTAATATATATGGTTTTCTGAACTTTTTTACTCTTCAGGTTCCAATTTATTCCCGAGATTATATTTCTCAACAGTTTGTTTGGTTACCTATCCCTCCTTATCATTGTGAAGTGGAGCACTGGGTCACAAGTTGATTTGTACCATATAATGATCTACATGTTTCTGAGTCCTACAGATGATTTGGGAGAAAACCAGCTCTTTCCTGGGCAGAAAACTTTGCAGGTTCTTTTATTTCCAACCCCACCTACCCCTTATTTTCGGTTTTTACTAGGATAAAACTGAGACTCTTTGTTGTGGTCTTACCAGCTTGTACTGCTAGTTCTTGCCCTTGTCTCTGTGCCCTGGATGTTGATCCCAAAACCTTTTCTTATGAAGAAGCAACATGAAGATGTATGGTTCTCTTTGTGCTTTCCCCAAGTTATGGAACAAATTTCTCTTTTATTTTGGTTCTAAATTGTTATTACTGCAGAGGCACCGGGGTGAATCCTATGCACCACTTCAAAGCACAGAGGAGAGCTTGTTAGTGGAATCAAATCATGATTCCCATGGTCATGAGGAATTTGAGTTCAGTGAAGTCTTTGTACATCAACTCATACATACCATTGAATTTGTACTTGGAGCAGTGTCTAATACAGCTTCTTACCTCCGTCTATGGGCCCTTAGGTATGTTTATGTAAACCTGGATATTTCTGAGAAGTATTCTGATCTTGAAATGGAAAATACAAACCTATATGCTACAGAATACACACTATTACAGGCCAACTGCTTCTTAGTTGCCGATGTCTTGCAAGTGGTTTTTCTTTATCCCCCCTGATTCTGCTAATAGTCCTTGAATCCCTCACTCGGGGATACAAATGTGGACCTCATATATAATGCGAATCATTAGATTATTAATCTTTATATCTGTTATCAATTTTTGTGACTGAACAATATATAGTGATGCATTTGCTCGTTTCCTTATTTTCATCCAGTCTCGCACATTCGGAGTTGTCAAGTGTATTCTATGATAAGGTCCTTGTGCTTGCGTGGGGGTATGTTTACTTTCTGAATTTCTTAGTTACATTTTTGTTTTTACATCTCATGAGTTGGAGGATGCAAATGGTGAGCATTGCACGCCCAACGAATCAAGGTTCACTGGTTTTGTTTTTTGTTCATTGTTCGTATTCTACAATTGATATGCCCTCAACCCCAACCAAAAAAAAAAGAAAGAAAAGAAAATCAAGTGAATAGTTTGATATGAGGAATGACTGATAATTGTTGTGTCTGGTGTCACAGGTTCAACAATGTGATCATCCTTATAGTGGGTATCATTGTGTTTGTTTTTGCAACTGTCGGGGTGTTACTTGTGATGGAAACTCTCAGCGCCTTCCTCCATGCTCTGCGTCTTCACTGGGTGGAGTTCCAAAATAAGTTTTATGAGGGAGATGGTTACTTGTTCCATCCTTACTCGTTTGCATTGCTAGATGATGAAGATGAGTGATTATTCAAAATCATTCGTGTTCCTTATATCGTGGGATGCTCAGCCTTGGACATGTAGTGATTCATTTTTTTTTCCAACCGGGCACTTCAGTGATTGGTTATCTGCAGCGTTGTATGTGGTGATGGCATCGTGGCAACCTCTTCATCCAGCGTCATTCCTTACCTTTGTTTAATTTATGCCATTGAAGGAATAAATGGATTCTTTATCAAGGGAGTAACTTTGCATGGGCTGGGCAGAATCGGCTAGTGTAATAATTATACTTTCAGTTGGTTCATTATATTGATAACTTAATTTGCATGATATTTAAATAAATTATTTGTATTTTAAGAGTTAGAGAATGTTTCCCGGGCTATTATTATAGATTTGTGTTGTTTGACTCTTTGCATTTGTAATTAGGCAAGTCGCGTTATATGTGAGCTTTGGCGGATTCACTTAAGCACAAGCATTGAACAATTTTTTTATTTTATTTTATAACCAAACACTGAACAATTATTGTAGTGTTATAGTTTATCTAGACATATCTAGGTGTTATGCCACATTGATTGTTCAGGGATAACGTGAAATGGTATAATCTTACATAAAGGGACTTGTTATTTCGGATAAATTTATAAATATAGGGGTTAAGTTATAATTTGGATAGGCCATTTTTTATTTTTTTCATTCTTGCGTAGATTAAATTTACATTTCAGTACTTGAAAAAACTAGATTGATTTGAGCTTTAATTTTGGAAAAATAGTTATATCCAGTTGAATCTTTAAATCATTTTATTTGGTTCAATTGCCATTTTTTTCTTTTGGCTGAAGAACTAAGCTGATTTCAAAAGTTAAATAAAATTGAACATGTAAGTTATATTATTGTTTTTAACGGGCAAAATTTAAATGTGATACCCTTCGAACAAGTTGTGAACCCCAAATTCTTCTGGCATCTAGTTCGCAAATGACAGGTTTTCACGAATTACTCTAAAGCGATGATTTGTTGAAAAAATTTACGTAAGGTATGGTTTCTTTCTTTTTTGTTACACCATAAAACAGATAGGGAATATAAGGTAAACAAACAACGAGCAAGAGGTAGATATCAAATCCATGTGTGTTGATCTTCAAGGATGTATGTAAGAGCAAGACTGGTGTTATGTTAGCTATTAGCAAAAGGGACGTAACTCGAAGAATTTGAATTTTCCAACGCACCCATGGTTGGTCTGAACTCTGAAGTGAGATATAGACCTATCAGAAATATTACCTCTAATCAACACAAAATCACTTGTCAATCATATTTTGATAATTGAAGTAAGCAAATCGATTCAAGAATCTTGGACATAGGTTAACAAGAAGATTGGCCCAAGAATAGCAGGGAGCCCTGCTTTAAGTTATTCATTAATCATGACATCGAAATAGTTCCAAGAAATTTTCAAGGCTAGATAGAACGGGGTACATGTAGCAGATGCTTTGTCATATGTGCAGGCATTTAAAGTTTCACATTCTACTGAGAAGTGGTATGAACAGCAGCCACAGTGGAAACCATGGAGTCCACCCCACAAATATTATGCCCCCGGCAAATCTTGTAGTAACCATTTTCTCCCCAATTCTCTCCCCATGAATTTTTAATGATCCAATATGGTTTCTCTTTCATCCGAATGGGAGCATAACCCGCCGAACCATATCCCACAAGTAACACCCCATGGTTCAGCCTCCTTGTACATATGTATGGGCATGATACTCCCCCAATATAGGTCTGCATAAATGCTGCATTGATAGCCACTGCATATTTTACCCATGGAAATGAACAAATCAGTCCTCATTGTCTGCTACTATTGAATTCTAGATAGCCCACAAAAATAAGGCAATAGTAAGAATAGTTAAGAAATCTTACCAGCAAGGGGTCCATTTTTCACAAGATTTGCAGCAATCTGATCTTCATCAAGTGAAATGACACTGAAGTTTGCAACCGAAGCTGCAATCTTTGACTTGTCAAATTTGCAGGTCCCACGATCAGTGCCAGCGTAAGGATAGTCTTCCTCCTGCATGACTCCGCCAGCTTTAAGGATGTACTCAAAAGCACTATTCATCAGCCCACCATTGCAACCGGAGTCGCAAGAACGTGGTTCTTCTGGATCACACTGCACATAGGTATGGGTTTATTTTAGAAAAGGATAGATGACACGGAACTGTCGGTCAATATTATGTTTCTGTAAGAAATACACATACTACAAAATTCTCAGTTAAATGTAATGCACCGATGATATTTGACAGCAGTCACAGCACTCAACTTTTCGTTTGACAAGAGTTAAGTTCCACGAAGTTCATAATAAAGAAAAATGAAACAAATCACGTTGAGCAATAAGCTGCAATATGCCAGAGCATCTATATATAATACTGACTTTCAATATACTCACAGGTCAACCGACTGCTAAAAGAAAATAGATAAACTTCGATAAAACCAGTTGCAAAGCTTAGAATTTTCTGACTTTTGAGTTAAATGTCGAGAAAATTCATATACCAGCGTGACTTCAAATTGTGAATGTAGCCACTATCCTAATTGGCTAAGTGAAAACAACCACCAGAACCATGAATACATTCGGACATATATAATTCAAAATTTGTTACCTGATATTCCAGTAGCAATAATAGCAGTGACAATCAGCTACTAAAATATAGACTATATATTGAATTAAATACAGCTGCATTGTATCACAAACTAGTCTGCTAGGAATTATTGAGATCGAATGATAGTGGAAAATTGCAGATAAAACTCACAATCCAATCAGTACTAATTTAATATTAATATTAACTACTAATTAGAAAGAATGACTAAGTCCAGAAAAGCCCAACCTCATGATCACAGTCCACGAGTTGCTGCTCGCTAAGGCTGACAAGTTCCCCGGTAGAGAGGAAGTGAGCACCTTCCAGGGCCCCAGTTGCGCTGAAACTCCAACATGATCCACATGAACCCTAATTTCCCAAAAAATTGGAATATCATCATTTAAGAAATAATAAATAACAGTAAATAGTTAAATACCACAATGCTGTTTCAATATTATATCCACCTGTTTAATCTCTGATATGCCGTACTTATTTCCCTCTTTTTTAAGAAATTAAAAACCGATGAAAACAGACCTGATTTTTAACAGGTGTAACAGCTCCACGATCTCTCCAATCAAAGTCGGAGGGAAGATCGTCGGTCGGCAAGATGGGAGCCTTGTTAGCATCAGCAGGCAACCTGAGGCCTCTGAGGCCCAAAACCTTCCGAAACTCGGACGGTGTCATATCTGAGAACTGAGTCACACCATGAACCGCCGATGGGTCCAGATTTTGGTGTCGCCGAGCTCGGCGCAGGTTAGCCTTGAATACATTGAACCTGTAATCGTGCTCTTCCTTAGACCCGTACGACTTCCCAAACCTACGCTTGAACAGAGAAAAATGGTGCTCTGCGCCCAGTCGAAGTCCGCCGTCGACCACCTGCCGGATCAACGGGTCAGCATCGCTGTCTACGGCGGAGACACCTTCCGTCTCTGAAGAGACGGCGGAGACGAAGAGGAGTGAGAAGACAATGAGGGACCTGAGAGTACGATCCATATTGAGAAATAGAGGAAGAGAATGGAGAATGGTAGCTCCATGCGTGGGAGTTCGCTGAGACTTAAAAGGCGGAAAAAAACTAACGGTGACAGTTAACGACTGAATCGGCTTCCGCCCAATCGTGACGGTGTTGCGTACTGGACTGTTAACATGATAGAGCCCACTGAACGACGTACCCTATGTGGTTTATTCTGTGTCCTACCGCAGAGGATAATAGTTTTAGTTTTATATGACGTTTACTTGCGAGGAAGGCAACGAAGAAAACTAACAATAGTACACGTGGGAGTTTTAATATGGAAAAATGACATTTAAGGACCACAAGTTTGAATTAATACCATTATGAGACTAAAACATTTTGAAATATCAAAAATAGACCAATGGTCTTCAATCGAACCAAATTTGATGATTGAATTATCTAAATACCCCTTACTAAAATCAAACAATCAGAAATTCTCGATGCTCTAACTCTCTCTCTAAAGTCAATTGATCAGAGCCTCTATCACTCTATCGTCCATGCCCTTCCTGTCATGTCGTGTTTCGTCAGAACCTTTCTCCACTCCATTGCTCCTTGCTCTGTCATTTGTCGTTCTCTGCTTCATCATTGAAAGTGTTAATTCAACTAGGAATCCGAAATAATATCGCAATTAACAATGTAATTCACAGAAGTCGAACATAAGATTCGATATTGAGCTAATTTAAAATCACACAAAACGCAGTACTCAAGTCAGATAGTTGCTTATAAGTTACAATGAGTTTAAATTTTCCACAAATTATGTTAAATAATTCATCTAATCAGATCCAGTATTTGACATTCGACATGCTCAATTTACTATTCATGTTCGAAGACTTTATACTAAACTAACCCAATTTTACACAAAACAAATTATATTCACTAAATTTTTATCTGATTAGATCCAGTATTTGATACTCAGCACCATCAATTTAATACGCATGTTTGAAGCTTTTGCACTAAACTAGTTTAGTTTTACACTGAACAAATTATATTCACTAAATTTTTCATTTGATTAGATCCAATATTTGACACTCGTCACACTCAATTTACTATCCATGTTCGACAATTTTACACTTAACTAGGCCAATTTTATACAGAATAAATTATGTTCATTAAATTTTTCATCTAATCTGATCCAGTATTTAATGCTTAACACTCTCAATTTACTATTCATATTCGAAGATTGCACACTGAACTAGCCCAATTTTACATTGAACAAATTATATTTACTAAATTTTTCATTTAATCAGATCTAATATTTAACACTTGCCACCCTCAGTTGATTACCCATGTTCGAAACTTTCACACTAAAGTAGCCCAATTTTACACTAAATAAATTATATTTACTAAATTTTCATCTGTTCGGATCTAATATTTGACACCAACACCCCTAATTTATTACCCACGTTCGAAGATTTTACACTTAACTAACTCAGTTTTACACTAAACAAATTATGTTCACTAAATTTACTATATTTCCAATTTTTTTGTTTGTCCAGGTTGATATATTGATGGTGGAACAGTGAAGGAAATTTTTTGTTATTTTCATTTTGGGGAAAAAATGATTAAGAATTTGAATGGCACTTTGTATTATGATGGGGGCAAATCAAGTGAAAGATTGATTAAAGAAGGAACCTCACTTAAACAACTAATAATATTAATCTCATCATTCAAATGATAAGTTTTTACATGTGCATAAATATGGAGAAAATATGAGAGCAAAAGTTATGCTAGCTAAGTAACATGGAGAAAATATGATATTAGTACAGATTGGTTCTATAGATGTTCATGTGAATTTAGCCTCACAGGAATGCACATGTTGAAACTTAATGTCTTGAAAGCAACTGATTTGATGAACCAAACCTTTTTTAGATCACCTACAACAAATAGGCCTCTTGGTAGGCTAAGGAAAAAGTGAGTTAAGTCCCAATTTCAGCACAAGAAGCCCTATCATTGTTCTCACTGTCAACAAGTCAGTCATACTAAGAAAACTTGCACAAATCCAAATCCACACTGATATAGTTCTACATGAGTACTACATCAACATGAATTTTATGGATATCTTTTGTTATTATACTTTACTCTATGACTTGGGTACAACGGTTATTTTTTGTTTATGCACATAGTATAGTGTTCTTTTGTATATATGAACACTCTTGATTTAGATGGGCTAAGGACATACCATTGTAGGAGATATGGATATAAGTATCTTTTTGTACATGAGTAGAAAGGTCATTTTCTATATAAATCACATAAAATGTATAAACATGTTATATTTTTGTATATGTAATGATACTACGTCTTGTGGGTGTGATATAAATGAAAATGAAGTGTATGTACAAGTTATATTGGATCTGATCAGATGAAAAATTTAGTAAACATAATTTGTTCAACATAAAATTGGGTTGGTTCAGTGTAAAATTTTTTAACATGAGTAGTAAATTGAGGGTGTCAAGTGTCAAATATTAAATCTGATCAGCTGAAAAATTTAGTGAACGTAATTTGTTCAGTATAAAACTGAGCTAATTTAGTGCAAAAGTTTTGAACATGCATAGTAAATTGAGGGTGCCAAGTGTTAAATACTATATCTAATCAGATGAAAAATTTAGTGAATATAATTGGTTCAGTGTAAAATTGATCTAGTTCAATATAAAATCTTTGAATATGAATAGTAAAATGAGGGTGTTATGTGTCAAATATTGGATTTGATCAAATAAATTATTTAAAATAATTTGTTGAAAATTTAAAATTTATTATAACTTATAAGCAATTATCTGACTCGAATATTGAGTTTTGTGTGATTTTAAATTAGTTTAGTGTTGAATCTTGTATTCAGTTTTTGTTAATTACATTATTAATTGCAATATTACTTCAAATTCCTAATTGAATCAGTACTGTTAGCGATAAAACAGAGAACGACATGTGATGGAGCATGGATCGATGGAGTGGAGAGAGGCTCTGATGGAATGTGATGCAATTGGAAGGGCATGGACGACGAAGCGATAGATGCTTTGATCATTTGATTTTACAAAGGGAGAGAGTTAGGGGATCGAGAATTTCTTATTATTTGATTTTAATAAGGGGTGTTCAGGTAATTCATTCATCCAATTTTGCTCAATTGAAGGCCATTGGTTTATTTTTGGTATTTCAAAATATTTTGCTCTTTTACTGTTATTAATTCAAATTTATGGTCCTTAAATGTCATTTTCCCTTTTTATATCACTCCCCTCATTTTTAATTAATTTTATTATGAGACATCTTTTAAAATTTTTTTATATTCTTCAAAATAAGTTTTTTTATAAACATAATGAAGGATTTATGAGTTTTTTTTAATGCTTTCTATAAATCCACTCTACAAATATCCCTCTTCTTTTTTATTTTTTAATGTTGTGATTAGTTTTGGAATGTATAATAACTTTTGAAAAAATTAATATGAATGGATTTCCAATGTAAAAAAAATATATTTAACCAATTTAATTACCTTTTTTTAATCTATGTAATTTAATTAAAAGAATCTTATAAAAACAAACGGAGGGAATAATATAGTTAAGTTGTTGTCAACTAAAACCTTTTTAAGTGGCAAGTTTTACTAACAAATATTTAATATAACTGTATTCCCAAAAATAAACTCGAGACATTTTCAATTGAATCAAGTACTTAGTGATGATATATTTTTTTTCTTTTATAATAGAGATTGCCGATTTTGAGGGACCAAGTTTCTTTCTTGTTTTTTGTCTTCAGTCTTCTCCTATCATACTGAAATACTAGTATGTTAAATTTGATTTTTGTAGACTCAAATTTTAAACATTAATTTCACAAAATAATAGAGTATTTTATTAGTATTTTGGAGAGAACGGAATAGAGATGTGAGGCAATGAATGAAAACTAGACTCGACCGGACCAGCTAGTTCAACTAGTCCAACTAGGAATCGGCACTTGATCCGGTCCGGTCACAGGTGCAAACCAAGGGTTCTCAGAACCAGTGCAAACCGGCTAGAAACCAACCGAACTAGTTAAAAACCAGTTTAAACCAATCTGTTTTTTTTTAAATATCTTTTTTTTTGTTTTTAAAATAAAATAACATTATTTTCAGTACTAAGTAGCATTATTTTTTATATAAATTTTTTTATTTCTATATTATAGTATGTTATAAGTAATATTATGATACATAATTATTAATAATGATAAATTTACTTAACAAATAATATGAAAATAGAATATGAATTGATTATTTTGAATTCAAAATATAGCTATAGAAGAATATTAACTTGTTTAGATTTTAATATTAGATTGTAAAACTTAATAATATTTTTAATTTTCTATATATTATTAAATTCGCTTTTCATCCTAAATTGAATATTAATTTTATGATCATGAATAAATATCTTTTATATTTTTTTATCTACATTATTTAAAATAGATCAATTTATTCACAACTGGATCGATCCCAATCCGACTATTGAACTTTGAATTATTGTCTCATCCGGTTTAATGACTGATCCGATTTTTAATACTTTGAAGTGAGGAAAGAATCCGACCATAACAAGAATTATTGGGCTTTAAATCCTTTATTTCTTTTAAATAAAATCCTTTGTTCATTAAAAAAGAAGAGGAATTTCTTTGCATACTTTTGTTTTTGTCTGAGACGTCACTATCTTAGATAGACACTTTTTTGACAAACATGTTATATAGAATTTTGGATCCCAATAGTTACACCTGTTAATCATGGGCTATTTATTTTGGCTTGGGCTATTGAGTTCATATGCATATCTGATAAAGGATAGTTACCCCTCACGTTTTTGAAGCTCTGAAACCCATTATCAGTTTTCTGGTAAAAAAAAAATGATTACTCCTGACAAAAAATTATGCTCTTTATTGAGTGCAATAATTAAAAGGTTTTTTCAAACAAGGTCAGTTTATTTGATTTCTAGCTGTCATTTTTTTCCCTGAATTTTTCCTACCTCTGTTTGGGGATCCAGTAAGGGAAGGGGTCACAGAACTAATTTTGGCGGGATGCAATGGAGATTTCGGGCACGTTGAAGAAAGTCCAGATTCATTTCCTGTTCCAAAGTCAAAGGCCGCTTTGTTGCGTTGTAATTATTGCCATTTATTGACTAAAAATCGAATAAAAATCCTTCTTCCACACATACCAACGTCACACTAATGCTCTTTATTATCGTATCATGAGCATGACATGAATTCCTCAATGAACCCAAACTCGACTTTTACGCCATCATTAATCTGTTCGCTCATTTCACTATTGTACTCCATGGCAATTCCGCCATCTGTTTTCTAATGAAAGAAAAATGCCGACCCGAGGGATAATCTCAACACAGCTTTGTTGGTTATTATTTGATTTCGACCTCTGCTTTTGTATATTCGCAGAGGATTTTGAATATTCCCCGATTGCCTTCTGTTCTTACATAAGATCCAGAGATTAATGGGATTTACATATTAGTGACGCAACGATTCACTTTGAGAGATTGATTGATCTGCAATTTGAGAAGATGAAGATGGGTCTTCTGAGATCCCCTTGTTTTGTGGTTCTGGGTTTCCTCGAGTGTGGCTGTGCTCTGTAATGGAAGCAGGACCAAATCATTCGCCAGAAAACTTGAGAATAATGTGGACATGCCACTTGATAGTGATGTATTCGCAGTCCCTCCAGGTTATAATGCTCCTCACCAGGTCCCTGTTTGCCCCTTTTCTTATCCACCGAATTTTCCTGCTCCGTGAAGTCTGTGTTTTAATCATTTTCATTCCAGGTTACTTTCCCTTTATGTGCTTTGATTTGACGCTGTGTTAAATGTAGTTCTTTAGCCTTCAGTCTCATCCTCACCATTTTGATGTATGGTGTTTCTTTCTGGGTTAAGATTCATATAACTCAAGGTGATTATTTGGGGAAGTCAGTCATAGTTTCTTGAGTGACCGAGGACGAACCAGGGTTAAGTATTGTGAAATGCTGGAATGAGAACAGCGAGGAGAAGATGTTGGCAGAAGGAGAATTTGTTACTCATAGATTTTACTACTATGCCTCTGGATTTGTTCATCACTGTACTATAAGAAATTTGGAGGTAGGAATTCAATTCCCATATTCCATCGGCCCATGTCAAGATTTTTATTTTATTGATGATGCTAAACTTTACGTTCCTGGAAGGGGAATCAAAGGGGGTTTTTCCTTTAAGTGAATCCGTTATTGATTTCTGTGCTTGTGCTTCCCTTTGTGCAGTACAATACCAAATATTACTATGAGGTTGGAATTGGGAATACTACACGAAAGTGTTGGTTTATGACGCCTCCTGAAGTAGGTCCTGATGTGCCATACACATTTGGTCTCATAGGTAAAATGAAGTGTATTGCTTTATAGATTACTATTGTGATATGAACCTGTCAGTCAACATTTATCACTTCTCCTAGAAGTTTTCTGCTTTATTCATTCTTTCACTCTGCATTTGGTGGGTTGAGGTATCCTAGTGGAAAAGGAATGAACTAATTTAGAGGTTAGACTTTCGTCCCAGTTGTTTGGTCATTACTGGCTGTGAACCATGGAACATTCATGATGAATGAAGTAACTTTTGGATCAAAGTGTTCTGTCTATGTTCCATTGTGTTTGTTATTTACTAAATGGGCATTGTCTGCAGGGGACCTTGGTCAGACTTTTGATTCAAATAAGAGGCTTACTCACTATGAAATGAACCCAAGAAAAGGGCAAGCTCTGCTTTGTTAGCAAGGCTGACTTCCCAAGAGGGGGGGTGAATTGGGAAGATTGAAATTTTTCTGCACAAAGTGAAGTAAGTGAAGATATCACAATATAATGAAAACAATGCGTAAAACAGAGCAAGATGAAAAGTAAAGATAGGAAGAAGAAAACTCAGTGATTTATCCTGGTTCGGTCTTTCCACTTGACCTACATCCAGTCCCCAAGACACCTCTTGAGATTTATCCACTATACAGCAAGAATTTCAATGGGCTTCTTGCTGGGGCCACAGTACACGAGTATGCTCTGTTTCTGAGCTCTCTCACACTCTCCAGGAACTTTCACTATGTGCTTCCCAATCCCCTTGTGAATACCCCTCACAAGTAAATCTATCTCCAAGATGAAGAGTAGAATGATTACAATAAAATAACTCTCTTGAAAAGAGTAGATATGAAAGTTTCAGTACAAGTATAGAAGTTGAGAGGGTAAAAGCTTTTGAGAAAAGATTTAGCAGAAATTCGGTACACACTTATTTGATTTGTTACCCACAACTTCAAATGTTGTTGTATTTATAGATTTAGGTCTCAAATATCCGTTAGAGACTTTAATCTATCCGTTGGAGAAGTTATCCAACGGTTACTCTGAAAAAACTATTCGTTTACCAACCGCATTTAATGTTTCTGACATACTGAAATTCGAATTTTGGCTGGTCAACAGACGAATTTTGAAGGAACCGAAGGTTAAAGCTTTCAACGTTACAACACGAAGTTCGTCTGTTCATTAAGTGAAATTCGAATTTTGAAACATACAAAACATTTTCACAATGTGACATACGAATTTTCAAGAAGAAAGTTTTTCGGTTAAGTGTGAACAGTGTTTTCAATTTGCTACAGTGCCCTCGAAATTCGAATTTTGAAAGGGTGAAATTCGTCTGTCAGAGAGACTCTTTCCAGACTCATTTCATCATTCGAATGTTGATGTTTCACTTAAACAGACTCAAGATTTTTGCTTCTGAAATTCGAATTTCAATGTTCAAAGTTCGTCTGTCAGAGAGCAGTTTTGAAACTTAAATCATTCTTGATCTCAGATGAACTTTAACATAGTATAAGACGTATTTCTTCTATTCTCTCAAATTTTGTTTTGTCTGAAATTCGAATTTTGGAGACTTAAAGTTCGTCTGTTACAAAGAAGCTTCTTTCAGACTTATATGAAAATTCGAATGTTGGCAGTTCAAAATTTGTCTGTCAGAGAGCAGTTTTGAAACTTAAATCATTCTTGATCTCAGATGAACTTTAACATAGTATCAGACGTATTTCTTCTATTCTCTCAAATTTTGTTTTGTCTGAAATTCGAATTTTGGAGACTTAAAATTCGTCTGTTACAAAGAAGGGCTTCTTTCAGACTAGATGAAAATTCGAATTTTGAGCAGCCAAAATTCGTCTGACAGAGAGCCATCTCTTCAGACTCATTCAGTTTCAGCTCGAAGTTCGAACTTCCAAAGGCAAAGTTCGAATTTCCAACTTGACAGTTTAGCTTAATCTTTCAACCTTCGTCTGTTTGTGGGTGTTTTTAAAATAGGTAAAGATTTAACACAAAATCAAGGTTTGAAAACATCTTTTTCTCAAATCAAAATCTTTTACCCAATCATAACAAAACCTAAAGATCCTACAAGAGATTTAACAGCAAATACTCATAAAGTCTTTACTTGACACAGCTTTGATCTCCTTTGATATCTTCAATTCAAGCTCTTGAATGTTGGTTTACAATCATCAAAACTCTTGATTCAACATTCTCCCCCTTTTTGATGATGACAAAACAACTTACAAACTGGATTAGTACTTGGGTTTGCTTTCATAAGCTCCCCCTCAACATATGCATAAGATATCAAAGCAACAGATTAAGTGAAGAGATTCAAAGCCCAAAACATTGCAGCCATGAACATACTATGTATCACCAAACTGTTGTAATACAAATTCCAATTAAAGAGTAGTTCTAAAAAAAACAAACAACCAATTACAATCAACCAATTAAAACAAGATACAACAAGAAGATTCAGCCTAAGATCTAAAAAAATCACTTCTTCTTTGGCTTAGACTCCTTGCTGTAAGTCTTTCTTTTTCCAGATGACTCAGCAGATTTTCCAGCTTGCTTAGTCCCAGTTTGCTTTATCTTCTCCCCCTTTTTGGCATCATCAGGAAGCCCAACAAAGTCCATTGGAGGAGGTATCTGAGTGATAGGAACAGCACGAAGGGGGACAGGAGCAAAAGGAATTTCTGGCTGAACTGGTGCAGGGGGCTCAGCAGGTTCTTCAGCATCATCATCAGAGACCTCAAGCAGCACTTGCATTTTCTGCCTAGAAAGAGCTAGTTGAGCTCTCTGTTCCTCTGAAAGCCCATACACAGCAAGAGAAGAAGAAGCTGATCTAGCAGGAGGAAACATTTCTTCTAGCCTTCTCCTCTGAGCTATTAGCAGAGCATTGTGAGCAACGGCAAGATAATCAATAACAGGTACAATGCTCCTTTCCTCATTGCTTGCTTCTTCCGGCACAGAAGAGGTTGAAATGGCTGCAACCAGTCTTTCAACTTGCTCTGATTCTTGAATAGACAGAATTGAATCCGGAGCATCTTCTTGCATAGGCTTAAGAGGGCTTGATTCTTGAAGACCTTCTCCTTCTAGTTCATAGTCCAAGGGTGGACCAGGACTTGGTGTTCTCATAGCATCAGCACCATCAATATCCGAATTATGGTCAGAGGAGGCAATCTCAAAGGGACTTGGAGGCACAGGGGATGGAGACAGAGTAGGCTCAGGGACACCAGGCTGAGGTGGAGCTGAAGTGGTAGGAATTGCATTTCTTATCACTTCATAAGCATCAGCCACCACCTTCATATTCACAGCCAACTGATGGATCTGATCTTGTAGATGAGCAAATTTGGCATTTTGCTCATCTCTGATGCTGAGAATGAGTGTTGACAGACTGTCAAACAACTCAGTGATCTTTGTTGGCTTGGCTCGTGAGGAGGGAGTGGAAGGAGGGTGTGTAGGCCTGGAGGGAGATGGAATTGTCTGGGAAGGCTGAGGTAAGGATCTGTCAGGGGCCTCAGAAGTGCCTTCTTGTTGGAGGGATGCATCAGTAACAAAGAACAAGTCTTCAGTTTTCCCTGCTCCCTTTCCAACCCATCGTCCTTCATCTCTCTCAATGCACATCCTTTGCAGTTCCTCCTCTTTGAAAGCCTCAGTGAGTTTCCCTTTCCCCTTCTCAATATGCTGAATCCTAGCATGCTGCAGGATTCTTGAAATAATTACAGCATAGGGGAGTGTGGAATCCTTCCTTTGATCTCTTGCCTTTATCATTCTTTGGAGGATGATATGACCCATGTTAATCAGCTTTCCCCGAATGATAGCAGTCATCACATGAGCCTCTGCCCTTGTTATCAGATTGAAGCTACCACCCTTGTTGAAAATGATCCTTGACACTATGTAGTGCAGGATTCTGACTTGTATACTTAGGTCTGTGGGCTTCAACAGATTTATTGTTGGCCTGTTCTCCCTTCTCCTGAATAAGGTGTCCAAGATGGTGCTTTCTTTGTAGTTCAGAAAGGGTCCACCTTCTTCATCAGCTGTGCTTGCCTCATCCATATACCCAGAGGCTGTTATGTCAATTTTTAGCCCATCTTGACCTGGGATTTCCAGTACTTCATTGAATGTTTCATCAGCAAGCCAGATGGTCCTTGATCTCAAAGTGACCTCCCATTTCTTTTTCTTGCTGTTATATTGAAGAGAGGCATACCAAGTCTTCACTACCTCATCATCATATTTTTCAGCAATTTCCAACAGATTTTTATATCTTAACAACCATACAGCAGCATCAAAATTGTTGGATATCAGAAATTGTTCCATATTTACACAATGAGGCTTGATTATCTTTTTGGTGGAAAACTTGGTAGTGTACTCTTCTTGAATCTCAGGAGTGCTCCACAGTGGCAGTGTAGTCAATTCAAACTCTCCAGATTCAGTACTGGAAGAAGCAGAAGAGGCAGCAGCAGGAATAGACGGTTCTGCACTTTTTGAAGAAGAGGGTCCAGTTTTCTGAGATTCTGCTTTGGATGAAGATTTCTGGCGATTAGAGGGAGTAGCTTTGCTGGGTTCAGCTTTTCTCTTTGATTTTTCTCCTTCTTTGGTAGCGTATTGAGATTTAACATTCCTTTTAGGACGAGCCACAGCTTTTCCTGTTCCAGGAATTTTAACTCTTGCCATTTCTCGGTTGAATGAAGCAGAATATGGCTGAGAATAGGTTTATAGGATGCGAATGGAAGTTCAAACGGTGAAGAATGACGGTTTTTGGACAGGAGTTAAGAGGATTGAAGAGAGAATCAGAACAGACTCAGGGAGGTTACAAATAGGGTTGCGTCTGTTCTGTGGAAAACTGTCGCATTTAACGTGTGTAACCGTCTGACAGACAAATTTTGAGGGGTCAAAATTCGAACTTCGGGCAGTTACAAGTTAAACCGTTCAGCACAGCTTACTGACAGACAAATTTTCATCTTGAAAGTTCGTCTGACAGTGGCTTGAAACAAGCAATACAAGCACATCAGACGAATTTTGTTTTAACAAAATTCGAATGTTGGAAAGAAAAAGACAGCATTACACAAACCATCAATCAACAGACGAATTAAGCATGCAGATTTTTATCTTTCAAGCATTCATTCATCAAGAACATGTTTCAACAGACGAATTTTGAACTTGACAATTCGAATTTTTCAATTTTTGCAAAGATTGTCCAACATTCGTATGTTAAGAAGTAATAATTTGTATAACAGTGATGGACAATCATTACTTTGAAATTTTGATTTTGGAAATTCGAACTTTCAAGCTTCAACAGACGAATTTCGAGGCATAACCGAGAACTGTTCCAAGGCATAACAGGCCAAAGTTCGTCTGTTGGTCAACCAAAATTCGAATGTTGACCATGTTGACCAGTTCAAAGACACAGATTATCAATGAAATTCTTCTAACATACAAATTTTAACTTTAAAGACTTACAGAATGGATCCAGAACTTAGGATAATTATTATTCACTTCATTTTCTGGTTGCTCCAATCTGGAGTGCTCCAATCTTTCAAACTTTTAGCCATTGATTTTCACAAGGAGCACCTGCAACTACACTAAGACAAACTCCGATGCTCAAGTTAGAATTTATTCTAATATTAAAAACTTTAAAGACAGAATTGCACAGAAATAACTTACAATTCACTGGGATTTACCATTCCCAATTCTCTCCTTATTTTGTAGTGTCTGTCTTCTGATAGAGGTTTTGTGAGTATATCAGCTACTTGATCCTCTGTTGGGATGTATTCCAGTCTAACTTCTCCTTTCATAACGTGATCTCTTATGAAGTGGTGCCTTACTTCAATATGTTTCGTCCTTGAATGCATGACAGGATTCTTGGTGATATTTATAGCACTTTGGTTGTCACACATGATTGGTATCCCTTTTATATTAATCTCAAGATCTTTAAGCTGCTGTTTCATCCAGATGACTTGGGCACAACAGCTTCCAGCTGCAACATACTCAGCTTCTGCAGTAGATAAGGCCACACTGTTTTGCTTTTTGCTGAACCATGAAACCAGGGATCCTCCAAGGAACTGACAGGTTCCACTTGTACTTTTTCTGTCAGTTTTGGATCCTGCAAAATCAGCATCAGTGTATCCTTTGAGATCTTCTCCATTGCCTTTTGGATACCAAAGACCCATCTGTGATGTTCCAATAAGATATCTGAAAATTCTTTTCACAGCTGTTGCATGGGTTTCTTTGGGGCATGATTGGAACCTTGCACACATGCAAACACTGAACATTATGTCAGGTCTGCTGGCAGTTAGGTATAGCAGGGATCCAATCATTCTTCTGTACTGAGAAATGTCAAATATCTTCCCGTTTTCATCCATGTCCAGTTTGGTTGCAGTGGCCATAGGTGTTCCCATTGGTTTGGCATTCTCCAAACCAAACTTCTTTAGCAGTTCCTTTAGATACTTGGATTGACTGAGAAAGATACCATCATTTTGCTGTCTTATTTGCAGTCCAAGGAAGAAGTTGAGTTCACCCATCATAGACATCTCGAATTCTCCCTGCATTAACTCAGAGAATTTCTTGCAAAGAGTTTCATTAGTAGCACAAAAAATAATATCATCAACATAGATTTGAACAATTAGCAAATCTTTATTTTCTTTCTTAGTAAATAAGGTTGTGTCAACTTTGCCTCTGTTAAACCCCTTATTAGTTAGGAAATTGCTCAGTCTCTCATACCATGCTCTAGGGGCCTGTTTTAAACCATAGAGAGCTTTCTTCAGTTTATAAACATGGTTTAGTTTTGTAGGATCCTCAAATCCTGGAGGTTGATCTACATATACTTCTTCCATGATATATCCATTCAGAAAGGCACTTTTTACATCCATTTGATATAATAAAATATTTTTCATGCATGCATATGCCAGCAGTATTCTTATAGCTTCTAGCCTAGCTACTGGTGCAAAGGTTTCTTCAAAATCAATACCTTCTTCCTGATTATACCCTTTAGCAACCAATCTAGCTTTATTTCTTATTATTGTTCCAGATTCATCAAGTTTATTTCTGAAAACCCATTTGGTACCAATAACAGGATGATTTTTGGGTCTAGGTACTAAATCCCAAACTTGATTTCTTTCAAATTGATTTAATTCATCTTGCATAGCCATAATCCAGTATTCATCAGTTAAGGCTTCTTCAGCACATTTGGGTTCAATTTCAGAAATAAAGGCACAGTTGAGCATTTGATCCCTTAACTGTTTTCTGGTTTTAACTTTCTCTTGAACATTCCCTATTACTTGATCAACAGGGTGATTCCTTTGATATCTCCAAGCTCTAGGGAGTTCTTGAGTTGTTTCTTCATTATTTTCTTCATCAAACTCTTGCTCCTGGATATCTTCCTCTGTGTCAATAGATTCAGATATCTTTGGAGGTTTAGTTTTACTTCTGTCAGAAATTTCCAGTTTTTCAAAATTGAAAGTAAGATCATCCTTATTGGTAACATGTTTTGAAACAGTTTCATTTTCAATGAAGACCACATGCACTGATTCTTCTACTATATTTGATCTTTTATTATAGACCCTATAAGCTTTACTCCTACTAGAATAGCCCAGAAATATACCTTCATCGGATTTTGCATCAAATTTACCTAGATTTTCTTTACCATTGTTGTGAATGAAGCATTTGCACCCAAACACATGGAGGTGTGACAGATTTGACTTTCTTCCCTTGTACAGCTCATATGGAGTCTTCCCAAGGATTGGTCTGATGTAGGCTCTGTTTATGATGTAGCTTGCTGTATTCACTGCATCAGCCCAGAACACTTGAGAGAGTTCCTTCTCATTCAGCATAGCTCTAGCCATCTCTCCAATGGTTCTGTTCTTCCTTTCTACCACTCCATTTTGTTGAGGAGTTCTTGGTGCTGAGAAGTTGTGGTCAATCCCATGCTCATTGCAGAACTCCAGGAAGTATGCATTTTCAAATTCTCCTCCATGGTCTGACCTGATAGACACAATAGAAATACCTTTCTCATTCTGCACTTTCTTAGCTAAGGTTACAAATGCATCAAAGGTATCACTTTTAGAAGAAAGAAATAATGTCCAAGTAAATCTAGAATAGTCATCAACAATTACAAGCACATACATATTACCACCAAGACTTTTTACCCTAGAAGGTCCAATCAAATCCATATGCAGCAGTTCAAGTGGTCTAGTTGTGGTGACTACATTTTTAGATTTAAATGATGATTTAGTTTGTTTTCCTCTTAGGCATGCATCACATTCTTTATCCTTTTCAAAAGATATTTTTGGTAGACCAGTTACTAGCTCATTTTTAATCAGTTTAGACAGTTGATTCATGTTCACATGAGCTAATCTTCTATGCCATAGCCAACTATCATTATTCTGACTGATTAAGCATACAGAATCTAAGGGAGGAAGTTCATCAAGATCAATAGTATAGCAGTTACCATCCCTTTGAGCTTTGAGGATTACTTTGTGATCACTTTTTCTGATGACCAGGCAAAACTTTGAGTCAAACAGCACCCAGTTTCCTTTGTCACAGGTCTGACTCACGCTTAGCAGGTTGTGGTTGAGGCCAATCACAAACAGCACCTCTTCAATGGATGTTTCTGGATTTTTGCCCACAATTCCAATACCAACGATTTTGCCATATTGGTCACCTCCAAAGGTCACCTTTCCTCCTTTCTTGTCTCTCAAGGTGATGAACTTCTCCTTATCACCAGTCATGTGACTTGAGCAGGCACTGTCCATATACCATTTGTTGCTTTTCTTAGCTTTGAGACAGACCTGCAAAACAGTGTTTACGTTTTCCTTTTAGGTACCCAAATTTGCTTGGGTCCTTTTTGGTCAGTATATCTTTTCCTAGATGCAGATGCAATTTTGGGAACCCATTCAGCTTTCCTGCCAAGTCCATTTTTCTTCAAAACACAAGAACTGGAAATATGACCCTTTTTGTTACAGAAATGACAGGTGGTGAAAGGACTGCTAGATTGAGATGCAGGAAGAAAATAGTGCAGATAATACTTTTGTCTAGCATGCCTTGGTTGATCATATGTTTCAATGTGATGTAATGCATTAGTTTTCGTTTTAATGTTCTCAGCATGCACAAAATGTCTCATATAAGCATTCTGATTTTTCTTCCTAATCTTTTCCTTGACAGCACATGGATCATAGCCAAGACCAGCTCTTCCTTGTGATATTCTTTGGCTCCCCATTAATGCAAACAACATATCTTTGCCTCTAGTGAGCCTAGACATACTCTTAACTAAATAATCATTAGTTTGCTTGAGTTCAATGCATGAAGTGCAATAAACAGATTCAGTAGTAGGCAAGGAGGTAATTTCAGAAACTATGCTTTGGGATTCCAGCTTATTTATCTTTTTCTTTGCCAATTTCAGTTCTTTAGCAACTTTAATGAATTCATCATGAAGCTCATGAAATGCATCTTGTAATTCAGAATAGGAAGGTTCAGATTTATATACCTCTTCTTCCTGATCACTGCTGCATGAGGGTAAGACTTCTTCTGAGGCAAGTGCCATTAAACAAATGTTGGCAATCTCATCCTCATCTTCTTCTTCCTCATCTGAGCTGTTGCCCCAGATGGATGAGATATAGGCTTTCTTCTTCTTCCCTTTGTCTGCAGCTTTCTTTTCTTTTTCTTGCTTCTTAATGAATTGGGGACAATCCACTTAATGTGTCCCTGCTTCTTGCACTCATAGCAAGTCACAGGTTCTTTTGCCTCTTTCTTGTTTTCTCCAGTTACTCCTTTCTTGAAGAATCTCTTGCTCTTCTTCTTGCTGTAGAATCTTCCGAATTTCCTGACCATCATAGCCAGAGTTTCCTCATCCAGCTCATCTCCTTCATCAGATTCTTCTTCCTTTTCATCAGCAGCTTTGAGGGCAAGACCTTTCTTCTTTCTGTCCAGCCCAGCTTCCTTGAGTGCTTTGATTTTTCCTTCATACTCCTCAAGGCTGCCGAAGAGAGCTGTGACAGAAGCCATTGATTCTCCTCTGGCTTCTTCTATAGCTGTCACCTTGGGCTGCCATTCCAGAGGGAGAGCTCTGAGTATCTTTCTTACTTTCTCAGACTGTGTGTATTCTTTTCCCAGGCTCTTCAGTTGATTCACAATGAGAGTGAATCTCTTTTGGAGCTCCTTTACAGTTTCTCCTTCAGCCATTCTGAAGCTTTCATACTCCCCAATGCATGTGTTCAGTCTGTTCTCCCTAACTCCAGATGTTCCTTCATGTGCAATCTGTAGAGTATCCCACATTCCTTTTGCAGTGGTGCATTGTGAGACTCTGTAGAATTCATCCTGGTTCAGGGCACTGACCAAACAATGCTTTGCTTTGAAGTTCAGTAGGACTCTCCTTCTGTCTTCATCATTCCACTCTGCTTCTAGCTTCTCTTTGTGTCTTCCATCTTCAGTTAGAGCCATTGGGACGAAGTCTCCTTTTTCAATGACTGACCAGATGTCAAGATCAATTGATTGGAGGTAGATCTGCATCCTCATCTTCCAATATCCATAATGCTCTCCACTGAAGCCTGGTGGTCTGTGAGTGTTGTTTCCTTCAGGAAGTATACTCTCTCCAAAGCCAGCCATCTTAATTCCCGGACTGTGAGTTCCTTTGAATGGGAATCCGGGCTCTGATACCACTTGTTAGCAAGGCTGACTTCCCAAGAGGGGGGGTGAATTGGGAAGATTGAAATTTTTCTGCACAAAGTGAAGTAAGTGAAGATATCACAATATAATGAAAACAATGCGTAAAACAGAGCAAGATGAAAAGTAAAGATAGGAAGAAGAAAACTCAGTGATTTATCCTGGTTCGGTCTTTCCACTTGACCTACATCCAGTCCCCAAGACACCTCTTGAGATTTATCCACTATACAGCAAGAATTTCAATGGGCTTCTTGCTGGGGCCACAGTACACGAGTATGCTCTGTTTCTGAGCTCTCTCACACTCTCCAGGAACTTTCACTATGTGCTTCCCAATCCCCTTGTGAATACCCCTCACAAGTAAATCTATCTCCAAGATGAAGAGTAGAATGATTACAATAAAATAACTCTCTTGAAAAGAGTAGATATGAAAGTTTCAGTACAAGTATAGAAGTTGAGAGGGTAAAAGCTTTTGAGAAAAGATTTAGCAGAAATTCGGTACACACTTATTTGATTTGTTACCCACAACTTCAAATGTTGTTGTATTTATAGATTTAGGTCTCAAATATCCGTTAGAGACTTTAATCTATCCGTTGGAGAAGTTATCCAACGGTTACTCTGAAAAAACTATTCGTTTACCAACCGCATTTAATGTTTCTGACATACTGAAATTCGAATTTTGGCTGGTCAACAGACGAATTTTGAAGGAACCGAAGGTTAAAGCTTTCAACGTTACAACACGAAGTTCGTCTGTTCATTAAGTGAAATTCGAATTTTGAAACATACAAAACATTTTCACAATGTGACATACGAATTTTCAAGAAGAAAGTTTTTCGGTTAAGTGTGAACAGTGTTTTCAATTTGCTACAGTGCCCTCGAAATTCGAATTTTGAAAGGGTGAAATTCGTCTGTCAGAGAGACTCTTTCCAGACTCATTTCATCATTCGAATGTTGATGTTTCACTTAAACAGACTCAAGATTTTTGCTTCTGAAATTCGAATTTCAATGTTCAAAGTTCGTCTGTCAGAGAGCAGTTTTGAAACTTAAATCATTCTTGATCTCAGATGAACTTTAACATAGTATAAGACGTATTTCTTCTATTCTCTCAAATTTTGTTTTGTCTGAAATTCGAATTTTGGAGACTTAAAGTTCGTCTGTTACAAAGAAGCTTCTTTCAGACTTATATGAAAATTCGAATGTTGGCAGTTCAAAATTCGTCTGTCAGAGAGCAGTTTTGAAACTTAAATCATTCTTGATCTCAGATGAACTTTAACATAGTATCAGACGTATTTCTTCTATTCTCTCAAATTTTGTTTTGTCTGAAATTCGAATTTTGGAGACTTAAAGTTCGTCTGTTACAAAGAAGGGCTTCTTTCAGACTAGATGAAAATTCGAATTTTGAGCAGCCAAAATTCGTCTGACAGAGAGCCATCTCTTCAGACTCATTCAGTTTCAGCTCGAAGTTCGAACTTCCAAAGGCAAAGTTCGAATTTCCAACTTGACAGTTTAGCTTAATCTTTCAACCTTCGTCTGTTTGTGGGTGTTTTTTAAATAGGTAAAGATTTAACACAAAATCAAGGTTTGAAAACATCTTTTTCTCAAATCAAAATCTTTTACCCAATCATAACAAAAACTAAAGATCCTACAAGAGATTTAACAGCAAATACTCATAAAGTCTTCACTTGACACAGCTTTGATCTCCTTTGATATCTTCAATTCAAGCTCTTGAATGTTGGTTTACAATCATCAAAACTCTTGATTCAACATGCTTTATGTTGGAGACCCGTCTTATGCAGATAATTACCCAAATCATGATAATGTGAGGTGGGATACTTGGGGAAGGTTCGTAGAAAGAAGTATTGCTTATCAACCTTGGATATGGACTGCAGGCAACCATGAACTTGATTTTGCTCCAGGACCTTCTCATGGAAAATGATTTAGTCTTGGTTTCTCACTCTTGAATATATAAACCTTCACATTTTCCATTTCCCATATCCAAATTTTTGCATATGCGTAACCAGAGAATGATAATTTGTTACAGGGAGAAGCCGAGCCTTTCAAGCCTTATATTCACAGATACCGCGTTCCTTACAGAGCATCACAGAGTACCAAACCCTTCTGGTATTCTATTAAGAGAGCTTCCGCATATATCATTGTCTTGGCTTCATATTCAGCATATGGTAATGTCAGATTCATCTTTTGTGTGACACTATGATTTTTCCATAAGGAATACTTCTCAAGTGTTTGGGCTGAAGTTCTTCTATAATATTATGATGGTTGGTTAGAAAAAGATTCCCTCATTTTATCTTTTTGTTGGAAAATTTCATGGCAAAATCCAAAAAATTTCACATGATTCTCTTCTTCCCATGAACACAATGCCACTAATAAATGCATATCAATTAAATACGTATGAATAGTGAGCCTTGTGACGTAGAAAGCATCAAATTCTACTGAATACTTAATCAAGTGCTACAGAAGATGAAAATCCCATATATATCTTCTATGTAGCGTGTGATGTTTTACCTAAAGCATCATATCAGTTTGGTAAATATGGAAACATTAATCCTTGGGTAAAAATATCTCGTAAACCTCAAAAGTGGTACTTGAAAAATGTGTCACACAAGCATACATGTTTGAGAAAAAGATAGGGTGTCTAATGTTTTCAAAACAGTATCTATTTCAGTACGGTAAATATATTTTTTTTTAAAGGAAAATATACTCCCCGACACCAATGGCTTGAGGAGGAGCTACAAAAAATTAACAGGACAGAGACTCCCGTGTTGATTGTTCTCATGCACTTACCTTGGTATAATAGCTACAATTATCACTACATGGAAGGGGAAACCATGAGAGTGATGTTTGAGCCCTGTTTGTGCAGTACAAGGTTGATGTTGTGTTTGGTGGTCACGTTCATGCCTATGAACGATCTGTAAGTTCTAGCACTCTTAAATTGTTCTGCTTTTCTTTACCAAGTATTAACTAAGGTATAATCCATGATTCCATGTACTGCTGCCTTCAAGGCGTCAAGCCAATAATCTTTTTAAAATCCCTTTTCGATCCTCCAAAAATGAGATTCTAGCATAATCAATTGCCTCTCTGAATCTGTATCACTTTGGTATTCACTTGATATAATTTTGTTACAATACCATCCGTCTAAACATACTAAAATGACGCTATACAATCTTCAAGGATAAAATCGTCCTATGGAGTTACAAATAAAACCTGACTTTCGAGTATTACAGTGATGACAAAAATCTTTGAGGAAGTCAATTGATATTGAGGCCATTTTTTGAAGGAAGAGTTTTGGTTTTTAACTTACTTTGTTGAAATTTACACAATATGCTTCTGAAAACCACCGGCATTATGCTCATGTAGAATGCTTGTTGCTTGCCTGCAAGCTGGAAGGATAGCTATGTAAATCATGAAAACATTTCAAAGTGCCGGTGAAGGGTGATATACTTTGTGCTTTAGCTATGTGAATCATGCAAATATTTTTTGTATTTACTTTAAATGTTAACTGATTTACGTCTCAGGAACGTGTATCCAATGTTGCATGCAATATTGTGAATGGCCTTTGTACTCCTGTGAAGGATCTATCAGCTCCTGTATATATAACCATTGGTGATGGGGGAAATATTGAAGGCTTAGCAAACAAGTAAGCTCTACACATGAAATAGAAAGAGTCTTGATTGCCATTTGATGCACTACGATCTCACATTTCACAGTATCTTAGATATCATGATCACTTATAAAAGTTAACTTATTTTGTTTTATAAAATGATTGTTGAATGTTGACTGACATCTAAAATACCAGAATGAAGATGACAGAATGAAACTGAAAATGCCCTCGTTGTAGAAAAGAAATGCTTTCTTGGAAGTGAAATCAATGTGATTTGCACAATGCAGCATGGCAGAACCACAGCCAGAGTACTCGGCATACCGGGAGGTGAGTTATGGACATGGCATTTTTGAAATAGAGAACAGAACACATGCTTACTTCAGCTGCCACAGAAATGAAGAACATGGATATGCTGTGGAGGCTGATTCAATGTGGTTTTTGAACAGATTCTGGCACCCACTTGATGACACCACAACACATTTCTCAGCTTCATACATAGATTTCCTTCCCTCGTCTTGAAATATTGATGCCCAATGGAACTAGCTCTTCACTGCTCTGTTCTACAATGTATTTTTACTTAAAATGCAAATGGCTTATTCTTGTCTTATCATCTCATCTAAACATTCCTCATTTGGAACAATCCAATCACTTATCTCAATTTCTTCCATGGTATAGGAATTTTTGTCAATAGATACTATGAATTTTAAGACTACCATGTTTTTATGATTAAATAATCCACGTGTTTATTTTTAAATATGTTAAAATACATGGATTTATTATGTGAATTTTGAAGTACATAATAATTATTTGCAAATGAATCAGAGTGCAGGAACTGGAACGGTGCTTTGCTGTCATTTCATAGTTAAGAAGAATGAATCATTAATATTACTTGGTTTGATTAAAAAAATAAAACAATTATTATCATTTTCTTTGAATTAAGTACAATTCTTTTATATTTCTATTAATTTTTTCTAATAAAAATATGATAAATTTATTATTTTAATATATTCAAACATATAATACTTAATTATACAAAAAATATACTTTTTCATTAAATATCATAAAACTAAATATAAAAGATTATGACACCTCCTTTATGAAATTACCAACTTTCTAATTTTCCCCAAAAAAAATACAAGACTTCCCATCGTTGCTCCCTCTTGTGCTTATTTCTTTTAACTATATTATAAGAATTAAGAATAAAATTAAAATTAATTAACTATCATAATTTTACGAAAAATCACAATATTTTTTAAAATTATCATTATTAAATCTTTTTCTCTCTCTCTTTCACCCTTAAATAAAGATATTTTCTGATAATATACAATAAATGATTTTGCATTCTGAAAAAAACCATATATTCAGAATTAAAGAGAAAAAAAAAACCTCATGTTTAAAACTAGTATAAAACTTACAATAAAATCATAAAAAAAAATCAAGATATTCAGGTGCAATCACGCTGATTCCTCACACTAGAAAAAATTAGATCACACCTAGGGGCTTTTGATGGATTCTATTTTAATCTAAAAATGTTCCTTGCCCATTTACAATATATTGTCAACTTTATACATCCATCCTCACTTGAGAAAAAATGGAATCCGAACCTTTTGGCTTTACATCATGTCTCGTTCACTCTATACGGACTATTTAGTCGGCTTTGCACCCCTTCTTTTTCTCGAAATAACCTTTCTTTTTATAGAAAAAATTGACCGAATAAAGCTCTAATATTCTAGCATTACAAGCTTGGGGGCAGGGGACTTTTAACTTCAGACCCAGCAGGTCCATTATGTTTAATTATCAACTGAATATAATTTGAGACCTATGCTTCTGTTCTTCAGAATTTTTTCTATATAAAGAAGCAGTCTACTTAAGCTCATAACTAGGATACTTTACAAAGTCCAAGTAAAGAACAAGGACTAAGACAGGAGATAGATAATATACTTACATAATTACAGACAAGCAAACATCCTCGACTTTCACAGGAAACAGGATGACCACTCAAACCAAACAGACTTAACACACATTTCCATATCATTCTTTTACCTTACGAGAGGAAAGACTACAGTTTACCTTAGACAAGGTTGCCTCCGTGTTTGTTTTATACCCGTACCCAGGATTAGAAAAGCAAGGTATCGCAGTAACACCCTCGTAGATCTACCTCATTTTAAGCTTATGTACTAATTATCATCTTCGACCGTGTTTTGTATCCACCTGCATTACCAAGCAAAACATGAATGTCATTATGCTAAAAATATGACAATTGTTTCTGGGGTGAGCTGATCAAGCTTCATATGAACATTAGCACAAATAACTTCTATTCTTTTTTAATAAATTCAGGTAACAGCACAGATGAAACCATTAGGATGCATTTTTCATGGCTAAACCATTAAAATGTAGACACATTATTAGATATAATGTGTCTACATTTTTTAGGAGCTCCAAAACTAACTATGCTTATGATTAAAAATAAGGCACATAATATGGACAATATTGGATATCATGCAACTATTCCCACAGCATGGGCAAACCAATTCAAACAGAATTTAGAGATAAGTAGAAATGTAGACAATCAAACTGCAGTAGTCACTAGTCAGAAATACCTCAGCATCTGAGTGTCTTTAAGTATGAGAATTTTGCTCATTCTGTTGACCTTCTGCGGAACAGCTTTCACAAAAGAAGTGGTCAAGGCCTTTGGCTTCCTCCACAGTCATATCTATACAGGCAGGATGAAACCTGAATCAAGAATATTAGGCTGAAGAAAATTGCATTCATTCAACCTCAAATATCTACAGTATAATGGCCTACATAACCCAAAAAAAAAAAATCTAATTTTAACATTCAAAATATCTTGGGAAAATGTACACTGTAAATGCAATTCTGCTATTCATCCAGACTTGACAAACACTATAATAGCAAAAATAAAAATTTTAAAAAAAAATAATAATCTTTAGATACCAATCATTAAAATTGGCTTTTCAACAAACCTTGAAGATTCTCAATGCCTCTAATCAAAAGATTCTTATATTTCAACACTCACAAAGCAAGCCTTCAGCTAGCTTTTGAGCAAGTATGAGTATTTTCCAAATAAGATTGACAATAATTACCATGCCAGAGGACAAAACAGTATAAATTGATGGTTTTTGGAAACTCTGGAGCATTAAGGATCAAAACTTCAGTTATTTTTAAATGGCCTGAATAGGTGATCAAGATTTTAATAATTGGTATTAGCCAAGTAAGTTGATTGATCACCTCTCACCATCTAAGGCTATTCTTCAAATAGTTTCATATACGCAAACTTTGAGTTGCCACAGGGACAACAATAAAGCAGATTCCTTTTTAGGAATAACCAAGAGAAACTTTAGCCATTTTCCTTATGTTCTATTTATCCTTATTTGTAATCACATTTCATAATTATTTATAGTACCTCAGAACTAGCCAAGATTTTCGGGGTAGATTTTTTATTTTTTTTAACCAGAAACATTTTGAGGTTGGATTCAACTGCAACTGTGAATGCAAACTAATGGCAGCATCAAAATACATACATTGCTCAGTGCTGGATTATCCATAGAAGGTCCCTTAATACATACATACACACGAACAGACAGAGTTTTAAGAACTAGAGTCTTACACAGAGAATACAGATGCCTGTATGATTAAAGCTGACTTAAAATACCCTGTTTTCCTCAAATGAAACCAGAAGAAAAGGGGTAAAACATGAATTAAAATCTGAAAATTAAAATGAAATACATCAGGAGGATGGTATGTATTTTCAGAACTAGACATAAACATCCAAAAAAATAAAACAGGTAATAGATCTTAGACAAATCAATAGAGCAGAAGCATTATCAAGTAGGGATAATATCACCTTAAATGTCCATCTTACCAGTCACTGCAACTCTCACACTGGACCATTAGATCATCAGGGTTGTAGGGCATCTCACATTTGCAGTACCTGCAACGAAAAATTAAATAATCAACACCACATGAACCAAAATTCAGATAAGATCTCACAGTTTCATCAATTTAAGATAAAAGTTGAGGCTTTCCATACTCCAATCGAAGAAGCAAATAAAAAACTAGATAACTCGATTAATTTCATCAAAATTAACGTTAACGACTCCAACAAGCACAGGACTCCATGTGTAATTAGTGTAAAGACGGACGAACGAAGCCTACAGAACTACAGAGCTAAAAACCCTCAAAGTGCCATCGACCAGAGCATAGTCTGAATTAATTGTTAGATGCCAAAATCAGGTTACTAGCAGCTCAACTAGATAAAAAGCACACTTCCAACCAAGAATTCAATCATAGAGGAAACTCGCATATAAAGAAAAAATCTTGCTAAAATAACAGCAAAACCCGATAATAAGCATACACAGCCACTCTATCAGGATCGAAGGCCCCGGTGGCGGAATTGTATTCGAAGCGACAGAAGAAATCCTCGTTTCCAACAGCATCAAGTTTCGTGTAGCTCTTGAAACTGTGAACCGTACACTTGCCTTCGATGGTATCGGCGCTCTGAACATCATAGTGATCAGAGAGGAAAACCTCCTTGGAACCGTGGAACTGCCTCCGGCCGCCGATTGACTCCTCCGGCCGGTAATACCAGCGGACGTGTACCTTCACGTTGGCGCCACGCGAGTCCGCTTCGATCCGCTCAATCCTAGCCACGTACGACGGATTTGACGGGTCAGACGGCCGCATGAGCACGCAGTCGCCGGCTGAGAACAGTTGAAACAGCACATATCAGTGAAAAAAGGCAGGGACCAGAGAAATGTAGAGGGGAAAAAACATGGCATAGAGTTTTCCCGAGAAAATTGGAAGAAGAAAATAAGTAAATTATTTACTTAGTTATTAGTAATTACCTGTAATGGTTTTGTTTATGTGTTTGACAGTATAAGAGTCAAGGGTTCGTCTTGGAGCTTTTGGCCTAGCCATGGAAATGCAAGAACTCAAAGGAGAGATCGACGTTGCAGAGCCCAAGAAAACAGAACATACTAAACAAAAATAAAAATAATAATAATTTAATTGAGTAATTATCAGTTAATAGTACTTTATGGTTTAGGTGCATCGCGGAACACAGTATAGGAAGAAGTGGCGGAAGTTGTCACCGTTGGTTTCTGAGGCACGCAGGCTTGATGATGAATCTGCGGAGACAAATCCGTAGGGCAAAATCGTAATTAGATGATAATTTAGGGCATTTTGTGTAGTTCGATTTCATTTATGACAATGTCGTCACTCGGTCCCCATGCCTACTTTACCATGGTCATTTAACTAATTGCATGCTTATTACCAAAAAAAAAAAAAAAAACCTAATTGCATGCTTAGATGATAAAGAGGCTTCCAGAAGATACGGTTTCCAGGTCACCGGAAATCAAATATAATATATATTTTATTCTGGAATGTTAGTACAATTGACGTGGCCTCCTGTGTTTGTAGACTTGGAAGATTGTGCTGGTGTTTGATTAATTGAATAAACAAAAATGAACAGAAATGCTTTTGTTTAGAATAAATAGGGCAAGAAGAGTAATGGAAGTCAGTCCACAGCAAAGGAAGAAGAAGAACGAAATCTGGGGATTCGAGGAAGCTTTAAAAATTTGCGGTATTTGGTGTAGAGGAGCGAGAAATGGAGGGGTTGGCTAATTGGCATTCAAATTGTTCAAAAAATGGTTTTTGACTATTTTATTCCTATTAATTTAATTTTTTAATAAAATAATTACTCCTACCATTTCTACAATGCACATTTATGAAGAATTTATATTTTATAAATTATATAGTATATTTAATTTTATTTTATCTAAAATGTCCTAGAAAAATGATAGAATTTAATTAGTGATAGAGTGTTTAATTCATTAATCCATTATATTAAATAATATTAAATAAGAATAACTTAAAAAATATATAATTTTTTATTATTAACTGTTATCTTTATTCCGTAAGCATCTTATAAACTGGAATGAAAATAATATATTATGATTTATTATTCTCTTATTTTAAAAAGGCTAAGAGTTTTTTTCTTACTTATTCCACAATTGTCATATATTATTTATTATATACCTTTTTAAAAATATTATTTGTTTAATTCTTTTTGTATAATCTCATCATCATAAAGGTTAACATCAACTTAAATATTTTATCATAATATTTAAAATAATAAATATAACGTTGGAGACTTAATGCTTAAGGATGCAATGCAAAGATGCTAATAATTTGAGGAAAACAAAATAAATGAAGGTATTCTGGTTATTATAAAAATTGATCCTTTCCTCCCTCAAATCTCCCCCACTTGGGGAGGAAAAATATAGGAAGTAAATTAAAATTTTCACTCTCCTACTTCCAAATTATTATCTATAAGTTAGCCCATCAGCAAACTAAATATGTTGTTTATCGATTAAGTTGAGAGTAATATATATCATAGTCTTCAGAGGTATCTCTTAGTGTCTGTTTGATTGTCCATTCTGAAAAAGAAATTATGATTTTTAACCATGGTTTTCTAAAAAATGTGTTTGGCCAAACACAAGTAAAACACAAACTGATTTTTTAAAAAAATGAAAAGTGAGTTAAACTGTGATTTTGAAAAAAAAAGGGGAAAAGTTACTTTTCTTTTAACAAAACGTGGGATTTAGAAAAGAAAAAATAAATTTATTCTATATTATACATCTAAAAGTATTTTTAACCCATATCATTTAAATAGATTTTTTGTCAAATTTACTTTTACAAAAAGAATATCCAAACATAATAACTTCCATCAAATTTACTTATCTAAACTTCAATTTTACAAACTTTATTTATCTTAATTTAATTTTACAAAACAGAAAATCAAACCGGCCCTGATATCCTCAATCAACTAGTTATATTGATACCATCGCTATTTCCATTTTGTTACTAATTTTAGTGCTTCTACAAGTAAATTTATGTAGAGGTGGAGAAATTCTTATACTTATCTGTGTTCATAAAAATTATTATTTTAATATTTTTTATATAAATTAAGAAAGTTATTAAATAACTTAGAATATTATAAAATTTAATAGTATTTTATTAAAATAATTGTAATTTAAATATCCTCATAAATTATCTATTTAATATTAATAAAAAGTAAAATAGTAAAAGAAGTAATTAATTATTTTTAAAATTATAAAATGATAAAAATCATGAAAAATTTTAAAAGCTATAAAATGAGAATTTTTACTCAGTAGATGAAGTAATTGGCCAACAATTAATGGTGCGAACCAGTGAGCAAACCCCAGCATTCGGCCACTGTAAAAGATGCTTGACCCATTGACCATGGTTATCTCTACAAGATTGCTTCACCCAAGTCGTCGCGTGAGCCATCCACCTCGACTCTGCTATTCTGCTTCAGTGTCACTAGTAACTATCAATTTGTTGTTAGATTGTTCCCTGTTTACCGAAAAAAAACGGTTTAAGAAAAACAAATAAATAAAAGGGAAGTAAAATGGCCTTAATTATGTGAGTGCGACTTAGAATTAAAAATCGTCCTCGCTATTTGTCTAACATTTTCTTGATTGTCCTCTAAAATATTTTTAAAGAATCTGCCCCCTTTGTTATAGTAATCTTCTTAGGTTTACCTTTCTATCCATTCTTTCTTTCTTTTTTTTTTACTAAAAAGATATATGTTTTGACAAATTATTCTATTAATAATTAACATGTTTTGACAACTTCGCAAATTACCAAACCCAACCAGGCCTTTGCCTTTTTGACATTTTCAGCCCTCAGAGAAAATAACAAGTGAAGGGAGCTTTTCGTAGATGACAATGGAAGATCTAATAAAAGTATATGGGGTCGCTTTCTTGACTTTGGTCTTCAAATATATTTTTTTATTCTTTTAATTAGAGATGACCAAAATAAATACAGTCAAAATAGCATTAATATATCGCTACAATGATTCATTTTTATTACAATTTTATATGAACAAATTTGATGCAAGTTGATAAAACTTCTTGTTTTTGAATTTTTTGAGCAAATGAATTTAAATTTGGAAAATTAAGGATTTAAAGGGCATACAAAATTTTGATCTGCAAAACATAATTTTTTTGCCTCATACAAAATATTAATTGAAGAAAAATGCAAATTATAATGTTTTAGCCACGATCCTCTCTAGACAATATTTGAACTTAAGTTTCTTGATTTATAATGAAACTTCCATATTCAATCCTAAATGAGGCCTGAATCATACCACAGTTGTGTCTGTTTTGTACTGGCATGGCATTTCGTTCATGTAATTTCAACTACCAACAAATATAAAAAATCAAGTTGATATAAAATATCAATTATGAATAGATTAACTCAAATTAATTTGAGTGATATAGGGGCTCTCTTCCTTTAATCAAATTATGAAAAGTCTTATTTTTAACATTTGTTTATGAAGTAAAACTAATTGAAAAGATTTATCTTTTACTTTCTATATTCTGGTGAAAGAGATTTTTTTTATAGTGTGCTGTAAGAGTTTTCTACTTATGGATACTCTTGACAGGAAAAGAAGAAAAAAACTTGATATGGAATAGATTTATCATATGGGATTATATAATTGTCGCACACAAATATACCACTTTAGTATCCCGTGACGACAAAAAACTTGATATAATCAATACAAGTACAACTCGACATATTAAATTTAATTACTTATTTCAAACATTAATATATTCTCCACCGTAATACTCACATAATGACATTTAAGATGTTGAGAAGACATTGTGACTCTTTAACGACATTGGGAATAATTTATTGAGGGTTTAATCATCCGATGCCTAAAATATAGGAGCAAAATATTAAAATAAAAAATAAAGCAAATAATTTTGAAAATAAAATTCTGTGTTTCTACTTTTTTTGACCAACAAAATAATAAAAATTATTTCATTAAAAAATGAATAAAAAATATTATATGATAGGCATTACATAAGATAGATACTAAACGACTCGTATAATTAAATCACGTTCATTCTTTCTTCACATTGATTTTTTTTACACATATGGAGAACTTAAATCATGTACTTTATTCATATTCAACTTCATCTTGATCATTTGAATCAGCCTCAATAGATGTTCACGTAAGATTTCAGGTTAAAAGAAATTAAATATTCTTTTTGTGATTACACACACATATGCATATATATATATATATATATATATTATATAAGTGCTGGTTGATATGAAGAACTGATTGAGATCACCTACTAATGAAAGCAAACAAACATGCAATAAAGAGAAGAGAGAGCACGAAGATAGAGTATACTTTTATATTATGGTGGCCATTACTGCAAAAGAATGCGTTCCACGTTCGACAAAAAGCTAATCAAACCATGAAAGAAGCAGCAGAACGAAAAGTCATCCTGAAGTTGACTATATATTTTTAAAAATAAGGAATATATACTTATATATACATATAGCTTTATTTTGAAAGGGTTTAGGTTTGATGTACCAACTGGCGGTTAGGATTGAGCTTCTTAACCAAACACATTACACACCATTACCATCCTTCAGGAAGGAACAAATGAAGATTGAAGCAGAAGAAATTACATAACAGTTGAAGCATCTTGCAGACATAAGCCTTTCAAGTTTGGGTACCAAAATTAAAGCAAAGCAATCCATATCTGTTAATTTTGAACGATGAAGACAGAATATTTCGTTTTCTAAGTTGTTCAGACAAAAGAACCAAGTACGTACTTGGGCAGTATGATAAAACTGAAATTAATTGATAATTAACAATAGCAACATATATAGTAGTATTATTTCATTTGAGTTTATTAATTGTCGATGTATTTTTTTTCTTTATACGTGAATCTACTTCTAGGTCTACGTCTAGTGTACAGTATATTTTACAATATCTATGAAAAGCTGTACAGTATCTACATTGCAATCTATGACATTAGAAAAGTATGGTTTTGACCCTTGGATGTTTTGTGGAACCTGGGATTACCCTCTGGTTTTTTGGTAACTTTGACGATGGGACGGTGTCTGACGCAGCCTTAACCTGCTCCCCAACAGTGATTTACTCCAATCCCAAAGCCACAGAGAGAGAGAAGCCCAAAGCAAGGACCATATGTGGGGACCAACCTCGCCTATGTCAACTCAACTTTGCTTCGCTTCGCTTCTATCTATTCCACTTCCTTCGTCTTCTTCCTCTCTTGGCTTCTTCCGTACCATCATCCCCTTTTACCCTTATTTCTCTGTTTTACCCACTTTTACCATTTTCTGTCTCTCTGCTCTAAAGTTTCTTCCTTTTGTTGCGCCGGTGATCGGAGCTCCGGCGCCGACGGTCTCGAGCTACCCATCCCTTTGCTCATTCTTTGTCCTTGTTCAGATGCCCCAAGAAGCTAGGCTTGTAAAGTTGGTGTTAAAATTGTAATTTTAGGCTCTTAAGTCTGTGCTTTCTTCTTGAAACAACACAAGGTGCCTCTGTCTTCTTCTTCTTCTTCTGTTGTTTCTTGACAGTTCACTATCTTTCTGGTTGTTTTTGCAACCAAAGCTTCTTGGGTTTTCATCATCCTCTGCTACCTCGAGTAAGTTCTCCCAGGTGATGTTGATTTGAATTTGTTCTCGGTTAAATTGGCAAGAATTCAATTTCGATTAGGATAGTCATGCTTATAGGTTTTCCATTTCCCTAGGTATAACGTTCTGGTTATTTGTTTATTGCATCTTCCTTTGTGGAAATCTTCAGTAGCTTTTTATATTGACAGCATAGCTAAATATGCCATAATGATACATTAATGGAGGTTCGTTTACTGGAAAAACAAACTTGACTGTAACATATTTAGTATAAATGAGTTTCATGTCCTTCTAAGAAGAGTCAAAGTTATATTATATGATTGGAGTTTTATTTCTTTTTTTCTTTCCCTGCTTCTTCAATCTATTGGCATAGATACAAGTGTGTAGCTGAATTGTCATTATTTCCCGTAGTTTCTAAGTTTAGTTCTTATGCACAATGCCAGGTTATCTTGAAATTGGAGATCTGAAGTGGGGGAAAGCTATAATTTTTTTAGAGTCATCAAATTATCTTTCATAAACTTCTTATGGCTTTGTAGCTGCTCGAGAATTTGATCAATAAACATTCAACTCCTGGTTCATCCTCAGATCATGCAAATTCTGTGGCATATGGAGTCTACTGCTTTTGCTTCTTGAGGCGAGTTCTTGATCTAAATAGATTTGTAGTATCAGAAGGAGGGCTTTGATAGTTGGAAAATTATGGCAACTTATTATGCTGATTCAGGTAATCAAAGAGATGCTGTTTCTATGCTGTGTCTTAGGGAAAATTTGCCTAATCCATATCCTGAGACACCAGTCCTTTCTAGTAACAAGGCACTGTATATGAACTCTGGTTCATATTCAGATGCATTGTCTGGCAATTCTCAGCAACCAAATAACTGCTTTGAGATCCCATCCATAGGTGCTTCACATTCAACTTCTGAACAGCCAGAAATCTTAGGGAATTTTGGTGGGCTACAAACTGGGGATCATGATCTCAGTGCATGGAGGGAGGGTAGAAATGAGATTCTAGTCACACATCAGGTGGAAGGACAGAATTTTCAGGGCCAGGGATTATCTCTCAGCCTTGGAACACAAATACCTCCTATTCATGATCGAAATTCTGATCCTAATTTTGGTTTGGTTTTGGGTCTTAACCGTTCGATCTCAGGTGATGGGGCATATAGAAGTGGTTCATCTGGGGATGAACATTTGAGACACACCAACATTTTGTCAGCTAGTTTACCAGAAAGTAATCAAGATATGAACAGAGGGGATTTTTCAATACTAGGAATGTCAAGTGTTGCTAGAACAATTCCTTATTCCAAATACCTTAAGGCAGCACAACAACTTCTTGATGAAGTAGTTGACCTCCGAAAAGCTATAAAACGACCTGACATCTCTGAAAAGTGTTCCAAGGAAGATGATGGGAAGCAAGAAAATCAAACGGCACCTTCAAATGGATTGCTTAGCTCACAAGATTCTTTTGGTAATGCCTCTTGTCAACTTTCACATGCTGAAAGTCAAGATCTGCGTAACAAGTTAATGAAGCTTTTGTCAATGTTGGACGAGGTAGAACTTATAATATATATACGTATGCTTTTTTAAAAAAATGTTTTTCTTTTTCAAGCTGGGCCATGTCATCATAAATTTTTAGAATCACTACAGGTCATTATTACAGAAAATAGGGCATTTTCTTGGTGTTATTTGTATTTCAAGTTCAACAGTGGCACTGGCTTTAGACCCTTTAAACACAAGATGGAAAAATAGGAAATGACATACCTGCAAAATTGGCTGAATGTTAAATTGGTTTTGTGGTTTCTGTTTTACATAACCACCTGAAATGTATACAAAGGAATTTCAATTCCAGTAATTAGCTTGCTAGTTACCTTTTTGTGGTATTTGAGATAAATTACTTTGCTTAATATTGACATGAATTATTCACTCAAATACACTTGTACACACATGCACACCACACATTTCTAATTAGTGATAAGCCAAGATACTGCATATGAAAGATGCTTCTGTTAGTTAATTTCTCCTGGCCAAATGACCTTGTTCTTTTGAAGAATCCACTGAATTGAATAATTCTTGTTTGATCGTCCACTGAATCTTTTTAGTCCATGTAATTTTGATAGTTATATGATGATGTAAAAACATATCAACAACAGAATTATTTTTTAGACAATATCTAGGAGATGAGCTGCAGTTCAATATTTAGAAGATAGAGTGACACTTCCTTCTTTCTGTGCTATTTTTGATTTGTGGTGCTGGGGAATTAGATATCACATGGTGCCCCTTTAAGAATATATATATATATATATATCCAACCTCTTGTTGTATGGTGGATGAATTTCACCCATTTGCTTGAATTCATATTCCCAGTTACCTGTATGTGTTATTTAGTACAGAAAGCAGATTCTTCTGATGATAATTTGATAGTTAGAAAATTCAAGATTTTGAATGAATATCAAGGCTAACATATACATATCCAGTCTTTTCTTTATAAGAACAATATACTTTCAAGGATCTTTTAATGGCCACTGTTTAATTACCACAGGTTGACAGTAGGTACAAACAATATTGTCATCAGATGCAGTTTGTGGTATCATCATTTGATGCAATAGCAGGATGTGGGGCTGCAAAACCATACACAGCGATTGCTCTACAAACCATTTCACGCCACTTTCGGTGCTTGTGTGATGCAATCACTGGCCAAATCAGTGCAATACAGAAAAACCTTGGGGAGCAAGATGCTTCCGGAAACAATAATGGTGTTGGAATAATGAGACTCCGGTTTGTGGACCAACAACTCCGGCAACAGAGGGCACTTCAGCAGCTAGGTATGATGCAACATGCTTGGAGGCCACAAAGGGGGCTGCCCGATAGCTCGGTTTCAATTCTTCGCGCATGGCTATTTGAGCATTTCCTTCATCCGTATGCTCCCATTCCAATATATCAAAATTGATCTTCTCTTTCTTGGTTGTAACTCAGTTGTTCTTGGACTTTTATGCTTAGCTTATCTAATTACAATATTCTAATTGCCAGATACCCAAAGGATTCCGAAAAGATCATGCTAGCAAGGCAGACAGGCTTGACTAGAAGCCAGGTAGAACTTATTTGCCGTGGTCTTTAAGATGAAAGAAATTATATTAATATTTCATTGCTATTCATTAGGTTAAGTCTGCACCATCCTCTTCCTCAATCCTTGTCCTTAAACTATAGAACCAAGCTCTAGTACCATTTTGTTGGAAGGAGGAAACGAGAAGAAGGCAATTTCTTTTGAAGTCTACAATTCTGACTTGATTTTCATCTCTTATATTCCCTTCAACCACTAAGTACAATAGGTATATATAGCACGCTATATGACATCTAAGCATCTAGACACGAGTGATTAATTAAACTTTAAATTTGAAGAAAACATTTAGGAGATGTAAATATTGAATCTAAACACCTAGAAATATCAAATTACTAATTCTAACAATGTGATATACCTTTTTGCTTGGATCAGGTCTCGAACTGGTTCATTAATGCACGAGTGCGTTTATGGAAACCTATGATTGAGAAGATGTACAAGGAAGAGTTCGGTGATGCTGACATGGACTCCAGTTCCTCATCTGAAAATGCATCCAAGACAACAAAAAGTGATCCCAAGACCTCTGATGATGTTGGCGATGATTTTCAGCGCCATCAAAGTTCAATGGACAACAAGAACTGCAATGTTGAACAAGCCAAGGACTTTGGATCCAATCATGTTCTTGATGCCGAAATGGTGGAACCCAGCAGAATAGTTGGTCTCCACAACCGTGGTCTCAGTGATGAACCTGGATATGGGTTAGTAAAGCAAACTGGGGAGCAAATGCCCAACTTTGATGATTGTAGTCTCTTCCCTGATAACACAGGTAATGATCGGCTTGCACCGGTTGCTCCAACATGCCAAATCTCAGAGTTGGGGAGGTTTGAGACAGGAAATGGAGTGTCGCTGACATTAGGTTTGCAGCATTGTGAGGGTGGTAATTTCATGTCTGGTGAGACGCATTATGGTTTTGTTGCCATGAGGGAGGATGACATCTATAATGCTGCTGGCGCTGTTGCCAGTGGCGGAGCAGTTTCTTCTGCTGGAGCTGAGCCAGCAGAACTTGATTGCATTGGTGCTGGGAATCAGCAGCAGAGATACAGTTCTTCCCATTTGGTACATGATTTTGTTGTATAAACTGAATCCATTTGCCATCCTTATGGATAGACTCACCTGTACCAAGGGGAAAGGATACAGCATGATCTCCATCCTTATAAAGAGAATGTTTGATGCATCTGCTTCATTCATTAGTTGTTAGGTTTAATTCGTTAATGAAGTTCTTCAATTTTGGGAATTCGGGTTTAATACTAGTATTTTATTTTTTATTTTTTTCCTGTGTCTGAATTTCAGGGTTGCATATTTTGGGGTTGTCCAAATCATCCGATGAGTGTTTCAGTTGGTATTGGTTGCATATCTGACTACAAAATTCAAACTTATGATTAAAGAAACTGTAGTCTCTTTCAAGTTATGACATTACAGAAGGATTTGCACGAATTCAATTCACGAATATTTCCAGTCATGCCAGGTAAAAATTTGCACAGCCAAAACCAAGCGAATTCTTGTCTAGTGGCTGTGTTTGTATGTTAAAGGTAAAAATGATTGGTTCCTTTTGACAGATATATGGGTCTTCTTTAATCACGCCAAAACCACGTTTTAAACAATGTGTATCTCTCTCTCTCTCTCTTTTTCCCCCTGGAAATCTACAATGTGCTCTGAGATGGAGGTATTTTTATCCATCCTTATCAAGAATGAGATTCTTAGATCTCGAGAATAATTTTAAATTTTTATTATAAATTTTATGAAGTTAGGGTCATTGGATGTAATTTTTTCTCAAGACAAATGACATTGGTCAAAGCTTGAACGCTGAAAAAATCGACGAAAGAAATCGCACAATATTGAAAAATATTCGGCCAGAACTCATTTCTTTTCTAAGACCCACGTCTCTGTTTGGGTCAGCGTTTGCAGGGGCCAACCATGTCTTTGGGGGTAAAAATAAAAACACTGAAATGAAACTACCTAAAAATTGTAAGGTATCATTTCAGGTTTGAATGTTGAAAAATATTCAAGTTTTTACTGAAAATGCATAAGTGGCGAATTTACTCACAGGATGGCAAAGCAATGCTGGCCCTTATCAAGCCTTAATTGACCAAGCAAAGCAGCTGTTACTGAGAAATTGCATTGTCTCCATTAATCTCATGTATACAAATGTGCTTATAATTTAACTAAAGTACATATTGATAATAATTTTAATTTCTGTACCTTTAATTAACCTTGATGTAAAGAGGAGGTGAAAAATGAAAGGTTGACATAAATTATTTTTTAATCTTATTTTCCTGATCTAATGAAGCATTTATTCCATTCAGAGAGAGAAACTACCTTAAAATTGTAACCAAACAATGATCTAGTCTCTTGCTACGTGTCAATACATCACTCGTCCACTCACTTTCAAATCGTGCACCCTCCCCTACGTTCAAATCGTCACGCCCTGAATAATCCGTAAGATCCTTGAAGCTCAAGCTCAAGTTTTCGTTTTCATTATTGAACCCCTAACTCATACAAACAAATCCCTATTCCCAAGTTCATTGAGTCCATAGCCACCGTGGACCGTCGCGATGTCTGGATCCCAATACTCATAACTACTCACTGAGCTAAACAACCTTTCCACTCTCTCCATCGCTGCCTCTGAGAGCGAGGGAGTCACAAAGACTCTTCCTTTTCTTTCTTTTATTTATTGTTTTTGTGGTTATTGTCTATGTGCTCTGTATCGGCCTTCTTTTTCTTGACCCTTTAGATTCTCTAGTTGCACACATCCCTGGTTCGATTCTTCACAAGCCCTTGTCCAGAGCAAACCCCTTCTCTTTCTCTCTTTCTCTTTCTAACTCCTTTTTCTCCCCCTTATGATTTTTGAGGTTTCTGTGTCTTTCTCACTGTTCATCTTCAATGGATTCGCAACTTTCTGTGGTAAAGGTAATAAAATTTCTTAGGAGCTTACCCATTTGTTGTTATTTTCTGGAATTTAAGTGTTACCTAGTATTTGGATGTGTTTCTCAGGAAGCAAAAGTGCTCATGGTCGGAGCTGGTGGCATCGGCTGCGAACTGCTGAAAACTCTAGCCCTCTCGGGTTTTCAGGACATACATATAGTGAGTTCATATTTCTGATGTTGAAGTTAGAAGTTTCTGCTTCTTATTCTCTTAATCTCATTTTCTTCAGAAGGGTTTATGGCATATTCTTAGCTACTGCGCTCGCTAGGGTTTTCATGCATAGGGGTTTGCTCAATTTTGTAGAACTGAGTTTAATATCTGGTAGCCTGTTGGATTTTTTCCTTTTTTCCTAATTTGTGGCGCCTCTAAGTCTCCAGTAGAAATAAATTGCGCACAAATTATCTGGTACTCTTAGTTTGCGTTCAATTATAATATGAAGTTTGATTTTTTTTTTCCTCCACTCTTTAATGGTTGCCTAGTTTATGTTAGGAAAGTATTTATGAAAGTGAGAGATGAGGAATACATGTGTGCTATCTAACGTCTAGTAAAAAAGATGATTGTTCTTGAATGACTGTAATATCTCATGCGCTGTTGAGCTCCCTTGTGAAGTAGTTGGATTAAATTAAGTGATTATGCATTATGATAGCCACTAAGACTATTGATGGTAACACTGGGGCATTCTATCCTTTTATTATGTTATCCATAAGCAAACTCTCCCGTGTTTTGAATTTCAATTGCAATTTGCCATTTAATCTAAATTATCTCTGGTTTTAGACTATAGATGTGCTTTCATACTTCTATTCACCTCTTTTATGTCAAATGTACAGATTGACATGGACACTATAGAAGTTAGTAACTTGAACAGACAATTTTTATTTCGACAATCCCATGTTGGGCAATCCAAGGCTAAAGTAAGTTTCTGTAGCTATTATTGTGTAGTGGTTTGGGTTTACTTGTATAGGCATCTGATAATGTTCTCAATCAGGTTGCTAGGGATGCTGTCTTAAAATTTAGGCCTCACATAAACATTAAGTCATACCATGCAAATGTCAAAGATCCTGAGTTCAATGTGGAGTTCTTTAAGGAATTTAATGTTGTGTTGAATGGACTTGACAATCTAGATGCAAGGAGGCATGTGAATCGTTTATGCTTGGCAGCTAATGTTCCATTGGTCGTAAGTGGAACTACCGGGTTCCTTGGACAGGTAATTTTTTTTTATTTAATATATGGGCTCCTTGACAAGTTGTATCCATTTCCATTGACAGTTAAAGTTTGTCTTTGTTCAATAGTTTTTGTTTGTTAATATTCTTGCTGATTTATTTATGTGTGCTTATTCTTGATTTGTCTTCAAAATCCAACTTTCGTTATAAGTCTTTCTGACCAATTCTTATTAGTTATCACTGATGGATTTCTGATTTTGTAGATTGTATGTCCCTTGATTTTTGCCAAGACAAGCGATGCCCTGGTTCTGAAAACAAAAATCATGTTTTATAGCATGTTTAACTTTTTAAATTGTTTGACACTTAATCATTTAGTTTTTACTATTTTTTGGGGGTGCTGATTCCCAAATTTGAGCTTTTGGGTGGGTGGGTGTGTTTGTGTTGTCAATTTTGTTAGACCTGTTGTGTGCTGACCTTCTTGGCAAATATGCATGTGAAACTTGTTTCGCTGTAAACTTTTAAAGATTTGCTATTTTGCTGGATCCACGTGATGTAAGCTTCAATATGTGATCTTATTGTTAAGAACTGTGATAATCTGAAGGGCATTTTATCCATCATCTTTGTGATATTATTTTGATGGAAAGCAGGTCACTGTACATGTCAAGGGGAGAACAGAGTGCTATGAATGTCAGCCTAAACCAGCTCCCAAGACATATCCTGTTTGTACTATCACAAGTACCCCATCGAAGGTTTGAGTTTATAGTTGTTGGTTTTCCTTTGTAACTTCTTACCATCTATATATTGACTTTGTCTGATTCTTTGGGTAGTCATCATCTTTTGTTGGGCAAGCAATAGTAGGAATTTAGGGAAAACTTAAGCTTAAAATTTGAAGCAAAGGGAATTGGGCCATCATGAGTTTCTCAAGGTTGTGCTACTGTTTTAATCTTACCAAGCGTGATTTATTTTAAGAATGAATTATTAGGTGACAGATAATTATTGCTTAGATGCAGTTTGGACATTGCGTGGTATTGATGAATGTTGATGGTTTTTCTGTATTTAATAAATGCATGAATTTGTTACATACAAGCTATTATACTTGAAACTAGATTATGGCTCCTGTGCTTTACATGAAATCTTAGGTGAGCCACACTGTTCATAGCTCATGAATAATATGGCTTTCATATAGATTTTACATTATGTATAGATATTGATATAGATATTACTCCTTAGTAATCAATTCTAAGCTCACATCCTTTTTTCGTTGCAGTTTGTTCACTGTATTGTTTGGGCAAAAGACCTACTTTTTGCTAAGTTGTTTGGAGACAGGAATCAGGAAAATGATTTAAATATACGATCTAGTGATGGTGCCAGCTCATCTGAAAATGTAGTGGATGTATTTGAACGTAGGGAGGGCGAAGACATTGAAGAGTATGGAAGGAGGGTGTTTGATCATGTATTTGGTTACAACATTGAATTAGCTTTGTCTAATGTAGAGACATGGAAAAATCGCAATAAACCAAAGCCTATTTTTAGTAAGGATGTTCTGTCTGACAAACTGGCTCAGCAGAATGGAAGTTTGGACAAAGATTCTGAAACTGATGATGGGTTCTTAGTGTCTTCCATGGCATCTCTGGGCATGAAGAATCCTCAGGATATTTGGAGTCTTGCTGAGAATTCTAGAATATTTTTTGAAACACTAAGACTATTTTTCACGAAAAGGGGAAAGGTTTGTTTCACACTTTCAGGTTTTTGATGTAGCGAGCACTGATCACATTGTTATTCTCTATATATTGCCAAAGTGGTACTAAACTCTTTCCTCCCTTTTCTGGTGGTTTTTCTTTCTGTGTTTTTGAGCAGGAGATTGGCGGCCTGAGCTTTGATAAAGATGATCAACTTGCAGTTGAATTTGTTACTGCAGCTGCTAACATTCGTGCCGCTTCATTTGGTATCTCTCTGCATAGCCTTTTTGAAGCTAAAGGTATTGCTGGTAATATTGTGCATGCTGTTGCAACGACCAATGCAATTATTGCTGGGCTGATTGTCATTGAAGCAATCAAGGTGCTGAAAAATGACATAAAAAGCTATAGGTATGATGATATTTCTCTTCATATATGTTCTATGCTTTGCTTTGTTAGTTTCCTTATCGATCTGTGGTATGTTCCCAGAAAAGAAATTGAGAACTTGTTTTGTTACCATACCAAATGACATAAAAAGCTATATATTCTATGCTTTGCTTTGTTAGTTTCCTTAGTGATCTGTGGTATGTTCCCAGAAAAGAAATTGAGAAGTTGTATTGTTACCATACCATATATTTAGATTGGAGCATTGAGAACTAGTAGTGACAAATGAACCCTTGAGATAGAATGGTACAATTGTTTTGGCAAAGAAAAAGAGAAAAAAGAAGAAAATGAAGTTTTTAGAACCGTGCGTTTTGCCAGTGCTAAGTAGATCCAGTTTGCTTGCTTTTTGGACCAGTCTTGATTACTGTTCTTGTCAAGTTTAATGCCGTGCATATGACTTAGATAAAAACAGGTCCACTTGGTTAGCAATTTAAAGAGGATTTGAACAATGGCTGATGTATATTTTGTTTGTGCCCTTGTTTATGATCTATTTCCTCCATTAATTTACTAATCTGCATATCTAAGCATCATCTTTATGCCGAGTTTTTTAAATCTAATTTAATCATTCCATAGAATGACATATTGCCTGGAACATCCATCAAAGAAGATGCTGCTTATGCCAGTGGAACCATTTGAACCTAACAAGTCTTGTTATGTTTGTTCTGAGGTATGTCAAATACTCCTCTCATTGTATGCCTTAAATGGTTGCTAGTTGCAAAGGAACCCATTCCCAGTATGTTTTATTGCCAGACACCACTGCTGCTTGAGATAAACACTCATCGTTCAAAGTTGAAGGACATTGTGGAAAAGATTGTCAAGGCAAAGCTCGGGATGAACCTCCCAATGATTATGCTAGGTTCAGCCCTTCTCTATGAGGTTGGTGAGGATCTTGACGAAGAAATGGCTGCAAATTATGCAGCCAATCTTGAAAAGGTATATTTCTAGCCTTCTGCTTTTTAATTTGCTTGTCACATTGTAATTAGCATTTTTTCTCCCCCTTTGCAGGTGCTAGCAGAGCTTCCTTCTCCTGTAACGAGTGGCACAATGCTTACCATAGAAGATCTTCAACAGGAATTCACTTGCAATATCAACATCAAGCATAGGTTCCTCCTCAATTTTGTTTATGTTTTCAGTCTGAACTCTTTATCTCGTGCTAAAGTAACTTACTTGACTTGATTAGCATCTAGCGAGAACTTTTTATTTTCCCCTTTTCCCCTTCCACTTTATCTACCTTTCTTTCATTTTTTTGTGGGTTTGTTAGCTGTGAGTTACTTTTGTTCACAGGGAGGAGTTTGACGAAGAGAAAGAGCCTGATGGAATGCTTCTCTCAGGATGGACTCAACCTGTGTCAGCACCAGAAAAAGAAGACAAGTCGATCGACAATGGTGCAAGCATGTCACATGCATCAATAGCAGCTGTGGAAGCTGACAAGGATGAGATGGGTATAGTTATTGCAGCAAAGAAACGAAGACTCTCTGAAACCTCTGAAGTTGCTGCAAATGCTGCTGATGAAGCAAATCACAAGCAATATCAAGTAATTGATGATGAGGATGATCTTGTCATGCTCGAGGGGAATTCAGACGGCTACAAAAGGAAAAGATTGCAGTAGGCCACGTGTAATTATAGTGTGGATGATACGTCTCATCCTAATTTTGTATCTGTAGGAAGATTTGGTGATTCATTTGTTGGCCATCGTTATTATGAGGTCTGCAAGCCATTATTATTAGTGTTTTGTTTGAGATAGAATACGTTTGTTCTCCAGAATTCTTCACAAAGTGTAGTAGCCATGTATACTTTCTTCTTAACTTAGATAACTGACCTCATATTGACTTTCTCACATCTGAATTAGTGAAAAAAGGTTTTGCAATTTGGCATCCTATTCGAATTTATAGTCATGTACTGTGAATTTAGCTTTGGGGTATGATACTTGTGTTTGGCATCCTACCGATAAACATGGCAGTCTTGCATGGTAGTGAGATATTTCACATCGGTATAGACATGAGATTCATTTATTTTTAATATTATTTCTTTATTCTACTTTTTCTCAAAATTAATACAGCGAAACACTTGAAATAGAAAGTGCAGAAAAACCAAACATGCGAGATATGATCTTGTTATTATTATATATACATATATATAGATAATGTACAGAGAAAATTGAGGGGAGAGTCATAAACTAGAATGACATTTCTAAAAATTTCATAGGATTGGGTGGGCCAAAAAAGCAAAACTAGGAGGGAATCACCTTGTCATAAGATGAAGGTGATATCCAAATGCAACAAGAATATAGGAATATACATACAAAAAGTTTGGTAGGGTAGGGTAGGGTAGGGCTTTTCTTAATACATAGAAGAAGAAGAAGAAGCAGTAGATCTAGACATTAACGTAAGGGGTGGCAAACTGGGCACAGCTAGGTACCCTTCGACATGCATAGGGAGGAAGATTGTGAATGTTATCACTGCTGTTATTGTTGTTGGATTCAGAATGTTTCTTCCTTTTCTTGAGATCCGGATGTTTTGGTTTCTTCAAATCCTCTACGCATTGAGCATCAGCTATGCACGTAAACGATCTTGCTTTCCCCGAATAATACCTAGATAGTCCCCTCCTGCATCCTCATAAAACTCTTTCATCAATATCTTCTTAAACAAAACAAAAAACAGAGAGAGAAGTATCCACTCAACTCTATCCATAAAGATACATTTTACAGAATAATCAGGTAGAAGATATACACATTTAAAGGATTCAAATTGACAGGTACCCAGAAAAAAGAAGAAAGCAACAAGTTGGTGGAGAATGAAATGTGTTACCTTTGTGGATGTGGAGCAACGGTTCCGAGGGAACCCATGTTGAATATAAGCTGATTGATTTCTTGCTCCATTTTCCCGAGAGGAAAAGAGAATGGTGATCCTCACAATATATAGATTCACATCACACTCTATGTAAGCAACTTGATATTATTAGATTAAACATAATTAAGGGACTACATTAGGGATGCAGAATAGTTTTGGGTTCGATAAATCTGGGTTCGTTTTAAACCTTCTGTCTAATATAGATATAACTGTTGGTGTCATCCTTATCTACATTCCCTCTTGATCATTCAAGATGCTCTCATTTTCAGTCATGTGTGTGTGTGAACGTGCGTGTGGGAGAGGCGCATACAATCAAATCTAGTGCAGTATATGAATTTTCAATTCAATGTAGTCAGAAGATTTCATCCGTTCATTTTAATCCAACGATTATCATCGCACCACATCATCCAATGTGTCAAGTGGAACAATGCAGTCCTTTTGAAACCCTTAATAAATATTTGAGGAGAGGGATAAATATATCTAGGAGTGTTGTTTTCAATCAATCTCTTTATAATTAAGTGGCCGAAAAAAATTATAATTAAATACTTTTACATCTAATTATTTCTTACATGTGACTTTTTGTCACCCGAGGGAGAGAACCTAAATTGAATATTTGTAAAGAGATGCATGTAATGTAATTGATGTAAAGGAGATGGCCTGCCTTTCATGTTTGGCAGAGGCATTACTTGTTTAAGTGTTTGGGATTAATGGTGTAGACTGTAGGGTATGTTTATTTTTGGATTTTCACGTTTGACTGTTTTTTTTGGTATAATTTTTCACTTGAAAGTAACAACAAATGAACTTGGGTGCTCTAATAAAATTGAATTGCTAATTCATGTCCAAGGATTTATTGAGCAGATTAATAAAAAAACATTATTTTTCCAAAAAAAACTTTGAGAGTAGGGATATAAATGACGGATAAAATGATCAAAACTACCATTTTTCACTTTGGAAACTTTTAATTAATTAATTCACTACATTCAAAGAAATTATCTAAATGTATAAAGGCGTTGACCAAAAAAAAAACTAAATGTATAAAGGCCACATTGAAATTCGAATTCATATTTGTTTGTCTCTCCTCATTATTTTTGGAAAAATGGCACTTTAAGGCTAAAACTTTTAATTAATAGTATTTTAGAAACAAAATGTTACAAAATGATAGAAAGGGACCATGGTCTCAAATTCATCAAAATTTTAAATAAAAAATTACTTAAATACCTTTATTAAAAAGTTTTACACTCAACATCCACATTTTACTACTTGTCTTCTATGATTTAATATTAAATATTCCCAATTTTACACTGAACACATTATCATAATGAAAAAATTCAATTGAGGAAATTTAGTGTAAAATTAGGAAAATTAAGTGTCAAACTGTGGAATATGAGTAATAAAAAGCGGATATTAAGTATAAAATTTTGAGACTGATCAATTGAATTATTTGGTGATCATAACGTGTCCAATGTAAAATTAGAGTTTTTTAGTGTCAAATCGTGGAATATAAGTAGTAAAATGCGGAAGTTGAGTGTAAAATTATGAGAATTAAATTTTTTAATGTATTCAATGTAAAATTGGGGAAGTTCGGTGTCAAATCATGGAATACGAGTAGTAAAAAGTAGATGTTAAGTGTAAAACCTTTTAACAAGGACATTTTTTTCATTTCCTATTTAAAATTTTGAACAATTTGAGATCATGGTCTCTTTATGTCATTTTGAAATATTTTGATCCTAAAATAATATTAATTAAAAATTTTGGTCCTAAAATATCATTTTCTCTTCATTTTTCAAGCAATAGAAAAGTAATTACATTTGCATCACTTTCTTTTTCATTTCATCCTCTCAAAAAACTTGTTAGATGAGCCTCTCACTTTCCTTTTTTCCATTTTTTTAGGCCACTTTACAGTGTACCAAACTTGATATGAGAGTGTAAACAATTCTATATCAAGGCATTTAGTTTTAAAAGGAAGATTTGCCTAATTATGCATTGGGAATTATTCTAGTTGATCTAAATCCTCAGTAAGGTGAAAGTTTAATTGAAATTTTAGAATGAACATTGTTAAAATTCACTCAATAATAGCTTCCTAAGGTTAGTTATGGTGTTAAGAGTTGGATGAGACCCTGTGATCTAAAAAGAAAATTCAATAATAATAAGGGGAAATGATACTTGAGGACCAGAACTTTCAATTAATTCCATTTTAGGATCAAAAAATTCAAAAATACCAAAAAAGGACCATGTCTCAAATTAATTAAAATTCTAAATAGAAAATGACCTATATGCCCTTGTTAAAACATTTTACACTCAATATCTGCTTTTTACTATTTTTCTTCTAAAATTTAACACTGAACTTTCCCAATTTTATACTGGACATAATAAAGAATTTAACTCTCAAGAATTTTACACTAATCTTCTGCATTTTACTACTCATATTCCACAATTTGACACTAGAGACTCCTGATTTTATACTGGATAAGTCTTAGAATTTTATACTCAACTTCCATTTTTTACTACTCAACATTTGCTTTTTACTACTCTTTTTCATAAATTTGATGCTAAACTTCCTTAATTTTACACTCATATTTCATAATGTATTTAGTATAAAATTGGGGATGTTTAGTGTCAAATTTATGAAAAAGAGTAGTAAAAAACGGATGTTGAGTGTAAAACCTTTTTACGAGGGTATTTAAGTCATTTCGTATTTATATTTTTAATTAATTTGAGACATAGTCCTTTTCTGGTATTTTCAAATTTTTTTACCCTAAAATAAAATTAATTAAAAGTTTTAATTCTCAGGTGTTATTTTCCCTAATAATAATTTTATTCACACATAGGAAAAACATCTCAGCAAATGGATCTCATGTGTATCTCTTTTATAAAAAATACATTTAATTTGGATTATCTAAATCAAATTTAGATGCCCTATATAAGTTTTTACTAATTTTTTTATCTTACAAAAATTTTATTAAAAAAAACTTTAGATTAGTTTGAACAATTTAAATCAGATGTGTACTGTACACATCTTATTAACAAAAGAATGACTAAAAGGCAAACCCGAGATAGTTGGTAGGCATCATCAGATTAATTTATAAAAATTATTTTGCTTGTATTGACAGATGATCCTGTTCAGGTATTCATGAAGGTGGAGCTGCAGGAGGCGATATTCTTTTTGGATAAAATGGGTTCGTGTCCTTACCTTAAAAAATTAGTAAATTTCATTAAAGAAGAAGAAGAAGGTGAAGACAAAAAAACCCTGGTGGTAGTGGTTTTTTTTTTTTTTGAATTTATAGAATTCCCTATGTATATATATATATACAAATATAATACTACAACTCAATTATATGAAACCATATTGATTTATGGTACTACACATAGTATACATATCCTTAAACACCAGCAGTGAATGAATCATGCATATTACAAATGTTTGCTGCCATGATGAACGACAAAAGCAGAAAATAATAATAATAATAATAATAATGTAGAAGCACCATATATAGACTGACAAGAGAGAATGTACGTAGAATACAACAATATATCACACATGATTGTACAACCAAAACCCTGGCAACCCAATTAAACCTTTAAAAAACTTGGTAGAAAATGACAAATATGTCCTTATCTCTATTTGTAATTAACTTTTACTAATTTGTAATTGATAGCTATTTATTTACAATTAACATAGATTTATTAGTAAGTGATAATAGTATCATTTACAGATGGGTCTATGTTATTTATAAATATATTATTATCAATTACAAATAAGCTTATGTCTATTATTGCTTGTAAATAAATCTGTGTAATTTACAAATATACTATTATCACTTATAAATGAATTTGTGTAACTTGCAAATGAGTTATTTATACAAAAAAAATATTTTCATTTTTTATCTTTCAATTTTAATTCTAATTACAAACCCGAGTAGTTGTAGGAAATTAGATTAGTTGATATTCCTTCATGGAAATATCTTAATTTTTTAATATTTATCTAAAATTTTTCCCAAAATTTTATGCTATTGGAAGGAGTTTTTATTTAATCAATCATAGTACTTTTAAAAAACCAATATTCTAATGACATTTATTAATGGTATTGGAACTCTTATTAAAATACTTTAATGGGTTTTAACTTCTTTTAGTAACATAGTTTTAACTTTAGATTTTATTCTTTTAATAAAAGATCAAGTGAATTAGGTCTCCTTACCAATTGTCATAACCCTCCTTATTTAGTACCTAAACCAACGTCAAGTAGCTACTATGTCTTCTTATTCTTTATATTTATCAAAAGTAAAGAGTGTACTTAATTTTTTTCAGTTCTTGATATTCATATCCCATTTTTTTAAAAAGAATGTTAGATAATTTTTATCCATATCCGGTTTTCAAAACACTCATATATTGACAAACTAACGTTTTTCCAAAGAATGTTAGACTGTTTTTGGAACAAATAGTACTAATTAAATTAACATATATTTATTCAATTTGAAAAGTATAACAGTTGAAAATGAAGCTAATTTCTAAGTAGTTTTGATCAAATAGAACCATAATATCATCGAGTAGAATTTCGTTATAAGTAAATTTAATTTAAAATAGAGGTGGAAGCATTTAGAACCACAAATTTGCATAAATAAAGGATGCAAGAATCGTGTGAGATGAGCACCAAAGAACCTGACGTTGATGCGCTTTGGTTCAATTCTCGTGAAAATTATTTACTTCAACCTCAACGACCTTCTTTTCCAAACCTATCTTTTAAAAAAAAAATTCTTTTTATATTTCATAATTTTACAGTATCTAATTTTATTAACTAATTTAGATTTGAGTTAATTAAGTTGAGTCCAAAGTATTAAATAATTCTTCCAACGTAAGTTTTCTATTCATAGGACTTGAAGTCAAAATCTTAATTAATTGATTTTTTTTTTGGCCGTTATTTCATTTGCAGGTCAGGCTGAAGAAGGGATCGTAAGACAACTTGAGGCAAAGGGGAAAATACGGGCTAGTAGTAGCATCAGCATTTTATTTGCAAATATTTTTGTTTAATCCCAAAAATGCCAATTTTACACATATATATTATGTACAAATTCCAACTGAGTCAAGTCTTAAAGAGGATAACTTTTTCAATATAAATGTTTGTATTCACAGTAGTCCAGCTCAAAATATTGCTTAAATAGTATCAAGTTCATTTTATTGGACTCAATTTTTAATTGATGAACTTTTCTTTATTTTGTGTTTTTGGCCTGATGAATTTTTCTTTATTTAAACGATTTGAATATAGAATAAAGTATATTGATTTAAATTGTTCAAATTAAATTTCAATTATTTATTAGTAAATAAAAAATTTAAAATAGGTGGAGAAAAATAACATAATAGACACTTTTTTCACTCTTATGATACGCACATAGTAAAAATAGGGGTGAACCCAAACCACATGTTTCCAATAATTGCGCCAGGGTGCAATTGCTGAAAGCACAATTCCTGGTTCCAACTTATAGAAAGAATAAATAAAATTTAAGAGTTAAATACAGTTATTTATTTTTTATTTTTATTTTTTTAACTAAATGAGGCGTGTTAATTTTTTCTTTTTAACTTAACAATATGCTGTTGAGTACTTTTATAAAAAATTTTGTATGTTATAATTAAATAATATAAATTGAAAGACCTATACATCCAATTAACATGTGACTCATCAACAGCACGAGTGCGTCAAATAAAAAAGCAGCGTTATGGTGGAGTATCTTGTAGGCATCATTAGCTAGTGCTTCTCAACTTTCTTAGCACTAACGCTCTAAATTAATCATTTAATTTTCCCTAAAAATTAATTCTCCAGTCCATATTATATTATAAGATATTTTATTTGATAATTTTTTTTATATAAAATATAAGAATTGAATATTTTTCTTTGAGTTTTAGCTTTATTTTTAATAATTATTCTCTATTTATTTATAACCCTATAATGATAATAGAATGAGGTATTTAATAAGAGTAAAATAGAAATGTGAGTACTTTTGTATTAATTTCAGGTGAAAAAAATAATTTTCTTAATATACATATAATTGATATAAAATGCCTTATAATATGGACTAAAGGGAGTAAATGCCAATGGGATTTGAATGAATAAAATATAATTTTTTAGGGAATATATTCAAATTATTTAGTATTTTAGTCATATCTTTTGTTTTAAGAAATTGGATATATTTTTTTACCTATTTTATTTTAACAAAAATTATATTCTAATTTTATTTATATAAAATAAATTATTTTTATTTTTTTGGTATGCACTAAAATATTCCATCATACAGCCGAAAATTAATATCTTTTAAGGCTTAAAAATTATTAAAATGAATTTTACTTTTTCTAATAAGATATTTTTTTATATATATAGTCAAAATTGTACCTTGAACACCATTCTTAAGGAATCATATCATTTGTCATAAGAGCTTGACCTTGTTGGTAATTATTCTTATATTTGTAACATATACAATATAAAATTATATTATAAATATTTAATTAATATAAAATACTCACTTTTTAAAACTAGAATGACTTTAATTTTTGTTTGGCGGACTAGGAGTACCCCAGGGTGGTCTCTCTTGGGATAATGAAGATAAAGAATAAACATCTTTCAATTAGATTTGATTCATAATACGTAATGAATAAAAATTTGACAAATATTCAAATTATAATTCTTAACTTTTTTTTTCTTGGCCACTGCGTATTTCTTAACTTTGTTTGAAACAATATTTTATTGAGCATTTGTTAGAGCAGATTTTTTAAAGAAATAATATATTAAAAATTTACTTAAAAAGAAAACTCAAACTGATGAAAAAAATATTATCTCGTAAAACTAAATCCAATAGATCTTTACATGGGTCGCCGTCTAGTTGCTAATACTAAATAAAAATGCCACATATAGGAGGACTTGCCACATGGAGCAGAAAGAATGACAGCACTTGAAGATTTTTATTTGATTTTGAGACGGTGGGCGAGTGGAATGATTGATGCTGACAACTAAAGTACAAGTCCTAATGCCCCATAGCCATATCAATGCGTATTGAGTCAGCATGCAAATATGAGTACGTACACTGCACGTGGGCGCCTTTTACGAATTTAAAACTGTTATCTCCTGTTTTGTTTTTATACGTCAAAAAGCACCTAATGAAACAAAAATCCATACTCACACCACCACCTGCAACTGGGATGGTTTGTACTTATTTCACTCCCTGCTCTACTCTTTGTCGTTGTAACTTGTAGCCGCTGCTACTAGTGATGATGATGATGATGACTCTTGTGAAATTACTAAGTAATTTTTTTGCCAACCCTTGACTAAATTGAGATGCAATAGGCAGCACAGTACTCACATAAAATTGCTAGACAAGACCCGAGAACCGCGAGTCAGGCATGTGACGCTCTGACTCTGAGGTAAGGTTTGTTAGAAACCAAGTTGTGTAAATTCCTCACCTTATAACTTCATTTTATGTCTGAAAAAAGTTCAATAAAATTTTGCACCCTTATCATAACTCAGTGCTTCCACGGGACCTACCAAAGAATTTACTCTTAATTAATTTGGAGGCGAGATGATTCAACATGCAGTCAGTCAACAAACAATTTAATTGGGTAGGCCATGCATGAAAAACTACCCAATTCAATTCAGTCAGTCTCTTACAAACAAAGCATTAAATTCTATGCAGGTTCTTTCAACACTAACAGCATTCCCTCCTATTCTATAAACATTCATCACTCCCAAAATATGTACAAAGCTAATAAATAATTTAAAAATTAATAAATTTTAATAATATTTTATTATAATATCCTTATTAATTATATAATATTTTTTCATATTTTTCTTTTTATTTATTATTATTGAATGATAAATTTATTAAAAATCATATAATTGTTATTTTGAAAATTGTAAGATGACAATTATTTTGAAACATAAGAAGTATAATACAAAGCAATCAAATTTTTAGTCGATAAAAATAATTGGTGTATATTTTGTCTAAAAGTCAGTTAATATGATCGCCTAACACTAAAAACTCACAAGGGCAAACGGCACGGCAAGTGTTATCTATATCATCAGCAGATCCGTTGCTAGCACAAGGCCATTTGGATGTGAATACAGAATACTATATATCCATGCAATAAACAAAGCGACCTGTACATAATAACAACCCTGGTCTCAGAACACCATGTTTTTCTCTCTATATTAAACCAATCCTTCTGTACGTTTTCCACTTTTCTTCTGCAGAGGGTAACATCAGCCTCTAATCCTGTTGTAGTCACAGATTGAAGTTCATAATCAAACCTTGATAAATAACATCCAGCCATGATCATAATCTTTCGTCTGCGGTTGCAGAGAAGATCAACAATGTAACCTGCTTTGATACGAAAAAGAAGAATACGCATACATTAATCCAGGAAACGAAAATAAAACTGCATAGTGCTTAGTTTGATAACTACACAGAAATACAGGCAAGCCTTTATTTCCATAATGATAAGTATGGCAGAAGACAACTCTATATATGCTATTTCTTTTTTTGAGGGTGTAATCTATATATGCTATTTTGACTAGCTGGGGCAAGCAACAAAATGAAGACAAATCAACTTACCTGTGAACAGCGGAGAGGTCCTACTCCTTGCTAGATTTTGACCAAAAGAAGCCCTTTTTTCTTGCAGGGGGGTTATCAGACAAGTCTTTACAACTCTTTGAGCCAAATGAGAAGTGCCTCATAAAGGGTTTCCCAAAGGAGCTTCTTCTGCTGGAATTCAAGTGCATCCTGGAAACCTTACATTGGTTCCCACCACCCTTGAATTGATCAAACACAATAGAATCATCATCAGTACCACTATCTACAACTCGGTTCACGGACTTCTTGTTTCTAGCCTTCAAATCCATTCTAGCTTTCAGAGCTTTTTCAGACAACTTAAGAGTTTGTTTTTCACCTAAGGTGCAAACTGGGCAAGTTGGATCATACTTGTTTATTTCAGGTGTCATACTCTCGAAGCATTCAGCATGATAGACATGTCCACAGACAAGAACAGAAACTACTGAAAGTTCATTACTTGCAATTATCTTCTGGGTACTCCAAGAAGACCTCTCAATTAAAAGCTTTGAGCAAACACCACACGTATGCAGATCAGCGAACGAAGCTGAAATCTGGCTACTGGTTCTAGCAAACTTTTCATCATCATATCCAAAGGACTCACTATCAAATGACCATCTTCCTCCACGGGAAGTGCCCATCGGCTCAGAAAAGCCAGGTATAGACCAACCATCAGAAGAACCACCTTGGGAGCCCCTACGTGATTCATTGCTCCAAGAAGGGAACATAGACCTTTCTTCTGAAGCAGGTAAGCTGCTTGGTGACTTGGGTCCAGGGATTTGGCCAGGAGAAACTTGTCGTAATATTTGGTGTCCAGGAGAATGGCATCGATGCCTTAATAGGGTTGGGCTTGCTGGAGATAAGTGACATTGGGATGAAAGAGGAGATGCTGGAAAGGACGTTGAAGGCATTGAAAATGGTGGTTTTGAGGGGGATGGACTTGATACTATAGCTGATTCTGCTGACCCTTTCACCTACAATATAAAGCATGTAGGGAGATTGTCAGCGATCACAGACACTAAGCTACATAAAAATGTAAAACAACAGGAAGTTTGTTCGCTATTATAACCTCACCTGCTCCACACTCACATCCATGGAGGCATTCCTTGAATTAGATTGACCTGCCACAGGCATATATAACCATGTCAGAGACAAATCAACTAGTAAAGAGAATTAGGAATACCAGCCCAACAGTTTTAAATGGCAATGGACTACATATGTTACAGATCAAGATTGATGTCTAGCAAAGCCCTAGTGCAGAAAAAATTTCACAGTATAAAACCCCTGCCCCATATTTTTGGAAGAGGACAGCCCTATTCTTGAAGACTGTATACAAGCTATTTGGCTAGGCTGCTTTTTTTTTTTTTAAACAAAATTCAGGAATTATTAATAAACTTGTAAGGATTGAAACCTACGTAATTTCTATATTAGAGTATAATAAGATGTCCCACATCTGAAAGGAATGAAAAAGATGAGAGATATATAAGCATCTACCAATCCTAACCAAATAGCTTAAACTATGTTAGTACAATGGATAAGCTCTGAATACAATCATATGTAAAAACTCCAACATTCTCTCACCCTAGCCATATGAACCAAACATATTACATTTACCCACAAAACATCACAAATTCTACTATTCTATGACTTCTTGCCACAGAGGACAAGAACTTCAATAATATGGCACATGATCAACTCACTCTCTTCTGCATCAAACATATACGAGATATTACATGTTATCAACTATCCAAAAGTAGTACTTTCTCAGACCGGTTAATGGATCCCATTCCTTCCTAGAAACACACCACATCAACAAAAGAAAGCAATTTCCACCATTTTCCAAATTTTCCAATTTTCACAATTTTTACCTATAATTATTTGCTTTCCTAATGTTTACAGCATTGATTTTTTAATTGCATTTTTAATTTTAACTTACTTGATTCCATACAAAGGTTAGGTCTTCTCTTGCATTTTCATGTCTTATTATAGCATATTTGTCAATAATTTGTTTTACACACTTAAATCTAGTTTCCATATCATTGATTTATCATGTAAAAAGACAATACAGCAAAGTTAAATTTAACATCTTAGAAGAGGTTTAAGCATGGTGTGAAAAGGTGTGCAATTAACAGTCTTCTTCACGTTTTCCTCTATTTTCTTCCTATTATCTGCACCTTTCACTTGACACATGTTTGATAACCATATACATGACAATGAGGAACTGCAATGACAAGAAGACCCAATAACTTAGTAGCAACAAGAAAAGGGAACTGCAGATGATAATAGAAACTCAACCATTCTTACAAAGGACACTCCCACAAATACCAATATCTCCTTATTAAACTATCCAATATTATCAGTCAATGAAAATAATAATTTAAAAACAGAGTCCCACTTGAAATTAACTCTTTGCAAAACACTCCTTTGATTGTTTGACGCTAGAATAAATTAAACCTCTCTATTTGCCTTATATACTGCCATGAGCAACCTGGAGAGGGTTAATTGCAACTGCTAACGAAAGTTAGAGAAATAAGGGCACCGTAAACCTGAGAATGGGGCACGCCACCTGTTCAATATTAAATAAGGCACGATATGGCATAGAGAGTGGATAAAGAAAAGAAAGAAAACTAAATCACTGATATGATGTAAAGATTTAGCACTTGTAATTTGTCATTATCCAACTAAGGTTGTACCAATGTCTACCAAGCACCCATATTAGCCTCTTCACAGACCCACTTTAGGATATCAGAATATCTATATTCATAGCTTGGCAGTGCATCAAATTAGGGAATAAGATTTGATAATTTAATTCAGAGCATCAGCAGAAACACTTCACCATACCATGTAAAAGAATTTAGTAACTCTAAAGACAAAATAATATCCTAAGGATAAAACTAGAAAGTTCCTTTCTTCCTTCACATAATATATCAATTATCAGTATAGTTTTAAGGGCAAGAGTTGTTTAATTCTACCTTAAGATAAGATCCTTTTATACTCAAAGGTTAATATGCAGCAAGGGCATTCATCATTATTCAGAACAGCATCCAACAATTTCAATAGTACTTACTATGTCTTGTTCATATAACATGCAGTATCTTACCATCCTAAAATTCAAGAATCAACCTCAAATATCTTCATTCAACTAATTTCCATACAATGCAAAAGGGATTATCCCACAGAAAAGTAAGCCAGTGTCACAAAATATGGTATCTTGATCACATTACTTCAAATTAAGTTGTCCAATTGACTTGAGTATTGGTTTTTCTTCCATCAATTAACTTATGCATTATGAAACACCTCTTGTCTGAGAAAATATGACCCTTTCATATCTGGACAAATAGTTTATCCTCTTCCATTCATTGTCCTTGTCATTCTTCTCTTTTCCTTTTTCCATTCATTCCATATGTGGGTTTAAATGAAACTAATCAGCAACATGCCAGCATGCAATTTCCTATTCCTAACAATCCATTCATGTTATACTCTATGGTCCTGTCGTATTTTAAAAGTATCAATTGAATTGATTCTTCATTAGTTACTAGCCCAATCTTGCAATACTGAAAACAGAAAAAATTTATAGTAATTTTACTTTGTAATGCCAGTTACTGTCTTCCATTATAAGAACTTTGTGGCTTTACAGAGCTATCTTTTAAACACATTAATTGCTGATCATCAATTTTCTTTCTTGTGTTTGGCAGTACAGGTGTCCAAATATGCAAGAAAATATCACCAGGCATCCAAACCTGAATGTTCTACAAGCACATCACATTTATTTCATATTTTCTGCCCAAATTTGTGATCACAATCATCATTCTATACAAGAGTTTAGCCTTTGATCTCATAATAAATATAAACAGTTCAAAAATGAGGTGACGGATGCAAAATCCAATTCTCAGATTCCAGTCGAAGCAGGTAATAGCTTATTTAAAGTCAAAAAAGCAGAATCCATAAAAGTTACCTGAAGTAGAAGTCCTCATATGTGCAGCAGTTCCTTCAGAAATTGGCAACTTTTGCCCTCTATGACCTTCGTAAGTCTGCAATGATAATCCATCATCTGACTTGTATGCTGAGTCATTTTTGTCTTCTGATCGCTCGTTCTGGCTAACACCATCAGAAAGCCAATTTATAGAAGTATCTTCACCAGCTACACGCCTCCGATGATCCCAGCGAAAACTCCATGTTGGAGAGTAGCGAATGTTTCGATGTAAAATTTCATTAGTTGATCCACTTCGTATGGTTTTATCTTTATCTTTCGAAGCAATACAACAGACAGCACCCATTCTTAAATAGACAACAGTTTTAACCTTCTTATATTAACACAACCACCAATTACATCCCCGGATATAAATCTGGTCCACCGACTATAAATACAGATTTTCCCTGGAACATAATGACACTAACATAAAATCAGTTGTGAAAATCGATAATGTAATAGTAAGCAGGAAGTGAAAGTCTGAAACATATTATCATTTTAATCCAAGTTTTTACATGAAACAAACAATCAACCCAAAAATTCATCATTCCACAACGAGCAGTTTTTCTGAACTTGGATATAATTCCCCAAATATCTAAAAAGAAAGTTGAAACCAGAAAGGTTCAGAATCAAAAGGGCACGGGCGATAGTGTTGGGGGCAGTCAACTACACATGAGCTTCAAGTATCTTCCATCCCAAAAGCATATTTTTTGAACATAAGTCCCGCAAGATTAATAGTAAAAGAAAACAACTGCAAAAGCAATGCAACTCGACAGATTCATTAACGGTGAAATGAAAACAGAGTTTAACAGGGAAGATTATGTTGAATTGGATCACAACTCTACTCTATAAACACAAATCAAGGAAAAAAAAACTCAGGAAAGTAAACAGCATCAACCAAAACACAAAATTCCCAGGAAAATTAAAAAAGTAGATGAAACCGAATATGTTGCTCAAAGGAAACTAAGTGAGTTTTAATCCAGAAAGAAAAAACAACTAGCCCAAAATTTGAATTTATTCAGAACTCCGATCCCAAATCAAAACATTAAAAAGAAATGAAAATTTACAGTCGAAACCACCAAAGTTTTGGTACAAAAACATTAAAAAGAAATGAAAATTTCCTGTGAAAAGAGAGGGGGGAAAAAGCGAGAGGGACACCTTTCTTTCAGGAATTCGGTAATCGATATATACTTGCGTATGTGATGGCAATATGAATCTCCACAAACGAACACAGCATGAACGAAGCTCACGTGACGACAGCGCACCTTTCCGAAAGCAAGTGCCCAAGTTCCTAGAGGAGGAGGAAGCTTCTTGAGAGAGAAGATGAGGAACGAAGGAGACTGTGTCGTTTGTTGCAGAGAAAGGCAGAGTGGGAAGACGAGGATCGAGGGGCGAGACGGGCCGTTTTAGACGGTCTCTTTAACGCCGTTAGAACTTGTTGGTGTGTTTTTTTCTGTTCAGTGTTGCAGGTGAACATGACGAGGCTTCATTGATTCAGGTTTTTCCTTCTTTTTTTTTTGGGAAAAAAGTTTTCATATGTTTTTGTTATTAATAAATATCAATAATTCAATATCAATGATTCAATTTAATATAATAAATAAAATATAACAAATATAGATTTATTAACCAGGTATTGGGTATGAGATGATATGAGATGTCATATGTGATAAATTTTAAGAGCTTATTGAGTATTCTTCCTAGAAAATAACATCTTGAGAAATATACTTTTTGAAAAATTCATTCATATTTAGTTAGATTTAATATTTTATTTTATAAGAAATTCAAACTATTTTTTAAATAAATATATAATATTTTAATTACATAAATATCCTTTTTATTAAGAAAATTAATTAAAAAATTAAAATTATTTTAAAAAAATATTATAAAACTTTCCCTAAGTAGAACTTTCCTATTTAAAAAGTTCTACTTTTTAAATTAAGTTTTGGGGACTTCTAAATTTTTCTTAGCAAATTTTATAAGAAGTTAAACTTTTCTCCTTTACTTACTTCATATCAAACAATCTCAGATTTTAAAATAGGGTATAAGATATATATATATATATATATTATTTAACAAATTAACATAAAAAATATAAAAATATATGTTTTATATAATTATTTTAAAAGTAATATAAATATATGCAAAACATTGAAATAACAATCCAAAAATTGAGTTTTTGTAAGCTTTTAGGTTATTTTAGAGTTTTTAAATAATAAAAAATAATTATATATATCATATCTAATACATATTATATATAAATAAATTTTCTTTTTTAAAGTATTAATGCAATAGCACAGCTGAATTAAGTTTTCCTTTTATCAATACTTTTGTTGGATAAATTCGATCTAAACTACACTATCTTATGCTTAAAGAATTTTATTGGTAATCAACTTTTACTAACATATTTTTCTTACTAACATATTTTTAAGCGAATGAGTTATATATTTATATATAATGTACATACCTAGTTAAATATCTTCACTTCATATGAGATAAAAGAAACTGATGATTTACTAATCAACACCTAGTTATGTGGTAAAGTGCTTGACTAGCATTTTTAAAGGGTATAACAATATTAAAAAAATTAAAATTATCAAATAGGTCTTTTTATCGGTACCCATTAGTCACCATAAAGTCTTACATAACGGGATTCGCATTGGTTTAGAACGAGTAATGAACCCAGAATATCCAGATAATAAAGCATAAAAAAAACTGATAATTTAAGCATGTTATTCACGCCTGAATAGTATTAAAAAAGAAAAATGCTTTAGTCGAGGAACTTTTGTCTTTTGAAAAGAGTGGTATATAAATCTATATGAATGACCGGAAGAGGAATGATATAGATCTAATATATTATCTATGCGACCTTTTTTTGTTTACCGACAGAAACAATAACCGGAAAGCGACTCACGTAGATTTTTTTTAATCATAATTATACTTTCCTTTTATAATTACTTAATTACGTCAAATCCAAACATTATCATATGATGGAGGTAACTCTCTATTTGAATAATAATTATACTTTTGCTTGAGGGGCTGTTGTTGTTTTGTACCTATTGGCTTTTTTTTTAATTATTATTATTTCTTTATAGAGAAAATCATCTCGACTAGAAGAGAATCCAAACCCAATTAGTAATTTATATATAAAAAAAATAGCTGCCAAAAGCAGTCATTATAGAGTTTTTGCAATTTCGTATCGTTCATAAATAATTAGTTATAAATAATTAGTTATTGATTTTTAAATTGACCATTAAATGTATTTTAAATTTTCTTCCCACTATCAATTTGAAAATAAAAAAATTATTCAAGCCAAAAAAAAAATTTAGAAATGATTGACACATATAAGTGATTAAAATCCATTTATTTACATATGACAACCTCATTGCATTCTAAAAGTCTAAACTTTAAAATTACTTTCAACAAATAATCTTTATATATATATATATGTATACCTTTAATTACAAGTTGAAAAATTCAACCTCAATAAGATCATATCACAAGAAAAAATCATATATATCTATATATATTGAACATATATTTTTTACATCTTAGTTTAAATTAAAGAAATAATTATTTAATGAAACATCAATATATATATAATCATTAGCCAAAGACACACATACTTTAAAATTTTACAATTTCATATTAACGTTTTGAAATAATATATATCAATAATTAAATATCAATCCATCACAATTTTTCCTGATATCAATTAATGACAAGTTTTCACAATGATAATAATTTTTATAACGTCATTAATTTTAGTTTAATGCATAGCACATATTTGATTTATTATAGACATATGGTTAAACTCAAAATTGATTGATATATATCATATAAGTATATATTTTTTCAATGCATCGACAAATATTGAATGCATGGAATGTTTTGTTCTTATCTTAATATATCATAATGGGATATTTGAATAGACAATTATTCAACCAACAAGCTATACATCGGTTATATGATTGATATAAATGTCAAATCAAAGATAATTCAAAATTTTATTATTGCATGAAGCATCGATCCACTCTTTATATATTCGGTTTAGAGATATGGATGACAACATTTGTTTGAAGCAAAATGAAGCCGCCAAGTTAGTTCTAAAGGTCTAACTCTAGAAAATGATGGCTAGAAATTCTAGAATCTCAATGATGGGATAACATTGCTAACCTCAAATTGATTCCACCAATCTATAAATCTTACCTGCAGTTTCCTAATCCCCTAATGGTGCAATGTCAATAACCAAAATGATTACTCAATTCCCCACTTTTACTCTACACAGGCATTACTCATAATCCTCCACTTCATTACAAGTTGCTTTTTATTAAACAGATACAAACATGATGGAAGCACAATGCCTTTGGTTGCTTTCTTTTCCACCATGCTTGTTTCTCTTCTTTACATGATTATATTTGCACTTGAATTTTTTTTAATGATTAATTTGTCAAAATCCAGGGATCAGAGTCTGGCGAATAATGGAAAGGATTATCAAAGTCAACTTTTGATGAAAAAAGACACATATGAGCAAAGTACAATTTTGGATTCAAACATAGACAATTGCTAAATGGTAATAAATGTATAAGTTTCTCTATAGTCAATAGAGAATTTTGCAGTTGTTATTAAGTTTATGCTCAATTAGTATATTTTAAATTTAGGTTCCTGTATTTTAGGCTGACTAATGTATCGTGCTTGATTATGTTGGCAACTTGTGAACCTTGCTTGGCTGTATGGCAAGGCATCCAACAATGTGGACTTTATATCATTAATGAGTTTTATAATTAAGAAGAAGAAGAAGAATTAAAAAAAAAGAAAAGAAAAGAATTAGAATAAGAATATGGTGATGATAAAATGTGAGAAAAAATTGCAGTACGGAAAATGAATGAGAAAATAGGAGAAAGATGAAGAATGAAAGGGGGTATAATAATCAATTGATGTTATTATATCCTTTATCATACTTTTTTTTTTACAAAGCCCAAGACCCAAATTAGACAATATTTAAAACCTCTTGGATTCAAACATCTATAAACATTAAAAAAGGAAATGAGATTTGCAAAGAGATATTAATTGGGTCACAAATGGAGGCCCAAGGGTAAAGGGAAGCTATAGTTTAGTAAGGAAATCACTATTATTTACATTATTTTTGCAAGATCTGAAATGGTTTGGATAAAAACATTAAGAGTACTATTTTATTACAACACTCATAGACAAAGAACTATTATGGGACATCACAGTAATTGTTGATTATACTTAATATTTCAAGTATCAATATAAATCAACTTAATTATGTTTTCATTGGTCAATTAGTATGATCATTGGGCTAAAAACCTGCATTTGTAACATTCTATTAGATATTGGTGGATATGTGGGTCAACTCACCAATATAGATTTACTCATTATGGGCTTGGAAAAGAAAGTAGGTTAGGGAAAGTCAACATTTTAGTGGATTGGAATTTTATCAATACAACCCATCAAGGGTAGATTGATCCCACACAACTCACCTTAATTTTTATTTTCTTTTCAATAAATTAGTAATTTTTTCTAAAAAAATATAATTATTCCCTTAATCCTAAATATAGGGCATTTTACCCTAATCTAAAATATGACTCTTTACAATATATAAGATAGTACTTATTATCTATTTTTAAAAAATATCTCTATTTAATGTATTCCAAAGAAAGAGAAATATATTAAATAAGGGGAGTTTTGGAAAAATATTGTGAAAAATCAAGATAATTAACTAACTTTAACTTAAATCCTTAATTTTTATAATTCAGTTAAAAATATCTTATATTAATAATTAAAAAAAGAGTATTAATTTATCAATAGTTAATTATATGTAAGTAAAATAAATATAAATATTTATCTGTATATATATAAATAGTTGTCAAAAAGCACTTCTCCTAGCAATTTTGAATGGGAAAAGTGCCATATAAGCATTTTTCTAAACAACTAAAGAAATACTGCTCCTTTCAATTTTGTGAAGCCACGTAGGATTATCAATATAGGGAGATATTTGTAATAAGAATGTCAATATCAACATTTTTTGCATGTCTAGCTATAATTTTGAATCTATATTCATAGCTTTAATTTATATTTAAAATAATACTTAATATGATTATTAATTTTCATTTATTAAATTGGTTAAAAATTATATGATACCAATCATGCATTAATATCATACTAAATATTTGTTATTTTTTTTAGATGTTCAAAAAATAATTTATATTTAACAGATTTACATCTACATGTAGCTCATTGTATTGCAACCATTGCATCCAATCCAAGAGGTGTTCATTATATGTAAACCTCATCAACTATACAATCTCTTATACACCGGTTGCTATGAGATTTGTTGTGATAAATTTTGTTTAATTAAATAATCATAAATAAAATTTAAGTTAAAGTTAAAAATATAATAATCTTAATAACTAATTCAAATATTATCATTTAGATAATATCTTATTAAAATTTGAATTTAAATTTCTTATAAATTAGTATTGTCAGCCAACATAAAAGAATATGTTATAAATTACAATAAATGCGCATTGATTATATTTAATTTGGGTGTAATAATTAAAAAAAGCATTGAATTTTTAGTTTAAAATTAAATTTAATCCACTTTTAACAATCAAATCTTTAGATTTCGAAACAAGAGCATATTTATATAGTATTAATAGCGTGTTTTTATATTTAATAATTAAAATTGACTTAATTAATAATTTGAATTAAAGTTATAATTAATAATTTAATAAAAAGTTTGAATTTTTAATATTAATTAATAAAATATAGAAACAAAAACACGGATGCCATTCGCGTTAGGTAGTGACAGGAGCGGCCAAGACGCCGCCCATTTGACGGTCAACACGCAATTCATACCTTTTTCGGCAAACACACACATGTTAATTTTATTTCGTTTTAATTTTGTCTCATTTTTATTATTTTGACTTCATCTAATTTTAATTTTATCTGGTTTATCTTTTAAAACTTTAATTTAAGTTTTACCATTATATTTTATCTTAAATTTTAATAAAAATTGAGAAAACTATATATGATAAAAATAAAAAATAAGCATAAATGCCAATAATATCAATATCAGAATAAAACCTATGATAAATCACGCTCTCTATAAACCATAAAGTTATATCTTATATAAAATTATTTTTTTGGCCAATCCGTGCAATATACAAGAACAAACTAATTTAGGTAAAATCCAAATCACTTAGATTGTCGAAAAAAGAAATTATAAAAAGAAAATCCGCTCATATAGTAAAGGTAGGCAAGACTAATCAATATGAACAAGACAAGAAGAGATACAGGTCCAAAAGAAACAATAATTTACGTCCAAAAGCAAGAGAGGCATTGTAATGAGTACAGGCCCGGCTATTTTGCAGAAAGCAACCTATCTTCATACAAACAACCAGTGAAGGAGAAAATAAATACAACAACAAACATAATAATTTATAATGTGACATGGTAATAATTTTGATAAAATTTTTGTTTAACATAAAAATATTAAATCTCAATCATATAATATAAGTGAAAATTTCTTATTCTTTAATTTTTTTCATCCCTCAGAAGCTTTTTTCGCTTAAAAGAAAAAAAAAATATACTTATTAGAGACATAATTTGAAAACTATTAATTAATGGCAAAAGAAGAGAAATGAAATTCTTCTAAAACTACTCTCTCTATAACACCTTTTTTTTTTTTTTTTGATCAACACAACACCTTTTCGTTTCTACTAAACTTGCATGAACTTAACTATATATATATATATATATATTAATTGCTTATAAAAAAAGCTATATATATATATATATAAATATTATACCGTATGATTTTATTAGACAATTGACTACTTTTTTTTTTTGCTAAAAGACAATTGACGTTTTAATTGTTGCATTTTAATCTGCGTTTTTTTTTAAAAAAAAAAAAGTTAGACTGATGGACTTTGGGCTAAACTCAGTTAGAGTGTTAGACGTAGTTGTTATTTTCACTTGTTTAAAAATTTCACTCAAACATAAATAAAGTGGAGACATGATGTAGCCAGATACTCCCGATGTGTCTTCTCTAAATTAGCAAGGAAATTATTTTAGAACACAATAGCATATGAAGATGCCACAAAACTGGTAACTAAATATATAACAACACATATATACCTCTCTCTCTCTCTCTATATATATATTAACTTATACCATATATAGGTTCACGACATGATAACAAAGTAGTGTCTATATGTATATATTTATGATACATACACTATATGTGAGATAAATAGTAGGGATGGATATTATTTATGGTATATATATATATATTGATATTGATATCCCAGAAAGAGCCATCCTATTAGCTTGATATATATATATATATATATATATGGAGTGAGTCAATTGGGAATGAGCTTGGAAGGAGGCTTAGAAAGACTTGGTGAAGGATCATATCTTCCATAGTCCCTTGTATTTGTCCTAAGCACCCTCTCATGCACCATGCTTTCTTCCTCCTTTCTCACCTCCTACACACACACACACACCAACATCAATCAATTCCACTGTCATGTATATATGCACAAATATTCATTATAAAATCACCTATATATAATTTCTTCAAATATATATATATATATCTTCAATAATACATATATATATACTAGATAGATAGAGAGAGAGAAACTGTTTCACTTCAATATTTCATTCATAGTAAAATATTATCTTCCACAGGTAGCTCATGCTTTATGCGCCATACTATTTGGTACAACGCCTAAAAAATGTGAGATACAAACACATACATCACAAACATTCATTTTGATGACTTCTTATAAAGTCATTACTACTGAAAATCTAGTGTGCATACAAATATATAGTCATAAAATAAGAGCTTCTTGATGATGATAACAATGTTGAGTGAACCAAACGTACTGTTATTCGATGAAAGAAAATTATAATTAGTTACCCGTTGTGGGTAATTTCTTGTTTGTTCATGCATCTATATATGTTCTTCAACCACAGTCTAATTCAAATTAATTAATGCTAAAACAACTTCAGAACAAATCAATATACACACACTGATCGAGACGCAAAATGATAACTGAATAATATAAGAAGGTCAGATCAATTCATTACACTTACCTCTTCTTCAACATCCACATCTGCACCCAACTTACTCACAAACTTTGTTCTTCCACCTGCAAATCCATTAACCACAAAAAAGCTGCGGCTTTAGTTTATACAGTTCAATGAGTGAAATATATATACATATATATATATATATATATATCAACTCTCTCAAAGAGTCAACAGAGTTCACATGTGCTTTGCACTAATACATTAAAAGAAGCATTAAGAAAATTAAAAAGAAGATGGAATCAAACTCAAATCTCTAGTATGCGCGTTAACTAAATTTAATAATTAAAAGTTAAAGTTCTATTGGATGAGCCAAACTAGCTGTCTCTGACAACGCTAGGGTTTGGCACCAAAAAGTCTTCAAGAGAGAAAACTACCCACCTGCAAAAGAAGCAGAGAAAAGTGATACAGAAATGAGCAGAAAGAAGATGGTGAACTTCTTGAGAAGCACGAGACTACCCATTATCTTTCAGTACAGCCAAACTTATGAATGATGCTTCACTGTCTGTATTGCAGGAAACTATAAATTTGCCTAGAAGGTGGTGTGGTGTCGAAGCAAGAATGGAGAAATTGACAGTTATAATAAAGAAAGCAAACTTTCTGGTCTTGAGCAATGAATATATTCAAATACAAAAGGTAAAAAGAGACCACTTTCCCTTTGTTGGGGCACTAAGTCTGTGAAGCTAGTGCAAAAGCATATACTAATTAATTTATTAATTAGGATCATGGTTAGTGGAAAATTATTGGGTTCCCCTATAAGCTTTACAGCAAAACTACATTTTCCAGCATACCTAATTCATATTTTATTAATTTAATCTGTAAGAAGAGATTTTTACTATTTAAAATATCTTGAAGGCAAATTAATTAATTAATTGATTGATCCAATTGATTTTTTTTAGTTGTGGACTAGGAATATTTTTCACTGGTGGGTGAGGACTAATCTTTCACGACATAAGCTAATAAAAAAAAAATCTCTCACGAGCTAATAAAAGTAAATGATAGATCTTTTTAAACTAAATTTGCTCAATACATAATAAGGTTGAAATTCAAACCCTAACAATTGGTTTAAGAGATAAGAGCCCATATTATTCATGAGAATCTGAATTGGTGATGAACTTGCTTTTGATTATCATGACTTAAGAGTACAAAATTTTATATATAGGTAAAGCTTATAAACAAAAGCTTACAAATCAAATTCTCTCAATAAGTTACTGTATTACTTATTATTAATAAGTTGGGTGATTTAATTGTGTATATATATGTGTGCGTGAGTGTGAATTATTTATACCTCCAATATAATTAAATAATTATTCATAATTGACGCACCCTATTAACTTTTTTATAATCTAATTAAGACGATATATTTTTTATCAAATGGATAGGTTAATTTTCATGCGCAGGGATTGATGAAGGGAGATAGGTGAAGAGCATGCATGGTTGTGCTCAAGAAGAGACAATGTAGGCATATATAGGCATAATAAATAAATATAATAATATTTGGAAATGACTAGTGGATTCAATCATATATCCTTAAAGACAAGGACATGTACAACGAAGGAAAGGACATTGGTGGAGAATAAAGAGAATCACTAGGTCAGATTTAAAATGTACATGTATTATATCTGTTAACCCTTCTTTGTCCAAAGTGGTTTTGGGATGTTCAGCCTTATCCTCTATTATTTCAACTCAATCATTGATTAATTGATCATCTTCACACCACTTCAACACTGATCTAATCAAACACTAATTGCGGTGCAAGGCTGCTTGACATATATATATATATATATATAATGATCTTTTTAATTTATTGAATGCATCATAAATTTAAAAGCACATTATGTTTATTTAGTTTAATTATTAAGATCCGGGACATACCTATATTCCACCACCATAGAAGTAAGCCTGCGTAACACATGGAAGTGGTCCTACCATGGACACACTTCGATGTTGGAAAAGAAAGACACATGACAAGTAAAAGCATTCATTCGCCCAATAACTGGGTATCAACAATTTATGTGTTTGTAGGAAATGTACTTGATGTTGAAGGTGCATGGCTTTATTTATTTATAGATGTAAAACTGAAAGTTTTCGAATCCCTCGAAACTATTTCCATATACTCTAACTGGTGGATCTGTTACATGGTACATCACAAATAGCATTATCGTTGTAACTTATATATTGTCTTTCATGTGATAGGTTTGTGTGTGCGCGTGTGTACGCTAAAGCAATAGGCCAACGCACGATGTTAGTCTGATCGGTCTAGATGCAAATGACTAGCTATTAATTATTATATTAGTAGAGACTAGAGAAGAATGAAGATATATTTGTCATCAACAAGATGTGTATATATTTTATTTTTGTTTTACACTCTTTACCATGAGTAAAAATTATCAAGTATTTCATATATGTACTAAATGCCACTATCTAATTTGATAACTTAATTAGTAAATAAAAATTATCATATTAGGTATACTAAGCTAGCTCATGCTTATTTTTATCTCTACCAAAAAGTTATTTAAGAGCTGGTTTTGCTGATGGATTCATTGTCATCACTACAAAATAAAGCAGGTATAAATGACACTAAAAAGCGTAGATATACCTGAAGAAGAAAACTTTTTGAAATTGGCTGTGTTGTTGAGAGTGGTGTTTGGCAACAGGGTAATGCACTTCGAATCTTTATCCCTCTTATTGGGATATGATCTTTCTGTTTGTTTTTATTGTTTCTTCGTCAAATTGTACATGCAAGTGGGCCTGCTTTATTCCCTTCTTATCATTATCATGAAAATACAATCAACTTGTTTGCTTAATCTAATCCATTGGGATTTCTTCTAAACCATTATTAATGAATGAAGCATGCATTCTGATTCTATCATTTCAAAGATTGGCTTTTTACTCAATTCAACAATGAATTGATCACTATTAAACAATTCTGGAATTAAAAAAAGCATATAATTTGGCACAGCACATATGAGAGCTCAAGTCAATTTAAGTTGTGTCTAATATTAAAAAAAAAAAAGAGATCCAATTTGCACAATTCACAACTTAAAAGATGGTCTCTAATATTAAAAAAAAAACGACCCTTTTGAATAAATGCGTGAATTAACATAAGAGATCCAATTTGCACAATTCACAACTTAAAATAAATCTAGCAAACTCAAACAAGAATCAACTACTAGAAGGGCGCAACTACGATGAAGAAGCAGCATTTTTCTTTGGGTCACTTTGGCTCATTTGGTCAGTTTCATTGCGCAGACTATCTCTTACGTATGCAGCCTTAGCATCCTGCAGAAATAAAACTAAGCCCTTGATTAATTCTGGATAATTGAAGACAAACAAATTAAGAAGCATATAAGTTGATTAACTGTTGAAATGCTTGAATATATGCTCCATGCTATAAGATGCAAATCAAAACACAAGCACTTACTTGGAAAATGGTTCCTAACTTTTTCAAACCTCTGGCCCTTAGCCTTAAAACCTCTTTACTGGCACTAGGATCCTTGAGAACCTGAGACCAGAAACATGTGGAATATATATACCTGCACCACTCGTGCTGTGCACTGGCATTCAATTTGTAATATATATATATATATATATCACATTATTCAAGGAGAATGATGATCTAGTAAGCCATGAGGAAAACCCAGTTTTTAAGGTTTTAATTAGTACTAGTATTATACTTATAGTGGTACATATATACAGATTTTATAGGCCATTATGTCAATTTTGTGCCTTAAGTTTGGAGAAACATGTGCCACTAAGAAGGCAACTCCTAATGATAATAATTTATATGCAATGTGATAAATCTGAATACAAAGAATAATTCTCCAAAAAAAGTGAACGCATATTTACAGTTAGAGAGAATCTTATTTGGATGCAACTTATGCTTTGGCTTCAAAAGAAGCTGAAAAGGAAGAGTTTGAAAGATTGTGTGCGCGCCTTAAGTTGACACAAACTGTTATATTTCTGATAAGCGAGCAGGGAAAGTCAATATTATTCTGTCAAGCTACAGTAAGCAAACGCTAACACTTATAGCAAGGCAGACATGGGAGAGAGTTGTTTCAATATCACCCACGTTGATCTGCCAAAGTGAATGAATCAGGGTATCCTTCTTATCTTCAATAGCTTTTTCCAAGTTTTCATCTCTGCTTTCTCCTCCTTGGTTTAGCCTTTTCAGCTCTTCTTGGATTTGAATCAAGTTCACGGCAACTACTCAAGTGCAAGTGTGTGTGTGTATTTACATATACCAGTTTCATTAGAAACTTCCAAAATCAGGAAAGGCCTCCATCAATCATTATTCAGATAAAATATCCAGATGCTATTAGATTCTGCAGTCTGGTCTAGACGCACCAGAAGCAGCCATGACCTGTGACTTTATCTTATGTCCTTTGTCAATTACCCACTCTGCTAAAAATGGTACTCTCACATATCGGTTATCCTTTCCTATTTCTCTTGCAGCTTTTCGCGTGTAAATATACCCAATTGTGTGTAGCATGGCCTCCCCAAATGCTGAAGATGGTGTCAGATATCAGTTAATAAATTCGAAGCAAAGTAAAAACCAATAAAATTAATCACCCAAAAAAAAATTTGTAGCCTTCTACAGTTAAGACATGATTCTTATAAAGGACATCTTTCATCGAGTAATGTTAGTATAATACTCTCATTCTAGGACCATAATTAAATATATTCTGCACCTTGGCAAATCATGATAATGGGTTTACAATTTTTTGAATAAAAAAATGATTCTCGTACCCTTATTTTTAAAAAGTACAATATTGAAAAGAGAAAAAAATTATTGAATAATAATTAATTACAAGAGTATAATAAATACTGGAAAAAAATTTTCCTTTTTCCTTTTTGCTTTTCCATAACAAACCAAACATGCCATTAATACGAGAAACTCCTAACTGTTTGGATTATATTCAAAACGCCATTAGTAGAAATGCACCATTTGGTTAGCAAATTGGAAAGGTATTTCAATTATTATTCTATTCTACGTACGTACCATGAGAAAAGATTGTAAAGTGAGACTAGACTTACCAGCTTGAGAAAGCTGGGTTGCTTCTGAATTTGCCCATGTTGTAAATTCTTCTGTTTGACCATCGACATATGGTTGGAGGTGAAGTTTAAGAGCGGTTATTATAAGCTTTTCTTCCCTATCTTTTTGCCAGGCCTACAGATCCAAATTACAGCAGTTTAGCTGTGTGTGTGTGTGTATATATATATATATATGAAGAAGTGGGAAGCAGAAACTTAGCTAGCTAGCTAGGAACTTCATCTGATATATATAATAACAAACAGAGGACGTATACTTTTATCTTCTCTTGAATTATTAGCTTTCGAACTTCAGGATCGTGTTGGCCTTCCTCAACTTCTATAGATGCTAGAGAAGCCCATGCAAGTTGCCCTATATATTCTTCAAAACATTCACTTGCAAACAGCAGCCCAAATACAGCTGTAGGGTCTAACATGGATTCTCTGCCAAACAAACCAAAAAAAAAAATCAGTATATTATTCACGTTTTCTCAATTCACATATAAATACTAAGGCCTGAACCAGTAGGTTTAGCAAGACAAGGTCACGGGAAGTGAGAAGGGGGGAAAAATCACCGAAGGAGATATCATGAAAACAAACATGTTAAAAAGTAGTATTCTGAAAATATGACTTTAAGGCTTCCATTGTATGCAGAGACAGAATTTCTTGAATGATGGAGATCACTGAAAGGATTTTAACCTTTTTTTTTTCCAGTTATATTTAAGGTTGTATATAAATTACGGTGGTACTCCAGACTTTCCATGCTTATCATATGCTTCACGCTTTGTAGGATCACTTAAAACCTGGTACGCCTCACCAAGTTGCTGTGCACAGAATGCCACACAAGACAACATGAAAAGGAAATTGAAACAGAAAGCAAGATATGGATTGACTTTTTTTTTTATTCCAATAATCAAGACAACTGAAGGAAGAAACTGGTGATAAAACAAGGTAGAATGATTTATACATGTTCTGGACACAAGCCAGGAATAATAATCATCCACAGAGTTAAGACACTTGTATCTTGAAGAGCAATAAATCCAAAATCTGCATCACATAACATTCATTCATCAACATACTTAACTGAAAATTGTTGGCTGCTTGGGGATCTTCATGGTTCTTATCCGGATGAACTATCCTTGCCTGCATCATAGCTCAATGATGAACAGAACACCAGAAATGCACAAATGATATACACATTTATATGAAGAATAGGATCACTATGCAAGTGTAAGAGAGCAATTGATCATTGGAAAACATAATCATTTAAGGGTGTCAGCACCCATTTCTACTTTCAGAAATCAGAAAGGGAAGCTTATTAATGACCTTGATATAATAGGCCTTCTTGATCTCGGCAGGGGCCGCATCAACTTTGACACCTAATGTATCGTAGTACGGAGTGTCCTTCACCATAGCTTAATATCCCAATCCCAATCCCAACCTCTAACAAGTAATTTATAAAAACGCAATCAGTCAGTTATCACCATGATTTGATGCACATTTGGAAGCGAAATGTAATAATAAATGAGTAAAAACCTCAAGAAATTGTTAAATTCCCAGGAGGATTTTCATGAAAGAACAAGAGACGTACGCGTAGCCCAACAATAATTACCCAGAAACCACATACGAATCAAACTGATATCATTCTTGTGATTTCCTTCTTCCTTTGAAGACGAAGGTGCAACGTAATTATCCTAACGACGAGAAACTCTTTGGCTCTGTATTATTTTTTGCAATATTTTTTTTTCTATTTTGTGAAAATGTTTTTGTTTCCGAATTTGCGATAAAAGAACTATAAGTTTTATTCTAATTTGCAAGAAAAATATTTCAAAATTAAAAACAAAATTTCTTCTTCTTGTTCTTTTTGGAATAATAAATGAACAATACATTAAAAAGCAATAAAGGTAGAGTTTTGCCGCCTCGCCATTATGGTCTTACCTGGATCAATTCAAATTAATCAAAGTCTATATGATTAGCATCTTAGCCAATATAGGTGGTTTGATTAAATATATATATATAAACAACATTTCATCATCTTTATTTATGCCCTTTGTAAACTTACTTTGAAACTACCTTGTGTATGTCTCGGTTATACTGGCCCAAAAAAGTTGTTTCTAATTCTATGGCCGAAGTTGTGTGTAGGTTAGTTCGCAATATGTTTATTATGCCCAAACAAAAATTTTAGAAATGAGTCCACCAAAAAAAATTTCAGAAATGAGTTGAATTTAATTCTAAATATAAAAGATTTTAAATTACCTCATGAATTTTAAGAAGAGTTTAATTATTAAATTTATCAAGAAATTTTAATATCTTTTACTATTTATTTTTATTAATTACATTATCTCTTATACTTTTCATAACATTATTTCTTACCTATTAATTATAAATCAAGGATATAAATAAAAAACTAATCAATGCATTAATTAAACAACTCTACAAAATACCTCATGCCTATATTTGGAGACTAAATAAATGTGCCTTATATTTAGATGGGAGTGAATAAATTATTTAGTGCTATTTGGTGAAATTCAAGAGTTGTCGGCCCCACAGCCATTAACGGTCTACAACTGTTTGTAACTGCCATTCACCACTATTCTAAAACGTGCACAACTCCAGAGGGTGAGATAAGGCATTGCAGCACCACGCTTAAAAATGGAGGTCAAAACCATGTCCCATGCTCTGCAGCTTCACGCACAAGTTCTGAAATTAGGAGACACTCAGACCAACGAATCCCAGAAAAATTTGTCCAATCTCTTCACTTTCGCCGCCCTCTCGCCTGCCGGTGATCTCAACCACGCTTGTCTCATCCTCAAATCCAACCCTTCCTTAAACTCTTACTTCTACAACACCATCATCCGAGCTTACTCTCGGAGTTCCGACCCCACCCATCCCTCGCAAGCTCTCTCTCTTTTCCTCTTAATGCTTCACAGGTCGTCCTATAACATGCCGGGACCTGATAAGTTTACTTTCCCTTTCGTACTCAAGTGTTGTGCCCGTTTGAATCTCACCCTTCAAGGGAAACAGATCCATGGGTCGATTGCTAAAATGGGTTTGAGTTCGGATTTGCATATTGGGAATTCGTTGATTTATATGTATTCAAAGTTTGGAGAATTGGATGTTGCACTTGATGTGTTTGATAGAATGTCTGTGAGAGATGTGGTGTCCTGGACTTCTATGATTGATGGCCTTGTCGACAATGATCGACCTACTGAGGCCATAAAGAAGTTTGAAAAAATGTTGGAATGTGGGGTTGAGGTGAATGATGCCACGGTTGTGTCTGTTTTAAGAGCATGTGCTGACCTGGGTGCGTTAAGTGTGGGAAAGACAGTGCATAAAATAGTGAAGGAACGGAAAATTCATTGTAAGTGTAATGTTATGACAGCACTTATTGATATGTATGCAAAAAGCGGGTGTATAGAAAGTGCATGGCAGGTCTTTAACGATGATGTTATGAACAAAGATGTTTTTGTTTGGACAGCCATGATTTCTGGCCTGGCTAGCCATGGACAATGCAAGGAAGCTATTGGCTTGTTTTCTGAAATGGAAGCTGCTAAGATAAAACCTGATGAAAGGACAATGACAGCAGTTTTATCAGCATGTAGGAATGCAGGCTTGATTCCTGAAGGCTACATGTTTTTGAGTAGCATGCAAAAACAATATGGTATAAGACCAACAGTTCAGCATTACGGTTGCATTGTAGACCTCCTGGCTAGAGCAGGTCGTTTGAAAGAAGCTGAAGAGTTCATTAATAAAATGCCAATTAAACCTGATGCAGTACTGTGGAGAACCCTGATATGGGCTTGTAATGTTCACGAGGATACTACTAGAGCTAAGCGTTTGATGAAACACCTTGGGTTACAAGAGATGGATACAGATGATAGTGGAAGTTTCATACTTGCTAGTAATGTTTATGCATCAGAGGGAAAGTGGTGTAATAAAGCAAAGGTGAGAGAGTTGATGAAACAAAAAGGACTAGTAAAGCCACCAGGATCTAGTAGGATTGAAGTTGAAGGTGTAATACATGAATTTGTGATGGGAGATTATAATCACTCTGAAGCAAAGAAGATATACTCCAAATTAGATGAAATAGTGGATAAATTGAGAAGAGAAGGATATCGTCCAAAAGTTTCAGACGTCTTGCTTGAAGTAGATGATGAGCAAAAAGCAAATCAGTTGCTTCACCATAGTGAGAAGCTTGCTCTTGCTTTTGGATTAATCAGGACTAATCCAGGGTCTGACATCCGGATCGTGAAAAATCTAAGGTCTTGTGAGGACTGTCATGACTTTATGAAACTAGTATCTGGGGTATACCAAAGAGGTATCACAGTAAGAGACAGATTACGTTTTCATTATTTCAAAAATGGTGACTGCTCTTGCAAGAATTACTGGTAGCAAGAAGGATTATTGTTAGATATTGATAATTAATTTGCTATGAGACAGACATAATAATTGCTAGCTTTGAGGCACAATTTGGCAACCGAGAAAATGTAGATATGTAGAAATGTCCACCGGTAATGTTGGCTTCAAAGAGGAAATTCGTTTACATTCTTTTTTGTATATTGCTTATTACTTTATTTAGTGGAAAAAAATCACTGAACTATTTATTATTTTTTGCACTTGTTATTTATATAACTATTCTGCAGGGTCAGGGGAATAATGATATAAGAAGTGTAACTATATGGAGGAAATCTGCCATCTTTTATGAGCTAAAAGTTAACACCCTGTTAACTTTTCTGCAGTCTAGCATCTTCGCTGAGACATGGAACGGAATGAAATTAATGAGATTATTACAAAGATGAAGGATGTAACAGTATCCAGAACCTCTCTTCTGAAGTTAATACCCTTAAAATTTTCTTGTGGAGTCACCCTGTGCATACAGCTAGTCTTTACAGCTCTATGATTATTACTTGGGAAACTGATACTGATTGGAGATAGTTCTTAAATTCTTCAAAAGCAAGGCACATGTTCTCACAGAAACTTCCTACATCAGGGTTTTATGAGAGCTCATAAGTTGACCTTTTTTTGATGAAAAGGGATATGCGTGACTATGTCTCGCGCATTTCTTGGTTTGTTTATAAACTAATCTGGACTATGCTTTGCTTTTTTGAATTCTTAGAATCACTAATATAGAAAGTCAAGGTTTGTAGTTATCAATTTAATGTTTTCTGCATAACTGAAGTTGGATAGGGAAATGAACTTGTTTCTAGAATATCTTGTTGCATGTTTCTGTTAGTAAAAGAACTCATATGGATCCGAATTAAAATAATTAACATAAATAAACAAACAAAAGTAGTCATAAATAAATTGAGAGGCTAAATAGAAAGAGTCAATTTGTGAGAGAAAAAGAAAAACACTAATATGAATAGTCAAGTTTGGTGGTTATCAATTTGAATTTCTCTACATAACTCTGGTTGGATAAAGAAACGAATATTGTTTCTAGAATACCAGTTTTCTTATGTTTTTCACAAGATTATGGTTGAATAAGTCTCATACATTTTTTTCTCTCTTCCTCTTTAATTTATCACACAATAATATAATCCTCTTCGTTTTTTTAATTATATATTCAAAATAGAATTTATCAAAACATATATATGTAGGACATGTCCACTTATCCATATTACTTAAATGAACAAAATGCCTCTGTTCCCAAATGGCTACCTCTAGTTCACTCTCTCATTTTAAATGATGATTTTTTTTAGCACTAAAATATTCCTTAACTAACAACCGAAAACTAATCCCTTCAAGATGTAAAGATTACTGAAGTAGATTTTACCTCTTACAACATGGTCTTTTTCATACACATGACTAAGAGCTACTTAATATAATTCTCGGAAAATAACTTCACGGGAAGTGTATTTCTTAGAAAGTTAACTTATCGAGAAGTTCATATATAATCTACTTTTTTTATTTCTTGAAAATTTAAATAATTTTTTAAATAAATAATGATATTTTAATTTTAAAAACATAAATATCCTATTTATTCAAAAAATTAAGGTTTTTTAAGAAAATATCATAAAATGTTTGGGAAGTAAAACTTCCCAAGGTTTTTTTATTCTAGAAGTAAAATTTCCCAAATTAAGTTCAACTTCTCGGAAATTTATAAATTTTTTTCAAACATAGCAACATCAATTAATCTATTTTCTGATAAGTTTAACTTTTCTTTCCTACTTCTCCCATACCAAGCAAGTCTTAAAAATCAAACTCAAGATAATATATTTAAAGAACATAACTATCTACCATATGTGTCAAGACCTTGTTGATGAATAATGATTATATTTTTATTTCACTATATTCATTCACTAATCCATCCACTAATCCATCCACAACATTTGCATTCAACCTTTGATTTCTCTTTCAATATTTAAACCCTTCCTTTCCCCCTTCTCAATTAATTAGTTAATTAAGTAATTGATTAATTAACTAATTAATGTAACGAATCCTTTTTTAATAGATAGATTCTAGATCATTCTAGCACTAGACAATGCTTGAAGACACATTGATTCTAGGTCACTATAAGCTTGGTCAATTAGATGGCAAGATAAACAAATGGTTAGGATCCAAAGTGACAGAACCATTAAAGAGAATGGGAGACCACATGTGGTGTCCAGCTTTCCAGTTATAAGATTCTGCCAAAACACTCCCCTTTTTATAACATGCAATCAAATCCCAAAACAACATATCATGGGAGATTTCATCATCCTTGTCCTTCTTTGCACATGTTGGGCCTAATTTTTTTCATTTATTAAGTATTTGTACCATGCTTTCCTTTTTTCTTCTCCTTTGCACCTTTCTTCTTTCTTATTTCTTAAGTAAAATAATGATTCTTTGGTCGCCAAGATCTGTCATCTTATATATTTATTTATTGACCATACCTAATGAGTAAGTCAGAATTATACCAATATAAAATATAAAATTTATAATAAACCATATTATTCTATTTAATATTCATAAGTGATAAATAGTACACCCCATTTCTCAAACCCCATGTAATATACAAGAACCCGTTCTTTGTAATAATTAGATTTCAAAAATATAAAAAAAATGTAGGGACTTCTTTTGAGACTTCTTAAAATTAAATAGATATCTTTTTATTTCTAAAATTCACACAGACCTCTCCTAAAAAAAAAAAACTAAATTACATCATTTTTGAAATTTTATAAACACATTTTTTAAAGTTCTCATAAATTTCTACTAAAAACAAAAATTAAATTCACGGGCATCCTTCAAGTTTTGTTAAATTATAGACATCCCTTTTATATTTAAGAAAGATTTGTATATCCTTTGTAAATAAAGAAAATTTTGTATAATTCTAATAAAATTCAAGAGAGATTTATATAATTTATTTTTTTAAAAATTATTATGTTTTAAAAACAATAAGTAGATCCTTATGTTTTTAACAAAATTCAAGATAATTTTATATTGCTTTTGAAAATAAAAAGAAATGTTTATATAATCTTAGTAAATAATTTAAGGAAGGCATATGTAATTCATTTAAATGAAAAAAACAATAATGTATCTAAAATATTAAATTTTGGAACAGAGCTTGAGGATGCCTTCAGTGAAAATATAAAAATAAAAGACGATAAATTGCAAACAAGAGCCCTCTACTTCTTTAATTTATTAAGTTTGGTCGTCAAAGACATCATGAAAATGAACACCATACATGTACAATTTCCATTGGCTGAATTTCAATTCAAAGCAAACGAACAATCAGTACCATTAACTTGTACCCAGAATTGCATTCTAAGTCTATCCTTCTAGAAGACAGGTATTAAACAATTGAACACAAACCAAACAAATTGACAAAACAAGATCAAATTTCATATTTTTATTTCTCTCTCTCTCTCTTCCAGCATAATTTCTGGTGCTATGTTCTTGGACACAATAGAAGATAACATTTACATGAACTTATGGCCACCAAAACCACCCATTCTGATTATTCTTTCTTCATTTAAGTAGTGACCATTATGAGAAAGAATATTTGAGTTTCTTAATTTCAAAAGGAAAAAGGAATAGGAATAAAGTTAAATTCTGCGGGTGCAAGTCGCGTCAAATATTAAAAATTAAAAAGAATAATTTAAATGAAGGAGATTAATGCAGAATAGGAAGTGAAAATGAGAATGTAGATAATTCCAAACAATAAGTCCAATCACTTTTGAAACTTGAAAAATGATTCTCTCACAACTTGGTGTCTTCCCTCCATTTGATATCTTGTTACTATGCCAATACGTAGCATCAATCAATAGCATTGGTGGATCCCTTGTGCTAATCTTGAGATTCTTACTTTGCAACTTTATAGATTATGTTACTGTTAAACAACAACTCACAGATTTCATTCCTCTTTAATAATAATAATAATCTCACACTGCACTCTCTATATGCATCTTCAACATTATTGGAAAAATATCCATCATTTTTATAACAAACCATCCCATGCCGGTATTATCCACTAAGTCATATTCTAATTAAAGTAGGTCTTAATTAGAGAAAAATTATCTTAATATGACTTTTTTCTATATATAAAACTCAAACTTAAAATTTTATTTAAAAATATTAAGAGTCTCTTATCTTTCAACTCAATCATAATTGATTGACTTTAATATACAAAGTGCCCCATTTTCTTTTACACAAATATAGAGATTGAGAAGTGAATGATTAAAATTGACTATAATGTGTTTCTTCTGCGTTAGTGGGGGGCTAGCTGTTACTTGTTATGATCAAGTATTTATTCATAGGTCAGAAGTTAAAATCACCATTTTACATAGAGATATATTGGATTTTTTTTTTTGTTTCTTTTGGGTTGGGGGATGAGATATAAGTGATTTCAACATCTTCAATTTTATTTCTGATGGCAATCTTAAAAAAGATTTCTAAGTTGAATTAATGAAATTTTTAAGTGAGAGACTCATAATTTCTAACTTACTATAACTGATTTTAGCACTTTTAATTTTATTTCAGAAGGCAACCTTGAAAAAAAATTTCTAAGTGAGATTAATGAAATTTCAAAATGAGAAGCTTGTAATTTTCAATTCAGTATAATTGATTTCAACACTCTCAGTTTTATCAAACTTCATACTGGTGATTGTGCCGACACTGGCAACATTTCCAATCACCAGAGCTCCGACGGCATTGATGACTTTGGTGAGGGAAGGAGGAAAGAAGGGACGGAGGAGAAATATTTTTATCCAATTAATTTTTTTTCCTCTCTAAAAACCTAGATTCTTTTAAGAGATTTTAATTATTGAAGTTTCCTATTTAGGGATATTTGTCTTTTTAAACATGTTCTCATTTAGGATTTTCGAACAAAAAAAAAAGTGCTACGCTTAACAAATGAACGAGTTGACTGTCAAACACGCACCGTTACATCATCGTACGGATAATTAATTCATAAAGTGATATAGCTAACCTTGCTTTGCTTTTCTAAATGCACCGCTTAACACTATTTTCATTTGTTTCACAATTAATTAATGTACTTAATCTTCTCGCGTGCCTAATTCTACTTTTCTTCTGATCAGGCGGCTAGTAAGGAAGAATAAAAATGAACGAAGACAAGAAAATAAGGAAGAGAAGTACATATTTAAATTACAAACCATGTGTCTTGGGATTTATAAGTTTATATATATATATATATACAGATAATTATTTATTTGATCTTCTTAATTAAAACATAATTGCTAATTAAGGAAGTTCATATCCTGTACGAACTTTTCTCCTAAAAACACTTGATAGTCTAATTTAAAATACCGATAATCAAAAGACTCAATTAACTTATTAATTCTTACGAGATGAAACGTTCAATTAAAAAAGAAAGACTAATGTGTATATATTAGTTAATTATATGCCAACATATATTGCTCTGGGAGATTTTAATTATATATATATATATATATATAAAGGATGCGAGTGTAGGGTTGCATTTATATGTTGGCATATGTTTGGACATGCAAAATCACCCAAAAGGCGAATTTCTCGTTTAATTTAAAATTAGTTGAAAAGCTGTGGTGTGGAATGGGTGTCAACCGGAGGGAGTTGATTGATCGCCATGCTGTAAGTATTCAGATCGGTTGTAATAGTAAAAAGTTTTTTTTTTTGTAGTATTTTAGATTTTCAACACAAGAAAGATAATAAATTTACCAATTCAAAATTTCAATCACAAAAGTAAATAATAATCAAATTGAGAAACTCAAATTAAAAAGAAAAAAATAAAAAGTAATAGTTTTGATTCAGTTACTAGAAGTGTCAAGAGATCAGAGTTTATCTTATATGATAACTAGATTTTATTCCTTAATTGGACTCTGTACAATTATTATGACCATTGATTCTAAAGTGTCATAATTACCTTTTGGTCAATTAGTTCTTATTTAATTAGAATTCAATTTACTCTCACATAATTAAAGTTTCTAATCAAATCTTGAAATTACAACATAAGTTACCATAAATTCTTAATTCTATTTTTTGATTAGTTATTTGTGTTTATCTCTCTAGATTTATATTCACTCTTCACTTTTCAATCTATCAAGTTTACCCATTAATTATAATCTATGGTAATCAAGTATAAAATCCACATGAACGAACAAGAAAGATAAATATAATGAAAAAAATAAATTAAATTTAACTTGAAGAACAAATCCAAAAAATCATAACCAAAAAGGATAAATCCAGCCAATTTCAGTCAGGCTACATTCTTACCCCTGACTGGGAAGTTTAGATACACATGAAAAAAAAAACAACGTAAAACTAAAATCCCAAATCATGATAAAAATAATAAGAAAAAAGATATTATAATGGAAAAAAAATACAATTTTACTCTAATACTCCTTAGATTTTCTTATTCTTTCCCACAGATTGTTTCTAATTGCTCCCAAATGTATTTAAATAGTGTTTTCTGATCTTCAAGTGCTTTTCTAAATATCTATTTGTGTTTCTACCGCATCCCTTTTAATATTAAAGGTCTATAAGACCATAAAAACTTGTAATATCATATAATTGCATAAAAAGATAAGTTAGGCATGCGAGAAGAGCCGGTGCCAGGTACTTTTAATTTCCTCCTTCTGGTGCCGAGTTGAATGGTGTCTTTCAAGTCTTCTCGCCTACTCACCCATGGCTGGGTGAGAAAATATGGAGAGGAAAAATAGACTTCATATTTCATAGTTAACCCCCACATTTTGGCTCCACGTAACTCAAAACCCTTAACAAATATTTATGTAATACAAATATACTCTAAGTTATGCATAATCATATCAAAAAGTATTAAATTACAATATTTTAAGATAAAAAAAGGTACTAAATATGGATATTTTATAAGTGTAAAATAGACATATCATTGATATAACAATCCTTCCTTGTTTAATTAATAATAATTAATAATTAACTAACTGTGTACCGATTGTAATTGTTAGTTGTTACGTAAGTGCTCACGAAACCATACTTCGAAATATTTTTGGGTAGTGAGTGACGTCCTCATAATTATAATAATAGTAATATAATATAAAACATTGACAGCCCTCGTCACTTTAAAATATGATTTGTATTTTGTGGAACAAAAATGTGACATTAAATGCAAAAACAAAAACAAAAGATAGACCATTTTTTTAAAAAATTTTGCTAAAATTCTCTGAAAAATAAAAAGAAATTATATCTATCTGTTTTGAATTTTATTTTATTAGAGTTATATAATAATATTTGAAAAATCATTTAAAGTGGTCTGAGCATATACAAAACAGCTGGTAAGAGGAGTCAGTGAGAAGAGTCGATCAAATGGTTTGGAACACTATCAAAAAATGTAGATGAAGATAAAAAATAACACCAAAGCTTTATTTGGAATTGAAAGAAAATAGGGGGAGAAAAATACTAAGAGAAAAAATAAAGATGAATCTAGACAAGAGAGTATCTAAGTTCCTTCTTGTTTTCTCTCTGAATTTTCCTCTTCCTCCTATTTTCCTCTCATCCAAATGGAGAATACGAGAAATTATAAGAAATAACTTCTTAATAAATAATTTATTTAAGGAAATGATATTTGATAAAGTTCATTAATATCGTATGATTCATATAATTGACCTTACATGAGTGAGATAAAATTAATGTTGTTGTTATTTTTGTAAAGTTATATAATATTTGTTTTTAAAATTTACACAAAATTTTCCAAAAAATAATGAGTTGATTAAACAGATTTCTCTTAGGTTTTATTAAAATTTTATAAAACTCTGTTTTTTAAGAAAAACTCGTATATATTATTTTAAAAAATATATTTAATTTGCTCTTCAATTTCAATAAAATATTTATGAATTTCAAAGTTGGAAAAGAGAACTAAATAATTTTTTTTGGCCAACAATTTTAGCATAATTAAAAATATTGATATTGATATTAAAATAAGTAAATAATTTATACAATTTTGGTAAAACTAAACTATGGGTCTCGTGCTTCGCACAAAATATAAAATAAGATCATTTCTCATAACTTATAAATGATATAATTTTTATGGATTTTATATTATTTATATTGATTAACATGTGTGTGTGGTGGGTGTATATGTATGTAATTTGTTCTTAAAATAAAGTGAATTGCAAAAATTATTTAAAAAAAAAAGACCTCGGGATTAGTTATTGCGTTTTGTTTCTTTTCCTCATATAAGATGGCGAAGTACAAAAGTTTGGCATCTTGAGAAAACTATTGCCTCTTTGGCATCTTGAGAAAACTATTGCCTCAGTTTCTAACTATTCTATTCTACTCATGTTTGGAATCACAGTGTCTTACGGCTACCAGCCACTAACCTCATGAAAAAATTAAAAAATTAACACACTGGATTGAATAGGAAAAACAAAAATTTTTTTAAATAAAGCATTGGGTCGAATTATTAGAAATGAAAAAAATTATGTTATGATAATTACTTTTTATTTAGAGTTACAATAGTCAAGTTTGAATTAATTGATAGTATCATAGTTAAAAAAAATTCATTTTAGTAAAAGTAAAAAATGTGGATGCAGAATTTTCTTTCCATGTTTACTATCAATTTTTTATTTTACAAGTCAGATGATGTTAAAAGGTAAAATATATTTATATTTTTTCAATAAATGTAAAAAGTCAATTAAATAATATTCGTTATTTTTTATTAAGTTGCTAGTTGGAGTGCTTGAAGTCGTATTTTTATTTGTTTACTATCACTGTGGTTTGCTGCAGAAATTCCACTTTTATATTTATTGCAAAGTAGCTCAAATTCGGCTTATAATACACACAGACACACACAATGTTTGATTTAGTAATCTTGATATAAACTATTATTTCAAAAATCATTTTGGCAAGTTCGCTGTGACCCAACCACACGCTTAATGCTAATCTTGATAAACAATGAGAGCAAATAACATCAAAAAATAGTTAAATTACATTCTTACCCCTCCCTCAAAACATATCAATATATAAAAATATATATGCTTGTTATTACACAGACAGACAGACAGACACAATAGCCAATAGATAAATATATATATATATATATATGTGTGTGTGTGTGTGTGTGTGTGCGCATGTAGAAGTATATATTAAAATTTATAAAATTGCACACCATTCAATATCCATTAGTCATTAAAAAAATGCAATTTATCTCAAACTCTATTTAATATATTGGGCTCACCTCTAATTTCAAATTACAATTTGTTTTTCTATCTTAGAAAAACATTTTTGAACTATATCATTATAATTCAATTAAGTCTTCTTAGCGAATATTTTATTATAATACCATTCAATTTGAAGGGCATATGGAATTCTAACTAATTTATAACTAAGCAGACCATATTATTTATGCTTAGAGTAAAGATCTTTTAACTCAATTTTTTTTTATATTCATGAGGTTGCACATGAAAATTTCCTTTTAAGAAATTAGACACCGATTTACCTTAATTATTAAAAAAATTGAAGTCTAGGTTAGGAGTTTAGTGATAAACTTGAAGGAAAAGATGGAATTGTTTTTGCGTAATCAAAAGTATTCCTGGTAGCTATAAAAACCCATCTTCCTCGGAAGAATAAAAGTAGAAACGAGTGAGAAATCAAACCACTAATTATTTACTTAAAAAATAAAAGCCCTTATCATTAATGTCAACAGAGACAGAGAGAGAGAGGAACATTTTTAAACCTGGTGACGTGGAAGTGGAATCAGTGATTTCAGTGTATGAAAGAGGCTCACTTGTATAAGCATTTGCATGAGTTGCTAATTTTACCCTCAAGGCCTCGTTTTGACCTTGTCCTTTTCGGACTTTTCACTACTTGAAGCATCTCTCTTTCTCTTTCTCTTTCTCTTTCTTCTCCCCAAGAAAGAAAGGAAAAATACATTTTGAACCTCCCAAACAAAACATTTTTAAATTAGAAATCCTAAAAATTCAAATCTTTTAAAACACTCCTCTTCCCTCCCTTCTGTCCTCCCTCTCATTTCATCATTCCTTCACCAAGTCAATGATGTCACTGAAGCTCTGGTCGTCGACAACATCGCCAGAGTTCCGGTGATAGAAAATGCTGATGGCATTGATGTAGTCCTTGAAGTGAAGTTTGATAAAATTGAGAGGGTTGAAATTAATCATAGTGATCTAGAAATTTTTAGTTTCTCACTTGAAAATTTCATTGAACCTACTTGAAAATTTTTTTCATTATTGCCTTCTAAAATAAAATTAAGAATATTGAAATCAATTATAGTGAATTTAAAATTACAAGTTTTTCATTGAGAGATTTCATTAATTCAATATCGAAATTTTTTTCAAAATTACCTTCTAAAATAAAATCGAGAGTGTTGAAATCAATTATAGTGAGTTGGAAATTATGAGTTTCTCATTTGAAAATTTCATTGATCCAACTTGAAATTTTTTCAGAAGGTAATTCTGAAAAAAAATTTCCAAGTTGAATCAATGAAATTTTTAAGTGAGAAACTCGTAAATTTCCACTCACTATAATTGATTTCAATATTCTCAATTTTATTTCAGAAGCTAATCTTGAAAAAAAATTCAAGTTGAATTAACAAAATTTCTAGGTGATAAACTTATAATTTCCAATCCATTATAACTGATTTAAACACTTTCAATTTTTTTTCCAAAGGCACTGATAAAAAAAATATTTCTAAGTAAAATCAATAAAATTTTTTTGGTGAGAGATATATGATTTCCAACTCACTATAAATGATTTCAATGCTCTCAATTTTATCAAACTTCATTCCAGTGACTATACCAATGCTGGCAATATTTCTGATTGCCGGAGCACCAGTGACCCCACTTGTTCTGGTGAGGGAAGGAGGGAGGGAGGAGGGATATTTTAGTCAAACTGATTTTTTTCTCCTCAAAAGAGCTTAAGTCCTTTTAAGAAATTTGAATTTTATAATTCCCAACCAGAGAATATTTTACTTGGGAGGTCCTAAAGTGTTTTTTCCCCCTCTAAAATCCCCAAATTACAAATCCAACCTATATATAGAAATAGAATACGCCCTCAAAATCTTAGGAACTGTTTGGTTCTATTTTTGAAAATAGTTTTTTTATTTTCAGAAATAGAAAACTTGTTTGGTAAATCTGTTTTTTATAAACTGTTCTGGAAAATAGAAAAATAAAAGAACAGAAAACTCAGAACACCTTTAAAGTGTTTTGTAGTTTTTGTTTTGAAAAACACAAGAAAATGTGAGAAACGTCCACCTTATTAATGGTAAAGTTATAAATTTTGAATAACTCATCTATCACTCACTAATTATGATTTTGAGAATAATTATTTAAACAAATTTTTTTCTTTTTTTATTTTCAAAACTTATTCTCGAAAACAGTTTTATAAAATTGTTCTCGAAACAATACAATAAAAAACAATGTCAAAGGTCTAGACCATTTTTCCAAGCAACCACTTTATTCATTATGATGCACTCTACTCTTACTCATTCTTTACCTAACTTTCTCCATTTGATCTTTTCTCAAATGTTTCACTTTTTCCTTTTTAACTAATGTGAACTCAACACTTTCATGTACACTTGATGATGCCAGTGGGCTGTGCTTCCCTCTCGTTTTCTTGATTTATTTCTTCCATATTTACCTTATAATTTTGTGATGTATATTTTTTTGGTTCTATATTCGAATGCAAGAGTTTTCTTTTTCTTTTTTCTTATAAGCGAATGAACAGGATCTTTATCTTAGACTAGAACTAGATTTTTCTTTCTGGTGTGAATATGTTGCTTATTAGTCTAATATATATTGTTTAATATTCATTTTGAAAAAATTACCTAAATTATGTGAACTTAATGACAACATTGTCGTGAATCAAATGGTAAGGTCAGTTGAGAAGTTTTAATTAATACTAATAAAGTAATGAGCTGTAGAAGTATAATGGGAAAAAAATTTATTATGTGCATTGTGGTGGATTTCCATATAGATACACGTTTATTTTTATTTTTTGTCTTTCAATATGTTATAAATATTAGAATAAGAAATTCATAAATAACTTAATACTCCCTCCATTTTTTTTATAAGTTCTTGTTAAAGAAATTTTTTTTTATTTATAAGTTCTTTCAAAAGATTAAGACAAAATTAATTACTATTTTTTCAATTGAACTAAATTTATATATTTTTTCTTATATATTTTTTGTATTATTTTTCAATTAAAAGTTAACATGTAAACTTTTTAAGTTTTTTTAAATTTAAGAAGTTAATACTTTTAATATATAATTAATAATTAAATCTATAATGTATTAAAAAATAATTTACATATTAACTTTAAATTAAAAAATAATGTGAAAAGTACATAAGGAAAATCATAGGGATATTTTCCTTTTCGATTATATACTTATCTTAATTAATAAAAAAATGGTAAATTAGAAAAATTAAAATAATTTTTTTATAAATTAATTGTATTTCTCAATTTATATACTGATTTGTATAAAAAAAATGGAAGGAGTACTTCAATTTAAAAATTTAATCTGAAACCCCAATATTACTATTAATAATCTCATAGCTTTATTGTATGAAAAGAACTCCAGATTATCTTACTTTAATCTCATACCCAAATCCAAGTATAAAAATCGTATTTTTTTCACAAGTGGAGTGGTGCCTCAATTACCATCTTTGTGTATTAGTGCCAATTGAGCTAATAATAAATGGACACTTTGATATAACAAAAATGACTTAATACTACTATTCATTTTTCCTTGGCTCAGAGTCAGAATGCACACAGGTCTCACGAAAGGTTCTCTCTCCATTAATTCTGTCCACAATCTGTGCAGTTAATGCTAATTGCCTTATGAAAAACTGAAAAGTGAAAACTGATGGGAAAGATTGAAAAAGGATGAGAGAGAAAATCAGAAAATTATGTACTGTCTCGTTTGTTCATTGGCTCATAACTTTCCTTTTGGACTACAATATTTTCCAAGGTAATTTTTCTTCGAGATAGTACTACATACGTAAAAGGACTAGATTTACCTAATATTTTTTTTTGTCTCATATTATTTGCATTTTATAGATATTATTTTATTTAATAATATAACATATTCTATATTTTATAAAATTTGGTAGAGTGTGAAGAGAGATAATTTAATAAATGATATAATTATATATTTTTTATTTTATATTATAAAATAATATAAGAAATTTTTTTATTCTATGACATAAGATAATGTATAATAATTTATTATTTTTATTTATTATATATTATATTATTAGTATTATAATGTATACTATATTTAATAAAATTAATGGGAATAAAATTAAATATTTTAATTTTTTTAAGAAATTTAAAAATATAATAAAATTTTCTTAATATACATGATAATGATCTCGTTACTTTATAATGTGGAATTGAGGAAGTAATTAATTTCAAAAGAAAAGTGAACATAGGGTAGTTTTAAAATCACAGTTGTTTTTTTTAAATCAAGAGTACTTCCAACTATCTTTAATTTTTTTAATATATGTAATTTTTATAAAATATTTTATATTATGAGAAAGAGGGAGTATATAAAATTTATGAAATCAAACATTTAACTAGTTGCACCCCTACACTTCCAGTCCATAATATACTAGTTATATTTTAAAAAAATTATTTTAATTTAAAATATAGATATTTTTAGGCATGATGCATTAATGATTTTTTTTGCTCTTGACTTCAATTAAGAAGCAGGATAAAATAATTAGAATTTAATTAGAATAATATTGACAATGACTAATCTTTGTTTGATAAATTTAGTTAATTGGTCAACTTTTAATTTATTTTTTTAATTTGTGTAAAATTTTTAAAATAAAACTTATATTATAAATAAAAAAATTAATTTAAAAGATAAAAGCCTCTACGAAAACCCTCTATCTGTTGCGCCACCCTAATTGATGCACTCTGATAATTTGGTACTATATACAGTGAGTCCTATTAGTTAATTATTCAATCTATTGTTGACTTTCATGTTTTCATTCATTGCATCAAACTAAAAAATCTGTCAATCAACGTAAGAAAAAGAAAAAGAAAACATCTAGAAACCACGAGACATACAATCAAATAAAAAGAGTTGTTAGACAATAGAAATTAACATTTTGAGCAGCAAATTCCTTGAGTTTGGTCAAACAAAGAAGAGACCTGAATTCAGTAATTATTACTGAAATTTAATTATAAAGAGCAATCAAATAAAAAGGGCAAAAGAAGAGAGAGAGAGAGACTGAAGATTAAACAAGACAACATTACAATAATAATAGATGCTTAACCCATAATACACCCTAAAGAGGCCCCATGTACAGAACCACACCATTCAACAACCTTAGATAAAGATACAACCATTATTCCTTATCACTATCTATCTGGTAGTGATTTTAATCTCTCAACTGACTCTCAAATCTCATGGAAAGTTGCAAATCAGATCTCCTTTTTCACTCCTATCTCAAATTCCTCACATATTATGAGTACGGCAATAAATCTGCAGAAGCCATAATCCGTTGGTTCAGATATCCCATGTTCAGTGGACTGAAGAAGTCATTGTTGGGCTCAATGAAGGTGTTTCCAAAAGCTCCATTGTTATTAGCATTCAAGAAATCGATTATCTCGTTCAGAGATTGGAGCCTGTAGCTCAGCTCGCTCGCTTGAGCTCGAAGAACAGAGTTTTCAGTTTCAACTCGTAAGTACTGTTCTGTGGTGAGATTCACGCTGGTGAGAATTTGTTGATTATCTTTTCTAAGCTGAGCCACTTGAGCCACCAGATCGTCCAGATGCTTCTGCTTTCTCATCCGAGATCGCCTTGCTGATTCACGATTCGATATCATCCTCTTTCTCTTCCTCTGATCCATCAGAACCTGCAAATCCTCCTCTGAACCAGAGTTTTGAGCCAGAGATGACGACCCCGAACCTGAAGATGTTCCGCTTGAGGAAGCCATGACAGATCAAAAGGAGATTACACAAACCAAAAGAAAAAGGGAAAAACAAAAAAGAGACACTCGCAGGACCCAGAAACTAGACAGAAAGAAACCCAGAAAATATTGCAGAAAATAAAAGGATTATTGTAGAATATAGCGATTAGCGATAGTAATTAGATTGAGGGGATTTTGAAATCATGAAACGTAGTACAACCAGTAAAGGAAGGCAACGGAGAAGGATTGAACTAAGTGGGTCCTGCGCCTGACAGTGGAATTGATCATGCACCCAGAAAGGAAGATTTCACTGAGAATTGGATTCATGAATCTCAAACATCAAAACCACGGAATTGGGCATCTAAAAAACCTCTAAATCTACCACACTTGCTGATAAAAATAGCGACTTTCTGTTCCAAACAGAATCAAACCCTTCACTCCGACATAGTAAACGTTCCAACTTTGGTGTCGAGAATGAAGAATCTGGAGATTTGGGATGTGGATTATGGTTGTTCAATCCAAAAAGGCCAAAACTTGGCTGCAATTCGGGGACTCCGTTGAGGGCATCGAGATCTGGAAGCAGAAGATAGCTTAGGCTCAAATCTGAGCTCGCGCAGAGTGTAAGAAAATATCGTACAGGCTGTGAAAAAAGATAGTGTCAGGGAAGAAGGCAGGAGAGAAATGAGAGAGCAGGAGTGTAGGTCATTATGAGTGGGGAACTTATAGAACTGAAAAGGCCAACAACTTGATGAAAAAAAATAATTCTGAATTCTGAAACACAGAACCAAAGACCGAAAGAAAGCGGAGAAAAAGTTTTTTTTCTTTTAATTTTAATGTGTAGGGGATTCAAGTCTTTTTATAAGAAGAGTTTTACCATTTTGATAACCTTTTAATTTTTTTCATAACCAGAAGAGTTTTACTTTCCACATTTGTTTGTGATGCCTAAATGCCTTGCATCTTTTGTATTTATATATTTTTTGTATTATATGAAATTTTAAAAAATAGGATATAATATTTATGGTTTATAAATAATATGATAATATTGATAATGTCTATATTATGACTTTCCTTATGAGAAAAAAAAAAAGATAATTGGGTTTTGGGATCAGAAGATATTTGGTTAATGGTATCAAATTATTTTTTTTAAAAAAATTAATTTTAGATTCAAAAAATTCAATTTTCACCAAAAGAAAAAAAGTTAATCTTGATATCAAAAACCAAATATTTTTATTTCCAAGTCCCAAAACTCAATTATCCAAAAAAAAAATAGTGTAACATTTTATAAATTTTATATTAACATATTGGAAAATGAATATACCATGTAAATTTAGAACAAACAAAAAAAATCAGAGAAAAATAAAGAATGGTGTATAGAAAAATTATCATATTAGACTAAAAGATTTTCTTTAAATGTTATTAAAGTGATTGGCAAACCAATAATAAAAGTAGGTCAATTAGAAAAGTTAAATACTCCATTTTATCCTAAATATAAAATATTTTCAATTATTTCATGTATTTTAAGAAAAAAAAAGTTAAACCATTAAATTTAACTAGAAATTTAGATATTTTTCATAATTTTCCCTTATTAATGATATTATTTCTTATACTTTCCATAACATTTATATCTCACCTGTTAATTATAAATAATTTATATGATAAAAAAATAATTAATACAAAAAAAAACGTGTAAAATGTCTTATATTTTAAACCAAATGTTGGTTATAAAAAATATAATATATTTAAAACCGAAAGGAATATAAAAATTTTAAATTTTAAGACTGATGATTTACAAGTTGCAACATACTAATTTTTAATATAAAAGTTGTGAGAATATTTATAGATAAGTGTATGTTTTTTAAAAAAGAAAATATCCTTAAAAAAGGAAATAAAATAAAAGATAAGGATTGAAATCTTATGCTATAATTTATTATATATTTAATAAAAATAATACAAAGTAATGTATACATATATGTATTTTTTTTTTGTTACTTGCTCTCTATTTTTTTGCTTTTTTTAAATTTATATGTTTAAAAACAGCTGGGAACCAACAATAGGATGAAACGCTTGATCAGTAACCATAATTGAAAATACTTCCAAAAAGAAGCAGCAGCAGCAGCATCACTGTCTCGCTGTGCAAATGCTTATCACAATTGGATTTTTTTCAAGGTGTATATAACACACACACACGCAAACACAAACACAAACACATACACATTATCGTTTATATCAATTTTTTAGCGTTAAAAATAGAGTATTTTCTATGCAAGTGCCTCACAATTTGAGTGCTTTGTTATGATAAGAAAAAAAGAAAAGTTATGAGAGTAAATACAGATACAAAGAGAATCCAAAGGGGATTGCCTCTGTGCCCTTTCAACAAAGTAGTTTCCATAACTTGCCATTTTTCCATGTCCCCCTATTTTTTTTTAACACTAAAAATATTCTCCAATCGAAAACTAATTATTTGCATGTTCCCTTTTTCCTCATATCATACTCTCAATCCTCAATGTCAAGTTATTTGTCATGCACCGCCCAACTTGCTCCCTGGGTAAAAATTCTGCAAAAAAAAAAATGATTTTTATTAAAAATAATCTATTATTAAAACATTTCTCTAATGAATTTCAATACATCAATATAAAATATAAAATTTTTACAGAAAAAAAAAGGAAAGGTCAATGGTTTCATTTATACTCCTCTTTAAAATTAATACTATCAAAAAGCCAACTCAATCAATTTAAATGATAAAAACACTTTCAATCATCTCATTAAAAAAAAAACCCCTCAATCAACCCATTTAGATAATACATGATATAATTAGAGTATAGAAGATTCAAATTATAATAGACACAAGAATCAATCAAAAGTTTATAACATAGGCGACTTCCATTCTCCATTTCCTTTTTCGCCTTTGATTAGGATCCTTAATGAAGTTTTCCTGAATACTGAAATGGAAAAAAAATTAATGAACTATAATAATGAAAATTTTAGGCTTAAAAAATTAACAAAAGCTTGTAATAAACATTATTAAAATTATACAAATATTTTTATTTATCAAAACTGACATTGAATTTTTTTATATTTTAAACTACACATTCTTTATCTACTTTTAGAATTACACAATTTTTTTTAAATGAAAATAAAATACACAAACTGTTTCAAAATTTTCTAATCTTACATAACAATCTCATATATTTTAAATATAAATATAGTTTTGACCACAATTTCAAATACAAATATATAAACCTCTTTTAAAAATATGAAAAAAATGAATAATTTATTTTTAAATCATTTTTTTCCAAAGTAATTTTATATCAAATTAATGTATTATATCATATTGTTCATTTCAACAGAGAGATATATATAAATTTAAAAATAAAAAATCTCGTGGATCTCAATAAAATTTAGTAAAAATAAATAGAACTGATGCAAAATAAATGTAAAAAGTTTACTCACTCATGTACCTTTAGACCATTCAGAACTTTTTTCTAATATTTTTATGAGAGACTTTGTGATAATTAGTAAGATTTTTTATATTTTACCTTTCATTATTTATTTTTTTTATAAATTATTATTAGATTTTTGTTGATGAAATAGACACTTTCAATTAATTAATTGATAATATTTCTAACTCTTTTTTAATTAGTCTCATATTTTACTTAATAATAATTGAAAGTTTTATTTAATATGAATTATATTGTTATAATAAATATGGATGTAAAAGAAATATTTAGTTTTTTTGGTATTTTAAGAAAAAAATTAACTTTTTTAATCTATCTGAAGTAGTTCGAAGTTTTTTGTAAAAGAAAACATGAGGATTACTCCCTCCATCCTGCATTATAAGATAATATAAAAAGTTTTATATATATTAAGAAATATTTATTATATTTTTAAACTTCTAAAAATAAAACAAAATTTTTAATTTTATCCCAAATAATTTCACTTCTTTCATTAATATAACACAAATTATAATATTAATAATATAATAAATGAGAAATAGAAATAATAAATTAATATATATTATTTTATACTCCCTCTAATTCTTAATATAAGATTCTTTTAACAGAATCACATGGATTAAGAAATGGCATTAAAACTAATTAATTATTTTAATTTTTTCAAAAATTCTAATATTTTTTTAAAATTACTCTTATTTAATCTCTCTTTTTCTTTTTAGATATATTAAATAGAAATATTTTTTAAAAAATATATAATAAATACTATCTTATATATTATAAAAAATTTTATATTTAAAATTAAAATAAAATATCTTATATGTATGTAAGATCCGGAGCAGTGTGACATGATAAATTATTTATATTATTTTGTAACATGAGTTCGTCCCATATATTTCTGAAAAAATTTAAAAAAAGAAAAGTGGCGGAGCATGTGACCACTGTACGGTATACATAATCTAGAGGCAGCAGTACCGCAAAATTTCCATCTATTGCTAATATTTCAGCAACAGAGACTGCAACTAGCAGACAAGAACGGCCACGCCGTCACACCGCACTTGAAACCACGCGCTCCTTGTACACCCTTCATCAAGAAGTTGTTACATTTACATGCGGCGCGTGCAGATGAAGACGATAGTCACGACACATTTGTTGGCGCAGTTGTTCTCAGTTGTAAGCTGTCGTTCTCCGTCACATGCGCAGGGTAGAGCGTGAGCAGCACGGACGGTTGGAATGGTTCGACGGTGGCGCCACTGTTCATCACGCCCGCCGTACTGGGTGGATCTGCGCGCGAAATATTGACGGGGCACGAGTTCTTTTTTGAGATTACTCATCAATTTGTTTAATATTGAAAGATAAAAGATAAAATTACAATTAAAAAAATAATAAACTCATCAAAATATAAAATAGTTTCTAAAAATATTTTTATTTGATATTAATAATTTTTATATTATGTAATTAATATAAATAAATTATATAACTAGTTTTTAGAAAAAAATATCATCTTAATTAAAAATATTTTTAAAAATTTTTATCGAATACATCAAACAAATTACGTACCACTTATATTTTAAAATATAAAATTTTTTTCAATATCTCTTATATTAAAAAAAGAAGCAACGGATGGAAGGGAGTATATTATAAAGTATAGGGAGGTGTAGGGGTGAACATGGACCGGGCCGGGTCGGGTTTGACCCTGGCCCGATGTTCTTCGGGCCAACAGCGGGCCATTTTCGGGCCAAGTACCAGGCTGACCCAATATTATTATATATATTTTTTTAAAAAAATAAAAAATAAAAAATAATTATTTAATAATAAAAAATATACTTATTTATACTTAAAAATAGATTTTCTTAAAACATAATTTTAGAAAAAAAATAATTTTTTCAAAATTTATGAATATTTAACTATTATACATTATTTTTACATAAATATTAAGGTAAAAAACTAATTCAAAATTTAAAAAATATTTGAAACATTAAAATCTTAAAATGTTTTTATAATTTTTACATAGTAAATATATTATATTAGATATATGAAGAATAAAAATCCTACAAAATCAATTAAGATATATAAAATAATTAAAAGAAATTAAAAAAATTATATATATATATATATATAGTTCGGGTCGGACCGGGCCAGGATTAGGGTGTCTAACCTTAATCCCGATCTGGCCCGATTGGCCCAAAAATGGTCGGGCCGGATCGAGCCAATTGGGCTCGGGCCAACTTGTTCGAGGTGTAGCTCGGTAGGCTTGGCCTTCCAATTAGTTTTCAGTTTCGAGAGTCAGGCCCCAATATGTTTGGCTTCATCTTGGCAAGCTTTGATTGCCAATTATGGCCTTCGGTGTTGGGTAAAATTACAGGAGAAAAAGGTTGGAGGGCTAATTTTGTCTTTTCATGAGTAGGCAATAAGATACCATTCTCATATTCCATTTCAGTTTTTGAGTGTAGCAGCATATCCCTAACTTTTGTCTAATAAACTATTCTAAACTACGCACTTTGATCTGAGCGGTGAATATCAAATTTTATTTTAAAAAGGTAACATTTGAAATAATATTTGGCTCTTTGGATAAATTGACTCAAATTAATAATTGGCTCAAAAAAACTCAAATTAATAAAGATGTGATCTGTATTTTAAAATTTGATGGACTCAAGCAAAATGCATAAGTATGCATGGGTGAGTATAAATAAAATATTTATCATGTTAGGTGGTTTTTTCACTTAGCGTTGATTTAGGAAAAAACAAAATGTATTGTACTTTCTTTGTTTAATTAAAAAAATTAAACTACTTTAAAGTAGTAGGGTCTAGGGTGGAGGCATTCGTTTTGGTGAAAGATTATCGATTAAAAATTATTGAAAAGAAAATCAAAGCAAAAAAGTGGTTAAGCTAATTTTTATTCGAATCTTAATATAAAGCACCCTCTAATTATAAAATTATTAGAATTGAGATGACATTGATTATTGCTTACAAGAAAATAACAATTACGATTATTAAAAATAATGATGTCACTAAAAAGAGAGACAATAATATTGGACAGTTTTTTGCACATATATTTCCGTTATACATATATTTTTTAAATAGAAAGAATATGCTCTTCGGGTTTGCGATCTTACTAGAAGTTTTAACTCTCAATTTTGTTTATATGACATGTATAATAATGCAATGACGTTGGAGTCCTTTTCTCCTTTGCTTCTTTTGAATTTTTAGGACATAATGTTTACATATCAAAGGTGTTTCCTTACTATGTGTGTATAACTCAAATGAGAGGGCACAAAGTAATATAATATATCAAGTTGATTTGCTGTATTATCTAGCTAGTCTACATTTTCTGGTCAATTATTGCATTTTCGCAACTTTAATTCTTCTTTAAGTGTAACTTTAAGACTCAATTACAAAGTTAATTAAAGTCGTTTTCTTTAGGAAGAAAACATCATCCTTGTTTTATTCTAATCACTAATCACTACAGTCGAGTGAATATTCCTTGGTATTTCATATTTAATTTAATTCGTTTGTTACACATACTCTATCTTCTTCTTCCTTCAAAATTTTAAAAAATTGTTTGATATAATAGATTGATTCAACCTCCATATAAATACTATTTTATTATATGATTTTGGATCCTTTGAATTTGTTGTCAATTTCTAAGAGAGACAGATCCAAATTAAGCCTGTGGAACAATCCTTGAAGCGAGTCTCATGCATTTAACTGTAACGACTTATCCTTTTTCTTATTATGTCCTTGGAATTTATCATTTAGAGTTTATTTGGTTTGAGGAATTTAAAAGAGAGGGGAGAAGAAGAAAAAATTACCGTACATCTTAAAATTTTTTTTCAAACCAAATAAAAAAATACTTTTCTTTCTCTCCTTAATCAGACAGGAGGGGGAGAGAAAATGTTTTCCTCCTCTTATTTAATTAAAAAAAAAAGAATAAAAAAATTTCTTTTCCCCCCCTTTATATTTCCTTAATCAAACAAGGAGTTATAAAGAGAACTTGAAATAACATTATTGCAGACTTTGTGTGCAACTTTTATCACAACACATGAATTAATGTTTGGATTTGGTATGCTAATATTGTACCCCTCCGATACTCCATGTAAGTTATTTTTAACTATTTTACTGTAATTAAGAAAAGTTTATTATATTATAAAAAATATCTTTAAAATGATGTAATTTCTATATTTACTCCTAATAAAAATCACAAATTCAAATAATTACACTCTTTTTTATAATTAAATAAAAATATTTTAAAAATAAAGTAATCAATACTAAATAACTCATAGATGGTGACTTATATTTAATAATAATTGCCTTATCATTCAATTGCCTTCATTGATAAGAAAAGTGTGCATTGATGGGCCTGGCATATCTTAACGTAAAGTAAGGCAGTGAGCTAGCCCCCCCTCTCTCTATACTATATGTCTAATGTTAGTAATTAATAATCTCAGTTATTTCCACGTAACCTTTAGTTTATAGAAATTTACTAATCCGAGTTAAATTTGGAAAGTTTTATCATATAGAAAGTTATTAATCCATGGGGTGTTTGCAAAAGGAATAATCAATATGGATTAGGTAAATATGGGTCCCTATCAGAAGGAGGAATTTTACAGAGACATTGGTGAATGTGAAAGGAAGGTGAATTGAAGCAAATGAACAAAAAGATAATGGGAAACACAGTCACTTTTTCGAGGTAAAAAAATTAAATATTGAAACTGTGATTTTCCGTCAAAGTTAAAATCCGAGTCATCATAGGAAGAAAGAAGAAAAAGGAAAATATTGTTGAGCTTGGAAACGACCCTAGATTTCTTGTGGCAAGAAAAGGCGAGCACATGCAAAGAATAGCATATATATATATATATATACACACAATAAGATTTGTTTATAGCAGTAGATTTTCTAGAATTCATCTCATTTATGTACAATTAGGTTGAGGTATAAATGTTATCTTTAAAGATATAAAATAATAAGTGAATCAATGTATGTGCATGAATGTGAATCAGATAGATAGATAGATAGATAGATAGATAGATGCATTTTTTTTTCATCTTGAAATTTTATAAATAACATATCTAGGTCATCATTTCCAGGTCTTTATAGTTTCAGTGACTTTCAATAGAGAAACTCACTAGTTAGGTTATAGAAGATTCTTTTGGTAATGATATTAGATAGTTGTCACCACATAAATTCGAGCTTAGATAGTTATGATTTGCAAGTGTTGACGGTTTGACAATTTTTTTTTTCAAAACTATATAAAAAATAAGATTTTATGATTTTTTTTTGTTTAAAAATAACAAGAAATGGAGAATTAATGATCGTAGATGTAGACATATTGAACCGCTTTATGTGTGTTTTTTCTTTCTTCTTTTTTTTTCCTGTTTCTGCTTTCGCTGTTGAGATCACAACATGATATACAATATGAAAATTATTTATTTTTATTTTATTTACATATACGAATTAAATTAATTAACTTTGTATGAGATACATCCTTTGTAAGAGGGAAAAAAATAATGAAAGCACCTATATGTCTTTACCATTATAAATTATAAATGAAATCATAGCATTGTGTTGGATTTTGACATTGCAGACATGCATCAACTTTAATTAGTTAGGGAGTAGTAGTAGTAATAATAATAATAATAATAATTGCATGAGTATGAAAGAGAACACAATCAAAATGAAGAGGATAAAAGTAACAATATTGCTAGCTTTGGAAAAATGACAAGAGAAAACACAGAAACAACCACACAGAAGTATTAAATCGTTAGAAATTGAAATATATAGAATTTAATTGCTACGAGTAGAGTAGTAGACAGGAGAAAACACCGAATTGAAACAACTATACATAAGTATAATTAAATCTAGGAAGATGCACAAAAATATCTAATAAAATCAAAGTGATTCCTTTCCTCAACTACAACATTCATATTTTACACGAAATAATCTTAAGTATAATGGATGTCAAAAAATCCATAGCCGGTAAATGAAATATACGCACACACAAAGAGGTGGAGGTCTTCTATTGAGATATATATATAGCATAAATATAAATATATATAGTTTTATATCTTATGAATAATAATGAAAATTTGATTATTATTATTATTATTATTATTATGTTAGTGTGCAATGCATGTGAATGCATGAAGTGTTGATTTGTACAAAAAGGTATACAAAAATGAAGGTACGATGCAGACGCATGTGATTGGGTGGTGGGATAATCTTTTTAGAAGGAAGCAGCATGTGCGCAAGGGTCAAGTCAAAATATATGCATGTATGTATGTATAACTAATGACTGTTACCACTCCACCTTTTGCTTCCTCCAAAATAAATACATACAACCCATCCACGTCAAATACACTTCTTACCCACCATAACTTAAAAATCTTCGTTTTTGTGTCACTATGACCAGAATGTTTAATATTATTCATTGGATTCAGTTTTTTTCCTTTTTTTTTTCAAATTATTTGATATCATGAGATGTGGAAAGAACTAGTCACATTTAGAACCTAACAATACTCAATTTTAAAGCGATTAATAATATTGACAATCAGATAGTCCAATAAAAAAATTGAACGCAATATGCATAATTTTAGTAACTTCTATGATGCTATCTTCTTTGGCAAAAAATTGGGTATAAGTAAACCAAAAAGACTTACAATTAGTAAAGTATTAAAAAAAAAAAAAAAAGATAAACACAGCTCAATTTGAAGTTCATCAACATTCTTTATGTTCAAACATAATGGTGCTTGAATCAAAACTTTTTTTTTGGGGGGGGGGGGGGTTGGGATATCCATGGACAAATCAAACTGCTTAAATATTTATTGTTTATAAAATATAGTTGCCAAAGAGGAATAAAATTCGCTCTTTCTTCTCTCGGCTCTCTCCTATAAGTGGGAGTTTTCTGCCCTTAAGCAAATCCCATGCATCCATGCTTTGTGACTCACAACGGCTCCTTCACTGGCGTTTTTCTGGTGAGAGAGGGTCCATGTGTGTGTGTGTTCTGTGTCTTTGTTGATAGATGATGACAACATTACGCAGATTTGTGATATGGTGGTGTTTTTGGCGGTGGCAAACTAAGATCTGATTTCTTCCGGTGTGATGAGGATGAGTTGAGCCAGATCTTGTTGATTATGCGTTGCACGGTTTGTGTAGACTGCCGTTACTTTCAAATTGGGGATTTAGTTCAAATTTATGTAAGCAAGGAAATCAAATCTTGGTGGAGGTTGTCCGTTTGGGAGGGTTGAAGGTGCTTCTCGGTGGTTTTTGCATCACTTGGCTTGAATGATTCCGAGAGACAGTTTTTCCTCGTGGGGCTATTGCGTGAGGGTTCTAGAACTGCCTTGTTGATGCAATCTCATTAGTGTTGGGGATGGGACCGAAAAGATGGCTTTATGAGCCCTCATCTTCGTGGAAGATGTTTGCTTTGGTGGCGGAATTCGGTAGACCTACGACTGTTGATCCTGTGGTGCTAATGGCATGGTTGTTGCTAGTTCTTGGTTTACACTTGTTTTTTATCTGTGTTTTGTGTTTCTCTTGTTTCTTGGTTGGCTTTGGTTGGTTCTAGTTGTTGCTGGAGATTTTATTGTCAGTGGGGTTTGGGCTGTGCTGTACTGATGATGATTTGGTTGCTGGGTGATGTCTCCGTAAAGTTTTAGTCAGATAGGACATTATTTGTTGGATCTTGGTTGTACTTGTGTGTTTTTAATAAAATTTCTAGCTGTTTTTTTTTTAACCAAGATAAAATTTCTAGCTGTTAAAAAACATATGTATATAACTGCCAAATAAATTTATTTTATTTGAAGTTACATATATGCTTTTTTTGAACTTATTTATAAGATATTATTTTTTATTGCACGGATATTGATGAGACATAATTATACTTTTAAATTTATAAAAAAATAGTATAAACTTTCAATATTATCCCTATTGATTAAAAATAAGATAATTTATTAGATAAAAAATTCATTAAATAAAGGGTAAGAAAAGAAATTCAAATAAAAAAATAATATAACATCTTATAAATATGACAAAGAAATTTTCAAAATAACACTTTATAAATGGGATCGAAGAAGTATATATTTATATCCATATGTCTGCATGTAAATATTAAATTTATTCTAGATGTAATTTTCACAAAATAAAATTATTGCATAATATATATTTAAAATTTCATGTGTTCTAATATTTTTAATTTTTAATAATTAATAAAATGAGAGTAATAATTTTATTAAATATAAGTAATATAACAAATAAAACATTGTAAGAAAAAAGTAATTATTTTTATTAAGAGAATGAAATAAGTAAGTAAAATGGCGGTGGACAGGAGATTCCACAGTGTGGACATGTTCCCCAAAAGAACAGTACAAAGCAGCTGGCGGTGATCATTGACTTTGCCACACACTTTCGGTGGTCCTCATTTCCCAATTATTTTACTTTTTATTTTTTGGGCCCCTAACGGCACATTTTTTTTATTGAAAAATTATTTCTCGGAGTCTGTAAGAAAAAAAGTTTCTTTGCGGTCAAAATCTATGTTTTAATGAATGAGTCACGGCCAAAAAGAAAAATAACGAGTTATAAATTTTGTTGTTCACAAATTCCGGTAAGTATTATACCACTAATATAAGAAATAAATAATTATATTATTAAAATAATAAAAATAATCATATATTATAAATATGTCATAACAGAAATTATTTTTTTATAAATTAAAATTATAAATAAATTTTTCTTTCATTTAGTTCTTCTTATAAAAGTAGCTCCACTTTAATCATAAGAAAAATTAAAAAAAATAAATTAATTAGTCAGATAAAATTTATTTATCTCTCATATTTTAGAATATAATAAATTAAAAAATGTATCTTATATGGAATGAAGGAAGTGTAAAATTTTTAGATATTATAGGGTCAATATTAATTTTTCATGTCACATCAAAATATTTTAACAAACAATGAATTGAATTAATTACTCGCTTTTTTTGTTATTAAATCACATATAATAATGTGTCTTGTTTTTTTTTTCGTGAGCTCTACATTTTTTTCGGTGAGCTAATAATGTGTATTGTTAGTGTTGTGTCCGGATAATTTTCACCCCCCAACTGCTAATAAGTAAAAGCGAGACTCCTATTTTTCAGTGGGCCCGAAAAAAACCTTAGTATAATTGTGATATTGTTAAAATAATTCAAAATTATTTGATTAAATAAATGATATTATTCACTAGGGTTAAGTTTTATATATACTAAAAGAGTTCCATGAATGCAAAAATGAAAAAAATTCTTTTATAACATGTTTAATAGACCTGATTCAAGTTTTCTAGGAATAAAAACAATGTTTTGGAGAAAACCTCTTTTACCTCCATCTCCCTTCTCATTTCCCATAAAAATGATTCATTTTCATTTCTACATAACATACTCTAAATACCTCTTATATTGCCAGAATATAGGTTTAAACATTATGGATAGAAAAAACAAGCTAAACGACCTACCTACGTGAGCCTAACAATACTCAATCTTGACTTAATCATATTAAATAAATATCAGATAGCTGTAAAATAATAAAATATAATACTATTTAATTAATGTACTCTCATACTTTAGCAGAAAAAAAAGTACTCCCATATTAATCATACACTTGTTTCTTATTTTGTTGTTGTTGAATTTTCTGGAAAAAATCTAAAAGAATTTTTATTTTTGGAGTTATATAACGTTGTCAAGGAAGGCGACTGAGCTTAGGTCTATTTGGATGTCAAAATCAACAAATCTGAGAGAAGAGAGTAAGACAATAAGCACCTTTCAATTTGATTGAATATGACCAAGAACAAATATGGTTTAGTTATTTCTTTTTTGAGTTATAAATTATAAATATAAATATATTACAAAATGTACTAATTCATATTATATATACAAGCATATTTATTCATGAGAATCCAAACCGATATTTTTTTTTTAATTAAGCATATTTTTAAATTCTTAAACCCTTCTACACTGGGACTACGGTCCAGGCCCAGATAAATAAAAACCCGCTGATTTATGTTTTAAGTTGGGCCTCCCAACTTTAATAGGCCCAAAATACTTTTAAGTTTTAGGCTGTGGTTATTATTGCTCATTCAAACCATTTATGTATTCCGGCTCAAAAAAAAAAACAGCTATGTAGATCGTCCCAGTTAAAAAAAAAACTAATTAAACTTCTTGCCTCTACAACTACATGTATTTATAAAATATCAATCTCACCAAAGAAAAAAACATCATTCTTCCAACTTCATCTCCCTTTGGATACACTGATTGAGCTTGTTTTAAAGTTATCATTTAAAATAAGATGAGAAATTTATTTTTTTATTCTGATAATAACTTAAAAAAGTGTATAATATAATTTAAAATCTAAATCTAAAATTATATAAAACTTGAAAACTGTACTCTAAATTAGATGAAAATAAACTGATTTCAAACCGACAACCTTTAAACATATGTATAACTCATTTATGGTTTGATTTGATTTGTGGTTGTATTGTAAGATAATTGCAACCGTCCTTAAAATAATTGAAAATGATAGCAATAGGAAGTTGATAGGAAGTTAATATGAAAAATACATTTAACATTATGAATATTGTATAGGTTTTCAATCAAACCCATTAATATTAATATAATTTTATTATTTAATATTAATATAATTGCATATATAATATGTGGTGTTCTGATATTGTGCAACATTTTCTCAAGAAAATGTACTTTTGTTCTTCCCCATAAAATAAACAAAAAAATTATGATGCTATATTCAAAACAAAAAATAAAGATTTTTTTGGTGAAAAAAACTAATACAAATTTTTTAATTGACAAAACTAAAACAAATCAGATCCAACATACTAATAACAAATGTAATGATCAAATTAATATAATAAAATGACATTAAGTTTTATAAATACTTTTTAAACTCTGAGACCTCATAGTAATATGATAAAATGACATTTTGTTTTCTAAACAAAAATGACATTGAGCTAATTTCCAATTTGTATTATTTTCATTGACATCATTCTCCCACACATAGCCATATCTTATGCCTTTATCTTTTCTTTTGAGTACCATGTACATTCTATGCTTAAAGAACCTAGCTATTATGGATATTATATAGTATTGATTTTGAATTATTGATTATTTAGTTTAAATTTTTTTAAATTGAGGTAATAACTTATAAATAACCAACATGTAAATTTATTTAAAAACAGAAATAATAAGCAAACAAATTTTTTAAAATATTAAGATGAACTTTTAAGCAACCCGAAATTTGTTGGTGTCACTGAAAATGTCATCAACTCTGTAGACATATAACAAATTTATTTTTTTCTATGTTATTTTTTGCTTGCAATTATGTCAGTTTTGCTATTTATAAGTACAATAACAACAATTAGAAGGATTAATGCCATGTTTCTACGCAGGATAAGTAGTACCACATCAAAGGCTATTTTTCCTTAATTCCCACTGTTGAGTTGAATAATCTCGAAAGGGATGTCATAATGGAGGAAGTGAAAATAGCACTCTTTGAAATGAAGCCACTGAAAGTGCTTGGGACAGATGGCCTACACCCTCTCTTCTTCCAAAGTCAATGGGAAATGGCTAGTCAATCCATCTTTGACTTGGTTAGATCAATCTTTGATGGGGTTGAGATGAAAGAAGGACTCAACAGAACACTTATCACGCTCATACTCAGGGTAGACCATCCACAAAACTTCAAAGACTTTAGGCCCATTAGCCTTTGCACAGTCATTTGTAAAATTGTTACAAAAGTTGTAGCCAATAGATTGAAAACAATAATGCCACTCATAACCTCTCCTTCCCAAGCTAGCTTTGTTAAAGGAAGGAATATCAGTGACAATATCGTAGTGGCGCAAGAGGTGATACACTCAATGAGGAGCAAGACTGGTAAACAGGGATGGATGACAGTCAAAGTGGACTTAGAAAAAGCTTTTGATAGACTTGAATGGACCTTCATTGAAGACACACTTATTGATGCAAGAATACCTAGTAGGCTCATCCAAGTTATCATGCGCTGTATTACTTCACCTATAATGCAGGTGATATGGAATAGTCTACCAACCGAGCCATTCTCCCCATCCCATAGAATCAGACAAGGAGATCCCATCTCACCCTACTTATTTGTATTGTGTATGGAACCTCTCTCCCAAGCCATTAACTTGGAAGTCCAAAAGAATAACGGGAAGGTGATCAGGCTTGGAAGGAATGGATCTCCACTGTCACAATTATTCTTTGATGATGACCTCATACTTTTCAACTCAGCATGTGTTGAGCAAGTTAACACGATTCAAATGCTTCTTGAAAGATTTTGTGAGTCCTCAAGTTAGAAGGTGAGCAAAGCCAAAATGAAGATCTTCTTCTCTAAGAATACTCATAGCCAGGTAGCCAAATCCATAAGTGATAAATTGGGATTTAGGCACACAGATTGCCTTGGCAAGTACATGGGAGTACCACTTATTCATGGTCGGGTAACACAAGATACTTACAGATATATTGAAGGAAAAGTGAGAGACAAACTTATCAATTGGAAAGCAAAATCCTTGTTACTAGCAGGTCGTATTACTTTGGCTAACTCCGTATTCAATGCAATACCCCTTTATGTAATGCAAACCACCAAACTACCTATTTCTACATGCTGCAAGATTGAAAGAATGATTAAAAGTTTCTTCTGGGGGTCAAATGAGGGGCAAAAAAGAATAAGCTTGCTAAAATAGGATGACCTATGTCAATCGAAGCTCAATGACGGGTGTGGACTCAAAAAGCTTGAGGATCAGAACAAGGCATTCATGCTTAAGCTAATATTTCAAATAATTAGCAAACCTGAGCTATTATGAGTTCAAGTAATCTGAGCCAAATATGGATGGAAGGATGGTTTCACAGAAACAATCCAAAAGAAAAAAAGGATCCCACTTATGGAGAAGTATGGTGCACCTCTAGCCAGAGGCTAAACTCTGCTTCAAATGGGGAATAAGTGATGGTAATGATGTTAAATTCTCGGAAGATGCCTGGCTCCCTGATGTTGGACCTCTAAAGCATCTTGTCTTTGTAGATGTTCCCACTGAGGAGCTCAAGGAACTAGTTATAAACTTTGTTGATAATACTAGACGCTGGAATTAGTCTAGATTCCAACACATCCTGTCGATGGTTGCCCTTCAACAAATTGCAAATACGCAACCCCCTTATCCCGACAAAGGACGAGCATAGTGTGAATGGACTCCAACAAACAATGGCACATGCACTGTTTCCTCAGCTTACAAAGCCATCTCAGCGGATTGACTCAATAAAGAAAGCTCATTTTGGAGATATATTTGAAAGTGGCCAAGACAAGAACGAATCAAGACTTTTCTTTGGCTTGCATTGCAAACTAAACACTTGACAAACTCTGAAAGGAAAAGGAGACATATGAGTGACATTACTTACTATAATTTCTGTAATCACAAGGGAGAAGATATGAACCACATCCTCAGATTGTGCCCTTTTGCAATCCAATGTTGGCAATAGATCATGTCCACTCACTTATACAATAGCTTCTTGAATGACTTGTACAAGGACTGGATGCTCATTGACCTTCAACTAAAGGAAAGCAGACCAAGATGGGTAGTGATATTTGGCATAACATGCTGGAAACTATGGGAAATTAGGAACAAAAGAACTTTCAATAATGAAATCTGTATTTCTAATGCTCTTATAAGAGACATATTGATACATACAGAGTACACTATAAATGCTCTTTAACATGTCTCACATACTTTATTTAGATCACATGTAGCTTTACTGTAAATACTCTCCTAGCTGCTCTTGTTTTTGTGAAGCTGCATTTGATGTAACAGTTGATCCTTGAATAAAATCCCTTCATTTCCAAAAGAAGGATTAATGCCGTGTTTGTTATTTGAAAAGTTGAGTTCAAGGAGTGAAAGTGGAAGCGAAATTAGCAAATTGCTTGTTTGATGTGCGAAAAGCCGTTGGGTTTACGTGGAAAGTCTATTTTTTGTTACATTTGTGACCCTATCTCACGAATTGTCTGATAACTTTGCCCCTCAGATTTTTTTAATATAATAAATAATATTAAATATTTAAAATAAAGTTCACGAAGACACGAAAACATGGAAACAACAATAACATTACAACTAATACCAAAGAAGAGACTAGAAAAGCGGCAAAGGGAAGATGAAATTCCTAAGATGATCCTAGCAATAGCTTGATTCTCACATATTAGACTGAGGGAAAACGAAGTAGGATCGTTAATAAATGAATTATGCTGAATGAAGCTCAGACCACCTCTAGTCCCTCAGATTTCCCCCCCTGATTTCTCCATCTAGGCATATTTTTTTTGGCGATGATCTTTTGTTTTTTCAACTGTATAAATATAAATACTCATATGAAATAAAAATTATATAATTATTTGATTTATTTTTTTGACATACTAGGAGCATCCTCTTCCTCCATTGGATACATAAAAGAAGGGTATTTATACATGAGAGTTTCAACTATATATTTTAAATTGAGCTGACAGGTGTTTAGTCATAATTTTACTGAACTAGAAATTGGGCTTATGTTACGCATTGAGGGAAAAAAATTCACAACTTATAAATAAATATTATGATTATTTATAATTTTATTAGATATATTTAAAGCAAAAAGTTGCGCATAATTTTTTAAGCAGAGATAATTTTGTTAAATGTAGATTTATTTATTTTTTTGGTTCACAAGACAAATTTATGTTTATATAATAATACTAAGTAAACACTCTATTGAAATTTTTAGGTAATTTTACTGATATAATTAACTCTTTTTTTAAGTTTACAGTGAGAAGCCATTTTTATAACATTCATATTGTTGAAAAAAATACGAGTAACATAAAAACTTGGACCGAAACTGATCAGGTAAGTCAACGCTTCATTTATTGATTGATGATTTTTTTTTCCATAAAAAAAACACACACACACACACAATAGCAGGCGGTCTCCTTCATTCCCAGCTCCTTCTCATCTCTCGGGATGCCACGTGTTATAAGCACTCATCGTGGGACCCACAACTAGATGGCACAATGGAGGCTCCAAATTCTATTCTATTTCTACTATATAAGCGCGTCTCGCCCGTTCTCCCCGCTCTTTATTTGTCTTTTTCTCGCTTTCGGTGACGCTCACCGGCGATTATTTATTTGATTATGCTATAGTATTCGTATATTTTTTATTTTTTAAATTTATTTGCGTTTTCAATCTGAGCTCATAGCTTCGGCCATTGGGTCCGCTACAGGATCTTGAAGATCACGTATCCTTTCATCCGTATTCGTGACGAAGCTTCTGCTCCGGCAGGTTTACGCGCAATTTTCTGTTTCTTCTTCTTCTTCGATATCTTCTCAGCTGGTTGATAGGGTCTTGGTCTTGGATTTCTTTTAGGGCTGGTGATTTTACGGGTTTCTGATTGGTAATTGGCTGATTTGTTAATAGGGATCGGGTTTTGGCGCGGCATTGATTGGAATGTGTCGATTCATGTGAATTGCTGGCCGTAGCTGCAATGTCTGGCTCGCTGGATCGTTTCGCCAGACCTTGTGAGTGGCCTTTCCCCTTTTCTTTTGACTTTTTTCACCTTGTGTTAGGCGAGGCGGGTTTTGGTTTCTTGACGCGATAATTCTAGGGTTTTCTCCGCTCTCATTTTCTCTTTAAAGAAATTAGAATTGGAATGCTAGAAAAGAATGTTTTCAGGTTTGGCTTTAGGTTGGAGAATTTAGCTTGGCTAAACTAACAACTGTTGGGATTCAGTGTAGGGACACAAATATCATTATTTTCTGGTTCGCACTAGGTCGTTTAGTGAATTTGTTATTTATTTTGGGAAATGTTCCTTGATGATCTGACTGGGTAGGCTTTGGTTTTCTGAGCTTTGATAGATTTTGAATTTTGGTTTTAATGCGGTTGAAGAATAGTGATCTTTTTAGAAAAAGAATGTTGCTCTTGGCACTTTTTGGTTTTCACAAGTTATAAAAAATGACTCATGCTGGAAATTTGCACCTTAATCTTTGTTCTATGTTTGCATTAATGCTTCCAGGCTTTGAGGGATTCTCAGGAAGTGATGAAAAAAGGGAACGGAGATCTGACTTTGAGAACTCCGAGGATGAAAGACGGACACGAATTGGTTCTCTTAAAAAGAAAGCAATTAATGCATCTACGAAATTCAAGCATACTCTCAAGAAAAAGAGTGGCAGGAGGAAAAGTGATGGCCGGGTTAGTTCGGTTTCCATTGAAGATGTTCGGGACATTGAGGAACTGCAGGCTGTTGATGCCTTTCGAAAATCATTGATTATGGATGAATTGCTTCCAGAAAAACATGATGATTACCATATGATGTTAAGGTGCCATTTTTTTTAAAAAACTTTTTCTTTCCTAATGCAGACATTCATGTCTAAACATTTTGACTTGAGATGCAATTTATTTTTTATAGGCGGATTTAAGATTTTAATGTCAACTTCCTTTATCATTGTCTGCATATATATTGAGCTTGGAATTTTTTGTTTTGCCATACTGTGTTGTATTTAAGAGCATAAAGTACAAAGGAGTATTTTATAAGGATATTCAACCCCTATTTCAACTTTAGTTCTTTGAATTTTTTAGCTTTTAGCATTATGATTTCATGCCAGTTTGGTTTTTAGTTTTGCAAAAAAGAAGTTAGAATAAGTATAGTTTGCAAAATAAAGTTCGGATAAAAGTAGTGAAGTTTGCCACAAATCCGTTTGGATAAAAAAGAGAAAAATGATGTTTACAAACTACAGTTTGGTTTACAAAATGATAGACCAAACAGGCCCAAATTCATAGCTTAAAAATTTACATTCAAACAGGAGTCTCATTCATATATCTTGTACACACAAAAATTCATTATAGTCCGATCCTAATTTGTTTATGGTGGTGTTAAATTATTTTTATGATTGTGGTATTATGATGGTTTTTCCTTAATTTTTACACGATAGATTCCTAAAAGCAAGAAAATTTGATATTGAAAAAGCAAAGCACATGTGGACTGATATGCTCAAATGGAGGAAAGATTTTGGTGCTGACACTATTATGGAGGTAACTGTAGATATTATGTGAAAAATATTTACCTGGTTTCCACAGATAAAATTTATGAGGACATGACTTAATTTTGCAGTGCTTGATGCCATGCTTAATATTTTGTTTTCATCAGGATTTTGAGTATAAGGAGTTAAATGATGTTTTGGAGTATTACCCTCTTGGTCATCATGGTGTTGATAAAGAGGGAAGACCGGTTTACATTGAGAGACTTGGAAAGGTTGATCCAAACAAACTTATGCAAGTGACGACTTTAGATAGATATGTAAAGTACCATGTACAAGAGTTTGAAAAACTTTTTGCCATAAAGTTTCCTACCTGCACCATTGCTTCCAAGAGGCACATAGATTCAAGCACCACAATCTTAGATGTTCAAGGCGTGGTATGTTTCCAATAATTGTTCCTCATTAAAGTTGTATGTGAAATTATTTCTTATGACAACAATTACCAGGGTTTGAAGAACTTTACAAAGTCTGCCCGGGAACTCATTTTGCGATTGCAGAAGATTGATGGAGATAATTACCCTGAGGTGGGCAATCCCATTTCCTTTCTGTACTTTTTGGATTTTTGTTTTCTTGAAGTTTGATATCACCAGTTCTAGAAAAGTTGGATGATAAACATATGCTATGGTCTCGCTGATGAATAATTTGTATTTTATTTATGATACAGACTCTCTACCAAATGTTTATTATAAATGCTGGCCCTGGATTTAGGCTATTGTGGAACACTGTCAAGACTTTTATCGATCCCAAAACAGCTTCAAAGATTCATGTATGCAAAATTGCTGATTTCTTGCTTGTTAAAAATGTTTTGTTTGATAATTATTTTAGGCTGCTAGTATTTAATGCTTAGTTGGGATTTACATAGGTTCTTGGAAACAAGTACCAGAGCAAATTGCTTGATATAATTGATGCCAGGTAGTTTCATATTTCTGCCTATGTTCGAAATCTCATTTTTTTTATGTACTTTTTTCACCAGTAACTTCATACTTTTCTAGCATCATCACAGTATCCTAATGCCTATAATTTTGGGCACTTATTGAAGTGAGTTGCCAGATTTTCTGGGAGGCACCTGTAGTTGTGCAGATCTGGGAGGTTGCCTTAGATCTGATAAAGGGCCTTGGAAGAGCCCTGAAATATTGAAGGTTATTTGCTATTACTGTTTGCATTGCTGATACTTTACCCTTGACTGGTTTGATTGTTGTTATTTGACATCAGTTGGTCTTATAGGCTAATAACTGTATGTATGTGGACTTGTTGCAGATGGTTCTCAGGGGTAAAGCACGGGGCGCTAGGCAGGTAGTTAAAATTCTAAATAGTGAAGGGAAGGTTATTGGATATGCCAAACCTCAATACCTGATGGTAATCCTTTTCACACCACGCTTCTGCTTTTGCACTTTGTTGTTTTTTTTCCCCCCTTTTTGAACACAACATTATCAAGTGTCATGTCTCTTGAATAGGTTAAAGGCAGTGATACATCTACTGCTGAATCAGGGTCTGAAGCAGAAGATATTGCTTCTCCAAAAGCAATTAAGAGTTACTCACATCTTAGGTTGACCCCTGTTCATGAGGAAGTGAGTGTTGAACTTTGGTTCTATTTACACGTATTGTCTCAAAAGTTGCTAGTGCTTGTTTTGAAGGTCTTTGGTGCAAAATTGCAAATCCCCCTTTCATCAATGGAGTGGATGAAAATCTTCTTTAATCATTTTTTACCTTTTGTGGTATTGAATTCAATAATATTTATATATTTAAATGTGTCATCTGAAGTGAATGGAGACAGTATTTGAAATATTGTGGTGATGGGCTGTTATTAAAAAAGTTTTATGGGGGGTCCTTATTCATGCTTATCTTTTTCATCCTAATATTGTAAATAAATTAATTTAAATGTCTAGGTTTAATAGGGTTTGCGCAGCTCTAATCAGAAACAAAAAGTTATTCACATTTATGAGTTTTTTGTCAGGCTAAGGTAGTTGGAGAGACAAGCTATGCTGGTAGCTTATCAGGATATGATGAATACGTTCCAATGGTGGACAAATCTGTTGATTCTAGCTGGAAGAAGCAACCATCTTTCAAGAGGTCTTCTGCTTCTAGAGGTTGGCAACTTTAGCTTAGTATTTGTAGCTAATGTATGTAGATATCTTCTAATGATACACATTCACTACAAATAGAAAATTTAAAGGAACTAATGCTTTTAAAAATGTTCTTTCACTATAAAAGCTGAATGCTCTTTATTCCAAATCGTATTATGCTTAATCACACTATAATCCTCTACCTTTGTTGGAGCTTTGACGACCGTAAATGCATAATGATTTTCTCCTTTATAATTGTCAGAAACTATGGCAGGAGTTTTGATGGCTCTAAATGCATAATTTCAGTAACTTCACTGTTGAATGGCACGTCACTTCATATTATGAACGATTAAGTCAAATTATATTTTAACTTGGGGGACTAATCAATGTCAGATAGTTATTCTGATTTAAAACTAGGCTCAATCAAATATGTTAGCCTGATTTTCAGTTATGTTTGCATTCAAGAACTTATTTTCACTTTAAATAACTGATTAAATTGAGAATTGGGAGTGTTGCGTGGTTTAATAAATTGAATTATTTGATGTGATTTGCTCTCAAAATGTAAATTTTCCAATTCAGGATTGCCTCCCCTTACCGACATTCAGACAACTCCAGAAGGGATTCGGAGTCGAATTTGGGTAGCCTTGACTATGTTCTTCTTGACCCTTCTGACTCTCTTCCGTTCTGCTGCACGTTGTGTGACCAAGAAACTTCCTATATCAGTTAATGATTGTCAGAGTACATCTGAACCAACTCGTGATATGACAAACAAGGACTGTCTTGTTCCTTCACTGAGTTCAGCAGCACATACGGAAGTAGATCAACTTTCCTTCATGCTAAAGAAGTTGGGTGAGCTTGAAGAGAAGGTTACCGCACTCCAATCTAAGCCATCTGAGATGCCTAATGAGAAAGAGGAATTGCTGAATGCTGCTGTCTATCGTGTGGATGCTTTGGAAGCAGAGTTGATTGCTACTAAAAAGGTAGGATGCTATAAATTTGTTTTCATTCACTTTTGCAGAAATTGCAATCGTGGTAATGTACTTTATTGTGGAGTTGGTTCATGTCTAAAGTTATAGTTTGTTTCCATTTCTTTTCTTTTTGTCCTTACATTTGAAATTAAAATTATGCCTTGCTTTTGTTCGCTGGCTGCTCTGACATATGCAGCCATTCACTTTCTTTTTGCCTCCTTCTGGTCCAATTGCAGCCATTCACATTCAAAATACACTCAAATATGAGTAATCCATGCTATGTATTTCTTGTTTTCTGTTTCTACGTATGCATTGGAAAATGGTTGATAGAAAGCATGGCTATGAGGCATTAGGATTTTAAAGCTAATAAATTGAATGCAAGCATCCATAAATTTCTGCAAGCATATAACTTGAGTTTAATTGAGTTGGTAAATAGATTTGCTTATTTCTGGTCTGACTGATGTCCAAGTAAAAGCTTAATTGTGTCGCTTAAGCTTTCATGAGTGGAGATTTTTATTTTTTGAATAGCTTAATTGCCATACTAGTGGAAGAAAAACATAATGTCCTATACTTTTTGTTGCCCCACTTAAGTGAGACTCTAATGTTGCATTTACGGGGTGGTTTTGTTTCTTTTGCTTGATTTATTTTTGCACAGGCTCTCTATGAAGCATTAATAAGGCAAGAGGAACTCCTTGCCTACATTGATCGTCAGGAAGCAGCGAAGTTACGGGTAAGTTGGCTGGATGTATCTTTCCGAACAATTTGTTAGTTGGACTTCTTTCAAATTTTGCATTTCCGTGATTTTGTTGCTTGTTTATCATCATTAGAGAAAGAAGTTTTGCTGGTGAGAAAGAAGTTTTACATGGAGGAGGATTTATTTCTCACATGATGGTGTTTCATCATACCGAACAATATTTGATTTTTAGTATAGCTTGAGTGCTACTGCTACCTATGTCTTACCCATTGTCCAAAGGCGCCGTTTGATGTGTACTTAACTTTTTTGAGATCTTTTAAATTTGTTCATTAAACGTTTGACCTTGATATATGTAAGAAAAAAAAAACATTTTTAATACGATATGAAACATACAAATTTTAATTATTTCTCGTGTTATTTAATATTTACTATACGTAGCAAAGTTTTTGTTTGTTTTATTTAAATATCTTACGAGTTTTTAAGCATTTGGAAGATCGAATGCCTTGGGATACAGGTGACGGGGTTGTTTTCATCCTGGGCTTTGAGCCTTCCTTGTCGGAAAAAAACGAAAAAAGCAATTGTGTTCTAAATGGCTCCTATTGTTTTTATTATTGACGGTGGTTAGTGATATTTGTCGGACTCCATAGTACAATCACCAACATCAATATATTGATGGTACCTAATCTTTTTATTACGAAGGGTCAGGGATTCTGATATGAATTTGGAAGAAATTTTAAGAAATTAAATGATTTTTTTTTTGTGGTTTGGAAAATTCATGAATTAGCGGATGTGATATGTTCACCTTAATCAATTAATTCTTGCACCACTTTACTGTCCAAAAATTTGACTTTGATACAAGTTCAAAGTATTCAATCATTAAAAGTTTGTACAATATTGGTTCTTTCGGATAAAATTAAAAAAAAAAATTTCATGCAAATGTAATAAAAAAATAGAAAAATTAATACTTGCTCTAGTTTTAAATATAAAGTGTTTGTAATTATGTGCATTAAAGAAGTTTGTTATATTTTTTAATTTATATAAAAAGAGTTAAAGATTTCATTTTTTCCTTTACTAATTAAAATAATATAAATTTCATTCAATTAGTAATTATTATTATAACTTATGTGGAAAGAAAGAGAAAATGAGCCCAACCAATTAAAATGGATAAGATTCCATTGAATAGGTAAAAAAGGAAAATTATCTCATAATATTATATTACACTTTATATTATGAACAAATATATTATATTTAGGATAAGAGGAAGTAGTAGAATAATCTTCAATGCATTAAAGTCTTATTAAATTAAGACATATGCTAATCAATAAATTGCGAACTAAATTATAAAATATTGATGGAAGGTATGTTTCATATATTACTACGGCCTGCCTTTCACTCAAGCAAAACTAACTTGTGATATCTTAGGAATTTCTTTTTTAGTTTTCTTGGGCATTATGATATCTTATGAGTTTGAATATGCAAAAAAAAAAAAAAAAAGAATACGAATAAAAAATATTGATACTAATAAAAAAGGCACAAAACTAGACAGTATTGACAACCCACAACTTGAGTGGTAGCAAAATATGTTCAAAATATTAACATCACAGAGAATAATGTACACAAGTTTTTAGACAAAGCAAGAAGATTAAAATGCAGTCAAATGAACGAATGCAGATGAAGATGGTCAATTCATTTTCAATATAACACAGGCGGCTCCTTCAGCTTCACCAGCGGAACTGCATTCCCAAACCCCAAACAAAAGAAAAAATTATTAGAATGTTTCGCGCAAATATTAAGGAAAAAAACTAATAGAAAGTCACATACAAATCTCTTTTTCTTCTTCTTCTTATCAATCGCCGCTTGGAGCTCCCCTTGCCTAGCAAGTGCGTTATCAAGTTCCTATATCCACAAACCACACAATTCGGTTAGTCTTATCCACCTTAAACCTTAATTTTGTATATTGGGAACATGATGAAACGAGGCAGTTTTAAAACAAATCTCTTCAATCTTTTATTCAAATCTTATCATTGATTTATACTGTATAGTTAATATGGGACATGTTTGATGTGATATGAGTAGATTCCTTACCTTCTTGGCTTCATTCAATTGTTTCTCAAGCTCACTGACTCTGGCAAGAGCAGCGTTCAACATTTCCTCCTTTTCTGGAGGCATGGGAGGTTTGCTAGCAAGAGCATTGACCTTGTCTTCAAGCTCAGCCATGCGCTTCATCAGCATCATGTGGTCGCTGCCGGCAACTGATGATGGTGGTGCCGCCAACTGATGGTGCCCTTTCATCATGGCTCTGTCGTAATATGCTGAGTTGCTATGAAGTGCTGCTTCTGTGAGCTTCCCAGGCATCTTCTTGGTAAACCTAATCAATGTCATTATTCCCATCATCAATGTCATGAACCCTCCTACTATTTGACCGCTCAATCTATCACTAGGCTTGGCAGCTAAACAATCTGCAGCTTCAGCATTACCAATATCAGGATCTAACAAACCCCATTCAACAAGTATAGCTGAATGAATTGCATGTTGATGCACAAATAAGCAAGAATCACAAGCAGTGACATAGATCCAAGTTTATCAACATGTTAGGCATAACATGACTTGTAAGAAGAATTATAGAACTGTACTTAATACCTTTAGAAAGTGCAAGTTTATCTTTCTGTGCTACATTTGACCAATGTGAATCAACAGCTTTGTCAACCATTGGGACAGAGACATCATAACTGTACCCACTCATTTGCCTTGTATTCTGCAATACATAGGGAGAAGAATTCAAAGGAAAATGAAAGCTTACTGCGTAATTGGAAACAGGATAGAAATTAATATCAACTCAGAACTCTCTGTCTCATTGATCAAGTAATGAAACTTGCTCTAGTTTTTCTTAGTCATGGAATTTTCCTCACAATGCACATAGTTCAGCGTTCTCTGGCATAATGAAATGCCAATAACTTTCTGCAGTTTCAGTAACTATCAAGAAAAAAAGTTTATAGCAGTAGCCATTATTGAAGTCTAGAGAACTTACTCCTGATTTGGCATGCTCCCCTGTTGGTGGTAAACATTGTATATTCTTGAAAGAATTGCATCTCTTGATATTGTAGCAAAGAGAAAGAAAGATACGGAAGAGAAGAATGTTTCAGAACAAAGACTTGCATTGTGAAAGCTCAAAAAGATGGGAAAATGACTACCGTTTGGTAACTTGATTTGTCCTCGTTTATTGTTTTCTCCTCAATACCAGACAGGGTTCTCCTTTGACATTTTCCCCCTCCATTTTGAACCATCTGACCATTAAAAGAAAACACTATAGTGTTGTCTTATGATACCATGATATGAAGCTAAAGAGACTCTGTGTGACAACAGTAAATTACCCTGAAGATCTCCGGGTCATTCCATGGTCCCTTGTCAGAGAGCATACAACCACCTTTATCTGCACAAGTACAGGTACCACCCAAGAACTCTGGAAGTTCACTGTTAAATAAGGAGGGTGAACAAGGTGTTAAAGGCAGAACTATGCAGTGCCATATTGTAAGAAAAAATATTTACTCAATAGGATTTAACATAAGTAAATTTTGTTCTGTTACTCGTGAGTTAGTTAAGCTTAATTTCTGTGGAAATGAGAAATTGTATACTCAATGAGAGAAGGAGCAAACTTAAACCTCGCATCAATGATTTCAAGCAACTTGCTCTGGTATTTGTTACCTAAGACCTGGAAAATAAATCATTAAATCATTCAAAAGAAGCCACTAGCTGTTGTTTAGAGGTGAATGGTTTGAATAGTTAGCTATAGGTTTTAGGTTCAAACCTCTGCTTTGTTATATACCAAAAGAAAAATGGCTTCAAAGAGATTAGTAGGTTAGAAATACTAACATGGATTTTTGCAGAGGTCTTGGGGTCAAGAAATGACTTGACGGTGTTCCACAGGAGCCTAAATCCAGAGCCCGCGTTGATGATGAACATACGGTTCAAGGTCTAGGTGGATAGAAAAGTACAATAAGTGTACATTCCAGGGAGGCATCCAAGTGTGCTGACATATCAATATGGATCCTTTGTATTCACTAAAGTGACTATTGACGTATATAGTGCAATCAAAAAGGGATAGATAAAAAGTAGAGAATGTGAAAAGGAGGAGTACCACACACATTCACATTTTTTCGTTTCATTTTCTTTCTGAATATACAACTTTATCTGTATGACTGTAAAGGATTCAATTTGATAGACATACAAAACAAGAGCATATGTAGCTAAAGGTACCTCAGGATAGTTGTCACCATCAATCTTCTGAAGCCTCTGAATGAGATCCCTTGCAGCTTTGTTGAAATTTTTCAGTCCCTGATCAATTATGCCAGTCAGCAGCTGTGTTATACTTCCTTCTAAGTACATGTCTTATAGGAGAAAAATGCCTCCTTTTGTGGTGACTGTTGTTTGTAATCTTACATTAGATTAAATTTTTTTCCCTTCTTCTTTTAAAGAGCCATAGAATTTCATACATACCACGCCTTGCACATCCAAAATAGTTGTGCTTTGGTCAATGTGCTTCTTTGCTGCAATTGAACAAGCAGGGAACTTCACAAGAAATGTCCTCTCGAACTCTTTAACATGATATCTAACATAGCGATCCATTGTTGTCACTTGCAACAGCTTGTTAGGATCAACCTGACCCAGTTTTTCAATGTAAACAGGTCGTCCCTCCTTATCAACTCCATGATGCCCTTGCGGGTAGTATTTCAAAACTTCATCTAGTTCCTTGAACTCAAAATCCTTAACAAAACATGTAAATTGAAGGAAGTTAGAGTTAGACATCAATCAGTCAAAGATTAGACAGACCAAAAAAACAAAAAACCCAAGTGACTGATGGACTTCTTCTTTTTTCACACTTGAGTACCTCCATGATAGTGTCAGCACCAAATTCTTTCCTCCACTGAAGCATGTCTGCCCACATTTGCTTTGTTTTCTCAAGGTCAAACTTCCTTGCTTTCAAGAATCTGTATCTCAACTCAAAAGCTCAAACTATTAAATGAATGGTCATGATCAAAAATAGTTATATTATAATATTTAATACATCCTCTCTCATTCAAGAACTCTTTAGGCTTGAAACTCTTTACCACGTAGTCATCTTATAGGTTAAGGATCATTTCAACTCGAAAGCCTTAAGTTTTTAAACAAAGACCTATGGATCATCAATATCAACATATCAATAAAAAAACTCTAGGAGGTCGCATCATTCACAAACTATGAACAATATGGCTTTTCTCACAAACACTCTGTTTTGGGCCTATTTTTGTGATGAAAAGGGCTACCTTAACATCATATGATGATCATCGTGCTTGGCAGGCAATAGTTCTTCCAAAATAAGCATTTGGCGAAAAGCATCAACTGCCTGCAACTCTTCAGCATCAAGGTCATCCTCAATTGATAGAGACATAACCCTGCTGTGCCTGCGACCCCTCTTTGTGAAGGAACTCTTAAACTTATTTGAAGCACTGATTGCCACCTTCTTTATAGCTCCAATCCTTCTTTTCCTTTCCTCCTCGGAATATTCATTTTCAACCCCTGTAATAGGATCAGGAAACAGGTTACGAGAAAACCTCTGACTTTAAATAATATGATACAAATAATGATGTTTATGTGATAATGATCTTCTTCCTTACACTGCCATTGTTGTTACTAACACCACAGTTACAAGATTTATTTATTTTCTTTGTTTTAGAGATGTTTTTTATTACTGATCAACCAGAAAATATTGTACTGATGTTGTTTACTATCGAGTTCTTCAAGCGAATTATGATATGTAAAACCTTTTTTGAGGAGTCAACAATATAAATATTGGATAGTCAAAATTATCTATATGTTCAGCATTATTGAAAAACCTAAATGCAAACATAGATAGAACTGCACTTTTGGTTTTTTTTTTCCTTCTTTTTAATTTATTCTCCAAACTTTATACCCAAATTTTTTCAGACTAGCACTGCACACCACGTGTTCAACCATCAAATTGAACTGTTGAAGAGGCATGCCCAGGAAAGAATAGAGAAGTCAACGAATCTTCATTCATAAGAATGATATATCTCCTTTTGTTTAATCAACATATCACGTGTATATTCTTATTCTTTCATTCGTCTATTCTGCACACCATCATGGATCATGAAGCATGCAAAATCTTAAGCATTTCAGCCTAAATGCGAACGAAGAACCGCAAAAAGTGATGCAGGGGATAGGGAATATTTGCAAGAACTTAAGACTCACCCAATTTAAGAGGTTCAGGCATCACAAAAGTCTCGCACATGATTAGAATCTTGTTAGCTTAATTCCTAAAGTGAGCAGAGATGGCACTATGGCAAAAGGATCAAGCGCTCACGTACACCAAATATGCCCAATATCTGAGCCCTTGCCTATTTGCCTAGACCTACAACCAGAAAGAAAATTCAATCACTTAATGGCTATAACAATGGAGGTTCGTAAAGTTCAGACAGAAGAACAAGAAGAAGATGATGATACTACCTTTAGACAAAAATGTAGGGGGGTCTGGAAGAAAATAAGAATAAGGAAAAGCAAATTTATCATCCGACTAAATCTCCAAGAGGATGGTACAGCTCAATTTAGATTTTTGCTAAATAGGATTTTTTTTTTGGTTTTCTTTTGGTTTATTTAATTGACGGGGTGACCCTTTTTCAGTTTTTCAGCTTCCGTTGCTACAACGGGAAACACACAGATTGTGTTGGCGAAATGCAAGCCACTCCGTCCATTTTATTCTGATGTGGAAAAAATTAGAAATGACAAGTTGCTGAAATATCCAAGATTGCCCATGAGATATTTTAATTCAATATAAATCGTTTGTTTTTTCTATTTATGGGAAGCATTTCTGCGAATGTGCTTGATTGAGGAGCAGAACAGCGTGGGTGATTATGTTGTGTGACGTGTTAATGGCTTAAATTATTGTTTACCAACTGATCGAGTTTGCTTATGGAGCTGGAATTACAAGTCAACACTGTCCCATATTTGTATTATGGAGCTCCACGAAGTTTACATTCATGGCTGCCTGCTTCTACTGAAACATGAAACCGTCATCTCTGTTCCCTGCCTTACTGAAACAGGAAATAGAGAAAAAGTTTTCATTGTTTTTTTAATAAAAATTTTGGTGAGAAAGATTGCTAGATATGGTTAGTTTTTTTACCAGAATATATTTATAAATATTTGCTTTTAGGGAAAATGAAAGTTAAATGCCATGGAAGAAAAAATTACAAAAACATATCTTAAACCTATGAAATTACAGTGAAGTACCAAGATACTAAATTGTAAATATTTTTATTGTATGAAATGACTATTTTGCCCTTTCTTTTTGTACCAGAATTACTAATTAATTAAATATATTCGTTTGTAATTGATGTTGGTGATTTGCAATAAATACTTGCAAATTTGCAACGAATAATAGTTGATTTATTAGTTATAATTCCTCTTATGGTCAACCATATTAAACACGCTGATTAAACTATTGATTTGGTTGATCATCAGAGAGACCCTTTTCTGATGGTCGATTATCACTTATTTGCAATTAACAAACAACAATTTACAACTAACAATTGATAATTTGCAATCGAAACTCGGGGAGTTGCGTACGTTTTCAACTAAAGAAAAAAATAATCTCATACATATTTGCAATTGATACACATAAGTTTACAACTATTCTTCCTAGATTAGCAATTGATCTATATATATATCCATTTTGTGAAAAGTTACAAACTTTCAGATCTATAATATTTCAAACTCAGGAAATCAGAATTAAAAAAATAGCAACAGCTTGAAAAAAGAACTCGTTGGAGAAGATAAAGAAGGGATATAGGTGGTAGAAGAGAAAGAACAAGAGGGAGGGAGAAGCACTTATGAGAAGCATCACGAATCCAGCAAGAAAGGAGCAAAATGTTTTATCTAGATCCTAGATCTCACTTAGATCATCTTCACTGCTGGCGAGAATAGACCACTAAACAAGTGTGAACTCGAGATCAGACAAGTAGGGAGCATGAACCAGCTTCTTCTTCTCGAACAAGGAGCGAGCACAAACCAAATCTCACTATGGTGGGGTAAAGGGATAGTGGTGGGGAGGGAGAGCAGGGAGGGAGCATGAACTTGACATCGGATGGGAAGGGATAATGGTGGGGCAAGGGAAGGAGAGACTAACTTGGAGGAAGAAGGAGGATAAGAGGAAGGAGGAGGAAGAGACGATCGATAGAGAAGAGGAAGGAGGAGCAAGAGGGAGAAAAGGAAGAGAAGAAGGAGGAAAGGAAAAAAAGAAGAAGGGGTAAAATGGTTATTTCGCATAATAAAAATATTTATAATTAAGTAGTTTTGTATGTTTTTGTAAATACCAAAATTTAATATATATATATATATATATTTGTAATTTTTTTCATCCTATGATATTTCACTGTAATTTTCTCTTACTTTTATATGTATTACTATTTGTATTTTACAATCAATCTTGAGGCTTTAGCCTCATTGGTAAAGTTAGTATATTATGTGCCTTTAAATTTCCGTTTACAGCTCCAAACGTAAATTTGTAAATTGAGATTATAAGAAAAATGTTGTTTAACATGTTTTTAAACTTTATTTTGCAAACTTATTTTTGTTTTTAAACTAAGCCATGGCCAACAAACTAAAAAAGATATTTTTAAATTTATAAACTTATTTTTATCTTATAATTAATTTGTTAAACCTACTTTTACAAGGAAAAATATTCAAATATAAATCACGTTATAATAAATTTATTTTTATTTAAATTTTATGTTGATAAACTTTATTCCATTCCAATTAAAGATTGCAAACCACCCAATGTACCAATTCAAGTGTTAATGAAGTTAGGTTGATTCTCCAATAATCTCCATGTAGCCGCCTTCTTTCTTTCTTTCTTTTTTTTCCCCTTAAATTTTTGTACGCTCAATTTTTCCCCCCAAAAACAAGCGCTCTTAACACTGGTAGCCTGGCCTTAAACTTGGTAGTTTTGTGCTATTTAGGTAGAGCTTGTTTTACCATCAAAATAGCCTGAATCATGGTAGTAATTTTGTGCTATTTGTTTTTATATACTTTGTAATGTTTTTTTGGCCAGGATTATACCTTGTATTGTTAAAAATTCACACCCGTGCAAATTGAAACCCATAATTCCCAAGTGCGTTTTCACTTTGCACCATCGGGATTGAATAATAATACTCAATCCTCTCCAACCCATTTATGAACCAAATAAGGTTTTATTAAAATCCATTTAATTCCCTTCCCCTCCAATCTCACTAAATAAGGAAATTTTAAAATTCCTATAATTCCCTTCATTAAAAATCTTTTCAATTTCCTTCCCTCTAATCCCCTTAGTTAAACCAAATGGACCCTTAGCGTGGTGTCTCTCTCCGTCCCAGCTCTGTTGACCGTGGTGGCTGTCTTCATCCCAACCCTGTAGCTTCATCTGCCTCATCAAGGTATGGTTATAAATGGTGTCGCATTAGGGCTGATTTTGGTTGAGTAATGCGCTGAAATCTCAGGTTTATTTTGCTGTCAGGACTGTTCTTGTTTTTTATAATTTTTTTAGCCAACTGATCAATTAGTTTATACCAAATATTGAAATCCGAATTGGCAATTAAATTTGCTGAGACACTGGTTTAAGGTTCAATGGTTGAATCGATAGAACCAGTTCGGTCTGATTTTTAATACACTTATTTATACAGTATTAAATCTCACACATTATCTATGAAATAAATTTATAAAGAATTCGTTGTTATGCATTGCCAAATCCACTAAATCTAAACTAATTCAGAAAAAATATGCATTACCTGCTAATTAACATGTGTTTATAACTACAATTAGATGGGCTAAACAGCTTTACTGCTATCAATCTATGAATTTGGTTCAAGTAACTTGAATGAAGATGCTAAGTTGCTAACAGTGATAGAATTGAATACAAGATACGCTACAATACTAAATTGATTACCTTTGACCCTTTTAGCTTCTAAACACTAGAAAGATCATAACTTGAGCTAGGGACCTTCAAATGAAGCTAATTAGTGCTTGTTAAAAAGCTCTCTATATCTACTATCTACTATAAAAATTTCAGGGCAAAAGGATTTCGTTTGATTACTGAAGTCTATTGAAAACCAAATCTGGAAGAGGTAGCCGAAAACCAGATGAAGACAGCTTTTCTGGGCCAGATTAAAAAATTCATAAAAGATTATGTAGAGTTCAAAAAATCACCATCCTTGGCTAAAATTAAACCACTACATGTCCTCTAATTGAATCCAAATTTTAAGCTTCTAAAATGATCCTTATGCTTATGTTTTCCATCTAATGGTGTTAGTTTAGAGGTTGGACAAATTTCTGTTCCAATATGGTACTCTCTAGAATAAGGAGAATATAAATTGAATAGTGGTTCTTGACCATTAATTTGTTAGAATTATAAATTGGGTGGATATCCTTATGTTAATATATTATTGTATTTGTTGAATAGATTCACCTATGACACTCGAAGATTTTAATAATGAAATGAAATAGCCTTTTACATCATTCCATATGGTCAGTTATAGTTAAGAGTAAAACTAATCCTGGGTCTTTGAAGCTCATAAATGAATTGTATGCCAATATTCTTCTCCATTTCAAGCTTTGCTTCAATGATTGCATGTACCCATTCAAATTGAAGCAGCTGCAATGGTCATATGACCATGATTTTTCATGGAAAATTATTGGGAAAAATCAAAATAAATTCTCTCATAAACAAGTCTGAGAGAAATTCTCATGGCTCACATTTCATGAGGTTATTTTCTCATGGAGTGTTTTGTGAGAAATCCATAAGAAAATATATCACAGCTACAATTTGTGAGAAAATTCATTTTCCCACAGGCATCTTTTCTCACACTTTGATATGCTTGAGAAGTTCCGTGAGAATGTTGTTTCGGATGTTTTGTTTTAGATGTTTTCTCATAGATTTGATTCTTGAGAAACATGCTGTTTTAGTGTAGTAAAGATGACTTTACATGATTTGATTATTGTTATAGTTGAAAATCCTTTAAATTAAAAAAAAATTCACCTTACTTAATATTTTTCCTTCATTTGGTTTGAGAGATATGGAGGGAAAAGAAAAATTTCAATGCTATTTTTCTTTTTAATCAAACAAGGGGAGGGATGGTTTGGAAAAAAAAAAGATGATAAGTTTTCCCCCCTTCTCCTCCCCTCTAAATCTCTTCAATCAAATAGAAAGTAGTTTTAGAGGACATTATTTATGAATTTAATGAAATCACAATAATTTAGAAAAAAATTTATTTGTTTATATTTTACATCTAAAAGAAATTAATTCTCTATCTTATTCGATGAAAAAAATATTATTGGCATTAAAAGAATTGCTTAATAGTTTAAAGAAAAGCCTAAAATGTTTAATTTAATCTCATAAAATGACGTGAGAGTTTAAAAGATAATAGAACATGTTTATGATTGTTTTTAGTGTGAGTTTGCAATATCTTACCCAATTTTAATTGAAAAATTTATTGTGACTTAGTAATTTGAATTGAGTTAGGCAAGATTACAAATGGTAACAATATCTATTACTAAGTATTTAATACGACTATAATTAAATAAAGCATTTGGTGGTATGTTTATAAATTAATTAAATACTCATTAAGGAGTTTTGTAGCCATTATAATCCTATTTAGCTTAACCTGTTTTAATTCAACTCCAAAAGTAGTATATAAAAAATTGGATCGGACCAATCGATATATCCGGAACATTAGAACCTAATCCATTTTGGAACTAAGCCAAAACTTCACCGACTTTTGAACTGGTCAAAAATAGAATAAACCATTTCGGAACTATGCCAAAACTTGACCTACTTTTGAACCAGTCAAAAATTGAATAAACCAGTTAACAATCAAATGAATTAGTTAGAACCAGATGGGTTATAAAAAACACGGGCTAAACGCTAATAAGCTAGCCCACAAAGACAGTCATGTTCCAAGCCCATGCTAATAGAAGCCCTCACATCAGCTTCTACTTGCTACTAGCGTGCCTAGTTCTTCATATAGGCAAAGCTCCCCACTCTCCTCATTTTTTCTAGGGTTGTGGGACTCTCTTCCCACAATGAAGCTTTTTCTCACTTCTTTTTTTTTATTGATTTTTATCTATTCTTTTGTCTAATAATCCCCAAAACATTTTTCTTTATATGTTGATATCTCTTTCACATTCATATTTTTAAGTATTTATCTATATATTTTTTAAATAATATTTTTTAATTTGGTTTTAATTTACCTCTGAAAAAAAATACCTGGTGACCATCTCCTAGAGCAATATAGATAGCCTTTTTTTGTTGATTTTTGTCTCTTTTTTTAGATAAATCCCTTAACTTGTTTTCTTTATATGTGGGCATCTTTTTCATCTTTATTATTCCAATTATTTATACATATCTTTTCCAAACAATATCTTTTTAATTTAATTTTAATTCATCTTTAAAAAGTTAAAAGTGCTTGGTGACCATATCTAACATGAGCAATAAGGATTTTCGAGCACCAAACTTTTATAATACATTTTTTCATTTGCTCTCTGTAGTCTGTATATAAATGATATTTAACAAAATTAAAATATATTAATTTAATAGCAATTAGTTCATCCACGATTAGAGCCCAATCTGATTAATGAACTGTGAAATAGTGTTTTGATCATTTCATCGACAATTTGCTTTTTAATACCTTGTTATTAGGTATTTTATATTGGATGGCTTGATCAAAATAATGTAATAATAGAACATGTTTATAAAAAAAGAAAATGAAAAAAAGTTGTGTGAGCTAAACTTGATTTGTGGCCCAAAAAGAGCTTGATTTATGGCCAAAAACAAACTTGATTTGTAGGTGCTGACGTGGACCGCCAGATTGCAGCGCATGTACGGACAAGCTTAAATGAGGCTAGATGGGTAATCAAGATGTCTAAGTAGTACCTAACAATGATAACCTAACAAAAAAGAGTAGGCTATCGACCTTTATATGGCCGCCAAGTGGACGGCCAAGATTAGGAGATAGATATGTACGAAGAGAGATTGACAAGTGTTGCGAGGTCATTGGATGTCTGTGGCTTTCCCGCCCTTGAGGCGTAGAATAATGAATACCAATGTGGGGCCCGGATAAGCGCTTGCTTGTATTAATGCACATACCTACAGTTTTTAATTCTCTGCTTTTTATTGGAATCCTGAAAAGACCCTCAATACCATCGTATAATTACATACCTACGCTCCCAACATGTGCCAACAACCCACAGTTTACGTTCCATGTTTTGCCAGTAAACGTTGAACTTTTTTCTAAACGCAAATTAAGATAGTATATAAATGAATAAATTGTGCTAATATTTTAATAATATTTGACAAAATTATATATATATATATATATTAAAAAATGCATTAGGTTCTCATGACTTTATATGTAAATTTAAAATATTTTTTAATTTTAATTTATTTTTATAAAAATTAACTTAACTTTTTTCATGATATTATTTAGATGATACTTATATTTTATTATAATAATAAAAAATTTCAATTGATGTTAACCTTAAACATAAAATTATGATTTCATTTAATATGATGATAAAAAAATAATTAAATAATTTTAATCTTGGAATAAAAAATTTTATGTTAAACGTTAACAAAAAAATGAACTGGACTTTGTTTTTATAAATAAGTAATAGTGTTTTTTGTCTTCATTTTAACCCTGAAGTCATTTTTCATTTATTTTTATTAATTTTGTCCTACATATTTGACAAAATTGTCATTATCTAAATTAGGAATATTATTGAATTATTATTAACCCAACTAAATGAGCTACTGAACACGCGGCCATTTATGGATGCAAACCTAAATATCATCCGGTGATAAAAAAAAAAAAACTTAAGTATTGCCGAAGTGAATATTTGGCTCAATATCTGACCTTATAATCTTTGAAAAGATAAAAGAAAATTAAGCTGAAAAAAAATACAGACAATGCAGTTTTCTATTTATTTCAAGAAATATATCTATATGTCTTTGACCAAAATATCTATTTTTTTTATAAAAGAAAATATATCCATATTAATAACGTAATAATGTTTGCATTATCCAGTGACTGTGAATTTAATAACAAGATGAATTTCATTAGCGGTTCAAATAATCTTAATTAAAAGCACGTAAAAATTATTACAAGCATGTTGAACAAAATTGACACAAAAAAATCTGGAGACATAATTGAAACTATCCTTAAAATTGAAGGCATGAGAAATTAAAATATATCATTATTGATAAAAATAAATTAATAAACTTTGTGTTAGGTATTAATTCGGAGTTGGTGAAAATTTTATTGCAAAAAAAAAAGCATGCTAAAACAGCATGCCTGACTTGTTGAGGACACTAATTTGTTGAAATGTACGAAGACAGAAATAGGGGCATATTCGGAAAACAAAAGCCAGTAGGCATTCAATATACGGTAGCGTATAATATACTCATGACCCATACCATATCCATACCTGGTGCTGGGCTTGGCGGCATTCCGCGTCAACTCAACTGTGGTTTTGGATTTTGTTGGGTTTCTCTTTTTTGTTTTCCTTTTTCCCTGCAAAGAAGAGGGAAAAATCGGAAGCGGAGAAGGAAAGCGTTTTTTTCCCATTCACCTGCACTCCCTCACTTACTCTGAGTCTCAGCTTCTGGTTTTCTCCTTTTTCGTGAAATGCCCATTACTCCTAACTCTCACAAGTTTTAATTTTTATCTTTTGTTTGTTTTTTCTGTTTCTGGTTTTTTGAGTGGAGAAAGTTTGGAATTTTGCGCAAGGTTTTTCTGCGTTTCGGTCTCGGATCGGTGAGTACCTTCTTCTTCACATTTGGGTGTTTTGATGCTTCTTTCTTGGCTGGTTGATGTGTCTTGCTTCGCCTCCACATTTCTGCGAATACTGATGGTGATTATTTATCATCTGCATCGTTGGTTGGGTTTTGAATCTGTTGCATGTGTTGTGTGTGTGTTTTCTTTTTTTCGTCTTCTAGACGATGTTTACCAATGGCACATGAATTTGGTAGAACTACTGATGAAATAGTTACAAAATTGGGGTCTTCAATAATTTCCCCCCTCTTTCCTCTTAGTTTCTCCGGCTTCCTGGATCTTCTGATACTTTGATTCATATGTTTCTCTTTCATAGATTTTGTTAGCAGGAGCGTCAATGCGATTGACTTTCATTGACGTGTCTTGTCCAATAACACTGCGTGTTTGATGCGATTCGAAGTTAATAAGCGAATTCTGGGGAACTTTCTTTATTACTAGATTGATGGTTCAGATTTTACATAGCCTTGGAATCAGTTCTGGGTCTTCGGTTTTGTAGAGGAATGATTATGTAAATGAAAAAATTATTTCCACGCGGAGATAGGAAAAATCGGAGAGGATAGATTTAATTTGTTGAAAAGCCAAAGATAGAGTCAAGTCAGATGGTCATGGTTTTGCACGGTTTTGTAACTTTACTTTATTATTTTACACCTTAGCTACAGCGATCCCCTCTGGAAAATGAGGATTATGTTGCCAAGAAGTTAGATCTTAGAAAGTTGTTTGTTTTATGTTCATTCTGTAATCTTTATTCTTGCTGCTCACCGCGCACTTCATACATTTCATCCTGTAATGCTTTTGTCTATTAGTGATGTTATGTATCATATCAGTCTGAAATATGAATCTATTTTCGTTTTTGGCATCAGGATCCGCTGTACTTGCGAAAGAATAGGTTGCAGAGTCTTTTTTATCAGACAGCACCTTTAAATATTTGTCGTCTTTTGAATTATATTATGGCAAGTGATTCTGCTGTAATGTCCAATGGCAATGTCAACTCCCATCCTAATCCCCAGAGGACTTACCAAGTGGTTGTAGCTGCAACCCGGGATATGGGTATTGGAAAGGATGGAAAACTTCCCTGGAGACTGCCTACTGATCTCAAATTTTTTAAGGAGATCACCTCAACAGCATCTGATCCTGGAAAGAAGAATGCAGTGATAATGGGCAGAAAATCATGGGAGAGCATCCCTCTTGAGAGTCGTCCTCTTCCTGGTCGCCTTAATGTTGTTCTAACTCGCTCAGGCAGCTTTGATATTGCAACTGCAGAGAATGTTGTTATATGCGGAAGTATGTCTTCTGCTTTGGAATTGTTAGCTGCTTCTCCTTACTGTCTATCTATTGAGAAAGTATTTGTTATAGGAGGTGGCCAGATATTTAGGTATATATTATTTTATGAAAACCTTTTCCTCTCCTCTATGCCAGCTTTGCTTTCAAATTAATTCTTTCTTTGTTTCTTTCTTATAGCTGATAATTTTTATGTACAGAGAGGCTCTTAATGCACCTGCATGTGAAGCCATCCACATTACTGAGATTGAGGCAAACATTGACTGTGATACTTTCATGCCTCCAATTGATTCCTCTGTATTTCAGCCATGGTACTCTTCCTTTCCTAGATTGGAGAACAACATCCGCCATTGTTTTACCACATATGTGCGAGTAAGGAGTTCTATAGCCGAATCCCTAGGTCAGAATTCTGATCCAATCTGTGATTCTAGATCAGATTCAACAAAATTTGAGGTCAAGAACTTCTCTTTCCTTCCTAAAATGATTTTTGAGAGACATGAGGAGAATATTTATCTCAAATTGGTTCAAGATATCATCTCTGAAGGTACTGCTAAGGATGATAGGACTGGGACTGGTACCTTCTCGAAATTTGGTTGCCAGGTAACTTTGTGATTGATTTATTGAGTGATGGCTGTCATTTATATGATGGCTTATTATGTCTATATGTTTATAGATGAGGTTCAATTTGCGCAGAAGCTTTCCTCTTCTAACAACTAAGGTATGCGGATGTTTTGATTAAGATTTCTATAAATTTACTTTCATTTTTCCTTTTCCCCCGGTTATTGTTTTGTTTCTTTTAGTTTCATTGGAATTTTTTTTTTCTGTAAAGAAATATCTATTGTATGTTTTGATGTAGAAGTTGACATCTTCATTTGTTTCCTAGAAAGTATTTTGGCGAGGGGTTGTTGAAGAGCTTCTTTGGTTTATAAGTGGTTCAACCAATGCTAAGGTAATCACGTCATTTTTAACACACATATGCGCATAAACACATGGATTGCACACCTTTCATAGTTAGTATATAAGGAAGCTGAGATGAGCTGAGTTTTAGGGAATCAAAGCCTGACTTACATAATGTTATTTGAGCTTGGATTCAAATAGAAATTCAGTTATTGGAAGGTTGACAATCTAAGTCATCTGACAAGCTCGGCTCTAATTTTTATTCTAATTATCAATCATTATTAATCAAAATTATGTTGTGTGTTGAATATTCATGCTAATCTTTATGAAGATGAATAAATTCCCTTTATCTTTTGTCAGGTTTTCAAAACAATATTCATTGACTTACTTTAAAAAAGAAAAAAAAAAAAGAGCATTTTTAACTAAGTCATAAGCTGCTAGTTCAAATCTGCTACTGTTTTAAATCATTTCTATGGGCAGTCTGCATAAGTTGGGTCAAAGTGTGATTAAAAAAGCCTGGAAATTCTTAAGGAAATTCATGGGGTTGTATTTTTATTCAAGCCTAGAGAAATGAATCTTTTCCTGTTATTATAGATAATGGTTTGATTGTTGTTTCTACTTGTTCCAATGCTTGCCAGTACTGAGACCATGAAGGCATATGATCCTATACAACTCTTTTGATGTAAATAGTTCATTTATTGATGTTGTGTACTTCTTGGTTCTTAGAATCTATTGCTGGTATAGTAGATGAGATTCTAATGAACCCACTATTGAAACCTGTGTTGTTGACAGGTGCTGCAGGAAAAAGGCATCCATATATGGGATGGCAATGCATCCAGAGAATATCTTGATAGGTAATCTTTGACCATCAGCTGTTTGCTATCCAGAGTAATTTTTGTTTTCCATGTAGTTACTGATTATGTTGTAACTTGCAGCATTGGATTGGCTGAGAGGGAGGAGGGTGACTTGGGACCTGTTTATGGGTTTCAGTGGAGGCACTTTGGTGCCAAGTAGGTGGATTGTAACTTTTTCTCAGTAATAATAGTGTTTCATGTGGGGCTTTTCAGCTCATTTGATCCATATGACATCTTATAGGTATAGTGACATGCATGCTGACTACTCTGGCAAAGGATTTGATCAGCTTTTAGATGTTATTAACAAGATAAAGCATAATCCTGTTGATCGGCGGATTATTCTCTCAGCTTGGAATCCAGTAGATCTTAAATTGATGGCACTTCCACCATGCCACATGTTTGCACAGGTCTACAGTTCTCTCTGGGTTGTCTTTGAAACAAAATGACTTTGAACCTCTGCATGCCTCCCCCTTTCTGAGATTCTGTCTTTCTTTGCAGTTCTATGTAGCAAATGGGGAGTTATCTTGTCAAATGTATCAGCGATCTGCAGACATGGGCTTGGGTGTGCCCTTCAATATTGCATCTTATGCTCTCTTGACATGCATAATTGCTCAAGTTTGTGGTATGCAAATTTTTGCAAGCGTTTGCTTAGGATTTAGATGTGCAGTCAGATATTTAATTCATTTTGAAATTTTAGGTTTTATGAGTTTAATGAATGTTTTGGTAATTTTCTCTGGTTATAGTTTTGTGTTTTATGGGTTTCTAAGGATTTTTAAGTAGAGTAGGTTTTGGAAGTCTACTTTGGTCACTGGTAAAGGCTCAGAAATTTATTGAGAAGCAGAGAGAACAGAAAGAATTCAGAAGAATTGGCATCAGTTATCCAGTAGATGAGTGCTGATATAGTTAATGTCTTTTTCTTCTCAGATCTTGTTCCGGGTGATTTTGTCCATGTTATCGGGGATGCACATGTTTACCGCAATCATGTGAGACCTTTGCAGGAGCAACTCCGGAATCTTCCTAAACCTTTTCCAGTATGTTATGTTTTGGAATTCATTCGATTTGAGTCGATGGCTCAAAAATGTTTTTGTGTTTGCGCAAGTCCTGCAATTTTATCTGCCTTTTTGTCAGCTGATCACACCTTTATTTGAATGCAGATTTTGAAGATAAATCCAAAGAAGGATATAGATTCATTTGTGGCTTCTGATTTCAAGCTCATAGGTTATGATCCTTCCCAGAAGATAGAAATGAAAATGGCCGTATAAAAAATGTAGGAGTTTAATTCTTAATCGCTTCTTGAAGCTGTTGAGGCTTTTTAAATTGAGGCAAGTGCTATGCTTAAGGTCTGCTAGGGATCGAATATTCACAGAATTTTCTGAAGATTGCTATTTCGCCATTGTGTTTCAGGCTTACGATCATAGGAGGTTTTTGTGTACAAATAAAAAGAGACGTGGTAGTTGGACTTCACTTGATGCTCGTACGTTAAGGTTCACTGGAACTGCATTCAAATACAGTGTGTCACATGGGAGACTTGAAATTTATGATTATAGTATTATTTGCTTTTTGGTTTGGTATTTGAAAATAGGCTATTCGTGGACACTGTTCGTCTTCTCCAACCATGTTAAAGGCTAATTAATTTGGTATTCAGAATAGAAAAAAATATAATTGAGAATAAAAAATATTTCTTTGAAAGAATAAAGAAAAGATATTTTTGGGCAATGATTACGTTAATGTAATAGATATGGTAGGAAATTAATGGAAAATGTTTTCCATTCAACCATTAATAATAAGAAAATATTCAGAGTTTTTCGGTTTATCCTAGTGTTTTAGCGTTGACTGAAACCAAAGTTTAATATTAAATTTCAGATCCCTTGCAGTTGATATTTGAATACACTGCTATTTTTTTTTTTGACCAAGAGACACTGCTCTTTTAAATTGCAAATGAATTATTCATTCCCCGTTGTTTTTGCCATTTTTCTATTTAATTTAATACTCGTACTATTCAATAATTCCTGTATGGAGTTTATGTCTGACACATTTTTTTGTTCTGTTGGTTTGAATACTTGATACATTATCGGTGCATAAGAATGTTTATGTGATTGAAAGAAGTCATTTCCTGGTAAAATGAAAAACTAAATGAAAATTTCAGCATTTTATATCCTTTTATTTCAATATTTTTATTTTTAAATATATTAATTCAAGACACCATTGTTCGACGTTTATGAAATAGAGTAAGAATAAAAATAGTTCACTTCAGTGATAAAAAGTCATATATATACGTACGAGCTTTACACTCACACATATAACTTCATATATATATATATATATATATATAGAACTCAACGAAGTTTTAACTAAGCGCCGATGCCAAGAGAGATGTATATATTCTGAATTGAAACTTGTGATGATTTCATCTCATGCATTCTTTGTGAGGGAAATGACCAGATTATTATACACAAGCTCCGTCACCTGCATGAGCTGGACAAGCTTGTCTATGAACCTAAGGAACAATTCATCCATGATTGCATCACCAAACTGCATCTTCAGAATTGGTTCCGTCACTGCTCTCATGGACTGTGCTATGAACTTAGCTTTCATGACCTGATCACATACAGTACCACTCTCATCTATATCACCATCCCAACCCAGTTTGCTGTACTCTAGTCTTTCAATTGTAAACGATCCTTCTGCTTCAATGATCTCCCTAACTTCCTTCTCACTGGGTCCATAAAATGGAACATCAAAGTACTCCAGTTTTGCCTCCTCAACTTTGCCCTGCAACATTACGTACGTTCACATCCATATACAATTGAAACTCACAACAAAAATGCCAAAAATAAAGTTGCACATATAATCTCTCTCTCTCTCTCTCTATATATATATATATATATGTAGCATGATATATACTATACATATATACCTCTGAGACCATGTCATGAAGGACCATTCCAATCGGGTTTAAGCTAGTTGAGGGATCTTCATCCTCAAGTCTGCCAATAAATGTGAGAACCATACCACCACCTTGTACCAGTTCCACAGAACGAAGACTCAGAAACAGTTTGAAATCCTGTTGAAACTGCTCAGAGTATGCTTTCCTCACTGCAGGAGGGCTTGTATTTGCTATATAAATGTCCCCTTTGTTCAGTGCTGTACCTCCATTACTAGCCAAACCCTTTGGGACCTATTAATTGAACGTGCTTTTAAATAAACCATAAATCTCTAGTAGTAGATGAAAGCATGTAGAAAAGAATAAGTGCAACTGACGTTTGTATTCTGACCTGAGAGAGCCAGTGGACACTGAAAGATGAGTGAAAGAAGTGGATGGAATTGTCTGGGAAAAGCCTTCCATAGAAACTCCCAGGAACGCCGACAATGAAACAAGGTCCAAAGTTGTCTCCCTTGTCTTGTCGAAGCTTGTTGTAGAAATCAGGAAGAGACTGGAAGATGGTGTTGAAGTCGTTTCCAGGAAGATCATTCAGGAAAATCTGGAATGCTGGTGGCTTCAGGTTTAAGCTCAAGTTTACTGCATGAACAATGCCCATAATCTCAGAAGCTGTCATCAATGTGTTAAGTCCTGAAGAGCACCCCAAATCCGCAACATTCAGACATTCTGGATGAATGCTTCTGCAGACTTTTGTGATGTTCTCTTTCAGAATAGGCTTTGCTTTCAGTATCACCTTTCTCTGCACAAAATGGAAATTAAATCAGATAGGGTCAAGATTGATTCACACAATTAAATATGCTTCAATCTTATCCTATTAAAGATCTTAGCCGCCCATTTGATACAAGTACTGTACTGGTGTATGTCTCAGTACTCTTATGAAATGGATCGCTGAGATCTTAGACGGGACAAAAGTATGGAATTTGGAAGCAACACAACTTAGTTTCTTGATGAATTCTGGAAAGAAGAAAAAAAGTCAGGGAGATGATGAACCTGAACTAAGGAGTTGTTTGCATAACTAGTTTCTCCATTACCGCCATTCATGTGAAGCACTCTATTTGTTGCCATTGATGCTAGAGTTGAGATTTAGTGCACCTCGACAAAGATTAAATAGGCTAGTTCCGGGGTCCCACTTTTATTGTTTTTGCTTTTCTGTTTTGAAAACAGAAAACAAAAATCTTGAAAACAAAAAGATAGAACGCAGCTGTACAAACAGATTTTTGCTCTAAAAAAATAAAAAACGAAAAAAAGTTTTCTAAAACAGTAATCAATCATGTCCTTAATCTTTATTTATTACAACTTCCTTTTATGTGGAAAATGCCAAAGATAATAAAATTTTAAGATTCTATTCATTTATGTTCCTATATTTCTTTTCTCTCATATTTTTTATTTCATTCATGATCTCCTCCATTTTAAAATAGCTGTCATTTAAGGTTTTGCATATATATTAAAAAACTGTTAAATAGTCTAAATTGTTATAAAATTTAACATTATTTAACTAAAATATCCTTGTATTAAAATATCAATCTATTGTAGAGTATACTTGAGCTCTCCTAACCATTATTTTCATTAACGAAAGGTAAAACAGTACACAAATAATTAATACTTTTTTTTAAAAAAATATTTGAAAGAGAAAATAATTTTAAAATAAAACTATAACTAGAAAGTGGCAATTATTTTGAAAAGAAAAGAGTATACAAGATGGCCATTTGGTTTGTCCTATAAAAGGGTGCAATATCTATTATAGCATTGTAATTATTATTATTCACCGAATAATATCTATATTCTTTTTATTAATTTTCTTAATAGAAGATACAAAAAATCAACGCTTATGTCTTGATTTTTTTTTTAAATTCTATGTATACCAAATAATTTTTTAAAATGACCTAAATAGTCCCTGTACAATGTAAGTGAGTATTTTAATTTTGTTGCACATTATTTGAGAGCTCACTTCTATAAATAGCAAAATAATTAATGAAATTACCATTAATTTTACTTACACACAAAGATAGAGAGAGAGAGAGAGAGAGAGAGAGAGAGAGTTTTAATATAAAATGAAATTCAAATACCAACTAAACTTGATATAAACGGCAGAGGTTCTCATTCTTTATATAAATTATTGAAGTTGATTTCCAACCTTTATATATAAATCAAATGACCTTGTTGGAGTAGTTGATAATATTGATGAGATATCAATGTCTCACATTGGATAGAGAATTAAAAGATTAGTTTTGATATTATAAAAAAAAGATTAGTTTTGAAATACAAAAAAAGGTATATATTCATATTCCTGAATATTTATATGAATCAAAACGAATTGAGGTTAATGAATGAATTTATTCAAGGTGTTTATTTATATTAATGAATGTTGATATGAATCTAGACAATCATTCGTGTGAACTAAGGTAACCTTTCATATGAAAAAAGAAAACCTTTGAAAGTATTTTTAAAAGTCTATAATTAAATTCCTTCAATCCAAAAGGAAGCGTGCTAAGCTAACTAAGAGAGAAAATTCTTTTTTCTTGTATTCTTAGAGACTTTGTTATATGATGAAAAAGCTCAGTGTATGATACCCATTATGGTCAGGTGCTAATTCACTCTTTAAAGAAAGTGTTTCTACACACCTTAAAGCTTACTCTTCCTATATGTTTTTTTTATCATAATTTTCTAATAAACCAATTCAAAGGATTCTATTCTACCATTTGCTTTTAATATTTTGAGAAAGATTAGTATCTGTTGGTAAGAAATACTTCTCCTTTAGATATGGAACAAACCTTCAAATTTAATGTACGTTTTGTTCTGATAGTTAGCACTTCTTACTTCACGGATTCTGTGGTGCAAGGAAAGAATTTCAGTGACCCTCATCTTTTACTTCAAAAACACGGAGTATCTTTAATATCTTTTTTCCCCCGGGACACCAAACATTAGATAAGGGAGAGATTCCCAGCTCTAACAGTCTTTGCAAATGAATGCTACTGGTATTAGCTAACGAACCAAACAAATTATTTGTGACTCTCATATTTATAAGAGACTTTTTTTTTTGAAGTTTTTCACTGTGATTAATACAAGTCATTTTACAAAATATCTGAAGTATTGATAATTATTTTCGGATATAACTTTTATTAATTAAGGTGGATAAGAGAAAATAAAAGGGATATTAAAATGGTGATAATGTTTAATGACTTTAATTAAGCATAATTTTAGAATATTTTGATCATTTTTGACAATAATACATCAATTAATTTTAATCACCTTTGTTAATTTATATGATTCGATTAAAAATGTATTATAAATAGGACTAAAATAATTACATTGTAAAAGTCCAAATTTAATTACTCCCTCCATTTAATTTTGAATAATTAACACTTTAAAATTATATACGTATATTAAGAAAACTAATAAATAACCTAATAGTTAACAAAAATGTGATTAAATTTTAATATAATATCTTTATTAATTATATTTGTAATTATTTTACTTTTTAACATCTTTCTTCTTTCATTATTATTAATAAAGGGTATTAAAATATAATTAATGTTATCATAAAATTCTAAAGTGATAGAGGCTTGAAAATAAAATAAAATGTTTAAAGTATCAATTGTTTAAAAACGAGGGATACTTATACCTAACATTTTTTCTCTTGGAAGATGAACATAAGTGCACATCATAGTCAAATGAAATTAATGAGGAATTACAATTAAGCAGGGAAGGAACCACTTGTCGTGAAAGGGGCAGCCGCCCTCCCAAAGCCAATAAGACAAACATGGTTATCATGAAAATTTAATATCCTCACCCCCTTCTTCGGCATATAAATATCATCATTTGGACAGCTGGAATGAGGAAAACTCCAAGTGGGACTCAATATGGAAATGGCCAGCGACGCAAAGGATTCGGACGTTTCTTTGGCTCGCGACAAAAAACAGACTTCTTACTAATGCTGATCGATCGAGAGTGCAAGGAGACACCTGACACATGACGCTGTTTGTAGCTTGTGCAGTGCTGGAAGCTCTGGCGTGTTAGGAATGAGAGAGCCTTTTCTAATGTTACGCATACCATAGAGGGAATTATCCATTATGTATATACATGTGTTAACCACTCTTTGAGAGCCAAAGGGACCCTTGTTTTTGATATTGGTCCCCTTCCTTATATTGGTCCCCTTCCTTAATTGGCTCTTCTTTTGTTCCTATTGCATGCCATAGAGGGAATTATCCATTATGTACATACCTGTGTTAACCACTCTTTGAGAGCCAAAGGGACCCCCTTCCTTAATTGGCTCTTCTTTTGTTTTCATATTGGTCCCCTTCCTTAGTTGGCTCTTCTTTTGTTCCTATTGTATTTTGATTCTTTAATGGAATTCCCTCTTCACATAAAAAAAAAAAAATCCTTGCCCCTTTGGAAATTTACATTTCGCCCTTCTTGCCCATTTGATTCCCAAAGGATATTAGTACATGCTCCCTCTGTTCTGCTTGATTCTTAATATAAATCATTTCTAACTAACTCATTAAAATCAAGAAAAGTTTATTATACTATTAAAGTTATTTTAAAATTAATATATTTTTTATTTTTATCCTCTAATAAATACTACAAATTTAAACAATTCACATTCTTTCTTATGATTAAATAAGAATATTTTTAAAATAAAATAATTAATATTTTAAAAATTCATAAAAGATAACTTACATTTAGGATTATAATAAATTTTTAAAATATAACTAATAAAAAGAACTAGAGAAAGTATATGAAAGCTATTCCTCCCATTCCTTTAAATATGCGCATCGGGGTTGTCAGTAGAGCTACTGAACAAAGCTTTCCATGCCCATATTTTATTATTGGAGTACGCATCATAAGAGTATACAATTTAACAAAATTTTAAATCTGTCCTAAATTTTTATCTGCACTCATTCATATTTTAACATCTGAAATATATTCTTTTAAAAACAATTTTCATATATTGATTATAAAATTAAATTTATAAAATAATAAAATATAATAAAGTTTTTAAGAAGGTGTTTATTTTCTATAAATAACTATTAATAGTATACTTTCTACTCCCCTCTTTTATAAAATATATTCCTTTTACATTTTTTTATTATACTTTGTATTTATTGTAAAATTACAGTTTTATACTAAATAAAACATAATTTGAGAATATAAGATAATTATAGTTTAAGTTTAAATTGAAACTTTAACTTAAAAATTGTAAGATACTAAAGAAATATTTTCTCAATAAAAATTCTAATTAACAAATTATTAAGATAAAGAATGTATACTTTTTTTTAAGAGTGCTATTTTCTATGCTTACCTATAATTTACAATTAATGTTATATAAAAACTTACATTTTTTACAGGTGTTACATTTTGATCAGTGTTTAAATTTTAGTAAATTTTACTATTACATTATTTAATAAATATTTAAAATAATATTTTAATAATGATTAATGATTATAAATTTTACTACCCGCCCGCCCCCACCCAAAAAAATGTTTTGTGGTTCTGGCCCTACCATTAAGAGTTTAGTTTAATTGGCAAAAAAATGTATCAGCTTAATTAAAGGTCTTGAATTTAAGCTGTGAAAATGTAATCTTGTTAAATATTTGGTGGTAGTGCTTTATTGCCCTTTGTGGTCTTGTCTAATTCAATCTGAATTCTAATAAATCCTTCAGTTGAAATAGAATAAATTTACGATAACGGATATTTTAAGCAAAAGAAAATTAATGAGGAATTTCTTTAAACTTTGCCATAATTAATATTAATTATTAACCTTAAATTTTGATTAGGATCTTGTAAGCAACAGGGTCGGTCACAATAATAAAAAAAATCTCCAGAGTATTTCAGAGGTCAAATCTAAGGGAGGTAGCAAATTTATCAATATAAACTTTTAGTCCCAAAAACAAGTGACAATCAAATTGAGAACTCAAATTAAAAAGGAAAGAAACAGAAAACAAAATGAAGTCTGAGTTTAATTCAGCTCTAGAAGTGTTAAGAGATCAGTATTCACCTTATGGGACAACTGGATTCTATTTCTTAGTTACACTTTGCACAATTATAATGACCGTTGTTTTTAAAGCATCCTAATTACCTCTCAGTCAATTAGGATTCAATTCGCTTTCACGCAACTAAAATTTCTAATTAAACATTGAAAGCTACAACTTATATCATCACGAATTATTAATTTTATCTCTAAATTAGTTATTCATATTTATCTCTTTAAATCTAGATTCACTCTTTACCTCTCAATCCATATATTTTACCCATTAATTAGATTTTATGGTGATCAAGTATAAAATCCACATGATCGAACAAGAGGGACAAATATAATAAAGAAACAAAGTAAATATAACTTGAATAACAAATCCACACAGTTTAAACTAAAGAAAGCAAATCCAATTCATCCAGTCAGGCAACATCTCTATCCCTGACTGGGAGATTTAGCTACACATAAAAATAGAAATTGAAACAAAACTAAAATCTCAAACCATGGTAAGAATAATAAGAAGAAAAATTTTATAAAGGAAAAGATAATCTTGCTTCAATACTCGTAAGATCTCCTTGCTTTCTCTCTATATATTACTCTTAACTATTCCGAGATGTGTTTGAACCGTATTCTCTGACTTCTGGGTGCGTTTCTGAATCACGCCCTTGTGTCTTCCTTGCGTCCTATTTATAATATAGGAAGGATACTTGATTTTGTAGGTCAATTTATGCATAAAAAATGTGTTTTTACGGGCTTGTACTGTTTGAACCGGCACTGGGTAACCATAGAATCATCAAATACGGTGCCGGGTGGTTCTGAAAGGTGTAAAAACATGAAATTCGAGTTGACCTGGCACCGGGTGGATGCTTGGTACAGAGAACTTCTTTGTTCAGTTTCAGACAAGTCACCGGCTCATATGGACACTTTGAGTTTAATTTTCACCATGATAACGTTGGAATTTAGAAAAAATCAAAACATGAAAATTGTAGCTCTATGTCTTATATTTCCAACGCATCTTAAATTTCTCAATCAAAGTTCATATGTGAGAGTTATAGTCAAAATACAAATGGTTATTAAAACTTTTCAATTTAAACGATTTGTAACGTTTTTACATCGAATACTTCCAAATGAACTTATAACACCATAAAACACCAAAATATGTAAATTCATACTAAAATATACCAATATAAATATATTTATATGAAATTTAGAGTTTAAATGTAGGTATTTTATAAATATAAAATAGACACATCAAATTTCTCTTTGAAATGATCACCTTTGACTTTTTACTCGATGACCAATTCTCATCACTTAAGGCTTCATAACTTCCAAATTTTTTATTGGTAATATCATATACATTCCTAAATATACTCCCTTTGGTTCATGTTATAGGGTATTAAAAAGAAATTTTTTTAGTCAATAATATAAGATGTCATGAAAAAATTTGACTATTTTACTCCTAATTTATTTAATAATAAATTTTGTAACTTATGTTCACTATGCAAAAAATAACCTTTCTTAGCGCTTAATAGTTGATAGTTATAAAGAAAAATGCCAATAAATGACACGGAGGCTTTTCTTGGCAGTTCTAGAAATAACCGCCAAGAAAAGTCTGACTTTTCTTGGCGGTTATTTGGCGAATCGCAAAGAAAAGTCTCGCATAATTTTTGTTGGAGGTTCTAGAAATAACTAAAAATTTAATATTTTCTTGGCTGTTATTTGGAGAATCGCCAACAAAAATGACGCGCGGGCTTTTATTAGCGGTACTAGAAATAACTGCTAAGAAAAGTCTGACTTTTATTGGCGGTTGTTTCTGGAATTGCCAAGAAAAGCTTTTACAACTTTTTTTTAAAAAAAACACAAAGCACGGATCAGTAAGTAAGCCACGGATCAACAGTTATAACCATTGATAAAAAAGATCTGATGGCCTTCCTTTTTTTTTTTTCCATCTCTTTCCTTAATACATCTCTTTCTACACCCACTTGTACATTTTCATGTCACGCATCAAAGTCCATCACTTTTATATATTTGAATTTTTTCTCTCTCCACACCTAATCACTTTCCTTCCCTCTCTTTCTCTCTCCACACCCAATCTCTTTTTTCTTTGATCTGCAAGCTCTCTCTCCCTTACATGTCTTCTTCCTCTTTCATCAGATTCAGATCGTCGTTTTTACTCTTTCAATCAAATTTAATGATTCTCTCCTTTTCTGTTTTCTTCTATTCTCTTCTCCCTCAGTCAAGATTTTCAAAGCTTGGTCAAGATCTTATACCAATCTTGAAGCATGGTCCACATCTCATCTTGGCACCAACAGATTACAAGCTTCTTCTTTATCGGTGACTTTGTCCACTGCCTTCATCGCCGACTACAGTGTCTGTGTCTACCTTCACCGATTACTTCGTTCTCTCTCATTTCATCTTGGTTTTGAAGCAAGAAAATAAATCTTGAAGATGGAAGAAATTTTTAAAGCTTGTAATTTTTTTATGATTTAAGGTATAAATATTGATTCTGTGGCAAAAATTTTTCTTTTTTTTTTATTTTGATTTTTTTGTTACGGTGTAGTTATATAAAATTTAAATTAGATCTATTTATAATTTATGTTGTATATTTTTTTTTATCTTTGGATGATTCTGGATTACTTATTAAAGATAATTGTTCTGTGATTACTTTTTTTTTTTAAAAAATAAATTACTCTTTGTTGGTGGTTATTTCAAATAACCGCCAACAAAAGTCTATTTTTGTTGGCCGTTAATTACTGCCAAATAAAAGTTATCCCTTATATTGACACTCAAATAGTTGACGATTTTAAACCGCCAATAAAGACCAAAATAACCGCAAAAAAATTTCGTTTTTGGTGTAATGGTTGGTGTAATTAAAAGAGTGGTATGTGCTTTTAATCAATAAGGGTAAAACTAAAAATTTTGTCTTTCTTAATAAATTTAAGGATATAATAAAAGTTCTTTAATGTGCATAAAGTAGTCCCAACACCTTATAAATGGATTGGAGGGAGTAGCTTTCTTAATTTGTATGCATAACTCCAAAGTGACAGTTGTTTTAAAATGGAGGGAGTAGTTGATTAGGATTTTGTAAATATACAGGGTTAATCGCAATAATAAAAAGTCTCCGGAATATTCTAGAGGTCGAACCCAAAGAAGGTTATGATTCGCTTAATTAAGTAATTTTAGTCAAGATGAGCAATTTGTAACAAGTTAAGCAAATATTAAAATAAGAGTAAAAAAATATAGAAAGCAATTATGTTAAGTTTAATTCAATCACTAAGAGCGCTAGAGAATTGAGGTTCATCTTCCATAAATAATTAAAGTTACTCTTAAATTGATTCTTTTTATAATTATAGTAACAGTTATTTTTAAATTATCCTAATTACTTTTCAGTCAATTAGTTCATATTTAATTAGGTTCTAATTCATTCTCATACAACTAAATTCCTAATTAAATCTTGAAATTATAACTAAGTCACCATAAACACCTAATTTCATCTCTAGAATTTTTGTTTATATTTATCTTTCTAGGTTTAGATTTACTTTTCACCTTTCAGTCTATCAAACTTACCCACAAAACAAATCTCATGGTGGCCAGTCACAAAATTCACAATGAAGCACAAAAGAGGCAAATATAATTAAATATAAATATATTGAAAGAATTCAATCAAGAACAAGAGTCATAATCTCAGAGTAAACTCTAATCAATTCCAATTAGACTACATTCCTATCCCTAATTGGGGTAATTAGTTACGCAAAGACATTTTTCCTAATAGCAAAATAATAATAATTTCCCAAAACATCTAAACGAAAACTAAAGGAAGAGAAGTAGTAGATGAAAAGAATTATTTAACCTTACTACGCCTTCAATTCTTCTAGATCTGCCATGAGAATGCTCTTTCTAAACTCCAGAGACTTTAGAATGATTCTTCTAGGGTTCAGAATAAGTGATTGTGTCCTTCCTTTTGTCTTGAAACCCTTTATTTATAAGGCTCGTACACTGCTTGTGGAAAATATTGAGTGTAGCTGCTAAACGACGTCACCCGGTGCTGTGTTCTCCTTCTTTCTGTCTAGCTGTCACCGGGTGGAGTGAATATTTGGTTTTCTTTGATCCTCACCTGGCATCGGGTGAAGTGAATATTTGGTTGACCCAGCGCTGGGTCAACTCGTAACCTTTGCTTCCTCACGGCTCCTCACCCGTGGCCGGGTGAGGACATAAATAGGGATCAAATGAGCTATCTTGAACTTTTTTTTCTTTTCTTCCTCTTTTTCACTTTAAAATGCTCAAAGCTCCTAACATTTTTTCTGAGATGCAAATATATCATAAATTATATAGAATCATGCACAAATCATATTAAAACTCAACATTTTCCAACGAAAACTACATCAAATGTGAGTATTTTATAGGTATAAAATATACACATCAGTAGCCATAAACTTCAATTAAGAAAAAAGATGCAATTTGGGGTTAAAAATAATTGTACTCCCTAGAAGTGTGTCTGAATTTATTGTTATGTACTTCCATTCTTAACATATGTTCATTTTAATTGAATTATGTAAATTAAGAATATGAGTTAAAGTTAGTTAACGACATTGATTTTTTCAAAAATTATAATATTTTTTCAAAACTATTCTTATTTAATATCTTTCTCTTTCATTGAAATGAATTAAATAAAAGAATTTTTTGAAAATATATAATAAATATTATCTTATATTTTGGAAATTATCTTATATTTAAAACTAAGGTAAAAAAGTTCTATATTTAGGATCAAAGGGAGTATATATAAATTCCAGGTTCTTCAATTATCTTTAACTAATTTATATTAAATGATTTATTAATTTAAATTTGTATATAGTTGTTCATAAATTATTAATGCAAAGATTATCAATTTGCATATATATGGGTAGCATTAATTATGCCAGTAATAATACACTAGCTTATATAGAGTACTATATATAAATACTTCTTTTGTTCTTTATTATAAGACAATTTCTACAATAATTTAAATATGCAAAATATAAGTTATCTTTTGAATAACAAATATTGTTTTCTATGGTTGTCCCTTTAAATATTTTAGCAAAAAAAGATTAAAAAAGATATAATTAAGATGTATTATAATTTAATAAGGATAATATTAAAAAGTTATGGTAAATTTTGTAAACATTAATAATTTTAACTATTTTTAACTACTTTTTTTAATATGTGTAAAATAATTAAAAATAGGAAATAAGGATAATATATATATATTAAAAGGGGGAAGATTGGAAGAAGGGTTTTAATGAAGGAAGAAGATATTTTATATTTTTATTATTTAGTAACTTATTTTTGTTGAATGTGAACACAAGAAATATAGTGAAGATGTGTAAGTATATAGGTTAGAAAATAGGGATTTTGAACTATTACTTGCGTTAGGTGGTTTTTTTCAGTCCTATAAATCTATTTGATAGAAAAAAAAAGAGGCTACAAATGGAGGCATATACCAATATATAGTTAACCTAACATTTACTAAAATGAGTTGAAAAGATTGGACACTTAACTAAAATAATCACTGTTAACTAACTCCACATGAGGTTTAAAACATGATAAAAATTAACGTCAAATATGAAGAACCTTAGACGCAATTTAATAGTGAGAATTAGTATAATTTTTTTTTATTTGTAATCCTAAAATTCGCTTTGTAAAATTCAAAGTTCTATAAAAGTTTTATGATTAAAAAAAACTCTGAAAAATCTATACTCCATAAATGTTGATAATTTACAAAAGATTTTGATTAGATTCAACTTTTTGGCGGTGTCATACATAATATATGTTAAATAAAATTGATAATTGATTTAATTAAATAAAGAGCTCAGAGAGTAGTATCAAATGGTGTTTGGGTTGGGATGTGAAAGAAAAACTGGGAAGCCTTTTGATTTTGAGAAGTAGAGGAAGAAGGAACTAATTGGCCAGTAAAACTTATCCATCATTGACGTATAGATTTGATTAAATAAAGCAGACCGTGGAGCTCTTTTTGTTTTCTCCAGAAAATTGATTACGTGAAACAGTAAGGCTTTACCGGAAAAGTGCCGATACCATTGCATGTGTTTTGTTGATATTTTCTTAAATAAATATGTAGTGATCTTTAATTGGCTTCGCATGATAACGCTGATCATTGTCAAAGTTCATACAATTTTACACAAAATTCATTATATAATTTGAGTTCTCTGTATTCATTTGTGTTTTTGGCAATTTTACGTGTATAAGCAACACTTATATCACCCTAACTTATTATGACATTTACACTTTCTTCTTTCAAAAGAGACTAACCTAATTATCAATTTAAGTTAGCATGAGTAACTCATACTTTGAGTAAGTGGTAGAGAGTTTAATTTATAACATTTGTGTATAGAGCAAACCAAATTGGGAGGAGATTTGTTCTTTGTTGAATTTAGATTCTCTTAATTTGTTTCAATTTTGATCTTTAGCCATTAGAGTGACATTTAGCAGGTCATATTCATCACCAAAAAAAAAAGACATTTCATTTAATAAATATGTGACTGATTTGGACCATTTAAATATTGATCTAATAGTTAAAAACAAAATTGACACAAATTGAGAGAAATAAAGATTGAGAAGATCCAAATTGATCATTTATCTTCAATATCTTTAAGGAAATTAGTCTCTGCTATCACCTGAGATGCTCTTGGTCTTCAATTAAAACCAAAAAAAGAGAGTGAGAAAGAGGGACAGAGAGAACCATTATTTGAAAAATCCTAGCTAGCAATACAAAATATTTTTCACAGACCTAATGATAAACAATCTAGTCATTAATTAATCTTTTTTTTTGTGAGCATCAAAATATTCTGCACTGACAATTGGAGACTAATTCCTTTAAAGTATAAAAATTATTAAAATAGACTTTACCTTTCCTAACAAAATTCAGATTTGGTGCTCATTTAGGAGATTAGATTATTCAAATGTGATTTAAATAGTTCAGACTTTAAGTTTTTATTTTTTATTTTTTAAATAAGTATATTATTATTAAGTTGACTATTAAAATTAATTTTTATTTTACATTTCACCTTTTTAAAAATAAAAAATAATTTAAATTTATTTTATACGATTCTGATTCCAATAGGGAATGATGCTCATCCGATCCAACTTCGTTCAAATTAATCATTGGTAACAATTTCTCAAAGCAAGAAAAAGAAAGCAGTTAGGGTTCACTTCTTGACTTTTTGGAGGAGATAGAGAGAGAGAGAGAGAGTTTGAAATCGTCAAATGAGGGGGGAAAATCTGCATGATAAGGATCCAGCTAGGTTCGAAAACAAGTGAAATCTTATGCGACAACGTTAAGGAATAAGAAGAGGAAAAAATTAGTTGAGCTCTTATGATAGTTTGATAATTTCACTTATTTAGGCTTTAGTTAACTCAACTTTGTATTTATTAGACTTAATAAAATCTTTATAAAAAATTTAAACTATATCTCTAAAAAAAATTTGAACCCAAATATATATATATATTTAAAATTTGAGTTAAGTCAGTCAAAGTATTAGAATTATTAGTATTAAAATACTAAAATTTAGATATATTATAAGTAAATTTCACATATTGAGGCGATGTGTTAGCTGAGCGCCTGAGTTGTGAATAGGTTAGCCAATATATATATATGTTTCCTCTGGTTTCTATTATAAGATGTTTTTAATTTCCGTATGTGGATTAAGAAAAGTTGGTTACTATCTAAAATTAATGAAAAAAATTTCTGACATCCCCATTTTGTCCTTAAGGAGAGAATAAAAATACATTAAATAGGAGAAAAAAGAAGTTAATTGAGACTTGTAATGAAAGCATTTAATAGGGGTAAAATTGAGACTAAAATTAAATTTATTACTTAACATTTTATATTTTAGACCAGATAAATTTTTTAAATAACACCCTATAATAGGGACCGAAGGGAATATATATATATATATATATATTTCACAAAAGACTATAAATATATATAGGATTGATTCATATACCGTTTATCCAGAAAATGGGTACCTAACACACGTCTCTGAGTTTCATTGGGTAAGTCATGTGCTGCACGCACAGCCCCCTCATGATTGTTGTCCTGTGTATCTTACCGTCATTTTTTATTTTGATGATAAGATCCTGCGTCATCTTTCGTAGTTATATCGTCATAATCAGCTACATATATTTAAACCCTTATTGTAATATATTTACGAGAGTATAATAAAATAAGAAATTATCAAAATATCTTTAAAATTTTCTTTTATCTTTACCATCATCGGTCAACTACCACTATCGGCAAATGACTTATATTTCTGGATTTTATAATTTATTTATTCTAAATTCATAATTTAGTTTTCAAATCTTACTTTGTAATTTTTTTTTAGAATTTCCAATTTCTTTAATTTAAATTTACAATTTTTTTTCTAAAATTTCACTATAAATTATTTCAGTGCTTTTGTAATTTTTTTTTCAAATTTTATAACTTTTTTTTATCTATTTTAAATTTTGCAACTTGATTACTCTAAATTTACAACTTATTTTTCAAATTTTTACTTTGAATTATTTTAGTATTTTACAACTTTTTTTTTAAAGAATTTACAACTTACTTACTTTAAATTTAAACTTATTTTTCAAATTTTTACTATAAATTATTTTGATATATTTGCAACTTCTTTTACATATTTTACAACTTACTTATTCTGAATTTACAATTCATTTTTTAAATTTTTACTATGAATTTTTTTCGTGCTTTACAATTTCTTTTATATATTTTGTAATCTACTTACTCTTAATTTGTAACTTGCTTTTCAAATTTTTACTATAAATTGTTTTAGTATTTTATAACTTCTTTTTTAGAATTTACAAATTATTTTTCAAATTTTTACTATAAATTATTTCAATATTTTTACAACTTCCTTTACATGTTTTACAATTTATTTACTCTGAATTTACAACTCATTTTTCAAATTCTTACTATGAATTTTTTGTAATAATTTTACAACTTCTTTTACATATTTTACAACTTACTTACTCTTAATTTGTAATTTATTTTTCAAATTTTTGTTATAAATTATTTCAATGTTTCATAATTTCTTTTTCTAAAATTTATAACTTACTTACTGTGAATTTACAACTCATTTTCCAAATTTTTACTATGAATTATTTCAATATTTTTGTAACTTTCTTTTACATGTTTTGCAACTTACTTATTCTGAAATTGTAACTTGTTTTTTAAATTTTTACTATGAATTGTTTGAGTACTTTGTAACTTTTTTTCTAGAATTTATAATTTGTTTACTCTGAATTTACAATTTGTTTTTTAAATTTTTATTATGAACTTTTTTAGCGCTTTTCAACTTTTATTCTAATTTTTTTTAACTTAGAACAATTCATGATAAAGATTTGGGAAACAAGTTGCAAATTTAAATGGGGCAAATTGTAAATTTTAGAAAAGAAGTTGTAAAACACTAAAATAATTTATAATAAAAATTTGGAAAATGAGTTATAAATTAAGAGTAAGTAAATTGTAAAATACATAAAATAAATTGCAAAAACACCGTAAAATTCAAAGTAAAAATTTATAAAATGAGTTGCAAATTTAGAATAAAACAAATTGTAAATTATAGAAAAAAAAAGTTATAAAATACTAAAATAATTGATAGTAAAAATTTGAAGAATAAGTTACATATTTAGAGTAATTAAGTTGTAAAATTTAAAAAAAAAATTGTAAAAGTATTGAAGCAATTCATTATGAAAATTTCAAAAACAAGTTACAAATTTAGATTAAAGAAATTGTAAATTCTGAAAAAAAAATTGCAAAGTAAAACTTTGAAAACAAAATTACGAATTTAGAATAAATAAATTGCAAAATCTAAAAAGGAAAACTATTTGCCGATGATAACTATTAATTGTCCTAAGTGGCGATTGATTGATGATGGTTGGAGGAAAAAAAAAGAGTAATCAAATTGTAAAATTTAAAAAAGTAGTTATAAAAGTATTAAAACAATTCATTATGAAAATTTTAAAAATACATTACAAATTTAGATTAAAAAAATTGTAAATTCTGATAAAAAAATTGCAAAGTAAAACACTGAAAACAAAATCATGAATTTATAACAAATAAATTGTAAAATCTAGAAAGACAAGCTATTTGCCGGTGGTAATAATTGACCGTCATTAGCGGTTGTTGATTGATGATAGTGGGAGGAAAAGGAAAATTTGAAAATATTTTGGTAATTTCATAGTTTGTTATATTTAATTTAAAAAAGTTGGACCTAAATGAACAAGTAGTCTTACTTTGTAATAAAATTTTGACTATGGCCCTGAATAATAATTCACCTTCTACTTAATTATTCTTCGACTTTCATTTGACATGGAGTTGCTAGAAGAGTTTTAATATCCTAAAAGCAATCAAAATAAGAGAAGAGTTTTAACATCAGAAACATGATAGTATATACGCATATCTTTGAGATTGGATAGAGTTTTGATGCAAAACACATGGGTTTATAGTAATTTTGTGGATCCATGCATATATTTTATTTTATTTTGAGATTTATTGAGAAACATGTGTTAATATATCCAATTTTTTTGATGTTATTAATAAATCGTTGACACCAAAAGTCTAAATAAAACAATATTCGTTACATAATATATAGTATAATACATTGAGTGCTCCGTGTAAAACAACCATTCATTTGTTGGAACAGATCTTGCACCTCATATATACATGTGTGTGTGTATATGATTGGCGATCTAAACATACGCCACTTCCTTCCAATTCTTCTCTTATAAAAGAAATTTTTTTTTTATAATATCTGACTGATATTCATGCAATTTTTTTTAAGAAAAAACTTTGGCACTCAAACTAATATACTAAGGACACGTTTGGTTCAATTCCCTTACCCCTTTGGAATGGGAATGGGCATTCTGCTTCCAATAAAAGTTTGTTTGGTTGGTTTTAAGAGTAGAATGCCCTCTCTCATCGATACTCCTCATTCCAGAAAATTTGGGAGTTCTGATTCCAGATCCAGCCCACATTCTTTCTCATTCCCAATGGTGGAAATCCTAAATTGTACAATTGTACCCTTCCTTAACCATCATCAATGCCAGACCACCATCCTTCCTCAACTTCGTTGTCACACCTCCGTCACTTGCAGATTGTCGTTAATGATTTTGCATAGAATCAGTATGGACCCTGTGGTCGAAGCTCCATCGCCGGTGACTCATTCTCTGGTGTTCGAGATCACCCCTTGCAATGAAGACCAGTTGCCACGAAGGAACCACGTGAATTCGGAGGATGATTGATTCAACGGTGGTCACGATTTCCTCCTAAAGCGGTCCTACTCGTTTGGATTTGAAAGGAGCTTGGCATTAGAGAGAATGGTGATGGAGCCGGCGACAGCATCGCCGTGGCGGTACCACTGGAGGGGAAGCAGCTGCAGCTTCTGGAGCAAAAGATCATCGCCGTTTGGATCGTTGGGGAAGCTAAGAGTGTTCTTGTTTAGATAGTACAGAGGGATGAAGTTGCCGTTCCTTCGGCGACGGGGGTTCTTCCCTCTGTCGGAGTCAAGCATGAGGTCATACAACGGGGGAGGAAGCTCGTCTCGACGAAGCAAGTCGATAGCAAGTCCAATGTTTCTGAGGTTGTCGGAGGCGTTGGCAGAAGCGGGAGTGGCAGCTTTCTCGTCGAGCCAGCTGAGGTGCAGCGACCCGAAGGCATTGCTGTCACCGGAGAGATAAAACAGGAGATAAAAAAGAAAAAAGGGTAAGTAGGAGTGGGAATTACTCAATTTTGTTTTGTTGGGAAAATTGGGCGGAGGGGGACACGTGGAAGGAAGTGATTGGTGAGGAGACAGTAGGAGATGGCGACGAAGAAAAGAAGAGAAGGAGGAGAATGGGAAAATAGTAGGGGTATTTCTATATTCTTATTTTTTATTTGTATTTAATTAAGCATAAAAAATTAAATTTGATTCCAACTATCTTAATATCATACTAAATATAAACATATTTATAATCATCAATATTTTAATCCATTACATTCTCAACTATTCCAATTAGTTTTTATTTGCATTTAATTTTATTGATGTTAGACTAAATTTTTACTTAGGGATAATTTTGACTTTTTACACATTATTCACACTCTCATTCCATCGTTTTCTTATGTATAACCAAACAAATTCAAGTTGTTAGTTATGTCTTTTCCATAGTGAATTAAACAAAATTTGGTTTACAAGATTCCATTCTATTTCATTTCCAATCATTCCATTTCAATCCATTTTTAATGATTCTATAAACCAAACGGGCCCTTAACGTATTTTAATCAAATGAAGTGGCAAACCTAGGACTCTGGGCCAACGAAGGCAATTTAATTAAAAATTTGATAAAAAAATTAATCAAAAGTAATAATTGATAATCAACTCATCTTTTTTAATTGTTATGTATGTGAGAAAATTTAGACTTAAAAAGGTAATAAAAAAAATAAAATATTACATTTTTTCTATATTAAACTTCGTGTCAATTGTTAAATTAAATTGATAAATCCTTTTCATAGAACTCTTATAGAATTTCTAATCATTCTTTGAAAAAAAAAATAATATTAAGCAAGATGTTAATTTTCTCTTCAAAATTTTTTATTTTCTATTCAAAATATAGAGAATTTACAATATTTAATTAAAAATATCTAAGAGTATCATAAAAAATATATCATTACCTAATTATCTATAAGTGAAAATGATAAAAGATATTAAGAGTAAATGAGTAAATCAATACATAAATAAAATATTTTTAACCAACCAAACGTACATTGAGTTTTTTATTTTGGTCATACATATAATGAATTAATGACTAGTCTAACTAGTATAAAAGTCTCCAACTATGAATTTAGTATATAGACAAATAAACAATAATTATTTTGTAATATATAAAATAAATAACTTTTGGTAGTAAAAGTAATAAAAAGACACACAAATATAATAAATGTCCTTTTCGGTTTTATCTCTCCCAGCATCACTATTTTAATATTTTCTTTCCATTCTTGATTCTTCTTATTAATGTTTTCTTGTAATTCAGCATTTTCGCCTAGAGGGGTTTCAAAATCTTAGAAAGTGATAGGATAAAATGCAAAAACTTTACAACCCCTACTTGTTATTTTCCCATGAGTAAGGGGGGTTCAGCTGCAACCACTGATCAAACGTGTAGGTTTGCCACTGATCAAATCAAACTAGGAAAAGTGAATTTTTTCCTATATTATTTATACACACATATATTGAAATAAAATGTTAAGCAAAATCGCTTGAGAAGAGTATAGTATAGTGTATTTGGATTAACTTTTTAAATGGGATAAGTGATTATTTTATGTTCAAAATCTAGTTTCTAAACACAATCTTGATCAAAATAATCATTTGTGGCTATTTAAGTGATTATTTTTATAAGTAACTTTTTCCAACTTATCATAATCACTTATTCTCTCATAATCACTTATTTCACTTTTTTTTCTCATCATCCCCAATAATCACTTAAATCTCAATATCCAAACGCATTTCTTTTCTCAAAATTACTTATAGTTTGAAAATATCCAAACACAATTCACTTTTAACATAATCACTTGTTCTCATAATCTATTATGAATAATCACTTATATATAGAGTTTGTTTGGTAATCAGTTGGAAAAGTGGTTAGGGGCAAAAAATGAGTTTGATGGAGTTATGTGTGTGTTTGTTTCATTTTCACTTTTCCGCTTGAAACTGATTTTAGGTGCAGAATGAGTTTTCAGAACAAGCAGTTTAATTGTTATTTTTCCGTTCTGCTTCTTCATTTTTGTTGATATTTATTTTAAAGTCAGATAAAAATAGACCAATAAAAATGAGAAAAAATAAAAAAAATTAGGAAAATAAAATTTCTCCTATTTATTGATCAAAATGTCCCTTCAAAATTTTAATTTTTATAGATCATGACCTGTAAGAAAATGTTATATCAGATATATTATATTCTCAATTAAATAAATATAGATTAAATTTTAGTCTAAGTAAATTAAATTAATCATAGGATAAAGTTTAAGATCAATTTAGAGGAAAATGATGAGTTTTGTTAAAACCAATTTTCAAATAAATCATCCAAACATAAACTCGTTAGTTCAAAACCAATTTTTATCATAATTACGTTACAAAACCAATTCTACCAAAACTCATTTTCATCCAATTAAAAACCAAACGAGCCTATAATCTAATTTAAATATACCCTTAATATAACTATAAGCTACTGACCTTTACCAGAAAATGTGTCTCTTGAGGTATGCATATTTTCTGGTAAACGTATAATATAATGCAAAATCTCTTGAGGGAAAGAATTTGAAAATTATAGACGAAAATAATATTCATCAATCTCACTTTCAATTTTTTTAAATAGTTTCTAATTAATAATAGGGTTGGAAAATTCATTCAACACTAACATATGATTTTCGATGTCAAAATGATTTTCTTTCTTCTATGTTGACAAATTGGAAAAATGACAATATATATACTAATAATTTTCCCCCCTATGTTTTAGTGTTTTTCTTTATCAATATGAGAAAAAGTACAATCAATTAGTATTAATATCAATATATAATTAAAAGTGGAGTGGAGTCACACTGTACATTAACAAAATAATATGGCTCCACTTGAACTTCGTGTCCTTCCTTTTTTTGTTTTCTTTTATTTTTCACTATTTGTTCATTTTTTTTATTTTCTTAATTTTAGTTAAATGAAATTAATATCACTTCATATCAATATTTATTTTGCCAAATTCAATATTTTTAATTTTAAATTCCTTTTGCATTTTTATAAATTAATTAGTTTTAATTTTATTTTCTAAATTTATATTAATTTTAATTAACATTATTTGACATCAATTTTTTTTTGGAGTGGGAGAAGTAAGTGATGAAATTTTTTTTAATTTAATATATTTTAAAGTTAAATAATCCTCCGTGTTTTCCATGCGGATGTACAGGCGACAGAAAGAGAAATATAGACGTCAAACTAATAATGAATCGGCAATCCTTGAGATATCCACGTGTTGCCACGTCATCATATCACCACCGAAAGTGTTATCTCCACATTACCCTGAAATCAAGAGACTGTGTCCCCTCTCAAGCTGATGTCATTGCCATGTCATCCCGTTGCCCTGACCAAGTGCGTCCTGAGAGTTGCCACGTGTCGAAACTCCTATATCGCCGCCAGTCCTCTGTGTCCGTCATCCCCAGCTTTGTCACGTGCCTCGCACCTGATGCCTAGTAGAGGTCAAACCTCAAAACTCCTGCTCTTCCCGGTATTAACATCGTATGGCTCCAATCCCATCAAAAAATAAATAAAGTCAAGGGTCCGATTTTGTTAGCTCTTCAAAGTACAAACAGGAGTCCCTCCCAAAGTGAGAGTTAATCATACAGACATTTGCAGTTATTTTATGTTAGGAAGTTTAGCTTCTATTAGTAGTTATTGCACATTTGGTATTGGAGTTCCCTATATATATGTTAGGATATTTTCTATAAGTAATATTTGATCTAAAATATAAAATATTTTTGTGAGATAATGTGAGGTATTAACTATTTTTTTATTTATTCTTCTAGTTTATATTTTCTCCAATTTATATTATAAGGTATGTTGAAAATTTTTCTTAATCCATGATATAAGGTGACATATTATGGTTTGTTATTTTTGCCCATAATTTATTAAATTACTAATATTGTAACTTGTACTATGTTAAATTGAAGAGTGGGATTAATAAAGTAAAATTGAAAATTTTGACTTTTTTTTTTCAAAATTTTAAGAATGTCATAAAAATTTTTTAATATGCGTGAAAATGGTCCTATAATCTTATAAAATGGACTAAAGGAAATAAATCATATTTTAAAAGATTTTAAATATTCATAATGTAAGACAATTTCTATAATATAGATGCCATTTATATCTTTTCTTTTTTAGATTTACCCCATTATATGATACTCTCCAATTAAGTAGGACGCTTGACCTGTGATGGAGGGCGATTAAAAGAGTTATAATTAATATGTGGATTAAAGCTTAATGAGAATAATTTTGAAAACTGGTGATATCTTTTGAAAAATTCAACAACTTCAATAATTTTAATAAACTTTTTTTTATTTATGTAAAGTAATTAAAAATAACTTATATATTGAAACATATGATCAATATTAATTATTTGCTAAATTAAATACTATTTTAACATAAATTACATATGTAAATATTCATTTTCTTTTCCTTCACATATATTCCAGGTATTAAAAATTGGACTGTTCATTGAACTGGTCTAAGCATTGATTTAATGTTTAATGATTTAACTATGGTTGAATTGTAATTAAATCGGTAGTAATCAAATTAATAATTTTTTTAATTTTATATGTTATATATTATTAAAAAATATTATTAACAAGTTTCATAATCTAATATTAAAATTTAAATAGATTATTATTAATCTATAATCTTATTTTTGGATTTAAAATGGTCAATTGATATTCTATTTTCATATTATTTATTAAGTAAATTTACCATAATAATGCTTATATAATTTTATAATGTATAAAGAAAAAAATTATACAAAAAATAATGCTATTTTATTTTAGAAATTAAAAAAATTGAAAAAAAATGCTAATTAGTTCAAACTGGTTCTAGACTGGTTTTCACTGGTTTATGCCTGGTTCAACCAGTTCTGCTCTTCTCCTAGATTGGACCTGGTACTGATTCCCGATCCAATACTAATTGAACCAATTGGTCCGGTTTGATTTTTAATATGACATATATTTCATTTAATTGACCCTCCCACTTGAATATGAACAAAAAACTAGTACAAGAACATAAGGAATCCAAAGTAAAAATGTTAATGCATTAATAAATTTATGGAAACTTTCAAACATCTGAACAATAAAGCAAGGTCCAAACTTCCTCCCTTTTCTTCTTGTAACTTGAAGTAATAGTATAGAAAATTGACGAACCTCTTTAATTAGGATGGATAACATAATGTTAAGTACTTGCATCTTCTTGCTTAATTAATTAGGATATTACAAGTGAAATATTCATCCATAGTTATATTAAGTAATAAAAAATGAATAAGAGTATCGTTTTCTCAAATTTGGTAGCAATAATTTGGTTAAGTGTTAATATTACACTTTCACTTAAGTAAGCTATAACATGGAGCAAAACTAGAATGAGAACTAAAATCTAAGCTACAATTAGTGTTAGTGATAATGCTGGAATGCAAAAAAGAAGGCTATTTAGGATAACTATTCATTTACACATATATTAAATAAGTAATTACTCTTTCTTAGGTATTAATAACATAGATTTGCAAGGCTAGAGCACTAATTAGCATCTTCCAAGTGTCTAACAAGGCTATTTATCAATTAATTCATAATCCTTTATACAATTAACTAATTAATGTATTAAATTGCTTAAACTCCAATTAAGGCTAAGTGAGACTAATAGGTATATTTCTATCCATATTAGCAAATTACCCAATTCTAGTCAAAATTAAGTAATAACACTTGATTTAATTACTTGACCTATTCTAATTTCCTTTTCCAAATTGCAATTAGAAAATCCTCAATTTAAGAACCCTAACAATTTTCCAATTTTCAGATTCAATACAATTACACCGATTAAATCGCAAAATACATGAAATTAATTCATAAAAGAGTAATTACAAAGCTAATCTATGTTCAAACTCATATTAATCCTAGGTATAAAATGAAATTAGCTATACATGTTTTGTTTACAACCTAAAACAGATAGCAAAACCAAACAAAACATCAATAGGAAAAGAAAATGAAGAGGAAAGGGAAAGGAACTCAATGAATGGTGAAATCCTAAACCGATGTGCAATCATTGATGAAATCACGATTTGGGGCAACTTATGAAAAAATCATGACTAGGACTTGAAATCACAACACAAATTTCTCTATCAATTTGGCTTTATTCTTTAAAATTTTATCAAATTTATAATAATCACTATGCCAATTTTGGGTTTTAATGACGTTAAATAGTTAGCATTTAAAAAAAACGCTAACTAAAATAGGCAGAGAATACTTTAGTTGACATTTTCAAAAGAAATGTAAAAAAAAGCAAGTTGCTTTAATTGGCGTTCTTTCGGAAAGGCCAACTAAAATAATTTAAAAAAAAAAAAACCTTAATTGGCATTTCCAGAATAAACGTCAACTAAAGCAAGAACTTTAGTTGGTGTTTTTTCTGGAAATGCCAACTAAAATGATTTAAAAATAAAAAAAAATAATTTAGTTGGTGTTTCCAAAAGAAACGCCAACAAAAGTACCTACTTTAGTTGGCGTTTATTCTGAAAACGCCAACTAACGTGATTTAAAAATAAAAAAGGGTTAAATTAGTTAGCGTTTCCATTGAAAGCGCCAATTATTGTAATTATTAAATTAAAAATAAATTAAAATATAAATAAATTAATTAGCGTTTAACCAGAAAACGCCATCTAAGTTCTTCAAATCTTAAATTCCCTCCTTTATTTTTAGTCACAAGCCAGCTAAGTTTCTCGCGCGTCCTTCCTTTAACTCCTCGTGCTCTCATTTTCAATCGCACACTTGGCCAATTTCCTCTTCCTTCCTCAAACGCCTCTCCTGGCCACCGCGTTGAAGCTTACCCTTTTCCGACAAACGTTTCTTCTCGTCCACTGTGTTATTGCCAGCGACGTCATCTTCTTCACGTTTTTCTGGTATCCACGAAGCCTCCACCATCTCTGCTTCCTTTTGCTCTTTGGCTTCCGTCTTCATTTTAGAACGTCATCACTGCTTTTTTCTCAGGGGTTGTCTTCTTCCTCAACACCACCTTGCGCAACCCATCTCCCATTTAGCTTGATCCGCTATCGTCTCTTCCACTCCATATCAAGAATCTGCTTTGTGTTTGTGGGTTGCAGGTGCTGTGGTTAATGGATTTGTTCTCCTCTGTTCTTCCACTCACCGTCTTCTATTTGCTCTCTCACTTTTTGGGAGCTCGTGTGCTTTTGCATCTGCTTCTGCTTCTCAAGGTTTTCACTCCTGACTCAAACGGATCTCCATACCAGCAGCTAGGGTTCACAAAAAGGAGGTAAATCATGCTTTTGATGTTGATTTTAATCTATTTTGATGGGTTGGAAGTGGGCTTCGACTAGTTTGCCTATGTTTATTTTACCTTCTTTCTAGGATTTCAACACTTGGTCAAGGTAAGTGGAAAAAGAAAGTTGCTATATTGCTTCTAGACTTTAATGGGAACCAAACAGATATTAACTTGGTTATGTTTGACAATTTGAAAGTTTGAAGAGCCCAAGACGAAGACAAGGGGGATCAGTGACTGTTTTGTTTGTCTCCTTTCATAATATTAAAGAAAATCTTTAAAATTTAGCTTAGAGAAGGATCATAATGAAATTTGTCCCTCTTAGAAAATAAAATTTTCCACCCGCAAATTTTTTTCCCAACAATTGGTGGCTTCAACTAAATGGATGCCCATATATTATAGAAGCTTAATGATAGAGTCGTATTGTTTTTTGAGTGAATCTTATTGAGCCTTGGTATGAAGCAAGTCTAGCTGGGCCATTGATATGTCCATTGAATGATTATTTTCATTACTAATGATTTGCAGAGTTTGGCTTGATGTAAAGATAATGATGGCTCACATTTTCACAGTGGAGGTGAGGAGTTGATAGATGTTTATTGTCAAGATAGGAAGCAATGGTTGTAAAAAAAAAAGATAGGAAGCAACCATTACTGCAAAAAATTCCCTAAGCATTATAAGTGATGGGCCATGCCCAACTAGTGAGTCTAGTGTTAGAGTGGGTTTAGAATAATACTCAATGATATATGTAGGCCCATTCACTATCTAGTGGCATTATCTCTTTATTTTAACTCCCAAATGATAATGAATTGGAAAATATAGGGATAGGTTTGAAAACTTTTAAACTACAGGACTGCCATTGTTCTCTCCTTATCTTGGGCTTTTTTAAGTGAGTGGTTTTTTAGCCGTGATTGCTTTTGTGTTAGATGCGCATCAAACCTTGTCTATTAAATAATTTCTATAGGTTGGAGAAATCTCTGATGCTTTATCCTTATATAGTTTACAAATCTATGGGCTTAATGTGCTCTTAACAAATACTACAGGTACCAATACTAATAAGCAAAAATTTACTTGGACAATATGGTGTGTTCTCTATCTTGTATATTCGTTTTTATTTACTGAGTTTTGAGTTTTTCTGGTATAGTATTTGCAGGATGACACACTTTTATTTTGCAAGGGAATGGTTTTGCAAAGGAAGGTAATATTATCAATTATTGGAATATTGCTTTTCACTTTTTCTTATGTTAAGTTTTTTGAAAATTCTTAGATATGGCAAATTTGCAATCTGCTGAACTTTATTTTTAGCATTGTTCGTGATGTCAGTACCTACTTGTTGAAGTGGAGTATACTTATGTGCTTGAATACCATCATTGGCTTATTGTTAAAGGTCTTTCCTCACAAAAACCATTACTTGGGGAAACATGTCAGATATAGGCACTATTCTGCTTCAAATTCTTTTCCTTTTTTTCAAGTTCTTTAAAAGTTGCTCAATTCTTTGCTGAATTAAAGAATTAATGACATTCAAACCACAGCTTCTATAATGCTCTTCCCTGTGCTTGGTTTTATAATAGGTAATGACTAATAACTAATGAAATGCATTTAATAAGTGTATGTAGTAGTATAATCATCTCAATATTCCTATTCCTTATCTACTTTTAATATTATGATCCTTAGTAAATTGATTGTCAATTTTTACCCAAGCATGGGTGAATTGAAAAGATAAATTTATAAAAAATTAGATTTCATTTATCAAAAGTATCTTTCACATTCAGTGTTCTCCTCTGAGTTATGATGAGAAGCATATGATCATATTTATTTTTGTAAGGAGGAGAATTTTGTTGTTATCCACAAATTTTTTTGTAACGGTGGTACTTGTTCCTCAACTTGAGAAAAAGACATAGAAGTCAGATGAGTGAGGATATATTCTTGGTGTTTAATGTTTGAACTTCATTCTTGTATGGTAAGAAATTAAACAAAGATGAATACTCAATGACGGGGAAAAATTTGCAGTCTAGTGGGGCTTATACTCTTACCAACTAGCCTTGTTAAAGATTGAAGGACTAACATGATGTTTTTTGTAATTTAGAAGTACTTACCACATTTCTCATCTTTTCCCTTGCATAAGATGTATGAATACTTTCTGATTTTAATCATTTAGGCATTAGTTTGTCCAGTTTGATAGTCCCTTACATCATTAATTTTTCAGATTGGTCTAGTGATTGATTTGACAAATACAACTCATTACTACCCAATATCAAATTGGACTGGAGAAGGAATTCGTCATGTCAAGGTGGAGTACAATTTTTTATACTATTGATTTTAAAATGTTAATTAGAAATTATTTTTCTGTTTTGACTCACTTGGCAATCATGATATATAAGATGCAAAGGAAGAGAATCTGTACCTAATGATGAATCTGTTAACATATTTTGCAATGAGGTAAATTTTCCTTGTAGCATTGATTTTTGACAATTCATGGATTCTGCTTTGTAGCATTGGTTCTTGTAATCATGACAACAAAAGCTACCTGTTCTTGCTGATTCTTCACTTGAGGTTTTGTAATTTATATTTGTTACACATGCTTTTTAGATCCTGGATTTTCTCTCCCAAAAACCAAACTCAGAAATATATAGTTGTGCATTGCACTCATGGGCACAATTGCACTGGTTATATGATTGTTCATTTCTTGTGCGCACAGAATCAAATATCAGTCACTGAGGTGAGCAAAACCTTGGGTGTTTGTAAGTTTGTTTTCAATAGCTTCTTGCCTCAAACAATTTATTTCTAAACATCGTGTGCTATTATTTTGCAGCAATAAATAAATTTTCTATAGCACGTGACCCTGGAATTTACAAGCAGGATTATATTGATGCTTTGTACACAATTTATTGTGAAATTAAGTATGAAGATGTTGTTTGTCCTCAAACTCTAGAATGTAAGAGACTTTCTGATCCTGATTTTCATTGTGGAGTTAACCCAACCGTAGAAAATATTGGAGATGTTCCCTTGCATGTATGTGTTTATACCTTATTGTGGGCATGATTTTACTTAGCATTGCAGGGACACAATTTGCAACAATGGCATCAGCGTTTTTTTTTGTTAAGAATTGACATTGGTGTATTAGAAGTTGAATTGTATATTTATTTGTCATAGTTGAATTGTATGCTAGAATTTGTATTTTTTAATATAATATATTTTTTATTTATAGGTTAAATAAAATTATATATATGCAATTTTATTTTTAAAAAATAATGGTTTTTGTTGGTGTTTATAATAAAACACCAATAAAAGCCTATTTAAAAAAAAAAGAGAAAGAAAAGTTGACATTTGTTTGACAAACGCCAACTAAAGTGGAGACTATAGTTGGTGTTTGCCCAACAAATGTCAATTAAAGTAGGGACTATAGTTGGCGTTTGTCTAGGAAACGCCAACTAAAATAAATTTTAGTTGGTTTTTTCTAAACGCCAATTAAAATTTTTCCTTTGTCAGTGCTGGAATAGTTTGCATTTTACAAACGCCAATAAAAGTAGAAAATAAACACCAACTATCCTCTTTTTTGTTGTAGTGAATGTAATTTGCAATAATGCAACTATGTTGATGTCTACAGTACATTATAATAATTAAGTTTCGTTTAATAATAAAAACTTGTGACACACATGCACGCACACACACTAACCAAACAGATTAGATTCCTTGTCAACATCATCGCTAATTAAGAGCCGTGGAATTTAAACATAATTATTAGAATCATACCATTATCCTCTTCATTATGCTATATCCCAAACTGAATCAGTTATCAAAATAACTACCTGGACTTAGATCTATTTGGTGTAGGAGAGAGATGAAGAATATCATTGAACAACTCTGAAAGCTTCTAGTACAGTGGCAATGAAGGTCTAACTTATATGCGCAACAATAGCTTCCTTGGCTTGACCATAGACGACAGTACAGAGATACAAATACAACTTTACATAAAACGTCTCCACAATACATTACAAATATTCGAAGTTTTCAAACGACACTTTGGCTTAATTATTGACCATACTTACAGAAAGAAACCCAGTTTATATAAACTAACTCTCAAGTAATGATTATATCATGTCACCGACTCTCATATTCAAGCAATTTTAATAAGAGATATGACCAAAGTAGGATACTCCAATTTGGGAAGTAATTGGACAACCTTGTTCTTAAACCTAAGGAATAGTTCATCTACGATTCCTTTTCCAAAATGTACCTTTAAAAGTGGTTCAAAGGCAGCTCTTGTGTATTTGGCTACGAAGTCTACTCTCTCATGGTCATCCACAAAACACTCACTTCCTTCTTCATCATCTGGGCTTGATCCGTTCCAACTTGTTCTTATGCTCTCAAATCTTTCAACACTGAAAGACCCTTCTTCCTTTATTATTTCTCCAACTTCGTCAGCCGTAGTAGCATAAATTGGTATACTGAAACCCTCCAATTTCGCCTCTTCAATCAAATTCTGCACCATTCGTTTGTCATCTTCATACATCAATGTGTTAAACTTTTTTTTTTAATAATCGTGGTGTAAATTATTTTAACACATGCATTTCTTAACAGAAAAGAAAGAAAACATAGATTATAAGTTCACGAAACTGATCGTGAACAAATATCTAATGAAATCAACCTCGGCAGCACATGAGGGACAGTAGGTTTGAGTTGGATAAGTCAACATTTGATTATATTTGAAGTGAATTTGGAGAAAATTTAAACTTTATATATAATTTGAATATGAGAAGACATGGTATGTGTCCTTTCTGGATCCTACCTCTCTCGTACATTTATACATAAAATAAAAATATACAAAATTATTAATGGTAAGATTCAAATCTAAAATAAAACAAGTTTTCTTTTCAAACTAAGATATTGAGTTGTATATTTAATCGTATTTTTTCTAATATTTATGATGTGCCCTTTCGATACTCATCTAATAGAAGTTAAAGTTATTCTTTTTTATAATGTGTTATATAGGCGAGAACATGACAGTAAAGGAAAACTTGTGAGTACAAGGAAAATAAAGAAACGCTTATAAAGTTATGAGATGAGTATAACATAAAACAGAGAAAATTGAAATAAGGAGGGACACTGATATATTCACTCTCCTCCTCTCCAGACTGTCATCTTTATTCAACATGCATGCTTAATTAAATGATGGCTAAGGATTAGGTTGATCGATGTAATTACATTTAATAATCAGAGTTTACCTGTGAGACCATCTCATTGAGTGTCGTACGAATGAGTCCCGCATGAGTCATAAATTCATTAGTGTCATATCTGGCCATGAAGGTGAGGAGCATGCCACCCCCAGTAACCAGTTCCTTCGAACGTGATCTTAAGAACACTTTGAAATCTTGTTTAAACTGCTCACTGTAGGATGGAGGATTCGTGCTTGTTGCATATATATTCCCCTCATTGTGATCATTTGGTAATTTTGCTTCCCCACTACTCAACCATTTTGGACCCTGTTCCTCAACATGCAAGATAAGTAATTAGTGCAGCTGTTGAATGTTATTATTTTATTTTATTAATAAAAAACAAACAAACAAACATAGGCGGGAAAAAAGGGGGAAAAAAGAGTAGGTGGTGTATCACTATCTAATATTCAAAAGGAATAAAATATAAAGATAGAGATAGAAATATTATTAGAAAGTTAAATTAATGAATATGAAAGTCAAATGAAAGGGATCGACATTCAGAGTGTTTATTGAATGAATGAATGTGGTTGACCTGAGAGAGCCAATGGAGAGAGGAGGAGGAATGGAAGAAATGGATGGAACTGGAAGGGAAGAGGGTGCCATAGAAAGTGCCAGGAGTTGCATTTATCAAACATGTTGGAGTCTGTTCCTCTGCCTTGTCTTGTTTCAGTGCGTGATAGAACTCTGGGAGTGACTTGAAGATTGAATTGAAGTCATTCCCAAATAGATCATTCAGAAAGAACTGGAACGTCGTGGGTGTCTCAAGCTTCAATCTTCGACTTGTTTCTTTCACCATGTTGATGATGTTAGATACCACCAAAAGTGCATTGGGTCCTGAAGAACAGCCTAGATCTGCCACTTTCAAACAATCAGTACTTGGAAGAGTGGTGCAGACCATCTTCTTGATGCTTTCTTCAAGTATAGGCCTTACTCTCATTATCACGTTTCTCTGCTCAAACAAGAATAATAATAATAACATCAACATCTATATTGTTCATCGGATCTTTAACATTCAAATACAGAGAGATAAAGAAGGAGAGATGACAAATAAGATAAAGATCAGATGTATGTAACTTCACAAACAATCACTGCTTTTTAAATATACATGAATATATATATATATATATAAAAGATGTAAATTGTCATATCAGCAAGCATGTGAGCACAAGAGAGTACCTGGAATGAAGAGTTGTTGGCGTAGCTTGATTCTCCGACACCCTCGTTCATGTGAAGGACTTGCTCTACAGCCATGTCCATGGCCGCCATATTGAAACAATCCAATTTCACCTCCTGGATCAAATCAAGTTTAATGAAACATATGCTGATATCACCTCCTCGATTATATTTGGTGCGAATTTCAAAAAGAAAAACACAAGTTTTTATGGTTTGACTTGGGAACACGATTGAAAACACGGCAACTCTGATTTGTGAACCTACCACATATTGGCGTATAATATAAATGTAGAAAAGCATCAATGGTTTCAAATCCAAGACTAAAAAATTTTGGTTTCAAACTATAACATTGAGTTGTATAATCTTGGACATTTGAGGGATTAACTTTTACTCTTTATATAATTTAAGGATTAACACTTTTATCAGAGTAAAACCTTAGGGACTTATGTGCTCAAATAAAATCATCGTGACCAAATTGAAAATTTTGGAAAAATTTAAGGACCGAAAGGTTCTTCATCCCTTTTAATTTTTTCAAATTATCATCGAGTTTTAGAAATATTTTTAAGAAATCAATACTATATTTTAAAAAATTACGGTAAAATTATTTAAAACTGTACTTTTTCCCCTAAAGAGGTCTGTTTTTCCCCACGAACAAAGAGGCCTTTTCTTTCTTTTTTATTTTTTTCCCTATTTTTCCACTTTATATATTGTCCTTCTTTTCTTTTTCACATTCTTAATAAGGGAAAACGAATTTCTCTACTCACATTTCGTTGACAGAATGAGGAGCTTGGAAAAAAATATTTTTATCCTTCAAAATTTTGTCAAATTTATAATAAGTAATTTGTAATATACAATATGTGAATGTCGGGAGTATATTATACTTTTTTTTTTTGGTTCGTTTTAACAATATCAGTGGCTTTCTCAACATTATCGCTAAGGGTCGTCGAAGTAATTATACATTATCGTCATAATCAGTATATTGTTATTCTTGGATCAAACTAGATGAACAAAAAAACGGTTGGCATTGTGGAGGAGGGCACAAATCACAATTCATCTTGAGTGTGGGGTCCGCTTTCTTTCTTTTTTTTTTTTATAGTTTTGGTTTAACTTTTTTAAAATTAGATCTGGAGCCCACCCCTTTTTTTTCTTTTTGAGTTTTTATTTTAATTTTTTTAAAATCAAATTTCAGTGTTTTTACTGCCTCTAGTTTTTTCTTCAATTTAAGATTTTAATTTATTTATTTTTTGTAATATAAATTTCTAATTATAAATATAAAATATTAATACTTATTTATGTTATTTTTATACTTCATTTGATCTCAAATATAAAGGATGAATAATCAATTTACATAGATTGAGAGTGATGATTAAAAATAGTTAATATAAAAAATAATTAATTAATTTATACAAATCAAGATTGATGGTTAAAAATAATTAATTTTTCTAAATATATTCCAAATAAAAAAAATTCCCAAAAACACTCTTCAAATATGCACAAAAAATTGTTTGGTATTGTAAAGGTGGACACCAGTCATTGCTCATTTTAACTTTTTGCCCCTCATCATCATCATCGGTGCAATACACATCGATACATCACTGTACAAACAACTAGATTTACTGTTCATATTGGGTGTGGGCCTTTTTTTTCTTTTCCGGTTTTAGTTTTACATTTTTTAAATCAGATCTAGAGCCCACCCTTTTCTCCTTTTCCTTTTTAACATTTTGAGATTTTAATTTATTTATTATTTGAAACATAAATTTCAAATTTCAAATATTAAATATTAGTACCTATTCATTATTCATGTTGTTTTTATGCTCCCTTTAGTTCCAAATATGAGAAACAAATAACTAATATATATAGATTAAGCATGTTGATTAAAAACGGTTAATATAAAAGATGGATAACTAATTCACACAAATCAAGAATGATTGTTAAAAATAGTTAATTATCTTAAATATATCTCAAATTAAAAAAGTTTTCTAAAAACACTCTTGAATTAATCTATACACAACTAAAGTTCTTTTTTATAAGAAAATGTTAACCCACATTTAATACAGATATAATTGAAAAAATAAATAAATATAGGGGACAAATCATATTTTTTCCTTTACATTTTAGACAAAAAAAATGGGCTCATAATTTGTGTTCTCATTTAATACTAGAAATAATAACAACTGAAATGACTATTTATTTGAGAGTGGGGCCATTGCTTTGACCCTTTTTCCTTTTCTCTTTTAGTTTTTGTTTTAAGTTTTTTAAAATTAGATCTAACTCTTCCCACAACCATCTGTTTTTCTTCTTTCTCCAATTTAAGATTTTAATTATTTATTATTTGTAAAATAAATTTTTAATTATAAATATTAAACATTAGTACTTATTCATTTTTTTTATATTTCCTCTTGTCTCAAATATAATGGATAAACAAGTAATTTTACATAGTTAAAATACAGTAGTTAAAAATAATTAATCCTATTAAATATATCTCAAATTGAAAATTTTTTCACTAAACACCCTTAAATTTTTCAGTATATTTGTTTAAAATTTTAAAAATAATTAGAATTAAAAAAAGTAAATTTAATAATCCCAAGATGGTTCAACTATTCGACCTAGATAATCTTCTTACCCTGATTTCGCCGTATAGAATTTTTTTCTACTACTCTCTCTACCTCTCTTCTTTTGTTGTCGTACAAATAATCTTCTTCCATATTTTCTTCTCAACTTAACCTAGATTGGTTCCTCTTCACGACCCATGAATCATAAATCTTTTTCGTTCATTCTCTTAGCCTCAACTAGGTACTACTATCTCTACCTCTCTTGTTATTGTTTCTTTCTCTAAATGTTTATAAAAATCGTTTTTTCAGGTAGCATCATCAATGCATCGCCACGGTTGGAGGAGGAGGTGCTAGCAATGACATCTCATACGTAGGAAGATTATAGGCACCTTCGGGTATAATTATTGTTTCTTCAGTTCTTGCAACTAAATTTTTCTATTGCGTTTTTCTCTAGTTGTTAATGTGCGCATTTGTTCTATTTTCCCGTAAGCATTGCATAATCGGACAAATTTCAAGGTGGAGCAGAATCAGAGTGTATGTGTAACAAGTCTCATGGCTTTCTCTCTCGGGAGGTCTTCCTTTCCTTGATGTTTTAGATCTGGGTGAGCAAGAACAGAGATCATCGTAGTTGCCATTGGAGTATGATAATTGGGTGCCACAGTTATCCCATTCAACGATTCCTCAGGGAGAGTTTGCGACTGCAGATCTCTTCTTTTTCATCTATAATTTTCTCTTTATATATCGAATATTGTGATTTTTGCTTGGGTTAGTTCATGTTTTCAATTAATACTATTAGTTAATTGATAATGATAATTGATAATGACCACTTCACTGCACGACATCTTCACACGTCCCACACTTTACACGTGCTGTCGATCACTGTTCATCCCAGAACATTGGTGGCCTCCACCCTTTGCTCCCCTATCATTAGCATGGGCTTCATTGTCTCCCAGGTGTTCTCCCAAAGGATGATGATGATGTTATATTGTTGAAAGAGGAAAAAGAGGATGAAGGACTTTTTTTTTTCAGAAAGATTGAATGATACATAGTGATTTCAGGATAGTTTCGAATGAGCTCATTTTTTCTTTAGTCATACTTATTGCTTTTTTATAAGATGGTGAGTGTTTTCATTGTATGTTCCCCACTTTCTCCACTTTTAGATCTTTGAACTGGAACACTATTTTGAGAATATGAGAGACCATAGGCTGGCATTTCATAGATTCCATCCCTAATCATGCTAAACTTTTTTGATGGGTTTAAGTTGCCATATTTCCACTTTCATCTTCCTTCTCTTTTTTTGTTTCATTTCTTATTTTACCTATAATCAGATTTGACTATGATATTTTTTATTGTCCCTATTTTTTTATTTGACTTTGAGAATATGAGAGACTGTAGGCTAGTGACAGGAAGATGATGGACGAAGCCACGATCTGAATGAGAAGGTGATTAATGAAGCTGCAATCTTGGTCGCTGTTGACGGCAGAAAAGGGGAAGATGATGGTTGCCGTTGGAGATGACAGTGGTAGTTGTTAGAGAGAGGGGGTTAAGGGTTGGTGGAGAAGGTTATTAGAGAGGATCACCAGAGAGAGGGTCGAAGGTAGGGAGGGAGATGACAATGAAAGAAGGGAGAAGATAATATGATTGTCATTTTGTTTTTCCACAAGGGCAATTATATCATTTTTTGCCTCACATTTATAGCCATGCAATGTTCAATGCATAATTTTTATAAAGGTTTGCCATTTACATCCAGAGGAGTATTTGCCTTCACCAATGTAATCTTACATCCATGTAATGTGTTTGATGAAACGTAGCCACCTATATAATGTAATTATATTTACATTATATTATCCCCTGATTTGAACCAAACTTTTTCTTTTCCCCTTCACAAGGCCCAGTGATTCATTTATATTGTGGGACTTGCATTGTTGTTTTGTTCTTTGTTTCTTTTAGTTTTTTTTTATTATTTTTTTAACAAATTTGTAGCAGGGTTCTTCACAAAGAAGAGTGACTAATTTCACAAGATTGTTGAGTATACAATATACATGTTTCTTGGCATTGAATCTTAGCCAGTTTCTCTTATTTAAATATCAAATGAATACTCGTACATTCTAGAGAAAGAAAAGAAGACATGTATAACTAGGAAAATCCTATGCATATCACTTGTAATTCTTTCAAGTTTGAAGAATGGATAACTTTTTTTTTCCTCCAATTTGAAATCCCTTCTCAATGAATGTTGTGAAGAGTAAATTAAATGAAAGTAGTTCTTGGCATTGAATCTTAGCCAGTTTCTCTTATTTAAATATTGAATGAATACCTGCACATTCCAGAGAAAGAAAAGAAGACATGTATGACTAAGAAAATCCTATGCATATCACTTGTAATTCTGTCAAGTTTGAAGAAAGGATAACTTTTTTTTCTCCAATTTGAAATCCCATCTCAGTAAATGTTGTGAAGAGTAAATTAACTAAAAGTAGTTGCCTTTCTTTGTAACTGAAAAAATTTATTTGATTTGTTTATCACAATCGTGTGCATCCTATATTGCTGAAGGGATACTAGTGATATATCTTAATTAGATCATATATTGGGAATTAAATCACAATTTAGGAATGCAAGAGAAAATTTTAAATAGCTATGATATTGTAAGATATATGTATATAACATTAAGTTCATAAAAAGTTGATTATGCATAATTCTTGAAAGCCAAGACTCTTTTCAGGTGGCAAGCTCTACTATCAAATACTCCCTCTAATCCATATTATTAAACATTTTATATGAAAAATTTTTGGTTCAAAATATAGGGTATTGTACATTTTTCTTCTTGTTTTACCCATATCTTTAATGTTTTCATACTTCTCATTTATAACCCTACAATGATAATAAAATGAAGTATTTAATAAGGGCAAAATAGGAAATACGAGTATTTTTTGCATTGATTTCAAGTGAAAAATTTATTTTCTTAATATACGTGTAATTAACATAAAATGTCTTATAATATGGATTAAGGGGAGTATTTAATATGACTACTTTCCCATGGTCCAAATTTAAGGCTTCTAGTTAAGAAGGTATAACCTCTTACCAATTAAACGAAGTGTTTGATGGTGTAGGAATAAGGTTATTAAACTGATAACGAAGTGTTTGATGGTGTAGGAATAAGGTTATTAAACTGATGAGTTTAAACAAAATTGAAAGGATACACAACCTTAAAGCCAATTAACTAAGAGTCTATGAATAAAGATATTTTTTTGATTAAGGGTGGAGGGAGACCGGGTTGGACTGAGTTTTATATTAGCCCATGGTCTGGTCAGGTTAATAGATAAGACTGGGTCAGACTGGTCTAGCTTAGGTTGGATCGGGTTTTGGATTGTTTTGTTTTTTAAGAAAAAACCAAATAACTGAATTTCTGTTTCTTGTACTAATTATGGCCTAACTTCAATATTGTCTAACTTATTTTTTTTTACCAAATAAATTTATGACCCAATTAGCCAACTTTAATATGGACCCAATGAAAATACTTTAATTTGGTCCAGCTCAAAATAGTTAAGCAAGCAGCTTTTTTTTTTTACCATTGAAATATTCATTTATAGTATAAAAGACATATAGATAAAGCAAACCCAAAGTTACGAACTACATAACAAAACCAACAAGAAAGCAAAAAAACCGAAAAAGACCAACTAGCCAAATCCATTCCTACAAAAATTGAAAAAACCAAAGGCGTGAACAACAAACATCACAACAATAGAAACTGAAACCAAGGACATGAAGCATCAACCAATTCCCTCATGTTCATGCAACTAACACTTAGATAAAGTAGAAGCTCTTTGAAGGATCTGTGAATCACCATGGAGTCTCATAAATGGAAAAAAAAATCCAGCACAAATTCCTGAAAAAATACTGACTGAAAAAGCCATAAACTAAAAATAATAAACTCAGGAAAAGAGAAAATAAAACCAAAGGACAAACATTGCTAGCACATGATAGCAATGATGACAACAAGAAATTGATATCCTATATATCTAAACTCAATCTACAAGCCAAAAGAATTGATCAACAATCAAGTCTACAACTACAAGGTACCTACATTAACTATCAACCCAAAAAGTACTTATCTAGCATAAGCACTTATGATAATTAAAGAAGCAAACACTAATATGATACAAGCACTTTAAGTGCAACTAAATCAATTTCATCAAGTGCTTGTTCATTCAATTTCGGTTATAGCAAAGAGATGACAAAACAAGAATGACATAATAACTAGCCAGCCAGCAAGTCATAACTTCATATAATTCCAACTTTCAAGTACTCATTCTATTTCATTTTCAACAAGTCACTAACTTCATGTAAGCCAACTATTATACTAATCAATATTAGAGATTTACTACTCTAGATTTGTTCTAGCATATATAATAAATCAACTAGCAGATTTATATCATCAAACCAGCAATTACAAATCTGTTAGTAGATTTATATCATTAGTATAGGTCAACAATTACAATTTCATATTAACAATTAACAAATGTTCAAATAATATTGAAGATGACCATTTACAAAACACAAGTAACCCAAAGTTCAAAACCACTTTAGAAGCCACCCATTGAACCTGAAAAAGAAGAAAAACAAAATCATCATAATGAATAAACAAAGATCAAAACCAATCAAGTAGAATGAATTAAAAAATATTGAGAAAAGTAAAGTTATCAACCTAAAACTTTGAACTTGAAGTTCCATAGTCCATCACACATAAAGAACCTTAGGTTACTTGAAACCAAAAACTTTGTATCAAAAGGGGACATTCCATTCCATCACACATAAAGAACTTTCGACCAAAAGAGGCTATCGCACCCGGAAAAATGTGACGAAAGGAAGAAAGAGAACAAATCGAATTTTCGAGTGAAAACCGACTTGTGAGGAGTCGCCACCAAAATTTTGAGAAAAATCTTGGGAAACCAAATGAAAAAGGAAAGGATGATCTACGCAATCAAAGTTGGATTCGGGAGTCGATTGTGTATGGGGAAGGTGTTAGGCACCCCACAACACCCGTTCCTAGGAACGGTTACCTTACGTTGATTGTGCAAATTAATATGGCTTAAAAATGTATTTTGATTTTCTTTTATCGTTCACATGCAAGAGAAAGGATAGAGAAAAAAGAAAATTTGGAAAACAAAATACAGAAAATAAATTAAATCGGAATTAAGGATATTCAAGCAAAATGAGAAAAGGGGTTTGATAAAACAAATTGGGAAACATTTATTAAATTAAGGGGAAAAAACACCAAATAAATCAGAAAATATTTATTTTTTACAAAGGCGGACTTGACCCAGTATCAGAGCCTGGGGCCTACGTACCCTGTGATGGGGATCAAAGTTCACGTAGTTCGGTCTAGAAATGCGTGTCATTTGGTTGATATTTTTTATTTTTGTAATAAGAGAAAATTAATGGAAATTAATTTAACTTTTTGCAAACAAAACAATTTTCTGAGATTGAGTTTATGTGTTTTAATTTACAAAAAATAATTTAGTTCCGCTTACTTAATCCTATTTTATTTTAAAAATATTTTTGTTTTTCTTTGATTTTTGGAAAATACTTTTATTTGATTTTTTTTACTTTTGAAATAATATATTTTTGTATTTTTGAGAATTTTTCTTTTAAAAGAAAATCAATCAATCTATTGCAAGCTCGAAGCCACACCCAATAGATTGATTCCTTAATTACCTGCAGAAGTTCTAAACCTCGCGGTATGAAGGTTTTATTTTAAAATGCCGTATAATAATTTATTAGATATTTTAAAACAAAATTTGTCACATTATTTTATTTTTTTGAAATACGGTTATTTTTTTTAAAAGAAAGTTACTTAGCCGATATATCTACGTGAATTCGCAATCTCACGTGACAACTCAGCAAACCAAAATACCTGCGCGGGTTCTCGAAGCCTTACGTGGTGTGGTTACCAAATCAGTTATTTCTATTATTCATTTTCTTATTATTATTATTATTATTATTATTTATTTATTATTTATATTTTTTTTATGAGAAAATAACATTTTGGAGGGAGAGGTCATTGGGACCTATTATACATACACTTTCATGATATACTCGTACAGCCCCGTAGGCTCATACGGTGTGATTGTTTTAGGGGTCTGAGAAATTTCTAACCCTCGCGGTATAAAAGTTTTATTATACATTTAAAGCAAAATTTTAGAAAGTACCACCATCCTTCTATTTTCAAGTAATGATTTTATTATTTTTTTTAATAAAATTGGAAAAACTTGTTATGGCATCACAATTTATTTTATTTTATTATATATATATTTTTTAGAACTAAGCAAGCACAGTATTATTAGTCATATTTAATAATTCAAACAAAAGAAAAGACATGAAATAAACATTTATTTACCTCAATTCTTGTAACATTATGGAGCAAAAATGGAGCAAGAAAGGCCCGATCCAGAGTGCTTGCACCAACGGTGATAACCCAAGGATCCGGGTTTGACAGAGTCCGACTCGAGGGCCCCAAATTCCCTGCACTACAAACCACCACAACGTTCCTCCTCGTCGCCTCCAATGCTCCTCTCGCAATCACGTCATCTCTGTAAATGACGGGTTGCTCGAACCCTATGGAAATGCTCAGAACGTCGATGCCGTCTTCAAAGGGCATCATCTATGGCCTTCAACATGTCGACTTCCATACACGCGTTTCCCTGGTCTTTGGATTGTCCTTTGATTGGCCAGCATGCTTTGTATATGGCCAGCCGTGCCAACGGGGCTCCGCCGGAGACCGTGTTGTTGGCAAAGCCTCGGAGGGCTAATGCGCTCGGGACAGTCCGGCCAGCGACTATGGACGTCGTGTGGGTTCCGTGGCCGTCTTTGTCTCGGGGTGACTTGTAGTCTTCTTTCTCGTTTTCAACTGTCACGTCTCCCTTTGTTTTCGGTTTCAGTCTGTGACTCCATCCCCGTCCTCCGGCTCTCTCGGCCTGCTCCTTCTCCTCTCTTCCCAAGATCTGGTTACTCCCTCCATCTTCAGTTCAGACTCCCGTCCTCCCTCGGTGTCGCGGTTGCTCTCCTCTGTTTCTCTCGGGCTCCAATTTTCACACCGTGGCTCCCTCAGTCTCTCCTCTTCCTCTCTCTAATTTCCTCACGCTCGCAGCCTCCTCCTTTTCGGTCTCATCCCAGTTCCCTCTCCTTTCCTTCCATCCTGCTCAGCCTTTGCTCTCAATCTCTCGGGTTTCTCCTCTCTGCTCCTTTTCGGAACCCCTTTTCGGATCTCCCCCCCCCCAAGCGGCCTCCATCTCTTTATTTTTATGGCCTCCATTGTGCTTTTCTTCACACCTCCCCTGTTTTGCGGTTCCGTGCACGTCTCCTTCCTCTCAGCTTTTCCTGTCTCTCGTGCTTCTGGTCTCTCCTTTGCTTTTCTTTTCCCCACGCGTCCCTGACTCCTCTTTTCTTTTGCTTTTGATGCCTACTGCCCTAAACATTTAGGGCCTAGCAATTCGGTGGCCCAGGTCCAGGAGCCCCCAATTGGGCTCATGGTATCCTGGGCTTTCACTTCCTTTTTTTTTTTTTTTATTTCACCCTTTTTTTTTGAGTTTTTCTTCTCTTTTTTCTTTTTTAATTATTTTTTTTATTTTTTTATTTTTTTTGTTTTTTTTTATGTGTTTGTATATTAATTTTTTTTTATTTAATTCTTGCAAATTTCTTCTTCTTATTTTTTTCATTTATATTATTATTTATTATTTATTATTTATTTTACTTTATTTTAATACTATTTTTGTCATTTTTTGTAAAATGCTTGGACAAAATAGGGTGTTCACAGAGGCCATTCAAAAACATCTAAAAGTATGAATTTCTATAAAATCATAAATGGAAGGGCACCGTTGAAAGTCAATCAATAAACATATAACTATCCCCTCCAATCTTAGTTACAATCAAAATATGTGGAAAATATGTAAAGTTCAACAATCAATTATATCATCATATATATAGTAAATATCTTACAATTATATACATGACAAGTAATTTAAAACTTTACCATATTAAACTATTTTTTCGCCCTCTTCCAAGTTATCACACTCAGTGAATCTAAAGATGAATTCTGATAGTGATTGCCTAGGAAGAAGCCAATTTTGGGCACAAAGTAGAGCTTGAGTCATCTTAGATGTGAGTGAACTCCTGTAGGAAACAACTACACGCCCTCTATGCTAAATGTTGACTCAGATGCAACCATTGACACTAGTATAACAAACACGTCACGTGCAATAAAAAAGAGCACTTTATACTTTGCAGCATTATTCTTCTACCAAGATAAGATATCAAAATCACTAGCGATGTCATTTGATAAATCAGCAGCCAAGTACTTATCTAATTCATATTGTTCATCTACCATGACCTTTTGTTTCATGGCTGCCAACCATTCCTTGGCTAGATCAGTATTATCATCAAATAGTTCAACCTTTGATGACCAAGTCAAACTAAGTGGTTTGAGAAGGTTGTTCAAAGCTCGATTTGACCAGGTCAACTAACTTGACTTGAACATCAGGTTTTGGTTTTGGGCTAAAAAGACTAAGTTTGTATCGAGCTAGGCTTCTTCGACTTGGATTGGGTTGGTCGGGTCTGGGTTTTTTTCCCCAACCCCTAATTTGATATTTGTTTGACAAAGTTGCATTTCAACCTTACAATTTTTAGACTCATTTGCCATTGCATTTGATTATACATATTTTGTACTTAAATACATCTAAAATCAATACTACCCAAAAATATAATCTATGTAATGAACTCCTTATGTAACTTTTTAATCCCGTACGTGCGTTAGCACGGGTAAAAGTCTAGTTAGAATTATATATGAATCACAATCCTCTTCATTATGCTATACGTCAAAGTGAATCAATAATTAATTACTATAACTAGCCGGACTCACGTTCATAATTTCACTCAGTAGTGATGAATAAAAGAAACTAATATATAACAAATATCTGCAATTTTTTTATAGGAGTGAGAGAGAATAAAACAATGATAATTGATATATAGCTCAGTATATTTTATTGTTAAGATGGTTATAGATATGAACAATATAGCTAACTTGCTTGAACATAAAAGACACTGAGATACTAATGTCCAGCATTACATATAAAACGACTCCACTACATCAAAAATACTCAAACGACACTTTGACTTATTTACCATACTAATTATGCAACAAGAAGTCAACCCAGAAACACATGCAGTTCAGTGAAGAATACTACTTTCGAGCATCCATGAAAGAAAAGAAAGACAATAGGATGGTTCTTTTATTATATATGCTTGTTTATATATGAGCCACCATTGCAGTATCGATTATTCACACAGACATTTAACTATATATGTCAGTGGCTCTAATATTTAAGCAGTTTTAATGAGAGATATGACCAAAACAGGATAGTACAATATGGGCAGCAATTGGACAACCTTGTTGTTTAACCTAAGGAATAGTTCATTCATGATTCCTTCTCCAAAGTGTGCTTTCAAAAGAAGTTCAAAGACAGCTCTCATGTGCCTGGTTATGAGTGATCCTGTTTCATCGTCATCCACAAAACACTCGCTGCCTTCTTCATCTCCATCTAGCCTTCCGTCCCAGCTTGTTTTGATACTCTCAAATCTTTCAACACTAAAAGACCCTTCTTCCTTTATTATTTCTGTTACTTCGTTTGCCCCCGCACTATAAATGGCATATTGAAGCAATCCAATTTCGTCTCCTCGATTAAATTCTGCAGCATTCATTTGTCATCTTCATACGTCTATATGTGGTAAATCATTGTAACACTTTTTAACAAAACATAGATTTTAACTTGATGAAACTGATCGCGAACAAATATATGTAATATCAAATCAAGTTCAATGAAACATATGCTGATATCACTACAGATACAATTTAAGTCGGAAGTAAAAACTACTGGACTTATTTTATTTTGTTTGAGGTGGATGCATAAGTCAACATTCGATTATATTTGGAGCGAATTTCGGGAAAAAAACACATCAGTTTTTATGGCCTTTGACTTGGGAATACGATTGAAAACATGGCAACTCTGATTTGTGAACCTACCACTTATTTCCATATAATATAAATGTAGAAAAGCATCAATGGTTTCAAATCTAAGATTAAAAAATTTTTCTTTCAAACTATAACATTGAGTTGTATATGAACCTTTTTTTCAGTTCATTTTGTGTGGGTGACAATAAATACTTGTGAGTTTGAATATGGAACAAAGGAGGAAAACCTCTACAAAGTTATGAGACGAATATCGAATGAAATAACTAAGGAGATTGTCATCTTTATTCAATATGCTTAAATCATTAATTTAATTTAATTATATTTAATAATCTGAGTTTACCTGTGAGACCATGTCATTGAGTATCATGCGAATAGCCTCTGTAACAGTTATAGTTTCAGAAGCATCATATCTGCCCATGAAGGTCAGGACCATACCACCCTCGGGCACCAATTCCTTGGAACGTGATCTTAAGAACAGTTTGAAATCATGTTTGAATTGCTCAATAGAGGATTTATAATTGTCGCATAAACATTCCCTTTATCACCATCTGCCAGTTTTGCTTCCTCACTCAACCAATATTTGGGAGACTGTTCCCCAACATGAAAGATTTAATTTAATATTAGCACAACAGTAAAAATGTTAGCTAAACACTGTGAATGTCCTTACACACACACACATTCACATGCAAGTTCCCTTTAGTCTTTTCGAAGTAGATTTTGTAACTTCACTTTTCAAAGGTGAGAGTTACGCCCTCCGGTCGAAATTTTGTACTTGAGAAGGAACAAAACATTTTGTTTAATTAAAAAGTTAAATTAATAAATATCGAAGCCAAATGAAAGGAACATTCAGTGTGTTTATTGAATGAATGAATATGTGGTTGACCTGAGAGAGCCAATGGAGTGAGAAAGAGGAATGGACGAAATGGATGGAATTGGTGGGGAAGAGGAAGCCGTAGAAAGTGCCAGGAGTTGCATTTATCAAACATATTGGAGTGTGCTTCTCTGCCATGTCCCGTTTCAGTGTGTGATAGAACTCTGGGAGTAACCTGAAGATCGCATTGAAATCATTCCCAAACAGATCGTTTGGGAAAAACTGGAAAGTGGGTGTCTCAAGTTTCAATCTACGACTTGTTTTACCCACTATGTGCATGATGTTAGATACTAACAAAAGTGCATTTGGTCCCGAAGAACAGCCTAGATCTGCCACTTTCAGACAAGTTGTAAGAGTGGAGCAGTACAGCTTGTTGATGCTTTCTTCAAGTATAGGTCTTACTCTCATCATCACCTTTTTCTGCCCAGACAAGAATAATAATATCCATGTTATTATTGAAGAAGAGATCTTAAAAATACAGATAAGCGACATATATAACTCTACAAACAATCACATTTTATGATGTTAATCTCTTTGAATATATGCATGAAATTATTATATCAGCGTGCGAGCAAGAGAGAGTACCTGTACAAAGAGTTGTTAGCGTAACGTGATTCTCCGACACCCCCATTCATGTGAAGGACTTCCTCTACAGCCATATCCTTGGCTGCCATTGATGAGTTAGCTCAAATCCCACTGTATATGTCTGCAACTTATTGTCACGCTTTATACATAGAAATGCTGAACGAACGAAGATGTCAGCAAAGTTTGACAAATAAGAGAATATCCTTGGGAAAATGCCAACTAAGGACTCTGATAGCAAAGATAATGACGTTCAAGAAATATTGATAATTAAGGACCTTTGTGCTTAGGTGTTCTTTTAAGAAATATTAAGTGAGTGTGAAATAACCGTTGTCTCTAATTTATCACTTGGCTTGTGTGATTTACATCTGAATTGCTTATTATTTCTAATTAAGCTTACTAATTTTACAACTCAATTATATTTGAATATGAAAATAGGGATTCGGATATTTTATCATTAAACTTATTTAATTTATAAGTTCATAGTTTATAACTAAATTACATATGAATCTTAATTAACATTTATCCTCCATGATACAACTAAAATGTTGATTATTTCCTGCTAAACTTCTGGATTTTTTAATTATAACCCCAATCACATTAGAATATAAAAATGGGGTTTCAAATAATTTACAACTATATTATTCATTATTTCCAACTACTCCCTTCAGTCTTGAATACAAGGGGTAAATGAGAAATTGATTTTAGTCTAAAATATAATAAACAAAAATAGTCTTAATGAGATAGTTTTGTAAAGTAAATATTTTTTCCACTTTTACCCATCATTAAAGAATAATGATCTTAATGAGGTAGTCTCTATATTTGTAATCTCGTTAAAGAATAATGATCTTAATGAGATAGTCTCTATATTTATAATCTAGAGTATTAAATAGAGAGTGTTTAAGAAAAATAATTTTCATTTATAGCATACTCCATCCATTCCAAAATGAAGGAGATCTTTTTAAATATATTTTGTTCCAAAATGTAAAAAATAAATGATTTTTATTTGATAAATTAATACATTTTTTTAATTTTTCTGTTAATTAAATAGGCTTATTATTACAAGGTATGTGTTAAATAAGAGTTAAGTAAGAACATTAAATAAGAGTATTTATATAAAAAATTTTTTTTTACATATTTAATATGTTTGACTATTTTTTTGATTTTGATGATTTAATTATTTATTTTTTACATTTTAAAATAAATTAAGTATTTAAAAAGCAAACTGATTTTAACTACTTTTTCTAAGATTTGTGAGTTAATTATTTATTTTCTGTATTTGAGACGGAAGGGAGTATTGTTATGAATTTTAGAACTTTAGAACTTACATATGTATATTTTTGTCCTCCCAATTTATTTTTCAGTGGCTGAGAACCAAGGTGCTTTATTATTATTTTTTGAATTAAGAGTTACTTAACGTCATCGTCTTACTATCGGGCTCCTTTTTTGTCATTTCCTCAATATCCTTTCTCTAGTATAATTTAGTGTGCTTCTACCGGTTCGTTTTATTTTATTAACAGTTTTAAAATTTTTTAAATATCTCAATTTATCTATTATTTTTTTATTAATAAAGTATTAATTATTTTTTTATTATTTTATTTTTTATTAAAAAATAATAATATGTAGAATACAAATTTTCTTTTAATATTTAAATTAAAAATATTTTAATAAAATATTATTAAATTTTACTATAACTTATATTATTTAATAATTTTATTAATGTATAAAATTTTTAAAATGACAGATAAAATAAGAAAATAAAAAGTTCTTAATGAATTAGTTTTCCTCTCACAACATACCACGTGAGTCCCATGAAATATATCATTTTCAAACATTATGATACGGTAAGCTTATTATCGATGCCTTCAACATTCATTTCCATTAAAGGTATAATGGGCCTGTCTGCAACTATTTTCAAAACAATTTTTTTATTTGATAAATCTATTTTTTATAAAATATTTTAAAAAATAAAAAAATAAAAAAATAGAAAACTCATAATATTTTTAAGGTGTTTTATAGTTTTTGTTTTAGAAAGTATAAGAAAAAGTGAAAAATACTTACCTCATTAACGGTAAAGTTATAAATTTTGAATAACCCATTTAACTCTTATTAGTTATGATTTTGAGAATAATTATTCAAACAGATTTTTTATTTTTTTATTTCCAGAACTTGTTTTCAAAAATAGTTTTACAAAACTGTTTTGAGAATAATAAAATAAAAAATAGTGTTAAACAGGTCCAATATTTCTTAGATACAAATTTTTCTTTTAGCATTTAAATCAAAAATGTTTTAATAAAATATCATTAAATTTTGTTCTAATCTAAGTTATTTAATAATTTTATTTGTGAATAAAACTTTCAAAATGCCATATAAAATAGGATAAAGAAAGTACTTAATGAATTAGTTTTCCTCTCACAACACAACATTATCCCATTCTCAGGATATAATTCCTTGGATACAAATTTTTCTTACAAGAAAGGGGCCATTTTTGTTTTGTAAAATTTCAAGTAGGTACTACAGAAGCAACATATATATTTCTAAAATTAATGATACTTTGAGGTTGAAAATCAGTATACATCAATTGTTTTTGGGTAACATTTTGAAAATATGTTGCTTCTGTGGTGTCTACCTGAAATTTTCCATTTTTTTATCTGTTTTCTGTTACTTTATATTGCCCTTCTTTTCTTTTTCACATTAAATTTATCACTATTCACATTTCGTTGACACAACGAAGGAGCTTGGAAATAAGATGTTTTTATTCTGTAAAATTTTACCAGAATTATAATAATATAATAAGTAATAATAAAACTGTGTGAATCTTTATAGAGCACATTATAATATCTTTTAGTTTAATTTAAAAAAATAAGAACGTGATAATATATATATATATATATGAACAGATCAACTTGTCTTTGTCGACCACATCGATGATTGCGAAGGGGCGTGCAAGTTAAACTAAAAATGGGTTAGTTTTGGGAATCCTGACTTTTGAGCTTTGAGATATAAAATTAACTTTACAAAAAAAGGCATAATACAAAACGATTGTATAAAAAAGCAAAACATCAATCACTAATAAATTTAAAAAATGTTCAGGAGGTAAATAAATAAATATATATATAAATTTCAAATGAATTATCACTTGTGTTATCGATCCAATTGCTCGAAATGCTTGCGTGGACCAAAAATGATGAGGAATACGACATGACTTCTCTAATTTAATCGAACCCAATTGGCACAGAAACAAAAAAAAGTTCCAACCCACATTTCATATACTCATCCAATATATAGGACCCTTTACAATATATAAGGTAATATTTATTATATATTTTTAGAAAAATATCCCTATTTAATGTATTCAAAGAGAAAGAGAGATATATTAAATAAGGGTAGTTTGAGAAAAATATTGAAATTTTTGAAGAAATTGAGATAGTGAATTAGTTTTAATTTTAATTCTTAATCCATATGATTCGGTTAAAAGAATCTTATATTAAGTATCAGAGGGAGTAATCCTTTTCTCTGCGTCTATTTTGGTGTGCGCCTATAATTGATAAAATAATCGTCCTTTTAAAATTAAAACATGTATGCATAATATGAAGTTTATTTTTAATCATTTCATTTTTAATAGATTCAAATTATTTGCAAGTGATTTATAATCTCCTTATCCTCATATTATCCTTATATACGTAAGAGTCAAGCCCCATTAAATGTGCGTAGTGGGCATGAAAAAGGGGGAAAAGTGATACATACACTGAAATTAAAAAAAAAACTCCTAAAGTTATAATTATAGCTAAGATAATTATATAGATCTCTTGTAAACTGAGCTCAAGAATATCTGTATAATATATTGAATATCATTGAACAACTTTTGAAAACTCAAGTACAGTGAAGGTCAGCTACATATGAGCAACAATAATATGAATCAATGAGATGCTAATGCAGCATCACATAAAACGACTCAATGAAGATTTTCTTTCAAGCAGTATCCATGAAAGAAAAGACTAGGGTGGTTTTCTTATATTCAGCAATTTTAAAGAGAGATATGACATATATATTGAAATATATGACATTAATTATTTGCTAAATTAAATACTTTTTTTAACATAAATTTCATATGTAAATATTCATTTTCTTGTCCCTCACATATATTTCATTTGGTTAACCCTCCCACTTGAATATGAACAAATATGAGAACATAAGGAAAAGAATAACAGTCAACCGAAAAGGAATTCAAAGTAATAATGTTAATACATAAAAAAATTTATAGAAACTTTCAAACACCCGAACAATAAATCAAAAACTACCCTCCCTTGTAACTTGAAGTAATCAGTATAGAAAATTAAGGGAAAACGAGGTTGGTTAGAAAATGGGTAAGGCGTAGGCCGGGTTGTTTTTTGATGGGTTGGATTTTGCCTAATTTAGGATCGCCAAGGGGGGGTTGGCCCACCAACTATTTCAACATGTTTGTTTTTTTCTTAACTTTTTTTAGCATCTAAAAAATAACTAAAACAAACAACCTGGTCCATAATCAAATTAGAAACCACATAATTGTCAATGATTATATCATTAACACACACACACACACACACATATATATATATATAAAAGCAGCAACCAACAAGCCAGCAACAACAATATTGCCTAATTCCAGCAAATTCAACTTTTCAACCATAGTTCAAACACCAAAACCATAATTTTATATCTTATAGCAAATGAGGCATAAACAATAATGCTAACAGCAAAGGCATAAACCAATAACCAATATCAACTTCAATTCCAAATATAAATTCACCAATCACCATTGGTGACAAGCAATATCAAATTTATGCAATAATACTTTAACAAAACAAAACTTTACAATACAATCATATAAAAAATGGAATATTAGTAACTAGATGGAGAAATCGATCCCTACCTGCAAAGCCGACTTCAATATGGGCTCCAAGGAGTACTGGAAATTGCATGATGAGGAGAAGACGAGACGATGACTAGTTGAGACGAGGTGAGTGGACTTTGGCCTTTTATGAGCAGCGAAAGAGGAGGCAAGTGGAATCTTGCCTTCTGCGAGTAGCAAGAGGGAGATTGGAGAGTCCGATTGAAGCTTCAGCCTTCAAGCTCGAAGGGTCTGGATCTGTGATCTAGTTTGGATTTGCTGATTTGGAACAATGATGGACTGACGAAGATGATTGACAGATTGCAATCTGTGATATGATCTAGGAGAAGACGATTGACGAATTGAGACTGATGAAGATGAGAGATGAGGTCATGATGAGAGGACTAAGGAGGAGAGTTGGAGAGGAATTAGGGGCTTAGGAAAGCAAGAGAGCGTGAGCCATGCCGTTTTGAAGGCAATAATAAAAAATAAAAAAGGGGTTAACTTAAAGGTTTAGCGGGTTAACTTGCTTAACCTGCGGGTTAAGTGATACGAACTTAGATAAGCCAGCTTTAATATGAGTTTTATTTTTCTAAGCCCAAATCACTTATAAAACGGGCTAAAATTAACCAACTTATGAGTTGAAGTTCGTTTGCCAAGCTTTAAGAAAATTAATGAACCTCTTTGGTAGAATAACATAGTGTTAAGTACTTGCATCTTCTTGCTTAATTAAGTAGGATGAAAGGTGAAATGTCTATATGAAAGAGCATGAGCTATATCAAATAACAAATAGTGAATAAGAGTATCATTCCCTTGGAGATTTGGTAGCAATAACCTAGTTGAGCATTGAGATTACACTTTCTCTTCATCTAAGCAAGCCACAAAATAGAGCAAAACTAAAATGAGAATTAAAATCTAAGCTGCAGTTAGTGTTACTGATGATCTTGGAATGCAAGAGAAGGTTATTTAGGATAATTATTCATTTGTACATTTATTAATTAAGTATTACCCTTTCTTAGGTATTAGTAGCATCTATTTGCTAACCTAAAATATTAATTCACTTATTAGTATCTTCTAAGTCTCTAACAAGGCTACTAATCAATTAATTCATAATCTCTTATGCAATTAACTAATTAATGTATTAAATTGCTTAAGCTCCAATTAAGAGGCTAAGCATGGCTAACATATATATTTTCCTATCCATATCAGCAAATTACCCAATTATGGTCAAAATTAAGCAATCACGCTTGATTTAATTACTTGCCTTATTCTAATATCCTTTCTCAAGCTGTAATTAGAAAATCCCAAATTTAAGAACCCTAACAATTTCTCAATTTTTGAATTTAACATAATCACACCAATTAAATTATCAAATACATGAAATTAGTCTTAAGAGAGTAATTACAAGGTTATTCTATGTTCAAACTCATAATAATCTTAGGTATAAAATGAAATTAAATACACATGTTTTGTTTACAACCTAAAACAGAGCAAAACTGAACAAAACATTAGTAGCAAAAGAAAATGAAGAGGAAAGGGAAGGAAACTCAATGAATGGTGAAATCCTAAACTGGTGTGAAATCACAATTTCACAGTGATGAAATGACGATTTGAAGCAACATATAATGAAATCGTGATCTGGGACTTGAAATCGCAATATAATACCTTTTTCCCTAAATCTCAAATATAGTGAGATAAAGAAGAAGAGATTACAAAATAATATAAAGATAAGATATGTGTAACTTCACAAAGAATCACTACTTTTCAAATACATTAATATATTTATCTATATATATATAAGACGTAAATTGTTATATCAGCATATATGTGAGCAGAAGGGAGTACCTAGAATAAAGAGTTGTTGGCGTAGCTTGATTCTCCAACACCCCTATTCATGTGAAGGACTTACTCTACAGCCATATCCATGGCCACCATATTGAAATAATCCAATTTCACCTCCTCGATTAAATCAAGTTTAATGAAGCATATGCTAATATTGTAACATCCAAAGAACTTTCAATGTAGAACTTAGGCCTTCTCGCCAAGTACATAACATAACCAGACGTGAATCTGGTAAACAGCATACAAAAAATAATTGGGGCAAGTTTGCACAATGGTGCCATGACGAGCAAGTATGGCGCCGCAGTGGCCTATGTTGCTTTTCGTGATAGCAACTTTGCTAATTTTTGGGCTCAACTTTAGATACGCATAACTCCCGATGTAGACCTCTGATCTTGTGATTTCAAATTCTATAAGTCACATGCAATCCCTTCTAACTATAGGCGCAGCAATCCCTTCTAATTATAGGTGCAAGTCACACCTTAAAATTTCTCCATATAAAAATTTTAAAACCCTAGGGCTGAAATGGTCAAATTTATACCAAAACTTGGCTCTAACACCTCCCAAAACCAAGTCATTATCCCTTGGATCCCCAAATCTATTCCCAAAAGTCACAAATGACACAAGGACTTTGTCCAATGAGATTACTTCACAGAGAAACCACTCATTTAGGATTTGACCATTTTAAAGCTCAAATTTAACTCATGAGTTACATATCCTTTTTTCACATAACCTATCCATAATCCAAACCAAGCTTATAATCCAACCTAACATAAAAAAACACACATGGGGCAACCAAACCCCAAGCCTAAAACAAGGCATTTTCACATTTGGGTCACATACCCTAACTCATTCGAGCAAGATTTCCAACATGTATTATAAGGTTCCAAGAGGTCTCAAATCCCTCCAAAACCAACACATACACACAAGATTAGCCACAATGAGCATCTCAACCCAAACACAATGATGTCTAGGACCTTATACAGGACCTAGTGAGTGAGGCGCCAGCCTTTTCTATTACAAAAAATTTTAGTTCTTCTATTTTCCTTCCTTCCTCTGGTCTTGACCCCTTAGATCCTGTATAATTCCAATAATACCCTTCCATAAATCATATATATATATATATATATGACTGGAACAAATCATTTGGGGTTGTTACAAATATCACTATATATATATAATCAAGCTCAAAATAAAAACTGCTGGAATTTTTTTTTTTGAGCTGGATACTTAAGCCAACATTCGATTACTTTTGGAGCGAATTCTGAAAATAAAATCAGTTTTTACGGTTAGACCTGGGAACACAATTGAAAACATAGTAACACTGATTTGTGAACCTACCACATATTTCCATATCATATAAATGTAGAAAAGCATTAATTGTTTCAAATCTAAGATTAAAAAAATTTGCTTTTTTTATTTTGTATAAGAAACTTTTTTTTTTTCATTTTGTGCACGGTAGGATGAGTTTAGCCTGTGACTATAAAATACTTCTGACTTTAAATATGGGACAAATTAAGGAGCAATAGCTCTATGAAGTTATAAGATGAATATAGAATAAAATAAGGACATTGTCATCTTTATTCAATAGGCATATATAAATCAAGGTCTTTGTGCAACTTTTTTTTTCCGAATAGAAAAGGGATGGGTTAACAACCTATACAGTGATTACACAGCAATTCTATCCCTATCCAGTAACCTCCTACACTTTGCAGGAGGATTAGTAAAATAGACAAAAATCAACATTAAGATCATGAGCAGTCTTAGCCAAGTAATTCGCACAACTGTTATCCTCTTTGAAAACATGGCAAAAGTCTATCGTCCAGCTCCGGGAGAAAAGCCAAATACATTCCTCAATGGTATTTCTTATGGATGACGTTTGGCATCTATCCCTAATAAAGCATCTTAAAATCATTATTATATTTAATGATTCAAATCATCATCAAATATATAATCTGTAAGCATTTATAGGGGTAAGTGTTAATAAAAGAATGCTATTTGATGGTTATATAGATCTTAATTATTCTTAAGATATGATTATATAGATCTAAAGTAAACTGAGCTCAATAGAATATATGGATAATACTGAATATTATTGAACAACTTTGAAAGCTCTAGTACAGTGAAGTCAGCTATATATATATATATGAGAGCAACAATAACTACCTTGGCTTGCTCATAAACGACATAGATATACTGAGAGAGCATTACACATGAAACGACTTCAGTACCATATTACTAATTCTGAAACGACACATTGATTTATTGACCATACTTAATAGAACAATATATATTATCAACCAAGCACCGCAGTTTATTCAAACTCGCAGGTAATGAATAACTTCTTTCAAGCATCCATGAATGGAATTAACATTGGTAGTTTTTTTTTATATATATTATGATTATTCATATACATTTAATTATATATGTCAGTGGCTCTCATATTGAAGGAATTTTAATAAGAGACGTGACCAAAGCAGGATACTCTAACTTGGGCAGCAATTGGATAACCTTGTTCTTGAGCCTAAGGAGCAGTTCAACCATGATTCCTTCTCCAAAATGTGCCTTTAAAAGTGGTTCAAAGACAGCTCTCAGGTATTTGGCTACAAATTCCCCTCTCTCATGGTCAGCCACAAAAACACTCATTGCCATCTTCATCTAGGCTTGATCCATCCCAACCTGTTCTGATACTCTCTAATCTTTCAACATTGAAGACCCTTCTTCCTTTATTATTTCTATAACTTCGTCTGCCCTAGTAGTATAAAATGGCACGCTGAAACTCTCCAATTTCACTTCTTCTATCAAATTCTGCGCCATTCATTTGTCATCATCATACGTCAATATGGTATAAACTACCATTATAGTGCGATTTAGGGGAAAATAAAAACATAGATTATAGGTTGATAAAACTACGCTATTTAAGTTTCTCACTTAGAAAATCCATTGATTCAACTTGAAAAGTTTTTTAAGCTTATCACTAGTGACTTTTTCAATGCTGGTGCCGGAGCTTCAATGATGTCGTTAGCAACCAGAGCTCCAACAACGTTGCTACGCCAGTGAGAGAGGGAGGGAGAATGGGTATTGTGGTCCAACTAATTTTCCCCCTTCAAGGATCTAGTTTCTTTTAAAATATTTTAAATATTTAATATCCTTTACAATAGCTTTTACTCTTCCCTTATATGAGAGATACTCCCCTTGTTTTATTACGCTCAAATTTGGCCATGATTTTCAATTTGTTCAAATCATCCTCTTTCACCTCCTTTTCCTTTCTGTCACCTATCACGTCTCTAATTTCCTTCACAAGCCTCTGTTAGATATGTGGATATTTCACCAAATTTGCCATAATCCATTGCAACGCCGTAGCTGTTGTATCAGTCCCTGCATTTAGAAACTCTGAACTTACAGAAACAATTTCAGACTGTTCAAGCTTGCGCTTCTCCTCAGGCCACTCCAAATCCAACAAAGTATCCACATAAGGCACTGGAGATTCATGTGAGCCATCGTTATCCTCTTTAGCTTTGTTCAATCTCTCTTCCTTGGCTTTCTTCTTCCTTGCCCTGATTAGTGGAATCAAAACACTTTCCTGTTCCTTTCGAAGCTGGGACAATTCCTGCCAACGCTTTCGGAGCAATATGCGAGTGATTCTTGGCCATAAATTTAGCATGCGGAATCTGTCAAAGCTCAAAAGCTCACGTCGTTGAACCTATTCAGTATCTTTAATTTCTTTCTCATCTAACCTTTCACCAAAGCACACGAGCACCAGCAACCAGAACATAGCATACCGAAGCTGATCGATCACCTTAACAGAATTGCCTGATGCAGAATCAAATTTGAGCCGATTGATAAGCACGTCCAAAACCCATTTACGGTTGCCGAAAAGGATTTGATCCAGGTCCGGTGAAGCATCTCGGAAGTGAGGTTTCGACGGAGAAGGCGCCATGTGGGGCCGTAGAAGGCGGAGTTAATGTCATGTTGGTTACTGTTAAAGATCATATCAGTGGTGAGTGCCTTGGGACGTTCAGAGAAAATAGCGCCGTTTTGGATGAGGGCATGGTGAGCAATAGATCCATCAGCTACAAATATAAGTGGACGATAGATAGCAGGAAGAGTGAAGATGGGACCATATTGGACACGAAGATTTCTGAGAAAAGATTCACCGTCTAAGAAAGATTTGCGCCGAAAAAGAATGTTACCAATAAGGGGAATACGACGAGGACCAGGCGGGAGAGGAGTGGAACGAGAGGGAAAGAGAAGATTGAACAGGGATCGGATGAAAAAGCAGAGACAGAGAGACGAGGACAATGAACCAAACCTCCAATGTCATTGCAGTACTGTACTGAGTATATATGAGTGAGTGAGAAATATAAGGATTAATATTAGTTTTGCGTTATTCCCACTGTTCAAACGCAACAAATTAATATAAAGTTACAGAGAAAGTTCTAAACGAGGATCACGCAAACACGACTGACAAATATGGAAAAAATAATTGCCAATTAGTGTAGCTGCAAAAGTAAGCACTCATACTTTATTATGACGTATATTGGAATTGAGTTTTGTTGGAGGATAATCCCTCCAAACTCAACTCATCTGAAATTTTTTGAAAAAAAAAAAAATACATTTCTCCTATGAATGGTAAAATTTAAATTTTAAATACTTGAAAATAAAAAGTTTTAAATTATTATTTTTTAAAAAAATTTAATTATATTTATATCTCTTAATGCCTTATGGCCGGAAGTACCCGGAAGCCACTATACGCTCCCAATACAAAAGTCCATGCAAGTTCTGTGTTCCAGGACACATGTCATCAATATGATTCTACAAGCTGATAGAACCAACAATGTTCATGTTACAGTAAAAAAAAAAAAAGTGCATGCAGGCCAACTTAATAATCAGTAATTACTCTAATAGTAGTACGGATCATATAGGGATATGAGCAAGGCTGGCAATCTATAAAAAAAAACAATAATAATAATAGAACAGGTGTCAAATATATTTATATGTCTATATATTGTATATATTGAACCATAAAATTCATACACAACTCACGATCCGTCTATTTTTTTAACTTACGTAAAAGAATCTAATATAATGACTATGATATGTTAGTTACTTGGGACACTATGTAATTAATTTATTTTTTATTTTTAAATTATAAAAAATGAAAAAGACTGAAATACTTGGCAGCAGCCGCTGAAGAACACCGAATCAATGATGGACCAGATAGCAAATAACTAGGTCGACAAAAACAATTTAGACTTTTATAAACCTTTACAACAGTAACATTAGCTTGATTCCAATGTCTATTATATTGATTATACAACAATATTAGACTCTATAAAAAGTATCTCTCTCCATATAAATTAATTAACAAGAAATATTGCATTATAACCTCTGCATGCCTCATGAGATTTCATTCAATACTGATATGGAAAAAAAAAACTAACAAATATCTTTTAGCTTTTTTAGGTGTAAGAGAGAATAATAAAAGAATATAAAGATAATTGATAGTAGATTTTATTCCTATTTCCTAAGATGGTTATATAGATCTGCTGTAAACTGAGTTCCAGAATATCAGCATAATACTGAATATTATTGAACAACTTTGAAAGCTAAAGTACAGTGAATGTCAGCTTTGTATGAGCAACAATACCTTGGCTTGATCATAAACGACACAGATATACTAAAACAGCATCACATAAAACGACTCTACTGCGAACATTACAAATCCTCAAACGATACTTTAACTTATTGACCATGCTTATATAGAACAATGTGATCAACCGAGAAACACAGTTCATTTAATCTCAAGTAATGAATAACTTCTTTCAAGCATCCATGAATGGAATTACCATGGGTAGTTATTATTATTGTTATTAGACATTTAACTAGAGTGTCCGGGTTCTCATATTCAAGCAATCTTACTGAGAGATATGACCAAAGCAGGATACACCAATTTGGGCAGTAATTGAACAACCTCGTTCTTAAACCTAAGGAACAGTTCACCCATGATTTCTTCTCCAAAATGTGCCTTCAAAAGTGTTTCAAAGACAGCCCTTTTGTTTTTGGCTACGAACTCCCCTCTCTGATCGTCATCCACAAAGCACTCACTCCCTTCTTCATCTAGGCTTGATCCATCCCAACTTGTTCTGATACTCTCTAATCTTTCAACACTGAAAGACCCTTCTTCCTCTATTATTTCTCCAACTTCTTCTTTCGTAGGATTATAATCTGGCACACTGAAACTCTCCAATTTCGCCTCTTGGATCAAATTCTGCGCCATTCATTCATTAATCATCTTAAATTCTCAATACGTCAATATGATATAAATTATTATATATAGCATAATTTCATAAAAACATAGTTTATACATTGACGAAACTCTCATGAAAAAGAGATGTAATCAAATGAAGTTCAATGGAACACGGGTTGGTTTAATATATATATTTTCATTATATCAGAGATCAATAGCAATTTAGCTTGATTAATTAGCTGCTCGACGTATTCAATACGTATATGCTTAAATGATTGTTAACGATTAACTTGATCCGATTAGATTTAATAATCTGAGTTTTACCTGTGAGACCATGTCTTTAAGTATCATCCGGATGAGTCCAGAAGCGGTTATACTTTCAGAAGCATCATATCTGCCAATGATTGTGAGGAGCATTCCACCCCCAGGCACCAGTTCCTTGGAACGTGATCTTAAGAACACTCTGAAATCTTGTTTGAACTGCTCACTGTAGGATGGAGGATTAATGCTTGTCACACAAATATTTCCCCTATCACTATGTGCTAATTCTGGCTCTGCTTCTTCACTCGACCATTTTGGAGCCTGTTCTCCAACATGAAAGATAATTCAAATTGAAGTTTAAATTAATAATAATAATCACACTGTGATTTAAATTATGTATTTGTTTGAAAACAGGAAAAAATAGTTTATTATTTGATCAATGAAAATTAACAAACGTTGCCGCCAAGAAAAGATTAGGTGTTGTATATATTATCTGATATTTGTCAAACAGAATAGAATATAAAGATAGAGATAGGAATCATCATCATCATTATCATTATTATTAAAAGGTTAAAGTATCAGATATCTGAATCAAATGGAAGGGATGTTAATTCAGAGTGTTTATTGAATGAATAGAGAATTGAAGTGGGGAGGGGGTGAAGGTATAGTAGTCGACCTGAGAGAGCCATTGGAGAGAGTAAGAGGAATGGAAGAAATGGATGGAGTTGGAAGGGAAGAGGGACCCATAGAAAGTGCCAGGCATTGCATTAATGAAACATGTTGGAATCTGTTCCTCTGTCTTGTCTTGTTTCAGTGTGTGATAGCACTCTGGGAGTGACCTGAAGACTGCATTGAAATCGTTCCCAAACAGATCATTTAGGAAAAATTGGAAAGTTGGTGTCTCAAGCTTCAGTCTGCGACATGTTTCATGGACCATGTTCATAATGTTAGATACCACCAAAAGTGCATTGGGCCCTGAAGAACAGCCTAAATCTGCTACTTTCATACAATCAGTTGGAAGTGTGGTTATGTACATCTTGTTGATGCTTTCTTCAAGTATTGGTCTTACTCTCATCATCATCTTTTTCTGCTCAGACAAGAATATATAGTAATAATAACATCCATATTATCATCGATTGGATCTTTTACATTAACCATAAAGAAGAGAGATGAAGAAGAGATGATAAATGTAAAGATAAGACATAATCAACTCCGCAAATACATATGAGCAATAGAGAGTACCGGTATTGAAGAGTTATTGGCGTAGCTTGTTTCTCCGACACTCCCATTCATGTGAAGGACTTGCTCTACAGGCATAGCCATGGCTGCCATTGATGAGTTAACTCAAAATGTTGTAGTGAATGATGTGAATCCACTGTAAATAGAATGCAAAACGAAGACGTCAGGTTCAAATTTAGCTTAGAAAACATATCACGTCAATATATATTTTTTTTCTCCTAAGAAAGGGACCGTTGTTTTCTGTACGTGTCTGCCCCTTATTGTCCTTCTCTTTTTCGCATTGTTAAACATTTGACTACTGAAATCATGATCCTCTTCATTGCGTTATATGCCAAAGTGAATCAATAATTAATCAGGATTATTGGCTGGACCCACGCACGTTCATCATGAGAATATTCCATTTCATAATACAAACTAATAAATCAAAGAAATTATCAACAAATATCCGTAAGTTTGTTTTTAGGTATAAATTATGTACGTAGACTAACAAACACCATACACATTGTTCATATTTATTATATATTATATGCCGAGAAATCAAGGCAAAGTGAGCCAGCAAACTCTGATATTATTGACTATTCATAGACAATAAACTATGTGAGTGGCTTTCATATTCAAAAGCAATATATTTTAACAAGAGATATGATGGCCAAAGCAGGATACTCCAATAATTTTCGCTTCCAATTGGAAAAAGTTATTCCGTAATTAACCTAAGGATTAATTATGCATTCATCGAAGATTCCTTCTCTAAATGTGACTTCAAAGTAGATTTCCATGCACAGCTCTCATGTATTTGGCTATCATGAACTCCCCTTTCTCATCATCATCCTCAAAGCATTTACTGAAGAGTTGTTGGCGTAACTTGCTTCTCCGACACCCCCAGTCATGTGAAGGACTTGCTCTACAGCCATACGTACCCATGGCCGGCCGTCATTGATGAGTTAGCTCAAATCCACTGCACATATATATATAAGAAAATCCTTTTCTTTATTCTATCTGCTGTGCCAAAAATAAAATATAAAGAAAGAGACTAGAGAGACTTGGCCAGTTATAAGAAAAGAGTAGTTGGAGTGTCACTATCTACTATATGTCATTGGCAATGGCAAGAGAATAAAATATAAAGAGTAGGTGATGTGTCGCTCTAAAGGTATTAGAGCAACTATGGAACTTACCTGGATACCAGTTTAAAGTTCAATGATTAAATGGGGATAAAATGGTTATGAATAAAGTGATATATTTTAAATAATATAGATAAAAATATAAAAGATGTTTGATCATAAAATTAATATTAAATCTAGTATCAAAAGTAAAAATAGTCAACTACAATATTCATCAACCATTATTTACCACAAACAATCAAATTCATCCACAATAAACAATTAGACAACACACATAACCATATCAGTATTCATCCACCAAAAACATTTAATCAATAATCACCATAAAAGTTATTCAAGTTAAATTCTTCACCACCCAAATTAAGAGAACTAGAACCACCACCACCATCACATTGAATTCTATCAGCATCCACAAACAGAGCCTTTTCTTTTAACCGGCACATAAAAGACAGAGCTAAACCAGGTAATCTTATAGCAGCAAAAGAAGGTACATGTTTCTTCATAATCTTTCTCAATTGGAAGAGCTTATAATTCATAGTTACGTACCCACCCATTGCTTAATTTAACAGGACACACACATATTGACGGCCAACATATTTTCGTTCAAAGTATTCTATTATCATAAGGTAATTAACAAACAAGATAAAGGAAAATAGCTTAAAGCTAGAAAGAGTACTGTGCTACATTGCTACTAGTTGTGCTACGCATACAGCTTCAGAACAAGATAGAGGAAAAAAGCAACAGGCCGAAAAAATTATTTCCAATGCTCCATGGTTCATAGTTACAGAGCAGGGAGGAGGGATAATCATAAAATGGGCATCAAATTCAAACCTGAACAAGATACAGCCCGAGGAGGAGGAAAGGAAATGGTCGTCGGAAAAAAAGAACAACAGAGGAGCACCACCTGCGATGATGGAGCTATGGAGGAGCACAATCTCTAGCCCTTAATCTCTGCAACTGGTCGTGAAACCTAAACACGAAGGAGATCAAGTCGAGCACAAAGGAGTACGCCGAAACCTGAACAAGATAGCTTCGAACTTCGTTAATGGCCGAAATCTCGAGCCCTTCGTCTCCACAACTTGTCGCGAGCCGCACCTTCTGCAAATAACGCACTCTATCGTCTCTGAAATGGGGTCAAGTAGATCGTTCAAATGGCTCTGCAATGCAATGCTTTTGGTTGGGAATTTTTTTTTTTTTTGAGATTTTAAAGGGCTGGGAGGGGATTAGAGGATGTGGTTTAAAATATTGGAGTGGATTTAATTTTCCAAAATCTCCTCTCTCACACACTTATACCCCTGGTTTATTCTTTTAAATTGAAATTTTAAAAAAAATAATAATAATAATATTTAATTTCCTCCCATCTCTTTCTAATTAAATAAAATTTTATTAAAATTTTTTAATTTTTTTCTTAAATCTTATCAAATAAGAAATTTTTTAAATTTTTTTCCTTTCAATCCTTATGATTAAAAACTTCTCCAATTAAACCAAAACAGATCCTTCATTTTTTGTTTTTTAAAAAGAAAATGTGAAATACTTTTTATGTTTTAGGGTCTGTTTGGTTCAAAGGAGGGAAAGGGAGGGAAGGAATTTTAATGGAGATAAAGGAAGGGGAGGAAAAAGAAGGGATTTTAATTTTATCTCATTTGGAAGGAAAATAAGGAATTTTAGTGGAAGGATTTTAATTTTACCTCGTTTGTGTTAGGAGGAAAAATAATTATAATTTGACTATTATATCCTTAATTTATTTAAATTAATATAAGGATAAAACTGACCAATATATTATGTGACTGAGTAAAAAATGAAGGGTATTTTAGTCATTTTGAACACAATAATACATTTTCTCCCCAAATTATCCCAATTTGGGAAAAAAATATATAAGAGGAGGGGAGGGAAAATTTTAATAACATTTTCCCTCTCCTCCTGATTGCCAAACAAGAGGAGAGAAAATTTTAATAATATTTTCCCTCCCCTTCCTTTTCCTTCCCCCCATTCCCCTCCAACCAAACAAACAATTAAGTTTTAACATTTTATGTTTAAAAACAAAAAGTAAAACTTTGTAATATAATAATATTTAATTGTTGATGGCCCAAAAAATTGGACTGATGACCCAAAAAAAAGCATATGCAAACCTTTTTTGGGCCATAAGAAAGGGAGAAAAAAATCCAAACTGGTCAACTGGATGAACCGCCGGTTTTACCAATTTATCCAGTTCTCAAATAGGCCAGTTCATGCATTATTTCAAACCAAACTATGGATCAATTCCCAGTTGAATTTGTCGGTCTACTCCTATTTTTAATACATTGGTCACTGCAGACAAAATAGCTTATTGAGAAAAAAAAAAAGGACATGGAAAAAAAAAATAATTTTCAATCAGGAACCCACTTAAAAAATTTTTAGTACCAATACCATGAATTAATTTTCTAACTAATATAAACTAGATTTCTAACGAGTAATCCTAATTTAAAAATATTTTTTTTTAAGATTCTTGATTGTCTTTTTCCTATAACTTATAATTTACATTATGTTTATGTTTGTTTAAAAAAACCATTAACATAACCATCGAATACTTAATTTAATTAGTAAGGGTACAACCAATTTAACCAAAAGTCTCAAGTTTGAGTTTTAAGAATATAATCATATTAAATACTTGTTTATAGAATTTGTCGTCAGAAAAATTCTCCAATTGACTTAGGATAGGTTTAAGATACCAGATGTATATGTAAAAAAAAACATTGATATAAAAAAATAAAATGATTTTTTTTTTACATAAGACCAAAATTAACCAACAAAAATTAAAGCATCTTAAAATCATTATTATATTTAATGATTCAAATTATTATCAATTTTTTTTTATAAATTATTATCATCAAGTTTTAGAAACTAACAAATATATAATCTGTAAGCATTTGTGGGGGTAAGTGTTAATAAAAGAATGTTATTTGATGGTTATATAGATCTTAATTATTCTTAAGATATGATGATACAGATCTAAAGTAAGCTGAGCTCAACAGAATAATACTGAATATTATTGAACAACTTTATATAAGAGCAACAATAACTACCTTGGCTTGCTCATATACGACATATATATACTAAAAGAGCATTACACATGAAACGACTTCAGTACTACATTATTTCTCTAACTTAGTCTGCCCTGGCAGTATAAAATGGCACGCTGATCGAAACTCTCCAATTTCGCTTCTTCGATCAAATTCTGCGCCATTCATTTGTCATTGTCATACGTCAATATGGTATAAACTACCATTATAGTGCGATTTAGGGGAAAATAAAAATATAGATTATAGGTTGATAAAACTGTCGTCAACAAATATGAAATCAGATCAAGTCCCATGGAACACACGTTTGATAATATTATCACTATATCAGAGATCAATAGCAATTTAGGCCGATCTTAAATGATTGTTAACGATTAACTTGATCTATTTAATAATTTGATTTTAATTACCTGTGATGCCATGCCATTGAGTATGATACGAATGAGCCCTGAAGAAGTTATATTTTCGGAAGTATCATATCTGCCCATGAATGTGAGGAGCATTCCACCCCCAGGCACTAGTTCTTTGGAACGTGATCTTAAGAACACTTTGAAATCTTGTTTGAACTACTCAGTGTAGGATGGAGGATTAGTGCTTGTCACATAAATATTTCCCTTATCGTCATCTGGTAATTCTGCTTCCTCACTTGACCATTTTGGAGCCTGTTCCCAAACATGGAAGATAATCCAACATTAGTGCAATCGAAAAGTTCTAAATTTATAATAATCAAACTGTGATTTAAATTATATTTTGTATCAATCTGAAAGCAGGAAAAATATTTTATCTGATTGGTAAAAAATTAACAAATGTGACCTGAGAGAGCCAATGGAGAGAGAAAGAGGAATGGAAGAAAAGGATGGAATTGGAGGGGAAGAGGGTGCCATAGAAAGTGCCGAGCGTTGCATTTATCAAACATGTTGGAGTTTGTTCCTCAGCCTTGTCTTGTTTCAATGAGTGATAGAACTCTGGAAGTGACTTGAAGATTGCATTGAAATCATTCCCAAAAAGATCGTTCAAGAAAAATTGGAATGTCGTGGGTGTCTCAAGCTTCAATCTGAGACATGTTTCATGGACTATGTTCATAATGTTAGACACCACCAAAAGTGCATTGGGTCCTGAAGAACAGCCTAGATCTGCCACTTTCATACAATCAGTTGGAAGAGTGGTGCAGACCATCTTGTTGATGCTTTCTTCAAGTATAGGTCTTGCTCATCATCACCTTTTTCTGCCCAGACAAAAAATAATAATAACATCCATAGATATTATTGATCGGATGTTTTAAATTCATTATATATATCTACATATAACAAGAGAGATGAAGAGATGATAAATATACTCCCTTCGGTCCCAAATATGAAGGGTTTTCAACTACTTCACACATATTAAGGAAAGATGGTTATACTCTTAAATTTAAGAAAAAAAAAAACACTCAACATCCCATTTTTATTCTTATTAATTATCAATAATTAAAGTTGTTTCCACTCTTTTCCATTACAAATTACTGGTTATCAATGAATAGGAAAAAAAAAGATAAATAACTACTAAATATTATATAACACCTTGTATTATGAATCAAAGAAAGATTCTAGAAAATCTCTTATATTTTGAATCACGAAGTGAAAGTTAAGCCATATATAAGTTCACAAACAATTGCACTTAATAATGTAATTAATCTCTTTGAATGACTAACATGAATATTATGAAGAGAAAGTACCTGGAATAAAGAGTTGTTAGCGTAGATTGTTTCTCCGACATCCCCATTCATATCAAGGACTTGCTGTGTAAGCATGGACATGGCGGCCATTGACGAGTCAGCGAAGATCCACTATGAATATCTGCAGCATATAGCTGATAAGAAAACCAGTTCTCTTGTTCCATTTTGATGGGCTTCTGCCTAATAAATATTAGTCATCCTTTCAAAACATATCACGTGAGTCTAAGATCTGGGGATATCTTCTGCCACGCTCCTGCCGCGTCAGATATTTTTTTTTTAATTAAAAGTTATACCTGAAAAATATTTTTTCAAAGTAGTTATGCATGTATGCAATTTCTATCAATCTAATATTAAGAAATAGAAATTAAATTCCTACAATTATACTGTAACCATACAGTTATATGTAGCAGCGAAAAATATATTAAGAGAATAAAAACTATACAAATTAATGCATGATTGATTTTGAAAAACATATTTTATCATTTATAATTTGTAAATTAAAAAATTAATTTTCTGCCACGAGATGAGCATGTTAGGAGGGGCACCGCATTCTAAGTCTAAGAATCTTTCCCCTGAGAATTACGGAGCTCATTTTTTTAATTTTTATATTATCTCCTCCATTACGCGCAAGGCCCAGAAACATTTTAAAAAAAGATACTTGAATCTATACACGTTTTCAAGTGGCATGTGGTTATGTAGCAAGGGAATATTAACCAACAAGTTATAATTTCTGAAGTGTTATATACACATATATGTATATGTATGTATGTATACATGCATGCCAACGATTGTGAGAGCATAACACCCATGCAGTCGGGCACACATCCACTCACTTCTGTAGTTCTATTTTTTGGTGTGCGCTTATAATAAAATAATCGTCCCTTTAAAACATATGTATGTTATGATTTTTTTTATTATTTCATTGCAAATTAATATATTCGAATTATTTCCAAGTGATTTATCTCCATGTCCAAGCGCAAGGCCCCATTGAAAGTACGTTGATATCCTCTTCCCTCAATAAATGGGGCTCGTTTGGTTTATTTATAAGGGGAGATATGTGAAGGTAATCCGCATCACATCATCACCTGATTAAGAGCGTTTGGTTCAAAAATAATGAAGTGAAGAACTTCACATATGTAATTTAGATCACCCAAATTCAGGTGAAGTGGATCACTCTAAAAAAAGAGGGTGAAGCAGCTCACCCTCATGTGAAGGGTTGTAAAATCACCTTTCTGCCCCAAACAAAATAAAAAAATGACAAAAGTCATCATCCTCCTCCTCCTCCCTTCGTTCATCTCCCACCGTATCTATCACTTCATCCACCTCTGTAAGCTCATTGTCAGCTTCTCCACCTTTTTCATCTTCCTCCCTTCATCCGTCTGCCTCCCCAAACTTCTTCCTCCCTTCATCTGTCTCCCTCCCTCCCTTCGATTGGAAACCCTCCCACGCCCACGCCCATTGTCTCCCGCCACTGTCTCATTCTCCATAAAACCATTGTAGATCTTGAACTCAACCTTCATGATCGAACTTGTCCGAAATTGCAGATCCCATCCTTGAACCTAGCTTATAGGATCTTCACATATCGTTGTCACCAAGAACGTCTTCACAGGTCTTGTCCGAAAATTTTTAAGTTCAACTCACTAAAATCGCATATCTTTGTGGATCTTTGAACACGAAATCCAAATCTTCGCAAGCTCTTCACAATTTCGTCACCAAGAATGTCTTCGTAGATTGTCATTCTCTTCTATTTTTTTTCTGTTGACTTGTTTGTTGTTGAAGGGAGAGACATTGACAGAGGGGGTGGTGGCCAGTGACAAAAACGGTGGTGGTGGCTAATGAGGATGGATGAAGAAAGAAGCAGGGGATTTTTTTTATGCAGGGGTATTTTAGAAATTTCATAATTATTTGTGTTAAATTAAATATAAAAAATAAATTTATTTCTTATATCTCAATATCATACCTAATAAAACCACTTAAAACTTACTTGTAATTCTTTTTCCATCACATCACTTCATACCCTTCTCGTTATATCACCTAACCTCTTGATAATTGAACCAAATGGTCTGCAAAAGTTTCATCGCGAGTTTACTCGTCAAGTCAACAAAGTTCACGATATAATTAAAAGATATTTTAACTAAAAAAGTCATATTAATTAGATGAAGAAATCAATAAACTTTAAGATGGAACATAAAATCTTTTCAATGAAACTTCAAAGAAAAAAAAAAACCACCAAGGTGTAAGTACAATTGACAAATAACTGGTTCCTTGTGTTTTTTTAGATTTGATTCTTAACCGTATGTATAGAAAAGATTTTTTTAAAAGAAATAAAACCTAATTTGGTAAGTTATAAACCTTGAAGGGATTAATTTTTAACTGTTAGTTAGAGATACCCATGATAAATAAAAAAAAAGTACCCACAAAAATTCCACTCTTCATGGCCTTGTTGCCAATATTGCAGTATCAATGTCCTTTCCTTCCTCAAATGTGAACGAGAAAGAAAGCATATAGCATCAGATTCTTCCATATTGTCAGGCTTGTTTGATATCTGAAATAAAAATAAACTCTTTATTTTTAAAAAATATCGAAATTAATATTATTAATAATAATTGTGATTATAATTATATAATACAATATAACATAATAATAGATATTGTATGAATAGAAAATATGAAATTTATAAGAAAATGCACTATTCATGAGATATAATAATGCAATTCCTGTCAAACTACTTGCAATTATTTTAGTTCTTTCAACCTTTCTCCTCAATTTTATTGGGTGCAGTGCAACACTTCAATTATTTTTTTACTCCTTTGATATTTTTTTATATAATTTAGCAAGAGTTAAAGGTTAAAAATAAGTACAATTTTAAAAAATATTTAATATTGTTTATTCCATGCATAGCATTGGAAAAAATGCGGTAATTGAAATATAAAAAACTATAACCGAAGGAGACAATATGTTTGATAACATAATGATGATCCTCTTCACTACGGTAAATGCCAAAGTAACACATTCGGGATAAATAGCCGGACTAACTTTCATGAAATTTGATCGTATAGTATATAATAAATAAAAGAAACTAACTACCAAATATCTTGAATTCTTTCTATGGTGCTAAATATTATATTATGTATATTAGCTAGCTAGCAGACATCATATATTCTTATTCATGTTCAGTATATATACTTTGCTAAATCAAAGCAAAGTGAGCCAGCAAACTCGTAATATATTCCTAACCAGAGAAATGAATTTAACAGAATATGAATAACCAGTGGGAACAGTCACACTCGAGATTCTTGATGAATATCGATATATGATAAATAAAAGGAAGCCATTTTTAAATAAATGTATGAGAATTACTCCCTTTAATACTTACAAATTATCTTTTTAGAGTTTTTAAAAATTCTCATAATATGTATTACTTTAAAATATTGTTAAAATATTAATTATATTTTTATTATTTTATAGTAATTAAGATTATTTAATAATTTTTATATGTATGAAAAATCTTAAAATAATATCTTTTTCAGAAACCGAAGAAAGCATTCTATCAAAAAATTAGTACTCGGGAAGTGACATTTTATCCATTGAAAAAGAAAGAGAAAATGCAGCGGATGAGAATGAAAAGACAGAAAACTTATTAATTCTCATAGTGGCAGACAATAATATTTGCAAATTGAGGTTCTTCCTCATAAATGTCTTATCTCTCACTCCTAATAATAAGATTTTTATGTTTCTGTGGTGCTAGAGATTTGAAGATCAAATGGGAGTTGGGAAAACGAACACATGAGTACTCCCAATCATAAATAATGATAATTTAGACTCTCTAATTTAACTAACCATCAAGAAATACTTAAATTTTATATTGAGATAAAAATAAAATATCAATACTTGAGAATTTAGATTTTACCATTTGAGAATTCAGTTATACTTAATTAAGAATTTATTCCGGAAGTACCTGAGAATTTATTTTTTACCACTTTGGAAATGGAAATATACCAACTTAAAAATATAGTTAAAAATATTTGAAAATTTAAGTTTTATCACTTGATAATTTAATTATACCTAATTGAGAATATAGTTATAAGTATTTGGGAATTTAGGTTCCCAAATTACACCTAGTTGAGAATATAGTTAAAAGTATTTGGAAATTTAGATTTCATTACTTGAAAAGACATTTTATTTTTATCCCAAAATAAAATCTAAATATTTCTTAGTAATTAATTAAATTAAAAATCTAATTTACCATTATTTATGGTTGAAAGTACTAATGCTTTCCTTTTTCCTTGCAGAGTTTTGGCATCCAAGCATAGTACCAGAATCATATGCCTAGCTAGATGGAACTCATTCCTAGCTTCTCTAAAACCAAAAATGCCTACATTAATCTCTCTGGCTTTCACTCGGCAAAATTCTTTTAGCTACATATCCTAAATCTTTAGTTCTAAATTGCATACCTTATTCTATATCAGATCTTTAAATTATAAAAGACTGATGAAACCCAGTTTTATCCTCCATTTTTCTCTTTTTATTCCAACTTAAGAGATTTAAAAAAAAGTAGTTCAGAAGATTTATTTGATATTTTATACTTACTTGTAAACTAATTTCTGGCCCTAATATTTGACCTGGTTTAACATTGGACCTATATAAGAAACCATATTTGATTTGTCCAATAAAAGAAAAGAAATAGAGAAAAATTGTGCAATTATATATTATATGATTATATCCTTGCAATTCTTTTTGACAAAAATGAAATTTATTATTTCAAAATCAACAAAATACAAAAACCGAAGACCTTATAACACTAAACTCTACCTGATCAAAGACCCAACAAAACGGGGTTGCGTTTCTCTTCTCAGTAAGACCCATCCTCTGCAGCGGCTAGACAACGTTGTTTAGTTTTATCCCAAAGTCCCAGCACACATCCACTCTCTTCCTCTTCTCTTATTCATCACCGATGTTCCCATGTTCCTAGAACCACAAGCATTCCGTTTGCCATTCCTCACTGATTGTTTCATGGGCTTTCTATAATTCTTGTGCCCAATTAGTATCTCCCACAAGTCACAATCACCATTTCTCTCATTTGTTAATCATTTTCCCTCTATCTTTAAATTCTCTCATTCTTCGATGGCTGCTAGAATCATGCACTAAAAAAAATTAGAAGGCGGTGTAATTAGATGAACCAAACTATGGCATTCAACTGCAGTGGAGGTGCAGTGGATGACTCTTGCAGAGAAGAGAAACGGAATACAAAAAAATGACAACATAGACATCATCAAATACTAGACAACCAAAGCGCAGCTCTAACCTTACCGGTGACAAAACCACCAACAACAAAAACCACAAAGAGGACAAAAGTTTAACAAGATCCAACCAAAGAACAAGAACCAACGAAATCCATGTCATTGGCACCACAAAGATTAGTCATTGAAGACCCTCTAGATTCTACCACTAACATGAACGTCTTCCCAGGGATGGCTCTCCCCTATCATAACACTTAAAAAGGCATTTTACAAACTTCACATTCCAAATGATTCAAATTTCACCTTGAAATTCTTCATCCATACACAAGCTCAAAGATTGAATACCATATGATATGAGGAATACAAAGCTCCTAGTCTAATAAAAAAAAACCAAAATTTTCATTTTTACGTAAGATTGGAATACCACTCACTTGACCCTAACTGTTTTTTTTAATTGAAAATGCAAGAACAGATGACAAATTTTGAATTTTGAAAGATTAAAAATATAAAAGGATGAGTCTCCTGTTTCACGGGGCATTTGGACCTTTTTGTTGTGCAATAAATAATTTGCACAAAAGAAAAGTCTATCAAATCCACCCATACAAGCTTTGGACCAAAAGAACTCCACTCATATTCTTTTTTCACATCAACCACACATATTACATATTACATAATATAACTACAGGGAGGAAAAAAAAACTACATGCAACAATGGCAACTACAAATAAGCAATTTACATGCTGATGATGATTGATACACCCATGAAGAACTCCTTTCCAATTTCAAATTATAGAGTACTCTTCTTCCCTTCGCAGCCTCTGTTGCCGAGCAATGAATTCTTCAACAGTTCGGCGAAACTCCTCGTTGCTCATGCCATCCTCTATGTATGATCTTCTGATTTTCTCTGTCTCTGACCTTCTTAGCACACTCCGAGGTTTCTCACTCTGAACTCCCATTAATTTCTCTGTTTCACACCTTCTGTATTCCAGAAACTTCCTGTCCCCTGTTTTTACCTTCTGTTCTTCTAACAACTGGATCTTTCCTCCGCCGACTCTCTGCTTCTTCAAGCTTTCTGGGTATTTTTTATCTTCTTCATCCATGATTTTTCGCTGATCCCTTGTGGCATCCTCGGTTCTTATACTCTGATTTTCGAGGTACTTGTGATTTTCAACGTCCTCTGTTCTTATGCTCTGCTTTTTTGGGTAGTTGTTCCGTTCTTCTTTGATTTTGTGATTCTTTGTGATATTTTGAACGAACTGGTGGTAAAGATCACTCTCTGAACTCTTGGATTTAGAACCCTGGGCTGAGAAATGACCTGACTGGGCAAAAAGTGCGATGACGATGACGTTTCCAATCACAAAAACAAAGCGGGGACTAACCATGAAGACCGAGAAGCCCCGGAAGTAGTCGCCGGAGTTCTTGACGGCAACCGGAACCTGAATAGAAATCCTTGAAATCAAGATCACAACAACACAAACCTCAACAAACCGAAAGAAGCTGGCAATCCTTCGGAGCTTTTGTTGTTTCATGATTGTATTAGCTTTCTCCGCTTTGAGATTTGCAAGATTGAAAGAATCCATTTTTCTTTTGCAGAGTTTGGGAGGAAACAGAGAGATCTTTGGATAACACAGAGAAAATATGGGTGTTATTCAAAAGGGTCAATGAGAAAATCCATATGTGTCATATCAGAGAAGTGAGAAACTGAAGAAATTTGGAGAGAAAAAAGCATGGAAATAGAGGAAGAGAAGGGGAAGGCTGAGAGGAGCTCTCAAAGCAAAATGAGGAAGCGGAGTGAATCTTTATAGGGAAGCATTATAGAAACTCCGTCTTGACAGGGGTTTAGGATATGGACCCCACTTGCATTGAAGTTGATTTAATTTTAACATAAAATCAAATTAAATCAGCCAAACTACATATCTAAACTAAAAAGAATTAATTAGATTTCAATTTTCTGGGGATTTTTTTTCAAGTAATTAACTTAATTCTTTTTAATTTTAGTGGATTCAACAAAAATTAAAGTTGAATCGAGTCAATTGAATTTTTTTAGATGCTTTAATTGCATTGATCTACTGAACGTAATCAGAAGAGAAGCTATATCTGAAAAATTTCAGTCCATAATAAAAGACTGTGTTGACAATATGAAGTGTGAGGAGATGCTCTGTATGTTTGGTGGGAAGGAGAAGGTAGTGTGGGAATTTTCAGAAAAGGTATGCAGTTCATCATATTAGTTATGAACTGGAATCTGAAACTTTCACCTTTTTTTTTTTTAATTTTGCATGATATTCCATTATATCTACTTTCGTTTTCCCTTTTGTTATATGTCCATCAGCATTTTTCTCTTTTGACGTTGTGTTTCACTATGTTAGATTTGCAGCATATATTCAAAATTTTGATTCCTATTAAGTTATCACTTAAATAAATTCCAACTTTAACACTGTGAATTCCATAAAGTTAAGTTATTGCTTCTTTTTTTTTTGTCCAAAAAAAGTAAGTTATTGTCCTTTGGATTTTCAATTTTACCTTCTTTTGTACGGATACCATTTCATCACAAATCGGTGAAAAACTTTAGTTTTTAGATGATATTTCCTCTGTCATTAATATAGGATCCATTTAATTGATTAACGCATATTAAGAATAGAGTTAAAATTAGTTAATTATTTTAATTTTTTAAAAAATCACAATATTTTTTAAAATTATTCTTATTTAATTTATTTCTCTTTTTTTTAAAATATTAAATAAGGATATTTTTAAAAAATATATAATAAATACTATCTCTTAAATTATAAAAAATTTATATTTAAAATTAAGATAAAAAATTCTATATTAATGAACAGATATAGTAATAATTTTTTATCTCATGATGGTTCTTCCATATTGGTATGCTGCGATTCCTTTCCCTGTGTAAAAGTTCATGTGAACCACTCATGTAGGAAAAGGCAACTATGAAATAAAATAGGCATTAACTCTTTTGTGTACTATTTATTGATTTATTTAGTTGTTACTAAAAATATGAAAATGAATATTTTCACTCGTATTATTTCTCATTCTTCCCCTTTTCATTATGCGTCCAAACGGAGCTCTTCATTGGAATGCGAAAAAGAGATTTTAACATATGAATGTGATGATGACTCTGATGATATTAAGCCAAAACTCGTTACGGGAAATGTCAACATATTAATTCCTTACTAGATAAGAAAATGTGAGGCTCTTCCGCTTTGCATTTCTTTCTTGTTCTTTTTCTGTCTTTATTTTTGTTTCTTTCTTTTATGGTTTCCTTTTATTTTAATTTTAATGTAATAGTAATTCCTATAAAACCCGTGGATGGGTTCACTTTTGTAAATGGTGAGGGAGTCACCATTCTGCCTCCAACAGACCCACACCCAATAATGTGGAATCGTATATTACATACACTTTTTGACTTCAGATTTAGAACGTGACATATTGTATTAATTTTTCATAGAAAATTCCTCACTTTATGCATTTTTTCTCACTTTTATATTCTCTCTCCCTATATATATTTCTTATATATATATATATATATTATCTGATCTATATTATAGGGTGTAGGGCTCATTTTCATACTCATTAAAAAAGTTGAAAAACATTTTTAAATATATCAAAAATTCCAAACTTGCCACTATTTATTGAGAGAATATTAAAATGATTAAAATAAATAATTTCCTATGAGGAACTAGGTTTTTAGGAGTGATTACACTCATAGGAGAGAGAGAAGCAATTAATTAAATGTAGCAAGAGTAAAATTGTCCATTTGAATTCCTATACCTTATATTATGCACCCATAAAAAGGGTCTCACATCTTATATTGTGGACCAAAAGAGAGTATTTTCTTATTATATATTCTTCATACCGATTATTAGCTACTGGAGATTGAAGCATCCACTTCGGGCATGCATCACTTCTATTTTGCTATCCGCCAAACTTGATGTTCCACTATGTAGAAATCTTCTTCTTCTTTCCTTTATTTTTAAGTACCGAGGGTACTCTAATCAAAGATTAATTCTTTTTGAGACATACAAGTTTCTAGAGTGAATGTTATCTTTCTCAACAAACTAATAAAATTAAAAGATGAACAAAATAATATTTACATTGTTTCTTATTATGGAACTTGGGACATTTTGTGGCCCATTCTTTTTTATTGCTCAAATGGCACATTTCACTAATGAAGTTACGAAGCGATGCTTAACCACACCCAATTCAGGAAGGGAGTTTTTGTAACAAAGCCCAGTGGGCTTTTTACTGTCAGGAAAGGAAATCCAAATAGAAACGACGTCGGAGGGTATTCCTCCTGCATTCTCCTTCCTATAAAATAAAAACCCTAGCGAGTGACTAGCTCTTCGCCTCCATCTTCTTCAGCTTCTGCCGAGTGCCGATTTGGAGATCATCCTTTTTTCGAACTGATCCGATGGTGCGAATCTACTACTTCCTTTAGATGCCTATTAGCTTTTTCATTCCTGTAAGTCTCTAATGGCTTTGTGGGTTATTGCTTTCAGGCTCCCAAGAAGGACAAGGCTCCTCCTCCTTCCTCAAAACCCGCTAAGTCTGGTGGTGGCAAGCAGAAGAAGAAGGTTATCGAATTTTGTTCTTGTCGTCTAGTGTGCTTGTTTGTTTGTGTGCGTGCGTTCGTGCGTGCTTGATTCTGAATAATCTTATTACAATGCCAATTTTTAACCCTGAGGTATTGGGATAAACGCAACTTTGTTTTGTTCCCCATCTTTAATAAATACTCATTAGAGTTGTATGGTAGATGGGTATGTGATATTAAGATGAATTTTTTGTGTTTGACAGAAGTGGAGCAAGGGAAAGCAGAAGGAGAAGGTAAATAACATGGTGCTTTTCGATCAGGTCACATATGACAAACTCCTGTCTGAGGCACCAAAATACAAGCTCATCACACCTTCCATTCTCTCAGATCGTTTGAGGGTAACTCTAAGTACTTTTTAATATATATATATATATAGGCTCGGTTATTCATTTCTGATGCGATTGTTTGTTGTTGGTGTTATTTTAGCCTATTTTTCGTGTTGTCTGAGTCGTCTTTGTGTTTCTGGTGCATTTTGAGTGATTCCTGGAAATTTCGTGGAATTATCCTTGATTTGTTGTATTATTATTGCATGTGGAGTTTCTATTTATTTTTCTTTGTCAATTTACAGTAAGATCTATTAGTTTATGAGGTTGGCTCAGCTGATCATTGAAAAACCATAGTATTTGTAACATTGTGAGAATGGTAAAATACTTTACGTATTGTGGATTTGGGAGCTGGTATCATGTTAAGGATAATTGGACAATGTTAAGTTGGAGGGTTGGTATTTGGAAATGGTGTGATTGGATTGCTTGACACAAGGATTATGATCTTGTGGGCTCATGTTGTTTTAGCATTGTACACATGGTAGAATACAGAGACCGCTTGTATGTTTGTGGTTTTTCCTAAGAAAGGGTTTACGTCTCTAGAGACCTAGATTTTATTTTGCTTTGCTGCGTATCTATGATCTTTAATCTTTTACCTAGGGTCACACTTTACATTCTAAGAAGTTATGTGTTTGAGTGGCTTTGGAACGTGTTCTTGATTCCTACATCATTATCAATGATGTTTCAACATCTGAGATGTCATATGTTTTTTTATTTGTCATTGTTTATATGCGTGGACTATCTCATTTAATCTCCTAGACAAGCTCCAACTGCAGCAATGAAACAATATTGGGCTGTGTTTTGCAAAGCAAATAAAGCCACCCCCCCCCTTCTCTTTTCTTCTCCTTTTGTCAACCAACTCACGTACATAAGCAAAATGATTGCAAGCATACTCCCAAGAACAATATGAAGTCATAATTGGCTAACATTATATGTATTCTGTATCTCTTAATTGTGTTTAGTTATGGATGATTGTCTTGTCATGAACACAACCATTGATATAGTACATTTGAGCAACTGCTCATTTTTTGGATGTGTATTACAGATTAATGGATCTCTCGCAAGGAGGGCCATAAGAGAATTGATGGCTAGAGGCTCAATCAGGATGGTATCTGCTCATGCAAGTCAGCAGATTTACACTAGGTCTACAAACACCTAAGTGCTTCTTTTAGTCATAGGATATGTAGTGTTGGCGGTTTTGGCTGTATTTTTGTTTTGTTTTTTTAACCCATTAATGACACTTTCTCGTTATATCGCATCAGTACAATTCTCATCTATCTCATTATTCTCATCTATTTAAATTTGTGCTTTTATTGAGATGGTTTTGTTTATCTCTTTGGAAACGTATTTTGGTTGACGATTGCGATATCATTCTCTTGATTCAATGTCAAAATTTGTTTATTTAAATCACTAATAATGTGATTGATGTTCAAGTTTCTAGGCTTTTGAATTTAGGGTCGACCCTAACTGGCAACCAATAAATGACGAATTCTAGGTAGTCGTTTCTTTAGGTTTGATTAATTCTCTCACGCTAAGCTAATGAAGCCTCTTCAGCCGTGACCGTGAAATATTATTTCTTTCTCCTAAGCCATAACTAACATCATACGCATGTTTACTGTTTATTTATGTGTAAAAATTAGATCTTTACTGTTTGTTACTAGTTGTCAATATTAATGTTGATATTTTTTATTTAATAATTGATAATTAATTTGTCTTTTCGAGTTGTGTCTTTTTAAAACATTTTGAATGAATTTCCGTATATCGTGTTGTGTCCCGGGACCTCACCAATAAAATTATATCACTCATTTGTTAATATTTTGGGTGGCTTTCATAGGTCATAACACAACATGAGACGAAGTTGATAAAAAAGAAAAAAAAAGAAAGAAAAAAGAAAATGAAATAAAATCGAAATAAACTCTGAAAAAAAGAAAGTGCTTTTACCCGTATCTCCGTGTTATTGGCTCGCCCTAATGAAGTATTGAACTAGAAGAAAGTATTGGGAGTAAACCTTTTGAGTCGCTTGGTACATTAATTCTTTGTTAATTCATGGCCGAGTTACAGTTTACTCCCTCCCTCCATGTAAGTAAATATGTAGTGATTTATCATTTTTTTTATTTATTATATTATTAATATTGTAATTTGTGTTGTATTTAATTAAAGAAATGAAATTAATAAGGGAAAAATTGGAAATTTTAATTTTTTTTAATTAAATTATAATAAATATTTCTTAATACATGTGAAATTTTTCCTATTGCCTGATATTATAATATAGGACAGAGGGAGTATTGCATTAGTACATGAAATTTGACAAATAACAATCTTTAAACTTCAAAATTTACTGGGATATTTATTTGTACATAAATATTTATCACATGACAGCATTTCAGGAGGTTTTAAAGTTTGAAATTTATATTGTCACCTTCTAAAATCTTAGTATAGAAGACCACTACTATTATCTTTTCTTGATTCGTAGAAGAATAGTGACAAACATATCTTAAAAGAATTCATTTGTCAACAGTTCAGTCCTGCTATTTGTGTTCTGCAAAGATGGCATTCTACATGTTCATGTTTCAATTCCATTTCATTGTAACTGGTTAATTATATTATCAGTTTTTTTCTGTTCTGCATATTTTAGTATACGAAATTCACAATCCTCATGTCTCAAGCCTCCGGCTAAGAGGACATACTAAGCAGTGTAGCAACATAATGTAATGCATCCTACACGCAAATCAGTTTCATGTAACCAGAAGAAAGTTGAGAGAACCACAGTTTCTAATAGACAGCTTCTTTGCTCCATTTAAACACATATTTTCTCTCACTCACCATTATAATCATCTCATGAGCAATTTATAAATGGTATGTGATCTGGGGCATGGGAAACAGTGATGAAGTATGATTTCAGCTCCGGATATTACCAACTATAACCTTGATATTTGAAGATGGCGAGATTTTTAGGTGCATGTGCCAACTTTAGGACGTCAAGGTCTTATACTGAATATCGTAGAAACATAAAAGGAAAAAAAAAATCATGTACTAAAGATCCCAAAAAGCCATGATAGCTGCATGTGATTTTCTGCGTCCTTAACCCACACCAATTGAGTTTTCATATCGGAAATTTGTTTAGCCTGAGATGCATGCACAATAACCCAAAAATCCCAATCAAGATGGTATTGTAAGCCCAACTTTGGGACAGTTGAAGAGGAATATATTCCTTTTGTCTCCCACAACTCTTTTTGCCCCAGCGCACAACCCAACCCCAACCCCCCCCCTCCCCCTGTGTCTATATATACGGAGCACCTGGTAGCAGCAGGATCCTATAGTGACTAAGAAGCATATAAATTCTCTTTTCTGAGAAAATCTGTGGCTTATCCATGGCTGCAAGCATGAAGACCTCTCAACACAACCGATCCAATAGTGTGCCCTCTGCGCTTCCTCCTCTCATATCACAAATTGAAGAGCATTTGCAAAGATTGAAGTCTTCTGATTCCACTTCTTCATCAATTAGCCAGAAGCTTAATGGCTAGCAGGATTCGCGTGGCTTTGCTGATAAGATGCTTCAATTGCCAACCTCACAACGAGCCTTAGCACAAGAATGCTGCAAAATATGGGTTGATGAACTGCTAGATGGGTCCTTGAGGATCTTGGATATCTGTAGTACTTCCAAAGATGCCTTGCCGCAATTAAAGGAAAGCATGCATGAACTTCAGTCAGCAGTTCACAGGAAGAGGTCAGGTGGCGAAGGAGCACTTGCAATTGAGGCAGGAAGATACTTCTCATCAAGGAAAAATATGAAGAAAGCAACCAAGAAGGCCTTACAAAATTCAAAGAAAATTAAGAAGGAAGCCATTCTAACTTCCTCAGACACAGACACTGAATCTTTATCTATGGTTAGCTGCTTGAAAGAAGCAGAAGTTGTCACCTTCACCATAGTAGAATCTTTTCTATCTTTCATCTCTGGCTTGAGGACACAAGCAAAACAGAGAAGATGGTCAATGGTATCCATGTTGATGCAGCCTGAAAGAGTTGGCTGTGACTCAGAAAATTCAAATACAAATGAATTTGAAAAGGTGGATGCAACATTGGGGTCTCTCCTCTATCACAAGCCTCAAAGTGTTGTATCAGTTGAGGATTTTCAGAATCATATGGAAAATTTAGACTTGTGCATTGAGGTTTTAGAGGAAGGTATTGAGGAGCTTCAAAGGCAATTGATTAGAACAAGAGTTTCTCTTCTGAACGTCCCCGTCAAACACTGACTTTGATATGAAAGTTCCATACTTGTTCATGAATGTAATTAAACAATTTTGCTACTGAATATTTATAAAGAATCAAATTCAGGCTATTATTACTTGAGAACGTGGCAGGAATTGAAATAATCCAAATTAAATGTGAGATATGGAAAAAGTAGTATTTAAGTAGAATAAAAAAGAAGAGCGGGGGAGAATAACTTCAGGAAAAAAAGTATCGTTCGAAGACTCAGAATTAACATGTGAAGTTGGAAGAATAAGGAGGAAAATGTGGTAAATAATCTTATCATTTTCTTATTTGAATATGAAGATATTGAGTAATTCAAATATTGATGTTTATAGACATAATGATCTGCCAAACTGTAGCTTTTCTTATTTTAAAGTTTTAAATCCATATGATGCATTTAATCTGTGTGTTAATCCATAGATATGGAAGATAAACAATTATGAAAATCAATTATTGGTCTCAATTATTTGTCATGGGGTTAAAATTTCAGAAGCTGAATACAATGAACAATGTGCTTCTTTCTTGTCTTTAGTTTATAAGGAAAACCAAATCAAGATTCGATTTCCTGATATTATCTTCCTACATTATAGAACAAACGGGCACACACGCACATGCACATGCAAATATATGAGTAATGTAAAATAATTTTTTATTATTTTGAAAACCTCATTAAATTAAATGAAATCAACTTTGAAATTAAGATTAAATTGCAATACTCGAAAGCATATATATTGATCAAATTAAAAAATCTCTGGAGTTTGGTTTTCATTATCTACTTAGTATGAATGGACAAGATAACTCGTGCAATTGATTTCTAACCTGGTTAATGATTAATTTACAAAAGTGTAACTTTCTTTCCAGATAAAACATGGATGCCAATATTGGACTTACATCTACTTTCATAATCATATGATGTAATGTCAATCCCTTAGGTTTAGAGGAATTCAAAAGGCGTGCATGTGGTGGTTTGGCATGCATGCAACGTACAAGTTACTTATGTGAGTTCCATATTTCTATGAAAGCTATAGCATAAGTCTATTGTTTTAGTGATCCTTGTGTCTGCTCCAAAAGTGTCTCAGTACCTAGTGCATCAGCTCCTTATGAAAATATACACAGCCAGTGTACGAAACTCCACAAAACAAGTTCAAGTCTAGAATTTAGAGGTGTAAAATTAATGTAAAAAACATGGCATGCCACATGCATGTCTAGTTCATAAAATCCATCAATTTCATTGCACATAATCCTAATTTATATGGATGAAATTCTCAATTTTCTGCCAGATATTGGGTCTTATTACCAATTAAACTGGTGGTGCAGATAAGGATGAGAAGAGAAGTTATTGAAATCCTTGTCTTCTATTGACACCCGGCATCTGTATTTATAATTGACTCCATGCCCTTGTTAGTGGGGCTAAAACATAATGAAATACTTAAATTAATCAACATGAAAGTGTTAGGAGAAAGGAAACTCTATGCAGAGGGAAAGATAAATTATCAGCAGCAACCAACAAAGAAATGTCAATATCCCTCGTGCAATGTACAATAATAAGTTTAAAGATACAATGTATCAAATTGTAAAACGGGCCTTATATGATCATAGAAGTGAGAGAAACGAAAGAAGAAGAAGAAATATATTAAAAACTGGGGTTATGAGCTGTAGAGATTATGATGAGGAGACACTGCACTAGAAAATCTTTGGTTCTGTCTAGCTAGATCAATCTTGGTTGTTAGCACTTAGCAATATTAAGATGAGATTCTGAAGTCTCCTATGCATTTTAATATATATAGAGCCATTTCCAGCAGAGAAAGGCAAATTGGTGATTCAATTCTACATTTTCAACTTCAAGACCTTTCTCTTCTCTAGAGGAAAAATGGCAGCCTCTCCATTAAACCAAAAATTCCATAACCATGCTCGTTCATACAGTTGGCCCTCAAAGCGCCACCCTGTGATTCTACACTGCAATGAACATTTGGCTCGGTTCGTGGCCCCTCATGCCACTTCCTCTTCCTCATTGCTCAGCCTGAAACTAAGTAACCTTCAGGATTTGCATGATTCTATTGAGAAATTAGTCCAACTCCCTCTTACTCAAGAAGCACTTGTCCGGGAACATAGAGAGAAGTGGGTAGATGAGCTATTGGATGGTTCTCTAAGGGTCCTAGATGCATGTACATCAGCAAAGGATGCCCTGCTGCACACGAAAGAGTGTACACGAGAACTTCAATCAATTATAAGAAGAAGAGGAAGGGGAAATGAGGTAGAACTCACAACTGAGGTTAAGAAATTCTTGACCTCAAGGAAAGTAGTGAGAAAAGCAATCTTCAAGTCCATGGAGAATCTAAAGGGTGTTGCTGCAAATAAATGCAGTGTATCTGACACAAACAAGGACTATCAAACCATGGCCTTCGTTAGCTTGTTAAAAGAAGTTGAAGTGGTCACTGTTTCAACATTTGAGTCATTGTTGAATTTCATTTCAGGCTCAACACAATCAAAACCAAGCAGCTGGTCTTTGGTTTCAAAGCTGATGCACAGCAAAAGAGTAGCTTCTGTACAAGGAGGAGCAGATGAGAACGAGTTTACAGAAGTGGACTCTACGTTGCAGTTCTTTGCATTTGACATGACTAGCAAGCCAAACAACATCAATGATTTGCAAAATAAGTTGGAAACATTGGAGTCCTGCATTCAAGACCTTGAAGAAGGAATCGAGTCTCTTTTTAGGCGTTTGATCAAAATTAGAGTTGCCCTTCTCAACATCCTCAATCATTAGTTGAATGTACTAAAGGGAAACATTAAAGTTTTTGTTAAGGCAAATATATATATAAATATATATATATATATATATATTAATTCCACTTATGCTTCTGTACATGTAAAACACATTTCTGTTAGTCTTTCACCCTTTTGATAATAACAATAGTGCCCAAAGTTGTTACTACTTTATTTCCTCTTTCACAGCAATCACTTTATTTCATGACATCTTGTTCACACATCTGTTGAAATAGAAACTGGCTGTCCTACTAAAAGCAATTTTTATATAAAAACACTTAATATTCATCAAGATTGAAAGTTCTGATAAAGAAGGTAATGAAAATTCAAAAGGGTTGCTCCAAAAACAATAATTTGTTTCTTTATTAGCGCCAAATAATCAATTACAGGAATTGTCCCATTTTCATAATTTCAATCTTTTTTACAATTTTTTTGGTTCATTGTAGATTCTAATGGATATGTTGCATCCTTGCCTCATGATATTACAAAAAAAAAATTATATAGCCTCCCCTGGAGCAAAACAGATTTTAGTGCAGGCTCCTGGTTTGTTTTCTGCATATCTTAATTACTTTTCCTTCCTACTAGAAGTAGTAGTAGTAGTAAAGGCAAAAAAAAATTCATGTAGCCTCCCCTGAAGTAAAACAGAGTTTAATGCATGCTTTCTGTATCACTTAATTAATCAGTTTTCCTAACAAAAAAATAATCATAATAAGTTAGTTTCAGGGGCAAATAAGTAAGTCACAACTGCACCTGGGATAATTAACAATAAAACAACGAAACCAAATAAATAAAGGTATCATTGGCTATGTGCATATCGTTAATCAATAATTCATTAGTTGAATGTACTGTGTGCATTGACTTAAACATCAATCATTGGATATTAGATAAGAAACGGTGCATGAACATCCCCATCAAAAAATGACCAACCATAGAGATTTGACTATGAAAATATTCCCGAGAAGAACAAATTGCAATAAAGTAAGCAGAAAAATTTGTAAACCAAGTGTATTATCAGACAAGGTACCTAATTAAAGTTCGGGTTTTTATATGAGAGATTTTAAGATGTGGGAAACATATAGGAGGAATCCCATCTGTGGAAGATGCCGTAGTTGGGGAACTTGTGTGATTCCCAAGTTAAAAACTGAAGGATGAGTTGGGAAGCTTGGTGTCTAGGAAGCATTGAGCAAACAAAATGCCATGTTAGGTTTAAGATGCAGGTCAAGATAATATCACTGCATTCCCACATTGTGACATTTGAAGAGGAATATATTCTTCTTGTCTCCCTCTGTTTTTTTGCTATATATAGAGCAGATTGCTGACAATTAAAACCCAGAGTTTAGAACAGATTGCACATATAGTCTCTTAGCCATCTCATTTCCAGAGAAGAGAAAATGGCAGCCATTGCATCAAACACAAAGTGCTCTTTTCATATTCGTTGCAACAGCGTGCCTTCTGCATCTCACCCTCTTGTATCTCAGTTTGAGGAGCACCTAAACAGATTAAAGTCTTCTGAATCAGCCTCATCTTCTTCTCTAAGCAGCAAACTCAGAGGCTTGCAGGATTTGCTTGAGTGTACTGATAAGATGCTTCAATTGCCAATGGCCCACCAAGCCTGTGCAAGAGAATACAGCGATAAATCTGCTGATGAACTACTTGATGGGTCTTTGAGGCTCTTGGATATCTGTAGTATTGCTAAAGATTGCCTACTGCAATCAAGAGAAAGCATGAATGAACTTCACTCAATCATTAGAAGAAGGAAAGGTGCAGAAAAAGGATTCACAATTGATGGAGAAAAATATTTGGCTTCTAGGAAGAAGATGAAGAAGGCGATTCAAAAGGCATTAGGAAGTTCCAAAGGAGCAAAAACTATTTCTTCTGCAAACAAAGAAAATGAAGATCTTGTCATACTTAGAATGTTAAAAGAAGCAGAAGCAGTCACCTTGAGCACCCTAGAATCTTTATTGTACAACATCTCCGATCTAAAGGGGCAAACAAAGCAAAGCAGATTCCCCGCAATCTGCAAGTTGATTCAGCCAAAAAGAGTAGTTTGTGACTCTCAAGAATCAGTCACAAATGAGTTCGTGATGGTAGATGCATCTTTGCAGCCTCTCAACTGTCAAAGACCTATATCTGCTGACAATTTCCAAAGCAATTTAAAAAATTTGGAGATGTGCATTAAGGATCTAGAAATAGAAGTTGAGCACCTCTCAAGGCAACTTATCAGAAACAGAGTTTCCCTCCTCAATATCTTCAACCACTAGTATCAAAAAATATTTAGGATAATCCTTGACACTCAAATTCAATTTTTCCCCATGAGTGTCTCATACTTGTACATGAATGTTATTAAGAATATTGTTTTTTTCCCTGAGGATATATTATCTAGGGATCACATTGTGGCTATTTGATCATCCGCTTTATCTCTAACATTACCCTGATTTTTTTTAAATTTTAAGAGAAAAAATAACCTTGGAAAATCATAAAGAAATAAGCATAAAAAATAACCTTGGAAAATCATAAAGGAATAAACATAGTTTTAACACACAGATGAGATGGGGGTGGAGGAGCATGAGTTGAAGATAATAAATGGTAGCCATAGTTTGTATTAAACCCACATGGTATGGTATTCAATCAATAGGTCAAACGGAATCAAAGCATCCCTATAAAATTTTATTGGCCACGCATGTTGTATGAGTTATTAATTCAAGTTTTATGCGCTATAATTGCAAAGAAGAACGTGGTGGTTGTCATGTCACTCGGGCATAGGGTAATTAGTATAATGAGAATTCAGATATGATATTGCAAGTGCATAGAAAAATTATAAGATTCTGTGTGTTCCTGAGCAAGAGACATTGTATTGACATTTCTGAGATTATGTGTATCTGAATTTTCATTAGTTAACCGCCTTTACTGATTTGCGTTATTTGAAATTTCTCGTCTTTTAGTCTATCTGTTGAACCCAAGTTTCCCTCTTGGATTTTCATTAATTATATTTCCTTGTTTCTTGAATACCTATTCAATTAGTATGATACTGATTCAACTTTAATTTTTCCCCCTTATTTTCTTGATCATAAGTAGTTCTAAAGCAATGCAATTGACTCAAACAGAACATATAAGCAGCAGAACATCTTTTTAGATTTCCATATGAGAAAAAGGAACCAGTAAATCCCTAGTGAAAAAAAAAATTAACAATCTCTTAAAAAATCATGGTCTGGAAAGTATCATCTTTTTGCAAGCAGTGTAGGGAGTGAGAAAAAGGCAAGTGTTAAAGATTTTTTATGGCATTTAAATTATAAGATTTTCCAGCCATATGTTTGGAAAAGACCTTGTTAAAAAAGGCAAAACTTATTTAAGTGATTTCCACATCTTGAAAGGATTAGTCTTTTCTTCAACTCTTGGTGCACAAAAAGAGACAATCATAAGATTTTAAAATCACTTGAACTCAAACCTCTTTAAAATATCCGCTAATTGATCTCAGTTATCATTTACCTGTTTGATACTCCTTAACTGTATACAATTTCTAAAACTCCCATTTTGCCTTGAGCTATTGGTCTGCTTCTATGAATTGAAAATAAAGGAAATGCAATATGGTGTCCGACAATCTTAATGCATGTTAAACGTTCATTCATGCAATGTTTTGAAAGAACTTTTGAAATCTTGGACTGGAAAATATTGACTTTCCACTAGATAGCATAGTGGCAACAGTAATAACCCCTTATGAACACTTGCACATATCTGGAGCTACCACCATCTTTCGTAATATGATATCAAGTGAGAACTTTGGCATCCGCAGGAGCCGGCATTGCTCTGAAAATGCATTCATCTTCCGCAATTGGATCTCTATATGGTTGCTGACTTATAGAGCCAATCTTTTATTCTGATAGACAGGTTCATAGCCCCTCCATGAACATAATATTTCAGCATCCTGAACTCATTCACATTGTAGTGAGCCTCCTGGTTATCCTCTGACAGCTTCACAAGCATATGTGTGTGTGTGTGTGTGAACATCCATCTTGTACCTTTATTCATGGTATTCTTCTTTTGCAAACTTAAAAACCTTTGAATATACATGTTCATCTTCTATACTAGCTTGGTGCAGTTTCTTTTGTCCCTCCCTTCTCTTCGAAGTATTTTTGTCTTGAACACTTTTATCTGATCTGCTCTCCAGCACTAATCTTCGAGTTAACTTGCATGTCCTGGCTACATCTCCTTCTTTTATGAACTGCTCTAATTTCTCCACTTCCCATTGATCACATAATCTTTCCTAGGTAGAATATCCTAGCTATCCCTTTCAGCATCTAGAGTTTCAATATTGTTTCTGGACTGTTCTTCATAATTGCCTTGTTCTCTGGACTCAGAAACAGGCTCCATGGAAGATTTTACACTGGCAATCAGCATCTGGTATTTACCGAATACCAATGTTTTCAGGCTGAGGTCACTCCTCATATTCAAGAAATGCAATGCGAGTCATCAACTATGGAATGGCAAATACACAAAAAGAAGCAGCAGAAGCAAGTCTCAAGAAATCACTTCTCCTAATTAAAGCCTTCTTCCTGATTATATACTCACTAATTCACATTGCCACACAGAGATTGGGGATGAAATCCAAATCCTAAAAGTACTGAGAACTCTCAAGTCTTCTCCACCATTACAAATTAATAGATTAAATCCATAAGTGGATGATTTGAAGCCAAGGCAGAGAAAGCAAAATGGTTCTTAAAAGGCCAAAGTATCTCAGAATCTGGACAAAAAGCAACAGAAGTTGCACTTACAGCCCTTGTTGGCATGCCACCAGAAACATGAATGTGTGAAGGTCAAAGGCGAGCCTTGCTTTCTTCTTGCCTCTTGCAATCTCTCTTCAATCCCATAGCTTCTGTCACCTGAAGGATGAAGTTGCCTTTCTTCTTTATAGTGCTTGTGTATTTTTCCTTCTCCTCCCTGTATTTTAGTTAACAGACCTTTAAGATGAATGGATGGCAAACACGTTGGCCTATGATAATTTCTCTCTCTCTCTGTCTTTTTTTTTTTTTTTGCTATTGCGCCTGATATCTTAGGGTGCTCTCCCCAGACTAATCCAGACCCTATTCTGCTGGACCTTCTGGTGGCAATGGTGCCAATAGGAAACCCTCTTTGAGGGCTTATTTTTTACGCTGCTACACCCTTAGAAATCGAAACCTCGACCTCGAAAAATGCTGGTCAAGTCCGTGACCATTTGACCAGGCGCCCATTGGTTAATTTGTCTCTCTTTTTACTGGCATAATAATAAACATTATTGGAACACGTCCATTTTCAGTAATTTACGTTCTTTTTATGAGTTTCTTTTTCATAAAAAAAAAATCTATTTCTCTATCATTATATCATAATGGCTATGTTGCATCTTAGTATTACAAAGCCTCTATTGGAGCAGAACACAGAACAGTGTCAGATTCCTATTTATGACCAACATTTTATTTAATGGACGTTGAATTAGGAAACCTATATAAACATCACCATCCATATACGACCAACCCTTGATCTTGGAAGATGAAGAGATTCCTATTCCTCTTAAACTATAGTAGTTGGCACTATTATGCATTCAAGTTCGTTCAATTAGTATTATTTAAAGAAAGAAACAACTCCATCCATAGACAAAAGATCCATATTTGATGCTCAGTCCAATGGCATTCCGTGTTGGAACACAGTTTGAGTTAAGATGGATGAGACAGTGCCAAGGAATCCCATCAATGGCACATGGATTCTCGTGATTCTCCACTCAAAAACTGATGAATGAGTTGGGAAGTTTGGCGAGTGGGAAGCATCGACAAAACAATGCCATGGAAGCACAAAGAATCATATTGATATGATCTTATTGCACGCCCACTTGGTGACAAATGAAAAGGAAAATATTCTTCTTGTCACCCTCTATTCTTTGGCTATATAAGAAGAAGATGCCAACCACTGAAACTCACAAGTTTAGAAGAAATTTCATTTCTCATTTCCCAGCCTTCTATTCTATAAGAAAAGAAAATGGCAGCCATTGAATCAAACCCAAAGATCTCCTTGCGCATACGCTCTAATAGCTTTCCTACTGCACCTCACTCCCATGTATCCCAATTTGAGGATCACCTAAACAGATTGAAGTCTTCTGATTCTGCCTCTTCTTCATCTTCTTTAAGCCACAAACTTAGTGGTTTGCAGGATTTACAGGATTATGCTGATAAGGTGCTTCAATTGTCAACCACCCAACAAGTCTTAACACAAGATTGCAGCAAAAAATGGGTCGATGAATTACTAGATGGGTCTCTAAGGCTCTTGGACATCTGTAGTACTGCTAAAGATTGTCTTAGTACAATCAAAGGAGTCCGTGTACGAAGCTCAGTCAGCCATTAGAAGGAGAAGAGGAACCGAAGCTGCATTCCCAGTTGAGGCTGGATATTATTTGGCTTCCAGGAAGAATGTGAAGAAAGCAATTCGAAAGGCCTTGGGAAATGTCAAAGGAATAAGAAATGAGTTCATAGTTTCTTCTAAAAACAAAGAAATGACATGGTTAGCATGTTAAAAGAAGCAGAAGCAGTCACCATAAGCACATTAGAATCTTTGCTGTTTTTCATCTCTGATCCAAAGGGACAATCAAAGCAAAGCAGATGGTCAGCAATCTCCAAGTTGGTGCAGCCAACAAGAATAGCATGTCAGTCTCAAGAATTGGGCACCAATGAATTTGAGAAGGTAGATGCAGCTTTGAAGTCTCTCATCAGCCAGAAGCATACATCTGCAGACAATTTTCAAAGCCATTTGGAAAATTTGGAGATGTGCATTCAAGATCTAGAAATAGGAGTTGAGTGCCTTTCAAGGAAACTTATCAGAACCAGAGTTTCCTTTCTCAACATCTTCAACCACTAGTTACTCAAAATATTTAGGATAACATGGACACTCAAGTTCAATTTTCCCCCATGCGTGTCTCATACCTGTACATGAATGTGATCAATAATACTGTTCTTTTACTGAGTATATATTATTCTGAGATCATCTCATGGCTATTTGGCCATTTTTTTCCTTTGCAACCCTGCAAATCTCAGTTTTCCATTTTTGTTCCCTGTTAAGGAAAGTAGAATCTTCTAATGTAACCCTGGAAAATTTGAGTTGGAAAGTAGAATAACCTCTTGTTAAGGTCAACCTGTAAACATAACATCTGGTTTTACTGTTACAGTCATGGATTTATTTCTACCAGAAACACATGGAGTTCAATCATTCAAGTCCAATGGAATCAAAGCATCATCCACATAAACTTTTATTGCCAACACATGCACGAGTAGTTGGCTCAAATATAATATGCTATGATTGCGTTAATCAACTTCCAGCTTGTTGCCTTTGCTTAGAAGGACAAGGCAATTGACGACTAACTAGTTGTTTTATTGAGTCCTTTACCATCACCTTCCTACTGTGTGGAAAGATTCCAAAGAGGTTTGAATGAAACACCTAACGATAATGCTTATGATTACTTGTCAACGCGTGAAGTTATGTGACTTTCAATTTGCAAGAGGCAATTTTATACATGCTTTCATGGAGAAAGACATGACAATGTCACTCGGGCATTGGGAAATACGATGAGAATTTAGATAAGATTATCGCAGGTGTTCTTATTTTTGAGACAACGTATTGATATTTCTGACATTATGTGTTGATCTCAATATCTAGATTAGTTAACGTTCTTAGAACCCGATACAAAGCATAAATCATACCTCTTGTTGGCCATTTTTTCCCTCTCTTCTTTGGGTCAAAAATTAAAATTGCACAACAAGCAATTTTAAAAATGATAAATACATAAAAATAAAAAATTTCTTTAAAAGTGACAAATCAAAAAATACAGAGAAAGTAACAAACACAAGAATCAATGTGTTTCGATTGATTAACGTGACCTAATCCACCATCAAAACAAAATTTTATTTTTATTGTTGCTCAAACTTAAAGTAAAAAGAAGATATCATAACTTAAACTTTAAGTAAAAAAATCCTAATTTAAACTTTAGGGAAAGTTGCAGTTAGAGACCTGTAAAATGAATTAATTATAAAAAAAAATTTAATTGATAAAAATGTTAAAATCTAAAATGTTGAGTAATAAAATTGGGTGAATAGGTAATAGCAGGTCCTATTTTGTAATAAGTTTATTATTTGGGTTTCTGTCACACCCGGAAATGCGACGCGGATGGCGCGAGAAATAGAAAAAAGAAAAAGAGGTGAAATCGGCTCGCCCGGCGGGAGGCTGATTTCGAGAGGGAGTCGCCACCAAAATTTTAAGGGAAATTTTGGAAAACCGAAAACAAAAAAAAAAACGAAAAGGGATAAGGATGGTCCGCGAATCAAAGTTGGGTTCGGGAGTACGATTGTGAGTGGGGAAGGTATTAGGCACCCCCACAACACCCGTTCATAAGAACGGTTACCTTAGGTTGATCATGCAATTTTTATGGTTTTTTACAAATTTGTTTTAGTTGCCCTTTTACCATTCACATGCAAAAATAAATGTAAATATAAAAAATGTAATAATAAAAATAAAATGAAAATATGAGAAGTTGGGAAAAATAAATTAAGGAAAATGTTATTTATTTACAAAAGTGGATTTGAAAAATAAATTGGTAAATATTTATTAAATTAAGAGAAAAACACTAAATAAATCAGAAAAATGTTTATTTATTTACAAAGGTGGACTTGACCCAGAATTAGAGTCTGGGGCCTACGTACCCTGCGATAGGGATCAAAGTCGACGTAGTTCGGATTAGAAATTCGTGTCACTGGGTTGGTATTTTTTATTTTTATATATTCTTTGAAAAGAGAGGTTTTTAGAAAATAACTTGTCTTTTGACAAAGAAAACAATTTTTAGAATTGGTTGGTGTGTTTTAGTTTGTAAAAGACAGATTAATTTCTAGTATTTTCTCTTTTCATTTATTATTATTTTTTTTTATCAATTTCTAAAGGAGAAAATATATTTTTCCTCAATTTAAAAAAATAGGATTAAAATTATTTGTAATTTTGAACATTTTATTTGATTTGAAAAGGAAATATTTGGAAACAATTTTATTTTCACAAAATAAAACCAATCAGCTTATATGGTGACTTTATCACTCATATTTACTCATTGATACCTAAGTGTCCACGGTAGTGTTACTCGAGACAAAAGGCATGAAATTTAGCAAGGAATAAAGAAAAAGAAAAATGTCTTTTTTATTATGAAAATAAATGATATCCTTTAGCATATATTAAAAAGGGAATTGAAAAGAAAAATATCTTGAGGAAAGATAACCAGCATATGTGGTGACTTTATCACTTACAAGTTACTGATTAATACTTAAATACTCACGATGTTACCACTCGGAGTAGATAAGTGACGCGGATAACAGCTTGAAAGAAAACGAATGACTTTGATTTCAATTATTATATATATTTTTATTATGAAATATAAAGGCAAAAAAAAAATGAAGGAAAATAAATAATTGAGCAAGAATTATTTTATAAAAAGGGAAACGGAGAGATTTCTCTTACTACAAACAAAACAAAAAATAAATAAATAAATAAATAAAAATAAAAATAAAAATAAAAAGAATTCAAAATGGCATCATTGCTCATTTTCCTAATAATCAACATATGTAGTGATTTCGTCACTCACAAGTTGCTGATTAATACTTAAATACCCACGGTGTTAGCACTCGGGGTGGAAAAGTAAGCAGTTTAAAGAATAAAATTGGAAAAAAGAATCATCTTTATTTCCTTATTATAAACGAGGCCGAAATGACACACACATTTTATAAAAAGGAAAGTGGTAAAAAGAATTTAAAAATGTAATTTTTATATGTATATGTATTACCTATTTTTATTTATTTGCTTATTAAAAACGCATTTAGAAAACACTTTTTTATCATTCTATATTTAAAACATGATGCTCGAAAGATTTGGATAAAATTGCTACATTCAAGACAAACATATATTATTTATTATTTTTATTTATTGTAAAAGTTATTTGTATTTATTATTTATTTATATTTCTTTATTTAAAATTACGAAAAATAGAAAACGAAACACTTAATGATCCCATTTTTTTTTGAAAACTTGAAATAGCATATTATTTATTTATTATATATATCTATTTTTATTATTTTTATTTTATTTTATTTTTTTAAAATAATGTGAAACTCCTTCCTATACTTTCATTTTTCAAAATCGATTTCCAAACCAAACAGCATATATGGTGATTTTGGTCACTCATAATTTACTGATTTGTGCTTTAAACGACCCCGGTGTTATCACTCGGGGTAGAAAAGTAACCGGCTTAGGAGGAAAAATGACTTTATGAAATTTATTTATTTATGTCTAATTTTTACTCATAAATTATCTACATTTCCTCATTCAAAATCTTAAAATATAGGAAACCAAACAACTAAAAATCCATTTTCCCCTTTTTTTTTACTTCAAATTGTACTCACTACTGAAGCTACCCGTGGTGGTTACAAGCTCATAATCAAAATATGATTCTAATATTCATAGGCACATTCATCATACATAACACCTAAGTTCTTTACAGCGAGCAGCACAACCATCTAAAGTAAGGATCTCACAGAACACCTGAGGATCATACTCCAGTGAAACTAAGAAATTGACAACAGCTAATCCAAAACATTCATGCTTTCAATAAATGTTCCTTCTACGAAACTCCACCAAATCACTATGGCTAAAAAAACATCATGTAATTATTCAGAAACAGAGCACTGCCAAAATATACCTAAAACCCTGTTAACCAAGGATGAAACTATCGTCAATAAAATAAGATAATCTTTTCGAAGAGACAATGACTCACGACCGAGAGCAAGCAACCCATAGTGGTCATTCACACCCAGATGATACAAGTTTATGATCAAAATATAACTCTCATACCCATATGCATATTCACTAGACGTATCACCTTGGCTTTCTACAGCGAGCAACATAAACATGAAACATTAATAATAGACATATCAGGCCAGGAATTCCCCAAGACACCCGAGAATCATCATCCACCAGAAAACGAGACACCATAAAATGAAAACAGAACAGCAGTCAACCCGAAACATTCATGCCTTCCACAGATATTTTCCTTAAGAAAAAACTTAAAACTGAATCATAGCATTGACAAAAGAAGACCTAAGATTCTAGTTCCCAAGTATGAAACTATCAACAATAGCATGAGATAGAATAGAAATGTTACCCAACCAAAGACTCAGTCATTGGTTTTCCAGCTCTCGCGGTACTCTTGGTGATTACAACTACAGAGAAAGAAGAGCCACTTGAAGCTGACCTCGGATCTTCTCCTCGTTCAAACCTCTCCTGCAATTCCTCGAACGCCCTCTACTTCCCTTCCTCTGTTTTTTCAGACTCTCCACTCTCGGACCACAGAAATCTCCAGAAAAAAAAAACCCCCCACTGCTTCTTCAGATGGCCTTCCTTTATATGGCCTTGGCGAGTAGCTTCACCTTCCCAAAACAGAGCGCGTGGCTCCCTCATCCTTTCCTTCTTGTCTCAATTTCAGGCTCCTCTTCTGTGCCGGGTCACCATTTGCCTTCACTTCCACTACTCTGACAGTACTGGGTACGGAGTAGTGGAGGGATCATGTTGTGGCCCTGCTCCCTTTTGTGTCAATCCGAGGGCTCCCCCCATCTCCACTCTGCCGCACCTCATATCGAGTAGTGGAGGCATCCCTCATTCGCGTGGCTTGTGGTCCATCCTCTGCCTCACGGATTCAAGCCCTAGCCCCTTGGGTTTGCCTTCGGCCGCTCCCTCTGTTCCCATCTGTCTTCGTCCTCACGAGTCCTTTCCTGCGGCTTCTGGTCTCACCTCTGCTCTCACGGCTCCTCGGTGGCTCTCCCGAGCTCACGGCTCCTCGGTGGTCTGAGCTCCCTCCAGATCTCACTCTCGGTCTCCACCATGCTCGCGGCCACCCATCGAGCCCTAAGGCTCTCGGACACCTGCTCTCTCGGTCTCTCTCGCCTCTGCTTGAGCTGGCGGCCCCCTCTCGTCCCAGCTTCCTCTGGGTTCCCTCTGTTTCCAAATCTTCATAATCCTCCCTCTCGCGGTCACCTCCCTCCCTCTTTCTCTCTGCCTTTTTCTCTCCTCGGTTTTTTTCTTCCGCGGCTGAGCTCCCTCTCTTTCCTCGTGGTTCCTCCCTCTCTCCTGAGCCCTCGGGGCTCTTTCTCTGAACCGTAGGGCTACCAGGGCTACCCTGTCCACGAGCCCTCAACTGGGCTCGTGGCACTTTGGGCTAGCATCATTCTGCCCAAAGCAACCCCCATCCCCTTTTTTTTTTTTTGGGTTTCAGTTTTTTTTTCTTTTTCTGGGTTTCAGTTTTTTTTTTTGGGTTTTAGCCAAACATTTTGTTTTGTTTTTTTTTTTAATGTATTTCGGATCCTGGGCCGAATTTTGGCACCAAAACCTCTTCTTCTTTTTTTTTTTTAGTTTAATTATATATATATATATATATTTTAGGGCTTTGGTTAATTTATTTTTTAATTACTTTCTTTTAGGCTTTGTTTTAATTAATTTTATTATTATTATTATTTTTTTTTAGGCTTTGGTTTTTATTTATTCGTCATTTTCATTTTTTTTTAATCTTTTCTTTCTTTCCTTCTTTCTTTTTCTTTTGCATTTTCTATTATTTATTTATTATTTTTATTTTTATTATTATTATATTTATATATATATATATATTTTTTAAATTACCCGGACAAAATACGGTGTTCACAGTTTCAAAATATAATTCCCCATAAACTTCAAAGTAAACAATTTCAAATGCATCACACAAATTTTAAAACATCCAAGGGGTAAGAGTTTAGAAATAGAGATAATCAACAACAAATAGTCAACTAGATGGCAGCAAAATGTGAATAAGAGTGTTAAGTTTATAACCAATGACATCAACTTTAATGTTTTTGGCAAGTGTAAGTGAAAAGCTAATTGCTACCCAAATTACAGAACTTTTATGTCACCAATTTGCAAAACTAGTGAATACAAAATAAAGGTTTTTTGACCAAAACTACAAAACAAAGTTTACGAAAAATAAAATTTAAAAAATAAATTTCCAATGAAAGCAATTTTTTAGAATGCTTGTCAAAGAAAGCACTTCCAAAGATCCATGGGGAGCACTTTAGTTTAGAAAGCACTCAAAAAAGTCCAGTTATTTGGCGAGCAGCGCATTTTAACCTTTAGGATTGCTTTAGTTTAGATAGCGTTCCATAACTTTTGTATGCATGCAAAGCGTGCAGAAGTGAACATCATTTCTTCATTTTCAAGTGCAAAGAAGTGAACACCATGGCATCCTCCTCGTTCTCCTCCAGTACCCATCATCATCAGGGAAACAAGGAAACCTCAATATTTGATGATTTTTGAGCTGCCAAAAATGAAGCTTCGTACTCTGTATTGGTGGACATTTCATTAATGAGAACCATGCTTGATCAAAATGTGTTGAGAACTAAGTTTAAGACAAGGCTCAAGCATCATTTTCACCATACTAACAAGATGATGGACATGAAAGTGTCTTGGATGTTCTCTTTCCTTTCTTTCTATTTTTCTGTTTCTACTTTCAATTTAATTTAAATAAGTGTCACGTATTTTTTGGGTTTTTTTTTGTTTGTAGATGTGTGCTTAGATCTTTGAATATACCAAAGGTTATCTAGAGGTTTACACTCATATAAGACGATTTGTGGAATATAAGTATGTATATATGTATAATATTCTTGTTCAATTATAATTTTCTTTTCCTCTTCAAAGATCCATTAGGCAATGTGATCCATGTAATGCCAAAAGATTTGATGAATAGATGTATGTGTAACCTAAATCCATATGCACTTAGGGGGTGTTTGGTTTGCATTTTTGCAAACCAAACTGTACTTTCTAACCATCATTTTCTCCTTTTTCATCAAAACAGCTTTTCAGTAAACTTCTCTACTTTTATCCAAACTTCATTTTTGTAAACTGTGGTTATTCTAAAAGTGTTTTTATAAAAAGGCAAACCAAACAAGCACTTAGTCATTGTATTATATCTACTTTCTATTTAATTTCTTACCTCTCTCATTTCTACTTTATTTCAATTTTCTAAAATCTTGTGCTTTACTCATAATTTCATCTTCAAAGACCCATTAGGCCATTTAAAGTTTTTTTTTTTAAACTGTGCAATGAGAAAAGATTTGATTAATGTAAATGTAAATCTATTTAGCACTAAATCTATTTGACGCTGAGTTATTGCATCTTTTTTCTATTTACATTATAAGCCAAGGTAAATCAAAGGGGTTCTTTTGTTAGGATTGTCTTCTTTGCACTGCTATCTGAACATTCATCTTAATTTGGATCGGTGCCAAATATGTTATTTATAGGCAAACTTACTTACATCTATGGCCTCTAATGATGCCACATGGATCAATCTTAATCTTCCATCTTACCGACCACCTTCTGGAACCTTAATAATGTGATGTAACTCATTCTTGATCAAGTATACTTTCATTCCATCTAATAATTAGATATGGCTTAATTTTCTTCATTTATTTCTCTCTTTAAATCTTATGATAAGACTTGATTAATTCTCATCCCTTGATTTTCATTTTGAAATCTAATAGAGTTATTTGGCAAAATCTCCTTCCTTGATTTCATTCTTAACATCTAATGGGGAGACTTGGCTTAATTTCCTTCTTTCATTCAATCTTAAAGCTTAATGAAAAGACTTGGCTTAATCACCATCACTCATTCAAGTTATCTTTAAACTTTACCGATTCCTCTTTATATGGGCCATCTTTTATATCTAGGCCCAACAAGAAGACTCTTTAATTCAAATGGGCCCAACCCATGGTTTTTAGCCCAATAAAATATATCTTTATGCTAGTAAGTTTAGGGTGGGGCTCTTGGCCCAATAAAATTGGTCTTTATGCTATTGGGCTTAGAGAGAATAATTATAGGCCCAATAACCTCTCATCTTTGGGCTTACATGTGCACTTCATTTTGGGTTTAGCAAAATTATTTAGATAGGCCGAATTCCCTTATTTCCTCTTATTGGGCTTAGGTCACTATTAGGACTTTGTATGCTCAGCATCTTAGTGGTATTGCACTCACAAACATTAGCCATCTCCTTGGACCTCCCTATGAGGCTAGAGTTAGATCCATTGTCAGGTTTGTTTATTATCACACTTAGCCATATTATGGTGGCCCTTTGCAAGTTATTGATTTCCTGAAGGCAATTAGGGACACCAAGAGGGCTATAAAGAGGCGTGGACAGTAGAATAATAAAGCCTAATTAGATTACATCATGGTCCAATAACATACTAGCCCGATCATGGCCAAGCAACTTCAATAAATTATTCTTTGGCTCTAAATAATATTCGTAAAATGTAATAAATATTTTTAAGGCCAAATTATAATTCCAATATTCTAAATCATACTTTAAATTTTCCTTTATCTCATAATCATCCAAAAATTCTCGATTCAAGCCTGATACCTTTCTTCAATCAGAAATTAGAGAGAATGATTTATTATAATATTCTAGACGTAAATAGAATTTTTATGATTATATAAAGGCCCAATAAATCTTAATTAAAGTACAAAAAATTATGTTAATATCTAATACACGCAACATTCTTATAAAATTCCATAAGCATCTTTGAGGCTCAATTATGCTTAAGAAATTAGAGCCCAAAATAACATTTTCATGAAGCTCATTATCCGTAGCTAAAAACTCAGATTACAAACATTCTAAATCTTACTTCTTGATTTTGTTTTCTTATTTTTTTTTCTTAAATAAACTTCGTTCTTGCATGATATAAATAGGAGAGGGAAGAAGATAAAGAGATAGAGAATAAAGAAAGTAGGAGGAGGAGTAGAAGAATCAGAGAGAAAAAAAAGTAACAAATAGAAAGATGGAGAAAAAGAAGAGCTCAAAAGAGAAAAATATAGAACAAGGGAAGGGAAGGGATATGAAGAAATGAGAGAAAAGTAGAAAGAGAGAGAAAATAGAAGAGTTTAAGAAGAGAACTCAAAAGAGAGTGAGAAAATAGCTTAAAGGGAGAACTCATAATACTTAATATTATACTGTTTATCTATAAAAAATATGCATTACATAGGAGTTTTTAAATAAGTAAAATATGAAAAACATAATTTTAGAGCAATTAGGAATGTTGGGAGTTCAAGCAATCTTTTTAAATCTAGAAAATCTAAAAGATATATCTAATTATAAAAAAACTTAATAATAAAAATAAAAATTCAAAGCAAAATAATAAATTTAATATTATAATTATAATATTATTAGATAATCTCTTTAATTTAAATATAAGAAATATCTTAAAAGATATTTAATAAATTTTATTTATTCTAATTTAAATCTAACTAATAACTTTGACCCTAAGAAACAAATTAGAAATTAATAAAATAAAAATTAATAAATAAATAAAATTATTTAAATAGAAGAGATCTAAAAACTCATTGCGAGTAATCATATGGGTAGTATCTAAAAATCTTTAGAATATCTCCTTAATCTTTATCAATTGAATTTACCATACCATGGTGCCATACTTTAGACTCTTATACCTATACTTTGTCTTTCTTGAGGCTTAATAATGGTAATAATACAAGCTTTGTAAGTTAAAATACTAAGGTCCAAGTTTTCATACATTTTTTTAGGTTTAATATAAATTAGGAGAGTTTAAGCCAAATATTTTAAATAACATCATCACAAAACCCATATACTTAATTCAAAAGCTCAATATGCTTAACCTTTAACCCCTTTGGTATTTTGGCCAAAAAAAAATTCCCTTTGGCATTTGCCTTACTTTCCATGGTTAGTACTAGGACATCATTTCCTTTAGTCATATAGGTAATCATTTTTCTTACTCCTACATTCATTTCTCTTAATGGTTTTATATTGTTTTTACCCTGACCTTTCTTCCCGTTCTAGAATATCTTAGACTCTTTTAAAGCATTCTCTAGCTTCAAATCCTGCTAAATAGAATAGCCTACATAATACATATTCACTTTTATCTACAAACACAAAAGTTTAAATTTTGGGATGCATTATTTTACCTCTTAAACATGTGAATATTGATATTTTCACAAGGCATATATACCTAAACTTTTATTTTAGATCAAGTCCATTCGGATGCATGATGTGTCCATTTTATATACATAAAATACTCATATTTAAGCTTTAAATTATATTTAAATATGTTTACATTGATATATTTTAGCATAATTTTACATATTTTTGTGTTTCATGGCGTTATAGGCTCAGTTGAAAGCATTCGGAGCAAAAACGTTACAAATCATTCATGATGAAAAATTGTGATATTTTTTTGTATTTTAATCATAACTCTCACATATGAACTCCGATTGAGGTGATTTAAAATGTGTTTGAAAGCTAAGACATAGATCTACAACTTTCATATTTTGAGTTTTCCCAAATTCCAACGTTATCATGATAAAAATTGAACTCAAAATGTCAATACGAGCTAATGACGTTATGAAGTTAGAGTTGCACTGTCCGTACAACAGTAACCACCCGGTGCCGGGTCAAATACGTACGCCTCCAGGTCAACACGGATTTTGACATTTTTCAGCAATTTAGAAGCACCCGGTGCTGTATAAATTGATTTTATGGTTACCCGGCGCCAGGTCATGCAACAAGGGTCCATAGAAACACATTTTTGACGTGTTTTCATGATATTTTGAACTTTTATGGGCTTTTAAAATTTTTCTATACAAAGATACACGATAAAAACACAATGAGAGATTCAGAAACGCACTCAGAAGTCAGAGAACATGGTTTTAAAAGCATCTGGGAGCATTTTATAGAGAGAAAGCAAGGAGATTTGGGGAGTATTGAAGCAAGATTGTATTTTTCTTTATAAACTCTTCCTTCTTGTTATTCTTATCATGGTTTGGGATTTTAGTTTTGATTTAACTTTGATTTCTATGAGTAGCTAAATTTCCTAGTCAGGGGTAGGGATATAGTCTGATTGGGATGGATTGAATTTATTTCTTTAGTTAAGATTCTTTAATTTGTTTTTCAAGTTATATTTAACTTATGTTTTTATTATATTTATCTCTTTTATTCGTTCATATGGATTTTATACTTGATCACCATAGAATCTAATTAATGGATAAACTTGATGGATTGATAGGTGAAGAATGAACCTAGATATAGAGAGATAAACATGAATAACTAATCTAGAGATAGAATTAGGAATTCATGGTGATATATATTGTAGTTTTCAAGGTTTAATTAGAAAATTTAGTTGTGCGAGAGCGAATTGAATCCTAATTAAATAATGACTAATTGATCGAGAGGTAATTAGGACGCTTTAGAAACAACAGTCACTATAATTATATAGAGTCTAACTAAAAAATAAAATTTAGTTATCTCATAAGGTGAATCCTGATCCTTTGACACTTCTAAAACTGAATCAAAACTCAGACTTCATTTTGTTTTCTATTTCTTTTTTTTTTTAATTTGAATTATCAATTAATTTTTGGGATTAAAAGTTTGAACTATAAATTTACTACTTTCCTTGGGTTCGACTTTTGGAATACTCCAGAGATTTTATTTTTATTACTGTGATCGACCCTGTATACTTGCAGGATTTCCCGATCAAGGTTTTGGCGCCGTTGCCGGAGAGGTTAACAGATTTATTAGTTCATTGTTTTTAGTCCATATATAAAAAAAATTATTTGTCTCTGAATTTTTTTCCTTGCTGCATGTTATTAAGATCTAAAAGTCTTAATAGTACTTCTGAATTGATTGCTATTAATCTTGAAATTAAACGTGCTTGCAGGGAAAACAAAGCTAGAAGGAGGCACGAGATGGCTAATGAAGTAGTGCCTGCTAGGACTCAAGCTAATATACTTTGGAGAGATGCAGATAGGCCTACAATCTATGACAGCCCATCATGTATTCGGTTATCTGACAATGCCAAAGATTACGAGTTTAAGAACATACACTTAAACTCATTACCACAATTTCATGGGCTAATAGGCGAAGACACATTGGGCTTTCTGAAGGATTTCTATGACCGGATTGACTAACTTCCCCCTAATGGTTTGACTCATGAGGAGCTTAAGATGAGATGTTTCAATTTCTGCATGAAGGATAATGCTCGGCGATGGATTTTAAATTTGCTTGAAAACTTCTTGACATCATGGAGGGAGATCTACGATGCATTCATTGCAAAGTTTTACTCTCCTCAGAGAATTGTAGACTTGAGGGATAAAATATATCACTTTGCACAATTGGAGGGCAAGCCATTCTATGAGCTTGGGATCGATTTAAAGATTACTTATATGAGTGTCCACACCATGGATTCCACGATATGATGATTGCCAAATTGTTCTATAATGCTCTGTGCTCTACCTCCCAGTCTCTAGTGGACATTGCTGCAAGGGATGGTAATTTGATTGTCGAAGAGATGATGAATATTTATGATCAAGTAGCAACTCAGACCAGACAAAAAGGAGTACGAAGTAGGAGAGTACCTGTCAATAAAGTAAACTCTCGCTCTGATGTGTCTGAACAGCTAGAAAGGTTAAATCAACACATGGATCTTCTTTTCCAACAACAGAGCAATAATTCTAATCCTTCTAAAGAATTATGCTCTGCATGCGGTGGTTTGGGTCATACTGCAGACACATGTGTTCACATGATTGAAGGGAATGCAGAAGTTAATTATATGGGATCAAATATTGAACGTCCACAATTTCTACAGAGAAAGAATGATCCCTTTTCAAACACATAATCCTGGGTGGTGAAATCATCCAAACTTCTCTTGGAAAAATCCACCAGCACCACCAGGATCCCAGCAACAGGCATCCCCTCAACCACCAGCACTATCTATATGAAAGTCTCCTCAGATGGAAGAGATGCTTGCTCAAATCATGGTTAGTCAAGCATCTACCAACAAAAATTTGGAGCAATTTATGGTCGGTCAGGCAACCATCAATAAAAATTTTGATCAATTTATGACTAGTCAGATCACTACCAATAATGCTACACAAGCGGCTATTCGAAACTTAGAGACACAAATGGGTCGCTTAGCAAACATTGTGACTGAAAAGGTACAAGGCCAATTCCCTAGCAACACTGAAGTTAATCCAAAAGAAGGAGTTATGGCAATTACTCTCAGAAGTGGCAAAGAATTGAAGAAAGAGATGAAGAAAGAAAATAAGGGTGGTAAGAAAGGTAAGGATGAGGAGAATAAGGAGATCCCAAAAGTTTATGGTAACACTGAAGGACAGTCACCTTCCACTGATATGAAGCCATATGTACCCCCTATTCCTTTCCCTCAGAGACTGCAAAAGAAAGGGCAAGATGCTAATTTTCAAAGGTTCTTGGATATATTTAAGAAGCTCCGTATTAATATCACTTTTGCTGAGGCACTTGTGAACATGCCTTCATATGTCAAATGACTCAAGGAGCTATTGTCAAACAAGAAGAAGTTGGAAGAATGCACTCAGGTACCTTTGACTGAAGAGTGTAGCGCCATCCTGCAAAGAAAGTTGCCTCCAAAGCTAAAAGATCCGGGGATTTTTTCTGTTCCTTGTGTTATTGGGTCTTAACTGATTAATAATTGTTTATGTGATTTGGGGGCTGGTATTAATTTGATGCCGTACTCTTTGTGCAAGAAACTTGAGGTCACAAATCTAACACTTACGAGTATGACTCTACTGCTAGTTGACAGGTCAGTAAGATACCCAATTGGAATTATGGAAGATGTACTTGTCAAAGTGGGTAAACTGATTATTCCTGCTGATTTTGTGGTGTTGGATACTGAGGATGAACTAGACGTTTCTCTAATCCTAGGAAGACCATTCCTATCTACTGCGGGTACCTTAATTGATGTGCCAAATGAGAAATTGACATTTAGAGTCGGGGATGAAAAAGCTGAATTTAATATTGCCACCTCTAACAATCTCACTTTTAAGGAAACTTGTTGCAGCATAGCTATGGGGCAGAACTATCAAAGGCAAGAATTGACATATCCTCCCAGATCTGTCAATGTTGATAAAATTTCAATTCAAAAGATTGCCAAAGAGGAAGCAAAAGTTAGGCAAAAAGTGGCACCTTCTAGTCCCCAAAAGAAAAAGAACACTTGTGTAATCCGAACAGACTAACTGGTACCTGCTTTTATCATAAAGAGCCTCTCAAAGGGAAGGATGAAATTAAAGTGGAGGAAAAAGCCGATTCCTGAATCTAAATGGCTTAGATCAAAGCCTCTGGAGGATGACATCTCGTGATCTTCTAATTCGTCTAGCTATCGACGTTAAATTTAGCGCTTATTGGGAGGCAACCCAACATTATTTTTCTTCTTTTATTTTCTATTTTTATTTTCTTGTTTTCTTGCTCTTGTTACTCCAAACTCTCTCTCTCAAGATTTTTTTTGCAGGATTGAATTGATTATAGTGAAAACAAGCCTAGAACAAATACAAAAGACTCCAAAGAATATTTCAAGTATCATCTATAAATCAGGGGAGTCTCAGTTCCTTTATCTTTTATTTTATTCTTGCAACATTGAGGATAATGTTAGATCTAAGTATGGGGGGAGTTTATTAGATGTTCTTAGTTGATTTGTCCTAAGAATTGTGCTGATGTGCTGAAACTAGAAAATTTTTTCGCAAAATTATGTGCTTAATTGATTTTATTTAGATTTATTTTACTTATTTTTCTGAGCTAGTGGTTGTGTCTATCACCATAGGATACTCAATTGTTGTGTTTAATGGGGTAAGATAGTTAATTTATAAGTCAGGAACATGAGTCTTGAGACTATGAAATTGAGCACTATAACTTAGTATGTGATAGGTGTGGAAAAGTGACAGAGTTTGTAGGAAGATGGATTATACATTTATTTCTGAGCTCGGGTATTTACAATCATTGTGTATGAATTTATTATTTAATTGGAGAGATGATTAGAGGTTTAAATGAAAAAAAAATTAATATATAAATCCACTCCATTTGTTCAACTTGTGCTGAGTAACTTGGGGTACACATCACAAATGTGAGACTTTCAAGTCAAAAGGTGCAAAGTAAGCTATGAGTGAGCCAAAGGCATCTTGGTGCAGCGGGTTATGTAGCTTGAGTAACCGGGGGTACGCATCACAAATGCGAGATCTTCGCGTCAAAAGAGAGCATAACGGCTCAAGAAAAGCAAATAAATCCCTAGATAAAATTGAAGCATAAAGTGCGGGGAAATTAAATAAATAAATCCTTGTCGATCTCCATGCATATGAGTTGAGTTGAGGTTTATGCACAATTGATTGATGTATTTTAAGTTCTTAAATAAGTGTTGTAATTTTTCTTCTTCTTGCTTAGTTGGCTATCTAAATTTCTCACATACTAAGTATACACACACACTAAAGTCTCATAGACTAATGAGAATGATAAGTAAGTTGCTATTGAGTCTAATGTTTAATTTATTGAGTACTCCTTTTATTTATATTGGTGAAGGACTATCACTAGTAAAGAGAAGTGAGTTTGATAATCTAGAAATAACTTTATGAGTGCAGCACAATTTTAGTCTTGCTTGAGGACAAGCAAAGGTTCAAGTGTGGGGGGATTTGATGTGTCCATTTTATACATATAAAATACCCATATTTAAGCTTTAAATTGTACTTAAATATGTTTACATTGATATATTTTAGCATAATTTTACATATTTTTGTGTTTCATGACGTTATAGGTTCAGTTGAAAGCATTCGGAGCAAAAATGTTACAAATCGTTCATGTTGAAAAGTTATGACATCCTTCCGTATTTTGATCATAAATCTCACATATAAACTCCGATTGAGGTGATTTAAAATGTGTTGGAAAGCTAAGACATAGATCTAAAACTTTTATTTTTTGAGTTTTCCAAAATTCCAACGTTATCATGGTAAAAATTGAATTCAAAATGTCAATATGAGCTGATGACATTATGAAGTTAGAGTTGCACTGTCCGTACAACAGTAACCACCTGGCACCGGGTCAAATACGTACGGCGCCGGGTCAACACGAATTTTGACATTTTTCAGAAATTTAAAAGCACCCGGCACCGTATAAATTGATTTTATGGTTACCCGGTGCTGGGTCATGCAACAGGGGTCCGTAGAAACACATTTTTGACGTGTTTTCATGATGTTTTAAGCTTTTATGGGCTTTTAAAATTTTTCTATACAAAGATACATGATAAAAATATAATGGGAGATTCAGAAACGCACTCAAAATCAGAGAACATGGTTTTAAAAGCATCTGGGAGCAACTAGGAGCATTTTATAAAGAGAAAGCAAGGAGATTTGGGGAGTATTGAAGCAAGATTGTATTTTTCTTTATAAACTCTTCCTTCTTGTTATTCTTATCATGGTTTTGGATTTTAGTTTTGATTTAACTTTGATTTCTATGAGTAGCTAAATTTCCTAGTCAGGGGTAGGGATATAGTCTGATTGTGATTGATTGAATTTATTTCTTTAGTTAAGATTCTTTAATTTGTTTTTCAAGTTATATTTAACTTATGTTTTTATTATATTTATCTCTTTTATTCGTTCATATGGATTTTATGCTTGATCACCATAAAATCTAATTAATGGGTAAACTTGATGAACTGAGAGGTGAAGAGTGAACCTAGATATAGAGAGATAAATATGAATAACTAATCTAGAGATAGAATTAGAAATTCATGGTGATATATATTGTAGTTTTCAAGGTTTAATTAGAAAATTTAGTTGCGCGAGAGCAAATTGAATCCTAATTAAATAAGGACTAATTGATCGAGAGGTAATTAGGACGCTTTAGAAACAATCGTCACTATAATTATATAGAGTCTAACTAAGAAATAAAATTTAGTTATCTCATAAGGTGAATCATGATCCCTTGACGCTTCTAAAACTGAATTAAAACTCAGACTTCATTTTGTTTTCTATTTCTTTTTTTTTTAATTTGAATTATCAATTTCATTATCAATTAATTTTTGGGATTAAAAGTTTGAATTATAAATTTACTACCTCTCTTGGGTTCGACCTCTGGAATACTCCAGAGATTTTATTTTTATTACTGCAATTGACCCTGTATACTTGCAGGATTTCACGATCAATGCATTTTTATTTATTTATTTATTTTCAACATATTTTCTTTGTGCATGTATTTGATTTAGGGTAATTAAAATAAGTCTAAGACTATAATAAAGAAGTTCACACAATTAATTTAAGTAACCATCCTTATAATATAAATAAGTGCTTTAAAGAGCTTAAATATTTTTTTTATTGGCTCAACATACTTTAATTTTTCCATATTTTTTGAAAAAAATATTTTTCAATGCCTTCCCTTTAAGAAAATAAAATCTTGGTAATAACTTCATTTAAATGATTTTTTTTCCTTTTTTTACAACATCCATGTCATATTTATCTCTTGATTTTTTGACCAGATGTGACACATCTATTATTTTGTAGCTGCAATAGAAATTATGTTTGTCATCCACCCAATGAGGTGGAGATATGTAAAATTTCAAAATAAAATCCTATCGTTCAGTTTTGAAATAAATATCATCAAATTGAAAAACTTTTTTTATTTGCCAGAATCAAATTCAGAAACTTAATGAATATCATAAAATAATTGTTCAGGATAATATAACCAAAAAAAAAAACGATAAACAATTTTTACTCTTGGAACTCTGTCAACATTGATATTTTCACAAGGTATTTGGGTCCTAAGTTTTCATTAGATCAAGTCTTTCATGGTAAATTTTTTTTTATTTATTTATTTTTCAGTTATTTTCATTTATTTCCATCTGTTGCCTAAATTTATGATATTCTTCTTCTATGAACTTAAAACTTTTGAGTCTACCTTGTCATCTTCTATACCAGCATTGTGCAGTTAAAGATTCATCCATTCTCGTACGTGAAGCATATTTGTCTAGAACCCTTTCTAAAAGTTTTAATATGATTCTGCTCTGCAGCATTGACCTTCGAGTTAACTAGCATGTCCTACCTTCATCTCATTCGCTTATAAATTGCTTTAATTCCTTCACTTCTCATTGATCACATAGCTTCTCTTAACTAGGACATCCTGTCTTTCCCTTTTTCAGTATTTTTCCTTAAATGTTCTTTATAACAGCCTGGCTCTCTGTACTCCGAACCACGCACCATGGTAGATTTTACACTGGCGCCACTAGCAACGTGATAATTTTTGCAAGCCCTATGTTTTCAGACTGAGGTCACTACCGTTATTCAAGAAATGCAATTCATGTCATGAACAATGTGGAATGGCAAATTCGCAAAAGAGGGAGCAGAAGCAAGACGCAAGAAATCACTTCTCCTAATTAGAGCCTCCTTCCAGATTATATACTCACTAATTCACCTTTCTACAGGGATTAAGGATGAAATCCAAATCTCATAAGTCTTCTCCAACATTACAAATTACTAAACTTAATCCATAAGCGGACGATAAAGCAAAATAGTTCTTAAAAGGCTGAAATATCTCAGGACCCTGAGAAAAAGAAACAGCAGTTACACTTGCAGCCCTTGCTGGCATGCCATCCGAAACATGAAGGTGAAAAGGTCAAAGGTGAGTCTTGCTTTCTTCTAGCAATCTCCCTTCAATCCCATAGCTTCTGTCACATGAAGTATGTTGTCGTCTTTCCTCTTTATAGTGCTTGTGAAATTTCTTTCTCCCCACTCCCGCTCCCCTGGTTTTTTATTTTATTCTCGTTAATAGACCTGTAAGATGAATGGATGGGCAGAATGGCTCCAGCATAAACATGTTGTCCCGTGAAATTTTGTCTCTCCTCCTATTAGCATTATAATAAAAAAAAGTTGGAAATTGTCCATTTTCAGTGATTTACAAGCTTTTGATGAGTTTTTTACTCCTATTTCTCTATCATTATAATATAATGGCCATGCTGCATCCTAGTGTGGCAAAACTTCTGCTGAGGCAGAACACAGAACAGTGCCAGTTCCCTGTTTATCCCCAACCATTTTATTTAATGAACACTGAATTGAAAACCGTCTTAAACATCACCATCCAAATATGACCAACCCTTTGTCTCTAAAGATGTAGAGATTCCTATTTTTCTTAAATTATAGTAGTTGGCACAACTATGCATTCAAGTTCGTTGAATTAGTAGTATTTAATGATAGAAACAACTCCTCCCACAGACAAAAGATCCATATATGATGCTCACACCATTGGCTTTCCATGTTGGAACACAGTTTGAATTAAGATGCAGGAGACAGTGCCAAGGGATCCCACCTACGGCATATGGATTCTTGTGATTCCCAACTCAAAAACTGATGGATGAGCTGGGAAGTTTGGTGAGTGGGAAGCATTGAGCAAACAATGCAATGGAAGCACAAAGAATCATATTAATATGATATTATTGCACGTCCAATTTGTGACATGTGAGAGGAAAAATATTCTTCCTGTCTCCCTCTATTCTTTAGCTGTATAAGAAGAAAATGTCAACCACTGAAACTCACAAGTTTAGAAGAACTAGCATTTCTCCTCTCCAAGCCTCCTATTCCCTAAGAAAAGAAAATGACAGCCATTGAGTCAAACGCAAAGATCTCCTTGCGCATACGCTCTAATAGCTTTCCTACTGCACCTCACCCCCATGTATCACAATTTGAGGAGCAACTAAACAGATTGAAGTCTTCTGATTCTGCCTCCTCTTCATCTTCTTTAAACCACAAACTCAGTGGTTTGCAGGATTTACAAGATTACACTGATAAGGTGCTTCAATTGTCAACCACCCAACAAGTCTTAGCACAAGGTTGCAGCAAAAAATGGGTCGATGAATTATTAGATGGATCTCTAAGGCTCTTGGATATCTGTGGTACTGCTAAAGATTGTCTTGTCCAATCAAAGGAGTCCTTATATGAAGTTCAGTCAGCCATTAGAAGGAGAAGAGGAGCCGAGGCTGCATTCACAGTTGAGGCTGGAAATTATTTGGCTTCCAGGAAGAATGTGAAGAAAGCAATTCGAAAGGCCTTGGGAAATTTCAAAGGAATAAGAAATGAGTTCATAGTTTCTTCTACAAACAAAGAAAATGACATGGTTAGCATGTTAAAAGAAGCAGAAGCAGTCACCATAAGCACATTAGAATCTTTGCTGTTTTTCATCTCTGATCCAGAGGGACAATCAAAGCAAAGCAGATGGTCAGCAATCTCCAAGTTGGTGCAGCCAAAAAGAACAGCATGTCACTCTCAAGAATTGGGCACAAATGAATTCGAGAAGATAGATGCGGCTTTGAAGTCTCTCATCAGTCAAAAGCATACATCTGCAGACAATTTTCAAAGCCATTTGGAAAATTTGGAGATGTGCATTCAAGATCTAGAAATAGGAGTTGAGTGCCTTACAAGGAAACTTATCAAAACCAGAGTTTCTCTTCTCAACATCTTCAACCAATAGTTACACAAAATATTTAGGATAACCATGGGCACTCAAATCCAATTTTCCTCCATGAGTGTTTCATACTTGTACATGAATGCGATAAATAATACTGTTGTTTTACCGGGTATATGTTATCTTGGTATTACATTATGGGTATTTGATAATCTTTCTTCTTTCCAACTCCACAAATTTCAGTTTTTCAATTTTGTTCCCGTTATAGAATGTGGAATCATCTTCTGATCACGTTAAAGTTACCTTGAAAAATCCAAGTTTGAAAGCAGAATAACCTCGTTAATTTTCTCCGTCAACCTGTAAATATAATATCTGGTTTTACTGTTACATACATAGATTTATTTCTACCAGAAACACATGTAATTCAATCATTCAAGTCAAATGGAATCAAAGCATCATCCACATCAACTTTTATTGCCTCCACATGCAGGAGCAATAGGTTCAAATATTATATGCTATAACTACATTGAACAACGTGTAGTTTATTGCCTTAACATATATGGACGAATCAATAGGCAATTGGCTCAAATATTATATGCTCTAACTAGTTGTTTTATCAAGTCGATCACTCTCAACTTCCTGATATATGGAAAGAGTTTGTATTATTGTATAAGACACTAACGATAATGCTTATGATTACTTGTCAACATGTGCAACAGATCAATCATGGGAAGTTATATGAATTTCCAATTTGCAAGAGGCAATTTTATATATGCATTAATGAAGAAAGACATGACAACGTTACTCGTGCAGAGGGTAACATATTGAAGATACAGATAAGATTATGAGCAATGGCGCTCTTGTTTATGAGACATTATGTGTAGATCTGAATCTAGATTAGTTAACGTTCTTAGCATCTCATACCTCTTTTTGACATTTTTCCCCCTTTCTTCTGGGTCAGAAATTAAAATTTCACAACAGACAATTTTTTATTTTTTGAACTACATAAATATTGATAGTTTCACAAGGTGTGCAGGTCCTATCTTGGATAAAAAGTCTTTCTTCGTAATTTTTTATATAAATATTCTTTATTCTTTTTTCATTTATTTTCTTTATGCATATATTTGATATAGGGTAACTAAAATAAGTCTAAGGCTATAATAAAAGATATTTTGCACAATTAATTTAGGTAGCCCGTATCTAAATTTATTGGGTATTTAATTTTATTTTCATGCTTTATTAACTACCAAAATCTATTATATTTGCTTATCAAACTTCTTTTCTTCTCCCTTTTTTTTCTTTACAAATTTTTTTCGAAGTTTTACTTCAAAAAACAAAATTTTGGTGATGACTCTGTCTAAATTGATTTTCAAAAATATTATTTAAAAATTAATTTTCTTTTTTTTTATTTCATTCATGCCATATTTATCTATTAATTTAAGAATCAGGTATGACATGTATATTATTTTGTAGTTGAAATAGAGAATATGATTATCATCCACTGAGGTAAAAATTTGTAAAATTTCATTTGTTTATAGAGTCTGTAGCCGTCACCACTTTGGCCTTAGATATTCATGATTCATAAAAACAAGAATAGATAACGTAACTTTGCAGGATTTACATGCTTCATGGAGGATATCAGAGATGTAGATAAACACAAAAAAGTTATTATTGGAAGTGAGCTTGATATAACTTTGGGGACTAGACTTCCACGACGAAGCTTATATACCATGAGTTTCAGACCTTTACTGTTTTCTATTGGCAAGGAATCAACTTAGGTATGTTTACATCATATAACTTGAGAGAATTCGTTAAAAATTTTTATTTCATAGAGAGAGCTTGGGGGGAAAATGGTATATCTGTTTCAAAATAAAATCCTATATTGTAGAAAATGAGTTCAGTTTTAGAAGAAATATCATAAAATTGCCAGACTTAGATGACATATCATAAAGTAAATGTTCAAAAAGAGAGGTAGTCAACAACAAATATACAGAGAAAAGAAAACACATAACAGCAAAAGGTTGAGTAAGATTATTGAGTTTATATCCAAAGACAACTTCTTCAACGTTTTTTGCATGTAAAGTGCAGGTGAGAAGCTAATTTCTAACATAATTACATAACTATGTCTCCAATTTGCACAACTAAGGATAGATGATGTTAAGGAGGGCAACTCTAGTTTTGATAAATCTCCTAAAAAGAGTTTCAAGTCCTTCCACAAAGTCTTGAATCACCGACTCCAAATTTTCCAACTGGTTCTGCAAATGATCGATATTCTCTGACTTGCTTGTTGTGTGAAACACAAAAGCTTGCAATGCAGCATCTGCTTTGGCAAATTCATTATCGTCAGCTTCTTGTGTACAAGAAACCCTTCTGTTGTGCATTAGCTTAGAAACCAAAGACCAATTGCTTAGCTTTGATTCGGTTGGCCCAGAGATAAAACCCAACAGTGACTCCAAAATATGAAGAGTGACTACTTCCACATCTTTCAAAAGGCAAACCAATTCTGGAGTTTGATGACCCTTAGAGAACTTGCACTTATTTGAAGCACTCTTCAAATTTCCCAAGGCTTTGGAGATTGCCTTCTTCACTACCTTCCTCGAGGTCAAATATTTTCTGACTTCTACTGTCACCTCCATTTCACCTCCTCTTTTTCTTCTCATAATTGATTGAACCTCCCTTGCACACTCCTTTGTATGCAACAGTGCATCTTTGGCTGCAGTGCACGCATCTAGGTGCCTTAGAGATCCATCCAAGAGCTCTTCCACCCAATTTTCTTGAGTCTCTTGGACAAGGACTTCTCGAGTAAGGGAAAGTTGAACCAATTTTTCAACAGAATCATGCAAATCATGAAGGCCACTTAGTTTGTGGCTGAATGAGGATGATGATGAAGAAGAAGAGGAAGTAGCAGCAGCAGAAGCCTCTAATCTGCACAAGTGTTCATTGCAGTGTAGAATGAGAGGGTGTGGTTTAGAAGGCAAGCTGTTTGATCTAGCATGGTTATCAGAGGGTTCCATTTTTCTCAAGAGAAGAGAAGAGAAGAGAAAAACTTTGAGAATGGAGGCAGAATTGAATCCACAGATCTGCCTTCCTTTCCCTGAGTGCAATATATATTGTGGATGTGGGAGACGAGGAATCTCATCTGAACACATATCAATGAGTCCTAACTGATTTAGATTCAGATCCAAACTTGACCTCAGATATGTCAATGCCATTGTCTCTTGCATTGCAACAATCCAACTCAGACTCTTTGTTTTTCTTAAAACTTAGAGCCACACATATCATAAATGTACGTTTATTTTGTCCAGCACACGAGTGACATTGACAACCATTTCTTCGTTGTGTTTTATGCATACTAAAGTTGTCTCTTGACCTTTCCCAAACAGTTCATGCATTAAATGCGATTCGTCTTTCACACGGGTGAACACATGTAATAAGCAAATGTGAAATTTAAAGTAGATCCAGCATAAATACACCAACCTAATGGAGGATGGTCATTTACTAGAAAACCTTTGACATGTTTGCCTGTCCATTAATAATTGGCTGGGTATTCCTCTAGTCTTAAATATAAGACATTTTCAACTATCTTACATATCTTAAAAAAATGAGTTTGATCATTAAATTTGTCAAGAAATTTCAATATTTTCCACCATTTGCCTTTATTAATTATATTATCTCTCATATTTTTTTTAATATTTATCTCTCACCTATTAATTATAGATTATGAGTATGAATGGAAAAAATATATATATACTAAACAATCCTATAATATGTATTAAATAATACTTGTGGAAGGTGTCTTATATTTAGAACCAGATGGAGTATATGAACTCCTCTCTTAATGGAGTTATATTTCTTATGGGAAATAAGCATTGAATCACTTGACCACACAGTAAGAAAATAAAATGACCCTGCTTTGCCAAAAACTTAATTCACAACAACTATTACTACACATTGCGCTGAGAAGGAAATAGAAGGTTAAAGATTTTTTTTTAGTTACGTGACAATTGAAATATGCATTGTGTAAGCGAATAAATTAATATAGTTTTTAATATCCACTACTCTCCCTGTTTTTCCAATAACCGAGGAGGGTGAGTTATAATGAACTGTCTATTGAAATAAGATATACCCAACTAATTGGCTTGTCCAGATAATGTATAATGTCGTTCCTTTGGCGTGACCAGATATTTCCTTTGATTTCACTAACAAATATTCAAGAGCCTCAGGTATCCATCTGATAATTCATCAGTCCATTTTTGGCTGCAGTCTCGTGCTTTTGATGTTTGACACTTAAAGCAAGCAACTTGTCAATGCATTCTTGCAAAACCTTCAAGTCAATGAGTTTGTAAATTAAACAAGAAGAAGCAGCAGATTCGGGACACTTCTGACACATAAAGCTCTGTTTTGGATACTATAGCTGCCATTTTCTCTTCTCAGAAAACACAAGGTTAGGAGATAATGTACATACAATTTTTGGGAACTCTTGAATTTTAGTGATTGGGATATGCTTCATATATATATGTATATATATAGCCAACGAATTGAGGGGAAAAAAAATAACTATATTTTTCCTCAAATGTCACCAATTGGGTATGTAATTATATCATCTTGATTTTGTAAGCTCAAGAAGAAGAAAGATGGAAAACTAATGGAGGGGAAGGAGTTTTTCACTCGTTCACTCTGTTTAACTTCAGACTGATTTTCTATACAAAGATACAAATAAAACTACTTTTCATCTCCATCCATATCAAAAGGCGCTGACAACCAGAGACCAGCTTTCAGCAAAAGCTATCCTAAATAATAAAGTTGCACATTAACCACACGCTAATAGATTCGGATCTTAAAAAACTACCGCGTCATTGTCCGCGCAATGCTTCCTGCGGCTCGAGCTTCCCGAGTCACCCCTAAAGATTTGAAATTTGAATCACATGGGGCTCCTCAAATATGGCATATGCCCAAGATGGAATCTTTCTGAGTTGTCTTGTATCCCCATCTTAATACAAGTCACTGATATTAAAAACTCATTACATTGTAATCGGAGCTTCTGTCTGCAGGAGAAGGAGCTATTATAATTTTTTATAGCTTGCAGTTTATGAATCTGCCTGTTCAGAACAAGATAGATAATGGTAGAATGATGCTTCCTGTTCATATATTGATAATGGTGAATAATGAATGGCGATGTTCTTGCAGTGTCTTCAGCTCAGTATTTGCCAATGAATCAAATTTTTATATAAAAGCATGCTAGCCTCTATTATCCAAGATGTGAACTTGTGAAGTGGAAGAGGAATCGTGCATTCATCAAGATATTAGAGCTTGTCTTTCTCTCTCTGAAATATGGCTAAGACTATTTGATACAAAATACTGCTTATGAATTTTGAGTTTAAATATTATTAAAGACTAGATTAACTTCTCTTCCTCTAGAAGGAGCATGCATAACCCCAATAGGAAGAAATTTATTGTATGGAAATATAAAATGCTTTATTATGGAAAAATGGCATTTCCTTTTGCTAGGTTTGGTATAAATGAAAGGGATTTCTTGAAAGGGAGAATAAGAGAGAAATCCTTGTAAAATTTGTTGGATATATATTATTCAAATTTTTTATAAATAAAATATAATATTTTCATAGAATCCTTCCCTTTATTTTCTCCTCTCTTTCTATTTCCTTCAAAATGTCTCCTTCTTATCAAACATGTCCTTTGGTCATGGACGAGAAGTGAAGCTAATATACTGTATTTTTCCGAAGTATAATATCTAAGCTAATTGGCTAGGAATCAATGAATTAAAGGAAGTAGAAGCAAAAGTCTCTAATCTACTCAAGTATTCATTGCAATTGAAGATTGAGATGGTGTTAAATTCTATCCTTCAAATGTTTATCTTAGAACAATGATTTCACCGTGGCGAATGTGCTTTTAAAATTTAAATTATCATATCATAACTGGAATCAAAATGCACTTGTTTGAGAGAAGAGGAGGCAATAAAAAATATATCAACCAAAATTTAAGTAGTCAACATTTATTATCTCTAGACAGCTACATTCATGTACAAATTTGTATATATGCCAAACTAAGACACTGCAAAAATTTGATACCCCCATCAATACAATTAGTTATTGAGGATGTTGAGAAGGGAAACCCTAGTTTTAATCAAACGGCTAAACAAGAACTCAAGCCCTTTTTCAAGGTCTTGAATTCGAGACTCCAAATTTTCCAATTGGTTTTGCATATTATTATCGTTGTCTCTCTTGCTTGTCAAATTGAGTACAAAGCACTGTATTGCTGCATCAATTTTGCGTGAATTCACTTTCTTCTGCTACTTGTGCACGGGCCACCTTCTGGTGTGCATTAGCTTGGAAACCAAAAACTAGCTGCTTGGCTTTGCTTGTGTTGATCTGGAGATGAAATTCAAAAGTGACTCAAATATGGAAAGAGTCACTCCTTCAACTTCTCTTAACAAGCTAACCAAGTTACAAGAAGATAATGAGTTTCCTTTCTTAGCCATACCCTTCATATTCTCCAAGGCTTTCAAGATGGCCTTTCTCACCACCTTCCTAGAATTCAAAAACTTCTTAGCCACCACTGTAAGTTCTACTTCACCTCCTCCTCCTCCTCTTCTTCTCATAATCGATTGAAGTTCTTGTGTGCACTATTTGGTATGAAGTAGAGCATCTTTGGCTGCAGTACACACATCCAAGAGCCTTAAGGATCCATCCAAAAGCTCATCCACAATATTTTCTTGATGCTCTTGGAGAAAGGCTTCTTGGGTGAGTGGAAGTTGGGCAATTTTTTCAACATAATCATGTAGATCCTTCAAGCCTCCTAGTTTTTGGCTAAGTGATGAAGAAGAAGAAGAAGAAGAAGAGGGTTCATGGGAAGAAGTCCTTAATCTGTCCAAGTGTTCTTGGTACTGAAGAATGAGAGGGTGTGGTCTAGAAGGCAAGCTATTTGAGTGAGCGTGGAAATGGGATTTTGAGTTCAAAGGAGAGGACACCATTTGTTGCTTCAAGAGAAGATGTAGGGCCTGAGGTTGAATGTAGAACTGAGTCTATGCATCTACTTATATATTTTATGGAAATAGGAGACACAAGGAATCTCATCTTGAACTAATATCAATGAAAGCCTAATTGGTTTAAGATTAGATCACAACAAACCCATTAATATGCTAGAGCAATGTTTCCCACAAGAAAGGTTTCCAACTCATCTTTGTATTTTTTTTTTCCGGTTGATGCAAGAGATTGCACTCTTCTCCATTATCACATGTTCATAATATATTTATTACTAACCAACACGTTTTTTGCATTATATTAATTGCAATAATTGCTTGGTTGCAAATTTTTATTTGCTATGTTGTTGCCAATAATTTGCTAAGAAAACTTGCATATGGTTGTGGGACTAATCTACGCGTGTGGGCAATGGCTTTTTTAATTTTTAACAAGACCTGGATCACCAAAAATTGAAATAATTTTTTTTTCCTTTCTTGGGTTTGAAATACTGTTTTTTTATGCCTTTTTATAAGCTCGATGTATGGTATTGTGTGCAAGCAAGCTGAGCTGTAATGTTTCTAGGCCTGGAAGAACATATCTCTTTCGTCACTGAAAGCGTGTGAAATGAGTTCAATTAGTTTTTTTATCAAGCTATTGTTCTAATACTTTTTAAACTTGAAAATTTGCTTTTATTAATGTCAATAATTCTACTCAATCTCCGGCGGTTAAAGGAAGAACTTTAGAAATTGTACTTGATTTGATTTACACAAACAATATGATATGCTCATGAAGTATGTTAAATGACAGTTCTTTTACCCTCTTGCTTTCTTACTCAGTTGAAATTTGTATCCCTTCATTTAAGGATAGAACTAAGAAGCTCACTTCTGAGATCATCTATTGAATAATAAACCTTTATTTGAAAATGCATTTCTTCGATTTAGAACTCTAAGATCATTGTCTTATGGATATGTGCTTATAATGTTGTCATAAAAAAATTGCTCTAGAAGATAGAAAGTTTGCTATGGAAGACAGAAAATGGAGATTGATAATGCAACCAAAAATAGAGTTAGACGGCCAATCTATTATCAATATAGTGCCACGTTAAAGCTTTTCATTTTCTAGTGCATATCTTTGGAGGGACCATCATCTTCTACCTATGCATAATACTTGTGAGGGTGACAAGACTGTGATAAAGCTGCAATTATTAATCCGAAGGTTTTTTCTAGTAATTGAAGAACTTTGCCATTGATTTAAGTATTTTCTAATCTCTCACAAATTGGTGGTAAATGTATAGATATATCAGAACTTATTGGCCACTTGCATTTGGAGATAATGTATCGAAAATAACTGCAGGTTATTCCATAGATATTTTTCATCATTATATTCGTCTTCCAAAATCCAAACAAATGTAATGTGAAAGTGAATGTAAGCAGCTTTCTATCAGAATAAAATTGGATTAGTACAGTATATATAGAGCTTAAGAGAGAAGGTCAAGAACATAATAGCCAAAGATTGAGAAAGAGTATTGTTATTTATATCTAAGGACTAGATTAAAGCTTTTCATGTACAAGTGTATCTAATAAGCTAGATTCTACTAAAATTTAGGAATTTACAACAAATTATTGTCACTAATTTGCACAATTAGTAATTGAGAATGTTTAAAGGGCAACTCTAGTTTTGATAAATCGCCTAAAAAGAGTTTCTAGTCCTTCCATAAAGTCTTGAATCACTAACTCCAAATTTTCCAACTGGTGCTGCAAATGATTGATGTTTTGTGACTTACTTGAACTGTGAAATACTAAGGACTATAGTGCAGCATCTACTATGGCAAACTCATTCTCATCTGCTTCTGGTGTGCATGAAACCCTTTTATTGAGCATTAGCTTGGAAACGAGAGACCAATTGCTTGACTTTGACTGTGTTGGCCCAGAGATAAAACTCAATAATGACTCCAAAATATGAAGAGTGACTACTTCCACATCTTTAAATAGGCTCACTAATTCTCCAACTTGATGACCCTTGTGTGCAGGAAAGAATTTGCTCTTATTTGAAGCACTCTTCAAATTTCCCAAGGCTTTGAAGATTGCCTTTTTCACCACCTTCCTAGAGGTCAAGTATTTTCTGACCTCCAATGTCAGCTCCATTTCAACTCCTCTTTTTCTTCTCATAATTGATTGAACTTCCCTTGCACATTCCTTTGTATGCAAAAGAGCATTTTTTGCAGATGTACATGCATCTAGGAGCCGGAGAGATCCATCCAAGAGCTCATGTAGGCATTCTTGGACAAGGACCTCTCTAGTATCGGAAAGTTGAACTAATTTTTCAACAGAATCATGCAAATCCTGAAGGTCACTTAGTTTGTGGGTGAATAATGATGATGGTAAAGAGGAAGCTGCATCTGAAGCCTCTAATTTGGCTAAGTATCCATTGCACTTTAGAATTAGAGGGTGTGGTTTGGAGGGCAAGCTGGTTGAATGAACATGGTTACAATGGGAGTTTGAGTTGAAAAGAGAGGCTGCCATTTTTCTTCAAGATTAGAGAAAAGCCTTGAGGTTGAATTTGCACAAGCACAATTGACTCTATGATTCAAATATACATTAGAGTTTGGGAGATAAGCTAAAGGAATCTAATCTCAACTCATATTAGTATGCTCTTGCAGATTTAGATTCAAATCCAACATAATACCATAAATTTTTATGCATTGTCTTTGGTACATTAACACTCCAACTCATACATTTTTATTTAATCCCACTGGTAGAAATTATATTTGCACCATCATTTAATCCGGCTGATAAAAGACCTTGCCATCTCTTGCTTCATTTCTAGTCAATGTCATGCTTATATAAATTAATCTTCAGCAAATAGAAGTTTCATATAGATGTGGCTTATCTGCTGCACGTGTGGACAAACAACTATAACTTGTGTATTGACTAACATATTAGCTTTTGTACTCCTAACTAGAAGACAACCAGCACACTATTCATTGCACATTCATAGGATGTAAAACTTGAATCAATTATTCATTCATGTGCAGGCATTGATAGTTTTTCTAATTGTTTAATCAACTTGGCAGGATATGCCATATTGACAGCTCAGATATGGATTAAAATTGAATCGAATAGTTGAACCTCATGCATGGGCTTAAGAATATTTTATCAAGTGTTCAATTATTACAGTAAATAAGTGGGTTGAAGAAAATACCACAAGGTTGTCTTCTGAGTCTAGTTTCTCTTATTCACTTTACTAGGTTGTTGGGATTAGGCTTGAAGTTTTGATGATTATTATTTAGTGATCACCCTAATGACTGTTGAAAAGGCTAACAGATAGGATAAGGATTCAAACTTTGAATCCCATGTGAGGCATAATACTTGGTTTGGAGATGTTTCTAATTATTATTTTCTATTCCTCCTTCTCCTTTATCCTTCATTTTGTTTTCACCTAAAAATGAAATAGAATCCCACTGTAACATAAGATTAGCAGTAGGATGGTTAATGGGTGGATTGAATAAAACAACTAATCAGGTCTTATAAATATACAAGGTCGATCATAGTAATAAAAAGTCTAGAGTATTCCGAAGTCGAACCCAAAGGAGGTTGTGAAATTTACTAATCCACAATTTTTAATCCAAAAGCAAATAACAATTCAATTAGGAAATTGGAAATTAAAAAGGAAAGCAAACAATTCAATATCTAAATTTAATTCAGTCACTAGAAGTGTTAAAGGATTGAGGTTCACCTACCGAGATAACTCAATTCGCTTTTTTTATTAGACTCTATACAATTATAGTGATAGTGTATCCATTATGTTCTAATTACCTCTCAACATATTAGTCTGTGTTAATTAGAGTCGAATTCGCTTTCGTATAATACACATATCTAATCAAATCATGAAGCTACAACCTAAGTCATTGTAAAATCCTAAATCTATCTCTAGTTCAGTTATCTATGTCTGTCTTCCTAAGTCTAGGCTTGCTCTTCTCCTCTCAGTTCTTGAAACTCACCTACAGATTAGATTTTATTATGGTCAGTCACAAAATCAATAATAGAGCAAAGAAGACAGATATAATGGAAGAAAATAAAGAAATCAAATATACATATTAAAGCTCAAATCCCAAAGTTATAATCAGAAAATTAGAACTGAGTTAATCCTAGTCATGCTATATCCCTATCCCTAACTGATGATTTAACAATCCATAGAAATAGTCATCTCAACACAAATGGAACCACAAATCATTAAACAAAGGTTACAAAAGAAAAAGGTAGAAAGGAAGAAACTCGAAGGTTGCTAAAAAACTCCCTCAATCTCTTGCTCTTTCTCCGCCCTTTGATTGTTTCTAGTGCTCCAAAAGCCTCAGAATCACGTTCTCTGGCCTCTAGGTGCTGGATTGAATATGTTTTTATGTTTCTCTCGCGGCTCTTTATATAGAGGAGGTCTAGAAGCCTATAAAATCCCACAAAGATCACAAAACCACATAAAAAGCACGTTGTTCTACAGTAACGAGCTAATGCTGTGTCCAGCTTATTTTTCTACACATAGCACCGGCTCCAACGCGTCATGTCTCAAGGAACGAGACCACCCAGTGCCAGCTGAGTGCCCTTCTTTGTTGACCTAGCACTGAGTTTATTCATATGATCAATTCCGCTTTGCCTTCTCACCCGGCTACGGGTGAGAATTCATGCTAGGCCGGATAAGTTCGCATTTCAGCATTCTTTTCCTCTTTTTTGAACATGCTTTGCTCAAAACTACTAATAAATATTCCTGCGATGCAAATATACTCCAACTTATGCAGAATCATGTCAAAAAGTATCAAATCACAATATATTGAGATGAGAATAGGTATAAAATATGAGTGTTTTGTAGGCATAAAATAGACACATAAAATCCCTCATACTTGAACCTTTACTTGTCCTCAAGCAAAACTAAAATTGTACTTATCTCAAAAAGTCATTATTTAGATTCATCAGGTCTATTCTCCCTTACTAATGATAGTTCATCACCAATATAAGCAAATGAGTGCTCAAATAAATTAAATATTAGGTTCAATAGCAACCCACATGTCATTCCTATTTATCCATGCGACTTTAGTGTATGTGTGTATCTAGCACATAACAAATACAGAGAACCAATCAAGTATAAGGAAAGAAAATTATAACACTTATTTAAGAGTTTAAAATACCTCAACTAATTGTGCATAAACCTTAAGTCAACTCATGTGCAATAGAGATCAACAAAGATTTATTTATTTATTTCCCCACATAATGTGCTTCAATTTTATTTGGGGATTTAGTTATTTTTCTCGGGTTGTTATGCGCTCTTTTAAAGCGAAGATTTCGCATTTGTAATGTGTACCCCCGGTTACTCAAGCTAATATAAACCACTACACCAAGATGCCTTTGGCATACTTATTATAGCTTGTTGAATCAAGTGTTTTGATTATTCCAAACAACCAGAGCTTGGAATGAAGATATCAAAGAGGAACAAGAAATCTCAGAAGAAATCCAGAAAGAAATGAATACAAGATTAATTTGTAAGATTTCTCACAATGTTCACAGAGTAAAAGGCATTGATCTTGATTTTCAACTATTCCATGTTAATTTATGATAAATTTGAAAAATACTCACTGACAGACGAATTTTGAACTATTAAACTTCATATGTTATTTTAAAAATTTGAACTTTGATATATGAAATTCGAAGTTACAGAGATGTTGCCTCTGATAGACGAATTTCAGTCTGCTGAAATGTGAATTTCGAGTCAAGCATAAAATGTGAAAAATGAAAAATTCGTTTGAAGCTGTGTCAAAGTTCATATGAAATTAGAGTACAAAAAAAGTTCAAAGTCAATCCTTCTGATAGACGAATTTTGGTTTTGAAAATTTAAACTTTTAAGTGAAAATGTATGAGCTTGATTAAATGTCCCTCTGACAGACGAACTTTGGTTTTGAAAATTCAAACTTTGAAATGAAAACATATACGTCTAATAAGAGGTTTCTCTGATAGGTGAACTTTGGAGACGCAAAATTCAAATTTCAAAAAGAAGAACTCTTGTGTCATATTGAATTACTTACTGACAGACGATTTTGAATACCCAAAATTCGAATTTCAAGTGCATTGTAGCAATATGGAATAACTGTTTACACTTATCAGAAGAACTTTAAACTTAAAAATTTGTATGTTCCAACATGAAAAATATTTATCAAGATCAAAATTCGAATTTCACCTTTGAATAGACGAACTTTGAAGTTCAACGTTAAAGACTTTAACTTATGGTTTTTGCAAAATTTATCTGTTGACACCCTAAAATTTGAACTTTGGATGTCAGACGCATTAAATACGGTTGGTGAACAGCTAGTTTTGCAGAGTAACCATTGGGTAAAGCCTCTAACAGCTAGATCTTGTCTCTAACATATAGTTAAGATATAAATCTATAAATAGAACTTCATTTGAAGTTGTGGGTAACAAATTTTCATTGTATATACTGAAACTCTGTCAAAATCTTCAACTCTTTAATACTACATTTATTGCATTTCAACTATCATACACACTCTAAATTAGAGAGTTTATCTTGTTGTAAATTATCTTATCTTGATCTGGAAGAACGCTTTTCTTGTGAGGGGATTTCACGAGGGATTTGGAAAGTACTTAGCTAGAGTGCAGAGTGAGAATCTGTAAGCTCTTGGAACAGAGCATAAGATTATATTGTGGCATTGCAAGATAGTGAAAAATCTCAAGTGGTAACTTGAAAACTAAACGTAAGTCAAGAGGAAGAAACCAAACCAGGATAAATCTTTGTGTCTTTCCTTCCTATACCTTACTTACTGCTTTTTTACATTTTGCACTCTATTTTTTTGCTACTTTTGCTTTCACTGCTCTTTTATATTTTTGCAGAAAATTTCAAACTTCCCAATTCATCCTCCCTCTTGGAAAGCCAACAGACCTAACATAGCTCATATTGCACCATTTGATGTGAAAGACAACGCTTTTTAGTGAAGCCCCCTAGTTACTAAGTACAGCTCGAGCCAGCAGAGTGGATTTTTTTTTTTTTCAATTTTAGGCCTTGAATCTTCTCTTCAACTAAATAATCTATTCATACATAACAATTGAAAACACCAAAGTTCAGAAATAAATGTACAATCTATCTTCCTATAAACTCAATTACTTATCCATACCTATCATATGCTAAGTCATAGTGCTCAAATGTATAGTCTTAAGACTCATGCTCCTGACTTGCAAATTCACTACCTTACCCCATTAAGCACAAATTTGAGTGTCCTACGGTGACAAACATAACAACTAGCTTAGAAAAATAAGTCGAATAAATCCAAATAATATCAATTAAGCACAAAAATGCATGTAAAATTTTTAAATTTTAGCACATCAACACAATTTTTAAAGACAAGTCAAATAAGAGCAACCAAATAATAAACTCTCTGTGAACACCACATTTTATCCGGGTATTTCAAAAAAAAAAAGAAAAAAAGTAAAATAAGTTTAATAATAAATAATAATATCTAAATGAAAAAACAACAAAAAGAAATAAAATAATAAGAAGAAAGTTGCAAGAATTAAATAAATAAAATTAATATACAAATACATAACCAAAAAAATATATATAATAAAAATAATAATAATAAAATAAAATAAGATAAAATAAAAGAGGAGGGGTGAATACTCTGGGTTTCATAATACTGGGCTTAAAACGCAGCCCAAGTATTTCAAGCCCACATGACCACAAAAAAAAAAAGGGTGAGGGGGCAAGTTTTCTTTGGGCCTCAAGCTGCTAGGCTTGAAATGCTGGAGCATTTCAAGCCCACGAAGCCACCATTACTGAGCCCTAGCTAGGGCTCACTTGCGTGAAGTTGGCCGCGAGGAAAAGCTGCAGGGCAGAGCAGAGGAAAGACAGAAACAGGGAGGTATGGCCGCGAGGATGAAAAGCTGGAGACGCGGCCAGGGAAGGGCAGAGACACCGAGGAAGGAGCAGAGGGCAGAGGAGCCGAGGACTGAACAAGAAAAGACAGAAGGAGAAAAGGCACGAGCAGCAGCAAGAGAAAAAGAAAGGAAGCAGAGGGGATAGCTAGGGTGAAAAGCTGCCATGGAGGCGGTCGCGAGAGAAAGCTGCAACGGAGGGAGACGTGCACGGCTTGAATTGCAGAAGGGGCACGCGTGTCGCAGAGGAAAGTAGCCGGAGCAGAGAAAAGGGGGAAGGCGATGGCAGGGGACCACGCACTTGGGAGCTTTATAAAAGCCGGGAGACCACGAAGACCTCGGGGGGCTGGAGATTGGAAGGAAGGAAAACCAGAGGAGAAATTTCAGAGCCACGGTGAGATCCGAGCAAGTGAGGCGAGACTGAGGAAAGAAAAGGGGCCGCCGGAGTTGGGGTGGAAGAAGCCTGGGGACCGAGCTCGAGCCACTGACCACCGAGTTGCAGAGATCCGGTCTCGGTAAAATTTGCTGTTTCAATTTCGAATTTTGTTGAAAACTTGCTAAATCCTGGTTCTGTCCTGTAAATACTGAGTATCATTGGTTAAGACAATTCTGGTATCATTGACCAAGGCCCTGGAGCCGGAAGTTCTTGTGGGATTTTCGGTTAGTACTCTGTTTTTGATTGCCACACACGGGACGCAGGTTTCTTGACAGAGATTTAGGATTGAGTAATTCTTGTCTAGACTAGGTCAATTATTTCGACAATGGTTGATTTTCTGAGTTCTTCCAATTTATTTACGAGCCTTGGGGAATCCCGGGTTTAGTTTACTCATCCTGTCTTCTGAGGGGTTTACATAAATCTTGTCGATTTTGTTAGCCTGGAAAATCATAATTGTGAATTGGGTCATTCGAGTTTGCTTGTGAGAGGCCTTTGCCCTGCTTGTGACTCTGTTCATGGATCAGTGTTTGAGCCCCTGGACCTCATATCCAACTGGATTAGGGGAGCGTGGCTTCATGTGTCGTAGGAACCCAGTGTCAAATGGTGTGTCTAAAGTTGGTAAGGAGCAAGGCAGTAATTATAGAATTGAGGTTATCTGTTAGGTAGGGATTGGTCAGTTGGAAGATTATGCCTTGAGGGGTGTTGCGCCTTCTTGATTCTGCATTTTCAGCTCTGTCTTCTCATGTGCGCCGTGAGGTTGGGTCCGTTTTTCCTTTGGGCCTCAAGCGTAGAGGCCCGCTACAAGAGGTTCTTTGCTCTTCTATTCGTGGGCCTGTTTTGTGTTGCTATGAATTTTTTTGTTTATTTGGGCCTATGAATTCTTTGCTTGTTTGGGCCTATGAGTTTTTTGGGGCCTATGATTTTTTTGCTTGTTTGGGGCTATGAATTTTTGGCTTGTTTGGGCCTATGAGTTTTTTTTCTTTTGGGGCCTATGAATTCTTTGCTTGTTTGGGCCTATGAGTATTTTTTTTGGGGCCTATGAATTTTTTTTTTGCTTGTTTGGGCCTATGAGTTTTCTTTTGTTTGTTTGGGACTGAGTTTCTTCTTTTGTCTCTTCATTTTTTTTCTCTCTCTCTTTTTCCACCCATTGATTCGCTTTCTGGTGTTAAAATCATGCAATATACTCAACCGGGCACCAAAGGCTATTATCATTGCTATTTTTATTGAATAAAACGTATGTGGCCAAAAGATGACAATATTTGGAGTAATGATATATTCGGAAAAGTATTTAATGACTAGGTCATATGAGTTTTCTAAATTAGAATTAACTAAGTTATCACGCGCGACTGCGAGTCCACGTAGATAGAGGTTTAACTTGTTTGTTGAGATAAACAATTTTTGATCTATAAAATCTTCAATGCCTTTTAAAATGAGAAAGGAGCCAAATTATCTAAGATTCTCACACCTTTATATTTTGCGATCATTGTATCCCGAAGGTTATAGAATTTTCGCCGGTATTTTGATTCACTACTTATCAGGTGAAACGGTGAGTTCATATAGATACTAGTGGGTTAAAAGACTTATTTTGAAAATAAACTATTTTGAGAGCGATAACAAAAATAGCGTAGGGCGTCGTGAAATATAAGAGATGAATAAATCCTTTCCTCTAAACTACTCATTTCAAAGGGAGTAGGTATTGATATTATATTTTAAATATTTCAAAATGTCTCAAACCGAAGATTCAGCTATTTTACAAAAATAGAAATAATTGATTCAATTAACCACACCACGTGAGGTTTTCGGAACCCACGCAGGTATGTGGGTTCACTGAGTTATCGCGTGAGGTTACGAATTCACGTAGATATATCAGTTAAATGACTCTTTTAAGAAAACGATTACATTAAAAAAAAAGAGAAATAAATAAATTATGATAGCTTAACAAGTTTTTCCAATTTTATTCCAAAAATATATAATAAAATTTTCATTCGAAAAAAATATAGTAGTATTTTCTATTTTTGCTTGAATGATATAATAAAACCTTTGTGCCGCGAGGTTTAGAGCTTTTGCAGGTAATGAAGGAATCAAGCTATGGGGTGTGGCTGCGAGCCTGCAATAGATAGATTGGTTTTCTTTTAAAAGAAAAATTCTCAAAAATATAAAAATATATTATTTCAAAAGTCAAAAATCAAATAAAAGTATTTTCCAAAAATAAAAGAAATATTTCCAAAGTAAAATAAAATAAGAGTAAGTAAAATGGAATTAAATTGTCTTTTGCAAATTAAAACACACCAACTCAATCTCAGAAAATTGTTTCGTTTGCAAAAAGTTAAATTATTTTCAATTAACTTGCTCTTAAAAGAAAAAAAAAATATCAACAAAGTGACACGCATTTATAGTCCCGAACTACATGGACTTTGATCCCCATCGCAGGGTACGTAGGCCCCAGGCTCTGATCTTGGGTCAAGTCCGCCTTTGTAAATAAATAAATATTTCCTGATTTATTTGGTGTTTTTTCTCTCAATTTAATCAATGTTTTCCCAATTTATTTTCTCAATTCCTTTTCCTCATTTTGCTTAAATGTCCTTAATTTTAATTTAATTTATTTTGTTTTCCAAACTTTCTTAATTTCTTCTTTCTCTACCCATTTTCTCGCATATGATTTATAAAAGGAAAACCAAAATATATTTTTAAGCCATATTAATTTACACAATCAACGTAAGGTAACCGTTCCTAGGAACGGGTGTTGTGGGGTGCCTAACACCTTCCCCACACACAATCGACTCCCGAATCCAACTCTGGTTACGCAGACCATCCTTTCCTCTTTAATAGGTTTCCCAAGATTTTCCTCAAAATTTTGGTGGCGACTCCTCACAAGTCGGTTTTCATAAGAAAACCAGATTTGTTCTCTTTTTCCTTTTGTCGCATTTTTCCGGGTGCGACACTCTCCCTCCATACTTTGATCCAACATTGTCCCCAATGTTGCAGGAAATAAAATAAAAGATAAAGGACGTAAGACTCCCCTAGATCGTTTTTACAACACTTAAAGTGCTCTTCAAAGTCCCTTACATGTGTTCCAAGCTTGTTTCCACTATAATCAAATTAATCCTACGACAAATCTTAAGGGAGGGAGTTTAGAGCAATAAGAACAATAAAACAAAAACAAAAGTTAAAAGAAGAAAAACAATATTGGATTGCCTCCCAATAAGCACTAAATTTAACGTTGATAGCCAGACGAAGAGTAACATATTCAAACTTCCTACAGTGAGATAGAATGAGCCTTTTCCATGAAGTCACCATCATAGTATAGATTCACGCGTTGTCCATTCACTACAAAAGTGGTTCTATCATATCCCTTGATCTCTATAGCCCTATAGAGCCGCACATCAGTGACTTCAAATGGCCTGGGCCACTTGGACCTCAACTTCTCAAGGAAAAATTTAAGGCGTGAATTAAATAGTAATACTTTTTGCCCAAGCTTAAATTCCCTATTCAAAATCATCTTGTCATGTCAAGCCTTGGTGTGCTCTTTATAAATCCAGGCATTCTTATAAGACTCTCTTTTTGCAGTATGCATTTTTCACTTGTATCCTTCAAATCATAATTCAAAGCACGTACAGCCCAGTATGCACAATGTTCAAGTTCTACAGGGAGATGACAAGATTTACCATAAACAAGTCTATATAGAAACATGTCTAATGGTGTTCTATATACAGTCATATATGCCTATAACACATCATCTAGCTTAATTGATGAATCCTTTCTAAATGTATTAACTGTTTTTTCTAGAATTCCTTTCAATTCCCTATTAGAAATCTCAATCTAGCCACTAGCCTGTGGGTGATATGTGGTGCTAACTCTAAAATGACATCCATATTTATACAATAAAGCATTAAATTGATGATTTCTGAAATACACCCCATTATCACAGATAATTGCCCTTGGGACCTTAAACCTAACAAATATTTTTTTCACAAATTCAACTACACTAGCAGCAGTGTTGTTAAGTAATGTAGAAGCCTAAACCAATTTAGTAACGTAATCAACAGGAACAATAATATATAAGTTACCATATAAGGAAGGGAAAGGGCCCATGAAGTCTGGCCCTCAAACATCAAAGGACTTAACTTCCAATATACCTTGTTGGGGCATCTCATGTCTTTTACCAATAGAACCCATGTGTTGGCATCTATCATAGTTAGTCACGAAGGTCCTCACATCCTTGAATAATGTGAGCCAATAAAAGCTACTTTGAATAACTTTTATAGTAGTCTTGTCAAGACCATGGTGTCCACCATAAGGAGAAGAGTGGCAGTGACCAAGAATAGAAACTATCTCTTTTTATGGTACACATCTTCAAATTATGCCATCATCACATCTCCTGAAGAGCAACGGGGTCATCCCACATATACTGTTTCACCTCAGCTAGGAATCTTTTCCTTTGATGAGAATTGAGATCCTTAGAAATAATACCTGCAGTTTGAAAATTTGCATAGTCAGCAAATCAAGGAATAAATAAAGCAGATATAGCCATCAACCTTTCATTTGAGAACCCTTCATTAATAGGAAATTCATTATTTTCGGGCAAATGCTTAAGTCAGGATAAATAATTAGCAACTAGATTTTCAATGCCTTTTTATCTCTAATTTCAACATCAAATTCCTGCAATAAGAGAACCCATCTTATCAACTTTAGCTTGGCATCCTTCTTGCTCATGAGGTACTTCAAAGTTGCATGGTCAGTGTACACAATGACCCTAGACATAGAGAAGTAAGACATGAATTTGCCTAAAGCATGAATCACAAACAAAAATTTATTTTCAGTGGTCGTATAATGAATCTACATGTTATCCAAGACCTTGCTGGCATAATAAAAGATATGCAAATTTTTACCTTTTCTTTATTTTAAAACAACATCAATTGCAAAATCACTTGCATCACATATAAACTCAAAAGGTAAACTTCAATTAGGGGGAATAACAATAAGGCCAGAAATCAAAGCATTTTTCTAATGATTAAAGACATTTATGCAATCATCATCAAAATTAAAAAGGACATCCTAGGCAAGTAAATTAGTTAAAAGTTTAGCAACCTTAACAAAATCATTAATGAACCTTCTATAAAACCCCGCATGACCCAAAAAACTTCTTATAGCCTTAATAAACTTGGGAGGAGGTAAATTTTCAATTACTTCAAATTTTGCATAGTCAACCTCAATTCCTTTAGCTGGAACTAATATCCCAAAACAATCCCTTCAGTTACCATAAAGTGAAACTTTTCCCAGTTAAGTACCAAATTAGTCTTTTCATATCTCTGCAAAACTTGAGCAAGATTAGATAGATAGATATCATAAGAATCTTAAAAAATACAAAAATGATCCATAAAAATCTCAATGATATCTTCTACCATATCAAAAAATATTGCCATCATGCATCTTTGAAAAATGATAGGCGCATTAAATAACCTAAAAGCCATTCTTCGGTAAGCAAAAGTACCTTGTGTGCATGTGAAAGTCCTCTTTTCCTAATCCGAAGTTGCAATGAAGATTTGGAAATACCTCGAGTAGCCATCAAGAAAACAATCATATTCATGTCCAGCTATCCTTTCTAATATAATACCCACAAAGGGAAGGGGAAAGTAATCCTTACACACTACTTCATTCAGCTTTCTATAATCAATGCACACACGTCATCCAGTGACTGTTCTTGTTTGCGTAGATGATTGAGCTTGATACACAAATGAAGAATGCTTCGTTGCTCTCTTTTCCCTTTGAGATCTTCTACATCCATCCTTTCCAGATGTCAAATCTTTGCTTGGTCCCTCTCCCTCTTCTCCTCCAGTGTCTCCTTCCTCCTTCTCTTCCTTATCTTGTTCTTTGTCCTCTCCCCTTTCTTGTTATTTGTCCTCTCCTTTTTGTTATTCTTCATCCTCTTCTTCCTTTTCTTTGTCCTCTTCTCTTTCTTCTTCTTCATCCTCTTTCCCTCCTTCATCATCCTGTTCCTTGTCTTCTCTTACATTCTCCTCCTTCCCTTCATCAGCCACTTCCTTTTCCTCTTCATCCTCCTCTTTTTCCCCTTCTTCATGCTTGTCTGCATCATCTCTACTTGCTTGCATTTTCAACATTTGCCTCAGAACTCTACCTGTACAGTTCATTACCTCAGCATACAGATGTTTTAATTCCTGCAACAATGAAAATGATATGTCATTTATAGAGGATTATATAAGTGAAGCATTTTAATAATTTATTATTACCAAATCATGGAATGCAGACATGGGTGGTAAGTCTAAGGAGGAGGTTGCTTCATTGATGCCAAATGTTTTCAATATTCCATAAAAGCTCTCCTTCTCATCCTCAACACGCTTTTGAACTCTTTCATTAGTCCAATATTTCAATACATGTTGAGGTTGTGTCACCTCATTTATACCAAGGGGAAAATATTGCATAAAAAATAGCTACAAATGGACCAAAAGTAAGCATATAACTAAAAACAGAGATGTGAGAAAAATATTGTGTAAGACCTAAAACATATATTTGTAAAATGAAACCACATATCACTAAAAAGTATAAGCACCCTCCAACAGTTTTTTTTCTTTCATTTTTCCCTTTCTACACCCACTTTTTATATTCTGAAATTTCTTTTACAAGCTCCTTGTATACAAAAGAAGACCAGTCATACTGAGTGTCTCCAAGCCTTAGACTAGACAAAATTTTCAATAGTCAATGACTAATATTTGAACTTGTGCTTGGGCAAAGAAAGTTCCCCAAGAAATACAAAATAAAGAATAACTCAAATCTATCTTCATCTTCATCTAACAGTATCTTGTTTTCTATAATCTTATAAGCTACTCCCCCAAATTCCCCCTTTAATAAAATGAAGGTGTCACTATCGCCTTCTAACATAATTTCTTGCCCACTATAGGGTAAACCAAACAATCAATTGACAGCTTCGGGGTCCATTTGCTGTTGTTTACCTCTAACATAAACACTTGAGGTAGGTGGATCAAATGCCTTGATTACCTCCTCACATACCCCTCTATGTAGAACAAAACATTCCATGTCCAATAGGGTGGCAAAACCAATTTTTGCCACCCTTTCCACCAATGTTTGTCTCCCCTTGATATGCTTCAAAACTTTTTGTAGTTGCTTTGGTGAACATCTTGTTTCAAATGGAATCTGTTTGTTAAAAAAGAGAAGATGTCAGTGACATAACTTCAAATCAAGAAATCTACTTTACTTGAACTTACAAATAGCATACCTCATAATACTCTGATGTCATTTCTCTAACATTTCCTTTACCATTTTTGTCCTATTCAGAAAATTTTGCATCTTTTTGTCAGATCAACACACTTCAACTAGATAGAACACAACCACCACTAAATATTGATTATCACATTTGGCTAATCAGTCATATTGAACCTGAAAATTAATTCTGTCAAATTTTTAAACAGAAATTTCTATAAAGCTGCTGCTGCATGGATGATTCAAAACTTGTTCAAATTTGGTCATCATGTTTGGCCGCACCTTATATGAGAAAAAGACAAAATTCAGCAACTCATGACCAATAATGCCCAGAAACAGAGTATACTAATTTGGTTGCCCAGTACATCTTCCCTCTCTTCACAACGAATTTTTTTAGAGTGTAGAACCTAATGACCACTTCAGATTATAACTCAGTTTTACTTCACAGACTAATCTAGCCTAATTACCAACAAGAAATACCGCGTATTCCTAAAACAAAATGTCATGCCTTCACTAGGGTTTGCTAATTCACACAAAGGAATATAACATGCCATAACTGATAGAACAAATGGAAGAATAGTCGTACCTCGGGATCACTGTACAAGATGAAGTTTGGTGATGGAGCAGTGAACTCAACCTCGACCAATTAATTGTGAAAATTCGACACTCGAAGACGATGTGCCATTCAATGCTCACGAACTCAGAACCTACGAACCTTTAACCTCGACCAAATAATCGCCAACTGACTGCTCACGAACTCAGAGACTTAGAGACGACGGAGTAGAGCACTCGGAACCTCTGAACTCACGGGGTAGAAGATTTTCAACGCCAAATCCAGTAGCAATGTCATGAACTTGGAGACTTGAACACCACGACGCAGATGATTTTCACCGAAACTGGAGCAAAGAACTGACCGCGGAGACTCGAAAACGATGGTTGCAAAATGTGTTGCCTTTTGAGAAAATGACATTAGGGCTTCGCGTGCGTGCATTTTTGAGATTTTGACACAAAAGGGTCCGCGTCGGTGCATTTTTTAATTGAGCCGTGTGTGCGTTTTTGTTTCTAAAAGTGAAGGTAAATTTTGTCTACATGATTTTATTTTTATCCCAGTGCAGGACCCGGGGACTTGGAAAAGATTACACAAATTAGGATCACTAATTTGTCATTATGTGTCTTGGAAGGTCCCTAAATGTCTTTTCCCCCCCAGCAAATTAGGGACTCTTTCCATACTGAGGTATCATCGTCCAACGTTGGTGTATCAATTTTACAATGGGAAAAAGACAATTTAGTACCCCATCCATAAACAATGACAATTTAGTACCCCCAATTTAATAAATCACTAACAAATACCCAGGTACCTCATTGGGATAAAAATAAAACCTAATGAACAACATTACCCCTGGAGTTAAGTCATAAAAAAGCACAATAGGCATACCTCCATTCCCAAGTAGTTAAAAAAAAATTCCCAAGTGCTCCAAACTAAAATCCCAAGTGGGTGTAACTGGATTCTCAGGTGGACAATTCTGAATTCCATGGTGCTTCGAAGTACATTCCCAACTGGGCATTCCTCCATTCCTAAGTGGTCAAAACTAAATTCCTAGGTACTCCGAACTAAATTTCCAAGTGGCGTAACTAGATTCCCAGGGGGACAATTGTGAATCCTGTGGTATTTCGAACTTCATTTCCAACTAGGCATACCTCTATTCCCTAGTGGTCTAAACTAAATTCCCAGGTGCTTCCAACTATATTTCCAAGTGGGCGTAACTGGATTCCCAGGTGGACAATTATGAATTCCATGGTGTTCGAACTACATTCTCAACTGGGCATACCTTCATTCCCAAGTAGTTAAAACTAAATTCTTAGGTGCTCCGAACTAAATTCCCAAGTGGACGTAAGTGGATTCCCAGGTGGATAATTGTAAATCCCATTGTGCTTCAAACTATATTCCCAACTGGGCATACCTCAATTCCCAAGTGGCCAAAACTAAATTCTTAGGTGCTTCAAACTAAATTTCCAAGTGGGTGTAATTGGATTCTCAAGTGGACAATTGTGAATCCTATGGTGCTTTAAACTTTATTCCCAGCTGGGCATACCTCTATTCCCAAGTGGTCAAAACTAAATTCCCAGATGCTCTCAACTATATTCCCAAGTGGGCGATAGAGGTATGCCCAGCTGGAAATTTTGTTTTGACCACTTGGGAATAGATGTATGCCCAGTTGGGAATGTAGTTTGAAGCACCACAGAATTCACAATTGTCCGCTTGGGAATTCAATTATGCCCTATTGGGAATTTAGTTCGGAGCACCTGGGAATTTATTTCTAACCACTCAAAATAGTTCCACCTGGGAATTCAAACTTGATCAACTGGGAATTTTGTTCTTACTACTTGGGATTATAGTTTTATCCACATGGGAATTCAGTTTTAACCACTACGAAATAATTGTCAGTTCACAAGGCAAATTTATGTAAGTGTAGACATCAATCAACACATGCATGCACATTGAATTATGACAAACAACTTACAGTTCTTCAACTTGTATGTATTCAACTTGCATATGTATCATTCGTACATATATGATACTTACAAAGACAACATTCCTACATCAAAGGTAGTCCTACCAATTTACAAGTTATCATTCATACATGTTTAGTACCCATGTCCCCAAAATATATTCCTATCACCTATCTATATGCAGTACTCATCTCCAAAAATTTGACTTCCTCACAAGTCCCAACATTGGCCGTGGTACAGGCACACTTTGTGTTGCACAAGGTAAAGTATTGACTTCCTCTTAACAAGGATTCTCATCCTCCACAAAAGTATTCCCTGGCTCCTAAGAAGGAGAATCATTTAATGAGAATCCTATTATAGCATTTATCCTACATTCACAAACAATCACAGTACATTACAACAAATTATTGATTGGACTTAGCTTCAAAAAAATTCCAATTTCATACAACTAAATTTCCATGACAGATATTCAGAAGTCCCAACTCTATATAACTATTTTCAACATTCCATGTCTTATTTAATCAACATTGAAAAAATGTTCAAAGTTCAATTGATTGAATTCCCAACTAAGAAATTCAGAATTTCCAACTGGTTCTACCTATTTTCAGTAGTCTAAATATTATTCATTATTGTCATTTTATTCCACAACTCAGGTATGACTAAACATCTAACCAAGAAAACTTACCCTTCTGAATGTTCCATCAGCATCTCTACACTTTCATTTATGTTCCCACCAGTGTATACATGTGCAAATTCATCATTGAACCTTATCAATTTTTGAACTCCTTCATTGTTTGTAAGATCTATAAATGTTTTATAATCAAACTTTACTGTATACTTCACCTCAACTCTGTTAAATTCATTACCTGTTATCGATGCTATTATTCTCAACAACTTGCGATGCGTCATGCCTTCTCTTAACAACTCATCATTTATTCTCCCTCCCTCATATTGAATCCTACCTTGCATATCTTTCACAAATTGTCCCCCAAAGTGAAAATAACAAAATACTACTTTTAATTAACTACTTGCCATCTCTGAATCAACATTGCAAGAAGTAACTATCTATTTGTTATAACTGATTTTACCAAGATGAAATCATCTATCATAACAACTACTCCCTCCAGTCCAAAATATAAGAGATTTTCTAGAATGTTTCTTTGGTCTATAATATAAGGTATTATGTAATCTTTAGTAATAATTTGCCTTTTTTGTCCCTATTCATTGATGACCAGTCTCGTAACTTGTAATGAAAAAGAGTGAAAACAACTTTAATTATTGATAATTAATAAGGGTAAAAATGGGATGTTGAGTTTTTTTTGAGAAATTTAAGAATGTAACTAACTTTCCTTAATATGCGTGAAGTAGTTGGAAACCCCTTATATTTTGAACCAGAGGGAGTATTTATTAACCCACAATTCCCAACTAAAAATTTCAATCATCTTCAACTATACTAACTAAGTAAGAGCGGATTATAGTATTTATTAATAATATAACCCCATAAGCCAATAGTTGCTACGGACTACAACAACAACAACAAAATTTTAGTTTACAAGAAAGTTTAGTTTTCAGCAAAATTTTCATGTACGTAACAAAAATTTCCAATTGACACTTGCATAATTTCATACCTCTCATATCAGTTTTCAGTATTCCTCCATACTGTGATTTAGAAAAAAAATTAAGTTTAGTAAAAACATCACACACTGTTCATGAGTTCATAAGCCATCTAAAGTATGATCATATGTAGTATTAACAAAATAGTAAGCTGTGCAAAACAAATGGTAGTGCTTTACCCAATGTTTTACCCAGAACAAACCAATGTTTATGAGCAAAGAAGAAACAAATGATGTAGCAAGAACACAGAATAACAATATGAAAGGATTGATGTATGTTTCACCACAGGGGCACAATAGAAGAACAAGATGACACGAATGATGTATTTTTCAGTAGAGAGGCACAATACAAGAACAAGACAGAAGGAATCATGACAGAGACAGATGAAAAAAATAATATTGCCTTACCCAACACCACCTGACGACAACACCAATTTGCGGGAGAAGATTTTCACGCCTTGAGAGCTACCCTTTATGGACTTTCCAGGAAGAGTTTCTGTTCGGCTTGCCCATTGTACGTGATTTCTCATGACTTAACTCTAGAAGTAATATTGTCCATTGAGTTTTATTTTTATCTCAATAAAATACATGGACATTTATTGATGATTTGTTAAATTGAAAGTATTAAATTATTATTATTTATGGAAAGGGGTAGTAAATTGTCTTTTACCCTGGGGGCGGGTGCATAATCAATCAGGTAATCCCGACCACATTTGTTATATTTTCCTGCAATCTTCGAAAACCACATGTTCTCTCTGCTTCTTTCTGTTTGAGTTCCTCAGAGTGAGTGTGAATCTTTCTTCTTTCCTTCAGAGGGAGACGGAGCGATGGTCTTCATTGTGCCGCCCAATCACAAAACTCTAGCCCTAGATCTTGACCCTAAGACGACCTCCCTCCATGCCTTAAAGCTCGCTATCCAGCAAAATTCCGACATATCCATCTCCCATCAACGTTTATTCCTTTCGCACAGTCTCCGATTGCTTAGCGACAATGATTCCCTTCTGATCTCCGATCTCGGAGTTCGACCTTATTCCACTTTAACTCTTCACGTGCCCTTCTTTGGCGGCACTCAACCTCCCACCCTTCCCAAGCCTCGATTTGATTTCCTCAACTCCAAGCCGCCTCCAAATTATGTTGCTGGTCTTGGACGTGGTGCCACTGGGTTTACCACCCGTTCCGATATCGGGCCTGCTCGTGCGGCTCCTGACCTCCCCGATAGGTCGGCCACCACCATTGGCGGTGCTGCCCCTGCGGCGGCTGGCAGGGGGGTAGGGAAGGGTGGTGAAGATGATGAAGATGATGAAGGGGATGATAAAGGCTACGATGAGAATCAGAAGTTTGATGAGTTTGAAGGGAATGATGTGGGGTTGTTTGCTTCGGCCGAGTACGATGAGGATGATAAGGAGGCTGATGCTGTGTGGGAAGCCATTGACAAGAGAATGGATTCAAGGAGGAAGGATAGAAGAGAAGCAAGGTTGAAGCAGGAGATAGAGAAGTATCGGGCGTCCAACCCAAAGATTACCGAGCAGTTTGCGGATTTGAAACGTAAATTGCATACCATGTCTGCACAAGAGTGGGATAGTATACCGGAGATTGGGGATTATTCTTTGAGGAATAAGAAGAAAAAGTTCGAGAGTTTTGTGCCGGTGCCTGATACTCTTCTTGAGAAGGCTAGACAGGAGCAGGAACATGTTACAGCATTGGATCCCAAAAGTAGGTCAGCTGGTGGTACTGAGACTCCATGGGCACAAACTCCGGTCACAGATTTAACTGCGGTTGGTGAGGGTAGAGGTACTGTGTTGTCTTTGAAGTTGGATAGGCTCTCAGATTCAGTTTCAGGGTTGACTGTTGTGGACCCGAAGGGGTATCTGACTGATCTTAAGAGTATGAAAATAACAAGTGATGCAGAGATTTCAGATATCAAGAAGGCTAGGTTGCTACTTAAGAGTGTTACACAGACAAATCCTAAACACCCTCCTGGTTGGATTGCCGCTGCAAGGTTGGAAGAAGTGGCTGGCAAGATTCAGGCAGCGAGGCAGTTGATTCAGAGAGGTTGTGAGGAGTGTCCCAAGAATGAAGATGTGTGGTTGGAGGCTTGTAGGCTAGCAAATCCAGAAGATGCCAAGGCTGTTATAGCTAGGGGTGTGAAGTCGATCCCTAATTCTGTGAAGCTGTGGATGCAAGCAGCAAAATTGGAACATGATGATGTGAACAAGAGTAGGGTATTGAGGAAAGGGTTAGAGCACATTCCTGATTCCGTTAGGCTGTGGAAGGCAGTAGTGGAGCTTGCTAGTGAAGAAGATGCAAGGCTCTTGCTTCACAGAGCTGTGGAATGTTGCCCTTTGCATGTTGAATTGTGGCTAGCACTTGCAAGGCTGGAAACTTATGAAAGTGCTAAGAAGGTTCTGAATAGGGCGAGAGAGAGGTTATCAAAGGAGCGAGCCATATGGATAACAGCTGCAAAGTTAGAAGAAGCTAATGGCAATACTTCCATGGTTGGTAAAATTATTGAAAGAGGTATTAGGGCTTTGCAAAGAGAAGGTGTGACTATTGATAGAGAAGATTGGATGAAGGAAGCTGAGGCTGCTGAACGTGCAGGATCTGTTGCAACTTGCCAGGCAATAATTCACAATACAGTTGGAATTGGTGTGGAAGAAGAAGATAGGAAGAGGACATGGATTGCTGATGCTGAAGAGTGCAAGAAAAGGGGTTGTATTGAAACAGCGAGAGCTATATATGCTCATGCCCTGACTGTCTTCTTAACTAAGAAGAGCATATGGCTCAAAGCAGCGCAGCTTGAAAAAAGTCATGGAACCAGGGAATCCCTTGATGCTTTACTTCGTAAAGCAGTTACATACAGACCACAGGCTGAAGTTCTTTGGCTGATGGGTGCAAAAGAGAAGTGGCTTGCTGGGGATGTGCCTGCAGCTCGCGCAATCCTCCAAGAAGCTTATGCTGCCATTCCCAATTCTGAGGAAATATGGTTAGCTGCTTTCAAATTGGAATTTGAAAATCATGAACCTGAGAGAGCTAGAATGCTGTTGGCTAAAGCTCGTGAGAGAGGAGGTACGGAAAGAGTATGGATGAAATCCGCAATTGTTGAGAGAGAACTGGGAAATATTGATGAGGAAAGAAGGTTGTTAGATGAAGGGCTGAAGCTTTTCCCTTCATTTTTCAAATTGTGGCTGATGCTTGGCCAGCTTGAGGAACGACTTGCTCAGGCATCTAAACAGCTTGATAAGCATGAGGAACAACTTGAGCACTTGAAGGAAGCTAAGAAAGTTTATGAGTCTGGACTGAAAAACTGTCCTAATTGTATTCCTCTATGGCTCTCTCTTGCGAAACTTGAAGAGGAGATGAATGGACTGAGTAAAGCTCGTGCAGTTCTAACCATGGCTAGGAAGAAGAATTCTCAGAACCCTGAACTCTGGCTAGCTGCCGTTAGAACAGAATTGAAGCATGGAAATAAGAAGGAAGCTGATATTCTGATGGCAAAAGCACTGCAAGAGTGTCCAAACAGTGGTATTTTGTGGGCAATGTCAATTGAGATGGTTCCTCGTCCCCAGCGTAAAAGCAAGAGTATGGATGCTCTCAAGAAATGTGATCATGATCCTCACGTCATTGCTGCTGTGGCAAAGCTATTCTGGCATGACAGGAAGGTGGACAAAGCTAGGACTTGGCTGAATAGGGCAGTGACTCTAGCTCCTGATATTGGGGATTTCTGGGCCTTGTACCATAAATTTGAACTTCAGCATGGAACTGAGGAGAACCAGAAGGAAGTATTGAAAAGGTGTGTTGCTGCTGAACCAAAACATGGTGAGAAATGGCAATCAATCTCGAAGGCAGTGGAGAACTCTCACCAGCCAACGGAAGCCATTTTGAAGAAAGTTGTGGTTTTACTTGGGAAGGAAGAGAATGCAGCTGAAAATAGTACTAAACCCTGAATAGCAGACTAGTAGCTTCATAGCTTTTACTGTTTTAGATGATGTAATGGAACGTAGCGTTTAGTCGTGACCTCCGGTTGTATCTCATGTATTTTTTGGGGCTGCTGCGAAAGTTATATTGATGACTGGTTTCTGATATGAAATTGGCAAATTGGATTGAAAGAACCTCAGTAACTCCTAGAACGGTGTATCTGATCAGAGTATCATTTCAAATATTTGTATGAACTGATGACGTGTAAAGTAAGTATCGAGAATAGTATCCAAAACTCAATGAATTCAGCTTTTGAGAGTATGATGGTAATTTTGCAAGTTGTTGCCAGAATTTCATGGCTAGACTGTTATTTTCGTCTTTTCTCTTGGACACGCTCAATAATTGTAAAATTAACTTTGTAAGAAGGTAAAAACCATTTTTGTATAATTTCTTTGTGGACAGTTTTTCTTAACCTATACTAACAATTAACCTTGCTTCTGAGTTATGGTCTTTACTAGATGTCTTTTTCTATTGTGAATAAACATATTGTTACTTCCTGAGAATTCTCTCTCTTTTACGTTTCAGTTATTTTACTTTTGGGGCCAAGTTTATATTTCAATTTCTTGGTTAGTTTATTTGAGATATTTCTTGGCTTTATGTTAATTTTTCTGCAGGATTATTGTTCTGCTGAGGCTGCTGCCCAAGGGTGATAGTTTCAATTTGCATTTGGGGGAACACGTGGGGTTGGTAGATGCTTGTTTCCATGATCTAATTCTCATTGAGGACAAGGTATAACTTTTTACTGATTTGTTTCCCTTCTCTTCATCTTCAACCACTAGTTAGAGAAGATATTTAGGATAACTATGGACAATCAGAGTTCAATATTTTCCCATGAGAGTCTCATTCTTATTCATAAATTTCTTATACGAGATGTATATTATCTTTGTATTACATTATAGCTATTTAATGATTTGATCATCTGTCTTCGTTCCTACCCTGCATATTTTAGTTTTTCATTTTTTTTGTTAATAGTACTATAATTTTTTTCCCATTTTATTTTGCAAAGTGACCTCCGTAAATTTGAATTGAAAAGTAGAAGGTAGAATATTCTGTGTCATTTTATTAATTAATCTGTATAAAAATCTGGGTTTAGTTTTATACATGGTTTCATTTCTGCCACAACCAGAGAGAATGAATATGAAGGATGGAGTTAAATCATTCAAGTCAATTCGAATTAAAGCATCCATATCAAATTTTATTGCACATACATGAATGAGTCACTTCAAATTTTATATGCTGTAATTGCAATAAACAATGTGGCGGTTATCTTATAAGGACAAGTCAATAGGATTCTGAGTTGGGTTGTTCCTCTGCAAGAGACACGGTCATAAAATTTCTTAGATTAAGTCTACATCTGAATCTAAGTCAATTAGTCTTCCTTGCTACGTGGTGTAATTAAATCAGTCAGCATTAATATTATTAACTTTGTTACTGACTCCCCCTCCTTTAAAGCTCACAGGTCACAGCTGAGAACTCGAGTCTCTTCAGTCTACACCATTTCAAACTACTTAAAACTATATCCATAAAGGAAAACCTGTTTTCAATTTTTCCCAATTCCCAAGGATATTGACAGTATTCCGTGATTTATGAATGAATGTTGTTTCTTCAAAAGTTGAAATTCTCATCCAACAATGAAGAAGGACTATAATATTACTAATGGTGCAGTAATAGAGGCAGAGTTCAGGTAAGGATTAAGTGGATGGCTCGAAACAAAGGCAAAGAGAGTAAAATATCTCAGCAATAGAAGCCATCCTGGCATGCCACCTGTAACAAACACCTCGTCCTGTGAGTATATTTTTTTTTTGTTGGCATCAAAATGAACAATAGTCGCACTTGTCCTTTTCCTCAAATTTCACGTGTTTTTTGTGAGTTTTTTTTAATGAATTAATGTTTTTTTATTGCTCTATCATTACATTAATATTCAACTCGTTTTATTGATTCATTGTTCCTAAACTAATGGACATTGAATTGGGAAAACTGTATAAACATCAGATCCATATTTGACCAACCTTTGATTGACATGTAGGGGCTTCTAGGCGTGCAAGTTCATTGAAACATCTCTTCCCACAGACAAAATATCCATGAATAATGCTCACTTCAATGGCTTGTCCTGTTGGAGCACACAGTTTGAGTTGTTATATCTGCAGGATGTTAAGATGGAGGAGACAATGCAAGGGAATCCCATCTATGGAGCATGTATTCTTGTGATTTCCAAATCAAAAACTGATGAATTCGTTGGGAAGTTTGGTGTGTGGGCGGCATTCAGCAAACGATGCAATGGCAGCTCAAAGAATCACATCTAGATCATATCACTGCACGCTTACTTTTAGACATGTGAAAACAAAGTTTTTCTTCATGTCTCCCTCTGTTTGGTGGCTATATAAGGAGATGTTAACCTTGGAAACCCAAAGAGTTCAGAAAACATTGCTTATATCATCTCCTAGCCTTCTGCTTTCTCAGAAGAAATGGCAGCCATTGAATTAAATACAAACTCTCTTCATATGCGTTGCAACAGCTTGCCTTCTGCAACTCACCCTCTTGTATTGCAATTTGAGGAGCATCTCAACAGATTGAAGTCTTCTGAATCCACTTCTTCTCTAAGGCATAAATTTAGTGGCTTGCAGAATTTGTATGACTGCACTGATAAGTTGCTCCAGTTGTCAATCAATCAACAAGCCATTACAAGAGAGTGCAGTGAAAAATGGGTTGATAAACTACTCAATGGATCTCGGAGACTTGTGGATATCTGTACTACTGCCAAAGATTGTCTTCTACAATCAAAGGAAAGCATGCTTGGACTTTGCTTAATCATTCGTAGGAGGAGAGGTGCTGAAGCTGGATTCAGAATTGAGGTTGGAAAATACTTGGCTTCAAGGAAGAACATGAAGAAGGCAATACGAAAGGCCTTGGGAAGTTTCAAAGTAATGAAAAATGAGTTTTCTCCAAACAAAGAAAATGACATTCTTAGTCTTAGTATCTTAAAGGAAACAGAAGCAGCCACTGTGAGCACATTAGATTCTTTATTGTCCTTTATCTCTGATCCAAAGGGACAATCGAAACAGAGCAGATGGTCAGCAATCTCCAGGTTGATTCAACCAAAAAGAATAGCTTGTTACTCTGAGGAATCTGACACAAACGAATTTGAGACCGTTGATGTAGCTTTGAAATCTCTCATCAGTCACAAGCTTACATCTACTGAGAAATTTCAAACCTATATGGGAAATCTGGAATCGTGCGTTCAGGATCTAGAAGTAGGAGTTGAGTGCCTTTCAAGGCGACTAATCAAAACCAGAGTTTCCCTTCTCAATATCTTCAACCACTAGTTTGAGAAATTAATTAGGACAACCTTGGACACCCTAATTCAATTTTCCCCCATGAGTGTCCTATGCTTGTACACAATTGTAATTAAGGATATGAATACATATTATCTTTATATCACAATATCACTGTTTGATCATCTGTCTTCTAACCTCCAAAAATATCAAATTTCCATTTTTGTTCTCTTTCTAAGAATAATGGACTCATTTCTTAAAACAACCTTGGAAAATTTGAATTAGAAAGTAAAATAACCCCCTCATACTTATTTATTCAGACTTTAAATGTAATATCTGGACTTACTTTACAGACATGGTTTTATTCCTGTCACGAACAGAGACAGTAAAGTGAAGGAGGGTTAGTGGGAGCATCAGTTGAACATAATAATTGAATGCCATAATATTTATCAAAACCCACATGGGCATCTGTCATTCAAGTCACATCCTATCAAAGCATCAATGTTTAATTTTATAGCTACACAAGTTTAATTGGTCATATTTTATATGCTATTATTGCAGTGAACAACGTGGTGGTTGTTTTCACTTATAAGGACAAAACCAATAAGCAACTGGTTATTATATTTTGTCAACTTTCAACTTCCTACTCCAAGGGACATACAGGTATGATTATTGCAAGTATGAGCTTAAAGAAAAATATAAGATTCTGATTTGAATGGTCCTGGGAAAGAGACATTGTATCAACATTTCTGAGATGATGAGTAGATCTGTGTAGATCTAAATCTACATCAGGTAGTCTTCACTAAGCAGCAGAAAGGAGTGAAATCCCAAGGAAAAAAAAAAAGAATAAAAAGGAATATTAGGGCTCTACAGTTTCTCAAATTATGCATGTTCTCCTCCAGGAGGCATATTTTTACAGCCAAGTCTTCAGAACTCTCAAGCTATCATTCTTGCATCAAGTCTATGACGGTATGATCTGTCTCAAGCTATCTTCAAGTTGCCTCCTGATACTCTTTAACGACGGTTTGCTGCATCTTGTTCTCTTATATGTCATTCTATTTGCTCCATTTCTCTTTGATCACATTCTTTGTTCTGCTGACGCTAAATGATTGCCATTTTCATCAGAGGAAGATGGCTTCTTAATTCACTTACCCTTTCATCATCTTGAATTTCAGATTTTACCCTGATACTTTTTAATGGCTGACTATCTTTCTGAACTCAGAATCAGGCCCAAAAGGAAAATTTTGACATAGGCATCATTGGTATCATCATCAGCAGCATCTGAAATCAACTAATTGTTTGTCTCTTTTCTTATTACCTTCAAAATAACAGAGTTGGAACATGCCCATTTTCCAAATCTACATCCTTTTTTTTTTTAAATAACCATATTTTATTGACTATGTCTCATCAGAGTATTGCAGGGCTTCCATTGAAGAAGAACACTGAACAGTGCCAGCTTCCACATTGTCTTCTGCATTATTCATTCAACTCATTTTAGTGACTCGTTGTTCCTTAATTAATGGACATTGAATTTGGGGGGGGGGGGGTTGTTGTCGGGGAGACTGCATTAACATCGCCATCAATATTTGACCAAACTTTGATTCCGGTTTCCTTTGAACTTCAGCTGCAGGGCATACAAGTTCATAGAATAGAGATTATACAAAGATGGAAACAACTCTCACGGACATCAAATTTTGATCCCCACACCAATGGCATAGGCATTATTGTGATTTCCAACTCAAAAACTGAGGAATGAGTTGGCAAGTTTGGTGTATGGGAAGCATTTAGCGAACAATGCAAAGGCAGCTCTAAGAATCATATCAAGATGATATCATTGCATGCCCATTTTGTGACATTTCAAAACAAAAATATTCTTTTTGTCTCCCTCTAATCCTTGGCTATATAAGGAGAAGATGCCAACCACAGAAACACACAAATTCAGAACAAATTGTATATACATCATCTTCTAACCTTTGTTTTCTGAGAATATAAAATGGCATCCTTTGATTCAAGCTTAGAGAGCTCTCTGCATATACGATCTAACAGCTTCCCCTCTGCACCTCACCCTCTTGTATCACAGTTTGAGGAGCATCTTAACAGATTGAAATCTTCGGAATTCACTTTTTCTTCTTCATCTCAAAGCCACAAACTTAGTGGTTTACAGGATTTGCATGACTGCATTGATAAGGTGCTTCAATTACCAATCATCCTACAAGACTTTGCAAGAGAATTCAGCAACAGAAGTGTTGATGAACTACTTGATGGGTCTCTGAGGCTCTTGGATATCTGCAATATTGCCAAAGATTTCCTGCTGCAATCGAAGGAAACTTGCAAGAACTTCATTCATTCATACGCAGAAGGAGAGTTGTGGAAAATGGACTCACAATTGAGGTTGGAAAATATTTGGCTTCTAGGAAGAAGATGAAGAAGGAGATTTGTAAGGCCTTGAGAAGTTTCACAGGAATTAAAAAGAAACTCATAGTTTCTTCTTCAAACAAAGAAAATGATATGCTTAGCATGTTAAAAGAAGCAGAAGAAGTCACTGTGAGCACGTTAGAATCTTTGTTGTACTTCATCTCCAATCCAAAGGGACAATCAAAGCAAAGCAGATGGTCAGCAATCCCCAAGATGATACAGTCAAAGAGAGTAGCTTGTGACTCTCGAGAATTAGTCACAAATGAATTCGAGAAGGTAGATGCAGCTTTGAAGTCTCTCATCAGTCACAAGCCAACATTTTTTGACAATGTCCAAAGCCATTTGGAAGATTTGGCCATGTGCATTCAAGATCAAGAAATAAGAGTTGAATGCCTTTCAAGGTAACTTATCAGAACCAGAGTTTCCCTTCTCAATATCTTGAATGACTAGTAAAAAGAAAAGAAAAATTTCCCTTGAGTGTTTCACAATTGTAAATAAGATCAAATCATATTATTGAATATATATATATATATATTATGATTTTGTCATTCTCCCATCTTTACTTCAAATCTCCATCTCCAAAGTATTTGGTTGTTGATGTGTCTATTTTATGCCTTCAAAATACCCACATTTTATACATATTCTCATCTCAATATATCATGATTTGATATTTTTTAGCATGATCCTACATAATTTAAATTATATTTGCATCACAGAAATATTTATGAATAGTTTTGAGCAAAGCATGTCCAAAAAGGAAGAAAAGAATACTGAATTGCGAACTTATTTGGCCAAGCATGAATTCTCACCCACAGCCGGGTGAGAAGGCAAAGCAGAATTGGTTATACGAATAGACTCGGCGCCAGGTCAACAAAGAAGGGCACTTAGCCGGCATTGGGTGGTCTCATTCCTTGAGATATGACTTGTTGGAGTTGGCGCTAGGTGGTCTCGTTCCTTGAGACATGATGCATTGGAGCTGGCGCTGTGTGTAGAAAAATAAGCTGGACATAGCATTAGCTCGTTATTGTAGAACAATGTGCTTTTTACGCGGTTTTGTGATCTTTGTGGAATTTTATAGGCTTCTAGACCTCCTCTATATAAAGAGACGTGAGAGAAATATAAAAACATATTCAGTCTAGCACCCAGAGGCCAGAAAACATGATTCTGAGGCTTTTGGAGCACTAGAAACAATCAAAGGGCGGAGAAAGAGCAAGAGATTGAGGGAGTTTTTTAGCAACCTTCGAGTTTCTTCCTTTCTACCTTTTTCTTTTGTAACCTTTGTTTAATGATTTGTGGTTCCATTTGTGTTGAGATGACTATTTCTATGGATTGTTAAATCCTCAGTCAAGGATAGGGATATAGCATGATTGGGATTAACTCAATTCTAATTTTCTGATTATAACTTTGGGATTTGAGCTTTAATATGTATATTTGATTTCTTTATTTTCTTCCATTATATCTGTCTTCTTTGCTCTATTATTGATTTTGTGACTGACCACAATAAAATCTAATCTGTAGGTGAGCTTTAAGAACTGAGAGGAGAAGAGCAAGTCTAGACTTAGGAAGACAGACATAGATAACTGAACTAGAGATAGATTTAGTATTTTACAATGACTTAGGTTGTAGCTTCATGATTTGGTTAGATATGTGTATTATACGAAAGCGAATTCGACTCTAATTAACACGGACTAATATGCTGAGAGGTGATTAGAACATAATGGACACACTATCACTATAATTGCATAGAGTCTAATCAAAAAAGTGAATTGAGTTATCCCGGTAGGTGAACCCTGATTCCTTGACACTTCTAGTAATTAAATTAAACTTAGACCTTGAATTTTTTGCTTTCCTTTTTAATTTTCAGTTTCCCAATTGAATTGTTATTTGTTTTTGGATTAAAAATTGTGGACTGGTAAATTTTACTACTTCCCTTGGGTTCAACTTCGGAACACTTTGGATTTTTTATTGCTACTATAGATCCTATATACTTGTAGAACCGATCAAGTTTTTAGTGTCATTGCTAGGGAGGTCAATGGATTTATTAGTCCTTTATTTTTAGTCCATTAAAAAAAATCTTTTTCTTCACATTTTTATGATCTAAAAGTCTTAATAATACTTCTGAGTTGATTACTATTAATCCTAAAATTGAACGTGCTTGCAGGGAGAACCGAGCTAGAAACAGGAGTGAGATGGCTAATGAAGTAGTGCCTGGTGGGGCTTAAGCTAATCTACTTTGGAGGGATGCAGATAAACCTACAATTTATGACAACCCATTGCGCATCAGGCTATCTGACAATGTCGAGAACTATGAGTTTAAGACCATACACTTAAACTCACTAAAACAATTTCATGGGCGTATAGGTGAGGATGCATTGGGCTTTCTCAAAGATTTATATAATATGATCAATCAACTTCCTCTGAATGGCCTCATTGTGGATGAACCTAAAATGAGATGCTTCAACCTTTGCTTGAAGGATAATGCACGATGATGGTTACTCAATCTATTTGAGGACTCTTTGACATCATGGAGGGAGATTTATGATGCTTTTATAGATAAATTTTATTCTCCTCAAAGAACTGTAGATATGAGGTACAAGATTTATCTTTTTCAACAGTTGGAAGGCGAGTCTTTTTATAACACATGAGATCGCTTTAAGGATCTTTTGAATGAATGTCCACATCATGCGTTTAATGATATGATGGTGTGTAAGTTGTTCTACAACGCTCTATGTCTTTCTTCTTAGTCTCTTGCAGATATAGCTACAAGGGAAGATAATTTGACAGCTGACAAGATGATGGATGTTTATGAAAGAGTGGCAACTCAGACTAGGCAAAAGGGAGTGAGAAGTAGATGAGTACTAATATATGAAATTAACTCTCACTTTGATGTGTCTGCCCAGCTTGAAAAGTTGAATCAATATATTGATCTCCTCTTTCAATAACAAATCAATACCACTTATCCTTCTGGAGCTGTCTGTGCTGCTTGCGGTGGTTCTGATTATACCATTGATGCCTGTGTCTATGTAGTTCAAGGAGAAGTCAATTATATGGGTTCCAATACTGAGTGTCCACAGATTCCGCAAAGGAAGAATAATCCTTTTTCTAATACTTACAATCCAGGGTAGAGAAATCATCCGAACTTTTCTTGGAAAAATCAAGGAGGACAGAGGCCTTTTATTCCACCAGGGTTCCAACAGAAAGCATTACCATCTAATGTACAATCTGTGCCTATCGAGGAAAATGTCTAACTTGGAAGACTTAGTCACTAAACTTGCGACTAGTCAGCTGGTTAGCAGTAAAAATATTAAGTACATCAACAAAACTTCGAAGCAATTTATGGCTGGCTAGGCTACTACCAATAATGCTGTACAAGTTGCCATTCATAACTTGGAGACACAGATGGGTCATCTAGCAAACATGGTAGTTGAAAAGGTTCAAGGCCAATTCCTTAGCAACACTAAAGTTAATCTAAAAGAAGGAGTTATGAAAATTACTCTTAGAAGTGGCAAAGAGTTTAAGGAAGAGATGAAGAAAACTAAGAATAAAAATAAAATTGAGAGTGCTGAGAAAGGTGAAGCTGAGGAGAGTAAGAAAACCCCAAAGGCTGACAGCGATATTTAAAAGGAATCTCCTTTCACTGATGTGAAGCCATATGTACCCCCTATTTCTTTTCTTTAGAGGCTTCAAAAAAAAAGGGCAAGATGCTAATTTCAAAGATTTCTAAACATATTCAAGAAGATCCATATTAATATACCTTTCATTGAGGTTTTAACAAAAATGCCTTCTTATGCCAAGTTCCTCAAGGAAATCATGTCCAACAAAAAGAGGCATGAGGAATATGTTACTGTGCAATTGAATGGGGAATGTAATGTGATATTACAGAATAAGCTTCTACCCAAGCTAAAAAATCAGGGAGTTTCTCTATACCTTGTGATATTAGTTCCGAACTATTAAAAATTGTTTACGTGATTTGGGTGCAGGTATTAATATGATGCCTTATTCTATTTACAAGATGCTTGGGATAATTGATATGAAACTCTCAAATATGACTCTCACCTTTACAGATAAATCAATTAAGTACCCAAGAGGAATAGTTGAGGACGTGCTTATTAAAGTAGGTAAATTAATTATTCCCACTGATTTTGTGGTACTTGATCTAGAGGATAATATTAATGTGTCTCTTCTTCTTGGGAGACATTTTTGTTAACTGATGGTGCTTTGATTAATGTTCCTACTGGAAAATTAATTTTTAGAGTAGGTAATGAAAGGAAGGAATTCCAATTTGTTAAAACTGTTAATTTTCCTGTGTTTGAAGAGTCTTGTTTTAGCATTGATGTTATTAATACACTTGCTCATGAATGTTTTGATAAGCATTTTTATGAGGATCCCTTAAAAGCATACATTGCATTGAATTTAAATGAAAAGGAATTATAGGTAAATTTGATTGACACTGTTATTAGATTTGAAGGTATAGGTTATATACCACACACTAAACTATTTGAAAATCTAGGAAAAGGTGCTCCATTACCTCTTTCTTCTGAAAAGTCACCACCCAAAGTTGAATTTAAATAGCTTCCCTCTCATTTGAAATATGTTTTCTTGGGTGATTCTAATACTTTTCCTGTTATAGATACTGCTGAGTTGAATTTTGAACAAGAAGACAAATTGTTGAGAGTTTTGAGAGAGCATATGTCTATCATCGGGTGGTCTATTTCTGACATAAAGGGTATTAGTACCTCTATCTGTGTGCACAGGATATTGATAGAAGAAAATCACACTCCAAAAATGCGAAGTCAACAAAGGTTTAATTCGCACATGAAGAAAGTTGTGAGAGCTGAAGTATTGAAGCTTATAGATGTATTATTTATCCTATTTTTGACAGTCTCAGGCTAAGTCCTGTGCAGTAATTCCGAAGAAGGAAGGTTTGGCTATGGTGTCTAATGAAAAGAATGAGTTGATTCCGACAAGAGAAATGACAGTTGCAAACACTAATGAGATGAAGGAGGTGTTTAGATATTGCACAACAAATGGGAAAGAGTAAGTTTAGCAATATTAATTTTGTTAACTACACAACTAATTGTAAATGCTTAATTATGTGGTCATTGATTGATGTAATAGGTAAATTGTCAATATTGATGGGCTCATACTCACAAGAGCTGATTGTGAGTGTCTAGGGATAAGAAGATGGTTAAAAGTTCATGTGAGTGTATTCTCTAGAATGATATTGTAGTTGGAAATTGTTATATTTGCTGTTTCTTACTTCAATGAAGGTTTTCAGATATTATCTGTGATTGGAAGAATATTGGTTCAAGACCAAAAGGAAGAACATAGAGTTGTGCAGCGCCATATTTTCCCCTCAGAGCTGATGGTAATGTTTTGCATTGAATATTTTTTCATTTCTGTAAACATTGTTCTTACATGATATATAATATGCATTAATATGAACTGATCTGAATGAATAATTATTTTGAAAATAGCAACGAATGACTTCGAGGCAATGGAAAGTAGAGAACGACTTAAAATTCATAATGCCAGAATATGTAAGGTATAATATAGGGGATTGTCAATTTATTTTTGTACCGGTGTGTCACGCACTACACTGGTTTTGCTATGTTGTGGAAGTGAAGACAGCTACAATGTATGTTTTGGACTCACTATATTCAAGGAAGTTTTGTGAGGACAAGACTTATAGGAGAAAGGCTTCAAAAAAGAATCCTATAGCAATGGGAATAAACTTAATGAGCAATTTCGTGGTATGACTTGAAACAACATCTAAAAATCATTTTTTTCCATGTTACTAATGTTTTTAATAATCTATGACTTTTTAATGTCCATAGAAACAACACATTGAAGACATACTGAGATTAGTCAAACCAGGTGTTCTTGGAAAGAACCACAGTTTGGAATTGAAATATCTCTAAATGCATCCACAACCAATCAAGTAAGTGGCATCAATGATTAATTCATTTACGTTTATGCCTATCTGTGCTATTTTTTATTGAATGCTTGTAATTTTTGTAGTGATGATTGTGGAGTGATTTTGATATTATGGCAACAGCATTGGACCAACACCCCAAATAAAGAGTGGGGTGGTTACACTAGCCCCAACTTAACAATGGTTAGTGGTTTTGTCATGATTCATATTATGTATACTAGTTTATTATCATTTGGCCTATAATGGAGTTTCATGGGTATTATCATTTTGTTCGTGTAGGAGGAAGTGGATAATATGCAACGTGAGTTGGTGAATTGGTTGGTAAAACATCCACGTAACCAACTGTGCTAACAAGTGTTGACCTCTATTTCAAACCCCAAGGAACTCAAAAGGCAGAGGCTGAAGGCATAAACAAGTTGCCAATATTGCTGTGTGAAGCTTGGGTATGATGGGATGTGTTGTGGAACTGGAGCAGATAGTTTTGATAAAGAAACTGAACTCGTGTGTAGAGCGAGTAATATAGAGGAAGGGGTAGAAGTCGTTGATGGAGTTATGAGAACTGATAACTGCCTGTATTCTGAATTAATTCATAGAGTTAGCATATCAGGAAGTTAGCATAGTTGTGGGAGATGAGAACAAGGCCAAAGCTGTTCCAGGTGAAATCTGTTTAAATCAAAACCTCTCCAACTTGCCTAGGCTTACTGTGTTGTACAAGTTTGGGGGCATTTACATGGATGCGGATGGTGAAGAAACTAGGGCAAATTAAAAAGGAAAGTTTTGCAATGCACTTATGGAACAAGCGAAGTAGGAAGCTAGAGATAGAAAAGGGAAGCATTGTTAATAGTATCATATAAAGTTTTTGTATTTTTTGCAACTTAGTTCTGAAGCTTGTAATTGAAGGGCTAAATAGAATTTTTATTCCTATAAAGTTGTCTATATTGTATGCATTATAAGTGGATATGGAGTAATTGTAACTAGATCCATTCGACCATGTTGTTTGAATATAATTGAAAATAAAGTGGTTGCCTTTGGCCGTTATATAGTGGTTTTGTTATATGTCTTTCAGAATCTGGAAAGATTAGGGTAAGCGGTGAACATGTTGTGTTATGTCATTTCTCCTTAAAACTGAATGGACGACATGTCTGGAATTTCATTGCATTTTGAATGTGGAAAGTGGGATTTCATTGATTGATTTTCGAAAAGAATGGACAAAGCTGATCTTGTTTATGCCAATTAAATTCTGAAAGTGATCTCTCAGCTTCCTATCTTAATAGAGCACCTACTCTCTTCCCTGCATGTGACAAGAAACTCAATTCCCGAGTCCCTCACATTGAATTTCAAAGTCCCTCAAACTAAATTCACAAGTCCCTCAAACTAAATTCTCAAGTGTCTCAAACTAAATTCCCAATTCCCCAAAACTGAATTGCCAAGTCCCCTAAACTGAAATCCCAAATGACGCAACCCTAATTCCCAAGTCCCTCTAACTAAATTCCTAAGTAACCAAACCTTAATTCCCAAGTCCCATACTGAATTCACTTAGGAATTTAGATTGAGGCACTTGGGAATTCAGTTTGGGGACTTGGGAACTAGGGTTGGGTCACTTAGGATTTGAATTTAGGGGACTTGGCAATTCAGTTTTGGGGAATTGTGAATTTAGTTTGAGGGACTTGAAAATTTAGTTTGAATCACTTTGAAATTCAGTTTGGGTCATTTGACAATTTAGTTTGAGACACTCGGGAATTTAGTGTGAGGCACTTGGGAATTTAGTTTGAGGGACTTGGGATTTTAGCTTTGGTCAATTGGGAATTCAGTTTGGGTCACTTGAGAATTTAGCATTAGGAACTTGCGAATTCAATTTGACGGAGTTGAGAATTTAGTTTAAGGTACTCAGGAATTCAGTATTAGGGACTTGAGAATTCAGTTTGAGAGACTTGAGAATTTAGTTTAAGGGACTTGGGAATTCAATTTGGGTCACATGGAAAATCAGTTTGGGGGACTTGGTAATTCAGTTTGGGTCACTTGGAAATTCAGTTTGAGGGACTTGGGATTTTAGCTTTGGTCACTTGGGAGTTCAGGTATGAGACTTTAAAATTCAGTTTGAGTGACTTGGGAATTCAGTTTGGGTCACTTAGGAATTTAGTATGAGACACTTGGGAATTTAGTTTGGATCACTTGGGAATTTAGTTTGAGGGACTTGAGAATTCAGTTTGACGGAGTTGAGAATTTAGTTTAAGGGACTCAGGAATACAGTATTCGGGACTTGAGAATTCAGTTTGAGAGACTTGAGAATTTAGTTTAAGGAACTTGAGAATTCAGTTTGGGTCACATGGAAAATCAGTTTGGGAGACTTGGTAATTCAATTTGGGTTACTTGAAAATTCAGTTTGAGGGACTTGGGATTTTAGCTTTGGTCACTTGGGAGTTCAGGTATGAGACTTTAAAATTCAGTTTGAGTGACTTGGGAATTCAGTTTGGGTCACTTGGGAATTTAGTATGAGACACTTGGGAATTTAGTTTGGGTCACTTGAGAATTTAGTTTGAGGGACTTGGGAATTCAGTTTGAGGGATTTGAGATTTTAGCTTTGGTCACAGGAATTCAGGTATGAGACACTTAGGAATTCAGTTTTGGAGACTTGGGAATTCAGTTTGGGGGACTTGGGAATTTAGTATCAGATACTTGGGAATTTAGTTTGGGTCACTTGGGAATTTAGTTTGAGGGACTTGGGAATTCAGTTTAAGGGTCTTAGGAATTCGGGTATGAGCCACTTGGGAATTTAGTTTGAAGCACTTGGGAATTCATATTTAAAGACTTGGGAATTCAGATTGGGTCACTCGGGGATTTAGTTTGGGTCACTTGTGAATTTAGTTTAAGGGACTTAGGAATTCGGGTATGAGCCACTTGGGAATTTAATTTGAGGCACTTGGGAGTTAATATTTAGGGACTTGGGAATTCAAATTGGGTCACTGGGAATTTAGTATCAGACACTTGGAAATTTAGTTTGGGTCACTTGGGAATTTAGTTTGGATCACTTGAGAATTCAGTTTAAGGGACTTGGGAATTCGGGTATGAGACTTAGGAATTCAAGTATGAGATACTTGGGAATTCAGTTTGGGGGACTTGGGAATTTAGTTTTGGGGACTTGGGAATTTAGTTTAGGGGACTTGGGAATTTGGTTTGAGGGACTTAGGAATTCAGGTATGAGACACTTGGGAATTCAGTTTGGGGGACTTGGGAATTCAGTTTGGGTCACCTGGGAATTTTGTTTGAGGCACTTGTGAAATCAAGTAGACATCATTCTAGAAATGCATGTACATTGAATTATAACAGAGGACATAAACATATTCAACTTGCATATATGTTACTGGCATATATATCATTCTTACATTCGTACATCAAAGGTAGTCTGAGCAATTTACAATTTATCATTCTAACATGTTAACTACCCATGTTCCTAAAAATAAACACTATCACCTACTTATATGCAGTGCCCATTTCCAAAAACAAAAACATATATGGGCTGCATACCAACTTCTGACAACCCCAACTTCTGCAAAAAAAATATCGATTTGGGGTGCGTATTTATACAAAAAGCTATTCAAAACCATTAACAGAATGAAGATAAAAACCAGCTGCATTTCAGTGGTGAACCAATTGATATGTTGGTGGTATTCATCTTCCACATTTACAAAAGATCTACATAGGATTAGGATTCTTGCAGCTGCAGCGATTATGCTCAGGTTGGTTACAAAATGAACACATGTACACCTTCTTGTTTTGAAACTGAGACTCCCGTTGCCTAGTCCGCGGTCTACCAAGAGCATGTGTGGTAATAGGAGGCTGCAAAAAAGTATATGATTCATAATCACTAGATGTTAGTTCATCCAACCGTGGCATGTCATTAGCTTCCACTGGAATCATGGTGCTACTATATATTTTTTCTTGTGCACTAATCTTGTAACAATCTTCAACATATGCATAAACATTTCCATGAACTAATCTAATTGATGCACATGCATGTGGACATAGAATGCCAACCATTTGCCATGCTTGACAGATGCATTCCCGAGTAGTGAGATTGACCCTCAAATCTGCGGAAATAGTGCGAACTGATACCCTACTTAAGCTATAATGTTCAGCAACCATTGTTTCAGCCCTTACCACATTCTCTTGTAGTTGTTCTTCTACTTTTAGACTCACCCCGTTTGTCCACTTTGACATAGCCATCTTGCAACTATACAATTTCTTTGCCAATTTTGATCGATGCTCAGTTATCAAAGCATATATATTGTGCTTCCGCTCCTTTACCAACCAAGCATTAAATGACTCAGCTAGATTTGTTGTCATATGATCCCACCTTCGATGCCGAAATCGAGATAAGGCCTAACGATCCATGTCACCATTTGTTTCTAGCCATTGTGTCACCTCAGGGGAGAAACACCTCAGATTGTCCATTGCTTTATCAAAATCACACTCCAACCTTGCATATGCAATAGCATCCAACAACTTAAGTGCATCATCCTTTTTCTTTCTCCTTCTACTGCCTGTGGTGATTTTCATAAACTCAGAACTGAAATTTTCCTTTACATGCTGATAGCAGTATGCATGTCGATCACTTCCAAAAATATCTCGCATTGCACTAAGAATTGCATTATGCCTATCTGAAAGTATGGTTATTTGCACAGAACCTGTAATCTCTCTCAAATTCTGAAGAAACCATGCCCAATTATCATATATCTCCCCACCTACAATTGCATAAGTTAGAGAGAACAAGTCATCATTTGCATCATATGATGAGGCTGACAGCAAGGTCCCCTTGTATGGACCACTCAAATGGGAGCCATCTATAAATAATATTTGGTCAGGCCCCAAGCAAAAATCCATTTATGCAACATCCATAAGCAATAAATAGCCTCTGAAACTTGTTGTCTCCTGATGCTTCCCATTTTGCAATTGTATCAGGGTCCGTCTCCATCAGTCTATCACAAAGCCATGGGATTAACATATATGAATTATCAGGACACCCATGAATTTCCTCTAACGCTTTTTCTCTTGCCCTATATGCTTGCTTGTAAGTAAGGATTAGGCCATAATCCCTCAGTAAGTCTCGTACTATCTCAGTTGTTGTTTTGTTCGGATTACCCATCAAAGCATCATCAATTATACATGCTACCAGTGTTGAGTTGACCCTACGAGACACAAGAAGGTAGTCTTGTGCACTATGTGTGTGTTCATTATGAAAATGATGTACACACAGGAAGGGGCTTTCTCTTCCAACAACATATGCTGTTATTTTCCATTGACACCCAACAACCATGCACTTTGCAATCATCTTTTTTCGACTATTCTTTACATACTTGTATCCAAATTTATGAGCAACACTGTATTTGTACATTGTTTTTCGGAATGTCTTTGCATTTGGAAATGTCTGTCATACTCCAAGAAATAGGTCCTTCCATTTAGTACAATTCAACATTGGTCGAGGTATAGGCAGACTTTGTGTTCCACAAGGTAAAGCATTGACTTCCTCCTAAGAAGGATTCCCATCCTCCCACAAGTATTCCCTTCCTCCCAAGAAGGAGAATCATCCAATGGGAATCCTGTTATAGCCTCTATCATGCATTCACAAACCATCACAATATATTACAACAAATTATTGAAAAAAATCAACTTCAAAATATGTACAATTTCATTTAATTAAATTCCCATGAGAGAAATTCAGGTTTTCCAACTCAGTAAAATAATTTTCAGCATTCAATGTCTTATTTAATCAATCCTCATAAAATGCTCCTAACTTGAATTAACATAATTTCCAAGTGAGAAATTTAGAATTTCCAACTCCTTCTACCTATTTTCAGCAGTCTCAATATTATTCATTATTGTCATTTTATTCCAAAACTCATTTTAAGTATGTCCAAACATCTAACCAAGACAACTTACCCTTCTGAATGTTCCATTGACGTCTCTACAATTTCATTGATTATGTTCCCCCCAATGTATACATATGCAAATTCATTGTTGAACCTTGCCAATTTTTGAACTCCTTCATTATTTACAAGATCTATAAATGTACTATAATCGAACTTCACTGTATACTTCACTTAAACTCCATTGCATTCATTACCCCATTATCAATGATATCATTCTTAACAACTCATGTTGTGTCATGCCTTCTCTTAACAACTCAGCATTTGTTTTCCCTCCCTTATATTGGATCCTACCTTGCACATCTTTCACAAATTGTCCCCCAAAGTGAACATAACAAAATACTTCTTTCAATGAACTACTTGACATCTGTAAATCAACCCTGCAAAAAGCAATTATCTAGTTATTGCAAATGATTTTACCAAAATGAAATCATTTATCATAACAATTATTAATTAAACTACAATTCCCAACTACAAATTCCTATCATCTTTATCTATACTAACTAAGCAAGAGTGAATCATAATATTTATTAATAAAATAACACAATAAGCCAATTATTAGTTTAGACTACAGTTTACAAGAAAGATCAATTTTCTGCATAATTTTCATAGACATAACAAGCATTTCCAACTGACATTTGCATAATTACATATCTCTCATATCAGTTTTCAATACTCCTCCATACTTTCGTTTAGAAAAAATATTTCAGTTCAATAAAAAAAATCATATCCATTGATAAGTTCATAAGTCATCGGTTCATACGCCATCAAAAGTGTGATATATGTAGTTTTAACATATTATTAAGCTATACAAAACAAGTAACAGTGCTTTACCAACGTTTTACCGAAAACCAACTGATGTTTTATAAGCAAAGCTGAAATGCATGATGTAGCAACTATAGAGAGGCAGTAGAAAAGATGAAAATGAAAGCAATGATGTAGCAAGGAGAGATAGCCACAATAGAAGAACAACACGACAGAAATTATGACAGAGGTAGATGAGAAGAATAACAATACTTTACCCAACACCAACTAAGATGACACCAAGCTTTGGGGAGGAAGATATTTTGAGCCTGGGGAGAGGAAGAATTTTGCCCTTCATGGAGCTCTGTTGATGAAGATGATGACTTCGAGTGCTTTCTGATTTTGGGAGCCGTCCATGCGTGTGTTTTTGTTTGTGAAGTGAAGGTTAATTTTGTCTACATGGTTTTATTTTTATCCCAATGCAGGACCCAGGGACTTGGGAAAGATTACACAAATTAGGATCCCTAATTTGTCATTATGTGTCTTGGAAGGTCCTTAAATGTCTTTTTCTCTTTGTTGGGGGTCCCCAAAAAAAATGAAAGAAAATTAAATTTATGAGATGAAAAATGGAAAGAAACTAAGAATAAAAATTATTTTTGTTCTTATTTTTAAAAATAAAAAATATAAAGTTATATTATATCCTTAACAAAGACCTGGTACTCTAGACCTTTAAATTTTTTTTTAATTTCTTGGTCCTTAAAAATTATCTAATTACTATTTATAATTTATTAATAAAAATTATACAGTTTAATAAATTCAAAACCTAAATGAAAAACTAAAATTATCTACTTGTTTGTTATTTGCATGGAGAGGCTTGTGCATTTGATTCAAGAGCGGGTTGATTCTGCATTATGGAAATCGATATGACCATGTAAGAATGGCCTAAACCCTCCCATTTCTCATCTATTTTTTGTAGATGATATTATTCTTTTTGTGCAAGCATCTGTACAGCAAGCGGAAGTAGTGAGATAATGCCTAGACACTTTTTGCGTGAGCTCTGGCTTGAAGGTCAGTGCTGCCAAGACATGTGTTTGTTTTTCAAAGAACGTGAACCACAACAGACGGACTGAGCTTAGCAATATCTTGGGGTTTCAGATGGCAGCTGATTTGGGGAAGTATCTTGGCGTTCCTCTCCACCACAAGCGAGTAACGAAAGAAAGCTTTCAAGAGGTGATTGATGAAGTTAGAAGGTGGCTCTCAAACTAGAAAGCAAATTCACTTTCCTTGGCCGGCAGAATCACACTAGTATCATCTGGAATGTCAACTATTCCAGGGTATACTATGCAAACAGCTTCTCTACCGGCTATTATTTGTGAGAGCATTGAGAAGAGTAACCGAGGTTTTGTATGGGGTTCTATATTGGAGAAACGAAAGACACATCTTGTTTCATGGGACATAGCATGCAGAACGAAGTCGAAAGGTCGGCTTGGACTGAAACATATGCAAAGTCAGAACCAAGCATATATGACAAAGCTTGGGTGGCATCTCATAATCCGTCAAGATGAGTTTGTTAGGAACAGTATATGAAACAACCGGTTCCCAGAAACGTATGATAACACACTGTCCTTAAGGTGTTATTCGCCCCCACTAGGTTTGCTGCAGGGATCCGACGAATCACCCCTAGGAGTTATTCTAAGCACCAAAGATATCTGACAGCAACTTCAGATACCTTGAAACACAGAACGAAACAGAGAGTTTGTAAGCAAAAGAAGAGAATGTGAGGTGTTCTTTTAGTTTCTAGTTTGATCCTTTTATAATAGTAGAAAACAGAAAATTGAAACGTTGTGTATGAACCTGTTTGTTTCTGAACATTGTATTTGAAACGTTATTCATGAACCTGTTTGTTTCTGAACATTGTATTGTTTCTGAACATTGTATTTGAAACGTTGTTCATGAACCTGTTTGTTTCTGAACATTGTATTTGAAATGTTGTTGTCAAATTGAAACAGAATATCAAATGACATGTTGTTTCAGAATGTACTGTTTCAAAACGTTGTTATTTGAAATTCTGTTTCTGAATAAAAAATGATTAATTAAAATATTAATCTGAAATTCATACCAGACCAGATCTCTACCGTTAGATGAATCCAATGATCACGATGCTAAGTGCTAAGTGCTTTAAATATTAAATAAATAATATTTAAATCCACTTAACAATTTGTTCAATAATTATTTTAATATACTTTGTCTTCTCTCTCTTATATACATTTCATAAACCTTACTTCCATCCAATGTGAGACTTTAGTTTTTTTTCAAACTATCTCTAACAGAGTTTTGGATGAAAGTTATACGTAGTAAATACAGATGAGGAAATGACCTGATTCCAACTATCGACCAAGAGCGGTCGGGGTCAAACACGTGGTCTAGGATCAAAGCTGCTTGGAAATACTTGAAAGACAGCATCGAGGTCGACCACACTTGACAAACTGCAAGGTGGAAACATGACAGAAATGGGATGTTCTCCTTGAAATCAGCCTATGCCGCCATCGTGCAAGAAAATGATGTTCAAAACCCATATTGGCAGAACGTGTGGAAACTGAATACAATGCAGAGGTGTAAGCCCTTCATGTGGTTGGCTATGCATAATAAGCTACTCACAAATGAGATCAGAGCACGTAGAAGTATGTGTTCTGAAGAGCGGTGTACATGGTGCAATAACAGTTCGGAGACACTTCTCCATGTTTTACGAGATTGTGTGGAAATGAGGAAAGTCTAGCTTAAACTAGTGGAACCAAAAGCATCATAGAAGTTTTTTTAGTTGGAATTTAAATGATTGCCTCAACTTCAACATACGGAATAAAGAGCCGCTTCATAGCTGGGAGGGATGGAGTGAACTCTTCGCAACTGTGTGCTGGTTAAGTTGGAAGAGAAGAAACAAACGGGTGTTTGAAGCTAAAATCATGACGAATGAAGGTCTAAAGAACAAGGCGTTGGCCATTATTTCTAGTACAAATAATGCGAGGAGCAGTTTGAAGGGGTGCTACCTAAACGGTCATACAGTGCAAGACAAAGCGGCTCGATGGTCTGTTCCTAGTAGAGGATGGGTGAAGGCGAATGTTGATGGAGCGTTTTCAACAATGAGCGGAGTTGGGTGTGGGGGTGTACTTCGACAGGATGACGGATCCTTTATCATGGGTTTCATGCATCACGCTATAGAAGGGGACAGCTTGACGGCGGAATTGTGGGCAATCATGCTCGGACTCAAAATGGCTTGGGATAGTGATGTAAGGCAATTGATTTTAGAAACTGATGCTACTAAACTTCTGCGTGAAGAGGACGTTAGTGCTCATCCAGACGTGGCCATTATTGAGGAAGTCAGTGAGATGCTTACACGTGAGTGCATTGTAGAGGTCAATCATATTCCTCAAAGTGCCAATACTGTGGCAGATTATTTCGCGAAACAAGCCTTAAATGTAGTTGCGGGATTTCATCCCATTATTACTCCCCCTGGAGAGTTTAATGCTCTTATTGAAAATGATTCTAGCGACCCCACCAACATTGGGTAGTGTTTGAGGGCTTCTCCTCCTTTTATTATTAAAAAATACTAAATTACAAACAAATAAAAACTTTAATTTACTAAATATTCATATTATAAGAACTTAAATTCATAAAAAATTATAAAATAATTCCAATATTCAAATTATAATTTATAAGTCCCTTAAAGTAATAAGAAAAATCTGATAAATTAAAAAAATTATGAATATTTAGATTATCCTTATTTAATTAAATTTTATCTTGTCTATTAGGATTGGAGAGAATTTATGTATTATCTTATTTATTAGGATTTTAGATTATCTACTATGTCATTTCATATTCAGATTTTTTAGTTATTTTTCTATTTTGTTATTTCTTTTGCTTGAAGGATATGTCAGTATTTTTTTTTTTTGGTTTTAAGTTTAAATTATTTTTATTTTAATAATTATATTAAGACTCTATAAATGGCTGGAAAAATTCTTCAACGGATAGAATTTTATTCATTTTGTTTTGACTAATTCAAATTAAACTATGATTAAACCTTATTCAAAGAGAGCTCTTCAAAAAATATTTCTATATTTATACGGTTTTAAATCCAAAATATCATATTTTAGCATGATGCTCTAACTTTTATTGATGGAATTTGATATTTTTTCCACCAATTTTGTGTGTTGGCTTGCATGTCAGTAACATAAATATCCCCTCATTAACAAGCAAAATAACATTAAGATTAGACTGAAATTCTGTGAATAATATTTGGCATATCGTCTTGGTCAAATTTCACAGACAGAACAAGAAGCTCTATTATTACTTTGCATGATGAAGGCTTCGTTCCACTTCTATTTCACATCTAGGATAAATAACTACTCACTTATGCCTTTGGCAACTAATGAGAGAGCCGCCAAAGAATCTTCCTTTTCCTTTTACTTTGCAGTCTTCTCAAACACCAAATATGCTTCCTAAAAGTTACTACCCAATTGATGCCAAGTAATCAACTGCAAAATTTTGCACGTTAAACTTTAATTCTGTTACTCTCTAAATTGGCTTGTGTTCTGTTTCTCTAATTTAGTACCCTCACTTGTAAATAGGTTTGTGTTCTGTTTCTCTAATGCATTATTCTCAAACCCCTCATGTCTCTTGGCGTAATTAGTTTTGTAAATGTGGCAGAGAGACTGCCACAAGAAATAAAATCCAAAACTATCGCCATTCATAAATCATCAGTATTCAGTAATCAATATCTGTAAATGAAGTCATGACCTTAATCTATATTGTTGTGGGAAGGCAAGTTCGGGGATGAATACTAACTAAAATTAGGAACAGCTTCTCCTCCTCTGGATTGAAGCTCTGATTACCGCGTCGGCTCTGAGTTACCAAGTCGATGACTTGTGTTTAGACAACTCAAGAAAGATTCCATCTTTGGCATATGCGATTCCAAAGTCCAAAATTTCAGGTGGCATTGCACAGAAATAACGCGTACTTTTTGAGATCCAAATCAAGATGACATTACTGCATTCCTGTTCTGTAACATTTGAGGAAAAAAATATTTTCAGTCTCCCTCAAAACGTGGGCTTTATATGCAGCCCACGCTAGCCACTGAAACTTTGGAGTTAAATGTTCATCTTCCATTGGGTGGTGTGTGTGCACAGAGTTTATCTAAAAATCTCACATTTAATGCAGTACACATGTCCACACGTGCAGCAGATGAGTCCCATTCAATGTCAGACGAACTACTCCCTCCGGTCTCATTTATAAGATGTTATTTTTCATTACACGGGTATTAAGAAGACATAATTATATTCTTAAATTTATAAAAAAAATGGTATAAACTTCCAATTTTACCCCTACTAATTAAAGATCAGAACAATTTACGAGACAAAAAAAGTTATTAAATGAAGGGTAAAAAAGGAAATTCAAACAAAAAAATAACACAACACCTTATAAATAGGACCAAACAAATTTTCAAAACAACATCTTATAAATGAGATCGGAGGGAGTATCTGTTAGGAAAAGACAATTTTCAATATTTATAGAACACTCTGATGAAAGAGATGTTAATGTCATTCGTGTGCACCGGATAAAATTAAAATAGATTTATGAAATGTGTGGCTCTGAGTAAAAGAAAAATAACGAGTCTGAGTTGGAGTGTTCCTGTGCAAGAGACAATTGCATTAACATATCTAACCGCAAGTTTGGATTTGAATCTAAATCAGTTGGGACTCATTGATATGTGCAAAGATGAGATTCCTCTGGTCTCCCATACCCACAATATATATTGAACTCCCTCCCTCCATTGAGAGTAGGGCAGATCTGTAGATTCAATCCCTCCTTCAATCTCAGAGTCTTTCTCTTCTCTTGAGAAAAAAATGGCAGCGTCTAACAACCATGCTCGATCAAACAGCTTGCCTTCTAAGCCACACCCTCTCATTCTAAACTGCAATGAACACTTGTGCAGATTAGAGGCTTCTGCTGCTGCTACTTCCTCTTCTTCTTCATCATCCTCATTCAGCCACAAACTAAGTGGCCTTCAGGATTTGCATAATTCTGTTGAAAAATTGGTTCAGCTTTCCCTTACTAGCGAAGTCCTTGTCCAAGAGACTCAAGAAAATTGGGTGGAAGAGCTCTTGGATGGATCTCTCAGGCTCCTAGATGCGTGCACTGCAGCCAAAGATGCACTATTGCATACAAAGGAATGTGCAAGGGAGGTTCAATCAATTATGAGAAGAAAAAGAGGAGGTGAAATGGAGGTGACGGTGGAGGTCAGAAAATACTTGACCTCTAGGAAGGTAGTGAAGAAGGCAATCTCCAAAGTCTTGGGAAATTTGAAGAGTGCTTCAAATAAGTGCAAGTTCTCTCCTACCCACAAGGGTCATCAAACTCCAGAATTGGTTAGCCTCTTGAAAGATGTGGAAGTAGTCACTCTTCATATTTTGGAGTCACTGTTGGGTTTTATCTCTGGGCCAACACAATCAAAGGCAAGCAATTGGTCTTTGGTTTCCAAGCTAATGCACAACAAAAGAGTTTCTTGTACACAAGAAGCATATGAGAATGAATTTGCCAAAGTTGATGTTGCATTGCAAGCCTTTGTGTTTCACACAATAAGCAAATCAGAGAACACCAATCATTTGCTGAACCAGTTGGAAGTTTTGGAGTCAGTAATTCAAGACTTTGTGGAAGGACTCGAAACTCTTTTTAGGAGATTTATCAAAACTAGAGTTGCCCTCCTAAACATTCTCAATCACTAATTGTACAAATTGGTTACCTAGATCTTGGCTTCTGTATATGAAAAAAGCATTAATAAACTCAAATTGTTTTCTCAATTTTTGCTGTTCTGTTCTTGACTTTCATTCTTAAGATTCATCCTGTACTAATCTTTCTTTCACCCTTCTACAATTAATCATCTTCCCTTTAGTTTTCCTTATTCATCCTGCTGAATTTGAAGACAGCAGTGGTCAAAATATGAGGAATAACATGTAATTGTTGGTAACAATTCACCTACAAATACAAGTATTCTTTCAACTCTGGTATACTTAGACTTACACCACCAATCCGGTATAGAAGTTCAGAATCATTGCAGATCAAGTATTTAGCCCAGAAGGGATTAGAGAAGGCTTGAATCAATTTCAAATTACGAAAGTTCCTTCAGATTAATAATTGAAGCATCATCAGTCTTATTGACTTCACATGCATGGCTCAAATTTTAATTTTAAATGAAGAACAAAATGGGCAATGTGCGTTCTCTTCTTCCTGTCTTCCTCTCATGAGATTATCTATTCCTGGTCAACTGAGTGAGGGGCAAAAGAAAGAAACTTCATCATGTAATGAGAAGATTAAAGAATAGATCACAACATGAGCATATCAGATGGTTACAACAAATCAATTAACTGATAAAATTAAATAATTCAGGGAAAGTACTTGGATGAAAGGATGGTTTCATCTATGGCATATGAACCCAAATCTCATTACTTTAGACGGTAAAATATTTTAAAAGTTGGAGGTTGAGTAAAAAATTTTATCATTCAAAATTAAAAGAGTTTGAAGTTTCAAAGGGATTGGAACAGAAACTGGAATACCTACCTATATCATATGTACATACATACATACATATTATATATAATATATTTGTGTCATTGAACTGATACTACACAGGCTTTCAGCAACAAAAGAGATCTGTTCTTCCTGTGACAGCAACAACACAACTCAGCTTGCTCCACACAACACTTAAACTACTAGCATATGAAATCCTTTTAAAAACAAGACCGTATATGATGCGAGTTTTGGACACAATTGATGCGGTTCTTGTTCCCCCAAAAGGGAAATTAATCCATTTCTTTAGCCTTCATGCTAGTCCACACGTGTAGATTAGTCCCACGATCAAATACAAAATCTGTCTGAAGTATTAATTGCACCAACATGGCCAACAAAAAATTTGCATCCAAGCAATTGTTGCAATTATAGAATGGAAAATACCTGTTGGCTAGTAATAAATACATTATGACAATGTGATAATAGGAAAGAGTGCAGTTTCTTGTATCAACACCTAAAAACAAATACACAAATGAGTTGGAAAGCTTCTGTTTGAGAGACATTCAACCAATCAGGCTTTCATTGAGATTAGTTCAAGATGAGATTCCCTGTGTCTCCTATACCTATCATAAATATACCTATATATAGATCCATAGACTAACTCTACATTCAACCTTAGGCCCTTTCTCTTCTTTTGCAGCTAAAAACGGCATCTTCTCCATCAATCACAAAATCTCATTTCCATGCTCGCTCAAACAGCTTGCCTCTAGACCTCACCCTCTCATTCTTCAATGCCATGATCACTTGGACAGAATAAGGGCTTCTTCATCATCATCACTTAGCCAAAAACCCGTAGGGTTGCAGGATCTACATGATTGTATTGAAAAACTTGTTCAACTTCCCCTCACCTAAGAAGCCCTTCGCCAAGAGCACCAAGAAAATAGTGTGGATGAACTTTTGGATGGATGTGTGTAGTACAGCCAAAGATGCTCTACTTCATACCAAAGAGTGCATACACGAACTTCAATCAATTATAAGAAGAGGAGGTGAAGCAGATCTTACAGTGGAGGCTAAGAAGTTTCTGACTTTTAGGAAGTTGGTGAGAAAGGCCATCTTGAAAGCTTTGGGGAATATGAAGGGTATTTCCAAGAAAGGAAACTTATCCTCTACGTGTACCTTGGTTAGCCTGTTAAGAGAAGTAGAAGAAGTGACTCTTCCCATATTTGAGTCACTCATGAATTTTATCTTTGGATCAACACAAGCCAAGCCAAGCAGATGGTTTTCAGTTTCCAAGTTAATGCCTAACAAAAGAGTGGATTGTGCACGAGCAGCAGAAGAAAGTGAATTTGCTAAAGTTGATGCAGTAATGCAGCTCAACTTGACAAGCAAGAGAGATAATAACAATAATCTGCAAAACCAGCTGGAAAATTAGGAATCTCATATTCAAGACCGTGAAGAAGGACTTGAGTTTTTGTTCAGGGGTGTGATTAAAACCAGAGTTGCTCTTCTCAATATCCTCAATCACTAGTTGAGCAAATTAGACCATCAAAATTTTTTAAGGGTTATAGATCCTTACCTTAGTTTGGGATACATGTAAATATATACATGAAGAACATAATTGTAGCTATCCACTGATAATGAATGTAGAGTTCTTGATTTTTGGTTGATATATCATTGACTACCTCCTCTCTCCTAGTCCTAAGCAACTTCTTCGGACTCCAATTATGATTATGATAATTTCATAGCACATACACTATTGTGATATCATAGTTCTAAGACAAGGGGTAAAGAATTTAACATTACAAAAATTATAAACAGACAAGAAAATAAAGAGTCCGAGTTGGAATTTTCTTGTGCAAGAAACACTTGTACCAGTCTATATATTAATATGTATTATGCATAACTGAAGGGTGGCTAGCTCGGAAGCAGGATATGAAACTGAGTTTGCTCTTTGATAAAGCACTTTAAAAATTAGTTATATTATTGATAGCTTGTAAATAGTATCCCGGTGAATACATAGAAATATCAATTTAGAAAAATAATGATGGGCGATGCATGGTAAAATCAAGGCTTCCCGTTGACATGACGTACCACCTATAAACATGACATGTTCCCATCTTTTTCTCTCAAATTCTGATTCCTGCTTAATTATACCTCGTCCTTGATTTTTTATGGCTCCGAATTTTTGTGCGAAAAATATATTTTTATTTCCATAATAATATAAAAAATCATTTTATTACAAGGATTTAAATCTTGAAGTTCTACATATATCCCTTTGACAATGACTGCTAGTTAAGTATTTTATTAGGAGGAATAATAAATCCATTATTCTTACATATTTCAAATAATTCAATTTATATTATTAAGATAATTCTATGTAATTTAAAAGATATTGATAACAATTAACATGAATTTCTCAATATGAAAGCAAATGAGATTTAATTCAAAGATGACTCTAAAAACATTACCTCTTATAATTTATTGTTTTTTCAAAAATAACATTTTGTATTAGCAATTACTTTTTTAGCTGATAATAAAAGCAAGAACGTTGTATCACATTTTCTAAGTAATATATATATATATATATATATTGTAGAATTTGAATCATTGATTTTTACTCACACTTCATCAGACCATTTTCACCTGAACTAACTTCAAGTAAATCCTATGTTCGTAGATTATCTTTTTATTAAACCATGCTTCCTGATTTCTAGTGGGCAGATTTCTATCCATGTTATAAATAAAAATCAAGATAATAATGCGGTGATACAAACAAAAATTTTAAATTTATATATTGAAAATGCGACAATAATATAATAAAAATATTGTTTGACATATACTAAAAATTGTTGCTCCTTTTAAACTTCATGTCACAATCTATTTGAAACAGGATTTGTACTGTTGGCATTTGAATTTATGTTATAGCTATATTATGTATATATTGCTCTCTTTTTTACTTTTTGAGAAAAAGGGGGAATATATACGAATGAATCAAAGAGTAGAAAAGGCTCTAGTCAAATAAAAACAAGCTAGAGCGCCAAAAGAATACAGACAGAACCGAAAAAAGCTGTGTTACAAAATTACAGTCAGCATTGCAAAATTACTAGAATTAAGAGTATGATTGATTAGCGCTTGAACGGAGAGGAGGAGATTATCAGTTTTGGAATGTTCTCCCATGAAGATTCTTTTGTTTCTAGCCTCCCAAAGCTTCCACCATGAGGCCAAAAGCCAGATTTTTCTCCTTATTCATGATGCTTAGGTTGTCATACAACCAGCGATTGAAGTTCGCGTTGAAGAAGCCATGATGGGTAGCCCTATCAATCACTTTTTCCCAGCAACTCCTGGCAAGAGAGCATGTGCAAAAAATGTGATCCAGATCCTCCTTTGTATTCTCGCAAAGTGAGCATGAATTATCTTGAGTCAGGTGCCTCCTAACTCTTTCTTAATTCATAAGGAGTCTGTTATTGAGCAGTAACCAAAGAAAGGATTTAACTCGCTGTATGCCTGGCCATTTCCAAGCTAGGTCCCAAGTCTTACATTTATCGTTACAACTATCACTGCTAATAATTTTATAAGCTGAGGAAACAGAGAAGGTCCCCTACCTTAAAAGATTCCAGATGCAATCTAGGTTATCAACATCAATATGTAGGGGTTCAGTTTCAGCAATCTGTAAGATTATATCTAGAGACAGCAGATGCTCAAATTTCTCCCAGTTCCAATGGCCATCAATCGTGGTGAAGAAGGAGATTGGGTCATCAAGGCTCTCATTGCCAATTGGTTCAAGAGATAAGTTTTTTAGGGGCCCGAGATCCCCCACCCAAAAATCACTCCAGAAACAAATGTTTAGACCATTTCCTATGTGCCACTTCAAACCTGGTTTGGCATCCTCCTAAACTGTCAGTAGGCTTTGCAATAAATGAGACCGTTTCATAGTTTGGCATCATTAAGATCCTTCCCTCTCACCCCATATTTAGAGCGCAGGACCTGGACCTAGAGGGCATTGGGTTTTGCGACAAGCATGTAAGCAATCTTCATGAGGAAGGCTTGATTTTGAGCTCTTAGCTTCTTAAGGCCACAACCTCCATTTTCAAGTGGTTGACATAATGAGTCCCATTTGAGCAGATAAGTGGCCTTCCTAGAGTCTGTAGTGCCCCAAACAAAGTCTCTTGTGAGCTTTTCAATACGATCACACAGGAGGCTGGCAGCTTAGAAGTTTTCATAGGGTAATAGAGGATGGTATTCAAGATAGCTTTGGCTAGCGTGATTCGCCCAGCGAAGGAAAGAGAGTGAGCTTTCTATCTAACTCGGTCCACAACATATTCATGAGTAGCAATAGTGACTCTCGAGTGCAATATTGGAACCCCTAGATATCTTCCCAAATTATCAGCGTGTTTGAAACCCAATGCTTCACTGATATGATTAGCTTTATGAGTACTAGCATTCCTGGAAAAGAACACTCTTGTTTTGGCGCTGCTAACTTTATGACCTAAGGCTAGGCAGAAGTCCTCTAGGATCTTATTGTTGAGTGCCAAGTTTAATTGGTTTCCATTGCTTGGTTGTAACAGACTTTTGAATGACCTGAGATAACCTTTCCATACATAGCACAAAGATAAAAGGCAATAGTGGGTCTCCTTGACGAATTCCCTTGGAGGGGGAAAACACCTCTATAGGTTTGTCATTCCAAAAAACTTGCATGGAGGGAGATGAGATGCACTTCATGATCAATTGAAGCATGCTGCTTGGTACTCCTATATCCTTGAGAGTATCCTCAATAAAATTTCAATTCAAGTGATCAAACGCCTTTTTAAGATCAACTTTGATGGCCATCCACCCCTAAGAACCATTTTTCTTTCTCATAGAATGGATAACTTCCTGTGTAATAATTATGTTAAAAGTGATGTTACGCCCCTTGATAAAACTTGCTTGGTAAGGGAGGGTGAGAAGAGGTGTGAACATCCCATTTTTGCCGGACATTTTATAAAATAATAATAAAACAAATAAAATATATATATATATAAATATAAAAAAAGAGTAAAAATAAGAAGAAGGTTGCAGAAATTAAATAAATTAAATTAATATACAACAAAAAAAAACTAAAACAAAAAATAAAAACTAAAAAAAAAACAAAAACATATTTTGGGCCCAAGTCCACGAGCCCAACTGAGGGATCATGGACTCGGACCCAAAGGGAAAAGAAGCAGCAGACACAAAAGAAATGACCAAGGGGCACGCATGAAAAAAGAAGGGAAGAGGTGGCAAACTGAAAGAAAAAAGAAAAGCTGAAGGAAGACAGGAAGAGGCAGCGGCTGTCATGAAAAAAAAAAGAGACGAGAGAGCCACAGAGAAAAAGGATGCGTGCACGAAAGAGAGAGGGGGCCGAAGAACTGAAAAGAAAGTAGGGGGTGGCCGAAAGCAGGCTGGGGGTGTAGGAAAAGAGCAGTGGCAGCGTGGAGAAAAGGAGAAGCCGTGAGACATTTGAGAAAAAAATGGAAGGGTGCACCGAAGAGGAGACGAGAGGAGCCTGAGAAAAATTGATGGAGGTGCACGGCAGAACGGAGGGGAGCAGCCGTGCAACTGAAAAAACAGAGAGAACCAGAGGCACGCGAGAGAGAAGAGGGAGTACATGAAAAGGAAGGGGAGCCGAATGCTAAAAAAATAGAGGGAGAGAAAGACCGAAAAGAAAAGAGAAGGAGACGTGCACAGTTGAGAATGGAAGGGAAGCACACGTGAGGAAAGGGAGGATGATGGAGATAAAATGAAAGAGACCAGAGGAGAGAGGAGGTGCATGGCAGACGCGAGTACAGAGGGAGGCAACAAACTGAAAAGAAAAACCGAGAGAACCACCGAGAAACAGAGGGGGAACCACCGAGAAACTAGAGAGAGCTGAGCAAGACGAGTGAGGCCGAAGGGGAGAGAGCACTGAAACAGAAAAAAAACAAAGGCCGAGGAATGAAAGAAGAGAGAGACCAGAGGCAGCAAGAGGCACCCGAGACTGAACAAAGGGAGGTGCACGAAAAGCTAAAAAACAGAGAGGGAGGAGACCGGGTAAAGAGGCAGAGAAACCGAAGAGAGAGGGACCGAAAGCTGAAAAACAAAGGGATGCCGAACACGGTGAGCAGTTGAGGCTTAGAGCAGTGATTACTGGCTTCTTCATTTTGTGGCTGTCTTACTGTCATCGTGAGGTTTCGTCTTCTTCGTTCTCACCAGCTTGGCTCAGGTAATTATTGCAATTGTCTTGCTTACCATAAACAAAGGAAGATGCTGGATACGCAGCAACACGTGAGCATGCATGTGCTTGCAACTTCACAAATCCACGTCTAAATGCAACTTCAACTATGCATGTGCAATGATGTTTCTTCACATATCATTGACTTGTGACTTCAATTAGTTGAGTTTTGAGGCTCAGTGATCTATTCCATGAAATTCATGTGGTGGTTTCTTAAATAAATAAATAAATAAATAAATAAATAAAAATAAAAAAGTATAATGTTGATTCCCTCATTTTAATCAGGTTTGAGGTAAATTCTCTAGTTTTCTATATGCACATTTGCTTAGAAACCAATTAGCTAATTTCATGCATCATTTGATAGTTGTTTGCCAAGATTAATTTGACAGGCACAAGTTAGTTCTGATGCAAGAAACAAGGTAACGTTATTTATTTTGTGATATGATGTGATGTCAATTAATAAAAAACATATAAAAGGTAAATGAACAATTCTTTATCATTTCATTTTTGTATAACATATGGAAGCATTGATTAGTTAAAGACTTGCCTTGAGAAATGGGTTCTAAGTTGGAGGCGGGAATATTTTCTAATGCTCTCAATAGCCAGTGGGATTTTGACTTAGTATATGCTTGATTCGTAAATGATAGGCATGTTAAATTGGTTGGTAATCAAGAAATAAAAATGATGGCCCCGAATGCTGCATACAAATATCTTAATTACTCTCTTTGAGAAAATATGAATATCATCAAATAAAAATATTTTTAATTCACTCATATAACTATACCACGTGAGTTTTCAGGAACCACGCAGATATTTGAGTTTACTGAGTTATCGCGTAAGATTGCGAATCCACGTAGACATATCAGTTAAATAATTTTTTTTAAGAAAATAATTATGTCTCATAAAAAAAATTAAAAAAAAATAATTATATCTTAATAAGTTTTTTCCAATTTTATCTAAAAAATATAATAAAATCATCATTTGAAAAAAATAATAATAATAGTAGTATTTTCTAAAGTTGTGCTTTAAAGGTACAATAAAACATTTATACCGCGAGGTTTAGAACTTCCGCAAGTAATTAAGGAATCAATTTATCTGGCATGACTATGAGTCTACAACAGGTGGATTGGTTTTCTTTTTAAAAGAAAAATTCTCAAAAATACAAAAAAAAAATATATGTTATTTCAAAAGTAAAAGTCAAAAATCAAATAAAAGAATTTTGTAAAATAAAAGAAATATTTTCAAAATAAAATAGAATAAGAGTAAGTAAATGGAATTAAATTATCTTTTACAAATTAAAACACACTAACTCAATCTCAGAAAATCGTTTTGATTGCCAAAAGGTAAATTATTTTCAGTCAACTTTCTCTTATTACGAAATTACATGAAAAAATTAAAATTAAAAAATGTCCACCAACAGACACGCATTAATCCCGAACTAGGTGGACTTTGATCCCATCTCTGATCCTAGGTCAAGTCCACCTTTGTAAATAAATAAATATTTTTTGATTTATTTGGTGTTTTTTTCCTTAATTTAATAAATGTTTCTCAATTTATTTTCTAAATCTCTTTTCCTCATTTTACTTAAATATCCTCAATCCTAATTTAATTTGTTTTCTTTATCTTATTTTTCAATTTTCTTAAATCTCTTTTTTCTCATTTTCTTCTCTAAACCCCTTTAATTCCTAAGTTAAATTATTTTTCTTATTCTATTTTCCAAATTTTGTAAATCTTATTAAATTCTTTTCTACCCTTTTTCTCACATGTGAATAATAAAAAGAAAAATCAAAATACATTTTTAAGCCATATTAATTTACACAATCTACGTAAGTTAACCGTTCCTAGGAACGGGTGTTGTGTGGTGCTTAATACCTTCCCCACACACAATTGACTCCCGAATCCAACTTTGACTATACAGACCGTCCTTTTCCTCTTCAATTCGGTTTCCCAAGATTTTTCCTTAAAATTTTGGTGGCGACTCCTCACAAATCGGTTTTCACTTGAAAACTAGATTTGTTCTCTTTTTCCTTCCGTCGCATTTTTCCGGGTGCGACAAGAGGCATAAACTCTTTCAGGCTGTTAACAATCATTTTAGTAATGACTTTGTAGATCACAGAGCAGAGGTTGATGGGTTTGAATTCCTTAAGAGTCTGGGGGTGCTCAATTTTTGGAATTAAAGTGATGAGACATATGTTAATTTCAAGTTCAATATTCCCAATTTCAAATGCTGCTTGTACAATGTGGAATAAGAAAGAGCCAAAAGCATGCAAAGTTTATTTTTCCTTTTCCTCCCCCAAGCTTTGGCATAGAAATAGCGTGTGTTTCTGTCTCCTAGAGAAATCCGCTCACATTGGGACTTTTGCAGCCCAAGAATTTGCTCTTGAAGGAGGCTGTCTTCATACTCCTGTTCGAAATCAAGATATGCTTCCATGAGTCTTTGAGAATGTACATTTTCTAGGGCCTTTTTTGCACCTGCAATTCAAGCCTATAGTCTCCTCTTTCTCTTGCTAATGTGTCCAAAGTTGTTAGTGTTCTGGGCTTGTGCTTGGGTTTTGAAGAAGTGGATATTATCTAGGAGGTTTAGGCTATGTGACCAACAATCTTTAACTCATTTGCCAAATTTCGAATGGGTGGTCTAGGCTGCATTAAATTTAAAGGGAGGGATAGCATTAGATTTCATACCTGGTTCCATGTCAATGAGAAGAGATTGATGATCCGACTGGATTTGTGGAAGGTGAAGGACTACTAATGATTGGAAAAGTTGTGTCCAAGAATCATTTGCTAGTGCCCTATCCCAATAGAAGAGTATAGTACCTTTGCGTCAAGTAAATCTTGGCTTGACGAAACCTAAATCGAATAGACCCATGTTATGAATGAAGGTTTGGAAATCAACACAAGCACCCCTTGCCATCACAAACCCTCTTTCCTTTCCTCAGCCAAAAGCATGGCATTGAAATCACCGACAAGAAGCCAAGGTTGCTCATTACCGCTCCTAACACTAGAGAGATCTTCCTGCAAAAATTGTCGTTGTGACAGATTTAAGCTACCGTAGATAGAGGAGAACAAGAACTTGCTATCACTACTCTTGACTTGGGCAATTATAAATTTCCTATGATTGAGTAGAATCTTAACCGATAGGGAATCATTCCACAGCAACTAAATTCCACCGAAGAATCTATTAGCTTCAACCCTATGGTAGTTGGGGAATCCAATCCTCTTGATTACCTTGTCTGTATTCACCCTTGATGTGTGCAATTCCAAGAGGGTGATTAGATCAGGCTTATACTTCTTCAACAAAGATTTGAGAGCATGAGAAAATTCTTTAGATGCTGCCTGCCCCTTGGCAATTTTAGGTCAAAATTCGGTGATACATAGAAATTTGGGCTTAGTGATCCATGGCGGAGCATTTTTCATCAACATCCATGGATTTCTCCCCCTGTGCATCGTTGAAGGTTTTGTTGATTGCTTGTACAACACTTCTAGAAGGCATTGAGCTAGGCTCTTTATGTTTCATACCAAGACTCTTGACTTTCACATTAGCTTGAAGTTTAACACTATATGGTGAGCTGGGCTTATCTGGTGGTTTGGGCCTAACGTTTTCTTTATTGACAAGTGACAACCCCCTGAAGTTCTCTCTTTTTTACTTTATATGCATTCAAGAGCAATGCGGAAATAAAGCATTGTAATGTCAAAGTAAGGGTGTGCAGGGTTGAGTTAGGCTCGCTTGACCCTAACTCGATATTCAACCATATGAATACTTGAATCAGATTTTTAACTCAATGGAAGAACATGGTTTGACCTCAACTTAATATCTACCTAATGTAAGGGAAAGTGAGAGATGTAAAAAAGAGAGAAACTAGAAGAACTTAGAAAAAGAGAATTCGAAGGGAGAAGGGAAGAACTCAAAATAGAGAAATAATTAAAATAACTCAATTCTACTCAATGTTGTTTTAAATTTAAATTACAATTATAACTATTTATAGGATTCAATGGAGCTTTCTTAAAAATTTAGTTAATCTAGTAAAATAGAAAATTACTTAACTTAAAAACTCAATCTAAAAAGATTGTAAGAATCTCACTTATTTAGAAATTTCTTAAAAATTAAAACATTCTAACATAAATTTAAAGAAAAAAAATCATAATAATTCCTAAAAGATATGATAAAACCTAATTAAATCTACAAGATATTCTAAATATTCTAATAAAATACTTTATTTTAAAATCATAAATATACATTCTCCATTATTCTCCCAGTTTGAAGGAACTTTCATCGAAAGAGTTAAAACTCCACGTAACATCTAGATATAAGAAATCTTTTCAACAAATAAGATAACAAAGGATGGGATCTAACCACAAAATCTTTCCATTATAAATCTACATGGCTATTGAATTTGGAAAGCTTTTCCAATGGATAAAATATTGATAAAGAGAACTTTTAGACAAGAGAATATTCCGCTCTTTCCTTGTCATAACAATCTTAGTACCTTCCACTAGTGGAAATTGTTTTATGGCTCATTCATTCTTCAAGGTTTCACCTTCTAGAGGTAAAGAAGGTATCACTTGTGGAAGTTGGACATCAGAAGACTTAGAATCCTCATATTTGACAACGGGTGGCTTGTCCATATATTTATTGACAATTTTTAACGAGTCAAACATCTAATTCATGGTTAAGCGAAATTCTTGAATTTTTGCATCAAATTTTTTAACGCACCTTTCAAGCTCCAGAAACTATAACATGATATCTTCTACCATTCAAATCTACTGCTCTAATACCAAATGATATAAAAACAAGAAGGGAAAGGGAGATAAGTAGAAAGAAAGAAATTGGAAGAATTTTGGGGAAGAGAATTCAAAGGAAAAAGGGGAAGAACTCAAGGAAAAAAAACTAAAATAATTCAATTCTACTCAATCTTATTTTAAATTTAAATTATAATTATAGTTATTTATAAGGTTCAATAAAACTTTTTAGAATATTGACTTAATCTAATAAATAAGAAATTACTTAATCTAAAGATTCAATTTAGGGATATTACAATAATTTCACTTATTTATAAATTTCTTAAAAATTAAAATATTTTAGAATATTATAACATAATCATAAAGAAAAAGAAATCATAAAATAAAAAATAAATAAATAATAAAATAAATCTTAATAATTTCTAAAAAATATAATAAAACCTAATTAAATTTAAAAAATATTTTAATAAAATAATTTATTTAAAATTTTAATTATCCATTCTCCTCCGTCAAGTTAACTTTGATCTAAACCTAATACCACCCCCCCCCCCCCCCCCCCCCCCAATATGTAACCCCAGCTCAACCCAAAGTATTTGGGTGAGAAGGAGCCAACGGACCTGGCGCAGCCCTTGTCAAGGTACTGTGAATGTGTCAACTGTAGTGCAAGCATGGCACGTGAAATTTTGTCATTTATGCATTGTTTTCTTTCTATTTCGAGCTCCTCCCAAGTCGATGAGGTTGATATTTTTTTGGGAGCGTGTGATTTCATTCCCCTCGCCCCCTTTAACGGTGAAACCAAACATTCAAGTGGGATGAATTTGTCTACCCGGAAACAGATATTTTAGAACTCACAATTAGAAATATTTTTTTTTAAGGATTCAATTTAAAAATTTAGTAGTACTATAAACTGAATTCTCAACTCGAATCAATTAAATTTCTCACTGTTACTGTTCATTTGTCAATATTTTTTCATACAGACCCTAAAATGTCTTTTTCCCTCATCTATCATCATATTTCTCTCAATACGTGTACGGTGGCAGCAGACTCATCACCTCAATTAGCTCTTTTGGATTGGACCCATTATTATTTCCATCTTGTCAACCATATCATCAATACTCCTCACTTACCTCTTTATCAAGATCACCTCTTAATTGTTGTGGCCAAAAATAAAATCACCTCTTAATTGTAGATCATAGGTATAAATGATAAAAAAATATTTAATATAATTGCATCTCCCAAAATGGCTTATATTTTGGAATAAAAATCCATTCTATAATGTGAGCAATGTTAAGGAGCAAAGTACTAAATGTGTTTATTTGTTTCCCTCATTTCCTGATTCACCAATTAATCAAAACAAACTCTAACATTTCTTAAAGAAAATGCATCCTATCATTATAACTATTGCGTTCTTAAAATTGCTGACAAATACTTAATCTCAATTCATTATAACTTAGCTTTAAATTATTTTTATCAAGGGAATCTTATGTCATCTAAAATTATGTATAATCTTACATTTACATTCCGTACACTTCTCAAGAGATATGTATAAATTATAATGTGCATTTTCTTATCATCCAAATTTAATTGAGGCAATTAATTTTTTTACATAACTTGTTATTTTAAAAAATAAATTGTTGAAATATTAGTACATTACTTTTATTTTACATCATATTTTTTTAAAAAATTTATCTATATATATATATATATATGAGAGTGTAAATCTACTTCAAAATATCTCTTCACCCCAATGAAGGTCGTGATGAAGGTGCTTCATGTTGATCCATATATTTTATAATTTTCCTCAATTTTTTAACTGTACATGGATGGATTATTTCGTGCATGTCTTCAATTGAAAAATGCCAAACATTTTTAAATAGAGTATAAATACCAAGAAAAGGAAAATTACAGAAATCCGAGTGAGGGGAAGACAAAATAGACATGTGGTATTACAGGGTAAAGAGCACATGGGCGTTGCATGGGCCATCAACGCAGCGGAACCACTAATGGAGATATGATGGTGGGCCCACCGATGGGAACAAATTGGTTTTGTGGGCCCTTTTGTATTTAGCTTGTATTTTGAGAACCGTCCATTCGGTGTTGTATTGTTATTTTGTTTGTTATTGTACTGTGCTATACTTGCTAAAATGAATTGAAATCTCATCTCATGACACCCATTTGCCTTGAAAGAATCCACATGCTTTGAAAGAAAAAAGAATCCACTTGTTTGGACCTGGGTTTAGCGGGTCCCTCTAGAATTCATCAAACTTATAGTGTTCTTATTTTGTAATTTTATTATTAGATTATTTAATTCTATTATAATAAACATATAATTCAAATTATTAACTAATGTTAGTGTGAGCAATAAAGATTCGTATTTCTCAAACAAATGATTAAAAGTTTAATTTTTAGTCTTTATATATGAAGTAAGTTTTATTGGGAGTGGGTTATTTTTTACTCTTAATACTCTGAGGAAATTATAACTTATTACTAATGAAGAATTCTCCTAGTTAAAACAACATAAACATGAATCTACAAAGTTATGCATTTATTATATTTTAATTAAAACTTTTATAATAAGAATATAAGAAATCAAATCACATAAACTTTTTTCACAAAATAAAATGGTTATGGCTATTTTATTAGACCCTCAAAGTTAGGTCCATCTTCAATAAAAATAATAATAAAATTAAGGAGAAAATGCATCCCATAAAAATTCTTTAATTATATATTGTCATATTGTACTCGCACATTGTTGAGCAATGATGAACAGTCTTTTTTTTGGCCAATAACAATGATAAACAAAGCTCTGTTGGTATAATTTTTAATTATTTTATTTAAAAGATAAATAAATTAATAATTTACTCCAAAAAGAAACATTTTTTTAACTTATTTCTCTAGAAACAAAACTTTTCAACTTATTTATTGAAAGATCCCTCTATCATCAATTTGATGCTTTAAATTTAATTCTCACCATTGAATAAGCATTGGGAGAATGATTGCATTTTGAATAATTTACTCTGTCTATTTAGCTTCATTTAGCCGTTGACACAAGCTTGAAGATCCCTTCCTCTGTTTTTGCAGCTTTCCTCAAGAGTGAAAGATGCCTTTGATTCACTTGGCCAGTTGTCCATTGGCTTTTCCACAGTTGCTCCTTAATAACATCAATAACAGTAATCCTTTCCTTTCCGATCTGTTTCAGAAATTGACTTAATCTTCATTAAAAAAGTTTAAAACAGTTAATCAAAACATATCAACCGCAAATCAATTCTTAATTTCTTTCTCTCCATTTCAAAATATCTGTCACTTAAAATTATGCTTATAGATAAAAAAGCTATCAAATAGCTTAAACTATAGCAAAATTCAATAATATTTGGCTAAAATCTCCTTATATTATTGTCTATACAATACTCGTTTCACACATTATTATTTTCATTAATGAATAATAGTAATAAAATGATTCAAAAATAATTAATATTTCATTAAAATTTTAAAATGACAAATATTTTCCAAAAAAATTAAAATCCTAAAATGATATATATTTTGAAAGGGAAGTATGCAGTCATAATAAGCTCAATCATGCAACCCTGTTATCATCTTGTGTCATTATGACCAAAATATGCAACAAATGGTTACAAATACCCGATCCCATAGGAATGAATAATGAATAAATGTTCTTAAATATGAAATTCAAGCAAATAACAACCGTAGAAAATCATATAATTTTTTTTCCAAAATTTGAGTACATGTACGACTAGTTGTGAGTTGTGAATTGTGACAGTGACAGGTTGTTGTTCTTTAGCGGCTTTCCTCCGTATAAGAAGAGGGGCCTAGAAACTTGGACTCTGGGAAATGAAAGTCAGTCATTCACTGTATTAGTTTTTGCTACATTATTGATTTTGGAAAATTGATATTGATTTATACCAAAACCGTATGATTTTTGCCACTTTTTTCGTCTCGTGAGTACTCACATGCCGAAAAAGCCAGCCGCTGCCTTCATCGCCACTCGATCGCATTTCACACTCCACATTTGATTTCCATTCGCAATAATATCAATTTTCCATCATCTCTCTGAAGTCTGCACGCTTCTCTGGATCCCCATTTTGTTCAGCTCGAAATTCCTCTTCTTTTAGCTACTTTTGAGTGAAGGGTAATGATTTTTTTATATTTCTGTTTTTTATCTCCTTGATTTGCATTATTCTCTAACTGCAACTTTGAATATTCGGGAAAAAGTTAGTGTCTGTATATTCTTAGTTTGCTTATGGTTGTTATATCAACTTTCTGAGATTTGAGTTCATTTGTTTGTTCCAGTGCTTGGAATTGACCGGCTTCTTCCATTGAGCACCTGAACTCTCTGGTTCGCCTATGGCTTCTTCATGTGTGACCTTGAAAGCCAATACCCATTTACCAAATGCAAGAAAGGGCGATCTCTTTCGCCAGGATAATGGGTTTTTAGGGGAAAGAATCAAGAACCTGAATTGCATCAGTCCCTATGTGAGACATGAGAAGAGGGTCAAGAAGATCAAGCCCGGTGTTGTTTCTGCTGTTCTCACATCAAACGATACCAAAGAATCTCTGGTAAGCTTAGCTCTAACTAGTTTTCTTTTGTGGCTGCAAGGTTTAGGTGTAATTGGTTGTGTTCTTAATGTCATTTTCACTTCCAGACCTTGCAGGTGCCTTCGTTTCTGAGACGAAAGGCTGATCCCAAAAATGTAATTTCCATCATATTGGGTGGAGGACCTGGAATTCAACTCTTTCCCCTCACCAAACGAGCTGCAACACCTGCTGTAAGTGAATATGGTAGATAGTTCATAACTTTTGACCGAAGAATTTGGTCCTTTAGAGAAGAACTCTGGCTTTTAAAAAAAAAAAAAAATTTATTACTACTCGTAAGTCTATTCCTCAAAAGATTGTTTAGTATCATGTCACATGGATGAAAGAGAAAATAAAATTTGTAAGTGCTATAGTGATGCAAAAAATTTTTGAATGAGCCATTTGATCCTGGGGTAAAATTTTGGAGTTCTTGTGTCATGATGATACGTAATGCATCTGCAGGTACCTGTTGGTGGATGCTACAGACTTATAGACATCCCAATGAGCAACTGTATTAACAGTGGCATTAACAAAATCTTTGTACTCACCCAATTCAACTCTGCATCCCTGAACCGTCATATCTCACGCACCTATTTTGGAAACGGTATCAACTTTGGGGATGGATTTGTGGAGGTAAGCATCATGGAAATGGAGACAAACTACTGTAGGCCGTCATATACTCTGGTGATTTTATGTAAAAGATATATAAACATGACTCAAAATTGCCAACTACTGTAGATAAAAAAAATGAATATTTTCTGGTTGAATTGAACCAAAGGGTGGATCGAACTAATGTGCTGATGGTTAAATATCAAACACGCTGTCCATCAAGTTCCTAGCCCATTTAGAAAAATGAAAATTTTACTCACTCTAAAATATTCATAAATTATAAACAGTATTCAAGATTCTCTTTCTTGTTTGGCTGCTGTACTTAATACAGAAGTAAAAGGTACTAAAAAAGATTCTTCCAATTTTTTTGGGGTGGGGAAAAATTGTTCACCCACAAGTATTTCTGTTCCCATGGAGAATATCCAACAATAGCTTCCATGGAATGAATAATGGATCCAGATCCTAAAAACAACAATGCTTTTGGTTCTTACTCGTGATGACTGAAAGCAAGCTCAAATGCCTAACAGGTTCTAGCAGCTACTCAGACCCCTGGAGAAGCAGGGAAGAGGTGGTTCCAAGGCACTGCAGATGCTGTGAGACAATTTACATGGGTATTTGAGGTGGGCAACAAACTCAGCATATACCTTATTGCAGTTTATACTGCTGTGCTTCCATATTCTCAATTTAACCAGGGCAATCATTGATTTTTGTAGGATTCCAAGAACACAAACGTTGAGAATGTACTGATCTTGGCAGGAGATCATCTTTATAGAATGGATTACATGGACCTTGTGCAGGTACGCAGTATGATTTATTTATTGGAGTAAATTAATTCTTCCTTTCAACTTCATATTTTCTTCTGATTTATTTATGACAAATAAACAGAGCCATGTTGACAGAAATGCTGATATTACAGTTTCATGCGCAGCAGTGGGTGACAGGTGTGTTCAATCTTCTTTTGATTGTGTCTGGTCTAGCTACAGGTTTGCTGCTTCATTTTAACTGTGACATATGATGTTGCGAGAAAATGAAGTTATAACTATTTTACTTATTTTCACTCAAATTAACAGAGTACTTTATTCAGAAGGAAAGTTACATGAAAGAGAAGGAAAAAATAAAGAAATGATAAGTTGAAACAAATCAGTTCAAATTTAATATTATGTGAGACTCATTGCAAATTGCTTGCTTTTCAGTCGTGCCTCAGATTATGGATTGGTCAAGGTAGATGGCAGAGACCGCATCATCCAATTTTCAGAAAAACCAAAGCGTGCTGATTTGAAAGCGATGGTAATTACTAGCCTATCTAAAATTATCACTTTTCAGTTTTCTTCTTTTCTAGACAGTTCCTCTGAAGTTGGTCACTACCATGAAGCTACTATAAATTACCATCTTCAGTTTCAATGTAGTCTTTTTCTGTAACATCTACTGTGAAGTTCATGGTTTATTCCAAACTGATGAACATAACATTGTTAAGAATATGCAGAACTCGATTGAAAACAGCTCGAATTGGTAGCTTCTGAACCAATCAAACCCCAAAACTAACTCTAATTATTCCTTCTATAATTGTGTGATCTTTTTGCGAAGTTGAAGCTTCCAAATATGTTACACTATGTCCTCATAGCACCACCATAACATATAACAACATTGTCTTGTTTTATATTCTCTACAGCAAGTAGATACTTCTCTTATCGGGTTGTCACACCAAGATGCATCAAAGTCACCATATATAGCATCCATGGGGGTTTATGTATTTAAGACAGATGTTCTGCTCAAGCTTTTGAAATGGAGATATCCTACATCCAATGACTTTGGATCTGAAATCATTCCAGCAGCTGTGAGGGAACATGATGTCCAAGTAAGAGAAACTCTAAAATACAAATGTTTCTACCTGTTTTAATATTAAATCTTACATTTCATTTATCACAAGCTAAATACCTCTTGGGCTGTGCCATGTTTATATGCATATTCACCTAGCTAGTAATGAATACGTGGGGTATGCTTCTTTTTTCTGTTTTTGCTTATGCATATAACAGAGTCACTTATACGACTCATATGCCTATTGTTTTTGCAGGCATATTTTTTCAGAGACTACTGGGAAGACATTGGAACAATAATGTCCTTTTACGATGCTAACCTTGCTCTTACTGAAGAGGTGGGTTCAGGATATTACGGTTGGCATATTTGTCTTGAATTACTTAGTGATCTTCCCAGTTTTTTAGTATACCATCATGAATTGGTTACAAACCACAATATCATAGATACTTTACTATCACTCGTTTTATTTTCAGCACTAAGAATACGGCCACCATCACATTGCAGATTGTGGCATATTAAAACTTTAGGCCAAAAGAGCCATAATGGTTTCTTAGAATTCTAGGGCTGGCCGATTTGTCCCTTGAGCAATTTTCTTGAATAAGCAACACTTATATTTCAATTAATTGCCAGAACTATTGCAGATTGCCGATGTCCTTGTTCATTCGAAGGTAACTAATATCTGCTTTATCCTTTCTCTCTTGCAGAATCCAAAGTTTAAATTCTATGACCCTAAAACACCCATTTTCACATCTCCTCGTTTCCTGCCACCAACGAAGATCGATAAGTGTCGGGTAAGATAATAGGTTCTGGGTTTAACCTAGTAGTCTACCTTAAAGCAGGTTTATAACTTCATGATACGTCTTGCTTCTCACTATTGAGTCTTGTAGATTGTGGATGCAATTATCTCCCACGGATGTTTTCTTCGAGAATGTACAGTCCAGCATTCCATTGTGGGTGAACGTTCTCGTTTGGATTATGGTGTTGAGCTCCTGGTAAATAAACAATCACATAGACTTGGGGTTCTAGAGTCCAGACGACCCCATATAAGATTCTTTCTATCTAAAATCGTCTTTTACAGGACACTGTAATGATGGGAGCAGACTATTACCAAACTGAATCTGAAATAGCTTCTCTGCTAGCAGAAGGGAAGGTTCCAATTGGGATTGGAAGGAATACCAAAATTAGGTAATAATCTTACTCAACAATTTTTAAATCTTAAGGCTAAGATGGACACTGTATCATCTCACTCATTCTGCGGACTTACAAAGTTTTAAACAGTGTGGTTATTTTGTCACTGTCCTAGATTCCCTACTAATATTCAAACCATTGTTGCCGTTGAAGGAATTGTATAATTGACAAGAATGCAAAGATCGGGAAGGATGTCATCATCATGAACAAAGATGTAAGCATGGCTACCCTTTTCATCTTCGTTTTTGCTTTGAACGAACTTAATCAGTTGGTGGATTTTTTCTTGAACAGAGTCTATCTTCCACGTCACTAGCAGACACTCACAAATTAATTAAAGTCAACGATGATAATATATATATATATATATATAACTTTTAGTAAGATGGAGCCCCGAGGGTCATGGGTGGCTATCATTGATTTGTAGGCTTATGTGGATTGGTAGGCTTATGTGACAGATTCTTTCATATATGTAGCAAAAGCACATAGGGTCTGATATGCTGGGTTTGCAGGGTGTTCAAGAAGCAGATAGACCAGAAGATGGATTTTACATCCGATCCGGAATCACTATCATCTTGGAGAAGGCAACAATAGAAGATGGCACTGTGATATGAATGGCGGCTATGCTTAGTCTCACAAGCTGATTGTCATGAGGTGCTGCAAAAACATATGGAGGAACGCTTCCACTGTGAGGAAACAAAAGGGTAGCAGTTTCCAGTTCCACTCTCTCTCTCTCCCTGCAATGAAGGAAGCAGTAACAGCAGCCATTTTGGTAGATGTAAGATAGAAGCTGCGCTGCTACGTGTATAAAGTACAGTTAATAATGTATGGTGTGAAGAACCAGCCCCCCCAAAAAAAAAAGTATCATGTGAAGATCCATGAACGTTAATAAAATGAAGGACTCTTCCGGTCTTTCCTTTGCAATGGATTCTTAACAATCTCACAAGTTGTGTGTCAAAACTAGTGATGGGGAGGCTGACCACACTAGCTGTTTGCATAACAAAATGAATTTAGAGCTAAATTCATCACCAACAAGGTCATATGGAAGATAAATATATCATTAATTAATATAATATTATATATTATTATTTAAAGTATACATTACATTAAACAATCACGCAATTATGTTCATTGAAAAAAGAAAAGAAATACACTATATCTAAAAGAGAATGATATAAATCAATAGAAATATATATCAATTAATTTTTTACACATTATCATTTTCCTATTTTTTCAATAAATGAGACGGTCTAGTTTAATAAACATACAAAGTACAAACATACACACACACAATTGTTTCCACACTCTTTAAATGGGTGAGGAAGTGGCATCAAAAATTCTGGAACTTGGCTTCAAAGTGGGAGTGGCAATGCCTCGTGGCAAGACCAGCGTCAGTGATCATCAAAAGCAAAACACGTCAAACGCCTGAGAGAGCGGGGAATGGAATAGTTGACGACCAAATTCAACAAAATGAAATTCAAAGTGCTAATGGCAAATGTATGTGAGCTCAATCAGAATCAGACACCATGCAGAAAGTAGGGCACGCACCGCAGCACGAATCAGAAGGTGCTGCAACCCTCAACAACGACAATGAGACGCAGTTGCAGATCGATTCTGGCTCCGCTCTCCAACAATTTCTCGATCGCATTCCCCTCAGTTCAATATCTGGCATCCAAAGTTCATTCGGTACTTCACTCGTTTTCCACCGATTTTCCTTTCTTTCAGAACCATACAAACTTGAATGTCTGACCGTTCCTTTTATGATTCCATCTTCGTGTCTTTGTTTCTCAAGCTTTGGAATTGAAAGCCGGGGACAGTGTAAAGGATGCGATTCACATGCTGTACAAAAATGACCTCTTTGGCGCACCAATTGCGGATGTCTTGGACCGCAATTTACCTCGCATGGAATTTTCTTGTCGGTATATTGGTTTCCTTGATTTCTCAACCATGGTTCTGTGGTGTCTTGAGGTATTATTTGCTTGGATCATATATACTTTTCCTATTTTTTAAGTTTTTCTATGAATTGATTTCAATTTCGTCATTTTAATATTTTATCCTATAGAGTGTCGTTTGATGTTTACTCGTGAGAATTGCGGAATTCTTTGATGTGACATCTTACAAGTGTATTTAATCTGCTTGTGATTCTCACTAAATTATGTCCGAGGATAACATTGGGGAGATAAAAGATGATACTCATGCCAATAAAAATTAAGGGTGAAACATCTTGTTTCATGCAAAACTAAGTAATGAAAGTTATATTTAATTTCATCCACTTTAATTCTTGATGACCAAAGTTACACGTGCAATCTCCCCCAATCTATCCTGGTAGATGGCAAAGCATCCTGATCACAAAATCTTTTTTTTTTTTTCAGAAATATGAAACTTTCACGCAAAACTTAAAGAACAATGGTCTTAAAGAGAAAAGAGAGGATGGCTTTTTCTCCACTCTGGATCAGATTCCTCAGATTGGACAAACCAAGGTTCCTCCTCACTCTTTATTTCTTAATTTTTTCCCCTCTTCTGGAGATTTTACTTGGAAGGTTGGAAGTGGAATTACTTATCGGTCCTTCCTTACTGAAATCTGTGTTTGATCAGCTTTTGAATTATGTGTAACTCTCTGTCCTGCTCTATTCTTATTAGGTCGGTGAGTTAGCTAAGCCATTCCTTTGGGAACCATTTTTCCCTGTAAAATTGGATGATACACTTCTTCATGCACTGCTACTTCTTTCTAAGCATCCACTGAGTGTTTTGCCGGTCATACAGCCTTCACATCCCGAAGTCATTGGTTTAGTTACACAGGTATGTGCCAAGTTTGATGTAGAAATAAAGGTTTAAACAATATCCTGTTGTTTGGATAGAAGCCAAGGGTCTAGTCAAAAAACAATAGAAGCCAAGAGAAATTCTAAGGTGTCCATGAACACTTGACTAAAGTGGGTGTTTCGGGCAGTAGGATCCATCAACTAACCCATTTTGCTGAGCTGTGGGCTCCTTCACCTTGCACCAGTTGATACTATACAAATAGTGTGTATAGGATATTGCCCTAGAAGCAAATCATAAACAAATGAATGGATATATTTCTTTTATTGTTCACATATGCAGAATAAGTGACATATTTGCCTTTTTGCTAGAATGCTTTAGTTCAATTGCTTCTTGAATCAACCGGTCTAGAGTGGTTTGATAGTATTGCAGACAAGGCCTTGTCAGATCTCAAGTTTTAAGCTCTTATGATCCTTACAGTATTTATATCTAATTGCTACTTGTTTTATTTATGTAGTTCTTTAACCCCACTCTATGCCTCCACAGATTTGAAAACCAAGAACATGCTAGTTATGTATTTGGGGACCAAACTGTTGCAGATGCTTCACATGTGCTCTGGGAAAACCCAAAGTGCAGCACAGTTGCAGTTATAGATCGACAAAGTAAGAAGCTCATTGGTTGTGTCAGGAACAGGGATATGTATCATCTTGTGGAAAATGATGACCTATTTAGAAATAGAGAGTAAGCTCAAAAATAGGTTCTCTACTGGTTTTTTCTCATATACCTTCTCTCACATACCCATGAAAAAGTTTAAAAAAATACATCAGAATCCTTACTCTCTTATATGGAGGGTCAAGATTGTAGGCAGCACTATCATGTTCCTTAAGAACAGAGAAACCAGATTGGATCAAAACCTGTCATCTTTGCTTTCTCTCGCACCTTTTTGGTTTTGTTCTTAGAAATGGAAAGTTAATGGATGCATTTGAATTCTTGATAATGAAACAAATATTGTATGTGTTAGCCACTCGATGTGGTCAAGTAACAAGTGTAGATAGTAAATAAAAATGGTCTTGGATTCAAACATGTGCTCTTCTATGTTCCCTGAAAAGAATTGTTGTCTGTGAAAACCAATATATATCTGATGCTTGTTCTATGCCAAAAAACAGGAATTTAACTGTTGGAGAATTCATTCACTAAAACAGGAATTTAACTGTTGGAGAATTCATTCACTCAGAGACGGGTGAAATTGAACCAAGCATTGAAACTGATAATGGGGCTTCCATGATTGCAAGAAGTCTCCACCTGAAGAAGAGATGCGAACCTAAAATGGACTCACCATTGACGAACAAGAAAAGTGACACACTTAAGCAATTGATCAAGCATTTGACAGAGAGGAATAGCAGATTCAGCTTTCTGATCAATGAAAATAATCAAGTTATGGGATTGATCACAGTGAGAGATATAATTCTGCAATTTGCTCCTCCTTGTGTGAGTTCTAGCATCGATGGAGGTGGGTTTTTTTCAAATTGCTTTGGAACAGAGTGGGTGTCATGTAGAAAATGGAACATTAGCTCGTAAACATTGATCCCGGAAGTGGGTTGTACGCCCACTGGGGAAAATCAAAAACCAGAAATCCAATTCCGTTCTTGTCTTAATTATTTCAATTGTTCGGGGTTCTGCCTTGGGAAAATTACATCTTTGGAGGATAATCTTACACAATTTTTGTAATAGAAGACTTTTACAAGTCAAATAATTTAAAAGACTTAAAATTTGTCGCGGATGAAAATATTTTTAATTATTTTCTCTTAGAAAATTATCATTTTAACTTTTCGAAAATATACGAAAATTTATAGTATTTTGGAAATTATCTTAATATTTTTTCTTAAATTAATATTTTATTAAAAAACTGATATATAAATTTTAAATTATGAAAGAACGTTCCTTTGCATTTTGAATTAAAATCAATATACTAAATTTAATTAAAATTAATTGCAAAAAGTAACGTAACTTTTATTTGGTTTTTTTATATATGATTTTTTCATTTGAACTCTAAAAGTTTACATAAATAGTTTTTTACAATTGATTTCGATTAAGATTTAGTATTTTCAATTTTAATTCAAACCTCTAAGAAGTATTTTCCAAGCCCTTTAAGATTTTTATTGGACGAAAAACTTTCTAAGATTTATATGCCAACTTTGCAAAGCTTAATTCAAGAAACATCTCTTACATTTTCCGAGGATGAGATAAAATCATAAGATGTTATTTTGGGTTCACTAATTTAATCCCATTTTAATCAAAATTAGATTTCACTTGAGAACATAGTAACAAAACTGATACTCCCTTGGGTGCTCATTATAAGGACCCTTTTAGAAGATTTACATGGTCATTAGTATAAGGGCAATTGTAAAATTTAGTAAAATATTAATGTAAATTTTCCACAAATACCCCAGATAGTTTGAGCCATTTTTCTCTTGTCAAGTATCAGTGTGGGATAGCAATTACTTATTTTATTAAGGGTATTTTAGAAAAATTATAGTAATTTTTTACAAATTTAATGCTTTTAACTAATTGCCTTAATTCATATAATTTAGATAAAATTTTCTAATAAAAACGCCAAGAGAGGGAGTACTATCTTCACCAGACAGGAAACTTTTTATTTTGGCTTAAAAAAGATGGCCATAGCTCATAACAGGAATACAGTTCATGGATGGCGGGATAGAATTGATAGGAACTTATTTATGCTGCACTAGTTTAGTCATACGTTTTACCCTTTTTTTTTTTTTTTGCCACTTACAGAACTTTCACTTACAAAAGCTGATGAGCAGAAAGTATACTTTTTTCCCGTGTTCCATTCAACCAGATATTTGAGATTTTTTTAAGGGTAAGAAACGAGGGAGTTACTTGAGATTTGGATACACCATCATTTACCGTGTTAGTGTCTTCCTCAATGAAAAACTAAAAACAAGGACTCACGTCTTCATGAACCGTCGTGCACTTTCAGGCGTCTAACTTTCCCTACGTGACTGCTGATTTCCAGCTGCAGCAAAAGGATGGGAGACTTCAAGATTCATCCATGTTGAGTTGTTATGTACATTTTCCAAATTTAAAAGTGATCCAACAATCATCACTTTCAGTACTCTTAAATTTTTCACATATGAAATCCCCCAAAAAAAAAAAACACACGTTTCCTCTATAAACACACACACACACACACACAATACATATCGTATACACGCTGTCTTTTGATGCTAGCACTACTTATATCTCATCTCAATTGCTGCATATCTCAGAAGATAGTAAAAACATAAGAAACATCTTTTGTTGAATGAGATAAATTGATGGCTTACCGGTTACCAATAAAAATCCCCCAGGTCCTCAGTCCTTCCAAGTAGTTACGGAGGTATATTAATATTGAGCTTCAACTTCCAGAAACATATTTCTTTAACAAGCACAAACCTTTCAGTCTCCGCACAAAATACATCTCCTCTTGCCAAAATGATCTTGGCAAACAGCCGGAGCATTTCTCACACTCTTCAATTTGATATCCTCTTCACACCAGAATTTATCCTGTGGTCTCCCAGCATAGGTTCATGCAACACTTTCATAATTTCTCAGTTTTCCAAACTACAAGGGGTCCCTTTTTCATAAACTCACATGGACGCAGACTACCCATTGCTTTTCCCATCAGTGCCATAGCAGCAATGCTTGGAAACTGCTTCTTTTGAAACCCTTCCATCACAGGGTCTAGCGATTGCAGCTCACGAAGCTCCATCAGTTCATGCTTTGTAGGGGAAGATGCAGCAAGATTATGACTCCATCTCTGAATCCAGGGATGTGAAAGTGCAGCTTCTACAGTTTGCTTTGCTTTGACAAGAGTGGACCTGCCATCTGTTGATTCTATTGCAGGTAGATCTCGTGCCTTTAGCCCTTCAGCAGGAGATATCATTTTGGGTTCCAAACTAGTTTTTCTTCCTTTCTTAATTTTGCTGAAAATCATATGAACATTTTCATGGGAACAAGTTTCTCCAAAATTTTCACTCTTGGTACCGAGAGCAGAATCTGATGTGCAGAGCTTGAGTCTTTTCAACCATCTATTGCTTGGTTCTGATCCCAAAGAACCATTGCCACAAGTACTGAATTTTGAATTTCCATGCTCTGCTGCATGGGAAAGGAGGTTTTCCACATCCAAACTCTGGGTTTTGGACGTGCTAGTCTCCCTTTCATCCACTGGACTTGTCAGAATGTGAAGCTTAACAGGCTCTTGGTTTATATCAAGTATTGCTATATTCATTGGTTCTGCTTTTGTACTCTCTCTTGCAGAAATTATTGCACCTTGACACGTTAATGAGTTTTGACTCTCCTTGGGGCACTACAAAATTCATAATTTGATTATGGCTACCATATTAGCATCTCAGGATTTAAAATAGAATTAGATTAGATTATACCCCACCAAAATGGCCCCCAAAAAAATGTCCCACAAAATAGTTTCAGCAAGCCAATTCTTTTAGAATCGAGAATAGCAAAGGCACTCAGCTATTCTACAAAGTGTCCAGCGAATTTTGTATCAAATAATATTATAATATAATTAAATTTAAGAACTAGTCAGAAAAGCATATAAGAACATAAATATATTCCTATACAAGTCTTTTCCTTTTGGCCTTTATTTCTATACAAGTCTAGGGAAGAAAAAACAATGTCATTAAAATTAGCTGTGTCTCCGAACATACTGAACGTCAAAATATTTCTTATAATCAATATGAATGCATAAATAAATGAAATATTTGTTTTCCCCAAATGCCAGACTGATGTTGAATCCATTGAAAACCAGCAGAACATGTTAATCGAGTGTTTAAGCAAGAAAGAGGTACTTGAAAAGTGAATAAAATGGCATCCAGAAGATCAAGAATTACAGAAATCACCTTATTTGATGGCAATGTAACATCACCTGCAAAAGGGGGGAAAAGAACCTTCAGCCTAAAACATCATAAAATAGTAGCAAACATGCAGCCCACATTCACAATATCATCTAGAGAACCTAAATCCAATGTACGCTTCAGTTTAATGCCAAATTTGTAAATTATTTGAATGACTCACCAAAAATCATCATTTCTAAAATTACTTTTACCATGAGACCTAAGTATACCATGATTCAACATGTCATTTAAAAGGGTGAAGATTTACCTGGAAGTTGATCCTCTTGTAAATCATTTATGTCCATGGTATCAGTTTCAGCAGATGATTCATTCTTCAGGATTGTCATAGTTTCAAGATCCCGGACAGTTTCCTTTCCTTCTCTATTCATAGAGCTCCCTAGAGTTTCGAGCTTTACACTTTCCAGAGCATTCTCATGGATGGGTGGGGAGCAATATGGTATCTCACTGAAAGCATTTCGTTTGGATTTGCCGGGAATTATTGACTTTCCAAAGAATTGCTCTTTTTCAGACAAAATAATATCACTATTTTCTGACATCAGGAAATGGTGAGTCGTCTGAAAGATTTTGGGATGGCCTCCTGATGACTCTTCTCCCAAGTCTATGGGGGTGAACATCTTCATAGTCTTCATATCACGAACAGAATTGGGCATTTGAAGTACTGAAGAGCTTCCATGGTAAAAGTTATCCATTTTAGTTGATTCAAGAGGGCCAGTCAGGCTTGAAAACTTTGCAGCACCAGTATAATGTTGCATCTTCCAGTGATGATCACTAACAAAGTCCAGTCCGCCATCACGGCTAGTTGAGGGATAATGTTGTGCATGGGCAGGACCACTTGGCATCAATCTTGAAAACCCTGATGTCTGGGGATCTAACAGACTACTTATTTTCTTCCCATGAATTAAAAGAGAAGAATAGCTCTGATAATTAGTACTTGTGAAATGCTCCCTAGGTGCTAAGTTGTAGCTTGATTGATTTATTTCATGCTGCCCACCTGTTAAGGGGGGCATTAAAATTTTACCTTTGTTATATCCATATTGCACCGTGTCAGAAGTTGACTTTATGATGTTATTCCAAACAGATGCTGAAACAGTTAATTTGTTCCTTTCAATAGGATTTGAAGATTTCATCAATAGATTGGTGGGTAAAAATCCTTCAGACTGCAAGCGAATCTCAGTTTTCCCAGGAGAAACAATGTTATTTCCAAAGCTTGCATCAGTTTGAGACTTAAGAACTTCCCCGTGGTAAATAGCACATTGTTCCCCCTTAAGAGACAAAGTACCATCTCTCTTTTCAGAGATAGGAAATGATTTGAAATCCAAGCTTCTTATCTTTGAATTTCCTGGGTTTTCTGATAGACTCTCATTCATGATGGTAACTGTTGTAGCCTTAGTTGCTTCTCTGATTGCTCCAGTACTTGGAGAAATAACCACAGCAACATCTGACCTCCCATGCAAATTATCCTGCTCAGCAACACTGTCTTCTCTAACTTCTCTTCTGGACTCACAATCAATTGATAAATGGTTACAATCCTGAGTTGCTGACTTATAATTTGTGTGCTTCCAATGAGCCATCCATACTGATTGGTACCCATGCAATGACTGAGCCTTCATTACCTCATTTCCAAGATATGCTTGCACAATATCTTCAGGCATTTTGATTTTCTCTTGCATGACACAGTTTCCTCCTAGGATTTCTCAAATTTCACCTGAAAATAGAGTCAACTCAATTAGGTTAAAATATCGGAATGTTCGACACCCATGAAGATATTTTCAATTAAAAACAAAATCCCGATTTTGATCCTCCAATAGACTGTTTCAAGTCGGCCCTACACATATTTTTGTTCACATTTCAAGCCCCCGGTTTCAGAATCCGTCCAATCTGGCTCCTTTGATAGTAAACCGCTAACTTATACATATAGTGGTATGGCACATTTTCTCAGTGTACCATCATTAAATGGCAACCAAACATGCGAGGGGAGTCAGTACGAAGGTGAAACTACCTCATACGTCACTTCTCAATTGCCTAAAATCTATGGCCAAAATAAAAAGTGTCTAATATCAGCACTTCCATCGTTACACAAATTATAATTTTGCGAACCACCTCCATTGTGAGTTGTTAAATCCTGAAAGCTACTTAATATGAACGGATTGAACCCCTCTCCCTTAAAAAAGAAAAAAAGAAAAAGAAAGAAAAATGGCAAGCTTAAATAGAAGAAAAAGAGAATCCGGCATTTGAAGGATCTTTCCGAACGGCTATGGATGTTAGCAAGACATATGATATAAATAAGAAATGAAACAACATCACCGTTCGGAACCAAAATAACGAATATTTCAAAGAACAATTTTCATGAACTGACAACAGAAAATATACTCAAACCTGAAAAACAGAAGAAGCAGCAGAATTACAGCAGAGTTTAACTGAGGAAAGAAAAGCGTTACCTTCAAGATTCAAAGACGAGACAGTAACTAATCAGCGAAACTCGGAGAATCGAGGATCCAGAAAAAGGAGTCGGTGCTAGATAAGCAATAATTTGATTCTCTGAGGAGATGGCAACTACTCAAGTGTGGAGTAATAAACGTGAAGGTATGGAGTATATTTTCTCTTGTTTCATCTCCTCCTTCAATTCTCAAAATTCTGTGTGTTTTTAGAAGAGCATTTTACCATCTCCACAGAGTGGAGCCCGATTCGAATTTAGGACAGAGGTTCACTTTCCTCGATCCTCAGCCACAAGAATCGCCTTCTTCGGAATCGATCCAGGGGAGAAAAAGGTTGACAGGGAGAAGAATGCAGGTCCTTGAGGCCCACTTATCGGAACTTTTTTCCTTATTGGTTGTTTTCTTTCCCTTGCCTTTTTCTTTTTCCGATGTTTCATAAGCTAGATATATACAACCTCCCTCTCCATATTATATAAAGTAATTTTTGAGATTCATATTTTATCTCAATTAAATATTATTTTTTATAATTTTAATATAATTTATAATATTATATATTATAAAAATAATAAATAAAATCATATTATCTTATATAATAAAAATATCTCATTTATTATCTTAAAATATGAGATTGGAGAATATAATAGAAATTTAAAAATGTTTACATTTAATTAATTAAATAAAAAATTTTAGCCACAATTAATTAATTTATGTATTTGCAAGTATGAATTTTGATTATTTTGGGCTACTGAGGACCACACAATCACAAAATCGCGCACATGGATGCCTTCTCTCCACGTCATTTTTCCTATTTATTTTAGTGATTTATTACATTGTCTTCAATAATGTCCTTAGGAATGAAATGTCCAATCACATGAATTGGAGCTCTACTTTTGTCCATTTAAAATAACACGCGAATTCTTATATGTTTTTTTGGTGTTAATATGAAGCATATATTTTGGTAAAAGAAAATGAAAAAGCATATGTTGAATACAGATACAGAGTAGGCCCAATATAAAAGAGAGAGAATGAACGCAATGCTTTTATGTTTTTAAAAATTGTTTTCTGATTTTAAAAAATATATAAAAAACCATTTAGATTTTTTTTTGAGAAAAATAGGTTTTGGTCCTTATGATTTTACTTGATTTCGAAGTTAGACCCTAGACTTTAATTTTTTTTAAGCGCTCCTTGGAATTTTTGCCGTTTGGGACATTGATTCCTCTAATTTCATATATTGTGGTGGTGACTGCCGAGGTGCAAACTCTATTAAAATCATTAATGTGACTAACGGGATAACACGTGGTATGCTGAGTAGACAAATCTGAGCAACATGATGGACAAAAATGATCTAAAAAGGAATCTAGAGTGCATCCAATTTGTTGGGATAATCAGCAATGGGGATTAACTGTTAGGGCTCAAGGGTGGGAGCAAAGTTGCCAAAGTCGCTAATGCACACAGGAGTCTCCACCTCGATGAAGAGCACGGCTTCACTGTTACAATCAATCTTGACACACGACCACCTTGTCACGGTGGAGCCAACCAGCCATTGTGATTTAAACAGTAGACAAGTAAATAGCAAAAGCAAGCATCTTGTGCAGGAATATTCATTTAACTTTTTTTTTGGCTGAAGCATATTGATTTAACTTGACTAAACAGTTCTAGTTCGGGTGGTCAATTCATAACCTTAAATCATATTTTCAAATCAAAATTATTAATTTGGAATGAATAAATAATTTGTTGAAACCTATTAATTAAATGCTGGATTGCGTGATATTTTATCTAGTTTCGCTTCATTATATATGATACTCGGTCACTTTAAGTTGCAGTACACTAAAAGGAAGATGGGGTCAACGGAGAGAATTAATGAATCAATACACCAGTGGCAAATAATTCCCAAATTGTGGGACCCATGGACAATGAGGTGGTGGAAAGTAAGATGCTAACACGCGCAAGTTCAACTTCAAGTTCAAGAAGGTTGGGAAAATGAGGCTAGCATGCTAACACACAGACATGTATATGAGGGATCCATGACATGGAAATGGTGGAAAAAGTAGGAAGCTTCTTCTCCCCTGGATTGAATTTTTCTTCTTTTTCTTTCTGCAACTCTTGGCTATTCCTCTACTGTTGTGTGTCGTTATTTCTATTTTGTTGTAGCTCCATAACTTTTCCTTCATCTTGTCCAAATTGTTACATGTATATTGATTAATTTGGAATGTCTATTGAGATTGGTTTTAGCATTACTGACATATGTTTTACCATCTAGAGTAAATTTGTGGACTCAAGCCCAAGAGTAGAGCTTTCTTTGGAAGGTGTGAATTTTGAACAATTTGCCGGCTTCATATCTCTATTGATGACAAGTGACAGAGAATCTAACCTTGCTATCTAAGCTCATCATTTTCTGACTAAATGAAGGTTCCTCACACATGCTTCTTATCAACTACTATAAACAGATCCCTCTCCCACAATGATAAATGTTGAGTGCGACAGCTTCCACATATCTCTCTCCCTTAGTGACTTACGCAAATCACTTTCTCTTGCCTCCACAACTTTGTTCTGCCCTCTGATAGAAAAGGGAAAATTCTCTTGCACTCTATTCTTAGCTATATACGTATTTTGTGTCCATCGCATTAATCTATATTATCCACTCAGCATGCCACATATTTTTCCGTCAAACACCTAGTGATTTTAATAGAGGTTATGCCATTTGGTAGTCCTTACTGCAATATATCAACATTCCAAATGGCAAAAATTTTAGGGAGCATTTTAAAAAAAATTAAAGTCTAGGAACTAATTTCAAAATTGGATAAAACTGTAGGGACCAAAAGTTTATTTTTTTCCCTTTTTTTTACTTGTTTTGAAAACTTATTATTCTTTTTTTTTTAAATAAGAAAATAATAACAACTTAAAATTGTTTCTATTTTCATTTTTTGTTTTTCTATTTTCATTCATTATTGGTTAATGCTAACCACCATGGACTATCATCATTTGTTATTGACCACTACCAACTATTATCAACCACTAGCAATCATCTCCAACCATAATCAATGATTACTAACCACCAATGTTCAACTTTGACCACTACTAATAAATGTCAATTATCACTAACTATTGTCAGTTATTGTTGACCACTACCAACTAATACTAACCACCGCCAATTATTATTAACCACCATCAACTACTACTAATGACTATCGATCATCACTAATAGTCATTAACCATTGTTGATTAGCATTAATCACTACCAACCGTCATCAACCACTACTAACCATCATTAATCACTATTAACCATTATAGATTATTAGCAACTGTCATCAACCACTACTAACCATCATCAATCACTACCAACTAACCACTATTAATCACTATCAACTATTATGGATCACTACCAACTGTCATCAACCACTACTAACCACCATCAATCACTATCAACCATTATGGATCACTGCAAACTGTCATCAACCACTACTAACTATCATCAATCACTACCAATCATTTTGTATCACTACCAACTATTGCTAACCTTGACCAATCAGCCCCAAATGTTGTTGATCACCAATAATTGCCAATCATCCATCACTAACTCTTGACTGTTAATTGTTGTTGAGAGTCACTGATTACATCTATCGACCACTATTAATCACCTTGTCCCTTGCCAACAACACAATGTCATCAAATGTTTTTTTCAAATTAATATTTCCAAACAATTTTTTTATTTGTTTTAAAATGTGATTTTCAAAACAAATTATTCAAACACTTTTTTTTTCTTGCTTGTTATGAAAAACGGTTCACAAAACTATTGTCAACATAAAAACATAGAACATAATCAAGCAAGCCTGGCTTTCTTTTCTTTGATTTAATCAAATTCAATTTAAATTAAATTATTTTTTAAACATTCCTTATATATATATATATATATCATAAACTTACGTTAAATGAATTGCATAAAGTTAGAAATTATATTGTGAAATATAACAATTTTAATATGGAGATAAATATTAAAAATTATTTTTTAATCCGTTTGATTTGTTTTACATCACACTTTTTCTTTTGGTACAGTGTTTTACGTCACACTTATTCTTATCAAACCATTTGCCCCAAAAATCCATTAAGCAAGTCCCAATTTTTTTTGTAAGCTCATTTAAAATTATTATCCTCTAAATTATGCCCAGCATTTTTAGAAAAAAAAAATACCCTATCTGTATTATTTAAGTGGGGCGCATGATGAGTGACAAGGTGGCTCACAAATATGAAGACACCTGTCAAAAGTCAGCATCTTTCTATATTATGAGAAGGAAGAGATCATTCAGAGGACCTGCATAAGTGTAACCAATCGTCAACACAAAATGACAATAGCACAATCATCAAACTTATCTTTTTTTTTTTAAGGAAATCATCAAACTTATCTTTTAGCATCTTTTTCATGTTCATGGTTAGATTTAGCTATCTCCCTTGTCCACTACCTTCAATTATCTTGTTTTTTTTTTTTGCCAACAATATCCTGTTTTGTTTCTAAATTCTAAACATGAGCAATTTCTTTAATATATTCCATTAACTCTTTCACGTATATATAACTTTTATCTTCAAGCTTTGTTCTATGAATTTGAGGCTTAGCATGCCTTTCACTCAACACACATACAACGTCTCTATTACAAGTACGTATGACGTCCCTTTTATCGAAAGTCAGATATAACGTCTCTTTTACAAGTACATGCAGCATAGCATTTATTGAAAAATCTAAACATTCTTTAGTACATGCAGTTTTAGTTTTGGTTACAAGTCCACATGATTATGTAATTATGACATTCTAATTTTAATAAGCATAATATTAAATTTTAATTATTTCTGTAATTTTAAATATTATTTTGACTTATTCATAATTAGTTACAAGGATTTGTTTTTTGAAGGGTAAACATGTTCTACACCTTTTTTAGACAATGTCAATTGGCCCAATTGGTGTTTTTGGTGAACCGACTTTTGTTTTTTTTGCTAATTGATTGAGTGGCGCATGATCATGATGCTAGTTTCCTTGGGCCATGATAGAAATATTGGTTTAGATTGGGTACAAAAGGGCCCTTGTAATATGAAGGCATAGGCCCGTTTAATGCAATTGATTCCCTTCAGTCTATTAATTCCTTTTCTTTATTTTTCATTAAAAAAAAATCCTTTTCTTCTGAGCAGAAGAAAAGCAATGCCGGGATCATTTTGACTTAGATGTAATTTTTTATATTTATATTTTATTACATTGAACCCACTTTTGTTTTATTTGCTAATTTATTGAGTGGCACATGATCATGATGGTTAGTTTCCTTGGGCCATGATAGAAGTATTGGTTTAAAATTGGGTTCAAAAGGGCCCATGTAATATAAAGGCCTAAGCCCGTTTAATACAATTGATTCCCTTCAGTCTATTATTCCTTTTCTTTTTTTTTCATTAAAAAAAACCTTTTCTTCTGAGCAGAAGAAAAGCAATGCCGAGATCATTTGACTTAGATGTAGTTTTTTATATTTATATTCTATTACATTTAATAAAACCATAACAAATAAAAATGGTCCTTTAAAAATGTAAAAGATAAAAAAATTATATATTTTTCTTGTCAATAAAGAAACATTGGTAGCACAATGAGTTAGGAGTTTTAATCTTTTTTTTGTTTGCCACAAGTTAGGTGTTTTAATAAAGATATTAAAAATCAAACCAATTATTGAACTAATATAAATAATTGAACCGGTATAAACACTGGTTTAAAGTTATTAGTTGGACCATGATCAAACATAGGGTCCATTTGACTTTTACTTTTGTAAAATTAAGTTAAAATAAATGAAGTTTAAATAAAGTAAGTTTATTGTAAATTGTTATGTTTGGATATTCTTTTTACAAAAGTAAGTTTGACAAAAAATTTATTAGGATGATAAGGGTTAAAAGTACTTTTAGATATATAATATATTGTAAATTTACTTATTTTTTCCCAAAACCAATGTTTTGTTAAAGGAAAAGTAACTTTTCTCTTCTTTTTCTAAAATAATAGTTTAATTTATTTTTCATTTTTCAAAAAAACAACTTGTATTTGGGTAAACATATCTTCTTAGAAAACCATGATTAAAAACCATGGTTTCTTTTTAAAAAGATAAACCAAACAGACATATAGTAGTTGAACTAATGAGAATTAAATATATTTAAATAAATATTTATATAATATTTTGCTCTAAACATAAGATCAATAGCAAAGAGGCCAACACTGCAGAAACCTCTTTTGAAAATCAAGAGGTGCAAGGTTCAATCCTCCCTGTCAATTATTGAAAGAAAAAATTTCCTTAAATATTTTATAAATAATTTTTATATGTTAAATATTGCAATTACATAACAAACAAGGTGCAAGGTGAACTAGCAAGTAGCAACACGAGAACTTATTATTCGTTTTCTTTTATTCTGGATAAACCTCATGAAAATTCCATAAGAAATTATTATTGATGGTTTGGTACATAAAAAAATAAATATTACTATTAAATAATAATTATAAAAGTATAATAATATTAAAAAAAAAAATCATTCTTACGACCAAGTGAATCCTTGTGCTGCATCTTTGATTGTTTTTTATTGCATTTTGATCAAGGTGAATATCTTTACATATTCCTCTCCTGCATACATTGGATCATTTCACAGGTTCATCCATAAGCAACTTGTCTTTCACCAAAAAAGAATAAACAATGCATAAAAGAAAAGAAAAAATAAACACCTTGTCAAATCATAGACTGGGAAATACATTATGTATTCAAAAATAAAGTTAGAAAAAGAATTGTAACTGTAATCTTATAGTTTTACTCATTTGTTTTTTACTTTTTTTTTATCTATGTTCAAATACACTATATATATTATTATAAATAATACTGAATAATTAGTTCTTTTCACTTAGGAAAAACAAAATTAGAAACCCATTAAAAAATATTCCAAGCACAAGAATACCTAGGCATATATTCTCTTTGATTCTTAATATAAAAACTCTTTAATCGAATTATTTAGATTAAAAATTTGAGTTAAAATTAGTAATTTATCATGATTTTTATGAAAATTACAATATTTTTTCAAAATTACCATTATTTAATCTCTTTATCTTTTTTTCTTTAAAATATATTAAATGTGGATATTTTTTTGAAAATATATAATAAATATTATATTGTATACTGTAAATGTTCTATATTTAGGATTAAAATAAAAACCCTATATTTATAACAGAGGGAGTAGTTCATTCCAGCAAGACATGCCTGTGAGAAATTATTTTATTATAAGATCTTGATTTATCGGTGTAAGTTGGAGGGGATGACGGCAGTGGAAGTTGAGGAGACTATGACGGTGGAAGGAGGGGATGACGATTTGAGAGGGCAAAATAGAAAAAATGACTCATTTCCATAAAAGTCTGAGAGACTTCCATTGTGGGTAGGAAGGAATCCACTCCTAGCTTTTTTGATGGAATTTGGTTCCACGAAGAAAAAGCTTCTGACACGCCAAACAAGCTTAAAAAAGGAATCGTTTTCCATTTCCACTTCCATGCTCTCCAATTCTGGCATAGCAAATGTGGCATTAGTGTTTGCCCAAGAAATGAGAGCAAAGGCACGTAAATGGGAAGAGCGTGCAACGCGTATGTGTTAGCGTAGAAAATCGTTGGTTTGTGAAACTGCATGTATAGTACTTGAGGACAATAGCATTTATATTTGAGGTTTGAGAATTTTTTTCTTGGGGACTTATTTTTATCAGTACTATTGACAGACCGTGGAATGTTTGAACCACCATAAAATGCTTGGGCTAGGGACGATTTGAGTTGAGAAGACCAAGAACCCAAACCAAAGAACATGCCATTGAAGCCATCATCATGGATGAAGTGGAAAAGAGTCGCTATCGCTAGAGGAGGAACTATTACTATCATTGGAGGAGGACATTCAACTATCGATGGAGAACCAGCAAACCCATGAACTGGATTTTATGAAAAGAAAGAAAGAAAATCACAAAACCTAGAAATGGATAGTTCACTAAAAGCATTCTCTGACTTGGATTCTACAAGTTCTCCGATTGGGTTCTTCGATTTTTTTTTTTTTTTTTGCGGTTGTGTGATTCTTCTCCCTAAGACCAATCCCTTTTAGATTTCATTTCAAAAAAGATTCTGTGTTTGTTTTTTTTTGTTGGATTTTTTATTAATTGATTTGGTTGATTGAAATGTGGAATGATGGTGGGTCGATGGTTTTTATGGTGGTGCATGGTGGTTTCCATGGTGATGTATGGTGGCTAGTAAAAATATGTTCAATTTTTTTTTATTTAATAAGGATAATTTAGTAATTTAATATTATAGTTATATATTTTAAATAAAATTTATATAACATTTCTACATTTTTAAAATTTATTTTTATTTCTATTTTTTTCCTACTTTCATTTTTTTTTATTTCCACACCCACTTTCTCCAAAAAACTACTTCTTTTAACCAAATGGGGCCCAACAGTCCAACGGCACCTTCTTGGTCTATTGATCACACTATCTCTCCTCATTCACATTTCCCTATATAAATACGACGACCAAGTCGACAGAAAATAGACCCCTCAAAAAAAAAAAAGAAAAGAAACGAATAATAAGGAAATTCGCATCTCCTTGGGGATCTGCCCTCTTCGCGGCATCTACATCAAATTCTCGTCGTCCTCCTCCTCCTCGTCGAGCTCAAACGGTCCTCCCAGGTCAGCTTCGATTCTTTCTGGATTTCATTTCCTCCTTGATTTAGGGTTCAGCAGATTCCCGTCTCCTTCTAGATCTGCTCACTTTTCGCCTCCCTTCATCAGTTTTCTTCCTTGAGCTTCAACGGTTCTTCTAGGTTAGCTTCTTATCTCCCTTGGATTTCATTCTTTGCTTAACCTGTTACGGCTTCCCATTTTTTTATGCTAGATCTTCTTGCCCTGCTGTTTGGTACCTTTTTTTTTTCCAGAAATTTGGAAATATATCTCATGTAGATCTATTTTTTGAAATTTTTTCTAGTTCTGTTTTTTTTAGTAATATTGTACTTTGCTTTGGTAAACTTCGATGTGCTTGATTCCGAAATGCTTTATTTGTTATGTATGTTGATGTACTTCAGTAGAATGTAAATTCTTTTTCCTTTCTATACTGTCATATTTCAACTCAACTAGTGTCGGTTGGCCAAACAAATAAAAAAAACTCTAATAGTGTCGGTGGTAATCTTGTTTATATGCAATTAAGCATGGGAGGATGTTAGACATGATTCGTGTAGTATAAATGGTTTCTGTTAAACCATAATTATGTCTACGCAGGTTGTTAATTGAATGGAGGGAGTTGGAGGGGGCAGTTCTTCGGCTGCTGCGCCTGTGAACCAAGGGATGCAGGACTTTCTGAGGCTCTTTCAATATTATCTGGATAAAACTACTCCTCATACAACGTATAGATGGATTGGAACTTCGATATTAGCATCTCTCTATGTTTTGAGGGTTTATTATGTCCAAGGATTCTACATTGTGTCTTATGGACTGGGAATCTATTTGCTGAATCTGTTGATTGGGTTTCTGTCCCCTTTGGTTGATCCGGAGCTGGAACCTTCTGATGGACCTTTGCTGCCAACAAAAGGTTCTGATGAGTTCAAACCTTTCATTCGCCGACTTCCTGAATTTAAGTTCTGGTAATTTAGTTTATTTTACTGCTAGTCGCTATTATAGTCCTAAGGTTTCTTTTCGACATTTTTAGATGACTTTCATCATCACTGTTTTAGTTTTAGGAATATTTAATTATTCATTTGGGTTTTAGTTTTTAGTTGCTGCTTTGGTGTCCATATTCTGAGTATTCTGTCTTCTAAGCCTCTGACATGTGATGTGCTTCAACTTGATACCTTGGTTTATCTTTATGCACCTACTCTCTCCGGTTCTTTTTATAAAGGATTTTCAACTACTTTACGTAGATCATGGAAGTTAGTTGTCTTCTTAATATATTAAAAAAAAACCAAACATTCCTTTTTTACCTCATTTTAATATAATAATGCAATCCACATTAAATATCATTTGACCAATTAAGAGTGTCTCTTTCATCCAAAAAGTCCAATAACAATTTCTGAGAAAAAATAAATGATGAGGGCAAAATAGGAAAAATTCTACAAAACATTATAAGGTTCCTTATAAAAAAGGATAGAAAAAACTTCTGGAAGGTTCTTTATATAAAGGACCAAAGGGAGTTATGATTTTGCTATGCATCAATACTAAATTCCATTTGGTGGTAGTACAGGCTTTGGTTATTCAAAGAGAATAACTTTGGAGGAAATATCATCTCAATTTTCTTTTCTTTTTTGTGGAAAACCTTTTCTGGTCAATAGAAATTAACCCTTCACAAAGGAAAAATGACATCGTATCCTTGTAATAAATTAATAAGATTGATGTTATCTTGATGTCAGTTACTAGCTATTAGTGTATTGCTTGCTGACACTGCTTATAATTATTAATCACTACTCACATTTGGTTGCAAGTTGATGGTTGTTGTGCACAGCATTTGTTAATTACATCAAAACTCGTTTTTCTTTCCTGACATGTTTACAGAAACACACTTTCTGATTCGCATTGTTTTTCAGGGAACAAACTTGTGCATGAGAGTATTTAGTGCCAACTGTTATTCCAATCATTTGTCTTTCGTTTTGGTATCTAGTGAGACCACTATATGATGCGTCATATTTGGTTGGTCTATTATCTGCCTTTAAGCCTGTTGGTTTAAATTTCAACAGTGTTACTTTATTTTTATTTTGTCATTGTTCATGTAATTTACTAGCTCACTTTTTAAAGTTTCCATGTTTCTGCTGAGAAACAATTTGAAAGTCCATCAACACAGATGAAGATAATGATTTACATTTTTTTATTACTGTTGCAGGTATTCTTTCACAAAAGCTTTCTGCATAGCCTTTGTCATGACCTTCTTTTCCGTGTTTGATGTCCCTGTCTTTTGGCCTATATTACTCTGTTACTGGATTGTTCTGTTTGTCCTTACTATGAGGCGCCAGATTGCACACATGATCAAATACAAATATGTCCCATTCAACTTGGGAAAGCAGGTTGAGTTTCTATCTTTCTGATGCTTGAATTTCTTCATATAATTTACTTTGTGCATCTGTGCAAAATATTGTATTGTTTTGTGCATGAAGTCCTGTTGAAGATTGCTTCATTTTATATCTTTTGCTTGTAAAGTACTCCATTTTTCTTTTTTAATTCTTTTCAGAAATATGGTGGTAAGAAATCTTCTACAAGTAGCAGTGGATCTCGTGCAGAATGAAGCTAGGCTGTTTCATGCTTTGAAGGATACCCATTTACTGGATTGAGGAAAAGGGATAGGATTTATGTAACATTTAGGGTAGTTGATTTTTCCCCCTTTGTTCTTGAAGGATTGTGTTTTCAGACTAAAATGGGTGCCAATATGCAGTTACAGAAAATTGGATTTTCTCCAGTTAGTAGTTTTATGATACCAGAAGACATGCTAATGTTGGCACTTGGCAGTAAACTTCATTGTTTATACATATTAGCATTTAGTCCAATTTTTTATTAGTGCCTATTTGCACGCTTGATGAAGTACTTTAGCATATTTGAACAAGTATTTTGATGTTTATTACTATTACAAAGGGGAAACTAACTGCCTTTTAAGTTTCTGCTCACTTCCTCTACTTTTCATGAACATGGACCAGTGATATCTTCCGGTGTAGTTTACCTCTAAATATGAATATTCTGGGTTCTTTATCTTGTACTGCTTGTTAGAAGTTGGCGTGCAATGAAGCTGTTTACTTCAGAACCATGTTTTATTTATTTTCTCAGTATTTTGGAGTAAAAGTCAAATTGACCTTGTGAAGGGCCTTCAGGTTTTGTAGCAAAACTCTTATCAGGCATTGTGGGTTCAAGTGGCAAACAGAAGTAGCCAGTAAGCTTCTTTTCGACCTTTTCGACGTGGCTACCGCTTGGAGAACCTGAAGCTATGAACAAGAACACTTCAACCCTCCGGTCTTACTTCTACATGTTTACATATGCATCAACTAGATCTTCCTCCATGCGTGGGAGACATGGATGCCCGCAGCACATGGGGATGTTTTATTTAGTTACAGAATATATTAAATTCAAAGAGAAAAAATTTCATTAATATCACCCTCTGTTCCCAAAAAAATTGATAATTGATGTCAAACGATATTAATTAAATTAATCCAGATTTTAGAATTAAAAAAATTAAATTTAGAGAGAGAAAACAGAAAGAATATGGGGGCCCATCTAGAAAGGGTAAAAAGATGGATTCTACTTTTAAAAGAAAAAAAAGAATGAAAAAAAGGGTCTCACTTAAATAAAAAAAGAAAAAAGTGGAAAAAGAAAAAACAGAAGAGCAGGTTAATGGGTAGAGTTGTACTATTTAACTAATGTACAATGCGATTTCACCCTTCTTTTAATTTTGTATTTTGCTAAAAATTGGAAGCAAATTGATACTGTTAATAAATAATTTGTGGGGAGAATTCACTCAACAAGTTTGATTTACTTTTCCATGATTATTAGGATTTAAACATCATATGCCAACAATACAGTAAACTAGCAACTTTGAAACCAAAACATTGGGTCAACTATTCTTTGCTACATTTTTTAGGCAAAGTATAATTGTCCTTTAGTTTTCAATTTTTCACCTTTAATCATTTAGTCAATTTTGTTAATGAAAGCATAACAAAATGTCGGAGTGAAATTAGTAATTTATAAACTATGCATTTGTCAAGCATAACGTTGGCTTTATTTTGTTTCTTATTATTTTATATATCCCCTTTTTTTCTGTAATAGGTCTGTCCACAAACACATGTCATCATCAATATTAATATAAATCATAAAATGCATCGTAAATTGCACTATTTATAGACACTGAATAGTGAAATTAAGGATCACAATTTGTGTCCACCTAAAGGATTATGTATTTGTGTGGAGTTTAAATTGAAATGTATTATTCACAACTTATGAATAATATATATTTTCATATGATTTTATTTTATATTAATTGATTCATTAATATTATGAATGAGTTTGAACAAATTTTTTATCACCAAAAGTTTATAGAATAAATTTAACACTCATAATTCCTAAAAGCAATTAGCATCTTAAGACTAAAATAAAACAAATTTAAGAATCATAATTTTCTAAAATTTATGAAGCAAAATGACATTCATCATTCTTGATAAAAAAGGGTCATCTTGTCACTACCATGACAAATTTCCATGTATTGATATGTAGCAATAAGGTCACGTTTGGTTTAATGAAAAAACATTCAACAGAAATGGAATAGGTGACGGAATGATAGCATGTGCAGTTTGGGACACTGGATTTGGAATGCTTCATCCGTTCCTGAGGAAAAAATTGAAGCTCATATGATTCTATGATCAGGTTAATGGAATGGTCAGCTAGAGACTGTGGAACGAAAGGCAAATTCTCAAAAATACCCCTATGTCTTGACCAAGCTCAAATGCATTTTTCTGATAAGCTCATTTGGTATACTGGAAACCTGATTCCATTAAGTCCCCGCCGTCCTCTTCTTTGTTGGCGAGAAGAGGAACAAAACCCAAAATGAAGGAGATTCTATTTCAGGGTGGACAAAAAAGAGGGTCATACATGGCTTCTCTAATTATTTAGCATTAGTGTGGTTTTTGAAAAAGCGAGTCTTGAGTTAAGTAATTGATCATGATTATAGTCACATATATTTTAATCGAGTATAACGTTGCAATCATGTTTAACGTTTATAATACTGGAGAGGCACGCATTTCATACAGATATGAGAGAGCGTACTACTACTGCTGCTGCTGCAAAAGTTGCAGCAATTAATCATATTGGGACTACCTGATATATAGTAAATAGCAAGACAATGCAGATATATTATTTATATATTAAGCGCCAATTACTGATTTGTCATTTGTGTCAATGACTAGATTTTTCTCTTGGTGGGAGCATGGGGTTATTTTTGAACTTGAAGAGTTATTATCTGTGTATGTTCAATATAAATGTGGAAGAAATTTAATATTAAAGTTTAGTTTCAGCAAATTATCTTTTCATATTGATAATTTTTTTTTAATTGAAATAATTAGTTTATGCTGTAATTTGTAGATTTTATTTATGATCGCGATGGTTGTTCTTTTTGTATTTTATATGTTCGAAACTATCATATACTCATTTTTTTTTGCCACATCATATACCTATTTGTTTTATTATACATGAATATTGTAAAATAATTATCAAGTGCTACTCAATTGTACTTTTTTTTGTTTGAATCGGAAAATACATTTTTATTAAAATATTGTCAGTTTTTCCGTTACAATATCTTATTGAAAATAATTATCAAGTGCTACTCAATTGTACAAGGATGTCATATAAGTCATGGCTGATCAATTACAATGGTTCTTTATGAAGCTAAGATTAATTTGATTGCAAGTTGGATTAACTAGCAGCTAATATAGTGAAACAATCCACCCTTGTGGATGAATCAGACAAGAAAAGTTTGAATATCTTGAAAATACAGTTATATATTGCCCACCTCACTCCACGGTTAGCAGGAAATGGCATGTCAGCATCGTTAGAATATCTTGCTTTGGAAGAGCAAGTTTTAATTCTTCTTTTTTTTATTTAATTACAAAGCGAAAATAAAACAAAAACATGACGGTAGGAAAGTCCAAAGATTTAGGACTTGTTTGACAGTGTTTTCTGTTTTCTGTTCTCTGTTCTTAAAAACAGTTTTGTAAAACTGGTTTCAAAAATAAGTTCTGAAAACAAAAAAATAAAAAAATCTGTTTGAATAATTGTTCTCAAAATCATAACTAGTGAGTGGTAGATGAGTTATTCAAAATTTATAACTTTACCATTAATGAGGTGAATGTTTCTCACCTTTCCTTGTATTTTCCAGAACAAAAACTACAAAACATCTAAAATATGTTCTAAGTTTTCTGTTTTTTTGTTTTTCTGTTTTCCAGAACAGTTTATAAAAAACAGGTTTATCAAACAAGTTTTCTGAGTTTTCTATTTCCAAAAACAGAAAAACTATTTTCAGAAACAGAATCAAACAGCACCTAAAGCCCTGTTTGATTCTGTTTTCGAAAATAATTTTTCTGTTTTCGGAAACAGAAAACTTAGAAAACTTGTTTGGTAAACCTGTTTTTTATAAACTGTTCTGGAAAACAGAAAAATAAAAGAACGGAAAACTCAGAATACCTTTTAGGTGTTTTGTAGTTTTTGTTCTGGAAAATACAAGGAAATGTGAGAAATATTCACCTCATTAATGGTAAAGTTATAAATTTTGAATAACTCATCTATCACTTACTAGTTATGATTTTGAGAAGAATTATTCAAACAGATTTTTTTATTTTCTTGTTTTCAAAACTTATTCTCAAAAACAGTTTTGTAAAACTGTTTTTGAGAATAAAAAACAGAAAATGCTATCAAACAGGCCCTTAATTCTCCTTCTCTTTCGTTTGTAATACTTAAATCCATGTGAACATTAACATGCAGTGGCGCCACCTCCTTCTCTTTGTGCCTGAGAAACTTTCAAATTACAGTGAAGTTCTGAAAAATATAAGTACTTGTTTGATAGTATTTTTTATTTTTTTGTTTTCAAAACAGTTTTATAAAATTGTTTTTGGGAATAAGTTTTAAAAATAAGAAAATAAAAAAATCTGTTTGAATAGTTGTTCTTAAAATCATAACTAGTGAGTGATAGATGAGTTATTTAAAGTTTATAATTTTATTATTAACAAGGTGGGTGTTTTTTACTTTTTCTTTTGTTTTTCATAATAAAAACTACAAAAAACCTTAAAGATGTTCTGACTTTTCTGTTCTTTTATTTTTCTATTTTTTAGAACAGTTTATAAAAAGCAGGTTTACCAAACAAGTTTTTTTATTTTTCTATTTTTAAAAATAAAAAAATTATTTTTAAAAACTGCACCAAACAGGCTCTAATCTTTTAGAAGATCTCACCTACTACTACTTGTCATGAATCCCACCATTGCTATTAGTTATTACAACTTGTCCTTTGAATTTTTTTTTGCAAATAGATTACTCTTTCCATTCATTAATACAAAAGGAGAAAAGATAAAATCACGTAAATCAAGAAAAATAATAAAATTGAAATACAAGATAGTTTTCAAAAATACATACTCTCTCCATTCCTTAATATAAGGATAATTGGAGAAGTTTCCATATTTTAAAATATAAGAGACATATGGGGTTTGTCTGGTGTATTTAATGATTTTTTTCAAAAATATCTCTAATTAAGATGATATGTTTTCAATATAATTTATTTATATTAATTGTATGATGGAAGAGTTATTAAGATTAAATGAAAGTATTTTTGGAAACTACTTTATATTCTAGATAAATTTATTACTATCTTTAATCTGTGTGATTTTATCTTCTATCCCTTGTATTAAGGAATGAAGGGAGTAAATTTAATATTAATAATTTTTATATTATGTATTTAATAACTTTTTTATATCATTTCATTTTTTTTATAAAAACATCATTTTATTTTAATTAGGAATATTTTAAAAAAAATTAAATACACCATATATTTTTTATATTTTAAAATATAGAAATTTTAAATATAAGAATGAAATTATTTTTATTTTTTATCTTTTTTGGCCAGAAATGTCTAATTATGTGTGCAATTCTAAAAACTTGTGTAATTTACGCACTAAAAAATCTCCTTGTCTTCACGCGCGTTCAACGCTAAAATTTGAACTTTCTAGCAGCTCTTCATGGTTCCCCATCTGCGCATGGTGTGATGAGTTGGAGTGATACTGTAAGTTTGGTAGTCTCATAATCCAAAGAACCTTAAAAAATGGAATACTCGAAGGCTTTCCAAATTACAAAGGACTGTGCCTTGCTGCCTTCCTATTTGGGTTCCCCTGTTTAATTTGGAAATTGCCACTTTAGCGAGTTTAGAATTCTGGGTTTTCCGAGATGAACAGAAATGGGAAAGAGTAAAATTTTGATAATTGGAGCAACTGGAAGATTAGGGTTCCTCTTAACGAAAGCAAGCCTCGACTTTTCGCACCCAACATTTGCTCTTGTGAGAGAATCTGCCTTCTCTGACCCCATCAAGTCTGAGAAGCTTCAATCTCTCTCCGATTCTGGAGCCACCATTCTCAAAGTCTTACCTTCGTTCGTTTACGTTTTCTGGGTTGAATTTTTATGGTTGATTTCTGTTTCTGTGGATCTTATGGTTTACTTTCTACATATGTTGTAGGGTTCCCTCCAAGATGAAGCGAGCCTTGTTGAAGCGGTGAAGCAGGTGGATGTGGTGATCTGCGCTGTTTCATCGAAGCAGATTCTTCAACAGAAGCTCCTCATCAAAGTTATCAAACAAGTTGGCTCCGTCAAGGTCATCAACCTCTTGATATAGTCATTTGATCTTATTGTCTATTTCTGCATTTGTCTTTCTGGGGTTTGCAAATGTTTGGGGTTCTATAGAAAAATTCTTGAATATATATCCGTACTGACTAAGAACTTCTGTTAAGAGTGGTAAACTAGGAAGAGATTGAGAAGGAAAAAGTGACCTTTGTGAGTGGGATTGCCTGAATACAATTTATGAGCTGTCAAATATTCTTCTATTGGTTGGAAAAGCAAATTGGATCTTTTACATTCATATATAGATGCATTTGAAGAAAGATTTACACAAAAAGATATGATTATATGTAGGGATTATATCTCATCTTTGAATGCATTCATTTTTAAGAGTGTAGAGGAATTGAATTGATTAGAAGAGACCAGTTTTAGTCTTTATCCTTTCTGTCACTATGTTGGTTATCACCTTCTGTTTATAAAGAGATATTAGTCATGGCAATACAGAGAAAAACTTGGTAAGGTTCCTAGCTTTCATCCTTTGTTTTCCCTGGTTTAATGATTATAAGAAAGGTAGCTAGTTAGTAGAGATGACAACATTTTGCCTTATCAACTTGGATTTTGATTCTTCAAAGAGAACTTTGGCAATAGAATCCTACATGCATTAAGTCAAAATGAAGCAATGTGCCTTTAAGATCTTTTGGGAGGGATTTGGTTCAGACAAAGTTTTTCAATATATCCTTGAAATAACAGAGCTACCTAAGAATTAGCTTAGCTGGTAAGAGAGAATAACATCCTGCTTTAGCAACTTGGGTTTGATTTTTCTTGATAGTACTTTGGCAATAAAATCCTTCTAGCACCAGGTTGAAAATGGAGAAATGTCCCTTTCAGATCTCTCAGGGAGGGATTTAGTCTAGAGACAAAGTTCAAGGATAAAAAGGTACAAAGAGCTAATTAGTAAAACCTCATTAAAGTGGCTGTTTAAGATGGTTTGATGAGTTGCTATCAATTCTTTGCACTGATTTTGGGTGCAACAAGTGTACATATCAATATATATTAAAATCTTTAGTAGGTATTCATTAGTCATGAACAGTATAGCTCATCTCAAATTTCATACAATATATAGGGCCCACATATAGTTCTGTAGAAATAAGCTAAAAGAAAAATGGGTTTGATAGGAAAAGAACTTGTACATCCTTTAAATCTGGCGGGTCAATGTCTCCGTCCTGGTCAATGAGCTTAGTGCTGTATCTCATCCATGTTTATTCTGCTAATTATTAGTAATAGAATGTAGAAAATGTGCTTTCTTGAACCTACAAAGTTCAATCTTTCTATCCTTACAATCATTTTACCGTCAGCATTTACTTGAAAAATTGATTTTTAGTGATCTGTTTTGGTGGAATTTATAGTTGATAAAGCTCAGCTCAAACCCATTTAAAGTAATAATTTCAACAGTTTCTAAAAATATTAAAAATCTTAATTTTGTCCTTTCATAAAAGCTGTGATTTATAATTTAATAGCAGCTGCTATTCTATATGTTCATATTCTTACAACTTAAGTTTCTTTTCCTTTCTTTTCTCAACTTTCTTATGTGTCTAATAATTTTCTCCTGTTTGTGGGCTTATGCAGAGGTTCATCCCATCAGAATTTGGATCAGATCCTGACAAGGTTAAAATATCTATCCTTGATGTTGGCTATAATTTCTATAAAGATAAAGTAGAAATCCGACGTCTCATGGAGACTGAAGGCATTCCATATACTTTCATCTCCTGCAATTTCTTCATGAACTTTTTGATTCCTTCTCTTGTTCAACCGGGTTTAAAAGTTCCTCCTAGGGACAAGGTCACCATATTTGGTGATGGAAATACAAAAGGTCTGTTTTCCAAGATCCTTTATATACACTTCATGAAAATATTGTTTTTTCCTGCTCAAATTCATAGTCAAAATTGCAGGTGTATTTGTTAAGGAAAGTGATGTTGCTGCCTTCACTATCAATGCTGTGGATGACCCTCGTACGTTATGTAAAGTGTTGTACTTAAGACCACCAGGAAATGTTTATTCCATTAATGAGCTGGTTGAGTTATGGGAGACTAAAATTGGAAAGAAGCTTCAGAAATCTTACGTGTCGGAAGAAGAGTTGCTCAAGAACATTACAGGTATTTTGGTAGTTTGTATAACATTTGTATGCATATTTTGCTGCTTATTTGAAACATGTAAAATCAATACAAGTCACAAAGTACAGAGAGATGGATATGGTTTAAGGTTTTATTCAATATGTAAATCATTCATCTCCAGGAATAAAAAATGGAGATTATATTCTGATTGAAATGTGGAATTTTTTTTTGCATTGCAGAGACTACTTTTCCAGACAATTTTGAGAAGCTATTTATATATTCTGCTTTCATACTGGGGGATCACATTTACTTTGATATCAATTCCAGGCCTGGTGTAGATGGTACAGAACTGTACCCACATTTGAATTACACTACAATCAGTGAATTCTTGGACACGCTAGTCTAGTCTTAGTTTCTTTTGGACATGTTAGGACTAAAAGTGTGCAATGCACAGATATACTGAACATTCTCATTCTTTCTACATGGTTATAAACAAAGCCTAAGACTGTGTTACTGTTTCGGAGAAATCAATAATGGCCATTGCTTGAGGCTTGCCTGGTTCACTATTGTCTTACCTTGAGTTTGGGGATGAGATCATCGTTTTGGTAACAGAATTCAGACAGAAACAGGCAATGAGTCAGGGTAAGGTAGTATACAGAGAATTCAGCTGGGTGAACCTTGAGCTGTTTTACTGCACAGTGATTTAGAAATCCATGTGTGACTGCTCTGTGCATTATTGTCAAATAAAAAGGGAGTTTGCTTGATTCTTGAAAATCATTGTCGCATGATTCCCACCGTATATCTTATGAATTCTCTTTTAACATGTTTTCAGGTTGTGTTTCAACTTTTGAACATCATTGGCATGTAAAATTCATTTTTGATTCTCTTTTTACCTATTCTTCATCCCTTTATGGTGGCGATCATAATTGAGCTGTTGAGTTTAGCTGCAACAAAGGTCTCATAGTATGATTTTTTTGTTTTCTTTTTTTGTTTAAATTGAATCAACGATTGTATACGCATTGTAATAAGAAGAATGTATTATCAAACCATGGAAGAACAAACCAAGGTCACTATTTTTGAGTTTAAGAAAATTAAACAACACTACTTATCAGCAGAGCATCTAGTATAGTTATGCCAAATAGTATTCTGAATAGAATTCATCCCTCTAGGCTCAAATTCACCCAGTAAAGGACAGTCTTGTGGTTTAAGACTTTGGATTTTCGGAATAAGAATGAGACAAAATCTTGGAGGATAAGCTGGTCTTACGTCCTAACCATTGGAGTTTCACTTTTTGTGTTGTGCCGCAAGGAATCTTTTTTCCCCCTTCTATTTTCTTGGACTGCACCATGTGAAGGAAAGGTAGAGAGAGAGACTTGAGAAGATTTTTTGTCAATTAATAAAGCAAAAGTAGGGCAAAGGAAAGGAAAATCCAAGATCATCTCTCACCATCCATAGGAACAAAGAGAATCAACAAAATCTTGGGCTATATGGATGAGAGGTCCACCATTTTGGCCATTACATATGGCTTGAAAGTGAATGAAAGCTGAGGCTCTTCAAGAAGAAGCCTCATTCTGCTCTGGGTAACCTCAAGTGGTCCCACAATAATCACCATCTCCAACCTAAAACGGAAAGGCTCCTTTCATGCACATCAAGACATGAATCTAGGCCCAATTGTTATGTCCCTTGATCATTTAGAAGAGGCATATGGACTTCTTTTCTTATTGACAGTATTCCTAATGTTAACGCACTTTCTCATCTTTTATCCTTAAGGAAATTTCTTCATCTTTGACCAACCTAATTTATTAGAACAACTTTGTAAGGAATATTTTGTCGAATTATCTAATTTTGACATAAAAGACTAGTCTTTAGACTGGACATTGACAGAAATATGTTTTAGCAAGACTACTTGATAGGGTTATACAATCTATCTTCTATAGACCAAGTTCGTATTTTAATCCCAGTTATGGGTTGGAAAAACCTGGAGATAGAAGGCATTATTGAACTTGCACCCTGAAGTGAGAACCTGTTAATGAGTTAGTTTGTTGGCATTTGAAGAACTGAAAAGAACATAATTTACTTTCCCCTCTTTTCATGGAACAGTTATTTGCTCACACTGTAGAAAGCATTTGAACATTCATTTAACCAATTGAGAAAATGAGTCAAAGTGCGGTTTTGAATGAGGTGAAGCATAATTCTTCTGGGGTACTTGAGGGACAGAAAAACCACCTAATAAATTGAAGAAATGGACATGTCTGGTCATCCCTGAGCTCTATTCCCCCATGGTTAGGGCTCTGTATTCGTCATTCGATGCCTTTAGCTATCACAGTCTCAATCAACTGACTATTATTCTGTCCCTACAGGTGCCCTTTACGAGGTCCACTATCATGCTTTTGTCTTCTGTCTCTCTCAAGCATCTTCAATGTTGTCTTTCTGGTACATCCGTGATAGTGGTTTTAGAGCCCCAACCCCTCCTCATGAGTTAGTTTGCTTTTTCTTCTTTTTGGCATTTTTTTACACTTCCGTTCAGATTCAATATTATTTTAATCCACACAGAGGTTTGAGTTAGTGGGTTTAGACTGAATTGGCATTTTAGTTATTAAATAAATTGCCCTTATTGATTTGGTCCTCTTAATTGGACGTTGCATTTTAAAATTTCACATCATCAACAGGCGCAAATTGACTATATATAGTGTAGTAGAAGAGAGATGAAACAAAATAAGTATAGATAAAATATGAGTCTTATATACAATATTATATTACTCTCTCTTTTGATAATATGATTGTACGACCATAAAAAAAAATTAATTTTGCATTGTAGTCCTTCCTGTAAACTGATATTTTTTTTCCTTTCATAATCGTTATCATTTTCAACCCATCAACAAAGATGGACAACATGTTCAATCATGAAGTTGATCTGATTAGTAAGTTCTCCATTGCTATTAAAATATGTTATAACAGAAACAGGTGTGTGGACCCAGCCAACTACAAGGTAGGACTCACTTCTTGTCTCTCTCTCTTCCCCCCCTACCCCTCTTCCTCCTCCTCAAATTGCACTACAATAAAAGTCCGTTTAGAATAATAATGATACGAATATAACTTTTGGTATTTCGTCGTCATATGTTTCCATGACAATTGACCCTTCGGTTATTTGTTATAACATGCTTAATATAGTGAAGATAATGAAAAGTCTCGATGAAATTAGTGCATAGATGAGATTCTTAAAAGTTCTTGACCGTTAGATTTAAGATTTTGTTACTCAATTAGTCATTGGCTCTGATATTAAGAGAGATTCCTCAGAAAGAAGATTTCAATGGATGTGAGTCACTAGTCATCAGAGAAAAGTTCAGAGATTCTTAGGGACAACATTATCTTGTTTGACAAATAGTGAGGCCGAAAATCTTATAAAATATTCTTCTGATATGCAGAGCTGGTGACTTGTGCTGTTGTAAAAGTATCATTTCTTATACACTTTAACCTTCTGTATGTATTTTACTGTTTGTTACTTACAGAAAAAAGAGACAATGGAATGTTCTAATCAGAATAAAGCTAAATGGAGGGGTTGAAGTCAAAAGGGTATAAATTTCATCTTATTTATACTATGGAGAAAGTATACAAACAATATATTATATGTTATGTACTCAGAAAGAAAAAGAATCTTGATAAGAGTCATTCAGATTCACTGAGCTCATCCATCAAGTTGAAATATAACATCAGCTTCACATCTCCATCTTTAGATTGCTAACTTCAATTAGACCTGCACCTATATACCGTATAAGACATTCAGAATCTATATGTTCAGGAATAGCTTAGTAGCACTTCTTTCAAAATGGTTTCTAGCAGAAACAGGTCCTAGTTCATTACGTTAAAGAGCCATTTTCTATACCAAATGCTTAATCCAAACCCCATGATTATGATGTCTTCAAAAATGATTGACCCTAATGTAATGTCCTTGACTATCAAGTCTTGAAGAATAAATGACTCATCCTGAACTTCATTATCCTAATTATTCATCTTAGTTCATATCGTAAGTATCTTTTGTCATGTTATTATTACACAGAAATACCAATAAGCACTAAACTTTTCTTTATATGCCTATTATGTGCATTGAGTCAAAAGTCCACAACACCTATACTTTCATATTTCTATGAGGGACAGTACTGGGAAAGGGAAAGAAAAATAAAAAAAAGAAAAGAAAAGAATATAAAAGGGTCGCAGAATTCATATGCACTCATCAACATCAGTGGGGCTCTCAGTCTCATGTCTCTGTCATACTATTAAAAATCCACCCTCCTTTATATCTACTTTCAAGTTCTAAGATATCAGGCTAAAGAGAAAAGTGATTTGACAGCACATGAATTCTGAGCTACCTGTGAATGGCTGAGATGGAAAGGACGCTGTTGATCTTGCTTGATCAAAAGCCCCATTGTACAGGTTCTGCAGATCAGCTTCACAAGTTGAAAATGGCAGAATTTGCTGCAGTCCATGTCGAACAGATTAAATTGAGAACACTGATTACCATAACAAGATCACTAGACCACAGATGTATCATGCAGATGCTAAACACAAGATGGTATGAGTATTGCACATCTGTGGAACACATTTTTACTTTATTCTTGAAATATCATGAATTAATTATATAACAGGTATGCAAAGGAGAAAGAAACGTACATTGAAACAGGATGAGTCAAGAAACGTTTCGGGTGGCAAAGATACAGGGGCGCTAATGGTCCTTCGAAGGCCGAAATCTGGAGGGTTTATGGCCATATCTAATCCACAACATGAAGCAGCATGTTGTAATGGATCAAACTGAAGATAGGCATGATTAGTTGTCATATCTATGGTTTGGAAACTCGTAGGAGCAAAAGCCGGGAAAACCTGTGGGGATAATCATCAAAAGAAACATTTTTTATGAGTTTGAAATGTCATTGTTAATGGAAGCTGGAAGCCAGTTGTGCCATCTCCGTTTCCCTTACCTCTTTGGTAAACAGATCGTCAATGTTGAAGTCAATCCTAGGGTTTACAGCAGCAAGTTTCATTGACAAGAACTGCATTTCAGGAGGACAACATTCAGTCACATGCCTTAGTATAAAGTTCAGAGGCTGTCAATGTCTGTCTTACTTGTAGCTTCAACCTAAAGGAAAATGATGAAGTGGGTGTGTCTAAGTCTAACCTCTACTTGTCGTTGAAGAGATTGAACATAATTGATGATTTCATCAAGCATGCCAGCTTTTCCAGTGATTTTGTTACAACCAGGAACTAAATCTTGCAAATACTTCATTCTCTCGCTAATCTTTTCCCTTCTAACCTGCAAGACGAAACAGAGGTTACATTTTTCAATTCCAGAAGCAAAATCAAGAAAATAAAAAACTCGTTAGTTTTCTAGTTCTTACTCTTTCGGCTAAGCTATGGCTATCAGTGGCTTGTCCACGACGAGCTCGGACATGAATGTAGTCAGGCTTTTGAACCTCCGACGCTTTCGAATTCTCTTTCGAAGATTCTGCGGATGTTTCTCTGTTCTTGTCATTATTGTTTGTTGTGACTTTGGATTCCCCTTCCTCACCACTGGTTTTGTTTTTCTTGTTTTTCTCATTTTCTGCAGCAACCTAAACACCCACACGCACAATTTTCATCTTGATTAGATCGTTTCGATATTTTATGCATGCATGATAGTAGTAACAGATAATCATTTCAAAGGAAGACGTCGAGCTTGCTTTCCATTGCCATGAAGTGGAACATGATACACACCTTGGGAATCTGAACCTTTTCAGATTTCCTCTTCTTGAAGCTATCTCTCCCACTCGTCGATCTCAGCTTCTCTGCCGCCGTTACCGAAGCCGGCGCCGCTACCACAGGCGACGGGCAGCTAGAACTCCTTGAAATTGCAGAGTTCACATTAAATCCAGAAGACTCGAACCCCAAACCGGGCATCTCGTGCTTACCCAGTTGGGGCCACCCATTTTCCAAACCCGAGTCGGGCTTCGCCGACCCAGCAATAGCAGCCAGCTCACCAAGCCCGGAATCGCCTACGGCGCCGCTATTCATCATCATGAATCCCCGAGAATTCTGAACTTGCAGAGACGATAACCCGCCGTCGAAGGCACTTCCCGAAATGTAGCTGTTGTTGTGATGATGATGATGAAGCTGTTGTTGTTGCCACTTGATCCGGTCTCTCTGCCTTTCTAACACTGACATGTCCGAGCAGGACTGGGCGAGATTATCGGAACTGTTTAGACAACGCAACATTTTGTCATGAAGTAGCTATACCTAAGTATACCTTGATACTGTTAGAAACAGAGGAAGAGTAAGAAGAGGGAGGGATGGTTTAAGGGTGAAGAAGAGAGGTTGGGTATATATAAATGGAAAAAATGGATATTTTTTCTTTTTAAGAATTCAAGTGTACATGAATATAATGATTAAAAAAGAGAAATTTTTTAAAGAAGAAGGGCGTAGGAGATGAGCGGAATGTGAAGTAGGGGAAGTGATCAGAATTATTAGGGTAGGGAGAGAGAGGATACCGACTGAATGGGAAAGAATGGGCGAAGCAGGAGAGAGGGTGTGGGTGTGGGTGGGGGGGAGGGGGTCCCACTGATATGACCGCCACGTGGGCATGTCCCAAAACGGAGACGTTTTCGCGTCTCATGAATATGATGAACGGGGTTTGGGTTGGAGTCCCCCATAATCATATGTAACGGCTCAACCTCCTCTCCTCCCATCAAATCCAAATCTTCTTTTATTATCTCAAATTTCAATATTCAAATCTTTCTTTAAACCATTCAATTTAAATTTAAATATATAAAATTAATTAATGCAAGTTACTAGTCCAACTTAAACGTAGAATGGGGGCATAGAAAATGGAAGATATTAATACCAGTGGTAATGATAATGGTGTGTTTTGTGGGCCCTGTGAAGAATGGCGGAAAGGTCCGGGTCCAACTGACGTCTAGTCACATGGGTGGTCCACGTGGCAGTTCGGGGCCAGATGTATGACGTGTCGTGTGGTGACGTGGCGGGTGGGAACAGGGGATCATCGTTCCTGTTGATTGGTACTTGGTACCTTGGAATTTGGGACTGCCACACCACACGCACCACACACTCCATTCCCAATGCTACGACCCACACAGCCCTTTCCCACTACCGTGCATTCCACGCGCTATTGCTCTTGCAACGGTTCGCTAGTAACACTACACTGTACCACAGTACTATGTTCCTTCGCTGCACTCAATATTCTGCACCTCCTTCCATTCGTTACTGTTTATTCTGCTACTACTAATTAATTAAATAATATAATATTAATATCAAAGAAGGTTCTGATTCAGTTGTAGATAATTAAACCCTCACATATTACCTAGAGTTCAATTTTTAGTTATATATATATATATATAATATTTTATTAGAAGAGACAAATATCATTTTAATGATGTCTACATATAAAAAAAATCAATTTTTAGTTATAAATTAAAATACTAAGAGCCTGTTTGATTTATCAAAAGGTAAATTAAATCATGATTTTTAACCATCATTTTTTCTAAAATTATTTAAACAATTTTATGGTGAATTTCTCTATTTTTATCTAAACTTCATTTTTGTAAACTGTAGTTATTCTAAATGATTTTTTATAAAAAGATAATCTAAATGGACACTAGAGATACTACAAAAAATAATAATAAAATAAAGAGTTACTACTAATTACATATTCCATATGAAAGGAGGTGCAGAATCTTCCATTATAACCTACTATTTACAGTAATCTTGTTTTGTCCTTTTAATAGGTTGCTTTTCCAACTAACTTTCTAATTAAAGCCTTAATCATATCTTAATGATTATTGCACCGGCATCCCTGCTTCTTTGCTGGTGAAAACATGTAATTATACTTGATCCTAATTCATTTGGTCAAATTCTTTCTTTTCTGGCACCCCCTTTTTCTTATCTTGAAGTTTGCGATGGCAATGTCTTAATTTTTAAATCAGAATTCATTCTTCATTGTTACTAAAATTAATTTAAAAACAGACACATATAGAGTATACATAAGCAGAAAGTCAAAATTCCAATGACTAAATTAATAAAAACAAATTACTAACCAATATCAAACAATCACTATGGCTTTTATTTGATGCTTTCTGTATCCTAAGGTCCCAGTAAAATTGACCTGTTGGACTTGATTAATATTTTTGCAGTATTGAATCAAATAACAATTAATAAAGATGGAGCATGACACATAACGACCACAGTCCATTTCAACAAGTTGTGAAGTGTATTTGATTTGTCTGCTGGTTCTCGTTTGATTAATTAACCATAAAAGTCTGACTCTACACTTTCTAGAGAGTGATTGATTAAGGGATTAACAATAAATAGTAGCCGATTAGAGTGACATCTAATCCTAGGTTACGAATTATTAACTACTAATTAAGAAGTCAACACTTTGAGTCAGATTCTTTTTGGAGTTAGTTTACTTTTCGTGGAATTTCAGTTATATATATATATATTGTCAAGGGAAATATTCATTCATTTTGCTGTTATAAATTATTGCAACCTTAATATTTGCATTCAGTACATGGGCAGTATGATTTACTATAGAATTTTAAAAAATTACATTATTCATTAGTCATATATATAGTAGTTTCTTTTACAAACACTTTGTTTTAGGTTCATGCAAAACACATGACCAACATCTAGCTAGTTAAGTTAATTTAGCAAGAGTTTATGAGTGTGTGTCATAAATAAATTCCAAATGATTGAAAAATTAAATTTCTCACACGCAAAAATATCACCCAATCTTATATTTTTAAAGCTAGCATATTTTTACATTTAAACGTTTTTTAAAATATAAGAAAATTTATTGTTAATGTTATGATGATGCTTGATAGAGGGCATATATATATGGAGCCACTGGATAGGAACACTCAATTGTCTAAATCATGCTTTGCTTGCAAAATTATTATTACTATGGGTGGTATTTGAGTTGAAGGGGTAAATTGAAAGGTAAGCAGTGTATATAACCAAATTAATATATATAATTTGAGATATATATAAAAATGGTAGAAACAATTCCAGAGAGGATGAAGGCAACTTCCATTATCACCTAACTGGACATCTCTGATCACATCTTCCTCTATGCTTCTCTCTCTAACTTTTTTCTTTTCCACTAAGTCTCTCTCTCTAGAGCAGAGCCAATGAGGGAAAATGATTCCTGCAATATTTCTTTGCATCGCTTTCTTTGTGGTCATCATGATCATGAGGAGAGAACAAAGAACATGTCCCATTTATTTTGTTATTTTTGTATCTTTTGTTTTTGGTCTCTCATCCTCATCTGCTTTTCTTCTCGTATATATCCTCATTCACTTTTATTCTTCATCACTATATATATATATATGTATTTATATCAGAAATATACCAACTAATAACTATATTATTACATAGTAAATAATCATTTTCCAATGTATATTAACAGAATATATATCCTACAGAAGAAGAAAATATTACTGCCCTATATATATGCCCCTCCTGCTTGCCAACGTACGGCATCATAGTTTGAGGTTTGCAAGTTGCATTTTTTATTTTTTTATCAACACAGAATCTGTGCCAATGATGCTTTCTCCCTTTCAATACCTTTATAATTGGATCAAATTATTGGAAGGCCTTATCTTATCCAGTCAATATACATACGTATATGAACCAATATATTTATAACCAAGCAGTAGATCTTATATGTATAGAATCCTAGTTCTTGCTGGCTCCTTTATATATATATATATATATATATTATACACATATATAGCGATGGCACAGGATGTGAGAGAGAATTGAACAGTTGGAGACTCCATTAATGTGTTTGTGTGTGTGTGAAGCCCCCATGCCAGTTTGCAAGTTGCAGATGATGGGTAGTCAAGGTGGATCAATATAATACACACACACACACACACATATATGGGCTTCCTTCTCCTCCGCTATGCACAAACATATACCCAACATATTCACCGTTATTTTAAATTTATTACTCTCCCTAACTTCTTTTTCTTTCCAACGTTACAAATGTATACGTATATACAGATTGCATTTAAGAAAACACACATGCAAGTAAAAATACAATAAAATATATACTTTATCCAAAAAAAGAAGCCCTAACTGCAAAAGATTTGAATAAATTTGAATGGTTAGCAAAATGTGAGCAATTAATTTGAATGGTTATAATAATTTTAGCCTTTTCACCACATAAAATGTGTGTGGGTGTGTGAGTAGTTGAAGAAGAAGAAGATGCAGAGAGCGGCGAAAAAGAAGAAATTAAGTGAGATGATTATTATTTCTTGTTATTACAATTCAGATAGCGCCCACAGACTGCCAAATTAACCCACCCTTTCAAACTGAAAGCAATGTCTCATTAACCTTTTCTTTTTTCCTTTCCCCATTGGCATGAATGGACCCATTCATTTAATTTCTCACATCATACATACATATATATATAGAGAGAGAGAGAAGATTAATAATAATGGTGTCCCCAATTACAAAATCATACTTTAATTTTTTCTTTGAAAAAAAAAGTTGTTGCCTTGTGAAATTCATTAATTATTATTAAAATATAATAAGAAGTCTCACATTTGAGAGTAATGAAAAAGACAAGGGTATATAAGCTAATGGCAATATATATACCAGATAGTTTAAGCTATTTTGATATATATAATGGACAAATCCAAATACAATCACAATCATGTTGCCTTCTTATTATCTTGTAGATTCTTTTAGGGCATTATGGTTATCCTTGGGGGTTTTTTCAAATTAATATCAATTCCTCTCTCAAATTTAAGGGAACACTACTTTACTTTCTAATTAAAATTAAATTAAATATGCCACATCAATTCATCTCTTGTGCTCTCAAGTCTCTTAATTTGTCCAATATATAATTTTAATTGAGATTATTATGTTTTAATATAATGACGCGATCTCCCTACCCTAATATCTATCCAAACATCCATGTTTAAATGTGGAAAAAAAATTAGAATATTGCAATCAACCATGCATATTGCTACTTTTACTATATATAATGAAGACTAAAGAGCTCTAGTGAAAGAATTTATATATATAAAATAAAAAATATATAAATGTACAGTAAGAAGATAAGAAGAGAGACACACATAAAGATGGAGCAACTCAAGCCAGCTATCCTTAAAAGATCACACACACACACACACACACACATATATATATATATACACACACACACTGTATATAAAAACGATGGCTGGTGCATGCATTTTGACATAGGATTCGTCAAAGACAATATGTTGGCCAGCTCCATGCCAATCAAAGAGACACTACTAAAGACAATGGCCATGTCTCTGCCATCACCAACTCCAACTAAATGCTCACCCTACCTAGCTAGCTAGCTAGCTTCCATTAATTATCCATATTGTCCTTGGTTTCCCGCTCGCTATATAGCTCAAGCCTCAGGTATGGAATTCATGTAACATATCTTTTTTTTTTTATGTTTTGGTATCTACATGTTTTAATTGTTCAACTAGAAACGCTCTTTTATACATTTGCAACATGGTGCTTGATATTGATTGTAAATTTCTTCAATTCAATATTTATTAAATATTTACGTCTATGTATTTGTTTCATTTATACTTACTTTAATTTTATAAGACAAGGCATTAATAATTAACAAGTAAAAACTTTTAAGAGTCAAATTTAATTATTCATAGCAGCTAACACATTAAAGCTGGTTTAAGTGCTTCTTCCCCAGTGGTTACATGGTTTATTAAGTAATCTTTAATGTGGTAATAAATAAAATCTCCTTAATCAAAATCTTTGGTGCAAAATTTAATATAGTTAAAATTAAAATACATCATATATATGAGTTGGTTTAAGGTTTTAGTACACATTAAACTTTCAATCATTCATCCTTGATATAGAAAAAAAATGTAAAATAAATGAATGGATGAATGTAAGAACAAATATGTCACTTTCTATTGAGGTTACCAAAGTTGCCACAAACTTTGAATTGGTAGAAGCAACGTAGTAGTGATATATATAATTGGAGGAGCAACGTGATAGCAGGCACAGTGTCAGGTAGCTGTGTGTGTGTGTGTGTGTGTGTGTGTGTGATGCGAAAGGGGAGGCTGAACCAGACTCAAAAGGGTCATTGTACAAGTACAATACATAAGACGTGCTAGCTCTTATAATTATAAAATAACTTTCCACTGTGGAAAATGAAACCCACTTTTAATTTCCTTTCAACTGCAACCTTTGAGAACACACATGATACATTTCATCCTTTTCTGACAATGTGTTTCCTTTGTCTTGCAAATTTTGCTCTTTGACCCCATTTTTCGGTGCACATGGTTTCTTCAAATGCATGCATTTGTGTGTGTGTGTGTGTGTATGTATTTGATCACAAGTTTTCTGTCCTTTTAACTAACTCCTTTCCTTTATATATATATATAAAATATAATATGATCTCTGTGATTGCTCAAATTCAAACTTTTTAACTTGAAACGCATCGCGTAATGATTTAAGGTTAAGTCGATGAAAGTGTTTTGATTTGGAACCACTAAAAATTAAATATCGAATATTCGTGATCTCTTAATATCTATATAAATATGAGGAAAGTCCTTGTATGAAAAGTCTTTAATTTGGATTAGAAACTAGGATGAGATTTGATTTGGACATCTTGTTATAAAGAAATTAAACTGATATTATATATACGCGTATGAAATTATTAATTTTATGATATCTCAACATTTTATGCTTTTAAATGAAGATCGACTGATATAAATAATCTGATCATTTAAAATCAATTTCATTTTAATCTCACTCTCGAGTTGAGGTAACCCCAAAAATAATTTTTTTAAAGTGGCGTCAGATTTAATTTGTTAGATTGAGACCTTTTGATTATTACCTCCATGTTCCAATTTATACCTCCAATCCCTTTGTTGGTCTTAGTCAAGGTAGAATATATGTTGATTACGTTACAACCTTGACAAAAGTACTAAAAAACATGTCCCAAAAATGTGTCAATTACAGTATGTAGTTTCCTTAATTAACCCTTGGCAACTATCCATATATATATATATATATATATAAACCATTTTATCATCTCTAGCACTCAGATTTTTGTGTTATGCGCATATATAGTGTTCTGACAGCTTAGATATCTTTTTTCGATGTTGAGAAAGACCAAAACTTCATTAAGAGAGAAAAATAACGAGGATTATAAGAATATATATATATATATAGAGAGAGAGAGAGAGAGAGACAGTCTACAGAGAGAGAGACAACATCACATGAAGGCTTTTGGAAGAAGCATTAAGAACAAGACATGAAAGGCATAGGACAGTGGCATATGTTTGAAAAGAGGGGCTAAAGAAGTAAATCAGCAGAAAGAAACAGCCTTGAGAATTTATGAAGAAGAAATATATACGTATATATTGAAAGATATACATATACATACATATATACATATATACATACATACGTGTATATATATAGTGATAGGGAAGAGCGGGGACCATGAGAGATCTCTCAAAGGTTAGAGTAACAAAGGCATATGGGTTTGTCCCATTGTTCATAGTCACAAAAACTACGTCTCTATTCTATGTCCTTCATTTGTTAATTAATCCTTCGTTTCTTATATGCAATATTGTGTACGCCTAGAGATATGGTGCTTCCTATGCGCGTATGACTCTGTTTGTCTCTCCCTAAGTATACACTCTCACATAAATAACCATTTTATGTTTTGGCCATTATCTTTAATGTCATGCAAGTGGCAATATTGAATGTTTAATATGAATTAAATTAATTAATCAATATTAAATCTATCTATATGGATGCGTAGCAGACCCAAGTGATCACCATTCCTTACAGTTTTTGCTCCATATTCTTATGTTCCGCATGACTAATTATACTTTTATTTAAGAATCGTTTCTAAATAATTCCTTATTTATTATTTTATATGCTAAACGTGATATATATATATATATTAATCATAATCAATGTAGTTAAATGTTAAGTTTTAATTTCTACTTTTATGTATGCAGATATTATACCGTGTATGGTCAATTATTATTTATGTTTACTGGCGAGCCATCAGAATCAAATTCAAAGGGGTGATTGGCTGATGATCTATATGTATATAGATATATATATGTTGCTAATTTCTTGCCTAAAAATCATTGTGTTGTTGAGAATTTGGATGTCAGGTTAGTTTTCGTGTTAAATGGCAGAGACTTCTACCACTGTTGGACCCATTCCCAACAAACACACATGTCATGTTTTAACCTGCAGATATATAACAATAATCCCATTAATTCAACTAATTAATTTATAAGTCTATATACACATATATATATGATCGAGTAACGATATATATATATATATATATATATAATGACCAATATGAAAGAGGTTGTTGGATTGATAGCCCTCAGAAACCAAACCCATTAGTTATCCATAGGTGGTCCATCCTGTAGCTGTTACCATCTCAGAAATGACAAGACTTTTATGCTTATGTACAACTGTTTTCCAACATTTATATGATGTATGAGAAACTTTCGTATGTAGAATTATATTGATTGGAAGAAAATAAGTAAGAAAGCAAAAAAAAAAAAAATAGCCAACTGTGTAACAATTAACTGGTATATTAATATAATTGTTAAATGATATATGGAAGTAGACCAGAATTCATATTCATATATACGGTGTGAAAGATTGGATATATATATATATATATATATGGTGATTTTGAAGTGATGGTTAATTGGAAAGGAAAATGAAGATATGTAAAAATGTGAGAAGCCAGATTTTTGGAGCACCAGCCAAATGGTTGACTGGAAAAATTTTATGTCTTCTGTGGTTTGCACTGCACGTTAAAAATTCTTCACATGATATCACTCACTGACTTGTGATGTGATTCATGATATGATTTGATGTGATTCAACTATATATATATATATATAATAAAAAGAGAAGTGGGTTTTTCATTAGTCTTATATTATTTTACGAGGTTTGCACTTTGCACCATAGATTCAAATGGCATCTCATCGTTTCAAGTTCCAATTATCTTGTCTCTCCTATTCTTAATATTAACAAAGGCTAAGCTACACACCAAATCTTGGAATCTTTCCCATGAAATGAAATAAATTAGTAAAACAAAAAATAATATTAGAATTTCAAAATGATTTTTGTATTAATATTTTTAAAATAAATTTATATGAAGAGTTTTTTTTTTTGAACCAGTTTGGTAGTTACATTAGACTCTAATCGATCTAAATTGAGTCTTAGCACAACCCTCAATTAGCTTAACTATATATGCATTGTAAATTTAGTTTTGAGGATTTAGTTTTTTATAGAATATGATGGAATTGTATAATTTATATAACTGATCTCATTTAGTAAGATGAGACTTGTTGTTATTATTGTATATTTTTAAATGACGAAAATAAAAACTTTAAAAATAATTATTGAGATAGAATAAATATTAAAAAAAGTTAAGAAAACGGAATTTTCATTCTTCTACCCATATCAGATGGGGCATTGGGAATTAGGATTTGAGCAAATTGAGTTGGCCCTGCCCATATTGTTTCCCATTATCTTGTTTAGTTTATGAAAATTTTTAAATGTAGAATTACAAAATATATAAGCATATAAAGTTTGCCAACTCTAAATCATTACATAAATATTAATTGAAAATCTGTGAGTTTCTCTTGTTCTTTTTGTTTTGACTGAGCTTCTTTTTAAATAGCTTATTTTATATCAATATATCAATGTATATATTAAGAACTATAAGAAGCTGTATTGTTCACCATTAATATACTATGAACTAAATTGGATTTTGATATCAACTTCTTGGTAATCCTTACAATATTTGGAAACATAGAAATGACGTCATACATGGTGGTTGTTCTGCTGATTCAGTCATCATTATAGGAGAAAGAAATTAAAAGACACAAGATCTTGCTCGCAAATTGTCACCTCTCTCTAATTAAAATTCCCACTACCGATCAAGCTTCTTATTTGCTGCTGCTTCTCACAGATTTCCTGTCTTCTCTAGGATTTATTACAAGCCTAATTATTACAAGTCATAAATAATATGACTTTTTTTATAGACACTTTGTTTTGAATTTCACATATAAAATATGGGACTCACATCTAGTTTAGTGTCAAATATATATTAAAAGCTCAAGAAATTGTACTATTCACAAGTCTTGAAGAGTATGATTCCCCTAACAAGTACTTTATTTTGTGTTATGTACAAAGTATGTAATCCATATCTAGTTGAAAATTAAAAAAACGAAAAAATAGGTACGTGGAATCCTTGTCATTTCAAGATTGTGTAATAAATAGAAACTTGGTGTCGATATAAAGAAAACAAACAAATAGGAACTTGGTCAGTGGGCAGTAAGGCCTGTACAAAAAAGCCCATCTAGGGAGGTTTCAATATCACCCGCAGTTGTGCAAAGTCAATTTATGTTGCCTCAAAGTCTAACGTTTACCTTGTATAAAAAAAAAAAAAAGTCCTACGTTTACCATTTTACATTTTTACCCAAAAAAAGGGTCTTATGCTTAATTCTCAAGCACACAATAAGAGATTTTTACAAACTGTGATAAGATTAATTTATCTTTTGAAAACAATCCACAAATATATACTCCAGGTAAAATATTATTTTCTAATTTGTGTTAACAATGATTTTGTTGTGAACGTTCTATATAAATTCCAATAATCAAATATGAATCCAATAATATATCTTTGACTCAAAACTAATATTTTTTATAATTGGAACTTATTTTTCAACAACACGCTTAAACATATTTCACGTATATTTGAAAACCAAAACCCTTGAATTGTACCCCACAGAATTTTATAAACAAGCATGCTAGACAAAACAAGTATTATATTATTAATTATGTCAAAATTAAATCAAAGTGGCATGAGAAAATGAAGATGTTGAAGTAGAGTTATCGGATCGACAGCAAAATCTGGAGGAAACAATTGAAGCCACAAATACATTATCAGCCCCAACACACTTTTTTTTTTTTTGGGTTACAGCTTTATTAGAAGTAGCTTTTGTTTGAGACTCATGTTCTGTGTCTCACTATATGAATGAATCATGTAAAATAAAAAAAAAAGTAACAGTTTATGTGACAGCCGATTTTATTCTTGTCCTCTGCTTCCCTAAATCAGAACCTTTTATCTGTCCTTATCTTCCTTGGTTTTTAATTTCTTGAACAATACTCATTCATACCTCTGGAAACAAAAAAAGGTTGGTTTTTTATATTTGATAGATCACAAAAAACTTTAAATTTCAAGTTATACTTTGATATTTATTTTTCAGAAAAAGTAAGACCTATTGCTGATAAACAGGTATCCGCATTTCAAATGCCCATAGCTTTGAATTCTTTCAAGAGAAATTTTAAATCCTTGGTTTATACCAAAATTCTGTGTAGTATATATCTCTTTCAATGGACCAACACAAGTGTGAGTTGTCAGTGGTCAATCTCTAAGCTGTATATGGTTCCTCTTCCTTTTGGGACCTCAATATCCCTCCTTCTTTGGACACCAATACACACACACACACACACAGATTTATACTCACCACCAACACCAAAATCATCATCCATATCTTCACATTCATTCCCACATACATATGTGCATCCTCTATATTCACAAAGACTCACAAGCCCTCAAGATCCAGTTTCTCATACAACCTTGCAAAGTAAGTACTTAGGACCACTCCCACTACAGGGAATAACTTGCAATCATAGATTCCAACTTTTCGCTGGTTAATTTCACTATGTGCCCAGATTATGCAGAACCAGTATCTGCAGTAGAATAATTTCTATGCTCACAAATAACTTTCTTTTTTTGAAAATTTATCTGTCATCTTGATTTAATTGCTTTGATAGATAGATTAATGGTGGAATGTAATATAGAACACGCATACTTCCAACACATTATTGGCAATCCATGTATAGTTTATCAGCTCATCTCTTTCATTGACCAATTAAAATGATGCTTCAAGCTTTGACCAATCAGCTGGCAATGGCAAACCCAACGACAGAGAAAAGCCAGAAGGAAAGCTAATCAAATTAAGAGTAGAGTCCTACAGAAACATGCATGCAGAAAGAAACGATATTGCTCTGAACAAACATCCGAAATCCCAATTCCTAAGATCTCAGAACCCAATAAAAATGAAAATGTTTCTCAGACTAAGACCCAGTACAGTACACGTCTTCTCCTCTTGGCAGATTCTTGCCAATTTTACCTGATATCGTCAGTCATGAATTGTTTAATGGTATGTTTTAATGATAATTCCTCAGTCCCTTATCTGAGAATACTTTTCTCCAAAATCTCATAAAGAAGGACTTCCTAGAGTTTTGATTGATTAAATAAGTTTGAATGGAACTTTTTCTCCTCATTATTTTTCATCCAAACATAACCTTGATATTAGACAAAACTTGAGGAAATGCAGTACCCAGAAAGAAAAAATTAAAAGTAAAGAAAAAGATCTCATCCAATTGCTATATGCACACTCTCATGACAGAGAATTCAGATTAAAAATCACAAAATCAAGTTTCAAGGTTTACCAGAAATAGGGTCCAAAAATTTACATTGTTGTTATTATTGTTCATCTTCTGCAATACACAGAATAAAGAGCAAAATATTGGGGACTTCAATTTTCATGAATTCAAAATATTCTGTGCTAGCGTCACAAATTCAGATGCAAAATAAAGAGCGAAATCTGCATGACACAGTCCACTCAGTGAATTGACCAATAAGAATATTCTACTTAGCTGCTCACTCTTCATCCCATATATATCATGATTCTCTCGTTTTTTCTGCCTATATGAGAATATTGCAGATATTCAAGATATTATATCGTTATCTTTTCTTCTTTATTTTGGTCCTCCTAGCCTCCTAGGTGTCAACAAAAAACTACTTGTAAGCCTAAACCTGATGCTCAGTTCAAATATTTTCTTACCTAGCTAATCAGTTTTTTCTTGTCCTTAATGAAGGAAAAAAACAACTTTATCAGTTGTGAGAAAGAAAAGGAAGCCAGAGTGGGAAATAAAAAGATGTGAAATTTGGAACCAGATTCATTTGAAACTGATTCCCCTCTCTGGCTGTACCTTGTCCTGCTTGGGTTTTCGTGGTTCCAGAGCAGACGAGTCACTAGTGCTTTCCAACTTTTGGCTATTCAGATTCCCTCACTAGAACCCACTATCCCCTCACCATTTATAAGTATAACACCTTCACCATTTTCCTTCACATGCTATCCCTAAGCCTTTCTCCTCTCACTCATCTTTAGTTCTTCTCCACTTTTGACACGATATTTATATAGTCATGGCTTCAAGCTCTCTCAGCAAAAAGAAGGCCTCTGATTCCTCTTGGACGCCTAAGCAGAACAAGCTGTTTGAGAAGGCACTAGCAAAATATGACAAGGACACTCCTGATCGATGGCAGAATGTGGCCAAAGCAGTTGGTGGCAAATCGGCTGAGGAAGTTAAGACACACTATGAAATCCTCTTAGAGGATCTCAGACACATCGAGTCTGGTCGTGTTCCCATCCCCAACTACAAAACCACTGGTACCACTGGCAATGTTGATGAAGAAGAGAGGTAATGTTCATTCACATAACCCTAAAATTTACCATTATTTTCTGATTACCCTCATGCATGCTTGTTCCTTTCTATTAGACTTATAGGGACAGATTCAATGCTGAAGTTAAAAGCTAAAAGAAATGTAAAGACTTAAAACTCTCTACAAACTCCTACCGAATTAGGGAGCCACTGGACTGTGTGAGAAGACCCATAACTTTGCTTCATCAGTTGCAGTATATTAAGTCATTGAAGTTAAAGCACGTGCATGAGACATAATTTAATCCTTGTAGTGTTATACAACATATAAAAGTTGTCTCATTTTTACCAATACCATTTCCATATTTGTTTCTATTGGGTGATAATAGTATGGATCACCTGGTCGTTTATTTTGACAAGAAGTTGAAGCAGCAATCAATGCTCCATATGCTATCACTATTTTTTGTTGTTTATTACCATTGTGATACTTGCATGCTGATGCTTTTGTTATTGGTTTGCCTCACAGGCTTCTCAAGTATCTTTAGCCAAATTGAAGGGAAGTAAAGTAATGCCTGCATGATCATCTGTTATTTACCGCGTATAAGTGTCGTTGGACGATGAGTCTAAAAAATACATATGTCTCCCTCTCTTTGTATCCATCCCTATCGCTGTGTCTCTATCCTCCTTTCCTTTCTTTTTAATTTTCATTTAGTATCATCGTATGAATTATCGTATTCTCAGAACAGTGTGAAGTTCTTAATTAACCCGGACAATGCATTTCTCCATATTCCTTGGTTATGAATTATGATGAGAGCATAACGCATTCCTAAATATTAAACAGCAAAAATTGGAAGAAAAAAAAGGTGAAAAAAAGCTAAAGCTGTCAGAAAATATTCTTGGAATGGTATTTCAATATCGCTGACAAACTCTCTGGTGTGAAAGCCCTTAGAACTCAAATAAACATAGACCACATGTGCACAATTAGAGGTGTTAATGTAAGAATATATAATCTAAATGACGACGGAGGTCATCAAGCAAGTTTTGTGACACTGTTAATTATCAAGCTTAATTATAAATGCCAATGGCGGTTAACCATCATGCTTCAATATAAAAATGTTGGGCTAATGAAAGTTACTCTAGTTGGCAAGAATGAACTTATACTTACATCAGTGTGAATATGATTCCCGTTATTAACATGAGGATTTTGTTAATGAATAATTTACATCACAACAATTGCATCCAATGCAATTAATGAGTGCAAATTCTTCAACTAGATTATACCAACGAAACAAACATTTCTATTTATATATATATAATTGACAGCATAAACTAATTCTCAAAGAATTAAAAATAAAAGGTAGAACCTCCTAATTAAGTTTACATTATATACAAAAATTAGGAATGGAAATCATTTATTTAAGGAACAAGAGTTTCTATCATTTCCGCTAACCTAAGTTGGTTCTATATATATATATATACTTTTATCATTTATAATATATACACACACAAAAGGGCATTGCATAAAGTAGCAATTTTTTATTTAAAAAAACAACTATTTTATGTAATTTTTCGGTCTTGGAGGAGAATTGTTCAAAACTCATATAATGAGCATTGAGCATATTAGTATGGAATAAAAAAATCTTATCTTTTATTAAAAAATATAAAACTGACAACGATATCGATTTCGAAAAGAACAGTTAATTTAAGAGCAGTACTTCTAGGTCAAAACTTAAAATTACAAAAGTTCCTCTTTCTTCTTATCATAGCCACAAAGTAAGTTCCTGCATTAAACAAGTATTAATTCTGTATGTTTCATGACACTCTCATCAGACCTCTTTCAAATCCACAAAACTAATATGAAAATTAAATAACCTCCGTATACTGATTTAGTTGAATCGATTTCTTTTGATTTACAAATCCATATCCTCTTTCTTTTGATTTACAAATCCATGTCTCATGACACTCATCAGACCCTCTTTCAGAGTTCTAAGCTTCAATTCACAAGAAAATTAGATAACCTCTGTATATATAGTATATACTGATTTAGTTCAATCTCTCTCTCTCTCTTTTCAATTTAGAAATCTATAACCTCATATATATATATATATGGCCTTAATCAAGATAGTTTCCCTAGAAAGAAAATTGGAGATATATATATGTGTGTGTATTTGTGTGCTTTCTCTATTCCGAAATACAATCCCTGTCTCTATATATGTGAAGAAAATTAGACATCCGAAGTATGATGGAAGTAATGAATGAATTTCATCTTATACTTTGATTTTTACTGAAATATTAAATTAAAATTTGATCTGCATGTGCATAAATCAAATTTGAAGAGCACAAATATGCTTACGTTGGAACAGCACAGCATCATCATCATCGTGCTATGCTGGCTCTACTATTTATCACCTTGCGTAGCAGAGCTATGTCGTCTGTCCGCAAGGTGAGTGTTGCAATGATGCCCTGGGATTCTCAGAAATAGATCCTCTCCTCTGCTGCTGCAGCAGCAGAGGATTTGGACCGTCCAGAAATTTTCTGGACGGTCCAAATTTTTTATAAATAAAATAGTATTTGATAATAAAAATTAAGAAAAAATGTAAAATAAAATTTGGACTGTCGTATTTTGCATGGGTAGTCGGATCCGGGATTCTCTGCTTCGCAGAGAGATGGGAGGGGTGGGTGGGACCGGTCCCACCCCCGTGGACTTCCCTCTTTGCCCGTAACTGGTGTGCAGCAGAGAAACAGGGCTCAGTCTTTCTCTTGCTGTAATAGACGTTGAAGGACAAACCAAATTCAATTTATAAGTACGTACACACCCCAACACCTTGGCATGGGGTGTCTTCGGCCACCGCCAGCGTGGGAGGAAAATTATTTTTTAATTTAAAAATTATAAATGATTTAATATATTTTTTTAAAACTTATGTTGTTATATATATATATATGTGTGTGTGTAGCTTATATCTTTTTTACTCATACCATGTAATTATATATCTGCAAAACTATTATTTGTATTATATAATATTTAAATTAAAAAAATAATTTTATAGTTATATAAGTATAAAATTTTTTATTTTTAAATTTAAAAAATAAAAAATAAAACTAAAAAAAAACGGGTGGTAGGACGGAGGCGGAATCACTTTTGGCTGAAGAGATGCTGCCCCCACACCGCACTACGATTCATGCCTCAAATAAGACGTGAGTTTTTCATTTTTGTTGCCAAAGTGAGACGTGATTTTAGAAACGTTACTCCATCTAAAAATTGATGGAAAAATTAACCATTCAGTTTGAGTCTGTAAAATTTAGTAAATTCATTTGAAGTTTAATCATTACACTTCATTTTTTTGTTGCTTTTGCAAATCAACAAATTATGAACAGGTGTGGAGATTTGAACCGACCAAATATATCTTCATATCATTCTTGCTCCTGAGCTCAGTTGAGGCAGGTAATATATAGTAGAATGAAGAAGGAGATAGATAACATATATATAACACGCCAAGTGATAAATATATATAGTACAAGGGCTAATTTGAGATAATATTATCATATACGGATGTTTAATGAATTATGAAGGTCTCATAATTGTCATACAAATTAAACTAAATTGAAATTAAGAAGCAGCAAGTGTGGGTGGGTAGGAATTAATGAAGCATATGGGAAGCGAGAATGTTGGAGAAGATGGAGTTGAAAACAAAAGGACGCTCCAACATCACCAAATGACCTGCCTTCCCTATTATGTGTAGCTCTGCTTTCTCTCCCAGTTCCCTGCACGCACCCACCTTCATAATTAATCCTTCCTATTTCCTTCATTTAATAATTTCTTCAACAATATTCCCTCTTTTTTTAATATAAAATTTTTTTAATTAAATCACATAAATTAAAAATATCTTATTCTTAATATAAAATCTTTTTAATTAAATCACATGAATTAACAATGAGAGTTAAAATTAATTAACTATCTCAATTTTTCTAAAACTTCAAATATTTTTTTTAAAACTATCCTAATTTAATTTTTTTTCTTTTTCTTTTTAGATACATTAAATAGAGATATTTTTTTAGAAATGTATAATAAATACTATTCTATATATTGTAAAGAATCTTATATTTATGATTAAAGTAGAAAGCCTTATATATAGGATCGAAGGGAGTATTATATATTAATTAATATCTCATCACTACACTCAACAAATAATATATGCAGAAGCAACGTACGTACATTTTCAAGTTGTTGGCAACTTCCAAGGGAAAGATCCTGTCATTTTCTCCCCATATCAGGTGTATTTTCTTTAAGCATACTCCATCACAACAATTACACCAACCAATGAGTACAAATTCTTCAACTAAATTATATATATCAACAAAATAAACATTTTTACTTTTATATATTATAAACAAAGAACTAATCTCTTTTCAAGGAGAACAAATGGGTATATCCTCACAATTAAGTTTGCCCAACACATAAACATTAAGAGCCAATCACCCAACTACTTATTTAAAAGATAAGTATACTTACCACTATATATATATATATATATACTATTATCATTTATGCCATATAGGGGAATTGTGGAAAGTAATTATTTTTTATTTAAAAAGAAAAGGTAACAACAATTTTATGTATTTTTTGGATCTTGGAGGAGGAGAATTGTTCAAAACTCATAAAATGAGCATATTATTATCAAATAAAAATTCTTATATATCTTTTATTTAAAAAAACAGTAACAATTATCTCTGAAAGAAACAGATAATTGAACAGCAGCACTTCTAGGTCAAAGCTTAAAATTAATTACCTGTGGATACTTAGGAATTGCAGTTTCTACGTTCTTCGCAAGTGCCACCAAAAGTTCCTCTTTCTTCTTTTCATAGCCGCAAATTTCCTGCATTAAGCAAGTATTAATTCTTTTTATGTCTCATGGCACTCACTCATCAGACCTCTTTCACACAATCCAGAGTACTAATATTAAGCTTCTCATGTCATGAGGATTAAATAACCTCTGCGTATATATATATATATATACTGATTTAGTTCAATCAAATATTTTGATTTATAAATCTATATCCTCATATGGCCTTAATGAAGATAGTTTCGTGAGGAGGCATACATAGGAACAAGAAAAAAATAGGATTTTTTCTTCTGTTTAGTTTCTGAAAGAATACATGAATCCATTTGTACCTTGAAGCAGTCTTGAAGAAAGGATCTAGGGTATGGGATACGTTTGTAAGTGCCGACATCGAAGAGCACTCTAACTCCATCCACCGTACGAGGAAGCAAAAACTGTGACCAGCTCGAGAACCCTCCGATCCTCTGCAGAGCTGGGCCACTGAACGAGTTCACCAACTCAGTGATCGAACCACTCACCACAAGCAACTCAACCATCTCCATGTACATCTCAGCCATCTTGAACCCCACGAACCCCCCATAACTGAACCCTCCCACGCAGCACTTCTTCACTCCCAGCTTCTTCAATCCTTCTGCCACACACTCCGCCTGAAACTCCGCCGTCCGCTCCGATCTCTCCGTCGTGGACTCCCCGAAGAACACAAAATCTGGGACGTACACATCGTACTTTCTTGCCAGTGCCAGAACTTGGAATTGCCATGTCAGGATTCCGTCGGCAGCGAAGCCGTGAAGGAGAACGACGGCGAGCTTTTTCTGGGGTTTGGAAGGAACCCAGAAGTTGATGATGGTTCCTTTCTCGATTTCCACCTTGTGAGGTCTCATTCCTGCCATTTTCATCACCCTGCGTAGCAGAGCTTGGTACATTGCTACAACGCACACCATGTTTGTCCGACCTTTTAAGTTTTTACTACTTAAAAAGGACAAATGAGCAATTTGCAGCCACGAGATGGTGGAGGGACAGACAGAGTGGTTAAGAAGTCGAGGAGTGATTACAGGAAATATACCTAAGAATTCGGTATTAATGATATTTTAAGGATTAATTTGAAAGTTGAAAATTAATTTTTGTCAAATCACAAAGTTTATCACTTATATATCTAAAATTATTATTAGTGTTATAAAAATTAGATTAAAGTCTAAATTGGACAAGGGCGTCTCTCCTGCGAGATCCGGCCTTGCAGGTTTTCTTCTCTTTTTCTAATAAAAAATTATAAATAAAAATTAGATTTTTCAAAAATCATATAAATATATATTTTATGTAATTTTAAATTTTTTATTTATTAAAATAATATTATATAGTAAAAACTGAATCTCTACAATTTATGGTTTTATGCATTTTTTAGTAATTAAGAAAAAATATTAAAAAAATTTAAAATTATACAATATATATATAATTCTTGAAAAATCTATTTTTATCTGTAATTTAAGAAAAAAGGGAAAACTGCCGCGGCTAGGAGAGACCCCGACCCTGTCTAAATTGAATTCTTCTACTTCTGAGAGTACTTAACCAACTTATTTTTGTGTTATATATATTCAGTAAATCTTAGTAGGGATACTAAAAGTATAATGTACATGAGAGTGATGGTGTAACTTTTTGATTTCTAGGGATCATGTTGAACCTTATTCAATCCGAGTGAGATTCACAACTATTGCTGTAGGGTTATGACTTTTTCTGCAAAATGGACCAAAGACACCGTTAGGAAAGGACAAGACAGGGCAGATCATGATTATGAGGTCCTAAAAAGAGAGGGCAGATCATGAATATGAGGTCCATTTGATCCACACATTGCACCGACCCTCTTATGGAATAACCAATCCTAAGAAAGGAAGAACATTAATTCTACGTTGCCATAGGATCATATCCACAGAGTCACTATTGTTTAAATGTGTGTTTGATTATCAAACCAAATCAAATCAATGTGGATTTTCAAAAATTGGAATCTTTATAGTTTTTGTAAGAAGTCAGTTCGAATTTGTTTTGATCAAGTTTAAATTATCTTTTTATTTATCATTATTATTATTATTTTACTTTTAAAAGATTCTTACAAAAGGGTAAAAAGAAGTTTGTATAATTTCAGTAAAATGTATTTGCAAAATATACATTATAAAAAATATAAGATAATAATAATGACAATTAAATATTTTATAATTTTTTAAAGAATCAAAATTAATTTTATTATTTTTTAAATTTATTATCAATTATTAATTTTTCAAAGTTATAATTTCATTTTTTAGAATTTAGATTTTACAATAATATTATATTCTTGTAATTGTAATTTAAAAAAAAATATATATTTTTTGAGAAAATTAATCTATTAGTCCCTACAGTTTACACCAATTTTCATATAGGTCCTCATAGTTTAAAAATTTTGAAACTCATCCTTATACTTTATCATGGTTACTAAGCAAGTCCTTTTAGTTTTATCTATTAGCAATTTACTCCCAAAACTGATGAGATGGCATAACGATGTTAACAAACTATGGACATGGCACGTTAAACGCTAACTTATCACACCAAGTCAGCAAGTGATGCAGAAAAATAGAGTGGTACTTGATATCTACACAGTTGATGTAATCCCTCGCATTCTCAATCGAAGTTTCTTATAGTACCGATGCCGTCCAACTAATATGTTTTCTAAAGCAAGCGAAAGTCTCAAATAAGTGAGAGTTGAAGACGCAGCAATTGAAGATCTGTGTTATGAAGTTAGAGAAGATGGCTTTATGGTTTGTTTAGACTTCGGGCATAAACTCAACCTTAAGAGGCAAGGTGTTGAACTTAACGTTTTTCTTTGTGTCTATATATATTTGTGTGCACACACACACTCCCCAGTGGTGCACAAGAAAGACAACTGAGCCAAAAGGGATGGAGTTGACAGCTGCATGTTCCAGGTGCATGTCATGGAAAGGGGTGAAGAACTTGGACCTTTTTCTATGTGGAATGAAACCCGGCCTATGTTTGACTACATATGCTTTTTTTGTGTTCTTGAATTTCGTTAATAAGTTCCATCATTAGTGTATAATGAAAAAGATGAAAGCATTAGTACAATTAACCTCAAGTGTATAATGAAAAACTCTGTCTTATTTGTTTTAAAACAGAGCATAGTGAGATCAAGCTTCTGACCATTTTCAATCACTCATTGTTCAATGATCATGTAGATGAAACTTTAAAGGAAATGATATCCACTTAATGTTTTCATATTAGAGGTGTTTGCAGCTGCCAATACTTTGAATGGGCTTCTACTACCTGAGTGGATGTTCTTTTTGATCCATGGTAGTCAAGTCTTAAGTTTTCTTATATGTTCTATGTAAAAAGAAAAACGTGTGTGTGTGTGTGTGAGAGAGAGAGAGAGGATTATGAAAGTAGGGACTGTCCCCTAATGTTATATCATGTATGATTGTTTGCTTGATGAGGTATTTTGTATGTTCTATATTGGCTCATAGTGATATAAAACCTATTCTCACTATCCTCTATTTTTCACCATTAAAATAGAGCTTTTTTTTTTTATGATAAAAACAAAGCTTTTTTAATGCACTAGAGGCTAAATATGAAGCTTGTTATTTATTTCTATTTACAATAGATCTAAATGATTGTGAAAATTTACTAGAATGGAAAGAAGAGAAATGGTATTACAGTGAACCTTCTATATATAGTTTTTTTTTCAGATTTATTCTTTAGTTTATTTTATTGTTTATACGTAAGAAAATGGCAAAGACAAGCTACAAATGATATATAGCTCCGTTTGGTACATCGAATGATTTTTTATGGAATAGGAATGAGAATAGTAATGAGAATGAGAATAGAATTGGGAATGTGAATAAGCATTAAATGTATGTTTGGCTTATGAAGGAAATATGATGGGAATAAAAAAAAGGAAGAGACAAAAACATGTAAAATGACTCAAATGCCCCTACATTAAAAAAAAATCCCCTCCTCCTCCTCCTTTCTTCTCCCTCAAGCACAGACAAACCAATCTCAGAAAAAAAAAAACATCATTAGCCAAATCGAGCTAACAGATCTGGTTGATGAATGACTTGAGATGGTGAACTAGATCTAGGTGGCTGAAATGGCTTACTACACTGACGGTGATGGTGAGGAGAGAGAGAGAGAGATTGAAATAGGAGGAGACGGAGGTGATGCTCAGGTTAGACGAAGACTAAAAATGGAGGAGACAGAGGTGATGGTGAGGAGAGAGGGAGACTGAAATGGGAGGAGAGAGAGGTGGAGTTGGGGTTGATGGTAGAGGGACGTTGGCAGAGGGACAGTGGTGACTTTGATAGGGATGACAACAAAGGGACGATGGTGACTTTGACAAGGACGATGGCAGAGGGATGACAATAACTCTAACAGGGATGACGACAGAGGGATGGCGGTGACTTTGATAGGGAAGACGATAGAGGGGCGACAACAATTTGATGGACAACAATAAATGAACAACAGCCATAGTGGAGGTCTAGATTGAGGGGGCAAAAGTGTCACAATATTAGGTAAGCCAATGGGAATGATACATTCCCACAAGGGGGCATGGGTTTGGCCATTCCCATGTTTAATGGAATGGAGCATTCCCAGCAATCACATCTCCTTCATACCAAATGCAAGTGTTGATGCAATCCATTACCCATTCCCATTCCTTCACTCATATTACTGCGTACCAAACGTAGCCTATAAGTTTCATGAGCTCAACCATCAATAAAATTTTAGTTAGTTAGTGATCCATGTTTTTCGATTACTTGCCACTAGCCTTTATATTTCTCTCCTCAGAAATGCAACATATAAAATTTTGCATGATAGTGGCAACTAATTGAAGGCTACTTTGAGGACAGAATGACATTTCATTGAGACATCAATGTAAAAATGAAAGAGCAACTTCACAGGATGAATCTTGCTCCTACTCTTCTTTTTCACAAAAATAGATTAAAGACTTCTTTTTATTTTATTTTATTTTTTTAAACATCCTCATGACTAGTCTGACAAAGAAGAAGAAGAAGAAGAAGATGGAGATACGGAGAGAAACATAAACCTAGGTCAGGAAAATAAGTGGAATCGAATGGCACATTTTATAACCTATCATGTGGTTGCTTCCACAAACTCTCTTTCCTCTTTTGATGTTTTTCTCTAGCAACTGTGCAAATTGGTAATGAAACCATCACACTCTCAGTTAGATTTGTGCATCATCGTCAAAACTAGAAAAGAGCAAAACAAAGAAAGTAGAGACATTTTGTTATTTCTTACTCACTGCACATTAGTCCAGTTAGCAACCATGCAAGCAAAACATTATACTCCCTCTGCCTTATGCATAAGACTTTTTGCCTTGATTTTAAATATAAAGCTTTTGGCAGTATATGAAGTAGTATTTATTATACATTTAAAAAAATGTTCATATTTAATGTATAAAAAAAAGAGAAAGATATTAAATAAAATTAATTTTGAAAAAATATTGTGCTTTTCGGAGAAATCAAAATAGCTAATTGACTTTAATTTTCATTTTTAATTTACATGATTCAGTTAAAAAGGTCTTATATTAAAGATCGGAGGGAATATATGTTAGCAATCTTAATACCATTTATGTCATGTGGATTGTATTTGGACTTATTCCGACATTATTCTTAAATGTAGGGAAAAATGTCCAAAACTAGAAAAAGTATAGGGGTTATATTACAAAAATTTAAACTATAAGGACCCATTTCAAAATACGTGTAAACTATAGGAACCCAATGTTTAATTTTCCTATATTTTTTTAAAATGTTAATAATAATTGTAGAAAATATAAATAATAAAGGAAATTGGGATTGGGCTCATCACTTATAGGCTCTTATTATATATGTTATGGGACTAAAACTAATAAGATTTAATTTTAATGGTGTTAATGAGTATTATAAATATAAAGTATATTAAATTAATATAGTAGATGTGGTTTGGTTTAATTCAGGTCTCAAAACTTTAAAACTGAGTCAAATCAAACTGAATCGTTTCCTGTATTACAAAAACCAAGGTAAACTTTATTTCGGTTTGATTTTAATCAATTTTTGTCAATTTTGTTTAGTCTAGTTAATTTGAATTAGTTTTAAACACATTTAATATAATTTAGATATAAAAGGAAAGTAAATGGGGATTGGGGTGGGGTGGGGTGGGCAAGTGGGTGGGTGTATTAAACATATATTTTTTTGTTATTTGATTTACATATAATATTGATTAAAATTAGTTTAAATATATTAAATATATAATTTTCCAAAGTTATATTATTCATATATATTTATTTTATTAGAAAATTTTAAATATTTATCCTAATTTTTTTATCAAGTTAATTATCTATATACAATGACATATAAATGTATACTAAAAATCAAAGTTTTTTGTTTATTCTTCAAGATTTTTTATTTTCAATATTTAACTTGTTTGGTTGGATTGAATGGTCGAACCGGTTCGACCATTACCCGGACAACTTTCTGACTTGTTTGGTGGAGTTGAGCCATTTTAGAGGTTGAGTCGATATGAACCCAACATTGAGCTGGAACCGAAGAGGAGTTTTATGCCATTTTTTAATTTTTCAAATTTAAATCATTATATCATTATAATATATTGTAATTATATTACTATAATAATAGAAAATTTATAAATAAACAAAATAAAAGTGAAATAAAAAGAAAATATAACTTGATTTGAACAAAATCCTTAAATTCCTAAATTGATAATCACAATCCTTATTCTCCTCTGTCTTCATTGCTTTCAAGTTTTAAGTTTTAGTTCAACCATCGACCCTTTCTGTCACCTTCCTCCGTAGCTCCAAGACTCCATATACATACATTATTAGAATATACGTGAAAGTTTGAGAGTTTAGTATTTTAGTTCTTATACATATAATATTATTTTTTATGTAATTATTACATCACCAGTTCAACCACCGGTTGAACCACAAAAAATGTAACCCAAAGATATTTCCAGTTTGATACCTAGTTTGGTTTTTAAAGCATTATTCTAGTTTACTTTTCTAAACATTGGGGTGTATCAGTCACCTTCTAATCCATGACCATCATCTGTCTCATGTTCTTTGTGGTTTCAAAATAGGTGGGGGCTCAACAACTCATCACCGCACCAACTAGGAAAAACACGTTCATTTGATATTTATCACTGCAATGAAATCGTGATTGTCTAGATTAAATTTGAATAATTTAGATTTAGATCTTTTTATTTTGATTTTTTAAATGATAATATCATTTTTTTAAGAAAAGAAAAAGGTGACTGTTATAAAATTATCTTTATTTTACATGTATATCTAATAAAAGAAAACTATATTAAAAATAAAATACTATAATAAAATTAAATCTAAATCATTTAGTTTTAATTTAAATGGTTCATATTGGTTAGTGCTCATCACAATGATAAACATTCAGTACTCATCACAATGATAAGCACTAAATGAATTTCCCGGAAAGGAGAGAGGAAAGGAGGGGCCAATATCCCTATAACCATGAGTCTCTCATGCATTCCCTCCATCCATCTCTGGTAATAAAAGATAAGACATAGTTAGTAATTATGGTTCAATTCTTGTAAAAGAAAGAAAGAAATAACTCATATTGGAATTAAAAATCACAAGTTTAAAATATTCTAATATTATATTTTTAGAAGAAATTCATATGTAGTAATTTTGGTCATTCATAAGAATTTTAATTTCTTAAAAAATTCTCAAATATCAATATATATCTTTAGATTTTTTAAATATCAGTTTTCAATTAATAATCTGTGAACACTAATGACAAACAATCTGTTTAATAAAAAAAATGCACATGTAACATTGTCGTTAAAAACATTGGAAGTAGTCCCATTCATTATTTTTTTCTTTTAATGAATCCCATGAATATACTTTAAACAAAACAAATTAAAAGGTTAAATAATTAATGCTTGGATTTTTGACATTGAAATTAAATAGTTTATCATGATATTTTGAGTTAGCAAAGAAGAAGAATGTGATCCGAGTCATATTTAAGGATATTGTCCTTAAGAGTTATTCCGCCACATGTGACTGCAACTCCACAAGATTTAAACGAATCCTTCCTGTACTGAACAAGGAAGTAGAACAACAGAGAGAAGAAGAAAAACTCGGAAAGTAGTGAGAGTTTGTGCATCCAAATATGCAGTGAGGACTCCATTTTGTAAGCAGCCAATCCAATGAACTTTGGATGGCTTTAATGGTTCTTCTCTCTTTCTCACACACACACTAATACTTCCTACAATCTAACATATATGTGTTCTTCTCTCTTTCTCACACAAACACACACTAATACTTCCAACAATCTAACATATATGTTAAAAAGAAATTATCATCTGAGTTCTAAACATAAATATAATTATTTTGAATCTGGTGTCTTTTGGACTATGAATCAGATCTTAACCAATAATTCTCAGTACACATAGCTGTCAATGAAGCTTATAGGTTACTAACAACTCTTTATTATGTATTACAGACCTTATTAGTCAAATTATATCCCCACAATTCTTACTATTATCGCAGTTTTGCGTTTTAAACAACCATGCACATGTGATAGTCATGAATTTTCATTATTTTATTTTCCTTTTTTAAGCATTTTAAATATTGAATTTTAGCTAATTTTGTGTAATTTAGATAATATTTAGGCAATTTGTCTTAATTTGTAGTAAATGAGAATTTTGAGATAATTTTTTGAAATTAAACTTTATTTTTGATCATTTTTACTTTTCAAATTATTCAAAAAATTTAATTCTTCCATTTTATTTTATTTAATAATTCTCAATATGATTATGGGCCATTTGTATTTTAATTGTGGTTAAGAAAATGATTTAAAATTGACTCATTTAAGGGCAAAATTGTTAAAGAGCTTTGAAATTTTCTTTTTAATATTTCATTTCTTTTATTTTTATCATTTTGATTCATAATTTTCTTCTAAATTGAGTTTAAATTTTATTACATGATTAATTTAATTTTCTGGATCAAAATTTAATCTATATTTATTTAATTAGGAATATAATCTCTTTGATGTAATATTTTGTTACAGGTTATAGTCAATAAGTATTAAAATTGTAAAGGGAGATTTTTGTTATTAGAATGAAGAAATTTTATGAAAAGTTTATTTTCCTAACTTTCTTATTTTTTTCTTATCTCTAATTATCTATTTATATTTGTCTTTATTTTAATTAATTTTTATAATATTTTCTTGCTTCATTTCCATGCATCCAAACATGCCCCTTGCATTTTTTCTTTTTTACATCTCGTAGCCCTTCCGAGAGAGAGAGAGAGAGAGAGAGGCCACCATTGAGATCTTTCCTTTCTTTCTTTCATTTGTTCTTTCATCGTTCTCAAGCACAACCACAAAGTCACCTCCAATTTTCATCAAATCTCCATCAATTTCTTCACTTTGATCATAAATTCATCCATTATTCTCCATCCTCCACACTTCCCTTGCATAAATTTTGTTGATTTCTCCATCTTCACATCTTCTCAAGTCTTCACTATTCTCCATCCTCCACACTTCCCTTGCATAAATTTTGTTGATTTCTCCATCTTCACATCTTCTCAAGTCTTCACTGTGAAGCACTTTGTGACAAGTTGCTGGAATTTTGTCAAAAACCAAAGGAAATTGGCTTCTCTCATGTCATTCAAGTATTTGAACATGATTTGCTGCCTTCCTCTAGTTATAGACGAAATTAGGACCTTCTCTCCTCACCCTGAACTCAATGTTTCAGCCATGGAAGCTTGAGGAGCTCGTGAGTCCTAGCTTGATGTAAATGATGGCATGAAGACTTAGAGTTTTGCAAGCATCTAGGGAGGTTAATTCTCACACTTTTCTCCTACTTTTTAGTTTTCACAATCATATTTGCATTTAACTTCCTTCGCATTTAGAATTTAATTAAGTTATAGCATCTAGTTATCTTGCATTAGTTTGTGATTGTATAGCATCCATCTAGCATTTTTATAGTTTTCTTTCATCCTTAAGTATACATTTTGATCTAAAAAAAATTCAATAAAAAATAGAATAAAATATTTATTATTTATGCTTTCTTTGTAGCATGCCTGGCATTCAATGAATACTCTAAAGATTTTGCCACAATCTCATTGAAGCGACCTTACTCCATATTCATTTAGATGATTTTATCAAGTGTATCTATAGTAAATACACCATCCATGAGGAATATGATATCATTAAGAGCTTTTGCTCAACCTCACCACTAGTGCATTCTAGTACTTTCTCATACCATAGGAAAGGACTAGAATTTAGTGCTAGCAAAATTAATATATGTCTTGTTATTGCCCATATAAGCCTTCTTCATGGAATCTCCAATAAAAAAATATTGGCTTACTATCATCATTACTTTTAAATTGGCTTAAGTCTCATTCCCCTCAATATTTTAAAAATTTGTTTTTTTCCTAGGGGCTTGGTTAGGGACTTAGGGGATCAGTAAGATTTACTTATGACCTTACAAAATCAATTGATATAACTCCATCTTTTAACAACTACCTTATAATATTGTGTCTCAAATGGATGTGTCTACTTTTGCCATTATAAGTCTTATTCTTAGCGGTAGTTATTACCGACTGGTTGTCACAATGTATTGATACTAATGGTGTTAGATTTTCACCTAAAGGAATACTTACTAAGAAGTTTTTTAACCACTCAATCTCTATACTAGTAAGCTCCTAATAATCATGAATTTTTATTATTGTTATTCCCCTTATTTAAGCATTTTTAATATTGAATTGTGGCTAATTTTATGCAATTTAGATGATATTTAGGAAATTATCCTTAATTTGAAATAAATGAGAGTTTTGGGATAATTTTTTAAAATTAAGCTTAAATTTTATTATTTTTATTTTCCAAATTATGCCAAGAATTTAATTCTTCCATTATATTTTATTTAATAATTCTCATTGTAATTATAAGTCATTTGTGGTTAAATTGTGACAAAGAAAATGATTCACAATTGATCCATTTATGGGTAAAATTATTAAAGAAGTTTGGAAATTTCTTTTTAATATTTTATTTATTCTATTTTTTTATCATTTTGACGCATAATTTTTCTCTAAATTGAACTTAAATTTTATGTCATGATTAATTTAATTTCTTTAGATCAAAATTTAATCTGCATTTATTTAATTGGGAATATAATCTATTTGATATAATATTTTTTTGCAAGTTATAGTCCATCGAGATTAAAATTTTGAAGGGCATTTTAGTCATTTGAGAAGAGGAATTTTATAAAAAATTTATTTTCTCAGCTTTCTTATTTTTCCTTATCTTTATTTATCCATTTGTATATATCTTTATTTTAATTAGTTTATATAGTATTTTCTTATTCCATTTCTGCCTAACCAAACACGGCCCTTGCCAATTTTCTTCTTTCTTATGCACAAGCCTTCGTTCAGTGGAGAAGTGGCCGCCGCATCCTTGTTCTCTTCTTTTTCATTTTCTTCACCTCTCGTCCAGAATTTTTCATAGCTCTCAGACTTATAATTTTTTTTTTCTTAACCATTCTCCATTTTTCTTTCAATTCTCCACCCATTTTCAACTCTTTCCTCTTACTCCCACATTGTTTTTTCAGCCTCCCTCTTCCATTATCCAGAAAAATCGATGCCCTCCCCATTTTCTTCTCCTCTTTCAGCCCTTTCTTTCTCCATCGTCTACTTCTACTTCCTTATTGATTTTCATCCTTTCCTCCACCATTTTCACACCAACCCTCCACCTCCTTTGCAATGGCCGAATCGCCCTCTCATTTTTATGAAGCTTGGAAGCTCATGAAGATCCAAGGCTAGAGTTCTTTTAGTGGATCTTTCATGAAGTAAGACTTAGAGTTTGGTACTTGAGCTTGGCTAGAGCATATGGGAAGTCTTGTATTTCTTAATCTTGATTTATTTGAATTTAATTTGATTTTAGTTTAGGGTTTCTGAGTTAGGATTATCAAAATTTGTATAAATCTTGATTATTAGAGACTGGATTTGTATTTGGAATGTATTGAATACATGATTATGGTTATTTAGTGTTGATTTGAGTTTGGAATTGCGCATTCTTTAGATCTGGAAATTTCGAATTTTATGTCCTAATTAGTGTTATTTTGATTAAATCATTAGTTAATGGCATACTCTAAGTAATGCTAAGAGTAGTCTTGCATAATTGAGATTTTAATTACCTAATTAGGTTAAATTAGGTGATTATTTCTTAATTTCCAGAAATTAATAAACTCAATTAACATTGGAATTAAGCTTAATTGATTATATTAGACTAATTCTTGGTGATTAATTAACAACTAGAGGTATCTAAAATTAATTAATTACTTAGATTATGCTTAATGTAATTAAGTGTTTAATCTAATTAGTTTACTTAATCAAAAACTATCTCATTTCTAAATTAATTGAACTTAAGTTAGGATAGGCCCAAGTTATTTATCAAGCCCATGAATGATCCACATTTTCTAAAATTGAACATTTGTTTTCTTTTAATCCTTGTTTAGTGTTTAGCTTATTTTAATTAATTGTTTATTTTAATTTGGTTTAACTTTGAATTAAAAACAAACCCCCCTAAATCTTAGTTGATAATTGGCATTTTCGTATTAAGTAGTTTGCATCGCATTTCATAAAGAAAATAATAATAATATAGTTGCATTATCATTTTAATTTAATAATAATTAGTTTGCGTTTTTTTTTATTTTAATTTAATTAGTTTAGTTTGCATTTTATTTCATTTATGACTAATTTAAGATTTGCATTTTAGTTACATTGTAGCTTAATTAGTTGCATTAGTTTATTTTATTTTATTTTAGTTAATTTTGCTTAGTTTCAATTTTAATATTTGCATTATTATTATTATCATCATCATCATCATCATTTAGGTGTATCATTTTAATTTAGAAATTCACAATCTCTTACTTGCATATTAACAATTGTCTCTCTTAGAACACGATCTAGGTTGCACCTATACTATAAATAATTTGCACTTAGTATTAAATTGTACAACCATCGCTTGTTAGCTCCAAAGCAATAAACTCTAAATCCTTGGGGATCTTGCTATAATATTTTGTTGTATTGATTTCTAGGTTACTAAATCACTACCAAGAGTGAATACATAGCCATTAGGGGATTTGGTCTCATTTGAACCAGAAATCAAATTAGCATCACTATATCCTTCTAATATAATAGGAAATCCACTGTAACATATACCATAACTCATGATATCTCTCAAATATCTTATTAGCCTAACTAAAGCTAACCAATGCTTACTGCTTGAACAGTAAGTATATTTACCCAATCTACATACATCATATGCTATATCAAGTTGGGTGAAATTCATTAAATGTAAAAGACTTCCAATAATTTGTGCATATTTAGATTTAGCGATTGGATCACCTCTGTGTTTTGCTAATTGTGAGCTAGAATCATATGGAGTACTTATAGTCACATCATCAAAATGTCCAAACTTTTTAAAAATTTTGTCAACATAATGTGCTTGAGATAGTAAAATACCATTTTCACTCCTTATGATCTTAACACTCAATGTCACATTTGCTTCAACCATATCTTTCATATCAAATTTCGAAGCAAGAAAGCGTTTGATTTCAACTACAACATTCATGCTAGTATAAAAAATAAGCATGTCATCTACATATAAATAAAGTTTCTTTCCTTTACCTTTTGCTTCTCCTTAAATTTTCAACCAAGTTTTCACTTTTATTTTGTTCATGTACAGTTGAACAATTTTCTACTGATTGAGGAATATATTGAACTTTCAAAGGAAAAACATATTCAAAAAATTCTGCATCTTTAGTTTCTATAATGGTGTTATGATAAAAAAAAATCACTTCTTAAAACTAAGAATCTATAGGTTGCATTATGTTTAACATATCTAATAAATATGCAATCAGAAGTTTTAGAACCTATTTTTTTCTTTTTAGGATCGGTTAGCATAACTTTTGCTAGACACCCCCATAATCTCAAATATTTTAGGTTTAGTGCATATCATTTCTATAATTCATAAGGTGTCTTATTTGTTTTCTTGTAAGGTATTCTATTCTATAGAAAATAGGCAGACATCAAAACTTTACCCCATAAATTGTCTGGTGTAGAGGAACTTGCAAGTATAACATTCATTATTTCTTTTAAAGTTTTATTTTGTTCTTTCTGCTACTCTATTAGATTCAGGTAAAATTGGAGGAGTTAATTAATGAATTATTCCTTCTTTTTCACAAAAATCATTAAATAAAACATATTCTCCTCCTTTATCTAACCTAACTCCTTTTATCTTTTTGTTTAATTAGTTTTCTACTGCTGCCTTATACAAAAGAAATTTATCAAACACTTCATATTTATTTCTTAGTAAATATACTTTTGTGTACCTTAAAAAATCATCTATAAAAGTTACATAGTACTTTTCGTCACCCTTAGTTACAATTTGTTTTAAGTCACCCAAGTCAATGTATATTAAAGCAGGTAATCCAGTTTCTTTTTGTGTAGAAAAATGAGATTTTTTAGTTAATTTGACTTCTGCACATACTTCACACTTATTTAAGCTATTAGTTTTAATTCCAGAAATTAAACCAAGATGTTGCATTTCCTTTATATAAGACTTACTAACATGTCCTAATCTTGCATGTCAAATATCAAAAGTATCAATCAAATAAATAGGCAAGTAAGCAGAAGATGATGCATTATTATTAATTTTAGGAACATTGAGTACAAACAATCTTTGATTAAAATAACCTTTTCCCACAAAGACATTATTTTTTGTCATAACAATCTTGTTAGATTCAAATGACACTTTAACTCTAGTCTTTTCCAATAGAACGACATAAATTAAATTTGTTCTAACATTAGACATATGAAGGTTATCATTGAGCCAAGATCTTTTCAGATGTGAGCTTGAAATCAACTTTCCCTTTTCCTAGAGCTTTTGTAGTTCATGAATCAACAAGATAAATATAGTCTTCTTCTTCCTTTATCAGATAATCGAAGGTAAACATCTCTCTATTTGCACAAATGTTCTTGATATCTCCAAAGTTTACCACCTACTTTCTCACATCAAAGACAAGGAGAGCTTGAGAAATGAGTGTAACAATGACTTCTTCAATAGTATTCTCATCTCCTTGAACCAAACTTGGGGCTAGCATTCTTGGTTTGTAATCATGCTTTTTATTAGAATCACAACTCTTGTTATGCTATTTTGTCTCCACCAGATTTGCTTTAGAGGCTATCTCATTTCTCTTTGCTACTTGAAACTCCTTTCAGCTAGTATCTTCAATGATAATATGAATGATGATATCTGACAATGAAAGTTGTTTTTGCTTGTGTTTGAGTTGCTATTTGTAGTCTTTCCATGAGCTTGCCAGTTTTTCAATCAGGATCCCAACAACTGAGTCATTACGAAGGTCAATCTTTTTAGCACAAAGTTCATCTAGCAACGTGTGGAATTTATTAATATGCAACTTTATATCTTTGGCCTCTAACATTTCCCATCTATAATAGTTGCCAATAACAAACTTTTTCTTTCCAGCATCCTCAGCAGTATATTTGGCATTGAGTGACTCCCAAATTTTGTTGGCTTCCTTGTACTCAAAGTAGACATCAAAGAGATCATTAGATAAAATACTAATAATTGTATGCATGCTTACTTGTTTGCATATTGCCAAGCATTCCTCTGGGCCTGGTCAGTATCCGGTAGAGACTTTGACTGTGTGAGTGCAACTATAACTCCATGCATGTGAAGGGCAAAAAAAACACACTCTTGCCATCTCTTGAAACTTTTCCCATCGAACACCTCAGTTTTGGATATATTAGGAAATGGCTTAGGAAGCGACATTGGAGGTACTACTAAAGGAATATAAACAGAGGCAAAAACACCTCTTTTGGCACCGGCATTAGAATCAACAATGGCGTCCCTGTGTGACTCTATAACTCTTAAGATTGTTAGCAAAGAAGTAGAAGAACACGGTCCGAGTAGTGCCCAAGGACTATCTTTAAAAGTTATTCCGCCACAAACAACGGCAACTTCCCAGGATTTAAAAGGACCCTTCTTGCACTCTTGAACAGTGAAAAACAACATCAACACTCAACAATGGAATGTTATTTATATATATATATATATAAACTAAGCCATGCATGTCATGCTTGTCATGCTGGAACACTCCCAATGGATGTAAAGAGAAAACATGGCTCCCATGCATTATTAATCACTTACTATCCATCATTGTTCAATTGATTTATTATTTCTTACTTAAGTGGTTGTTCAAATTCAATTTGGGTAATTTCAATGGTCTGAAAATCTTCCTAGGGAGTGCGTAGAAAAAGATAGGAATGATTGAGTTGTAATAATATTTTAATTTGTTGCTTAGAATAACTAATGTATCTTTTCCATTCCAAAAAAAAAATCTTATATATTGACTTTTTTATGTTGTTTATTTTAATTTTAAAATATTTATTCTTTTTAAAGTTGTCATTTAAAAAATTAATATTTTTCACATAATTTTTATTTAAAATACAACATTAAAATTAATTCATGAATAATACAATTTAAATTAAATGTCTAAGATATCGCCAGATCTAAATATAAAGTATTATGATAGGTGTAATTGGATCATCACAGGATCCAAATTCAATTATATAAGGCCCAACGCATTTAAAAGCCACCATTTGTTCAATCATGGTGTTGGTACAAAAACCAAAAACAAAAAAGATAAAAAGGGCAAAAAATGCCAAAAAGATTCAATCATGATAACGACCTTTACAGCCGCATCAAAGCACATGACAAAGGAACATGTCAATTAATCTGCCACTACCCTTAATGATAATAATACAATTCTGTTTGTATCCATATTTTTTATTCTTAATATAAATTAATTATCTCTTTTCTTGTGTGCGCACTAAAATATTCTAATTGGTTGTTGAAGACTAATCCCAAATTAATTAACTCTTATTATCTCTCTCATCCCCTTCTCATCCAATATCTCATACACCAAAGGAAACTCATTATGTAATTCATTTTTGGGGGAATGACATTTGAAGGCCAAAAGTTACATTTAATGTCAATTATGGATCCAAACATTCCAAAATTTCAGAAACATACCAAGGTCCAAAACTGACCCAAAAGATTGAAATAAAATTACTACACTACCCTTAATGAAGTGTCCCTTAACGCTGATGCTGAGAGACTGTCCTAACTCCCACATTATCATCCCTGACGGCCTGACTTGGTGAGACAATGTCGAAGCTCTGAGACAGAGGAAGGTATTTTGCAAATGAAACGAGCACAATGGCCATCAGAAAACGTCATCTTGTCGCGTTGGTGGCCTCTCATCATTGATTCACATTGTCGCATTATCACTGTCGGCTTGATTCGCGTCATCGCTGCTCAGTGCCGCAACTAACTGATCTCTGCCCGCTGCACGCTGATCTCCGCTAAACAAAAGGTAACTTCTAAGCTTCTAAACTCACTAATTTAAGGGTAGTGCATGTTATTGGGTCACCTCCAAATTCAAATTGTAATATCCTGAAAATTCTCTTAAATATTTAAAGCTTAATATTTCAAAATCTATAAGGAATTTGTAAAAATGGATATACGCCATTTTACATAATATAAGGTAAAGAGGGCAATTATCTCGGTCAGAAGGAAAAATGAGAAAATGACCATTTTGCTCCTGGGAAAAAAAATAATAATAAATGAAAAAAAAAAGAAAAAAAAGAAAGAAAGAGAGGAAGGAAGGCGGTGGACACTGGGAGGGGATTGAAGTAAATTTTATGAATTTTGGTGAAGTTACACCTAATGACTCAAAAGTTTTAAAAATTATAAATTTATCTCGAGTCAAGCGCATTTTTGTAAATATGAAAAATTATAGTCAAAATGAAGCTCTCAATCAACTAAGACCAGTGGAATATAGTATGGATTTTATTAAGATCAAAATAATATTTATTGGGTAATTATGATTTATTATTAATGTCTTACCCGATAAATGTCAGTCTGAACTGCAGGAAGAAGCAGTATTCATTCAAGAAAAATGTTTGGGTCTTATATTTGGACCAATTGGGATAATTATATTATGGTAATTTTATGATTATAATTAGTATCCCAATAATAGTAAAATATACTGCTAAAGTAGCTTTAATTGTCCAGACCGGTCCAGGATATATCTGGATAAGTAAATAACTAAAATTTTTGGACCAAAATACCCTCCATTTCGTGCTCCACAAGCTGCACATGTCAAAATAGTCATATTTTATTATTTTCATGAAAAAGCTAGAAAAATCAAGTCATTAGGTGGCAAGTTTTCATTGGTTGATGATTTTTATATATACTCCCTCCTTCCTCATGGTTTGGCCGATCAATTAGCAAGGAAATGAGGAAGAGAAGTCTGCAACTGGAGAAAGGGAAGGCAGCCACGTGAGGGAGGAAGAAAAATAGGAAAAAAATTGGAGGAAAATCCAAGAAAATTTGTAAGTGTTTCTCTTATAACTTACAAGTGTTCTAGTGTCTTTTCTTAGTTGTTTGGCTTAAGTTTCCATGAAATATTTCCTTTCCCATCTCCATACAATTTCGGTCTAAGCTTGTTTGAGTATGGGGAGTTGTTTTAAAGTCATAAAATCATGATTTGGTATGAGATTTTGCAAGAGGAATCAATTATAGTATGATTTAAGCAAGTTTTGTGAAAAACCAATTTCTTCCTCTTAAGAACAGATTTTGGTCAGAATAATAAGGTGGGAAGGAGCTGGATTTTCATGTATTTTATGGCAAAAATGAGTTCCCCATGATGAAAAACCCTAAAGACAAGCATTGGCTCAATGATTAAGCTTTAGATAAAGAAATTGAGTCTTTAGGGTTTTAATGAGACTTTATGAAGTAGCTACTTGTTCTAGTTGATTGAGCAAGTGTTTAATGATGTTAAGGGACCTGAGGAAGCCTAAGGAGGCTATTGGAAGCATTAGATTCAAGAGGGAGAGCCAAAGGAATGCTTCAAGGTAGCTAAGTTTCATATTCTTGCTTTATGTTCTTTCATTGTCTTTCTATGAGTAAATTGGGTTGCCATATTGAAATTGTGATTTCTTTAATTGGTCTTGGCTGTTAAATGAGGGGTTTTATTCCCCGAGATGTTCATTTTCTAAGCCGTTATGCTGTCGAATTTTTTATAACCAATGTGACAATTTATTGTTTAAATGTGATTGATGTGAATAGATGTGATCAAATGTGATTTATTTGACATGATTGACATAATTGCATGAAATGTAACTTGCTACTGAGATTGTCCTCAATCTCATCCCCTCAAGTATCCCAAATGATAGGCACAAGCAATGTCAAGGAGATCAAGGAGCCAAAGAGAATGAAAGGGAGAATGATGCTTGATGATAATTTCAAGCTATGATTCCATATTTTGAAATAATGTATAAAAATTTTGTATATGTATATGGATCTGTATTCTTGTACTATTATGTTCTTATGAGCATTATGAAATGTTTGGCATGGATTTGAAACATGGAATGATCATGTGAGCTTGTTATGAAGTCTACTTTGCCATGTTATATGACTAGAAGTTCATTTTGTAGCAATAGAAGTAAAGTCAATACCTTTTGATTAAGACATGGAAAATAAGTCAAGTGTTATACATTATATGAAACTAGAGAGAACAAGCTTTCCACTGAGCTAAAGAACACTCAATTTGGATATGTGTACAGTTTATAGTATATTTTTGAAGTTAAGGGTCAAAACTGGACAGTAAAGTAAAAGCTGTGAATTTCACTGTAAGTATCACTTACTTTAAAAGGAAGTATAAAATAGTACAGAGCTCCAAAAATTCAGTGGCTTACATTTATGAAAATATTTATCTTTTGAGGTTAATATGCCACTGGTTTGAGTTCAATTGGAGCTGTACAATGAGAGATATACAAGTTTTTCCAATATTGTTCCAGAAAAAGTGATGTTTTGATCCCTAGTGATTCAAATTGATGTTGTGCCCTGTCTAGACTAAATAAATGTATAATAAAAATATGAAGGTAAGTAGACATATATATATTTCCAATGGAATATAGAATACATGATTTGGCTCAGTATAGAATTAGATATGAATTTTTAAAGTTACCGCCAAAATCCTGGAAAAGAGAGAAATGACCATTTGTACAGTGTAAGTTTGAGTAATAAATTGTACTAACTGGTGTGGTTAAAAATTTTTTTTCATATTTTTATATTGTATATTATGTTTCTACCTTCATTTATAGACTTGAACCATATTGATACGATTTTTTTGGATTAAGTTATGATTTTTCAAAGTTCATTCAGAAAACTTGAGAACCAAATAAATAGTACCACGTTTTTTTTTATTTAAATATTTTGGTTCTATTAATGCTTCAAGCTCTTAATATGAGATATTTGGACATTGTACATACTATAATATATAGGAAAATATAGATAAAAGTAAGGTATTACACAAATCACTTTGATAATGTTGTGCGAGGAATTCCATGAATATGGTCATAATCACTTGCTCTCCTGATTCCCTTATTATAGGCCTGTGAGTCACTTGCATTTTATAGTTGCTAGTTGCACAAAATACTGTATGTAGTGAAGGTTATTTCATTACCTGTTCACTCAAGGTTTGAAAGGAAAAACAATTAGCATTGTTGGTGGACTTGGTTAAAGATTTGTATATTTATTTCATTACCTTTCCCCTCAAATTTCTTAAATATTGTAGTCACTAGTATTCAGATGACTTTTGAAGGATGCTAACAAATATGTTGTTTTTTTTCTGTGGATGCCTTGTGTTCAGGAATTCTCACCACTTATCTGTTTCCTAATGTAATGAGAAAAAGTGTGATCACAGTAAAAAATATGCTGCTGACCGTGAGTTACCCATTTCAAATGTGTTTTTTATCCAGAGACAAAGGGCTTTTGCATATCATTGCCAGAATTTAGGGATTCTCTGAATACACATTTTCCATAGAATTCTTTCTTTTGTTTCTTCAACTATGCAGGTTGGACAATGACTTTGGAGTGGAGCATTCAGAAATTCATATCTAGGTGACCTGCATTTACCCCGACTGCATCCTAGACGCGGAAGACAAGATGTTTCATGTCAATGTCCAGATTCAAGGGTTAGGACCAACTAGTTTCAAATTTTGTAGTCATATGTCAGTTTCGGAATCCAGTACTGGAAAATAAGCTAAAGGACCTGTCTAATGTAAACAAAATTTTCAAGTTGTACATTTTGTCATCTCTTTGGTTTAATGTACTCTGATTTTGTTGTAGTAATAACATTGTACAACTTGATATTTCATATAATAGCACCTCGTGTTTTGTGCAAGGGTGAGGATGAAATTATCTCAAACATGGGCAGGAATGAATACATTACTTGATGATAATTGAAGAGCACATGATTATTCACAATTTCAAAGATTAGATTAATAGCAATGCAATATTAAATTTTAAATGTAAAACAATCTTCTAAAAATAAGAATAGCCAATTTGGGTTGCCAATTTGTCACTCAGCAACCCAAATTGGCTATTCTTTTTCAAAAATTGTGTGCATTAGATTTTTCATATAATCATATCCAATATTTAACACTCAGCACCATCAATTAACTACTCATGCTCAAATGTTTTACGCTCAACATCTCCCATTTGGCACTGAAGAAATTGTGCATGAAATTTATACGATCCATTATTTAACACTCAGAACCCTGGACTTACTACTGAAGTTACAAGATTTGACACTGAACAACCCAAATTTCACACTGATGGAATTATATTCAACCAATTTTGATGTGATCGGATCCAGTTTTTGACACTAGGAACCCTATATTTACTACTCGTATACCAAGATTTAACACTGAACATCCCAAATTTCATACTGATGAAATTATGTTCAACTAATTTGGATGTGATCAGATCCAGTTTTTGACACTCGGAATCCTATATTTACTACTCATATACCAAGATTTGACACTAAACATCCCAAATTTCACACTGATGGAATTATATTCAACTAATTTTGATGTGATCAGATCCAGTATTTGACACTCAAAACCCTATATTTACTACTCTTATACCAAGATTTGACACTGAACATTCTAAATTTCACACTGATGGAATTATGTTCAGCCAATTTGGATGTCATCGGATCCAATTTTTGACACTCGGAACCCTATATTTACTACTTGTATACCAAGATTTGATACTGAATATCCTAAATTTCACATTGATGGGATTATGTTCAACCCATTTTGATGTGATCAGTTCCAGTATTTGACACTCAAAACCCTATATTTACTACTTTTATACCAAGGTTTGACACTGACCATCCAAAATTTCAGTGTTCATTAATTTTTCATGGATCAGGTCCAGTATGACACTCTCAACCCTTAATTTACTACCTATTATCTAATATTTGACACTGAAAATCTGTAATTTTACACTGATGCAATTGTGGCCATTAAATTTTCATGGATCAATTCCAGTATTTGATACTCCAAACCCTGAATTTACTACTTATAATCCAATATTTAACACTGAATATCTGTAAGTTCACACTGATGAAATTGTGTTCATTAAATTTTGCATGTGGTCAAATGTGTTATCTGACACTCGGAACCCCTTATTTACTCCTTCTATCCAGAGATTTCACACTGAACTCCCCCAGTTTGATGTGATCGAATTGTCCTCAACTTTTTCATGTGGTCAATTCCAGTATTTGACACGCAGAACCCTGTATTTACTATTCATTTCTTAAGATTTTACATTGAACTTCTGCAATTTCACATTGCTAAATTTGTGTTCGTCAGATACAGTATTTGAAACATTACATATATGATGTGATATATATATATATAGAAAAGGACCCTTCTTCCCATATACAGTTATGCCATGTACCCTACAATGCCCTTCAATAACCCATCTATATTAGAAGTATTTATATACACAAAAGAACACTATATCAGCTGCATGTACAAAAAGATGCTCATGCCCTTGTACCCTACAATGGTATATCCTTAGCCCATCTATATCAGGAGTGCTCATATACACAAAAAGAACACTATGTGCAATTAGGAGGTGTATATACAAAAAATTGCCCCCTACACCCAAGTCATAAAGTCAAGCTGACATCATAAAGGTAAGTTACTTCTAGTCCATAATCTCTTAATAACTCCTTCCTAATGTCATTGGCAGTTTTGTCAAGACTGTCCTTGACTATATCAATAACAATTGATGATGTAAATGTGCATCTAGCATTATCAGTAAGTACGAGGTTATCTTGTGCAAAATGAACGTGCTCCTTATGGAAAGTCTTCACTTGAAGGTAGGATGAGTCCTCATCAAATACATATGCTGTCAGCTTCCAATTGCATCCTTCAACTTTGTAGTTCACTATCATTTTATCAGGGCTATTCCTTGTGAATTCATAATTAAACTTGTGGGCAAGGCTATACTTATATGATGCCTTTCTAAACGCATCAGCATTAGGAAATATCTGTCTACTTCCCACAATCACATCCTGCCATTTTGAACTATTTAGCTGAGGTAATGATGATGGAATAGTTGATATTGCACAAGGTAGACGATCAATCTCAAGCATAGAGGGAAAGCCAATGTGTGAATCACCATTAAAAAAGCCTATCCTGCAGGTTCAATTAACATAAATTCATTACTTCCTTCAAACAACAACACAATGATTATATTTATGCACATGTAAAAACTTACCATTCATGTGAGTCTATTGTTGCCTCTATATTTTGATGGTCATTCCCGATTATGTATACACGACCAAAATCGTCATTGAACTTGATTAGATTTTCTACCCCTCCATCATTTGTGAGGTCTAAAAATGTTGTATTATCAAACTTTAATGTATACTTCAGCTTCGAACCATGAACATCATAGTTGATAGATGATGATATTAATATTATCAGTTGTTCAAGTGAAGTTCCTTCTTTGATCAAACTTCCACTTGATTGGCCCCTATTATATTGCATAATGCCATTCAAATCATTCACCATTCCTCCACTGATATATCAACCTGGACAAATAAAACAATATGAAACGTTATAGTATGTTACTCTATCATTTCATTATTTATTAATAACAACAATGACTTCACAACTCTTCTTCCATATTAACTACTACATCTGGTATAATTTACTACTGATATTTAGTTATTTACTACTCCGTCTTACCTAAAGTTTGCTGCTAATATTCACTCATAAGCAGAGGAGAAAATTAACGCAACGTCTATTACCCATTACACAACACAAATAGTTCAACAAATATAAGGGTTTAACATGATGACCCATGATATGTAATCTATGTTATTCGTTACTTTGTCACTCAAAAGATTCATATTAAGTTACAAAAGGGTCATAGGGCTCGTAACTTCAATACCCACTGGATTTCTTCAACTTTTCCTTGTTTTGCACAATCTCTGACATGAAACATGTAAACTAAATGTCGCTTGTAACTTCATCGTAACTTCAACACACATAGCTTAAGTTACCATTCGTTTTGTGCAACGCTGGATTCATTATATAGGGATCATTAGCATATCCATTACTAAAACCGACAACTTTATATTATTGTTTGCATTTACCAAGCTTCACCCTAAGTAGAGCAGATGTAATAGAAAGACTGATGCTCACCTATACAATATTCACGTGATTCAATGCATGAGCCACCAAGAGGGGAAGAAGGAATACGATGGAGGGAAAGACTCATTATGGAGAGCAGATAGCATTCACACAACACACGATCAAATATTGCTAATGGAGAGAAGAAGTCTTACGAAGAAAATGGCGAGAAGAAGAAATGCTTTGCAGGAGGGCTGTCAGTGGGAAGTCACGAGCTCAGAAATGTTTATACATACTGAAATAGCTTAATACATAAAAAGAAGGGTAGTATAGTCATTTTGTTTCAATCTTTTGGGTCAATTTCGGACCTTGGTCTGTTTCTGGAATTTTGGAATGTTTGGATCTATAATTGGCATTAAATGCAACTTTTGGTCTTCAAATGTCATTCCCCCTTCATTTTTCATTAACAACAACAACAACAAAAGAAAAAAAGAAAATTAACTCACAAATGAACTTTATAACACAAGACATTTACCAATTATCATCATCCATATATTACTATAATATAACAAAATTTACTATAACTTTCAAATTATTGTAAATTTATTCTTTACCTATTATATGAATCTTTTTTATTTTTTCAAGTCACTATACATTTACAAAATTAATGTTGAGAGATTTTAAACGCATGTGATATCTTATCTAACACAATTTGAACTAGTTAAAGCCTAATCTAACTTATGAAAACATGTGAATATTATCAAAAACAAATTATATGCATTGCATAACTAGTATACTAGATTTTTTTTTTATGCTCAGTATACTAGTTTTATAACCCATATCAAAACAGAATTTACTAGTTTAGTTTTTATTTTATAAAAAAAAGTGTTAAGACATCTCCAATGCTATATTCTCTCTTGTTGCACCTATCTTTAATTGTGGATCTTTGAAACATCCTAAAAAGAAGGAAAAAATATATATTTAGTCCTTTAATTTTGATATAGGTTTTATTTTAATCATTTAACTTTGTTAAATTTTATATTAATCATTTAATTATAAACATGTAATAAAAAATTCCTAATTCTTAACACAGTTAAATAATCTAACAAAAAATGATAATTTACATATTTAAATGTCATTTCATTAACATTATTATGTATGAATTAATCTAAAAATTATATTAAAAATATTTTTAGGGCTTAAATAATTACTACCTTAAAAGTATTTTAATGGAAGAATTTAAAAATTATAATCTTTGACTGTCACATCATTAACATTATTATGTATGAATTAATTTTTTTATTTTTATGTTTTAAATATTTGTTTCAAGACATTAAAATATTTTAATTATAAAAATAAATATTTATTTTTTATATTTTACATTTTCAAGTTAAATTTTTTAACTTGTCAATTTATCCAAAACAAATAAGAATTATTGATTTTAATATAATAATTTTAAATGTTTCACCACAATATTTTAAAAATAATTTATTCTAAGATTATAATTTTTAATGCTTTAAATAAAAATGTTTTTAACTTTTTATATTTTTCTAAGATATTAATTATTTATTTTAAGCCCAAAAAATAAGGTAATTATAATTATCATATTAATTAATGTATAATTATAATAATTATATGAATTTTAAGTAAATTTTCTGCTAACTTATTTAATAGTATTAAGTTTAGTAAGTTTTTTACTGTATATTAAAAGTTAAAAAATTATAATAAAATTTTAAAAAATTGGAAAATTAAAATAAAATATGCTTCAAGGGATCAAATGTATAGTTTTACCTAAAAAAGAAATCCACTATATACATATACTTACATACATACATACGTGTATATATATATATATATATATAAATATAACAAACGCACGCACATATATTGTAAAAGATGAACAAAATGATGAGGTAAATCCGTAAATGTAAATTTTGGCCCAATTGCTCACAAGCGTATGAACACTACGGGTTAAGGCCTGTTTGGAAACACTTCTTAGTTTTGGGTAAAAATCAAGTTTAAATTTATTTGTTTATATGTTTGGCAAATTTTATTTTTCCATTTGAGAATCATTTTTCTTCTCAAATCAAGGTTCGGGATGGAGTGATCCGCTCCATGCTTCTCCATTCTATTTCTCCATTCCTATCTATATTTATTTTAAAGTTAGATAAAAATAAACCAATAAAAATGAGAAAAATTAGGAAAATAAAATTTTCATAAAATTTCTTCTATCTAATGACTAAAATGTCTCTTCAAAATTTTATTTTTTGTGGACTATAACCTATAAAAAATGTTATATCAGATATATTATGTTCTCAATTAAATAAATGAAGATTAAATTTTAGTTCAAGTAAATTAAACTAATTATAGGATAGAGTTTAAATTCAATTGAAAAAAAATTATGAGTTTTGTCAAAACCAATTTTTAAATAAATAATCCAAATATAAACAAGTTAGCACAAAACTAATTTTTATCATAACTACATTACAAAATCAATTTTACTAAAACTCATTTTTAACCAACTGAAAAGCAAAGAGACCATGAGTCCTTCTCCTTTAACAAATAGTTTCTCCTACCAATTTAAATTAGAGTGAGTAATGGAGGCCCATAGTTGAAATTTTGATTCTCACCTTCTTAGTTTGAAGTAAATTTATTTAGAAGAATTTATCCTTTACTCTCAATATCTCAAGTGAAATTAGGCTTTATTAATAGCGAAAGGTACTTCTAGTTTATGAAAAAAAAAATATTGAATTAACAATGTCCTATCACAATTAGTTGATGATTAAATCGTTTAAATACGTTGTCCTAGGTTTGATCTTTATCTTTGTGCCTATGAAAATTGCAAAACCCACTTTGACATTTTCTATATCTCGAAAAAATTTGTTTTCAGCTTACTAACTCATTACAAAATAAAAAAAAAAATTGTATATTATCTATGAAATTAATTTCATTTATAAAAAAAATTAGAGAGGAGATGGCGTAAATTTATTTTGACCAATTCCACAAGAGGTTAGTTATTTTGGTTCAATAATAATAAATTTTAAAACAAATATATAACCTATAGCTAGCCATCTGCTCTGTACTCCACTAAAAAAATAGAACGAACAGCTTATAGCGAACATATTCGATTAAAAGCACTTTGACGCTTTCTCCACACCTCTATACTTTTTTCATATGCTTATTTGGAATATAATAATACTGCTTCAATAAATTAGATGCCCATTCTATTCGTCTGGATTTCTCAAAGCTATTTTTTATCTAATTTTTTCAAGTATATCAGACTGAATTAAACGATGATAAGACTCGCATAATTTGTCCAGAAATGATCTTGATCAATCCGCCTGCAAAATTATGCATATCCAACTTGCACCAAAACTAGCTTAGGCATGAGTGATTGAGAGTATGACTTGAGAGTTTATTTTCAGTCTAGGTATATATCTGTACGAAGCAAATCTAATCTAGTTAGTGACTACTTTTCGCAACGAAAGAGATGAACAGAACCGAACCATGCATAGTACAGACGTGATCTACAAGATCATATATAATATATATCCCAAAAACACAATCTAAAAACAAGAACCTTATGTCACAATCTGAACAGGATACCTATGAATACAATCCTCCCAAGGACTGTTTGGCGAAGCCTTCACATTCCGAAGAGCTTGCCAAACAGCACTGTTACACTTAAACCCACTCCCAAACGCAATCTGCCACACCCTGTCTCCCTTCTTCATTCTCCCTTTCGCTTCAATGTACCCCAACTCATACCAGATCGAACTCGACGATGTGTTCCCAAACCTATGAAGTGTCATCCTCGATGCCTCCACGTGAACAGGAAGAAGCTGAAGATTCTTCTCCAGCTCGTCAATCACAGCTCTCCCACCAGCATGAATACAGAAATGCTCAAAGGCTAGCTTGAAATCTGGTATGTACGGCTTCACCTTCGCATTGAAAAGTTTCTTCACCATCAATGTCGCGAAGAACAGAAGCTGCTCGCTGATTGGAAGAACCAGAGGACCCAATGTTGTGATGTTGGTCTTTAAAGCTCCTCCTGCTATGGCCATCAGATCTTTTGATAGTGAAACCCCTGTTTTCCCTGCATCGTCTTGTTCTTGATACACACATTTGAATGCTTTATCGTCGGCTCCTTTGTGGGTTCTCACGATTTGAAGGAGCTTGTACTTTGCTTTCCTTCGATCTGAGGATTTGTTCGAGAGTAAAATGGCGGACCCACCAACGCGAAAGAGGCAATTTGGGATTAACATCGATTTCTTGTTCCCAAAGTACCAATTTTGAGTGATATTCTCGGTGCTAACTACGATTGCGTATGTGTTCCTATGAACTTGAAGCATGTCCTTGGCGAGATCGATGGCTATGACGCCTGCACTGCAACCCATACCTCCCAAATTGAAGCTTTTGATGTTACCCCTCAACTTGTACTTGTTAACGATCATGGCGGAAAGCGATGGTGTAGGATTGAACAAGCTGCAGTTAACAACCAGGATTCCTATGTCTTTGGCTTTAACCTTGGTGTTCTCGAAGAGGTTGTCCAATGCTCCGAACATGACCTGCTCTGCTTCTTCTCTGGCAGCCGCCATGGATGGCCTTGGTGGGATAGAATGCATAGCTTCGGGAACATATGTTTCTTCGCCAAGACCAGATCTTTCTAGAATCCTTCGCTGAAATTCCAGGGAGGAATCATCGAAATCGCCTGTCAGCCTCGAGTGGTTCATGAATTTTTTGAACTTGACTTGCAGGTGTTGAGGGGGCTTGTAGCAAGAATAGTCGAGGAGGTAAACGGATCTGGGTCGGGTCATGAGGTAGAACGTGGAGCCGAAGACAAGGATTGCTGAGCAGGTGATGACGATAACGAGATTGTACTGTAAGTGGAGCCAGAGACGGCGAATCTCATCCGGGTTCATCTGGGAAGCTTGGATTATGACGATGGACATGAGAGGGATCACACAGAGAGTAAGAAGATGGGTCATCAGACAGTGGTAACCCAGTTTGACGTGCTTGAGGTTGACGCTCTGCAAAAAGTCCGGCAACCTCCGGGCATGGTGGATCTGAAGGACTCCACCGTTTCCGGTGGGGGAGATTGGATTGGGACTCATGGCGGGTAAGATTGGAATTCGGAGATGATGTGTAAAGGTAATTAAAAAGGTTTGATATGAATCAACGAAAATGGGAGGACCAGGAGACGATGGAAACTAGGAAGAATAAGGAAAGAGAAGCGTGGGAGAATGAGAGGAATTCTGAGAAGCGAGCTTGCCATTCCTAATCTAAATAACCTCTATACATTACATGCATACATACGCGTGTGTACGTGTGTGTATGTGTGTGTGTGGCTGAAAATGGGAATCCGGATCCTGGCAGGCTGTTGGTGCCTACGTGGCGCAGCCTATGAGAGTTTGTGAAACCAACGTTTCAGATTGTGCCGCATCACCAGTATGCATGACTCAATCTTGGCCGTATAAAGCCATTTAATCCTGACCATTAATTAGGTTGAAAAGAAAAGAAGATAATTTAATGGGCAGTTAAATCAACAGCCAGGATCAAATCGCTATGAACCGTCAGGTTTGATCCTGACCCATGACCTAAATCGTCCGTACAAGTAACAACATTACATATTCGTCAAAATGCTGAGGTTACTTGACTTTGGAATTGGAACTGGGTAAGCAAGTGGATAAAGTGAGGAATATGGGTTAGCACAAAGAGAAAAATACGTTGAGTTAAAAATTTTGGAGCATATATAAGAAAAAGTGAGGGTCTAAAGTTGAGCCCATTTGTGTTGGGTTAACAATTTTTTAGTACATATAAGAGGTGAGCTTTAAAGCTAAGCCCATTTGGGTGGCAAAAAAATAGGTTGACCTACGTAGGTAACAGGCTGTTCCTTTTGGTCCTTTTTTTTTAAATTTTTTTCTTGGTTAATAATTTTAATAATAAAAATACATGATAATATTGATAATTAAAATTTAATTAGTTTTAATTGTGTTAATTAAATAATCATATACGCTAAAAAAAGTTTATATTATTTTATAAATATTAAATTAGATTAAAAAATTTTAAAAAACTAGTGGCTCATAAGCTAATCTATAGCCCATTGAGTACGGCTTATGGCTCCACCCATCCAACCCATGATGGGTTAGCCCCTAAGGGCTGAGCAATCCCAAATTTCCATCTTTATATGTGGATTTTGAAATTTCAATAACTATTACTAGATTTATTATTTTTTTGTGTTGTTTAAGGTTTTAATAGATAAGAAATATAACAAATATATTAAAATTTATTTTAAATTTTTTAGCATGCAGTTCATAAAATAGATAGATAAAAAAAGTCATTAATATTTTCTTTGAATTTTAAAAGAATAAATAAGAATAAAATTGAAAAAACAATAATTAATATTATTTTGAAATTTAAAAGTGATAAATAAATAAAAATAAAAATATTTTTAAAAAATAATAGATAAAAAGAAATAAAAGGAGTAATTACAAATCTCGATTCAGTCATTATATTTTCACTTCTTTTCAAATTCCTTCTTATTCTTTTTTCTTTGTTAAGCTAAAACAAAGGATTTTAGAGGTAATTCCATATTTGTGAATGAAATTAAGGTGGATTCCAACTCTCTTTTTATTTTTATTTTTATCTTTCTTATTCTTGTCCTTAATTTTTTGACGGTTTAGTTAACCAAAATTACTTTATTGTTTTAGGTGAATCTTTTATTTTATTTTAAAATATAGTACTACCTCCCTTACCACATATAAAATACAAATAAGTTGTTTTTTTTCTAAATATTACAAGATACAGAAATAGGTTATATGATGTATTTAGCTTTTTTTTTTCTTTTTCTAATTTTACCCTTCATTAAATAAGTGGATATAATTAATTTTTATTAATTACAAAATAGAAGTGTTAAATATTAAATGAATACATTTTAGGAATTTATTTTAAATTCCTAACAAATTTAATGCTCCTAAGCATATTATTCGTATGTACTATCCCTTTCCTGCTTTCTCCGATTCTTAATATAAAATAATTTTAACTTAATCATATGAATTAATGATGGGACTTAAAGTTAGTTAACTACATCGATTTCTTTGAAAATTATAATATTTTTTCAAAATTGCTCTTATTTAATCTATCTCTTTGTGATATATTAAATAAGAACATTTTTTAAAAATATATAATAAATATTACCTCGTATAATATAAATGGTCTTATATTTCATATCAGAACAAAAAACTCTATATTTAGAATCAAAGAAAATATATATAAGTCATTTTCAATGACCTTGTATAGACTAAAAAAATTAGTTAAGATTAGTTAATGACTTAATGTTCTTGAAACTTTAAAAAATTATCATAATTTTTCAATATTACCCTTATTGAATTGTTATCTCATTATAAGTATATCTCTCTCTTAATCATTCTCTCTCCATTATAAATATTTTAGGTAAAACTAGAAAATAACAATTTAATGCTCCTTGAATATTGTAAAGTGACTTATATCTTGAATAAGGAAAAAATTTCTAGAATATGCCTATAAATTGAAATAGATGGAATATGAGTTAGTTATTTATATCTTATTTATGGGAATGAAGTTCCAATATTACTATCTACATTTCATAAAAATTGTCATTTTAAGAATTTTACACAACCCAAAAAACTCATTAAATGATCAAAATTATTTTAAAATTTAATAATATTTTAACAAAATGACCTTAATTTAAATGTTATTTTAAATGATCAATTTGATATTAATGAAAGATAAAATAATATATTAAATAATTAATATTTTATTTAAATCTTAAAATGATAAATATTATGAAAAATCTAGAAGAACAATTTTACACTAAGGAGTATGTAATAATGTCAGGCATTTCCACTTATCCCATGAGATCCATTTTTACACCAAGGAGCATATAATAATAATAATATCAAGCACTTCCACTTATTTGACGATCATATCCACTCGTGAACGTCACAGAATCGAATGATAATAACGTTTGCCCTCCTACATCACTTGAAATGCAAACTCATCAAATCTCTCAAGTGTTCCATGTAGGAAGGAGTATATATAACATCAGGACCACAAACTACGTACTGTCTTTTCTCTGAAAGAATAATTAAATGAAGGGGGCAAGGGGTTACAGTTACAGCCTACTCATTCATAGAGGCTGATATGGTTTCAAAATTTGCGTCCAATAATTCATTATATATATCATAATTAATGCTCTACACCAAGGTCAAATTCATGCGTGTTACTGTTGGTATTATTCACCATTCTTTGTAATATTTGGCAGGGAAAAAGACTAGTGGGGACTTATCAAGAAAATATTTTTTAACAAGGACTTGATTTAAAAAATTTCAAGGGATATGAATTGAATTTTCAAGTGAAATCAACTAAATTCCTAAGTGTTGGTTCTGTTCTGTTAATATTTTTTCCTAAGTCCTCACTTGTTTTTCTCCCTATTTGATATCTATCCTTATCTTTATCACTATCCCATCAAAATTTACTCTTTTGATCTTTTTTTAATAGCCTTCTTGTTTTATACATGCATGCATTTATAGTGTAACACAAGAAAATATTAGTGTATATATAGGATCTCATTTCATAATTACACTCAAACTACTTTCTCTCTATCAATTTTTTCCCAACTATATCGATATGAATAACATTTACTTTTAGGTTTATTTAAGCCCCTCTATCCCACCCAATTTTTATTAAAAATATAAAAATAGAAAATGGAAAAATGGAACGCCACCAAAATTTTAAGGAAAAATTCTAAAAAATCCAAAGATATAAGAAATGATGGTTTACGAACAATAAAATCAGGTTCGAGAGTCTGTTGTTAGTAGGGAAGATGTTAGACATCCTATGCCATGATTACCCTAAATTTATTGTGTTATATTAATAAGGCCTTAATAATTAATTTAATTATCCTTGTTAATTACATGTGATTATTTAACTTAAAAGAGGGGAAATTAATCAAATGAGATAAAGGGGAAATATTATAATATTATAAAGGAGAACTTGACCTAAAATTGAAGTCTAGAGCCTACGTACCCTTAGAATGGATTAAAGTTCACATAGTTTGAGGTATAAATGCATGTCACTTAGTTAGTGTCTTTTATCTTGGATTTATAAGGATCAATTAAAAATTGGGTTATTCTTTATTATCTTATTTATTTTGTTTTGAAGGAGAGACTTTATTTTATTTTATTTTATTTTGAAAATGATATATTTTTTAAAAGAGGTTTAAGAAAGATTTTATTTTTAAAATTGATTTTAGACTTAAGATAGGGAAAATATCTCTTTTCGAAAAGATATTAAAAAAAAACTATTGGATCACTTCTCTTTTAAAATAGGAGAAATTATTTAGATGTATGATAAAACTGTCACTCACATGTTTTTTAAAATAGGATGGCTAATATATCTATTCATTTGCTTATAAGTATGTAACTCATAAATATGTAGGAGAAATAAGTACATGAACTAACCTTTAAAGCTAAATCCACCGATTGTAAAAGTGAGTTTCCCCTGCTTCTTCTTCCCTTGGCTTCTCTACTTTTCTTTCATGGCTATGCTCTATTTTCCTCTATCTCACTCGCGGACTCTTTTTCCTCATACTTTTGATGCATGAAAACTCTAGGTTTCTTCATGGCTCTCCTTTTCTAATTTTATGGATCTTTTTTTCTAGGTTTTATTGATTGATCTCTTCCTTGGCTCCTAAGCATTTTATTCATAGAGGAGCTAGCTATTTATTTTTAAATTTAAAATATTTTAAGATATTGAAGATAAGGATCATTTATGATAATATCTTAATCTCCTAATTTTTTTTTTAAATTATTGAATCATACTTTAGATATATTTATTTATTATTATTATTATTATTTTTCTATTCTCCCACCCTCTAAAAAATAATTTCTTTACCTTCTTATTTTATCTTTTTCTTTTTTTAAATCTTGTAGATAAGAAAGTTAGCAAAAGTTTTAAAAGATAATCCCTAGATTCCTTTTTTTCTTTCATTTTTCTTTCTTTTATTTTATATATTTTAATCAAGGGGTAATATTTAAATTTTATTCTAAAATCTTTTAAGATAGCCCAAGAAAATATCTTTCACCTCTTAAGGAATAATTTTTTAAAATATTATTTATTTACTTTATTATTTTTTCTATGAACCTCATAAGAGATTTTTTCTTTTATTTTTATATATTTATTATTTTTTCCCAATTGGTCAAGTAAAATATGGTGTTTACACCTCCCTTATATCGAGGTCAAAAAGCCCTATGTTATAACTGTGGAAGAGTGGTAAAGAATATTGGATCCTTTTGAATATTCTAAAATTTTAAAGTATTTTAGTGTAAATATTGTTAAGTTCATTAACTGTGATTTTCTCCAAAGCCAATCGTGAAAACCCATCTAATGAAGATGCGTGTAATTGATGTTTAACTTGCTTCACTAGTTATTAACTACTTACTCTACTCTGATTAAAAATATAAGTTATATTTGTTTATTTTACATATATTAAGAAAATATTAATTTTTTAAAAAAATTTCATAACTTTTCAAAATTATCCTCATTAAATACGATAAAAATGAAAGATTTTTCTCCTTATAACTTTGTTTACTTTTCCCTCTCATAATTGAATGTTATCATAAATATGGATAAAATTGGAGAGAAAATATTAAATCATCTTTAATTTTCACAAAGTGATTTATATTTTGAAATCTTAATCTCTACTAAATCTGCCTTATATTTTGAAATAATTGGAGTATCACCGTTGGAAAAGTATTAAATGAGAATAACTTAGAAAATGATAAAATTTTTTTAATTATTAATTACTACCCTTGGTCTGTAGACGGTAGTTAAATGTGTCTTATAGATTGAAACGGAGATATTCTCTCGATTTCTTTCTATATGATGTTTAAGGATTTTACACACAGACTAATAAATGCAATTAATATGTTAAAATTTATTTTAAATTTCCAAATTTACTCTTAAAAAATTAGATAAATAAAAAAGTAATGACTATTATTTTTAACTTTTAAAAAATAATTAATATTGTTTTGAAATTTAAAGATAACAAATAAAAAGAAACAAAAATATTCTTTAAAAGTGATAGTTAATAATGGAGAGAGTAGCATATTCCTTCCCACAAAAAAAAAAGGAAAAATATAATCCTTGAATATCGATTAGTTTAAAAATTGCTCCCGGAGATACTTCTTACTTTCACTAATGTCTAGATAATCTGGTGGCTAATATGATAAAAAAAAATTATATTGATTCTTTTAATATTAATCGAGGTGTTTACCGAGTAAAAATATGGTCTTATTGGGCAACCAAAAAAAGAAATAAATAGATACTTCCTCTAATTTAAATATAAATTCTTTTTAAAAAATTTTTTAGTTCAAAATATAAATTATATTTAGGTAAAATTAAAAGTATTAATTATTTTATTTTCTAATTTTTAATGTCCTTAATTAATTTATGAGAGAAAAAATTATCATAATGGAAGTTTTTAACAAATTTAATTAGTTTAATTCCTTTTCTTGGTTTGTGTGTAGTTTATTAAATAAGATTTATATTTGATTAAAGTATATTTTTAATCCTTTAATTTTGAAGTAAGTTTAATTTGAATCTTTTGATTTTATTATATTTCATATTAATCCTTTAACTATTAACATATAACTAAAGACTTCCTAATTCTTAACATCGTTAAATAAACTAATGAAAAATGATAATTTACCTATTTAAAAGTCACATTATTAATATTATTATGTATTAATTAATATAAAAATTAAAAAAAATAATTTTAAGGCTTAAATATTTACTATAAAAATATGTTAACAGAAGAAGTCAAAGATTACATCCTAAAAATCAAAAGTTTTATTTTTGAGTTTTAAATATTTATTTTAAGACATTAAAATATTTTTATTATAAAAAATAAATATTTATTTTTTATACTTTACATTCTCAAGCTAAATTTTTTAACTTGCCAACTTGTCCAAAATAAATAAAAATTATTCATTTTAATGTAATAATTTTAAACATTTTATCACAATATTTTAAAAATAATTTATTCTAAAGTTATAATTTTTAATATCTTAAATTACCATATTTTTTAACTTTTTTATTTTTCTAAGGTACTAATTATTTATTTTGAGTCTAAAAAATTATAATTATAATTATTATATTAATTAATGTATAATAATAGTGATTAGATGAATTTAAGTAAATTTTCTGTTAATTTATCTAATGGTATTAAATTCAGAAATTTTGTTACCGCATCTTTAAAGTTAAAGAATTATAATAAAATTTTTAAAAGTTAAAGGATTAAAATAAAATCAGCTTTAAAATTAAGGAATCAAATATATACTTTTACCTTTATATTTTAGATTGGGGAGATTATAATTGAGCAGTAAAACCTAATTGAGAGAGTTCATTTCTTAACCACAAGAGGTTGGTTTAATTTAATGGTGGAACTTAAATGAACAACATGTGATTAATTACTTGGCAATAATAACGTTGGAAAATATGTCCATCTTCGAAATGATAAGAATTTCAATTTTGCGGAGCAGATGTTTGCCCCTAACGATGTTTTTGCTGGCACTCCACAGTGTTTTGAAGGGATTGATTTCAGCCTGGGACCTGGGATTCACAAGAATTATCCTTGAGACTCATGCAATAGAAGTTATTGACAATATTACTCCCCTTCTGTTCGTAAAATTAGGTTTTTAAAATTTTTTATACTATTTGTTATTTTAGAATATTAATAAAGTATTAATTATATTTTTCTCTGTTTTATCCCTTATTAATACTTATAATTCTCTCTTGATTTGTATGAAACAAATTTAAATTAAGGGTATCTTAGTAAAATATTATTAAATTTTACAATAATTTAAATCATTTAATGATTTTCTTAATCTTTATGAAAAACCCCAAAACAACAGTTTACCCCTTCTCTTCTATGCTCCTAAGAGTTGTGATGTTGTTGCTGATGCTCTTGCCAACTGGAGTTTATCAAATTAGTAGTTTTAAACTAGGGGGAATGACGATTAAGTATTAAAAGTTTGAATTAAACACAGTAAAGGATTTTGCAGTGTCTTTTACTACTGAATATTAGGAATTTACTACTACTTTATTTTGTATTTACAACTGAAAAATTGTAAAATCTTTTACTATGTTTAATTCAAACTTTTGGTTTTCAATCGTCATTTCCCCTTTAAACTATCAGTTCATTGACATGGTACCAGACTTGACCAGTTACCTGATGATCCATGGTCAACTGGGATGCCAATCTCCACAGTGATGCAATTTTATTTTGTTCATTCACTGTAAATTGGGGAAAAAAAAGTATCCATTTGACATTGGAAATAATTAGACATCTTGTGGATATACATAATACTCCCTTCTGTTTATAAAATTTGTTTTTTTAGATTTTTTATACAAATCAAGAAAGTTATTAAATGATCTAAAATATTGTAAACTTTGATAGTATTTTATCAAAATATCCTTAATTTAAATACTCTTGTTATAGTGGCCATGTAGATGACAACGTGGTTGAGGAATCAGAGGAAATTCACACTGTTGTGGCAAGAGACTTGAGGGCTGACATGGAGGATAAGAATGGAGAGCTAGAGCAAGAAGGGTTGTGCCATAGCACTCGTAAAAGGCAACCCACATGGAAGTTAAGGAATGGTGCATGAAGAATATTTAGGTAATGGCTAACTACAGACAAGGTGTGATGGTGAATGACGATTTTTCTTCCTGCAAAATTCTCTCATCAACCTGTAATTCTTTGGCACTCTCTTTTTAAGATATTATCTTTTAGCAATTTCTTTTTGAATGTTGTAATACTCAGTATTAATTTCCACTACGAGCTTCTGATTGTATCAAAAAAACCTTTTGCATAATACAATATCGAGTTATTTCCTCTTCATTATTATATTCATTCATAACATTTCTAGTACTATCGTTGAGAATCGTGCATTTGAGATAGCAAACGACACATGCCTCAAGGAGTTATCAACTGACCTTAAAAAAAATGCAAGAGTAGGTAGAACAATTAAAGGCAACATTAGATTTGAGGATGGAAAGGTTAGAAAAATCCATTAAGACATTGAGCTATCGATGCTTTAAGCAAAAATCAGGGAAGGACAACAGAACAAGGGGATGGGTCTACTAATGAAATGGAGAGTCAATCTCAATGTATTGTTCCATATCAGCCTTTTCAGATGCGATGAGTCAAATTAGATTTCCCAAGGTTTGATGGAATAGAACCCCTTAGGTGGTTATTTCGAGTTGAATAATTCTTTGCATATTATAAGACCCCAAACATCAAGAGGCTCACCATAGCCACCGTTCACATGGAAGGCATGGCAGTACCATGGTTTCAAATGATGCAAAAGAACCATTAGATACACATCTGGAATATGTTAGCACAAGCCATAAAAGAACAATTTGGTCCATCTGAGTTCGAGAGTCCACTAATCCAACTTTTCAGGTTGACTTAGAGTGATACAGTAGCTAACTACTATCAACAGTTCGTGTCATCAGCAAATAGAGTGGAAGGGATGTCAAATGATGCCATAATGGAATGTCTCATCAGTGGACTCAAATTGGAGATTAGATGAGATGTAATAGTCCAGACGTCAGAAAACTCAATTCAAGCTGCAGCACCTACACATCTATATGATGAGAAGCATACTTTGTCCATGTCAGCTAGAACGAGGGTTAATCCTATTTCCCAAGTTTCTCATAAAATTAACTCTAACCTACCTATTTCAACTTCAAGTCCAAGTCAAAGAGGTAGCTCAAACCCAAAGACGTTACCACTATTATTGCTGACGCTTACAAAATACCGAACCAGGTCCTTCGATTAAGAAGATGTCACCATCAGAATTTCAACTACACAGAGAAAAATGACTTTTCTTCACTTGTGAGGAAAAGTACACACCTAATCATCAGTTTCATAATCGTCATTACTTGATCCTATAGAGTGAAGAAGAATATGAAGGGAACGAAATAGATAGGGTGGTTAGTTCTGAACCAGTTGACATAGCAGGCGACACTACTATTTTACATCACCTTTCATTGCATGCTTTTAGAGGGTCACATGGCCCTGCTACAATTAGATTTGATGGGCTCATTAAAGGACTTCAAGTACAAGTGTTCCTAGATGGAGCAAGCTCAAACAACTTCATTCAACCTAGAGTGGCTCGTTATTTACAATTAAAGGTGGAACCAACCCCTACAATCAAGGTGGTAGTAAGAAGCAGTGAATGAACAGTGCCAAGGATTAGTTCGGGAATTGAGTTTGAATATTAGCGGGCATAATCTTACTTTTCTGGCCTTTGTGTTACCGATAACAAGGTTTGATATTGTGTTAGGAGCATCATGGCTCGAGACTCTGGGTTCACATATCGCTGATTACAGTAAATCACGACTTAAATTCTTTTCTAATGGTAAATTTGTTACTTTGAAGGGATATAAATCCACACAAACTCAACAAGCTCAGTTTCACCAGTAAACCCGATAACAGAGCACTGATGCCATTGTAAAATTATATTCTCTTCATGTAAAGGAGACTAAGGAAGCTCAAACAAAGGGAACAGTTTGAATCCCAGAGGAGATACATCCAGACATCATAAATGTTTTACAACATCACCAAGTGTTTTTCTAAACTCCGAAAGGATTACCACTAGACAGGAATTATAACCACAGAATAGTGCTCGAACCTAGGGTGGGACCAGTCAAAGTCAAACCATATCGATATCCCTGTAACTAGAAAAGAGAGATCGAGAAACTAGTAACATAGATGTTAGAGAAGGAAATCACACAACCCAGCATGAGCTCGTATTCAGCACTAGTATTACTTGTTCACAAGAAAGATGGATCATGGACATTCTGTGAGGACTACAAAGCTTTAAATGCAATAACAAACAAATATGCTTTTCCAATGCCCATTGTAAATGAATTGTTGGATAAGCTAGGAGGGTCTGAATTTTACACAAAATTGGATCTCTGAGTAAGGTATCATCAAATCCTCATGCATTTTGAAGATCGAGAAAAGACAGCAATTCAGACACACCAAGGGCATTATGAATGGCTGGTCATGCCATTTGGATTGACAAATGCTCCAACAACTTTCCAATAACTCATGAACACTATTTTTCAAGAATATTTGAGAAAATTTGTTCTCATATTCTTTGATAACATTCTTATTTACAGTACTTCATGGGCATTACATTTGAAACATTTGGAAGCCGTGCTAGAAAAATTAAAATAGAATAGGCTATATGCTAAGATGACAAAATGCTCCTTCAGTCAAAAAAAGATAGAATATCTGGGCCACATAGTTTCAAAGGATGGAGTTGAAATGGATTTAAATAAAGTTTGTGCAATGCAAGAATGGCCCAAGCCCAACAATGTGAATCAGCTGAGAAGATTCTTTGGGCTCACTGGCTGTTATAAAAAATTTATCCAGAACTATGCACAGAAAGATGGATTTAAATGGACTCCTTAAGCCCAAGAAGCATTCGAGCAACAAAAGACGTCTTTGACCAAAGCCCAGTGTTAGCGTTACTCGACTTTTCTCAACCTTTCATGGTGGAGATAGATGCATCGGGAATGGGAATCGGAGTTGTCCTTAGTCAATCAAGTCATCCCATTGCGTATTTTTCAAAGAAGCTATCTCCTCATTAGCAAGCCAAGTTTGTTTATGCTCGAGAATTACTAATAATTACTAAAGCAATAGCAAAGTTTTGTCCTTATCTCTTTGGGAATTTCTTTATTATAAGGACAGATCATGAAAGTTTGAAGCACTTTAATGAACAAGTCATCCAAACACCAGAACAAGCATCATGTTTGCCAAAATTAATGGGATACCACTACAAGATAGAATACAAACCAAGAAAACACAATATTACAGCTGATGCTTTGTCCAGAGATAGCTATATAGCCATCACTAGTTTTGGTGACACTTTAATAGAAGAGATTCAATAGACTCTTCAAACCTCACCATAAATCCAGCAACTTAGGGAGCAAATCCAAAACACTCCAAAGCAAATGCCACATTACCGAGTTCACGATGGACTTGTCTATTGGAAATGTAGGTTGGTGATTCCCAAGTAGTACACGCAAATTATCAATGCCATTATGCAGGAATTTCATGCTTCTAAATTTGGTGGACATTCAGGTTCACTAAGAACTTTTCATAGTGTTGCTTCAGTTTTCTTTTGGCCTACCATGAGAAGAGAAATTCGAAAATTTGTTGCCCAATGCTCTATATGCCAAAAGGCAAAAGTTTCACAATTACATCCACCAAGGTTATTGAGACCACTTCCCATACCAAAACATGTGTGGGACGACATATCAATGGGTTTTATCACCACTTTGCCAGTTGCTCGTGGGTATTCCGTCATATTTGTAGTAGTAGACCGATTATCAAAGTATAGGCATTTCATCCCTCTTTGACCTAATTTCTCAAGCAAGCACATTGTTGAAGTCTTCTTATAACATATAGTCAAGCTTCATGGTATTCCATGAACCATTATAACAAACAGGGATCCCATTTTTACAGGTTCTTTTTGGAGGCAACTTTCAAAACTATAGGGAACTGAACTCAGATTAAGCTCTGCATATCACCCATAAACTGAAAGCCAAACCGAAGCTTTGAACAAATGCTTAGAGATGTATCTTCGCTGCTTTGTATTTTATTGTCCATGAAAATGGGTTGAATTTTTACCATGGGCAGAGCTCTGGTACAATACATCATTTCAGACAACCATCGGAAGAGCTCTATTCAAGATTGTATATGGCAGAGATCCACCTACAATTCTTCATGACACTTAGGATGATACCACTTCTCTAGACATTCAACAACAATTGCAAGAAAGAGATCACTTATTAGAACAACTTAAACGGATATTGGCCAAAGCTCAATATCGCATGAAGATGAATGCAGACAAAAAGTGAACAGATGTTACTTTTCAAATCGATGATCTGGTCTTGGTTAAATTACAGCACTATCGACAACACTCATTGCGATTACAAAAGCATCAAAAGCTTGGTCTACGTTATTTTAGTCCATTTCCAGTAATTGAATGAATTGGAACAATGGCTTACAAAGTTCAACTACCAACACAGCAAGGATTCATCCAGTTTTTCATGTCTCCCTACGCAAGAAATTTCATGGCAATGAATCTCAACCATATTTACCCGTGCCCCTACAAACAATTGCAAAAGGACCGGTGATACAACTTGTAGAAGTCTTAGCTATTAAGCACAAAGGACCCAACACAAAGCCTCAGCTGCTAATCAGTTGGGATGATTCAATCCTGCCCTCATGGGAATCTATTGACAGTATGACAGAGCATTACCCAACTTTTGACCATGGGGACAAGGTCAATGTTTATGGGGGGGGGGGAATGTTATAACTAACCATATAGATAACAACATGGTTGAGGAATCAGAGGAAATTCACACTGATGTGGCAAGAGACTTGAGGGTTGACATCGAGGATAAGAATAAAGAGCTCACCACAACACTCAAAAAAGGCAACCCACGTGGAAGCTAAGGAATGGTGCATGAAGAATATTTAGGTAACGACTAACTACGGACAAGGTGTGATGGTGAATGACAATTTTCCTTTCTGCAAAATTCTCTCCTCAACCTACAATTCTCTAACGCTCTCTTTCTAAGATATTATCTTTTGACTATTTCTTTTTGAACATTGTAATACTCGATATTAATTTCCACTACGAGCTTCTAATTGCATCAAACAAACCTTTTGCATAATACAATATCGAGTTATTTCCTCTTCGTTATTTTCATTCATAGCAGCTCTATTATATGAGTATATTTAATATTAATTAAAGATAAGATAGTAAAACAAGCAATTAATGTTTCACTAAAATTCTAAGGGGATAGATATTGTGAAAATTTTCAAAAACCTTAAAGGGACAATTTTTACTAACCGAAGGGAATAGATAATAACTTTAAATTTTTTTTTAAGATTATACTTATTTTTCTATCATTTAAACATTGTTGAAATGTGATAAAATAAGTTATATTTGCGGTTTTCATATTTGGTCGTGTTACAAAATTTGTACTTGTATTTAAATTAGAATCGTTATTGATATTGGAAGCTTAATTAGAGTTTTTGGCACAACTTCCCAAGATTTTTTGGAATCACGAAAGTATTCTCACGTCAAATGCAGGCACATGATTTTTTTTAATTCGATGGAGAGTCATTGGGGGAAAACCCTATGCCATGAGTTAGAATATATATCATAAATTTAGAAATATAATACTCCTTCTTGCCTTTTTTTAAGATACTTTTGTGAATGATTTTTTGTCCTTAATACTCCCTCCATCCCATATTAAGAGACAATAATGAGTTTTTTTTTGTCCTATAATATAAAATAACATTGTTTTATTTGTCATTTTTACCCTTCATTAATATAATGTATAGTATTGTAAATTATGTTAGAATTATAAAAAATATGAGTATTTAATAGAGATAAAATAAAAATATTTAAATTTTTTTGGAAGAATTTAAGAGTATTATTTTCATTTCTTAATATGTGTACAACCCTAAATGTTACTTTATAATATAGGATAGAGGGAGTATAAGATACTTTTAAAATTGTCTCAATTATTAAATGTTATTCTCTTAAAAAAAGAAAAGAGTATTATTAATGAACTTCATTGAATTGAGTAATTTTAAAAAATAATTGAAATTTTATACAAATTTAATGAAATTAATTATATTTAACTAAATTTTTTAATATATATATATATATATATATGAAGATAGTTACAACTATCTTATAGAAAGAATAGAAGAAAATAATAATAATAAAACACTTGAACGTCCAACGTGATAAGAGAACGTGGAAAGCCCAAAATACTCTTCCATTGCTATTGGTATTGGATCCTGAAGAGCAGGCTTGTGATCCGTATTAGCATATGTTGGGCCCATCCTATCTCCCATCGTAAGATCCAAGTCATCCAACCAAAGTTCACTACCATCGGCCACTCCTAATGTGGTAAGCCAGATGCAAGTAAGGTCGGTAATATAGATCAAATCTAATGAGTTAGCCCATTTAACTTTAAAAATAAGAGTTTGAATAGATAACAGGATTTTGGGATCGGCCCGTTTAACTTGTTTTCCTCTTTTTTTTTTCTTTTTTATTTAAAATATTAAAAATATATATTATTTTATTAATTAGTGATGTATTAATGATAAAGTTTAAATATTATGTTATTTTTGATAAATAATGATAATAATTAGTTGTATTAATTTAAATAATTATATAAAAACTTTTTTAAAAAAACATAACAAATATTTAAAAAATAAAAAAAACCTGCAAGTCGGACCGTAAACCCAATCTCACATGCTCGGACTTTAAAAGTCAAGTCTGTGTGACAATTCAAACTTTTGGCCCAGCTCATTTTGGGCGGCCCGGATCGCTAGGCATGAAACGTGTGTAGCATGTTGGTTTTTTGTACTTGGGGGAAAAACTCACTACCATCTTGCTTCCATTGTTTCTTTCTTTGTTTTTTGCTTTGCATGGTAACCTACGCACACACGCCAGCTCTACTTCTCTACAGCTGGGTGCCATAATATAATATAAATAAAATTTTGTTATGGGAAGGACGACCAGTCATGGCTTTAACAACACAAGCCTAGACAAAACCAAGGAATCCCCCTCCGTCTTACAGAAAGTGGACGTGAAACGCTAAAAAGTCAAATGGACTGACTGCTTTTTCATCAGCCTGGCTTTGTTCGAATTCTCATCTCTCAATTTCATTATTTAGATCTAAATCATTTATATTTAACATTTAAAAATAAAAATTAAAGCATTAAAATAATATATATATTAATTCAAATAATTTATATATGATCGAGAGACCTAAAAACAAGTTAAAAAATTATATTTAAGAAGCAGCTATTTATATTTTCAAAAAAACAAAGATGTTCGCCAAAATATATGAGCCAATGAAGATCTATGAATATTTTCACTTGGTAACTGATGATGCCATCGTCAACAACGAATCTTTAGACCACATAAAAAGTGATGACTACGAATCTTGCTTTTGATATTCAATATTTAAAAGGGGACTTAACTGAGCAAAAAGTAAGCATGTAAGAAATGATTTATTCATTGCAATCAAAGGCCATATAAAATATAAACTACGCGAAAAATAATTTATTTATTGTTATTAATGATTAATAAGATTATCCATTCCAATATCTATTATATATAATAGTAGGGTTCAAAATTGAATTTTGTTGTGCCATCTCATAATCTTCAATGAAAAAGGAAATTTCGGTGTGGACTCTCGATGTAGCAGCTAATATGTATTACTATTTCTCCACTCAATTAGGTAATTATTCCATATCAATTTGATTTATCTTAAACTAACAATACATCCATGCGATGCATGGAATATTCTAGTATATAAGCCTTGTAATATATATATTTATTGCAAAAAAATTCAAGGATAATATTTGCACATTGATTTATATAATTTGAGAATATTTTGCAATGTTAAACTAAAAGATTAAAGACAAAACTTACTTTTAATAATATTCTTATCTCATATAGAAAGGGATGCACGTAGGTAGATGACTTTCCTTTATTATATGGTTTATTGAATTTTCATTTATTGTTATAGGTATATAGAATTTAAAAGATATTACTTTTTGTCCAATGAGCAGACACAGTGTTTAAAATAATTTAAGACTAAAAAAGACAATAAAAAATTTTTTGATCAAAAAACAAAAAATAATTTATTTGTTATTTAATTTTCAAGCAACAAATTTTACCAAATTATTATTTTCTCGTATTAGGTCCGCCCTTCAACCCAAGACCCAAGATTGGTTTTCTCAAAGTAGAACTGTATAACTCTTGACCTATAGTGGACTAATTCACTTAGCTTGTTTAATTTGTAATTTGAAATAAATTGACTCATCGAAGCTATTGCAAAACTCTATTATTAATCATTTTCTTACATGAACACTTGATATTTTAAATCTACTCTACATCAATTGAAGGGTTTATTGGGGTCCATACTAATTCGAATCGAGATTAACATGACCATATGCATTCTTAGCTAAGAATTAAACTTAAGACCTCAACTTAAACTATTATAATCTATTGTCAGTTAAACTAAATACTTGGTGGTCCACCACTAATTATTTAATAAGATACAAACCATTTTTAATTTTTGATATTGAATAAAGTATATCAATTTGATTGTTGATGATGACTTGCATTGTAATATAAAATTAAATAAAAATATAAACTGACATTCTATATGCCTTCTTGAACTAAAAATTCTCATTATACATTAAATATATTATCAAACATGGTAAAACTGTAATATATTTAAATGATAATAATATCAATTGCAGCAATTTAATTGTATTGAATTTCAACTAATTTAGGTCAAAAATTTTTTAAACTAATCAATAATAAAAATTTCATTAAATCCATAGACTAACCATTTTAAGGTTCAAAACCTCGTAAAATTTTTTTTATTTTCTCTTAAGTTGATGATGCAAGGAAAAATCTTTGAAAGATTAATATCAAATTTAATGTGGACAATAGATGCAACATTCAACTATTTTTCTGTAAGATTTTATTGACCCACTTAATCATTACTTGAATAACTTTTATTTTTAGCGTGGCCTTGCACAATCTAAATTGCAAGCTTTACGCTTCTAAACCAAGCTATGGTGATCAATCAAAAACATAACTATTTGAAATCATTATTAATAAATGGTGATCAACTGAAGGATTTCGTATATTCTTTAACTAGATTCAAAATTTATTGAAAAAAAGATTTAAATTAAATTGATTCAAATCATTAATTAAATATTTAAATTTACTATTTTAATTTACAACAAAATGATTAAATAACTAATATGTAGGAATTTGTAAAATAAGGGAGAACTTAAATCATACTGCAAGAATGCAACATAGATGCAGCATTGATATATAATCCCTTTATTTCTTAATATAAGAGACAATTGAAAGAGTTTTTATATTTTAAAATATAAATGACACAGAGTTTGTCTGATATATTTAATATATTTTTTTTTAAATTATCCTTAATTAAAATGAAGTTATATAGAAAAGTTATTAATTATATGATGTAAAAGTTATTAACATTAAATGAGTACATTTTTAGAAACCATTTTACATTTCAAAAAAAATTATTATTTTTATTTATTTGTGTAATTTTATCTTTTATCCCTAATATTAAGGAATTGAGGGAGTAAAAATTAGCAATCACATTTAATTTTTTTTCATAATTTTATACATATGTCACATTTATTATGGAGCACAATTTATGCCCTCCCTCTATACCAAGATATCGACTACTTTATAGGGAGATAATGGTAGCAAATGAGAGACGTGTGATCCTCATAGAATTTGAGAATTCATATGGTAGATTAGAATTTCAGCATTTATGCTTTTGAAAGCCGTTTATATATATGTGTATCGACTTTTTAATATACTTTGAAAATTTAACATTATCGATGAAGACCAATTCTTTTGGTCCAATTAATTCATCCCGGTTACAACGGATGTGTGTTAATTAGTTACTGCAAAGTCAAATTTTAATTCAAATTATTTATTGAAATTTGAGCTAAATACTTATTCATTGGAATCACTTAATTAATTATTCAATTTGACGATTTAAAATATCTAATGTTGGTTATCAAAAAGATTTTTGGAAAAACAGATATTTAATAAGATTTTATCTATAAACATTGTTTACCATTTTCGTCATTTTCTTAATAACTAGAGCATAGTAATTTTTTCCATTAACTCTTTCAATCGGGAGCATAGTATGTAACAAACAACTTGAATATGTAAATAAATTAAAAAAAAACATATTTTATTAGAGTTTTTATTTTTTATTCAAGATTTGAAAAAAAAAAACAAATATACTTGATAAAAAGACATAATATCTTATTTCATCACATTGGCATTCTTTTTTTTCTCAAATAGGTGGGAAGTAAAAAGTCATATCCTTTCATTTAAAAAAATAAAATAAAATAAAAAGAAATTAGCTTCTAAGTAGCTGCAGCTCCTTCGTCACACCAAATTTGATAACATGGGGTGGGTAGGCATCAACCATGAGCTATGACCCAGAGGGAAGTTCATGGTCATTATTCATGCAACAGAATTGCTACCAAAACTCTCGAAATGCAAAATGGATATTTCGTCAACCATTCTCTCCCCTCAAGTCTCATTTTTTAAACCTCCATTTCCAAGCCATGTCTTAGGATACAGCGAAGCATCTCAGGGTCACATATCTATATATAGTACAATGTATACCACCCCATCAGAACCACTAAAACTATAGTGAAGAAACAGGAGAGAGAACTAAGTCTGAAGAGTGCGATATATCATGTATAAATATACAAGGATGAATAACAATCGTTGTAGACCCATGCTTCAATATATAATAGATATTCGAAAAAAAAACATACATCTCCAATGAAATACAAAATGTATAAAATGATCATCCTGCATCTGCAGTCATGGGCTTCGCAGAAAGGATCAATAGTCGCAAATTTAATTGAAAAGAATTATAACTGAAAATCTAAAATCAAACTATATTTAACGGAGAAATTATTGCAAATAATTGTAATCATCAATTCTATTTTTTTTCTTTTGCCGGACTAATTATAAATTATGCTGAACATGTCGCATCATGATGAATGCATTTAATAAAATGATTGAATATGCAATAATGCAAAGCCTTTTAAATTCAACATCCTATATATGTGGTACATCACAAATGAAGGATTTGCACTTTTCTTTTTAGCGTGACAGTGCAGAATTCTAGAATCACCATGGGAGCTGCTTTTGGCAGCAGATTTTATATATATATATATATATATGGATTCTTAAAAATAACATATGATATATATGCATATTGATATAAATATCATATGTTTCAATTCAAATATATACTATCCTAATAATTTGTAGAAAAATATATTAATAATTAAAGAACATCTAACGTCCACATCCTGCAAACCCATCTTTATATTAATTCTCATCCAGCATATTAGAACCCGTCACTTTCTAAGGCCGAACCACCTTGACTCTTACTGAGTCAAAAGGAATGCGTTAGTAGCACTACAACATCATATTTGGCAGCCATGTTAGCTCTACAGTTACAAAAGATTTGTTAATATTAAATCTGAGAAGCTTAGAGACTAACAGTTTGGAAGGGATGACATGCAATGGAGCTATTTAATGATGATTCACAAAAGCATAGAAAACAGAAAAGGACAAATACAATTTTGAAGGGATTGAAAAATTAAAATACAAGAAACAATCATATAAAATTTGAAAGGTTCACAGACAAATCGTGGTGGTAAAGGCGCAATGAGGATCCACTAAACGTATGAGTCAGATTATAACCTCCCGAGTTCAAATTAAATTAATGTTAAATTTTTATTTGACATGATTTGAAATTAAGATAAGCTGATATCATTCTAAATAGTAACATTTCCGGATATTGTGAAATGAAATTTTATTCCCGTTAAAGTGGAAAAATTCAAATCAGAACAAAAGGCAATCCTTTTCAAATGTAATAAATTTATGCTAGACAAAAATAACGCAAAAAGTTTTTATTTGTCATATACATTCTGGCATAACACAATTAAATTATTTTAAAAAAAAAGCAAATTATGGAATTATTTAGCGACATATTTTTTTCTCTACAAGAATGTCTAACCGTGATTCAATGTGTTGTTTGGTTTGATCTTTTGTTCCCTCTTGCTTGAGAGTTTGCCTCAGGTTTTATGGCATGTCTAAAAGCCAGCCACTGCAGAACTCCGAATGGATGACTAAGATCGAAGGTTGATTCTCCGTGCATATCTTCATGTTATGGTATTATTCCTCCATGCTTTATCAATGTTTCTTGATTGTGCCTATTTATTTAATTCTATATCTACACCAACAGTTAATCATAATTCATTATCCTTATCTATATTCCCAGTAGAATCAGTAAAACTTTGTATTTTCGACACTCATCATGAGGTCTGAATGATCGTAGAGGATGATGTGTTGGAAATCTTAAATACCACCTATCACTTTGTGTATTGATATTCAAATCGTGGTAGATGATGAGGTCTGCTAAAATTTTGTACTTTTTAAATTTGTCATTGCATGGTGTAATTTCAAAAGGCAAAATGCTAGGTGAAAAATTTTAATAAATTTGATTTAATTTTGTATATCCACCGCTATATATAGCAGAAGACTGTGTTTAGAGAGGTACTCTATCAAACATTTTTATTTTATATAATTACTACTTGAAAATTTTATATATGCTACTGTTATGAATAGTGATGTGTTATCAATTGGTGTGGTTACTGGAAAAAATGCATTGAGATTCAGAGCAATACGTGATGTATTATGTTCTCCCATCAATTATGCTTTGTCAAATATATATTCAAGAATTATAATTTGATGGGTTAATTTAAAATTAAACCTAAATTGTTGAATGCAAAAGTATAAAATCTAAATTATTAATTGAAAATTTAAAAATTTGATTAATTTTGAAAATCTATCATCTATATTATTTAGTTATATGCCTATTTGATTTCTAATTTAGCGTTGATTTAGGATATATCCTGGGTTATATTATTTGAAATTCATGTGATCAATTATCTATGACATACAAGCGGGTATTAAGAGTAAAGTACAGTTAAAATTTTACTAATTAATTCTCATTAATAAGAATTTAGGCCAAATTTCCAAAAAAAAAAATGTTGAGTCAACCTGCATAATGCAGTGGCCAAAAATTAAAAACTTAGAAGAATTAGTCTTAGGAAGTTTTCAAATAGAATTATATTCTAATATTCTATTTGTATTAATTGCTTTATTTTATGTGTTTTTTTTTACAAAAAATTTATAGGAATTTAATTAAATTTCATACTCTATTAATATACCAAGTGATTGTCATCAGATATACGTTTTAAATATAAAATACTACTAAATTTGAAATGGCAGTCTAATTCTTATATTCTGTTTTTATTATAGTTTTTTAACTCAATTTTGAAAGGCAAGAAGAGGATAGAAGATTATTAAATTTAGATATTTTAATCTCAACATATCGAGGTCATTGAATTTTCTTTTCTAATTTCTAACTTTTTTTTAAATCTCAACATACTTATATTCTTTTTGGATTCAATTTTGCATGCTTTACTTACCTTATATTAGGTATTAAGAAAGATACAAAATCCAATTATATCATTGAAACATTAAAGCTTTTGATCAAGTTCTTTTAAATTTTCATTGGGTTTAAATTTTGAGTTCCTTGAATGTGTAATTAAATCAAATAGTTATCCTTTTGCATTGAGGTCATTTCAAGAATTTATTTAGGGAATGTTATGGTTTCTGTTGATAAAACTTTTTCGTTTTTGTAATAATACCTCTTTAATTTTTTTCACATTCTCAAGAAAAATTTTTAGCTGAAAAAATGAAATTCATGTGGTATATATTGACAAGATATATGCTTGACATTTTGTCATTTGCTTCATGCCTCTTAGCTTTTGGTTTCTTCCTCAATTTTCAATATTGGTTTCAATATCCATTGAAATTGAAAAAAACTCATACTTAAACATGTATACTAAGAGGTCACCTAGTATGGGGGGAGTAAGAAAAGGAAATTAAACTTTTCAGGAAATAGATCATTCAGTATTGCTTAGTTCCCAAAACTTTTCAAGTTCCTAAAAAGTTAAATCTCACTTCAAAATGTTCTATTTCCTAAGTTTTTTTAATTTTTTATAATTGTTTTGCAAATATATTCCTAACTTCTTAATCCCTTTCCAATTAGAAATGGTATTTATTTTTGTATTTAACAATATAATATAATTATTTATTTGAAAAATTAATTTGAATTTCTCAAGAAAAAAAAAAGTGAAACAAGTAAATTATATGTAATATTCTTGGGAAGTATACTTCCAAGGAACTTACTTCTTGAGAAGTATACCAAATGGTAACATACTTTATTCAAACCAAGTGTATTTTTCATGGATTATTGAATTTATACCTAACTTTTTCTATTAATGTTGTTAACTTTTTTAAAATTTTAAATTTAAAATCTACATGCTTTGATATGATTTTCTAAAAGTACATTAAATATAAGTTTTATACTAAAAGATATTAGCTTTATTAATTCAAATTTCATTACATGGGCATGAGCAGCAAAAGGATCTTTACATGGGCATGTCAAGAATAAGTATAATGCTTCAATTGTTTTAAAATTCATTAATCTCGGCTATAATCTTTTATATGAGGCTGTTCACATGTTTCATCATTTAATCTTCAGTGTTCTTAATTAACACTTATGAAGTAATTAGCATGAATGTATCTAAACTGTGCAACTTAATAAAATGTTAGCTGAAACTAATTACTCTATCTTTGTGGTTACATCATTCTGAAAGAAAATTTTGTTTTTTTTTTAACTTTTTGTTCACATGAAAAAATGGGAATTATCATATCAAATTCATGGCTTCACCTTCACGGCTGCAATTATTTTTATCTAATTATTTTGGTTCCATTTGTTAAGCAGAATTCAATAATATAAAAGTTTTTCTTTATTTTAGCCAACAAATTTTCTTTTGAATAAAAACAATGAATACAATACAATTCAAAATAAACCGTCTACATTTAATATTAAAGAAAAACAATTTGAATACAGAATCCGCTACTTGATATTGATAATTAACTTTGGAGTTAATAATATAATTTATTATAATATTAAATTAGACTTCAAAAAAATTTAGCAAAACATTATCATTAAAATAAATCTCCTTTGATCTATAATATATATTGCGATTTTATAAATTTATTTTAATATATATGAGTATTGCCAAAAAGTCAGTCATTTTAAGCTATGATGAAATGCCACTTTAGCATTTTTCTGAAAAAATGAAAGATCATTTCCATGGAGTTGCAGATCTAGGAAGTGACGAGTGTTTGGCGGCTAAATTGTAAGTTACATATGGGGGCTCTAAATAATTTTAATATTTTCTACAAATAAAATTAAAATGTATATAAGAGAAATCATTAGGGGCGTGAGGGGAACACCCTATGTGCCCTTCGACGAGTCTCTATTTTCATGTTTTGATTAATTAGTTATTAGGTATAAAATTATTACTTTAAATTTGGATCCAGTTATACAATCTATATTACTATCGAGGTGTATTTTTTTAGTTGATTAATATTACATAATTAATTTCATAATTTGATTTAACTGAACATTTAATTGCTCGTATTACACCTAATTTAAAAATTAAGTTGTAAATTCAAAATAAACAAATTGTAAATTTTAGAAAAGAAATCACAAATTATGGGGATAATTCATAGTAATAAAAGTATGAAAGTAGGAACAATTCATTGTAAAAATATTAAAACAGAATTGAAAATTTATAGTAACTAAGTTGTAAATTCTAAAAAGAAGCTATAATTATAGAAATAAGTAATAGTAAAAATTTGAAAATCAAATTATAAACTCAAAGTAAATAATCTGCAAATTTTGGAAAATAAAAAAATTGCAAACCATTAATTTGTTGCCGTTAAACATAATTGACCAATGGCTGACAACTATTGATTAACGATCGGTATGTTGGGAATGCTGACTTCCCAAGAGAATGATAAATTGAGAAGTTTATAATTTTTCCACAAAAAATGGAATATAACAGCGAAAGCAAAAGTATGAAGAAAATGATTATATATATATATATAGTAAGACAAGAGGAAAGAAGACTCAGAAATTTATTCTTATTCGATACAATCCATTTGACCAACGTCTAGTCCTCAAGGCACCACTTGAAATTTTTATTATCTGTAAGAATTTAGTGGATTTCTTGTAATGTCCAAGTACAATGCCCGTGCTCTGTTCTAAAAACACTAAAAAATCTATCTCAACACTTTTACAAGTGTTTCCCAATTCCCTTTGTGAGTCCCCCCACAAAGACTATTTCTTTCATATGAAGAAAAAATTTTACACAAAATTGAATACTCTATAGAATAGAGTAGATATGAAAATTATAGCATAATAAATGTGGTGTTCAGGTGAAAAAGCTCTGACTAAGAAATTTAGCAGAGTTTTTGTAAAAACAGACTTAAATTCGCTACTTACAACTTCAAATGAAATTCTATATATAGATTTATATTTTAACTAGTTGTTAGACATAAAATCTAGCTGTTAGAGACATTAACCAGTCATTATTCTGCAAAAATAGTCATTCATTAACTACATTAAGTGCATCTGACACACCAAAATTCTAATTTTGGAGCTTCAACAGACAAATTTTGCCAAGACAAAAAGTTAAGGATTTTAATGTTGATCTACAAAATTCATATATTATAATGTGACATTTGAATTTTGAGTTTGCCAAAGATATCACATGTTAATTCATATGAATTTTCATATTAAAAATGTATCTGAAGAGTTTAAACACTTGTATCAAATTTTTGCATAATACTTCAAAATTCAAATTTTAGAACTGAAATTCGCCTGTCAGAGGTATATTCAACATGGTACAAAAACTCTTCTCTATAAAGTTCGAATGTTGAAATGTAAAGTTCATCTATCATAAGCATGTTTTAACTAAACTTAGAAGTTCTTATCTTGAAATTCACATTTTAAAGTTCAAAATTCATCTGTCAGAGGAAGTGACTTTAAACTTCACCAACATTTGAATTTTGACTAAACTTCATATGAATTTTACACACTTTTACTAACCATGTTTAGCCTGAAATTTAAATTTCAGAACCAAAATTTGTTTATAAAAAATAAGATCTCTGTAACTTCAAATTTTATTAAACAAAGTTTAAATTTTACATAAAATAAACATAAGTCAAATGTCAAAATTCATCTATTAACTAATATTTATCAATTATAACATATACTAACATTTGATAATTTTGAAATAACTTATTTAAATATTGTGATAATTCAAATAAATAAGAATCAAAATTTTTTACCAAATGTACATGATGAGAAATCCTAAAAATTAAATCTTTACTTATTCTTCACTTTATTTTCTTATACTCCTTTAATATTCTTCTTTTTAAACTCTAATTATTTAAAATCATCAAAACTTTTAATTCAACATGGTAACCGTTGATCAATAGCCGGTGAAAAAAACTAAATGGTTAACTTCCATGTGTCATGTTGGTTTTATCTCATGCATCATGGGTTAAAGTTGACCGTTGATTTCGCTTGTACAAAAGATACAAATTAAACGGCATGAATGATGAAATAAAAGGCAAGCACATTGGGATATTGTAGACATCGAGTATGAGAAAACAAAATAAAGATCATTGAAAAGATTAGGTACCAACTCATGGGAATATTTGGATTTTGTTATGGATTTTCAAATTAAACTAAAATTTTATTTTGAGATTTAAAATTTACTTTTATTTAATATTGAATATTTTAATTTGAAAACTTTAATAGGATTGCTTTAAACCTATAATATTTAATTGATATGATTGACATTATATGCTGTCATACCAATTTATAGAGCAAATTTGTTAATTAATTTTAATTATAATAATATTTTAAATTTTTTTTTGCCAATTGGACTTACGGCACTGAATAAAACCAGTTAACCGATTTCCTCCTAACTTCTATATAACCACACATACTCATTTCTAATTGATGTGGGGCATAAAAGCCTCTAGGTTGGCAAGGGCTCTCAAGCATATGAGGTCTGCTTTCAGTATAGTTTTTTTGACTTACACATATGCTTCTCTTTTGTTTTTTGCCTAATTGGACTTATATAATTAGACAAAACTGCCTAATGCAAATGACAGTTGGGAAGTCTCTACTTCCTAACCTATATATCCTTATATACACTAACTTCTCACTTATATGGGGTTTAAGAGCTTTCACCTTACAAAGAAAATATTTGAATTAAACTTTCAATATATATTGTTCATAAATTTCAAAACTAATAAATATTATAAATTATACATTAATCAATTATTAAAAGTTGATTAAGACCATATTGTGGGAAATTTAGCCATCTCTTAATTGAAAATGTTTAAAATTAATTCCTTGAAATTTGGTACATATTCAAATAGTATTTTGAAATTATTTAATAAAATTATATCTCACTCCAATTCTGAAAATTAATTGTAATGCTTGTAATTTAAAAATTTTTAAATGAAATTAATGGAAATTTATACCTTAATTTTAAGGTTGAAATAAAAGATTTAACTTTAAATTTACGAAAGTAAAAAATAAATTTTGAATTATTTTTAAATATTTAATTCAACGCAATTCATTAGTAATTATAAAGACGCTTTAAAATAATTTTAAATAATTAAAAAGTAATTAACACATTACAAATAACTAATAATTATAAATATAATTATCATTCATTCAAAAAAAATTGTAAATGTAATTTAATATCATATTATATTGAAATAGTTTATTATATTTTTTTAATTTCCTAGTAAATTATAATTAATCCACAATGAATCTCTTTCCAGTTTATAATTTGGGGCTACTCATGGGTAAGTCATTTACAACATTATAAGTGGGGGATGCATTTGAGCAAGTCTAAGATGTTCATGGGCAGTTACGAGCAGGTAATTTTTATGTAAAAGGATGTGATTTCAGGTTTCTTATACTAAGTTAATTACTTGGGATTAACTTAGTTACTTGGGGATAACTCAAGTAGCAAGGGCTATGCGAGGTATATGTAGTGTTCAAAAGTTTAAACACTTGTAATGTAATAAAAAATATTGGAATCTGTTTTCACCAAAATAAACATAGTGGGATCTTCTGTTAGTTGGCATGTCACATGTGTGATAAGTGGTGGATGTACGAATTACATTGGGGGCTGAAAAGAAAATTACATGAGAAATAAGGAGCTAATATTCACTTTAGGCATTTTTACAAATAAAAACATGCACTAAATTTGAAAATCAATTAATATTTAATTCAAATTATTTTCTGGATGCGAAAATTTTTTACAAGAAAACTTATTAATTTGCATTAATTATGTAATAATTCAATTTCATATTTGTTTTGGGACCAAAAATTCTATTTCATATTTAATTTAATGAATTGAAAACAATTTGAATATTTAATTTGAATAAGTAAAATTGAATGGCTTGATTAAAAGTTTTGAACATTTCATTTAAAGAAGTACAAAAATAATTTTTAAATATGTAATACAATACAATCAATTAGTGATAAGAAATACACATTAAATATTTTCAAATACTTAATATACTAGAACTAAAATTATTATAAAAAAATAATATCAAATTGGAATAAAATATTTTTAAATAAAATTTCAATTTGTAAGAATTATAATCAATCAACATTAAATCTCTTTTCAATTTGTAATTTGGGACTACTTAGGGCAAATTTGGGGTTGTTTATGGGTAAGTCTAAGGATATTTATGTACAAGTCCAAGGCTGCTCCTAAGCAAGTTGGTCAATGCATTTAGTGTGTGTTTGGATTAGTTTATTCATAAATAATTTTGAGGATAAGTGATTACAAGGATAAATGATTATATGAAAAGTGAATTATGTTTGGATATTTTTAATTCAGAAGTGATTTTTCATAATTGATTATGTTTGGATAATTTGATCAAAATCACTTTTGAATGGATAATGACTTGAAATGCCTAAAATACCCTTGGTGCTTTAATAATTCTAATTTCTTTTAAATGAATCATTTAATACATAATAAAATTATGTAGGTGAATAATAAAACCTTAATAATTTTTTAATGAAAAGTTATTCTCTCCATAGTAGATTATGAAAAGCTAGGAATCGCAACTTATTTCAATCGAGTTTTTTAAGGGATAATCATTTTTTGCAACGTGCTAGATGTTTGATTAATTACAGCGTAAGTTTTTTTTTTTTGCTCATAATTGCTTATGACCCAAATCTAAACAGGCTCTTAGTCAAGTATGGGTTGGGAGGGAAGTCTCGTTCTATGTGCAAGCAAGTTTGAGATTGCATATGAGTAGGTCTAGGCTACTTATAAATAAGACAAAGGCTACACCTAGGCAAGTCTAAATATGCTTATAAGCATGTCTAAGGGTACCCTTAAGCAATTTTGGGGATACTCATGAGCAATTCCGATGCTGCATAAGAGCAAGTTTAAGGGTTTTCCTGATAAAGTTAAGGATTACACCAATGAAAGTCTAGGAATGCATATGGGCAAGTTCAGTAATATTGATGTGTCTATTTTATAATGGTTCAAAAAACCGGACTGGACCGGCCAGTGCGACCGGGAACCGGCCCCCGGTCCGATCTGGTAATAGATGGTAACCAGAGGGTTTCGAAACCGGTGGGAATCGGTCAAACCGATCAAAAACCGATACAAAACCGGTTTGCCCCTTTTTTTAATTTTTTTTATTTTTTTTAAAATAAAATAATATTATTTTTAGTACTAAGTAGCATTATTTTTAATATAAATTTTTTTCTTTCTATATTATAATATGTTGTAAATATTATTATAATACATAATTATTAATAATGATAAATTTACTTAACAAATAAAATAAAAATAAAATATCAATTGATTATTTTGAATTCAAAATATAATTATAGATGAATATTAACTTGTTTAAATTTTAATATTAGATTGTAAACTTATTAATGATATTTTTAATTTTTCACATATTATTAAATTTACTTTTTATTCTCGAATAAATGTTAATTTTATAATCATGGATAAATATCTTTTATATTTTTTATTTATATTATTAAAAATATATTAATTTATTCACAACCGGTCCGACCCCAGTCCAACCACTGAACTTTGAACCATTACCTCATCCGATTCAATGTCCGGTCCAGTTTTTTGAACCTTGTATTTTATACTAATATAATAACCACATTTTATGTTGTTTTTTCCATGAAAATGCTGAGATTTGATATAATTTTGGCATGATTTTATATAATTTGAGATATATTTACATTTCAGGAAAATTATGAGGAGTTTTGAGCATTTTAGAACCAAAAACATGAAGGAAATTGTGCAATTAAGAGTCTATACGATCCCAATCAATTCCCTCACTCGTGGGCGGGTGAGGAGGTGGAAAAGATGTCACTTTTCATATGGACCAAGCGTCAGGTTGTCTTGTGAAGAAATCCACACAACATCGAATGAAGATTGAGAAGAAGAAAAAAAATGCAAAAGACCCGGCACTGGGTGGAAAAAAGGCATAGCATACGATGCCGGGTGACGTTGTTTAAGACGTCTTCCTAACTTGATAAACAAGTAGCATGCGAAGTTTATAAATATAAGGCTTTCTGAACGTAAATGACACACAATTACTTATTCTAAAGCCCTAGAAAAGCTATTTTGAAGTCTTAGGAGCTTAAGGAGAGTATTCTGATGGAATATCCAGAAAAATTGAACGCGTAGTGAGGTTAAATTATTTTCTTCATATGCTACTTTTCTTTCTTTAGTTTTGTTATGATGTTTTGAAAATTTATTACTATTTTGTTATTAAGAACGATGTTTTTCCGTAATTAATTCTCCCAGTTAAAGGTTGAGATATAGCATAATTCGGATTGATTAAAGTTTACTTTGAGATTATGACTCTTGCTCTTTGACTAAATTCTTTCAATATAATTATATTCAATTATATCAATTTCTTTTGTTCTTTCTTGTTAATTTTGTGACTGACTACCATGAGATTCATTTTGAGAGTAAATTTGATAAACTGAAAGGTGAAAAGCTAACCTAGACATAAAGAAATAAATATAAATAATAATTCTAGAGATAAAATTAGGTGTTTATGATGATTCTAGTTATAGCTTCAAGATTTAATTAGAAACTTTGATTACAAGAGGGTGAATTAAAACATTATTAAATATAGACTAATTGATCGAGAGGTAATTAAGATAAATTAGGAATGACTATTACTATAATTATAAAAAATAATCAATTTAAGAATAAGTTTTAGTTGTTCTAAAAAAGTGAAACGCAATCCACTAGTGCTCTTAGAAATTAAATTAAACTCAACATATTTATTTTTCTATATTATTTTCATCTTTATTTTAATCCCTTCTCAACTTTTCACAAATTGTTCTTCTTGACTAAAATTGATTGAGTGAATAGTAACTTTCCTTGAGTATGACTCCTAGAACACTTCGGTATATTTTCTATATTACAATTAATCTTGAAGTAAGTATAGGGATGCTGATGGGTGAGTCCAGGGTTGTATTTGAGCAAAATTAGAACTACTGCTTGTGGGCAAGTTTAAGGATACTCATAAGTAAGTTTGAGGTTGCTCAAAGACAAATTCTTTGATACACTCAGTCAAAGTTTGATACTTGAAAGTCCTACTCTAAGCTATTAGTTAATTACTTTGTTAAACATTGTCATATGAAATATATTTATTGACTGGAGAACAAAAGAACTAGAATGGAGTCTAAGTGTTTTGATTGGTTTTATGCATGCAACTTGTATTTAAGATTAAAATTTCACTAGATAATTACTTTTTTAAAGTAATTTTATGGAATTTCATTGAAGATCTTCATTCTATAAAATAGTTAAATTCAATTTCAATGTGAAACCATTCAAATTATTCAGCTTGTCTTAAATTTGGCCCAACTTATAATGGCTTTACTTGACTCAATTAAGCACTTGGTCATTACGAGCCGGTTTGCCCATGTTTCTTTCGTGAGGCACTGGGCTATGGTAATATAGCGTCTATGAACAATTATACTTCTAATATACTCCCTCGACGGTTTATATTATATAATTTTTTATATGATATATTTTATATTTAAAATATAGTATATTAAATATTTTTTTTTCTATTTTATCCATTTTTAATTTTTTTTTATTCTTTATTTCAGATAAAAAATAATAATAAAATATATTTAATAAAAATAAAATAAGAAATATTAATATTTATAAAATTTAAATAAAAAATAATTTCCTTTTTATATATATATATATATATATTTGATATATAATATTTCATAACATGAATTAAAAAGAATATAAAAAGTTTCTAATCATGCTGAGATTTACATTATACATTATGTATAGGAGGTTAAAAATTGTTTATTTAGTTGAGAGGCTAACCCTACATAAATTGGGTTTAATACTCAATTAACTTAAATGAGTTAAAAGTTACAAGGTCAATTTATTATCAAAAAATTCAGATTATTTGATATAGGCAAAACGATTCGCAAGTTCCAAGTTAAAGTTACAAAGTAAATAAAAATTCAACAAAATCTGTTATTTGATATTAAAGAAAAAAAATTAAAGTATTTTTATTGTCTTTCATTATTGCCATTGGGGCGTGTTAAGAAGAAGAATCCTTATTCACCCGTGCAATACGGGTGCATATATGGTTGAGTCTAAAATTCAGATTCTGGGTTTGTCTCCGTTTTAAGCGTTCATGTAATCCCGCTATACCACACTACAAAATTCAAAGAATAACAACGCAGAGAGAATAGAAATTCTTCGTTTTCAATCCCTGACTATTTTTAAGCAGATTGTTCAGTCAATGAGTGCCACAACTGAGATTGAGATGATAAAAGCGACAGCCTAATAAATCACCCGAAACAAAACCACAGCAGAAGAAACAACTACTTTCACCCAGCCTAAACTCCATTATTCCAAGACGTTGTTTGGAATGAAAAAAAAAATTAAAGGAAGGAAAATACTGAGAAAGAAAATAAGAATCAACCTAGATAAAGGTATATAGGTTTCTAGTTTCCTTCTTATTTTCTTCTCAAATTTTCCAATCCCTTCTATTTTCTTCTCATTTCTTCTCAAACAAACGGATGGTAAATCTACTGAGTAATGCTACTTAGTTCCTCCAGTTTCCATCTGACTCACCACCACCACGAGAGTAGCGAGATCCATGATCACCATAACCGCCTCGGCTGCCGTATCCCCCACCACCATTCCTGTTGTATCCACCATCACGGCGTCCACCGATACCACTTCCGTATCCGCCTCCACCACGGCTGTACGCACTACCACTGCCGTACCCCCCGCCGCCGCCGCCGCCGCCTCTTCCACGAGACTGAGCTTCGTTCACCGTAATGTTTCGACCATCAAGGCTCTGACCGTTCATGCCTTCGATCGCGTCCCTCAAAGACTGCTCAGATGAGAAGGTAACGAATCCGAACCCTCTTGATCTTCCGGTCTCGCGATCGTTGATAACCTGGACCCAAGAGAAACAAAAAAATAAGATCGAATGGACCAAGCATATAGAAAGTAGAATAACCGATCGATCTTCGCCTTTGGGAGAAAGGAAGAAGATGAACGTACCGATTGGCATGAGAAATAAAAGAATCATAGATAGTAACACAAGTATGAGAGATCAAGTAACACAAACAGGACAGAGAGCACGGGATCAGATAGGGATAAAGAAAATCCGAATCCGAAGCGTGTCAGATCCGATCCCGCCGTCGCATCAAACGGACCTTCGATTCGACTATGTCGCCGAAAGGAGCAAAGGCCTTGCCGAGGGCATCGTTGTCGGTGGTCCATGCGAGTCCACCTACAAAGCAACGGTACTCAACATCTGCGGAAGCCATTGAGGCAAAAGGGGAAAAAGAGGGTAGAAACCCTAGAAATTGGGATAGAATTTGAGTGAATAAGAGAAAAGGAGGAAAAGCAGCACTCCACCCAAGAAGTGTAAACAAGCGGTGACAACCACCCCTACCTTAGGGGTTATTATATAGCGGGCGATATACTAACTATGGTTAAGCTGACTGAGTAAGAATTACCCGTATTGTCTTTAGCTATGGTTAACGCTAACTATATCGGTTTACGGGGCTCTGGATCCCCTGCCATCCCAGCGCAAGAATGAAAGACGGGTATTTAATATAATTTTTATTTAAGTCTTATACCATAAAAAAAAATCAAATGATTATTTTTTATCTTAAAATAATTTTAAGATATTTTAGATTATTTATTTTTATCATAAAATAATTAAAATTTCTAAATAAATATATTTTATTAGGATATTTAAATTTAAGTTAATTTATTTTTAAATTTATTAAAATTTATATTTTATTTTTTATTTATTTATAAGATTTAGTTATTTAAATTAAAACTTACCTTACATTTAAATTTACTATAATTAAAAAAATAATTATTTTATCTTAAAATTTTGGTAGAACTAGAATTTAAATTTTAGAACTTATCCATACTTCTAAATATTGAATTTGATATTTTTTGTTAGTGACATTTCTTTCTCCCTCAAATTTTCTACTTTTTCCTTTATTTTCTTTATCTCTATACCTTATCCTTCCCTGAATCTCTCATTATGATTTGAATAAAAATCAAATGACTTTAAAGGCACTTGTTATTTCTTACAATTAAAATTAGGTAGATTGGGGAATAGATAAGAAAAATGGGATATAATATTTAAATTTATTAATAATATAAATTATTATAAATTTTATATTTTATATTCATAGACATGGAGATAACAAAGGATCTTTCTTGATTTACTTTGAATGCTATATAAGAAAATTGTATTATTAAAAAATAATGAATATATATTTACTTTCTTTATGATTATTATTGTCTTGCAACAATGCATAAAAAGTATTCACTTCGAAGAATACGGACTCATTATTTTGCATGGTGGATTACTAGATTCTCTCCAATATGGATCAATGTTCATGTAGTCTCACCAATGGCAATTGAGTTTCAACAGTAGCAAAAAACCTGATTTCCAAAAAAACAATAATCAATAACTTGGAGGAATAGATAATCAAGGTGGATTCTTTATTCTGAGTTTTTGAATTTAATTTTGAAATATACAAAAAATAAAATTGCAACAAACAGGATTATTCTTACTCAATAATAATACACTATATTTGAAAAGGGAAAACGTGATAAACTAAGTAGGCAAAAATTAAAAATATATTATCATTATTATTTCAAAATAAATGAAAGTGTCGTTTTATTTTTATTATAAAAAGTATACTCAAAACACTTTTTATGCATATATTGAGATTTGGTCCATTCAAATTTAATTTAGATGGTGCAGGTTTAATATTTTTAATTTTTACTAACATCATATTTTAAAAAATAAAAGTTATAAAATTATTTTTATTTTAAATTATAAATCTAATATAATAAAACATATTAAAATAATTAAATTAAAATCATCCAATTTTAATTTGAATGACAGTCAACATCGCGTGCTTATACTCCTATGAGTCTATGAGTATGGAAGGTGGACTCGTTCAAAGTTAGAAGGCCCTGTGCCAACCCAAAAGTCGTGTTTTGGCTGTGAAACGCAGCTTTTGCATGCACGAAGAAGAGTGCAGGCATGACTGAGTGAACAGTGATAATTAAGAACTTGATTTAACTGATACCAACTTAATTAGAGATTTTTTTAATTTGAGTCCTATGAATAGCTGTGTTAAATACTTTGTGCTTGAGTTTTATTATCTTTATAATTTTACCTGACTCAATTTAATTAGTATAAATTCTTCAATTTAAGTTGAATAAGTCCACTGGCAAGTATTCTAAGAAAAAAAATGGCGGTAAGAGAGGTGGATTCCAAGGTCACTTGAAAAAGCTGCCGTTGCAACTTGTATATGAAAAAGACAACTCCAGATGTTTTGGTACCACCTGGCCACTTGCATCAAAATAAACATGCATATTTTTTTTTCAGCCAACAAACATGAATATCCATTGTTAATCATTTTTACTATAATATTCTTGTATAGCAATCAAAGTAAAAAGATCAATTGTTATCGCTATTTTATTAATATAAAATTTGTGTCCACCAAAATATAAAAAACATAAAATTTATAACAATTTACTTTGTTAATATATATATATATATATTTTCCTACAAAAGTGGAGCTATTTAGCAACTTCTTGAACAACTGAACTCTACTGAAGCATTTTTTAGTTTCATATACTTTCCATTTTTTCACACTATTCCTTAAAAAAAAAAGTGAAAGAAATATAATATTTTATTATCAGTACAATTGTCTTAAAACTAAAGAAAGTGAGATCAAAATTATAGTTGGCAAAAAATGAAAAGTATGAAAATCTGACGTTTTAATAAATTTATTTATATTGATGTGTCTTTAATCATATAATAATAATAAATATAAAATATAAATTTTTAATTTTTTTTAGATTTTGTGTAATACACTGAAAAATATCTGGAACCACGATTTCCTACCAGCAATGAAAAAATCCCGGTGGCATTCTTGCTTAACAAGAGATTCCCTCGAGCATTAACACAATCACGAAGGACGGAAGGGACTGTTACCACACCATTTAAATTACTCCTTCTAAAATTCGTTAGTAGTCCATCCTGAACAGCTACCCAAAGGAATGCACCCATTCTTTGTGCACCTTTCCACTCCCAAATGGTTCTGAATAAAGCCCTCAATATAGGCCTCATGACAGAAATTGAGCCCAAATTAGATTTGACCATTTTGGGCTAGGTAATGGAAGCCCAAAGTGCAATTTCCATTTTACATCGCAAACAGCCGTTGAAAAATGAAAATTAATATATTACAATTTGAGTTCTCAGTAATTCAAATTCTTAACTTTGGACTTATTTTTCTTCTTCAGAATATTCTATTTTTTCTCCCATACTTTTCTTTTTTATATAATTATCTGATTAGATCAAATTCAAGTATTATCAGATTCAAATAGGAGTAAATCTTTTAATGTAATTTTTTTTATTTACGATACTCAAACTTAAAATCTTATTTAAAGAATGTTGAGTCTCTGGTCATTCAACTCAACTGTTTTATAAAAACACTTTCACAACTTTGTGAAAATTCTTTCTTTCTTTTATAAAAGATATTTTTGTGACATTTTTATTTTTAAAGAAGGCGTGCTCATTTTTGGAATTCTATGATTCCCTCTTCATAGCATATTCTTGTGTTATCTTATCTCCTTAAAAATCTAATACACTATTTAGGATTTATGAGCAATATGTTTTGTATATTTATTATAATTTATGTTGATTAGAAGTAAATTACATACTCCTTAGGGTCTAAAATATAAGATATTTTTTTAGAACTTTTATGTGGTTTATAATAAAATATGTTCTGTAATTTTTAGTAATGGTTAACTTTTTTTTCTATTTATTTATAATTAATCTCATAAATTGTAATGAAAATAAGTAGGAAACAATTTTAATTATTAGTAATTAGTAAGAATAAAAATAAAATGTTGGACTTTTCTTGAAAAATTTAAGAATGTAAAAAAAAAAAATTTAAAATATGTAAAATAATTAAAAATATCTTATATTTTATATTGAATGAAGTATATTGTATTTATTTGGATGGACGAAATTTGAAAACTGAGTCACGTGATTCATAATTTGTAAATTGTTTAACTTGTTTATATTTTATATTAATTAATCTTGTGGATAATAGTGATATTAATGTCCGGATCCGTTCAACCTGATTTGTCTGTTAACTTGTGGACTTGCATTATATTGTATTCTATATCCATGTCTTGATGTCTAAAATAGTAATATTTTCATTAAAAAAAAATCTCAAGCGCACAGATGTTTTGTTTTTTTGGGAATGACGTATTTGGTTTTATTTTTTTGGTGAAAATGACGTATTTGGTATTTAAATCACTATCTATACTACCTTTCTTTCTCCTCTTCTAAAAGCCATCAAATGTGTGGCCAAAAAAAAAACCACTTACAGAAGATATATTTCTCACATTCTAGAAATAATCCATAATTTGATGCCCTTATTTTTTTTTTTCCTCAAAAAAGTTTCTCAAGTAAATTTATTCATCCTACAGGGTCTGAATGAATCAATTCAAGGACTTTTGCTTGTTTTTCTCTCTTTTTTTTGACAAATTCTTTAGATATTTATGGACAAAAAAATAAATAAACAGAGGTGTTTGTTTGAGAATAAGTCAAGATATTGTTTTATTCCAACGGCTATGTCCTTGATAGCGGTGGCCTACCTTTGAAGGCGAAATATACGAATCTATTGGTTTATTGATTATCTAATTATTGCTTTTATTTAAAAAAAAAAGGTCAAATTTATAGAGATTTTCAGAAGAGAATAGTCAACAAGCAAACTATTTGACTCTAATTTCATAAATTAGGTAACAAAGCCCCGTTATTGGATTCACCCTTAAACATATTCTCATCCGTTTTCAAATTTTAACCTCATTTACTATTCCCTCATTTAAAAAAATAAATAAAAAAGGAAACAGGAAAATATTTTATGTTCAGTTCAAGGCAAAACAGCCTTTAACCTAAACACATAAACTTTACGCAATTTTGTATATTATATTTTGATGATTGCTGAGCCAATAACTCACGCTAACAATATTTTTTTAAATCTGACTTCATTAGTGAGGCATCTCATTCAAAAATTTAAGCTGTGAGACGAACATCATGTATATAACATATTATTACTAAAAGTATAAATATACATCGTAATTTTCTTACAAAATATATTTATACACATCATATTATTTTCTAGAAGTTTTCATATTTCGGAAATATTATTTTCATTTTAACACAATAACAACAACAACAATAGCCTCATCCTACTATGTGGGGTAATAAAAGAAAATTTACCTTTTATATAAGTAACAAAATAATCATTTAACTATTTATCTCTGCACGATTTTGCATTTAAGTTTTGATGATATGCATAATGAAAACCATTCTTTCAATTATTGTAATTGTCACCAATAATATCAAAACTAGCTCTAAAAGCAAATACACTAATGCTTATAAGCTTCTTATAGTCTCTATAAGCTTTAGAAAAATCACTTATTTCTTCACAATTGATATATCCTTATTAAATTTAGAAAATGGATCACTTGGATTTAAAAAGTCAAATTATATATAGATATGTGATATGTAAAATAGACATATATATATATATATATGATATGTACAATAAAATATGTGATGTAAATATTAAATATGTAGAAATGTTTAATACTTCTTTCGTCCCATATTGTAAAACATTTTAATGCGGTATTTATGACCTTTTACCAAAAATACCCTTAATAAAATCATTCTACAAATATTCTCTCTCTCTTTTAATAAATGATAGTCCTTCCAACCCTTAATATATGATCATTTTAACCAAATCACATGGATTAAGAATAAGAATTGCAATTAGTTAACTACCTTGACATTTTAAAAAATCACATTGTCTTTTCAAAATTACCCTTATTGAATTTCTTTCTTTCTCTCTCTCTATGAATTAAATAGAGGTATTTTTTAATACATAATAAATACTGCCCCGTATTCTAGAAATGATCATATATTTAAGATCAAAGTAAAAGATTCTATATTTAAAATCGGAGGGAGTACTACTATAATTATTATGTTAAAAAAATAGGGAAATGACATTTTAGGACCAAAATATTCAATTAATGTCATTTTGGAACCAAAACATTCTAAAATAATAAAAAAAGACCATGATCTTGAACTAATCAAAAATTTAAATAGGAAATAATCTAAATGCTTTTATTAAAAAGTTTAACATTTAGCTCCCGCTTTTTACTACTCAAGTTCCACGATTTGACACTGAGCTACCCCAATTTTACATTGGACATATTACAATCGCGAAAAAATTCAACTTAGGAATCTCGGTGTAAAATCAGGGAAACTCAATGCCAAATTGCGGAATCTAAGTAGTAAATAGTAGGAGTTAAGTGTTAAACTCTGGGACCGATCAATTGAATTCTTTGGTGATCATAATATGTCTAGTGTAAAACTAAGGAAATTCAATGTCAAATCGTAAAACTTAAGTAGTAAATAGCGGGAGCTGAGTGTCAAACTCTAGGATTAATTAGTTGAATTCTTTGATCATAATATATTCAGCGTAAAACCAAGGTAATTCAGTGTCAAATCATGAAACCTGATTAGTAAATAGCAGAAACTGAGTGTCAAACTCTGAGATTAATCAGTTAAATTTTTTGGTGATCATAATGTATCTAGTATAAAATTGGGGTAACTCAATATCAAATCGGAACCTGGGTAATAAATAGTATGAGCCGAATGTCAAATATATTAACAAAGGTATTTAGATAATTTCCTATTTAAATTTTTTATCAATTTAAAACTATTGTCTTTTTCTGTCATTTTGGAATATTTTAATCATAAAATGATATTAATTGAATATTTTAATTCTAAAATATCATTTTCCAAAAAAAATAAAACTCAACCAACATGCTCCCTCCATCCCAAAATACAAGGCAACAAGGACGATTTTTTTTGTCCCAAATTATAAGGCAATATGATTTTATTTGACAATTTTGCCCATTATTAATGGAGTGTGTAGTATTGTAAATGATGAAACTTAAATGCACTTAGTTATATCTTTTATATACTGTTCTCTAATCAATTAATTCCATGTATCCTTTTCTTGTCAACTTCTCCTTTGCACTAACTTTTACTTTAACGCCACTTAGAAGCCCCACAGTCCCATAAACCAAGAACAAATCAACAAATCCCATACTCTCTACAAAAACCCATATGATAAAAAGCAGTAATCGGCGACAATGCTACCATAGCCTTCTTACTTCTTTCTCTATCGAGTTACCTTCCACCGATCCTCTGCAACAAAAAAAAAAGCATGTCCAGCCTATGCCATCAAAAAGGCTTTCTACATTTTTTTACTACAATCAAATTTATGTGCCTCATTTTGTAGAGAACCATGATTATGCTATTTTCTACTTGTATTTACATTTCTATGGTTCAACATGAAGAAAATATTAATGCCGTGGTCAAGAAAAAGACATTGCCACCAAAGCTCAATCTTTCATGTTTTATTCTCTTTTAGATCTCATGGCACAATTGCTACTTCACCACAAAGTACTTCATATTACCAATCAAGGCTCATATCACATAAAACCTTATGAGAGTAACAAATCCCCTTATCTCAAAAGAAAAACAGGCGTCAAACATTTGAAACATCTTTCAAATCACAAAAAATCACCCTCACCCATCAAAACCAATAAGGAAACCCAGTTCAGATTTTAGAATTTACTAACAAATCTCCTGATCTCTAGATAGAATTAGCCAAGATAGAGGGATCCAGAGGTGGGATTATAGGCAAGCAACACTAATTGGTGTTGAGGTGGAGGTGTCCACTAGGAGGTTGACTTGAGGCTGAAGAAATAGTTAGTGAAAGTGAATCACAAAGAGAGAACCAACGAGAGTTTTATCGAAGGTACTAAAATACCTAACAAAAGAAAAAGAAGGAAATGTTAACGGTGTTGAATATAAAATGGTGAGATATGTGATGAGTTGGATAAAAAAACCAAATGGAGTTTATTGATTAGAGAATAGCATGTAAAGGATATAACTAACAGCATATAAGTTTTTTCCTTTTGTAACTTATGATGGAGTAATGAAATTTTTAGGTATTTGTATTTTTTATTTTTTGGCCTGAAGGAGTATTATCATTTAATAAGTTATACACGCGGCATAATCTCCTAAAGGCCCCTCATCTTCCTCCTCCCGTAAAATCCCCCTATTTTACTGATGAAGCATCTCAAGTTCCTCTTGCTCCTAGCACTGCAAAATGACAGCAATGGTGAGCAATAGGAGATTCTTATCTACCAAAGGATGAATTCCCAGTGGTTGAAGACTCCATCAATAGTGAGTCATTTGATTCCATAACCATTTCATCCAGCTGAATGCCATCAGAATTTTTAGGCAATAGGATAACATTTAAGTCAAGTAGCAAGTGTGGACTTGAGTTATGCCCTGTGAAATCTCTCATATGGTCATAACAGAGCATCAACAGATCCAATTTCTCTGATTCAGTTGTTGGACCATTTCAAGCCTCTCTATCATCATCTACAAAGCTTGGGTCTATGTTTATGTCCAACATGAGGATGATTGTTAATTGTGGATGATAGACGACATTATTAATCTTCTATTGCAATAAACGGTGAAAACAGGGACCTCCAAACCATTTTAGTGTCAGATGAAGTTGTTCAAATTTTCTGGCATTCTTCCCCCCTTGTTACAGGTAGTGACCATGTGCACATAAGACGTCTCATAACACTTTACAATGAATTTATATATATATATATATATACACATTAAATAATTTTATTTGTTTATTCATTTTATTGGCTTTCAGTTTGTATTATTTGGGGATCAAAGTCATTGGATAGATTTAAATTAGATTAAATAAAATCTAGTAGATAAGTTTGATTCTTAGATTTAAGAGATTTCCCAGATTTAAGGAGATTATCTCATGATATTATGATTAAAATATTAATTTTATTATTTTTATTTGGATTTTCATTTTTATTATTAGAACATTTTATAATTAGATATATCTTTTAGATTTTTTTAGATTTAATAGGATTATTTAAGCCCAAAATATTTCTAATTGCTTTAGGATTAGATTTTTCTTATTTTACCTATATAAAGACCTCTATATAATATATTTTCTTCAGAGGTCATGAAATAATATTATTGTGTATTTTTCAATAAATATTGACTAAGTTATTTCTTTTTTCCCCCTTGTTTTCTGTCTCTCTCTCCTTTTTCCTTATCCAACCTACAGTGAGAAATGATCAACCTTGTGGATGTCATTATAGTTAGGGATTTAAAGATGAATTTTTCTAGGGTTCTAACTGATCATCTTCTAAATCTTGTGAGTAAAGTTCTTCTGCTATTCTATATTTTTTGAGCTACTTAAGGCAAGTCTCTAAGGGGTTCATATCACGTTTCTTTCAGCATTCTTCCTCCTCCGTTTCTGGCAATCATCATGTATTTTCCAAAGCATTCATACTGTTCATATTTTCCGATGTTCTTGGGTTTTTGTGTGTAACAATGATTTTTTAAGCATGGTAGACGGTCTAGATGCTTTATTCAGATTAGCGGTTCACTCTTATTAACTAGCATTTTCATTGGTTGTTAACTAGCATTTTGATTGGTGTAGTAGGGTATCATCAAGATTCACAACTCAGGTGTGCAGTAATTGGTTTCCTTTCTTTCCTATGCAGCCTTTACACACATGATCTTAAATAACTTGATCTTTGAAATTCCTTTCACTTTAATAATGTTTAATAGGCATAAAGTATGAATGTTTGGATTTTTCTGAGAAATTTAAGAATGTAATATACTTTTTTTAATATGCATGAAATTGGTAGCTTTGTCTTACATTATGAAATGGAGGGAGTACACTAGCTCTAGTGAAGTATAATATTATTTTACTTAAGTATACTATCTCAGGTTTGAAACTATGTATAGGTAGATAACGCCTTTGGAAGATCTAACCTTCATTTGGGGCTCAACTCAACTTGATCTATATTAGTTAAAATCTAATGTGACTTTCATAATGGATGGTTTGCTAAAAAACAAATCTAACTTATTTATTTTTATGTCAAACAAATGTTATATTAAATTCTAACTAATTTGAATTAAGGTGGGTAAAACTATAAAAGATGCAAAACTCTCTTAATAAATATTTAATGCAGCTATATATACTCAAATATAATATCACAAATTAAGCTAGCATAACCCTACATGTCCTAAAAGAATTATGTGCTCTTAGTATAAAAGGCACTTTATTTCTTTTGTACGTTTCAATTATAGTCCCAGAGCTAAAGGGACCATAATAACTCTGTGGTTTTTCATACACTTTCTCTCGAATCACACAAGTAACTACACTATTAATCATTTTCTACTATTAAAAAATTGGGAAAATCTCATATAAATGCCAAGAAATGAAATTAATTAATTTGGTTACACAACTTACCCTAATTACAATTTGGTACCGAGGTATTAAAATGGAATTATGAAATTAAATAGAAATGACAAATATACCCTTCCTTCATTTCTTCCCCTCTCATTCCCTTTCCTCCCTCCCTCTTCTGGTGATTTTTCCAAAAGGGGTCACTTTTTTGACACCAGTGGCTTTTCTGGCGGAGGTTATCGATGACACCAACTTTCCAACGGCAGTTTCCAGTGCTTGTAATTCTAGTGGAGGTGATTGGCATTAGTAAATTTCACTGGCGGCTTTTTCGGCAGCGGTGAATTTTCTGGCAACAACTTATACCTACTTGCAAATAGCTCAGAGTCAATTATAAATATATGTTATTCTCTTATAAATAAATAATTATCATATGTAAATAACATTATATTGACTAATATGACAATTGATGCATTGGTCAACCATTACTTTTAATGGTCAACCATTGGAATATAAGCATCAATTTCAAAATTACTTGCAAATTACGCAGAGTTATTTGCAAATACAAGATAGTTACTTGTAAATACATAATTATCACATGTAAATGGCAAAGAATCAATCATTGGGTAAATGGACCATGCCTCTGACTTGTAAATAACCTAATAAAGTATGCATAAATATACAATTCACTTATAAATACATGATGATTATATTTAAATGGTTTGGTATCAATTATGGCAAACAGACCAAACTTGTGATTTGTAAATAATTCAATAGCAGATAAAAAAAACAAAAGATGATTTCCAATTGATCATCGCTTATTTACAATGGATCCTCATTTAGTTACAAGATGTTCATTTGCAATTGATTTTCATGCATTAACAATTGATCCTCACTAAATTGCAATTAATCCTCATGTATTTACAGTGGATCTCATTTATTTACATGTTCATTTGCAAATAATTTTCATGCATTTACAATTGATTCTCTAGTATGACTTGGAAATATACTAGCATTAGCTGGAAATTCATCTGAAAATAAGGAGATGCTATTTTTTTTAAACAATTCTACTGATAATGTTGTAGTTGTAAATTCTCTAGTATAATTTGGAAATTCACTAACATCAATTGGAAGCAACAAGTCTTAATTTAATATGTCTAAATAATTCAATTTACAAGTGATCCTATTAAATTTAGATGTGGTCCTTGTGATCATGATATAGCTGTAAATTTCTTATAATCACTTGGAAATTCACTTTATTAATTAAAAATTACAAGTCTTAATCTAACATGTCTAAATAATTTTGTTTACAAGTTAAAGTGTATTAACATGTAATAACCATGTATTCATAAGTTAAAATCGAGCATTTACAATTGCTATTGGCTATTTACAGTTACAAGCATTTTTTAATTGATACAATATCATTTACATGTGATAATCGTGTATTTACAAGTACATATCACTTATTTACAAGTAACTCTAACTTATTTGCTAATGCTTTTCATATTTGATGCTATGTCCTGATGGTCTATCATTAGAGGTGATAGCCGATTTACAAGTGCCACTCGGGTTTCCCATGGAATTTGGTCATTCCATGTGAGTGACATGTGACAACCATGCATTTAGTTATTGTGACCGTGTATTTACAAGTATATGTGGTCCATTTGCAACTTATACTAGAATTTGAATTTCATATCAATGGTTGAGCATCATTGATGGATAGTCCATCAGTGTAACAATTAGACAGGACCAAGTCCATATCAAATGGTGCATTGCTTAACCATCAGAAGGCATCCTCTAATGGTCAACAAGTACACCATTCCTCATGAGGGGGTGTATTTACAAGTGATAACTGTGGATTTTCATGTTCTTGTAATGTACTTGCATGTCATATTGACAGATTAAAAAGTACAACCTAGGTTTCCCTTGAACTTAGTCATTCCATGTGGGTGACATGTCATAACCATGCATTTAGTAGTTATGACCATGTATTTGTATCTGTCATTGATCTATTTGCAACTAGAATTAGGCCATTTGACCTTGGAGATAGATGAGATAGATGTTCGACCATAATTGATGGATCGTCAACTAGTGCAGTAACACTACATGTCAACTTCACTAAAGTCACTTGCAAATACATAATATTTGCTTGTAAATAGATGATATTTACTTGTAAATATATTATTATCACATGTAAATGATATTATATAAACTAGATGTGACAATTAATGCACTAGTGGACCATTACTTCTGATGGTCAACTATTGGAACATAAGCACCGATCTCAAATCCACTTGCAAATAGACTAGAGTCATTTGCAAATATATGATATTCACTTATGAATATATGATTTTGAAGCATGTGTACAACTTGTAAATAGCTCAATAACACTTGCAAATATATGACTTTAACTTGCAAATACACAGTTATCACATGTAAATAATTTGGTATAAATAACCCTAAGGAACATGCAAATACATAATTTGCCCATGTAAATACACAGTTATCATGTGGAAATGCACCCAAATAATAAAGAAATTGAAAGCAACACATCTATACATACATGAATTACCAAGAAATTATACATTTCAAGTATCCCTAAGTTTACAACAAACTATACATTACTTTTTTAAAAAAAAAAATTGTCCGGTAGAAGTGCACATTTTTAATAAAAGAAACTATCTTGGCATTGTAATGCCTATTTCTTACAAAAATACTAATATATAGAAAATTGTTTCTCTAGTTTAAGTTTGGCCTTCTCTAATGCTATCTTGGTTGAAATTTGCTTTGATTCTCTCTCCTGATTAAGTTTCCTTGTTGTGCCTACATGCCCAGCTACAATCTTTAAGCTTTCTTTAGCCAATATCACACTTGCATTGATCTTACCAAGATGAGTCTCTATCTGTCAGTACATTTAATTCAATCTGCTTTTGTCTTTGATCTTACCAAGATGAATCACCACCTCTATAGCATACATGAATTGTTTACTCTAACATAAAGATATCAATTTGTCATAATTCAGTCAAGTTACAGAAGTTCAAGAAGCATGCCATATCAAAATCTATTCATCAGCATACAAATTATATAAATATGAGATAACTTGGATAGCATATACTTTTATCTCAAATACAATGACCATAAGTATATAACTTTAACATGCCCAGCCACCAAAGTAATTCATATAAGTAAGAATAGCCTTTACTTCCAATCAAATAAGATTACTAAAGAAGTCAGGCACTATAAGTAAGAAAAGACATTGCATAGATGTTGAACTAATATGACAAAGGAGAAGTTGAGGATACAATTAATAAAAAGATCTAAGCATCAATTAGATTCACAATCATGGGTCCAAGATTGCGAAATATATTAGCTCATATTGCTACATCCTTATTGATCCAATGAAGAAAATAAATGAGCAAACAATGTTTAGAAGTCAACTTCTCTACCAATGTATCAGCCTTTTAGGCTCCACCTTAAGGATATAGATAGAAAGAGATATCATACTAAAATACTTCAGCAAGTCAATTGGTTATTCATATAGATTACCAAGAATATTGCTTGAATTTCAAATCACTATGATCATGAAAACATATTACATAAGAGTCTTGATTATAACCAAGATTTAAACAACAATCAAAATAAATTGTCACAATGTTCATATTGTCATTAGTAAGTAGGTGAAGAAAAATATAGCCACAGATCCACTTACAAGCATCTAAGTCCAAAAATCATAGCTATGAAGTATGCTTTATTTATTCAAGTTCAACAAAAAAAGCAATAAGAGAACACACATTTTGAGATTGGGAAGTTGTTAGAAAGCAAAAAACAATTCTAGTAATGTACCTTCAACCTATGATTTAATGGTCACTATAGGATGGGACATCAAAAGGCATTTGAAGTTGTCCTCTTAACAATGAATAGAGGCACTAACTAGTCAAAAGCAAAGGTCTTGATTAAATCTTTAAACCAAACATAGTACCCATATTATAAACAAGTTAATCACCTTTGAGGCATTTCATCAAATGCTTGGTGGGTATATTTTAAAATGAATACAGAATATGATGCTTCCCTGTTTTATCAACCATAAGCAACAAAATATAAACCCAGAGGTAGCCTAAATGAGTATGTATCATATAGTAGCAAGGTATAAATAATTGAATGTCATACCCCAGAAATAAAGCACTCATTTTCCAGATGCAATAGGAGAAGACACTATTAAACTTGGAAAAAGATTACAAACAATACACAAAATGAACACCACAAGCTTACTGATAAAAGAAGTTGAATTGAGGACTTGAACCAAGGACAATTTTGTCACTATCCAAAGCTCTGTCAGCCGTCATCTACATAGCCTTCTCTGTACACTGCTCCTATAAATACTTGGTGCGTTCTTTGGCATCCATCGTAGTAGTAGATGGCATGGGTGTATTTGATCGTGGGAAATCGCAAGTTGTTCAAAGGTCAAATCTCAATCTAGGATCACTCAGGTTAGGGCTCGTTTGGGGTTTTCGGAGACATTGGTGACAATTTCAACAAATGGAGAGGAGAAAAAGGAAAGATGTAGAAGAAGGAGGTAGCGGTGAAGAAAGAAGGACGATAAAGGAGGAGCACGAGTGAGGGATAGATCGAGCACGAGAGGATTTCAATTTAGAGCAATGGCGCAAAGGTTGTAGAGGAAGAAGAGGTAGGAGGAGAAGAGGAAGGGAAGGAGACAATGAGGTTTTAGAGGAAGGATGCAGCTGCAATAGGGAGAGAAAGAAACTGTGAGAGATAGAAGGAAACATGATATAGGCGTTTTTGACTTTTTAATTTAATTATAAAATTTCATTTTAATGCCTAGGTACCAAATTGAAATTAGTGAACATTTTGTAACTCCTTTTAAATTAACTTATTTTTTTGGTATTTATTTAGAATTTTTCCAAAAAGAATAGGCACTTACCTCATTAAGTAAATGCAGCTTTATGATTGATGAAATTATTACTAAGGGCTAACATATAGAATCATTTTGAAACACCAATTTCTAACCACTTCCTGCATTAAAAAAATGCAAGTGTTTTTACGTATGATTATGTCACCTTGAAAAAAAAGAGAATCTTTTCTCCTATTTAAGATTTGAATATTTTCAATGGAAACTTCCCTTTTTTTAACCATATTTCTGCATCTTAAACGTGAGAAAAAATTATTTTATATTAGTTAAAGTTATTTAATTGGTATATATATTTTAAAATTGTCCTCAATTAATATTTTTTTATGCTAGATTAATTAACTCTGGTTGATTTGATAAAGGTATTTTGAGAATATCACATTTATTGTTACATAAATTTATATATTTTTTTATATTTTGAATCAACCCTCCTCTTTAAAATTTGTTTATATTTGAGACTAGAGGGAGTATTTCATAAAAACAGAAGGGAGATGGGGAAATTAAAATAATTGTTTATATGGTATATATTTTAGAGATTTAAACCTCTTAAAAGCATTCGTAAATAAAGTTGTTTGCTCTTCAATTCGGGTAACTACTTGAGGGTTCCTTCTCTTTAATTTCTAGTAATGGAGAGTTATTCGTCGTCATCATCAGTTGATTTTTTGTCCAATTTTTTAGATGCACAGAATATAAATTTAATTTGTTTTATTCTGATGGATAATTTTAAATTTATTAATTTTATGTTGATTTTTTTTTTACATCTAAAAAATTAGACTAGTAAAATTAATGTAAACAATCGAACTTTTTTTGTTTTTGCCAGAGTATAAACAATCCAACTTAAACATGTATAATCCATATATTTCTTTAAATATACAAAGGAATTTGAAATAAATAAGTGGGATTTGATCAGCAATATTTTTTTTTGTCTCGTCATTAATTTTTCTCCTTCCTATGACTCAGCCCATAACCATATCCAGTCCGATCTCAATATACCTCCTATTCTCCTTCTTATATTAATTGGGTAACCTCAGCTCGCAAGTTCTAACCATTCACCACAGACTTCTCCCTCTCGTGGCTAGCTAAAAAAAAAAAGCATTATGATTTTATATATAATTATATATATAGAGCACTAAAATCTGATCTCACCGAATTTAAGTATATTTGAATTAGTTTATTTATAAATAATTACGAGGATAAGTGTTTATTCATAATAAATTATGAAAATAAGTGATTATGTCAAAAGTAATTTGTGATTGAATATTTTTACCTCATAAGTGATTTTGAGAAAAGAAATATGTTTGAATATTGGAGGTTTAAATGATTATAGAGTGGATAATGAAAAAAAAAGTGAAATAAGTGATTATGGGAGAATAATTAATTATCATAAGTAGAAAAAATTAATTTTTTCCATAAATATTTATTTAAGATATAAGTACTTATTAAAAAGTTATTTATGTTTAACAACTTCAACATATAATCGCTTATAGGATGTGTTCCGTCAAAAGACCGAGAGACTATCCCTCTTTCACCCTGTGCGGTGCAATCCTGCCTTTAGGCTTATCTTTTCTCCTCTTTTATTGACCTTTTCCTAACCGTTAAGGTTAAAACCCTCTCCTTCCTGTAATCCCTAATTTATCGGGATATTTCATAAATGATCATTATGGAGTATCGCGCTCTTTTTGCATGATCCCTGATTTTTCGTCCTATAGTTATGATTCCATAACCGTTACTCCTAGCCAGGTGTTTTTGGGACAATACAATCTTCGTGGAGAAACCCGTAGTCGGCCATATGGCCAAGATGTTGTTCAGTTGGACGATCATTCGGCCATACGATTACTCGGCCTTATCGTTCGATAATCGATGTATTACTCGGCTCGTTGCGCTTAAGCTCGGCCTCCGAATTATAGCTCGGTTTATATGAGCCCGGAAAATGAGACTTCAAAGGAGCGTCCATCCACCTAGGACTTGTAATTTCGGCACGCTCGTTTTGGCCCGCACACTAGCCCCCCGAGCCCCGAGTCCAATTTGGATGAGGGGTCTCTGAATCACGTGACTGACTAAAGACTGGTTTTTTGAATTTGAATCGTTCCAGTCCCCTAGGGATTCCAGGACCTTCCTAGAGGCTCTTCAACGTTTCGGTTTCTAAAACTGTAATGCGTTTACACGTACGGCTGTGCATGGCATTATTTAATGCTGCGTCTTTTCATCAGCCGAAGCACGTTTCCCAATGGTGACGATTGGCTCCCTAAAGTCATGATTAATTTGCTCGTTTTCGAGGAGGAGTTTTCACTATATACGTGTAGGACTTGAGTGCTCATCCTTTTACTTCAACCTACATTTGCTTTTCATTTCCTCTGAATCTCTTCATCGTCTTTGGCCTCCTTTTCCTTGCCCCTTTCGTCATTTTTCTAGGTACGCCCTCTTCTGTTTTTCCCCCTTTTCTCAATTACTATGCAATATTCCATATCTTTTCCCAACCATCATGAGTTCAAACCGAGGATCTGAGGCATCATCTGGGTCGTCCTCTCATCGAATCCTAGTTGAAAGGGAAGTTTTGGGCATCGGGGAAGAATCTTCGCCGTCGCATTCTTCTTTTCCCAGTGGGGAGTTGAATTTTCGTCTAGCCGACCTTCCGGTTGAAAGGGAGGCTTCATCTTCTGCTACTGCCATGCAAGCGGCCGTACAAAAGTCACGAAAAGTCGTTTCAAGAGTTCAAAGAGACCCAGTTCCCGATATTCGACTTCCGGGATATTATTGGGTGAAAGGAGAAGTTGGATCCTATCACTCTAGATTTCGGACTACCGAATCAATTGTGGAGCTGAGGAAGTCGATTTCTCTGGCTAGCACACGAATAGAGGAGTCCGTGATTGCCGAGCCGTGTGCTGAAAATGAGCACGTTTTCCTGTCAGCGTTGCCAGTGCAGACACATTTCACATATATGTATAAAACGTTATTCGAGTCACTGGGAGTTGGCCTTCCTTTCTCAGACTTCGAGTGCGCTGTTTTAAGGGCACTGAATGTCGCTCCGACTCAGCTTCATCCCAACAGCTAGGCGTTTCTAAAGGCTTTCGAGGTCTTATGCAGAAAATTAAACATGACGCAGACCGCTTCGAAGTTCCTCTACTACTACCAGATCCGATTTGGAAATAAGATCGGCTGGATTTCCCTTAGTGGTATGAATAGGAGGGGGATAATCGGTCCTTATACCTCGTCATACAAAGACTTTAAAGGAAGTTTCTTCAAGGTGCGCCCAGCCGAGGGTTACTCGGAAATGTTCTTCGATGAGGGGGGCGACCCAGGTTTCCTCTATACTGGAATCGGACTCCCATCAAGTTCCAGTCTTGGTGTTATGAGGCTATGTCAGCATCCGAAAAGGCGGATGTTGACAAGTTAAATAAATTACCTCGCCCCCTGAATTGCAAAATCTTACTTAGGCTCCCCTACTCTCCAACCCTTAATAAAGATTTTAAATGTGAGTGCCGACTTTCTTTCATCTTCTGCTGCCATACTTGTTTCAGCTTCTAATATACGTTTACTATTTTGCAATGGTGATGGGGAAGTTCAACTGGCGTTCAATAAAGAACATGGCCCCATCGGCTGGACCTATCGCCGAGAATCTGCAGGCTCGCCCTGATAAAGAGGAGAGAGGGCGTACCGAGGTAATGGCGACAGCTGAGGTCGTTGAGATTCCCTCTTCTTCATGAAGCCCCTCAAGAAAACGTGCTCGACTTCCAGCCGCCAATGAGGAGATTGTATCTTCCATTTGCCGATCTCCCCTACCGTCTCCCGTTAGACGCTCGCCTTCGGGCATTGATCCAAACATTGCCAAATTTTTCGAGAGTGGCATCCAGGAAGTCGGGGACAAGGAAACTTTGCTGCGGTTGGGTCCCAAGGCTGTTTTGGAATCCATGTCGACTATGTGCCGGTGCGCCATGACCATGGCCTCGCTTTGTGGGGAGGAGTTTGAGGAGAGCGACCATCGTCTGAAAGCTGTCAAGGCCGAGCTTCTAGAAGCAACCAAAGCGAAGGACAAGGTTTCCTCGGAGCTCGCCGATGCTTCAAGGTCTCAAGCGGCTCTCCTTCTGCAGGTGGAGGAACTAAAAGGATTCTTTGCTGATGCCGAGATGAGGGTGCAAACAGTCAAAAAGGAGCGGGATGCCCTGACGACTGAGATTGCTTGGGCAAGGAACGTTGAAGCCGAGTCCTCAGCCCTCGCTGCTAACTTACAGAAGGATTTGGAACAAGCGAGGAAGAAGCAGGCCGAGCTTGAGGCTGATGTTCAGGAAGCCGTGCAACAGATAATGAAAGAGCACGTAGAGGGCTTCCATAAAGCCCTTCGTCAGGTGCATCTCTTCCTGCCGAAAATCAAACTCTCGGCATTTGATGTAAATAAAGACGTCAAAGATAGTGCGCTTGTGGATGAGGAGGAATTGTAGGACTGCCCACCTCCTTGATTGTCTTATTTCTTTTCTTTATTTTGACGTCTTGTCCAGACTTATTTTTAAATGATAACAGTCTTACTTTTACTTCTCGGTTCATACTTCGGTTCATACTTGACCGAATTTTCAACAAATTTTTGGTTCAAACTTGACCAAGTTTAATTCGAATGCTCAGTTCATACTTGACCATATTTTAACTTAACACCTCGGTTCATACTTGACCGAATTTTCAACAAATTTTTGGTTCAAACTTGACCAAGTTTAATTCGAATGCTCGGTTCATACTTGACCGAATTTTAACTTAACAGCTCGGTTTATACTTGACCGAATTTTCAACAAATTTTTGGTTCAAATTTGACCAAGTTTAATTCGAATGTTTGGTTCATACTTGACCGAATTTTCAACAAATTTTTAGTTCAAACTTGACCAAGTTTAATTCGAATTCTCGGTTCATACTTGACCGAATTTTAACTTAACACCTCGGTTAATACTTGACCGAATTTTCAACAAATTTTTGGTTCAAACTTGACCAAGTTTAATGAATGTAATCATGACAAAGAATTTCCTTTATTGAAGTAGGTAGGTGTGCCTCGTTAAAACCTTCTTGGCCAAAACCCCCTTTCGCATATCCTTTGGGACAAAAGACCGAGTTAGGAAAAAGAGTACATCGTCTTCCTTGTATACATTAACTAACTGAAATAATTTTTGAGGTGAGAGGCATTCTATGTCCTAGGGATTGCTTCTCCTGACAACTTTTCTAATCTATATGCTCAATTGCCCAACGCTTCTGTAACTCGGTAAGGTCCTTCCCAATTTGCAGCTAACTTTCCCTCGCCGACGTTCTTCCTTGCTTCACTCTGCTTTCTCCAAATGGGATCTCCACCAACAAAACTCCTTGGCTTAAGCCGAGAATTATAACGCCATGCCACTCTTTGCTTACAAGCTTCTTCTTGTATACGTGCATTTTCCCTGACTTCCTCAGATAGATCTAGTTCAACTTCCATGTTTTCCTGGTTCATACGTTGGTCGGGGAATATTTGCCTAAAGGACGGCTCTCCTACTTCCACCGGGATCATTGCGTCAGCTCCAAATGTCAACCTAAAAGGGGTTTCCTTGGTGCTCGACTGAGGCGTGCAACGATAGGCCCAGAGGATGCTCGGTAATTCCTCAGCCCAGGCCCCCTTCGCTCTTCCCAATCTCTTCTTGAGTTCTCCAAGGATAACCTTATTCGCCGCTTCTGCTTGTCCATTTGTTTGGGGATGCTCAACCGAAGACACTTGATGCTTGATACCTAGCTGTTCATAAAATTGCTTTAGGTTTCCATTAACAAACTGCCTCTCATTATCAGTAATCACCGAGTGAGGAATCCCATACCGGTAGATAATATTCTTCCATACAAATTTCTTTACTTGCTGTGCCGTGATCTTAGCTAACGATTCCGCCTTAATCCATTTTGTGAAGTAGTCTATGCCAACTAGTAAGAACTTGACCTGCCCTTTACCCATCGGGAAAGGTCCGAGAATATCCATTCCCCAGACCATGAATGGCCAAGGAGACGTCAGTGTGTGCAATTCTTCCGGCGGTGCATGACGTAAATTGCCAAACCTTTGGCACTCAATACACTTCTTACTATACTCAGTGCAATCAGCTCGCATAGTGGGCCAATAATAGCCGGCCTGGATTACTCTTGCTGCCATAGATCTTCCACCAGTATGCATCCCACACACTCCTTCATGGATTTCTCTCATAACATATTTCGCCTGTTCGGGAGTGAGGCATTTTAAGAGGGGGGTTGAGAATCCTCGCCTGTATAAGTCTTTTCCCATTATTATGTAATGGGAGGACTTCATCTTCAGTCTCCTTGCTTCTTTCTGGTCGTTGGGTAAGGTCCCTTCGGCCAGATAGTTCCAAATAGGGATCATCCAGTCCTGGTCCGGGCTACTCCCGACTATAACCTCCTCAAGATCCACACTGGGCTGATATATTGTCTCCCTAATGATCGTCTCATGCTGCCTAAGTCTTTTGACATTAGCCAATCTAGATAGCAAATCAGCTCGGGAATTCTCTTCTCTTGGAACGTGCTCAATCGCGAATTCAGCAAAGCATTCAACCAAGTGTTTTACCTTGTTCAAGTACTTTGCCAACTGTGGGTCTTTGACCTGGTAAGCTCCCGAGACTTGTTCAGAAACCAGCTGTGAATCACTCCGACACGTAACTTGGCTTGCTCCCACCTCTCTAGCTAAATTTAACCCAGCAATGAGAGCTTCATACTCGGCCTAGTTATTCGTGACTGGGAAGTCGATCTTAAGAGACTGCTCCAAAGTTATCCCTCCGAGGCCTTCCAAAATGATTCCCGCTCCACTCCCCTTGGTACTGGACGAACCATCCACATAAAGTATCCATTGGTTCCCCTCTTTGGAATTTTCAAGTGGGGTAAGTTCGGCGACAAAATCAGATAGACATTGCACCTTTATTGGCCCTCTCGGCTCATATCTTATGCCGAACTCTGACAACTCGACTGACCACGAGATCATTCGGCCTGCTAACTCAGGTTTCCTTAAGACCTGCTTTACGGGGTGATCAGTTTTTACAACAACCTCGTGACTTTGGAAATAAGGTCGCAACCTTCTCGCCGATATGACCAGAGCCAAAGCTAAGTTTTCAATAATCTGGTACCTCGTCTCTGCGTTGTGCAGTATTCGACTGATGAAATATACCGGTATCTGCTGCCTGCCTATTTCTTGTACAATCACCGAGCTAATTGCATGCTCGATCACCGACATATACAGTAATAATTCTTTGTTGGGGGCCGGCCGATTAAGGATCGGAGGTGCTGAAAAGAAGCCTTTGAAACTCTGAAACGCCTGCTCGCATTCCTCGTTCCACTCGTACTGCTCGGCCTTTTTAAGCAACTTAAGGAATGGCCTGGCTTTCTCTGCTAACCTCGGAATGAAGCGGGATAGTGATGCTAATCGTCCTGTTAGTTTCTGCACTTCTTTTATGTTCTGGGGGCTTCTCATGTCAATAATAGCTCGGCATTTATCGGGATTGGCCTCAATACCCCGATGAGTTAACATGAATGCAAGAAATTTCCCCCCAATGACTCCGAACACGTACTTTTCAGGATTTAACCTCATATTATACTTCCGTATTCTTCCGAACACCTCGCCAAGGTCGGCAGCATGTTTGCAGGGATCTTCAGACTTCACTACCATGTCGTCAACATATACTTCCAGGTTTCTTCCGATCTGCTCCTGAAATATTTTATCCATCAACCGTTGGTAGGTAGCCCCAGCATTCTTCAGTCCGAACGGCATCACCTGATAACAATAATTAGCGTTCTCAGTCATGAACGCGGTTTTCTCCTTGTCTAGGGGGTACATCCTTATCTGATTATACCCAGAGTAGGCATCCAAAAAGCTAAGTAGGCCACAACCTGACGCTCCATCTATAAGCCGATCTATGCTGGGGAGGGGGTATGTATCTTTCGGACATGACTTGTTTAGATCGGTGTAATCCATGCACATTCTCCACCTTTCATTAGCCTTTTTAACGAGTACCACATTGGCCAACCATGTTGTATATTCAATTTCTCGGATGAACCCAACATCAATCAGCTTTACCGTTTCTTTTATCATTGCCTTCCGCCTTTCCTCGCCTACCCTCCTCTTCCTTTGCGCTATCGACTTAGCTTCAGGGTATACCGCCAGTTTGTGGCACAAAAAATTTGGATCAATTCCCGGCATGTCTGAAGAAGTCCATGCGAACAAATCAGCATTGTTCTTCAGCATTCTTATTATCTGCTCCTTTGTCTCTCCTCTGAGTTGACTTCCAAGATTAGTGCACCGATCTTCACCGGCGAGCTGAAATTTCTGTAATTCTTCAATAGGCCTTAGCCTTTGGTCCTGCACATCAAGTCAAGGATCTAGCTCCACCAAGCTTACTGATGTTGTATCCTTCCTCGTATATTCACCATTGCCAACTACCTTTCCCCTGGTGACTTTTAGACTATTTACATAACATTGTCTGGCAACCTTTTAATCAGCCTTTATTGCAATTACGTTCCCAGACACCGAGGGAAACTTCATCGTGAGGTGCGGAGTGGAAACCACTGCGCCGACCTCATTTAACGCAGGTCGACCTATCAAGATATTATAAGAAGTTATTGCATCAATGATAAGGTACCTGATCATAATAGTTTTTGACTTGAGATTTCCCTAGAAGGTGGTCAATAGTTCCACACATCCTCGGGTATGAACGTGTTCTCCTGCAAAGCCGACCAAAGGATCACGATAAGGCTTAATCGTCTCCTCGGGTATCCCGAGCTTCAGAAAGGTGGTATAATACAAGATATCCGCCGAGCTTCCTTAATCTATCAGTGTTTTTCTAACGACGTAATTGGCCACTTCTACCAAAATCACCATGGGATCATCCTGATTAGGATCGACTCCATCAAAATCCTCACCCGAGAAGGTTATGGAACAAGAACTCCGGGGCGCTTGGTGCATCGTCGCATTTACTGTCCGAATGGCCCTCAGGTGTCTTCTTCTGCCTGAACTGGTTGCCCCTCCTCCGGCAAATCCATCAGTTATAGTGTTGATTACCCCTCTTATTCTGTTTTCTTCCCTGTTTCGAGTGTCGTCTGGCTGTCTTCTTTCCTTGTTCTGTTGCCGAGGTTTTTCCTGAGCTCGGCTCTGACCTCTATCGCGGCCTCGCCCATTATAGGAGGAACGATTACCATGACCCCTCTGTACAAAGTTGCCGAGATGCCCGGCCTGGATTAGTTCCTCAATCTTATCCCATAATGTTCAACACTCCTCCGTAGTGTGACCATAATTGAGATGGTACCGACAATGCTTTGATTGATCCGCCGTCTCCGGGGTGTGTCCGGGAGCTGGGAGCCGTATTAACTCGGTATTGCAAGCTTCTTCCAGAATTCGAGCTCGGTTAGTATTTAGTGGGGTGTAAAAGTCATACTTCGGCCCCCGGCTAGTACCTTCTCTTTTAAACTTCTCCTTCTCTAACATCGGCCTTAAGCTTCCACGGTTGTTTGATTCTGTTCGCTTGTCCAAATCAGTCCTAACCCTATTCCTAAACTTCGACACCTCCTCCATTTGTATATATCCGGCCGCACGATTTCTAAGCTCATCCATATCGGACGGTGGTTTTCGACATCAGCATCGTGTGCATTGCTACTTCAGGGTTTAGATTCCGGATCTTTACCGAGACTAATGAAAAGTGCTCCATGAAACTCCTTAGGGACTCATCCTTCTCCTGTCGCAAGTTTACCAACGCAGCCGAGGTAAGCTGGTGAGGTCGGCTGGTAGCGTACTGCGCGCTGAATTTATTAACTAAGGTTTCGAAGGAATCGATAGATCGTGATGAGAGCCGGGTATACCAATTCAAAGCTGCTCCTTTCAAGGACATAGGGAAGACCCTACACAAAACTGTATCCTCATTTGTTAACAGATTCACCTGCGTGACATACGCATCCACATGCTCATCAGGATCGGTAGTTCCATCATACCTTTCTAGGTTTAAGCCTTTCCACCCTTTTGTCAATGGCGTCTCCATGATGCCATCAAGGAACGGATGTCTCCGAACAGCCTGCTTATCCCCTCGCAAATTGTCACTGTTTGTCTCTGAGTGGTGTGTTTCCTCCCGTCGACTTCCCTCCTGATGTGATCGCTGAGTATCCCTATTGGTATTCCCCCGTTCCCCTCCACCAGGAGGAGAAGTACCTTCATGATAATGTTCCTGCTCCAACTGCCTATTCCTTTCACGCATCTCCTCGTTCTCCTTTCTTAATACCTCCATCTCCTCACGCATTGCCCGAATGACAGGGTGGTCCTCCAAAGAAGGCCTGTCTTCGAAGTGTTGTTCTCCTGCACCCGCACTGCTCCTGGTTCGCACCATGATTTTTGGTGGTGGTAGGATAGTTTTTTCTCGGCCCCATGGTGGGCGCCAAAAATGTTCCGTCAAAAGACCGAGAGACTATCCCTCTTTCACCCTGTGCGGTGCAATCCTGCCTTTAGGCTTATCTTTTCTCCTCTTTTATTGACCATTTCCTAACCGTTAAGGTTAAGACCATCTCCTTCCTGTAATCCCTAATTTATCGAGATATTTCATAAATGATCATTATGGAGTATCGCGCTCTTTTTGCATGATCCCTGATCTTTCGTCCTACAGTTATGATTCCATAACCGTTACTCCTAGCCAGGTGTTTTTGGAACAATACAATCTTCGTGGAGAAACCCGTAGTCGGCCATATGGCCAAGATGTTGTTCAGTTGGAGGATCATTCGGCCATACGATTACTCGGCCTTCTCGTTCGATAACCGATGTATTACTCGGCTCATTGCGCTTAAGCTCGGCCTCCGAATTATAGCTCGGTTTATATGAGCCCGGAAAGTAAGACTTCAAAGGAGCGTCCATCCTTCTCGGACTTGTAATCTCGACACGCTCAATTTTGGCCTGCACAGGATGTATAACCATTTAAGTTTAAAATGCACTCATAGTTAATGAGATTAACCAGAAACCCACTTTTTTCTTATTAAAAAAAAAGTGATATGATGTCGATTTGATGTCCAATTAATTACAGTGGACTGCTTCTGGCAGGTAGATGAAGATGTTGCTTTGTGATGATTACTTCACCTAATGATGATGGTTTGGTAGCTTAGCCAGTTAGTGACACATTAGTCTTTGATTATTTCTTTTTTAGTGAAAGAGAATATTTTAATTTTGAAGCCGAATACTGGAGAAGTTCTAAATATAAACACTTGCTGAAGAAAAGATGTTACTCATCTACTCCTTAAACTTCTAAGGATTTCTTCTTTAAAGAGGGTTTTTTTTTTCAATGGCCCAAAAAGAGGGTTAACCGATTAAGTATGAAACAATTCAAAAGGAAGCGTTTGAGCTTACAAATAAAAGAAATGTAGATGTTTCATTCAAATTTATATTGATAGAACCGAAAATTTAGATAGCTATAAATAACACTGGACTATTAATATGTAATATAAAATTTATACTAAGACATATTATAAAAAATATACAGTACATTTTATACATTTCATATAATTCATGAGGCCCATCAAAACCTTTAAAAAGCTATAAATAAAATATTAGTGCAGCTTAGTCATGACAAGGACTTGGTCCAACCAAGAGGTAGAGATACCAAAAGCCTACAAAAGCAAAAATCACCAACGTCTTTACTTAGTGAGTCCTGCTGAAAATAAATGAATTAGTGGGAGCAAATTATATCTGAACAAAATGAAGAATTCCTTCTCGCTGGAAGAGTGATGATGGGAGGAAGATCACAACCCACATGAACCATTTGAGAGAAATTTAGGGGAGAGAGCAAAAGAAAGGGTAGTACATAATGTCACTTTATAATAAATGACAAAATTACTCTCCCAGTCAATTTAAATAAAATCACTAACTTCAAAATTGGCTTGTAAGTTGGGGTCTCTTTCAAAATAATGAAATTGAATAAACCTATTATGGTTTATTTAATTAAAATGACCAAATTTATTTTAACAGTGTCAAATATAATTACTTAATATCAATAATTGTAACTTGATAATTAATTTAGTTATTGAATCCACACATAAAGTAAAACCATTCCAACAAGTGATCCATTTTGTTGTATCTGTACCTCAATATTGTTAGTGCTTGGCACTTTGTTGTGAGAATCATTATTCTCTCCTTCATCTCTCATGGCAGCTATACGTCATTTTATTTTATTTTTATTTAAGTGTACCTTGATTTAAAAAGGAGTGATGTGTACTTGGATATATTATTTAAAAAATGCAATTTTTTTTTTATATTTTGCAATAGATGATCCCTATGCAACTCATATTGATAAGGACTTGAGTAGGAATACGTTTCTTTGGTATTTGGTTAAGAGTTTGGCATTTGGACTTTTGCTCCTGTACTGACTGTTGTGTGTATATGTTCCAAAACTGACAAAGAAATAATATTTGGGAAGCCACCACAGATCACCATAATTTGTCCATGTATAAAGGAAAAGACCAAACTTTTTATAGTTTTCACTGTTATTTTTTTGGGCCCAAGAACAGCCGGCTCAATTTGTTAAATGCTAATGGAAAAATTATTCTCAGTAACATCTTAGATTTTTTAAAATTAAGAGACTTTAAGAATTGTAATTATTTTATATAATATCTTTTAATTTTAAGGACTGAAATTGTTCATTTGTTTCTATTGTTGTTTGTTAGTATATACTTAAAATATAATCTAATGTGATTAATAAGGTCTTGACATAGTTAGTAGATGGTAGGATTTCTTAAGTATGTTGTCCTAGATTCGATCCTTGATCATACCTATGGAAAATGCTTTATTGATTGTGTCTATAGAAAATAATTTTTAAGGAGAGGTAAAATCCACTTCAATAATCTCTATATCTCAAAAAGATTAGTCTTCAGTATACCTTAGTGCTCACCAAAATATAATCTAATTTACATAGCACATTGTCTTAATGAAAGAAGAGTTTCCTAAATTATGATGGAGCGTCATGGCTATAATCCCATTATTGTATTCAAACTTTAAATAATATAATTTGATTAAAAATTAAACAAATTACTGTTTATGAAAATATTCTTGTTAAAAAAAATTAACAATAAATCAATATATAATAAAAAGGAAGTGAAGTGGCTCTATGGATTAACCGCAAGTGTGGCTCCATCTGCGCGTTCTCACTTTCTTTTTTTTCTTCTATTTTTTATTTTTTTCTATGTAAGTAAGTTCTATTTTTTCTTATTTATTTATACTTTCTTTTGTAGGTTAAGTGAATCTTTTTCCTTTTTTAGGTGGATTCATTTTTTTTTTCAAATTCAATCTTTTTAGTTCTATTTTTTTTACTAATTAATTAATTTTTATTTTTATTTTTTTAATCTATATTAAGTTTAATTAATATCATTTAATATCAACTTTTTTTTTTATAAAGAGAATTAGTAATGTAATTTTTTTTAATTTAAGATATTTTAAAACTAAATAAAATATCCATACGTTCCACGCGCATCTGTATCTCTCGCGACTGAGAAGTAAAATCTAGTTACTAAAAAATAAAAGATTTGAATTTCAAGAGTTGACAGTTTTGGAAAATGACTTGGCAGCCGACAATGAGACTTAAGAGCAGTAGATAGAGTTGGCCAAAAAACAAAAAAGAGGCGTACACCTAATTACGCTCAACTGTGCCCTGATGTCGCCAGATAGAAAAGTAAACAAGACAATGGCGGTGGTTGACTGACCCGGTCATAATCGCTACTTCTACGTGCCTCCTTAATTTTAAATCAAATTATATCAATTAAGATTAAGATGAGACTTTAAATTAATTAAGAATTTTAATTTATTAATAATTATAATATTTTTTTAAATTATCCTTATTGAAAGTTAATTATTGTAACAGTAGGTAATAAAATAATAAGTGAACTTTATTTTCTTGGACACTGAAATAAATTAAATAAAAATATTTTTAGTAACATACAGTAAATATTATGTCTTATTTTGAAATGGTTATATATTTAGGTTAGGACTAGAGGGAGTATTCACCTGTGTTTACATTTTTTCACTAATACCAAATAAAAAATTATTTAGTAGTATTTAAGTGGTGGAATGCGGGTTTTTTGACCGGGATACATCAAATAAAAAATAAAATTATCAAAATACTATAAGTTAAACATTATTTCCCAATATATTATAAATTTTATTTCTTGGTATCATTGAGACTGAGATAAAAATTACACTTTTACACATCTCATTTTGATGCAAAACGAGATGTGCCTTTTTTGTTTTTTCAACCTATAAGGTGGCAGGCTAGCTAGGCCTGCCACCCTACCCCAACACCGCCACTCCCCCCCCCCCCCCCCAAAAAACACCCACACTCATTCCCCTCTCCCACCGCCAGCTCCTCCTCCCCCAAAATATAATTATAATACATATTATTTATATTTATAATTATAATATATTACAAATTAAAATAAATTTTATTTAGATTTTTAAAATATAATAAAAATTTTAAAATTTTATTTAATTCAATTAAAGGGATAAATATTTTAAAAGACCTCTATAAAATTATTTTTAGTTTTAAAGATATTAAAAATTTTAATTAATTTCATTTAACCTACGTATAAGATATTTTACTTTGATTATAAATATAAGATTATTTTTAAGATATGAAATGGTATTTATTACATATTTTAAAAAAATATCTATATGTAATTCATTCCAAAGAGAGAGAAAGAAATTAAATAAGAACAGTTTTGGAATAATGACTTTTATTCTAAAAATTTCGTTATATTAAGAATCTGATCATCTATCTCAATTGGTATTGAGGTTCTAATTTTTTAATATAGGACCCTTTGGTACTTAATATAAGACAATTTTAACGAATTATGTGGATTAAGAATGCGAGTTAAAATTAGTTAACTACAATAATTTTTTCAAAACTTAAAGTCATTATTTCAAAACTGTTCTTATTTAATTTCTTTCTCTCTCTTTAGAATGAATTACATATAGATATTTTTTTAAAAATATGTAATAAATATTATTTCATATCTTAAAAATAATCTTATATTTATAATCAAAGTAAAATATTTTATACGTAGGTTAAATGAGATTAATTAGAATTTTTAATATCTTTTAAACTAAAAACAATTTTATAGAGGTCTTTTAAAATATTTATCCCTTTAATTAAATTAAATAAAATTTTAAAATTTTTATCATATTTTAAAAAGCTAAATAAAATTTATTTTAATATATAATATATTATAATTAAAAATATAAATAATATATATTATAATTATATAATTATATTTTGGAGGAGGAGAGAACGCGGTGGGAGAGGGGAATGGGTGTGGGTGTTTTTTTTGGGGGGGGGTGTTGGGGTAAGGTGGCTGGCCCAGCCTGCCACCTTATAGGTTAAAAAACAAAAAATACACATCTCGGTTTACATCAAATCGAGATGTGTAAAAGTGAAATTTTTATCTCGGTGCTAATGGTATCGAGAAGTAAAATTTATAGTATATTGAAAAATAATATTTAACTTATAATATTTTGGTAATTTCATTTTTTATTTGTTGTATCTGGGTATAATTTTCTGGAATGCGTCACTTATCTTTACCTATATATGTAGGTGATATTTAAGTGGTAGAATGTATTTTTTTTCTTTTTTATTTTGTTTTTAATTAATAATATCCTCAAGTAGTCAGACTAATCTCTTTTTAGGTACTAGGATAGATGATAAATTCTTTTTATTATGTTTTTTCCGTACAATTTGTTTTTATTATTTTAAAAATAATCATGTTAAAATCATTCTCCATTCAGTTAATTCGTGGGCTTATTTCTTAATTATTTTTTATATTAAATATTTTTGTCCGTCAAAATGTGAAATTACCAACAGCTACAAGATCCATATTCACGAAATTGCATCTTCCTTGTATTGTCCGAAAAGTATATAAATATAGTATTTAAAATTTAAAATTGTTCACTCTTAAGAATTTGCTTTTTTTTTTTGCCAGCGTTCACTCTTAATATACTTATAAATTATAAATTTGAGAATTTCTCCCAATTTTCAAAAAGTGAAGCCATTCTTGATTTTTTTTTATATGTTATATAGAAAATCATTTATCATTATTTAATTATTCTAACGATCTTTTCAATAACTACAGTGGAAGAAATTGGTTGGTCGTTGGAAATTGCTGCAAGCAATGCTTATATGGTTGAAAAATGAAAAGTATGGAAAGTAATTTTCTTTTTCCTTTTTTTGGAGAAAAGGCATTCAAAAGTTTGCTTCCTTTAATTTATGAAAGCTGCATCTCATATATATATATATATATATCCTTAGTTTTATTTGACCCAAATAAATTTCAATTTGTTTCTGTTTTTTTAAAAATTTTATTTTAAAGATTAGTCAGTGTTTAGAGTTTAGACCAGTCACAACCATTTTTTTTTAAATTGTGTTATAAATTCATTTGATAACAATCAGTGCCTTTGTTTGGCCCAAAAATAAATTAATACTAGTTTTTAATTAGAAACAGACATGTGTTCTAATTGTGAGAGCAACGCCAAATATGTTTAGTTTTTTTAAATTAGATAGATGATTTATAGTCATATGGTTATGTATTTAAAAAGAAAAGAAAATTATAAAAATGAGATTTTTAGTGAATTTTTTTTAATTTAACCTTTTATTTTTATTTACCTCTTTTTTATAATATATTTTATAAATATAAAAGATTTAAATTTATTATTCTTCTCATCTCTTTGTCCATGTAAACACTATTTGTGATAGGTCAACCATAAAAATTTGGGAAGATAAACAGGGATTTCTTAGACCAAAGCAACTGCTATTTTTAATAATTAAAAAATACGTTTTTGGATGTGAAAGGAAATGAAAATTACGTTTTTTTTAAGATTCTTTTTTTGATATGGTTTGAGTACTACGTGCAATGATAGGTCAGCCAGAAATTTTGGGTTTGACTGCTAAAAGTGCGTTGACTCTCAACTTGTGATTTTTAAAATAAATTTAATTATCTTCTCTGTGGGTTTCTATCAATCATTGTAGCCTCAAGTGGATTTTTTTTTTATTTTAAAGAGAAAATTATGTGGAAAGACCATTAAATTTATAATAAATATATATTAGTATTAAATTACTTAAAATGTTAGGGAAATTATTAATTTTATTATGAATAGACCAAATATGTAAGAAAAAAAGACTTTCAAATTGGTATACCAAAAATATATTTACTTTAAAATTGATGATGTTAATAATACAAAAGTTTTATTATAATTTTAAGAAGTTTAAAATATAATTTTAGAAATTTAGAGTTTTAATTTAAGCTTAAATTTTATCAGAAATAAAAATATAAAACCTGATAAAATGAAAGTTTCTCATAATTTCAATGACTATAAACGAATATCTCAAGTACAAAAGAAACATTTGAGATAGATAAATATTGTATTATTAAACAGTTGTCAAATAAGATGCTTTATACTGTATTATGTGATACTTGGCCAAAAAAAAAAAAAGATACTTTATTAGTAATGTGAGCCTTTTGAATAATTAGAATTTTAAAGCATGGATACTTCAAATTTTGTGAAATTGAGGCCTTTGAACGTAATTTTTTCATTATAAAATGAACAAATTAAGGATGTCAAAATCCTAGTTATTAATTTGAATACGGAAAGTTTGTCATTGTTTGACCAGAAACGTCAATATTTGCAACTGTTGTGTGATTATGAAATTAATAAAAGCTCGGGCTTTCATCAACCGTATTCACAACAGTGACAGACGGGAAAAAAAAAAAAGAGGAAAAATGGTAATAAAAAAAAGATAAAAATTGTAATATTTAACATGTATGACAGTTTATTTTCAGGGACAAGAAAAATTGCGTTTCAAAACTTTCTAGTTGATTAAATTTTTGTTTTTTCACCTGAAAAAAACTTTTGTTTGCTACGTAAAAGATTTATAATTTTGAATAAGAAAGAGAATAAATATTGACTATTGAGGGCACGTAATAATAAATAAACCATAAACTTATTTGGTTAGATTCGTTAAGGTTTATTACTTTTTAATTCAAAGTAATTATATTATAATTAGAATTTAAGTCATTCAATTTTTGAGACTCCCCTATTACCTTGTAGCAAAATATGTCTCAGTTCATCAGGCTGAAAAAAAATGTCTCACTTTAGTAACAAATATATATATATATATATTTTAATTTTCTTGCATTGAAACTTTTCTTTTATACCCTGATTTTGCATTGAAACTTAGTTATCATATTGGTGACCTGAATTTATTTTTTTATATGATTAAACGAAATATACTACCAAAAAAGAAAAGAGATCGAATAAGCTTGAGATGAAAGTTAAATAACTTTAGACAAAATATAATGGGGGAAATGGACGCTCTCCAGCCATCTTTCTTTATACGTCTCTCTAGCCAAATTTAAATCCTCTTACATAATGGAATAGCTCAAGAACAAACAGGCGAAATTTAGATCTTGAAGAGCTTATAAAATATACGTGTTTTCATTGTTACGGACTTGTGTTCCATTCATCTCCTGGGGATTGGTAAATAAAGAAAAAGATAGTGATAAAAGGGATAATAATAGAATATGTTGAAATTGGAAAGTTCAAAATTCAGATTTGGCTAAAGAGACATATGGAGGAAGCTTATTGGAAAGGATCCATTTCCCATTCTTGAGAAGTTATCATTCTATGCACTTCTATTTTTAATGTTGGAATAAAATCATTATCTGATTATTAATTAAATTATTTGATCTCTTGACAATATCTTATGTTTCACCTTTTCCCCCTTCAAATCCAATTAAAAGTTGAAAACAAGAGAATGAATCAAAAGATACAACTAAAATTAAAATAAATTAATAAATCAAATACATATTGAAAATACTCATTCAAAGAAGCATAACCATATTTTGAATATTTAATATTGATATTTATTTCTTGAAACAACTGCCAACATTTAAATTAACATTCGCTACAGTGATGGATGTATGTAAGGTTTTGAAAAAAAAATCTTTGCTTTTAATGACAAATAAAATTAATTCTAATATTGTTAACCTAGGTTCATTCAATTGAAAAGAATATAATTCATATTTTATAAAAGTGTTATTAATGTGAATATCTTATTAGTAGATAATCAGTTAGGTTGATATTGTAGACTCAACTTATTTAAACATTTTTATATTAAAAAAATCTTAGTTAACACTAAAGTATTTATAGCGCGAGGTTTTGGTTGTTATCATTTATGTGTTACCAACTAAAACACATCTTTGTTTTTGTTTTTATTTTACACATATTATAATTATAGTAATTTACAAGTTTTTTTTGTCTATATTATGTAAAGGCCTCAAAGCCATAGCATGTTAAAAAAATATCCCCTAGCTAATGTACAAGGTAAATAGTAATACATTTGCTCCCATACAGCTTCACATTCATGAATTACAGTTTAGAAGATACATTTTGTGCTGAACCTTCCTGAAAACCATCGGGGGCATGCCATAAAAAAACCTAGCCATCTCGTCCCACACAATACCAAGTAATTATCAGTACAGCAATAAAATAGCACAGAGAAAAAGTTTACACTTTATATATCGAGAGAGAGAAAGATTATATATATATATATATATATATATATTTATATACATAAACAGGGAGGGAGGGAGAAAAAGAGGGGAAAGAGAAAATTAAAAAAGTGAGGAGGTAGAATCAATAGTAGTATTGTGGGCTTAGCTGGAGTAGGCGGGATAACCGGAGGTCAAACCCACCTTAGAACCCCACCGGAGCCGGATTCACTGTCAGTCCACTGCACGGCCATTTCTGCTTCTTCCCCATTTACCGCTCTGCAATCTTCATATGATTTACATAGTATGGTGTAGGATTTTCGTCTTTTCACCACTTCAAGTTTCTTCCTTACTTTTTTTTTTTTTGGGGTTGGTGATTTTTCTGGGCGAGGGTGGTTGTTGTGGGGGTTTGAGAAGAAGTAGAAGCAAACTGCTTGCAAGTGATAGTTCACAGATAATCCATAGTTTTCACATTTAACCTTTCCCTGTCTGATTGTAATTTTCATTTCAACTATAGTATTGTTTCAATTGTCTCAAAATTTAAAATTTCCCTTTTCCCTCTGTCTTCCGTCAACTGAAGAAAAAAATACTGGAGGATTTTAGAAAGAGAAAGAGAAATGAGATGAAGCCTAGAAAGCGATACCCATTTTTTTATTCAGAGGTTTGAAGAATCAAAGCTTCTGATTGAGGTAGGAGTGGTTTATTTTTTAATGAGCTATTTCCTCACTTGAATAGAATGTAAAGCAGGCCTTTTTAGAGGGAGATAAACGTGTTCTTTTGTATTGGGTATCTCTAATTGTGATTATTACAGAGATATACATTAATACATACATATTTGAGAGGAAGATGGGAATGTTTAGATCTTCGGGTCAGCACTCATAAGAGACATGGTGGATCGGCGAAGCGTAGTGTCTCTTGGGTTGTTGTTCTCGCTGCTGTTTCAGTTCACATTTGAGCAGATTGAGCCTCTGAGTTCACCCATAGAGCGAGCTGCACTCTTTGACCTTAGATCGTCTCTGGGCTTGAGGAGCAAGGAATGGCCAAGAAAGGCCGACCCTTGCTCTCTCTGGAAGGGTGTTACGTGCTTGAATGGTCGAGTCATTGAGATCAACATTTCCGGGTTTAGAAGAACCCGTATTGGGAAGCAAAACCCACAATTTTCAGTCAGAGCCTTAGCCAATTTGACTCTCTTGCAATCTTTCAATGCCTCCAATTTTCTGCTTCCCGGTTCTATTCCTGACTGGTTTGGTCTACAGCTCCCTTCCCTGAGAGTGCTTGATCTTCGGTCTTGCTCTGTGAATGGTTCTATTCCTTCCAGTCTGGGGAATTTAACCAACATCACTAGTCTGTATTTATCTGATAATCATCTTACTGGGAGAATCCCTAATAGTCTGGGTCAACTGCTAAGCCTTTCAGTTCTTAACTTTTCACGGAATGTTCTTACTGGAATTATTCCAACATCGTTTGCCTCTCTTGGTAATCTTTCCTCTATTGACATTTCCAAAAATTATTTGTCTGGCTCGATTCCTCCTGGCATTGGGGCCCTCACAAGCTTACAATACTTGAATCTTTCAAGTAACGGTCTAATGGATTCTATACCATCTCAGCTGGGAAATCTACGTAACTTGGTTGACCTTGATCTTAGTTTTAATTCTTTGACTGGTGGGGTGCCTCTGGAATTAAGAGGGCTGAGGAGCTTGCAGAGAATGATACTAGGGAATAACATGCTTAATGGACCATTGCTGGAGAACTTTTTTTCTACTTCATCACCAGTGCTGCAGTCTCTGCCGAGATTGAGCTATGTCGATATCTCTGGCAATAATTTCACTGGTATGCTTCCAAATTCTAGTTCCAATCAGAATGCAACTTCTGTGATGCTTAATATTTCTAATAATATGTTTTATGGAAGCCTTAGTCCTTTCCTCAGAAGGTTCAGTTTCATTGATATGTCAAGCAATTATTTTGAGGGCAAGATTCTGGATTCCATGCCCAATGCATCTCTAAATACCAACTGCCTCCAAAATGTTTCAAATCAGAGGACGGCAGGAGAATGTGCATTGTTTTATGCTGAGAGGGGCCTCACTTTTGATAATTTTGGACGCTCAAATTCAACAGAAAACTCCCAGAAGAGCAATAGAGATAAGATTATATTGGCAGGAGTCTTGGGTGGAGTTGGTTTGGGTGCTATTTTGTTGTTGCTATTGGTCTTGTTCCTTCTTTGTGCTCGTAAGAGGCGTAATTCAACTCGAAGGGGAAATGGTGTGGGCCCTGCTCCTGCTGGGAGCAGTCCAACACCTACTGGTGTGTCGATTACTTTCATAAACGTGGGGGACTCATTTACAATTCAGCAGCTGCTTCAGGCTACAGGTGATTTCAGTGATGCAAATCTTATCAAGCATGGCCACACTGGGGATCTCTTCAACGGTGTTTTGGAAAGTGGTATACCTGTAGTAATTAAAAGGATTGATGTGCGTACAACTAAAAAAGATTCTTACCTAGTGGAATTGGACTTTTTTAGTAAGATTTCTCATACTAGATTTGTTCCTCTGCTGGGTCATTGCTTAGAGAATGAGAATGAGAAGTTCCTGGTTTATAAACATATGCCAAATGGGGACTTGTCAAATAGTCTGTACTATAGAAAAACTACATCTGAAGATGGTACTTTGCAGTCATTGGACTGGATAACAAGGTTGAAAATTGCTATTGGAGCAGCAGAGGCCCTATCTTATCTGCATCACGACTGTAATCCACCCTTTGTTCATAGGTATTTCTGCTTGCCTCTTGCTTGATTCTGAAAACATTTCTTCTTTTCAAATTCTTTTCCAACATGAACGCTTTTTCCCCCTTTTTTCACTTGTTTTCTGTGACAACTTATTAAGTCAAAAAAATCTTATACACTGACAGATTGACCCAAACCTTTTTGTAATTACTTGTTGCATTTCTAGTCTGCTGAGTTAATTATGAATTCTGACTCCATAGTTTATTCACTCTTCCCTGTTTTGAAGGCATCTTTCTGGAGAAATGAAACCTTATTTAGCAAACATGATAACTACCAGAAAAAGAACAAAAGGAGTCCCCCCCCTTCAAAAAAAAAAACTGGGGACATGTACTGTTCCTCTGTTTGGAAATCTTTTATATATTACAGCTTATGATAAAATACTTTTTCGTTATTTTGTGTCGTGATTCTTGAACCAACAAATCCCAACCTGCAGTTGTTAGGAGTAGGGCTTAAATGGTTTCAGTCTCTAACACTCTCACTGATGTGAAAGACCTTCGAACTTGAAATGTGGATAAAATATAGACCCACCATACTTCATTCATCAAAATTTAATTGTGAATTAAGGAGGCAGCAAGGATTGAAGTCTTGACACTTTTGTCATAGGGGCTTTGTTAACTTGTTAAAAATTAATTCATTCAAAAAGCTTAAGTTGTTAGGTGCAAGCCTAGGAATGGTTTTCATATCCAACAGAAGTCCTTGTTGGGATCATATTAAAGAATAGCAAGAGTGAAGTTACTGGTAGGTAGGTATTGTGGGTTCATATGCCAAATTGGCGATTTTTTTTTCCCAATGATGTTATCATGCATCTGACTGATTATTACTAAATCTTCTAGGTGCTTCAGTGAAAATGTTGCCTTGTTAGTGGATTGTGCCACTATCATAAGTGTGCCCTTTAATTTCAAATGATTAGACTGAATGATAGGGAAATTGGGAACAAGTTCAAAGTGGGTACATTCTCTGTAATGTTTTCATTTTTCAGCTATCAAGACCCTGTGTGGCATGAATTATTCACATGTTTACATATAAAAATTTTAAGCTGAGCGTTGTGCTAGCAGTAACAGGTCTATCATTTTGTAATTGCAGAGATATTCAAGCAAGCAGTATACTTTTGGATGATAAATATGAAGTTCGGTTAGGGAGTCTAAGTGAAGTGTGCACACAAGAAGGGGATGGTCATCAAAGCAAAATTACGAGGCTGCTAAGGTTGCCCCAGTAAGTATTCCTCTTTGTATTGAATGAATCTCATGAACATTATGTGTGACTAGGATAATTTAAAATCTCTCATTACGTACTGTACTTCCTTTGATTTAAATTTAATCATTTTGGCTTTTTACTTGGAAATACTTGTGCACCTAATTGAAGTTATTTTCCACCTTTGATATTATTTATAAACGTCATTGTGTTGTTGCATTCTCTGATAATGAGTGCTGCTAAATTTTGGCTGGGAGTGATGGATTTATGACCTTTTTCTGAATTACTTCTTTACTATATGCTAACTTATTAGATTCCAATATTTAGGCTTATGTCCTGTCATCATAACTGCCCTGGTTTGCTCATTATATGGTTTCTTTTACATTTAAGGCTTAGACTTTGAGCCTTCTGTATGGGGTGAAGTTTGTAGGTTAGGGACATGAGAAGGTGAATCCTTTAAAACCTCCAAGATCTATACAAATTGTTGTCAGTTAAACCTAAAACTGTACAAATTGTTTTTTGTATTCTGTCCTGGTAAATAGTATAGACAATGCTGTAATGCGGTTGGAAATGCGTCTTTCCACCAAATAGTAGTTTGCTCTAGTTGATTTTATATCTTTTCTCTTCTTTCTCATTTTCCTCCAGTAATTTATTTTTCCTGTTTCAGTTGCATATTTTTTTTTTGATAAGTTTCATTACCATATTTACAGGTTCTTACTATTTCTTCATATATATATTTTTATCTTAGTCAAATCGGTTATCTTATTTGTCATTTCTATTTTTCATTTGCAGGTCCTCTGATCCAGGCACGTCTGGTAAGTAGGAATTCACAAGTGTATTTGCTGCTGTGGATTTGTAATTAATTTTTTGCCTTGATTGGATGCCTATAATTTACTTGATAGAATCAGCATTTATTAATTCATTTTGCTTCATTTTAACTGTCCAATATAATTCTCATTTTTCTTCTTACTTAAGTAAAAACAGCTATATTATTGTGCTTGACAGCCTTGACTGTCCTATATTTAATTCACATTGTTCCACTTAGAAGACATCAGGTTGTGCTTTTGAAGTCGATGATGAAGGGAACAAACAATTTGATGTAGCAGATAAATCATTCATTTAAGAATTATTTAAGAATTAAGAATTGTCATCTATAAATTTGTTCAAGATGTTGGGCGTCTTGTTTCATAATATAACGACTTTGACTGTTGACAGTATTGACTGTAATTTTTTTTTTTAAATGTTTTGTCACCTCGAGCAATAACTACCCCAAAGTTCCCTCAAGTTCTTAGAATTTAATTGCTTGGTCTTTGTACCTTGGCAAAGGCTGTTTGCTAATATCACTAACCACCTGCTTGGCTTTTTCTTTTTTTGTTTACTGATTAAAATGCTGTGAGTCTTGCAAATGTTGTTTGGCTGTTAGACTGACGAAATTAGCCATCAATAACTTTGGAGAGGTTGGTGGGTGAGTATTTTATTGGCTTGGCCATCAAATCTCAGATGTTGACTTACCATTGGCCACTTTGACTATCTGGAACAGTGAAGAGGTACTTTCTAAAATAATGAAATGGTCAAGAAATATGTTCGTTCATAGGATTCATGTCAACCTGAGGGACTGTAGACATCCAGGCATAAACACCAAAAAAAAATGGTTCAAGCGTTCATCTGCAGTTTGGATGATCTGTGCTTGTCTTTGAGTATTGCAACTTCAATCATTTTATTTTTCAATTGGATTACAACATTTTGGGTAACCTGTGCATGGTGGTGATTGGAGACTTTTTTTGAGTTAGGCATCAACTTATTCAGAGTAGACATACATATATTTTTTAAACACGACTCCCTGCTCCAGTGATTTGTTTCCCCAAAAGTCTAAACATTGACCCTCAGCTAGCTGGGGAAATAAGCTATTAACTTACTATTTACATCATTTGAAATTGAAATTTGGTGGTGTTGCTTGTCTACTGACAGAATTTTTTCAATCTATCGTTTACTTAAGTTTTGTTTACTGTGGAAACAGGTTCATCCACATCCATTTGTGCCCACGATGTTTATTGCTTTGGTAAAATATTGCTTGAGTTGGTGACTGGTAAGATGGGAATCAGTGCTGCCAGTGATGCTGTGTTGAAGGAATGGTTGGAGCAGATGCTACCATACATTAGTATTTATGACAAGGAGCTTGTAGCGAAAATTGTGGATCCATCTTTGGTTGTAGATGAGGATTTCTTAGAGGAAGTTTGGGCTACGGCCATTGTTGCGAGGTCTTGCCTAAATCCCAAACCTTCAAGGCGACCCCCAATGAGATATGTTCTCAAAGCTTTAGAAAACCCCCTAAAAGTTGTAAGGGAAGAAAGTTCCAGTTCTTCACGGCTTAGAGCAACCTCTTCTAGAGGCTCTTGGAACGCAGCTTTGTTTGGTAGTTGGCGTCAGAGTTCGTCTGATGTAACAGTAATCCCAGCAGTCTCTGGTACTAAAGTAGAAGGTGGGAGTAGTTTAAAGCATTCCGGAACTAGCGGCTCACAAGGTAGTGGGCACAATGGTGGTGGTTCATCATCTCGGAGGCGACATTCAAATGAAATATTTCCAGAACCTTCTAACATACAAGACAGAGAGGCCTGAGCAGGAATAGCAGAAGGCTCAAAGACTTATGACACAGCAGGGTTTCCTGGTCTGGTTGGCTGGTCCGTCGATGCCTGTCTGACATCTCATTCTTACTTGGAATTGGTACATGTTGTACATTTCTGCAGACGAAGTGAGGTTCAAATTCCTTGAACATGATTCCTTTTAAGGTGGGAATTGTCTTTCTTTTCAGTGGTTCTGGTGGAAAGGTAGGGAGAGCAAGAAGGCCAAGTGCAGTGGTAGATAGTGGATACTCTTTTCTCTTGACTACTTAATTTTGGGTAGAAAAAGGCCACACATTTTTCCCCTTGTAATTGATTTTTTTTTTCCTTAAAGTTTCTTCCTTTGTACTCCAGTCCTCTCATGGAGTGTAAATTTGAATGATCAGATTTCTTCATTCAAATCAGATTTGTCATTGTGGGAGGGAAAAAAAAGAAAAGAAAAGAAAAGAATGATGAGAAATGAGAAAGAAAATAAGTTATATTGATTCTTTTGGCCCTGAATCAATTAGTTGGCTAAATGTTATTCATAGCAGTGACTATTTATTTCTGATCTCATAGTATACACATTTTTTATTAGTTATGGAAGAATAAACTGCCATTTGGTGACTGTTGCACAAAAAAAGAAATGCCATTTAGTGGGAGAACACAGACTTTTGATAATATCAGAGGGAAAATATTCTAAGTGAGAACAATAAAAGGTCCCACCGAGAATTGAACTGGGGGTACTGGATTCAGAGTCCAATGTCCTGACCACTAGACAATGGGACCAATGCCCTCTGTCTTCTCATTTACATATTATTAGAAAGACAAAATGAAATTCAGATTTTTCAAAAATAAAGATTCTTGAATTTTTTCTTGAGAAATAATTAAAATACAAGTATATGCTTCTCTTTAACTCAAAATTATTCTTAGTTTTTGAAATCAAAGTATGTATTATGCTAATTTCTTCAACACTTTATTTTTTTTGGGTCCAATCGACACTTTAATTTAATTTGAATATTTTTTTTGGTGAATAAAATAACTTCATATTCATTACCTAAAAAATATAACCCCTCTAGAACTTGGTTCACCTAATTGAGAGAATTTATAAACTGATATATAATATTTACTTTTCTAAATTTAAAATAAATTAAGTTTATTATTTTTAATAACAATACCATAACAAGTTTGAGAAAATACATCTTTTAATAAATTAAATCATTAATGATAATTGATAAATTAATAATATCTTTAAGGCTATTTTGGTCAACTTTTGACTTAAGAGAGAATTTGTATATTTGTGTGTGTGTGAAATCTGGTAGGAGCCGTAACTTAGGTGGCTCAATACATTTTGCTTTGGGTTGCATACTGTCTTTATAATTTTCAAATCCTCATGGTATGTGCAAAATTTTAAAACTCTATCACTTGAGGCTACACTTTCTAGTTTAATGATAAAAGAAAAGTGTAATTTAAATATGTCAGTAATTTATCTTTTATAATTTTTTTCCTTTGGTATAATCTGATGAATGATGATTCTTTATTTTTTTTTCGGTCAACAATAAAACCACTTCATTAGTGAAGGCTAGGCTAGCCAATACCAGTTCTACAAGCAAAAGCATAAGTAGAAATGAAAGCATAAAAAGAGGGTAAGGGATTAAAAATCAAAACACATCCTCTTGCAACCATATTTGATTAAATAGTCACAAGCCAAATTCGAAGATTTAGGAACCTAATAAAGGGTCTGTTTGGCAGATGTTTTGAAAACAATTTTTCTGTTTTTGAAAATAGAAAAATAAAAAAATTTGTTTAATTAACCAAATTTTTATAAACCATTTTGGAGAACAGAAAACTCAGAGCATCTTTAAAGTGTTTTGTAGTTTTGATTTTGAAAAACATAAGAAAAGGTGAAAAACATCCATCTCATTAATGATAAAGTTATAAATTTTAAATAACTCATCTATCACTCACTAGTTGTGATTTTAAAAACAATTATTCAAACAAATTTTTTATTAACTTATTTTCAAAAATAGTTTTACAAAACTATTTTGAGAACAATAAAATAAAAAACACTGTAGAACAAAGATTCCAAAGGGGGTTGGAATTAAAGGAGAAAATGATTTCCTAAATAGCATTGACAACATTACAATCTAAACAAGAGCCAAGTCACATGACAGCGTAATAAAGATGAAGACAATTTGTTTCAAACAAAGTATATTTTAGCTTTAGAGAACAAGCTTTTCTAACAGCAACAAGTAATGCTAAAGATTAGAGTAAAAAGCTGAAGAGGAAGAGATATATTGAGCCTTCGGGTGCAAAACATGCTGATTATCACGAAAAATCAAACCTAACTCGGCATCTTTTCCAATCACAGCAAAAGCACCATCAACATTCACTTTAATTTGATTCATAGCAGAAGGAGTCCAATTTTGACCCCTATCAATACATGACAGAGTTGTAACATGATCCTAGAGACCAATCCTTTGAAGCCAAAAAATATTGAACAAGTTCAAGAGAAGCTCTAATAACCCAACCTAGATTTAAAGGTACATTCTCAAGGTGACCTCTATATCTTTCTTTTTAAATGTATCGGCATATAGAGGATAACATAGCTTTTTGAAAGTCATTTTTTTTAACAATCTCACTCAATCACCAAAAAATTGTTGGCTTTGAATCTTTTTTTTTTGGGTCAAAAGATGGGGCATAAGCCCAAGAAAGCGAATAGAAAGAAGCATTGTTATTAAAACTAGACCGGACCAGTCGATTCAACCGGGAACCGAAGCCATGTCCAGTCCGATAAGAGAGGGGGGCCGGAGGTTTCTGGAACCGGTGAGAGATGGCGGTGAACTAGCGATTTGAAAGACTCCAATGATTGAGGAAAAGGAGACTGAGATACAAGATTCAAACATATAAAAGGATTTGAAGAAGAATATGAAGAAGATATCTATTTAGATCTGATTGAAAATAAAAAGCAAAAAAAAATGTAAAATCTGTTTAGATCTGAGATGAAAAAGAAGAAAACGATGGTGTGATGGAGGAACCTTGAGGAGCTTCAGACAAAGAACATGGACCACGATGAAGAATTAGAAGGATAGATGTAGTCTTCCATCAAAGAAAAACCTTACAAACTGCAATTGAAGCCTTCAAATGAGTATAAAAAAATGTCAGGGAGAGAGAGACAGATGAGCATAGAAAAGACGAGAGAGGGTGGAGAGAGAGGAAAGTGGGGTGTGGTATTCAAAATGAAAGAGATGAGGAGGCGGTGAAGAAAGGGAGGGAGAATTTGGGAAAGTGTGTAATTGAAGTTATAAAGGAAAATAAAATCACACGTTTTCCTATGACATAAAAGCAAAACCCCAAACTTCCCATTGGTAATCAATCACTTCTTCTATTCATTTCAAATTGATGGATATTTTATAATCGCTATTTTAAATTATAAAATGTCTATTATCATTTAGTTTAGGCGTTACATTATTTTTTCTATTTCTTAACTTTTAGATTTTTATGTAAATTTATTATAATCAATTATTTAAAAATTATTTTTTATTTATATTCTTATTTTTGTGAAAAATAATTATCATAAATTTATAAATATATTAATTTAATTATAATCAGTTCAACACGGTTTGATGATCACGGTTGAACCACTAAACTGTGAACAAGTACATTGTCTGATTTAATTATCAGTCCGGTTTTTACAATATTGGAAAAAAGTTAAGTTACAGCTACAGAGACGTTAGCAAGTAAACTGGCCTAACACTAGGAGGAGTAGTTTGCCAAAAATAAAGGCCTCGAGTAAGAGACAGATTGAGGTTGGCTAAGTAATCAACACAAATATTAGCTAACCAGGACACCCCAATTCACAAGATGCAATGTCCTATCAGAAACTTGCATTATGACCCCAAATGAGGGATCTCTGCAATTTATCAATATCATTACAAACACTATTTTTAGGGATTTTAGAAACCATCATATTATAGATAGGTAAGGAGCCAATAACTGATTTAGCTAATGTCACAAGACCGGCCATGCTTAAACAAGAAGCTTTCCTACCCATAGTCGTGAATATGGGTTAAGTCCGATGGGCTGGCCCATTTGGACCGAAGAAAACAACGGGTTGAGTTGGAAATTTGGGAACTTTTATAAGAAACGAGCTTTTGAGCCCGAGCCCATTTGACCCGGCCAAAAAATGGGCTGGCCCGCATAAACCGCGGGCCAGCTCGTTTAGCCTATTTTCTTTGTTTTTTTGTATTTTTTTAAACATTTTTCTTGGTTAATAATTTTAGTAGTGATAATGAATAATGATGTTGATAATTAATATATAGTTAGTTTTAGTTGTGTTAATTTAAATAATTATGTGTGTGAAAAAAAAGTTTATATTATTTTATAAATGTTAAATTAGATTAAAAATTAAAAAAATACTAGCCCATAGGTTAGCCCGTAATTCATTGAATATGGGTTTGACTTAAAAAAATATAACTCATTTTATAAATGGGCTTTTAGACCCAACCCATATTAGGCTTGGCCCGTGATGGGACTGACCAATATAGGTTAGGTCAGCCTGAATTCCTACATCTATTCCTACCAAGAGGTTTATGGCTTTGATACTAATTAAAACCCCTAAAACGGTGAAACCCATCTCGCTGGCTAAAAAGAAGTTTTGAATTGTTACCCCCAATTTTGTGAAGTTTAGTACACGATATCTTATTGTCATATCCATGAAGGCTATGGGTGAAATTTGGATCCTAAATTTATAATTTCTAAATTTGTCTTAATTTTAAGTTTTAGTTATTAAATTGACATAGTAATTTAAATTAATTAATTTTATAAATATATAATCCACATGAAATGAAAAATAAATAGATGTTATATACCATTATTCATTTTATATATACGTAATTCAAATAAAATGAAAAAAATAATATTCTCAGTCCAGAAGAGAAAAAGATTAATTCATATCAATTTAATGACTAAAAATTAAAATTAAGATAAATTAAAAAATTAAAAATTGAGAAAATACATATTCAAATTCAAGGAGTCATGGCCGGTAATTTTCATTGCATTACATTATAACTTTTTTTTTAGGATTGGATTACTCCATCCGATCCATATTATAAGAAATATTATATAATAAGTTTTTGATTTCAAATATAGGGCATTAGATATTTTTTTTCTCATTTTACTCATGTCTTTAATGCTTTATCTCTCTTCATTTATAACTTTTCAATGATAATAGAATGAGGTATTTAATAAGGGTAAAATAAGAAATGTGAGTATTTTTTACATTAATTTGAGTTGAAAAAGTGATTTTCTTAATATATGTGTAACTAATATAAAATACCTTATAATGTGGACAGGAGAAAGTACGTTCTAATTGTAATTGCTAATACCATTTCAAAAAATATTATAGCAAAAGTCAAACGACGTCGTTTATGTTCAATGGCGCTATGGTCGGGTTTAGGGCTTTAGGCTGTGATTCCATCTCTCTCACTCGCTGACGGACCAGAACTTTCCTGAATCAGCAATGGCTTCTTCTTTCTGTAGATCAGCATCGAGGTTGACCTCAAGGTCCATCGTAAGTCGTTCCAAAATCCTCACCAAAAAATCCCTCTCTCCTTCGTCTACGTCATCTCTCTTCTCTTCGCCCTCGTCATCTGCCATTCCTCGCGCTTCCAGGTACGCACCCCCTCAAAACTTCAAGCTCTAGGCTCTAGCTTGTTTCCAAATTCCACTTTTATCTGGTCCTTCCTATTAGTTTGCGAAGGGAAAGATTAATAGTTTATATATACTTTTTTTGGTTTCTGAAATAAACGAGTGCAAAATGATAACAAAACTATATATAGATTTACTCTTTTGCGGTGTCAATTTTTCTTTCTGTTTTGAGTTTTGAATAATGGATTTTGAAGGATTTTGTCCGTAATGGGCAGCGTCGAGTCTATGATGCCCCTTCACAGCGCCATTGCAAATGCTAGACTCACTTCTAGCATTGCCGTCGATTCCAGCTGCTGGAGCTGGCTTTCTCGAGGTACTGCTTTCTTTTCCATGTGTAATCTTATTCTTGCTCCTATTTTAATATTAGTTAAGTTGATTTCTCTATCCATTAATTCATTCTTATGCATTTATAAGCGCAAACGATTCCTTTTTATTCGAAACATTTGCATTCAAAATTAAGCAGTCACTACATATGTGTGTGCGAGAAAGCGGGTATATTTGGTTATTAGTAATTGATCTCTACAGTTTTTACTATCTGCAAGGCATTTTAGCTTTGGGCGTTAAAGGGTGAGGTTTGATTCAGTCTTTGGAAAAAACCAAACCAATCAAAATGTAATAGGTTTACTTCGGTTCAATTGTCACTTTCATACTTTTTGAATTTTTTTTTAAATAACATCCTTCTTCAAAAATTAAATTAAATAGATTATATATAGATATTTTATGAACACAAATTATATCTAAATAATTTACTAATTAATATATTTTATGAACATGAGAAAAATGAAATAAAATAGGTGTGATTATGGGTAATTAGGTATATTTATATATTATAATTTATTATATTATAGTTATAAGGTATGATTCAATTTGGTTCAAATTTCTCTACTAAAATCAACTTGAACCAAATCAACTAGGTTCTAGTAGAGTAAAAACCAAAATAGATCTCATTTCAATTTGGTTTGGATTGATTTTTGTCAGTCTAGTTCGATTTGATTCTGTCTAGTCGGTTTAGTTCGGTTTTCAACATTGTTAACAATGGTGTTACCTTATTTATCAAGCTTAATGTGTATCCTGACATGTTCTTCTATTTTCTTGTATAGGGCTTCATAAAACATTGTGACAGGTCTTCAGTCTTCTGGATTTATTCAAGATGAAAGAAAAAAATAAAAAAAGAGACTAGTAGGCTGTCTTTTATGTGTCTGAGGATGGGAAAAGAACTTCTAATATTGGAATATGAGCCACTGTATTGTGCAATGCATACATACTTGTGTAGTTGATTTTTGCTTGTTGGCTTAAAGATTACTGACTTGCTGCTAATGACATCTTCTCTTCCTTTTCAATTCCTTGTCACCTTAGATTGTTGGATGTTTTGCATGGTTTCCAATCTTTGAGATCCTATAATGATATATCTTCATTACTGATTAACTCTGTAGATCTTGTGTATAAAACTTAACCTTCATTATTGAAAGAGTCAATAAGTAGTAAATCTGTTTTACTTATCATTATACTGAAATGAAAATTAAATTTTGACTTCCTTCTCGTATATGTCTAGACTTTGCAGTTCCTCGGTGACAAAGATTTAAGGATTCAATCATTTCAAACTTGGTTGCATCTGAGTTGATGTTGTTTCACATGTTCATCTTTGCCCTTTTATCCAAATGGCTGTCACAGGGTTGGGATTTCCCTCATGGCCTGGAGCATCAGACCAGATTCAACTATTTTTTTCTCCTATTTTTGTCAACCTTTTATTATCTGTCTTCAATGCATTGTGATATAAGGTAAAGGTTTTCCATATTCAAACCCGTGTTAAGAAGTTTTGGAGTCTTTGGCAAAATCATTAAAGAGGCCTACCATACTTATCAATTCTCATAGGTTACGAAATTTGTTATCAAAGTTTTACAATTAAGTAATTTTAACATTTCGTTTTTAATAGATAATATAGCTTTCAAGATTGATACAAATGTTTTTCTTCTTTCAATTCTTAAAAGAAATTGAAAAAGTCACTTTTGATAAAAGAAAACATACCGATTAAAGTAAAATGACCATTTTGCTCCTAGCTGAAAAAAATAAAACTCCCTCCTTTGCGATTCTTCTCGATGGTGAAGCAGCGTTCATCACCAACGACATTAGCAATAGCACAAAATAATATATCAAAACCTAGAATAAGAAAAAGACATGCAGATTGAAACTTAGAATTGAAATCATCATCAAACATAGAAGGAGATTTATGATGTGAACAAGGAGGGAAATCTACGATTCAAACATAGAGCGAGGGAGTTACATGGAGGTAGAGGTGATGTTTTGAGAATCGGACCAAACAGTCAGATTAGTTGGACTGTCATTTGGAGATGATAACAGCTTGGCTCGTTTTTCAGTTTTAGGCCGTTTTGGGGGTTGGGCCGCACTGAGCCGGCTTTTGAGTCGGGAACCGGACTGATTTTTGGAGAAACCAAATGATTTTTTAATGTGTAAAATTTATCCTAAATTTAATTTTTTTGGCCAAAATTATTAATTGTAAAAATTATTAGAGAGTAAAATTACTATTTCCATTTCTATTTCAAAATTATTATAAAAATGAAAATTTTCATTGTATTGTATAGTCATTTTATAATGTTATGGTTATATAGTATTAATATATTGAAATGTTTTAATATTACTTGCAATGATTTAATATATATTATTATCATGTGAGTTTTATGCATTATTATAAATTGGACTACTTAAATTTATTTTCTTAACAATTTGATATTTTATTTTTATACATATATTATTATATATAATATTATTTTTTATTTAATTATTATGTTACCGGTTCGATCGCCTATCTAACTGGTTGAACTATAAAAACATGACTTGATAGCATTTTCAGTTCAATGTCCGATTCGGTTGTTAAAACATTGGGTGGAGGATGTTGTTGGACTATTAGTTCTGGTGGAAGGGATGGTGGCTGATTGCGAGTTCATATATGATGAACAGGTGAGACAGCTACGACAATCTGTGAGCAACGAGGACAGATCAAAGGTGAAGGGATGAAGGAAGGGGATGACAGACAAATTTGGTAGGAATGAGGGGGAGGGAGGAAGGAAGGAAGGGCTTTCAAGTTTGGGCTCCCACTTGTTCCCCAGAGATGAAGTGCTTGTGTTTTATTTGGGTTGCTGGTGATGTAATTTTTTTAGAAGGGTAATATAGCCATTCCCCTCCCATTTACAACAATATGAAGGCTTACACATAGCAAACTGGGAGGGAGGTTGATCATATAATTGAGGTGAGGAGGATCACTAATGGTAGTCACTTGTATTGGGAGTAACCAAACATTGCAACTAGTGTGATGTGAAGAGTATCCCCTCAATTAACCCCAGTGAAATCCCAACGGTCCCTCCATTCTTGTGCAACGTAAAGCCACAAGAGACAAGATTGGTAGCAACATCTTTTCTCTCTAGTTTCTCTTCCAAATTTTCTTGGAACCCAAACAGCCGTAGTTCAAAGTTCCCGTCAAGATCTAGCGACTTCTCTTTTGAGTTCTCATTCACTTTCTCTACAGTTCAAGGGCTGGGAAGGTGAGATTCACTTTCTTTTTTTTTTTTTTTGAGTTCACAAAGTGGGTAGGAGGGAAGGCAAGATGAGATTCACTGTGATCAAAGCATTTGTGGACTTATGGCCAAAAAAAAAAGCATTTGTGCATTTGAATTTGAATCATTTTTAAACCTTATTTTTAAATTTGTTTTTGATGCAATGGTGATTTGATGGTGAAAGAAAACTTGTTGGTTTGGTTTTCTGAAGTAGTGAGAATGAACAAAACAAGGACAACTGAGGGCTACAAAGTCAACGCTCTCGGGCTTGCAAATCACCTACAAAATTGTTACTTTTCTGTATGTACATATTTAACTTTATGAACATTTATGTACATGTGAACAATGTTTGAACGGAAGCCAAGTAACAAAATTACCAAAAACATTTGTCAAATTCATGAGGGGAGATCTGGTTTCAAGGGTTGGGCTGCACGCCGGAACCAGGTGTTGAAGGCAGTGACCAAGTGAGGACAATCTTCAACATTTCGGGTTGAGAAGCTGAGGCACTGCTGCAACAGTTCTTGAGCATCTGACATGGGCAATGTAGAGATTATTCTCAAAAATGTTTCTTCCAGCTCCAGATACAACGATTTGTTGATGGGTAACATTGGAGAAACATTATCTTTGCATACAACTAGAACAGGTAGCCAATCTTCTACAAGTTTCCTTCTCACCTGAGCACAACAATGAAATTGACATGATGACTACATGAGCACTTCAATTTAGTTCTGCCTAAATTAAAATTTGACTTGTAAACCAGCATTTCTATCGGAGACAGAAGCACGAGAATGGGGAACAGAATATGAGCGAAAAGCTACAATGGTCGATTTATTCAATAACCTTTGATAGTAGAAAAGTCAAAAGAATGGTCCAATAACTTAAATTATTACTTGAAATATTAAATCGCCTATTATTGGTACTTAAAGTTGCTTTCAACCATTTTCAAGTACTTTACAAATAAGTGCTAGAATTTTATATTTCTATGATTTTTTCTATTAATTAAATACTAAGAAAAAAATAAAAGGAGACATTCCAGGCAACCAATAGATAACAGCCTGGTTAATTCTAAACAAGTACAACTAGCCCCAGATAATGAAGAACTTCCTTCACACTACATTTCTTTCCTTAATATGCAGAAGGCGATATAAAGAACTGCACCATATGGTTCATAACTCAAATCAACCACAATCTTCACAGCTCTGGACTTATCAACCATTAAGCTTTGAAACACATTAAAGTCCTATTTGGTACATAGAATGGAATGAAATAGAAAAAGAAGCGGAATGAAAAAAGTGATTTTTATTAGATGACAAAATGTTCTGTGTCCCTGAGTGAAAAATAATTTTATTTTTCAGTAATAACAATACAAGTCTGGTAGATATTGCATATTTCGAACCTTGTGCAGTGAAATCCTTTTCCACTTCCATCAAGGAAACCAAATGGAGCCTAATAGCATAATGTGAAATAAAACGGATTCAAAGTGACTCTGCAAAGTTGTACTACTCCTATGGCAACTAAGAAAGTCACACTAACCGTAATACTCATAATTTCCAAGACTTCCAATACTTCAGAAGTGTAGAACTAAAGAGAAGTGTAGAACTAAAGAGAAACGATCTCAGGCAGTAGGAACATTAAATGATCAACAATATGGTCTCTAACTCATCTACACAAGAATAAAAAATTCAAGATACGTGGCTCTTCAAAATAATAAAACGCACACACACTTGGGACAACAGGGCTACAGATTCCTTAGAGACTTGCATTATTGAACTCTTCATTCTTTAGTCTTAGAAAAATCTCTGTATCACACGCATCAGTCTCTATTATTTTATTTTCATCAAACATTTTAATTTTAATTATAAGTAAACCAAAGCTACAATAAGAGCACCAAACAGTTCATCCACCGCCACCCACAGATGCAAGTTTAATCTAACCAATTGCATTAAAAAAATACCTATATATGACAAACGAAGCCATCATCTTTTTCAATTTTACCTAAGCAAAAATTCTAAATGCCTGGCACTGACTGTGAGAATTTCAGAGTAAAATCTTCTATATACTTCTCAAATTTGAAAAATGACATGTAGGCGCAAGCACACATGCATGTGATTCAACTATCAACATGCAGGAAACTCTGAGGACCATTCACTTAAACATGTATCTAATTGAATACAGAGATCTATTATGGAGAGTTAAAAAAATTTTTGAGGTCATCAAACAAATAAAACTACAGAAAGGTGCTTAAAAGAGATCAAATCACTAGAATTGGCCACTTCCTAAGGATGTTAGTTGCTGAATCTTAAAAATGAAGCACTGTGGGAGGAGTGACTTATGGCAGCGTTGGATAAGCTAAGAGGTTCAGAGAGTCATGTCATAAGACACAAAAATAAAGGACGGAACTTAATATGAAATATGAACAAGTTAAAAGATATTAATCCTTGTAACTAAGTCAATTAATCAAATGCAGTGGGGTGTTTTAGTCTTCATTCCTAAAACTATGTCATGAGATAGATTCTCAGAAAAGAACAAGAGACAAAATCTTAAAGGTAGGAAGTATATACCGGTCTGGCAACCAAAATAGTGCCTGCAGCAACAGCATTTGCTAACTTGCAAGTGCACCGAAGCACGACAGCAGGGAGACCCGGCGCAATATTTCTCCAGGCATCATCTCTAAAAGCCCTCTGCAAATCAGCAGTGAACGCTGCTTGCTCACTCCATTCTTTGACAGCTGTATCAGCCACTCTCAGCTCGATCATTCTCTCCACCAACCACAGAAGATGCTTCCCATTTGTCATCGCTTTGTGCAAATTCAAGCGCTGAATAGCCTCGGTTTCATTATGGTCCCCTCTAAAATCGGGACTGGAATACTCCTCCAGGGACTCTTTCACAGTCTTCAAACTCATGTTGAACGCCTTCTCCAACACCCTCTTGGCCGATTCCCTCGAAGAAAAATCCCTCAAAATCTTAGCCACAAAGGCCTTGACATATGCCATGTTCTGATAATTGTGAATGGCCGAAAGAATCAAACCTTCGAGCATTACTTCACACGAATCTTCCTTTACAGGAGAAACCCTGGCAAGAAGCTCCTTCGACTCCTCTTCACTTAGAAAAGGGATCAAGTTCAAAACTCTCTTCTCTTCCTCTTCTGTCCAAGGGACGGCCTCCAGGAAACGAACGCATGAACGAATACAATCCTCGAACAACAATTCGAGGGCAACTGCGAGGGCATCCAGAGCAGTGGATGCACTATCAATGGTATTAGCAAAATCATTAGTATAGAGCAATTCAAGTACTGTGAGATGGGACTGAATGGAACCCGTAGTAGACGGAACACTAAGATTAAGTTTAAAGAAATTATCGGAGTCATCTGGTTTGGACTTGCCCATCCATCGGTCAGATAAGAGAGTAGAGAAATACATCGAACGGCGCAGAATGTCAGAGTGGAGGTAGACGGAGGTGGAGGCGGGGTGGTCGACGGAGCGAGAATCGGAGGAAGACTCACTCGAAGAGGCGGTATCGACGAAGAGGCGGAGGACGACGTCAGCGGTAGAAGAGTCGTTAAAGAATAGGTTGTTGTTGATGCCGCCGCCGCCGCCAGTGGTGTTTGGTGTCCGCCACCGGGTTTGCGTTACTTCGGCAACGCTTTTGTCGGAGAGCGATGAGTCGATGACGGCGATTGTGGACAAATGGCGGCTAACGGAGGGTCCGGTGGCGCGGTGACGCTTCTTGGGGCCGCCGAGTGTCATTTCGCCGGTGAAATTGCAGATTGAGATGCGAATAACATGGATCGCCGGTGAGATTGGGGATTGAAAAGGAAGAAAAATCGGTTGCGTCTTTCAAGGACAAAAAAATTTGGAAGAGATAAGGGAGGGACCAACCAAAGACAGTAGACAAGGGAGAGTCGGCCTCGGAGAGAAAGCGAGGCCGGGTTATTTTTGGTGTAGGTAATTAAACTATATTGAGTATATTTATTATCCATAGTATTATAATTATGTATTAATTATTAATTTATCGTACACACATATATATATATATATAATAACAAACCATGTTGATCTTTTTGGAAATATTTGAAGTTATATAACTATCTTAAATACTTATTTTTTATCATAAACAGTTATGAAAATTTTGTTTGAATATTCTAAATACTTTTAAATGAAGATCTAATTAATTAATTCTATAAATAAATAATTCACATATAAAGTTAGAAAGATTGAAATAAAATTATCTCATTCATTAATTATATCATGAAAACAAATTATTTCGAAGTACATCGGCATTAATACTATTCTTAAATTATGCATCAAACAAATATTTAATATTTAATAGCTTTTTAAACAAATAAACAAATTGCCTAACCAATTCGAAATAATAGGCCCCAAAATCAAATTTATCTTTCAAATTTAAAACTCAATCAATTATATTGATAGTGTATTTTTTAAGATAACAATTTTTAAAAATAATCATTCCCCAGATTGAAAATTAAGTTGAAATTTGAATTTGTAACAAATTCAAACTAATAATCTTTTATGTTATATAATTAATTTGAATTACTCACCGTTTAGGTCATATTTCAGTAAAGAAGCTTGAATTAAAGCTTTTTTTTGGAACAAGTTTGAATTTATAAATAAAAAAGGTGTATTAATTCACCAGGAATTAAAATTATGGTATTTGATTCATGAAATTTGGATCCTATGGCGTGCCATTTCCTTAATTTTCTTAAGAAAATGATGATATAGTTGAATTTTGATTTAAAACCTTAAATGTATTGAGATTCTTTAGTGACCACAACTATTGGAGATATTTTTTTTTAATTCTAATATAATCTGGTTAATTAAAAATATTGAAAGCATCAAATTTATCAGGTAACTCAAATTTATATTTGTTTCTTTGTTATCTAACATAATTCTCTTAGTTAATATTATTGGATGATTCACATTATCAAAATTGAAAAGAACTATCCCTAGTTGTCGATTATCTATTTTAAGACTCTAATATATTCAACGTTTTACATCAAAATTCAACCATTTCATTGCTACTTTAGAAAACGTCAAGGATTCACACTTCATGACATCCAAATTTTTTATTCACGGAAGCTCAAATGAGATCATATGTCCAAAAACTAGACCGCTTCAATTTCAATCAATCATCAACAGATAATCTCCTCCACTTTGTCTTATCCGCGATGCCTCTTTTCACCTCATGGCATATAACACAAAAACCTCCTCCTACAAGTCGAGCGGACACGAGTAGGGGGCACAGGCCGGTTCGAGAACCTCGTGACCATGATGGATAAACAATAGTTAATTAATAAAAAATTAATTATATTAATTTCGGAAGAATTGTAACACTTAGTGTAATTGTAAGAAATCACAACCAATCAATTTCGGAAGTGAAATTAATTATATTAATCACAGCCAATCAATTATGTTACACTTAGTGTAATTTTTCTATTTTCTTTCCAGTTGACTTTGTTTAGAAATTTAATTTTATCTTAATTTTATCTGGACAGGAAGGAAGATATGTTTATAAGAATTTAGAGAGAGAAATCTTTTAACCATGAGTGAATTATCCCAAACTTCATCATCCTCTACCCCAGTACAACTTTCCTCAGCTTTTTCCTTAGATAAACTTCCCTCTTCTGTAAAAAGAATTTTATCTAACAAGATTGATAATCTTGTTGAGATCACCCATATCCTCGATAATGTTTGAATTGATAACATTGGGTTACCCTTACTCAGTCCATACGCTATTTTCTCCCAGGATAAAGCCTATGCAAGATCTTTCAGACAAAGAATTGCTAGGATTGTTCATACTCCCAGGCCACAAGTAAAAGAATATGTTCACAGTTCTAAGCTAGAACAGTGTGGACTAAAGGCTACCACAGCAGAGCAATATGTTACCTTGGAGATCCCTCAACTTCTGATCAATACATGGCGACAACAAGGATATACTTATATCCATATTGGAGCCATCAGGCTCGTGCTTACCTTACATGGAAGGAGAGGAATTCCAGCTACTGCTAGAGTTGCAGTTTTTGATTCCACATACAAATCATATGCAAACGCTATGATTGGTGCACTTCTCACTACTTGTAGCAACGGAAGTGTGGTGATGACTATTGCCCCTGATTTTAACATCAAATTAGACGATGCAACTTTGCCATATTGTCTTAAAGTGCAGATTCAAATCCATGGTGCAGAACAAGATGAAAGAGCCATCATGGCTACTCTCCATCATCAAATAATTTACAGATTACAAGATCATGCTATAAACCTAGAGTTTCCTAACTCTACCACTGATGCTTTATACATGGTCTCAAATCAGTCTGACACCTCTGTAATTCAGATCCCCAGAAGGATTCCAAAGGAAGAGCTCGCCCAGATTATGCCTCTGGAATGGATCAATAATTATGAGAAGGAATTTCACTCGACTTGCAAAGATGCCCATACCACTGATGCCCCTGTCTTAGAACGCCTAGAAGATGGAACGGTAAAATCCACCTTCAAGAGGCCAGGACAATTACCATCATCTTTCTCAGGACAAATTCTGACTATCCAGCTAGCATACAAACATAAGGAAAAGATTCCAATCCATTCTGTTGATGTTGAAACAAAACCTTGCTTTGTGTCCAAAGTCCATTGACACTTTGTATGGGATGCAGCCCCTGAAGAATGTGATCCCGATTGTGGATGTCATGATTGGGACAACTGGACTGGACCTGAACAAAACCTATGCCAAATATCTGAAGCCAAACCCACACCATACCTAAAACAGAAACCCTCTTGCAGACAGCCTAAGCCCAAGAAAGACTATGATTTTGACCATGGCCCAAAACAAAGTTTCCACAGGAAAAAGAAATGGGTTGCTATACCCAAGGAAACACCTAAACCAACAACTTTCCATCAAATGTTAAAAGAACTAGGTCATTCAGACTTAGTATCTTCAATCTTCCCAAATGAAGATTTTACCTTTTCAGCATATACCCTAGAACCAATCATAAAGCCAATCCCTTCAACTCCTATACAGAACCTTCCCTGTATAGCCATGATCCGACTTTCTTATGAAGGGGATTTTCCTCCTATAGAAAGAAGGATCAATGAGACTTCCAGATACACCTCCCGACCTTTTATCCAAATAGAACAGATGACTCCTCAAGGTGCAAGGTCTATGTCTCAGTCTGAAGAAGTTCTAAATTGGCATACAGAAAATACGGTGAGCCAAAACAAGGTCCTTCACAGGATCAATACCAGGCTAGAACAACTTCATGACAAAACGGATGTTTTCTCATCCAAGTTAGATGTTCTGGATCACAGTATTAGAAAGCTTTACGAAGATTATTCCAGAAAAGCTTAGCAGCTTGACACAGAGCTTAGGGGATACATTGATTCTCATTATACTGGACCATTGTTTTTTCAAAAAGAACAAGAGTTGAAATATGTGAAACAAGAGCTGAAAAGAATTGAGGCAGATTTAGCCAGACAACCTTCTATACCTAGCCAGGACCACTATACCATACTCCCTTGTATACACCACCTCTGGTATCAGCTTTACCTTTGTATCCAACTACTACCAAAGAACCCTTCAAAATGAATTATCCCATATTCCAGCAGCTTAGGAAAGAAAGGAAACAACATTCTAAAAAACAACAACCAGTACCACCTGTTTTCCAACCATCTTTCTCCCAAACCACCCAAGTATCTCTTCCATCCACTTCATATCCAGCAAATCCTGAACCCATATTCCCTCCTAAACCATTAAAGATTCAAACCCCTCCATCTTCACCGAAGAAAACAACATCTCCCCCATATTTTTCCAAAAACAAATCCATCGCAACCATTAGACCCAGGTCTAAACCATCTACGGATTTTGATGAAGACTTATCTTTGTCAGAATCAGAATCTGTAACTACTTCAGAATCCTCCTTATCATCCTTACCCATACACCAACCACCCATATTCATGGTTGACATAAACCCACCTCCTTTCGAGGACCAGCCAACAATAACCTCAGAACATCCTCCTGAACCTATGGTAGAAGAACCTCCTGAATCAGTTCACAGCACTCATGAAGGATTTCATAAACCTTCAAATGGTCCATACTTTACTTTTGATGATTTACCTCATCATAGGTGGAGAGAAAAACTCCATCAATTTGGCGCCTGGTTAGATGTTCAGATGAATGACCTGGAAGCCAACAGGCATGATGTGCTGACAAACTTCTTATCAAGAATGACAGGAAACTTACGAGAATGGTTTACCAGTCTCAGTGAGTATCAACGAATCCAAATGGCACAACATGATATCCCTACCTTCTTATGGATCTTACATAAGGAGTTCATTGGTGATTTTGGCATTATAGATCAAAGAGCCAGGCAAGAATATTTTGAAATGAAATGCTGATCACTAGAAAGGGCTAATTTACAAAGGCATTTTAAAAGAATGTCTGAAAAATATTATATGCTTGGTGGAGCCAATGATATCAATCTTCGACATGTTTTTATTGCTTCTCTACCTGAAGAACTCTTGCCAGAATTACAGAAGTCAATTGCTGCTCTCCAGCGAGACATGACCACTATCTCACTTGGAGAAATTTACCAAATGGCTTTAGGAGCATTAGACAGACTCTGCGAACAACAGAAGTTTGTTAAGAAGGTGCTTAAAGAGAAAGCCCAGTTTTACAAAGTCTGCAAAAGGCCTAACTTAAAGATTAAGTGCAAGGAGAAGAAAGACTGTACATGTCCTCCAAAGAAGAAGTCTCACTTCTTTAGGTATTCAAAGAAAAAGAAGTTTTTCCCACCAAGGAAGAAGAAACCTTTTAGATTTTTCAAGAGACGATCATCTTCTTCAAGCAAATCATTCAATCGATGCTATATTTGTGGTCAAATAGGTCATTTTGCTAAACAATGCCCGAACAAGACAAAGAAAGGAATGAAGACATTACAAAAACTCCAGGAGATGTTTCTCTTATCTCCACATGAGAATTTTGAAGAGATATATGAAGAACAAGATTCTCAAGACGAATTTACAACTATTGTTATTCCTAATTCAGAAGAATCAAACTCAGAAGAAGAGGAAGAAGATTTCCACCCCTCATGCCATCATCAAATATGCAACATAAATTTGGTAAAGGCAATTCCTCAGGAGGCACCACTTCCAAATGCTAAGGTACAAGTCCTCACAGAAAAATATGCAAAACCATTCTCTGTTATTGGGTTTTTAGACACTGGATCATATCGTAGTGTTATGAAACCTCAAATCTTGCCCAAAGAAGAATGGCTACCACACCGGGAGTATTTTACTTCGGCAGACGGAAAGTACTTCTCTATCAATCTTATCTCCAGAAGAAAGATAGGAGTTCAATTCTTTCCAAATTGTGTGGTGTGGACAAAAATCCTTGGCAGCGATCTTCCAACAAAAGATTTATTGATTGGGATGGATGTTTATCACAAGGTAAAAGGTTTGCAAATACTTCCAAAAGGAATTCGGTATAAAGCCTTTTTTGTCCCATGGAAGCCAATTCGTAATCTGTTTGAACTACAACAGGTTCCTTTAGATTATATTCCTATCAGGGATAAATTATTACCTCTTTGCCCAGAAAATCACAGCCAATTCCAATATCCTAATCCATTATGGAAAAATAAGGATTTCTTTATCAAACTACCCTTCAAGAAGAATGAAGATATAAATCCAATCAGAGCATCCCACCCTGGGATGTCTCCAGAAGATTTGAAGTTAGCAAGGAAGGAATGTGCTGATCTTTTAGCACAAGGGTTAATTGAGCCTACAACATCTCAATGGGCGTGCTATGCATTCTATGTGGAAAAAGACGCAGAAAAGAAGAGAAAAAAGAAAAGATTCGTGGTGGATTATACTCCTCTAAATCATTTTTTACAAGATGATAAGTTCTCATTACCCAAGATCAACACTCAGACAATTCATCTGAAGAAGGCAAAAATATTTTCAAAGTTTGATCTAAAGGCGGGATACTGGCAACTTGGAGTTCACCCAGAAGATAGATATAAAACAGCTTTCTGCATACCAAATGCTCAGTACCAGTGGAAGGTAATGCCCTTTGGGCTTAAGCCTGCTCCATCATTATTTCAGAAGGCTATGATTAGAATATTTGAGCCCATTATCCACACATCTCTAATTTATCTTGATGATATCCTGTTGTATTCTGAAACTGAAGAAGCCCACAAAACCCTACTGGACCAATTTTACCAAATAGTCCAAAAGTATGGGATCATGTTATCAGCCTCAAAAAGCCAAATGGGCTTGGTCCAAATAGAATTTTTGGGTATGACGTTTTCAGAAGGACATTTTCAGCCTAGTCCCCATATTGCTACAAAGGTACTGGATTTCCCTGACAAACTGACAACAAAGCAGATACAAAGTTTCCTTGGTATAGTAAACTATATCAAGAGACTTTATCCCACGTGTCAGTCAGTACACTAGCCAGCTGTCAAAGATGTTGAAGAAGAATCCGCCTCCATGGACGGACCAACAAACCACAGCTGTCAAAAAACTGAAACAAATTGCTCAGCATCCGCCACCTCTCAAAATTCCTGACAAAAGAGAACTCATCCTTCAAACGAATGCCAGCGAAGATTTTTGGGGAGCAGTTTTGATTGAATAAGATGATGGAAAGAGGCATTATTGTGCTCATGCCAGTGGAGAATTCAGAGTTGCAGAAAAGCACTATCACACGATCTACAAGGAGATATTGGCCGTAAAAAGAGGAATTGAAAAGTTTAGTTTTTATCTAAGCTTTAATCATTTCACGGCGGAAATGGACAATACGTCTTTTCCAGCCATCCTGAATCAAAAGAAGAAAATCCTCCCAGAGAAACAGCTGTTGAGATGGAAAGACTGGTTCTCTCGTTATAAATTCACGGTCAGGCATATCAAAGGAAAACACAACCTCCTCGCTGATCTACTCTCGAGACCTCTCACAAAAAATAATCAAGTTGCTCTCATCAGACACAACCCTCTGTTCATCCTTACCATTTCCAAAATGCCTAAACACCATCCCCCTTCAGCAACGCACCTCAGCTATGACCTTGTGTTCCCTCCATCATATTATCCTACCACTATTTTCCAAGTTAATAGTATTGCCAGAAAAACTTTGTTCTATTACTTCCACCTTTTCCTTGTTAATACTGGTATTACTCCTAAACCGGAGTACTTTGACCCCCTTCTTCCCTATCTGGTCATACCTTTCATAAAAGGTCCAATAACCCATGAGTTTATGTGGTACATTTGGTGCATGTCAACTCTTTTCGCATGTGCATTTGATTTACCTCCAAAACAAACCTATCACTACCTCTGTGACAAAAAGAATGAACGTTCCAATTTAGCCATCCTCTTATCCTGGTTTTCACCCCTTGCGGTGTGGAGAGGAAAATTGTATAATACCCTTGATGAGTATAATCTCTGGTCTATTCCCTCTTCAAAGTCAAAAGCCTACTCTTTCTTTGTAGTCCATAGACCCTACCAAATTGACCATAAAGGCCTCCTGTGCACCTCTTTTCAATCCCACCTGTGGGGCACTGCCCTACATTGGCCTTTACGCCAAGAACATGTTATTAATGAATTACGTGATTTCCTTTTGAATTTGAATAATTTTGCAGGTAATCACCAAGATCAAGTATGCACTTCTCTAGGATCACTTCCAGGAGAATTTTATGATCCAGATAAAATAATGATAATAGGACAGGCCATCCCCTTTGAATGGCCTCACCTCTCTCTTGCTCCAACAGAAGAAGCATCCACCAGTAGAAATCCACAACCACAACAGGATCCTTCACTCTTTATGGATTCTCAAGATCCATATGAAATTGACCCACAGTTTATGCAACAATTTCTTCAACAAACTCCAGAGTTCTCACAGTATTCTCGATCTCCAGAAAGAACACTTGATGAACAGCTCGAAGCACTTTTAGAACAACAAAGAAGAAAGAAACAAAGAAATGAAGAAACAGATGAAGACAGTGATGCTGACATCATGAATATGTCACCAAGCCATGAGCCCACCTGCAAGCATTATGATTAAGCTGCCGACAGTCTAGTTTGTTATTTTATGCCGACAGTCTAGTTTGTTATTTTATGCCCATAGTCTAGTTTGTTGTTTTATGCCGACAGTCACGTGTAAAATTAGGTAATGGCTCAACTACTTTAGTGTGCAAGAAAGTCAAAAAGTATGTAAAAGTTTGTCGGAGTGTTTCCCATTCCTGTCTGCCACCTTAGGAAAATAAAAGCCACGCGTCCACTTGTAAAAAGAAAAGTTGTTTGGAATGTTGTGTCCTCCCACTCTATATAAGAGAACATCTTATGTAAAATGGGATAAGCTGAATCCAATTCAGAAATCCTTGTTGTGAAATAATATGAAGTGTTTCTAAACTCTCTCCTCTCTCTCTAATATTCTCCCATAGGTATATCTCTAACCTGTTCATCACAGTTCTAAGTATGCTCTACTCTTGCCTCGAATGAGGATCCTGAGTATCAGAAAAGAACAGAACCAGATCCATTTCTCAGTAACATTTCTGTAAGGAAGAAGTTTTAGATGTTCTAACTATGAGCAGGATGAGGGTAAAAGGAATGATCCTAAAGAGTTCCTTGAGTCGTTGCCCAGGAGAGGCCTTTTTACTCGGAAGTACCTGGATCATTTCTATTAATCTCATTCTAGCAAATAGAAAGAACCTGTAAAACCCTGTCTTGCTGAGCATGGGACCGTGAGTAATATAAAACATATAGAAAGCTTTAATATTCTCAAGTTAAGTGTGACTCATTATGAATATACAGAATTCATTCAATTTTGCTTTTATTTTCAAATTAATACAAAATATTATTTAATTTTCGTAATAATTACACAAAACAATTTTATTTTTAAAATTTATATATTATTAAATAAAAATTATACAAATATATATTAAATTTCATTAAAATTATATTATTTTATTATTTTTAAAAATATTACATAAATTAAAAAAAAGAACTAAAGATTAGGGTGTAAACTAATTATTTTCATCGACTACGTGTTCTCTATGTATAATGGATAAAATGAATGGAAAGTATGAAGAATGGACAACCTAGTGGACCAATCTAAAAGTATAAATATTATTAAACTTTAGAGTCAAGTACTAAAACCCAGCCCATTTACACCCTTCTATTTCTAACCGATTTTTTAAGTGTGATGGTGTCCTAGTATATTTGGAGCCCACCATGCATCTGTTTCAGTACACCTTATTAGCATTGCTTATTCTTGAAATACTACAATGTATAATGCAAGATCTAATTTGTACCATGTTTTAAGTTCCATGTCTTGAAATAGAAACAGTGATGGGTTTGTGTTGCTACTGCCTCCAGAGTTAGTGGGGAAAAAGCCTTGAATATTGGCTAAGGAATTATGCAAATTAATATTAAGTCATTTACATGTAATAAACGTATATTTAGAAGTGAAATTTATGTTTTTGCATGTTCTATTAGGTGATTTTCAAATTAGAGGAGTGGTACATTTGCCATGTGATTAATACCTTGTTATTTATACATGATAACTGTATATTTTCAAGTTGTGTATTAACAAGTGTTATTGAGTTATTTATAAGTTACACATATGCTCCATAAATTCTAACCAATGCAATGCCATTTATATGCAATAATAATGTATTTAGAAGTAAATATCATATTTATAAATGATGATGGGTTATTTACAAATGGTTTTAGGATATAGTGTTTATGTCATGATGATCAATTATCATGGGAGGCTTTCTCTAATAGTTGACTAATGCATCAATTGTTATGTTTGAGAAGGATTTGTAAGTAAAAATCATGTATTTGCAAGTACTAATTAGGTTATTTACAAGTTACATGTGTGATTTATAGATCTTTATTGACATTATATCATTTACATGTGATAATTATATATTGACAAGTGAAGATAATGCATTTGTAAATGATGAGTTATTTGCAAGTTATATATGTAGTCTATAAATTCTAGTTGATACAATGTCATTTACATGTAATAATCGTGTATCTATAAATAAGTATTATGTGAACTTAATAGCGCCATAGGAAAGTTGCCAGGAATGTCATTGTTGTCAGTAATCTCCGCCGGATGGAAAAGCCTCCACCACAATGAAAGTCATTAGAGGGAGGAGGGAGAAAAGGGAGGAAGAGCAATTTGGTCATTTCACATGAAATTTTAACTCCAATTTAATGCTTTGGTATTTATTAGGAATTATACAGATTTGCGATATGTTTTAGGAAATAACTTTTCTCCTTGATATTTATATGCAATTTTTCCAAAGACTAATACTATTAAATACTCCTTCTGTTCCAGTTTATAATGTATTTTTAACTAAAGCACACAGACCAAGACAATAATTAATAACTAAAAAATTTCTCACATTTTCTCAAATTACCCTTATTAAAATGGATTGAGAATAAAATATTTTAATAATAAATAAATATTTGAACCCATTAGTCAAGGATAATCTTAAAAAAAAAAACACATTATGTATTTTATAAAGTACATTATAATATGAAATATAAATTTCTCCAAAAAAAATGCTTTATACAGCAGAGGGAGTATATTATATGCCTCCACATGGGAAACTGATTAACATTAATACGATAGAGTTAGCACAGGGAACTTGAGAAGTTGTGATTGTATGGTTAGAAATTCTTATACCAGTATTTTCTGCAACTACAATATTCCTAGGGCTTGACCTCGCCATCCTTCACTAGGCTAGAAATTTTGATAGCATTTGACCAAAAGAGCAAGTTGCTCACCCAAAAAAGTGAGTTGCCATAACTCCTTCAAGGTTTCAATGATAAATTTAGAGGTATTTTATCGATCATTAAAAGATTAGGATCTAATATGTAAATTGGTTTTTTTTTTCTATTTATACATTTTAAGATAGAACGATACAAAAAGTAAATTTCGTTCCTAAAAAGCCCGATAGGCCATTACTTGCTTTCGACAAAAAAAAAAGTGCTTTATGTTTCATGAATTATGTTTCAAGAAACTTGCTTTCTTCGCAACTGAGAATGTGTAGAATACATTTAACATTAATATCCAAATTGTAGTTGGTTGTTACTTACATTTCAACTTCTGGCTTTGTCTCTTTTGCCATCTTAATACTGTTGTCCAACATTTTTTTTTAAATTTATGCCTCACACAATATTTGAAAATATTTTAATAAGATAAATAAAAGTGCACACAATTATGCACGGTACACAGTAATAATTATTTGTAAAAATTTAAGAGTTAATTAACATTTTAAGTCTTTCAAACATTTTATTTTTAATTTAGTTATCAAAGCCTAATCATATTATGTAAATCCTGTATAAAAATTGTCATATAATAAGTCTATTAATAAATCATATTAGAAATTAATGATTTATTTTAAATTAATAATGATTTAACGATGAAATAATCAGTTCTTATTAAATAATATCATGAGTAACACTATTCAATTCTAAAAAATTTGGCCAAAAAAAATTCTAAATAATTACAATATCATAACATTTAATAATATATTAGTAAAAAAATTAGTTATCTGATGGCCACATCCATTTTATGTTAATAATATTGTGATTTTTTTTTTCATTCACAAGATAAAGAAATAAATACAGTTTGCCATATCATTTTTTATGTTTGATTTTTTGGCCAAATATATTATGACATGTCATGTAGTTCAGTATTAGAAACCAAATAGAAATTGAGAATTTGATAAGAGACTAAAATAACATATTTAATCTTTGAAAATCTAAATAAATCAACGCATTATTAATGCTAATTGAGTTGAATGAATGGAATTCCATATTCTTTAAAACTGAATAACCAATATTATTTATGATTTGTAAATTATTCAACTTGTTATAAATTTTATTATATAAAGACAAATTTTTTTATATCTCACTTGCAATATAAGAAATGAGCAACATTATTTATAGTCTCTGATAAATAAATACAATTTATTATAGATTTTAGTATATAAATACATGTCTCTCTATGAATTGCATAGAATTTAAGATATGAGATGCATTGATAATATTAATGGCTTGTCATCTAGTGTGATTTATTATGAATTTTATTCTTTTATATTGATTTTGGATAAGTTAATATTGATTACATATTGATTATTTTTTTATTTTTCTTTTTAAATTTAATTCTTTGTGATATAAAATTATAGTAATTTTATTTTCAGCTAGATACTATTGTATGAGCAATACACCAAATATGACACAGAAAAAAGAGTCATGAATGGTAAACAGCATAACATACTATAAATTTATATTTTATATTGACAAAGAGGATAATAAATGTTGATATTAATATAATTACTTGTTAATAGGATTTATTGTATACTTCATTCATATTATAAGGGATCTTCTAAAATTTTTAGTTAATTCAAAATATAAGATGTTATATTAATTTTTAGTACTAATTTACATTTTTATCCCTATTGATTTATCAGTTATCTCATAACTTAGAAAAAAAAAGAGTGAAATTTGGTAATTAATAACAGTAAAGTGGAATGTTAGAATTTTTGTTTAGAAGCTTGATTTTTGTAACTAATTTTTTTTAAAAATTATAAATTAATTAAAAATTTCTTATAATATGAACTGAGAGAGTATTTTTATCAATATAAAAATTAATTTAATTAATAAACAATAAATTATAGAACTATAATTTTGTGTTGGCATTTTGGTAATATTCTCCGGTACCGAACCTGGAAAAGAACAACTCAACTCGCTTTTGTTTTATTGGGGGAAAAATCTCGCTTTGGTTTCTGTTGCTCGCTCTTTTTCTTTCTCTTCCGTTGAATCCATGAAGCCCATCGCTTTTCCTTCACTTCACTGTCTTCTCTCTAACGCCACTTCTCTGTCCAATGCTTCACTCTTCCAAACTCCAACAAATTTCTTACAATTTTCTCATCAACCAAACACTCCCTACACCACTTTTCTATCTCTCTTCTCAAGTAGTTTCTACCCATGTCAACCGCCTACCACTCCTCTGGCAATATTGCTCTGCATGAACTAACCAACACCACCCCGTTTCTGGGTTTACAACTCTACATTATTATTTGCATTTTCCTTTTAATCTTCGTCGTTCTAGTGCTTCTGATCTTCCTCTGCATTCGCCGGAATCGAAGCTCCACCAAACCCAATACACTAGCCAGCCACAGCTCTGGCGTAATTCCGTTGGTCTCAAAGGAGATCGTGGAGGTTGAAGCATTGGATCTCATCGATTGTGAAGAGAAAAAGCTTAAGATTGAAGGTCGTGATCTGAGGAAACAGACGGAAGGCGAGGAGATCAAGGTTGGATTTCGAAGAGGAAGAAATGGCAGCGATGAGAGTGATGCACTCGTGGACGGAATGAAGATAGGGTGGGGCCGTTGGTACAGCTTGGAGGAACTTACACTTGCGACACGTGGATTCGCCGGTGAGAATGTGATCGGAGAAGGAGGGTATGGGATTGTGTACAGAGGAGTTCTTCAGGATGGCTCTGTGGTTGCCGTGAAGAATCTGCTAAACAACAAGTATGTGAAATCTCATAGTTTGTTTGTCCAAGTAAATCAACTCTTTATTTTCGAATATGAAAGTTAAATAAGCATGGCAGTTTAAAGACTAAATTGTTAATTTTCTTTTTTCAAATTTCCTTTCTAAATTTGACAGCTATCCACACACACATGTTTATATGTTTCCGAAATTGTTTGCATTACTGCATGTTTGTTTCTTTCGACTTGCTGACATAAATCCACAATTTCTGGGAGAAAATTTTTATAACCAGTTGTGTTTGCTACCTTCAGATTACGAAATGGGATCTTGTTTTTGAAATTTAATTAGAAATTCTTTAGTCAACAGAATATGGAAATGAATTGACCAGTTATGAATCTGGCATCTGCTTTGAGGAGTACAAGAAAAAGTGAAATTGGCCACTTTGTTCTTCTTCTTTGTTTAGGTCTGCCTATAGTTACTTTTCTTTTTTTGATTTAGCATCCTATTTTATGATTTAGATAGTCACTTTTCTTTTTTGCTTTCAAATTTGGTTTATTTTATTGTGCTATTTATAATTGTTTTATCTCAACTTTTACTTTATATATGAGATATCATCTTGAGATCTAGGAAACTGACTTGTCTTCAGAAAAAGGAAAAAGCATTACTTTGTCTTCAATTGAGTTTCATAGACTGATAACTTCATGTTCTTCTAAAAATAAACACAAAGTGCAATAAATTGAACAATTTCTTGACATTTGGATTATCCATTGAACATTAAAAGCCTTGTAAGAATACCTACATGCAAGAGGATTGTCTTACATTTGGAAATTACATTCTTAATACAGTTTTTCTTTCCTAAAATAGTATGAGTCCCTTTCCTGATATTCTTAATCCTATAAAAAAATTCATGTTCCATAGCTCTATTGTCTGATAAATAGGGGTCAAGCCCAGAAGGAGTTTAAGGTGGAGGTTGAAGCTATTGGGAAAGTAAAGCATAAAAATTTGGTGGGCTTAGTCGGATATTGTGCAGAAAGTGCTCAAAGGTATTATTCCATCTACTTGGAGAAAAATAGTAGTTGAAACAAATTACTAATAGACATAATTATTTGTTGGTTCATATATAACTGGTTTTTCTACCATTTAGAATGCTTGTTTATGAATATGTCGAGAATGGAAACTTGGAGCAGTGGTTGCATGGTGAAGTAGGGCCTGCTAGCCCCTTAACATGGGATATACGAATGAGAATCGCCATAGGGACAGCAAAAGGGTTTGTTTTATATGAACTTCTTGTCGAATGTACACGTCCTGACAGACATGTTACATGCTCCCTGATTATTCAATTTTGTGTCTGGTTCTACATTATGCAACAGGTTAGCCTATTTACATGAAGGGTTAGAACCCAAAGTTGTGCACCGAGATGTGAAATCTAGTAACATTCTTCTGGACAAAAGATGGAATGCCAAGGTGTCAGACTTCGGACTGGCCAAACTCTTAGGATCTGAGAAAAGTTATGTGTCTACACGCGTGATGGGAACATTTGGGTTAGTTCTTACTCAAGCGTCTAAGTTATTTTTATAAGAAAAATTCTTAGCTCAACTAAGTTACTCAAGACATGAAGAAACTTGTAAGCATATTCAATTAGGCTTATTCAAGGACAAATCATTTTTGCAGATATGTTTCGCCTGATTATGCAAGCACGGGTATGCTTAATGAAGGTAGTGATGTGTATAGTTTTGGAGTTCTACTGATGGAGATAATCACTGGAAGAAGTCCCATTGATTATTCTAGATCGCCGGTAGAGGTGATTCCAAATTTCTTTTATTTAGTTCTTTCAAACACTATGGTATCTTATCTCCACTCTTATCTGCATTTTCATTTGTTGTGCTTTCAGATGAACTTGGTTGATTGGTTCAAGGGAATGGTGTCGAGTCGTCATGGTGATGAGCTAGTAGAACCTTTGATTGAGATTAAGCCCTCTCCAAGATCTTTGAAGCGAGCTTTGCTGGTTTGTCTGCGCTGTGTAGATATGGATGTCAGTAAGCGTCCAAAGATGAGTCAAATTGTTCATATGCTTGAGGCAGATGATTTCCCCTTTCGTTCTGTAAGCACCATGCCCAAGTCAAAATGTCAAATCCCTAACTAGTTATCAGTATCACATTGCATAGACGTGCAATTTAGGAAGCATAATTCCAATACAGACACTATCTGAAATATTCACATATAATTTGGAGTATCACACCATGCATCAGAATGAACATGGTTCATTTTCTGAGGAAAAGTGTTTTGTAGAACAGACTGAACTAATACTTCACCTATTGAAACTATAAATGCCATATCATAAGTCATCTAGGTTACATTATGGCAAGATTTGAATATGCTAAGATATTACATTTCAACTTCCTCAAATAGTTAATTAGCTTTTATTTATTTTAAAGGAACTTCGTACAACAAGAGAGAAAGATCCTGTTTCTTCTCACGCAGCTGTTTCCAGCAAAATTTCATATCCACCAAAGCATATGGGGTCAGTAGAGAGATCAAGACGGCGATGATTGCTTGTAGTAATATTGCTGATATGGAGATTCTGAAGATCGAAATTTCATAGCTTGCTTTAGTACATTAACACCATTTTATGTTTGTTATTGTATTGCGATCCGGTGAGGAGTTACTGGTCTTGTATAGATGTCCTCTCACTATATATCAGTCTGCATTTCGAGAAATAACAGTCTTACCACCATATTGCATTGCATTAGTTAGTTGATTAAGATAGCATCTAAATATCGCCCACTTAATTGGACATCAAATTTCTTAATGTATTCCTTCTTTAATGCCAATTAAAGAGGAAAAAGGACAAAAGAGTCAGCCTATGACCAACGTTATTTGTGAAAAGCTTATATTTAAATGCTTAAATCTGTGTTACTAAACTTTTTTGTAATAAAAACATAACCAATGAAGAATAATTTTTCAATAGTCACATGACAAATATACGTGGGTGTGGATTGAGATAAGGGTATAATTTTTACAATTTCACATTATATAGTTAAATTGATTTTTTTCATATATTATGATTTTGCTAAAAAAATTGGAAAACAAAAATATAAAAAATTGTGAATGCCTCAAAGCGCAAGAAGAGCCAAGATTCAATCACAAAGTGACGCGTGCAGCTCCAAGCCCGCTTAAGAGACTATAGGCGCCAAATCAAACCGTTTTTGTTTCAATATTCACCTTAAAGCAACGTCGTTTGAAATAATTTTTTTTCCTTAAATAAAAAAAGACCACGCATAACGGCCACGCCTCGCACCAGATTCAATTTTAATTCTCATTTCACCGGGGAGATAGGTAGAGGGACTCACCGTCTCTGAATCATGGAGAAGAAGCTCTTAGAGAGGTTGGAATCCACTGTGACTCGCTTAGAGTCTCTTTCATCATCCGGATTACTCGCCCGTGGTTTACCCCGTGGTGGCGGAGACGCGGCTCTTTCCGGCGGTGATGCGGCCGCAGATCAGTCGATTGCTGCCTTCGGCGATCTAATGACGCAATATGTTGGTGGTTTAACCACTGCTGCGTAGAAGATTGGAGGACGAGTCTTGGAGATCACAATGATTTTGCAGGAGGCTTTTGCTGTTCAGAAAGAACTTTTGATCAAGGTCAAGAGCACTCAGGTCAGTGCTTCCAGGACATTTCTATTTTTTTTCCTCATCGGCTTTATTTTTTTGAAGTTATTGCTATATTATCAGCTTCTTCACGGTCCTGGTGAGGAAATGTTAATCTGAAAGTTGATTTTCGTGTGTCATTGACGGATTTAATCTTCGTCATTTGATCCACGTGCAAGGTTTATTGTTTGTTAATGACATCATTGTAGTCCGTGCAAAGTACTTTGGCGGTAATAGGTATGTGATTATTATTTTCTGTATGAATAGCTTGGTAGCAAGCGAACTGATTGTAATGACAGGCTTAGTCGGCTTGGAATTTCTATGTGGATCCAATTATCAGTGTTTTTATGATTTTTGCGATAAAGCAATGAATTATGCAACTTTTATGCATATTGGAGTTGTCATTCTTGTGGGCAAAAGAGACTGGTTACGCGATTTGTGTGGTTTTTTTTTAATCAACTTTGGTAAGTTCAATTGATAGTCAACGCCTAGAAGAATAATGAGAATAGTGAAATTATTTGTTGAAAGTAATCAGAGTAGAGTAATGTAGAATAATCTTTGAGACATTATAGGTAGACTCTGTTTAAATGAATAGTGTTTTCAGGTAGGATTCTGTTGAAAGTAATTTCAAGACGTTTCATGATCCAAAGAAAAATTGAATATAGTGAATCGAAATAATAGTTCGTGCTGTGAGTATATATATTATTTGCAATATAAACTGTTACATAACTTAATTCTGCAGAAACCAGACCCTGCTGGGTTGGCTAAATTTCTGAAACCTCTGAATGAAGTTATCTCAAAGGCTACTGCAATGACGGAAGGAAAGAGATCTGATATTTTTAACCATTTGAAGGCTGCGGTTGACAGTCTCTCAGCTCTAGCGTGGATTGCATTTACTGGGAAGGGTTGTGGTTAGTGATGCTTCACTCTTTTCTACATTGAGGTCTTATCTTCTTCTTTCATATATATGTGTGTGTGTGTGTGTGTGTATTTTTGGTTATTTCAAGGTATGAGCATGCCCACTGCACACGTGGAGGAAAGTTGGGAAATAGCTGAGTTTTACAGCAACAAGGTATTCTTTATGCATGCCAGAAGCCTGGTGATTTATGTTGGGTTACTTGTCCTCTCGTTTTATATTAAGGGGAAAGGATAAAGGAGTTCATTTAAGTGACATAGGTTTTTTCCTTTGGTAATTTTAATGACTTTCCTCTTGAAAATTAATATATGCATGTTTATTGACTTGTAGAACCAACAATTTTCATCAGCATAATGGCTGAGAAGGTAAATAAATAAAGATCAGCTACTCAGTGTTTAGCTGCATGGACTAATTAGTAGATTCGAATCATGTAGTTCCACTTACTTTTGGTAATATATGAGGTACAGAAAAAAGTGAATGATTTTGCATTTAACCTTCTTGACTTACCTTGCACTGTAGTTTCTTCATGTTGTTATTTCATAAGCGAAGAATATCTAATCCTCTTTTATTATAAAAATCAGGTGCTTGTAGAGTATAGAAACAAAGACTCAAATCATGTTGAGTGGACCAAAGCTCTTAAAGAGCTATATCTTCCTGGTTTGAGGGATTACGTTAAGAGGTATTATCCTTTAGGCCCAGTATGGAGTTCAACAGGACAAACGATTGCCCCATCAAAAGCTCCCGCACCTTGTGCGCCTGCTCCCCCAAATCCTCCTCCTGCTTCACTTTTTAGTTCTGAATCCTCTCAGGCTTCATCGTCATCCTCTAGGCCAAAAGATGGGATGTCTGCTGTTTTTCAACAAATAAACTCTGGGAATGCCACTGCAGGTAGCTTATTCTCACTCTTCTAAATCCTGAATAGCTGTTACAGTATAAAAACCATAAACTTCGATTCTTGAATAGCTGTTACAGCATAAAAAACAAGAAATTTGTCTGATAGGTTTGAGAAACGTAACGGATGATATGAAAACAAAGAATCGCACAGATAGAACTGGAATTGTTGGCAGTTGCACTAGTGAAAAAGAAAGTCGTGCAGATTCAAGTGCAACTTCTAAAGCTGCAGGACCTCCGAAGTTTGAACTTCAAATGGGTCGCAAGTAGGTTTATATTATTATATGTGTTTGGGCTTGTGTCTGTGTGATTATAGTCTGTACAAAATGCGTAAGATCATCAGTATTCCATCTGTCTAATCCAACTATTCTCTGCTTCTGTAGGTGGGTTGTTGAAAATCAAAATGGAAATAAAGACTTGGTGATTGGAGATTGTGATGCAAAACAGTCTGTTTACATTTATGGATGCAAAAATTCTGTTTTGCAGATCCAAGGTAGCAATAATCTTGTTACAAGCTTCTTTCCCTCCCCGGTTGGTAATTTGGTATATAGAAACATGATCTGTTGCTTCTAAACTTATCGCTTGATAGAAAGGCTGCAAGTGACTTGATGACTTCTGTAACAATTTGCAGGAAAGATCAATAATATAACTGTTGACAAATGCACAAAGATGGGAGTTGTATATAAGGTTAGTGCGAAGTACGAGAACAACTGATTTGATAATTCATATTGAGGGAAACGGAAGCTCATTTTTCTGTGTTTAAAATGTAGGATGTGGTTGCAGCTTGTGAGATCGTAAATTGTAATAGAGTTGAAGTGCAGTGTCAGGTACCCCTACTCCCTCTTAATCTTCTTTTTTCCTTCCATATCTTTAAATTATTCTGATATATCATGATGTATATGACATTGCTAGGCCTAATATCACAATAGGTGTAGTGATCTTACTATGGATAATGATATATAGCTTATTAGATGCGGAGGAGGGCTTGATCCTCAAGGAATGAAGACTCGGTACATCCAATATGGCTTTAGTTGTAATTATGCTTGCTTTCACTTATATAGGGTTCAGCACCAACAATTTCGGTGGACAACACTTATGGCTGCCAGCTTTATCTGTGCAAAGATTCTTTAGAAACATCCATATCTACAGCCAAGTCAAGTGAGATCAATGTGTTGGTACCTGGTGCCGCACCTGATGGTGATTGGGTATGTCTTTCCTTTGCTGTTCTATTATTTGCTTGAAACGAGGAAGTTCTGATTTTTCTGATGTTTAGATCACATAGCTTGCTGCTTGCATTTACTAAAATCAATCATGGCCCCAAAGTTTTCTTTGCCAGAAAGGCATGAAATAATTGAAGCAATAAAAAAAGGGATGGTGAAGAAAGAAAGGAAAATCTTTGATGGCGGATTTGGATGAGGGGGCAGAGGCACAAAAATGCATGAATAAATGTAAACGCATATGCACTGGAATAAAAGGAATGCAAGTGTTCCGATAAAACGAGCAGGCTTAGGCAGTCCATTAGCATATGGTGTGTCTAAAAGAAAACTAATTTGATTCTCTTATGAGGAAAAAGAGTTCTAAATAGACGAATTGTTTAATTGATTCAACGAAAATGGCGCGCGGATTTTGGTTTTGTTGGACAGAAACGGTGTTAATGAAAAAAATTTTGGCTGCCACAATTAGCAGTCTAATTAGCTTAGGCTATTTCAATAACGTGGATGCGGAATCTACTACTTTAGACTAATAGGCTTGACGCATTTGAGCTTTTCCATTGAAAAAAATAATCTTTGATTGAAGAATAATATATATATATATATATATATTATTCAGATTTAATTTTGATGATATATATATATATATTTATATTTATATTTTGTTAATTTTAATATTTTTTCTTTTGAAAAGAAGAACGCAATATTGAAATAGTAATCTTATTATGATCTTTAAAATATTAGATAAAAAATTCAAAAGAAAAACTTCAAAATCTAAAATGTTTCTGTCACATATAGACAGTTCAAATTATCTTTTACCTTGGGGTTCAATGCAAGATTCTCTGGATGAAGAGGATCCAAATTGTAAGCTTGACAAGCTCAGTCTTCTTAAGACTGTTGACTGGGGACAAGTTTTGATGATAAGGTATTATTAGTGGAAGGAGACATGTCAAGTAACATGAATTTCCAATTCTGTTTCAGGTGGAGTATGCTTTGCCCCAACAATACTTCCATGTGTTTAAGGAAGGCCGTTTCGTAACTACTCCAGCTTCCCACTCTGGAGCTTAGATTGACTAGCAATTTGGAGTTTCATGGATCGCTGGGGGTGTGGCTTCAGACCTTCAGTTTTGTTTCTTTTTTCTTTTTTGCCAGGCTTCAGTTTTGTTTCTTTAATTCATTTACGCGGGTGTAATATATTGCTTTGCAGCACAATAAAAGAGAAGTAACGCTAAACTAGGACGGATTCTCTGTTACGTATTGATGCAAGATCATGAAATGTACGGCCTATTTGATAGCTTCCCATAGATGTCTGACCAAGGCCGCCGGAGATGCAGGCAAACACCCACGTCCACGACCACGAAGCAGCCATAACGCCTTGGAAAGATATAAAAGCCATCTGTCCACATGGGCATTGTATTTTTCTTTTCTTTTCTTTTTTGTTTGTTGCCTTGGCTTCTCTATTCTTCCCCCCTCAAATTTAACGAAACGTAGCGTAGAGCATCTGAATATTGGATTTGTTTATTTATTCCCTAATTCATAGCATTCAAGTTGGAGAGATAAAAAAAGCTCTTAAGAGAATAGATAATGATAAAATCATTGGTTCTGATGATATTCTTATTGAAGTTTAAAAGTATTTGGGAGATAAGGGGGTTTGGTGGCTCACTAAGTTATTTAACGAGATTTTAAGATTCAAGAAAATGCTAGAGGAATGGAGAAAGAGCACTCTAGTGCCCATATACAAGAACAAGGACGATATTCAGAATGGTGTTAATTATCGGGGGATAAAACTCATGAGTCACACAATGAAACTTTGGGAAAGAGTGATTGAGTATAGACTCAAAATAGAGTCTCGTATTTCGGAAAACCAATTTAGATTTATGCCAGAATGGTCTACAACAGAGGCTATTTATTTATTAAGGGGTTTGATTGAAAAATACCGGAGTAAAGAGAGAGACTTGCATATGGTTTTCATTGATTTGGAAAAAGCCTATGATAGAGTACCAAGAGATGTATTGTGGAAAGCAATAAAAAAGAAAGGTGTCCATGTAGCTTATATTCGAGTTATAAAAGATATGTATGAAGGGGCAACAATAAGTGTGAGAACCCCTGGAGGTGTGATAAAGGACTTCCCTATAACAATAGGCTTACATCAAGGATCTTTCTTGAGTCCATACCTGTTTGATCTGGTTTTGGATGTTCTTATAGAATATATACAGGAAGAAATTTCAAAGTGTATGCTCTTTGCGGAAAATATAGTTTTAATTGAGGATTCAAGAGAAGAGGTTAATTCTAAACTTGAATTATGGAGACATACTTTGAAATCAAAAGGTTTCCGTTTGAATAGAAGTAAGACGGAATATATGCATTGTAAATTTAATAAGAGGCCAATTAGAAATGATTAAGAGGTAAAAATTGGAGAGCAAATCATTCCTGAAATGTCAAAGTTTAGATATTTGGGGTCAATTTTGCAGAATGATGGTGAAATTGATGGGGATGTTATGCATATGATACAAGTTGAGTGGTTAAAGTGAAGAAAAGCAACATGATTTATTTGTGATCGCAAGGTACCTACTAAGTTTAAAGAAAAATTTTACAGAACAGCTATAAGACCAGTAATGCTATATGGTAGTGAATGTTAGGCTTTGAAAGGACAACACGAGCATAAGATAAGAGTAGCAGAGATGAGAATATTGAGATGGATGTGTGGTCATACAAAATTGGATAAGATACGAAATGACTGTATATGAAGGAAAGTTGGGGTAGCACCTATTGAGGAGAAAATGGTGAAAAATTGTTTAAAGTGGTTTGGGCATGTACAAAGAAGAGGGCAAGAGAAGCCAATAAAGAGAGTTAATCAAATGGCTTGGAAGCCTGATCAAAAGGCGTAGAGGAAGACCAAAAAGGACACTAAGAAAAGTTATAAGGAATGACCTTTTGAGAAATAATTTATCTAAGAAGATGGTATTTGATAGAGCCCATTGACGTCATATAATCCATGTAGCTGATGTGGGATAAGGCTAATATTATTATTGCTGTTGTTATTCCCTAATTCTTATCCCTGCTTATTTCTTTATCTTTGGTCTAAAACTCTTGAAGGTCCCGTTAGGCCTTAGCATCTGACACCCATCAATTTATATATATATATATATGGTACGTGGTAATTTTGTTGTCTTTTATGCTAAGATATGCCAATCAATATTGTGTGGATTATAATTATGATAAAGTTTAGAGAAGTGCGGGTAAAATTGAGGTTTTTTAATTTGTTAGCATCGTATGTGTGCATTTTAATTGTTAATATTACTAAAATTGAGACTAACTTTTAATGTATACTCCTTTTGGTCCAAAACATAAGAGATTTTTTAGAATATTTCTTTGATCCATAATATAAGTTGTTATGTAATTTTTAGTAATAGTTTACATTTTTTGTCCCTATTTATTGATGGCCAGTTTCGTAGCTTATAATGGAAAAAAGTGGAAATAACTTTAATTATTGGTAATTAATAAGGATAAAAATGAGATGTTGAGTTTTTTTTAAGAAATTTAAGAGTGTAACCAACTTTTCTTAATATGCATGAAGTAGTTAAAAATTTTTTATATTTTGGATGAGAGGGAGTATTTTGTACCATTTTCGTAAAAGCTTTGCTAGAAATGATTTTTTATTGTGGTAGTTGAAGATTTTTCACGTGCTACCAAAAAAACTGGAACCAAAACACATCATAAATTGATAGAAAAAAATGTCAATTTACTAATATTTGATTGAGGTTATTTTTTTCAACCAACAGTATTTGATTGAGATTTAAAACTATTAAAAATCTCATCACTTATTGGCGTGGGTTTGAATCCCCTAAAATCATCCAAAGTCCGGCTTAGTGGATATTTCTTCTTAGAGAGATTTTTTAGTGTCTAAAAATTAGTTCAGTAGCTGCAATTTAAATAGAATCACTTGAGATTTAAACTTATATATGAATCATTTGAGTGGCTTTTTTATAGATGGATTGGGATGTTTTTCTTTTCTACCAAACTTTGTTAATGAAAAAGAATTTCAAACTCTCTCTCTCTCTCTCTGTTTTTTTTTTAGTTAAAAAAGGGTTCCTAAGATCCATTCATACAAAAACTAAAAGTTTCTTGGAACATACAAATGGGATAGAAGGGCATTAGTTACTTGAGTGGGAGGTAGAATAAAGTAGCGTCTACACCACTTCGGTTGGACCCTGAACAAGAATAACAACTTTCTCATCTTTCTCTCACATTCTTCGAATAAATAAGTTATTCAGTGTTCTTTTATTTACTTAATCATTGCTTTTGGGTTTCATATGTAATAAAAATTATATCCAACGTGGCTGAGCTTTGAGGATGCCCTCCTATAAAATTGGCATAAGATCTCTGTTGCATTTTTATCCAATTTTAAGTATACATTTATTGCAAGTTTCCTTCACATATCTAACCTTGCCCTTACGTATTAGTACAATCATCCTTGGGAAAATACATTAATCCAAAATTGCTTTATATACAATGGGAAAGATTTTTTGAGCAAAAAATAACCAAAAAAAAATATTTATCAGTATATAACACATGTCAAAAGTAATTTACCAAACTATAACATTCGGAGTCAAACTACCAGTATGCAACTAGTCTGATAAAAAAGAAGGCAAGTATTGCATAATCGACTTCAGTTTATTATTATTTTTTCGCTTGATAGAAAAGCCAAGTTGAATACTTGATATTCCACTTGGTTTTATATATATATTTTTTAAAAAATTAGAGGAGTCGAATACCTAACATTCAACTCCCCAAATTAAGTTTTAAAAAGAAAGTAAAGAAATCGCATGGAAACCCATTTGATTTCTTTACTTTAAAAAATCTGACTTCACTTTTGTGAAGTCATTTTTTGGGAATATTGGAAAATTGGATCCAAAGAAAATTTATTTGGGAAGTGGGGCCTGAGCCAAAAAAATAATATCACCAAAGAACGAAGGAGTTTTGATAAGAAATTATTCATGTGAAGTTACAAAAATGCCATTGAACATCATAAAAAAATAGAGCAGAAGAGGGAAATTTTGGAGGCTCAAAATTTAGGGGAAAAAAGGAAGCTGGCGAATGTGGGATCTCGAATGATATTGAAGCATTTTAATGGTGAATAGGTGGTGAGGTTGATCTTGGAACGCGCCAAGGTGAAATGTCATGTGCTGTTTTAAGTATGATAGAAAAATTTGGTTGATCTCTTATTGATATAAGAAAAAATTCAGTCGGCTGAAAGTTTTTTGAAAAGAATAAAATTTTTTGTTGAAAAATTTCTAACCTTGCATAAAAAAATTCAATTCTCTTTGGTAATTTCTATTCTTACGTAAAAGACTTACAAAGAATAGATTTTTTTTCCATTGGAATAGGATTTACAGGTGATGAGAGAATTTTTTTATGCAAGAATGGCTTTTTTTGGACAAAGTAGATTTTTTCCATTAGAATATAATTTACAATTAAAAATGGAATATTTTGATACAATAGTAGACTTTTTTGGACAAATAATAGAATTCTTTTCCCCTAGAGTATAATTTACAAGAGATAATAGAATTTTTTGATGTAGGAGTAGAATTTTTTAGATAAAAGAATATATTTTTGGGGGATTACATTTTGGGATCAAGATAATAAATTAATTACAAAATAGAATCTAATACTACTCATTCTTCCAATTTTACTACTTAATATTCTAGATTTTAACACATTATTTTAGTAAAAGTCCTTTTTTTATAATTAATTCACTCAACTGGTCTATATATGTAATTGCCCCCATATTTTTTTTTCCATTAGAATAAAATTTACAAGTCACAATGGAAAATTTTAATGTAAGAGTAGAATTTTTTTTTATAAAGAATAGATTTTTTCCCCTAAAATAGAATTTACATGTGAGAATTTTTTATATGCAAGAATAGAAAGTGGTAATAGAATTTTTTGATAGAATAGTAGAATTTTTCACATAAAAATGGATCTTTTTCCTTGGAGTAGAATTTAATTACAGGTGATAGTAGAACTTTTTCATGCAAGAGTAGATTTTTGAAACAAAAAGTTGAATTTTTTTACATATAGAGTAGAAATTTTTCAACAAAAAATTTCATTATTTTCAGAAAATTTTTAGTTGACTAAAATTTTTCTTATATCAATAATTGGTCAACCAAATTTTTCTGTTATACTTAACACAGCACATGATATTTCACATTGGCACGTTCCAAGAACAATCTCACCATCTCTTTACTGTCAAAATATTTCAATGTCATTCGTGATCTCACATTCATTAGCTTCCTTTTTTTCCCCTAAATTTTGAGCCTCCAAAATTTCTCTCTTCTGCTTCATTTTTTTATAATGTTCAAGAACATTTTTGTAATTTCACATGAATAATTTCAGACCAAAACCTTTTAGTTTTTGGGTGGCATTACTTTTTTGGCTCAGGTTCCATTTTCCAGATAGATGTTTTTGGATCCAATTTCTCAATTTTTTCCAAAAAGTGACTTCACAATAATAAAATCACATTTTTTTACGTAGAGAAGTTAAATGAGTTTCCATCCAACTTCTTCACTTTTAAAAATAATAAAATTGAGAAGTCAAATGTCATGTATTCGTCTCCTCTAAATTTTTTTTAGAAGAATATAAAACCAAGTCGAATACATATTTGATTTGGCTTTTTAATTTGTCAAGTGAAAAAAAAAACAAATTAAAAAAAAACAAATTAAAGTCAATTATGCAATATTCGCTGTCTTTTTTAGCAAACTCATCGCATTCCAGTAGTTCCATTTTAGATTGTATATAGTTTGGTAAATAATTTTTTATATGGTAACTATTGGTAAATTTTTTTTTATTTTTCTGCTCAAAAAACCATCCGTGCACTTAACTGCGAATACATTTTTGGGAATAAACACCCACAGAACACAGTAACACTACGGTCTCTATCATCACAAATTCCACTTCTCTTACCTCATCTTCACCGGCCTGATTGCAACGCTCTTTCTCTTTCTTTCTCCCTCTTTTTATTTAATTAAAATTAATAATTAATGTTGGATTCGGTTTCCATCCGTCCTTTTTAAATTCATCTACTTCACAATCGAAGAACTGCAGAAGCTGTAAATCAAAAAAGAAAGAAAAAATAGTACTGAAGCTTAAGCTCTTCTAGCTATGGCTACCACTCTCCTCTACCTCTCCCTCTTCCTCATCGCCTTTCCATATGCTGGTTAGTTCCTCCTTTTTCTTTCTTTCCCATCTTACTTTTTGGGCTTTCATTGTTTTTCGAGAATGTTGAGATCAATGCTTTTGCCTCATCGTTGAAGGAAAGTGTTTCCACTTTCTAGGAACTTTCTTTCTTTCTGAAGTTTCTCCGGAAAGTGACAGTTTTTGGCATTCCTATTCGCCAGATGGAACAAAGAACTCTTGTCCGTTCTAGATTTCTTATTCATGAGACCAAGAACAACTCTTTACTGTTTAAACTGTTTTCAAGCAACACTACAGTTCGGAAGTTTGGTTCTTAAAAAAACAGAATTTGGGTTTTGAATCGTTTTCATCTAGTTTTAATAGATTCAACTTCTTGGGTCTCTGTATCTACGTCTTGCGGGGTGACAATCGTTTCTTGTAAATTTTGGGTTTTGAATCGATACAAATGTTGGATTTAAATTTTTCTCCCTCATTGTAGATTTCGCTTTGTAGGGTCTTTCTTTCTGAAGTTTCTTGGGAAAGTGACAGCTTGCATTCAATCTTAACCTTGCGCGTGAAGAAGAATAATTCTGTTATGTTTGATTGTTTTTAACACCACACTTCGAGATTAACTTCGTTTCTCATGAATTAATTTTGTACTCTGATTCGAATTAAATCTGTTATAGTAGATTTTAACTTATTGGGTCTCTCTCTGTTTCTCGGTGTTCTCGCAGAGTCGCAATCTTTCATCGGCGTGAATTACGGCCAGGTAGCCGACAACCTTCCCCCGCCAGAGGCGACGGCGAAGCTGCTCCAGACCACCACCATCGGGAAAGTCCGGCTTTACGGAGCCGATCCCGCGATCATCAAAGCCCTCGCAAACTCCGGCATTGGAATCGTCATCGGCGCCGCCAACGGCGACATTCCTAACCTAGCCTCCGATCCTAACTCGGCGACTCAATGGGTCAAGGCCAACGTGCTGCCCTTCTACCCATCCAGCAACATCACTCTCATCACCGTCGGTAACGAGGTCATGACCTCCGGCGACCAGGGCCTGATCTCGCAGCTCCTTCCTGCGATGAAAAATGTCCAAAATGCGCTCAACTCCGCTGGGCTTGGCGGCGGCAAGGTCAAAGTATCGACCGTACATTCGATGGCGGTGTTGACCCAGTCGGATCCACCGTCTTCCGGGTCGTTTGATCCGGCACTCCGGGACACGTTGAAGCAGATGCTCTCATTTCTGAAGGATAACAAATCGCCCTTCACGATCAATCCATACCCCTTTTTCGCGTACCAGAGCGACCCGAGACCAGAAACGCTGGCGTTCTGCCTGTTCCAACCGAACTCGGGTCGGGTTGATTCGGGCAACGGAAAGCTTTACACCAACATGTTCGATGCTCAGGTCAGTGAGACGCCGCATTTATTTTACTCCGCTTTTAATCGTTTTATAATTATTTATTTTTAGACTAATTTTCTTGGTGAAATAAATTAATGTTCTGTTATGAAGAGTTGACGACTTTACGTGCGACTCAATAAAAAATTAAAAATATTTGAAAAGACTTTATTGACGCGAACCCTGGTAGACAATGATTAAACAGTCGTGAGACATACGTTAACCTTGATCCTTTTATATATTTTTGCCACGTGGCTGTGGTCTTTTTTTAAAAAAGAAAAAAAGAAGGCATGAGATTTTAGAATATAGGGATAAGAAAAATATTAGACTAATTTTTAATTGTATTAAGTGCTTTAATTTAATGTTTAATTAGTGTTCATCCGTTCGGAGGATGTGCAATTGCAATCTTACACAAAATTCTTAGTATGATTATGGCCTTTTGGACATATTCTATTGTCGGTATCACTATTTATATATATATATATATATTTTAATTTGTAAATTATTGGGTCATTATTGAGAATTTAATAATTATGAATCATACAGTGTAGAATGTGATATTTTTAACGGAGAAGTGAAATTCTTGGTTAAGATGTACTTTATGATTAACATGTATGATAATTAATTATCAATCTGCTGTTGGATTCTTCTGTCCAATAAGTTAAACATCCCAAACAAAAAAATTATGAATGATTATAGAGTCATCATTGATTTGTCTGTTCATTTTAATCTAGTACTACAGTAAAAATTTCCAATTGCTTCACAGAAAAGTTTCTACATTCTTATTGGGCACTGCATTTGAATTAGGAGTCTAATCAATAACTAAAGGATAAATTTAGGTGAAGTTTATATGCTTTTGTTATGAGAATTTTTTTAATTATAGTTAGTATTTTTTATTGTCTAATATTATATGGCTGACTTTTTTCAAGGGGAAAAAAAAAATTCAATAAGCTTCGTCAATTTTTCAATTGTTTTTTCTACTAAATTGTTAGAAAGGAACGTAGTATAGGATAAACCCGACATAAATGCGTCATTTTTTCAAATCTCTATATATTATTCATTACCCTAAACTTTGTTTTTGGGGTTAGTTTGCGTTAGGATTCAAGAGAATTTCAAATAAATAAGGGTTAGACTGTTATGTATCTGAAGTTTGATTTAATTTGATTTGTATCTTTACTATGTGACTTGTGAATAATGAGGGGCTTGGTTGTTAGATTTTTATCTTTTTTGGGTGGGACTAATAATTGCAGAATGACAGGCTGGTTATTCAGTGTGTCGAAAAAGTGATAATAATTGTTGCACATGCCTTTATTTTTTAATAACAATTGTTTGTTATTAAAAAAAAAAAAACCACAAGGACAATAGTGAATGGTTGTGGCAACGCCTTATCACTTTCTCAAGGCAAGACAAGGAACAAAAGACCCAATGTAAGAAAGACTTGTAGTTTCTTCACATTTATTATCTTTTCAAAACATTTTCAACACACACATTACACAATCCAATCACAAGGTAAATAAATTAAACCCAAATTAATAAGAAGATATGTCATCCATCTTTACTAATTGGACTTGGTTATGATTGGTGTTGAGTCTTGACTGCATATAGTCTGTATTATGAATAGGTTGATGCTGTACATTCTGCACTGATTAGTATGGGATTTGAGGACATAGAGATAGTGGTGGCAGAGACAGGATGGCCGTCACGAGGAGACAGCAACGAAGTAGGGCCAAGCATCGACAACGCCAAGGCCTTCAACGGCAACCTCATCGCACACCTCAGATCATTGGTTGGGACCCCTTTGATGCCCAGGAGATCAGTGGACACTTACATCTTTGCACTCTATGATGAAGATTTGAAGCCTGGTCCTGCATCCGAACGCTCCTTTGGCCTCTTCAAAACTGATCTTTCCATGACTTATGATGTTGCCCTAACCAAGTCCAGCCAGCAGGTCACAAATTTGCTTGATGATGATGACGATGCCTTTTTCTTTTCTCTGCTTCTTCCACAGCTAGGGCTAATAGGTCTGATTAATTTGTTTCCAGACTCCAACTAATCCTAAGACTCCAGTTATGCCGGTGCCCACAACTGCACCGGGGTGGTGTGTGGCGAAAGCCGGTGTGTCCGATGCTCAGTTGCAGGCAAACTTGGACTATGCATGCAGTCATGGGATAGACTGTGGACCAATTCAACCAGGAGGGGCTTGTTTTGAACCAAACACAGTGGCATCTCACGCTACTTATGCCATGAATCTCTACTACCAAACACAAGGCAAAAATCCTTGGAACTGTGATTTCTCTCAAACGGCAACTCTCACCTCCCAAAATCCAAGTAAGTTGTTTTTGAGAGAGAATGGCATTTCCCCTCCCTTAATTGGTAGGACATAGTATATGAAATAGAAGTAAATAGGGTTCATGACCTGAAATTAACTTGATTTCCTTTCCTATCTTTGTAGGTTACAATGCTTGCACTTACCCTGGTGGGAGTACTTGAAAACACAAGTTTCAGCTTGATGTCGTTCATAGATTGCCTTTTGAATGGAGTTGAAGAATAAGGGGCTGTCGTTTTGCCCTCTTCTATCTATATATATTATTTTATATCAGTTAATTGTAAAGGGGCTTCCAGTTCCAGGCCTGGTTTGTCTATGATATATTGGATTTTTTAACATTTCAGATTGGTGTGTGGAAAATGTAATTATGATGGGCCTGACCCTGCTTCTTGTTTGACGTAAAAAAGAGATCTCTCAAATTATTAAAATTACTGTTGCTCTCTGTTCTTTTTATTTTTTATATGATGATTATATAGTTATTATTTGTTCAAAACATTAACAAAATTGAGACAATCAATAATCACTTCTCCAGTTTGTCAATGTTTATGGCATTCCATTAACCGACTTCTACTTGCTGTAATCGAATATTCACTATTTCTTTCAGAAAATAGTTAAGAAATTTCCTCTCATTTTTATAATGTAATTAATAACGTCTTACCCTAACGAGTTAAGGAAAAATGAATGGAAAAAATTAACATACTTTTTCTTGTAAGTTTCTGGTACAGAGAAGATGAACTCATGGAATGAAACGCAGCGTATTCATCTCATAGAATTATATTCTTCAGGTTTTGCAATTGAATACAAATTTGGCACACACTCAGAAATTGGGCCGGCCTCTCTTTATATACAATATACTATTACATCCTGGCCCAAGAAATAATACTAACAACCCAAGAACATAACCACAACAATTACAAATTTATGCTTTCTACACTCCCCCTCAAGTTGGGACCAAATAAATTCAAGGTCCCTAACTTGCGTATTAAATCACTATGTCCCTGCCTACCTAAAGCCTTTGTCAAAATATCTGCTTGTTGATTTCTTGAAGTTACATGACATAATTCAATCAATCCTTGTTGCAATTTTTCTCTAACAAAATGATAATCAATCTCTATGTGCTTCGTTTGTTCATGAAACACTGGATTATTTGCAATGTGGATTGCAGCTTTACTGTCACAGTGTATTTTAACAGGTTCTGAAAGATTTATATTTATATTTTTCAACAACCATATGATCCAAGTAATTTCTGCTATAGCTGATCCCAAAGTCCTGTATTCTGCTTCCGTAGATGATCTTGACACAATATTCTGCTTCTTTGATTTCCAGGATATGGGTGAACCACCAAATTTTACAACATATCCTGTTACTGATCTTCTGGAGTCTGGGCACGCAACCCAATCTGAGTCACAGAAACACTCTAGCTGTACTTCTTTAGTTCCTCTAAATAAAATACCAAGACCTGGGCTCCCTTTGATGTAGCGTACTAGTCTAATAGCTGCATCCATGTGTGACTTCCTTGGTGCATTCATGAATTGCTCAACACCTGTACAGAAAAGCATATGTCAGGTCTAGTCATAGTTAGATAAATCAATCTTCCAATTAACCTTCTATAAGTTATTGGGTCCTCAAGTAACTCATCCTCTTGTTCACTTTGTATATTTCCAGAAAGCCTCAGATTCTGATCCATTGGAATACAAAATGGCTTTGCATCATTCATTCCCATGCCTATCACTAAATCAATGGCATACTTCCTTTGGTATAAGACCAATCCTTCGTCAACTTGAATCACTTCTAATCCAAGAAAATATTTTAAACTTCCTAAATCCTTTATTTTAAACTTGCTGTGCAGATGTTCCTTCACTTTTGTAATTAATACAGAACTGTTACCTGTAATGACCAGATCATCAACATAAACCAGAACAATAACAATTCCTTTCTCAAACTGTTTTACAAACAAAGAGTAATCATGTTTACTTTGTTTGAAGCCTCCTTCTATGAAGGCCTCTGTCAACTTTGCATTCCGTTGCCTTGATGCCTGTTTTAAGCCATACAATGACTTCCTTAGTTTACAAACTTTACTTTTATTTTCATTTTCAAATCCTTGCGGCAATGTCATATAAACTTCTTCCTTCAAATCTCCCTGCAAAAAGGCATTATGAACGTCCATTTGACATATCTCCCATTTATTCATTATAGCTAAATTGAGTATGATTCTCACTGTGACCATTTTTACTGCAGGAGAAAAAGTATCATAATAGTCCACTCCCTCTCTTTGATTGTATCCCTTTGCCACCAACCTAGCCTTGAATCTTTCTATGCTTCCATCTGGCTTGTATTTTATCTTATATACCCATTTATTTCCTATGGGCTTCTTTTCACTTGGTAAATCCACAACTTCCCAAGTACCATTATCCTCCAAAGCTCTCATTTCATCTTTCATTGCCTTTATCCACTTCTCATCCTTCACTGCTTCTTCATACCTTGTTGGCTTTATATCTGCATCTAACTTAGACAGAAAACACTTGTCCAAAAAAAGACATTCATATATGAAACATAATCATGCATAGGGTAAGACAATTTAATATCAGTTTCTAATTCACTGTTATAATTAGATTTGCTAATACGCAACAAATTGCAATCATAATCTTTCATCCAGTTAGGGGCTCTTTTATCTCTTATAGGTCTTGAAGAAACAATACCCTGTTCCTGATTATTTTCATCAACATCATCTTGCTGCTGGCTAATAACATGTTCATTCAGTTGAGTATGACTGCTGTTCTTATCATTAGATTCATCAAGAATAGGAAATTGAACAGTATCAAATTTAAAAGGGTCTTCATGAGATTGATTAGCTCCCCATTGATTCATGTTTTTACTATCTTTATATGGAAATTTATTTTCTATAAACACGACATGTCTACTAACAGTAATGGACTCATTTTTAAGATGGTACAACAAATATCCTTTTTGATCAGGTGGATAACCAATAAAGACACATGCATAACTTCTTGGTTGAAACTTATCTATTCCATGCATATTAGTCGCAAAAGCTAAACACCCAAAAACTCTAAGGTGACTCAAAATTGGTTATTTCCCATACATTACCTCATACGGAGTTTTATACCCTAATACTCTAGAGGGAGTCCTATTTATAAGGTAAGCTGCTGTCTTAACTCCTTCTGCCCAGAACTTTAATGGGATTCCTGATTGAAACATAAGACTTCTTGCCACTTCCAAGAGGCGCCTATGTTTTCTTTCTACCACCCCATTTTGTTGAGGTGCATATGGACAAGACTTCTCATAAATCACACCTTTATCAGCAAGAAAACTACTAACATTATTATTAACAAATTCTGTTCCATTATCAGTTCTTATTTTCTTTATTTTAACAGCCAATTGCGTCTCAACATATACAAAGAAAGATTTAATAAAACCAGAAGTCTCTCCTTTGTCTTTCATTAAGTATATCCACGTGACTCTAGAAAAATCATCTACCGCAGTCAAGAAATATTTCTGTCCCAAATAAGTAGGTTTATTATAGGGACCCCAAACGTCCATATGAATAAGATAAAAACAACTACTAGACTTATAATCACTTAAAGAAAAAGGCAACAGAGGCTGTTTTGATTGCAGACATATATCACATTTTCCATTTATCAAAGAAACATCATTTTTTATAGATTCCAGATGTTTAAGAACATTTACAGAAGCATGTTCCGTCGATTATGCCAAGTTTATTCTTGGCAAGTAGCGCGATTCTCATTGCCCTACTCCATACCGGATAATTTTCCGATCTGGTCAAAACTTGTCCGACGAGATTCAATCCTTGAGTGTCAGATGGATGTAGATACAGTGGATGATTTAGATTGATAACAGAAATGGTACCACTACCCTGCGTCGTCTTCAAACCAGAATTTTCATCATCGCGCACCATCTTGTTTGTGAAACGTTGGCTAGGGTTTTTGTTGAAATTGGATTACGAGTTCCTCAACCCTGGCTTTGATACCATGTTAATCAAAGAAGATGAACTCATGGAATAAAACACAGCGTATTCATCTCATAGAATTAAATTCTTCAGGTTTTGCAACTGAATACAAATTTGGCACACACTCAGAAATTGGGCCGGCCTCTCTTTATATGCAATATACTATTAAATCCTGGCCCAAGAAATAATACTAACAACCCAAGAACATACCCACAACAATTACAAATTTATTCTTTCTACAGTTTCCTTTTTGTGTCGTTTTGAATCTTTTAGAAAAAAAACATATAGTTTTTAATTAAAAAAAAAAGTGACGTAAAACTCTAGTATGCATGTGGATCTTATCGAAGAAGAGTATGTCTCACCCTCGATATTTTTGAATTGGATCGTGTCCTGTGCGTTACCTGCAGTGGTAGTGGGTAAGAAGTGAGCTAATGTCCGCCATTAGAATCATTTGATCATTGCCAAAAAGAGGCGGACAAATTAGTTAACTAAAATGGGGTGTTTGAAGTCATTTTATGTATGCATTTGTGGGGATCCTCAGCTTCTTTGTCTGCTGAAGGAAATTTTAGAGTTGTGGGGCCCTAAGGCTTTAAGAACCTCATGAAACGGGGGATCTTTAAAAACCTCATGAAACACGGGCACGCGAAGTTACATTTTCTATTAAACGTGGTCAAAATTAATCCAAGCCCGTTGAATCAAACCAAACACACTAAAATCAATCCAAATTGAACTTAATTCAGGTCTATTATGATCTTTTCATTTTTAAAACTAAACCAAATCGAATGAAACATTTTTATACAATTATAATATATTTATTTAATATATTTTATATGTATATTATACTCATTAACATATATCTTTTAGATCATAAACTCATGAATAAGATTATAAAATATTTATTAGATAAAGAGAAAAAATATAAATTAGTGTGTTATTATAAATAATTATGAGAAAAAATATTCATAAAATTTTAATATAAAAAATTAATATTTTTATAAATTATTTAGATATAATTTATATTCATAAAATATCTATATAGTATATATTCAATATAATTTTTGGAAAAAATGTAACCTTTTTTAAATTTATTTTAGTATAATTCAAACCATATCAAATCAAAATAGAAATCAAACCAAATCAATTTAAAAAAAAAACTGAATAGGTTTTAAAATTTACCGAATCACTTGGTTTGATTCATTGGGTTTTTACTCAAAATTAAACTAAACCAAACCAAATCTACACAAGGTTTTGGAGTTTTCCAACTTTTTGGTGAGATTCATTGGAGCTTTTATATACTTGAAGTCTCCAAACTTTTTATATACTGTGAATAATTTCTGAAGTCAGTAAGCTTTCAACTTTCAATTTGTAGATGCCACATTGATAAATCAACAGTGAAGATGTCATACTTCAACCTTTAATCCTTTGTTGCTTTTGAAGCTTCATAGAAACATATTTCCAACATCAATTCCATAACTCACTCTCAATAGATCATACTCTACATCCCATGCCAACTAATTGAAGCAAGATGCAAACACAGTGGATTTCATACCAACAAACGCAATTTTATAATTATTATTATCAATACTCATCTTTAATCTCTGTAAAATTATAAAAATCATGGTTGAAGAGATACTCCCCATTACTGACCACGAAGCCCCGGGGGGCGCTTGGATTTAGACCTAGAAGAATGTGATAGGAAGAAGGAGATGAAGATGGGACATAAGTTGATGGAGGTGGAGAATGGTTGCCCTTCAAGGTATGATTCGGACGTTGAAGAGGTTCTACTTCGAGGTGGAGATCGATTCTTGCGAGATCAATATCTTCGATGGCGGCTTGGAGGTGGATTACGATTCTTTCCTTCGGCGAGAATGATTCAACCACGGAAGACTTTTTGCTACAGAAACATAAAATCTAGAATGATTGATATTTGTCTTTTATTAAATATATATTTTGCAGCCATTAGATAAATCTGATGATGAACATTAACGCACTTCTCACCCACTGCAGGCAACGCACGAGAAGTGATCCAATTCCCTATATTTTTGTTATTTCATCCCTCTCCTTAGCTCAGGGTCCTAATCAGAGGGAAATCCCTCCGGAATTTGTCGTCAGGCCACCAAAGAAAATGTCTAAGTCAAATATCTATGAGAATACACATCACAGAAAGTGCGCCCCAAGGTCCTCAGCTTAGCTCTTTTCATTTTCATAATTTGTATCAAAGGATATTCTTGCTTCGCCGGCCACCGCCGCCCGCTTCACCTGCTGAGGCAGGGACACTCCTTTTTCCACTTCTTGTTCCATCTTCATGCTTCATGTTCTTTGTGGGAGAAGAAACCTACCATGACAGCCAACCTTCCCATGAATCCCGTTTCTGAATTTCATAACTTGCATTGCCAGAATGGCGTAGGGCTTGAATCGAACTTGTAATGATCCTCTTTGGTGGAATATGCCGCGAAACAAGTATCACTGAACAAGTAAAATGTCTGTTTTGGAGCTGAAGGAGCATCATTGGGCGGCTACGGAGACTGTGAACACTCTCAGGGAGCCGATAAAGCAGAAGCGCCAATCGATGCTTGATACAGATAGTAAGATTTCGAAAATTTCAAAATTTGATGGAAACTTTGGCTGCGTATTGATCACTTTTAAATGTAATGGGGCTTTTTTCCCCTCTGTTGGAATATTCAGCTGCTGGGTTCGATGGGTCTCGGGGTAAGACTCCTGTCAGATTTGAACCTACGGATCTGGTTTGCTATAGAACGTCGCAGGGTCATACAGGAAAGGTAATTGATAGGCATTCCATGAAGATCTTTTATTTCTCTTTGTAATAAACTAGCAATGTGTAATTCTGTGTTTGTCTTTGGCTTGATCGCCTTATGGATCCTATTTTTTGCTTCTTATTACCTAGTTGAAGTGGCAAACGACTATGTAGTTACTTTATGAAGCCAAAATTTTGAATATAACTTTTGTGAATTTAATTATAGGCAGCTGTACTGAGAACTAGGGAAACGATCATGTGCAGGGACGGGTAAAAGCATTGGTTATGAAAAGAAAGTAATAGAAGTTTATTATGGCGGATAGAAAACTTTGCATTCTGTTATAATCAGACTTGATAATTCAGCCAAATATTAATAAAAATGTAAACATCAAAGTTGCTTTGGATAAATTAATGTACAGGACCTACACGTTAACATATCCTAGTCTTTTATAGAACTCAATAAATTCTGCCCGTCTATGTGCCGTTATATCAATATGCTCCACTAGAACTATGGGAGAGATATCCTGTTCTCACTTATCGCGATTCTCTCGTATTCCTATGACAAATTTTCCATTTAGGTTCACTTCAATTATGCTGCTTCTGTTATGATGGAAAGTCATTTATGTTTTTGTCTCTGCTTCATCACATGTTGTCGTGGAGATTCCGTTACTTCTTTGAGATCTCTTATCACTTTGTGGTTCCAACCAATCAACTATAACTGGTAGCTAGGATGATGTCATTGATGTGGGTCCATATGTAAATTAATGGCTAAAATGCAAATAATCCCTCTCTACTTTGAACCTTGGGCAAATAACCCCATATGGTTTTAATTTTGTTAGTCAACCCCCTTAAGCTATCAACCTTTGACAAATAATCCCTTTATGAATAAATGGGAAAGGTGTAGAAAATGGGTCAATTGAATATTGGGTTTTATTTGAACTTATTAAGTGTGATTCATTAAAAATTGTAGTTTCAGTTAGGATTTTCAAAAGTGTAGCATATTTAGATAGATTGGACTATTTTCTGCATACTTAAAGTTTGACCTGATGCCATTTAATTTCCAAAATTAAAATTACAAATGGTTATTTGCCAAATGGCTAAAGTTATAGGGTTTATTTACATTTTGACTTACACTAAATAATGAGAATGTGTTTTGTGGGTGTAACCTAAATGGGTTCATCCATAACAGCAATCTTGTTTCTGCTATTTTACATAAATTGGTGACCATTGTCGTGTAGTTGTAGACTGAAAGCACCAAACTTACAAATAATAATTTCATATTAAACTCAAAATTGCTGATTTTGCGGGTGTATTCATTGGACTGGACTTCTGAAAAGAATTGAATTGTTAGCACATCTCAAGATGGTCGATTAATAGTCTGGAATGCTCTAATGCGGCAGAAAACTCATGGCATAAAGTTGCCTTATGCATGGGTCATAACATGGGCTTTCTCACCTACTGGTCAGTCTGTTGCATGTGGTGGTCTTGACAGTGTATGCTCTATTTTCAATCTGAATTCCCCCTCTGACAGAGATGGAAATCTGCTTTTTTTGCAAATGTTTAGTGGGCATAAGGGTTATATGTCCTCTTCTCGGTATGTTCCATATGAAGACAGTCATCTAATTACCGGCTCTGGTGATCAGACATGTGGTTTGTGGGATATTCCTACAAGCCTCAGAACATCTGTTTTTGGAGGTGCATTTCAATCTGGACATACTGCAGATGTACTTAGGTGTGTTCTGTGATTGCTGGACTTATTTGAACCAATACTTACGGAGTTTCCTTCCTTGAAAGAGTAAATCAGCTATAGAGTGGCCAATTTGGCTTCACAGTGAAAGCATCTGATGATGCCCATTGAAACACTTGTGCACACACCCAACAACGGATGAGATCTGTCATTGGTGAATGGTCAACATACTGTTTAATTTTAACTCTGTACCCTCTTCCTATAATATTACATAGCCACATTTCCTGCCACTTCTCCTTCCTTCACCCAAAATAAATGTCCATTCGGTCTACATGTCATCCAATTTAGTATTATGTGCAATTTAAGTTGTCCTAGCTTTAAGGTCACATAGTTATGTTATCTAGAAGATGTTTTAACTCAGTATTTCATGTTTAGTGTCAAATCCTTTTCTGAGAAACATGTCCTTGCTCTTCCCTCCTCCAGCATTTCTGTTAATGGATCCAACTCAAGATTGTTTGTATCTGGTTCTTGTGATGCAACTGCTCGATTGTGGGATACTTGCATGGCTAGTTGAGCAGTACAAACATTTCATGTGCATGAAGGTGATGTCAACTATGTGAAATTCTTTCCAGATGGAAATAGATTTGGAACTGGTTCAGATGATGGAACTTACAGATTGTATGACATTAGGACTGGACATCAACTTCAAGTATATTCTCAGCAGCATGAGGATAATAGCATCCTGGCTATGACTTGCATTGCATTCTCCATATTAGGAAGGCTTCTTTTTGCTGGATACACAAATGGTGATTGCTATGTTTGGGACACTTTATTGGCAAACGTATAGGGTGCTTTAATGCCAAGTAGAACAATAGCAGGTTGCTTTCTGTTTGATTGCAAAGTGAATATATTTAGTTCAGCCATCTGTTGAAGCAAATGCTGCTTTATATTCATGTTTATCCATAGTTTGAATTCATGTCAATTCACCAACCAAAAAACAATTACTAGGTTTCTGCAGTGGTTGCAAGGAAACTTTATTATGTATACCAAACTTACCTTTAGGCACATATATACACCATCTTTAGTTCCTCGTCATAAATTCTTGTATTATTTATCCACTTCATATGATCTGAGGGTGACTTTTGGCTCCAGCATGTTTCATGTGAAAAATCCTTTCAAAATTTGTAATCTTTAAATATAGGTTGAGTGGTGTGGTATGCTTTCTAGTTCACAAAATCATGATATATTCAGAAGCCATTTATGTTGTGTATATATTGTGGTTCACATAACAATTTGTTTTTCCGTATATTTGTCTGTGTATTTTGAGATGAGCAATGATTATCTTGTTTGTTTCATGCCATTGCCTAGCGCTTGGTCTTCCATTGGATGCTAGTAAAATTAGTTGATACAACCTTGCAAAGGTGACTAATACTACTGTCAATTTTTTCTTTTCAAATAAGGCTAGAGAAGTGAAGTTGAGTTAATTTGATATAATTTGCGCTGATTAGCATTGTATGAATGTAAGACCTGGCTAACTTAGCATCATTTTTTGGGATATAAATAAAATACAATTCCTCCTTGTGACATCTAGTCATAACTTGAAGTTTCTGCTCTTCCCTTTCTCCATTAACATGTGCTTACTTGAGTACCTGTGTGTCTTGTGCAATTTTTGGGGCTAATTGCAGGTGGTTTTGAATTTAGGATCACTCCAAAACTCTCATGAGGACAGGATCAACTGTTTAGGTTTGTCAGCTGATGGAAGTGCCTTGAGTACAGGAAGGTAAGCATATAGTTTGACCTGATTCCATCCACTGTCCGCTTATATGTTGTAATCCATATGGAATGGACTCTAATTGGTGAAATTATCTTGTATTTTTGGTTGAGATTGTCATGGTTTATTGCTCACTAGATAATTGAATGCATAGTTCTGAAACGGCTAATTTGGAAGCTTCTTGTTTATGGGTAAAGGAACCAAGATTTAATTGGCAAATTGTGGGCAAGTTGAGTTTTGGATATCTCCAGGAGGATTGAGGTTCAATCGTCCATACAGTCATGTGCCAAAAAGGAAGGGACTGGGATTTAATCCGTATAAAATGATGGAACTTATTGAGAGATCTCATCACAATAGACATGAACTTCAAGACATGATTCCTTGAAGACAGAAAAGAAAGGGAAAGTCACTAAAACCTTGTTTCCTCCTTCATATATTTAAGTTCCCTGTTCATTTTATTGGGAATAGTTGACCTCACATAGGAAGATAAGACTTGTTATTATTGTTCTTTTATTTCTCTAATCCTCCCTAATCCTGTACATATATCCTAAGAGAAAGCTTAGGTGGTTAATTTTGATATTTAGTTGTGAAGGTTGTTCTCCTTTTAGAACATAAGCTCTGTGCTGATTACTTGCTTCTCTTGATGTCATGTAGATTTTTACTGTTATTGCAAACAAAAAGAGTGTGAGTTGCGTCTTAATCTCTTTCTTGCAGATATGGGCATTTGGAGGGCATAGAATGTGATTTGAGCCATAGGTTTGTGTAATTTGGAGAGAAAGAGGACATGAATGAGAAGCATATATTGAAACCCCGTGGAGCTGTTTGTTCACCCTCATCACCTTGTAGTCCAGTGTTTACGTTGCACTAGTCACTTGGGTGCCTGCCGCTGCCTATATCTTAAACCAAAATGAAGGATTGTTTTCTTTTCGGCTCAAGGTAGTGCACAACATCTATTCTTGCTTGCTTTTAACCACCCGCATCTATCAGTGTGAGAATGTTATTCAGACGGTGCGCTATCAAGTGGAGTGGAAACTATGGTGTGTTTGTTAGAAATAAAATAGATTTCAAGTAAGAGAAAAGAAAAGAAAAAAATTTATCTTAATATATTTGGCACCTAATTATAGTTTTTTCATTGGGAAGCTTAATGTGTTTGGCAACTAATAAAAGTTTTTCAATTAAAAACCAAATACATTAAAATAAGTTTTCTCTTTTTCTTTAAATTTACTTTCTTTCTACCAATGATAATAATAATTCTTACATTTGTAAAATCAAAATTATCAAAATTGTATGAGGTTCATTTAAATTGAATTAATGAGCTAGATTTTGCTTCAAATATCTAAACTCAAGCAGCTCCTTCAACGTCTTCTAGAGATCTGGATTTATGTCAAAATTTAAGCTACAAATAAGTACACTCTTCCAAAAGCGAAAGGATTCAAATGAGCTGCATTAAAATAGTACAACTTTTTATTAGTTAAGTTAGATGCCCATCAATTTTTCATATTTTATATTGATATTGACGATTGAGCTTTTTATATTGATGTCAAAATAAAAATCATATTTTACAGAGCGCTTTTTGTATGATAATCTACTTACTGAAAATGAAAAAAATATTCACTGGAGCATAAATTTCAGAGCTAAAAAAGATGGACTATCCTGTATTAAATTGACAATTAACAAATATTCATTAATGAGAACACAGTGATTAAGGCAAGGCCACAAAATTCATAATACATAGGCTACAAGGAAACAAATAAGTATAATCATGAGGGTGCAAGTCACTTTCAGTATGCCCAATGTGATACTTTAAGTAACCAAAGCTCACCTAACAAGCATGCAGCAATGGACAGAGAACTCCATATTGTGCCCAAGTGAGTACTGTATTGCAATTCTTTACACAAGCCTATCTATGGGACTGTTTCAACTCCGATTGCATTCACTAACGAGAACAAAAAGAATCATATCTGTAAGATGAACTAGCCACTTGCCACAATCTCATGAATGGCATCACTAACAGATTCATCCTCCGATCTAACGGCCAGTTTCATTGCAACATCCTTTGGACCATCGAGTCCAAAGGACAAGCGCACAAGCACCTTTACATTCCCTATGAATACACCAGACAATAGACATGTGTGCGACCTTGAATTGGGTGGAACAGTCTCTGTGCCCTGCATATAGCAAACAAACAAATATTACGAGGAAATGACTTCACTCTCCCAATGATAATTATACAGTGAAAAAAAAAAATAGTTCCATTTTTTGTGTTAATATGCTCATAGCGGTGCACGGCCAAACAGGTGCACACACAAGTATGCTGTCCGAATGGCAGCTACTTTTATGCATAAGTTTCAGGGGAATAGGCTAAAGACCATCACAATCTCTATATCAATCAACGGCATTTGCATTTGTAAGCAAGTAATATCAAACTCAATTCGTGTATGACAAGGCCAACTTCTGGCCTATGCTCTCTGACATGTAACGTACAATTCGTGTATGATATTGGTCTTTCAGCGGCATCCTACAAGCAGTACCTTTGAACTTCCAGAAACATTGGTAGAACTATATGGTAAACTTGTTCAAGCCCAGTCTAATAGAAGTGACATAACAATGAAAATTTACCAAAATACCAATTGAATAATTAGCTCACCTCACAGGGCTGCATGCCAAGAAGATTGATGACAGTAGCAACAGCTTCAGCCAAGCTCTCTCTTGGGCCAAGCCCATATTCATCCACTCGCTCAGCATCAGGTCCCATGTTTTCCCATGCATTTCTAAAATTAGACACTCCCACTTTCAACATGTAATCGGCTGCAACAACATCCAAGTCCTCCAGCTGGTATTCATCTTCAACACCATCATCTTCTGCCTCACCAGTGGATGGGTCAACCTGATGAACATTAACCCACTAAATAAGCATGACTTGGTTTGCAAAAAATTTTGCTTTTTTTAAAAAGAAAAAAAAAACCATACATTCCCTACTGAAGATAAACAAGACTGGCTCTGCAGTAATAATTATTACAAGTAGTTCTCTGGGAAAGAGAGAGAAAAAAGAGAGAATGGGTATACAGAGAGTGAGACACATACACACCCACTCCTTATGTCACTCTCTCTCTCTCTCTCTCTCTCTCTCTCATACACACACACACACTATAACAATATAGCAGTAGAGGATCCAAAGTCAAGATAAACTGACCAAGCCTCATGCTCCAAATAATTTAAGAAAGGGGCAACAAAGTATTAGTAACATTATATCAAGATAACATCAATTGGTCCAGACATCAAATGTTGACAACCATAACCGTAAACATAAAACAGGGTGTTCAGGACAAAACCACAAAGCTTTAAAAGGATAAAAGGAAGAAGTACCTCTTTAACGATAAATTTCAGAATGTTGGAAAATTTTCCAACTGCTAGCAATCCTTCTGGCTTCTCAAAAGCCACAAACGTCTGCCCAGGTGAGTCATAAGGAAGAGATCTGAGAGGCTTCGAGAAAACCTCAGAAAATTCCTCAGCATCTGAGGCATCTACAATTACAGTAACCTGGAAAAGGGTGACGGAATTATACACAAAACTTGGGGTATGATTGAATTATTAAGTTAACAATGTTCAGATCAGTAGTTACATCTTCCAGTAATTGCTCTGGTATAGTGTTTGTGCAGTTGTACTGGAACACAACATGACTATCAAAAATATGCTTAACAACATTGACTGCATATTCTGTCTCTGCTTCAGTAAGCTCCACAGGCGGTGAGGACTGTGGAGAAATAGAACATTATATTATAATATATTTTATCATATTAGGGACCCAAAAAAAAATGAGAATTACAATTGTCAAGGAAAAATAAAGCAAAAAAACCTTGAAAAGCTTCCCAAAGCTTGCAAACTCAGGAATGGAGGACAGCAGCCTTTCATATGCATCTGCAGTTGATGGAGGACCACTCGGAGGAGCACCCAAACCAGTTGGCTTTTTGCCTGGTGCTTTTTTCTCTGCAAGCGGCTGAGACTTAACCTCCCTAGGCACAGAGTTGATGTCAAAAGGTTCTTCTGAAGGCTCCTGTAGTTATATTACAAATGTTAGGGAATGTCCTTAACCCACGGACAGAAAGAAAAATAGAGTGGTCTTACATAATTTTTCAAACTATTCTCCAGATTCACAAGGGGGATATCAAAATGACCGAAGAGGAAGTCCTTAACATCTTTATCAGTCTCTACAACTGTACCATCACCTCCAAGTGTATTAAGATAAAGTGTTGCCCTATCACGAACCTGCAATGGAATCGGAATGATAAAAATATAAATCAAAAGAGATAACATGTCCATATAGACATACCTCCAGAGTTACAAAAGGCAGGATGAAAGAGCATGATGTCATCATGATTCTAAAAAAAAAATGTAATCACTTTTCTACAGAAACACATGCATAATTGCATATATGATGGAAAGACATTGACAATTCAGATAACAATTTTATTCCCAGAAGTAAAAGTAACAGTTAGTAAACAGTAAAAAGATCAAAAGTCCCAAACAATTGCATGCATATTATAAACAATATGCTTACAGAGATGACAGATAAAATTACCTCATCATCACTGTCAAAAAGACAACGCCTGAGCAGAATGAATATACGGGGCTGAAAGAGTAAATTAAGACATGTCAAATTAAGTTACGAACAAATGGAACCCCCCAAAAAAAGTGAAAGTTGAGAGCAGAATTTACAAAATAAACACAAAAAACCAATCAACAGAAGCAAGTGATACCTTTAATGCATCAACTGCAGCACCAAACTTTGCCAAAGTGCTAACAGCGCAGGCCCTCACAGTTGCGTTCTCAAGATGTACTCTATTATATATGTAACGAATATATTTGCTGGGGTCTGATGTTTTTGGTCCTTCAACTCCCAGGAAGTGCAGTATCTAACGAACCAGAGAAAAAATGAACAAGAGTAGATTGACTAAACTATGAACCACCACAGAATAGGGATGAACCACAAATGGAACCTGTGTGGACAAATAGGTGAATTCACAGTCTTCAATGAACTCACAAAGATGAAGCAACCCACTCTCCTTTGCATCTGGGATATCTCGTATAAGAATCACAATTGAATCTACAATTGCCTTCTTATACTCAAATCCACCTTCTTCCCTGAGAATGTTACTCAGGAAGTTCATCCTGAGAATTATTCAAGAATGACAATGTTTAATTGGGATCATTTATCAAGAATAATTGTTCAAATGAAATATATCACACTTGGGAAAAGTACCGCATAGTATACTCACAGAGATCGATATTTCAAGGGAAACTTTAAACACAATGATCTTATGGCATCAACAACAACAATTTTGAACTCATCAGCAATATCTGACATAAAATTGGTAATCTGCTTCATAAGACGATCCACACTGGATTCATTTCCTGTCTTCAAAAGCGTAGTTATTGCCAGCGTGGCAATGCTTCTGTTTTGATCGGAGATTAAACTTTCCATGTCAATGTTACAGTTGGTGACAGCCATGGGATGCGTCATTGCCACCTGCCAAATCCAAATCCATATTCAGCAATAAAAATAACAATGATGGCCGAGGTTTAACCCACATATAAATCTTGTGAGATTGGTTATACTAGATTATTTAACAACAGCATATAATTTTAAAAGCTCCATCAACTTCCCCAGAATGAGAGAAGGTTAAATCTCAACTAGTGAAGCCAAAAGGCTCTGAGATGTTTTCATGGAATCTCACATTGAGTAACAAGTAATTCTCATAGTATTTAAGTGGCATGGTTCTTTCCCCTTACAAGCCAGTTTTTAAGGGTGGGTTTCCCATGCTTGCTTAGGTCTCCATCCTTTGGCATCAAAGCTGGACCAACCCCCACAAAAAAGCTATCTTTGAAGGGAACAACCTGATAGCTGGACTGAGCACTGCATGATAGAGTCCTGGGTGGTGCTATGATAGAGTGTCACATTAGGTAGCCACACGTTATTCTTGTGATGTTTACGTCAAATGGTTCTTCCCCCAACAAACCGGTTTTTAAGTACAGGTTTCCCATGCTTGCTTTGGTCTCCGTCATGTTCTTCCATAGGTGCTTCAGTAAAAAAATCAATAGGGTTTCCAGATCTTGATATTTTAGGCTAGGAACTTGCTTCAGGGCCTAGTTGAGCACCTCAAAAGTAAAAGGAGTCAGGTTTACCCCTCAGTTAAATTATTTTCTTCTTTTACTATAATACAACTTTTTTGGTATTTTTGCCATCCTTTTTAAAGCCCTAACGTTTAATGTCTTAAAGTCTATTCTGTCTTATCTGTTTCAACCACTTTCCTTTTTCTCATTTTGAAGAATAGCTGTGAACTTCTCCTTTCTTCCAAGTACAGCTTAGATTTTTGCCCTTAATTTTTATGGCTGCCCAGTACAAGCTTCATATGTTCTTCAAATGTTAACAACCTACAAACTTTTTGTCCCCTTCAATTTTGAGTCTTCCCAGTAATTATATCCTTTTTTTGTTTTCTTTCAATTTTTTACAACCCAGCTAATTTTTCTCTCTTTTATTCACAACAATACAGCTGCTTTTTCCCCCTCCACCAATCTTTGCAACATTGGTGTTCTTTTGTTTCCTTCTATTTTTCATGAATCCTTACCTTATTACTTCCTCAAAGGCATATCATTACCGCAATTTAATATGTTGCTTTATATTAATTCCAAGGTTTGATTGCCTGAGTAGTTAATTTATGTTGATAATTCAACGTGCAGTAGTTAAGAGATACTTAGACATATGAGTTTGTTCCCTTTATATTTTTCCCATTTAAGGCCTCAGGGTGCCTTCTGTAGCTGACTACCTGCCACAAAACACTCAATGACTATTTGAGGCTCACCAAAGACACTTACCAAGTCTGAAGGGACTATAGCTAAATTTAAACTGAAATTTAAGTTATTTCCGCAGAAGATTGACCTTGTTCAATGTGCGAACAGCAGCAAATCTCAAGACTGGCTTAGAAGAACTTAAGAAGAGCTGAAGAACAGTAATTGCTGGAGTTAATTCCCGGTTTGTTACACCATTAAGCTCAGTAATTGCTCTGGCTGCTTCAAAAATCACCATCTCTGATTTGTGACGGAGGCAACTCTCAAGAAAATCATAAAATGGACGGTCCCCTGGTTGTGTATTATTGCTGGACTCACGAATAACCTGCAAATATGATGCTAGTTGAATATGATGCTAATTAAAATTATCCCACCGACAATGTATGTAAGAAGAGGAAAAGGTACCTGACTTGTATAACGGATCAGAAGACACTGGGCCAAAGGTGAGCGAACAGTTCCCCTTGTCAAGCTAGTAACTAACTTGCTAACAGCAAGGCGATCATTCTGCCTTATCTGCAATGTCAAGATTGTATATATTAGCAATTTTCAGAATATAATCCTGTATTCTACATGATGATAAAAGTAAGCTTCTGAAAAGGAAATTTTAAAGAAAAGCTTTAAAGGAATAGAAGTAATCAAAAGAATTTACATCATGGTCCTGCTCAGTGCTAACTCCAGAAGATAATTGAACTGTGAATATGTAGAAAAGAAGAAAGAGCCAGATTGTGCCACATTTCTAACTATATACAATCGATTCAGACACAGTCAGCTTATTTACCACAAAAGGTTGGAAGTATCTTGAATCTTTGGTTAAGTATGTCAGCTAGTACTTTATGCAATTTTCATATGTACTAAAGAGAAGTCACTTGTAAATAACTGTTACATTTGAAGCTTGGTATAAGGTTAGAGTAAGCCAAAACTACACCTGTTGCAAGAAGGCATAATAAGATAACAAGGACTAGTAACAAAATAAGCCCATACAGAAGTCAAATCACTTGAAGAAAAATGTGTTTGTATGGTATAAGATTCAAAAGGAAATAATCAGCTTATCCTCAACATTCTTGTTAAAGATTAGATACTACAATAACTTATAACCCAAAAAAGTCATAGCTCAAACAGTCCTCTTAAATTCCTTGAAGGAGAGCCAAACATTTTACTTCAGTAAATGATCCAAAATGATTTGAAGTTTTAATCTACAGCATTAGCTAATTTACTTCACTATAGCTCTAAATTATAAAACTATTAATGCGGCACACCTGATGCAGCAAAGCCAGTGCATGAAACTGCACAAGAGCTGCTCTTGATTGAACAGCTTCTTGAACCTCATTACTCCACCTTTTCACAATTTCAGGGTTTGTCTGAAAAGAGGAACATAAAATAAGCAAGCAGCACACATGAACATTCAAATGAAAAGAATCTTGAACAGAAAACTAATAATACCTGGAGCAGATGAATGCCACTAACTAGGGCTGCACTTGCAACAACTGGATTCTTATCTACAATTGCTTGTTTCAAATACCTCTCAATTTGGGTAAGGAGGGTTCCATCCGTAATACGACAAAGCACACGAATAGCATTTGCCCTGTACATATCAGTCTTGCTATTCATGTCCTTCATGAGAGAGCTTGTCACAATTATAACCTTTATGTATATAAAATTTAAAGATCTGTCAGTTAATATGACAAGAGACTGTTCAAGTAAGTATGACTAGCACTACAAAAGAACATGTGACCTCATCTGCAGAGGGAGAAAGTTCCTTTATCATCAAGTAGACCATCCTCCTTAAGCCAATATCTCTAGACTGGAAAAGCTTAGTCACAGCAAAGAAAACTTCTGTGGCTTCGATCTATCAGCAAGAATAAATCATCCAAAGAGGATCAATAATTACTATAGCATAAAAAAAATCCAGATTCAATACACATATGAGCATGGATCTTGAGAAAACCGAAAATTTAAAAACACTGCGAATAAACTATTGACCTTGGTAAATGTCTCTCCCTGATTCAATAGGTATAAAAGTTTTGTGATAACCTGGAAAGAAGATACCATACACAATGCCAAAAATGAATATCTGAATCATGATAGGAACAAGATGGAAACAGAAAGATTCAATGGTTCAAGATCAAACCTGTGAACATCTCCTAGCATCAAGTTGTGGGTCATTGAAAACCCTGGCTTCCTGAAGAACAGCACCCTTTTCAATTCCCAGAAAGGGAGAATACTCAGCTGTTAGACAAGCAAAAACCCAATTAATACTCACAAGCAGTATGCAATGACAGAATCATGAAATGTGACATCAGTTGGATTGACCGCACACCACTGGAGTAGGACCAAATGTTAAAAGAGGCTATAAGAACAAAAGAAGCAACTTGTCCCCGTAAACTTATTAAATTAAGCAGACACGAAAATCCAATTATGTACATTGGGGATTATGTATTAAGATCAATCCAAATTTAAATAGACGTTAAAGAACCTGATCAGATCAGACATGGGACAACGAGGCAAGTTTGAGCTCAACACTAATTTATCAATCCAAGTATAATGATCCACGCGAACCTGCTGCATTCATAATTATAGAATGCAAAATAAACATAGATCTAGGACCGAGAAGAGTGATCCAGTTGCGGCAACCTAGCCCAACGAATTTTAAACACAAAAAGAATAGAAGACGGATCGAATTCCGAATAGTGGAAACCAACAGTGGCTGTTCATCGCTAAACAATGCGGAGTAAGAGATAAGAAGAAGGAGGAATCACCTTCATCGTCCCGGTCATCGTCCTTCTTAACGAGAGGCTGAGCCATCGCCGGAGCAGGTGAACCTCTGAGATCTGGAAGCTACAAAGTCTAGTTGGATCTCTATATGCCTCTGCGAGCACACAGTGAAGTTAAGAAATCGGGAGTATGGGAGGTGTGTGAAGGAGGAAATGCCCTCTCCAACGCACAATGAGGGCTAGCAGCACACGATGGGCAAAGATCGGCTAGGGTGCGGTTTATTTTATAATTATAATTTATTTTTTGCATTAGACAACAAGATTGAGCCTGTCAAAAAAAATTGACCTGAATTGACTGATATACCCCTTGAATGAAATGCTTTTGCAATAGTCTTTTTTAAAATAATTTTTTTTTTAATTTCCAACCAATAGTATTTTTTTATAATACCAATAATATTGTTTGATGCAACGGTTCTGGGACATGTTTTATTTTTTATGGTTGAGTTAAAATAGCGATATTTTACTATATATATCTTTAGCTATTTTGTCATTACACATTATTTTTTTGGGAATGAAGTCATTACACATTTTGAAGAGCAGTTGATTTTCTTTTCAGTTTGAAATGAAGATGCTTTTTAATAATTTATATCTTTGTTTGAGAGAAATAAGAGTAATGATTTATAAATTTTAATCAATTAGTTGACCATTTATCTCTTACAAGAAAATTATCTTTTTGGCCAAAAAAATAAATTAGTTGCTGTATTGCATTTTGGATGGATTTATTTTTTTGGTGGAGTGGATTCAACTGATCATATTACATTTAGAAAAACAACTGCTAATCATTTTACATAGCCTTTTCATTACATATTCATGTACGATTATGTTTAAATTAAATTAAACATATTTTTTTAAAAAAATATATATATAAGTGAAAGGAAAATAAAATCATTTAATTGCGACTAAATCTAAGGAGAGAGAGAGAGAATTCGACTTTATCTTCATTCTTTTAAATCTAAATACACCTTTAAGCGATTCAGCAACCCCAACAACAGTGAAATGCAAAGTCACGAGATGCGAACAGAACTAACCCAATATTATTGATTGTCATGTTATGTTAAAGCTCAAAAGCTGTGTGATTGCGGTTAGCCAAAAATGAATGGACAAGGTAAACAAAACCATTGGGTATTGGCGGTCTCATAGGAATGGGGATTGGGCTTTTGTGTGTTTGTGGCATAGTGGCTGGAGTCATTAGTTGAAACGGAAGCGCGAGCCTCAAACATGCCATACTGAGTTCGCTACTGACTTGTTCCACCAAAATCGTTGCTTGCACAGCCACTATATATCCAATGCAAGCTTTCTATCCCTATTAATGTCAGCTTTATTATACGTGGTGGTATCACACTCAGAACTAGCATTGCTACACATTGGAACTGGACTTTGCCCACGTTTCTCTTCTTCACTCAGCACTTCTAATGACACATCACCCTCCAGAGCTCGCACGATCTATTTGAAAATACAATCATATACAATTTACGTTATTGACAACTCAACACAAGTAGATGACAGTCACAAAACTTCTCAGGGACAAATTAATTCTATTAAAATCTTTGGATTATATTCATATTTGAAACCTCTAGAGGGTGATCTTGTACTCCTAAAAGCTAAGGGACTGAAATGCATCTTTACTATGATTAAATTAAATGGATCACATTACGAGGACTCTGTACCTGGCTCATTTTTGGTCTCATCCTTGCGGAGCGCCTAACACTGGCAGCAGCACTAGCCACCATGCGTGCCATCTCTTGTGTTTCATAGTTGTTCTCCAATCGTGGATCCACCAATCCTACATAGTTTCCACTTTCCATTGCCTTTGCACAACGAGGTCTAGCCTGTTCATTCGTAATTTGACCAAGCAAATTATAAGCATATATATATATATATATTAAAATTACATATATGTATTAATTCTTCACATTTCCATATATATATATATATATATAACAATAACTATAGATGCAATGCTTTAATTAGTATTTAAAAGCATTCATAACCCAGCAAATACTCAAATTAGGAAAATGTTATATATACATACCCATTCGACTAAACTGTCCTCTTCACATTCACCAGTTAGGTCTATGGGACGTCTTCCTGTTATTAGTTCCAAAAGCACGACACCAAATGAGAACACATCAGACTTCTCAGTCAGCTTACCGCTTGATGCATATTCAGGAGCCAGATACCTGAATTCATGTATCTATGAAGTTAAAATCCAAAAAAAAAAAAAAGGGGAATGAAAGTGAAAGGGATGGAAGTCACAAAATTAAAACCACAACTGAGTAAACATAATATGCTATTAATGCTGATTATATTATCCTTGACAATCTTTCTTTTACGGGTTTGCTTACCCAAATGTACCCATCACACGAGAAGAAATATGAGTGTTGTTGTCTTGGTTAAGCCTCGCCAATCCAAAATCTGCCACCTGAGAGAATAGAACAGCTCATTACTAGAAAAGTTAAGGAGACAATTTTTTATTTCTGGCTAATAAGGCTGTATATACATATACCTTGGCTTCAAAGTTGTCCTCGATGAGAATGTTGGCACCCTTGATGTCCCGGTGAATAATACGAGGGTTACCTACGTAGTGTTTCAAAATATATTAATATTTCAGCTTTGAAGTGAGAGACAGAGGAAAAAGGACTTTTTTTTCAGAGCAGGCTTAGTTTTTCATGTCATTCTTAGATCATCCGTAGAAAAACTTGATTAGTAAACACAAAAAGAATGCATCACACATAGAGAATGCAATAGTACTAAAGAGTAGATACTGAAAGCGGATCACTTACAATCCTCATGCAAGTAAGCAAGCCCTTTGGCTGATCCAATTGCAATTTTGAGCCTGGTGCTCCATTTCATGACAGGTCGATCTTTTCCTGTAAATATAATACAAAATCCATATACAGGACAACAACTTTCACAATAATATATAGGAAAGAAGATCAAAATAAATTTGAAGACAAATTTGTTCTAAACAACGGACCATGAAGGTGGAATTCCAGAGTTTTGTTAGGCACAAATTCATACACCAGTAGGCTTTTGCCCTCCGAAATGCAATACCCAACAAGTGACACAAGATGGCGATGGTGGACTCGACTGATAACCTCAATCTCAGCTTTGAATTCTTTCTCTCCTTGCCCTCCAATAGATTTGAGGCTCTTCACTGCAATCTCCTTACAATTGGGTAGCACGCCTTTATGTACATAGCCGAACCCCCCTTGACCTATCAGGTTAGCTTGAGCAAATCCACCAGTGGCAGCTGATAACTCATCAAATGTGAAGTTGCTCTTGCGGAATCCAAGGGCTACTAAATGCTGTGGGGGTGACTTTGGGGTACCTTGTGGGCTGGAACTGAAGTTTCTCATGTCACCACCAGGTATCTTGAGAGGTAGAGGTGGTGGTGGTGTTATTACCCATCCCTTTTTACCTGGAGGTGGTGATATAATATGAATTTGTTTACCAATATTGTTTTTGTACCCACCACTCCATTGTCCTTCATTATTTGAAATTGATGCACCCTTGAAATAGTTATTAACTGCATGTAGGCATTTTCACAAACAAGTTATGATCAGTCATTGTTCTTTTCACCATTATTGAAATCTCAAAAAGCTAATTATTGAATGATTTGACATTGATGCACACTTGTTTTATTGAATGCTTAAGGATACCCTTTTTTCCATCACAATGGCGATTATATTGAGGAATGTCTGATTTTTTCTTCTTTCTTGAACGGGCAGTGACAAGTAATATAACAGCAATTAGCAATATGACAAATCCAGCCGCAATTCCTATAACTGCTGGGTTCAATTCGGCTCCGTGAATTCCTGAGGATGGTAAACCAGAGTTTGAATTGTGCCCTGGTGAAGCAGACAATCGATACTGTACAGGTGGAGATGAAAGCCATTTGCCAGATGTGTCGGGTGATCTCTTGTCATTGCCATTGTCGGAAGGTGATGATGGGGAAGGTGAAGAGCTGGCATTTTGGTCGGCTGGCACTGGTGGCGATTGTAGATCATTTGATGGTGATGGTGGTGATGGCAGCGGCTTCGTTAAAGGTGGTGGTGGAGGTGATGCTAGGTAATCTGAATAAGAAATTGGTCCTGAAGCCATTCTGAAGATAATTTCTTCCAAGTGGAAATCAAGATGATATTGTTAAAGGAGCTGGCGAAACTTCATCCTCTCCCTTAAGAATATGACCTTGATTTTGAACTTGGAAACTACATTCCAATCTGTTTTTGAAAATAACAGAAATGTAAGTTGCTGAAAAATTCACGAGACATAAGTTGCTTGAAGAACAAGAAACTTTAAGCAAATAACTTACTTGAGAGCGAAGAGCAAAATTTTTAGAAGAGACAGACCCAAAATGAATATGAATTTGTGATAGTAGCACAGAGGAAAACGAGAACAGTGCTTCCTTTGGACGTCAACTTCCCAGGAACTAGGAAACATTTGTTGCAGCAAGAATTTGTTTTATTAAGAAGCGGTGTTCAATCATTACAACTTAATTTCTAATATATTGGGTTGTTATAACAAAAACAAACGAACTTTGTTTGCTGGAGGTTTTAGTGTCTTCGGTGTCTCCGCGTTAATGTGTATAAAACAGTTTGAAAGTTTAAATTTTTTTAATATCCTTTTTAAATTATGAGGAAATTGATCAAAAGTAGCATATGTGACAATCTTACAAAACCAGAAAAAAAAAAAAAAGAGTGTGATATGGAGTATCATTGGATGGACGAGGTTGTAAAACAGTTGATGTCTTAAGAGGTTGTGAAGTAGCTGGATTGGTGGAGGGTGTATGTTGTTCGTTATAACAAACATTTGGCTTATAGTTACGGTGCCATCACAAAAGCATTTATATATCGAATTTTCTGGTAACAAAAAATACTTGTATTCTTCATGAAATCAGAAAAGTCTAAGCCCATTTCGCCTAAGATTAATCATGTTATAAGAAAGACCCAAAGAGACATGTGATCATAATTTTTAATGGGATCATGAATTCGGCCTAAGTGCTAGTTTCCATGAGATACATCACCAAAATTGGTTGAGTAACTAAGTGATTGGAGGTTTGATTATTAATTTTTATATAAAAAGTAAATTTGGTTGGGAATAGTCAATGGGAGATTAATATATACTATCGTGAGGAATGCTTCTAAAATAATATTACAGAAAACATCGCAAATTCAATGAGACATAATTTTTTCGATAGGAATGCTGGCATATTAATCCAAGTTCCATGAGATCAGCTTTTATTATATAGAGTAAGATCCAATTCATTTTATTTTGGTCACAAATGATCCAATTCAATTGAAACCTTCCTTTGTCCTTATTTATGGAAAGAAAAGATTAAAATTTAAGTGAAAATATGGTTGTCGCACCCGGAAAAATGCAACGGAAAGAAAAAAGAGAACAAATCGAGTTTTCGAGTGAAAAACCGACTTGTGAGGAGTCGCCACCAAAATTTTGAGGAAAATCTTGGGAAACCGCATTAAAGGGGAAAGGATGGTCTGCGTAATCAGAGTTGGATTCGGGAGTCGATTGTGTGTGGGGAAGGTGTTAGGCACCCCACAACACCCGTTCCCAGGAACGGTTACCTTACATTGATTGTGTAAATTAATATGGCTAAAAAATATATTTTGGCTTTCCTTTTATAAATCATATGCGAGAAAACGGATGGAGAAAAAGAAAATTAAGAAAATTTGAAAAACAAAATAAAGAATATAAATTAAATTAAAATTAAGGATATTCAAGCAAAATGAGAAAAAGGGTTTGAGAAAATAAATTAGGAAATATTTATTAAATTAAGGGAAAAACACCAAATAAATAAGAAAATATTTATTTTTTACAAAGGCGGACTTGACCCACGATCAGAGCCTGGGGCCTACGTACCCTGTGATGGGGATCAAAGTCCACGTAGTTCGGGACTATAAATGCGTGTCACTTAGTTGATATATTTTTTTGTTTTTATAATAAGAGAAAGTTAATGGAAAATAATTTAACTTTTTGCAAACAAAACAATTTTCTGAGATTGTGTTGGTATGTTTTAATTTACAAAAGACAATTTAATCCCGCTTACTTACTCTTATTTTATTTTGTACGAAAATATTTTTTTTTGTTTTTTTTTTCTTTGATTTTTTGTTTTAAAATGGCGTATTTTGTACTTTTCAAAAACCATCACATTTTTATTCTCTGGAAAATTTTCTTTTTCTTATTTTTTTTTTTAAAATTAACTAAAACCAATTTATCTGGTGTAGACACGCAGTCATGCCCGATAAACCGATTTCTAAATTACCTGCAAAGGTTCCGAAACCTCACGGTATAAAAGTTTTATTATACGGGTAAAGCAAAAAAAAAATAATAATAATAATAGTAATAATAATAATAATAATAAAATAAATAAAAAAAAATTAGAAGATACTATTATTCTCTCATTTTGAGATAAGATTGGGAAGAAATTTGTCATATTATCAAAATTTATTAATCGATTTATTTATATATTTATTAATTTTTGAAATATAATGATATTCTCAAAAACATGATTTAACTGATATGCCTACGTGGATCCGCAATCTCACGCGATAATTCAATAAACTCTTATACTCGCGTAGGTTCCCAAAACCTCACGTGGTATGACGATTAAATTAAGTACTTATGTTGTTATTATTATTATATTTTTTTTTAAGTAAACATCAGTAAATATTATTTATTCAAAGCATTTCAAAAGTATATGTAACAAAGGGTTACTCATTCAAGAATATAGGCTATTATTTGTTAAAAAAAAATCTCTTTTTTTTTTTTTTAGAAAATTGGAGTAATCAAAAGCCATTGGGCCATTGGGGCCCATTACGTGCATACGCTTATGGGGGAACTCGTACGCCCTACAGATTGACAATGTCAGGCCCATACAATTCAAGAGTGTATCTAAGCAACTTCCCATCAGGCCCCACCACAAAACTAATCACAACAACCTTCCTAATGCTGAGCCCATATGAAAACCAATCAAAATATGTATGGCAAGATTCTCAAAAATCAGGCCCATGAGGCTACAGGTCAGCGTTTACAATCAAGAAAGCAGGGGATCTCTTGTAGCTAAACTCTCATGCCTAAAATTCCTTTCCTATGTCATAAAATTCCGCATGCAGCAGTCAAAGAAAAAGGAACACGATCCTGCAATTTGAGGGCTCCCCGAATTTCATGTCATGAGCACGATATGAAGTCTAATTTTCCACCATAACTCATAGATGGGGTAGCACTCTCTACAGCCCAATCCCAGACTCCCTACAAGGTTTCTCTTGATGATTATTATTATCATGACAAAACAAGTTCTGGACTAAAATTCCCCCCACCTTCCCAGCACCCATCCACTGTACATGTAGACATTGATACTTGAAAGATATGACAATCACGTTAATAGCCAGCACAGCCACAAGCTTTCAGAGGTAAATAGATTGAACAACATGCATACAGCCCGAGGAAAATCATCCACCTTAGAACAGAATGGCACCAAACAAACTCTGGCTATGGTACCCGAATATCTTAAACAAAGGTTGAGCTTATTTTGTTCCTATTTATCAGCCTCATTTATTTATTCGTTCACTCCCTTTTTATTAATCCTAACTCTAAAACAGAGCATAAACAAAATGAAATTGGATCCTTGCAATCGTGGAACCAAGAACCAAAACACAGAAGGGGAATGAATCACAGTTTGGACATGGAGACATAATGCTAAACAGATATGAAACGATACCAAATGGGGGCCTCTGCTGCCTGGGTTTTTTTTTCTGGATTCCTCCCGCGTCCTTGGGTCACTACGGCTACAGAGAAGGAATGAGTTGGTGGTTTGACCTCGGCCCCATATCTCCTCCTCCTTCGGTCTTCCCCTTTTCTTGCGGCGTTCCCTTCCAATTTTCGGCTTCAAATCCTCGGGTTCATCGCTATTGCCCCCTCTGTTTTTGCTTCCTCGTGCTCAGCTCCAACCCTTCCGTTTCTTTTCGGGTGCTCCGGTCTTCTTGGGTTCCCCGGAAAATGCCTCGGCTTTCCTCTCGGCCAAGTCCAGAATGTCTACTGCTCGATTTCAGTCCCTCAGTCTTTCGGGCCTTCGGTTGATTTCTGGTGGTGTCTCGGTCTCTCCTCCCTCCTGGTTGTCCTCTCCTCCTCCTTTTATAGAGCTCCCCGCGGTGCTTGGAGAAGGACCCGAGCGTGTGGTCCTCGGTTTCTCTTTCGTGTACGCCATCTTCGGCTCTCATTGTGCTTTCTCAGGCTTTCTGCAGCTCCCGTGTTCCCTTTGCTTCCTTTTTCTGCGGCTGCCTCTGCTTTTCTTTTCTTTCTCTGCTCCCTCTTTTCCAGTTCCTGCAGCTGCCTCTCCCGCGACTGCCCCAGCTTTTTCTGGTTGCTCCCTCGTGTCCTTTTCTTGCTCAGTCTGCGGCTCCTGCTTTTTCTTTCGGTCTTTCCTCTCTGCCTCGGTGTCTTTTCTCCCTCTGCTTCACGCTTCCCTCTGCTCGCGGCCATGCCCTGCTTCTGGCTCCTCCCTCTCATTCTCGGATTCTGGCTCCTCTGAGCCCTAGCGAGCCTGAGCCCTAATTGGGGCTCAGGTGATCCCGGGCTTGAAATGCTGGGCTCAGCATTTCAAGCCCAGTGTCTCCCCCTCCCCCCTTTTTTTTTCTTTTTTTTTATTTTTTTTGTTGTTGCCTCTTTCAGATTTTGGGCCGAGCTTGGCCCAAAACCCTTGCATGCTATATATTTCATTTTTTATATATATATATATATACTTTTTTTATCTTTTTATTATTATTATTAAATCCTTTTCTTTTCTTTTTTTTTTCGGGCTTCGGTTTAGAGAAAAAAAATTTTATTATTATATATATATATATATTTTTTTTCTTCTTTTTTTTTATTCAGATATTATTATTTATTATTACCCTTATTTTACTTTATTATTTTATTTTTTTTGGTTCTTTTTTGAAATACCCGGACAAAATGGAGTGTTCACAATGGTTACCAAAGATACTAATTTAATCGAATCGGATGCATATTAAAAAGAGGAAACAAGCCAATACATAATTGGGAAGCATAAGTGATGATTGGCTGTTGATGCTTTATGTTACATCTATCAACCAAAAATATTTCCAAAAAATAAAAGGTTAAAAAATTAAAAATAAATGAAAAATGAATTATAATAATTAATATTAATAATTAGGAGCACTTGGAACCTATGCAAATCAATATATAATTAAAAGTAGGGTGGAGCTCTATTATACATTAACCAAATAATGCAGCTTCACCCTCTTGGACTCCATGTCCTTTTATTTTTTTTATTATTTTTTTTCTATCTAAGTGGATTCTTTTTTTTCCCATTCATTCTTTCTTTCTCTTTCTCCTTTTTTAGGTGAGTCCTACATTCCTTCTTTTTTTTTTTTATCAAATTCAGTCTTTTTTAATTTTAATTAATATCATCTGATATCAATTTGTTTGAAACAAAACTTACATACTTAACCTTATAACCATTTGATCCATTTGTCCAATAATATCATGCCACATCGATACTTTGTCCACCTTATCAATTCACATCTTAAACCCTGTCAAGTATCATTGTTATACATGAAAAATTACAAAAAAAACTAATTTAGCAATTTACTCTCTCACGTACATCGGCTCTCTTGTGGTGTTGGAAGTGGTTCTCAGTGCATTGGCTCTCTTTGTGTGTTGGTGTTGGACGTGGTTCTCCCAGGTGAGTTCCCCAATTGTTTTGTCTTCATCAACGAGTTTCTCAATAGGACTTAATATTATATGCTATAAGAAAATGGTCGTTTGAAATAGACATACTTGACATAGTTGAATAATGATCATGTTTGAAACAGACATACTTAACATAGTTGAATATTGATCATGTGAATATATTAGCTAGACATTGCATATTAAAGTACCAAAAAATCAAAATCAAAGAACTTCCTAAAAAAAAAATTCTTCTTGATAAATTACGGGCAAATTTTATTAGTCAAATATGAAGGTTGTTGGTCAAAGTACAAAAATTAAGATTATAGAAGGAGGATCAATAAAAGAAATAAATAGCAAAATATCAAACTTGCTACCAAGAGTTACAATATCATCACCCAAGGCATCACTCTGATATCTCCTTCTAAATGCTTCGAAGCAGCTCAACCTTCTCTTTCCTTTTTTTTTTTTATAGGTTGCTTCTGTTTGTGTACCTGTCCTTGTCATATCTCCCCATTAATCATACCCATTTAGATACACTATTCTATGAAATGTCCAAATCCATATCATAGTATAATAGAAGATGTTTGCTTAACGTAACATCCATCACCATTTCCCAACTTTGACTTGCTAGAACCTCAAGAGGTCCAATTTTGCATACTGGGTAAGTCACATCTACAAATAGAGGTTTTTTTTTTTCTATTATGAGATTAAAAGTAAGATACTAGTAATAGTCCATTGACATGGCAATAAATACAATCAAGTGCAGAAAATGTCAAATTATATAACTTCATTTTATTAATAAGTTAATGAGTTTATTAATCTATCATGGATCAAACACAATAGACTAAAATTTTCAAGCTAAATATTAAATGTTGGATGTGAGATAGACCACACAAGACACAAAGCATTTTCAAGAATAATCTCTAGATTTGTTGCATCAAAGTATCCACAACAAGCACAAGATATACTTAAATTTTAATTAGTTCACATATTATCTCTTTTTAACAACTGAATCAATTTCTTTGAATAAAACTTTTTAATTTAATAGTCATATTTTTGCATACGTTAGTACTCTTCAAATAGCAAATCATATTTATGAAATTTATGAAGTTTATAGGTTAGTAACTCTGTTGCAAACGAGGACAAACTCTTCAATTATACGTTAATAGCTTTGCTTATAAAAGAGGGACTTGATGGTAAAGGACAATATATATATATATATAAGACTGTAATTAAGTGACACACAAAGTGTCAAGCATGTTCTAAGCCTTAATAGTATGATTAGTGTGAACCAAGATCTCTCTAACCAAACCTTTAGTGGTGTAAACATCAGAAATAAATCGCCGCAAGAGAGCTAATATACGTGAGGAGTAAATTGCCAAATTAGGTTTTTTTTTTTCAATTTTCCATGTACAACGGTTGAAGAGTTTAATTGATGGGGTGGATAAAGTATCTATGTGACATAATGTTATTGGATAAATGGACCAAAGGGTTACAAGGTTAAGTTGGTAAGTTTTATTTATTTTTAGATAGGGAAGTTAGTAATGATATTTTTTTAAATTCAATATATTTTAAAATTAAATAAAATGTTTTATGCATTCATGTTTCACACAAGCGGCAAAGAAAAATATAATTTACTTTTATGTTGGTCTAGAATTTATGTAAGGAAAAGACTAGAAACCCCAAAGTAGTTTAAGAGAGGAATGCATGGATTTGGATCCTCTCAATCATTTGTTAAGGAAAATTCTAACCATTTATGAAATTCTACATCGAAACAAATCAAACTAATAAAACATTAAGAATATAAGAAAAGAATACATACTAGCCATTAGATGCATCATAAGGTCAGCAAAATTAAAAGTGGTCCTAAAAAAGTGTCAATTTAGAGCTAGACACTCTAAAAAAAGCAACATTGAAAGAGTTAGAGAAGAAAAGAAATCAGAAGCTGCAGTTTTACACTAGTGGTTGCTTTCAGAAAGGCAAAGATTCTTTGATAAAAAACAAGCAACTGACTTAAGGTAAACAATTTATTGGCATTTGGTGATTAATATCAAAAAGCAATTAGGGTGCAGCAATAAAGGTACCATTTTATTACATAAAGGTAAATGAGAATTCAAATTTTTTGCTTTTTCCTTTTTTTGGGCTATAGAAATATGTTTCCTCTTAATTTTTATGATATGTCTCCGGCTTTATATTGATGTTTATTATTGATATGATGTTATAAGTGCAAGAATTTTTTTTTTATAAAATAGTTGCAAATGTTTAAATATTACACATTTGTTTCAGTTTATATGGATATTGATTATTTAGTATTATTTTATGATATTTTTAATATTATAAAGATTATTTTATGTCTTAGGCTATATTTAATATTTTATTAGCTTGATTTGTAAGGATTTTATGAAGAGTCATGATCTTGTTTGAGAAATGATCGAGAGAATATGAATTGTGAGTAAGCAGGTTCCCGTCTCATATGGTCCCTGCAACTTTCAGAAACCGCTTTCACCAATATTCTGTCTCTCTCTCTCTTCGATCCGCGATGCCTTCACGAAGAAGAACCCTCTTGAAGGTCATCATTCTCGGTGATAGCCGGTCTTTCTCTCTTCTTTCTATCTTTTCCCACAATTATGCCGTCTGATTGTTACTTTATAGCTTTGCTTTTTGATTATGGGGTTTATCTGTTGGAAGGGTTGGTGGGTCCTTCAAGCGTCATGTTTTCCTTACTTTCGTAGAGTAATCATCATCGAATTCTAAAATTTCATATTGTAGCACTGTATTTAATTCAGCCAAATAAGTTGATCTGTTTCTGCTGATTTTACTGTTGATTTAGGCTTTTTTGGTATATTTTTCGAGATTTTTTTAAAACTTTTTTTAGGTTCCTGCTGCGAATCTGTGAATATCTAGAAATTGGAGGGAGTGGTAGAGGAGGACTTGAACTATTTTGCAATTTTGGATACAATTTTTCCCCGTATGATATGTTTTAGTTATTTCGAATGCCGAGCTTACTACTCATTGGGCATATGGATTTATGATTTACTTTTCAAAAAGTTGAGGAGAAACGGTTCTTTTGTTTTTCTTTCATTCGTTATTGTTAAGCTTGCTATTAGAATGGTCTGTGTACATTGTTTTGTTTGTGTCAGAAGAATGAGAGCAACGATAACTCAACCTAATTGGATATTTGCAATCATGGGAATTTTACTGTGCTTTACGAATATTAGATTTTTACTAGCACTTTTGACACCACTTATGTTGTACCTTGCAGAGTGGGGAAGACATCTTTGATGAATCAGTATCCTTTGGAGCTAATGAGTTCAAAGCTGAAACATTTTAACTTTACACATTTCAGCACTACTTTTCCTACTACTCTACGCTATGCTATCTTACTCTGGAGCATCTGTAGTCATATGTATCTCCGTAACATACGTAATAAAGATATGTAAATAAGAAGTTTAGCAATCAGCACAAGGCAACAATTGGAGCGGACTTTCTATCTAAGGAAGTGCAGTTTGAAGATAGGCTTTTCACCTTACAGGTTTGTGAATATTACTTTTGCGGTCACCTTAATTTTGTTATGCTTAAGGGACTGCATGCGTGATTCATAAGTTGGTTAATGTTGGGTATACTAGGGAGGTGGGGAAAAGGCACAAACAAGGGAGCAAATTTGCTATTGGTGGAGATCTTGTTTGAGTCTTGTCTTCATTATAACAAGTAGAAGTCCCCATCTTATGCGCTATGTTATTGTTACATACCAATTTTATTTTGCAAGGTAAATGAGGTTGAACTTGTTAATGTTGACGGTTATCAGCCAATGCAACTATGCATGTAATTCTAAAATGTTTGATACTTGTGTGTTAATTTATGATAATTATTGTCTGATTATTATTTTCATGCTCCTGGGACATTTGTAGTCAATGTATTTCCATAACTTTTGTAGTATAGGTATGTAAATCAAGTTAAGCAATCAGTACAAGGCAACCATTGGAGCAAATTTTTTAAGATGAATTATATGAGAACATAAACTTACTGGTCAAATTTGCACTTCTGTAGGTTTTAATTTGTTTATTATCTGACAGATCATACTGTCTACTATATTTATTTATGGTCTGAACATTGATAATGCTGGTTATTAGTTCCTATTAAACAGACAAGTAGAACAGGCATAAAAATGAAAACAAGGAGAATAAGTAATATGAGTGGATGAGTTTCCTAATTGTAATCTTGTGACAATGAATGCTTGAATTCTAGGATTGGATTTGGTTAATTTTCCTTAGTGCGCATGCCCATCAAACTTTTACCACATCTAGTAAGGGAGTCTCTGGGATTGAGCTTTTTAGTCTTTGTTCCTTACCTTTTTTAGAATGACTAAAGTGTCTTCATACCTATCAGTTCATTGCTATTTTGGAAAATGGAAGGGGATTTTGCATGACCTGTATGCTGAAGATGCTTCTTTTTTAATCAATTCTTGCCAATTGTTTGTTCCCTTGTTTATTTTTGATGATGATGCCAGCTCCTGAACATGCAGCAACCCCGCTAACTGCTTTCAACATTATTGATTTCAATCAGGATTTTATGGCATTTATAAAAAAATTATATGGGGTTTCAATAGTTTTTACATTGAGCATCAAGGGTATAGACTATAGAGATTAAATGTAATATAAAAGTATATGATTTAAATGGTAACTACATTGTCAATAATGGCTGACTCTGTCACTTGCTCTCTTAAGAGCTGTAATGGAATCTTTCTGGTGAAAGGTTGCGACTCAACCTATTAGAGCCTGTGTTGAGTTCATTGTTCACCATTAATAGGGTATATCTATATATGTTGTTAGCTGTTGTTTGTTGTAGAAATGATGTTTGGATCACAAAGTAAAGTTTCGGTGTTTCTTTTCCTGGGTTGATATTCTTAATTTTTCAGATTTGGGATACAGCTGGTTAGGAAAGATTCCAAAGTTGCTTTTTATTGTGGTGTTGATTGCTGTGTTCTATATGATGTTAATTCAATGAAATCATTTGACAACCTCAATAACTGGAGAGAGGAATTTCTGATTCAGGTGTCTGCTTTCATCCCTATAGACAGATTTCTTAGATTTTTATTAATTATAGAGCAATGTTTTTAGTGATTTTGTAATTGCTAAGATTTGTGATCACTTTGGCAAGCAAGCCCTTCAGATCCTGAGAATTTCCCATTTGTTGTTATAGGAAACAAGATAGAAGTGGAAGGTGGGAACAACAAAGTGGTATGTGTTTTCCTCGACTTTGTTTTGCTTCTCTCTCTCTCTCTCTCCCTCCTTCCCTCAACACACACATGAGACCCATTTTTGCACATAGAAAAGTTACATCTATTGCTAAATAGATGAACAATACTAAGACGTTCTTTCATGCAGGTTTCAGAGAAAAAGGCTCGAGCTTGGTGTGCATCAAAAGGAAATATCCCATATTTTGAGACATCAGCCAAGGAAGGTATTAATGTTGAAGAAGCATTCCAGTGCATAGCAAAGAATGCCTTGAAAAACAGTGAAGAGGAAGAGATGTAAGTTTCTAGACATGCACTTATATTTGAGCATGCTTTGAGACACAAGTAAACAGAGATGTTGCTGTCTGCTCTGATTTTAAAATGGTGTTGATTTGTTAGGGAGCATACTTTGGAATTGTTTTTTTAAATTCATTATATTCTATGTTGTCTTTTGGAAGCAAAAGATCAATAATCAATTTATGAGTGATGCATGATTATGGGTAAAAATGAAAAGCCCATGTCTACATCATTGTAGCCAAGAAATCAAATGCTACGAAAACATCCATTGTTAGCTCCAAGTGGATAGTATCTTCTGGAGAGCATTATCACTGCAATAACTCATGCATTCTCAACACTAAGAGATAGTAAGAATATGTTAGGCTATTAGCATGTCTTGAAAATCGTAATCAACCACTGCTTATTAGTGCATGTTTCTATGTCTGCTCATTGAAATATCTTTACAGCATTATTTGATAGACAATGAAAGATTATAGATCTTTTGTGTCTTCTTCTTCTTCTTCTCTTTTCTTTTTGTTTGTTGGGGGGGGAAGAGGGGTGAAATAGAAATATTCCAAAATGATACTGATCTATCTTTTTCATTTTGTTCTTGTAATTTGTGCTTGTTGAAGATACCTGCGAGGCACAATTGATGTTGCAAACAGCAGTCAGCAGCGTTCGACCGGATGTGAGTACTAAATATATTACTTTTCCTTTACCATACAAATAAAGTCCATTACTTGAAACTGATCTGTTGAGCCATTGTTGGCCTTGAGGCTTCATTGTACAATAGTGTCTGCTTAAAATTCAAATTGGTCTAGTGCCGTATGTTGGGTGCTTGTTTTGTTCGTGTAATGATTAGTTTTTTCACAATGTCTTTGGTATTCGGATATTGTCAAAGAAAAGCTATAAGATAATTCCCAAGTTAGTTGTTGAAGTTTATCTTTCCGCAGATACCGGAATTTTCTGTCGAGATTTTATTTTTTATTCTCCATTGCTTTGCAGAAGAAAACTTTTGAACAATTATGGTGGCTGTTTTGTCTGTTTAGTCGTTGAAACCCATGGATTGATTTTCATTCTATGTAATAAAAATTAGAGTGAATTACACATCTTCTGAAATTATACAAATCCTTATTTTTAAAATATATACACATTTCTTCAAATGAAAGTTTCATGTTACATTTTAGTTTGTTTTTTATTTTTTCCACTAAAACTGCTTATAGAAGATGTTTTAGTTAGTGCGTGCACGTGTAGGGTGTAGACTGGAAATGGCGTATTTTGTGCACAAACAAAAAGTGCTATGCCTCGTTTTTTGTGAACCACCAAGTGTGTTGTATAATGTTCTTTGGGAGGACAGTAGATAGAGGCGAAGCTCATCCTAGGGTATACACAGTGACTCCAAAACTTAGATTTTGACGCAAGTAGCAAAAGTTTCTTTTGCATTTTGAGGCTAAAATCTTAATTCTGGAGTGATCTACTGCTACCTTTAGCACACACTATGCCTCTGATGTTGATGATGCTAGATTATTGAGCAGCCCTTTGATTAAAAAAAGAGAAGGACAATGCCTCTCTTTATCTTCAAATACGATGATTGAAATACGTGTTTATTACAAGAAAGAGTAACTTTTACTCGAAAGAATTTTTTTTGGGGACCGAAAGATACCTACTTTTGGATCAAAAGGAAGATAGCCAGTTTTTAATGCCATGGCCTGGCCCACTAGACTGATATATCAACTTGATTTTCTTGTTGGCCAGAGATATTTCAACTTGATTAAATTGACCCATTTTCATTCTGTTTTTGGGGTTAACCTGGCCGCAAATTGGTAGGGTCGAACAAAATTTTTCGATTCAGGTAAAAATGTCTCCTCCATTATCTTGTTAAAGGGCCAGGCATTGCAGGGGAGTTGGCAACTTCTAACGTAATGATCTTTTTTTTTTCCCGAATGAAAGAGTTTATTAATCAAGAGAATATGTACAAGATTCCAGAGAAACAGCAACTAAGGGGCGTATCAAAAACATCATGACACCCTCGGCTCTAATAGTATGGTTAACACTAGCTTGTACAGTCTGGATAATGCTTTCAACAGTAGAGGTTTCATTTGAAAAGATCCTTTCATTCCTCACTTGCCAGAGCTTCTTACACATGATTCCAAAGGTTAGTCTCCACCTTGATCCGCGTCTTGTTGGGCTTATATTTCTAATGATCCATTCCTCGAACGGAACTTGCCAGAATTGGTGCCTGTATTGCTCCGGGATGATCCTACACCAAGCTTTAATGCTCTAATATAATGATCTTAATTGTAAGTATACACTCCAAGAAACTCCATCTAAACACGCGATTAATAGTCAAAGTATGAAAAACAAAGTTAATGCTCTAATGTCTTGACTTCATATCAAAAGCCCCAAGAATATGCTTGTTAATAATTTTATATATGCTCTATCTTGTAGAGAATGGATTTGCATTTTAATTTGGTTCTACATACATACAATTAGATTAACTTTTTTTAACATATTGCGGTTGAGATTCGATTAACTCCATATTGTATGATTCATTCATAAGGAGCAAAAGAAGAAAAAAAGAGAAAAAGACGAAGTTTGTCCAACATGAAAATTGAAAAAAAAATTTTATTTCATCACTCTTAACTTTATTCTGATATATTTTCCATTTTCAGTTCTAGAAAGCTTAATAAACCACACCATATTACACGCAATTATACATCTTACACATACAAGCCACACCACATCACTTGCAATATCTCACACATATAGTCTTCTTAAACCTTCATCTTCGAGACCTATTCTTTATACTATTCAATTATTCAGTGTAAGATGTAACACTAGGTCTAGGTTCAAAATCTTCGGTAATTTCTTTCTTTTGGACACCAAGATTGCCGTTGTTTAAAGAAGTTACACTAGTCCTAGCCTCAGAATCTTTGATGAATCTTTTTTTTTGAGCACTAAGATCACCATTGTTATAAGATTTAACACTTGGTGTAGGCTCAAAATCTTTGGCAAATTTCTTTCCTTGAGGACTAGGATCGCCATTACTGTAAGATGCAACACTTGGCCAAGGCTCAAATCTTTCATCTTGGGCACTAATATCACCATTGTTGTAAGATGTAGCACTTGGCCTTGGCTCAAAATCTTTAGCAAATCCTTTACCTTGAGCACTAAGATCACCATTGTTGTAAGATGAAGCACTTGGCCTAGGGTTAAAATCTTTGGCGAATCTTTTTTCTTGAGCACTGAGGTCGCCATTGTTGTAAGATGAAGCACTTGGCCTAGGGTTAAAATCTTTGGCGAATCTTTTTTCTTGAGCACTGAGGTCGCCATTGTTGTAAGATGTAGCACTAGGTCTTGGTTCAAAATCATTATCATAAGTAGCAACAGCAGTCGGCATGGCTTCAATATCTTGGATGAACATCTTTTCTATGTTAACAAGAGGCTCATCTTCATCACATTTGTGCTTCAATCCTTCAACATGATGATTCTGGAAGTGGTGGTTTGTTTCAGAATGAATCATAAAATCCTGACCAAGAAGGCCTTCTATTTCATGTGGCATGGCCTCATCTTTCATCACCATTCTCCAGTATTCCCCTAGGTCTTTTCTTGAGGCTGCAGTAGCAGCCAACTACTCCACAAGAAAAAAAAAAGGGCAATCATAATATTACCAATTACCAATTAATTTAAATCTGAGCTGCATACATGACTGAGCAGTTGAACCAACGATATATAATAAGATATCACCCAATGTCTAGTCATTCTGTCATTCGCTAAGATTGGAAAAATGAGTATTAATTACCAATTACCAATTAATTTAAAACCTATTCAATAATTGACAAAAACTCAATTTTGATCTTAAAAAATATAAAGAAGCGTGAGCATTAATCATTTAATCTTATAGTACTTTTTTGGCCAACAATTTTATATACTATATAGAAGTATGGTCTTGTTCTACTTTGAGGAGTATTACAGCTGAGATCGTAGATCTATAAGGTTAACAAAACATTTATGGAGCATTCAATTGATACTCTCTCTCTCTCTCTCTCTCACACATTTGTATTAATAAGAATTATATGCCTGAAATTCAGAAATTATTACTATTTTTGTTCATATAAGATGTACAAAAATTTAGAAACAGAGAAAGAGATTGAGGAAGCATGGAATAAGTATGACTTTTACTCTTCATTTGGATGAGTAGAAAATAGGAAAAGAAGAAAACCAAGGAAAATGAATATAAGGGAAAACCTAGACAATAGTTTTCCTTTTCCCGTATTTTCTCGTCATTTCAAACAAAGTCCTAATGATAAAAAGGATGCCTTTAAATCCTTGGGTAAAATGGTAATAATGAGACTTAAAAATACTGGAAGAATATAAAGAAGCTAATAATTAACAGAAGTTAAATAAAAAACGGAGAGAAAGTAGAGAAACATACCAAGAGAAAGAAGAGAGGAAGCAATACAAAAGCTGAAGCTCTCATGTTGTTGTCAATTAATTTAGAAAGTTTGTAATTTCTATGATTTCTTCAGGTGTGGATGAATGGAAAGGATATGTAGCTCCATTATATTTATAGGCAACGTACCCATGATACACGTATCTTTATGCATAGTTAATCGAAAATGTCGGCAATAACACAGCAATTGAAAATTAACGAGGAATTAATACTCTCTCTTACATTAATTCCTAACTATAATGCCTTTCTTAGTTTTGTTTATGTGCAAATACGGGCCAAAACATAATATTGGAAATTCAAAGAGTAAGAGATAAAGGCAAGGAAACATTGTGGGCTAACTGACAGCGAAATCACAAACGCATGCAGTATACTTGTGTGCAGAAGATCATGCGATATCTCTTCCTCAAAGATATTTTATTTTATATATTATGGCAGATTTTTTATTTTTTTTTTATGGCAGCTTGTGCAGAAACAGGTGGTCTCATGCAGTCCTGTCGAAAATGATTCGTTGGAATATCATATTATAGTTAGCTGAAAAAACTTAAATAATTATTTTTGTCATAATTTATATTTTCATAAATAATTAGTGGCTCTTTTTTCTTATAATTTAAAATCAGGAAAAGTTAAATTCTTTTTTCATGCATAATTTGATTATTCAAATTTTAATTTAATTCTCATAATTTAAGCATTTTTAATTAATTTGAATACTTCTAGTTTACAAAATATTTAATAATTAAGTCCTTATTATAGAAAAAAAAGAAAGAAAGAAAGGGATATTTTATTACGGAAGGCCAATCTTATAATCTCATGCAATCCTGTTGAAAATGATTTATTGGGGTATCTTCTTATCTTCATTCTTTAGGTTGTATGGGAAGATCTTGTCTTAGACACTTTTGAACTATTTGTATTAATTTATTATTTTTGTGCTCTATTGTTTTTTTACCACAACGGGTATCTTTCAAACGGTAGTAAAACATTATTTCCTTTCAGATTTAGAAATCACTAAAATGAATTTTATCTCCCTTAATAAATTTTTTTCTATACATACTATTAAAAATTGAATATAAAATAACATATTTACCCCCGGTTTGGTAAGGGGGTATGAGAGGGGACCCTCCCCTCCATAAAATCTTTAAATTCCAAATAATGGGAGGAGAGCTGTTTGATAGATAATTTAAGAGCTCCTCCCCTCCCCCTTAAAATGTCCCCTTTGAAATTGGGGGGACATGGAGAGGACAATTTTTTTTTTAGCTTGACCCTTTTTTTTAAATAAAAAATATTTTTAAAAATAGAAAAATAGTTAAAAAATTTCAAAAATATGAAAATATTTATTTGAATGTCCTAATACCAAAAAATATTACACTTAAATCCCATGTTTCAAAAAGTGAGTATAAAAAATTTTAGTATTAAGTATAAAATTATGGAGTATGAGTATAAAATATTAAAGTATAATTTTATATTCAATACTGAAATTTTTTATACTCATAAAAATAATAGAAAAATTTTTTAATTTCAAGAATAAAATGATCAAATTATTATTAACTTCCCTTCCCTCCCCTCCCCTCCTAAACCAAAAAACAAATTATTAAAATTCCTTCCTTCACCTCAATTCCCTTTCCTTCCTTCCTCTCCCCTCCCCGTCCCTCCATATCTTATTTATCCTCCTCTTTCCTCCCCTCCATTAAAATCTCTACCCTTTCATTCCTCGTACCAAACACAGCCTTAAAAACCAGTCATTTACAAGTGTCATGTCCTTATTGGTTATTTTTTTGCTCTAATTTATTCACATGCCATAGGTGACTAGAATTGTTAAGGCCATAATGCTAATGGGCTAAGCCCAATGATAATGAAAGGGATTAAATTATTTTAAATGCCTTCCCTTGCCTCTAATTAAGTACTTCCATGCACGTGGGTGAGATCGTGGAGCATACTGACTAGTAATTACTGCGGCTGCGTGAAGAGTACTGTTACCAGAAATCATAGAGTCATGCCCATGAAGTCACAGAACTGGGGGCCGGGTCTCTCCTCCCAAGAGATCTGCCTCCCTCCTACCAGTTTTTTTTTTCTTCTAATTTTTTATTTTTTAATATTTAAATTTGGAAATAAACAATATCTTTTATAATTATATAACTATAAAATTATAATTATCTTAATTTTTTATTTAATTTAAATAGTACATTGTAAAAATAGTATTTTTACAGCCATATAATTATATAATATAAATAAAAAAATATAAAATAAAATAAAATTATATAAACATATGACTGCATTATCTTTTAAGGATATATTATACTCACTCTATTATGCGATATAGTGCACTATTATGAGAAATTCATATTTCAAAATATAGTACATTACGTGGATTATATTGTTTTTTTTTTATTATCTTTTCAGTAAGTAAGTTTATATATTCTACGGTTACCAATATATTTAATGAAAATTCTTTAATGGTTTTGTTAAACCAAAAATGAATGAAGGAGAATTTTCCCCAAAAGCTTTCCTCTTCACAATTGTCAATGACCCATAGGAACTCGAAAAAAAAAATGAAGGAGAGAATGATTTTAATTTATTAATATATGAAGTATTATTAAAGAAGAGTAATTTGGAAAATAATGAAAATAATTTTGGTTACTAATCATTGTGTTAGTACGTGTGTGGTAGTTAAAAGTGAATAATAAACTAGAACAGAGGGAGTATCATTTACAATTTTTAAAATTAAAAAAAATTCCTGCCATGTCGGGATGGGGTGGCAGGAGACACCGGGATTTGACCATTATACTATAAAAAAATATTGAATTCCCAATATACTACAAATATAAAAATAATTTCCCACATACAACAAAAATTATATTTCGGCATCAATAGACACGGAGATATACTATTTTAATTTTTTTTAATTTAAAAAGATAAAAAAATATGAAAGAGAAAATAAGACTAATATTTTAAATTTAAGGTAATTTAAAAAGAGTTTTCTTAAATTTTATAAATAAAATATTTTTAAATGATATTTCTGTCTCTTCTATAATTTTAGCAATATTAAAGAAAATATAACATATTCTTCCCTTATAGTTATTTGGTATATTAATATAAATTTTAGTTAATAAAAATGTATTTTCTGTATTAAAAGTTTGACTAAAATTTATGTTTTGAAAATATAAATAAATCTATATTATTTTAGAAATATTAAATAATATACTCTATTAATTAATTAATTTTTATTATTTAGTATATATTATTTATATAATTTATACTTATTTATTTATTTATTTTGGTGTTTTTTGAGAAAGAGAAAAGGATATTAACAAAAAAAATTTGGAGAATAAAAATTTTAAAAAAAATTGAAAAAAAAGTGGGAAGGGGGGTTAGTGTAGGCCTAATCCTCTACACAATTAATGGATGATCTCGGCACCGAGATTTATCCATAAAATTAAAAAAAATTTAAAATAATAAAGTATTGAAATATAATTTTTGTTATATTTAAAAAATTATTTTTATATTTATAATATATTGAGAATTTTATATATATTTTTTATAATATCATACTCAAAATCTCGGAGACACCCCCATCCCAGAGAACTGAACACCGTTCCCTTCCTGCAAATACTACATCCATCCAAGTCTACTATTACTATTATTGAGGCTCCCCACGCTTCATTCAAGCCCCCATGGCATTCTATCCATCGTTCTGGTGATCCATCACCTTCATGACATCAGCTACTGATTCTCTGGGGGATCTTTGCACAGTTCTCAGGATATTTGTTTGTTCGAATTTAAATATTCAAGTGTATCTATACAGTTTAAAATTTAATTACATTCATCTTGTTTCATTATTGTACGCAATGTACTTTTGCTCTGCCAATTAATGTGTGTTTTTACATTCATCTTGACAATGTTTTGTTTGCTTTTAGAAAAATTAGGTTTAGTGAAAAAGAGCCAACAAAATGTTGAATTATTATATTGTCTTTTATATGTTAATTAAGCATATCTTTTGTCTTAAAATTTAAAATTCTACGCCATTATGGTTTATAATTAAATATACTTTTGATCCCTAAAATTTCATTCAATTTTTTTAATTTAATTCTTTCCGATTAAAAATTTTTAATTGAGCGCTTACGCAATTTTTCTTTAAAAAAAAAAGATAAATTATTGAACCTTGGTCGGTCCAAATTGAAATTATCAAATTATTGAAAAAAGTGTTTCTGAATGTTCTGCGACGAAAACTAACAAACAAGCCTTGTCGGATGGGTAATTATTAAGCATGTATAATTGAATTGAATTATGGGAAAAATAAACAGTTTTAGTGTGGCCCTCTCGATCATGATAAATTATTTTAGTATATTTATTTCTCTTTCATATCTTGTTGACGAAACAACTTTAGGTTTTACGCATGAAAATTGAAAAATTAGGTTTAGTGAAAAAGAGCCAACAAAATGTTGAATTATTATATTGTCTTTTATATGTTAATTAAGCATATCTTTTGTCTTAAAATTTAAAATTCTACGCCATTATGGTTTATAATTAAATATACTTTTGATCCCTAAAATTTCATTCAATTTTTTTAATTTAATTCTTTCCGATTAAAAATTTTTAATTGAGCGCTTACGCAATTTTTCTTTAAAAAAAAAAGATAAATTATTGAACCTTGGTCGGTCCAAATTGAAATTATCAAATTATTGAAAAAAAGTGTTTCTGAATGTTCTGCGACGAAAACTAACAAACAAGCCTTGTCGGATGGGTAATTATTAAGCATGTATAATTGAATTGAATTATGGGAAAAATAAACAGTTTTAGTGTGGCCCTCTCGATCATGATAAATTATTTTAGTATATTTATTTCTCTTTCATATCTTGTTGACGAAACAACTTTAGGTTTTACGCATGAAAATTGAAAAATTAGGTTTAGTGAAAAAGAGCCAACAAAATGTTGAATTATTATATTGTCTTTTATATGTTAATTAAGCATATCTTTTGTCTTAAAATTTAAAATTCTACGCCATTATGGTTTATAATTAAATATACTTTTGATCCCTATAATTTCATTCAATTTTTTTAATTTAATTCTTTCCGATTAAAAATTTTTAATTGAGCGCTTACGCAATTTTTCTTTAAAAAAAAAGATAAATTATTGAACCTTGGTCGGTCCAAATTGAAATTATCAAATTATTGAAAAAAGTGTTTCTGAATGTTCTGCGACGAAAACTAACAAACAAGCCTTGTCGGATGGGTAATTATTAAGCATGTATAATTGAATTGAATTGTGGGAAAAATAAACAGTTTTAGTGTGGCCCTCTCGATCGTGATAAATTATTTTAGTATATTTATTTCTCTTTCATATCTTGTTGACGAAACAACTTTAGGTTTTACGCATGAAAATTGAAATGGGAAAGAAACTCTTCTTTTTTTATCATCAGAAGTGTTAGTATTTTATTGCCTACTTCCACCCAATTCCTTTTTCATTTGAAAGATTAAGGAAGACACTACTCGATCCCTTGGTTATTTTTTATTTGTTATTTATGATTTTAGCTCACATATTAAAATATATAATTAATAATTTTTATTTTTAAGAAATTTATTAATGATTTTTAATTAAAATTTAATTTATTAATATTATGAAATAAGTAAAAAAAAATTAATTTTTAAACTAAATAAAATCATATTTTTATGTTCAGGAAAACTCTTTCTCTCTTTCCTTAATTAAATGATATTGAAAATATTTCGTAAGTAAAAATATATATAAATTTAAAAAATAAAAATTCAATAAAAAATGTTATGAGAAACTTAATACTATTAATTTATCCAAGGTTGTTCGTGGCATTTTATGCATGTCATTAATGCTTCAACAGCTATAATCAATTACAGCAAATGGAAAAGTGATGGATACTTGCTTATGGTTAAAAGCCAATTTTGGTGCTATTTTTTTTTATGTATATATCCAGTATTCTGATCTGAAAATTTATTGGGGTTCAAATTAATTCAGATTAAGTCGGGTAAGGTCCTTTTGAAAGGCAAGCTCTACCACCAAGTATTTAATATAGCTGCATTTCTAGAATTTGAACTCATGATCTTTGATTAAGGTGATACAACCCCTTATCAGTCGAATCAGTGTTTGATAGTCCAATTTTGGTGCCATTACCGATTCCCAAAGGCCTAAGCAAACAAGCTCTCAAGTACTTGTTTATATTTGTTATCTGTTATTTACAAGATTTTGTATATTGGAAGATCTTGTTTTGTGTCTTCGACTAGTTTTAATTAATTAAATGAAATTATATTAAAGTTAGAAAATATGATAAATTAAAAATTATCAAACGTTAAGTTTGGCTGGAAACCGCACCATTAATTTCTTAAACAGATTAACTTGGAGAGACAAACTCATCTTAGTCATTTCAAATACTATTTTTTCCATCAAAATGACTACATATTTTTTTAATAAACATTAAGCAATTCAATTTGATAAAAATTGTAAACAAAAACATTATGTAAATGAATGGAAATTTGTTTTAAACCAGAGATTGGCATATATCGTTTTCAAACTTGAAACTCGTGGAGCCTTCCATAAAATATTCGGCAAAACAAGAAAGCAATCAATTATTATGGTGATAATATTTAATAATTAAGATGGGTCCCAAAATATTCATTCCCTACCATTATTGCATAAATACGTCCATATTCACGTGGTGAGCAGTGGCGTAATGTGCTGGAGATTTCTCTCATTGAAACTCTAATTGAAAATCAATTAATAAAACCATACAAAAATAAGATATTTTTTATCATAAAAAAATAAAATTATTTCATAGATGCATCTCTCATAAATAAAGTCACATGCAACCTGCTGAAGTTCTCTGCACAGCAACTACATAAAATTATGAATTTGAGATCAGTATTTGTTTTTTCATTGTTCATCACTTAATAAGTAATAACTCCAACTTCGAATCTTAATTTTTCTCATAATCCCCTTGAAACATGTCAAATTTATTAATGTAATAAAATATTAATTAACAATAGGCCACAGGAGTTAGTTCTATAAATTTAAAAATTTAACAAGATTTATTTTCAAATTTTAAAAATAAAAAAATTATCTAGGCATATTTTAGAAAAAGGGTCCGCATAAGTTAACATTTAAATATTTAGATTAATCAAGGGTATTTTAATAAAAATTTTCAAAAATAAATTAAAAACATATTTTAGAAGAGCGTCCGCACAATTTTAATGAGACTGGAAAAATTCATATAATTTGCAAGAAAAAAAAAGAAAAAAATCATATAATTTTTTTCTTATGCATGGTGCTACTATATAAGGCTTCTCTTTAAAAGTATAGGAGACAAATTGCTTGGCGCAGTTAGAGTTTTTTTTTTTAACAATAATAACCCTTATTAATGTTGGGAATTTACATATTTGAAGTCTACAAATGAAAGCACATGAAAGAGATCGTTAATTATATGAGGTATAAGTTTTAGATATTAAATGGATGTATTTTTAGAAAAAAAAAATTCTTTGTGATAAATTTATGAATCATAACCACTTTTAAGTTTTTTTTTAATTTATGTAAAATATATAATTATTTGTTTATTATATTTATGACTGTGGAACGCTTTCCACTTTCATGCTTGTAGTAATCAAAGGTTTTTTTGGGCCAATAGCCACATGTTTCCGCTGATTCTAAATATAGGGTATTTTATTTTTATTTTATATATATAAAAGACCATTTACATATATAAAGTAGCATTTTTATACATTTTAAAAAAATATTCATATTTAACGTATCCAGAAAAAGAGAAAAAAATATTAAATAAAGATAATTTAAAAAAAATATAATTTTTAAAGAAATTGAAATAATTAACTGATTTTAACTCACATTTTTAATTGATATAATTTAATTAAAAGTGTCTTATATTAAAAATTAAAAATAATATCAAATAAGTTTATTACTATCGAGTAAACTAGACCTAAATCACAATGATATCTTCCTACTTTTCTCCCATCGATCTGATCATTGATTTGGAAGAGCATGAGGGACAAGAAATATAAATTTAATTCTATACTTTCTCTAATGTTTTATGAAAAAATTTATTTTTTTTATATATTATTTTAAAATTTAAAATAACATTAATTACTACTTTTTTATTTATATTTTTATTTATTATTTTAAAAGTCAAAGATAATATTAATTCTTTTTTATCTATTTATTTCTACAAAAATTTATTAATAAATTTAAAATAAACTTAAATATATTAATTATATTTTTTAATCTATATGATAAAATCTTAAATGTAATTAAAAAAAATGAGATAGAAGTTTTTTTAAAAAAAATTTACGATTGCGGGTACAAGTTAGTGCATGATTAAATAGTAGGAATAATAAATAAATGCGCATTAAATGAAATTTGAATTCAAAACGTCAACGTCGCCTTTCTCTAAGGTCACTACTAGTTGATACCATGATCTGATTATAGTGCACCTGGTTCCGTAAATCCAAGAAAAACCAGTTAGAAATTATAAATAAAAGGCCCATTAAAAATCAAGGTGCATAAAAATTGGGTGAACTCTGATTGATAATTAACTTGATATTCAATCTTTATAAGGTTGGATTAGATCGGACCAATCAGCCATACAAGATCGAAGTTAGTCCAATTTTAAAAAGTATTTAAAAATAAAAAATAAGTTAATTTATTTTATTAACAAAAATATAATTACATTCATCTAAAATATATTTTCTTAAAAAATAATATTATAATAAAAATATCATTTATTAAAATTATAAATATTTAATAATAATGCATTATTTTTACACAATATTAAGAAATTAATATAAAATTTTAAACTAAATCCTTAAAAATATTCACAACAATAATATAACCAATTATTGTATCAAGAAAAATATTATATAATTTTTTTTAAGAAACATATAAAATTATATATATATATATCGAGATAGAATGAGATCAGGTTTCTCCTCAAATTGGTACCTAACCCAACTCGGTCTCCGAGACCAACCTGGTATGCCGGGTAGAACTTAGTCTATTTGGTGCCTATTTGTTTCTACTTTTAGAAACTCGTTCGAGCCCAAAACCAAGTTTTTCACTTTTTGTTGATGTTTGGGTGTCAAAATGCCATCATGTTGCCACCATGATTAATGCTCAAAATAGAGTTGAGGAAGAAGCAGTTGGATAGATGATTTTCTGCTCTGCTTCTTTATTTTTATTTATATTTATTTTAAAGTTAGATAAAAATAGACCAATAAAAATGAAAAAAAAATAAAAAAAAATAAAATTGTCATAAAATTTCTCCAATTTATTGACTAAAATGTCCCTTCAAAATTTTAATTTTCATATATCATGAACTGGAAGAAAATATTATATCAGATATATTTTGTTCCCAATTAAATAATTACAGATTAAATTTTAGTTTAAGGAAATTAAATTAATCATGAGATAGAGTTTGAGCTCAATTTAAAGGAAAATTATGAGTTTTGTCAAAATCAACTTTCAAATAAATTATCCAAACACAAACATATTAGTGCAAAATTAATTTTTATCATAACTATATTGTAAAATCAATTTTACTAAAACTTATTTTTAACTAATTTAAAATTAAACGGGTCTTGGTTATTGAATTGGTTGAACGCCCCTAATTAATTAATTAAAAGCATGAATGAGAGAGACACTTCTATTAGTTTAAGCACACGTTTTAAGCCCTTAGACTACATCCAATCCTAGCTATGAAAATGGCTTATTTTTTTAATTTTAAATATTCTCCTTATTTCTTATTATAAAATACTTTATGAGAGAATTTATATGTGCAAAATATAAGTCACATTTTAAGCATTAAATAATTTTTTTCATGTTTGTTCCTTATTAAAAATTATAGTAAAGGGAGATTAAGAAAGATATGAAAAAATTGTTATAATAATTAAAGTATTATTATAAAGTTATGGTAAATTTTATAAAATTAAAAAAATTTAATTAATTTTAACCACTTGTGTTTATATGTGTAAATTATTTAAAAATAACTTATAATACAAAATTGGGAAGAGGAGTACCTAGCCGCATAGGGAAACTGATTAGAATCTGTCTTTCACTTACTGGAGCTTAATTATTCCAAGTTTACTTGAGGTCTCTGCTCCTGTTGAGACTTGAGAAAAAGGTGAAGAGAAGGCAAGGATTCATATCATCCTAGAAGAAATATGGGTGTCAAGTTTATATTTTGGACTCTCTTTCTCAATCTTCTATTCATCATGGTAAATTAAAAGCTCCTTATTTTTCTTGAAACTCCTTCAATTCCTCTGCTTGATTGGTTTCTGAGAAATACAGTTATCTTTTTCTTTTCCTTTCTGTCAAATAACTTCGCAGTGTTGCCATGGAGGTGAAGGAGCCGTGGAAATGGGTGGAGACCGCACAGATCAAGAGAACAAATCCTTACATGAAGGGCATATGGATCATCATCCAATGGATCCTTCAATAATGGTGTTCTTCACATTGAAAGACCTAAAGATTGGGAAAAGCATGCCCATTCATTTCCCCAAGAGAGATCCCTCAACCTCACCCAAGTTTTGGCCCAGAGATGAAGCTGATTCAATCCCTTTCTCTCTGAAGGAACTCCCAAATCTTCTGAAACACTTCTCTTTCTCGCCAGGTTCTCCCCAAGCCAAAGCCATGGAAGACACACTAAAGGAGTGTGAGAGTAAAACCATCAAAGGAGAGGTCAAGCTCTGTGCTACCTCTTTAGAATCCATGCTTGACTTCACTCAGAGAATGCTCGGTTCAGAATCTGGACTCCAGGTGACGTATATATATATATAGTGCATGTTTAATAACATAATCAAGTTACAAAATCGAAATTATATATTGAGAGTTTTAATTTAATTAATTTCCCTTCTGTGATATATATATATATTTGCATGGATCGAGTACAGGTATTCAGTACTACTCACAAAACCAAGTCAAGTGTGAACTTCCAGAACTATACAATCATGGAAACCCTGATGGAGATCCCAGCTCCGAAGATGGTGGCCTGCCACACGATGCCATATCCTTACGCTGTTTACTACTGTCACAGCCAGAAAACAGAGAATAGGGTTTATAAGATATCATTGGCGGGTGATAATGGAGACAAGGTGGAAGCTATGGTTGTTTGTCACTTGGACACCTCTCAGTGGAGCCCTACCCATATTTCCTTTAGGGTTCTTAAAGTTGTTCCTGGAAGCTCTTCTGTCTGCCATTTCTTCCCATCAGATCATCTCATCTTTGTCCCTAAGCTGCAAACCCAGGGCTTTTCAAGCATGTGACGACGTCTTTAGCTTTATTGTCTCCTTAGATATATATATATCTATATATATACGAATAATGTTAAGTTTTAAGCCGCTTGTATTGTCGTATGATATAGTGAGGAGTGTAGGTTGTTTAGCAGAATGCCTTATGTTGATCATGCATCTCTTCTTTCGTATATGGCAAAAATAAAACAATGTTAACGATGTCAGTACGATATTATGAAGTAATAGCATAGCATTTTCTATTTTTTTGTTTTTAAAATAGTTTTATAAAACTATTTTCAAAAATAAGTTTTGAAAATAAGAAAGTAAAAAAATATGTTTGAATAGTTGTTCTCAAAATTATAACTAGTGAGTGATAGATGCGTTATTTAAAATTTATAATTTTACCATTAATGAGGTGAGTGTTTTTTATCTTTTCTTTTATTTTCTAGAATAAAAAAATACAAAACACCTTAAAAATGTTCTGAGTTTTCTATTTTTTTATTTTTCTATTTTTTAGAACAATTTATAAAAAATAAGTTTACTAAACAAGTTTTTTTATTTTTCTATTTTCAAGAACAAAAAAACTGTTTTTAAAAACTGCACCAAACAAGCCCATATATTCTCTTCTTCTTCTTGGCAATCTTAGTATGTCATTTTTGTGATCATGTGTGAGTTTAAAAGTAAAAGAAGTCCCATATTCAATAGAATTAAATAAAAAAAACATATATGTGAAAAAAAAAACTCTCCTTTGGTTTGCTTCTCTCTGCTTCTCTTCCTATTCACTTCTTATATGAACCATTGAATTAAATTTAAATGGTTTAATAGCTATAGAAAATATCGGATTTAAACTGTCCAAATTTAATCCAATAATTCTGATAACGAGTGAAGAAAAAGGGGGTAGGAAGAGAAGTGGAGACGGGCGGAGGCAGAGCAAAACTTGTGGGGGCCAATTTCTTTTTGGTTAAATCAACATATTTATATAAATATTATGTTATTTTAAAGTAATATTTTTAATATTATATTACATATGTGACTGAAACCAGAAATAATTTTTATTTTTTAATATTAATAAAAAAATTAAAAATAGATAAATAATAACCTTGATAAATAAAGAAGAGAGGCAAAAATATACAAAAATGTCAAAAATTTCTTACATTTTCACACTAAATTTCATCAATTTAGGTATTTATTTTGAATGTTATATTTCATTTATAAATGGATGATAGATAAATTAGTATATTTTTTAAATTTAAATGAAATTTATTACATTTATTTTGTAGTAAAACTATGCAATGAGAGAAGGCAATGAGTATTGTATATCAAAACATAAAAGTTCAGGAGACTAGGCTAAATATTTATGATAAGGATAGACTAATAATTAACAATTTGGAGTAGATTACTCATGTAATTAATTGTCTTAATACTTTTGGAGATATGCCTGGGTAAAAGGTTAGTGCTTCCAAAACTTCGATTTATTTTTCAAAAAATGTGATAGGTGATGTAGCTGATTCTATTGTGAATTACTGTGGATTTAAGAGAGTGCATAGTCTTGGCAAATATTTGGGTGCTTTTATGCAACATGGGCGGGTGACAAAAAATTTACTTGCTGATGTTATTACTAAAGTGCATTCTCATCTAGATGGGTGGAAAACAAAATACTTGTCCTTTGCTGGAAGATTAACTTTGGCACAATCGGTAATTTCTGCAATGTCTGTTTATCAAATGCAACATACTAAGTTGCCTTTACATATTTGTGATGAAATTGAGCGATGTCAAAGGAGTTTTTTGTGAGGCGACACGGAAAATAATAGGAATGCACATTTGGTGTCATGGGAAAATATTTGTAAACCAAAAGAATTTGGTGGATTAGGCCTAAGAAATTTGAGGGTCATGAATGAAGCTTTTCTCTGTAAAATTGCTTGGCAGGTCTTATCTAATCTGGATGCACTTTGGGTGAAGGTGTTGAAGGCTAAATATGCAAGAAATGAAGATATTTATAAAGGGGTGGTCAGTTGTACTTTTGATTCTCGGCTTTGGAGAGCTTTAAGTAGTGTTTGGCCATTTGTTGTGAGTAATTTAAGATGGGAGTTGGGTGATGGGAAAAAAAATCCATTTTTGGACTGATAGGTGGCTCCTTCCGTTTGACAAGCTTTCAGGCCAGACTTTAATTAATTTACCTCCCTCTTTGCTGCATATGAAGGTAAGGGAGTTAGTTTGTTGATTTTAATGGGCAATGGCAGTATGATTTGGTACAACAATTTTTAGATGATAATTGCATGGAATTTCTTAGAGGAACTTTGCCCCCAGGCCGTTTTGATGGCCCAAATAAATTACTTTGGAAAACTTCTCACAGCTATGGGTTCTCAGTCCGGTCTGCTTATTGGAATTTGATGCACTTTGATAATGTAGTAGCAGATGAGCGGTGGTCATTTATTTGGGATTGGAAGGGTCCTTATAGGATTAAGATGTTTATGTGGTGTGTGGCTCATTATAGATTGCCAACAAATGATTGGCGAAGCAAGTGGAGCGGTAGCTCAAATAGCTGCCCTTTGTGTGCAGAATCTGTTGAAACAATAATCCATATTTTATGTGATTGTTTGTATGCTTCTTCGATTTGGCGTATGCTTGTGGACGACGCCCATGAAGCAGATTTCTTTGCTGCTCCTTGGGATGTTTGGTTACGGAATAATATGGCTTTGGAGTTGGGCACCATGATTGGATTGACTCGGAGGCACACTTTCTTTGTTGTTTGTTGGTATCTTTGGCATTGGAGAAATAAACAAGTGCATGATGAAGATTTCATAAAACCTGTAGATCCTGTTCTGCTTGTCAAAAATTATATGGCTGAAATAACACAATTACAGGGGAAGATAATGAGATGCCAGGTATGTAGTTCCATAAATTGTCAATTGATGTTAGATGGCAGCCTCCTGGAGATGGCTGGGTGTGAACATCGTATTTTGCCCGGGTAATTTTAAAAATATATATAAATATAATAATAATAATAAAAATAATATTAAAAAATAACAATAAATAAATAAATAAATAATAGGAAATGCCAACAAAAAAAGCAAAAAAAAAGAAAAGATTAAAAAAAAAACAAAAACAAAAAATAAATAAAACAAAAAATAAATTAATTAATTAAAAAAAAAGAGACCATATTGGGCTGAAACCACTTCAGCCCAATGTGTCATGAGCCCTCAATTGGGCTCGTGAACTGGCCCACAGAAGGAGCCCTAGGGCTCAGGAAGGAGGCTGAAAGAATGGGGAGCTAGCCGGGTGAAAGAGGAGGGGGGAGCGAGCTAGGGCAAAAAGGAAAAAGGGAGGGCAGCCGCGAGCTCTGGGGGGTAGGCCGAGAGCGAGAGAGCTGCAGAAAAAACCAGAGGAGAGCAGAGAGAAAGGCACGAAGAACGCCGAAGGAAACCACCGAGGGAGCTACCAGTGGAGGTAAATCTGAAGGAGCCTTAGGGCTCGGTGGTGTCAGAGGAGCAGAGAGCCGCGAAGATGAAAGACCGCGGAGGGTTGAACCAGGGCCGAGAGGGTCTGAACTAGAGCCGGAGGGAACCTTAGGGCTCGGCCACGAGGTTCAGAGATGAAGATAGGGTTCTAGAGAGAGAAAGGGTAGGGAGCCGAGAAGACACGATGAAGGGATCTCCACTACTCCGTACTCTGTCACAGCAGAGTAGTGGAAGCAAGAGGCATTTGAGGGCGAGCACTGAGTTGGGACCACAGAGAGAGAAGAGAAAGAGAGTGAGATTACGAGAAGGGGACAACTTGGAGGCCAGAAACGACAAAGAGGCTATGCTCCGTACCATGTTATAGCAGAGTAGTGGAGGCGAGAAGGAACGAAGGCACGAGATGGGACGAAGAAACAGAGGAGAGAAGGATCACGCGCTCCATCGGTTCGTCCTATCACCCTCGGTGTTGCCCATATAAGCCGTGGAGTGACACCCTAAAGGGGGCTTTTTCTGGAGATTTCTGAGGTCTGAGAGTGGAGAATCTGAAAAACAGAGGGAGGGAGACAGAGAGTGAGGGGAGAATTTCTGGAGAAAAAGCTAAGAGGCTGAGGGAGGTATGCCAAGAAGCAGAGAACTAGGAGACTAAGGAGGAGGCTCTGAACGAAGGTGAAGACAAGGGGAAGGAAGGGAACCGGAGCAACGGCATACAATCAGTGTCTATGATTTAGGGGCTTCAACTGGTAATCTTCATCTTGAATTTTAAGCTTTATGTAATAGGTTAGAATAAGTTTAGGAATGAAATGGCTGGTCAACTGAAGTATGTACTTGGTATTCTGTTTTGCTGCCCAGGGACTGAAACTGGGTATTAGAATGTAGTTTGCACTTTTGTCTCGCCATGCATGCTACGAATGAATTTAACTCACCTCTCAGGATCTGTTGAGTTTTCTTTAAAGTGTTTGATTTTCTTTGAGAATAATGTCTCTTTTCTCTTCCATGGGCATTAGAATTGGTTTTTTTTGCGCTTTATTTTTGAGTTATCCTCTTCCCCTATAAAGAAAGGATGTTTGAGCTTTAAGAGAGGTTTCTGAGTTTTGTTACGTGGAAATGATAACATATTTTGTACCTGTGAGATACTCCTGAATGGCATTCGATGAAGCGTTTGGGAAGGAGATAAGTTAATTGTGATTTGGGTGCTGTTTGGTTTAGAAAATTAGCTTAAAATCCTCATTCTAAATGCCTGATAGCACTGCTCGTGTCTTTGGTTGCTTCTCTCTTCCCTGGTCTGTGTTCTTGTATGGTTTTTCATTGAAAACTGGATCTGTGTGACTGAAATTAGACTCACACGCTTTAATGGATGTCTGCAATACCCTCTGTTTTGTAATTACTTGGCCTTACATACATTCTCTTGAGTAAAAAGATATACTTAAGGAACATACATGTGATTAGTTGGTTTGAATGTGAACACTCTAGAGGCTCTTTGTGCTTTGTGCCGTTAATTTTGACCTCATATTTGTGTTAAGGTTCGTGCATGAAAAACTAAAAATAATCAATAAAATATCCTCTATTTTTTTTTTCTTTTGGGTTTTACTCCATATGCAATTTGGCTTTATTTTAAAGTAAATTTTAGGAAATAAAATATGTAACAATTTCTCTCTTATTTCCTTTTGAATATTATTCAAGTTGAAAATAAAGAAGGATTTATCCATGTTCACCATAGAAATTGAAGGAAGTGAAAAAAAAAATCAAAATAATAATAATAAATAATATAATAAATAACAAAAATTGATGAAGTGATTTCGTTTTCCTTCTTCGAATATTATAGGGATTTCCTATGAATTAAAAAAAATTAAAAAAATTAATTATTTATTTCTCCAAAAAAAAAAGAGGGAAAAAAAAAGGAAAGAAGAGGAATTTTATAATCACATTTCTCATAAATTAAAATTAATAGGAATAATTTAAATAAAAATTTCTTTCTTTTTAACTTTTATCTTATTCACTTGTTGGTCCCGAGTGGTAACACCGGGAGTATTTGAGTATTAATCAGCAATTTGTGAGCAACAAAATTGCCACATATATTGATTATTGTTAGGAATTTATGTAAAAATGACACTTTAAATTCTTCTTAACGCTTTTCTCTTAAGAATCTCGTTTATTTCCATTTTTATAAAAATAATTCATATCAAAATTATGTACTTTCCATAAATTATTATTTGTTTATTTCTAATTGTCTTTTATTTCGTACAGATAAATAAATAATAATAATAATAATAAAATGAAAAAAGAAACTTCTTTTCATTCAAGATCTCATCCCTTATTTACCCCGAGTGGAAACACCGCGGGTATTTAAATATTGATCAGTAACTTGTGAGTGATAAAGTCACCACATATGCTGATTATTTCTTTTCAAAAATAACCACATTTTGTATTTGTCTTAAGGTTTCTTCTTTAAATAAGTAAATATGTGTTAAATGGATCTTATCTATTTCTATAAAAAATAAAAAGATAAAAATGATTTGCGCAAAAATTATTTGTCTTTCTTAGAACTTTTTTTTTAATCTTTATGCTTACCTATCTCGAGTGGAAACACCGAGGATATTTTAAATACAGATCAGTAACTTGTGAGTGATAAAATCATCACATATGCTGATTATTATTTCTTTTCAAATATACGTAATGATCGCATTTTTTTAGGTGTTAAAAGGAGTTTTATAATAAAAAATGAATAAATAATTATTTGTACAAAAAGATTTTTTCTTTCGAACTTTCTGTGCCTATTTGTCTCGAGTAAAACTACCGAGGACACTTAGGCATCAATGGGTAAATGTGAGTGATAAAGTCACCACATGAACCAATTGGTTTTCTTTTATAAAAATAAAATTGCCTTCAAATATTTCTTTTTCAAACCAAAAATAAAAGTTCAAAAAACCCGCATAATTTTAATCATATTGAGAAAAACTTATGTTCTCTTTTAGGAAAATAATAATAAAAAATGAAAATAAAATAAATAAATGAAAAGAGTAAATAATGGGAATTAATCTGTCTTTTACAAATTAAAACACACTAACCAATTCTAAAAATTATTTTTTTTTGTGGAAAGACAAATTATTTTCTATAAACTTATCTTTTCAAAGAATATATAAAATAAAAAAATATTAACCCAGTGACACGCATTTCTAGTCCGAACTACGTCGACTTTGATCCCTATAGCAGGGTACGTAGGCCTCAGACTCTAATTCTGGGTCAAGTCCACCTTTGTAAATAAATAAATATTTTTCTGATTTTATTTGGTCCTTTTCCCCTTAATTTAATAAATATTCCTCAATTTATTTTCTCAATTCCACCTTTATAGATAAATAAATATTTTCTGATTTTATTTGATGTTTTTTCCTTAATTTAATAAATATTTACCAATTTATTCTTCAAGTCCACTTTTGTAAATAAATAATATTTTTCTCTTATTTTATATTTTCATTTTATTCTTTATTTTCATTTTTACATTTTCCTCATTTTTCTTATTTATTTTTGCATGTGAATGGTAAAAGGACAATCAAAATAATTTTTTTAAAGCCATAAAAATTGCATGATCAATCTAAGGTAACCGTTCTTCAGAACGGGTGTTGTGGGGGTGCCTAACACCTTCTCCACTCACAATCGTACTCCCGAACCCAACTCTGATTCGCAGACCATCCTTATCCCTTTTTGTTTTTGTTCCGGTTTTCCAAAATTTCCCTTAAAATTTTGGTGGCGACTCCTTCCGAAACTGGCCTTCCGTCAGGCGGGCCGATTTCTCCTTTTTCTTTTTATTTTCGTTCTTCGCCCCATCCGCGTCACATTTCCGGGTGTGACACTGGGTTAAAATTAATATAGATGGGGCTGTTAAAGGGATTAATGGAGTGGCTGGATGTGGAGGAATTTGTAGAGGTTCAGATGGATAATGGTTGGGTGGTTTCTCTTATTTTATTGGGAGGTGTAATTCTTTTGAAGCTGAATTGTGGGGAATTCTCACGGGTTTGGAGTTTGGATGGTTTAGGGGTTTTAAACAGTTCATTGTGGAATGTGATTCTTCTGCAGTGGTTTTTGTGCTGAGCAAAAGTGGTAATGCTGCTCGAGAGTCTCATCTTGTGACTCGAATTCGAGCTTGGATGAAGCAAGCATGGAGCCTTCAATTCATGCACATATATAGGGAGGCAAATTTCTGCGCTGATTGGCTAGCTAATTATGCAGTTTTTACTCGCTTCGAGTTGAGTTTTTTAGATAATATGTCCTTTGTTTTACAATTTTTAATTTTAGCCGATCTATCTGGTGTGAGTAGATCTCGTTGTATTTCTGTTATCTAGTTTTATTTTCTGGGGTGTTTAGCCCCTTTTGCCTACCAAAAAAAAAGGGGTTCAAAATTATACTGCAATAAGGAAGTCCCTTAAAGAGGTAACCCTCCCTCTAATCTTTTATATATAATTCTTTTAGTTGAATAATGTGAATTCAAAATCAAAGTTAAATATCTCAATTTTTTTAAAAAATACAATATTTTTTTAAAACTATTTTTATTCAATTTTTTTATTTTTTTATCCTTAATTAAATAAGTTTTTTTTTTGTAATACATAGTAAATATTGCATCATATTTTGAAAATCATCCTATATTTTGGCACCAAAGTAAAAAGTTATATATTAAGAATCATAAGGAGTATATGGTACAGCAATATATTTTATAGTATATATATTTTAAAAATTGAGTCATGAAATGTTAGATTTTCATACTTGACATGCGCAAGATAGATCAATTGAGTCATGAAATATTGCATTGATCCCATGCGGTGATATCTTTTCTTATTTAAAAAAAATCATAATTACATATCAGTCTTCGTATGAAAGTGATAAACTGATAACCTAAATTTATTTTTCCTTCCCCACATGTATTTCTCTTGTTCTTTTTAGATATGTTTTGCTTTTGCATAGAAAATATTCTCAACACTTTGATCCTTCAGAAGTTTTTCATTTTAAAAATCTCTTTAAATAATTCTTAATTAATCTTATAGTAAGTCCTTACATTTAATTTTTCCAAATCGAGTTTATATACAGAGCATCAGATCAATTTCTCGGTTTTCAAATGTGTTCGATCCATTGTAAAGGCTACTGCCCAATGCTGTTTATGAAATTGAACCAAAACTCGTTATTGAATTACCTTGGCATTTTGAGAAGAAGGCGATTTTCGTTTGAAAAAAAAAATTCCATTTCATCAGTTTATCGTCTCCCAAATAACCCACCAGCTTAAAAAAGTTTAACTTATTTGAATTTTCAATTTAAAATTCAAAATTCAAATTATTGATATATAAAAACAAATATTAATTAATTAATTTAGTTAACTGTTAGTAATTAATTAAAACTGAGTTAATAAATTGTGAGTCATCATGACTCATGAGGGTCGACCAATATTTCAAAGTTAGTGGCTGAGAGCCTGAGACCACATTCATCACTAAAATCATTGAATATTGCGGCATTATTACAATGAATAAAAGGGTGGAAGGATATAGTAACGTTTTTTCTTTCTTATTACATCAAGAAGGGTTTGACTTCCAAATGTAAGGTTTAGTATGATATAAGTTTTGATGATGATAAATATAGAATAATAAGGAATAAATGCATCATATATATATATATAATGTTTCTTAAAGAAGTAAAATGTGAATTAATATATATTTAATTATGGTTATAATGTATATATTATGTTATGTACAAATATATCTACTATACTTTTACAATGAATAACATAAGGTGGATATATAAACTGGACTAATTACTTGATTTGTAAGTGTAATATATTAAATATAGGTTGGTCTAAGTAAGAAGAGTGAGCATTGGAATACATAAATGAAAATCAATATCATGCTTCATTCAAGAAAGAAGAAAAGAAAGGATACTCCAAAAATGGAAGATCAGAAGGGAGCATATCAAGAAAGAAACGACCAAATGGAAGTGGAATTCTATATTTGAATACCTAGTCACTAGATATATTTTGTTTTCACTTAGGTCTTAAAGTGGGATTAATCTTTGAAATTACTTAATCTTGTTACCATATGTTCTAAATGAGTTAGATTAAGTAAATTTGATGTTAGCATATGTTAGATTTAAAAAACTCTGACTGATAGATGAATTTTGAGAAGTTAAACCTCATGTACTTTGTGAAAATATGAACTTTGCTGACTGAAATTTGAAGTTCCAGAGATATCACCTCTGAGAGACGAATTTCAAGTGTTGAAATTTAAATTTTGAGTCAAATATAGTTAGTAAAATGTGTAAAATTCGTCTGAAATCATGACAAAGTTCGTTTGATAATTAAATACTAAAAGGGTTCAAAAACATTCACTCTAACAAACGAATTTTGAATATCAAAATTTGAACTTTAGAATAAGACTCAATGATTTATAATTGCTTTGATTAACTCAAGAAGTTTTAGATATCAAAATAACATATCCTTACTTTCAAACATAGAGAAATTTGGCTTTCAAAAATCTAGAATTTAACATTTGATTAGTATTTTTAATACGTCTCTCAAAATATATATGACTTTAATGTAAAACTTCTTTCATATGAAACTATACTTAATAAGCTTTTCAAATAAGTTTATTTCACTCAAAATAAAGGTCATATGAAAAAGTTACAGTCATTTAAAGTTGAGTAGTGAGATATGGATTTTCAGTTTTAACCTCCTATCATTATTATGATCATATCTCAAAGAATACATTTGTTTTAAAAGTGAAACTTCTTGCATTCGAAAGTAGACATTGAGAGCTTTCCAACTATAGGTCATTTGCTTAATTTGGAGTTAAAATGAGAGAGTTATTACTTCTACAAAATTGTATATAGTACAAAGTTTGAAGTAACGGAGGTTCTGTTGCTGATAAACAAATTTTAGGCTTTCGAAATTCGAATTTCGAAGGGAACATTTGTGTTATGTTGAGCTTGTCACTGATAGACGAATTTCGGTTTCTGAAATTCAAACTTCAAGTCTAACAAACGAATTTTGGCTTTCAAAATTCGAATTTCGAAACTACAAAATGTGAAAATACTTCTAGAATAGCCAATAAACGTATTTTTACATCTAAAATGCGAACTTCAAGTCTAACAAACGAATTTTGTCTTTAAATATTCGAATTTCAAATCCCTAGAATGTGAAAATACTTCTGAAACAACAAACAGACGAATTTTCACATGCAAAATTCAAATTTCGAAAGGAAGAACTTGTGTCATATTGAGTTGCTCACTGACAGATAAATTTTGGGTTCCAAAATTCGAACTTCAAAGGTACTGTAGCAACATGGAATAACTATTCACACTTACCAAAAAAACTTTAAACTTAAAAATTCGTATATTCCAATATAGAAATATTTGTCAAAGATGAAAATTTGAATTTTACTTTAGAACAGATGAATTTCGAAATTCAACGTTAAAGTCTTAAACTTATGGTTTCTGCGAAATTCGTATGTTGCCACCTATAATTCGAATTTTAGAGTGTCAACGCATTAAATGTAGTTGATGAAAAGTTAATTTTACAAAGTAACCGTTGGATAACATATCTAACGATTAGATCTTGTGTTTGATGTCTAGTTACACCACTAATTTATAAATAGAACATCGTTTGAACTTATGGGTAACAATCTTAAGAGAGTTTATGCGAAAATGCTGCAATAATTTATAAAATCTTTTTATCTCAGCATTGTTTGAAAAACTCATCTCAATAGAGTAAGCCTTCAATGTATTATCTACTCTTCAATAGAGTTTTTATTCTATAAACATTTCTTTCTACATATTCTGGGTAGAATCTTAGTATGGGGAAACACTAAAGGATTTACACATCTTATAAGGGTGTGGGGAAAGTGGCTTCACAAGTGCCTACTGAAACTTGTGGGATGTATTGAGACTTCACAAGTGTTCGGATTAAACCTGTGGGATATAGTTGAAAATCCCAAGTGGTGGCTTGGGGATTGGATGTAGGTCAAGTGGTTAGGTTAAACCAGTATAAATTGTTGTGTATTGTTCTTCATCTTTTCTTTTCAGTTGCTGTACATAACTCTCTCTGTTTATCCCTGTTTTACTGCACTCTTATTGAAATTGAGTTGTGATCCACAATGAGAAAAAATTTTGCATTACCCAATTCACTCCCCCCTCTTAGGTGACCAGCCAACGTAACACCAAACACTAATTATATTTGAGTTATCTTCTTGTCTTGTCACATATTTTTTCAATAAAAGCCCATAATTTAATTTTTAGAATTATTATTGATTTAGATTAGATCCTAAAATTTAGATTCTAATGTAGGCGTAATATCTCAACTTATAACTATGATTCGAATTATAACTTGTTTTGGGACTGAAGGTATTCCCAACCAATAGTCAAAAATTAATTTCTTCAAGATATAGAAATAATTAAAATAGGTTTTGTCTCTTTCACTCAATTTTTTTTGTATAAACATGTCTAGGCATTGAAGATTTGAACTATAGCTTGAAGTATAAACCAAGGAAAATTTTTCATTGCTTCAAGAGGCATCAGAATCTTGGGATCGACCAATTGTATATGGTAATGCTACGTAATTAATATACATATATATATATTAAAAAAATTCGAGTCTTGAAATGTTAGACTTGATATGCGCAAGATAGAAAAAGTTATTTTGATTTTTCAAATTTTATTTTGATTCTTACCAGCGAGTGGAAATATTGCATTGATCCCATGTGGTGATGTCTTTTCTTATTTCTTTTTTTAAAAAAAATTATAATTCCATATCAGCCTTCGCATGACAGTGATATACTGATAACCTTAATTTATTTTTCCTACCCCACCTGTTTTTCTCATGTTCTTATTACAAATATGCTTGAAGACAAATAAAGATATAAAATAATATTCACGTACACTATGAGAGTATGAGTCACTTAAGTTGATTTTTCTGGGAGACTTTAATTAGTTTTTTTTTTTTGGGCATGACATATGCACTCGTAAGTGATTAACCTACTACTGAAACATTGGCAAACCAATAAAAACCACCGACAGATGTCACTTTCCTAAAAACACACACACACACATCATTTACATTTTATTAACCTCATATTTGAACAATTTGGTGGCATGATAGATTAGCTTGCGAATTAACAATTTTTCTGGGGCCCTTGTTAATAAAGTTTTAATATACTATTTATTTTCAATTTCATGAATTGAGGAAAAGAACTTCTGATCTAAACATAAAAATTGAAACCTAATTGAATCATTAATTATTTTCCACTACTAAAGACTACAAAAATTTTCGGTCACCATCTCCCACACCAAACTTATTTTCTTGCACTTTTTAAAAAAAAAAATTGTACATTTTCCTACGATTGTTTAGATCGAAATATATTAAAGATCCCACCAAGATTACGTTTTTCCTACAAAAAAGCAAAACAAAACATTAACAATAAACCCCACTAATTAATAAGGAAAATTATTTTAACCATTTTATTTATTAATTAATATATTACTATAATTTGACAGAATTGGAAGAGTTAGTAAATGCAAAATAATGAGAAGTAATTGAGAACCTAATCTCGTGAGGAATTTTTTACCTATATATCTTTTGCTGAATTGATCAATGCACTCAACAATCGACATTTTTTTTAATTAAATAATGTGTCAAGTGTCTGATAGTATCGAGTAATTTAAATTCAATCCGGGTCCGATCCAATTGATAGAAAGTTCTCCCAACCACTTTTGACAACATTGTTATTATTTGATATTATTGAAAAAAATATTGCTATCTTTTCCCTTCACGGATCTTATGGTCTGTTTGGTTCAAAGGAGGGAAAGGGAGGAAAGAGATTTTAATGGAGAGAAAGAAATGGAAGGGAAAAGAAGGGATTTTAATTTTACCTCGGAAGGAAAATGAGAGATTTTAGTAGAAGGATTTTAATTTTACCTCGTTTGAATTAGGAGGAAAAATAAGGGAAAAAATTATAATTTGACTATTATACCTTTAATTTATTTAAGTTAATATAAGGACAAGACTGACCAGTATATTGTGTGGCCGAGTAATGAAAAAATAAAGGGTATTTTGACCATTTTGGACACAATAACATATTTTCTCCCCAAATTACCCTAATTTGGGGGGAAAATATATAAAGGGAGGGGAGGAAAAATTTTAATTCCTTTCCCTTCCCCCCATTTCCCTCCAACCAAACAAACCATTATCCTTTCTTTCTATCTTTTTTACCTATAATAAATTTTTTTAAAAAGTTTGCTCATTCTCTGTATGCTTGCCTGTTCAGGCAAGATCTTTACTACGATTTCTAATTTAGACAGGATCTTTACGACTGCCCCACTTGGATTCTTGGTTCTCCTTTTTTTTTGTTTTTAATTATTTATGTCAATTCAATAATTCTGTGCACTTGATAGTTATGTTAGCTAAATTTAACGTGGTTTTGTAAACCAATATATATATATATTTAACGCTGTTTTATATTGCAAATAGATTAACGTAATGTCTGAACCGAAAAATTTTAAGCTACTCCACTATTATTATTAACACAAAGTAAACTTTTGGTTCCTGAGTTTTGTATCGATTTGTACATCAGTACTTGAAATAATCTTTTTTAAAAACGTTCCCTAAACTATTTAACGTGACATAATCCTTAAACAACCAAATCGTTAGTAAATTGATCCCTATGGTTCAAACGTTGCTGCTAACATGGCAGGGGGAGCAGCTAACGTGGGAGATACATTGATAATAGACGCGTTGAAAATTAATATTTTTCATCTCTATGCTTTACCACAATTTTAAAATCGGTCTCTATATATACTTTAATTTTGTAAAAAAATCACTCCTTCTATTTTCAAAAAGTTCAAGCGTTATTCCTGATATATATATATATATATGTAACTATGAAGATTAATTTATTATCTCAGCCCTCCATATCACAAAACACCCACCTCATAGACCACCAAGAGCACACATCACCAAGTTGGGAATTCCCACAACAATGAACAGAGGCAAATTAAAGAGAAGAACGAAAAGAAGGCCTTGCGAGTTGAAGACAACGATGATAATTAACCAAACAATACTCTGTGTATACAGCTGTACCGTATATCCATTGCAAAATATTAATTATTCCCACTGGTGCAGATATAAATTTCACTTATTTATATAAGCCATCATTAATGCTGAACCCGTATTCTAATTAGCTGTGCCCTATCTCCTTCATTTGGGACTAAGCAAGTTTAATCTTTATGCTTTGTCTGCACTACGCCAGAAACGTTATTATTTAGCGTTAAACAGAGAGCGATTGTCAAGTGAATTGTTAACAAATTAATATATACAAGGTGCGGAATCGCTGACAAGATTTATTGGTGGTTATTTAAATAAGGGTTAAGACGTCAATTTACACATAACACAAGGATTAACTCTTAAACGTTTTGAAAATATAAGGAGTGATTTAAAAAAAAATTATAAGGACCAATTTAAAATTTCAGGTAAAGTGCATATAAGATGAAAAAAAATAATTTTCAATGCGTTTATTATCAACATTTCTCCTTGGTGGCTACGCCAGCTTCTCTGTTTGCTATGTTAGCAACTTTTATGTTTTGTCTTGCCACTATGCATCCATAGCGATTGATTTACTAATGATATGGTAATTTGGAATTCATGCCATTTAAAAATATATAAACTGAGGAATTAATTTAAAAAAATTAATTCAAACTGTTAATTATTTAAAAAATTAAATTAATTGAATTTTAAAATAAAAATATATAAATTCAAACAAATAATTAAGTTAATTATTAGGATTTAATCATTAAAATCAATTTAATAAAAAAAACTTATATATTTAAACTTATATACTTAATGTATTTTATTCTAATTAAATTAGGCAAAGTTTAATTTTTCATGTACTATATATTCTGTAACTAACATTTATTATTAATATTGTTAATATATTTTTAAATTTAAAATCCATATACTCTGATTTAATTTGATACAAATACAATAAATATATAAGATTAAGAGCATAAGTTTTTTCCTCTAAATTTTTTTTAAAGTTTTCTCTTTTAATATATATTGTGAGTCATCATGAATCATGAGGGCCACATAATGCAACGGCTGCGGTGATTAGAATAACTTACTTTTAACTTTTTCTGTTTTTTCATTAAAATAAGCTTAGTGGCTGTTAGTCTCAGACCACACTCATCAAGCAATTCATATTGAGTATTACGGCATTATTAGAATGAATAAAAGGGGTTCGCGGATATTCAGCAATTTTGTCTTCAGTGTCAAAATATGAATAAAAATATAAACCCACACACACACACACATATACATATATGTTAACATCCTATAACTTCACTAATCAATGATCCTTTAAAATTATTGGAATTGTTTCATATGATAAGTGATGTTTACCTATTTTAAACATACCGTGGAAATTGATTAAAGTTAGCTAGAAATCTTAATATTTAAAAAATTATTAAAATTATTCTCATTAAATTATAACATAATCTCAATTATATCTCTTATAATCTCTTTCTACTATAATTCTTTTAATTATTATCAAGACATGTGAAAATAAAAAATTAATATTAAATGTTATATAGATTTTATAAAATAAACTATATTTTGAAATCTTAATCTTTAAAAATATATTTTATATTTTGAGAGGTAGTATAAACAATAAGCAATAAACTGAGCCTATTTGAATTCAAGGGATAAGTAATTATGGGATGAAATAAGTGTTTATTTTAAAAAATTATTAAACATACAATCAATTATAAAAATCACTTATACTTTAAATAAGTGATTATGAAATAAGCTGATTTTTTTTATTTATCATAATTATTTATTTCATTTCTTTTTCTCATTATCCACCCAATAATCACTTAAACCCTAAAATATAAATATATTTATTTTCTCAAAATTACTTCTCAGCTAGAAACATTCAAACATAAATCACTTTTAACATAATCACTTATCATTATGATCAATTATGAAAAATCATTTACTTTCATAATTAATTATGAAAAAAACTAATCCAAAAGACCAGGTTTCGTATGGATAGGAATTTCTTAATACTTGTATAACCATCATTGTCAATAGACTGTACATGTAGAAACCACCTCAATATGATCTTGGCCTATAAATAGTCAGATATTGGAGACTCCCTTCCTACACAATCATACCTTCAAAGTTAAAACTCTCTACTTTGTTATTCACGATGAGACTTTCAGCATCTGGTCTGCTTCCTCTTCTCTTCCTTATCTTGGTATGTTTTTCTTCATTCCAACACTTTTTAACATTTCTTAAAAATTATTTAGTGCCCATTTAGTTTCCAGTTTTGTAAAAAACAAGATAGAATAATCATAATTTGCAAAAAAGAAATTTGGGTAAAAATAGTGAAGTTTGCCAAAAAAAATGTTTAGATAAAAGAGAAAAAAATGATGTTTACAAATTATAGTTTAGTTTATAAAATGATAAATCAAATGGGCCGTTAATTTCATATACTTCTACTGACCCATCTTAATTTGAGTCAAGTCAAATCCCAATTTATTAAGAATTTTCTTTTAACTCTAGATTTGGATGAGAGAAAAAATAAGGGGGAGAGCAAAATTCGAGGAGAAAATAAGAAGAAACCTAGATATTTTTTTATCTAGGTTCCTTCTTATTTTCTCTACTAGTATTCCTTTCTCCATATTTTTCCCAAATTCTAAACCAAGAATAAATGCATCTTATAACAGTGGACCAGAAAATTGTATCTTTTAGCCCCTCATTGAGTAAATTATCAATTGAATTCTTGAATTGATATGCCTATTCAGTTTTATCATTTCAATTAAATTACTTAGTATCGGAGTTAATGGCTGAAAATAAAAAATTAACAACATTAGACTGAGATCCATTTTGTTGAATTACTATTTGGATATTTTCAACTTTTTTTTTTCTTTTTCCCGTAATGTATGTCTACATCTCAATCTCCTCTGTAGTACATGGTTCCTCTGCTAATATGATGTATAATAGTCATTTTTCACGGAAGAGCTTATAATTTTTTGGAATTGATTTGTGTACTGACTGATTTTTTTCAATGATTAAGTACAAAATTGTTTGTTACTTGTCATCAATTTTAAACAAGTTAATTTGGAATCAACTTGCAAGGAATATATAGTACCGGAAATAAATTCTTACAATACAATCAGGAAGTTCTCTCTCTCTCTCTCTCTGCTTATTTTTTTTTCTTAATCTTTTTGGTCCATAAGGATCGAGATGCAAAGTCAAACCTAAGATCTGCAATTCAGACCCTTGGCTATATTTTCACTCTTAACCAAATTCAACGTTCAGTCATTTAATCAGATGTAAATTATTCTGATGTATCAATACGGTAAGTAGTTTGTGCAGCAATAAATGTGATCAATGATTGTCCTTTTTCTTGTTTGGCTTGTGAAGCAGTTGGCTGATACTGCAGCCTCGAGAAAAGATGCAGGGGAATACTGGAGAATGGTGATCAAAGGTGAGGCCATGCCTCAAGAAATACAGGGCCTTCTTCATCATGATTCTATGATTCATTCTGAAACAAAAACCCACTCTCACAATCATCATGTTGAAGGATTGAATCAGAAATGCGATGAAGATGAGCCTCTTGTTAAGAAGATGTTCATCCAAGAAGAGATTGAAGCCATGCCACGTACTACTTATAATAATTATTTTATGCCCAGGCCTGGTACTGCATCTCATGGCAATACTCATCTTGGCACTACAGAAAAAAACTTCATGAAAGACTTTGAACCTAGGCCCAATGTCTCGGCTTATGATGATGATGAGCTTGGAAGTAAGGGAAAGAAGAAATTTGCTGAAGATTTTGAACCAAGGCCAAATGTCTCTGCATACGAAAATGACACGGTTGAGAATGAAGAAAAGAAGAAGCCTGCGAAAGATTTTGAACCAAGACCAAATGTCTCAGCATATGGAGATGACAAGGTTGAGAATGAAGAAAAGAAGAAGTTTGCGAAAGATTTTGAACCAAGGCCAAATGTCTCAGCATATGGAGATGACAAGGTTGAGAATGAAGAAAAGAGGATGTATGCAAAATTTGAACCAAGGCCCAATGTCTCCGCGTACGACAATGACAAGGTTGAGAGTGAAGAAAAAAGGAAGTTTGTGAAGGATTTTGATCCAAGACCAAATGTCTCCGCATATGGCAATGGCAAGGTTGAAAGTGAGAAAAACAAGTTTGTGAAAGATTTTGAGCCGAGGCCAAATGTGTCAGCATATGGTGGTGAGGACGTGAAGAATAACTTTGACCCCAAGCCTAATGTGTCTGTTTATTCTGAATGAATGTACAAGAAGAATAATAAGAATAGATCATAGATATAGATGAAGATCCTTAAAGTTCTATATGTATGGTGCATTTTTGCACATATTGTGTGTGGTGTGTTATGTTTTCCAAATTTGGTAAAATAAGATGTAAAATTGTGAGTTATTTATAAATAAAACTACTCCATATCACATGAGTTTTTTTTTTTCTCGCAATTTCTCTCCTTTTCATTCTTCCTTTTTGTGCTTTTTTTCATGTTTTAGGCTTTATTATATGTCTTTGCCAATATAATTAATGACAACGTTGATTCAACTAGGAATATAAAATAATATCCCAATTAACAATGTAATTAACAGAAATTGAATACAAAAATTAACTTGAAAATATGAGTTAATTAAGACTTGAAAGATAATATCTCAAATTTATGTTTGAGATAGGTAGGTGTTGGGTTCAACTTGATGAGAGGTTTAATTTTGATTTAGGTCCAGCTAATTTTTTTTGCCTTTGACTCTTGACTCAACCCAATTTGAAATCACACAAAACTGAACATTCTGGTTAAAGATAATTGCTTATAACAAATTTTAGTTTTCCTAAGAAAAATGTATATTTTTAATTATTTGATCATTTTTCAGACATATAAACTACTAGGTTTGATATGTCTGCATTAGATTTATGTGGTAAAAATTAAAAAAAAAGTTAAACTAATTTATTTTTTTAAAATGATTTTTTAATTTTTAATTTTTATCTTAACTCTCATGCTTATTTTTTGTCTTGATGTCATACTCTTTCTGTTGAATAATACAACTTGCATTGGGTTTAATTCCTCTTTTTATTATATCATTATTATTATCGTTTTTATTTTTATATCATCTCTTAAATTTTTAATTATTATAATTTGAATTTTAAAATTTCAATCTAAAATTGTTCTTAAATCAATAGAAAAAAAGGATACTTTCAGTTCTAAAAAAATAAAAGAAAAAGACTTGAGTGGCAAAGAGGGCCATGGGCATTTGGGCACAAGCAGTGTATACACAAATCTAATTCACTATACCAATCAAGCTTAAATAATACCAATTTAATGTGGTCCAAAAATTTCTAATCTAATTTTGTTAAGACTTCCATCATCTATAGTTGGATATTATTATAATTTTCTTTTCTGAAGTAAATTTCAAAATGATATTATTCCACTTAATATAATAGATAATATGGCACAACCAAACAGTAAATCAAAGTAAATAATAGGGACATATAGAGTGCAATTGAAATTTGAAATTTAAAAATTGAGGCCTATGTTGAAGCCATTACTCTTCTTCTAATTAAAAGAAATATATAAAAAAGTTCAAACTCATTCAATCTCATGCTCTCTCAATTTCTTAATATAAGGGACAAACAACAAAATTATACAAATCAAGAAAAATAATAAATTTTTCTGAAATATAAAATAGTTTTAAAAAATATCCTCATTTAATGTTATTAACTTTTATATCATGCAATTGATACAAATGAATTGTATTACTAGTTTTTGGAAAAAAGAACATCTTAATCAAGGATATTTTTTAAAAAATATATTAAATACACTAAATAAACTCTCTTTATCCTTTATATTTTAAAACATGAAAACTCCCCAAATTGCATCTTATATTACGAAATGAAGGGAATATATACAAAAATTAATTTTGATTTCTAAAATGTATATTTTTGTAGGCCCCAAGTTGATATTGTGAAGGTCGAAGCTAAAAAAAAAATTATCACTCAAGCTATTCTTTGTAAGTTGCTTGATTTTCAAATGCAGCTAAGCATATAAAACTTTTAGAAAACGCTTTTAACCAAAAGCGTTCTCGAATACTAATATTTGAGATCGCTTGTGACAGAAAACGTTTTATTAACTTGGGTGTGTCTCACCCCTCCCTTTTTATTATTATTATTATTATTTTCATCACACATAACTCAAAACACACTAAAGAGAAAATTCAATAAACAATTCAAGTTAGAGATAATTGCTTATAACAAGTTTTAATTTTTCTAAAAAATTTGTATCTTTTTAATTACTTGATCATTTTTCAGACATATAAATTACTAGATTTGATATGTCTGCATAAGATTTATGTGATAAAAAAAAAGTTAAATTAATTTATTTTTTAAAATATTTTTTTAATTTTTAATTTTTATCTTAAGTTGATATTGTGAAGGTGAAAGCTCAAAAAAAATTATCACTCAAAGCTATTCTTTGTAAGTTACTTGTTTTTGAAAAAGCGTATAATAATTTTAGGAAACGCTTTTAACCAGAAGCGTTATCGAATAGCAGTATTTGAGATCGCCTATGACAGAAAACGTTTTATTAACTTGCGGGTGTCAAAATCACTTCCTCCTCCCCCTCCCCTGCTTCTATTATTATTATCATTATTTACATCACACAAAATTCAAAACACGTTGGAGAGAAAATTCAAAAAGCAATTGCTTTATTATTAATCAATATTAAACATCAACTTATAAAGCTCAAAACAATTAATATTTTGACACTATAAAGTGATAAAAAATATTTAATAATTAGGCAACTATATTTAGTGGACTATACTTGAAATCATCTTTTGACACTTATGAACATTTAAATAGGCGTTTCATTCATTTTTTTCTTTGATAAAGATCTCAAATAAGAAACAACCTACAAACAAAAAAGAAATACTTTATATGTCTAAATTAAGATAAATGCCAAATAAAGCACCTAATATGTATATATAAGAAACCTCTCTAGTACACTAAAATTCAAGTATACATGTCCTTGCAACTCCACTAGCATCTCTTTTTTCTTGAATATGTTCTTGAAGATCATAAATTTGTTGTATATGCTATGCTCATTCGGCTTCCCAAATAAGTATATAATGCATCAAAATGAATAGCCCAGTTCATATCAAAATACCATTCATCTGTAAGGAAGCATTAGCCTCATAAGTACATTACCAGCAGCTATTAAAGCAAACACAGTAAAGAATCAAATGAATAGCCCACTTTCCCAGCTACTGGCAGTCACCTATGACATGTGCCTTCAAAAGAGAGGAAACAAATTAACAAAATATATAATTATGAGTTAGGGTTGCATTGAAAATTAATTGAGGAACAAATGAATGCATACTTTAAAACAAATTTAGATATAGATTAAGAGAGAAAGTGAAAGTGACCATGTTTGGCAACACGAAGTTCAATTTCTTCAATCTTTTCCTTCAAAACTGTAATAACATAATGAATTTTGGGGAAGCATACCACACATTTACACACTGTATCACCTTAAAATAACTCTATTCCAAGTTACCCATATCACATAAAGAGTTATTCTAATCAAGTTTATATATATGATGACAGTTATTTGGTTTACAATACTTTTGAAAATTGAGACGTAACGTCAATAAACAAAATTTTTCAGCCTCAATTCAAAGCTTTGCCCAATAATAATGCTTGATTTGGCACTTTTCAAGTTAAATAAGCCATTAATTAATTCCAAAATTAGACTTTTTACCAACTCATATGGTATATCAAAGGACGACTATCATTACACTCTCCAGAGAAAATTTGCAATTAGTGAGCTAGCTAATTGTTTTTTGATAATTCTGAGGAAGATCAAAGCAAGTACACATATCGGTTTTTTTTTCTTGGTTGTAGTACAAATATAGCTTTAATTAATTGGGGACCAATTTGATTAAAGTAACTTAAGCAAACTTGAGCCCAAGGTATAAAGCCTTCAAGAACGTTTCCTCATTTATATATTCCCGAACCTTTGAGAACTTTTATTATAACAAGCATTACCAAGTTCAACCATTTGAGAAAGTTTATTTTTACAAACGCTTCTGAAGGTTAACCTTCAAGAACATCATTCAAAGACATGTTCCCGAATACGCATTCCTGAAACCAATTTTATAGTAGTGTAGACAAACAACAAAGATTGCACTTTATTGACGGTTTTTACTATAACTGCCAATGAAGGCTTCAATTTGTTGGTGGTTCTATATACAACTACCAACAAAGTCTTCTTTTGAGAGCTCACTTGGTCTAATTAGTTCTATTATGAAGCATGATTTGGCCTCCATACTTGGAATTTATTTGAATTTTGAATTTTTAACCTAACATTTTATTTAAATCAATATATTCATCAGTAAAAAGATTTTGATTAGATTATTATATTCACTATATTACACTGGGAAAAAAAAATTGTTCACAGGTGTATGTGTTGGGATAACACACACACACATATATAATTTGTATATGAAGTGAGATGTTAGGACAGGGACAAAATTGAACAGCTCTGCGCTCAATGCTCATCCGTTTTGTTTTTGGGGGGGATTTATGCTCAATGCTCATATATTCAAAAAGAAAATAACATGTACTCCCACTAAGATCTTATCTTTATCCTTTTGTTTGTTATCCATATTTATTGTCAACGTCATCAATCAACACATTTTTTTTTGTCAACAATCAACACATTATTAGTTCTCCTTTCTCTAATTTTTTTAATTATTATGTCAATTCTATAATATTGTCAGCATGATAATTATGTTAACTATTTTTAATTAACATGGTTTTATCAACAAAAAGGAATTATATTTAACACGGTTTAATTAATATCTAAATAGTCTTACATATAATAATTAATTTACAACTTTCACGAGAGATTTTGAATCATTAATATGTAGGAAAAATTAATTAATAAGCAATATTTTAATATGTAGTAGGGATAATATTGTTCAATCAAACATAATTGTTCATTCTATTCCATGATGTGCCAAATATATTTATCTTATTTCATTAATTTTCTTGCTCATTCTTATTTCCATTTACTTTCTTATTCCTATAACAATTCTTATTTTCACAAAATGATTTTGCAAACCAAATGTAACATTTATTATTTTAGTTCATCTCTTGTAACATATTTTTTCAATAAAAGTCCCTAATTTAATTTTAGAATTATTATTGATTTAGATTATTAGATTATAAAATTTAGATAATTAAAAATTAATTAACAAAATATGAAGAAAAATAGAACTACACCTTGCACTAGCAAGATTACACATAGGAAGACCCGATAGCTTCGGTACAAAATAATGATCCTTTAAAATTATATAAACAATAAGCAATAAACTAAATCGTTCGTACCGTTCGGTTGCGAATCTCTTTTAACATCATCAAATTCAAGTCCTTTAAAATTATGTAGCCATCATTTTCAATTTTCAAATAGACAGTACATGAAGAGAAAGCTATATTTAATTTTATTTTCAAATAAAAATCATTGGGTACTGCGACATTATCACGATGAATGAAAGGGTTCAAGCATTTAGTAATGTTTTTTTTTTCCATCTTTTTACATCATTAAGGGTTTGAATTCCAAACCCTGATTATATTTCATTTTATTTTTATTATTTGAGTTAACCTCTTGTCTTGTGATATATTTTTTCAAAGGAAAATTATAGTTAGGAACCAAAATAATAGATTTATTATGAAATAAGATTTGTTAATGCTATTTTTCTAATTTTACTATTTAGTATTTCAGATTTTATTATTTTTTATCAGATAAAGTCTTTCTTTGTAATTAGTTTATTACTGTGTTAGTCTCTAACTATAATTTCTCTCTCTTTTTTTTTTCAATAGAGGCCCATAATTTAGAGCCGGTTTGGTTTTCAATTAGTTAAAAATGAGTTTTGATACAATTGGTTTTGCAACGTAGTTATGATAAAAATTGATTTTGACAAAACTCATAATTTTCCTCTAAATTGATCTTAAACTCGATATCATGATTAATTTAATTTTCTTGGACTAAAATTTAATCTACAATTATTTAATTGAAAATAAAGTATATTTGATATAACATTTTCTTAAGAATCATGATCTATGGAAGTTAAATTTTTTAAAGGACATTTTGGTCAATAGATAAGAGAAATTTGATGGAAATTTTATTTTCTCAATTTTTCTATTTTTTCTCATTTTTATTAATCTATTTTTATTTAACTTTAAAATAAATGGAAATAAAAATGAAGAAGCAAAACCGAAAAGCAGTATCCAACTGCTTCTTCGGAAATCTCATTTTGCAGCATGATTTTCAAACAGAAAAATAAAATTAACTAAATAAACCTAAAACTACTTTAAATTTGGTTTTGACCCCAAACCAAAATTTGAGTAATGATACCAAACACCCCCTTAATCTTAGAGTTATTATTGATTCAGATTATATCCATCACTTCCAATAAGAAACTATCCGTGTGATCTTTGGCTTATATATGTTTTTGGTCTGCTTCCTCTTCTCTTCCTCCCAACCTCTTTTCAACTTCTCTTTCTCACAAATCATCTAAATTCTGGATGCTAGCTACTGACTAATTTAAATTCTTCAATTAGATCTTATAGCAGTTGGCAAAAAAAAAAAACTAATTGTATCTTGTAGCCTCTTATTGAGTGAATTATCAATTGAATTCTTAAATTGATATGCCTATTTATTTTTCTCATTTCAAATTAGGAAAATGACACTTTATAATCAAAATATTCAATTAATGTCATTTTAAGACCAAAATATTTCAAAATAACAAAAATAAATCATAGTCTTTAACTGATCAAAATTTTAAATAGAAAATGACCTAAATGTCCTTACTAAAAAGTTTGACACTCATCTTCCGTGATTTATTGCTCAAGGCCCATGATTTCACACTTAACTTTCCCGATTTTATATTGAACACATTATGATCATAACAAAATTCAACTAATTAGTCTCAAAATTTGACATTTAACTTCCACGATTTACTATTTAGATTTCATGATTTGACACTGAGTTTCTCTAGTTTTACACTCGACACATTATGATCACTAAAGAATTCAACTAATTAGTTCTAAAATTTGACACCAACTCTCACAATTTACTACTCGGATTCCACAATTTGATATTGAACTTTCCTGATTTTACATTGGACACATTATGATCACTAAAGAATTCAACTAATTAATCCTAGAGTTTGACACTCAACCCCCATGATTTACTACTCAGGTTCTGGGAGTTGACACCGAGTTTCCCCGATTTTACATCGTACTTCCTCAGTTGAATTTTTTTGTGATGATAATGTGTCAAGTGTAAAACTAGAAAAATTCAGTGTCTAAATTGTGGAATCTAGATAGTAAAAAGTGAAAGCTTAGTGTAAGATTTTTTAACAAGGGTATTAAAGTTATTTTCATTTTCTAGGGTATTTTGGTTCCAAAATAGTATTAATTAAATATTTTAGTTTAAAAGTATCAATTTCCCTTCAAATTATTAAGTGTTGGTATTAAGGGCTAGCTGAAAGTACGTAGCAAATTAATTAATGTACTACATTAGACTGAGTACTATTTTGTTGAATTGCTATTTATAATTTTTTTTAGAATTGATTTGTTTACTAACTAATTTTTTCTAAGGCCGAAAACCTTAATATTTCAAGGGCGCGCCATATTAATAATTTACCCTATACTTTTTACAATATAATTTCAGATATATCTAATATAGAGTATTCAGTAGGCTCAAAATTATTTGTTACTTGTCATCAAATTTAAACAAGTTTATTTGGAATCAATTTCCGAGGAATATACAGTGCAGGAAATAAATTCTTACTATTTACAATTTGAAGTTTTATATTTTTCATTTTTTTTCTTTTGCATCAATTCTCTTATTCTTTTTTCTTTTTGTCCATGACGTTCGATATCAAACCTGAAAGATCTACAAGTCAGACCCTTGGTTATGTTTTCACTCTTAACCAAACTTAATGTTCAGTCATTGCCATTTTTGTCTTTATGCTCATTCTAAACGACTTCAATTAGTTGTAAATTTCATTTTTAGACTTCAAATATTTGTGGGGACTTTATATGCTAGATTATTCTCATGTATCAATAAAGTAAGTAGTTTTAGCAACAGTAAATGTGATCAATGATTGTCCCTTTCTTTTTCTTGTGGAGTAGAATTGGCCGATTCTGCAGCCTCGAGAAAAGATGCAGGGGAATACTGGAGAATGGTGATAAAAGATGTGGCCGTGCCTCAAGAATTCCAAGGCCTTCTTCATCATGATCTTATGATTCAATCTGAAACAAAACCCCACTCACAATCCTATTGATATTGTTGAAGGATTTGAATCACAAATGTGGTGAAGATGAGCCTCTTGTTAAGAAGATGTTCATCCAAGAAGAGATTGAAGCCATGCCAAGTGTAACTGCTTATAGCAATATCCTGGCACTTCAGAGAGAACTTTCATGAGAGATTTCCAACCTAGGCCCAGTGCTAAATCTTTTAATGATGGTTATCTTGGCACTGAAGAAAAACTTCCGTGAGAGATTTTGAACCTAGATGATGGAGATCAATGAGCCATTTCAAAAGATTCTTAATTAGGGATAACTCATATGGGAGTTTTTAGATTAGTTCTGTTTAGATAATTTTATTTATTTTTTTATTTTTATTTTATTGATTTCCAATTTATATTTTATTTGGTCAAAATTAGTAGTAAAATTTAAATTAGAATAAATAAAATCTATTAGATTTTTTTTAAGATATTTTCTAAATTTAAATTAAAGAGATTATCTAATACAATTAAGATTAGAATATCAATTTTATTATTTTTCTTTGAATTTTAGTTTTTATTTTTAGGATTTTTTATAATTGGATATATCTTTTAAATTTTCTAGATCTAATAAGATTACTTAAGTTTCAAGTATTCTTAGTTGCTTTATGATTATATTTTTCATATTTTGCCTATTTAAATGCCTATGTAACACATATTTTTCAATAATGAGTTGAATAACATTAAATATTTTGAGTTTTTCTCGTAAATTTTTATTTTCTTTCTCTCTCTGGAATTCTCTCCTTACTCTTCTATTTTCTCTCTTTTTTTTGCTTTTCTCCCGTTTTTATTTTTTTTTACCTATCCTTCCTCTCTCCCAAATTCTTTTACTCCTCCTCATAATTTTTTTCTTTTCTCTATTTTTCTACCCTCTCCCCCTCCCCTGTTCATATCACTAGACCTAGTGCTACCTCTTATAATAATGGCCATCTTGGCATTGAAGAAAAAACTTTCACAAGAGATTTTGAACCCAGGCCTAGTGCTACATCTTATAGTAATGACCATCTTGGCACTGAAGAAAAAACTTTCCCAAGAGATTTTGAACCCAAGCCTAGTGCTAGCTACCTCGTATAGTAGTGGCCATCTTGGCACCAAAGAAAAACTTTCACGAGATTTGGAACCCAAGCCTAGTGCTACCTCTTATGGTAATGACCATCGATTTTGGCACGGAAGAAAAAACTTCTCAGGAGAAATTTTGAACCCAAGCCTAGTGCTACCTCTTATACCAATGGTCATCTTGGCATCGAAGAAAAGATTTTCACAAGAGATTTTGGACCCAGGCCTAGTGCTACCTTTTATAGCAATGGCCATCTTCGCACTGAAGAAGTAATTTCACGAGAGATTTTGAACCCAAGCTTAGTGCCACCTCTTATAGCACTATCTTATAGCAATGACCATCTTGGCAAAGATATCTTGAACCAGGGCCCAATATCTCTACCTACACCAATGACAAGGTTGACAATGAATAAAAGGAGTTTGTGAGCCAGGCCCAAACTGTCATTTTATGGTGGTGATGACTTGAACAATGACTTTGAAGTTTGAACCCAGGCCTAATGTGTCTGTACATGAAGCATACTTGCATGTATTATATATGGGTATGATTATGCTTTCCAGATTTCGTAAAATAAGATGTAGATTTGTGATCGGTAAGGTTATATATGTATGGTGTATCCTTGCATGTATTATATTTATATGGGTGTGTGGTGTGTTATATCCTTTCCAGATTTGGTAAAATAAGATGTAAACTTGTGGGTTATTCATAAATAAAACTACTTCATGTTGCATGACTTCCTTTTTTTCATGTTTTTAATCCAGTTTCTCTCCTCCTTTCTTCTTCTCCTTCTCGTTTTTTTTTCCCTTGCTCTGTTTCATGTTTTAGGTTTTATGTCTTTACAGGTATAATGGCTGCGCTGATTCAGTCAGGAATTGGAAGTAATATCTCAATTGACAATGTAATTTAAATACAAGAATGTTAATTAAAGCTCAATTTAGTTTCACGTGGAAACTAAATTAAATGTCTTACTATCTTAATTTGCCCAATTTTTTGTTTTTATCTCGTGTTGTATAATTGGCTGATGCTGCAGTTGAGGATCGAAAATATTGGTTTGTATCTTTAATTTAGCAAAGAGTTTATGCTTCTTAGAATTGAAATATATATATCTAAAAGGATTAGACTTGAAATAAAATTATTTTTAATTATTTTAAGGAAAGATATCGCATGTTCATAAAATTTTTTAAGGACATACGTAAATGATAGATCTATATGACGTTGAGTTGTATTACGGAGTGAATTGATAATAGTCAAAAGTATACAAAGCCCACGAGAGAGTCTTAATTCTCAAAAGCAAAAGAAACATGGGGAGGAAAAGTTACCGGAGAATCAAACAAAAGCAATCCCAACAGGTTCAACATGAATATCTATATAGACTATGAAAATTCTGCAGAAAATAAGACACACATGCGCCATACGAGAGAATAATATAGCTTTCCTAATTTCCTGCAAATAGATAGGCTTTAAATTAAGCACGCTTTTCTCTATCTCAATACAAGATACTTAATTATATATATATATATATATATATATACTTCATCTCTCAGTGATACGAACGTCATCTAATAGAGATATTAGTATCAATACACAATATAGTTTTGTCTAATTAATCAACCCTTTTTTACGGTAAGCTCAAGGTGCTTGAAGGAGGGCTTTGTCTTTTTAGACACATCGTGGGAATGATATATTATAACATTAGGTCTTAAATCAAAGTCCCTCACAAAGCGATCCTTCTTCTCTGCTTCTGATACTTCTGATGGAGAACCCTGAACAAGCAGGTCTTTAATGGCTTCTGGTATAGGCTGTTTCTTCATCATGTTCTTCCAATAATCTCCCGTGTCTTTTCTTGCATAGCTGAGGTTGACGAACTAAATATATAGATTCACAGACAGTTCAAAGATAATTAAGTTTTGGCATGTATAGGAAAATTGAAAGATTATATATGCATACTGATTAGAACGTTACGTGTGAAAGAGAAAGCTTACCAGGAGAAGGGAGAAGATGATGCAGAATATTGCAGAGTTAGGCTTCATTGTTGTTTCTCTAACTTGGTTAAGATTTGTGTGATAGAGTTTGAAGGATATGTGAGGTTGAGGCTCTGAATATTTCCTTTTTATAGGCCAAAAAGTGTATTATATATGTTTACTGTGATGATATGATATGAAGGGTTGAGATTAAAATTTGTGGTGTGGGCATTGAAATTGAATTGTTAGTTTCAAAGGGCAAAAGATAAAGTGGCTAGCTAGGTAAGATATCAAATTAAGAAGTCAAAGGTTTTCCATTTTGCTCTGTTTATTTATAATTATAATATTAATATACACGAAAGCCTAAGGTGGAAATTCTTACCGACATGTCCTAATTAGTAAGAACGAATATTGATCACTTGATAACTCAAGCTTTTTGACTTGACTTATTTCTTGACTTGCTCTTACATAACCTTCAAGTTTAGTTGATATTCACTCTTTTTATTTTCTCTATTAACTTTCAGTTTTAGTGCAAATTATATATATGATTAATTTTGTTATATTTACGTATCAAATTAGATCAAAAAAGATTTTATATAAAAATGCGTATTACAGATTATAATAAAAGTATTTATTGATTCTTTTTAACAATTTAAACTCCTGCTTGAGGTGCAGAAAGATTGTATTAAAAAAGAGACGACAAATCTGTGTGCTGTTTCTGCTATTTTTTTAAGAAAAATAAAATCGCTCGTTGAGTTTATATATGTTTACATCTGTGGGGAGATGGGAAATACTACTCCTAGAGGCTTTTAGCTTTATAGGGGGTGTGCGTGACATTGATTTAGGTTTAAATTTAAATCTAAATATAAAGCTTGGAGTCTTTTAATAAGATCGACAAAAAATATGTAGAGATTGATCTGTATAGAAACCAATTAAGATCCTCCAAGAGTCAGTATTCTTATCCTTCTTGGTTTGTGAGTTAGATCTGTTAAAAAAAATAACTGCAACAATATAACAAGTTAATAATAATCCGAGTCGTGCCCGAGGACACTGTCCTTAAGAGTTATTCCGCCACGAGTCGGCAACTCCCCAGGATTAAACGGATTCCTCTAGCCGAAGCAAGGCAACAGACAACAGAAAGAAATGAGGCTGAAGCTCAGGTGAGCAGAGAGGAAGAGGAGAAAGCTCCGAATAATGTCCGAGAGCTGGTGCATCGAATCCAGTTCTAGAGCTCGGTATTTATAGGCTCTGAAATCAGTGAACGTTGGGCATACCATAACTGCAATTAAACACCAGTCATGAACGTTGGGAGACATGTTAATAAATCTGAAAACGTTACCGAACGTTGGACATAAAACCAGTTAACCGTTTCTGGACGTTGGGTTGAACACAGATTAATAGAAAATAAATCGGTTGATGAAGAATTAAAATTCCAACGTTACAAGATTCAAAACTGAAACTAGTAAAAAGAACAACTTTTCCGGTAAGCTATTTTATAAAATATTTTGTATTTCCGCAAAAATAATTTCCAGTAAAAGTGCCCAGTATCGTGTGTAACTCGCGCGCAGGGGGGGAAATCGACGGATTTGAACTACGTTTAGCTATGGTGGCCTGTTGTTGTGCGCGCGAGCCCACTTCTCCTCTTAGCCCATCTAATTGCCCAATTTCACATCTTAGTATATAAACACTAAGACCTTATTTCTTTTGAGCAATGTGGGACTTTCTTTTTAACACACACCCACACAAACTCTAACAATCCCCCACATGTGTGTTAAAAGGACCTCTATCATCTGAGCTACAACACGAGTATAAACTTTTCGAATCTAGTGTCTTTTGGACTATGAACCAGACCTAGACCAATAATACTTAGTTTACAGAATTGTCAGTGAAGCCTGCTTCTATGAACCAACAACTCTTGAATGCAAAACTAGAGGTATTATTAGTTAGATTATACCCCCACAATTTCTGCTGTTGACGGCAGTTTTGCGCGTTAGACGGCCATGCGCGTGCCTGGTTTTAATGAATGCTCTAGAGATTTCGCCATGATCTCATAGGAACGGCCCCACTCCACATTCATATAGGTGATTTCATCAAGTGTATCTGCAATGAATACATCATCCATAAGGACTATGAAATCATTAAGAGCTTTGCTCAACCTTACCAATAATGCATTCTAGCACTTTCTCAAATCATAGGAAAGGACAACAAACTTTAGTGCTAGCAGAATTAACACATGACTTGTTCTTACCCATATGAACCTCCTTCATGGGATTTCCAATCACAGAGGTTGGGTTACTATCATTGTTAATTTCAAATTGGCTTAAGTCCCATTCCCCTCGATGTGTTAATAATTTGTTTCTTCCCTAGGGGCTTTGTTAACGGATCCGCCAGATTTATCTCTGATCTCACATAATCGATTGAGATAACTCCATCTTTTAGCAGCTGCTTTATAATATTATGTCTCAATCGAATGTGTCTGCTTTTGCCATTAAAGGTTTTATTTTTAGCTGTAGCTATCGCAGATTGATTATCACAATGTAAAGACACTGATGGTGTTGGCTTTTCACCTATTGGAATATTTGCTAAGAAGTTTTTCAACCACTCAGCTTCAGTACCAGTCAGCTCCATAGCAACAAACTCTGAATCTCTTGAGGATTTTGTTATAATACTTTGCTTGGCTGATTTCCAGGTTATTGCACCACCACCAAGAGTGAAAATATAACCACTAGTGGATTTTGTCTCATCTGAATCTGAAATCCAGTTAGCATCACTATATCCTTCTAATACAGCGGGAAATCCACTATAAAATATACCATAATTCATGGTACCTCTCAGATATCTCATTATTCTTACCAAGGCCACCCAATGGTCACTACCTGGGCAGTGGGTGTATCTGCTCAACCTACATACAGCATATGCTATATCAGGCCTGGTAAAATTCATTAAATGCAACAGACTTCCAATGATCTGTGCATACTTAGATTGAGCCATAGGAACACCTTTGTGTTTTGTTAGTTGTACACTAGAATCATAAGGAGTACTCAAAGGAGAATCATCAAAATGCCCAAATTTTCTAAGAATTTTTTCAATGTAATGTTCTTGAGACAATAAAATACCATTTTCATTCCTTATGATTTTAACACCCAAAATCACTTTAGCTTCACCCATATCTTTCATATCAAAATTCGATGCAAGAAAACGTTTAGTCTCAATCACAATATTCATGCTTGTGCCAAAAATAAGCATGTCATCAACATATAAACAAATAATCACACAATCACTATCTACAAGTTTTGTATAAACACATCTTTCTACTTCAATAGTAGAAAACCCATCATTTGTCAAAACTTGATCTAATTTTTCATGCCATTGTTTGGGTGCTTGTTTCAAACCATACAAAGACTTGACAAGTTTACAAACTTTGCTTTCTTGTCCAGAAATTACATACCCTTCAGGTTGTACCATATAAATTTCTTCTTCTAAAACACCATTTAGAAAAGCTGTTTTAACATCCATTTGATGAATGTAAAGGTTATAAATTGAAGCCAAAGCAATAAGAATTCTTATAGAAGAAATTCTAGTCACAGGAGAAAAGGTGTCAAAATAATCAACATTTTCTTTTTGAGTAAAACCTTTGGCTACCAGTCTAGCTTTATATTTATCAATAGAACCATCTGGAAAATATTTTTTCTTGAAAACCCATTTGCAACCAATAGGCTTTGCTCCTGGAGGCAAATCCACTAAAATCCAGGTTTTGTTTTGAATAAGAGAATCAATTTCAGTTTTAATAGCTTCTTTCCAAAACTGAGCATCAGAAGAAGAAATAGCTTCATAAAAATTTGATGGTTCATCTTGTACTAAATAAGTATAAAAATCATCTCCAAAAGTTGTTTCTTTTCTTTGTCTTTTACTTCTCCTTAACTTTTCAACCATATCTTCATTTGAATTTTGTTTAAAAGAAGGAGAGAAATTTTCTACTTTTTGAGGAATTTGTTCAACTCTTAGAGGAAAAATATGTTCAAAAAATTCAGCATCTTTAGTTTCAATAATAGTGTTGTGATCCAAAATATCACTTTTTAAAACTAAAAATCTATAAGCAGCACTACGTTCAGCATAACCAATAAACATGCAATCAGAAGTTTTTGTACCTAATTTTCTCTTTTTAGGATCAGGAAGTAGAACTTTTGCAAGACACCCCCACACTTTCAAATATTTCAGATTAGGTATAAAACCTTTCCATAATTCATAAGGTGTTTTATTTGTTTTCTTATAAGGTATTCTATTTTGTAGAAAACAAGCAGACAATAAAGCTTCTCCCCATAAATTATCTGGTGCAGAAGAGCTCACAAGCAAAGCATTCATCATTTCTTTTAAAGTTCTATTTTTCCTTTCTGCAACACCATTGGACTCAGGTGAATATGGAGGAGTTACTTCATGAATAATACCCTCCTTTTCACAAAAATCATTTAATAAAACATATTCTCCTCCTCTATCTGATCTTACTCTTTTAATCTTTTTATTAAGTTGATTTTCAACCTCTGCTTTATATAAAAGGAATTTTTCAAAAGCTTCATCTTTATTTCTCAATAAATATACTTTAGTAAATCTTGAAAAATCATCAATAAAAGTAATATAATACTTTTTCCCACCTCTAGTCATAGTTTGTTTTAAATCACCCAAATCAGTGTGAATTAAAGAAAGTAATTCAGTTTCTCTTTGAGTAGAAAAATGAGATTTTTTAGTTAATTTTGCTTCTACACAAATTTCACATTTATTTAATAAATCATTTTTAAATCCAGAAATTAGACTAAGTTGTTGCATTCTCTTTAAATAACCTTTACTAACGTGTCCTAATCTAGCATGCCATATATCAATAGAATCAATCATATAGACAGGAAAGTAAGCAGAAGAAGATGCATTTTCATTCATTTCAACAACATTTAGTACAAAGAGTCCTTGATTACAATAACCCTTTCCCACAAAAACATTGTTCTTTGTCATTACAATCTTGTCAGATTCAAACGACACTTTAACCCCAGCCTTGCCCAGTAGGGCCACAGAAACTAGATTTGCTCTAACATCAGGTACATGCAAAACATCATTCAGAGCCAAGATCTTTCCGGATGTGAGTTTGAGAACAACCTTTCCCTTCCCTTGAACCTTTGCAGTTCGGGAATCAGCAAGATAAATGCGGTCTTCTCCTTCCTTGATAGGATCATAGGAGGTAAACATCTCCTTATTAGCACAGATGTGCCTGGTAGCCCCAGAGTCTACCACCCACTTTCTCACATCGGAGATAATCAGGGCTTGGGAAACAACTACAGCAATGATTACATCATCACCACTATCATTTCCTTGAACCAAATTTGCACTTGGTTTTGGAGGATTATCACCTCTAGCCCTCTTTCTGCATTGACTTGCATAGTGACCTGGCTTTCCACAGACATAGCAATTGCCTTTCTTTTTGAAGGTGGGATTAGCATTCTTGGGTTTGTAATCAGGTTTCTTAGAATCATACCTCTTGTTGCGTTGCTTTGTCTCCACCAGATTTGCCTTGGATGTCATCTCTTTGCCTTTTGCTACTCGGATTGCCTTTCGGTTGGTGTCTTCAATGATGATATGAGTGATAAGATCTGATAGTGACAATTGCTTCTGCTTGTGTTTGAGTTGTTGCTTGTAGTCATTCCATGAATCTGGTAGCTTTTCAATCAGGACTCCAGCAACGAACTCATCAGGAAGGTTGATCTTCTCAGCACGTAATTCCTCCAGCAATTTGTGATACTCATTAATCTGCAGCTTGATGTCTTTGTCCTCGATCATTTCCCACCTATAGTAATTCCCAACAACGAACTTTTGTTTTCCAGCATCTTCAGCAGTATACTTGGTAACCAGTGACTCCCATATCTTGTTTGCTTCCTTGTAGACACAATATACATCGAAGAGATCATTAGACAATGTACTAATGATAGTGTGTCGGCATACCTTGTTTGCGTGAATCCAAACGTCTCTTTGGGTCTGGTCAACATCTGGAGGAGGCTCGGATATCGTGAGTGCGATCGCAACACCATGCATATCTAGGACAGAGAAAATACGCTCCTGCCATCGTTTGAAATTGTTGCCGTCGAACACCTGAATTTTTGAGATGTCTGGGAATGGCTTGGGTAACGTCATTGCAGGGACGGCAGCTGGAATGAAACTACCAGAATCACCAGAACCATTCGTAGCAACATTAACATTGTCAAAATCAGGACCACCTTGTTGTGACTCCATAATAACTCTTAAGATTGTTAAAAAAAAATAACTGCAACAATATAACAAGTTAATAATAATCCGAGTCGTGCCCAAGGACACTGTCCTTAAGAGTTATTCCGCCACGAGTCGGCAACTCCCCAGGATTAAACGAATTCCTCTAGCCGAAGCAAGGCAACAGACAATAGAAAGAAATGAGGCTGAAGCTCAGGTGAGCAGAGAGGAAGAGGAGAAAGCTCCGAATAATGTCCGAGAGCTGGTGCATCGAATCCAGTTCTAGAGCTCGGTATTTATAGGCTCTGAAATCAGTGAACGTTGGGCATACCATAACTGCAATTAAACACCAGTCATGAACGTTGGGAGACATGTTAATAAATCTGAAAACGTTACCGAACGTTGGACATAAAACCAGTTAACCGTTTCTGGACGTTGGGTTGAACACAGATTAATAGAAAATAAATCGGTTGATGAAGAATTAAAATTCCAACGTTACAAGATTCAAAACTGAAACTAGTAAAAAGAACAACTTTTCCGGTAAGCTATTTTATAAAATATTTTGTATTTCCGCAAAAATAATTTCCAGTAAAAGTGCCCAGTATCGTGTGTAACTCGCACGCAGGGGGGGGAAATCAACGGATTTGAACTACGTTTAGCTATGGTGGCCTGTTGTTGTGCGCGCGAGCCCACTTCTCCTCTTAGCCCATCTAATTGCCCAATTTCACATCTTAGTATATAAACACTAAGACCTTATTTCTTTTGAGCAATGTGGGACTTTCTTTTTAACACACACCCACACAAACTCTAACAAGATCAAAACTCACATTGAATAATTCTTTTTATCTATGCTATGTGTTTTATAGATCTTACTAAAAGACTCCAAGCTTTATATAATATAAGGGGTTTTTATTAAAATATTCAGGAAAGAAAAGCAAATTCTTTCTCCATAAATACAACATTCAAGAAAATTATATCTCGAATTGTCGAGGGAACGAAATCATTCTTTTGCACAGGGTACGTTCTTTCGTCCTGCAATGCCCATCAATCGGGTCGCGTAGTAATAATATGTCAAGATATATATAATATAAGGGGTCAAACAAAATAGGGGAATTTATGGTTGGGTGAATTAATTTTTTTCCTTTAAGAAAGATAGAATGAATTAATTATAAATAAGAATTTTAACTGATAAAAAGAATTAAAATTTGGAATACTAAATAGTAAAATTGGAAAAATAAATAGTAATATGTCTTATTTTATAATAAATTTTTTTTATCTTAAAATGTAATTCCTCTAACAAAATAACAACAACATTAATTTCTCTCTTTTTTTTTTTTAAATGTAATATAAAGAGTAAAGACTGATTCTCACGTCAGCCTAAATTGACCCATCTCTCCAATGTTCTGCATGTATGTACGTAGAGTAGAAGTAGACAATGGGATTGGAAGCCAGACTGACATACCAAAAAAGGCAACGGGATTGGATGTCATGATCTCAAATTTTGACCAGTGATTTATTTTTTACAAAGTTAAAGAAATCAAGACCATAATATAGGATTCACACCTCGTTTACATTTTGTTAATGTCTAGCTCTCTACAATTTTTTTTATCTGCCTTCCTTCCAAATTTATAGAAAAAAAAATAGAAAAAACTTTGCAAGATTCAAATGACACTATGCATGTCGGTATTACAAATTAGGCTTGACATTGTACATATATGACTGATCTTCTCTTTTTTAGAATAAAAGGGAAATGACTAAGTCAAAATATACTTATCAACATAAGTTACTACAACCTAATGGGGGTCTTTAAAAGTACGAAAAGGCATATTAATATTGTGAGCTGAACCTGCCATCAGCCAATTCCTTTTTTGAACAGTGTATATATATATAAATATGAAGATTCTAGAGAAATCTAAAGTTTTACATTTAGAATGATTCCAAACTATCTTTGTTTTCAGACTAAGCATTTTAAAGTCGAAAGAGAGAATGAAGTCGGAGCATTGAGAGGATGGTTGGATTCATGCATGTGTATCATCTATCAAAAAGTTATGGGATAAAGTTACTAGAATGACAAAGTTATTCCACAAATTAAAGTTTTCCAAAATAATCGATTAGCCTTTTTCTTTAAAGTCAACTTTTTATAGTCTCAGCGAATCATTATGACATGCTTTTAAAACAGTCTATTATTCAGCATTTAGTTGCGTATATACTTTATCCTCTTAATTGTTTCGTATTAGTTCATGCATATCATGAAATTGTGGAATTAATTCGATCAGTTTATTTTTCAATTAGCATTAATTAATTATTAGAACATTTACAGATTTAATTGAGTAATCACATTTGTTCCGAGTGCTAAACATAGAATGAATTGAGTCCTAATCAATTGTGTATCATCGTTGGATAACATACAAATCCATCGATAGATGCCCTAATTACTTGTAGTCTTTTTAGTGGTAAGTGGTTTTTTATCACAATATTGACTAAAAATGTGTTTGTTTTTGCATTTGCATGTGTTTTAAAGCTTATCTTTGGAAGAGTTGGAAAAATGCTTTTTGCTTGTCTTTGGAAGAGTTGGGAGATTGCACCTTGGCATTCTCCCAAACTCTAATACAAACACAACCTAATTCTCCTAAATTTTTTTATATTAAAAAAAATGTCATGCCATAGGTTCCAATAATAAATATATTAATGGAAATTGAAAATTCTACCCATGATAGACATAAAAGCCTACAAATTCGAAGTCAGTTTGTGGCATTCATTAGTTGCGTGAGTTTAATAAAACAGAGAGAGAACTCAAATCAGCTGTTGAAGGAAGCCATTGGGTATGATATTAGGTTTTTCCCAGTCAACATTTAACTATTAGAAGAAAATAAAGAAAAGAAAGCTAAGCAACCTCCACTTCTAACTCATACAGGAATCATCACTTTATCGGGTTGGTATTGTGCCATAAATAGTTTGGCTCAACACCAAAATGTAATGCAATAAATTCACTTTATAAAAAGTTTCAAATCCATATAATATTTTTTTTATTGTGTACATAATGAAGCTTGTGGAAGAAATCTATAAATTCTCGTATGCCATAAAAATATTCAAACATCTTATCATGGGATATTGTATGGTACTCACTACTCGTAATCAGAAAATATTTCAACCATAGCTATATATATGTTTATTGAAAGGAGAATGTAATCAATATTGATTTCTTTTATCAAAAGTATATATCTTATTTAAATTTCGAAAAATTTTATTGCAATGTTATTTATTTTTTATTAAAACTTTGATTTTAATTTATTCTAATTTTTTTTTAAAAGGACTGCTTCATATGGTAAAGCACAAAAATATGAATTAAAAAAATTGTAATTTATATATGGTTAGTAAAGCACAAAATGGTTGAGCTAGCCAGTCACTTTACTTGGTTTCAAATGGCTTTAGGTGTTCCATTTGAGGATAATTAATGAGAACCTTTAATAAAGGGGGTGTATGTGTATCCTGGGTTGGTTGACTTGTATGTAGATGTGACCCTCTATGATGAGTAATAAAGCACAACGTATATGGGTGAGCAATAGATGCTTTCTCACTTTACTTGGTTTTCAACATGTCTGAATTTTTCCATTCGAGACCTTTAAACAAAAGTCCTAGCGCACTCCACTGTCGGACATTCTCCATATAAAAGTGACAGAGGTGGAGGCCTCACATCACATTGAGACTCCACTCCGTCCGCCATAGCGTCAGCAACAGTGTTGCAAGCTCTAGGGATATATTCAAACATCTTGGAGGAGAATTGCCAAATTTCCAACATAACATTAATTGGAAAGGTTGTGCCTTCTTGAATTCGAGTGCCTCTGATAGAACCTACAACGATCTTAGCATCAGAATTGAGTATATATAATTCACTTCAACCCAAGATTCCATGCAGTAGCTAAGCCATTCAAAATCCCCCATTCACCAGTCTCATTTCTGGAAACACCAGCACAAGCAGCCCTATTACTTGAGCTATTCACAGCTGCATCAGTATTCAACCTTGTCCACTTAGGTGGAGGAGCTAATTAAATGATTAGAGATGATTAAAAAGGCAAAATCACGTGTGTAGCAAGGAGGCCCAATGGGCTTTCGGACACAAACAGCGTATTGTCTTCTTAAGCTGGGACACAAACCTAATTGATTATACCAATCAAGCCCAGAGAATTCCAATTCACAGCGGTCCTTAAATTTTTAATCTAATTTTGTTAAGATTTTCATCATTTATTTTGATTAGATGTGTACCTTCACAACAATGTGTTTTTTTTTTTTTCAGTCTGAATTTCAAAATGACATTATTCCACTTATAGTATAGCACGTTATATGAGTATATGACATGACTAAATAAATCAAAATAAATAATACGGACTTTCTTCACAGATTTGAACCGAAAACTCACAGGAGTGTCCTCAATCAGTTTCCATAGATTATAGAATGCAAATGAAATATAAAAATATTTTAGGCCTCTGCTGAAGCCAGACTCATGTTCTGAAAAATAAAATAAAAAAAAAATGTTCAAATTCAACCAATCCCATATATACAAACTAATTTCGCTTTCTATAAAGTAATTTTCCATAGGTTCCAATTTGATATTGTGAAGGTCGAAACTCAAAAATATTTACCATTGAAGCTATTCTTTGCAAGTCGCTTAATTTTTAAATATACAGAAGTTATTTATTATGATAATTTGAGTATAACCAAGGAATATAAATTGCACTTTTAATTATATATATATATTTATATAACGCTCCAAGTTTTTTTTAATTCCATCATTGTTATTTTTATTTTTATCTGTTTTCCTTTCTTTTATTATTTGAATTTGAATTTTGAATTTTCAGCCTAAAATTTCGTTTAAATCAATATATTCTTCACTTAAAAAAATTATTAAGTTATTATAAAAAAAATTCTCATTTACAAATATTTAGTGTGTTGGAACAATATAGAATTTTTATATAAAGTGAGAGGTGAGGACAAGGACAATTGATCGGCTCTGTGCTCATCGTTGAAGTGGAGACAAGACGAAATTGGAACTTCGCAATCATGTACCAGAGAATTATGGTCCATAATTTTCATATTCTTGCCTTTGCATCCTTTCAAATAGAAAAATAATGCTAAAGATATAGTTTTATTATGTATAAAATTTATTATATTTGTTCACACTCATTTTTAGAATGCATTATATCCAATTATTTTTTGTGATTGTAAAGCATCCTCTTAAGAAATAGACATTAAACCGATCAAATAAGTTACATTACTTATACAACAGTCAAATTTTGCTTTGCATATAAAGCAATAGCTTTGTCCTTCTAAATAATGGTGCCTAATGAAGCTTTTTTTTTTTCCACTGGCCAAAAAATGATTTTTTTTATAAAATTTAAGTATGGATATGCTTTTTTTGGATGAGGAAAAAAAATTGAAGGAAAGGGAAAAGTGTAGAGAGAATGATTTCTCTCTTTACGTTTAGATTAGGAAGAAAAAACCAAGAGGAAAAAATTTAAGAGAGCAAACATGTGAGTTTCATGACTTATTTTCTTTTCAAATCTCTTCACTTCTGTAAAAAAAAAAAAAACTTGGCAAGAAAATATGTTGCCTCATACTTCTTTTCCTCCCACACTTTTCTTTCTTTTTTTATTATTTTCTCTTATTATCCAAATAAAAGAAAATCTATTTTATTTTTTGGTTTTTTTTTTCTAGTATTCTCAATCCCATGCTTTTTTTTCCTAATCCAAACATAATTTGAGTTCAAATAAAAAAAATGAAAGTCACATAAATTATGATATTTCCTCTGTCCTATATCTATTGCTACTTGGGGTCGTTGCACATGAATTAAAGTGTCATATTATACTACCTCCAATATTTTTATAAGAGACATATGACTATTTTATCAAGATTAAAAGAAAAGGTTGAAACTAGTTTGTAATTAATATGTTATAAATTCAATTTTTTTCCAAAAATGCTCATATTTAGTATTTAATGGATTTCTGCTGCAGAAGAAACAATCATTGTATCTTTTTTCATGAATAGAGGGTAAAAACAGAATAAACTAATAAATACACAAAAAAATTAAGATGTTTATAAGAAAAAAAAAATTACTCTCTAAATTTCCTTATAAAAAGGAGGAGGGAGTAGTAGTACAGTGAAAGTAGTACTCTCGAAGGTCAATGTTTGCCTCTTTTGTTTCAGAGTAAACATAAGCTGCATTATTGCCGCTTTGTTTGTGGGGTTTTGCTTTATTGTCGTATCAAGAGGGGATGAGTGTGATCCATCACTAATTTACTTTATAAATTTTGTCATGCAAGTTGTTATCGTGATCCTATCCATTTTTTTTTATTTTAATAGTTAATTAATGTATAGCTTCCACGCAAGATCAAGCAATAGTGTCTACATAAGTACTATGTTGTATATATAAATAACATTACAAGCAACCCTACAATTTTTCCCCAAAATAAAATGGAAAATAAAAAAGTGTTATGCATACGATGATGAGTAAAATTCATAATATTGCTTGCACCATCCGTCACTAGCCTTCTTACCAGGAAAGGTTCAGGGTGTCTACTCTCTATGTATTCGTCCCTCTTCAACATGTCTTATTCTAAATCTTAGCTCATTTCGAAGATCTCAGTACTTTCATATTATCCAATCTTCTGATTTTTCACTCAGTTTAGTTTGTGTTTTTTCACTCAGTTTCATTGACAGCTTTAATTAGTGTTTCTCACATGGTTTATCGTCTAAATTTATATTGCCCACAACAAAAGCCCCCAAATCACTTGAAAGATTTGAATTCTTAACCTTATAAAGTAAATCACATTTCAAATAACTAGATCAATTTTTATTAACTTAGTATAATTAACTTTAATAACTATAATATATGAAGCATCAAATAATATTTTTGTAGCAAAGCCAAGAATAACTAATAAAAACTAATACACACACACACACACACACGAATATTCTTTCTCAGTAAAAACAAATTTCCTCCCTTTTGGCAAACAAAAAATGCAAATTGCCTCTAAAATATATTATATGTCCAGTTGTTGAAGTTAGCATTTTAAAATACGTTTGCTTGACCTCGTCAAAAAATGAACTCTGCATAGAAAAACCCGAAATATTCTGACATCGTCACATGCTTTCGTAACCATATTACGAGGCGCTTTGAGATTACCAAGTGCGCTTTTTAAAAAACTATTATTGGGAAAATTGCTTCCAAAATTTAATAATTTAAATTTTTTATTATGAATTTTAGCAACTTATGGTTTTTCGATACAATTTTTCATATTTATTCAATTTTTAAGTATTATTTACATAACATTTTTGTTGCTAAGCACATCCTTAATTTCTTCAACATTTTCAAATTTCAAATTAGAAAATTTCTTGTTTTTCTGGAGTCTAAATTTCTTAAAGTTTATCATTATTATTATTATTATTATTATTAAAAATAAAAAAGAAAAACTTATATACAATTTCACATTATTTTTTCTCATAAAAATTAATATGAAAATGCACTCTTCCCTAAAAACATCATCCATCTTAAACTCAGTGTTAGTGCATCACAAAGCCCATCTCTTATTTATACAATAAATTAATAAAATATCTTTTTTTTTATTATATCACGAGGATTTGAATCTTACACCTCACTTCACCGTTAACACTTGGGGTACTATGAAACATCTTTAAATATATTTGTTAAGCTGTATCTTAATTGATTTGCCAGAAAGAATTAGAGAAGCAATCTTCACTCTGCAAATCAAAAAGCTAAATTGAATTAAAAATGGCAACAAAAAAAAAGCCTAATTGATTTTTTAGTAAAATAAAAAAAAAACTAACTTGAAAAATGGCCCCAAAAAGCCTAATTGAGTTTGATGCCCCAACGATCAGTCACAAATTAAAATGCTCAGGCTACTTAAATAACTGAAATCTCCAAATCAATATTAAACCATTATTACATCTCTTTCAAACTGTTTTAGGGTTGGAAACTACATATAACTTGCTTGATCACAATCTTAATTAGGTTTTTAAGAAATCTTAGATCTGAAAATAACTTTCCATTTATTTTTGTTTTAAAATGAAACCTTGTCGTCTTATTACATTGTATGATCTTATCACAAATCATTGACTTGTTAATTGATATTATCGATCTATCGCTATAATTTATAATATTCACCAACATATGAATTAGTATATTATCAAAAGAATGCTTAAATAAGGCCAAAATCTTATTTTTATAGTTTAGTGCTCGATACTACCAAACAACAATTCAATTTAAGACTTTTCAATGTCTAATTTCTACGGTTGCTAAATAATAATCTCTAATGTTCCGTGTAAAATAAGCATAAGGGATGAAGACTGTATTAAGTTCCAATAGCTCTGAGATTTATTAGTTTTATAAATTTAATAAACTGCATTGTCACCGCTTTATTTTATTGGGGTTTACTTCTCCATGTATGTACATAAACAAGCGCGACCAGTCAAAATTTCTTTTTATATTTTCCTATCCAAATTATTATTATCATTTGTCCAAGGTATTAGTTTACTCTATGGGCTCCTATATTTTAAAGCAAATTTTGGTTTTTTGTATTCCGACAGTTTTATTTTCAACTATTTCATACTTATTTAAAGAAAATTGGTTGCATATATTAATATTTAAAAAAAAATCCAATATCATCTTATCATTTTATCCAAGGCATTAGTTTACTCTATAGGCTCCTATACTTTAAAGCAAAATTTGGTTCTTTGTATTCCGCCTGGTCTATATTAGGGGGGATTTTCAACTATTTCATACTTATTATAAAAATATTGGTTGCACATATTAAAATTCTAAAAAAAATCAAATATCTCAATTTTACCCTTATTAATTACCAATAAAAATTATTTTGAAAATTTCTTCTCTCTTTTTTTTTTAACTTGTGAGACGATAATCAATAAGGGTAAAAAATACGAATTCCTACCAAAAATTCCATAATCACTTATATTTTGAATTAAATAAAGGTTCTAGAAAAACCCTTATAATATGAATTGGAGGGAGTATAAGATATATTAGAAATTCAATAAAGCATTAATAAATATTTTTTTCAAAAATTTATCATTTACATAAATATTCTTTTTGTTGACTTTTAAAAGTTCCATGAAACATTAATAATAGGATAAATTTGAAAAATTAAATTAATTTTTGAGAAATTAAATGAAATCAATTAATTTTAATTAAATTTTTTAATCTATATAAAGTTAATTAAAATTTCCTTACAAATAGGACCAAAAAGAATAATTAATAAACATATGGGTTTTAAACATATAATCAATTACCAGAAAATTCAGTGAATAACAATATAATAAATTAAGAGAAAAAATAAAAATTAAAAATCTATAAAAAGTATTTACAAACTATGAATAATATGACTCATTTATAATATATTAAAAACTAAATAAGATTGGTTGGTTTGACCGGTTGGATCAGAAACCAGCTCTAGATCCAATCCAAAAAAAAAGGAGAACCGATGGAATTCAGAACTAGTGGGTACTAGTAAAAAACCAGTGGAATTGGGTTTAAACCAGTGAGAACCGATTATAAACCTATTTGAACCGATATTTTTTTTTAATTTTTAAGGTAAAATATCATTATATTTAGTATTAAATAGTATTATTTTTTATATAATTTTTTTCTATATTATAATATTATATAAGTATTATTATGATACATAATTATTAATAATAAATTTACTTAATAAATAATATAAAAATATAATATTAATTAACTATTTTGAATTAAAGATATAATTATGGATTAATATTGACTTATCTATATTTTAATATTAGGTTATAAAGTTTATTAATAATATTTTGAGTAATATATAACATATAATAATCTCATAAAAAACTTATAATAAAATTAAAAAATGATTAATTTGATTACTACTAATTTAATCACAGTTGAATCATTGAACCTTGAACCATAGTCTTAATTAATTTAATAACCGGTCTAATTTTTAATGCCTTGCGCATTTATAAAACTTCTTAAAATATCCTTTTATTACACACGGAATAGGATCGAACTCAAAAACTAAGAAACACAGTTTTCTGCTAATGACAATTGTGTCAAACATGGTTGGTGAGACAATCTTTTAATTCATTTATAATAATATACTTTCTCTATCTCATATTATAAAATAATAAGTGGAATTTAACGCATATTAAGAAAAATGTATAACATTTTTAAATTCTTCAAAAAATCTAAAAATCCCTACTTTACCCATATTATACATTATTAATTATCACAATTAATAATATTATATATTACATTAGTGAAAGGTAAAATTGACAAATAAAATCATTACCTTATAATATAGGATAAAAAAATCTCAATTATTACCTTATAATATAAGACAAATAAGGGGGAGTATATCTTTTTAAAACAAGTACTAAAAACTTATAATTCAATTATATGTAATCCCTCCGGTCTATAATGTATAAATTATTTTCAACATGCATTAAAAAAAATTTATTACATTCTTAAATTTTTTAAAAATTTTAAAAATATCATTTTTACCCATATTTATTTAATTTTTTTTATTATTTCAGTACAAATTATAAAATTAATTACTAAATAAATTTAGGATAAAAAAAATTAGTATATGGCAACTTAATATATTATAAATTAAAACAAAGTCTCTCACCACACCTCATTAGATGAATAGAGTGCTTTCTAGGTTGTGCTAAATATACTAATGCACAATGATTAAAAAAAGGGTAATACATACATATATATATATATATATATATATTTATATATAGATAACGATGCTGATGAATGACGATTTGAGCTGTCACATCCATTGCATATCTCTCTTCAATTATTGGGATAGAAATAGAATAGTTTAAAACAAAACCTTAACTACTACTATAATCCCTACATAATTAGTGTGGCACTCGGCACTCTGGATCGGACTTATGCGGAACGTTGACTGCTTTGGAAGGACAACTTGGTGGTTTTAAAATTCTTTTCTTACTAATTTATTTACCAAGCACTAAATGTACATCAACATAAGAAAAAGTCGATGCACTTGAGTTCTCTCATCTACACAAAATAAAAAATTTATTCCTACCAAAAAAAATGTTATTCATTCATTTTTAGATTAAGTGAGGCAAGACGAATGATTTGGGATGGAAATAAACTAAGTTTTGTCAAAACAGGCCATACTTGCACCGGAGGCGTAAAATTTAAGCTTGATTTATTAGTGTATATAAAGGCCTAAATCATATTTAAAAATCTATTTATAAATAATTAAATAAAACTTATATTATATGTATAATAATATATAGATATGATATTATATATAATAATATTGTCTTCATTTATTTGTATATATCATTTAGGGTTTTGACACATAAATATAATTAAGGTGTTAGAATTTTTTTTAAGTTTCTTAGTATCTCCTTCAATAAATATATATATTAAAAAGATAATTAATATTATCTTTAATTTTTAAAATAATAAGTAAATATATCAATGGAAAAATAGTAAAAAGGCTGTATTAGAAAATGAAAGTAGTAGATAAATGATCTGTGCCGTTTGCATCTTCTTAAACCACAAATAGACAGGTTCGAATGCTGGCAGGCCAAAAAAATAACAGGCTTTATTCACTAAAAAGAATCTGTATTCGAAATTCTAGTGTCAGTGGTTGTCAAAGTTTCATACTTTGTGAGGTTATGAAACTGTTGGGTTGTATAGATTACGGTTTTATTTTTTGGTGAATAACAGGCTTTCGCCCTACGGTTTTAAATTTTTATTCCACTGTATACTAGCTTACTGCTCGCAAATCGCTTTCAATGCAATTCTTTCATATTATGTTTTTAGAACTAGACATAGTTTCTTATTATGTTTTTAGAACTAGACATAGTTTCTTGTATATTAAATAATGTTTAAAGAATAAGTTAATTGTATTGATTATGATTTGCATATAATGTCATTTATTATAAATTTTATTTTATATAATGATGATATTAATGAATTAAAGATCCATGAATACTTGTTTGAATTTTATATCTTTTCTAAGACTCGTCAATCGTTTTTCATGTTTGTCATGACTAAAAAAATTCCCATCCCGTGCAAATGTGTATGTGTGTGCATATTCATATTACAATAGCATGCATTTTAAAGTAAATAGTGGAGAATAAACATATAAATTATTTAAGTTTTATATATTATATTGATTACATGCAACTGCAGTTATTTTTTTAATTATATATATATATATTAGAATTAAAGGTATTGATAGCTAGATTATAGATATTATTTTTATTACCTTAAATTTAATTGATGGTGTTAGTAAACAGTAATATTACCTTAAAAAATTAGGCAAAGTTTTTTTAAAAAAACAAATTCACAAAAGTAAGACCTTAAATTTTAATTGATTGAAGCCATTTGAATTAAATTCTGACGATAGCTAAGAGTGAGATGAAGTATAAGTAGTGGTGATCCAAGCTTAAACCTTCAAGATATAAAAACAAAAAATATTAATTGAGTGATGTTCTTATAAGCTTCATAATATGTTAGGTAGATGATCAAAGTGAGTTCCTTTTATGAAATATCAGAGCTTGTTTGATTCTATTTCTTAAAACTGTTTTCGGAAACAGAAAACTCAGAAAACTTGTTTGGTAAACCTATTTTTTATAAACTGTTCTGGAAAACAGAAAAATAAAAGAATAGAAAACTCAGAACATCTTTAAGGTGTTTTGTAGTTTTTGTTCTGGAAAACACAAGGAAAGGTGAGAAACATCCACCTCAATAATGGTAAAATTATAAATTTTGAATAAATCATCTATCACTCACTAGTTATGATTTTGAGAACAATTATTCAAGCAAATTTTTTTGTTTTCTTGTTTTCAAAACTTATTCTCGAAAATAGTTTTACAAAACTGTTCTTAGAATAATAAAACAGAAAATATTGTCAAACAGACCCTCAATTATTGGAAAACAAGAATCATAATTCATAACTCTAATTGAACTTCTTTTGAAGCATGTGCAAGGAAGCATTTTGAAGCATGTGCAAGGAAGCAATGCAAGAGAGATGAAGGTAGAGGAAGAGCTTCCAAAACAAAATGAAGCCTCACCAGTTTCCAAAGAAGATGATTCTTACACAGCTTCCTACAAAGCTGCATACACCTCCAACAAACACATCCACCCTTCACAACACCAAGCTTCCCATGTCTCCCATCAATCTTACCTTACTGGCTACACTCACTCCCAGAAGAAAGAAGATGACTCTTACACAGCTTCCTACAAAGCTGCATACACCTCCAACAAACACATCCATCCTTCACAACACCAAGCTTCCCATGTCTCCCATCAACCTTACCTTACTGGCTACATTCACTCCCAAAAGGAAGAAGATGACTCTCACACAGCTTCCTACAAAGCTACATACGCCTCCAACAAAAGAGTGGATCAACCTTATATAACTCAATATGGTAATGGCAAGAGAGTAAATCAGGCTTATATAACTCAATATGGTAATGGCAAAAGAGTGAATCAGCCTTATATAACTGGATATACTAATCAGAAAAAGGAGAATCAACCTTACATAACTACATATGGTGCTGACAAGAGAGTGTCTCCCCTTCTAGAGGACCATCAGGAAAACTTTGAGAGCACCAATTTGAAAGAACAACTCGTTGACTCCAACATCAATCCTCGACTTTGGACTCAGGTACGCTTTTGTTTCAGTCTTATATTCTTGTGAATAGATATGGGTTTTAATTACAAAACGGTGTTTGACTGAATTATATTAGAATGTGATTTGAATACATTTGAAACTATTAAATCTGACAGCATGGTGATGGCAAAAAGGACTCAAAAGTGTCTATCCAAGATTCCAAAGATTCTTATGCAACTACGCATGGAAAGGTTTCCAAAGATTCTTATGCAGCTACATATGGGAAGGAGTCCAAGAATTCTTATGCAGCTACCTATGGGAAGGATTCCAAAAATTCTTATTCAGCTACCTATGGAAAGGATTCCAAAAATTCTTATATTGCTACATATAGAAAAAATTCGGAGGATACTTATGCAGCCACCTACAAAGTGGACCATACAGAGGCATTCAAGACAGGCTTTTTCACTTTGGATGATCTTTATGTAGGGAATAGGATGACCCTCCAGTTCCCTGTCCACGAGTTTCCACACTTCCTCACCAAAAAAGAAGCCGACTCCATTCCTTTCTCAACCTCACAACTTCCAAGCGTTCTTCAACTTCTCTCAATCCCTGAAGATTCTCCTGAGGGTGAAGCCATGAAAGGCACACTCGAACAATGTGAGCTTGAACCCTTAACAGGGGAAACCAAGGTCTGTGTTTCATCCTTAGAGTCCATGATCGACTTCGTTCGCTCCATTATTAGTTCAGGTTCTCAGCTGGACATTCTCACAACCACCTTGCCTACAACCTCAAGCGTCCCTTTACAGAACTTCACAGTTCTGGAAATCTCTCCAGATGTCTACTCTCCTAAATGGGTGGCTTGCCATCCATTGCCTTACCCTTATGCAGTTTTCTACTGTCACCACATAAGCACAGGGAGTAAGATCTTCAAGATCCGATTGGGTTCTGAGAAGGGAGAACAAATGGAAGCTCTAGGAATCTGTCACTTGGACACATCGGAGTGGAGCCCTGATCATATTTTATTCAAGCGACTTGGAATCAAACCAGGGGAAGCTCCAGTTTGTCATTTCTTCCCTTTGAAACATCTCATGTGGGTTCCTCTTCCTTCAAAAGCCACCATGTGAAGTGAAGATGTGTAATGTCTTCGTGATGGGTATCATATAATAAATGAACAAGGCTGGTCTCAGTCTCAGTGATGTACAATATGTAGTAGACCTCAGTTGCCTGGGTTGTTCATCGTGCTCCTCTGTTATGTTCTTGTTTCCCGCTAATGATCATGGATCTTCTCTTTGTTAACTCATTTTGTTTGTGTTTGTCTTTGGCAAAATTTACTTAGTTTAAATCAGTAAGTAGCTTTTTTTTTTTTACCATCATTTGATTGAACATATAAAAAATATTGTGAAACAAAAAGATGGCATAAACAACATGTAAAATGATTTCGCCTTTTAATCTTTAGTTTAGAGATAAATTTAAAGGGGAAATCCAATAGTAAAAATAGATGGAGATGCAAGTTATTTGACTAATTCTTTATTAAATGTTTGTATCTATTTAGTTTCATACTGTCTTTTTGTTCAAAAAATATATGTAATTCAACTCTCTCAGTATTTGATGTGTATTGTGGAAATGTCCTTCCTTCCAATTTATACTAGCGATCAATAAAAGTGATTTTTTTGCCATAATATGTGTATATTACTTTAAAAAAATAAAATTATTTAGCTGTAGTTATTATCATATTAAGAATACTAATATAATTTTATGTTAGTTCAAAATTAACTTAAATATATTAATTTATTAAATAATAACTAATAAATAAAAAATTCTGAAATAATATATATCAAATATTAAGAAAACCAAATAAAATTTTGGCACAAAATATATAATATATAATTTAACTAAATTTAATATAATTTATTGAGGAACCACTCTCAAATCTCAATAACTCACCCACCTAAGTCAACAGAGTTGGGCTATTGAAGGGCCAGGCCCATTCCTGTCACGGCCTAGTGAGCATAAAGGTGCCATTACATAACTCCGTACTTGCAGTCGCTCCCTAATAAACCAATTCTATGCATAAAATCTATTAATTACATATTTATACAAATTAATTAATGAAATTAATTAATGGGGGAATCAAATTTAGGGACAAAAACAAAAAATTTATTACAAAACATACTTTTTTACTATTTATTTTTCCAATTTTACTCCTTAATCTCCTAATTTTTCCCAATTTTTATTAGTCCAAAGTTTTTCTTTATAATTAATTTCCTCCACTAATCCATACTTGTGATTCCCCTTTAATTAATTGGGTGCAAAGCCTCAATAATTTTTTTTACGAATAAGATCCACAACCAAAACAATGACAAAATTAAATTTCGAAAAAACTTTAAAACACTGAACAAGCTTATGATAAATTTATGCTTAGAGTTTGCAAGATATATAGGGGCCATCTTTATACTTATCCACAACAGTGAGTAATGATTTTTATATAATGAATTTTTACTCCAATTAAAAAAACACCATTAGCAATATTAATGACCAACAAAATATTGACACAATTGGTAGATAGTTGGATCTTATAAGTCTGATATTTATTTCTCAAAGAATGTTTTAACTTGCCATATTAATGTTGAAACATATAATTAACATCTCAAGTAATAGAAAGTCAATATTTTTTAAGCGTGTATTTAATTGTATAGTTTATGGATATGAAATATTTATTTGAATTTCAAATGTTGGATATTTTATTATTTAAATTAATTAAATATTGCAATATTCTAAATTGAGATTTAAATTAACTTTCTGATTTATTATTTTGAAGTTTAAATTTCAAAATATCCTAATTGAGTGGTCAGTGGTTTTGGGCGAAGAATTTTCTAATATTGGGTAGTTGAAAGGTTAATGGGTTTAACTGGCCATTATCATTGACCTTATGAATAATATACTCTCTTTTTTCCCCCAATAATTATTATATAAATCGTTCAATATTGATCATACTTGAGAGGTTAGTTAACTAGTTGAGACTTCCCCGTATAGTCACTATCACTAATTTCATAGTCAATCAGAAAATACCTTTAACATCGCTAATTTCAAATTATTGCTCATTTAGGTCTAAGGCTAAATTTAATATGTATGCAAAGAGTTTCATAAAAAGATTAATGAAATAAAAATTCTTGTAAAATATATTTAACACTTATTATTCAAACTTTCAATAAATGAAAATAATCTTTTCATGGAAAACTTTTCTCGGTTTCTATTTCTTCCTTTCATGAAAGAATTTTATAGTCTACCTTGCTACTATAATATCATTTATGTGATAATGATTTTAGTAGGAATTTAGTGTGAATAATTTTTATCATGCATAAAGAATTTGTCAAACAATTGCTGGAAGCAAAGTTAATTAAATTGTACAAATTAACAATATCAAAGCTAATTGCCAGTTTTAAAGTTTGAAATGGTAAATTATATTAATACAGATGACTTTAAATTGAACAAGATTGTGGGCCTTATGGCCTTTTTTTTAATACTAAAATTTAACTTTTTTAGTCAAGTAACTTTCTTTTAAAATCTCAGCCTTGGTCTTTCTAAAAGAAAAAATCTCAGGCTTCAAAATGATAATTTATTAAAATAAATTTAGAAATTACATGTAACTTATCCTCACACTACGTAAACGCCCTAAACTATGCCAAAACAATAATGCAATCAACACGAAATTAATGTTCTCATTATGCTATCATAAGCACATGACGAAACATTTTGAAATTACCAGAGTCATTTTCTTAATGCCCTCAATAATTGCTTAACAAACATTTAACTAATATTTTTGTTGATTATATGACTTTTTTCCCATCTAATTTCAAGATAATTTCTTGTGCTCAACACTTTTAGTTTTACGTTGTAATTTTATTATTATTTGACAAAAAGCCGCTTATAATTTTATTCACACCTTTTTTCTATCAAATATGCATAAAATTGAAAATAAAGAACAAAAAAGAACAATGAATCAAATTTAGGATTCTTAACATTATTTGAATTGGGATTCAATTTCTAGCCGTATGTATGGAAAAAGTTTTATTATGACAGATAAAATTCATTTCAATAATCTCTACATCTTAAAAAATTAGTTTTCGATTATCGGTTGCAAATATTTTTTATCTAAAAAAAAGAAAAAATACCATACATATTTGAATAAATAATGAAAATGACGAGTCATGAATTTTTCTATTTTGACTAAAGGGGAAGATTATTTAATCTGTTTTATTCACTTAAACCTTTTTAAGCTTCACATCAATGAAACAAATCAAATAATAAAATCGAAAAAAATAATAAATACACCACCTTCTCTCTTATTGCCGGCAACATTTATTTAACTTCCTATATTGGTTGAAAGAACATTTTTCCCTCCTTTTCAATACAAAAGTTATAATAGAGTTTTATTTTATGATTGTTCCGTTAATTCTTTTTTTATCAGGAGAACTTATGAGAATGGACTAAACCACCTAAGACGACTTATGATTGTTACGTTAACTTAAAGGTTCCAATTATGTGAAAAATATAACTGGTGAAAAAAAATTTTAAGTGAAAATTATTTGTAGCATTCATGAAATCTTAATTTTTATGGCTTAAAACTCAATTTTGATTTTTCTATTCTTTTAGAAATAATAATCTGGTATTATTTATAAAAATATAACATTTTTTAATTTTATGAACATATGAGAGTAATTGTCGCACATATTAGTCCGTTTGAAATGTACGTCGATTTAAATTTTTAATAATGAATTAATAATCTCTTATCTTCTTTATATTTTTAAATATGTAAAGCATTTAAAATATTTTGCATTGATACATCAATCATCAATAATTTGCACAAAAATATTTATTATATTAAAAAATACAATCAAACTATGAAAAAAATTAATCGTGTTGCTTTCTGAAACTCAACCCAGCGACACTAATTTGGGTTTTATGTTATGTGTTGTTTAATTAGAATAAATAACATTGTTTATTTGACTTATGATCATGATATTATAAAAGTTGTTTGATCTCACACGAAAAATGGATGGATGTGGATATTTGCTGCGACTTGCATAATAATGATGACAATTCCTAATTGAAAAGTTAAGAACGAACAGAAGTGTCTTTCAGTTTAACCAAAAAAAGAAAGAAACTATAAATTTTATAGTCTAAGCTCAGGTCTTAATTGATTTCAGTTTAAGAAAAATTGACTGATTTTATAATATTGTTTTTCTTGATATATCTTTTTAATATTTTAATTTACTTTAACTTAACATATTATGTAAAAGTAATATATAACTGTCGAGTACTCATAATTTTAAAGAATGCCACTTTTGAAAGCTCGAAAATGTTTTGAGATGGACCTCAAGTCAAGGTAATACTTGGCCCAACTAATAATCACCCTAGCCTATGTGTAAATTTTAATACCCCTGTAAATTGCAAGGCCTTGTTCTAGTTTCACCAATAGTTTAGGAACAAGTCGTCACAATTTTTGTTATAATTTTTAAATTAAAAAAATGTATACTTACAGAGCCCATGAATAAGTGAACAGAATTTGTTTTTGCATAGTCTTGCTCTTTGCTTGCTGCTTCTCCTCTTCTTCATACTTCGTGCTTCATTTTTCATGTCTATTAATTTTGGCTTTAAATTTTCCTTCTTAATATTTGTCTACTAAATAGTATTACTTCTTTTTTCAGATCAACTTGCATTTGGTGAGTCCACATTGCCATTCTGAACCGTCTAAATTTAGAGTTTTTAAAAAGTAATAATTATAAAATTATTTTTGTTTTTATTCCACATCTAATAAAATAAAAAGATGTTAAAAATAATATAAATTAAATTAAATTAAATCTGGACAATTCAAATTGTGATAAGTAATCGGTACTCATCATTATAATAAACATCAATTGCAAATTCACAAATAGTAATACTATAACCATTCTCTTTCTCCTTGTTCTTTTCTCTTGTTGTGAGATATTAGCCTATTATATTACATCATCAAATTTTAGGCCTCCTCGTCCTCGTCCTCCTACTATTATTATTCTTGTTGTTATTATTATTATTATTATTATTCTATTCATTGTTTTCATTTCATTTTATTTTATTCTGTGCATTAATTACGCTGTTTTAAGTTCCTTCTCCTAACACTTAAATCCTCAAATTATGAGGTATCCCGTGTGTCGTGTTGTCACAGCGTGTTGCCACAAAAACAGGCTTATTTTCATATGCCCAACACTACATGCTGTTTGAATTTGAACCTTTATATCCCACTCATAGCCTATTTGCTTCTACTTAATTGATTTTGGACTCTAAGTGAAACCAAACAAGCATTTTACCTGCATGAATTCATTAATAACTCCTATAAGTTAGATTATTCTTTTAAAAAAGAAAAAAGAAATCACCATTATCCAATGGCTTCATTAGATTTTAACTAATTTATGTCAAGTTGAATTGATCCACACACAGTGAAACTCTTTCTAATGAGTATTTAATGCAGTTGTATACTTATAGTTTAAATTTAAAACTATTGATTAAGTTAGTACAATCCCTTATCAATTGAATGTTTATTGGTTTAGACAAAAAAATTTTTTTCCTTCTTGTTTTTAGTTCCGTTGACTTGAAATATATTGTTGTTTTATGTATATCCTCATGCAGATATTATACATTTCTCTTTTTTATAATTAAAAATTATTGTTTTAGTGTACCATCTAAGCGCCCCCTCCCCCTCCCCCTCCCCTTTTTTTGGCCTAATCACCAGGCCGCTTAAGTTGTAGGAAAATTAGTTATTTTATAGAAATGCTCAACTAGAATAATAAATACATAACATTTCTAGTTACAAAGAGATATTTCTAATTACAGGTAGTAGTGACTATATGTTACAAAATTTATCTCCTATGTGATTGTGATTATAAGTTTCAAAATCTCCAACATCTTAAACCTTCATTGTGAAGTTGGGTCCCTAATTTCCTTTTCCTTCCTTTGCAATACAGAATGGCCAAGTCAACCATGCCAAAGACATGAAAGTGCCGCAGAAACATGCAGAAGAAAAAGCATCCCACATTTCCTCTGTCACCTATAGCTCCAACCAACCTTCCCTTGATGGCTGGTACAAAAACATCCAAGAAGGAAAAAGCATAAAAAATGCCAATCAACCTTACCTTGATGGATGGTTCAAAAACACTCCACAAGAAGGAGAAAACATAAAAAACACCAATCAACCTTATCTTGATGGATGATTCAAAAACACTCCAGAAAAAGGAAAAAGCATAAAAAAATACCAATCAACCTTACCTTGATGGATGGTTCAAAAACACTCCAGAAGAAGGAGAAAACATCATAAAACCTAATTAACCTTACCTTGATGGCTGGTACAAAAACTCCCAGGAAGGAAAATCTGCTGAAAATTCCAAGCAACCCTACCTTGATGGCTGGTATAAAAACAAGAAGGAAAACCCATCAAACACATCAATCAAGCTTACCTTCATGGCTAGTACAAAAACACTCAAGAAGAAGAGAAAGCTGCTAGAAACTCCAATCAACCTTACCTTGACGACTGGTTCAAAGACACTAGTGATCATTCCAAACAAGTTTACCTTGATGAGTAATACAAATATAGCCAAGACAAGGAAGAGTCAAAAGATACCAACATGAAAGAATCGAAAGGGGAACAATCTTCCAAAGTGGACCATACAATGGCCTTCAAGGCATTATTTTTCACTCTGGATGATCTTTATGTAGGGAATGTGATGACACTGTAATTTCCTGTCAGAGAGTATGCTCTCTTCCTTCCAAGAAAAGCAGTTGCCACCATCCCTTTCTCAACATAAGAACTTCCAAGCCTTCTTCAACTTTTCTTATTGTCCAAAGATTCTCCTATGGGATAAGACACGAAAGACATACTTCAACAATGTGAGTTCCCACACATGAAAGGTGAGAACAAGGCTTGTCCTACTTCTCTTGAGTCCATGCTTGAATTTGTTCAAAGCATTCTCGGTTCAGATGTCAACTACAATGTTCTCACAACCAGCTATCCAACTGCATCAAGCACACGATTACAAAACTACAGTGTTTTGAAAGTGTCAAGATATCTTTGCCCCAAAATGGGTTGCTTGTCATCCTCGGCCTTTGCCCTTATGCAGTTTATTACTGTCACTATTTAGATATAAGAAGCAAGGTGTTCATGGTTTTACTAAGTGGTCAGTATGGAGAGAAAATGGATGCTTTGGGTATTTGCCACCTGGACATTGTCATGACTATGGAGGAGCAAGCACCTGATGAGGTTGTTATGAATGCTGAGTTGGCAAGTGGTGGTGTTGAATTGCAACCAAATGATGAGGTTGTTATGAGTGGACAGGTGGCAGAAAATGCGCATGAAGAGGTACGTCTAGAGGTAGTACTGAGGTGTAGCACTAGGATCAGAAAGAAAACATTGAAGGTGAGTGAAAACAAAGGTATATGAGTTGGGTTATAAAAGGGAATGGGTAGAGTATTGTAAGACAAATTTCCCTTTATATGTCTTCTTTCTTATCTAATTTTCCTCCCTTTGATTTCCTTCCCTGAACTTCCCATTTTTCTTTAGCTTGTATTTGCTGCTTTATATTTGCGTGGCTGATATTGTGGCTTAATATTACTACTCTAGTTGTTTACTCTCTGAACTTACTATCTGGAATATATATATATATATCCTCTGAGGTTATTTGCAGGTGTTCGTGACATTTTGGTGCTTTCATTGAGAGGACCCTATCATGGTAGAAAGTGAGTTTAAAAAATAATTTCAAATGGAGATTAAGAAGCTACAACTATTGGGAGAACAACAAGATCTTGCATCATCTGAGAGGATGGATAAAATTGAAAGCAGTATGGAAGAGATTGCTAAGGCAATGATGAGCCTCTTCGATGAGTTTGTAGCTTGGAGGCATGAGGCCGCTCGCAGGTTCTCGAACTTCAACACGAACACTCACGGCCAGACAAATCTTGCTAAGGTTGCTTTTCCCAAGTTTAATGGCATTGATCCTTTAAACTGGATTTTTAGAGCCGAACAGTATTTTTCTTATTATAATACTTCCAAAGCTAAGAAGGTAGTGATAGCATCTATGAACATGAAAGGAGATGTCATGGCCTGGCTTTAGTTGAAGAAGAAGACGACCCAGATCACTTTATTAGCTGCTCTATCTAGGGTAATTGAGCTACATTTTAGGCCAATTGTGTATGAAAACCCTAGACCCAACTTTTCAAGCTCATTCAAATTAGGTTGGTGCAGGAATATCATACCCGTTTCATGGTTCTCACAAATCAGATGGAAGGTGTGTCCAATGATGCTCTTCTTGATTGCTTCATTAGTGGCCTGAAGGATGAGATCCAACAGGAAGTAATTTCAAGGGAACCGGTGGCGTTGTCGAAGGTGGCAGCTTTAGCTAGACTTCTTGATGAGAAAAACACACCTAATTAGGCTTTCTTGCGAAATCGCACCCATCATTCTAGTAATAACAAGAAGGGTTCTAGTGGAGGCTATATTTCCACAACGACAGTTCCATCGTGTTAGATTAGCTGGCTTCCCAAGAGGGAGGTGAATTGGGAAGGTTAAAAATTTTCTGCAAAATATCAAGAATGTGAAGAAAGCAATATATGATGATAAAATAGAGTATAAACAAATAATTGTAAAGGTGACAGTAAAGAGAAGAAGACGCAGAAAATTTATCCTGGTTCGGTCTCTCCACTTAACTTACGTCCAGTCCCCAAGTCACCACTTGAGATTTTCCACTATTCTGCAAGAATTCAGTGGGCTTCTTGCAAATGCCTCAGTATAAGGATGTTGCTCTGTTTCTAGAGCTTCACTCAATCACTCTATGCACTCTTACAAAGTGCTTCCCAATCCCTTGTGATATCCTCTCACAAGAAAATCTTTCTTCCAGATGAAGATAAGGTTGTTTACAAAGATTAAACTCTCTTAAATAGAGTGAATATGAAAGTTTGAGTACAAATATTGAAGTGAGAGAGTAAGAAACTTTGAGTAGAAGATTTGGCAGAGTTTCAGTATATAGAATGTTAAAAATCGTTACCCACAACTTCAAATGATGTTATATTTATAGATTTAGGTCTCAAATATCCATTAGAGACAAAATCTATCCGTTGGAGAAGTTATCCAACGGTTACTCTGAAAAATTATCCATTAACCAACTGCATTTAATGCTTCTGACATACTGAAATTTGAATTTCAGTTGGTCAACAGACGAATTTTGAAGAAACCGAAGGTTAACAGCTTCAACGTTAAATGCCCGAAGTTCGTCTGTCATGAAATGAAATTCGAATTTTGAAGTTTGGAAAATGTTTCAGTGTTGTGATATACGAATTTTCAAGTAGAAAGTTTTTCTGTTAAGTATGAACAGTATTTTCAATTTGCTACAGTGCCTTCGAAATTCGAATTTTGGAACCCCAAAATTCGTCTGTCCGTAGTTGGTTTACAAGGCTCAATAGTTCATACAGTTCAAAATTCAAATTTTCAAAGGGCAAAGTTCGTCTGTCAGAGAGACCTCTTTTCAGACTAACTTCAAAATTCAAATTTATAAATACTGTCATTCGTATGTTAACATATTATTCTAATAGACTCACAAGTTTAGTTTCTGAAATTCAAATTTTTATGTTTAAAGTTCGTTTGTCAGTGAGCAACTTTGAAACTTAATCTAAACTTGGTTTCAGATGAACTTTTACATAATTTCAGATGAATTTCTTTAGTTTTCATAAGTTTCATTTTATCTGAAATTCGAATTTTCAAAACTCAAAGTTCGTCTGTTACTTAAAGCTCCTTTCAGACACTTATTAAAATTCGAATTTTTCCAAGTCAAAATTCATCTATTAGAGAACCATCTCCTTAGACTTATTCAGTTTAAACACGAAATTTGAATTTCCAAAGTTAAAGTTCGAATTTCCAAGATGATAGTTTAATATAAACCTTTCAAACTTCGTCTGTTGGTGGATGTTTTTCAAATATTCCATGATTTAATATAGAATCAAGGTTTTAAAACATCTTTTTACCAAATCAAAGTCTTTTAGTCAAATAAAATACTACTAAACAACCTACATCTATTCTTGCACAGATTCTTCAGAATTTCTTCACTTGAATTCTTTTGGGCACCTTTGATATCTTTATTCCAAGCTCTTGAGGGTTGGTTTGGAATCATCAAAACTCTGGATTCAATACATCGGTGAAACCAGTGGGAGTTCCAGTAATCGCAACAAACCATTCAGTCTCTGCACCTTCATCGACAAAGGCACCATTGCCCCCGTTGTTGTCGAAACCTAATACCAAGCCTTTAACATCAATCAAATGCTTAACTTTGGTAGAGGTACAACTGAAACGTGAGAAAGGCCTCTATTATACCTGTGATGAAAAGTTCATGCCTAACCACGGCTGCCAAAATTGACAGTATTTACTCATGGAGTGTAATTCGGATGACGGAAACACTGAAGATGAGGATCAAACTCCAGAGTCTAATACATATGGGGAGCAAGATGACACACTAGAATTACTATATTTATCTCTTCAAGCTTCGCAAGGTGCACCCGGTAAATGTACTATTCTATTTCATTGAACTATATTTGGGACTGATGTATCAGTTTTTCTGGATGTGGGAAGTTATGATAATTTTATTAAACCCCGGATTATCAAACATTTAAAGATGGCTGAGGAACAAATTTAAAGGTTTAAAGTCTTAGTTGGAGGTAATCGAATTCTAAAGGGAAATACTATGGTCAGAGATATTCCTCTGATTGTTGATAACACCAGAATTATGATTTCTGCTCTGGTTCTTGATGCAACTCGTTATGATATTGTTTTGGGGGGCTAACTGGCTTGCCACATTAGGGGAGCATATATCTGATTATAGCACATCTACATTGAAAATTTTTCAAGATGGACAATGGGTCACTCTTAGAGGAGAGCATAATAGATTACCTGAGATGGCTCACTTCCATCAATTGCTAAGACTGTGTGACACTAATGCAATAGAAGAGTGTTACACTATGGAATGCTTGGAGATGAATGAGGTTACAAAACTAACTTTGAATTTACCCGAAGACACACCTTCTGATTTACAAGAATTATTGTTGAAGTATGGAAAAGTGTTTTAGATTCCCAGAGGCTTACCACCCCTCGAGATTTCATGATCATGCTATCACTCTTCAACCAGGAATACCTCTAGTGAAGGCTAAGCCATATAGGTATCCATTTTGTCAGAAAAATCAAATAGAGAAAATGGTAAACGAGATGCTGCAAGAAGGTATTATTCACCCCAGCAACAGCCCTTATTCGGCCCCTATTCTGTTAGTGAGAAAAAAAGATGGGTCATGGAGGTTTTGTACTGATTATAGGGCTCTAAATGCTGTCACGATGAAGGATTCTTTCCCTATCCCTTTAGTAGATGAGTTGCTAGATGAACTTAAGGGGGCGTGTTATTTTTCCAAGCTGGATCTTAGATCGGGATATCACCAAATTTGGTTAAAGAAGAAGACATTGTTAAGACTACTTTCAGAACTCCACAAGGGCATTATGAGTGGTTGGTCATGCCCTTTGGGCTTACAAATGCCCCTGCTACTTTTTAGTCTTTAATGAATGCTGTTTTTAGAGCTTATTTGCGTTGGTTTGTTTTGGTGTTCTTTGATGACATATTAATGTACAACACTAATTGGAATCTCCATTTACAGCATCTAAAGTTGGTTTTGGTCTAATTGATGGAAAACCAATTATATGCTAAGTTATCCAAATGTTCTTTTGGGCAACCCAAAATACACTACTTGGGGTATGTTGTCTCAACCCAAGGAATAGTAGTAGATCAAGATTAGGTGACAACGATTCTTAATTGGCTAGTACCTACTAATGTATCATAGCTTTGTGGGTTTCTTGGTTTAACGGGGTACTACAGTCGGTTCATTAAGCGATATGCTTCAATTGCTTGCCCTCTCACAGCATTATTGCAAAAGAAAAACTTCAAATGGGATGAAGAAGCACAAAAGGCATTTGAGAAACTTAAGAAAGCTTTGGTGAATGCTCCAATTTTGGTTATGCCCGATTTTTCTAAGCCGTTTGCAGTGGAAACCGATGCATCCGGGGGGAGGATAGATGTTGTGTTGTCCAAAGAAGAGCATTCAATTGTGTATTTTTCAAAAAAAAAAATTACCTTCCCGTTTGCAAGCCCAATCAACTTATGTGAAGGAGCTATACGCTATCATTGAAGCTGTAGCTAAATTCAGACACTACTTAATGGGGTACTATTTTATAATCAGAACTTATTAGAAGAGTTTAAAGCATCTTTCAGAGCATACCATACAAACTCCTGAACAAGAGGAGTGGTTACCCAAATTATTGGGATTCAACTATTCTATTGAGTACAAACTAGGGAGCAATAATCAAGCCACTGATGCCCTTTCTAGATGCTGTTACATGGCTATCACAACCAGTCAAGCAAATTTAATGGCTGAAATTAGAGAAGTTGTGAAGCATTCAAAGGAGTTGCAGGATCTACTATCATGGATTGAGCAAAATCCAGCGTTGCAATCTAAGTATACAGTGAAGGATGGAATAGTTTATTGGCACAAAAAGGTAATAATTCCCCATACCACCACTATTATTATTTGAAAATTGTTAGATGAGTTCCATTCATCCACCTAAGAAGACCTTGCTGGTTTTACTCGTACATTGGCTAGGATGGCAACACATTTTTTCTGGAGGCACATGAGGAAACATTTGAAAACTTATATTAGACAGTGCCAAGTTTGTCAAAGGCTAAGATATCTCAATTACATCCTAGTGGATTATTAAGTCCACTTCCAATACCCCAACAAGTATGGGAGGATGTGGCTATGGATTTCATTATAGGGCTACCAACTTCTAAGGGCTATACAATAATCATAGTGATGGTGGATAGATTGACTAAGTCTAGCCATTTTGCACCACTCAAGGCTAATTATAATGCTCCTCAGGTGGCTAAAGCTTTTGTACAGATAATGGTGAAATTACATGGTATTCCAAAGTCAATTGTTTCAAATAGAGACAAAGTTTTTATTAGTGCTTTTTGGCAGCACCTATTCAAGCTACAAAAGACTATTTTGAAGATGAGCTCCTCCTACCGCCCACAAACGGATGGTCAAAGTGAAGCACTCAATCATTGCTTAGAAATGTATTTGAGGTGTTTTGTGTTTGATACACCTAAATTATGGGTGAATTATCGTCCTTGGGCAGAATATTGGTATAACACAACTTTTTAATCATCTATTGGTGTGACGCCATTCAAAGCTATATTTGGCTGGGATCCTCCTTCCATTATTCGGGGTGTTCTTCCCCTAGAAGTTCTTGTTGATTTGTTTGAACAACTGAAGGAGAGGGATGCTGTATTAGATGTTTTGAAGTACAATTTAGAGAAGGCACAGCTGAGAATGAAGAAATTTGCTGATAAGAAAAGGACTGAAGTGTATTTTCAGATTGGTGACTTGGTATTTGTCAAACTCTAGCCTTATAGACAACATTCAGTTAAGCTGCGCAAGAGCCAGAAGCTGTCTCTGGGGCACTTTGGGCCTTTTGAGGTGTTGGAGAAATTTGGGATGTTTGCTTACAAACTCAAACTACCAGAAGAAGCTAGAATTCACCCTATATTTCATGTTTCTTATCTCAAGAAATGTGAAGGCTCTCCTCAAGAAACTTACATGCCTCTACCCTTGACAACAGTGGAAGAAGGGCTGATTATTTCTCCCTTGAAAATTTTAAAGCAAAGATTGGTGATAAGTGCAGATCAGAAAGAGGAACAATATCTCATTCAGTCAAATTCAAATGTAGCGCCAACTTGGGAGCTGCACTCATATCTGCAGCAGCATTATCCCGGTTTTAACCTTGAGGACAGGGTCAATTTCAATAGAGAGGGTAATGTCATGACTATGGAGGAGCAAGCACCTAATGAGGTTGTTATGAATGCTAAGCTGGCAAGTGATGGTGTTGAATTGCAACCAAATGATAAGGTTGTTATGAGTGGACAAGTGGCAAAAAATGTGCATGAGGAGGTATGTCCAGAGGTAATGCTGAGGTGTAGCACTAGGATCAGAAAGAAAACACTGAAGGTGAGAGAAAATGAAGGTATATGAGCTGGGTTGTGAAGGGAATGGGTAGAGTATTGTAAGACAAATTTCCCTCTATATGTCTTCTTTCTTATCTAATTTTCCTCCCTTTGATTTCCTTCCCTGAACTTCCCATTTTTCTTTAGCTTGTATTTGCTGCTTTGTATCTGCGTGGCTGATATTGTGGCTTAATATTACTACTCCAGCTATTTACTCTTTGAATTCACTATCTAGAATATATACATATATATCCTCTGAGGTTATTTGCAGGTGTTCGTGATAGACACTTCTAACATGGACCCGAATCACATTCTGTTCAAGCAGCTTGGAATGAAGCCAGGGGAGGGTCCATTGTGCCATTTCTTCCCTATTTTACATCTTTTTAGGGTTCCACTGACTCCAAAAGACGCCATGTGAAAATAGAGGAAAGGGTGCTTTGTTTGTTTCAAATAAGTCTCTGACTTGGCGAAACGAAAAAAGGTGCTTCTGTCACATATGTATCAACGTCTTTGTTTATTTTAGATAATGTCCCTTTTGTCTTCTATGTACAAAGTTTTGAATTGTTATGCTTGTGAGAATGTTGTGGTCCAGAAAAGGGCTTTTCTGTGGCTTTCATGTGCAAATGGGAGTAACATGATGTTGACATGAATAAGTACATGGACTTGTTGCACTTGCAACCTTAAATCCAAAACCCACAATGACATTTAAGTACACAGTGTTCTGTTTTGGTTTATGAAGATTTAGAAATTACACAATATTTCAAGCTCTTGTGAAGCTATTTATTTTTTTCCTTAAATGAATCTACTCTCCATTTTCATCATTCTGGGGTGACGGATGTTTTTCTGTCCATTTCATAACCTAATCTCATGAAGTAATTGCAGAAACCAAGGATATGACCATTTCTAATTTAGAAAATCCCAAAAACTCCTCCTTTTCCCGCCATCTTCTCACCAGTTTTCTTGTGCTCGTAGGGTGCTTCCATCGACTTCCTAATTTTGAAACTCAAACCCATTTCACATTGCTCTGCATTTTTTGCTGTTGGGTGGAGGAATGAAGGATGATCGATAAAAGGCCATATACGCTATCTTAATTTCATCGCTGTGTTTGTGGGTATGAAGCATACTATATTGGAGGGCTGAAATGACGAGAGATATCGATGAACATAGTTCCATGTGATAATGATTTGGGTGTAATTGAAATTTCATTCAAAAAATTATGGCAGATACCAAAAACCTAAAATATTTAGGGCATGTTTGGTTTCCATTTTTACAAACCAAACCATAATTTATAATAATCATTTTCTCCTTTTTCATCCAAACAAGTTTTTAGTAAACTTTTCTATTTTTATCCAAATTTCATTTTTGTAAACTGTGGTTATTTTAAAAGTACTTTTACAAAAAGACAAAACAAACGGGCACCTAAGTTGTACACAAACGTGCATATAAAATGTTTGAAGCAGTGCTGCCTAAACAAAAAATTGACACATAGAATTACGAAAGTACGTAAATACAACAAAAACACTTATAGACATCACTGAGCAGCATCTTCAGTAAACCTAGCATCAAACGGCGCCGAGGGATGAGAATGAGCTGAATTAGCAGCAGCAGATCCAGAACCATGCTGCAATTCAATCACAAGCCAGCGAACTGCTTTACTCATCTGTTCTAACCGAACTGCACTGATGGGTGGAAGACCAGTTGTGGTAGCCTGTCCAGACTTTCCTGCCACGGAGCCTGTTGCCTCATCCACTAGACACTCTGATCCTATCCTTTGCTTCACAGACTCCACAAACTCCTCGGCTTGATCACATGCCACTCTAAATAATTCCCACTTCTGCTTAAAGTTTTCTAGAGCAGTATCTGTTGCTGTCGCTTTCTGGGCACCCACATTTTCCTTAACTTCTAGCACATTTGCTGCCGCAGCAACAAAATCTTGATAGGCATTATTTAGTGAATCCACAAGGTTGTCCATTGAAATGCACTGGATAAAAATCTTATAATTGCAGAAGCTGAGGACCATCAAGATTCCAAAGTTAGGGCTCAAGAAAATCATATGCACTCAAGTCTCACATACTGATTACCACAGTTCCCAGACAAAATTACAAAGCAGAACATCTAAATCCTAGTTTACAAAAGCAGTCTGCAAATCCAGATCAAACGAACAAGCCTTAGAAACCATTTGTCATTCTTATGTCTCTAGTTATATCACCATTTCAGGCTCTACGAAATTCTCTCTTTCACCATGGAAACCTAGCCATAAAAATCCTAAGATTTTTAATAAACACCAGCTGAATGCCCTTAATATAAAAGCTTCAAATCAGATCACACACAAATCCCAAAATTGAAAGAATATATATATTGAGGTGCAATGTAATTTTATGAACACTAATTCTACTCATCTAATATAAACAAAAGCTTTGAGTTGACATCCTTAAATGTTAATTGTGTATATTTTTTAACAAATTTGCTAAGTTTTGACTTTACTCCCTGTTTACTTGGGCATCCTGACTGAGACAATCAACTGCACTATATGATTTAATGACCCTTTGCTAAAATTTTTTTGATTGTAGGTTTACCATGATTGATGAACTTCAAGCCTGGCAATTGTCAAATAATGATTCTCATATTTGGTATATAGATAAATGCATATTATCTTAAAATTACCAGAGCAAGAGAGATATTATGCATCCATGTAACAAAATAAGATGCAATTTGTTATGAGAAAAGTAGAAAAGAAGTATTATTTCATCAAAGACATCCATTACAATACTATATCTCCCTATGTATACTAATAGGAGAGTTATGTAACTATCTAACCCCATCTCCCAACAAGCTAATATTCCTAATTACCACGTAACACAATCCCCACCCCACCCCCCTCCCCCAAAAAAAAAACACAAACAAAAAAAAAGATGCAATTTGAATGTATAGGAACTAATCCTTCACATCATCTAAATCTTTAAAAGACTTAATAGGATTATTTCAAGTCATATACTTCTAGAAAAATTGAAAAACAAAACACAGAAGAATCTTGATAAATGTAGCATCACGATCATGTATTCATGTTATATTCCAGAAATCTGAAAACCTTAGAAAGAGATACAGGGAAGAATGAGAGAGAGAAAGAGAAAGATAAGACAAAGGAGGAGAGAGAAGAGATAGGGGGTAAGCTTCAGCTGGCAAAACCTCTATTCCATCAGCAACTAAGGTGTTTTATACAGTATACATACTTAAATTGTTCATGCACACTCGTTGGTGAAAGTAATTAAGCGAAGGCCTCCAAGTGAAAACAGTTATACTTAAGAAGCAGTTGCAAGGATTGATTCAGAGTTAAACCTAAGTAGTGAATCCATCATATCCATTCTTCAGAAAAACTAAAATGCCCGAAACAGAAAGCATTCCCTCATCACTAAGAATATGGACCTCCATGAGTCACTGATGAAACCAAGGCAGTATGGGATACTCACATCTCACATTTAGGGCATGCTAGGTTAGGGGGAATGGAAAGAAAAGAAGAGGGAAAGGGAGTGGGATAGCTGTTTGGTAGGATGTACTGCATTCTTCAGGTGATTCCAACAGAAATAATCTAGCTCCAAAGGATTCCTTCACATCCTGTGAGGAATTTTACGGTGCACTTTAGAATCCAATGATAAAAAACCAAAACTGCCCTTGGAATGTCACAAGCTTTCATTTTGCATTATCTCTGCCAATGCAACAGCAATCCCAAATCCCAATTAAAGAGAAGAAACGTGCCTTCCCAACGATGAAGAACAGAGGCAGTATTTTTATAATGCAATGAAGTGCAATTTATGTAAATATCATAGGAAACAAATAATTACATCAGCAAACCTACTCAGCGCATAATTTCTTTCTTCATATAAGATATACAAAATGAGCCAATCTGCAAGAGCAATTGATTCTTGCAGCTATTAACATGGTGGATGCTAATTAAAAACCAAGTACAAGACCATTAACCCAACGGAATAGCGGAAGAAGGTGCCGAGCAAGGCAAGCGAAGGAAAAGGATAATACAAGTAATGGCCAATAGCGAGACACAGATGGTGAAAAGCAAAATGCAAATAGCAAATCCTAAAAGAGGAAGAAAAGGAAATTTCCATCAAGGGAGGAAAGTTCAAAAGCAAAGGACGAGGAAAGAAGATATTAAAAGAGAAGAGAATTGATCAAATCCAAGATCCACAAAGCCTTACCGTATTCTGCAACACTAAAACCCGAACTCGAACTCGTCGATCTCCTCCTTGCCGCTGTTCTGGTTTCACTTCACGAAGCCGCTAGTGGTTTCACTTCATGGAAGAGCAGGAGAGGAGTGACAAAGAAAATCGGTTCTCCCAGAAGAAAGAAAATCGTTGCTCTCAGCACGAACGGCAAAAGATCGGTGCTCTCAGCTTAATCGGATGATTCTTCGTAAACGGACATTCAGGATAAGTTTTAGAAATTAAATGATGTGGCGCGACTTTAATCATTAGATAAATCCAACGGCCCATGTAATGAGATGGGCAGCCTGACCATCATTCTCAACCGGCACAGGTTCGATTCCCGGCGTTCAAAACTCTCGAATCTAACCCCTTTCATTTGTTAGTTTTTTTCCCCATAATTTTTTGTTATTTTTAAAATAAAGTTAATTTTATTCATTTGTATTTTTCTCTTACTTTTATTCTATTAACTATTATTTAAATATATTTTTTTGAATGAAAAGAATATATATTGATCAATAGAAAAGCATATGTACAATTACAACAGAATGACAAAAAAAAGTAAGAAAAAAGCGCTTTAAAAGCTTATAAAAATTGAAGCACTCTTTCCAAACTAATTGTGTTGTTAACTAAGGAGCTAATCTTCAAAAGAAGCATATTCTAGGAGAATTATTCATTGTTAAAAACTATGATTCCTAACCTCCCAAAATTTCCGACACAAATAACCAATGAAGAAATGCCGTTGCTTTTCTCGTGCTTCGGGTGAATGTTGTCAAGAGGTTAATCAAGGAAAGTATCCAAGTGAGAGTGGGGAATAGTCAATCTTCAAGTTTTGTTGGCTAAAGAACAATCACGCAAGACATGGTTAATGTCTTCGATAGAATTTCCACACCCGGCGGATTAGGTCATGTGTCTTCGTGTTCTTTGTTGATTAGTGAGTAATTTCCCCTTCATAATAAGCCAAAGGAAAGTTTGTACCCTCTGAGAACCCGGCCATTTCCAAATGATCTCCCATTTGGTGCCATCTTCTAGCCAATTATTTTGGCTCATAACAGGGTAAACCGGTGAGACACTGAACTTACCTGTAGTAGAAAGAGTCCAGTGGTAGACACTTTTAGAATTAGAGTCAATCTAGATGGACTTAGCAAGAATACCTTCAACAATATCTTTAGGAAGGATATGCTCAAACAAGTATCGCTTCCATAAGCCATTATTGTTAACAAAACTTGCAATGGTTTCAAGGAGGTTGTCTAGAGGTATGCCAGCATAGGAGAGATTTTTCAGAGGCCCCGTCTCCAACCCAATTATCCTCCTAAAACCTGGGATCCTTCACATTTCCTGGTTCCCAACTTATGTGTAAGTTAACATCATTCCAGAGTCTACAAAGATTCTTCCAAAGATAAGAACTATCCCTCTTACTAGGGATTGACTTTGAGAATCGGTCATCCCATATTTGCAGCGCAGGGTTTTGACCCAGAGTAGATTTGCCTTGGCAAGCATCTTAAAATTCAACCTTGAAAGACAAGCATGATTCTGGGCTTGCAAGTTCTTCAATCCACAACCACCATATTTGACATGTTTGCACATATCATCCCATTTGACAAGACTGATTCCTTTATCATTATCGTACCCCTAAATAAAACACCGAATGATCTACTTAATCCTATTACATCAAGAGACAGTCAAGAGCGTACTTTGCATAGAATAGTAAGAGATGGTAGATAGAGTAAACTTGGCCAAGACAATCCTTTCCAGTATCGAAAGTGATTTTGCTTTCTATCCAAAAAGCTTTTTCTGCACCCTATCAATGATATAATTGTAAGTTGCCTTAATAACTCTCCCTTAGATAAGAGGAACCCCAAGATAACGCCCTAAATAATAGGTATGTTGGTAATTAAGTTTGTGACATATATTGTTCCTCATATCGTGAGAGAAGTAGGGCATGTTTAATTCATATTTCCAAGACAGTTTTTTTTATTTTTGAAAATAGAAAAACAGAAAAATTTGTTTGATAAATATGTTTTTTATAAACTGTTCTAAAAAATAGAAGAATAAAAGAACAGAAAACTCAGAATATCTTTAAAGTGTTCTGTAATTTTTGTTTTAAAAAACATAAAAAAATGTAGAAAATACCTACTTTATTAATGGAAAAATTATAAATTTTGAATAATTTATTTAAAACTTACTATTTATGATTTTAGGAATAATTATTTAAATGATTTTTTTTATTTTCTTGTTTCCGAAACTTGTTCTGAAAAATAGTTTTCCAAAACTGTTTTGAGAACAATAAAATAGAGAACACTGTCAAACAGGCCCGTAAATTTTTTATTTTAAGGGACTAATCTTATGGCTTGAAGAAGCACAGAAATTGCATAGCATCCGTTGAATCAAATTAACCTAAACCTCAAAGCTATTACTAAATAAAATAAGATCATCAACCAAAAAGAAATAGTAAAAAGGAATTCCTCTCTAACCCAATTTTATAGCCCGCCAATTGCCATTAGCTACTTCAAAATTAATGGATTGGGACAGGCGCTCCATGCAAATGCCTCATTGAGGAGAAAATTCATGGATTGGGGCTTCATTCCATAAAATTTGCAATAAGAAAGTGTAAATATTTTGTATAACAACTTGAATCATCTAGTCTGAGATCTAAATATCTCGTAAAGTTTACTCTATAAAATCCCATCGAAGACGATTAAAAGCCTTTTCAAGATCAATTTTAATGGCCATTCAACTAGTTTTCCCCTACCTAAGCTGCTGCATGGAATGTATATCTTCATGAGCTATGACTATATTATCAACTATGCTTCAGCCCTCAATGAAATTTGTTTGGCATGGAGAAATTAGAGTAGGCATTGGAGGCTTAAGGCGATTAGAGATGACCTTTGTGATCACTTTGTAGGCAACATTACAGAGGCTACCCGGGTGAAATTCATTGAGGTATCGCCGAGATTCAACTTTTGGGTTAAGGGCAATGAGGGTACGATTAAGAGTAGGATCTAGGGTGCCTCCTTCAAACAAGCCTTTCACCATAAGAAATAGAGAATTACCTATAGTGTCCCATTGGCTTTGGAAGAAAAGGGCATGCAAGCCATCAATCCCCAGGAGATTTAATGAGACTGATATCAAACAAGGCTTGCCTAGTTTCCTCTTTGGTGACAGAGCAATCGATAGCATATAAGCGTTGAAAAAGGTTTTTCGCCAGCGTTAAGAGAGATGCAGCATCACTAACCCAATTCCCATCGTCAGAACAGAGTTTAAGGACTCGGTTTCGTCTAGATCAAACGAGGGCATGCTTATGTAGAAGCTCGTATTACGGTCACCAAGGGAGATTCAATTACTTCAAGATTTTTGAAGCCACAGTAGTTCCTCTTCTAAACAAGAATCCTCATATTGCACTCGAAGCGATTGATCTAGCTCGAAGAGATTAGGAGAAGGGAAGATGGACTCGAGCTTGTTCTGAACCCCATTGATACGACGAAGCAACTAACGTTTTCTGCTTCCAATGAGCCCAAAGGTTTCGGTATTCCAAGTTTCGGCTTTACAAGAAGAAACGGCCAACATTTCAACGAGAGGTTCGTTACGGGCCCGGGAAATTTTAACGGCATAACCAGGATGCCAAAAACTTGAAGTTTTTGTTTTGGGCTGAGGGAAAGTTTTTGTAGCCCAGCTCAACAAGCAGCGGTCTGTGGTTAGATTGTAACTTGGGTAAGTGATGAACAGTGGAATTGGGGCATGAACAAGCCCACTCAGCATTAGCAAGTGCACGGTCAAGCCTCACGAGTAAGGTACGCTCAATATTTAAATATATTTTGTTTTACGTCTCTATTTTTTGAATATTTCTATCTTCATTTTATTCCTTTCTTAATCTTTTCCATTTTATTGAAAAAATTTTTGAGCTTACCAAGTTTTTTGGGCGGAAAAACTTACCAAAATTAACCTATAGTATAATGCTAAAGTTAAGTGGATTGGTTATCTATTCTTCTACATTACTAGCTAACTCTTGAAAAAATTTTTTTTTTTACCTCATTTAGGTGCCATGATGCAACAATATCATGCAGAATATTACAATTAAATAAATTAATTAACAGGGGAAAAAAAGCACAAAGAACCACGATAAAATGAAATTTTAGATTCTCTAATATATATGCATCTCTCTAATACATTCTGCTACACTCACGAAAAGCTAAGGGAAAAAAAAAATGGAGAGCCTCCCTATTTTGAGCTCTAGGGCACCGGGATGCGCATTTGAGGGTTTGGACTCAACAAAATGATAACAGTTCTTTAAACATCAGCATTAGCCTCCAGCAATATTCGCTGAACCAGGTCATGCTTTGTTTCTTCAGAAGTAGAACATCCAACAGGTAATAAACTATATGTATAAATATATGTATATATATAGATATATTTGTGAAAGTCACTGTAATTTACTTCAGTTCAGTAGCCAACAAAGAAAAAAGAAAATATACGGGATTCAAACATAAAGAACTAAGACATTACCCAAAAAAAAAAAAGCCTAAACATCAATTGTTATCATGTATTAAGAACTAACTCAGGTTCAGTTCAGATTTTTTAGTTCAGAGGTTTGGATAAAAATCAAACCATACCAAATAAAACCAATTAATTTGATAGAAGGTAGAGAACTTCATCAATTTAGCTACTTAATTGTTTGGTTCGATTTTTTATCAATTTAAATTAGTTTGGATCATGCTAAAATAAATATTTTTAGTGAAAAAATATGTTGAATTTTTAATAAGTTAATTAGATTTAAATTTATACTTCTTTTTTATAATGAAAATTAATATTCTTATTCTTAAAATCATATTTTCAATAAATTTGTTTCTTACTAATTTAGTATGTTACTTATTTAAATTTTGCATGGACTATATCTTTCAACCATGTTTTTTATTGATTATCTATTGTAGTCTTAAGTGCATTGTAAGCTTATTGAGCTATTAAATTATTTATGGCCTTAGAATGAGATTTTTTTTTTGGAAGATTAAACAATAATTAAAAAATGCATAACTATTCATGAAGAAAACATAAATAATTCCTCCGAATCCTAAATATAGGGTATCTTCTAGAATCTCTACTTAGTTCAAAATATACAACATCATGTAATATTAACTACTTTTTTTTCAATTCTACCCTTATATCTTTTTTTGCAAAATCACATAATGTGTCATGGGGACTCGTTATTCATTTATATATAGAGGTGTGTTACTGTAGTAAATAGGGGTAAAATGAGAAGCAATTAACATTTTTTGAGAATATTAAGGATATAACTATTTTTTCTTAAAATATGTGAATTAGTTAATAATATCCTATATTTAGGATTGATGGGAGTATTGGATTGAATTTAAGGTTTGTTTTAGTTTAGTTCAAGTTCTTGAGGGTACATAAACTCGAAGCTAAACCAAATAAATTGTTTTGGCAAGGTTGAAAATTGAAGGAAGCCTTAATTAAAGTAAGCTTAGATCAATTCTTATCAATTCAGTTTGGTTTAATTGGTTTATATCAATTTTGAATACCTTTTTTTTTTTCAAGAAAATGGGAATATTATTACGATAGAAAATACAGCAAGCCTAACCTCCTAGTAATATTAAGGCTAGTAAAGGTACATTAGGAGAACGAAGGGAAAAGTTGAGTTTAGGAGGGGGCAACAGCTAGTTCAAAGCAATAAGAGTTTGATTATACATAAAAAGGATTCAGTGTAGAAAGTGATTGGGGTTGGTAAGCTCTTCAATAAATAGCAATTTTTTTTCTAGCCTCCCATAGTTTCCAATATACGATCCCAAACGGGATATGCCAATTATTAGCTCTATGGTGGAGGTTGTGGTAAAACCAAATATTGATGGGCTTAGTGTAAAACGATATTTGCAAGTCAGTAGGCATGAGTTCTTTCCAAAGTTCCTTAGCAAGCACACACTCACACATGACATGGTTGATATCTTTAGCATCCTTAAAGCAAATTTCATAGGTTGTGCTGTTGGTCATGTGGCTTCTTGTCCTCTCACAGTTGATGAGTAATTTCCTTTTAATGGCTAACCAAATGAATGTTTTTGCATGCTGCACTCCTAACCATTGCCATACAAGCTTCCATTGGTTATCTTTGTCTTTTGAATTGGTCTATGAGATGGGCTTATAAGTAGTCTTAACCATGAAGACCCTTTTTGTGGAGTAAGCCCATGTATTAGCATTTTGCCACGCCATCTTCCTTGTTTTTTAGGGGGGGTGCTACTATTTAGAACTTTATTCCTGTAGGTAGCAAATGATCAAAGGTTGGCTAGTTTTAAGTCTCTTGCTCATTAACATACGCTATCACGGAGTTATTAAACTCGTTATCATTGATATCATCTAGGGAGGGAACCTTGAGGGGGCCCAATTCCCCCACCCAGTTATCTAGCCAAAACTTTATAGAAGAGCCATTACCAATGTCCCAAACAATTCCCAGGTTGGTGTCTTCCCATACGTTAAGGATGCTTTTCCAGGTATGGGAGTATGCTTTCTTGCTCAAGGGTTTTTTCTGATCTTCACTCCAGCTATACTTGCCTCTCAAAACTTGTACCTATAATTTATCCAATTATGTAATGAGGTTGAAAGCCAATTTCATGACGAGTGCTCTATTCTAGGCATTTATACTTTTGAGGCCACACCTATGATGCTCATATGGCTAACAAAAGGAGGACCATTTCATTAAGTTGATCCCTCACGAGTTTGCATTACCTTCCCATATGAACTTCCTTATTACTTCCGCGATTTTGTCACAAGTGGCAGCTGGCAATTTGGCTATTTGCATAACATAAGAGGGAACTGCAGATAAGACCGATTTGGCAAAGGTGATATGCCTAGCAAGAGAGAGTGTCTTTGCATCCCAGTAAGCAAGTCTTTTCTAGATCCATTCTATAACATAGTGGTAGGTTGCTCTGGAAACTTTGTCATGCAAAAATGGGACTCCCACGTACCTTCCCAGGTTCTTAGTACTCTGAAAGCCCATGGAGTTGCATATACACTTAGCCTCATGTCTCTCTACATTTTTTGAGAAATAAATCCTTATTTTGCTAGCACTAACTTTGTGTCCCAAGCTGCTGTAGAACTCTTCAAGCATTTTCCCTATTAAGTTAATCTAACTAGAGAAGGTGTTGCCAAACAGGATAAGGCTGTCTGCAAAGAATAAGTGGGATAATGGTGAGCTATTCCTCCCTAGCTTTATGGGGTGTCATCTGCCTTGGTTGACTTCCTTAGTGATTGTCTGGGATAATCTCTCCATGCACAAGGCCAAAATATCTGGGGAAAGGGGGTTGCCCTGTCGAATTCCTCTAGATAGAGTGAATTCGCCAAAGGGACTGCCATTCCAGAGAACCTGCATCAAAGTAGTATTTATATAAACCACAATTAAGTGGATGATTTTGTTAGGGATACATATATCTAGCATAGTATCTTTGATGAAGTTTTAACTTAGTCGATTAAAGGCCTTCACCATGTCCACTTTAATTGCCATCCATCAGCCTTTACCATGCTTCCTTCTCATGTTGCATGTGTATGACTTCTTGGGCTATAATGATAATATCAATGATGTTCCTCCCTTTGATGAAGCTAGATTGCTGTTGACCCACATGGCTAGGCATAAGAGGCTTTAACCTGTTAGCTAACACCTTGTAATGATCTTGTACACGGAAGAACAATGGCTGATAGGTGAGAAGTCTTTAAAGATCTTAGGATTATCAATTTTTTAGACAAGAGTGATTAGTGTTTTGTTGAAGCATGGATTAAGTTCACCTCGATCAAAAAAGTCCTTCACAAAGGAGTGTAGGGTGCTTCAACTGTTTTATATTGATTTTGATAAAATAAAGCATGTATTCCATCATGTCCAAGGGCTTTCAAGGGATGCATTTGAAACAGTGCCTACTTAACCTCTGCCTGAATGACTTCACTATTCAATATGTCCAGGGTAGAGGAGTCAAGGGCTAAAAACATACCCTTGTTATAGTTAGAGCAGTCATTAGGACCATTAGGGGTATAAAGGTTATGGAAAAAATTGACTGCAAGATCTTTCAAGGTAGCATCATCAGAGCACCAATTGCTATCCTCATCTTTTAACAAAGAGATTTGGTTTCATCTACTTCTCAAAGTTATTCTAGCATGGTAGAAGGTTGTATTTTTGTCACCCCAGTTAATCCAATTAGTCCTCGACCTCTGCCTCCAAAGAGATTTCTCTTGTTCACATGTTTGTTCATATTCATTCGTGAGGACCTGTTCCAATTCATACAAACTGATTGGTCTGTGGGCCTCTAAGGTGTGTTAGATACCGCCAATTCTTCTCTTAAGTTTATTTTTTTCGCTTTGTGATATGACTAAATGTGTTAATATTCCATACTTGGACTTCAGTAACAAAGCAATTAAGATTTTCCTCTAAAAGGTCGGGTGGGCTCCAATAGCATTGGATCAAGGAAGTGAAATCGGGGTGATGGGTCCAGACCTCTAGGAAGTGAAAAGGATAGAAGGCCCTTATTTGAGGAAAATTCGTGGTATTGATAAGGATGGGTTTGTGATTAGAACCAATTTTGGGGAGGTGATGCACTGAGGCTTCTAAAAAGAGAGAGGCCCATGAGTGGTTGGCTAGACAACAGTTAAGTCTTTCCAGTAAGGTACCTTGTCACCATGTATAACGTGGACCTTAAAAGCCAAGGTCCATCAAGTTTAGGAAGTTAATGAAGTCCAAAAAGAAAGGACAACCTGAATTGCTCATTTTTACACCCCAACATTGTTCATCAGAGGAAAGGAGGTAATTGAAATCACCAGTTAATGTCCATGGTTTGTTGGGGTTAATAATGCTAAGGTCCAATAGGCTCGCAAGAGAAGACAATGAATTGCCGAGTTAAGTCTCCCGTAAATTGCTATAAATTGGAAGAAAGTATCAGTACCGCATATGGTCATATGGCTGCAAATGAATTATCGGTGGGCTTGATTTTATAATGATGTTAATGTTATCATCGCATAAGAGCTAGATTCCCTTTGAGAACCCAATTGCTTTGATGTCCCTATGGGATGAATTGAACCAAAGCAGTTTGATCACCTTGTCTGCATTGTGACCAAAGGTATGGGGTTTTGTGGGTACCACAATGTTTGGTTTGTGTTCTTTCATGAAATCCTTGAGTATTTTAGAGAAACTTTTGCTGGTTGCCCCTTGGAAATTCTATACAGATAGCTTTAAATTAATGGGAGGTAATGGAGTCTGGAGTTCTATATCAGAGCTATAAATGGCCTCTCCATCATCCAACGCATCATCATATCTGCTTTCACCATCATCCTCTATGAATGCTTCATCTAGAGCACCTTTAATGGCCTCGATAATGCTTATGGATAGTTATTTCCTCACCTCTTTTTTTTTTTCACTTGGAGACTTCGCTTCTTGAGAGCATTTTGAAGCTTGACCCCTTGTCTTTGGGTTTTCCTTCTAAGTTGCTTTATGTCCGATGAAACATTTTCTTTGCCCAAGGATGTTGATTTATGATCTAGAGGGTATTAGAGGGGCTTGTGGGTGTTGTGGGGTTCTTCAATGAGGACAGCTAAGTACGAGTCTTTAGATAATGTGGTAGTAACAGGCCTTTCATAATAGGGTTTGCATGTAGGTTAATGAGAGGTGTGTTAAATGAGCTGGCTTTCCAAGAAGAGGGGTGAATTGGGAAGATTAAAATTTTCTGCAAAAAGTCAAGAAGGTAAAGAAAGCAAAGTATGACAGTAAAACAGAGTATAAATGAATAAACTATAAAAGTAGCAGTAAAGAGAAGAAAACTCATATATTTATCCTGGTTCGATCTCTCCACTTGATCTACGTCCAATTTCCAAGTCACCACTTGAGATTTTCCACTATTCTGCAAGAATTCAATGGGCTTCTTACAAATGCCACAGTACAAAGATGATGCTTTGTTTCTAGAGCTCACTCTTTCACTCTATGCACTCTTACTAAGTGCTTCCCCAATCCCTTGTGATATCCCCTCACAAGAAAATCTTTCTTCCAGATGAAGATAAGATTGTTTACAAAGATTAAACTCTCTTAGATAGAGTGAATATGAAAGTTGAAGTACAAATATTGAAGTGAGAGAGTAAGAGACTTTGAGTAGATAATTTGGCAGAGTTTTAATATATACACAGTTAAAATCATTACCCACAACTTCAAATGATGTTATATTTATAGATTTAGGTCTCAACTATACGTTAGAGACACAATCTATCCGTTGGAGAAGTTATCTAATGGTTACTATGAAAAACTATCCGTTAACCAACCACATTTAATGCTTCTGACATTCTGAAATTCTGAAATTCGAATTTCAGTTGGTTAACAGACGAATTTCGCAGAACTGAAGACTAGAGACTTCAATGTTGATTGCCCGAAGTTCGTCTGTCATGAAGTGAAGTTCGAATTTTGATATTTGGAAAGTGTTTCTATGTTGTGACATACGAATTTTCAAGTAGAAAGTTTTTCTGTTAAGTGTGAACAGTATTCTCAATTTGCTACAGTGCCTTCGAAATTCAAATTTTGGAACTCCAAAATTCGTCTGTCCGTAGCTGGCTTATAAGGCACAACAGTTCATCTAATTTGAAATTCAAATTTTCAAATGGCAAAATTCGTCTGTCAGAGAGACCTCTTTTCAAACTTACTTCAAAATTCGAATTTACAAATACTGTTATTCGTATGTCAATATATCAATATATCTGACTTACAAGCTTTGTTTCTGAAATTCGAATTTTCATGTTCAAAGTTCGTCTGTCAGTGAGCAATTTTGAAACTCAATCTAAACTAGATTTCAGGTGAACTTTGACATAATTTCAGACAAATTTCTTTAGTTTTCATAAGTTTCATTTTGTCTGAAATTCAAATTTTCAAAACTCAAAGTTCATCTGTTACTGAAAGCTCCTTTCAGACACTTATCAAAATTGAATTTTCTCTAGTCAAAATTCATCTATCAGAGAGTCTTCTCTTCAGACTTGTTCAGTTTCACTACGAAATTCGAATTTCCAAAACCAAAGTTCAAATTTTTAAGATGACAAATCAGTATAAACCTTTCAAACTTCGTCTGTTGGTGGGTGTTTTTCAAATATTCCATGATTTAACATAGAATCAAAGTTTTAAAATATTTTTTCATCAAATCAAAGTCTTTTACTCAAATCAAAATATTACTTAACATCCTACATAAATCTTTGCACTGATTTCTCTATGATTCCTTCACTTGAACCTTTTGTGCACATTTGATATCTTTATTCCAAGCTCTTGAAGGTTGGTTTACAATCATCAAAACACTTGATTCAACAAGGTGGGCTATGGAGAGGAGACTAAAGGATGTTCAGGCATGTGGTCTTAGGTGGGATCATAGGTTTGCTTGGGCTTGATGGGGTTGGTTGAGTGTGAACTTGTTTGTTGGGCTTTTGGATTGTCATGAATAAATTTAGGCTTTGGTGCAACTAAGTATTTGCCTTTGAAGGTTTAGCAGGGATGACATAGGTATAAGGGGATTTGGGCAAAAGTATTATCTTTAAGGTTGGAGGGAGATTTGAGAGAGTTAGGGTGTATGAGCATGTAAGGCATATTTACCACCTTTTGTACGGAAGCTTGGTTTGGTGGATGGGGTTGGTAAGGCTTAGGCATGTCTGATTGCATAGCTGATGTTGACCCTTGGCCAGGTTGCAAAGCGGCTTCATCATTTGGTGACTAGTGTTGCTTAGTCCTCAGAGGCAAGGATGTTGAATCTTGTGCCTAAGCTTACATAAACAAGTCCTCAGAGCTTACACCTTTATTAAAACAATTATGTCAACCTTTTTTTTAATTTCCCAAATCTATTACAACTAGACAGGAATTTGAGTCTTTGTAGCTGTTAAAGGGTAATACAAGGAAAAAGAAAGACTGAGGGAGTAGGGTGGGTCCTAGCCATTAGTGGGACCCTCGTCTTTCTCTCTCCTCCCATTACAGTGTAATAGCTACAGATATTTTAGGGTTTCAACTATATGTAGTTTTCATGTTTAATTTTGCACACAACCCGAAATAAAGTGTTTATAATATGAACTTAAATGTTAAAAAGATAAGATTAATTTTCAAGAATTTTTTAAATTATTATCTCTCATATGCTTTTTAAGAAAAAAAATCTAATTACATTAAAAAAAAGTAAATGTTAGGGAATTTGTGATAAAGCTTAGAGAGATAAAGAAGCATGTTATACATTCGTTAGTTATGGAGACCATCCAAACCATAGCCTACAAGTCCAACAATAGAGATTCAATGTCCCAAAGAATCCAATATAAGTTATTAGAGGTCTAATGATTCAAGATCGAGCTAAAACTATGAATGAAGCATTACAAGGCTTGATAAAAAAATTACAGGAGGATAACTCCATGTTTGAGGAACAAGAGGCTTCTAAGCCCATTGTTTAAAAAAGAATAATAATTCTGATTGAAGTCTAAGTTTTAAGTGAGGCTTAATTCCCGAATTAAGGCCTAATAATAGAAGAGCTTACTTAATAAGGCATTTTAATTATTTTTAGGATAATTTTTCAGATTTATTTTATTTTAATTTGATTTGATTTAAATTAGAATTATGATAATTGTGTGGTTTTCTATTTATATTCAAATGGACCAATAATAGATTTAGATTTAATTTAATTTAGTTTGAACTTTATTAGATAGAGCTTATTTTTATTTAATAGCTCTTAGAGATTCATTAGGATTTAGTTTTTTTTTTTCTATTTATAGACCTTTGTGGTGCCATTTTTTCTATAGATCAATAATATTCAAAGTTTATTCAATTAGTAGTTTCACTAGTTTTTTGTATTTTTCCTAGAATGCAAATTTCAACTTATCAAGAGAATTGAGGCATGTTTGATTGTGTTTTCTATTTTATTGTTCTCAAAATAGTTTTGTCAAACTATTTTTGAGAATAAGTTTTGAAAACAAGAAAATAAAAAAATATGTTTGAATAATTGTTCTCAAAATCATAACTAGTGAGTGATAGATAAGTTATTCAAAATCTATAACTTTACCATTAATGAGGTGGATCTTTTTCATATTTTCTTGTATTTTCTAGAACAAAAACTATAAAACATCTTAAAGATGTTCTGAATTTTTTGTTATTTTATTTTTCTATTTTCCAGAATAGTTTATAAAAAATATGTTTACCAAACAAGTTTTTTTGTTTTTCTATTTTTTAAAATAGAAAAAATGTTTTCAGAACATCTGTCAAACAAGACCTTGATCTCTCTCTTGTGGCATCCCCCTCTGAATTTCTTAGAATCCTTATATTTTATAGGGTTTTAGAGTTTTGATCATCCCTTCCCTTTGGGTTCGTGCTTCAGCTTTGCAGACAACTTGACTTTCTAGGTTCCTAAGGTATTGATCCTAGATGATCCACATCAATTGGTATCAGAGCTTTGATGGAGTTTAGAGGGTACAACACATAAGCATCCTTATCCAAGTCATCAAACACGTCATCCTACATCATTCCTTCATTAGTTTCAAATCCTGCCAAACAGGCCCTTACTTCCAAAATCACACAAACGCTTTCTCCGTTGCAAATTTCTAGATTTCGTCGTTATCTTCAAGCACAACTTCAGTCCCTCCTCAAGCAACAAATTCATCCTTCTTTCCACCAAATTCAGATCCTCCCATCCTTAAATTAAACACAGTCTTTCCTATTCTTTAGCCATCATAACATCTTGCCTTCCCAAGTCATTTCGGTGTTGTCTTCTCCACAAAATAAAATCTGGTTCATCTCTTTCATCAAATTAGTTCGTCTCTCGTTGCTTATTCAAATTCGACTATAAATCCCAGATTCAAGTCTCTACAGTAACATCCCCTCTTTTCTTACTCCTAAGAGTTGTAACTCAAACTTCCTTTTCTTCTTTCCGATGTCTCTTTTTCTCTGTTCGTTCAACGTCTTCCATTCATCATTTTGAAGCTGTAAAAATTGCTCTTAACTGCCAAATAACTTGTGAAATTGTGTTTTGCATCAGTCTTTCCCAAACTTTTATCATTTAAGTCACATGTTTTATTATCTTATTGATTGAATTAATTGCCTTATGAAAAATTTGATTTGCTGAAAATTCTTAGGTGGCTTGGCTGATTTAAAAAAAAAAAAAAGAAAGGCCAAAAAAAAGAGAAAAACAAAGAAAAGAAAAAGCTAAGAAAATAGAAAGTTTGCATCCTTCTATTGTTGGCTAGATATTTGTTTACTTGGTGAAAATTTTTTTCCTCTGAATTTGCTATCGTTGTTCTCTTAGTCATTAAGTTAAGGATTTGCTTTAATTTGATTCATAGTTTTATCTTAGTTTCTTTGAACTCCAAAATTATATATTGATTGTCACATACACAAAATTCTCTTAATTGAGTTTCCTTGATTCTATTAAGAACATATAAGATACTAGTGTGAGTGGTAAAAGGCAAGAGAAAGTGTGAGCTCATTATAAGAAAAGGCCAAAAAGAGTATAAACACGAGTGAATTTTACATAAAAACTGAGTGAAACACATGAGAAGAGGGAGTGAGTTTTCTTTCATAAAATATTTTTTCTCTCTTTTCTTAATTTTTACATGTTGGCAAACATGTCCAAAAGTGAAATAGAACGTGAACTAAATTTGAAAATTACTCTCAAAGCCTTGTGTGATTAATTCAAGCATATGAGAGCTGACATGAAAAACATGAAATATGAAATTAGAGGCAAAAAGTCGAGACCTTGACTCTTTGAAGATGATGAAGTAAATTCAGAATGTGGTTCCTCTTTCAGAAATAAATCATCCTCTAAACGAGATAAAGATTTTGGCAGCATTAAGCTGAAAGTTCCTTCTTTCCAAAGAAGATGTGATCCGGATGCATATCTCGAATGGGAAAGAAAAGTGGAGATAGTATTTGAATGTCATGAATACTCAAAAGAAAAGAAGGTGAAACTTGAAGCCATTGAATTCACTGAATATGCAAGTATCTAGTGGGATCAATTGCAATGAAATAGAAGAAGATATGATGAAGAACCCATCAACACATGGCGCAAGATGAAAACTCTTATGCAGAAGAGTTATATCCTTAACTATTATTTTCGTGACGTACATATTAAATTATAAGCTCTTGAATAGGGATTGATGTCTGTTGATGAGTATCACAAAGAGATGGAGCTATTCATGATTCAAGCTGAGTACAAGAAGATATTGAGCAAACTATGACTTGCTTTATTTGTGGGTTAAGATATGAAATTAGAGATAAAATTGAACTTGAAAACTATGTCACCATTGAGGAATTACTTTACAAGGCAATTTATATTGAGAGGCAATTAAAGAATAAGAAGTCTAGCTTATCTACCTACTGGAGAAATAATCCTATCTACAAAGTAAAAGAAGCTAAAACAAAGGAAAAGCCTCCAAAAGCCAAATCTACTATGAAGTCCAAAGATGATTATAAAACCAAATTTGCCCTTTAAAGAGCAAGATGAACACTTCCATGTCTTCTAAACCTCGAGACATTTGTTGCTTCAGGTGTCAAGGATTTGGACACATAGCTGCCCATGTCCAAACAAAAAGAAAGTTTTATTACTTGATAGTGGAAATATGAAATATGCAAGCTCCAATGATGATGAAGAAAAAGAAAATAATGACCTTACAACCCCTCCTCTATCTAATGTCTTAGAAGATGAATATAACCATCCCATTGGCTAAGACATTTGTGTGACAAGGCGAGCTCTTAGCATTCAACCAAAAGAAGAGCATAATGTTGAATAGAGGGAACTGTTTTTCCATTCTAGGTGCTTCATCCAAGATAAGGTATGTAGTCTAGTTATTGATAGTGGTAGCTACACTAATGTGGCTAGTATCTTACTTGTTGAAAAATTGAATTTACCTCTTATTAAGTATCCTAGGCCATATAAGTTGCAATGGTTGACTGATTGTGAAGAGATTAAAGTTTATAAGCAAGTTTTTGTTACTTTCACTGTTGGGAAGTATACAAATAATATGCTATGTGATGCTGCACCTATATTTGCTAGGTATTTGTTACTTGGTCGTCCATGGCAATATGATAGATACGTCAATCATTATGGGCGCAAGAACTTCTACTTCTTCAAGTTCCATGGAAAGCAAGGCACACTTACTCCTCCACCTCTTTTGAAGCGTACAAAGACCAATTGAAAATTCAGAATGAGTACAAACTAAAAGATCAAAATAAGAGAGAAAAAGAGAAGAGTAAGATGAAAAATCCGAAAAAATAAAAAAAATTACAAAAAATGAAAAAAAGAGAGAAAAGTGAAAAAGTGTGGAAAAAGAGAGAAGAAAGTGAGAAAGAGAGTGAGAAAACTAATAAAGTGAGCTTATTAGCACAAAAAAGAGAAGTAAAAAAAGCATTGTATGTGAGGCAAGAAATCTTTGTACTTTTGTACAAGAATATTTATTTATCCACTAACTAACTTGATTCCTTTATGCATTCTAGTATTTCTTCTCCATTTCAGGAATTTGAATATCTCTTTCCGGAAGAAATACCCAATGGCCTGCCTCCCATAAGAGGTATAGAACATCGCATTGATTTCTTGCCTAGAGTTACCATTCCTAACTGTCCAGCATATAGAGCAAATCCAGAGAAAACAAAAGAAATTCAATGCTAAGTTGAAGAACTCATGAGAAAGGGATTCGTGAGAAAAAGTTTGAGTCCTTGTGCAGTGTCGGTGATCCTTGTACTAAAGAAAGATGGCAAATGGCGAATATATGTGGACTGCAGAGCCATCTACAAAATAACGGTAAAATATCGCTATCCTATCCCTAGGTTAGATGATACGTTAGATGAATTGTATAGTGCATCATTGCTTTTAAAATTGATCTTAGGAGTGGATATCACTAAATTAGAATGAAAGAAAGTGATGAATGGAAAACTGCTTTTAAAACTAAGTTTGGACTTTATGAGTGGTTAGTTATACCTTTTGATTTGACTAATGCTCCTAGCACCTTCATGAGTGTCACACCCGGAAATGCGACGCGGATGGCGCGGGAAATAGAAAAAAGAGTGAAATCGGCCCGCACGGAGGGAGGCCGATTTCGAGGGGGAGTCGCCACCAAAATTTTAAGGGAAATTTTGGAAAACCGGAATAAAAAACAAAAAGGGACAAGGACTGGTCTGTGAATCAAAGTTGGGTTCGGGAGTACGATTGTGAGTGGGGAAGGTGTTAGGCACCCCCACAACACCCGTTCCAAAGAACGGTTACCTTAGGTTGATCATGCAATTTTTATGGCTTTTTACAAATTTAGTTTGGTTGCCCTTTTACCATTCACATGCAAAAATAAATAAATATAAAAATAAGGAAAATGTAAAATGAAAATATGAAAAGTTAGGAAAAATAAATTAAGGAAAATATTATTTATTTATAAAAGTGGACTTGACCCAGAGTGAGAGTCTGGGGCCTACGTACCCTGCGATAGGGATCAAAGTCGACGTAGTTCGAACTAAAAATGCGTGTTACTAGGTTGGTGTTTTTTTTATTTTATATATTCTTTGAAAAGAGAGATTTATAGAAAATAATTAATCTTTTCACAAAGAAAACAATTTTTAGAATTGATTAGTGTGTTTTAACTCGTAAAAGACAAATTAATTTCCATTATCTGCTCTTTTCATTTATTATTATTTTGTTATATATATATATATATTTTTTTGTTCTACAAACTCAATTCCTAAAAAGAAAAAGAAACCTTTTTTTTCTCAAATTTTTTTTTTAAAAAAGATTAAAATTATGAGATTTTAGACATTTTATTTTGATTCAAAAAGGAAATATTTGAAAACAATTTTATTTTCACAAAATAAAATCAATTGGCTCATGTGGTGACTTTATCACTCACATTTACCCATTGATACCTAAGTGTCCACGGTAGTGTTACTCAAGACAAAAAGGCACAAAAAAAATTCGAAAGAAAACAAATAAATTTTTATTATAAAAATATATATTTTTTATATAAAAATCCTTTTAACACCTATTTATTAAAAAATGTGATCATTACATATATTTTGAAAAAAAAATAATCAGCATATGTGATGACTTCATCACTCACAAGTTACTGATTTACGCTTACATGCTCACGGTGTTACCACTCGGAGTAGAAAATACCAGTAAGAATATTTTAAATGAAAATCAAACAGCATTTATGGTGACTTGATCACTCATAATTTGCTGACTTACGTGTTTATGCTCACGGTGATATCACTCGTGGCAAAAGGCATAAAAGACTTTAAGGAATAAAATTGAAATAATAATGATGATAAAAAATAAAAAATAAATAAAATAATAATAATTTTTTATTAATAAAATAAAAAAGAGCATCTATTTTTATGCTTTAAAGTTTTCTTAAAAGACTTCATTAATCTAATAATACCTATTTTTTTTCTTTTAAGTTTTGGAAAATCAATGTGTAATCTTTCTTGAATCCTAATGTACATAAGATTAAAAAAAATTTGTTTTTTTTTTTTTGCGAAACAAAAAGCCTCATTAAGAAAAAAGAAAAGAAAGAAAAAAAATCTAAATTCCAAACTAAATCCCAACGTACGCAAGATATTGGGGATATTGGGATTTGACTTCTTCTTCTTCTTTTTGTATCCCAACGTACACAAGAATTCTTTTGAAATAATAATGATGATAAAAAATAAAAAATAAATAAAATAAATAAAATAATAATAATTTTTTATTAATAAAATAAAAAGAGCATCTATTTTTATCCTTTAAAGTTTTCTTAAAAGACTTCATTAATCTAATAATATCTATTTTTTTTTTAAGTTTTGGAAAATCAATGTGTAATCTTTCTTGAATCCTAATGTACATAAAAAAAAAATTTGTTTTTTTTTGGGCGAAACAAAAAGCCTCATTAAGAAAAAAAGAAAAGAAAGGAAAAAAAAAATCTAAATCCCAAACTAAATCCCAACGTGCGCAAGATATTGGGGATATTGGGATTTGACTTCTTCTTCTTCTTTTTGTATCCCAACGTACACAAGATATTGGGATTTGACTACTTCTTCTTTTTGTTTTATTTTTCTTTCTTTTGCAAACAAAAAGCCCCATAAAAACTAAATCTTGATATAAAGCTTAATCCCAACATGCACGAGATTGAAATTCTTTCCTCCTTTTTTTCTCTCTCTTTTTTTTTGGTAAAAAGATATATCATTCAATGAGAAAATGGACTATGTACATGGAGACACCGAAGGTCAAAGAAAAGATGCGAAACAATATGGGGACCAAAACAAAAACAAACAGGCCATCAAACAAGCCAGGATAACCCAAAAAATAAAAGAATAAAATAAGAAAAATAGAAAAATCACCCAATGATGCTCGATTGTGCGCGTGATTCACAAAAATGATTCATGAGAGAATCCTTCGCTTATGAACTTCCCAACATAAAAAACATGCATATATATATATTTTACCATAACAAGTCATTCCATGAACAAAAAGCACTCCCACAGTTCAAACAGGCCTAAAAGAAATTTGCACAACTATAGTCAACGCAGTTCACCGTAACAGAATCTAGATCTTGAAATAGCAGAAATTATTTCTCCAATCAGTATATAAGCGCATCAAACACATTTAGCATTTTCCTAAGAGGGCAGAGCCCATTTGCACAACTGGCTAACACGGTTTAATGCTAATCAATTACTAAAAAAAAAAAACTCCCAAACTATCAAAGAAATTTTGTTGTGACTGAATCATGTGGAGATAAGAATTAATGACCAGACGCGAAGGTGAACGGAAGGCAAATGATGAAACAGTCAAGGAAAAAGGCAAAAACATCCAATCTGTGCCTGTATTTTGAAACAAAAGTTACCGGATGATGATACAAGCACCAGCCTTCCTCCAAATTTCCCTTCCTTCTGCCTTGACCCCCCCTTCCTTTGCTCCCTCTCAAAGACTCTTATATAGACCAAATTCGCATACCTTGGCAGGGACGACTTTTCGGTGAGTCAAAATGGGTTTTCCTCTTTCATGCAACTAGTCGCAGACTTGGGGCTCGTAAATTGTCAACCGTTTCTTCATTCTCATGTATCTAGTCCTCTGAATCACTGCTTCCCTTGCTGCAATTTGGCCCCTTGAGCCTTGAGCCTCGAGCCTCGAGCCTCTAATTTCTTCTTTGTTTATGCATTTCTAGGGTTCTCTGTATCACTGCGTTCCTCTGCATTCTACTCCCACCTGTGGCGACGATAGAAAGGAGTAGAGAGGTGAGACAGCTACCCATTTCCTCATTCACTCATCAGTCACTCCACCTCGTCGATGCTTTCCTTTGCTTTGCCTATGCCTCTGCCCTTTATCGTGAAAGAGAAAAGACGCTCTCTGACTCCCTCGGTCAAACGCAGAAAGCGTTTGGCTCAAATAAAAATTATTTTTAAACATCATCTCCTTTTCCCCTTTTCTCTCTTCTTTTTGTTTTGTCATTTGTTTTTGGTTTCTTTATTATTATTTTTTCTTGTTTTTTCGTTTTTTTTGCCTTTTTTTTTTTTACCCACCTAGTTTGAAAAGGGAAACAACCGAGAACCCCAAAAGATTTTTTTTTTATAGTGTAAAAAAGAGGTTTTAAAGCTGATTTAATGTTAAAGATTTATTTATTTAATTTTGTAGGTTCTAAAAATAAGGAGTGGATTTGAAAAGTGATTTGTTCTCCATTTTTTTTATTTTAGAAGGTATGTCTTAAGACTCAAATTAAAAGGAGATTATTATTATTTTTTCTGTTTTTTCTGATTTTTGTAAAAAAAAAATGACAAAATATCAAAGGGAAATTCTAAAGAGGATTTTTCCTAAAAGAGAGGGATTAGATTCGGATATGAAGCCTAAAAGAAAGAGATATGATTTTTATTTTTCTTTTTAAGACTAAAAGGTAAGATTTTTATTTTTGAGAATCCTAAAAGAGAGGAAAAAGAATTTTTTTTAAATGCCCGGACAAAATACGGTGTTTACAATGAGTCTCATGAATCATATTTTCCATTCATTCATTAGAAATTTTGTTGTAGTTTATTTTGATGATATCTTAGTGTATAGCAAGAGTCTAGATAATCATGTTATGTATTTGTGTGAGGTTCTCATTGTTCTTAGGAAAAAATAGACTCTTTGCAAATCTAGAAAAATACTCTTTTTGCTTGGATTTGGTTATCTTCCTTGGTTTTGTTGTAGGAGCTCAAGGAATCCGAGTAGATGAAGACAAGGTGAAAGCAATCTAAGAATGGTCAATCCTAAGGAATGCAAATGAGATAAGAAGTTTTCATGGCTTAGCTAGTTTTTATTGGAGGTTTGTTAAAGATTTTTCTTCCATAGTAGCACCTCTCAATGCTCTAGTTAAGAAGAATGTAACATTTAGGTGGGGTGAAGTATATGAGAAAGCATTCAACACTTTGAAACACAAACTCACCAATGCACCACTTCTTGCACTTTCAGATTTTAATAAATTGTTTGAAATTGAATGTGATGCATCTAGGGTAGGAATAGGGGCTATTCTTATGCAAGACAACAAACCCATAGCTTACTTTAGTGAGAAATTTAGTGCCCCAACTTTAAACTACTCTACCTATGAGAAAGAACTTTATGAATTGAGAAAAGCCTTAGAGACATGGCAACACTATATATGGCCAAAGGAGTTCATTATTCACTCATGTCATGAGAGATTAACGTATTTGAAGCCACAAGATAAGTTGAACAAGAAACATGCCAAGTGGATGGAATTCATTGATATATTCCAATACATCCTTAAACATAAGCAAGGTAAAGATAATATTGTGGCCAGTGTACTTTCATGAAGGTATTCTCTTTTAACTTCTTTACATGCTAAATTGCTTGGTTTTGAATTGATTAAAGGATTGTATGTTTTTTATTCAAATTTTGCAGAAATTTGGGAATCATATGAAAAGCATAAGTTCCAAGATTTCTATAGATTTAATGAATTTCGCTTTAAGAAAGACGAGTTATGTATTCCTCATTATTCTTTGCGTGAATTACTTATCAAAGAAATTCATAGTGGTAGGTTAATGGGACATTTTGAAATTCATAAAATTGTAGAAAATTTGCATGAGCACTTTTACTGACCTTCTATGAAGCGAGATGTTGCTTTGTGTGTGATAGATGTGTTACGTGCAAGCATGCGAAATCTAGAATTAATGCACATAGATTGTATACCCTTTTACCCATTTCCAAACAACCTTGGACTGATATTTCTATGGATTTTGTGTTAGAATTACCACATTCTCCCAGTGGTAAGGATAGTATTTTTGTTGTGGTTGATAGGTTTAGCAAGATGGTATACTTTATTGCATGTTCAAAAACACATGATGCTAGACATATTGCTAATTTGTTTTTCAAAGAAGTTGTGAGATTGCATGGCATTCCTAAAACAATTGTAAGTAATAGAGATATTAAGTTTCTAAGTCATTTTTGGTGTACTTTATGGGGTAAATTAGGAATTAAACTTTTATTTTCCACTACTGCACATCCAGAAACCGATGGTCAAACTGATGTAATAAATAGAACACTCACCATATTGTTGTATGCCATAATTCATAAAAATTTGAAAATTGGGAATTTTGTTTGCCTCACATAAAATTTGCATATAATAGGGTTGTGCATTCAACTATATTATATTCTCCTTTTGAGATTGTGTATGGTTTTAACCCTATGACTCATCTTGATATTTTGCCTCTACCTTGTAATGAGAAAGCTAACCTTGGTGGTAAGAGAAAAGCTGAGTTTGTGCAAGATCTTCATGATAAAGTAAAAGCTAACATTGAAAGAAAGAATGCAAAATATACCAAATAAACCAACAAGGGTCATAGAAAAGTTGTATTTGAACCCGGTGATTAGGTTTGGATACATTTGAGAAAGGAAAGATTTCCTAAACAAAGGAAATCAAAGTTGCAGTAACGTGGAGATGGATATTTTCAAGTCTTGGAAAAAGTCAATGATAATGCTTACAAGTTTGATCTGTCAGGCTCTTATGGAGATGTTAGTGCTACTTTCAATGTTACAGATTTATCTTTATATGATGATGCAGATTCGAGGGCGAATCATTTCCAGGAGGAAGGGAATGATGGAGAACATCCAAGTCATAGCTTATAAGTCTAACAATGGATATCCAATGTCCCAAAGGATCAATTGCAAGCTATTGGAGGTCCAATGACTTGAGGCTGAACTATAGTTATGAATGAAGTATTACAAGGTTTGATTCAAAAATTACAGGAAGATGAGCCCATGTTTGAGGAACAAGAGGATTCTAAGTCCATTGTTAAAAAAAGAATAATAATTCTAATTGAAGCTCAAGTTTTAAGTGAGGCTCAATTCCCACATCAAGGCCCAATAATAGAAGAACTTACTTAATGGGGCATTTTAATTATTTTTATGATAATTTTTCATTTTTATTTTATTTTAATTTTAATTGATTTGATTTAAATTATGATTATGATAATTTTGTGATTTCTTATTTGTATTCAAAGGGACCAATAATAGATTTAGATTTAATTTAATTTAGTTTGAATTTTATTAGATAGGGCTTATCCTTATCTTATAACTCTTAAAGATTCACTAGGATTTATTTTTCTTTTTCTATTTATAGACCTTTGTAGTGGCATTTTTTCTATAGATCAATAATATTCAGAGTTTATTCAATTAGTGAGTTTCGCTAGTTCTTTGTGTTTTTCATAGAATATAAATTTCAACTTATCAAGAGAATTGATTTCTCTCTTGTGGTGTCTCCCTCTGGAATTCCTGGAATCCTCATATTCTATTGGATTTCAGAGTTTTACGCATTCCTTCCCTTTGTGTTCGTGTTTTCGTTTTGTAGACCACTTAACTTTTTGAGTTCTTATGGCATTGATTCTAAAGGGTCCACATTAGTCAATATATTTATTTTTAGAGTTAATTTTGATACATGTGAGTGGCAACTACAAATGTTAGCTTGAGTTATATGCTTTTTTCATTCATAAAGCTCGAGACCTTACTTAAAGAATGTTGCATACTTGTTAGAATTATGCTAGGATTGTATAAACGGAGGAGATTAGACTTTAACTATTAACAACTTGATGAATCATGTTGAAGCAGAAAAGGAAAAAAAAACTTCATTATTGTCTAAAAGAACCAGAAATAATGGTTCATGATGATCCAGATAATTATGCGGATGTGGCTATTTTTTCGGCTAAAAGATATGGATTAAATAGATAAGCTGATAGATTCTAGAGAAAGATAAAATGTTCAAACAAAAAATAGTGCAAACCATGCATTAAATCAAAGGGATAGTAGTTCACTTGGTTAGTTATCTCACTTTTCCCAAAACACTATTTAAAATTTTATTAAAAAATAGTATTTCTTTGACTCATATATCGATATTCATTATTATTATTTGTTAATGGCATTGGCTACTGTGGAATTCGAGTAGTACAAGTGTACTCTCTCTCTTTCTTAATAATATTTGGATAATCACATGAGTTATCATATTTTAAAATGGAAGAGATAAATGTGCTTGGTATATTTAATACTATTTTTAAAAATATTTTTAATTAAAATGATATTTTTTAATACAATTTATTTATATTAATTATATAATGTAAAAATTATTAGAATTAAATTAACGTATTTTTGAAACTATTTTATATTTCAAACAAATTTATTATTTTTTTATTTGTATGATTTTAATTTTTATCCCTTACATTCCTTCTATTTCATATTATAAATTATATTTATCCACCTCACATATATTTAGAAAATTAATTGAAAGCCTTGATGTTTTAAAAAATTATCTTAATTTTCTAAAATTATTGTAATTAAATTATAATTCATCTTAAATATATTTTTCTTAATCTCTATCCACTATAACTCTCTTAAATATTCTTAATAAGTTTAAAAATAGAAAACAAATAGGTTTTTTGAGCATAATATAATAAAAAATAAAAAAATTATCGAAATATGACATATCAAATAATATTTACCCAAATATGACACACAAAGTCGACTGGTAATAACATGATTTGACTTCGTACACGCAAGTCAACTGGATAAATATGCGACTTCTGATATGACGATATTTTTTTTAATGAAAAGGTAAATTGCATGGATATCTATATGACTTACCTTTTTGTAATTTTGAAAAGGTTTTACTTTTGTTTTTTTTTAAAACAATTCTTTTTTTAATTGTTGGAATGAGAAATTTAAATAGACTTTGTGATCCTATTTAAATGAACAATACTTCCTATTATACTTAAATGGACTTCTTTGCCTGTACAAGTAAGCTTCCACCATTTCTAAATATGATTCTTTATGGGAAATATTTTTTATAGGTATCTGAAATTATCTTTTATCCATTAAATAATTATTAAGAAAATATAAATTTAATTAAAAGTGTAACAAATATTAATTAATAATTAATTTTATTTATCTAAGTCTTGTCCCAAATTTTCTTATCCCTAAACTTATATTATATACAGATGCTTTATTTTTTAAACATTCAAATATCATATTGAAGTTGCATGAAGAGGCAAAGAATTCTTATGTGCTAAGTTAATTTATATGATTGATATTTAAAAAGGATAAAAAAAGAATGAAGAAGTCCAATAGGTTTTTTTAGCATAATATAATAAAAAATTAAAAAATTATTGAAATATGACATGTCAGATAATATTTACTAAAATATAACATATAAAGTCAACTGGTGGCAGTGTATTTTGACTCTGTATACACAAGTCGGCTGGATAGATATGACGTTGTTTATATCAAGAAAAATTTTTCTGGAGGGTAATTAATGGCATATTCATTCTTTTTTTAAACTTCATTCTATTTTTAATTAAATTTAAGTAATATAAATTAACGTAGCATACAAGGATTCTTTGCCCTTCATGCAACTTTAATGTGATATTTAAATATTTAAAAAATAAAGCATATGATATAATATAAGTTTAGGATGAGAAAATTTATGATAAGACTTATACAAATATAGTTAATTATTAATTAATATTTATTGTAATTTTAATTAAATTTATATCTTCTTAATAATTATTTAATGGAAAAAAGATAATTTCAGATCCTTATAAAAAAATATTTTCCACAAATAATCATATTTGGGAATAGTGTAAGCTTACTTGGATAGGATAGGAAGTCTGTCTAAATATAGTAGAAAACATTGATTATTTAAATAGGATCAAAGAAATCATTTAAATTTCCTATTCAACAATTAAAAAAAATTGTTTAAAAAAAAAATAAAGGCAAAGTCGTATGGATGCCTTTTCAAAATTACAAAAAAGTAAGTCATATAAATACTACCTTTTCATTAAAAAAAGTATTGTTAGATCAGAAGTTGTATATCTATCCAGTCGACTTGTGTGTACAGATCAATCAACTTTATATAATATATTTTAGTAAATATTATGTCATATTTTGATATTTTTTTAATATATTAAACTAAAATATTAAATAAATATTAAATTATGTATAGATTTAATAAAATATCTTATATTTCAAGACCACGGGGGAGTATTAAGGAACGGAGGCAGTATGCACCCTAGACACGGTACGGCCCCCTTAAGTGGAGGAGTAATAATATCCAGAATTTTAACGGACTTTTGGCTTCTAAATCTTCGAAAACAACTTTCTTGATCACAATCCCTATTTTCTCTCCCATCTCACACCTCATTCTCATCGATATATTTCTCTCCATATCTTCATTTTTGTTGTTTATCCATTAAAAAATCTTTCTTTAATTTCTCTATATCCCTAACCATGAAGAATTGGGAGGATAGTGGAAATAGCAAAAAGAAGCATAAATTAGCAGTAGAAGAAGAAGAAGATAGTAATTTACTCACACTTTCACTCTCTTTACCATCATGGTTGTCTCTTTCTCAACCGAACTCTTCGCTACTGTCACCAGAATCATCCTTATCATTACATTCCTCTTCGTTTCCGCCGTCGCCCCAGTTATCAAAATTTTCATCTTCTTCCTCATCAACCCCTAACCCTTATCATTCCTTTCCGATGCAATACTCTGCACTTCATCGGACACCCTTTCCACTCTCAAATACACACCCTTTATTTCCTCCTTCACAAATTCTCACCGAACCGCCATTATTGTTACCCACTACACGGCCTAGGTCAAGCCGGAGCCAGCCGGTGCGTATTCCTCGAAACCCTACTCATAGGTCTAGGAGTGCAAAGAGCGAGACTATTCCTCAACCGTTTCCATGGGCGACAAATCGAAGAGCCACAGTTCATTCCTTGAATTATCTGAAGGAGAATCAAATAAAGACCATCACAGGGAAGGTGGAGTGTAAGACATGTGAGAGTAGCTACGAGATAGGGTTCGATCTTGAAGCTAAATTTGCAGAAGTTTCGAGCTTTATTGCGATGAACAAGTGCACCATGCATGACAGGGCTCCTGAAGTCTGGCAGAATCCGATACTACCGATTTGCAAGAATTGCGGGAACAGCGTAAAACTCTTCATTTCGGAGAAGAAGAGATCGATTAATTGGCTGTTCTTGTGGTTGGGTCAAATGCTGGGATGCTGTACGCTAAGTCAATTGAAGTATTTCTGCAAGCATGCAAAGAGATTTCGTACAGGTGCTAAAGATCGGATCCTCTATCTCACTTACCTCACACTCTATGAACAGCTCAACCCTACTGATCCCGATATTCGATTCTGAGCATTGCGTTTGTCTAACACTACTCTTGTAGCTAGTGTTATAAAGTACGTACCCACCCACATGTTGACGGTAGTTCTTTCTGTGACTTATTTATGATATATATAATTAGAAACTATATATGGAGGAAAGTATTTTAAAACTATCCATGTTATGATCGTACTCCGTCTTATCCATATCAATAGAATCTGTCCTATATATATTGTCTATCTCTCCTTCTTATGGAGTGAATACAGATTCTCTATAATAAATAATTATTGCACTAAAAAAGTTAGATTTTATGCATAATTTTACTTGTTCATGTCAATTTCTTTTTTATGATATTATCTCTCCTTTCTTACGTTAAAGTGATTCCCCTGGTGGAATGGATTTGGATTTTTTTCATGGAATTTTATGGAAAGCTTTCACTGATTTCTTGTGCTTGGGTAGAAGATATGAAGTTAGTTTGTGTTGTGACTTGTGATCTCTAATTAGTATTACAGCATAGAAATTAAATGAAAGGAATCGTTGCTCAGAACTTGAAAATGCACAGTGGTGGTAAATTTTGTTTTTCTTTTCTCCTTTTTGTGTTTGCTTGATTTATGTTTAAAAGGCGAGGAATTTATAGTGTTGGATACATTTCAATTTGCAATAGAAGCTATACGCTTCTCGCACAACAATGGCTTTTAATGATTTAATTATGTCATCGTAAGGATTTAAATTATTTACCCTATTCCAATCTGTTCTCTTTCTTTTTTTTTCCTGCGGGCAATAATCTTTTCTCCTTCTTACTCAACCATGTACAGAAATTTTCTCGAGGAATGTTGACATCCTTATCCTTACCACGAGTTTTAGTACTACGAGAGAAAAGTGTTTTAAGTCAGTCAACAAAAGTTACCCTAATGTTAACTCTATAAATATTTGGTTAAAAGGAAAAAAAAAACTGCCAATTATGAGCTTTTTTTTGGAACTATAGTGTTTGTTGTCTTCGAGCTTGGATGTTATGGATAACTACTCACCATTAGAAAAGCCAACTCTATTGTAAACTCTTTGATTCAAGCATTTTGATTTGTAACATTCAATACGAGTCATTTAAGATATATTTATATATATACACGGATAACACATATATATATGGTCGACAAATATTGATGATTTGATTCCATACATTCAATCTAACAAGCCCTGTACACCATATCAATCAATATACATCAATACATACAATAAAATCCATAACCGAAAAATCTATAAGAATCTGTACTCTTCCTTAAGACCAGGCAAGTGCAACTCATTTTCGACTTGCACGGTATATGGACCTATTAATTTATAGGATAGTGAAGTGTCTGAGTAAATTTTGGTGCTTAATTTTTGTCGCATGTGGTCGAGAGTTTTATAGGATAGTGAAGTGTCTGAGTAAATTTTGGTACTTAATTTTTGGCGCATGTGGTTGAGAGTTGAAGCAAGCAGGTTTGATTTGATGATCTTAAAAACTTGAGATGAATTGTTTGGTCGTTGAAATATCACTTTCTAGTATTATGAGTTTGTCGCTGCCAAAAGTTTTCAAAGTAGTATTTGGTGGACCCTCTTGGCTTCATGTGTCGTCTGGATTCAAGACAAGAACAATTCTGCAATCTGCAGTGTGTTTTGATGAATTGATGTGCAATTTCAGAGTCATAATGACAATTAGCGGCAACATTAATAACAACTGCCACCCTATATACAAATTGACATATATTCGCTTCTAATATCAAGTTTTTCCCCCTCTAATTTTCATCTTAATTATTGTTAGATTTACCTTCAGACTATTAAAGAATTCAGAATATTGTATTATCAAATTTTGTGCATTTTATTTTAAACAAAAGAAGTTACATATTTGTGCATAATAGTAGTATAAGGTATCAAGTAGTCATAAGAAAAATAATCCATTCTTGTAAATGAAAAAAATTATCATCAGGAGAGCTTTACATTTTACATTCATGCGGCCTAATTTGATTAGTTGAAACTTACACTCGAAAATTAATAAATATATGTTAAAAAAAGTACATTCTAATATGAAGAAATACCTATTTTATATAATAACAATCTGATGTACTATGGGTTATTTCAGTTTTGAGCATTGTCCAAAGAAATAATTTCTCTTTTTTAATTAAGAGTAGGATGAATGTGGACAGTAAAATGAATGTCGAAGAACAAATTTGATATTTACAGCAGGAAAAGATACAAATCATACTTAAAAATTAATAGTGTAACCTTTGTACTAGAAGAAAATCTCTGTCAATAAATATCAAATTAATGAGATTCAAATCATACTTCCAATCTTGGGGTTGTGAGTAGTATTGGTATGAAGAAGAGAGGGAAGTATTTCAAGTTCTAAGTTAAAAGGCTTTTCTAGTTAAAAAAAAAATTAAAAGGCTTTTCTCCCCAAAAATATAACTAAAGTGTGAGGAACCATAGGATTAGAAACTCTATTGTGTCCCACAAAAAGAAAAAAAAAACTCTCAAAAGAGTTGCATATGCTTAGCCACCTAGGGCCTGCTTAGTTCAATTATAAAGGGGTTAAATAATATGATGTAATACAATGTAACATAATAATAATTATATAAGTGTTTGTTTGATTCTTTAAACCCTCTCCTTTCGTGAGAGTTGAAACCTCGGCTTACGTTCGACCTCTACTCTTCTCATTGCCTCTCTCTCCGACTTCCGTCAAGTGAGAAGGTGTATGTGATGTGCATGTGTTTTATTGTTTTTGTGTTTTGTGGGTTTTGTATTGTGTGTGAGTATTCTGGGGTTGGAAGGAAGTTGGAGCGCTTCTCTTGATGATGTTGTTCGGTGTGAAGAAGAAGTATGGTGGTGGATCGATACCTGATACCTCCTTCTAGCATATTAGTTCTTCGACAAATGTTTGCAATTTGGGGTTTGGAGAGATGGTGCTGCTCGGTGATTGTTGGTTTGCTTCCGTCAACAACCACCTTTGTGGTGACCTTTTCCATGCGGTCTTCGTGGGGAGTGTTATTGAAATCTGTCATTGCTTTGGCAGATTCGTGTTTTCAAGGGATGGATCTCAAGAGGTAGGTTCTTAGAACCACCATCCTTGGTAAAAGTTTTTTAGGTGAGATTTCTCAATGGCACGGCTTCTTCAATCTCGATGGCTTTTTTGGCTTGGTTAGCAGTGTGTTTGCTTTTGGCTTGGAGTTTGTTTGTTTTCTCTTTAATTTCTTTGGTTGGTTCTTCTCCTTCTTCATTTGGGGTTGTGTGTGTGGTGGCTTAGGGCTGTTTCCGGCGTATATCCATTGATGAGTTTGTGATTGCAGTTGATGTGTCAGGCTGTGTTTGTGTTTGGGTCAGGTAGGGTCTGATTTGGGCTTATGCCTCTTTTCCTTTGTAATGTTTTCTTCTTTTAATGGATTTTGTTTAATGAAAAAAATATATAGGTTTTTATTTGGTTTGATATTGGGGTTTGTGTTTATTTTTTATTAAATTAAACATGGATATTTAAAAAAAAAGTCTAAATTGCCCTCAACAACCAATAACATGTGGAGGCGATAGTAACAGGTGAGAGATGAGTATATTTTGATTTTGTTAAGGGTAATTTAGTCTTTTTATAATTAATTACAATTATGTAATTCTCATTACATATCTTTTCAAAAGTGAAGTGAATTATTTGATTTGAGGTAATGATATATTTTCCCGATCCATATTATAAGACATTTTGTATGATAAGCTTTTGGTTCAAATTGGATATTTTTCTTTATATTTTTTCTTTATTTTTAATATTTTATCTCTTCTCATTTATAACCACACAATGATAATGGTGTACTCCCTCCGGTCCATATTATAATACATTTTGTATGATAAGGTTTTAATCCAAATTATAGGACATTAGATATTTCTCTTCTCATTTTACCCCTGTCTTTAATGCTTCCTATCTCCTTATTTATAGCCCTACAATGATAATAGAATAAGTTATTTAATGAGAGTAAAATAGAAAATAGGAGAATGCTTTTTGTGTTGATTTCAATTGAAAAATGATTCCTTAATATATGTGTAATTGATACAAAATACCATAGTATGAATCAGAGAGAGTATTTAACAAGAATAAAATAGAAAATGTGAGTACTTTTTGCATTGATTTCAGTTTAAAAAATGATTTCCTTAATATACATATAATTGATAAAAAATATATTATAATATAAACTAGAGAGAGTAATTTTCATTATCTAAGTTTTGCATAATCAAACTTACTTAATCATATAATGTAATAAAATTATATCACATACCCTTTCGGTAATAAACCAAACGTGCCCTTAAGAGTTGGAAAGCGTACAAAAGGTCTTCAGTGTCTTTCAATTGGTATGTTGAAAGCACTAGAAAAAAAGATTATAAAAGCTTGGTTGGATCTGTTTCTAAAAATAGTTTTTTTGTTTTCAGAAATAGAAAACTTGTTTGGTAAATATGTTTTTTATAAATTGTTCTGGAAAATAAAAAAAAATAAAAGAACAGAAAACTTAAAATACCTTTAAGGTGTTTTGTAGTTTTTGTTCTAGAAAACATAAGGAAAGGTGAAAAACATCCATCTCATTAATGATAAAGTTATAAATTTTGAATAACTCATCTATCACTCACTAGTTATTATTTTGAGAACAATTATTCAAACAGATTTTTTTATTTTCTTATTTTCAAAATTTATTCTCGAAAATAGTTTTACAAAACTGTTCTCAGAAAAATAAAACAGAAAACACTATCAAACAGGCCCTAAGTCACTTTTTTTTTTTGAAAAAATCATTTTGATTTTAATAATGAAAATAACTGTGTTCATTTTTTAATAAGTAATAAAAATTATTAAAATACTCATAAAAATTATTAAATTAATATGAAAATAAAATATAAAATTTTTAAAAGAGTCACCCAAAAAAATATTTACTTTATCATAATAATAAATTTTATAAAATTTAAAAACAATACTCCCTCCGGTCTTATATATGATCTTTTATCCTGATTTTAAATATAAGATCCTTTACAATATATGAGGTAATATTTATTATATATTTTCAGAAAAATACTCCTATTTAATGTATTTAAAAAAAAATAAATAAATAAAAATAATTTTAAAAAAATATTAAAAATTTTAAAAAAATTAAAAAAATTAATTAATTTTAATTTTAATTTTTAATTTGTATGTTTCAGTTAAAAAAATTTTATATTTATATTAACGACCAATTCAATTTAGTGAAAATTAAAATTAAACTTTGGCGCCTACCCTGACAATCACATGCCTAATTTAACACAGACCTCGAGAATTGAAGAAGCATTGACAATGAATAAACTAGTCAATTCCGCATTCCCTGGTTTGGGTGCTGTTCCGTCAAATTCTCTGACAGAGTGGAAAATCCAGAGCCAACTGAATAGCATATGGTGGCTAATAAGTGCCTCTCTTTGAGGCACAAAATATAACCATGACTTTTAATTATAAATTTTTAAGAGATATGATTGGTTAAATATAAATAAAATATAAATTAATTTTTTAAAAAATAAAAAATAGATTAAATTATAATTTAAAAAAAATTATTATTTTTTCAATAAAATGTGAATTTAAAAAAAAAGTTTTATTTTATATTATATATTTAAAAATATTTTTGATCCCTATTATTTAAATAGATTTTTTATTAAATTTATTTTTATAAAAAAATATTTAAATATAATAACTTCTAATAAACTTACTTTATCTAAATTTTATTTTTATAAACTTTATTTATCTTAACTTAATTTTATAAAATGGAGAACCAAATGTATAAATGTTGATAAGTATGGGGTTGATGTCTAAATATCACAAAATATATTCGTCCCGTAGAATAGACTCGACCAGAGGCGCGAAAAGACGTGCAACTCAGGCTATGGTCGTGGATCGGGCCAAGATTCGTAACACAAACCCGAATCTAAAATGTGCATTTCAAACGAAAAGTTAAAGGGCCAAAGACGCCGAGAAAGCGAAGCAATGGCATGGCATTAAACTGTATTGTTACAGAGAGAGATAGAGAGAGAGAGCGGTTTGAATTGAATTGTTTGATTACTTCGTCAACACCAACGCTTTGTCCCCTTTCTCTCTCTACACTCTTCGCTCCCAAGTCTCTCTCCTTCTCCCTCATTTCGTCTCTCTGTGTGGGGCTACGCCATGGACGGCTTTCTCGACCTTCGTAATTGGACAATTCTAAGTCCCTCATTGTGAATTTTTCCTCCCATTTTCGCTATTTTGTATTCGGATTTTTGCTTTTATTCACATGGAGGCTTTGATCGAGCTGTGCGACCTGATTGCGCAGAATCCAGCGCAATTCTCTGAGAAACTCTCGTGGATATGCGGCAAATGCCCTCCTCCGGACTCCCTCTCGTCGGGATCTCCTAGGGTTTCCCGCTCTCAGCTCAATGCCATCCTTGCCGTGGCTCGTTTTTTATCCAAGTGCTCTGATTGCAGCGATCTCCGGCCCAAGTCTGTTGTTGTTGAGTTCCTTCGGTCTATTCCTTATTTTTTCGACCAATCATATTGGCCGCAATCGTTTAATGGTAATTCCATTGCAAGTTTCTTTATGGATTTCTTAAGTTACGTGGTGAAAGCTACTGAATTGTCGCCAGAGTTTGCCGACGAGGTCGCTGAGTTCTCCGGGGAAGTGGTCATATCGGCGATTGGCAAAGGGGGTGAATTGTCGGGTATTGCTAAGGCTTTTTTGGTCGCTTTGTCGCTAAACTTTCTTCCCATTACGGCTGCGGATGCGAATAAATTGGTTACTTGTCTCATTGATCAGTTTGCATTCGCGATCCCTGTCTCAGGAGCGTCAATGGAACACAATGGGGTGAACTCGGAGAGTTCTTCGTCGCAGAGCTCTCCCCTGAATGTAAACCACCGTTCTCAGCCCAATTCTTCTGCAAGCCCGGGAAATTCTATCAGTAGTGCTGCTTCTAAAGCTGCAGATGATACTAGCACAGCCTCGTCAAGGGGGTCGGTGATGAACGGGGACCGCAATTTGTGGTTAAGTAGTGCTGATCAGTTGACGGTGAACTTGGGTTTGAACGATGGTGGTGCAAGTGGCACTTCGTCTGGGTTGCAAGTTGCTTCTTTCGAGGAAGAGTCTGTGGGGGGTTTGGAGAAGCAAGAAATAGCCTTTAAATTGATTGCGCATATATTGGATAAGGTCCAAATTGATCCAGGGCTTTTGGAGCAGGTTGGGTTAGTTGCGAAGAAGCAGATTCAGTCCATGTCTATTTTCCTAAGGGTAATTTCTTTCCGATCATGCTCACACGCATATATATATATTTCTTTGTTATACACTTTTTCCCCCCTTTTTGGTAAGAGTTCTACACGTTGATATGATCATAATGGAAACTTTATAAGTATATTTTAAATTTAAATTTAATGGATGAGAGAAATATTTTCATTTTGGTTGTAACTGCAGATAAGGAAGAGGGAATGGAATGAGCAAGGATCACTTCTTAAAGCCAGAATCAATACCAAATTGTCAGTTTATCAAGCTGCTGTAAAACTGAAAACTAAGAGTCTCTCATCACTGGATTCTGATGGGAAATCTGTCAAGAGATTCGTTTATGGGGCAGTTGCATTATTAATTGATGCTGCTGAGGCATGCTTACTCTCTGTATGGCGAAAATTGAAAACTTGTGAAGAGCTCTTTAGTTCCCTGCTTCTGGGAGTAGCAGAAATAGCTATTGCCAGAGGAGGTCAACCATTGCGTATTTTGCTCATTCGCTTAAAACCAATTGTTCTGACTGTTTGTGCACAGGTGCAACCTTTTCAGCTTTCAAATATGCATTTCACTTGATATTTGATATTATGAACTTCTGTTATTTATCTTTTTATAACTTTATTATGTTATTTTTACAGGCTGATACATGGAGCAGCGGCCAAGGGGCCATGTTTGAGAGTGTCACCAAGGCTAGCTGTCAGATAATTGAATCTTGCTGGTCTAAGGAGCGGGCTCCTGTAGACACATACATCATGGGATTAGCTGCAAGCATCCGTGAACGAAATGATTATGAGGAACAGGTTCATATACTAAATAATGATTACATATCCAATTATCCGTGATTGAAAAATTTTAGGGTAGATATGGATAAATATATATGGCTGTGTCTACATTGTACTGTTCATGATAGTAAGGAAGTGATTTCTATAAAACTTTTCATGTTGATATGTGTATATTGTGTATTTGGTGTTCCATACATTCTGATATATCATAAACTTATAATGTTCAATGTCTGTGTGTTATAATGCTTTAGTATTTATTCCCTTTATGCTTACGCATTGTACTTGTGGCGTTTTGTTACTCTGATTTGAGACAGCCTATAACTCAAATGGTCAATGGCGGACCCAGAAATTTTAAGCTGCGGGGGCAATACCCATGCAACTATAAAAAATATAAATTTTTTTATAAACGACTCATAAATTTAGATTTATCAAGTCCTTGAAGAGATGATTTTTCGGATTTTGATTTTCTTTAGACAAATTTTTTATTATTAGAACTAAAATTGATATAACCTGAGGTCTACAATTAATTTTATATTCATAGAATAATTTGAATTTTCCCCCAAAAAAAAAAAGACAAAGAAAAAGGTCAAGACTTAACTTAAAAAAGTAAAAAACTAACTTTTGGAGATTGATAATGTGTTTATCTGGTTAGTAGAGTTATAATTGACTGAAACATAAAATAAATATGTGATGTATTTAATGAATATGAATAAATATGAAATAAAAAGAAAAGCATAATTAGAAATGATATCATCAAATACTGGGAGCAATTAATGTATATCATACATATATATATATAATATGAAGAAAAGATAAAAAAATTTTGTGAGGGCAGTTGCCCCCATAAACTTCTCTGTAGATCCGCCCCTGCAAATGGTGGTTACATCCATGTGCAGCTGGTTTGACCTGTTTAGTTAGCGTTCTATATATTGTGCTCTGAAATTATTATTAATATCTCTGTGTTCAATTTTGCCAACTTCATCTATTTATAACAATTCATGTCATCTGCATGCTTATAGCGTCTTGTTGCCTGTTAGGAAAACAAAGAGAAACCTGCAATTCCTGCTGTACAGCTTAATGGTATACGCCTACTTGCTGATCTGACTGTTGCTGCCAACAAGTCTGAACTGGTAGACACGATATTGCCTCTTTTTATTGAAAGCTTAGAAGAGGGTGATGCTTCAATTCCCTGTTTATTGAGACTACAAGTATGGAATCTTGACTTCATAGCATGAATTTTGACACTCATATGAAATTCAATCAATATACTGTTATATTCCCTTGTGATCCATTATCTGTTTATTCTTGAGCTTCAATGGTGTGAATTTAACAATTTTTTGCTGTAATCATTCCAGCTTCTTGATGCTGTATCTCGAATGGCGAGCTTAGGTTTTGAGAAGTCTTACTGAGAAACAGTTGTTCTGATGACTAGAAGTTACTTAGGTAAACTTTCTAGTGTTGGATCAGCTGAGAGCAAAACAGAGGCATCTGAGGCCACAACAGAGCGCGTTGAAGTATGTAGTATAATGTCAATGATATAGAAACATTGAGTTGCTTGGTGTAACACTTTATCAAATGGATGCTCACTTGTTCAATCACATTCTAGACTCTTCCTGCAGGATTTCTTCTCATTGCTCGTGGTCTCGGTGATACTAGGTTGCGTTCAGATTATCGTTATCGATTGCTTTCCTTGTGTTCAGATGTTGGTTTGGCTGCCGAGTCCAAAAGTGGAAGGTAGACCAATATTTTCTGCTGAGCACATGACATGATATGTTTGTTGTGATTTCTTGTAATATTTGTAATGAAGTATGAACTGAGAATTTGGATAGATCCTTCTGTATTTAAATCTCATGTTAAATTTTATCTTCTGAAGATTCCACATCTGATGCCTATGTGCTACAGGAGTGGAGCAGATTTTCTGGGTCCTCTGCTCCCTGCAGTTGCTGAGATATGTTCTGATTTTGATCCTACTTTAAATGTGGAACCATCACTTCTGAAGTTATTTCGAAACCTATGGTTCTATGTTGCTCTTTTTGGCTTAGCACCTCCTATACAGAAAATTCAGCTACCTTCTACAAAGTCTGTTTCCAGTACCCTGAACAGTTTGGGAAGCATGGGTGCACTTGCTCTTCAGGCTGTAGGCGGACCGTATATGTGGAATATGGAGTGGTCTTCTGCTGTTCAGCGTATTGCTCAAGGGACTCCTCCACTAGTAAGTTGATCCAAGGAGATCATCATTAGTGCTTTTGGGTAAACTGTTTTTTTCCCTTCTGTGTGTATGATAAGTGATAATATGCTTGGTATTTTGCCAAATGATTTTGGCACAGTATTTTTTATCCTTCATAATCTAGTGGGATTGATATGCCATTTGGTTATCCTGGATTTGTTACCAACACCATATCTTCTTGGGAGTCAATTTGAACAATGTTATCTTTGTTGATGACTTATGCTTGTCTTAATCATTTGCTTGTCATACAGGAGGTTGACTTGTGTTATTTGTATGTCTGAAGCAGTGCAACAAGAATTTGCCTCTGTGTTATTGTATTTCTTTTGTGGTTATCTTTAGAAAGAGAAAGGCTATCCAACTGAATGCTTTGGAAATTCATTCCATTGAATGTGTGCATACTTTTATTGGATGGATCCGTAGAGGGATTGGAAGTTGAAACCATGTCATCCATCATGGATATCTTATGCTCGAAGCATGACATGCAAGCATTGAAATTAACAACTTGATGCTTCATAAATAATCACCTCATAGGGTAGAAGTCTAATCTATGCAACTGGAACGATTGTTTTTCAAGCAGCACTAGAGTCTTATGCTAGGAAGTTGATGTGTGATGAGTGTAGCCATGGTGCACCTGTGATATCAATTTTTTTGGTAGTTGCATGGTGCTTACTGTTTCTTTCTTAACCTGTAGTAAGTTATGACTTACAACTTACAAGATTTTAAGAACCTTTAATGTAAGGCCCATTTGTGCAAACTGATAGTAGAGCTTGTATCCATGTTTCGTTCTATAGTAATTCTAACATACTTTAATCCAATACTTCCAAAATATTTTATTATTTGGGGAAAGCTTAGACATTTATGGGTCAGATCATATTAGTTTTTAAAAAATAATGGGAGCGAGAAGTTTTTATCTTGACTGGTGAGAACCTTAAAACTGTTGATGAAATGCTTTATTAATACTTTGAAATTGGATTATGCCATCATATGGTTTTTGCAAGTATTAGCTGTATGTTAATTGCAAGTAACCTCCATATCTTTAACGCCATAACTGTGACTTATGTTTACCTTTGTTATTCTTTTTGACTCCTTGAAATTTAATGCAAGTAAGTTCGTATGAATCTCTTTATCCTTGAGCCAAGATGCCTTTTTTACTATGAAAATGGAACTTCTTAGCTGTGATTGTACGGATAAGTTTGAATTTAGTAGCATTCTTATTGTCTCCCCTAAAAGGTTTAAGATAATGTAAATGAGCCTGAAGCTTTCCTTCAACATCTCTGTTACTGTCAAGGTTGTTAGCACAGTGAAATGGCTTGAGGATGAATTTGAACTAAATGCTCTGCACAACCCAGGAAGTGGCCAAGGAAGTGGCAATGAGAAAGCTGCTCTTGCCCAGAGAGCTGCTCTTTCTGGAGCTTTAGGTGGGCGGGTTGATGTTGCGGCAATGTCGACAATCTCAGGTAGGTTGCATTAACTTCTCATTTATTGTTTTTCAAAATCTATGAATGACTAGCATTCGATAGAGGTTTTGCTTTGTGTTAAGCATGTATCAGATCCTGCATTCACATAGCACTTCTACATCCTATTTCAGACACATTTCTATTTTGAACATTACATTTTACTATGTAAGATGATAGTTATTGCACCTTGGGACATTTCTGGAACATTTTTTTTATCATGTGTTGAGCATATGTAGACATTTCCCGGACAACTTGCTTGCAGCCTTGTGCTTTTGGCATGCATCTTGATTTATTTCTCACATGATGTGCCTTTGATGAACTTAATATTATTTAGATTTAAATATTTTATTATTCATCGATGCTTTTTTTTAATTTCAAATGTGAATTCATGGATAAAATGATGATGATGACAACTATTATTATTTTTTTTGGCCATAGATGTTAGTTTTTTTGGTGGCTGTTTTGTTTTGTTTTGTTAGTGTCTTCTTTGTAACCATGATATTCTTCTGCCATATGTGAGGTTATTTCAAAAAAATTTAGAGATTAGAGATACTGTCCTCTTTCCCTAAAAAATTATTTCATTATCATCATCAACAACAATATTCATTTAGTATAGAATATAAAAAGTTTAGGGAATTGCACTATTCATAAGCCCTAAACAGTGTGCTTTATCTCAGGCTTCATGCAAGTGCATGGGGCCCACTCAAGTTATGCTCAATTTTACGTGTTGGCCAAAATTCCATAGTTCTGTATAATACATAAACACACCATATCTGAACTGTCATATTCATTTTTTCCTGATGTTAAATATGACGACCTTTTGCTTATTTACTTTGCAGGTGTGAAGGCTACGTATCTTCTTGCTGTAGCTTTTCTGGAGATCATTCGCTTCAGCAGCAATGGTGGCATCCTAAATGGTGGCAGCACTATGACTGCTGCTAGAAGCGCCTTTACATGTGTCTTTGAATATCTTAAGACCCCAAATCTAATGCCTGCTGTCTTCCAGTGTTTAACAGCAATTGTCCACAGGGCTTTTGAAACTGCTGTGTCATGGTTGGTAAGTATAGTTCTGGCTAACGATTTGCTGTGAATCTTAAGCTGATTGGAAACTGGTTCAACTAATTAAAATGTGTTAGAGATTTGCTAACACTGCTCTTTATGTGCACTGATGTGGACCACTGAGCTCCAACTAGACATGTTTTAATGAAACAAAGAGTTATTATTGATACTCTAGTACTTCCATATATGTTGCGCTGATATGATCACATCTTCCTAACAGATTAAGCTGATGGAAAAAATGCTTGATCAATTCTTGTAATGGAATTTTTTCCTTTTCTCTATACTTCCCATGTACAGGATATTATTTTTGTTTAACAATGAACTTACTCTAAAAGTAGCCTAGTGGGTGAAAAATAATTAATATTGACACTTGAAGCAATATGCACAGAAGTTACTGGGAATATGCTACAGGAGCACGGAATAGTTATTCACCATTATGAATAATATAGTTATCATTTTTGCAAACTGTTCATTGAAATTTATGCTTATGTTCTTAGCCATATTAGATTTTTAATCTACACCTCTTAGGCTCGCCCATTATCTCAAATTTGTAATCTGAGTATTATTTCTTTCTTTCTTTTTTATTTTCACTGTTTATTTTTTCCTTTAGAAGAAATAGTGAACTTATTAGCAGAATTGATACATTGATGAACACACTGCCAAGTGTTGCAAATTTGAAGCATATAGAGAGCAAACATGTTTCCTTCAAAAGTACATTCAATTGAACGCATGCCCTAGAGCTTGCTCATCAATTGTATACTTAAAGCTTGTCTAACCAGAGAGTGAATAGCTGGTTGTGAAAGAACTTTATGTGCATGTTTCTATAATTTCCATCTGGATTCGTTCATTTAATAATATAGCATGTAGTAAGAAAGGAATCTGACATGCATATATTATCCGTATTTCTATGTTGACAAATGCAATAAATTAGGCCTTTCTAGCTGTCAGATGACTGTCAGATGGTGTTTTAATCTAAACCATGCATATGTAATCCAATGACTGTGGTATATTCCTCTTACCTGTGTTTAGAGTCCAGTGCTCTCATCTGGGGGCATCTCTGTTTCTATTAAAATCAGATCACCTTGTATAATTTATTGTTAATTCATCATCTGTGTCTTTATTTTGTACTACATGAAGATGACTGCTGCTTTGATCTGGCTTCAGGAAGATCGAGTATCTGAAACAGGCCGTGAAGCTGATGCCAGGGACTCAACCCTTACAGCGCATACTTGTTTTCTGATCAAAAGTCTGTCCCTGAGGGAAGAGCATATTCGAGATATTGCTGTGAACTTGTTGACTCAGCTTAGGGATAAGTTTCCACAAGTAAATCTTTTGGGGTTATCTTATAAATGTGTTTGTGCGTGTGTGCATTTAGTTATCTAATGTATCCTTTAACTTTTATTCTTCAAGTCTCCACTGTATTTCAGATTGGAACTATACTCTTGCAGGTTTTATGGGATTCATCCTGTATGGATTCATTGCTTTTTTCATTTTATAATGACTCTTCATCTGCGGTCATCAATGATCCTGCTTGGACAATAACAGTCCGTTCCTTGTATCAGCGAATTGTTCGTGAGTGGATCATTAAATCACTTTCAAGTGCTCCTTGCACTAGCCAGGGCCTTCTTCAGGTCTTTCACTTGTTAAATATTTTATATTATCAAAATTTCTGTCACCTTTCACTAGTATATGAGCACTTAGGGCAAACATTTGCTCTAAAGGGACCAACTTACCTTTTCTCTTTTACAACATGAATAAAAATTGTTTATTTAGAATTGAAACTTGATTTATTCTTCCTTTTTTTTATGATGTGTCAAATGTAAATATGTCAACTTTTATTCTTTTCCTCTGAGGATGAGTATTTCCCTCTAAAAATAGTATAAGTTTTATAGAAAATTTTAGTTGATATCTTTGATCATTTTATAAGTTTGTCTTCATCTTACCTCTGATTGGTTGCCCTTGTTTGCCCTTCTGTTCTTTTGGTTTTTGTTATATGAGTGATCCAGATGAGGCTGTTTTAGTACTAGTTAAATTAAATTCTGAAATCAGTACTTTAAATGGCATAATGTTTTTTGTGGTGCTGTAACTTCTTTCCATTTAGATTGTTCTTGCCACCAATCACTTCCCATTTAAATTTTAAATTGGAGCTGCTGTCAAAATTAACATTAGTCAATTCCTTACTTTTTTTTTTAATTTATTTCCATTAATATGTTCGACTTCAGGATAAACTTTGTAAGGCAAACAACTGGCAAAGGGCACAGCCCACAACTGATGTCGTTTCACTGTTGTCTGAGATACGAATTGGCACTGGGAAAAATGACTGTTGGACAGGCATACAAACAGCAAATATACCTGCAGTCATGGCTGCTGCAGCTGCAGCTTCAGGAGCAAACTTAAAGCTGTCAGAAGCTTTTAATTTAGAGGTTCTCAGTACTGGCATAGTGAGTGCGACAGCTAAGTGCAACCATGCTGGAGAAATTGCCGGCATGAGAAGATTGTATAACAGCATTGGCGGATTTCAAGGAAGTACTGCACCAACTGGTTTTGGGATTGGTGTTGGGCTTCAAAGAATTATATCTGGAGCTTTTCCTCGACAGCCACAGGCTGAAGATGATGCATTTAATGCAATGTTGCTTAATAAGTTTGTACGTTTGCTTCAACAGTTTGTTAACATAGCAGAGAAAGGTGGGGAGGTCAATAAGTCTCAATTTCGTGAGACTTGTTCTCAGGCTACTGCACTTCTTTTGTCAAATTTGGTAAGCATACTTCTTATTGGAGTCACATTATGTCAAAATTGGTACCTTTGTCTGAGCTATAATTTTTTCCTTCTGGACAAGGGTTCGGAATCCAAATCAAATGTTGAGGGTTTCTCACAACTTCTGCGCCTTCTTTGTTGGTGTCCTGCTTACATTTCTACTTCTAATGCAATGGAAACTGGTGTTTTCATATGGACATGGTTGGTTTCTGCTGCACCTCAGCTTGGGGCTCTTGTCCTTGCTGAGCTTGTTGATGCTTGGTTATGGACAATTGACACCAAGCGGGGTCTGTTTGCATCTGAAGCAAAGTATGCTGGTCCTGCTGCAAAACTGAGGCCTCATCTTTACCCTGGGGATCCTGAAGTGCAGCCTGAGATTGATCCTGTTGAGCAGATAATTGCTCATCGACTATGGCTTGGATTTCTTATTGATCGTTTTGAGGTTAGAAATTCTGACCCATGTGACTTTTACATCTAAACAGGCTTTTGGCATACTCACCTTCTTTGTTAACTTACAATTTCGGGGTTTCGTCACTTATTATTGAAACTTTATCGGGTTGATGTACTTTCTCATGAATGTTTATCTTCAGATCTAAAACTTGTCCAGGGGTGGGGTATGTTAGATAATTTATTTTGAAAATTTATATATTATGAAGATTGTTTACTTTTGTTGTATCGCTTTTCAGTTCTTTTGTAAATTCAAACTGAATTGCTAATTTCATATGAATTATCATTTTGAGAATTGCACTAACTAAGCTTTTCTTTAACACATGACTCGATGGTTAAGTAGGTATTCTCTGTTGGTCCTGTTTGATGAAACAATGTTTGGTGGAGTCAAAATCTCTTTTTTTCTCCGGAAGCAGATTTCCCTGGAAATTAAATATGTTGGAAGGCTATTCATATTTTTAACTTAGAACTGTTCCCCGTACTGTTAGATATTTGTATCTGATCCTTCCCATTTCTGAACTTTCTCTTTAAATCTACATACGCCTGCTTAAAGTATGAGTCAATTAACTGGTTTGGGTAACATAAGATTTGCCTTGGTTATTGTTTTCACCTTTTGCATTGTGATGTCTAAAAATCAACAAATCATTAGTGGAAGGTGCTTCTCTATTGCATTGAGGGTTTTTTTTTTTAGTTGTTTTTAATTTCTAGCAGTTCTATATTTGAATTGCCATAAACATATAATATTTGGCAAGCTCAAAATCCTATCTTTTCCCAGGCAGATATTCCTGGGAATTATACATGTTGGAAGGCCATTCGAATTTTTAATTTAGAACTGCTTCCCATGCTGTTGAACATTTGTATCAGATCCTCTCCATTTCTGAACTTTCTTTTGAATCTCCATACACTTGCTTAAAATATAAGTGAATCAATTGATTGGTTGAGTAACATAGGATTCGCCTTGGTTATTGCTTTCACTGTTTGCATTTTGATGCCTAAAAAAAATTAATCAACAAATTATTAGTGAAAGGTACTTGTTTAATGCCTTGGGGGTTATTTATTTATTTTTAATTTCTACCAGTGCTATATTTGAAGTGTCATAAACATATATATTTGGCAAGTTCAAATTTGATTTTGCTTGCAATTTACTTGGGCAAGAGTTTAAAATTGTGTTTCATTTGTTTAATATTGTAGTACTGAATTCTGGATTCTATTCCTTACCTGCTTTCTATGTAAGGGATTTTTATTTACTTGATGGCCATTCAGTGGATCACATGGTTTCTGGTACTATAATGCCATTAAATTGTTATCTGTTTTTTTTTGGGTCTTTGGGTGAATATTTTCTGTCTAATCTCTAATTGCTGGTGTCTTGTCCAGAATCTCTAATGAATACTGTGGTGGTTCTTTATATATATATATAGATATATATTTAAATATATTTGAAACTAGTTATTGCATTATTACTTTTCTATGATATCATTGTGTTTAGCTTTAACTAAATGAAACTGCAATTGCCTATTTATTAATTCTATGTTTTGTTCTGGTGCATCCCATATCTTGTTTTTGTTGTTTAGGTAATTCGGCACCAAAGTGTGGAGCAACTCCTGCTTCTGGGTCGGATGTTACAGGGGACAATAAAACAGTCCTCAATCTTTACTCGCCACCCTGCAGCCACTGGTATTTTTTTTACTTTCATACTCCTAGGGCTCAAGTTCTGCTCTTGCAAGTTCCAAGGCAATCTGCATAACTTTCAAGTAGGGCTTCAGCTGCTGGAAGATCGGATTTATCGGTGAACACGACTGACTCTTCCTGTTTATTTTCTGCACTTATTCTAAATCATTCTATTTCTGCTGTACCATAGTTCTGGCACTGTAATTGGCTTTACTCCAGAAAATTTTATTGAGCTGTATGCTGCTTTCTTGTTCAAAATGAAGCATGCATGCTGCTAACACATGCTACAGTTTATAAAATGTTATGAGCAATATTTTGGTTCGTCTCATCACTCCCATGCAAGGCTTTATTTCATTTACCATCAATAGTTTGAAAGAATGCTTGTAACTGCACAACTGAGGCTTACTTCAATTTTAGATTGTCAGACTTATTATGCATGTTAATGTGCTCGTCAGAACTTAGCTTGGATTTATGAAGCATGGGCACAGCAAAAGTGTGCGCTGCCTGTATTAGGTGCATGTGAGGTTTCAGCATTGTTTGGATACAGTAAAATTCACATCCGATGCATTTCCAATATTCTACCTGTCCATGTTCCATCATGTTCTAGGACTCTAAGCATAACTTACCACTTAATATATGGTTTAACTGCACTGTCGTGCCTGGAGTTGTCTAATTAATCTGTGTTTCTGAGCTTTCTTGTATCACCTGAAAGTCCATTTAAGGGTTGTATACTTGCCTGTGTGGCAGGTGACAGGTAAAAATGTATTGACCTTTCAAAATGTAGGGAAACAAAGCAGGCCAGCTATTTGGTTTTGTTGATACTCATGTCTGAATGCCTTCATTTTTGTTATTGGCAAAAAAAAGAAAGAAAAGAAAAGAAACTGTTTGTTATTCTTTTCTTTTAATGATTATTACTTTTTTGTTTAACACAGTTCAACTGTTTGTTTTGGGATATTTGTGTTATAAAATAAACACTTAAACATTGTTCTTGTTTTAGTATTTTAACTTCTTTTTTGAGAAGTTAGATAAATAATAAATTTTTTGAACGACTTTAAATTATTTTGTTGGTTGATTATGCATAATAAACTGTTAATTTTTATTTACTATTGATAAAAATATTATACTATATTATTTTATATAAATATTATTTGCTATACCCATACTCTATATTTTATAAAATTACTGTATCTCATGCCCGTACCTGACCAATGTAACACAAGCTGGGATGGGTTAGAGGTGTGTGAATTCATGTCTGACTAACTCAGCCTCTGGAACTTGCTCCATGGAAGTCTTTTGCCAAATCCTATGGTATTTGCTTTGTCCATGTGAGAATTACTAGGAACTTGTGGATATAATTAGGATAAACGGTGGGTTAGTTTATCTTTGCTCTTTTGTTTTGTTGTGTTTTTTTTTTTTTGAGTAACATTTATATATCTTATATTGTTAAATCCTTTATTGACTTCCATTTGAGTTGCAATTTTTGTAGTTTCTAGCTGCTGAATGTGTGGTTGTTAATGGTCAAAATGAGGAATCTCCTCTTCCAAGAATTTGTTTGGTGTACTAATTTGTTAGCTTGACAATATTTACTAGTTAATTTTCTGTGGATACTTGATGACCGTATCAAAGTTTTCAGACGCTGGGTTCACATCAGATATATTTTGCCTTTTTGAAATATCTAAGCATGCATTGGCAGTACTACTGGAGCTGTTAGTTTCCTGCAAAGATATCTTTTTGGATGAAATTAATCATGTTCTCCTTTCTTTGGTTAAATTGAGAATCTATCTTGGTGCCTGTTGCAGAGCATCTTTGGGTTGGTTTGCATATGAGCCCGAATGGTATGAGTCAAATTATGCGACTTTTTCACAGAGTGAGGCTCAGTCTGTTTCTCTATTTGTTCACTACCTTGCAAATGAGAGAGATGTTATCCAGAATGGTTCAAAAGGAAGTGCACAAGAAAATGGGAGCAATTTGGTAGATGCGGTAATAATTCTATACGCAGCATTGAAATCCCAACACAGGGATTTGGAACATCTTTTTGTTCACTTTAAATTGTTGTCCTTCATAGTTCATACTATTGATCTTTATATTTGATGTTAGCACTGTTTTTACTGTGGATTTTCTAAATATCTGCACATTTACCTAAAGATTTACTTGTCTGCAGAAGAATCAGGATCATCCTGTTTGGGGTCAAATGGAGAACTATGCTGTAGGAAGAGAAAAGCGCAGACAGCTACTTTTAATGCTTTGCCAACATGAGGCAGATAGGCTTGAGGTCTGGGCACAGCCGACAAACACAAAGTATATGAATATATACATCTTTTGCCACTGTAAAATGAATAAAATAATTTTTAATTCTTTTTTAGAGCTATCTTGTACGTGTAACTGTTTAATTTCAGGGAAACTAGTTCACGACCCAAAATTAGCTCAGATAAATGGATAGAATATGCTAGGACTGCCTTCTCTGTGGATCCTAGGATTGCGTTATCCTTGGCATCGAGGTTTCCAACTAATGCTTCTCTGAAGGCTGAAGTAACTCAGCTGATTCAGGTATATTTCTTCCGTATGATCAATCTTGTAAAAAAGCAGTCCTAATCAATTGAGTCATTTATTATTATGGGGAATTGATTAAGTGGGTCAGAATGTGCAAGAATGAGAAAAAGAACAGGTGTTTGAAAACCTATCAATAAATTTGTTGGATTATCTTACAGCGGAAATTTATTTAATGTCTCCTCATATGTTGTCACATTTCCTGCTACAATCCTTGGCCAATTAGTGATCAATTTTGGTTATTCATTTGGTCTCAAAAAAGTTGGGAGAGTTGCAAATGTAGGGGAAAAATGACTTTGTTCTATGAGCAGATATGATGCTTAGGAGAAAGCTTGAAATGAACAAGCTGCTCTCTGACCACTCCTCTGAAAAAAATTTCGAAGAACACTATCTGGAGGCTGTACCCTTTTCTTATGGGAAAGGGCTTTGTTTATGGCTTTCTTTTGTTGCTCTGCACACAGTTTCAATAAGAGTGTCTCTTTATTATGTTACATGTTCACTCCTGTGTTTCTCTTCTGCCATAACGTCCTATTCAGCATCCCTTTTTCTGATATTTTTTTATCAAAGGAAAGAAGAGAAGGCTGATTTTGAGACACTACGATTAATATAAATTATCAACATGAACATGATGCAACTGAATTCGCTATTTTGAAATCTCAGACTGAGGTTTCCTAACATTTTTTATTTTAATGGCATTCACATCTTCCTATTCTTAGTTTGGAATCAATCTGCATAGAATATGAGGAACATATATCATCAGCCTTGCTTTATATTTGCTGTCAGATATTTTTGTAATTAGGCCTTCACTTTTGGATGGGACTTGTAACCTTGTGCAGTTGTGCTGCGTAATTTATATCACTTTGTTTTTTTTCCTCATTTCTGTATCAGCTAGTCGGCTCTCTTCATCTAATTTGTTAGCTTGCAACATATGATATGAGAGCCCTTTTTTTCCAGGCACAAATCTTGGATATGCGCAACATACCAGAAGCATTACCTTACTTTATCACCCCCAAGGCCATTGATGATAATTCCATGCTTCTGCAACAATTGCCTCATTGGGCTGCTTGTTCAATCACCCAAGCACTAGAATTCCTTAGTCCTGCATACAAGGGGCATCCCCGTGTCATGGCTTATGTTCTAAGGGTTCTAGAGTCCTATCCACCAGAACGAGTAACCTTTTTCATGCCACAGTTGGTGCAGTCCTTGCGATTTGATGATGGGGTTAGTTATCTACTGAAGTTTAACTCCATTGTTTTCCACTTTACTAATTGTTTTCTTCTACATTGAGTTTCTTAAAACCTTAACCCTCATTTACAATCTTTTTTGGTCCATCTGCATTCTGCATCAACAGAATAAGCAAACCACGTTGGTTCAAATAGGGAAAGATTAGAGGGTTGAGTTGAATTAGATCAATTGTCCACGAATTTCTCGTTTTGAATCTCATTCACTTCATTAGGGCATGAGTTTTCACATTTGCAGGATTCTAATTCATTTGAATTCTTAAGCATTTCAAGCTCGCTCATGATTTTAGTATCTTAATTCTATTCTTTCTCCATTTCATTCAGATGGGTCTCATGCTTCTTTTCCCCAGCTGAAAAGTATAGGTCACAAGTCTTTTACATAACATGATTAAGCTGCTGGGGTTACGATTGGAGATCCAATATTTGATTAAACATCTTGTCCTGATTTGGCTTGTACTTTTTTTTAATGAAATTAACCTCCTATGGTCGTAATATTTGTTCTCATGCTGATTGAGATAGCATCTGGCTAATGTTATTATTTGCAGAAATTAGTGGAAGGGTATCTTCTGAGAGCTGCTCAAAGAAGTGACATATTCGCCCATAGTCTTATCTGGCATCTGCAGGTATAATGTGATTTCTAATTTGTTTATCTGATTGTAGTATGCAATTTTTTTACCCATCATTGTGTTTTTCTTACCTATTGTGTCAATTTTTTTCGTCAATTTCATCTTGTGATGAGTTTAAATTGGACAGGGTGAGGATGTTCCTGAGCCAGGAAAAGATCCTAACGCTGGGAAGGTATGCGAACAGCAAATATCTGTTCTATGTTAAGTTATTGCTATCATATACTGATGAAAGTGGCATGCATTTCAAAAATTTTCATTTCTATGCGCTTAAATTTTAGGCTGACTGTATACCACATTGTTAAAGAAAAACCGATGACATACATCATATGGTAATCTCTAATATTTACTGAGCATTGAAACAGTGCATGTATGTGATTGATGATGTGCCTTAGTATTAATTCTTATCATGCTTGGCATTGTATGATATTGTTTCAAAAGGTAATACATAATCCATGGGTTGTGTATGTACAAGGGATTGCACCTCTATCAATTTTTGCTTCAGAGATCATTTACTTTTAGAGGCAGGCTTCTGGCCTACTAACATCTGACTATTTCACAGTTTCTGGCTTCAGAGTTACGTTATCAGGTGCATTAAACAGAATTGGGGATTCAGGCCGTCATCAGTCATTTGCAAATTAGTTAGGCTTACAATTATATTATGAGGAACAATATGTCATGGTGTCCTAACAGTCAAAATGATGCTGTGATAAAACAAAGTAGTCCATGATCATGGAATAGCATCAACATCACTGTAGCTTTTTAATCAGTTTGCAATTTGCATACACCCTGTTCTACTTATTCCTGATCAGTTGTATTTTATTTATTTATTTATTTTTATTCCTGATCAGTTTTATTTTATTTATTTATTTATTTTTTGGAACTGGTTCCTAAACAGCTTCCAACTGGCACCACTTAATGTTACTGCACTATTTGTAGTTTGTATAGACAATGATATATCCGGTGGGTCATTTTATGTTGTAAACTTAAGAATCTATTTATTTTAGTCTTTCCAACTAGTTGCTTAAGAGTCTTTATCTTTTTGATCATGTATTTCAGAATGCTTCGTTTCTAGCACTGCTGCCAGTTGTAAGGCAGCGTATAGTTGATGGTTTTACTCCAAAGGCACGGGACATATTTAGCAGAGAATTTGATTTTTTTGACAAAGTTACATCCATCTCTGGAGTACTCTTTCCACTGCCCAAGGACGAACGCCATGCTGGTATCCGAAGGTAGAGGGGTGTGTGTGTGTGTGTTTATGTTTATGTTTATATTATGTGCATATTTAAAGGTTTGGTTTTAATTTTTAAATCTTAAACTAAATTTCTGGTGCTTTTTAGATAGAAGTTAATGTTTTTTTGTACCATCGGCGTTAGGGAGTTGGAGAAAATTGAAGTAAATGGTGAAGACCTTTATTTACCGACAGCTCCTAACAAGCTTGTTAGGAGTATTCAAGTAGATAGTGGAATTCCCTTACAGTCAGCTGCAAAAGTCCCAATTATGATCACATTTAATGTAGTAGATCGAGATGGGGACAAAAATGATATAAAACCACAAGCTTGCATTTTCAAGGTTAGCTTTTCTTTTTTTATAATATCCTCCCTAGATTAAAAAATATCTAATTTTTAATGTCTGTTACATATTTTTATCTTTTTGGCATCTGATCAGTATTGGAAAATCCTTTTTTATTATAATAAATTGATGATATTGTGTTTATTTTAGTGAATTATTATTTTTCATTAATTTATTGTTTTTCTGTTTTTTTTTTTTTTGGTTGGTTCTAAATACGTGGATGGTATGGCTGCATTAAATTGATATTATTAGAGCCCAAATCAATATGCTTACACTGTGGTTGTGCCTTGAAATTGTGATTTTGTGACCTTGTTTCCTTGCAACCAAGGACACCATTGGAAACTGAAAACTTGATGTTCTGAAATTGGGAGTTCACCTTGCTAGAAAACACTCAAAACCATCAAATCAGACAAGAGACATGGCTTTCACTAATGTCAAAGCTAATATCGTCCGTTTGAGCATTTGTTTCAATAGATTACTCTTATGAAGGCATTGAGCAGAACTAAGACTCTGCCACTAATGTTTTGTCTTGAATAGCCACCAGACATGTTCCCATACACCGGCATGGTTGCCTGCGCATTTCCCACTCTTTCTCCCCTGACCTGCATGTATATTTCCTGCACTATTGAGTTTGATGTTGCTTATGTTTGTTACATCCTTATGCCCAACTTGAGGAAGAAATTTTTCTCCAAACAAGGGAGAGTGTAGCACAAGGGGAAAGAAGTTACTTAAGATGAGGTTGTAATTATGAATTTGCAGTAACTTAGGATTGATAAATACTTTAAAATTACCAATGAAGGTATTAAAGTTTGTAAGCACACTTGTATTAGGATTGAATAATTAGGCCTCTAGTCTGTAATAGAAAATGATTATTTTGATAAGTCCAAATTGAGTAGATCATCGTTATTATTTATGTTTTGTCTATTCTTACCCTACTTCGAAGGATTTCCCAAACAAATCATACACGTATTGTTTTAAAGTTTTTTTTTTTTTAATTATTTTCTCTTTCCCCCTTTCTTTTTATAGGTGCTTATAGGGCCCTCATTCATGTGTGCATTTCGGAGTACTTGTATATATGTATGCCAATGGGCATCATCAAATCCCAAATTTACTCAGCCTAAGATAAAGCGCCTTCATTTTGCCCAAAAAACAAAAACAAAAAAGCTAAAGTTACTTCATAAAATATTATATAAACACTCTCATGACTTGTCAGAATGAAAAATTACCATAATTATTACTGGCTTCCTAACATAGCTATTTGATTATCTTGGAACTGTTTATTATAGATTACCCCATTTAATATCAAATGCTGATTGAGTAAAGGATAAAAGTATGTCATAAGTGGTTACAGACTTCAAGTTGGAGGTACCAATTCTTTGTGCCTCTAGTTTATTCTGATAAGCTACAGTGGAATGTGCTCCACTCCAGATTTGATTGTTCTTGATTTTTCATGGACATGGACTGACTGAATTTTCTTTTAAGGTGGGAGATGACTGTCGGCAAGATGTTCTTGCACTTCAAGTAATAGCACTCCTGAGAGATATATTTGGAGCTGTTGGGTTAAATCTCTATTTGTTTCCTTATGGCGTTCTTCCTACTGGTCCTGAGAGAGGTATAATTGAGGTGAGTTTATTCTTATTATTCTGAAATACTGCGGTTCGTGTCTGGTATTTCTATCATTGTTCGTTTCATTTGCACGTTTGTTGCAATCTATTGATGCTTTGTCCATCTTTTGAAATTTGAAAACTCTCTTTTTGGTCTGTCGTTAGATATAAAAAGCAATCTGGTGACCTGATGGGGTGTTTGGTGTTTTGTTAAATATGGAAACAGCCTGTTGACCTGACGGGGTTTTTGGGTGTGGGAGTTGAAAGTGAAGTTTTTTAGGGTGAGTTACCTGATGTGCACCTTAAAATGTTTATTATTTTACTTCTATTTCAACCTTTATATTTTATAGTGGAGGGAAATATAGCCTAGTTTGGTGCAACTGAAGTATGATTTGCACTTCACAGATTTTATATCTCTAAGAACTTGTATTGTAATCCCAAGTTTGATCTCCTGGACTTCTTTTCCATTTTATGCTGTGAAGACTTCCTCCTCTCTCATTTGGTCTTAATGAAGGGAGCAACAGTGCTGGGGACTTGGGATCAATTATGCACGCATGGAAGAATTATAGATATTGTGGCCTGTTTGGAGTGGTTATATATTTTTATAAATTTTGAAACTTTTTTATGGAGTTTCATAAAAGGCATCGTAGCAAATAAGCTAATAATGTCCCCCTTTAGGTCTCCTTATGCACTGTATTATTTTTTAATCCCTACTCTTTTTTATTTGTTCTAATGATATTGCACAACTACATAAATGCTTCCGTGTTAGTCCCCTTTCTAACACTGTTAGCCTCCATGATAAATAATTGCTGATGTATCTAAGAATACAATGTTGGTTCATTGTTTCTCTGGTTATGACTGACCCAACATTTTTATGGATTTGTAATATGTTTATGCTTTTTCCAGGTTGTGCCAAATACCCGTAGTAGAAGTCAGATGGGGGAAACAACTGATGGGGGTTTGTACGAGGTATTTCAACAAGATTATGGACCTGTTGGCTCTCCCAGTTTTGAAGCAGCACGTGAGAACTTCATCATTAGCAGTGCAGGTTACGCTGTTGCCAGTCTTCTGCTTCAACCAAAGGATAGGCACAATGGGAACTTGCTCTTTGACAAGTATGATCCTCCTTTCATTACTTTGTTAGCAAATTTGGGTTTAAAACTATTGATGGATTTTAACCCAGTTGTTGGCGCTCAAAGATTGAACGTTCTCCTTGTTTGGTCTTCCTGATGTATTTCTCATTTGCTGCCTTAAGTTTTTAATATTTTCCACTCGTGTGTTCCAATGCAGTGTGGGGAGGCTTGTTCACATTGACTTTGGTTTCATTCTAGAAACTTCCCCCGGTGGTAATATGCGGTTTGAAAGTGCACATTTTAAGTTGAGCCATGAGATGACACAATTACTAGATCCATCTGGGGTTATGAAGAGTGATACATGGAACCAATTTTTAGGGTAGCTATCTTGTTCACAACTTACTCTCCTCTTCTGTCTTGAACGCATTTAATATATCAAAACCTAATTCGCCCTCCTCCCCATTTCTATATTTAGTCTCTGCATAAAGGGGTACCTAGCTGCTCATCGTCATATGGATGGGATCATCACTACAGTGGCATTAATGCTTGACAGTGGACTACCTTGCTTCAGCCGTCGTGACCCAATTGGCAATCTTCGGAAGAGATTTCATCCTGAGATGAGCGAACGTGAGGCGGCCAATTTCATGATTCGTGTTTGTACTGATGCTTACAATAAGTGGACCACCGCCGGTTATGATTTGATACAGTATCTGCAGCAAGGCATCGAGAAGTAAGAGGATGAACAATAGAATCGCTCTAACATGTACATGGTTGCTTGTAATTTAATTGTCATTATTTTCTTATAGCTGTGATTTTTTTCGAGGAATTTCCACGGTTATAGTGTTGAAGAGGAAATGGTAGAAAAGGCAGACGAAGAATTAAAAGTTTTGTAATTTAGTGGATGTTCCTCGTGTTGTAAAGATAGTTCTGTAATATTGTTCGATGGTAAATACAGTGTACTGCATTGATGAGTACAATTTTGTAGTAAATGTAAAATTTCTGACACGATTCACTTTCTCATATGTCTCACTGTCTCACCATACTTCTGAGGTACACCAAAATGAAGTTCATCATGAAGTTTACTGCCACAGTGCTTTAATATTTAGTCCAGAAAATGAATCATCCCGTTCAGAAGCTCTTAAATTCACTCTTTTCCATTCGCTGACTGTGCGACGACTTAACAAAAATTCTATAATGTTAGGTCTCAATGCTGGAACTCTTCATTGTATTTTCTAGTGCTACCACTAAATAAACAAATTTGTTATTGTGTCCATTCGAACATGTCTTGGGACCGGACAAGAATCCAAGCCTGGTTGGTCACATCATCTTTAAAAAAAAACAATCTTGGTATAAAACTAGACCAATAATAGATTCACGGGCTCTTAGTAATAGTATTAAACAAAGATGCAATGCATGGTCTGTCTCTCATGCATTTATCTCGAGACTGATATCACATGCTGTCTTCCCCACGCTCACCAACACTTTCATGCGTAATTACAATGGAATCTGGATATTTTACAGCTAATATTTAATTATTCCAGCATAAATATTTTTTTTTTGATAAATTCCAGCATAAATATTTTAAAGCTAATATATCTGACAACTTGCTTTAGTGAGAGTGAGACAGGTAATGGGACCTTGTTTCTTTAATTAATGGTTAAAATTTATCATTTTGAGGTGTTTGTTGGCAAGTTGCCTGATGTTTATAATAATGAATAGGCAAAAGCATACTTTTGATCCTCTAATTTTACACTTGGTTTTATTTTAGTCCATCAACTTTATTTTATTTCATTCTAATCCTTTAAATTTTAAAATAATGTCAAAAGTTTCCTTTTCTTTAACATCTTTAACTTTATTAATGGAAAATGCTGATGAGCCATTTTACAATGCTGATATGTCAATTTTAATATCCAACTCACTAATATTTTAAAAAAATAATTGTATCAACTAGAAGATAAAAGAAGAAACTTTTTTTTTTGGGTAAAACCTTCAATCCACCTGTTATTGCCATCGAGAAGAAGCCCTACATGTTTTGCTTTTACAGCCATCCCTTGAAATGCTTTTGTCACAATTGAGCTTAACATAGCCCTTTGTGAGTTTGATCCATGGTTACCTTACATGTTATTACCCAAGAGTGTCGCTTTAATAGGACTCATTCGAAAACTATCACTTTTGTGCAAAATCACCGCCATGAGATCATAAGGACACGAGAAAGAATTAATGAAAATATTGCAGTTCTGCCATTGGTTAGTAGAAGAAGGGATGAGATTGCTCCCTTTTTTATTATATATTTAAAAATATATATAATTTGGAATTTCCATAAAAAAAGGAGCTGTGTTAATATGATTGCTTTGTCAGCATTTGGAGAATGCTTCATCATTATTGTGGAATGCTTTGTTAGCATTTTCTTCTGTTAACATAGTTAATAGTGTCAAGGAAAATGAAGTTTTTTACCATATTTTGAAAATTAAAGGATTGAAATGAAACTAAATAAAATTAAGAGATTAAAATGAAATCAAGTGTAAAATTAAGGGACTAAGAGTATGCTTTTGCCTAATGAATAAATAGTTTTACTGCTCAGTACCATAAGACAAGTGTTTCAAATATTGTTTTACATGTTATGATTTTTTTTTAAGAAAAAATAAAAGTTGCTAAACAAATTTCCGTATTGGTTCCATCATGGAAGCAAGGGACCTAATATTTTATTTTGAAAATTCCTTTTTCCTAATTTTTTAAAGTTGTTTTCGTCTATATTTATGGTTGGTCCTCACAAGTTTCCATGCCTTTAATTCCATGTCGGCCAACTTGCATAGAAAAGTCCAGCTCTTAGAATTGATATAAATTGCATCTTAGAGGTAAGAATTGATATATTCATAAGGTTAAAATAAATGGACAACTTTCTCATAGTATATATATATATATATATTTCTTCAATCTTAAATATAGGATATCTTCTAAAAACTTTATTTGATCCTGAATATAGGATATCATGTAAGATTAACTACTTTTTTTTCCAATTCTACCATTGTATTTTTTTTTTATAGTCACATAAGATGTTATGGAAACTCATTGTTTATTTATAAATGAAAATGTATTAATGGAGTACACAAAGGCAAAATAGGAAGCAATTGGCATTTTTTAAAACATTAAGAATATAACTACCTTTTATTTTAAGATCCGTGGATTAATTAATAGTACCCTATATTTATGAGGAGGATGTATGTTTTGGCTAACCACCCTGTTAATATTATTACTGCAGCAACAAACGATGCTCCCAAGGTTTTCATTGTCTTAACAATTCTAAATACAAGATGCGGATCTCAGGTTTTCATTGTCCAACAATATATAATACCCACGCGCACGCTTTGCACAAGGCAAATATAAGCGCTGACTTCATTAAAAAAAATCAGAAGAAAACGTACATTATTATGCTTGTATGTTCACAAGAAAATAGGCCACACGCTTTTTTTTGGAAAACAAAAAATAGGAAAAGTTGCTATCAAACAAAAAAAAAATAAAGTTTAAATTTAAAACCTCGTATTATTAATTCTTAACATGTTATATATATATACATCACTTTGGTAAAAACTCATACTGTTATATCATTAAACTATACCATAGTCATATTGATTCTTACATGCCATTATTCAGATTTACATTAAGGTTTGCAGAATGCATATATTTTGACAATCCCAATGATCTCTTACATTGTCTTATGCAGAATGGCTTCATAGTTCTTATGGTTTTCCACACAATCGACATTTCAATCTTAATCACTTCATCTTAAAACTCTACACTATTTTCTCTGACATTGCTTCCTTTCCATAATTAAACTATTCTGATTTTGTTTGGATACAACTCCAACAACCATAGTCACCTTAATATACAAGTGACTTCGTTCTTTTCTCTCTTTTTTTTTCCCCCTTAAGGGAAAAAGAAGTGACTTCACTAACCATTTTACTACAATACCCCTAATACATCCTCACCCAATTTAACTTAATTGGATTTGGCCGTTACCGTTGTTACCCTTGACGTTATCGTTGACTCCTTTGGGGCTGCTGGAATGCCGACTGAATTTACCAAAGGATCCTTCCATTTCTTCAAGGGTTTTGCCCTGTGTCTCCGGAAGCAGGATGAAGAAAAAGATCCATCCAGCGGTTGCAATTCCCCCAAACAGGAAAAAGGCCCCACCTATAGTGATGGCCTTTTGCAAGGACAAAAACGTCATTGAGATGACCCCACTGGTGACCCTATTCACCACCACTCCCAAAGCCGCACCCTGAGCGCGTAGCTTCAACGGAAAGATCTCAGAGCTATAAACCCACGTGATGGGACCCGCACCGATCGAGAAAGTTGCAACGTACGATAACACAGTCGTTATACTCAGTACAATGGCCCAGATCAACTTGGTCTTCGAATGATCAATGATTGTGAGGCTCACGGCAAGCGTAAGAAGTGAGATTACCATACCACCAACACTGCTCAACAGTAACGGGCGTCGCCCGACCCGATCCAACATAAACGTAGCCACCAAGATGAAAATTGTCTTCACGAATCCAACCGCTACGGTGGCAAGAAGCCTATCGGTGTCCGACTTGATGCCAGCTTTTTCGAAGATGGTTGGGCTGTACAAAACGACGGCGTCTACTCCAGAGGCTTGTTGGAAGAAGTGAATTCCAAGGGCAGCGATCAAGATGTGACGAACGGCTGGCGTTGGGTGGAGTAATAGTTCTTTCCATACACCTTCACCGAGATTTTGGTTTGCGGCCACTTCGACGACGTCGTCGTCGCAGCTTTCGGGGATACCGGCGGCTTCTTTGATGTCGGCTAGCCTGAGCCGAGCCTCTTTCTTGGAATCTGAAGTCCTGTCAAGCACTCGTTTCGCATCGCCGAGCCGACCACGCATAACGAGCCAGCGAGGCGACTCGGGCATGGCTAAGACGCCCACGGCTAGGAGTACTGAGGGAAAGGCGCCGACTCCCAACATGAGCCGCCAGCCCAAGCGAAGTGGCAGCTTGGAAAATGCGTAGTTTGAAATGTATCCGAGTAATATTCCTCCATTGATGAAGACCTGATAGTCAGAATAGTAAATCCATTGATATTTTTTTTTGGCCAACAAATCCATTAATACTATAAGGTTTGGTGGGTGAGAGCATGAATAATCAAAATTAAGATATCTATTTTTATCATGTATGAAATCAATTTAATATTTTAAAAATAATATGATAACTCCCTCCGTTACATATCTTTTTATAATTTTATAATTTTTATTTTGTTTAAAATCTTTTCTTATTTTATATTTTTAATACATTATTAATTATTTTTTCTAACTATACCTGTTAAAAGTATGATAAATTATATTGTGTTAATTATCAAATCATGAACTTATCTGAAGCTGAGCTTGAGGATGCCATTGTTGAATTTTTAGATAAAAATATGTAAGAGGAGATAAAGTACTACAACGGAGAGTTTGAAAGAAATGAAGAAGAGGAGATTGAGTGCTAGAGTTTTTTAGAAATTGCTATATGGAAATCTTATATCAATAATTAATCTTTTTATAATAAATAAAATTCAATCTTATTTTCTCCATCAAGTCCTTTGTTATAAGAGATACTAACTCCTAATGGGCTGTCAGTTAGGATTTCTACCCAAATGGGCTTATGTGTGTTCTAACATATCATAGAACACACACAACTAAACACAAGGCCCAATCCGTTTTTTAGGCTTAATATTTATTACTAAACTGATTGCTTAAATTAATAATTATCCCTTATTAATTAATTGATACTAATCCATATTAAAATAATTTTCGAACATTTTCCTACTTGGGTAGCATAAATTAATTAATTGAAACATACAACACAAGATTTAAGTAATTAGCATATATTAAGCCTTGACTAGAATGACTACGCAAAATCATTGAATCCATTGGGAAATCAAGCAATAACAATCATGAAATTTCACATTCCGAATATGATGGAATGAATAATAGATCTCTCATAAGAAAAATAATAACATAAAATCATTGAATCTCTTAGGGAAACAAGTGACATAAAATGTAATTACACAAAATCATTGAATCTGTTAGGGAAACAAATGATATAAACACATTAATAATGTTTCAATGTCTTGACTAAAATAAAGCACATAAAAGATCCAAGACATGAATAAATAAACATCCTAGACTCCCATTAAACCAAAGTTATATCCAAAAGGACTTAACCATACCCATATGAGTTACATGTTCTAAAACTTTTACAGGTAAGCCTTTAGTTAATGGATCTGCAAGCATACAATCACTAGATATGTGAACTATACGAGTTTGAGATTCAATAATTTTCTCACTAAAAGGTAGTAGATTAGCCCTCTACCCAATGGACATATGTGTGATCCAACCTATTGCAGATCACACACTTATAAATAGGGTCCAATTTGTTTCAGGCTTAATATGAATGAGAATCAATAAATAATTTATATAACTAATTAAATGCTAACCCACCCTCTCTCTCTCTCTCTCTATATATATATATATATATAATAAATCTAACAACACCTTCATATCATTTAATTTATTACATATCATTATTTTTTAGTCAAAAGATATTTTAGTTGAATTTTTTATAAAATTAAATATAATAAATGATTTGTTAGCCTATATAAACAATCTTAAACCATAAAAGTTATGGAAAAGACAAAATACCTTTTATGTTATTGTCATAAAAGGACAATTTTTTTAGGTATTAAATATATCCACAACTTACATTGAATTCCGACTAGCCACTTAGTAATCGGGTGGAACCAATAAGGACGACAAACCATTTTTATTTACTTATATTAACCTTTTGTTTAAGTAGAAAGAACATGTCACTTATAACAAAATATGAAAGACATTAACAACAAATCTCATGCATTAAGAACCTTAAAAATCTTAAAAAATGTGTTAAGCTAAAATTCTCAGTAAAAAAAACAAAATTGTGCACGAGTATATATGCCCACTATTTCAGTTTTCCAGTAAAAAAAAATTCATGATTAAGATGATGGGGGAAAAAATCAATACAATGTTAAAAAATTACTTTAAGATTTTGAAACTCCAAAAAAGAAATTATCAGTAACAGCTAGTTATCAGTAACAACTAGGCTAAAAGACAAATTTCCGTGCAGAACCAGAAAGTTGAAGTTGGATCAGGTTTCGAGAGAGAGAGAGAGAGTAATGGGAAAGAGAAAGGACCTCCGGGAAGGAAGTGAGGAAGCCACGAGAGGAAGCCGGGGAGACCTCGGCGGTGTAGACGGGGGCGATCATGAGGGCGTAACCGATCCCAATGCCGGCGACGAATCGACCGAACATCAGGAACGCATAGTTGGTCGAGAATCCCATCAGAATGGCTCCGGCGAAGAAGATTGCTCCGGCAAGCACGATTGTGTACCGGCGGCCAATCCAGTCGGAGGTTCTTCCGGCGAGGCACGACCCTATCAGAGAGTAGAGGTTGATTATCCCCAGCAAGATCTCGATTTGCACGTCGGACACTTTGAGGTCTCTCTTTATATACATTGCTGCTCCACTCATCACCCCTATATCTGCAACATCCATCCACACCAAACAAGCTTCAATAGCTTGACAACTATATATAAACCACCAACCCTTCAGTAATATACTACACATAGACGAAAATTTCTGAGTGTTTATATCCGCCATTCTCACATACCAAGTCAGTATAATCATCTACAAGGCACATATAAGTACTCATGACATGCTATGAGAACACCATATTATATTATACTTGCCTAGAGATACCAAGTCAGTATAATCATCTAAATATGATCTGACTGTGTTGTTTAAAGTACCAAACACAACGACAAACGCCACTCAAGCTAAATCAGATGATAAGAGTGGGGTATATATATGGGAGTGTGGATAGAATTAGTTTGGGGTTCAAATCCTCGTCATGTTCTACAAAAGGAAAAAAATATCAAACACAGCATCTCACCATAACCAAGTAAGATGGAAGTCATTGAGGCCAAAATGGCACAAGCAAAGGCATACTTGTTCTTCTTGGGTTTCTTTTGAGGATCAAAATCCTCAAGACTCTTATCTGCAGTAGCTTCGGCAGTCATCTAATTAGCTCTCTATAGTACCACAAGAGAGAGAGAGAGAGAGAGATGGTGTGTGTGTGGTTTGAGAGAGAAATGATTAATGAAGTGTATGAGTGACCCTGTGGTGGAGATTGTAAGGTTCAGATCAGTGGCTTAAATAGGCGAAAGGCGAAACTGCAAGGCTTATCTCCCGAATCTCCCTTCAGTCCGAAGTGACAAGCACGTTGTGCTCATCACGTAACTCCTGCACCATTCAGATCAATCTGGACGATCTCAAATTCATTATATTTTTTATTATATTATTTTATTTTATTTAAAAATTAAAATAAATATAATTCTATAACTGTCATTAAAAAAAATATTATTATTATATAAAAAAAATAAAAAATTATAAATCTTCACCATCAAAATATGATTTGAACAGTTTAGAAGTGATGATCACAATCACTTTTGATGAGCACTGAACGGAGATTCCTTATCTCCCCTCAAAGTCCAAGTTGTCCCATAAACGTCATTTTTATTTTCAGAACCTTTACCTTTTGACTTGATGACTTACTCACCCCTATTGACTTGATGACTTACTCACTCTGCTTAATTTTATGTCTTTAATTTTAAGGCACACAATATCTGCAGCTCTGATTTGGGATTTTATTTTCTTAAATTACACATCTGAGTTGCTTTTAATATATATATACACGATGCTTGATTAGTGCTAAATCTATAAATATAGCATCATTTTCTTAAACAAGTATGCTTGATTAGAACCTTTACCCAGTAAGATGGAAGTCATGGAGGCCAAAATGGCACAAGCAAAGGCATACTTATTTTTCTTGGGTTTCTTTTGAGGATCAAAATCCTCAAGACTCTTATCTGCAGTAGCCTCGGCAGTCATCTAATTAGCTCTCTATAGTACCACAAAAGAGAGAGAGAGAGAGAGATGGTGTGTGTGTGGTTTGAGAGAGAAATGATTAATGAAGTGTATGAGTGACCCTGTGGTGGAGATTGCAAGGTTCAGATCAGTGGCTTAAATAGGCGAAAGGCGAAACTGCAAGGCTTATCTCCCAAATCTCCCTTCAGTCCGAAGTGACGACGAGCACGTTGTGCTCATCACATAACTCCTGCACCGTTCAGATAAATCTGAACGGTCTAAATTTTATTATATTTTTTATTATTTTATTTAATTTAAAATTTAAAATAAATATAATTTTATAACTCTTATTTTTTAAGAAAATATTATTACTAGTATTATATAAAAAAAATAAGAAATTATAAATCTCTACCATCAAAATCTGATTTGAACAGTTTAAAAGTGATGATCACAATCACTTTTGATGAGCACTGAACGGAGATTCCTTATCTCTCCTCAAAGTCCAAGTTGTCCCATAAGCGTCATTTTTATTTTCAGAACCTTTACCTTTTGACTTGATGACTTGCACACCCCTATTGACTTGATGACTTCCTCACTGTGCTTAATTTTATGTTTTTAATTTTAAGGCACACAATATCTGCAGCTCTGATTTGGGATTTTATTTTCTTAAATTACACATCTGATTTGCTTTTAATATATATACACGATGCTTGATTAGTGCTAATCTGGTAAGGTATCTCTGTTTAGTAAGTTGGGATGCGCATTGGCCCACGTGGTGGGTTCCAGCACATAATGACAAATTAGTGCTGTAATAACTTCTGAGAAATGTCATTTGCTAATTTCTTAGGTGTAAAACATCTTGTCCTTATCCATATCCTAATTTTAAATTTTATTTTATTTTGATACAGTAAAATTTAAAGTTTTGGCTCCGGCCAAAAAAAATTAAGTTTTGGCATTTTCAACCTTTCTTATTATTTAATTTAACTTCATAAATCAGTTAGTATAATATAACCGTTCGGAAATTTTGTATATATAGCCTTAGGAATTCTTAATACTTCCCACATAAAATATCTCTCTCAATTTACCAAGAAAATCAAGTTATCTCCCGAATCTTTCAAGTATCATGCATTTCTTTGGTTTACTTTTTGTTGCCAGATCATTTTTTTTTATTTCACCCGAAAAAATTGAAATGTTTTAAATTTGGTTAAGTTTTTACTTCAATCGCTAGTTTTTTTTTAGTGAAAAAAAAGTTATCTCTACAGTTACAAAATGATGTGGCTATTGGATAATGTACATGAGATCTCATTGAATTTATATGAGAAAAATTTAAGACGCATTAAACGTCTATACATAATAATCAAAATATATTTCATACACATAAAGATAATATTGACCATTAAATATACGTGGCCAAAAAAAATCATGACCTTTAAATATACGTGGCCAAAAAAAATCATGACCATTTAATATGCATACACGTGATGACAGAGAAAATTTCTCATTGAATATTGGGAGAAAGACATTTAAATATCATATGCTGAAGTATAATCATTATCATGTACTTATTCTCCTTATTCCTCTTTTTTTTTTTTCTTAAGCACACTTTTTTTAATTTTAAGTTGTGATCTTTTTTTTTTTGGGCCATAAGTTATGCTGCTTTAAAAGAAAACTGTGAAAAAGAAAATAAGAGGTGAAACTCAAAAAAAAAAAAAAGAAAGAAAGTTTCTTTCGTATTACATGTCGAAATTTATATTGCATTTATTATTTAAGGGTTCACATTTTTTAACTAATTTTTTTCATTTTCTGTGATTTTTAACAGCTGAAGTCCACCTTACATCAAAATTAATATTTTTCATTTGTATGTAAACAACAATGTCCCAAACTGCATAGAGGTTGAAGGAAACAGAATATTTAAATATTTAACAGTAAAAAATAGAAATATAAAACAGAATCCTAAAGTTCAATTTATCTTAATTCTTGTCCAAAAAAATTTATTTTAGTCATATAGTGTGTTGTTTAAGAAATTTTTATGTATATTTTTAAGGAGAGTGGGTATTGTATCTTCTTATAAAATATATTTTATTTCATGAGGTCTAGCTATAGCATTGATACATTAATTTTAAAATTAAAAAAGAGTACTTCTTCATTCCAAATTAATTGCAAAATGTCATGAGATTGCGCATTATACTTATGTAATTAAGACTTAATTTATGAGGTAAAATATATTTTTTGTTAATAAAAATTTTATTCCTACTTTATAAGGTGTCAAATTAATGTATATCAAATAAAAGGTAACTGTGAGGATACATATATATATATATATTAAAAGAATTACATTCACTGATACACAGAGACAAATAGGCCTTGGTTTTTACAATAAAATTGTCCCTGAAAAAGTGAGTGGGAATTTGATGGGTGTTTCCAGTTTCAATTATTTTAATTTGGGTTGCCCAAAAAGTGTTTATTAATTAATATATTTATTTATTTATTTGCATTTTATGGGGTCAAAAATGACGGGCTGATCAGAGTGATCAAATGGATGGGCCCACTTGCGATTTTTCAAAGTCTTGTGAATAGACTCCTCACCTCACCTGTTGCAATTTTTAACTTGGGTGCCAGACCGACGTCTCAATTATGGTCTTTATTTTAAATTGATATTTTTTAAATATATGTATTTTTGTCTCAACAAATTATTCTAATTTAATTTAAAATATTTTAAATTAAATTAGATTCCTCACCAGTCGGAACTTGTAACTGGGAAGCCAGCCCTACATCTCCTTCAATTATTGTGTTTATTTTAATTAAATTGTTGATCTTTGAAATATATATTTTTGTCTTAACAATGTATTCTAATTTTATTTAAAATATTCCTTAAAAAATTAATATAATCATGCTTTTAATATGATTACCTCTAATAATTAAAAATATTTAAATTAGCCCCATATAAATGAAGAGGACCTAAGAAGTATATCAATATCGTATTTTGTTATAAATTTTATATTATATATATTGATATATTAATTAGATACTACTTACTCCATTCCATTTTATTTCTTATTTTAAAACATTTTAAATATTTCAAATTATCTATCATTTTACATTGATAATAAGTTATTAAATATTTTTATTATTTTTCCTTTCATTAAAAATAATAATAAGTGAAATATAAGTTATTGTTAGCAAGGCTGACTTCCCAAGAGGGGGGTGAATTGGGAAATTTAAAATTTTTTCTGCACAAAGTGAAGTAAGTGAAGATATCACAGTATAATGAAAACAATGCGTAAAGCAGAGCAAGGTGAAAAGTAGAGATAAGGAGAAGAGAACTCAGTGATTTATCGTGGTTCGGTCTATTCTCTTGACCTACATCCAGTCCCCAAGACACCTCTTGAGATTTATCCACTATACAGCAAGAATTTCAGTGGGCTTCTTGCTAAAGCCACAGTACATGAGTGTGCTCTGTTTCTGAGCTCTCTCAAACTCTCCAAGCACTTTCACTATGTGCTTCCCAATCCCCTTGTGAATACCCCTCACAAGTAAATCTATCTCCCAGATGAAGAGTAGATTGATTACAATGAAATAACTCTCTTGAAAAGAGTAGATATGAAAGTTTAAGTACAAGTATAGAAGTTGAGAGGGTAAAAGCTTTTGAGAAAAGATTCAGCAGAAATTCGGTATATACAAGTTTGATTCGTTACCCACAACTTCAAATGATGCTGTATTTATAGATTTAGGTCTCAAATATCCGTTAGAGACTAAATCTATCCGTTGGGGAAGTTATCCAACGGTTACTCTGAAAAACTATCCGTTTACCAACCGCATTTAATGTTTCTGACATACTGAAATTCAAATTTTGGTTGGTTAACAGACGAATTTCGAAGGAACTGAAGATTAAAGCTTCCAACGTTACAGCACGAAGTTCGTCTGTTCATGAAGTGAAATTCGAATTTTGAAACTTACAAAACATTTTCACAATGTGACATACAAATTTTCAAGAAGAAAGTTTTTCGGTTAAGTGTGAACAGTGTTTTTAATTTTCTACAGTGCCCTCGAAATTCGAATTTTGGAAGCCCAAAATTCGTCTGTTCCCAATACGTGAAAAGGAGGCACAGTAGTTCATTTTCTTCGAAATTCGAATGTTGAAGAGTAAAGTTCGTCTGTCAGAAAGACTCTTTTTAGACTAACTTCATCATTCGAATGTTGCAAGTTCACATCATTCGTATGTCAATGTTTCATTTCAACAGACTCAAGAACTTAGCTTCTGAAATTCGAATTTTAATATTCAAAGTTCGTCTGTCAGAGAGCAGTTTTGAAACTTAAATCATTCTTGATCTCAGATGAACTTTAACATAGTTTCAGACGAATTCCTTATATTTTCTCAATTTTTGTTTTGTTCAAAATTTGAATTTTGAAGACTCAAAGTTTGTCTGTTGCAAAGAAGCATCTATCAGACTTATATGAAAATTTGAATGTTGGAAGTTCATCTGTCAGAGAGCATTTATCAAACTCAATTTCATTTTGATTTCGGATGCACTTTATCATAGTTTCAGACGAATTTCTTTGGTTTTTACAAACTTCATTTTACTTGAAATTTGAATTTTGAAAGTGTGAAGTTCGTCTGTTACCAAAAGGCCTCTTTCAGACTAGATGAAAATTCGAATTTTGAACAACCAAAATTCGTCTGACAGAGAGCCATCTCTTCAGACTTATTCAGTTTTAGCTCGAAATTCGAATTTCCAAAGGCAAAGTTCGAATTTCCAACTTGACAGTTTAGTTTAAACTTTCAACCTTCGTCTGTTTGTGGGTGTTTTTCAAATATTTAAAGATTTAACATAAAATCAAAGTTTGAAAACATCTTTTCTTCAAATCAAAATCTTTTACCCAATCATAACAAAAAAACTAAGATTCTACAAGAGATCTAATAGTAAATACTCAGAAAATCTTCACTTTAGACAGCTTTGATCTCCTTTGATATCTTCAATACAAGCTTTTGAAATGTTAGTTTGGAATCATCAAAACTCTTGTTTCAACATTCTTCACCTTTTTTATGATGACAAAACAACTTACAAACTAGATTAGTACTTAGGTTTGCTTTCACAAGCTCCCCCTCAACATATGCATAAGATATCAAATCAACATATTAAGTGAAGAGAGTTAAGGCACAAAACATTGCAACAAAGGGATCCATTCATTTAAACAAGAGTTGCTTGTACAGAAACAAATTAATCAAAGTTCAAACAACAAATCCAAACACAAAAACACAAAGTACAAAATACAACAAGAGGACTTAAGCCAAATCTCCAATCATTTCTTCTTGGACAAGGTCTTCTTGCTGTAGTATTTCCCTTTCCCTTTCCCAGATTGCTCAGCAGAAGGCTTTCCATTTTGCCCAGACTTCTCCCCCTTTTTGGCATCATCAGGAAGGCCAACAAAATCTGCCGGAGGAGGGATCTGAGAGACAGGAATAGCACGAAGTGGCACAGGAGCAAAAGGGATTTCAGGTTCAGCTGGGGGCTCAGGGCTTGGTTCCTCATCAGAGATTTCTAGCAGCTGCTGCATTGCCTGTCTGGAAAGAGCTAGTTGAGCTCTTTGTTCCTTTGAAAGTCCATATGCAGTAAGAGAAGAAGAAGCTGATTTAGCAGGAGGAAACATTTCTTCCAGCCTTCTCATCTGGGCTTCCAGTAGAGCATTGTGAGCAATGGCAACAAAGTCAACAACAGGTACAAGACTCCTTTCTTCATTGCTCACATCTTCTTGCAAGGAGGAGGTTGAAATGGCTGCAACCAGTTTTTCAACTTGCTCAGATTTTTGAATAGACAGAATTAAATCCTGAGCATCTTCTTGCATAGGCACATGAGGGCCTGTTTCTTGGAGTCCTTCTTCTTCTAATCCATAGTCCAAGGGTGGACCAGGACTTGGTGATCTCATTGCACCAGCACCATCAATATCATCATCATCATGGTCAGAGGAGGCAATCTCGAAGGGACTAGGAGGCACAGGGGATGGAGACAGAATAGGCTCATGGACACCAGGCTGATGTGGTAGGAATTGCAATTCTTATCTCTTCATAGGCATCAGCCATCACCTTCATATTCACAGCCAACTGATGGATCTGATCTTGTAGATGAGTAAATTTGACATTTTACTTATCTCTAATGCTGAGAATGAGTGTTGACAGACTGTCAAACAACTCAGTGACCTTTGTTGGCTTGGCCCGTGAGGAGGGAGTGGAAGGAGGGTGAGTAGGCCTGGAGGGAGATGGGATTGGCTGAGAAGGCTGAGGTACAAATTTGCCAGGGGCCTCAGAAGTTCCTTCTTGTTGGAGGGATGCATCAGCAACAAAGAACAAGTCTTCAGATTTTCCTGCTCCCTTTCCAACCCATCGTCCTTCATCTCTTTCAATGCCCATCCTTTGCAGTTCCTCCTCTTTGAATGCCTCAGTAAGTTTCCCTTTCCCCTTTTCAATGTGTTGAATCCTAGCATGCTGCAGGATTCTTAAAATAATTGCTGCATAGGGGAGTGTGGAATCCTTCCTCTGATCCCTTGCCTTTATCATTCGTTGGAGGATGATATGACCCATGTTAATCAGCTTCCCACGTATGATAGCGGTCATCACATGAGCCTCTGCCCTTGTTATCAAATTGAAGCTGCCACCCTTGTTGAAAATGATCCTGGACACTACGTAGTGCAGGATCCTGACTTGTACACTTAGGTCTGTGGGCTTCAACAGATTTATTGTTGGCCTGTTCTCCCTTCTCCTGAATAAGGTGTCCAAAATGGTGCTCTCTTTGTAGTTTAGAAAGGATCCACCTTCTTCATCAGCTGTGCTTGCCTCATCCATATATCCAGAGGCTGTGATGTCAATTTTCAGCCCATCTTGTCCTGGGATTTCCAACACTTCATTGATTGTTTCATCAGCAAGCCAGATGGTCCTTGATCTCAAAGAGACCTCCCATTTCTTTTTCTTGCTGTTATATTGAAGAGGGGCATACCAAGTCTTCACTACTTCATCATCATATTTTTCAGCAATTTCCAACAGGTTTTTGTATCTTATCAACCATAATGCAGCATCAAAGTTGTTGGATATCAGAAATTGTTCCACATTTACACAGTGAGGCTTGATTACCTTTTTATTGGAAAACTTGGCAAAATACTCTTCTTGAATCTCAGGAGTGCTCCAAAGTGGCAGTGTTGTAAGCTCAAATTCTCCAGAATGAGTAGAAGAGAAGGAAGTCACAGCAGCAGTATCAGCAGAAGGAACCGCAATTTTTGATGAGGAAGGTCCAGTTTTCTGCGAATCTGCCTTGGATGATGATTTCTGGCATTTAGAAGGTGTAGCTTTACTGGGTTTGGCCTTTCTCTTGGATTTCTCTCCTTCTTTTGTAGCATATTGAGATTTGACCGTTCTTTTTGGCCGAGTTCCAACTTGTCCTGCTCCAGGGATCTTTACTCTCGCTATTTCTCAGTTGAAGAATGCAGAATATGGCAGAGAATACGTTTATGGGATGCGAATGGAAGTTTAAATGGTGAAGAATGACGGTTTTTAGACAGGAGTTAAGAGGATTGAAGAGAGAATCAGAACAGACTTAGAGAGGTTACAAATAGGGTTGCGTCTGTTCTTTGCAAAACCGTCACATTTAACGTGTGTAACCGTCTGATAGACGAATTTTGAGGGGTCAAAATTCGAACTTCGGGCAGTTACAAGTTAAACCGTTCAGCACAGCTTACTGATAGACGAATTTTCATCTTGAAAGTTTGTCTGACAGTGGCTTGAAACAAGCAATACAAGCACAACAGACGAATTTTGTTTCACCAAAGTTCGAATGTTGAAAAGAAAAAGGCAGGCATCAATCAAACCATCATTCAACAGACGAACTAAACATGCAGAACTACATCTTTCAAGAATTCAACATGAAGGACATGATTCAACAGACGAATTTTGAACTGAAAATTCGGATTTTTCAACTTTTGTAAAGATTGTCCAACATTCGTATGTTAAGAAGTGAAAATTGGCATAACAGTGATAGACAATCATAACTATGAAGTTTTTGTTTTTGAAAATTTGAATTTTCAAGATCCAACAGACGAATTTCGAGGCATCTTAGAAAACTGTTCCAAGGCATAACAGGCCGAAGTTCGTCTGTTAGTGAACTGAAATTCGAATGTTGACCATATTGACCATGTCAAAGGCACATTTTATGAAGCAAAATACGTCTAACACACATTAAAATGTGAATTTCATCTTTAAAAACTTACAGAATGGATCCAAAACTTAGAATTTACATCATTTACTCCATTTTCTGGTTGTTCCATTCTGATGTGCTCCAATCTTCAAGTTTATTACCATTGTATCTTGTGGGGAGCACCTGCACCTAAAATTAAACATATTCCGATGCTCAAGTTAGAATTGATTCTAATATTGAAAATTCTAAAGACAGAATTGCACAGAAATATCTTACAGTTCATTGGGGTTTACCATTCCCAATTCTCTTCTTATTTTGCAAAGCCTGTCTTCTGGCAGAGGTTTTGTGAGTATATCAGCAACTTAATCCTCTGTTGGGATGTACTCCAATCTGACTTCTCCTTTCAGAATGTGATCTCTTATGAAGTGGTGTCTAACTTCAATATGTTTCGTCCTTGAATGCATGACAGGATTCTTGGTGATATTTATAGCACTTTGGTTGTCACACATGATTGGTATCTCTTTTATTTTAACCTCAAGATCTTCAAGCTGCTATTTCATCCAGATGACTTGGGTACAACAGCTTCCAGCTGCAACATACTCAGCTTCTGCAGTAGATAAGGCCACACTGTTTTGCTTTTTGCTGAACCATGAAACCAGGGATCCTCCAAGGAACTGACAGGTTCCACTTGTGCTTTTTCTGTCAGTTTTAGATCCTGCAAAATCAGCATTAGTGTATCCTTTGAGGTCTTCTCCATTGCCTTTTGGATACCAAAGACCCATCTGTGATGTTCCAATAAGATATCTAAAAATTCTTTTCACAGCTGTTGCATGGGATTCTTTGGGGCATAATTGGAACCTTGCACACATGCAGACACTGAACATAATGTCAGGTCTGCTGGCAGTTAAGTACAGCAGGGATCCAATCATTTTTCTGTACTGAGTAATGTCAAACATCTTCCCATTCTCATCCATATCCAGTTTGGTTGCAGTAGCCATAGGTGTTCTCATTGGCTTGGCATTCTCCATTCCAAACTTCTTTAGCAGCTCCTTTAGATACTTGGATTGACTAAGAAAGATACCATCACCTTCCTGTTTAATTTACAATCCAAGGAAGAAGTTGAGTTCACCCATCATAGACATCTCGAATTCTCCCTGCATTATCTTAGAAAATTCCTTGCAAAGAGTCTCATTAGTGGCACCAAAAATAATATCATCAACATAAATTTGAACAATTAGTAAGTCTTTATTTTCTTTCTTAGTGAATAAGGTTGTGTCAACTTTGCCTCTAATGAACCCTTTATCAGTTAAGAAATTGTTCAGTCTCTCATACCATGCTCTAGGGGCTTGTTTTAAACCATAAAGAGCCTTCTTAAGTTTATAAACATGGTTTGGTTTAGTAGAATCCTCAAAACCTGGAGGTTGATCTACATAAACTTCTTCCATGATATATCCATTTAGAAATGCACTCTTTACATCCATTTGATATAGTAAAATATTTTTCATGCATGCATATGCCAGCAGTATTCTTATAGCCTCTAGTCTAGCTACTGGTGCAAAGGTTTCTTCAAAATCAATACCTTCTTCCTGATTATACCCTTTGGCAACCAATCTAGCTTTATTTCTGATTATTGTTCCAGATTCATCAAGTTTGTTTCTGAAGACCCATTTAGTACCAATAACAGAATGATTTTTGGGTCTGGGCACTAAATTTCAAACTTGATTTCTTTCAAATTGATTTAATTCATCTTGCATAGCCATAATCCAGTATTCATCAGTTAAGGCTTCTTCAGCACATTTGGGTTCAATTTCAGAAATAAAAGCGCAGTTGAGCATTTGATCCCTTAACTGTTTTCTGGTTTTGACTTTCTCTTGAACATTCCCTATTACTTGATCAACAGGGTGATTCCTTTGATATCTCCAAGCTCTAGGGAGTTCTTGAGCTGTTTCTTCATTATTTTCTTTATCAAACTCTTGCTCCTGGATATCTTCCTCTGTGCCAACAGATTCAGATATCTTTGGAGGTTCAATTTTACTTTTGTCAGAAATTCCCAGTTTTTCAAAATTGAAAGTAAGATCATCCTTATTGGTAATATGTTTTGAAACAGTTTCATTTTCAATGAAAACCACATGCACTGATTCTTCTACTACATTTGATCTTTTATTATAAACCCTATAAGCCTTACTCCTACTTGAATAACCCAAAAATATACCTTCATCGGATTTGGCATCAAACTTACCCAGATTTTCTTTCCCATTGTTGTGAATGAAGCATTTGCACCTGAACACATGGAGGTGTGACAGATTTGGCTTTCTTCCCTTGTACAGTTCATATGGAGTCTTCCCAAGGATTGGTCTGATGTAGGCTTTGTTTATGATGTAACTTGCTGTATTCACTGCATCAGCCCAGAACACTTGAGAGAGTTCCTTCTCATTCAGCATAGCTCTAGCCATCTCTCCAATGGTTCTGTTCTTCCTTTCCACCACTCCATTTTGTTGAGGAGTTCTTGGTGCTGAGAAGTTGTGGTCAATCCCATGCTCATTGCAGTACTCTAGGAAGTATGCATTTTCAAATTCTCCTCCATGGTCTGACCTGATAGACACAATAGAAATACCTTTCTCATTTTGCACTTTCTTAGCTAAGGTTACAAATGCATCAAAGGTATCACTTTTAGAGGAAAGAAACAATGTCCAAGTGAATCTAGAATAATCATCTACAATTACAAGCACATACAGATTACCACCAAGACTTTTCACCCTGGATGGTCCAATTAAGTCCATATACAACAATTCAAGTGGTCTTGTTGTGGTAACAACATTTTTAGGTTTGAAGGATGATTTAGTTTGTTTTCCTCTTAAGCATGCATCACATTCTTTATCCTTTTCAAAAGATATTTTTGGTAGACCAGTTACTAGCTCATTTTTAATCAGTTTAGACAATTGATTCATGTTAACATGAGCTAATCTCCTATGCCATAACCAACTATCATTATCCTGACTGATTAAACATACAGAATCCAAGGGAGGAAGTTCATCAAGGTCAATAGTATAACAGTTACCATCCCTTTGAGCTTTGAGAATTACTTTGTGATCACTTTTTCTGATGACCAGGCAAAACTTTGAGTCAAACAGCACCCAGTTTCCTCTGTCACAGGTCTGACTCACGCTCAGCAAATTGCGGTTGAGGCCAATTACAAACAACACATCTTCAATGGATGTTTCTGGATTTTTGCCCACAATGCCAATACCAACTGTGAACACCCCATTTTGTCCGGTCATTTTATAAAAAAGAAATAAAACAAAATCCCCTTTTAGGGAAATTAATAATTTAATTGCAGGATAAAAATAAATTTCTCAAAAAATCTAAAAATGTTCTTTGAATCCAATTTCTTTCTTATAGAATTTGAAATCTAAAATTCCAGCACAAAAAAAAAAGAAGAAGAAAGAAACAAAACAACAACAAAAATAAGAAAAATAAAAAGAAAATAAAAACAGAAAAAAAAAAGAACTAAAACTAAAAAAAAAAAAAGAGAAGGTGTTTGGGCCCAAGATGCCACGAGCCCAAATTGAGGGCTTGTGGACTTGGACCCCAAAGGGACCATCACCTTTAGTGCTGCACGCCTAAGAGAAAAGCGGACCGAAAAGAAAAAGAGGCAACATGGAGCAGAGAAAGAAAAGGAGTATGGGCAAAGCAAGCAGGGCAGCCCGAGCACGGAAGACCAGAGGCTGAGAGACCGAAGCATACACGAAAGGAAAAGCAGAGTGGCAGCGTGAAAGAAAAGAAAACAAAAAGTAGAAGAGAGCGACAGAGAAGGAGATTGCACGAGAAAGAAAAGGAGGAGGCTATGAACCGAGAGAAGGGGGGAGCACTCGCGAAGAGGAGAGAGAGCGGAGGAAATCCGAAGAGAAAACAAGAAGCAGAAGCCGAGGAGGAAGGACCCAAGGCCGAAGTTCTGGAAGCTAAGAAAACGCGAGCTCAAGAACCAGAACCGAGGGAGGATGAATTGGAGCCGGGGAACAAACTCGAAAGAAAAACTGAGGGAGACCGGAAGAGGGGACGAACCGAGAGTGAAAACAGAGGGAGCAGTGCAGCAAACTTGAAAGAAAAACCGAGGGAGACCGGAAGAGGGGACTGAACCGAGAGAGTGGAACCGAAACTGAAGATGAGGAACAGAGAGACGTGCATGGCAGACACGAGCACAGAGGGAGGCATCAGACTCGAAAGAAAAACCGAGAGAACCACCGAGAAATAGGGGGAGAACCACCGAGGCCGAAGGGGGGAGAGCACTGAAACAAAAAGAAAAGACCAAAGGACTCGCAAAAAACAGAGGGATGCCGAGGACAAGGGAGCAAAAAACCGAGATGCTGAGCACGAGGAGTACGCCGGAGAAACGGAGGAGAAGGTTGAAGAATGCTTACGACTAACTGGAGTTTCGTTTACTCCCAAGGAAACACATAACCAAGGAGGATAAGCTGGAGGTCAATCTGGAGGTCAGTTTGTCTGTTTGGTTTTGCATGTTCTCATAGTGTTTGCATTATATTTTAGCTTTTGCATTGCGAAAAGGTCACCTATCAAAATAACTCGTGCCATTGAAAATAGTATTGCACCACTGCCCATTTTTCTGTGTTTACAGCTTAAAAAGATAACCCTTTATGTTGTAAGTCGGGTTGTTAGAGAAGTCAAAAGACTGACGAAGACTACCGAGTAAGTGGATTTAGGTGGTCTTGGTGATGCATATGGAAGACTGCCATTTTATCCACAGTTAAGATATGGTGAATGGTGAATAATTGATTTAGAATCTTCAACAGTATTGCTAAGGGATTTGTTTCATTGAAAAAATAACAATAATAATAAAATAAATAATGGAAATAACTAATTGGGTAACCACACCACGTGAGGTTTCCAGAGCCCGCGCAGGTATTATGGTTAGCAGTGTCATCACGTAAAATTGTGAATCCATGCAGATATACCAGTTGAGCTTTCTTTAAGAAAATAATTATATTTTACAAAGAGTGAATAATAATACTAATAAAATAACAGGTTCTTAAATTTTATTATAAATGATAATAGTATTTTTTTTTAAAAAATTATCACCTTAAAATTATAATAAGGTCTTTATGCCGCGAGGTTTAGAACTTTTGCAGGTGATTAAGAAATCGATCTATTGGACATGACTGCGAGTCTGTAACAGGTGGATCGGTTTTTCTTTTTAAAAGAAAAATTTTCAAAAGTACAAAACAAATGATAGTTTTAAATAAAAAAAAATCAAATAAATGCATTTTCAAAAAATTTAAAAAAATAATAATAATAAAAGAAACATTTTTGAAGCGAAATAAAATAAGAGTAAGTGAAATGGAATCAAATTATCTTTTGCAAATTAAAACACACTAACTCAATCTCAGAAAATTGTTTTGTTTGCAAAAAAAAGTTAAATTATTTTCCGTAAACTTTCTCTTATTACAAAAATTAAAAAAATATATTAACCAACAGACACGCATTTCTAGCCCCGAACTACGTGGACTTTGATTCCCATCGCAGGGTACGTAGGCCCCAGGCTCTGATCCTGGGTCAAGTCCGCCTTTGTAAAAAAATAAATATTTTTCTGATTTATTTGGTGTTCTTTCCCTTAATTTAATAAATATTTCCTAATTTATTTTCTCAAACCCTTTTCTCATTTTGCTTGAATATCCTTAATTTTAATTTAATTCATATTCTTTATTTTGTTTTCCAAATTTTCTTAATTTTCTTTTTCTCCATCCATTTTCTCGCGTGTGATTTATAAAAGGAAAACCAAAATATATTTTTAAGCCATATTAATTTACACAATCAATGTAAGGTAACCGTTCTTAGGAACGGGTGTTGTGGGGTGCCTAACACCTTCCCCACGCACAATCGACTCCTGAATCCGACTCTGGTCACGCAGATCATCCTTTTCCTCTCCAATTCGGTTTCCCAAGATTTTTCCTTAAAATTTTGGTGGCGACTCCTCACAAGTCGGTTTTCACTCGAAAACCAGATTTGTTCTCTTTTTCCTCTTGTCGCATTTTTCCGGGTGCGACACCAACAATTTTGCCGTATTGATCACCTCCAAAGGTCACCTTTCCTCCTTTCTTGTCTCTAAGAGTGATGAACTTCTCCTTATCACCAGTCATGTGACTTGAGCAGGCACTGCCCATATACCATTTGTTGCTTTTCTTAGCTTTGAGACAGACTTGCAAAACAAAGTTTATGTTTTCCTTTTAGGTACCCAAACTTGCTTGGGTCCTTTTCGGTCAGTAGGTATTTCCCTAGATGCAGATGCAACTTTGGGAACCCATTCAACTTTCCTGCCAAGTCCATTTTTCTTCAAAACACACGAACTGGAAATATGTCCCTTTTTATTACAGAAATGACAGGTAGTGAAAGGACTGCTAGATTGAGAAGTAGGAAGAAAACAATGCAGATAATACTTTTGTCTAGCATGTCTAGGCTGATCATATGTTTCAATGTGAGGTGATGCATCATTTTTCTTTTTATTGTTCTCAGCATGCACAAATTGTCTCATATATAGATTCTGATTTTTCTTCATAATCTTTTCCTTGACAGCACATGGATCATAGCCAAGACCAGCTTTTCCCTGTGATATTCTTTGGCTCCCCATCAATGCAAACAACATATCTTTACCTCTAGTGAGCCTAGACATGCTTTTAACTAAATAATCATTAGTTTGCTTAAGTTTAGTGCATGAAGTACAGCAAACAGATTCAGAAGAAGGTAAAGAGACAGTTTCAGAAACTATGCTTTGAGACTCCAGCTTACTTATCTTTTTCTTTGCTAATTTCAGTTCTTTAGAAACTTTAATGAATTCATCATGAAGCTCATGAAATGCATCTAGTAATTCAGAATAGGAAGGTTCAGATTCATATACCTCTTCTTCCTGATCACTGCTGTATGAGGGTGTGGCTTCTTCAGAAGCAAGTGCCATCAGACAAATGTTGGCAATCTCATCCTCATCTTCTTCTTCCTCATCTGAGCTGTTGCCCCATATAGATGAGATGTAGGCCTTCTTCTTCTTTCCTTTGTCAGTAGCTTTCTTTTCCTTTTCTTGTTTCTTGATGAATTGGGGGCAGTCCCACTTTATGTGTCCCTGCTTCTTGCATTCATAGCAAGTCACAGGTTCTTTTGTCTCTTTCTTGCTTTCTCCAGTTGCTCCTTTCTTGAAGAATCTCTTGTTCTTCTTCTTGCTGTAGAATCTTCTGAATTTTTTGACCATCATAGCCAGAGTTTCCTCATCCAGCTCATCTCCTTCATCAGATTCTTCTTCCTTTTCATCAGCAGCTTTGAGGGCAAGGCCTTTGTCACACCCGAAAATGCGACACGGATGGCGCGGGAAAACGAAAATAAAAAGAAAAAGGAGAGAAAAAGGAGAAATCGGCCCGCCTCGAGGGAGGCCGATTTCAGAGGGAGTCGCCACCAAAATTTTAAGGGAAATTTTGGAAAACTGAATAAAAACAAAAAGGGATAAGGATTGGTCTGCGAATCAGAGTTGGGTTCGGGAGTACGATTGTGAGTGGGGAAGGTGTTAGGCACCCCCACAACACCCGTTCCTAGAAACGGTTACCTTAGGCTGATCATGCAATTTTTATGGCTTTTACAAATTATTTTAATTGCCCTTTTACCATTCACATGCAAAAATAAATATAAAAATAATAAAATAAAGAATAAAATGAAAATAAGAAAAGTTGGGGAAAATAAAACAAGAGGAAAATATTATTTATTTACAAAAGTGGATATAAATATAAGAAAAATGTAAAAATCAAAATAAAATGAAAATGTGGGAAGTTGGGAAAAATAAAATAAGAAAAATATTATTTGTTTACAAAAGTGGACTTGACCCATAATGAAAGTCTGGGGCCTACGTACCCTGCAATAGGGATCAAAGTCGACGTAGTTCGGACTAGAAAAGCTTGTCACTGGGTTTGTATTTTTTATTTTATATATTCTTTGAAAAAAGAGAGATTTACGGAAAATAATTTGCCTTTCCACAAAGAAAACAATTCTTGGAATTGGTTGATATGTTTTAATTTGTAAAAGACAGATTAATTTCCACTATTTACTCTTTTCATTTATTTATTATTATTATTTTTTCTATAAAATCAATTTCTAAAAAGAAAGAATATAGGTTTTTTCTCAATTAAAAATTATGTTTGATTTGAACATTTTGTTTTGGTTTGAAAAAGAAATATTCTTATTTTTATAAAACCAAACCAATTGGCTCATGTGATGACTTTATCACTCACAATATACCAATTGATACCTAAATGTCCACGGTGGAGACAAAAAGCATGGAATTTAGCAAGGGATAAAAAAAAGAAAAGAAAAAAATTTGTCTCTTTATTATGAAAACATGTTAAAAAAGAAAGAAAAAAAAAAGTATATCTTGAGGAAAGATAACCAGCATATATGGTGACTTTATCACTCACAAGTTACTGATTAATACTCGAATACCTACGGTGTTACCACTCGGAGTAGATAAGTAAAACAGATAAGGATTTGAAAAGAAACGAATAACTTTTGATTTCAATCATTTGGTTATTATTATTATCTTTATTATGAGATGCAAAAGGCAATAAAAATGAATAGGAAAATAAATAATTTTGGCAAGAGTTATTTTATGGAAATAGATAAAAAGCATTAAGAAGAATTCAAAATGTCTCACTATATATATTTTTTTTTAAAGAAATAATCAACATATGTGGCGACTTTATCACTCACAAATTGCTGATTAATACTTAAATACCTACGGTGTTAACACTCGGGGTAGAAAAGTAAATAAAAATGGGAAAAAATAAATTTTACACCAACCATTTTGTTGCCTTACAAAAATAAAGAGGACGCTGGTAACATATTTTTTTATTATTTTTTTTTTTTAAAAGGAAAAGCGACAACAGAAATTCCAAGGCATGACTTATGTATATATGTACACACACACATCGTTTATTCATTTATTTATTTTCATTATTTTTGTTATTATTATATATATATATATATTTTTCTACAAAATTTTTGTTTGCATTAAAATAGCACATTTCCTTGCTCCCCTTTTCAGTTGAATATACTCTACCTGAAATTCATGCATTTTCAACACCACGTATGCTAAACAAAATACTGGAAAAGGAAACCATATATACTCAAAAGACGAACTCTTATATTTTGCTGGATCCATAAAAATTACGGGAAACTAAGTGGTACCAGGAGATCTTATTCTCTTCATCCAAGGAAGGTACCTCCTTGTGCTTTTCTTTCTTCACGAGACATCACCCCTCGAGCATAATCACCGCAAAAAGAAATCACGACTAGAAGGCGGGGGAGTTGCAACATCATCACGTTCTCAACAGTGAAACCAATAGAAAAAGCATGACCATATACGTGGATAACAGCACCCAAACACCTCATTTCTTTATTCAAAATCAAAATCATTATTAAGACAAGCTCTCCCTTCTGTAAAAACCCATTTAGTGCATGTTACCCCAAGAAGCTTATGACCCAACGTGAGATTGCTAACAAATCATCCGGCACCATCTCAGTAAGTATGAATCAGCAAACGCACCCAATATGCACCGAATACCCAGCAATGAAGGAATGAGAGAAGCTAAAACAAAGAAACAGAGACAAGTCTGGTTTACCTTCACAGCACCCACTCAACGAAAGTCTGTGTGATCAGCACCACCAACTCTTTCCAGGCTTCGTTCACCTTCGTTCCGATGACTTCCAATTCTTATTTTCGCGTTTTGGCTCCCTCCTCGTTACTTCAGCATTCACCCTTCTTCTCTCGTTCTTCACCTTCTCTGGTTCCGAGCTCCCTCTGTGCTCCCTCTGCTCTCTCTCTTCGTTCTCAGGTGCCAGCCACCCTCGGTTCAACTCCCTCTCTCTCTCCCCGGTGAAGCTCCGTTCCCAGGTCTCCCAGCTCCTCTCTCTCGGTCTCTCGTGGCTCTCTCTCCTTTTCTCTCTCAGCTCTCTCTTTTCTCTCCCAGCTCCTCTCTCTCGGTCTCTCGTGGCTCTCCCCTGGCTCCCTCTCCTCTCTCAGCTCCTCTCTCTCGGTCTCTCGTGGCTCTCTCGTGGCTCTCCCCTGGCTCCCTCTCCTCTCTCAGCTCCCTTTTATGGCCATCCGTCGTGCTTTTCTTTCACCATGTGTGCTCCCTTGGTTTTTTCCTTTCGTGCACGCCTCCATCGTTCCTGTCTCCCCGGCCTTGCGTGCTCCTTTCTTCCTTTTCAGTTTTCTTTTCAGTCTTCGGCCATCCCTCTGCTGCAACTTTCTCTCTTTTCCTCCCTCGTGTCTCTGCTCCCTCTCTGACCCCCTCTGTTTCCACGGCGCCCTCCTCTCTTTTTTCTTTCTCGTGGTCAACCTCTCCCTCCGGTGTGCTCCCTCCTTTTTTTTCGGCCACGCCTTGAGCCCTCACTAAGGCTCTAAGGTGATGATGTGGCTTGAGGTGTTGGGCTTCAACACCTCAAGACCAACACTCAACTTCTTCTTTTTTTTTTTTGTTTTGCTTCCTCTTTTTATTTTTTTATTTTTTATTTTTTTACATGCAATGCAAATATTCTATTTATTATTATGTTTTTACTATTATGTATATATATATTTTTTATCATTATATTTATATATTTTTTAAAATTACCCGGACAAAATACGGTGTTCACAGCCTTTCTTCTTTCTGTCCAGCCCAGCTTCCTTGAGTGCTTTGATTTTTCCTTCATATTCCTCAAGGCTGCCGAAGAGAGCTGTGACAGAGGCCATTGATTCTCCTCTGGCTTCTTCTATTGTTGTCACCTTGGGCTGCCATTCCAGAGGGAGAGCTCTGAGTATCTTTCTTACTTTCTCAGACTGAGTGTATTCCTTTCCCAGGCTTTTCAGTTGATTTACAATGAGAGTAAATCTCTTTTGAAGCTCCTTTACAGTTTCTCCTTCAGCCATTCTGAAGCTTTCGTACTCCCCAATGCACGTGTTCAGTCTATTCTCCCTGACTCCAGATGTTCCTTCATGTGCAATCTGCAGAGTGTCCCATATCCTTTTTGCAGTGGAGCATTGTGAGACTCTGTAGAATTCGTCCTGGTTCAGGGCACTGACTAAGCAATGCTTTGCTTTGAAATTCAGTAGGACCTTCCTTCTGTCCTCATCATTCCATTCTGCTTCCAGCTTCTCTTTGTGTCTTCCATCTTCAGTCAGAGCCATTGGGACGAAATCTCCTTTTTCAATTACTGACCAGATGTCAAGATCAATTGATTGGAGGTAGATCTGCATTCTCATCTTCCAGTATCCATAATGCTCTCCACTGAAGCCTGGTGGTCTGTTAGTGTTGTTCCCTTTAGGAAGTATACTCTCTCCAAAGCCAGCCATCTTAATTCCCGAACTGTGAGTTCCTTTGAATGGGAATCCAGGCTCTGATACCATTTGTTAGCAAGGCTGACTTCCCAAGAGGGGGGTGAATTGGGAAGTTTGAAATTTTTTCTGCACAAAGTGAAGTAAGTGAAGATATCACAGTATAATGAAAACAATGCGTAAAGCAGAGCAAGGTGAAAAGTAGAGATAAGGAGAAGAGAACTCAGTGATTTATCCTGGTTCGGTCTATTCTCTTGACTTACATCTAGTCCCCAAGACACCTCTTGAGATTTATCCACTATACAGCAAGAATTTTAGTGGGCTTCTTACTAAAGCCACAGTACATGAGTGTGCTCTGTTTCTGAGCTCTCTCAAACTCTCCAAGCACTTTCACTATGTGCTTCCCAATCCCCTTGTGAATACCCCTCATAAGTAAATCTATCTCCCAGATGAAGAGTAGATTGATTACAATGAAATAACTCTCTTGAAAAGAGTAGATATGAAAGTTTAAGTACAAGTATAGAAGTTGAGAGGGTAAAAGCTTTTGAGAAAAGATTCAGCAGAAATTCGGTATATACAAGTTTGATTCGTTACCCACAACTTCAAATGATGCTGTATTTATAGATTTAGGTCTCAAATATCCGTTAGAGACTAAATCTATCCGTTGGGGAAGTTATCCAACGGTTACTCTGAAAAACTATCCGTTTACCAACCGCATTTAATGTTTCTGACATACTGAAATTCGAATTTTGGTTGGTTAAACGACGAATTTCAAAGGAACTGAAGATTAAAGCTTCCAACGTTACAGTACGAAGTTCATCTGTTCATGAAGTGAAATTCGAATTTTGAAACTTACAAAACATTTTCACAATGTGACATACGAATTTTCAAGAAGAAAGTTTTTCGGTTAAGTGTGAACAGTGTTTTTAATTTTCTACAGTGCCCTCGAAATTTGAATTTTGGAAGCCCAAAATTCGTCTGTTCCTAATACGTGAAAAGGAGGCACAGTAGTTCATTTTCTTCGAAATTCGAATGTTGAAGAGTAAAGTTCGTCTGTCAGAAAGACTCTTTTCAGACTAACTTCATCATTCGAATGTTGCAAGTTCACATCATTCGTATGTCAATGTTTCATTTCAACAGACTCAAGAACTTAGCTTCTGAAATTCGAATTTTAATGTTCAAAGTTCGTCTGTCAGAGAGCAGTTTTGAAACTTAAATCATTCTTGATCTCAGATGAACTTTAACATAATTTCAGACGAATTCCTTCTATTTTCTCAATTTTTGTTTTGTTCAAAATTCGAATTTTGAAGACTCAAAGTTTGTCTGTTGCAAAGAAGCATCTATCAGACTTATATGAAAATTCGAATGTTGGAAGTTCATCTGTCAGAGAGCATTTATCAAACTCAATTTCATTTTGATTTCGGATGCATTTTATCATAGTTTCAGACGAATTTCTTTGGTTTTTACAAACTTCATTTTACTTGAAATTTGAATTTTGAAAGTGTGAAGTTCGTCTGTTACCAAAAGGCCTCTTTCAGACTAGATGAAAATTCAAATTTTGAACAACCAAAATTCATCTGACAGAGAGCCAGCTCTTCAGACTTATTCAATTTTAGCTCGAAATTCGAATTTCCAAAGGCAAAGTTCGAATTTCCAACTTGACAGTTTAGTTTAAACTTTCAACCTTCGTCTGTTTATGGGTGTTTTTCAAATATTTAAAGATTTAACATAAAATCAAAGTTTGAAAACATCTTTTCTTCAAATCAAAATCTTTCACCCAATCATAACAAAAAAACTAAGATTCTACAAGAGATCTAATAGCAAATACTCAGAAAATCTTCACTTTAGACAGCTTTGATCTCCTTTGATATCTTCAATCCAAGCTTTTGAAATGTTGGTTTGGAATCATCAAAACTCTTGTTTCAACAGTTATTTCTTGGTAAGTCTAGAATGTTTAGATAAAATATTATTAAATTTTACTATAATCTAAGTTATCTAATATTTTTATTGATATATGTAAAAAAGCTTAAAATGATACATAAAATAGAATGGAGGAAATAATACAATAACTTTTTTTGCCAGGTGGACTTACTAATATAATAATTTAGAAACAGATAATACAATTTTGTTTTTATTTAGTTTAATTTAGTTTAAAAATTTATTTTCTCGTCAAGTTTGTTTGTGCTTTATATGGAATCTATTTTTGGTTACAAATAAATCTTATAAAAAATAAAAATTATGGGACTTGACTTGTAAATAGTGCAATTTGCGCTGAGTGATATTTTGATTGTTTGCATTTAATTATTTATTTGAGTGATTAAGTTATTTGAATTTGAATTACTTTTCAATCTCAAAGATCTCTATCCTATTTTATCAAAAAAAATATATCTCTGTCCTATATGTAATGCACATATAATTCATTTTAGGTTTTTTTTTCAATTATAGACATGACTCAATATTTTGTTTAGCTTGTGAAGTTATATATGATGTCACAACATATAGATTCCTATATTAATAGAGTCAACGATACTGGGAAAAAATAATTATTAAACCAATTTCAAACTTTTAAATTTTAAGAATTATATCAGATTAAATATATCTTCAGAATTAAAAGAGAACCTGACCTTTTGGACCAAAAATGAATTTTCTCCCCATTTTTTAAGATAAATTAGTTTTTTTTTTCTCCTTCTCTAATTTAAATGTTCTTTCTTTTTTCTAAGAATAGCTTTCTCTCTGCTATTTTTGAAAGATTGGAACTACCTTATGCTTTTTGTATTTTGCAAGGAGATATAAGGGAGTTATTGTAATCATTTTTGTATTTTGTATTTTGTTGTTTAATCTATGCTTCCTCTAATCCTTTTTATTAGTAATGTTCTAAAAGCTTTTAGTAATCCTAAAATAAGTCACATTTTATGAATTTTTGTAATATTAATTACTTTATTTCTAAAATACCCAAGGTTCAAAAAACTAAACTGAGCATTGAACTGGCCAAGCCACTAGTTCAAAATTCAATGGTTTAACCATAATTCAATTAGAATTAAACCAGTGGTAATAAATTTAATAATTTTTTAATTTTACACATTATATAAAAAATATTATTAATAAGTTTCATAACCTAATATTAAAATTTAAATAAGTTAATATTCATTAGTAAACATATTTTGAATTCAAAATAATCAATTAATATTTTTTTCATATTATTTGTTAAGTAAATTTATCATTATTAATAATTATATATCATAATAATGCTTATCAATATTATAATACAGAAATAAAAAAATTTATACAAAAAATAATGTTATTTAGTACTAAAAATAATGTTATTTTATTTTAAAAAATTAAAAATAAACTGGTTTAACCGATTCAACACTAGTTCGAGATAGGTTTGATCGGTTTTTCACCAGTACTGAAAATGGACGATCGAGATCTATAATTGAACCAGACCTGGTACCGGGAACCGGCCGGTCTGGTCTGGTTTTTTGAACATTGAAAATACCCTATTTAATTATGAGAGAGTGTGTAAATTATTTGAATTTGTAATGTTTATTAGGAGTAAAGATGGAAATCACATCATCTTTAAGACACTTTTAATATTAATAAATCTTTCTTGATTACGATAAAATAATTGAAAATGATTTATATTAAAAACTGGATAGAGTAGAATATAATTTGTTGTTTGATGAAAAATGTTCTTCTTTAACTTAAATAAATCATAATCTACCAACTTAAGTTTATGTAAGCATAGGAGCTTTTACCCCTTAAACAAATGATTGGAAATTCAATCTATAGTCATTGTGTATAGAAAATATTTAGTTAGAAGAAATATATCGTTTGCGGGAGACTAGTCCTTCTGTACAGCCAAAATAAATCATAATCTATTGTTTTAAATAATTTAAGTTCTACACTCTTATTTAGTTTTTAGTTTGTAAAAGTAAATTAGAATAAAATGAAGTTTATAAAAATGAAGTGTGGGTAAAAATAAATTTGTTGTGACATATTATATAGGCCAATTTGGTTTATCATTTTGTAAACTAAACTGTGGTTTATAAATCATTTTTATCCCTTTCACCCAAACAATTTTGTGACAAATTTTACTAATTTTATCCAAACTTCATTTTTGTAAATTGTGATTATTTTAACTTACTTTTTATAAAACTGAAAACCAAATTATGTTTAAATATTTTTTTTGCAAAATTCATAAAAAATAAAAAATTATTTAAATGATAAGAGTTAAAAAACACTTTTAGATGTATAATTAATTAATTACTAAAAAAGACATAAGTTTTATGATATAATATTATATAACTAATTGAGTTATTTACGTTTTATAATAATAATATAATCAATTTTAATTATTAGAAACAAATATCAGTGAAAATCTCTAATTTTCCAATGTTAATAAAAAAAAGTTGTTATATAAAAAATACATTACATTAATTATAAATTATTAGCATTAATATTTATAATTAAAAAAAATATTTAAACAAATTATATGACTAATTTTGCTATATATATTGCATTATTTGATCTCTAAAATAGTCATAAATATTATCCATTGCTATTAAAGATGATAAAGTTAAATGTATGGTTGAATCCACCATCATGATTGTGATTATCATTACTAACACTTACTAAAAAATAAGTGTAAAGAGTTGAATGTGTGGTTGGACACCCACCGTAATAATAAATCCACCCTCTTCCTGCCTCTATTTGAAAAATAATAAAACGCAAACATCAGTTTTTAAACTGAAAAGAAAGGATCAAGTACATTAAAAGTGGTTTTTCGGTCAAAGTTCATTTTCTACAAAGGTACTTTACCATCAACCAAACATATATTTATCATAACCATTGAATGAAAACCACGGTTTGATTTTAAAAACAACAAACCAAAGACCAAAAAACTTTTTCACATTTTAGTTTTAAAACCACAATAAATTAATGTAAGAAGAGCAATGAAAAATTCTTATATAAAAAATTTAAAACATTGATCAAAGGTCTAAACCGTTAATTTAGAAATTGAATATAAAATTTCAAAACGTTGGATACTAAACAGTACACTAATTATCGGATCACGCTCGAATATTGGATCCCAACCTTCAATTCTAATCTCTCTCTAAAAATCCTAATTCTTAAACTTTAAAACGTTGACTATAAATCCTAATTAACCTATGCACCCTAAAATTCTAAATCCTAAAATGACTCTTAATCTTGAACCCTATGTCCTATGTCTTAACTCTAAAATTCTTCAATCCTAAATCATATACTCTAACTAACAATAATTAACTTGAGTAGAAGGAAATCACCACCCCTTAAATAAAGTTGTATATTCGAACCTTTTAAATTAAAAAAAAATTCTGGAAGAATTATCTCCATTTGATCTTGAAAAATCATATGTACTAAACCCTTGGCCTCTCCACTGAAGCTTAATTAATTAACACAAAAAATTGTAAAATGAAATAATTACTCTTTGAGAATAATTTTTTGAAAATTAAACACACTTGAATTAAATTCCAAATAAAAGCCCTTTTATTAATTTCAATCAACTGGGTTAACTTAATTTGAAGGGAATTGAATCTCAATCTGACACTCAAATCCTTCGTACTAGTCAGATGGAGATATCATCCAAGTACAAGTAACAAAAGAAATTGGAAAAATTCATATTTTCGTATTGGTCAGATGGAGATATCATCCAAGTCCAAGTAACAAAAGTAATTGGAAAAATTAATATTAATAAATTCAGATAATTAAGTTGGACAACATCGTTCTTACTGTCTTGCTCATTGACCATCTATTCTCTGTGAGTAAGTTTCAAAAAGTTAGCGTAAGATGTTTATCTTTAACAGTTGTTTATAGTACGTAATTTAGGTTTCAGTTTGAATAATCTGGTTCAGATATAAATATTAAATAAAATATTATGAATATGAACAAAAAAAATTCATTAATGGAGTGCTGCGCATACTGTGAACCGAGATGAAACATATAGCAATCTTACTTTGTTTCTCGTAGTAGAATGATTTAGGCCTATTTGGTAACTGATTTTAAAATAGTTTTTTTTAAAGTAAAAAAATAAATAAATTTGTTTAGTAAATCTATTTTTATAAAATATTTTAAAAAATAAAAAAATAAAATAACGAAAAACACCGAATATCTTTAAAGTGTTTTGTAATTTTTATTCTAGAAAATATAAGAAAAAATAAAAAATATTCACTTAATTAATAGTAAAATTATAAATTTTGAATAATACATCTAACGGAATTATGTGGATTAAGAATGCAAGTTAAAATTAATTAACTACATTAATTTTTTCAAAAATCAAGTTATTATTCTAAAACTGTTTTTATTTAATTTCTTTCTTGGAATGAATTATATATAGACATTTTTTTAAAATATGTAATAAATATCATTTCATATCCTAAAAATAATCTTATATTTATAATCAAAGTAAAATATCTTATACGTAGGTTAAATGAGATTAATTAGAATTTTTAATATCTTTTAAACTAAAAATAATTTTATAGAGGTCTTTTAAAATATTTATTCCTCTAATTGAATTAAATAAAATTTTAAAATTTTGATTATATTTTAAAAATCTAAATAAAATTTACTTTAATATGTATTTATATTGTAATAAATATATTATAATTATAATTATATAATTATATTTTGGGGTTGTGGTGTGGGGTGGGGTGGGGAACGAGTGGCAGGCCTAGCATGCCATCTTATAGGCTAAAAAAAAAATACATATATCAGTTTAATACGAATCGAAATATGTAAAAGTGTAATTTTTATCTCAGTGTCAATAACACCAAGAAACAAATTTATAATAGCTTTAGAAATAATATTTAACTTGTAATATTTTAATAATTTCATTTTGTATTTATTGTATCGGGTCAATTTCCCCATGTACACACTCTCTCTAAGATTGGAAGACGTACGCCCTCGTCGGTGCACCATTGAATCTGTGACATGTAGTTTAATGGAGTTGAAGAAGGTGACGTATATAGCATAAAGAACTATATAATATATGAAGTAAACGATTGATTAACTTGTCACGTAATATGACATTAATTATTGAATCGTTTTCTTTGAGCAAGTTAGAGAAGTGTACAATTAAGACTCCTTAATTTAGTCATTATCATCTTCGTCCCAGATACTTCAGCCCATAACAATTCATTAAAAAAATGAAAAGAAATGTTTTTGTCCATGAAAATCAAAGCTAGCTGCTCCCCTAGTCTAAAATATGTTGTCACCGCCAAGAAAATGGAGCCCGTAAAAATATTGAAATTTAAAAGTCCAACTGACTTCTTTGACTCGCAATCACATACACTCCAAGATACGTTGATGTATGATGGACCAAAACGCAACTTTTATTCTCATATGCACACAATGATCGAGAAGACTCTCATCATAACTATAATTAACTGAATTAATTAGTTGTAGAATAGTCTCGTATTCTCACCCATGTCAGGGACTAATACCAAATGGACCAATATTTGAATGAACAAGAAAAAATTATGAGGAAAAAAAATTTTGGAGAAAAAACATGTGAGTTCCATGCTTCTTTTTCTCTCTCCAAAATATCTTTTTTATTTTTTGAGAGAAAATTTTAAGGAGAAGTGAGCCCCATACATTTTTTTCTTCTCCACTTTTCTTTCCTTCCTACTTTCTCTTATATATTGCGCATATAGGGAAAAATCTATTTTCTCTTCTATTTTCTTTTTTAATTTTCTCTTTCTTACTTTTCTCTCCATGTAAACATAGGTAAAAGCTTTCTCATGAGGATTATTATTATTATTATTATTAGCATACTGTTTTCGTTGGGTGACAAGTTGATGATAAATAATACATATAGAAATACCAACAATGATATAATTAATGTGTCCAATATAACCGTGGTATATCTAGAACCAAATCAATGATAATAATGTTTATTTCATAAAGTTGAATTGTCCAATATCTTTGGTGATCTTATCTCAATTTTAACTTTAACTAACTTAACTACCAAATCGAGCATGAATCATCCATTCAAAATGGAGCTAAAGGTTTAGCTAAACTTGAGCTGTATATCAGCATCCTAGTTGTTCTTGAACTGAATGAATGCATTTGGGCAACTTGTTTTTCGCAAATCGCAGGAAAGAAAAGTTCGTGTAGTTGGCATGCAAGTGGTTCTATTAATTTAATTATATGTCCAATAATTAATTAATTATTAATCATATATCATAATTATTAGTGAAGCAATCACTCCACTGCAACATTTTTCAATCATGTAAACTGCAATTTTGAATTCTTATTTGTGTGAGCGCCTTCCTCCCGTGACTCTTTCATTAGCTCAATAACTCATCTTAATATTATGTGTATATATACATACGCACACTCCAATGATTCGCTTTTTCCAAACATTAATATGGGACTTAAGTTTTTTTTCAAATATTCTCGTAAACACCCAACATATATAACACACACGAACAAAGTTAATTTGACATTAATCCGAAGTTATGTTGCTTTATGAATATATAAGAAAATTATATATATATCTAAGAAATTATGGGAAATTTTTTTACTAATTATTGTTTATATAAAAAATTGACAAGTAAATTAAGATCGAGTATATTTGTAATTGAAATACGAGGATTGGATTAGTCAAATAAAGATTAGATGGTATGATGAATTATTGTTAGAAAGTGTTAATTAAAATTACATGAGACTGGCTCAAGTAATGAGAATGGGTGAGATATTAAAAGTGTTCGGAGTGGTCATGCAATATTTAATATTTTCATAAATATTAAAAGGAAAGCGATAGGATGTAATTAAAAGAAAAAGTAGTGATCAACTGGTTCTGCTAATGAATATAAATGTGATCCAGATTCAGCTCATCCTAAGTTGTCCACAATAATGGGATTTCTTGTGTGGAAATAAAGTATAGTACGTAGCATTATATATATATATATGATACATTATTAGTTAATAATATGGGGTGTCTCCAACTTTTGTACGTCAATATCAGATTTCAAATCATTTTACATTTTTTGCGGGGTCGGTGATATGGAAAAGTTTACATGGTGGGACCGAAGCAAGCATCTCATCAAGCAGTTGCGACTTTACCAACAGGATCCACATAAAGCTCTTAGTAGAGCTATTAAAATGGGTCATGTTTGATGGGTCGGTTTAAAAAATTTGAAAAAATGAGTTGATTTGAGTTTTAATTTTGGGAGTAAATATATAATCTTAACTTTTTGAGCCCGGCTCTTGGTGTGCCGGCCTGAAAGCTAGAAATTTTTTTCTTTTTCTTTTATTTTTGGTTTAAAATATTAAAAAATACATATTATTTTATTAATTAGTAATATGTAAATTGTAAAATTTAAATATTATGTTAGTTTTTGATGAATTATGATGATAATTAGTTGTATTAATTTAAATTATGATAATAATTAGTTGTATTAATTTACATAATTATATAAAAAAAATTATTAAAAAATATTAAAAAAATATTTAAAAAAGCCTGCGGGCCGGCCCGTAGGCCCGATCCCACGGGCTCTGACTTGAAAAATCAAGCCCATTTTTCAATTCGGGCTTTTTGGCCCGACCCGATTTGGGTCGGGCCAAATGGGTCGGGCCGGCCCGAATTGACAGCTCTAGCTTTCAGGGTCCGTCCGTTTTGATTTCAGTTTATTAAAAATAATTTTGGGTATAATTGGTTTTATAACATAGTTATGATAATAATTGATTTTGAACTAATGTGTTTATATTTGAATAATTTATTTAAAAATTAATTTTGACAAAACTCATAATTTTTCTCCAAATTAAGTTTAAACTCTATCCCTTTGTTAATTTAATTTAATTAGACTAAAATTTAACCTATATTTATTTAACTGAGAACATAATATATTTGATATAATATTTTCTTGCAGGTCATAATCTATAAAAATTAAAATTTTGAAGGGACATTTTGGTTAATAGATAAGAAAAATCTTATGAAAATTTTATTTTCCTAATTTTTTTATTTTTTCTTATTTTTATTGGTGTATTTTTATTTGACTTTAAAATAAATACAGACAAAAATGTAAAAACAGGATGAAAAAGCAACATATAGACTGCTTCTCCTTCAACTCTATTTTGTGTAAAAATCGCTGTGATAATGTACTCCCTTTTTGACACCCAAACATAAACTTTTTTGTTAAACTTGGTTTTAGTCACAAAACGAATTATTGAAAGTGGAAACAAACATGCCATTAGTCCTTTACCGAAAAGTGCTTAGTGATCAAATATAGGCTTACATATTATTAACTCAAATTTGTGTAAATAAGATCACTCTCATATTTTAAATAAGTAATTAAGAGTGTAATTTTTAGGTTTTACGTACACACAGTAAATATCAATGGAAGAGATTTACTTCATCTATTATATATTATAAAATAATAAGAGGAGTTTTACACACATTAAAAAATATTTATTATATTCTTAAATTTCTAATGAAACCAAATTTTTTAATTTAACCTCTATTAATTTCACTCCTGGTATTAAATATTTTCTCCATTTCTTAATATAAAAGATACAAAAAAATTACACATATCAAGAAAAATAATAAATTTGTTTAGAATATCAAATAATTTTAAAAAATATTCTTATTTAATGTTAATAATTTTTATATCATGCAATTAATACAAATGAATTGTACTACTAATTTATGTAATCTTAATTAGAAATATTTTTAAAAAAAATTATTAAATATACCAGGTAAATTCTATGTATTCTTTATATTTTGAAACATATAAACTCCCAGAATTATCCCTTATATTAAAGAACGGAGGAAGTATAATATAAACTACAATACTAATAATATAATAAATGAGATATAAAAATAACAAATTACTATATATTGTTTTATATATTATAAGACAAGAAAAGTTATAATGTTTCATTATAATATGGGTAAGAGCATCTTTTACCTGCCCTCTAACCCCAAAAACTGATTAATCATAGAAGATACTTTTAATTTAGGACTTTTCTTCAAAACAAATTGTAGGTAGTTATTGTGCTGTCAATTATACACCATAGATAACTAGACACGGACTCCAAAATAATGGAAGAATGTGTCTTTTAAATAATCCCTCCGTACCATTTTATTTATCGTTTTAGAGAATTTTAAATATTCTAATTTATCTATCATTTTATATTATCATTGAAGCATTGATTATATATTTTACTTTTTTATTCTTCATTAAAATTAATATTAGGTGGAATATGAGTCTTTTTTTAGTATATAATTTAAGGATATTTTGATAAAATACTATTAAATTTTACTATAATTTAGATCATTTAATAATTTTATTAATTTGTGTAAAAAATATTAAAATGACAAATAAAAGAGAATAAAATGAGTAATTAGTTAATTAATTTGGCACATCAAACCATCCCTTTTACCCAACATCCAATTAATTTTGTGTGTGTGTTTTAAATTTCAACATTGAATGATGATCATTTTGACATTGGTATGGCTTACATGTTTGTAATAATTGTGAACAAATGGAAGGGGCGTCTTAGTCAATCTCACGTGTTTTAATTTATTGAATTTGGATGCTGAGTGAAAAACGATCACTTTCTATATACCTTTGTGGCCTAATAAAAACAAATTCAAGCAGGCTTCAATATTATCTTTAGTAATTGCTCAAATGCCCATCGCCCACCAACGGCTTCTTTCTTTGTTGATTTAACACACACATAGATGAACATAAAATATAAAAAATTATATTCACTACACCAAAAAGTAAAATAGTTGACGTTTATTTTTGAATTTTATTGGCGTTTAAAAACGTTAACTATTTGAGCGCCGATAAAAAGGGAAAATTTTAGTTGGCGTTTAAAAAAAGCCAACTAAAATTGACTTTAGTTGGCGTTTATACTAGAAATGCCAATTAAAGTACCAATTTTATTGGCGTTTCTGAAACAAACGCCAACTAAAGGTGGTGCTTTAGTTGGCGTTTATGGAACAAACGCCAACTAAAGTATCTCTTTAGTTGACGTTTTTAGCATAAACGCCAACTTTTCTTTTCTTTTAAAAAAAAAAAGACTTTTGTTGGCATTTGTTTAAATAAATACTAAAAAAGCCAATATTTTTTTAAAAAAATATACATATATATAACTCTATTGAACTTATTAACAAAAAAGCATATATTACATTAAAAATTATACATTCTAACAATAAAATTGTAATTAAATTAATAAAAAAATTTACCATTCAATTTCTAGAATAAAACTTTACATTTTATTCCAAAGTGTTTGTTTCCAAACTAGAAAAAGAAATGTACATTTTATCTAATCTATCTGATATGGCAAAAATGAACCCAACCTCGTATTCCTATTTTCCATTTGATTGAATGAAAAGGATACCATGCAAATTTATTATACCTCCAATGATAGTTGCATTCACGTCCTTTAAAATGGGTATAGCTTCACCAATTACCATACTCTCATTTATGTAACTTGAGCCACATGTAACGACACTATTATGACCCAGCATAGGCTTCTCTTCCAATTCCTCAAAAGCAAAAAACGCATCATCTACAAGACTGCTTCCACAATTTTACTAAAATAGAAAAAAGGGGTTTCTCCAAATTTTACACATACACCCGAACGGTTCAAGTATGAACAATTAATGGTCATTTATTCACGTGTGTAAGAAAAAATCAAAACCTGTCAAGATCCAGCATAGGCTTGTTATCATCCAACAGCAAAAAATTATGCTGAAACAAAACCACATTTTCATATGTTGTACAAATTAACCATAACACAACTAATTATAGTTCATACTTTAAAGAGTAAACACAATTAATATATATTATCTATCTTACGTGATAAATGCAGGACGCCAATGCAGCATCAGCAAAACTGAAATGTTTGAGGAAATTAGCGAACTTCTAGACAACTGAATCATTAGAAAAAAAAAAAAAAAGAAGAACCATTGAGCAGTAAAGAGATAATCGAGAAGAGATGACCTTGCATTTGAGAATCTGGGCAGCGAAGAACTCGACCTCGAAATCGGAAGGGAAGGAATGTGATGGCGGAGGTGATCAGAGGTAAGAATGGTGGTGGAGACCTCCCAAGCGGATGTTTGGAAAAGGAGGAGGAGAACCAGATCTGAAAAAGAGTGGCCAAAGAGGATGTTTGGCCGTGAGGCAGGGAGTGAAAAGGGAGGTGAGAGAGGACCGTCCGACCACCACAGGGTAGAGAGGGAAGAGCGAGGTGAGAGAGGACCATCTGATTGCCGCGAGGTAGAGCGTAAAGAGGGAGGTGAGAGATCGGAGTCCTGAGGCAGAGAAGGGAAAAAAAGACGTAGACACAGATTAAAAAAAAAGAGAAAGTAAGGAGTAAAAACAAAGCCGTTGGATTGTTTTTAATCAACGGTTCAAATTATTAATTTGTGCCTTACAAAAAGTTGGAGAAATTTTTTTCCTGGCATTTCTTTCCTAAACGCAAATGGAATTATATTTTTAAATGGCGTTTACCATATAAACGCCAAGTAAAGATCATACTTTAGATAGCGTTTATTTTACAAACGCTAATTAAAGTATTTTTTCTTTTTTTTTTAATTTTAAATCATTTTAGTCTGGAAACGCCACTAAAGTAACCTGTTTAGTTGGCGTTTATTTTAGAAACGCCAACTAAAGTATTTTTTCTTTTTATTTTTTTTATTTTTTAAATCATTTTAGTTGGCATTTATTCCGAAAATGCCAACTAAAGTCACTTGCTTTAGTTGACGTTTATTCAAGAAACGCCAACTAAAATATTTTTTATTTTTTTTTAATTTTAAATCATTTTAGTTGGCGTTTCTTTAGAAAACGCCAACTAAAGTTACTTGCTTTAGTTGGCGTTTTTCTAAGGTATTCTCCGCCTATTTTAGTTACGTTTTCTTAGAAAACGCTAATTATTTAGCGTCATTAAAGCCCAAAATTGTCGTAGTGATTCCCTCCATTTTAAAATAATTGTTAGTAAGTTTTTATAATTTTTTAAAATAATAATCATTTTAGAATTTTAGTTAAATATCAATAAATTATTTTCTTATTATTTTATCCTTTAATTTAAGTAGTGGGTATTTTAGTAAATATCATTAAATTTTACCATAATCAAAATTGTTTAATAATTTTTTTATCTTTGTGAAAAAACTCAAATAACAATTATTTTGAAACTTTGAAAGTATTATATTGTATGACCATGTCTTGGAAGCATTGATTTTTTTTTTATATTAAACATTGATTATTTTCTTTGTAGTGTTTTTAATTTCAAAGAATATGGACGGCTATTGATAACCAAGATCACATCACACGCTTCTGTAATACAATTAGTAATACTGTTATGCTCAATGGGCAATAATTGAGACTAAATCATAGCGTTAACCAACTAATTTGTATAATTACAAGTATAATTACAAGCAAGCAATAAAGAAACGGGCGGCTCTTACATAAACAATATATTGATCACATGCTTAATACACAATGCGCAATATGTAATTAAAACTAAAATATCATAAATAATTAAGCAACTAATTCATGCACTTTCGTTCATTGGGAAATAATTACAAGTAAAATGAGTAGTATTATCCAGAAGTTAATTCCCATGGGTTCAGAACAAATTAAGCCAATATATTACTTCATCTGCTCCATATTGTAGGGTGGTTTCTAAAAGAATTCAGATATATAAAATATAAGTCACTTTTTAAGTATTAAATATTATTTTTTTATATTTGTCCCCTATTAAAAGTTATCATAGTGAAAGATTAAGAAAGATACAGATAAGATGAGCTATAATTTAATGAGATAATATTTAAAAGTTATGATAAATTTTGCAAAATTCAAAAATTTTAATTACTTTTGACCTATATTTCACCGATACTTTAAAAAAGAAAATGTATCCATATTTAATGCGATACGCGTATTGTACTTCACGATATATATCATGTATATATATCATTAGTTTTTCTTCTTTAAAAGTTCTAAAATGACTAAAAATCTTATAGAAAAACTCAATTTTTAATTTCTCATTTTAAATATCTTTATATTATTTTTAAAATCTTTATTTAAATCTCAATTTTTTTCATTTTTTATCTTTGGTATATCAATTTGTTGAATATATACATAAATTTTATATGTATATCTCCCATATTTATATCCTAAACTTTAAAGTTTGTCATATTAGACTGTGTATCATGTCATATCCAATATTTGTATCTACATTTGTGCATAATAGCTTTTAACCATTTTTCTTAGTACATATAAATTAGCTAAAAGTGATATATAATAAGAAATTAAGAAAAAAAAACCAAGAGAGTAGGTAGTAGCCTATGCGTGATTTGAAGAACAGGAGGCACATTAATACAATTTAATTAAGGTTTTGTGTGTTCTAACCAAAAAAAAAAAAAAAAGGGTTTTGTTTGTGCTTGTCCAAATGCGTATCTTATGACCTTCTCATTACATAATTGATGAAAAGTCAAGTATTTTTGGGGCAGTGTTTTGCTTTGCTTCTCTTCAAGTCCAGGCTGGTTTGAGCTGATGTAGCTGTACTCTTGTTTATGATCCATTCCTGAAACTATTAATCTACACATATAAATAACAGTTTCCTTTGTATGTTCTGCCCAGAAATATAGGGTCCTATGGATTCATTCATGCCAAGTAGGTCAAAACTGGTTTCCCTTTTTCTCGACAATTCTCTCATGATTCTGATATTGAAAGCTAACAGGATAGAAAGATGTCAGTATTAGTTAGAGATTCTTCATAAAAATAATTTAGTTCGGTTCCTCTCTATATTTATATATATATATATATAAAGAGATACAGGAAAAAAATTATAGCAACGAAATATGAACCCTACATACATTTTTTTATCATTATCTGTTTATTTATATAAATACATGAATATAGTATCTAATCAATCAATATATTATATAAAAATAGAATAAGAAAGCATACCCGACAAAAAAAAGAATAAGAATCAAATGTTATTTTATTATTTATGGACTTGATTATTAATTTATTTTTTATTCTGAACATTTAAATTTTTTATTTTATATGATATTTTTTGTTACATGTTTGAATTCTTGAACTCTATCCATGCCCAACCCTACCCCATCACTACCTGCTGAGCTAGCATGAGGTGGTTTAATTTATTTTGTTTGATTTTAAAAAGTTTTTGTATCCTCATGCAATTACAGATGCGATTGAAGCTCGTAAGCTTCAAGAAGTACAGGGTAGATTGGGCTACTGAGGATCTCCATTCCAATTCTTACTGGGCTATTGCCAAGGCTTGAGCCCAATTCAAAATCGAATTTGTCCTTTCAGGCTATCACAGCCTTTTCTTAGGGCCGACTTCCTTTCACAGTTTTTCCGACCCGATCCAACATAAACGTACGTAGCATGAAGATGGTCTTCACAAATCCAACAGCTACAGTTGCAAGGAGCTCATGGGTGTCCGATGTAATCCCAGCTTTTTCCAAGATTACAAAACGATGACGTCCACACCAAAGGCTTGTTAGGTCGAAGGACGCCGATCAACATGTGACGAACAGGTCTTCTTCACTGACACCGTGTTTTTGCTGTGTGGTCACTTGAACGACGACGACGTCGTCGTCGTTGCAGCTTTTGGGTATATTAGCGGCTTCTTTGATGTCGGCTAGCCTTAGAGGGCCTCTTCCTTTGAGAGTTAAGTCTTGTGTGGCTTGGCCAAGTCGACCACGGACGACGAGCCAGCGAGGTGACTCAGACATGGCTAGGACACCCACGGCCATGAAAACTGAAGGAACCGCGCGCAACAATTCCCATCATGAACCGCGATCCCAACGCACGTGGCAGCTTCCAAAGAAAAGAAAGCAATCAAGCTTTAATATATATACCATGGGAAAGGAATGTGTAGGACGATTTCTTAGGAAACTGATTCATCAATGTTTCCATTTCCATTTGGAATATCCATTACCACCACTTGTTTTTAAATAATTGTCCGATATATTCAGTAACTACTTTGAATTTCAGTTAATTTAGATTAAGTTATTGTCAAGTTTTATTTAGAAGAATTCTTCCAAATTTGATAATAAACATTTCCTCTCAAATTAAATGGTATGACTTGTGATTTTAGAAATAAATATGAAAATGATCTAAATATCAAACAATATTTCTGTGTTTTCCATATTTCAATGTAAATGTATCTCATTTCATCATACATTATTTTCATTCATAATTTTATTCTTATTCTTATTTTTAAAGAAATATTTCACAAATCAAACGAGGTTAATAGCATCCATCGAACTAATCACAAAATACAAGTCAGAAAAATAGAGAAAACCTATTTAAGTTGTTAAGCAATTCATCATTTTCATTATCCCTCGATCTTTTCCTTAGTCCTTTTAAAATTCCAAAATCCTTATTTCACCTCTTTCACTAAAATCATTTTAAAAAAACTTTAAAAAAAGGGGGGGGGGACACATGCTTTTTGGTATATGCTTTTGGTATTATTTTCCAATTAAAGTTAACATGTAGGCTTTTTTAACAGTCATAGATTTAATTATTAACTAGTATATCACTCATGCGATACACGAGATGTTTTATATATATATATATATGCAACAATAAAAACTATCATATATATATATATATATAATAAGAAATGCTTAACCACATGTTGGCTTATTAATCAATTCAAATGTTAGTTTTTATATAGCTTCCAACAACTATAATTGCATTGGTGGCAAAAGAAAAAAAGAAAAGTAATATGATATTGTATAATAGAAAAGAGTTTAATTAAAAGTAATTATGTTCAAAACATTATGACCATGTTTGGTACAAGAGAATTTGATATCGAATTTGTTCATTTTTGTTGTGGTAATTACATTGACCACCCAAGTTTGGAGGAGATGCACGGAGTAGTGGGTTGCCGGATTCCTCTTCCCTAATCACATCTCAAAATTGGCTGAATGGCATTTGTGTCATTTAATTATTTTTTTTAATTTTCAAATATTCTTATTTTTTCTCTATCTGTGATGCATTGATATTTCAAATTGTTTAACGTATTAGTATCGGATCTCCGATACGAGCCGATACTCGTTCAATATGTATTTACAAAGTATCCAATTTATTATTTTTATTTAAAATAAAAAAAATCAATTTTTGATACGTATTTGATATGTATTTGGATCTAGACTGTTACATTTTGATACATTTTAGATACCTCATGCCATTTTTCTTAGAAATTAAAATAAATATTATATTCATTTATCAATTAAAAATTTATTTTTTATCACAAAAACTACTCAAAAAATATTATGTTATATTGTTATCATAAAAACATATTTTTTTTTTATCTAAAATCTAAATAGATCTACTTTATTTTTTATCTACTTATAGTCCAAGTATTCCCACAGGGTTTAATATTATTGCTTCCGATCATGGTTATTTCCAATTTCATATTGTGTTTTTGGTATTCAATATTATAAAAAGATTTCAAGTGTTTTGTTCATAGTCTGTATTTTTTTATTGCAATTATATTTTTGGTGTTTTGTAAATTATTTTATGTTTTATACATACATATTTTAAAATTATCATATCTTATATTTTTATATTTCATTATATCGATATATTGGATATGCATCATATTTGATACTCGTATCGTATATGTGTATTATAGTTCCCTATCATATTAAAACATAAGTTTTGAAGCTCATTCCCATTTTTATTCCCATTCATATTCTCATTTTGTCAAAAATCATTTTACATACCCAGCCAAAAGCAATTATGTGAAGAATATTGCACAATTAAATAGTAAGCATTACATGTACACAAAAATAAGCCATCAATATACATTATTAAGATTTCTTTGTAAACTACACTAGAATGTACTTCCGCGCAATGCTCGGGAATACTGTTCATTTTGTTTATAAATTATTAAGTAACAAAATTTGAAGACGATGTCTAAGTTGAAATAAAAAATTAAATTTAAAGTAACAAAATGAATTTAAGGTTGTGATAGAATAATTCTACCTTATAAAAGTGTATTTAGAATAGTATTTCATGACTTCATGAAAAAAAAAATAAGAAAGGAAAAATTGGGAAGACAAAGTTAAGTACATTAGTTCAATAGTAAAATAAAATGCTTAGGCAAATAAATCTCAAAAGATAAATGCCAAGACATTGGGAAATCTTCTATCATTATTCAATCTTTGAGTAGCCTCTTAATGGGCCAAAAAAAGAGTCTACTATCTTTTCGATTTTTGTCCCACTTGTAAACTTTTGCATCTACATTTTGAGCTTGCCCACTATTCATGATATCAAATGAAAATGAGTCATTCTCCAAATCAAGCCTTAAGTAGTTGTTCCATCTTAGCTTATAACTCTTTCCGCTCCAATTTTGAGTTAAATATCTATATTTTAACATGACTAAGGTCAAATAAGACATTGAAGTAAATTGTACAATTTGATGTAGTAAATGAGGCAACTAAAAGAATGCTTTCATACCTTATTTGTATTAGATGTTAATTGCATAATTTGATGTAGTAAATAAGAATGCTATATTACTTTGCAAAAGTAGGGGGAAATTTGAAGCATAAACTTTAACACAACATATGAAATTTTAACATTATAACATAGCTTTCAAAATTACTAAATGACTAATATCATCCCATCTAAAGCAAATTTTTGACGCAAAAATGTTCGGCCCAATGGATCATCAAACCCAAATTCAAAAATCATAACTACTAATCATAATATATGAAGGTTATTTCATTTCTCATTAGTTCATATAGACACAGATAGGTCTCAATTACTTATTTTTTAACAAAAAAGACTTATGAATATACAATATCAATGCAAAACCTAAACTCCCTCTATCCATTGGTAACCTCCACTTAACCAAAACTAATTATACAATTGGAGTGAAAGCTATTGCAACCATGAGGATAGATATTATCTTGAAGTTTTTTTCCCACTCAAAATTAATATTTGATACGAAAGAGAACATCATCTTATAATTTCTGCATTCAATTTTCCCTTAGGCCCCTCCATTTGCCACTAGAGAATATAAACTATAATGAAACATGGAAGGCATGAATAATAGCAATAACAAAGTGTTAAAATTTTAACCCTCTACATAGCTCAAATCAGTTGTACATTTCAATCTAGTGGGAAACTACCTATCTAATTAGCAACTTACAAGTAAATTTAATTGACAAGCCAAAGACTAACAACCAAAGGGCTGATTACGAGGGATATAATGCACTCACTTTCTCCCTGATCAAAATTTTCATATTGTTGGGACACATCGCGATCCAAATACATTAAAACAAACTACATTGCTACCTTTCATACATAATTCTGGATATAGCATGCTAGCAAAAAAGATCTAATAGTTGCTAAGTCATGTATGGTCTAACATGTGACTACTGATTTGTGTATAATATCCATTGAGCCACACTTATAGGAAGATATCTGTGAAGAACTCAAAAGATATTTCATCTCAGATTAAATGATCAGTGCTACAAATATTATTAGTCCTTTTGTCTTCAAATCAACTAAAAGATAACTAAGGACCTTTACCTTTTCATCAACCAAAGCAATTCAAAGATTGTCATGAAGCAAAGTAACAACATATATCCAAGAGAAGAAAAACCAAAGCAAAATCCTTCTTATCAAGGGATTTGAATTTTTCTTCAGGACTGACCAATCCTCTTAGCAAAATTCTTGAGCAGCTGTCATCAACTCTACCTAAAACACAAATGCAATACTCAAATGTAGTGTTATGGCTTGTTAAATTAGCTAGAACTTTATTTGAGGTTGGAATTGATAATAAAATGCTAACTATCACACTCAAGCTACAATACTATCAAAGAAAGAATAAACAGAATGTTAAGATAGGAAAACCTTTTTTATTTATGTTCATCAATTGGGTTACCTACATGTAGAGTTGTTATATGAATGGTGTGCCACATAGCCACTTCCATCTTCATCTTTAAGCAATGAAAAGAGAAATATATACCGGCCTATTAGCCTTCAACAACAAGACAAGTAATGTTATCAATATTCACTAAAAGTATTCATGAAATGGATAATCATTCATATGTAAAGTAACCTTATCATGATACGCCTTTTGAAACATATTTGTCACAAGTTCCAATATCAACAATTTCAGTCTTTTGTGTAAAAAGCAGGTGGGATAAGAAATATGTTTCTTCAAGAGGAATATGCGGGTCATTTTGACTACTAAGCTCAATTGCAACAAAAAATGTCTTACAGATTAATTATCATCTTTTATGGACTGCATTAGTTGTCTCTTAAATGCCTTCAACTATTAAATAGAGGAAGTATAATAGACTGTCAAGGCCAAAAAATTAAAAATAATAAGAATAGAACATCATTTTACAATCTAGCCATGGTGATTTGTACATATATACAACTGAGTTTTGCATGGAATCTAACAGAAGCAAACATAATGCAGGAGTGAGGAGTTAAATAAGTAGTCTTAAAATTCTTTTCAACTATAGTTCTGTCACCAAAGTTTAAAAGGTTGGGTTAGGATTTAGAATGAGGAGGGTCAAGACAGAAAAGCTCAAGATGTTGACCATACAATAGTAATGCCCACATTCACCATCATTATCTAAACCCCACCAAGAGCAAATGGTTCTCATGAAGCAGTAAATAAATTAAGCAATGCTAAGTCATCTCCATTCACACAAACCATTTCTGTTAGATGCATGAAAATGACGAAGGAAGAAAATAAAAAAACATACCCTGCAAGCAGTCACAGTTCTCAACTTCTTTCCATGCATCTAATCAAGAACGACATCGATTAGTTTTTTGCCTTCAACCCAATTGTTTTCGGTGCTAGACTATCTGAAAACAAAGTTATTTAGCCTGAAAACCTTACCATACAGTCCAAATGGGGTGTTATCCTCTACACAGATAAGTGGCTTACTGACATCTCTTCCCTACTATATCACATCCCATTGAAATGCCTTACCCAACTCCTCCATCGAGTTCAGTCCTCCATTACCCAGACTAGACTAGATTCGGTCTATAAAATTAGGGGAAATGATAACAGAACTTTTACCCAGCTAAAGGATGCCAAAAGAAAATTAAAATTATTTACCTTTCAGATCATTTAGGTAAAGATATTCTCCAACTTCTTTTCCCACTGCCATCTCTAATACTTTCCACCAAGCACCAAGGCTTCACCCTTGTTGCAAAAGAATGATGATGTGACTATAGGGGAAGAGGAAAATTTTCGTTTATGCATTTTGTGGGGGAGAGTATATGTTTTTGATAAATGGGTTCATTTTGCAATTTTGAATTTTAAAATTCAAATCTCCTGCCTATAATAGAAACAGAAAAAGTGGGGTTTTAAAAATTTTGATTTTATCCCAATACTTCTTCAATTGATTTGAATTAAAAATTGAGATTGAGATATATATATATATATATATATTTAAAGATTTTATTAGATTAGAAATTGATATTTAAGTGTATATTCAAATATTTTAGATTTATAACAAAAGACATTTAAAAAAATTTATATTAATTATTAATTAATAAGTGAGAAATGAAAAAAATTAGAATTCAAAAACTATTGAAAAATTGATAAAAAATATTTAAATTAAAATAAAAAGTAACGTAGATTTTGAAATTTGAAAAGAAGTTAGGATGATTAATTAATAAATAATATATGAGAAATGAGGAAAAAAGTGGGGCTTGTGTCTTTTGTGGTAAAGAGACCCACATGGGAGGCAGCAGGAGTGGGGCCCACCTATGAAAGAAAAACAGAAGAAGGGAAATATCGTACAACGTGGGCCTTCATCTGCCAAAAGTGGTCAAATGACATATATAAAATGCATGAGAGAAACTTGATAAAAACAAAATAAAAAGAAAGGCATCAGAAAAACAGCAGGTGATACAAGAGTAATGACACGGGGCCCAATATATTGGAGCGGCTTATGAAGTTGTTTTTAATAGACACATGGCAGGATCGAACACACTACAATGACACGTGGCATGATCAAGACTCATCCGCTTACAGCCCAAATGCACAAATCAGCTAATGAACGGTAAACTTTGATCCTCCTTTATAATGATATTGGGAGGGATGGGATGAGATTTAATATTTTATTGGTTAGTTCACCATGATTACCTAAAATCACGATCTCTAGATCCTTTATATTACTCATACATAATATAGCAACATATAGTTGTTTATATATGAAGACTGATTTAGGCAGATACAAACCAACAACATACAAACTTTGGCCCGGGAGAGTATATATCTGGCCTGGTAATTAAAAAATCATATATAATGAATAAAAAATTGCATGGTTAACCATTGGTATTTAATTTTCCCCTATACATAATTTATATATTTATGATATACAAAAGTTTAAAACGTAATCAAGAATATCAAGAATATTATTTTAAAAATAAAATGAAAAAGTTAGTTTAGAATATATATATATATAGTAAATATTTTAGTTAGTCATTAAATTTTTATTAGTTCATTTATAATATATATAAATAATTTTATTTAGAAAATTTAGAAATTTGGAAATCAGCATAAAAGTACAAAGATGAAAATAATAATTATCAAAATTATTACATTTATAACAAATTTAAATTACTGGTTAAAAATTCTTTACTGAGTCAAGGATCTGAAAAAAATGGGAATTATAGTTATTATAATTATTGTAATAATTCTATTTTTAATTAGTGAATTAAACTCAAGATCCAATAAAAATAAATATATATTAGAATCAAAAGCATACAGTATAAAGATTATTTGAGGATTTTGATATGATTCAAATTCTGGTATAATAATTTAAAATATGAACAAAAATTATTACAATATCAAGATGCGAATTATTTTGAAATATTTGGATATCAAATATTATGAATGATGTGGGAGGGCTGTTTTTAGATTCGACCTTTTCAAAAACTCTGAAAAAGAGGATTTTTCTACTATTTATATATATATATATATATATAATAGATATCTATCCTTTCAAAGTATTGAAAATATGTAATGTTGAAATTGGGCGACTAAATTTATTATATATGCTAATTTTTTATTCAAAATTATTAATATAAATTCAAAATCCTTATTAATTCAAAAAAAAAACAATTAAAAATTTTAAAGATGGAAAAAGTTTATTAAAACATTACTTCCTAATTATCTACATTTTACTTCCAATTTTTGATGTATTAGATTTTTATAGGACAAACCTCAAGTGTTTTAATAGAAGCATTTGAAGGTAATTTAATTCATGTTACAAAATTTGAGTAACAAATCATAGTACACAAAAAAAATTGCTATAAAACGTTATACAATAATCATGGCTATAAAAAAGTTATACAACAATAGCCATCCATGTTTGGTGAAAAAAAAAAAGCCGACCATGTGATGTCCCTCAAAACCAAGAAAAAATACTCAGGCAGTCTTTATTTATTTTTTTGCTAAAATTCAGGTATTCTTTATAAATAAATACATGCTCTCTATAGTTTTTCTTCGTCTGAGGATCTTCGGCCTGCAATACAATCTCAAAGTTCTTCCACCAATAATCTCTGCTCCCGAATCATTCTCTGTAAAACAATAATTTTAAATTCAAGATATATTTTCTAGCCAAAAACAAAACAAGAAATCTTTTTCCAATACTTGTATTATATGGTGAGATTAAGGTGATTAGAAGAGAAGCACGTGAATCGCTTTGCCATGTTGAGGGTGTAGACCTGTATCACCAGAGTAGATAACAGGTTAATTATGAGATTTGAGCAAATGAGTCATATGGGTAATAAAATGAAAGATTTTCGATTCTATTTGGAGAGCGTATGGAGAGCGGGAATAATCCAAATTCAAATTAGAATGATAACAATAATTATATATATGCGTTTGATTTCATATGTCTGTTGAATATCACAATTATTATGAAAAAAATTAATTTCATTCTCCGTACATCAATTCAGAAATATGCGTCCATAAGATAAATTATATAAATTTCCAACATAATTACATATATAATTAATTAAAGTATTTGATTCGAACTTGATGTGTAGATTTCCAAAATAATTAATTAAAATATTTGTCTTAATTTTGGTGATGCACCGATTTTTTGTTCACACATGCATATTAAAATTAATTAAATGATGTATGTAATGCAGATAGGATCATAAAATTTGTTGATTTCAAATTTAAATCTTCAGATAAAATCTAGAAAAAGGAATTTTGAATCATAAATTTGGATAAATTTTAAACATACATGTATTATAATTAATCAAATGGTGTTTATCTTGAATAATCAATTTCAAAACGTGCCACATATCAAAAAGCAAATAAATGGATGGATCTGTGAGATAAATTTTAAACATGTTTCGTTCAATTTAAAAAAATGGTTAGACCACATAATAATGCGGATTAGAAATTTGGAAAGATTGAGCTTGACAAAAAAAATCATACCTAAAATCACAAATATTATCATTATAGGTAAAATAAATTAAACGAAGCATCTCATTTCCCATGTGTTATTAGGAGTTTTCAAACCTATAAAAAAGCTGTATTTAATTTCCGGGCCTTCCAAACATATTAGGAAGCTGTTTTTTCTACTATTTTTATACATGTAACAATATATCATAGACTATGATAATTAGGTCTATGATGTGTTAAAAAAAATTTACATGTTAATTTTCAATTGGAAAACAATTTGACATATAACAAAAAAAAAAATATATATATATATATAAAAAAATTTTTTCCTTTAAAAAAACATAAAATCCATAATTAAAAACGTGCATTTTTTCTTTCTACCACAGTATTTGTGATTAAAACAAAATTTGTCGCAACACAAATCATTTTGTTCTCAGGTAAAAAAAAATCTCATCTGTTTGGATTTGGAAAAGATTTCAAGAGATATGATTATCAATTTTTTGTTAGTCAAACTAATTTTAAATTTAATTATTTATAATCAATATTAAAAATTAGAATTAATTAATGTCTAACCAAGATACGGACCATCAATATAAAGCATAAAATTCATTCACTGTAAATCTATAATTCAAGTCTCTGCGTATATCCACGTCTAGTTAAGCTGACTTGTTTTCGGGCCGAAAAAGCTAAGCTATTTGGGTCCAATTAAAAAAAAAAAACCTAGGACATTGTGCTGTGAGTCCACCAAGGGAGAGAAACGGCAGTCACCAGAGGCTTTGGACGGACGTGGAATTTTCTATTTTACTTTTGCAGTTCGCAGAGACGAACCTTCGGTAATTCAGTCTCTGCGTGCAATATGGCCATGGCTTTGCCAGGCGAGGTAAGCGATGCACTCAATCTTTCTCCTATGCCTTACGGTTTTGAAAAGCCGTTATTTGATACTAGAGGATTTTTTTCTACATTCGAAATATCTCTGTTCCTTGTACGCATGATGATATGAAACGAGAACAGAGTGAACTTTTCTTCTTCGTTGTTGTTGGCGATAGATTGTAATCGGGATTTTCAGAGAAGTATCTTCCTTCTATACTCTAACTTGTTTTGTGGAAGGATATATTATATTTCATAGGTTTTTCCCCTTTTAAACTGTAAAAGAGGATAGTTATAGGCAATATTGGTTGATTGCCTTGCCCACTTGTTGAAGAGGGAAAACAAGTGCTGTTGCAAGATCCTTAGGATGTGGTGGGATGGATAATCAGTATGTTTGCAACTTTCGGGAAAGAAGAAAAGAGCATCTTATGAATTTTGATTGCTAGGGTGAAGAAGAAAAATAAAATGGGTCGAAGATGGCTTTAACATTTAATGTCAATTTCAAAACCTAAAAAAAATGAACTCTTGGAGCAACATATGAGAACTTGATCATGTTTTTATATATTAATTTCTTTCAGAAGCCGTGGCATGATTGAGAGGCTATCATACTCATGACTGATTGGTTCACCCAAAAGAAAAAAAAAACTCATGACTGATTGGACCAAATTGTGTTGTGAGTGTAGCTGCTCTCTTATGTAGGGTTATATATGATATATAAGTGTTCTTACTCTAGCATCTAACATGGTATTTTTCTTACACAGGTTGGGTTGCAACTACTCCTTTCCCCTCTTAGTTCTAAGATTGCTGTTCGGACAGCTTGGTATGCTTATATTTGGAAGATTTTCTCTCAAACTTTATCATGTTTCTTTTCTTTGTTGAAACATTGTCTTTATGGAGTTCAGTATCTCCCAGTAATGAATTTTGTAAAGAAAGTATTCTAAGATGTACTTGTTTTTATATCAAAATGTGAAGGGTGATCAAGATTTTATTCTAACTGTTGTCAGAAATTCTATCCTTGACCCTTTTCACCAATTTTATTTGTGCATGGTTTTATAGCTGTTCTGTGGCGCTTGTGCTTCCTGTTTACTCTACTTTTAAAGCTATTGAGAAGAAAGACCAAAATGAGCAACAAAGGTGGCTGACATACTGGGCAGGTTGTAATTTTCAACCAATATCATTTCATTATTAAATTTCTTGTCCATTTATTTGGTACATCAGCTATATATACTTGTTTCACTGCACATTTCATGATCTCCTGCATTCCTTATACCTACTACAAGAAAGACAGGAAAGATGACATCTGATAAATAATTGCATTGTTTACTACTTTCATTGTTCTTTCAGGTCCTTGAGTATCAATTTCAGTGATATAGCTTATTCCATTATGATGTAGAATAAATGTCTTGAAACAAGTTTAATAAATTTTTTTAATGTATTTCAACTTCTACTCAAACACTCGTGAAACTATTTTTAAAGTTAATATAGAATGTTGATACACTATTAAAAGCTTATCCTTGTTGATTAATTTTGATTTCCTTACTTGTGGATTTGAACATGTGTGGAAGACTATAGAGTGTATGGAAAATGGCTTTGAGTAGTTATGTGCACTTTTTATTTTGATTTTCTGTATTCTTTTGATGTTGACTTTTGAAGATTGTGATGGCTTTCTGCTGCCTCTTTTTAATATGCACTTATCTCTATTGTGATTTGCAGCTTATGGATCTTTTAGTGTTGCAGAAAGCTTTGCAGAAAAAGTACTTTCCTGGTAATGGTCAAGTACTGCCTTCACTGAGTACTTTCTTTCTGGTTTTAAATGGTTGGTGGAAGTTACTGGGGAGAAGCTGGTTTCTGGCTTCTTAAGCATATTTGCTTATTCTTTGGGTACTGTGGCTTTTATTTTATTTTTGAATAAATTACACTTACCTTCCCTTTGTTTTGTTGGAATTACATTTCAAAATATACACTTTTTTAAATAAAAAAATTGCACTGTACTTCAGTGCAATTTTAAATTTTCCTATTAAAACACCTCCACTAACGTAAGTACTTTTTTTTTTTTTAAATAAAATAAAATATCCTCTTCAAATCTAATAACTCAGAAGAGTAGATCTGGTGATGAGGAATCTGCTACTCAGTGCCAAAGTGTTACTTGAAGCTAATCTTAAGAAATTGGCCAACTGTTGATGGGAATGGGCCTCAATTGTTGACATATGCTAGAAGAGAGAAGAGAGCAAGAGATGGGCCTTTGTTGACTTACACTTGGAAAAATAAGAATAAGAAAAGGGAGTCTCCATGTGAGACTTTAGAGGGCAAATGAGGAATTGTACACTTCTGGCCATTAGAAGATAGAGAATGTGGGAATATAATTGAAGGTAGGAGGATGAAGGGAAGTTAAGCAGACTGTTAGTGAATTTGCTGTTGAGAGCCTATGGGTCTGTTTGATTCCCTTCACTATTTTTATGTTTTCAAAACAGTTTTATAAAACTATTTCTCAAAACAAGTTTTGAAAACAAAGAAAATAAAAAATCTATTTGAATAATTTGTTTTGAAAATCTCATCTTAAAACAAAAAAAAAAAAAAACTGGTTTGAAAAGATTATATTGAAAACAACTTTTGAGGACATTGATAAACAATAACAGATAGTGGCGGCTGGCAGAGGACGAGGGGGCATGCGGTGGTGGGCAATGGAGATTGGTGATGGTTGGCAACGGTTGGTGACAATTGATGGTGATCAATGATGTTTGGTGGTGGTCGACTGGCAAATTGGCAATAGTTGGTAATGGTCTACGGTGGTTGGTGGTGGTTAACGATAGTCTACAACGGTTAGTGGTGGTCAATAAAGGTTGACAGTAGCCAATGCCAATGGTGGCTAGTGATGGTCAGTGGTGGTCGGTGGCAGTTGGCCATGCTTACTAGTGGTCAACAGTGGTTGGTATTTGTTATCAACGATCGATGGTGGTTAGTGACAATTGAGGATGGTTGGTGGTGGTCGATGGTGGATGGTGGTGGATAGCAATTGCTAACAGTGGTTGGTGGTAGTTGGCAGTGGCTGATGACAAATGGTGGTAGTTGGCAATTGTTGGCATTGGTTAGTGATAGTTGGTGGTGATGGTAAACAAAAACAGAAAATGAAAACAAAAATAGCTAGTTTTTCTTGTTTTTTATGTTTTAAAAACAAAAAAAGAGTAACAAGTTTTCAAAACAAGTAAATAGAAAACATCTACCCAAACAGATTTTTCCTGCTTTTTTGTTTTTAAAAAAAGAAATCAAACAAGCCCTATGCCTCTCAATTTTAGCTTTATTTTCTTCTGTTTTTGGCTAATACTGTAGCAAATCCTGTGAGGGCTTTCACTCTAGCAGGATTTTATGCATAATACTGTTCCTGGTGCTGAATTCATCAACTGAGAAATTAAGTCTGAACGTGTATATCAAAAAGTCATGTGGAGTTGGAAATTTTGATTTGCAACAATTAACCATAAACTAGTCAATTTATATAAAAGAGAAAAAAGAAATACTTTATCTTCTGTCATTGTGGAAGGTATGTGCTGCTATATTTGTTTGTTGATAGAATTAGTTTAAGGCTTTATTAAATTTAATGAAAATAAAATTCTTTTTCATGTTTATTTGTGCATAGTTGGATATATTTTGGTGTAAAACAATGATTAAGGTGAAAACGTTTTGGTTAATGGTGGTTCTAATTTTTGCAACAAAAAAAATAAGTATTTAGGTTAATGGAGGATATTTTAGTAAAAAAAAAGATTGAAGTGTATGCTATAAAATGAAGAAGTTCATTTAACTTAAATAAAAATAAGGTAAGAGAGTGTAATTTACTCTATTTTTTCTTGTATGACTTAGCGTAGCAAATTCATGTATAGGTTATTGGTGATATAGTGGTTTTAGATGTAACTCTTATTCCAGTGTTTATGTTCTGCAGCTATTATTACGAGCAACATTCCCCTGCTCCTGAAAAAATCTTGCTGTTATTGATCTCCTTGTGTTTCTCTGGTTTAGGGTTCTAAAGATGATTATTGCTATTGTTTCTTCTATAACAATTGCTCTTATTTGGTGATCATCTGTTGTTCATTGGATGTTGTAAAAGGAGAAAAAATATGAACATCATTGGACTCTTTCAAATGAAGCGCGTAGACTTAGACATCCTTTTTAGGTTTTTTATAACTATGACATGGGTGCAATGAATAATATTTTTGCCTGCGTGATTTTTAGTAAACGCATGTGGTGTGTCTTTAGCTTTGAAAGCAATGCTTTAGAGCTTAGATCTTTTTGTTGCATGCATAACTTGGGCATTATATGAGGATATCTCTGTCCCTGTATATCTCAATATATTCAAATATTCATTTAAAAGTAAAATATGTAATTAAAAAACATCATTATGTTGTGTAGAGAATTTAATTATCATGGATTTCCATGATACTAATAACATTTAAATTTTGCTTTGAAGAATCCTTTTAAATGGAACTGTGTCTTTCGTCAATATCTATGTTTTTACTCAAGAACTGCTTCATTTGCAAATTGATGTGATGGCAAAAATGTAACTTAACTTCAAAGCTTTCAAAGGGAAAGGGCTAAGGTGAAACCTGTTATTGACTGCCATGATTTTTATCATTTTTCACAGAATCATGCATTTGCATCATTTTTATTTTAATCATTTTATGGTAAGCAAGCAACATGAGCCATGTTCTCTTGCATTTCAATAATGTGATTCTAGTCTTCTACTATTATCTTCTCTTCCATATAAATGCCTTAACCCATCTCTTATTCTGATTTCATTTGATTTTGTTTCTTGTTACTTTATACATGAGATATTTCAATCTTATGAGCCTTTGTATGCTGTGTTTCATCAGGATCCCACTCTATGACCACATGAAATTTGCATTTCTTGTTTGGCTTCAGTTTCCCACTGCTAATGTAAGCTAAACTTTTGCTGCGTTCGTTCTCTGGATAATCTCTACCATACTGTTTCTGAAGTTGATTTGCTACAATGTTTAATTAGCGTGACATTAGAGATAAATAATGATGGAATAAGCAAATCCTATAATTGCCGTTCAACAGGGAGCAGGACAACTTTATGAGAGTCACATGCGTCCATTCTTGCTGAAGCATCAAGCTAGACTGGATCTGGCTGTGGGATTTATTTATGGTGTTATGGTGAGAACTCATTTGATTTATTTCATTATTGCTGGAAATACATTGCTTTATCTTAGTCTTGTTTTCCAATTGCCGTTGAAATTAAGGGGGGAGGGTTCAATTATGTGGTCACCACCGCACCTCACAATACTTAATACTGAGCTAATTAGGGGGTTCTGGCTCACTGAATTTGTATCTCGTGTGTACTAAGCTGGACTTGGAGATATGCTCATTTCTTCTTGCTGCTTATAGCATATCAGTATGTAGATCTGTAATTGTTAGTTCTTTCCTGACATTGCAGAGTAAATTTATTAGTGCACACCAAGCTGAATTTCTGTTTGCAAGATCATTTATAACAAAGGTTGTAGTGACAGGTACACATGCGAGCTCCCTCTGTGTGTGTGTGTGTAGGTACTATATGATGGCAAAATTTGAATTTTCTATCCTTCATCTCTCGTTGGTATAAATGCGATGCTAATGCTCTCTATCTTGTAGCTTTTGCTAAAACAAAGTGCCCAGTTTGTGGGATTAGGGCTTCCTTTTTACGTTGTCGTTGAAATATTGGTTGGAATTGTCTAGTGTTCATCAGTCAATAAGTCTGTTTGCTCATTTTGTTGTTTTCTGTGTCAGCTAGTGAAATGATTAGGTCTGCCATTCAGCCAGTTGAAAGGCAAGAACATCAAGGCCCGAAGAGGCAGACTGAGAATTCAGAATCAGAGGAGGATTAAAACATTTTTTATGGACAAGCAGTAGGTTAACAGACGTTTTAACCAGGAATTATTATTATTTCATTATTTCTGTATAGATCTAATTTTTAAACTACAAGATTGCTTGTGGGGTTGAGCTTTTAGCCTATTTTCTGATATAAAAATTTGTGTTTCCTGAATTTCTGGCCCGCTGTACATATAAGATGGACATGATGGAAATATTTACTGATGGTACATGACAATTGGAAACATTACAAGGAGCTGGTTTTGTCCTTTTTTATTTGTTTTTTGTGTGGTGGTGGTTGTTTACAGGATTCCGTACTAGGTTTAAATATATCGTTGGGGGCAGATCTTAAGCCTCTTTACTAAGAAAGTCCACGCCTAGTTCAAAACAGCAGTGCTACTCTAAAAGATATTTGTTTGGTACATTAAAAGCTGACCTTCATGGAACTTGACTTCCATCAAATTGCCTTGAGATGAGTTCCATCTTTAGGGGCTGCAAGTAGAATGCGGACGTTATAGGGTAGACCCTCCTCCGGTTTAAAATATAAAGAATTTTTTTAAATTTTATTTTATAATATAAATTAGTATGTAATTTTTATTAGTAGTTTATTTTTTTTTCTTATTTATTAATAATTAATCTTATAATTTGTAATAAAAAAAATAGAAATAATTTTAATTATTAATAATTAATAAAAATAAAAATGAGATGTTGAGTTTTTTTTATAAAAATTTAAGAGTGTAGTTAATTTTTTTTTAATAAGCATGAAATAGTTAAAAATTATTTATATTTTAGCCTGAAAGAAGTATGTTTCATATACAAATCGAAAATCATACCCCCAATCATTTACACAACCTTAATTCTAAATCTCTACCAACATCTTATCCCATCATTCTCACCAAAACTAACCAACCTCAAATCTCAAATAGTTAATACTCATTGATTTTGAATGTTAATGGTCTCACTCTCGTAGAACATAGTTGATTTAGTCCAAAAATATTAGGTTATTTGATGAAAGAAGTGCAATGATTTTAATATTTTTTAAATTAATTCTTTAGATTAATTTTTAGAGATTAAAATTTTAAAACTAAAAAAATTAACAATTCAAGTGCCATATTCTTATTGCTATGTTTGTTGTGAGATATAATTATTATTTTGTTGGCCAACGGAATAATTATCAGGTATATTATTTTTATTGTTATAAGGATTTTGAATATCCATGTAAAATATTTTCTATCTAGGATTAAATTATCACTAAGTTACATTTTTATTTATCTTGTTTAATTAATTATTATCCTCTCGTGGGTCAAGCACCACTTTAATGTTATGACCCATTATCTCTTATATAAATATTCCTTAGTGACTGAATAATAAACACTTACTCTCTACTTTCATTTTTTCTATTTTATTTCATAACACTATGATTTCACTTAGAGATAGAGATCTAAGATATATTTTCTTCACTTACTATATGATATTTATTATCAAGTTCTTCATCTTCTCCTTTTTTTTCTAAATTAATTATTTATAGTGACTTTGAGTTAATTAATATTTTAGTAATAAAAAGTTATACCACATCCGGAAATATGAGGCCATTTAATTGAAATGTCACATTCAGAAGTATGGGCATAATTTAATTGCTCTATTAATTGGATCCTGAAGCTATCATTACAAAATGTGAAGTGAATCCTAAAATTGTTCATCACAAAATATAAAGTGAATCTTGAAGTTATTCATATTGAGTATAAAGTAAATTCTGAAGTTATCTACACTAAAGTTATTCACATGGAGTATAAAATAAATCTTGTTATCTGCACTCAAAATTATTTAATTGAGATGTCAAATTTAGAAATATGGGCACAATTTAATTTCTTAAGTGGATTTTGAAATCATCCTTACAAAATATAAAATAAATCATGAAATTATTCATATAGAGTATAATATAGATTCAAAAGTTATCTACACTCAAAGTAATTTAATTGAGAAATCACATCCAGAAGTATGAGGCACAATTTAATTTCTTTACAAAGTGGATCTTAAAGTAATCTACATAAAATACAAAGTAGATCTTGAAGTTATTCTATACAAAGTGAATTATAAAGATATCCATATAAAACATAAAGAGGATCTTGAAATTATTCTCATGGAGTATAAAATGAATCATGAAGTTATTCACAATTTAATTTTTATCTTTTTATTTGTTACATTTGCTTCTTTATTCAAAATCATATATTTATGTGTTTAAAACGGATGGTTAAAAAATAATACATATATATATATATATATATATCATTGTATGGTTTATATGTTATTTGAATATTCCAAGATTAATTGATTAAATTTTGCAACGAAATTTTCAAACATAGAAATGTGTTTCTTTTTGTAGTCTTGAAGGTGTAATTTGCCTGATTAGTGTATGAAAGGGGAAAAAAATTGTGTTCATATACTACTTTTATCTTGCTGCAGCGATAGTCAATATTTTGAAATTACTGGGCCAACATTGTAACAACATCATCATAGTTTATTTGGTTAAATTATAGAGTAAAACCCATTGATTTTTCATAACTGTACTTCAAGCTCTAAAACTTTTGCTATTTATGTTTTTACCCCTATCATATTGTGCTGGCTGTAGTTTATTTCTGGGCTTTGATTTTTTTGTTTTAAAAGTATAAATAGGGTAGGAGTAGAGTTTTGAGTGCTGAACCCAAGGTTTATTCACCGTTATAAAACTAAATAATTGGGGATATATTTTTAAGATACTTAACTGTTAAGATAGTGAATATTATATTTAATTTGATTAACTTGTTAACTAAATTCTTATTAGGATATAATTATTTAGTGCATATAAACTAGTCTATATTGGGAAAAAATGTTGTTTATCATATGATTATTAATTTGCCTATCTTATAAGATTTTATTTTAGACGAATTCTTATAAATAAAGGTATAAGTAAATTATTATTCGATAGTATTTAATTTGTTTGATTCATTAGGAAGTTTTTTAGCATTTAGTACATATAAGACTTGATAAGAAATATTTGATATTATTTAACTTCATTTGAAATTATAAAGAAATTTTATCATTTTTATCCCAAATTTTATGTTGACAATTATATTCCTACTTAACTTAATTTGTTACTTCAATAATGCATGGAAAATAGAAGTTTGATACTTTTTATTACAGAAATTATGTCTTTTTTTATTAATATTGTTGATTAAGTTCTCATAACCATGAAATTCACTCCTTTGGCATTTTTTCGCTTTAACGTAATGGCATATTAAATAGGTTTTTTTCATGTTAATTTCTCCTTATTATAATTATGAAAGTGAACAAAATTGAGTATAATTGAATTAATCAAGGTCTCTATGTGGAAATATATGAAAGAATATAATTATTATTTCAATTTTTGATTAAGTGTATACATTTATATTTTTAGTGTTGTGAAGCTTTTATATTTATTTACTTTCACACATCTGTTATTATTTTATTATTTATAATAATTTTAATTTTATAAATAATGAGTATTAAGCCATCGTTACTCATGCCATTGTTTGTGAGTTATAATATCTTGATGATTAATAGAATATTTAGTATCTAATTAATTTATTTTAGAAATATAAATTAATCTACATGTTGTTTAACATATGCCATTGGTTATATTAACTTTTTACTCATTTAAAAGTTCTATGCACCCTATAGAAAATTATTATTATGTGACTTATTTAATTTGACATATTTTACTTGGTAGTATAAAATTATATTAGTACTGCATGTATTTGGTAGTATAAAAATAATTAGATGCTACCCCAGAAAAGCCAAAACAATGTTACTAAGGGAACAAAAAAAATATTGCAAATTAACAATGTATTATAAGCATAATATAAACTTATAAAGTTTCAAAAATATTCCCAAAAAAGAATATCATATCGAGACAATAAATAAAAAAATGTTGAGTATCTTTATATTTCAAGAATTATCTCGAATGAACAATGTGTATTGGAAAGGTTACTTGCATTTTTCTCGTTTGTACTATACATATATTAATATAATTGAATCACATGCCATTGTAAATTAAAAGTTTGCAAATTATAATATGTTTCTTGTTTGGCGTAACTGAATGGGTCATTTTGGATTAATTATGATGCAAAATATAATTGAAAATTTGTGTGGATTTGAATTGAAGATCCAGTAAATTCTTCAATTTAACAATTTTTTATACGCCCCTTATTCTCAAGAAAAATTGATTATTAAACCATTACCAACAAAAAGTGGAAGTGAGCTAATAATTTTTGTAGAATATATATAAGGCGATATTTGTGAGTCAATCTATCTATTATGTGGACCATTTAAGTATTTTCTTATTTTAATCCATGCATCGACTAAATGGTCACATGTTTATTTATTATCAACTTGCAACCAGGCATTTGCGAAATTGTTTACTCAATTAATTCAATTTTAAGAGCACATTTTCTTAAATATTCAATTAAGAAAATACGTCTTGACAATGTTAGTGAGTTTATATTTCAAGCTTTTAATGATTATTCAATGTTTATTGGGATTAAGATTGAACATTCTGTAATATATGTTCATACACAAAATGAACTTAGGAAATTATTTATCAAAAATTCAAAATTCATTACAAAGCTATTACTTATGAGATCAAAACACTCAATCTCCACTTGGGACATATAATCTTACATACTACAACATTGATTCAAATTAGGCTAACAAGATATTATGCATACTCCTATTTACAAATGATTTTTTGTCAGGAACCTAATATTTCCCATTTAAGAATTTTTTGGTGTGTGGTTTATTTTCCAATTACTCCATTATAACGCACTAAGATAGAACATTCAATAAGGCTAAGGATATAGGTTGAACATGAATCTCTGTCAATAATAAGATACCTTGAACTATTAATGTGAGATTCATTTATGACATGATTTAATGATTGTTATTTTGATGAATTAGTTTTTCCAACATTGGTGGGGAGAGAATAAGCAATTGGAAAAAGAAATTATTTTGAATGAATTATCATGATTTTATCTTGATTCTCATACAAAACTATATAAACAAGAAATTCAAAAAATAATTCAATTGTCAAGTTTAGTAAATCAATTGTCAGACGTGTTTTTTGACCCAAAAAGAATAACAAAATCATATGTAACAACTGTTAATGCTCCAATAAAAATTGATGTCTCTGTTGAATAATCAAAGTCCAAAGTACGCAAGAAGCGTGATAGACTTATCGGTTCCAAAAATAAAATTTTTTTAAAAAGAAAAGGAGATAAAAATTAGAATGAACTATTTGAGGATATGATAACTCTAGAAGAATGCCCAAAGGTAACTTTAGAAAATTCCTCAAACATAATTAAAATTACTATTCTAGAAGAAACTTAGAAAGCTGAAATTCGTGAAAATAATGAGATTTCAATAAATTATGTCATAAATATAATACAGTAAAATTGAAATAAAAGTCAACGTTGACGATAATTTTGCATATAATATAGCGCACAATGTAATATATAACAATAAAGATCATAAACCAAATTTTATTAAAGATTATAGAGAAAGAGATGATTGACCAACATGGAAACATGTAATTGAGGCAGAACTAAATGCACTTACAAAGTGAAAGGTTTTTTAACTTGTAGTCCACACACCTAGAAATGTAAAGTCATTTGAAGATAAAATGAGTCTTTATACTAAAACAAAATGATGATGGTGAAATAGCGAATACAAACATGACTTGTGGTACCAAGGTTTTTCACAAAGATTTTATATTAATTATGAAGAGACATATTATCTTATGGTAGATGTAATCACTTTTAAATATCTAATTAGTCTAACAGCATATAACAAATTTAATATGCATCTAATGGATGTTGTTATAGTTTGTTTATATGGTTCACTTGATAAATAACATCTATATGAAACTCTCTAGAGGATTTAACCTACGTGGAATCTGCAATTTAGGTTCATAAATAGACTACTCAATTGAATTGGATAAATCCCTTTATGGATTAAAATAATCTGGATGCATGTGGTACAATCATCTTAGTAAATATTTGTTGACTGAAGGGTATAAAAAAGACATTATTTATCCACGTATCTTCATGAAAAGATCTAGAAATGAGTTTGCTATAGTTGCTATTTATGTCGACAATTTAAATATTATTGGGACCCTTAAAGAGATATCAAAAGCTATGGATTATTTAAAGAAAGAATTTGAAATGAAAGACTTAGCAAGAAGTAAATTTTGCCTCAGTTTATAAATTGAGTATATAAAGATTAGAATTTTAGCGCATCAAGAAGCCTATATAATAAATGTGTTAAAATGATTTTATATGGATAAGTCATATCCATTATGTACATCAATGGTTGTAGGATCACTAGACATACACAAGGATCTTTTTAAATCTCGACAAAAGGATGAAGAATTATTTGGCCCTGAATTACCATATCTCAGTGTAATTGAATCACTATTATATCTTGTTAGACATACACGACCAGATATATTATTTGCTATTAATTTATTAGTAAGACATAGTTCTTCACTTGTATGAAAACATTGGACTGGGGTTAAATTATATATTTATTCAATTATTATAATATATTTTATAGCAAGTTGACAAATGACATCTGATCACATTTGAAGTTATGCCTACTATTTGTTTATGGAAGTATTGGACGTTGGCTGTGATAGTGATCCCTTTTGGGTGAGCGCTAAGTATATTCCTTTTATGATATTTGAAAATTAATTTTTTTAAAGTGTATAAATCAATAATGTGAGTTTTATTTTTTTAAAAAGATTTTTTCTATAAACACATTTAGGGATTGAATGCAAGACATGTTTATGAAATTTAACTATCAATCAACTATATTAAAACTTTATTATTTTGGGACTGAAGGAGGAGTGGGAGCCACGCCCCCCAAATTTGTATATTTAGAATGCTGTTTGTACACACACCCACATAATATGTACACAAAGCTTGGTACTCTTTAACTTTTGAAGTCAACTCTAGCTCTGTTATTGGTGCCGTAATGATGAACTTAATAATGAAAAGAAAATAATACATTGGGAGAATGACAACTATGGACTTCATAATTAATATCAAATAAAGATGTGATCGCCACTTGTGTTACTTTTTAGGCTTTTAATTTTTATTATTCAAGTTTTCAATTTTTATCCTAAAAGGTCCTTTTTTTATATCAATTGTCTTATTAAATTTTTATTTTTCATTCTCCTAAATACATAACTTTAATGAGAGCACATTGTAGATCTTAAGGCCCTATTGTTTCAGTTTTTTAAAAGAAAAAATTATATTTATATAAAAAAAATAATTTTTAGGATATTTGTTTAAATTTTTAAAAATAATTAGAATCTAAAAAATAGTTTTTTAGGTAACTTTTTAAAATAATAGTTGCTGTAAATAAGAGAAAAAAAAGTAAAAGGGATGGAAATGCATCCAACTAACTTTAAAAATTACAAAAATAACAATATTGGATCAGAAGAAAATATTATAACATAAATCTCTATTTTTCTCTTTCATCTTCCATCACTTACTTAATTGCTAAATAAATTAAAAAATGCTTTTTTTAACTAAATACAAAATAATTTCTATTTTTTATAAAATCTCTAAATAATTAATCACTTTTTTAAATAATCTAAAAATTATTTTTCTAAAAAGTTTAAACAAACAGATCCTAAAATTATTTCATGGATAAAGGTTGGGAATTGAATCCCAACTACTTACTTGAAAATTATAAAAGTAATTCTGGTTTTCTTCTCTTAACTATATTCTTGTGTAATTAAATAATTTCACCTTAGGTTTTCCTCTCAAGTATCAATTTTGAATAATAACTGTTCAAAGAAAAAAATGAAAGGCAGCTCATCTATTATATATATAAAAAGAGATATATTTGGTGGGAAATTTGTACTGCCAAGTCAGTAGGTTGCCCTGGAAAGGAAATGTACTAATTTCATGCCCTGTGGCAGCTAATGTCTCCATGAGTTGTTTTTTTTTTTATTCCAATCATTGATAAAATAATGTATTATATATGGTATGTTATTTATAATTTATTATAACTTTTATTTTATTGATCTGTTAGGAATAATATCTAAATGCAATTATAGTGGTGGTTAAATGATTTTATTTTGCTTAACAAGAATGGTAAATTTTCTTCCTCACAGATTTTATGCATCTTTGCCATTGTGATCATATTGCATTCTTTATTCCTTTTGAGTAATTATATTCTAATTCCATCTATGTCATCAGTTGGTGATGAATGATTTCTTTGATGGCAATTTGCATTTATTTGAATTGCTTGCAATCATTTCTCATTTCATTAGAATTAATTTCATTTATTAAATTTGTAAATGTTATCATGATTACTTCACTCTATATATAATATACCCTGTGAAAAATACAAACTTTGAATTCGTCTATGGTCGATCCAAGATGCAATCCACCACTGCCAGCGTTGAACTGCCTACTTTTTTTTTTTTACCAGTTAATTATTTTGTCATAAATTTCCCCAATAGCCACTGTTGAACTGCTTTCCTTTTTTAATTTTTTTTTTTCAAAGTCTGAATACGGTATGAGCCAGCCTTGACCAAGGAAGGTTTCAGTGATCTGGTGAAGGATGACTGGTATTTCTTCCATGAGGCAGTATCCTGAATCCATGGGATTCGTCATGTACTGTTTCGGAGCCAAGTTTCAGAAATTGAAGCATCAGCTTTTGGCATACCTCAGAAAACCAAATAACAACAGTAAAGCATGCAGCAAATAATTGACCCAGAGGGTGACGTTCAGACTTGGAATGTATATATATTATAGCTGTGAATTGTGATGCATTTAAATATTTATCAATTTGATTTGGATCATTATTTGAATTTGATGGCATATATATATATAGAGGGTCGCACCTCACAAAGATGCTCTTGAGCACACTATTATACCAGTCTGATGTAGCTGTGAATGACCCAAAACGGGTGAGATGTATTGGCTCTCTCACCAAATAGCTGGAGGGAGAGGGTGCACTAAACACAGTTCCAATAAGTATTCATCTTTAACTCTTTCACTTTCTTTTTTATGATAACTCTTTTACTTTCTATTATATTGCATAAACTGATTTATCTACCTTTTTCTTTCAAAGTGTTTTCTGTAAATAGTTTTCTTATTTTTCTTTAAACATTTATTCTTTTTTCCCACAGTTTTATAATTGAGCAAAAACATATATAGAACCGTGAACGAAGGACAAAAACAGATGTACGACCTTTTTTTTCCAAAATTTTTTCTGCACAAATTTATGGGGTTTAATAACCATTTTCAAATCCTTACTCATATCCTTTCATTATATGTGTCATATACTTCGCTACTTTCATTAATATAAGAAATAATTGGGGTAGTTTTCATGTTTCAAAATATAAGGGACACATTGGGTTTATTTGGTGTATTTAATGAATTTTATAAAAAATATATGTTTTCAATATAATTTATTTGTATTAATTGTATAACGGAAGAATTATTATTAACATTAAATAATGATATTTTTGAAAACTACTTTATATTCCAAATAAATTTATTATTTTTCTTAATTTGTATAATTTTATCTTTTATCCCTTATATTAAGGAACAGATAGAGTAATGTGTAACTAATATTATTAGTTAATTATTTCATCAAACAAATGGATTTATTAGTGATTGATTACTATAATTTAAAAAGTTGTATCAGTTACAATACATTTGTCATGAATTCCATTTTTTAGCTTCCAATTTAGTTCTGCATTAATGTCTCTAATTATAGTCTTGAATTTTTCTTTGAATTCATTATTGTTGTTGGATTTGAAAATAAGAAGTTGCAGTTGCAACTGAAAATTTTAAATTGAATTGATATGATTGATATCATTATCAATTAAATGCTTTCCAAATTTAAAAACAATCAAATTATTTTTAAAAACTGAATGATACTTTATTAATGAATAAATTAACTTGAAATTATCTTTTTGAATTCATATTGAATTTAACGAACTGTGGTGAAACCAGGTCCAAAAACACACCGAGAAATGCACTTATTTGGCCCTCACATGTCAGTATGGCAAAAAATAAAGTATTGAGCTTTGTTGATACGCTTATCTTTTATTGGTGGTTTTTAAAAGAACCAACTATTATTAAAACCAACAACAGAGAATTATTACTTTGTTAGTGATTCTTTTTTATAATCATTAACAAAGCTCAATTTTTACACTTTATGTACAGTTGAAGATAATAATTCTAGATCAGAATGGTAACATATCTAATTCAATAATATACGTTGTTTATATAGAAATTTCTAGTAATATTGTATTTCCATATTAGGTATGCTATAGACTACTTCTAATGTTATTTTATTCAATTTTGTTTCTTTTATTTTTGTATTTGTTGTTATTTGTATTTGTATAATTATGCCAACTTAATGTATTATCAATTTATCATTATAAAAATATAATTTAAATATTCAAAATTATTTACCTTATATGCAAATAAAATCCGCACATTTTACGAGTGCATTACTAGTTAAAATAAAAAAGAGTAACAATGAAGTAACTAGACATTTATATTTGACATGAACATGCTTTACATGAAATGTTTAAAATTATTATCATAACCTTGTCTAGAAAATTAAATTTCATTCTAAGAATATTTTTAGAATAGATAAACAATTTTGTTTTGAAATAGCCAATAAAATAAAATATCTGGCCACACAAAACCAATAAAATAATTAATTAATTTAATAATAAGAATAAATAATTTAATAATTTTCCATCAAAGAGTATGTCACAATTCTCACTTTTTAAGATTAAGGTGCTTAAAGAGAGAGAATAAATAATTTAATTTCCAATTGGTTAATAAAATAAAAAAATAAAAAAAATCATGAATTCAAATACCTCAAAATATGTCCAGCCAATAAGCTCAACTAATAAAGTGACTTGGGAACACTAACGAAGAGTAAAAAGTAAATATCACTGGAGCCGGCAAAATGGGCCAGGCTTGATGGGTCAGCCCGAATAGCCCGACAAAATGGACGGGCCGAGTTTTAAAATCATAGGTCCGAAGGGAAAATATGCTTTTAGGCCCGGCCCAATGGGCTCGTTTTCCTTTTTTTTTTCTTTTTTTGTTTAAAATATTAAGAAATGTACTATTTTATTAAATAATGATGTGTAAATTGTAAAATTTAAATATTAAATTTATTTTTTGTAAATAATAGTGATAATTAGTTATATTAATTTCAAAAATTATATGAATTTTTTTTTTAAAACTATGAAAAAATTTAAAAAAATATATATGAAAAATATTTAAAAAAAAAAACGGGCCTGCAGGCCCGTGCCATACGGATTCAGGCTTTACAAGCCGAGCCCGTTTAGCAATCCAGGCTTTTTGGCCTGAACCGGATCGACCTGGATTGCCAGCTCTAAATATTGCTTCCATATATATACACAAATATATCACATTGATTTTTAGTGGTCATTCTTGCAGTACGGAGTGAGTACTCTTGTAAAAAAAATTATCAACAACGAAACTTAAGTAAATGTAATAAAATAATAAAATAACAATGATTTTGAAAATGTTAAATAATCCTTTTTCATTTTTAAAATAATAAAAATATACATGTTAAATAATAATTTAAAAAACAATAACATTAGAATGTTGAGATAATGATCTATTAATGTTGTTATAATATATATTTTAATGTTCATATTAATTTCTTTATTTTTTATAAAATTATTATTACATCAAAATAACATGTAATAAAAATGTGATTTTTAATAAAAATATTTTTTAAATTGTTCAGAATTATGTATTATTTTATTAATATTAATATATTAATTTTGTGAAAACGAGGAATATCTTCGCCGACTACTGTGACATGATGACGACTAATCTCATAATGCACGAATTTTTCATGCTCCGTACGGACGTATTGATTGTGTATAAATTGTTTATACGAATGATTACGTTTCTGAATACAGAAGCACATGATTTTCTTTCCTTATTTTATTGTTTATACGAATGATTACATTTCTGAATACAGAAGTACATGATTTTCTTTCCTTATTTTCAAACTTTGTTTGTATTTTCTACATCACTACCATTTATTCACTCAGCAGTTCTTCACAGTTCAGTGAATCTTGAATCTTCCATTGTTGTTTACCTCGAAAGCTCTGATCAGCCCGATTGTTCGAGAACCGTCGCTGTGGAAATCTAGCTCAATGCTTTCCGTACAACCTTGATTCTTCCATTCTTCAATCTTCAATCCCAACCTCAGATTGAAATAGACTTGAAGTGGAAGAGACGCCGTCATGATTGGCCACAGAGAAGGGCCATTGATGAGGAACGACACGAAGTCTCTGCGCGAATCAAGAGTCGTCATAGCTGTAGCAATCGGAGTCGTTATTGGTTGTGTCTTCGCTCTCTTGTTCCCCAATAGGCTCTTTGTTTCAAACGCTATTCCTAATCGCAATCACGGTACCGCAGAATATAAGGCCCAGGTTCGGCAATTAACGAATCCAGCCTCGTTTTGTTTTTGTTCTTTTTTTTTCTTTAACTTTCTGTTTATCTGATTCTACATTCTCTTCTTTTGAATGATTTTCTTTGTATTAATATTATGGTCTTGATCTGAGATCCCTTGGATGACAACTGAAGTGGTTACGTGTTGACTATAAATTACACTGTTCTGACTAACTTTTTCTCTTGTAATGTTGTGAGTTCAGGTTATTCTTGCTGATTCTGATTTTGAATTATCCTCACTGTTCGTATTTTGGATTACTCTGTTAGACCTATTTACTTTTACTCGGAATGATTCATTACTTGGAAAAAAAAATCGTTGTGCGTATGACGAGTGCGTTACTTTTGAAGACTAATTATTGCGGAGATATGGATAACTAGCCTTTAGACAACCTGTTAGTTTAATTATCAAATTTGCATACTTCCCATCAAATTTGTCATGTCAAATAGAGTTGGGATTATCCCACTCTTAATCCCACTCTCCTGAACTCTTTGTCAAACCGGGATTCAGTTTCTCTGATGAATAGAGTTGATGGTTGGAGCTGATATTTTGAAGTATCCCACACATGCTCAAGATTTATTATTGGTCTGATTGTATAGGCTGTCTTTTTGTTCGTCTGTGTTTTATTGTTTTCTATGTGGTTCTTCTGTTGGGAAATGGTGTTCTGTGTGTCATGTCTGTTTTGTACGGCACAAAGAGTGAACCATAGTATACCGAGCTTCAAATTTTGAATGGTTTATTTGACAGACAAATTCGGCAGCATGTGAATCATCAGACCGGATCAACATATTGAAATCAGAGTTTGTTGTGGCATCAGAGAAGAATTCTGAGCTGAAAAAACAAGTGAGGGAATTGACTGAAAGACTTCGGCTTGCAGAGCAAGGGAAAGATCAGGCCCATAAGCAGTTTCTTACATTGGGTAAACAGCATAAAGCTGGGCCTTTTGGTAATGTCAAGGGATTGAGAACCAACCCTACTGTGGTTCCTGATGAGTCGGTGAACCCAAGATTGGCAAAGATATTAGAGAAAGTAGCAGTTCAAAGAGAACTCATAGTTGCAGTTGCAAACTCCAATGTGAAGGAAATGATGGAAGTCTGGTTTACCAGCATAAAGAGAGTTGGAATACCCAATTATCTGGTGGTTGCTTTAGATGAAGAAACTGCCAAGTTTTGTGAATCAAATCAAGTTCCAGTGTACAAGAGAGACCCGGATGAAGGAATTGATTCTATTGGAAGAACTGGAGGGAATCATGAGGTTTCTGGGCTTAAATTTCGTATCCTAAGAGAATTTTTACAGTTGGGGTATAGTGTTCTTCTGTCAGATGTTGACATTGTGTATTTGCAAAACCCTTTTGAGCATCTGTTCCGAGATTCAGATGTTGAGTCCATGAGCGATGGTCCTGATAACATGACAGCTTATGGATATAACCATGTCTTTGATGAACCTGCAATGGGATGGGCGCGATATGCTCATACGATGAGGATATGGGTATACAATTCTGGTTTCTTCTATATCAGACCAACAATCCCTTCAATTGAGCTTTTGGATCATGTGGCTGTTCGACTTTCCAAGGAGCCAAATTCTTGGGACCAGGCTGTTTTCAATAAGGAACTGTTTAAACCTTCATACCCTGGCTATATTGGGCTTCATGCGGCCAGAAGAACTATGGATATATATCTTTTCATGAACAGCAAGGTTCTATTCAAGACTGTGAGGAATGTGCTTAACCTCAGCAAAATTAAACCAGCGATTATTCATGTAAATTATCACCCCGATAAGCTTCCACGAATGAAAGCAATTGTTGAATACTACGTTAATGGGAAGCAGGATGCTCTAAAGCCTTTTCCTGAAGGCTCCGATTGGTAATATTGCTTCAGCAGCTTAGATATTCTTTTGGTTCGCTTTCCAGTTTCCATTGTTCCAAACAGATTTACAGAAGGGTCGTTTAATACACATATGTAGGTCAAACAAAATATAGATGAGTTATGTCATTTGATTTTGCTGTGGAAATCTTGATTTGTTGCTAGGGGTAGCTTTTCTATTCTTGGATGCTTCTCTTTTTCTTCGTGGTCGGGGTGCTAGGCTGCTAGCTATAGAAAGCTTGTGCTGCTAATGATGACGATGATGATGATATCAAACTCCTTTTAGCTTCCCGTTAAAGTAAGCAAACTTTTAATTGGCAAAATGAGTGGAATTCTTTTAAAAAAGAATATTCCTAGCTCTTTTGATCAGATTACAAAAAAATGGGATTGCACTGGATAGTAACTGGCCGGGAACTGGTGCTTGTGTCATGAAGAACAGGAAACTAGTGGATTTCAAAATCGGTGAAACTAGGTTTGAATCCTCATAAATCGGTGTGAATCGGTCTAATTTGTTTATTTTTTTTTTATTTTTGAAAAAAAATATCATTATTTTTAGTATTAAATAGGTATTATTTTTTGTATGAAATTTTTTCCATGAACATTATAATATTATATGAGCTTTGTTATCATACATAATTAATAATAATAATAAGTTTATTTAATAAATAATATAAAAATAGAATATTAGTTAACTATTTTAAATTTAAAATATAATTATAAATTAATACTAATTTGTTTAGATTTTAATATTAGATTATGAAACTTATTAATAGTATTTTTTAATTTTCTATATAATATAAAATTAAAAAAATTATTAATTTTATTACTGTTAATTTAATTTCAGTTAAAACACGATTGAATTATTAAACTTTAAGTCAGTATTTTGATCAGTTCAATATCTAGTTTAATTTTTAATACCTTATTTTTTATTATTCAAGAAAAATTCAGTAATAAAGATTTTCACAATCATAATAATTCAGTCCTCTCACACATCAATATAAAATGTAAGACTTGTAATCTATTATTATTTATGTAATAAATTGTACAACTCATTTCGAACTTGATATAATGCTATCGTTAGATTTTGAAAAAATTCATTGCCAAAAAATTTGATACAATTTAAGACTAATTCTAAATATGTTTATATATGTATATATAAATATTTACCATAAATATTTCGGACAATCAAATTTTCAAGGGGAAGAAAAAAAAAAAAAGCTTACATCGAATTACTGATAAAACTTTAAAGAAGTGAGACTTATTATAGAATGTATTTTATAATCTAAACAATAGAGTTAAAATTGACTTGAATGTCAAATGACGAATTCTAGCAAGTTTTGATGGTTGCTTCGTGAATTCTTGGGTTAGCTTCTACCATCGACTGAGTTAAGCAGACTTCATGCCTATAATATCAGCTCTGGCTCTCACATATCTCAACGAGTTCCTCCGCCAGGCCTCATGGCTACAAGATCGGCAATTGATTCTAACCCATTTAACTTGGCAATCTCTTCCTGTCAGCACGTCAAATCAATTACTCAAATTAGATATTAGCTCTCGAAAATGAATGACAGAAAAATTGTTAGGCCGTAAAAAATGCTCTCTCATCTCATCAGTAGATCATGTATCAGCTGAAGGGTTCGAACTAGCTTCCTTACCACCGAAAAAAGAAAATCATCACTAACCAAGTATAGGTGAATTACTGATTGAGATCAAAGTACACTAAGAAGTGGATCTCATTGCCAACCCAGTGGAAGCGCTGGGCAAAAGGGATTCCAGATGAGAGATTTGTTAACTATCCATGCTATGCAGGGTTAAATTTCCCTTATATCAGGTGGTCAACTATCTGCACAGAAATTTTCTAGCACCTAGTGCCGTGGGATTTTAAGATATGGATGCAACTAGTAAAAGTAACTGGTCCTCTAACTAGTAAAAATGGACTATAACCTATCCTCGTTGCATCTTTTCCACACTAAAAGAAAATGGACCTCATTGATAGAGTGAATGGAATCATGTTATGCTTACATATTGATGTTTCATGCAAGCTGAAATGCACCACTCATGCAAATACGGCATGGGCATCTAGATTTTTAGCAACAATTAACTTCAAGGTGCTTTAAAGATTAATTTTGCTTGGCAGAAAGAATGCCAGAAGGGGAGGCATGGTTATTTGATACAAATGTTGTCGCACCCGGAAAAATGCGACGAAAGGAAAAAAGAAAACAAATCTGATTTTCGAGTGAAAACCGATTTGTGAGGAGCCGCCACCAAAATTTTGAGAAAAATCTTGGGAAACCGCATTAAAGAGGAAAGGATGGTCTATGTAACCAGAGTTGGATTCGGGAGTCGATTGTGTGTGGGGAAGGTGTTAGGCACCCCACAACACCCGTTCCTAGGAACGGTTACCTTACATTGATTATGTAAATTAATATGGCTTAAAAATATATTTTAGTTTTCCTTTTTATAAATCACATGCGAGAAAATGGGTAGAGAAAAAAGAAATTAAGAAGGTTTGGAAAACAAAATAAAGAAAATAAATTAAATTAGAATTAAGGATATTTAAGCAAAATGAGGAACAGGAATTGAAGGAATAAATTGGGAAAACATTTATTAAATTAAGAGAAAAAATACCAAATAAATCAGGAAATATTTATTTATTTACAAAGGCGGACTTGACCCAGGATCAGAGCCTGGGGCCTACGTACCCTGCGATGGGGATCAAAGTCCACGTAGTTCGAGGCTAGAAATACGTGTCTGTTGGTTGATATTTTTTAATTTTTGTAATAAGAGAAAGTTGATTGAGAATAATTTACCTTTTTACAAACAAAACTATTTCTGTGATTGAGTTGGTGTGTCTTAATTTGTAAAAGATAATTTAATCCCGCTTACTTACTCTTATTTTATTTTATTTGAAAATATTTTTTCTTTGATTTTTGAAAAATGATTTTGTTGGATTTTTTACTTTTAAAATAACATATTTTTGTACTTTTGAGAATTTCTCTTTTAAAAGAAAACAAATCCATCTATTGCAGACTCGCAGTCATACCCGATAGATCGACTCCTTAATTACCTGCAAAAGTTATGAACCTCGCGGTATAAAGGTTTTATTTTAAAATGCCGATTAATAATTTATTAGATATTTTAAAATAAAATTTGAAAAACTTGTCACATTATTTTATTTTTTTTAAATATAGTTACTTTTTTAAAAGAAAGTTGTTTAACTGATATATCTACGCGGATTCGCAATCTCACGTGACAACTCAGCGGACCAAAATACCTGCGTGGGTTCCGAAACCTTACGTGATGTGATTATATAGGCAATTATTTATTTATTCATTTTATTACCCTTTTATTTATCTATTAAGAAAATAAACTTTAAGGGCTAAAAAATGTTGGGTCTTACTAGGTGTAACCCCTTGTAGTGTGTCAATACTCCCGTATGGGCTTCTGGTGACAGACCCACAAAAAAAAAATTTTGTAGCATGCCTCACCACCCTATGAAAATTGATTAAATGTTTATCACCAGAATTGATAATGCCCAACTCGTAAAAGAAATGGGATGGAATATCCACAACATGCAGCCCAGCCCAGAAGAAGAACCATAAACCCATAACAGACTCCCCTATGACGGGCCCAGATCAGGGTTCACGAGGATAATGAGAAAACATGACTGAAAACGCAGCATTCAGAACTGAAAATGCAAAGGATCCTTCCAAGCATCATCTCTCAACTCACACCACACTCTGACAGCTAATATCAACTGCATAATCACTGCCCCGTTCCTTAGGAACGGCTGAAACATTCACTGGGTTTCCACAACACATCAGACTACATTTTCCTAAACCAGTCGGGTATAGAATCTAAGAACTCAGGCAATGGTCGATTAACAGAATAACGAGTGGTGCTTAATGGATAAGGTCTCCTATAAACAATCCCGAATGTCCCAAATTCCAGTCAAAATTTCCAAAGCTAACAACATCAACAAGATTTGTACTTGTACAGATCATTCAAGAGACAGTATGAATCATCTAAACTCAGGGCTCCAAAGCTCATAAATAAAATTGCAGTGACTCAGAAAAATAAACATTCATCGAAGCGTAAGGCACAATTGAGACGAGAATTACCCAATCCGAGTCTCTGCCCCTCAGTTCCCAATTCCTAGCGCACTTTGGCTCAAATTTGGCTTCTTGTCTTCATCCTCTCGCCCTTTGATTTTTGTGCCCAAAATTTCTAGGGCTCCTCCTCTTCCATCTTCCGTTCAGACTCCGATTTTCCCCCCAGTTCGGACTCCCTCTAGTTTTTCAGCTACACACAGTGGCCTCCCACTCGGCTCTGGTTCATACTCCCTCAGCTCCGGTTCTTGAGCTCACGTTCCCTTGGCTTCCGGGGCTTCGGCCTCTCGGATCCTCCCTGTGCTCCTCTAGTTCCCTTTCTCTCTTCGTTTTTTCTCTCTCGGTCTGTGGCTCCCTCTGTTTTTTTCGCGAGTGCTCCGGTCTCCATCGTGCTCCCTCTCGGTCTCTCCTCTGCTTTTTCGAGTTTGCTGCCTCTCCTCTCAATCTCGGTTCATAATGAAGTCCCCTCTCCCGATCTCCCTCTCGGGATACTCCCCCCGGTTCCTCGGTCTCCTCCTGGATCCTCGGCTCTCTTTTTCGGATCTTTCTCCTCCTCCGCGGCCTCCATCCTTTCCATTTTTATGGCCTCCATCGTGCTTTTCTTCACGCCTCCCCTGTTTTGCGGTTTCGTGCACGTCTCCTTCCTCTCAGCTTTTCCTGTCTTGCGTGCTTCTGGTCTCACCTCCTTGCTTCTCTTTTCTCCACGCGTGCCTGACTCCCTCAGCTCCCGTGTTCCCTCTACTTTACTTTTCTTTCAGTCTGCTCCTGGTCGCTCTTTTCTGGTCTGCTGCTGTCTCTGCTACTCCTTCCCGTGTTCCCCTCGGTTTCTTTGCTTTTCCTTCGGTCTGTGCCCTAGTGGTTCAGGGCATGGACCTTTAGGGCTCAAGTCCACGAGCCCTCAATTGGGCTCGTGGCACTTGGGCCCCAAATACCCCCTCTCCCCCTTTTTTTTATTTTTATTTTCTTTTATTTTTTCTTTTCATTATTTTTTTGTGGTTTTGTTCCTTTCTTTTTTTTTTTGCGTTATTATTTTTTTTATTTTTTTATTTTTTTGGGTTATGTATGTATATTTATCTAATTTATTTAATTCCTGCGACTTTCTTATTATTATTATTTTTTTTTATGATGCCCGGACAAAATGAGGTGTTCACAAATGTAAATACTAAAATCATCTGGAGAATCACAAATTAATGAGCAAATGACTGAAAAAATAGGGTTTAGATGGCAGACCTCTATGGAGTTGTTTTCATTACTGAAATCTAGACAGTCTTCAGAAAGGCTCATAAGCTTATCCTTGAACAAGGAATTCTTCTTCACCAGGTCATCCACAGTTTTATGTAGTTCATCACATTCTTGCTGCCAAGAAATAAAACAACTTATGGAACATCAGCAGTAAGAAGATGGACAATGTTACAACAAAAATATATCCATTTCCAGGAGGAAACAGAGAGAAGCACAATTAAAGTAACCACTTCCATTGTGGAAGTCAAGGATTTGCTTTGGCCGTTTGGCAAGTGGACTCCCTCTGATTCCATCATGTTCCAAACAAAATAAAAAGGGATGAGATGAATGAAGTTGACTCTGTTGAATCTATAAGCTCATTCTTCTAAAAAATAAGCTCCAACCCTTGATTAATATTGAAAAATTTTCATTGCTGCAGTTAGAATTTTAAAATGATTGTCAATAAAGGGTATGACAAACCCGCCTGTCTTTTTTGATCAATTACACAATCTAGAGTATAGCATAATTTTTTCAAAAAAAAGTTGATTTTAAAAAATGTGTGTGTGTGTAACCACCTCCAGAAATGTTTCACATATATGTGATGTGTCCATTTTATACATATAAAATATCCACATTTAAGCTCTAAATTATATTTAAATATATTTATATTGGTATATTTTAGCATGAATTTACATATTTTTGTGTTTTATGGCGTTATAGGTTCAGTTGGAAGCATTCGGAGTAAAAACGTTACAAATCGTTCATGCTGAAAAGTTATGACATCCTTCTGTATTTTGATCATAACTCTGACATATGAGCTCCGATTGAGGTGATTTAAGATGATTTGGAAAGCTAAGACATAGATCTACAACTTTTATGTTTTGAGTTTTCCAAAATTCTAGCGTTATCATAGCGAAAATCGAACTCAAAATGTCAACACGAGCTGAAAATGTACATCTGTCCGTACAAACAGTACCCACCCAGAGCCAGGTCAACGCGAATTTTGAGCGTTTGTCTTCTGGAGCCACCCGGCGCCGTATGAGGTGAATATATGTCCACACGGCACCGGGTCAAGCACGAAAAGCCCATAAAAACTCATTTTTGACGCGTTTTGGTGATATTTTAGGCTTTTATAAGCCTCTAAATTTTTCCTATATAAGGATATACTATAGAAACACAACGGGAGATTGAGAAATGCACTCAGAAGTCAGAGAACACTGCTCTAAACGAATCTGGGAGCAACTAGGAGCATCTTATAGAGAAAAAGCAAGGAAATTTGGGAAGTATTAGTGATAGATTCATTCTTCTCTAATATAACTCTATTTTCTTATTATTTTTACTATGATTTGGGATATTAGTTTTGATTTGATTTGTATTTTCATGAATAACTAATCTTCCCAGTCAGGGGTAGGGATGTAGCCTGATTGGGATGGATTGGATTTTTTTCTCTAGTTAAGACTCTTTGATTTGTTCTTCAAGTTATATTTAATTTATCTTTTTATTATATTTATCTCTTTTATTCGTTCATGTGGATTTTATACTTGATCACCATAGAATCTAATTAATGGGTAAACTTGATAGACTGAGAGGTGAAGAGTGAACCTAGATTTAGAGAGATAAACATGAATAACTAATCTAGAGATAGAATTAGGAATTCATGGTGATATATCTTGTAGTTTTCAAGGTTTAATTAGAAAATTTAGTTGCGCGAGAGCGAATTGAATTCTAATTAAATTAGGACTAATTGACCGAGAGGTAATTAGGACGCTTTAGAAACAATAATCACTATAATTATATAGAGTCTAACTAAGAAATAAAATTTAATTATCTCATAAGGTAAATCCTGTTCCCTTGATGCTTCTAGAACTGAACCAAAACTCAAATTTCATTTTGTTTTCTATTTCTTTGCTTTTAAATTTGAATTCTCAATTTCATTATCAGTTAATTTTTGGGATTAAAAGCTTGGACTATAAATTTACTACCTCCCTTGGGTTCGACCTCTGGAATACTCCGGAGATATTTTTATTACTGTGATCGACCCTGTACACTTGCAGGATCCCGATCAATATGCTTACCTGCCTAAGTATCCTTGATCTCCTAGCTGATTCCCTATTTAACTGCCTCTTTCTTTCTTTTCTTATTTCATCTTCTTCCTGCCAAAACATATGCAGTTCAGCAGGAAATAGAGGACATTTCTAAGAAACAAGATCAAGCAATCTGAACAACAGATCAGATTGCTACAAGGTATTCACCAGAGAAACTGATTATCAAGGCAGCAAGAAAGGAAGCATCTGCAAGCCAGAAAATGTAATTTTTTTTTTTCATGTGCATCCGATATCCTAAATAGCACTTCAACTGGAAGATTTATCAGGTCCCAGATTAATCAGAATCAAGTTGAGTAGGACCTTTTCGGGCTACAATCTCTACCACAAAATATTTAATGCGGTTGTATTCTTAAAGTCAAAACTCAAGACTTTTGATTAAGTTGGAACAACTCCCTTACCAGTTAAATCAAGCGCTCGATGGTTCAGAAAACATAATTTAAGTATATCCAAGAAAAGAATATATGGCCATTAGCTTGAAAAATCAATCAGATAAATCTTAATCCTTAAAATGTCAGCAGCTTACGCAAGGGATTCTAGACCAGTTATATTTGAATAATAAGATTCCATTTCCTTTTGAACTCAGTACACTTAGATGGATGTGTCCAGATTTCCTTCTCAGTCGATCATAAATAAGTCTATCTAGAACTGAAGTGAAGCATGTCAATGTTGTCAGCATAAATCACAATCACATCAACCACATCGCAGATATACATATATTTTCAGCATAATAATTCATTAGGCATTGCAAAGTGACAGTTAAGCAAAGTAGTAAGTTTACTTTCCCCATATTTAAGATAAACTCGCAAAGAACATCAGTCATCAAATCCCAGCGAATAAAACATGACATAAAACCAGAAAAGTTTAAGTACCAGTTTTGCAGGTTCACAAATTTTGAGGCCAGTTCCTGAATTAAGATTTGGTTCAGCTGAATTCACTGCAAATTCCTGCAATGTGGAATTTTTCTTCGCATGTTTTGCATTACAATTTCTATTGTAGCCTCATTCTGTGTAAGGTTCCCTGCTTAAATTTCATTGATCATCAGACTATGAATGTTGATATTTACATGACCAAATAAAAACACATGAACTTCAAGTATACCATTTATGTTACATTGCTTCCTCTTACTTGAAGGAAAACCCTGCAGAAGAAGTGATAGCATTAAAACTTGTGGTTAAAATATTCTAACCATCTTGAACTATACAGAATGACCAATTTTCGTCTATCTTCAAATGTCTATCATAACTGGTGATGGGACATACATTAGATTATATTTACCTTCAAATAAATACCTACCAATTCCCACATACATTGTTAGCACCACACTCTTCAGCTGACGATCCCATGCTTCCTCTTGCAGCACTATGAAAATAATTTGCAATTAAGTTTGGAAAAATGTGATCAGGATGCTTGCTAAATAAGACAAACAGTACCTCCATGTTGCTCCATCTTGTTCATTTTTGTTAATTGACAATTCATTTCCATTTTCTCTTAATTCCTTAGATACAAACTTCTAGGTTGTAAGTTCCTATCACACGTTTTCATCAAATCAATGTTTTTTACACCACAACTCCATTGTGCTTCATCCAAAAATGTCACTGCAGAACCCTGAGCAGAATGAAAAAGTAATTGTGTCATATGCATTATTCAATGAATATACAATCAGACAAACTTATCATCCTCAAAATGCTCTACAAGGAAAACTGCATCCATTAGTGCAAGAAAAAGAAAAACACCAATTCAAAGCAACTGGCTATATAAATTTCAGAAAATGTGGAAAATTATAGAATGTATAATGAAATGGAAAATTTGGCAAGTGATTTACCCCAGGAACAGTTGAATGATTCTTAAGCCTTCTGGGATCATGCAGAGGATCATATTGAAGGGGAGTGCTGAATGCCTGCACTGAACGACAAAGAAAAACAATGTAAAAGGAAGCACATGAGTTGTCCCATTGTAATAATCAAAGGAAGCAATTTGCTAAGTGATTCATGAATCAGTAAATTACTACCCGGTTTGCCAAATGTGGGGATAATAGTAAGAACCAGCTTCATATGAATTTATAATAGGAGCTGAAGTAGACATAGAATAATGATATCCCTAATTGAGGGTCATTTAGAGCGTTAATTGTTTCCATATGTATGAGAAGCACTACAGGACCCCGAGTACCAATATAAACCCATGCAAATAAATAAATCTTTGAGACCTGTATAGAAGTAGACCAAAGAGGCTGCCAAGGTTTGTTTTGAGTTTCCTGTCAGAAAACAAGAATTGGGGAAAAAAATTAGAATTATAAATCATCAAATAGCAGGTAGAGAAGTTTAATTGAGACAATACAAAGCAAATTTACTGAAGTCCTGAGCCACCATAATTTCGCAGGGTTTAGTACTTTTGTCAGATTCTTCTTTCCCCATCAAAGCTCCAAAAGCACATGAACTCAGTAGTCACCTAAATGACTAGTTTCTTTTTGAATCTAACACCTAAATAGTGAGAGATAAATAGAAGAAAGTAATCGTGTTAGCAACTTCTTTTGACTTAACGGTACCCATGCTTTCCAATCTTTTTTTCCTAATTGGGCAAAATTATAGATACTAACTTGCATCGGGATTAATCATTTACAAGAAGTGGCAGAGCCTGTGTGTGTGTGTGTGTGTGTAAGCCTTTTCTGAATAGGTTTTGAAGGCTGATGGCCATGTACGACGCATCAAATCATTTTTAGGCATGTATGTAGGGTAGCGAAATGTCCTCCCAGTTAATCTAGTGTGGCTAAAGATAAACAAAAAAAAAGGTAATAAAATAGGAGAAAAACACTTCGACAAGCCTACGAAGAACAAACTAACGACCAGCAAAGTCGCATTTTTGAAAATTTCCAAGAGAATGGTTATCTACACCCACTCTAATTTATATATCGTAACCAAGTCTGGCAGCTATAAATATATATATAAAGTAATAAATCAAGGACAAAATTCAAAGAATTAAATAACAGAAAAACACAGAAAATCCAATTTCATATGTTTGCCAAAGAAAAGTTCATCCTAGTATGTGCGAATGAACATGTCTGAGTTGTGAAGCAGAAACTTAAGAGGCAAAATTGGAAAAATTGTAAGTAGCAATAAAACAGATTAAAAGCGAAGCATCGAAGCAGTCCCTGTTTGGATTGGAAATTTAAGTACTCATGGAATTAAACAAGTGATTATGTTATCAGTTTCCAAATATAATAGTGATCAAAATAATCACTTATGATCATTTAATTAATTATTTTCATAAGCTAGTTTTTTCAATTTATAATAATCATTTATTCTTTCATAATCACTTATTTTATTTTTTCTTCTCATTATCCACCCAATAATCACTTAAACATCAATATCTAAATATATTTCTTTTATCAAAATCACTTATAAGTTAAAAATATTCAAACACAATTCATTTTTGACATAATCACTTATTCTCATAATCTATTATGAATAATCACCTACTTCCATAATCATTTATACATAATTTAATTCAAAGTAATAAATCTAGGGCAAGACACTAGATCACCACTGATGGTGTGTTTGGTAGGAGGGATGGGAAGGGAAGAGAAGAGAGGGAAGGAATTTTAATGGAGAGAAGAGGAGAGGAGGAAAGATGAGACATGGAGGAAATGAGAGGAAAAAGAAGGGAAGGGGATTGAGGTGAAGTGGATAATTTTAGTAATTTGGTATTTGGTTTAGAAGGGAAAGGGGGGAAGAGAAGTTAATAATAATTTGATCATTTTACTCTTAAAATTAAAGAAGTTTTCTATTATTTTTATGAGTATAAAAAATTTTAGTATTGAGTATAAAATTATACTTTAATATTTTATACTCATACTCCATAATTTTATACTCAATACTAAAATTTGTTATACTCATTTTTTGAGACATGAACCTTAAAGATAATATTTTTTGATATTGAGACCTTTAAATAAATATTTTCATATTTATGAGATTTTTAAATAATTTTTTTATCTTCAAAAATATCCTCCCCCCCCCTGCGCGGCGGTGCGCTCCGGCGGGGGTGGCGCGAAACAGAGGTTAGGCACAACAATGCGAGATGGCTATTCCTATTCCTTCCCTTTACGTGGCTTATATAGCCTATTTTTTAATCTATTAATCATATAGGCTCGTACAACTGTTCTTGGTTTGAATGGTGATATAGCCAATTTTTTTTTTCTATACATAGCTTGTTTTTTCGGTTCATCATATATTATGGAAAATTTTAGATAAATATAAAAAAAAGATTATTCTAAAGAGATAATCTAATTTATCCTAATTCTAAAAAAATTACTAAAAATTTGTAATTAGAATAAAAATTAGAAGATAAGAGACGAAAATATTATTCTTATATAAATAATTCATTTGCAAGTAATAATAGTATATTTATAAGTAATAATAGTTTATTTATAAATAAAATAGGTTTATTTACAAATGGTATTATTATAACTTACAAATGAAATGAGGTTGTATTACTTACAAATATATTATTATTACTTGTAAATGTGTCATTTACATAAAAAAGACAATTTCATCTCTTATTTTCTAATTTTAATTTCAATTACAAATTTTAGTGGTTTTTTAAAATTATGGTAAATTGAAGTATATTTTTAGAATAATCTTCCTTCCTTACTATTTATCTGAAATTTTCCCAAGTCATTACTAATAGAAATAAGGCAATACGAAGTTTACAAATTAAAGGGAAGGGGGGAGCATGGAAGACGGCGATGGAGGAACGTATGGGGATCGGAAGACCTTGGTGATAGGGTCTGCAACCAAAGCTTTTCCACTGTTGGTTGGACATGTAGGTGACTGATGGGACTCCGACTTTGTCATACAAAAATAAACTCGTTAAAGGAGGGAGTATGATGGACGAGGATATTGATGGGGAGGATGAATGTTGGTTGGATGAGATTATTTCCAATGATGATAAGGCCACTGAAGAGGAATTTAACTTTGCTCGTATATCCTTGGTCAAAGGAAAAGAGGAGGGCTCTATGCAAATCTTGGAGCAAAACTTTTATTATCAAGGTGTTAGGGAGGAAGGTTGGGTTTAGATTCTTGCTTAATAGACTACAAACTATGTGGAGTCCATCAGGGGTCTTCAAACTTATTGATTTTGATTTACACAGTGACTATTTTATGGTTCGCTTCTCTCTTAGGGAGGATTTCAATAAGGTGTTATTTTTGTGGACCATGGATGGTCGCGGGACATTATGTTATCAGTCAACGTTGGAAGCCGGAGTTTCGACCCTCTAAAAACCTGTTTCAAAATCAAGCTGTTTGGGTTATGGTGCCAAAGTTTCCGGGGGAATACTACGATGAGGAATTGCTTGTCCAAATAGGAGATTCGATTGGTAAGACGTTAAAGGCAGATACAAAGACATATAATGAGGAGAGGCTGGACGATCCGATAGGAACATCTATGGAAAGAGCCTAGTTTGCAAGGACTTGTATGGAGATTGATCTCCACATGCCTTTGATCTCAAAGGTTCGCGTAAGAAAGAAGATATATCCAATTGTTTATGAAGGATTGAATCTTATTTGTTTTGCATGTGGCAAATATAGACATCATAGGGACCAATGCTTGCATGAGGTGTCAACATGCCAGAAGCCACTGGTGGCTAGCTCATCATCAAAAGGAACAATGGAGATGGAGTAATAGCCTTTGGAGGATTCTATGCGACGTGGTGGTGATAGTTGGAGCGAGAATTTCGGACCTTGCATGATAGTTCAACATAAAACAGGAAAATCAAGTAGATCTCGAAGGAAGAATGGAGAAATTTTGGGGGATAATGCAGAAAAAAACCAGGCGAAGAATCAGGCTTCTGGATAGAGCAATAATGGGGGAACCCCTTTTTCTGTCTTGGTTTCTGAAGAATCAAACCACAGGACCACATTCGGGTGGTAGTGAGGATGTTGGACAAATGTCAATTAAAACGGCTCCTAAACACGTGTTCACAGAAGGAGAAGGTGCTAGACCAGGAGAATCAGGGAAATGGTCCTAGGAAGCCCACACAGGATAAGTCCGAAGTTTCTTGTAAGGTGGGTTCCTCTGAACAAGTAGCGTTATGGGTTTCCTAAACATACTTATAAGATAATTTTAGGTTTGGGCCAACACAATGGGCCAGGTCAGGATAAAAGTTTGGGTTTGGAAATGATGGAGGGCTCAAGTGAGCTACAGGCTCCGTCTATGGATATGGTGAAAGAGGGAGTGTCTATAATGGGCCAGGATGAAAGTGAACAGGTTGAGGTGTTGAAAATACCTCTGAGTGATATAACTAATTGGGGGAATGACAGTTGAGGACCAAAACTTTGAATTAAATATAGTAAAGGACCTTGTAATTTTTTTTACTACTGAACATCGCGAATTTACTACTGGCTTGTTATGTATTTACTACTGAAAAACCTGTAAGGTCCTTTACTGTATTTAATTCAAAATTTTGGTTCTCAACTATCATTTTCCCTAACTAATTTCAAGGGCGTGAGGATGCGTTTTAAAGGCAAGGGAAAAAAATTCTAAACTAGAAGCCAGTGACTACTCTAGTTAAGCAAAGTCAACATTCTCATCGTCATGTGAAAGTCCCTAACACAGGTGTCTCTTCTCATCTTTTCTCTCTTCATGATCCAAGCTTGAAAGGGGGGGGGGAAAGGAATTCAAGGGGTTAGTGAATCTCAAGATACCAGCTTCGGAGATGCGTTGTCAGGGACCCAACCTGTTGTTAATATAGGTGGTAGTTCTATGCAACGGGAGACCCACGTGGACGTGTTACGCGAGATGGTGATGACTCATTCTTTTGTGTTAGAAAGTGACTTGGGTGCTTTGCCTCCCACCACTTCCCATTAGTTTATCATGAAGTTTATTTTTTGGAATTCTCGGGGGGCTAGTGCTTCCCAGTCTAATCCACAAGATTAAGAAGTATGATGGAGTAGATTTCATGGTGCTACTTGAAACATGTACTTTTAGTTAGAGAGCACAAATGATTGCAAAACAATTGGCGTTCTCTAATTTCCATATTGTTGATGCGAATGGGTTTAGTGGTGGCTTTTGGTGTTTTTGGAATGATAAGGTTAGCATTGTATGCGTCCTTAATGGTAGTAATCAGTTTCTTCATTTGGAAGTCCTGTCACAGCACAGACAAACATGGAATATATGATGGTAGTTTATGCCAATCCCAATCCTTCTATTAGATGGATGCTCTGGCATGATCTTGAACGGATTCATGAGGGTATTAATGGATCGTGGTTGATAGCAGGGGATTTGAATGCCACGCTTATGATGCATGAAAGGCGATCTGGCGTAACTAGTAAGAATGAGTGGACAAAGATTTTGTCTGTTGGTTCGAGGACGTAGGAGTTAATGACATGAGTTTCATGGGACCATTGTTCACGTGGAAAAGAGGTGATTCCGAGGGTAGAATTGACAGGGCATTGGTGAATAACGATTGGATGGAGTTGTTTCCTAATGCAGAGGCCTTGTATCTTCTGTTTTTCAAATTGGATCATCGTTCCCTATTGCTCAAACTTCAAGAGGATGGTAAGAAGGATAGAGGTGTGAAACCATTTCGTTTTATTGCATCATGGATTCTACATGATGAATTTGAAACCTTTGTTAAAGAGTAATGGGAAACTGGTGTGGATTGGAAGGATAATGTCGGAAATTTAAAAAATGCATGCATTAGATGGAATAAAGATGTATTTGGCTTCACAGATAAGAGGAAAAGGAGAATTATGGCTCGTCTTGATGGAATCTTGAGAGCTATATCAAGATGTGGTTCGTCTCCACAGCTAGAAGAGCTTCAAGTAAATCTGTGGAATGAATTAGAAGAGGTAATCATACAAGATGATTTGCTTTAGGCTTAAAAAGCTTGGTGTAAATTGTTCATTGATGGAGATAGGAACACACAATATTTTCATACGATCACTAATGGTCGCAGAAAGGCAAATAAAGTGGGTGCTATTCGAAATGATGTAGGAGAATGGATTTATGATTCGGAGGTCATCAAACAAATGGCTTCTGCAAATTTTGCCAAGCTTTTTGAAGAAGAATGTTATGTTCGTCTTAGATTGACATGTTCTATGCAATATCCTAAAATTGAATAAAACATTCTCTGTTCTTTTGGGAGGGAACGGATTGTGAGATTAAAGAGGCTTTATTTAGTATGAGTGCTCTTAAAGCGTCAGAGCCGGATGGATTGAATGCATTGTTCTACCAAAGTCAATGGAATTGGTTGGACAAGTCTATTGTTGGGATTGTTAAATCTGCATTTAATAATCCTTTAGATATTGGCAGGATTAATGAAATTATGGTGGTGCTTGTTCCTACGAAAGAGAATCCTGAGACGCTAAAAGACCTAAGGCCAATTGGCATTTGCAATGTTATTTTTAAGATTATTACTAAAATAATTACTAATAGGCTTAAAGTGTTTCTTCCTAATGTGATTTCACCTAATCAGTGTAACTTTATCTCGAGAAGGTATGGTTTAGATAATATTATTGTTGCACAGGAAGTTATTCACTCCTTGCACTTGATGAAAAGCAAGAAGGGATTTATGGTTATCAAAATTGATTTGGAGAAGACATATGATAGGGTGAATTAATTGGGATTTTTTACATCAATGTTTGAGAGAGTTGTACCTCCCATCTCATATGGTTGAAGTGATTTATAGCTGTGTGACTTCTTCTTCTATGTAGATCTTGTGGGATGATTCAAAGTCAGAGTGTTTTAAACCTTCTAGAGGTGTTCGCGAGGTTGACCCACTCTCTCCATATCTTTTTCATTCTTTGCACAGAAAAGCTTGCCCATTTGATTCAAATGGAAGTGGATAATGAAGAGTAGGAACCAATTCTCTTGAGCAAACGTGGCCCTTCTATTTCTCATTTATTCTTTGCAGATAATCTGGTTATTTTTACTGAGGCCTCAGTGGGTCAAGTGGAGGTGATTAACATATGTCTTCATGCATTTTGCAATAGTTTAGGGTTGAAGATAAATTCCACTAAAACTCAAATTTTCTTCTCCAATAATGTGAACCATAATATATATAGAGAAATTACTAGAAATTTGAATTTCCAATTTATCAACGATCTGGGAAAGTATTTGGGTGTTCCCCTCCATCATCAATGTATTACTAAAGAAACCTTTCAGGGCGTGGTGGATAAAGTTAAATCCCGTTTGATGTCTTGGAAGGTTAACAATTTAAGTCTTGCTAGCAGGAATACTTTGATTTCTTCCGTTACTTCAACGATACCCTAGCATGTGTGTGACGAGCTCGAGAGGGTTAACAGAAGCTTTCTTTGGAGAAGTCAACGGAGAGGAAGAAGGTCCCTTTAGTCGCATGGGATCAAGTGTGCAAGCCAAAAAAGAATGGTGGATTAGGCTTAAGGCATGCAAGGTTGCAAAATCGTGCTTTTATTATGATACTGGGATGGGGCCTTATTGGGAATCGTGACGCATTGAGGGTAACGGTGTTTCGGGATAAGTATAAATGTGGTGAGGATACTGTTCATATTAATGATAAACGTATACGAGGATCATCTATATGGTCAGGAATTAAATCTACTTGGGAACACGTCTTGAAGGGTATTGACGAAATGGTAGTAGAGTGGTGGCAATGGGTTCAAGGAATATGCACCCTACAGATATTGAAGTGGCACTATAATAAACATGGTGGGTTTTCTATCTCTTCAGCGTATGCTTCTTTGAGCAGTGAGGATACCGAAGATGCTATTTAGAGGAGAGTGTGGAAGCTTCAGATGATTCCACAACGATGTAGATCCTTCCTCTGGTTAGCTATGCATGAGAAGTTGCTTACTAATACTGCCCGGAAAAAACGTGGACTGCATGATGATGATAGGTGTGCTTGGTGCACACAACAACAACAACAATAGCCTTATCCCACTATGTGAGGTCGGCTACATGGATCAAACGACGCCAATGAGCTCTATCCAACGCCATCTTCTCAGATAGATCATTTCTCAAAAGGTCATTCCTTATAACTTCCCTTAATGTCCTTTTTGGTCTTCCTCTACTCCTTTTGATCGGGCTCCAGGCCATTTGATCAACTCTCTTCACTGGCTCCTCTTGCCCTCTTCTTTGTACATGCCCAAACCACCTTAAACAATGTTCCACCATTTTCTCCTCAATAGGTGCTACCCCAACTTTCCTTCGTATACATTCATTACGTATCTTATCCAATTTTGTATAACCACACATCCATCTCAACATTCTCATCTCTGCTACTCCCATCTTATGCTCTTGTTGTCCTTTCAAAGCCCAACATTCACTACCATATAGCATTGCTGGCCTTATAGTTGTTCTGTAAAATTTTCCTTTAAGCTTAGTAGGCACCTTGCGGTCACAAATAACTCCTGTTGCTTTCCTCCACTTTAACCACCCAGCTTGTATCCTATGCATAACATCCCCATCAATTTCCCCACTATTCTGTAAAATCGACCCCAAATATTTAAACTTTGACACCTCAAGAATGATTTACTCTCCAATTTTTACCTCTGAATCATCTATAATTGGCCTCTTATTAAATTTGCAATGCATATATTCCGTCTTACTCATACTCAGACGGAAACCTTTTGATTCCAAGGTATGTCTCCATAATTCAAGTTTAGAATTGACCTCTTCTCTTGAGTCCTCAATTAAAACTATATCATCTGCGAAGAGCATACACTTTGGAATTTCTTCTTGTATATGTTCTGTAAGAACATCCAAAACCAGATCAAATAGGTATGGGCTCAAAGAAGATCCTTGATGTAAGTCTATTGTTATAGGGAAGTCCTTTGTCACACCTCTATGGGTCCTCACACTTGTTGTTGCCCCCTCATACATATCCTTTATGGCTCGAATATAAGCCACCCGGACCCATTTCTTCTCCATTGCTTTCCACAATACATCTCTTGGTGCACACAAACAGCTGAAAATATCATTCACGTACTCCGTGATTGCAAGGAAACAAAGTCCCTGTGGAAGTATATTCTTCCTGCTTCAGCTAGGCTTCGGTTTTTTAGTCTCGATTTCCAACAATGGATGAGGTGGAACTTGGGTGTTCGGGGCTGGTGTGTAGATGGTGAATGGGGACCAAAGTTTGCCATCATATGTTGGTTGCTCTGGAAAAGGCGAAATGAGAGGATCTTTGAAGGGAAAACCAACTCTAATGAAGGTATTCTCATGAGGGTTAAGGCCATTTTGGGTTCTTTGGTTGGGGCTAGTAAGAAGCTTGATGGACTCAACCTTGGTGAACATGTGATACGGTTCCATGCTTGGTTGCCTCCTGAGCATGGCTGGGTCAAACTCAACGTTGATGGTGCAGCTTCCACTGTATCAGGGAGTGTGGGCTGTGGTGGCCTGCTGAGAGATGATTATGGTAGCTCCCTTCCTTCATGGCTTCATGCACAGAATGAATGATGGTGATCATTTGTGTGCAGAACTTTGGGCTTGTCTTTTGGGGTTGAAGCTCGCCTGGGATAACAGAGTTAAACAGGTGATGTTCGGGTCAGATTCTTCCGAAGCTATAGAGCTCATACTTGGTGGAGATACTTCATGGCATTCTGAACATAATCTTATTGAAGAGATTCGCAATACTATCAGACCAGATTGTCGAGTGCTTGTTCGTACGATAAGTAGAGAAGCAAACTGTGCTTCTGATTGGTTGGCCAAGAACTCTCTTTCCATGGCTCCACGAATGGCGACTTTGACGAATCTTCCTTCTGATTTGGATGCTATTGTTGTTTCTAATTAGGTTCTCTTAGTTTCCTTTGTATAAAATAAAAAAAAAAGAAAAGAAAAGAAATAAGGCAATAACTACCGGCCCTTTTTTTTTTACCTACAGGAACTTTTCTGTTCGAATTTAATCCTTGACAAAAACGTGATGTATAAAAAAGAAAGTTATTTAAAAATAAAAAGCATCCTTATTTATTGTATTATTTTTATTTCAAAAATAATTTACAATTTTCTCTTGTTCGGCCGTCAGTTGACTCCTCTTGCGATGTACTCTTACAATAAATTTAAACTTTTTATACAATATATCACTGTCTACTTCTTCCTTTGTTGTCAATGCGATTAAATTTTCTCAATTTTAGTCAGCCGGAATTGTAAGATGAAGAATTTTTATTTGTCAAGTATACTGATGATACGAATAATGTTAGGTAAGAGATGAGATGTAATTTAACTAAAAAGCGCTTATTCCAGTCAAAGGGGAGAAATTATAGGAAAATCTCTGGGCTTTATTTATTTATTTATGTTTTACAGTTTCATTCCATTACAAAGAAAAAGGACAGGGGATGTTCTGAAGTGGTACAGCCTTCGTGGTGTCGGAAGAGAGAGGAGAAAGACAATGTGTGAGTTTAAGGCACACACATTGTTCCATTCTGGGACGACCACCACCACCACCACCATGGTCTCTCCTCCATGATAATGGTTGCCTCGTTTTCACCAGCACCCATTTCCTTCACTCTCTTCCGGCTTCCCTTTTCAACCAAACGTTCGTCTCCTTCCTCTTTCTTTTTTCTCATCTCTTCCAACCCAATCTATTTTTGCCTCTCCTTCAGAAACATCCGCTACACCATTTCCCTTAAATCCGAGGAATGTTTCCTCTTTGAACGTGGATTTTCTATAGAATTTATTCTTTACTCATTAGACATACTTTTTGCAGATTCTAGGGTGTTCATTTGATTCTTCATATTTGTGTAACTGTGGTGGCCAGTGGTCACATAAATGTAATATGTTAAACAAGTCAGATATGTCTTCATCGTCTTGTCTGATGCGAACAAAAGAAATTAAATAATGGGTAAACCAGGGAAGGAGACTTACCATGATCTTCCCTCATTTCCGAGGACAGGTTATTATTGCATGTGAAACGGGTTGCTGCTGTATGTTCACTACAAAGCCTGATCTAGTTCTAAAAGGAAAAAAGAATCTGAAATTCCTTCAGCAATTCATCAAAGGGATCGAGTACTGCATTTCTTGCCTTAGAAAATCTAAGCAAGCCATAAATGAAAACGTAACAATAATTCATAATTTTTCCTCCTTGGCATTCTATTACATTCCAAGCATTCATACATCATTATCAGTGCAGTGGACTACCTTGATTGATGCTAAGAATATTCCTTCAAAGTGAAATCTCGTGCTTCTAATTTTTATTTTTCATTCTTTTCGGGTGAATGGTACTCAATGCAGATGGTTTATGCTCAGTGTCTCTGTTGATATATGCAGATTGGAAATAGGTATTGAGTGGTTCCCGGGCTCATTTTTAGCATGAAAGCAGGACCAGATAAGGATGGCTGGCCATCTGTTATGCATCTTCATGTCATTAAAAAGTCAGAACCCCGCTTTTGCATATTCCCAAGAGTGAAATCAGTTGAGGACAGTCCAGGGAATCTACTTGTCTATCTCAATGTGTATGATTTGACACCCGCAAATGGTTACATGTACTGGGCAGGCCTTGGTGTTTTTCACGCCGGGGTTGAAGGTCAGTACACATTCAATTTCAAAACCTCCTTAAAATATTTCCACAATTAATAATTTTTTGGCACCAAGATTTTTGGTTCAAACTTCATTCTGTGGAATTTACATCAAGGACCTACTCCTTAAAAGGAAAGACTTCACAGTCCTCTGTCTAGTTTTTGACTCTGTCAAATTTATAGTAGCCTGTCTGTACCTGTATCTATCATTTTTTACCTTTTTTTGTATATGAATACCATTAACAAACCCTCCAAGGGTTGCATATGCCTTAAATTAGAGCCACCTCTCCTATCATCATCCACCACCTTGATACAACAAGGTGGTGGTGCATCTATCATTGAGACAGATTTTTTTTTAAATTACAATCAAGGGTATCTTCAAACCTTGCTCGAAAATAGAATGTTTCTCATATTTCCCTAAAACATTTAATCCTAAAATTCTCTTTAGAAGAATTCAACCTGTGTTAATAAGATGAAACACTGTTTCTTCTTATCATTTGAACTATTTCAGGTAAATAGAAGTAACGTTTAATGCTATCTGCTAACAAAAGTCATTTCAAAGATTTCACCAACCCTGCAAAGATAATATCTAGAAGCATATTTGCACGAATTCACCAGCATAGATATGGGTCCCAACATATATATACCCAAATATTTTAAAGAAGGGAAATATGTAAAAAAAAAAAAAAAAGCTAGAACATGTTAAGTTTTGCTGTACTATTGATCTTGCTCTTATGATTTAAATGAAAACAAACTATCTGGATGCCATCAGTATTTTCTGAGATTATCATCTTGTCTCAGTTCATGGAGTAGAGTATTCCTTTGGAGCTCATGATTGTCCCACTAGTGGTGTCTTTGAGGTTGAACCTCGGCAATGCCCAGGATTCAAGTTTAGGAAGTCAATATGTGTTGGAACGACAAACTTGAATCCTTTCAAGATTAGAGAGTTCATGGAGCATCAATCAGCTAACTACCATGGTAATACTTATCACTTAATGGTGAAGAACTGCAACCATTTCTGCACGGATATATGCCAAAAGCTGACAGGGAATTCAATACCTAAATGGGTCAATCGTCTTGCAAGATTAGGTATACGACATATTTTCACAAACATTGTCCAAGCTAACATTTAAAATTTAGACTGCATTATTTTCTGACGTAAAACACACCAAAGGCATCTCAGATATTCTGGAATTCATAAGCAATTGAAACTTAAAATTGCTGTTTTAAGTTTCGTTCAATCAAAGCATCCCCTAATGCTGCTTCCAACAAGTAATGGAAGCTTCAGTTTCGATTACCACATGCCATGCATAAATTTTCCGTCATGGAAAATATTACAGATATATCTTTTCCCAGAAAATAAGCTACTAATAAAACATTTGAAATACACGTTTATTGACTATTTCATTCAACCCTCTCATAAAAGTTCTTACTACTTACTTATGCTTCTTGCATCAGATGTCCCTGATTCAATGTTTCTTTGTCATCCTTGTAGGTTCTGTGTGTAACTGCTTTCTCCCTGATGCCCTCAAAACCTCAACCTCTCAAGAGGATCCCAACTTTCAAGGGCGCGATGGAAAGAAAAAGAGGCTGCGTACTGTCTTTAGTAGTTTGTCATCAATGTCAAGGCCTCAGAAGCTCCAGAGGAAAGAATCCAAGTCTCCATTAATTCATCGCTCTCAAAATATAGGTTTCATACGAGCAAGGAAGTCTAGAAAGGGTTCACGAAAGGAAGGATGAGATTATTTTTAGTTATCGGAAAATTCTTCTTGGTATTAAGTATTAATCATCTTTCTAGTAAGACGGAACCACTGTTAAATGAAGAAAACATCCTTTCCTCTAGGTGTCAATTGTTTTTCATATCTGAGCTCAATGGCTTTGCTTGTTCATTTTTTTTTTCCTGTTCTCTAATTTGGGCCCAGTCTAATTAAGAACTTGTCAGATATATTTGTGTGCAAGCTCAATGAGAAAAAAAAAAACTTAGTGGAAATGTGCCCGCCCAAAAAAAGAAAAATCTTAGTGGAACAGTGGTGTACATGGTTGATGATGGCAAGCTTAGATATATCAACAAGTAGTTAACTACACATATAATACCCATATCATTCAAAGACACAGCAGAGCGAGGCAAACTTTGATCAAACTTCAAACAAACAAGAATAAAATGATAGTACCAAGCTGTCAGAATTCAGAAGACTAATAAGGAATTAAGAAGTAGAACAACCAAGAAATTTAAATATATAAGCAACAACCTTGGAACAAATTTCACTTGCCATGTTTTTGAGATGCTGCATCATAGACTTGGATTCACAGACAAGGATGGTTATGGTCAAGGTATTACATATATTGCCTTTTCCTGGATTTGAAGAAAAATATTTAGATAACAAATTTAAGCAATATTTCCTTTTAGAATCCTCAAATTCCAACTCATTCACTAGAAATTGTAAAACAAATGTTAAGAGAATTGCTTCAATCTGTAAGAAGAGAAAACATATCATCTTAACAACTTAAACCCAATTCCTCTTAAGCAACATACCGAGTTAAATTATAAATACATTAGATCAATGAGAACCAATTTATCTAATAAAATCATTCTAATAAAAGATTAAGCCAAGCAATTTCTAAGTGCACTCCTGAATGCCGTAAATTGTAATATGGAGAAAACATTTACCCAAACATGAATATAAGCACTCATCAACCCCAGTACCCCACTACAAAAAATAAACGTCATAAAAATATCATTGAAACTGATCATAAATAATTAACAGTAATTATTAGACATTAAAATACAATTGACTGTTATACCCGTCAATCTCCGGCAAACATAATGTCGAAAACAGAAAGAAAACAGAGAAGTGAAACTATTAACACATCTCGTAGCTCTTTCATTTGGGATTTCTAATTATAAAACAATTGTCACTCGCAAGGCCCAGAAGAAACATACTTCAACATAAAATGTGTTCATATGATAATTTGGTGTCTTCAAAACTACGAATAATTTTTCATCATTTTGTCGCCTGTTGATGCCATTCATGATGATGTTGCTCCTAAGCTAGTTGCTTTAAAAATGAATCCCCTAATTGTATTTGCTTCAAAGCGCGGCGATGACATAACATTGTGAGGAATGCAGTCTTCATTGGCCAGAAGACTCTATGAGAAGGTTAGCCATTCGTATTTGTACCATTAATTATTTCTCCTTAGCTAATAAGATTGACATTATCGAGTTGCTTACACACAGAGTCAATGAATTTGATTCGTGCCAGTGATTCTTATGAAAAGATATTTACCAGTTGCAATACGGACTGGTTCAAAGATGAAGCAACATATTGCTTCTTAAAATTTGGTCTTTAAAAAGCATCTACGTTTGATGTGGTGAGCGGTAGGTATAGATCAGTACTGCTACGTCGTACCAAAAAAAAAATCATTAATCCTACTTGGGTGAATTAAGTGGTCTTAATCTTAACAAACCAACAATTGCATGGAAATTTTTATTTTAAGAAAATCATGAAAACTATATATATCACAGTTCATCAAATAAATTCATTTGAATGTGTCAATGAAAACGACAATAAGCGATGTATTTCAATATTCTACAAAATTATAGTATTATTTTTGAAGAAAAAATATTCTTCGGAATCTGTCAAAGAAAAGGAAATTTTCCATTTTTCTATAGTTTCTGCTAAGGGCGTTATCTAACAACCAACATTGTGTTAGTCCCCACCCGTATAAACTTCAATTCTTTGCCTAGATTCATTATCTCCTTTGGCTGCCTTGTTATTTTAAGACCAATGATCATGCCACGTCCTCATTAGCAAAATTTTTTTTAAAATGTCTTTTACGATTCATCCTAACAGCTCACAAATATGAAGTCAAACACAAGCTTGTTTACGTAATTCATCCCCTTTTTTTTTTGGTGAAAATTTAATCTTCCCTTTTTAATATGTAAGCCATGTTCTGTTTCCTATTATTGCAGAGCATAAATCTCAAAGTTTCAGATAACAGCATCTGATTGAGAGACCAAAAAAAAAAAATTCGCAACAATGGGGAAAGGAGGCGGATGTGTACCTAGCAAGAAGAAGGCACCGATTTCTGATTCGAAGAACAACGATCCTGTTTCAGAGAGCGTCGAAACCCAATCCCTAGTGACGGAAACAACCACAATCGCAGTCCGAGAAGCACCGATCGAAGCAGAGGCGAAGAAGCTGAAGATTTTCATAGTGTATTACTCAATGTACGGTCACGTGGAGTCATTGGCGAGGGAAATAAAGAAAGGAGTGGATTCGGTGGAAGGAGTGGAAGGGATGTTGTACCGAGTGGCGGAGACGCTGCCGAAGGAGGTGTTGGAGATGATGAAGGCGCCGCCGAAGGAGGAGAGCGTGCCGGTGATAACGGCGGAGAAATTGGTGGAGGGCGATGGGTTGATATTCGGGTTTCCGACGAGGTTTGGGAGCATGGCGGCGCAGATGAAGGCGTTCTTCGATTCGACGGGGCAGTTGTGGAGGGAACAGAAGCTGGCGGGAAAACCTGCTGGGTTCTTTGTGAGTACCGGCACACAGGGCGGCGGCCAAGAAACGACTGCGTAAGTGGGGACTTGAATTTTTTATATCACCAAATTAATAATTAGTGACTTGAATTTTACTTAGATTAATTGAAATTCTATATAATTTTTTTTTAAGAGAGATATTTAGGAGTTGTGATTATTCCTGATTGTGATTATAGGTGGACGGCAATCACACACCTAGTGCACCATGGGATGATATATGTGCCAGTGGGATATACATTGGGAGCTGGAATGTTCGAGATGGAATCCATAAAAGGAGGGTCTCCATATGGTGCAGGTGTTTTTGCTGGGGATGGAAGCAGACAAGCCACTGATGAAGAGCTTGCTCTTGCTGAGCATCAGGGCAAGTACATGGCTACCACCGTCAAGAAATTGGCCCTCAATTCCTAACTTAAATTTGTTGGCTTAAAAAAACGAAAAAATGTCCCATCCCAGTTTTTTTTGTGCTGTCTCTTATTGGTTTTTACTGGGCTGTTTTGTCGGGGAAAATATTACTCTACACCTGGTAAACTTCGTCTTCTGCTTTCATTCTTTACTAAATTTGTGGTTGGATTATATAAAATCATTGGTGGAAAAAAAAAGAATTATATAAAATAATTTCCTCTTTCCTCGAGTTTTTTTAAATTTAAATTTTTCTGTTTTTCTTTAATTTTCTTTAATTTTTTTATTTTTGTATTTACCATTTGAAAAAATAGAGTATTAGATATCTTAGAATTTTGTTTTTCTTTCTTTGTCATCTATGTTCATTTTACTATGTTGGAGGACAGGAATAGTTGATTTCCCATTTGACCATATCAATAAAGAATTGGAAATTGTAGTGCTCATTTTTATTATTTGCAGAATCATCGATATCAATATATAATATAGTAATACTATAATTTTCTGAACTTAGTTTTTTTTTTTCATGATTGATAATCAAAAACATTTGTCTTTTTATTGTTGCCAAACGAACTTGGCAGTTGGCGCTGGACAATACGCCTAACAAAATCAAAGGTTCCAATCATTTAAATTTAAATGCATACAATTTGGCCTCTCTGTAAATAAATATATAATAAAATCCCTAATAATATAATATTTTGAAGTTTGCTATATTCAGTGGCATAGTATATTGACCTAAATACCCTTCAACGTAACCCAAATTTCTTTTCAGGAACCTGCAGCAAATAAGGTGAGAAAACCCATATTTTAAAAATCAGTCCGGATGTTTTACTCGAAATATAACTGAATTATGATTTTTATGATTTAATCGGTAGTTGAACAATTGATATAATAATTAAGTAAAAATAATAGAATATAATATAATATATATAAATAAAATATTAAATTATTAAGAGAATAAATTTAAGTAATTTAAGTTCATAATAAATTAATAAACTCATATAGTAATAATATAAGTTAAAACATTGAAAGTCATATTAAAATATTTTAATACGATAACACTACATAATTATAATATTATAAAATAACTATACTTATAGTTTTGGTAGTTAAACTCATTAATTATGTTACAATTTTAATTTTTTTTTAAAATTGTCCACATTAAAAGTTTAGAAAAAAATTAATTAATTATTAATAATTATCAATCCAATCTTAATTATTTAAGGGTATAAAAAAAAAATAATATTAATTATTCTACCAATTTTATCCTTATCTTTTATATTTTAAAATAAATAAAAATTCTCAAAATTTTCATATAATTTGAAATGAAATAGTATAATTCAATAAAAATTTTCATTTTTATAATTAATAATTTTAAAATAAAAATAAAATAATATTTTATTTTCTAATAATTTTTATAATTACTAATTTTAAAAAAAAAATTTAAATTAAATTTTATCTAATTTAAAAAAGTGTTCGGTTGTCTAAAAAAGAACTGTTCTAATTCCCAGAATTTAGACGATTCGAAGCGAGCGATCTAATTCGGTTCAACCTCTGAAATGATTCAAAATAGAAAATCGAGGCGTTCTTCACTCCAAACAGTCCAACCGATCCGACGTCCTGTTCAAAACAGAAATCGAAGTCGCAGAATACTGTTCTTTTCCTACTCGATTAATGTGACCTTAAAAATGTTCAGCTTAAAGAAAAAAAAAATAGAAGACCTCAGAAAGCAAAGCACTCTTCGGAAAGTGGGGAAGATGGCTCTATTTCAAGCTAAAACCTCGAAGCCATCAACTAGACATTTAAAGGAGAGATTATTCCAGCAGAAAACCCTCATCTTTTTATTCCCAAAGAAAGGAAAGAGTGGGTAATAAGAGTGAAATGTATGCATGGCAAAAGTTACTAGTAAACGCCTTGAGACAATCAGACACAGGCATTTATCAGCGAAACTACCAACATCAGTTTGGGCCTCCGATGAATCAGAATAAGCACCAGAAGAAACCTTCAAGCTTATCTGGGATTAGGAAGGCCAACCTGAAATATTCGAAGAACCGTGAAAGAGGTGAAAGAGAACCCTAGTGCTATGATGCAACTCAGAATTTTGATGTTTGATCCGAACCATTCAATGTCTTGGCTGCGATTTGGATTTAATGGGTTGGCCTGTGTGTAGATATATATACAGTGCACACCGCAAGATGAAGTTCACAGGCAATAAACCCTAATACTCACTTTTGTATTCGATCCTCGAGTCTCGTAATATTTCTTCATTTTCCCCACAAATTCTATTACTTTTGAACGTGTGACCCTTGGAAGCTGTAACTTGATAGGCCAATGACCAGGATTTTTATTTTTATTATTTTTGAATGGGGGTGGAGAAATTCATAAAAAAAACAAATAATATATTTAGGTTTTATTATAGTTAATAAATGATTAGACCTCTTAATTTGGGAAGGTAAAATTTATTTTAATAATTTCTACAACTCAAACAATTATAAAAAAAATAGTCATTGTAATACCCTAATCTCCACCTCAAAAAAAGTAAATAATATAAAAAAAAAGGTGGTAGGGCCAGAAAACAAAAGTTTATCTTCAAACCTCCCCAAAAATAGTGGTCATAAAAAAACCCCTCAAATATAACATATTAAGCCTATTTAGTTTTAATTTTTACAAATTAAACCATAATTTTTAATCATCATTTTTTTTTATCCAAATAAATTTTCAGTAAATTTTTCTATTTTTATCTAAATTTTATTTTTATAAACTATAGTTATTCAAAAAAAATTTTTACAAAAAAATAAACACTTAGTTACTAGGATCACTTTTACCGTAATACTTGGGTGTAGTTTCTTTTTTAATTAACTGGCTCGTTTTAGCTTTTGTTGGTATAGTAGCCTTAAATGTATGGTCCAATTCTACATATACCTTTTTTGAGTTTTAAAGGTACCTTCTCATTATTTTCATTGTTTGGGTTTGTACTTGTTGGCCTAAAACGAAGTCTGTAGCTTGAACCTTGATTAGACCCAGCAATTTTTTATGGATCTTCAATATTACAGTAATTAGAATAGCATCAAGCTTGTATACACTATACACTTCATTTTCATTATTACCTTATAAACATTAGACTTCTTTCAAGTTTTATATCAAACAATTTAAAATTGGTTGATTAATTAATTAAGATGCTGTAAACTAAACATAATAACGCTGAAAAGTTTTAGTACTAAAACATATTAAATAAAAAATTGAGTCATTAATTTTTTTAAAAAATGTTAATCTTTGAATTTGTTTTTCTACATGAACAATAAGCAACTCTTTAAAAGGCTTCTAACTTACACACTCTAGTCCTTTTATCAGAACTAGAGTTAAAACCTGTGCTAATGCACGGAGAATAGGTATTTTCTTGCGTGACTCCCAGATCATATATGCTAATATGATCTCTTTTTTTTTTGTTGCTTGTGATGATTGGATATCCTTTCTGTAATATAAATCATAGAAATAAAATGGACCATTTAAACCAAATTCAAATAAATACCACTAAAAAAGAAGTTGAACACCAACCCAAAATACTCCTATGTCCTTTGTCCTCTATAAAAATTCCAAGCTCAATAGATAAATACCAATGAATAACTATTCCAAATGTTACATATATTGCCCATTTCAATACACGAAAGTTTAAGTGCAAAGAGATGAAAATTTTTGCATGTTTTCACTGCACCATTACACTTCAATATCCTCCCTAATTGGCTGCTCGACATCAAGTCAATACAAGAGGCATATGCATGTCATTAAATGTAGATAGGGAGCAGATTTGTTATAGAAGTAATGGCAATCATGTTGTTTATATACATTATACAACCTAGATGTCCCATGATCATTATAAGCAAGAGCACCAACCAGGGAAAAAATCCAAACTCTACAAGGGAAGAAAGTTTAAGAACAAAGTAAAAAGATATATATATACACACAGATATGAGTTATGTACAAATACGTGCGCTAAAATAGATGTATGAAAATAACTTAGAAATGTAGAAATTAATTGAGATTGACTATCAGGCATTAAATTCCTTTGGTCTGGCAATACTAATCTTTATCAACTAAATCTTTCAATTTAGAGCCACAATTTTTGTGTAAGAACTACTAAATTTAACTATAACATAATCTATAAATAGGCCATAATACTAACTACTCCTATAATACAGAGCCATTAAAAAAGAATGCCAACAATTTGTAACTATACTATTCTTGCTACATATAATTGGTCAATTCATCAAAACAATACACAATCAACACCATCTATTATATACTTCTACAAGTACACATATATACATGATATTGCTATGAATGATATGCACCAATATATATAATGATCTACAAAATTTGTTCCCAAAATAGGACAACAATAAAGGAAAGAGAAAGGTACAAATATCTGATGAAATCTACAATATAGCTTTCTTGACAAAGCTTTTTAGCCATAGGATCTAATGACTCTTCTTTTTTTGGTTCAACTTTCTTGCCCTTATTTTCAACAGCTTTTTCAAAAGATTTTCTTAGTAACTCTATAGGCTCAGCTTTAACTAATCATGTAGACAAAATGCTTGACCAGCTATCTTCAACTCTACTTAAAACACAGATGCTATACTCAGATGTAATGTTGTGACTCAATAAATTAGCTCTACTTATAGAAGAAAAGAAATGAATCATCCTCTTATAGCCCATCTATATTATTAGTAGTGTTATATAAAGGGGGGAAATGCCAAATTTAATAGCTAAATCAAAGGAGGGATTATGAAAAATTTATGAAAACTTTCACTCTCTAACTGAAACAAAAAGAGACATGAGCTATTAGAACAAAACTTCATTTCTCATATATCTAGAAAATTATTATCCCAGGAGATTCAATATTACAGGTACAAAGCAAAATATATTGAACTATCAATATAACATGCCAATCACTTAAGTGCAACATGTTGGATGATTCATGATATATTTTGGTTCATATTAAACAAATATCTCTACGCATTTTTTTAAAGGGAGAGGAGATTTTAAGGTTAGTTTATCTCTAACAATGTAGTTGAAAAGCATTGGTATACATTAGAATATAAATTGGGATTATCATTTTTAAATTAATGATCATCTAATATATATTTTCAGTAGTTGAAGAATATACATCAATCGCTATAACACGGTTGGTATACATTAGTATTACATAAACTTAGTTGTGAGATATGAGATGATTTCTTCTACACTGAATGGTCATTTATAATTGATTTTCTTTAAAATTTTTTATTGTTTGAATTGAGACAACTTTATGGTTTATGATTTAACTAAAAGAGGGGAAGGTGGGTATCAATTGTGCGTCCTTCACCTATGGTAGGCAATTAAATTTTGAATAAGTCATATTTGAAAAACCAATTTAATTTTAGACACAATTCCACACAAGAAATTAATTCCTCCCCAGCAAAATCTACCTAAATTGACCAAAAACTAAACATAAAGCTATCAAGCATAGATATCCTATTCACAGCAAATCTATTGACAGCAGCTAAACAACCTACTTCCAACTACCAATGTATGTACCAAAATGGCATATAAAATGGAGCTTTTACCATCCATCCATACATATATATATATATATATATTCCTAAAAGCATAATTTTTAGGAACCAATATTAATTTAAGAAGATAAATTAATTCAAAAAGATAATACCCTCAAACCCCAAACAATGATGTAGAAGCACCACTAAAAACATCCATTAACAAAAGTTTGTCACATCCCAAAAGTAAAGTATAAATAGCACAAAATGCAAGTTCAATGACATAAAATATGTGAAGATAGCACCATTTTTGGTGCATCTTAAACTCACTAAAATCAACAACATATGAAGAAGGAAAGAGAATACAAGAATGTTGAATAAAAATGTTTGATATACTTTTTTATTTAAGTTTTTCTGGGATTTAAGTATTTGAAAAGGAATTAAATATTTCAGATACGTTTTTTTCATAATTATAATATATCCTTCTAAGCATTTTTTCTTTATCAAATGTAATATTTGATTTGTAATGCTATTGTATAGCTTGATCGGGAAACTTTAAGGAAAAAAAGAATTAATATAAAAATACATAAACATCCCTTTGGGTGTGGTATCTCATAATACTCAAAAATCATGGAAATCTCATATAACACCCCTTGTATTATTTCTAAGAGAATTTTAAACTATCATACTAAACATAGGTATTTGAAATAACATGGTATCTTATACCACGAGATCTAAGATATCATAGAATGTGAGAGTTGATTAGGAATCAGAAGATAGCTTACCAATGAATAACTTCTTCATCACTTTAGCAGTGGCATTAGCCTGTTTAATTGTCTAAGTCATTTGTCCAATTTTTTCCTCTAGAGTCATCTGCTTCAGTAAATCTCTGATTCTAGCATTAACTGGTTGCTTCTAACACAAGGGGATTGCCTTATTAACTAAGTAACTGCAAAAACAAATTACAAATTTTGACTCCAGCAGGGGATGATTTGGAGGTGCAACTTATAAGTATAAATAAGATCTTTAAACTCTCATATTTCACTAACAACACTTGGGACTTGCGAGATTGATCACTAAAATGGGACCAACACAAACTATGAAGTAATCATTTCAAAATGATTCTTTAAATTCAAATAAAATGATTTGCTTGTTCTATATATGACTCAAAAATGCTATAACCAGCTTCCAAGCTCCTAGCTATTCAAACAAAAGTATACAGTAAATGCTATGTTCATGCAGATACGATTTTAAGAAAATTGGTGAATTAAATAAATCATTAATGCATACGTAAGCATATTAATATATTGGCAGAGAGACAAAGTTAGCATTCAATGTGAAGACAATATAAAATTAAAGCACAAATATTTGATAAAAGAAGCAAAATACAATAAAAAATAATTGTAATTAACTTTTTTATATATGTTAAGTGGAGTTGCATTAATCATTTTGGAATGCAAGCAAACATCTCTCAAGGAACTCACTTGAGAAATTAGCTCTTGAATTGCCTTTAGAAGATGCCAACCAATACCCCTCTGACAAGGAAGTTCCAGAAACACAAACTTAGAATGCAGTGCCATTCGAAATGTTAGATAGACACACTAAGGGACTAAAGAGGTGCATTGTTATAGAACTTTTTAGAATAAATTTAGGTCACACAGCTTGTGTATTATCATGGGAAAGGGATCTTAGAAATGGCAAACAAATTAATTTTGAGTAATAAAATAAAAGAAATCCTTTTTCTTGTTCAGAGTGTATGAGTTATATTTGTTTGGAAGGAAAATTTTTAAAATAGGGAAGGGAAGGTCATATCTAATTCTAACTTGATCTATTAACTTGTTCTCAAGGTTGAGATCCTACGTACCTTTCTTTTGTAGAAACATCAATCAAACTACATCTTATACATTTACTATATGAAGAGAACTTACCCCAGATAGAATAAATACATTTACTAATGGGAAAAAGTATTCTAATAAAAAATAAATAATTTATGATTTGTCTTGCCAATGAAACAACTTTGAAGTGAAGAAAGAATAACGAACTGATATGTTGTTTATTCCAATGAAACAAATGAGATGAACATGACATCTGTTAATGTTATCAAACATACCTTATTGTAAAACTCAATGGACTTTCTTAATACTCCCAATTTCAGATAGCATGCAGCAACATTCATATGTAACAAATTCTTCAATCATTAGAGAGAGAGAAATTAGTCCAATAGTTAAAATCATTCTATCAATCCAAAGATAAGCAAAGTTTTTTTCCCAATTCTTAGGTAATGGTATATTCAGAAAGAGACATATGAACATAAGATCACTTACATGTGTATCAGAAAACACTTTTCCTTCCTCATCATCTTGTAGATTGATGTGAGTAAATTCTGGAAACAACTGGCATCAACTACCAGATAATCTCAATAAGTTTGATTGGACAAATACAATGATACCACATAGTTCAGAGATGTAACAAATCCTCGTTGCTTAGAAATCCCAAGTGGAGTGCAAAGTAAGGTAGGTTATTATCCTATTAATAGAACTCAAAGGTACTAACTTGATGACTTAGGGAGGAGCAATGGGGATCAAATACCTAGGCATAAAATTCCCTGGTCTTAACTATCAACAGACCAAGGTAGGTGCCATGTGCTTTTATTAGACTAAGAATGGCAGATGATATTTCATAGTTTCTTATTGTTGCTTTCCTATTAGTAGGTATAATTTAGCCATCAGCAAAGAAATACATAGGGAATCACTTTCATCGTATCTGGTTACAAAAAAAATTATTGATAGCCATCTATTTTCACTAATTTAAGTAAGCAGTGAGGTTCATGTAACACAAAATGAGAATCTATTAGAAGAAAGGATTTTAATTTAATCACAACAGCAATGATTTAATCACTTGAGGTAAATATATAAAAGTCATTTAAACTTAATGGAATTTATCAACATGAACTTTTGGGGAAAAAAAAACATGAATCATTTTCATATAAATCTGGCACTGAATGCTTACTTGTGGAAAACAACAATCCTTCCCAAGGGTCTATCTCTGACCATTTATGTGATTTTGAAAAGAAACCACAAACAACCTTGATAAGGGATTAGCAACAAAGCTTGAAAGCTTATAAGAAACAAATAGGCTATTAAAGGCTCAAAAGTCGTTATTGCCACATATATTAGAGACGGGGAAGTTTTCCATTCAGAATTGGAGTTCAAGCTAATCCAAATTTAATCACCAAGATCATATAACCACTCAATCATTGAAAATAATATCCCAAACAAAACAAATGAAGCACAAATTGATACATTCATGAATATGGAAAAGATTAAATGACTTACTAAACCTATAAAAATGGATTTTATCAACATGGAATGTATAAAACCCACATGGATTCTAAAGTATAGGCTACTTTACAATAAAGAAAGATAAGAGAACTCTAGGAGTCACCTAGGATGCCATTCACTGGGTTCTAATTTCATGAGAGACAGTCGCTAAAAATGGAAATTCAAAAGGGGGAAAGAAGAAAGAAGTCAGATATTGAAACCACTAAGTAATCCTTGAAAATCATTATAAACCATATGAAATGCTAGGAACAAAACTTGGGATTGGGCAACATCAGCAGCTTTTGGTCGAACTTTTAGTTCCTGGATTCCATGAAAATCATCCTCAACTTTGACAATGTTCATTGTAGCACCATATAAAATGTATCCCACTAATAAACGAATCACAAAATAAAAATGCCATGATAAATGCCGTATGTGATGTTAGTGCAGAGAAATAGTGAAGAGACATGAAAAAATTCTGAAAAAGATTAAAAAAGAAAATAACCCAGTCAAAGTACCAACTCAATATGCGCTTGTTTGTCTGCTAGAGATGACAAGAAAAATCCCAGTCACAACATATCAACAGTAAACCACCAAAAGAACCTCCATCGCCCAACAACATCGTTCTTAAGCTGGTGAAATCTCTAGAAGTCACTTGTTACTGCTTGTCATGTGTTCAGTGCCTTTGCTACGATGCCACCACCATCACATTGATGTGTGAAGTCACCACCACTGACGTCTTGGTTCAAAGTTCTAGCCAAGATCTCATAGCATAGTCTTGGGCTCCCTGCAATTCCTGAAATGAGAAAGGAAAAATCAGGTTAAAAAAAAAAGTAAAGAAGGAGAAGAAGAAAGGAAGAAAAGAAAGAAAGAAACAAGAAGAATCATAGAGAGAGAAGATCATCTTCTTCCTCTGGTCATGAGTGATAGAGGTGGAGGATGCTGGTGGAATCACTTTGGTTGAAGAAAAGGAAGAGAGCATGATGATGACACATGGTTAAGGTGGGGCATGGCAATCGAATGACAATCCAAACACCTCGTAGTATCTCTTGAAACTTCATAGTACTGATGAAACTTCTTACCTTCCTTAAACTCTACTAACTAATTTCTAAAAGCAACAAAAACCATCTTTTTCTCCCATTATTCCTTTACTCCTCAACTGGTAAAGAAAAAGAAAAAAGAAGCAGTCAAACAAAAATTAGAAAGAATCTCAATTAACAAAATCAATTTAACCTTCACAGGAACAATCACAATTAACAAAAAAATAATGAAATGAGAGAAAAAAAATAGGTTTCCAGAGAAAAAGTCGCATGGAAGTCTCTCGAAGGAGGCACAAAAAAGAAAATAAGAAAAAATAGCACCATTCAAAATGATAAAAAAAATTGAAAAATTATAAAAAAGCAAGCCCCACCATTGATGCCTTCATTCATTTGAGGAAAAAGCTCATAGGACATCAACGTAGAAGGATGGAGTACATGATTGAAGAGAAAATAGGAATCCTGTCCCAAATTACTTGAAAAAAGAATAATACATGTCACCATCACCACGTCTAAGGTTATGCAAAAATCTCACTGTATTCCAGTAGCCCCTACTATCGATTGTTCAATGATGCGATAATCCAATTTTTTTTGGTCATGAGAAAGAAAACACAGTCCTATCCTAAATCTTGACCTAAAAACCAAAAAAACAATTCATATTGGCTAGAAGGAAAGAAAGATCGGAAGAGAACAAAAACTAATGAAAAAAGAGAAGAAGAAGAAAAGGAGAAAAATCACAATATGCACAAAGAGAAAGTCGAGAGACTGAGAATGTACAGTAATTCTTCCTTCAGCTTTTAGTCAGAAAATCCCATACCCGCATCGAGACCCAACATCCAGAGCTCTCAAAATCCATGGCTCGCTAAAATAATAACAGATCAGAATGGAACACAGATCTACCTTAGCATGCAAAAAGAGAAAATGAAAGATTCAGGAAAAGGCAAGAAAGATGAAAGAAATACCAAGGACGAGAGAGAAACGCGAAGAGGAAAGGAGAAGCAGACAAGGTACATGGTCGCCTGAGCCGCGAGAAAGATGAATTGTGGAAAAGAGAGAATCACGAAGCGAAGAGGAAATGAGAATCAGAGAACGTAGAACGCCCTGTCGAGAACAAAGAACGCTCCAGAATGGAAGGAACCACGAAAAGGGAAGTACATGTCCGACCCGCTTGTAATAAGCAGCAGCTCGACCCGATTTCAGCAGGAATAGTAAATGAACAGGAAAAGGAACAGTAAATCTCCCTTCAATTTTTTATGTAGTTAAGATTCTTTTTTCCCAAAGTAGAATAACTTGTATTTTAAAATATTAACATATTGTTTATATTGGCAAGAGGTTGTACTAGTTTAATAAAAAAAATCTAACAATTTGATTTGATTCAAATATACAACTTGACCTGATTCAAATATACTAGCATGCAGCATAAAAAAAAATTGAGAATCTCTTTCCTAAAAAATATATTTTTTAACAATATAGTTCTGGTACCCATTTGGATAAGCGGTGAAACTTTAAAAAAACACTTATGAGTAGTTATAATTTCTTTTGCAGCCATACGAGGTTGTTTGAATAAAAATTTAAAAATTACGGCATACTAAAATTTTATGGTTGCACGGTAATTTTATAGAAGTAGAATTTATTTTACTTTTTTGTTTTAAAGAATCACCTTTACTAGTTTTAAATATTTAATAAAAATATTTCTTTTCAAAAATAATTTAAGTCCAAATATTTTAAATTGAAAAATAATTTTATAAACAATGTCCAAATATAATCAATTATTTCAAAATCATCTTTTAAAAAAAAAATTCGAACATAAGTCACGAAAAACCAACTCACTTTTAATCAAAATCAATTTTCAAAATTAGTTTAATCTAAAATCACTTTTATCCAACATTAATCCTAACAGGTACCTAGTTTTCTTTCTTTTCTCTCTCTATATGTATACATACCTATGCTCATAGATGAATGCTTAACTTTTCTTGATCATTTGTATTCATATTAATTGATAATCTGATGCCTATACAGAAAATTTTATGATTGTAGAATATGAAATTTAAGATTCACAATAGAAGTAGGAAAGTATAATATGAAAATTATGCAGATTTTAAAACTTTTAATCGTATATTCTTATATTAAGAATATTTTAATTCTTTTTATCCTCCTATTCTTTTTTCCTCTAAGAAAAATAGGAAAGAGAAAAATTTAGAAAAAAAATAAAAAAGAATATAAATATTCATCCGTCTAAGTTCTTCCTTATCTTATCTTCTAATATTTTCTTTCTCTTCTTTTTCTCCTGACTCCAAACAAAATCTTACCTCATGGGTGCTGATTCTTACAAGCCCATAATTAATACAAACTACATAATAGCATCGTGAAATCAATGATCCAGTTAAAGAGGACTATCACGCAATAATATTAGTAGCTTTATTATTTTCAGTTCAATGAACTGAAGTTGTACACTTTCTGAATTTGAAACACCAAAACCAAATAGATCCAATCCAAATCATGAACAGAGAAAACAACATACATTCAATAGCGCTATGCATACTGACATGAGTGAGAAATGAGTCAACAACGCCAGGAGGAGTCCTTAATCTTGCACTTAGCTGGGAGAGCCATGGCCTGTTTGGGATCAATGTCATAGTGAGACAAGAGGTCTGATCCTCTGAGATCGCAGAGGCATTGAAGGTCAGCACCGGAGAGAGCTGAGCAGCAATCAGGAGTGGGAGGGACTTGGGGCTTCTGCCCATTCACAGAGGCATGGCATTCCATCAGACCTTTCAAACTCATCCCACACAAAATGCCTTGACCACTCGCCATTAAGGGCTCGGACCCCATGATGGCTATGGCCAGAAACAACCCCACTGTCACAAACTTCTTATTGGACCCTGCCATGCCTAGCTACCTACGTCTGCACTTCCCACGCTCTGTTAATTTCACCTCACCTCTTGCTTGTCATAACACTGGAGGACTGTTTGGTTTATATAGAATGAATGAATGAATGAATGTAGGGTGCTATGTCTCGGGAAGAACTGGGACTTGATGTTTAGTAGGGTGTTAGGCCCCCAACTATTAGGACTCCATAAATCAAATCCACCCTTTAGTAGAAAGGATAGGGTAGAAAGTATAGGGTGTGGGGATCCATAAATAAAATAATATTGAATTTGGTAATTGGAAAATGAATTTGAAAGAAGAAAAAAAAGTTTGGAATCACAATAAAAATTTAATCGATTTCATATTATACTTAAAAAAATCTAACTATCCACCAATTAAGCTAATAAGTACTCATATTTTTTATGCCTCTTTACTTAATAACTCTTTTTTTTTTTTCTTTTTTTAGCACAAAGCATCTCCTATCAATAATAGAGAGATTAATCTCCCTTAAAGTATGGAGGGTAAATAAATAACAGAGTATTATTTCCCAATTAGATTTGATCCATACTTAGTAACTCTCATTAATTAAAAAAAAACTATATTAAATTATGCCTCTCTCTCTCTCTCTCTCTCTCTCTCTTTTCACTCACTGCTTCACATAAAATAAATCTTTTTTTCTTAATTGTAAACCGTTTTCAAGTTTTAAATTTTCAATGAACATTTTCATAACGATGATCTTGATTTATTTTCATAATTAAAAATAGTAAAAAAATGTTAAAATAAATTAATACTTTAATTAAAATATTAAAATATATCAAAAGATTAAAATCTTTTTATTATCAACATTATCTATAACCAATGCTACCGCCGGAAGGAGTTTTTAAAAATTAAAATGACTTAAATCATATATTATATCAGGATTGATAAGTTAGAGTCAAATATAAAATTTCAGTATAATTGAGTGCCAAGTTAAATAGAAAGAGCATACCTTGACTTTGCTGGACACTTAATACAAAAATCAGCTTTATTCTCCGGGGACAAATCAACCATGGGCCATCGCTCACGGGCAAAATTTTGTGCTGTGAACGCATGTGAATTAAATTCTAGATTATGTGGCTTCGATTTGTCTTATGTGTATACCAAAACATTAATTAAATTAAATTTCTTCAATCAAGTGAAATAGTGGCATATTGAAATATTAAATTATGAACCAGCAGATTCCCACGAGGATGCTTCAGAACAAACGTGGAATGGAAAATGACAAAAATTTAACCAAGATCAACATCACCACCAATAAGATGTTTGATTCCATGCTTACCCTGCAGGGGTGTGACAGCATATAATAATACCAGAATTTTTTTTTAAAAAAATTTTCATGTTATCCAAATAACTTTTGAAGATGGGACTATATTGCAAATTTTTTTTTTCTGGTAAACTTTTTTTTTTTTGGGTAAACCTAATTTTAAATTGAAACTAATTAGGTTTGGGTAGGTTTTGGGCCCTTTTCAAGTAGGTTTGGGCCTTATTCAAGTACACAAGACAAGGAATTAAGGCATTGTAAGTTCGAATAAAAGTAAAAAAAACTCCTGCCAAAAAAAATGTAAGAAAACTCAAAATCGTGTTGAGAGTGGGATTTGAACCCACGCCCTTTCGGGCCAGAACCTTAATCTGGCGCCTTAGACCAACTCGGCCATCTCAACGTGATGGCTTGTTTTCAATGTACGTATTATGTAATTTTATAATTCATTCCCAGGCCATCGATCTCCCCTGTTTTGGCGCCAATCTCAATGAATTCGAGAATTAAAATCGCGCACCTCCTTTCTCTCTATCTGAGAAATCAGTGAGAACACAAAAATGGAAGACGACGACCAAGTCGTCTCATGTTCTTCCGACGACGACGACAACGACTTTGCCAGTGAATGTGAAGAGAGCCTTGATGAGGATGACCGGCCAGAGGCCGACTTTTTCTCTCCGCCTGATGACGAGAGGAAATCGAAGAATGTCGATGCGCTTGTGAGGTATTTATCCGTTGATTTTAGTCACCGAATCACCTTTCAGAAGTGGTTTAGGCATTGTCAATTGTTAGCCGAGTTGCTTCACCTTTTATAATTTATACGATCTTTTAGGGCGCGTTTTGTCCATTGGAACATCATTTTGTAGGCATTGTCGTATGGGAGATGTAATCAGTATCATCCAATTTGATTCGTGTTTTTAATTGGATCATACTTATACTTTTTCACATTTGTTTTGTTTACCAGGGGCAACCTCGTCGTGAAGACACAATCATTGCTTCCACGAGTTCTTTCTGTGACACAAGGAGCAGCTGTTTGCAGAAAACCCTTTAAGCCTCCCTGCTCCACTGGTTACAATAGTAAAAATGAAGAGCTTACACGTCGCCTTTGTGCTCGGAAAAGGTTTGTCCCATGGGGATCTAACAGACCGGTATTGGTGGCGATTACCAACCAGTTAAATTCACCAGTACACGTTGAGCAAGATGTTGCCGCGGAGGAGGTGTCTTTGCCACCTGGTATCGATCCTCTAGTATTGTGGCAGCCAGAAGACGGTGAGGATGAGGGTTGTAGTTTGAAGCCAATAGCAGTGGACCCGTTGCTTGTTCGTTTCCTTAGACCACACCAGAGGTGTTTCTTCCCATGTTAATCTTGCATTCTGGTTTCTATTTATTGCATTATTGGATACCTAATTATCAGAGTACTGCATTGATGCTTGTCCCTAGTTTCAGCTCAAGTTCTGATTTTATCCCCCTTCTTCAATCTGAGTGTCAGTGCAATTTGAATTTTGAAAGTTCAGCATATATTTAAACATGTTCCTCGATGCATCTATTGCATATCTACTGACTATGTTTTTTTTATTCCTTCTGTTTTGTTAGCCTGTGAAATAAACATTTTGTTAACACTTTCTTTGCAGAGAAGGAGTTCAGTTTATGTTTGAATGTGTTTCAGGGCTAATTAGCACGGCTGATATTCATGGGTGCATCCTGGCAGATGATATGGGGCAAGTTTATCTCGTCTTTCTTCTGACATCTTATTACATTATAACAATAAACTGTTCATTCTACTCAGCATCTTTCTTTATAAGGCTGCTTTTGATACTACATTCTGTGCAGTTTGGGGAAGACGTTGCAGTCAATCACACTTCTGTATACACTTCTTTGTCAAGGGTTTGATGGGAAGCCAATGGTTAGAAAAGCCATCGTTGTGACCCCTACAAGCCTTGTAAGTAATTGGGAAGCTGAAATCAAGAAGTGGATTGGAGAAAGACTACGTCTTGTCGCTCTGTGTGAAAGCACAAGAGATGATGTCATCTCTGGGATTGACAATTTTACAAGTCCCCACAGCTCTTTACAGGTAAAATTTTCAACAGGTTATTGCTTCTAAGGCTTGAAACCTTGAACTATCTATGCACTAAGTAAGTATTTCCCCATCTGCAGGTGCTGATTGTTTCATATGAGACTTTCCGAATGCATTCATCAAAATTTAGCCATAGTGACTCTTGTGACCTACTCATATGTGATGAGGCTCACAGGCTGAAAAATGATCAGACAATAACAAACCGGGTACTATAGAAGTCTTTCTGTCCCAGCCTTCTTAAGATCTTGTTTATGAGCAAGTTAGATTGCTATCTCTTGATGGCCTTGTTTCTGAATTTTATTAAAATTACTTCCAAGATAGGCATTGGCTGCGCTCTCATGCAAACGTAGAATATTGTTGTCAGGAACTCCTTTGCAGGTGAGATTTGCGCCTGATCATCTGCCAGCATTGAAAGTGATTACCCTAACTTTTTATAACTTTTTTTAATAAATTTTGTTAGCTACCTGCAGAATGACCTGGAGGAATTCTTTGCGATGGTTAACTTCACTAATCCTGGAATATTGGGTGATATAACACATTTTCGCCGGTACTTTGAGGTAAGTTGAATGCTTTATATTTTGATTACATTCACAAAAAAACCAAAGCTTCAATTGGAATATGAATATACTTAAAAAAGGAGTTATTTAGTTGCTAAACTCCTATCAATTTGATATAATGGACAGAACAAACCAATGTCTCATGCACCTTTTGGTGAAATTGTGATGCCAGAGTAGTTTTCTTTCCTTCTTTTCTGGTGATTCTGCTTTTGATTATGGTCTATCTGAATCATTAAGGGACCAATTATTTGTGGAAGAGAACCTACTGCCTCTGCAGATGAGAAGAAGCTAGGTGCTGAACGCTCTGCAGAGTTAAGTGCGAAAGTTAACCAGGTAAATTGTAATATTTGCTGTTGGATATGAATGCCAACTTTATTTTCGATATTTACTTTTACAGAGTTGTGCCACTACTACTATTATGAAGTGCAACTGACATCCTTTGCCTTCTGTTGAGAAAATAGATTTTTCATTTTCTTGGAAATTAACAGGCCAATATGTTTTTGCAGTTTATATTGAGAAGGACTAATGCGTTATTATCAAATCACTTGCCACCAAAGGTGTTGTGCCTTATTTTATGTGCCAAACTTACTGTATATTGTTGAACTATTGCACCACATATTCCTTTGCTTAATATTTATTTGTATGCGCATAATCATTTTCCCTCTCAAACTCTCAATTAGTGCTTTTTAATCACTTGTGCTCTCTGAATGTTTTCTTGATATTACCAGTGAAGTATTGGTTATTTTCCAGTTGCCATATTAATTTTCTAAGTAAATGTGCTACATACGCTATGAATTTTCTGAGATTTGGCCATTTTTATCAATCTAGATTTCAGCCTTGTTGATCAATGAAATATTTAAATATTTAAAAATACTCTTTATTATGTGTGTAATGAAGCGGACATTGACACAAAAATACGTGAAAATACAGTGTCTATCATTGGTGATTAGCTGTTGAGTTATTACACCGCATATTCCTTTAATTATATTCAGGGGCTGTTATTTTCATGCCACAGATAGTTGAAGTTGTTTGCTGCAAGTTGACTCCACTACAGTCAGACCTATATAAATATTTTATACAATCCAAAAGTGTAAGCTCTGGCTTTAATTTAGCAAACCAGTACTTTTCATAAGATGATTAGACTATCGGATATGGAGGAATACAAGACTTTCCAACCAGAAATGATATCTCAAACACAGGTTAAACGGGCAATTAATGAAGAAGTAAAGCAGTCGAAGATTTTAGCCTACATAACAATTCTCAAAAAGTTGTGCAACCATCCAAAGGTATGACAAATTCGGGCCCCTTTGCTGCTCTTATCACTATGGTTGATACTATCGGTAGAGGTGGGCAAAATTCACTGCTGAATGCTCTAATTGTTGTCTCATATATTCCTAACAACTGGGAAATCTCTTTTATTTTGATGTTATGAAGCAAGAAAACTTTTTTATCGTCTCCTGTGAACTTGTGATCTTATTTACTACTTTTTATTTTTCATTTCCGCCTTCCCTTTCATGGATTTTTAAGTTTTTGAGGTCCTACTTACAAGGAAGCTCACATTTTGCAGCTTATTTATGATACTATACGAAGCGGGAGTCCAGGAACTTCGGGTTTTGAGGACTGCATTCGGTTCTTCCCTCCAGAGATGCTATCGGGAAGGTAGATATTTTTAGCTTATGGTTATTCTAAACATTTGCTGTATGAGTTTAATAATTCTTTGGGGGCTTTCTCCTTAGATCTGGCTCATGGATCGGAGGGGATGGAGCTTGGATTGAGTTATCTGGAAAAATGCATGTCTTAGCAAGGTTACTTGCCCAGTTACGCCAAAGGACCAATGACCGCATTGTTCTTGTCTCAAACTACACACAGGTACATGCCCCCTCCTCCGCTTCACAAAGTATTAGTTACGCTCACGTACTTAAGATGGCGTTTCTAGCTAAACCAATGTAACCTAGTAGGACAAGGTCATAGCAATTTACTTTACTATTATAAATCAGTCTGGAACCAGTTCTTGAGGTTGGTGCATCTAATATTTTTGGACCATGATGCTCCCAAGTCTCAGCTTATTACTACGGGTAATGTTGCTTAGAGACGGAAATTGATTTAAGCGTTGAGTAGAATTTCATGCACATTCTTTGCAGCTTAGCACTGGCAGTCTAGCGCACGGGTTCCTCCTCTTGTTTTATATTGGCTGGAAATTCCATTTTGATTACACCAGCATTCGAATTCAACACCCCAAGATCAATATCCCACGGACTCACCACGAAGATGAAATAAGCTGGTTATCAGCTGGAAATTCCCTGTTCATGAACAAACCAGTAAAACACACTATTTACAATCATTAGTCATTTGCTGTTCAGATGAAGTGTTTATTTTTCTTCATGGTCGAATATAGATTCCAATAACCGTCTACTCTGATACCCTAGCTTGAAATGCCGTTGATGTGGCTGCTACTGGGAGTTCCAATGATGATGAAAGAAGTTTAACCTACTGATATTTTTTCATTTCAATATTTATTGTCAGTATGACTTAAGGTTATAAATTAGTTCTTTCAATACCGGCACTTTCAGTATTTATTATCATTTACAAAATTCATTTGCATCTTATCTCGTTGCAATACCACCTTCTCTCTCAGTTAAATCCAGGAACTTTCTCTGGTTAGAGTTATACTTAGGTTTCAACTTTCAATCCACAATCTTGCAGTTAGAAATTGGGTGTTCACCTTTGTCAATATTCCCTGTGGCTAATTGATTTTCCACTTTTTCCATTTTATTTCGGCAATAACTTTTCTTTTCGTCGGGGACAGACTCTGGATCTGTTTGCTCAATTGTGTCGGGAACGAAGGTACCCGCACTTGAGGCTTGATGGTACAACTTCAATTAGTAAAAGACAAAAGTTAGTCAACCGCTTCAATGACCAATCTAAGGTAAATTGTTTACCAATTGTTAGATGATTTATCTAGTTTGTTTTGTATTTTTCACAATCATTGTATGTACTTTGAATCAATTTTTGATAGAGATAATCACAACCTCACAGGCTCTGCAGGTTCGCTTTTTTTTTTTCTTTAACTGACACGTGCAATTTTAAAGAAAGATTATGACTTATGAGATATAAATCTCATGAAAATATGGGCTTATTGATTCATAAATCCGATATAAATTTAACATATTGCAGGACGAATTCGTTTTTCTTTTGAGCAGCAAGGCTGGTGGCTGTGGCCTCAATTTAATTGGAGGAAATCGACTAGTCCTGTTCGATCCTGACTGGAATCCAGCAAATGATAAACAAGTAATACCCTAAGTTAATTTTTATTAACAACTGGGACTTTATATGCAAGCGTTATTATTCTTTCTAAGCCTTGTGTACTCATGTTCCTTATATTTCAATTTTGCCATTTCCATAATCAGGCTGCAGCGAGAGTTTGGAGAGATGGACAGAAGAAAAGAGTGTACATTTATAGATTTTTGAGTGCGGGGACAATAGAGGAAAAGGTTTATATCATTGTGATAATTGATTATAAATGCATTTGTCATGATTTTTATTCATTTGACTGATTGACTCGACTGTAGGTCTATCAGCGTCAGATGTCAAAAGAAGGGTTACAAAAGGTCATTCAGCAGGAGCAAACAGATATCCTTGAGACACAGGTTAAAATTTCTACTTCTACCGCATTTCTTCTTGATACAGCTCATTACACCAGTACACCACTATTCATAGTCTTTATGATTTTCAGGGTAACTTTCTGTCGACAGAGGTCCTCCGCGATCTGTTCACATTTCATGAGAGTGTCAAGTAATGCATTCCCTTTTTTTTTCACGTAATTTAAATTAATTATCATGCTGAATGCTGATATAGCACCCTGCACGATCATGGCGAGTGGATATATTAGTGAATTTGAAGTGATTCATGCATTATTATTATTATGTAGGTGTAGCGCAATTGTGTTGTAACTATGGTCGATATTGATTAAGATTTGGTGAAAAGAGACGACACTGGACTAGAAACAGTGAACTTTGCTTCATCCTTACTGTTTTGTTCTGTCTTTAGGTCAGAGATTCATGGAAGGATGCATTGCACCCGGTGCCAGACATATGATGATGGGCCTCAGAACACTGATGGAAAATATGCAGCTCAATCAACAATAAGCAACGGTGAATCTGATGAGGAAACCCCTGATGATATAGGTGGATTTGCAGAAATTGCAGGCTGTATAAATAAGTTAAAGAAATCGGAAAAGCAGGTTAGTTATGGATTTTGTTGGACATAACCATGGTTTTCAAGCGGCAAATGCTTCCGCACATCACGGCTTTAGATTCAACTTGATTGTTTTTTCTAGGGTGAAAACGAGTCACTAAAAACACCTGTAAGCCCGACTCCCATAAGTGATTTTAAGGTGGAGATACTTTGGCCACCCGGATAATCTGTATTGTATATCATAATCAATTTTGTCACAACTAAAGTAGAGAAGACACTGGTTCAATATTCAATAGTTTAACCAAAATTAAATTGGGTCAGATCGGTAGTGATTAAAATAATATATTTAAAATAAATAATATAAATTTAAACAAATTGTATAATTTAATTAAAATCTCAAATTAAATAATATTAAATTATCAATCTATTATTCACCACAAACAAATTATTAATAAGTTTTAAGACTTAATATTTTAATTTAAATAAATTAATATTCATCTATAATCATATTTTAAATTCAAAATAATAAATTAATAATCTATTATTTATTATTTATCGAGTAAATATATATTTTTTGATAATTATATATTATAATAATACTTATATAATATTATAATATATAAAGAAAACATATTTAATTCTAAAAATGATGTTATTTTATCTTAAAAATAAAAAAAATATTTTAAAAAAAATTGAAAAGAAAGTAATACAGAACCAGTTTAAATCGGTTCCACCGGTTTAAGGCTGGTTTTATCGGTTTTCACTAGTTTTAAACAATACAAGTTATGTAACATGACCGGATCGGATCAAGCACCGGTTCCCAGTTCACCCAGTCAAACTAGGCGGTCCGATCTAGATTTGTTAACAATAATCATAACACTTGATTCCAGGGGATATTAAATTAATACAAAATGGTTACCTAATCTTAGATCCATCTTTTCAGGTAGGGACCCCTTTGGAAGAAGATTTGGGTGGCTGGGGCCATCATTTCTTTCCAACGTCTGTACCAGACGCTATCCTTCAGGCTTCAGCCGGAGATGAGGTGTGCCATAGCTATTTTGAACATATTTCTAATAACGTTTTTGCTTTTCAGTATTGAACTCAGTAGTTTAATCACCTTAATATATAGTGGTCAGATCTTTATCGTGGTCCATGGCTTTCTACTTCTTCCAGTAATTCTGGATACAGTATTCTTAATTTAGAAACTACAATAACAACTCACTAAAAGTTTGAACTATATGATTCATTAAGTTCAGTGGTTGCCTCAGAGTTTAAAGGTTCAAAACTTTCACATGGTACGGAATATGCATGTACTCTGCCAAAACATTCGAATACATGGGTCATCTCTGTTTCTCACAAAAATTCAGTATTTTGCTTATTAATGGTATCCTTTTCCTTCGGAACAGATCTTTCTCAGGGCATATAATACCAGTCAATAATCTGAACAATTTGAAGCCGGCTTTGCTTTGCTTTGCTTTTAAAGTTACCAAACTCGTATAACCATTAATAGCCTGTTGTGATTTAATCCTTAGTTTTTGCGGAGCATTTGATAGAAGTATTAGTGATAATATCGTTTCTCTTTCAGGTGACCTTTGTTTTCACAAACCAAGTTGATGGAAAGCTGAAGCCGATTGATTCAACTGTCGGGTCAGAGGTACCACAAGAGGAATCAAATAAGAAACTAATCCAGCCAAAGCGGAACATCAAACAAAACTCCGTTCTTTCCTTACATCAGAAATCATCTTACTCTCTCAAGCCTCCAATGAGGCCAGCACTGAATTCTGTTAGACCTAACAAAAATATATCAATACAAGCAGCTTTGAAGTCCGAAAACTCCCTTGTAAATCAATTACCACAGAAAAGATCATGTCCAGCTTATGTCAATGATGTTCATTTGGAATAATACTTTTGTTTTGGCTTGAGCGATCATCATTGGTTTTCTTTTGGTCATTACTATGTCTTGTCCTGTGTCTTTTAGCATAAAACACAAGTGGCGCGCTTGGTTGGTCTAATCTTGGTTGACAAAATTCCTCGGAGGAATTGAAATAAAATAAGCCGTTATTTCACAGGATCCCATGTGGTCTTGGTTGGTCGTCTAGTCTTATCAGCTCGGTGAAACAGGAAAAAAACGTTGTTTTGATTGGTCTGAGTGGGGTATTTTGAAAAAGAAAGGTTAATTTTTAGAGATATCTATAGATCTTTTTTTGGGGGGAAGAGCCAATATGTAATGTTTATTTATATTTTTGTAAATATAATATATAATTTTATTAATTTCATATGAAAGTTTTACTATTTAGAATTAGAATTTAATTGGCTTGATCAACTTAAATGATTCATAAATAATATTTTAGTCAAAATATTTAAATTTAAAATTAAACTAAGTGTAATATAGTTCCTTATTTTAAAGAAAATGTGTGCATTTTGAAATTATAAAAATAAGTAGTTTGATTGAATAATTTGTTTGTTTCAATTTAGTCAAATCTATATAATATCAATGTAAAGTAGGTTAAAATTTTTTTGGTGGCAAACAAGAAAATTACAACAGGCTACAATACAAGCCGTTACACGATACAATTTCGAAGAAAACCTCTGGCGGCAGCATCTAGCAAAACTCTAATCTCATCAGGGGCATGAATAAAGTTAAAATATAACATAGTTTTTTTTTTTTTTTGACAAAAGGAACAATATTATTAGCAATCAACAAGAGAGTACATTAGTCGGAATACAAGGGTTAGCATAGAAGGGAGAATAAATATAAGAAGTGAACAGTAAAACCACTAATAAGAACGGCGATGTCCTCAGAGAATGCATCTGCGAAGGTGGAGCGATTAACATCAGCAAAGGTAAACAGTTTTTTCTTGAAGGACACAATGGTGAGATCTTTAATGTCTTCCGTCTGCAGATTCTTAATCCAAAGCAAAGCCTTTTGATGCACAATTTTTGCAGCAAAAGGACAGCTACCAGACTTGTACCACCAAACATGATCAGCAATTAACTGGTTATGCAGCTTAAATGAGGCTGAAACAAAGCACCTTCTTCTATGCTTAACTTTCCTGATCCAGACCGACCAGCCAGATATTACATTACCATCATGAGGACCAATTAACACTTCCTCCTTTTGGGGTTTAAAGTTTACTTGATTGGAAGCAAAACTTGAAAACATCTGCCAGTTATTTTGATAATTGATATCTGCAATGGTTGAGAAAGGATCAGGTTTAGATGCTTTATGCAGGACTTCATTCCTGGCTTTCCATAGACAGAACAGAACAATGATGACTTTCTGAGCCAGGTGAGGAAATATAACATAGTTGTTGTCACTTGTCACTACTATTTTTGTTGTTTTAATATTGAATTAGTAAAACATAAGAACCGCACTCAGTTCATACAATAATGATTAATGAACATACGATGCTCATGTGTATTTTTCCTCCAATATATATCCGCATCCCATTGGAGCTTAATCTCCTCACCTCATGCTGCCTTTGCATGGATGGCCTTACCCAACCCATGGGGGCCTCTCTTAGCTTCCCACAAAACAAAGTTCAGCCATACACTTCAGTCCATAGACATGAAAATTCTTCTTATTGGTTTATAAAAGTTTAGATGAGTTGGATTTTAGGAATTTATCAAGATAAAACAGATCTCATAGCTTAAAGAGTACTTAAAGAGATATTTATAAATTATCCACTAATAAAGTTCTCATATGAGCGATGGGATTTGAATTTATATAACAAACTTTTTACCAATTGATATAAGATGTAAGTAAACTCCTTATCAATTGGACTAATTTTTGTTGGCTTTTATCTTCTTAATCAACTATGATTTTTTTCATTGGTTTTATCAGGTTCATAACCCTTTTGATTAATATCAACTTTAACTCCACTTGTTTTATCCAGTAAATCCATTTCTTCATTCATACTTTCTAGGCATGAGTATATAATCTCCTCTTTTGTAAGGTCATGTTTGGTATAATTGGAAAGTTATGTTTGGAAAAGGAAACTTCATGTTTGGTACAATGGAAAGTTTGATTTGGAAAAGGAAAGGGTGAGACAGCAGGTTGAATTCCTCTCCAGAGTGAGAAGCCAACAAACATGGTCCCAACATTTTCTTCCATGAGAGGTGTTTGAAGTTTCGGTTAAACCAATCTTTAAGAGAGCAAGAGATGAATCTATTCCATAATCTTGGCTTAATTAGTTTCCTCCACACTCCTTGTGCTTTCTGCAGTCACGCAACACGTGGAGGCTAGTTTCTTCATCATCCACATGAAGTGCTTCATCTTGATCTTTCCAGGAACAGCTCACCTCCATAGCTTACTCCATGGTTCTTTCCTGTTATAGTCCCAATCACCCCCCAACATTTCATAAGCAGATTTTGTTTTGACTGAAAAATTTTCATCTTTCACATTGTCTCCAAAATTTTCAGAGGTGCGATACATCATTTCTCTTGCTTATATTAATTACTAGGTAACACACGCTAAATACATTGAAGTTTTAAAAATATTTTAATATGTATTTTTTCAAGAATAACAAATAATATACTTTTCAGTTGTTTATTCTCACTCTTTCATAAAATTTCATTTTTTATTTCTTTAATTATACTTTCTCTATTCATTATAAGGATATAATTTGATAATCAATAAAAAGATGACTCTCTTATTCTGCGGCTGTATATTAAGAAAAAGATGACAAAGAATTTCATGATAGAGAAGATCATAAAAGAAAATACTACTCAACTTTTTGGTCAGCAAATTGAATTTTATTACATAAAACAACATTTACAAAATTACCAATATAAGTAACACGTAAGGGCGCCCAAAACACTATCAAGTCCATTTTTTTGGGCCAATATCAAGTCCGGCAAACATACTATCATAGATTACACCAACACAAAGCCATATTAGAATACTCACCAAAGAAGAAACATAGCCATATTAGAATATCAAATAACTATTAATAACACCTACTGCAACATAAGCAAAAGACAAACACAACAAACTTGCACCCAAAAAAAAATTATCAGCCTGTTTCTTGTTTATTTGTTGATCTTGCTCCCAAATCTCTATATCTTTCAACAAAATATCCAAAAGAGAGGTGGTGATTCTTTCCATCCATGTGATCCACCCAGCTGATGCAAATTAGTCGAGAGTGACTTCAAAAAATCAGTTGGAATTAATAAGAGTAAGAGAGAGAGAGCATGGTGGTCCAAAAACCCACCCTTGGAGACCCCTCCTCTTTGAACCTATGATCGGCATTGTGGTATTAAATCTGTTTTCTCATCAGTCAATACCCGGTGTAAGAAAAAACCTCACCAAGTCTTTCACATTTTTTTGTCTGAAAAAACAAAATAAAGTATATAAAAAAAACAAAAACAAAATAAAAACATGACAGGCGCAAGTCCTTTAGTTTCATTACATCATGGAAGCTGATTCCGTATATGGAGGTTAAATTCACGCACAATATTCATAGATTTTGTCAGAGGAGCGGCCTCTATTTCCTTTTTCATAAATTTTCAAAAACACATGTACGGAAACAGGAACCTCGTAGGGTGCCCATTGAAGGAAAGGGAATCTGCTGTGTCGCGAAACAACAAGAAGGGCAAAATTTTTACCTTTCGACGAGAATATAAGATGACGCCAACGTGGCCACCGAAACATTAAAAAAACGCGGACGCGGTTTCGGTCTCACCCGTACTACAATCCCAACGCCTTAGGAGATTGTCTCTATGATAGTATTCCCTCCTCGCTCGCTCCCATAAAAAACCATTCAAGCAGGATAATAATAAGATAAACATATATACACACACAGGATAATAATAAGATAAATATATATATTATTAATTTCCCCATTTATTTACTCGCCAAGGCCTGCCAAATCTTCCTCCTGCATCTTTTACTCTGTTCTTAATCCTCAATAGCCGTCGTTGCTACGATCCAAGCCCGATAATGGAGCTCAAACCCGGTTTGTCAGCACTGGTCACTGGAGGTGCCTCTGGAATCGGTAAAGTATATAAAATGCCAAACTAATTGTTCCTGAATTCTATGATACTTCGATTGTTCAATTATTTTAGACATACATGTTTTCACTTCTTTGGATCGATGGAATTAATATATATGTGATTTGAAAATTGTTGGTGACTGTTTGTGCAGAAGTTTGGTACTTCTTATTTCAGTTCAAAAGGATAAGTTACATGGTCAAACAAGAAGGATTAGTATAGCTAGATTTAGTTTATATCACTGTGAACTGTTCATTTTAATTGGTAACTGAAGCACCTAATCCCAAAGTCATGATGTCTTTCTTCTTCTTCACTGTGTATATGTGGGGTTTGACTAACGAACGGTGAAATGTTCAAGATGTTAATGATTACTATCAGAACCAACGAATCGATGATCAGTAAAAAGGGGAAAAAAACAAGAAGCATACTCCTATGCACTTCCAGCTACTGTTTATGTTTTATCTATAGACTTGTCAAAGATAATAAACACTGATTTGACATTCAATGTATAGAGAATAGACTATCTTAAACTATTTCTGTTTCATAGACGTCGAGACATTCCATGAGTCAACACTTGAATTTATGAGATATCGTATCTTTGATTTAGATAATACAATTTATGTGTAAACTGGATTTCTTCCTTTCGTTTATACACAGGTAAAGCTCTTTCCCTAGCTCTTGCAGAGAAGGGTATATTTGTCACAGTTGTTGATTACTCTGAACAAAATGGAAGAGAAGTCGCATCCCTTGTGGAGAAAATCAACACCAAATTTCATTCCAAGTTAGAACATCCATCTGCTATTTTCGTGAAATGTGATGTGTCTAACACAAGTAAGTGGACAGTAATCTATGAGCAAGACATTAGACATACAATACAACACAACGGGATCAGCTTTTTCCGAAGTTATATATGAATCTTCCCTTCCCCTTCGTCCCCATGCTGGAAGTTGGGCTTGGTTACTGAAAGTTCTTTTTTCAAGGATACTCATCCAGCCTGCTATTGCTTTCCATTGCAAGTATAGTATTACCAATCTATGTGATAACATAGCCTCATATAGGGGGAAGATAGCCATAGATTTTCACATGAAAGATAGAAAACAATAATGAATTTCATAATCTGTAAGGTGTATTTTGGTTTCACCCATGTTCCAACTATGATTGAATTGCATAATTTTTATACGTCATGAAAAGTGAACACTTGTTATTTTGTTTGTCTTTTCATTTCTAATTATTTGCATGTGTTTTAATTTATGATTATTAACAGGGGATATAGCTGCTGCATTTGAAAAGCATTCTATGACTTATGGAGGACTGGACATTTGTATCAACAGTGCAGGGATTGGTAATCCTGTACCGTTCAGTAATGATAAAACAGATGGCTCTCACTCATGGAGAACCACCATTAATGTTAATTTGAATGCTGTTATTGATTGCACTCGCCTAGCAGTAAGCTTAACATAAGGCTTGGTTTTCTTTTATCCTTTAATCAAAATTTTACTTAAAGCTGCCAAAATGAAACTCAGTTCACTCTGTTAAGGAGGAAAATTATGGATTGCATGCATAACCATGCTATTTATTTCTTAAATGAATGAAAAGGGTTAAAGCCATTGATCATAAATGACATTAACTATCCACCGTTTGATAGATTAGAACCATGGAAGCTGCCAAGAGGCCTGGTGTGATAATCAATATGGGTTCCGCTTCTGGTCTCTATCCATTGTACACGGATCCTATCTATTCTGCGTCCAAAGGTTTGCCACTTTACCAACTTTAATGAGGTTTACTCATTAAGAACTTCCCGTTCTACTTAGAAACTAAATGTTTTCACACACAGGAGCCTAAAGAACTGATCAACAATTTCAACCATTATTAGTGAAACTATCAGTTAGTAGACAAGAATGGCTTTTGTATTCCAAAAATTTATTTGGCTGTCTAGTGGTCCTGATGCATGAATGAAGAAAAGACCCCACTGCTGTTACCTTGTGCTAAATGTAAGAATTGGCTTACAAAAGATCATTGAGTCCTACAAATAAAATTCATGGGATTGGTTAGTATAAAATGGGTCCAACATAATGCATCATTTTCTAAAATTATCTTGTAAAAGAATTTTGTTTGTCTAGTACATTTCAAATTTAATCATAAAAAAAATGGGGGTGTCCTGGACAAGATGAATATTTGGACAATTTATTTTGGCGCACCCAATTAATACCATCTTAAAAAACCTCTTAACATAAAAGTTTTAGTTGTTAGTTGAGGGTCAGAGAATGGCTTTTACATCTATATCCCTAAGATTTTGCATAAGTTAGTATATTATTGCTTCCTCAAACCTATGCCCATGCATCTGCAGGTGGAGTTGTCATGTTTTCTAGATCACTTCGTCCATACAAACGCCAAGGAATTCGTGTCAATGTGCTTTGCCCTGAGGTTAGAGCCGTGTTTGAAGAGTGGATGTTTGTAGTTAGCCTATTTAATTTTTCTACTGGAAATAGGAATTGTAATTTATTTGATAGTTAATACAATATAGATGTATCTTTGTAATTAAAAAACCTATTTAATTTTTAATCTCTGGAATGTTAAACATTTTGCTGAGAATTTTTAAAATTAAATTCTGTATACAATGGTTTAGGAAATCTTAATTGCATATACTTTATTAATTGTGTTATGGGTAGAATTGTGTATATAGCTTCCCTTTGGTGCTCAGGACATGGATTTTTTAAGGAAGGTATTCTAAAAGATTCAACAAGTCTATTATATTAATAGGCTTTGTAGGTTGCTGTTACTATGTTCTATTTTTGCCTTTAGAGCCTTTCTAATATTTTCTATTTTCAGGATATCTTAGTCTCCTGCTAGTTGTAAACTCTTCCCCTTTAAATAAATTTCTTCATTAAAAATTGAAAAACTGTCCTTGATTTATTGGTGCCTCGATGGTTTCAATCAAATAGGTTATTTGTCTTTGAGACGTGCTAAGCAGATGGCAATTTGGTTATTGCGTTATCTCCCCCTAAATTAAATATTTTGGGTAATTTTTTATGTAGTTTTGCTATGCCTTTTTTTTAATGGATTTTATTGATTACTGGTCAGTTCATTTAAAAAGTCAGAAGTTTCAGTCTGGTGCACTATGTTCTACTGTAAAGCAATTGATCAGAGTGTTTTCTAGGAGACCATATCATTATTAGAACGATGCCTCTTTGACCATACATATATAGAATTCATAGTCACCTGTGGTAGGAGGCAGTAGAATCGAGATTGATATTTAATTTAAACACCAAAAGACTTTGTAAGACTCTTTTTCCTTTTCATAGTCTGTTGGTTTGAGGCATTTGAACTTTTATTGTTGGAGATTAATAAATTGTATTTTGATTTTATTAGAAGATTCATTGTAATGCTGCATTAAAAATGGCTACCTAAAACTTGGTGCAGTTTGTTCAGACTGATATGGGTGCAAAGGTGGATTCTAGATTTGTTGATTTGATGGGGGGCTTTGTACCTATGGAAATGGTTGTGAAAGGTATGTCTGTATATATATTATTTTGTTCTCTTAGATTGCTTGGCCAAAAGACGGTGGTGACATGTCTGTACACCATAACTTGCCAAATCTCAATGCTTAGTAGACATCTGTTTTATTCACATGGAGCTTATTGAGTGGTTTTCTGTTAGTGTCTTAATTATCATCTCTTGCATGTACTCCTAAAATATTATAATATGACCAATGGTGGCTAGGTCGAGTGACAGTGACTTGATATGCCTTAAGTAAAGTAGTGGGTTCAAACCTTGTGGATGAAAAAAATCATGTTGGGAGAGTTATTCCCATTTGAGCTCAACAATGTTCAAATTTGATCTAATAATACTAAATACCAAATAATTGTATTAAAAAAATACTATAATATGCGTAGGTGTAACTTCTTCCTTGATTGAAAATAATGTTTCTTATAGTAGTTTCATTAATATGGGAAAGTCCCAAAATTCAATAATCATTGACTACTTAAGAGTTTTTATGGTATTATTAATTTCTGATGTCTGAGTATTTTAACCTCTCAAGGTGCTTTTGAGCTCATTATTGATGAGAGCAAAGCTGGTTTATGCCTGTGGATTACAAATCGCCGTGGATTTGAGTACTGGCCCACACCATCAGAAGAAGAGAAGTACTTGATACCCTCCTCAAGTTTTAGGAAAAGATCTGAGTTCAAAGCTCCACCAATTAAACTCCCTGAAAATTTTGAGAAAATGTGCGTATTCTAAGCTTTCTTTCCCTTCTATTGTGACCACACGCACACGCACACATACATATTATATGTATATACATATATATGGATGCACCTTCCAGGATCAAGCTCATTGACGAGGAAAAGATGCAATTATATTTTTAGTTTGAATGATTTATTGGATATTTTTCTCTTAATTTCCTTGATCCTAAGATGGGTTATTTAAATGGTTTTGGATAGTTGCTTATTGTTTGCAGAGTTGTCCACACCTTGACTCAAAACTTTCGGAACGCAACCAGGATCTTGAGAACCCGATTGAGGTTACCTGTCAAACCACAATATGTTCTTGTAAAGTTAATTTATGCTGGTGTAAATGCCAGTGATGTAAGTCACTGTATCTTTCTCAGAGGACTATTTGCATAGATGTATATTGCTTTTGCCTCCTGCATTCTCTCTCTTGGACATGTCCATTATTTCTTCCTTACTAAGCTAGTATACTATTAACAGCCTCATTCATCACTTTAAAAACTGGTTAAGCAGCAGAATAATTAGTTGGTGTGAGCAAAGTTCTGGTTGGAAACAATGTGATACATCCAAGCAGCATATGCATTAGCTTGAAACTCACTTTGTTATTTTTCTCTTTGCATGTTTATCTAATTAATCAATGACCAATCTGTATGTATTGAAATTATATGTTATAATATGTAGATGAGATTTTATACCTGGCATAAGCTCAAATAATCCTGCTTTTCTGTAGTTCTACTAGTTACTTGTGTAAATTTATACACAGGCTTGTTTTATCTTTGTAGTCTATAATTATGAAACATAAAAGGGTAAAGTTCTTAATAGATTGGCCCAATATATGAACTCTGAGACTATGACACTTAAATTATTTGCTGTGAGGAACCCCATGGTTGAGGCCTCAATCAAATGCCTTGATATCCTTGATTCATAGCTGAAGCATTATGATTGTAACAGAAATCAAAAGCGGTATATATTCCTAGAATTAATGTTGTTGGGTTATGACGTAACCTGACTTGAGAGGTCAGGTCCTCTCCATGCCCCTAACAGTAACCTCCTTGAAGACTCCTCCCTGCACACTACGCTAGAAAAAGTCCTGTTCAGCCCTTGCCACAGCAGCCGACAGCTTGGCACCTCTCTCAGCTCCTCTGGACATTCAGTACTAGTGGACCCTTATCAATCTTCCTTCTGGTCGGTTTCTCATTTCCCCTCCGACCAGAATTGTCATTGGGTCTACTCCTTGAATAAGTCTGGCCAGTAGATGCACCAGACTCATCAGGTTATAATTTCAATGGGTTATCTTGTTTTAAACATGTGCATATTGATGATCTCATGTCCCCTGTTTTAAATCTATAGTTTTGATCAATTGTCTTGATGTTGAGAAATTTTATTCCTTTTTATATAATTACCTGTTCACTGATTCTCTTTCACCCTCTCTTTGTCTGAGTGCCTCATTTGATAAGTCCTCTCTTTATCTAGAAGAAAACGCATTTCATCTTGAATTCTAACAAAAACAAGTTATGATAGGTAAATTTTAGTTCAGGCCGCTATTTCAAGGACAAGGATAAAGATATAAGCTCTCATCTTCCATTTGATGCTGGTTTTGAGGTTAGACATCATTCCAAGCTTATATTTCCTGATGTCCATCATCTTTTGTATTTCTTGTCCTGTATTAATATGCACTTATGCTTACCATGTGCACTTGGGTTTTCCTGTGATACATAATACATTAGGCTGTAGGAATAATTGCTGCAGTTGGAGATTCTGTCACTGACTTAAGGGTTGGCATGCCTTGTGCGGTCATGACTTATGGAGGGTATTCTGAATTCATAACGGTGAGCACTGATTAACATGTTGTTCAGGTTTTTCTATCATATCAATAAATAATTATTGGAGTTCCTATCAACCACTTATTCACAAAACAAGGAGTTTTGATCATTCAGTTGATGATAGAGAGGCAATTTTAAAGTTTACCTTGTTTACTTGGTCTAGATTCCTTCAAAACATGCCCTGCCAGTGGCTAGACCAGATCCAGAAGTTGTTGCCATGCTTACTTCAGGACTAACAGCCTCAATCGCTCTCAAAAAGGTTCAGTAATATAAGTACATCTTCACGCTTCTAAAGTTTCTTACCATTTTCATTTGAAATCATTGTTCTGTCATCTGATGTAGCGTAGGATGTATGTTCAAGCACTCTTATGATTTACTACCTTTTGTGCTGCTTATAATTAGTGTAATGCCCTTAGTTATTCTGCCAATGAATTGGCTTGACCTAATAAAGCTTTCCTCTTGTGCATCGAATAGGCAGGACATATGGATTCTGGAAAAGTAGTCCTTGTTACTGCTGCTGCTGGAGGGACTGGACAGTTTGCAGTTCAGGTGCATATAAATCTATTACCATTTGCTTCTTTCAAATGTGTCCGTGTTTGTATTTTTATTCATATTATGTAGCAGGGTGCAGAGCCTGGGTTTTTATATTTTACACAAAACTCAATCAGTCATATCATGTTTTATCCTATCCTATATATTATACTATATTTCATGTTTCTAGACAGGAGACATTTATCGCATTGAGTTTTGTGCTCTTCTTTTCATGCACTGCCTACTCCTAACACTACATATATTGAACTCTTGAACATTTTTTCCTTGATTCATTGAATCTAAAGATATCTGATCACTGTTTTAAGAAATTTCTGGTTGTTTTTGTGATTTTTTTATGAGCCATGGTGTATATGTTCTTCCTGTTCTAGAAAGTTTTTTGGAACTGAATATGGAGTGCTTTCTATGTCCAGAAATAGAGAAAAAGGTGCAACACAAAGTTGTTAAACATGGAGGCTGGATCTCTTTTAAATAGTTCATTAGTTCAATGCTTACACTAACAAAAATTCTATGGGTATCATCATATATTCTTACACTATCTCTTCCCAAAAAGAGAGTAGAGAATTTGCATCATATCATCAAGATGGGGTTTCTGGTCTCCATTTTTTTGGTTGATTTCTTCAAGCCATGTCTAGCGCTTGTCTGAACTGAACCATTTATTATTGTTCTAACTCATGGAGACGTATCATCCATGTGTTGTGGCAGCGATAATGTCCAACATGCCTTCATAAAGATATGTCCGTTCTTCATAGCTTTGTAGGTAGGCTGAGATCAAGGTACTACCTTTGCATAATAGAAACATTAAAAAATGAAACCCCAACCACAACACCCAAAACAACAATTTTTTTTTGTTCTTTTTTGTTTATAGGTTCTAGAAGATGATAGAATGTGATGTTCCATCCCCAGTATTCTCTGGGATTTCTCTACAATGATATATGATCTTCACTCAAAAACAAAAGGAAAAAAAATGAGTAAATTTGTTCAAATCAATTTGTATCTATTACTGAGTTGGTGGAAGACTTTTTAATTGGGATACAGTAGTCTTAAATTTCAACTTGATTTTTCTCTACAAAATGTTCGATGTCTTCCCAGTAATTTGGACTTTATGCAGCTTGCAAAATTGGGAGGAAATAAAGTGGTTGCAACTTGTGGAGGTGGGGCAAAGGCTAAGCTTCTAAAAGAATTGGGAGTTGACAGAGTCATAGACTACAAGAGTGAAGATATTGAAACTGTATATCTCTTGAGTTCTCTGTTTTCTTCCCCTTCTATATTTTGGTACTTTAACAATATCTGATTGTTTTATTGTTTGCTTGATGCATTAAGCTATCTATGTGTACATGCATATTTATTCTGACACTAAACACATATGCTATTGGTAAAATTGAAATAGAAGGAAAAATCAATTTATATATTTTAAAATGGAAAAAAAGTCAATTTAATGAGCTTGTGAGATCACAAGTGTTGTTCTGATAACGTGTTTACTGGAGATTAGACAGAAGGGGCCTTTATTCAATTCACATGGTTTATATGGGTCAGTTGCCCTTTCTGGAAACGCAGGTTTTTCCACACATTGTCCTAAAAAACAATCATGCAATACCTTAACTGCTCCAAGGCTCTAACTAGTTGAATGCTTGTGGCTTTATTTTTTCAGGTTCTGAGTACGGAGTTTCCTGACGGCATTGACATCATCTATGAGTCTGTTGGTGGCAACATGCTCAACTTGTGCATGGATGCTTTAGCTGTCCATGGACGACTCATTGTGATTGGAATGATTTCTCAGGTTCTTTTATATTCTCTCCTTCCCCTACCTTGCATCTCGGGTCATTATGTTATGTTTTACAATATTTTTTCTTGGAAGTTTCCCCTTTGTCTTTTAGATAATATATATTTATATCCTAATGCTTGAGTTTGACATGCTGTACCAATATGATTGTACTTGACATCCAGTTTAGCTTTTGTAGTCCTTCAGATGAAGTAGTACTGATTAGTGACTCATTGATTTGCTCAACCTTCTGGGTTAAAATTTTGAACTTTTGTAGCTTGGTTCTCAACAATCAGTGAATCATCTATACTTCAATAATAGTGCATGGATATCAAAATTTCAAACTGTTATAGTATTTTCTCTCTCTCAAATCATCTTGTTATAATGGAACATGGAATACATCTTTCAGATATTTGGGATAAAATTTGGTCTTCAGGAAGTTAAATTATTATATAGTAAATTGCAGTATGAAAAGATATATTTATTATGTATTTTCTTATTCAATAATGTAACTATTAGCTGGAGGTTTGTAATTTGGGGCAATTTGGATAACTTAGGATTTCATAAAAGATGTGAATAAGCTTAGGGTCAGATTAGCCCGTATCTTATATTTAAATATATGTCCAGCCAGTTATAGTCATTAACCCAGATTCTTGAAATATTGAATTGAGCTTTGAGTTTAGAGAATTTGTCCCTTTCCTTTATTTCCTTCCTTCCCATTCGTCGATACAATCAATCAAAAGATCGTCTGAAGTCATTGCCCAATTGTTGTCTTTCAAAAGGAGTATTAGGTTATAATAATTTGCAGTAAGCTGTTTCTGTGCTCTACCCTTCAAGAAATGTTTCCATTTTATGTTTTGCACATCTGAATGGACAACCTTATTCCCATGTTCATTGTTTCATTTGTATCAGTATCAAGGAGAGGATGGTTGGAAGCCATCAAACTATCCAGGACTATGCGAGAAGATCTTGGTGAAGAGCCAGACTGTGGTATGTGTCCATGATTGAGTTATACACTCATAGGCTGATGTTATTTTATTCTTCGTCTTTCCAATTTCTTATTTCCTTTTCTTAATAAAGAAAACTATCATTTTTTTTTTTAATCCAATCCATGGCATCCAAAACTTTGAGAAAATATTAGTGATCAATTCCACTTATGATTGTTCTATATCCCCTGATTGAGTAATTTGAATAACTTTGGCAATTGACATGATAATTACTATGTCTTATTTTCCCCTAAAGTAAATACTTAGATACGAGTTCCATAGCCCATAGTTTGCTTACGTTTGGTTTTTCCATAATAATTCCAACATGTTCAGGCTGGCTTTTTCCTGTTACAACATGGTCATTTGTGGCGACAACATCTTGACAGCCTATTTAATCTCTACTCTATGGGAAAGTTAAAGGTAATGAGTATGCATTTCGTTTCTGTGGGATCATTATGATCATTCTCGACTATCTGCATGTACATCTGAAGTTTACAAGTGTTGTCCTTCAAATTTTCCATTTTTCTGGAGTTTGCTTCTATTTACTTCTGGTTTGTGTACATAGGTTGTTGTAGATCCAAAGAGATTTTTAGGCCTACATTCTGTAGCAAATGCCGTTGAGTATCTCCATTCAGGTCAAAGTATTGGGAAGGTATTTACTTTCTAATGAAATTGAGTTTTGCTTTCGTATGTTTACTGTCAAGTTCTTCAATAAAAACAAGATGAGTGGATATGTTTTATAGCTTAGCACTTTTAGTTTTAAAAAAAGAAAATGATATGTTATGTTTTTTATTAGAGAACCTGGTTAAAATATTTATGAAACTTCACCAAAGTTTTGTCCTATAACTTAACTATTCCCAATATATACTGCTGCTTCTAGACAATTTAGCCTTAAATGGTTCTTATCTTATGAAATAAATCCTCCAGGTTGTTGTCTGCATTGACCCATCTTTCCATCATCAAGTGGCCAAATTATGACTCCACAAGGATCATATTATAGTTTCATCCATTTCAAACAGAAATGTGAACTGATGGTGGTCAATGAAAATCAGAGCCCACCAAGTTTGCAGCTCTTCACGAAGATGCTACTGCACTATAATGAAAATTTGTTGTGCACTGTCAAATTTCTTGTCTATGCATCTTTATTATAATATATTCCTACATTTCATTTAAGTTTACTATTAAATAAGAAAAATGTCATGTAAAGAGCTCAATCATCGGCAAATTTTACTTTTACACTAGACAGTACAATTCCTTTCCTTAAACTGAGGTACACATATGTAGTGTCCGTTTTGAATTTTAGTGACAACTGTTCTGCTTATGCTCATCTATGCATTGAAATTTTTTACCCCTTAAAGTGAATTCCCAATAGTAACTTGAAAATAGAAACTATTATATGACTACTACTTTTAGGACAACATATTTTACTGCCACAACTTTGGAATGTGGATCCTCTACAATCAAGCAAATGTTTACAAATGCTTGACTCCTGTATTTTTCTGAGATTTTTAAAATTTGGGGACACAAAGGGTAGGTATAACTGTCAGCAAGAACAGGCTTTTAGGGAATGGAGGATAATTGCTAAAATCTTGTCTTTAGTCAAGGTTCTTTCCTGTTATTTTGGTTTCTTCATTTTCCTTTATTTTCTTTTTTTTTCTGGAAAAAAATTCTTGGGATGAAAGTGTGAGATGTTTATGCAGACTTTTGCACTAAAAATTTCGTTGTCAAAAGATGGGGGATCCACCGAGTACATACTCTATAGTATTGATGTTATTTGTAATTAATCATATTCTTTCAGTTATTTGAAAATTAAAAATAATTATTTTGTTATTAGTAATTTAAAAATATTTTTAACAAAGTGAAGAAATTGAAATTTAATAATTTATTATTTTGATTAAATAATGTAGAAAAATATTTTAACAATTAAAAATAATTAATATCTTAATATATTCTTATAGTAAGAACGTTATAGTTATTTGATCATCTTTTTTTCTTTCATTTTTATTTTGTTTTCATCCAACCAAAAACAAAATTGAAATAGAATATCCAAGATATACCAAACATAGTTATTTCATGGTATCAAATCTTATTTTAAATCTTATTCTTATTTTCATTCTCATTCATTTTCTTATTTTCATAAAAATATTTCACAAATCAAACGGAACTTGCATGCTAGGGATAGCAAGATGTGCCCTGTTCAGTATGTTTAATATTTCTATCCTCCTTTCAATATGTACAATAGTAAAATAATTTCACCCAAAAAAATAAAATAGCGAAATTATCTTTTGATCTGACCTTTAAAGTCAGTAACAAAGATTGGAAAGATGTAGCAGGGGACACAATTCTTCAATTTATTTTCATTTCTATAACGGTCAAATACACCGGCCTACACAAATGAAATATTTGCTCAGTAGTAAGACATCACGTGGTGAGTTAAACTAATCATGTTAGTATACTATCCAGTACAGCTTTTGACTGAGATATAACTCTAGCATCCAGTCATTTTAAGTCCAACATTTGAGGTTGAACTCTGAAGTAACCATGTCATTCTGCACTGCAAGTTTGCATATACAATTGTTCCGTGAGAGTTGAATATAATTTTACTCATAACAATTGGTCATCTTGAAATAAAGCCTTGGAAACAGAATTACTTGTTTGACTCCCATCAACCTTGTAATGGTCATCATCCACCTTGCTTGTCCATGAACATGAACGTTTGTTTCCTGTCATTGGGGTCTCGCGTACTTTGTCATAGCTTGCCCTTTCCCGCTTCTTCTTCCTTGTTGGCAGCTTTCTAAGGGAATCTGACTTGGGTTTTGTAGCCTTCTGCTTCGGGGCCCAAAGTTTCTGCAAATCAGGAATGCAACCTGTGAAAGAAGAAAATCTCCTTGCCCTTTCTCTCCTCTTCCTTGCTTCTACAATTTTTTTATCATGATCCTCCTGTTGTGTATTCCTTTCAAGGCTTCCATTTGCATTCTTGAGAAGCTGGAGGGGTTCATTTTCTGAGGATAAGGGACCACTGCTGCTTATATTATTTTCACCCATCTCGTCTCTGTCTGCCTTTCCACTCCAGGATTTGTTGCTCTCCTCACTGATAGGCAAATGATTAAGGGCTTCATCCTCTTCAGCAAACAGCAATAGGTCCATTTTGTCGTAGATTTTATGAACCACGTCTCCAAGGGAATGAGAATACCTGAAATTTTAAAATCTTCAACATCCCAAGTCTAACGAATTTTCGTTTTTTTTTCTTTATCCCCTTATGCAATTTTGATTGACTTTCATTGTTGCTAAGTGTTTCTAGTTTGGAAAACAACGGAAATTCAGTTGCAACATTGAGGGTGAAATCAAGACAATTAATGATAAGGGAAAGGTATTTCACACTAGTGTATCATTAATTATATCTTAGGGAGAAGCTACCCTTCACACAGATTCCTTCTCTGGTAAACATATTTTGGCCAATAGCATGAGAGCAACCATCACAAATGGTACGTTTTAGCACGAATGGTCAAATCAAAACGCTATCCAAAAGGAAGCTGTCATCTTTTGTCCTCACACTAAGAAATACTGAATTAATTAACGAAGAAAATATCAATGGACATTTATAAAATCTATTAACCTTGGGGTATAAACATGTACCTGCTTTTTATGATCTTTGCTACATAATTATCAAGGTTCCAATCACCAAAGAATCCCCCTTCCATATGGCACTGAATATTCTCCAGCAGAAGGCAAATATGCTTCACCATCTTCTGTTTGCTAGACTCTTCAACTGCACTTCCAACATCTGATTGTAAGATCTCCATCCGAAACAAAATCTGTAGTTCATATCTTGTGCTCGTTAAGGTAAAACACGAAAACAAAAGAGTCCAAACTATGCAACCAATTAGAACAATGAAACAATATAATGCATCACAATACATGCGCAAATAAGGCAAAATGTTCTCAAAGGATACTCTCTAACTATTTGTCCTGCAATGAGTGAAATAGTTCGTGGATCAGATGCCTGAGAGGATGGGTTTCTGCTTTTATGCTTTGTGGCTAACTCCTTGGTCTCCATCAGTAAAATTTTGCTAAGTTCAGTTGCAACCATGCTACCATAAGCATCATTACATTTTGAAGAATTTTGACTTTCTGAAATGGTTTCTCTGTCAAACTTCTGTGATAGCCAGTATATAGATGATTTCACAAGTCGCTTAGCCAAAGCCTGCAGGTCTACTTCTTCAGATTCAATTCCCTGATGGATCTTGTCAGAAAGATTACTGAAAAATGCTTCAGATGTTTCTGACCCAATATCAAGCACAGCACCAGCTTGAACTCCCAAAGCCTCGGTCACAGCATTATCTCCTGCTGAGGCAGATGAGGAGATTGGCAGTTCATCATCTTGGAGTGATCCTGTCAATCTATTGTTAATCTCTTCTGGAATTAGCAGATTTGGCTTGGATGTTTCAGACACATGTAGATCATGACAGTCAGGTTTCTTCATCTGCTTCATCCAGCACTTTAAAAACTTCACCTCTTTTGACTTGTTACATTCCATGGCATAATAAACCTCATGTAAGTTTATGTCAAAGTGATCATATGCCGCGTTCCAGAAGGTGCTCCATGTGAGATTTTTAAGGTTATTCCTATCTGTTATGTTCTTTTTCTGATGACCCTCAATCACTGTACCACTCTTCTCATCTTGAGAACTCAATAATTCCTTGTTCTTTTTGACGTTGATATCAGGCTTGCAAACATCAGCATTCAATGTCCTGAAATATTGAGTCATATTTTCCCCACCAAAATCATGAACCATATCTGGATCATCTAATAGAGATAAGAGAGCAGAAGAAATAGTGAAAGGCCTTAGAATGCCTATATATGAACCACCGTCGCCATTGGAAAAGGACACCAATGCCCAGCAACCTTCGTTATAAAGAAAACTTAAGAGTATTTGCCAAATGGGTACAGAGTTCCTCTGCCTCATGAAACCAAATTCAATTGCAAGAATTTCAAGGACCCTATCTGCAAAGAATTCGTTTGAATTTCCCTTCTTCTTTTTCTTAGATTCACCAAATACTTCTTGTACAAGAACCAAATCAGATATGCGATCCATAAGTTTTACAAAAGCATCACACCGCTGCACAACCTTAATATGAAATTTCGTGATTCCATCACCTTGCTTCCAAAACTTCTCCTTTTGTCCCCATCCTCCTTTTGGCGGGTTCATCAACTCTGGATTAAACCGCACATCATTATATTTACCAAAGAACCTTAATTTGATCAGCTCAAGATCACAACAGTTATATTCGAGGGGATTCCTATTTACATCTAAGATCTGAAGACTCAGTTGCACATAAAGTTTCCTAGAATAATCATTTATCTCAAGAGAACTCAATGAAACTCCAATTTTTGGATAAATTAAACCAAAAGGAACAAGAGCGGAACCAAGTATAATCGAATCCGCAGAACATAACCCCCAGCCCAAAGCTCTAATTCCACTCTCAAAGAAACTATAGACTTGTTTAATTTCATCGTTCTCAATTTTATGCTCAGAACATTCAGATTCACATCTCGCATCAACCCAACTGAAATGTATCTCCCTACAATCAAATGCATCACTCACACTTTTGAAGAACCCGGAGAATCTCTCACGAAATGAGCCCACATTTTTCAAAGACTCGTGGCCTAACTCCACATTGAAAAATTCAGATAAACACTTCAACGATCTACAAATAGGTGAAAACAAAACAACCAAATTCGACCGAACATCTGAGTAATTCAGAACAGCATCAGGTACAGGATCACACATTACCGAGTCCCAAGCATAGTCGTGTATAATCTGTTGCAGCGATGCGGCAAGGTGTGAAGCCCTAGGGGGAGAGGGATCCAATGGGTTGTGAAAATGAGGCAGAGAAGTGAGGGTTTGTGAGAGAGATTGGAGAGTAGAGGCGGAGTCACTGAATGAGAGAGAAAGGGAGGGATTGGGGACAAAACTGTGTAGTTTAGAGGATGAAAGAAGGGGAGAAAGTGAGGAAAAGAAGAGCTTAAAGCAAAAGAGAGAAGACGAAAGAGGAGGGAAAGAGAGAAGAATTTGGGAGGATGTGAGAAGGGAATTGACGTAAGGGACGGGATCCTGGAGATAAAGAAGCGGGTTGAGGTCTATGAGGAGAACTAGGCGTTCCGTTTGACTGTAATCCGTGATTCGATCAACGGCGTTTCCGGCCATTGAAGACAATGGTGGGTGTTCAGTGGCTTCGAATCGATCAATGGAATGTGGTGCAGCCAAACGAGAGAGGGGAAGAGAGAGAAGAGGGCGTCTGCCGTCTGCCGTCTGGAATCTGGATAGCAGAAGGGAGAGAGAAGGATGAAACGGGGTCGTTTGGCGGCATATAATCCCATAGATAGATAAATGTGAATCGGCGGGATATGATCATTGGCGGCAAAAGTTCAAAACATCCGACATTTTAAAGCTAAATTTCGTTGTCAAATTTACTGATTTATTTAGGTTTTTCTTTTTCAGCAAAACATTTAGGCCTAGTTTAATACATTGAAAGGGTTTTTCATGAAATATAGATGAAAATGAGAATATGAATGAGAATAGAAAAATAATATTTAGTATGTAAGAAAATTTTAATAGAATGTTATGATTTTTTTATATGGAAAAGAAGTAATAATATATTTAAAGAATATATAATGTCCCTAATTAAAAAATAAATTAATAAAATCATTTAATAAATAATAACCCAAAAAACGCAATAATCTGTCGCACCCTCATCTCCTCCATCAATCCTTCTCTTTTGACTCCCTTGAACATCTATTTTTATAGATGAATTTTTAACCATCAGTGTGCTTGAGACAGTGGCCAAAAAAAAAAAGGCTCAAGTCGTTTTCTTGTTTTTTTTTTTTTTATCGTTCGAAGAATAAAAAGGACTTGATTGAAAAAAACATAAAGAAAGAAAGAAAGGATGAAAAAACCACTGGAAGGACTTGGATAGAGGTTCTTCATTGTTCATCATTACAAAATTTCCAACCATCATTATGCGCTTAGCAATTTCAAGAGGACAGCAGCAACTTCGTCTTTTTTAGTATGGAATATGGATTAGTGGATTACTAAGAATATGTTTGATATAAAATGGGAATAAAAATAATAAAGGGAACAGGAAGAATCTTTTTGGAAACTTCATTCCCTAGTTTAAATAATGTTTAATATATCTATCTAGGTAGATCTATTTTATTTCCTTAAAAAAAAGAAAAACTTAATCCTAAAGCATCCAGAAATATTTTGAGCTCAAATAATCATATTAAATATAGGAAACCTAAAAGATATATTTAATTATAAAATGTCCAAATAATAAAAATGAAAATCTAAATAAAAATAATAAAATTAATATTTTAATAATAATACTATTACATAATATCTTTAAATTTAAGAAATTTCCTACATCAAAAAATCAAGTTTATCTAATAAATTTTATTTATTCTAATTTAAATCTGACTAATGACTTTTCCCTAAGTAAATACAAACTGGAAGTCAATAAAATAAATAAATAAATAAATAAATAAAATTATCTAATATATAGTCAATGAAATAAATAAATAAATAAAATTATCTAATATATATGTATATAAATTTATTGTAAGGTATTATGTGAAAATCCAAATAAAAATAATAAAATTAATATTTTAATCATGATATTATTAGATAATCTCCTTAAATATAGAAAATCTTCTAAATTTAAAAATCAAGTTTATCTAATAGATTTTATTTATCTTAATTTAAATCTAACAAATGATTTTACTCCAAGAAAATACAAATCAAACGCCAATAAAATAAATAAATAAATAAATAAATTATCTAATATATATTTATATATAAATTCATGGTAAGGGTATTATGTGAACAACTTTTAAGATATCTGAGACAACTTTTTGATATCCATCATTCCCCTTTTCTCCAAAAAAATTTATCATTGAATCTTTGTTAGTTTAAGGTTAACTTGAGTGCGCTTTTGTCACTTAAGTCTCTAGATATACTCTTACTTAATCATTTATTTGAATATAAAAACACTCATATTTTTTTTACCTTTTGTTTTTCAATAACTTCACAAAAATAAATAAAAGAAAATAAAGAGAACAAAATATGGAAATGGAGAAGGAAAAGGTAATGAGACGGTAAAAGGAAATACAGAATTAATAAGACAAGAAAGGAAGAAGGGAAAAAAAGATAGAAAGAGATGAAAAAAAAGAACATGAAAAACAAAGATGATTGGATAAATATAAATCATATAACTAAAGTTTGAGACCAACTGATATGGATACAATAAAAAATTGTCTTAAGGCAAGCAAAAAAATATAGAGTAGTAGAAAAACTTAATTTAAAAGATTCAGAAGATGATCAGTTAGAATCCTAACTATAATGATGTTCACAAGATTAATCACCCCTTACGGCAGGTCACATGAGGAAGGAGAGAAAGAAAAGAAATAACTCAGTAAATCCTTAATTAAAAACTCATAATAATATTATTCCACTATTTTCTAAAGAAAATACATTACATAGATATCTTTATATAAGGAAAATAAAAAAGACTTAATCCTAAAGTAATCAGGAATATTTGAGACTCAAATAATTCTATTAAATCTAGAAAATCTAAAAGATATATCTAATTATAAAAAGTTTTAATAATAAAAATAAAAATCCAAATAAAAATAATAAAATTAATATTTTAATCCAAATACTATTAGATAACCTCCTTAAATCTAGAAAATCTTATAAATCTAAGAATCAAGCTTATCTAATAGATTTTATTTGTAATAATTTAAATCTAACCAATGATTTTATCCTAAAAAAATATAAATTGGAAGTCAATAAAATAAATAAATAACCAAAATTATCTAAAATATATATATATATATATTCATTATAAAGTATTATGTAGATAGCTCTTAAAGATTTTTGAGAGAGCTCTTTGATTTCTATCACCTTTCCTCAACTTTTTTAAAAGAAGTCACTTTCTCATTATGTAAATAACTTTCCAATATATCTTTCAACGTATCAAATGTTTTTAGTTAGGAATCTTCTTTTTCATTTCTTTTCCAAAAAACACTTTTGCACTTATCAAACGGACCTGAAGTATGTTATTCCATCAATTTTCATATGGAATAAAAATGGGCCAAATTAATTCCAATTCAATGATAGAAGGATTGCTTGTCAATTGTACCAAACCACTACTTCCAACATTTTCATTCCCATTCTATCACCATCCCAACCCATTCCGGTGCACCAAACTGGACCTTAGGTTTAATTTTTAAACTTCTAGTCTTTGAGAAAAAAATTTAACATCTAATAAATTAACTTTGGTTGGAAGCCGTATTATTTTTGAATTCTTATAAATAGTGCAATTTTCAATAACTCATATATATATATTGAATGAATTGATGATTCCTAAGATCATTGTAGTTGAAAAAAATCATCATTATAATTTTCTTTTTAAAAAGAACAAATTATAACTTATTCTTGTGGTTTGACAGACTTATCTATAAGAATGAAAAAATTTGCAACAAGGTGAAACACATGGCTTCAAAGGCAAAGTAAGTAGAAGCTGCCATTGTTAATCACAATAAAAAATACCGGATTTTTTTTTTGCAAAAAAAAAATACTAGATTTGGATTCTCTGAATTGCCTAATTTCTTACATTGCTTAAATACAGTTATAAATTTAAACCTCTATTTTTTATTTGTATTTTATTTATAACAAATTTATTCCTTCATGATACACCACACTCAAACATTGTAGGAATCCAAAGTCCATGAGTATTAAGGCAAGAATTAAGTTTCCAACATCTATATTTTCATTAATGGCATGTATTAATGAATTCAAAAGAAGAAATGAAGTTGCTTTGATATTCCAACATTTAGAATCATCAATATACTATACAACAACAACATTAATCTTATTCCATTACATGGGGTCGGCTACATGGATTATATGATACAAATGAACTCTATCAAATATCATCTTCCCTGATAATCATTCCTTATAACTTCCCTCAGTGTCCTTTTTTGTCTTCCTCTATACCTTTTGATAGGGCTCCAAGTCATTTGATCAACTATCCTCACTAGCTCCTCTTGCCCTCTTCTTTGTACATGCCTAAACCACCTTAAATGATTTTCCACCATTTTCTTCTCGATAGGTGCTACTCCAACTTTCCTTCGTATACATTCATTTCGTATCTTATCCAATTTTGTATGATCACACATCCATCTCAATATTCTTATCTTTGCTACTCCCATCTTATGCTTTTTTGTCCTTTCAAAGCCCAACATTCACTACCATATAGCATCGCTAGCCTTATAGCTGTTCTCTAAAATTTTCCTTTAAGCTTAGTATGTACCTTGCGGTCATAAATAACTCATGTTGTTTTCCTCCACTTTAACCACCCAGTTTGTATCATATGTATAACATGCCTTTCAATTTCACCATCACTTTGTACAATCGACTCCAAATATCTAAACTGTAATACTTCTAGAATGGTTTGCTCTCCAATTTTTACCTCTGAATCATTTCTAATTGGTCTCTTATTAAATTTGTAATGCATATATTCCGTCTTGCTTCTACTTGAACAGAAGCATTTTGATTCCAAAGTGTGCCTCCCTAACTCAAGTTTAGAATTGACCTCTTCTCTTGAGTCCTCAATTAAAACTATATCACTCACGAAGAGTATACGTTTTGGAATTTCTTCCTGTATGTGTTCTGTTAGAACATTCAAAACCAGATCAAACAGGTGTGGACTCAAGGAAAATCCTTAATGTAAGCCTATCGTTATAGAAAAGTCCTTTGTCACACCTTCAGGGGTTCTCACACTTGTTATTGCCCCTTATACATATCCTTTATGGCTCGAATATAAGTCACACGGACACATTTCTTCTCCATTGCTTTCCACAATACATTTCTTGGTACTTTATCATAAACTTTTTCCAAATCAATGAAAATCATATGCAGGTTTCTTTCTTTACTTCAGTATCTTTCAATCAAAGCCCTTAATAAATAAATAGTCTCTGTTGTAAATCGTCCTGACATAAATCCAAATTGATTTTCCAAAATATAAGACTCTTTTCTAAGCCTATGCTCAATCATTATTTCCTAAAGTTTCATGGTGTGACCTATGAGTTTTATCCTCTGATAATTAGCACAATTTTAAATATCCTCATTGTTCTTATATATAGGTACTAGAGTGCTATTTCTCCATTATTCTGACATTTTCTTAAACCTTAAAATCTCGTTAAATAATTTAGTGAGCCACCAAACCCCCTTCTTATGGGAGACACGTTAGGAACCTGTCCTAAGAGCCTTCTTTGATATAAGAATCGTGCAACTCAAGGAAAGATAAATTGAACACAAGAATAATGAAGAACAAAAACTAAAGAAAATAGACACGATGAAATAAGAAGACTGAACAAAATATTGGTCGAAGGAAGTAGACTCCAAGAGAACCCGTCTCTTGAATCCTAACTCCGGGACGCCACAAGGATCACCACTCCTTGATAAGTCCTCATTCTTTCTGGCACTCAAGGATAAGCAAGAAAGAACTCACTGAACAACAACAAAGTTGTTTAAAAGAAATTCATTCATTCATATTGTGGTTTGTAAGAGTACAAGAGGTGCCTATTTATAGGCAAGTATTAACCCACAAACTAACTCTAGTTCACCCCACAAACCTAACCTTATTAATGCTAATTAATACAAAAAGGAAATCCTAAGTCAAAAGGAGTATTTAATTCTAATTTTGAATTTGAAAAGGTTGGCTCCTCTTAAATGCATAAAGCAAAGCAAATCAGATCATTATTTGCCTTTTATTGAAAAGGAAACAAATTGACTAAAATAATCCTAATAAAACTTATTAAAAACGTCACTTTTAGTGACCACATGAGAAGCACATGTATTTTAAGTGAATTTTTCATATTGGGCCTTCTCCAAGTTGGGCTTGTTGACTATAATTTGGCTCCACATTTTCAGCTTGCCTCTTTCTTTGTTTTGGGCCTCAAAATCATTCAAATACAATGGTTCCATGTTAATCATATTTTGGATCAACCCATTCATGGCATGCTTCATGGCTTTGGTCCTAGCTCTGGTCATTGGTCCTCCAATGCCTTGAAGTGGGTCTTGAATTTGTCCATGGCCCATTCTTTCCCTTAACTTGCCTTCATCATTCCCTCCCTCCTGAAAAAGATTCGTCCTCGAATCTGAAATGTCAAAAAGAGAGAGGTCAGCCACATTAAAGGTTGCACTTACATTTCCATAAGTATAAGGCAAATCAATTTTATAAGCATTATCATTTATCCTTTCCAAAACTTGAAAAGGACCGTCGCCTCTTGGGTGCAATTTGGATTTCCTTTGTTCAGGAAACCTCTCTTTCCTTAGATGAACCCACATCCAATCTCCAGGCTCGAAGACAACCTTCCTGCGACCTTTGTTAGCCTGTTGAGCATATTGCTCATTTTTCCTCTCAATGTTTGCTTTTACCTTAGCATGTAAGTCCTGCACAAACTTAGCTTTCTTTTCAGCATCAAGGTTAGCAAACTCAGTAACAGGCAAAGGAAGAATATCAAGTGGAGTCAAAGGATTGAACCCATAGACAACTTCAAAAGGAGAATAACTAGTAGTAGAATGCACAGCTCGGTTATATGCAAACTCCACATGAGGTAAACACTTTTCCCAATTTTTAAGATTTTTATGCAATATAGCACGCAATAATGAAGAAAGTGTTCGATTTACTACCTTTGTTTGCCCATCCGTTTGGGGATGTGCAACTGTTGAAAACACAAGCTTAGTTCCCAGTTTAGCCCATAAAGTTTTCCAGAAATGACTCAAGAATTTAACATCACGATCACTAACAATGGACCTGGGTAAACCATGCAATCTAACTATCTCCTTAAAGAACAGATCAGAGATGTGAATAGCATCATGTGTTTTAGAACAAGCAATGAAATGAGCCATCTTGCTAAACCTATCCACCACAACAAATACACTATCCTTACCAGCAGGGGACTTAGGCAATCCAAGCACAAAATCCATAGAAATGTCCACCCAAGGATGTGAAGGAACAGACAAAGGTGTATATAATCCATGGGGATGCACTCGAGATTTAGCATGCTTGCACACAATGCATTTATCACACACAGAAACAACATCCTTGCGCATATGTGGCCAATAAAAATGATCTTTCATCATAGCCAAAGTCTTATCAACTCCAAAATGACCCATTCAACCTCCTCCATGAGATTCTTTAACCAAAAGCTCACGCATAGAACATGCAGGAACACATAGCTTACTTCCCTTAAACAAGAACCCATCAAATCTATAAAAATCATCAACACCATGATTCTCACACAATTTCCAGGTTTCAGCAAAGTCAACATCACATTCATACATGCTTTTCAAGGATTCAAAACCAATCAACTCAGCCTGCATAGATGTAATGAGACTATATCTCCTAGACAATGCATCGGCAACAACATTTTCTTTACCATGCTTATGTTTCAAAACATATGGAAAAGATTCAATAAACTCAAGCCAAACAGCGTGTCTTTTGTTCAATTTGTTTTGGGTCTTAAGGTATTTCAAACTTTCATGATCAGAATGCAAAACAAATTCATTAGACCACAGATAATGTTGCCAATGTTCTAAGGTTCTTTTTAGTGCATACAACTCTTTATCATATGTAGAATAATTCAAGCATGCACCACTAAGCTTCTCACTAAAATATGCAATTGGTCTAGCCTCTTGCATCAAAACAGCTCCAATTCCAATACCAGAAGCATCACATTCAACTTCAAAAACCTTAGAAAAGTCAGGAAGAATAAGTAGAGAGGCATTGGTTAGCTTATCTTTCAGTGTTTGAAAAGCCCTCTCTTGTGCCTCACCCCATTTAAACACAACATTTTTCTTTACCAGTTCATTTAGAGGTGCAGCAATGGTTGAGAAGTCCCGCACAAATCTCCGGTAGAAACTTGCAAGTCCATGGAAACTCCTCACTTCATTTGCATTCCTTGGTGTAGGCCAATCGTGGATAGCTTTCACTTTCTCCTCATCCACTCGAATCCCTTCAGCACCTACAACAAACCCAAGGAAGACAACAGAATCCAAACAAAAAGAACATTTCTCTAAATTGGCAAAGAGTCTATTTTCACGTAAGATATCAAATACAGCATGCAAATGTTCAGCATGCTCTTCAAGACTCTTAGAAAACACCAAAATATCATCAAAGTATACGACTACAAACTTTCCTATGTATGGACGAAAAACATGATTCATAAGACTCATAAATGTGCTAGAAGCATTAGTCAAACCAAACGGCATAACTAACCACTCATACAACCCAAACTTAGTCTTAAAAGCAGTCTTTCATTCATCCCCTTCTTTCATCCTAATCTGATGATATCCACTCCTAAGATCTATCTTTGAAAATAAACAAGCACCATGCAATTCATCTAGCATGTCATCTAACCGAGGAATGGGATATCGATACTTAACTGTAATTTTGTTGATGGCACGACAATCTACACACATTCTCCACTTGCCATCTTTCTTGGGCACCAAAATGACTGGAACAGCACATGGACTAAGGCTTTCTTTCACGAACCCCTTTTTCAGTAATTCCTCAACTTGCCTTTGAATTTCCTTAGTCTCCTCTGGATTTGCCCTATATGCAGGCCTATTTGGAATAGATGCTCCAGGGATGAAGTCAATCATATGCTCAATGCCTCTTATTGGGGGCAACCCATCTGGTATCTCCTCTGGAAATAATTCCTTATATTCCTACAACAAGCTCAAAACACTAGAAGGAAGAGAGTTATCTAAATCAGAAATAGTTAGATACACTTCCTTATACATAAGTACAAAGGAAGGTTCACAAAACAAAGCTCTTTTGATTTCTCCTCCTCCAGCAAACAAAGTTACTTTTGTTTCTTCACTCTCATTCTTTTTCATAAAGCTCCTTTGCTCTTTTCTTTTGAGCTCACTTGCTTTTCTTTCTTTCTCATGCTCTTTCTTTTCTTTTTCTTTCATTTTACTCTCTTGCGTAATTCTCCTTTGGTCTTCAAGAGCCTGCACTGGACGAAGAGGTGTTAGCACAATGGTCTTATTATTATACTCAAATGAGTACCTGTTAGTGTAACCATCATACTTAATCCTCCTATCATACTGCCATGGCCTACCAAGTAACAAGTGTCCAACATGCATAGGTACAACATCACATAAAACCTCATCTTTATAGCTACCTATGGAAAATGCTACAATCACTTGTTTAGTTATCTTAGCATCCCCACTTTCATTAAACCACAGCAAATTATAAGGTGTAGGATGCTTCAAAGTTGGTAAACCAAGTTTCTCAACTAACAAGGTGCTGGCTACATTGGTACAACTACCATTATCAATGATAAGATTGCATACCTTGTTATTAATGAAACATCTAGTATGAAACAAATTCTCGCGTTGCTCTCTCTCATGGCCCACCTTTCGCTGTATGTTAAGAGCACGCCTGGATACCAATACTTCTCCTTCAACGGCCTCAGCTATCTCCACATCAGAATCATCTTCACTAGAGTTTAACTCGGCCTCCTTCGTCTCTTCACCACTGCTTTCACTAGTCACACAACCATTCTCAAGAGCAATCATAGTTCTTTTAGTGAGACATTGTGAAGCAATATGACCAAACCCTTGACATTTAAAACATTTAACTTTAGAAGAATCAGAAGAAGAAAATTTAGAAGACTTACCTTTGGAACTAGGAATCTGTTCTTTCAACTTGTTCTTTTCCTCAGGTTTGGGCTCACCTTTCCATTTGGAAGACACATTATATTCCTTTGATCTACCATAGGATTTGTATTCCTTGTTTGAACTCCCATATGACTTCACTTTCTGTTTTGCCTTCAAGTGCCTTTCAACTTTAATGGCTTTATGCAATAACTCCTCCACATCAAGATAGTTTTGCATCTCAACCTCGGCAGCAATATCTGGATTCAATCCTCTAAGGAACCTTGCCATTGTTTGCTCAGGATCTTCATCTACACGGGCCTTTATCATGGACATCTCCATCTCCTGGTAATAATCCTCCACACTCATGGTTCCTTGTTTTAGTTTTTGAAGCTTCATGTGTACATCCCTATGGTAATGATTTGGCACATATCGTTTTCTCATAATTGTCTTCATTTCGTGCCATGTCCTAACAGGACCCTCTCCAGTTCTCCTCCTAGTAGTACACAACTGGTTCCACCAAATACTAGCATAGTCAGTAAATTCAACAACAGCCAATCTTACCTTACTTTCCTCAGAATATGAATTGCATTCAAACACAAGCTCCACGCGCCTTTCCCACTCTAAGTAACCATCAGGATCAACTTTCCCTTGGAAGGAAGGAATCTTCATTTTTATATTGGAAAGGGGATCCTCTTATGCTCTTGGTTATGTCTAAATGTATGCCGGCTTTGTCTAGCTCTTCTTGGTTGCAGCTCTTCCTCCTCAAATTCAGTTCCCACCTCTTCTTCACCATCATCAGAATAGATCATATGGTGCTTTCCTCGACTTGTTTTAGAATGAGAAGGGGAAGCTTCCATCACATCTAATCTCATACTCAATTTCTTGAGCTGATCATTTATGGAGTCCATAAAGAGCTTCAAATCTGGCATTTGAGTTTCACTACCACCAGACATGTTTCCAAGAACCTGAAATGTTAGTGCAAATTCAAAGAGCAATGGACCTCACCACTCTCTCACGTGTTACACTCAAGAATGATGTAAGTTCACTCGTGTTTTACACACTTTAAAGACTTTTTCCAGAAATGATATAATTACACTCTTGCCTTTTACCACTCACTCTTGCTTCCTATGAGAGTGCAAAATTGAATCTGAACTTAAATCAAGAAGCAATGTTTTAAGTGGCAATCTCAAAGTCAAAGATCCAAGAATTTAAATTCTCAAAGAGTGTAAAATGTTGGTGACCAACAAAGAAAGATGGGCTTTCTGTTTTTTTTTTTTTAACAAAAGAAACAAATTTTCCAGCTAAGAAAAGAGAAAAGGAAATGCTGGAAATTAAGACAAGAGAAAAGATGTGGCATGTATACCAAAGGAAGGAACTTTTAGATGACTATCAAATATGAAACAAGAAAGGAACAAGTTAGGGAATTTAAATTATGTAGGAAAATAGACAGAATTAAACTAGAAGAGTAAAATTCTGAGTAGAAAATAAAAGACAAGAATGGAAACTTACCACAAATGAGAAATTATGAATGGGTATTCAAAAGTTGATTCTCCTTTAATGAGATCAGAAAATGGAGCAATTAAATAACATTAATGCCCAATCACAAAAGGAAATTTGTAATTCAAACTACCACCTGGATTGAAAGATCTAAAAGTAGGAAAGAAAACAAGATCTCCTTAATTTTTTTGGAAATTGCCTTAGCAGCCGTATCTTTTTTTTTTTATTTTATATACGAATTTTTCTTTCCAAGGCTGCAATCAATTCACTCTTTCTTTTTCTGTTTTTTTTTGTTTTTTTTTTGGCAAAATCACAACAAGAAATCTGGGCAGTAACTAAATTCTTTGGGCAGATAACAAAGAACTCCACAATCTCAATGGAAACAAGAATCAAATATGGTAAGATCCTTTAGTAAAGAAAATGGACAACGAAATTAGAATAGATCATGCCACAATAAGAACAAAACGAAAGATTATGAAGTCTGGAAAATGGATCAAGAACATAGAACAAAATAGCAAGGTAAAAACGAATGAACAGTGACAGATAGTACAATGAACACTGATGAAGAAACAGTATGGATGAACAGTACGAATATTTTCTGGACAGCAAGCATGAACAGTACGGATGAACAGTGCTACGATTTTCTGGACAGCAAGGAAAAATGGAATGAAACAACAGAAACACGCCTTGATTTGCAAGCCGAAGCTCTGATACCAAATGATGGGAGACACGTTAGGAACCTGTCCTAAGAGCCTTCTTTGATATAAGGATCGTGCAACTCAAGGAAAGATAAATTGAACACAAGAATAATGAAGAACAAAAACTAAAGAAAATAGACACGATGAAATAAGAAGACTGAACAAAATGTTGGTCGAAGGAAGTAGACTCCAAGAGAACTCGTCTCTTGAATCCTAACTCCGGGACGCCACAAGGATCACCACTCCTTGATAAGTCCTCATTCTTTCTGGCACTCAAGGATAAGCAAGAAAGAACTCACTGAACAACAACAAAGTTGTTTAAAAGAAATTCATTCATTCATATTGTGGTTTGCAAAAGTACAAGAGGTGCCTATTTATAGGCAAATATTAACCCACAAACTAACTCTAGTTCACCCCACAAACCTAACCTTATTAATGCTAATTAATACAAAAAGGAAATCCTAAGTCAAAAGGAGCATTTAATTCTAATTTTGAATTTGAAAAGGTTGGCTCCTCTTAAATGCATAAAGCAAAGCAAATCAGATCATTATTTGTCTTTTATTGAAAAGGAAACAAATTGACTAAAATAATCCTAATAAAACTTATTAAAAACGTCACTTTTAGTGACCACATGAGAAGCACATGTATTTTAAGTGAATTTTTCATATTGGGCCTTCTCCAAGTTGGGCTTGTTGACTATAATTTGGCTCCACATTTTCAGCTTGCCTCTTTCTTTGTTTTGGGCCTCAAAATCATTCAAATACAATGGTTCCATGTTAATCATATTTTGGATCAACCCATTCATGGCTTACTTCATGGCTTTGGTCCTAGCTCTGGTCATTGGTCCTCCAATGCCTTGAAGTGGGTCTTGAATTTGTCCATGGCCCATTGTTTCCCTTAACTTGCCTTCATCACCTTCTCTCCTAAACACTTCCAAACTTCGATACGAATACCGTAATATCTCTATTTTTATGAGATGTTATAAAATGAATAAAAGATGAGAAACGAAGCGAGACGAAAAGACTATATATAATTAAGTTTTCGAATGAATTAATTTCTGATCTAATTTTCAAAAGAAGTTATGTTTTGTTCTTAATTGGAATTAATTTTTCTCAAGGTCCTTAGCAGAAATTAATTTTAGAATTTATCCTGGAAAATATGTAATATACCACTTGAATGAAAGCTCACTTTAAGCTGAGTGCAACGGTATAAGTATTGTGTAGTTGGGAAGTCTAAGTTGAGAAGTAGACCAATTTAAAAGTTAATGTGAATAGTGAAAAAGAAATAATAAAAAATTGGTCTTTGGGTGAAATTATAAGAAAGCACCCGAAAAAGAATAATTATGTTTTTGACCCAGCTTAAGGGTCAAATGGTTATTTCCTAAATTAGAAATAAAATATGAATAATGCATTTAAGGACAAAAAAAAGAAAAAGTTAACGTTGTAAAATGCCAAATGAATTGAAAAAATAGAGAGACACTGTTAAGTGTAAAGAAGGGCAAATAGGTCATTTTTTCTGATTAAATAAGAAAATTATATTTTAGCCCCAAGAATAAGAATATTTTCAATTTAGTCATTGAGGGAGATATTTGCACAGAGACGAAATGAAAGGAAGTTTGGGATAAATTATAGCTAATGATCCAAAAGTTTCAAAAATTATAAAATGGCCCTAAGTTAAGGGTATTTTTTGAAATATGAAAAATTATAAAATGAAACTTTTTATAAGATAAGCCCAGTGAAATATTGTTTGGAAATTAACAAAATTAGTATCAATTTATTATGGACATTTAGAATAAAAGTCAGTATTGTACCGATTAAAGGTTATTTTGGACTACAGAAAAAGCAGTACAAGGTTATGGACAGTAAATGGACCCTACTCAAATATATTTTGGGTTAAGATAATAATTTTAGTTCAAAAGTAATTTTTGGATAATCCTATATCAATTTAATGTCAATTTTGGCAAAAATATTTAATTGGTACGAGTAAATTTAATCGGTAAAAGGTATTTTGACCTATAAAAATTATTAAAGCAATTTTTGGTCAAAAATGAAAGTGAATCATGTCTGAATTGTGCAGATGGGATACATAAGGAATTGTTGAAAAAGCTTTATTAAAAAGTAACCAAACTTAGTTTGTAAACCAATGTTACTATTTACCTATTAGTTCTCTTTCCTTCAAGCCATGAGTTAAGCTTGCTAAATCACTTCTTCATCCTCATATTCATGTCTGAAACAGAGGAAAGAAAAAGCACAAAAATTCCAAGAGAAAAGGGAGAGCTTGAAGGCAAAAGTTGGAGATCAACTTCAAGGTAATCACTCTAACCCTGTTTACTATGCAATCTCAAGTGGTTTGAAGTAGTTTTGTGAAGTATTTTCTCTCCTTTTTCCTCTAAAAATTTCATCCATGAGAGAGAGTAGAGAGAGAAAATGAAGCCATGAAGAAAACAAACCATGAAAAGGGTTGTAGATCTTCCAAGATGCAAGAATATGTCATTAGTTTGCAAGATAGTTGAGTAAATATTTTTCTATAATTTCATGGAATTTTCTGCTGATCTTGGGTTTGATTTAACAAGGGAATTTCATGATTTTGATCCCAAAAATGAATTCATTAAGTTCAAATTATGCAAGAACAATGATATTATACAAAGAAAAAACAAGGGAAAATAACATAGAATTTTTAGTTCAAGTATGCCACTTTGTGAATGAGCTTAATGAATCAGTGGCTCATGGAATTAGTTTATGATGCTATAGGGTTCCAAGAAGTATTTTCAGATCAATGGAAGTGTCCACAAAGTTTGGAGATCATTGGAAAGTAAGAAGGTAGTTATTTTCCCATTTATACCTAATATTATCATGCTTAATTTTTATGATTCTATAAAAATGCCATATATTTTGTTTGGATACTTTGTGATGAATTTTCATTGTTGGCTGGTTGTTTGAAGGGTTTTATGACCCTAGGATGTCAATTTTTTAAGGTGTTATCATGCTAAAATTTTTATGAAATTGTATGGCATAATATGAATTTATGATTTTATGATTACCATTGATGATTTTATGAGATGCTATGATAATATGCTTGCATAATTGGATGTAATTATTGAGATTCTTTGAATCTCATTCCTTTCCAAATATTAACTATGTTAGGACAAGAACATGGAAGTATTCAAACAAATGCAAGAGAAATGAAGAAGATGATGGAGAATTACTTGATTTTGCAAATTATAATATTAAGTTGAGAAAATATGTATTATGTTATTTATTAGATGGAATTCTGTAATTATGCATGATTATGTCCTTAAAGTCCTCTTATGATGTTATGTGTTGATTTGGAATAATAAATGTTGATGCATGAGATTTATGGAGTTTATTATATGAATTATGGTATAATTATGAACAAGATGACTAGTAGAAGTTGAAATAAGGAAACTCTATTTAAAACAGAGAATTTATTTTAAGGGTTATACATTCTCTGAAAGTAGATTCAATAATCTTTCCAAAGAGATAAAGATTACTTAAATTGGACAAGTATATGATTTATAATGAAATTTTAAATTTAGGATTCAAAAATAAGGAAAGATAGGAAAACTGGAACCTTGATCCTAGATACTGGAAATTTCAAAAAATATTATAAAATCGTACATAGCTCTAAAAATTCATTGATTTATATGTGTGGAAATGTCTATGTCGTAGCTTTAATATGCCACTGGTTTGAGTGTAATTGGAGCTATATAACAAGAGTTATACATATTTCTCTAAGACTTTTTTAGTTAAAGTTGAGCTCTAACCTCTATTAATTTAAGTTAATGTCATACCCTGTACAGGTTGAATAAGTATACAAGAAAAATATCTCTAGAAAGTAGACTCACAGGGATTTTCAATAACATAAGGAATATATGAATTGGTCTAGAGAATGCTCTGTTTCATATTTTTTCCATGAAGAAAATATTTTAAGATATTTTTATAGACTTGAATCACTATGATATGATTTTTTCTATAATTAGTTATGAATTTTTGAAGTTCATCGGTTAAAATTGAAATGACACAATGAACAGTACATGGAATTTTAGAAAAATCTGTTTTGATATTTTTATGCAATCAAGTCTCTAATCATACAATAATGGATATGATTGGAGTCCAATACATGAGAAATGGACTTAAGTATAAGGTGCTACAAATACCATCAGGACCAATAACTTTACCATTATCTATTCTCTTAAGAACTTCTTTTACCTCTTCAACCCGAATCCTACGATAGAAGTTCAAATTGAGATCATCTTCATAAGTTGTTAATCATTAAGCATCAATAGTTATACCCAATCCATTACTGAAAAGCTTATAAAAATAGCTTTCCCATCTTTCTTTGATATCATCATCTGTAACCAAAATTTTTCCTTTCTCATCCTTAATACATCTTACTTGGTCTAAATCTCTTGACTTTCTTTTCCTTCTTTTGACAATTCTATAAATCTTACATTCACCATTCTTCATTCCTAAATCCTAGTAGAATTCCTCAAAAGCTTTAGATCTAGTCTCATTCACTACTTTCTTAGTCTCTTTTTTAGGCAACCGATAACATTTCCAATTTTTATTATTATTGCACACATATAAGGTTTTCAAACACTATTTCTTATATTTGACTTTCTCCTGCACACTCTCATTTCACCACCAAGATTCTTTATCCTTAGATCCAAAACCTTTAGATTCATCCAATACTGCTTTAGCGGTATCTCTAATCATTTTAACAATCTCATCTCATAAGATGTTAGTACTTCCTAGCGAGTCCCAATTAGCTTTCTCCATGACTTTTCTTGTAAATGTTACTTGTTTTTTACCTTTTAGTTGCTACCACTTAATCCTAGGATTTAAGGTTTTTCGGCCCTTTAGTTTACGATTTTTAACTAACACATCAAGGACTAAAACCTTATATTGTGAAGTTAAGCTCTCCCCAGAGATTACTTTACAGTCTTTACAAGTTCTTCTATCTGAGTTCCTTACCAGAAAGAAGTCAATTTGCGACCTGTAGACTCCACTCTTATATGTGATTAAATGCTTCTCCTGCTTCTTGAAATAAGTGTTTACAATCGTGAGGTTATAAACCATTAAAAAATCAAGAATGGAATGCCCTTCCTTATTTACTTCTCCAAAACCAAAACTATCATGAGCTCCCATATATTACCTTGTCTCTTTTCCCACATGATCATTAAGGTCTCCCCTAATGAGGATCTTTTCCTCTTGTGAGATATCTCAAACCAAGTCCTCCAAATTTTCCCAAAACTTTTCCTTAATATATGCTTCCAACCCTACTTGAGGTGCATAAACACTAATAATATTGAGAGTATCGTGTCCAATAGTCAATTTTAAGGATAAGATTATATCTCTAATCCTTCTGACTCCTACCATATTCTTTTTCCAATCTTTGTCTACAATAATACCAACTTCATTCTTTATTCTAACCTTCCCTATGTACTAAAGTTTAAAACCAATAATGTCTAACTCCTTAACTTTTTCTCCCACCCATTTAGTTTCTTGAAGATATAAGATGTTAATTCTCCTTCGAATCATGGCATCCACCATCTTCATAGATTTACTTGTTAACGTATCAATATTCCAAGAACCAAATCAAATCTTACTTTTCTAAACTAACTTCTTTACCCACATTCATTTAGAATGATGTGGGAACCCTTATTTATTTAACATTACAGTCGGGCGCCGATATAGCGACTCTAACTCATTTGACACTGCATTCTAGCCATACAGCGCGTTACTTCTGGACAACAACCTAGCCTTAGCACATATATGTCTCTGATCCATATCATAAAGATTCAACAGATTTATATGTTGACTGTCGAGGGCCTAACACAACCCTTCTCCTTTACCCGGGTTTGTGACCGGCTATGACACTACATAGGTGGAGTTAACCATCAATATACTATATAAAATATAAAAAAGTATGTAACACCACATTATTTGCAATTCATAATTATTACACCTAATCTCAAACTCTGTAAAATACAAAGGACCTACACTGCACAAGATCCGACTCAACTCTAGTTTTAATTTTATACCATGATTTTTGCAGTAACTACTTGCTTATAAAGATTTTTTATAGGTAGAAATTATGCAAAAACAAGTTTATAACAATCCAGAATGCTCCTCATGAACCATCCTATAGTATTGGAGATAGAGAAAGAAAGTGGAACCTACTAACATGTAGGTCCCAATTCTGTAAATCCATCAGTGTCATAAATCTTGGATCAACAACTAGAAGTTTCTCTAGTCATTATAAGCGAAGTTCCAATGAGATACAATGCATCTCAATCAAAACAATTTCTTCTGGATATTCATAATCAGTACCTAGAGAAGTAGGAACCATAATACAAACTAAGTTAATCTCAAAAAGTCCCCTTCTTCACAGTGCACTTGTACATTTTAGAGAACCAGAACACTCTGATATGTTGTACTGCAGCTTCCATGGCATCAAAATAAGTTCTTCCAGCTATAACCCACCAACAAGGGCTACCCTGTACCTTCATAATAAGAGGGAGGGAAAAAGGCTGTGAAAATGTTGACACATACAAGAGCAATAAGATTAATTTCCCAACTCATTCATATGTTAGAAGTTAATTAAGAATCCTACACGTGGTCTATGAGCCTTTAATCTGAATCTGTGCACTCTTAGAATACTAAATCATGCTAGAGATGGACAACATTTATGGTTTGACCTAGTATAATCCAAGACCACAATGAACCCAGTTTCTGGGCTACCGGAAAACAGTAGCACAGCAAATATTTTTTCCATTCATATTTAATCTCTAGATTTTATGTTTTTTTATTATTAATCATTATTTTTTACGGTTTTTCTGTGTTCTTACTTCTTTTAAAATTAAAAAAATTATGTAGCTGGATGGTCCGAATTTGCTACCCTTCATTATACCACACAAATGTATATGAAGTTTAGACTTTTCAATTATGATAAATTTGGCTCACTGATCTTACAACCAAGCTTTATGCTTTTATTGAAGTTTTGTTGTTACTTAGAACCTAAGTAATTAGAGAAAGAAATTGTAAAAGGTAGTTACTTGCTCTGATTCTCTTGGAGCTCCTGTTCAAGTGTGTTGTAGAATCCAAATCCTCATCCCCTTCCTCTTTGTTTTCTGATATAAATGCTCTAATTATGAACACCTACCAGTGAAAACTAAATACTTGAGAATTTTGACGGTCTCAAAAATCAAGAGCTGGCATAAGTCTACTTAATGATCACCTTAAATTCTGTGGGTTTGATCAGTTGAAACACCAATGCATCCCCATCAACTAGTTCATGATCAATTGCAAAACCTCGCCAACCGCCACTGAGACCAGTTTTATCAGCAAGGTATTTGGTGGGAGATTCGTTCCCATCGTCATCTATTAGAGTTATGGTTTCATCATCGTGAGGAAGATAAGTTTTGCAGAAATGAACTGGAAGACCCTGTTCAAAACAAGCAAGAAAAACTCAGATGATCCTCTTTTTTCATCACAGATTTACCATTAAAGGAAATCATTAGTGAGGAATAAAGAAAAAAGAGTATTCTCTTGTGATGAGATACACATTACACTTTACTTACCAGCCAAAATCCTCCAGTAACATGTGATTGGAGCATAGGCTTGACAAAACTTGGGTATTTAGAATCTAAACCAGAGAGAAGCTCTTCTGCTCTATCAATTGCATATTGCCTAACATCATCTGGAGCATAAACTCGATTAAGCAAGTCCCTTCTCTGATAGGACCTACAAGTCATTTTCCTCATGAAAAATATAGTCTAAAAGGAAGCAAGAAAAAGTGAAGAGTACGAAACTTGAGTTCACCTTCTTGGTCTCTGCAAAGGTTCAAGTGGGACCTTGCAAGAATAAAGCAATTCCAATCAAAAAAGGATAAAGCAACAAAAACCTTTCAAAAGAAAAGGCACAAAGCCATTATAGAAAGAGGCCAATAGGATATGTATATATAAAGAACAGAAGATTGAAGACTAACTTCCTTGTAGTTTGGAGGAGGTAAGTTTGCTACGCGACTAGACCTTCTCACGGGAGCCGAAGAAGGGCTCACTGGTTGACGTGGCGCCCTCGGCTTCGCCTGTAAAAAGCAAAAAGTAGACCCACAAAAGCTCATAAGAGTGTCTGAAGCAAAAGAGAAGAAAAGGAGATAAAGTAAATACCCACAGGGGAAGGCTTAGGTGATGGTGAAGGTTTCAAAGCACTGGCAAGCTTGTTGAGGTTTAGCTCCTCTATTCTCTTCTTGTTTTCTTCCAGCCTCTGTCTCCTACATTCCTCGTATGCTGACTTAGAAACCACCATTTTTTAGTTTGAATCAGAGAAAGGTAGATTTTTCTTCAGAAGTGTTTTGCGGAAATGGGAAAAGGAGCAAGAGGGAGAACACCACGAGTGAAGGAAGGGAAAGAGTCTATCGTCGCAAATGTAAGGCCTTTTCTTTCTCTTTTGGTGGGGGCACGTGAGCGCCATATTGCCAAATATAAGCCTTCAATTCAAATTCGAAAAGAAGCAGTAGGGCAACTTCGACTTCAAGCAACCTAGAGCTACCATGGGCCTCTAATAAAATATTGTCATAACCGATTTAGACGTTGAAGAGTGGTGTAAGATTCAAGGAAGGGTGTCATTTGGGATTAAAATAATATATTTTAAATAAATAATATAAATTTAAATAAATTTGATAATTTAATTAAAATTTTAACCTAAATAATATTAAATTATCAATCTATCATTCATCACAAAAAAATTATTAATAAATTTCATAACTCAATATTTAAATTTAAATAAGCTAATATTCATCTCTAATCAACTAATAATCATTATTACATTATTTGTTAAGTAAATTTATAATTTTCAATAACTATATATATATCATAATAATACTTATATAATATTATAATATAAAAAAATTTTATACTAGTATTATTTTGTCTTGAAAACTAATTTTTTTAAAAAATAAATTTAAAAAATGGGACTAATTTATGATTGGTTCACAAGTGTTTAAGCAAATTTAAACTTAGTTCTTAATCGGTTCACACCAGTTCTTAAACCAACTGGTCATATCCTTTGTCCAGATCAGATGTAGAACCGTTTCGCAAGTAAACTTGTCAAAACAAACCAATCCAATCTAGTTCCTACAACAATGCTAAAAAGATATAATAGGATTAGGATATGTAAAAAAAATATTTTTAGAAAAGGATCTCTAATTTTTTCAATCTCCCATAAAGATTTGAGTTCTTTTTAGAGAAAAAAATGATTGGACAAAATTATCCTTATAATTTTTTTCAGTAAAATGAACTAAATTTTTAAGTAAACTGAAATAAATTTTCAAATAAAATGAATTAATTTTCCTACTAAATTGAATTGAATTTGCAAGTGTACTAAATAATTTCTAAGTAAAGTGAACTAATTTTTTAAGTAAACTAAATTAAATTTTTAACTAGATTGAACTAAATTTTTAAGTGAATTGAACTAATTTTTTAAGTGGATTAAACTAATTTTTCAAGTAAAATAAATTAAATTTCCAAGTAAATTGAATTAAATTTCAAGGTATATTAAACTAAATTTTCAAGTATAATGAACTAATTTTTTGAGTAAAATGAAGTAATTTTCAAATGAAATAGGCTACATTACCAAGTTCAATGAAAAAGACTTGAAAAAACTTGGAATTTCAAATTTAGAAAATTAATTTACTTTATTTATAAAATTAGTTCAATTCATTTAAAAAATTAGTTCATTCCATTTAAAAATTTAATTTAATCTACTTTAAAATTTGGTTCATTTTACTTAAAAATTTAGTATAGTTCATTTAAAAAATTAATTTATTTCACTTAAAATTTTATTTTAATTCAGTTGAAAATTTAGTTTAGTTCACTTAGAAAATTAGTTTAATTCACTTAAAAAATTAATTTATTTTACTTGAAAAAAATTATTTAAATAATTTTGTCCATTCATTCCTTTTTCTTGGCCAAGGATCGAAATCCTTTTGGTAATTGAAAAAATTAGGGATCTTATGAGAAATATTTTTCTTTCGGATTCCTAAAATGACATTTTTCCCTACTGCTGTTTATTTTTTTATTTGAGTTCATCATCCTTTAAATAGGTAGCGCTCTAATATGGATTTGGACATTTGGATAAAATTGGAGCATATGATGAAGAAAATTACCTAATTACCTAATTGATGTAAATCTTATGTATTATACAAAAAAAAAGTCGTAATTTATGAGTATTATAACTTATTGTTAATTTAATATTGATGATATTGATTGATATAATGACCATATACAAGCTCTAATAATTATGGCACTAAATCTGAAAAATAAGTTATTGTTTATGTCTTATAAATATTGTGATTTGCTGTAAATTTTATGTTTTATATTATATATTAATATGTATTTTTTTACTTAAATTGAAATTATATAATCTTTTATTTTACCCCAAAAAAATAAATTATATAGTCTTCTTTTTTAATATGTATACACATCTATGTTAAACAAAAAATATTTTGTATTTTAATTCTATTTAAAATTTTCTTTAAAATACTTTACATTAAATTTAAATAAAAATATATTTTTATTTTAAAAATTAAATTTAAATTTTATTAAAGTTCAGTATAATTTCATATTTTATTTATGTATATTTCAAAAATAAAGAATATATGATTCTATTCTTCTGTGACTTATTCAATCTTTGTGATAATCAATGCTTAAAAAAATTAATGCACTACAAAAAAAATATAAGGGAAATTATAAATGAGGACCTGTATATATGATAATTATTAAATGACATTCCAGATGCTATGTATCTTCTTAATTTTACTACTTAATTTTTAAGTTTTCATCACTTTTTATTACTTAAAAGTTTTTCTTTGGTATTAGCCCTCAACAAATGCTCAAGTGTGATTCCCCCCAAGAATACATCATCCTATTCTTCTGATTCACTGACTCGTGGCTTGTGCCCCAATGTTTTTTGCTTTGACTATCAAATATAAATTTAATATAAATTAATATAAAATATATAAAAGTTAAAAAAATATTATTTGTAAGCCATAAACAAAACCCAAACATAAAAATGTAAAGAGTGACATTATTTGTATACAAAAGAAAAAGGAATATTATTTATAAATTATGAACCACACAATTTATCTTAAATTCGGTACAAATGTATACGGTCCAGTTTTTTCAAAAATGCCATGCTTTTTGTTTTACTCTTCAAAACAGACCTGACTGATTGTTAACTAAATATCATGTAAAGAAACAAAAAAATAAAGAATAATGAAAGCACTTTGTGGCGGATCAGCCAGGCAACCATCCAACAAATTGAACAATGAAGTGTTTCTTTGATAGTATTTTCTGTTTTCTTGTTCTCAAAACAATTTTATAAAATTATTTTTAAAAATAAATATTGAAAACAAGAAAATAAAAAAAATCTGTTTAAATAGTTATTCTCAAAATTATCACTAGTAAGTAATAGATGAATTATTCAAAATTTATAATTTTACCATCAATAAAATAAATGTTTTTCACTATTTCTTTTATTTTTTAGAACAAAAACTACAAAACACCTTAAAAATATTCTAAATTTTCTGTTCTTTTATTTTTCTATTTTTCAGAACAGTTTATAAAAAATAGGTTTACCAAACAAATTTTTTTATTTTTCTATTTTCAAAAACAGAAAAACTGTTTTTAAAACCTGCATCAAACAGGTCCAAAATTACTTGAATCCTAAAGAATAAATGTCAACTATTTTGCATATCAATTGTTATACACAAAACTGAAAACTTCAGGGTGATTCAACAAGTCATAATTAAAATAAAGAATCACTAGTTCCATCAGATCCATGGGTTACTAAACTGTTAGCTCCATTGACACTGCAAAGTACAGCAACAGCATTACCCAATATAACAGGCAAGTAGCTTCTCTACCCCTTTATTTGCTCTTTAACCGTCTTATTTACAAGTTTCCGTCCTCGCCACTCATTAAACTCACAATACACACACACACACACACATCTCTATTTTGATTAAAACTACAACAACCAAGCAGGCCTCTAACACTGCAAATATCTTTGTACATACAAAACATCTTGCAAGCATCTCCTTAACTCACCCCCGCATCAAGCAAGTAGATGATCAATAATTTACCTAGGTGGGCTCTTCCCATGCAACCTCGATCTATAATCAACACTTGAACCGTTTCAGTTACTCTGCATAAAGGTAATACTGTCCAGTACAAGTTCTTGCAGGAAATCAAATGTACTATACTCTCTTGCAATGAAGTTTGTTATTAAGTATTTCCTTGAGTCAGACTTGAAAATAATATCATAATCTAGAGCGTCGGATACACTTGATACCACTGAAGGGCGAATGCCGGCTAGCAGAAGCAAAGGGCCTCCCATTTAGAGTCCCTGAAGATTTAACATCCCATTCCTCAATATTCTTTGGAACACAAACATCGAAAAGAAACTGACCAAGGACACTATGAGCATTGATGCTTGGGGGACTGGGCAGAGAAATAGATTTTTCTTTCTGTTCATCCTGTGGGGTGCTGGAGTCTCTACTGTCATGATATGCTGCAGAACTCGGCAAAAAGAAGTGATCACTTGGCTCTAATGCAACTCTTCTAAGGCTCTGATTTGAATTGATTGCCGCCTTCTGAAGATCACAGATTAACTCAGAAATCTCATCATGCATACTTTCCATTCCAGTTCTTTCCCGTTCAAGTATCTTTTTATGAGAATAAATTGAGGTAGCCTTCTCCAACAAATGGGTCACAGCAATTCTGTATTGGATAGGATGATGTTTGTAATGACCTGGAGCAACAGAAAGATTAGATTGTGCCCAAATAGGATGATATGTGTAAACTAGTATATTTACAAACTAAGGAATAGATTGTGCCCAAATATACAGATAGAACAAGACTAAGATATTAAACTTCAGCTTCCAGAATGCATGCAGCAACCTTCACTATTTTTTTGACCAAATCATTTAATCAAAAACCACACCGAAGTCAGCATTGCAATCAATAATTCTTTGGTAGTAATGCACGAGTGTGAATAACCATAAAAGAGTATCAGACAAACCTAGGTGAGAAGAGCTACTAAGCTTTACAAGGTTAACATCTCCTCCAAGATCTTGTAATCGTTGGCCAAAAGTATGGATACTACGGTATGCCACAAGGTCATCCTTCTCTGAACAGAAAATGAGAAATGGAGCTCCCAAATTCTGAAGAGAAAAATGAAAATTAGCATAAATTAAATCAACAGAACCATACCCAGGAAAAACTCCAAGTGGTCAGAATGGATACTTACAATAGAAGAATATAAAGCTTGCCAATGTTCAGCAGCTAGGGATTCAAACCTAGTCAGGTATAAAGCATCAAAACCAGAAGCCAAACATTTTGCTATCCAGGAAAGAAGCTTTGATGGTCCTGGCACTTTTACTACTGCTGGGTGTACAGCAAAGCGGATGCCAAAATCACTTGTAACATCTACTGGACCAGAATCATAGATGTGTCCAGAAACACAGTTCCTGAGCAGTTGATAGTTATGCTTCACATGGTAAAACAATAATTAATAAAATCTGTGATGGTAAAAAAGTAGAAGACGTCATCACCCAACAAAAATAGCAAGGAATGAGAAACAGATAGAAAAATCCAGTTACAAACAAGAAAAATGCATTACCAGGTAGAGCTGACCTTCACATTTTCCCTCAATAAGCTGCATTTACATGAAAAGCTATAAGAACGGGCATTTCTAATCCAGCAGAATATACAAACTTCAACCGCTAGGTTCTCTAAACCAAAGATAAGAATGGGTGACCGATCTCACCTGAACTACCTTGTAAAGACATGCTTTTGACCCAGCAGAAAAAGATGCAAATACCACTGGGCATGATCTAGTCCTCAGCTCCTGCATAACCCAAAGAAACTATTTTGTTCAAAACCTAAGATACAAAGCTAAGAAAATATCCACAGAGATTGCAGCCCCATCATCATCAAGAGTTTTATGTCTAAGAAATCAAATGAAATCTTGGCACAACTTCCCATTTCTAATACCAACCTTAATAAGCTCATCAAGAACGTAAATTGCCAAGGATAGTGTACTCTCATGATGGAACCTGCAAAAGGGTAAGGCAGTAAATTAAAGAATTCTACCATTAAATGCAGCCAACCAATCATTTCAGATCACAAGAAATCTGACAAGCCACTTATCTGTCACCAACACAAGTCAAACACAGAATATCCTACCCAAATGATTTTTAAATGATTAGCACTTAAGCATGTCTCTACATGTGGTAACAGAAAAGGATTAAAGTCCTTGTTACTGGCTATTTAGTTATGCCCAACATCTTACTCTCATTCTGACATGTCCATTTATCATAGGAACTTTTCTGTTCTCACTCCATTAACCATATTTGAAGGTGAAATTTTTTAACTTTATCGTGGAGCACTTCAACGGTTCCATTTACTGGCTATTTAGTTGCAACTCATTCCCAAACTTGGTTTAATCTATATATGAGCCAAACCGTATAGGCATATACATGCAGATATATCCTTGATTTTGAAATTGAGTGAACCTGATATACATTGCTTGACGATGCCTTTTCTGGTAGTTAAATAGTTTAGTATGCACTTCCTAAAATGTTATCAAATAGTTTAGTATGTGTTTGTTCGTGTGCTTACTTATCTTCATCAACATATTAACACTAGGAATATATCTATGTTGTTGGACATCCAAAGTGACCTCCTGACCTCAACATGCACCTTCAATTCACCAAATTTATAAGCAAGAACCTCCAATATCTACAGCTTCAAAACACTTCACTGAGATAAAGATCGATGATAACATCTATATCAAAGAACTGCCAAGCTTATAAAGCTAAAAAACACTTGAATTGCAAGAAATTAACTCGTAATAATTCTTATTATTTATCCACAAAACTAAACACATGCTTGACCACAATATACATGATTAAAATTTCCAGAACAAAGAAATGCTCCGCAACAGCCTCGTTCCCCAAATTCAAGTTGTATTAGATAGATTTGATTTTGGTGAAATTTCATCCTCATCTCCAACCAGGCATGTCATCTTCATTGCTGAAGAGCATATTTATCCAATGAATGCCTCCGGCGACCAATCAAAGCATTTGTTAAGCAACCTACGGAGCTTCAAACCTTAATCGACAATAACAAAACCACATGCAAGAAAGAAACCCAAACAGTCGTCGCAGCAGGAAACTAAAACTCATCACTCAAAAACAGAATTGAAAAAATAAAAAACTGAACGACAAATCACTGAGGCTTTTTCACTGCATCAACGGAGGAACAAATTTTGGGAAAGTTTAAAAGAAATAGTAATGTGGAAAGAAACTCGCGCGAGAAAATCATACCAGCATAACAATTAACAATAGAAATAAACTTACGCAGAGAAATAATGGGCATAACAAACAAGGGAATTCCACCCTAAAGAAGAGTACAAATCCACAAAATCCCATAATTGGCTCTCCTGAACAGAAACCCAAGCAAAGATCACAACGATTCCTTTGAAATCGGTGTCCTCCTTTCTTCCCCAGAAGATATTACCACCTCTGACGCCTCCGCCAGCGTCGCCGTCACCTTCACCTCCCCGCATAGACCCAATTTATAGAACAGCTGAATTTCTAGATTCTGAGAATTTTAGCAAGAATATTAAAAAAAAATAAAATAAAATGGGAATATCACTCTAATGGTTGTTGACTATTTAAGATAACAGTGATGGTGAGGAACGAAAGGAGTAGTGTTCATCTGAGACAGCACATAACTGATGAATCATTGTTGGTGGCTCGCGGCTGCTAATTCTGGCGGATCCCCTCTCTCTTTCTCTCTCTGCGAATAATGCCAAAATCTGAGAATGTGAATGGGACCACGTGATATTATTAACCACGCGCCTCCACGCATTCTATTCCAGGATAATGCTCTCTCTCCACCCTTTATCCATCCTCGTTATCTCATTATTTTAGTTTAATTTTTCAGTTTTTTTTAATTGAAACATAAAATTAAAAATCTTAGAAAAATATGAAAAATCAGCCGGCGGCGGTTTGTTTAAGCTTCTAATAGAAGGGATTTTCATATTATTTAAAAAGTGATTTAATTGTTTAAAAATTTAAAAAAATATAGAAATTATTTTGGTTAGAATAAAAAATATTTTTAAATTATTTAGTAAATAAAAAAATATGTATTTATTTTACAATATTTCTATGGGATTAAAAATTGTTATTTTTATAATTTTTAAAATTATTTCAGATTTTTTTTAGAAGTTATTTAGAATAATTTCTCAAAATAAGTAAAAAATTATTTTTTTTAGATTTTGATTATTTTTAAAAGTTTAAACAAACACTTAAACAAATTTTAAAAATATTTTTTATATAAAAAAATAATTTTAACATAAAAAAAATTGAAACAAACCAGCTCTAAATCAATATATTTTAAATTTATTATTTTTGACCAACTTAAAGTTATTATTTTTTTTTGCCACAAACTTAAAGTTACTATTCATAATATCCATTAAAACTGTACTTAGTGTATTATGATCCTTCCTGTATTATTATCGGTGTGCTTTTATTTAAAAATACCAGTGAGTTTAAAACATTTTTTTTAGCAACAAAATATCTCTATTAATAACTGAAATTAATTTTTTTAGATATAGAGATAATTAATATGACTTTTGTCTCTCCTAAAAACGTTTTAATAATATTAGATATTAAAAAGATCATATTAAAATTTTAAGAAAAATACGTAATAAATTTAAAAATTATCAATAGTTATTCATTTTTATATTTTTAAAACCATTTAATTTTTATATTTTTAAATATCATGAATTAAATTATACGTGTTTAATTATTATTTTTAATTTGTGGAAAAAATTCCCAACAAAATTGCAGATTTGGCACACAGTTTATTTATTATACAACAGTATGTTTAGTATAGTTCCTTCCTATGTTTTAAAAGTCAATTATTATTATTATGCTTTTATTGGTAATAAAATCTTTATATTACTTATATCAAATAAATTATCACATTAGCTCGGTAATAAAGGTCCAATATTGTTGTCTATATCAAAATTATTAGTGGTTAATTTGACAGCTATCCTGAAAATTTTGTCCATAAAACACTCAAAAACTTATCTTATCCAACCACCAGAATGTTTCCACTAGCAGCACGTTATAGTATTAATTAGTTTCTATTTTTAAAAGGTCAATTAGTATTATTACACTAATTTTGGTTTTTTTTTTTGAGAAATATTGTTGAGCCTATCTTCTTCCAAAATATCATCCTCTCCAATAAGAGATAAATTAAAATCTTGTTATTGTTGCCATGAATTGGATTTAAGCATTTACATTCGGGCGGGACAAAAACTTTACAATTAAAAATACATTAACCGTACTAATTGGCGTCTGGTCAAGTGGTAAGGGACTTGACCAGCATTTCTCAGAGTTGGGTTTTCGATTCTCAAGGAATGCAGCATCATTAAAAAAATTAGGACCTCAAAAAGATTTTTTTATCGGTACTCGTGAGTCGCCATAAGTCTTATATAGCGGGATACGGATTAATCTGGAACGAGCAATGAATCTAGGATATCCCAAGATAGCAAGTGATGAAATATCAAAAAATATATTAGCCGCAATACTTGAATTAATTTTATAAAGAAAAGTAAAGTAACTTAATTGCAATTTTTGTAATAATATAAGGATCCATGCATTTTTCAAGATTTGATATGGTTTCATTTTTGGCTGAGGTGGTATATGAAATAACGAGACCTTGTGCCAAAGAGCATAGACTCTACACTCTTTTGTAGAAAGATAGCTCACAGTAAATAAAAGAATTTATATGTAACATTTTTATGTTTATTGTAAAAATTTTAAATGAAATATTGTAAATATTTTACTAATCATATGATAATAATATTGATTAGCAATGCAAGCATCTACAAAAATTGCTTCGGGTTTTAAAAGAAGGCTCAAGTTTTTCGGATCTTTGCTATTTTGAATAGACTCTTCAGTTTGGGCAAGCTTCAATTATATTATTCAACTATAAAAAATTAATCACTTTCTTTTTTTCACCTAGTAATATACGCACTCACACATTCAGGACAGCATCATGTTATAAGAGGAATTTGATCTCGTAACCTTTCTCCACTTAAAAAGTACTTTTATTTCGTTTGTATAAAAAAAAAAAAAAGCTGATGTCACTAGATTATTAAACTATTAAAAGAAAAAAAGTACTCACGTGTTATTTGTCATTATAGAATATGAGGTCCTTGAAAAAGCAAACAAAACTCATGTAGATGGGCCCAATCCAGAACAATGTACTTGAACTGGGAATAAAGCCCATCCAAGAAAAGTTTGTTTCCTTGAAAAGAAAAGAAATCTTATCCAAAAAAGAAGAAAAAAAAAAACAAAAGAACAACTAATGGAGAGGAATCGCAAAATTTTCGTTCAGAAGTAGTAGTAATTTTAAAATACTAATAAATTAAAATATTAAACATCTTGTTGCGATTTAGAGAATATGCATTATAATTTTAACAAAATATTAATAATAACATATTTTTATTATATTTATAAGTAATTTCATTTTTTAATATTTCTTAACTAACAATAAGTTAAAGATTGTTATGTATTTTTTTAAAAGAAATAAAAAATTAATAGGATCAGCTAAGTACTACAGCTTATTTAAGAGAATTTGATTGGATGAATTGAAAAGAAAAAGAAGAAGTAATAGATTTTTCCAGTCCATCGATCCCCTTCCAAACCCCATGTCATTAAAATTAAATGGGGTCAGGCTAAACTGACTTTATTAATTATCATATCTGTTATCACTATGATTAATTGTAAGATATGATTTCACCGTAGTCTCATTTTACTACTACTCTTTTTACTTTTTTTAATTTGTCATATTTAAAGAAAATTATTTTTTATTTTAAAATTTTAAAATAATATTAATTACTACTTTTTCACTAATATTCTCATCTATTATTTTAAAAGTTAAAGATAACATTAATTATTTTTTATCTATTTATTTTTGTAAAAAACATATTAATAAATTTAAAAAAAATTAATGAATTAATTATATTTTTTAACCTATGCAATAAAATATTAAATGACACTTTAAAAGAAAGGAAGATAGTATATAACCCAACTTTCCAACATAACGGCGCTATTATTATCCATCAAATTTTGTTGCAGAACCATGCAACCATTATTTCTTTATCATTTATGCCATTACTAAATGGCTTCATCATACATCATTATTATCACTATCTTCCATGTTTATTAATCATTATGATTGTGCTAAAAACATACCTCCTCCCTCCAATATTATAAGTCAACATAAGATTTTTTTTTTCATAATATAAAACAATATGTAATGATTTGTTATTTTTATCTCTTATTTATTATATTTTTAATATTATAATTTGTATTATATTTAATGAAATGGATGAAATTAATAGGATATAATTAAAAATTTTTGGTTTTTTAAATATTTAAAAATGTAATAAGTGTTTCTTAATATGCATAAAATCTTTCTCATTATCTTATAATATAGAATGGAGAGAGTATATCTAGTTTGGTTGAATTTATAATTGCATTTTTATGAATAAGTGGGATTGGACTTATAGTACCCCTTTTATTTCAAAATACAGGGTGGAATTTTAAAAAAATAATGTTTTAAAATAGAAGTTACTTTTTGAAAGTTTGTGAGTATTTAATGCTTTATCTTTAATTTAACTCATACTCCATCTGGTCCTTAATATAAGGCCCTTTTAACCGAATCACGCGAATTAAGAATTAGAATTAAAACTAACTAAGTACCTTGATTTTTCCGAAAATTCTAATATTTTTCCAAAATTACTCTTATTTAATCTCTCTCTTTCTCTTTGAATACATTAAATAGGGGCATTTTTTCTGAAAATGTATAATAAATACTACTTCGTATATTGTAAATGATCTTATATTTAGGATCAGAGTAAAGGATCTTATATATATGACCGGAAGGAGTATTTATAATACTCCCTTCTATCTTAAATTTAGAGCATTTTGCTTTGGTCATAAATGTAATATCCTTTTTAAAATACAAAGTAATATTTATCACACATTTAAAAAAATTCATATTTAACTCATCTCAAAGAAAGAGAGAGATTAAATAAGGATAGTTTTGGAAAACTGTTTTAATTTTTGAAAAAATTAAGATAATTAACTAACTTTAACTCCTATTATTAATCTGCGTGATTTAGTTAAAAAGATTTTATATTAAACATCAAATAGGGTAATATTATGAGAGAGAAGAATAAAAAAACTATGATAGAGAGAGAATAATCTATTTTTACCCCTATTAAATGAGGACAATTTTAAAAAATTATAAAAATTTTTTAAAGAATCAATATCCCTTTAATGAATATAAGGTAGGTTAGTACAATTTATATTTTGAGATCGAGGGAATATTAGTTAAGTATTTTAAGATTTTTAATAAAAAACTAAAACATTTCTATAAAGTCTATAGATATTATAATTATGATGAAAAACTTAGTTAATAACTTTTGTCTCATTTGTTTGGGGTTTAATTTTTAATTTTTGTGTATGAAACATATTTAGTTTTGAAGGATTTACCTTCTTACTCTCAATACTCAAAAGATATTAATCCTTACTTTCAATGAGGAATATTTTTAATCCACAAAAAAAAGTCTATAAATATTCTTATGATGAATATATATATATATATATATTTACTTCCAGATTAAGATCTCAAGGGTCCTTTTGAAGCATAGGTTTTTTTCTGGGGTAAACGGGTTGCTTTTTATAAAAGCATGTTAAGCAGTACCTGGATTACTTTTTGTTTTATTTAGGAAAAAAAAAGTATGTGAACACTTTTACACCATTTTACATGATCAAATTAATAAACATCGGAAAAAAATAATTTTTAATACATAACACGGGGAAGAGTCTTCAACTTTTGTAGAAGACTGAAAGCAGCATCATGTGCTTCACTAATTGGAGAAGATCGATGTAAAGCATTCCCTACCACCCAGAAATGAATGATCACCTGGATAAGCTAAAGGGTGTGGTATTGTCCACATTGTGGACAAAGTAATCATCATGGAGGGTCTATGTATGTATGTACGCTGGTTCTTATAAATCCGACAATATTGCCTGTCACACTTTGTTCTTGATCTTTCTTAACCAATATTATGTCACCTTCTATCCTTTTTCTGGCCGACCCTTAATTTATAATTTATAATTATTCAAAGAACATAAACAAAAGCTGCTTTCTTTGCCTCTTTGCTCACTTGGATCACTTGTTGCGCGCTTTGATCAGTCCCACCCTTTACCTGTGATTATCAATTATTATGATGTTTGCTTTCAAGGCATGAAATGCCCACCTCTCAGTTGAGTGCCTTTAACATGTTGGATAAGAACAATGATGATACATGGATACATAAGGAAATTGACAACACATTCAAAAACAACACACACATACATATATATACATATTTGGGGTCTGAATTGTGCAGCTTATAGGAATTTATTTTGTTATTATAATTAAATGCATAGCTCAAACATTAGTTGAAATCAAATTTTCTATTTTCTCATAGATCAGATCAATTTAATGTATATGAAATTTTTTACTCCAATAAGTTTATCCCTTTAAATTGTGATAAGTCTTTAAATTTTCTTTCTTTTTTTATTTTCCGGGGTGGGGATGATGGAGCCATCCCTGTAATCCAAGAATTTGGATGCGATGACCAGTCTAGCTATGGGTTCGGGGTCATGGAGTTGTAGATGGTTTGGTTATAGGGTGGGGATGATATTCTTTTTGTTTTCTTTTATTTCTAAGGGATGGGTAATTTTGTAAATGTTGCTACCCTATGATTCTTTCAATCATTAACAGTGACCAGAGGACTCAATTAGTTTGATACGCAGGCATTTCTTGAGGTCGAAGGGCTCATGGTCCCCCATCAAATAGGGGATGGAAACATGGAACCATTGCTTGGGATGGAGAGGATATTCCCAAATGGGTCAATGAAAAAGAATAATCCCTTAAAGATCATTTCGAGCTGCGCGGAAAGCTGAAAAGAATCACCCTCTAAAACGTCCAAAAGCAGGTTCCACATTGTTCCGTCTAAAAGATAATCTTTTGTCTCAGAGAGAATATTTCGTCTAAAAACCGAGAATCTATTCCACCTTCTTTTTTTCAATGTCCCCTGTTTACATTTATCTTTTTTCCTTTTATTCACCATCTCTTGACCGTTAAGATGTAACCGTCTTCTCCCTATAATCCCTAATTTATTGGGATATTTCATAAATTGCCATTATGGAGTATCACGCTCTTTTAGTGTGATCCCTGATTTTTCGCCCTGCAGTTATGATTCTGTGACTGTTATGATCTCATAACTGTTATTCCTAGCCGGGTGTTTTTGAGATAAAACAGCTTTCGTAGAGAAACCCGTATATGACCGAGATATTGTTCAGTCGGACGATCATTTGGCCATACAATTACTCGGCCTTATCATTCGATAACCGATGTGTTACTCGGTTCGTAGCGCTTAAGCTTGGCCTCCGAATTATAGCTTGGTGTATATGAGCCCGGAAGGTGAGGCTTCAAAAGAGCGTATATCCACCTCGGACTTGTAACCTCGGCACGTTCATTTCGATACGTACACTAGCCCCCCAAGCCTCGAGTCCAATCTGGATGAGAGGGTTCTGAATTGTGTGGTCGGCTAACAACTGGCTTTTTGAATTTAAATCGCTTCAGTTCCTTAGGGATTCCAGAACCTTCCCATAGGCTCTTTGACGTTTTAATTTTCAAAACGGTAATGCGCTTACACGTACAGCCGCGTGCAGCGTCATTTAATGCTGCGTCTTTTCGTCAGCCAAATCACGTTACCCAATGGTGACGATTGGCTCCCCCAAAATCATGATTATTTTGCTCGTTTTCGAGGAGAAGGATACATATTGGACTTGGGTGCTCATCCTCTTATTTCATCCTACCTCTGCTTTTCATCTTCTTTGAATCTCTTCGTCGTCTTTGACCTCCTTTTCCTTGCCCCTTCCGTCATTTTTCCAGGTACGCCCTCTTCTGTGTTCTCCCCTTTTCTCAAGTACTTCACATTATTCTATACTTTTCCCATTCACCATGAGTTCAAACCGTGGATCCGAGGCATCGGCTGGGTCGTCCTCTCCTCAAATCCTGATAGAGAGAGAAGTTCTGGGCATCGGAGAAGAACTTTCACCATCAAACTCTCCCGTCCCCAGCACAGAATTAAATTTTCATCCGGCCGACTTTCCAACCGAAAGGGAGGCTTCATCTTCGGCTATGGCAGTGCAAATGGCCGTTCAAAACCCCCGAAAGGTTATTCCTAGAGTTCAGAGAGATCCAGTTCCTGACATTCGGCTTCCGGGATATTATTGGGTAAAGGGAGAAGTTGGATCTTATCACTCTAAATTTCGGACTGCTGAATCGATCATAGAAATGAGGAAATCCATCCCTCTGTCTAGCAGACAAATTGAGGAGGCTGTGGTTGCCGAGCCGTGTACAGAAGATGAGCATGTTTTTATGTCGGCACAACGAGGGCAAACACATTTTACTTATATGTATAAAACATTATTTGAGTCACTGGGAGTTGGCCTTCCTTTCTCGGAGTTTGAATGCGCTGTTTTAAGGGCGTTGAACGTAGCTCCGACTCAGCTTCATCCCAACAGCTGGGCGTTTTTAAAGGCTTTCGAAGTCCTGTGCAGAAAACTGAACATGACACCGACTGCTCCTAAATTTCTCTACTTCTACCAGATCCGATTTGGAAATAAGATCGGCTGGATTTCTCTCAGTGGTATGAATAAAAAGGGAATAATCGGTCCATATACCTCATCCTACAAAGACTTCAAAGGAAGTTTCTTTAAGGTGCGCCCAGCCGAGGGATACTCAGACATGTTCTTTGATGAGAGAGGACGACCCAGATTTCCTTTTTATTGGACTCGGACTCCTATTAAGTTCCAGTCCTGGAGTTACGAGGATATGTCGGCATCCGAAAAGGAGGATGTCGGCCAGTTAAATAAATTACCTCGTCCTCTAAACTGTAAAATATTACTTAGGCTCCCCTACTCTTCAACCCCTAATAAAGATTTTACACGTGAGTGCTGATTTTTCTTTTCCTTATGCAACCATACTTACTTCAGCTTCTAATATATGCTTTCTATTTTGCAGTGGTGATGGGGAAATTTAACTGGCGTTCGATAAAACGCATGGCCCCATCATCTGGACCAAGTGCCGAGAAGTTGCAGGCTCACCTGGATAAAGAAGAGAGAGGTCGCGCTGAAGTAATAGCAACAGCTGAGGTTGTTGAGATTCCCTCCTCTTCACGAAGCCCCCCAAGCAAACGTGCTCGACTTCTGACCACCGATGAGGAGCCTGTATCTTCAGCTCACCAATCTCCTCTGCCTTCTCCTGTTAGACGCTCGCCTTCAGGCATTGATCCAAACACTGCCAAACTTTTCACGAGTAGCGTCCAGGGAATCAGTGACAAAGAGACCTTGCAGCGATTGGGTCCCAAAGCTATTTTGGAATCCATGTCGGCTATGGCCTCGTTTTGTCGGGAGGAGTTTGAGGAAAGCAATCGCCGTCTAGAGGCTGCTAAGGTCGAGCTTCTGGAAGTAACCAACGCGAAGGACAAGGCTTCCTCGGAGCTTGCCGAAGCTTTAAAGTCTCAAGCAGCTCTTCTTCGGCAGGTAGAAGAATTAAAAGGGTCCCTCGATGCTGCCGAGATGAAAGTGCAAGGGGTTGAAAAGGAGCGAGATGCCCTGACGACTGAGGTTGCTTGGGCAAAGAGCGTTGAAGCCGAATCCTCGGCCCTTGCTGCTAATTTGCAGAAAGATTTGGAACAAGCCAAGAATAAACAGGCCGAGCTTGAGGCCGACGTTCAGGAAGCCGTGCAACAAATAATGAAGGAGCACGTAGAGGGCTTTCATAAAGCGCTTCGTCAGGTGCATCTTTTCATGCCGAAAATTGAGCTCTCGGCATTTGATGTAAATAAAGACGTCAAAGATGGTATGCTTGTGGATGAGGAAGAATTGTAGGATATTCCTACAGCTTCGGACCGCCCATCTCCTTGACTGTCTATTTCTTTCCATACTTGGATGTATTGTTCAAACTTATTTCTAAGCAATGATAACAATCTTTTGCCGATTCCTGATGACCTGTCCGTGTTCAAATTTTTGACAAAGTTTAACATAATCCCGTAGTTCTTTCTCGACTAAAATTTAATTTAGCCTCTCGGTTCACTTTTGGCCGAGTTTACGATAGAAACTTTGATTCATACTTGACCAAATTTCAATTCACCGATTCACACTTGACCGAGTCTTTAACAAAAATTTGGTTCAATCTTGACCAAATTTACTTCGAGTGCTCGGTTCATACTTGACCGAATTTTGGTTCAGACTTGACCAAATTTAATTCGAATGCTCGGTTCATACTTGACCGAATTTTCCTCGATTCACACTTGACCGAGTATTGGTTGTAGACCTCGGTTCATACTTGACCGAATTTTCATTTCCTCGATTCACACTTGACCGAGTATTAGTTGTAGACCTCGGTTCATACTTGACCGAATTTTCCTCGATTCACACTTGACCGAGTATTGGTTGTAGACCTCGGTTCATACTTGACCGAATTTTCCTCGATTCACACTTGACCGAGTATTGGTTGTAGACCTCGGTTCATACTTGACCGAATTTTCATTTCCTCGATTCACACTTGACCGAGTATTAGTTGTAGACCTCGGTTCATACTTGACCGAATTTTCCTCGATTCACACTTGACCGAGTATAATAAACATAACCATGAAAAAGAATTTCCCTTTATTAAAACAGATAGGCGTGCCTCGTTAAAACCTTCTCGGCCAAAACCCTCTTTTGCATATTTCGGGACAAAAGACCGAGTTAGGAAAAAGAGTACATCACCTTCCTTGTATACATCAACTAACTGAAATAATTTTTGAGGTGAGAAGCATTCCATGTCCTAGGGATTGCTTCTCCTGACAGCTTTTCTAACCTATATGCTCCATTGCCCAACGCTTCAGTAACCCGGTAAGGTCCTTCCCAATTTGCAGCTAGTTTTCCCTCTCCGACGTTCTTCCTTGCTTCACTCTGCTTTCTCCAAATGAGATCTCCACTAACAAAACTCCTTGGTTTAAGCCTAGAATTATAACGCCGAGCTGCTCTTTGCTTACAAGCTTCTTCCTGTATACGTGCGTTTTCCCTGACCTCCTCGGATAGATCTAGTTCAACTTCCATGTTTTCCTGGTTCATGTGTTGGTCGGGAAGTATTCGCCTCAAGGACGGCTCTCCTACTTCCACCGGGATCATTGCGTCTGCTCCAAAAGTCAACCTAAAAGGAGTTTCTTTGGTGCTTGACTGAGGCGTGCAACGATAGGCCCAAAGGATACTCGGCAATTCCTCGGCCCAAGCCCCCTTTGCCCTTCCCAATCTCTTCTTGAGTTCTCCGAGGATAACCTTGTTCGCCGCTTCTGCCTGTCCATTAGTTTGGGGATGCTCGACCGAAGACACTCGATGCTTGATACCGAGCTGTTCATAGAATTGTTTCAAATTTCCATCAATAAACTGCCTTCCATTATCAGTAACCACCGAGTGAGGAATCCCATACCGACAGATAATATTTCTCCATACGAATTTCCGTACTTGCTGTGCCGTGATCTTAGCTAACGATTCCGCCTCAATCCATTTAGTGAAGTAGTCTATGCCCACTAGTAAGAACTTGACTTGCCCTTTGCCCATCGGAAAAGGTCCGAGAATATCCATTCCCCAGACCATGAATGGCCACGGAGACGTCATTGTGTGCAATTCTTCTGGCGGTGCGTGGCGCAGATTACCAAACCTTTGGCACTCATTACACTTCTTGCTATACTCGGTACAATCAGCTCGCATAGTGGGCCAATAATAACCGGCCCGGATTACTCTTGCTGCCATAGATCTTCCACCAGTATGCATCCCACACACTCCCTCATGGATTTCACTCATAACATACTTTGCCTGTTCAGCAGTGAGGCATTTTAAAAGGGGAGTTGAGAATCCTCGCCTGTATAAATCTCCTCCCATTATTACGTAATGGGAAGACTTCATCTTCAACCTTCTTGCTTCATTTTGGTTGCTGGGTAAGGTCCCTTCGGCCAAATAGTTCCAAATATGGGTCATCCAATCCCGATCCAGGCTGTCTCCGATCATAACCTCATCAAGATCGATACTGGGCTGATGTATTGTTTCCCTGATGATTGTCTCATGTTGCCCGAGCTTCTTAACATTAGCCAATCTGGATAACAGGTCAGCTCGCGAGTTCTCTTCTCTTGGAATGTGCTCAATAGCAAATTCTTGAAAATATTCAGTTAATCGTTTTACCTTGTTCAAATACCTGGCCAGCTGTGGATCTTTAGCCTGGTAAGCCCTCGAGACTTGTTCAGAAACTAACTGTGAATCACTCCGACACCTAACTTGCCTCGCTCCCACTTCTTTAGCTAGTTTTAATCCGGCAATAAGAGCTTCATATTCGGCCTGGTTGTTGGTGACCGAGAAGTCGATTTTAAGAGACTGTTCCAAAATTAGTCCACCAGGACCTTCCAGAATAATTCCCGCACCGCTCCCTTTAGTATTAGAGGAGCCATCTACATAAAGTGTCCATCGGACCCCATCTTTGGAATCGTCAGATGGAGTAAGTTCGGCGACAAAATCAGACAAACATTGCGCCTTAATTGGTCCTCTAGGCTCGTATCTTATACCAAACTCTGACAACTCGACTGACCACGAGATCATTCGTCCGGCTAATTCGGGTTTCCTCAAGACTTGCTTTACAGGGTGGTCGGTTTTCACAATAACCTCATAACTTTGAAAATAAGGTCGTAACCTTCTCGCCGATGTGACCAGAGTCAGGGCTAACTTTTCAATAGTCTGATACCTCGTTTCAGCGTCGTGCAGTATTCGGCTGATGAAGTATACCGGTATCTGCTGCCTGCCCATTTCTTGTACCATCACCGAGCTAATTGCATGTTCGGTCACCGACATATACAATAGTAATTCTTTGTTGGGTGTCGGCCGATTAAGTATCGGAGGTGCTGAGAAGAAACCTTTGAAATTCTGAAACGCCTGCTCGCATTCCTCATTCCACTCGTACCGCGCTGCCTTTTTAAGCAACTTGAAGAACGGCCTAGCTCTCTCTGCTAACCTCGGTACAAAGCGTAATAGTGATGCTAGTCGCCCCGTCAGTTTCTGCACTTCTTTTATGTTTTGGGGGCTTCTCATGTCAATAATAGCTCGGCATTTGTCGGGATTGGCTTCAATACCCCGATGTGTTAACATGAATCCTAAGAATTTCCCCCCGTTAACTCCGAATACGCATTTCTCAGGATTTAACCTCATGTTGTACTTCCGTATTCTTCCGAACACCTCTCCAAGGTCGGCAGCATGCTTGGAGGGATCTTCGGACTTCACTACCATGTCGTCAACATATACTTCCAAGTTTCTCCCGATCTGATCCTGAAATATTTTATCCATCAACCGTTGGTAAGTAGCCCCAGCATTCTTCAGTCCGAACGGCATCACCTGATAACAATAATTAGCGTTCTCAGTCATGAACGCAGTTTTCTCCTCGTCAGGGGGGTACATCCTTATCTGATTATACCCCGAGTAGGCATCCAAAAAGCTGAGCAGGCCACATCCTGACGCTCCATCTACAAGCCGATCTATGCTCGGGAGGGGGTATGTATCTTTCGGACATGGTTTGTTTAGGTCGGTGTAATCCGTGCACATTCTCCACCTTCCATTTGCCTTCTTTACGAGCACCACATTAGCCAGCCACGTTGTATACTCAATCTCTCGAATGAACCCAGCATCAATCAATTTTGCAGTTTCTTCCTTCATTGCCTTCCGCCTTTCCTCGCCTACCCGCCTTTTCCTTTGCGCTATTGGCTTAGCTTCAGGGTACACCGCAAGTTTGTGGCATAAAAAATTTGGATCAATTCCCGGCATATCCGAAGAAGTCCATGCAAACAAATCAGCATTGTCCTTCAACATCTTTGTTATCTGCTCTTTAATCTCACCTCCGAGTTTACTCCCGAGACTGGTGCACCGGTCTTCATCGGCGAGCTGAAATTTCTGCAATTCTTCAATAGGCATTGGTCTTTGGTCCCGCGCATCAAGTCGAGGATCAAGTTCCACCAAATTTACTGATGCTGTATCCTTTTTCATATGTTCACTGCCGCCAACCATCCTTCCTCTGGTGACTTTTAGACTATCCATATAACATTGTCTTGCCACCTTTTGGTCAGCTTTTATTGCAATTATGTTTCCGGTCGCCGAGGGAAACTTCATTGTGAGATGCAGAGTGGAAACCACGGCGCCGAGCTCGTTTAACGCAGGTCTACCTATCAAGATATTATAAGAAGTTACTGCATCAATTATAAGATACCTGACCATAATGGTTTTTGATCCGAGATCTCCACGGAAGGTGGTCAACAGCTCCACGTATCCTCGGGTGTGAACCTGTTCTCCGGCAAAACCGACCAACGGATCGTGATAAGGCCTGATCGTTTCCTCAGGTATCCCGAGCTTCTGGAAGGTAGAATAATACAATATATCCGCAGAGCTTCCCTGATCTATCAGTGTCTTTCGGACGACATAATTGGCCACCTCCACTGAAATCACCATGGGGTCGTCCTGATTAGGATCAACTCCTTCGAAATCCTCATCCGAAAAGGTGATGGGCGGAGAACTCCGGGGCACTCGGGGCATAGTCGCATTTACCGCCCGAATGTTCCTCAAGTGTCTTTTCCTAGCCGAGCTGGTTGCTCCTCCTCCAGCAAACCCTCCTGCGATAGTGTTGATAACCCCTCTGATTCTGTTCCCTTCCCTACTTCGAGTGTCGTCTGGTTGCACTCTTTCTTTATTCGGTTGCCGAGGTTCCTCTTGACCTCGGGTCTGACTTCTACCACGACCTCTTCCACTATAGGAGGGTCGACTTCCGTGACCCCTCTGTATGAAGTTGCCGAGATGACCAGCCTGGATCAATTCCTCAATCTTGTCTCGTAATGTCCAGCACTCCTCGGTAGTGTGACCATAATTGCGATGGTACCTGCAATGCTTTGACTGATCCGCCATCTCCGGGGTATGTCCGGGGACTGGGAGCCGTATCAACTCGGTATTGCAGGCTTCATCCAAAATTCGAGCGCGGTTGGTGTTTAATGGAGTATAGAAGTCATACTTCGGTCCCCGACTAATACCTTCTCTCTTAAACTTCCCTTTTTCTAACGTCGGCCTCAGACTTCCACGGCTGCTTGATTCCGTTCGCTTGTCCAGATCAGTCCTGACCCTATTTCTAAATTTTGACACCTCCTCCATTTGTATGTATCCAGCTGCACGATTTCTAAGCTCATCCATGTCGGCAGGTGGTTTTCGACATAGATGGTCGGCGAACGGCCCCGGCTTGAGAGCCATCAACATCGTGTGCATAGCTACCTCAGGATTTAGATCCCGGATCTTTACCGAGACTGACGAGAAACGCTCCATAAAACTTCTTAGGGATTCATCCCTCTCCTGTCGCAAGTTTACCAACGCAGCCGAGGTAAGCTGATGAGGTCGGCTGGTGGCGTACTGTGCTCTGAATTTATTGACCAATGTTTCAAAACAATCAATAGATCGTGATGGGAGCCGGGTATACCAACTCAGAGCCGCTCCTTTCAAGGACGTAGGGAAAACCCTACATAAAACTGCATCCTCATTTGTGAACAGATTCACCTGCGTAACATACGCATCCACATGCTCATCAGGGTCGGTGGTACCGTCATATCTTTCTAAGTTTACACCCTTCCATCCTTTTGGCAATGGCGTCTCCATAATGCCATCAACGAACGGATGTCTCCGGACAGCCTGCTTGTCGCCTCGCAAATTGTCAATGTTGGTTTCTGAATGGTGTGTTTCCTCCCGTCGGCTCCCCTCACGATATGACCGCTGAGCTTCCCTGTTGATATTCCCCCGTTCCCCTCCTCGAGGAAGAGAAGTACTTTCATGATAGCGTTCCTGCTCCAACTGTCTGTTCCTTTCACGCATCTCCTCGTTCTCCTTTCTTAATACCTCCATCTCCTCACGCATTGCCCGGATGACAGGGTGGTCCTCCAAAGAAGGCCTGTCTTCAGAGCGTCGTTCTCCTGCTCCCGCACTGCTCCTGGTTCTAACCATGATCCTTGATGGTGGTGGGATAGTTTTTCTCGGCCCCACGGTGGGCGCCAAAAATGTTCCGTCTAAAAGATAATCTTTTGTCTCAGAGAGAATATTTCGTCTAAAAACCGAGAATCTATTCCACCTTCTTTTTTTCAATGTCCCCTGTTTACATTTATCTTTTTTCCTTTTATTCACCATCTCTTGACCGTTAAGATGTAACCGTCTTCTCCCTATAATCCCTAATTTATTGGGATATTTCATAAATTGCCATTATGGAGTATCACGCTCTTTTAGTGTGATCCCTGATTTTTCGCCCTGCAGTTATGATTCTGTGACTGTTATGATCTCATAACTGTTATTCCTAGCCGGGTGTTTTTGAGATAAAACAGCTTTCGTAGAGAAACCCGTATATGACCGAGATATTGTTCAGTCGGACGATCATTTGGCCATACAATTACTCGGCCTTATCATTCGATAACCGATGTGTTACTCGGTTCGTAGCGCTTAAGCTCGGCCTCCAAATTATAGCTCGGTGTATATGAGCCCGGAAGGTGAGGCTTCAAAAGAGCGTATATCCACCTCAGACTTGTAACCTCGGCACGTTCATTTCGATACGTACACACATAAAAACAGACACCTACATTTGGAGACTTAACAAAATTAAAGTAATAACACCTTTTTCCATTCATTACAGAAATTACCAATTTTAGAACAACCCCAATTAACTTGACCTCTTACTCCTCCTGAAAATTGAACATGGAAGAGAGGTTCAATTACAATTAAGGCACAAAATTACTGGGGATGTGTCTTTTATAAGTCAATTCTCCCTCTCTCTCTGTTTTTTTTTCAATTCTGTAGAAAGAAGTTTCCATGAAAGCCCTAAACGATGTCGTAGAGTAACTTAGCTTCTTACTTCTATCCAACATGTTGGCTGTACATAATTCAAGCCACTATTCGTCCTCTTCAACAGAAGCCCCAGAAGTGGCACAAGCAATTCCATTCTACCTGGTGTCAGGTTTGCCTACTCTTCATAGGCTCTTTCATTTCATGGCTTTCAAATTAAACGAACCCATTCGTATTTCCCTTGCAATGGCATATCCTTAACAATATCATAGTTGTACCTGCAGGAAAAGGGAAGGTTGTTAGTTAGTTGGAGGTTCGATTCCTTCACTGCTAGTCCTATAGTGCGCACTTGGGGATCACACTCCTTATCCTGCGCACCACAAATTTAATACCCACTTCTCTGCGAACCGCTTTTGCTCGTATTTCTCCGCCATTGCGAAGAACTCTTCAATCTCCTCCTTTGGCGCCATCTTTGCCGCGGGAATCTTCCGGTGCTCTCTCACTGCCGTTGAAGACCTCGCCGGAAACACCGTCCTTTCTTCCGAGTCTCCACAAGACTCGTTCAATGAGTGCCTGTCTTTGCTACACACACCATATAATTAAAACAAATTATGGTTATGCTCCTTTAGAAAATTGAGCTTATGCCGGAAAACAGAGAGAACAGAAACAACGATTTCAAACCTGAACAATTTGAAGCTGCTATATACTGAGTCTACAGTTTCTATAACGCTGGTCTGCAGGATCAAATATGTATGAATTAAAATTAGAAATAGGCTCATTAATTAGTTAATTAATAACGACCATTAGAACAGGAAAGAAACAGAAACATGTAAATTGTAAATGATTCGGTGAGCTGCTTGGCTGCCAAGAAAATACAGGAAAAAAGAAAGAAAATATCAAAAGTCCAACGGGATAACTATACGCCTCTGAGCAACCAAAAGGAAGTTGTAACAGACACCACACAGAAGAAACCAAAACCACACTGTAACATGAACAGAAATTCAAAAGTGCACCTCCAGATCCGCCGCCGCCGTGCTGTGCTCATCAGCATCGATGGTTTCAACATTAGCGCTGGATACCGAGGAGCAGGACAGTGGAAACCGACCAGAAAAATATTCTTCGGAAACCACCGTTGCATCGGAATTCACAGAGGTGGCCGGAGAAATCGCCGTGTCCTGTAAATGTGAGCTTTGGAGTTGCACATCGGAACGCAATTGACAAGAACTAATGTCAGTTTTCATTTTCTTGGGCATGGAAGCTTCCGTAGCGTCGAATGATGAGGCATTGCGTTTATGGGCACTCATTCTCTCTGGGGCTTTGCAATTTTTGGTTCTGCGAAGCTTTAGAGGGAAAAAGGAAGCTGAAAGATGGCTAATAAAGGGCGCAATGGAAAATAGGAATATTAGTGATAAAAATGGACGGTTGAGATTGCTTTTGTCAACCAGGTGATGGTCCTTTTGACTCTCTCAAACAGTAGTGGGATTAGGATATGGGCAAAACGTCATCGTTGGAACTTTGACTGACTCAATGTAAAAGTATTTTGGGTTCTCCAAAACGCACAACTGATTTCTGCCGTTTGCAGCACCATGTGAGTTACGGTTATTATTTTTCTTTTTAGAAATTTAGTCTTTTTATTATATTTTATGAAAAAAAAGTTGTGTTGTTATTTATATATATATAGAGAGAGAGTTATAGAAATTAGACACACACAAAGAAAATTTAAAATAAAAATATTAAAACCCAATAATAAGATGTGAACCTTTTAAATTAAATTTAAAAATTACACATATTGAGCAGAGGTTAAATTTTTAATTTTAAAGCCAAATCTTTTTAACATTGAAGACCAACAAGATCCAGCTCAAAACAGAGACTGTATTGAGCAGAAATTTAATTAGAAAAAAAGCTAAAAGCAGAATTGATGACTGAGAAGGAAATTCGATTAAGCAGGGAAAAAAAGCATGTGGATATGATAGTTGTAGTGGAAAGAAGATTGTGACATGAGTATTGTGTGAACAAAATAGAATCTTCAAATTAAATCAAATGATGCAATAAGGATTTTTCGGTATTTATCATTTTGTTCTAAGAATTTATAGTTTTAAAGGAAATTTGTTAGAGGTTAAAATAAATTTAACGAGAAAATATCCTATATGCAATGAGAGTATCTCTTCCTTCCCAAAACTATTTTAGAATCTTGCTCATGATTTTAGGGTTAATCTTACATGATTTGAAACGATGTTAATTATTACCATCTGTGAACAATAGTTAAAACTAGTTTTTAATTCATACTTTAGAAAGAAAAAAATTTAAAATAACCAAATCATGAACAATATGGGATCAAATTTCATTGTAATGGAATGCCTTAAAAGGATTTTAATTTCCTACTGTTACAACGTTCAAAGATAAAGTAAATGCCAAAACTTGTTTTTTTTGTCATAAACTATTTCAAAAAGTTTAATTTGTTTAATCACAGAGAATTAAATTAATATGATGTTTATGAACTAAATTGTTGACATAATGAATTCTTGTTAATGCCTAACATAATTTTCAATTTTTTCATGTGCAAGCTGGTTCTTTATTCTAAAGTGTGAAAAAAACCTTTTTCACCCCACATTTTTAAGATTAATAACATTAATTTGATTACAAACGTTTGATTTTGTGTCAATTTTACGTTATACTCCCTCCGGTCCTATATATAAGACATTTTATCTTGATCCTGAATATAAAACCATTTACAATATACGAGGTGATATTTATTATACATTTCCAAAAAATACCCCTATTTAATGTATCCAAAGAGAAAAAGAGATAGATTAAATAATAATAGTTTTGGAAAAATATTGAAATTTTCAGAGAAATCAAGATAGTTAATTAGTTTTAACCCCCCTTCTTAATTTATGTGATTCGGTTAAAATAGTCTTATATTAAGGAGGACCAGAGAGTATATTTGTAAAAAGAAGTTTAGTTATTTTAAATACTAACGATATTTAATTAATTAACAAAATTAGCTTTATTACTTGCCATACAGGCGACATTGCAGATACATCCGCATGGATCAATGCAGCTATAGATGCTAAGAAGGCGTATAAATCTTAATTAAGTTCGGTTAGGGATTAAAAACATAAAATAAAATAATATGACAACATTAGAGGAAGGTTGATGACATTAAATGATGCAATATTTATGTAGGTAGTGTAATATTTACATTTGCATCTTTTGTAATAACTGTTCAGCTAAGTGTAGGATACGTCTATTAATTTCATTACACAATTAGATGACATTACCGTTCAGGAAAATAATGAATTTTTTATATAAAACTATAAAATAAAATTATTAATTAAATAATAAATATCATGAACAAAAACAATATCAACTAAACAAAAAAAAGTCGTCTTGCCGTAACAAAACAATATTCCCTATATTCCAAAATGAATTTCACTCTAGAGTTTTTATTTTGTTTTAAAATGATTATTACTTTATCTATAAAAAATATTATTACTTTAGAATTTTAATAAAACATTAATTTTTATAAATTATAATATAAGGGTATTTTAATCAAGTATTATTAGATTTTTTTAATTTATATATATAATTTGAAATTGATTAAGCATAAATTACATTGATAAGATAAATTAAACTCTAGTTCTCGTGCTCTGCAAAGTAGAATATGAAATAAATTATATTATTTATAATTTATAAATAATATATCATTCTATAAATTTTTTAGCATAATAATAGTAATATATTGAACGAGACACTTGTTCGCACAAGATTAAATGTTTTGCTTCTTAAATAAATGCGCGCGCGTGGGGGGGGGGGGGGTGTGTCAGGCATGAGAGTTTAATCCAATTGGTTGTTATAAATCTGGCCAGCCAAACCATTTGTGATTGATTAGTCCAATAATCTGCGTTGGCTTGCCTCCCCTGGTCTTTGTTTTTTCTCATTTCATTTATAGTTATATCGTGTTAATTTTTAATTATTTGTATCATAAAATAGGGTTAAATAGTTTCTGAATAATAAGAAATCCAGAGCGGCGCCGGTGGGGTGGGCACCATAAATTGGGCACGCATCCCAATGAGAATAAGACTGATGTGAAATGGATGCATAGATAGATATGTTGGATGGTGGCGCCCATACTAATGGTCCAATACCAATACACGGTACACTGGTCTTAATCACGGAGGATACTTGCTCTAAAAAAAATCAGGGTTTTACTACCAAGTAGATCCTTATCTGGTTTATCATTATCAAAAACTAAACTATGATTTTTAAATATCATTTTTTTCTAAGATATGTTTAGCACTTGGTAAGCCAACTTTTTAAAAAATGAAAATTGGCTTAAACCCACTTTTATCCAGCAGATGCGATCACTTTTTTTTGGGTTAACAAAAGTGGTGTTTAGTTTTTTTTTTTTATTAAAAGTAGGTACAGAACAGATGCCATGTACGAGTACTACACCTACGAGAATGTTTGAGCTTGTACAAATTTTTTAATCTTTACAAATTTATGTTTTAATATTTTAAAAGATTCAAATCCTTTTCTTTTACGGATGCCAAAAAAGTTGTTTTATAGTAATTCTTTTTTTAAATATGAGAATATTGACTTCAATTAGAGTGAATGGCCGTCTATATATTAAATATTTTTTTAAATTATGAATATTCAAGCTGACAATTTATAATTAATGTAGGATATTTTTTATATTACAATATTTGTTTATTAATATCATTAAATTAGATTTTTTCACTGATATTTATTTCTAATAATTAAAATTAACTATATTATTATTATAAAGTATATATAACTCAATTAGTTATATAATATTTTATTATAAAATTTATATTTTTTTTAGTAATTATAAATATATAAATATTTTTAACTCTTATCATCAAAATATGTTTCAATTTGTCAAAAAAGAATATCTAAACATAACAACTTATAATAAAGTTACTTTTACCCAAATTTCATTTTTACAAACTTCATTTTATTCCAACTTATTTTTATAAACTGAAAACCAAACGGACTCTTAAGTATTGTATTAACTTCATTAGTGATTTTAAGTTAAAACCTGTATAGTTGTGTTGCTTGACCTAAATTGGTTTAAATCCAAGTAACTATCAGAAATTAGATTGTTCTATAGAATCAAAAAAGTCAGTTTTACTTTTCACAGAAGTGAGGAAAAAAAATCATTTTACAAAGGCAGAGGTTGATTAAAAAAAATTGTCTTATGAGTATTTATAATAACATAATAGTTCTATTTATTCATTTTATATTATCCACAAATTTATTATACACTTGTAAATTATATTTTAATGAGTCTATCAATAAATTATGCATATAAATAATTATATGTGTCCCTATAATAACATTCTAAAATTTTCAAAAACTATTAGACCTTATGCACTCCTTCGGCTTCAAAATTAAAGTTATATTTAACTGTCTTGCTCCTACTTAAGAAAGTTGTTAGAGTTAGTTATATATCTTAATTTTAAAAAAAAATTACCATAATTTTTTAAAATTCTCCTCATTAAATTACCTCATCTTAATTATCACTATATCTTTTAATCTTTTCTTTATTATAAGAAGAAGTCAAGTATTTGCTTTAATTATGATCTATTAAAAACACAGAAAAATAAAAAAAAGAAATTAAATGATTCCTAACTTTCACAAAGTGACTTATATTTTAAAATTTTATTTCTCACTAAATTCATCCTATATTTTGAGTGGAAGAAAATATTATTTTGGGACGATTGGTACGCACACCCATAACAATGCTTCATATTTAAGCTTTAGCCAATTGCACTTATAAGCCTAGAGAAAACCACCTAACATGTGTGGCTTATTTTTATTGTTTGGTGGAAATTTAATAGATTTAGGCAATTTTTTTTTTAAAAAACTAATTGTATAACGATCAGTTGCAGTTGTGAAAAATATTTATTACACAATATAACTTTCTTCCAATAACCTGTCCCATGATAATGATAAGGAAATTTCCCAAGTCCACTCGAAGTGCAAAGAGCAGACGAGCATTCACTCTAAAATAAATAGATAAATATTTCAGGTGGTGGAATTGATTGGCACACTATTTCTTGTATCTATCCACTCCCTCTGTGGGGCGTTCAGTAAGGTGCAAGGAGCCTTAAGTAAGAATTCTTACATTCATAATATTTATCTGTTTATTGTATAATAATAAATTAATGAAAATTCATTAAAAAGTGTTAAAGTGAACAAAATTTCCTATCATGGTAAAAAAAATAAACTAAAATAAAATTTTCTATCACACTACTGTGAACTTTATTATGCTAATAGTCTAATTCCATCATAATTACAACTGAAGAGCCTAAATCAAATGACATATCGCTTCTGGAACAAGTGTCTATGAATAATCTTCAAGTTTATAAATTCGATTTCCACCTTGATTCCTTTTTATCTCTTTATTTCTAAGATTTTGTACTTTCTTTGTAGCCCAAAAAAAATTAAAACATAATTTGCAATTTTTGATTAAAAATCAATACATGAATTAAATCATTAAGGATCTTATATTGGACATATCGTAATATTATATTGGATAGAGTACAGAAAAGGATCAATTTTAGTCTAGATAGAGAGAAAAATAAAAAGTTAAGGCAACCTGATAATTATATAATCCTATGATTAATTGGTGAGTTTTGTACTAGGTTTGGTTTAAAAATGAATTTGGAATATAATATCAAGATATAGAGTGGGTATGGACAAATCATAGGAGACATGAGAGCAGTGCCAATGATATACATATATATATATATATATATATTGGCCAGAATTGCCAATGATATATGAGTTGAATAAAATGAGAAGTAAGTAATGAGGAGGAGTATGAAACCTTTTTGGCTTATTGTACCTTTCTTTCTTTCTTTTTGGGTAATGTGGGTGAAATTGGCTTATTGTACTTTTGATAGGCTATACAAATTGCTAAAGAGTAAGATGGAGAGTGAAGTAGCGAAAAAGATAAAAGGGTGCGGGCAAACCCACAAACCTTGCGGGTGCATCCATGGCTGGCATGGCTATATCTATTGGAGACAAAAAGTATATATCAAACCAGCCATTTCCTCAGGTTTTCCCACCAATGCATCCGCTAAATTCTCTAATAAACTTGAGTAGGTTTCCTGTATTTGTAATAACTAGCAATGTTTATGATTTATGAGTAGTGACCTCTCTACAACAATGGTGGTTGAATTAAATAGTAAAAAACTCAATGCCTTTCTTTTAGTTTAAGGTCCTATTTGGTTCCACTGAGGAGATTAAAGGGGAGGGAATTGAAGGAATTTTATTGAAGGAGATTATAGGGGAAGAGATTGGAAATGTTTTAAAATTTTCTTGTTTTGTGGAATTGGAAGTGAGGAAATTTAATGGATTTTAATGAAACCTTATTTGTTTTTGGAAGGGATTGGAGAGAATTAACCAAAAAACTCCAGTTTAGGAAAAATTTATAAAGGGGTGGGGGAGGAGATTGGGTGGAATTAACCCTCCAATTTTTTAGTCAAACAAGGTGAGAGGATTTAATCCCATCCCTTTAAAAAAATTCAAACCAAATAAAGTCTAAGTCTCCCAGATAGAAAAAAAACTATTTTAAAAGAGCTTTTTTCCAATTAGAATCTAACTTGACTCTAGTTAATGTTATGAAAATTGATTTTAGTTGCAAAGATGATTTTTGAAGAGCTCATTAATAATTAATAATTAGTTAGAACATTGTAACAGAGTTGTTAATGTAGGGTGTATCTGACATTTTTTTTACAAGACATTGAATAAAATCACCCATTTGTGATTGAAAATCTGTGAAAGTATCTTTACCCCACAACAGAAGTCATGAATGAACTTGCACAATTTTGTATTCAATAACATGCATAAAGTGCACATGTAATTGTCAGGGATAGGTTCAACTAATAAAATAAATAACTTCTTTATTCATTTGAATTTTATTACTAATAAAAATGGTTTTTTATAGAGTCAAATGATGTTATATCATCTATGTAGTTAATTTCACCTAATTTAAAAACAAACATGTATGTAAGATTAATTAAATTTAGATAGACCAGTTATAGCGGAAAAGATTTATCACTTTAATACTCAAATTACTTAAGTAGTTTACAAAACTTTCCTTCTGCAACTACCATTGTTCAGCTCATTTAGATCTAATCCCCAGCTTGGTACAGCTGAAAGTGGTCAGTAAGAAAAGGGTTAGTTGGTTGAAGTAAATTTATGGAATATAGATCCTCTAAAATCATCAATCTACGTATAATATGATAATATGAATATGTATAGTCATAAATAGTACAACTTCTTACATGGAGCTCTATGCAGTCCACCAGATCCACAATTACAATCAAAATGTCATGTAAAAGTTAGGATGAGTAAAGAAAAGTAAATTTTAGACATAATCACTTTCTCTCCAATGTTTATTTTGTGATCATAAAATATTTAATTGAAAAAAGATTATGAAATGTACCCCTTTTATTTCCTACAATTTTATTGAGTAAACCAAATAGCCTTGGAAGCTAAATAAATCTTTAAAGTTCAAGCTAAATCCCACCACAATTAGTTAATGGCTATCACTTAAGTTTAACGACTCTCTGTATTAAAAAAACAAAAAGATGTGAACACCGTATTTTGTCCGGGTAATTTTAAAAATATATATAAATATAATAATAAAAAATAATAATAGATGAATAAATAAATAATAGAAAACATAAAAAAAAGAGAAGAAAAAAAGAGAAAGAAACAAAAAATAATAAATAAATAGATAAAAAATAAATAAATAAATGAACCAAAGAAAAAAAGAAAAAAATTAATCTGGGCCGAGATTCGATCCCAAAATCTAAAATATTAAAAAAAAAAGGGCTTTGAGGTCAAAATTCGGCCCAGAGTCCGAAATACATAAAATAAAAAAAAAGGTTTTGGGCTGAGATTCGGCCCGAAATATGAAATAGTAAAAAAAATAATAATAAAAAAAAGGGATTTTGGGGCCAAACTTCGGCCCAGAGTCTAAAAAAAATGATTTTGGGCTGAAACCTTTCAAAAAAAAAAATGAATGGGGGAGGGGGATGAAACGCTGAAAGCTCAGCGTTTCACTCCCAATTTCTTGAGCCCTCAATTAGGGCTTAGGACTGAAGATCAGGGGGTGCCGAGAGCCACGAAAGAAAAGAAAGGAGGAGAGCCTCTCAGAGGCTGCGGCACGGTGGCACAGGGCCGCGGGTGAGGGAGTTCAGGAACAAAGGAACCGAGGGATTGAGACTCGAGCATGGGCTCGGCCGAAGGAAACCACCGAGGGAGCTGCCGGTGGAGGTAAATCTGAAGGAGCCTTAGGGCTCGGTGGTGTCAGAGGAGCAGGGAGCCATGAAGATGAAAGACCGCGGGGGGTTGAACCAGGGCCGAGAGGGTCTGAACCAGAGCCGAGGGAGTCTGAACTAGAGCCGAAGGGAACCTTAGGGCTCGGCCACGAGGTTCAGAGATGAAGACGGGGTTCCAGAGAGAGAAAGGGTAGGGAGTCGAGAAGACACGATGAAGGGATCTCCACTACTCCGTACTCTGTCACAACAGAGTAATGGAAGCAAGAGGCATTTGAGGGCGAGCACGAGTTGGGACCGCAGAGAGAGAAGAGAAAGAGAGTGAGATTACGAGAAGGGGACAGCTTGGAGGCCAGAAACGACAAAGAGGCTCTGCTCCGTACCATGTTATAGCAGAGTAGTGGAGGCGAGAAGGGACAAAGGCACGAGATGGGACGAAGAAACAGAGGAGAGAAGGATCACGCGCTCCATCGGTTCATCCTATCACCCTCAGTGTTGCCTATATAGGCCGTGGAGTGACACCCTAAAGAGGAGGCTTTTTCTTGAGATTTTTGTGGTCCGAGAGTGGAGAATCTGAAAAACAGAGGAAGAGAGACAGAGAGAGGGTGGAGAATTGCTGAGTCCGAGGGAGGTACTCCGAGGAGCAGAGGACTGGGTGATTAAGGGGAAGGCTCTGAACAAAGGTAAAGAAAAAGAGAAGGAAGGCAACGGCATATAGTTAGTGTCTACGATTTAAGGGCTTCAATTGGTAATCTTCATTTCGAATTTTAAGCTTTATGTAACAAGTTAGAACAAATTTTGGAATGAAATTGCTGGTTGATTGAAATATGTGCTTGGTATTCTGTTTTACTGCCCAAGGACTGAAATTGGGTATTAGAATGTAGTTTGCACTGTTGGTTCGTCATGCATGCTATGGATGGATTTGATTCACCTCTCAGGATCAGTTGAGTTTTCTTCAAAGTATTTTGATTTTCTTTGAGAATAATGTCTCTTTTCTCTTTCCTGGGCATCATAATTGGTTTATCTGCGCTTTATTTCTGAGTTATCTTCTTTCTCTATGAAGAAAGGATGTCTGAGTTCATAGTCTTAAGGAAGTTTCTGTTGCATGAAATGGTGACATGTTTTGGACCTGCGGAATGCTCCTGAATGGCACTCGTTGAGGTGTTTGGGAGGGGGATGGATTAATTGTGATTTGGATGCTGTTTGGTTTAGAAACTTAGTTTAAAACCCTCATTTTAAGTGCCTGATAGCTCTGTTTGTGCCTTTGGTAGCTTATTCCTTTCCTGGTCTGTGTTCTTGTATTGTTTTTTTATTGAAGACTTGATCTGGGCGAATCAGACTCACGTGCTTTATTTGCCGTTTGCAACATTCTCGATATCGTAATTACTTGACCTTGCAGACAATTTTTTTGGGTAAAAGGATATACTTAAGGAACAAACATATGGTTAGTTGATTTGAATGTGAATGCTCTTGAGGCTCTATGTTTTATGCAGTCATCCCATGTGTGTAAATGTTTATATCCGTGTTAAGGTTCAGGCGTGCCAGTTGGAGATCAGATATTAGTTTGATGGTAATATGACCAAGGGAAATTAAATATTGATTCTGGCTTCATAAAATCTGGCCATGGCTTTTATGTTCATTAAGATAACTTGCCAAAGTTAGCCGTTATTTCCACACCTATTGGATGTTTGAATTGATGATTAACGTTCTTTGAGTCGATGATTCGCTTCTTGGAACCTTTTTAGTATTAATGGGTGGTCAGTTTAACTTTTCATTTTAAGCTGATTTCCTTTTTTTTTTTTAAGTCTTCATAAAGTTTAAGTCTTCATATATATGCATGGAGTGTTGGTCAATGTTACCATGAGTGAGGAATTACCATGGTACTTAAAGTGAGTATGTAAGCACAAATCAGTAAATTATGAGTGACCAAATCACCATATATACTGTTTAGTTTGGAAATCGATTTTGAAAAAATGAAAACATAGGAAGGAGTTTCCCTTTAATCTTTTGTAAAATATATATATATAGATATATAAAATAAAATAAAATAAAAGATAATATATATATATATATAATACTTTCCAAGTGTAAAAAAAAAAGGAAAAGAAAAAAATAAATAAATAAATAAAGGGATTTCTAAGTGTTTTGTTTTCTATTTTTCACAACTTTAAAATAGGAAATATAAATAAATAATAAAAAATATTTTTTTTACAAATAAATAATATATATATATATGTGTGTGTGTGTGTGTGTGTGTGTATTGAATGTGGCAATTTTATCCTCATCCCTTTTGAGTATTTTATTTTTTAGAATAATAATGAAATGGGGTGTTCTAAATGCATTTTCTTTTAAATAAGTACACAAATAAAAAATATAAATAATAAATAATAATAAATAAATAAGAAAAATTTAGATGATATATATAAAAGTCATATGCTTAAATTCCTTTTATCACTTTTCTTTTTATAAAATAACCATAATCATATTTACTTTCATGTATAAAAATGATTTCATTTTTCCCAATTTTATCTTTTAAGCCTTTTTCCTTTTACCACGAGTGGCATCACCGTGAGCATATAAGCGTAAATTAGCAAATTATGAGTGATCAAGTCACCATATATGCTATTTGATTTAAAATTTTCTTATGGTATTTTTTACTCCGAGTGGTAACGCCGGGAACTTTAAATATTAATCAGCAAATTGTGAGTGATAAAGTCATCACATATGCTAATTATTATTTTTCAAAACATACTAATGATCACATTTTTCAATTTTTTTTAATAAATAGGTGTTAAAATGATTTTTATAATAAAAATAAAATAAAAATTCATTTGTATAAAAAAAATTTTCTTTTGAACTTTTTGTGCCTTTTTGTCTCGAGTAACACTACCGTGGACACTTAGGTATTAATGGGTAAACGTGAGTGATAAAGTCACCACAGGAGCCAATTGATTTTATTATGTAAAAATAAAATTGTTTTCAAATATTTTATTTTTAAATAAAATTGTTCAAATCACACATAATTTTAATCATATTTTCTAAATTGAGGAAAAATATATCTTCCCTTTTAAAAATTGATTAAACCAAAAATAAATAAATGAAAAGAGCAAGTAATGAAAATTAATCTGTCTTTTGCAAACTAAAACACACCAACCAATTCTAAAACTTGTTTTCTTTGTGGAAAAATATTATTTTCTATAAACTTCTCTTTTTCAAAGAATATATAAAATAAAAAAATACCAACCCAGTGACAAATTTTTTAGTCCGAACTACGTCGACTTTGATCCCTATCGCAGGATAAGTAGGCCCCAGACTCTCATTCTGGGTCAAGTTCACTTTTGTAAATAAATAATATTTTTCTTATTTTATTTTTCCCAACTTCCCATATTTTCATTTTATTTTTATTTTTACATTTTTCTTATATTTATATTTATTTTTGCATGTGAATGGTAAAAGGGCAACTAAAACAAATTTGTAAAAAGCCATAAAAATTGCATGATCAACTTAAGGTAACTGTTCTTAGGAACGGGTATTGTGGGGGGTGCCTAACACCTTCCCTACTCACAATCGTACTCCCGAACTCAATTCTGATTCGCAGACCATCCTTATCTCTTTTTGTTTTTATTCGATTTTCCAAAATTTTCCTTAAAATTTTGGTGGCGACTCCCTCGAAATCAGCTCCCGTCAAGCGGGCCGGTTTCACCCATTTCTCTTTTTCTTTCATTTTCCCGCGCCATCCGCGTCGCATTTTTGGGTGTGACAAAAGGTTAAACAACTCTCAACTTCAGCCAATGAACCAATTTCTTGTATATTTTACTGTCTTTTTACAAGCTTCGGAGAATTGAAATAACTCAATCAGGCCGAGAGAGAGAGAGAGAGAGATCTGTGTTCCACTGAGTGGCAGGGTTACTTCATGACATGACTGTTCATCGTTCAATGTTGAAGCAACTACTCTGCAAAAATGGGTGGGTAGGGAGTGGGAGTACTACGGAGTTTTACTTACGAAGATGACAGTATTGAATTTTAATACTAACCATTGTAATGAAATTAAGTGCTGCATTTCTTTCGTTGGTAATTTGTCATACAAGAGTGTGCTTGAAACCACAGTATTGTTAGAATGAAACGACAGCTTTGCATGATCAGCTATATTCATGGACTCTGAAGAATCTGCATTCTCCCCCAACTTATAGGATTGACTTAAAATAAATTTCAGACACCATCAACTGTTCAAAGATAGAAGCTTATATGAAAATTTTTACATCTTTATTCCTAAGTACTCCAATTAAAATCTGTGAAATGATTTTCATGGATAAGTATATAATTTTTACAACTCATCATTATAATAAACTTTTTGAAGTTTGTTTTTTTTTACACAGGTTATAATATTGTTGGGAACACGATAATGAAGATACAAATTATTCCTAAATATAGTTCTGAAAAATGCGTAATGTGTCCTGCATGATATAATTTTGCTATTACCGCTTGATAATCCAAGAAAACAAAAACGAAATTCTAGATTCAAAGAGAAAACACCAGAGGAGGATGAGGAATTTTATTAGCAATGATTCAAGTGCTAAATATAGAACTTAACAAGCAAGGAATGGCTCGTTAGTCGCTATAAATCAAACATCATTCTGTATATCCTAAGGTGTTTAAAGGGCTTTCTTTACTTGAAAAATGTTGGAATTCTCCTGATTAGCAGCATCTACATCCTCCGGAGATGCCACTGCCACCACAACCCCTTTATCCCTCACTGCTTCCATTGCACCCGCAAATTCTTTAAAGTCCTTCAAACTGTAACAAGACAGAACAAAGAAAGACATCCACATATAGCCTCAGGTCAAGGATCAGATCAGTCACTGCAGACGTGTTAAATATATGACAAAATAAACCCAATAAAACTTATGATTGCCTGGTCTTTTTTCATTGAGTAGCATTCAAGGATAATCAAGGGAGCATACCCTCCAACGAGATATCACAAGAATGCCAACAATATAAGATTTAGAGTCCACAAGCAATAAAACTAAAGTACAGGCCATGACCAAATTGAAACTACATGTAGAATCAGAAATTCATTTCAGAAGTATTGATAGCTCACTACTAAGCAGATAATATTCTAATATTTCCGCTTCATTAGTAGCAGGGTCAACAAGTACTCAGTTCATAACAAAAACAATACAAGAGCAGACACTCAATAAAAGTCAGAGTCGTTACCTCGTAGATAATATCTCTTCACGTCTCCTTTGCCTTTCTTCTTCTGTGATACCCAGCAAGTACCGCAGCATACTGCAGTGGAAATGTTAAGGAAGTGCACGTAATTTGTATTTGTATTAAGAAATGAAGCAATAAAATCATGTGCTTTGAGTCAATGAGAGAAATTCAATGTCAACACAACCATTCTTGAATGATATTTAAAATTCAAGGGCCAAATTCCTTTGCATTATATGCAGGCATTTTTTTTTTCATGAACAAATTTAAAGTCATTTTGAGGGAAGATTAAGATTGCTCCTATGAGAACTTCATTGAACAAGATATCCGGGTCAGAAAAAACAGGAATGACCAGATGTGTCAAATATGGTTTTGAGCAATCTCTATCTAATCTATCACTGATCTGGTCAAGAGGGACGCAGAAAGGCATGAGACTCACACAAGAATAATGGCTTCGATAAGGATTTAATTTTTCATTAGAGAACACTGTAAGACAGAGGAATTGTAAATAACCCAAAATAAGAATACATCCAGCATTCTCAATTGCAGCTTTTCATCTAGTTATAACGTCTCCCCTCCACCAAATAAACTTCATCCCTAAACATAAATCATGTATGACAGAATAATTGGAGAAAATTACACAGACAACAAAATGTCATATACATACCTACTATAGCCTTTGGCATCAGGAAGTTGGTATGCATCGACGTCCCCAATGGTCCCTATTATGGCTTTGGTTAAAGCATCATCATCCATTTCTAGTTCCCGTAAAAAGTCTCCAGTTGCATCATATACATCAAGTGTCTTGAGTAAGTTGGGGTCACGGTAAGATAACAAGGAGAACACCCCTGAAAGAAAACATAGTTAAGATAGTAGGAGAGCAATTGTAAAATTATGCCTAAAAAGCAATATATGTGTTTACCTGAATGAGTATCAAAATCACAAAATCCTCCATAGGCTCCACCACTAACTCGTACACGATCCCACAACCATGTATTGCTTATGTACTTTGAAATGACATAAGCACTCCCACTAAGCTCATAACCAGAATCATAAATGTTGGCTGCTTTTCCAACATAATTAACCTGTGCAAAGAAAAGCTCAGATATCAACAGAAGAAACATAAGCAAGGAATGGTGAGAGCGAGATTTATCTTACCTGAGTAGGTATCACAATAGCTTCATTTGCCAAAGGAAGCCGAGCATGCCAAGTAGTTGCTTCATTAGGAGAGCTAGTGGGAAGCAAATCAACAAATTTGCTCACAATTTTTTCTGTATTTGCAAGATTTTTCCCATCAGCAGTCATATTAATCAAGCAACCCTGCTTGGAAAAAATGGACTTGCGAATCTCCTCAAGAGATGATGAGACATCAGCCCAATCTTGATCAACCTTCTCTTCAAGAGTTCGGAGGAATTCAAGGTAGCTAGAAGTATATAACAGAAACAAAAGAATCAACCATACTTATCCAATCGAACTTTAGTTTAGATTTTAAAATCCAGATTGTAGACTAAAAAATGCTAATCCTGAAACTTTAAACATATATTCTTTCTTTGACCACCTAAAACTTATATAATTGAACTAAAGCATATCTAAACAGGAAAGATCATTAAAAACATTTAGATGACATGAAAGGACACAATCACAATGAACAATATACAATTACATCATATCATATTCTAACCTGAGACCGCCCATGTTTTCAGACATCCAGCCCGCAGCATTTAGTTTTGCATCCATCCTTGAAGCTGCTATTCCATGACCACTTCCTCTTAACCGATTCTGAAAATAAACAAGACTCAATAAATAATCCATCTATAGGCTCAATAGATTGTCTTTTGATCTTTTCATCCTCTTATTGGCAATTACCTCCATCCTTGCTTTGCTCTGAGAAACAAATTGTTTGAAACGTTGTTGGTCTGTAAATTGGACATCTTGGATAACACAATTAACCTAAATAAGTAGGATGCATGAAATTAGCCTTTACATGCACTCAAGAAATAACTTTAGGCTATTTATCGAGATAAAGTGGAGCATGAAGCCCAGGTAACGAAGTTCAAAAACAAATTACCAAATCATAAAGGTCTTCAGCGAGTCCAGCCATTGCTTTGCCTCGAACAATTATTTTACTACATGGATCTTCTTTGCCCCGCATTGAGGATGTGAAAGGATAAACTGATATTCCTCCTGTTTTCCTCCCAATTAATTGGTTTAGTTGAACAAAAGTTAAATCCTTTGTGCCCATCTCCAGCAATGATTGACTATCAACAATACCATGTGATGAGAGTAAGAAAGTGAGTGTGACATCCGACATATACCAAGATAAGGAAAAATAATTTAAACTTCAAAAAATAAAGGGAGAAAATACATCATCCATAATACTAAATTATGAGAAAGGATATAGAAATGTACATTGAGAGCAGAGAAGAGACCAAAAACCCAATCATGATATGTTTCACAATGACTATGATATCAAAATCTATATGCAGCCCAAGGAAATTCTGAAATGAGATTAGTAAATCTAAATAGCAATATTCTAGACCAAGGAATGTCAAAATAATGACAGATACCTACAATTTAAGAGGGCATATCAAAATGCTCACAATAGAAGAAAATATTTGGAGCTATAGATGCAGAAAAATAATATGCAGAACAGCTTTTAGAGGTTAAATAATCACCAAAATAGGGGGACCAAAGGAAGAAGCTCTTGTTTCAATGAACTCATATTGAAGACTATTTCAGTGTACAGAACATCATTGGTAAAGAGATCATGCTGCAAAGTTTTGACTCCGTTGATATCACCAACCTACAATTAGCATACATGTCCCAATCAATCCCTGCACTGCAGGTCAGAAGAAAAATTTAACTTGAGGAACACTAATGATAACCTCAGTGGGAATCTGAATAGGTTCTTTAGGAATATCTTGTAGAGAGAGACTTGGGACAGCTTTTAAAGCTTCTGGTGGGTCAGGAGTTTCCTGCTTAAGTCGAAGCTCTTGAGTAGCACGTGCCAGCTCAGCGAGATCTTCATCTGTCATGCTAGCTTTAAGCTTTTTCAAGGTCTCTTTCTCAGCCGCTTCCTCACGAGCTGCCTTATCAGAATCGGGCTGATAAAGTATTCCCATCAATAAATAACATATTCAATACCAAGGCACCACAACAAAGAGTGAGTTAATGTTAAAATAAGTGAATGAGTACCTGCATCTCCACAGTAACTTTATGAGGGTTGCTCAAAATGAACCTCTCTATTAGAGGAGAAAAAACAACTTTAGTTCCCTCCTTTTCTAGTCTAGATTTTAGATCTTGCAGTGGTTTCTCATACTTTAGTGGCTCAAAGGGATTCAAGTCATAAATCCATTTACCCTACATTATCAAAAGCCAAAAATTCACAATCTCAATCAGCAGAAATTAAGATTAAGCAAAACTATGAAAAACCAAGCACATCTTACAATAGACCGAAGCATGAGTGACAGGCCACGGGGGAATGACCCCGTGTTGTTCTCCCTTAGAGAAAACTCAATTGTATTCATGGAAGCCTCCACGGCATCTGTATCAAAACCCTCCTCTGCTAACTTTCTAAGTGTATTCATGACCAATTCTTCTACCTTGTGAATATCACTTTCAGAAACACCCTTTAGTCCAATGCTAAATTGAGGCTGAAGTAGCTCATCTTCAACTCCACCTCCAACAATGGCATCTCCCAGTCCACTTTCTAGCAAAATTTTCCTCAATGGAGAAGCAGGAGTACCCAACATAAGATGATCCAGAAACCCAAGGGTAAGCTCAGTTTCCAAGTCTAAGGGCTTATCAGAAAGCAACCAGTTAAGGCAGACCATATGCTTCTTCTTTAAATCACCTTCACCAGCAGGATATTTCTGAACAATCCAAACTGGCTCTGAAAAGAGTTTCTGTGGTTCAACCTTCGATTCATTTGGAGCAGAACTCACACTGAACATGTCTAAATACTCTGCACAAATAATAAGCAACAGATGTCAATTATTTTTGCAACTTACAAGTCTTGAAAAATTAGGTTTGAAATATAGGCCATAAACATGACAATCATACCTTGTAATATCATTTTACTTTGTAACCAAGTGAACAGTAACAAAACAAGCAAGCATTACCAATAAATACAAAAACTCAATAATTCAATCCTGATTTCAAAGGAATGTCAATCCAGATTTTGTGAAAGTCTTAAATCAAGTGAAAAAGGAACTTGTTACTGCATCATATATTCTGAACTCCGAAGCCTCAAGAGATTAATCCAAATCTTAACAATGATCTGATTACGTACTAGATTTTATCACAATTATGCAGGACGTAATCAACAATAAATTTCAGAAATACGCATAACATCATAAGGAGATAAATTCCATACAATTGAATTCATCAGCTTTTCAGATTCAGCAGTATATTCATTTTCTTTGTTTTCAAAGAAAGAAACACGGAAGGCATTTGGCATACTGATATTTTGATCCTGCACACGTGCCATGGTATCTTGGATACAAAGATTGGGTGATACCGTGACAGTATTTGGCATTTTGTTACGTGATGATAGATAAACAGGGTAACATCTGAAATAAATATTTCAGCCCAAGCAAAAGGGTGTTCTCTAATGACAACCCAAATATTCCGCCATCCCATATTATGAAGTGCAACCAATGTTTTCACATGTTACAAATTTCAGCCTCTTCTTTCTTTAGTAATTAACTCCAAAAAAAATTAATTATGAAAAACGTATAAACCTTAAAAATTACATTGTCCTTTGTTTTCTATATGAACGAAGGAGAAATAAACCACACATAACATTTTTAACCCTTCTAAATTTTATTTCCATACAAAATAGTAAAAATAATAAAATTCAGAAGATGTAATTTATTAAAATTAAAGAGTATACTAGAAAGTTCAAGAAGGAAATAACATAAATTGAGATGTACAACTGAGTATTTGTATGTTACATTACTGAAATCTAAGATTCCATCTATTGTCATACCAAATTTAGATATTATGAATACCATATTATCTAGTGCCACTATATCTCAATGCCCTAGTTTGCAAGAAACCATAAGATTTAAGATCAGAACATGCCAAACACCTCCTTGGAGACAGCTACTAGCCTTTTAAATGCCCTTTCCTCATATAACTAAAGTGAGCCTACTTGCTCTTGCTTAAAAAGGAAGAGTAACAGGGTGATAATTTAATTAGCTAAGGCCTTTCCATCCACAAGGGTCCCCCATAAGTCATCACAACTGAAAGTGCTCCCTCAAGGTCATCCACCATTACCCAGGTTGTTGCTATAACATAGGAAGGGTAAAATATGTCAAGGGGTGAAACAGGCCAAATACTTCAGTGTTCAGTCATGCATTAATTTAATTTACTCAAAAGCTTAGGCTTGAGCCTACAAGCAAGTTTTACATCAAGGCCACTGTCCCTAATTTGTCAGCACTCTAGATCAAAACACGAATTTCATTATAATATTTATTACCACTCAGAATACGGAGGCGCTCATGTGGATCATCATCTCCATAGAACCATATTCGGGCATTGCTTGGATGATAATATTTGCCATGAAATTCCTGTTAATATAGTTCAAAATGAAAACAGTCATATAAAGAACCGTGATTATTTTTAATCACTATGGTTGAATTCACTGCAAGGCTAAGTACAAGGACACTGAGAAACCAAAGCAGTGAAGATACACATGTTTCGGGAACAAAACAATAAAATGTATGACTTTTCTCCATCAAGCTACATAGACATGCATAAAACTGATATAATTGCAAGAAAAAAAATATAAGTAATATTTCCTTTAGCAGCTTAAGTTTTTGAAACAGTTAGACCCTAAAAGTAGAGCTTGTGGTCAATAGTTGAATCCTTGCCACTCCCACTCTTCTAATTAAAGAAAAATTCCAGCATAAGACGAGTGAATCTATTCATTATCCTCTCCAAGCCCAAAAGACATTCGCATGAGGCATGTTAAAAATATTAATAAAAACCATTCTTGGATTTTCTTCAATTTAAGCTTTGGAGATAATCCCTGACCCATTAAACAGTCAAACAATATAACCCAGTGAACTTTAGTGATACCTGCCTACTTCTATAAAATACAGAAACTTTTTTTACATGATTCTTGAAACATACCTTGAATTCCTCAAAAGTCAACTTGGGAATGACTTGGGGATCACCTCCACTATCAACACCATAGGTATTGTCAGGGAAAAGAGCCTGTACCGAAGTTATATGCAATAGCAATGAATATGCACATATTAAATCATCAAGAATACAATAAATCATCTCATAACTAGTTAAAAAGTAACTTGATATTGACAATATATTGATTCAAAAGCGTGTGTGATGCTTTAACACATGCAATCAACACAACTTAAAACTCAATGACCACATTACAAAGTAAATCTTTATAAAATCATTATCTGATACCATTTAGGAATCAGGAAGTCAACATATCTCCATAAAATGAATAGAAAGTTTAGGCAGTTATGATTTGTGACTGAGCTTTCTGAGCTATGAAAAAGGTTCACATGTTCCAATCACCCAAATATGATGACACTTGAAAAATGAAGAAAAAAAAGAGGAGAGATAGGACAAGATGTCAAGAACTAGCCTGCTGAGAAGTCCGCCCTAGTATATTATCAGGTTGAGAATAGACACCCTTCATCTCGTTAAAAACAACACCTGGAATAATGCAAAGAATAACATTTAGAAAAGGGGGGGAAAGAGAAAAAATTAACAAAACAATTAGACATTCAATATCCCAAAAAATCAATGCATGGCAACCGCTGAAAGGCCTAAAGAGGTAGAAACAGATATTGATTATATTTATCCAACCTTTGTAACAGATATCTTCTGAAGGATCATTGAGCTCAAAGTGCCAACCCTCCTGTTGAAAGGTCTGAAAGTCCTCCACACATCTGGGAAAGAAAACCGCATCCAGGTATACATCAACCAAATTATAAAAATCCTGTTTGGAAAGATAACAATCTTATCATATTAGTTCAAGCAATAGATTGACGATTGAAAAGAGGTCCAACAATCAATATATTGACTTGTTACCTTGGTATTTGTGGAAGCAACTGGGTAACATGTCCTATCAGGATATGTGAATGCATTTAGGAAAGTGTGCAAGCTTCCTTTTAATAATTCAACAAATGGTTCTTTCAAAGGATATTTTCTTGATCCGCATAATACACTATGCTCCAATATGTGGGGTATACCTGTGGAATCTTTCCTGCATTAACAAATAGACACAAGAATTTTTCAAAATATCCAGCATCCATCAGTTGCTAGAGAAGTGAACATTATTGCTCAGAAACTATCAATCCCCTTCCCCCTCCCCCAATAAAAGCAAAAACGTTATTTATGACCTAGGGGAAAACAGAAGAGACAAAACCCCATAAATCCAGCACTAATGAATGTGAATTTATCAATGGCAAATCTGACATTCAATCTTTCTATTCAATTACAACTAAGCTGTGATATATTCATTCCATACCCACTTTTTATCTCCCTTTTTTATTCTAAATAAATATAAATAGATCTTCCACACAACTATAATCTTTTCATTATTCACAAACTGGTATTGTTGAGCTTCATGAGTTCACTAAATCAAACACGGAATTTCAATATGTACTTTCTTTCAGCCCTTTGCCTATTACTGAAATAATTTAAGCACTAATAAATATCCTTCACGATCATATATGAATCCAGGGAATTCATTTTTACTCAAGAACAACATTAATCATGAACTAAAGTTTTACTTACGGAGGAGTGCGGAAAACAATGCCAAACACCTTATTCTCATCGTCATTGGAAACAGACATGACCTCAGCGCCGGTCTTCTTATGCCTGAAGAGCACTGCTTTCGATTTGCATTCAGGAATAAACTCTTCCGAAACCTTCTCAAAACCCAATTTTTGCGCAACTTCATCTTTCACTTCAACAAATTCTTCACCAACAAATCCAAAATAAAAAAGAAATAATAATCAATACAAAATCCCACTTAGACAACCCAAGTTTCACGTAAACGAAACAGAAGTAATATCAATATCACAGCACGAGCAAGAAGGTTCCGCATACCTGGAGAGGATGAGATTGAAGGGGAAGCAACAGCACGAGGAGAGACAGAAGAGAAATGCTTCCGGAAATAAAGCGATGAAGATGGTAGAGCTGCAGGGACCAATCTGCAATGGCGGCGGAGAACAGAAAGTCTAATGGGGTCAGAAATTGAGCGACGATAGTTAATTGGAGCTGAAGAAGACGAACGTGAAGAGCGAGAAAGTAGAAGGAACGAAGGAGAGGAGCGAGAGAAGTATTTAGAAGAGGAAGATAAAGAACGAAGCAGAGCGGTTCTCTCCATGGGTAACAGAGCGAGAGAGAGAGAGAGAGAATCTGGGTTTAGCAGCGAGAAAACGGAAATGGTTTATTGTCTTTATGAACTTCGGAGGGAAAAAATCCAAAGCTTTTGACAAATACAATTTGTTTAAGAGTCTGAAATATCAAAAACTGTTGTGGTTCTCCAATTGCCAGGTTTTTCCTTCTCATTTCCTGAATAGTAAAGCGTCCTACAAACACCTCAATATCTTCCAATTTTCTTCCGTGAAAGAAATGCAACTGTAATTTTCAGATGTTGCAAAACGATAATTTTCAGTAATTTATATTAAAAAAATTGATTCCATTATTTTCTCTACTGTTTCTTCGATGGCAAGAATCCTCTGTAAAAAAATAAAAAAAAATCAACCTCTGAAAAAAAAAAAAGACAAATAACTTAGTAAAAGAGTGTTAGACTGGAGGTATTTCTATTCTTTCTTTTTAGTTTAAAAAAAATTTTATTAGAAGAAAGGATCACTTCTTATTGATTTGTTAGACTGCCTGCAGATTCAACATGAATGTATGCATATAATAAGTATAACTTATATAAAGAAATCCTGTTAAAAAAAACTTATATAAAAGAAATAAACCAAATAAAGTAGAAGATATACGTTTGCCTGCTTACATATTTCTACTGGTCAATGTCAGTGTATCATATTTACACATTTTTTAAAAAAGAAAAATGAGTATCTAAGTTTTTGTAACATACTTTTTTTTTGGGAAAAGTATACAAATTGCTTTGTTTGGGGATGTCAGGATTATGGCATCCGGCAAAGCAAAAGGCCCTCTATGGAGGAACTCTAAATGGCCCAATGGAAGTGAACCCTAAATGTTGAAGCTTTGTGTTTATGACCCATTGGTGTAGTTCATCTGCGCAGTTCTTTGCATTGTTTTCCCCTTTTTGGGTTCAAAAGCTTGGGCTATTTTGAATAGCATAGATAGTGGTGAGGATATTAGTATAAGGATTCCCCATTTAAGATTTATATTTAAAAATGAAATATATTATCTATAAATCAAATGGAGAATTATTCTAATTTGGCCATGTGGCATCTAAGGTGCACTTTTAACGTTAATTTATAACCACATATATCGGTTACCTTTTTATATTTAAATCAAATATAAATATTTGATGATTAACTTGTCAATTACCTTTTTATGATTAAGTCAAATATAAATCTCTGATTAACCTGTTAATTGATAATTAGGAAGTGTTTATATATTGGCAATAATGTCATTTACCTTCTTATGATTAAATAATTTTTTCTCATTTATTTATATTATTTGATATAGTTTCACATAAATAGTCCCACATTTGTCGGTTACCGTTTTATATTTAAAACATATATACATCTTTCTCATTTATTTATATATATATTTTTTACATACTTTCACAGAAATAATCCCACATATCAGTTACCATTTTATATTTAAAGGCTCACTTAATATAATTTTTGGGAAGTAGCTTTCCAGTAAGTGTATTTCCTGAGAAATTAACTTCCCGAAAAATTGATATATAATCTGCTTATTTTATTTTTATTTTTTGAGAAGTTTAAATATTTTTTAAATAAATATATGATATTTTAATTTTAAATATATAAATATCTTATCTATTTAAAAAATTAATTAAGAAATTAAATGTTCTTTTAGAAAAATATCATAAAATATTTAGGAAGTAAACCTTCCTTAGGTTTTGCTCAAAAAGTTTTATTTTGAACCTCTAGATTTTTTATTAGCCAAACAACATTATTCAATTTACTTTCCAGAAAGTTTAACTTTTCCCCCACCTCTCCCCATTCCTAGCAAGCCCTAAGTCAAATATAAATCTCTAATTTTAGTGTCGGATACCTTTTCATGATTAGATCAAATCTACCTCTTATATGTTGATATTGCCATCACTTTTCAATTATGGTATTACCATTATCATAGGGTGAATACTCTTGAGTTATTATAATTTTTTTGGCCAACCATTGAGTTATTACAATTTAATGCCCGGCGCAAATATAAATCAATAAAATTAATTTAAACGTGTAAATATAATTCCTTTGAAGAACACATATATGAGCAATGGTGGTTGATATATGAATTTTCAAACTTGCATTTAATTCCTTGATTTTTTTTTCCTCATAGTGGTTTCATATTGAAATCAATACAATCAAAATTATTTAATGGCTTTTAAATTTTAAAAACTTGTTCCCCATTTTTGACAAGCTATCACTCACTCTATAAATACTATTTCACGGTGCAGCCCACAATTCCACTATTGCATGCCCTTTCTCTCTTCTGCCACATTGTCCAACATTTTTTTTACTAACGTTAGTACCAATTATATGCGGCAGTGTCCAACTATTTTTTTTTTTCTAACGTTAGTACCTATTATTGCAGATTCTGCTTTTGTGAGGTCCTAGGTGAGTATCCTTCTATTACTATAGGGTTTTCTTTTTTGGCTCCTGTCTAGCTAGAGAAAGCTATGCTGAACAAGCTCGCATCTTCATATTTAAGAGAAATGGCTTCCACGGCTTTTCTACTTTTCTTCTATTAGCAACCAGTCAACCACCCATCCCTGCTTTTTGTCCTCAATTACTTTCATCATTCATAAAAGAGAAGGATAAGATATGTAGAGGCACTTTTAGCAAGTTCATCGATCACTTGAACAGTATCCATGGTGAAAAGGTTTGGATCATTTTCCTTTTTATTTATTTTTTTAAAATCCTAATATCTTTCTATTCACCTATTGGTGTTTTTAATTTTGCAAGATGATGATTTTGAAATTCGGTGGTAACATTTAGCATCCTTTTTTCACTATTATAATTTTTATTCCATATACTTTTTAAAATACATTTTCTGTATTCCTTTGTAAAATGTTGATCTACAAATATCTATATCTATATATATGTGTGTCCGTGTAATTTCTAAATTATTTCTTAATGTACACTAACTGAATCATTAATTATACATGTATTGATACAAAAATTATTTTTAAAATAAAATAATTTTGTCATATCATCATTTTGTAGGTTGATACATTTATTGTTTTTTCCACATTATTTCAAAGCTACAATTGTTGTGAGTGCTTTAATGCAATTATTAGAAGATCAAAGTTGTCTCGCAGCAAAGACATGATATTGCACATATCTAATACAATATCTATTTTACAGTTCTGATTTGTATAGTTTTTTTTTTATTACGTTTATCGGACTTGTGAGATTTTGATTATAATTGTTTTTTCATGATCATATGTACTTGACCTTTAATCATATTTAATAGATTTTCTTCTCTTTTTTCCATGTATCTTAACAGAAAGTGCAGAGCAAATAAACTTTTTTCTGATTTTTTAAAATTAAATTTCATATATATGTATTATAGCCAGTATACTTAATTTAAATAAGTAATTAATAAATATGTGAACAATTGATACCTTACATTTTTATGCTTACACCAAGATTCAAGAATATTCCTAGCCAACTGCTACTTTTAAAGTGTAGAAATCATTGAAATTAAATTATAGTTTGAAAACATAGTCCAATAAATGAAAAAAAAACTATCAAATTTATTTGGATTTGATTTATTCCATATTCAAATCTGAATATGGAATATGAATTATTTATTAAAAAAATTGAATTGATCTGTAATGAAGTAGAATCAATCAGTTGCGTGAACAAATTTGCAATTAATATTTATAATTGGAAATAAATCATAACATTCATCTACATTACTTTCTTTTTGCTAATTGAAAAAGTTTGATATTAGCAGAAAATTAATTGAAAAAGCTTAATACTAGCAGAAAATTTATTTTTATATAAAAATTCATATCAAAATAAAAAATTATATTGAAAATTAACTAAAAAATGTAGATATTAAATGTGATTCACTCGTTTGTATGTGTTTATTTAAATTAGACATTTATCTGTCTCATTGAATTGTTAAAATTTGCATTAAAAAAAAAGACGTAGTTAACTAGTGGCAATTTAAATGGCAGTTAAATTTTCATTCAAAATGTGTTTCCTATTTCATTTATGAAATATAATTTGTATACAATATATAATTATTTAATGTTTGATTCATGTTTAGTCAAGATCAATTCTCCAAATTTTCCTATTTTAGAGTAAGCTTGAAATCAATAGATTGATTGTCATTTATTAATATAATTAATTTTATTTAATTTTTAAGTTTATTAATATTTGAAACAATGATTGATATATGAATTTTCAAATTTGTACTTGATTTTTTTGTTTTTTCTTATATGGGTTTCAATTTAAAATCAGCATAATATAATTTAGAGTCCGTTTGTTTCATTTTTTTTATATAAAAAAATACTTTTAAAATTTTTTAGGGTATTTGTTTAAACTTTTAAAAATAATCAAAATATGAAAAAAAAAAACAGTTTTCAACTTATTTTAATAAGCTATCCTAAGTAGTTTATGAGAAAAAGTAGTTACGGTAAATGAGAGAAAAAATTTTATTAGAGATGGGATGCAATAAAGTAATTTTAAAAATTATGAAAATAATAATATTTAACCCTATGAGAATATTATAATATAAATTCATATTTTTCTTTATTTGCTAAATTATTTAAAAAGTGTTTTTCTTTATTCTAAACAAACACAAAATAATTTTTGCTTTATAAAAAATCTCTAAATAATTAATCACTTTTTTAAATAATTTAAAAATTACTTTTTGGATAAACTTAAACAAACGGGCCTTTAATGGCTTTTAAATTTCAAATCATTTTGTCCTATAGTTAACAAGTTGTGATTGATATATGAATTTCAAATTTGTATTTAATTCCTTTCTTTTTTCGTATGGGTTCTAATTTAAAATCAATACAATCAATATCATCTAATAACTTTTAAATTTCAAATAATTTTATTCAATTGTTACCAAGTTATGATTCACTCTATAAATGCACATGATATTTCATTAACAAATATTAATTGATATTAAGCCTAATATATATGTATATTTTAAATTTAATGAACTGAATCAATAACAAATATTATGAAACTGATTGGGATAACTTTCAATATAATTGCAGCTATTTGAAATTGTGGTTATATTATGAAAAAAAATGTCACTCATCAATTTTTTTTTCATAATTTATAGATATCAATAATCAATAGACTGATAAAAAAAAAATCAATAAACTTGTGCTTAAAACAATAATCAATATATTCAAAATTAACAAAGCATACACACACACACATATATATATATGCTTAATCAAATATTCAAATTTTGAATAAAAAATTAATTATTCATTGAAATTGGACTCAAGAAAGATGATAATTCTAATTATTGGTGTAATTTTAACAAGAAATTAATCCAAAGAATTAGTCAATTTAATCAAACAAATAAGTTCCATTTTTTGGCCACAAAACAAAAAAGTTCCATTAAAAAAATAACTTCTCTAATTTGTGCATATTATGCTGTCCAAGTGTTAGAGACTAGAGTTAATAGTGGGTGGTTTATTTCGTTAAAATATCGACTAATGTATAAAAAGAAAATTATAAAAGGAAAATACTAAAATTTTGATGTATCTTTGAATGATGTCAATTTGACATAAAAATTAATCAATACATAATTAAAAGAGCCATTTTTCCTTCCGTTGATCATTTCTTCATCGGAGTCATGGAGATAAGCAATGCAAAGTCTGACATTGAACTTGATGCTCTTCACCAACCTTCTTCATTCTCACCATCATTTGATGTCGTAGAATGGAGCTTTTGTAGTTGTCAATCAATTAGAAAAGTCTCGGAAAAACAAAACTAACTTTTGAGATGCAGCTTCTCCTCTATATAAAATGCAATAATCTAGAAGTTTATATTTTTTCTTGCTTGAATATTTTATCTTCCCTCCAAATATATTCAGAGTGTTTTTCTTATCTCATTTCATAGGTAAAAAACCTCATGCATGCCAATTAAAAAGAACGATTTCAATAAAGAGGTAATAAGAAATTGCATATATGTTGCATACCATTTGATAGAGGGATCTATGTTTTTTTTTTCCTTTTTTTTTTTTACAATGACCTATGTTTGATGTTGTCACTTGAGCTAAATGTTAGTATCTTGCTTTACTAGTGATTATATGTAAAAAAAAAAAAAGTATCTTGCTTTATTAGTTCATGACTTCATATTATATTTTTGTATTTTGGTTGATATTTTTCATGATCTTGAGATTAGATATCTCATGACATGTGCTCTGCTAAACTTTATTTTCAAGATTGAGTGTGGATTTTATTCTATCCGTGTATTATTATAATGGTAATCAAATAATTTTTCTATAAATCACACGACACAAAAGAAAAAACTCAACTAACTCCAATTTTGAGCTCAGTTGCCCAAGTGATCTATAGTTCATATCAGTTAAAGTTAAAACAGAATTAAAATCAAACAAAAGTATACCAAACTCTACTACCTAACAAAGCCTTCTTAGCCAAAGCATCGGCAAGGTCATTGCAACTTCTCGGCACATGCTTCATCTCAATCTCTCACTCTCTGTTAATCATCCTTTGGATTCACAACACCACATTCAAGTCCTTATGATCTAGGTCGGCAAATTAAATCGTGGCTCTGATCTGCTATTACCAGCTGATTTCCATTTAAATTGATTGAATAATTTAATGCCAACGGGTAAATGTTATGTTTGGTAACCAACATGTTTAGTTTTGATAATATCAAATAGTGAAGCAAAACATTCGCATAATATGGTTATTTAATGTTATTTATATTATTTTTACCATACTTATTATTTAAGGAAGAATTTGACTAACTACTAGACTTAATATGAATTTCTTATGTAGTTATTTTAAGACGAAGAAGAGAGTTTAGGAGAAGAAGAACTTAGAAGTTTAAATTAGAAGATCAAGATTTTAGTTCTTAGTCTTTGAATTTTGGTGTAAGTAGTTGGAAATGTTTAGTTTTAAAAGATTTTTCAAACAATTTAAGAACATCACTTTTAATATCATTGAAGATTTTAAGTTTAGAAATCAAATTGAGTATTGATTCATTCATTTCTATGAGTGTTCAAATTGTTCAAAGTTTCATGTTTTAATCGATTACTCTTACTTCTAATCGATTATTTTGCTTCATATAATCTGTGATGTTTTTAAATAATTGATTAATTTCTCTTAGTGAATATACAAGCTCTCTGTTTGAAATCCAATCTATTATATCTAAGCTTTTAATCGATTATATTGTTTCTTCACTTGAAAATTTCCCGAGCTAATCTGTTATACTCAAATATAATCGGTTATCTTGCTTCTTAAGCTTATTTTTATCCTTCCATAACCTGTTACAAGCTCTCATATAATCGGTTATGTTTTCTAACCTTCCAAATTCCTTTTTTAACCAATTATTCTTGACTCAATTTATTAATGAATTTATTTTTTTCTTTGTTATTAAACTCAATTAACTAACTTAAACTGAACTCAAGTTATTATTGTAAATACGTCACTGAAAGCAGTCTTGAATCACATCATAATCGATTAGGCTTTCACAGTATAATCAATTAACTCGGTAAAGTGTTTATAAGGGCTAGTTTTTCATAGTAACAACTAGTTAATTGTACCTAATAGCTAATTAACTACTTCCACCTATAAATAGAACTTTATTTAAGTTAAGAGCAGTGAGAATGATATTTTGAAACTATTTTATTATTCTTTAACAGATTTATTTCTCTATCAAACACTCTCAAATACACTATATGAGCTTTAATGTATTTGTCTACTCTTTGAGATAGCATTTATTTTCTATTAATATTTTTTGTGAGAGAACTCTCTCGGTAATCTAGAGGAGTTACTAAGGAAAGGATTTTCTTGAGGGGATTTGTAATCACACAAAGTAAGATGTGTGGGAGAAACAAACTCAAGGAAAGAGTTTTAGTTGTATTGTGGCTTCACAAGTACTCAGATCGAATTTATGGGATATAATGAAAAATCTCAAGTGGGTTATTTAGGAACTGAATATAGGACAAGTGTTTAAGTTAAACTAGGATAAATTGCTTGTGTATTGATATTCCTTTATTTCTTCTTTATCTCCCTCACTTTTGCGTTAAGTGCTCTATTTACTCATATTTTTAGTATTTCTCTGCAATATTGAGTTGTGTTTAAAAAAAGTGAAAAAGTTTGTAACACTCAATTCACCCCATTGGGCGACTAGTCTACTCAAGAGTAAATATCAATTTGTAATAATGTAATTAATGTAAAACCACTCGCTCCATCCCAGCACTATTAATTGTAGTTTAAGGTTAGGATACAATGGTTAAGAAAACTATAATTAATGTAAAATAATACTATGTAATGACTGAAATACCCTTATTTAAAAATTGCTGAAAATGAACTAAATTAAAAAAGTGTCTGTAGAATATAAGAGAGAAAAAATTGGGATTAATAAACGACCGTATCATCAGAAAAATCAATTAAGTATTAGATTTTAAAATAAGAGTTTTTTGGGACCACATAGAAATCCAAACACAATGATAGTTTTGGAACTATGTCTTTCTATTTTCACTATAAAAATTATTTTAAATAAATATACGGAAATAATTTCTGCTTATTTATTATCAAGTGTAATATAGTGATAATAATTTCTGCATATTTATTTTTTTTTCTAGATCTCTACATATTTATATTGAAAAAAATCTCTAGATATTTTAATTAAATATATTCACTAATCTCCATTCTCCAACAAAAAATATTGTTACTCATCAAATTGCCTAATTAGTTGACGTTGATAGATTTAAGTCAAATTATACTTGATAATATTATATTACTATGTATTCCTTCAATTTCAACAAGTCATATTGTTTTTTCTGGACACGATGATGACAAGTATGCGAAAATTACTATTACACATTGACTCGAGGTTTCCATTTAATATGTGGAGAAGGCAATTTTCTATATTCGGGCCACACATAAAAGAAAGTAATTTCCGATAAATAAAGTGAAGGCCAAATTAATTAAGTTTGCTGTGTCACGTGTTTAGAGTAGATAATATTTGAAAATCCTAATTCTTGATGAGGAAGGGAAACCAGCAAGCAAAATGTAGTGTACAGAAATTTTTTTTAATAATTTAGAGTAATAACTTTTGATTTTATATAATTTGAATAAATCATATTGTTTGATTATGTGGTATATTCTTTTACCAAGTTTTGTCAAGAATAATTTTACTTGCCAGTAAATTGTTTAGTTATGCTCCCTAATATTATGCTGAATAAATATATATATAAGTTAATAATTGAGTTCAAAATTACTAATCTATAATTTTATGGATCAACATCCATAAATATAACCTAATAATTATACTCTCTAATATTATATTTTATAGTTTTAGTTTTTGTGCAAGTAAAGCAGCAACTCGCGTCACGCAGAAGAGCTGTACTAGTTTTCTGTAAGTTATCAAGTTGTTTTGAAACATTTTAGAGGGAAAAACTATATATGCAAGAGGTTAGAATATATTACATGTATTATAAAGTATGGTATGTGTATTGTATTCAATATGTATCGGACCCAGGTGGATTTATCTTTTTTTTTTTGTAAGTATCAATGCTATATAATAAAAATCTAAGAAGAGTAGCCAGCTGAGCTTGAACGGATGAAAATAAAATGTTACAATGGGAAAAAATATTGAATAATGGGTGTAATTACGGAAATTCCTTCTACAATAGTGTTGTTCATTATTCATAATACACTAAACAAACATATTAGTATATTTCAGTTACAAGAAGTAAAAAAATTCCAGCAGGCAAATTGCAAATCAACAAGTCGTTCGTGGAGGAGTTGTGTAAAGGCGCAATGGAAGTTGAGAAAGTTGGACAAAAAACAATGGACGCTAAGTTTGTGACCTCACCAAAGCTAAGGTTACGACCCCAGCCTTGTTTCTGTTTCTTGTGGGCCTAATCTTGGACTGTAACAAATTTTAAATGGCTCTACAGAGAAAACAAGGGCGTTTTATTTAATTTGAAGGCAAAATTTTACATTCACAAATCAATATAGAGAAGATGTGGTTGCTACAAGATATTTTAATTTCTTCGTCCCATCATGTTTGCCTTTTCTCTTGTCCACTGACTTTTTAAAAAGGACTATTGATATTGACTGTATTAACCCTAGCCACTTTTTCATATGGAATTAAAGCTTCTCCCGTGTGAAACCGAATCTTTCCCTCTAACTTTTCAACAAAACCATTCTTCACTCCACTTTTTTATTTTGTCGTTAGCTTTCGTTTTGAAAGTTACTCCTATCTTATTCTTCTGCGAAGGTCGTTGAACCTAACCAGAAAACAAGTGACCCACACACAGACACGCACAGTACGTTTGCCAAAAACAGAGCGCAGTGAACCATTCAAAGCTCAAGCACTAGATTTTTCAAACACGTACAACATGTTATCTTAACTAATGCCAAAAACAAAGCGCAATGGTTTGACATGAACACAGATTTGATCAATATAGGTAGTTGTTGAATTTATTTCTAAATTACTTCTCTGTTGAACACACCCGATCTTCCATGAACGATGAACACGAATATGAACTACAGGAGAGAAGAGGAAGAAAAGGGAAAAAAATCCCAGAAAGTGCGTATGATGCTGTTTCTTTCTTAACTCTTAATTCTGATGGATGAAGGAGACAATCTTGTTGAGCATGGCCACGGCATTATCGCAGGTGGGATTGAGCAGATGAAACACATGACTCTCGTCCTTGGCTTCCATCACCTCCACCACTCCTTTCCATCCACTCTTATCCACCACTTCCTTATAGTACCAACCTCTATCCTTCAACGTGTCCTTCTCTGCAACACAAACCAGGATCTTTCTACAACCCAACTTTCCTAGCTTCGGATCCTTCGCCGGGTTTATCAACGGGTCGTCCGATCCTTCCGTCGTTGGGCACACAAAACGCCATAGATTATCCGCCATAGATCTCTCCCTTGCTTCTTTGTTCTTCTCTGACCCGACTGGTTCCACTCCCCAGAAAAATGGATGAGCCAGAACTATCCCTTCGAGATTCACACCCGGTAATCCTTCCGTACCGACATGAATCGCCATGTGGTGGGCGATGTTCGCTCCGGCGCTATCCCCGGAGAAGAATACTTTCTGGAAATCGACATGTCGGTTCAGCAACTCTTCGGGTCCGTTCCCGCCGGAATGGGAGGCAACCCATTTGACCGACGTCCAAGAGTCATCGTGAGCAACCGGAACGGGGTGTTCTGGGGCTCTTCTGTAATCGACGGAGACGGCGACGATGTTGGCCGCCGAGACGACTGAGTTGAGGTAATTATGGTACTGTGGGGTGAAGGCGGTTTCGATGACAAAGCCTCCGCCATGTAAGTAGACAAGGAGGGGAAGTTTGTGGTTGGGATCGATGACTTTGGGAGCGAAAAGCCTGGCAGAAATGGCCGCTTCTTGGGAGATGACAACGTCATAGGATCGGACGTTAGTTTTAGGGTCGTCGAGGGAGGGGGGAGCGAAGCCGGTGCCTATGAGCCTCTCGACTCGGCCACTTTTGTAGATTCTGAGCATGGGGGAGAAGTCGTGGGCCATTTCTTCGCCGGAGCTGGAATCCATGGCAGAATTTGATGGTTCAGGGAACTAAGACGAGACACGGAGGATGTTGATATATTAATGGAATATGGTGCCCAAGATGAGATAGGCCATATTGATTTCCCCTACATGCTGATATTTAATAATTTGCAAATTTAAATTTAACAAGTTTATCATAGATTTTTATTAGGAAAAAGACAAATAAGAATCTCCTTGTACAAATATTTTTAAAATGGGATGTTTAATTTTGCTAATTCTTAAAAAGCCTTAGGTCTTTGGAAGGGAAGAAAATAAATGGGTTGAATCAAAATACTCTTCTCCCTCCCATCTTTCCTCATCATTGTTGGCAGCATGCGTGGTTGGAGTTTTGGTGATACGAAGTGTTGTCGATGCCAATACAGTCACTAACATTAAATTTGATAAAATTAAAAGTGTTAAAATTAATTATAATAAGTTGAAAATTATAAATTTCTTGTTTATAAAATTTCATTAATTTTACTTGAAATTTTTTTTAAAATTACCTTTTAAAATAAAATTGAAAGTGTTGAAATCAATTATAGTGAATTGAAAATTATGAGTTTCTTATTTGAAAATTTAGTTGATTCAATTTGAATTTTTTTTTTAAGATTTCCTTATGAAAAATTTTCAAGTGAGATCAACAAAATTTTCAAATGAGAAATTCATAATTTCCAACTTATTATAATTAATTTTAATACTCTTAATTTTATTTTAGAAGATAATCTTAAAAAAATTTCAAAGTTGAATTAATTAAATTTTCAAGTGAGAAACTCATAATTTTTAACTCATTATAACTGATTTTAATTTTCTCAATTTAATTTCATAAAGCAATCTTGAAAAAAAAAATTTGAAATTGAATCAACAAAATTTCTAAGAGAAAAATTTATAATTTTCAACTTATTATAACTGATTCAACACTCTCAATTTTATTTCAGAAGGCAATTTTAAAAAAAATTTCTAAATTGAATTAACGAAATTTTTAAGTGAGAAATTCATAATTTCTAACTCATCATAGCTAATTTTAACATTCTTAATTTTATTTCATAAGGTAATATTGAAAAAAAATTTCCAAATTAGATCAATAAAATTTTCAAGTGAGCAATTTATAATTTTCAACTCACTTTAACTTACTTCAACACTTTCAATTTTATTTCGAAAGGCAATCTTAAAAAAAAGTTTCAAATTAGATTAATGACATTTTTAAGAAAATGAAATTTTTAAGAAAAAAATTCATAATTTTCAACTCACTATAACTTATTTTAATACTCTTAATTTTATCAAACTTAATGTAGGTAACTATATAGGTGCTGGAGACATTTTCAGTTATCGAAGTTTCGGCCACGCCGCCGACAATGGTAAGAGAGGTAGGGAAGGAGGGAGGAAAAAAAAGTATTTTGATCCATGATACTTATTTTTTTCATTGCTCCTTTTGGAAGATTACAAAATTAGAGATCCCATTTTAGAAATATTTGTTTTAGAGGTCCTTATTTGTCCTTTTCCCTTTTATATTCCAACATTAAATTGTAATTTCTTTTTTTGTTTTAACAAACTAGTACCTAAAGCTGATAATTTTGACTAATCCAAATTAACCCAAGTCAAACCTTAAATTGAGGATAAATCTTCTAAGCACATCTCTTCCATTCTTATGGCTCCAAAGATTAAACCCAGAAGTTGATAATTAAGCAACTCATACCCCGTCCATATGAGACAATATACCTTAGTATTAAATTGTAATGTTTTGACACAACTCATTAATTGTTTTTTATTTAATTTAGATCCCACGTGACCCATGAGGAGCGTGCATACATGTAAAATATGTGAGACCTAGAGATAGATTGAAAAGAGTGACGTGGAAAAGGGTAAAAAATGAGTTTATCAAAATAAAAGCAATGAATCTTATTTCTAACATGTACTGTTATATAGCTGATTAAAAAAAGGTACTGTTATATTTGTTCTATTAAATTATGCAAGAAATCCATTTACAAAGGTTTGAACTTTGAACCCACTAGGAAATAAAATTTTTTATACTTGATCGACTCAACCACTACTGATTAATTTAACTTTCTTATTGTTTGGTATTTACGTTATTAATATTTTTTAAAAAAATTATTTCCTTGTTAAGCCAAAATAATTTATTTCATTGCAACAAATAATATCAACGACAAGGAAGGCAATAAAATCAATATTCTTGTTAATAAGAAAATGCCTAACTCTAAGCTTAAATCCCAAATAAACTTGCAATTAACATCATGTCGATGACTAAATTTTTTTCCTCCTAGCTAAAATGTTTTTCAATTTAATTTTTTGTAAACAAAGTATTTTAAATTTAATTTTTATAAAATTATTCTATTAATTTGATCTTGAAATATAAATATTTATTAATAATTAATTAATGCATTCACTTATAAATAAAAGACTTATGAATAATTTGTATGTCAATCTATTACGTGCGAATTTAAAAAATTAATAAATATGTAAGATAATTTTTAACAAATATTGCCTTGTGGATATAATATAATATTGGATTTTTGGTATATTATACGACGTGAGGCTATTTGGTAAATGAGCCATATTTAATCATTTATAGATCCTTTAATTAATGTGTGATAGATTTTATTATATGGATTTTATTTTTATTATTTCTATATATAAAATACTGATTATATTCTCGTTTCTTTTATATTTTATTTTAATTTGCATATTCCCTTATATTTTCTTTCGGGTCGAGGATATTCTCCCGGTTGCCTTTTTGGGACAATGGATATTCGTCCGTCGTGATCTTGTCCTTTTGGACGTACTTGCGGAAATATGCATTGTCGTCCAAAGGAAGTTGGAGCAATAAATAATCCAACAAAATATTGGGAGAATTATATACTGAAGGACAAAAAATAATACTAGTATTTATTTTAAAGGATCTTAAAAATTATAATTATTTTAAAGGACTGAAAATTAAAATATAAATTTAAAAGTACTAAATTATGCTTCCTAATAATTAATTAAAATTAATTGCTAAAACATTTTCGCAATCATACTGTCAAAACCTTGTGTTGGACTAAAACAAATTTTAGATAGTGATCATCCCATCCCACGGAGAGAGGGGGACTTTCAACACATTAGTTAAGAATGGGTGTGTATATAAATTAAAAGACAAATACTTTGAATTGCCATTGATTTTGTAAGTCCTATGAGTTTATTTGGAGAAAAGAAAAAAGAAAAAGATCAGCCCATCTTAGTTAGGACCGTAGGAGCTCTACTATAATTGAAAGCAAAATTATATTCACAAATTCTAAGTTCATAAAAAATCAATTTTGAGGAGATCGACCTGGTTGCTCCAAGATATCCTAGTTTCTTTCTCAAACTCTTTTTTTTTTTGTGCAATCTTTCTCAAGCTTCCTGCGCCCTCACTTTTAAAAAGGGCCGTTATATTTTATTTTGAAAATTACACCTATCTGTTGGTCGAAAAAGGAAAAATTATTCTTATCTTTTTTTATTAGCTAATTTTGTTTTACCTAACCATTGGAACAAGAGACCCCATAGGCAGGGATCCGCAGTGGAGCTATCCATGCTCATCATTCCTGAGCGGATATGGAACTGTTCAGTTTTGTCCAGATTTATAATATTTTATTTTAATTTTTTTACATAATAATATTATTTTTTTAAAAGATGACAATTATAAAATTATATTTATTTTAGATTCTGTATTTAATAAAATAAAAATATAATAAAAAATATAGTCAAATATAAATTATTTAAATTTGATCTGGATGATTTAGATCCGACAAGCCATGGTGCTCATCAAGTGCGATGGCGACGGAAAGCCAACTCCAAACGCAGTCGCAGGCACACAGTACTTTAGCCAAAAATGAATGAGGTGGCTGTCTCCGGGGCCAGGTTTCTCTCCAGCCAAGAGAGATTCTGCCTCCTCCTGCTATTTTCTTTTAATTTTTAATTTTTTAATATTTAAATTTAAAAATAAAAAAATATTTTTTTTATAATTATATAATTATAAAATTATATTGGTTTTATTTTTTTATTTAAATATTATATAGTAAAAATATAATTTTTATATTTATAAAGTTATGCAATATAATGGAGAAATGGGCTTGCATGGGCTGAACACACACACGTATAGATTGTTGTAACTAACTCCGTAAATATAGGAAGATACTGATAGATTGTAATCTGATATGAGTTGATGATCATATCCGATGTATCCGACGTTAGTTACGAGTATCTAACGTTAGTTACGTATCTAGAGTTGAGGTGCATGAATGTATATATAATGTAACGCTGTTTCATAATAAAGTGTGCTATTTCTCTGATTCAACCATGCGCTGATATGTCCTTTCCATCAGGTAACTCTGCATATCCTATAGCTAATTATGTATCCTATGAGCGATTTTCACCCTCTCATAAAGCTTTCTTAGCGGCCATCACTGCTCATGATGAGCCAAGAACTTTCTCACAGGCTGTGAAACATAACCACTGGCGTGAAGCTATGAAAAGGGAGATAAACGCCCTCGAACATAATGGCACTTGGACTTTAGAACAGCTCCCACCTGGCAAAAGGGCAATCGACTCTAAGTGGGTTTTCAAAACGAAATATAAGCCCACAGGTGACATTGATAAATACAAAGCACGTCTTGTTGCCAAAGGATAGACACAAGAGGAGGGAGTAGACTTCCATGAGACCTTTGCACCTGTGGCCAAGCTAGTCACTGTTCACACCTTGCTAGCTGTTGCGGCCAAGAAACAATGGCATATTCATCACTTAGATGTTAACAATGCATTTTTGCATGGTGATCTGCATGAGGAGGTTTATACGAAGATCCCTTAGGGATTTGCCAAGAAAGGAGACACGTGAGTCTGTCGTTTACGTAAGTCTCTTTACGGTTTAAAGCAAGCATCACGAAACTGGTATGAGAAGCTCACTGCCTCTCTCATAGCTGCTGGTTTTCGTCCTTCTAAGGCGGACTACTCTCTATTTACCTTTAGAGGGAATGGTGTAACAACCTACGTCCTTATCTATGTAGATGATATCCTCCTTGCTAGCAGTGACATGAAACAACTAACATGGGTCAAAAATCACTTACGAAAGCAGTTCAGCATCAAAGACATGGGGTCTCTTAAATATTTTCTGGGAATAGAAGTCTCTCGTTCTGCTGCAGGCATTGTTCTCAGCCAGCGTAAATATACATTAGATATTCTTCAAGACACTCAGATGATGGACTGCCGACCTAGTCCTTTTCCCATGGAGCAAAACGTACAGCTTCTTACTTCAGATGATAGAGGAACTAATGCAGCAAGGTATAGACGATTAATTGGTCGTCTCTTGTATCTTACTATTACCAGACCAGATATTTCTTTCCCTGTCAATGTCCTTAGCCAATTCTCTCACTATCCTGGTAAGATCCACATGCAAGCCGCTGACCGTGTTCTTCGTTATTTAAAAATGACTCCTGGACAAGGCATTCTGCTCACTAGTTTAGGAGACTTGGGCTTGGAAGCATATTGCGATGCGGATTGGGCTGGTTGCCCACTTACGTGACGTTCTTGCACTGGGTATTTAATTAAGCTTGGTGGATCCCCAATCTCCTGGAGGTCAAAAAAGCAATCTGTTGTCTCTCACTCATCGGCCGAAGTTGAATATCGTGCTATTGCAAGTACGGTGAGTGAAATCATATGGCTCCGATGGTTACTTACGGAACTTGGAGTCAAAAACACCACAGCTACACCCCTTTACTGTGACAATCAAGCCGCCTTACATATAGCCAATAATCGAGTTTTCCATGAACGAACAAAGCATATTGAAATGGATTGTCATTTTGTGCGAGAACGTGTCCAATCTCGAGAAGTACAACCACTCAAGGTGTCAAGCAAAGCACAACTTGCAGACATGTTCACTAAACCATTGGGCCGTGATCGCCTGCATGAACTAGTTGGCAAGTTGGGCGTGACGGATCTTCACACGCCAACTTGAGGGGGAGTAATGGAGAAATGGGCTTGCATGGGCTGAACACACACACGTATAGATTGTTGTAACTAACTCCGTAAATATAGGAAGATACTGATAGATTGTAATCTGATATGAGTTGATGATCATATCCGATGTATCCGACGTTAGTTACGAGTATCTAACGTTAGTTACGTATCTAGAGTTGAGGTGCATGAATGTATATATAATGTAACGCTGTTTCATAATAAAGTGTGCTATTTCTGAGCCTTATTTTCTTTACAATATGTGTAAAAAAAGATATAAAAAAATACAAAACTATGCAGATATATAACTGTATTATCCTGAAAGATATATTATATTATTTATAATTCTTGAAAGGCATATTATATCATTTATTATATGAAGTTAACGCACCAAAATTTTCAAACCCCTTATACCAACCCTGCTATTACTTGACATGAACACAGATTTGATCATTAAGAAGTTGTCAAATTTATTTTCAAATTACATCCCTGTAGTGTTGAGCTTCCATGAACGATGAACACAAATACGAAGCGTGCAGCAAAAGAGGAAGGAAAGGGAAATAAGAATCCCAGAAAGTGCGTATGATGCTTATATTTCTGTGTGTTAATTCTGATGGATGAAGGAGACAATCTTGTTGAGCATGGCCACAGCATTATCGCAGGTGGGATTGAGCAGATGAAACACATGATTCTCGTCCTTGGCCTCCATCACCTCCACCACTCCTTTCCATCCACTCTTATCCACCACTTCCTTATAGTACCAACCTCTCTCCTTGAATATGTCCTTCTCTGCAACACAAACCAGGATCTTTCTACAACCCAAGCTTCGGATCCTTTGCCGAGTTCATCAACGGGTCGTCCAATCCTTCCTTCGTTGGGCACGCTAAACGCCATAGAGTATCCGGCCTAGATCTCTCCCTTGCTCCCATGTTATTTTCTGACCCGATTGGTTCCACTTCCCAGAAGTATGGATGGGCTAGAACTATCCCTTCGAGATTCGCACTCGGTAACCCTTCCGTACCGACACGGATAGCCACGTGGTGAGCGATGTTCCCTCCGGCGCTATCCCCGGCGAAGAATACTTTCTGGAAATCGACGTGTCCATTGAGCAACTCTTCCGGTCCGTTCCCGCCGGAATGGGAAGCAACCCATTTGAGCGACGTCCAGGAGTCATCGTGGGCAATCGGAACGGGGTGTTCTGGGGCTCTTCTGTAATGGACGGAGAAGGCGATGATGTTGGCGGCCGAGACGACGGAGTTGAGGTAATTATGGTACTGTGAAGTGAAGGGGGTTTCGACAACAAAGCCTCCGCCATGGAAATAGATGAGGAGGGGTAGTTTGTGGTTGGGATCGATGACTTTGGGAGCGAAAAGCCTGGCAGAAATGGCGGATTCTTGGGAGATGATAACGTCATGGGATCGGACGTTTGTTTCAGGGCCGTCGAGGGAGGGAGGAGGGAAGTCGGCGCCTATGAGTCTCTCGACGCGGCCATTTTGTAGATTCTGAAACTGGGGGAGAAGTCGTGGGCCACTTCTTGGCCGGAGTTGGAATCCATGGCAGAGATTGATGGCGGAGAAATTGAATGGTACTCAGGAGTAAGACACTGACTAGAGGAAGTAGATATTAAAGGACCATGGAGACAAACGTGACGGGACATGGGCCATATCGCTATTCGCTCAGATAGGTGCTTATACTGATATTTAATATAATTTGCAATTTGTTGACCAAAAAATATATAATTTGCAATTTAAACATTTTGGTTTTGCTATAATTTATGCGTGTGAAGTTTGTTATATATTTTTTATTTTGTATACTCGCACTAAATGAAATTTTTGAATTCAGTCGTGTGACTTTGTTCAAAAAAAAAAATTCAGTCGTGTGACTCATAAATGATTTTTTATTTTCGATTTAGTTTAGATCCAACATGACAAGAATGTGGACTTGGTCAAAAGTTTTTTATATCATTAAATTTTTAATAAAAAGGAGCTCAGCTTTCATTTTTATTTTTACTAATTAAAATAATATGAACATAATTCAATTAGTTAAGTAAGTGAGACAAAATGAGCCAATCATTTATAATGAAAATATTTTTTTTTCAAGAAACAATTTACGAGCCTGGTTATTGAATGTAAGGGTATAAAAGAAAAACTATCACTTAATTCTTTTTCCATTCTAAGACATTATGTGCCCAGAAATCTAGGTTGAGAGAATCTACAATTTGTATTACTCACTCTCACCCTTAATATAAAATTATTTTAATTAAATTACGGAATTAAGAAGGAGAGTTAAAACTAATTAACTACCTTAATTTTTTTTTAAAATTTCAATATTTTTTTAAAACTACTATTATTTAATTTATCTCTTTTTTTCTTTGGATACATTAAATATGAGCATTTTTTAGAAATGCATCATAAATATCATCTCGTATATTGTAAAGGGTCTTATATTTAAAATCAAGATAAAATGTCTTATATATAGGATCGGAGGGAGTATCATTAAAGCAATGGAGCTAACCCAAAATAAATAAACAAAAGCAGGTAATTTATTTTTATACAAAACGGGGTGAGAGACCTAAAATCAAATAAATACTTCAAACTCAGATGGCGTGGGCACCTAAGGTCCATACAATCCCCATGCAGAAGCTCAAGAATTTCTCTAGGAGGATCAAGAAACCACTGACAGCCTGTTTGGTTTAAATTTATGAAAGTAATGTAATTTTATTTACATTACATTGATAATTGTGTTTGGTTTGCGAGGAAATTACAAGTTTACAAGATTTCATCGGTGAATCTAAATATTCTATTAAATGTAAATGATAAATTTATCTAAAACCTGTATATTTGAGATCACATTGTGCAAATTTGAGATTACATTACGAGTAAAAAGTCAATATGTCTTTTATAAAAAAATAAAATCATAAATATATCATTGCCTTTTTTCTCTTGCCAGAACACCCTTCTTCAACATCATCTCCCCACCTTCGACCCTCTGGTTCACGACATTCTCTGGTGACCTGCTTCGGCGATCTCCGGTGACCATCGTCATCGCCAGCCTCACCTTCACTCACATTGTCCTTGTGTTTGGGTGTGAAGCAGTGACCTTCTCCAGTGAACCAGATCTAGCACAACCTCTTCAGATCTTCGAAGTCACAGATCTCGCGCAATTTGTTCTTCCCGTTCGAAGCTCGTCCTGTCATCGTTGTGCCTGAAGTCTCAATCTTCCTTCCATTCGATGCGTTTGTGTTTGTATGTGAACCTTGTCTCGTTTAAAGAAGGAGATCTTGGCTACTGATCTGTATGATTTTTGGTGTGAACCAGATCTGTAATGATTTTCAAAGAAGGAGATGTATGGATCCTTGAATCTGGGACGAGCTTCAATCTTCTGGTGAGGATGGAGTGGTGTAGGTGGTGAGGAAGGAAGAAGGGGAAGGGTTTTTTTTTTGTTTTAAATTTTTTTGTCAGCAAAGGCATTTTGGTACATTATTATTTATTTATATTTATTTAAAAATAAAAAATAAATTTATTGAGTATATCCTATATATTTTATTTAATTCCTTCCCATTCCGACTCCTCTGATAATGAACCAGGGCCATGAATGTCAGAAATTCTTCCTTTCAAAGGGAGAGGCTAATCTGTCAGCACAATGATTACCCTCACGCTATGTATTGAATTGTATGCAACACACCAACCTTCCAGCTGCTGTTAATCTCCCTTAAAATCCTTCTTATCGTCGATTATAAGAATTCTTCTTATTTATTATTTTTTATCTTTTAAATTATTATTTAGTTAGATCCGGGCATTTTTGGAGTTTAAATAAGGGTTTCTTTATCATTGTAATATTTCCAATTTCTCATTCAGAATTTTTTTTCTAGATATTTTTAAGATTTGAACTCACTACCTTTCTCAAAGGCAATCAAATCTTTAATACTGGACCCAACTACTTTTAATTATTTTAACTTTTATTGATTTTTGTTATTTATGCTATAATAATTCTTTTTCAATTTTTCTTTTCTTATGAGACTAAAAAATTTTATTTCATTGCAATAAGTCATATCAACGAAAGGAAGACATTAAAATCAATATTCTTGTTAGTAAGAAAATACCTAACTTTAACTCCCAAATAAATTTGCATTTAACATCATGTGGGTGACTAAATTTTCTCATTCCTTGGTAACATGTTTTTCAATTATAATTAAATTTTTGCAAACAAATTATTTTAAGTTTAATTTATTCCCTCCGGTTGAGTATTGCAGGGCTACTTTGGAACAGAATAGTGAAATGTATCATTTTCTCTGTCATGCTACATAGTACATATATACCCACCCATACATTACTTTCCTTCTAGCATAAAGATAGTTCTTTTGTTCTAGTTAGGTATAGCAAACCTAGTTATTCTTTCCATGTACTTACTCATCAAACTAAAATGAAATTCTTTGTTGAAGGTTTTAAGTTGGCATCATCTTCTTGAGTAATCTGGCAAGTGGCAATATTAAGCTTCAAAATTTTTTTGTTGAGTTGTTTTCAAAAAATAAAAGACGTAGTCACGTTCTTTCCAATTTTATTGGATGTTCCCGAAGGTAACATAGTCATGTTCTTTCAAGAATATTAAAGTTATATACACATTATATTTTTCATTCAGGTGATCACCTCATCCCTATTTTTTAATCAAAGTTAACCTTTGGCTGTATATCGTTTACTTGATATTTCTTTTTGTTTTATTTTCATAATTTTTTTTGTAACATATAAACTTGCATAAAAATTTAAGAAAAATATGATTCAAATAAAATAAAAGATGATAAATAAACTAATTCATTTGGGATTTTATTTTTTGAGGGAAGATGAGTTTGTAGAGAAAGGTTTAGAAATGGAATCGAGATTCTCTCAATCAATATTTTCTCAATTATCTCTCAAACAAGATTCTAACTGTTCATACACAAATCAAGTTATGAAAACATTAAAAATATAAAAAAAGAGTCATTGTACAGAGTTAACAAAGTTAAAAGTGACCTTAAAAATTTTTCAATTTAACGCCAAATAAAGAGAGAAGTAACATATGAATAAGGCAAATAAAAGAAAAGTAATTGATGAATCATACATAGTTTCTTTTTTCTTCTCAAACAATGCCTCTTCCCTCTAGTTTGGCACCAATGTGATTACTAACAGGGGCAGAATGATCGAGCCAAGGACATTGACACTGATGTTCTTCAACTATCTCCGGTGAGTCTCTGTGAATAGCAGGAAATCCAGCAAGGGAACGCATGCTTGAGCATGTTTGCTAGCATCGACAGTCAAGGTTTAGCTCATCATGCTTGCCCTTCACTGTGTTCGCTACTCACTGCTTGCCATACGCTTCTCTAGTCCATTCACGTTTGCTCACCCTTCACCTTGTCTTACTCTACATCTAGAGATGAATGATTTATGCAATTCTTAATGTTAATTTGCTAAACTAGGATGCATCATACATCTAATGGCAAGTATTTATCTTTTTTTGGTATTTTTAATGTTTAAATAATTTGATTTGTGTAGATATTAGGATTTTATAAATGGTTAGGATCTTATTTAAGAGATAATTAAGAGAATATTGATTGAAAGAATTCGAATCCTTAGAAATGTGGACGTTAAGTATGTGACTACATCAAAGCTAAGGTTACGTCTCAAGCCTTCTTTTTGCTCCTGGGGGCCTAGTCTTGGAGTATTAACAAGTTTTGAATAGTGATCATTCGATGCTACGTAGGATCACAACAGAAAAGGTGAGAGGGTTTTATTAGGAGGCACAGTTATGTTCACAAATTTTAAGTTCAAAAAAGAAACCAATTTTTGGGGGAGATCTCGATCTGGTCACTACAAGATACTCCATTTATCCCATTTTATTTGTTATTTAAAAAAAATTAATATCTCATTTTACCTATATCATTTTAAGAAACCAATTAAGTATTAATTTTTTATTCCAATTATACCTTTAAGAATTAATAATATCTGATGGTTTATGTCTTAATTTAATACTTCATATTCATTTTCTATCATTAAAATGGGAGTAATAAATGAGGGTGATTTAGTAAAATTATATTATCCATTAAGTCATTTATTATTTTTTTAATTCCTATGTCAAAATTTTGAATGACACATAAAATAAATTTTTTTTTATCTTAATATAAAATTTTTTTCAACTAAATTATGTAAATTAAGAATGTGAGTTAAAGTTAATTAACTATCTTGATTTTTTTAAAAATTTTAATATTTTTCTAAAATTACTTTTATTTTAATTCTTTCTCTTTATTTTTGAGATATATTAAACAGAAATATTTTTTAAAAATATATAATAAATATTATCTTATATATGATAAAAAATTTTATATTTAAAATTAGGAAGAATACTTACATAGGTACAAAGTATTTTAGTTTCTTTCTCAAATTTCTGGCCTTTTTTTTTTTGGGACCAACAAATCTCCTGCCGCTTACTTTTAAAAAGGGCCGTTATCTTTTACCATTCTGAAAGTGAGTGAAAATTACTCCTCTCTTGTTTTCCTGCAAAGGTAATTAAACGTAGCCATAAAAACAAGAGACCCCAGACACAGTACTTTAGCCAAAAATAAATGAGGTGCGATCAGCCTTCCCAACAATGTACTTTACGCAAAAATAAATGAGGTGTCATCCCTCCTGCCACGGTCCCACCATGCCAGAAAATAATTTTTTTTAATTTTTCAAAATTAAAAATTATACCCCATCCTGTTTATATTATATTAAGATTTTTATATCAATTACAAATATATTAAGAAAATAAATTTTTTATTTGAAATTAATATAAAAAATATTTATATTTTTTATTTGACTCTTATTAAATATCTTATTCTATTATTATTATAAAATTATAAATAGAGAATATGAAAGTATTAAAGATATAGGTAAAATAGAAAGAAAAATATTTAATACTTTTGAATAAGAAATTTGTTATATAAAATGTTTTATAATCTAAATCGGAAGAAATATATAAATAAATATACTTACTTTTTTCTTCATATGAATAATTAGTAATTCACATAGTACTTTATTAGTAATGTAAAAGACTTCCTCCAGCCCATATTATAAGATATTTTATATGACAAGTTTTTTATCCAAAATATAGGATATTGGATATTTTTTTCCCTATTTTAACCCTGTCTTTAATGCTTCATCTCTCCTCATTTATAACCTTACAATGATAATAGATAGAGTATTTAATAAGAGTAAAAAAATGTGAATCTTTTTTGCATTGATTTTAGTTAAAAAAATAATTTTTTAATATACGTGTAATTAATATAAATTGCCTTATAATGTGAATCAGAGGGAGTAATAAATAAATTGAGACATATAAAATTTTTTAAAATAATAAATAAAATGGAATAGAGAAAGTAGTATATACTCCTTTTGGTTCTTTATATAAGTTATCTTTTAATAGGATTTTGTAATCATGAATATAAGTCACTTTAAAAATTTATGTAGTACTAATTGCTTTATTTAAAAAATGTATTTCTTGAAAATTATTTTATAGAGTATTAGTATAATATCTTATTAAATCTATAATATCTATTAGTGATAAAGATGTAAATAAAATTGATTTTTAGATAATTTTATTGATAATATCACGGTTAAAAGTCACTATATTAAGAAGAGTAGTAGTAATGAAAAGGTAGTTAAAAATAAAAACAAATAACATGACTACATAATCTCATATACACATATGCTCTCTTTGATTTTTTTTAAAGGCACTTTCAATTATTTTATGTAAATTTTTAATTACTTTTTGTAAATTAAAAAAATTAGTTATATTCTTAAAATCTTAAAAAAAAATTTTAATATTTCTTTTTTACTCATATTTATTATAATAATACAATTCTTATTAAATAAGGTATGTAATCATCATTAAGTTAGAAAATGTGAAATCAGTTAAAATAATGTTAAAAATATTACTATTTATCAATCAAACAAAAAACTTCAATAATAATTTATGAGATTAAAAAATAAATCACTAAGGATAAAATAAAAATAATATTACTAAATATTATAAAATATTTTATAAAAAAAATTAAGATAACCTTCTATAAAATGCCTTGTAAAAAAAATGACGAAGGGGAATTGACTGGCATTTACTGTAATTTTTAGATTTAAAAATGATAAAAAACTAATTTCCTGTCACAACAGTTAAGAGACAGGAGACGCCCGCCATTCAAAATAAACCAGTACTAGTCATTATTAACTTCAGGAAAGTGAACGATTCAATTCTTGCATTCGAGGCTCAGAGCACCACATTTTTCAAACCCAACATGTTTAAACCCATACCAACACTGCTATTACTTGACATGAACACAGATTTGATTATATAGGAAGTCGTCCAATTTATTTTTAAATTACATCTCTTCTGTTAAGCACAAGCTTGAACGATCAACATAAATATGAAGTACGGAAGAAGAGGAAGGAAAGGGAAATAAAGATCCCGGAAAGTGCGTCTGAACCTTTTCTTTTTTACTTAGTTTTGATGGATGAAGGAGACAATCTTGTTGAGCATGGCCGCCGCATTATCGCAGGTGGGATTGAACAGATGAAACACATGATCCTCGTCCTTGGCTTCCATAACCTCCACCACTCCATTCCATCCACTCTTCTCCACCACTTCCTTATAGTACCAACCTCTTTCCTTCAATATGTCCTTCTCTGCAACACAAACCAGGATCTTTCTACAACCCAAGCTTCCCACCTTCGGATCCTTCTCCGGGTTCAGCATCGGGTCGTCCGATCCTTCCGTCGTTGGGCACGCAAAACGCCATAGATTAGCCTCCATAGCTCTTTCCCTTGCTTCTCTGTTCTTCTCTAACCCGATTGGTTCCACTCCCCAGAAGTATGGATGGGCCAGAACTATCCCTTCGAGATTCACACCTGGTAATCCTTCCGTACCGACATGGATCGCCATGTGGTGGGCGATGTTCGCTCCGGCGCTATCCCCGGAGAAGAATACTTTCTGGAAATCGACGTGTCCGTTGAGCAACTCTTCGGGTCCGTTCCCGCCGGAATGTGAAGCAACCCATTTGAGCGACGTCCAGGAGTCATCGTGGGCAATCGGAACGGGGTGTTCTGGGGCTCTTCTGTAATGGACGGAGACGGCGATGATGTTGGCCGCCAAGACGACGGAGTTGAGGTAATTATGGTACTGTAAAGTGAAGGGGGTTTCGACGACAAAGCCTCCGCCATGGAAATAGACGAGGAGAGGAAGCTTCTGGTTGGGATCGATGACTTTCGGAGCGAAAAGCCTCGCTGAAATGGCGAGTGCGTGGGAGATTACAACATCATGAGATCGGACATTAGTTTTTGGGTCGTCAAGGGATGGGGGAACGAAGTCGGTGCCTATGAGTCTCTCGAATCGCCCACTTTTGTACATTCTGAACATTGGGGGGAAGTCGTGGGCTACTTCTTCGCCGGAGCTGGAATCCATAGCAGAAATGGATAACGGAGAAATTAAATGGTGCTGACAACTAAGACGCTGGATGGTGGGAAGCATCGAAGTGATTTTAAAATTTAGTCGTTTGCTGGGATTGGGTAGGTACTGAAAAGATTTTAAAATTTACTTGGTGGGATTAGGGAAGAGAATTAGAAAAATTTTAATAAAAATTTATTTAATTTAGGTTGGGAAAGGAGAAATTTAAATTATAATTACTCAATATTTAAAAAAAACTTTAAATGTGAAGGAGAAATAAAATGGTAGGAGAGATGATTGAAAAGATTAAATCCTTTCTAATTTTTTCAATTTTTTTGAATCAAAGAAGAGTGGAAATTTAATTCTTTCCGGTTCTTCTCTATTCATTAAAATCTAAAATCTCCTCAAAAATTAATCTTTAAAAAAAATGAGATGAAGGTAATATTCTAACGTAATAACATTTACTAATTTTAAAATTTAAATGTAAACTTTTTTATACAGTTTATGAGTTCTTTATATATATATATATTTTATTTTTCATTGACTAGCATAAATTGAATTTTAAAAGGGTAAATAATTCTGTTGGCCAAAAAAAAGGGTAAATAATGAGTTTATCAAAATAAAAGCGGTGAATCTTACAAGTATTTATTGATTATTATATTTTCTCCTTTAAATCTATATGGAAGAAATCCAAATTATTGAATAAGTTATCTAATTTTGATGCGTGTAAGCCCAATTGATGTCAAATATTATTGGATGAGCATTATGTTCAAAGTAACTGTCCTTACATATTTTTTCTTTTTCTTTTAATTTATAACTTTTTCTTGTTAGATATTTATAGTTAGGGAAGGTACCTCAGTAAAACTCTCCTCACATGTTTTTTCTTTTTTTCTAATTCATAACTTTTTTTGTTAGATGTTTATAGTTAGGCTTTTTTTTTTTTTAATGAAGTAGCACTCCCACATCTCATATTACTAGATAATAGAAGAGATTTTACATATATGAAAAAATATTTATTATATTTTTAAACTTAAAAATTAAATTTTTTAATTTTATATTTATTAATTTCACTCATTTTATTAAATATAATATAAATTATAATACTAATAATATAATAAATGATGTGTAAAATTAACAAATAATTATATGGTATCTCATATTATGATATAAGAAAAACTCCTCAAGAGAGGGAGTAATAACTAAATGAGCAAAAAAGGAAATATCAACTATTAATTAAGGGTAAGTGAAATTAAAAGTGGTAGGTGTGTAATAAGTAAGGTATTAAAAATCAGACCGATCATTGAACTGGATAAGGCAAAGGTTCAATATTTAGTGGTCGGATCGGTGTCGGACCGGTTGTGAATAAATTAATATATTTTTAACAATATAGTCAATTAATATTCTATTTTTATATTATTTGTTAAATAAATTTATCATTATTAATCATTATGTATCATAATAATACTTATAACATATTATAATATAGAAAGAAAAAAATTTATACTAAAAATAATGCTACTTAGTACTAAAAATAATATTATTTTATTTTAAAAAAATATTTTAAAAATTTTAAAAAAGTTTTTTTTTAAAAAGTTGAGACCGGTTCAACCCGGTTTTTTACCAGTTCAACTGGTTCTTGATCGGTTTGTGCCGATTCCGAAACCTTCCGATTCTCATCTGTGACCGGACCGGACTAGGGGCCGGTTCCCGTTCAAACCGGTAGAACTAGCCGGTCCGGTCCAGTTTTTATTACTATGGTAATAAGTGTTACGAAGGGCTCACTCAAACGTAAAGACTAGTAGACCCAATTTCTAATGTCATAGGAGCCAGAATTGAATACAATTTTACTGAGGTACCTTCCCAAGTAATAAAGAAAAGGAAATTTAATTTCAAAAGGAAGCGATCATGAATGTTACTTTGAGTGAAAAAGAGGAACCCCTTCCCATCCAAGATGATCGTACAACTAAGAAAGTGAAACTGCGATAAGATCATAACACCACCGTGGATGTGGATGCTAATCATTCACTCAATCCTTCAGAAGGGTCTTTTGACGATGTTGAACCTTAGCTGGGGTTCAGTCTTGAAGTTGTCCCAAAAACACCTCTATCTACCATGGATAGGATGCATAATGATACCCCTCAAAGCATCCCAAAACCTTCTTGTAAGGATAAGCTCTTGAACAAGACAGTGGATTCTTAATCTATTCAAGAAAAAGAGGAAGAGCTAGTCATACGGGCTGGGAATGTTGACATTTACCTTGAAGGAATAGTGCCATCCATTACTTTTTTCTTCTAGGGTTCTTGATGTTTTTATCTTCTTAATAAGAACATAAGATTTGCTGTGGCTATAAAGTTGCTAGGAAGATCTATCAGTTATATAGCTTTTCGTGAGAGGCTTATCAACCTTTGGAAGCTTGACGGTCCTATCCAGTTGATTGATCTCAAGGGTGGTTACTTCATTGTGAAATTCAAGAAAGATTTAGACTATCATGATGCTTTGATGAATGGCCCTTAAGTTGTATATGGTCATTATTTGACAGTTCAACCATGGACCCCCACCTTTAACCCTCTAAATCACACTGTTAACCAGGTGATAGGTTGGGTCGGATTGCTTGGGCTCCTAGCGCGGTATTATCAGAAAAAGATGGCGAGAGCTATTGGTGGGGTTCTAAAAGAGGTCATAAAGGTAGATTGCAACACCAATTCTGGAGATAGAGGTCGTCTTGCCAGGTTGCAGTCCTAATTTATTTAGGAAAACCACTAATCTCAAAGATTAAAGTAGATGTGGTGACGCTTTTCATTGAATATGAAGGTTTACCATCAATATGCTTCCACCGTGGCCATTATGGACATTTTGAAGAAGCTTGCCTTAAGAAAATGGTTGCTCTAGTACTTGAATCACTGCAACCGGTGCCATTAGTGAAGGATTTTGTTTCATCAACGCGTGAAATGAAGGTGTACGACCCATGGCTGATAGTCCAAAAGAAAGGCAGACATGGAAAGAAGGGTGGCAAAAAGGTACCAAAGGGTAGTATTGTTAAGGGTATTAGACATGGGTCACGATATGAATTGCTAGCCATGTCTGATGATCTAACAAATCAAGCCCTCCCATGCCAAGAAACGCCCGAGAATGTCAGAATACGACTAGCTGATAGGGTGCCCACTCCTCTGAGCAAAGGAAAAGACGTGAGAGCCACGAAGATGCCTCAATCGAAAAGCAGAAAGTTTCCTCCAGGTACCTCACAAAAGTCACTAAATGGTGGAGAAGGGAATGCGGATTCAATCTTCAATACAGAGGCATATCAAGTTATGACGACTAAGACTTCTCTTGGCCAAGGTAATCACGGTGTGGTTACTATTAGGGATTGACGGATTAGGCCTTCCTTGTGCAATAGTCCTTACACACAACATGAAAATCTTGAGAATGTTAGTGAGAAAAGGGAAAGTAGTGAGGTTGTTTTTCTTAATGGGCCTCCCGGACAATCTTGCAATCTACCTATGCCTTATGATCCAAAAAGGGTTAAACTAGTAAGTGAGCTTCTTGTGAAAGGCATTAAAAATAATCCCAAAGAAGATTCAGCAAAACTATCAACCTTGTTAGGAAAGGCAACTACACATGAGCTCCTTAATGACACTAAGTGCAATACTGAGGACGTAATGGACAATAATGCTATGGACCATGGCTCCGATTATGATTTTTAAGCCTTTCATCTCCCCTTTATTTCAATATTAGTTTGGAGTAACCAAGGTGCTGCTTCAAAAAAATCATCTTAGTCTCGAAGTTTGTCATCAATAGTCATAAAGTTAATTTGGTTGTTTTGCAGGAACCCAGAATCTCTAGTACTCAAGTGGACAAAGTTATTTGAAAGCTTGGGTTACCTTATTCTCATAGGGTAGAATCTCATGGATTTTTTGGGGGAGTTTGGTTGTTCTGGTCAGATAATATAATTGTTTAGGTTTTGTATCATCACTCTCAATTTATACATTCTTCCAATCATTGGATAAGGAGTAACAAGTCATTTTTATTTACTGTTATTTATGGAATCTCCTCTCCCTCTCTTAGAAGATGGCTTTGGTTAGATCTTTCAAAACTTGATAGAGATTCTTCTTTAACGTGGCATTTAGCTAGTGATTTCAACACTACCTTGTATGATGGAGAGCATAAAGGAGGTGCTCAAAGAACAAATAATGGATGTCTCTTTTTCAATAAATTTATTCACCAACAAGGCCTAATTAAAGGCCCAAAATATACTTGGAGCCGAGGGGCTTTCTTTGTAAGACTTGATAGAGCTCTCTCTAATCTCGAATGGGCTAGTTCATTTCCAAATTCTGTGGTATAACCTCTACCAAGGTCGTAATTTGATCATAGGCCATTGTTCATCAACTTAGGCCATCAATCTCCATGTCCAACCTAGCATGGAACCTTTAAATTTTTAGCTTCTTGGCTTGGTCACCCATAATTTGCTGACTTTGTTTGACGCTCTTGGGACCTTAACAAGCCCAAGAGTGGAACAAAAACACTTTTGGATCTATTAGCATGATGAAACGTTAGCTTTTGGTGAGAATTTCTGGTTTACAACGTATTCTGGAAGATCGCCCCTTCTCCCCATATCTTATTAATCTCGATCAAAGTCTCAGGGATGATTACAAAGACACATGCCTTCAAGACGAATTACTTTGGATTCAAAAATTATGCAGTAACTAGATTTGTCTGGGGGATCAAAACATGGCATTTTGTCATCTGAAAGCTCTTATTCGAAGACTTCAAAATCGTATCCATGTTCTGCATGATGAAGATGGTGAATGGGTTTTTTATGAGTTGGCACTTGAGCAAATGTCTAAAAGCTTTTTTCAATGTCTTTATAGTATGGAAAACTGCTCCTATAGTTTCTATGCAATAGAAGGTATGTTTCCCCCCTTCTCTGCTCCTGCACTTAATTTGCTTAATCGATCTGTTTCCATGGAAAAAAGTAGGGATGCTCTGTTTGACATGAAACATGTGAAAGGACCCGGAATGGACGGGCTTCACGCCTTTTTCTTCCAAAGTCGATGGGAAGTCACTTGGAATTCTTTATTTAGTTTGGTTAAGAACTTATTTGAATGTGGTGATATCGACTCTTCCATTAATCGTACACTGATTGCCTTAATACCCAAAATTGAATCCCCGCAATACCTTAAGGAGTTCTGCCCAATTAGCCTATGTAATGTCGCTTACAAAGTTATCACTAAGATTATTGCTAACATGCTCAAACCTCCCACACCGACCTTAATGCTTCCATTCCAATCCAGCTTTGGGTAGGAATATTGTTGACAATATCATCATTGTCCAGGAAGCCATACATTCTATGCTATTAAAATGAGGGAACACTAGTTGGATAGCTATTAAGATTGATTTGGAGAAGGTGTTTGATCGTCTAAGATGGGAATTTGTGCATGAAACATTATAAGACATTAGGATCCTAGCTTGGTTAATTAGGGTCATTATGCAATGCCTTTCCATGGTATCTATGCAACTTCTTTGGAATGGCTCACCCTTAGAATCCTTCTCTTCAATGAGAGGTATACGATAAGGGGATCCTCTTTCCCCTCATGTCTTTGTCCTCTACATGGAACAATTATCTTAGGCCATCAACAAAGAGGTTTTACAAGGCAATTGAAGGTAATTAAATTGGGGCGAAAAGGCTTACCTCTCTCTTTTCTATTTTTCAGGCATGGCTTGATTCTTTTTAGTAGTATTGAAGTTCATCATGTGCAATTGCTATAACGGATTTTGCAAGACTTTTGTGTTTCCTCTAGACACTATATAAGTCATGCTAAATCTAAGATCTACTTCTCGAGCAATGTTAGCAACAGTGATACGTCTTCTATCTATTGTAAGCTTGGTTTTTAACGCATTTTCCTCTTGGAGAGATACCTTGGCATTCCCATTCTTCATGGGAGGGTGACTAGAAGCACATATTCTTATATCATTAATAATCTTCAAAGGAAACTTACTAGTTGGAAAGCTAAAACTCTATCACTAGCAGGAAGAATTACATTGGCTAAGTTAGTTCTCTCATCTATACTGTACTATACAATGCAAAGCTCTTTGCTCCCATCTTCTTGTCTTGCAAAGATTAAGTAGATCATTCAATGTTTTATTTGGGGTTCTAATAAGAGAGAGAAATGGATCAGTCTCATCAAATGGGATGATATGTGTAAGCCTCTCAGATTTGGTGGATATGGTTTGAAAAAACTCCATAGTCAAAATCATGCCTTCATTGCTAAACTTACTTATAAGCTAATTGCGGACCCATCCCTGCTCTGGGTTCAAATACTCCGTTGTAAGTATGGTTTGGGTAATTCACCAAAGATAATCCCAACTAAAAAACATTGCTCTCACTTGTGGCAAAGTATGTGAAAGGTCTGGGATAATACAAATTTGAAGATTTACTAGAATCCGGGTAATAGGGATGATGCTAGATTTTGGACTAACAATTGGATTTGTGAGTTAGGATCTTTAAAAAACTTGACCGATACTGATATTAGTGAAGAAGACTTGGACAGACCTATTTCCTACTACATTCACAACAATGGAGAGTAGAAATGGAACTTATTTAACCACTTGGCACCTAGAGAAATTATTGCTCAGATTACTCACAGGAATTTACTTCTGAACTCTTCTTCTCCAGGCACTTGTTCATGGACAAGCACCAGTACAGGTATGTTTATTTTTTCTTCCCCGTATTCCGCCCTTTGTGAGGACAACTGGGATACACAAGAGGTTAATTGGGATGTTATTTGGAAATGACCGAGAATACAATGAGTTCGTACATTCCTTTGGTTGGCCTTGAAAGGCAAACTTTTAACTACCATGGAGAGAGCAAGAAGATATATGATTGGCTCAACACATTGCCAACCTTGTCCACATCATAATGAGGACATTTAGCATGTTCTGAAAAGTTGTTCCTTAGCGTCCTCTACTTTGTGCATGCTCATATCTGATAGTGGCACTACAAAAAAATAGATCTTTAGTGACGACATTCGGCGGTGACCAAAAAAGGTCGCCGCTGAAAGTCTGTCTTTCAGCGGTGACTAAAAGAGTCACCGCTGAAAATACACTTTCAGCGGCGACCAAAAAGAGTCGCCGCTGAAAGTCAGTGTTTCAGCAGCGATCGAACATGTCGCCGCTTAAAGTTCATCTTTCAGCGGCGACTAAAAAAGGTCGTCGCTGAAAGTCTGTCTTTCAGCGGCGATTGAACATGTCGCCGCTGAAAGTCCGTCTTTCAGCGGCGACTTCTTTAGTCTCCTTTGAAAGTCAGTTTTCCAGCAGTGATCGAACAAGTCATCGCTAAATGTCCATCTTTCGGCGATGATTTTTTCTTAGCGCCGCCAAAAGTTATACTTTCAGCAACGATTGTTTTCTATTATCTTTATTTAAAGGTAAAGTATTTTACTATATTTTCATGTAAAATATTCTAGACATTTTGAAAGTACTTTATCTCTACCGGAGATTAAAGATTTGAAATGTTGAATATTGAATTCTATCTATATTTATTTTTACTTTTCCTTATCCTAATTAATGAAATATGTTATTCTTATTAGGATAATTTTTTTTAATTCATAAAGGGATTGATAACTCCAAAAAAAAAATTAGGAAGATAAACTAATCCCTAATTATTTAATGTGATCAACCTTATATTTGGAGGAATTCTTATTAGGTTAATTTAATTTCTAATATTTTTAACATATAAATTAATATTAATATTATTTATTACCAATAATAATTTTGATGAAGTAATAATGTACTAAGGCAATTATCAATAGTTAGTCCAAGAGAATAATCTGTCATACTATGATTGAGACTCTCAGCCTAAACTCCTATAGGTGTTGGTAGTGTGGATATTTTCTCATAATATAAAAGTCTAATAAAGTAATATCACGTAGAGAAAAAAAGATTATGTGTTGTTAATATATTTTCCTAAAAAATAAGTAACAATATTTAGAAAATAAATATTGGCTAATTCTGTTTTTCTCATCCTCTCACTCTTTTTAATTATTTTTTATTATCTGAATTATAATATATTGAATTTATTGCATTTTTTTTAAATAATATGACAATCAAAATTATAATATTTATTTTAATGATTTTTTAACAATTTTCTATTACATTATATTATATATATATATTAAGCATATATATATAATATAACTTATCAAATAATATAATATATGATATATATGATATATTATATGATATGTCATAACATAAAATAAAAAAATATAATATAAATATTCATATAAATATAAATATATATGTGTATAAATAAAATATTTAACGATATTAATAATTGAAAATAAAATATATGTGTATTTTTTAATAATAATATTGATTTATAAATATATATGTGTGTATTAGTGTGTAGATAAACAATATATATTTAACATCTCATATAAAGACTACAGGTGCATTTCAGCTCAACTGGTAAAAAAGTAAACGCAAAGGCATTGCAAGCAAGAGGTCATGGGTTCGAACCAAGGCGAACGCACATTTGAAACAAATATATGACGTGGCGGTGGTGATATGAGAGATGATGTGGTGGCCGTCTGGCGGTGGTCCGATGGCGGTGGTGACGAGGCGGCCGTTCGGCGGTGGTGATGTGGCGGGGTCCAGTGGCTGACATGGTGATGACATGGCCAAACGACTTTCAGCGGCGACTAAATGTTGTCGCTAAATAATAAATTTTCAACAGCGACTAAATGTTGTCGCCAAATGAGAAATATTTGGCGGCGACAATTTATATTTTCAGCGACAACTCTTTTCGCCACTAAATGTCAACTTTTAGCGGTGACATTTTTATCGTCGCCAAACTTTCGGTAACGGGATTTGTGGCGACAAAAATGTCACCGCTGAAAACTTTTGGCGGCGACATTCCTTCTTTAAGCGGTGACTTATATCACGGCTGAAAGTCAAATTTTTTGTAGTGTGGTGTCCATACTTTTTATTCTACTACTTTCAAGAATTGGCTTATCCAACACTTGCATCCTAAGAAGAAGGATAAGTACTCAAGGCTCTTTCTTAGATATTTATGCTAGAAATTTTGGGAAGTGGGAAACAAAAGAATCTTTGCTAGTGAGTCTTTTCTTTTACACAGGGGTTCATTATCTTACGTGTTAGATCTTTAGTTGACCACACTCTTAGATCTGAGAGAGTGCTCCGGTTTTTCTAACTTCGTATTCTCTTTTTGTTTGTTTTGAGGCCATTTTTGCAGCGCCGATGATACTTTTGGACATCCTTGCTTTTTCTTGTTGAATAATGCCTTCTTTTCACTTAAAAAAAGATTTTTTTTCCAGAAAAGTGCAAGTCATATGAAGGAAAGAAATACAATAAAATCAATATTCTTGTTCATTAGTGTAATAAGGAAAAAAGCTAACTCTAAACTCAAATAAATTTGCAACTAACATCATGTTGATGACTAAATTTTTTCAATCTTCCGTAAAATGTGTTTCAATTTAATTTTTTTTAATAAATAAGACATTTTAGTTTTAATTTGTTAAAAATATTCTGTTAATTTGATCTTTATATATAAATATTAATTACTTATTAATTAATGTAATTGCTTGTTTGATTCATATATGTATATATATATGTATATATGAACCAAGTCTAAAAAAAATTATAAAAGGATTAAAAGCTATTTTTCGATTTATGGCCTAAATATTATCAGGCTATTAATTCACTTGATAATCAATTCTTATAGGACACCTGTAAACCAAAAAATGCGACTAACATTCCTTATAAATAAAAAAGGTATAAATAATTTTTATACTTATCTATTATGTGTGAAATCAATAATTAATAAATATATTAATATGTAAAATAATTTTTAATAAGTTATTGTCTTGTAGTTATTATATAATTTTTAAATTGTGTAATTTGTTGTAAATTTTATTATAAATTTTTTAATATTATTTTTTATTTAAAGTCATATATAATATGTCATATTTATAATTTTAATCATTTTATTCATTCTATATCCTAAAATGTTGGCTGTGAAATATGAGAAGAAAGTTAAATTTCCTACGAATTAGTGTCATATAATTTTAATTACTTTTCTTAGTTTGTGTTAAGTAAATTAAAATCATTTTATAAATAGGATTAGAGAAATGCCATTCATGTATGAACCATTTTTTTAGCTGACATTCAAATTAATACTTTACTTACATATTATGGTTTGATTGGTCGCATTGACAATTATAAAGATTATCAGAAAATTTTATAGGTCTATGACAATAAAATAAATCCACAGACAGTCAGATTTTTCTCAAGTGCTGAAAATTTACCAGCCACTAAACTTGAAATTTATTTCACAGGCCAAAAAGACTTGAAATTTATTTCAAATATTTCATTCCCTTCGCCATCTTCCAAATAGCGAAAAACCACAATACACTAAATACTTTTTTTTTTGGTTGGAAACAAGACGCAAATGATCTAGTGGATGCCAACTAGCCCACGTGGTGTTTAAATGAAACGCACGATTATTATACTATATATGTTTTAAAATTTAAATACCACCAGGAGTCTGTGACTATACTCCGAAAAGAAAAAACTATACTACAATGACTTATTTAGTTAATTTAGAATCACGCGAAAAAGACATCGTCTAGTTCTGGGTCAGGAAGGAAACGAACTGCTTCACGAGGATCTGTGCCTTCTCTTTCGTTGGATCGTACAGATGAAAGACGTGGTTTTCTCCTTCTGCTTCCACCTTTTCCACCTCTCCTTCCCACCCACTCTTCTTCAACGCCTCGTAATACGTCCTTCCCCTGTCGCCCAAAAAATCCTCTTCCGCCACCATAACCAGCGCTTTCCGGCAACCCAGCCTCCGCAGATTTGGATCCTTCGCCGGGTTTATTTTCGGGTCCTCTAACCCCGCCATCTTCGGATACAAAAACGTCATCAACTCGTCCTTTCGATCGTTCCCGAAAAACGGGTGGATCAAAACGATTCCGGCGAGGCTAAACCCGTTTAGACCGTCGGGCCCGACCTGCATCGCCATGTTGTGGGCGATGTTCGCCCCGGCGCTATCGCCGGCGAAGTACACGCGCCCGAAATCCGCGTGGTCATTGAGCCAGGGCTCGGGCCCACGGCCGTTTGAGTGGGCGACGGCCCATTGGATCGCGGCTCGAGTGTCGTCATAGGCAACAGGTAGAGGGTGCTCCGGGGCTAACCTGTAGTTGACGGACAAAACGACGACGTTTGCTTCGGCGGCGATGGTGTTGAGGTGTCTGTGGTAAAAGGGATGAAACGCCGAGCAGATGCAGAACGCGCCGCCGTGGATGTAAATGAGCAAGGGGAGTTTGTTGGCGGCGCCGGCGACTTTGGGGAGGAACATGCGGGCGGATAAGCCGGTTTCTGGGTTGATGGTAATATCTTTGGATTGAACGCCGGCGACAGGGTCGATTCCGGGTGGGACTTTTTCTTCACCGATGAGGCGTTCGACGCGGCCGTCTTTGTGAACGCGGAACCAGGGAGGGAAGTCGCGTAGGATTTGGTCATTATTAGGGGTTGAATTGGAATCCATGGTGTGAGCTTGTGAGGAAGACGAAGAAGGAAGGAGAGAATATGGTGGCAGAGCGGCAACAGTTTAGATATTAAAGAGAGGCGGGTATTAAAGACGGATGAGACTTAATTGTTTTATTTTTTTAGTTTTTTATTCACATTTTCCAATAAAAACGGTTGTTCAGAAGAAGCCTTGAATTCGCACTTTCTTTTCGTTTGCCCCAATTCAAACATTGAACAGTCTTTTTTTTTGGCCACAAATTTAGCCAACAAGAAATAGTTTTCAATATTTTATTATAATAAAATAATAGTACTATAAAATTTGTATGACGGTCGCACTCTTCCAGAGACTTTTTTAGCTGAAACTTCATTTCAGTACCCAACCATTAAATTTTTTTTCGGCCCAACAGATCCGACCATTAATAAAATAATTATTTTTTAGTTATAAAAAATAAATATTTTTTAAAAGATAGATATTATAAAAATATTAAAAATAGTATAGATTTTGTTTAACAAATTAAAAAAATAAATTATTATATATGTTTTTTGTATATGCATGATGTTTCATGTTTTCAAAGTTTTTATTTTTTATTTTTGATAATACTAAAAATAAATTGAAAATAAAGTTTTCTTTTTCATAGGAACCAGATGATTGATTATAAAGAAAAAAAATAATAAAAGACTATAGTGTCTGTGAAAGAAAATTTCGGTAATTATATGATGTTATGGGCGCATATTTATTCCCTTAAAATTTATTGTTTATGCAAGTTTAATTTAAAGTTGGAGAGATTTTTATTTTGTCTGTTTTATTTTCTTGTGATAGACTAGCAATTTTTTTTGGCTTCAATTATACTTATTTGTTATTAAATATAAGCAAATTTTGGATCCGAGAGTTAGTTCAAAGAAAAAATATAGATTATTGTAGTAATAAATATAATATTATAAAACATACCCCTCATAAATAAGTATTAATTAATTTAATATAAAAAAGGATTAATTAAGAACAATTTAAAAAAATATGTTTTACTACAAATTAAATGAGTTTAATATCTGTAAAGCATTTCTTTTCTTATACTACCTCCGTTTCTATTTAAAGTTTTTGCATACATATTAAAAAAATACTATTTAATAAATAGAAAGGTAAGAAAAAGCAATTAATATTATTTTTAATTTTTAAAAATATAAATAAGAATATAAATAAAAAAATAATAATTAATATTGTCTTGAAATTTAAAAGTAATAAGATAAATACAAACCAAAATTTTCTTAAATAAATAAAAGGAAACAAATGGAGTATTTGAGACTAAAGGGGGTATTTTTCTATGTTCAATTTTTAAGTCACTGTGCCCTTTTACTTTTGGTCCTGAAAGTCAATGTACTTTAAAGATTCATTTCTCCCACACAACAACTGCAACATCATACTCCAAGATTTTTTTAACTAACAAGTTCCTAACTATAATTGGGTTCTATAGGTGTGATGTTTTAGATTTAATTCATAATTATATGTATAGAAAATATCTTGTTGGGAGTAACAAAACCTACTCCAATAATTTTTGCGTCTCGAGGGAATTAATCTTTGATTGTTCATTAGAGAATACCTTTGATATTTACTTATAAAAAGAGTAATAAAAACTCTAATCCAAATAAAGAAGAAATCAAGTAATGTTTAAGGTTTTTCACACAGATTAAAAAATGTAGTTAATATGTTAAAATTTCTCTTAAATTAACTAATATGTTTTTCAATAAATTGATAAATAAGAAAAAACCATTAATATTATCTTCAACTTTTAAAAGAATAGATAGGAATATAAATGAAAAAAATAATAATTAATAAAATATTAAAATTTAAAAGTGTCAGATAAATGAAAATAAAATTTTTATTCACATGTAATAATTACAAAAAAAAACAGGGGCAGTACACAAAAGGTAAACAAAAAAAAGACCAAGCCCAATAACAAGGATAAACCCTAACGACACAAACCCTAAGTAGAAAACGAAAAGATTTTTTAGGACAGTTTTGAAGCATTTTATAGATGTTTCGTTGGGCAATCAATGCACCTTGATAAACTTTAAATTTGATATAACTATTGAGTTGCGGTTATGGTTATTTATTTTCAATATTGAAGTCTGATTTATTTGTATTTTCCTTTTCTTTGTCACAAAAAAATAAAGGCACAATCCCTTGAAAGAATGGAGCCAAGAAAACTTCCTTTATACTTGAATTGTGCATCCATTGTGCCTGTTTCTAACGGGTAAATTAATTACAGCAGGAAAACATGCATAAACACGTTTTGCATTTGATTTTTATCCAAAAAATATTATTGATTAATATTTGATTATAGGTTCAAATGTTGAGTTCTATACTTAATAGTGGATTATGTGTGCGTAATTCTTTTCCATAAACTTTTAATTAAAAAGATGAGAAAGAATTAATTATATGCGCATGCCCGTCCTTACTAAGATTTTTCCCCCTACGCGGCCTCATCGTCTATCATTCGTTCTAATTGAAACCGAACTGAAAATTTATGTACAAGTGATGTAAGAAAAAGTTGTCTTGCTTCCATAAATAATCGTAATCTTAAGATTAATATTCTAATAAATCAATACGCTTCACATGTACATAATATTTTTTTTAAAAAAAGACTAGAAGACATTTAGGAAATTACATAGAGTTGTTCTCCTCACCTTTATTCATGTCAAGGATATGTCTACAACTTACAAGGAGGTTGCGAAAGGACAAGGAACTCGTTATCAATGTGTCTCATGAGCTAGCTTGTTAGCATATTTATTCGCTTTTCTAAACATATACTCCATAGTAATAGTCCAATCCCTGGTGATAAGATTCTTAATCTATTGAATGGTTTTACTGTACGGATGATCACCAGAAGTACTATGAGTTATAAGATTGATAACCTCTATAGAGTTATTGCACACGAGGATCCTCTTAAAACTGTTGAACTAGCAAAGTTCAATCCCATGTAAAATCTCTATCAGTTCAGCAGCCGTACTAGCATGACACTCAACTTAGCCATAAAACTAGTGATCCATTCCCCATTGTGGTCTCATGACTCCTCTGCAAGAGGCAGCTACCCTGCTGTTCACAAAAGTATTCATGTCTAACCTAACCCATGAACTTTCCGGCATTTTCCATCTGAAATGGATCTCTCTAAGATTGACTCCCAAAGCAGTCTTTATAGCCTCCATCCTCATTTCTTCCACAAGCTTTTAACATGTACATAATTCTCATTCAACAAGTGTGACCATTTTTTTTTTTTCATTTTTTGCTTTGGAAGCGAAACGTTATGAGAAAGATAGGTTGGTTAGACTCTTTTTCAAGTGGTTCTATTATTGAGAAAGCTACCTCAATAGTGAGCAATCTCTAATTTTATTCTCTTCACGTTACCCACTATATAAAGAATCAAAATAAAAAATCTCTTGGTCTCACACATTATATAATGCCTTATTACTAAATTAATAATTAAAAAAAATGGACATTGCCAATTTTCTAATGTTACATTTGCCAAATGTTACAAACTCGCCGACACTCTCCAATTTTTAAAGAGAAACTAGTCATGCATCCACGGCACCTTTGAAAGGAAAAGGTGCAGCTTGCTGGAATTCCATAAAAAGATTTGCTGCAATTTTGCAAAATGAATAGATGAGTATGGCTTGATTGATAGAAAGGTAGAAGGAAAACAATTCACATAGAGAGGTCCAAAATGGGATGATAGAGAACTAATATAGAAATGACTACCGCTTTTTACCAGGCATATATATCAGTTTAAATTTACATAAGTACTTTTTTGAAATGTCTAAATACATACTACCAATTTTCCAAAAGTAATTACCAGCCAAGCATATTTATTAGTTTAAATTTCTAGAACAGAGATAAAAATTAGCTCATAGGTGTGGCATCTATTTTGTTAGGGTAGTTAATTGTTTCTAGTCTTTTCTTAGTTTCTTTTTTTATGCTTTTAGCCTGATTGTTCTACCAAAATAAATGCAACAATCAATTCCAAAAAGAAAAATAGAGAAAAACAATAAAGAGACAACAATCAACCCACTCCAGTCTTCTCAAAGCCAAAATCAGCAGAGTTCAACAAACAACCAGAGATGATGCCAACCAAATTATCATAGAAATTATAGAAACATTATCATTAGCCAAGCAGAGAGAAATGTACGGTAACAATTCAAAGCGTTTAAACACAGCAACAATAGTGTCCGTATCAAACTTCTGGCACTCCAGTTCTTTTAAGGCACAATAGAAATTAGATTGGCGTTAAAATTGAAATTTAAATTAAGTTAGATTGAAAAGCGAATATCAACATGTTTGGTTCATTTACATAAAGAAATACGTAAAGTGAAGGGAATTATATCACCATGCTTTAAGCTATCTGGTTACATATTATTTCATCACTCAGGTGATAAAGATCACCTAAATTAAGGTGATCATCTTCACCTCCAACATCTTATGTGTTCATCTTCATATATCTTCACTTCACACCATTTTCCACAAATACCCCTACCTTTTCCTTCGCACCTTCTCCTCTTAGTCCAACTCCATCAACCTTTCCATTGTCGGCAGCCTCCTCCCTCATCACCATTGATGTCATCGGCTCTCCCTTTAGCTTCGTCAGTGTCAACCACCTTCCATCTCCGTGCGACGACGTTCCCTTCTTCAATTCCTCCTCCAGATCTATTAGCGTCCTTTGTTCAATTCCTCCGTTCACTTCCTCTATTTGCATCCCTTGATTCATTGCCATCGACAATGACAACAAATTTGAGCTTGTAATGATGCCTTCCCTCTATTGGCATCTTAGATTTGACCCTCCTTGTTTGGATCATCATATTATGTTGGTCCCACCAGTTTAGAAGCCCTATTCTTTTTGTCCGGATCATCCCTTTGTTGTCACATTGCTGGTTTCCATTTGTATTTTTCTTGTTCTAGGTTTTGATCCATGTTGCTTCACTGATGGTGGGGAGGGAGTTTGTCTTTTTAGCTTCACCGTTGGCAATAACAATGGTGAGGAGGGAGGTTTTTTTTTTAGGTCAAGGGCAAAAAGGTCATTTGACTCTTATCTCTGTATTTTTTCCTTTATAAAAGTAAATATCATCACCTCATTCTTTTATATCAACCAAACAAACCCCTATGTAATAATTATCCCATGATATTTTTTCACATATTTCATGTTACATCACCTAACCCTTGATAGTTGAATCAAATGGGCTGTAAATAATTAAGCACCATTAAAGAAACCTAGACCTTGTCCTTTTAAGTATAACTTTTGCATTCAATAATTTTCCCAGCAATTCAGGGATATCTTCTCACTGATATAGCATCTGATGCATAAATGGACTAGAATAAGATATGGTTTGAAATAAGGAGAAAATTTATATACTTAACCTTATGTACTTAATATCCAATTCTCGAATTAATTTTAACCATGTGAACTTTTTTTTGCACCTCATATTCCACTCATCTATCTATCAAAGTTAGATAACTATTATCTACCAGAAAAATTAAAAAAAAAGAAAAACCCTCATCTTCTTCACATTCTCAATCAATTTTGTGTCCTTCCTAGTTCCCACCATGCCGTTCTCAATCTCTCTCCTTCATCCCCACCATCCCTTCTCTCTCTCAATCTCTCTCCTTTGTCCTCACCTTGCTATAAAACCAGTCACATATCTTGTGTTGATTTTCTATTAGATTATTGAAGGATTGGTAATAATGTGAGTATAAATCATGGATTTTTTTCGATTGAAAAGTATCATGGAAGATATGGTTAATAAACTTTCTCAATAATGAATTCTAAATTTCTAATCAATCAAGAAATCATTCCAAAATTAAATTTTGATTGAAATTTTTAATTAAACATTAGGAAAAATTTGAAATAACATTTGTTGAAAGAATAATATTTAATTCTCTCAATTATTAATATAATATTTTGGATATGGCAATCGACAAACATACACCATAATATTAAAATTTGAAATTCAAGATTGTTAACCAATGATTCTTTAATCAGTATATGATTAAAAAAAAAATCATGATCATTGATTGTGTATTAATTAATTAATGATTAATAATTTTTAAACGTGAAACCTAAGCGAAAGAATATAAGTACAGAGTAGGAAAAATATGAAAACTCTTATTTTGGATTGTGAAGGAATTACAATGAACACAACAACCTATACGGTACACGGTAATTTTTAGTAACTTTCTTTGAAATGTTTTGCAATTGTTTTTTGGTATAATATAATATATGTTATACAATTTACTTATAAATATTCATAGCTTCTCGTGCATTGCATGAGATTGAATTCTAGTTATTATATATATACTCATTGTGTATGTATAATCTTTCATGTTTTAAAAAATCATATTCTTTATTTTCGTTATTATAACAATAAATTGAAAATAAAGCCTTGAAATGATTAATTTATAATTATAAAGAGAAGAAATTTTAATTTTTAATATTCAGTGTACTTTCGTCAAATCTATAACCCTATGTGATGGTTTTCTTTTGCTTAAGAAACGGGCGATTATCCAAAAAAAAAATAATAATAATGAAAGACTATAGTACATGCTATGAGGTGTAGATACATGTACACGAATCGGCTGGGACATGATTCGATATGTTTGATGTGAAAAATTTTAAAATCTTAAAATATGGACATGGAAAATATATATATATATATAATTTATTTATATATTCCGAAGTTGATGTACCAAAGATAGAAAAAATAAAAAAATTAATTTTTAAATATAGATTTTAAAAATAACATAAAAATATTTAAAATGAGAATTCAAAAATTGGGTCCTTTTTATAAGATTTTTAGTTATTTTAAAATTTTTAAAAAAGAAAAATTAAGGATACATATATAATATGTATTGTGAAATATAATACACATATTATATCTGGTACGTATCATATATGGATATATTATCTTTTTTAAAATATCAGTGCAATATAGAATATATAAGAAAGAAAATTTTGGTAATTATTGATGGCGGGTGTTTATTCTTTTAAAATTTATTATTTATGCCCCAATTTTTATCAGATGTCGCCAAAGGGATCTTTATTTTCCTGTCTCTTTTTTTATTTTTCCTGTGATAGATCAGCAATTTTTTTGCTTCAAGTATAATTTTTAGCGTTCAATTTTTTAGTCACTGTACTTTTCTTTTTTTTTTTAGTCCCTGAAAGTCAATGTTCTTTAAAGGTTCATTACTCTCTCCTTCAAAAACTGCAATAATCGTACTCCAAGGCGTACTTCGGCACAGTTTAGAAGCAATTTGTGGACATTTCGTTTTGACCAAAGAAATAAAATTTATGGTGTTTCGTTGGGCAATCAATGCATTTTTAAGAATTTTTTTTCTGAAAAAGAATGTCAATTAAAAAAGACACTCCCATGATCACCAGTAAGATACCAAGAGGATCGACCATATACCTTTGACCTTCATAGAGGTATCTTCATGAATTTTAAATTTGATATAATTATTAAGTTGCAGCTATGGTTATTTATTTTTAATATTGAAGTTAGCTTTCTTTGCATTTACCTTTTCTTTGTCACAAAAATGACACAATATAATTATTGAGCACTTAATTCAACCTAAGGAGTTATACTAACTTAACTAGATAATGTTGAGTTCAATACTCTTTGGATTTGTTTCAAAACAATTATCATTTAGAATTAAGCACATATATTAAGAAAATTAATAAATAGCTTAAAAATTAATAAAGTTAAATTATATTTTACTATAATACCCTTATTAATTATTTCCTAGATTAAGGATAGAAGTTAAAATTACTTAACTACTTTAATTTCTCCGAAAATCACAACATTTTCCAAAATCACTCTTATTTAATTTCTCTCATTCTCTCTAAGATACATCAAATAGGAAATTTTTTTAAAAATATATAATAAATACTGTCTTAAATATTGTAAAGGATAATACATTTATGAATTATATTAAATGCCCTATATTTAGGACAGAAGGGAGCATGCAATATTCCTTAATACTTATCTCTTCCTTCATTATTATTGAATGGAAAATTTGTCTAAATATAATTAATACTCTTTTAATAATTATAAAATAACAATTGTTTTGAAATAAAAAAAAACTCCAAAATAACAATTATTTTGAAAGGGAGGGAGTATTAGATAGACAATTATATCCTTATCCATTTTAAGTTTTTTTTTAAATTGTATTTCATCATTATTTTATTTTATGAAAATAAACATTTTCATTTTACTTGATAAATAAATATCATACATATTATTTTTGCTCCAAAAAATCTCATACATTATTCATTATAAATTTTTTAATAATGCAATTTAAAAAATTATTAGATTAATTTGTTGTTTAATCTCATTATAGATACAAAAAGTTAGGCTAATTTAGTCAAGGTTACTCTTGAAATAAAACTTAGTTAAGGGAAGTGAAATAATATAAAAAATGAGGCTATATTAGTCACTATAATATTTTGGTTGCCTACTTATTTTTACATTGTTTGGTTCAGTTGAAGAGAGAAGAGGAGAGAGATTTTAATTGGGGGGGGGAGGGAAGGAGAAGGGAGGGATTTTAATGGAGGAAATGAGAGATTTTTATGTTTCTTTATTTGGATTTGTTGGAAGGGAGGGAATATGGAGAATTTTAATGTTACTTTATTTGATTTAAGAGGAAACGGGAGAGAAAATAATAATACATAGACAATTATAGTTCCGTTTAGTTTTCAGTTTTGTAAAAGTAAATTAGAATAAATGAAGTTTGTAAAAATAAAGTTTAAGTAAAATAAGTTTATTATGAGTTGTTATATTTGAATATTTTTTTTATAAAAGTAAGTTTCATTTTGAAATTTGTTTAGATGATAAGAGTTAAAAATGCTTTTAAATGTATAATATAAAATGAATATCCTCTTTTTTTTCAAAACCATGGTTTTACTAATCAAAAAGTAACTTTCTCCCCTCATTTTTTTAAATCATAATTTAACTCATTTTATATTTTTTAAAAAATCAGTTTATAAATTGCGAAACACTCTTATTATGAAAAATGAAGTTTGAAATTATGGTTTAGTTTACAAAAAGTAAACTAAATAGGCCCATATATCTTTATTTATTTTAAGTGTTTTTAAATTATAATTCATTTTTATTTTATTTTAAAAAAATGTTTTTCATTTTGCTTAATAAACAAATCTCATACATATTATTTTTGTTCCAAAAATTCATATATTATTTATTATAAATTTAATTAAGGGTAATTTTGAAATAATAAAAAAGAGTTATATCTTAGACTAATTTAATTATGATAAGTTTTGGTTGTTCACTTTTCTTCCAACTCACCCTATCTTTTGGAGTGGAGGGGACAAGAGGAGAGGGGATAAATTTTCTCCCACCTTTTCTTCACTTTATTGAATTAAATGAAAAAAAAATTTAATTTTTCCTAATCTCCCTCAAATCTAATAAATTAAATAGGTGAAAATCTTAATTTTTTCTCCCCATTTTTGAAAGGGAGAGTTAGGAGGTAGGGAAAGGAAAATTTTTTCCTTTTGTTTTTTAATCTTTTTAACCAAACACCTATGTTTGAGAACGGATTAAAAAAGATGAATAAGATTTGCGTATATATGCGTGCTATTCTGCACTAAGTTTTTTTCTTTTTGTTTTTTTTAAATGTTTCGTCATCTATAATTCGCTCTTATTGAAACTGAACTGAAAATTTGTATAGAAGTTATATAAGAAATTAAAAAATTACCATACTTCCGTAAATAATCCTAACATTAATAGTTTATTAAATCAAATACGCTTTTAGAGATACGTAAGTCTCATCCAACAGGTGTAACAATGTTTTTAAAAATATTTGTTTGGAAGCAAAATGTTACAAGAAAGGTAGGTCGCCAATTGTCCTTTTCAGGTGGTTGCATTATTGAGATACCTACCTCAATAATCAAATTACATCATTTTCATATTTTCTCTCAATGCTTTTCTCTAAATACAATTTTTTTGATTAATTATGATTGAATGACTAAGAAAATATTATATAAATGGATAATATATTTAATTTAATAATTAAAATTTATTATTATGAATGTAATGCTCTTAAAAATAAAATCAAAATACTTATTTATGATAATAATTAAATAAATAATATATTTGGTTTAATGTGATATTTAGCAATATTTAACCATTGAAATTAAATGGATGGAGGAGATTGTGTACGGAGATGGGTATTGAGAGAAAATATGGAGGGGATCTCAATCCCCCCGTATACTAGTGACTCATTTATAAGTTTTTGGTTGTTCACTTTACCTGCTATATAAATAATTAAATTAAAAATCTCTTAGACTCACACATCATATATGCATTTTATTTCAAAATAATTTTTATTTTAAGCCTTTCTTTTCATATTTCAAGACAATTATCACTTTACAATATTCATGATAACATTAATAATTTTTTATAAGTTTATCCATCAATAATAATAAATGAATACGAAAGTATTAAAGAGTAATATATAATTAATAAGAATATTATAGTAAAATATTACCAAACTTTGTTAATTTTTATACTATTTATTAAATTTTTTAATTTATGTATATAATTTTAAAGTGCCAATTATTTTGAAATGGGGGAAAATAATGTCTTAATACTAAATTAATAACTAAATAAAAATGGACATTGCAATTTGCCAAATGTTGCAACTTACACCCTCGCCCTCTTTGTTAGATAATTTCATTTTTCATGCCTTCCGTATCATTGATAAAAGAATGCCAGGAGATTTATATCTCCGGTGCGTATCTATCTGACTTAACTTTCCCTTGAATTGTTACTTAATTAGAAATAAATATGTTCTTTTTACCCAAAAAAAAAAACCTCACCCACGCTCTTCTTTTTTTCTTTTAACAGAAACTGGGGTTTGATTTTGTTAGAGCTTGTTATTTTCCTTTTTTTTGGAAAACAATTTCAAACTTTATATATATTTTTTTTCGCAATCAGATTACAAATGCTTTTAGGAAAAAAGAAAAAAAAAATCAAAGCTAGCTTTACCAGTTGCATGCCCAAATGCCTTTTCACTTGCTTTCTTTTCGAGTATATCACCAACCATGACCATGAGATTATGTGTGGTAATACATATCTTGAGTATTTAGGTCAACTAGTAAGAGATTGTATTAGTTTAACTAGAAGTCTTGGATCCTAATCTGGATTGATTTGAATCCTAATACATCCTCCCATTAAAATAGAGTAGTCACATAATACTAGGTTTAAGAGATGTGTCTTAAAATTCGAATGACTTATACTTTATTCCTCTCTTTTTCAAGCCAGAGGATCCTTCCCTTCTTGCACAAACAGATCCCTCAAACATGTCAATGTTGTATCAAAATTCAAAAAATATTTTACCAACAAAATTAAAACTAATAGTTTTTCTTTTATTATCCTTCTTTCTTTTCATTTTGTCCTGCATATAAAAATGTGTGATTTTCGATTCATATAATTCAAAATAGTTAATTATTAAATAAAATTAACCTTTGGCATGGGCATCCCATGTGGGAGTCTTATGGTTAGTGTGTCATTGCTTCCCTATATATAATATACTCCTTCTACAAGCATTATCAACTGTGGTTATAATTTAATTTATGCGAACAAAAAAACTCAAAGCTGGGGGAAGGGGTATCAAACCATTATTCAGTGTGTCCCATACTTTATAGTCCTTAGAAGCAACAAAATAATGTTTACCCTAATTCTGAATAATGGGGGTAAACATTACTTCCTCTGATACACATTATAAGATATTTTGTATCAATTACACGCATATTAAAAAAATTATTTTTTCAACTGAAATTAATGTAAAAAATACTCAGATTTCCTATTTTACGCCTATTATCATTGTATGATTATAAATGAGGAGAGAGAAAATATTAAAAATAGGGATAAAATAGGAAAAAAACTATCTAATGCCTCATATTTTGGACCAAAAACTTGTCGTACAAAATGTCTTATATTATAGACCAAAGGAAGTATTTTGTTTTGTTCCCCTCTCCCAACTGTTTTTTGAGCGTTTTATTAACAAAATAATGTCTCAGGAGATGTAATATTTGATGAAGTGGTGTTCCCTTGAAAGGAACTGAATCAAAGGAGTTCCTCAGCTCTTACAATAATAACAACAACAACAGCTTTATCCCACTATGTGGGGTCGGCTACATGGATCAAATGACGCCAATGAGCTCTATCAAACACCATCTCTTCAGATAAATCATTTCTTAAAAGGTCATTCCTTATAACTTCCCTTAATGTCCTTTTTGGTCTTCCTCTACACCTTTTGATCGGGCTCCACGCCATTTGATCAACTCTATTCATTGGCTCCTCTTACCATCTTCTTTGTACATGCCCAAACCACCTTAAACGATTTTCCACCATTTTCTTCTCTATAGGTGCTACCCCAACTTTCCTTCGTATACAGTCATTTCGTATCTTATTCAATTTTGTATGACCACACATCCATCTCAATATTCTCATCTCTGCTACTCCCATCTTATGCTCTTGTTGTCCTTTCAAAGCCCAACATTCACTACCATATAGCATTGCTGGCCTAATAGCTGTTCTGTAAAATTTTTCTTTAAGCTTAGTAGGCACCTTGCGGTCATAAAGAGCTATTGTTGCTTTCTTCCACTTTAACCACCCAGTTTGTATCCTATGCATAACATCCCTATCAATTTCACCATTATTCTGTAAAATCGACCCCAAAAATTTAAACTTTGATACCTCATGGATGATTTGCTCTCCAATTTTTACCTCTGAATTATTTCTAATTGACCTCTTATTAAATTTGCAATGCATATATTCCGTCTTACTTCTACTCAAACGGAAACATTTTGATTCCAAAGTATGTCTCCATAATTCAAGTTTAGAGTTGACCTCTTCTCTTGAGTCCTCAATTAAAACTATATCATCTGCGAAGAGCATACACTTTGGAATTTCTTCTTGTATATGTTCAGTAAGAACATCCAAAACCAGATCAAACAGGTATAGACTCAAAGAAGATCTTTGATGTAAGCCTATTGTTATAGAGAAGTCCTTTGTCACACCTCTAGGGGTTCTCACACTTGTTGTTGCCCCCTCATACATATCCTTTATGGCTCGAATATAAGCCACACGGATACCTTTCTTCTCCATTTCTTTTCACAATACATCTCTTGGCACTCTATCATAGGCTTTTTCCAAAACAATGAAAATCATATGCAAGTCCCTCTTTTTACTCCGGTATCTTTCAATCAAACTCCTTAATAAATAAATAGCCTCTGTTGTAGACTGTCCTGGCATAAATTCAAATTGATTTTCTAAAATATGAGACTCCTTTCTGAATCTATACTCAATTACTACTGACAAAAATTTTACACCTAAGATTCCTGTAGTGCCAGCCAGCTTCACAAAATAAACAAGGCAGATCAGTCTCTTCAATATTGCAGGCTCAACCAGAATCCAGTCTCTTCAAGCAGTCAAAGTAGTACAAACAAGAGAATTTCAAAGCAAATTGAAAATTTGCCTGTGCCACAGCATCAAAGTGATTTTCGGTTAAGCTACTTGTCTACAAAGTCATCATTTTTGGCTCAATTGGATCAGCCAGTTCATGAAAAGCAATCGTATATAGTGCCACTGCAGCAACCTAAAGTTTCGGTTCTAAACACTCATATCAAGGGCAAGAATAGCTCAACCTAGAGGCTTCACTGCGGAAAAAGGAATTGAACCAGAAAATGCTCTTCTAGCTCACAAAATTCCCAAGTGGAAATTAGCAATGGACGAGGAATATGAAGCTCTAATGAGGAATCATACTTGGGATCTGGTCAAACTACCTGATGAGAGAAAACCCGTTGTCTGTCGGTTGGGTGTTCAGAATAAAAAGGAATCCGGATGGGTCAGTTACCAAGTATAAGGCAACATTAGTAGCTAAAGGGTAGCATCAACAACGAGGCTTTGGGTATTCTAATACTTTCAGCCCAGTGGAAAAGCCTACTACTATCAGAACAGTACGTATTAACAATTGCTCTTTCCAATGGTTACTTACAAGCAGCTTACGTGGAACAGGTATACCGGGATTTGAAAATCAAGATGCTTCACTAGTATGTAAAATGAAGAAAGCTTTATATGGCCTCAAACAAGCTCCAAGAGCTTGTTTTGAGAAACCTTCTGGTACACTAGTTACATTTGGCTTTGTTTCAGAAGTTCTGATGAGTTTGTTCTGAAAACCACCACCACTGTTCATGAAGGTTGGCGCGACCAACAATTCATAGGGTTGGCTTTCTTTGTGTTGTGTGATTCTTCTTTTTAAAGAATAAATTAACTGAAGGCTTTCGCTTTTGTTACAGCTTTGGAAGGCTCTCGTCAACAACATAATCGACGATGATTGGAATTTGGCAATTTTTAGCTCCCTTTGCCCATGTTAACAAGGAGGACGAAAATTTATAGCATCCTACTAAAAATGGTAAATTGTAAATATATTTTGTGTGACTTGTGGCTCCTTAATTATGAAGGAACTATATTAAGCTTTCTTTGTTCTTATTCTTTAACTTCAATGCTATGTTTTTAAATCTCTGGTTAACAATTGCGCCAACCTACATGTGGGCTAATCCCAAGCAATATACCAATCTGTTTTAGAGCGCAATACTTGTTTCACAAGATAATCAAAGAAGGCATGTGTTGATTTATTTTAACAGCCTACTGTCACAATTAAGGAACTTCCCTCCTTAACCTCTACAGAAAAAAATCATGACACTATGCACACTAAATACTTAGTAGTAATGACGCTTTGCTTAAAAAGATAGTCTTGTTAGCCAACACTGGAAAAAAAAAAAGATAATTTAATCATGCCCATTAATTACCAAAATTCAAGGTGTAGATCTTCTTGATCCAATGCTACAGAGGTGTGTGTGTATATATATATACTAAGGAGGAAAAACAAAGTTGATGATATATATCCCGTCTTGTTTTTCGAGAAAGGAAGAGATTGAGGATGCAAATAAATTGAAAGTGCAGAAGAAGCTGCCTTCATCATAACATGCTCTACTAGCTTCACAAGCTTATGATCACGAGATGGGTAAATGAGGGTCATCTCTTCCAAGTCTGGGCACCATCTCATCATCGTCTATATTAGTTCAAGCGTATATAGGGTAGTTCAGGTCTCTTATCCCTTTATTTTCGTCAATTTAACCTTCCTATACATAATTTTAATGCAAACTCAAAGTCATCTTAAACGGACTTTTGAAATATCAAAAACACAAATTCAAATAAAAAAGTTATTACAAAAGTTGTTATGAATAAATAAATAAATATATAACATGTATTTGCTAAGTGCTAACTATACATAAGGCCAAATCAACATAGAAGTTTGAATTAATAACATACATACATATAAGTCTAGAATTAAATTTCGATTAGAATACAAAAATTTAATTAAATAGTGTTAAAAATTAAAGTTTGATGCTATCACCTTCTACATTAAAAATTAAAAATCAAATAAATATTTTGTAAAACTACATACTTAAAAATTGTTGAACTTAAAATATCGGAAAATGCACATACGTACCTCATAATCCGGTGAGGGAAGATGATTCTGAAGGGTGAGAGTTTCTGTATTTGGTGTTCTTTCCAAGAATGGAATCACAATATCATCGTTATTTCCAAGACATCGAACCTCCAGTTCAAGATGCCGAAGGTTTTCAAATGAAGTGGGTGTCTTTGTATCATATAAATCCTGCAAAGCCAAAAAAGAAAAACCAGTTTGTTTAATCTTTCATATACACAATGCTAAAGCTCCACTGATATTCCGTAGTTTGCTATGATGATACTCATGTGACTAATATATACATTCCATTATCGACAAAGTGTATGATAAAAAACAATAAAATTATATACAAGACTTACATTCTATCTACATAATATTATTTTTTTTATCATATCCTTGTTTTAAATTCAATTTTGCAACGGAAGAGAATTTAAATTGCACAGTGTAAACTCTAAAATGGAGCTCAAATTCATGAACAAACCAGAAGCAAGTACATATCTGTACGTAGTATTCTCGCCCAACGTATAGCTTCAATTGACTGTATGAACAAATTCAGATTTGTTGAAGAGATTATTAGATCAGAGATAACGGCGAGATGCAAATTTTTGAGCGTCCCTTCACCATAACAAAGGCTTTTCGGAGGACCTATCCGGCTGAAGCTTTGTAGATTTGGTGCAGAGACCTAAACCATAAGCTCATCCTCATCCACCTCGTGAAGGCAGTGAAGTTCACAAATGACGTAACTAAAGGTTTGTAGGCTCTCAGCGATAATCCTCACAGGTTTGAAGCTGCAACAATAACGAATGGTTAAATATTCCTCCAAACATAAGCTTCGTAGTGTAAGGTCCAGTTTTGTTAAAAAGTCCCTCGCTGTATTGATTTCTATGAGGAATAAACGTTTCAAGGATGGGAAACTCTGAGAAACCCACTCGCCAACTAAATCATTAGTTCCAAATGGATTCCATATAGAGAGTCTCAAGAGAAGCAAGTTTCATGTCAGGAAGCTTCACTGAGCTGACTTGACTCATCTTTAGTTTCAGAACTTTCAAGGATTGAAATCTGGAGAGGCTTCTGAAGATCGAAGGTAGTTTGTAATGAAGAGGAGCTCGTCGGCATGGACAGCTTGAAATAATTTATTGATCCATTGCTTGTGAAGCTTTTACGGTGTTTGCGCTTCTTGCAGAAAGATGGGAAAGAAAGTTGGTTAATTTTCAAAGCATGAGGACAATGTCGCGGAACAGTGTTCATGAAATTGAAGACAGATGAGCATAGGCACTTGGAAGAACGATGAGGTTGAGAGAAGCAGAAGGAGGGGCTGGCTATGCACATGGTTTGGAACCTTCTATAAGAAGTTTTATAATGTCATTAACTTCAAGGAAAGAGAAGATGTGGTGAAGAATGCCATAAGCTAAATGGCCCAGAAAATCTCTTGGTTCTGCTTCCATTGTATGACTCAATGTAATAATATATAGTGCAGGGGATATAGTTATTAAAAAGAGGGACGGAGGGGGGAGAGAGAGAGAGAGAGCAGGGGATGAATGACGAAACTCAATGACTAAGAATTTTAGCGCCAGTTTGGTTCTCGAAATAATTGGGAATTGGTTTTCGAAATGGCTGGGAATGGAATAAGTTGACTGTAGAAATAAAAAACTAAATTAGATATCATCAAAATTGATTTTGACCATAGTGTCAATAGAAAGGAGAGGAGGTTGGTAGAGGAGAGTAAGTAGGACGTGAAAGAGAGGGATGGGGTGAAAAAGACAATGTTAGTGAAAAGTAATTTAGTTCATAAAAAGAATCTTAGAAGTGAAAATGAGGATAAATAGTGGATATGGTGGTAATCCTTATTTCTTATTTTTTTTGATGTTGTCATTTTATATAGAATTTAAATTTCCACTTTATTAAGTAACCAAACAGTCTAACATTTGAAATAGGATCTAGAATCTCATTCATAAGTATTTTAGGAATCAAATCATACAACCCTTTTAGTCCATTTTATTTATTTTTATTTAATCAATTTTATTTTTTAAAATTTTTTTTATCTTTCTAATATTAGACCAAATAAATTTATAGCGATCATTATTCTATTTTCAACTATTCCATTTTCATTCATTCCGGGAACCAAACACGGCCTTAATCCATAAATGCAGAAAAATATTCATCATATAAATAGGCAGTGATCAAATTAATTTGGTGAAAAATTAGGAAAAACAATTATCTTACTTGATCGCCTAACAGTCATGCAAATTTACGCAAGTGACTTTGACATATTTTCATAATAGGTCACTACTAGAAAAATTAGTTTTAGCGAGGGATCACTCATCCCTCGCTAAATAATCTAAATAGCGAGGGAATTAGCGATAAATTGTAAGTTCGTAGCTGTTGTTAAATTTAGCAAGAGAATTAGCGAGGAATATCCTTTCCCTCGCTAAATTAGCGAGGAATTAGCAAGGAATTTTTTATTCCTCCCTAAATTATTATGAATAGCGAGGAATTTAGCCAGGGATTTGTCCCTCGCTAAATTTTTTAAAATTAATTTTAATATACTAAAATTATTTTATGAAAAATTTAATTTTAATGAATTAAATTTTTTTTAATAATTAAGTTATAAAATTATTTTTATTAGTTGATTATTTAAAATTAATAAAAATAGTTAAATTAATTTTTATAACTTGTTGGCAAAAAATGAAAATGAAAATTCATTTATTACAAAATTCAAAATATAAAGTATTTTATAATATTAATAATTGAAATTATAATATATTTTTATTTTTTAACAATATAATAATTTATAAATATATATGTGTATTAGTGTGTAGATAAATAATATATATTTAATATTTCATATAAAGATTGCAAATACATTCCAGTTCAACTGGCAAAAGTTTAAATATAAAGGCATTAAGAGTAGGAGGTCATGGGTTTGAACCTAAGTAAATGCAAATTTGAAATCATTATTATTAGCAAGGCTGACTTCCCAAGAGGGGGGGTGAATTGGGAAGATTGAAATTTTTCTGCACAAAGTGAAGTAAGTGAAGATATCACAATATAATGAAAACAATGCGTAAAACAGAGCAAGATGAAAAGTAAAGATAGGAAGAAGAAAACTCAGTGATTTATCCTGGTTCGGTCTTTCCACTTGACCTACATCCAGTCCCCAAGACACCTCTTGAGATTTATCCACTATACAGCAAGAATTTCAATGGGCTTCTTGCTGGGGCCACAGTACACGAGTATGCTCTGTTTCTGAGCTCTCTCACACTCTCCAAGCACTTTCACTATGTGCTTCCCAATCCCCTTGTGAATACCCCTCACAAGTAAATCTATCTCCAAGGTGAAGAGTAGATTGATTACAATGAAATAACTCTCTTGAAAAGAGTAGATATGAAAGTTTGAGTACAAGTATAGAAGTTGAGAAGGTAAAAGCTTTTGAGAAGAAGATTTAGCAGAAATTCAGTATATACAAGTTTGATTCTCTATTTCACAACTTCAAATGATGTTGTGTTTATAGATTTAGGTCTCAAATATCCGTTAGAGACTAAATCTATCCGTTGGGGAAGTTATCCAACGGTTACTCTGAAAAACTATCCGTTTACCAACCGCATTTAATGTTTCTGACATACTGAAATTCGAATTTTGGTTAGTCAACAGACGAATTTCGAAGGAACCGAAGATCAAAGCATCCAACGTTACAGCACGAAGTTCGTCTGTTCATGAATTGAAATTCGAATTTTGAAACTTACAAAACATTTTCACAATGTGACATACGAATTTTCAAGAAGAAAGTTTTTCGGTTAAGTGTGAACAGTGTTTTCAATTTTCTACAGTGCCTTCGAAATTCGAATTTCGGTATCCCAAAATTCGTCTGTCCACTGAATGTTTAAGAGACACAGTAGATTACTTTCTTCGAAATTCGAATTTTGGAAGGGTGAAATTCGTCTGTCAGAGAGACTCTTTCCAGACTAATTTCATCATTCGAATGTTGCAAGTCCTTATCATTCGTATGTCAATGTTTCACTTTAACAGACTCAAGAACTTAGCTTCTGAAATTCAAATTTTAATGTTCAAAGTTCGTCTGTCAGAGAGCAGTTTTGAAACTTAAATCATTCTTGATCTCAAATGAACTTTAACATAGTTTCAGACGAATTTCTTCTATTTTCTCAATTTTTGTTTTGTTTGAAATTCGAATTTTAAAGACTCAAAGTTCGTCTGTTGCAAAGATGCATCTTTCAGACTTAATGAAAATTCGAATGTTGGAAGTTCAAAATTCGTCTGTCAGAGAGCAGTTTTGAAACTTAAATCATTTTTGATCTCAGATGCACTTTATCATAATTTCAGACGAATTTCTTTGGTTTTTACAAACTTCATTTTACTTGAAATTCGAATTTTGAAAGTGTGAAGTTCGTCTGTTACCAGAAAGGCTTCTTTCAGATTAGATAAAAATTCAAATTTTGAACAACCAAAATTCGTCTGACAGAGAGCCATCTCTTCAGACTTATTCAGTTTCAGCTCGAAATTCAAATTTCTAAAGGCAAAGTTCGAATTTCCAACTTGACAGTTCAGCTTAATCTTTCAACCTTCGTCTGTTTGTGGGTGTTTTTCAAATAGGTAAAGATTTAACACAAAATCAAGGTTTGAAAACATCTTTTGCTCAAATCAAAATCTTTTACCCAATCATAACAAAAACTAAAGATCCTACTAGAGATCTAACAGCAAATACTCAGAAAATCTTTACTTGAGACAGCTTTGATCTCCTTTGATATCTTCAATCCAAGCTCTTGAATGTTGGTTTGGAATCATCAAAACTCTTGATTCAACATTCTCCCCCTTTTTGATGATGACAAAACAACTTACAAACTGGATTAGTACTTGGGTTTGCTTTCATAAGCTCCCTCTCAACATATGCATAAGATATCAAAACAATAGATTAAGTGAAGAGATTCAAAGCCCAAAAAAAAAATTGCAACCATGAACATACTATATATCACCAAACTGTTGTAATACATATTCCAATTAAAGAGTAGTTCTTAAAAACAAACAACCAATTACAATCAATCAATTAAAACAAGATACAACAAGAAGATTCAGCCTAAGATCTAAAAAAAAACATCACTTCTTCTTTGGCTTAGACTTCTTGCTGTAAGTCTTTCCTTTTCCAGATGACTCAGCAGATTTTCCAGCTTGCTTAGTCCCAGTTTGCTTTATATTCTCCCCCTTTTTGGCATCATCAGGAAGCCCAACAAAGTCCATTGGAGGAGGTATCTGAGTGATAGGAACAGCACGAAGAGGGACAGGAGCAAAAGGAATCTCTGGCTGAACTGGTGCAGGGAGCTCAGCAGGTTCTTCAGCATCATCATCAGAGACCTCAAGCAGCACTTGCATTTCCTGCCTAGAAAGAGCTAGTTGAGCTCTCTGTTCCTCTCAAAAAGGCCTCTTAAAGTTGGAGAATATACCATAATGAAACTAATATATGATATCTATAAATATAAGATAGGAATCATCTTCTATTTTACAATTGAATTAATCTCATTGAAGGGGAGAGATCGAGAGGAATATATATACAAGAACACAAACTACCTTTCCAAAACTGAATGAGGAAGAAATAGTTGGGATGAGGAGGTCGGTATCTGATGAGGGGATTAAGAATGCTATTTTCTCAATAGGAGGTGTGCGGGCCAAAACGAGCGTGCCGAGATTACAAGTCCGAGGTGGATGGACGCCCCTTTGAAGCTTCACTTTCCGGGCTCATATACACCGAGCTATAATTTGGAGGCCGAGCTTAAGCGCAACGAGCCGAGTGATACATCGGTTATCAAACGATAAGGCCGAGTAATCGTATGGCCAAATGATCATCCGACTGAACAACATCTCGGCCATATGGCCGACTACGGGTTTCTCCACGAAAACTGTATTGCCCCAAAAACACCTGGCTAGGAGTAACTGTCGCACCCGGAAAAATGCGACGGAAGAAAAAAGAGAGAACAAATCTAGTTTTCTGGTGAAAACCGACTTGTGAAGAGTCGCCACCAAAATTTTGAGAAAAATCTTGGGAAACCTATTAAAAGGAAAGGATGGTCTAAGTAACCAGAGTTGGATTCGGGAGTCAATTGTGTGTGGGGAAGGTGTTAGGCACCCCACAACACCCGTTCCTAGGAACGGTTACCTTACGTTGATTGTGTAAATTAATATGGCTTAAAAATATATTTTGGTTTTCCTTTTATGAATCACATGCGAGAAAATGGGTAGAGAAAGAAGAAAGTTTTGGAAAACAAAATAAAGAAAATAAATTAAATTAAAATTAAGGATATTTAAGCAAAATGAGGAAAAGGAATTGAGAGAATAAATTGGGAAAACATTGATTAAATTGAGAGAAAAACACCAAATAAATCAGGAAATATTTATTTATTTACAAAGGCGGACTTGACCCAGGATTAGAGCCTGGGGCCTACGTACCCTGCGATGGGGATCAAAGTCCACGTAGTTCGGGACTAGAAATACGTGTCATTGGGTTAATATTTTTTAATCATAAAATTTTTGTAATAAGAGAAAGTTATTTGAAAATAATTTAACTCTTCGCAAACAAAACAATTTTCTGAGATTGAGTTGGTGTGTTTTAATTTGCAAAAAGTAATTTAGTTCCGTTTACTTACTCTTATTTTATTTTTTTTGAACACATTTTTTCTTTTATTTTTCTTTAATTCTTGAAAGTGCTTTTATTTGATTTTTTTGATTTTTGAAAAATCCTCATTTTTTGTATTTTTGAAAATTCTTCTTGTAAAGAGAAAAACCAATCTATCTATTACAGACTCGCAACCGTGCCCGATAGATCAATCTCTTAATTACTTACCGAAGTTCTAAACCTCGCGGTATAAAGGTTTTATTGTACATTTAAAGCAAAATTTAGAAAATATTACTATATCTTTTTCAAAAGAAAATTTTATTATATATTTTTAGATAAAATTGGGAAAAAACCAGTTAAGATATCATAATTTATTTTTTTGTTGAAATATAATTATTTTCTTAGCAAGAGTCATTTAACTAATATATCTACGTGGATTCGCAATCTCACGCGATAACTCAGTAAACTGAAATACTTGCGTGAGTTCTTAAAACTCACGTGGTGTAGTTATATGAGTCAATCAATTATTTATTTATTTTATTATTTTATTGTCTTATTTACTTTTTATGAGAAAAAGGTATTTTGAAAGGAAAGGTCATTGGGACTAATTATAAACATATTTTTATAATACACTCGCGTAGCCCCACACGGTGTGATTATTTTAAAAGTCTACGAGAGCTCACAAGCCTTCGTGACAAATTTGGAAGCAAATAAGAAAGTTATATATATAACATGGAAAATGTTTGTGAACATGTGTGGATCTTGTGATGGTGTGTGTAAATATTCTCAACCAAGCCAAATTTGTAAGACCCAATTTTGATTTCAAAACACATTGGATCATCATTCTTCCAAAAGCTCACCAGGACGACAATATTTTTTATAAGCTAAGCCATGATTTGCAGGAAGCATCAATGATCCGATGCGTATAGTAGTGGCAAACCAATGCAAAAGGAGACACGAATAATACAACAATTAGTATATCAACCTACGAGATTAACAGATATGCTAAATAAACCTGAACCCCCCAAATATTCTCTATTCATGTGTATATCCATGACCACTACCACAACCTAAACGAACAGACTCCATTCAAGCATTTTCTCGAACACCTTGTAGGTAGGTAGAATATGACATCTTTCCTCATTCACTTCCTGTTAGAGCTTGAACTACTTGCTTCATGTCACTGAATTCAATCCAGTCTAATGTTTACAGTTGGCTTTTGCATTTTGAATTATGCACAAATAACACTCACACCCACACACGCTCGCTCGTGCTAAAGGATTGAAATGGCCAAAGCAGTTCAGCTAAGGCAGTGCATAGAGAACTAGCTAAGAAACATAATTTAATTTTACACTTGATTTACCTGGCTCATTCAAGGACGATGGGTGGCTGAATGGTGACGCAATTTGCAGCACAAGGAAACCATGCGGAACATTTCATCAAAGTTGCAAGTATTCTACAACCTTGGGTCAACAAAATCTTGAAGGTGCCATTTTCCAAAGCTTTGAAGAGTAGAGGTGTTGAGAACGCATCTGACTTCTCAGTGAGTTTCCCCTCTGTTTCCATGCTCCTCCCTTTTTTTTTTTTTACCCGCGGCGGCTCTCACTGGTTTCTCGGTGGATCTCTAATGTTTTTTCTTCTCTTTTCTCGGTGGTTCCCCCTCTGCTTTTCACGGTGGTTCCCTCCTGTTTTCGTTCCTTCCTTCCTCTGTTTCCCGTTCACGCAGCTGCCTCCTCTGCCACTGCTCCTCGTTCACGCAGCTGCCTCCTCTAGTCTCTCTCCTCTTTTTTCGGTCTGCTCTCTCCCCTTCGGCCTCGGTGGTTCTCTCCCTTTCGGCTCCTCTGTTTTTCTTTGTTTTTGCTCTCGGTCTACAGCTCCCTCTGTTTTTCACAGGTGCTCCCGTCTCCTCCTCTTCGCGAGTGCTCCGGTCTCCTCCCTCTGCCTCGTTGCTCAGTGTCTCTCGCCGTGGCTGTCCCCCTCTCTTTTTACTCTCGGTTTGTCCCACCTTTTTTTCGGTCCTCCTTCCCCTCACTTCTCATGCTCCTGTCTTTGCTTTTCAACTCGTCTTCGTGCCGTGTATGCCTCCGGTTCTGGTCTCCCTGCAGCTTTCCTTTTCTTTTCAGTCTTCAGTCTCCCGTTGCTCGGTGTCTGCTGCAGCTTTTGCCTTCGGTCCTGCTGCAGCTTTTCCCTTCGGTTCGTGGCTCCTCAAGTTCACGCGTGCTCTGCTTCTTTTTTCTTTTTCAGTCTCGTAGTCTCAACATTTGGGGCATAGCCCCTTTGGGTCCAAGTCCACGAGCCCCATTGTGGGCTCGTGGTACTTGGGCTTCATATTACCCCATCCCCCCCCCCTTTTTTTTTTTAAGTTATTCTTCTCTTTTTTTTCAATTAGTTTTTTTGTTTTTGTTTTGTTTTGTTTTGTGTTCTTTTTTGTTATGTGTTTGTATATTAATTTTGTTTATTTAATTCTTGTAAATTTCTTCTTATTTTTATTTTGTTTTTATATATATATATATTATTTATTTTATTTTATTTTATTTTACTATTATTTTTTATAAAATGTCCGGACAAAATGGGGTGTTCACAGTAACAGTTATGAGATCATAACGGTTATGGAATCATAACTGTAGGACGAAAAATCAGGGATCATGCAAAAAGAGCGCGATACTCCATAATGATCATTTATGAAATATCCCGATAAATTAGGGATTACAGGGAGAAGATGGTTTTAACCTTAACGGTCAGGAGAAGGTTAATAAAAAGGAGAAAAGATAAGCCTAAAGGGACGATGGCACCGGACACGGTGAAGGGGAATAGTCTCTCGATCTTTTGACGGAACAGGAGGATTTAAAGCTCTTGGAATTGATGAATTTCCTGCCATATTTCTAACCATCGTCTAACTCCCAGAATAATGTCCAGTTTCAAAATTTAAGTGTGCTTAAATTTGAGTTTCGCATGTAGTGTTAGACAATTTTTATTATTTATCTAGTGCTAATTTTCTTTCATGGGGTCCAAATTGAGTTTTATCAGCTCTATTCCCAATTGCAGTTCGTACATAGTCTCTTACATGAATAACTCTGCCATTCTTATTGCTATGGTTGATATGCAATCTAAACTATGATATACTGGATGGAGAAAAATGTAATGAAAGAGACAGAGAGAAACTATATGCATGCTATTTGAATCTATACCAAAGTCAACTAAAACTGAGTGTCAAGAGGTAGTTTCCTACTGTACAAAGGAACAAAAATGTTGCCTGTATTAGGAATTTGCGTGTATAATTATATTTGAATTTGATTTTTGCTATCTAATTTTTGCTGTCTTTTTTTTGTTGGACTTTTTTTTAATCCGCCCTTGATGGGCCTGAAAACCAATTTCGGTTTAATTATCACATCTTGTCACTATTTTTTGAATAAGACTGACCAAGTAAAAGGAATATCTTTTTTAAAGATATTTTTCCTAATCATATGGGATTTTAGGGAAGTTAGTGAAGTGTGAAATATTTCATGATAATAAGTGGGGCTCTCTTATTTAGAGTGACAAAGAGCATAAACAATCGAGAGAGATAGTGTGCCTTCAAAACAGAGCGAATGTACTATGGATATACAACTAGATTCCAATATTATTGGTGATCTAGTTTTACTATTGAGTTCCATGGTTGTTTAGAGTTTGTGTAAAGGTATGCGTCTCTTACTCTAATCTAACAATTTTGATTTAGATAAACTTTATGAATACATGAACATGGTAATTCGCTTGTATAAGGAATAATGGCTGTCTAATTGTAGCAGTACTTATATAATTTGCATATATAATTATCTTCATCACAGTAGTAGAAACACAAACGGAATATGGTAACTTTTTGCAAAAAAAACCTCCCACATTAACCTAGTGACTTGGATTTTCAATGGGTCATATAATTCCAACTATTATTTTTTCTCTTTTTTATTGATGATATTTTGTGTAAGCTATGAAAATAAAAAATTCATATTAATATCAATATATGTACTTTATACTATTCAGAAATTATGAATTGTACTTCTTATTTGTTAGATTTCATGAAATACACCAAATCTTAGACACTATTTAAGGTATGCTTGTGCAAGGAATGATAAAAAAGGAATAGCATTACTTGTGCTAGAATGATACTCACAAATGGATATACTATTAAAACAATTAATAAGTAACTTACAATAAATTTAGAAAAAGCAACTATCACTAAGATTCAAATTATAAGTCAATTGTTGATAAAAAATTATAAGTTGAAAGAGAGTAGTTAAAGTTAGTTATAAACTTTATTTTTTTAAAAAAATTTTATAATCTTTCAAAGTTACTCTTATTAAATAGAGGTAAAAATATATTATTCTTTATCAAGTATAACTTTTTTTTGTTCATTCTTTCTTATAATTTAGTACTATTAGTAAACAAGGGTAAAAATAAAAAAAAAATTAAATGATTCCTAACTTTTACAAAGTCACTTATACTTTCTCTCTCCGTTCTATTTTATTTATAGTATGTTTTAAGATTTTTTACATAAACCAATAAAATTATTAAATAACTTAAATTATACTCCCCTCAATTCATAAAAATTATCACTTCAGGGCTTTTAAAAATTTTCACAATATTTATTACTTCATTATCAAATATTAATTACATGTTTTACTATTTTTACCTTTCATTAATATCAAATAGATGATTTAATTGAACATTTAAATTAATGTTATTTTGATAAACTACTATTAAATTTTACAATATTCTTAGTTATTTAATAATTTTCTTGATGTGAAAGAATCTAAAATGACAATTTTTGTGATGAAATAGTAATAAAATTTAATAATATTTTACTAAAATATTCTTGAATTAAATATTAAAAAATATCTTGTACTTCAACTATTATTATTTTTATTTAAGGGTAAAGCAGTAAAAAAATAATTAATAATTTATTAATAATATATAATAAAAAATAAATTAAAATATTTAAAATTTTTTAAAATAATAAATAAAATAAAATAAATATTTTAAAACATTAATTGGTGAAAAATATGCCTTATATTTTAAAAAGTAGTCCAAGAATCACTCATACCCTATAGCCACCGACAACCATACAACTCTCGGACTTGGTTACCAAATCAGCAATGAGATTTAAAAGCTGCCCGACCCGTTCACTATTTGGGTTGAACATGTGAAAGCAATGATCCTCTCCCTCTGATTCAATCAGATCTACCTGCCCGCCCCATCTACTTTTCCTCAACGTCTCATAGTACTTAACCCCTCTGTCTTTTAACCCATCTTTCTCTGCCACAAACACCAACACCTTCTCACATCCCATATTTTCAAGATCCGGATCCACTCTCGGGTTCATTTTCGGGTAATCATCCCGACCCGAACTCGTCGGGCACATGAACTTGTACATCTTATCTTCCTCACTTGTCCCGAAAAATGGGCGCAGTAAGATCAATCCAATTATCTTCACGCCAGTCAATCCCGTGGTGCCAGCTCGGACTGCGACGTGGTGGGCAATGTTGGTGCCGGCACTCTCACCTGTCAGGAAAACCCGATTAAGATCCGGGTACTGGTTTAGCCATGGTTCGGGTCCGTGCCCGGCTGAGTGAGACGGGATCCATTGCAACGCGGCAAACGAATCGTCGTAGGCAATGGGGAGAAGGTTTTCTGGTGCGAGCCTATAGTTGACGGAAACGACGACGGCGTTGGTGAGAGTGACGAGAGAAGTGATGAATTTGTGAGTGATTACATCGAAAGGTGAACCGATGCAGAAGCCTCCACCGTGGTAGTGAACTAGAAGCGGCAATTTGTGTGATGAAGAGTGACGAGAAAGATTGGGTAGAAAAATTCGCGCCGAGACGCCGGTTTCGGGGGAAACGACGACGTCTTTGGTTTGAATTCCGGTGAGGGGATCTGCGCCGGCGGGGATGGTAGGGGCGGTGGCGCCGAAGAAGGAAGTGTCCCTCTGGATTCGGCCATCTTTGAAGACTTTGAAGAAGGGCGGGAAATCATTGTGGATGTCGTCGCTGGGTGAGGCCATGGGAGAATGAAGGAAATTGAAGAATAGGAGAGTGTTGAAATAGCGGCAAGATCGAAGACATAAGAGCATGGGACAAGGGGGACCCCCTTCCATTCCAGAAGCTCCATAGTTGAAAGGTTGGTGAAAGGAACCAACGTTGTTAACTGTGGGCAATTTGGAATATGCTATTTTTTTTTTTTTAGTCACCGATTTGGAATATGCTTGAACTGAATGGTTGGTGTTGTTAAGTTGTTATTGATATTTATTTAGTTTTTTCTTTCCAAATATTTTTATTTTTCAAAATATAAAAATAGACACCATGATTTTCAGGCACAAAATTTAACGGTGATTTGGGGGAAAAAATAGAGATCAAGCTGGGTAATTAAATTAAACAAGCAGTTCCCCTCTGCCACTGTACATGGGCTTCCAATTGTCAATAACATCAAATACTCAAATCTACTACATGATTTACATGAGAAACAAATATCTAGACTTTAGACTGGCAAGTTAAATTTAAACCATAAATCTTGTGAGGGTTATAATTTTTTAAAACTTTTTTTGAAATATTTGTTGAGCTTGGGATTGTGATACAAAATATATATCACTAGATTTTGATGGCCCCTTTTTAAATAAATTATAGTTGTTTTACCGAAATAAATTATAGTTTACTTCTTAATGGTTTGATTGAAAATAAATTTGCAATATGTTCGTGTAGGTTAGTACATAATTAGTATGTGATATTATATATATATATAATTTGAGAAAATAATGAAACTTTTGCGTTTGCTACGTGAAATTTTATAGTAATTTTATTAAAATAATTTTATTTTAAATATATGTGAAAAGGATATCAATATAAGAATGATGGTGTGAGTCAAAATTTTATTTATTTTTCTTGCCATAAAAAAATAGGAACATGCCGGGTAAGGCAAACCAAGCCCAACAAGTAAATAATGCCCAAAGGGTCAGTTTTGATGGGCTCACATACTCATTGTGGGGGATCCATGAAGAACCCACGAAGCTCTGAGTTGGATTGGATGGCAAAACTTCAAAAGGGACTATATATTGGGCTAAGGCCAACGTTTGGAATTTGAAAACAAGAACTGTGATTATGGGAACAACTGGATTGAGTTGTCGTTTCGTAAGTCCCTTTATCTTATTGGAACCCAATTTTTTTTTTGAAAAAAAAAATGCTTTATCTTGCCAAACTACCAAACAGGAAAAAAAGTTCCTTGCTTTTTCTTTTTTCCTGGAAAGGGAAAAGGAGCATGATGTGTGGGAGGCCACATCCACATGCACCCTAAATTAGTTGCTTACCCATTTGCATTTCAATTCACGCTTCTTCATTATCAATGTTTAATTCTGTATACTATACGTATACCAGAATGATTAACAAAAGAAGAATTTATTATTTTTTTTTTGGTTTTCATTTTAATTTTTCAGTGATATAAACACTAAACTCACCTTAAAATTTTCCTTTAACTAATAACTATAATATAATATCCCCAGATCATGATGAGGCAGGTCCAGCCTGGCTCTGCTCCGCTGAATAACAAAAATTTGTTTATCGTTTTTCAAATTTATCTGAATGGCAGGATATCAGAAGTACAACTTCTGAAATAGATTTTGAACCACAGTCACATGCTGCCAATATTTTGCCCGTACCAGTTACTCTCTGTACTACAACTCATTTTTTTCCATCTCAAGATTCAAAGGCCAACATTGGATTAAATAATATTTAAAAGAATCAAACTAAAATTAGTAATATACTCCGTCCATCCGGTTTAAAATATAAAAGAATTTTTAGAATTTTTCTTTAATTCATAATATAAAGTGTTATGTAATATTTAGTAGTAGTTTATCTTTTTTATTCCTATTTATTGATAACCAGTCTTGTAACTTGTAATGAAAAAAAGTGAAAACAACTTTAATTATTAGTAATTAATAAGGACAAAAATGAAATATTGAGTTTTTTTTAGAAATTTAAGAGTGTAACCAACTTTTTTTAATATACGTAAATTAGTTGGAAACTTCTTATATTCTGGGTTGAAGTAGTATTACTTTTTTTATGTATAAACATATATTTCATTTTTTTTATTACACTCTAAAGTTACTTTCATGAACTATGTCTCTCTCTTGTCTGCATCAATAATTAGAACCACGATTATTATTATTATTATTATTATTATTATCATTCTAAGTTAATCTTAGGAAGAATCCCGAATTTTGATATACATAAAACTTTTTTTAAATTCTTTTGTGATTTCAGGACTTTGTGATTCTTATGTAGGGGAGAAAAAAATTAGGCAAATCATCCACATGATTAAAGTGTGTCTAAAGTATAAAATGTTTAGTTCAATGTGATATTGGGAAATAATTTTGACTTTGATCTCACTCATTGAAAAGTTCTTAAAAGCAAAAGGAAATCAATAATGGATAATAAATATTTTCAAAAGGATAATAAAGGCTTAAAATGTTAAGAAGCAAAGGTCAAGCCTCAACAACTCCTGAATGCATTTATAAATCGGCTCTAACTTTATTAACCCAATAAATTATTGAAACTTGTCAAGGTTTATTCTTTTAAATGCAGGTGTCGTTTCTAGAAATAGCCGCGAGTGTGTCGTTTCACGGGGCGATGCAGCATCCTATCACGTCGTTTTACTTTGGTCTCACTCAACTTTCCTTTGCGGGAGCCTCGGAACCGAAGAAGAGCATGCCATAGTAGATTTGTGAGTGAGTGTGTGACCATCTGGAAATAAAGAAAGCGCAGGACAGCCAGCGTGCAACGGTCGAAGCATCTAATCATTTTGTTCTTCACGAGGAAAAGCTCATACCCATCAAGAACCCGCTTTTGGCTTTGCTTTTCCTTCAATCTTCGTGGGTTTTGCAGCAATCAGAGCTAAAATGAATTAGGAAGAAAAGAAAAAAAATATTCAAAGCTAGTTTTCCCAGCTGCCCCCAATGCCTTTTCACTCGCTTTCTTTGTGAGTACACCTGCAACCATGGCCGATGATCTCTCTTCCTTCGCTAAGGTTAGTTTCATGACCCATGTGCCGTACGGTTGTCCTTTTGCCTTTGAATCTTCCAAAATCTGAGGCAAAATATTCTGTATGATTATTATTTTTTATTTCTTGGGGTTCCATGTGAAATTGTTCGATCTGGTTGTTTAATAATTTGGGAGAGATATGCTCATGTTGAAGCTCGTTCTTGACTATGATTGGATGGTTTCCTTAGGTTCAATTAGCATCTGACTAGCTCAATTGGTTTATTCCATTGCTGTGATAAATCAACTGAGTTGAAGCTTCTTTGTAGTTATTTACTTTTTGGCTGTAAACTGAATAAAATATTTTATTTCATCGTTACAGGATATTTTTCTCTTGAAGACTTTCAAGAAGTCAACAATCGTGTGGAGGATGGTTGTATTGGTCTTTGCAATGGTCTGTGGGGTGTATATATGTTTTATTTGTCTAAAGCAGATAGGTGTTCAAACCAAGACTGGATTTTTAGATGTCCAGGGCACCGAAAGGCCATGCCCAGAACCTAACATTGAACCTTGGGAAATCCCTTATGTTCACTACCCAAAACCCCAAACTTTTAACAGGTAAATTATTGCTTAGAAATTGGGTTTTAGTTCCTGAATCTGCTTGGAACTTACTTACATTGCTTCTTTCGTGTGTCATTGTTAGGGCTGAATGTGCTTGCAATCCTGTCCGGAATTTCGCCATTATGTCAATGCAGAGATCTGGGAGTGGATGGTTTGAGACATTTCTTAACAGCCATATTAACATAAGCTCAAATGGGGAAATTTTCTCTGTTAAAGTGAGAAGAAGTAATATCTCAACAATTGTGGACAGTCTGGATAAAGTTTATAATCTGGACTGGTTCAGCAGTGCTTCAAAAAATGAGTGCACAGCAGCAGTTGGCTTGAAGTGGATGCTGAATCAGGTACCGCTTGATTAATGTATGAATGCCCTTTAGTGTTAGTAATATTTTGTGTTCCTTCACAATCATCTTTGTAGCCCTTTACCTCCTGGTATGTATTTTTCTCCCTTGTTTCTGGAGTCCTTATTCTTTCAACTTAAGTAAAAGTTGATATAACCTGGTTTATCTTCCCAATTGGAAGTGGTTGAGAAATTTGCTCTGACTGCTAAACATGATCTTGATGGGATGATCTTCCTAAACTGGTATGCCATTAGAAGGGCTTTATGTAAAAGTAATGAAGTGTGGATTGAGTGGCAGTCAATATCATGTAAAAGTAACAAATTATGGTATTAGAAACTTTGATGAGTGAATATAATTCAGAATGGAGGTAAAAAAGCTTGAGATGTGCAGTAAACCTATTTCTGCTTTTATTCAGTATCAGGTACAGAGGAATTTCCTTTTTTTTCTCTTTTTTGCAAAGTGTTGTGTTTTCAGTGTAAACTTCTGAGGGAAACTAAAACCTTTTGAGTATTCTAGTAATGAATTAAAATGAAGTTTAAGACTCTGAGCTTCCAAAATGGATGGATTGGAGATAGAATATAGGATGATTTAGAATGCAAACCATAATTGTCTGTTTCTACAAGAAGCAACCAACGAGTTCTCTCAAACTAAATATCACAGAAGTGATGGAGAATCGGAAGAGAATATTAGGAGAAATGGAATTGCGGAAGACTTACTTTAGATGTCAGAAATTCTAGTTATTTAGAAAGTTTAGAGATGCTTTAGATTTATGTATTTTATTTTTTGATTTTTTTCAAAATTTATGTTATGATATATTAGGCTCCCCTTAAATAGCCCTACAATAGTGTAAGTTACTCAGACCAAACCATTCGAATTACGTTGTTAGTATTATTCTTTTTTCTCTCTCAACTTCCTCCCTTCCTTTTTTTCTCTTTGTTTCTTCCTCTTTTGCCTTCCTCTTCCCCATTTTCTCTTTTGTTCTGCATCAAAAGTTAGTGCCTGGGTTAGCTAATATGGGATTTAAAGGGATGCAGGTGTGTATTGACTCAATGCATAGGCTGTTGCTTATGACTTATGAGAGATAATGCTTTTCTATTTACATTTAGTCTACACGTGCGAAGGATTTTTGAGCCTTACTATAGAGGAAGAAGGATCGATTCTCTCTCTCAGATACAGAGACATAATTTATGCTGTATAATATGCATGTACATGTATGCATCTTCGCTTGTTAGCTTTCATGTTTCTTTTTCCGGTGCTTTCTTTTCTAGCTGTTGCTGTTATAAAATATCAACTCAGGTTGAGTTTTTCACTAACTGTTTTTCCCCTTTGTTTTTATGGCTGTTTCCTATCCTAGGTATCTAGGTGATTTATCATATTAGAATAAAATACATGATCTCCCCTGATTTTTTTTTTGACCATTCCCTTAAATTTTGTTGAAATTACACAAACATTCTATCTATTTTTAAAATGTACATTTTAGTCCAATTATTTAACACAGTTGAGAATATCCTTAAAAGATTCTAAGATTCTTTTTAATTAAGATATGTATATGGATTAAACTAGTGGACAATTACCAGTCTACCCTCTACCAAAAATTCCAGTTGCTTCTGAATCCCTGCTGATGCTTCCTAGAGATTTAGAAGTCATGATTTTGCTGAAGCTTTAGATGTGGCTATCACTACAAGCATGTAGGAGAGGAAGGCCGTTGCCGTTGCCGTTGCCATTGCCAGAGCTCTCCATGCAAGAGCCCAGGCTGGAAGGGAGGATTGCTTGTTTGATCCCCCTGCACCCTACTATGGATGGACTTAACCCATAGTTTAGTGTTTCCCTAGGGCATGCAATGGTGGTGGATATGGATGTTGTGCATGATGATGTTGGAGACATTCTGTAGTCTGTAGGATGATGTAGCTGTTGCTGGTAATGTGGATGTTGATGGAAAAACAGGTTAGCTTTTGTTGCAGCTCCTGTGCATTGGTAGGGAGTGCTCAAAAACAACTTCTTCCCTTTCCTAAAGCACTGTCTTCCTCTCTGTGTGTAATAGTAGCAACCGTGAAACAGGGTGACTTTTGGGGCTGAACAGTGAGCTATTTATTCATGTGAGGGTAAGAGTGGAGGGGTGACTTGGGTCTTGAACTCCTTAGGTGAGCTTGAAGAGTGGGAGTGCAACTAAGTGATTGTGGTGTTGACCTGGAACGCTGAACAGTGAGCTATTCATGGGAGCTAAGAGTGTAGAGGTGACTTGGATCTTGACCCTTGAGCTCCTTAGTTGAGTTTGTAGAATAAGGATTGTAGTGTTCAAATTTGAAGGCTGTGAAGCATCATTTCACTTTCACTTGGTCTGATTTTGGAGTCAACTATGAGTTGCAATTAGGACTTTTTGGGTGCTGCACATTTTGTAGGTGTAATTTGGTCAAACATTATGTACAAAAGCACAAACAAATGACCACGAATGGAATGGGGGATGGAAAATGTAAATTTGAAGTAGTTATGTCTCTGAGTTTTGAAAATAAATAGAAATTTTATGTAATTTCAATAAAATTCAAAGGAAGTACGTGTATTTTACTCATCAAAGGAAGCTGATTTACAAAGAAAGCTCAATATTTGAATTGAATCACCTGGTTTTATAAAAATGTTATCTTATTCATTCTCATTTTTAATGATATATGTTTTTGTTAATCATATTTAGATCATAACCCTCCAAGGACATAGCAAATGGTGGTCAAGGCCTATACTTTAATTTGAAATTAATGTGCTTCTTTTATTTTGCTTGCATTTCATGCTGTTTTAAGTCAGAACTCAATTTTCTATTAATTGACCTTTGTATTTGCCCTTCCCATATTGTTTTTTGTACTCACTGGAAAGCTGAATGTCTGTATGACTTATTAACTTCTGCTCCATGCATTCTTGTTTCGACAGTGTAATAAATCTGGGATATCATACTGTTGCAATCTTTACAGGGATTGATGCAGCATCATGAACAGATAGTGGAGTACTTCAGAACACGGGGTGTTTCAGTCATATTTCTTTTCCGAAGGAATCTTCTACGTCGAATGGTTTCTGTACTTGCAAATCAATATGACAGGGATGCTAAGTTGTTAAATGGAACTCACAAGTCTCACGTTCATTTGCTACATGAGGTCTCTTTCTCCTCCTTCTCCCCCCCCACCCCCAAATGGATGCTCATGTTGATATATTCCCATGCGTTCTTCATGTATGAAATTGAATATTTGAGGTTGTGCATGTTCATGAAGATCTTGTCTAGATGCAGCCTTGTCAAGTCAGTTCTTGTGTTGTCCAGCCAAAGATATTTTGTTCTATGATGTCAAAGATTTCTGACAGTGGTTTTCAGGCAGAGATACTAGCTCAATACAAGCCCACGATCAACGTGACATTGCTGATATCCAATCTGGACCAAGTGAATGGAACCGCCACTAAGGCTTTGGAATATTTCAAGAGCACCAGGCACATTATCATGTACTATGAAGATGTTGTCAAAAACAGCACTGTAAGTCTTAATACTTGTGACGCAAAAGATGAAACCAACTAATCTGAACTTACCTCTTCATCTTCCGTTTTTTTATGCCTCCACGGATCAGTATTATAGTTTCATGATTTTTCTTAAACTATCCTGGTAACCATTAATATTCTTTTTTTCTTTTTTTTATTTTGCTTCAGAAACTAATGGATGTTCAAGATTTTCTCAAGGTTCCTCGAAGAGATTTGACGAGTCGGCAGGTGAAGATCCATAAAGGACCGTTATTGGGTCAGATAGAAAATTGGAACGACGTGAGCGAGACACTGACTGGGACACCATATGAGAGCTTCCTCAATGCAGATTATAAGAATTAAGCTTCCTATGTGCAGATTATAGCAAAGTAAGCTGGTAGGAATGTACATAGCTCATCTGGTTCCGTTTGCAATCTTTAGTGGCAAGTTGCGTCAGGAGCCAACAGGATGGATAATCACCCTGTTTGAAATTTTGGCCAAGGCTCTTGCATTTTTGTTTTCAGTTCCTGTCCAATTTTACTCCCCTAATCAAATTTAATTCATTCTTTATAGCCCCCCTTTGTCTCTTCTGTTTTCTTAGTTTGATATTTGCAATTGAACTATCAAGAGAAGTTGTTATTTCAATTTGTAGAATTTTTGTCGAGCCAACTTTGTCCTGAAATATATAGATGTGTAGAAAGAGCTCAAGTGAATATAGAACTTAGAGGAAACATGAAAGGTGGACATGAACCACTTACTGTTAGAAGGGGGAATTTGTGACTGCGTTTCTGTATATTTTCGTGGAAAAGGCAAGTTGATCGGGAAAACTAACGATTTTTTTTTTTGGAGTTTAGTATCAAGTTCTTTAATTTATAAAAAAAATTAGGCGTGAACACTTTTAATTACTCATTAGAAATTATGAATTAATTGTTCAAGTTAATATAAGAACGATCATATATTGTTTAATTTGTATAAATTTGAAATATTAATGTGATAAGTTTGGCTTAATTAAATTGAGCCAAAGCTGAGAATAAGTTATCATTCTTCTAACTCTGGGGCATAACTTGTGCTGTTGAAGTCGATTAGTCGAAGTCAACTATTTTCATAAATACTTTTCTTTCTTTTATGTGATTATTATTAAGTTTTTTTAATAGAAACACACCATATTTTCTTAAGAAAAACTTACCTATGCGAGATTTTGTTTTAAAAAAGTTATTTCAAAAATTGTATCTAAATTTGGTTTCTCTTTTTTGGCAAAAAAAAAAAGTTGAGAAGACCTCGTTGAACAAAAATCCAGGGAAGGCACAACATTGACAATGGCAAACCTCTCTCTCATCGCCGAAGACCTCTTTTTGGTTCTCAAGTGGGAAGGCAAAGCGTTGACAACGGCAAACCTCTCACCGTCGAGGACCAACCTCTCATTCTCAAGTGGGAAGGCATAACATTGAAGGTTCAAAAGGCGCAACATTAATGATGGCAAACCTCCCTCTCATCACCGGAGACCGACCTCTCATTCTCAAGTGGCCAGGCATAGCATCAAAGGTTGAGAAACATGAGGATGGAGTAATTAGGGTTAGGGACAAAATAGGAATATGAAAGATATTGCTGGGATAATTTGGTAATAAATTATGGCTTTCAAGTAGGAGAGGACGATTCTACTAGGTTTTGTGAGGAATGTTCTCTCCCATAAACAGAGAAAGGAGAGTAGCTTTCCTTCGAAATCCTGCCTACCCTATAACAAACACGCAACTAGATCATTTTCTTCTCCCTTTCTTTTTCTGAAGCCACATTTCTACATACCAAACATGAGTCTAAATAGCATAGACAAATATACCAATATATACAAAGACAGAATATAAATTATAAAGGCATACTGTGGAATATTCATCTTTCAATAGGTATAGGTACGTAGGTTGATATATCATCTTAAGAAATCTTCAAAACTGAAGCTTTCCATACATTGTATGAAAAGGAACACAATTATGTCAAATTCATATTTGAGAGTCCCATTTTAATTTCCACCCCTCCTTATATGAAGAAAGTCAAAATTTCCACGTGAGGAAACACAACAACTACAATTCAATTGTAGAACGTTGACCGGAACATGCATGCATTGGCGGCTTCATTATTATTAATTATTATGGTAAACAGCTAAAAGCCGTTCTTGTCTTCGCATTTCAACATGCATTGCATCTGCATGAATTGAATTGTATTCAACGTTCTCCCTACTTTTGATATATTCTACTTTTACTACAGTTATACCCCCAAACTTTTATAGAAAATAAATATTTTTGTCATATCTTAATTAACTTTTTTTTCCTTTGATAAAATGAACGAAATTTTGATATTTTTAAAGCCATTGAGGATACAAAGAATTGTAGGGAAGAGAATTTACCTATGATATTTCATCTACTATCTAATATAAAATATTATTCCCTCTACGCCTTTTAAAAGTCATATTCTAAAAGGATTAAGTGTCTAAAATATAAGTTATTTTGTGAGTATTAAATATTTATTTTTATGTTTGAATAATTATGATAGAAAGTTTAAAAAAGATATAATTAAAATAAATGATAATTTAATGTGAATATTACTAAAAAATTATGACAAATTTTACAAAGTTTAAGAATTTTAACTACTTTTAATCATTTTTCATAGTATATGTAAAATGATTAAAAGTAATTTATAAAGAATAATAAATGGAGTATAAAGATCATAAGTTCAAAATCTTAGGGGTCGTTTGATATAATTCTCGAGGAATAACTTCTTAATAAGTGTATTTGCTGGGAAGTTAATTTCCTGAGAAATTCATATATAATCTGCTTGTTTTATTTTTTATCTCTCGAGAAGTTTAAATCATTTTTAAAATAAATATATGATATTTTACTTTTAAAGACATAAATATCCTATTTATTTAAAAATTAATTAAAGAATTAATGGTTCTTCTAAGAAAATATCATAAAATACTAAGAAAGTAGGTTTAAACTACTAGAAAAATGGCATTTAGTGAGGGACAAATCCCTCACTAAATGCCATTTTTCCTTCGCTAATTTGAAAAAATTCTTTGCTAATTTGGTCGCTAAAAATGGCGTTGCTAATTTTAGTGAGGAATGAGTTGATTCCCTCGCTAAATTAGAGAGAAACTCATTCCTCGCTAAACTACAAAAATTCAAAATTGTCATGTCACAATCAAAACCACGCCACGTCACATCATTGTCATGTCACCCGCCACCCATACCACGTCATCGTGATTGCGACATGTCACTATGATATCATATAATGATTTCAAATATACATTTATATAGGTTCGAACACATGACCTCCTGCTCTTAGTGCCTTTATATTCAGATTTTTACCAGTTGAACTATAATGTATTTGCAGTCTTTATATGAAATATTAAATATATATTATTTATTTACACACTAATACACACATATATTTATAAATTAATATATTGTTAAAAAATAAAAATATATTATAATTTTAGTTATTAATATCATAAAATATTTTATATTTTAAATTTTGTAATAAATGAATTTTCATTTTCATTTTTTGCCAACAAGTTATAAAAATTAATCTAACTATTTTTATTAATTTAAAATAATCAACTGATAAAAATAATTTTATAACGTAATTTTTAAAAAAAATTAATTCATTAAAATTAAATTTTTAATAAAATAATTTTAATCTATTAAAATTAATTTTAAAAAATTTAGCGAGGTGCAAATTCCTCACTAGATTTCTCGCTATTTATAATAATTTGGTGAGAAATAAAAAATTTCTCACTAATTTAACGAGGAATGAGTGATTCCTCACTAAATTTCCTTATTAAATTATATTTTACTAGTAGTTTACTTCCAAATTAAACTTAACTTTTTGAAAACTTTCAAATCTTTTTTAAACTAAATAACATCAACTAGTCTACTTCCCTATAAGTTTAATTCACCACAAACTTCTCCCATGACAAGTGAGCAATTAGTCTTTATAAGACCTTGGTCTAATCAACATGTCTTAACTGTCATAATCATAATATTTAATATTTTAACGTATTATATCATAAACCAGTACTCGACGTATCCAAAATTTTTTGGTCCAAATTGAAAATGTGTTAATTATTGCAGATGTAATGAAAGGGAAGCAATTAAAATTCATGTATTAAGTTTTTTTTAGCTATTAGAGGAGAAAGGAAAGAGAGAGATAAAGATAAAATTGAGACTTAATTGTCAAAATAACATTTTATCCGTATTTTTATACATCTATTTGGTATGAATGATATAATTCTATTTTTTTTGAATTTTTTTATTATTCTTTACTATCCGTGCCATTTTACTTTAATCAACATTTCAAATTAAATTATAAAAATCAAACCCAACCAAAATATTTTGATTCGATCGATTCTTTTAAACATTTTGATTCAATTTGGTTTTTTAATCATTATTTTAATTTTTTTATTCAGTTTTAGATCGAATCAAACTAAAAAACCAAATATACATCCCTAGGTATAACTAGGGCAAATTCAAATATTTTTGAATTTAAATAAAGGTACCTCTTCACGCGGTGATTTTTTTGGACAGAAAATAACAACAATATTCCTTTTCCTAACATGGCTTGTTAAGAAATAAACCTACATATTAAAAAAAAAAAAGAGCAATATATTCTATAGATTTTTTTTTAAAAAAAATTAGGTCCGGATTGAACCTTGGAATAAACAAGGCCGCAGTCAAAATCTCTAAATAAATGAGGAAATTCGATTATTATGATTTACCATGGTTTTAATATTTTTGTGTGTGATAAGGTGATAATAACTAATTCTTTATTCCTTAAAAGTGGCAAATGCCAAGGGATTGTTCAAGCGTAGTTTTCCAATTGTTCGATTCCCATTAATTTTGGAGAAGAGATTAAGTTTTACCGAAGATATTTTTTATTTTAACTATAGATATAGATTAGACTCCTATACCAATCGGTGTATGGTTAAGTGGTAAAGGGTATGTCAGGCATTCCACGGGATTGGGGTTTCAATTTCTGAGAGGTGCAGTGACGTTAAAAAAATTAAGGCCTCAAAGAGGTTTTCATATCAGTACTCGTGTGCCACTCGAATTAGTCTGAAGTGGACAATAAACCCATGATACTCTAGAAGACCGTGTGATATTATAAAATTTCTTTTGGAGTAGGCATGTTTTAAAATCAAAATAATGTCACCCTACAAAAGTTTTTGACTTGTTGACTATTAGTGTAAGGTGACATTGTTCCAATTTTGAAACATAGTATGTGACATTTCTTAAAAAGTTTATTTAGGGTGTACATAATTCCTCATAAAATATTTTTAGGATAAATTTGTCCTTTAAACTATTATGGGGTAACGATTATTGAATATAAAAAATTTATTTAAAAATTGCTTGAAATAATTAATTTAATATTTATGCAGTAAAACATTCTATTGAAAAAATTTAAAAAATTGATCCAAATATGTGAGTTAGTTGTTGTAGACAACAATTCTAATATGTTTTTATTTATTCATTATTTAATAAGTTACCACTTTATAGTCTATGTCTACGGATTTGAAACTTGTTAGAAATTACGTTATTTATTATTTATTTTTTAATATGGTTTCTTAATTTTTTAATTTGTACCTTTATTTGTCTCTTAATTATATTCTTTTTTTTTGCCACAGTCTCTAAATTATATTCAACTAGAGTATTCCTCTGGTTGACAAAAAAAAAAGACTATTCCTCCGCAAAATTTGCAGGACGCCATATATAAATATAAAAATATTCAAAAGCTTGCACATGGAGCAATCTGTGGGTGATGGTAAAAAAAAAAATCTGTGGGTGTGTGTCTCTATATATATATATTGATATTTTCAAATTATTTTGAATATTACTTTAATATTTTAAAATATTTCTTGATAAATATAACAAAAAAGATAATATGACTTCAATTGAAAGTCAAAACGTTAAATTTAAATATAAAATAACATATCAATGTTTTTTTTGCCGAAATAACATATCAAATTAAATCATATTAAATATGCAAAAATTAATTATCAATTTCTTTGGTTTTAAATAGAAACTATTTTTACTTTTAAAAATTTTATTTTAAATAAAAATATTAATATTTACATGAATTTTAAATTTTTTATCAAAATATTCGTCGTCTAACTTTTTAATCTGAAAAAAAAATATTTTTAGAAGATCATTTTAATGAAAAATAATTAACTTAAAGTTTAGTTGATATTTTATTTTGAAATATATAATGAAATTTTAAAAAATATAGTTTTTAATAAATAAATAAAGAATAAAAATAATAAATAAGCCAAATAGCCAATATTTAAAAATAAAAGATCGTAGATAACGGAAGTTTAAACGGAAGCGGTGGTGAAGCACCCAGAAACACAGCAGAGCCGTCGATTTCGTGAGATGGGTCCCACATGGAAGCCACGTGATGTAGACGGCAAGCCGACGTTATAACCAAGGTGTAACCGAGCGAGATCCAACCTGTAATACAGTAATAGTCTTGTTGGTGTCCTTTGCAAACTCAAACACAACGCACAAATTACAATCCCTTCTCTCTCTCACCTCGCTGTCAGCAACTTCCGTTGTTGGAGACGGGAAGTTGAAGAGAGACAGACACAGAGATTAGAAATAGAGAAAGCAACGGAGGAGGAGAGAGAAAACTTGAACCTTATGGCTCAGCCAACTTCCGACGCCGCCGATCTGAATCAGCAGCAGCAACAGCAGCAGCAATGGACGCAGCCGCATCAGTATCACCAACAATGGATGCCCATGCAGTATCCGGCTTCGGCTGTGGCGATGATGCAGCACCAGATGATGATGTATCCGCCGCATTACATCCCTTACGTTCAGCAATATTATCAGCCGCCATACCACCACCCGCACCTCAAGCAGCCGCCGACACAGCCTCACCACCACCACCAGGGCTCCAACGATGAGATCAGGACGATCTGGCTCGGTGACCTCCATCACTGGATGGACGAGAACTACCTTAATAGCTGCTTCGCTCACACAGGCGAGGTGTCGCCATCTCTCCCTATCGCTCTATTTTTTTTGTCTTGGCCAACCTTCCTTCTTGCTCTATATGTTGCCTTTTACGCTAATCATATGTTATTCTTCCTTACAATTGGTAGAAGATTGGGTTTGAATACAATTAATTAGTTGTTTGTTTAATACTCTTAGAAAACATATCCAAACCGTTATCCAAGAGAAAGGAGGGGAAGCGAACTAGAGTATTGCCAAGCGGGAACTCTATGTTTTGAGCGTGCATCTTCTTGTGCTTGCCTGTTCTTAATATTCTGTTTCATAAAATTTGAATTTTAAAACTAGGGCAACGCCTTCCTGTCCAGATAATTTAAATATTTTAGTCTGTAGCCATGAGTTTTGACAGGGTTGTGGTTAAGGATAGCTTTCCATCATTAGGGAACTTATTTCTTTCCCTACCGTAGATAAACAATGAACCACAGAGGCTTTCTTTTTGTAAAAAGTCAATTCCATATTTAAACTGTCAACTGAGCTTTCTATGAGTTCCCTGATTCTCGGTTTATATACCCTACCGTACATTTGATTGTCGGACTCTCATAGTGAGTCATAACTTAAAATGACCTTCCTCTTCTATCTCTGTCTTATAAAGAGGAATGCGTTAATTTACCTAGCTCTCAGCCCTATCATCAGCAATCATCTTGTGAACTTAGCTCAAGTTTAGTTCATTGAAAAATAAAGTCTGGCTTGAGCTTTCTTCACAACTTAATGAACGGCCTTATGATTGCTGTATGCATCGCAGGGTGAGTCAACTGTTGAATTCACGAGCAGTAGACAATCCATTCTTGAGCATGTGTTTTAACCTTAAGTAAGGTTGAGCTCAAATGATGCATACGTGAATCAAGCCTGGTGAGACTTGGCTCCCTATTCTTCTGATTGATTTTTCATGTTGTTGTTGCTACCCTAGGAAGACAGTACCACTGACTGCATTCAAGCAGGTCTCTGTCTTGTTGATATTCTGTATGACAACTTAGGATATTTCCCCCCAAAGTTTGTGGGTGGAATTGTTTTCATTTTATCGGACCTATTTTGTATAGTTAAAATTGATTTAGTTTTCAATTGTGGGAGATGGACCAGTTTATGTGCTCTGAATCTCATTGACTAACTCTGATCTTTTAAGTAAGAATATTGTGGGTATAATAGGAAAATATGCTAGCTGGTTTATGCTGAAACTTCGCTAAAAGTGATTTTCCCCTAATATGCCTCTTTTGGTTCAGACTCATTACAATTCTGTGACACTATCAGGTGCTAAGTTAGCATTGTGTTAGAATTTTGCTTGTGTCAGATATCCCTATTTAAAGCACCTTATATATATATATAAAGACAACCCCTTTTATGTTTTAAAAATTTCCAGATATAGATTCTAGAGTTCTGTTTGACTTTTAGAATGCTTCTGTGCAGTTGACATAGTGGTGCTGTTTTCTGTTGGTTTGAGTCCAGGAATAATGTATTTCAGCAGCCATAATCATGCCAAACTTGTGTTTATACAGGTATATTCAGTCAAGGTTATACGAAATAAGCAAACTGGTCAGTCAGAGGGATATGGATTTGTTGAGTTCTGTACACGTGCAACAGCTGAGAAAGTTTTGCAGAGCTATAATGGTACTATGATGCCAAATACAGATCAGCCATTTCGCCTAAATTGGGCTGCATTCAGTTCAGGTGATAGGCGATCTGATGCTAATTCAGATTACTCGATATTTGTGGGGGACTTGGCTGTAGATGTTACTGATGCTATGCTTCAGGAAACCTTTGCTAGCAGATATTCGTCTGTCAAAGGAGCAAAAGTTGTTATTGATTCTAACTCTGGCCGTTCAAAAGGTTATGGCTTTGTTAGGTTTGCTGATGAAAATGAGAGATCCAGGGCATTGACTGAAATGAATGGTCATTATTGTACAAGTAGGCCAATGCGAATAAGTATTGCAACTCCCAAAAAATCATATGGACATCAACAACAATACTCTTCACAAGGTTTGTCTTGATGCACTTATTGTAAATGTAGTGAACTGTACTCTGTTTAGTGTTTTTATTTCTGTAATGCTACTGATACTAACAAGCTTGACTCCTGCATTGTAATCATATCCTCCTTTATAGTAATCTAGTTCTTAGAATGAGCTTACTTCATCTGGTTCTTATGTATGCTGTAATTCTAAAAAGTAAATTCTTGTTTTACTGGTAAGCCTTTCTAGGGTTTGCTATTTCTGCTTTTGATCCTTTCTAAACTTTTCTATGTTAATTTTGCTGGTATTGTGCATATTCTTCACTAAGCTAATCAAATATTAATAGATGTACACATTGAATAAGCTGTAATTAATCTTCTATATGCTAGCAGTTGTGATGACTCAAATAGTTTAAATTAATGACTATTTATTTAATGGGACACAAAAGGTCAAATGGGCTCTATTTGATCAGTTGTGACTCATTGATTTAAGCTTATGTTAAATGTCTCATTTTTTAATGGGCTTATATATTTGTTGAGATTTTTTCTATTTTTGTGGCTTTGTTTCTATTCTGGATACCATTTGTTCCCTTGTCTAAATCATAATTACTGTTTCTCGCACACTTCAATTTTTTTGGATAGACCACCCACTTCAATGTTTATGTCTAGAAACTTCTCACAATCGGGAAGGTCCTCAGAATTAATTTAGTAAATATGCTTTAAATTCCTAATTGAGTTCAGTATTTTTAATATTTTAATTGCTAGGCGCATTGTTTACAGTGCCATATTATTCAAGATTTCAAATTTTATTTTGATATTCTTTTATCAGCTGTGGTGTTGGCTAATGGATACTCTTCTAATGGTGCAATGGCCCAAGGTTCCCAGTCTGAAGGGGACTCTTCTAACACAACTGTGAGTCAGCCTTTTTTTTCTTCTTAATTTACTGTTATTGCATTGCTGTCTGTATACCTCAGAAACTCATCTATATTTATAATATAGATATTTGTTGGAGGGCTTGATTCTGATGTCAGTGATGAAGATCTCAGACAACCATTTTTGCAATATGGTGAGGTTGTCTCTGTGAAGATACCAGTGGGAAAGGGGTGTGGTTTTGTTCAATTTGCTAACAGGTACTCTTGTCGTGTCCCATAACATAGTTTATAACTTAAATCCCAGTTCCCAGCGCCCAAAATAGAAGTGGTGCACATGTACATGTGGTTGTGTGTCATCATGTTATAATTCAGCATTGCATGATTGAGAACCGCTGCAAATAGTGCAATCATTACTAGTATGGAACTTTTTCTTCTTCTTCTTCTTCTTCTTCTTATTATTATTATTATTATTTTTGCGAATTATCCATTCACTAATGCCTTTTGCTCTGTTACAGAAAGAACGCTGAGGAGGCAATTCAGGCATTGAATGGGACAGTAATAGGGAAGCAGACAGTGCGTCTTTCTTGGGGTCGCAGTCCAGGAAATAAGCATGTAAGATTGCTTATGTTTAAACTCAGTTCTGATTTTAGTTATTTTGCCTTCGGCTATCTATTGGGCTAACTGATTATAAATGTCACTCTCTTGGCAATTGTGTTCAGTTTAATATTTAATGTGTCAAATCTGTTGAAATGATTTCCATTTTTTCCTAAGGAGTATAGACATCACTAGCAGTCTATCCTTTTTACTAGATTGTTGTTTGTCACGTGCTTTCTCCATTTGCAGGTTCTATGTCAAGATATGTGTTTAGGAATTGTAAATCATCACACCAATTGCATTTTTTTTGCTCTAGTAGAAGTTGAAATTGTAGGCTGTAAATTTTCACCCCTCAATCCATTTCTTATTTAACTTATTGGGTTTGAGATTTCACAGTGGAGGTCGGATTCCAATGGAGGTCACTATGGGGGGCAAGGTTATGGTGTAAGACAGCATCAGGAATGAAAATGCAGCATCAGTAATGGGCTTTCTCACGGTGATGTAGCAATTGCAAATCCAAGCACAAGTCAAAATTGTAGGATGAATTTTACTGCCTTTTAACTAGAGCTGTAGTGTGCTGAATTTTGTAGCTGGTTAATATTGGTGCGAGAGATTCTTAAGATTGTATTAATATCTTGTATGAAATTTTGGTGTGTGCTTGAACATATTTAGATTGGTTTCTTCTTTTTTTCCCCCCTTTTTTAACCCTTAATAGATAATTACTGATTGGAACAAAGTAAGTACTCAGATATTTTAGTAGTATTTTTTCACTAGGCGACAAGATCGTCCTGAATACTTCATTTTTTTTTTCTGGATATTTCAATTCAAATTGGATACACTAGAGCTTAAAAGTAGCAATGCAGAATCTGTGAAGGAAAACCAAGGTGAAGTAAAACAGAGAGCTGGACATCTGTAATTATGATTCTTTAGTATGACAACTAAAATTTTACTATAGGATACCATATAAATTTGAAATTTGACTCAAAAAGTCTAATAAAATATAACATTCTTGAGATACTTAGCATAAAAAATAAAACTATTAGGATAGAGATGAGAGTATAATGGTAAATATGGTTTCCATCTGTACCAATTAGGAAATCAATAAGATTAATTTGCTGCCATTCGGTTCTAATTGGGCCTCGTTTGGTTCAATGTTACTATGCATTGGAGAATTCACCCCTCGTTCATGTTTGGTTGATTCTGTTGAAGGAGGAATGTTGATCCCTACATTAGGAATCTCTATTCCATTTAAAAATCATGTTAAATGGTTGAGTTGACAGTTGACCCACGTCAGGTAATATATATTTTTTCCTCATAACAGTTTTATCCTTGTTTCGTGTACTCAGTTCATCTTGGATTCTTGAAATTTCTAGAATTATGCTACTTTGATAAAATCATGCCTTTAAAAGGGCATAAAAATTTGAAAAATTATTTTATTTATTTTTGCAATAAAAATGATTATATTATTATTTGTAATTATTAAATCTTGGCAATTTTAAAAATATTTTAATATATATTTTTTATATTCTCGAGTTATTAGGGTCATTTGATCACTTATGCTTTCATTCCTATATTATTTTCATTTAATTAAACAATATATATATTCCTTTTTATAACATATTAAACATAATTTTTTCAATAAAAATTATTTTTATTTATTTTTGTTGGAAAAAATGTATTTTTATTTTTATTTCCATTCTCATTCTCATAAAAAATACTCTAACAACCAAACATTATCTTAATTGTTTCAATTATGCGCGTGCAAAACGAAGAGTTGCTATTATAATACGCTCTCTCTGTTTTTTTCCGGCTTGTTTAAGCTCCCATTTTAGTTTAGCAGAATATATAGAATGTGCAAATAAATTAAAACAATCTATAGTATTTCAAATTGCTTGATGTATCCATATCAAAATTTTTTCTTTCTAATACTAATACACTTTGATACTCATTTAATACATATCTACAAAGCATCCAATTTATTATTTTTATTAAAAATAAAAAATTAATTTTCTATACATATTTAATACATATTGGATCCGAGTTGACATGATTCAGTACTTGATGCTTCATGATATTTTTTTATAAATTAACATAAAACATTATATTCATTTATCAATTAAAAATTATTTTTATTATAAAAACTACTTAAAAATATTATGTTATATTTTTTTATCATAAAAATAAATTTTTTTCTTCTAAAATCTAAATAGACTTATTTTATTTTTTATTTACTTATATTCTAAGTATTTCTATAGAGTTTAACACCATTGCTTTCTTTCTTCATTATTTTCAATTTCGTATTATACTTTTAGTATTCAATATTATTAAAAGACTATAAATGCGTTCATAGTTTAAATTTTTTATAGCAATTATATTTATTATATTTTATGGATTATTTTGTGTTTTATACCTATGTATTTTAGAAGTATTGTATTATACATTTTATTATTTTTATATTTGACTATATTGACATATCAAATATACATTGTATCTGATATTCATATCATATGTGAATCATAGAAAGTAACACTTAAAATTTCAATTTCAAAGTGGAAAATAAATAAAACTTATTATCGTATGATTTTCATAACATCTATTTTCTTATAAACATGTGATTTTGCTGCATTTTTAAAGTATTAGCCAGGGTGGTCATCCCTTGCACACCAAATATTTTTAAAAAAGATGTATGACATCATTTTTGGTTGAGTAATTTATACTCTAGTAATCACCAGTTTACTATGAAATATTTTATTTAATCATATTTGTGAAGTCAAATTTGATAAAATGAAGAATTATATTTTTAACGAGTAAAATTTGGTTCCCTTGAAATAATGTATTTTTCCACCATATTGTTTTATAGAATTATTTATTTAATTTGGTCCTTCATGCATAAGATAGGTTTTAATTTGCTCCTTAACAAATTTTTCTTTTCAATTTAGTCTCTTGTAGATGCGTATATATTTCTTAATTTGGTCATTCACAAACAATTATTATCAGTAATTAACGTCCTTCTATCAAACTGAAAATATTCGAGTGTGAGGGACCACAACTAATAATAAATTTATTTTGTAAGGCAATAGATTAATAAATTTAAATTACTCCCTACTTGTCCCCATATATTTCTTAATAAGAATGTCATTCTAGATTCTAGTATACAACTAAAATTAATAAGTAATTAAAGTAACAAAAATTACAATTTTATTTTAAAAAATGTACAGAATTAGAAGGGGGAAAAATCATAGATTTAGTTTTAAAAGAATATAAGATATGAAATGATAATTACATAATAGATTGAAGATGAAAATAAATGTTTTAGTCTTTCCGGTCCTTTTTATAAGATACTTCAAACTATTTCACGCGAATTAAGAAAATTCATTATATTCTTAAATTTCTAAAAAAAAAAAACAAGCATTCCCTTTTTATCCCTATTAATGAAAATAATGTAATGTTCATTAAATAATGCTATCAATCATTTAAGTCGGAAAATGTGTCAAAGCAATGAATATAAGGGATATGGATATTACTTAAATATCAATAAAACTTTACTTCATATTACTCTTTTCAGTCCATATTATAAGACATTTTGTATCAATTACATTCATATTAAAGAAATTATTTTTTCACCTGAAATTAAATGTAAAAAGTATTAATATTTCTTATTTTATCCTTATTAAATACTCTATTATATTATTATTGTAGGATTATAAATGAGGGGTAGAGAAGAATTAAAGATAGGAGTAAAATGGGAAGAAAAATATCCAATACTTAATATTTTAGACAAGAAATTTCTCATACAAAATACCTTATAATATCAATCAGAAAGAGTACAATTTATGAAGCTAACAATTAAATAATGAGGGATAAAAAAATAATTTTTCTTAATATTACATGATACCTTATATTTATATTAAGGATCATATAAAGTTTTTAGATGCTCTCTTATAATTATAATTAGTACAGAGGGAATATGTTTTTAGTATGAAAAGAGACCCCAAAATTTCCCCGAGTAGTATGGTGCGGAAATAATATGAACTTGAATGGATGCTTCACAGACGAGTCACAAGACAAATTAGGTTCGCTTGAGAGGCCGAAATAAATGACTTCATTCACTATTTAATAATATAATTAATAAAAAATAATTATTTTGAACTTAGTTTTGTTCCTGTGATATTAAAAAGTAATGATTTTTTTTTGGGGTACGAAGTAATGCTGTTTTAGTTATAATTTGTTACATAATTTCTTTATTTAAGTAGTATGAAGTAAAATTATACTTCGTTATATTCATAAAAATTATTATTTTAAAACTTTTTTATATACGCTAAGAAAATCATTAAACAATCTAAAATATTATAAAATTTAAAAATATTTTATCAAAATAACATCAATTTAAATGTTTTCTTAAATGGTATATTTGATATTAAATAATGATAAAATAATAAAATTAGTAATCAATGTTTAATTACAATTATAAAGTGATAAATATTGAGAAAAAACTCAAACTTTAAAGTGACAATTTCTATGAAACAAATAGGATAGTAATTAACTAGATTTTTGACTTGTGCGATGTACAGAATATTTTTTCTTGACGTGGGACTTACAATTTTACTACAAATTCCAATACATATTCAATTTAAAATCAAATTAAAACCCGCCAGAACCAATTAATCAATCAATAAAATAGGGAACAAAGTCTTAGATGTACAATTTTATTAATCTCTTTATTTTAAATTATAAGTCATTTTTTTTTTGAAAGATTAATGTATTCAAAATATCTACCTTCGTTTTTTAATATTGCTTTTAAGGTTTTGGTACAAAGATTAAGAAATATAATTAATGAGTTAAAATTTATTTTAAATTTCTTAACATGCCCTTCAATAAATAAATAAATAAGAAAGAATAATTAATATTATCTTTGATCTTTACAAGGATAGATAATGGTATAATTGGGAAATAATAATTAATATGCTATCTTGAAATTTGAAAATGACAGATAAATAGAAACAAAATTTTTCTTAAAAAATGACAGATAAATAAAAATAAAAATTTTCTTGAAATGTGACAAATAGAAAGAAATAGGGGGAGTAAATCATTTTCTAAAATTTATGCAGTATTTAATATTTTTTTCATTTTTATTCCTCTTGAAAATAATTAAAAGTGTTATAGTGAAAAAAGGCTACGGTAAATATTTTTTCTATTCCAAAACTTTTGTTGTTTTAGAATTTTAAGACTTAATTTTCCAATTATATCATCACTTATTACTATTACCCTCCGTTTGGGTAACGAGAGAAAATATGGAGGAGAGAAAAGTGAGGGGAGTGATTTTCTCTCCATATGTTTAGTTGAACAGAAGAAAATGGGAAGGAGAAAAAATTAACTAATTTTACATTGAAAATTATACCCTTATTATTTTTAAAAATATATTTACATACTATGAAACTTGTTATTCTACTATATTATTTACATAATTTCCATATCATATTAATAAATAAAATTAAAATGTAATTTTAATTTAATCTTAATTTAAAATTATTTTATCCAATCTTAATTTTATTAAATTTTTAAAATCATTTTTTATACATTGATGTCAAAAATTTTAAAATAATGCCAAAATTAAAAATATATAACATATCAATATTTAGATCTAAAAACAATATAGGTATTTTTCTCTAAAAAACAACATAACATTACATTAAAAAGTAATACACCATAATAAAGATAAGGGAAACAAAAGTTGACACAACAAATATAATTAAATATGATCTAATTAGAGTACTAAAGTCATAACTAACCTCAAAATTTAAGATATTTATCTAAATTACAATTAAATTTAAATATAATTCTTATATAACAAAGTCTCGATTACCATCAAAATGTAATTGGTGAAAAAAAATTGGTGGATAATTTTGGAATGAGAGTTTTCTCTCCAAAATCTCTCTATTTTTGGGGAGAAAAGTTGGGGGGAAAATTATGTGAGACCCACACATTATTTTCCCCTTATTTTTCTCTCCCTCTCACTTTTTTTCTTCTTAGCCAAATAAGAGAAAATATAGTTTTCTCCCTACTTTTTTCTCTCCCCTCTTTTCATCTATGCCAAGTAAAGCGTTAATCTTTTTCTCCCCTTCTTTCACTTAGTTAAAGTAGATTAATTTAATGAGAGTATTTTTGTCAATCTATACATTAATTAATGATTTCTTAATTTGTGTTATAACCTTAAATAATAAAAGTTTTAGAAATGAGGGAGTATACAATTAAGAGATTAGCTACAATTTTAATGAAAGTAATTTTAAAAAAGCTATGATAATTTTTTAAAAATTCAATAATTCCAATGGGATGAAGGGATTGTTTAATGAGGTCATTTAATAATTTTATTAGTATGTGTAAAAAATTTTAAAATGATAAATGAAATAGAATGAAGGGAGTAGATTTCAATGTGAAATCACATTAACTGCAATTGTATGACAAAATTAATACAACAAGACATAATTGGACTAATATTTTTCAAAGTTGAAAAATAACATGAATTTGATAAATATTATAAAAGCATATTCTAAAATGAAATGTAAAGGAAAGTACATTATGTTAAATTAGTCGTAATTGGTCAAGAAAATGAAAGTACTCTCATAAATGACATTTGATGTCTAGAAGGAGAGAATAGAGCAGACATCATCTTTGAGTTTTTGACACAACTAGAATGTTGCGGGTTGGTGAACTTTCATGCTTTTCGATCTCTTCACATCATTACATCTTCAAACAGCTTAATTAACAATTACCCATAAATATAATTATTGTCTCCCTCAAATTACAAAATTTAAATTATATAGACCGTATAATTATTCAAATTATACATAAATATTTACTTATAATTAAATAGCATGTATAATATATTCTTACTTAACCTACTATTGTAATCATGGATGTTTCTAATTTCCATAATAACGATGAAAATATATTACTTGGTTTTCGTCTTGACCAAGTTTTCCATTGAAATGGTCATCGATTGCGAAATATGATCATGCATATTAATTATGCCAAAGTTGAAAAGGAATAGTTATTGCCAAAAAAAAAGAAAGGTTGAAAAGGAATACACTTACTGTTTGGAGTCTCTCGTATTAATGTTGGAAGATACTATTTCTTACCCGAAAACGTAAAATATGGTACGTAGAAACAAAAATCTCTTTCAAAAGGTTACACATTACATGTTTATTTATGATTAATTCAATTCATTTATTCTTAACAAATAAGAGTTCTACATGTAGATTTCCTTACATGCAGAGAGATAAGGATATTATTACAAGGTTTATAGTATTTTTATAATTTTTTTATTATTACTTGATTGATTACTTGATAATTGTTTTTTATTTATGTTTTATACAAAACCACAAGAGACATTAATTTTCTATCTATTTCAACGTTTATATTCTTGTTTATTTCTTTTTTTATATTTAATTTTTTTATTAAACAATTCATCAAAAGATTTGAAAGTGATTTCTCTTTGTTTATATAGTATAGTCTTCTTTTGTATACTTCCTCCAACACTTTTTATTAGTCACATTTTAGAAGTTTTTTGTGGTTCTAAATATAAGTCACATTCTATGAGTTTTTGGAATATTAATTACTTTATTTTCAAAATGATCTTATTTAATCATGAGAGAGAATGTGAATTGTTTAAATTTGTAGTATTTATTGAAGGTAAAAATGAAAAACATATTAATTTAAAGATAATTTTAATGATGTAACAAACTTTTCTTGATTTTAATAGGGTAGTTAGAAGTAACTTACATTAAGGATCGGAGAGAGTAATCTTTTTTTCTTTTTCGTTAATTATCTCAACATCTCATATGTATATTTTAGCAAACATCGTTTAGAATTGTCTTTCCTTTACTTTTCTATCCATCTCAAATATTTTCTCTTTCTTTCCATGCAAGATATGTGGAGCATAAAAGAACACGATGGTAAAATGGCAGGAAGTCACATGGAGGCGGCACTTGAATATTAATTTGATGGCAAGAAAAACTAACTGATTTGAACAAAGAGACAACATATGCATGCAGCGCATGCATGTTCTTTTTTCTAATTTTGTCACCTCTCTTCTCCTCCTCTTTTCTTGTCTTGTCTTTGTTTTTTTCAACCCTAGTTTTCTCAAATTCTGAATGACCAATCGTTGGTGTGGTTTGTTTCCAATGACACAAGTGGAAAAAACAAAATAGTGAGTTTAGGATGAGACACTTCACATGCTTCTTTATTTTGATTAAACATGTGAGATTGGTAAAAACTGAAATGTATCTTCTCTTCTCCTGAGCCCACAAATTGTAATCTTCCCCCTTCAGGTTGTGAAATGGACAATTTTTACTTTCTCCTTTTCAACTTTCAAGCATTGGTTTAGTGATTAAGAGAATAAGTTTTTTTTTGTTTTGATTATTAATATAAAATATAAAATCTATAGAAAGTCGTCCATTTCCTGAGTTATAAACATTGTAACTCATCTCAAACTACATGCATTAAATGAGAAAACATACTTTAAATGTAAATCTTGAGATTGACATTTAGTTTCTTTCCTTATCTTATTTCTTTTGATCATTAACTAAAGTGGAATTCTATACATTTGCATGGAGCTCAAGATAAGCCATACCTTCATAATTTGAGAAGGACAGCTTCCTATGTTTTTTATATTCTATATAGATATTGATGATATATATTTTCCCCATTATTCAAACCATATATGCAAAGCTTGGCCTACAAATATGTGTGTGTGTGTATAGAGAGAGAGAGAGAGAGAGAGAGAGACCATCCTTTCCCTGAAATATTTCTGTTTAAAAGAACAGTTAAAAAACTACATATTAGTTGGAGACATTACAATATGTTCACATCTTTTCCCATAGAAAATAATAAAGTGGGGAAGTTTTCTTGTTTAGCCTATGACAAAATTGAGATCACCAATGAAAGTTAACTCCTTTGATTTGTACTGTTCTACCTTTAAAGTTGTCTTTTATTGAAAATGTTGCTTCACTTGTGATCTCATCAGTGCACACACATAAATAAGTAGATAAACTTAGTTAAAAATAGACTAAACTCTTGCATCACAATGAAATGCCCCTTCTCGAAAATGATCAAACTATAGGGGGTAATTTGTTGTTTTGGTAGGATTTTCTATATTTTTGTGATTAAAAAGAAGTTATTCTTAATTGACCTACAGTTAAAATAGTGTAACTACGCTTTTTTTTTTTTACATATAATAAAAGGGTACATAAATAGTACAATATAAAAGTAGGTAGTTAAAAAAACAATGCCCATGGAAAATATCACACCTGACATTCTTACGAATTTAATTATTTTACTTTTTCAAAGTGAAACTTATATACAATTTTTTATGTACTTATCAAATTTTTCTAATTAAAGCACGATGAATATATAATTTTTTTATTTAATTATATGTAGATAATTTTTACCTTCAAATTTGACAATGAATACCTATATATATTTTTTATTTAGTTTGATTAATTAGTTCATTGTTTAATTAATGGAAGGTGACTTGTCATAAAGATTCTTTGGGCATTACTTAAAGTTTATAGAATTCTTTGCATACCTAAATTTTAATGAATTATATGGACAAAAAATAAAGTTTAGAGGATTTATATTGTTACTAATTAATACTTGATGTTTTGTTAGTAGACTACTACTAGTAGTAGAAAGATTATTTTGGTAAATTATAAATTTTAGGAGAATCTGTGGTCAAGTTTTAAATGTCATAGATGCATCTAGACATGATCCAAAATTTAAGAGTATTCTCTGTTATTTAACATAATTTTTTAATAACTAGATTATTGGACCTGTGTGTTGCATGGATAAATAAAGTATAGTAATTTAAAAACAAACATTAGATGCAAATAAATTAATTTAAAATTAATTTTAAAATTTGTAGAAAGACATAGAGATAATTGGAGGAAAGTTAAGATCATTGGGACAATTTTAAAGATTTTACAATTTTTAATTGGAATAGTGAAAAAGAAGAAGGCTGAAAATAATTCAAAAATTTGTAAAAAATGAAAATTGAAATAATGGCAGGGAAGTTAAGATTATGGGGATGATTTTTAATATTTTATAATTTTTAAATAGGAGGATAACAATGCTTATGAACAACAATTCTAGCTCCTCCCGAAATATTAAGTATATAAGGGATAACATGAAAAGCACGTACTTTAATTAAAATTTCTTACCAAAATCATACACATATTATTATAAAATATTCATACATTTATCATATTTTAATTAAAAAATCCAATGAATAAGATAAAAAGAAACTAAATATATATATTTTTAAAAAACTAAATTTAATTGATAAGAAACATGTAGTGAGGTGTTAACTTAAAACTAAAATTATTGGGGAAAAGAAAGAACAAAAGAGCTTAAATCTAAAAACAAAGAGAGATAGCGGTTAGCACCAAAGAAAGAAAAAACAAGGAAAGTGAGAGCTTATTTTTTAAAAATCACGAGAGGTGCATTAAAGTTAAAGTAAATTTCACCGACTCGGACCTCTCCCGCAGCTCTCTCTCAATCTCAAATATGCAGCAAAATCATATCTATTTAATTAATTCCATCAAACCAATGCTTGAAAAGATAACTTAAAGTAATGATTCCTGAAAAAGTAGAGATTCAACCTTAAGCACAAAAGCTAAATAAAAAACAAGCTATAAAAAAAAGCCAAATAAAAAACAAAGTAACAATAAACTGAAATGGCCATTGTCAATACATATATACAAACAAAGACAAGTATGCTTAATTTCCATACATACATACATACATACATACATACATATATATATATATATATATATGGATTCTCTGATTTCTACATAAAGGAATTAGAGCCTTTGTTTTTTTTTATTTCTAACAAAAGATTAGTTAGATGTGGAAGGAAAGCGGTAGAGGTTATCAGAGTAGCTTGGATTTATTTATTTATTTTTAAATTCTTCTTCTGCTTTTTGTTTGCACCATTGGATTAATTGAACGGACAAGATTTTGCTGCATATTTGATTGAGAAAGAGCTGCAGGAGACAATCCGAATCCAAATTTCACAGTGTAGTAGTCAAGTCAACCTTGTCATCTTATCTCTTTCTTCTATCCTTCCCTGTAGTGTTTTGCTCTGTCTGTCTTCTTCTTCCTCTATATATTCTGTAACTCTCACCTTCCGTCCTTTTCCCAAGCCTCACCTTACCATGGAGTTGGAGGCCACTCTTCCCTTCCCTCCTCCGGTGGACTTCATCTTCGACAGCAACTGCTCCTCCCCTTACATCTCCGCCTCTTCTAGCCCCCAACGCTGTCCCAACTTCTTCTTCAGCGCCCCCGCCAGCCCCTCCTCCAAATCCCCACCACCCACCTTCCATGATGCCTCTACTACCTCAAACGATCAGGATTTCGAGTTCGATTTCAGTGGCCATTTACACAGAACTTCTCTCTCCGCTGAGGAACTCTTCGACGGCGGCAAGATTCGACCTTGGAAGCCCCCGCCGTCCCCGTCGCCCCGTCTGAAGTCCGGTGGCGGGGTTGATTCATCTTTCTCGAGAAGGTCATCAAAGGGGGGGAAAACCATTCAGGAGCAAAGAGATTTTGATTTTGACTCGTCTGAGGAAGCCCGAAAACTGGAAGAACAAGTACAAGAAGAACAGAAGCGTGCGAGATCAGGTAGGGCGTCTTCCTTTTCGGGTTCTTCGGCGGATTCTAGGCGTAAAGGAAGCCGATCCATGCCTCCTTTGAGGGTCTCCGACACAGACGACGTCTCCGATCAGGACATATCACAAACGGTTAAAGCAGTTCCTTCTTCATCAAGCAACACGAAATCATCGTACGCATCGTTTTTGTCATCACTTTCCTTCACAAAAGGGTACAGAAAATGGAGGCTCAAAGACTTTCTACTGTTCCGGAGTGCATCGGAGGGACGGGCCACTGGAAAAGACCCGTTGGGGAAGTACGCGGTTCTGTCGAAAAAGGCGGAAGAGGAAGTGAGAAACTGCAGTTTCCGGTCGACGGAGAGCTCCGGTTCAGTTTCGTCGAGACGGAAAGGACCGGTCTCGGCCCATGAATTGCATTACACCGTGAACCGGGCGGCTTCGGAGGAGATGAAGAAGAAGACGGTGTTGCCTTACAAGCAGCTCGGACCATTAGGATGCTTGGGCTTCAATCCTCATCTTCGTCAGATTACTAGGGACAACAATGGATCCTTCACACGGTGATATATATATATATATATATATATATTCATCCACATTTCTTATCCGAATCTATCTACCTCTCCTTCTTCTTTACCATTTTCACGTTATTAGTTTTTTTTGGCGATAGCAAGACCTTTCATCTTGTCTCTATTCCTTTGTATTAAAATAATTTACTATTTACACCTAAGACATGCGCATAAGGGATTAAGGTATATAATTTCATTTTTAATAAAATATAATTATTATAGTCTTTGGAGGATATTATGGTCAACTTAAATTTAAAAATTTAATATCATTAATGACAAAGGAGTTTACAATTAATAAATTTAGTCACAATCGGAGTAAGAATTAAAATATATTTTTAAAAAATATTAAAATCAAATTGATCTCGATAATATAATGAAGAATTAAATAATTAATACAATGATGGACTTTCGTTAAGAAAGGTACTCAATCCATTCCAAAACTTTTGTTATTTTAAAATTTTATTTTTTCGTTATACTCTTATTTATCACTATTATTTTCTTTTTTTTTTCTTAGTTACTCACTCTATTCTAAAATATAAAAAACAAATAATCATATCACTATAATCAATAAAACAATCATACATCATATATATATATATATGTGTCATAAAAGAAATTATTTTTTCATAAATACCCTCATTTAATTTTTTTCATAGATTAAAATTACAAATAAATCTCGCTTTCACTTAATTCTCGTTGTAAAACTAACTCTACTTTAATCATGGATAAAAATAAAAAAAATACATTAATTAATCAGAGGAAACCCATTTGTTTTTTATATTTTGGAACAAAAAAATTAGAAAATGTTTCCTATATTCTGGAACAGAGGAAGTACAATATAGATTAATTGAATAGGGATAGTTTTGTCAGTATAGACAATAATTAATGATTTTTTTAATGTATATGTCAAAACTTTAAACCAGAAGTTTTAAAACGGAGGAAGTAGATCAATTTTGGAGGGAGGAGCGAGGCACATGAATTTGATTCATTAATTTCCAGAAACACACTGAAAATAAATTAATTAAGCACTGAATGCCTGAGATGCCTCAGGGAAAATGTATCATTTGAGAAAATGCAATAATGTACCATATATCTATGCGTGTATCACGCACAGCTAAAGGGAAAGATCATTGAATACGTTAAACCGTTTAGTACAGTATGGAAGAAAAGTGTCAGGAAAGTGGCTATGGAAAGCTCGAGAACTCATCTAATCCATTGATGAAATCAAGCACAAGTTAATGTGGAAGTGGATTTATATGGTTAATAATATGTGTCTTTGGGGAAACTGATGAGTGTAAAAGTTGGCTGGATCGTCATACACATCTTAATTAATATTAATAATTTCAGTTTTGTCTTTTGTCTGTTGAAAAGTGAAGGGTAGCATGCTTATATTCTCCATGACTTGCCCCTCCATATAGTTTTTAACTTTGTATCACATCCTTCTATTTAGAGGGACAAAACCGTTTTGTGCCATAGTTAGCTATTCGATTAATCACAAATTACAAATTAGGAATATTTTTCAACTTTGTTTTGAGTTTCAATTTTCCATTACAACTTAAAATTGCGTTCTTTTATTTATTTACATTGAGGGAGCAGTGTGTTTATTTTCAAATGAAACATTCAACACCACAAACTAATTTCTCTCTCTCTCTCTCTCTTTCTCTCTCTCTCTCTCTCACACACACACACACACTCATCCGTAGTTATAGATGATTTTGTTTTTCAGATCAGTCGTTTCAAGTATATATGAGAATTATCATATGTATGATATACCTGGCTTAAATAATTAAATTGACAACAAGTAATAATTTTTTTTTGTTTTAAGAACTAAGATTATACATGTAAAGATGGGAGAAAGTTTTATTTTGAGCGTAAAATAATAACTAGCTAGAGTAGAGGAATAATGATTTTTTACGGTGAAAAGTTTGTAAAATAATGATGTTTAGGCAATTATACCACATTCAAATCAAGAACGAAAAGCTACAAAGACTAGATAGATTTGTGTGATTATTTTGCCCAACACTTTGCATATAGTTATAATTAAAAAAAGTACATATTTTTTAGAAGAAGTGTAAATTCTATTTTAGTAGTTTCTATACAATCTTTTTTGTTTTTCGGTGACTACATGTTCTATTGAGGAAAGGAATAAAAAGAATGATAAAACTCACATATTATACATATTGATCAGTTTTGCCAAAACAAAAAAAGTCGTTTTGATGTGCATGATGGGGCTATTCTCTTTTAGATGAAAATAACAATAATAAAAATAATAATGATAATGGGTATGTAAAAGGTAAAAGAAGTAGGGACGAGAGAGGAGCCATGCATGCAAAGCTACATTTATGTAAAGTCTACTTCTGTCGATTGAATAAGAAACCTCTTTGAAACTATGCAATCATGCTGCTTCCCTTTTTGCTCTACTTCTTGTTCTTCTTTTTCATTTATTTTCTTCTAATTAAGCTTACCCAGTTCGAACTGATATTATTAATAATAAAGAGACTGATACATATTCATGATGATTAAAAATTTTACAAATTATCGTTAATCAATACTACTTTTTTTGGTAGCATATAGTATCACTGCTATTTAAAGTTATAGTATGGTTTTTCAGATATTACACGAGTATTTTCATTAATGTATAATCGTAAATTTAAAACACCATTGTAACGTTAGAAAGATCGTATTTATATTTAATGAATACAAAGAGTAACGTTTTTTTTTATCAACAATATAGTGGTGGTCGTAAGCTCTTGATCATTATGCTGGTGAATGATCATATATAGAATTTTTTTTTTTGGGAAAAGGATTATATATAGATTTTACAAGTCTTCTTACTCCAAACCAAATTAATCTCAAAAAAGAATTAAGAATCTTGAGACCTTTTGTAAACATTTCGGCTAAAGTTAAATAGCATATTAATTTCCCACTTAAAACTCGATCGGTTCTAACTTAATTTTTCTGAAAACGGAATGGATAGGGCAAGTTGATTGATATCGCCTCAATTTGTTCTTAATCTTCACAACAAGTTTAGCAGTAGTAAACTTATTGTAAATTGTAACGTCATGCGAAGGTAGACTATGATCACAATATAATTAAAGCTTTCTAAATATAACCAGCTTTTCATAATATGCCAACAAGAAAAAGTAGTTAACACTAAACATATATAATTAAAGAAGCAAAACTCAGGAGTGGTTATCACCGAGATTACGTTAAAAAATTGAATTTGGATGATTACTTCATAAAAGATTGCTTGCACGCCTTTGACTGCTTTTCTGTTGATTTCAAAAGATTAAAACTTCGGTGTAAGATTACATTCAAAGACAAAAAGTATAATTGCATTGAAAGTGGGTGGCATTATGAACAAATCAATCATTGTTAATTAAATTAAAACTTAAAAGTAATTTAACAACCCGGCTCACTAATTTTTCCGTATCTACTCAAATAAAGGAACATTAATTAAAATTAAAATAATACAAAAAAACAAAACAAATTCAGTTTTGCTAATTATCTTCCCCCACATTAAGGTTGTTAAAATGTTAGGCCCATCAATTTGGAAAAATGTAGTATAATATACTCATTCTTTATTTCATTGGCTAGAATGAATATATTTCTAATCTCATTTAATAATATGGTAAATTTACTGACTTTAAAGAGAAATAGTTACTACACTCTTATGATTCTGAAAAGTTTAATGATATTTAATTTTTATTTATAATTTGACAAGTAAGTTGTTGTATTATTTGTTTGAACATGATTTAGAGTTATAATATGCTGACATTTAAAGAGTATTTATTTTATCATACTAAAGTGTAATTAAAACTTCAATACAATTACTTCTTTTTTTTGCTAAAACTAATATTTCCTTTAGTTCTTATTATACGTTCCATTCTAAAAAAAATTTATGATACTAAATATATATCATATTGTAAAATAGATGAAACATTAAATTTTTCCCCACTAATGCCAGCCCCTGAATTGGAAATCAGTTTGTTGACTCTATTTTCAATATTTAAGATTTGATAAGTGGATTTATTAAGAGAGATAAACCATTTTTAATGAATTTAATTAAAGACAATCTTAAAAAGTAGCGGTAACTTTTAAAAAATTTAAGAACACAAATTACTTTTACTCCCTTTATCTTGTTTTATCTCCTATTTTGAAATTTTTCACACAAACCAAGAAAATTATTAGATAATTTAGATTATTGTAAAAATTGATGATGTTTGACCAAAATATTTTTAAATTAAATGTGTAAAAAATAACTTGTATTATACCTACTATTGTATTTAATAAAGGGTACAACAATAAAAAAAAGATAATTAATACTTCACTGATAATATAAAATGAGAGATAAATCAGTACATTAAAAATTTTCTAAACAACAAATAAAATAAGACAGAAGTAACTTATTTTCTTAATTTGTGTAAAAATATTAAGAGTGACTTTTATAATATAAATACATTGGGGGAAGTAGTACATTAACTTTAAATCATAACAAACCACTTTTTTTTTTTAATTTTAACTTAAAGCAACACATGCTTATGTGATCAAGAGTATTTCCGTTGATAGTAGGAACTAATTTTCTTTAAGGTAGGGGAGAAAATCAACTATTTTTTTATAAGCACTTTCAACTATATTTATTTTATAAAAAAATATTAATCATTGAATCCTTAATTATTTGTTTAAAGGATAAAAGCTTTAGGTTAGACAAAATTAAGAGTTCAGGTTTTTACCAGATACAAAATGTGAAAACGCCATCAAATTCAAACTTGGGTTCTTATTTGATTTCTTAACACAAAAATTTTGTGATTTTCTAGTCATAATATCACTATCAATATATTTGGATAAAATATAAAATTGATGTTGCTCATGAGTTAACCATGCAGTTTATTCTTCAGATAGATTTCGGGAAATACAACGAAAGTAATGGCACTAAATTAAACTGATATTGGTTGTGAATTTGTGTAAGAAATCCTCTTCGTATTCAGTATATTATTATTTAATATGGGGTTGGGATACGTAGGCCGGATGGTGAAGCAATAGCAATGGCATATGAGGAGGAGACAAGTGTCAGCTTCAGCCTCAATCGTTGACTTTTTCAGAGTCAATCCTTGTCTCCCTCCCTCCACGTGCTTGTCCTCCTCCTCCGTCAACAAAACAGTGCGCCCGCTCTTTGTTTTTTTTAATTAATATATTATTTAATGAAAAATTATATATTTATGTTAAATTATTATTGGAGAATTATATATTTATCATGAATTATTGGATGCTAGCAATAACCAAAATCATGCATTTTAATCATGGAACATCAGAAAATTACATTTTCATTTTTTATTATTTTTATTTTTCATGAATCCAATATTAAAATAAAAAAATTAAACAACATGGGAGCAGTTGCAGAATTAATTAATCAGGATTTTGTTTTAAAATAATTAGAGTATAATATGATAGAGCGATTAGCACATCATCTATAGTTATATGTCCAAGTGTCGGTTCTTTCAGTAGACATTTTTGTCAAAGATCGATGAGGGGAGTTTCCTCTAATTTGACCTTATTAAATGTAATATATAAAATTTATAACAAATCTTCATAAATTATGAGCAATCTGACTCACTATTTAGCCGTCATAGAATGCAGAGAAACCTACATAGTTTAAGAAAACTAATCAAACCCTATGCATTAAATGTAATCTACAAGTCCCTTCAGCGACATTCCATAAAATTGGAATGTAATCTAAAAATAAGTTATATTGTTTATCACTTGTGAACAGTACTTATAAATGTTATATTTTATAATGATGTTGAAATGGTTATTCAGGAGATTCAAATAAAATATTTTATTTTTGGACGACTAAATTAGAAAAAAAAAAGAGTAATTTCCTAAAAAGCTAAACTAAAAAAATATTTTAAAATCCGAAATTGAAAAGGTAGGTTGGTAGGAATATTTATTACCTAAATCTAAATCCAAAATATTTTTCATGAGGGAAATCGTCATTTTTTTTTTGGGTAAAAAGAAGCGAATCGTCTTTAACTTAGAGGACCATTGTAGAAATGTGAAATCCAAGAATTAGCCATTTATAATGGGCTAGGGGTTAGGCCCAATCTTAAGAAGTTAAGTTATTTAAAACATATATGTAATACATAAATAAATTAAATCCTTTCCAATTCCATGCATACGTTTACCCAAACATCATACAGGAAAGTTTATAAATACCTAAAAAGAAATTAAATCTTTTTACACACCAAACTGTCAAGAAGATTGAAGAAACAAAATCCGAAAGCGAAAGCAGGTTGCTTTCGGAAAATAACACCACTCGTCCCAATTGTCATCTTACCCCCCTTATTAGCTTTGGAAAGTCCTCCTGGAAGAAGAAACTCATATTTCAAGGGGCTTCAAACTTCAAATATGAACAGAGAAGGAGAATGTTATCGGAACAGTCGTTCTTGGCAATGCTATTAAATCAACTTCACCTTCACCCCTCCAATTTCTTAAACCCACTTTGGGCAGCCAAAAAGACAAAATCTTCAAAAAGATTTCATTTGAACTGCATCTCAAGTAAGCAGTAGTAAAAAAATTTGATTTGCAGTGCATGCAGTTTGTAAGAATATCACTTTAGTATGTCTACTCTCATCATAATCAGAACCTTTCAGCGGTTTCCACTGAGTGATGAGTTCCTTAATCAGCTAATAGTGCCACTAGTCATTGCCAAATCATGGTCGTTACAAAGAAGTAATTGATTCACAGAGCTAAAAATTAGGATATACATTTAAGAGTAGGCACTAGAATGATTAAAAACGAACGTGTATACAGGAGAATTCATTGATAAAGTTACAGGAAATTGTTACCACCCACCCATTCAGGCAATTCTATTTCTTAACTCTACATTTCACACCTCAACTCAATGATCACATGTAGACCTTTTCTTAAACAATTCTTCGAGCTCTGGCGAAAGAATTGGTATGAGTCACCTGTCCCTGTCTTGTATAGCTGTATTGTAAAGGGGTGTGCAAGAGCATCCAGTGGCAAATAAACTATCATCAATTGCAGCAGATAATGCTACAAATACAGTCAACATACGATTGCACCACATGTAGCAGAGAACTTTCAGTATATCCAAGGGGCATTTCTGTACTTTCCTATTGCACCTTTGCAAGAGTTCGGCTAGATGCACCATGTAACAATTTGACAAATCCAACAAAGCTTAGCTTCCCATCGGTGTGCCTTATCCAATCGACAAGGACAACATGAACGGGGATAGAAGGACCAAGTCCAAGTTCCTACAACAATTTGAAGAATATGATGTAGGTTAGCCATGGTTTTATGAGCTAATACAAGTTCATGACTACCTAGGAATAGCTGGAGCTATAATATCCTCTCAAGTCTCAATAAAGTTTCATGGTTGTTAGGGTAGCAAGATCTGACATGCATTACAAAAATACTACGACTGAAGTTTTTGAACTTACTGAAGCAAGTTCTTCAATGACAATAGCTCTGTTTCCATCTTTCTCAAAAATTTCATATGCACAGCGTGCATGTTGTTCCCAACGATCAAGAGCCTCAAGCTGATGCACACTTAATGCTGCTGCACAAAACTCTTCAAAACCCATTCTTCTATATTGTAATGAATTTAGCTGTCATAAATGGAATATTCAATCATATGAGTCAGTAACCAGTCAAAATTATGGGTCATCTACACATATAGAGCAAGGTATTACTGAGGTAATCAAATCAGAAATGTGGGACTCTTTCATGGCATCTGTTGCATGTGTCATCAGCGCCTGCCCAGAAAAATATGAATGAGAAACTCATGAAATCCATCAATGCATTATGTCTTGCGTGTTGATGTGATACAGTGCGATATCCACTCACCATCTTGATGTTCTCTAATGTTATGCAGCCATTTTTGTCTGGCTCCATCAGAGCAAATTGCTCCTTCAGATAATAGAGCTCATCAGCAGTCAATGTCTTTGACAAGGCCTGCCAGAGAGGTGAATGTAAGAGAGCTAGTAAGATTGAATGTAACAAGTACTTATAAATATGCATAGGATGTATAACACAGTTTAACAGCAACTAGAAAGTTAAAAACTAAGAAGAGAGAGAATACAAATTTCACCCAAATGCATGTTGTTAGTTGAGAGAGAAGGAAATCCCTCAAATTTACTAGAGAAAAATGAATATAACTTGAGGTCACTTTGTAGATTAATAATTCCATGTTAAAAGCTATAGACGCATCTTCAAAAATCAGATTGAGAGGAAATATTTGATTCCATCAGGAAGCAGTCAAAAAATGAACTCTCTCTCTCAGTATTAAAATATACGCACCCTTAAGGAAGCCTTGCGCAAGGATGATGATCGCATATAAGCCTTCATGAGCTTAAATATTAAAATATCAAGAGGAACTTTTACATTGTTGTAGTTCCTCATCCAAAGATGACCTGCAAATACAAGATTGTTACTGGCTAAACAAAAAATGATCTTACTAGAAGTTTAGAACCTTATTTGATATCAAAGATGACAGAAAACTCACTCAGAGCCTGAGCAGCTGATATTCGCTTCCGTGGGTCCTTATTTAATAAGCGCTTGACAAAATCTTTTGCTTCTGAAGATAAGGACGGCCAAGGAGGTTCATCAAAACTTGGATCAGCTTTCAGAACTGCCCTAAATATGCCGGACTCTGTTCGCGCCCAAAATGGACGACTACCACATAAAAGAATATATGCTATGACACCTATACTCCACACATCAGCTTCTGTACTGTAAGATCTATGTAGAACTTCAGGGGCCACATAGTATGCACTACCAACAATATCATTGAGCCTTTCATCTGAAAGCCATGGAAAAGAATCAAGCACACTTCCCAAATTCTCAAGGGTGCGAAGAAACTATCAAGTAGAGCCTGACAAAGGCAAACCTGGTTTGACAAAGTCTGATAACCCAAAGTCAATAGCTTTTAATTCAGCGTTCTCATCCTTTGAAATATACAAAAAATTCTGAGAAGCAAAACGGCAAGATGGTTATATAATAAGCAAAAACATCCAAATTGAAATGCCAATTTCCAGTTACCCATTTTACTCATCAATATATTAGATGTGTATATAATAGAACAGGTATTTCCATTGAATCAATTTTCTATGCACTATTTTTTTCTATTATTTGCTTGGAAACATTTGATCATGTTGCTTCCTAATGAAACTGCAAACCAGTTGGAACACGCTCATGATACTGAATAAAATGGTTTTGCATGTTTACTTGAAAAGTAATACTCATTTAGGTGCTGTTTGGGAATTCCAAAATCCAGTCAGCTGAAAACAAGATGAGAAGCTATGACTCATTGACTAATAATGGAGTATAGCAAATATGGTATTTGTAACTCCGTTCATGGTACACTGATGCTTCAGTTGCAAAAGAGAGGCAAATGAATATGCTCACCTCTGGCTTAAGATCTCTGTGCACCACACCCTGAAGGTGACAGAATGCAACAACATTCAGTATTTGTACCATGACAGCCTTTGCATCATCTTCAGAGTATTTCCCTCCTCTACAGAAAAACTAAACCGTGTCAGTTAGTGAAAAGGTACAACTCCAAATATCAAAGTTTTTTAACCAAAAGTGAAGCTGATGTTGTAAGAAATAATTAAGAATCACCTTGAAAGTATTCTATCCAAAAGCTCGCCTCCTTCACATAACCTAAAATGTCAAAAGCACCAAGTTGATATCCAGAACTTAGAAAACTTTCAAGCAATGGGCATCGTAAAAATTCAAGTTCTATCGAGTACTCAAAATTATCATAAAAGAAATTAAGAATCAAGACTATCGGGTTATATTTGATTGAATATGATAAGAGAGATTATTAGTGGCCAATCAAAATATCCATTGAAAATAAAACTTCACTAAAAGACCAGCACTGCTACTACTATGATATAATCTAAAAGGGCAGAAAATGTAACAAACTTACTCCATTACAATGTAGACATTATCTTGGTCTTCAAATGCATCATAGAATTGTACCAGATTATTATGTCCAGTCAAGGCTCGTAATATTTTCACTTCCCTTCTTACATCTTCAATTGCAATTGCTGTCGTCAGCTGGCAACAAAAAAGGTTAAATCTTAAGCTGGTTTTAATATTCCTCATCCCATGTATGATTTAAATATCATGCTTTGTTGATAAGTGGTATAAGGTACAAGTCAAATAGGGGCCACGTAAGAAGAAAGCTGCAAAAAGAAGTGCAAACTTGAAAAAACCAAGACTTTATGCGTTAATGCACAAATTCAAATTAAACCCATAATGTAGGAATAGAATTTATATTCTTTTTTATTATATTTACATTTCCTTAAAATAGTTTAATTACTTCATTCGTCCCTATAATTTCACCACAATGGTAAGTTAGTTCCTATCACTTAAAAGTTCATAATTAGATCCTCACAGTTCTCAATAATTGTGACTTAAGTCATTGTTGTGAGTTGTGACAATTCGGCACATATCCAATAATGGATTGTTTTCTGACAAAAGCTACGCAAGCAGTTGCTCATCAAACTGACTCTTTAGATGACAACCATTCAACCTAACCATGAGTCATCAACTAGCGAGAAGGTCCCTCTTCACATCTTTACAATCAAATATTAAGTCTCAAAAATGTTGGCTTAAGAGTCAGAGATTTGCTGCTGCTAGTAATCAACTTGAAATTTCAATATGCTAAATCATTATTCTATTAACAGATTTATCATAAATTGTGATTGCGGAGATCAACAACAAAGTTTGATAGCATAATAATTAATTAGAAATTGGGATAGAACTAAGAGAACTAACTGAGTAATTCAACCAAACAAATACGAGTTAACCATTTTCTGTATCACCCAATCAAGTTTCACAAAAGGAAGTCTTATCAGACAAACTTAGACCATTTTCACATTATCTAACCAGAAGAATCTTCAATAGTAACTCCTATAAAGGACTAAAATAGAAGGACCTCAAACTTTATCCACATAAGTACCCAACGATTCTGAGGCCAATACCGTTTCAACAGAATCACTCATATTCCTCAATATGATTTCAGCAAAGGCAATCATGAGAGTGCGTTAGATAGATAAAGAACAGTATATAGGAGGAGGAGAAGGGTAAGGTTGACCTTGGCTTTAGGGATGACCTTCACCGCAACCTGCTGACCCTTACGATCACCTTTCTTGAACCTAGCAGAGCATGTGTACCCAAAATGCCCTCTGCCTACTTCTTTCCCAACCTCCAGTCTACTGGTAAACTCCTTCGAAAACCCAAACCTCTTGTCCAATTCTCTCGATTCTTCTTCCTCCCCCTCTTCGGGTATCGCCGTCGCAGCCTTCTTTCCTTGCCGTCTCGCAAGCACAGCCTTTATGTGCTTGGCCGGCGACGGCGGAGGAAAAGGCCGCCGGAAAAACCTCCTCGGCGTGGAACTCGCGCTCTTGCTCCCTCCTGTCGTCGAAGCAGGAGATTTCCTGAGAAAATGAGCTGGACTAGGACTGTAAAAGGGGTAGAACGGAGACTGCTTCCCGGTAGTGACGTCATCTTTCCGAGGGGTGTGGTAGTTGTTGGTGATGGCAGTAAGAGGGGATTTCGGGATCTGAGAAGTGTCATACGGATCGTAGTCTTCTTCTGTTTGCCTCACCGCATATGGGTTTGGCTTCGGTGGCTTGGAGGTACAAACTCCCATGTCGGATTCGAGCAAAGAAACTGGGTCACTATATCATTGATCCTTCATTCATGGCATTATGGAGAAACTCCCGAATTGGTGGTAAGAAAATAATTCCGGGGCTTTCATCCACCAAAAGCGTCAGACAATTCCAGAGAATTATGCAGCAAGAAATAGGAAAGAGAACGAAGAAAAGTAAGAGGAGAAGACTTGAAAACAGAGTATTAAATGCAGCATGGGTTGTGAATAAAAGGGGATTAATGGAGAAGATGAAGGTGGGACAATCTCAGTGGCCACGTGGCATGTACAGGATTCTTGAATTTTGGGGTGTTTATTACACTTTTAACAACGGGACACAGATATCAAAATAATAATTAATAATTAATAAATTTTTTTATTTTTTTAAATTACTCTTATTAAATATTTGATGAATAAAATATTTTAATAATAAATAAATATTTAGATTTATTAATTAGGGATAATTTTAGAAAAAAAAAAATTATACTATATAATCTATAAAGTATACTATATTATAAAATATTAATTTATACAAAAAGTGCACTATTTATGAGGGAGGGAGTATTATTACTATATTATTATTAGGAGGAAAGGAAGAAGAGGGGGAGAAATTCAGAAATCCAGCATGAAGTTGGATAATGACGTGGAAGAAGATGAAGTTGGAAGCTGGGAAGGTAGCGAAGGAGGATTGTTGTATTGGTTGGCACTTGCTTTGGCTACATTTTGTTCCTATCCTCCTCCTTGTTGACTAATCACTAACATGGCAATAATCCACCCTAACCAAAATTTTTACAGGATAGTAGATAATATAATTATAACGATAAAATATCATCTTTTTTGTACTATGAATTTAATTTTAATTGTTATTATAAATATCACATTAATTAATACTCCATTGGTACTTAATATATAGCTGTTTTAATTAAATTATACGAATTAAGGATGAGAGTTAATTATTTTGGCTTTTTTAAAATAAAAATATTTTTTAAAATTATTCTTATTTAATAATTTTTTTCTTTCTTTGGAATAAAATAAATAGAGGTGTTTTTTAAAAATATATAATAAATGTTATCTCATATTTTAAATGGAATCTTATATTTAGAATTAGAATAAAATATTTTATATTTAGGATATGAGGAAATATCTCATGTCATTATTTTAGTAAATCAGTAATATCTTTGTTTGTAGAAGCTTACTGATTTTTTAATTCAATCTTCTAAAAATAATAATGATCCCAAAAAAAACAGGGAATGCTTATTAACAAAGCAAAATACAAAAGTGGTCTGTTTCTTTATCAAGACCCAAATATTAATTACTAATTGGTTTTTATCATATTAATGCAAATCGAATGAGGCCGAAAAGTAAACAAGCAAGTGCAATTTTAATGGATCCTTCTTGCATATACTATATGTTTGGGAGTGCAATTTGTTTTGTTGCATTTCACATGCAAGTAATTATCTGAAATAAAGTTAAAAATGATAACGACATTTCAACGTGTTCATAAGATAAATAGGTTAAATTTCAGGACTCTTAACCTGGACGTTCAAACCCCATGTGCAGGCCCACTCCCAACTGTGAACCCTAATTGTATGTTTGTCAGACAAAAAATTGATTTGAAGAAAGGGAGAAGAAAAGAAAAAATTCATCTTAATGAATTTAATTTTAAATGAAAAAGCTATTATTAATTATAAATAATATTGAGATTTCTAATAAAATAGTTATAATTAGTTATCAAATATATTAAAATTGATTTTTTCTCTCATTTTTCCTTCCTTAAAACTAATTTTTTTCTACTAAGTATAGCTTAAGTAATTTGCAAGCACTATCCTTTTGTATCACTATTGAGATCCATAGTGTCATTTGTTTATGTTCTAATCGTGTTTTTTAAATTCGATCATAATAATTTATGTTTAATTATATTTCCTATAATTTTTAATATAAAATATTTTTAATTGAATTACGTGAATTAAGAATGAAAATTAAAATTAGTTACTTATTTTTTTAAAAAATCATAATATCTTTCCAAAACTAGCTATACCCTTTTTAAACTTGATTTTGATTTCTTATTTTAGTTCCTTTTCTTTGTTTTTAAAATAAGAAAGAGATATGTTTTTGTTTTTCTATTTAGTTTTGAAAAATTCATGATATTTTTTTTGGAAAATCATAAAAATTTTTGTTTTTGGATGGTCTAGTGATATACTTTTGTTAGTTTTTGTTTAAATATCTTGACTTGTTAAAACATTTTAATGTGTTTCATACCTTCCAAGTTAAGTGGCAAGTATTTTAGTTTCGATTTTTTAAGTGAAAGGTCACATTTACCATTGATAAGTATTTGAGCCTATTGTTTATTTCGTGAATGTACCTTTTTATTTGGTTTCCAACCTATAATTTAGCCCCCCTTCTTTTTTGAGATTGCATTTATGTTTTGTGCATTGCGTTGATATGATTGAGGCATTCTTTTCATGCATTCTAATCATAGCAAAATAGCTAATATTTACATCATGATTATCCTTTGTTTAGCCTCTTTGAGCCTTGATTATTCCTTTTCACCCCTTTAGCCATTTGTTATGTATTTTTCATTTTTTTTATCCTACCCTTTCATGGTGATTGAGCTCTCTAGTTATTAATGGACATATATCATTTGTAGAATGAATTATTGCATGTTACTTATTCATCTTTTGTGGCCATTAGTTTGTTTATTTCCATTATCATGTTATTCCATTCTTGTTATAAAAAAAATGCAAAGAGTTGAGAAAAAAGAAAGAAAGGGTGAATAAAAGTTGAGATAGAGTAAAAAAAAGAAAGAAGAAGAAGAAAAATGCACCCACCTTGAAAAAAAATGAAAAAAAAAAGAAAATAATGAAAAAAAAGTAAAAGAAAGACTTTGTTGCTTCATTTGTATTATAGTAGTGGAATAATGCTTAAGTATTATGTCTCATTTCATTCTATTTTCATTCTATGTTCTTAATAACTAGAACTACTTAATTACCATGTATTTGCTTTGTTTATCCATTTCTTTTCACACATGATCCCTTCCTTTTCTAACCCTAGTTATCCCTAATAAAAGTCCTCTTGATCATTGTATACACTTAATCCTTGAGTAGTGGAGAGATTAGAAGGTTGCTATACCTGTGGAAAGATACCAAATGGAAAGAGTTTGAGAGCAAACACTTTGCTCTAAACACTTAGTGAGAGTGATTCACTTGCACATATATTTACTTCTCTCTTGTGAGGATCATTAGTTTGGAAGACCTCCATTAATTCTCTTGCAATGGTACATGGATTATGCGATTCATGTTAACTTGTTTTGCATGGGTGGATGTGATAACATATTAGCATTTGTAAGTCTTTTCTACCGGTCCTTGTGTTTCTTTGTTTTCTTTGGTTTTTCATTTGTTTTCATAGGTTTTTCTTTGGATTTTTTATTAATTTCACTCGAAGTGCAAAAGTTAAGTGTGGGGGAATTGATAAGACCATATTTTACCATATTTTCATCCCCCTAAATCTAGCATTTTTATCACATTTATATGGTTATTTTTTACATTTTATGACATATTTGTATTTTGACCGATTTTATGTACTTTGTGGTTAGATACTTGGTTTTAAGTATATTTTGTGAAATTTTATTATATTCTATAGATTTGGTTATTAATTCTTTCTATTAGTGCATTTTTCACATCAATTTGCTAGTTAAGTGCTTGTTTTTATTTTTTCGGGTGATTAAATTAGGATTTCCTATGTGATTTCAGGTGAAATTTTTTTGAGAAGTTTTCATTCCATCATTTATTTAATGCCATTAATCATCCCATATGATTAGATTTTAATCCATATTGGACCCATTTCCAAGTACTATTTACCTATTTTTTTAGTTTCCCAAAATACCCCTAGTTATACTCCCACTTAAAATTTCATTTAATTATTCTTAATGATTCTTAGATTAATCACCTAATCATCACCTAGAGTACTTAATTAGGATTAATTTAAGTTACCAAGCTTGACCATAGGGATTAGGGTTTTCATTCTAGAGTTAGTCAAAGTTTGGTCAAAGAAAGACATTTTAGTTAACTTTCTTAGAAAGCTTATTTTCTAGTTATTGTCTTAGGAATTTTTCTTGCCTTCCTTTACATTATTTTCTAAGTGATTTTTCCTTAATTTTCATGTTAAAATTCATGCTAATATGTCCTCATATGTGGAGTTATTTGATTTATTTCATTAGACCTTGATTTTATGCACATAATGTTACATTATTATATTCTATGACCTAGGTACTTTAATGTGTCACATTTTTATGTGTAGGTCAAGTGCCATGGAAGAGAATATAGAGGACCTTATTGGTATTTTAAAAAACTAAGAATGGAAGATTTGGAGAAATTAAATTCATTATTTCCTTATTTTTTCCATTTTTCTCAAATCCCAGGCCATCTACTATAAAATCAATGACTAGGATCAATTCTAAACCCTTTGCCCTTGCTTCCTTCGAACTTTTCACCTCATAAAGCCCTCTAAGTGTCACTTTTCAGCCACATTCTTATTCTATGCGTTTTTAACTTTTCTCTCACATTCTCTCTTCTTTTATTTTCTTTTCATCTATTTTTCTTTTCTTTTCTTTAAGTTCTCAAGGAAAACTCATCACTTTCCTAGAAACTTCAAAGATTTTTTTACATTTTCTCACCAAATCCATGTTTTTCTACTTCCCAAACACTCTTCTTCCTCTAATCTAATCCACTTTCCACCGATTATACTTGCTTCTTTTCAAGATTCCATGGAGAATTTATTGATTCAATGCTTGCAAGTGGCTAATTTCATAGGAGTTTGAAGAGAAAGGTGGTGATTTCAAGGAAGCTAAGATGAAGACTCATGGATTTGCTAATCTACAAGAGGATGTTAACTCAATTTCTACTATACTCTCCACCTATGGTTTTGTTTAGGATTAATTTTCTTAATCTAGGTTGGATTATAGCTTTAGATTTAGTTTATGATTGAATCTTGGATTGTAAGTGTTTAAACCTGTTGTTGAGAATGAGATTTATGTGGTTGAATTGTTAATTTTGTTGTTAATGGCAATGCAAAATTCGGACAACTTTCTTATCATATCTTTAATCTTAATTTTGTCATTTTGATTGTATGGTAAATGAGTTAAAGTTGTTAGGTTTTAGTTGATGAATGGATAGGTAGCTTGTTTGATTGATTTTTGGGTTGTATTGATGACTAAATTGCCAATGGAATCAATGGATAATTCAATCACTCAATTTTGGTGAGAACTTGTGCTATGTCTTAAAAATGTTTAATAAAATGTATAAGTTAGAGTATTCTTAACCTATGTCATGTTGTCATTAATCTCTATTTAAGAATTAATATGGTCATTGAATTTGTACTTAACCTTACTAAATTTTGCATCATTCTCTTGTGGAATTATTAGAGTCTCATGATTTGTATTTCTCTTAGTTAACTTGAAATTCCTACACATTCAATCCATCGCATTAATCCACACGTTCTTCCATTGTTTCTACCATTTGTTTTCAAGTTTCAAATTGTTCATCTTCTTAGTGATTTACTTAGTTGATTGTATTTAGCATTTCAAAGAACCAAAGCCCCCTTCATAGTTTTAGTTTTAACTATTGTATTGCAGTTAGTTACGTTGCATTTTCATAAATCAGCCTTAAGGGTCTGTTTGGTTGGGGGGAAATGAGGGGAAGGGAAAGGAAGGGGAGGGATTTTGCTCCCCTCCCTTTGTTTGGCAATCACATAATTGGAGGAGGGGAGGGAAAATGTTATTAAAATTTTTCCTCCCTTCTCTTTATATATTTTCCCCCCAAATTAGGGTAATTTGGAGGGAAAATGTGTTATTGTCTCCAATATGACTAAAATATCCTTCATTTTTTTATAATTCAACCACATAATATATTGATCAGTCTTGTCGCGTCTCTTTTTGGTCTCACTCATAAAATATGAAATACCTTAGTGACATGCATACATGAAGTCACAAACACGCATAGACACATTCGTATATTAACATATATAATCATGGTTAAAGTTGAGGAAAAAAAGAAGATACATACAATCATGGTTGAGGTTGAGAAAAAAAGAGTATTTCCTTTTAATTAAAAACTTTGTCTAATATTTAAACAAAAAAACTCTTTTTTTAATATAAAAAGAAAATATTAACTTAAATAAACTAAAGGTATAATAGTCAAATTATAATTATTTTCCCTCACATCCCCTCCTAACCCAAATAAGGTAACATTAAAACCTCTCCATTAAAATTCCTCATTTTCCCTCCAAACGAGGTAAAATTAAAATCCCTTTTTTTCCCTTCCCTTCCTTTCCCTTCATTAAAATCTTTTCCCTCATTTTTCCTTCTTTGAACCAAACATACCCTAAATTATTATTCCTAGTTATCCTCCGGTGAGAAACAACCTAAGATCATCCTTATACTACATTCTTTTGTAAACACCCCATTTTTTTATAATAAATATATGTGAACACCCCATTTTGTCCGGGCATTTTTATAAAAAGTATGAAAAATGAGAAAAAAGTAAAACAAAGTTCTCTTTTAAGTAGGAAAATTAATAACTGTAATTTAATTTCAAGACTCAAATTTATCTTTCTAGAATTTGGCATCTGGAATTCAAAAAAAAAAATTAAAAAAAAATGAGAAAAAAAACTGAAACACTAGGAAAAAAAGAAAGAAAAAAAACCCAATAAATAAAAAAAAAAAAGGGCTGAAGCGTTTCAGCCCGCGTCACGAGCCCCAAATGAGGGCCCGTGAAGGAGAATTAAGGGCGTAGCCCTAAGGAGAGGAGGGAGCACGCCGGAGAGAGCAGTCATGACCGCGAGAAAAGAAGAACAAAGGGAGTCAGAGAGAGGTCATAGACGCAGAGGAAGTGAACCAGAAAAAGAGGAAAAGCAGCGGGGGGGAGCAGACGAGACAGAGAAAGAGTGAGCCAGAGAGAGAGAGTGGACCACGAAAAGAAACAGCATAGAGGGAGCTGTGAGAACAGGAGGGGTCAGAGAGAGAGCAACCGCGGAAACAGAAAAAGTGGCCGCGAAAACAGAGGGACCCAGAGAAGACGTACACGAAAGGAAAAAAACGACGAGGAAGCCGCGAGTGTGAAGCAAAGAGGAGGGGACCACTCGGGGACTCTATAAAAACCGAGGAGGGAGTCGAGTCAGGGGGAGATTTCTGGCCACGGAAGATCTCCAGAGAAAAATAGGGGGGGCTGTGCGAGACGGGGGAGAAGCCGAGGGCAAAGAAAAAAAATAGAGGAGGTCAAGAGGGGGAGCTCGGGCAGGGTGGAGTCAAGGAAAGCCAAGGACTTGGAGGGAAGGACGATTTGCAAGGTTTGGGATTACTAACCGGTAACTGTGGCTTTAAAATTCTGGCTTTGAACTGAGATTTTGCTCCTTTTCCTTGTTGCTTCCTCATCATCTTCCCTTTCCCTTCACTATGAAGTCTATTGATTAATTTTGTCTCATGACTTTGCCATGCAAGATGTTCGGCACTATATCTTTGTAGGAGATTAGCATCAAACTATGTTCGGCAAGTTCTGTAAATGAGTTGTGTTCCCTTAGGATAAATGCAAAATGTTCTGTGATTCTGTATGTCATCCTTTCACAGGTGGTAGAATCAATTCTCTGTTTATTTCAAGATATGGGTTCGGTTTTCTCAATTGGCTTTCTCAAGTGACCTCCTTAAATTGCGAATTGTAAATTAAGATTGTTGTAGCCTTGTAAATTTTCTTTCTGGGTCTTTGGAAGTTTGGAAGTGCCTGCATAATTGTGAGAGATAATAGAAAAATGTGTTGTGCATATGATTTTATCACAAGGTACAGAAGTATTTCGAAATAGCTTTTGGTTGAGTTATGATGACCATCAGGATTTTCTTAGGAAACCGTCGGGTGATAGCTGGGTCTTATTATTTCTGATCTAAAATCATCACTTGCAATATATGTACCTTGAGTAGCATTAAGCAATGGGTTGGAACCAGTTAAATAAGGCAAACAAGAGAATTCTCTTCTGACTATGGTTTTGGGTTTTCCTGTATTCTCCCACGTATATAGACGTAAATTGTTTCTTAAAAAGAAAAATAATATATATATATATATATAAATAAGTAATGTGCATATGTTAAGTGTAGTAATCCCTTTTGTGAGTACCTTTTTTTTAGAAATATATGTATGTATAGAATAACAAATAAAAGAGGTTCTCTAAGTTTTTGTTTTCATACAAGTGAAAAAAAAAAGAAAAAAAAGAGAAGAAATAAAAATGTAGACAATATAGATAGAAATCATACTTTCAAGCTTCTTTGACCACTCCTAAAAATACGTGTTACCATGATTGTGTTTATTCTTCTCAATTTATCCCTCTAGCTTTCATCTTTTTTTATTTATTCGCCTCGAGTGGTAACACCGCGGGTGTTTAAACCCCGATCAGTAACTTGTGAGTGATAAAGTCACCACATATGCTAATTATTTTTCTTCAACAATATATGTAATGGTCATTTTGAATTGTTCACAATGTTTTCTTTTTAAATAAGTAAATATGTAGTGAAAGGATCTTATGCGATTTTATTTTTTATATAAAAAATAAAAAAAATCATTTGAACTATTTGTTTTCTTCCTAACTTTTTGTGCCTTTCTGTCTTGAGTAACACTACCTTGGACACTTAGGTATCAATAGGTAAATGTGAGTGATAAAGTCACTACATGAGTCAATTGATTTTATTATGTAAAAATAAAATTGTTCTCAAATCTTTTCTTTTCAAATAAAATGTTCACATCACACATAATTTTAATCATATTTTCTAAATTGAGAAAAAATATATCCTCTCTTTTAAAAATGGATTAAATCAAAAATAAATAAATGAGAAGAGCAAGTAATGAAAATTAATCTTTTACAAATTAAAACACATCAACCAATTATAAAATTGTTTTCTTTGTGGAAAGACAAATTATTTTTCATAAACCTCTCTTTTTTCAAAGAATATATAAAATAAAAAAACTCCAACCTAGTGACACACGTTTTTACTCCGAACTACGTCGACTTTGATCCCTATCGCAGGGTACGTAGGCCCCAGACTCTCATTCTGGGTCAAGTTCACCTTTGTAAATAAATAAATATTTTTCTGATTTATTTGGTATTTTTTTCTCTTAATTTAATAAATATTTACCAATTTATTTTTTCAAGTCCACTTTTGTAAATAAATAATATTTTTCTTATTTTACTTTTCCAACTCCTCATATTTTCATTTTATTCTCATTTTTAAATTTTCCTTATTTTAATTTTAATTTTTATTTTTGCATGTGAATGGTAAAAGGGCAACTAAAACAAATTTGTAAAAAGCCATAAAAATTGCATGATCAACCTAAGGTAACCGTTCTTAGGAACGGGTGTTGTGGGGGTGCCTAACACCTTCCCCACTCGCAATCGTACTCCCAAACCCAACTCTGATTCGCAGACCATCCTTATCCCTTTTTTGTTTTTTGTTCCGGTTTTCCAAAATTTCCCTCAAAATTTTGGTGCCGACTCCCTCAGAAACCGGCCTTCATCATGTGGGGCGGTTTCACCCTTTTTCTTTTTATTTTCGTTTCCCGCGCCATCCGCGTCACTTTTTCGGGTGTGACAATATATAATAAATATAACATTATATCTTATATTTAAAACTAAGTCAAAAGTCCTGTATTTAAAATAAGAGCAAGTAATTTTAATCAAGAAAAATTGAATAAAACGGCACTAATTAAGATAGGTGGTGGAGTCTTAAATGAATAAGAAGCCAGTTAAGTATCCATTGGCGATAACTTGTGTTCCACTTCAAGGTTCACATTCCCAGAGGCAAAATTAAAAGATCAATAGATGAGAGTTTCACGAAAAATCATGAGCATGCAAACTTTTATTTTTCCCAAACGGGAATGAGATGTTTATATTATCTTAGAACAGGTTGGTAAGTACATTGTACAGCAATAATACACGAAGATTGATCCGCCATCTTGGATAATTAATTTACGTTTTGCCAAGTAGGTGCTGTTTGTTTTACAAGAGCAATGGGGAACAAGGATCCGTGGATTTGTTCAATGCCCCTTTACAGAATGCCATACATAACCTTCATGCATGCATGCCTCCCAAAACCACTCTTCCCAATCTTCATAAAAATTCCAACACAGACTATATGTATTGTCGCACCCGGAAAAATGCGACAAAAGGAAAAAGAGAACAAATCTGGTTTTCGAGTGAAAACTGACTTGTGAGGAGTCGCCACCAAAATTTTGAGGAAAATCTTGGGAAACCGCATTAAAGAGGAAAGGATGGTCTGCGTAACCAGAGTTGGATTCGGGAGTCGATTGTGTGTGGGGAAGGTGTTAGGCACCCCACAACACCCATTCCTAGGAACGGTTACCTTACATTGATTGTGTAAATTAATACGGCCTAAAAATATATTTTGGCTTTCCTTTTATAAATCACATGCGAGAAAATGGATGGAAAAAAAAGAAAATTAAGAAAATTTGGAAAACAAAATAAAGAATATAAATTAAATTAAAATTAAGGATATTCAAGCAAAATGAGAAAAAGGGTTTGAGAAAATAAATTGGGAAAATATTTATTAAATTAAGAGAAAAAACACCAAATAAATCAGGAAATATTTATTTATTTACAAAGGCGGACTTGACCCAGGATCAGAGCCTGGGGCCTACGTACCCTGCGATGGGGATCAAAGTCCACGTAGTTCGGGGCTATAAATGCGTGTCACTTGATTGATATTTTTTTAATTTTTGTAATAAGAGAAAGTTAATTGAAAATAATTCACCTTTTTGCAATCAAAACGATTTTCTAAGATTGAGTTGGTGTGTTTTAATTTGCAAGAAGATAATTTAATTTCGCTTACTTACTCTTATTTTATTTGTTTTGAAAACATTTCTTTTATTATTTTCTTTTTATATTTTTTGAAAAATACTTTTTGTTTGATTTTTGACTTTTAAGAAAACCATGGTATTTTTATTTTTTATTTTTCTTTTATACTTTTGAGAAACTTTCCAAATGACGCAAATCAATCTACCTGTTGCAGACTCACAGTCACGCCTAATAGATCAATACCTTAATTACCTATGGAAGTTCTAAACCTCACGGTATAAGGGTTTTAAAATGTCATATAACACTTTTATTAGATATTTTGAAATTTGAAAAAAGAACTTGTCACGTTATTTTAATTTTGAAATATGGTTATTTTCTTAAAAAGTTGTTTAACTGACATATCTACGCGGATTCACAATCTCACGCGACAAACTCAGTAAACCCAAATCCCTGCGTGGGTTCCGAAACTCACGTGGTGTGGGTATTAAATCCATCATTCCTATTATTATTATTTTATTTTATTTTATTCATTTTTGTTTTATTTTATTTTTATTTTAAGTAAAATTGCTAAATATGGTTATCTTGTTTAAAATATTTTGAAGTATATAAAAATTTACATAATAAAGAGTTATTTATTTATTTTCAACATGACAATAAAGCGGGAAGGTCATTGGAACCTATTATTATAAGTAGACCTTATTAACTCACTCGTGCAGCCCCATGGGCTCGTACGGTGTAATTGATTTACGGGTCTGCGAAAGTTCTAAAAACCTGCGTGACCAATTTTAAATAGAAACATACACTATGCCAAACATTTACAATCATGCATGATTTTGTGATGATGTATGTTAATGTGCAAACTCAAGTAGTTTAAACTCAATAACAAGGTGAAGAAATGTAAACTCTTATATCTTTATTTTTTGTTTGCCTCAACCTTTAAGCTTGGCCCATAGAAAATGTTCATAAAATTGGCCCAAAAACTTTTATCACAAAATTTCCTCGCGTCAAGCCCAAATCAGAAGCTCTCAACCGAAAGAAGGCCCATAACAAATACCGAAAAGAGCAGGGGTCTTGCAAGCTCGATCCTTACCCTGGAATCTATTTCCTATGCCAGAAAAATCTGCACGCCACACCCAGGAGAAAAGGAACACGACTCTGAAATTTGGGGCTTCCCAGTTTCTCGTTAAAATCATTATATGAAATCTAGTTTTTTCTATCTCGCTTTTTCATGTCCAGTAACAATTTTCTGTAGATTCTATCATTAATCAAGCCAAATCAGGATGTAAGCAACAGCCTAGCATCCCCATTATGAGCTACCACTCAAAGCAGGACAACTCAAACAACAACACACATCCAGGCAAGAGTTCACGGCGGGGACACTAATTAACCTCACAAAATTCCTCAAAGACAGAGCACCGATCATTGAGAATTTGGGCAAAATTTAAACAACACATTAGAACTCCAGATGAAATCATGCTCCAACAAGCGGTTAACGCATTAGCTCAAACACAGATTCAACACACAGGCCCCCCCCTCCATGAAAATAAGTCCAGATTATCAAACCGAAGACAGGAAGAAGAAAGAAAAAGGTAATAATAATAAATAAAATTAAACTGACCCAGTATCGCCGGTGTAGGAACAATCGTGCCCGGTGTTCCCCACGGCCTTCGTCTTCTCATGACCCTCCGAAAATCCCCTCTGCTTTCTCAATTGCTCACGGCTTTCTCTGTGCAGCTCTGCCTTCCTCCCAGTTTTCTCGGCTTTTTCTCTGGGCCTAGCTCCCTCTGTTTTTCACGAGCAATCTCCGATCCCTCTCTCTTCGGTTGCCCCCTGTTTTCTTTTTTCTTGCTTAATCCCGTGGCTCCCTCTATTTTCGCTCTCAGCTTGTGGCTCCGTCAGTTCACCTTCGTCCTCGGGCCTCCGCAGCTCCACGGTGGCCCTGCCCGTGGATCCTTCGGTTTAGACTCCCTCTGAATTTCTCGGCCTCTCGTGCTCGGTATCCCTCTGTTTTCTTCTTCGGGCTCGGCATCCCTCTGTTCTCGGTTTAGCCTCTAGTTTCCTCTTTTTCCATTTGCGGCTCAGTCCCCTCAATCTCGCGGTCTTCTCCCTTCGGTTCAGATTGGAGTTCCTCCTCGCCCTCGGTCACCATGGATCTGCCTCCCTTCGGTTCAGATTGGAGTTCCTCTCTCGGTGCCGTGGTTGCTCTTCGGTGGAACGTCCTCGTGCCTTCGGTCCTCCTTCCTCTGCCCTCTTCGTGGCCCTTCTCCTCTGCCCTTTTCTTAGCTTTTCTCCTCCTCTTCGTGTCGTGCACGCCTCCCTCGTTTCTTTTTGCTCTGATCGACCCCCTCTGTTCTTTCTTTTTCCTTCCTTTCCCCAACTGCTCTGCTTCCCTTTTTCTTTTAGTGTCGCGGCTCCCTTCTGATTCTGGCCTCTCCCGAGCTTAGTGTGCCTGAGCCCTAATTAGGGCTCAGGTGATCATGGGCTTGAAGCCCAAATGTCCTCCCTTTTTCTTTCATTTTTTTTTAATTTATCTATTTATTATTATTATTATTATTTTATATCTACATATATGTTTTTTCTTTTTTATTTTTGTTTTTGTTTTTTTTTGTTTTTTATAAACCCGGACAAAATGGGGTATTCACATGTATAGTGTATATATGTGTGCATAAATGTATGTACTCATCTTAAGATTGAGGTTGGAGACTTGAAAAAAGTATTGGCAGAGCCAACGAATGTTGATCTAGTTGGTAAAGATATGACTCATTCTACAAAAGTGTGAGTTTAAATCTTATTGTCAATGTAACGATCATGTTGGTGAATAAATTATAAGTATCTTCGTAAGTATTTTTTTAAGTCCTGAGACTTGCTCTGATCCTGGTGAACCCTTAGAACTCAGCTCATCTAATTTTTTTTTTGTTAAAAAAAAAAGGCATTGAATTGAAGTGATTTTGTGTTGGACTAGATCAGCTTCTCTCTCATTGAACTTGACTGTCATGGTCGAAAAAAGGAACTTGACAGTGTCAACTGTATTCTTGATCAGAGTTGATAAGTTTTTAATTAGGTCAGTCGATGTAAATAGATTGGACCATGGTCAGATTCACCGATGGATTTACCACAACATTTGGTATGATATTATTTTGTCCCTTTCGCCATCCCTCTGTTTAAATTCTCTCTGGCTTCACTTTTGTGCTTCTTAAAAGATTCTCCAAAATTATTATTATTTTCAATAAGATAAAATGCTAATCAAAGTGGGTACCCCACTAAATTAATGACACTGTAAAGGAATAAAGTTATACTCCCTTCGGTCTAAAATATAAATCCTCTTTAATAAAGTGCACACAAATTAAGAAAGGAAATTAAATTATTTAAATTTATCAAAAACTTATATTATTTTTTAACATTATCCTTAATATTAATACAATTTTCAAGATAATTTTATCTCTCATGAGCTAATTAATGATAATAATAAATTAGGATAAAAATTATTAATACTTTTGACTTTACCTAAAGATGACTTATATTTGGATCCAAAAAAACATTTAAAAAATGATTTATATTTTGAATCGAAGGGAGTACTTTGTTTCCACCACTAAAACAGTATTTTGTGGTGGACTTAATCAATTAATGAATGAATTTATATAACTTAAAGTTGATAATTAAGATACTTCAAGATTAAATTAAAATAGGCGTGAATCCCACTTCCTTAATTCTTTACTATGCATACTATGACAAAATGTAGTGTAAATTAATGCTTTAAGTTTTGCAAATTTTTAATGATATTCTTCTGTGTAACATTACAAAGTTGCATATTATTTGCATTTTAATGAATACATATTTTTTAAAGCTAAAAAATTTAACTCAATGATAATTTTGAAGATGAACTATGTTAATTGATATATATTTAATTAGTAATTGAATTGCAACATCCTTATATATTCCACGCATTTATTTAGTTACATCAAGATGATTTGATTTTTGAACCATTAGCATCCATCCACACTCACTCTATCTTTACCATTTAAACTAGTTTGAGATAGCTATATAATCCACTCATTTTAAATAAACTGTTGAGTTTCCATGCCAATGAAACCTAAATTAGACAAAATTTGACTCCTTTTTATTGTTTATGAATTATTTTATGCATATACTAAGTTAAAAAAATTATGAAATATTGTTATATATTTGTGTATATTATATTATAATTTTTAATGATATATAAACTATTGTATTTACCTACAATTTATAATAAACTCAAAATATAAAAAGTAAAATATCTAACACTTCTTTTTTGATGTAGCAACAGGCTTCAGAAATTATATTAAGCCTCAACTAATTTAAATCTAGCCGAGTTAAATTATATAAACTTTCTTAGCAGCAATTTTATTTATATACTGTATAAGATTTTAGCTTGAAATCTTACATAATTTTGACTTGAATTAAGCATTAATTTTTGAAGGGTAAACTGTTAGATGAAAAAGTTGATTTATTTATACTCTTATGTGGAAGATTGATTAATACTCCATCTGATTCTCAATATAAGATCATTTTAATCGAATCACGCAGATTAAGAATAGGAGTTAAAACTAATTAACTATATTAATTTTTTCAAAAATCTCAATATTTTTTTTAAAATTATCCTTATTTAATCTTTTTTTTGCTTTTTAGATACATTAAATAGAAAATTTTTTTATAAATATATAATAAATATTACCTTACATATTATAAAATATCTTATATTTAAGATTATGGTAAAATAGCCTATACCTAATACCAAAATGAGTATAATGAATCTTTCATTAGATCATTGTAATCAATTGCAACCAAGCATTTTTTATGGGGAACCGGCCGCAGCTTTAAATTCACAACATGACTTAGACCCTATTGGCTATTGCTGAATAAATATGAAAGCTAAAAACAGCATTACAACTATCATATTAGAATCCGGTAATTTGCAAACTTCTGTAAATTAATCAATCCCAAAGTGTCCGGCCTTAAAAATAAAAAATCAATCCCAAATTGAAGAATTTATCCGCTTCTTCACACGGTATTGAAAATGATACTTACCTACGTTGATATGACGCCTGATAACCAAATTAACCACACATAAGCCTCAACTTTCTCCTAAAAGAACTAGCAATCATAACAATAATAATTGGCGCCTCATATTATTAGAGCAACTAATGGAAGTGATAATTAGTGTCCCAAACTGTGCAAATTGGATGGCCAGAGTTGCTCAGAGTATGAATATGCCTTCCCAAACTTTTGTTGTTCCTCCCTTAAATTGTTAGGAATGTACTCTCTGATTCTATAAAGTGGGTTTTTTTATCTTAATTCTAAATATAAAACCATTTATAATATATGAGGTAGTATTTGTTATATATTTTAAAAAAATGCTCATATTTAATGTATTTAAAAAGAAAAAAAAATAAATTAAATAAGATTAGTTTTGAAGAAATATTGAAATTTTTGAAGAAATCGAGACAGTTAATTAACTTTAACTCTCATTCTTAATTCATGTAATTTGATTAAAATAATCTTATATTAAAGAGTAAAGGGAATACTATATTTAGATAAACTAATTTAGTGTGCTCTATTCCTTTCCTCCTTTCGTATGTGATTCAAGTTCAACCATAGTCTTTTATTAAAAAGTAAAAAAAAGGAAAGAAAGTATCCCAAACTGTATAGTACTTACTAGTCCCCACATTGATGGGGCTATTAGTGATGGACAATTCCTGAAATCACAAGCATCATCGCCTCACATCATAACTTGTATTTTGTTACTATTCTCCACTTGGGTGTCCCTGTGTCCTCTTCTACTTGTCTTTGATAAAATTGTGCTTACCCTGTGCTCATTGATTGTGTACACACAGTACGGTACCAAGCAGATATTGGAAGGCATCCATCACATCTTCTACTTTGCTTCACAATTATTGGTTGCCTTCAGCATATATAAAGTTCTTAAATTACATTAATGTTTTCCGAGATTTGATTAGCTTCACAATTAATTGCTGTACACCTTTTTCCTTTTTGTACTGCAACAAATATTTATGGTGTTATCAATCAAAATGACAGTGATGCTCTGTATAACTCATCAATTCCCAACTAATTTAATAACGGCAGTTTTCATATTTATAGTTTGTTTTCTTTTTTGAAGAAGAAAGCTGAGATCGATCTTCCTCAATAATAACTATTGCTTCATCGAGCTCGATTTCTCTCCTGATTCTCCTCTCTACTATCCTTCTCGTCCAAAAGTACACGTAGAATCAGAAGAGGAACCAAACATTAATTGCTTCATCAAGGGTTATTTAGTTTAAATTTTGTCATCCTGGCTGGCAGCAATAATATGATGTTGAAATAATTTATGGGGTCTGATTTTATTGTTAATTTCTTCAATGAAAATACAGCAGAGACATTTTTAACAAACTAAGTATCACATTATTTATTATTAAATACAGGAATTTTTTTTTTAATGGTCATGATTCTAATATTGGAAGAAACTCGTGGTTTGATTCAGTCCTAATGTTTTAGTTTTTCACATTAATATAGGAGGAAGTTAAAGATGGCCTTTTCATGGGGTAGAGAATATTTTGGCAGCTAATATGAAACTAGGATATGGTCCCTAGTGTATGAATGCTTACAGAAGCTTGAGAATTATGCACCAGAAAGGCGAATAGATAGCCCACCAAATATATATACGATTCACTGTACTCAAAACTCTTTCGAACCATCAATATATATAGTACGATAGGCCACCAACTGACAGCTTTATATATAAAGATTTGATACCTTTTTAATGGAAAGCAAGATTATATATGTTGATGGGAAGGAAGATCAGAGAATATGGGGTACGCGTGATTCTTGGATGGCTTTCTATCATCTGTTCAATGGAACGATCCAAACGAGTACTTTGTCTTCACTTTATGTAGACGCTTGATTTGATATATCATATACACTTGTGCTTCATTTTTGACAGATATTTAATAAAGTGATTAAATTAGATCCTTTTTTCATTAAAAAAAAGGTCAAGCTAAAAATCATACACAGTATAGTTATTATTTCCTAAAAAAGCATAAACTTGATCTACAAAACGTAAATAAGTTAAATCAATTATGAAATGGAAGATAAAGCATATTAAAGGTAAGTAAGTCACTGTAGAATGTGATTAAAATGGTCGATTATATATTAATTTAGCATTTGGATCACATGAAGTGTTATTTCCTAAAGTAGTAATGATATAGTTGAATTTTGATTTAAAATCTCAATGGTTGCTAGGGATTCTTTTTAATTATGATAACATGAATTATCCAATCATATCAATAAAGAGGATCATTCCACATAATAGAGACCACTAGATATAAAATTGAGTCAAGTGATAAACTACAATTGGAGATAACAATCTCCAATTGCTATTATCCAGTGTAGGACTCCAATATACTTGAGATTTTAAATCAAAATTCAGCTATATCATTACTACATTAGGAATGTGGCACTTTATGGGATCCAAATTCATTAATTTATGTGTTGATGTACTGGTAAAGGATTTCTCCAGATTAATTGCATACGTACGAGAATGACAAGAGTAGACAAGCAATGAGTCTGGAGAAGAGAAGCACAGCATACCAACTGGATCTTTCAGGTAAAAAGGCCCAATTTTGAGCCCAATGAGAGAAGTTAAAGCCCAATTTTGTTGTTTTTGTTGGGAGCTTATAAGAGTATTAAAAAAAAGCGGAAGCCCTACAATGTTGTTTGGGAACAGAGTAAAAGGGTCTTCATAGACATATAATAAGATGAGTTATTAGGCTCATAAAAGAACTCAGGAAGAACATTGCGATTTGGTGCTTTCCTATCAGTTATTTTCAATTTACATTATTTATATATTAATGTGAGATTATTGTTACATGCTCGGAATTTTTTAATTTTATTCTTGTATATATAGAAGACATTAATTAGTTACTTTTCTATTCTTAATCATATACATATATATAGGGAAATGGCTAAGATTGATTTTAATTAATATAAATGAATGTTTGAGAATGAGTTTAGCGGAAAAACACTCAATCAATGCTTTCTGTCATGGCAAAGCATGGAATTGCAATCCGTAAAAGAATGGGTCACACAAAAAATAGCCCAGTTAGGTTAAATGTAATACGCAAAACGTTATGATTAAACTCAGATTCATTAGCCAAAACAATTTATTATGGAATTCACTACAAAATATGATCGATATTTCTTAAAGCTCAAAACAAAATATATCTTTATCAAAGGAACATTTGTGAAGACACAAGACATTACATTTATTCATCTTACATTATCCTTCAACAATACTTTTTTCCAAATGTATATTCAAGTTGTGTAGAAAAGTTAAAAACAAAAACAACAAAAATTGAAACCTACTTTCATTTGCCAGAACATAAACCAGAAAAAAAAATTAACAATAACAGGAAGTCATCCTTCAGGAGAACCGGAAAATGCTGCATTATTATTATTATTCAGTCAAGGCCAAGGAAAGAAGGAGCGAAGCATGGGCATGACGGCGAACTTCATGCCACCATTTTTGCAGTGAAATCCATTTCGCTCTCCACAAGCAAAGTAGTAAGGTTGCCACCTCTTTAACACAATCTGGAATCCCTCTCCACCACCTTCTGTTGAATTCGCCAACATCTTCGCCTCCTTCAGATCACAGTTCATGAAGCTCCACAAGTTGGAGAACATGTAAACGCTATGTGGGAATGCGGTGGCGTTTGGAGCATCATACTGGAACACTGAACCAATAATATACGTGAAGTGGACACAAATATGTAAGTATATATAAACCAGAAAGGAATAAAAGGAACACGTACAGTGAACAAACAAAAACATGGAACAAGAGTAGAAACTCACCGAGAGTATCGTTGAGGTAGAAAGGGCCATTTTTGAAGGCCCAGTCGGTGTAGTTAAAGCCTAAATGCCAATGCTCAGAGCCACCCACGACGATTTTGTTGGACTGCGGTTGAGTCTTGTTGGGTTTCTGATGTCCGAATCTGGACCACCAATTTGTGTAGTTATAACCAGAGAACCAGTCCCTGTTGGCCACACTCACTCCAGACATTGGAGCAATCAGAACAAGAACAGCGAGTGATTGTTCAAACTTGGAAGCCATGCTGCTCCTAATTGTGTCCAAAGATTGAAGTTTTGATCAGTAAAAGCTATACAAGGGTATGTGTGAAAGATGATTTAGTTTGCTTGGTGTGGATGGGTTGGAGAGTGTGGGATTCTATATATATATATATATATATATATAGGGAAGACACGGGAAAAGAGGGGCATATAAGTTTGATTAATTTGGTGGTTCAAATGGCAAAATGAACCCCTTTAATTTTGTGTTTAACGTGTGGGTGTGGGTTGATAGGGTTTGAAGAAGAGTGGAATATGTATTGATACATTTCTTTGATGTCGACTCAAAAGTCTTCCCCTCCTTAATTTCATGTCCTTAATTTTTCTGACCTTACATTTTTCCTGCCCAGAACAATTAACACTGAATTTTCTAAGCAAAAATGGGTATTTGGTTGATACTGTGTGAGTGAATGACCAAGTCTCAGGAACAGTTTATTGCAACTAAAGACCCAAAAAAAAAGTTATGTTGAATTATTGTTATTAGGCTAAAAGAATATAGGGTCGCATTTTGTATGAAACGAAGTTTTTGTTGTTGGCTATAGAGATGCAATGGGTTGGTGGAATAAATTAATTGTACAAATCCTTATACACTTAGTAAAAGACAAGGTCAAAGGTTGACCATATAACATATACAATTCATGCATAAGATCGATGTCTGAACTTTCGAAGAAAATAAGGGTTGTTAGCGTATGTTGCGAACATACCCGATTGATGGAATAAGGTAGCTAGTGGGATATATATGGGTAGCAAATCTTGTCTTAATTTGACTTATCGATCTTTTCATACTCATAACGAAAGAGCGTTTTTTCAAAATCAAAAAGAGGGGAAAAAAAAGGAAAAAGAAAGAGAATATATTGTTGCATTATCCATTGATTTATGATGAGATGATGACAGCTTTATGTCGTGTAACTATTAACTTACCAAGATATTTCTAGTACTTTAATTATCTTCTTCATACAAATATTTTTTTCTTTTTCGTTATAAATTTTTGCCAAATTTTTTGGTGGAATTTTTTTTTTTAATATAAAAAAGTTTTTAACTTGATCGCCACTCACTTCTCATGTCATCTCATCCTTATGTTAGCCCTAGAGTGGCCATGGATGGTGCTCTTTCAATAACAGTTTGTTTTTTTTAAATACCTGCAAAATAAAAAAAATGTAACAGAAAAACTTTATATTCACTCATATTTTTAAGCCACTCGCTCTTTTAGTTTTACACGAAATTTACAATAAAATATTTTAAAAAATCATAATACTTATGGATCTGGTCAAATAAATTTAATTAAAAAAAATTATATATCATCTAATTTTTTTAACTATTAATTAAGCTTTAGTATGGTTTCTATTTCCACATTTTCAATAGATATTGACAGCAAGTAACTTAAAAAAAATGGATGACTAGTAATTGGCAATAGAATTATTTTTTAAATTATATTCATCAAGATACTAAAAATCTTGTACACTAATTTTTGTAAGGAGCTCGATTCCGGTTCAGCCAATCTGGGGATTAATTAAGAATGAGAAGTGTTTGCAAAGTAGCATTGAGCATTACATGGAGTCAAATGCAATGTTTATATTAGAATAAACTTGTTTTATGGCTCATTTCCTTAAAGTTTTTAATATTATCTATACAGGTCATGATTCATATTTAGGCCCATTATTTCATGAGTTCAATATCTCTCTTGTTCAAAAATATAAATGAGTAATAATAGTTATATGGTGTATTTAATGTTTTTCCAATAATATTTTTTATTAAGAATTATTTTCATTAATTACATGATAAAAGTCTTAAGTCTTAAACATTAAATGGAGATATTTTTTAAAACTATTTTGAATTTCTAATATATTCAATAATTCTAACAACTTTTAATTATTGTATTTCTTTATATATGTGACTTAATTATTTGTTCATTATATTAGGAGCAGACGAAGTATATCATAGTTTCATATTCCCCCAACTCTTGAAGGGTTTAACCAGGGTTTAAAAAACTAAACTAGACTAGCTGGTTTGATAGGAAACTGAAGTTAGGTTCAGTTCGACATAGATAGCAATTGGTTATTCTTAGAACCGATGGAAAACCAATCAAACCGATATTGAACTGATCAATCTTTTAATGTTTTATTTTTAATTTTTTTTAGTTTTTAAGATAAAATAACATTATTTTTAGTATTAAATTCATTATTTTTTATATAATTTTTTATTTTTATATTATAATATTATATAAGTATTAATATGATACATAATTATTAATAATGATAAATTTACCTAACAAATAATATAAAAATAAAATATTAATTGACTATTTTAAATTCAAAATATAAATATATATTAATATTAACTTATTTAGATTTTAATATTAGATTGTGATATTTATTAATAATATTTTTAATTTTTTATATAGTACATAAAATTAAAAAATTATTAAATATATTACCATCAATTTAATTTTAATTAAATATATAATTAAATCATAATTAAATTATTTAACCTTGAATCAGTACTAGTTAACAAGTTTAATGTCTGCTTTTTTAATGGGTTTAACAAATCTTCCAAAGCCCAAAAAGTGTTTTACCATTTTCAACCAAGGGAAAGTAGAACTCATTTAATTAACGATGAAAAATGAGGGAAACCTTTACCTCACATTCCAAAGTATGGAGAAAGAAGGTTTCATGAGTCCTGATGGCAACGTCAGACAAAACAACACAATCACCATTTTGAGAAGTTACGTACGCCCAGAAAAAAAGGTGACAAATGTAGAACTCATAATTCTGAGATTTTCATAATGAAATCCAACCGTACATTTATTAAGACACAAAACAAGCAACTTTTACATTTATTCAATCCTATATATCCTTCAAAATACTAATTCAAATGCAACACATTGTGTAAAAAAACTACAAAAATTGAAACCTGTTTTTATTTGCCAGAACATATATATATCAGAAAAAATAGAAACTAAAACAAGAAGTCGTGTCGGTGCAATTTAGAGTTAATCATGGCCAAGGGAAGAAGGAGCGAAGCACGGGCATGACAGCGAACTTCATGCCACCATTTTTGCAGTGGAAGCCATTTCTCTCCCCACAAGCAAAGAAGTAAGGTTGCCACCTCTTTAACACAATCTGGAATCCCTCTCCACCACCTTGCGTTGAATTCGCCAGCATCTTCGCCCTTTTCAGATCACAGTTCAAGAAGCTCCAAAAGTTGGAGAACATATAAACACTGTGTGGGAATGTGGTGGCGTTTGGAGCATCATACTTGAACACTGAACCAATATACGTGAAGTGGACACAAAACGTAATTAAGTACATATGAACTGAACCAGAAAGAAAGAAATAAACTAACACAGCGAACAGAACAAGACGAAATTTATATATATATATATATATATAAATATAAGATTAGAAGGTCACCAAGGGTATCGTTGAGGTAGAAAGGGCCATTTTTTATAGCCCAGTCAGTGTAGTTGAAGCCGAAGTGCCAGTGCTCAGAGCCACCCACAAGGATTTTTTTAGGTTGTGGTTGAGTCTTGTTGGGTTTTTGATGCCCAAACCTGGACCACCAGTCTGTGTAGTTAAAACCAGAGAACCAGTCCCTGTTGGCCATACTCACTCCAAACATAGATCCAACAAGGACAAGGACAGTGAGGGAATGTGCAAACTTGGCAGCCATGGGGGTCCTAATAATGCTAAAAGATTGATGTTTTGATCGGTAAAAGGTTGAAGGGTATGTGTGTAGTATGATTTGTGAGGGTTGGAGTGTATGGCATATATATAGAGAAGATGGGGAAACGTGAGGCATGAAGATTGACTTGGTGGTGCAAAATGGCCAAATAAGCCCTTTAATTTTGTGTTATGGTGGATTGGTAATTAAGATTTTTTTCCCCCCTCCAATTCAAGTCTCCCACTTTTCTTTCACATACCCTCTTTGACCTTACCATATTTTCCTTGCTCTCAATATTATTTTTCAATTTGGCCAAAAGATATTATTTTCCAGTCTTCTTTCCTTATGTCCAATGGGATGTTTGAAAATTACAAATAGTGAAATAGAAGGGGAGGGAAGAAAAAAAAAAAGGAATAAGAATGAACGAATAATCTTTTCTTTGGTTGTGAAAAGTTCTTCCCAAAATTTCTCAAATTAATAATTAGAGGAAGTTAAATATTTATCGGGATTGAAGAGAACCGAGAGAGCGCGCAATATTTTAATTATAATATATTCATTTATTTGGATTTAAAAATAAATTGCCTCTTCGTTCTATAAAAGTCGCATCTTCTTGTCTTGGATAATTGTAGGCTTTGAAAAGAATTCAGAGGAGAGCAGTAAAAAAATGAGTTTTGAAATATGATTAACTTTGTTGGCCAAAAAGAAATATGATTAACTTAAAAAGGAAACAGTTTGTGTCGTTGACTCTAGAGCTGCAATGGTTAGTGGAAGAAGTAAACTTCTTACGATTAGACATTGAATAAGACGTTAAGTTTGACCTTTTATAATGGAAAGAGATTCGACTTCGAACGGTGAAGAGTACAGAGTCAGTGTATATTGCAGATTTAACAGATCGACGGAAAGTGAATTAGTGGGGATATTAGTTGCAAATTACGTCTAACTTCCAGACTTTTCATACTATACTAGTTCAATCCACAGATGATGCAATGATGACATCTTAATGGCGTATTATTAACTCGGTCATGATAATTTCGGAACTTTTCTCTCTGTCTTTTTTATTATATTTCTCTTAAATTATATCAAATTTTCCCTGCAAACTTTTTAATTAAATTTACATGCAATTTTTTTTTTGTAATTTTCACTATATATTGACAACTGAGGCAAAATAAGAGTTAAGAAATCAGTTTGAGATCTAATTTACAATTTGAAGTTAAATTAAGGAATCAAAATACCAATTTAACCAAAGAAAAAATTATTTGAGTAAGATAAGATGACATGAGAAAGAGGCATTAATTAATAAACTTATCAAAATCAGTGACATCACTATCTGTGGCCCCCCAAAAAAAATCACCACAAGAGCTGTTCCCAAGAGAATACAAAATATTTTCTAGAGACTAACCGTTCTCTGTAAAACTAAAACATTGCCAAAATTGTTGGCTGAAAATTTCATCATTTGTAACAGAACTTCTTCCAATCTTTTACACCTGTATTGACTGTGGTGATCTGCTTGTCTTCCTCACACTGTCAACCAAACATCAACAGTTCAACAACAAATTAATCTCTCGGTAATGCATCACAATTTGCTACCATAATAACATCAAAAAATGAAAAACAATAAAATATATATATACAGCGCAAAAAAGATATGGTGATGGATTCTTCTTCCATCACTTGTTCCAAATGAGTCCTGAGACATACCAGAAATGTTATTGGAACATCTTGCTATATGCCTTCTTCTCCTGATCACGCCTATCAGCAATCTGTTCAAAGCATAACCAGTTAAGAGTTTGAATACCTGAAAGCGCGATGTTATTTAGATAGACACACTCATGACTCACCTTCTTCCTGGCACCAGCAAGTTCCTTTTTAATTCCAGCTGAAAATCACCACAGATTAAAGTGGGATTACATGACTGACAAAATTTTAGAATGGGGTACACATATTACTAGGTTTCAGGAATATGCCAAAGAAGAATTCATCTTGTTGACGAAACAAAAACAGGAAGTAGAAAAACAAATCTTGATTACAGTATAGGACAGTTTATGGCAAGAACTTGAACTGAAATCACAGCTTTACCGTCATTCGGCTCCAAAATCAATGCCTTCTTAAAGCTTTCAACTGCAGCATCAATGTCATTAAGTGCCATGTACGCCTGATCAAATGAAAACAACGCTATCATAAGAAGACATATTATACATACCAGCAGGAAGCCACACATAGAACAAGGCACTAACCAAACTTCTAATTGTTGGGGTCAAATGCAAGTATAGCATGGGAAAATGCTCTAAATTAAATAGAACAAGGATGAAGGAGGAGCATATAAGTGAAAAAGACTCGTAGATCTAACATCATATGGTTTTGAGTCAAAAGTTAGTGTCAAGACTACTTGCATATTTCTTTCTAAATTCAATTAAAAAAAGCCTAATGCATCTTTCCAATGTTGGAAGTTCTCCCCAGCCCTAGCACTAAATTCTAACAAAAAGCTCTTCAATGGAGATACATACCTGTCCTTGACGGAACAAAGCTTTGACATTGTTATCTCCATCACGCATAGCAAATTCTGTATCTAGCAATGCTCCTTTGAGATCCCCCAATTTTAGTTTACAAGCCTAAAATGCAAAATACCAGAAACGGAATACTAAAGTAAAAGAGAAGCGCTAGGAGAGAGCAAACCAGTTATTTTGTCAGATTAAGAGAACAGGATTCAACAGAGAATTGGATAGATAAGTACAAATGGTGAAACGAGTGTAATTTCAAACTACAACAAAGTGTAAAAAAAAGTAGCTTTTGACTTACAGAGCTGTTTGTAAAAACTTGGGACTTCGTTTTCCTCAAACTTAAACTCAACTCTGAAAGGACACAACATGGACGTATATTATTTTACGCAAAGAAGACAGATTGTGGCATAGTTGCTGCACAATCAAGCAAAATAATTACTAGCAAAAGTTAGCATACCTTCATCAATCCCTTCTTTCTCCCAACAAATATCCAGGTAGCGTAAAGCCTTCCGGTACTTCCTTAGAGCCATTTTATAGTCTTGTTTCTTTCGGAAAAGTATTTTAAAAATAAGTATTTTACCACAGAGAATGAGTATCATAAGCATGAGCACGGAACAACCATTAAGTGGAAGAAGAACTATTACAGTTGTACTCATGAAAAATTTCAAGCCCCTCTTCCCACAAGTTTAATACATCAAAGTAAGCATGTGTGGTTGACTAAAGAAAGCTCTTATACCTTGTAGTACTCGTTACCAAAAGTTTTAATGGAGTCCACAGCATTCATCCACCACTGAAGTTCGCTAGGGCTCTCATCAAGGTCTGCTGGCCAATCAGGATAAGTATCACCATCTTTGAAAAAGTTAGATATTCCATCATCTGCTCCTTGAGGGATTTCTCCACAATCCACAATTTTGACATCTAGAGTGGGTCGGTCATTGTCGCCCGTCGTCACATGCTCTATTGAACGGACCACTCCCATTCCTTTGACTACCTTCCCAAATACAACATGCTTGCCATCAAGATGCGAAGTTCGGGTTGTGGTGATAAAAAACTGAGACCCGTTTGTGTCAGGACCAGAATTGGCCATAGATAGCATCCCTTTCCTTTCATGCTTCAACTCAAAATTCTCATCTTCAAACTTCAGTCCATATATAGACTCTCCTCCAGTACCATCTCCAGCAGATATATCTCCTCCTTGGATCATAAAGCCTTTGATAACTCGATGAAAGCAAGATCCCTAAAAGTACATCAGAACATAATTTGAGTCCAATAGTTGAGCTTTGAAAATAATTTCAAGGAAGTAGTTTTAAATGAAAACATTCTCAGGAAAAAAAAATAGGAAAAATGGCATTGACTATAAGAACAGGCTTAGTATTTACTTTGCACATGACCACTTAAAATATGAGACAGCAAAAATATAAAATATTTGTCTACGCTATATGCAAGATTTTGATCCTGCATCCACATACCAGTCCCCCTCAGGAAACAATAAAAAGAGGAGAACTTTACATCAGTCATCATCGTCTTCAAGTATAAAACTAACATGAATATATTATAACGACACTCGAACACTAGTAAACACAATGTCACCCATAATACCAAAGCCAACAGGCTAAGACCAGCTTCAAAAACTAGCACAAAGCAAAGCCCTCACAGTAGTACAGTACACATCCAGAGACAGAGTTCTTCACTCCAATTTCAGCTTTTACATGTAACCTTGGACGCATTAAATTAAAAACAGACACTGAGCAAATTTGGTTATTTGTGTTTATGTTTGATGACCACTATTAATTAAAGAGAAAAATAAATCCTACGGCATTACACCCAAAAAACAGAGGATATTTCCAGATGAAAGAATTTAATGTCCTTAAAAGACCCCTTGTCCAAGATAATTATGGCCATAACAATTCACTTTATTGATCATTGCCAAATGAAATGTATGTAGATACAGAACCAAACAACCTAACTCACAAACATTCACAGTCAAAATGATCAAGGGCATAACCGTCTTTTCCCAGCTCACCGACCAAAAGCATGGAAAGGGATCTCCCATCCTTCGATTACTGCAAAGGACAGAGTTTATGGATACTAAATCCTCAAAAATAGGCTCCCACTGGAGTCTCCCTGCCTATTTAAAAAAAATTCTCAAAAACCAACCAGATGTAGTTCATAAAGAACCATATGCCATATTCATTCCCCAAACATCATTCTCTAATCTGCACACTGCAATCCCATTAGTCGAATAAAATCAGACCCATCTCATTCAAGCAGTAATAGACAACAAAATTCCCAAATTTGGAAAGAAATCACAGCATTAACAGCAAAGAAAAATTGATCTTGCTCAGCCCAAAAATAACATACCCGCCAATCGGTCACCCAAAACGACAACCGAATGATAAGAGCATAAAACTGAAAGAAATGAAGAAAGAGAGGGGACCTATGACCTTGAAGTGGAGGGGCACCCCAGTGTTGGGACCAATGCCCTTCTCACCGGTACAGAGAGCCCTGAAATTCTCAGCAGTTTTGGGAGCGACGTAGTTGTAAAGCTCAACCACAATTCTCCCTTCAAGTTCATCTCCTATGCTGATATCCAAGAAACACCTCGGTCTCCCCATTGATGTTCCCTCCCTGCTGTGCTGTGATTCTCACAGTTCAGTGAACGAAAGAGAGAAAGGGCGTTGCTTGCAGAAATTTGTGGGTCTATAGTATAAGTATGATATATATTGGAGGTTCTAGACTCTTCTTCTCTGAGCTCCTCTCAAATAGAGAGAAACAGACTGTGAGAGGTAGAAATTTATAGATAAAAAAGACGCAATAATAAATAAATAGGAAACGCGTTTAGGATTACCATCCCCTGTCCCAGATAAGTTATGGCGCCTTAACTTCTCACTCTTTCAGTTGGAGCTAATTTCAATTCAAACGCCTCCAAGCTACCAACTTTATGAAGTGTGAACCTGAACCCCCCCAATCTCTCTTGGGTTACTTGTTGCCTTTCTGGTTGTTGGATGATATTATGATAAAAGAAAAAGAAATAATTATATTTTTTATGTGTCATTTCATTTTCAATTTAATTTGTATAATTTACAATTAAAATTTTTTATTATTGTACATGACTTCTATAATATTATACTCTTTTTTGGTTCAAAGAACATGTGAACTTATCTGACTTTTTAACCACGAGGAATAAGTAAGAAAAACAAATCAGAAACTGAAGGAAGCAAAATTTAACGACAAATTAATTATAGAGTCATATATATATATATATATATTTTGGAGGGACCAAAGAAAAGAATTTGAATCAATTCTCACCAACACGTTGATCATGATAAATAATGCTCCATTTGTGATTTGATTTAGTTGCATCGTTGCACAATAGAATATATTTATAATTTAACCATTATTATGCAACATTTTAATTATCACCTATGAAAAGATAATGAATTGTTTTAGATTGAGAAGAAAAAAAGGAAAACTTAGTGTAGATTTAGATTCAAAAAATACATATAGAATTTTTAAGAAAGAAATTTGACTGCATTGATGATGCATGCAAGTAGTGTGTGAAAAGGTTTGTTCGAATTTGATGATGAGAGTGATAAAAAAGAAATAAATATAGAAATGGTAAGTATTCATGTCATTAATGAGACGTGTTGGGATGGGCCTTGAGGTGCTTAGCTATTTTTAAGAAGTTGACAAACTGATAATAGATTCTTCATCAGATATTTCAATTTTGGGGCTGCCTCCTCCACCTCCTGAGACTGGAATTCACGTGACTTTGTTCATCATGTTCTCAGGGTTTAAAATTGGTTAATATTTGTTATTAAAAAAATAGTTAATATTATTTTCTTATAAATATTAGTTAAACCATTACGATGATTTATGGAAAAATGACAGTTAAGGATCATATACAACGATAAATTACCTTCAACGAGCCGCAAAAATTTCAAATTCCTCAAAAAATACCAAAATCCTTGAAGGGAAAAGTATTTTTCATTGGACAAGAATTTCCAACTCAATCTTTCATTTTCACTTTTTAATAGCAAACATTTCTATTTTCATTAATCAAAATATTTTCAGCCCAACATTTCACTTTTCAATAGTAGACCAATCAATTTCCAGTAGGTAAAATGTTTCTAACTCAACTTTTCATGACACATTTTAATAGATAAAAATATTTTTCCCCTTCAAGGACTTTGGTTTTTTAAGGAATTTTAAAATTTTGGGGTCCATAACTGCAATGTTTTGCAGGATTCTTAATTGCCTTTTCATTTTTTTACCAGCCGGGATCTTTAATTGTCGTTCTCCCTAATTCATAATACTTTTTTTCGCACTTTTTATCTCATACTTTTTTAAAATTAGATTAAAATATAATTAAAATCACCCGGTTTGCAAGCCACTTAATATCAAATTGCCCCAAATGTATTTAATTATGATCTTTTAATTAATTAAAAAGTAATAAAAATATGTTACAATAAGTTATTAAAACTCAATACTAACTTTTGATATAGAGATAATTTAAAATTTTAAAATGTAATATTTCTTTATAAATAAGACAACATTAATATCCAATATAAACTATAAAATTTATAGTAAGTGGACATATTTATACTTATTTCACAAACTTACAAGACCCACGTAATTAGTTCATAAGTTACTAAGACTTATCATCATCATCAATTTTTTAGTAGGGATGTGTTGGATTGGCTTATGTATAAGTGATTATGAAGATAAATGTTTATTCATAATAGATTATGAGATAAGTGATTATGTCAAAAATGATTTGTGTTTAGATATTTTTACCCCATAAGTAATTTTGAGAAAAGAAATATTTGAATATTGAGGATTTAAGTGATTATTAGGTAGATAATAAGGGTGCGTTTGGATTAGATTATGTGTAAGTGATTATGAAGATAAGTGATTATTCATAATAGATTATGAGAATAAGTGATTATGTCAAAATTGAATTGTGTTTGGATATTTTTAACCCATAAATAATTTTGAAAAAATAAATGTGTTTGGATATTGGGGTTTAAATGATTATTGGGTAGATAACGAGAAGAAAAAGTAAAATAAGTAATTATGAGAGAATAAGTGATTATCATAAGCTGAAAAAAGTAGTTTATGGAAATAATCACTTAAATGGCCATAAGTGATTATTTTGATCTGAATTGTGTTTGTTTACTGGCCACATAATCACTTTTCTCTACTTCATAATCACTTAAAATTTAAAACAAACACTACGAGGAAAAGTAGAATAAGTGATTATGACGGAATAACTTATTATCATAAGTAAAAAAATCAACTTCTTCCATAAATATTTATTTGAGGTATAAATGCTTATTAAAAAGTAATTTACGTTTAGTAATTTTTTTATATATTCAATTATCTACTCACATAAGTACTTATTTCATGAATGCACTACAACTAAAACCAAATGTAGATTTGGTACATTGCACAAATTCCAAAAAAAATTAATCTTAAAGTATTCATAGTTAATAAATATTACACTTTTTATAATTTGTATATTTTTCGTGTGTTTATATTGATTAACAGTACAACACACAATGCTTGCTCACTGTATTAACGAATTGTAAATGTGGATGTTCCCAACACCCATGGGTTCTAGTAGAATCGACTAAGATTGTTTAAATAAAATATTTTGAGTTTGAAACTATGTGAATGTGGAAGATTTTTGTGAGAGAGTTTTCTCTCATTTGGAGTCTGACTGTGGTATCCTTATTTTTCATGTATGAATATTATAACCAGATAATATTACAAATAATATTAATTTATTTTGGATTAATTTATGATGATGGGGAAGTTTGAATATACAATTAAATTAGTTTAAGGCCCAAAATATTTTAAAATATAAAAATGGGCTTAAAAGGGGCAAAATTATTATTTACAATAAGACAAAAAATAATATTTTAAATACTTCGGTGCAAGTTAAAAGTACAAATGATACTGGTTATGTGGGCTCTGAGAGGAAAAAAAAAATATAAATCCAATAAAAGACTAGGTCTCACATAAATAGTAAAAAGTGAATAAGATAGGTGGAACTTACATGAAAAAGTAAAAAGAAAGATAATTGGTCCCCTAAATAAAGTAAATAGGAAGGACACTGATTATAATAGAAAATCCGATTCAAAAAATACTCAAAGCAAAGACAAATTTATCTGTAAAAGTAAAAAGTACACTATCATCTTTTTCTGATTTGACTTAAAGTGAGGAGAGAAAAATTGGACATTTTTGCCCTTCCCTATTCTCTCACATGTCCAAAAATATCTAGAGGTATAATGGGTAATTAATATATTAAATGTTAGAATAATTGTGAGCTCTAGAATTAAATCTCAATCTGATGGTCTATAATTACCAACCTTCCCTGTAAATATCCACGTCCCATCTCTCATTTTTTACACACACTCACACATAAAGAGAGAGGGAGAGCGTGAGAGAGGGAAAAGGAAGAGGAAAGCGGAAGAAAAAGAAAGAAGAGGAAAGAGAAAGAAAAAAAAAGAAAGAAGGAAGGGAAGGAAAATAGGAGTTTTTTGAGGTAAACTCTTACTCTAAATCTTTTCTATATTTTCTCTTTATTTAGTCTAATATTAGTTAGAGTTTAAGTTATTTTCTTCCTCCCTCTTGTTCCTCTATTTGGATCAAGATATAATTTTGAGGAAAGAGTTTATGATTCATGATTGAGTTAAGTTTATATAATGATAATAAATTATTAAGTAATGTTTAATGATACTTTAGACTTCAATGAAGTTAAGGAAGTGATATAAAGTTAAGTGAAAGTAAAGTTTAAAGAAAAGTTAGTAAAGCTCTAAGGTAGTCTCTTACCCTTATTAATGTTATTGCTTATAAATATTTTATATGTTATAATGATTTATAAATGATACCATGTTGCTGTTATGGATGCTTTTCTATGATTGGTGGTTATTTTATGTTAAGAGCTAAGCTTCGAAATGCCCATTTACTAAGCTGTTATACTGCTGAAATTTCGTTAGATAATATGGAAGTTTTGATAATTTAATAAAATTATGTTATGTTTTCAAATATTTTTGTGATAATATGATGGTATGTGTGAGTTGACTACTGAAATCTCTCCAATCTCACCTCATAGTTAACCAATGTTATGGTCAAGTCATAGCAATGGGAAACATATGGAGTATGAGGAATAATGATGATAGAACCTTGTTGAAAGTTATTAATATTTTGTTTATGTATTATCTGCTTTTGGTTACTGTATAAATTCGTACATATCTTGAAAAATTCAGTGGTCTATATGTATAGATAGATCTATGTCTTCGGAATAAGATGACACTGGTTTGACTGTATTTGGAGCTATATAATGGTAGTTATTCCTATTTTACCAAAACTGCTCCAATAGACATTATTTCTAACCTCTGATGATGTATATTGATGTTCTGACCAGTATGAGTTGAATAAATGAACGAAAAAAACATGGTTAGAAAATAGACAAGTAAAGCTTTCTAATGATGCTAAGTATAAACCAAATAGCTCTGTATATTAAGAGAAATAAATTTTCAAAGTTAAAATTCAAATTTTCAGATAGAAACAGAGATATGAAATGAATAGTAATATGTTTATAATAAACTGTATGAATTGGTACGTTCATTTTCTAATTTCTGATTTTTTCCTAAAAATTAGAGATGTGCATAATTTTTAAACACTTGAATCACTAAAAAATAATTTTTTTAAATTTAATTATGATTTTTTAAAAATCACTGCCCAGGAAGCTAAAAAGCTGCAAAAAAATAATTTTAGGAAGTCCTAAGATTTTAGTTGGTTTAAGTTTTCTAAAATTGTTTTATTAATTAAAATTAAAAAATTTTCATGAGAAAAGCCTTAAAATGTAATATGTAATACTGACACAGTTCAATATAAATTAATTAGAATATAAAATAGCAATCAAATACTATACAATTCTTAAAAAATAATTGTGAATGAGGATATTACAACTCTTTTCTGGATTTATATAATACACAGAATCACGCCCGAGCTTTAGTTATGTGAGAATACAGTGCCTTATAATCATTGAAATAGACAAAAGGTTACAAATCTTATTAAGCATGCATTTTTCTGTGAAAAGAGGGGTGTTCCGTCAAAGAAAATGTTCCGTTTCCAGACCGAGAAAACTATTCAACCTTTGTATTTTTGTGTAGTGCAATCCTCCCTTCTGCTTATCCTCTTTCCTTTTTTATTGACCTTCCCTGACCGTTAAGGTTTTTTTTCACCTTATCCCTATAATCCCTCATTTATCGGGATATTTCATAAATGATCATTATGGAGTATCACGCTCTTTTAGCATGATCCCTGATTTTTCGTCCTGCGGTTATGATTCCGTAACAACTATGATCCCATAACTGTTACTCCTAATCTGGTATTTTTGGGGCAATACAGTTTCCGTGGAAAAACCCGTAGTCGGCTATATGTCCGAGATGTTATTCAGTCGGACGATCATCTGACCCTTTGATTATTCGACCCTATCATTCAATAACCGATGTATTACTCGGCTCGTCGCGCTTAAGCTCGGCATCCGAATTATAACTCAGTGTATATGAGCCCGGAAAGTGAGACAAAGGGGCATCCATCCACCTCGGACTTGTAATCTCGGCATGCTCATTTAGGCCCGCACACTAGCCCCCCGAGCCTCGAGTCCAATTTGGACAAGAGGGCTCCGAATCACGTGACTGACTAAAGACTAATTTTTTTGGAATTTGAATCGTTCCAATCCCTTAGGGCTTCCAAAACCTTTCCAGAGGCTCTTTGTCGTTTCGGTTTCCGAAACGGTAACGTGCTTACACGTACGGCTACGTGCAGCGTTATTTAATGCTGCGTCTTTTCGTCAGTCGAAGCACGTTCCCCAATGGTGACGATTGGCTCCCCAAATTCATGATTAATCTGCTTGTTTTCGAGAAGGGGTTTTCACTATCTACGTGTAGGACTCGAATGTTCATCCTTTCACTTTAAACTTCATTTGCTTTTCATCCCTTTCTGAATCTTTCCGTCATCTCTAACCTCCTTTTTTTTCGACCTTTTCGTCATTTTTCCAGGTACGCCATCTTCTATACTCCCCCTTTTTCTCAATTACTACGCTCTATTCCATATTTTTCTCAATCATTATGAGTTCAAGCCGAGGATCTGAGACATCAGCTGGGTCGTCCCCTCATCGAATCTTGGTTGAGAGGGAAGTTATGGGCATCGGAGAGGATCCTTCACCATCAAACTCCTCCTTTCCAAGCGGGGAGATGAATTTTCGTCTGGCCGACCTCCCGACTGAAAAGGAAGCTTCATCTTCGGCTACTGCTGCGCAGGTAACCGTACCAAACCCGCGAAAAATCATTTCTAGGGTGCGAAAAGATCCAGTTCCCGACATTCTACTTCCGGAATATTATTGGGTTAAGGGAGAAGTTGGATCTTATCACTCTAAATTTCGGACTGCTGAATCGATCATGGAAATGAGGAAATCCATCTCTCTGTCTAGCAGACAAACTGAGGAGGCCGTGGTTGCCGAGCCGTGTACAGAAGATGAGCACGTTTTTATGTCGGCACAACGAGGGCAAACACATTTTACTTATATGTATAAAACATTATTTGAGTCACTGGGAGTTGGCCTTCCTTTCTCGGAGTTTGAGTGCGCTGTTTTAAGGGCGTTGAACATCGCTCCGACTCAGCTTCATCCCAACAGCTGGGCGTTTTTAAAGGCTTTCGAAGTCCTGTGCAGAAAACTGAACATGACACCGACTGCTCCAAAATTTCTCTACTTCTACCAGATCCGATTTGGAAATAAGATCGGCTGGATTTCTCTCAGTGGTATGAATAAAAAGGGAATAATCGGTCCATATACCTCATCCTACAAAGACTTCAAAGGAAGTTTCTTTAAGGTGCGCCCGGCCGAAGGTTACTCGGAGATGTTTTTCAATGAGGAGGGACGACCCAGGTTTCCTCTATACTGGACTCGGACTCCGATCAAATTCCAGTCTTGGTGCTATGAGGATATGTCGGCATCCAAAAAAGCGGATGTCGACAAGTTAAATAAATTACCTCGGCCCTTGAACTGCAAGATCTTACTTAGGCTCCCTTATTCTTCAACTCCTAATAAAGATCTTTCACGTGAGTGCTAAGTTTCTTTTTTCTTATGCTGCCATACTTGTCTGAGTTTTTAATACATACTTTCTACTCTGCAGTGGTGATGGGGAAGTTCAACTGGCGATCAATAAAGAACATGGCCCCATCAGCAGGACCTTCTACCGAGAACTTACAGACTCGCCCTGATAAAGAGGAGAGAGGGCGTGCCGAGATAATGACAACACCAGAAGTTGTGGAAATCACCTCCTCTCCACAAAGCCCCCCAAGCAAACGCGCTCGGCTTCCGACCACCGATGAGGAGCCGGATTCTTCAATTCGCTCACCTCTCCTTCCGTCTCCCATTAGACGCTCACCTTCGAGCATTGATCCGAACATTGCCAGGTTTTTTGGGAGCGGCATCCAGGAAGTTGGGGAAAAAGAAGCTTTGCAACGATTGGGTCCCAAGGCTGTTTTGGATTCTGTGTCAGCTATGTGCCTGCGTGCTGTGACTATGGCCTCACTCTGTGGTGAAGAGTTTGAGGAGAGTGACCGTCGCCTGAAAGCTGCTAAAGCCGAGCTTCTGGAAACAACCAATGCAAAAGACAAGGCTTCTTCAGAACTCGCCGAGGCTGCAAAGTCTCAAGCAGCTCTTCTACGGCGAGTAGAAGAACTAAAAGGGTCCCTCGCTGCTGCCGAGGTAAAACTGCAAGTGGTTGAAAAAGAGCGGGATGCCCTGACGACTGAGGTTGCTTGGGCAAAGAGCGTTGAAGCCGAATCCTCGGCCCTTGCTGCTAATTTGCAGAAAGACTTGGAACAAGCTAAGAAAAAACAGGCCGAGCTTGAGGCTGACGTTCAGGAAGCCGTGCAACAAATAATGAAGGAGCACGTAGAGGGCTTCCATAAAGCACTTCGTCAGGTGCATCTTTTACTGCCGAAAATTGAGCTCTCGGCATTTGATGTAAATAAAGACGTCAAAGATGGTATGCTTGTGGACGAGGAAGAATTGTAGGATATTCCTACAGCTTCGGACTGCCCATCTCCTTGACTGTCTATTTCTTTTCTTTACTTTGATGTATTGTTCAAACTTATTTCTAAGCAATGATAACAATCTTTTGCCGGTTCCTGACGATCTGACCGCTTTCAAAAAGTTTAACATAATCCTGTAGTTCGTTCTCGACTAAGATTTAATTTATCCTTAGTTCATTTTCGGCCGAGTTTACGATAGAAACCTTGGTTCATACTTGACCAAGTTTCAATTCGCCGGTTCACACTTGACCGAGTCTTTAACAAAAATTTAGTTCAAACTTGACCAAATTTTATTAGAATGCTCGGTTCATATTTGACCGATTTTTAACAAAATTTTGGTTCAGACTTGACCAAATTTAATTCGAATGCTCGGTTCATACTTGACCGAATTTTTATTTCCTCGATTCACACTTGACCGAGTATTGGTTGTAGACCTCGGTTCATACTTGACCGAATTCATTTCCTCGATTCACACTTGATCGAGTATTGGTTGTAGACCTCGGTTCATACTTGACCGAATTTTCATTTCCTCGATTCACACTTGACCGAGTATTAGTTGTAGACCTCGGTTCATACTTGACCGAATTTTCATTTCCTTGATTCACACTTGATCGAGTATTGGTTGTAGACCTCGGTTCATACTTGACCGAATTTTCATTTCCTCGATTCACACTTGACCGAGGCTAATAAACATAACCATGAAAAAGAATTTCCCTTTATTAAAACAGATAGGCGTGCCTCGTTAAAACCTTCTCGGCCAAAACCCTCTTTTGCATATTCTCTGGGACAAAAGACCGAGTTAGGAAAAAGAGTACATCACCTTCCTTGTATACATCAACTAACTGAAATAATTTTTGAGGTGAGAAGCATTCCATGTCCTAGGGATTGCTTCTCCTGACAGCTTCTCTAACCTATATGCTCCATTGCCCAACGCTTCAATAACTCGGTAAGGCCCTTCCCAATTTGCAGCTAGCTTTCCCTCACCGATGTTCTTCCTTGCTTCACTCTGCTTTCTCCAGACGAGATCTCCAGTAACAAAACTCCTTGGCTTAAGCCGAGAATTATAAAGCCGTGCTGCTCTTTGCTTGCAAGCTTCCTCCTGTATACGTGCGTTTTCCCTGACCTCTTCGGATAGATCTAGTTCAACTTCCATGCTTTCCTGATTCATATGTTGGTCGGGAAGTATTCGTCTAAAGGACGGCTCTCCTACTTCCACTGGTATCATTGCGTCTGCTCCAAAAGTCAACCTAAAAGGAGTTTCTTTGGTGCTTGACTGAGGAGTGCAACGATAGGCCCAGAGGATGCTCGGCAATTCCTCGGCCCAGGCCCCCTTCGCTCTTCCCAATCTCTTCTTGAGTTCTCCGAGGATAACCTTGTTTGCCGCTTCTGCCTGCCCGTTGGTTTGGGGATGCTCAACTGAAGACACTCGATGCTTAATACCAAGCTGTTCATAGAATTGCTTCAGGTTTCTATCAACAAACTGCCTTCCATTATCTGTAACCACCGAGTGAGGAATCCCATATCGACAGATAATATTCCTCCATACAAATTTCTGTACTTGCTGTGCCGTGATCTTAGCTAACGATTCCGCCTCAATCCATTTAGTGAAGTAGTCTATACCCACTAGTAAGAACTTAACTTGCCCTTTGCCCATTGGAAAAGGTCCGAGAATATCCATTCCCCAGACCATGAATGGCCATGGAGACGTCATTGTGTGCAATTCTTCTGGCGGTGCATGGTGCAGACTACCAAACCTTTGGCACTCATTACACTTCTTACTACACTCGGTACAATCAGCTCGCATAGTAGGCCAATAATAACCAGCCCGGATTACTCTTGCTGCCATAGATCTTCCACCAGTATGCATCCCACACACTCCTTCATGAATTTCGCTCATAACATACTTCGCCTGTTCAGCAGTGAGGCATTTTAAAAGGGGAGTTGAGAATCCTCGCTTGTATAGATCTCCTCCCATTATTATGTAATGGGAAGACTTCATCTTCAACCTTCTTGCTTCATTCTGGTTGCTGGGTAAGGTCCCTTCGGTCAGATAATTCCAAATAGGGGTCATCCAATCCCTATTCGGGCTGTCTCCGACCATAACCTCATCAAGATCGACACTGGGCTGATGTATTGTTTCCCTGATGATCGACTCATGTTGCCCGAGCTTCTTGACATTAGCCAATCTGGATAGTAGGTCAGCTCGAGAATTCTCTTCTCTTGGAATGTGCTCAATCGCAAATTCTTGAAAGCATTCAGCCAATCTTTTTACCTGGTACAAATACCTTGCCAGCTGTGAATCTTTAGCCTGATAAGCCCCCGAGACTTGTTCAGAAACCAACTGTGAGTCACTTCGACACCTAACTTGCCTCGCTCCCACTTCTTTAGCTAGTTTTAACCCGGCAATAAGAGCTTCGTATTCGGCCTGGTTGTTGGTGACTGAGAAGTCGATTTTAAGAGACTGTTCCAAAATTAGTCCACTAGGACCTTCCAGAATGATTCCCGCACCACTCCCTTTAGTGTTAGAGGAGCCATCTACATAAAGTGTCCATCGGACCCCGTCTTTGGAATCGACGGATGGAATAAGTTCGGCGACAAAATCAGACAAACATTGCGCCTTAATTGGCCCTCTAGGCTCGTATCTTATACCGAACTCAGACAACTCGACTGACCACGAGATCATTCGTCCGGCTAATTCGGGTTTCCTCAAGACTTGCTTTACAGGGTGGTCGGTTTTCACAATAACCTCATGACTTTGAAAATAAGGTCGTAACCTTCTCGCCGATGTGACCAGAGTCAGGGCTAACTTTTCAATAGTCTGATACCTCGTTTCAGCGTCGTGCAGTATTCGGCTGATGAAGTATACCGGTATCTGCTGCCTGCCCATTTCTTGTACCATCACCGAGCTAATTGCATGTTCGGTCACCGACATATACAATAGTAATTCTTTGTTGGGGGTCGGCCGATTAAGTATCGGAGGTGCCGAGAAGAAGCCTTTGAAATTCTGAAACGCTTGCTCGCATTCCTCATTCCACTCGTACCGCGCGGCCTTTTTAAGCAATTTGAAGAACGGCCTAGCTTTCTCCGCTAACCTCGGTATAAAGCGTGATAGTGATGCTAGTCGCCCCGTCAATTTCTGCACTTCTTTTATGTTTTGGGGGCTTCTCATGTCAATAATAGCTCGGCATTTGTCGGGATTGGCTTCAATACCCCGATGTGTTAACATGAATCCTAAGAATTTCCCCCCGTTAACTCCGAATACGCATTTCTCAGGATTTAACCTCATGTTGTACTTCCGTATTCTTCCGAACACCTCTCCAAGGTCGGCGGCATGCTTGGAGGGATCTTCGGACTTCACTACCATGTCGTCAACATATACTTCCAGGTTTCTTCCTATCTGATCCTGAAATATTTTATCCATCAACCGTTGGTAAGTAGCCCCAGCATTCTTCAGTCCGAACGGCATCACCTGATAACAATAATTAGCGTCCTCAGTCATGAACACGGTTTTCTCCTCGTCAGGGGGGTACATCCTTATCTGATTGTACCCGGAGTAGGCATCCAGAAAACTGAGTAGGCCACATCCTGATGCTCCATCTACAAGCCGATCTATGCTCAGGAGGGGGTACGTATCTTTCGGACATGACTTGTTTAGGTCGGTATAATCCGTGCACATTCTCCACCTTCCATTAGCCTTCTTAACGAGCACCACATTAGCCAACCATGTTGTATATTCAATTTCTCGGATGAACCCAGCATCAATCAACTTTGCAGTTTCTTCCTTCATTGCCCTCCGCCTTTCCTCGCCTACCCGCCTTTTCTTTTGCGCTATCGGCTTAGCTTCAGGGTACACCGCTAGTTTGTGGCATAGAAAATTGGGATCAATTCCCGGCATGTCTGAAGAAGTCCATGCGAACAAATCAGCATTGTCCTTCAGCATCTTTGTTATCTGCTCCTTGACCTCACCTCCAAGTTTACTTCCAAGGCTAGTGCACCGGTCTTCACCGGCGAGCTAAAATTTCTGTAATTCTTCAATAGGTTTCGGCCTTTGGTCCTGTACATCAAGTCGAGGATCAAGCTCCACCAAGCCCACTGATGTTGTATCCTTTTTCGTATGTCCACTGCTGCCAACCACCCTTCCTCTGGTAACTTTTAGGCTATCCAAATAGCATTGTCTTGCCACCTTTTGGTCAGCTTTTATTGCAATTATGTTTCCGGTCGCCGAGGGAAACTTCATTGTGAGATGCAGAGTGGAAACCACGGCGCCGAGCTCGTTTAACGCAGGTCTACCTATCAAAATATTGTAAGAAGTTACTGCATCAATTATAAGGTACCTGACCATAATGGTTTTTGATCCGAGATCTCCACGGAAGGTGGTCAACAGCTCCACGTATCCTCGGGTGTGAACCTGTTCTCCGGTAAAACCGACCAACGGATTGTGATAAGGCTTGATCGTTTCCTCAGGTATCCCGAGCTTCTGGAAGGTAGAATAATACAATATATCCGCGGAGCTCCCCTGGTCTATTAGTGTTTTCCTGACGACATAATTGGCCACCTCCACTGAAATTACCATGGGGTCATCCTGATTAGGATCAACTCCCTCGAAATCCTCATCCGAAAAGGTGATGGGTGGAGAACTCCGAGGCACTCGGTGCATTGTCGCATTTACCGCCCGAATGTTCCTCAAGTGTCTTTTCCTGGCCGAGCTGGTTGCTCCTCCTCCGGCAAACCCTCCTGCTATAGTATTAATAACCCCTCTGATTCTGTTTCCTTCCCTGTTTCGAGTGTCGTCTGGCTGCACTCCTTCTTTATTCGATTGCCGAGGTTCCACTTGAGCCCGGACTTGACCTCCCCCTCGGCCTCGCCCATAGGAGGGTCGACTTCCGTTACCCCTTTGTACGAAGTTGCCGAGATGCCCGGCCTGGATCAGCTCCTCAATCTTGTTCCGCAATGTCCAACACTCTTCCGTGGTATGACCATAATTACGATGGTACCTGCAATGTTTTGACTGATCTGCCGTCTCCGGGGTGTGTCCTGGAGCTGGGAGCCGTATCAATTCGGTATTACAAGCTTCATCCAAAATTCGAGCACGGCTGGTGTTTAGTGGGGTGTAGAAATCATACTTCGGTCCCCGACTAACACCCTCTCTTTTAAACTTCCCCTTCTCTAATGTTGGCCTTAGACTTCCACGACTGCTTGAGTCCGTTCGCCTATCCAGATCAGTTCTGACCTTATTTCTAAACTTTGAGACCTCCTCCATTTGTATATATCCGGCCGCACGATTTCTAAGCTCATCCATGTCGGAAGGTGGTTTTCGACATAGGTGATCAGCAAACGGTCCCGGCTTGAGAGCCATTAGCATCGTATGCATTGCTACTTCAGGGTTTAGATCCCGGATCTTTACCGAGACTGAAGAAAAACGCTCCATGAAACTCCTTAAGGACTCATCCTTCTCCTGTCGTAAGTTTACCAACGCAGCCGATGTGAGCTGGTGGGGTCGGCTGGTCGCGTATTGCGCTTTGAATTTATTAACCAAAGTTTCAAAGCAATCAATAGATCATGATGGGAGTCGGGTATACCAACTCAGAGCTGCTCCTTTTAAGGACGTAGGGAAGACCCTACACAAAACTGCATCCTCATTCGTGAACAAATTTACCTGTGTAACATATGCATCCACATACTCATCCGGATCGGTAGTACCATCATATCTTTCAAGATTTAGGCCCTTCCACCCTTTTGGCAATGGCGTCTCCATAATGCCATCAACGAAAGGATGTCTCCGAGCAGCTTGCTTATCTCCTCGCAAATTGTCAATGTGTGTCTCTGAGTGGTGTGTTTCCTCACGTCGACTTCCCTCCTGATGTGATCGTTGAGTATCTCTGTTGGGATTCCCCCGTTCCCCTTCTCGAAGAAGAGAAGTACCTTCATGATAGCGTTCCTGCTCCAGCTGCCTATTCCTTTCACGCATCTCCTCGTTCTCCTTTCTTAGCATCTCCATCTCCTCACGCATTGCCCGAATGACAGGGTGGTCCTCCAAAGAAGGCCTGTCTTCGGAACGCCGTCCTCCTGCACCCGCACTGCTCCTGGTTCGCACCATAATTCTTGGTGATGGTGGGATAGTTTTCCTCGGCCCCACGGTGGGCGCCAAAAATGTTCCGTCAAAGAAAATGTTCCGTTTCCAGACCGAGAAAACTATTCAACCTTTGTATTTTTGTGTAGTGCAATCCTCCCTTCTGCTTATCCTCTTTCCTTTTTTATTGACCTTCCCTGACCGTTAAGGTTTTTTTTCACCTTATCCCTATAATCCCTCATTTATCGGGATATTTCATAAATGATCATTATGGAGTATCACGCTCTTTTCGCATGATCCCTGATTTTTCGTCCTGCGGTTATGATTCCGTAACAACTATGATCCCATAACTGTTACTCCTAATCTGGTGTTTTTGGGGCAATACAGTTTCCGTGGAAAAACCCGTAGTCGGCTATATGTCCGAGATGTTATTCAGTCGGACGATCATCTGACCCTTTGATTATTCGACCCTATCATTCAATAACCGATGTATTACTCGGCTCGTCGCGCTTAAGCTCGGCATCCGAATTATAACTCGGTGTATATGAGCCCGGAAAGTGAGACAAAGGGGCATCCATCCACCTCGGACTTGTAATCTCGGCATGCTCATTTAGGCCCGCACAAGGGGGAAAATAAAAAGTTGTCAGAAATGCTTTTTAATTATGGCCTTTTCACGTGAAAATGATTTAAATCTGTTGACTTTGTTTTTTATCGTGAAAATTGTGGGACCTACCGAAGAGGCGAACGTGGGGCATATATATATATATATATGTATATATATATAATGAATGGAGTATAATAAATGAATGAGGTTATGTGGGTATCACTGTTGTGTAAAGGCCACCACTCCATTCGAAAGTGGGAATTAAGCCTTTCATCACCATTCATTACTAACAGACCCTTCAATATTCCAATTCTTTTGCTATCTGATATTCACCTCCACCTATATTTTCAAGGAAAAAAAAATGAGAAAGATATGTCCCACACTAAGTAGTAAATAAAATGTGTGTGAATAGCAGACAACAAAGCAGATGATTCAAATGATTTGACATTTATTTTTTAGGTAAAATTTAGAGTCCAAATTATTTGCATGAAAATAATTGTCAAGTTTTACGCTGATAGAAAGGTTTGAATGCGGCATTATATTTTTGCCATCTTAGTTAACTCCATGTGGCTATTAACCTAATTTTAATAGTTACTTTATAGCACTAACGAATGGGTGATAATTATAGTAAAAGGAGCTAGAATAGCTTAAATATGATTATGTGAATGCAGAAAACACCTTTAACTTGGGAGAACTCCCCTCTTATAGGTCCGACCATAGTTCAATTCAGATTAATTGAAATTCAAAGTGATGACTGAATACTGAATAATTTTTTTTAAAAAAGAAAAAATAACTTCATAGCGCTCAAATTTTATATGAAACTAATAGAAACCACAATTAATTATTTATTTGTAACATTCAAATGATTATTATAAAAAAAAATACAGCATGATGAATAGTAATAATTGAACAGAGCAAAAAATTATGTATTGAACCATTTATATTTATTATCACACGATTGAATATTTAAAAAAATCACTTCACATATATTATAATATGATAAAAACAGTTTAATGCTTTTTTTAAATTGTTTGTATCCATATATTGACGAAGAAAATGGCGTGTAATTAAAAAAAATAAAAAACATCGAAAGCAAACAAGGTGGGTGTGAGTGGGAATATGTGGAAGATAGATAGGAATCATTTGAAATAAATATATATCCAACAATGTGATTCCGCTTTTCTCATATATATATATATATATAAGCCCCTGGAAGTATGCATATCCAAGCTTCTTGTCTTGTTGGATTCTTTGACAATTTTGTTGGCACAGTTAAGGAAAGCAGTGCTATATTATTCAGTATTCACTCCTCTTTTCATATTTTTCACACAAGTAAAATTGTAAAAATATCATATTTAATTTATTTATATCAATATTCATATAAGGACAGGAGTATACTTTTGTCCATATTAATTTTTGCTTCTGACTATTTAAAGCAAATTTTACTTTCATAAGCAAACATGATATAGCACGAAACAGCCAATGGATGCTTCATAAGCTGTCTGTCAGATCACGGTTCAATTTTTTCTTATTTTTTTGTTGAATTTCTATTGGTTGGAGGGACAATCTCTCTCTCCCCCCCCCCCTCTCTCTCTCTCTGTGACACGTACACGTATGTGTGTTTACCTTTTCTTACGACTATTATTATCTTCTTTCACAAAATATATTATTATGATTAAAAAGGTTTAGGTTTTTTAAATAGTTATCATTAACTTTTCATGATATATATATAATAATTTTATTAAAACAAAAAAAATCTGTTACTAAAATTTTATGAAATTTATCCATAATAATATATTTTTATCATATTTTTCTAAAAAATAATTTTTAAAAAGACTTAAATCATTCATTTATGTGGTACATATTAGTAAAAAAAAGTTTATTTCCAAAAAAAAAAATAGTTAAAAAAATGTATTGTTGAAATTTGGGGAAGGCTTAAATTTAGGGTCCGTTTTTCTTCTCTTTCTCTTTTATCGCTTTTCTAAGAAAATAATTATATTACTATTCATCATTTTTGTCTTACTTTAGGTGGACAGCTTTAATATTATTTATTACACAAAACAGATATATTATTTATTATAAAATTTTATTACCAGCTGATAGAGAAGAGATTTGGAGGCAAAGGACGGAGAAACCCCAAAAGCTGATAGGTATCCTAAAAACTTGTGGAATTTCAAAAGGGCATGTGACTGAGAATGTTATAATAGATGAGAAGGGTGAATGGCGAGAAAGAAGAGCAGGACAAATAAATGATGAAAATGGAAAACTTGCTTAGCCACTAGCATCGTCTTGTTCCAGTGAAATTTTGAGAAAAAGCCACAAAGGGTAATTTTGCCAATAAAAAAAATAAGGGAGGATAACTTGGTCATTGTAAAACTAGATGCTCCACATTTCCCTTCAAATCCCCCAGATTTGGAAGGAAAAGAGAAAATTTTTCCTCCCTTTCCTTCCCTTCAAATTTCTCTAATCAGGTTAAAAAATTAAACTATCCCCATTAAAAAAGGAAAAGAAAACTCTGGGTACCATTTTTGTTTTCTTTTTCATGCAATTTTCACCATTGTGGACACACTTTTCTGCACAAGAGCATCTCTTGTGTGTGAGTGTTATCTTTATTTTTCTGGTATATATTAATGAAGTGATCAACTTTTGTTGCTGCTATTTTTGGTTATGTGTCTTTTTGATAGAAATTGAAAACAAATAATTAATTATATATGTGGTGCATTTCAAAAGACGGGTCACGAGAGTGGATGCTTGTGATGGGTTGTGTAAATCAGTTATCCATAATTAATGTTCTATAGATGCATGCATGCATGCAGGCATCTAGTATTTATAATATACGCTTCTCATATCATGGCATGGGTAGCTAGCTTGTCAAGCAAATACGCCAATAAAGATGGAGATTGGAATAATAGCAAATGTTATAAAAAGGTCGGACTCTATATATATATATATATATATATATATAATGTAACGAGATGGTATTCATGGGAAAAAACGGATTTCTAGGATTACGGGCCCAAAAGCGTTGGGCTTTACGAGTGCCTCATTTAAATCGGAGTATGAGCAGATCCATGGACTTGCTCTTGTTACCTTTTTTCAGGGGGCTGAGTTTCTCAGTAGCTTCTTGTATGAAAGAAAGTTCCAATTAATTAATATTGACAACCAGTCCTCTCCCACCTCAAACTCTCTAGTCCACAAATTCATTGATACATTTATAATATGCACGGCTTGTTATCGAGATATTCTTATTACCTACATTTTTAATTACGTGGCCTACACATAAAATAAGTGCATGATTTGGTGGAATTCACATAATGTGATTTTGTTTTTTTCAAAAACCTAATAACATGTTCATATTTTGGTTAGAATGAAGTTAATATGAATAATAGGGACTCTCATTTTTTAAATAAGTAGTTGTGGGTTTAATTTCTGCTCCTAATATATGGAGTAAATCATGAGAGGAATTTACCTTTTAATTTTTTTTTTGTTGTATCTGAAGAGAAATCAGTAATTAATTGCTGCATGTTGGGCAGGAAATACTCCTGGTTACTAGAAAAGATTAGGCGTTTGAGGAGCAGCCCATCTCGCTGCTTACAAGTGATGCGCAGTATCATTAATTATGTCGTCTAGTTACTTGCTTCCCCTACTTCTTCCATGCAGCCCGATTGATGATTTGTTTTGTAGAGTTTGACCAAATTAGAGAATACAAGTCCTCCATGATAAATTTAGTATTTTGATGATATATAATGGACAAATATCCAAAGCCCATATAAAAAAAAAATTAACCATTCAAATTTGTGTCGGGATGAGGCATCCCCATGACCCATAACTCAAATCCTCTCTAAAATAATTGAAAATTAATATAAAGATTAAATACTATTTAATTTTGTCATGTATTTACTTTTGTTTTGATAATAGCAAAGTGGGGGGTAAGATTAAGAATGAACAAGAATGACAATATCTGGGGGGTACTTTGATGGATCCAGGGTGAGAACAAAGCTGTCCTTTGTCACATGGAATTTTCAGAAACCAACCAGACAGACAGACAGCCTCTGCACATCATAAGATTAGCAACGGCGTGAGAGGCACGTGCCATAGCCGTCCTACCGTCATACTGGGGTATATGACCTTTTCTTCTCTTTCTTTGCTTCTTTTATCTTTTGGGTCCCCAAACCTTCCAGTTGTACTTATTCCAATATTCTACTCTCTTGTAGTCAAATATTTTTTAAAATAAAAATTATATATATAATCTATTTATTTCCGTTTTTCTTTTATTTTCTATTCCTCAACCGTTAAAATCCTCCTAACTTCGCAGGAGCACGTAACCTAGTAAATTGGCAATTATGTTATTCTAACAAATGATCTCAAATTCAAACCTTATATAAATTCGCAGCTAAATTCAATACTTTAGTATTTTTTTAAAAAAGAAATACTTTAGTATTTTAATATATGAGATTCACTTTTAGCCTTCGAAACTTTGGTAGTGATGAACCTGGTTTGTCTGTGCTTCATAGCAGCAATAAATCTGGATCCGGAATTCATAAATAATTTTATTGATAATGAATAATTTTTATTTTAAAAGGAATATCATGAAAGATATAAATAATCTTTCAACTATAATTTTTTTAAAAAAATAAAATAAAATCTGAAACAACAGCACTTTCACTCATAGTGTCCCGGAATTTTTTTTCCATCCTCACATTGCAAACTTCGAACATATGGCCGCATGAGAATCCAAACAGGATGCATCACCACTCAAATGATATTTTTCAACTATTCCAGCATGTGTGGATTAGTTATATTATAATTAATTATGAGAATAAATAATTTTTTATAATTAATTATGATAAGTTGTTATATAAAAAAATAATTTATGTTTAAATATTTTTAACTGAAAAGTGATATTGAAGAAATGAAATGTATTTAAATTTTACTATTGGATAGATAATGAGATATAGAGGTGAAATAAATGATTATGAAGAGATGGAAGTGGAAGATAATTTGATTTTGATAAGTGGAAGATAATTTGATTATGATAAGTAGAAAATTTTTGCTTCTCCCATATTAGTGATTTTTTAATGTTTTTTTGTTTGCCAAAGAGTGATTTTTTTTATGTATAATTGATTAGTGGTTGGCAAACCTTGATAATAAGTAATTATGGGCTCCAATAAGCAATTATACCATGTACCCAAACATGCTCTTCACCCTCATAAAAATTTAAATGGATTCACATTTAGATAGGGAGGAAATAAAAGAAAGAGAAAAGTATGGATAAAAATAATATGGGAAAAAACATCTTCTCCTATTCGGATTAAAGGGGATACAGGGGAGGAAGAAAAGGTGAGGTAAAAAAAATAGGAAGCCTACATGGTTTTCCTCCAAAATTTTCTCTTAAAAAATGAAAAAATTTTAAAGAGAAAATTTATTTTCTAAAATTACCCTTATAAAATGCTTTTATATATTAATGTTATCTACCACTATAAGTAACAACTTTGTGTTATTGGCACTCACTAGTCGCCACCCTCCACTGTATACCAAATGCCACCGCCATAGCCAATCATCATTCACCGACCACTACCATCACTGGTCACCAACCACTATCACTCGTCACCAGTCACTAGCTCCTACCACCACTAGTCACTAGTCATCGCCATAGTCATTGCCACTGCCAATCGCTGATTGCCACTTTCAGTCACTGGCTGCTACTTCTGGTCATTAGCCGCACCACCAATCACTGGTTGCCGCCTTGATCGTTGGTTACCGGCTGCCACCGCCAATTATCAATCACCAACCACTATCACCCGTCACCACCTTGTTGTATAAAATAAGTTGGGTGAAAATATTATTTATATAAGTTATTTTTATTCATATGATAAGGATTAATTATACTTTTACTAACTGAGATATTTTAATTTTTATAAAATAAATAAATTTTCCCTCCTCTTTATTTTCTTTCCTTATCTAAACATAAAAATAAAAAAAATATTTTATCACCACTTTTTACTTGGAGAAAAAATATTTTATGAACACTTTTGTCTTCCCACAATTTTCTCCTCTCTCTGTTGTCTTTGGTTCCATCTTTTACTCTCATACGGAGAAAGCATAACTCTATGTTCCATCAACTCATCAAAATCTTATGCTTGTCCCATCCTCAATTCAATTCTAAGATTATGACAGTGTTCACATTCTTTCGTGCAAATCACACGTTATTAACACATTGGATTCATGGATTAATAGTAGTAAACCACTCACCAAAATGAAATTACCGACAGTCAATCTCTTCCTAATCATTCATTTTAAATTCAAATTGCTACTTGGGATCACATATCTCGTTATCAACATTCAGAAAAAAAGAAAAAGAACAATGTTAATGTAGCATGTGATTATAAAAATACACCCTTAAAACTACGGGGATAAAAAATTACGCAGACAGCGACATCTTAATCCTATATAATACATATTTTTTTTTCTTACACAGATTCTAGATGAAATCTCATTCTATTCGTAGAAAATTTGTCAGACAGAACAAAATTCAGACAACATAGCAACTGATCAACAAGATAATTTTCCAAATCCCCACATAGAATGGTATCTAATAATAAGGTAAACATTTTAACAATTCTCTCCTTCGCCCGTACTAACTATTGCCCACCTTCTGGTTCTTGTTCTTGTTCTTCTTCTTTTACCTCCTGCTGGGCCTCCTCCTCCTCCTCCTCTGGCGCCGCCACATCTTCCGCAGGCGGGGGTGGCGGGGCCGGAGGAGGAGGGGGGATTCTACCGTCGACACAGGAGGAGCATTTGGTCTCGACCCAGCTTTCGAAGTCGTACTCTCCAAGACCCATGACCCGACGACCCGAACAGAGCCTGCCAATCATGCCCGCTATGACGCCCAGAACAGTGATGACTGCAAGAACGGCAATAACGGGTCCAACCGACCCGTGAGAGGAACGGGTCGGATAAGCCTGCTGGTTCAGCTGCATCTGGGGAGGCTGATTTACCATTGGGGTGGACATGATGTTGGTTTTGAGGCTTAAACTCTGAAACAGAGTAGTAAACAGAAACCATAAAAGTGAAAAGGAATCCTTGAGGGAATTTACGGTTTGTGTCCTTGAAAAATGCAAAGAAAGAAAGAAAGACTTCGTGGGCTTACAATAAAGAAGGAGGAGGAGGATCGGAGGATGGAATGTTAGAAGAATAGAGACGGGTACGTTCAGAATGCTTTTTAGTGTGGGTTCTCTTACCTTTTACCCAAATTAAGGTATAACACTTTCTTTTAGGGTTTGAGGTGCTAATATTGGCAAAGTGTAATCGTTCTAACCCCATGAGACTGTAGGGGTAACCCCAAGAAAAAGCAGCTTTTGATACAGAGACTCTCCTACTCTACCACTCCCTCCCTTCTTTTGATATTTTCTTTTAGCAAAAATAATTTAAATTGTGTACTTGGGATCTTCCACGCCAAGTTTCAATTCAATAACCTAGCCTTACTTTCTTTTTCCCCCCTTAAAATCACTTTGTAAAGTTAAGTAAATTTAGAAGATCTCAAGACATAACCAATTCACCTGAAAAAAGTTGTGCCACACAACGCTGAATGCTTTGTAGTGTAAAGATATTATCGATGTTTGAAGAATTAGTGTGCATCAATGGATTCCATCAGGAAAAGAAAAAAAAAAAGAATAATTTCAACATTACTGAAGAAAGAAGAGAATGATACATCCTAAATCTGTCAGACGTGACATCCTTCTGCATCTCCAAATGAATAAGGGAACAGTAGCTTCAGATTTTGGGAATTCGAGAACAGTATCTGATGGCTTGTTTTGGGGGAAAAATATTTGTAAACATCCTACAAAAACTATAGTACTTGTAATAATGATGCTGAGTTAAATTAAAATCTACTCTCTAACGAATTTTTTAATAATCTGATTTTTTTAAAAAAATTATAATTTTAAATATAAGTTACTTTTTATAAATTTTTAAAATATTAATTATTTTATTTTTAAGACTATCTATTTATAAGGAAGAGAAAAAAGTAAAATATTTAAATTTTTTTATATATTTATTAGGTATAAAAATAAAAATTATATTAATTTTAAAATAATTTTAATATTTTAATAATTTTTTTTATTTTAGTGAGTTAATTAAATGCGAATTGCGTTGAGGATGTGAGAGAGTAAGTTGAAAATATTGGACCAAACAAATAACTTGTTTGAGACTGAGGGCATATTATATTTTATGTCTGTCCTTTATGATTTTGATTTGATGATGGAAGATACTATCGAAGTGCACCGAATGGAGCATGTCAATGTGAAGATAGACGGGGTTAGCATGACGAGGCAGATCATGAATATTAAATTCTCGAGTTTCATTACATAGGGAAGAGATAAGTTCAAGCTTTTGCTTTTGTCCCTTGAAGGTCAAAAAAAAGTTGAAATTACTATTATTATTATTGTTTTCCTTGCATATATTTTTTTTTACAGGAGAAAAAATATTTCGAACAATACAAAGTTTGATTGCTTTCCCCCTTGGAGTACGGACTATGCACTAATTGGACCGCTCCACCCCCCACCATTATATGCATTATTGAGCTCCATCATTATCTGCTACGTACAAAACAAATATTAAACAAGCATGTTCTTATCCCTGGTGAGTAGGATGCCCATAAATAATATTGATTAATTAGCTTATACTATATTCTTAAGAATATATGTATAATTAGAATCAATTTTATTAGTTTTGCAAAATGGAAGACTGGTTTAGTGGTTTTCTGGGTTCAGATCGATGGAAGAATAATTAATTATACACAATACCAGACAGCAGAGTTGATTAATTTCGAGGTGACTGTACAAAAGGTAATGGGGGCATCGTCTTGACTTTTGTATATACTCTTTTTTGACTCTCGAGTACACTTTGTCGGCTTTTCTTTTTGAATCTCCCCTTCTAATTACAATGCTTTCTCCCCCACAGAGTGCAGGACCAACTACAAAAGATGCAGTAGACGTACTATTTAGCTGTTCACAAGCGGAGACGTGACTCTTCTAACTTCTGGTACTTGTTGATATATAACGCTAAAAAGATGCCCTTTTTGTCTTACAAATGATCCATATTGCATAATAATATGGGCCAGTTGAGCCCGTTAAACTGGCCCAGCTTTGACCCCATTAATCTTGTTTTGATGTGCTCCTGAAAGAGAATGACCGTTCATTAGCATTACTAGTGTGTTACTACCACCTCTTATTTGTTGTCGCCATTCACAACGACTGTGACACGGATAGATCAAACACACAAATTAAAGGCTATTGGCACCGCCAGTTTTCAATGCGATGGACTTATCTACACAAGGTTACGCTCACCAGATAAGATTCATTACAGTTTACACAATCAGGTACTAAGTTAATCTTTTGTTGTTTTGATCTTAATTAACAGAGCCACATTTGGATCTAATTTGGCCATTCTGGCCGGTAAGAACCCCGACACTACTGAGCTTGACCATGGACGCTGCAAAATCGTTGGAGAAAGCGAAGGGGTTGAGACTATAGTAATTGACTAAGTTAACAGCTCGGGGATCAGCAGCGAGAGCTTGGTCAGATTGGAGGAGTCCCGAGTTCTTGAGGAGGTTGGTATAATAAGCGTTGTCGAAACTGAAGGTGGAAGCTGCATCGAGAGGAGCTAGGTTGCTGTTTGAAGTGTCTCTGTCTGGACACATGCTTTGCAGATTCGACAGAAGCAGCGAATCCAGCGATGGATCCGGTTTGCCTGACCCACTGAAGTTAAACAGCCTGGGTTTGAACGTGAAGCACTGCGCAAATCCAATTGTGTGTCCTCCTATATGTATATATAATATAGTTCATGTTAATGATCGAAGAAGGAACATGTTTGATACTAGTATATATATATAGAGAGAGAGAGAGACAGAGACAGAGAGATGAAGAAGAACCTGAAAGGACAATGACATCCCTGAAGTCAAGACCCTTAGAAGTGAACTTGGCAGTGATGTTGTCAAGAGGCTCGAAAGGTGAGGGAATCTGTTGGTTGGCTGCATCCATACTTGCTGTTACTGAATCTCTTCGTCCTAATCCCACAGGCCAAAATGGCCCTCCAGCCTAATTAATTAATTATTACGTACGTCAGTCAAATGAACACTTAATTATTGAAAGTAATTATAATTATATAATAATGTACTTGTATGTATATATATGTACCTGAAGAACAGCTTCTCTGGCTGCGAGGGCTAAGATATCAGCACAGGACACAGTGGAGGGACGACAGTACCTTTCAACGTCGGCTTTGATGCTATCAATCACTTCAAAACCTCGGAGTGAATTCCGATTGGGCCCTGCGTTCTTTTCTCCTTTCATTTCTGTTGTGTCATCCAGAAGCACTGACCCATCGCATCCCTACACATTACTCACTTTCACTTATCATCTAATCTAATCTTCCTTTTTACAGCCTTCTCTTTTCTTTTCTCTGAACTTTGAAACATTAAAGAGGTTCTGATTTAGACATTTAGCTAGTCCCCACAACCAACACTCCTTCATAATTAATTGTTACTTTTTATTAATATAAGTTAATAATTAATATTAACTACTACAGAGGCACGATAATTTTAATTTGGACTAAATTTATTCCCAATTCTTTCTCCCTGTTAATGTGTGCTGCTTCATAAAATCTTATATCTTGTAAAAATTTTAATAAGTCAACTATTTATTTGTTTTTAACAGTACACAAGATCAACACTAGTTATAACATAAGAAGAACTCTCTTTTTGAAGAAAAAAATCATTATAGTAAGTTTTTTTATAAAATTTTTATGTCATTTTTTTTGTAATATTAACTGGTTTCCAAAAGCCATATAAAGACCAACCAATTTGAATTGAGTTGGGTTAAACCATATGAGTGTAATGTTCTCCTAACAACAATTTCTTCCAAGAGTCAAAGGAAAACTACTTAAACCAATATTAACTTGTATGTCATCTTTTATTTTAGTTTCATAAAGCCTACTATCTGTAAACAACTAGAATATATGTCCGAACAGAACTATAATATATATATATATATATATATCAAAACTTGATACTTCCCTTTCATTGGGGTGTTCAAAGTGTTGGGCAGCAGGTGATAAGGACACCAGAGCACTGCGACACTAATATATACTACTACATAGGACAAAGCCATGCATAAATCCAGTTTTTTTTAATCGATAAACTAATGTGTTAAAAAAATTTTAAAAAAATTATAATTGCACACGTACAAATCTCAAAATAATATAACATTCAATAAATTTTCAAAGGAATGAATATTTATAAACAAAATTCCCCGACATATGATTGTCCTTGTCAATCTCATGTATAAGCTATACAATTGGCTGACTTCCCGATACATATTTGGGAAAAAAAAAACTCAAATAATTTCTTCCAGATTAATAATATCTAGGCATGACACTGATTAGGAGATCTGAACTCCGTTTTAATTTCATGATATGAGTAGCATCTGCTTAATTTACAATGAATATAGATATTTAACACCTGTGTGATTTTATTCACGCATGTGTTACAAAGAATAAAAATACCTTAATTAAATTAAACTAGAACACGAACACAGATGAACATGATGAATACACACACACACATACCATAATATGATATTATTATGTCAGATATAAATGTTCAACACAGGTTAAATACATTATTAATATATATAATTCATTTCTTATAAAATATCCGTCTTTCATTTTTTTTTAAGCAACTCAAGTAAGAAGCGAGGAACAAGGTTTCTCGGATATATTATAACTGAAAAAATTGTGAGAACTACAAAGGTAGAAGAATTTTGTGGAAAAGGATGAATAAAATGAAACATTTACATTTATATGATCCAATCTGACTTGATTTAAATTAGTTGAGATTCAATGTGATTTAAAAAAAATAGTTGATATTATAAAAAAAAACAAGAAACTAGTATTTTTAACCAGTGAGCCTATACATAAGAATCAAAATTGAAAAACTTAAACTACGAGTAATTAGTAAACAATACAAATATGAATAATTTCCAACATATATATATAGAGAGAGAGAGAGAGTCGGTGGAAGAAAACGAAAGTTGTGAGAGGAGAGGAGAGGAGAGCAGTGGAGAGGAGAGAGAAGTTACGTACATCAACAATACAGTCATGGAAGTGAAGACGAAGGAGGGAAGCAGCCATTCTGGGGTCGTTGCTGATGGCAGACCGGACACCATAACGAACAATCATGAGCAAGTTAGGGCATGTTGTGTAGTAGAAGTTGTAGTTAAGGACGTTGTTGCTAGGACCAAAATTATAATTTGGAAACATATGAACAAGGGAACAGCAGGGAACACAGGAAAAGATGAAGATTCTGAGGTAGGAGAAAAGTTTGTTAGACGCCATGGCTTGAGAGAGAGATATTTCAATATCTACTACAACTTCATAAGTTCAGCTTCTTCCTACGGCATGGCATGTCTGTTGAGATGAGGCTTCAACAAGGTTATTTATATATTCTACCTCCATTTATTAATATAAGAGATATTTGGAGACCTATTTTGTTTAAAATTTTGAGGGATAAATGAGAATTGTCCGATACATTTAATATTTTATCCAAAAATGCCTCTAATTACAATTCATTCTCATTAGTTACATGATTAAAGTTATTAACATTAAATGAGAATATTTTTTAAAACTATTTTGCATTTTTGACAACTTTAATGATTTCAATTGCTTTTTTTTATCTGTGTAATTTAGTTATTTATCTTTTATATTAAGAAATGAAGGGAGTATAAGTGATAATTAATTAAATCTAATCAAACTTTTGAGTGTTTGTATAAAAATTTTCAATAAAGCTATTATTTATAAGGAAATAATCAATGTTACCAATGGGAGTAAGGTTGAGTGGAACAAAACTATGGCCCTTAAATATGACTGATGGTTTAAATTTTTTAAATAAAAAAAAATTATATTGAAAGAGCTAATTACATTTGAATATGAAAATACTCGAATCTAAATTGGATGGCAATATTGGATGTTAGATACTTCTTCTAATTTGTAAAAATTGTCATTTTAAGACTTTTTACATAAACTAATAAAGTTACTAAATAATCTAGAATATTATAAAATTTAATAATATTTTATTAAAATAATCTTATTTTAAATGCTCTCTTAAATGATTAATTTGTTATTAATAATGGATAAGACAATAAGACAAATAATTAATATTTCACTTACATTTTAAAATAATAAATATAGTAAAAAACTCTTAAATTAGGAGAAAGTTGTTGTTTAAAAAAAAAAATTTTTTTATTCCTTGAAAGCATGAAGCTTCCAAATTCCATTGCTTTGTGTACAAGCACGAAGGAATGTCTGATTGAGCTCATTGGTCAATCTTAAAAGTGGCAGCACCATTATCGTCGCTAAAACTCCAACCTAATCGGCCATGCATGCGCCACCTAAACTTTTGCCATTATTCTACCACGAGCACTAATATATTAGTAATTTTTTATGTGATAGGCATCCATTTATTTCATGTTATATATGTCTTTGCAACTAGTTAATTTTATGCCTTTTTTTTTCTTTTACTATATATATTTGCAAGTTGAAGATGAAATTAAATTATTTTAATTTTTATTGAATAAATTTCGTTCCCCATATATTTTATGTTTTTGTAATTGGTAATTCTCTAGCTAGGTAACAATTTGTAATGGTTTTTATTTTTTCAAAAAGTATTTTGTAGTACATTTTGTAAAATTTGAAAAATGACATTAATTGCAGCTATGTAAATTAAATTTAATTACATTTTCTATTTTAACTATTTAATTAAAGAGATAAAAATGTCCAATTAAGCTTATTTTATATATGAATAAGAAATGACAAATTTATGAGTTGATATACATGATGTGAAAAAGCACTTGAAACAAAAGGGGAAGTAGAAAATTTTCAGAACAAAATGACTAGGATCTCACATTTGATAGATAATTAGAAAAATTTTAGCTTAGTCTAGAGCACTACTGTGGATGCACAATGCACTACTCTTGAAGATAAGATAATCTCTTTGGACTAAGCTTAAGTGGCCATGCAATTATATATGCCTCCAAATAGTCACAATAGATGCTTCCTGTATATGTATTTGTTATATTCACAAAAAGTAACTTATGTATTTGTTATATTTCACTGGTGAGATCAGCATATACTTGATCTTAGCCAAAAAGCTGAGAAAGATATATAATAATGATACTATATAGTTGACAATATATATTTCATATGATAATGATAATGGAATTCACTATGCTTTGATCCCATTCAATTAATTTAGAAAGTGATCAATATCCACACTCTTCTTCTCCAATAACTTTGCCGATTTATCCCTCCATTTATGAAAATTTTTTTATTAGAACCCTAACTTAACTTTACAATTCGTCATTTTTAATAGGGATGGGGAAAGACTAGGCTAGGTTGGGTTCACTAGCAACTCGAAGCCCAATCTTGTATGAGGCTCGAGGTTCATAAACTAAGCTCGTGGCCTAGTCTAGCCTGGACATAACCTGAGGCCAGATCGGTCTAGTTCAGACTAGACCGAGTTTGGTTTGCAGCAAGCTTTTCTTTTCTCAACTAAAAAGAAATCAAACTCCTTATTGAAAAAAAGAAGTCCCTTGTCCCCTTGTGATTCCATAATTTCTCAATTTCCCACCCAATTTCTATGAGAAGTGAAGCAATCTCAAAATAAACAAGAAGAAGAATTCAACAAATCTGGCATCATGCATCATATATCACAAAAATAACTCAAACTAAATCAACTAAACTCAAGAAGAAGAAGATAATCATGTCAAATAAAAGCTAATTCAAAGAACAATCTGGCATCAATTGTCAAGTATGTGGATGCAGATTAGGCAATGGCGCACATAGATTTGGAGGACATAAATCAGGAAACGGTGGTGATGATGATCTAGATTTGCATGTATTAGGAAACATCACACATAGATTTGGAGTATAGAAACCACAATTTTTCTTCACTAATGCCTTTCGATGGTCTATATTGAGGAAAGTTGATAGCAACTCGAATGATGATGTTGTTCCTCATTGTCATTCTCTAGGATTTTGCTTCTCATCATGGCATTCCCCTAGTTCTTCTACATTGGTCTCTCTATACTTAAACAATGAAAGGATGCCATAGATGAACAAGAGGAGGAGAGGCAACGATCAATGTAGAGGAGAGCCATGGAAGCACTTGCAGACGAAGGAGGTGTTGAGTAAGGCAACAATTCACATTTGGTGCTCATCAAATATGATGAGTATTGTCTCCTTATCACAATTTGAACCGTTTAGATTAAAACTGAACGGTCTAGATTTAATTTAATTTTATTATTATATTTTTAATATATTTTTATTTTATTAGATGCACAATCTAAAATAAAGATAATTTAATAACTGTTATTTTTTTAAAAAAATAATCTTATCATTTAAAGAAATCAAATTAAAAAACTTTAGATTTAGACTATTTAGATTAAAATTGGATGGTCCAGATTTCACTAGAGTGATGGTGCGATGGTGCTTATGACTCTGATGAGTATGAAATGTGAATTCATGAGACAAAGGGAGAGTCACAAAGAATGGAGGTGAAGGGGAAAGGAAATGGTGACTCTTGCATTGAAGTGAATTGGGAGTTTAGGGTTAAAGATTTTTCATTTGGCTCAATAAATAAATATATATTTAAATGTCTACCAAAACAAATAAATATATTAAAATAAATAAATAAATAATCACTGAGTCAAACCAAATTAACTAGTTTGAAAGTTTGGCTCAGAACCCGGTCTGACTTGATCAATCAACCTAGTTTGAACATTGGGTTTTCGGTTCCAAGTTAATAAGACCAGGTTACTTCTAGTTGAACTAGGTTGATCTGATTTAGGTTTTTTTATCCCTGTCCCTAATTTTGAATTTTTGGAAATTGTTTAAAAATTAAATAGGCAAACCTCACAAAAATTAGTTAATGCATGAATTGAATTTTAAACATGACAAACTCTCTAAATGCTATTTGTTTATAAGAAATTTTAGATCATTTGACAATAAAATAGGAAAAAAAATAAATATGGCCAATTTATCCCTCCATTTATGAAAAATTATTAATTAGAGCCCTAACTCCTAACTTTACAATTCGTCATTTTTAGTTTCTGGAAATTTATTTTAAAATTAGATAGGAAAACCTCACAAATTAGTTAATGCATGAATTGACTTTTAAACATGACACATGCAGGTTAATCATTTGATTATGAAACAGGAAAAAAAATAAAACATGGCCCATGCAGGTCTCGAACCTGCGACCTTCGCGTTATTAGCACGACGCTCTAACCAACTGAGCTAATAGGCCACATGTTCAAATTACAAAATTAATTATTAATAACAATGATTACCTAAGGACTTTTTGTCATAGCTTTATCATATTCTCCATTGGTATTGAGAAATTAAAATGAAGATAAGGAAAAGGCATTTCAATGAAAAAGATCCAATTTTTTAATTAATATTAATAAATAATATGCTCCATACAAAGCTTCTTGTGTATGACAATAAAAAAGTTATGAATAATGACATACATACAAGACATTATTTTTTCTATATACACACGCTGCTACTACTACTATTTTGTAAATAAAATTTTATGAATATTATATATATTTATGTATATACACACATACAAGATATTATTTTGTATACGCATACTCTACTACTACTACTAGTACTATTAGGGTATGATAGTCAAACCTATGTACATGTGCTCCTTAAGGCATGTGGCTTTCCAATTTTAAGACATCAATAAATATGTTTCTCAAAATTGAACTCTCAAATGTTTAATTCCCAACCTATGGTACCCTAACCTATGAAACACCGATACTTAAAAAATATAGATGCGTCCGTATTTGATACACGATATAATACATGTATTGTTATTGTGCATACGTATCCATTGGTATCTTTTTGTATCCATCGGTATCGTTTCAGATTTTTGCAATAAAATAAAACCATTTGAAATTACTATAAATATTTTATGATTTATTTTAACATTTATACTATAATTTTTAGAATATTTAATACTCATTTTTCTTTTAATGAGTGAATTTGGTAATTATACATATAAATAATTACATTAATAATATTATATAAGTATAAATATCAGTCACCCATATAATAAAATTTTAAAAATTGTCATATCTTTCGTATCATATCCAATACATGTACCCGTATCAGTAATATATAACTCCCAACAAGATAGGTGTCTTGATTAAGTGTTTAACTCTCTAGTGTTAAACTATCAAATTAAATTTGAATAGTTTAGATTTAAAGTTTTTTATTTTAATTTTTTTAAATGATTTCATCATTTTTTTTTAAATAACCATTATAAAATTATCTTTATTTTAAATTTTACATCTAATAAAATAAAAATATATTGAAAATATAATATTTGAAATAAAATTAAATCTGGATAATCCAGTCTAAACCTAGATAATCCCCACATATGACGAGCATTCGGTGTTTAATTAAAATTCACAATAGAGTGCGTATAAGTTTGATTATAATGGCCTCGAAAATTAAAATGAGACAGTTTACTTCACAAAATAAAGAAGATCAAGTGCCACCAAAGGCATGTTTTGCCCTTTATCACAAACATTCCCTGCGTAAATTTTCCATAACTGAAAATTAAACAAATCATAAAGATTAGTAACATATACACAATGCTAGCTTTTACTGCTCTTCCTATTTCCCTCATCTTCATTCATTCTTGACCAATCTTAACTAAGAAAGCAAGATTTTTAGATAAGAATCAAACTTATGCTATCTATTATCCAGACTTCACTCACTTAACCAGCTAAAATATTCATGAAATTTCAAAATATACTCTGATAAATATTGGTAAATATATAATCTGATCACACCCATTTCTTTTTTCTTTTCTCTTTATGATAAAAGCATACATTGACAAGTCCGAGGGTTATTTAGCATTAAAGAGGCAAATACAAAATTGTAATAACTGCTACAATGTAGTGTTTACAAAGATTAAAGCAAATGTTACAAAAAAAGGTCACTAAGAGCAGAAAGCAAACAAAACTATTTCATAGCAGCAGAGAGCAGAGGACAAAACTTGAGGAAGAGGCCATGGGCCATTATTACTCTTGAGGTGATCTGGGTAGAGCAGAAGTAGAAGTAGAGGAAGAAGAAGAAGAAGGAGTGACAGGCTTGCCCCTTCCCATGGTGAAGCCTCTGGTACCATCGGGCATTCTGGGGCCCTTGGTGGTGGATTTTGCAGAGCCTTCACTCACCACAACAGCAGGGCTGCTCGGCTGACATGGAAGGGCTAGCAGTCCACGTCCTCTTCCCTTCCCACGTCCTCTCCCCCATCCTTTCTTTGATCCCACTCCATTTTCTTCAACCTATCCAAGTATTCAACTCAGACACTCTTCTTTCAGAAATGCTCAGACAAAACCAGGTTCAATTCAGGTGGGGATGAAAGTTATGCTTTTTCCTATTGTTTATTATGATATTGTTATTGTTATTCAACAATACCTGTTCTTTTTTACTACTTTTACAAAATAAGGATACAGAGGTGGTTTTTCATTCACAATTTTTTTTTATTTCTTTTATTTTTCTATTCCTTTTCCATGTATCCAATGAGCCACCAGTCTGTAGAGGAAGAGGAGAGTTCTGTTAAAAAAGTGAGCATGACATGGCAATATTATCTCTTCGTAATCGGTTTAGTCTACCATATCAGGTTTATCTAATGCTCTCTTCATTCTTTAGGTATTTCTTGTCAGAATTTTTTAAATCATTATAACATTTGGAAAGACTCTTTTTAACAGGAGGCAATAATGTGATAAAAAGATCAGGAAAAGAAAAAGTCTACGTGTTATATTTTTATTAAAGAATTTAATAACAAGTACTTTATGAACTGTATCTAAATCTTTATTTGTTTATGATTTCTAAAAGAACTAAGAATTCCGAACAATGATTTTGGATTTGAGATATGAAATAAGGGCTAACACATGGAATGACACTTACATTAGTCTGAACCATCAAATGGTCACTGTTGTATGGATGAGAAGAATCCTCAGCAGGTTCAGAATTTAGCATCTCATTTTCCTCAAGAAAGCCATCGAATTCCAACTTCTTACTCTTCAAAACGGATCTTGGCTGCAAATTTTACATGAAAACCTATCAAGAGGAAGAGGAGGAGAAGGAGAAATGCAGACACAAAATACGAAACAAGATTGATAGGAGGTGTATGTACCGAGCACCTAAGCAGCAACCTAACACGCATCCCATTTCTCCAATTCCTATCATCCTTTAACTTGTCAACCTGATCAGTTTGACCAAGTCATTCCTGTTAGAAGATAAAAGAGCTGTATACTATGCATCTCTATATTAAAATTTATAGAGAATGTAACTCACCGCTTTCTCAGCTATATGTGATGTCTCATATTCCACAAGTGCATGGAGCTAAAAGAGATGCACAAGCAAGCAGAGGTAAGAGAAAATCAGGTATCTTTTAATCAGCGAAACAAAAATTCTTGGGTAGATCCACCAAGCCAATGAAGAACAGACATATAAGCATGTCAAAGATGAATTTTCCTAAATCATTTATTTGTCTCGCATGTCTATTCATGTTTGATTTAGTCTGTAATTTTTCTGCATATTTATCTACCTAAAAATTTCTCCAACACAACATAGTATGGTGTATTCTCTATACCTTGTTACTGATGAGGATGTCACCTTTTGGTCTGGGAGAACCAGATTCCTGGGGATGGCAAATCCTGATTGTTTTCACACTGTTCACAGATCAAGCATCATTTACAGTCTTTTTGGAAATGAAAGAAACTCAAGAATGAAAGTTCAAAAATTAAATGCAGGGTTGGTAAATTAAATCCACCTTCCAACAACACTAAATATTTTCAGAAGATTTTCATGGGAATGATCTTCAGGTAGATTCTCTACCACAACAGTACGAGACTGCAAAACAAAAGACAATCACGCTGTATAGAAGTCACTTTGAGAAGGTCCAAGTGTACAGAAAACTATCTCAGAGCTTTACCTGCAATTCCTCTTTCTCCTTATCAGTGAATGGTTGCTTACGTTTAACCTTCTTTCCATCAGTAGTCAAAACCTTCAAAAAAGTAATCATAAAGCAAGCTGAAAAGGGCCTAACAAATTATTTTTACGGCATGCATAAAATTTCCATTCAATAGACTTACAAGTTTTGAAGAAGAACGAAGTGCTTGGGTAAGGATATGAACATTTCTAGTGAGGGACTTGACCTTTTTGGTGGAAGCAATAAGGGATATAGGAACTGTCAATAAATCAATATCCACCAATTATGAACTATTCCAAGTAGGAAGGAAGAGTTATGACAAATACGATTCCAAAATCCTCACCATAACCTTCAGGATCTTTGTTCATCTGTTTCAGGAAGGATTCATTTGCTAGCAAACTCATGTCACTAAATTGATACTCCACCTATATATTATATCCACAACATTTTTTAAATTGATAAGTAGCTCAAATATAAATTCAAATTTCAGAATAAGTGCTAAAGCAACCACCTAAGAGATTGTGCTTATTTGGATAAGGAAATTTAAGTGATTATGGGATCCATAAGTGATTATATGTTGAAGTTGTCAAATAGAAGTAACTTTTCAATAAGCATTTATGCCTCAAATAAGTGCTTATGGAAGAAGTTGATTTTTTCTGCTTATGATAATCACTTATGCTCCTATAATTACTTATTTCATTTTTCTTCTCATTATCCACCTAATAATCACTTAAATCTTAATATCCAAACATATTTCTTTTCTCAAAATCACTTATGAGGTAAAAATATTCAAATACAAATCACTTTTAACATAATCACTTATTCTCATAATCACTTTTGACATAATCACTTGTTCTTAGGGTGTGTTTGGATTAGATTATGAATAAGTGATTATGAGGATAAGTGATTATTTATAAGTGATTATGAAAATAAGTGATTATGTCAAAAGTGATTTGTGTTTGGATATTTTTACCTCATAAGTGATTTTGAGAAAAGAAATGTGTTTGGATATTGGAGTTTAAGTGATTATTGGGTGGATAATGAGAAGGAAAAATGAAATAAGTGATTATGGGAGGATAAATGATTATCATAAGCTGAAATTTTCAGCTTTTTCCATAAGCACTTATTTGAGGCTTAAGTGCTTATGTGATGGAGTTGTCAAACATAAACAACTTTTCAATAAGCACTTATGTACCCCATAAGTGCTTAAAATTGCTATCCAAACAGGCTCTTATAATCACTTATATATTATCCAATCCAAACACACCCTAAGCTTATGGAGATCAAATTCTGAATAACATTAGGAAAGAGAATCTAATAAACAAAATTCATAATGAATCCTAAGACATTAAAAAGGAAAGAAGCAATAGATAATGCATATAGGATCATCATGATAAGTATTATCCAAAAACAAAATAGAACTGACGACAAATGTAGGAAATATTCTAATAATTCAAGACTAACAAACTTGGAAACCTATATATATATATATATATATTCTTCAAAACAAATATAAAATCCAAGACAGTAAAAAGGAAAGATGAAAAGAGGCTATAAAGGTAATGCGAATGTGGTCCTAATAATAAAGATTATCCAGAAATAGAACAGAACAGATGACAAAAGCCATAAGAAATCATTTAGAAGATACCGATGAATAAAGCAACACAAAAATGAAAGAGGGCCAAAAAACCTGTTTGATCCTCTGCCCAAATATAAAATTAAAATCCCAAGACAGTGAAAAGGAAAGAAGAAAAGAAAGGGAAAAGGCAACGCATATGGCGTCCATTGACAAAGATTATGCATAAACAAAATAGAACCGATGACAAAAGCAATTAATAATACCTTATAAAATCGAGATCAACCAAAATGGAAAACCCCAAAGTAGCATAACATATTGTTCTAGCCAAACATAAAATCTGAAGACAATGAAAATGAACAAAGAAAAGAGTGAAGAGACAATACTCATGGGTCATAGTGATATACGTTATCCAAAAAACAGAATAAATAACAAATGTAATATGAAACCGTTTGCATGATCAAGACCGACCAAGATGGCAATACAAAAACAACAACGTATTCTTCTACCCGAATATAAATCTCAAGACAGTGAAAAGGCGATGCATACGTGGTGAAGGTGATAAAGATTAATCAGAAACACAGATGAGACCAGAACAGATGATTAATGCAACAAGAAATACTGCACAAAATCAAGACCAACCTTGATGGAAACCCAAAGAAGGTGAGAAAAGAGCGAAAGGCAACCTGTTTGACGATCTTCTGCTGAAGATCATGAGTGAGGACATTCTTCGAGCAGTTGGGCAGTGCCACATTGTTAATGGAGATCAAACGGGAGGAAGGATCCTGATCACCGACATGGAACCAATCAGAAGCACCAGCCCCACCAAGAATCTGAAAGAAGGGAAAGAAATAACCCGAAATCGGCATCTGGGCATGCGATCTCGGCACAAATTCAGGTGCTTGAGCATTCAACTTAAAGGTGGAACTGGGTGTAGTAGTTTCTTGGATATTGCTCTTCTCCTCTGTTAATGGGTGTGCCTGTGACATTTTTGCCTTTTCTTCTCTCTATTCTATGTTATTCTATTCTCTCTCTCCCCCTGTGATTGTGATGTGGTTAGAGAAAGTAATCCTTGTGAAATGTAGAAAGAAACCTATCTCTCTCTCTCACACTCTTTTCCCTGATGTTAGTTACTGTATTTCGATGTTAAATCCGTGTTTCGCGTCCAAAGACTCACTCCTATACCGTTAGTTATGGGTTTGACTATAATTTTGAGGTCGTTATCCTGCCACAGAGGCCACGCATTTTCTTCTTCTTCTTCTTCTTCTTTCAAAGCCACATTATCGCCCGCATCTCAAACATGCATGCAAGATCAATGCTTGTTCTATCATCAGAATATGTTACTTATCCTGGCTAAAATGCTTTACATTATGTAACATTTATTCTGAAATGGTTATTTTTTAACTATAAAAAACAATTCCTCTTTTGTAATTCAGATAAAAGTAGCGAAACGAACTTTCTTAAATTATACCAATCTACTTCCCTTTATATTATTCGAGCACTACCAATATTATTGAGTCGTGAGTGATATTAATCATTTTATGATATTGTTAAATTAATACTTGAGATTATAATAACAGTCATCCATCTTGTTAGTATTTTAATTTGTTATTATCTAAACTAAATCAAGTGGTCATTAACTAATTGTATAATCCATGTCCAAGTACTGTACTTCCTTGAATTGTGTACTCTAGTTTTGTATAATTTCTTCTTGGCCTAAACACTTTTTCATACAAGTTTTAAGGTCCAATTTTGTTCTTTTATCTCATTCTCATTCACATTTTCAACGTCCAATTTTATAATATGCTAATTTAGATGTCATATTTGACTAAAAAGAACTTATTAAATGAATAAATACCATAAATTGTGGTCACTAAGGATGGGAGGCTAGCTTAGATGACAATAACGGGATAAGAGTGTGGATAATAACAAAAAAAAAAGATAAATTTTAAATGAATAATGTGATATAAGAGCAAATTGAATCCGTCGGAAGAAAAAAAAAATGATATTGTGGATCTAAACTAATGAATGCACTAAAACATTTATGAATATTAGACATAGGCCGAACAGGCCGCTTAAACAGCCCACATATCGGAAGGCCTAGTCAGAAATCTGGCCCAAGAAATTTATTTGTTTGATAGCCCAATGCCCAGTAGTCTGACTGAGTACTTGCGGAGTTTAAGCAAACCTTAACAGCTAATCGATATATATATATATATATATATACACACTCTGGTTTTTTCATAACGATTTTTAACTATATTTTACATAGATTAAGAAAATTAGTTATTTTTATAAAATTATAAAATAAAAATTAAACATTCTCTTTTTACCTCTATTTAATATAATAATATAATTCATATTAAATATCATTTGACCAATTGAAAATATTTTTTTATCTAAAAAATATAATAATAATTTATGAGAAGAAATAAATGATTGGGATAAAATAGGAAAAATTTTATTAAATATTATAAAATCTCTTATAAAAAGGGTTAGAAAAAACTTCTAAAAAACCCCTTATAAAAATGACTGGAGGGAATATATATATATATATATATATTTGCCAAACACCTAATTAATAAGACAATAACATTATTATTATTATAGTAAATTGTAATATTCATGAATTATAAATGATAATATTATTGATTTTTCAGACTTTGTACCACGTGCAATAGTCAGCTATTTTTTTTTATTTACAAAGGTTAATTCCTCCGTTAAAACAAACGTTGATATCATATCAAAATATATATTTCTTTTGAAGAGAAAATTACTTAACCTATCATCGTCATCATCTTAAATTTGTAACTGTCCATGCTCCGTTAAAATATTTACTATCTATAATCTTGAAAAGCTTGTGTGTTAGTATGAGCCGAATAGGATATGCTACGCTAGAAGCCCTAATAATATTAATACTGCTACTTTTTTTTTTTTAAGTACAAGAGCATATCAAAATTATAGTTAAAAATTAATCTTTTAGAGATGTAGAGGTTACTGAAGTGGATTTTAAAAATTAATTTTTTAGAGATGCAGAAATTATTGAAGTAATTTTATCTCTTCGAATAAAATATTTTTCTGTACACACAATTAGGAATCAAATTTAAGACAATATGTTTCAGGAATCTAATTATTTTTTAAGTCTAAACATTGTTAAGATTTGAAAACTTTAGAAATTACACTTTGACTATTTTTATAGATATAATATTTTGTATTTTGTTTCTATTTAAATTTGTGGATTTAAGTGATGATGGTGAGCAATTGACAATTATTTATGTTTCCGTTTGTCTTATGTATTATTCTTCTCTTGTCTTTGAATCGTGACAAAAATAAGATAAGAAGAGGATGATGAAGTTGGTCAAACTAAACACGATTACCTTCCCAACAAGAATTATCTAATAATAGACAATAGACCTAGGGGTGTTTGATTTGCATTTTTGCAAACCAAAACTGTATTTTCTAACCATCATTTTCTCCCTTTTCATTCAAACAGTTTTGCAGTAAACTTCTCTACTTTTATCCAAACTTTATTTTTGTAAATTGTGGTTATTCTAAAAGTACTTTTATAAAAAGGCAAATCAAATGGGCACTTAATAGTCGGATAAACTTTCATGCAATTTCTCTTGTTTTAGATATGACACTTTATTATGATTAAAATTATGACATATTACCTTTTTTTTTTGAAACTGAAGAACATTTCATTAACTTTTTAATTATATAGCATTTATATATCATATTTAAATTAAATAATAAACATAAATATTAAAAAAACACATCTGATTTTTGACTTCAATAAAATTATTAAAAGTCAATTACACTAATTTTCTTTGAATTTTGGGGAAAATTTTTACTTTTAAAACTTATAAAGATCTTCCTTGATACAAATATATATCCCCTAATTTTATTAAAATTATATAGGCTTGTCTATTTTCAAAATCTAGGTGTTGCTTTCCTAAAACAAATATTAAATTAGGCATAACTCATTAGAATTTCACTGAAATTTCAAATTGCACACTTCACTTCTATTTTTAATTTTTTAGACGTAGTTTGTGTATATTTGAAAAGAGAGAGAGAGATAATATTGTAATCGCGACAATACTAAAAAAATTAGGTAATTTATTGTTTATTTCAAAAGGAGTTTCGGTGAATTTTAAAAGAGGAAAGAAGATTCATGTAATTTTTACAAAAATATGGATAGATTTATGTTTGTCATAAGATTTACTAGAATTGTATGATTTTATCGGACTTAATGGATATATACATATCTATAATTTATTCAATTATTAATTATTAATGAGAATCCTTCAAGTTAGTTTAAAAAGAAAACTTAGTGCATGTTTGGGAAAGCTTTTACAAAAGTGATTTTGAGAAGACTAGATTTTATAGAAGTGATTTTAGTTAGAATAGCTATTGTGAAAATTAATTTATGCTTAAATATTTTTAACTCAAAAGTGATTTTGTAAAACTAAACATGTTTGGATTATCTCATTGATAAGCACTTTTGAATGTGTAATGATTTTATTTTTACAAAATTGATCAATAATTTTTACTTAAAATTATAAATTACAAATAATATGAAATAAAGCCTATAAAACAATTTTAATTTTTAAACTAAATAAACCAATATTGTTATAAGGAACTTAATAATATAATATGACTAATTATCTTCTAAATGTTGTACAATTTGATTTCGAATTAAATCACGAGTAATATTCATATCTCTTGAAGAGGTCATGGTTAGACTTGAGGATGATACCCGATGCTCATTAGTATGATTAGTATCTTCATGCTCCAATGGATAAAAAAGCTATTCTCAACACTATAAAAGCTTCTTTCCTTGGCTTATGCTCAGAATCTATTTTAGCCATAATTATTTTTTTCTAAAGCTCTAGCTGCAGCATCCAAACATAGTGAGACAATTGAGGAATCACTTTTTGAGCTCAAAACTAAGGTTTGGGCTAATTAAAAGTTTTCCCAAACATGTTAGTAGTTTTTAAACTTTTGCATTTAGAGGAATTAGTTTAATTAGCAAGAGATAATAATGTTCTTATATCACCAATTTAATGAAAAGAACACTTGAATACAAATTCTAATTTCTAAACACGCCATATTAAAATATCGCTTCCGTAACAATACAAGAATAGTAATAGACTGAATAGACCAAAAGAAAAGAACTTCTCCCCTGTTCATGAATGTTGTAGGAAAAGATTCTAACCAAAACGCAGAAATCCCTAGCGATTTGAGACATACATTGGAGGGCAAGTGAAGATAGCTTACAACTTAGGTCAAGGAATAAATTTGAATATAGCAATTGGTGGTTACTGATCCACTTTTTACCAAATTACATTTCATTGTGACTACGTTTTCTTCTTTTAATTAATATTTGGATGGATTGGACGGATCCTTTCTTTATACATATCGGCATGGATAAGTATCACTTGGCTCTTCTGTTCTTTCAAAGAATCTTTCTTAGGTTAGGAATAATACTTTATCTCTCTCTCTCTCTCTCTCTCTCTCTCTCTCTCTCTGTGGGACCACACTCTTTATATTTTAGTTTATCTGCCATGTGATATGGTGATTTCTATTCCTCCATGATATTCTATTCTCTGTATTAATACCATTAGAAGTTTCAGAATATTTCCATAAGATTTTGAAATCTGAATCAGCGACTAAAATTATGACAGGGGGAACCTGACAGGGAAAGTGAAGGTGATATAATGAGAGAGGTTCTATCTTTTTCACCCAACGTTTTATATCCCATAATTAAAACGGGGTATATCGCTGTGGGCTCCTTCCTTATATCTTGTCTGCAAGATTCTCCTCTATTATTTTGCATCTGACAGTGACTCTTTTGTCATCAACCCAGATAAACAATGAGGATTATTACTTCTAAAAAAAAGTGGGATATGACTGAGGTTAGGTAAAAGGGTAAAATCTGGGAGATTTGAATTGAACCCTTGACTAGGTTAAAGTTTAGAGCAGGTTCAAAGCTGTATGATTAAGTTGATTGGTTGGTGACTGAAAAGTTTAATCGGCTTCACTTTTTGAATCATGATTGTTACTTTTGGTCTGCGTTGGGATTTGAGTTCTTTAGCTGCATACTGCAATGCTTGGAGAAATCTGCAGAATGAAGAGAAAATGGTTTTCAGGTGGATGACCTGTTCTTGTCAGCCTCAGTGAAGTTATCTGCTTCTTGTCAAATTAAAGAGAGAATGCTAACTCTCATTTACGAGTATCTTAGAGACAAGGACCAGAGATAATTTCCAGGAAGAGGCTAGAATGCTCAATCATGGTGCAAATCATCCACAACAGTCACCAAATCTGAAGATTGAAAAGCAAATTCTGCAAATCTAACCAAGGAGTGCAAAGCGGATCTTCAATCTACATTCCATGTTGCAACCTCATTTCCTTAAAACTAATGAAGCATGCATAGCTCAAAAAATTGGGCGACTCACTGACTGTCTTATCTAAAACATTAGACAAAGAAGTAAACGCATTTTGATGATATGTGGTGAAAATGTCATGAATGGATCTTATTTTGGAGTTCTCATATTAAAACTCAACTTGGATAAATAGAAGGAAAGCTAGTCCTGCAAAATTTCAATAGCCTCTATTCATAGATTCTTTTTTCTTTTAAAGTATGCCGTAATATATCCTTAGGTAGTTGTAAAACTCCTCCCACGTATATTTTTATCTGCAAAATCCATGGTAAAAAGTATCTATACATCATCTTTTCCAGGTTTGTGAATGTGACTTTTCCAGCTAAAGCTCTCAGATTTTTCATCTTCATCATCTTCCATGCTGTCGCCTTCAGTGCGGGATGTCCCTCCACCAGATGCTGCTAATTGGAGGGGACCTTGAGGAGAACCAGACACAGAACTGCTGACCTTGGAGGAGTCATTATGCTGATCGTGGGACATCCATGAACCTCCAAGAGCAGGTGCACCCACGGTAGCCGGTACTTTTCGAGTGTGAAGTCGATATTTCTACAATAACAATAACAAGTAGCCACGTTAGTCGCCAAATCAGATTTCATTTGACATGTAAATCTTACAATTCAAACTTCATAAGACATGCTTGGTCCAAAAAAAGAAAAACTTCATAAGACGTGCCAAACCAAGAATTTGCTAACATATCATCAGTTGGTTTCCTTGAAACCAAACAGGCAAGAAGGAGAACTAGAACAAACAATAACTCACTTGTAAATGACTCTTTACTTCATCGTTGGTCAGGCCATCAACCTGCATGAGTTCTCTAATTTGTTTTGGGGTTGCCGCTGCAATTGAAGAAACCAGAGGTGTAAATTAGATACAAGGAACTCAAACAGTAGTATGATCTGCCTCTGTTTTCAAAATGAACTTTCAGATTGGCAGATCATATGCAATAAAATATTTCGTATCTGTCTTTCATTCTTTTGTCTGATCTCTATCCCCTCCCGAGTCACAATACAAAACATTAAGAATCCTGAATCCATATAATTCCACCAATGAATCTCTCAACTTTCAATACTACGTAACCAAATCTGTCTTCATTCACTCGTTCAGTATCCCATAATTTTCCACCATTAGAAACTAGGAATATTATGAACCTGGATCCCTTCCCTTGCAAGCGCAGTTACTACAAGAATGATTGAAATTTATGTGAAGTTTTAACTCCTAACCTAGAGAACCTCCGAGTTGCTGTAGTGCGTTGACAAATCGCCGGTGCAACTCCGGCGACCAGCACCTCCTTTGTTTCCGGGCAACTTGCTTCTGTAGCTGCTGATGACCTGGTGGTATAATTGGCTGTGTACTAGGAGTAGAGGAGGAAACTGCTCTGCTAGAGCTGCTTCTCGATCCACTTGAACCAGAACCTTCCCTCAAATTTTTAATACCAGGAATCAGAAGAGAAAGCCCATCAATGGAGTCTTCCTTCTCTTCCTTAGTTGGCACTGGTGTCGCAGGGATGCCTGAGTAGGTTGAAAAGGGCAAGAACGCCCTACACCCTTTATCTCTGTTTCTACGAGATTGGAATGGTTCCTCAGGAGGAGATTGTGCCTCTTCTTCAATTTTCTGCTATAATCAAGGAGAAAAAAATAAAAACAAACCAACCTCGCTGAGATCATTGCAAATTGTTTGAACATTTGAACAATACAACATTTACTGCCCATAAAATTTTTCCTTAGACTATTTCACCTTGTCTTCTAATTTATAGTGTTGGCTTTGCTCATAAGCATCATTATCAGTATTCCAGAGCTGAACAGAACTCATCCAATTCTTCTTATCTCTGCATTCCTTTTCTTGCTTATCATCCTCTTTCTGATCACATTCTTTCCTCAAGGGAATAAATTCTTCTAATACTGGCCGAGAAATAGGTGTCCTAAGTTTTGCTGATTCCTCCTTCAGAGTTAAGATTGCTGCATAGAAGCATACACAAAAACAATACATAACCCCACTGATCAGAACAACGTAACAAAACCACCAGGAAACAGAACATTCATCAAACAGGTAGAGATCAATCCACAGAAAATGAAACTCAAAAAGTGAAGGGGAAAATTAAGACCAACCATCATTTAAGAGGAGCATACAGAGAGGAAGCTCACGCTTAAAAGCGTCGATCTTCCTCATTTCCTCTTCCAACCTATTGAGAAACTCATCGAGCCTCAACAACTTGTCGGGGGCGTTCCCGATCGTGGAAACCTCGTAGAGAAAATCAACGATCGTCTTAGGAACAAAAGTGGGTCTCAAATCCAAGCTCAGTTCTGGAGGAACCGAACCCATTTCCAGATCCTTCCCACCCAAATTCAGATCTCTTTCCGGTAAGCTTAGAAGCTGGAGATTCTATGGGGAAAATGGGACGAATTTACAAAGACTGAAAGCCAACAGTGAAGAGATGCAATAAAACAACGAATATATAGGTGGAGGAATAAATCCTAAGGTATGACTATAAATTATAATAGACTATGGGAGAATGTGATTATAGGCTTATCTGATCTGACAAGAAAGAAAATGAAAAAGAGAAAACAGAAAAAATTGAATTTTGAAGAAGGGTTGGAAAAGAAATTTCAATTTTCAAACAGCAAGATTCTGCGAAAGAAGGTAGTGGCGGTGGTGGAAAGAGCATGTACCAGTTTAGACGGGGGTTTGCGAGAAAAGTCATAATCGGGTCGTCGCATATTTAATCCAACATGTGATCTCGGACAACCGGTTTGCCTCAGAACGACGTCAGTGAAATGTCCAAAAACGCCCTTTCAAAATAGTACTTTGACACGTGTACCCCAGTTTTAATGGTTGTTGAATTAGCTCCTCCTTATTAAATATTCTTATCATCAGATTTATTACTATGGTGTTACTCCAAATTTATAATATAAAATCTTTTTATACGGATTTAGTATTAAAATTAAAATTAATTAATTATCTTAATTTTTTTAAAAATTTTAATATTTTTCTAAAACTACCCTTATTTAATTTCTCTTTTTTTATATATTAAATAGGAATATTTTTTTAGAAATGTATAATAAATACTATCTCGTATATTATAAAAGGTCTTATATTTAGGATCAAAATAAAAAATCCTATATATAGGATCGAAGGGAGTATTATTGATTAAAAAGTGAAAATTCAACTAATTTATTTTACAATGGCTTTCATTTTTTTTCAATCTTTTTTTTGATCGTTTCACTGAAGCTTTTCAAGCTCATTAAAAAAGAATATTTAAGTTATTTTGCTTATAATTTTTCAGGTAATAAACTAAGAATATCTTTCACAAAAAAAGAATGAATTAACCTGTCTTAAAATAATGAGAGTAAAAGATTGGGAATTGAACATTTAACCATTTATTTAAGAAACAACATGAGAGTATTTTTCATATTAACCTAAGTTAAAATTTAATTATTCTTTATGTATAGTATGTTTTATTATTTTTAATTCTAATCACTGCTCACATTTTATTCTATCTTTATTGTGTGAATTAACTCCTAGTTATTTATGCCTAGGGGTGTGCATGGGCCGGGCTTCACCCCCGCCCGATGCCTGGCCCGTGCACACCCGGGCTAGGCCGGGTTAGGTACCGGGCCAGCCCTGGTACCACATGACTTTTTAAAATATTAGAAATAAAATAAAAACTAACTTTATGTATTAATAAAAAAATTTTAATAATTAATATAAAAGTAGATTTTCTTTTCAATATAATGTTAGGATATAAATTAATTTTCTTAAAACTTATAAATATTTACAACTATACATTATTTTCATATAATATTAAATTAAGAAATTAATTTAAAATTTTAAATAAAATTAAAATATCAAAACCTTACAAAGTTTTTCATAATAATCAAATAATAAATATATTATATAAGATATATAGAAAAAATCTTATAAAATTAATTAATATATATATAATAATATATTTTTAAAAATATATATATCTATATATAGTTCGGGTTGGGCCGGACAAAACGACGTAACCTGAAGCCCGGCCCAACCCGAAATGAAGCCTGGCCCGGTTGGCACAATAGGACGGGATTTGACCGGTCCAATCGGGCCACGAGTTTTTTGCACGGTCCTATTTATGCCTAGTATTTTTTTTAATCTAATGGATAGAATATTTCTAGACTTTATGGATATTATATTTTTACAAATAATTTTAATAGTAATACTCTACTCTTCCATATGAGTTTGATATTTTCAATTTTTTTGAACTTCTGTTAAAACAAATTAAATGTAAATTAATAACTAGATATTATGTTTTCTTAATAATTGAGTTAATTTTATTAGGGTCTGCTCTTCCCCGAAAAAAAAATATCCCCGGGTCTGTTTGCCGTACGATACATATCTAGACAATTTGTATTAGCAAATACTAAAATATTACATTTAAAATGTCAATGATTCTTCGTTAGTCTTAATGCATCATTAGGGGTTTTAAAAATCCCACAGGCATGTGCTACCCAGAGATTTCCAGATCTAATCAAGTTCCGTATTTTTTTTAATAATATAAAAACATGTTTTGCTGGATGAATTGCAAGTTACTGATATTCCTTAAATAAAGTCATAGATTTGAGAATTATGAATGAAAAAAAATCATGTTGAAAGTGCTTTTTTTTATTTGAATCCAACAAAACACTAATACTTTTAAACAAGATAAAAATGTATAAAAAATGTAATCCATTAATACTTGATATCAAAAAGCCGTATCCAAATGTTTCACTTATAAGTCGCCATGGTGTTTAATCTGTAAAATAATTAATTACCACTAAATCTGAAAAAAAAAACCGGATCAAGAAATATTTTGGCGAAGGGGCTTATAAAGTGGTCCTTAATTAATCTATAAACCTTAAAATTAAACCATATATATGAATAAACTTCTATGTATTCGTATTATAGCGTAGCAGGAAAGAAAGAGTAATGCCAAATAATGATAAATTGTTGAAGTAGAGTATCAATGGTGGGTAAGTTGTGTGAAAGATACTTACATCTTTGAAACAAGATACGAATTGGAGCCTCGTGAAGTAAAAAAATCACGTCTGAATATATATATATATATATATGCTTAGAACTTAACAATGTTTAAATTTCTATTTATATATATATTAGTCAGCAATACTGAATTTATATCATATGGCTGTAAAAGAAAATATAAATAATGTGAATTAATTTTGGGTAAGGTGGGAATATTGGTTGATGGAGATTCCAACACGTGTAAATGGATATAGAAGTGGCTATTTTATTTTCAAAGTGATGAATATAAACAAGTAAGATTCCTCAATGTAAATGGAGCTGCTTTCTTCCTCCCTTTTCTTCTTTCAAGGATCTGATGCCCTTTCATTGAATAACTCTTTTTCTCTTTGAAACATGACGCTTTCTAAATCTTTTGTATATCCAACTTTGTTTCTAATATATCTAAATTTACTTTTTATAATCAATTATAAATCTCAAAATCAATCATGAAAAAGCAAAAACAACTATTTGTTATTCTTTTTTTTTTTGGCCAATATTATTGCTTCTCTATAATTAATTATTGCTTCTTCAATCCAAACAGACAGGAATATATTCCTATGGCCATCGCAATATATAGTATATATGTTATGTATGTATGTATGAATATCATATGGTTTTTATTATTTTTTTTAATGTCCAAAGCATATGATTTGTCAAAGTGGAAGTTATGGAGATAATAGTGGAGTGGGACCCATTTTGGATATTTGCTCTTGGCCCCAAGATTACGTTTCAAAATTTTTTTTTAAAAAAATTGTCCCCAAACTGTTCATATTTTTATTATTACGATTTTAACTAATATTTAATATTTCAGCAATATCATTATAAATTATATATTTATTATTGTATTATTTAAAAAATCATATATTTACTTTTTTGGTTTAAAAATCAAAATAAAAATATATACAAAATTACGCCCAAATCCACTTCTCAAACATGGGCAGGGCAGCAGAATTGAAGATGCTTTTCTATTTTTTTAACCCAAAACAGACAAGCTTTAACAACCGTTAGATTCCGTGTTTTTTCGTCCACATAGAATTAAGATTCTCTCTGCAGTTCGGTCCACCCAAACCGAATACCTTTTGCTTTATTACAAAAGATGTCAAAGATTCATCTTTTTTTTTAATTATTATATTATTAATAATAATGGTCGGTATTATATTTTTATTCTTATTTTAAATCTGCAATTTGCCAATTTCAACTGGATCGCTCCCATTTCCCGCATCTGCACTCTTTTTCGTTGGATGCTCCAATTGAAGAATCCGTACCTAACCTACCAGACAACTCACTTCAATTTCCCAAAATGCCCTCACCTTCTGCCCTTATTTACTGATATTATTCTTTTTTTTTTTATATATTTAACCATTCAATATTCAGTACTACCAAGTTATTTCAAATATTGGTAGATCTAAATGGAAAGAATTTGGATCCCATGAAACATGATTTCCCAAAGTTTCTTAAAATGGTAATGATTTAGTTTAATTTTGATTTAAAACTTCTAATATATTGAAATCTTATAGTGTACCATGGTTATTAGGGATGATTTTCTTCCATTCTGATTTTAATTTGGTTAACTAAATATATTGACAATCTCAAATTTATCACATCACCCAATATTATATTATATCTCTTTGTTTCTATTATGTAATATAATTCTTTTCATTAATATGATTGGATGATTCACATTATCAAAATTGAATAAAATCATCCCCAATGGCTATAGTCCGCTATAGGGCTACAATATATTTGTGGTTTTAAATCAAAATTCAACTATATCATTACTACTATAAGAAACTTTAGGAAATAACAATTCATGAGATCCAAATTCAAATGAAAATAATTCTTCCAATATAATTTTGTCATCAACAAAATTTGAATCAATAATCTTATTTAGGGAATATTAAGTCTCTTTTACCAAATATAACTAATATTATTCTATGCCTTCAAAGTTTATAAACTTGAATAGTGTTATTTTATTTTTTTAAAACTAATTTAATTTTGCCTTTATGTCTCGCAATTTATTTAATCCCACATTCAAATATATAAATTGCTAAATTTCTTTTTGTAAGACTAGAGTTGTGTATTTGAGATAAATTTTAAAATAAATAGGCAAAAATTTATCATTTTTTAAAACAATGGCATAAGATATTTTTGAATAAGAAAGAAAAAATTAAATTTTTTTATAAAACAATGTAATTAAAAATACATTTAAGCTTTCACCAAAAAAAAATACATGTAAGCCTTGAAAATTTGAACAAATTAAATCATTGGTTAGATAGGCCAATATTATTTTAATGACATGTATAACATTGATGAGTCATATCTTTTTCTCTATTTGAATAATGGGCATGTGCTAGATGAATTGTTTCTTCAATGAAAATAATATTATAAAATGTGAGTCATGATTAAGTTGATAGTTTAATGAGTAAGTAGATTTAGAATATGAATGTCAAATTAGATTAACAGAGGATGGTCAAGACACGAGCAAAGCAAGATCTTGAAGTTAAATCGATTGCGATGTTGGGAAATAGCTTAACAATAATTGACTTAGTAATAAATATATATAAAAAAACCGACAAAAACGTCTACCTAAGTTTACCGTAATACACATGTCAACTTAAACAACGACAATGAAACCACATTTAAGACTTTAACTCTCCTACGAGAAAATAAAAGAAAAATAAAAATTAAGAAAAAAAAATAAGAAATAATCTAAACATTCAATTATTTATTTTTTTTTTCTCCTAATTTTTTTTCTCTCCTATTCTCTTTCTTGTTCTAAACAAAGTCAAAAGGAAAGTGAAGGGTAAAATGATAATTTGGAGCATTGATGTTTTTCTCTTGTGTGGTTGGATCATCATTAAAATGGATTTAAATATTGCATAAAATAAAAAGTAGTCAAATAAATGAAGGGCATAAGATTCTTTTAAATCGGCTTCTTCCCTTGGAAGTAATGATAGCATGATGGAATATTGAAGCCTCATGACTTGTGAGGATCTTTCGTTGAATGAAACATTTGATTCGGTCAATTCTTAAGAATGAAGAATCCAGAGTGGCAGGTTAAAACCAACAATCTATCCAAAGCCAATAATAACACTCCGTCGGTTCCTATTTATAAAACACTTAAATCGCACATATTAAAAGGTAACATTAAATTTATCAAAATTTTCAATAATTTCCTAAAATGACTCTATTTAAAATTTAAAAAATTTATCATATACTTCCAGTCCATATTATAAGATGTGAGACTCATTTTCATACCCATTAAGAAAGTTAAAAAATATAATTAAATATACTAAAAATTTCAAATTTACCCCTATTTATTGAGAGAATATTAAAATGATTAAAATAAGTAATTTTCTATGAGTTTTACAAGTATAGGAGAGAGAGAGAAATAATCAATTTACACAATTAAATATAACAAGGATAAAATTATCCATTTCGATCTCTCCACTTTATATTGTGAATTAAAAAAAATGGATTTCACACCTTATATTGTGAACTGGAGGAAGTAATTAATAGTGTGCCATAATATAGGGAAATAAATAGTTTAATATCAAGGATAAAATTGGTAAAAAAAATAAATATACCACACATCTCAAGTATGTATCTTATATTTATATAAAAAAAAATCATGCCCTCTTTTTACCAAAAAAATTATAATTGATAACTGTATTCAAGTCTAATTAGCATAAAAAATTATAGGCTATGAATATTATGACACGTCTGATGCCTATATATAAAAACAAAAGTCCATTTTAATTTGATGTCTATTTATAAACTAGATGTTAGTAAAGATAAATTTTAGTTTTATTTCATATAAAATAAGATTTATAATGTGTATTATAATTTTAATATTCCTATTTGAGAAATGGTTATTATTTTTTATATTTTTATTCTAATTTTATTTTTTTTTCATAGTAAATGACTCAGAGGAGTTCGTTTAATATATTGAACAAAAAAATAAAATTAAAAACAACTTTTTGAACAAAAATAACATTTATGTTTTTATTTAAAAAACATAAAAGAATTATGGAAAAATAATTATTTGTGATTTCTCGCAAGTTACCAAAAATACTCAAAAGTTAAATTCGTCTTCTCCGGTGAAAAGTGGATACAACTTTCTCTTGAACTAAAAAATACTATTTACAAATGATATTGATTTTCTTAGTAAGACTATAACTTGATGATGATTATTTTTTTATTTTTATAGTTAGAACTGTAGATTTAATAATTACTATACATATATTATAAATTTTAAAAATAATGATTTTTGTATTAATCAAATAACTATTTAGTATTTGTCATGTTACATGAATAATATATGTAAAGGAGATTTATCAACTTAGACATCATTTCGGTCTGTGTTTTTTGTGGCCAAACATATCATTTCGGTCTTCCAAAGATTAAGTTTTATCACAAGGCTTGATACGGGTGCTATAGGCTTAGTTGTAATATGTATTTTTGGTTTTTTTTTAACCTTTTGTAGTGTACTCCCACTGTTTTATATTCTAAAACTTTTTTTTTCTTAGAATTGAGATTTCAAAATATAAATCATTTTATGAAATCTATATATCATTTAATATTTTTTTCATTTTTATCTTTTTTTAGAATACGCAAAAGAGTTATAGCGGAGATGGATTAAGAAAAATACATTTAACATGAGTTATAATTTAATGAGGGTAATTTTGAAAAGTTCGGATAATTTTTGAAAATATTAAGATTTTCAATTAATTTTTTAGATATGTGTGAAATAGGTAAATATGACTTATAATAGGGAATATGGAAAGTATTTTTTGCTTTTTTTAACTAGAATACCTATATATTTTTATAGTTATGTATAACTAGAAATATTAAAAATAATTATAGGATAAAATAATTTTAACTAAAATAATTATTTTAACTAGGATATCTTTACATATGGTTATTTTTAAAATATAAAAGAATTATGCATAAAATAATGATAAAAAAATAATATGTGTGTGTAAAGATATTCTAATTAAATTAAAATATATATGATTTTAAATGATACCCCTCCTTTTCAAGAAAAAAACCTTTTGGGTATCATGTAATATCTTGTGTACTGTGTTCATGCCACTTTCTTAGATGGAACTTGTGGAATTCTTTGGCAAAAAAAAAAAAAAAGAATGGAACTTGTGGAATTTCGATTATAAGAATTCTGATTCCTTGTTACAGAAGTTAGATAAAGTGTTTTTTTTTTTAAAAGAAGAAAAAAGAAAAAAAATTGACCTCAAAATGTCTGATGCCCAAAAGGAAATCATTGTCTAATTTTTATGGAGATTCTCATAAATCTGGAATCCAAGAAATGGTGTCAGTAACAGTTTACTTTAAAAAAGAAGTCGTAGATACATACTAATATATTTTTCACAACTACTTGCAAGATAATTAAGCAACCAATCCAATACTAAAAGTAATATTTCTTATAATTGCTTTTAAATCTTAGTTAATAAATTAGCCTAGAAGGATTTAGATTATCATTTTCAAACATGTAAGAATAGTAATTAATAGAGGAAAAATCTACATATTTTCAACAATTACCGAATATTACTTGGCTTGAGATCTTGTATTTAATTATTTTATTGGGGATAATATTTTGACAATCGAAGTAGTATAAATTAGCAAAGCCTTACCAAAGTGAAAGTGATGTGTTGTTGACTTGTTTTATTAGGGTTAGTTTCATGTTAAATGAGACTTAATTTTTCTTTAGGCGATATTAAAAAGGCGTCCAGATAGACTTAATGTATTGTTTAAGAAATAAATTATTATAAATTATATAATTCTAATTCTGATTTCAGAAATTTACGATTTTAATTTCACATGATTGCAAGATTAAAACACGAAATGTTTTTTTATTAAAATATATCATTTCAGTTGAGAGTTGAGACAATTATAAGTGTTTGATGAGAATGATCAATTTAAAGAAAGTGAACGGCTTGTGAAAAGACTAATTAAATATAATATAAAAACGAAATAATTTGATATTTTTTTATAGTTATTTTATTATTTATTTTTTTAAATGTGTGTTCCGTGAGAAGGATCCTAGGTAAACTTATTTTTTTTTATATTTATTTATTTTGTAGAAAACAATAGAAAGAATCCAGTAGAAGCGATGAGAGCAAGTAGGTGGGAGGTGAGGAAGAAAGGTAGAGGAGGCCAAGTGCGTCGGTTGAGGGAGATACCTTTTCTGAGAAACAGGAAGGAGCATCTTTCACGTGATATGATCTACACGAACCCCGTTTCCATTATCACTGACATGCGGATTCTCTTCACACTTGGATCTTCACTTATCTAATGACCCGTTTAAATTTCAGTCAGTTAAAAATAAATTTTAGTGGAATTAATTTTATAATATAGTTATGATAAAAATTGATTTTGGACTAATGTGTTCATATTTGGATGATTTATTTGAAAATTGGTTTTGACAAAACTCATAATTTTCCTCTAAATTGAGTTTAAACTCTATCTCATGATTAATTTAATTTATTTGGACTAAAATTTAACCTACATTTATTTAATTGAGAACATAATATATCTGATATAATATTTTCTTGCAGGTCATGATCTATAAAAATTAAAATTTTGAAGAGAAATTTTGATTAATAGATAGGAAAAATTTTATGAAAATTTTATTTTCTCAAATTTTTTATTTTTTCTCATTTTTATTGATATATTTTTATATGACTTTAAAATAAATATAAATGGAAAGGGAGAAGGAGAACGGAAAAGCAACTTGATTATACTTCTCCACAAGCTCCGTTTTGCGCAAAAAATAATTCTCCAACGGAAACAGAAAAAACCTTCCAAACATACCCAAATTTTATCAAACCTTGGTTTTGACCCTAAACCAAGGTTTGCAACTGATTCCCAAACAGAGCCTTAGTCATTTATTTATTTACAATTTTTAGAAATTAATAAAATAATCCATTTTATCCACAAACACACACTTCAATAAATTATAATTATACTAATTTAAGGACATTAGGTTAGCCTTTTATCTTTACCAAGCCAACAAGGAATCTTGTAAGATGAGTAGTTGGTTGTACATTTGTGAGGTAGTTTTTGGCCTTATAGAGGATGGTGTCCTTGTCTGCTTTTTGTTGTCCAGCTGGGAATTGTTTTATTTGTGGCATTATTACTACCAATAAGTATCCACATATAGCATAGAATCAACAATAAATAGTATTGTTGGATTTAATTTGTAATTATGTGTATGAAAAATACCTTGTTGCATAGGTAAAATGCACTTCAATTATTTATATATCTTAAAAGGAATTAATCTTTGACTTGTTAGCTTAATATATCTTTGGTTGATCGTATACACAAAAAGTTAATTTGTATTGTATTCATAATTTATAAATAATATTATAAATTTTATAATTTAGATTCTTTTATAATTATCTAGCATTTGATATACCATGTTAGATTTCATGATTGTTGAGACCAAATGAGGTAGTGCTCCCTATGTGTTTATTATTTTTGTTTCATTAACAATACTCAAATTAAAGAATACTGCTATATTGGTGATTATGATTGGTAATGCTATTCACAAATTATAAATAATATGATATGATTTATTTCTCATACTCCACTGAATATATATATATATATATATAAATATAAATAAATTATTATGCTTCTCTTCTCCTTACCACAAACTCAGCTGTTGTTCTTTCACTCTACTTTCACATGGGGGCATCATGATTCTTGGTTCTTTCACAACATGCCCCAATTCATTCATAATTCAATTCTCTCTTCTTACATACACCTCTTCGCATCATGTCAACCCCACTTTTTCATTACCCCTTTTAAAATTCTTTCCTCCTTTTTCTTGCCAACCATTTTACACTATTTTCATCTAATCCAAATAAAAATAATTATTAAGTTAAGAGGTGATGGGGGAAGAACAGGAAAAGAGTCAAGGAAATAAAAAAAAAAATACTATATATATCATCTTGAAAAAGTTCATTTAGTTGTCTTGACATCTCTCTACTATATATCATGTCAAAAAGGGGGGGGGGGGAACTCCTAAACAAAATTAGACACATTTTCAAATATAGTATTTTTTGTGACAGTAAAGAATTTCAAGTGATTTGAAGGATGGGAGAAAGAAAATTATGAGAGTTTAGAAGAGTGTGTGTGCGCGAGTAGATATGCAGACAGAACAGTATGATGAACAAGTGTTGTTATTGTTGTGTTGGGACCACGAACGAGTGGAATATTGAGATAACAAAATGGATTACTTTCCAAATCTAGAAGTTGCAAATCATGAATTCTCTAGCCAAACAAAAACAACTGAAGAGTATTAATTGCACAACCTCTACCTTACCCCAACAACCACTAAAATCATTTCCAACTCCCATGCGTCTCCATTCTTATCATTACTGTTAATAATAATAATAATAATACTTAGGATTATGTCAGTTCTAATGCTGTCTCTAACAAGGTATGCCATTTGGATTTTTGACTGACTCACTTGTCGCTTTTCCAGGATCTCACCTAAATTGGTCTAACCTCAACTTTGATTTATTTACTAATTAAACCAGTTCAGTTTCACTTTAACAATTAATGTTTTAAATATCATATATACCCATATGTTATTATGAATGTAAATCCCTAGCCGAGCGTGCAAGTTTAGATTCTATCACATATAATATATTATGAGATATATAATGTTTAAGAAGTATTGAGCATTAGAAAATTACCAATGTGGTGAACACGCACGCACGAAAGAATTGGTGAATGTGATCAATTAATATATCATCCATAATTTATCAACAAGTGTGTAGCTTAGCTGGTTGGGAGTTGTACGAGCTCAACCGTCACTTATTGGGAGAACTTTTCCGCCAAGCAATCAACCCTGTTTGGTTTCTCACCCAAAAAAGAAAACACACACACACACACAAAATCCATCAGGTTTAGCGTTGAACTGAATATATTGCTTACCATTGGGCTTGGCCTATAAACCCTAAACCAAGATGTCAGCCTCTGTCATTTGGACCGTACTATGATAAGACGGTTCTGGGCCGGACCCATAAATATCCCAGGAATTTGAAGGATGATCTGGTTTCCCAAAAAAAGAAAGCCGAATGCTCTTTCAAGTTTCAAGCCTCAAAAATATTTTTCTATTTTTTTTTCTATTTTTTTTAAATATCAGGAAGTTTGAGGCTTGGTATTGCTTTTGTCCCATCTCACCTTTACCAGTTGGGCTTTTAAGTGGCAACTTTTTTTATTTATATAACAAGTACTTTTTGGTTATTTTTTATTTCTATTGTTTTATTATTAGTAAATTATATGGACTTCTTTAAGCTGTAATTTGTTCATTTTATATTAAAATTTGCTTTGACGTTACAATTTAAAAATAATATATATATATATATATATATAAACAAAATCGTATGTTTGCAAAGAGACAAACAAATTAGGGTTGTTAACTACATTAGATGCAATGAGGTTACTAAAAGAGAATAGACAAGCAGAAACAAATTGGGCAAGGATATTGAAGATTAGAAGTATTCTTTGTTAGCAGAAAAGATTAATCTCCTTTGAGTATTAAGAGTAAAGGTGAATCTCTTCCAATTAAATTTACTTCATATAAAAATATTAAAAATTAAAATTTCAACTATTTACGTAGGGTGAAAAGCCTCCACAACCCACACCAATTTGAGTTGACATTCTTAATTTAGAGATGTCACCGGATAATTGAAGCATTTCATTAAAATATTAATAATTATTACCTCGTAACCGGTTTAATCGGTCATTATATGTTTACACTGATGGCATGTCAGTTTACCTTTGGTTGCTTTAATTATTTTGTAAATCCTAACAAGTTTCCATCTGTCATGACATCACTTATCGCTTTCCTTATTTAAAGTCACTTAAGATTAAAAATTGGCATTGGCACATGGCGCTGTGACAGATTGCTTTCTCCTTGTACACTACTTTATCCTGTGCGTGGGAAAGGGCTATACATAATAATATGCTACTTATTTGTCATTTTTTTAATTACATATTACAACGAAAATGTTATTTGCATCTAAATTTCTTTAAATATTAAGAGATATCCCGGATTATAAATTCCTATCTTAAATTATATTCTTCTATAAAGTGAGTCCTACTCTTAATGACAATGATTGATTAAAATGAAAAAAATTTCTTTTATAAAAAAAACTTATGATATTTATAAATTTACGAGAGCAGCATCTTATGAGCACTTAAATTCATAATTGAATTGCTGAATAGAGTTGAGACTTTTTGATCGAATTGTCACCTAACTAATCATTAAAACAGGAGTTTGTTGTAGTTGGTAGGACCATTACAATATTTTGTTAGTAACATTTTGTGCTAAACTGCATTACTAGTATTTTTTTTAATGAGGGTTTATAGCCTCATATCCTATACGCTAATGGAAAAACCATTTATTATTGTATTTTTATTAAAGAAAATTTAATCAATTTAAATTATTTGATAATTTTTCGATCTCATTTTAAAATCTACTTAACTTGACATAACAACTTTATAAAATAAAATAACCATTTACATCATATTATCATTAGTAATACTAAACATGTCCATCAAATAGAAAATGCTTTTTTCAGTCATAAAAATGCATGAATTAATTATTTATTTAATCATTAAGAAATACATAATTTAATCATTAGATGGTTTTGATATAAAAACACAGACACATCATTATCTTATTTTTGTTTTATTTTTAAGAATATTAAATTGTGTAATTTTGAAATTCAATGAGGTAGTTGAGGTAAGTATCATGAAATATATGTATTTCTTTAATAATTAGACTTATTTATCTAAATAATGTTTTAGGAATAAATTGTATTATTTACTATTTGTGAATAATAAAATTTATCAGAGATTTTATTATATATATATTGATATATTGATGCTACATTGATACATTAAATAAAAGAATATATCCTGACAAAAATGGCGATTGAGTTGAGAAGAAGAACTTTCATACCAACAAAGATGTGAGTTTAAACTTTCATAAATAATAAAACCTGTTATATATTCTATTCTTAATTTACAATTCCATATACAGCTTCTTCTTCTTTTTTTAGGTAAGGACCTAGATTGTTCATTTTACTTTTTCAAATTCAATGGTGGAAAAAACATAGTTCAATGGAAACATTAAAATTTTAGAAATTGCGCCCACGTTTTTTCTTTTGGGGAAAGAAGCCACGTTACTTGTCCACCTTATCTTGGCAAGCCAAACCTCTTTTTCTTTCTACTTTTGATCACTTTTCTGAATTGTATTATCGTCATTGGCTTCAAACTTGAGCCACAAAGTTGACCATTTTGTGGAAATCAAGCACCAAACTTTCTGTCTTTCTTCAAAAAGCTCAAGGCTATTTACGTCTTCCCAATTGAATCTAATTGATCATGACACCAAACATCTGAATTTTTCTGCCCAGATGAAAATATCTGCTCAGCACAAAAGGCTTTTGGATAAAATCGACCAAGATAACTCCGAAATAAGAAAGAAAGAAAGAAAAAGGACGGGAAAGGTGCACGAAGATCTACAGAGACCAAAAGCAGAAGAAAGAAGAGTTCACGAGCTTATCATCAATCACTCGCCTCTCTCTGCAACTCCAAAACTGAATATTGAAGAACTGGAAAAATAAAATCTTAAGTACCCATTTAGGTTGGTGAAGCTTCACGGGCTCGAACCATCTTTTTGGTCTCTTTCTTCACCCACCACCAGCCAGCTCTTGTTTGTCTCATCTGATCCAGTGGTCTAGGTTCAGCCACCCATACTTCGCTGGCTGTTCTCTGTTCGATCTGATTGAGGTTTTTGGGTTCTTCCTTTGATCTTCTGAGATGATGATGTGAGAATCAACCTTCTTTGAGATTTCTGCGGACAGGCGGTTTCCGGGGAGGCAGAAATGGATCGTTCGGCCGTCACAGTTGGGCCAGGAATGGATATGCCGATCATGCATGACAGCGATCGATATGAACTCGTGCGCGATATTGGGTCTGGCAATTTTGGGGTTGCGAGGCTTATGAGGGACAAGCAGACAGAGGAGCTCGTTGCTGTGAAGTATATTGAGAGAGGCGATAAGGTTAGTGTCCCAATTATTTTGTATTTTCTATTTATGGTTACCTAAAGTCGATGTCAAATATATACTTATTGTGGTAATTGGAAGAGTCAAAAGTCTTCGATGTCGAATTACGGCCTGATTAGTGTGTTTATTTGTAATTACATCTAACAGAGTCATTATAAATGAAGCATCTTGGTTTCGGAATTCAGATACATTCCGTTGTCGTTTCGTTTTGGATGGAATTTGAGTCCCTGAGAAAATTGTCTGCCTTTAGCGCCGTAGAAAGTCAATCGTGTTTCTTTTTTCTGCTTATAACTGTAGCTTAATGATATGTTGAATCTTAGGGTTGAGCAATAGTTAGTTCCTTACATTATTCAATCTCATTGGGGTTGATATACTAAGCTGTGGACTTTCTAAAATTCTGGTACAACTGTACTTAAGCAGATATTCTGTTTTTGTTCGATTTTGTGCTTGATCAATAGTCGTACTTTTTTCTTGACAGATAGATGAAAATGTACAGAGGGAAATTATAAATCACAGGTCACTGAGACATCCTAATATTGTCAGGTTCAAGGAGGTCTGTACAACCCCAATATTAACCATATATCTTCCTGTCGTAGAAGTATTTTAATTAATTTACTTACCTTTTTGACTATAGGTCATATTGACCCCAACTCATTTAGCTATTGTAATGGAATTTGCTTCTGGAGGAGAGCTATTTGAGCGAATATGCAATGCAGGGCGGTTCAGCGAGGATGAGGTTCTTTTTTATTGAACCAATTTATTTTTGTTTTGCTGCATCAGTTACCTTTAATGTGGATTGTGTTATGTTGTAGGCTAGGTTCTTCTTCCAACAGCTTATATCAGGGGTTAGCTACTGTCATGCAATGGTATGCAAGTCTAGTTGTAGTACATTTAGGAGGCTTTTAGTACATTGGTATGTATCCTAGATGTATATTGTGTACCAAATGCCTCCTCTGTCTTTGCTTGAATAGATTCTTTTTTTAACCCAGAAGGCAATGAGATATTTGAATTGATTTTCGCTGTTCTGTCTTCTTTTTTTTTTAAAAAGCAAGTATGCCATCGTGACTTGAAGTTGGAGAACACATTGTTAGATGGAAGTCCAGCTCCACGATTGAAGATTTGTGATTTTGGGTACTCAAAGGTATACATTTTTCCCCTTCAAATTGCTTATTTAAGAAACAGCTATGGAAACTGACATTTCAGATTGTTGCACTCAAATTGGAAAAGATCATTGTTTCAAAAGTTTACTGAAAGAGTAGCTTTTCTTGGACATTAAGATATTTTCTTTCTATCTCCCGTCTTTGGTGTCTCAACTTGTAATCTCCTTGTATCTTGAATCATGATTTACTTTTGAAGTCCTCAGTGCTCCATTCACAACCAAAATCTACAGTTGGTACTCCTGCATACATCGCTCCTGAAGTGTTGCTGAAGAAGGAATATGATGGCAAGGTATGTTTTCACTTCTATCACCTGGAGAAAACTCATCTTTCTAGTGACTCTATGAGTATTTCCAGTTAAGATGCTCTCCAATCATTTTTTTTATGAAGAATTTGGAGCTTTTGTTTTTGTTAGTAAGTAGTTATGTGTGACTGCAACATCCATTAATTGGTTCCTTGGCCTCTAGGGTCATGGGAAAAAAATATAAGAACAAGTTCTGCAATTTTATGGGATTTAATTCATTCTTTTCATTTGTTTACTTTCAAATCTGTTGTTTATTATAATTTTGGTGTGTTTTTAGACTTAACAAGGTATTTTCATGTTTCTCCAATGATTATAGCTTTTGTGTCAGTCTGTGTTGGGAAGAGAGGGAGCGTTAGAGAATTAGACAACTGTGCATAAATCCTTTTGTGTGGTTCTGAATTATGGATTAGCTTTCATTTTTGGGTAGAAGCAAAGGCTTGAAGGCTTGTGGGCAATACCATGCTTGATCTCCTACACACTTACATTAAAAGTTTGATGGTGACGTGTCACACAAGAATTTCATTCAGGATAGTTTTCATCTGTATTGATGATCTTGTCACTTAAATATGACTCAGATTGCAGATGTGTGGTCTTGTGGGGTAACCTTATTTGTCATGTTGGTTGGTGCATATCCTTTTGAGGACCCAGATGAACCAAAAAACTTCCGCAAGACAATACATGTAATGCGTCGCTCCCTTTTTTGGTCACTGGTAATTTAATGGAAATAGTTTGCCTAAACTGTTTGGATATTGCTTGCAGAGGATTTTGAATGTCCAGTACTCAGTTCCCGACTATGTTCATATATCGCCTGAGTGCTGTCATCTGATATCAAGGATCTTTGTTGCTGAGCCTTCACAGGTCGCTTTTTTTATTTGTGTTCTTGTTCAATTTTGTTGCATGTTTTTCCTTTTTAAGTGAGGGGTGAATTCAGGCTTTAACCTTCTAATTGGAAATTAACATCAATTTAAAACAGAGGATAACCATTCCTGAGATTAGAAACCATGAGTGGTTTCTAAAGAATCTTCCAGCTGATATCATGGAGGAGGGTACAATGAGCAACCAGTTTGAAGAGCCTGATCAACCGATGCAGAGCATTGAAGAAATCATGCAGATAATAGCCGAGGCTACAATTCCTGCGGCTGGGAATCAGTCTCTCAACCAGTATCTTACAGGTAGCTTGGATATCGATGACGACATGGATGATGACCTGGAGACAGATCCTGACCTTGATATCGATAGCAGTGGAGAGATAATCTTTGCAATGTAACTGTAAGTATGGCTGCCAGGGGACAAATAGGGCTGGTTTCCTGGATTAAGTTGATTGTTATAAACTGGGTTGTTTATAGGGTCTACGATACATGACCGGGGGGGGGGGTGGTAAAGCTTTTAATCTGTACAAGGAAGGATTCTGTGATTGGATTATTGTTATGCTGTGAAAGAGTCCATCCTGCTTGTATTTTATTGTTTGATCTTTCCTGCTTATGTGGTGCTCTGTACTGATATGCGTTGTATCGTACTATTACCTCATGAATTGATGTTCCTTGATAAACTTCATTCTTGGTCAGATTGCATACCTGAATCTATTTGGGATCAGCCTTGTTGAAATGTGGTGGTTTTGCATTTTGGGATGCATAGCAGAATGCAAGGATGCACACAGAAATTTAAGTCACATATTACAAATTCCTCTACTTTTATTATTTATGAATGAAAATATAATTCCACAGATTGAAAATATTTAAAATAAACTTCGTGCACAATTTATTCTTTAATCTTCATAAAAGAAATAATATCTAACAATTTTTAGTAATGGATGTATTTCATTTTACATTTTTTTATTACCATTTCATTTTACATGTTATAGTTTCTTTCTGAGTAAATTTTGCTATGAAGTTAATTGCTAAAATAATTAGGAATTAAGACAAAGTTAATCCCACTCAACGCTATGACGTGAGAAATCAGTGTCATCACATAACACCTTTTTGCTTAGATTACAACATTATTATATGCTATTTCAGACAACACCTTAATAATTAGTATTTTCAAGTTATATTTTTATATTTATAACTTTATCACTAAATTACTAATCATTAATGAAAAGCAATTCTTTTAAGCCTAGGATTTTAAGGAATATTAGAAGTTTTTTTTCCCGCTTGGCGGATGGATAATGTTAAGGACTTTAAACTTCAAATTAGGTAAATATCAATTAATTTGATTTCTTAAGTAAGTTGAGAGATAAGTCATTTACATAACAATTATATTTGAATCTTGATTTAATTGCCAAGAATAGTATATTCAGGTAAAAGAATTACATTACAATTAAAAAACATGAATTACAAAAATGTTGTCATGTCGTCCACTCAAAGTAACATTCTATTTTTTGGTATGCTCATTAATATATCACCTAACTGCATTTGTCGTTAATTAAAATTTAAAAGAGTTAATTCTATATCAATAAAAAATTATTGTAGAAAGTTTCATTTTGGCGCTTTAGAAGCATTAGTATCAGTTTCAAGTTTCAACTCTGCAATTATATAATTGATAATATTTTTTTATAAGCACAAAGGGTATACGATATAATTTTTAATCAAGTTAATGCGTAATCAAAACCAAACTGGTTGAGTGGTTAGTTATTTCTACAAGAATTATTTTCAAATATTGTCTTGCATATTTAAGAAAAATTAGTATTGATTATTGAACCATGAATCAAGCTATAATGTCAAGGTCAAACATTTTTAAAGAGATTTAGTGTGTCTCATATTCTTATGGAGTCTAGGAAGAACCATAACTTTTTATAAATTTTATACATTGATGCTTTTGATTTAATGATTTTAATTATGAATTACTTAGATTATGTTTGAGAGATTAGAACGGAATGAAATATAATGATTATTAATGAAATATAATAAAATGGAACATAATGGAATAAAATGTTCCATTGTTTGGGAGTTTTATAAGGGAAAGAAATAGTCTCATTTAACCATTGTTTAAAAGTTATTATAAAATGGATGGAATGAAATAGATTATAACTATTTTTTTCATTATTACCCTTATTTATAAATTTAGATGAAAAAGTGTGTGAATAAATTCTTGTTCTTTACAAATAAAAATTTTTTTTTTATTACTTTTGTTTTCTAATAAGAACATCTTCCAACAACAACAACAACAACATGTTCTTACAATAATAATATTAGTAAGGAAGTAAAAATTTTATCAAACAATAAAACTAACTAAACAATAATTTTAAATTAATGCTGAAGTCCTCATCACAATAACTACCATTAAGTTATTATAATGTTGCTGCTACGAAACCTATTAATGACTTCTAAAAAAACACACACACCAACTAATATGGACAAAATCAATAAAGGCATAGTAAAAGATTTGGAAGAAATTATATGTGGATGTGTTTAGGGTATCCGATAACTATTATGTGATAAAAACAACGGAAGCAAACATAGTAAGACACTATATGTTAGGATTATCTTTAATAGTGTGATGGGAAGCGTGAGAAAATATCATGGGGTATGCATATATTTTTTATAGATTTAAAGAGTAATTTTGTAATTGAAATAATTATCTTTGGTCACTCCATCCTTGACCTCCTAATTTAAGGGACAAGAAAAATTGGATTTAAGATGGTCAAGAATGACTTGAGAGGCCATCCCTTTTCATCTTACTCCCTCTTAAAAATATTTTCCAAACAGTGCCCCAACCCATAAAATCATTCCATTCTTTCCCCTTCCACCCTAAAAAAAACTCTTAAATACACTGTTAGAGATATTTAAATCATGCAATTCTCTTTATTTTAAAAAGTATACAATTGTTTCCCTAATATTAAAAACATGTGTTAGACTTATTTTCCTTGTCAACAAAAAAATGAGTTAAATTTTGCTTAGTTTGATACATATTTGTAAATATAATACACACAGATATTCATTCTTTAGTTCATGCTATCTTATCTTTTAGTAGGCGGAGCTTGATTCTTAAATTAAGTTCTTTTTTTTATAGGAAAGAACTTTTTAAGGGAAATGAAAAGAGAGGAGAAAAATGAGAGTATGGTTCCATGAAAATGTTACATTTTATTTATAGAAAGTTTAAATAATATATATTAAACATATTTTATAAGAATCTTTTATTTATTCTCTATTTCATAAAATCACTTTTATGTGTATCAAATCTAATCTTAAAAAAACAAAGAAAGGTCTTATCATCACCCACACTCATACACATATTTTTAATAAATAAATAAATAATTGAGAGTGTCCATGCATATGAAGTTGAAAATGAGCGTGCATTCTCAAACCTTGTTGGGAATTTGTAAACGCATACCGATTAATCATTGGTAGGTCACAGGTCCGCTTCAGTTTTCAAACCAAAGTAAATTTGCATGGCACCTGCCTAGTACTCATCACTCATAAAATTTAGATTGTCTAATTTTAATTTAATGGTCTGAATTTACAATTTTTTATTTTAATTTTTTATATAATACTAATATTTTTAAAAAATGATAGTTATAAAATGATTTTTATTTTATATTCTACATCTAATAAAATAAAAATATATTAAAATAAAATTATAAAATAGAATTAAATTTGAACAGTTAAGAGATATGGCGGTTGTCATAATATAATATAATATAATCTATATTCTTTTCCACCTTATCTCTTTCTGCCAATAAGCTTCTCATTTGCATTTCCACAAATAGCAGCAACCCATCCCAAAACATACCTCCCACTGCCTACCACAAACCTTCCTCTCCTCTTTTAGGTTCATTCATACACAGCCACGGCTCAAAACTGCAATTAAAAAAAAAAAACTGAAACATATTCCGTCATTTTACCACCATATTTTTTACCCTACGCTTTATGTAAAAAAAAAAAAAAAGAATGTTGCCACAGTTATGTGCTAGATGTCATTCTTAAAATGACAAGGTTTTATATATTCCATCATACTCTTTTTTTTCCTTTTTAATTTTATATTTTAATTTTCATTTCAATTTTACTTCAAATATGCACTTAATGGAACTTCAGGGTGAGAAATTTGACAAGGATAAAACTTTTGCTGCACCTTGTAACATGAAACAGTTTTGTTATGTTAATCTGATATGTTCCTTTTCTGATTGCTTTAAAAGTATTATCAGAAAAGGCAACTAACATTATTTTGCCACATTTGAAAGTAAAGTATGGAAAATGCTGAAAAAGATTTGTTCCATTTTTAACTGTAAAATTTAATGTTGGACATCTAGATTAGTAAATTAGTAAGTTTTAAATTTTTAGATATAAACAATCTTTCATCATATTTATAAATACAATAATCTTGTTCAGTTACTATAAATGATGTTTTAAATTTATAACAAGTAATGTTTTCAATTATCAACAATTGGTGCTGTTATATTTTCATTTATTTTTTATCTTCAAATGCCAATTTTATTTATTTTTTCAATTATATAAACATTTAGTTGATCTAAAAATAAATTAATAGCAAATTTTTAGGAATGTAATATTTTAAATTAAAATATTAAATTATTAAAATACATGTACTTCTTAAATAATTATAAACTTCCAATTTTTAAAATTATTGATCTACCTAAAATTTCACATTGATACATATATTTGTTAAACAATTACTATTTTCTTATACAATCATTTGAATTAATTGTTATAAATATTATTGTTTAGATCAAGTGTAAGAGACTTAGGCCTGTTTGACAATATTTTCTATTTTATTGTTTTGAGAACAGTTTTGTAAAACTGTTTTCAAGAATAAGTTTTGAAAATAAGAAAATAAAAAAATTTGTTTGAAGAATTGTTCTCCAAATCATAACTAGTAAGTGATAGATGAGTTATTCAAAATTTATAACTTTACCATTAATGAGGTGGATATTTCCCACATTTTCTGGTATTTTCCAGAATAAAAACTACAAAACACCTTAAAAGTGTTTTGAGTTTTCTATTCTTTTATTTTTCTATTTTCTAAAACAATTTATAAAAAACAGGTTTATCAGACAAGTTTTTTGAGTTTTCTGTTTCTGAAAACAAAAAAATTATTTTCAGAAACAAAACCAAACGGGGTTCTAGCATCTAATACGATTTTAAGTCCTCATCTTATAGATCAAAAAATTCCTACAAGAAAAAACTATTTCATTTGAACTGAAAAATATTTGAATATGGTATACAATATTAAATATTAGATGATTATATAAAAAATATTATTATTTGAAATATCCTAAAGTTGGCCCTTCGCTTCACGGAATAGCCAATTTGAGGTGGGTCCATGATCCCTCCCATGGATCCTACTTCCTTTTTCTTTTTCTTTCTTTTTCTTTAAAATAATATATATATATATATATCAATATGTATGAAATAAAATTTACGAGGAATCATGTTATTTATAAATCATAATCAATGTGGTTTATTCTTTAAAATCAATGTGATGCAAAAAAAGCATCTAGTTACAATCAAAGATCTCCCTATTTATATTGATAAAAATTAAGACAACAGAAATAAGTTATATAATGCTTAAAATTTTCATCCATTCTAAAAATTAAAGCAAAATCTTCTAAATGCTATGAAAAATATTTTATCTTAAAAGTAATAACAAATTTAAAACAACTTTATGATATCGAGGATATTAAGTTGTAATTTTATGAAGAGTATAATTGCTGTGTGTGTGTGAGTGATACTTGAGGGTAGCACCTCATACCGTGATTTTTTGTCTTTCTGGTAAATAAAAGACAAATTGGATAGGTTTGGGGATCATCAAATAATATAAATAAAATCTTGTTGAGTAACAAAAAAAAAAAAACTACATATTTTGCCTCACTACTTGGAAAAAACATTGGACATGACAAATTAAACCCTATCCAATGAGAATAAAAAGTGTGTGACAAAACCACCGTTGATAGGCAAACAAATGATTATTTGTTCTCGATAGTATTATACAAGAAATGCATAACTCCAAAACCTGTATTGATTTGATTAAAATTAACCTAACCAGAATTAGAAACTATAGTTGGGATTTAACTCGACTCATGCACATCGCTATTTCTAATTTGTGACACTTGAGAACTATTCCATTGTTTGGATTCAAATACATCTCAACATTGCCGCATAAGCCTCTAATTCTAACATTCAATGTAACTCAACTTCATGATCCCCCTCCACAAAATTTCAAAAAAATTATCTGTTTATGAATATTCACTTGAGAATCTATAAATATTTCTTTAATGGAGACTTACACTTTGCCCTGCCCTAAACATATGACTAATATTCTCAAATTTAGCAAAGTTGATACATTGTCCTAAAAATATCATGTCACACACTTGAGAGAATATGCCTTATAAAATAATAGTGTCTCGCCAACATATGTGAAAGAAAATCCAAATGAATAAAAAAAATTCTAACCATTTATGATATGATGCCCTTCTAGGACTTCTTCTGTTTAGGTCTATAAATGATGCCAAATAAAAAATTAGTAAATAAAATGAAAAGATATGGGAAAATAACACGTCACCTTACTTTCGAACCTGGTTCAGTTTCGGGAGAAAATAGTTGGTTGGACTACCTTTAACACTAAGACATCGTTATTATTTAATAATGCAACCCTAATAAATATTTAATTGAATTATCTATCATTATTCATTTATCATCCATTCAAATGATACTATTTTTTAAATATACTTCATGTTTTGTTTAATTATATGATTCTTTTGAAAGAATCTGAAAATCTCCTGTAAGGCTGTAATACAATGCATATGGAAGTATGGCACGTTTTAGCAATATGTAAAAATTTCATAACATATGAGTTTTAAAAATAGTTAATTTATATGAGATATTTATCTTAATATAAAATGTTTTTAATAGTAGTTATTATACTTTTAAAAAAACTACCATTATTCAATTTATAAGAGAGATAAAAAGAAAGAAACTAGTAAACCACAAGAAAAGCTTTTGGATTAAGAACTCTGACCTCCACTTAATCAAGTGTCAGTTGATTACAAATTAATTGATAATGGGCCTGCACTACAATATTATATTAATATTTTAAACCTCCACCATGTGCCTTGTAATTTATTTTAAAACTTAATGGGGACCACCACAACCTCCATGGCTTTCAATAAATAAACATCAAAATTCAGGGGTTGACATAAAGGTTCAAGGGCTTGATCCATAATTAGCACTCACTTGGAGGTTAAGGGGGAAAAGAACGTTGGTGTAAGCATCAAGCAGAAGAAAGAGGCTACTTATATAGAGCTGAGAGAAACCAGAAAAGATATCGACATTAACCAGGTGGTTGAAGCAGAACAGAGGAAAACAGAGGAAGATGGTGATCCAGAGGATAGAACTGTGCATAACTCTGTTAAGAATGGCCATTGATCTCGTCATGAACGTCGTAGAATCAGTGATGGAGGCCCAAGAAGCCGCATCACAGCCTCCTGGCGGTGTGACTCGTTCAATCACCCACCCTGTTCCTTTCTCTGGTTTTCTTCCTTGATTTTTTTTTTCCTTTTACTTTTCAATTTCTCTGTTTCTTGTGTTTCTCCTTGTTTGTACAGATTTTGTTTTATTCTCTGGGTATAGGGAAGCCTATTTCCACACCATTGGTGAATTTGTTTAAAAATATGGAGATATTTCTCTAGGCAGATTCTGTGAAATTTGATGAAACTCAGTGTAATTCCTCTGTTTGTATAGATTTTACTTTTTCTGTGATGAATTGGTGGGAGGATACCGAGATGTTGTAATATGTGAAGACTTTGTAGTGTTGAGTTTTTGATTTATATCAAACAGATAAGATCGAGTTTACTTTGTTCTTGGCCAAAAATAGTCCTCTGTTCTTGGTGTGTTCTTTTTGGATAACTAACTTTCTTTGTTGCCACTATAATCTTGTTTCTTTTCAACACCTGAATTCAACAGACGATTAGAAAGGTTTATGACGATAAATTGACTAAAAAAAGACAAACTCATGGCAGCTACTGCTTCTTCTATTTGCTCCTTTTTCTTTTATTGAATAATTTTAAATTTTAATTTTAATTTGTCCTCACTAGTTTTTGTTTTAACTTCTTCAAGTTATGTTTAAGACCATATTTCACCAGCTTTGAATCATCTCAACTGAATAAATAATAAAGTGTATCCCTCAAATCAACCAAGAATGGCACTATGAAAGTGTGTGTATTATTCAGATCTCCAAAAAGATTGAGGCCCTATCTGGTAGTCCATTGAAAATGAAATTGCTTAAGGAATCCTTTGCTATATTTTGTTTGTTTCATAGCCCGTTGGAAATGATATCGTCTAAGAAATTCTGTCATATTTTGCTTGGTATACTTTATGCCTTTCTAGCGAAAAAAAAAATAAAGTATAAGAAAAGGGCATATATGTGTTTTAGTATAATAGGAGAGTGAAAAAATGATGGCCAAAAAAAAAAAGGAGAGTGAAAAAATGAATTGCCAAAATTGCCCTTAATTTTTCTATGCATTTTCAAAAGTAGGAAGTTAAATATAGTTTTCTTTTCTTTTTCATATTAGGGGTATTTTTTTCTCCTTTATCCCCTTCTATGATACTGTTTCTATACCATTTTCATCTTACCAAACAAACTAGTGGAGAGGTATTCCTTTCCATTTTGAAAACATTATTCTTTCCATTTTATTCCATTCATCATTCTTTTTCCATTTCTGTAGGCTTCGATTCTGCAGACGAAACAGGGCTAAGTTAATTTTTTTTTAAACTTTAAAGAGCATGATATTAGGAGTGAAAATGAATATAAAAACGCATTTTTTCTCTTTTTAGATACTCATTTTCATATTTTTACTGCAAAAATATTTCACAAAATTTTAATTTCAAAGCTTCCAAATTTAAAGCATATAAAGTTTACTTCTTCCATTTCTGATTACTTTCCCTTTTTTATTTTTCCTTAAAAAATATTTACCACTTATTTACTTAAGTTTATCAAAATTCTATACTATTTCCTTGTGGATATGTTTAATTAAATTTATAGCAAATCATGTTATTTGTAAGTTATTAATAATACAGTTCATATAAGATTTCATGCTATATTGGAAAATATGTGTCAAATTAAGGTTTTGTTCTCCCACAACAGTATTTCTAGAAAGAAGATAAAAAAAAAATAGACGGATAAAAAATATATCTCTTGGGGTTAAACCAATGAACAAGCAAAGCTAAAAGAAAAAGGAGAGATGCGAAAACAAAATATAGTAATAAAAATAGTTTATATGCAGCAGATGCTTCGATCGTAGCTTGTAGAATAATATATCCCTATTTTTTATACTTTGTTGACTAATAGTACATTAGATTTTAACAATGTTCAGAGAATATTCTCTCTTCAACCATAACATAAATAAAATTCAGTTTCATTTCTTTGATTCAAGTATTTTAAATGAAGAATGCATTTTTTTTCTCCAAACATTATGCCAACCACAAAGTGGCTACATATGTTATTTTGATGTATATAAAAGAAGATTTTCTCCACCAAGTGTTAGATTAAATTCTGAAATATAAAGAAAAAGAAATTTTTTCTCTTACGATATTCTTAATGAAAATTTGTAATCAATTTGAAAAATAATATATATGTAAATAAATTATAATGCTGCACCAAAATTTGTCCACAATAACAAATGGCACGAAAAAAATTGTCATTCTTGAGAGAGATGTGTACTTATTTTACCGGTCTCGTAAGAAAGAGTCACGTGATTAGAATTATATATAGAAAGTTGACCTGACCCTCAAATTTGTCCATTGTATCCCATTTTCTATTTTTCTTATCAAAATTTCAACTAATCCTAACAATAATTGAGATCAAGTGTTCAACTAACGCGAACAAACAATCATTCATGACTCGCAACTTAACTAACACGAAATTTGACTTTGAAATGAAAAAAGAAAAACTGAGCACATCACTGTGGATGTTGACTTTGGTTACACTAATGCAGATTTAACTAAATTGTTAATCTAATCCAGCACAATGCTTTTTTTTTTCTTTCTATTTTTGTCACCAAGAGAAAAACTTTTATTCCATGAAACTTAGGATTGAGCTAAAATTGAGCTCATCCCATTAGAAAGTAAATTAATAAGAGAGCAATCTCAAAATCCGTAAGGTCCATTCTTTACAGCAATATTTGATGAGACAGACTGATCAACCCAGCCAACACAACGCTTATGTGATCATGCAACACAATGCTTGTGTGATTATGCATTGTGTATCCAAGAAAATTGGAAACAAAGAAAAATCTTGAAAATACTTATAAAATTCTCCATACCAAGGCCTAAATTAAATATTAGAGTTAGCTAGGAAGTCTCAAAGTTTGTTGTGGGAGATGGTGGGAGAGGTTAAAGTGATAAATTTGAAGATTTTCAACATTAGATTTAACTACCAAGTCTGGTAGTGCAGAAATCTGAGCTCTTCCAATGGCTAAACATATCAATGTACTGAGTTGGTTTCAGAAAGAATGGAATGGACATCGGCCCTGTCCATTACCCTCTCTTCCAAATTTAGCTTTGTCAAAAAGCTAGAGAAAAATATTGGGAAAATTTGTTGTTTATTGAATGAGTGAAGTGTAAAAATATATATAGGGAAAAATATAACTGTCAAATAGAACCTAATAAAACTTAATGAAAATAGAGATACATACAAATCAAATCATATCTAAAATTATCAAATCAAATCATATCAACACCCTCATTCAAACTTAAGATGACTTGATAGAAAGTAGCTTGAGTTTGTCTACTAAAAATTGGAAGCAGCAAGGATTAAAGGACTTAGTAAATAAGTCAGCCGGTTGGTGCTTCGTTCCAATGGGGACTAGTCTGATAGTGCCTTGAGCTATATGTTACTGAATGAAATGACAGTCAATTTCGATATGTTTTATTCATTCATGAAACAAATCATTGTGAGCAATCTTAACAGTTGTCTGGCTATCATAATATATATTAGTAGAGGAGGTCTGGGAAGTTCTCAAATCATTAAGTAGCCAACGGAACCAGAGAATCTTAGCAGTAGTATCCGCTAATGCGTGATATTTTGACTCAGCGCTAGAGTGAGATGCTAGAGTCTGTTTCTTGCTCCTCCAAGAGATAAGAGAGTCACCAAGAAATACACAGAACCTAGTAGTAGACCGACGATCAACATAGTCACGTACCCAATCAGTGTCAGAATAAGCCCGCAAGGTGAGAGAAGACCTAGCAGAGAAATGAAGACCATGATATAAGGTTCCCTTCACGTATTGAAGAATCTGAAAAATAGCTATATAATGAGTAGTCCGAGGTTCAGACATGAACTAACTGACAATGTAGATCGCATAGGCAATATCCGAACGAGTCACTATAACATATATATTAGTCCCCCAACCAACTGCCAGTAACATATGGGGTTCTCCAACAAAGTCCCATAAGTAGAAACAAAATGAGCATTAGGTTCAATGTGAGTGTTCTCAACTATCTTATTAGTGAGAAAAGCCCGAGATATCAAATCAGAGGCATACTTAATTTGTGAAAGAGGGATACCACTTTGCCCATGATGTACCTTAAGACCAAGAAAATAATTTAGCCTTCCAAGGTCCTTCATTTCAAATTGTTGCCGCAAGTAAGTTTTAAGTTCTTGTACTCCTATCATATCATTACTTGTGATAATCATGTTGTCAACATATAAGAGAAGAAGAATAATACCACGATCACTACTTCGAACAAATAGAGCAGAATCATGAGGGCTGCAAGTGAAGCCCAGACGGCTCATGGTACTACTAAACATAGCAAACTAAGCTTGAGGAGCCTGCTTAAGTCCATAGAGGGCACGACGAAGACGACAAACTTTATATTTTGGATGAGGATATCCAGGAGGAGGCTTCATATAAACTTCTTCCTCCAAATCACCATTCAAGAAGGCATTCTTGACATCTATTTGATAAGGAGTCCAGTGTTTAACAGCAGCAATAACAAGGAGACTGCAGACAGAGATAATCCCAGCAACCAGAGCAAAAGTCTCCTCATAATGAATACCGTACTCTTGAGTGAATCCCTGGGGCACTAAGTAGGCCTTACGCTGCTTGAGAGAACCATATGAGTGAGTCTTATTCTTATAGACCCATCTGCACCCAACTAGAGTCTTACTAGGAAGAAGATAAACAAAATCTCAAGTGTGCATTTTCTTTAAGGCATGTAGTTCTTCATTCATAGCTTGCTGCCAAAGGGAGTCACGAGAAGCTTCTTTCTAGGAGTGAGGTTCCTGAAATTGGAGTATTGTTGAAAAACAATGGTAATCATTAAGGTAAGGAGGAGGATGTCTTACACGAGTGAGCCAAGTGATGTTGGACAACACGGGCTTTGTAGATATAACTGATGTAGGAGAATCAAGGATAGTAATCTCATCTGGAATAGGTGCGGCATCAGGTGTATGAATGATCTTAGTAAGGGAGTTTGCACGTGAGTCACTTGGAAAAAGATCAACAAAAATATCTGTAAAAATAGAAGACGAAGGAGGAGAAAAAGAAGAAAGGTCAGTTAAAGAGGAGAACTACATATATTCCCAGAAAAATAACATGACGAGAGACTTAAATACAGTGAGAGATAGGGTCCCAACAACGATAACTCTTGTGTTCAGAATCATAGCCAAGAAAGCAACAAATACAAGCACGAGCTTGCAATTTGGTTGTCTCATGAGGTGAAAGAAGGATAAAAAAAACACAAGCAAAAACTTTAAGAAGACTATAGTTAGGCGATGTACCATGAAGTCACTCAAAAGGAGAGATATTACCAAGAACACTAGTACGTACTTTATTAATACAGTAGACAGTAGTCAATGCTGCTTCACCCCAGAATCTTTCAGGGAAAAAAGAGGAAATAAGAAGGGCTTTGACAAAATCAAGGATATGACGACGTTTGCGTTCAGTCCAACCATTTTGTTGAGAGGTGGAAGGACAGGAGTATTGAGAAATAGTGCCCTGATCATCAAGAAATTGGAGCAATTTAGAATCACGGTATTCCAAAGCATTATTATCATGACTAAAATCTTTTATAACTTTAGAGAATTGAGTTTGAATCATAAGAGCAAATTTGATATAAATATCAGGTAGCTCAGATCAATTTTTCATTAGGTATATCCAAGTAAAACGCGAATAACCATCAATAAAAATGACAAAATAACAAGATCCGCCCATAGAATGCGGGCCCCTAAATATTGGAAAAAACCAATTCAAAAATCGAGTCAGCAATAAATTCATTTTTATTGAATGATAAAGCAGGTTGTTTAGCTATTTGACAGGAAATACAATGGAAAGACTCATCATCAACATGACCTAAGAAACCATTGGAAAGTAAAGGAAAAAATTTATTGAATGAAGAATGAGCAAGACGGTGATGCCACAAATCAAGAGACAAGGAAGTGGTAGCAGCACATAGGTTGGGAGAAGTGATTTCTGGTTGATGCAGTGAGTTGAGCTCAAACATACGACTGACTTCACGCCCAGTTCTGATAACATGTCTTGTCTGAGAATCTATCACAACATAGTCATGTTTAGTAAATAATACATCATAACCCATATCAACAAGTTATCCAACAGAGATGAGATTAAAGCTAATAGCATGGACAAAGTATGTGTCATGGATGGATAAAGAGGGCAAAGAAATAATACCAATATGAGTAACATGCATTTGAGAATTGTCAGCAGTGTGTATAGGATGGACAATAGTATTAGGAGACAAAGAAGCGAAAAAGTTTTCCTGACCGGTCATATGGTTGCAACAAGCAAAGTCAAAAAACCAAGAGGTACTTGAGGGAGTAGCTAGAGCAGCAGGTAGACTGGCGGTACCAGAAAGAAGCTGCCGAAGTAAAGCCTCGAGGTTTGCAGGAGAAGTTGCTAGAGTAGTGGTAGGAGCTTCATCAATGGCAAATAGGGCGGGCTTGGAGGAGGAACTTGACCTGATTGATCTTCCCTTATCAGATTTAGGAGGGTGAGTGAGACATTGATCAATAAGGTGCCCAATCTTCTTACAATAGCAACAAAACTGGTAGAACAATTTGTAGCAATATGGCCCTTCTGGTGATAGGTGTGACATTCAATATAGGGACACTGGTCAAAAGAATGATTAAACTGAGGGCAACGATGACAGAACTTAGAAGTTCATCCGGATACAGCAAAAGCCATTTTAGGATTGCGCTGTAAGAGACCAAGGCGAGTTTCTTTAGAGTGAAGGTGAGGAACAGCGTCCTCAAGAGTCGGAAGCAGATTTTGGTGAAGTAGAGAAGTGCGACCAAGCTCAAAATCATCCGTGAGAGCCATTAGAAACTGAATGAGACGAAGTTAATCTCGGTACCAAAAGAAAGCATGTGCATCTTCCTCATACTTAAAAGAAGTCTCTCAATAGGCTAACTGATCCCAAATAGATTCGATCTTAGCCAAAAAATCATATAAAAGCTGACCCTTTTCTTGCTTCAAAATATTGAGATTTTTCTGCAACTGAAATTGATTAGACAAGTCAGATGAAGTATACCAACTAACAAGATGATCCCATACCTCTTTTGCAATCTCGAACCGCCCAAACTGTTGATAGATGCTAGGAACATAAGTGTTGCGAAACCAGGTGATAATTTGATTATTTTTGTTGTCCTATTCATCAAGTCGCTTAGTAAATTTCAAATCAGTCTTAGTAGCCTCGCGAATAGGATACCGAATATCACCAGTAATATAGCGCCACAACTTGTGGCCTTTCAAAAAAGTGCGCATACTTTCTAACCAAAGGCGATAATTTGACCCATTCCAAATAACAAAGATGGGATGTGCAACCTCTAATTTCTCCATGGGGCAGAATGTGAGAAAGAGAAGATAAGTAAGGACAAATGGCTTGGAAGCGTGGAACACATGCTGAAACTGGATGAAGAAGAACATAGAATAATGGAGGAGTGTGTGACAGTGTGTCATGGGAAGAGGGGGCACCAAACTTTGGGGGTAGGCCGAGCAAAGAGATATGAACACAATGGAGTGGCGCGTGGCAGCAGAAGAGACAACGAATGGTGGAGATATGGATGGAACTAGATAGACTACACAAGAGGATGAACAAGCACATGACAACATGTCTAACGGAGTTTGGTGATTGGACTTCAGGGGTGGGCCGGCGGTGGAGAGTCGACGACAATAGGGTGGCGCGTGAACATGGAGGACGCCGGGGAAGAGGCAAAACGAGGAAAACGGGGATGGGGAATAGTGACTGCAGAAAATAAAAAAAAACTGAACCAAAAAAAATCTAGGGGCTTGTTTGGTAGCTGTTTCTAAAACAATTTTTTTTTTATTTTCGAAAACAGAAAAATAAAAAAATTTGTTTGTTAAACCTGTTTTTTATGAAATGTTTTGAAAAATAGAAAAATAAAAGAATAGAAGATTTAGGGCATGTTTGGTACAGTTTTTAAAAATAGTTTTTCTAGTTTTGAAAACAGAAAAATAAAAAAACTTGTTTGGTAAACTTGTTTTTTATAAATTGTTTTGAAAAACAAAAAAATAAAAGAATAGAAAACTCAGAATATCTTTAAGATGTTTTGTAGTTTTTATTCTGAAAAATAAAAAAAAGGTGAAAAACACCCACCTCATTAATGATAAACTTATAAATTTTGAATAACTCATTTATCACTCACTAGTTATGATTTTGAGAACCACTATTCAAACAGATTTTTTTGTTTTTTTGTTTTCAAAACTTATTCTTAAAAACAGTTTTACAAAATTATTTTGAGAACAAGAAAATAGAAAACACTATCAAACAGACCCTTAGAATATCTTTAAGGTATTTTATAGTTTTTGTTCTAAAAAATACAAGAAAAGGTAAAAAATACTCACCTCATTAATAGTAAAGTTATAAATCTTAAGTAACTCATCTAACACTTAGGGCCCGTTTGGTTTTTAGTTGGTTAAAAATAAGTTTTGGTAGAATTGGTTTTGTAACGTAGTTATAATAAAAATTAGTTTTGAATTAATGTGTTTATATTTGGATGATTTATTTGAAAATTGGTTTTGATAAAACTCATAATTTTCCTCTAAATTGAGCTTAAACTCTATCCCATGATTAATTTAATTTACTTAGACTAAAATTTAATTTGCATTTATTTAATTGAGAACATAATATATTTGATATAACATTTTTTTATAGGTCATGATCTACAAAAATTAAAATTTTGAAGGGACATTTTGGTCAATAGATGGATAAATTTTATGGAAATTTTATTTTCCTAATTTTTCTATTTTTTCTCATTTTTATTGGTCTATTTTTAGCTGACTTTAAAATAAATGCAGACAAAAATGAAAAAGTAAAACAAAAAAGCAGCTATTGAACTACTTCTTCGGAAACCACGTTCTGTATGTGAAATTATTTTCAAACAGGAAAGTAAAAAGCACCAAACACACCTAAGAGCTCGTTTGGTTCTCAGTTGGTTGAAAATGAGTTTTGGTAGAATTGATTTTATAACGTAATTATGATAAAAATTAGTTTTGAACTACCGTGTTTATGTTTGGATGATTTATTTGAAAATTGATTTTAACAAAACTCATAATTTTCCTCTAAATTGATCTTAAACTCTATCCCATGATTAATTTAATTTACTTTGACTAAAATTTAATCTGTATTTATTTAATTGAGAATATAATATATCCGATATAATATTTTTTTACAAATCATGATCTATAAAAATTAAAATTTTAAAGATACATTTTGATCAATAAATAGGAGAAATTTTATGAAAATTTTATTTTCCTAATTTTTTTATTTTTTCATATTTTTATTGATCTATTTTTATTTAACTTTAAAATAAATACTAGTAAAAATGAAGAAGTAGAATGGCAAAGCAACAATTAAACTGCTTCTTCCGAAAACCCGTTTTGCCCCTAAAATCAGTTTTAAATGGAAAAGTGAAAATGAAACAAACACATCCATAACTCAATCAAACTCATTTTTTGTCCCTAACCACTTTTCCAACTGATTACCAAACATACCCTAAAACTACATCAAGCTTGGTTTTGGCCCCAAACCAAGGTTTGGGTAGTGATACCAAACAGGCCCTTACTAGTTATAATTTTGAGAACAATTATTTAAACAGATTTTTTTATTTTCTTGTTTTCAAAACCTGTTTTCGAAAATAGTTTTACAAAATTATTTTAAAAATAATAAAATAGAAAATACTGTCAAATGTGCTCTAGGGCTCTGGTACTATGTAAGAAAGCCAGAGAAAAATATTGGGAAAATTCATTGTTTATTGAATGAGTAAAGTGTACAAATATATATCGAGAAAAATATAGCTATCAAATAAGACTTAATAAATACATAGATAGATACAAATCATATCAACAAGCTTCTTAGAAGTTGTTTCTCTCCCATGCCCACCAGAGCCCTCTCTTGGACTATCCTAATCTCTATAACTTATCTACACATCAAACTAAATTAGTGGGGCCACCAGAACCCTCTCTTAAACCATCCTAATCTCTATAGCTTATCTACATATCAAACTAAATTAGTGGGGACCATCAGAGCCCTCTTAGACCATCCTAATCTCTATAGCTTATCTACACATCAAACTAAATTAGTGGGGGTCACCAGAGCCCTCTCTTAGACCATCCTAATCTCTATAACTTATCTACACAACAAACTAAATTAGCTAGTCTTGCATTTAAATTTATATTTAAAACTAAAATATTACAATTCTCTTTCCACACACACACACATATATATACACTGCAGAAAAGCCTCACATTGGTACTCCACACTCTGAGAAGCATCATTGTTTCATATTATATACCTGCACTGACATTTCTCATTACCATTTTAATAAGCGAATCTGTTATTCTGCACTATGATAACTCAGGGCTTTGGCCTTTTCTCCTGCGTTTTGCTTTTGCTTTTTCGTCTCATTCAAATTTATAGAATAAAAAGAAACCAATAAATTTTTTCATTGCTATATCCTAACACATATGATTCTGATTCCGATTGTTATAACTTTGAAGAGAAAAAAATTCTTATTGCAGCTTGAGACTGACGTAGACGCATACGAAAATGTATTTGGTTTTATTAATGGCTCCAGAGACTCGACAGACGACAGCCCAATAGTTTTGGAGGCATGCTTTTGTTTCAACATGCCTAAATAAAATGCATATATATATATATATATATCTCCTCGAATCTATATTCTTTCATAAAATAATTGTCACATTTCCTGTTCAATTATAGGGTCTCAATAATTGTCAAATGTAATCTCCTATATTAAAGTTAAACCGCACAACATGATGTAGCGGTTTTTCATGTAAAGTAAACTAAATCCTAATCGAAGGAGTTCCTATGGAGAATTCTATATATCTCTTACATGCCTTTTTCATTATTAATCAATTCTAAAATTTTCATTATTTTCTTTATCTAACCGGCTTAACTTACTTTGTGAGCTAAAATTGCTCTAATAGAATATTGTATGAATATATAATTTAAATTTGTGACATTGAACATCGCAAACTGATTCAATTTCAGTTTGCAGGGATTTTTATTTAGTAGAATTTACATAACCCATATAGACATAACTGCAAATTCCCAAAAAAAAAAAAAGAGCACTCACAAAAAGCCAATAACTTGTACAAATCCTTGTAGTCTCTCTTTCTCATCATAGCATTATTTCTCAATCGGCGCAGAAGCCAAAGGATAATGATTAAGGTAGCCTGAAATGGGAAATTTGAAGGTTTTCCACATTCTGTTTCTCGAAATTGCTGTCCTTTCTGTTCACAAGATACTTGCCAAAATTATAGGGCCTATACTTTGGAGGGTTTTCTTCGTTAATGAGCTCCTCCAAGGGCTTAACAATGGTGTAATGTGCAGGGTTGAAGAAGAAGGGAATGGAGAACCTTTCCTTCTCAGAGTTCACACTCACCCTGTGCTCCGCACTCTCATACTCATCATTGCTCCAAACCTACACAAGAGTCACATCACACAACCATTTCCATGTTCACAGTATAAAAAGAAACTCAACAATATGATATATTCATACTCATACATACAACATGAGTCAAACACTTTAGCAGTGCCATGTGATAATATGAAGAACTTGAAGTGGTACCTGAACGATCTCACCAACGTTGATGATAAAACCATGTGGGGTGGGTTTGACTCTGATCCATTGTTGATCTGATTTGCGTTTGACTTGAAGTCCTTCAACCTCATCTTGAGCAAGAATGGTTAGGGCACCAGGATCCTTGTGTCGTCCTACTCCAAGAGCCAAGTGAGGGGAAGGGCATGCGGGATAGTGATTGAATCGAATGAAGCTGGTCTGGTCTTTCAGGTAAAAGCCATGAAACCTCTTTCCTTCCAACCCCAAGCTCAGAGCTATCAGCTCCAACAACTTGAATGCTAGCTTTTCCATCTCATCAAGATACTCTTGGACTGTTTCTCTTCAATAAGCAACACAATAAAAATATCCCACAATCACATGATCATCAATTTGCTCATGCCTCATTAAAATTGAGCTGATTAGAACTTTCAAGTTAGCTATCCCTCTCACAAAGATTAGAGATTACATATAATAATAACAATAAATCATTGATCATGATCATGTCAAAATATTGTGAAGATGTTTGAGTTATACCTTAGATTGGGAGGGTATTGAGGGTACCGATTAGTCCACTGGGTACTTCGATCATCATCTTCGTCACCGGAAACAGGGACTGAAGTTGGTTCTTTAGCCAGAAAATCAATCCCCTCCTTCCAATCTCTGACGTTTTTGGTGTGCTCTGTGTCGTAATAACCAGCCACGCTGGTGTGGTCTCTGCTCACCTTCCTCTTCTCTTCCAAACACTGCGAAAAGAACTTTCTTGAATCGTCCTCCATTCTCTGTCTGAGATTCAGAGGAACCCCATGATTGATCACCTGGAAGAACCCCCACTCCTTGCATGCTCTGCCTATCTCTTTGACCACGCCTTCAATGGCGGATGGGTCGGAAACGGTGTCGTTGTGAAAGTGCTGGTGGATTGAGGAAAGGTCGATCACAGGAATGCCTTGAGCTTGGGCAATGATGGAGATATGAGGCCTGTGTTCTGGGGCTTGGATGAAAGCTGGGTCTACCTCTCCCATGGCTTCTGCTTCGAGTTGGAGTAGTTCTGCGTGGTGGTTGGATTGTCTATGAAATTAGAAGAAAATCTACAAATATTTATTTACCGAACCTGGACGGGTTTGAAATATAATGACAGTTGGCCCGCCATCCTCCCATTCTGATTATTAGTAGATAATATGTCAAATATGAAATGACTTGTTAAAAGAAAAATATGTATTGCCAGGAAGTGATAGTTTGAACTTTGAACTAATCTTTCATTAATGATTGAAAAAATTATATTTACTACAGCTAAAAAATATTTACTATAAAATATTTTAAATTTTAAAAATAAAAAATAAAAATTTTAATCGTGGAGACAAATTTGATCTTTCCTCTCATTCATGTCCAGAAATGATTTTACATAATTTATTTTGGGTCTTTTTGACCTTTAAAACAATTTTAAAACTTAATTTTTGTAATCAATATTTTAATTTGTTACTAATATGCAATGTTTCCTAAAATATTTTATAGGTTGGAGAGGAAAAGCGAACACCAGCAAGCTACCATGAATAAACAATTTTAGTTGTTCAAGTTTCGGGAATACGAGTTGTAATCCATTTACCCGTGAAAATGTGTGGATTTGGTTGCAAAATATGTAACTCCATTTAAAACAAGTAAGAATAAACTTAGATAGTGTAATTCGTGGGTTATACAATTGGTCTTTTTTATTTTTCAATTTTTAGTGGATGCTAACAAAAGAAGCGAAAATTTGAAACAAATTTAAAATGATAAAACAACCGTTCAAGAGTTGTAAAATCACATGAAAGTTGGATAAAGAATGATAATAAAAAAATATCATAAAAATGTAATCAAAGAATAAATAAAAATTTAAAAAACTCCCCAACAAAGATAATAATGACAGATTTTTCATTAAATTGTGAATTTATAAAAATTAAGGTTACTATATATATATATATATATATGATTCACTACACATTTATTAATATAGGTTTATAAAAATTTTTTTATTAAATTTTAAAAAAATTAGATTGATTTACGTAAAAGAAAATATGTTGGTTGGTTGGCCCATATAACCTACCAACCTACTCTTAATGGCTTGGATTAAATCATTAGGGAAAAATGGCTTTCCATACAACACGGTACTAGCCAACTCATTTTCCCACCTCTTGGTTTATCACTGCACTGCACCTAATGATATTATGGTTATAAATGGATTTGTTAAGCATGATTTTGATTTCTATCTATGCATATAGAAAATATTTTATTAGGAGAAATAAATTTTTTTTTAGTGATTACCTAAAAAAGGGATTAATTTTCAATTGTTGGCCAGAGAATGTGTCAAAAAAACATCTTCATATTATGATCCATCCTGTTTTTTTTTTTAAAAAACGTTAATAACTTAAGAAGGCACACATTAACATATCTATTCATTTTTATCTTATGATTTAAATTTTTGAAGTATTATATAATAATTTGTACTTTAAATAATGAAAAGTGATAATTGTAGACCGTTAAACAATAATCCAACATTTATTTGTTTCAACTGAAATCATTTATTATAATAATAGCATATGTTACCATAGATCATTTTTATTTTTAAACTAGTGGTTTTGCCATATATTATACTATTAGTCTAAGAGTTCAGTTCAAATTAATGTGCTGCCACATTTATAGCACACTAGTGATGGGATTAATTATTGAAGCAACATTTCTTGCACAAGATAGAAATTTGATGATACAAAGATTAAAGCTAGCTAATATACAAATTACATGACCTTACGTTTTTTTTTTTTTAATGAAAGGAAAGTAACCAAGACATTATTTCAGTAACTAATATTATATATTATTGCTGGAGGTCATGGATATGGTTTTAAATATGAGAAGATCCTCATTCGGATAGATGTCATTCTCAGTGGACCTCTTGTTGCTCATGGTCATGGGGTATCCTGAAATCATAGATTTGGATGTTATCCACATTGAGTTTCCTAAAGTTGCTGCCCTTTCTGGTAACTTGAAATTTGCCCCAATTGTAAGGCCTATATTTTGGAGGGTTTTTCTCATCTGTGAGCTCCTCCAATGGCTTCACTACTGCGTAGTGTGATGGAGCAATGAAGAGTGGAATGGACAGCCTTTCTTTTGTTGAGTTCACCACTACCCTGTGCTCTGCACTCTTATATATCTCATTTGTCCACACCTGATCCATTCACATTTAATTATGTTACCCTGGTGTGACCTTATTCATTAAATCTAATGAATTAGATTAGATTACATATAATAATAACAATAAATCATTGATCATTATCATGGATGGCTATTTCACTTAGCCTCATTTGTCCACGTCTGCATCAATAATGGAGCTATAAATATATGGACAAAAGAACAAAGGAGCTGTCATTGTTGCCACGTCCTGAGTATGAAATGTTTAGGTTATGACAGTTTGAAAAACTTGACTTCTAAGTAATTGAGCTTGTTAAAAAAAATAAATAACAATTCAGATGCATAATTTGGAAACAGGTTTAGTGTGTCAGAATAGGAGGACGAGTTAAAATAGTTAAAACATGATAGTATACGGAGAATTACCTGTATGACATCACCAACATTGATGATAAAGGCATGAAGGGTGGGCTTAACTCCAACCCACTGTCCATCAGATCTTCGTTTAACTTGGAGTCCTCCGACTTGGTCTTGAGCAAGAACTGTCAACACTCCAATGTCCCTATGGCGACCAACTCCAAGAGCAAGTTCAGGGGAAGGACATGGTGGGTAGTAGTTGAGTCTAATGTTACTGGTTTGATCTTTCAAGTACTCATGGAACCTCTTTGCTGGCAACCCTAAGCTCAGAGCTATCAGCTCCATCAACTTCAGCCCCAGTTTAACCATGTCCTTGCTGTATTCTTCGCACACCTCCCTGTTTATATATAGCATTCATTCCTCAAAGCCTTATACTCTCTGATTTTGAAAGGAATATGGAAGGCTTTTTGTATTTGGCTACAGATTCTTTTACTTGTCTAAATTTTATTTTCAGTTCAGCTATATTTAAAAATTTTTTTTTTTTTTGACGTAAAATGATAAAATTGAAATTTTGAGCTCCACTCAATGCTGTAAGTAGAGAGATATACACATGGGATGGGTGGGTTGAGTCGACTACATATGTCTATCTTTCTCCTTGTAGTACACTGCAACTTTGACAGAGAATCAATTTCCATAAGTTTAGGTTGATTATAGTAAGAACAGAAGTTTTAGGGGCCAAATTCACTAGTTTATATTTTTCAAAATCTCATTCATAAGGTTTTTTCAAATTTTCAAGCTTTCACCTAACCAATTTGATTCTAAATGCATAAAGCAGAGTCCAGTGCTAATCTTTAAGATGAGATATGAACCATACAAATTTAATTTGGGTAGTTGTTATTTAAAATTTTAACTTTTAATTTTTTAAGTTGTAATCTTAATTTTTACATTCTATTCCTATTAAAAGTAATAATATCTAGACTACCATCCAAATTTAAGAGGAGCATTTCACGGGTATGGAATCCAATCTAATTTACCGACCAACCGGCCAAATCCACAATAAAGTCTGGTTCTCAAGAACAGTTTGATTTGATAATTATTTAAATGAATGTAAGGATCCAAGTTCAAATTTCAGTCGAGCTCAAAATTAATCCGAGAAGAAAAAATTTACGAATTGTTATGAAGCATGGCGGATGGTATACCTGAATTTTGGCGGGAATTGAGGCCACTGATTATACCAATAAGCGACACCACGATCATGAGGATCAGGCGAGGCAGCAACAAGAGTAGGGTCCTCCACGCCGAAATCAAACACTTCCTTCCAGTCCCGAACATTCTTGGTGTGCTCTCGATCGTAGTATCCCATTATCTTCACCTCATCTCTCCTCACCTTCCTCTTCTCCTCCAGGCTTTGACCAAAGAACTCTCTCGCCGCCGATTCAATCCTCTCCCGTCGATCGAGAGGCACTCCGTGGTTGATCACCTGGAAGAAACCCCATTCCCTGCACGCACTCCCAATCTGTTCGATAAGCTTCTCATCGATGACAGATGGATCGTCTGACGCGTGAATGGGCGAGAGATCGATCACAGGAATGCCTTCGGCTTCAGAGGGATTAGGATTTGGGCGGTTTTCCGGAGGTTGAATGAATGCTGAATCGAACTCTCCCAAGTCACCCATCGGTTTTAAACAAGATTTTGTTTCGAAAAGAGGAGTGAGTTTGTGCAGAGAAATTCATGCACGGTTGCTCATTAAATAAGGGGGAGATTGGATTGATTCTGTGATTGATCCACAATGAACAAGGACGTGTTCTTGGGTTATATGAGGAAGAAGACATGAAGTGGTGAGATCGAGAACTCCCTAGAAAAGAAAATAATCGCGTGCGGTACAATCCATAATTAGTAGTATTCAAGAGATTATTACTATCTCTCCGTACTCTTTTTAAATTAATAATTAGAATTAAAATTAATTAATTATCTTAATTTTTTCAAAAATTTTAATATTTTTTTAAAATTATCCTTATTTAATTTTTCTTTTTCTAAATACATTAAGTAAAAAATACTCCCTCCGGTCCAAAGTATAAGGAGTTTTCAACTATTTCACGCATATTAAAAAAAATTAGTTACACTCTTAAACTTCTTAAAAAAAACTCAACATTCCATTTTTATCCTTATTAATTATTAATAATTAAAGTTGTTTCCACTATTTTTTATTACAAATTACGAGACTAATCATTAATAAATAAGAGTAAAAAAGGTAAACTACAACTAATTATTATATAACACCTTATATTATGGACAAAAAAAGGTTCTAAAAAATCTCTTATATTTTGGACCGGAGATAGTATATTTTAAAAATATATAATAAATATCTTCTTACATATTATAAAAAATCTAAAATAAAAAATTTTATATATACCACCGTATCATTTTTTTTTTTGTGAATTCTGGGAGATTATTTTTACTACTGCTTATAAATGAACGTGATCTCCCTTTGCTCTTGTTCCACAGTTCAGGCTGGTGCTGATCGGATTTCAACCTCATCTCTCTATCTCTCTGTTTTTGCTAACGATTTCAACTCCGTCTCTCTGTTTTTTTTTGGGCTAACGATTTCAATCCATCTGTCACCTGGATGTGGACACCTGCCAACTGGTATTAAGACTGGGAAGCTCAGGGTCGCTGGAAGCAGCTTTACATTGCTTCTCTGGCTGTCATTTTATAATCTTCATGCTCGAGTAATTTTTTTAGTTATCGGACCTATATTTGATTTGACGAGAAATGAAGGAGTTATTTTTCTCATTCCACTTCCAATAAATTGTTATTTTAAGTTATTTACACAGATTAAAAAAATTAATAAATAATTAAAAAATAATAAAATTTAATTATATTTTACTATTATATCTTTATTAATTATGTAGTACTTATTAATATTTTTTAATTATTATTAAAGGATAAATTTGTCCAATTAGAATTAATACTTTATTGAAAATTGTATAGTGATAATTATTTAAAAAAAAAAAATCTCAAAGTTACAATTATTTCAAATTTTGTTTTTAATCACTCATGTTTTGTGGGAATTGATCCAACTTGCTTACGGTTTATACTTTCATACACACACGTTCATGTCCTAATCAAATTGTCAGTCCTGCTATTTTGGCATTTAAAATCTTGGTTCGATTGTTAGATATTTATATCGGATATTTTCAATAACAAATTTTTATTAATTTATTGCTTACATTAACTTGATCCAATATAAGTCAAAATAAACAAATAAAAAAAATATATATATATATATATATTTTAAGCATGTTCAAGAGCATTAAGGGAATAAAAAACATTTTAAAACATGAGTCTCAACCTCTCTAGTGTTTGGCACAAGCTAAAAAAAAAAAAACTCTTCAGTTGTTTCTTTCATACTTCATACTAAAGAGTAATTTTTTTTAATTTTAAACATATAGAAAATTAACCTATATATGATATATATAAAAGTCAAGGTCATTTGTGGGATCAGAATATTATGCTTCCACATTATCCTGATGATATGGCCAAGCTATGGGTCATCACAACATGTCAGCTAATTTAAATTTCAATTCCTTATTTCAAAAGCTACAATTATATTTTGATTTCATATAAATCACTTGTAATTTTTTCCCTCTTAAGCATGGCTTTTATGTGCTTATACGAAATTCAAACATATACCATAGATGTTGCTTTCATCTCCAAAACAATATTGAATTTAACATTGAATGCTTTATTTATGATCCTCCCCAGATTTTGCAATATGATAGTGTGGTGACATCTTCATCATCATCGGCCTTGGATACCAATGCACAAAACAAAACATAGACATGAGCCTCATGCATTGTCATCAAAGCCTGACTTCATATGCTATCACCTCACTGAATTATGGACCGTTGTTGCTGCCTGCAAGTGTTGTTAACATGCGCAACTCCAATTCCTCTATTGGTTCAGTCATGTTAACGCCTCCTTGAATTCAACTTCAAAATTAGGATGTTTGATAAAAATGTGAAATTATCCTAACATTTTATTATAATCATATGCTGTTACTTGCAGAAACAGTAACTTTAGGTGAAGGAAATAAAACCCCATTTTTTATATGATTTTCACAGAAATGAACTTCATATTTTTTTTAAGTGAGCACCAAAAATATCCCTTATCATTAGTAAAAGGCTAATATTTTCAAAGTATAAAGAAATAGACTCCATATTTTGTATCTGTTTTCTTATTATTACATCCAACGTGAGTGTGACTTTAGGGTATCCAAAAATATTTTTTAGGTAAGCTTACGGGATACAAGTTAATACTTGCATGTAGTGGCTAACCGTTTTACTGATCAATATGATCAAAATTTATAAATTTCTAACTAGCAGCTTTGAAAAATTTCACCCAGATTTCCTTTTCGGTAATACCATACCCCAATTTTCAGGAAAAAAAAAATTCAGCAGTTTTCTTGATGACCTTGCCTTTTCCACAAAAAAATACAGAAGCACAGACACAATAAAGCTAACTAGGCTGGAGAGCGGATGTTGAATAGAGAAATTATTTTTGTAGTTTTCCCCCGCTTTTTTTTTCATTTGTACAGAAGAACCAACTAATCATCAATGTAATAGACACACATTTCGATAGCTCCTCGTAATCTAAACTCATCCGACTGCATCACTTTTAAAATGAATTAGGGAGTCAGAGAGCCCCGGCGGCCCCCCACCCCAACACCCCCCCCCCCCCCCAAAAAAAAACACAAAACAACAAAAAAAAAACCCGAACTTTAAAAAGAACAAGATGATGATATTAACATTTACGAAAACATGGGAGTAAGGTAAGAAATTCCAACAGTGAGATTCAAGCAGCATCCATTGATGTGGAGAGGACAATGTAAGATAAGAATAGCAGCCCATCCTGGATTTTGCTAACAGCTGTGGTTTGATCAGCACGAAGGTAATCAGAGAAGGCACTGGCTTTTTCCAGAACCGAATTTCCTGGAATAACTTCATGAGACTCAGCAGCAACAGCTTTCATAGCAGCCTGGTATGCCTCAGTTACATCGGATATGCCTGAAACATGCGTCAAAATGCCAAAAGAAAAATACTTTTGTAATTTCTGTAAGCAACACCTGCTATATAATGGAAGTGCTAGAAAATCAACCTGTAATGAAAATATCGGAACTGCTTCCACATATCCTATCATTGTTTGGGCATTTATTCTAATGATCTCAGCTTTCGAAGCAACATCCTCAGGCCACTCTATTTTCACCCTACCCTCATCAGCCTCTTTATCTTCTATTTCGTTGGTCCAAGATATGATAGATTTGCCAAACATCAGCAGTTGAGACACCACAAAACAGCACATTTCAGATAGTCTCTGCAAAGGAATACAACATTGTTAACTCATTTTTTAAACAACTCTCTGGTAATAAAAACCTGGAACTATTATGAACAAAAGAACTTAATCAAAATTTTCCAGCAAAGCCCAGAATATTTTCTCTTACAGGAACCCCTTCTGAATGAAGAGACTCTAATCTTCCAGATGTTCGCTGAGTTATGTCGTTATCAGCTAGTCCAGCCAACGCTTTTGTAAAACTGTAGAGAGATAGTGCAAGTGTCAGATAGGACAAATAATATAGCAGGCTTCTCTATGCTTAGGAATAAACAACGAGCATATATTTATACAATGAGCAGAACTGCACATAAGACAAGATTCACCAAGAGGAATGGGTACGATAATTTTCCTTTTTTGGTAATGAAATAGACACAAATAAAAACTTGGTACTTTTTCCTTCCAATTTAAACAAGCTCCTTGGGCTTGTTTTTCCTAAACGAATGATTGAATGTACTTTTTATCTACGTGATCTTCAGTCGAAATATTCAAATTACCTATATTTTGTGGTTTATTTAAAAATATATTTCTACAGAATCTACACCCATACACAAAGAACAGCAATTTTTAGAACTGTCAGAAATGGAATTTTTGCGCTCTCTCATATAAGGCAACATTGATAGGTGCAGCAAGCACAAATTATCTACCATTATACCAAAGAAATTACCAAGCGGCCATCTCAGCAGCCTTGCTGACGCTTGAGTCAGGTAAATTCTTCATCTCATCACTGCTTCCCTCAAGTCCTCTCTCTACTGTCTTTCCTTTGTTTGAATTAGTATCACTTCCAACAATTTCAGTGCTCAAATTGAAAATTTGTTGGACCTCTTTAAGCTTACCATCATACACAGATTTTTGTTCTGGTAATAACTTTGCTTTTCTTCGGTTATATAGAAGGGCATAATGGTTAGACAAAGCGGCCAGTTCCTGACAACATTGCATATTAAATGTTTTACTAAAATCATAAGTTTAATTATCATAATTTAATATCTTCACAAGTTAACCTCCAACTGCTCTGGGCCTCCATATATGTAAAAGCATCGGTCAAATGTCACCTCCTCCAATAACTGATCCTCATCTATTTGTTCTCTGGCTTCTTTTTCAGCATTCTCTACCTCAATTCCAGTTTCAGTGATTAAAAGTTCCATTGTCTCCTTAACCACATATTCAAGTACTTGCATTCCTTTTGCAGTAAAGGCTTTTCCAGACTGTAACTGGATGGCTAGAAATAAGATTGTAACTACAGATAGTACATATTATACGAAGAATGAAAAGAATTTTCTAGACCTCTAACAGGGAAGGTGCAACAAAACCAGCTGATCCTGGTCCACCATGCTGAATAGTTCCTGCAAGGTCTGCAGCTGAATTCTCAAGCCTAAAGAGCATAAATATATAATTCACTTAATGGCACATGAAACAAAAGCATCTGCTACATAATTGCAAGAAATTATCTCCCTTTCAACAGTTTGAAAACGCTCAGATGAAACCAAGTTCAGCAACACGCACGAAAGAATATGTGAGGCAATGTTTGGTTGAAAACAAAAGCTAAGCTATCCAACAACTATTGATACTCTTTTCTATATTGAGATTTGAGAACAAAAGTTTGGGTTGGGAATTCTGAAAAAAAAAAAAAATCCAAGGAAAATGTGAGGGAGAGTGTGAAAAAGTGGTCCAAGGTACTTTTAATGCTGACAATGAATATTTATTATAACCTCAAGTCAGCATGTACTAAATAATGCACCAAGATCCAAATGCTTTAAGTGCCATGCTTCAAACTTGTTGACCCAACAAGGTGACTTTGAAGTGATACCAGAAAATATGCACAAGAAATCATAACATACCACTAAACCAGAGCAAAGACAACAGTTTACCCCGTAAGCATTGGAAAAGAATAATCCATAGCATTCTCAACCAGATAAAGTCCCAAAATAAGATACTTGCACATTATACCACTGAAGAATTTGAAGCATGTTTAACTAGAACCAGTGACTCACTTTCAACTAACTTGCATGCTTATTTCCTTCAAAATAGGTCAAAACTATCTTCAGCATCATTAGAATTCTAGTTGCAGCAAGATAAGTGACTAGACTAACAGTGTGGCTCCCATATGAGTCAATGAAACATACCTCTGAACCAAACCAGTGCCCCCTTTCCATGCACTTCCCAAAACATTCCAAGCTCCAGATGCAAAATTCTCCACAGAATTATCCAAAACCCTTAAACCCTGCAAACAAGAAAGACCTTATAAGTACGTTCTTAATGCATAAAAATACAGAACATACCAGTTAACATTCACATGAAGAGATTTAAATCACACTTTTGCCCCCAATTCAATTGTGCGACTAAAATAAAGCATCAATATCTATCATTTAGAAATAATGTAGTCTATATAATTTATCAAAAAGTTGTGGAGGCGAAATTAAATGCAAAGGCATAGCAATCAAGAGAAGTGTAAGCAATGAGCTAGAAGCACAAATAAGCAATATTTTCAAACATAAGTTAGCCAACATGTCAACCGGAAGCAAAAGAAAAGAAATTACAAAATGCAGATTTTCATGTTAACTGCTATATAACATAGACATTGAGTGTGGAAGATAATGACAATTTAAAGTTTGCATATCTAGGGGGGGCAAAACACCCCAAGAATCTTTTTATGGCTTGCCTGGCTAAGAATTGAATCTTCGCTAGCTTTTTCCAATTTGCTGAGTGCAGATTTTCGCAATTTGTCTCTCTCATTATCACTTTCCTTTTCATTTGCGGATCTTTCAGCCCCCTCCTCATCTTTAAGAGATTCTGAATCTTCTGAAATGTTTTGCAGATCCACAATGCTCTTAGATGCTGTATGTGCAACAGCAGCAGCCTGTATTTAAAGCCACCACTAAATCGATATGGAAATAATTTGCTTGTTGATGAAAAACTACAAAAAGCTAACCTGGAGGAAAATAACAATCCATCTTTGCACAATTAATTGTCGAAAGTTTAGGTATATCCAGTGCTTACTCAGAATGAGCACAATGCATGGATGTAAAGTCATCAAGCTAACTTTAGGTTCTGTAATTTTACATATGAATCTCAACTCCCTAAAAAAGTTAGTTAACAACAACTTCATCTCATATATGCACCTATTTTTCACAGTGAAAATTGTATAAATCCGAAGACTTCAATTCACATGACTATTAAGGTATCAATCAATCTCGAAATTACAGCTAGATGCAAAACAGGAATGAGTATACTATGTCAGATTGAAAGCTTTAGAATGAAATTTAAAACAATACATTGCGAGAGATCTCCTCGGCGGCGGCGGTGGCCGCCTTTTGAAGATCAGAGAGAACAGAGAGAGGTGAAAATCCCCAGCCGGGGCAGCCACTGGCTCCTGTTGTGGGTGGCGGTGCTGTCTCCGTCACGTTCGCTTTGAGTTCTTCCGCAACTTGCTTATTATTCTCCTTCAGTGACTGTTTCTTCTCGTCCATCTTCTCGGGTACCGAGAAATACGCCTTCTCGAGAGATTCGATGTTCGAATCTGCACATCAGTATCCTGGGGAATGGAAACTGAAGATAGTGCTTCGTCTCAAATTTCGCATTGTAAAAATAGTAAAATACTAAAATAGGTTCAAGAGCGAGCATGAAGTCCAATGATCAGCTTTGTCAAATTGGGTCAAAGGGAGGGGATGAAGTCCGATGATTTTATTTATTACAAATGTGAAACATTTTCCATTTAGGCTGAGACGGAGGACAGGAGTGACTTGAACAAAATTTATCCAATATCCTTGTTTTCTGAGTTTGGATTTTTTCATAACACATGAAGTATCATATAATCATTCATTTTATAAAATGTTTTATATCAATTATATATATTAAAAAATTATTTTTTTATCTGAAATTAATTTAAAAAATATCTATATTTTTTATTTTACCCTTATTAAATATTTTATTCTATTATTATTATAGTGTCATATATTAGGAGTAAAAAAAATAAAAAATGAGAATAAAATAAAAAAAAATCTAATACTCTATAATATTTTGAATCAGAAACTTATTATACAAAATACTGTATGATACAGATTAGAGGGAGTATATTATAATAAAAATATAAAAAATTGAATGTGTGCAAATAATATAATTGGGTTTTATACATTTTTTATGTAATACCCTTTTAATCTTGGGTAATTAAGAAGTAACATCCTATTTTACTATTCTAAAATGTTGCAAAAGATTTGATAGTGGTGGTTGCATTTAGAGCATATATCTTCTTCACCGTTTTTGGATCTCTCGGTAATTCTTCTTCCGTTCCAACCAAAACAACCAACACATCTACTTCAAGGAGAGACTATATCCGAAGTACCTGGGAGTCATAAACATGCCCCGGAGAGCTTCATTTGTTGGAGAAGATGAAGGCTACAATTGAGAGCTTCATTTCATGAGGGTTGGCGTTTGAGATCGCCTTTAGAAATGGCCAAGAAGATGGCTCAAAACGCAACGAAGAACATCAATGTGTTACCTTTGAAACACAGCATTTTAATTTGGGTTTTGAAACAACAACGTAAACGGCATATAGCAACAGACGACTCAGATGGCTTCATGCTATACAATTCAAATTGCATTGTTTTACTAATTGCTTAACAATGTGTTTCGCGTCTTTTGTTCTGTGAGGCAATGACATTTGTTGGATGATGTGAACAAATGAGATTCACACACCAAAACAATATCATATCGATGAGGTGCAGGGTATGCTCAGTTGCTCAACAGGGCAATATCAACATAAGAAGACAAATGAAAGCTAACAAAAAAAAATCAAATTCAAAGGAGAGATGGAGATTTAATATGGCAGAATATAGATAATATACATAGCAATATACAATAATCATTATATTATAATCCATATTTATATATTTATAAAATTTATAAGAAATTACATTATTCATGAATGCTATTTATCTTAGACCTTGTGTAAAATATGAGTGCACAATCTAATTAATGCTTATAGTATATTGAAATACGTCTCATCCCTATTTAAAAATTATATATAATAGTTTTCATTTAAGTTGATCTATTGTAGTTTCCCTTCATATTGAACTCGTTGTGTTTCTAGTTTTATAGATGATAAAATATTGTGGGTGCATTAAATTTCAGAATAAAAATAAATTTGAAAATTTGAGACATATATAATTGATATATACTGTTTTTTCCTTTTTTTTTTGGGTAAGGTATTTTTCTTTAAATTGAAGTAATATATATGTGAAAATTTATTTATTCATTAAAATTAAAATTAATTTTTTATTAAGGAGTGAAATTGCTCTGCAAACATAGTTAAATTTATGAAGCCATCCAGTCATCAATAGTTAAAAATTGAAGATAATATAAAATTAGACATATATAATTGATCAGGGAATAACCAGCCCTAAATTTGTGCATTGAAGATTCAAAATTTTTAAAATCACATTGAATTCGTTAGTAAAAATAATATTCTCCACTCATTTTATTTTTATACAATATTTCGATAATAAGAAGTCCACTCAAACACAAATAATCGATATGAAAATAAAAACTAAAAGCTTTAAAACTTACATAGTTACAAAGAAGAACTAGGAACAAAAAATGAAATTAAAAAAGAATAGTGCAATGACAATTGTCATAAGTTGCTTTGAGACTTCTAAAGAAACAAAGGAAAAGTTGTTAATAGTAATAATATTATGTCAACTATTTTAATATCCAGCAATAGTCGGTGGAGGTGGTGAGCTATATTCGGCCCCGAAGACTGGAGGCAAGATGACATCGTCCCATGATGATGGTGGCGGAGACAACACAGGAGAAGGAGGAGGAGGAGGGGATCTAGTTGGCGGTGGAGGAGACAAAACGGGCGGAGGTGGAGGAGATTGGATTGGGGGTGGAGGAGTAGAATGAACTAGGGGTGGTGGAGACTGGATTGGAGGCGGAGGAGAGTGAACGAGGGGTGGGGGTGAGAACGTTGGTGGAGGTGGGGAATGGATTGGTGGTGGAGGAGAGTGAACTGGGGGTGGGGGTGAGTAGACTTGAGGAGGTGGAGAGTAAGCTGGGGATGTTGGAGATTGGATTGGTGATGGAGGAGAGTTGCTTGGGCGCGGTGAAGATTGAATTGGTGGTGGTGGGGAGTGGGTTGGAGGTGGTGGAGATTGGACTACAGTTGGAGGAGAGTGAGCTAAAGGTGCTGGTGGGTGGACTAATGGAGGTGGAGATTGAGTTGAAGATGGAGGAGAGAGAATTGGGGGTGAAGGAGAGTAGACTGCATGCGGCGGCGAATGGACTGGTGGAGGGGGTGGAGAGTGAACTGGGGATCGTGGAGAATGAACTATTGGTGTTGGAGAGGGAATTGGAGGTGGTGACGATGGGATTGGAGGCAAAGAAGAGTGACTTGGGGGTGGTGGTAAGTGGATTGATGGAGGTGGAGAATGAATTAAGGGCGGTGAGGAATGGACTGGAGGCGGAGAAGAGTAAATTGGGGATGGTGGGGAATGTAGAGGAGGAGGAGGAGGGTGAACCGGTGGTGGTTTAGTCCTTGGTTTTAAAGGTGGCTCTGCCTTTGGTGTTTTAGGCTTAGGTGATTCAGAATTTGGTGGCTTTGGCATAGATGTAGGTGCTAGGATCGGCTTTGGCGTATGGTCATTGTTTCCATTTCCACAACTCTTGCTACAATCCACAGGACGAGTCACCATTGGGAGACATTGCTTTCTTGTCTTCTGATTTGACCTTAATGGCAAACAATTATTGCTGCTATCAAAAAGCACATGCACCTTTGAAGAAGGCAAACAAGCTTGGCCTATTCCATTAAAGTAGTTGTCGGAGAATGTGAAGTTGGTCAACTTTGGTAGCTTGCAAATGGTATCCGACACATACCCAGCAATCTTATTATGTGCAATGTCTATTACCTCCACACTCTCCAAACCTGACAGGTTTGGCAAAGTCCCAATAAACCCATTATGGCTAGCATCAAAAACTGTCACATGTCCTAACAATCCAATCTCTGGTGGGAAGCAGCCTCCGAGGCCATTGCCTAAGAAAACAATCTCATTCAAGTTCATCATGTTCCCAATTGATTTTGGAATGCAACCTGTGAAATTGTTTTTAGCAAAGGTTATAACCGAGACCGTGGAGTTGCCTAGGGTTTCTGGGATGGTAGAAACAAAACGATTATTGTTCAAGAACAATGCATCAAGATCTTTCTCAAATAGTTGTGGAGGCAAAGGTCCTTCAAAATCATTGTATCTGAGATCCAAGTACTTGATACTTGGCCATGTAAGGACTACAGAAGGAAAAACACCAACAAATCTGTTGTTGCTAATATCAAACTCATACATAAGAGTGAGATTCTTAAAGCTTTCTGGAATTATTCCACAAAACCTATTAGAATTAATATGGAAAAGAGCCATGTCCGTTAAAAGACCTAGTTCTGGTACAAGATGCCCAGCAATGTCTGCATGGTTAAGATCAATTCCAGCAACAACAGTTAATTTAGGGTCATCAAGAGCTTGAGCACAAAACACACCATTGTAAGAACATACATCAGAACCCACCCAATTGTCAAGTGTGTTCAAAGGGTCAGAGTATATAGCACTTTTCCAAGCCTGAAGAGCGATATAAGCCTTTTTAAGCCTTTCATGATCAAAAGTTAAATTAGTATCAATTTCAATATTGAAATCTAATGAAAGATCGTTATCCTCTATGATTGATGGAAGTAAATGTGCTAGAGAGGATAAAATGAGGGAGCTATAGATGAAGCAGCCTAAGGCTTGCTTTGAATATGGCATAGCCATGGTGCCTTGATAGGCCCTAAGCTGCTTAATAGATATGCCAAAGAAGATAAACACAGAATGGGTGGCCTTATATTGAGGGAAGTCGGATGACAACCTTTGAATAATTGTGGAAATTGAAAACCAATTTTAGCTCAAAACAATCTGGCTTCACTCTTAGATAGCCTCAAATTTTGGCATGTTTTCGGTTTTTTATTCTTTTATGTAGATTTAGAGAGGAGATTAGTTATGATTATAATTTTAGAATCTAGTAGCAAACAAGACAACTAAAACCAATAATTGACCTGGTCTTTCTTCAACAATAATTCAAAGAAAGTAAAACCACGTTTGTTATATGACAATTTTTTTTTGCCAACATTAATATATTAATCTTTTTTTACAACATTAATATTTCAATCTATATATTTATAGTAATAAGGTACTATTTTTAAGTCATAAATAATATAGTTTGTTCATCATATACTTCATATAATACATAGAAAAACAATGTTTAATTTAAGGAATAGCCAAGGGATGAATATAGAATAAATTGCTCAACAAGTTATCAACACCAATCATGATGTAAATACTGTTATTATATTTCATCTTTTGCAACAAGAGCTGAAAGGGTCATTTAAAATTCTTATTTTTTTTCAGCCAGCTAAACTAGATCATTTTAGTTGGCCAAAAAAAAAAAGATCATAATAAAAAATAAAAAAAATTATAAAATAACAGAAAAAAAGATGTAAAAATCAGCAAACCTCGTATTTATATTTTGTTTTAGATACTATTAGAATAAAAAAGGTAATATTTTTAGGAGGTATTTAATTTTGAACATCTAGGCTTTTCAAATATTTTAAAAATTATTAAAAAATTGAGTCTAACTTATATATATATATATATATGTATGTATGTATGTATATATATATATATGCTATTTGTGATCTATAGTATACATAAATTTAAAGATAAGTGACTCTAAAGGATTTGAATTCAAATCTTAAAAAGAGCAAAAGAGTAATAAAAAAAATAAAACAAGCAATTATAAAATTTCAAAGAAGTAATCAAAAGAGACTCCTTAATGGCTTTTTTCAACTTGATTGGCTCCTTGAGAACCTTTTATTTACAATTTTTTTCAGTGAAAAATATGTATCATTATTGTCAAAAAATATGGTACAGGGGGAACAATATTTACATCAATTTATCACTCTTTCTGCCACCTCTTTGCAATAAGGTAAGGGATGATCAAAGGTGTCAAAAATGGAATAGCTATTCTGTGCTAACTTAATCAAACTATGAGAACTTTTATTAGCTGCCCCATACATGAAATTAAAGGACACCACCCATTGCCTTCGGAGTAACTCTTGAACCTGATCAATATGTTCTTGGAATGGGTGGTTATTACCCTCAAGTCTAGTGATCAAATTCAAAGTCTCAGCATTTTCAGTAAACACGTGTATGTTTCTCAATCCCATGTTCCAGCAAAGTTCTAGCCCTATTTGATGCCTATAACTTCACAGATAGTGATCGGTATATCGAATTCTTTCCATGAAAACCCAGTTTCCATTCCCTTTTCTCATCCCTAATTACCCCAGCATAACAGCAGCCATCATCACAGTTTACAGTAGTAGCCATATCCAGTTGATGGTTACCTGGATCCAGTGGGAACCACTTACCTTGAGACCACTTGGATTGCTTCCTTAAAGTATAAGGTAAATTTGCCAATGATCTGTTATAGCAGGCTCTATAAAAAGATGCAATTGCAGAATCTCTGATTGCTTGTTCTTCATGTGACAGCACTTTTACAAATTTTTTTTGGGTGAACACATGAAGGCTTAGAGCCCAAACTCAAACACAAAAAATAAAAACAGAAGGAAATAATCAATCACCAGTATCCCAGGCTATCTCTCTAAGTTCCTCTAAGTAAGATGATCTCACCTCATCACAACGAACATCCATAGTTGCTGTTCAGAAGATATTTGCACAATGGTTTGTAGATCTGTGAACATAATTCACAATCATAGACCAATCTCGATCCACAAGGTGCACGAGTCTCTCAAATAATATACCATAGTGCTTTGCAGAATCTTGAACTGCGTTCAAACGTTAAACCAAAACACTCAAATCAGATTTTAAAATGACCTTTTGAGCATTCATGTCCCAAGCAATTTTCAGACCTATTATGGCACCCCACATCTCAGCATGAAAGGCATCACACCATCCTACTTTTTTAGAGAAACCTGTCTTCCAGTGGCCCCTGCAATCCCTTGTAATCCCCCCACAACTAGCTATTCCCGGGTTACTCCTACTAGATCTATCAGTGTTAACTTTAAGCCATCCATTTGCGGGGGGTTGCCAAGAATCACCAGCAGCCACATGTGGCATACTAACCCCAGAACTAGGGATCTCTTTGGCCTCAAGTATAGCATGGCAGAAATCATGACTCTTCCTTTTAATATTAAAACAGTTAGAAACAGCAGCCTGGGGATTAAACAGGAGCCTATTCCTTTCTTTCCATATATTCCACATGGTGACACTAAACACTAGAGGCCACGGTAAACCTCTGAACACAACCTTTTCCAGTTGTGAATTATTATTTAACCAATCACCCAAGCTAAGAATAGAAAAATCATTCAAGATAGCAGGAAGAACCAGAGATTTTCAAACCTGAAAAGCATTGCGGCAGTCACGAACAGCATGTAAAGTATTTTCCTCTTGCCCACATACATAGCATTTGGTTGAATCTCCCCAGCGATGGAATCTCAAGGCATTAGCATGTAACCTTTCATGAGCCAACAGCCAAAGAAAATTTTTGATTCGTTTAGGACCCACCCATTTCCATATCAAAGACCAAAAAGGATCGGTATCACCCGATCTACTGCCCATAAGAACTCTGTAACTGCTTTTGACAGCGTAAACACCATGTTTATCATTTTGCCAGCAAATATCATCTTTGCCCCCATTCAGATTAGGAGGGAGGGTGGCCTTCAATTTAAGAATTGCTTCATCATTGAGTAAATGCGAAAATTGCTACCAATTCCAGTCACCACTGGCAGATACAACATCCCTAACCGACCAATACAAAAATTCAGCAGAGATGTCATCTACAACTTCATTAATCAATTTCATATTTCCATTAATCCAAAAACATACCAAAAAGATGTATCCTGACCATCATAAATTTTTTCGACAATCCATTTTCAATAAAATTCCAGACAGCATAAACATCTCTCCACAAAGGAGAGGCATCATGAGTCATGACAATCTGATTTGTGAAATTCCTGCCTTGATTATAGCAATGTTTGAGAGTTTCCACCCAAAGTCTATCCTTATTAGTTCAAAGATTCCAAGCCAATTTCAATAAACAAGCATCACTCATAGCTTGAAGATCAAGGATAACCAAACCTCTGCTACATTTCAATTTCTTTAGCTGGTTCTAATTAATCAAGTGAGTTTTCCTACGGTCCCTATCATGACCCCAGATAAAGGCAATTTCAAGCCTCCTAATTTCATTCCAAAAGGACTTGGAAAGTCTAGTCACCTTATGACTCCCCATATTTTAGAATATCTGAGTTATTTTTGAGTGTTTTTAGGGAGTCATTTATACATTTGGTATTATATTTGGTTAAATATTTGGATTAATTATATTTATTGGATTATATTGAAAATATTATAGTAAATGGAGTGAAAATGGTCCAATTAAAATAGATAAACTTTTCACCGATATTTATGTGTTTTTGTAGGGAAGATTATGTATTTGAAGTTGGAGAAACTGGAGCTTTAAAGGTTGAGAATCAAGATTTGAAGGTTTTGTGTCACAGCATAGAAGTTTGATCTTGTAGCATTGGTATTATGTATAAAAGTTGGCGTTTCTGTGCAACAACATGGTGAATTTGATGCTGTAGCATCAATATCTCTTAAAAAGACATTTCTCCAGTGCCGCGTTGCAACCTGGATGTTGCAGCATATGTGATTGTGGCTCAGAAACTTAAACAAAACTCAAATGATATAAAACTGTGTTTATTTCTCTTCGATGATCTATACAAGGGAAAGTGGCCTCCTTTTTATACTAGTTTCCAGAGGCACAAAACGCTGCAGAGTTTAATGGAATTTGATGGCAATTATTGAGGGGGGTTATGGGAGAGGGAGTTACATGGATGGATTACAGAGGTTACACGGCGGAGGGGTTACATGGTGACATAATTGTGAACCGTTTCATTCTCCCCAGGTTGGACGAAACTCGCCCTCGAGTCCAAGTCAGCATCATCATCCAAATATGGTGACAATTCAACAACATTGAAAGTGGCAGAAACTCCATAAGCACCAGGCAATTCAACCTTATAAGCATTGTTGTTGATCTTTTGTACAATCTTGAAAGGACCATCAGCTCTAGGAGACAACTTGGCATTTGGTTGTTTAGGAAAACGCTCTTTTCTTAGATGTATCCAAACCAAGTCTCCCACATTAAAGATCTGTTGCTTCCGATACGTGTCTCGCTGTGTCTTGAGTTTGAAATTCTGCTTCTGGATTCTTTCACGTACTTGTTCATGCAACTTCTTGATTTCCTTAGCCCTTTGATCTGCATCAGAACTATACTGCTGCTGATCAAGTGAAGGGGTTAAGTTTAGTGGACTAAGGGGACGAGTGCCGTAAACAACTTCAAACGGACACTTCCTAGTTGCTTGATTAACAGAATTATTGTAGGCAAATTCAACTTGAGCAAGAATGAGGTCCCACAGCTTCAAATTCTTCCCTACAAACTTCGAAGAAGATTTCCTAGAACTCTGTTAATAGCTTCAGTTTGGCTGTCTGTATGTGGATGGCCAGCGTTGCTAAATTGGAGCTTAGTTCCCATCTTCTTCCATAACGTCCTCCAAAAGTGGCTCAGGAACTTACATCATGCTCAGAAGTAATAGCTTTTGGAATTCCATGGAGACGAACAATCTCTTTGAAGTACAAATCTGCAACTTGCACTGCATCATTGGTCTTTTGACATGGAATAAAATGAGCCATCTTTGAAAATCAATCCACAACAATCATGATGGAATCTTTTTGCGTCTGTGTTCGAGGTAAACCAAGAACAAAATCCATGTTCACATCTTCCCACGACGCTTCTGGAACCGGCAGTGGCATGTATAATCCTGTATTTTGTCCTTTCGTCTTAGCCAAATGACATATTCGGCATCAATGTATATGCCGGTTGACATCTCGTTCAAGTCTTGGCCAATAGAAATTCTCTTTGACCAGATCAACTGTCTTGTCTCTGCCAAAATGACCAGCTAATCCTCCATCATGAGCTTCCCAAATTATTGCCTCCCTCAACGAACCCTGAGGAATACATAGAGTTTTACCTCGGAATAAAAACCCATCATGTCGGTAATACTGATGGAATGATTGATCAGCTGTAGCTTCCCACACTCCACAGAAATCAGGGTCATCATGGTACAGCTCCTTGACAAGATCAAAACCAATAACTTTGGCCTGCATTGTTGTTAGCAACACATGTCGACGGCTAAGAGCATCAGCTACAGAATTTGAAATCCCAGCCTTATGCTTAATGAGGAAGGGATAAGACTGCAAGATTTCACTCCAACGGGCGTGTTTGCGACTGATCTTTTGTTGAGAGTTCAAATACTTTAGGGCTTCATGATCCGAAAAAAGTACGAACTCTTTGTTCTGGAGATAGTGACTCCAATGTTGCAGAGCTTGGACAACAGCATAGAATTCTTTATCATAAGTAGAATACTTGAGTTTGGCATCATTGAATTTCTCACTGAAAAAAGCAATGGGATGACCTTCCTAGCTTAAAACAGCACCAATTCCAGTATTGGAGGCATCACAGCTAACCTCGAACACCTGGTCAAAATTTGGAAGAGCTAGGACGAGAGCTTCAGTTAACCGCTTCTTTAGCTCCTCAAAACTCCTCTGGGCTTGCTCTGTCCACTGAAATTTGTCTCCCTTGGTGCAATCTGTGAGGGGTGCTGCAATCGAGCTAAAATTGCGAATGAATCTCCTGTAGAAAGAAGCTAATCCGTGGAAGCTTCGAACTTCCTGGAGAGATTTTGGAACTGGCCAGCTATTAATGGCTTCAACTTTACTTGAATCAACTCGAACACCTTCTGCGGTGATGATATATCCCAAGAAAATAACTTCATCGGTGAGAAAGGTACACTTCTTTAGATTGGCAAAAAGCTTTTGGTCTCGCAGTGCTTGCAAAACTTGCCGTAAGTGATCAAAGTGTTCTTCCTGACTCTTACTGTAAATAAGAATGTCGTCAAAGTAAAGAACAACAAATTTGCCAGTGAAGGGTCGCAATACCTGATTCATCAGGCGCATGAATGTGATAGGGGCATTGGTTAGTCCAAAAGGCATCACATTCCACTCATACAAGCCATCTCTTGTCTTGAAGGCGGTCTTCCATTCATCTCCTGGCCGAATTCAAATTTGATGATACCCACTACGAAGGTTAATCTTGGAAAAAATAGTGGCACAGTGCAGCTGGTCTAACATGTCATCAAGTCGGGGTATCGGAAACCGATACTTGATTGTAATTTTGTTAACAGCTCGATAATCGATGCACATTCTCTAACTTCCATCTTTTTTGGGTACTAGCAGAACAGGTACAGCACAAGGGCTAACACTTTCCCGAACCAGCCCTTTCTTTAGTAGCTCTTCAACTTGTCACTGGACTTCGGCATGTTCCTGAGGACTCATCCTATAAGCAGGCTTGTTAGGAATGACTGCTCCTGGAACAAAATCAATGGCGTGCCGTATGTCTCACATGGGTGGTATTTCATCAGCTATTACATCTGGAAACTCGGATAATAAGGGCATAATTGCTGGTGAGATGGTGGACTCACTTTTTGCCTCAAGTTCCAGTATGAAACTCATTGTTTGGGTTTCAGACTTCGTCACTTTGAACTCTTCTTTCGTCATCAAAGTCACAAATGGCTTAGCTTCTGTTGAGGCTTTGCTAAACTCATTAGGCGGTAGAGGCGCTAACTTGATCTTGACACCGTATTTAGTGAAAGAGTAGGTGTTTGTACGTCCATCATGTAGAGCATATCGATCATATTGCCATGGCCTCCCCAAAAGAAGGTGTCATGCATCCATGGGAATAACATCACACAAAACATCATCACAATATCTGTTCCCAATAGAAAAAGTAACAAGGCATTGCTTAGAGACTTTTACCTCGCTTCCAGTATTAAGCCAGTGAAGCTTGTAAGGATGTGGGTGGTCATGTGTTGGTAGCTTCAACTTCTGCACCATGTAGTCAGACACTACATTTTCACAGCTCCCACTGTCAATAATGACATTACAAACTTTGCCCTGGGCAGTGCAATGGGTGTGAAAAATATTGCATCGTAGCCATGGTTCTTCCTTAACTACAGCTGCATGCAGACTTCATCTGATAACCAAAGCCTCTCCTTGATCTGCAGGCGTAATCTCCTTGTCATATACTGGTTCGGCTTCATAAAATGTGGTCTCATCTTCATCTTCCTCGGGTGCTTCATAAACTTGCCCTTCCCTAATGGTGATAACCCTCCGAGTAGGACAGTCTGAGGCGATGTGACCAAATCCTTGGCATTTAAAGCATCGGGGTGCTTTAGAGCTAGATTACTTGACAGTATTTGATGGAGACTTACGCATAGTGCTAGGCTGCGGCTTGCCTGATGAAGTGGGTTGTTGAAATTCTGCCTTTCGACCATCAAAATAACCCCTAAAGGAAGAAGGTTGATAAGAAGACCTCTTAGGTGTTTGCTTCTCTACACGGATGGCTAGGCGAATCACATCATCCAAAGTCCAATATTGCTGAAGTTGGACTGGACGACTGATGTCAGCATTTAATCCTGCAAGATAACGAGCTATCGTTTGCTCCTCCTTTTCCTGTATGTCATACTTCATCATAAGTTTTTCAAATTCTCTGGTGTATTTTTCTATAGACAAGGACCTCTATCGAAGATTCTGCAATTGGATAAAATTATCCTTGTGGTAATGCTCCGGTAAGAACTTTTTGGTGAGCTGTCGTCTCATTTTCTCCCAAGTCTCAATCTTGCGCTTTCCCTCTCGTACTCGCTTCCGTTTGAGATTCTCCCACCATATGGAAGCATGCTTCTTGAGTTTAAGAGTGACTATCTTGACTTTTTGTCTGTCTGGAATCCCCTTGTATTCAAATATTTACTCAACAGTTTGAAGCTAATCTAGAAACTCATCTGGCTGAAGTCTTCCCTCAAATTCTGGGATGTCTACTTTGATGTCACTAGAGTGGAATGGTAGTTATTGAGGTTGCCGGTGGTTGTCAGTGGATGACGAACTACTGCTATCTGAATCACCTTCTGGATTTTCTCTACGAGTTTCTAGCAAAGCTCGCTGTAATTCTACGGTAGCTTCCAATTCTTGTATTCGACATCTCATCTCGTCCATTGCAACGTCTTGTACATTCCTATGTCTTGGAGGCATTTTTTTTCCTCGCCTTTTCTGGAAGGTTAGGACTTAGGAAGAAACAATTAAAATTATAGGGGTGAAAAAGGTAATTGTTGGGGTGTAGGGGTGGAGAAGGAACTTTAAGAAAATGTGAGGCAAAATTGTAATTTTGAAAAAATATGGGGCTGCAATTTCAAAAAAAGTTAGGGGCATATTTGCAATTTTTAGGAAGTACAGGGGTTAAAATGTAATTTTGGAAAGATTAGGGGCCAAAATATAAATACTGAAAGTATAGTTTAAAAAACATAAATAAGGAAAAGTTTAGGGTCAAACTGTAAATATGAGAAGTTTGGATGACTGGGCAGGATAACGTGGCAGACACAGAGTGGCTAATCTGTCGCTGACTGGACAGGTCAGGATGACGTGGCAGATGACGTCATCATCTTTAACCTCCAGCACTCGCGTGCGGCGTGTGAATCAACGGCAATGGCGCGTGGAGTTCCGGCAGTGGCGCGTGGAGGCGCGTGAAGGGTCTAACGGCGGCGAAACTCTCCAGTGAGAGGTTTTGTAGCCTTCCGAGCTCGAGGGTGATGTCCGTTTGCCTGAAAAATGATCGGAAATGGATTTCGACGGCGGCGGCGGCAGCGGCTGCTCACTTTCAGGTTGTTTTCCAACGGCTCTCTCACTCTTTTCGGCTTCCGGACTCTCTCTCACCGGGCTCTAATACCAAATTGGCTCAGAAACTTAAACAAAACTTAAATGATATAAAACTGTGTTTATTTCTCTTCGATGATCCATACAAGGGAAAGTGGCCTCCTTTTTATACTAGTTTCCAAAGGCACAAAACGCTGCAGAGTTTAATGGAATTTGATGGCAATTATTGAGGGGGGTTATGGGAGAGGGAGTTACATGGATGGATTATAGAGGTTACATGGCGGAGGGGTTATTACAGAGGTTACACGGCGGAGGGGTTACATGGTGACATAATTGTGAACCGTTTCAGATTGTGCAAAAAATTCACAGTTTCAATAGTTTAGTGAATTTGAGCGTTTTTAAGGGTTAAAATGCGTGACACAATGGACAAAACTCAAGGGGGAATGATTCTAGGTGGTGGAGAAGGGTTGGAGGGCTATGAGGCTACAACAAAGGACTTGGAAGCATCTTGGAGCTTAGATTTCACCATTCATTGAGTTTCCTTCCCCTTCCTCTTTATTTTCTTGTTGCTATTGATGTTTTGTTTAGTTTTGCTGGCTATTTTGGGTTGTATACAGAACATGTGTAGCTAATTTCATTTTATACCTAGTATTTTTATGCACTTATGTATGGATTAGCTTTGTAATTACTCTTTTATGGTTTAATTTCATGCATTTAGTGATTTAATCAATGTGAATGTGTTGAATCCAAAAATTGAGAAATGATTAGGGTTCTTGAATTATGGATTTTCCAATTGCAACTTGGGAAAAGAAAATTGGAATAGGCCAGGTGATTAAATCAAATAAGTTTACTTAATTCTAGAAATAGAATTAGGAAATTTACTAATTAGGATAGAAATATATTTAATTAACTACTTTGCCATAATTAGAGCTTAAGTAATTTAACACACTAATTAGTTAATTGTATAAAGAATTATGGATTAATTTAATTATAACTCGATGAACACTTGGAAGATGTCAATAAGTGAATTAGTGCTCTATGTTTATAAATACATGTAATTAAGACTTAAGAGAGAGTAATTACTTAATTAATCCATGTTCAAGTAAGTAATTATCCTAAGTAGCTCTTCTTGTATTTTAGAATCGCTATATCTTACTGTAGTTTAGAATTAGTTTGCATTTTATTTCCGTTTTATATTGTATTTTGCTTGACTTAAATGAACGTATAAAATTAATGCTCAACTGGGTTGTTGGTACTATATTTTTGTAGGAACGATACTCTCTTAATCACTTTATAATTTGATATGGCCTATGCATTTGTGGTCTAAACACATTTTTGTCCCCATCATCACTATCAGCTGATAAATAGGAATCGAGCTAATAACTTGCAAGGGTTACCCTGCTAGCAAAACTGATGTTCCATTTGGTTGGGTGGAAGTGAGGCCTAAGAACTAGAAATGGAAAAGGAACTATGTACAATAGCATGTTTGGTGTGTTAGATTTGGATTCCACATAGAACCCACTTCCTTCAAAATTAAAGGAACTCGGTTCCAACCTTACACTCGTGGAAGTGTGTGAGTTCAATGGAAGTCATATTTTTATGACAATAATGTGCTCAACTAATTATCATATTGCCAATTTTGCCTCGCTCATGTGGTTAACTTAGCAGCCACTCCTAAGTTCACATAAGACAGGCGACAACGCTACCAACGGCAACGTTGATGAAAGACAACACCACCAAGGATAAGGTCAACAGCTGGTTGGATGGCGCCGAAGATAACGCAATCAATGGTGTGGACCTAGCTGACAACGTCAAAGATGAAGTAATCAACAAATCTAGGTGACAGTAACGTCATCAACGCCTTCGAGGAAGAGGAGCAATGCCTTTGACGGCAGCAATGATAATGCCTTCGATTCTTGGTCCTCTGGCACCTCCATGGTTTCTATGTTTACTTTCTGGTTTTCTGTTGCCTTTGTTGTTCCTCTGTTGCCTTCAATTCCAATTTTTATTTGATATTTTTTTTGGCAAGATTCATGGGTTTTGATCTGGTTGTACATTGTTTCAAATCTGTTGCTCTTTTAAATACAATTGGTTTTTTTAACTGCCTGGAGGTTTTAGTCTAGTGGTGTTTGTGGTGGTTTCCAGTGCCTTTTAGTGGTGATGAGGGTGATTCATGGTGGTTGCCAATGGTACTTGCCGACAGTTTCCTATTACATCTTACATTTAGAAACATTTTCCCACAAAAATTACTTATTTGATATATGAAAATATTTTTAGACAAACTCAAATCAATTAAAACTTTAAAATTGTACAAAACTATTTTAGCTGCTTTACAGCTCATTGCACAACAATATTTTAAAAATCATAACTAAATGTAGATAAATCATTTTCTAGTGATTTGAGTCTCTAAAAATCATGCACATCTTGAATTTTCAGGGAAAAATCAGAAACTGAGAAATGAACATACTGATTCATACAGTTTATTATATACATATTACTATTCATTTCCTCGTCCCTGTTTCTGTTCGAAAATTGAACCTTAGCTTTGAAAATTTATTTCTCTTAATATTCAGAGCCATTTAGTATATACTTAGCATCATTGGAAATATTTACTTGTCTACTTTCTAAAAATATTTTTTTGGTACATTTATTCTACTCCTATTGGTCAGGGAATCAATATATATCATCAGAGGTTAGAAATAACGTCTATTGGAGCAGTTTTGATAAAACATGAATAACTACAATTATATAGCTCCAAATATAGCCAAACAGTGTCATTTTATTCCTAAGACATAGATCTATCTATACATATGAACCACTAAATTTTTGGAGATATGTACGAATTTATATAGTAACCAAAAATAGACAATACATAAATAAAATATTAACAGCTTTCAGTAAGGTTTCATCATCACTATTCCTGACCTTTGTCATGACTTGACTCTAACATTGGTTAACTATGGGGTGAGATTAGGGAAATCTTAGTAGTCAACTTGCACATACCATCATGTTATCATAAAAACATTTGAAAACATAACATACTTTCATTAAATCATCAAAACTTCCATGTTATCTAACTAAATTTTGACAACATAACGGCTTAATAAATGAGCATCCCGGGGCTTAGCCCTTAATATAAAATAGCCACCAATCATAGAAAAGCATTCATAATAGCAACATGGCATCATTTACAAATCATTATAACATATAAAGCATTCAGAAGCAATAACATTGAGCAAGACTAAGAGACTACCTTGGAAGTTTACTAACTTTTCTTTGAACATTGCTTTCACTTAGCTTTACATTACTTCCTTAACTTGATTGAAGCCTAGAGCATCATTAAACCTTACTTAATAATTTAATATCATCATATAAATTTAACTCAACCATGAATCATAAAATCTTCCCTCAAAATCATATCTTGATCCAAATAGAGGAGCAAGAGGGAGGAAGAAAATAACTTAAATTCTAACTAATCTTAAACTAAATAAATAAAGAGGAAATCTTGAAGAAATCTAGAGTAGGAGTTTACCTCAGAAGACCTCTACTTGCCTTCCCTTCTTTCCTCCTTCATTCTTTCTCCTTTTTTCTTCCTCTTTCTTCCTTCTTCTTTTCTTTATCCTCTCCCTCACGCTCCCACTCTCTTTCTCACGCTCCCTCTTCCTTTCTTGCATGTGTGTGTGTGGAAAATGAGAAAAGGGGTGGCGGGTATTTATAGGAAGGTTTGAGGATTGTGGACCGTCAGATAGAGATTTAATCCGAGGATTCACAATTATTCTCAAATTTAATATACTAATTACCCATTATACCCCTTAATATTTTTGGGCATGTGAGAGAGTAGGGAAGGGCAAAAATGTTTAACTTTTTCCTCCTTACTTTATGTCAAATCAAGAAAAGCAGATAATGTACTTTTTACTTTTGCAGATAAATTTGGCTATGCTTTGAGTACTTTTTGAACCGAATTTTCTATTATACTCAGTGTTCTTCCTATTTACTTTATTTAGGGGACACATTATCTTTTTTTTTTTTTTACTTTTTCAGGTAAGGTTCACTTATCTTACTTACTTTTTATTAGTTATCTCCTTTGATATTTATTATTCATGTGGGACCCATCTTTTACCGGATTCATACTTTTTTCATCTCAAGGCCCACATAATCAGTATCATTTGTACTTTTAACTTGCACGGAGTATTTAAAATATTATTTTCTTTGTCTTATTGTAAATAATAATTTTACCTTTTTTAAGCCCCTTTTTATATTTTAGGATATTTTTAGTCTTAAACTAATTTAATTAAATATACAAGCTTTCCTAATCATCATAAATTAATCCAGAATAAATTAATATCATTTGTAATATTATTTGGTCATAATATTCATACATGAAAATTTGAGATGTTACATTTCCTATGGTTCATAGTGGTGTTTGGGGATTTTTTTTTAAAAAAATTGTTCAGAAGGGCATTTTGGTATTTTCATAATATAAATATAAATATTAACTAAAAATTAGATAGCACTTCCACAGTCATACAAAATGAACTTTTAAATCTCACTTCCACTTCTATTTTCTTTAAAAACATTTCCATGAACCAAACGAAGCATGAGAGTGTTGGCCTTTCAACCGGATAAAGGACTCTTGACTTTGACAATGACAACAACAAAACTTTTGCTTTTGATCTACCAAACTGAAGGGGAATGCCTAAATACATTCCAAGATCTTTAGTAAAAGTAAAACCGGCCATATTCACAAGCTCTTGCTCAGCTTTCAGATCCACATTTTTGGAGAAAAACATCATTGTTTTAGCTTGATTAAGTTTTTGGTCAGAAGTGCTACAAAAATCATTAATACATTGAAGGGCAGACTGTAGTTGACTCTAAGTAGCCTCACCAAAGATTAAAAAGTCATAAGCAAATAGTAAAAGAGAAATTTTAGGATCCTCCAGATCAGCAAATAGTCATCACCAAAGATCCCTTCCCAATCTAACAGATTTCCATTGCCCTTGTTGCCAAGCATCATGGGTGCAATGTGAAAGTTTCTCCATGACCAAGACAAAAATGAGGGGACAATGGATCCCCCTGCCTAATACCTCGAGTAGGACAAAAGACTTTAGTAAAATAACCATTCCAAAGAACTTGATTCCAAAGAACTTGAGTACAAACAATGCTAATACATCGCATAATAACATCAATTAGAGGGTCATCAAAGCCAACTTCTTGAAGAACACCTTCAATGAACTTCCATCGGAGGCGATCATATGCCTTTTTCAAGTCAATTTTGATAGCAAGAAACCCTTTCTTGTCCTCCATTTTCCTCATAATATGAATAATTTCCTGTAAAATAACTATATTATCTTGGATATGACAATCCAACACAAAACTAACTTGATTAGGTGAAATAAGTTTCAATAAGAGCATCTTCATTTTGTTAACAAGAATTTTAGGGAGCCATTTATATATAACATTACATAAGGCAATAAGCCTTAGGTGCTTGAGAGACTCTAGTAGCACTTCTACAAATTTTAATTAATAAAACTATGGAGAGAACGCAAAGATTATGAAATGATAGTTGTAAAAATAGCAATGATTGTGAGTCACGTGACTACGTTGGCCCGAAAGTAACAAAACGGATTTGACACAAGCATTCAGTTGATTTTTACTATTTTATTTAGAAATAATAATAATAGTAGTAGCAATAATAATAATAATAATAATAATAATAATAATAATAATAATAATAATAATATCTATGTATATTATGATATTTAGAAAGAACTACTTTTTGGCATGAGTAGGTATAGGAATATGAGCCAGCGCAGCTTATCAAGACCAACCCATGGCAAGTTGGTTCTAAAGTGAGTCAGGTTGAGCCAACTCTTTTTTCTTTTTAAATTTATAAACTCAACTTATCAAAAGTGGGTGGGTGACTTATGGTCACCAATCCACATAATTCCTTGATTTTTTTTATTTAACAATGAATATTAATTTAAAATTTGAGATTTAAATTCTTATAATATATGTTTTTTACTACCTTATAATACAAATTGAAACTCTTAAACAATGAATATAAAATACTCCATCCAATTTAAAATATAGGTTATTTGTAACTATTTTATGTATTAAGAAAATGAGTTAAAAGTTATATAATTGAATTTGTTAAAAAAATCCAATATTTTTTTATTATTAGCCTTATTTATTACATTAAATTCTAACATCTCACATGTGAATCATTGATCTTTTATTTCTCACCTCTTAAATCTTAATTGTATAATAAGGGTATACACTAGGCTAAAATATTGTTATAGAATGTGACTTATATTTTGTAACACTTATAAAATATTCAAACATGAAATACGAATGTCACTTAAGGTTCGGTTTCAAACTTAACCTTTTATTTTTGTCAAAAAAAAAAAGCGTCAACTTGCAAGTTTAGCTGGTCAACCTAATGGTGAAATGAGTCGAGCTAGACATAATTGACGCAAATCCAAATGAGTTGTATTGTAATATTTGCAAACCTAACTTACCATGCATGTTAAGTGAGCCAACTTACTATGTTGTTGGATCCCACCTCTAATCACAAATCAAGAAAAATATTGTTGAATTTCAAGTTCCATATAATTGCATGGATTTCAATGACTGGTTTATATATATATATATATATATCCTTGTTATTGTAACAGAAAAAATTTCAATAGTTCTGTTCGTTACTTTTCAAATCATATGCATATAGAGAAGAATTAAGAGAAAATATAAAAAAGTATGTGGCTCCTCTTTAATACCGCTTTGCCGACGCAATGAAAATTTAAATATACTTATATTAAAATAATTCAATTTTAAAAATAGAATTAAAAATTAAAAAAACAAACAGTGCATTAATTTCTTTCTTAAAAAAATCTAATTCCTTATATAATTATGGTAAAAAATTTTGATTAAACCATGAGAAATATATAATTTTGAATGATAATATAAAAATATAAAATTTAATTAAAAATGCACAATTATTTATAAAAATTATGTAACTTATCATATACTGATCTTTTAGACATAAAATTACACTCCCTAGTTTTAATTGATAAAGAATTGCTTATAAGTTTTTTTTTCCAAAAATTAAGTTAAAATCTTAATTTTATTTCTGAACGCAATTTAAATTTTTAATTCTAATTAATATCTAGCAGAGTAATTTTAAAATTTAAAATTGTTAGATATTATCATATAAAGTTTTTGGACTAAAAATCTTTTAATTTAACTGTAATGTTCCTTTTTTTGTCACATACATAGAGTATTACTAAGAGAAAACAAAAATCCAGACCCACATACAATGTTGCATTGCTTTCGTTGCACTTCATACGACGGCCATGATTAGGTTCTCTTGTTCTTGCTTCCAAACATCAAAGCCAGATAAAACAGAAATCTGAAGAAAAATCCCCATGCAATGGTTATCCACAGGCAATTCCACTTGCTTAGGTCCGTAATCCCCTGCTGCTTCAGTATATCCATTCCCGTGGTCACGCACGTTGAACTCGTGATGTTCATCCCCAGGGTCTTGCTCATACTTTTGAGCAACTCCACCTTCAATGTCTCCGGCACCTCCCCTAGCGGCGTCATGTCGAACATTTGAGTCCCTCTCACGAAGCACCTCGGCGGCCGAACGTCAAACTCGTTCTGCAACACCCCCTCGTATGGGTACTTCACCAGTGAAATATAGTGAAACCATATCCAGTACGCTGGGATTCTGTCCCTGCTTATGAAGAACCCACTGAACAGCACAAAGTAAGCTAAAATAGCAACCACCACCGTGAATCCCAACATCACGTGCGACACCACTCCTGAAAGAAACGTCACGAAAGAGTTCCCTGCCCAGAAGGATGCCACGATGGTGAACAAGTAGAAGAAGAACCCGGAGGGGCCGCCGGCGAGACCCACCGCCCAGAATGTCGTGACAGCGAACGCTAAAGAGAGGAAAATTAAGGATGGGATTGAGATGATTGAATGGGCGAGAACGTAGGAGGATCTGCGGTAGGCATTGTAGGCGGTTTCCCTCATGAAGATGTATCGCTCTTGGAGGAACACAGGCATGGCTTCTGCGCAGGTGTAGAAGGTGGTGGACATGGCGAAGGCGAAGAAGCCTAATCGTTCTTGAGCACCTTTTGGAGAACTATCGAGCTGCCAGAAGATAGTGGCTAGAATCCCTCCGGTTACCAGAACTGCACCCAATCGTATACCAAACAGTTCGGGCATTCTTCGGGAATTGATGAGCGATCGTTTCGCTATCACAGCCATTTCGATCCAAAACGGGTTTGCGAAGGTTGGAACAGATGAGGATGTTGAGAGATTCGAATTATTTGGCGCGCCAGAGACTAACTTGCCTCTAGAAATACTCGCGCCAATGGCGTCCTTGAGTGAAACCCTTTGTCTGTTAGGGGGGGTGTCACCGTCGCTGGGCTTGCTTTTCACGTGATTCGATTGCCAAGACTTGTTGAATTCCACTAAGCTCTTGGTGCCACCGGGGTTTTCTTCGAGCTCACGAATGAGGTCGAGGGCGAACTCGGTGCGGTTCTCGTTTTCGGGGATCGGATGTCCGAACTCCGAGAAGAAGCGGGGCAGACTCGCCGGCGTCCCGCTGTATACGGTTTGACCGTGTGAGAGGAAAATCAAACGGTCTAATAATCCGATGATTCTGTAACTTGGTTGGTGTATGGACAGGATGACGATGCTTCCGCTTTGAGCTATTCGTTGAAGCACCTTGACGACCATGAAGGCGCTGGTGGAGTCGAGTCCTGAAGTTGGTTCGTCGAGGAACAAAATGATGGGGTCATGGATGATATCAATTCCGATGGAAACACGACGTCGTTCACCTCCAGAGACGCCTCGGTGACCTTCGTCGCCGATGACGGTTTTGGCGGCGTTACGGAGGCCCAGTTGGTCGATGAGTGCTTGGACTCTGGCTTTCTTCCTGGACTTAGAGAGGGAACGAGGAAGCCTGAACTCGGCGGAAAACATGAGGGTCTCCTCCACGGTGAGCATGGGAAAGAGAAGGTCGTCCTGCATGACATAAGCTGAAATCACTTTCAGAAGACTGGAATCCAAAGTTTCGCCGTTTAACGTGACAGTGCCTTTCAAGCTCTCTTTGGAGATTCGGTTGGCGAGGGCATCAATCAGTGTCGATTTGCCGGACCCACTGGCCCCCAGAACGGCCATGATTTCCCCGTCTCGGGCCTCGCCGGAGATATCATTGAGTAGAACCTTCATACTGTTAGTTTTAGGATCAGATTCAGCTACGCCATGAACTTCCGGCGAGGAATTGAAATCTACGTGTTTTCGAGAGAAGCAGGAGGAGAGGTTCATTTTGCGACGGACTCTAACGCTGTAAGTTAAGTTGGTGAAGAAGAGAGCAAAGGAGTAGGAGGAAGAAGGAGGAGGAGTGAGGTCGAGGACAAGTTGGCGTGAGGAGGTGTCATTTTGAGCATCTTCGACGCGTTTAAGGAGGTCGGCCAGGGTAGGGCTGCGGGAGACGTGGGTTCTGGTCGATCTTTGATGTGGGAATTGGACAAGCTCCATGGATTGATTGAAGAAGGTGAATCTGTCATCGGCCGGGACGGCGATGGGCACCTCCGACGACAGCGTTTTTTGTGGCGGAGATAGGCCAGACATTGGTGAGAGTTATCTTACTAGTGATTGGAGTTTGGTGATTATATAGAGAAGAAAATGGGAACACCTGAAGTCAATTGATGACGAGAGGGGGAGAGAGAGAATGGAAAGATGTTTTTTTTCTTTTTAACAATTGGTGATTATATTAGTATATACTCCTCCGGAGACTTATACTTATTTCACACATATTAAAAAAAAAGTTAATTATATTTTTAAATTTTTTAAAAAAATTTAATATTTTATTTTTATCTTTATTAATTATTAATAATTAAAATTATTTCTACTCTTTTTTATTATAAGTTATGAGATTGGTTATTAATGAATAGGAATAAAAAAATAAATTATTATTAAAACTTATATAACACCTTATATTATGGATTAAAGAAAAAATTTAAAAAAGTAATTACATTTTATACCGCAAGAAGTAGAGATTTTAGAAGAGTTACAATATTTGGTAATTGGTAAATCCAACTGTTAAATATAAGTGTAAAATTGAAAATGCTAGAGTCGGTGAGAGCAGGGAATGCGCAGGAAGACGTGCCGAATATAGATTAATTAAGAATTAGGTGTGTTGGTGGCCTCTTTATCCCCTATGTCCATTTAACAAATATTAAATCATTAATTTTCCTTTTTCCCCATCTGAGAAAGTATTTTTTTTCGGTGGACAGAACATTTCATTTTGTTGAAATTTATTATTGCGAACAAAATCTGTCGATACATAACAAAAAGCTAAAGCATAGCGGGATCTATTGTTACACTTGGTGGCACATTAACATTAGAACCATGCATGCGAATGCCCCTGTGGCATAGTAGCGTAAAGGTCTCCCTCTAATGGAGAGGTCGCGGGGTTTGATCATGCTTGCTTCATCAAGCTATTAATTAGCTTGCCCTTTATAATTTAAAAAAAAAAACCATGCATATCTGAAAGGTGCATGAATTTTTTTTGTTCTTTGAGTTCCCCATTTTTTTTAAAAAAAAATTACAAGTATATTCATACGTATGGTGATGTTCATATATATGAATTTTCATTAATTTTGGGTTTAGTTAGTAGTTAGTATATATGGTCATCAATATGATGTAGCAGTGAGTATTTCTGGACAGCTTGGTAAGGTGTCACATTTCTTCTTGGGGTCACCAAAATCGCTAATTGTATTGGACATTGCATTTTTTATTCTGAAGGCGTGAAGTAATCAAATGGAAGTAGATGATCAAACAACATTAAAATGATCGCAGATCTTTCATCTGTTGGTTACATCAAATTTCAATCTTAAGGTCAACTCTTTCATTTGTTGGTTACATCAAATTTTAATCTTGTAGTCAAGTATTTAAAGCATAAACTGCGTGCAGTCAATAGGGAAAAAGTAAAATTAATGATTTAATATTTGTTAAATAGACATACGGGATAAAGAGGCCACCAACACACCTAAATCTTAATTAATCTATATTCGGCACGTCTTCGTTCCTACACGAAATCCAAATGACATGACATACTCTGATTGGATGCCAATTTTCTGATTAATTTAGGTTCTGGGAGTTGTATCTACCATCTGAGAAAACAGGACAAGAGAAAACAATCTGAGAAACAGCTTTATTTCTACTCTTTTTTTTTTTTAACTTTTGGTGGGGACGATAGAGCTAGCCCCAAAAACTGCTTTATTTCTGTTTTCTATCTGATGATTTCGGATTGGGAGGATCTTTGAATCGCATGAGCGAGTGTAACGTAGAATTAATCATTGCCCAATGATAATTTTACATACCATGCGAAAATATCACAGTTCTCAAGTTTAATATATTGGGAAGGGTATAATTCTATTGGGAATGATAAGGTGAAAGTGCCATTGTTTAGATGGGCTATATTTTCAATTATTTTCTGCCATATATAGCTAAGAATAATTGATGGATCATATTCCAATAAAAGTGGACTTTTGAGAGAAGAGAAAGCAGATAATAAACACACATGACCATGAGGAGGTCATGTTGATCTGCCCTGTTTACAGAGAAAATAATTTAGGAAAATACCATGAAGATCCCGTCGATGAACAGGCAAAAAGTGTAACTAATTAAGCAGGAAAAATAATTTAGAAAAAACAGATAATACAAATGGGTAGGGTGAGGTTAATATAACAGAAGTGTTATTGCGAAGATCACTTAGAACATATCAGCATTTTTGTATTATTACCATATTTTCTATATAGATTCTTAGACAGATTTGGTCTACAAAGGATATATAGACCAAATTAATCACGAACAAATATATCATATCAACACATTAGATAAATGTCAGTTTTATTGAAGAGTGTATGTACCCTTTTATGTCAACTTGTTTGACTTGTGCAAGCCGAAGTCAACTATAAAGCATATTGTTTTCATTAGTCAATAGTGTCTTTGATTGTAATTTTGTCCTCCAGAAGTAGCCTCCCCGTATCTATAAGGTATTTTAATTTGCTACATTCAACACAAAAGAAGAATTTTAAATACAAACTGGGCACATCAGGATTCCTAATGTCACCAAAATGTTTGGTGTAGAAAGAATTCTTAGGGTAGGTTTGGTTCTGGAATGACCGGGAATTAAATGGAATGGAATAGTTGGAAATTGAATGATGATTACTATAAGTTTCTTTAGTATGATATTAGAGAGATAGAAAAAAATTTTAAAAAATAAAATTGATTAAATAAAAATAAATGTAAATGGACTAACATTGTTTGTTTGATTTGATTTCTAAGAGGCTTCAGAATGAGATTTTGGATCCTACTCCAAATGTTAAATTGTTTAGTTACACAATGAAGTGAGAATTTAGACTCTATAAAGAATGAGGACGCCCAAAAAATAAGGAATAAGAATTACTACCTTGACCCCTATCTTTTCTCATTCCCATTTCCAAGAATTCTTTTCTGAATCAAATTACCTTCCTCCACTAATCTCTTCTTCTTTACCTTCATTCTTTTTCCTTCACCTTCGACTTATTCTTTTCCACCAACCCCCTCTCTTTCTTCATCAACACCATGGTCGAAATTGATTTCGATAATATCTAGTTTGTTTTCAATTTTGATGGCCGATCCATTCCATTATTGGTTATTCAAAGAACCAAATGGGCCCTTAAGATATTTTGCAGGCATAAATAAAGTTTATTTATAGCTATATCTTGGTCTTATGAAAACCCATATTCTAAAACCAGCTATAATTAAGTCATCTATAATTAAGTCATCTGTGTAAATGTGCAATACAGAAACTATAGAGTTGTTCCAATATCCCTTATATTATAGTAATATTTCTTAAGAGAAGTTATGTGTTTACAATATTATCTTATGAATAGTACTTTCTCTATTTTTTTAAACTATTTCAAATAAAAGAAATTAAAATCTTTAAAATCTTTCTCATAATCTCAACTTCCATTCCCCATGATCTTTATTTCTTTTTATTTTAGACTTTTTATACAATTCTAATTTCATGGTTTAGTTCAGCATCTATTATTATTTTTAAAATTATCTTGTCATTTAACTCTTATTCTCTATTTTAATTTTAAATAACTACTTTTATGTATTATTTTAAATTATCTTTTTTATTTAAATATTCCTATCATCAATTTTTATTTTAAATACTATTTTTAAAATTAACATTTTTATGTTTTCTCATTAATTTTTTATTTAATCTCCCTCCATTTTTTATTTTTTAAAAATAAACTTTTAAATCTTTATTAGCTAGTTACAAATAATTTGATTATTTTTATATCTTTTTGAGAATTTATTTTTATATTTATTCAATAATATCATATTTATCTAGATTTTATAATGTCTCGTGCAATCCGGAAAAAAAAACAATTTAGTTTTAAGAACACACCACTGTTCAATCAACAAAAGGTATAATATTAAACTACTGCACCATTACATATTTTAGATTTTTTTTTCTGCCATGAAATTGCAGTGTTTAAGGATAGATTTGTATATATGATTGATCAGATATCATGCAATGGCTCAACCAATAAGTCACGGTCCCAATCCCACCATGGTAGTTATCTGTCACAGCATTTCCCACCAACATTTTCCATACAACCATACGTTTATATATCAGTCAAACAGCTTTTGTTCGAATCTCATCCTGGGGATGAACTACACGCTTCCATATTGAAATGAATACATTAGTCCCATATAATTAAGAAATGAAAATAGTGTTGACTCTCTGCATCGGACCTGTAATATCCCTATTTTTATAGGATGTTATAACATGAATAAAAGATGAGAAACGAAATAGGATGAAAGGCTATATATAATTAGGCTTTAGAAAGAATTAATTTCTCATCTAATTTTTTGAAGAAGTTATATTCGGTCTTTAATTGGAATTAATTTTCCATAAGGCTTTTAGCAGAAATTAATTCCAGAACTTATTTCAGAAAATATGTAATATACCACTTGAATGAAAGCCCGCTCCAAACTGAGCGTAATGGTATAAGTATTGCATACCCGGGAGGTCTAGGTTGAGAGATAGACCAATTTGAAGTCAATGTGAATAGTAAAAAAAGAAATAATTAAAAATTGGTCTTTGGGTGAAATTACAAGAAAGTACCCGAAAGAATAGATAATTATATTTTTGACCCGATTCAGGGGCAAAATGATCATTTCCCATGTTTGAAGAAAAATATGAATATTGAATTTAAACCTCAAGGAATAAATGTTGATATCATAAAATGTATGAGGAATTGAGAAAAACAGAGAGACACTATTAAGTGCAAAGAAGGGCAAAGAAGTCATTTTTTTCGGTTGGATGAAAAAATGAGAAATTATATTTTTTTCCCCCAAAGAATTATGAAAAGGAGATCCATGTCCTTAAAGTCATAAAAAGTAGGGTGAATGAGTATGAGAAATATCTTGGGGGAAAATTACACATAAGGACCCGAAAGTTTCAAGAATTGTAAATTAGCCCCGGGTCAAGGGCATTTTTGTAAATATGAAAAATTATAGTCAAAATGAAGCTCTCAATGAGGTAGATCCAATGAAATATACTATGGAATTTATTAAGGTCAAAATAATATTTATTGGGTAATTAAGGTTTAATATTAATATTTTACCCGATAAAAGTCAGTTTAAACTGCAGGAAAATGCAGTATTGATCCAAGAAAAATGATTGGACCTTAATAAAATATATTTTGGGTCTAGATAATGATTTTGGACCAAAAGTAATTACTGTATAGTCCTGTACCAATTTAATGACAATTTTGGCAAAAATACTTAATCGGTATGGGTAAATTTAATTGGTAAAGGGTATTTTAGTCCATTAAAGTTATGATGCAATTTTTGACCAAAAAAGGAATTGAGCCACGTATGATCAGCAGTTTGGGACACAAAGGGAAATTTTACTAAAGCTTTATTAAAATAAAGTAATTTGAGTTAATACATTAAAGTAACTAAAGTTACTTTTTATGACTTAAATCTCTTAAACACTTTAGTTAGTCACAAAACCCATCTTCCTCAGCCTTAAACACGCCTGAAACTGCAGCAAGAAGAGGAGAGAAAACGTGGAAAAGAGAAGGAGAAAAGAGAAGGCTATAGGACTTGGTTTGGCTCCAAACTTCCAAGGTAAGCTTCTTATGTTACTATCTTGGTTATGTCTAAGTATTGTGAAGCTTCATGGAGCATTTCTCCTTATTTTGCCTCTGAAATTTTCTGCCTAGAGAGAGAGGAGAGAGAAAGTGAAGCCATGGAAAAATCAAGCCATAAAAAAGGATGTATAGGTCTTAAGTAACAAGATTATGCTATGAGATTGCAATTTAATCTGGTAGATATTTTTCTATAAATTTATGAAATTTTCTGCCTATTTAGGGTTTGAAAAGGAAAGGGAATTTCATGATTTTGACCCCAAAAATGGATTCCCCATGGTCCAAAATCTTAAGAACAAGTGTGTTGTACAAAGAAAGATCAAAGGAACACTAAGTGAAAAAGTTAGGGTTTAGTGTGCATGGCATTGTATAATTCCGAAAATCAGTGGCTAAATGGATTAAATGATGATATGTATAGGTTCAAGGAAGCTTAAGCAAGTCAAAGAATAGGTGCACAAAGTTTGGAAAGGAAGGGAATACATAAAGGTAGCATATTTCCATTCTATGCATTATATTGTCTTATGAATGTTTGTGAACTCTATGACTTGTTTGATGCCATGATTAATATTTTGTGATGTCCATTAATTGTTGGCTGAGTTGTTTAAAGGGGCTTGAAGCTCCGGAATGCCCAATTTACAAAGTGAAACTCTGCCGAAATTTTCATAAAATTGTTATGGCATTATATGAATTGATGAGTTTGCTTGATGATCTATGTGAAATGTGATTATATATGTGTATGACTGGATAATGCTACTGAGATTCTTTGAATCTCACCCCCCTTCAATGACTAACCATGCTAGGGAGAACCAATGCAAAAGAGTTAAGGAAGGAGCAAAATGCATGAAGAAGGAAATGATGTTGCAAGTCATTGTGTTATAGGGTGAATGGTTATTTGTGCCTTGCTTTGTATGAAATTATAAAATAGTGAATAATATGTTAATGTTGTAGAAAATATATGAAAATTTCCAGTTCTGTATGTTGGGATATGAAGTTATATTCTACCAAGTTACATGCCAAAATGAGTTCATTTACAAGGGTTTTGGCAAGGAAATTGCAATGTAGACTGAAACAGGGCATTTTCCCAACATGTCTGTTTCATTCGCCAATGTTCTATACTTAATGTGAGGGTAAGTTTATGATATTTTTATACCAGATATAGGGCATATCCAGATTTAATATGACACCTAATTCACCCCATTTGGAGTTGTGTACAATTAATGGTGAATTTTCTAATTCAGGGTTCAAAACAGGGCAAGAATGGGAAAACTGAAAACTGAAAAGTAAGTACTGGAAAATTCAAAAGCTTATATAAAATCGAACAAAGCTTCAAAAATTTATTGGTTTGTATTTATGGAAAGGTATATGTTTTAAGTTTCATATGCCACTGATTTGGAGGTAATTGGAGCTATATAATAGGAAATATGGAAGTTTTCCCAAAACTGTTCCAGCAAAAGTGGAATTCCGACCCTTTATGATTTAAGTTAATGTTATTCTATGTACAAGTTGAATAAATGTACAAGAAAAATATTTCTAGAAATTAGATTCACAGATCTTTCCAATGACATAAGTAATGAATAAATTGGCTCAGGGTAGAGTGAGATATGAATTGTTAAATATAAGGCCAAAATCCTAGGGAAGAGAAAATGACCAAATATACAGTAAATATTTGAGGAATAAGCTGTATAAATTGGTCAATAGAATGCTCTGTTTTATATTTTTTCCATGTATATAAGTTTTTTATCTATTGTTAGAGACTTGAATTACTATAAAATGATTTTTCTAGAATTAGTTATGAATTTTCAAAATTCAGTCAGCAAAGTGGAAACTACCATATGAACAGTAATTGAAAATTTTGGAAATTCTGATTTTCATTCTTATGTAATTCAAGCTTAGAATCAAGTATAATTAGACTTAAAAGGAGTCTAATTCATGGAAAATGAGTCTAAAAGTAAGGTGTTACAGGACCACTACAAAAAAATGTTCATTTAACTATGGATTTTAGAGACAAATTATAATTCATCGCTATTAGAGACGGAAACAGAGATAAATAACCATTTTTATGGCCAACTAACAATCTTTTATTTTTAAAAAATAAGAAAAAAATACTAGAGACCAATTTAGACATGGAACTAAGTCGTCTTAAACAAATATGTCTCTATATCTGTATCTAAAAGCACAATAGAAACAAATCCAACAATAATATCTTTTTAAATCACTAATAATAAATAACTCTGTCTCCAAATCCGTAGTTGAAGTCATCCAAAATTTTTCAAATTTCTTTTAAACATTTAGAGACGATTTTAGCGGCAACATTTTTTATATGTAGTACTAGAATATTATCTGTAACACGCTTCCACTTTTTTTTTTTAAATGGACTTGGGATAAATCATTTAACTATTGGAGATAGAAATAGTGATGTCTCTAAAAGCTTCTCTATTGTGATTTAGAGATAGATGCAGATACGGATTTGTGTCAATTATAGAGATAGAAATCAAGTATTCTGTATTATGAAAAATAATATTCTTCAAAAAGGTTAAACCATTCGTTTTATGTAAATTATTTCACTTTCCAATACTACACATAGATCACTGGACCGTACATTCAGATGTTTTGACAAACAAGCAATTATCCAAATTCCCAAACTCAAATTATCCAATAACTTAAATAATTAATAACCGTTGTTCTCCCTTTGTGATGCAAGTTAATTTATACACTTGTACGTTTTTCAACCAATCCTTTCACTCAAGGGACACAAAAAGAAGCTGGTCCCTTACATAAAAAAGAAAAATAATAACAATGAAAAAGTTCAACAGTGGGAATAAGAAAAAGCAAAAAGTAAAAAACGACAACTATAAGCAAACAAACCAAAAAAAGGACATTGATGTGAAGGTGAATACTGGCCATCATTATTTGGGAAAATTAGGGCTGAAAAAAATATCAAATTAAAAAAATATTTTTTTAAGAAATTAAAATCATAATGAAATTGTATGAGATTTAGTATAACTTTTTTTAAGAAGTTACCAAATTTAAAAAATTATAATTCTGAGTAATTTTTAATTTTTTTGGAAAATTAATAATAATGGTTTTTAAAAAATTGATAGTAAATTCTGTCAGACTTGATGGTAGTTTTAACATTTAATTAAGAATAATTATGATTGTTAAAAATTTTGAATTTAAAATTTTAAGGTATAAATGCCTTAATGCAATTTCCTAAAATTATTTTCATTTTTTTTTGGTAATGGAAGAAAATACAATGCGTCCACAAAAGGACACAATGAAAGAAGTGGAATGAAGTCTCAAACTCTCAATTTTTGTTAACATTGATAATTAACAAAAAATTATTAATTATTAATGTTATTACTAATTTTATTACTATCTTATTAATTTATTAATTGTAAAATTCTAAAAGGCCAAAATTATTCTGAAGTCTGAACCCATGAAATGAAATTCTAAAACTTGCGAAGTGTTTGTGCCAAAAATCCCTAGTTAGTCTCTTCCCTTTCAGTCTTCAATCACTCACCTTGTCTGCTCAATTGCTCGTCCTTCTCTTCTCTTTAGTTCACATGGTCTTGTTGCTCACCCCCACCATCTCTTTGGTTCGTGTGGTTTGATTGCTTGCTTTTGTCTTTTCTTTGGTTCTCTTAGTTTGTTTTGGAAGTCTCCTTGCACTAATATGCATATTCTTCTTTCTTCCTTGCAGGAGCTTCATTCACTAATACGCTAATATCTTTCCGTTTGTCAGTACATTGCTTCTTTGTCGTAGGAAGTTGTGCTTACAACAAGGTAAATTTTGTCTTATGTTCTTCAATCGCAATCCCTAATTTCCAGCCACGTTCTTCTTTTGTCTTATTCAATTATTTTAATTGTGGCTTGCTTATTGTGTTTTGTGGTCCCCTTTTTATCTTATATAAATGTGTGTGCATGTGTGTGTATATATTGATTCATTGATATGTCAACATATATGGAATTATGCATTGTGGGTCCATTCTCTTTTGTTATCACTAGTGGAAAAATGTAATTTTACATCCCATTTTTTATGTCGATTGTATGCAGAACCGATGTAATAAAAATATCAGTGGCAATTTTATAAATAAATTATATCAATTTCATTCTTCATGACAGTTAATTTTAAATTCGATGTAGAAATTATAATTTTTATGTCGGTCATAATAACAAGCGATGTAGAAAAGAAAAAATAAAATAAATTTATTAACTTTTTTTAAAATGCACACTTTTCTCTTCAGTTCCAAAAGGAACGGATGCACAAGTAAGGATAACATTTTAATCGTCCTTCCCTATTTCAAACCCTAAGTTTCCTTCCTTGTGCTCGAATTCTCACTCTTCGGTCCAAACATCCCAGACCCATGCACCTCCATTTCTTGTTCCAGTTTCACTTGAACCTCCTCCTTCAGCCTTCGATCTCCTCCGTTTCTTCCTACACAATGACTGAAAAAATACACCTAGAGGGGGGTGAATAGGTTTTTTGCATTTTTGTACTTAAATATAGCTAATTTTAGATTCCAAAGCAACTCTAAAAATTAATTACTAAATTATCTATTTTAACAATGTTAAATTTAAAAATAACCAAATTATAACAAGATAAAAGGAATTAAACCAAGAGAGAAGGGATAAGAAAAGTCACACCAAATAAATTATCCTGGTTCGGTCCTCCTTGACCTACGTTTAGTCCTCTTGTATCACAAGAGATTTTCTTCACTATCAAAACAACAAATTACAGGTTTCCAAGCTCACCACTAACTTATATTCAAACAACCCACTTAGAAGCCCACTGGGTTTTTCAGCTCACTCTCAAACTGACTTTCTCACACAGGATGATTTTAACTCAGTTCACTCAGAATATATATAAACAATATCCTAACAAGAATTACAGGTAAAGCTCAATAGATGTTCTCAAAAGCCAATAAAACCAAAATCAAAGTGCAAGAAGGAAGAGAAATTTTACACAATTTTATATTTTGCTCACGTTGCTACTGTAGCGACTCCTTCTATGAATCCCCTTTTTATACTCCATTCTTTTGACCATTGAGGATCCATTTAATCAGATAACCGTTGCCACCATATCTTCATGATTCTTCTTTACGGCTATTTTCTATATCAAGTACTTCTTACAAATTTGAATCATCAACCAATATATTAGAAAGGCAATGAAGAATTTTCCCATTGAGAGAGATTAACGCATCTGACCTGCTACCTTTCTTTATTCTCTTCAGGTGATTTGCGATTCTGAGAGAGAGTGATAGAATGAATCCAATAAGAGAAAAAAAATCTTGCTGATATTTCAGGTCTCTTTTGAAGCTCTTCTTTCTTCTAATTTGAGAGTAATAAAAAATCTTTTCCTTTCTATTCTTTAGTAGCTTGCCGACACGAGAGCCAAAGAGATGAGAGAAAAAAAAAATCTGTCACAAAGCTTTATTTCTTTCCTTCTACCGATGTGCCAAAAAAAAACTGATTTCCATTATTGTTATATATATATATATTGGTCATAAAGATTTCTTTTATAGACCCAAGAATATGAAGCAATTTGTCTCCATTCGTATACTCAATTAACAAAGCATTAGAGTATAAAGCATTTGACTTTTCAACAAATCCTTTTTATATTATTCAATACTCTTGTGTGGGCAAAATATAATAAAATTTAGTTGACATGTAATTTCTTATTCTAATTAAATATTCATTTCTTAAACTTTCATGTGCCACCATATTTTCAAAGTGCAATTTATAAATTAATCTTATTATTTAAAAATTTAAGATTTTGTTATTATCAAAATATTTTGTGAAACCTTGGAGCTAACAATCTCCCCCTTTTTTATGATGACAAAACCATTAAATTTGAAATAAGAAAACATTTAAAAACTCCCCCTAAAAATATGACTTCCTTGAACATGTGAAGTAGACAAGTCATAATATTATTTTCTCCCCCTTTTTGACATCAACAAAAAGAAACATGTCTACAAAAAATTATCATCAATTTTTTTTTTGTTTAGATCAACTCCCATCAAACCTTCCAATGTTCAAGTTTTATTTCAAACTTTACTTTATGAAGCCTTGACAAGTATTCGGGCTTTTTATATTTAGAATCATAGCTCATAAATGACAAAGTATGCAATGGGCATCATACTATGTTTCATTCATCAAGCGCCCAATCATGTCATAGATAAGCATACTTTTCAAATATAGCTTCATTTACCAATTTATCCAAAAAAATATCATTCCATCCATAATATGAGAAATCATCAAGTAATAAGAGAGAGAGATACTTATTTGCTTATGACTTTATTTCCTGCTTCTTGATTTGTCAACTGGTGTATGGCCATTTTTGTGTCGAACTTTGTATCCTTGACTCGCATCTTACACTTATTACCAAAAAAAAAAAACTTAAACTTGATACAAAGCATCAGTTTCATGCAAATTTACTAAGAAACATGAACTATTCAACTTTCAAGCATAAGATCATGACATAAATAAATTAGCCAAAAGTTTTAAAATAAATTTAGACAACAATTTAGTTGGATATAAGCATCTGATAATATTTTAAGGTAATTGGAACAAATGAAATGCAACGAAAATTACTGCATAGTTTAAACAGATCATGCAAGCCCATCATCAAAATATTTTATACATCTTAAACTGTTTATTCAAGTAATGACTCATACATGGAGCTTCATATGCAAGGGACAAATCAGCTAGCGAAAAGAAAACATGCCATATCAGCAAATACATAACCACCTTAGAGCAAAACAAATTCATATTAGAACAGTACATAATCTAGTGTCAAGAAATGCAAATGATTAAGAACCATCATAGGCCAAGTCAAGATGTGTTATCCAAACAATAACCAGAGTTTATATGTTACACAAATAATTGTTAAGCCTTTCCAAGGGAATTGCATAGTCATCCATTTGCATAATGATCTCTCAAAGTGAATCAATGATATGCTCCAAGACGTATTTGCTGCTAAATTTTTTTTTTTAAATTATAGTTGTTGTGGCAATTCAAGCATGTAACACCTTACTTTTAGACTCATTTTCCATGTATTGGACTCCTTTTAAGTCTAATTATACTTGATCCTAAGTTTGAATCACATAAGAATAAAAATCAGAATTTCCAAAATTTTCAGCTACTGTTTATATGGTAGCTTCCACTTTGCTGACTAAAATTTGAAAATTCATAACTAATTCTAAAAAAATAATTTTATAGTGATTCAAGTCTCTAACAATAGATAAAAATCTTATATACATGGAAAAAATATGAAACTGAGCATTTACTTGACCAATTTATGCAGTTTATTTCTCAAATATTTACTATATATTTGGTCATTTTCTCTTCCCCAGGATTTTGGCCTTATATTTAAAAATTCATATCTCACTCTACGCTAAGCCAATTTATGCATTTTCTATGTCATTGGAAAGCCCTGTATGTCCTCTTTCTAGATATATTTTATTGTAGATGTATTTTACTTGTACAGGGCATGGTGATAACTTAAATCATAAAGGGTCAGAATCCAACTCTTACTAGAACAGTTTTGGGAAAAATTCCATATCTCCTATTATATAGCTCCAATTAACTTCAAATCAGTGGCATATGAAACTTAAAACATAGAAATTTTTATACATATAAACTACTGAATATTTGGATTTTTGTATGATTTTATATTAGCTTTTGAATTTTCCAATACTTACTTTTCAGTTTTCAGTTTTCCCATTCTTGCCCTGTTCTGAACCCTGAATTAGAAAATTCACCATTAATTGTACACAACTCCAAAATGGGGTGACTTAGCTGTCATATTAAAGGTTGAGATGCCCTCTATCTGGTATAAAAATACCATAAACCTAATCTCACATTAAGTATAGAACAAGGGCAAATGAAACAAACATGTCTGGAAAATGCCCTGTTTCAGTCTATATTGACATTTGCTTACCAAAACCCTTGTAAATGAACTCATTTTGGCATGAAACTTGGTAGAACATAACTTAATATCACAATATCCAGAACTAGAAATTCTCATGCATTTTCTACAACATTAACATAATAATCACTATTTTACAATTTCATATAAAACAAGACACAAATAACCATTCACATTAACACAATGGCTTCCAACATCATTTCCTTCTTCATGCCTTTTTCTCCTTCCTTAGCTCTTTTGCATTGGTTCTCCCTAGTATAGTTAGTCATTGAAGGGGGGTGAGATTCAAAGAATCTCAGTATTAATCACCATTCATGCAATCATATTATTACATTAAGCATATAATCATCATAAAACATCATCTGAATACTGTTAAACATTTATGCCATAATATTTTACAAAAATTTTGGCAGAGTTTCAATTTGTATTTTGGACATCCCAGGGTCTCAAAACCCTCAATTAACTCAACCAAAATTCTCAAAGCATCACAATTGATCATAGCAAACAATAGCAAGTCATCAAACTCATTGAAAATCACATGACAATATAAGGCAAGAATAGGTAAATTGCTACCTTCATGCTCTCTCTTACTCTTCAACTTGATACCAATGCTAACCATGAGGAACACATTTTTGGCATCAAATCCATGAAATTCCAACTCTAACCATGAACAGTACCTCGAAAAAAATTAGGGAAATTCAAGAAAAATTACTACACTTTGTTATACAATAAACTACTTGCATATTCAAGCTTTAAATGTGTAGTCTAACATTTCCCCCATGTTCTATGGTTTGTAAACTCATTTCCTTGCTAAATCATGTTTGGATAAAACCCTAAGAGGAAGAGGAAGAATTTCTACTCCATGAATCATGCTTTAAACACCATGGATAGAAAGCTTAGGGTGATAGAAGACAAACTTACCAACTTGAGCTCTTGATTTGGCCTTAAGCTTTCTCTTCTTCATTCTCTCTTTTCTCTCTTCTTTCTTGTGTTTTTCCCTTCTATTTTTGCTGCTGCAACTCTCGTGAAAATGAGGTGGAGAGAAGGTAATTAATTGGTTAGTTACATGCTTAATTAGGTAATTAATCATGATTAATGGCCATGGTTACTTTTTGACCAAAAATCAACTCCTTCTAAAGTAAGTTTTGGGGCAAAAATTAGCTGCCCAAACTGCCCCATCTTCACGCAGAGAGTAAGTTATTTGAGTATCCAAGATTGCTCAATTTTTTCTGGTCCAGATATATCTTGAACTGGGTAATTTTTAATCACACCCATAAAACTGCTTTTTATAGGAACTTAGCATTTTTGGGCTACAGGACTATTCTAATTTTATTTTTATATTTCCATAATTATCATGTCCAAAATGGTATCTGTGTATGGCTCATACCCTGACCCGGTTTCTTTTTAACCATTAGTAAGCCCACAGTTACTTTATCGATTTACCATTACTTTTGAACACTCGACACTAATTATTTCTTTATCTTTGAACATTAACCCTTAGTGTCATATACCATTGGACTTCTTTCATCGAGGACTTCATTCTGACAGTAATTTTGTATATTTATAAAAATACCCCTAATTCGGGGTTAAATTATCATTTCTGAAACTTTTGGGTCATTAGGCGTAATTTTCCTGAAGACATTTCTAATACTCCGCATAATTTGTATGACTTTAAGGACATGGATGTCCTTTTCATAATTCGTTGGGGAAAAATATAATTTCTCATTTTTCCATCCAACTGGGAAAAATGATCTCTTTGCTCTTCTTCACGCTTAACGGGGTCTCTCCATTTTTTTCAATTTCTCATGCATTTTATGATATCAACATTTATTCCTTGGGTTTAAATGCAATATTCATATTTTTCTTCTAATATGCGAAATGACCATTTTGCCCTTAAGCCGAGTCAAAAATATAATTATCCATTCTTTCGGGCACTTTCTTGTAATTTCACCCAAAGACCAATTTTTTTATTATTTCTCTCACTATTCACACTACAAATTGGTCTATCTCTTAACATGGACCTCCCGGCTATGCAATACTTATACCGTTGCGCTCAGCTTGGAGCGGACTTTCATTTAAGTGATATATTGCATATTTTCTGGGGTAAGTTCTGGAATTAATTTCTGCTAAGGACCTTATGGAAAATTAATTCCAATTAAGGATCGAACATAACTTCTTCAAAAAATTAGATAAGAAATTAATTCATTCTAAAGCCCGGTTATATATAGCCTTTTCGTTTCACCCCGTTTCTCATCTTTTTTTTTATTTTATAACATCCCATAAAAATAGGGATATTACAAAGCACATTTGGTCTTTAATCACATACTTGTCCAGAATTTTTTTTTAATTTAATTTCAAAAACAATATATCACATCCTGGTATGACAAACAATTGCAATATAAGGTGCCATGAATCAAGAGCATATAAACACACACATATAGTAACAAAAAATTGATAATATGCATTTGACTTTTCTAGCCTCAGGATTGAGTTAACCAAAATGATTTTCAGCTAACTAAGAAATAAAGCTAATAACTCACAACAAAAGAAGCAAGTTTATAAATAGAAATTACTAACTAGTTAAAAATTTCACAGCACTTGAATCACACCAATAATGCTATTTAGAATTAATTGTATCAGTCATACCTAACTCTTTTCTAAGAAAAACATACATTTCTTCATTAAGAGGTTTGGTGAAAATATCGGCTAATTAATATTCAGTTTGAACATAACTTACTTCGACATCTCTTTTTTGCACATGATCCCTTATGAAGTGGTGCTTGATCTCAATATGCTTGGTTCTTGAGTGATGGAGAGGATTTTTTGTGAGACATATAGCATTTGTGTTATCTTGGAATATGGTCATAGCTTAGAGAATAATCTTCTAGTTGGTGATTCATCCATAATAGTTGTGTGCAGTAACTTCCTACTGCCATATATTCTGCTTTTGCAGTAGATAAAGCCACAAGACTTTGCTTCTTACTTTGCCAAGAGACTAGAGCACTACCAAGAAATTGGGAAGTACCACTGGTGCTCTTTCTATTCATTTTATCACCTGTAAAGTCAGCATCTACATACCCAACTAGATCAAAATTGTTAGTTCTAGGATACCACAATCCATAATTTTGTGTGCCGACTAAATATCTAAATATTCTTTTTATAGCAACAAAATGTGATTCCATAGGATTAGCTTGAAATCTTGCACATTTACAAACAGTATACATAATATCTGGTCTACTTGCAGTTAAATAAAGTAAAGACCCAATCATACCTCTATATCTCTTTTGGTCAAAATTCTTACCATTTTCATCTTTATCTAAATTGGTTGAAGGGCTCATGGGTGTTTCCATTGGCTTTGCCTTTTCAAATCCAAATTTCTTGAGTAGATCTTTTGTATACTTTACTTGATTGATGAAGTTTCCCCCTTTGGTTTGTTTGATTTGTAATCCAAGAAAGAAAGTCAATTCTCCCATCATGTTCATCTCAAATTCACCCTTCATAAGATTTGAATATTCTTTGCATAGAGAATCATTAGTACTTCCAAAAATAATATCATCAACATATACTTATACAAATAGTGCATTATTTTCATATCTCTTAATGAATAATGTAGTATCAAGTTTCCCTATTGAGAAACCATTTTCAAGAAGAAAAGTGCTCAATCTTTCATACCAAACTCTAGGAGCTTGTTTCAGACCATAAAGAGCTTTAGAAAGTTTAAAAATATGATTTGGCAACTTTTCATCTTCAAAGCCGGGGGGTTTCTTAACATACATTTCTTCATTAATATAACCATTCAAAAATGCACTCTTGACATCCATTTGAAACAATTTAAAATTCATATATAATGCATAAGCTAAAAGCATACGAATAGATTCAAGTCTAGCAATAGAGGCATATGTTTCATCAAAATCAATACCTTCTTGTTAATTGAAACCTTGGGCCACAAGTCTAGCCTTGTTTCTTACCACATTACCATGCTCATCTAACTTGTTGCGGAAGACCCATTTGGTTCCTATAATTGATGCATCTTTTGGCTTCTCAACAAGCTCCCATACTCGATTTCTTTCGAATTGGTTGAGCTCTTCTTGCATTGCTAATATCCAACTTTCATCATTTAAAGCCTCTTCCACAGTTTTTGGTTCAATTTGTGAAAGGAGAGCCATGTTGTACTCATGACTAAAAGATGATGTCGTTCTAATGCCTTCATTTGGATCTCCAATTATGTATTGCATTGGATAAGCAGATGAATGTCTCCATTCTCTTAGTAATTTCATTTCGATTTTGGAAGTTTCTAGTTGGCTGGAAACTTGTTGCTGACTAAATTTTGAAATTTCTAGATTTTCTGTTACTGTTTCAATTTCTTCCATAGGTTTTGGAATTCCATTTTCTCGACTTTGTGTTGAATTCTGCACTTTATTTTGATTTTCAGCTGCATCTTTATCATCTGTATGATCTTTTTTTCTCAATGAAAAGTTAGTTTTATCAAATATAATGTAACGTTCGGCCGCTTCTTTGGGATTGATGACTGTCCCCACAAACCAACGCAAACCCTTTCGGTGTACTTTGTCCTTACTCACACACCTCCTTCCCAGGAGGTCACCCATCCCATAATTGCTCCAGGTCAAGTACGCTTAACTAAGGAGTTCTTAAGGGATAGGCTACCGAAAAGGTAGGTGTACCTTGTTGGTATAGGTAGTACCTATCAATTCCTTTAAACTATCCTTTAACCGTATAGTCCCATACCTATACAATCTCTGGATCCCTCTCGTTCTGGTATGTATTTGATTCATTCATATGCCCTTCCCACTTAGAAGCCTGCCAGGAGCCGCTCCTTGTCGGTGCCTCATTACTTTATCCTTATTACTTTATCTGAGGCCCACTTTTCTTGCACCAGCGATCACTCCCTGCCTTCGTCAGTGCTTGGATGTCACATATAACATGCATAGATTAGATTCTTCTACAACTAGATTTCTTTTATTAAAGACTCTATATGCCTTACTAATTGTTGAATATCCTAGAAAAATTCCTTCATCACTTCTAGCATCGAATTTACCTAATTTATCTTTATCATTATTATGAACAAAGCATTTACATCCAAAAGCATGAAAGTAGCTTACATTAGGTTTCCGACCTTTCCAAAGTTCATAAGGAGTCTTTTTAAGAATTGGTCTAATTAAGCAACGATTTAATATATAACAAGCTGTATTAATTGCTTCAGCCCAAAAGTATTTAGGTAAACAGTTATCAATTAACATTGTTCTAGCCATATCTTGTAAAATTCTATTCTTCCTTTCAACTATTCCATTTTGTTAGGGTGTTCTAGGTAAAGAAAAATTATGACTAAACCCATTCTCATTACAAAAATTCTCAAACAATTTATTTTCAAACTCCCCACCATGATCACTTCTAATGCTAGAAATTAAGTACCCTTGTTCTCTTTAAGCCTTTTTACAGAAGATTTCAAAATTTTTAAATGCTTCATCTTTATGTGCCAAAAACAAAACCCAAGTAAATCTAGAATAATCATCAACAATAACAAATGCATAGCTCTTACCTCCAAAGCTTCAAGTTTGAGTAGGACCAAACAAATCCATATGCAATAATTGAAGAGGTTGAGAAGTAGATACATGATCTTTTGGTTTGAAAGATGATCTAGTTTGCTTACCCATTTGACATGCATCGACAAATGTTCATTTTCAAAATTAAGCTTAGGTAATCCTCTTACTAAATCAAGTTTAGATAATTTAGAGATGATATTCATGCTTGCATGACCAAGTTTCTTATGCCATGACCAGGATTCATTACACATAGATGCAAGACAAGTAGTATTATTTGCATTTAAATTATCTAAATCAATTACATAAATATTTCCAAACTGAAGACCAATACATAATATTTTATCTCCATTAAATATAGTGCAATATGGTTTTTCAAATAGTACTTTATAACCTTTGTCACAAAGTTGACTGATGCTCAAGAGATTATATTTAAGATTATTAACAAGATATATATTATCAATATAACAATCTTTGGTAAGTTTTACCTTCGCTACACCAATGATTTACCTTTGTTGTTATCTCCAAAAGTAACAGATCCTGCATCTTTGTGAGTGTAAGATATGAACTTGGAAGAATCACCAGTCATATGTCTTCTATAGCCACTGTCCAAGACCCATTAATCCTTTTGTATCTTACTTTTGAGGCAAACCTATAATCCAATCAACTTTTTTTTTAGGTACTCAGACTTGCTTAGGTCCTTTGGGGTTAGTCTTGAGTCCCTTAGATATAATTTTACCTTTAGGAACCCAAACTTTATTACCTTGAAGCTTTCTAGATTCACATTCATAACATGCATGTCCAATTTGATTACAATAGAAACAAGTAGATGATGGAGATGTTGATGCTTTAACAAAGAAATTCTTATATAACTTGACATTGCTTTTACTGTTATAACCAATTCTGGTTTTATCAAACATACATTTTTGTTGTCCTAATAATATTTTTAAGTTCTCTTCCCCCTTAACAAATTTTGCTAAATCTTTAGTTAAGCTATCTACTTTTAATTTTAAAAATTCATTTTCATCTGTCAGTTTTTTATAACCATCAATTTCACAAACTAATCTTTCATTTTCCTCTTCTTGCTTAGATTTCACTAGCTTAAGCTTTTTACATTTGACAAGCAATTTTTCAAAATCAATTATAAGCTCATCTAATGTTTCTTGTAATTCAAGATTAGAAAGTTCATGACATACCTCATTTTCCTCATTAGCCATTAAGCAAAGATTAGCTATCTCTTGCTCCACTTCTTCCTCTTGTTCATCTTCATCTTCATCACTCCAAGCTGCTAATGCCTTCTTCTTGTTGACCTTGGAAGTTTTTCTCTTGATGTGTGGACATTCCAATCTCATATGCCCTTGTTTGCCACACTCATTGCAAGTAATTGAACTCTTCCCTTCATCCTCTTTCTTGTTTTCTTTTCATCTAGTTTGGCTCTTATTTTTCCGCAGTTGATTTTTCTTTCTTGCATATCTCTCTAGCCTTTTTGAGAAGAATGCAAGATCTTGAAGATCAAGATCATCTTCATCATCAGATTGATCCATAGTAGCAGCCTGTCACAAATTTTTCTCGAGGTTTAACCAGAAGCCTCCAGAACGTTCTAGAGAGATCTTGAAGAGACTTGATTTCTCTTAAATCTTGTACATAATTCTAGAACCTTGTAGATAGGTTTCTTCTCTTGTACATTCTAGATAATTCTTTGTAAATATCTAGTGGAAGAATCTAGAGATTCATTGTAGGCCGTTAGATCAAATTGATCTCCACCGTCCATTGAGGAGGTGAGAAAGTTCTGGAACCATGAGGGAGGCCTATAAATACCACCTCCCACCTCATTTGTAACGAATCGAAGAATCCAAGAATTCAAGCAATTGAGTGCATTGCTTCATTCTCTCAAACTCTCTCTTGTGTGAGTGTCTCTTGAGTGTTTCTCTTGTTCTCTAGTTCCTTTTCTTTGCCTACTCGAGGGTTCGGCTGACTTAGCGTGGGATCAAGAGGGTTGATCGAGCTAAGGCCGGCACGGTTCTAGGCGTGAAAGTTCCGAGGCCGTGACAACGTGGTATCAGAGCTTAGGTTCGAGGGAGCCTTGTTGAAGCTTTGTTCGTGGGCAAGGATGTCGGAAGAGACAGGAGTACTCAACGTAGAGGTACGCGGCAAGGAGACCCAACCTACTCACCAAGGAAGCAAGAGGGGTCGAAGCACTAGCAAGGTAAGTGCTGAAGACTTTTCTTCTCTTTCGGTTCAAGTAGGTCATTTGAAGGATGCCTTGTTAGATGTCACTAACAAAGTGAACAAGCTCGAGGGTGACTTCGCAATCCTTGAGTCTCATACATTGGATGAGCTTGAGGGACTCAAAGCTACCATGGAGCATCTCCAAAATACTGAGGATCAACGTGCCGAGGCTATGAAGAGCCTTGAGGTAAATGTGATGGATGCCATCACAATGATGCAGCGGCAGTTGGATGCACTCAAGACTTCCTTGGAGAACCAAGGGAGAAACTCCCTAGTGGCTGGAACTAGTGGAGTAAGGGAAGTGAAGTTGGATCTTCCCAGACCGAAGGAGTTCAAAGGCGTTCGTGATGCTAAGGAGGTGGAGAACTTCCTATGGCAGATGGAGCGCTATGCTGAAGGCTTGGGGTTGAGTGACGACCAAGCCAAGGTACGCACTGCTTCCTTGTTCCTCACTGACAATGCTATGCTATGGTGGCGTAGAAAACATGCGGACATGGAGAAAGGTCTTTGCACCATTAGCACTTGGGAGGACTTCAAGAAAGAATTGAAGAGGCAATTCTTCCCAGAGAACGTGGTCTATGAGGCGCGCAAGAAGCTGAGGGAGCTCAAGCACAAAACCACTATCTCAGATTATGTGAAGGAGTTCACCACCTTGATGCTCCAGATTCCCAACTTGAGCAGTGAGGATCTTCTATTCCACTTCATTGATGGCCTTCAAAACTGGGCCAAGCATGAGTTGCAGCGCCGAGGTGTGAAGGACGTTGATGAAGCTATAGCAGTGGCCGAAAGTCTCACCGACTATCAGAAGGAGAAGAGTGAATCTTCCAAGCCTAAGTCTTCCAAACCTAACAATCAGGGCAAAGGTGGGGGAGACAAGGGCAAAGGAGTGAACAAGGGTGGAGACAACAAGCCACCGCACAAGAAGTATGATGATCAGAAGAAGAACTCCAATACCAACATTAGTTGCTTTGTGTGCAAGGGTCCTCACCGCATGAAGGACTGCCCGAAGCTAGGGAGCTTGGCAGCCATAGTGGAGGAGCAAGAGGCCCAGGCAGAGGAAAGTGCGGAGTTGGGTTCTCTCCGACTACTCAATGCCTTGAAGTTCAAGCCGTCGCCCACACCGACCAAGAACACAGGGTTGATGTACGTTGAGGCAAAGTTGAATGGGAAACTTGTCTCAACCATGGTGGATACAGTGGCAGGCAACAACTTCATCACCCCAGAGGAGGCCAAGAGGATTGGTCTCAAGGTTGTAACCGGAGGAGGTATGATGAAAGCTGTCAACTCTCCTCCTAAACCGATTCATGGCATAGCTCGAGGGGTCGAGTTGTGCTTGGGATCATGGAGTGGCAAGACGGACCTCACTGTCGCTCCTATGGATGACTATAAAGTGGTCCTTGGCCAGGAGTTCATGAGGAAGCATAACATCTTCCCGATGCCCCACTTCAATGCCTTGTGTGTTCTGGATCAAGGTGTTGCTGCTATGATACCTGCAACGAGTGGACCAAGCAGGAATCAATTATCAGCTATGCAATTGAAGAAGGGCTTCAAGAAGGGAGAGGTCACATACCTGGCGGCCTTGAAGGAGGTGGACCTTGGGGAGGAGACGCATGAAGAACTTCCCTCTGTCATCCAGCAGGTTCTCGAGGAGAACCATGATATGATGCCACCGGAGCTACCGAAGAAGCTCCCACCTCGTCGGGAGGTAGATCATAAGATCGAGTTAGAACCGGGAGCTAAGCCACCCGCCATGGCACCTTACAGGATGGCACCGCCTGAGTTAGAAGAGTTGCGAAAGCAACTAAAGGAGCTGATTGATGCTGGATCCATCCAACCATCCAAGGCACCTTATGGAGCACCGGTTTTGTTCCAAAAGAAACAAGATGGATCACTACGGCTGTGCATCGACTATCGGGCTCTCAATAAGGTAACTATCAAGAACAAGTATCCTATTCCTTTGATAGCTGATCTGTTTGATAGATTAGGGAAGGCAAGGTACTTCTCCAAGTTGGACTTGAGGTCTGGGTATCATCAAGTTCGGATTGCCGAAGGAGATGAACCTAAGACTACTTGCGTCACACGCTATGGGTCTTTCGAGTGGTTGGTGATGCCTTTTGGGTTGACCAATGCACCGGCCACATTCTGCACTCTCATGAACAAGATATTTCATCCGTATCTTGATCGGTTCGTGGTAGTGTACTTGGATGACATTGTGGTCTATAGCGACTCATTGGAAGAGCATGCTGAACACCTGCGAGCCGTGTTCAGGACCCTACGTGAGAATGAATTGTACGTAAAGAAGGAGAAGTGTTCCTTTGCAAGGGAAGAAGTGAACTTCCTTGGGCATGTCATATCCCAAGGGACCTTGCGTATGGACGGGAGGAAAGTCCAAGCTATCAAGGAGTGGGAGCCTCCAACTCGAGTGACGGAGTTGAGATCTTTCCTTGGGTTGGTTAACTACTACCGGCGGTTCATCAAGGGCTACTCTGCTAGGGCAGCCCCTCTTACAGAGTTGTTGAAGAAGAACAAGCCATGGGTTTGGACGGAGGGATGCCAGAAAGCTTTTGAGGAGCTTAAGATGGCAGTGACAGAGGAACCTGTCTTGGCTCTCCCGGATTTCACCAAGCCTTTTGAGGTGCACACCAATGCCTCTGACTTCGCTATAGGAGGGGTCCTAATGCAAGAGAGGCATCAGATTGCTTTTGAAAGTCGCAAGCTCAATGATACCGAGAGGCGGTACACGGTCCAAGAGAAGGAGATGACGGCCGTGGTTCATTGCTTGCGCACTTGGAGGCATTACTTGCTAGGGGTGCGGTTCGTGATCAAGACCGACAATGTTGCCACCAGCTACTTCCAGAGGCAGAAGAAGCTTTCCCCTAAGCAAGCAAGATGGCAAGATTTCCTGGCTGAATTTGACTATGTGTTGGAATACAAGCCAGGGACGGCAAATGTAGTTGCTGATGCCTTGAGCAGGAAGGCTGAGTTAGCAGCTATAAGCCAAGCCAGTGGGGACTTGATCACCAAGATCAAGCAAGGTATTACTCAAGACCCCTTAGCCCAGCAGCTTGTGGATCTAGCTAAGGAGGGTAATACCAAGAGGTTTTGGTTTGAGGATGAACTCCTCTACACTGTGGGAAGAAGACTCTTTGTTCCTAAGTGGGACAACTTGAGGAAGGAGTTGATCAGGGAGTGTCATGACTCCAAATGGGCTGGTCATCCAGGACAGAGGCGGACGTTGGCATTGTTAGAAGCTGCCTACTACTGGCCTCACATGAGGGATGACGTGGAGGCCTATGTGAAGACTTGTCTTGTATGCCAACAGGACAAGGTAGACAACCAACTTCCCGCAGGATTGTTGGAGCCGTTACCTACTCCAAGCCAACCATGGGAGAGTGTCTCCATGGATTTCATCTCGGCCTTGCCTAAGTCCGAAGGGTTTGGTTCCATCATGGTAGTGGTGGATCGCTTCTCTAAGTATGGGACCTTCATTCCAGCCCAGACGGACTGTACAGCGGAGGAAGCAGCTCGCCTGTTCTTCAAGAACGTGGTAAAGTTTTGGGGATTGCCCAAGACTATCATCAGTGATCGAGATCCCCGATTCACGGGCAAACTGTGGACTGAGCTATTCAAGTTACTGGGGACACAGTTGCATTTCTCTACTAGCTTTCACCCTCAGACTGATGGGCAGACAGAACGGGTGAATGCTTTACTGGAGTGTTATCTTCGGCACTTTGTGAGTGCCAACCAAAAGGATTGGGCTAAGTTGATGGACGTGGCCCAGTTCTCTTATAACCTGCAGAGGAGCGAGTCCACAGGGAGGAGTCCCTTTGAAGTGGTGACGGGACAACAACCTCTGACACCCCATGCCCTTGCAACAACATATAAGGGCAAAAGTCCAGGAGCCTTCCATATGGCTAAATCTTGGCAGGAACAAGCCGACGAGACTAGATCATTCCTTGTCAAGGCAGCCAAGAGGATGAAGAAGTTCGCTGACAGGAGAAGGCGAGCTTCAGAGTTCCAAGTGGGAGACATGGTGATGGTGAAACTTCTCCCACAACAATTCAAGGCCTTCAGGAAGGTCCATAAGGGCCTCATTCGAAAATATGAAGGTCCCTACAAGGTGTTGAAGAAGGTCGGGAAGGTCTCCTACAAGGTGGATTTGCCACCTAACTTGAAGATTCATCCTGTCTTCCACGTGAGTATGCTGAAGCCATTCCAAGAAGACAAGGATGAGCCTAAACGTGGAATCTCCACCAGAGCACCACCTGTAACAACCAAGTCTTACGATAGACAAGTCGAGGAGATACTAGCTCACAGGGTCGTGCGACGAAGGGGAGTACCACCAAGTACCCAATACTTGGTGAAGTGGAAGGGACTGCCAGAGAGCGAGGCAACTTGGGAACCACAAGAAGATCTTTGGCAGTTTGAAGATCACCTCCGCCGGTACAGAGATGAAGCAGTGACGAGGACGTCACCGGATTAGGTGGGGGAGAGTGTCACAAATTTTTCTCGAGGTTTAACCATAAGCCTCCAGAACGTTCTAGAGAGATCTTGAAGAGGCTTGATTTCTCTTAAATCTTGTACATAATTCTAGAACCTTGTAGATAGGTTTCTTCTCTTGTACATTCTAGATAATTCTTTGTAAATATCTAGTGGAAGAATCTAGAGATTCATTGTAGGCCGTTAGATCAAATTGATCTCCACCGTCCATTGAGGAGGTGGGAAAGTTCTGGAACCATGAGGGAGGCCTATAAATACCACCTCCCACCTCATTTGTAACGAATCGAAGAATCCAAGAATTCAAGCAATTGAGTGCATTGCTTCATTCTCTCAAACTCTCTCTTGTGTGAGTGTCTCTTGAGTGTTTCTCTTGTTCTCTAGTTCCTTTTCTTTACCTACTCGAGGGTTCGGCTGACTTAGCGTGGGATCAAGAGGGTTGATCGAGCTAAGGCCGGCACGGTTCTAGGCGTGAAAGTTCCGAGGCCGTGACAAGCCGCTTTCAAAGCCAAATTCTTCTTCTTTTGCTCAATCTCATGTCTCTTTAAATATGTCTTCTCATAGGCTATGAGAACGCCTCTCAATTCATCATAGGAGAGAGTGGCTAGATTGTTGTTACTTTCAATATTATCAACCTTAGATTGCCAAGCTTGTGGTAAACTTTTAAGCACTTTGGAATTGATTTCGAACTCTGAATACTTTTTACCCAAGGACTTGAGATCGCCAACAATCTTAGAAAATCGATTGAACATTTCTTCAATGTCTTCATTTTCCTTCGTAGAGAATAACTCAAATTCATAGATCAAGGTGTTCATTTTGACTTGCTTGACATTGGAAGTGCCTTCATGTGTGACTTCAAGCTTGTCCCATATCTCCTTAGCAGTTTCACAACTTGAAATCTTGTCATACTCTTTACCACTAGTAGCATAATATAGCACATTGATAGCTCAAGCATTTGTTTGAACCATTTTGATGTCATCATCGATCCACTCTTTTCTTGGTTTTTCTATGTATTCTCCTTTATCATTCTTTTTCGTAGGCAATTTAGGTCCTTTCATGATCACCTCCCATATTGGATAGTCGGTAGATTGAATATAGATCCTCATTCTATTCTTCTAATGAGAATAACGATCTCCATTGAAGTATGGAGGTCTATTTTGTGAATGTCCTTCTGCAAAGTATGCTCCATCAAGCCTCCAATCATTTTGTTGACTCATTTTCCTGTAAAAAAATACAAGACCTTTTCTCTTGGCTGTTAAGCCAATTCAAGTGAGACCAGCTCTGATACCAAATAAAAAAAATACACCTAGAGGGGGTGAATAGGTGTTTTTGCATTTTTATACTTAAATATAGCTAATTTTAGATTCCAAAGCAACTCTAAAAATTAATTACTAAATTATATATTTTAACAATGTTAAATTAAAAAATAACCAAATTATAACAAGATAAAAGGAATTAAACCAAGAGAGAAGGGATAAGAAAAATCACACTAAATAAATTATCCTGGTTCGGTCTTTCTTGACCTACGTTCAGTGCTCTTGTATCACAAGAGATTTTCTCCACTATCAAAACAACAAATTATAGGTTTCCAAGCTCACCACTAACTTATATTCAAACAACCCACTTAGAAGCCCACTGGGTTTTTCAGCTCACCCTCAAATTGACTTTCTCACACAGAAAGATTTTAACTCAGCTCACTTAGAATATATATAAACAATATCCTAACAAGGATTACAGATAAAGCTCAATAGATGCTCTCATAACCAAATAAAACCAGAATCAAAGTACAAGAAGGAAGAGAAATTTTACACAATTTTATATTTTGCTCATGCTGCTACTGTAGCGACTCCTTCTATGAATCCCCTTTTTATACTCCATTCTTCTGATTGTTGAGGATCCATTTAATCAGATAACCGTTGCCACCATATCTTCATGATTCTTCTCTACGGCTATTTTCTATGTCAAGTACTTCTTACAAATTTGAATCATCAACCAATATATTAGAAAGGCAATGAAGAATTTTCCCATTGAGAGAGATTAACGCATCTGACCTGCTACCTTTCTTTATTCTCTTCAGGTGATTTGCGATTCTGAGAGAGAGTGATAGAATGAATCCAATAAGAGAAAAAAATCTTGCTGATATTTCAGGTCTCTTTTGAAGCTCTTCTTTCTTCTAATCTGAGAGTAATAAAAATTCTTTTCCTTTCTATTCTTCAGTAGCTTGCCGACACGAGAGCCAAAGAGATGAGAGAAAAAAAAAATCTGTCACAAAGCTTTTTTTCTTTCCTTCTACTGATATGCCAAAAAAAATTGATTTGCATTATTGTTATATATATATATATTGGTCATAAAGATTTCTTTTATAGACCCAAGAATATGAGGCAATTTGTCTCCATTCATATACTCAATTAACAAAGCATTAGAGTATAAAGCATTTGACTTTTCAACAAACCCTTTTTGTATTATTCAATACTCTTGTGTGGACAAAATATAATAGAATTTAGTTGACATGTAATTTCTTATTCTAATTAAATATTCATTTCTTAAACTTTCATGTGCCACTATATTTTCAAAGTGCAATTTATAAATTAATCTTATTATTTAAAATTTTAAGATTTTGTTATTATCAAAATATTTTGTGAAACCTTGGAGCTAACAGTGACGTCCTTCAACATCCGAGCTCCTCTAATTCTTTAGGCACGGTAACCTCCTTCAACCTCCGAGCTCCTCTGTTTCTTGAGCCTCCCTTCGTTGTTCCAGTTCTGGTGAAGGGACGGTGATCTCCATCCCAACCTTCGAGATCCTCCTTCATACAGTGACTGTAACTTGGAATGATAACCTCTACTATGGATCCAGACATCCAGTGATGGCATGGTGACCTCTGCAACCCAGATCCTTCAAACGCCGACCGAAACTTCAGATTGAACTCCTTCAAACCTTGGCCAACGACTTCCATCCCAGATCCATTGAAAGATCGACCTTCAACCTTTGCAACACTTCCACTTGACAGATCGAGCTCTAACCTCTGTTCAGATGTTGTAGCTTGAACTTTTGTCACTTGTTTCATTCTTTCCTTCCTCCTTCTTGACTCTAAACTCTAGTCACTGTTGACATGGCTAGTACTCTGTTTGAACATGCTTGGAAGTCTAAACTATTTTGCTCGGGTTGCTTCACTATGAAAGGATCAAAATTCTTTGTTGTTGGAGGCAATTTCAGATTCATTGTGAACCCAATATGAATCTGAAGCATATATATTATTGTAGTTTTGCTTTCTTCCATAGTTGTTGTCGTTAAGGCTAAGATGCCTCTAATATGAACCATAAGGATGCTTGGCTCATTATTGTAATCCACCTGTATCTGTATGAACAGAAGTGATCCAAAAGGAATGAGTGTAGAATCTCTTTGTTTCCTCCGCTCGATCGTCTTTCATATTCTATATATATGCGTACGCACACACACATATATGTATATTGTATTTTATGAGCCCCTCGAGTTGATGAAAATTAAAACAGTGGAGGAGATAAGTAAAAATTGTTTAAACATGAGATAATTCTTATTAGTTAATTAATACTAAAAAACATATTTGCCCTAGAATTTTGGACTGTGACTGAATGAATAGAACTTTAGGATATAGTTCTTACATACCTAGCCAAGTCTATGATTAGTGCATGCTTGTGATTTAGTGTGCAAAACCTATAAAAGTTGTCTTCATTTGGCTTTTCTTTGCTCTTTTTTCCTTATTTGCATGGGAGGGTGATGTAAAGTCGCCACTCATAGATTGAAGCTACTAAATCAATTCTTTCTGCATTTTATTTTATTTGGATGTTTAGATATAAATGTGATTTTTGTTATATCTTTTCCCTTGTTTTATGGTAAGTGGGAGCCCAATAATTATGGCTATCATAGGGATGATGGATTACTTGATCAACTTCTATGTTTCTTCTCCTATCATTCAAAAATTTCAAAAATATTTCAAATCCCCTGGCATTGCAAGGGGGTTTCTTGTAGTTACAAAGTTATTTAATGTTAAATTTTTTAATGTTTTGATGACAGTAAAAATGGGCAAGTAGTTGGGACAGTTTACAAGAAGGGTCCCCTTTTGCCAACCCCTACTGTCCATAGCCAAAATGAAGAGTATGTTGTACTGCTCCCTTTGAATATAATGTATTCATTGCCTCCCATTTTTTTTCGAGCCTGTATAAGCATTTTTATTATTATTTTTTTGCTTGCTTTCCAAATGGAGCAGATACCTATGATAGTGGATTATGTTACCATCTTTTATCTATTGAGACTTGAGAGTGTTCAATTAACTACAATTTTAATACTTAAATGGAAATGTCACTTCCAATATATGTATCAAGCCTAAATTAATTCCTTAGTTTAATTGTTCTTCAGGTGCTTTTGGTCCTTTCTTTCCTGACTTGGTGATTATTAATATAAGGAAATCATTTATAAAAGAAAGTTGATGTAAGCATATAAGTTTTATTTGGCATATTCTATAGTTTTTATTACAAGTGTTAAAAAATGATACCTATATTTATCTTTTCATATGGCTGCTCTATTTGGTTTCCTTCTCTAGAGGTTTTATCAGTTTACATATTTAATTATGATGCTTGTGCAGAAATTTTGATTGAAGTTTCATATTCTATAACTCTCAAATGCTATCTCTATTCTAAAATGCAAGACATTTACTAAGTTTTCTGATCCTACCTGACTGGGATAGTTCCACTTGTTCCTCCCCTTAGGTCAACTATGACATAGCAAGATTTTTGGAGAAGAACAGGGATCTATTGCACTTGGATTCTATTCAACTTTTGTCTTCATGTACATGCCATCTTCCTAAGATATTTGCAGCCCACATGCTTTTGCAATTCGAGAAGCTTGTAGTTGGTCCCTTACACAAGTCTAGTGGAGCAAATTCCCAAAAGCTAAGTGTTGCCACAAAATTCAAGGTACATTACCACTTTGGATTGAAGGATGCTCCAAAGCAACGGGAGCATAATATATTTTGCTTTCTATGTATTTTGCTTTCTCTTTGATGAAGCCTTTACAATTAGTTCTGATCATATCTCTTGATTTAATTTTTTTATCATATGTTCGTGCTTTATATCACTTTAATTTAATATAAAATTAGTTTTAGATTTTGTTTGTATTTTCTTTGGGCTTATTTTCCTTGTATTTTCTTTGGATTTACATGTATGTTAGCAAGCAGTGACATATCTAGATGCTTTGGGTTCTTGTTCCATAACCTTCTTCTAATTTTTTTATTCATTTTGTTAGTTGATAGTACTTAGCATCCAGTGGATAGGGTCAAATGCAAACATATTTATGATGCATGATATGATAGCTCTTATGTGTTTCATAGGCATGGTTACTGACCTTGATGAAAGGTTGTGATTGGGAATTTGGAACCACTTACTCTAAGCTCTAAGGTTTTAGGCTTTAGAGTTGATTGGTTGTATATTATTTTAGAATTTTTCATTCATTATTGATTTTGTATTATGAAATTGCTAGAATAGCTGAAATAGAGGGATAATAAGGCGAAAAAACGAAATTTATATTTCTTTCTTTAAAAAGGAGTTTCGGGAGCTTTTTTTAAGAAGCGTTTTCTAAATTTTCGAAAACGTTTCGAAAGCGCTCTTTAAGTCTGAACATAAACGTTCTTGAAACTCATGCCTAGTTTTGTTTCCTCCAAAAAATAGCAATTTTCGCGTCAGTTATTTATACAACCGACATAGAAAATGCATTCTCTACATCGACCTGATCTACATCACCTCTACAACCAACATAAATAATCAAAAATAATTGACGTAAAAAATTATTTTTCCAATAGTGTATGTCAACATGTATTGTGTTGTTGGGTTGTCATTGGAGTCCTTGGCTTGCTTATGCATCGTGGGTTGCTCTTTATCATGTGCATCCCTATTCTTCTTTGACATAGACTTTTTTTTTCAGCTTATTTTTCAATTATGTTCTGCAAAACAATTGAGACTTCTTTAAAGCAAAGATTAGAAAAAAAGCCTTTACTACATAACAGATTTTAATAAATTCATTTGGTTTTGAATATTGTTGGCAGTCCTGTACAATATCATTGGACGTATCCCTTTGAAAGGTTGTTCTCTTTATCTTTGATACTACATATTTAATTCCTTTTAGTAAATTCATTTGGTTTTGAATCTTATATTTTGTTTTTTCTTCCTATTAGGTTCTTACGCACTCTTAAAGATAAGGTGAAAAACAAGGCAAGAGTTGAAGGTTCCATCTGTGAAGCTTATTTAGTGGAGGAAACATCCACTTTTGCTGCTTATTATTAACCATCCCACATTCCATGTAGAAGGACAAAAGTGCCTCGTAATGATGATGCAGGTGAAGGTTGTTCTTCCAATCCACCACTGTCAATATTCAATTTTCCTGGGCGTCCAGTTGGAAAAGTTATCAAACGTCAGTTAGATGCTAAGGAATCACAAGTTGTGATGCTTCATGTTCTTTTGAATTGTCCAAAGGTTCAACCCTTCATAGAGTAAGATCTAAATGTTTTTAAATTACTTCATTCCTGGTCAATCAATCTTTTTATCCACGTCACTAATTATGAAACATCTACAGTTTATATGTAGAATTTATGTGAGAACTTATACTTGACATCAGTGATGCACAACTTGACAAGGAGATTTCCTCAAACTTCCCTTCATGGTTCAAGAACTATGTATGTTCAAACTTTTCTAGTAATTTGCTTCCATTTATTCAATTAGTTTTATTGTATCAAAGTTTGATCTTTTTTTTTTGTTAATATTAGGTGGGGAATCCAAAAAATCAAATAAAGGATGATTTTTTAAGCAGTTTGTCATGGGGTCCATTACTAACAGTAGAGACATAGAACGTGCACTTGGTTAATGGATATAAATTTCACACAAAAAGTTAGGGTGAAGGGATGAAAACTTCCAATTATGGTTTGTATGTTCGAGGCAGCGATTACAACCAATAAGAAAATGATTTCTATGGGATTCTAACTGATATTGTAGAACTAGAGTATATTGGTTGGCCAAGAAAGAGGGTTGTTCTATTCAAATGTGACTGGTTTGACCCTACTCCTAATCTAGGGACAAGGACCAATGCCAATTATGGACTAGTTGAGGTTAAATCATCTAGGAGATATAAGTCATATGATCTTGTGATACTTGCTCAACAAGCAGAGCAAGTTTACTTTACTCCATATCCTGAAAACAATGGGTGGCCATGTGTTATCAAGACAAAGGCTCGAGGTATAATTGTTGCACCTTATGCTCCAAATCATATAGATGATCAACTATACCAAGATGATGAGATACCCTAACTAATTATGACAGTTACTAAAGATGTTTTAGAAGAGGGCCTAGTTGATAAGGAAGGTCATGCAGATGAAATGGATAGTCTGGAACTTAATGAAAATGACTTGGAGGAAGAGGAGGAAGAAGAAGAAGAAGATTTGTCTTATACATTTGAATCTGAAACTAATGAAGGGTTATAGATTCAAATACAGCTTAAATAAATTATAAATAATATTGTACTCTAGTATATGTCAGTCAATGCATGTATTGTGACATTTGAATTTATAACATTTAGCCTTAATTTATGTTAACATATTGTGCTTTCATATATTTCTATTCAAATTTTATCTCTTAAGTTCATAAATTAAGATTTGTTTAGGATATTATAACTATAAATTATTTAAGCTAATATAGTTTATTGCATTCATATAGATGACAAGAACAAGAAGAGGATGAGGATGAGGATGAGGACGAGGACGAGGATGAGGATTGGGACAAGATATAGGCTGTGGTCGAGGCAATGGAACATCTGCCACAACCTCAAAGATAGCTAGTTCTGATCATCATTCAGGCCCATCCACAGATGCATCCATTATTCGGCCATTCTCTAGCCTAGATATTCCAAATACTTCGCAAACATCCCCTTCCCCTAACACTACCTCCATCGAGTTAGGTTCTGGTGAGCCTACATATGGAATAGTGGATCCTACAGATAGACACATATGGATTAAGTCGATCCCTACTTTCGAGTAAGTTATGACACAGTGCATGTAGGGTAGTGTATTAATTTTAGTATGTATGGAGCATGACTTAGACTTAAAGACATGTCTATCTAGTCTTTATTTGCATGACTGATAAGAAAATGATCATTTGAGGACGAAAAGTGAGGAAAATAGGGAATTATATATTGTTATAAGTCACATAATAATGTTTCATGCTCTTGGTTGAAATCATATATTCATATAATCATGTTTCATGCTCTTGGTTGAAATCATATATTTTTTTATCCCCATATACAGCTTTGAGCTAACTCTTAGACCATTAGCTGTTATAACTACCATAATCAAAGGCAAGTTTGAAGGGCCATGGATAAATTGGCCTGATGTCAATCCACAAGTCAAGGGGATGTAGTTTGATGAATTCAAGGTAAGGTGTTGCCCTATTTTTTCCTTAATTTATTACCTAAATCATGTTTGTGTAACATTTCTTTTGAATTTATGTTAATGTAGAAGCATTATAAATGGCCTCCTTAAGATGATTTGAAAGTGTGGAAGCATTTCAATACCAAGGCTGGAAGATGCTTAACAAATGCAACGTCCAAGTTTAGATCAAGAGAGGACAAAGGGACATGGATCCATGAAGACCTTTGAGAACAACTTCAAGTAAAATGAGAGGATCCAAAGTAGCAGTCTAAAAGTCAACAAAATGGAAAAAATAGAAACTCTAATCAAGGCACCTCACTTCACACAGGTGGTTCCATCTCTGCTTCAGAGCACAAGAAAAGGTTGGTAATTTCCTTAAAGAAGTCTCATATTTTATAAATTAACTAAAGAAAAATTTCTCATACATTTTCATTGATATGTTTACAGCAAGAACAATTGAATAGGGTACCAACTAGTTTTGAACTATTTAAGAAAATTAAACATTGCAAGAAAAGTGATACTTGGATCTCTCAGATGGCAAAAGACATTGCTATAAGTATTTGAACATGTGGTCTATTGTTCTTTTGTAATGCTTTAATGTATTTATTGTTTTGAGGTTTTGGCCACTATTTGGATATTTGGTTTGTTTTTCAGGCAGAATTTACGAAGCACAAGGAAGATATGATGTCAAATATGTCTAGAGAAGGAACTTCTAAAAATGATTTCTCATCTATTGATAATCAAATATTCCTTTCAGTGGTTGGAGGAAAAAATAAGAAAGGAAGGATATTTGGTCTTGGAAAGCAAAGAAAAAACCAATTATATACTGGAGATTGTACTAATGATATTGACCAAGCAACTTCCCAATCCAAGATTAATGAGAGTTTACAAAATCAAGTCTTTTCGTTGACTAAGGACCAGCAAGAAAGTAGGGAGATGCTACGTGTAGTCCTTCAACATCTTGGAATTAATCCTTCTACAAATATACCTACTCAAGCCCCTTTAGTTCATGACTCCGAAAATAATCAAGTAGTTGCAATTGATGATCCAGGACATAATGAAGTCGCTGCTGCAGGTGACTCCAATAGCAACCATCACTTGGATGATGACTTGTGTGATGATATGGAAGATGACAATTGATATGTCAGACTTTTATATGCCAGACATGATCAAGGACTTACCTACTTTTATATATGCTAACTAAGTACTTCATCTGACACTTGTTATATTTTGAAGGACTTAGTATTTGATACATGTCATATTTTGGAGGACATAGAATTGTATTTGACACGTTATATTTTGGAGGAATTTCGTTTATATCTATGGATCTTTGCTTGTTAATATTTAAATTACATTTATGATTGTTGTGGAAATTTTATAGAAAATTTGACAATTTTCTTTTCGGAAAACAGGGAAGGTGGAAAAAAAGAGATATTAAATTAAAAAGACAATTTAAATAGAGATAAAATTAGAGACGGCTCAGATCTGTCTCTAAATATCACACAAAGTATTAGAGACAGATAGAAAATCCGTCTCAAAATTAGAGATGACATTTTTTCGTCTCTAAAGTAGAGACGCATTACAAGTCCGTCTCTAATTAGAGAAGGAAAAATTATTCCGTCTCAAGCTTTTGAGATGGATTTAGAGACGGATTTTCTCCATGTCAATAGTATTTTGGTGACAGACTATTTTGGGGGAATAAAGATGATTGTGGATCAATTTAGAGACGAGAATGAGCCATCTCTAAATAGAAATGGATTTCTAAATCTGTCTCTAATTATTTAGCGATGTCACTTTTAGCGATGCATTATTTTCCATCTCTAAATCCCTCTTTAAGTATTTAGAGACGGATTTCAAGCCATTTAGAAACGGATTGTGGTCGTAGCTAAATGCCTTTTTTTTTGTAGTGGACACAACTTGTTTTGAAAATATTAATAATAATAAGAATGCTTTTAATCCTTCATTTCATTTTTCTTCACAATACATCAAAGGAGTTGCTATAATTGGTCAAACAATGAAAAATATATGTTTGTTGTAATGACCAAAATTATTAACCTCGGGAAGGATATGGTTGAATGGTGCAGGATTAGAAGAACCATGACCAGAGGAAAGGTCAAAATTGAGCAAAAAAGAATAAGGAAGCAAAGAGTTATAGTGTTGCAATGAGATGCAAGGGTGCCGCAGCGAGGGATGCTAAAGGTTGAGTTTGGGCTGAGACAATATGGACTCACATCGCGACGCTAGTCGAAAAATGTGTTTAAATCTGAAGTGGTTCAGTCACACCAAAACAGTGAAAATGAGAGGGAAATCGGTGACTTGCTAGGGTTTCATCTTCCTGAAGCCGAGGGATGTGTTTTTGACCTTAGGAAAGCTTAAATCTTGTGGGCTTGGTTTTCTTTCTTCTCCTCTCCGTTTTCGTCAAGCTCTTCAATGTATTTTTATGGTGTTGGCTTAGGGTTCTAGTTTAGATGCATTCTGTAACACCTCCTTTATAGGCCCATTTCCCACGTATTTAACCATGCTAAAGTCTATTTATATCATAGTAGGATCTTGAATCACAATAAATGCCATAACAAAATTTTTTCAACTTTGGCATTATTCATTTAATCTAGTTCATTTATTCCAATTAAACTTTAGAAATTCATAACTAAATCAATAAAAATCGCATACATGTGATTCAAGTCTCCATGTGTAGCTTAAAACATTATTTACATGGGAAAAATATCAATCAGAGCAATTACTTGGCCAATTTATACAGTAAATTTTGTGAATTTCTACCATTCATATGGTCAATTTTAGAAATTCCAAGTTTCTGGGCTAATTTTGAAAATTCACTATAAATCATACACTCATCAAAATTGAGTGATATTTAGACCACATGAAATCTATTTCTATCTAGCTTTTAAGCATATATAGTATTCATGTTTTATACATCAAAAAGCCCATACTGTAGCACATTCATTTGGTAGTGGTCAGAATGACCATTTGTATCCTTATACTTACAATACAAAAATTGTAAGATATTTACATGACCATAATTCAACTTCATATCATGCCACACCTTAGCTAGAACTTAAAGGAATATTAAAATATTGAAGAAACTCATTTATTCTTACATTTACCAATTTATGCAATAGATCAAAACTCATGGCCGATGCCTTATATATCACGTTAATGGCCAAAGTCTTTCTCCTTTCCTTTCTCTTCCTTGGTGGACTTGCCATTGTTGCTACCTATTCATGGTTAATATTTGGGAGGGTGAGATTCAAAGAATCTCAGTAGTTAACACCCAACATGCCATCACATCATCACATTAAACATAAAAATATCAAGATAACACATTTTGCATACCTTAACACACTTTGAATGCATTATCACATTTGTGTCATATGAATTCATAAAAATTTTGGCAGAGTTTCGTTTTGACAAATGGACATCCCGGGGTCTCAATGCCCCTCCAACAACTCAGCCAATACACATAAATCATCTCAAAACATCATTGCAATCATATGACAAGGCATAAAACACATTGAGACAAACATTATAACATAATGCTAGTATGGGAAATTAACTACCTTATGATGCTCCCTTACTTTCCAAACTTGGTCCACCACTTTTTGAGCTTTCCACAACCTTCTTGAACCTATCCACATCATCATTGAACCAATTTAACCATTGGTTTTTCGGAATTACACAATACTTTACACACTAAAACCCAAAATTTTCACTTTGTTTTCCTTTACTTTTTCTTTGTACAACATACTTGTTCTTAAGTTTTTGGACCATGGGGAATCCATTTTTGAGGTCAAAATCATGAAATTCCAACTCTAAATACCTCCCCTATTCTGGCCGAAATTATCTCATAGTGATTAAAAAAAATTTCCTTCAAATCACTTCAAACCTTCCATGGATTCATGCTTCTAGTGTCTAGTCTATGCTTTCCCTTAAGTTTCATGGTCCAAAACTCATTCCTATGCTAAAACCCAATTTGGCTGAAACCCTAAGGTGTAAAGGAAGAAAACTAAACCATAAATCATGCTTTGAAAACCATGGATAATAAGCTTAGGGTAGTAACATAAAAGCTTACCGATTTGTGCTTCAATTTTGCTTTGACTCCTCTTCCTTTTCTTCCTCTTTTTCTCCTTCCTTTTCTTGCGTTTTCTTCCTCTATTTTAGCTACTGGTTCACGCGTGAAAATGCAGAGGAAAGAAGCTAATTAAATGACTTAATCATGTGGTTAATATCATGGCTAATCATGGTTATTTACAAAAGTAACCATGATTACTTTTTGGTCTCCTTCTTCAAGAAGTTTGTCTTCAAAAATCATTAAATAATTTGGACAATTGGCTGCAGCAACTCACGCATGAGAGAGAGAAAAAGGTGTCCAAAAATTGTCCAATTTTCCTGATCCAAATATACCTCAATCCGGATATTTTTTAATCGTACAGATAAAATCGTCTTTACAGTAATTTAACATTTTTAGGATACAGGACTATTCTAATTTTATTTTTATATTTTCATAATTATCCTATCCCAAATGGTATATGTGTATGGCCCATATCTAGACCCGGTTTCTTTTTAACCATCGGTAGGGCCAATAGTTTACTTTATCGGTTTACTATTACTTTTGGATACTCGGCACTGATTATTTCTTTATTCCTGAACATTAACCCTCAGTGCCATATACCATTGGACTTCTCTCATCGAGAGCTTCATTTTGACAGTAATTTTGCATATTTACAAATTTGCCCTTGACCCGGGGTTAAATTATAATTTCTGAAACTTTCGGGTCATTAAGTGTAATTTTCCCCAAAACTTTTTATTCATTCCCCACATGCATTTCAATGCTTTTGGGACATGGATGTCCTTTTCATAATTTTTTGAGGGCAAAAATATAATTTTCTCATTTTTTCATTTAACTAGAAAAAATGACCTCTTTGCCCTTTTTCACGCAAAACGGTATCTGTCCGTTTTTGTAAAATCTCTATACATTTCTACATATTTTAGCTTTCTTGGGATGTTACACATTCCTATTGATTAAATAGTATTTAAATGTTTCATAGATGTGTTGCTGGATGTTTCTAAGTGTTGGTCATTGGTTTTACAATGATTAAAGGGTATTTTTATCAAACCCTAACCCTCAATTTATGGTCTTGTTGTATAGACTTGATTTCAGTTCTATGAGTTGCTTTGCGTACTTTGTTGCATGAGTTTGCTTGGGAAAGCTTTTTTCCAATCGGTTATGCATTGGGTTAACAAGTTATGAATACTAAGGGTTAAGAAATTGTGTTGCTGATGAGAATTTGGTATCATGTAGGTCGTTAATTTACTTAATTGGGATCTCTTGACTCCAAAAAATATTTGGAAAGTATTAAAGTGGTTGGTAAGTGGTTATATTGATATTTGAATTATGGGCCCCTCAGTATATTGGTTGAATTATTATGAATTGAAATGTGTGTATTGGTTTGGGACAATGTGGTAATATGATCTTGCATGCTTTTATTATATTGTAGTGGTTGTGATTCTCTTTCACCTACAAGGTGTTGAGTGGGTTCAGACAGTTGAGATAATCGAAGTGTATTTTATTATGGTTGTATGTGATATATATATATATATATATATTTAATCATTTTTATATCATGATATGCACTCTTTATATAATATGTGTTGCCCTTTCATATCATGATATTCCTCTTAGCATGGATTATGATTGCTCTTTTTCATGTCATGATATGTATAGTTACATGGCTAGTAAATTCTCTATCCTTACCCTATAATATGATGAAAATGGCAATTGATGATAGTAAACATGAAATGTATAAGTATAATGATTATTAATATATAATGTTAAAAAAATTGGATCGGACCGGCCAGTTCGACTAGTTCTTAGTGCAAAGTTCGATTCTGTTATAGGTCTCAACTGCCTCTTTTCAGAACCAGTGGAAAACCAATCAAGCCGACCTCAAACAGGTTTATTTTTTAATTTTTTAAATTTTTTAAAAAATAAAATAATATTATTTTTAGTGCTAAATAGTATTATTTTTTGTATAATTTTTTTCGTTTTATATTATAATATTGTATAAGTATTATTATGATACATAATTATTAATAATGATAAATTTACTTAACAAATAATATGAAAAAAAATATTAATTGACTATTTTGAATTCAAAATATGTTTACAAATGAATATTAACTTATTTAGATTTTAATATTATGTTCTAAAACTTATTAATAATATTTTTATTTTTTATATAATGTATCAAATTGAAAAAATTATTAAATTTATTACCATTGATTTAATTTCAGTTGAATCATTGAACCAGTACCTTAACCGGTTTAATGCCTAGTCTGATTTTTTGAAATTTGTTGATATGTGATGATTCATATGCACCTCATGATTTACCATGTATGATCATATGACATGTTAGCACTTGAAAGGATAACATGTGAAGATATGTTAGCATACATTAGGTATTGTTATTATTATACATTGTTATGGAGACATTTGGATATTTAGCTGATGATACTCTATATACCACGTATGCCAATCCGCTAAATAACATACAATGTCTTGTGTTTAGGTGGTGCGACTTGTGTTATTCCAGTCACTAAATAGTCGTCTTATGGCCGAGAGACTCAAGTGGTTGTGAATTGAAGTGCACATTATTTAAATAACCACCAATTCGGATGGTTCAGAAGAAGGAGAGCCATGATTCAACTTTTACTGCAATGGCTTTTGGGCAGGTCATGATTATTAGGAGGAGAACTTAGTGGTAACCCTAGAATCCATCGTTATAGGTCGTTAGAAGAGGATCACTGGTCAAGGTTACCTTATCATAATAACTAGCTCATAGTTCTAGTCATATATTGATGGAATTTGTGTCTATATGTCATATACATTGCATTCATGTTGAGTATGGTATCTAAATCGTGCTTTCAAAGCATGTTTATATATGTTTGTTTAAACGTCTAGTTATTGAGACGTATGTCTCACTCCATGGCTAACAATATTAGGTGAAGGATCCAATACTAGCAAAGAAAGGGTCAAGGAAGGCACATCCAAGGAGGATTGGGAGTATACTTGTGGGTGTTGGGGTTTGATCCCCCTTGTTGTAGTTGTTTTGTTATTTCTATTAGTAAAGTGCCATTTGTAGTGGTTATGTAGTACTATATATAGTATGTTGTGTGCTCACATGTCTGTAGGTTGGATTGATGTATAACCCCTCCTCATCTCCTTTATACTTCATAGTTGTTTAATTTGTGTGGTCTTGAATCTATGATTGTGTATGTGGATCATGATGTCCCAAACCCTAATGGTTTGTCATGTTAGGCATGCAATCTATGGTTCCATGTCCCCTTGGATGTGTATGTTTGGTCCGTGAGTTTAGTCGAGTTCATGGATCCTTGTTGTATAAACTATGTATATAACCCAATGGTATGAATTGGGTTCAATGGGGTCAAAATCCAGAAACGCGATTTCTTTAGGAAGAAACCTCTTTGAATATGGTTCACAAGTCTCATGTGACCTATTGAAATAGTCCTTGACTGCTAAAGGTTGGTTGGTGGCAATTTGGAGTAGTTGGTTCCTTATTTCGGTCCAAAGGTGATCATTTTGGATTCAGGTATCCAAAATTTCCATATATAGGTATTTTGAGGCATGGTGATGTTTAAAATCGAGTAAATTAGAGGTCGGAGTGAGAAGTTATGGGCGCAAACAATTTAGCTCGTTGCATCAGCAAATAGTTGATGCAACTGTTGTCATTGGCATAGTGACGCCAAATGTGAGGCCGTGGCGTCGTGCCTCACTTTTTCTATCCTCATTTTGTTCCAGAATTTTGTCTTGCCATGGTGCCATGTTACTATTTTATCTTGTTTTCTTTTTCTCTACCCTTTGGTGTCTGGTTTAGGTCCTTGGGTGTCTTAGAATGTTACATATGCAGAAGCTGGCTATTTTGACAGTGAAATGAGTTAAATGCATGGAAAGCAGAACAAACTTTATTTTTCAGAATAATAGTGGAAAATAAATTCTATGGAGGTAAACTAATTAAGATAAGAAACAGACATGAAAAAACACCTTAAAGCATGCCAAGAGGCATCTAATATATGTATTATAACAATAATCCACAAAAACAAAAGCATGAGACTTGTAGCCATAAACACCATTATGAATCAATGAAAAAGTTAAATGTGACAATTTAAGGCAATGAAAATAATTATACCATGGATTAATCAAACTTGCCAGCAATTTCTAATTAAAATTGCCCTAAGCTATATATACATGATTGAATTTAATAAATAAGAGAAAAAGTAAATAAAGGGGGAAATAATCAGCTTCTTCAAATAGATAAAGAGACCTTTTTCTTTGGGGCCGGGAGGGTGTTTTAAAGGAGATGAAAAAACCTTTATCAATGAATGGCTATACGAAAAACTGAGAATATAAGAATTTTTATGAATATAAGATTTTTTTTTCTTTTTTACTTTGCTACAGCTATTAGCATAACTCTATTGAAAACCCAATTCATTGCATAAGTTATAAGAGAAAATTTCATACAAAGTAGCAGTAGATTCATAATAACTTCTAACAACAATCAAAATTTTCATACAAAAAGAAGCAAAGAGACATAGAAGATAAATTTGAGATAAAAAGAAATATAAAGAAAGGGCTTAAATAGAGAGCAGAGATGGAAGATTGATCATTTGGAGAAGTTGAAAAAGATCACCTAAAATAAAATCAAAGAAGGTAGAAGATTACATTTTCATATTGCTGAAGTTTAGTTTTGCTGAAAAAATAGTGGCGGATGGAGTCTGAAAAAGAGAAAGGCTTCTTTCCATTCTTGTTGAAGCAGGTCATCATCTCTATCAGTCCCTCTCTACAAAAGCTAATCAAATGGGCAGCCAGATCACTCTTAAACTACAATCATTATATATTATAATGTTGGATATAGCTAGATCATTTGAGCATCTAACTAATACAATAGAAAAGCCTCTATAACTATTCATACGGACATGATTTTCTGTTCATTTGGACCAAAGTGGTTAGTTGAATCATTGATTATTGATGATGATGGTTCATTTTATCATTAATCATGCTATATTGTAATCAGAAAAGTGGGGTCCGCATATGGTGTGTAGGAGGGTTTTGGCGGGAATTTGGATAATGTAGTTCAAATTTTGTTTGAGGTGGAATTTTAAACCCTGCAAGACTGGATGTCGCAGTTTGGGCGGGATGGTTGGGTGTTGAATTTTAAATTTTGTATATGGTGGAATTTTTCCCCTCCTCGGACTGGAAATATCTTATTTAGAGGAAGACTTTGATAGGTTTTTCTTTGAGTCTAGGATTAGGGTATTCTCCTAAAACATAAAAACTTCTTTACTTCCTTTGACACTAGTGACCTCTCTATTCTGAGTATCTCCCTCAAACTAACACACCAGGCGAAACTATGAGATGATTCCAACTCGGTGTAATAAGGATGTCATCATATTCGTGTTCTGCAATTCTAACTCGGACATGGGTAGACTGGCATGCGGACTCGGTTTCCCATCAATCTTCCAAATGGCTGCACTTTGTATTGACAGATCCACTGGTCGCTTGTCCGATGGATGCCTCATCATCGATTTTCTTTGTAAGTCCTTTTCTCTTCCTCTCCCTTTCTATCTCACATATAATGTGTGGTTGCTAAAGTTTATTATAGGTATTATAAATATATTTCAGTGATTCGATTTGGTTGGATGTTGGTAAAAAGCTAGAGTAATAGTTTTTATTTCTTAAAATAAAAACAACACAGTGTTACACCTTCATCTCTACCTTTGCAAATCGGAGTTAGGGATTATGATGTGTTGTTAGTTTTTTGAGCATAATATAATAAAAAAAAATTACCGAAATATGACATGTTAGATAATATTTACCAAAATATAACACACAAAATCGACTGTTGGCAACGCGATTTGACTCCATACACACAAGTCGATCAGATAGCTATGTGACTTCTGATTTGACAATATTTTTTTTTTAGTTGGAAAAAGTCAGCAGCATGGGTATCCATGTGACTTTGCCTTTGTTTTTTTTTAAATAATTCTATTTTTTTAATTGTTAGAATGAGAAATTTAAATGGGTTCTCTGATACTATTTAAATGACCAGTGCTTCTTAGTATACTCAGATCGATTTCCTGTACTGTCCAAGCGAGCTTCCACCATTCTCAAATATGAGTTTTTGTGAGAAATATTTTTTTATAGGGATCTTGAATTATCTTTTTTCCATTAAATAACTATTAAGAAGATATAAATTTAATTAAAAGTGCAACAAATATTAATTAATAATTAACTATATTTATATAAGTCTTGTCCCAAATTTTTTCATCTCTAAACTTATATTATATATACATATTTTGTTTTTTTAAACATTCAAATATCACATTGAAGTTGCATAAAGAGGCAAAAAATGCTTGTATGCTATATTAATTTCTATGATTGAAATTTAAAAAAAATGAAGAAGTCTAAAAGGTTTTTTGAGCATAATATAATAAAAAATAAAAAAATTACTGAAATATGACATTTCAAACAATATTTACTAAAATATTACACACAAAGTCGATTGGTGGTAGTGCGTTTTAACTCCATACATACAAGTTGATCAGATAGATATATGACTTCTAATCTAAATATTTTTTTTAATGAAAATGCAAGTCTCACGGATACGATTTACCAATTTCGAAAAGGCAAAGTGGCATGGCCATCAATGCGACTTTGGCTGTCTTTTTTTTTTTTAATAATTTTTATAATTGTTGGAATAGGAAATTTAAATTGTTCTTCTAATTCTATTTATAAAGTGTTATTGACTAGTGAATTAATATTAAGGAAAGTTAGTTATAATGAAAAAGTTTAAAAAACTTAACATAAATTTCCAATTTTACCTCTACTCCTCAATTAAGTGGTAATAATTATGTGCGGGAAAGAAAGTATGCTAAAATAGGGAACAATTTTCTTTTTTTAAATTTTAATCATATAAATTAATGTAGCATACAAGCATTTTTTTACCTCTTCATGCAACTTCGATGTGATATTTGAATGTTTAAAAAATAAAGCATGTGTATATAATATAAGTTTAGAAATGAGAAAATTTAGGACAAAACTTATACAAATATAGTTAATTATTAATTAATATTTGTTGCAATTTAATTAAATTTATATCTTCTTAATAATTATTTAATGGAAAAAAGATAATTTCAAATACTTATAAAAATATTTTTCACAAAAAAATCATATTTGGGAATGGTGGAAGCTCATTTGGATAAGATAGAAAGTATTGATCATTTAAATTTCTCATTTCAACAATTGAAAAAATAGAATTATTTAAAAAAAAAAAGGCATTTGCCTTTTCGAAGTTATAAAAAGGTTACCTTTTCCATTAAAAAAAATATTGTCAGATCAGATATCGCATGGCTGTCCAGTCGACTTGTGTGTACAGAATCAAATTGCGCTACCATCTTTTTATTTTTTTATTATATTTCGCTCAAAAAAAAACTGTGTTGTCCTTAGTGGTATTCTGTTCGCCGACAAAATATCCAAGAGTGAAAATCACCTGATAATGACCGCTTGATTAATGAGTGAGTGAATATGGTGACGATGAGTTATGTCGTTGGAAGCGGTCATTGGTTTAGAACATAATGGAGAGGTTGGGCTCATATTTTAAATACCTTATCAAAGCCCATTACTATTAAACCTTCATTGATTTGGGTTACCCATATTTCTTAGACAATAAACAGAAGATATGGAACCCTATTTGGATGACAGCATTCCTTCTTCTTCCATGTAGTTCAATAGGAATCTGGTTCTTTGAATTATAAACTAACTGGTATAATATCTTGAAAGAAAGGTTTTTCATATTAGTTATTCTGAAATCGAAATCTAAAAATAGAAATTGAAATTTAGAATATTGCAATTGTTTATATAATTTTTGTACATATAATATTATGCCTTATAAAATTCTATTAGTTTCTGTTGTACATTGCTGTAATTTTTTGGGTTGTCTGAGATTTTCTATCATTACTGTCATTGTCCAATTGTTGATATAAGTTCATACTGTAAATTGGTGTGAGATGCTGTAAGTGACCGTAAATTCTTGTAAGTTGAAGTAATCGTTGTATTAATGCAGGATAATTGGATAATCCGTACTGCAAATTTAGTAACAATGCTTTTTATTATCAATTTAATAGATTAATAGATTTTTGGTTCATTGGACCTAAGATTTGGGGCATTTTATGTTTATGCAGGATGCAGGTTGAAGGCCAAAGAAATTTTACTTATTTCCATTGTTCTCCTGTCCAGCACTATCCTTATATGGACCTGGGAGAAAACCCCATGTCATACTGCCTTTCTTCCTCCTCAGATACAACTGCAGCTATCTTAGGTTCCCATCAGATAATTCTTTTGGCTTATGATATTCTGCCAACATGGCATTAATACCAGTCATTTTTTATAATTCATGATGGTAGAAACATATATATATTGTTATTTTCCCTTAAAAATATGTTTGGCAATGATCAGAGTTATCCTTCTTTGTTAGTTCTTGACTATACATGTACTCTACTAGTCAGCTTAAAATCAGAAAATTTCCTCATATATTGTTCAGAGGAATGGTTAATGTGGACATAAAGTCCATTGTATCTTCATACTAAATAATACTCCAAACTTTGAAAGTTCACGTTAGGTAGTAAGCATGCATTTTTCCCATTGCTTTTTATTTATTGTTGGTTCTGTATTTGCCGTAAATGCACATATAGGTGGAGATGGCTCTATATTGGCAGAAAAGGGGTCAACAATAAGCCAGAAGAAGTACAAATAAATGGAGTGACTCAAACAGCTTCTACGTAGAAAATTCTTCCGGAAGGAGTATTAGTGAAAGTCGTACAATAAATAGTTCATTTGCAGAAAGTAAAATACTGCTTTTGTTATCCTCATTGCAATAAAGGGTTAGTGATCACACTACAATGCCCCTGTTGGGTGGCATCTTCTGTATCAATGAGCATTTGTTCGACTTTAATTGCAGCTGTCTATTGCTTAATTTGTTCTTTGCTATTGTGGTCAAGCTGTACTTAGGATTGTTTGTAATTCATGTTAATATGTTTGTATCATTTGACTACCTTCTAGAAGATTACATCAAAATGTGATCTAAAGTCATAACTAGCGAACATGCCTATCAAATATCAGTAATTAATAAAATAAGGCTTCTCCAAAATGATTTGAAATTTTATCTCGATGATTCTTTCTTTAATAAGAATTCTTGATTGAAAATGATTTGAAATTTTGAATATGAACAACCAAATGATGGATCTATTGTGCAAGGTAAAGATTCACCGTAATAAGAGAGTCTGGTAAATAGTTCTCATAGCAATGCTTCTCCTTCTTTCTTTATTGTGTTAATTTGGGTAAGGCTTATTAAATAAATTGCTTCTTTGATAATGCAGTGAAACTTCATGGCAAGCTGCAAGATAGGACTGTAAAATACCAGGGCATATCTGAAAATGAATCAAGAGTAAGCAACTATATGAGTCTCATGTGGTGTTTAAATGACCATGGTCCCTGTGTAATTATGGTTTGATATTTTCTCCATCGGTAGCTTTCGTTTTGTCATGCAATAAACGTTTAAGGTCTTATATTTGAATGGAGTTAGCAAAAAAAATGGAGTTAGAAAGGCTTATATGCATCTGGAAAACATAGAACAGATGTATAAAGTTTAACCAAATGTAGCAAAAGGCATTGAATCAATCATTTGTATGCTGGAAATGACCTATTGGTGAGACACCTATTTACATTAAAATTCGTTACAATTTTTCAACTCTTGAAAAATATGTGCTTCAATTCAGCAAGCTTGAAAAAGAATTCCTTTTTGACGGAAAATTACCTGTGCATCTAATAAAGTCTAAATTTAAAATTTTTTTTTGGTTAAAAAATTTAAATTCTAAATTTTCAATTCTAGATTTAGATTCCATTTATATTTTTATATTTTATAATTTTTAATGCTCATGGACGGAGAACTCATTATAAAAATGGGATTATAAGTATGGGATTGTAATTTAAATTATAATCTGAGACAAATATCATATTAATATATGTTAATAAGATATTATTAATATATATAAATTATCATTTATGCTAATTAAAATTAAGAACACCATAATGATATTTGACTATTATATTATTATTTATAAATAATATTCATAAATAGCAATAAATTAACAATTTACATATGAAAATATATGTAAAAAATTATAAGATATATGAATAGTGTGATATAATTTATCAATAATTAAACTAAATTACAATTTAAAATAATTTATAGAGTAAATATTATGTACTTTAATATTGTAAATAATCCAATGTTATAATTAGTTTATTCATTATCAATAAACTGATAGTTGTGTTTTTTTCTTTGGTGAAACTCATAATTGTTAATAATAAACAAATTCAACAAAGGAAACATATTACTTGACAAATCACACCATATCAATATGATTCTGGACCCGTTTGGATTTCAGTTAGTTAAAAATAAGTTTAGTTAGAATTGATTTTGTAACGTAGTTATGATAAAAATTGGTTTTGAACTAACGTGTTTATGTTTGGATGATTTATTTAAAAATTGGTTTTGACAAAACTCACAATTTTTCTCTAAATTGAGTTTAAACTTTATCCCATGGTTAATTTAATTTACTTGGACTAAAATTTAATCTACATTTATTTAATTGAGAATATAATATATCTTATATAATATTTTCTTGCATGTCACGATCTATAAAAATTAAAATTTTGAAGGAACATTTTGGTTATTATATAGGAAAAATTATATGAAAATTTTATTTTCCTAATTTTTTTATTTTTTCTCATTTTTATTGGTATATTTTTATTTGAATTTAAAATAAATATAAATAAAAATGAGAAATCAGAACGGAAAAGTAGCATCCGGACTGCTTTTCTTTCAACTCCGTTTTCAGCCAAAAACACTGCCACAACGTACTCTCTTTTTTATGTCCAAACACAAACAAAAATGTCAAACTTGATTTTTGCCTTCAAACGGATTATCAGTAGTGGAAACAAACAGGCCCTCTATTGTTATGTATAAGTCCAGCCACCTGCACACATCTCCTACTAACTTATCTGTAACTTCGGCAACCATTTTTTATTTATCAAGTTTAAAACCATAAGCTATCACTTTATATTGTACTAATTTATTATTAATAAAAATTACATATAACCATTAGTGTTTCAACCAAATAAAATGAAAAAAAAAAACTGAAAAATTGTTCATCTTTTACTTTTTTGTCACCTCACACAACAAAATATTTGAAAATATGATTGAGAATTTCTTCAAGTTTTAGTACTGACATAAAATTAATATTATTAAATCAAGAAATTAATATTATTAAATCACGTTTTGAGTTGTAGTTAGGGATGATATAGTTTACAATATCAAAAGTAGGAAACATTTGGTTGAGATAGATTAAATAGACATTTAATTGTAGTCATACTTGATTGAATCAATGAGTTTCATTTTTCTTATTCATTACTAATCACTATTGCGTAGAAATCCACTAATTTCCCTTCTAACCCATCATTAAAAATAAATTTTATATAACATTGTTACATTATACTTCATGAAAAAAAAAGATACAGTATTAATTTCCTTACTCAAATTGAAAGAAAAACTTTCCCACGCATCGCGCGGGTAAGCATGTCTAGTTTAAAATGGTGTTTGAATTGAGGAGAGAAAAGTGGATGTTTGAATTGTGGGAGACAAAAGTGGCGTCGCATTTAAAATGATCTTTCAATTAAAATAATGTTTGTATTGTTGGAGGCCCGCCTGATCAAATCAAACCATCAAACCAGTTACGACAATTAAATCCAACACAATCAGAACAAAACCAGTTACAAACTCTTGGCCGATCAGTACTACACCATTTACCATGAAGATGGACAGTAATCAGCTCTAGCTGCTTCCAGTTTTTTTTTTTTAAATATACATACTGATATATATATATATATTGATTAAATAAGAGGAAGTTAAAATAAAGATAATATTGATATAAGGGGAAAATAAGTCAAAACCATAAAAAGCTGACAATATTTAATATTATATTTTGGCCCAAAAAAAGTGGATAATGTTTACAATGAATAATTTAAAAAAGAAAGAGAAGTTTGAAGACACGGTTTATAATATATTGTAACATAAAAATAATAAAACATAGTATAAAGAATAAACATAGCCAAAATAATAAATAAATTTTAAAATTAAAAAAAACAATATAAAAGATTATCATGAGCAATTTATTAAAAAAAGAATAACTTTCAAATCAATTAATAACATCTTAACCCATTAAATAAAACGTTGGTATGATCAATAAAGCATATTTAGCTTAGTGGTGATGTACATATTTCCTATCTAAAAAGCTTTCTACAAAAATAATATATAGGGAGATTTACTTTTTGGTAAAAAAAAAATTAGATATTTGGTTTTTCTACCACAATTCATATTTTTTGGAAAAATTTGATTTTCAATAGGAAAAATTCAAACTCCAGTTGGAAAAATTTAAGCCTCATTTGTAAAAAACAAGATATCCAATATTTATAACGTTTGACCGTGGCAAGACCGGGGTAGAACTGTAGAAGAACGAAGGCGCGTACGTGGACGCAACCAGGGAGACTTCTATCACTTTTTGTGCTCTCCGATATTTCAGAAGGCATCTTCCTCCTTTTAATAAAATACCAAGTGACAAACATCATTATTGGGAAAGGCTGGACGAATCAAATTCCAGTTGGTTTTTTTTTTTTCTGGGAATTTAACAATTGTTTCTGGAAAACTCCAGCCTGAGGAAAATCGACCCGTACCTAGGCGGACTACGATTAGCATCGTTATTCCCGATTTGGAGTTCTAATGCTTTGTCCTCGTGTTTGAATTTGAAGCTGGGGATTCGCTTTCGTAGGTGAATCACACAGAAAAAATTGGGGGCTTTTCGAACAATGAAGCCCATGAATACTATATATGATCTGATTGAAGAGGCCAAGGTCCGAACAGTTTGGTGGGCCCTGTCTATATTCGCCATTACCTATTTCTTAACTCGTGAGTGATTCGAATTTGGTTTGGTTGGGATTATGTAACTTTCTGTTATTTCTTGTTAAATCTGATGTTTTCTGAATGAATTGTGAATGAATTTGCATCTCTGTGCCATCATATATTCTGGGTTTTGCTTTGAAAAACTATTAATTGCTATATTTATAGCCAAATTTTGAGCTTTAGCTTGGCGGTCAGTAGTTGAACCTCTCCTTGTATGCTAAGAAAATTGAAAGTTGATAAATGTTGCATGCTTTATCCCCATGCTGCGTTAGCTCAGTCGATTGCTTATAGTTCACATATATAACCTGAATGATAATGTTATGATTTATAAGAGTTAAGTTTCATGCGTGCATATGCTATGATTGTTTGGTTTTGAGTTGTTGGCTCAAGTAAGCATAACCGCACTCTTAAGTTCATTACTTAGTGGCTGTTGCTTTCCTATTTGGGGGGCCATATCTCCTAGTTATCGGTTGTACTTCAGTTTGTGTCTTCATTCTGGTCACGGGCATGACTTTCAATGGAGTATTCATACGAAGAAATAACAATGCACTACCATTGGCATTCAAGTTGACCCCGTTTCTGTATTGTATGTCACAGATACAAGTAAGTCAATGTGGATGAATGTACCCATCTCAATTCTGTTTGTTTCTGCACTGCGCATTCTTTTGAATAAGGTGGAGTTCCGTTGGAAGGTTAAAACACCTAGATCACAGACATATTTATCTCATTTGGCGAAGAAACAGTTATCTTTGAATGATCCACGCCTCTCTACTCCACCTCCCCCAGCAAAATGGAAGAGGAAAATTGATTCTCCTATTGTGGAGGCTGCAGCCAGTGATCTCATTGACAAAATATTGAAGGATTTTGTCATAGATTTGTGGTACTCGGATATAACTCCAGATCGAGAGTTTCCGCAGCACATTCATGCAATTATAATGGATGTTCTTGGTGAAATATCAGGAAGGCTTAAGGAGATAAACCTTGTTGACTTGCTGACAAGGTATCAGATTCCTCCCCTCTCTTTTTGTTTGAAAGAAAGATAGGATTGGGAATATGGCTAGTTCTTGCTTAGGATTTTAAGTTTGATTTTGAATTTGGTACTATTAATAATTGCTGATTGTTTTTAAATTTCTCTCATGTGACAGGGATGTAGTTGATCTAGTAGGTAATCACTTAGATCTTTTCAGAAGAAATCAAGCAGTTATAGGTGTTGATGCTATGTTAAGATTATCTTCTGAGGAGAGGAATGAACGATTGAAGTACCACCTGTTGAATTCTAAGGAGCTTCATCCTGCACTAGTATCTCCTGAGAGTGAGTACAAGGTGTGAGTGGAGTGTTCTACTGTTATCCATTTTTGATTTTGGGCATTATGGCTTGTATGTTGTCCAACGGTTTTGTCTTCTTGTAGGTTCTTCAACGGCTAATGGGTGGGGTAATCACTATAGTACTTAGACAACGAGAAGTTCAATGCCCTGTGATTCGATCTATAGCTAGAGAACTATTAACTTGCTTGGTAATACAACCTATCATGGATTTGGCAAGCCCTGGGTATGTTCTTAATTATATTATTTAGTTTATTATTTTTAAGTTTTTCAGGCAGGAATGTGTTAATGGTATTTAGTTTTTACTCTATTGAACAGTTTGCAGAACCAATATTTCAGATAATAATTTTTTAAGTTCCTAACTTTTGGGATTGTGGTGGGGGGCTGGGGATTGGTCTTTGTGTAATACAAATTTAGATAGTCTGATTAGTATGAATTTCTGCTTTGTAATACAAATTTAGATAATCTGATTACTATGCTACTTGCTTGGGTTAGGATTTCCACAAGTTTATATGCCCTTCATTTTTGTTGTTATTCAGTTTTAGATCTAGAACTTTTATCGAGGCATGTCTCTGACACTCACCTTCGAATGTAACTGGACTTGGCTTGCTCTTTTTTTTTTTTTTCCTGAATCCAATTATTGTCTGGCCTGCCTAGGTCTGTGTTCTTCGAGTCTCAGGCATTAGGTCAATTGTTTTTTTTTTTGCCTAGACCTGTAATCTTGAACCTCAGAGTCCTTAGGTCCAACATTTTTTTATAGGTTCCAGATCTTACAGTGCTTAGGCCTTTTTTGTTTCTTTAGCTTTAATGCCATGTTAACTTTTGTATGGGTTTGCGCTTGGACTTATCCATTTCACCAGAACAACTTAAACTACTTGGTTATGATTACCACAAGCTTATATGTTTTTCATTTTTCTTATCAGTTTTAGATGTGGGACTTTTATTAAGGCTCATCTCCAACACAACATTAACATTAAAAAAAAGTGCTTAAAACGTATTGTCATATTGGTATTGTTGGATAATGTACAAGCGCTCTTAAGACTCCATTTGCCTTTTGATGTCTGGAATAAGCCTGCATGTAGCACATTTATGAGATCGAGTATTGCAGTAGACTTCTGACTATATTTTTTCATGATTTATTCAAATTTCCATTTGTAAATATAAGATCATTTATTTCTATAAATTATGATCAGGTATATTAATGAACTGATCGAATCCCTAGTTCTTATCTTTAATGATGGGGGCACACTTGGGGCGGCCAGTGATCAGTCTTCTAATGCAGCTAGTCACCATCATAGTCATTCTACTGTTGCTGGGGGTGGTCATGATGATAAAACATCCTTGAAAATGCCTCCATCTTTAAATCAAGGGGCTGATAAGACATTGGCTAAAATGCGCTATCAGCAAGATCCTTTGCAGGTCAGGCCTGCAGATTGGGCACGAGCATTGGATGCTGCAACTCAGAGAAGAACTGAAGTTCTTATGCCTGAAAATCTTGAGAACATGTGGACAAAAGGAAGGAACTACAAAAGGAAAGAGATAAAAAAAATGAAAGCAGGCTCTCAGGATCCTCCTGCAAAGAGTCCTGTTACAGACAGTGTAGTTCCTGATAGAAATTTGACTGTGGAAAAGTCAGCAAGTAATCCTGTTAACTATGCAGTTCCAGAAGTGAAGTCTTCACTGCAGCCAATGAGCACCTTGAGTTCAGATCCGCTGTTAAATTTTGGGAGCACAAATGAGTCAGAGTCTTCTCAAAACCCTGACAAGGAGTTATTGGGAGGACATCAAGTTGATGAAGTGAGAGATACTGAGGCTGTTGCTTATAAAAGCCGGTTCAAGAAATCCAACAGTACTTCTGACTTGGCAATTCAACCACTGAAAGAGGGAGGGCCCATAATTTCAGAGTTCTACACCTCTGATTTTGGGAGGAGCAGTGAAGGATATCAGGGAAAGAGTGCTTCTGACATGGTTGTTAGGAAAGAGGGGCAACTATGTCCCAAGCTCCGGTGCCGGGTATGCATCTTGGCTGGGACAATCATGAGATATATTATTTTGGGAAGTAAAGTGAACTAAATTCTTTGTAATAGACACTATCTAGAAGCAGAATGAATTGTCATTGTGGGTATTTACTTTTAGTGAAGTTTTATGTCTGAAGAGAGGCTGAATAGGAGGAGAGAAAGAATGATAAAGATTATTTTATCAAAGAGGCTCTTGCTTGTTGTGATCAACCTCCTAATATCTATTTATAAAGAACATAGGGATATACTGCATGCAGAACATTGTTGTTAAAATTGATGTGTTACACATTGTACAAGGGCATAAGCTCAACCCATTACTAACAGCTCAAAACTAATGAATTTTATCCTTGTCTACTGGTACTTTGCAGGTTATGGGGGCATATTTTGAGAAACTTGGGTCCAAATCTTTTGCTGTTTATTCAATTGCAGTGACAGATGCACAAAACAGAACTTGGTTTGTGAAGAGAAGGTTTGCTTCTTACATAGATTTTGTTATAATTATAATTATAATTATAATTGAAGTCCACAGTTTATGTTTGAATTTTGAATATTACTGATAAGTTCATTATAACTGGGTTTATAAAGTAAGGTATTGTGCTAAATTCTATTAATAAAATAAAATGACCAGATTACTGAAATACAATGTTTGTTGAATGGTTTTCTCCCCCCAACTTTTTAGCTTAAACTATCCTTCTTACAAAACAAAAAACGTTTAAATTTGAAAATTGTTCTGGTCCAACTTCTGGGTTAAGACTCATTGTTATTTCTCTTGGTGATATACAGATACAGGAATTTTGAGCGATTGCATCGGCATCTTAAAGATATTCCCAATTACACGTTACATTTGCCTCCTAAAAGGATATTTTCCTCGAGTACAGAGGATGCTTTTGTCCATCAGCGTTGCATTCAGCTTGATAAATACCTCCAGGTATTTGTAGTCCTTGTATGCATGACTACAACTCTTTACAACAACAACATTAGCCTTATCTTACTATGTGGGATCGGCTACATGGATCAAACGACGCCAATGAGTTCTATCAAATGCCATCTCCTCAGATAAATCATTTCTCAAAAGATCATTTCTTATAACTTCCCTTAATGTCTTTTTTGGTCTTCCTCTACACTTTTTGATAGGGCTCCAGGCCATTTGATCAACTCTCTTCACTGGCTCCTCTTGCCCTCTTCTTTGTACATGCCCAAATCACCTTAAACGATTTTCCACCATTTTCTCCTCGATAGGTGCTACCCCAACTTTCCTTCGTATACAGTCATTTCGTATCTTATCCAATTTTGTATGATCACATATTCATCTCAATATTCACATCTCTACTACTCTCATCTTATGCTCTTGTTGTCCTTTCAAAGCCCAACATTCACTACCATATAGCATTGCTGGCCTTATAGCTGTTCTGTAAAATTTTCCTTTAAACTTAGTAGGTACCTTGCAGTCACAAATAACTCCTGTTGCTTTCCTCCACTTTAACCACCCAGCTCGTATCCTATGCATAACGTCTCCATCAATTTCACCATTATTCTGTAAAATCGACCCTAAATATTTAAACTTTGACACCTTAGGGATGATTTGCTCTCCAATTTTTAACACTGAATCATTTCTAATTGGCCTCTTATTGAATTTGCAATGCATATATTCCATCTTGCTTCTACTCAGACGGAAACCTTTTGATTCCAAAGTATGTCTCCATAATTCAAGTTTAGAGTTGACATTTTTTCTTGAGTCCTCAATTAAAACTATATTATCCACGAAGAGCATAGATTTTGGAATTTCTTCTTGAATATGTTCTGTAAGAACATCCAAAATCAGATCAAACAGGTATGGACTCAAAGAAGATCCTTGATGTAAGCCTATTGTTATAGGGGAGTCCTTTGTCACACCTCTAGGGGTTCTTACACTTGTTGTTGTCACTTCATACATATCCTTTATAGCTAGAATATAAGCCACACAGACATCTTTCTTCTCCATTATTTTCCACAATACATCTCTTGGTACTCTATCATATACTTTTTCCAAATCAATGAAAACCATATGCAAGTCCCTCTCTTTACTTCGGTATCTTTCAATCAAACCCCTTAATAAATAAATAGCCTCTGTTGTAGACTGTCCTGGCATAAATCCAAATTGGTTTTCTGAAATTCAAGACTCTCTTCTGAGTCTATACTCAATCACTCTTTCCCGCACTCTTTAAAGGCATAAATTTCTTTTGCACTTTATAATAGCACTTTCTTGACCTCTATATGCTGTCTTGCTTCAGGATCTCCTGTCTATAGCTAATGTTGCTGAACAACATGAAGTGTGGGACTTTTTGAGTGTTTCCTCAAAGGTGTGCATCTTTATTTTTCATTTCTTATTATAACTTCATATGACCTTTATATAATTTCTCTTGGTACTTTCTGGAAAGATAATGATAATGATAATCTAACAAAAGTGTTATTATTGCCTTTTTTCCCTCTTGAAAGAACTACTCGTTTGGGAAATCTTCTTCAATGATGAGGACCCTGGCTGGTATGTAACTCTAACCCTTTTACATACTTGCAGTTTATGGGCTCAGTTGGTAACTTTTCTTTATGTATTGACCTGCAAGTTAGCATTCTGTTGTCACCTGTTAATATGCTACGTAGTTAAACAAATTTGTATTGACAATTTTTTTAGCTTAGTAAAATTCTTCAACGCACGATGTTCTGTTCATTCAAATGCACCACTAAAAATTGGAAAAAAGGGAGAAATAGTAGGAGCAAACTTTTACGATTGGCATTCTTTTATACCTTTCTCTTTCAATTGAAGGTTCCAGCCTGTATGGCGGAAAGCTTTCTGTCATTGTTGGGGGTAGTGGCGTAGGATGATATGGGGAGTCAATATATTGTATTGTTTAGGCTGACAAAGCCTCTTCTATGTCTTTAATGGTGGAAGCTGGAAAGCTTCTCTCTGGAAACTGAAACTGTTTTGTGGTAGGGAATAAAAATTCTTACAATTCACATTTGATAGAAACTGTTTTTAATCTAAAGCTGTTGTTATTCATTTCCTATGTAATAAAGACTGAATGGCTAGAAAGCTACGTATATTTATCATACTAGTAATCTCAAGTGGGTTATGTTGAAAAACATTGTCTTTTTTTTTTCTGGAATTTAATCCCAAATCTAAATATGAAAAGGTTTCTGAATGCAGAACTCTTTTGTTGTTGTTGTTGTTGTTTTTTTTTTTAAATTCCAGATTTAATGTTTGAATTTTTAATATTAACAGTCAATGTGGATGATGCTGTGGATGATATTGTACGCCAATTTAAAGGGGTTTCAGATGGTTTAATGCGAAAAGTGGTTGGTTCAACGTCTCCGACCAATGAAAGTCCTTCAACATCTATCTCGTGGAATTTGTCTTGGAATGCAGATGAAATAGATAAAAGTATTCCCAGGCAAAATATGGCAGACACTGTTTTAAGCTCTGATGATGAGGAAGGTGAAAAAAATGCTGATTTAAGCCATGAGGGTGTAGATAGAGAAGTAGCACAATCTCACGAGTGGCATTCTGACAATGAATTGGGCTCAAAGGGTTATCCACCAAGGGTAATAAACCAAGCCGGAGAGTTTGTTAAATTGGGACATGACAGAAAACACAAATTGATGGTTGACGCTAGGGCTGGCAAGGATGTTCCAGCTACAAATTTCACTATGATTCCTAATAATTTGGAGGATCCAGTAGCTGTGCCACCTGAGGTCTGTGTTGTGAGTTGAGTGTATTTTCCATGCTTTTTACTTCACCTTTGTCGATCGGGATACTTGATCCTGTGTTGCTTACTGATTTTTATGGATTGAAATCAGTAGTTAGTTATTGTCACAGAGACTAGACTACTGACAAGTATGCTGCCTACATGGTAAAGTTGGAAATAGAATTTATAACTGATCCCCTCCCAATTAAGGAAGTTGAGTTATTAGCATACATCCTAGCTTCTTAGTTGTTAGACCTGTTCAGGTGTTCAAAGCCCTGTTTCCCTGTACAGTTACTAATTTTTTTGGACACTTTTGTCTGTAAAGGCAGATATTGCATGAAAACTTAAAACCGTGAGCTAAACTGTTGTAAAAGCATGTTTTGTGGTGTGTTGTGGCCTCCTTTTGTTGTACTATTCCTTATAATTGAAAGAATAATGACATGGCCAGAACAAAACAGGAGTGAAGTTTTACTTGAGACTTCTCAGGCAGGATGTCAGCAGGATCTTTTCTACTATCTGTTCATTCTTCAATGAGTATTGTTTTCTTTTTGTTTTGAAGATGCTTATAACATTTATATCTTTCTCTCTCTCTCTCTCTTTCAGTGGACCCCGCCTAATGTCAGTGTCCCTATTTTAAATTTGGTTGACAACATATTTCAGCTTAAGAAAAGAGGATGGCTACGGTACGTTACTCTATATCAAAACATTCAGTAATTTTCATGCTAGTAATTGCAAGAAATAATGTATAATGTCTAATTCTTATATGCTACAAATTCTTCTGGTGTTCTCATTTTGTGTCTTTTTTGAATTTGCAAATTATTCTGACGTGCTCTTTGATTTTGTATGTTGTTGTTAGAGATTATTCCTAGATGTTCATTTAGCATCTTAAGCTTTTAGAATGTTTGATTCCCTGACATGATACATAAGCTTCGGGGCTAAGTCTTCTATTTGATATTTAATCTTCCCAATCTAAAGATCAAGTTATATTTTTACACAACGGAGTGGTGGATCTATGATTTGTCCATGCTTCAAGCCTAAAGGGTTTTTGTGTAAGGGGATGCATCATAGATATAGTCCATTTGCTGGCATGGTATTATCTTGATTTCTTTTTGGTCTGGTTTGGGAAAAACTAATCAGGTTTCGACTTTTGCATTTTCTACTATGTCTAATATGCTGGAAATTTTGTTACTTTTGGAGCAAATTGATTTTAGTGGATGCAATACTAGGTCTCATGGTTCTGTTGATTTGTTTCACTCTGTGACCAAATGAGTTGCTGATATCAGCTCATTTATGTTCATGCAGAAGACAGGTCTTTTGGATATCAAAACAGATATTGCAGTTAGTGATGGAAGATGCAATTGATGATTGGCTCCTGAGGCAGATTAATTTGCTAAGGCAGGAGGAAACTATTGCCCAAGGAATTTGGTGGGTTCAAGATGTAAGGACTGAATCAAATTCTGAACCTCACCTTTAACTCTGACATAGTTTGCCAACTAAGAGATTGAATATTATGTGGTGGCCCTGGTTTATTTGCCTGTTAAATAGCCAAACAGTATCAATAACCGTTTTTTTGTTTGATTTGTGTCTTCATCATGCTTAATTTTGGTTTGGCTCTAAAATTTATATATTGGGTAGCTGTATATTACTAGGTATTTGGATTGGACAACATTTTGTCCAAACTGAGCACCAAATAGAAGCCTCAAAACAAATCGTGTCCCATCCCTTAATAATCCTGGCATTCCATCCACACTAATCCATGTCATAAGGACAGCAGAAGCTGTGCAATGCCATAAAGCTTTTCCTCAGGTCTCCTTAAAGCTCTAAAACAAATTAAAAGAAGCTAACTGCTTGATGCTGTGTGGGCGCGCCCAATTTTTACCACACAATAATATCTACTCTAAAATAGCTGGGTGATGGTCAGGGAGTTTCCTTTGTAAGCATGCTGTGGGATAGGAGAGCTATAATGTGTTGATGCCATTCTGCTCTTGTTTTATGTTCTTGGAGGGCGAGGGCGAGGGCCATTTACAATCCCTCATCTGTGATGCATCCTTCGGTCTAGTAACTTTTTTTTAAAAAAAATTACAATTTTCTGGTTGGCTAATTATTTTGTTGTGATGTCCAGCTTTGTGGGATTTCTGTTTTCTAATGAATTTAAAATAGTAGTCATTTTTTCAGTCTTTTACTTGTTTATGTTTCTTAAATTGCATTTGATCAGGTGTTTTCCTAGATAATTTTTTTTAAATGATCCGATTAATGTGCCAATATTGTTTTGTCTCATGATTTCCTTTTCCTCTTAGTAGTGTAGCTTCTAAAACAATCTTTTTGCCTGTCTTGTAAATCTGTTTTCTTTTCTGGGTTAGCTGTAGGTCATAAAATGTTGATAAATGTAAGTCTTGATGGTTGAAGTTTTTCAAAAATATTAATAGAATTGTGGATTAGCCAGTGATATAATTTCTCACTTTTGTACATGTCCTGTGTTTGCCTTTTCTTTGGTTCAAAGAAATCAAATTAACTAGGTTAGTCATTGGTTTCCAGATGAAGAAAGTGATTACATCCTAAACGATGAAAAATGGTGTCCATGTTACTAGTTTTCTGATGGTTGTGAAGTCCTGGCCCTAAATTTCTTTACATGATCTTACATTTATGTCTAATTGTAGTCAGATGAATGAAATTATAACCAACCAAATAATAATAATAAGATCAATTAATGAATTTATAAAATAATCGGCAAAAGCTTGAGCAAATACTTCATGTTGTCTACTTAAATGCTATCAGATGCTCTGGCCTGGTGGTACATTTTTTACTAGAGTGGGGACTCCTCAGATGTCAACTAATGACAGTGACATGGATAAAAACCCTTTTCAAACAATGAACGAATCCAGTGGGGGCAGGATCACTAAATCTGGGTCAGGCTCCTTTGAGGAACAACTTGAGGCTGCTCGTAGGGCTAGTGCTGTAAAGAAACTGCTCTTTGGTTAGTTCTGATTTCTCTTGAGTATAACATGCATTCATTCGAAACCAATTGTTGATGAATATTCTTCTATTTTAAAACTTATATTTACCTTCTTCATTGTACATTCCATCTTTCTTCTAAGATTAGTATTTACTTCAATCTATACTGCATAAGTGCTCCCTCAGAGACTTCTCAACGTCTATTTGTTTTCATCCCAACCATTATATTCTAACTTGCTTCTAATCTTATCAGATGGAGCTCCAACTACCTTGGTCAGCTTAATCGGGCAAAAGCAGTACAGACGTTGTGCCAGAGATATATACTATTTTAGTCAGGTTAAAGATCTCTTTCCCATTGTGGTATTCACTAGATGCAGACTTCTTTTTCTCGTGTTTGTGTGATTTTAATTTTCTCCAACTAACATTTATGTCATTTCTTTGCAATTTAGTCCTCTATATGCGCGAAGCAACTTGCTTATGCGATCCTCGAACTCGTACTCATATCTATATTCCCTGAGATGCAGAATCTAGTCATGAATGTTCACGAGAGTATGCATGGTCACCAACCTGTATAGACCCGTCAGGGTGGCCTGCATATGTTCTAGTTGAGATAACTGGACTTTGGAAATGTTTTTGTTTATCTGGTGACATTGGTTTTCATGGCTTCGCCAGTTTGGTTTCTCTTTTATAAGGTATCAGGAGCAGTGTTTTATGGGATGTTTTACTCTTGGAGCTTTGTTTTTAATTCTCACTGTACAAAGATTAGAATTAGGATCATGTACAGGAACACTTTTTTCTTTTGTGGATTCATTTTGCACCCTCTATGCATAACCATGCCATAGGGTTTTTTGTGTGAGAGAATTTAATCTAGCGAATATTCTTTATTCGTTCATCTTTGGATCTGACTCGTTCATTTTCTGTGCTTATATTTATCAGAATGTTTTGTGGTTCCAATTTAATTCAGTTTCCTTGTCTCATTTGTTCTTGTCATTATCCACTGAAGAATATTTAGCGCTTTTTTGGTATATAACTTTATCCTCTTGTATCGTAATCTAATATATCATTGCAGATGATTATAGCCCGATGGAATTTGATGGATAATATGCGTACCAACCTGGTGAAGAATAATCTAAAGAACAATAAAATTTGCTGGGGATCTAGAAACTTGGTTTGATTTCAATAACTTCTTACTCAAAAGAGTGCAATATTAATCAGGATCGGAATATAGACATGCTTGGATGTGAAGTTAAATATCAAAAGAGGGTGTTCTATTGATATACTTTGAACCCAGATCATTATATTTTCAGAATCATATATTCGTGTTGCTGTATTTGATACAAAGCATAATTAAAATCACATTTCCTTTTTAGCTGCATGACTCCATAGTTGTAAAAGGTCTAAGATTACATTTAGTAAATATATAAGTGCCTGTTTGACTGTCCATTTTGAAAAAGAAATCATGGTTTTCTAAAAGATATATTTGGTCAAACATAGGTGAAACACAAACTGATTTTTTAAAAAATAAAAAGTGAATTAAACTATGATTTTAGAAAAAGAAGGGAAAAATTACTTTTTATTTAACAAAATTTGGGTTTTGGAAAAGGAAAAATAAATTTACTCTATATTATACATCTAAAAGTATTTTTAATCCCTATCATTTAAACAGATTTTTTGTCAAACTTATTTTTATAAAAAGAATATCTAAACATAACTTATTTTATCTAAACTACATTTTTACAAACTTCATTTATCTTAACTTAATTTTACAAAATAAAAAACCAAACAGACCTTAAGGAGTTTCATAAGAGAAAAAACAAAAAATCTGATACATATTATTTAAACTGAAAAAAAAAAAGCTATCGGGCCGGGGGGGTTTTCCCTTTTCATTTTCTAAAAATAACTAACTCCCCACCAAATAGAACCTAAATTTTTTGTAATTTATGGGTGGTATGTATCTAAGGGTGGACATAAACAGAATGAGAAATGGGCTGTCAGGGGACAATGATGGGATCAGGCTGATCCGAGAAGAGAGGAGAGAGAGAATAGGGTGTGAGTTTTGGGACTTGATACCAAGAATTGAGGACATGCAGGTTCTTGTCTGTCCCTGTGAATGCCAACTGAATCCCAATGTTGCAGCCACTCCCTCCACACTCTGAAATTGGCACTGCACAGTCTTGCTTGTTTAGGCACACACTTCCCTCTGAACATCCATGGCATCCAAAGCTCTTCCATATCAGATTTTGAAGAGTTCCCTTCTCAAACTCCAGAATCTGGTCAATCAATCCAATTCCAGATTTAGAAACTATGACACGAAACGAAACACTTACCTGCACGATCTGTGTGTTAATTTTGTTTGGACCACTTATGTTGAAAATGCATATCAAGAGTCGTCAAATGATTCTATTATGAATGCAATATATTATTATACTGCAAAAAATCTTAAGAACTCAGGTCCCAAACCCATTCATTGCTTTGGAAGAAGATCCTTTAAGGCTATTACTTTACCTAAAGTAGAGAGAGAGATGTACTCCTACTGCATTACTTTGGAATTGGACTTCTCTCTTTTTCTTTCTTCACTTTAACTAAAGTGCATTTGGGAAATATTGACTTGATTGCTTTTAACTTTAAAAAGTATCTAAAATCTTTAGTTTATGTCAATAAAAACTAGTGTCAACCCTGTGCAGTGCTATATAGGATGTATAAAATCTAAGAAATTGTACGTGGTTTGAGAAAAATAATAATGTACAGCATCTTCTATTTTAGCTTTATATTGAGATATTGATTAATCAGCATTAGACTTTCATTTAAAAAGGTTTGTTCATGTGTGATAGTTTAATTGAAAATTTGGAGAATAAAGAGTTAAGAAAACTAAACATATGTTTGTTCCTACAACTTTTGAGCAAGTCAAGTTAATGCAATTATTACCGCTTACCAGAGTGAAACTAGTGATGGTGTGAGAGTTGTCTGTAAACATAATCGGAGGAGAAATTGCCGCATACTGTCGTCCAGCAAATGCCACCATAAACACACCTGACTTGGCCTGACAAGTCACACAAAACTGGTCAACTTGATTTGTTTCCAGATTTTTTGGTCCTAACTTCTCTAGGTAAACATAAAGTAGGACTACCTTGTGTTCATCTACAGAGGCCAGGATCTTGGGACCCCAAGACTAGTTGGAACACAAAACCAGAGGTAATACTATAACCTCTTGTTATTGTAATAACCTCTCTGTTCAAATCATGCTCATACTAATACTAGATCTTATTCTTATGTATATGTGTGTGTATATATATATATATATAGTCGTATTTAAACATATTTTCATACCGGATTAAACGAGCTTCCGTTAATGGTAAGAAAGGAGATCTGATCGACCTCTGGTCGGAAAACAGCAAGTTGAGCAGCTTTGCTGGAGAGGTTGAGACGGTGATCACATGGAGAAAGCTGAGGACATTGATTCAGAAAGAAGGAATCCTTGTCTGAGAATGCAATACCAAAGCTAAAACCATCACCTCTCTGAACTTTAGCATCAGAACATGGACTATAAACGTCATTTCTATCTGCAGCATCTGCACCAAACATGACCATCAATATCACAATTACCATCTTTAATGTGGCATAAACTTCTTCTTCCATTGTTCTCAATCTCATGATCTTCTTCAAGAGCCTGTTTCCTGAACAGAAACTAGAAGAAGAAAAATTTAGAGTTGTATTGTCACAAGGTTAGTAGAGAGTTCTCTAATATGAAGAAGAGTACAAAGTTCTGTGGTGATAAAAGCAAAGTGTGAGGTTGAATATTGTATTTCACTATACGAATGAAAAATTCAAAACCACATTAGCTTGTAAGAAATGCAAAAGGAAATCTTAGGAATGTTATCGAAGCTTGTGTATTATTTCACAAAGAAGAATTCTCAAACAAATTATCGCTTTTTAAGACTTCAAGTAATTGTTGTGTGATTATTGGCCAAAAAAGTAATTATCGTAATTAATAACTAAGCTTACATTTGCTTGATTTATAGCAAACACTACTGTAAGAAACAGTAAACTTGACATCTTTTCTATTCTCTATCATGTCATGATCTCAAAATTTTCTAAGATTTTTGTTCATACAATAGAGTTACTTAGAGAATACGCATTGTTCAACCCATAAGTGATTAATTATATTCTAATGCTTTGATATACATATAATAATAATAATAATTATTATTATTATTATTATTACTTTATGAATTATGATATTACCAGTTATTGCTTTAATGTCATGCATTAATATTTTTAAACCACACTTTCAAATTTATCAAGCTCCTAACATTTATATTACACTTTAGTATAGAAATTAATATAAAGAATACAATTTATTGAGATACTCATTTAAAAGATTGTGTGGCCTTCACGACTTCCGTCAGACTCTCTTTTATGGATGAAAGAAAATCTTTTTCATGAGTGCTATAAGGAGATTGTTAAAAAGTTTGTTAAGTAACCAACGCATGTTGATTAACCGATGCATGTTGATTCATATGGACGGAGTCTAAATCTCTTAACCATCAGCTCCTGATTCCTATGGTGATGGGAATGGAAGAAATGTGTTTGGGAGATCCATTCTCATCTAGGACCCGACCAGAGTCTATTCGAATTAGTCGGAACTATCAATTTTGAATACTGAATGGTTGCTACAAACAAAAGTTTCTTAAGTAATAACAAATAAAAAAGTTTGTGTATTCAAAAAGTCTTTAGTGAAGTATGAACTAAAAATTTATTATATGGATATCACAATTATTTTTTTTTTGGTGGTTTCAAATTGACATATTGATTATTCTTATTCTCTACTAATAATCAATAAAATTTAAAATATTTATACTCATTTATCAGGTTTTGTACAGGGAACAAAGGCTTGCCTAGCTTCTAATAATAAATCCAACGGTTTGGCACCATCACATTGCCATTGGATTCAAATTTATTTATGATGCCAAATATATCAAAAATGGAAAATGTGCCACATCACAAAATTAAAGATTCGCAATGAAGCGTGGTATATTGGGATATCACAATTATTTTGTTCTTTTTGGTGGTCCCAAAGTTGTTACCTCGTATTGACAAGTGTCAAAAAATTACATTTTATGAGCTGTTGGGTTTTGTTAATGAAAAGAAATAAAAAAGAGGTGACAGAGGAGAGTGGAATAAAGTCGTAAAGGATCTTCCTTTTGATAATTTTGGATCTTTTCATACATTTTTGCTAATTATTTAATTGGTTGGATACTCCCTTCTATTCCTCACTTTCTCTTTTTTTTTTTTTTGATCCCACACTTTCTCTTTTTAATAATAGCGTATGATGCATAAGTATGCAATTTTTGCAGATAAATATATATTTTCTCAATTAAATTATATAGTTGATATAATATTTATTATGATATAATAATTATATACAGTAACTATTTAAAAATAATATGATAAGGATATAATTTATTTTACACATAAACATACAATTTTTTAGTTGATTTTATAATATAATCAGAAAATATAAATTTATATTATATTTTCATAAAAAAATTAATTATAAAAAATATGAAATATGAAAAACTTTTTAATCTTTAATATTGTTGCTATTCTATATATTTTTAAGACTTGAAATTAATAAAGAAAAGGTACAATTCATATTTATAAATAAATAAAAATCCTAACTGCAAACGGAATCGAAGGTCTGACAATGGGCCATTAAGCAACGGAGAGAGGTGAGTTTCCGAGTCACACACTCGCTCGACTCGTAGGCTTTTTGGTTTTTGGTTGGTGATAAACTCGCAGGCTTTTTAATTAGGTCAAGTTGAGGTTTTTATAAGGTTTAAAAATCGCTGTTTGACTCAAAAAGCAGAGTGAATTATATGAGTGAAAGGGTGGAGAAGAAGCAGATCTGAAGGTTAAGGAAATTTGCAGGCTAAAAGGAAATCTGCAAGCTAAGAGGCCCCAAACGTTTTTGTCAAACCAAGAAAAAGGGAATATATCAAATGCTTTAAACCCTGTTTTTCCGGCTTCCCAAACACTCAGAAAATGCCGCGTCCTTGTTTTCACAAGCTTGTTCTTCCATCCACCCTCCAAGCCACCCAACTGGTACTGAAATTTCTCTCCTTTTCACTCTTTCTAGCTTCTTCTGTGCTGTATGTTTGTTTTTTTTTTTTTGGTTTTCTTCGAGAGTTCGTGTAACTGATGCTTGGAGTGGCCGTTTTCTTCGTTGTATATGATTTTAAGCGTGAGTGAAGGAATCGGCACAATAGTGTGATTGGTTTTGCTTCTCCGTCGACAATTTCTGATTTTTGTCCCCTTTAAACGCTAATTTCTTTTCGCACTTGTTTTTTCTTCTAGGGTATGGTGGGGTATTAGGGGTGTTCATGGGTCGTCAATATATATTTTGATAAAGGGCAGTATTTTCAAAAGTTTTTGCAACATAGAAGAATGCCTTGCCGGTGGAGTTCTGTCGCTGAACTCATCGGTTTCTGATATGAGTGTCTCATTTCATGCGTTTAGGCGTTTGTTTCTGCCGGGGAGACTAATTTATTGGAGATAGATATGAAGCTAATATTTTGTAGGGTTAAGTTTGTACGCTTTTAGAAGTTATGCCTTCTTGAGCTGGATAATAGCGCTGGACTTAAGTGGATTGGTCAGTTCATAATTATTTTAGGGTTAAGTTTGTATATTTTTTCTCGTGCATCATAGTTTTAATTGAAAATCTCCTGGAAAACTGTGATTGATTATTTTCATGAGGAGGTGTATTGAAAAACTTAACAGACTAGGCTATAGAATAGAGCTACTTAAAAAGTAACTTGCACGGAAGTTAGTCTGGAGTCCTATCTCCATGTATGTAGTGGCATTTGAGCTTCACTAGTCGCAGAAGTTCAAGTGGTCTACTGGTGTTTGAAATGTACTATTATTCTGATTTTGGCTTAAAAGTTTACCTACTAAAAGTTCATTAGGAGGCAACTGGGGGAAAAGATGAAATCATGCAGACTTTAGAGGTAAATTTTGGATGATGAGGTTCTTTGCAACTTTGGTTTCTGAATTACTTGTTGACTGCCTTGAAAATAAATCAAATCTTTTTGCTGTCCTATTGTTTATGGCAACATTTTGATGTTTGTTGTAAGTTGATTTGCAGCAAGGCCTCTCTCCTTTTATTGGCCTTACCCTCTCTTTTCTGACTAGTATCTGGGAAACTTAATCAATGGCTGTAGTCTGAATCTCAATGCTCGTTGATTTGGTCCTTTTATGCAAATAGCATACTTTTGGGTTTTCCTAGGACTAATGCAAGGATCATCACTGTTGAAGCTTTACCCACATCCTAAAATCATGTTTACTTTAAATAGCATCCCTTTTTTGTTTTCTCTGATGCCTCTTTTAGGGGGTTGAGGGCGGTGGAGTTTTTTTATGTGGATGGACAAGACCAGCTTAATTCTCCGATTAATTTTCTGTAGTTAATTTTATAATAGTGATAGAAAGCTATCAGTAGTCTTGCATTGTGAGTATTTGCTAATAATGAAGACCTAACTTGTGAACTGCAGAGGGTTCCAGATTATTTTTTGAGGAAGTTTGGGGGTGAGCTCTCTACGATTGCTACCCTCAGAGTTCCTGATGGCAGTGTCTGGCATATTGGATTGAAAAGGGCAGACAACAAATTTTGGTTTCACGATGGTTGGAAGGAATTTGTTCAACGTTACTCCATAGGCGTTGGATGCTTATTGGTGTTTAGATATGAAGGGAATTCATCTTTCAATGTTCATATTTTCAATTTGGCTGCTTCAGAGATAAACTATCAATTAGCCACGCGAAGTAGTGATGAACGACCTTACTTTTCCAACCAACATATTTTTGATGAAATGGAAGATGAAGACTCCATTGAATACTTGGATTCAACACCTTCACATCTAACCCCTGGTGCATTTAATAACAAGGTTATTGCTGGATCTGCAGATCAATTGACACCTGGCAAGAGTTATACTCCTTCATCATTGCAGAATTTGTTTCATGGGTCTAAACTTAATAGCATAAACTGGGGAGACAGTGGAAGCACCATTTCTTCAAAGGGTGCCAATTCACAGAACAATCAGCTGACCAGAGATAAAGGTGTTCAGTTTAATGCAGCTGAGTTTAAGAGGTCTACTGAAGAGTTGAGATTGCGCGCTTCCAATGATGAAATGCAGAGAGTTAAGAAACCTGGAAGAAAGAAGCGGAAAACTGATCCTAGTAAGCTCTTACAAAACTTCATTATCTTTTGTTATTTTTGGTCTAAATATTGAATTTTCTCATGAATTCAACTTTTGGATGTTCAGATGGTGAAGAATCCTCTCCTCATCAAGAAGAGGAGGTAGAAATGCGTTTTAGATTTTATGAAAGTGCTTCTGCGAGAAAAAGAACTGTGACAGCTGAAGAAAGAGAAAGGGCAGTTAATGCAGCAAAAGCATTTGAACCAGCTAATCCTTTTTGCAGAGTTGTCCTGCGGCCCTCCTATCTATATCGGGGATGCATAATGGTGAGCCATTGGATTTAATGTGTCAACATTTTGACGAAAACTTTATTTTGGTCCTCTGAAAATGACTCTGAAATCAATTTGCTCGCTCAAGGACTTTGTATCACTTTAGTTAGGTTTAATTGTATTTCAACTTCACAGAATATTTGATCCTTGAACGATTGTATGGTATTATTTGGTTCTTTTCGAAGGATGAAGCTGAAAAAAGGTTACATCTTTAAATACCAAAGTGATGCAAACAATCACGGAAGGAGTAGTCTTGAGAGGGCCAATACAGGATTTCAGTTAAGCATTTTTCTTCATTTTCACCATTTTATCTCACATGTGAAATTCCTTTTGTTTGTTTTCCAGTATTTGCCATCTTGCTTTGCAGAAAAGCATTTAAATGGGGTTTCAGGATTCATCAAACTACAGATTTCTGAGGGTAGACAGTGGCCGGTCCGCTGCCTCTATAGAGGGGGTAGAGCAAAGTTAAGCCAGGGGTGGTTTGAATTCGCCCAGGATAACAACCTTGGGGAAGGTGATGTCTGCGTTTTTGAGCTGCTTAGAATGAGGGAGGTGGTGCTGAAAGTTACCATATTCCAAGTCCTCGAGGATGAAGTGGGATTGTTGAGCCCTTCCATGCAGCCAAGCCAAACTATGAGCCCATCCACAAAACTGTTGAACCCTCACTTTCAGCGAAACGTGAGCCCCATTAAAATGATTAGAAATTAGCAGTTGCAGGTTAATTCTGGACGCCCGAAGTGTATTATTATGTAGCTCTTACTTCTGTGTGACCAGTTTATTTACTCATCTAATTTCTTCATGTGGAACCTAGATGCTTTTGCCTTGTCCATATATACATTTCAGGTTGACTTAAAGTGGGACTTAGTAATTGTAGTTTTGATACGGATATACGTATCTTTTTCTGTTTTTATTTTGACTTTGGCTTGTAAATAGGTTGTTCAGTCTAGCTGCTGATGAGAAACTCGAGTCAAAGCATTGGTACTTCTGCAGTTTCACGTCTTTTTTTCTTTTTTGGCTTCTGGTTCTCCAGCCTTACAATAATGTTTATAGCTTCACCTGAATGTTGTGTTGGCATCATTTACTATGCTGTTGTTCACACACACACCTCTGTCAACTGGTTTTACCTGAAAGCTGAGGCAACTCGAAGTTACATATGTCCAGACGAATTTGACCATGTTGGTAATTGTCTGTGGAATTAATCAGTATGAAGTGAAAAATCTTTTAAGTTATTTCATAGGCCAGTAAGTATGGAAAAGGTGCTAATTCCTTTCTTCTAGCAGGGACTTGATTTTGTGGTCGAAGTTACGGCAATTGTAAAAAAGTGGGACCCTTTTTGGATGGCTGCATAGCCTCGAAACTCAAATCGATTTTGCACTTTTTTGGGGACCCAAGCTTAGACCCAATTACAATGTGGGTGGCTTATAATTTGTTCAACTGAATTGGAAAGTACTATAGCTATTTGGTCCCCAAAAGAAAAGTGCAAGAGCTTGCTCGGTTTAAAAAAAAAAAACAGTGCAAGAGCTATATCCTTGAACTTTCCTTTTTTTTTTTTTATATTATTATTCAGGACTAGAATTAACATTTAATTACAAAATGGGATATATTGTTCATTTAATTATAAAAAGGAACAACATTTTAAAATTAAATATAAAAAAATAAAATTATCATAATATTCTCAACTTTTATTTATCTCCTTACCACTGGTCAACGGTCACTAGTGACCGGTCAACGTAGCCAATGGTTGCTGGCAACCAATCAACGATCATTGGCAACCAGCCAACGATTATCAACAATCGATCAACATTTACTAGATTTCGCAACTTGTTTGTTTTAAATTTAAAACCTTAGTTTTTAAATTTTTACTTTATAATTTCTTTTCTAGATTTTGTTACTTTTTTACTTTAAATTTGTAACTATTTTCTAAATTTTTATTATGAATTGTTTAAGTGTTTTTGCATTTTCTTTTTCAGATTTTGTAACTTACTTACTATAAATTTGTAACTTATTTTTCAACTTTTTATTATGAATGGTTTTAATGTTTTACAACTTCCTTTTTAAAATTTACAATTTATTTACTTTGAATTTGTAACTTGTTTTTCAAATTTTTACTATGAATTGTTTTAGTATTGTTGCAACATGTTTTACATATTTTGCAATTTATTTACTCTGAATTTATAACTCATTTTTCAAATTTTTACTATCAATTGTTTTAGTGTTTTACAACTTCTTTTCAAGAATTTACAACTTGTTTACTTAGAATTTGCAATTCATTTTTCAAAATTTTAATATAAATTTTTTCAGCGTTTGTAAACTTTTGTTCCAAAATTTAACTTGAAACAATTCATGATAAAGATTTAAAAAACAAGTTACAAATTTAAAGTAGACAAGTTATAAATTCTAAAAAAGAAGTTACAAAATACTAAAACAACTCATAGTAAAAATTTAGAAAATAATTTGAAAAATAAGAGTAAGTAAGTTGCAAAATATGTAAAAGAAGTTGCATAACAACAATAATAACAACATTAACCTTATCCCACTAGGTGAATTAACTACATGGATCATACGATGTCAATAGATTCTATCAAATACCATCTCTTCAGATAAATCATTTGTCAAGAGATTACGCCTTATAATTTCTTTTAATATGTTTTCTTCTACGTCTTTTAATAGGGCTTTAAACCATTTGATCAACTCTCCTTACTGGCTCCTCTTGTTCTCTTCTTTATACATGCTCAAACCACTTTAAACGATTTTTCACCATTTTCTCCTCAATAAGTGTTACTCCGATTTTCCCTCGTATATAATCATTTGATATGTTATTCATTCTTATATGACCACACATTCATTTCAACATTTTCATTTTTGTTACTCACATCTTATACTCTTATTGCCCTTTCAGAGCACAACATTCACTACCAAATAGCATCGCTAGCCTTATAGCAAATCGATATAATTTCTCTTTAAACTTAGTAAATACCTTACATCTCTTCAGATAAATCATTTGTCAAGAGATTACACCTTATAATTTCTTTTAATGTGTTTTCCTCTACGCCTTTTAATAGGATTTTAAACCATTTGATCAACTCTTCTTACTGGCTCCCCTTGTTCTCTTCTTTATACATGCTCAAACCACTTTAAACGATTTTTCACTATTTTCTCCTCGATAAGTGCTACTCCGATTTTCCCTTGTATACAATCATTTGATATTTTATTCATTCTTATATGACCACACATTCATTTCAACATTTTCATTTTTGTTACTCACATCTTATACTCTTATTGCCCTTTCAGAGCACAACATTCACTACCAAATAGCATCGCTAGCCTTATAGCAAATCGATATAATTTCTCTTTAAACTTAGTAAATATCTTATAATCACAAATAACTCTTGAAGTTTTTCTTCACTTTAAACACCCATCTTGTATCTTATGTATAATATTCTCATCAATTTCACAATCACTCTGTAAAATCGATCTCAAATACTTGAACTTTGACACTTATGGAATGATTTACTTTCCAATTTTTACCTCTGAATCATTTCTAACTGGCCTCTTATTAAATTTGCAATGCATATATTCTATTTTACTTCTACTCAAATAGAAACATTTTGATTTCAAAGCGTGTCTCCATAACTCCAGTTTAAAGTTGACATTTTCTCTTAAATCCTCAATTAAAACTATATTATCTGCGAAAAGTATATACTTAGAAATTTTCTTCTGTTTATGTTCTATTAGAACATCCAAAACCAAATCAAATAAGTATGAACTCAAAAAAGATCTTTGATGTAAACCGATTCTTATAGAAAAATTCTTTGTCTTACCTCCAGAAGTTTTTACACTTGTTGTTACCCTCTCATATATCTTTTATGGCTCAAAAATAAGCCATACAAACACATTTCTTTTCCATTGTTTTCCACAACACGTCTCTTGGTACTCTATTATAGGCTTTTTCCAAATCAATAAAAATCATATGCAAGTCTCTCTCTTTAGTCCGGTATTTTTTAATCAAACTCCTTAATAGATAAATAGTCATTGTTGTAAATCGTCCTGACATGAATCCAAATTGACAATAAAAGAAATTGCTAAAATACCCAAAAAATTTGTAATGAAAATTTGAAAAATGAGTTGTAAATTCAAAGAAAGTAAGTTATAAAACATGTAAAACAAGTTGCAAAAGTATGGAAATAATTCATAGTAAAAATTTGGAAAATAAGTTGTAAATTTAGAGTAAACAAGTTGTAAATTCTAGAAAAGAAATTGTAAAATACTGAAACAATTCATAATGAAAACTTGAAAAAACAAGTTACAGATTCAGAATAAGTAAGTTGTAAATTCTATAAAGGAAATTGTAAAACACTAAAACTATTCATAATAAAAAGTTGGAAAACAAGCTGCAAATTCAGAGTAAATAAGTTGCAAAATTTAAAATTTGAAAAAGAAGTTTTAAAAATATTGAAATAATTCATAGTAAAAATTTGAAAAATAAGTTACAAATTTAGAGTAAACAAGTTGCAAATTTTAGAAAAAAAAAATTGAAAGTAAAAATTTGAAAACTAAGTTGTAAATTCAAAACATGCAAGTCCCAAAATCTAGTAAAAATTTGCAGCAAATATTAACTTGTTACTGGTGGTCATTGACTGACCTCCAACAATGGTAGGGGAAGGAATAAAAATTGATGGTATTTCAGTAATTTTATATTTTTATATATTGAATTTGAAGAAGTTGATCTCTTTTTATAATTAAATGAACTGTAGGTCTCATTTTGTAATTAAATGTTGATTCGGGTCTTAAATAGTAATTCCCATTTTTTTTTAAGAATAATTTCTTTTTAGGTTGTTGTCTCATCCTTAAAAAGTAATTGAGATGATATGTTTGAATGAGATTAGAATTGCAATTTCAATATAAGAATGAAAACAATTTAGTAACTATATTTTTAAAGAATATATATCGTGTGAAGAAGTAATTTTTATTAACAGAAACTTAATTCCATAAAAATCAAGTGTAATTATTTGAATAAAAATAGAAAAGTTGTGTAACTTAATTTACTCTTTAGGTTTGTGTACGGAGGTCTTTCTTCTTATAGGCCTGTTGCTTGATGGTTCCTCTATTTCCTTTGTATAATTTCTTATTCATCTGTCTTTCGCCAATGCAATCTTTTTCTTGCATCAGAAGAAGAAATTAAAAATAAAAACACAAGGGTGATATATTTTTACATTCGTGGGTTTATGAGAGAATGATCTCTTTTGAACGTTTAAAAAAAATTGCTCATATAATACTCTGCCAATAAAGAAAAGCTATTCCAAGTTTTTCACGTAGAAAGGATACATAGACACTTTGTATGCCCTTACAAAGATTATGTTATTAATTTATTCCAAAAAATTAAGCCTTTTAATCAGTATTTCTAATTCTCTAACTTAACTCTGACTAACTGCTTAATCTTTGAAAAACAAATAAGCACAACAACACCATTGGCAAGCAAAGCAAATTATGAAATTACAAGCATTGCAGAAACCAATGAAAATGTACATACAGAGTTTCATCAATCTGCATATTCTCTAAGACGAAATATTCTAATTCTCAATACAGTATCCTTCCTCTTGACCAGCTCGAACAAACATACATCTCCGTCCTTGAGCTCATTATCCATGGTAAACCTGGACCATCCTCCTCCTATGCTCATTCCATTACCAGACCCATGCTTGTAAAAGCATCGAGCATCCCACTACTTCCCCTTCATGTTCTCAAGCCTTATCATTTTTGACCCTCCATTCATTTACTTTAAAGCAACACGTGCTGGCACATACTGCAATGCCACAAATTGCATCACATAGTTGGACTAAGACTTCCATAACAATTTGTTGATGATGATGATAATAATAATAATAATCATGTAGTGCTTACCACAAAAGTGTTGTATAAGTTGTGAGGTCTCAAGACAGCCCTGAAAGATGGAAACTTTGATCTGTACTTGTCTGCGGCTTGGATGACTTTGTTTATTTCTCTGTCTGATATAAGCCTCTTTTTGTATGATTTTGATTTCACTGTTTTTTAATGAACCCATTCCACATGTTTCACTTTCTTCAGTCTCCTTCCATATCTTCTTTCTTTTGGTCTTCTTCTTCAATGATGATTCGAACCTTCATCACTTTCACCGGTCACACTACGTTCACACCTCCTCCTTTTTCTTCGAAATGTAGGTCTTGAAGAAGGAGAAGAATACTCTCTTCTACTTTCTCTTCTTGATGCTTTATCTATGAATTTGGTGAAGCCTCGTTTTTTTGATGGAGAAGGAGATTTAGATGGAGAAGAAGTGCTATAGTAGGAATAATTTTCTTCATCGTCACTGCTAGAATAATCCTCCTTCTCATTATCATCAGTATAATATTCTTCAGTAGTAAAGTGATAATCATTATCATCTTCATTATCATTATGATTATCATTATCATTCCAATGATAATCATGGTCGTTGCTCTCTAATGATTCTGATGAGACAACCTCGCTGTTGTTCTTAGGACTTGGATCTTTTTGGGAAGGAGGGTATTGAATTTCTGATCCACTCATATCAGATATTAGAACGTGGAATTTTGAATCTACTTCATATCCGAAAACTAGAAAGTGCTCATTGGTGATGGAGTAATATTCAACGAATTTCTCCCAACCTTCACTGAGCCAAAAATCATCATCACTCCTCTCCAAATCAATTTTCCATTCTTGAGCATTAGGATCATGTAAGGTAACAATGGGAGAGAAATCATCCCCGTGGCGTTTCACAAACGCCTTAAGAAGCCTCTGTAAATATCAAGAATCAAACTTCCCTATCCAATCAGGAAAACAAAAGATTGTACTTGCTCGAATTCTAAATATAGAATTTTTTGGTCCGATTCTCAGGGATATGAAATGATATTTATTATACATTTTTTAAAAATATTTCTATTTAATATATTGAAAGAAAATTAAATAAAAAATATTTTAAAAAAAATAATTTTTGGATAAATTGAAATAATTAAATAGTTTTTAACTCTAATATTCAATTCGGGTGATTCAGTGATTCATTTAAAGTGGTGTTACGAGCCTTCCTATGCAGTTCAGCATTCAATTGAGTCTCTGTTTTCTCAGTAACGAAACAGAGCCAAAGATCAATGCCGGTGGGAGGATTAAACTATTCCTAACTCTATCACGTAAACAGAAGAATTGCCTTAAACCCTACTTATGTTATAGGATTAGCAATTTACATGAGCAATATTCAAATTTAAAATGAAAGTCTACATTTTTTTCTCAAAGCTAGAGTAGCATTCATGTTCGTCTCTTTTTCCTCGGAAAAAGAATCCATCAAACAGAACATTCACAAGTTCTTAGAGAGTGAAAGAAAGAAAGCAAAAACATTACTAGTTTTTTGTCAATAATCGTAGTGGCAAGTATTAGCTTGAAAAAGTGCACCGGTTTGACCTGCAGCAAGGTCGATTGCGGCTGGCGATTTATGCCCTTGTCCATTCTCTTCTAATTTCCGATAATTTACAACAAAATTAAAGGTAGGTTTAACAGCATTGATCACACCACAAGGAAACGCGCCGTGAGACATTAATTAATGGAAAAAATTGTATTCACTCATAAGACCATAAAAAATTATAATTAAGTTGAAGGATCCAAAATAAAAATAATAAAAATATATTTCTCTTCTATTGACTATTATGACCTCCAACTGGAGTATATACTGCTTCTTGTCACATTTATAAATTGTTATAAAAAAATACTATTTATTTTCTCTTATTTATAATATTTAGTGTGAGATTTTCATATAAATTTTTATTTTACCTTCAATAACTTTATTGTTCCATAAATTATTCCCAATTTTAACACACCCTCTTTTTCCATATAATTATTACTACTTAAATGAGGAATAGAGATAAAATTAGAAGTTTATGTTAATATTTTATAATTTTGAGAATATAACTAATTTTCTTTAATATTCATGTACTAGTCAATAACACTTTATAAATAAGAGTGGAGGCAGTATATAAAATGGAAAAAAAAATACTTGTTTGATTGGTTAATGTAAAATTGGATGATCACAATGTCCTGTCCTAATGATTGGCTTGCCAAGAAAGTTTATTATATGAGAACTAATTACATGGTTCTTAGATGGTGACCAATGATTAGAAACACAGAAAGGCTAATGTGGGCTTTCAAAGGAGAACATTATTACTGCTGTTGTATAGCTTTTCCATAACCTTCTATTATAATATATCAAAGAAAGGAATAAGAAATGAAATGACCGACTATGTGCTCTCAATTCCCCTTGTCACCAAACCTGATGCTAACCCACCGAAAAATGACCATTCCACCAAAAAAGCTAAAATATGTGAAGATTCCACAAGCTTTGACGCAATAATTTTAGACCAAGCGGTTGAGGGAACTCAACCTAATCCTGAAAGCACCAAGCAAGCTTCTTTTCGAGACTAGCTGTTGAACAATATTTCCCTTGCTACTAATGAAGACATCATCATTAGTAAAGAGGACATATTGGTCACTATGGATGGTTCTACCATCAATATCAAGTTCTCATCCAGGATTCATTCCTTTCTCAACAAAGCCCTTGAGCAAACGGTGGTTGTACGCCTTCTAGGTAGATCTATTGGTTACCGAACCTTGCTTACTTGCATTATGAATTTATAGAAGCCCCGATGAAATCTGAAGCTGGTTGACCTAGAGAATGACTTCTTTCTTGTCAAGTTCCCGTACGAAGAGGATCGCTTAAAAGCTCTGGTTGGCGGACCATGGGTGATTCTTGGTAGCTACTTAACAGCTCGGCCATGGGATCCCTCTTTCTCCGCACCATCAGCCAAGGTTGAATAGATTATTGTTTGGGTTAGAATTCCCTATCTCTCTATTAACTACTATCACAAGAGTGTTCTTTGTGCAATCGCTGGAGCTTTAGGTCTAGTTTATCGTGTGGATTACAACATAGAGGACATGGGCAGTGGATGCTTTGCTAGGTTTGCTGTGCTTCTTGACCTTTCAAAGTCTCTTCTCTCTCATCTCCACTTGGACAATGTTCTTTATCCACTAGAGTAAGAGAGTCTCCCTGTAATTTGCTTCAACTGTGGCTGTTATGGCCACCCACGTGAACGGTGCCCTCTCTTGCTTAACCCATCATCATCAGAGTTATTGGAGGATACTAGAAACGCTCTTGGAAAACCTAACCTAAAACTCGTCCCACAAGATCCATACGAACCTTGGATGCAGGTCCAATGACAGGTTAGGAAAGTAGATAAGGAAGGCGATAAAACAAATCCAAATATTGTCCGTGCTAGCACTCATCAGATTTGTTTATCAAAATCATTCGAGACCATTGCGCAAAATGAAGATGGTACAAACAATACATCCCTTGGCATGAACACCATGCAACCTAATTTTGTAGCCCCACCTCCAAATAACATGTCGTGTCAAGATATTGTGGGGCCCAGCAAGGACATAAAGCCTAAACATACACACAATGGACAGCAGAAAGGGGAGAAAACCATTATAGCCATCACATCCAAGAATTTCAAGTTAAAAGGTTCGAGTATGTCTACCAAAGGTAAAGAAAAATTGGTGGCTAAACCTATCACATTGCAGGAGAACCACGGATCCATTTTTAAATCAAAGGCATACCAAGCCCAGCAAGTGAGTACGACGCTGGATCAAGACAAACATACCGCAGTTGTGATAGTCCAAGCAAAACAAACCTTGGACCCTAGTATTGCTAATACAAGAACAAACCTAGTCACTAGCTTTATGGCTCCTAATGCGAGACCCAATAATGCTACTGTCAACACGTTAGACAAGCCCAAACCTCTAGACCCAATGTCAGTATCGATGGTGGACGCCATGTAGATACAAGTGAGCATGAGTCCTAATTTTGCCACTTTGGAGGACACAAAAGTCATCTCTGCCACACCGGCTCCAGATTTTGTTGTTCTAGAAACACAAGACACTCTTATGGAAGCTTAATTGCTTTTTAGTCTCCCTTCCATTTACCTATTTTATGGATTTTAAATTTCTAATTTGGAATGCCCGGGGGCATCTAGCAATGCTTTTATTAGAACCTCGAAGTCATATATTAGTCAATTTAATCCTCCTCTTGTTATTCTTGTGGAACCTCGAACATCAAGGCCCCGTGCAGATGATACTATTTGCAGGCTCAACATGGAGTTTTCTCATCGAGTCAAGGCTAACAGATTTTCCGGCGGAATCTGGATTTTGGGGAGAACTAGAATTGAGTTAACTGTGATAGATAACCACAGACAATATATCTAAAGCTCTCTTAGAGATCCGGTTTCAAGGAATTCCTTTCTTTTCACAGCTGTCTATGGCAACCCAAACCCTCAATCACGTCGAAAACTTTGGACGGATTTGTCTAAACTCTATATCCAGCATAGTGTACCATGGCTTCTCGGAGGTGACTTTAATGCTATTCTTTCGAATACTGAGAGGCATGGAGGGTTGAGAAGTCATATTTTTGGGTGCAAGCTTTTCTGACAATTTATTAATGATAATAAGCTGCTTGATTTGGGCTTTTCTGGGCCTGCTTTTAGTTGGAAACATGGGAGACTTTTGGAACGCCTGCACAAATGCATTAGCAACCAATCTTAGGCCTCTACATTCCCTAATGCTAAGGTTATCCATCTAGCTAGAGTCCAATCGGACCATAGACCTTTGCTACTCCGAAACTTGATACAAAATGATGGAAATCACCTAATTTAGCCTTTCAATTACCTAGCAGCTTAGGCTTCTCACCCACAATTCTCTGATCTGGTCCATGAATCATAGGACACACAAAAGCCCATTATTCACAATATGAACTCCTTTGTAGAAAAAGTGAAGACTTGGAAAAAAAACACATTTGGTCATATCATCCAGAAGAAAAAAAAAAGGAATTATTGCTCGTCTTCGAGGATTGCAGGAACCATTGGACTTGAGAATCTTGAAATTCAGCTGCAAAAGGAATATTGTTGGGAGGATAAAGGAGCCATTGCTTTTAAGAAGTCATCTAGATCCCATCTCTGGGCAAGTCTCTACAAAATATGGGAAGATCTTAACTTGGGCATCTCTTGGGATATTGGTAATGGTCAACAAATATCTTTTTGGGGTGATAACTGGGTTGGTGCCTCAGGACCCCTCAAGAAGCTTGCATTCATTGATATTACTCATGCTGAATTATGTCGACCAATTTATGATTTTGTTGATCAGCAAGGTAATTAGCATTAGGGTTTATTTCAAGAATATCTCCCTAGTACTGTGATTTTACAAATTGCTAGCATTAAGCCGCCAGCTACAAATGATGGTTTACCCTTTTGTTATTGGAGTTTCTCTAACTCAAGTCTCTTTACCACTAGCTCGACTTACGAATCTGTCATGCATGATGCTTGGGATACTGAAAATTCAAGCTAGGATCTAGATTGGAAATGAAAAGGACCTCAGAAGGTCCAGGTGTTCATATGGTTTGTCCTAATGAAGGCTTTTCTTACCAACCAGGAACGACAAAGAAAGCATATGATTCCCAATAGCCAATGTGATATTTGTGCTGATCCTCTTGAGGATGTTAACCATATCTTTCGAAGATGTGACCTTGCTCACTAACTTTGGGAGGCTTTTATCCCGTATTGGCATTTATTTGCTTTTTATAGTCAACCCTTTGAAGTTTGGTTTAAGAATAATATCAGAGGATATACGGCCAATGACCCTTTGAGTACTATGTTTGTTGCTGCATGTTAGATACTTTGGAACACTCAAAACTTCAGGATCTTTAATAATGAAGGTGTTTCTGTACACTCCATCAGAGCACGTATTCTTGCACTTGCCTTTAGTTGGCATCACCATGCAACTTCTCAAGATTCAGATAACGTCACCCCCACTGACAAATCCCAACGTCTCATATGTTGGACAAAACCTCAAGAGGGTTAGATAAAAGCTAACTGTGATGGTTCAGTTAAAGTAAATCTAGTCTCCAGTAGTGTAGGTGGTATTCTTCGTGATCATGAAGGTCACTAGATCGAAGGCTTCTGCCATAATCTTGGTGATTGCACTATAACCATGGCAGAGCTTTGGGCCATTTACAATACACTTAAGCTTGCTTGGAATAAGGGGTTTTGACACTTAGAACTACACCCGACAGCAGGGTTGCCATCTCTTTAATTATGGGAAAAACACCACCTGGGAGACTACATCGCTTCATTCATGATATCAAAGATTTCCTTCATAGAGATTAGGTGGTGCAAATCTCTCATGCATTACAGGGAAAGCAATAGGTGTGGAGAATGTTTAGCTAGATTTGGGCATTCCTTGCCCCTAGGATTCCACCAACTGGCCCAACCTCCTTCGATTTTGAACATTGCTCTTATAGATGATTCCTTAGGAATAGGTCTTTACCACATAGTGTAATTTACCGTGGCCTTTTGTTACCCAAAAAAAAAAGAAAGGAATAAGAAAGAAAATTCCAAAAAATATCCTTTCAAAAATGAATTTTAGATTTTAACTGCTCAACATGGGAGAGTCCTTCCAAATCTCAATGCACTCATTCCTTCTCTTTCTTTCAACTGAAATGGCTAATTCAACCGGTTCAATCGAGAACCAGTCTTAGATATAAGCAAAACCCAAAAAAAAGGTAATAGAAGAAGTATTGGGTAATGTAATGGGTAAAACATAAATGTGATTGTGAAGTGACTCTTGCTTGTGAGATTTAAATCGCACTTATGATGTAGAGTGACTTTTGCATCTTTCCAAGGCATAATTTTTAAAAAATTTGAGCATTGACCAATGATTTGAAAAAAATAGCTCCATTTCATTCTTTTTTATAAAAAACAACTCCATCTACTCCATATCTACATAAATCATAATACTTTAAAAATAACATAAATCAGAATAAAAATAAGCATTGAACCTTAAACTGTTGACTGGTTCTGATTTTCTTAACGTTACTTTCTATATATCTCTTCACTACAGAAATAATTTGAAAAGGTGGGGGCTTTTATGCCCACATTCGAAGGATTATATCCCCTACGTTTGGAAGAAGAATGTGCATGTAATGGAATTTTGGATATTAAGCTTCTTCTTTTTTTTTTCTATTTGAGAGATTAATCTTTTTATGACATTTAAAACATAGAAACCCAGGTTTAGTTTCTTTTATTCTTTTCCTTCCTTACCTTTTCGTCCCTTCCTTGAAAGATGGAGAAATTTACAAACCAGTAATATCAAATCTGGATAAAAAAAATAAAATAAAATTTTGATCAATAACCTCCAGATTGCTCGCGTCTTTCTATTGTGCTGTGCAGGAGTTGCTGATGATGATGTTGATGAAGAAGAGGAGTTGCTGGGTTGGTTTCTTGTAGGAGCTCCACCGATAAACCTTCCGTTTCTAGGCCTCGCCGTTAATTTTCTTCTCCTCCAATAAACTGGTTTCATTAGGGATTTAAAAAAAGAAGAAAGAAAGAAAGAAAGAAATCAGGTTTTTTAAGGAAGTATACAATGGTCAATAAATATAATTTTCCTTAATTAATTTGTTATTCGATGAATTAGCTTTTATATTACTCCCTCCAATCTATATTATAAAATATTTTGTATGATAAGTTTTTTTTGTCCAAAATATAAGGGATTAGATATTATTTTCTCATTTTACCTCTATTTTTAATGCTTTCATACTCCTCATTTATAATCATATAATGATAATAGAATGTGGTATTTAATAAAAATAAAATAAGAAATATGTGTACTTTTTTCATTGATTTCAGGTGAAAAAATAATTTTTTAATATACATATAATTGATATAAAATATCTTATAATATGAACCCGAGGAAGTATCTGTTTATGTAAAAATAAAAAATAATGTTCATTAACATCATTTTTTATGATTATGAACCAATAACATTCCCTGGCAAAAAAAAAAAGAAACAATAATATTCCAAGTTCTTCATTGAAAAAAATTAATGTCAATATATATAAATGGTTAAATTTATTACCAGTAACTTTATCTCAACTTTAGTGGCCGAAAAAAAAAACTCTCTCCAATTTTGTGCACAACCCCAGTTTTAATTATGTTAGTTTTTTAATTTTTTAATTATATAGTTTTTAGAAATTATCACATATTCTAACTTCATTTTAAATTCTAATTAAATTTTTTTATTTAGAAATTTTAACTTTAAAATATATTTAAGTAAATGAAACTTATTTTTGATAAAAATTTTAAATTTAAAGGATATAATTTTAAAGGTTTTGTTTAGGGAAAGGAAATATTATAAAAGAAAATAAGGAATAACCTAAATAAGTGAGTATTTAGGTTTCATCTTTTTTTTTTCTCAAATTTTTTCCTTTTTATTTTTTCTTCATCTAAATGGAGGGTTAAAAATAAACATAGTTTAACTTAAGATAAATTTTGATTGTCAGGTGATTGAAGTCGGGAAAAAAAATTAAATGTGAGATTCAATTTCTCTTTTTATATTATTCTTTTAGATTTTTTATCTTTTTCTAGTTACATTATAAATAGTTATATATCTTGTAACTATAAAAATATATATTCAAAATTAATTTTTGATAGTAAAGAACTCAATTTTTTATAAAAAAAAATTCAAATTCATAATTGGACTATGTTTTAAAAACTAGGTAATGGCCGTGAACCACCCAAAACCTAGTTTTTTGTCTCAAAAATAGAAGCAATTTTTTGTTATTTTTACCAAAATCTAGGTTTTGATTTGACAACAAACTCTACATCATGTTCCTTATGTTTTTGTGCTTTCTTTAAGTAATTTAAACTAAACGTTATCTCGGATTTTAGAATCAAAGACTGAGATTCTGGTCAAATGATTTGAACTAAATTAGTGATTTAATCTATAATTTTTTGGGTGGCAAAACACCAGTCTTCCTAGATAAGAGTCAATGTGAAGGTCTATTACATGAGTACGTCGCCCTAAGAAAAGTTCATTACTTGACTTATAATTTGTAAACAAGATTATTTAGATTGAGATCGATAAATCATGTGACTTCAATACAGTATTGCTTTGCGGAAAAGAAAAAGTGATTAAGTTTTTTAGAATACGATATCATATTATTAACATGTATAAATTATTTATCATATTAATATATGTTTTTTTTAATGAAAAATAGACACGCAGAGGGCCCTTAACGAGCCACTGCATTTCATGCACTAGAATCTACCTTAAGTAAATGCAAAATAGACATAGGGGGCTCGAGAAACACGTGACCCCATAAGGAAAATTGAAAGCCTCTTTAGCCAATGCGTCAGCTGCGCCACTCCTTTCACGATCACACCAGACCATGCTAGCATCCCAGTCCCTTGCCAGTAGCTCTCGAAATTCCTTCACCAACGCTCCGTCTCCACATGACTCCAAAGGTTCAGACTGAACAGCCTCCACAAGCTCCAAACAATCAGTCTCAAGTAGGATAGCTGGTGCACATAAATCCCATGCAAGTTTTAAGCCCCATACAGCACTCCACAATTCGGCTAGGAAACTGCTACCCCGTCCTATATGGAACACAAATTCCCTCACCACATCACCATTGTGACTCCGTATGATACCCCCGCATGCCGCAACACTGTTTCGACTATCATAAGCTCTGTCGACATTTATTTTTAGCATACCTTCTGGCGGAGGTGACCAAGCGTCCATCACTACACCATTCCTCAATAAACTCAGCAAGTCAACACCAGCCCATCTTATGCAAGCTCTACCTCTGGCAGCTATCACGGATGCCTTAGGCACTACAGCATCAAACACACGGCTATTCCGTGCGAGCCAAATTTGTCTAGAGATGATCGTAAACCATATATCCCACGGAACCTCCTCTACTTTCACTCGTTGACAAAGGTTCCATGCTACCCATCTCTCATGGTCAACCTCAGTAAAGAAACGTGCCTGTAGCCTGCTGGGAACTACACCCCTCCAAACCTCTCCAGCGACACCACAGTCACAAAGGGCGTGCATAATAGTCTCCCTCTCGCCTATACAAGCAGAACACACAGCACTAGTAGAAAGCCCCTTCTCCTTCTGAGATACATTTGTTAACAACCTTCCCCTAGCACACAACCACAAGAAGGACTTGTACCGTTGTGGGGCTGGGACCTTCCAAATATCTCTCCAAAGACCCTGTCTTCTGTCCATATTCCTGGTGCTAAGGCTAGAGTAAGCAGATTTCGTGGTGAACTCCCCGGAGTTCGACCACTTCCATCTCGGCATATCTTCTATGTCCCCACGAATGCTTCCTTCCACATTCGCAATCGCGTTGATAACACTAGCTGGGAGTAAGTGAGCAAACTAGTCCCATCTCCAATATTATTAATAATAATATAAAATATTGTTTATGATATTATTAACATATAAATTATCACTTATAATTAATATTAGGAATACCATTATGATATTAGACTTTTATATTATTATTTATAAATAATATTCATAAATAGCAATAAACTAACATTTTATGTATGAAAATATATGTAATAAATTATAATATATATGGATAGAGTGATATAATTTATCAATAATTAAAATAAATTATAATTTAGAATAATTTATAGAATAAAATATTATGAACTTTAATATTGTAAATAATCTAAGGTTATAATTAGTTTATTCGTTATTAATAAACTAACAGTTGATAATAATAAGCAAAATCAGCAAGGGAAATATATCACTTGACAAATCACACTATATCAACGTTATTCTATTTGTTACTTGTAAGCTTAGCTACCTACGCATATCTCCTACTAACTTATCTGTAAGCTCAGCGACCAGTTATTAATAAATAAGTTTAAAACCATAAGCTATCTCTTTATATTGTATTAATTTACTTTTGAAAAATTACAAATAACCACTTTAGTACGTTTCAGCCAAATAAAATTAAAAAAAAACTGAATAATTATTCATCTTTTACTTTTCTGTCACCTCATCCAAAAAAAACATATTAGCAAATATGATTAAGAATTTCTTCAGGTTTTAGTGTTGACATAGAATTAATATTATCAAATCATGTTTTGAGTTGTAGCTAGGGATGATATAGTTTATAATTGTCAAAAGTATGAAATGTTTAGTTGAGATAGGGATAATAGACATTTAATTGTAGTCATACTTGATTGAATCAATGAGTTTCATTTTTCTTCTTCATTACTAATCACCATTGCATATAAATCCACTAATTTCCCTTCTAACTTATCATTAAAATTCAATTTCATAGCACATCATTACATTATACTTCATGAAGAAAAACATATAATTTTCTTTACTCAAATTGGAAGAAAAACCTTCATGCTTCAACTCACATGTTGCATAACAAATAGTTGTACCAATTTTACAGTACATTATTAGTCATCGCGCAGGGTAGGCAACTCTAGTTAATCAATAATTATGTGACTTCATCTTGTATAACTGTTGGGCTACACCCTTGATGGGTATAGAGCCCAAACATATGGTACCTGGCCCAAAACAAAATAAATAAAATATTTTATTTAATTGTTGTAAGTTTGAGAGGAAGGGAACGGTTAAATAAAAAAAACCGTTCCCATACACCAAGCACACCCCGAGAGGTTTAAGGTATCGTGTGTGTGCGTAAAAAGATAAGAGCGATTATTTTGAAAAGACTCTCTCTGCTAGAAAGAGTAACGGTGAATTGGTTCTGGAAAATTCTCTCTCTCTCATCTCTCTCTCTCTGAATGAAAAAAAAAACATTTTTCACGCTCTTCATCTAAATTCTTCCCGGTGTGCATCTACGGTGAATCAGTAAACAAAGTCCGAGTGATTTTGTTTCTACCGCCTGGAACTCTTCATCCTCTCCAAGTGGAAGAACACTCCGTGATCGGTATGTATATCTTCCCTACCTTATTTATTCTAACATTGGCATCAGAGCCAGGTTTGGATTCAAGAAAAATTGATTTCCGCTGCAAATTTTTTTTCTGAGTTTCATAATTTGCATACTGTGTATATTTTTCTTATGAGTTTTTTTTTGTATAATTAATATACTGTTTATACTCATGAGATAAGCAAATATGATTCAGAATAGGGGATCTAAAAAAATTTAAAATTTTTTTTACACGGTACAGTTTTGGGTACTGTAAGATCATCCCTTCCTAGAAAATAAATACACCATAGTGTAGAGAATAAAGAAATGAGAACAAGCCTACTAAAACCGCATTAAAATGTACACTGGATTAGAGAGAAAATACCAGAAAAAGTCACAGTATGCGTAGGAAACGAAAAAATTGGGTTTAAAGAAATCACAATTTTTTGGATAAACAGAGACCAACATCATGTAGAGGACGTCGAGACGAGAAAAACGACACCAAGAACGCCTCAAACGGACGCCGGACGGAGGAGAAAACGGCGAAAAATGGTGGCGGGTTCGCGGGTCCGCCACCGGGTCCGTACCGGGTCGGGTTGACCCGGCGGAGGTCAGGGATGACCTCAGCGACGCGTCGTTTTGGCGAAACGCCAAAACGACTCGTCGTTTTGACTAATAAAAAAAAAAAAACATAATAAGTGGCTGAATTTAAAAAAAAAAAACTTTTGGGCCTGCAGAGGCCGGCCCTGTAAAAAAAAAAATAATAATAATTTTGGGCCTGCAGAAGCCGGCCCCGTTAAAAAAAAAAAAAAAAAAAAAGAGGAGGGGAATGCTGACGTGGCGCGTGGGGCCCATCGGTACGCGATTGGGCCACGTGGAGGACATGGCCAGAACGCCGGCGACGCGTGGAAGACGTCTGGCCGGCGCGTGTCTCCTAGATTTCAGTGCACGGTGGCGCGTGTACTTCACGCGCCTCCTTAGCGCGTGGGACAACATTTTTTTTTCAGTTTTTTTTGTAATCTGATCTTCCCTAGGCGCGTGGGGGCGCGTGCATAGGTATGTTTAGCCCCGGTTTGCTTCTAAAAATTCCTAAATTCGAGATCTTCAATTTGATATACTATTTAGCTATTTTTGAGATAAATTTGGATCTGTCTAGAGCTATTTCATTAATTTTTTTTTTAATAAAATTTTTTCATTTTAATAATTCCTATTATTTTATTGATCGGTAAAAATATATATATACATATATATATATAATGAAGCAAGAGAATTCTGAAAGCACTGAAATAGTTGGATATGGTTCTCCAAGTTATGAGTATTTGGAAGAACTTATTCCAGAAGATGAATTTTTGGATGAAGATCCTGATGAGGAGTTTCTAGAAGGAGAAGAAAATCCTGGGGAATTTCAAGAAGTGTATACAGATCCAAATGGGCCAAAAGAAGATGAAATTTTTTTTAAAGAGCCTAAAATTGAAGATCAAGAAGTAGATCAACCCCTTACCCACTCTGTAGCACAAGACATAGCAAATAGGGATGCGAAAAAAATAAAACATTTAAAAGACTTGTATCCAATTCTTGCAAAGTATTCACACTTTGTGATGAATATGGAAGATGCTGAGTTCTTCGCGAACGTCATTATTAAGTTAAGAGAAAATCTGAATACACAAAACAAAAATTATTCAGATTACACCTGGGTCGATGCTATTAAGAGAGCGATGAAAATATCAAATAGAATTCTTAAGAAAAAAATTGTTCATTTCTGTTTTTCTATTTGATTTATGTATTTTTTATTTTTGTACAGAGACTATGTTCTTGTGTGTATTCAATATTTTAATATATGTTTTATTTGAGTGGGAGCTCTTAAAATAAGTTTTTTTGAGTTAATTATTCTAGTACTTGTATTAAAATCTTAATAGAAAATAATAGTAACATTAGCATCCGTGTGATGGGAGATACACTTTTGGTCTCCTGATCATGGAACTAATGAAATTATTATTGTTCTACTAAGAAATAATACAAGTATATGACATTGTATATTATACTGTGCTACATGTATATTTAATTAATACATTCTTTAGTTCAGCTCATAATAGAAGTCCTTTATGTGGGATAGTTTCATAACTGATTTGAGGATGGCAACCAAGAGTATAATGGCTGAGCTAAACAAAGAAGATAAACTAAATGGGGATAATTGGGACATCTGGCACCGAAAGGTTTCCTATATATTGGAAGAACAAGATGCTATAGAGCCACTGACTATAGTCATGGCTCAACCAGAAGCCGGCAATACAGCCCAACATAGGAGAGACCAAGAGGTCTACATGGCCTGGAAAAGGAAGAACAGCATAGCACGTATAACTATGCTGGGTACTATGGCAAATGACCTCATGTGTGAGTATGAAAAATATTCAACTGCACAAGCCATGTGGACGGCATTAAAGGATAAGTTTGGAGGTACCTCTACCACCAAACTTAGAAGGCTGACAATTAAGTTTGATACTTATAAGTTAAGGCCTAATACTCCTATGAAACAGCATCTACGAGAAATGGCCAGCATGATCAGAGAACTGAAGGAAGCTGGGCATGAATTGTCTGATGAACAGCAGATCCAGGCTGTCATAAGATCACTCCCTTCAAGTTGGGAACACATGAAAGTCAACTTGACCCATAATGAGAATATAAACACTTTTAGTGATGTGGCGAAATACCTGGAGCTTGAAGATGAACGTCTAGAGGCTTACAAAGCATCTGGACAAGCCTATCTGACTGAAGAAGCAGGAACTTCAAACCCTAAGCCCAATTTCAAAAAGGGCAAGAAATATCAAAGAAAGGGTAAGAAGAATGACCCGAAATTTAAAAAAGGGAATAAACCTTTCAAGAAAAGAGGAAAGAAAGGCGGAAAGAAGAAGAAGACTGACCTGAGTAAGGTTAAGTGCTATTCCTGCCAGAAAATGGGTCATTTTGCAAGGGATTGCCCTGAGCAAAATGAACGTGAAAAGGTATTAGTGAATTATGTTAATTCACATATGTCTTATGTTTCAAGTACTGTTTTTTTTGACAGAAACTATTTCTTCTTCTTGGATAATTGACTCAGGCTCCACAGACCACGTGAGCAGGGATCGAGGATCCTTTACAGAGTACCGTCGGTTGCCGAATCAAAGCAAGTGGCTTTATGTTGGTAACAACGCGAGAATTGAGGTGAAAGGCATAGGAACCTGCAAATTAACTTTGCGAGGTGGAAAAACCTTAATCCTCTATGATGTACTTCATGCACCTGACATCCGACGGAACTTAGTTTCTATTTCCTGCTTATTAATTTATGGGTTTAATGTAAATTTTCATGATAAAGTAGCAGACATTTCATTAAGGAGAACCTTTTATGGTTCAGCTTTTCTTTCGAAGAAGTTCTTTGTTATGGACATTGTTGATGTATTTTATATGCATGATTGCTTTGCAACTTCTTCCAATTTAAATGTTGATATGAATGCTTGGCATGCTAGACTAGGACATATTAATCAAAATAGAATGATTAAACTAGCTAAAGAAGGACTGCTAGGTGAAATTGATAAAATGGAAATGTCCTTGTGTGAGCATTGCCTGGCTGGGAAAGCAACTAGAAAACCATTTGGAACTGGAACTAGGGCAGAAACTCCATTGCAATTAATCCATTCAGATGTTTGTGGTCCTATGAGTGTGAGGACAAAACATGGAGCTGTTTATTTCATCACTTTCATTGATGATTACTCGCGATTTGGTTATGTCTATTTGATGTCACATAAATCTGAAGCACTAGAATGTTTTAAACGATACATGAATTTAGTTGAAAATCAAATGGACAAGAAAATCAAAGCGTTAAGAACCGATCGCGGACGTGAATATTTATCGGAACAATTCAAAAAGCTCTGTGAAGAAAAGGGAATAGTAAGGCAACTTACAATTCCTGGCACCCCACAACAAAATGGTGTAGCCGAAAGAAGAAATAGAACATTACTAGACATGGTTAGATCCATGATGGCACAAGCCAATCTACCCATTTCGTATTGGGGAGATGCAATTTTAACTGCAGCCTTCATACTTAACCGTGTACCTTCAAAATCGGTCACATCAACACCCTATGAGCTATGGACAAATCGGAAGCCGGATTTAAATATTTTAAAACCCTGGGGGTCGGCAGCTTATGTCCATGATACTTCCCACAAATATGGAAAAATAGGTCCAAGAGGGAAGAAATGTATCTTTATTGGATACTCTGAACAATCTAAGGATTACGTTTTCATTGGAGAAAACCAGGATGGGAGTGTCACTGAAATAGAATCTAGAGATGCAACATTTCTAGAAAACGAATTTCCTAGCAAGGGTGAGGTAGATCGTACTGTATTTCTTTATGAGATACATGAAGAAACTAAGGAACAAATTAATATTCCTCAACCCCTTAATCCGAGTGGGAGCACACAAGGACAAGTACAAGATTCTGTTCAAGAACAGAATAACTTACAAGAGATCCCACTACGGAGAAGTAACAGAGAAAGTGTACCAAAGAGATGTTTCCCAATAGAAGGGACTGCACTTATAGTTACCCCACAAGATTATGATGAGCCAAATTCAATACATGAGGCTTTATCATGTCCTGCTAGTAATGAATGGAAGAAAGCAATGGAAGAGGAAATGAACTCAATGAGGATGAACCAAGTCTGGGATTTGGTCAATCTTCCATCTGGACGTAAAGCAATTGGGAATAAATGGATTCTCAAAATTAAGAGAAATGCAAATGGATCGATTGAACGATACAAGGCTCGATTAGTAGCAAAAGGGTATACTCAACAGGAAGGTATAGATTATGAAGATACTTTTTCACCTGTTGTGCGTTTTAACTCCATAAGACTAATTCTGGCAATAGTAGCAAGTTTAAATTTAGAATTACATCAGATGGATGTAAAAACCGCATTTTTAAATGGTGTACTGGATGAAGAAATCTATATGCAACAGCCATTATGTTTCATTGAGAAAGGGAAAGAAAATAAAGTCTGCAAGTTAAAAAGGTCCATTTATGGACTTAAACAATCATCCAGACAGTGGTATTTGAAGTTTCACCAAGCAATAACCTCATACGATTTCCAGATGATCGATGAGGACCACTGTGTATACATCAAGAATTTTGAAAAGAATCTTGTGATATTATCCCTTTATGTGGATGATATACTATTAGCCGGAAATAGTCTAAAATCGATTATAGCTATCAAAGAATGGCTATCTTCGAATTTTGAAATGAAAGACATGGGTGAAGCTGATTATATACTAGGAGTTAAGATCCATAGGGATCGCCCAAGAAAATTAATATCCCTTTCTCAGAAAAATTATATTGAGAAAATTCTTGAGCGATTCAACATGAAAAACTGTAAACCTATGGATACCCCTATTTCAAGAGGAGAAAATCTGAGCCGAGATATGTGTCCTCAGACTGAGTCTGATAAGAAAATGATGGAAAGAGTCCCTTATTCCAGTGCAGTTGGTAGTTTAATGTATGCCATGATGTGTACGAGACCAGACATTTGTTATGCAGTTGGTTTGGTCAGTAGGTACCAGTCAAACCCTGGACTGAAACATTGGAAAGCTGTGAAGAGAATCCTGAGATATTTACAAGGCACAGCAGATTATACCCTATGTTATCAAGGAAGCGATTTACGCTTGGTAGGATACTCCGATGCAGATTGGGGAGGAGATCTAGATGAGCGCAAATCAACTTCTGGATATGTTTTTCTACTAAACAATGGAGCTATATCTTGGTGTAGCAAGAAACAGACTTGTATTGCTTTGTCTACCATGGAAGCAGAGTTTGTTGCATGTTCTGCAGCAGTACAAGAAGCAGTATGGTTGAAAAGATTCATAAAACACTTAGGGATCATTGGTGATAAATTGGATCCAATTTTGATAAACTGTGATAGCGAGGCTGCCATTGCCTACACTAAAGATCCCAAGTATCATAGTAAGACAAAGCACATAGACACCAAGTATAACTTTGTAAGAGATGCCATAGCACAGAAAAGTGTTACAATTCGTCATATTCCTACACGTCAAATGATTGCTGATCCCTTCACCAAGCCAATACCGAGAGATATATATGTTGATCATGTAAAATCACTTGGTATTCGTAGGATATGATGTAACACAAATTTATGTAATGATCAATTATATGAATAAGATTAAGTGCATTTTTTTATAATTGAGTCATTCGAGTACATATGCTTATGAAAAATATACAATGTCTAGTATGTCGTACATGTTGATAAGGTTGGCTTCCTCACACGAGCAACTGCCTTTGACACTCATGAAGAGTGGGCAAAGATGAGACATCTTTTGTATTTACTAACAAATCTGTAAGAGAGCAGATATGACAGTAAAACAATACAAAATAAGTCGCCCCGATAAAAGAAGAGAATAGGTCGGGATGAGATCCAATAAATATAAATTTTGGATTGAATTATGGATACCCACAATCCATAATACATGTAACCAGATGAGAATTCTCCAACAAAGACGTTATGATAAGTGAAAAGGATTGGTAGAATTCGGGTTAGACACTGTGTGTGTCTGAACTTAAATCTGTAAGGTGTTAACAACAAAAACAAAATCGACATACGCTCTTATATGATAAGAGTAACATCGTAGCATGCAATTCATACTGCATGTGTTTTTTTTAATAAAACCGCAATTGGGAAGTAAGTGAATAGATCCCTGCTTCATTACTGTGTGAGTCCCAGAGAGAAATTAAACCTCTCATTAATGTCCTTATGACTTTGACATTTTTCATGGAAAATGATTCAATGTTAGCTACTTTAGCATATATCCAATGGTCATGATAAATTCGATCTAAAGGTCTTATGCTAGGAAAGCAATTGTTTCATATTGAAATGAAATATGGGCGAAAGGAAGATTATCTGAATATATACACACTTATACTGGTGTCTAAGACATGTCCGTTAAGAAGTTATGATATTAACATCTTAAGCGTAGATACTAAGTATATAAGAGTAAGGCGATCTAAGTTTATATATAAAAACTTATGAGGGATTAGATTTGCCATGGATGAAGTGTATATGGATAAATCTAGGACATTCAAGGCATAATACATGAACTAAATAAATGCGAAATATATAAGGTAATTCTATACTGGTCCTTGAAAAGGATTTCTAGTATAAGAATACCTAATTATAGACGTCATGCCCATGCGGTCACGGTAGAACACTTAGTATGAAATGGAAAGGAAGAATTGTAAGAGGTTAACCCATCAAGTGTGAGTGGGAGATGTTGGGCTACACCCTTGATGGGTATAGAGCCCAAACATATGGTACCTGGCCCAAAACAAAATAAATAAAATATTTTATTTAATTGTTTTAAGTTTGAGAGGGAGGGAACGGTTAAATAAAAAAAACCGTTCCCATACACCAAGCACACCCCGAGAGGTTTAAGGTATCGTGTGTGTGCGTAAAAAGATAAGAGCGATTATTTTGAAAAGACTCTCTCTGCTAGAAAGAGTAACGGTGAATTGGTTCTGGAAAATTCTCTCTCTCATCTCTCTCTCTCTGAATGAAAAAAAAAACGTTTTTCACGCTCTTCATCTAAATTCTTCCCGGTGTGCATCTACGGTGAATCAGTAAACAAAGTCCGAGTGATTTTGTTTCTACCGCTTGGAACTCTTCATCCTCTCCAAGTGGAAGAACACTCCGTGATCGGTATGTATATCTTCCCTACCTTATTTATTCTAACAATAACAAATAGTCGTATAATAGTCGAACATGCTTCAACTCATACTTTTCAATTTCAATTAAACACAAGGGCTTGTTGGCTCGAAATATTTGTGAGTCAAGCCCAACTAAAGCCCAACTAAAGTGTACTAAATCCAATTTATCTTTCAGAGCTCACATAATTGTGGTAAAGGATTCTAAAAACTCACCAGTTTTTAGGGTTTAATTCTAGCACGCCTGCTTCACGTGAACAATTTACAAAAAAATTGGGAGAGGACCAGTAAGCACAAGGAAAACATGGCAACAATTAAGTTGTAATCTAGTATCCATAGGTTTTGCATTTATAGATATTGTCACAGCCATCTAAAAATTCCAACAGATAGTTGGATATAGCATCATATATATAAGCCTTGGCTTGTATAATACAACCCATACATAAAGGTTGTTGCATTTCACAATTTCAAGTTTCATCCTGTTTAACAAGCTGTGAATTAACCAGCTTCAAACCTTCAGTGGTTATGTTGGAATCTGCAACTCTGCTATGAAGTCTCTGGTACTCAACTAATCTGTCTGAAGTGCTGGATTTTCTTGCCATTTTGAGACAAACCAGTCCTGAAACAATCAGAATAGAACACAAAATCCAACTGAATTGTAGATTAGCAAGAGCTCTGGCTCTAAAATCAGCCTCATCAGAGCCACAAGAAATTGCCCCAAGCATGCTTTGATTGTGACCAATCTTGGCCTTGCCTAAAACATTCATGGTACACCCTTGAGCGACAAAAGCAGGAACCCATAGCATGAATCCCATGTTGAGAAACCAACAACCTTGGAAGATGACAGAAATGGAAAGAACAAGTGCTGCTGGAAAACTAGTAGGGAAAAAAGTTGCAGCAATAGCGGCTAAAAGTGAGATCAACACTATGAGCTGAAGCAACCAGTGGTAGTGTCCTTCTAGTCCAACGTGGTCGGCGGAGTGAAAATGAAGCAAAAAAAGCTCTTGACCAAACACTGAGGATGCAAGGATCCCAGCAAACCCAGACAAGAGCTCAGATGAATCAGTCAAAAACTCTGCACAAAGGATGTAGCATGCAAAAACAGCAAGCTGTATGAACATGGTTACATGCTCAAAACTGTCGAGCTCAAAAGCGAAGTGAAAGGAAGGAAAATCCAGAACTTGAAGGCAAATTGCAAGGAAGGAGAGAGACAGAATGGAAATGAGCTCCAAATGTTTGAGTCTAGAGTGAAGGGCATTGAATTGGTACCAGAATCTTACGTTGAAGTTTGAAGGGCCTTTCACAAAATAAGATTTGATGGTGTTGATGGTGTGCCATAGGCCAAGAAGGGTGAGTGCCAATCCAGGTACTATGTGTCCTACAAACGTGCCCATGGGAACGTTATTTTGTTTTTCGCTTCAGAATTTAGGCGTTTCCAAACCTGCCTTCTTCATCATAATTCGATGACGCATTTTCACAAACACCTTGCCTGCAACTTATAAAGAGCTAGAAGCCTAGAAAAAGTAAATATGTGATTAGCCATCACGTTGGGATCTTTGGTGCTTTGTGCATGTGTTTCCACAAATCAGATATTGCACAAAAGGACAGACTATTAAGAGCAAAGTTGAAGAAAATCTAAATGGGCGTACCACCTTATCAGAAAGTAAAGTAATCCCGAATTTGAAGTTTTAGGTGCCCGTAGTTTTCTTCAAAATATTTTGCTTTTTATGCTCGTTAGTTATTTATGTTGATAAGTATGTACTAACTACGAAAATCTTAGGAGAAAAAAAGATATATTTGCTTCTTAGATTTTTTTTTTTTAAATATAAACTAAGTTTAGATGAGTTAGCCTCATGAACTCATCATGATAAGGTAAACCTTATAATGTAAAAATAATTATAAATTACTCATCAATAAAATCCTCACACAAATCTTATTTATATTAATGGATGATTTTAAAGCAATTCTAATATCTTTTTTTTTTGGCTCAAATTTTGATCCTTTATGGTTATAAAATTGAACACATATATAGGATAATAATACATAGTTTAATTAATTCAAATCTTTTTCATTCAAGATAAAATGCATATAGTGCATTCAGAGGGCAATAAAAAAAGATAATGAGTTTAAAGACACATATAAATCCTACGTACAATCGCATTTTGTTATTTCACTCTCTCTTCAAATATATAAATTCATATCCATTTAGTGTTGGTTTAAAAAACATAATAAATCCCTAAATAGAAACCATTTAGGGTTCGGATAAACTGAATGTCCATAAGTGAGTTTATTGTATAAGGGACTTTTCAATATATTAGTATAACTATGAGCTTCTAACCATACACAGGACCGTTGAAACATAGACAACCACTTGTGTAAAGTATGAAAAAGACTTGAATGTCGTTCAAGCTCTCCAATTTACCACACTCTTTATACTCCATATAATAAATTGATGCACTATGTATGCAAGCATTTATTCAATCCTCTAATTATAAGCTTAATCATAGGATTACCTAACTATATCATATAGAAATCCTCCTTCAATGCCAATAAATCTAACATGCCGGAGGGAATTAAATGTTCTTAAAACTCTTCAATAATTTGTATATCTTTTTGTTTTGCCAATTAGACTTGGACAAAACCACCAAATATAGGTGGCTTATATCTTTATTTGAAATGCAAAATATAAGGTATAGAAAAAGAAAATGACTAAAGATACAAAGAGAAATACCTCTAATAATGGCATTTAAAACAATAATACAATTTCCTACTTCCCATACATGTCGTTTTGTTTCTCTTTATATCTCATCAAAACAAATTCCGTGTATTTATTTTTTACAATCAAATCATCCAGTATTCTAAACCTATCCCATTTTTAAGTAGAAAATTTATTAGGGTTTAGACTAATCCGAATTAAACCGAGTCGACAAAGGACGGTAAAACTTCACTAATAAGCATTTAATACAGCTGCATTTTCAAGACTCAAATATAATATGTCTAATTAAATGATCTATCTCATGCACTTTGATTGAGTAACGTTTTTTCTTCCTCTCAGATGATCCATTCGGTTTCATGAATTTGATTGTCAAAAATTCATGTGAGATTACAAATGGCATCGACTCTCTTACAGAGACTACTCTGACTTGCTCGTCATGTAAAGGAGAGACCACTGATCAACTCTAATTGGAAATCCTCATCAGAGTGACATAACCCCCACTACCATTATCTATTAAATGCCAAATTTAGCAGCAATCAAACTTCAACTTCCCATTACGTAGCCAAGACTACCACTTGATCATAGTTTTGAATCATACAATCAGTCCTACTCCTCCTTTCACAGATGATAAAAAGGGTTCATAATTCGTAGTCTTTGCGTGAGCCCAAAGGCTAACCCTATCTGCTTATAGTGGACGTGAAATTTCTCCAATAATTTCAAAGTGGCCAACAAGGTGTTTCCACTTGTCCAAGAACAAAAGAAATAATATTCTCCGTTAGGTCAAATTTGTATAAATAAACAAGTAAGCCATAGCAAAAGTTGCCGAGCATGATCCTGAGAATATTATCTTACCACCATAATGATGAACGACGGATGATGATTATTTTATTAATCGAAGCTCAATATCAACCGCTAAAGAAAAGTTAACTCTACACTTGATGCAGAATGATTTATTGTGACCGCATACCCACAAGCCACAACAAATTCTTACAATATTTATATGTTATTTAAAATATTACAACTTACAACAAGCTTTAAGTTCGAGACATTTGATTCGAACATGACTCCTTTTTAAGTGTCCCTTTATTAATAACGACCTACAAATCCACTAAAAAAGGTTATGTGGTCACCATTTTTGTCAAAAATGTATTGCAGAAGTGAGAGGATCTGTAATTGTAGCCACCAAATTTTACGTGGCTCAAGCAGATCCGTCTAGTCCTCCTTCTTGCACAGAATCTCTGGGAATTTCAAGAGAAGAACATGACAAAAGCATATGGGGTAAGATTATAAGTTGACTTTCCCTTCAAAGATGTATGTATAACCTGCTAACCAATCTCACAAGGACAAAATGCAGAGTACCGTAGGCTCATGTTAAAAGAAAATTCTATTCACATTAGAAAAACCTGAACCTAAGTCACATAACTAGGATTGTCACATAAAAGCACCCCACGAGGACAAAAAAGTGCTGTAGTATATGAATTAACTATCAACATGCAATCATTTTTTCCGTTTGGCTTTTCAACACCAGCTCTTAGGTGAAATCATTCATTATAACTCTTTATCATAAAGAGACAGTAGATCCACTCTCCAATTACTAATAGTCGAATGAGTATGGCAAAAATTGTACTTCATTAAAAGTTGATTTAGACACTAGTTTAAAAATAAGTTTCACTGTAAAGTGGTCACAAATATTTGGGAAAAGGAAGGGCTTATTCACGATGGAGGACTCTGTCACACCCATTGCCGTCCTCGACTATAGTCATTTAACAGCACGGCATGAACAAGATATAATCATTACACCATTTGGTTTAGTAACCTCTATTGGAAAAAGAAAACAAAATTCTTGAAAAGTTACACCACAAGGCTCACTTTTCACAACAAATAGTAAGAACAATTCTAACAAACAATAGTATTCTTGTTAAACTACAGTATATTATAATAGTTCTCTCCTTTTCATCTCAAATATAAGAGAATCCCTGTCTGCAAGATAAGTTATATGAATGCTATGACCAAGAAGCCGCACCAAAAATCAATAGTTGCCTCCATTTCGGAACATCTGCAAGGCAAAGCATTCAATCATATAACCGAAAGAAGTAAAACCATTTACTATTATGTATAAATCAACAAGCAATACCGAATTTTCTAGTTACAATGTATTACAATATACACAATGTGAACGGAACACTGGGAAAAAAATTCAGACCCAGTGAAAACAACTACGACTAGCCACCTAAAAAACACAAGTATCATAAAAATAAATGAAATAGTGATGGGTAGGTGGAAATACATAACAATGTTAGACATGTGCCTTAGAATTGTTTTTGGATTAATTGTTACAAAATAATAGGCCAATAAACTCAGTCTTAGATTTTTCTGTTTTGCATGATTTTAGGAATTTGTTAAAGTATAGCTAAATTTTTGGATATTTGCTATCTTATTTGGTTATGTTTCAGCTTTATAAATTGAATAACGAAGTAAATTATACTTACGCATCCCAATACAAACATTTGTTCTTTCACTCTTTGCCACATATCCTCTATCTTCCTACTTGCCAATTAGAAAAAGCCCAGTGCAATTTTTCTTGTTTTGTGTCATATACTAACAAATACAAATTGGATCCTTGACAACATAAAGGACCAGCAAAGCCAAATAGAAAACAAAATATTTCACATCCGTTTATAGTTGATAGTATAGTTCTATGCTACAAGGCTTTGATCACACTAACAAAAGTGAGAGGTAAATGCCGATGAGAAATGCCAAATTAGGAAAAAACCAATATGGCAAATCAGCAGACGTAAAAAAACATATAAGAAGGAATTAGGAATGATGTAAGATTTTAATCTCCACCTGAATTATCAACAGACAAGTTAATTATCCATTAAACAAACAATTATATTTTGAGACCTTCTCTTCCAAACATCAAACGAAACAATACGGAATTCGTGTGTCAACAGGACCAACTAATGCTAGAATTATTAAAATCGCACTGTCAACCTGATAAGAAGCTCTAACTCTTAGATAGACTTCAAATTCATTTCTAACAAGTATATGACTATATTTTGGGTAATAATGATCTAATTCAACCCCACTATCTCCAACAATAAAAATGACACTAGCAATGCCAAAAAAAAATCCTGCAGATGAACCATTGTAATAGCTTGAAAGTTTAGACACAACCTCTCGTATTTCTTCCTTAAACCATGCATAAACAAGCTGGTTCAGGAGAATCAAGACAACGTGGTGCCATCCTAAGTTCTCAAAGGGTACAAAGGCGCTATTAAATTTGACCCAGTGCTAGGTCTTTTGTACTTGTATGCCAATTGAAATGCCTAAGGAAAGACTGAAAATTAAAGTCAAAGAATTATCAGCAAACATCCAAATGCTCTCGTTCTGGGAGGGAGGGGAATTGAAGGATTTCATAGAATAAAGCCAGGAAAAGCTCATCTATGCTATTATACAATTCAATTAACAGAACACGTGCAACAATCTATTCAAAGTCAAGAGTGCAGGAAAACTTTAACTCCTACTACCGACTAATTAGCCCTCTTGTTTTCCATATAAACGCAACGAGTAAAATGAGGGAGGTTTTTTTTTGCTTTTTTCTCGGATTGAGGGATAGCAGTTTGACCTTTGCACACTTCTTTCCACTCTCTATATCTCCAGGCTCTCAGATAAAACCAGTTAACATGTTAGTATTAGACGCCTCCATGTGATAGACGAGTCAGAAAACAAACCAGCAAGCAATCCCATGAGCTCAATAAAAGAAGGGGATCATCAAGTTTTTACAATCAAGCCGGCTGAATCGAAAATTAAATACATAAAAAAAAAAAGAGGCAAAGACCTTAAAGAAGCAGATTAAGCTCATAAATACTATGAAAGGAAAAAGTAGGAAAAAACGAATGAATCAAAATAAAACGTCGGTTATAAAATTATTAAAACCTGCAATTTAAGCGACGGTAACGGCTTGTTTCTTTGGCAGCTCAAGATTCTCCTTAGAAATTTGATCGTCGAGAAAATCCTCGATGTTGTAGATGACGGTGATGTAAAGGGAGCAACTAGGGCATCGAGCAATCTCTTCGCCAAGCTTAAGATCTTCCTTCGTGATCTGGAAGAGGTCGCCGCATGGACAAGGGTACGTATAAGCCTGGAGCTCCTCGTTCCACTCCATGTCCTCGATCTCCACATCATCGTACGACATCGTTTCTTTCTCCTTTGCTTCTCTGCACCAACAAAGGACCAAAAGAAGAAGAGATGAAGTTGATCGTGAGGAGACCCACGCTATTTCAGTTCAGATTGAGACTGCGTCCGTTTTAAGAACCCGCGGCCGCGGGCAGTCTATAATTCCCCTATGGTTTTGCTGATTTGTAATACAAGCCTTGGAATTCAGGGCATTTGTCGATATTCCACAGTTTCAGATGAAAGTTAAAAAAATTAAACAGTTATTAATTACTGGATAAATTTATTATATATTATAAAACAAAATTAGTATGAAAGATGTCTCATGATTTCAGATTCCTATATTATCATTCTAGCTATAAAAAATCTGGCCCCATATTTAATTGTTTCAGTTATGATTTGATTAACTAAATCATAATTTAATTGTATAAAATAATATTTACTTTTAAATTATATATTTTTATTTTTTCTAAATTTAATAAGATAATAAATGTAGAAATAAAAATCAAATTTAATTATCTAAAATAATATTTATTTTTTAATTATATATATTTTTATTTTTTAAAATTTAATAAAATAATAAATATCAACATGAAAATCAAATATATATTTATAAAAAAATTCACAATTTGATTATCTAGGTCTTAATTATATATATATATATATATTAATTTGATATAATGATGAATATAGACATGAAAATTAAAAATATAATTATAAAAAAAATCATGATTTGTTTGTCTAAAATAATATTTATTTTCAAATTATATGTTTTTATTTTTTAAAAAGCTTGATATGATGATAAAATATGGAAATGAAAATTAAATTATGGAAATGAAAATTAAATTTGATTATATGAAATAATATTTATTTTCTAATTATATACATTTTTATTTTTTTAAATTTGATATCATGATAAATAGGGATATAAAAATTAAATATATATTTATGAAAAAAATCACGATTTGAATGTCTGAGTGCTAACTATATATATTTTATTTTTTAAATTTGATATGATTATAAATATGATCCTAAAAATCAAATATATATTTGTGAAAAAAATCATGATTTGATTGCTTAAAATAATATTTATTTTCAAATTATATGTTTTTATTTTTTTAGATTTAGATATATTTAATATATTTAAATTATATTAAATATATAATTTAAGCTATGAGAGATACATGCATTTTTTATGCAGAACTATTTGATATTTAATACTGTCGACTCATCCAAATTCAAACATTAAGAGGCTAAAAGGTACAGCCTTCATATCATAATTTTTTTCATTCATAATATTATTTAAAAGATATTGAGTCTCTTTAAATTAATACAAAAAGTTGGTAAGACCAAGTTCTTTATTTCCAAGACATACTCCAGTGATTCACATTAGACAACATTTGCAAAATCAATTTTAGGCTTGAGCCAGAGTACCCGTCGTCGAGGCTAAGCAAGTTCACTCAACCTTTCAACATTGTCACCGTGATCAATAGCAATAGGACTACGAAAAATCTGGCTCCATGTTTAATTGTTTCTATCATGATTTGATTAATTAACTTACAATTTTATTGTCTAAAATAATATTTACTTCTAAACTATATATATGTATTTGTTAAATTTAATATGATGGTCAAATATGGAAATGAAAATCAAATTTAATTGTCTAAAATAATATTTATTTTTTAATTATATATATTTTCATTTTTTCTTAAATTTGAAATCATGATAAATAGAAACATGACAATCAAATATATATTTATGAAAAAAAGTTACGATTTGATTATCCAAATCTTAATTATATATTTTTTATTTTTTTAATTTGATATGATAATAAATAGATATAAAAATCAAATATATATTTATGAAAAAAAATCATGATTTGATTGTCTAAATCATAATTTGATTATCTAGAATAACATTTATTTCTAAATTATATGTTTTTATTTTTTTAAAATTTAATATGATGATCAAATATAGAAATGAAAATTAAATTTAATTATCTAAAATAATATTTATTTCCTAATTATATAGCTTTCTTTTTTTAAAATTTAATATGATGATAAATATGAACATAAAAATTAAATATATATTTTTTTTTGAAAAAAATCACAAAGATGTCGAAGGCACGACATATCGTGATTTTAAACTTTCACATCATTATGCTGACTATGAAAATTTGACCCCCATATTTGATTGTTTAAATACTCGTTTGATTGTCTAAATCATGATTTGATTATGTAAAATAATATTTACTTCATAATTATGTGTTTTTATTTTTTTAAAAATTTAATATGATGATCAATATGGAAATGAAAATCAAATTTGATTGTCTAATATAATATTTATTTTCTAATTATATGTATTTTTATTTTTTTTAAAATTTGATATGATAATAAATATGGACATGAAAATCAAATGTATATATATATATTTGTGAAAAAAAAATCATGATTTTCTAGGTCCTAATTAATATGTTTTCATTTTTTTAATTTGATATGATGATAACTATGGGCAATGTTGTCAAACTCGTGAGTTTAGATAAACATGAAAGTTGGATAAACTCGTAATGTAGACTCGTATCATAAAATTATAAGAGTTTACCTCTATTAATAAATAAATAATTATTAAACAACACATTGAGAAAACTCCAGTAATATATGTATAATTATATAATCTACTATTATTTTTCCCACAAAATTTATTTTTATATAATTTGTATCATCAAAAGTTCTTAATATATAATTTTAATATAATTTATGCAAAAAAAAAATTGAAAAAATTATGTAAATTTATTTTCATATTTTTATATGACACCATAATTTTACACATGCATAAAAGCTATGTTATTTTTTTATATAAATAATAGCTATCTTATTGGTTAATGGTTTAGGTTGGAAAATAATTGGTTAGATTTTCTTAGATTTCTTATAATGAAAAGTTGGTGTCAGAAGTGTATATTATCCTATATATATTATTTTGCTATCCCTCAGTGAATGAGGAACCATGACGTGGTGGCTGAGTGGTTAATTGTCCTCAGGGAGTGAGTTGATGCCTATTCGAATCTTTCTTGGCCTAACTTTTCTTTCAGAAAACACGTGATTCCTGACTCGTCCAAGCGCGTTCGCTCCAGCCGTTCCAACCGATTTTGGTCAAGCCACGCGCGAGTCTGTGTAGGTCCCGAGTTCAGAAGTGAGTTAGCTCGAAATTGTGTGTTATTAAGGTGAACTCGTGAACCAAGTTGAGTTTGACAACTCTGAATATGGACATCAAAATTAAATATATATTAGTGAAAAAAAAATCATGATTTAATTATTTAGCTCACATCATTAGTTTTGAATTTTAGTTGTATATAAATTCATAAATTTCAATTTATGCACAGAGAACTCAATTTTTAAAGCTTACAATTACAATGTCAAGCAAAATTAAATAAAAAGTTGACAATGACTTGTGAAACAATTATGACCTAAAATTTATGAATTATCAATATTCAATATGTTTAATCTAAAAAAAAGAATTAGAGCAAACCATGAAATAGTTTACTCCCACCAAGGGAAAAAGAAAAGGACAAAAGTTAGGTGCTCTTGCTTATATCTTAGCCATATTGTTCTCTAATAAGTGTTAGCCAAGTATTTATTACCCAGCTCATCTTTGATTTAATTTTTTAATTTTCATGGTGTTAATTAACGTGAAAAAAGGAATAGGCAAGCAAATACTCTCTTCCCTTCTTCCTTACTCTCGGCCATATCAACTCTGTCTGAAAAAATAATGAAACATTCAGGCCAAAAAGAAACAATGAAACATAACAACTAGAATACATCACCTATAATTCTGATTCAAACCTGAAATTTCTCAATCATTCAACAATTGGTCCCATATTTACATATAAACACTATTTTCAATACAAGCTCAAATTTCTCCAGCTACCACACTATAACAATAACTTCAAAAAATTATGCTTCCTTCTTTAACCCTATGTTTACTCTTTTTTTTTTTTTTTGAATGCTGTAAAAATTTCAACTCAAAAATTAAGAACCCCTAACTAGAAAAATATGGAATCAAATCCTTTAACTATGTTAGTTATCACTATCACTGCTATGAAGCCCAATCATCAAGAACTGAAATTCAGAAGCAATCTTAAGAATCTATTAAAATCTATAGGCACCAAAGCAGCTCCGGACTTCTCCCCTTGATCAAAGTTTGCAAAAATAGCCTGTTAAGAGAGTTATATGCACCAATCCCATGAGTTATATGCACCAATCCCATCCCTCAACCCCAAAACCAATGTTCCCTCCCACGACATTGCAATCTCAAAAGAATTGGACATTTCTACGAGGTGTTTCACTCCTAAAGTCTTTAATCCCAATTGTAAGCTCCCTCTTATCGCCTACTTCTATGGCATAATTCTTGTCATTAAAGCCCCCTTCTCTAAATAGAATCACAACTACCTAAACTCCGTCGTCTTGATAGCCAATAACATTGTCATCTTCATCGATTGCTAAAAAGCCCAAGAACACACCGTTTTGAATTCTTGCAAAGATTCAAAATATATGGATGTTGCTCAAATGGGTTTCCCCACATTTCGGTGGACATGGACCTACATCGACCATAATGAAAGCTAGCCACAGGCTCTAGTTGTCCCCTATTTTTCAAATGTTTGTTAACATCATTAAAAGACAAAAGATTAGGTGGAAATAAAAAGATACATGGCTAGTACTTATTAGAGAATAGTATAACCAAGATATAAGTAACAACACCTAAGTTTTGTAAAAAAAAGGGATTATTTCCCAGATACTAATCATAATATTAGTCAAGAGTTTGTTAATCTCATTTAATTTGTAGTAAAATATATTTTTTCTAATACTATCCTCAATCAATGGTCTTTGTTTTACAAGATCAATTAATGATTATTGAGAATCTACCTGCACAAGCCAAAGAACATTCTCTCAAGACATGATGTTGAAACCATTTTTTAGGCTAATTATGCGTTATATAGGAATATCGGGGGTTTTTTAGATTGGAACAGCCTCCCGTGGGGCCTTTGAGTTTTCTAGGGGAGGATGTAACGGTAGTTTTCGCTAAATGGTGTGTGTCACGATGTAACTGTTGCTTTATTTTGTTGTTTCTCCTTTTGTTACCAAAAAAGATGAGACTTGAAATAAAAATATTGCCTTCATAATGGATATCAAGCTTTGGACACACGGGTAAACTTCTCTCCACAAGAACCTTGTGCTTACTGGTCTATGAAGAAAGTTAAAAAAAATATGAGAAGCTGACTACATACTTGTCTTCAAAACACACACATAAATATACACCCCAAGAAACTCTCCCCTGAGGACGTCCATAGGCAATGAATGAAGGCTTGATGACGCGAAAGGATACGCTGAAAGGAAGGGGTTTATGATGGTGTTAACAATTAGAAGAAATAGATGGCCAGAATCGCTCCAAAAGAGATGCCTCATATGCATTTTTTATTTCTGGGTACGATCTGAAATGCTTGATCTGATCTACGACTGTAATTAGTGACCAAATGAGAATTGTTATGGAGGATGCGCAAGGTCACAATGCTCAAGAGTAAGAGAACTGAAGGCAGCATATAATAAAATGATTGTGCCAAAATCAATATATAGCCATAAATACCAATCCTGGATTTAGTTATTATACCAGTCCGAGAATCAGTAGAATCTTCTTTAGAAACTTGAACTTCGCAGCAAAGTGCATTTCTGCCTCACAATATAAAATTTTGATATTTTACACACAATGGCAGTTCTATTTATTTCACAGTGAAATCATATTTCCTATATGAACTTCAGCTACTCCACAAGACTGTCTATGGGTTTGACAGCTTGCAGAAAGCACTTCAATATTCTACTCAGCGTCTGCAGCTCTTTTCAGATTTCTTCACATCCCTGTCCATTCTTGAGTCATCCAGACCACTTGAATCAGTATCAGATGATGATTCTGCCTTCCTAGTTTTCCGTCTATGCCTTCTACCAGAAACCTCAGATGTTTCTGAATCAGACTCTGATGATCGACGGCTTCTCCTTCTCCTCTTCTCCTTCCGACTCTTTCTTTGACTATGCTTGCGGTCATGATTCTCATCTCAAGACTTGTCCCTCTTCCTCCTGTGCTCCCTCCTTCTCTTCCTTCTTGTTACCTCTGAATCATCTGAATCACTAATTTCCCTCCTCCCAAGCCTCTTCTTTGATCTCCTTCTTTTCTTCCTCCTGCCAGAGTAAGTGTCAGACCCATCTTCATCAGAGTCCTTTCTCTTTCTTGAAGAACCTCCCTTTCCACTAATTTTCTTCCCAGATCTTTCTGCGATGATTCTCTTAATCTCTGAGTCTACCTCAGAATCTGAACTCTCACTACCATCCTCCTCATCACTCTCATCTAAGCTCTCAACTGTACTTCTCTCAACATTGGCTACTCTCCCCTTCAATTTATCCAGCGCAACCAATGCTGGAACTTGAATAGCTTCCGCATCCTTCACCTCATTGTCATCCTTGATTTTTACATAGTTCTTACACTGAAACTTGAGGTGCCCAACACGCCCACACTTCTTGCAGACCCCTCGATCCACATCCACATTAGAATTTGATATTTTAGCAAGTGCAAGGAGTCCTTGGAAGTTGGCATATGCATTCTCAGCATCTGGTTCCGCATTTGTCACCATGCGTGAAGTATCCTTCTTGTCTTCCTTGTTAGGTGCATATGGATCATAGCCAATAGCACTCTGCCAGATACCATGGGTTTGAAGGGCGGCACTACTGTGTACCCGGTTGTTTGCAGGCATACGAACTCTACCCGCAGTAGCCGGCATCTTGAAATTTTGATATTAATCCCTGTGAGAAACAACCCACAATTTTCAGGAGAATCAACAAAAATCCACTATTAACCAATCATAGTATCAGAGACTTTCTAACAAAAATATCTCATTTACTGAATCATAACGTAACCCTAGATAAACTGGAATGCAATAACAAACAAAGGCTCAATCATAAAACCATGGATTTACAAGAATAAGGAAGGAGTTAAGACCATGATTTGCGTTTAGGCAAACAAGACTCAACTTACCAGCTCATTTATCCATTATGGAACCAAGCTCAAATAAGCTATCAATCATGGGAATCAACGAAGCCTCAACCCAATGCTGAGAGATGTCATACATACCTCTTGAAGACGATGCTGGAGTTGCGTAGCCCACAGCGGGAACAGAGGTGAACAACGGACTGACAATGACGTCGGATACCCGAAGGGTTGAGGCTGGAGTGGTCGCTCGACGATGAGGAGGAACCGATATGAGCACAGGGATTAAGGGATTAAGAGCCGTGACTTTTTTGTGAAGCTTTTGAGCGCATCAAACCTCCCACATACACGACGTCGTTTCACGTAAATTATATTTTTTCTTGAGTTTTAGGTAAATTGTAATAATCAATATGATGCACAAAAAGCTGGAGGAATATTTAACTAAAACATATAAAGTAATATAATAGAATGAATTTGAATATGATATGTATTTTATATTTTATAATTTTATGATTATTATAACAGAAAAATTATTATCACCTTAATATTAATTTCCTCAATATAATATAAAAATAACAAATTACTAATATTATAACATATATATAATAAAATATATCAGAAAAATATGAAATTGGCACCAGAAAATTGTAAATAATAATGCAATAGAAATTTTAGTTTCAATTATGCCTCTAAAATTAAAAGTAATCTTACAATAGTAAAAAATTACTCACATAAGATGGATTTATATAGATCTCACTATAAATTTAAACAACCAAATAGTGATTTTTTCACAAATATATAGTTTATTTTTATTTCTATATTTTTTTATAATCAACATGATGATGTAGAGTTTTTCACTGTATATATCTCTCAAATCAAATGATTTTTTTTCACAAATATATATAATTTTTATTTTCATATTTATTATCATATCAAAGCATATATAAGAAAATAAATATTATTTAGAATAGATTTTTTCATAATGAGCATAATGATATGGAAGCTTGCAATCACGATGTTCAATCATGATATTTTCATAAATATATATATATATATATTTGACTTGCAATCACGATGTTCAATCATGATATTCTCACAAATAAATATATATATATATATATATATATTTGACTTTCAAATCAAATCGTGATTGAAGATGCTGCTCACTCAATGCCATTTATGCCTTGTAGAGTATGTAGAGTATGAGGATGGAGATAGCATGCAAATACTACGTTGAATTTCATCCAACATGTATGGAGAGATTCACAGGAAGGAAGAAATAAAAAACTTGATCATAGAACTAGATAATTACAATCTCGGCAATCTCCGACCACTCCATCTGGTGGGGTTACAACTTCGTCAGGGAGAATTGTTTGATCTGTCAAAGTGGAGATTACATGAAAAGAACTATGAGACCCATGTAATTGGAATCTGGGGCGTTGCAGGTATTTGACAAAACTACTATTGCTAGAGTTACTCATGATTCAATTGGTGACAATTTTCAGAGTAGAAGTTTCCTTGCAAATATCAAGGATGGATGGGAGGAGGCAAATGGTCCTCGTGATCTACAAAAGCAACTTATTTCGGATATTTCTATAAGAGAAATTAACAACATACATGATGTTGAAATGGGAATTGAACAAATGAAGAAAATACTACACAATACAAGAGCGCTAATAGTACTTGATGGTGTAAATAAGAAAGACCAACTCATGGCTTTGTGTAGGAGTAGCAAGTGGTTTGGTAAGGGGAGTTTGAGATTTGTTACAACAAAAAACTAAGGATCTACTTCCTCAATAAATCGTGATTTTTTTTAAATATATATAATTTTTTTCATATTTATCATTATATCAAATCATATATAAAAAATAAATATTATTTAAAATATGTAAAACTATATTTTTTATAATCAATATGATAATATGAAGACCTCAAGTTATGACGTTAAATCATGATTTTTTCACAAATATATATATAACTTTCAAATCAAATTGTGATTTTTTATAGATATATATAATTTTTATTTTTATATTTATCATCATATTAAAGAATATATAAGAAAATAAATATTATTTAGAATATATGTGACCAGATATTTTATAGTCAATGTGATGATATAGAGGTCTGAAACCATGCATAAGGCAATTTTTTTAAAAAAAAATTTAGTCTGTAAAAAATATAAGTTTTCTTTTTACTTTTTTTTAAAAAAATTTACATTATTTTTTTAAAACTTATTTGTATCATTAAACTACATTTTTTGGCCCAAAATGGACTGCATTTTTTCTCTCCAATATTTTTTCTGAAAAATTTTCCTAACTCCATCTTAAATTTTAAATTATTTATATATATATAACAATAAAATAATAACTACTAAGAATTCGCCTTTCTTGTATTTACATAGGTGACTTTTTAATTTACTGTATATATATTCACTGGATGGTTTGTACACCTAAAAAAAATTACTGGATGGTTAACTAGTTTTTTTTTCTCGTATAGTCCACGAGACAAAAATAATTTAAAAAATCTTACAAAAAAATAATTTGAAAAAAAAATTATTGAAAATTTTATCAATTTTATAAGATTTTGGATAGAAATTTTCAAAATTTGAATTCGTAGAAAAATTAAAGAGAATAGATAAAAAAAAATAATGATGAAATAAAAAGAAGTATGTCAATGGAAATTGATGTAATCGGTAAGAGTATGACTTTGCAAATTCAGGACTAACACCGAATCACATAGACACAGAAGCTGGTAAGTGTTATAGATAAATTTAAATGTTAAAAAATAGTATAGTTTTCTTTAAGACTCTCATGCATCAAATAAAAAAAAGACTCTCTCCAATACTAAATATAGAATTTTTTATTTTGATCCTAAATATAGGATTTTTCTATAATATGATACAATATTTATTATGTATTATGAAAGAAATGATTCTATTCAATTTATAAGTGAAGAAAAAGATAACAAAATTTAATAAAAATAATTTTAAAAAAATAGTGTGATTTTTATAAAAATAAGATAATTAATTAATTTTAAATCTAGGTGATCCAAATAAAAAAAATTTATACTAAGAATTAGAGGAAGATTAATTATTAAAACTGCTCATTCATGTTGGCCTCTCTTGAATTTGTGAAAAGAAAAAGGCGAAGTCAGGACCACCTATTTTGTGGTGAGTTGGGGACCACCTATTTTGTGGTGAGTTGGGCTCTTATAAACCCAACACACCAAAATTTTATGTTTTTTAAACAAATTGATACAACAAACAACATAATTCTCAAAACTCATGAATGCATTTTTCAGGGAGATCAAAAAGATGTTCAAAAGATTCTTAGGTAATACCAACATGATCCCTTATAATAAATTTTTAGATTTTTTATTAGATAATTTTATTTATTTATTTTTGTTAATTTTCAATTGTATTTCTTTGGAACCAACATTATTAATTAGATTTAAATTAAAAAAATAAAATCTATTAGATATTCTTTGAGAGATTTCTTAAATTTAAATTAAAGAGATTATCTAATAATATTAATAATATTAGGATTAGAATATCAACTTTTTTTTTGATTTTTGATTTTTTATTTTTAGGATTTTTTTATAATTAGATATATCTTTTAGATTTTCTAGATCTAATAAGATTATTTAAGTATCAAATATTTCTAATTGCTTTAGAATTAGGTTTTTCATATTTTGTCTATTTAAAAGCTCTTATGTAATGCTTATTCGATAGAGATGAGTTGAATAATATTGAGTATTTCGAGTTTTTTTCTTAAACTCTTTTATTTTCTCTAATTATAAAAAATCCTAATAATAAAAATAAAATTTAAATAAAAATAATAAAATTGATGCTCTAATCTTAACACTATTAGATAATCTCTTTAATTCAAATATAGGAAATCTCTTAAAGGATATATAATATATTTTATTTCTTCTAACATAAATTTAACTAAGAAATTTAGTCCCAAGAAAATACAAATTGAAAACCAACAAAATAAAAATAAATAAAATTATCTAAATAAAATGGATATAAAAACTCCTTGCAAGCGATCATATGGGTAGTGCCTAACAATCTTCAGAATGTCTCCTTAATCTCTATCATTTTCCTTTTCTCGAAAATATTCGTCCTTAAATCTTTGTCAACTTAGGATTAACTTAAGCACGCTTATTTTGCTTCAATCTCTACATATACATTTGCTTCATCATATATTTGAAGATGAGAGACATTTATCTATTTTTTTACCCTTTTTTTTCAATAACTTCTCAAAAACAAATAGAAGAAAATAAAGAGAATAAAATATGGAAATAGAGAAGGAAGAGATGGTGAGATGATATGAAGCAACGCAAAAATTAACAAGACACAAGAAAGGAAAAAGAAAAAAAAGAAAAGACATGAAAGAAAAGAATGCAAAGAATAAAAGGGATAGGATAAACCTGAATTCTATAACCAAAGCTCTGATACTAATTAATATGAACCACTTAGAGACTTTCCTAAAAAACTCATAAAATATAGAGTAGCGGAAGAACTTGACTCAAAAGGTTTAGAAGCTGATCAGTTAGAACTCTAAAGAAACTCATATCTAGATCCTTAATTATAACAATGTCCATAAGATTAATCACTTCTAACGGTAAGTCGGATGAGAAAAAAGGGAAATAAATAGAAAATAAGATAGAGAAAATAAATAACTCAATAAATCCTTATTGAAAAATTCACAATAATATTATTCTACTATTCTCTTAAGAAAATGTATTACATATAGGTCTTTATGTAGATAAAACTATTGATAAAAAAATTATGGGCAAAACTAGAATTCGAAACCCATGTGATGTACGGGGTGCTCCAGGTATATTTAATCAATTTATATAAATAAATATAATAGAATGAATATAAATATGATATGTTTTTATAATTATCATAATAAAAAAACTATTATCATTCTAAAGCTAACTCTCCCAAAATGATATAAATGGATAGCAAATTGCTAAATGTGTGTAATATATATATATATATATATAATGTACAATAAAAATATTATTATACTAAGTTATTGAAAATTTTTATTTATAAAGTTGTGTCAAATTTAAAATTAAATAAATAAATAAAAATGATAATATTATTTCTTTTATCCAAATAAAATTCAATTAATTTTGAATTCAAACCAAAATTAAAATTTGAATTTTACCCATAAATTAAATATCAATCATTTACTATAGTAAGTACATTGCAATAACTTTAAATTATAAAATATTGCATAATAAAAAAGAAAATCATAAAAAATGCTTTATTAATAACCAACAGTAAGGGACAAAATTAAGTATTTTTGGTCAAATTAACAAATTACTTGGAACTAAGGATAGGTTATAGTAAAAATAACTCATCTTTGCGGACCTTGAAATCTAAAATGAGAAGAGGATCTTGAAAAAAAGAAAAAAAACATATTAAACACATGTATATCTTGAAAATATAAAAGGAAACAAATTGCAATTAAAATAAAAACATAAAATTACTTTGCATCATAATTTCACATTAAAATGTAGTAAAATAATTGAAAAAAATCAAATTTCAAGTAAATGTAGTAAAATAATTAAAACAACATAAAATTTCAAGATATTTATATAATTCCAACACATAGTTCACTTTTTTTATACATCTACATAATCCTAGTTATTAGTATTATATACACCAAAATATAATAAAAAATTTCATGAAGATCAAGATTTTTAGTATTGTAAAAGATTCAGTCAAATTTATTTTCTCATTAACATCAATAGGGAAAAAATTAGAATCATAATATAAAAAACAAAAATCAAGCATAGCCAAAAAATAAAAACAATGCACGAATAAGTGGAAAAAAAGATGACTGTATAATAAGAAATAAATGATTATCTCCATATTTTACTTGGAGAAGATAAAATATATGAGAAAAATATGAAACTCATCACAAGAAAATAATGTAATAAAATCCTACTTTTGAAGGTCCATCCAATACTAAAAACAATCTTACAATGGTGTAAAAAAACTTACATAATATAGATTTATATAGATATCACCAAATAATAACTAATATAGGCTTAAACAATCAGATCGTGATTTTTCACATATTTATCATCATATTAAATTTATAAAAAGAGAACATATATAATTAAGAGCTAAATATTATTTTAGGCAATCAAATCGTGATTTAGATAATCAAATCTTATTTTTTTATAAATATATATTTGATTTTCATTTCCATATTTATCATTGTATCAAATTTAAAAAAATTAAAACATATATAATTAGGAAATAAATATTATTTAAAATATATGGGGTCAGATTTTTTTATAGTCAACATGATAATGTGAAAGCCTAAAATCACGATACGTCGTACTTTCGACCTCTACTTTGTAATATATAATAATAGATAGATAATAGATAATATATATGAAAAACCTAATTTTAAAACAACTAAGAATATTTAGGGTTCAAATAATCCTCATAGATTTGGAAAATTTAAAAGATATATATAATTATAAAAAAACATAAAAATAAAAATAAATTAAAGAAAAATAATAAAATTGATGTCCTTATCATAACACTATTATATAATCTCTTTAATTCAAATTTAGAAAATCTGTTAAAAGATATTTAATATATTTTATTTCTTATCATGTAAATCTAACTAATAAATTTATCATAAGAAAATACAAATTGAAAACTAACAAAATAAAAATAAATAAATAAATAAAATTATCTAAACAAAACAAATCTAAAAGCTGCTTGTAAGTGATCATATAAATAGTGCTTAAGAATTTTTGTAATGCCTTCTTAATCCCTATCATGAAGAGAGCCAAAGAGAAGAGACTGGAGAGTATGTAACGACTGTTCTACATATTAGATTTTCTATTTTTTTATTAAATATAAACTTGTTTGTTCATAAGTTAAAATGAGATATTTCATTTGATTCAAAATAATTGATATTTTGGATTTTTTTTATTTCAAAACAATGGTTATTTTACAATTTTTTAAAATAATGTTAATTATTTTTTATAAGTTTACGTATAATAATAATAATAATAATAATAATAATAATAATGAAGATGAAGAAGAAGAAGAAAGAACTAAGTATTAATGAGTACTATATAATTAATAAATATAACCAAGTTTTTTTAATTTTTAAGTTATTTATTAGTTTTTTTGATTTGCATGCATAATTATAAAGTAGATAATTATTTTGAAATAAAAGGAATAGATCAAATTGACTCTCCCCAAAACAGGTTGCAACTTTTACTACTCGACTTATTTTCATTGATAAATTTGCTCACATTTTCAACTATGTCAGTTGTATATCAAAATTCGGAAGTCCAATCTTTGTTCATCATAGATAAGTTATATCTTCCAATAGTTTAATGAAAAATGTCATATGTTATCTCATGTTTTGTTTTTTAAGAAATGAGCACAAGATTACTTTTAATAAAAATTATTTTAACAGAAAATGCTTTATCAATGGCAATTTGAATGACCTTATAATGCCCATAGAGCAAATAAAAAATGTTACTTCTCTGATTCTTTCTTCTATTTCTCGGATGTTTAATTTAACAATAAGTTGGATTCAATATTGTTTATGTCTAGGATAATATTGTTTATTTCGGAGGAGACAAACGAGACGTGAGTTTATTACTCTTTTTTCCCTCTCTCTCTCGTGTGTGTTTATAAAATTAGTGTCTATGTGGATAGAAAAATTAAATAATTATAAGATCCTATAGATAATTATGTGTTGAAGTTTCCAAACGCAAACTGTTTTTCAATAAGTATTCATGTTTCATAAGTATTTATGGAAGAAGTTAATTTTTTATTCTTATAATAATTATTTATCTTTCTATAATAACTTATGTCATTTTTTTTTCTCATTATCCATCCAATAATTATTTAAATTATTAAAATTCAAATATTTTTTTTTAAATTATTTATGAAGTAAAAATATCTAAACACAAATTACTTTTAATATAATCATTTATTCTTATAATTTATTATAAATAAATACTTATCCAAATAATCACTTATATATAAACTAATCCATATGTCAGTCTTTGTTATATTTGTTTGGGATGAGTGTGTTTCGGCTTCAGCAGAAAAACTTTTTATTGCTTCCATCAAAACCTAGGTTTGGTGTAGCTTTATCAGTGCTCCAAATATACACTTAGCCTCGTGAGTCCAGCCTAGTCTGATCAATTCAAGTTGTGCCAAAAACAAAAATAACAAATGGGGATTAGCTAGGTTACATGTTGAAAAATCCAATTAAAAAGGTAGTCTGTATTTGAATTAGTTTATTTATTATTAATTATGATGATAATTAATTATCTATTATTGTTATGAGAACAAGTGATTATGGTAAAAATGATTTATATTTAGATATTTTTATCTTATAAATAATTTTAAAAAAAGAAATATGTTTAAATTTTAGGAGTTTAAGTGATTATTGAGTAGATAATAAGAAGAATAACTGAAATAAATAATAATGAAAAAATAAATAATTATAAAAAATATAAAAAATTAATTTTTCTCATAATTACTTATTTAAAATATATCTATTTAATAAAAAGTTGGTATATTTGATAACTTTATAAGTAATTATTTTCACTGTCCAATGGGCCTAGTAACCTACGTGATGCTAGCACATAAACTACGCTAATATTGGGATTTTTCAAATACTACGATATTTGATGATTCTTTTTATCTAAAGAAATTTGATAGTTGAAAAAGAAGAGATATTATTTTTGATCTATTTTATTGTCATGATGAGAAAATCAAAATTCTTACAAAATAAATTAATTACTTTCATTAAATTCAATGTAATCATTTCCCGTTGAGCAAACTAATGCTTGGTTGAGGTTGGACATTTTTTTATTATATTTTGTATTGCAATAAGACATTTCTCTCCCTTTGATTTTCTTTTTTCCTGACAATTTTCAACTTGTCTTTTCTCTACAACAAAGAACCAAGTGACCGAATTAGTGCTACTAATTTTTTGTGGAAGCACCCAATTTTAAATATAAGTTGCTCGTTTACGATTGACATATAGAAATATTTTCTGGCCTTCTCTCAGGGTGTTTGCTCTGGGCAAAAGAAATGCAGTAAGCAATGCAAGAGAAGGAGGAAGTCAGAATAGAAGCACGAGATGCGAAGCCATCTTCTTCGACACAATGATGCAGGGGCTCCACCATCATCAGCAGCAACTTGCAGCGCTTCTCTCCGTTGCTCTCCCGAAGGATGATTCAGCTTCGTCCACCGCCGCTTCCGACGACGATGACTCTCCTCGACTCGCTGCCATCAACTCACTTCACCGCGCAATTGTATACCCGCACAACTCGCTTCTTGTCACTCACTCTGCCGCTTTCCTCGCCCAAGGCTTTTCTCAACTGCTGTCTGATAAGTAAGTAAAGCCCCTTTATTTCTGTGGTTATTCGTTAATCTTGAGTCTGCTTGACCAGTTGTGGTTGTTGGCTATTCATATCGTTTTCTTATTTTGTTTTCCCTTTTATTAGTCGATTTCTATTTAGGCTTTACTCCTGAACTGGTTTCAGGCAAGATAGTCATTTGTGAAGGAGCATCCATCAGCAGTGGGAAGTAGTTTATGTCACAAATTGTAGTTCTTACAGAAGTAGTGTTAGACGCCGAAGGGCATTCTGAAGCATCTTCTCAAGGCTTCTATCATCTGTTTCTTTGTTTTAAGCTAAATTAATATATCATTATAGTCCCATTCATTCTGCCACTCTTCATATTACATTATCAGTTAGCAGGGCTTTTATTTTGAATTATTAATAGAAGCAAATAAAGAGGCTTTTGTTCTGAACTAAGAGATCCATTTAATTGTCCAAATAATGACTCTGCTAAAATATTCTGTTCCCCTTTTTTGGGAAATTCCACTGCAGATCTTATGCTGTGCGTCAAGCAGCGGTTATAGCCTATGGTGCTCTTTGTGCTGTCGTCTGCTCAATTCCTGTAACATCAAATGGAAGACAGAACCATGTTTTACTTGCAAGTTTAGTTGACAGGTTTATTGGTTGGGCTTTGCCATTATTAAGCAATATTAGTGCAGTTGATGGGACTAAGGAATTGGCACTTGAAGGTCTGCGTGAGTTTCTTAACGTTGGAGATGTTGTTGGTTCTGAGAGGTATGTTTTGCCAATTCTCAAAGCATGTCAGCTACTCTTTGAGGATGAGAGAACCTCCTTGAGTTTATTACATCGACTTCTGGGAGTTATAACATTGATCTCGGTGAAATTCTCAAGATGCTTTCAACCTCATTTCCCAGACATCATTGACCTCCTTCTTGGGTGGGCATTGGTGCCAGACCTTGCTGAATCAGAAAGGCGTGTTATAATGGATAGCTTCTTGCAATTTCAGAAACACTGGGTTGGTAGCTTGGCTATGTCTCTGAGGTTACTGACAAAGTTCTTGGGTGACATGGAGGTCTTGCTTCAGGATGGAACTCCTGGAACCCCACAACAATTTCGAAGGCTTCTGGCATTGCTTTCTTGCTTTTCAACAATTCTGCGGTCTACTGCTTCTGGGTTGTTGGAAATGAATCTACTGGAACAAATAAGTGAACCCCTTAGCACAATGCTACCTCACTTGTTGAGATGTTTATCAGTGGTTGGGCAGAAGTTTGGATGGTCCGAATGGATCGAAGACTTTTGGAAGTGTTTGACCCTATTAGCAGAAATATTGTGTGAACGATTTTCAAATTTTTATCCTCTTGCTGTTGATATCTTATTTCAGAGCTTGGACATGGATGCTACCACTCACCATGCAGGATATAGGAAAATTACATCCTTTCAAGTTCATGGGGTTCTAAAAACTAATCTTCAATTATTATCATTGCAAAAGCTTGGCCTCCTCCCATCATCTGTGCAGAAGTTATTGCAATTTGATGCACCAATTTCTCAGCTGCGATTGCATCCTAATCATTTGGTAGCAGGAAGTTGTGCTGCTACTTATGTTTTCTTGCTTCAACATGGGAATAAAGAAGTTGTCAATGAAGCAGTCACCTCATTGATTGAAGAGCTGGAGGTGTTGAAGGCTATGCTAGGACAAATAATTGGTCATACAAATCATTTCAATTGTGACACAGCTTCAAAAACATTTTCTAAACTTGAATTATTTTCATTAATCAAGTTTGATTTGAAAGTTCTATTGGCATGTGTTCCCTTGGGTGTGGATAGCAATTTGATTGGCGAAACAGAAGTTGTTGCCATGTATATTAGAAGGTCAGAAAATTTGGTGTCTTTTATTCTGGAAAAGCTGAATCCTTTTGAAATACCTATTCAAGCTTGCTTGGAGTTGCAGGTTGCTGTTTTCAAGTCACTGGAGAGGCTGAGTACAGTTGAGCTCTTAATCAAATGTTCATCAAGAAACCAGAATTGTGACAAAGATCTTACAGAATTTCCAACTAAAAAGGAGAGTAGTGATGTCCATTTAAGTAATGGACATTCAGCTTTGATTGCTGGATATCTCGGGAAGCAGAGCATGCTCATGATCAAAGGCCTTCAGGATTCTTCTCCTCTTGCTGTTAAACTGGAAGCCCTACATTGGGGGCAACAGTTCTGTGAGATTGTTATGGCTGTTAATGAGATCCCACGGTCAAATGCTTATCCCGGTAAACCATGTGGACATGCTAATATAGTAGTGAACTTAGTTTTCTCATTCTTAGGGGCTACATTTGACAGGGAATTGGAAGTGAGGTCCCATGCTGCAATAACTTTAGAGATGTTTCTGCAAGCAAAACTTTTACATCCTGTGTGTTTTTATCCTCTAGCAGAAGTGATACTGGAGAAACTTGATGATCCAGTTGTTGAGATACGGGATGCATATATAAGGCTACTCGCCCATATTTTGCCTACTACTGTATATGCTTGTGGCCTCTATGATTATGGGAGATTTAAGCATGTCAACCTAAGCTTGGGCAATGCTTCCAACTTGCACTGGAAGCAAGTATTTGCCCTGAAGCAGCTGCCACTGCAACTACACTCACAACAACTTGTGTCTATCTTAAGTTACATTTCACAGAGATGGAAGGTGCCTCTTTCTTCCTGGATTCAGAGGCTCATTCACAGCTGCAAGAGTTCAAGAGAGTCTATTTTCAGTCAGCTTGAAGATACTGGAACTTTTGGCGCTGGTGCTACATGGTTGGATGTAAAAGTGGATGAAGACATTCTTGAAAGAATATGTTCTGTCAATTCATTAGCTGGTGCCTGGTGGGCTGTACAGGAAGCAGCAAGGTATTGTATTGCTACACGTCTTAGGACCAACCTTGGTGGACCTGCTCAAACATTTGCTGCCCTAGAGCGCATGCTTTTGGATGTTGCCCACCTCTTACAACTTGACAATGAGCAAAATGATGGAAATTTAAGTATGATAGGATCTTCTGGTGCTCACTTGTTACCGATGAGATTATTGTTGGATTTTGTTGAGGCTCTAAAGAAAAATGTATACAATGCATATGAGGGTTCTGTCATTTTACCATCTGCTACCCGCCAGAGTTCTTTGTTCTTTCGGGCAAACAAAAAAGTTTGTGAAGAGTGGTTTTCTCGTATATGTGAACCAATGATGAATGCTGGATTGGCTCTACATTGCAATGATGCTATTATTCAATACTGCACACTGCGTTTGCAGGAGCTAAAAAATCTTTCCTTGTCAGCATTGAAGGAAAAATCAAGGGCTCAGGTAGTTGAGAACTTTCACAATATCAGAGGAAGGTATAAAGGAGATGTCTTAAAAGTTTTAAGACACATGTCACTAGCTTTTTGTAGGAGTTTTGAACCAGAGTCTTTGATTGGCCTACAAAATTGGGTTTCAATAACATTCTCTTCCTTATTTGGGGATGATAACCAATCCTTCAATGATTCTGGCACAGTCAGGCCTCTTTCATGGATAACTGGGCTTGTATATCAGGCAAGAGGTCAGTATGAAAATGCTGCTGCTCATTTTACTCACTTGTTACAATCAGAGGAGTCGCTTAGTTCTCTTGGTTCAGATGGTGTACAATTTGTCATTGCACGAGTAATTGAGAGTTATACTGCTGTATCGGATTGGAAATCTCTTGAAAGCTGGCTATTAGAGCTGCAACTGCTTCGCTCTAAGCATGCTGGAAAAAGCTATTCTGGTGCTTTAACCATGGCTGGAAATGAAATTAATGCAATCCATGCGTTGGCATGCTTCGATGAGGGTGATTACCAGGCTGCTTGGTCTTGCCTTGATTTGACACCTAAAAGTAGCAGTGAACTCTCCCTTGATCCAAAAATAGCATTGCACCGGAGTGAGCAGATGCTTTTGCAATCATTGCTTTTCCAGAAGGAGGGTAAGAGTGATAAAGTACTTCTTGATTTGCAGAAAGCTAGATCAATGCTGGAGGAACCTCTATCTATTCTGCCACTGGATGGGTTGGCTGAAGCAGCACCTCTTGCTATCCAGTTGCATTGCATTTTCTTATTAGAAGAGGATTGCAAGCTTAAATCAACCCATGAGAAGGCCAAACAAGCTCAGTCAATATTAAATTCCTATATTCAGTTGGCGCCATCTTGTATTAGTAGAATCCGTCAAGATTGTAATCCATGGTTGAAGGTTCTTCGAGTATACCAAACCATGTTCTCAAATTCTTCAGTAACTTTGAAGCTCTGCATGAATTTGCTGAATTTAGCCCGTAGACAAAGAAATCTATGGTTGGCAAATCGTTTGAAAAACTCTCTCAAAGATTGCATATCTACTTGCCCTGAAGAGAGGCATCATGATCTTCTATACTTAAATTTACAGTATGAGAGCATTCTGTTACTATATGCAGAAAACAAGTTTGAAGATGCTTTCACAAACCTCTGGTCATTTTTACATCCTTGTATGGTATCTTCAGAATATAAAATAACTGATGTTGGTGAGAAAATTCTGAGGGCCAAAGCATCCTTGAAACTTGCAAAGTGGCTGAGACGAAATTATTCTGGTTGGAGTCCCAATAGTATAGTTCTTAACATGACTGCAGATTTCGAAAGGGCTGAAGTCTCTTCAGTTGATAATGAGGAGAATATAAAATTTAAGCAAAGTGTGGATTGGGTTACTGAGGAAATTGTTGGTACAGCAATGAAGTTGGCTACTCGACTTTGCCCTACCATGGGCAAGTCATGGATTTCTTATGCCTCTTGGTGTTTCAAGCAAGCCAGGGACTCACTCCTTAATAATAATGAAGCCACCCTTCATTCTTGCTTCTCTCAGATACTTGTTCCTGAAATTTTGCCTGAGAGATTTAAGTTGACTAAAGATGAGATGCAAAGAGTTAAATCATTGGTTTTGTATCTCTTACAGGACAAGGGTGATATGAAAGGTTTCAAAGATGAACAAGAAGATTGGGGATTTTGGCTTGATTCTGAAGAGCAATCAAATAATGACAACCCTCTGACAACATTAGAGCTGCAGTTAGTGAATATTATTGAAACAGCAGCTGGGGCACCAGGTGCAGAAAACTCTGGCAGTGAAAGTCTTTCGGCCATGCTATCCTCTCAGTTAAAAATTTGCTTGTTAAATGCAAATCTTGGACTGGGAGAATCTGACATAATTTCTACTTTGGATGACTTTGTTAATATTTGGTGGTCTTTGAGGAGGAGAAGAGTGTCCCTGTTTGGGCATGCAGCTCATGGTTACATACAATATCTTTCTTATCCATCTACCCAGCTTTGCCAGAGTCAGATGCCTAGTTCTGATGATGAGTCTTTGAAGCTAAAGACTGGAAGCTACACTCTGAGGGCTACATTGTATATATTGCATATACTTCTCAATTATGGTGTGGAGTTGAAAGATACACTCGAATCTGCTCTTACGGTTGTTCCTTTGTTGCCGTGGCAGGTCGCATGCTAGATCTTGGCTTCTTTTACTTTTACATCTTTCATTTTTAAGGAGAGGATGGCTTTGCTGGAATTCTAACTTGGTTGTCTTTTATAGGAAGTTACCCCTCAATTATTTGCTCGTATAAGTTCTCATCATGAACAAGTCGTCCGGAAGCATTTGGAGGGCTTACTGATTTTGCTGGCCAAGCAGTCTCCCTGTTCTATAGTGTACCCAACACTAGTTGATGTTAATGCTTATGAAGAGAAGCCTTCAGAAGAGCTACATCATGTGCTGAGTTGTCTGGTATTGAAAATTTTTCTCTGATATGGCTTATCTATTTTTAACATTTAATATTTCATTCACATAATGTGTTGGCAATTAAATTATTGCAGAATAAAGTTTTTCAATAATTACCAGTAAATTTCACTGGCAAAAATTTAATATTAATTGCCAATATCCTTGGTTGTGTCTTTGCTTACTGTAAATTTTTCTTAAAGGCTTATTTTCTGTTTTTATTGTCAAAAGGTTACACGTAAGTTTATTAAGCTCCAAATTTATAATGAATGATCTAGTAGCTTTGATGTGTGTTATATGCATTAGTGGCCATGGCATTTAGCAACTGTGTTTTCATGGTACCAAGTGATTTAGAATAGGTATTAATTAGACTAGAGTGTGTGAGACACCAACGCAACCCAACCAAAGAATGCTACAATGCATGAAAGTCCTTGGTATGTTACAAGGATATGATTCTTTTAGGTCATTTTTCCCTTTGGGTTTGACTGATGGTTCTTGTATCAACTTATGGGAGAGTGTTTGCAGGAATATTACCGTTTTTATGGCATAGCAAAAAGTTTAGAAGTTAAATAAGTATGTTATGTTGTTCTAGTTCCAAGGCATAGTGCACCTCAATCGGTGGATGGCTATCAACAAAGGGTTACCTTTGGTAATCAAACTAACGATCCTTTGGTCAATAATGCTCAGATACCAATTGAGCCAATCTTTGCTTGTACAATGTTACTTTTCTAAAAGCTTTTTACGCTTCTATTGTCTCTTTTTGTAATTCACCCATCATAATTTGTTTGAACTATTCAAGTCCTGCTATTTCTTTCACTTTGACAAGAATCTAAGTGATTGAAAACTCTTGAAATGAAATACCTTCTCTTTCTACTTGATTTTACCCAACTCTCCAATTTTGATATTAGAAGTTGAACTTAAGAATTAGGATCCTTTAAGTGTGTTTTGCTGCAAATTACTTTTCCTACTCCTAATGTACACCCTTATCATGAGGATTTCCCCCTTGGCAAAACCCATTTGGAAGTTCAAACCCTCCTCTGAGGTTTAGTTGGTCATTTTGATTGTGGTACTCAGTAGGATTAATACATATGACATGTTGCAAGTTCATACCTTGATAGTAAAACCAACACTTAAAACACCTACCCATAATATCAGTCAAGAGAACTGCTTTTAGGAAGAGGGTCGAAGGATTCTAACAACTTTGTGTGTCAAGGACATGTCTGGGGATGACAGATTTCCTTTTTCTATGTAAAAAAATATTTCTGAAATTCTTGAGCTGATGGTTGAACGAGATCAAATAAATAATAGTTTTCCGGTTGTGTTTGACATGTGTCCCAATCAGATTTTTCCCCCTTTTGACATGATCATAAGTATTTCGGTTGTGTGTTTTGGCTGCTTCTATGTCATCTATGTGCCACAGGCCTGAAAAAAGTTTGTCCATGTTATGTAGGTTTGCTTATTTGATCTTTTAGTGATATTTTGTTTTCTTCTCTTTATCTCTTCTTCCTCTTAGTATAATAAAATTTTTTCTTTAGTATAAATTTAGTTGGAAGAGAAAGGAGGAAAAGGAGAGTAAAATGAATTGTTTTCAACTAACTCTAAAATTCTCCAACCTTTATGCGTTAGCGTTGCCAATATATGGGGTTTTAGAGGAGAATTTTACTATTATGCCTTCATTATTTTATGATATTTCAAACTTTCTAGCATATCACCAAAAAATTAATTTGTAAAAGTAAAAAGAAAAAAAAAATTACCTTCCATAAAAGGAGGGAAATCATGATTTAACCTTCCATTACCTTCCCTTATATCTCATGTCTCTTTCCCTTGGTCCCTTTTCTTTCCTCTCCATATCAACTCCCAAACATACCTTTTATTTTGTCATAGAAAATAAATTTTCATCTTTTATTTAAGAAAAGAAATAAAAATAGTTAAGCAATGGTCTATGTTTAAGGTGAGTTGTGAGGTCTGAGACATTTTTTTCCTTGCGGTCCTTTTACTTTTCTTAAGTAAACAGGTTTCTCTAATATGTCTATTGATCAATTCTGGGGAGAAAACTTAATGTTTAGTTGTTGCCCTTGTATCTGTTGCTCAGTAGTAGCAGTACCTACTCTCCATTTCTAGTTTCTTGGTTGATTATGAGTTATCAACTTTTCAAAAATTAGCTATTCTTTTGTTGCTTCTCGGCATGGCAAAATCAATCTACGTATCCTGATCTGTTCCTGGTGCACCTTATTCCTCTTCTGTTCTCAGGGCCTCTGCTTTGCAAATCCAAACCGGCATTCTATTCCAGCCTGTTCATTTACCTTAGGCTTGGTTGGCATGCCAAAATATGTTCCCAGCTTTATAGATTATTGAATATTTAATAGCATAAGTAGCAGGCCCATCTGAAGTTTGCATATTTGTTGTCAAATGGGTTTGGAGTGTTGGAATGAATATGGTAAGGGATTAGGCATACGCTCTTATTAACTTGTTTTTGGAACTTTGAAGGACAAAGTAGAGGGTAATCCAGCTTTGTATTTTTAAGCTTCTTGATATGTACTCAGTAGTTTGAATAGGCATATTTATCATGATATGCACTCATTAATTTAACTATAGCTTCAAGAGCAATTATTGCCATTAAATGATCTTTTATCAGCTTGCTTGATCAACATAATATATGAGACGATTAAAACGTCTTTTTTGCATGCAGAGGGAACTTTATCCTAGATTGGTTCAGGATGTTCAGCTGATGATAAATGAACTCAGTAATGTTACTGTTCTCTGGGAGGAATTGTGGCTCAGTACTCTTCAGGATCTGCACACAGGTTGCTTGTGTTATTTATCAGCACTTTTGTTGATTGTTATGCCTCGTTTCCTTTGCCTACTGAACTTTTCTAATTTAGGGGATGTGTGTCTGTTTTCTTTTGGCTGCACTATACAGAATTTAGTAGTAGGTGATAGAATAGTGGCTGAACTAGTCTTGTTGCAGATGTAATGAGGCGCATAAATGTGCTGAAAGAGGAAGCAGCTAGGATTGCAGAAAACATCAGTCTTAGTCAGAATGAGAAGAAAAAGATAAATTCTGCTCGATATTCTGCAATGATGGCTCCAATAGTTGTGGCCTTGGAACGCCGTTTAGCTTCAACTTCTCGAAAACCTGAGACCCCTCATGAAGCTTGGTTCCAGGAAGAATATCAAGAACAATTAAAGTCAGCAATTTTATCATTTAAAACCCCTCCAGCATCTGCTGCAGGTCTAGGAGATGTGTGGCGACCTTTTGATAATATCGCTGCATCCTTGGCTTCCTATCAGAGGAAGTCTTCAATTTCTTTACATGAAGTTGCACCGCATTTGGCTCAGTTATCATCTTCAGATGTTCCAATGCCAGGCCTTGAGAAACAACTCCAAATACCTGAATCTGACAAAGCTACTGATCTCCAAGGGGTTGTTACAATTGCTTCTTTCCACGAACAAGTCACTATCTTATCAACAAAGACGAAGCCTAAAAAACTTGTTATACTGGGCTCAGATGGTCAGATGTACACATATCTCCTTAAAGGGCGAGAAGATTTGCGCCTTGATGCTAGAATAATGCAATTGCTGCAGGCTATAAATGGTTTTCTGCATTCTTCTTCTGCATCCAGTAACTCACTTGGCATTCGCTATTATTCTGTGACTCCAATTAGTGGCCGGGCAGGGCTTATACAGTGGGTGGATAATGTAATAAGTATATACAGTGTATTTAAATCCTGGCAAAGCCGTGTCCAGCTAGCACAACTCACATCAGTGGGCACTGGAAATACAAAACCCTCTGCTCCTCCACCTGTTCCTCGACCCAGTGATATGTTCTACGGGAAGATCATTCCAGCACTTAAAGAGAAAGGCATTAAAAGAGTAATTTCTCGAAGGGATTGGCCTCATGAAGTCAAACGTAAAGTTCTTCTTGATCTCATGAAGGAGGTGCCACCGCATCTTCTGTACCAAGAATTATGGTGTGCTAGTGAAGGATATAAAGCCTTCAGCTCAAAAATGAAGAGGTGCATTCAAGTAATCTTTAAGCCTTTACTAGCAAATTTCATGGTTGCATTATAATACATACAACAGCTGAGTCCTTCCCTTTAATATGGATCTAGATTTTTAAATCAAGTTCAGGATGCATTTTTGGGCGTGCATGCTTTTACCACTTTTAAGCCTGGGATTGAAATTACCTTTGAACCCAAAAATCATAGACGTAAATCTACACTTTGACGGATGTCAAATGTTCAGTAAGTTGATGCGTGGTCAATGACATGAACAGAGACATGTTGAAAATGATAAAATTAGACATTATATATACACCATATATAAGTCATATTCAAATCCAATTTTTTTATCCTTTCCATTTTGTGACCTATTGTCAAAGAAAAAACCACAACCGGCATTATCCTATATTCTAGCTATTTTGCACTGTTTAAAAAAAAAATATATATATATATATACACGCACACACTAAATGGAAAGATATCAAATTATATTAGCCAAAACTTTCACTGGGCTTTGGCATGTGCTGACAATGCACATGTTGGATGCATGTCGTGTCATGCCAGTGTCCATGTCTGACACACCTGAAAATTGGTGGGTCCATGCTTTACGGTCAGTAACTTACAATATAATTGGAGTTAACCTTGATCCTGTTTGTCTTGGATGTTAAATAAATGATGGTATTTCTATTTGTTGACCGTTCTCATAAAATGTGTTTCCAAACTCATCCTTGGCTGGCAAGTGATGTCATTTGCCTTGAGTAAAATTTTTTGACATGTGAGGGAAATTATGTATAGTTGCACTTATAGTTATTTTTTCAATCTGCAGGTATTCTGGAAGTGTAGCAGCAATGAGTATGGTTGGTCATATTCTGGGTCTGGGTGACAGACATCTAGATAACATTCTTATAGATTTTTGTAGTGGGAGTATTGTACATATTGATTACAATGTTTGTTTCGATAAAGGGCAGAGATTAAAAGTTCCAGAGATTGTTCCTTTCCGTCTTACACAGATGATTGAAGCAGCTTTAGGGCTGACTGGAATAGAGGGTAGCTTCAGAGCAAACTGTGAGACAGTTATTGGCATTTTAAGGAAGAACAAAGACATACTTTTGATGTTACTGGAAGTGTTTGTTTGGGATCCACTTGTAGAGTGGACACGGGGTGATTTTCATGATGAAGCTACTATTGGTGGTGAAGAAAGAAAAGGCATGGAATTAGCTGTTAGCTTGAGCCTATTTGCGTCTCGAGTGCAGGAAATTCGTGTTCCCTTACAGGTATGTATCTGACTAGGAGATTAAAGTTGCATATGCATTTTTGTAGAGGAAGAAAATGTTCGTAATATTTTTATTTTTTCCCCTACATTCCAAACCCTTCTAATTCAAGTAGTTGATACCTGGTTCGGACGTGCTTTGCAATAACCAACAAATGAGTGCATTAATGTATGTGTGTTTCAAGAGTTAATATTGCTAGTATCCATCTTGTCTGAGATATTTAGAATTTCTTTCAGGTGCTTGATTCATTCTATTTGTTCATGTTTATCTTTTATTAGTAATTAGTAACTAGGAAATTTTCTTGCACGTTGCACAGGATGCTAAAAAAAATCAATTTATATGAAATAAATATAAAAGTTGGATTGTGATTATAAAAAATTAGATGCAAGAAAAAATATTCGAAAAACAAACAAATCTAAACCTAAAAGATCCTCAGAAACTTTACCTTGCATCGACTGAAACTGATTATCTTGCATCTTTTTTTTCTTTTTAAACAAATCTCCCATACTTTCTTGAGATCTAACACATGGTTAACACCTATTTTTTCCCCTTGATCTTTGAGTAGGAACACCACGATCAATTATTGACTAGCCTGCCAGCTGTTGAATCTGCACTTGAGGTATTGATAAAGTCTCATGACATTCTTAACTGCATTCAGATCATGACCTTGTTTAGATCTCAAATCAATAAGTATTTCGTGTAAATTTAACTCTGAGAATTTTTGTACAGAGGTTTGCCAATGTTCTAAATCAATATGAGCTTGCCTCTGCTCTATTTCATCGAGCTGATCAAGAGAGATCTAGCCTTGGTCTGCACGAGACATCTGCAAAGTCAATTGTTGCTGAAGCAACCAGTAAATCGGAGAAAATCAGAGCTTCATTTGAAATACAGGCTCGGGAATTTGCCCAAGCAAAGGCTGTGGTCACAGAGAAAGCTCATGAGGCAACAGCTTGGATTGAGCAACATGGAAGGATTCTTGATGCTTTACAATGCAATATAATCCCAGAATCAAATGCTTCATTTAAGCTGAGTAATATGGAAGAAGCTTTATCTCTTACCTCTGCGGTCCTTGTAGCTGGTGTCCCTCTAACTGTTGTTCCTGAGCCAACACAAGCACAATGCAATGATATAGATAGGGAAGTTTCTCAACTTGTGGCTGAGTTAGATGATGGACTTGCTTCTGCCATAACTGCACTGCAAGCATATTCATTGGCTCTGAAAAGAATCTTACCCTTAAATTACCTTACAACCAGTGCAGTTCATGGGTGGGCTCAAATTCTGCAACTATCAATCAATGCCCTGTCCTCTGAAATTCTGTCTCTTGCCAGGAGGCAGGCATCTGATCTTGTAGCAAAATTTCATGGAGATAGCATTGACTCCATCAAATTCAGACATGATGATCTTTGTCTTAAAGTGGATAAATATGCAGTAGAAATAGAAAAATTAGACGAAGAGTGTGCAGAACTAGAGAATTCTGTACGCATAGATTCAGAATCAAAAGCTAAAGATCGAATCTTGTTAGCTTTCATGAAATTGATGCAGTCCAGTAGTCCCTTGAGAAGGGAAGATGGTGTGTCTACAGTCCAATCTAGACATGATGGAACAAACAACACTAGACTGTCAGTTGACCTGGAAGAGAAGAAGGAAAAGGCATTATCAATTCTTAACATTGCTCTGAGTTCGCTTTGTAACGAGGTTAAGCATAGAGTACTTAACATGTATAATGAACACAATATATTGCTAAATGATTCTGGAGCTACCGAGTTTGAAGAGCAAGTAGAAAAATGTAATCTTGTGACAGAGTTTGTGAGTGATCTATGGAAAATGATTGGAAAGGACATACCTACTGTTGAGTTTAATAAAGTTCAACCTGAATTCCCTTCTGAAAGCAATTGGGTTTCTATTTTCAAAACCATTTTGTCTTCCTGTAATGGGTTGGTTAGTCAATTGACTGAAATTGTTCTGCCAGATGTAATACGGTCTGCTGTTTCATTACATTCAGAAGTTATGGATGCATTTGGGTTAATCTCACAAGTTCGAGGTTCCATAGATACTGCACTGGAGCAGCTTGTGGAGGTCGAAATGGAGAGAGCATCACTGGTTGAACTTGAGCAGAACTATTTTGTTAAGGTTGGTCTTATTACTGAACAGCAGCTTGCTCTTGAAGAAGCTGCAGTCAAGGGAAGAGATCATCTTTCTTGGGAAGAGGCAGAGGAACTTGCATCCCAAGAGGAAGCTTGTAGGGCACAGCTGGATCAACTCCATCAAACATGGAATCAGAGGGATCTGAGGACTTCTTCTCTTATAAAGAGAGAAGCTGATATTAAAAATGCTCTCGTTTCTGTGGAGAGTCATTTTCAATCTCTAGTTTTTCCCGAAGACCAAAGAGAGCCACATATTTTAAGAAGAAAAGCACTATTGGCTGTGCTAGTGAAGCCCTTCTTGCAATTAGAATCCAGTGATAATATGTTGTATTCAGCTGATGGTTCTGCAATTCCCTCGAGTAAATTTCATACTCTAGCAGATTTGATAAATTCTGGTAATCCAATGTCTGAGTATGTCTGGAAAGTCAGTGGTTTATTGAAAGGTCATTTATTCTTTATTTGGAAAATAGGTGTAATAGATTCTTTTCTTGATGCATGCATACATGATGTTGCTTCATCTGTTGAGCAAAACCTAGGCTTTGACTTGTCACTCAATTTTGTAAAGAAAAAGCTTGAAATCCAGCTACAGAAACATGTCAATCAGTACTTAAAAGAAAGAGTTGTTCCTAGCTTTTTGGCTTGTTTAGATAAAGAAATTGAGAACTTGAAGCAATTAACAGAGGCAACGAAGGAAATTGTTTTAGACGACTTGAAAAGAGACGGGGCTGTGAAAAAGGTTTTACATATGCTTGAAGAATACTGTAATGCTCATGAAACTGCTCGAGCAGCAAAGTCAGCAGCTTCCCTCATGAAAAGACAAGTAAATGAGTTGAAAGATACTCTTCGGAAGACAACCCTTGAGATTGTTCAGATGGAATGGATGTATGATGTGAGCATGAACCAATCATATAACAGAAGAGTCAGATTTGAGAAACATATCGATGCTGATGACAGCTTAAATCTTATTATTTTAAACCTCGGCAGATCTAAATTATTGGAAAATATACAATCTGCTGTGTCAAAAATCACTAGGTCAATGGATGGCCTTCAATCTTGTGAGCGAAATTCTCTTGTAGCTGAAGGACAGCTTGAGAGAGCTATGAGTTGGGCTTGTGCAGGTCCAAATTCCAGTACTTCTGGAAATGCTTCAAACAAAATTTTAGGAATTCCTCCTGAATTCCATGAGCATACTAAGATGCGGAGGCAGGTATTATGGGAATTTAAAGAAAAGGCATCCGACATTGTGAAATTTTGCATGTCAGTAATAGAGCTTGAAGCATCAAGAGATGGATATTTGCTTCTGCCAAGCCAGCCTTATCCTCTCAGGACTAGTGTTGATTGCAAGACATGGCAGCAAGCTTACTTGAATGCACTAACAAGATTGGATGTCACTTATCATTCTTATACACGTGAGTTTACAATATTCCTCAGCAATTAAAGTCTCTTCATTTTAGTTAAAACATCCATATGGAAAATGAAATTATGCTCTCTGGTTTCTTTACTAGGTACTGAACAAGAGTGGAAGCATGCCCAAAGCACTGTTGAAGCTGCTTCCAATGGATTATATACTGCAACTAATGAACTCTGTATTGCTTCTCTGAAAGCAAAGTCAGCTTCTGGTAAGATGCCTTTTTCTTAACTGTTCAATGCACTATGTTAGAAATAATTAAAAACCACTCTTGAGTTGGGTCATTTTTTGATGGTTTAAGCTTTTCGGGTTGTAGTTTTTAGTTTCAGAGTCTCTTCAAACAAGTGATCAAGGGTCCAATGTGTAAGGTACTGCAGGCATGTGCGTAGTCCATGCTTCTAGCCTAGAGGACTTTATTATAGAAGAGGATGTTAGAGAAAATAATTAAATCCATTTCTGGACATTTGCTTTATTTCTTGATTTATCAAAACCTTGAGGCTTGGACCCTAATGTTGATCCCAGACATGGCAACAAAGCAAAAATTTTAGTGTTCATGTGCTATTTGAAAAGCCACATCATATTTGATACGAGTGTTTGACACGTGTAAAGTATGGACATGGATTTTTTTTTTTTTTAAATTGTGTCTGTACTCTGTTGATCAGAAATCATGCATGCCTATGCTAGTTTTCTATTAAATTGGTATATTATTATGGTGGCTGCATGTGTTTCTTTAATGTGTTCCTTTCATTATCTAGGTGATCTACAAAGCACTGTTCTTTTAATGAGAGATTGTGCTTATGAGGCTAGTGTTGCACTGACTGCTTTTGCTCGGATTTCAAGGATCCATACAGCTTTGACTTCAGAGTGCGGTTCTATGCTTGAAGAGGTATTGTATTTAAAGATGTCATATACTAATGAGAAGTGTACTTTCGAACTTTTTCCAGATGATTTATAGAGACTCTTGTAGATTGTAAATGTCCAATCTTAGAGCTGCAAACCTGCAATATGGCTTTCTATATTGGTGATAGAGGTAGGCTTTGAATAGGGGCTGTTGGGGCTGTGGGACACGTGGGACTCTATCAACTAATATTTCAGAAATTATATTAGGTTGACACTAACTAAATATATCGGGCTCTTTTTTTTTTTGAATTTGTCAAGTCTGTCCCTAGGTTTTCAGGACGTCTTATCATATGTTCTGTATTGTTCTGGAGCTATAATTTAGAATAGTAATGTCTATTATCATCATTTATATTTTTAATCTCACCCAAGTTGTTCACAACATCAAGCATAGCATATGATATGAATGTCTATTTAATTTAATGAGTTAATTTTCAAAACTTCTGGCTCTTTTCATGATGATGAGGTTTCTAAATTTTGCCTTCATTCTAGTCACTCGCACTCTTGCAGCTGAAACATGTAACAACACCAAGTTGACACCCTAAAATAGACATGTGATATACTTGTGGATATAGATATATATATATATATATATATAGGTTCATCATAGAACTTTCAATATGTTGGTTTCAGTTTCCATGTTTGGCAAAACAGTGTTCATAAAGCGGCAAGAGAAAGTCAGTATAGATACTATTGTTAGGTTTCCATTTTAATCTCAATCCAATTCATGCATATGGGTGAAGTGTTTTATTTGGCTAAGTTGAACCCGGAGACATTATGTAGTAGTGAGAATTTTTATGTTATTGTCTTTGTATATTTTATTCATTGAGTCTTGAAAAAGTTATAAAAAGTTTGCAATAACCTACATGAGTTGTTATTTTGGTTTTTTAGGTTCTAGCAATAACTGAAGATATACATGATGTTTACAATCTGGGAAAGGAGGCTGCTGCTATACATCTTTCTCTTATGGAAGACCTATCAAAGGTTTCTCTTGTTTCTCAGTTTATATTTTCCGCTATAACAGTATATTGGATACATTCTCACATTTATCTTTCCTCAAGTCCAAATTGTATCATGGTGGCTTTATGTTTTGGTAGGCAAATGCTATCCTTCTTCCACTTGAATCAGTGCTGTCTAAGGATGTAGCTGCTATGACTGATGCTATCGCAAGGGAAAGTGAGACCAAGAAGGAAATATCACACATTCATGGACAAGCTATATATCAGTCTTACTGTTTAAGAATCAGAGAGGCTTATCAAACCTTTAAGCCCTTGGTACCATCTTTGACATCAGCTGTGAAGGGACTCTGTTCCATGTTGACCAGGCTTGCAAGAACAGCAAGTCTTCATGCTGGAAATCTTCATAAAGTAATGTTACAATTCCAAGATCTTCTTGTCCTAACATGTATTAATGTAAAATTTTAGCTTGGATGTAAGATTTCCTGCACTAACTTGCACCCACTCAATCACTTTTGGTGGATGGTTTTTTGTTTATGCTTTTCTTGTCAGGCTCTTGAAGGAATAGGAGAAAGTGAGGAAGCAAAATCACAGGATATTGCTCTCCCAAGATCAGATCCTACTGGTGGTGAGGCTGCTGAATTTGATGGCAAGGAAGGGGAGAGCCTCTCCAGATCTGATGATGGTGCTAGTGAAGATGTTACTGGATTTTCTCAGCTTTCTTTGGAAGATAAAGGATGGATATCACCTCCTGATAGCATCTACTGTAGCAGCTCTGGATCTGGCATTACTTCAACTGACGCTAGTTTCCCAGATAGCTTGAATGATTCAACAGAAAAGAAGGAACTGCTTTCCCAAAGCTCTAATAGTAGAAACCCCACTGGTCATATACATTCTCCTCCAATTTCTCATACTGACGGTGAAGAAATTTCACCTTCTAAGCTCTCAGAATTCAAAACCATGGATCCTAATGCCAATGAAGAAATCTCACATTCTGCTCCAATTTCTCACACTGATGGTTCTGCTTTGCCATTTGATGAATCTGTGATCATCCCTACTAATACCCAGGATACTCTTAATGAAAAATTAGAGAAGTCTGAGGGTGAAGCTGAATCAGTTCCCTCAAACAAAGATAAGAATGATACTGAACATCATGAAGCTTTGGATCTTAACTTAAACACCAGTAGTCGAGTGGGAAGAGGTATGCATCAGGTCCTTAATTTTTACTTTTCTTTCATCTCTCTTTTGTACGTGCCAATTCTGTTGTATTAAACAGAATTGTGGTTTTCAGATCTCATTATTCTAACCCCTTGTGTAACCAATAAATGAACATGTTGTAGAACAAGAATTATTCAAAAATTAAATTTTCTATATTATTAATTACTAGTTGTTTTGGCCTGAAAAACATAGTGGACTTAAAGGGCTTTCCCTTTTTTGTTTGTCTACAGATTCAGTTTGTCATTTACATTGTGCTTTGATATCAAAAGATACTCCTGAACTTTAATGTCACTTTTAACATTCGAGAATGACTTCTTACATTATCAAAGTGGCATTTGTCATCCGGTGTTAGAATAGGTGTGGAAGCAAGTTATGACCTAGTTTGACAATAGTCATTTCTTGTTATGAACATGATGAGTATCCTAGTGTGTGCATAGCTGTCATATATCTTGTACAGATTCTTATTTATTAATGCCATAGCTGTGTAGATCAGTGTCATCACTGACAAATTCTCAACTCTGGTTTCCTTTTATCCTTAACCTTACAGTGTGTGAAGTGGGAACAACAAAAAAAATATCTTTGACGCCCACAAGTCCTCCTTTATATCTTGGCCCGTTACTGTTCAGTATTCAACTGATGTTTCACTTTTGCTTGATTTATGTGCTAAATTGCCAGGTAAAAATGCTTATGCATTGTCGGTGTTGAAGCGAGTTGAGATGAAAATAGGTGGTCAAGATATTTCTGAAAACAGGTATTCTTGGTTTTGGAACTTACAAAATCTGTCTGGAATTTACGATTGATACTGAGTGGTTCTTCTTTGTATTTCAGGGAAATTAGTATTGCAGAGCAAGTAGATTATCTACTGAAACAAGCTACTAATGTAGATAATCTTTGCAACATGTATGAAGGTTGGACACCGTGGATTTGAGCGCTCTGTGACTTGAGCATCTTAATCCCCGTATCATGCAAGGAGTGGCCTCGGGCTTTGTTGGGTTTGTTCACGGCGAGGAATAGATCCTTTGGTCCGATCTTTTGCATGTGGTAATGAAGCCACCAAGGCCACGCCTTATTAGGCCTCATTGGTCTGGCCATACCCAGTACTAGCCTGCTGCCATTGATCACACTCTTTGCTTGATCCAAGCCTAATTGTATGCCTAGCTTCTGCCATCCCTTCAATTTCAATATTATGCAGGCAGATTTACAATTTCAGACTGTCATATGATTTTGCATGCAATGTCTCAGGACATGCTGCAGAAAAATCCAGAGCATGAAGCTGAATTAGTGAAAGATGAAAGAGGATTATCATGCCCTCAATGGTTCAAACAATATGCTACTGATTTGTCCACCCATTCCTTGCGTTGCGTCTGTGTCGATTTGAAGGGGTATGTTTTGAATATTGCATTCATGATGAAATGCTACATGGTACTGGGAAGAGTTGAGTTCTTAATGATCTGGATGTTATCCAATGCACTATTTCTTTCCGGATCAATTAATCTCTTGATAATCTAAGTTGAGCATCAGATGCATAGTCATACGATATTCATCAGGAAAGAGGTCACAGAATCAGCTGCACATTTCAGGTTTATTGGTTTCTACAATCAGCTGCACAAGACTGGATTTGGCAGTTAATCTTCCTTTGAGAAATGTAATCGGATTTTCTGATTCTCTGCCTCGATTTTTGTTTGATTGGCTCTAGCCGACCGATTTGTTATATGTAGGATCATGGGTCTTGGATTTTGGATGTCCCCATGTCAGTGTATCCTTCAATATATACTAGAAATTCCGTGGGACACGTGTGTATATGAAACTTGGCCCTTGGGCAATGGTATGAAAGTCCTTGTGTATATGTGCAAGTGAAATACTTAGTTATAATTGGGATTTTTATTTAATAAAGGGATTATTCTATATCAGTATTTATTGATAGTGATTAAATAATTGTATATTATTATTGTTTTATTTTGGTTGTCTTCAAACTGAAATATAACAAATATTTCAGACATTTTTAATAAAATATATATTAATATGATTATATTTAACTGATAAATTTATAAATTAAGGTTCTTATCTGTTGTAATTTGATGCAGACCCTGAGACTTGTAAGATTAGTTGATAGTAATATCTGAGATTGAGTTCCATCAGTGATGCTATTTGTGCGAAATTAAAATCGTGTGTCTTGCGTAGTTCTTTACCGTATTAGTTTGTATAAATAGATCCATGGGTGAATTTTTCTATTTAAAATTCTCTCTGTTTTTTGGGTAAAACTTTAAAATACTCATTTTAAGAGATTTTCCTTCACTCCCTGCCCATTTAGTTGAACAAACTAAAATTTCAAGTGCGCATAGTTCTTACCTGGGAACTTCGAACAGAGAAAGAAAACAACATGCGAAGTTTACTTGAGTTGTTGATCAATTGTATACTTTTTTCTTTGTCCCATCTCAAGACTTCATGGTATTTATTTCATAAAACCAGCCATGTATCTGAGCCAACAGAACACCAATTCCTAGCAAGGCACAAGTTTCTGTAAGACACTGCATTCTCATATTCCAAAAATAGGATAGATGACATGTAAAGACCTGATTTTGATTAAAAAAAAATTTGTTAAAAGAATTTAAAATTATAATTATTTTTAAATATTAATGAATTATCAATTTTTATAAAATATTACTTAACTGTCCTTTTTTCACCCCCAAAAAAATGATAGTCTTTTTTAAAAATATAATTATGGATTCTCATAATAACCTTTTTGATCTTCAGGTATAATTGTAATTTTTCTAAAAAAATATATTAATACGCTTTTGGATGCTTTTTTGCCAGTAATATACTTTTGGATTCTTAGATGCAGTTTTTTGGATTAAAATAAGAACGCCATATACCATGGTCTATGCAGCTGATTTGCACCCCTTTCCTGCGGTGACTTATAAGATAAAGATCACTACCAGAGTCGTGTCATCAGATTCAAATTCAGATCTGTCCCCCTGTTTTTTGTCATTGTTTCAAACAAAGCAAGCACACAGACTGACCCGAGAATGCGGGCCCCACCGTTTTCCCTTATCCACATTACCAACCTACGCATTATCTTTCCCTATAATACGCTACCGATCGATCATATCAGTCTCACTGGACACCTATAGTAACACAAGGAGAGTCAAACATCCTAATCCTCCTCAATTACACTTGACAGTTTCTTTCTAGTCCTTCCTATTATATATGTCTGGTCTGATTGATATGTGGACCAACGAGCTGTCCAAGCTGAAGGAGAAGGGTGAGGCCATGCTTCCTCCTCCTCTTGGCTCGACCCCCATGGAGCACGAGTCCAGCCAGGCTGGTCAAGACAAGGAGAAGGTGGGTTCAATTGGTTTGGCGGTGGCTGTCGGCAAATTCACCCAAGTTAACAAGCCTAGGTTGCTTTTTTCTGAGGATTCGGTTTCCATGCTCGTCACTTGCTTTAGCCCTTGAAGTTTAAGAAAACAAACAAAAACACTTTTTTTTTTCCAGTTTTGCATGTTTTGTCTGAGTGACTGGATTCGATCTGTACGATATATTAACATCCTTCTGAATTTGATTTGAACAGTTGAAAGAGTATGTACACATTGGATACTGTTCTATAAATTTGTAATAATAATAAGTATCCCTATGGTTAAAATTTGTATTGTGGCATGATTCCAAGTGAATTCTCTTGGCTTGTTTTGGGATTTATTAATTTCCAGAGAAGTATGTAGGGCTATTAATGATTTCAAATACTAATTTATTTGCGCACCACAAGATGGTTGAAAAATCTTATTATCTACGTAATAAAGGAACAAGATAATCTTTACTTATTTTTAAATAAAATATCATTATTACCTATTTTTCTTTAGTTCTACCCTGCTTCCTAAGCTATATTTTTCTTGTTTAGTATTTTCAATATTGTTATTTGTTTCCTAAAGTCAAGACACGTTTTATTATTTTGATTTTCCAATTCATGTACAGAGCTCCAATTATTCATTAGCTTTAGTTATTTTACTAGCTTCATTCACTTAAAATTCTAACCCACAAATTGCTTTTTACTTCACATGGTAATATTTGTATATGGGAAAATTTAAAATTAGGTTTTCCACACAATATGAGGTTTATTTCTAATTATATGTATAGAAAATATCTTGTTAAGAGAAATAAAACTTACTTTGGTGATCTCTATACTTTAAAGGTATTAATTCTGTTGGCTGGAGATACACTTAGTGCTAAGAAAAAAAGTTTAATTCCAAAATTAATGCATCAACTTTAAATTGAAAAAATAATTCCTTAATTAAACATTGGTGAAATTCCAATTAGTTTTTAAACTTCTTTTAAAACGAGAGAACTTGAATAAGAACCTTCTTATATATAACTCCGACGAGCTAAGGAAAAAATTGTCACGGGGTTTCAGGTTTCTTGTCAATTTCAACTAAAATTTTACTATTCATTGTCTTTCAAAATTAAAAAAAAAAACTCTAAATAAAAAGTGTAGAATACTTCATTTAGTTCCTAATATAAGATCTTGCCAATAATTTTAGGCATCTTAAAAAAATTTTGTTACACTTTAAACTTATAAGAAAAGTCCAAAAATCCTACTTTTAGTTTTTTATCCATATTAATTAGAGAACGTAATTATTATTAATTTTTATTCCATTCATTTTTTATTAAATATAAGGTAAGTTACAAGACTAATGATAAAAATAGTAAACTACCACATGTCATTTTATATTATGAATTAAAATAAACTCCATAATACACCAAATAATATGAATTAGACGGAGTATCAATTTTATAATTAGACATGACTTTATGTCTACATATTTTTTTGGCCAATTCTGCCAAATATTATTCGTATTCTTCAGCATATACGCTTTGAAATTTCAAACTGGAAAGAAAAGCAAAAGCTGGGTTCTACAAAAGAAAAAAAAAAAAGAAACTAATAAGAACGTTAATTTGTTTCAGGGGACGAATTCATTTTTGGACTTTTGTGACAAATGCATCTAATGAAAAGTTCAAAAATACAACCGAGTTGAGGTTGAATTTTCTTAAATAATGTCAAAGAAATAAGATTTATTTCTCAACTTTTTTTTTTTGACAAGGAGTATCTCATTAGACCAAAAACTAATTTCTCTCCATACAAAAGGCAAAGGATAGATCCTCCAATCAGACTTGCAGCATACAAAATAATTATAAATTGATTCCACAACCACATATTATTAAATTTGCCCCATACATAATAATTATAAATCAAATCCCCAATTATTTATTAAGGGACAGAAAGTCCATTCACATATGAGGCATTTTTTTTTCTTTTGACTTTCTCGGAAACTAGTTCAAATTATCTAGTGGCTAAGTTGAGACAAGCTTTCCATCTCACGTTGTTATTATCACATTCAGATGCCATACAGATACACTTTCCTTCATCATTTTTCTCTCTCTTCCATTATAAGAAATTGTCTTTATATGCTAATTTATTCCAATGAGGAGGCCGCGTGACGAACAAAATCATTCCAAGTCACATTTCTTTCGTTTTGGAAAAAAATTCATTTCAGCCCTCAGCCTTTCAGATATTTGTATTTCTTCGTTTTTTTTTTAAGGATTAAATAAATTCAGTGTTATATGCCTAAGAAAGATATTTCTTTTAGTATTGTATGGTGCGTCAAAAGAAATTATCCCACCAAAAACAAAACATCTGAAAGTAACTTATCGAATAATTCTTTCTTGTGTGAAGTTTCTTGAAGTTGTCATCACACACACATTTTTTTTTTCTGAAGATTTTCACTTAATTGCATATAATAAGTTTGAAACACTCTCAATGCTAGCTATTCAAGTGTATGAACGTAATCATATATGTAAATCTCATGGAGCAAGGACATCAAGAATTTAAAAAATAAAAAAATTGAACTTCGAAAAAACAAACCGAGTGTCCATGAAAATATAATGTTGATCATATACAAATTCTTTTTATTGTTAAGCTCCTTAAATATATCATTAATTTATTTTAAGAGTGTCAAAACGTTATTTTCTGAATTTTCAAATCCTTTTCTCTGCCCTTCCTATCCATTAAATCCAATAATTAAAGTGTACAGTAAATGTAGAAACTTCTGTGTAATGATGTCATCCTTTCCCATAAATTTCAAAACACTTCATATATTATCACAATCATCGTGACAATGAGCCACTTGGATCATTTTTTATTTAACAAATATAATATGTATTTAGAGAAAAAATAAATTAAAGAAAAATAAATTTTATACAAATTTCTATATTTTACCTCACTTGTTCAGAATATACTATGTGTTATTGTAAAAAATTTCAATCTATAACATGTAGATAAAAATAGAAACGATAGAAAGTAAATAAAAAACTATACACAATTTTTTTTATCTTTGTCGTTGTTAAAAAAAAATAGATGATACATTATTACATAAAATTTCATTTCCGAAAAATTATCCACCACACAAGCAGCCAATAGAAACCTCCCACGGAATATACTTAAACTGTGTGCGAGTATATCCTGTTCCTACGTGCTGCCACATCCTTATTCCTCCGCCTGCGTTTCACAATCTCCCAAATTTCCGTCTCCTTTCCCACCCGTTTCCTTTTATATTTTCAACAAAATAAAAAAAAAATAAAAAAAGCATATTAAAAAATCTCACTCCAGTTACAATATTAAATATCACTTTCTCTTATTCTATATATAACATATTTGGTCTGATTTTGAGTGTAGGATTATTTATAATATATGAGTAGTATTTATTATATATTTTTAAAAAATATTTTTATTTAATATATTTAAAAAAAATTAAATAAGAGATAATTTTTAAAAAATATTAAAATTTTTAAAAAAATTAAAATAATTAATTAATTTTAATTTCTTAATTCATGTGATTATGTGATTCGTTTAAAAATATCTTATATTATAAAAAAAATAGCTACAAGCATATTGCTTTGAAATGAGATTAAATATATATATATATATATATATACATATGAAAGAGATAAAACTCAAAATAATATACTTAAAACACCATCAATCTACCATAACCGATAGGTTGGTGATGAATTTAATTTCATTCTTTACTATCATTTACTTAATGCAATTATGATAATTTATTATGATTAACAGAGTTCCTCAAACGTTGAGTATTCTGTGATTCATGAACGCGCATTCTGTCTCGCTTTCTATATAAACCACAACCGGTGTCACCTCCGACGTTCATTCCAAGCACCCAAGTGCAGCGAAAGAAAAAGAGAAGAGGGGATCTTTCTAGAGTATCTGAAAGTGTCGGCCATGGCTGAGATGTGTGTGGGAGAGCTATCAAAGCTCAGAGACAGGCTTCTTCCTCGCAAGCCCTTCTCCCCCAATTCCAAATCCAAGGAATTATCTAATTCACAACCCCCATCATCACCACCAAACCAATCCATTCGTAAGAACGCACCACCTGCTGAGATGTCAGAAGCCACCGTCTCTTTGCTCATGGATCGCTTTGCGCCCTGCTGATATATTCATACATGTGTCTTTCTAGATTCGTGTTCATATGTTTATATGTATGTCTGTCTGCCTCTTTCGTCAGATCCGGGAGGAAAGTGTAATTAGTAAGTTCCTGTGTAATTATTAATGTAAATTGTATGATCTTGTGTTAAGGTCAGCTTAGGAAGAAGAAGACCATTAATTATGTTGGGTCTCAACATACATATATATATATATATAGCTAATCTGCATCATCGATCTCTGTTTTCTTTCTCAACTCCTTGAATTTTGCAGGCAAAAGAAACCCTCACCGATATAATCTTCAAGTAAGAGAAAACTTGGGTATTTCATTGCCTGTGCTAACTCTACACAGTTCTTACTTTTTAGAGTTCATTATTATTGCAAGATTGACTCTTTAAAAGAATAAAGCTTATTTATGTTATATCAGAAATAGCGAGAGATTAGAATATAACAGAACACATTCTGGATTCCACTGGGAAAGGGAAAAGAAACTCCAGAGTTTCGTTTTTAAATAACAGAGTCAACTCCAACTTATTCGAATCACACCCTAAAGAAAAAAAGAAAAGGGATTTTTATGCTTAAACTGTACTTGCGAACACATCAAGAATCCAAGGCTTCTAATGAAGCATAGTGAATGCAGTCATGAAGACGATCCGACAGGGACATCTAACAGTGGAGATTTCAAATTATGTAAGGTTTTTATTTTCTACTCCTTTTTTTTCTTTTGTGAAAAAGTAAGTTTTGTGCAAGACAACTTGCCACATCTTATTACAGGAGCCACATTCGCTGCTATCTTTTCACTCCACGTTGTCTGGGGAAAGTAAACCCTATACGTTAAATATGGCTGGTTGTGAACGTGAGCACATGTGAATGTGTTCTTTGAGGGCAACGAAAATTGTTCCAATTATAGCCTTCTTCTAAAATTAAAAACTACATTATGCTCATCTATAAAAAAAATTTGTGTTGAAATGGTATGTATATATATAGATATATATATATTTAAAAAAAATTGTATAATTTAGACGTCTCCTAAAAAATAATTTAGCCCTTTTTAGCCATGACAATTGCAAAAAGGCTAGGTTTAACTACTGGGAGCTGTAACTTGAATTTACGTCGTTGCTTTAACTACTAACAAACTTTGCGTATCACTGTTATATGTGATTTATATATCTTTCGAACCCTGGGAGTGCAGCCTCCCAAGCTTACTGCTATTGAGATTATGAGTAGAAATTCCATGGAAGTGCCTTTCAAGCAAGTTTCCTTTGTTCTTCTTTTTGCCAGAACATGACAATGATGCACTATCTCAAACCCAGGAAGGGTCTCTCAGAGTCAAAATTAGAAATTATTAGTGGCACATGATTTTCAAATCAAGATATTTTTCAAAAATATCTCGTTCATCAGTTGTCAGCTGCTAACTGGGTTTTTATCACTTTATGCAGACAACGACTAAATTGGTGATGTGAGTATGTGAGAGTAGATAGAGAAGAGAATAGAGAAAGTAGAAGAAGGAGTAGAAGAATATGAGAAAAATTGAGAGGATAAACAAAAAAGGGAGAAAAGAAAGAGTTTAAGGGAGAAAAATATAGAATAAGAGAGAGAAAAGAGATAACAAATAGAAGAGTTCAGATATAGAATTCAAGGGAAAATAAAAAAGTTTAGGAGAAGAACTCAAAATACATAATATTATTTAACTCATCTCTATCAAATAAGTATTACATAAAATCCTTTAAATAGGTAAAATATAGAAAACCTAATTCTAAAGTAATTAGGAATATTTGATACTCAAATAATCCTATTAAATCTTGAAAATCTAAAAGATATATCTAATTATAATAAAACCCTAACAGTAAAAAATAAAAATTTAAAGAAAAATAATAAAATTGATATTCTAATCCTAATACTATTAGATAATCTCTTTAATTTAAATCTAAGAAATCTCTCAGAAAATATCTAATAAATTTTATTTTTTCTAATTTAAATCTAATTAATGATTTTGGCTCCAAAGAAATACAGATTGGAAACCAACAAAAATAAATAAATAAAATCATCTGATAAAAAGAATAAGAAATTATATTGATATTACTTAAGAATCTTTTGAATGCCTTTTTATTTCCATCAATTGGCCACTTTGAACCATTAGAAAAGGTTAAATAAAAAGAGAGTTTTCTTCTCTATGGATGTTTATCATTGCACTTCAGCACGTGGGAAAGGTGAGAAAAATTAATTAAAATCTTTTGTCCGCGATTTTCATACAATTTAACTCTTCTTGTTTTTTTTCTTCTTTCTGCTCTGCGCCTTCTATGGTTTGATATGTACAAAGAATTTTGTAGCTCTATGACAGAAGGATACTTTTTTAATCTTTTCCTTGATTCTTCTAACTTTCTCATCCCCATACAAGAAGACTTGATGAATTGGAGAAGAAACATCAGGAGCTTGTTTGCTCATCAAAAGTTGAAGTAAACTCAGACTTCTCTCCTGCGACGGAAGGATCCCATTTTTCCCACACCATAACCTCTCTTGCATATCTGAGAGCTTCATCAACAGTATCAGGTTCCAATCCTGTGACCATTGAAACAAACAGCTTTCTGCTTGTATGAGAATAGAACAGTTCCTTAAACTTGGTAGCAATATATTGAAAAGCACGTTGAGCTAATGGAGGGCTATTGGTATAATTATTGACTCGGTTCTGATTCTTGCTGATCACCGGATTGAAGTCCAAAAACCATTCGCATCGTGCTAGAGGTATTTGTTCAATCTTTTCCTCAAGCAGATCGAATTTGTTCAGAATCAAAAGGAATTTCTTGTTAGTGAAGGAAGGATGAGTGATTATGTTTTCAAATAGATGCTTGGCTGCCAACATTTTGCTGGTGGAAACACCATTTCTGTCTACAGTATACTCATCGTAATCAGTTAAGGCAACACAGAACAAGACAACATCTATGTCTTCAAACATCTCCAACCACTTGCAGTTTTCTCCCAGGCTTCTTGGATGTACTCTGATGAGTTGGTACCTACACGTACATCATAAAGGTGTTGTAGGAAAACAATTAGCTGACATCATATTTGAACCACATAATTTGAACCTATGTTTTTTTCCTTTCATTATTAGCACTCAAAAACTTGACAGATAAAGGCCTTTACTATGGTAATTCAGGAGCATATAAAGGCAAAATAACACTCGACTAGTATGAAGTACTAAATTGGTAGCAGCAATCTTTCAAATATCAAAATGGGGTTTTTGTCCATAAACAAGTCGTTCTCAACCATTATCATGCCTGAGTGATGTTTGGAAACTCTTGGTTTAAACTCAAATAAGATTCAGTACATCACCCAGAAGCTAAAGATGATCACAAGGTTTGAGCTCAAAATTAAAGGTGATGCATTTATTGATCAACTAAAATTGCATGAAATGAGAGAACTTACCTGAGAGAAGGGTCATGCTGATACTCAGGGAACAAAGATTCCTCGGAACTTGTCTTTTTAAACGAAAATTCCACCGTAGTGAGACTATTGGATAATGTTATCCCCTCGGCATACATGATGTCCATGTCAGAGGGTTCATAGTCTACCCTGGAAATCTCAACAGCCTGCATCCAGTGATTTATTTAGACATTGATAATAAACTTGTATTCTTCTCTAAAGTGATGTGATGAACTTCATATATTCATAGCCTAATAATCTAAACCACCAAAAATTCTTATCACCATTTGTTGTTAACATATAAATTCACTTATTGTAGTAGAACTATAAATTAAATTTATTTTCCCATCTGTCTGGATTTACATAATCTCAAAACCGATTTCCAGTTAATTGATTCAAATAGTCTCATGCGTTCCTGATAATCCAAAAAGTCCAAAATATTGATACAGTGATGAACTTTTATTTAAACACTAACTCTGTTGAGCTCTCTTTCCCATTTAATCTTCTCATTTGTGTCAAGTCAATCATCCAAATCCTATAACCACACAGAAGAAAGAAAAAAGAGGCAACATAGAAATTTGAACATCCTCAAAACTAAAACTATTTGCATTAATATCAACACTTGGAATCACTCATGTTTAGTAAGCAAAAATGATATGAATATCTTACCCGGTCTAGAAAATAACTTGCACCTCTTGGTAGCATAGTTAGTTCATTTCTCCGGTTATATGTTGCCTGAATGGCTGCATCCCTCCACAGCTCTTCTACAAGCGGCGCATATTCACGAGTAGCTGCTGGAAATATTGCATCCAAGGTACCCGAAACCATACAGTTGAGAAGCCAATCTGAGAAAGGTTTCAGTCTTGGGCTAATGGAATAGATTGTTGTATCAGCAATTTGGCCTGTGTTCGTTGTTGCTAACTGAAAGTTAATAACTTCTCTGGGTAACTGAAAGTTAACTTTGATTGGGAGAAAAAAAAAAAATTACCAGCTGAAGTGGATTCATCAACAATATGTCTTTTCCTCTTCTCCAACAAACTCTCTTCAAAATTTGCACGCCCCTCCAGCAGTATACCAAGGTATGTATACAAGTTGCTTTGGATCACCAACTTGATATCGTTTCTCTCATCTTCAGAGAAAGGAACGTCATACAGGTGCTTGGCCTGAGATCAAATATCCAGTCTTTCAGGATCACTCTAAATCAATGATTATTAACAAGCATAAGTGTTATCCATACCTAATTACATGCAACAAAAGACAAGAAATGCCAAAATTCGGCAGAATAGAATGTATATCAGAAATTCTCAAAATATGGATCAAGTACAAAGCTTATCACCTGACCTCCAGACAATTAGCAATATGAGATGTTACCCAAAAAAAAAAGCACATTAAAGAGCTTCAGTTAAAAATGAATACCTTTATCTTCATTTTGTATTGAATGAACATCAAGTAGAAATAATTACAGGAGGAATGAAAATTAATAAAAGAATTATGATAACTTTCAGCATTTACAATCACAGCATGAATCATTCAACTTATCAATATCACGTTTTTCCTTTTCAGGCCATTAACAGTGCAAGAATATAGATACAGCATAAGCGCATTAAGAAAGAGTTCCCTCCGGCTGCTTTTGGGCTCCTACCTGTTTAAATATAGTACTTGTTCCAGATTTCATAGAACCAACAAGAAGAAACCTATAAAGGTTTTTCTGTACAAGGTTATCTTTGATTCTATTCTCTCCTTCTACTTCGCCTTCACCACTAGCAGCTATGGAGTTGGAAGGAACTGGTAGAGACAGCATTGCACAAACTATCTTCACTGTTGTCTGTAAAAGAGTATCCTCACAATCATTGATGAATGATATGGCAAGAAAAATCTAAAAATTGCAAGAGCAATCAACACACAGATTACCTTATTCCATATATTCCCCTTGGGATTCTTCTGTCCTTCTTCCTGGTAGGACCCATCTGCACTAACCCAAAAGTTAGGCGTTCCTTCACAAGGGACTCCTGCTATCTGCAAACAAATAACAGAACATACTTTGATTCAACATGCTCAGAAAACCTCAACAAATTATGGTTGTTCCCAGGACAACAACCTTTAGCATCTTGAGCTCTTTTTTAGTAATTTCTCGACCGTTTATTAACACGTCTGTGTTTCCATTGCTTGCATGTCTCTGTAGGTGACCTCCAACATCCAGCTGGGGGCTAATAATTTGACAGGGCCCTTGACCATCCTGTTCGGTTACAGCACAACAAATTTGAGTTGCAATTGTTAAAAGCATTAACAGTAAATCTGAGGAACTTAACCTCAAGAAGGTTGAGCTCCAATCAGATTAGAAAGACCAATATAAGAACGAATGGATAGTTTTCACCTTTCCCCAGAATCCAGATGCTTTATCATACCAGTAGGAGCCTGGTATTAGCTTTTTTGGAGGCTTGCGACAACGCATTAACTGCGTGAGCTGGTTTCGATCAAGAGGATCCCCATTCACAAAAACAAGCTCTGGGGGTATTTGATTAGTTTCACAATTCAATTCAGCATGCATTATTTGTTTCACTTGCTCCTCAGACAAGAGGTGCTTAAGCATTAGAGAACACTTTCCCTGGGTTCTCCTCATATTTTCATCAATTCTGTAACCAATACAAGTAATACATTTCCTTCCTTGAGGCATAGATCCCATGATTCTTATAACACAGTATCGGCAATACTTGGCACGACACACAATGCAAACCTCCTTTTCAGTGAACCGGTTTCCTCTATTGCATTTATAGCACGTGCCTTTCTTCCCAGTTCTCTCAGCATGTGGCTTCACAGGGATGCTTGCAACCTCAGAACCACCCAAGTTTTCATTAGTTACCACGTCATTTGATTCTGAATCAAGAAATGTTACAGCTGAAGGCCGTCTGGCATGTATCGGTACGTCATTAATATGGTCATCCTCTCTGCATGAAAAAATCTCAGAAGAGACTGACCCAGAGCTTGAGCCTGATTCTGCTGTATCCGAATTGGTGGGGTTCAATTCACTTTCAGGTAACTCTTCTTCAATTTCACCCCTACCAGAAACTCCAAATGACTCAGAAGTTTGAAGTCTCCGTGATCTATTTCCAGTACTGTATTTATCAGAATCATAAGTTGTGTTTAATGAACCTGACTTATCTATCCTTTCTACTGTATCAACCTTAACTCGCAAAGAGTGAGGGTTCGTTGACTCGGTGGATCCAGAGATGGCAAATTCAATAGAAGGGGATTTAGAATTTGAAGAAACAAGAACATCTCTATTAAGTTTCAGCTTTGTGTTCGATTTCACGATAGGTTGAATAACTGGCACGGAAAATTGATCAGCTGGAGAAGAAGCTATTGAAGCAACAGGGATTTGCTCGATTTTAAGAGGGGTCACTTTAGGGATGGAGAAACTGATAGGAGGGCCCTTGTACACAGTTGCAAACGAGCACTCATAGCTAGTATCATCACCGTCATCGTGAATTGATGAAGACACAGCAGGTCGCAATTTTCTCAGAAACGAAGCCATGAAGGATCAAATTACTATCATCCAAAACACTAGAACTTCACGAACCCAAATTGCTTCTTCATCACTACTATCTAGACCCCAAGAAGAAGTACAGATTTTTGGAAAAAGCCATGAAAAACACAAAAACCATAGGAACAACCCAGATATCCAAATGAGAAATTCACGGAATTTGCGCTCAGACCAATGTTAAAATGGAGAGAAGCAAGGTGATAAAGATCGGAGAAGAAGCTGGGAAGTCAACAGGAGTGAGGAGAGTGACTAGTAAACAAAGGCGACAGGAGGGAAGGGAAGGTTTGGACTCTGAGTTAATGAAAGTGAAGCGAACGCGTTCAACGGAAATTGCTGCGAAATGGCAAAGAAGGACGGAGAGGTAGGGGGAATGATCATGTGCGAACGTCCTTGAGTAAGATATGCAACCCCCCTCGAGGGATTGGAGGGTTATTTAAATGGTCAAACATAAGAAAAAAAAAATGAGGATTGTGCAGTGAAGAAGGGAGAAGCATGTGACTGCGTCTCCGAGAAGCTTTGGCGTGTTTCTCAGATAAACACGGCTGACTTATGAGAATAGTAGTATTAGTTGTAGTTGGAATGAATGAGATTGGCAAAACAAAGTTGAATTTGATAATAGTCGAAGTCTCGAAGATTGCATTTCCGCTGTTTGGTGGATCGAACCGGGGACTTTGGGAGTTGAGAAGCACACATTCTAACCATCAAATTCCAAATCCATCCTCGAAGATTGCATTTACCACCGGTGATTTTTCTTCATGCAATTAAAGAACGGGATTAAACTGGCTGTTCAACCGATTGGAACAGGAAACCATGCTAAGTCAGTATTGAACTGGTTAAAAATGGCTAGAATCGGTCATAAACGGCCATAAACAGTTCAAGAATCAGTTTTAACCCGTCAAATTTTTTTTAAAATTTTATTTTTAATTTAAAATAAAATATCATTATTTTTATACTAAATAGTATTATTTTGTGTATAAATTTATTTTCTATCATTATTATAATGTTATATAAATATTATTATGATACAAAATATTAATAATAATAAATTTATTTAATAAATAATATAACAATAGATAATTACTTGATTATTTTGTATTCCCAAATGAAATCATAAATAAATAATAACTTATTTAAATTTTAATATTAAGTTATGAAGTTTATTAATAATAATTTTTTTATTTTTTATATAATATATAACATATAAAATAAGAATATATTAATTTTAATTACGGCTCAACCTTAATGAACCATTAAACTTTAAATTGGTGTCTCGACCAATTCAATGACTGGTTCGATTTTTAATATATTGTTTTTCTTGCGTGAATCAAGTTAAATCTTTAAAGAGAAAATTTTTTTTTCCCACCCTTTAAATAGAAAGTTAAAAGAGAAAACAAAATATTGAGATTTAAGTATAACAATCGAATGAAGAAGAACGGGGGAGAGCATTTGGTGATTGGGGGGATGGAACCATGGAGGAAGGTGATCTGTTGGAACATAGCATGAAGAAAGTAAAAAAATTTCTTTAGAGGATAAGGCAATGGGGACGTCTGGCTCTAATGAATCGAATCTCTCTTATAAAAAGAAATTGTTGGGTGCGAAGACTTCTTTGACTAGTGTTGATACTTAGGGAAGTAGTGTTTTTTTATGAAGCATGGAAGGAACATATTAAGGAATTGAAAGTTTTCAGTGATTCAAAGGAAAAGGGTGGACACGCAAGTTCAAGGGATTTTGATGATGAAACATGCCCGACTCTTGTGATCTCCCAATAAGAATATGAAGCTTGGTGTGTCCCTTAGATGAAGTCTATAATTGTAAAGCTTCTAGGGAAAACAGTTCCTTTGAATTTCTTGAAAAATAGGTTAGAAAGAAAGTGGAAGACTAAGGAACCTTTTAGATTGATGGACATGGATAATGGATAATTTATTGCCTCATTCAACAATCAAGATGATCTTAATTTGGTGTATGCTTATGGACCTTGGTTAGTGGCTTACCATTATCTCCTTGTTCAACGCTAGAGACCAAATTTTGATCCTTGGAGTGCAAATTGCCATAGGAAAGTTGCTACTTGGATTCATATTCCAGTACTTCCTATGGATTTTTTTGGGAAAGAGGCTTTACGGAAAATTGGTTGCTTGATTGAGAAACCATTGAAGATTGATATGGTCATATCTCTGAGTACCAGAGGAAGGTTTGCTTGGATTTGTGTAGAGATCGACTTGTCAAAGCGTCTCAAAGCTTCAGTCCAAATTTTTTTATCAAAAACATCCAGTTATGTATGAAGAACTACATTTAGTGTGCTTTAATTGTGGCAAGTATGGCCACCGTAATGATTTTTGCCCTGATAATGTGTTTGATAAGAATATAGGTAATGGCCAAGGAGATAAGAGTACATATGTTCTGACTAGTCAGAAGATTGTTGGGGAAACCGAGGCAGCACAAAAAGAGAGGACAATCATGTCAACAGAAAAAGCGGACTCAAGTTTACGAGAACCCTATAAAAGGCTTCGTGATGAGAACAAAGTGGCTCGTGAAGTGAATGAAGATTACAATGAGGTGGCACCGCCAAGAGAGGAGGCATACAGCCCCTAGATGTTGGTGAAAAAATAGTTTAGGAAAAAATCCTTAGCTGTGGATTCTTTGGGTGTGAAAAAGCAAGTTTCGGGGAATATGATGAATCAAAAATTAAGGAATAATCGGTTAAAAGAATCGCATGAGTCACTAAAGATTGTGTTTTAAGGAGGAAATGGAACGAAAACATCCTCAAAACAGATTAATAAGGATCACCAAAGATATGGGAACGGGGTCTCAAATACTAAAATGTGGGTTCTAGTGGATAATAAAAGAAGAAGCAAAGTCAAAAGTGTGGTGAGAGGAAAGGACAATAATATTAGCTTGAGACATTTTGGTACTCGTAATACAGATGCAATCTCAAGTTTGGGCTTGGGCCAGCAATCCGTAAAACTTGGGAACTCAATTGCTACAGTAGATGGTAAATTAAATGGGCCCTTCATTTTTGGTAATGAGGAGAGTGGATGTGTGATTGAAGAAGGGTTTAGTGTGCTGAGTTTGAATCAGAATGGTCAGCAAATAGATATATAGGGGAGCCATGAACTTGGTGGGCCTGAGTTTGAGGATTTGTTAGGGCAAGATCATAATATTGAGAATGGGCTGAAGAAGGAAAATGTTTGTCCATTGGAGACTAACATGGGTTCTAGAGACCTAACAACTTCTTCTCAATTATTTTAATGAATTGTTTAATTTGGAATAGTTGAAGGACCAGTGCTAAATCCTTTCCTACCTTGGTTCGTGACATTTCAAGACATTATAGAGGTGATCTGTTTGTTATTTTGGAAACTTGGGCTAGTGGATCCAAGGCATGTCATGTTGCAAGATCACTGGGCTTTAGGCATTTTGAGATTGTTGATGCCAATGGCTTTAGTGGTGGAATTTGGGCTCTTTGGGATGATGATAAGTGGCACATACAAGTCATTGAACATTCAAATCAACTTATTCACTTGTGTGTTGAGGGTGGTCCTGGCAAATTTTTTATATCTTGTGTTTATGCAAGTCCTAATAATGTTAAGCAAAGGGAACTTTGGACGAAACTTTTAAATATCAGTAACCATGTTGAAGGTCCTAGGTGTTTGAGGGGGATTTTAATAGCATTGGTTATGCACATGAGAGACGGTCAAATGCTTGCTGTAGCTCTTTGGTGGACTATGAGTTTTATGATTTTTTTAGTGATTTGGAGCTTGCAAATTTGGGTTGTAATGGACTATTTTTCACTTGGCTAAGGGAAAATTGTGAAAGCAAACTTGAAGGATCTTGGTAAATAGCAATTTCTTGGAATATTTTTCTAATGCTTCGGTAACCAATCCCTTTTGGTTTAAGTTAGATCATAGACCAATCCTACTCCGTATGGTACCCGAGGATGGCATACAAAAGTTTGAACGACTGTTTAGAGTTGTGGCTCCTTAGGTGCTTCATGAGGATTTTAGAAGGTTTGTGAAAGATACTTGGGATAATAGTAAGAGTTGGGTTGATAATGTTAATAGCTTTGTTGAGAATGTTCTAATTTAGAGTAAGGAAGTTTATGGGCATTTGGGTTGTCAGAAGAATCATATCCTTAGAAAACTTGATCGGCTAAATTGTGATATTACTAGAAGTGGGAGAAGATCTTCAATGGATCAATTGTAGAGACAACTTTGTTTGGAACTTGAGGAGATTATTATTCATGAAGAATTATTGTGGGCTCAAAAGGCTAAATGTCATTGGTTCTCTTTGGGGGACAAAAATTACAAATACTTTCATGTTCAAGCTAATACAAGAAGGAAGTATAATAAAATTGAAGTTATTCAGGATGATCATGGTAAATGGACTTTTGATGTTAAAGCTATTAAAGCTCTTGCCACGGAATTTTTTATTAATCTGTTTAGGGAAGAGGGTAGTAATTCGGACATGTTGGACAGTACAATTTCGTTTCTCATTTTTTATTACTCATAATTAAGTAGAATGGCTAATAGTTTTTCTGAGAAGGAAATTAAATGAGCAATTTTTGGTATGGGCGACTAAAATCTCCTGGACTAGATAGCTTGAGTGCTTTGTTTTTCCAGAGTCAATGGAATCAATTAGGACCCTCTGTGATCAACTTTGTTAGGTCTATTTTTACATATTCTTCTCAGGTACGTGATGTTAATAACACTTTTATTGTTCTTATCCTAAAAAAGGAACATTCAGTGACTATCAAGGATTTTCATCCTATAAGTCTATATAATGTAATATACAAAATCATCACAAAAGTTGTGGCTAATAGAATTAAAAATTTCTTGCCTAAAATTATCTCTCTCAATCAGTGTAGCTTTGTGCCAGGGAGATTGAGTGCAAATAATATTATTATTACTCAGGAAATTATTCATAGCATGAAGAATATGCATAATAGGAAGGGCTTCATGGCTATTAAAATTGATCTTGAAAAAGCCTACGACAGGCTTCGATGGGAATTTGTCAATGATTGTCTCAAGGAACTCCAGATTCCTCATAAATTAATTGATGTGATTCGGTTTTGTATCTCTATTCCAAAATGTAGATTCTTTGGAATGGGAGCAAAGCGGAGGAATTCATTTCGTCATAAGGTATTAGACAAGGGACTTGCCCAATTGATCCAGGAAGAGGTGGATGAGTACCCATTCAATTATCTTGGAATAGACCACTTATATCTCACCTGTTTTTTGTTGATGATTTGATTATTTTTATTGAAGCTAATTTGAACCAAGTGGAGGTTATTAAGAATCACTTGGGTAAATTTTGTGAAACTTTTGGTCAACGAGTGAGTCAGAGTAAGACTAGAGTTTTATTCTTTAAAAATGAAGACTCTAGTAAAGCTAACCAATTGAATGCAGCATTGTGTTTTACTAACACAGATGCCTTAGGGAAGTATTTGGGTGTTCCTTTTTATCATGAATGAGTTTCTAAGGAGACGTATCAATATGTGGTTGATATAGCAAAAAATAGACTAGGTACTTGGAAAACTAATTTTTTGTCTTTTGCGAGGAGAAATACTCTGATCTCTTCAGTAGTAACTGCTATTACTAGTTATGTGATGTAGACCTCGGTTATCCTAACAAGTTGCTGTGAGGATATTGATAAACTTGCCAGGGGATTTTATGGGGCTCAACTAACAAAAAAAAAGAAGAAGATACATTTAGCCCCTGGAGCACAGTTTGTCAAGAGAAGAAGGTGGGAGGGCTTGGTCTTTGTCATACTAAACAGCAAAATCAAGCTTACATGATCAAAGTGGGATGGCGTTTAGCTCATAATAGGGATGCCATGAGGGTGAAGGTTGCAAGAGGCAAATATAATGTGAGAAAATTATCAAAATAAAAAGGTGTCTCTTAAAGGATTCATGAATTAATTATGACTCTTGAAATAATTCATGAAAAATCATAAAATTCATGAAATATGAAAAGAATTGACTTTTGCCTAGATTCATGAATCATTACAATATATATTAATCATATGAAAGGAAATGACTTTTGTCTAGATTTATGAATCATTACAATTTACATATATTAATCATATGAAAGGAAATAACTTTTACCTAGATTCATGAATTATTACAATATACATATGTTGTTTAATGCATGTATCTTTTTATTAAAAGAGTCATGTTGTTTCAAGATGTGCCTTCTCATTCCCCATAAATAACTCACAATCTTCCATCGTTCTATGATTCAAGAAATCCAATTTTATTTATTCACACTTGTTTCAACATATACAAACTTACTTACCTTTATCTTAAGTGTACAAAAGATAAAAAATAAATTACCACTTTATAAAAGTCATTGTTGTACAGATTTGAGTTTTGGAAGTATAACACCTACTCAAGAGTCTTTATTATATCCTACAGGAAATTTATCATCAATCTAAGTTATACCCAAGATTTGGAAATTGATGGGGGCGAATTAAGTCTAAAGGAAAGTGTTGTCCACACCTTAAATACTTGTGCACAACATTTTCTCCAATCTCATTTTCTTCTACACTTTAAAGTTTTATCCCCTCCAACAATCTTTAGACTTAATCTCGTTGAATTCAAATGTCTTTTTTGAAGGATTTGACTATAAATTTTGTGAAATTGGAGAGGTTTGAAGGAGGCAATTTTCTGAGATAGTAGAAAAAGATGAAGTTTCTACTCACTACTTTAAAAGTGGCATATGTCCTCACCACTTCCAAACTCAAAGAAAGAAAAGGAGAAACTATGACTGAGGTTAGAGAAAGGTAAAAATGGGAGAATGATGATTACATTTACACTGAACACATTCTAAATGGACTTGGTGATTCCCTTTTTTATGTTTATCAAGAGTACTCAACCTCTAAAGAACTATGGGAGAAACTAGAGGCAGAATATATGCAAGAGGATGCAACAAGTAAGAAATTTCTTGTTACTCATTTCAATAATTATAAAATAATTTATGGAATATCTGTTATGGAACAATTGCATGAAATCGAAACATATTTTGAATAATTTCAAACAACATAACATGTATATGGATGAAAGTATCATTGTCTTCTCAATCATAGAGAAACTTTCTTCTTCATGAAAAGACTTGATAAAGAGTCTTAAATATAAAAAGGAGGATATCTTTCTTGATCAATTGGGGAATCATCTTTATTTAGAAGAGGAGTATCGGAAACAAGATGATACTAAAGACACCAATGCTCATGGAAAAATACATGTGGTAGAGGAAGGATAATCCAACAAGACTTCTAAGAAAAGAGGGAAGGAAAATGACGAATCTAATGGACAAAATAGCCATAAGAACAAGGAAAAGAATGGTAAGTGTTGCTTTTGTGGGAAGAATGGTCATTACAAGAAAGAATGTCATTTCTTCAAAAAGAAGAAAGAAAGCAAGTCTTCTTCAAAAGACAATCTTGTGGCTATTATTTCTGAGATCAACATAGTTGAAAATAATGAATCATGGTTGGTGGATTCTGGAGCAACTTGTTATGTGTGTAAGAATAAGAATCTATTCAAGACATTCAAGGAAAAGGATGAAAATGTGCTCTACATGAGAAATGCATCAAGTGTCCAAGTTAAGGGCAAAGGGACTGTTGAAATTGAATTTACTTATGAAAAACTCTTACTTTAACAGATGTATATTATGTACCAAAAGTTAGAAAGAATTTAATTTCTATACCCCTACTTAATAAGTTTAGGTTTAAGTTTGTTTTTTAGAGAGACAAGTTTATTCTGTCTAAGGGAGGAATATTTGTAGACATGGGTTATTTATGTGGAAATATATTCAAATGTAATGTTGCTTAAGTTAATAATAATGTTTATTATTATACTTGTATTATTTACTCTTGTAATATACAATGATATTATTTATGTCATAGTAATTATATTAAATGAGATGATAAATATTGACTTAATTCTAAAATCTATAAGAAATAAAAAATTATACATTATTTGATTAACTTGACAACATTTTTCCCTAGAATAGAAAAATGTTCTAAAATATTAGAATTGATTTTAATGATATGCATGGTTGGCTTGCTAGAAGTTATAAAAAGTATTTTATGACTTCTATTAATGATTGTTCTTGATACGGTTGTGTTTCTTTAAGATATTATATTGAAAAAATGTGACTATTCAAAAGTGAATTTATGAACATGCATAATGAATATTTAAATGAATATTTGATATGTTTATTCAAATTCATGAATGATCATGTAAATTTAGATAATCTTTTTGTATGATATGAATATAAATTTGAGATTCAATAATTACTTGAAAGGAACAAGTCACTGTAGTTTAATCTATAGTGGTAATTCTCCAATTTTAGAAGGATATACAAATAATAGTTGGGTAAGTTATTTAAAGGACCATGCTTCTACAAGTGCATGAGTTTATACTCTTGGTGGGGACACTGTTCTTGGAAATAAACCTATATTACATATTTCACCATGAGTCAATAGCACAAATATCTATCTATCATGATAGTCAATATACTCTTTCAAAGGCTTATAATCAAGTTTATAATGGAAAGTCATGACACATTGGAATAAGATATAGTTATGTGAAGAATTTAATTGTGAATGGGGTAAACTCTTGTTAGTTATATAAGGTCTGAATTAAATCTTGCAGATCCTTTGATAAAAAGGCTGACAAGGCATATGATGTTGAAAACATTAATGGGGGATGGGATTGAAGCCCATTAAATCATAATCACCAATGGTGGAAATCCTATTTACACTTAATTAATGTTAAGTATTGAGTTCAAAGGTAAAAGTACATTATTAGAGTGATTGCAAGTACTTGAAATATTATCTATCCATCCCAACGTTGAAAAGTACTTGGCTACTGTAGATTTAAAGGAAGGCTGAGCTTTAACTCTTAATAGATCTGTAAGCATATATTTGCTGGAATACCTATCATGATATTACTCTTGACAGAGTCTACCTATATCAGAGTAAAGTGGGGCTACTTTAGGGAGTCCAAGGGCTTGGCTCTCAAACTCTTATGAAAATGATACTAGACACAAGGCCATATTAAAAAGTGTCTACTAAAAGTGACATACAATGGTATGAGATCTTATGCATAAATCATACACGTCTATTTAAATGGATTAATTGGTTCAAAGCTTGTCTACTATATTAATTCAGATGGGTGAAACCATGCCTTACTAATTAAAGATTCAAGTCTTTAAGACACCTTTACCAAAAACATGAGATTTCCGAAGTGATAAGAGTTTGTTATTTTTTTTTTAAAAAAAGTTCATTTTGAAAATGGTGGGGGATTGTGAAAAAATTCTCAAAATAAAAAGGTATCTCTTAAAAAATTTATGAATTAATTATAACTTTTGAAATGATTTATGAAAAATCACAACGTTCATAAAATATGAAAAGAAGTGACTTTTACCTAGATTTATGAATCATTACAATGTACATATATTAATCATATGAAAGAAAGTGACTTTTATCTAGATTCAGAAATCATTACAATATACATACATTGATTAATGTATGTGTCTTTTTATTAAAAAAGTTATGTTATTTCAAGAGGTACTTTCTCATTCCCCATAAATAGCTCACAATCTTCCATCATTCTATGATTCAAAAATTCCAATTTTATTCATTCACACTTATTTCAATATATACAAACTCATTTGCTTTTATATTTAGTGCACAAAGGATAAAAAGCAAATTACTACTTTATAAAAGCCATTGTTGTTTAGACTTGAGTTTTGGAAGTATAACACCTACTCAAGGGTCTTCATTATATTCTATAGAAAATTCGCCACTAACCCAAGTTGTACCCAAGATTTAGAAATTAGTGGGGGCGAATTAAATCTAAAAGAAAGTGTTGCTCATACCTTGAAGATGTTGCACAACATTTTCTTCGATCTTATTTTTCTTCTACACTTCAAAGTTCCATCCCCTCCAACATATAAGTGTGGCAATGATTTGTTACCTATCATTGATAAGAAGCGTCCTGGCTTTAGGATTTGGAATCGTATTAAAATGTGTGAGGGTATGTTTAGAACGATATTGAAATGGTGCAGCATTCTAATGTTATGCAGGCTGTTAGATGGAAATATGAGAAGCATGGATGTTTTTCTATTAAGTGTACTTATAAGGCCTTTGAGAAGGATTCTCTTCCCCATAATCTAATTTGGGGAAGGATTTGGAAAGTAAGGGTCCATAACAATGCAAGACGTTCGCATGGCTTATGATGCATGATAGATTGACTACAAATGAGCCCAAACATAAACATGGGCTTCATGCGTCAGGGTTTTGTGATTGTTGCCCAAACACAATTGAAGACACCTTGCATGTCGTCAGAGATTGGAGCATCAAGTTGCAGGTAGTTGATCGTAAGTTGAATAAAGAAGCTAATTTCCTTGCTAAGCAGACTCTCTCAATGCCTGTTAGACTTCAGTTTCTTTCTCCTACTACATTTACCCTCCACTTAGCTAAAGAGAGAAAATAGGGAGGGGATAAAATGAGGGGAGAGAAAATAGAGAGAAGAAAAAAGTGAGAGGAAGTGATTTTCTCTACATATGATTGATTGAACAAAAGAAATCGGGGATGAGAGAAAATTAACTAATTGTACATTGATAATAATACCCTTATTATTTTTATAAATATATTTACATATTATAAAACGTGTTATTCTACTATATTATTTACATAATTTTCACATCATATTAATAAATAAAATTAAAATGTAATTTTAATTTTAATCTTGATTTAAAATTATTTTATCCAATCTTAATTTTATTAAATTTTTAAAATCATTTTTATACATTGATTTCAAAAATTTTAAAATAATGCTAAAATAAAAAATATATAACATATCAGTATTTAGATATAAAATCAACATAAGTATTTTTCTCTAAGAAACAATATAACATTACATTAAGAAGCAATACACCATAATAAAGACAATGAAAATAAAATTTGACACAATAAATATAATTAAACATAATCTAATTAGAATACTAAAATGATAACTAAGCTCAAAATTTAAGGCATTTATCTAAATTACGATTAAATTTAAATATAGTTCTTATATAACAAAGTCTCCATTTAAATTTTAGAATAAGAGTTTTCTCTCCAAAATCTCTTCATTTTGGGGGAGAAAATTTGGGGGGGAAATAATGTGGAATCTATACATTATTTTCCCCTCATTTTTTTCTTCCCCTCACTTTTCTCTCTTTAGCCAAGTTCCCCCTTACTTTTCTCTCTTTAGCTAAGTAAAAAAAAATATAGTTTTCCCATCAATGTTTTTCTCTACTTTTCTCTCCCCCTCTTTTTCACCAGTGCCAAGCAAAGCGTTAAAGCTTCAATCTGGAGAGGGAGTATAAACTGATTTTAGTTTTGCTTTTTCGTTTTTGGGTTTTCCTATGTTATAAAAAAAAAAGAATGGGGAAAAGGTATTGGTCGATCACTTCATTATTTTTAAGTTTTTATAATTTGATTTAACTGAAGTAAATTTCAACATATATCTATATATGAAAGAAAAAATTCTTTTTTGGTCTGGAATGAAAAATATACTTAAAAATAAAGCAAAGCTCATAAAATATTATTATAAAATAAAAAAAATAAACATTCACCAAAAAGGCTCTCATGTAGTTAGTAAATAGTTAAGTATCTTAAACATATTGTTCTTGAATCTCTCTAAAAGATAGCCTTGGTGTTTGGAAAAAAAAAAATTCAATATCTGAGTTTTGAATTTCGCTCAAATTTTGATGAGCCTAAAAATAAAATTCAATAGTTATTTATCTACAACAAAAATACTCCCACAAATATTTAATATAAAATTAATTTAACTGAATTACACACATTAAGAATAAGAGTTAAAATTAATTAATTATCTTAATTTTTTTAAAAAATCATAATATATTTCTAAAATTAACTTTATTGAATTTATTTTTTTTTATTTTTCATGATATTATTGAGAACGATGCTATATTTAAATTAAAATAAATGGCTCTACAGGGAGGAATAGTAAATTAAGGTATCCCGCGCGCAGGAACTTAAACTAACCTTGGAATTGTCATCAGTCATCACCCCTGTTGGTGTTATATTGGTGACGTCAAAGATATGCCGCAAATTTGCAAAGGCCACGCGACAACAAATGGCACCTAGCGGAAGACGCGTATTCACCGACCCTCCATCCTAAACACAACACACCTAACATTCTTTAACGATTCCTACCCAAGCTATTCTGCTTTGAATCCCTCACCATCCTTATTTTTCCACAAATACATCTTCCATCTGCCACATTGTAATTTCAATTTTCTCATTCCCTCTTCTCCTCCTAAATGTGAGATATTTCTTAAAAATAATATTTAATTTAAAATATAAAATATCTTATGAAGTTATTTGGTATATTAATTATTTTTTTCATTCATATTCTTGTTTATAATAAATAAATATTATGAAAATAATGTGATTAATGAGGATAAATGATAAAAAAATATTTAAATTTCTTAACAAATTTAATAATTCAACTCATTTTCTTAAAATAAGTAAGATATTTAAAAATTTCTCATATTTAAGTTTGGAAGAAATATAGGGGAAAATTACATACAAGAATCAAGTAAACAATATTATTACACTCAATGAGTTTACAAAATTTTGGAAACTACCAAGAAATTTTGTGAAATTAAAAAAATGTTAAACATTAAAAAAGGCTCAATTTACTTTCTTCCTTCCTTCCTCCCTTAGTGGCAGTGAGTTCTGCAAAGATCATATTGTAGTTGTAAATTTCCTAATATTAGTTATAAATGACAAGTCACTCACAAAGATCATATTTTGAAAGTAAATCTACTACGATCACTTGTTACTCAGTTAAAATGACTCATAAATTTCCGAGTATCAGTACTAATTGTGAGTGAACCTACAAGTCATATTTATTCCTATGTTTCTTTTTTATATGTGCTTTAAAGTTTTAACATATATATTAAAAATATCATTATTATGTCAAAATTTATTTTAAATTTTTTAATATCCCTTTTATTTATTTCACTCATCCATTATTTTCATAATTAATATCATCTTGAAATTTTAAAATAAATATTAAAGTCTAATTAAAAAATAGCAATAAATGTTGCTTTGGACTTTAAAAAAAAAGTATAAATAGTAACCAATTTTTAGAAAATAAAAACAGAAATGGAGAATGTAATCTACTTTTAAAAAAACGTATTTCTATTTATTTATCATTTTAAAAGTTCAAGATAATATTAATTACTATTTTTTAAATAATACCCTTATTTATTATTTTAAAAATCAAATATAATATTAATTAATTATTTATTAATTCATTTCTTTAAAGGCATATTAGAAAATTTGAAAAAAAAAAATTTAACATATTAATTCTATTTTTTATTTGTGTGCTAAAAGTTAAAAGACATAAAAAACAAATGGAGAGGATATATATGTACCTTTAAAAAATTATAGGAAACCTAAACTATATAAACTTAACGAATTAAATCATTTTTTAATTCAAACTAACGAAATTACTTGGTTTTTCTCTTGAGTCATTATAATAAAGATGTAGATATCTTTAATTTCTATATCTTAAAGAGATTAATTTTCATTTGTCAAGTAAAAATGCTCCTAGTGCTTATAAGGGAAACAAATGATAAAGATAGAAGTAATGTGAAGATGAATAATAAGAAAATAACACAGATTAAGTCAATTTTCTTTGTGGAATGGGTCTTTATATGCAGTCCATTCTAGAAAATAGAGATTACCAATTTGGAATTGTATATTACTATATATAGTTGGTGTGAAAGAAAACACTACCCCCTCAATATATATATATATATATATATTCAAAGACGATATTCCTATATCAGATATAAAGATGCATTTATTTAAGACAATGAAAACAAATTTGATAAGTAAATGTGATAATGATAGTAAGAGGACATTAATCTCTGATAAATATTCTCTCTCTTTTGAAACAATTGTTACATTGAGATTTTTTTATTTTAAAATAATTATTACTTTATACTCTCATTAATTTAAAATATAAGTTCTACTTGACTAATTACACAGAAAATAGTTTTACTCATTAAATATGTTAAAAAATACATTATTTTCTAATAGTATGTCTATTTAATATATTATATTTAAAATATGTTACCTCTTCTATATTTAATTGTAAATATGAGCAAAATAGGAAAAAAATATTTAATGTTTTAGAAATTATCAAATGAGACATATATTTTAGATCAAATTAAAATAAACTTTTGAAATAAGACTTATATTTTGAATTAGAAGAAGTAATTTTCAAGTGAGCATTAATTATAATTGGACAAATTTATCCTTAATAATAATAGAGAGAGAAAAATATTAAGGAGTATTGTATACTACCTCCAGTCTTAAATATAAAGAAAAAATAACCATCTCACAATTTTTAAGAAAATTGGTTAAAAGTTGTTAGCTTTCTTAAATGTGTTTTAAATTGAATTTTTTCCTCAAATACCCCTAATATTGTTTCCTAATTTAATGATACTCATCTATTATATACAATTAAATGAGAGGCACAATTGAAAGAATTTCTTAAATACACTAACCGTATAGTTACTTTTTCTTATAATTTGGACCAAGACACCTCTATTAAAATTTTGCTTATATATGAGAAAGGAGAAAATAATTAATAAGGATAGAATAGTAAAATATAATTAAATTTTGTTAATTTTTAAATTATTTATTAGCTTTTTTAATCTTCATGTATAACTCTGAAGTAACAATTATTTCAAAATGAGGGGACTAATTAATAGTAATGCTAACCAACTAGATAAAATATTAATTTATTTTGCTTACTAGTTCTAAGATATTAAAAGATTTAACTTTTGTTGAACTAATCAGCTGTTTAATTTATATATGAATGGTAGATAAGACATAAAAAAAGGCTAGAAAATAAGTCAATTCATGTTGGTTTAATTGATAAGAATATTATATTTTATGAGGGTGTAGGTTTGAATCCCAATATCAATATAAAAATATTGTTGACGGGTAACCTGTAAATGACATATATATATATATATATACACACACACACATATGTAATACTAAAACAAGAACATTTCTTTCTTTCTGTCGTTTTTCTTGCGACCCTCTATCCCTTGACTAGATATAAAGAGTCTCTTTGATTGATGAAAAAGTTGAAAGATATTACTACAGAAGTCATAAATTTTTGGCGAGTTTATGTAACAGAGCTTCTCATATAATGGGTACAAAATATAATAATAAAACTGAATAATTTACTTATCAATCATCTGTACATTTAACTGATCTAAAAAACTTTTTGAAAATTGTATTCATCTTTTTAACATTTAAATACTATTGAAAATTTGTAGGGAAATAATAAATCAATAGCAACAAAGTTGCATAAGAGAAATCAAGAGAATAAAAAAAGTGTTTCATGAAGTTTTAGAGAAACCACATTATTGCTTATCAATAGTGTAGCTTTATATTAATTTTACATGTCATTTTGATGATGATCAAACATAGAACGCTATTGATGAATAGTGTATATCGACCAATTCATTAATGACGAAAATACGTTAGCAAATTCTGCAGTTGCCTTACTAATTAATTTTAAGATAGGCAAGTTCACCCAAAAACAAAAATACAAGATGGGCAATTGCCCATAATAATGGGCTTGGGCTCTGGATCAAAGTACGAACACAACCAATACTAATAAACAAGGCCCGTGCAATTGATTCCTCAATCACAGGTGCCCCCAAGTTTGCGTGTGTTTGTGGGTGTGTATGCACACAAAGACATAAAAAATATAATTACATTTTCAATATAATAATTTTAATATATATATATATATATATACACGCCCCTGCGATTTGAAAAAAAAGTAAAACACCCATGTCAAATGGGATTATTTTGCTCAACTATGTTAAATTAGGTAGAGTCTTTTGTGTTTTCTCACATACACACTTAAACGCACATTTTAAAATTGATATATTAAAATTTAATTGTAAGAATTATATATACTTTTTGCGAGATGGAGTGAAAATTGTTCTTCCTTTTCTACGATTGATCATACTTCCCCCATCACCCTGTTTTATTAGTTATTTATCCATCAAAATCGTGTTAGAATAATTTTATTTTAATATGGGGATTAGGATTAATCAATTGTTAAATTTATAAAATCATGTTACAATTATGTAAATGTCTGGTAATTATTTTGTACACCTTATTAAAATGGATTACTCATTTTAATTGAATAAAATAATAAGTTGGAATACTTAATTTTGATTATTTTACAACTTATATACCAATTTGAAGTCTGTGATCCAATTTAAATTGAGTAAGGGGTAATTTTGTCATTTCGAAAATTGGAAACCCCTTTCTTTATGACATATAAGACTCATTAGAAACCCTAATGGGTCTCATTCCCTTGCTTCTTACTCCTCTTTATCTTATTTTCTCTCAAAATGCAAGTGGGTTGAGGATTCTTCTTCCCTTTCATCATTTATGTGATAAACATGAATCCCACATGGATTTCAAGTTGGGAATTTTGTTCCTCCCTCTTCAAGTTTCATTTTAGTATGTTGTGTGTAACTAAATCTAACGTGGGAGAAATCGGATATAAAAGTTGCATATTGACCATGAACCCTAATTAATTAACTTTTGAGATTTTCAATTTCTCGCTTGTTTGACTTTTTTTGCTTCGATTAACTGTTGTTTAATGTTACCGGATGTGTCTCACATATTTCATTGTGGTTTAATCGAGCAAGTAACACGCTGATTATGCTGTCCAAACATGAAATTTTCAAACTTTTCTAGTTGTGGTTCCATGGATTTCTATGATGGAAACTCTTCTTGTGGGAAATGTAGAAAGAATCAATTGATTGTGTATATGGTGAATATTATATAAACTATAAAATTTTTAATGCATTTCACGGTAAATAATATAGTTGGATATATAAATGTTAATATATTGATGATATGACCTACAAATAATCTTTTGTTTGAGTATAGGTAAAACGTATACATCCCATAAGAAGGATACGGTGATTGCCATTCCTTCTCAAGCTGCCATTCTTATTTCAACACTCACTTTTTGAAAATAAACAACGAAAAAAAATAAAGCCTTTTCCTTTCTTTCCAAGTAAACCAAATACAGAAAATAAAATAAAATCAATCAATTTCATCTTATATATCTATTTGCTCTCCATTTTCCTCAACTACTGCATGGATGATGGAATACACGTTCTTGCTTCTTATCAAAGATTTGCCTGCGAGCTACACTTATTTGATACAACTAGCATTGTCTTTTCCCCCAAATATTATATGTCAGAACTCAAACCAAATATATATATATATATATATATATGAAGTTCCAAACCTTTTTTTCATGTCAAACTACAATTAACATCTAACAAACACTTGACTCACCACCAAACACTTGATTCAATTGGTAATAAATTATACCAAGTTAATAAGAGATTTTAAATTTAATCCACCATTTATGATTTTACTTGACTCAATTCGAATTAACAAAAGTAAAAAAATAACTAATGACTCAATCTCAAACAATATCTCAGAACTCAAACCAAAAATTGAAGTTATCCACAAACAATAAACTTTACACTTGGTTATTTTTTTGTTGTCCATAATATATACAAACTACAATATCTGCCCCTTCTTTCTAAACCCAAAAACTTTGAAACGATTCAGTCTCAACACAAAGAATGTCATTATGCTCTCTAAGGAGTGTGTATTGTGTTTGATGCTCGTGCATTGCATTTTTCTTCTGCGTGGCAGGCTCCTGTTAGTCCCTTCCCCATTAAGCCTTGCGGTTGCAACTTTCCACGTTTCACCCAATCACAAACCATGAAATTTTACTTTAGGCCCGCGTACCTACCTGACCGTCCATCTAGATTAACGCGTGGCCACAATCGCAGTTCAAAGTGCGTCACCTATCGTCATTCTCTTTATCCATTTTCACACATATGAGGGCATCCTACTTTTGTTCGCGTTGCTCCCATTTACCATAGGCGAAGGAAAGCTGAATCTCTCAACTGATGAAATATTGGTCGCGTGAGTATTACTTCCCCAGCCCTGTACCATCCTCATCTCCGGAGCGTGAGGAGACACGCGCCACACCTTCACGGACTTGTCCAAGCTCCCCGTGTAGACCGTCCACCTTTGGCGTTCGTTTTCTTCTTGTTCTTCTTGTTCAGCGGCTATGCACTTGACGGGTCCGGTGTGACCTGTCAGAACCGAAAGAAATGTGTGGGACCCGTTCACCTCCCTCTTCCACACGCAAACATTCTTATCGGCCGACCCACTGAACACCAGGTTCTTTCCGGCTGCTAAGCAAAGCACCGCCAGCTTGTGGCCTTTCAGGACACCGCCGTGCCTGAGGTTATTCTTCGGGAAACGTTCCCACAGGTTCACCACCCCGTCCGAGGACCCGCAATATAAAACCGTCGACCAACCGTTAACCGCCAAAGCTGTTACGGCGTTCTCCTGCTTCAACAGAACTCGATCAAGAACGTGCCTCGTCTTCCCTTCCCACGTGGTGTCTCTCCTCCACATCTTCACCGTCCCATCTGCCGAACCCGTGAAAACGAAGCACTGGAACCCAGCCACCACCGAGTTCACCGCGTCATCATGTGCCTGGATAGATTCCAAGCATTTGAAATCCGATAGTCGCCACACTTTCAACGTTTTATCCCATGAGCATGAGTATAGCAGCCCTTGATCTTGGTCCAAGCTCAGGCTCGAAATAGCGTCGAAATGTTTTATTCTCAGCGTTTTTTTATGCCTTCGGATTTTCACGTAGTTCTTGGGATTCGTCGAGTTTTTCACATAGTCCTTGAAGGTGGGCAAGGTTCCAATGCGTTTGTGATAGCCTGGCATTTTCTGTGAACTCTTCCAGACTCTGATTTTTCCGTCTTGGTGGCCGGTGAAGATTTTCTCGCCCGAGATAACAATGGCTTTCACTAATCCACTGCTCGATTTGAATCCCCCATGGCTCTTGAGATTCTTCCAGACCCTTATGTTTTTGCTATCGGTTCCCGTATATAACAAATCCCCAGAAACCGCCAGAGAATATATGTTACCCTCCTCGCGAACGAGCGACTTGATGAGGCTATTCTGGAGGTAGCTGTCATTATTGTCACCGTAGGTATTGTCATGCATGGGCGAATATAGCAACCAGGGAGATTTTTGGTAGGGCGATGCGATCGGATTCCACGGCGACATCAGGTAAGGAGAACTGGCGTTGCTCGTGGAGGTGCTGTCGGCGTAGCATAGGGGGCTCGAAGCCGAATCCTTGCCGTCGTTGTTGCCGGAGCAAAACGACTTCGGATCGGAGTGCAATAGTGCTCCGAATCTGGGCCGGGGCAAACCCGCAGTTTCTGCTACCATCGTGCCTCCCCGTTCGTTTTTCATCAAAAAAAAAATCGAGTAATTTCAAGTGATAAAGACAAGGAGAGAAAATTTTCAGGTTGTGATTGCGTTGCTGAAGGACGAATTAAAAGACGAGGGAAACGGAGTGATGGTTGTACATATAAATAGATGGAGGAGGACACGTGGCGGTGGGAGACGCGATCAGTGTAAACCGGAAAACAGGGAGAACCCGTAATGTATCTATTTTGATGAGCTTCACACGCTATTGGGGGCGGGGGAGGTTTGATTTTGGAGGCGAAGATTTTGACCCTTGAATCTATAGATGGAAGAGCGTTTGAGAAATTTTGACTTTGTAAAGGGTCAAAAATGCTCTTTTCAGATGACGACGCGTCGCCGTTTTACTCCTTATTAATCTTAGTCATATGATTCATGAATCATCATGTTGGGAATCCTTGTGTTTGGCCATATGGATAGATCTGGTAAGGTTACGTCTCTCTTTTCCTGTTTTGGTACACAAAGTTACGTGTGCATTGATTCAATTCTAATGTCATGCAAAATATAAATAATGGTAACAACTGGGGTTAGCCTAACTATGTACGACGACGGCAAATTTATTAAATATATCTAAAAATATTTTTTATTAATTTAAACAAATATTTTGATATTTTTTTCGTGAAAAATATTATAGTCATTTATTCATATCTCACTTTTATACTTGTAATTTATTTTCAAAGGTTAAGAAAATTAAAATTGAATTTGTTACTGTGTAATTCTATCAAATAGTTGTAAAAATATTGTAATGAATAAAAGATTATAATAAATATTTCAATGGGTAAAAACTATGAGTATTCTCATTAATAGCAGTGTCGGAGACTAATCTCGTTCAGGGGTACTCTGATAAAAGGTAGATATCTCTTAATTAGATTTGTTCCGTACACAAATATTTTAATATAATTTTATACGAGGGATATATCATATGTATTCACTTGATCATATTCCCATTTCATTCTTATATTATTCTTATTTGATGAAACATAAAATAAAATAAAAAAAAGACGTCCATTTCTTTTTTATGACATGCATCTATTTTTATTATTCATTTCCATTTTCATCTTCTTAAAAAATAGTCAGCCGAAGCAACCGAGCTTGAGTAAAAGTTTCATGTTAAATGTTGTTAATTATAATTGATTTGATTTGATTTGTTTTGATTGTATTGTAATTATCTTAGATTTGATTTGTTTTGATTGTAATTATCTTAAATTTCCTTTTTCCCTCTTTAGTTTCCTTTTCTTTAGGGATTCTGATTGATATTGTAATTATTCCCTCGACCTCTCTTTCCCGTGTATATATTGCACTCTGTATAGTGAAGATAAGCAAGCAAGTTTCCTACAATTGCTTCTAAATTTCTTCTTCTCCTTATTTCTTCTTTTTCTGACATGGTATTAGAGCTTTTCTTCTAGTTACCCCGTGTCTGATTGTTCATTCTCCGAGGACAATCCAGATCTGACGTTTTCCCTCCGTTACACTCCGATTCAGCTACTGTTCATCTCCGTTTCGTGCCTCTACTGAAGTCCAACCACCACACGCGCCTGATCATCTTGTCCGTCTACGTCTCACGAGGCTCCTGTCAAATTTTCACGGTGATCTGACCGTCCACGCGCTGCCACACCGCCGGTGCTCCCAAAACGTTCAGTTTTCTTCGTCTGTCCGAGTCGTTGCTTTCCAGACCGAGTTTTGAACGAGTTATACCGGTTCCTAAGGTTTTTGGGTGTGTTCTTTTCATTTCTGGCCTCTGTTTTTGCAAAATCCTGCTCCTTTTTTGACTTCTACTACTATTATGGATAAAAATGACGTTTCACAGCCAATTTCTGTACTGCTCAATTGGATCTAACTATTGTCACTGGTTAGAGAGCATGCGAGGGTTTCTCAAAGGTTGTAAATTATGGTAATATGTCACAGGTGACATCCCATATCCTGTTCATTCTGAATCAGAAACGGCCGCTAAATTTGCTGAGCGTTTGGAAGAATGGGACAGTAAGAATCATCAAATTATCGCTTGGTTTCGGAATACTTCCATCACCAGCATCAATCAACAATTTGGGCGTTATGAGACTGCCAAAGAGGTATGGGATCATCTTGCTAGTCGTTATACGTCCTCTGATCTCTCTAATCAATTTCAGCTTTAGAAGGATTTAAGTGCTTTGAAACAAGAACCTGGCCAGCCTGTTTATGAGTTTCTTGCAAAAATGGAGTTTATTTGGGATCAATTGGCATACTCTGAGCCAACATTCAAGTGCGACAGTGATACTAATGCCTTTATCTCTTATCGTGATCGTCTTAGACTTATTCACTTTCTGATGGCATTGACTGATGACTTTGAGCCTGTTCGAGCCTCTTTACTGCATCAGAGCCCACTTCCTACTCTTGAGGATGCACTTCCTCGGTTAAAATCTGAAGAAACTAGATTGGGACTTTTAAGACGTAACACTGACATGGCATTTGCTATGACTGAGAAGAACTCCAAACTTTGTCGTTGCTGTCCTCAATCCACTCATGCATTTTCTGAGTGTCCTCTGATTGGATGTCGCACTTGTAAGAAGAAATGTCATATTGCTGCAAACTGCCACTCTCTCCTATGCTGATACTGTAAGAAGAATGGTCATGTCATTGAGCATTGCCCTACTCGTCCTCCCAGATCTGATCAGAATAGAAATTTCTCACGATCCAGTCAACCACCCAAGCCTGCTTTTTCTACAGCTACTACTAACGATGTATCCACTCCACCAATCTCTAGTGATCTTGAGGCTCTTCTCAAGCAATTACTTGTTGGTACCTTCTCTCCACCTACTGCTTTAGCCACTCCCTCAGGTAACCCCTATTGGTATTTTGATTTTGCTTGTTATAATCATATGACTGGTCAGTCACAGATATTTTCTTCTTGGTCTCTTAGTACCGCTACCCCTTCAATCAACACCGCTGATGGTTCATTGATGTCTGTTAGTCATACTGGTTCTGTTTCTTTGTCAAACCTATCTCTTGATGACCTTTATTATGTTCCTGCTATTTCTTTCAACCTTATATCTGTTGGCCAGTTAGTTGACCTTGGTTATGATGTAATCTTCTCTTCTAATGGTTGTCGTGTGCAGGATCCTCAGACGGGACAGATTGTTGGAACGGGGCATAAAGTTGGACGTATGTTCGAGCTGAATTCCTTGCATATTCCTCCATCAAAATCAACTCGATTATGTGCTGCTTCCCCTGCCTCTTCTTTTAAGTTGTGGCATTATCGTCTTGGTCACTGCTCTATCAATAAATTGTCATCTTTAATTTCAAATGGACTTTTAGGCAATGTTATTGAAAAATCTTTAGAATGTGTTTCTTGTCAGACTGCAAAACAACCAGCATTATCTTTTAATAAAAGTACTTCTGTTTCTGAGTCTCCTTTTGATTTAATCCACTCTGATATTTGGGGCCCTGCTCCTACTTCCTCCATGGGAGGATCGCGTTATTTTGTGATATTTATTGATGATTATTCACGTTTTACCTGGATATATGTGATGAAAGCTCGTTCTGAATTATCTGCGATTTATATTAAGTTTGCAAATATGATTCGCATTCAGTTTTCTAGAAATATCAAGGTTTTTAGGCGTGATAATACTATGGAATATCGTGACTCCCAACTCCTTAGTTTCCTTGATGCACAAGGTACTCTCTCACAATACTCTTGTCCTTATACCTCCCAACAGAATGGTAGAGCTGAGCGAAAACACCGTCACATTCTTGACACTGTTCGTGCTCTTCTTATCTCATCATCTTGTCCTGAGCATTTTTGGGGAGAAGCAGCCCTTACAGCTGTTTATGTTATCAATCATATTCCTTCCACTATACTTGGTAATGTCTCTCCTTTTGAACGTCTCTATGGTGCACCCCCTGATTATACTATGTTTAAAGTTTTTGGTTGCACTTGTTTTGTTCTTCTCCCTTCCCATGAGGTCACAAAACTCCAGGCCCGAGTACGAGTTTGTTGTTTCTTAGGTTATGATTCTGAGCATAAAGGGTATCGTTGTTGGGATCCCCTATCTCATTGCATTCGCATTTCTCGTCATGTTGTGTTTTGGGAACATGTCATGTTTTCTAGTCTATCCTAATTTTCTTCTATTCCATCGACCTCATCTCCTCTTTTTATCAACCCTTCTGCTGATCTTTTTCCAAGTGACACAGGTACTGAAATTTCAAATCCGGTTCCCATTACGTCTGATGATTCGCCCCTCACCAATGATCCTGCCCCTCTTGAAGATCCTGCACCTGACATGCCTTCATCTTCCACCACTCGTTCTACAAGAGTAAGACATCTTCCTCCTTATCTTCGTGATTATCATTGCTTTTCTTCTATACTCTCTTTGCATGAACCTCAGTCCTTTAAAGAAGCCTCTAGTGACCCTCACTGGCAGCAAGCAATGCAAGATGAATTACAGGCTTTAGAGAAAATGCACACTTGGGATTTGGTTGAGCTCCCACTAGATAAATCTCTTGTGGGAAGCAGATGGATCTACAAAATAAAAACTCATTCTGATGGGTCTGTAGAGCGATACCAGGCTCGCTTAGTGGCACAAGGCTTTACTCAAGAGTATGGCATAGATTATGAGGAGACATTTGCTCCGGTTACTCATATTACATCAGTCAGAAGTCTACTTGCCATTGCTGCTGCAAAGCAATGGGCTCTTCATCAAATGGATGTCAAAAATGCTTTTTTGAATGGTGACTTAGAGGAAGAGGTATACATGAAACCTCCACCTAGCTATCTTTACTCGGGAAACAAAGTCTGTCGTCTTCGTTGAGCTCTCTATGGTCTTAAACAGGCTCCACTGCTTGGTTTGCCAAATTTAGTTCTACAATCAATCAACTTGGATTCTCATGTAGTCCTCACGACACTGCACTCTTTATTCGTAGAACTGATCGAGGGATTGTTCTATTACTTTTATATGTTGATGATATGATCGTTACTGGTGATGATTCCACAGGTATTCAGGAACTCCAAAATTTTCTTGGGCAACACTTTGAAATGAAGAACCTTGGGCACTTAAGTTACTTTCTTGGGTTAGAAGTATTCACACTAACTGATGGTATTTCTCTTTCTCAAGTTAAGTACGCCTTTGAGTTGATTTCCAAAGCTCAAATTTTTGATGATCAAACTAAGAAAGCTCCTATCGAGCCCAATGCTAGGTTTACACCTACTGATGGCACTCCACTGGATAATCCTACTCTATACCATGAATTGGTTGGAAGTCTCATATATCTCACCGTGACTCGACCTGATATTGCTTATGCTGTTCATATTGTTAGTCAATTTATGTCAGCATCACGTACTACCCATTATGCAGCGGTTCTTCGTATTCTTCGATATATTAATGGCACTCTATCTCATGGTCTACATTTCTCCGCCACCTCTCATCTTACCTTACAAGCTTATTCTGATGCTGATTGGGGTGGTGATCATACTGATCGTCGCTCTACTACAGGATTTTGCATATTTCTTGGTACCTCTCTTATTTCATGGCGGAGTAAGAAGCAGACTTTGGCTTCTCGATCTAGCACTGAATCTGAATATCGAGCACTAGCAGACACTACCTCTGAAATACTTTGGCTTAGATGGTTACTTGAAGACATGAGCGTTTGCCAAACCTCTCCCACTGCTCTTTATTGTGATAATCAAAGTGCTATGCAGATTGCTCACAATGTCTTTCATGAGAGAACTAAGCATATTGAAATTGATTGTCACTTCACTAGGCAGCATGTTACTCGAGACATTCTAAAACTTCTTCCCATCCGGACTGCTGATCAACCAGCCGACCTGTTCACCAGGTCCCATAATCCAAGGCGTTTTTCAGCTTTTAATGGACAAACTCAAAATGGCTGTCATTTCCCCATCTTGAGTTTGAGGGGGGATGTTAATTATAATTGATTTGATTTGATTTGTTTTGATTGTAATTATCTTAGATTTCCTTTTTCCCTCTTTAGTTTCCTTTTCTTTAGGGATTCTGATTGATATTGTAATTATTCCCTCGACCTCTCTTTCCCGTGTATATATTGCACTCTGTATAGTGAAGATAAGCAAGCAAGTTTCCTACAATTGCTTCTGAATTTCTCCTTCTCCTTATTTCTTCTTTTTCTGACAAATGTTATAGCTAGTCTTCATTCAAATATGATACGTATAATCCTAATGAGTTGGTCTATTGATTAAAAACTATATACTATGTTACCACCTTAGTATGAAGGGGTTTAAGTCGGTTAAGCACAATATTTAATATTCAAGATTTTGTAAATGTAGAAAATAAATTTTGGTAGAGCTCCTCTAAATGGGGTTTGATCGATCTATATTAGTTAGATCCTAAAGTGATGATAGAATATATATACCTGTCAGTTATTAAAAAAAAAAACTACGTAGAATGCTTGTTGCCATGAGTATTCAGATAAATATCTTAAAACTAGTACTGTCACCAAGCCAGAGGAAAATATCTTCTAATTCTAAATTAAGCATCGGAGTCGATTCCATAACAAAAACAGCCCACATATACCCCGTTGAGTGTCGTGGCTTTAGCCGACTCACCCATCTTGTAGGACCAGTTCAAGGCTCTGGCCGTCGAAAAGGCGTATATTGAGCTGGTTATTATAAAAGCCAAATAAAAAAAAATTCAAATGTTATATTATGCATTCATATGCTATACTACTTTAATTTCGAAATTCAACCCCCCTTTATTATCGAGTTTTGAATTGTTTAGCACATTTTTTAAGGAAAACTTGAATTTTTATTTTATATGAGTTTTGTTGAGTATAAATTCTCTATGGTGCTAAAAACTACAACAAATTAAATACATGTATCAGAAAATTTTCAATTTCTATATATCTTGAAAACTTAAAAAATTTTAACACATGTTAAAGAAATTAAATATTGAAATAAACTCAGTGTCAATACAATCAAATTAATTCAAGAAAAATATAGTAACATGTGAGTGCACAACAATTTATTTCTATAACTAAATGGTGGACCTCATGTATTGCATTGAGTATGATAAATGAGTCCAAAACTATACTGTTTACAACTTATGAATAATGAGACTTACCATATGTTTTATGATTAATATTAATGAGTTTTCGATAGTAACATGTGAATACCAAAACCCAAAATCAAGCTGGCATGTATTAGTTGATCAGTGTAAATAATCGATTTCGAAACAAAAGAAGTCGATCTTGGCATAAAACAAATTAAAGTTGGCTGAATTGCCAAAATAGTGCAGGAAATTTGGTGAGATTTTGAAAGTTGCAACTGATCGTAGAAGTCAAACTAATCGCATATGATGATGAAGGTGTTGAGATTGCTCTGGTTAGAAATTTGGGCATGATCACATGCAGACAAATTAATAAAGAGACGACAATTTTTGGCAAGTCATAAAGTTAGTTGAACCACACGTTAGATTAATTAGGATTTAACGGAACCTTATACGTACTCTGTTGTCGTAACTCCTAACCCAATCCCAACAAGAGCCCTAGGGTTTCATGCATTTCCTCTTTCCTGGAATACTAAATGTCAACGCCCTCATAAATTGGCAACTACCTTCGTCTTTAGCTTTTACCATCAAATGTCCTCGTCACACTATTGGACATCCTCTCGTACATATCATAGAGTATCTAGTTCTTATCTATTTGGTTTGTGTGGCAAATATATTCCTAGACAGGTGTTTTAGGGTGAGCTTCTTAAACTATATCCTGGTTTAATTAGGTGGTTCTTAATTAATTCATAGAAACAGATGATTTACTTCTTAAAAAAGTATTTATCTCAGCTATATTAATACATCTATGACGATCCCTTGACCTTTGATTCATTACTACTTATTAATCTCCATGCAAACATGTTTATAGGACTAATTATATATATATGAATAGCTTGTGAGAGTCCGAAACTCTTAGAAACATGATTTCTTTTCCTTGGCCGCAACATGAGTTAATTTTATATGTTAAATAAATATTACTAAATAATCGAAAGATGCATTCTTTCTAAAAGAATGAATTATGCATTCAGAATTCAAGGATTCAATGGTTTAAATTCAAATCTTTTACTTAGGCATAAAACATTACTCGGTCATAACTCACGAATTAGTACAAAGATCTACTATTTAGTTATGTTCGTGATTGAAAGCAACAGAGAAACTTGTTTCATCTTAGTTCCAATATGCCAAAAGGTTAATAATGGATTACGGCCATTTTGATCTTTATTTATTTATTAATAATTTCTATATCACCATCATGGAATTATTCAATAAAATTAATATATTTGAAACAATTTATCAATTTTACCATACAATACTAAATGGAGAATATATTGATAGTTCTAGTTAATTAAAATTTTAAATAAAATTATTTATTAAAAGATTTAGGTCTTTTAGATTTATTTAGATTTTATCATTTCCTTTAGAAGTTATTAAAATTTATATTATCTTTTATTTATTTCCTATTTTATGAATTCTTTTTCTTTAAGTTTAAGTTAAAATGTTCTAAAATGTCTTAATCTTTAAGAAATTTTAAATAAGTAAAATTCTTGAATCCCCCTATATTTAGTCTTTAGATTAAATAATCTCCTATTTTATTAAATTGTGTTAATTTTTTAGAAAGTTCTATTAAATCTTATAAATAACTATTATTATAATTTGAATTTTAAACTTGATTGATGAATTGAATAGTATTGATTGAATTTTATCTTTCTCCCTTATGTTCTTCTATTGTGATCTCCCTTCTACTTCTCCCTCTTATCTTCTTAATCTTTCTACCCTACTTATATTTTTCTATACATTTCTCCTCCTCCTTCTTACATCAACTAAAATATATAAAAATTCACATATTAATAGTTGATTTATTAATATGAGAGGTCAACTTTATGTCTTAAAGGGATTAGTTTTTTACTATCGATTAGAGAATACCCTTGGTACTCACAAAAAGAAAAAAAAATAAAATTTTTTTAATTAATATACAGTATATTATTATTTATTAGGATTCTTTTTACTAATTTTAATATCATCAAAGTATGAGAGCTATTTACTTTTTCTTTTTGTGATATCATATGGTGTTTAATATATATATATATATACATACTAGTGATTATTCAAAATTTGAGTTAGGTTGGACCTTAAAGAATTTGGGACCTCTCAATTTTAATAGGTGATCAAGCCTATTCTCTTATGTGATTTAATTTTTCTCATTCATCATTCATTCATAAGATTTTGACTACTTAAGGTGCATTAATTAATGATTAGTTTGACGAGTAGAGAAAAATGGGAAAAGAGAAATCTGGGGGAGAGAAATTGTTTTTTTTTATTTCTCTGAATAGGAGAAAGTAAGAAAAAAGAAAATCCACTTATTTCACAAATTACAATAATATTCAAATTGCCTGTTGCCTTGTTAAATGAGATTTCTCCACTATTCTTATAATATATATATATATATATAACAATTTTATAATCTTTTAACAAAATGAGAGATTTGGTTTCAATGAAATTCAAAAAAAGATTTATATAATTTGCTCTGCTTTCATGAAAAATTTAAAAAATAAATAAGATATTTGTATAATTTCAATAAAAAATTAAAAGATTGAGTTAGTTTGAAAAATAAAATGTGTATAATTTAATTCTTATTTATTTATATTCAAACCCAAATCCTCATTGGGTTCGAAAATGAAGAAAATGTGAATGAGCAGTTCCAGACACCTAATCCCCGCTGACATATTTTGGAAATCACGTTTCATCTCGAAAAAAATTTATTTTTTATTTTTCTTTCCCTCCAAATATATGAGATATATTCCCTCTACTCAACCCAATTACTGTTGTCCGGCTAAAAAAACCCAACTATCATTGGTGAGATATTTGCTATATATTGAACTATTAATTAATATTATATGTTTATATAATTTTTTTTAAAATTTTGATATGATTATCATCATCATAAAGTGAACAAAGGAAGATAGTGCCAAAAACATCCAAGACGAAGCTGCCCTTGCCAGCTGTTGTTTTGTCCCTCCTGCATGTTGATTCTTGTTAGCCAATAAGGTTGTAACACCTGTCCAGACTCAGCGTCCACTGGTAAGCATGACCGATGATGCGCTCAAATCATTCATTCATATTCATATCATTACCGTTGCACATAGTTACGTACTACTCCTTCCCCGTCGCTAATATTAGATCCTCCTAATCAAATTATGTAAAGTAAAAGTGAAGATTAAAATTAATTTATTATCTCAATTTCTTAAAAAATTATAATATTTTTTTAAATTATTCTTATTTAATAACTTTTTCTCTTTTTTTTTGTGATATATTAAATAAGGGCATATTTTTAAAATATATAATAAATAATTCTTCATATACTATAAAAGATTATATATTTAAGATAATAATAAAAAATTCTATATTTAGGACATGAGGAAGTACAATACAAGAATCAGATGTTTTTAAAAAAAATAAAATAAAATACAAGAATCAGTTTTTTTCGGCCAAATAATACAAGGATCAGTTTGAAACGTTAAATTGGTTTGAAAACACTACCGCATATATGTAATGTAATAATTTCACAGGGTAACTGACACTCGGCTGTTTATATTTGCCTCAAATAAATAATTTCTTTGCTGCCCTGCCTCCTGAAATTGTAGCACTAATAATTTATTATTTTATTAGTACATACTAGTAATTAATAAATAATTAGATGGTATAAATATATATATAGACAAACCAAGGCGTGTGTGTCCTCAAAATCTTTTGATAAGATTTGACTGTATGATGAATAATATTAAATTAAATTAAATGGGATCGACGTGGTTTTTTCAAAGCGAGAACAACTTGCCTTTGTGGGAAAATGTCCGATTCCGTGTAGATTCTCTTTGCAAACCCTATTCTTATTCAATGTATAAAATGATATATAGTTATTAGTGGTAGGTATAATAAGGTATATTTTTAAATTGTTATTTCTATCTATATATATACTCACATTTTGACTTAGTTTATATCATCTTAGTTTCTTCATGTTATGCCCACATTTTGACTTCTATGCAAATCATTCAATTTGCATTAACATTTGGGATACCTCCTTACGCGTGTTTTCTAAATATTTTAATATTTGCTTTGTTATATATATTATCATCAGTATAATAATGTACACATACACATTTATACTCAAGTAATCATATGAAAAAAATAAAATTGGATTTGATATGATCTCTTCATGTCTTCAAACAAATAATTTTTCTTCACATAAAAAAAGTAGAAAAAGCCATTCACATTTATAACTTTTAAGTGTGTGTATAATTTTTTTATGTGAAAAAATATTTTTTATTAATTTTAAGATATATATATATATGTGTGTGTGTGTGTGTGTGTGTGTGTGTGTATAACCGAGTATGAATATTAAAACAAATCACATCATTGACCCTATGTCATGCATGTGTAAGCAAAACACAGTCGTATCAGAGCAATTGGACGACTGGAACTGTTAATTGAATATAAAAATTGAAGCATGTTAAACAAATTCAGGTTTACTTTTGTGTTTCCGAATCATCAAACACGTTATGCTAATCTCAAACATGATTATTCTTTTTACGTAAGTAGTTAGTGGCACATTTCCGATATATATAGAAAGGAATATTAGGTAAACTAAAATATAAACAGGGAAACGTTTTGGGAAAAAGATACATTATCGCCAATTAATATTACAATACTGGTATACCAAAAAAATATACTCCCTCCGGTCCTATATATAGGACATTTTACCTTGGTCCTGAATATAAGATCCTTTACAATATACAAAGTGATATTTATTATACATTTCCAAAAAATGCTCTATTTAATGTATCCAAAGAGAAAAAGAGAGAAATTAAATAAGGATAGTTTTGGAAAAATATTAGGATTTTTGGAGAAATCGAGGTAGTTAATTAGTTTTAACTCTCCTTCTTAATTCGTATGATTCGGTTAAAATTGTTTTATATTAAGGTACTGAGGGAGTATTACAATATTCTGGAGATAAATATGGGGAAGTATCCACGTCACACACTCTCACACCTCTTACGAAATTATATTAATGTTGCGAAGTGAAAGCTACTAGTGTTATATATATTTGGTCCGGTAATCCACCAACATTATGCAAAAAATTCATAAGATTAAGAAATCATTAAATTCGATCTCCCCATTAATCTAGTTCTCAGTTATTCAATTAAAATATTTAAATATCTACTTCCATTGTCCTAATCAATTAAGTTTATACTATTCAGATCTCTCAAGTAAATAATTGACTGAAATATTCAGCTAAAAATCTCTAAATTAAAATTGTAGTCTGGCAGTAATTTATTTTTTATTGGTGTTGACTAGTATTAGATACGCAGATCATGGAAATTTGTTTCTCAGGTCTCAACATAACTAGAGGCAACATTTAATTTAGTTACCAGATGTTGACGTCGTGAATAAAGGGTTTATGTATCTTTTTGATGATATTAAGAAATTATTTAATTTTTTATATATCTCACCAAAAAAAAAAATTCTTTTAGGACGAGGACTTAATCGGAGGTAAGATCATATCAGCTCATCACTATTTTTCCTCACAAGCATCCTCACATTTTTTTTAAAGATAAAATTAAATAATTTTATTCTGGGTTCGTAATTACTCATCTCCAAGAGTTTTACAGTAGACTTGAACCTTAGCATTATAATGACTCTTGAACCGCTGAAGTGAAATAAAGTCTTTCGTAATTAAGCTACTCTTTTGAAGGTAGTGTTTTCTATCAAAACCTTCGCTTTCACTTATGATTCGAAATATTGACATTACTATCTGACTGAACTTAACTCTTGATACATAGAGTCATTTATTTTAATTTTGTAGTACAGGTCTAGCTTAATGATATATCACATAATTTAAAGTTTTGTTTTTTATTTTATTTTAAAATAATTCTCACCTCCAAAATTCTAAAAGAGTACTATTACTTATTTTCATACAATTTTATTCTTTATTGACTCCTAATTTTATGGGGAGAGAAAATGTGCATGATATAATTAGAAAATTAATAAACAGTAGTGAAAAACAATTATTTGTTTTATAATATAGGCTACTTAATTATTTTGAAAAAATTTTACTATATGTTATCACTAACTACGAATATTTTGAAATACAATAAAGTGATGGGAGGAAAGGATTTCAATGATTGAAACATAATGGGTAGTGGGAAATATAATGTGGCATTGTTTTGTGTTGCCATGGTGGACGTTACTTGATAAGGCAACACGAAAAGATCCTTCCTCTTCTTTCCCCAAACACACATCAATTATTCACATTTAGGTAAATACACACTTTTAATCCCTTAATTTCACACTAGATTTCATCTTGATTTCTTAACTTTTTTTTATTTCTTTTTAATTTTTTAATTTTTAAAATATAATCAAATATTCCCTATTACTAACATCGTTAATTATGTTAATAAAAATATTAAAAAAATATTATTCAATATTAACTTGTCAATTTTTATTACCAAGTCATTAATATTTCTCATTAATCTTGGATTTAAAATATTTTTTAATTAAATTAAAAGATTAAAAATAAATAATTACAAATAAAAATATCTAAACAAAACCTTAATCTTCGATTTTTTTTGTCATGAAAAATGAGTTGGATAAATATGTAAGCATTTAGAAAATATTTTGTTAGCATTTAAAAATGATTGATTAGTATTTTTTACTAATACAGTTAATTATGTTAATTATAAGAAAAATTTTAATTATATTTTAAAAATTAAAAAATTAAAAAAATTAAGTTAAATTAAAGAACTAAAATAAAATTTAATATAAAATTAAGAGACTAAAAATATATTTTTACCCCACATTTATCATTTTGATAATAATTAATATAATGTAACCACCGAACCACGTGTTCACATACCAGAGTGCTCCATTGCGTCCATCAGCTTCACTTTGTGTTTGAATTGAAATGATTGTAATATATAAATATATATATATATATATGACAAGACACATGATAATTAATATTGTTCAAATTAGCATCATCACTTCATTCTGGGCTTTCTAGACTCTTCCACTTCATTCAATCATCTTCCACCTTCACACATGATCCAACATGTGATTCTCTTGCCATTATTGGAATGAACTTACAAATGATCAACCATCAATTTTAACCAGGGTGATTAACTCTATACAAAATATATATATATATATATCAATTCAAATCTTTTATATTCACATAAAATAAGTCCATTTATTTTGTATATTTTTGCGAGAGATAGAGAGAAAATAGATGGATCATGAAAATAGAATGTGGGCCCCTTCGCACAAATTGATTGCTCTTCTGCAATCATTTATCTGGGTGGAGAAATATAAGTTCAACGGCTTTTTATGGAAAAATTCAAAACTGGCCGAAAACAAAAAATTTAAAAGATAACAAGTTCATGGGCTTTTTATGGAAAATGAATCAACTCCTTCATGCAGGATCTAATGGGCCTAAATCGGAGGCTCATTTTATAGATAAAAGGCGTAATTTTTCACAATATTTTTTTAAAGTTTGAATTCGACTTGTGGCGAAAAAACGAAGTTTGAATTCGAGTTGAGTAGTATAATTAAGACTTTTGATTTCATCTGGGACAGCAAATTTCGGTCAAAATGTAAATAAAAAGTGAGTGGGATGTCTTTGAAATCAACACTCAATATTTATTAATTAATTAATTAAGGACTAGCCCTTTTTTTTACCTATCTTTTAAAAGTTTTAACGTAAAATTAATAATACAAATAATATGGTAGAATTTCTTTAAAATTTTTATTATGTCCTTACAAATACATAAATATTACTTCCTCCGCTTCGATTTATAAGACACATTTATGAAAAGTTTAAATTTCAAAATATAAGATATTTTATGGATTACGTAATATATTTAATTTTTTTCCTAAAATACTCATGAGAAATGATGGAATTTACTTAATGTTGAATAGATTAATTCATGGGTCAATTATACTAAATAATATCGAGGAGGGTAACTTAGAAAAAGATGAATTTTTTTTTCAATTATTAACTATCATTCTTAATCTATATATAATAGTTAAAAGTATCTCATAAACTAAAATTGGGGAATATAAAATAGCAATTAATAGTGTCATTAACTTTTAAAATGACAGAAAGTGTTACAATTGAAAAATTAATACTAGTAATTAATGTAATTGATCTTGGATTAAAAAAAAGATAGATTAATAAAAATAAAAATTTTCCTTAAAATGGGCCATTAAAAGGAGACATGGAGAGAACATATCAATGACCTTGTTGGCTAAAAGTTCATCAATATGAGGATAAGGCCAGATAGGATAAGATTCGACAAAATTTTAATATTGTACTGTATTAAGTATAACGTTGTATAATTTTTTTTTTTTACAAAAATGCCCCAGGATTGAAAATATAATATATCCATCTAAATTTATTATAATATACTCCCTCTGTCCCATATTATAATACAACATGAGAAATTTTTTTTATTCAATAATATAAGATAGTATGTAGTAAATTATCATTTTTACTCCTCATTTAATATATTATTAGTATTATAACTTATGCGTTAATTTTATACATGTAAAATATTCATATTTAAACTCTAAATTGCATCTAAATATATTTACATTGGTATATTTTAGCATGATTTGACATATTTTTGTATTTCATAGCATTATAGGTTCATTTGGAAGTATTTGGAGTAAAACCATTACAAATCGTTCATGCTGAAAAGTTTCAATATCTTTTGGTATTTTAATCATAACTCTCACATATAAACTTTGATTGACATAATTTAAGATGAGTTGAAAATATAAAACATAGAGCTACAATTTTCATGTTTTCAGTTTTCCCAAATTCTAACGTTATCATAGTGAAAATCGAACTCAAGTTGTCAACATGAGCTGGTGACTTTCTGAAGCTGAAAGAAGCACCGTATGAAACACAAAAGCACCCGACGCCAGGTCAAACTCATCCAGCGTTGGGTCATGGTGAAAAAGCCCATAAATGTTTTTGACACATAAACTGACCTGAAAGTCAAGTATTCTCTTTATATTATAAATAGGACGCAAGAGAAACACAGTTAAAAGGGGATTCAGAAATGCACCCGGTGACCAAAGAACACAGTTAAAAATATATCTGGGAGCAATTAGGAGCATCTTATAGAGAGAATAAAAAGATCTAGAGAGTATTAGAGATAGATTTATTCTCTTCTACTATAATTTTTTCTTCTTATTATTTTCACTATGATTTGGAATTTTAGTTTTGATTTGATTTCCAATTTTATGAGTAGCTAAATTTTCCAGTCGGGGTAGAGATGTAGCTTGACTGAGATAGATTGGATTTATTTTTCAAGTTAAGACTCTATTAATTTTTTTTTCAAGTTATAATTAATTTATCTTTTTATTATATTTATCTCTTTTGTTCATTCATATGAATTTTATGCTTTATCACCATAGAATCTAATTAATGGGTAAACTTGATGGACTGAGAGATGAAGAGTGAACCTAGATTTAGAAAGGTAAACATGAATAACTAATCTAGAGATAAAATTAGGAATTCGTGATGATATATGTTTTAGTTTTCAAGGTTTAATTAGGAATTTTAGTTACGCGAGAGTGAATTGAATTCTAATTAAATAAGTACTAATTGACCGAGAGGTAATTAAGACACTTTAAAAACAACAGTCACTATAATTGTGCAGAGTTTAACTAAAGAACATAATCTAGCTATCTCATAAGGTGAATCTTAATTTTTTGACGCTTCTAGAATTGAATCAAAACTCTGGCTTTGTTTTGTTTTCTATTTTTTTCTTTTGTAATTTGAGTTTTTAATTTATTTATCACTTAATTTTGGGATTAAAAGTTTGGACTATAAATTTACTACCTCCCTTAGGTTAGACTTCTGGAATACTCAGAAGATTTTTTTATCATTGCGATCGACCTTATACATTTGCAGGATCCCGATCAATAACTTATGCTATATTTAATAAAAGACATGAAATTAATAGGAGATAAAACTAAATTTTAAATTTTTTTTAGAAGTTAAAGAGTATAATGGATATTTTTTAATATATGTAAAATTTCTTTTATTATCTTCTAATATAGTACGGGACAATTTTTTTTTGTTGGTAAAAAATAAAAAACCTTCCACGTGATACCTTTCCTGCTTTGCATCAAGGCAAAGAGAGCCACATGCAGTAACCATTCAAAAGGCGACAAATTTCTTTTTTCTGCTAAACAAAAAAGGCGACAAATATTTGAAGATGAAGTCTTTTCCACTCACAAACCCAAAAGCTGAGACTCAAATGATCAGAGATAATTAGCCAAAAATGCAGCAATTTCTAAATCATACACCACAAATGAAGGTTCTGGAAATTATGATTGTAATGAAACTGAACCTCAACAACGACGGAGATAGGGGCAGCGAAATCAGCTGATGCCATTAGTCCAACTGAATTTCAAGAGCATAGCTGGAAGCAGAAAATTGAAAATCAGGGCTTATCCGGCTCTTGAGCCCTGATTAAATTATATATCATTAAATTATACATCATTTTTATGTATAAGAAATAATGATGTATAAATTCAGTCACTACATTACTTACATCAAATAAGTGATAAGCCTATAATGTATTGCATTAAATTATACCATCAAATCTTATACGATGTGCCAAATGGATTCTTATAAACCATAACAGAGGAAATATAAAAGAGAAATTAATAGTGTCAAATGGTACAATTGAAAAATTAATACTAATAATTAATGTTTTCTTAGATTTTTAGAAAAGATACATAAATAAAAATGAGTAAAAATTTCTTTAAAATGGACAATTAAAAAGAAACATAGGAGAATATATCAATGTCCTTGTTGGCTAAAAGTCCATCAATACGAGTAATTATGAAATATCTAATGGTATACTAATGAACTAAGATCATATAAATAAGCATTTGTAAAATTTCATGGCAATTAGTGTTAACAGATGGTCTTAGTTTCGTTTATGACAGAAAACCTAGGGCTTGTTTGATGATGTTTCCTGTTTTCTGTTATCAAGAACAGTTTTGTAAAACTGTTTTTAAAAAACTATTTTGAAAACAAGAAAGTAAAAAAATCTGTTTAAATAATTGTTCTCAAAATCATAACTAGTGAGTAATAAATGAGTTATTCAAAATTTATAACTTTATCATTAATAAGGTGGATGTTTCTCATCTTTCCTTGTATTTTTCAGAACAAAAACGACAAAACACCTAAAAGGTGTTCTGAGTTTTCTGTACAAAACTGTTTTCTGTTTTCTAAAACAGTTTTTAGAAAATAGGTTTGCCAAACAAGTTTTCTGAGTTTTCTATTTCTGAAAACAAGAAAACTGTTTTACAGAACTCCACCAAACAGGGCCTATTCTTCTTCTTGTTCTTCTTCTTAAACAGAAAAGCCTATTCTTCGTGTTTTGATTTTTAAAACACAATCTCAAGTAGGGGTGTGCATGGGCCGGGTTTCACCCCGGCCCGAAACCCGGCCCGTGCACACCCGGGTTAGGTACCGGGCCGGGCCGGTCCGGCCCGATACTACATACTTTTTTAAAAATATTAAAAATAAAATAAAAAATAACTTTATATATTAATGAAAAAATTTTAATTATTAATGTAAAAGTAAATTTTTTTAAAAATATAATGTTAGGGTAGAAATTAATTTTCTTAAAAATTATAAATTTTTACAACTATACATTATTTTTATATAATATTAAATTAAGAAATCAATTTAAAATTTTAAATAAAATTAAAATATCAAAATCTTACAAAGTTTTTCATAATAATCAAATAATAAATATAAGATATATAGAAAAAACCTTATAAAATCAATTAATATATATATAATAATATATTTTAAAATATATATATATATATATTTATATATAGTTCGGGTTGGGCTAGGTCAAATGGACGAACCCGAAGCCCAGCCCAACCTGAACAAAAACCCGGCCCGGTTGGCCCAATAGGACCGGGTTGGACCGGGCCAACCGGGCCACGGGTTTTTTGCACACCTCTAATCTCAAGCATGTTTATAAATATAATTAACTTTTACTTTGATATGATTTTTTTTGTTACAAACAATGATAATTTTTTAGTTAGAAAGGTATAAATACAAATTATAAAAAGGTATAAAACGCACACTCACGGCCTCTCACACCCCCGTTCGCCAAAACAAGAAAAAAACTGTTTTAGAACTTTCTTTTAACAAGTGAACGACAGGACCAGTAGCATTGGCCCTCATGGTAAGCCTTCCAAGGCTTGACTATGAGTACGTGCCTTCAAAATACTGGTAGAAGGAGGAAGAGAACAAAAGCAAGTGAAGGACGGGATAAAATCACTTTTTTTAAAAAAAATTAAAGTATTATGATTAGTGTTTTATTGTGTTAAATCTTCGGATAAAAAGAATTTTTTTGGTGTAATTGGGTTTTGGGACAAAAACAATAAAGATATTTGGTTTTTGGGATCAAAGGTAATTTTTGTTGTGAGATTCAAATTTTTTGAGCCTATAACAGTTTTTTTTTTTTCAGAAAAAATCAATTTGGTATCAAAATCTAAATATCTTTTTTAGGTTCCAAAACCCAATTTCCCCTAGGTGGGCTTTTTTTTATTTTCCAAATACCGGTGGATATTAAAATTAAACTTAAAAAAAATAACAAAGTTGCTGGAATCTTATTTTATGATGATTACGATTGAGTTTGAACTTGAAATTAAGGTGGCACAATGATTAAATTTGCGGTGAAATTTGGTTGTCCCCTAATACATATTATAAAATATTTTATATCAAATATATATATATTAAAAATTATTTTTTATCTAAAATTCATGAAAAAAGTACTAAAAGTTTTCATTTTATCATTATTAAATACTCTATTATTAGTTTTATTGTAAGAACTAAAAAACTGTACTGTAATAAATGAGACAGGTAAAATTGAAAGAATTATATCTAACATCATATATTGTGCATTAGAAATTTACTATATAAAACATTTTATAATATAGATATGAGAAAGTAATATTTATTTATTTATTTATTGTTACAATTTAAAGATTTGCATGTAAATGTTGCTATAAACCATTTAAAAAGCTTTATTGCTTGATCAAAAAATTATAGGAAATTTTTTTTTTTTTAGTATCAAGAGTATCTCAAGCCAACAATCAAAGACTAATCCCTTCAAGACGTAGATATTATTAAAATGAGTTTTGCTTCTCTTAACAAGACCTTACTTTCATTTGCATTATACTTTACAGATATTTGAAATGTTTGAATTATTTAATTATAAATTTTTTATAATTACAGCTTAAAAAGCTAAAAACAATTATATGAACATGGATAAATTACAACAATAAACCGCTCCAATATTTTGTTCTAGGCTATCTCACCTTACCAAAATGAATTTACTAAATGCTCCATTCCTCTCATATATTATAAGGTATTTTGAGAGATTTTTCTTATCTCACAATATAAAGTAATATATAATAATTTGTTATTTTTTTTCCTCATTTATTATAATACTAATATTGTAATACTAGTTATATTTGATGAAAATAATGGAATTAATAGGATTAAAATTAAATATTTAAGTATTTTTAAGTTTAAAAATATAAAAAAGTTTCTTAATATATGTGAAAGTTATTCTGTTACCTTATACTCCCCAGGGTCCTATTTATAAGAAAAAAAATTACTTCATGAGTATTAAAGAAGGGAGTTAGTTAGTTAAAGATAATTAATTTGTTTCATATTTTTAATTTTTTCTAAAATTCTTCTTACTTAATTAATCTTTCTTTCTCAAATTTTTTCAAAGATATACATCGAGGCTCTTAATGATGTTAATAAAGGAGAATAATTCTGGTAAAAAAAATGTAAATTATTTTTTTTTATCTTTTAAAATAGTACTATCAAAAGGAATGTTTTTTTATAAATAGGGTTGGATTAGCACTCTAATGATTAACTAAATAAATTAATTGCTTTATTGACTTTTGCTGACCACATCTCATTAATTTCTCTTGTCGGTTGCATCATCAAGAAAGAATCGGAGGACAACTTACCAGAAACAAATCCGATGACAACGTTTTTATTATTTTAATTTAATCCGTATCACCTTGAATTCATTTATTTCATGACAGTAACAAACAAAATGTACCGCAAATTCAATTTTTCTTCTTTGGCCAAAACGAATTGAATACTCGGTGTCCAATTGTTTTAGCTCTAGGATTAGATTTAAATATAATTTTTTGAATTTGTGTTCTAATATTTTTAACTAAGATATAATAATTGATCATTATTTTAATTTCAACCATAAGAAGTAAAAGAATTGATTATAGAAAAACAAAAAAATTACATATAAATTTTTTTAGTTTAATTAAGAAAGTGGCAGCAGATTTTATGCAGGTGAATTCCATTTTTATTCCATTTTTTCACATTTTATTCTTAAAAATCTTGTTCTTTTTGTTCCTCTCTTTATTTTCTATTATAAATCATATTTAACTACCTCATATATACCTAGAAAATTAGTTAAAAATATTGATGTTTAAAAAATTATTTTAACTTTCCAAAATTACCATCATTAAATTATAACTCATCTTAAATGTATATCTCTTATTCTCTCTTCATTATAACTCTTTTGGGTATTTTCAAAAAGAGTAAAAATAGAAAACAAATATTAAATGATACCTAAATTTCATAAAATGACATATATTTTGAAATATTGATTTTCTAAAAATATATCTTATAATAAAAAACAGAAGGAGTAATCTTTTATTTAGTTGCTGGTTTCAAGAAAAAATATTCTATGCTTATAATAAAAAAATATCCTTTTGTCTTGCTGATGCGTATCTTTTATATATATTGTATAGTTTATAAGTATCAGCATCACCAAATACAATATAAATATTATGAAACAAACAGGATTATATAATCAAACTGAGGGATCCAACGGAAACAATAATTTTTTTTAAAACAAAAGAGTAAAAGACAGCTGTGACGAATTAACTGAGAAGAAAAAAATTGCTTAGCTTAATCACGACAAAATATGGAAATAATATATAATATCAAGATCGATACTGGGAACCAAAACTCATCATCCACGTCTATGCATATTATGCAAAACTATATATTTTTTAAGGAAATGGGCTATTAATCATCTGTTTCGATGAGGATAAAACACGGGGAGAGAAAAATTTTAAAAAAAATAAAAAAAAACTTAGACATTTTATTATTTAGATTCTTTTTTTTTTCTCATAGTATTCTTCTCTTCTTATTTTCCTTCTATTCCAAAATGAGTCCAATTACCACTAGGTCCACAAGGTCATAGATTTAGATTCTGAAGTTAAAAAAAAAATGTATTATTTTATTAGTATCAACTAATCACGTCTTAAGAGTCATCTAGAATCAAATAATTATTTCGACAATTATCCCCACATGTGTAATTAATTGGAAATGTGTTATTTATCTTCTGGTACATTATGATAGATTATATTTTAGTATAAAACTGAACACCTTTCTTTTTTGTTTACATTACATGAAAATTGAGATCCAAAAAAAAAGTGGCATTGTTCATGACTTTATAAATAGAATGACTTGATATAAATTTTATATTTTATATGGATATTGATATTTTATATGAATAATTGACACCTAATTATATGGATATGGAGATGGATATTGATATTGATTTCTTTTAAGTTTAACCCAATATATGCACAGTATGACTTCTCTCTATAATTTATCCACAAGCCCAATGAACCGTATGACTTATATTTGACTCCATGTTTTGTTGTTGTTGTTGTCGTCATATCCTCGTTATGTTATTTCTCTATTTCTTTATTTTTTAAATTTTAATTTTGAATTTCCCGTGTAAAATTTTATACAAATTAATTCTATATATAATTATTCTTAAAAAATCCATTAAATTATTATTTATTTCATGCACAATGTAAAAATTCAGTTAATTAATGAAAAAACTTCTTCACCGAAACAGGTTCTCTAACTTGAAGCCCATGGCATCACTCAGTATAAATAAATCAATTTAAAATATAAATGTGTATTAACTATCTAAAAAGAATAGCTCGCATGACATTCATGAAAGCTGTATTGTCGAATAATAATCATGCTCTCATTTGTGACGGGTAATATATTTCTCATGATTAGAGAAGTATTTATGTACATCTGGAGTACCATGTCAGATTTACTCTCCTCACTAAAAACACAACAACTCATTCACTTTTTAATCTTACCTATCACTCACTTAATTTAAATTACTTAATATTAAAAAAATTTCTGGTGTACTCTTCATCAATCTCTTTTCCCGCCCTCCTTTTATTTTCATCTATACACTCATGAGCCAAGAAAGACAGATTCACTCAATTGTCCAAGCACTGGCCGCTACCGACTACATTAACTAATCTCATTTTGACCTACTGCACAGATTAATTCTTTTGCAGAGGAGAATTGTAAGCATTGTCGCCTGTAACAATTACTTTTTTAGAAAAAAATGTTACATTTTTTTTTGTTAATTGTCTTTTGCTAAAGGTGGTTCATCACTTTTTTAATTCTTTTCTTTTCTATAATGGCTCATCACGTTACCCAATTTTATAATATCCATATTTGGGAGTTGGGAGAACAAAAGGGACAAAAGGAAGGAAAATTATTATATGATTACTTTTGTTTTTTTATCTAATTGTTATTAAACTTCATATTCAAATGATTATAGTATTTGTTAGGATTTGCATAGCATAGGTGGCGGAGGGGAGAGCATATATTGATATTGCACAAGAAGGCATAAGTATGTCAGCCCTTTATAAGTAATTGGACTAAAAATTTTTTCAAAAAATTCATTTCCTTGTCAAGTATTGTAATAGATTATATTTATGTATGTTTTTAATTAGTTTTAATAATGTACAGAATGGACAAATATAATAATTCACAAAATAGCAAGTGAACCAGAGCATGACGATGGAGATAACACCAATGTTAAACATATTTACTTGGGTCAGGTTGTTAATAATGAAGAGGAGGCTTATGCCTTATAAATTACTTAATATTAAAAAAATTTCTGGTGCACTCTTCATCGGCCTTTCCATCCTTAATTGCAAAGTTTTGTGCCCTAGATTTCCGCTCTATCATCTCTCCCCCTCACCCTTCTAAGAAATTCTTGAAGAGCACGATGTCAACGTCGGAAGAGAAGAGAAGTCGAGATCAGGCCAACAACGACCACCGCTCTCACCGTAGATTAAAAAGTGAATTAGATGTTTTTCCCTTCAATGTTTAGTTCAAGAAAAAAGGGGGGACTAAGGTATTTAATTAATAATGCAGTCCTATCCTAACGAAATTGGTTGTCTTCATTAGCAGGTTGACTTTTTCGATATGGTAAACTTTGTGAAGTATGCTGTACAGTTATTGTGATGGAGAATATAGATGTCATCTCAGCTTGATGCTCCAAAGCCAGGATCTTTTTGATTCCTTAAGGTGGTTTCTTAGTTCAAGACTTGATTATAGATTGGCAAATATGTGCATGTTGAAATACAATGTGTATTTGCTTAAATATTGTAGGGTATTGTGAGATGTATAAAACTAAAAATTAATGCAAGGGACATAGTTGGGTTCTTTGTTTTGGGAGATTTAATGCTATGGAGTAGTAATGTTCAAGAAGTATTGATGGTCCTCTATTGTTCAGACTTGATTGCAATGTATTAATACTTCTCATTCTTTTACATATGACTTCTTCCCATCCTACACCATAATAAATTTACCAATATTGAGCATTAAAAATCCTCTGTACATTGTTTATAAATTTAGATAAAATATTTTTGTTAAAAAAAATTAGGTTCAAATATTACTGCAATTCCACAATTATGATGCTAAATTCCTCAACCATCAATCAATCATCGTATTTGACAGATATCTTTATCCCTAACATAACATCTAATGCACTTCCATGATAGTAACCGAGACATTGAAGCAAATTATGTTTCTAAACTAATGGTTATGAATTTACAGCTCAAGAGTTCAAAATAAAGGCCACTGTGTGGTTTATAAGTATACACTTAGATCTGACTACACTAGTGATAACCACAAAGTTCAGGTACAAAGCAAATTTATAACATTTTTTGTGTATCAGAAACAGATCAAAACAGTGCTTCCATTCTTGCTTTTAGGTGAGCGTAGAGATAAAACATGCTCAAACTAGCAATGCTAGCAAAACTCCCGACTTGAGAGATATGAACTCCTTCCTGAGCAATTAGTTAACTTCAGTAATTCACAACCTTCAAACATTAATGTTGTGAAAATGTATTTGGAGGTCTCCAAGTAGCTGAGTGTGTTTCCTAAAAAAAATAAATTAAAAAATACATGTAATTGCAATTTCCTAAAAAGATGAAGGTCATTTAATTACTATTATCATTTAAATTATACCTGATTTAAATTGTTGCTCATGTCCGTCATGTGAAATGTACTTGTCATGTTCCAAGCGCCATAATAAAGTTGTGGGACAAAAGCATGACCAGCATGAATGGGTCAAGTGGAATTGGCCTATAACATAACACATAATTAGATTCAATAAACATATATATAAATTTCTATTATTATTTTATTAATTTAGTTGAAGCAACATTTACTTACTGGTGGATAAGAGTAATCAAATCTTTGGGGATTAAAAACAACATTTGGTGTAGTTGAAGCAACATGATCCACTCCTTTCTGTTTTTCTACAAAAGATTTTGATGTTGGGAACACAAAACTAAGATATACTATAAAAGAAAGAGTAATATAAGCAAAAAGAATTATAATAAGAAGTATTTATAAAACTTATATCTTACTTGATTTCTTTTGCTTTTCAAAATGGCCTTTTCTTCTACCACTGGAACTTCCTTTCGGCTTTGCCTTGTAAGGATCAAGAATTTGGCCTCCTTCTTGAGTTTCTTCCAGATTATTGACATGAATTTCTTTGTTGCTTTCCACATTGTTGCTTGTATTCAATTTATGTACACATTCTTGAACTTGTTGAGATCCGTTCTTGATAACATTCCACATGATATCTTGAGTTTCCCTATGATCTTGTGTTGCCAACACAAGGTTATAGAAAGACCGCATAATAGAATTTCGGTATACAATCTTTGGGTCCTCACTAATTGCACTCTTTCCATCATGGCAATAATCAATAGACTTTGCATTCTTGGGCCATCGGTTCAAAAAGTATTTATCTGGTACTCTTGTCACAAATTTGATATTATAAATTCTTAATGCATGTGAACAAAGAATGCCCATAGTGTTGAATTTTTTGCAACTACATGTAACATCCTCATTGGAAGAATCAAACTGCACAAACCACTTCTTTGAATCTTTTCCTTCCACCCACAACTCATAGTAAAATATATCTCCTTCTCTTTTCATTTCTTTAAACAAAATGTCCACTCCATCCAAATATTCCTTTTCAAACAATTTGAAAATTTTATGAGTATAAATCTTTGATGCATGATATAATGTCTTATTACCACTAACAATACAAGAAGGAGAACTTTGACTATTGCGAAAATCTTCCTCAGCCTCAGAACTTCTCCATCTTTCTACCATCTTCTTAAAAGCTAGGAAACATTGTGTCAAGGTAGTTGTTTTGGTAGATATTTCACCCAAAACACTATTAGTGCTTTCACTCCGTTGTGAAGCTTTAATATTTGTTGAAAACATATCTTTACCGAAAGCACTTGACCATTTATGCCGAATTTTATACATTCTAGTTAGCCAACTATGTTCATGGAGGTTAAATTTCTTAATCATTTCATCCCATGTGATTTGAAATTCCTCTTCTAAATCACATCCTTTCATGCACTTTTGAAATAATAATTGAAACTCACAGTTTCAGTTTAGGGATCCTAGGTGAGATGGAACATTCTTAGATATATGCCATAAGCACAAACGATGCCTTGTATTAGGAATCACTGTTTCAATTGCTTTAGCTATGGCAGCATCTTGATCAGTAACAAAAGTTTTTGGTTATTGATTTTCCATAGATCGGAGATATTGGTTAAACAACCATTCAAAGGACTCTGTTGATTCATTTATCAAAAAAGCACAACCAAACATTACATTTTTCCAATGATTATTTACCCCCACAAATGATGCACAGATTAAATCATACTTATTAATGCAATAAGTAGTGTCAAAAACCACTACATCTCCAAAACAATTATAATCAAGCAATGATCTCCTATCCCTCCAAAAGACATTTATCAAATGTAATTCTTCATCAAGTTTTACACTAAAGTAAAACATCGGATCTTCAACTTGCTGACTTTCCAAGTGATTAACTAAACTTTTAGCATCCCCAGCTTCTATCAATTTTAACTTTTGCCTGTAGACATAATTATAACAATCCTTTTTTGAAAATCCAATGTTATCTAAACTATGAGTGTTTTCACCTAAATAACTCCACACATCCTTTATTCTAATTCCACCATTTACCATAGAGTTAATAAGATCACCCTTAATTGTAGGAATGCTCCTAGCAGAACACATTAGGTGTCTTTGCTCTGGTTTTACAAACTCATGGTTATGCTCAGTTATCAACTTAGTGATTTTCCACAGACCTTATGATTGAACAGTAAAACGAACCATTGCTTGACAATTTGTTTTGCCATTTGATTTAGTAAATGAACCACTACTACATTCTTCAGAATATCTAGACCCCTCCTTTGAGCACACATACTCTTTTGTACAAACTTTGTTAGTTCCAGCAAAATAAGATTGCTTCCATTTTCTTGCAGAAAAACCCAACTGATATGCATATTCTGTATATAAGGCATAAGCCTCCTCTTCATTATTAACAACCTGACCCAAGTAAATATGTTTAACATTGGTGTTATCTCCATCGTCATGCTCTGGTTCACTTGCTATTTGTGAATTATTATATTTGTCCATTCTGTACATTATTAAAACTAATTAAAAACACACATAAATATAATCTATTATAATACTTGACAAGGAAATGAATTTTTTGAAAAAAATTCTAATTCAATTACTCATAAAGGGCTGACATACCTATGCCTTCTTGTGCAATATCAATATATGCTCTCCCCTCCGCCACCTATGCTATGCAAATCCTGACAAATACTATAATCATTTGAATATGAAGTTTAATAACAATTAGATAAAAAACAAAAGTAATCATCTAATAATTTTCCTTCCTTTTGTCCCTTTTGTTCTCCCAACTCCCAAATATGGATATTATAAAATTGGGTAACGTGATGAGCCATTATAGAAAAGAAAAGAATTAAAAAAGCGATGAACCACCTTTAGCAAAAGACAATTAACAAAAAAAAAATGTAACATTTTTTTCTAAAAAAGTAATTGTTACAGGCGACAATGCTTACAATTCTCCTCTGCAAAAGAATCAATCTGTGCAGTAGGTCAAAATGAGATTAGTTAATCTAGTCGGCAGCGGGCAGTGCTTGGGCAATTGAGTGAATCCGTCTTTCTTGGCTCATGAGTGTGTAGATGAAAATAAAAGGAGGGCGGGAAAAGAGACTGGTGAAGGGTGCACCCGAAATTTTTTTAATATTAAGTAATTTAAATTAAGTGAGTGATAGGTAGGATTAAAAAGTGAATTAGTTGTTATGTTTTTAGTGGGGAGAATAAATTTGACATGGTACTCTAGGTATACATAAGTATTTCTCCTCATGATTATCACATCCACATGTAGGGGGTCTAATATTCATATTCTATTCAGAATCTATAACTAAGTTTTTGAGGCAGAAAAAATTTTCCAATCCTGTATATTAATGACAAAGGAATGGAAGATAAATAAACGTGAGACGCAAGTCTCATTAAAATAATCCCTATTTCCACTATTTTTAAGTTTTATAGTTTTTATTTTATTTTATTTTAAATCTATTGTTATTTTAGACATGCAATTTATTATTAATTATTTTTTTAACTATTCTCTTATTTAATTTAATATAACTCATTAAATGAAGGTGTTTTTTGTCAAATTTTTAGAAAAATTTAATATAATTAATAATTTTTTATTTGCGTGAAACAATTTTAAAAAATTAAAGAAATTAATAAAAGAAATATTCCTTTTAATTAATCTAGTGTACGGGAAAAATTAAATATCACACTATGCATACATACCCCAATCAATCAAGCTGGAAGTGTCAGGTGAGTGGCAACCGGTCAATAAAAACATACTCTCCTCTGAACTTAAATATAAGTTGGATTTCAAAAATGGAAAAAACTTATATATTTTTTAATGTTATTTTTTAATTAAAAATTAATATGTGAATTGTTTGTTAATACATTATAGATTTAGTTATTAATTATATACTAAAAATATTAATTTCTTGAAGTTAAAAAAAATTAAAAGGTTCATATGTTAATTTTTAATTAAAAAATAATATAAAAAGTATATAAAAAAAACATATAAATTTAGTCCTTTAAAAATTTATTTTGATCTTAAATATAAATATTATTTAGTAAATTTTCAGGATATTAAATATTTTTTTATTTTATCCTTATCTATAATTAAATATATAAGAGATAACTGACTTTAAATATAATGTGTTAAATAAGAATACTATTGGAAAATAATATATTTGTTGACAGAAGTAAAACTATCTTTCTTAATTCTTATACAATTACTCTCTCTGAACTGTATTATAGAATATTTTGTATGATAAATTTCTTGTTCAAAATATAGGGTGTTAGACATTTTTCTTTCCATTTTGCCATTATATTTAATAACCTTACTTATAATTTATAATCCTACAATGATAATAAAATAAGATATTTAATAAGGGTAAAATAAGAAATGTGTGTATTTTTTGTATTGATTTTGAGTAAAAAATAATTTTTTAATATGTATGTAATTGATATAAAATACCTTATAATATAAATTAGAAGAAGTAGTTAAATATGATTTATATTTTGGATCAAAGTGAATTTAATCACTCATTCATTTTCCTTTTTCTTGTTTTGGTAGCCTGAGCCACCCATAATCAAGTACCTCGTCAAATTGATTCGTGGTTAACATTGATGACATAAACACACGATGCAAATAATTTTATTTACTTCTCTTATAAAAAATAATTTTACTTACTTCCTCCGATTTTAATAATTGACATTTTGAAGTTATATACTCTGCATAGATTAAAAAACTAATAAATAGCCTAAAATTATATTTGGTTATAAAACCCTTTGAATTATGTTTGTAATTATTTTATTACTCTTTTCTTTCATAATTAGTGAAAGGTAAAGTTGTAAAAAAAATAATTTATACTATCTTAAAATTCTAAAATAACAATTGTTTATAAACAAAATGAAATGTCCAAAGTGTCATTAGAAAATGATGGGAATACATATTAACCACTTAATCATGACCCATAATTATGCTTAACTTTTTTGGTCCTTTGTTAATTGATGGTGTGTTAGGTAAATTATTATTGTGTCGGACTTGATTAACATTTGGTTTAAGCTTTCTCAAAAAGGTGATTTTTAGATTGTCTAAAAAAGTAATTATCTCATCCAATTTATATTATAAAATATTTTATATAACAAGTTTTTGATCTAAATACAGGAGATTAGATATTTTTTCCTATTTTATTCCTATTTTTAATTCTTTTATACTCTACAATAATAATAGAATGAGGTTTTTAATAAGAGTAAAATAGAAAATGTTAATACTTTTTATATTAATTTCATATGAAAAAATAATTTCCTTAATATACATATAATTGGTACAAAATACCTTATAATGTGGATCACAAAAAATAATTGTTTAGAGATTTCATAAAAAGTAGAAATTATTTTATATTTTATTAGAATAAAACAGCATTTTAAAAATTGTTTAGCAGTTAAAGAAAACAAAGTAGAAATTTATATTATAATATTCCCTCATTGCTAAATATTACTCCCTCTGTTATACTATATAGTGAACTTTTTTAAGAAATTCATGTTTCAAAATATAGTGCACTGCATGGATTATATTATGTTTTTTTATTATTTTTTCAGTATTGCCCCTAATAAGTAAGTCCATATATTCTATAGTTACCAATACATTTAATGAAAATTCTTTAATAGTTTGGTCAAACCATAAATGAATGAAGGAAAATTTCCCCCAAAAGCCTCACTCTTTAAGATGGCCGATGACCTATGGGAACTCAAAAAAAAGAATGAACAAGAGAATAGTTACAATTTATTAATGTAGGAAATATTATTAAATGAGCGTAATTTGGGAAATAATGAAAAAAATTTCAATTACTAATCATTGTCTTAACATGTGTATAATAATTAAAAGGACACTATAAACTGGAATGGAGGGAATATTATTTTTACAACTTTTAAATTTAGTTGATGCACCTTCACCTCTTTCACTTTTTTTTTCTTTCATCTACCATTAACTTTTTTTTGTTCAGAAACCATTTAAGTTACTTCTCAAAATAAACAAAAAAACTATTTTTTTCATATTTTTATTTTTTTAAAAGTTTAAACATACATCTAAAAAATTTTAAAAGTACTTTTTTAATTAGAAAAAGTGATTTTTTTCATAAAAGAAAAGCTAAAACAATCAGGTTCTAAATTATAATATCTTAGTTTTATTTCATAACGAGTACTTTGATTATGTTATAGTAGATCACTTTAGAATCAAATTCTTAAATAATAATAACTTACATTAAGATATCTGACGTATTCAAAAAATTATTTAATTAAAAATGAATAGCTTAAATGATAATATATATATATATATATAACTTTTGTCCAGTATTTAAACCATCACGAAAGCAAAAAAAAAAAAGTCACTAAAACAATTTTTTTTAATAGTGAGATACTAAGTCATAATAGAAAATAATAATAATAATAATAGCGATCAAAGTTTATATGTTGACTTGATATAGATTAAATTTTAAAATTTAATTTGAAATAATATAGTATTAATTATAGAGAGAGTGAGTGTGTATGTATTCATTTCTTTTTGCATGCACTACTTAATTTTATTTTTATCTCTTTCTAAATCATATTTTCTTATTAATTAAACATATTGTTTCATATATTAGAGAGACTCTAAAAGATATTATGGTTTACTATATTCATGAGATACATAAAATTTAAATTTAATATTAATATTGATGCATGTGTAAATTGTTGGCTTATTGCCATTAATGGAGGATATTGATACATGCATGTCCAAATAGATTTAGATTCTCGATTACCAAAGTCTTTCATTATTTCTCTAACTAAATCTCTACTTTTTATGTGATCTAATTCTTCCGCACTACTTATTCTACTATTATTTCTGCCGGAAACTTTAGTGTAACTTTGTAGCTTAAGGGTGGACTTTGCATTGAACTTCTTTGTAGTTGAGATTAAAAATAGGAGGAATTACAGTTAGAGACTAGTATAATAAATTAATTAAAAAAATACTTTAACTAATAAAAGTGTTAAAATTTGAAATATTGAGTAACAAAATTGAAAAAATGAGTAATAACAGATTTTATTTTATAATAAATTTATTATTTTAATCCCTAAATGTAATTTTTCCTTAAAAACATCTCGAGAGGTTGGAGAAATAACTTGGAAGATTTTAGCAAGAGTAGATCTAGATCCAATTCCAACTCTTATGTTTGGATAAAAGAAAAGTAAGGGGAGAGGAAAATTCAAGAAGAAAATAAGAAGGAATATAAATACTATTAGGATTTAGGGTCACAAGCACTGCAAAAAATAAAATTTTTATACCTAAATCTCTTCAAGGATATGTTGACATCACTTAAATTGAATATATAAGAAAAAGATTTCTACCATACTTTGTGATGCTACGACTTTTACCGAGTGCATCTCACAAACACGGCTATATTGGATCACAAGTGGACAATTCTTCTGAACACCCACCCTCTCGACATGAACAAGATGAAACATGAACAAAGTGTTAACACCTTAATCACAATCATCTTCACAATCACTTCCTCGAATGGTTCACACGACTTTTGTGTGATGAATATTACCTTTTAATTTATCCAAAAAAATATTTTAATCTCTCTCTCTCTCTCTCTCTCTTTATATGGTGTGTAATATAATGAAAAAAGAGAAGAGAACTATATCTCTCTTTGAGAGCCCTAGCCTCCTCTATATATAAATAAGCATTGGCTTGTAATCCAAGTTAGGATAATAGTTAATTTAAATGCACTATTTAAACTAATATATCTAGTATCTTATTATTTAACTGGAATTAATATATTTTGAACCAAATCCTATTTAATTCAAATGCATTGTTTAAATCAAATTATCCACTAACTTGAACAGATATAGTTAAAATTAAATCCTATTTAATTTAAACATACATCTTTTAAATTATGCATTAATTTAAATAAATATATTTTGAATTAAATAATATTTAATTCAACCATATATTATTTAAACTAATTCTAACATTCAATCAAATTTAACATTTAAATTTAATCAAACATTATCTTCATTTAATTCAAATATACTATTTAAATTAAATGAAAAATGAAATTAATATATATATATATTAATTCATAATTAATATGATATAATATTAATTTCTTTTACCACATATTAAGAGAGAGATAAATTATTTCCTTATTTAATAGAATAATTATCCTTCAAATTAAATTAGGAATCTTTTAGAATATTCCATATTTCAAATAGGAAATATATTCTCCAGTATAAAAAAAGAGATACAACGAATCAGAATATTTCCAAATTCAATAAGTTTGGGTATTATAGCTCGTGTTATGCCTATTTTTGTTGGTGACTATGTATGTTCATATAATGTTGGCAATGAGTCCAAAATTTCCTCCAAGCCCACAAATCATAAGATGCCTCTAGTAAGATATTATGACTATACAAATCATATGAAGATCGATAATTTGATACAGCCTATCTAATAGTACGTGTCATGTTCCTTTTGTCACACGATATCTAGATTAAGTATGAGACATGGAACTATCACTCTTATATTGCTTAACTGTGCTTTCACAATTCTGAGTTTGATTGACTTATACAAGTGAAATAACTTTCATTTGAGTGTGGTAACACATTTCTCAATATTGCTCCATTGTGGGGCCCAGAGATATTTCTCATATATTAAGAAGGACAAATTCCATTTTGATTAGTTAACATCCACTGCATGGATTCCATTGTATCTGAACATAACTTACATCATCATCTGGTTAAATAGTGACTTCTAATTATATCAAGACATAGTGTTCCTCATGTAGGAATCTATGATAATCTCAGGTCTGAAGGTTAAGTAACATAACTATAAGTGAGATATGCTTATAACCTTTTCTATGTAACTACCTCACAGCGGGCCAGTCCAGTACAAAGTTCTCCAACCAGTGCTTACAATATTGATTCATATCTCTATACATAATCATCAGTTAAAATCACACTAGTCTTAATTCATCATTATTCCCACAATAATGATTGACTAGGGATATTTAGAATAATTCTGTAATTATTCATAGATCTTATTATAAAAAAAACATATGAACAATATAATAGAAAGGACAATTTTATTTAATAAATAAATAATTAAAAAAATTTTACATCAAAACGATTGACCCAAGGCAAAATTTCCGACAGATACCCTCTTATCTAGATTCCTTTTTATTTTTTTCTCATAGTATTATGATCCCCTATTTTCTTCTCATTTCAAATAAAGCTTAAATTCACAAAACTTACAATTGGTTCCCTATGGGGACGAAGTGCCTGAATAAAGCGTATGAGAAAGATTTGTATCCATTTCCTGCCCCTACGGCTAGCATCATCTGTAACTTGCGATGTCTTTATATTTGAACAATGCGCGGTATTGATAGTGTACTAGACCCACAGACAGGAAAGTATTGCTCATATTCACCATTTTTCTCTTAGAAAAATAAACTTTCGGCTAAGAAAGGTTCAATTTTATCCCTTGCTTTTTTTTATTCCAATTTTGTTATAGATTACCCACCAAAATTACTCACCAATAAGATCTTAACATCGATAAAAGAATTCAAACCCACATTCTTGTAGGATGAATCTGCATCCTTATTAATTAAACCAATTTTAATTAACACAAAAAATGCATTCTGTGAACAATATACATACACATATAGACAAAGGATATATCGAGTGACATGAATGAAGCACCAAATACGTATCGTTTTGCAGTATGGCATCGCCTGAAATTCTGTCCGTGTCTCCTTAATTGATCTATTATATTCAGCACATGATCTCCATGCACGAGTTTCTAATTAAATGTTATCAATTTTTTAAGGGTTAGGTCCCTAATTGCATTCCCTTTTACATAGAGTATATACTAAATATAAAAAATAAAAAGAATCTTATCACAACTTCACCAAAACTTTGTCTAGAGCAAGTACAGGCCGACGTTATGTGATTTAGGAGTGATTGCCACCTCAAATTGTAATTCATACAAATATACTCCTTTCAATTTATATTATTTTGTAATTTCAAGGGTTTTTTTTTAGTACATAATATAAAATAATATATAGCGATATGTTATTTTTGCTATTCATTTATTATATTATTAGTATTGTAACTCATACAATATTTAATAAATGAAGTAGAATAAATAGGGTAAAACTGAAAATTTTGGCTTTTCTTTAAAAATTTAAGAAGGTAATAAAAATTTCTTATAATCCTAATACCTTACAATGTTGATAAAAAGGGAGTATATGTTATCGCCACACAGGAAATTGTAGTCCCCACCCCCACTCTTCTCTTAATATTTGAGACCAGTGGCAAAAGATGTGAGCATGTCTCAACACGTTGAGGAAGTAAAGAGGAAGGTGCTGCCTGGAAAGGAATGAAGTAAGAGTCACTAAGTATTATAATATAGTAATATAAAATGATGTATCATTTGAATTTTGAAATAAAATAATACAATTGCGTTAAAATATATTAATTAAATGTAGCATAAGTCCAAAACCAAAAGAGTAATGAAACTAGGGATCAGCATGGACCGGTTCAATTCGAGTTTGCCCATACCCAAGGACTGGCCCTAGAATAGCCCTAGTACAACCAGGTTTGCATGAGTTGGGTTAATGGGTCTATTGGGTTTATTCTAGAAATTAGTAAAATTGAAGAAAAATGAGATGCTAAAGGAAATGAAGGAGATGCAAATGAAGATATGGAGAGTGAAAAAAAGAAAAAGAAAAAATGCAGAGCCAACAAAAAGAAATAGAGATCTGGAATGACAATAAAAGTACAAAAACAATAGCAAAAGAAGCTTCAATTGTAAAGCTAGATCTGTGAATAACACATCTACAAGGTAATAAGACTTCAAATGCAACAGATTCAAAAAAGAACAAAAAAAAAGCACAACTTTCATCAAACAAGATTTGAGATGGCAAATTCAAGGATGGTGAGATCTGATGACGGCGGTGAAGAGGAGGTAGAAAAGAAGGTGGCAATGGCAACAAAATAATCATGCGAAGAACCATGCCAGTGGTGAGAATATGAGATGTGTGAGAGAGGAAGAGGCCGCGAAAAAGCTAAGATTGATGCAAGAGAGTGGAAAGGTCACCAAGTAATTGAGATAGATGTGTAAGAGAGGGAGAGAGAGGCCACCGAAACTGAGAAATTGTGATAGAATGATAATGCTGTGTGAGAAAGGGAAAGGGAGGCGAGAGGAAATATTGAAAGGGGAGAAAATTATGAGATGTGATAGGTTATGTAATTAATTGATTTTTTTTTAATAAAAAGATATGGGGGCAAACTGGTCCGAGGTAAATGTACCCACTCATCTAACTTGTAACTCGATCTGGCCTAGTAATTTTAATATCGGGTTAGTTTGGACTAAGCTGAGCTAGCCAATTTGACTAGGTCATGCTAACCCCTACGTAAAACTACTTGTTAGCAAATAGAGGTAGCCACCCCTAAGTTGTTTTTGTGTTTTTTTATTGATTGTATATGATCGTACTAATTTTACAATATTTTTCAAATTTGCTCCCTCTAAAGTTTTTTGTCAAGCTGCCTCAATATTATAAAATTTTATCAAACGTGTTTTAAAAATATAATTTTTATATCAACACTTTAATTTCAATACTCTAATTCTCACCCTTTTCATTCTAAAAATTATGATAATAACAACTAATACATATTATATCACCGTAAGTAAATTTTTATTGTATATTAAAATAAATTGTATTTATTTTGATGTTGTTAGTTTTATATAATTATGTAATTTTTTATTATTTATTCTGTATAATTTTTAATTTTAATAAATTTTATTGTTATATTAATTTAATAAACATTTAATTAATATATAATGATTATTAATTATTAATATTAATAGTAAGGGTTAATTCTTGCCCCCTTAACAGTTTTTCTGGTTTTTGATTCAGAGGATCTGATGTCATCACCAGCCAAATTAATGAAGTCAGTCTCTCTCACAAGACTAAGGTATTAAAAATTGGATCGGCCATTGAATCGGATAAGGTGAAAGTTTAAGGTTTAATGATTGGACCGGTAGTAAATAAATTAATATATTTTTAATAATATAAATAAAAAATATTTATCCATGATCATAAAATTAATATTTATTTTAAAATAAAAAGTAAATTTAATAATATATAGAAAATTAAAAATATTATTAATAAGTTTTACAACCTAATATTAAAATCTAAACAAGTTAATATTCATTTATAATTATATTCTGAATTCAAAATAGTCAATTAATATTATATTTTCATATTATTTGTTAAGTAAAATTATTATTATTAATAATTATGTATCATAATAATACTTATAACATATTATAATATAGAAAAAAAAAATTTATAATAAAAATAATGATACTTAGTACTAAAAATAATATTAATTTATTTTAAAAATATTTAAAAAAGTTTTAAAAGTTAAAAAAAAAATCTAGACCGGTTCAACTTGATTTTGTACCGATTCGCACCAATTCTTAAAACCCTCAGCTTGCATCTATGACCGGACCAGACCAGAGGTTGGTTCCCAGTCGAACCGGCCGATTCAACCGATCCGATTTTTTGTTCATGATGCAAGACCCCTCCTAATCATGTTGTTGTAGTAGGTTTTTTATTTTCTTAAATTAAGATTTATAGATAAAAGTATACTTTTTAAGAATTATGTAGATATGTAGTTGTACAGTTTTAAAAGTTTTATTTTTCAGTTATTGAAAAACCGTACAACTATATAGATCCAATTTTTACAATATAATATTTTTTAATGGATAAAAATTAGAAACTGGACAGACACATAATAACTTGGATGAGCATGTGCTAATCAAGCTTTTGGGTTGTCCAGATTTCCAAATTTAATTATATTTTATTATTATATTTTTAATATGTTTTTATTTTAATAGATACTAAATTTAAAATAAATATAATTTTATAACTATTATTTTATTTAAAAAATATTGTTATTATGTAAAAAAAATAAAAAATATAAATTTATAACTTCCAAATTAAAATTGTACAATCTAAACTTTATCATGCACGATCATTACCGTGATGATCACACCACATGTGATGATCATTGCTGTTATGGTCCCAAATTAATATCGGGCCTTCTCTATAAATAGATCGATTCATTGATCCCATCTTCTATCCTCATGAAAACAAACCACTCTTCCTCTTTGAGATTGAATCTTACAAAACACAAACAATGTCTTCCAACTCCGACGACCCCCATACCAAAATTCCAGTGAGACCAGTCCCAGGCAGCTATGGCATCCCTTTCCTCGGAGCCATTTTTGATAGGTTCGACTATTTCTATAATCAAGGCCGTGACAAGTTCTTCCAATCCCGAATCGACAAGTACAAATCCTCCGTCTTCCGAACCAACATGCCACCCGGTCCCTTCAACGCCTCCGACCCACGAGTCGTCGCCGTGCTTGACGCCATCAGCTTCCCCATCCTCTTCGACACCTCCAAGGTCGAGAAGCGCGACGTCTTAACGGGAACGTACATGCCCTCCAAGGACTTCACCGGCGGCTACCGCGTCTGTGCCTACCTCGACCCCTCCGAGAAGAAGCACCAGCAGATCAAGAGCTTCTTTTTCGCTCTTCTTGCTTCCCGTAAAGATCAGACCCTCCCACTCCTCCGGAGCTACTTGAACGAGCTGTTCCTGAAGCTTGATGACCAAGTACATGACCACGGCCACGCTTCGTTCAACACCATCAGCGACTCCGAGCTCTTCAACTTCGTCTTCCGCCTCTACTCCGGTAAAGACCCCGCTCAAACAAACCTCGGACCTTTTGCGTCCAAACTCTTCGAGCTCTGGCTGTTCCCACAGGTAACAACTCTCTTCATCCATTCATTTCGATCGGTTCAGTTCAACACACCTTAATCATGTGAAACGCAACATGTTTATTATTCACTGATCATGATTGCATTGAGATTGGGCATTCAGATTGATATTTCTGAACACGGCTACACACGCAGATTGCCCCTCTTGGATCTCTAGAGCTACCATGGTACTTCTTCCCGATCAACGTGGTGGAAGATTTCTTCCTCCATACGCTGCCATTTCCAGGGTGGTTGCTCAAATGGGACCAGAGAAAGCTTTACAAAGCACTTTACGCTTCAGCCACAGAAGCTCTCGATTTAGCTTCGACTTTCGGGCTATCCCGAGAAGAAGCCTGCAACAACCTGCTCTTCGTTCTGGGCTTCAATACCTACGGCGGGGTCAAAATAGTGGTCCCTACGCTAATGAAGTGGGTGGGGCTAGCCGGAAAGAGCCTACACAAGAGAATCGCCGACGAAGTCAGAAGCGTCGTGAAAGCAGAAGGTGGGATGACTTTGTCAGCGCTGGAAAAAATGGCTCTGGTGAAGTCGGTGGTGTGGGAGACGATGAGGATCGAGCCTCCGGTGCCGTACCAGTACGGGAAGGCGAAAGAGGATGTGGCGATTCAGAGCCACGACGCAGCGTTTTTGGTGAAGAAAGGAGAGATGATCTTTGGGTTTCAGCCATTTGCGACGAAGGATGAGAGGGTGTTTAAGAATGCGAAGGAGTTCGTGGGAGATAGGTTTGTGGGAGAAGAAGGCGAAAGTTTGTTGAAGTACGTATATTGGTCTAATGGGTGCGAGACGGAGGATCCGACGGCCGGTAATAAACAGTGTCCGGGGAAGAATCTGGTGGAGTTGGTTCTACGGGTGTTTCTGGTGGAGGTCTTCTTGAGGTTTGACACGTTTACTGTGAAGCTTGGCAAGCCCACACTAGGCCCAACTGTTACCATCACGTCCTTGGTCAAGGCTTCTACCTTCTAACTTCTCATTTCGCCATCTTATTTTGAGAAATTTTAGTTTTAGAATCTTTACAATCCTTTTCATTTAATCTTTCTTTGTCGGTCCTGGAAATTTCTCTCGTTGCCCCACCAGATGATACAAGGATAAATAAGAATCTCATCGTATTGATCGTGAACGTTCTTCTTTTGTCTTCTAGTTCTTTTTTGGATTTTTTAATGTTGGTGGTGAAATATAATATAAATTATGGGACCAGCATATAACTATTTTGACCAGGTTCATATTATAATATATTTTATATAAATTATATATATTAAAAAATTATTTTTTTAATTTATAAAAAATATTAGTATTTTTTATTTTATTTTTATTAAATATAATTTATTATCATTTTTTTATTTTAAAACGAGAAGTAGGGAGAAATTAAAAATGGGTGAAATTAGAATAAACATATCTATTATCCTATATTTTGAATTAGAAACCTGTCATATAAAACACCTTATAATATAGACTGGAAAAAGTATATTACAAGTTTATTGGAGATTATACCCTAAACTAATTGTTTGGATATAAATATTATATTTGTTAAAAGATTTTTATCCTTTTATTATATTATTTGCACATTTTCTTTATAACTAGATAAACACTCGTGTAATTCAACAAGAAGAGAAATTGAAAGTGAAATTGATGTATAATTTTATTTTGTAAAGAAAAATCATGTTTAAAAAATTATAAAAATGACATTAAGTGTTAGGGATAATGCACAAATCATTAGTTTAAATTATTAAATACTTCCTTATACAAAATATTTAATGTAATATCACTTGAATTACTATCCTAATCAATAATTAATATCTTTAATCTACGTCTAAACTGTATACGAGACACAATAACATAGAGTTAGTTGTGCGTAAACAGATTGTGGTATGTACAATTTGATAATACACAAACTTTACCTCGGACTCTTATTTATGGTCATAGCAAAAATTAACATAATGGAAAACCATTGTCTTTTCATATTGAATGATAATTTAGAATTAGATAGAGTTATATAAATCATAGATCTACAAACTTTCACCCCATCAATTGATCAGATATCATTTTGAAGTACATACTTACCAGTTTAAGTAACAATAAAATGTGTGCTATTATATAGATATAATGATTGATTAACATTACTCATGAGAATTATAAGTGCTCATTTTTTCAGTCTTATTTCATGCTTAAAAATATAAGACATAGAAATTGAATTCAAGAATGTGTTGGAACAAAAAGGAATATTTAAAAAATATTTAAATATAACAAAACATATCATAAATAGGAATAATATTATTAAAGAGACTTAAGTACATGAAAACCAAAATTAAAAAAATTAAAAGTAGTATTAAATTTAAAACAAAAAAATTAAAAAAATACTATTAAATTTAAACATAACATACAGTTTATTAGAATAGATTATTAAATACATTTTTAAACACAACATTTGATGTCCCACATCAATATAAAATTATACAAATTTTAGCCTTAACTCTTATTTATAGTCATTGCAAAACTAAAATATTGAATAAAATTCATAGATTATTTCTCAAACTTAATTTAAAATTAAATTACACAAAATTTTAAATATATATAAATATAGCCTTAAGCAGCAAAAAGTAAATGCAAGACTAAGTATTAACCAAAAAATTAATATGTACAATAAAATTTATTGTTATTGTATTAATAGCATAAATTTATGACCATTTTTATGAATAAAAAATATCAAATTACTTATATGTGTTTTATCAACATTATTTTGGGTGCAGCCAGCAGTCCTTATTAGGAGCACAAAATAAATTATGATAATAGGTATATTTATTTATTTTTTTTTTGCCAACAGATAAAATAGTGTTTATCTTCTATTTTTAAGATTAAAATCTCAACCAAATCTAAAATAATACTAACTCTCCAAAAATTATTTATAATTATAATATAATTCTAATTATTAAACTATACACACATAGAATTTGAACAAACCAAAATATCATATGCATCTAGTAATTTTCAGAATTATTAAGTTTTCATATTGAAATTCTGATTTTGTATTTGATTAAAACCCTTATTATTCGATTTGATTAAAAATTGATGAAAGATAAATTCTTTACAATATGATATTTAATATGATAATTGAAATTCAATACAATGTTATTCCCTCTTAACCCATTATATCAAAATCCTTATTCTTGCTGCCATCTCCATTGTCATTTTCTCTATTTGCATTAAATTGTTTATCTAAACTTTGGGTGTTGTGTGGCCTCTTTTGAAGGCATTGATTCCAGTCATTTATTAGAAGGCCAAGGTGATACTCCAACTGTTTGAATTTTCTACACACATTAAAGTGGAACTAAATCCAAGAATATGAAGCAAAATATATCATTCTAATTTTTTTAAATCAAGATGGTGAATTTAAGAGGAAGGTAGTGGCCAAAATAAAAGGGAGAGGGACATAGAATTTCCCGTTGAGATCATAAATTTATATAACATATTCTAAATATTAATGATAGATGTACACAACTTATGAATGCCTACATGGGATATATGTCTCCTTCATATCACTGAATGTAACTAACTTATCAATAAAATATGTGCCACAATATCAAAAGTACAGCTTTGTATTATTCAATATTAAAATATTATATTTACGTCTATCTTTGTAGAAGTTATGTAAGTAATTAGTATAAAAAAGAATTTATATGGATCAATCTTTAAATCATCTCATTGGACACAAATTGTGGTAGAGTTAAAATAACTTATACTAATGATTAATGGTTCTATACTTCACTTTACTTTGTCTTATGTATATTAAATTCCTTCATTTTATAAACCATGCCTTACTTTTTCTTATCCTTCAATCTTTTAAAAAATGACTATTAGATAACTGCAACAATTCAATCATTCTACATAATGACAAACAAAAATCAAATTGGATAAAAAAAGTTATAAAATTTTTTATAAGAAACTATACTCATACATATTAGTATTGAAGTAAAGATAACTTACATCTATATCTTGTAATATCATATTGATTGTTTACCATTTTTTTGACCTTTTTGCTCTCAATGCCATCTATAAGTGTACAACCTAGACCTTGAGACTCCAATCATTGTGCTTTAGATTTATGGCTTTAATAGCATCAACATATGAACCCTTGTACCAACATACGAACCCATGCCAACTTTTTCCCTATGCAGAAAAGAAGAAAGAAGATGGAGAGAAGAAAAAAATTAGGTAAACATGAGGTGCCTATGCTATGTTGATGAGATTGAGAAAAAAAATTGCACAGAATAAAAAACTCAAAGGAAAAGTTGGTCATTGTTTGAAATGCAAAGTAAGAGAGAGGAAAACACAAGAATAATTATTTTGAATACTGTACAAATAATTGTATAGAAAAAGAATCACCAAAATATCTCAAAAATATATTAAATTTTTCTCAATTCAAATGAAATAGACTTTAAAAATTAGGTATCCATGGAATTTTAGTTATAGCTAGTGATTTTTAGAAGATATTTTCTAAAAAAAATTCGAATACATAAAAAAAGATATGAACAAATAAACAAAATTGGTTAGGGTTTAGTGCTTATAATCTTAAATTATAAAATCCTAAATACATCATAAACCATTTGAATTTAGCTATTTGTAAGGACAGACTTCTAGAGAGCGTTAGACACATAAGTAGTTATATAAATATAAAATGATATAAATAATTGGGAAAGGGATAAATCATAAGTGGCTAATTATAAATTGTATATTTAAGTGCTATAAAAAAAAATTATATATCTAAGTTTGATAACATGATTCAAATTGGTCGATTATATTAGGAGAGATTTCAAATTCAATTTTGTTATAAAAAAGGTAAACACATAAATAGGTAAATAAAAAAGTTTAAAGTTTTATATATTATGAATAGTAAGATGATTGTTAAGAAGATTTTGTTGGAACAAATTAGAACACAAAAGATAAATATATAAAATCAATTGAAATAGTGGATATACTAATTTTAAATGAAATAGGATGTATATTTGATTATGGAAAAAATTAAAAAAAAATATATTTCCATAGTCCATTTGAATTTAGAAGATTTTTAAGGAGATTTTATAAGAAAAATTGAAACACATGAGATTAAAAAAGATAAATATTAGTTATATGATTAAAAGAATCTTATTAGATTTGATGTTTTTAATTTCAAAATATAAAATAAAATAATAGGTTTTAACTTCGATATAAAATAAAATAGTAGATTTCAACTTTGAACCTAACTCCAAATGAGAGATTCCGAAGCATAAAATTGCAACAAACTCCATTTGAAGCACCATAATCATTCCAAAAATATCCATAGATGTTACCTATTTTTATATGTATAATAGATATGATCCATGGATAATTATATAATTATTCTAAATTTCTTTGGTCAATCATCATAATGAGAGCAACGATGAATTAAGACTAATATGAGTTTGATTGATAATCATGTATATAGATACAAATCAAAATTATTGGCATATTGTTGGAGACCAAGATGCTAGACTGACCTTTCATGAGATAACTATATGGACTAGGTCATCAGCATGTCTCATATATAGTTGTGTCATTTAGCTCTTAGACCCAAGATCTTCATAGATTCCTATATGAGGAACATTGTGTCTAGGGATAATTAGGGGTCGCTCTTTAACCACGTAATGATATAGATTATGTTCAAATACAGTGCAATTCATGTAGTGGATGCTGAATGATCAAGATGGCATTTGTCCCTCTTAATACAAGAGAGATATCTTAGAGCTCACAATGGAGTACAACTGAGAAAATAAATGGTCATATTCAATTGAAAAGGAGTTTTCATTTGTTTTAGTCAGTTAAGCTCGGGACTATGAAAGCATAGTTAAATAATATGAGGCTAACAGTTACATGTCTCATGCTTAACTTAGATATCGTGTAACAAAAGAGACATGACATAAATTATAAGACAGGTTATATCAAATTACTGATCTTCATACAATTTGAGTAGTCATGATATCTTGCTAAAGACCTCTCATGACTTGTAGAACAAAAGAAATTTCTCACTTACTATCAATATTATATGAACATATAGAGTATAACTAAAAAGGGTATGATGTGAACGAAAAGTTCCAAATTCATTGAATTTAGAAAAATATCCTAGTTTAATGTGTTTCCCTATTCTAAAGGTTTTCTTATTTTATAATATAATATTCTAGAAATTCTCTTATTTAGAATAAGAGAATAATATTTTATTAGTAATAGAAATATTATAAGGAAAATACTTGCATGATTTTTCTTATGTGTTTTTTATGTTGTTTTCCAATTAAAAGTTAACATGTTGATTGTTTATTAATATATTATAAATTTAGCCATTAACTATATATTAAAACTGTTAACTTTTTAAACTTAAAACAATTTAAAAGGTGTACATGTCAAATTTTAATTGAAAAATAATATAAAAAATATATAAGAAAAATTATATAAGTTTAATCTGTATTCTAAAAGGTTCCCTAATTTGATTAGGAGGATATTATTTTATTGAATAATAAAATAATAGTTTATCTCTCTTATAAAGATGGTAGGAGAAATTAATATATATACATATTATATTAATTTTGATATATGTGTGCCTGTGATTGAGAGAAAGATACATATATTTTGTTTAGTTTGACAAGTGTTATTTAAATTAAATAAAGATAATATTTGATTTAATTTAAATGATATATTTAAATTAAATGTGATTTAATTCAAAATAAGTATTTAAATTAATGAAGTTAATACATAATTTTATTTAAATAATGTATTTAAATTAAATGAAGATAATGTCTTATTTAATTTAAATTTTAAATTAAATAGATATATGAATTAATTTAAATTAGATATTATCTATTTTGAATTATATATATTTAATTTAATGGATAAATTAATTTAAGTAAAGCATTTAAATTGATAATTAAATTAATATTAATTCAAATTTACTTGATAAGTTAGCAGGTAGGGATTAATTTAAATTAATATTTGAATTAATTTAATTTAAACATGCAGGGAGATAAAGCAACATTTAATTTAAAAATGTATTTAAATTAAATGTAAGATACTTGGAAAGTAAGTCACCTCTCTCTATAAATAGAGAAAACTATGAGTATTCAAAGCACTTTATCGAACCTGGAAATGTGACATGGACAGCACATGGAAAAGGAAAAAAGAAAAAGAGAAGACAAATTTGGGTTGTTGAATGAAATTCGACTTATAAAGAGTCATTACAAAAATTTTGAGTGAAATTTTGAAAAATCAAATTAAGAAAGGATAGAATGATCTATGTAGTCAGAGTTGGATTCGAGAGTTAATTGTGAATGGGGAAAGTGATAGGAACCTCACGACACTCATTTCTAAAAACAGTTACCTTAGATTAATTGTACAAATTAATATAATTTTAAAAGTTATTTTGCTTATTCTTTTGTCATTTATATGCGAGAACAAGAGTAGAAAAGGAAAGAAATTAAGGAGATTTAGAAATAAAAATGAAGAAAAGGAATCAAAAAAATAAATTAAAAAATATTTATTTATTTACAAGGGCGAACTTGACCTAAAATTAGAGTATGAGAACTACGTGTCTTATGATAGAGATCAAAATTCACATAATTCGGGTTAGAAAAACGTGTCAATGGGTTGGAATATATTTTTTTAATTAATTTTTGTGATGAAAGAAAGCTAATTGAAAATATTTTACCTTTTTATAAACAAAACGATTTTCTTAAATTGGGTTGGTTTGTTTCAATTTGTAAAAGATAATTTAATTTTACTTAATTACTCTCATTTAATTTAATTTTGAAAATATTTCTAATTTTTTGAAAATATATTTTTTTGTAATTTTTGAAAATTCTTCTTCTTCTTCTTCTTTTTTTTTTGTGTTTTCTTTTTTTATTTATTTTATAAAATCGATCTACCGACTGCAGACTTGCCATCATGCCTAATTGACCAATTACTTAAGTTATAAAGGTTTTATCATTTAATTTTAAAAAAAGAAAATATAAAATATTATGGTATTATTATTATTTGTGAAATATAATTATTATTTAAAGAAGAAAATCACTTTACAAATGAATATTATATATTCCATGAATTGCGTAACCTAACCAATACGTCTGTGTGGAATCGTTATCTCACATAACAATACGGTTAACTAGAATACATGGATAGCTCTAAAAAACTCACGTGGCATGATTACTTAGGTGATTATTATTATTATTTTAACAAAATGGCTTTATTATTATTATTATATTTTTTCTACTTTATTTTATTATTATTTTTTTAGGAAAAATCATTTAACCGATACATTTACATGGATTTGCAATCTCACGCAATAGCATAATGAACTCAAATACCTACATGGGTTCTACAAAACTCAGGTGGTTAAATCATTTAACCGATTATATATATATTTATTTATTTATTTAAATAATAATAATATTATTTATAATGTTATTATTACTTTTTTGTTTGTTATTACTATTATTTATTATTAAGGTTATTTATCTATTTATTTTGTCCTTTTCATAGGAAAATAATTTTTTTAATAGAAAGGTCATTGAAACCTATTATCATAAGTAAACCTTGTTAATATACTCGCATTTGTACGATGTAATTATTTTAAGAGTTTGTGAAAACTTTAAAGCTTTTGTAACAAATTATAAAAGGCCTTTTATCTTCAAATAACCCATTATATTCTTTTTCTCTCTTTTTTTTATTTTTATATACTTAAGCTCATAAGATTGATTTAACTAGACCCAAGCCATTTTTTTTAAAAAAAGTCTAAGCCTCAAACCATATTTTGTGACCAGAGAGATATGAATGGGATTAAAGAAAGCACTGAAAAAATGCAAGCTAAATTCCTAATTATCTACCATGTGGACTTCGACAACGCAAATGTCCGCTCCCAACAAATCATTAGTCAAAGCCACTAAACCAAAGTTAAAGCACAAGATAGAAAATTTGAGAGCAGGTCAAGCTTAAATAGCGACCATTACATTTGCCTTGATTGAATAATTCTAATTCCATTCAAATCAAAATTCTATTGCAAACAATAAACTCACTAAGATAAAAAATTACTAGTTCATTCCAATGAGGCTTCAACCGACAATCTAGACAAAGCCATGACTACTTAAATGACCTAAGCTTGAATTTGACACTAAAAAAAAACTATCTTGAAACATTTCCATGACTTACCGCAAAGTGAAGCCATAACAGGTCTTTCCATTCACAGAAGCACTACCAGAGTTCAAACAAGCGTAATGCTATGTTTGGTACAATATAAAACTTTTTTATGGAATTGGAATAGCAATTGGAATAGGAATGAGAATAGAATTGAGTTTAAAGAGTATGTTTGGTACAACTTGGAATCCCTATGTAATTTTTTATTTTAATATGTATATGATAATGAAAAAGACCAAAATACCCTTATTAAATTAAAAAAAAAAACTTCCCTGTGACGTACCAATAGCCGCCACCCCTACTGGCAACAGAACCACCACCCCCACTAGCGACACAGATCCGTTGGTGATCGATAAAGATTTTAGAAATTATTACAAAAATCAAAAGAAAAGCTTGGTGAATCGAATCTTAGCGACTATAGGGGAGAAGATCATTAAGACAACGATGGTTCAAATTTGAGAACTACAATGGAATCTCTGTGATAGCGTTGGCTCCAATATGAGAACTACGAACTAGTCCAAGACAACCAACGACAATGGTTCTGATTGAAGTCTCCAAGATCGCCATCACAGAGATGGTTTGTTTTGGAAAATCTTGGTTGAAGTCGAATGAAAGATTGAAAGTTTTGGATGAGAATGATGTTGATGATGATGTTGTCAGAGTAGGGGGTCGATACGGTGGTGACGGTGCAACCATGGTGGTGCGACGACAAAGGTCAGAGGTGCGACAATGGTGGTGGAGGGGAGTCCAAGAGTCAAAGTGACAAGGGCAAAAGAGAGAGGAAAGATGGATTCTAGGGAGAGTGAGCCAATTCCATTGAAGGGAAGGAGGAACCCCATTCTGGTCAATTTGAGAGAAAAGGAATCTCTAGCCAATTCCATTCATGCTCACCAAACAACTTAACACCTGGATTCTTATTCAGTTTCCATTTCCCTTTTGCCAATTCCTGTGTATCAAACAAGCCCTAAGAGAAATTCGCACAACTACCACAAACCTAGTTCACCATTACTAATATAATAAGAAGTAAACAACTTAACAACTTGAGAAAACAATCTAAACAGAACCCAGATCTTGAAATAGTAGCAAATTAATTTTCCAATCATGAAGAAATCAACATATAGGCGCATCAAACACATTTCACATTTTCCTAAGAGAGTAGAACCCACAGCTTGCCAAGTAGTTTAGTGATAATCATTTACCAAATAGAACACCCAAGAAATTCTATTGTAACTGAACCATATGAAAGTAAAAATTAATGAACAAACAACAAAATAAAAGGACAAATGATGAAACAGTCTAGGAAAGAGGCAAAAAGCTTCAACTCAATGCCTAAAAAACAAAATTTACCAGTTGATGATCTTAGTATTTTGAGACTCGACCTTTCCTCTCAAAATTCATCAGCTCCATTCCTCTGCTTGTGTTTCGATATTGTCCACTAGCCTTCCAATAGCTTTCCATTCCTCTCTTGGGTTTTGCCTAAGACTGCTCTTTCGACATTCTCTCTGCCTTTCTCACTTTCTGTCTCTCTCCTATTCGAACTTGCCTTGCAGGTTCATGGCCTCGCCATTAATTTTGCTTCTCAATCTTGCTTCGCCTCTCTCGATCCTAAATTCTAGGGTTTCCACTAGAGTAATCTCTTGGGATTTTTTTCGACTTCCTCTGTTTTCTCTCCTAGTCTCTCCCAGGGTTTCTTCTGCCTTCCTCCCCCCAAATGCATTCACCTCCACTACTCTACTGTAGCAAATACGGAGTAGTGGGGTGATTTGTTTGTTATCTCTACGTCTAAATTTCCTTATCTTTCTCTTTCTCGATCACTCGATCTCGCCCTCATAACTCACGCACATGCTCTCGCCTTCTCTGATTTGCGTACGGAGCCATTGTGGCTCACCCTCCATTCTCTTCTCCTTTCACTCTTTCTTAGAGTTTGATCAAAGGCTTTAGGGTTGAAACGCTGAGCTTCCTGCATTTCAATCCCAGCCCAACTCTTCCTTTTTTTGTTATTATTTTTATTATTTTAATCTTTTTTTATTTTATACATATATATATATTTGTATTATTATTTTTTGTTTTATTTGTTTGTTTTGTTTTGTTTGGTTGTTGTTTTTTTTTAATATTAACCCTTTGTTTTTTATAAAGATAGGACTTTTGAAAAGTGAAAGATAAAGGGATAGGATTTTTTTTCTTTTTTTTCTTTTTCTTTTTTTAAGACTATGAAGATGGGATTTTATTTTTGCTTATCCTAAAAGATAGAAAAATAATTTGATTGATTTTAAAACAAAAAAACTACAAGAAAAGGATGGGATTTTTGAAACTCCTAAAAGAAGGGAGTTTAGATTTGTAGAGTGATTTTTTTTTTAGAATTTCTTCAGGGATTTTTCATTCAGATTAAATGAAAATTTTAAAGAGAATATATTCTTTACTTTATTTTTATTTTTATTTTTTTGTAATTTTCTTTTGTTTTATAAAATTTGCATTCAAATTGACAATAAAAGGAAAATTTTGCATCGATATTTTTTTTAATTTTATATATAAAATTCAGACAAAATATAGTGTTCACACACTTCTACTTCATATTTCATTTCACTTACTACTTCTCATTTTTTCTATTCTACACAACACCTAGAAAGAAAGTGAGAGAGAATCATAATGCCGTTTATATTAAAATTAAAAAAAAAACAATCTTTTCTCCACATGAAAGTCATGTGATTCATGAAAAATAAAAACATAAAGGTGTTCATAGTTTGAGGTGCTAGCATATCATTTGTTGAGTTCTCATTCGTGTGGATACCTAGAGCAGGTGCTTGTGAGAGTGTTTTACCTTTTCTATTTGATTTAAGCAAAATTGACGAATCCTTCGAAGGAATTTTAGATTAAAAATTTTAAATTTTCGATGTGTTTGTATGCCAAAATTCCAAAGAAGCTTTTACCTACTTTTAGTTAAACTGATTTTTTTGTAAAGTATAATGGTTTTTTTTACCAAAATAGTAAATTAAGAAGCAATGATACAAATGAGAAGTAAGATATGGGTAAATTAGCGTCAAGTTGGCCCATCAGCTACTTGGCCCATCAGCTACTTCAACACTAACAACTCCAGGAAATTTGTCCTATCGATATAAATATTTTATCTTTTTAAGAGGCTAATTTATAATTTTTTACTAAAAATTTTTATAAAAAATTTTATTCCATATGCCAACAGGCTGAATTAAGCAACCCTAGCTAGCTGACTACCTCTCACTGCCGCTGACCATGCTCAAGATATTATTTTTATTATTACCAAACATACCTACATGGGTTTCAAGCGTAAATTTTATAATCAATCCCCATGTTGTAGAGGGAAAAATATTTATCACCACGTGTAATTGCAGCATTTACAAGAATGGACATAAAATCCATCAACTAATATTTTACATTAAGTATACCCAAATATATATAAATATATATATGTATTTTACATCAAGACGAGGGTCTTATCTGGTCCTTCTCGGTCATTCTCCCATTCTTTTGGGACAATGTGTGCCTTCCTTCCGATGTTCGATAGTAAGAGATATTTTTCATTCTCTCATATATGCTCATTATGGAATCTATTTTCTTTATTTACTTACTATTAGTTACAAAATATTCCTGTTTCTATGCGTATTTTTAGAGTATTTAATTTAATGTGTTCTGTAGTAAATTAATAAAAAAATTGAGAAAATACATAATACATAGGACTCAGGATGATAAAATGTAAAAATATGTGATGTTAGGTCGAATTTGATAAAATCTTGGAAGATTTGTACACTTATCTGAATTATGTCTTGTTAATTTACAGAGCCAAAAAAATGAAAATGGACTGAACAGTAGACCAAAGAATAGGAAAAAAAAAGGTGCAAAAAAGCAGAAACACGAAAAGAATTGAGTTCAATTAATTAAGTAAAATAAAATGCACTCGAAATACACATATATTTAACAGGTTAAAATCTTTTCGGCTCACAACTTCTAAAATTGTTTACAACAAGTAATTTCTTTTCAAGTGACACTCATCAGATCAAATTTAGTTCTCACAAAAGTTCAACACAACAATGAATACATTAAACAGCAAGTAATATAATTAATTCAAAACTCTAATTAAATTTCTTTTCTATAATAATGTTACATCTTTGATTTTTTATTCTTACATGAAGCCATAATTTTGTTTCATCTTTAACTTTTGGGCATGTTGGTCGGTCATATTTAATTAATTTTCATCATTTACTAACTAAGCGAAGGCTTGTTTCCGTAATAATCGTTAATTCATTAATGCATTGGGTAGTTCATTTCTTTTACTTTATCTTCTTTTTCTGTTTAGTATTTAATACTAACATTATAAGGATTATCACAACGCAAACCCTATCCGTTTTTTTTGTTATTTTTTGGTATTAAAAACTAATTCTCCCCCTAGTTTTCCTATAAATTGTAGTCTTAGTACATCGCAAAGACTTTTTGCTTGAAGCCATTGACCATTTCTTGTACCTTTATTAGCATACTGATCGTCACTTCCCAAAACCTTTTAGGAAATCTCAACGGAAATCATGATTCTATATTTATTCTGGCTTCCCAAAATATACATACATACATACATACATATATATATATATATATAAAGAAAAACATTTTGAAACCACAATGATTAGGAAGACCTTAAAATTGACAAGTTGACCATGAGAAAGAGGTCAAAGAGTCGAGGCTTTGACCAAGGAAGTGATGGTCACTGTTGGACCTTGCAAGGTGGGCCTTCCAAGCTCCACCGTAAAGCTATCATACCTCAAGAACAACTCCACCAAAAACACCCGTAGAACCAACTCCACCAGATTCTTCCCTGCACACTGCTTGTTCGCAGCCGCAGGCTCCTCCGTCTCCCTCCCGTTTGACCAATACACGTACTTCAACAGCCTTTCTCCCTCTTCTCCGATAAACCTATCCTCCACAAATTTCTCCGCCTCCTTAAACACTCTCCCATCCTTCGTAGCAAATGGCTGAAACCCTAATAGCGTCTCTCCTTTCTTCACCAAAAACGCAGCGTCGTGGCTCCGAATCACCACATCCTCTTTGGCCCTCGCGTACTGGTACGCGACCGGTGGCTCAATCCTTAGGGACTCCCACACCACCGACTTCACCAAAGGCATCTTTTCCAGCGCCGTTAAAGTGACACCGCCTTCTTCTTTCACGACGTTTCGGACTTCATCTGCAATTTTCTGGTGTAGGGTCTTTCCGGCTAGTCCGACCCACTTCATCAAGGTGGGGACAACAATCTTCATCCCATTGCAAGAGTTGAAGCCCAGAACGAAGAGCAAGTTCATGCAGGCTTCCTCTCTGGATAACCCGAAATTGGAAGCTAATGCCAATGCTTCTGTGGCTGATGTGTCAACGGCATTGTAAAGTTTCTTCAGGTCCCATTTCAGCAAGAAGCTGGGAAGCGGCAGAGTATGGAGGAACAAATCTTCTACCACGTTGAGAGGGAAGAGGTACCATGGCAGCCCAAGAGATCCAAGAGGTAAAACCTGTAGGTTCAGGTTGTTCTTATGTCCAAGTGTATAAATTAAACCATCAAACCTAAGTAAACCAAATTCACAAAAATGGGTTTACCTGTGCAAACACCCAGAACTGGAAGAGTTTCAAGCCGTCAGATTTGAGGTTAGTTTGGACCGGTGCTTTGCCACAATAGAGGTGAAACAAGAAGTTGAAGAGCTCGTTTTGGCTTATAGGATTGAAGTATACCTCGCCATGATCCGATACTTTGTCTTCAGCCTTAACAAACAGCTCGGCCAAGTAGCTTCTCAGCAGTGGGATTACCTGGTCTTTTCGGGAGGAGATGAGAGAGAGGAGGAATCTCTTGATTTGGTCATGCTTCGGCTCCGATGGGTCGAGGTAGTTGCAGACACGGTAGCCGTTGGTGAATCCGGCAGAGGGCTTGAAAGTTCCAGTGAAGACGTCGCGTTTCTCAACCTTGGAGTTGTCGAAGAGGATGGGGAAGCTAGTGGCATCAAGTAGAGTGATGACTCTAGGGTTGGAAGATATGAAAGGACCAGGGGGCATGTTGGTTCTGAAGACGGTGGATTTGTATTTATCCATTCGTGATTTGAAGAAGTCCTCATGACCTTTGAGGTAGAAAAAGTCGAATCTGTCACAAACGGCTCCGATGAAGGGGAGGCCATAGCTGCCTGGGATTGGTTTCAGAGGGGGGAGATCATTGTTTGTGGAGTCAGACCCAGAGGTGGAAGACATTCTTTTAATGTTTTTATATGCAAATGGAAAATTAATGGTCGCTGATTTATACGGAGTGTACGAAGTTGTGAGTGTGTGTTATGCACGTGGCCGATATATAAAATCATATCAAATGACGTGGCTGATAAAACTACTAGAAAACATGATGTGTTATGCAACGGATCAATTGCATGCAAATGAGACAGGTGGCTTGCGAAGGAGTAACCGTACCAAGAGGTTACCATGGAGGTTTCATTTTGTATAATTTACTTTTTTTGGGGCCAATGTCCATTGGGTCACATTAACTAAGAGAGATTATCACACACGGCTTAAGTCCATGTCCTTTCCAAGAGTTTGAACAAGACCGAATAAAGCTTTTATTTGGGCTGGACGTGAGCCCATTTTTCTTGTGTGTTTGGATTTTGGATGAGTCCAAAACTATCAATTAATTTGACCCTCAATCTAACACTGCTTTCCTTTTCTTAACAGACTACCCAACCTATGATGTCAAGAATACTAGCCCAGTCATCTCATGTGCAAGTGTGATTGAATGGTCAGACAAAGTGAAGCTAAATGAAAGAGTCACCTGTGGCTTTCAGAAGTGAAGAGTCCATCAAGATGAAGGAGGTCATATGTTCGAGGATATGTGGAAAAAGCCTCACCCACCTACCAAACAAAAATCAAATCAATAATACATCATATATAAGCACAATGAAGACAAGTAATAATTAATAACCCTTTGAAAATTACCAGTCATGGAAGGTTCCGATAAGGCCTCGATCAAAAACCAGAGGGAGTGTGTTGGAAGCATACGAGGAAACCACATTCATAACCCACGCAGGATCACCAATCAAAGCCGCAGCAAAATCTCCGAACACAGTACGTGTTCATGTCCATCGCATTCCATTACATTTTGGTGCTCTCGTTGAGAGAAAATGGCGGACAATACACGGCTTAAGGATTTATCATCTGAATTAAAATGCCTCTCGGACATGATGGATCAATCGAATCAAATCAATGCAGGTCGAATGGAAAGATTGGAAAGTTCAATGAGCCGTGTAGATCATTTAGAGACTTGCATAGTAACTTCTTGGTACGGTTACTCCTTCGCAAGCCACCTATCTCATTTGCATGCAATTGATCCTCAATAATTGGGCTGCATAACACCTCATGTTTTGTAGTAGTTTTATCGGCCACGTGCATAACGATGTGTTTGTTTGTGTGCATATAATATTTGAAGAGTGGGAATAATGATTAATATGGTCACTCATGTGTATGAATGATAAGTATAAAAGGAATCTTTCCACAAAAGCCTCCTAGTGACTTGCGTTTTTATTTTTTTCTTCTTGTTATTTCTTTAATAATTATTCTCACAACTGAAATGACAGTATGTGTTTATCTGAAATGGAAATAGATAGACACGTCCGGTAGTCCAGATAAAAATAATTTAAAAGTTAAACTTTCAAAATTTAATTAGATACAGATAGTATTATGGGAAGAACTATGAAAAAGAAAAAGATTCTGGAATAGCGAGAGTCCGGAGCGTGTAATATCTAAGGACAAATAAAATATTGAAAAGAAAACAAAATATTGATTTTGACCTTTCCATGAAAGCAACACTAGTGCTTAGTTTTCAATAAGCCAGCGCAATTGATTGACTAAAGTGAACTACTCCAGCGTTTAAAAGGTACTGTTTTTCAAAGTGCGATTTGCGGTTCACTTCCTTTGTCAATATTGGTTATGAAAGGAATTGATTATAGATGACCTTAAGCTCAGTTTGGATAAGAGGCTTGACACAGTTGCCGTCTTTACTGACCGTGCGGTGCGGATAATTAATCACTAGTGAAAATACAATTCAAGAGATCATTGATCAAGCGCCACTGATTATGTGTAGGAATTATTGGAATATTTCTATTAATTACATGTATGTATGGTGAGGCTAACAAATGTGCTTATAGGTTAAATATGTTAGCTCTAGATAGTATATATTTTTTATTTTTATACCTTTGATCTGGAAAAGGCTATTGTAAAATCTGGAACGTGGTTCTAGTTTCTCTTTTGTTTCTTTATTGAAGCGTTTATCCATTCCGAAAAAGTTGCTTATATATGCAACTTGGCCTTCCCGATTGATTCCATTTTTCTATTTTTTTTAAATTAATTCCTATTACAACTATTTATGTATCAAAATTCTAGATGTGCGCCTTAAATTCTCAATATATCAATATCAATATGCTTATATGCTTGTATACATGTATATACACTCTCGGGTCTATATTATAAAAATTTTTTAATTATTTTACACCTATTAAAAAAATATAGTTGCACGCCTTAAAATTTAAAAAAAAAAAATCCAACATCCCAATTTTATTCTTATTAATTATCAATAAAAGTTGTTTTAAAAATTTATTTTCTCTATCTCTTTCTTTTCAACTTACAAGACAATAATTAATATGAATAAAAAAAATAAATTCCTACTAAAAATTACATAACTTCTTATATTTTGGATCAAATAAGAGTTCTTGAAGAATCCTTATAATATGGACCAAGGAGAATGTATATTAAAATGTAAAAATTTTTTTACTATTTATTAATTAATTAACCATAAATAATGTGACTCACTTCAAATTCTGTGTAATACATAAAATTTGCTAAAAAATAAACCAATAAATAAGGCATGCTAGAGGTTAAAGCCTCAATGTAAAATAAAAATAAACTGACTTCTAGATTAGACATTATAAGAACTCATAATTCTTTGCCACAATTTATGTGAATGTAAAGAATAATTGCATTGAAATATGAAGTTGAACACAAAGCATACAAACTCACGAATAATGACATTGAAAATAAGAATGATCGATAAAAATTACTCTAGGAGTTAGAAATTGGAGTCATGAGATCGAGTATACACGAACCTTGGACATTCGAACAAATATCCAAACAAAAATCTTAGATGATGCAAGGATCCCTCAGTAATTAAGAATTAATGCCCCAGAGGCTGGTAATCGTCAGAACGACGAATAAAGAGGAGCTTGCATGAAGCGATTAGGGCTAAAAGTTACGGGAGCTTAGATGGGATTATGCTCAGAGAGTTAGTGCGTGATGTTGTTGATGAGAGTAATTTTTTAGAGTTGATTGGCTGTTGTTGGCATATATAGTTACTTGTAGTGATACTTATATATATATATATATATAGCTTCACATTTTCTCCGTTCTCAAAATGCGGCCTCATATTCCACGGTTGATGCCACCTCTTAGTTTCCTCATTCTATAATGCAATTACAGCCCATTTGGTTTAAATTGATTGGAGTAATGTAATATAAATAGGATTATATTACATCAGTGGCTGCGTTTGGTTCGCTGAATCACATGATTATAGGATTATGCCCGTAAACCCAAATACACCTCTGAATGTAAATGACAAACCAGTCCAAAAGCTATGTATTTAAGATTACATGGCTATAAATAGGAGTAAAAAGATAATATTGCCCTTATGGAAATAGGGTAAGGACATTTTAGTACTTCACTATTTATTTATATTTATTTAAATATAAAAATAATTTATTTTTATATATCCCAGTGTCATACCAAACAAACTCGCATTTATTTTATTTACATCTCATCTCATTAGATTCCTTCTAATTACATCCATTACATCCATTGACTCCTTTACAAATGAATCAAACGGTGCTGTTAATGTTTCGCTTGGGCCAAAGAAAACCTCTTTAATATTCGAAATATTTTGAATTAACGAGCCCTCAACCCAACCCATTATGCATTTCGGATTCTGCCCGTTCAGTTTTTGGTCCTAACACTTGTGTTTTAAAATTGTTGTAAAATTTTATCCAAAAAAAATTGTTGTAAAATAATTATCAATAATAAATGCTAAAAATATATATGTACTATTTTTTAAAAAAATAAAAAATAAAAATGGCCCCCTTAATTCTAGCTCCGCCCCTGACTTCTAGTTCTTATGAAAAGCTGTATGAATTCACATAAGCCGTATTTCAGATGTGGAAATTATATTTGAAATAGCGGTTCATACCAAAAGCCGATTGTATTAAGAGTCAAACGGGAAAAAAAAAGAATAAAATTATAGCCTCGTCTCTGTTCAATTATCATGTTGATTTTTTTTTTGGGTGCATCTCAGTCTTATCGATCATACTTTTAAATCGACTTATTAATTTTTTTGTCAAAATATATAATTTATATAAAGTTACAAAAAAGTTCTTTCTTTTAGAAATTAACCACAATGGCTTGCTGCGATAAATGCTGGCCAACCCAGCTTGTCAGACACTGGATGAAAAAAATTGTCGGATATTGCAGTATTTAAATCGATTTGGACAATACACTAGACAAGATCTGTGGGAACCATAGTCGATTTTGTCGTCTATGCATAATTTTTTAGTCGAAAAACATGCAGGACAATCCTATCCAGTGAATTTTTTTTTTTTATAACCTATCCAATGAAATTATAGTGAAGCAGTGAGGACTGTGGAGATAGATAAAAGTAACAGATCAGTGTGACGTACACCATCCTGTTCTTCACTCTTTCTTAATCTACTTGGAGGAAACAATGTTATCACGCGTATCATAATTTATTCTACTTGAAAAAAAACTAATATTATATAATGTAAATTTTTTTTTTAATATACTGGGGCCAAAATCAGATGATACAGCTAATGCAGGGACCAGAGGGTAAGCTTTTAATGAGAGAAAAGGGCGGTCATTCATGAATGCACATGTCCAAATTACATGAGAGTAGGTTATCGACAAAAAAAGGTACTCCAAAAGCATAATTGATTAATTTTGCTTTTGGAGTAGGGTATCTACAAAAAAAGATACTGCAAAAGCATAATTGATTAATTTGGGCCATAAATAAAAGGGCATAATTAATTGGGTGCACATTAATTATTACTACCTGTAAAAAGGAGTGTATGATTATCTCCTTTCATATTATGCACAACCAGAGGCCCAAAACAATTCGGCTTATGTCATTTTATTTCTCCATCGAATTCATATTATAAGACATTTTATATAATAAGTTTTTGATCTAAAATATAGGATATTAGATATTTTTCTTTTTATTTTACCCATATCTTTAATGATTCATCTTTCTTCATTTATAACCCTACAATGATAATAGAATGTGATATTTAATAAGGGTAAAATAGAAAATATAAGTATTTTTTACATCGATTTCAGGTGAAAAATGATTTCTTTAATATGCGTGTAATTTGTAACACCTTAGCTTACTAGACTTTTAATCATATTTTATATATCTAGTGAAAAAAATTAAAAACCTAGAACAATTAAACTTCTAAACTTTTCAAATTGGATTGCTCAAAAGATAATAACTTAACTAAAAATTTACTTTAATTATAATAATGAAGCCAATCGTACTATAATTATTTGACTATTGTTCCAGAACATGTAAAGTAAAGCCAGCAAGTATCTAGGATAGAAATCATAACTAGAACATATCATCATAATTTAATACATTTATTCTAGTATAAAATAATATCTTCAAGTCTGCTTACTCTTAGTTAACCACCTATTTACCTTTGCATTTACTTGTTATTGTGCTTGGCCCTAACATTGTTAGTAATTGGGTGTGAGATTTTGAGAAATCTCAGTAGTATATATATCCATTTATACAAATTATGATCATAATCAAGTAGTTATGCAAACAACCAAATAACTCATATTTCATACATCTATAAAAACTTCAGTAGAGTCTCCTTTTAATACTAGACATCAATAATATTTCAAAACATTTATATTGAAACAACTCATCTAATAGCATCACATAACATTCATAATTAATTCATAGAAAATGCATGAAATAAATAATATACTACCTCAATTGAAAAGTATCCCGAGCTAAGCAGCTTGTCTTCCTTCTTGAATATTTTTTTTAAGTATCTTACTTAAAACTAGCCTTCCTTCCTTTTCCTTCTCTTTCAGTCATACTCTCTTTCTCTCCCTCGGCTTTCTCTTTCTCTCACTTACTCCCAACTATCACTCTCAACTAGTGATGTGCTGAAATGAAGAAATGAGAGGGGTATTTATAGTGTTGATTGATCGTGATCCTACATGTATACAGGGTCGATATCAGTAATAAAAAGTCTCTGGAGTATTCCAGAGGTCGAACCCAAGAGAAGTAGTAAATTTATCAATCTAAATTCTTAATCCCAAAAGCAAGTGATAATCAAATTGAGAATTCAAATTTAAAAGGAAAGAAATAGAAAACAAAATGAAGTTTGAGTTTAATTCAGTTCTAGAAGCATCAAGGGATCAGGATTCACCTTATGAGATAATTAGATTTTATTTCTCAGTTAGACTCTGCATAATTATAGTGACTGTTGTTCCTAAAGGGTCATAATTACCTCTCGATCAATTAGTCCTTATTTAATTAAGATTCAATTCGCTCTCGCGCAACTAAAGTCCCTAATTAAACCTTGAAAACTACAACTTATATCACCATGAATTCCTAATTCTATCTCTAGATTAGTTATTCATGTTTATCTCTCTATATCTAGGTTCACTCTTCACCTCTCAGTCCATCAAGTTTACCCATTAATTAGATTTTATGGTGATCAAACATAAAATCAACATGAAAGAACAAAAGAGGTAAATATAATAAAAAGATAAATTAAATATAACTTGAAGAACAAATCAAAAAGTCTTAACTAGAGAAACAAATCCAATTCATCCCAATCAGGCTATATCCCTACCCCTGACTGGGAAATTTAGCTATTCATAGAAATAAAAGTCAAATCAAAACTAAAATCTCAAATCATGATAAGAATAACAAGAAGGAAGAGTTTATAAAGAAAAATATAATCTTGCTTCAATACTCTCCAAATTTCATTGCTTTCTCTCTCTATAAGATACTCCTAGTTGCTCCTAGATGTGTTTTGAACCGTGTTCTCTGGCTTTTGAGTGTGTTTCTGAATTTCCTTTTATGTTTCTATCGTGTTTCCTTATACAGGAAAAATTTAGAAGCTTACACAAGCCCAAAATATCACCAAAACACGTCAAAAACAAGTTTTTATGGGCTTTTCTTGCTTGACCCGGCACCGAGTGGCCATATATTCATCCCATACGGTGCTGAGTGGTTCCAGAAGGTAAAAAAGTTGAAAATTCACATTGACCCAGCACCGGATGGGTTTGACCCGGCGCGGGTGGTTCTGTTGTACGGAACGTGCTTGTTTCAGCTTCATAACATCACCAGCTCGTATTGACAATTTAAGTTCGATTTTCACCATGATAATATTGGAATTTGGGAAAACTCAAAACATAAAAGTTGTAGATATATGTCTTAGCTTTCCAGCACATCTTAAATTATCTCTATCGGAATTCACATGTGAGATTTATAATCAAAATACCGAAGGGTGTTGAAACTTTTCAGTATGAATGATTTGTAATGTTTTTACTCCGAATACTTTCAAATGAGCTTATAACGCCATGAAACACAAAAATATGTCAAATCATACTAAAATATACCAATGTAAATATATTTGGATACAATTTAGAGCTTAAATATAGGTATGTTATATGTATAAAATGGACACATATGTCTTGGCCAGCAAGTGACATCAATTCATTATGTACCTTCATTCAATGTATACTCATCATAATTCAATGTAATTTATTGAAATCAAAATTTATTGTATACCTTCATTCAGTATATACTCATCAGAATTCGATGTAACTTATTGAACCACAATTCATTGTATACCTGCATTCAGTATATGCTCATCAGAATTCAATGTAATTTATTGAAACCACTATTCATTGTATACTTTCATTTAGTGTATGCTCATCAGCATTCAATGTAACTTATTGAAACCACAATTTATTGTATACCTTCATTTAGTGTATACTCATCATAATTCAATGTAACTTATTGAAACCACAATTCATTGTATACCTTTATTCAGTGTATGCTCATCATAATTCAATATATATCTTTATTTTTCATATTCTAAACATAAACCATATTAAAAATCATATATGGAAATTTATTAATGTTACATAATTGATAAAAAATGCCTTATAATGTGGATCAGAGGTAGTATCTAATTAGATTAGAAGTCGGTGGCCATCTGCTCTTGCCTTTGTGTTTCTTTGTTATACTCTAGATCATAAAAACAAGGGTTCGAATGCTGGCAGACAAAAAAAAAATTAGAAGTGTCAATACTGCACAAAAGACTTTTAAGGACGGTTAGAAAGGATTTTCGAGGATGGTTCTTTCACAGTGGTAGATTTGACAATGGTAGAAAGTGAGACTTTTAAGGACGGTTCTTAACCGTCCTAGAAATTTTTATTCAAAGACGGTTATAACAAAACTCGTCCTTAAAATACTAAGAAAATAAAAAATTAAATACGAACTTCAATTGACTTTCAAGAACGGTTATGTTTATAATCGTGCTTAAATCCGTCTTTCAAGGATGGTTACTACAATAACCGTCCCTGAATATCACTTTCAAGGACGGTTATTATAGTAACCGTCCTTGAATATATTCAATTTAAGCACGGTTGTTTATATAACCATCCTTAATATCTTGTAAATATTTTTTTATGATATATAAATTTGATTAAAAACATCCATCCTGTGAACACATTCATCCAAAATACCAAAATATATACATATCCAATGTAGATTCATCCATCCAATACCTAAACTACTTTACATAACCATTAACTCCCTAAAAGTTATCTTTAATAGTTACAGATATGCAACAAAAGTTCATGGATATTTCGACCAAAAGAGATAAAACTCAGCTTCAAAGTTCACTAAAATACAATTCAATTAGTGGCAAGTCTCAAAAGTTAACATTAGAAGAAACTAAAAACTAACACACATGTGCAATGCCTTTGACCTTTAAAGTGATGTTTTCTCTAGAAAATAGTTTGCCCAACAGCTACAAATGTCGTTAATTTCCTCATCAGAAAAAGGCTTCGTACAAGTGAATGTCTGCAAGTTCAATGCATATGAAAATATGAATAACTCATAAAGAAACATGACCAACTTCAAGACTCTATAAAATTTCATTTGTTACCTCTTTGAATGAATCAATAATGCCTAAAGTGATAATATCAAATATATGTTTCATGGCATAGTATCCACACTCTGTATTTTTAGGTTGTTTGCGACACTACAAAAGAACAAAGAATGACTCAAATCACCAAAAGTCACATGATTATTTCAGAAAGTCTCAAGTTCTAACAACTTTTACCTTGGGGTAGATCCATTCATCCTTCTGTAGCTGACTTGAGTGCTTCCCCCTCATGACATGGTTAGAGTTCAAAGCTCTATGATTAAATATATGTAAGGAATTATATTATAGTCTAATAAATATCACAAAACAAAATTTTACATAGACACACTTACATGTCAACATACTACTTCAATTTCAAGGGTGGATAACCCCATGTGGAGCATAACTAAATGACAAGATTTTGAGGGGGGCAAATAACCATAAGCGTACAACGTTTCCTATAAAATAAGGAATGAATTAGACAGAGTCACAATATCATATAAATTACAAAACATTTCTTACTCTTCATGATACGGTGCCAAGAAACATTGCTTGTTGCCTTCCCGAATCTTAGATGAGATGTAACTTTTTATTTTTTTTGGCTCAGTCGATTTATTGTGGATATGGTTAGGTGAAATGAATGCATATTTATCTTGTCCCAATAAGTTGCACAGGCGATATAGATACCTATGATATTGCAAGCATGTTAGCTTCAAGAGGCGAATGCATAGATATCATTTATAAATTAAAAATATACCTACATCATAAACAATTGCAAAATCGATATGTCTAACTTCTCCTGCATCAAGATGTCCATAACATCCTTGCGATCAATGTAGAAGTTGTACTCTAACTCATCACCGACAATCCCTAGAGGCATGTTGATCTCTATAATATTCTTGATTTTCCTTGATGCTATAAGCAAACATCCCAAAGCATCTGTATGTGGTTGGGTCTTAGGTGTTGATGGAGAAATTTGCTAAATAATTAAGCAACAATTAACAAAAATCACATGCTATATAAAATGAGTATGATGAATACACAAGAGAGTTTTCATACCTCATTCGGAACAACTTCTACTAGTCTTTTTGGCCACAAAATAAAATGATTGATGGCTTGCCCTACCATTACAACCTCCTCACTAGGGAATGGGATAAGTGCATCGGCAACTTCAACTTGTTCGATTGCCACCTTCACTTGATGTTGTTTTATTTGCTGATGGTGGTTTAATTGCCCGATGTTGTAAACTTTCCCATATGCGACTAAACGCCTATGAGGATCCTCCAAATATAGTTCACATGCCTCTCCGGTAGTTTTTTATATAATTAATTTTATGGTTGCCTTGGATCATTTTAATCATGTTTCAACTAAAAGATTACGTAAAAACCTATATTTACATTAGAAGATCTTTGGAATTAACATTACTTTATGGGAATTGAGGTGTTTCAAGATAAAATTGGTTTCTATTTAAAACAATAGAGGTATGTGATTGAGAGCTATTTATAAGGTTTGGGATGTTTATCTAACATTCTTAGCCAATTCCTATGGTTTTAGGTAATACTCTCTCGCTACATGAAGTAATACCATTAGAAGAAGCTACTGCTTATAGGAGCATCATTGGCACATTACAATATCTTACATTGCAAGGACCAAACATATTGAGCTTGATGTTCACTACACTCGAGATAGAGTGTCGGCCAAGCAATTGAACGTACATTATATTCGATATATTGAAAAATCAGCTGACTTCCTCACCAAAACAATCTTTTATTCCAGAATATGGAATTCAAGAAAGATGAACTTGGAGTGTGTGTGTGTGTGTGTGTACACCATGTTTAAAAGGCAACACATTTTTGTTGTGCATGCAAGGAATAAGTTGAGGTGTACATGTGATATCTATTCCCGCAGCTAATGGAATTGTATCTGTGCGTGTCGAAATGAGCGTGCCGAGGTTACAAGTCCGAGGTGGACGTATATCCCTTTGAAGCCTCACTTTCCGGGCTCATATACACCAGGCTATAGTTTGGAGGCCGAGCTTAAGCGTAATGAACCAGGTAATACATCGGTTATTGAACGATAAGGCCGAGTAATCGTATGGCCAGATGGTCGTCCGACCGAACAACATCTCGGCCATATGGCCGACTACAGATTTCTTCATGACAACTGTATTGCCCCAAAAACACTCAGCTAGGAGTAGTAGTTACGGGGCCATAACAGTTACGGAATCATAACTGCAGGATGAAAAATCAGGGATCACACTAAAAGAGCATGATACTCCATAATGGCAATTTATGAAATATCCCGATAAATTAGGGATTACAGGGAGAAGACGGTTTAATCTTAACGGTCGGGAGAAGGTGAATAAAAGGAAAAAAGATAAGTGTAAACGGGGAGGCACTGCATACAAAGGGGGAATAGTTTCTCGGTCTTTTGGACGGAACATTTTGGTGCCCACCGTGGGGCCGAGCAAAACTATCCCACCACCACCAAGAATCATGGTGCGAACTAGGAGCAGTGCGGGTGCGGGAGAACAACGCTCTGAAGACAGGCCTTCTTTGGAGGACCACCCTGTCATTCGGGCAATGCGTGAGGAGATGGAGGTATTAAGAAAGGAGAATGAGGAGATGCGTGAAAGAAATAGGCAGTTGGAGCAGGAACGCTATCATGAAGGTACTTCTCTTCCTCGAGGTAGGGAACGAGGGAATACAAACAGGGATGCTCAGCGGTCACATCAGGAAGGAAGCCGACGAGAGGAAACACACCATTCAGAGACAAACATTGACAATTTGCGAGGGGATAAGCAGGCTGCTCGGAGACATCCGTTCGTTGATGGCATCATGGAGACGCCATTGCCAAAAGGGTGGAAGGGTTTAAACTTGGAAAGATATGACGGTACTACCGATCCGGATGAGCATGTGGATGCGTATGTCACGCAGGTGAATCTGTTCACAAATGAAGATGCAGTTTTGTGTAGGGTCTTCCCTACGTCCTTGAAAGGAGCGGCTCTGAGTTGGTATACCCGACTCCCATCACGATCTATTGATTGCTTTGAAACTTTAGTCAATAAATTCAGCGCGCAGTACGCTACCAGCCGACCTCACCAACTTACCTCGGCTGCGTTGGTAAACTTGCGACAGGAGAAAGATGAGTCCCTAAGGAGTTTCATGGAACGCTTCTCATCAGTCTCGGTAAAGATCCGGGATCTAAACCCTGAAGTAGCAATGCACACGATGCTGATGGCTCTCAAGCCGGGGCCGTTTGCCGACCACCTATGTCGAAAACCACCTTCCGACATGGATGAGCTTAGAAATCGTGCGGCCGAATATATACAAATGGAGGAGGTGTCGAAGTTTAGAAATAGGGTCAGGACTGATCTGGACAAGCGAACGGAATCAAGCAACCGTGGTAGTCTGAGGCCTACATTAGAGAAGGGGAAGTTTAAAAGAGAGGGTGTTAGTCGGAGACCGAAGTATGACTTCTACACTCCACTAAACACCAACCGAGCTCGAATTCTGGAAGAAGCTTGCAATACTGAGTTAATACGGCTCCCGGCTCCCGGACACACTCCAGAGATGGCAGATCAGTCAAAGCATTGCAGATACCATCGCAATTATGGTCACACAACGGAGGAGTGCTGGACATTACGGGATAAGATTGAGGAATTGATCCAGGCCGAGCATCTTGGTAACTTTGTACAGAGGGGTCACAGAAGTCGACCCTCCTATAATGGGAGAGGTCACGGTGGAGGTCAGATCCGACCTCAAGAGGAACCTCAGCAACTGAACAAGGAAAGAGTGCAGCCAGACGACACTCGAAACAGGGAAGGAAACAAAATCAGAGGAGTTATCAATACTATAGCAGGAGGGTTTGCCGGAGGAGGAGCAACTAGCTTGGCCAGAAGAAGACACTTGAGGGCCATTCGGACAGTAAATGCTACGATGCACCGAGCGCCCCGGAGTTCTCCTTCCATCACCTTTTCGGATAAGGATTTCGAAGGAGTCGATCCTAATCAGGATGACCCCATGGTGATTTCGGTAGAGGTGGCCAATTATGTCGTCAGAAAGACACTGATAGACCAAGGGAGCTCTGCGGATATCTTGTATTATACCACCTTCCAAAAGCTCGGGATACCAGAGGAAACGATCAACCCCTATCACGATTCGTTGGTCGGCTTTGCAGGAAAACAGGTTCATACCCGAGGATACGTGGAGCTGTTGACCACCTTCCGTGGAGATCTTGGATCAAAAACCATTATGGTTAGGTACCTTATAATTGATGCAATAACTTCTTACAATATTTTGATAGGTCGACCTGCGTTAAATGTGCTCGGTGCCGTGGTTTCCACACTGCATCTCACGATGAAGTTTCCATCGGTTACCGGGGACATAATCGCAATAAAGGCTGATCAAAAGGTTGCAAGACAATGCTATGTGGATAGTCTGAAAGTCACCAGAGGAAGAGTGGTTGGCGGCAGTGAACATATGAAAAAGGATACAACATCAGTAAACTTGGTGGAGCTTGATCCTTGACTTGATGTGCAGGACCAAAGGCCAAGACCTATTGAAGAATTACAGAAATTTCAGCTCGCCGGTGAAGACCGGTGCACTAGCCTCGGAAGTAAACTCGGAGGTGAGATCAAGGAGCAGATAACAAAGATGTTGAAGGACAATGCTGATTTGTTCGCATGGACTTCTTCAGACATGCCGGGAATTGATCCGAATTTTTTATGCCACAAACTTGCGGTGTACCCTGAAGCAAAGGAAAAGGCGGGTAGGCAAGGAAAGGCGGAAGGCAATGAGGGAAGAAACTGTAAAGTTGATTGATGCTGGGTTCATCCGAGAGATACAATATATAACATGGTTGGCCAATATGGTGCTCGTTAAGAAGGCAAATGGAAGGTGGAGAATGTGCACAGATTACACCGACCTAAACAAATCATGCCCGAAAGATACATACCCCCTCCCGAGCATAGATCGGCTTGTAGATGGAGCGTCAGGATGTGGCCTGCTTAGCTTTCTGGATGCCTACTCTGGGTATAATCAGATAAGAATGTACCCCCCTGACGAGGAGAAAACCGCGTTCATGACTGAGAACGCTAATTATTGTTATCAGGTGATGCCGTTTGGACTGAAGAATGCTGGGGCTACCTACCAACGGTTGATGGATAAAATATTTCAGGAACAGATCGGGAGAAACCTGGAAGTATATGTTGATGACATGGTAGTGAAGTCCGAGGATCCCTTCAAGCATGCTGCCGACCTTGGGGAGGTGTTCGGAAGAATACGAAAGTACAACATGAGGTTAAATCCTGAGAAGTGTGTATTCGGAGTCAACGGGGGGAAATTCTTAGGATTCATGTTAACACATCGGGGTATTGAAGCCAATCCCGATAAATGCCGAGCTATTATTGACATGAGAAGCCCTCACAACATAAAAGAAGTGCAGAAACTGACAGGGCGACTAGCATCACTATCACGTTTCATACCGAGGTTAGCAGAGAAAGCTAGGCCATTCTTCAAGTTGCTTAAGAAGGCCGCGCGGTACGAGTGGAATGAGGAATACGAGCAGGCATTTCAGAATTTCAAAGGCTTCTTTTCGGCACCTCCGATTCTTAATCGGCCGGCCCCCAACAAAGAATTGCTACTGTATATGTCGGTAACTGGTCATGCAATAAGCTCGGTGATGGTACAAGAGATCGGCAAGCAGCAGATACCGGTATATTTCATCAGCCGAATACTGCACGACGCCGAAACAAGGTATCAGACTATTGAAAAGTTAGCTTTGGCTCTGGTCACATCGGCGAGAAGGTTACGACCTTATTTTCAAAGCCACGAGGTTATTGTGAAAACCGACCACCCCGTAAAACAGGTCCTGAGGAAACCCGAATTAGCTGGACGAATGATCTCGTGGTCAATCGAGTTGTCAGAATTCAGTATAAGATACAAGCCTAGAGGGCCAATTAAGGCGCAATGCCTGTCTGATTTTGTCGCCGAACTTACTCCATCCGTCGATTCCAAAGACGGGACCCGATGGATACTTTACGTAGATGGCTCCTCCAACACTAAGGGGAGCGGAGCGGGAATCATTTTAGAAGGACTTGGTGGATTAATTTTGGAGCAGTCTCTCAAAATCGATTTCTCAGTCACGAATAACCAGGCCGAGTACGAAGCTCTCATTGCCGGGTTAAAACTAGCTAAAGAAGTGGGAGCGAGGCAAGTTAGGTGTCGAAGTGACTCACAGTTGGTTTCTGAACAAGTCTCGGGGGCTTACCAGGCTAAAGATCCACAGCTGGCAAGGTATTTGGACAAGGTAAAACGATTTGCTGAATGCTTTGAAGAATTTGCAATTGAGCACATTCCAAGAGAAGAGAACTCTCGAGCTGACCTGCTATCCAGATTGGCTAATGTCAAAAAACTCGGACAACATGAGACGATCATCAGGGAAACGATACATTAGCCCAGTGTCGATCTTGATGAGGTTATGGTCGGAGAAAGCCCGGATCGGGATTAGATGACCCCTATTTGGAACTATCTGGCCGAAGGGACCTTACCCAGCAACCAGAATGAAGCAAGAAGGTTGAAGATGAAGTCTTCCCATTACATAATAATGGGAGGAGACTTATACAGGTGAGGATTCTCAACTCCCCTTTTATAATGCCTCACTCCTGAACAGGCGAAGTATGTTATGAGCAAAATCCATGAAGGAGTGTGTGGGATGCATACTGGTGGAAGATCTATGGCAGCAAGAGTAATTCGGGCCGGTTATTATTGGCCCACTATGCGAGTTGATTGTACCGAGTATAGTAAGAAGTGTAATGAGTGCCAAAGGTTTGGTAGTCTGCGCCATGCACCTCCGGAAGAATTGCACACAATGACGTCTCCGTGGCCATTCATGGTTTGGGAAATGGATATTCTCGGACCTTTCCCGATGAGTAAAGGGCAGGTCAAGTTCTTACTAGTGGGTATAGATTACTTCACTAAATGGATTGAGGCGGAATCGTTAGCTAAGATCACGGCACAGCAAGTACGGAAATTCGTATGGAGGAATATTATCTGTCGGTATGGGATTCCTCACTCGGTGGTTACTGATAATGGAAGACAGTTTGTTGATGGAAACCTGAAGCAATTTTATGAACAGCTCGGTATCAAGCATCGAGTGTCTTCGGTCGAGCATCCCCAAACTAATGGACAGGCAGAAGTGGCGAACAAGGTTATCCTCGGAGAACTCAAGAAGAGATTGGGAAGGGCAAAGGGGGCCTGGGCTGAGGAATTGCCGAGCATCCTCTGGGCCTATCGTTGCACGCCTCAGTCAAGCACCAAAGAAACCCCTTTTAGGTTGACTTTTGGAGCAGACGCAATGATCCCGGTGGAAGTGGGAGAGCCGTCCTTTAGGCGAATACTCCCTAACCAACATATGAACCAGGAAAACATGGAAGTTGAACTAGATCTATCCGAAGAGGTCAGGGAAAACGCACGTATACAGGAAGAAGCTTGTAAGCAAAGGGCGGCTCGGCGTTATAATTCTAGGCTTAAGCCCAGGAGTTTTGTTAGTGGAGACCTCGTTTGGAGAAAGCAGAGCGAAGCAAGGAAGAACATCGACGAAGGAAAACTAGCTGCAAATTGGGAAGGACCTTACCGGGTTACTGAAGCATTGGGCAACGGAGCATATAGATTAGAAAAGCTGTCAGGAGAAGCAATCCCTAGGACATGGAATGCCTCTCACCTCAAAAATTATTTTAGTTAGTTGATGTGTGCAAGGAGGGTGATGTACTCTTTTTCCTAACTCGGTCTTTTGTCCCAAAAGATTTGTTAAAAAGGGTTTTGGCCGAGAAGGTTTTGACGAGGCATGCCTACCTACTTCAGTAAAGGAAATTCTTTGTCATGATTACATTCATCTATCTCGGTCAAGTATGAACCGAGCACTCAAATTAAATTTGGTCAAGTTTGAACCAGAAATTTGTTAAAAATCGGTCAAGTATGAACCGAGCACTCGAATTAAATTTGGTCAAGTTTGAACCAGAAATTTGTTAAAAATCGGTCAAGTATGAACCGAGCACTCGAATTAAATTTGGTTAAGTTTGAACCAAAAATTTGTTAAAAATTCGGTCAAGTATGAACCGAGCACTCGAATTAAATTTGGTCAAGTTTGAACTAAAAATTTGTTAAAAATTCGGTCAAATATGAACCGAGCACTCTAATTTTGGTCAAGATTGAACCAAATTTTTGTTGAAGACTCGGTCAAGTGTGAATCGGGGAATTGAAACTTAGAGGCTGAATTAAATCTTAGTCGAGAACGAACTGCGGGATTATGTTAAACTTTGTCAAAAATTTGAACGCGGTCGGGTCGTCAGAAACCGACAAAAGATTGTTATGATTGATTATAAATAAGTCTGAACAATACATCAAAGTAAAGAAAAGAAATAGATAGTCAAGGAGATGGGTCGTCAGGAGCCCTTTTTTGTATCCTACAACTCTTCCTCGTCCACAAGCTCACCATTTTTGACGTCTTTATTTACATCAAATGCTGAGAGCTCGATTTTTGGCAGGAAGAGATGCACCTGACGAAGTGCTTTATGGAAGCCCTCTACGTGCTCTTTCATTATTTGTTGCATGGCTTCCTGAACGTCAGCCTCAAGCTCGGCCTGCTTCTTCTTCGCTTGTTCCAAATCCTCCCGTAAGTTAGCAGCAAGGGCCGAGGATTCGGCTTCAGCGCTCTTTGCCCAAGCAATCTCAGTCGTCAGGGCATCCCGCTCCTTTTCAACTGCTCGCATCTTCATCTCGGCATCAGCAAGAGATCCTTTCAGCTCCTCCACTTGCAGAAGGAGAGCTGCTTGAGACTTTACAGCGTCGGCGAGCTCCGAGGAAGCCTTGTCCTTCACGCTGGTTACTTCCAGAAGCTCGGCCTTAGCAGCTTTCAGACGGCGGTCGCTCTCCTCAAACTCCTCCCCACAAAACGAGGCCATGTTCGCAGCGCGCAGGCACATAGCCGACATGGATTCCAAAACAGCCTTGGGACCCAATCGCTGCAAGGTCTCTTTGTCACCGATTTCCTGGACGCTGCTCCCAAAAAGCTTGGTAATGTTTGGGTCAACGCCTGAAGGCAAGCGTCTAACAGGAGAAGGCAAGGGAGATTGGTGAGCAGAAGATACAAGCTCCTCGTCGGTGGTCAGAAGTCGAGCACGTTTGCTCGGGGGGCTTCGTGAAGAGGAAGGAATCTCTACAACCTCAGCTGTTGCCATTACTTCGGCACGACCTCTCTCCTCTTTATCAGGGTGAGCCTGCAACTTCTCGGCACTTGGTCCTGCTGATGGGGCCATGTTCTTTATCGAACGCCAGTTGAACTTCCCCATCACCACTGCAAAATAGAAAACGTATATTAGAAGCTGAAACAAGTATGGAAGCACAAGATGAAAGAAAATCAGCACTCACGCTTAAAATCTTTATTGGGGGTTGAAGAGTAAGGGAGCCTAAGTAAGATTTTGCAGTTCAGAGGACGAGATAATTTATTTAACTTGCCGACATCCGCCTTTTCGGATGCCGACATAGCCTCGTAACACCAGGACTGGAACTTGATGGGAGTCCGAGTCCAATATAGAGGAAACCTGGGCTGCCCCCCCCTCATTGAAGAACATGTCCGAGTAACCCTCGGCTGGGCGCACTTTGAAGAAACTTCCTTTGAAGTCTTTATATGACGAGGTATAAGGACCGATTATCCCCTTCCTATTCATACCACTAAGGGAAATCCAGCAGATCTTATTTCCAAATCGTATTTGATAGTAGTAGAGGAATTTTGGGGCGGTCGGTGTCATATTCAATTTTCTGCACAGGACCTCGAAAGCCTTTAGAACGCCCAACTGTTGGGATGAAGCTGAGTCGGAGCGACGTTCAGCGCTCTTTAAACAGCACACTCGAACTCAGAGAAAGGAAGGCCCACTCCCAATGATTCAAATAATGTTCTATACATGTATGTAAAATGCGTTTGTACTGGCAATGCAGACAGGAACACATGCTCATCTTCAGCACACGGTTCGGCAATCACGGCCTCTTCTGTTTGTGTGCTAGTCAGAGAAATCGACTTCCTTAGCTCCACAATGGATTCGGCAGTCCGAAATTTAGAATGGTAGGATCCAACTTCTCCTTTCACCCAATAATATCCCGGAAGCCGAATGTCAGGAACTGGGTCTCTCTGAACTCTGGAAGTGACCTTTCGTGGCTTTTGTACGGCCACCTGCACAGCAGTAGCCGAAGATGAAGCCTCCCTTTCGGTCGGAAAGTCGGCCAGACGAAAATTCAACTCTGTGCTTGGAAACGAAGAGTTCGACGGTGAAGGTTCTTCTCCGATGCCCAGAACCTCCCTCTCAATCAGGATTCGATGAGAGGACGACCCAGCCGATGCCTCAGATCCTCGGTTTGAACTCATGGTGGGTGGGAAAGGTATAGAATAGTGTGAAGTACTTGAGAAAAGGGGAAAACACAGAAGAGGGCGTACCTGGAAAAATGACGGAAGGGACAAGGAAAAGAAGGCCAGAGACGACGAAGAGATTCAGAGAAAATGAAAAGCAGATGCAGGTTGAAATAAAAGGATAAGCACCCAAGTGCAATACGTATATATTGAATACTCCTCCTCGAAAACGAGCAAATTAATCATGACTTTGGGGAGCCAATCGTCACCATTGGAGAACGTGATCTGGCTGATGAAAAGACGCAGCATTAAATAACGCCGTACGCAGCTGTACGTGTAAGCACATTACCGTTTCAAAAACCAAAACGTCAAAGAGCCTCTGGGAAGGTTCTGGAATCCCTAAGGAACTGGAGCGATTTAAATTCAAAAAGCCAGTTTTTAGTCGACCACACTATTCAGAGCCCTCTCATCAGGATTGGACTCGAGGCTCGGGGGGCTAATGTGCGTGTCGAAATGAGCGTGCCGAGGTTACAAGTCCGAGGTGGACGTATGCCCCTTTGAAGACTCACTTTCCGGGCTCATATACACCAGGCTATAGTTCGGAGGCCGAGCTTAAGCGTAATGAACCAGGTAATACATCGGTTATTGAACAATAAGGCCGAGTAATCGTATGGCCAGATGGTCGTCCGACCGAACAACATCTCGGCCATATGGCCGACTACAGGTTTCTTCATGACAACTGTATTGCCCCAAAAATACTTGGCTAGGAGTAGTAGTTACGGGGCCATAACAGTTACAGAATCATAACTGCAGGACGAAAAATCAGGGATCACATTAAAAGAGCATGATACTCCATAATGGCAATTTATGAAATATCCCGATAAATTAGGGATTACAGGGAGAAGACGGTTTAATCTTAATGGTCGGGAGAAGGTGAATAAAAGAAAAAAAGATAAGTGTAAACGGGGAGGCACTGCATACAAAGGGGGAATAGTTTCTCAGTCTTTTGGACGGAACAGTATCAGTAGTGTATATCCATTGTAATAGACAAGTGCATAGTGTGTGTGCGTGTATTCTATTATGAGCACACTGAAGAATAATAGTTAGGGGACTGTAACTAAATCTGCTCTATATTTCAGCTGCTTTGTGTACAGAATTATTATTGAATTACGGAAACATTATCCTACGTTTAAAAAAAAAAAGATCACATAAAAAATTGTGTCATTGCAAAGAAATATCCACCCACCCTAGATATACATTGCTCATGATCATGAATGAGATAAGATGCTGTTTTGGTTGTGAAGAAAAAAAAGCTGGAGTCGTTTTTCGGTCCCCACCAATTATTGAGCTCTATGTTGGACGTACCGACACATCCAGAACAGGAAGTCAACTACACTCTATATATATATATATATATATATATATACACACCATTTATAAATCATGTGTAATCATAATTTCAATATATAAACTCTTATAGATTGATTATTTTGAAATATTCACTACGCGCACAACTAGCTACAAGGACGGAGGGAAGGGGCCATGGAAGCCATGGCCCTCCAAACTTTTTAATTTTTATTTAATATGATGTATATTTTTATGCTAAAATTTTATTTTATGTAAAGATTATGTGTGTTTAGCCCTCCAAAATTTATACTTTATTCTAGAAATAGATAAAAAAAATTAAAAAATTAACACTACTTTTTTAGAGTATTTGCTATATTAGATCTATCCCATTATTAGACTTATCCCCTATAGAAATTATAATCTCTTATAGATTAATACAATAGGATAGATCTAAGATTTCGGATATCTAAAAAAAAGAGTCTTGACTTTTTAAATTTTTTTATCTATTTTTATAATAAAATATATATTTTGAAACTAAACACACAATCTCTACAAATAAACATTATATTTAAATAAAAATTAAAAAGTTTGTTAGTGGTTGTCTGGGGGCCGGGGGGACCTTCATCCTCATTTACACGTCATTTTTGTCTGATCATAAGACACAGGTTCTCCTCGCTGGAAAAAAATTACGTTATGTCAAAACAATAACAACTAAAACACCAATACAAACCAATAACAAGAAAACATTATTAGGGCCGTTTGGTTTTCACATGAAATTTAAGTAGAATTGGTTTTATAATATGGTTATGATAAAAATTAATTTTGAGTTAACATGTTTATATTTAAATAATTTATTTAAAAATTGATTTTGACTAAAATAATTATGTTTGGATAATTTTAATCAAAAATACTTTTAGTATAATAATTTTTTTCAACTTTTTACCGAATAATTTTTCCCATGATTAATTTATTTTTTAAACTAAAATTTAATATGTATTTATTTAATTAGAAATATAATCTTTCTAATATAATATTTTCTTGTAAGTTATGATATATGAAAATTAAAATTTTGAAAATATATTTTAGACAATAAATAGGATAATTTTTATGAAAATTTTATTTTTCTAGTTTTCCCATTTTTATTATTTTTATTGATCAATTTTTATCTAACTTTAAAATAAATATAAATAAAAAAATAAAAGTAGAATGGAGAAACATCTCCTTATCTACTTTTGATCTACTTTTGAGGGAATCCGTGAAAGAGCCAAAATGAGTTATCAATGGAATCGTTAAAAGAAAACCAAACATAATTTATTTAGATCGAATTTATTTTTAGGCTCAAACTCCATTTGAAATGGCTGCCAAACATGTAGTTAATAATAAAAAAACACACACACACACACAACAACCACACTACCTAATTATTATTAATCGATACCTAATTCAACTCCTCGCAAAGCGTACAAGCTAGCAATAGTGTATAGTTGTAGCTCGCTATTATATCAGCAACTGCAGTTGATGATTTGAGGCAAATATACAATTCAATTAAAAAGAAATACTCTCATTTGTATTATAAGATAATATAAGAAATATTTTTTATTTTATAATATAAAATAATATACAGTGATTTGTTATTTTTACTTCTTATTTATTATATTATTAACATTATAACTTGTACTATATTTAATAAAAGGAATGAAACTAATAGAGATAAAATTGAAAATTTTGATTTATTTTAAAAAATTAAAAAATGTAATAAATATTTTTTAATAGGTGTAAAATCTCTTCTATTACTTAATAATATGAAACGGAAGAAGTATATTCTTTTTAATTATTACATCTCATAATTTGAGCTAACCTACTATTCTCTCTATTTCTTAATATAAGTTACCTTCAATTAACTTATAGGAATTAAGAAAAATTTGTTAAAATATTAAAATTATCTTAAAATTTAAATGTTTTTCATCCATGCCTTTAATAAATATATTATAAATTTAAATAATTTACTCTCTCTCTCTCTCTTACTCATAAATAAGAATATTTCAAATATAAAATAATTAATGTTTCAAAAATTTATAAGAAATAACCTATATTTAGGAATTTAAAAAGTATTTAAAATATGACTAATAATAAAAAGAAATGGGGAAAATATACCTAATCATCTTATCTCTTAATGTACTCCCTCCAATCTTTTTTATTAGTTATATTCTAGAAATATTTTATGGTCTTAAATATAAGTAACTTTTTATGAGTTTTTGAAATATTTATTACTTTGTTTCTAAAATGTTCGTATTTAATTATGAGAGAGAATATTGATTCTTTGAATTTTTAGTATTTATCATAGGATAAAAATAAAAAATATATTAATTTTAAGATAATTTTAATAATATAATAAATTTTTCTTAATTTTAATAAAATAATTAGAAGTAAATTAGATTAAAGACCGAGTATAAGAGTATAAAATAATAAAGGGCACCATGCTTGCTTGCCTGCAGTCTGCATTTATGTGTCTTGTCCAAAATTATCTGCAAAGTATGCACGTGTTAGGAACTGTTTGATAGTATTTTCTGTTTTCTGTTCTCAAAAACAGTTTTGTAAAACTGTAACAAAACTGTTTTCAAGAAACTGTTTTGAAAACAAGAAAACAAAAAAATCTATTTAAATAATTGTTCTCAAAATTATAACTAGTGAGTAATAGATGAGTTATTCAAAATTTATTACTTTATCATTAATGAAGTGGATGTTTTTCATTTTTCCTTATATTTTCCAGAATAAAAACTACAAAACACCTAAAAGGTGTTCTGAGTTTTCTGTATAAAACTATTTTTTATTTTTCAAAATAATTTTTAAAAAATAGATTTATCAACCAAGTTTTTTGAGTTTTCTATTTCTGAAAATATAAAAACTATTTTTGGAGAACAGCATCAAAGAGTGCCTTAAATTCTCAAATCTTCTGAGATCGGTGGATTTAATTTTAAAAAATAGGGGAATCCTTCTATAAAAGGACCTCACGATGTATCATCGAACCAATGCAGTAAGAAGTGCGAAGATTCACACTACATTACGAGAGATCCAAACAATGTCTTCTTTCTATTCAGAGTTAGATTCTAACAGCCTCCCTCTGAAACCAGTCCCCGGATCCTATGGCCTTCCGTACGTCGGAGCCATCAAAGACAGACAAGACTACTTCTACAACCTTGGCCGGGAAAAGTTCTTCACCTCGAAAATCGAGAAGTATCAGTCTACGGTGTTCCGGACCAACATGCCTCCGGGTCCGTTCATCGCTTCCGACCCAAGAGTCATCGCCGTCCTTGACGCTGTCAGCTTCCCCATCCTGTTCGATGTCTCCAAGGTGGAGAAGCGCGACGTCTTCACCGGAACCTACATGCCCTCCACCGCCTTCACCGGGGGCTACCGCATCTGCTCCTACCTGGACCCCTCGGAGCCAAAGCACACTCTCCTCAAGCAATTCTTTTTCAACCTCCTCGCAGCTCGTCATGACAAGGTATTGCTTGAACATCGATCCTAAAGTAAAGACATCCTAAAATTTTCTGAAGTAAAAGGAGAGAGATATTTAATGGTTGGTCCATTCCTCCCACGGATTTAACATTGCATCGGATTCATGGTCAATTCCTGATATATGAGTCCCGCGGATATACCATTATATGTCTATTTCTCATCCAATTCAACCGGTAACAGGAGTCTAGTTCCGCTTGGAAGATACACAAAACCAACCTCTTAAAAGAACCGGCCCAAAAAAATTGAACTAGCAGTACAATACTTTGTAAAATACTTGAGTTAACACTTCAATACTTTATAATATTCACAGGCCTATGGTTACAACAATAGCAAGCCCAGTCCATGTTAACATGTTTTTCCACTTCCCCTTGCTTTTTTATAGGCATTCCTCTCCTATTCCTTTTTCTCATCACCACAATGTGGTACTTATTCCTCCCCCTTGCATTTTTGTAAGGGTTTTTATTTCATTTTCTCTAATTTTTCTTATTATTTTTACTTATTTCTTGAATTTTTTTCTTTATATCATCACATCATTTTAGATAATATATTTCATGGGATATCCAATTTAGGTATTGTATATATTTTGTTTATTTGATTAATATTAATATCAACTAAAGTGACTCCATATATTTACATGAATTCAAGATGAATATAGATACTCATTTGTAAATATTTAAACATTATACTATAAAATAATAAAACACTCAATCTAATTAATATAAGTCAAATATCTCAAATCATAACACTATTTACAAGCTATGAATTCATAGAAAAAAGGGATTTTTACACAATTCAAAGTTAGAAACTATATAGATTTTGTAAAATAAATATTCCCTGCTCTCTTTAATGTTAGTCACCTTCTAGAAGTATTTTGTGGTTCAAAATATAAGTTACTTTATATAAGATTTTAGAGCATTATCTACTTTATTCAAAAAATACTCTTCTAATTACTTTATAAACATTATTTGCTTATAAAGTCTATAAATTTATTATTTGTTATAGATAAAAATGGAAACTAAAATAATTTTTAGATAATTTTATTATTTTAATAAACTTTTTTTTAGTTTCGATGAAGTAGAAAATAGAAAGTAAATAATTTTTTTTGCCATAATTGGGAGTATTAGGTCAAATATTATCAAGTTCAGAGCTTTATTTACATAGTATTCCCTCCCGTCTCTTTTTATTAATCACATTTTAAAAATTTTATGTTATTTTATATATAAGTCATATTTCATATGTTTTTAAAGTATTAATTATTTCATTTAAAAAATATCCTTATTTAATTACTCCATTTAATCCTTAATATAATAACTTTCTAACCGAATCACGCGGATTAAGAATTGAAATTAAAACTAATTAACTAACTCAATTTCTCCGAAAATCTCAATATTTTTCCAAAACAACCATTATTTAATCTCTCTCTCTTTCTATTTGGATACATTAAATAAGGACATTTTTCTGGAAATGTATAATAAATACTATCTCGTATATTGTAAATGGTTTTATATTTAGTACCAGGGGAAAAGATCCTATATATAGGGTCGGAGAGAATATCTAAGAGAAAGTAGATTATTTAAATTTATGGTATTTATTAGGAAGTAAAGATGAAAATTATATTACTTTTAAGATAATTTTAATGATATAACAAATTTTTTTATTCTAATGAAGTAGTTGAAAATTACTTATATTAAGGATTTGATGAAGTATTAAATAACTTAAACATATTAAATTTAATTTTTAGAATTTAGAATTAGATTTATTAATAAATTAAACCATTTAATGATCTGTTGTGGTAATTTGCATGATAAGAGCTCAACTATTTTAAATTTTTAAATAATTTTTATAAAAAGTATTATTTTATTTTTATTTTTAATTTATATTAATAAAAAAAAGGGTTGAGATACTATCATAGTAAATTTCCTTCGAATAGATCGTTGTTACTAGCTCAAATCCTAGGTCCACCACTATAATTCATCTAAATGGTCAATTCTATTTAAAGTAGGTTCTAGGTCCACCTCTGCCTGTAATTCATCTAAAGTCCACGATAATGAAGTGACCGATGCTGACAAGCGAGACAAAATGCAATAAAGAGGATGGGGACAAGTTAATAAATAATAATAATAAATTAAGAAAAAATTACGTGTAAGTTCTATGATGTATTATAAATCATATATGACTTTGGATATGATATATAATTGCTCTCATAAATTACGATGATGCATAAGCTTGGATTCGAGGATCATTTCTCTTCCTATCAGCATACACTGTTGTTGTATTACATAGTTGAAAAGTACTTAATCTTGATGATACATTTTATACCGTTCTTCCGTTTGGTTTTCAACACAGATAAATATATAACCAGGTAAAAAATAAAAAAATAAAAAAAGACACAGACATTATCCTTGATATTGCTTCGATCCAATTCCTGATGATTTGCTCTTAAATTTGTTTACTGAAATTCACAGAACATGGATACATTTCCTAGTACGGCCTGTGAGTATAACTATTTTGTTCGTCGTTTTTATTTTTAGGTCCTCCCACTGCTTAAAAGCTCCTTGTCCCAGATATATCTGAAGCTGGAACAAAATCTCTCTGCCAAAGGCCAAGCAGACTTCAACACCATTAGCGACAACGAATCCTTCAACTTCGTCTTCAATCTCTTTTGCGGGGTACCCCCGGCCCAGACTAAACTCGGCTCCGATGGTCCCAAACTCATCCAGAAATGGCTCATCCCTCAGCTCGCTCCCATTTTAACCCTCGGCCTTCCCAAATTCTTGAACCTAGTCGAAGACCTCGTGCTTCACACCTTCCCCATTCCCGCCTTCTTGGTCAAGTCAGCCTACAACCAAATATACAGCGCCGTTTCAGGCTCTGCCACTGAGGCCTTAGAGGAAGCGGCGCGTTTAGGCCTCCAGAAAGAAGAGGCTGCCCATAACTTGGTTTTCGTCATGGGGTTCAACACCTTCGGTGGGGTCAAGGTTCTCTTTCCTACCATAATCAAGTGGGTAGGATTAGCTGGGGAGAGCCTACACAGGCAGCTCGCGGATGAGATCAGGGCCGTCGTTAAGGAGGACCGTGGACTCACGCTGGCGTCGTTGGAGAAGATGACTTTGACGAAGTCGGTGGTGTGGGAGGCTCTGAGGATCGAGCCGCCGGTGCCGTTCCAGTACGCGAAGGCCAAGGAAGATATCGTGATCCAGAGCCACGATGCGAGGTTCCAGATCAAGAAAGGGGAGATGATATTTGGGTTCCAGCCGTTCGCGACGAGGGACCCGAAAGTGTTCGAGAGAGCCAATGAGTTTGTGCCGGATAGATTTGTTGGGGATGAAGGGGAGGAAATGTTGAGGTATGTGTTCTGGGCGAATGGGCGGGAGACGGAGGATCCGACCACCGAGAACAAGCAGTGTGCGGGGAGGGATCTGGTGGTGCTGATGGGTAGGTTATTGTTGGTGCAGTTCTTCTTGCAGTATGACACGTTTACTGTGGAATACATACCCGCGGCTCTTCAATCAAGCGTTGTAATCAAGTCCATGACCAAAGCCACAAGCTTTGACTTATCATGAGCTATATATTATTACTATATATGTGTACTTTGATTAAGCCTTTATATTATGACAATGTGTGTACTTTGATTAAGCCCTTCTATTATTCCATGTGTACTTTGATTACGCCATTTCTTTTCTTTTCTTTTGTAAGATTCTGGTCGCTTTGTGGATGAATAGGACTGAGATCATGTTATGGTCAAAATAAATAAATAAATAAAGGAGGATATGTTTGTCCGAATTGGATTCAAGTTCTACGAAATATATGTAGTTAATAAAAGGGAGATTTGAGATTTACATGTATTATGTGGATCTTTCCTCTTCTTTTGAATATTTAAGAGGCTCTGCTCCTTATGTTTGGAAGCAAAAAAAAAAAAAGGAAAAAGAAAAAAAATGTTGCCTTCTTTAATCAGATAATGTTCAATAGGGGAGATTTTGATAAAGATTTTAATCATGACAATCATTTAAATGGACTTCAACTTTCATATAATTGGGCCAGCTCCATTAACATAGACCTTGTGTTCACATTCAACTGGAATGGTGGTTCACACATGACATCCAGAAATGAAAAAGGCATTTTTGGGCCAGAAAACTTGAAAAGTCATACAAACCCAATGTCTAGGCCCATATTGTTTGGAAGATACATTTTGCCATGAAAAGGGCTTGAGGTTTTTACTTTTAACTGACTCTAGTGAAGCTTATAATCTGGTGTAGCATGCGGTTTTCTTAATGCTTGTTATCTGTTTATTGATGTTATAAGGCAGATAAGGGAGTTTATGGTCAAAGATTGGGAGGTTTCCCTGCATCATGTTAACAGAGAGGCTATTATGACGGCTGACTGGATGGCGAAATATGCTCGTTGAATTTGTTATGATTTTTACTGTTTTAATTTTCCTCCCGCTGGTTGTATTCCTAATTTGTTCTTGGATGTTAGCATTTGCTCCCTGATGTAATTGGGTAATCTTGGTCTGCTATTTTGAACCTTTTTGATAATAAAAAAAAAAAGTAAAATGGGCATCTTTGGGCCAAATATACTCCCTTCTATCTCATTTATAAGGTGTGAATTAGAAGATTTGTTTGGTTCTATTTATAATATGCAATGTCAGATTTTCATATAAATTTCCTACTTTACCCTTTAACTTTATTATCTCATAAATTATTTCTTACTTTAACACATTCTATTTTCCCATATAATTACTATTACTTAAATGAGAAATATGGGTAAAATTAAAAACTTATACTAATTTTTTGTAACTTCTAAGTGCATAACTAACTTTTCTCACTACTTGTGCACTGATCAACAACATATAGGTAGAAAGTATAAACTTAAAATGTCATACAAATTCAATATGTAGGCCCATATTGTTTTTGAAGTCCGGAAACTCGAGTGTTAAATCCCATTTGAGGTTGGCTGTTACTATTTGATATATACTTTCTGTTAATTAATATAGTTTCAATGATTTTTAAAGTATGTTTTATTTTTATCTCAATTAATTATGTTATTTTTATTTCTACTATATTTGATAAATTAAGTGCTCTTTATTTTTATTTTATGTGAATAATTGTGTTTTTTTTAATCATGTTGTGAGTTTGAGTACTTATGAAGGGTTCTTTATTTTTATGACGATAATGTTATGATTATAATAATATAGGAGAAGTTTTTTTTTTTTTTAACCTTATAAGAAGCTCAGAACTATTAATAATCTTTTAAAATGATCTTTTCTTTTCTGGCCAAGGAAAGGAAAGGAAAGTTTTTTACACTAAGGAAATTAATGAATCAACTCATTCTCATTTTATTTAGCATTATTTGGGTTGATCAATAATGAGCAACCTCAAATCAAAGTGTTAAAAGTGAAAAATGAAGAAATTGATATTAGTTTATTGGATGTCTCTATAATTAGAGTCTTCTCTCTTCTCTAATTATATAATTTATTTATGCAATAAGAGGAGAGAAAAAAATAGTGTGAATCCCACCTCAAATAAGTTGCATCTATTTCTCCGTAACTGTATGAATAATAAGATAGGACAAGGTTTCAAATTAATTTCTCCGTCTCAATGAGGGGAGTAAATTCACGCACCAAGAGCATGTTTATGTTGCACATATGACCAAAATCTCTTGCCTTAAGTTGTTAAGACTCTGCCACATTGCTTCGTACCTCATTAAATGAATCACTGCATAATACAAGTAACAAAACTACTCAACTAGCACATGAACGTTTTGAATGAGGATGTGGTACTAAAAAAGAGGATGAAGTACTTTTTATTTTGTTCATAATTTAGGATGGGACATTTTTATTTTGTTAAGAAAAGAATAATTTTACTAACTCTTGGACCTATTAGTCCATCGAATTTTCCTTACTTTAACAAAAGTTAAACGTGGCAGTCTAGAATTATATATATACCAAAAAAATGAAATATCATAATTTGAGCCAAAATTGATAATATATTCATTAAAAACCTATTAATGTACTATATATCTAAAAGTTAAAAAAAAAATAGCAAGTAAACTAGATTATTCTATCATTGGCGCAAAAAAAAAAACATTAGATTGTCTATCCATGCACTGGATATATTAAAATTTAAAGAAACATATTACAAAATATATGTATAATTAAATTTGCAAAAGGAGGGTGATGTAAAATTTGTGAAATTTGAGTAAAAATAAACAATTAAAATATTTTAAATTTGAAATATAAATTTTAAGAAAAATAGTAAAGCATTGTTCTTTTAAAATGGGTTAAACAGTGCTTATTTTGCCAGACTATTAATAGTTTTTAAAATATATTGGAAGAAATATATAAGTAAAACAACTAAATAGACTTGCTTTTACAACAAAGAAATATTATCACGTTGGCTCAAATTGTAATATTTTTATTTTTTAGATATTTACTTGTTATTTTTTTGGCTGTTAGATACCCATACATTAACAGGTTTTTTAATAAATACATTATTTTTATACATTAATTTAATTAATACATCATCATTTTGGCTCAAATTATAATATTTTTATTTGTTAGATATTTAACTATTATGTATAATTTTTTTACCAAGAAAAAAGAATGATGTATTAATAGATCCAACCGCGAGTAATATTGGGTATGTTTGGTAGGGTTTTTAAAAATAGTTTTTCTGTTTTTGAAAATAGAAAAATAAAAAAAATTTGTTTGGTAAATTTGTATTTGATAAACTGTTTTGAGAAATAAAAAAATAAAAAAACAGAAAACTCAAAACAACTTTAAGGTATTTTGTAGTTTTTGTTGTAGAAAATATAAAAAAAATGTAAAAAATACCCACCTCATTAATGATAAAATTATAAATTTTGAATAATTTATCTATTACTCACTAGTTATGATTTTGAAAATAATTATTCAAATAGATTTTTTTATTTTCTTGTTTTCAAAACTTATTCTCGAAAACAGTTTTATAAAACTGTTTTGAGAATAATAAAATAGAAAACAATGTCAAACAGAGCCTATTATTATTTTCTTAAAATATTAAACACTAATATTAATTTAATAAATACCCTATTGTGATTTTTTAATACTGTAAATAGTTGATTAATTTTTCTATCAATATGTGCGTTTTGAATGGGGATGTGATACTTTTTTTTTATTATTTTTTTTATAAGGAGGACAAAGTACTTTTATTATGCAGCGATTCTTTTGATGATCGAAGAAACGTCACAGCATCTTAACAACTCAAGATAAAGGATGACCAGATTTTAGCCACATATACGACACACTCTTAGTGTGTGTCCACACACCAAAACAAAACCCCACCTACACAAAAATGCATTGCTTAAAAGTAACCCATTAGCTATGGGGATATTATTTATTTATTTATTTATTGCTTGGAATTCTTATTTATTTGTACATCCTTAATTAGAACAACTTTTGTCATCCACACTCATTATATTCAATATAATTACTTGGTAAAAATATATATATAATTACAGCAAAATAATCCAAATTTATAAAAATAAAAATATTAATAATACATTTTTATAATATATTTATGCGTAAGATTTTATATTTTTATTCTTTGATTACCCAACTCCTACATGACAGTCTTACATCAAGCATATTATCATCAAAGAATCATATAATTATTATAATTTGATTTATACATATGATAATAACAATTTAGCGAAATGTATATATAAGTAAAATCCTTAATTTTAACAGACTTTTATTATATTTCAACCTACTTTTTTATGCTAATATTTGAACCTACCTGTTTACACTGTAAAATTAAGATTTAAAAAAATAAAAAAGAAAGAAAATTGTGAAAGAAGATCACGATTATGGTGTGTCTCTAAGTCTAATCTATTGGCTCCACACAGAATTATACGGTATTGGATATGAATCACATGATCGACATGAAGAACCTATTAAAAATCAATAATAAAAGAGAAAGAAACAAAGAAGAATTAAACAGAGAAAAGGAAGGGGATGTCCACTACTCTACTATGTAGCATCCATACATGTGCTTGTATCGGATATGATACAACATGATATGGAGCTATATAGCATCCATATGGATATGTGTATAGGATATAATACAGCATGATACAGAAGATATAGAAAATATGACATTTTTTAAAACTTTAGGATATGGGTGCAGAGGTATTTTTATATATATAATAGTATTTTTGTGATTATTTATATATATAATTAATAAATCTACTTATTAAGAGAAAAATAAGTATTAAATATTCTAAAAATTATAGTACAAAAATTAAAATAAACTATAAAATATTTATAATAATTTTAAATGATCTTATTTTATTATAAAAATTTAAAATAATACAGATAGATATAAAAAGTATGAATTGATATGTATGTATAAATATGATAAACATATAATACGATACATTTACCTTTTTAAAGCACCAATGATTCGTAGTGATTATGTGATGTGGACCATGTGGGGAAAATCCCTTGTCCTTTCCAGTCAAGATCGGACTTGTGATCTTCTCATCGAGTATTCGGTGACATGATAAAAATGGGTGATCATGTTATTGAATTCTTTATATATATATATATATAAAACCCGTAAGTCATGACATTATCATTGAGCTTCTTAAGAATATAATATATATCCATAACAAAAAAAGGTGATTTTTATAATAAGAAATTGCTCAATTACTCATGATTTGCACCTTGCAGTCATAATCGCATTTGATGCCTTTTTCAGTGATCTTTCCTGTTTCACTAGCTTTTTTAGTAGAAAAATGTCCCTTTTTTAAAAAAGCCTTGTGTTTTTTCCCCAATAGCTAAAGGTTCATAGGAGTTTGTTTTTTTTTAATTAATAATATTAATTTAAAATCAGTGCGTGTAGAAATCAATTGACTGATTAAGTGCATGCATGGTAAGTTTTACTAGTATCTGTAAAATCCACTTAAATAAGAAATTTACAAATTTCATATTTCTCTTGCTAAAATTCAGATGATCAACTCAGATACAGATTTTTTATTAAAAAAAATCAATAGTCAAAGCTTAGCTCTATGAAATGTGGGTACTAATTAAGGTGAATAAGAATGCCACATAATTACTTGCAATCATTTAAACAATAATATAAAATATAAAAAATATAAAGAGTCATTCTTGTTTATGAGCTGATAAAAAAAAACTTATTTATGAGCTGTGCTATATGGCTTATTTTAAACTTTATGTCAATGCAAGCATGGATTTCACTCTAGTTAAATCATCAAAATATATATTTTTTTATAGAAAATCATCAATATATCAATACTAAATTATCAATATAACATAAAAGACAAAATCATATACAATAACAATATAGATTTATTGATTATTATTTTTGTAGATGCATGTAACATTTAAAAAAAAAATTGATATCCGTGTAATGCACGGTTCTTCTTTAGTTAATGGAAAGAATTTAAAAACATGGAAAACATTACAAACGGGCGCAAGGTATGGGAGCAAATACTAGAAGGACTTAATTGTCAACAGTGAACAACTACATCATTAAAGTGTTGATTTAGGGAAAGGCCGAACAAAAACAGAAATTAGTCTGTCAAACATAAAATAAAGTGGGACTGAAAAAAAAAACAGAAGTCGATCTGCCAAACATAAAATAAAAGTGAGAGTAAACTTGGTAGACTAAAATAAACTAAGACTAAATCTAATCTTAAATCACAAGAAGATACACCAGTTAGAAAGCATTTTAGAATTAGACCTAAGCTTAGCCTAGCACCTTCAGCCAATTTACCTTTTAAACAGAAGTTTTGTCTTCCATAGTGGAATACCTTAGACTTATTGTTGTTGCACCTGGAAAAATGCAACAAAAGATAAAAAAGATAGAAGGGAGACAAATTGAGTTTCTTGACGAAAACTAACTTGTCAGGAGTCGCTATCAAAATTGTAAGAAAAATTTCGAGAAACCGAGTTAAAGAAGGAACATGATGATCTGCATAATCAAAGTTGATTTTGTGAGTCGATTATGCATAGGGAAGGTGTTAGGCACCCCATGACACTTGTTCCTAGAAACGGTTACCGTATGTTGATTGTGCAAATTAATATGACATTAAAAGTATTTTTATTTTCCTTTAATCATTCACATGAGAGAATAAGAGTAGAAAAAAAGGAAATTAAGGAAATTTATAGGACAAAATAAAGGAAAGGAATTTAAGAAAATTAAATTGGAAAATATTTGTTAAGTTAAGGAAATTTAATAAAATGAATTAAGAAATAAATTGAAAAAATATTTATTTATTTACAAGGGCAGACTTGACCCAGATTCAGAGTTCAGAGCTTACGTATTATGCGATGAGATTAAAGTTCACGTAGTTTGGGCTAAAAATGTGAGTTGGTTGGTAAGTATTTTTTATTATAATTTTTTGTAATAAGAGAAAGTTAATTGAAAATAATTTATTTTTTCACAAACAAAATAATTTTCTGAGATTGAGTTAGTGCGTTTTAATTTGCAAAAAAGATAATTTAATTCCATTTACTTACTCTTATTTTATTTTGAAAATTTATATATTTTTTATTTTTTGAAGAAATGATATATTTTTGTACTTTGGGGAATTCTTCTTTTAAAAGAAAATGAGAACCGATCCACCTGGTGCAAACTCGCAGTCATGCCCGATAAATTGATTCCTTAATTACCTACAGAAATTCTAAACTTCGCAATATAAATGTTTTATTATACATTTAAAAAAATTGGAAAAAATTCGTTATATCATCATAATTTATTCTTTTTTTATGAAATATAATTATTTTCTTAAAAGGAAAGTTATTTAACTGATATATCTACGTGGATTCTCAATCTCATTCGACAACTCAGTAAATTAGATATCTGCGTGGATTTCAAAAACTCACGTGGTGTAATTATTAAACTAATTATTTATTTATTTATTTTTCTTTATTATATTATAGGAAAATAAAATTTTAGTTAAAAAAAAAACGTTAGGACCTATCATGTGTATATCTTTATAATGTACTCATACACCCCTATGGACTCACAAATACTAGAAGGACTTAATTGTCAAAAGTGAACAACTACATCATTAAAGTGTTGATTTAGGGAAAGGCCGAACAAAAACAGAAATTAGTCTGTCAAACATAAAATAAAAGTGGGACTGAAAAAAAAAAACAGAAGTCGATCTGCCAAACATAAAATAAAAGTGAGACTAAACTTGGTAGACTAAAATAAACCAAGACTAAATCTAATCTTAAATCACAAGAAGGTACACCAGTTAGAAAGCATTTTAGAATTAGACCTAAGCTTAGCCTAGCACCTTCAGCCAATTACCCTTTCAAGAGAAGTCTTGTCTTCCACAGTGGAATACCTTAGACTTATTGTTACACCTGGAAAATGCAACAAAAGATAAAAAAGATAGAAGGAAGACAAATCGAGTTTCCTGACGAAAACTGATTTGTTAGGAATCGCCACCAAAATTTTAAGGAAAATTTTGGGAAACCGAGTTAAATAAGGAAAATGATAATCTGCATAATCAAAGTTGAGTTTGGGAGTCGATTGTGCGTAGGGAAGGTGTTAGGCACCCCACGACACTCGTTCCTAGGAACGGTTATCTTACGTTGATTGTGCAAATTAATATGACATTAAAAATATTTTTATTTTCCTTTAATCATTCACATGCGAGAATAAGAGTAGAAAAAAAAGAAATTAAGGAAATTTAAAGGACAAAATTGTTGAAACAAGAGTTTTGATGATTCCAAACCAACATTCAAGAGCTTGGATTGAAGATATCAAAGGAGAGCAAAGTTGTTTCAAGTGAAGATTTTCTGAGTACTTGCTGTTAGATCTTTTGTAGGATCCTTAGTTTTTGTTATGACTGGGTAAAAGATTTTGATTTGAAGAAAAGAAGTTTTCAAACTTTGATTTTATGTTAAATCTTCAAATATTTGAAAAATACCCACAAACAGACGATGGTTGAAAGTTTAAGCTAAACTGTCAAGTTGGAAATTCGAACTTTGCCTTTGAAAATTCGAATTTCGAGCTAAAACTGAATAAGTCTGAAGAGATGGCTCTCTGTCAGACGAATTTTGGTTGTTCAAAATTCGAATTTTCATCTAGTCTGAAAAGAGGCCTTTTGGTAACAGACGAACTTCACACTTTCAAAATTCGAATTTCAAGTAAAATGAAGTTTGTAAAAACCAAAGAAATTCGTCTGAAACTATGATAAAGTGCATCTGAAATCAAAATGAAATTGAGTTTGATAAATGCTCTCTGACAGACGAATTTTGAACTTCCAACATTCGAATTTTCATATAAGTCTGAAAGATGCTTCTTTGCAACAGACGAACTTTGAGTCTTCAAAATTCGAATTTCAAACAAAACAAAACTTGAGAAAATGGAAGAAATTCGTCTGAAACTATGTTAAAGTTCACCTGAGATCAAGAGTGATTTAAGTTTCAAAACTGCTCTCTGACAGACGAACTTTGAACATTGAAATTCGAATTTCAGAAGCAAAGTTCTTGAGTCTATTGAAATGAAACATTGACATACGAATGATAAGAACTTGCAACATTCGAATGATGAAATTAGTCTGAAAAGAGTTTCTCTGACAGACAAATTTCGCCCTTTCAAAATTCGAATTTCGAAGAAAGTAATCTACTGTGTCCCTTTAAACGTTCAATGGACAGACGAATTTTGGGGATCCAAAATTCGAATTTCGAAGGCACTGTAGAAAATTGAAAACACTGTTCACACTTAACCGAAAAACTTTTTTCTTGAAAATTCGTATGTCACATTGTGAAAATGTTTTGTAAGTTTCAAAATTCGAATTTCACTTCATGAACAGACGAACTTCTTGCTGTAACGTTGGAAGCTTTAATCTTCAGTTCCTTCGAAATTCGTCTGTTGGCCAACCAAAATTTGAATTTCAGTATGTCAGAAACATTAAATGCGGTTGGTAAACGGATAGTTTTTCACAGTAACCATTGAATAACTTCCACAACGGATAGATTTAGTCTCTAACGGATATTTGAGACCTAAATCTATAAATACAACATCATTTGAAGTTGTGGGTAACGAATCAAACTTGTATATACCGAATTTCTGCTGAATCTTCTTCTCAAAAGCTTTTACCCTCTTAACTTCTAAACTTGTACTTAAACTTTCATATCCACTCTTTACAAGAGAGTTATTTCATTGTAATCAATCTATTCTTCATCTGGGAGATAGATTTACTTGTGAGGGGTATTCACAAGGGGATTGGGAAGCACATAGTGAAAGTGCTTGGAGAGTGTGAGAGAGCTCAGAAACAGAGCATACTCATGTACTGTGGCTTTAGCAAGAAGCCTACTGAAATTCTTGCTGTATAGTGAATAAATCTCAAGAAGTGTCTTGGGGACTGGATGTAGGTCAAGAGAATAGACCGAACCAGGATAAATCACTGAGTTCTCTTTTCCTTATCTCTACCTTTCACCTTGCTCTGTTCTACGCATTGTTTTCATTATACTGTGATATCTTCACTAACTTCACTTTGTGCAGAAAAATCTCATACTTCCAATTCACCCCCCCTTTTGGGAAGTCAGCCTTGCTAACAAAAATAAAGGAAAGGAATTTAAGAAAATTAAATTAAAAAATATTTGTTCAGTTAAGGAAATTTAATAAAATGAATTAAGAAATAAATTGGAAAAATATTTATTTATTTATAAGAGCGAACTTGATCCAGATTCAGAGTTCAGAGCTTACGTATTCTGCGATGAGATCAAAATTCACGTAGTTCAGGCTAAAAATATGAGTTGGTTGGTGAGTATTTTTTATTATAATTTTTTGTAATAAGAGAAAGTTAATTGAAAATAATTTATTTTTTCACAAACAAAATAATTTCCTGAGATTGAGCTAGTGCGTTTTAATTTGTAAAAAGATAATTTAATTCTATTTACTTACTCTTATTTTATTTTGTTTTGAAAATTTATATATTTTTTATTTTTTGAAAAAATGATATATTTTTGTACTTTGGGGAATTCTTCTTTTAAAAGAAAATGAGAACCGATCCACCTGGAACAAACTCGCAGTCGTGCCTGATAAATTGATTCCTTAATTACCTACAGAAGTTCTAAACTTCGCGATATAAATGTTTTATTATACATTTCAAAAATTGGAAAAAATTCGTTATATCATCATAATTTATTCTTTTTTTATGAAATATAATTATTTTCTTAAAAGGAAAGTTATTTAACCGATATATCTACGTGGATTCGTAATCTCACTCAACAACTCAGTAAATTAGATACCTGCGTGGATTTCAAAAACTCACGTGGTGTAATTATTAAGCTAATTATTTATTTATTTATTTTCTTTATTATATTATAGGAAAATGAAATTTTAGTAAAAAAAAATGTTAGGACCTATCATGTGTATATCTTTATAATGTACTTAAACACCCCTATGGGCTCACAAGGTTAGGCCCATACAAAAACAAACCAAAATAATTCAACAAACTTCTCAATGTAAGGCTCATGAAAAAAGCCCATCAAAATATAACAAACTTCCTAATTTTCAGCTCGTACGGAAAAAAAAAAAAGAATAAAATAACAAACTTCCTCATGTACAACCCATAAAAACAAAACGTTCATAACAAACTTCTCAATGTGCGGCCCATGAGAAAATAGATCAGGGGTCATAACCCAAAAGGCATGGGGTCATTTGAAGCTTAATCTTTCAATTCGCACAAAGTTCTAACAGTTAACACCCAATTCCATAACCACTATTTTTAGGTACACTGTACAATTTATCATCAAATTTTGAATGGCAAAACATGCTAATAACTAAAGCAGTTATGGGATTTTCACAACAAAGAAACAAACTCAACCACATTTTCTTAAACGTGAACCATTCAAGTATGAAGCCAAAGAGCTCTAGCAAATGGCAATTAATGGAAAAATGAGCAAATGCTAAAAATCTCTAGTAAACAAGCTGAACAACCTAAATCCCAATTTTGAGTGAAGGTTTTTCAAAGCAAAACAACATCAACAATAAAGCTATATAAATCATTCGAAAAAAGCACATGAACATCACAAATCTAGGATTCCACAAATCAGAAAACTGGGTTGGAGAATCCAGGGAAAATGAGTGTTAATCAAACAGGAAGGGGCAACTGAAACAAAGATTTCTGAATCCAGAGTCTCTATTACCCAACTTGCACCTCATCTCAAATTTGGCCTCTGGTCTTTGGTTCCTTTTCGTGTTTTTTCAAACACAGACCACGCTCAAGCAAGTCAGTTTCCAAACTCTGTCTCTGCTCTCAATCTTAGTCCTCGGTTTTTCTTTTCTGCAAAATCCCCCTTTCAAATTTTTTTGACCCCCTTTTATAGCAGCTTCACGAGTGAAGGAGAAAGGATCTCAAGCGCGTGGATGCTCCTTTTCGGCCCTGCTTCTGTGCATTAACGACCTTGCTCCCCCATTTTGGTTGCTTGCAACCACACCAGTCGCCTTTGCTTGCTCTGCCCTGCTATGGCAAGTACAAAGTAATGGGGTGACTTCCTTTTTTTGGCCCTTTTTCTCCCTTTTGCTTCTCCCACGCATGCTCAGCTTTCCTCTGTCTTCTGTTCTTCTCGTACACGGCCTCCCCTGTTTTGTCGTGTTTGAGCCTCTCTCATTCTCATCCTCATCCTCATGCCCATACTCCCTCTGGTCTTCTCTTTGGTCTTCATCGAGCTCAAACTTCCTCTGCTTCGCTTGTGCTCAAACTGCTTCTGGTCTCCTCTACGGTGCCAAACTCCGCAGCTCCCTTTGTTCCTTGTGCTCAGACTGCTTCTAGCTCTTCCTAAGCCTTTGTGTGCCTGAGCCTTAATTAGGGCTCAGGTGATTATGGGCTTGAAATGCTGAAGCCCAGTATTATAAGCCCCACCTTTTTGTTGTTTTTTTGTTTTTGTTTTTATAATTTACTTAATTTTGAATTTTAGTTAATTTTTTTTATATTTTATTTGTCTTTCATGTTTTTCGCTGTTTTTCCTCCTTCTTTTTTCAAGATCCCATTAAAGGATTTATAATAAATCAAAAGAACTTTAATTGAATTAATTTTTAAATTTTTAATATATATTTTTATATTATTTTTGTTTTTATTTTATTTTATTTGTTTTCCATGTTTTATAAAAATTTGAATTCCCTTAATAAAGAAAATTTGCATCAATTTTTAATTACATTTTTTCAATTTTTTTATGTATAAAGACAGGATAAAATAAGATGTTCACACTTATTATTATCCTTAACACACACATTAAACATTTTTAGTTTTTATTGAAAGATAAAAAACAGTTTTTTAGCACTAAATTTATGTTCAACCAACAATAAAAAACTAATCTTTTTAAGATACAGAGATTATCAAAGTTAATTTTGTCTCTTCAATAAGATATTTTTTAAATATATAGTCAGGAATCAAACTTAAAACAATATGTTTATGCGTTCCAATTATCTATTTTTTTTAGTTAATATTAATAAAGTTTTTAGTTATAAAAATATTAACAAATTGTTTTAAAACTTGGCCTATTTATTTATTTATTTCGGTTCAAAAGATGCACTCTGTCTCAAATAGATAATTACCACAACGCGAAGTTAAATTTTGCCTCTTCCTTAAACTAATTTTAATTAAAACGTACAAGCAATAATCCACGGCATTTGTTCCTTTTGTCACATGTGACCCTGTGATTTAAATCACTACTAAAAATGACTTTAATACTTTTATTTGATATATCCTTACAAGTTTAGACAGTGTGTACCAATAGTGAACGAAAACTTATACATGCTGAATTTTACCTCTTTTCAAAAAAGCCCTCCTTTTAACTCTTTTCGTATAAAAAATGTTTTTGGGAACAAATATATAATCAATGGAATCGCGTCAATTTATATACCATGCGCATCATATCTTGACTTATATTACATGCTGATTTTTGCTACTAGGGATATAAATGTCATAGTACTAAATTATACCTCAATTATATTTTTTAATATTAAAACGTAGTTTGAACTATCACCAAACAAAATTAAAATTATACGTATTGTTAAAATTAAATTTGAAAATCCCGTAATTCATCATTTTTGTATTCCATATCACTCCCAAATTTTTCTTTGGCAAAAAATTGTAGCTTGGGGCTCTATCAAGAATCAGTTATAATATTTTTTTTTTCTGGGTACAAAACGGAGTCAAAAACCCAAAGGAGAAACGAAAGAAAAACAAAACCAGAACAATCAGTTCAAAAAACATCACGGGGCCGAGTGAAAATCAGTTATGATCCTTAGACGTTCATTTTAATTGATCTATAATGCTTTTACGTCCTTTCTATAATACTTTAAGAAATAAAGTTCTACAATATAAACTACTCCCTCCACCCTTAATTATATGAAAATTTTGAAAATTTTCTTTTATCCTAATATATATATATAAAGAGACATGAAGAAAATTTCTTGGATAATTTTAATTCAGTTTTTATTTTTTTTTTAATTTAATGCAGTTTTTCTTTTATCCCTTCATAATTAAAATTCTGGCACCAATTATGATCACAAAGAACAACTTTTTATGGTTCTGAGTTTTATTACTTGATTCATGTACACCTGCATGGATTTAAACATTAATTTTGCACATGCTATGATCCTGCACGCATATTTAATTGGGAAAAATACAGTTTTGTATCCCAACGATAAATAATGATAAATTAGGCTCTCAAATTAACTAATCATAAAAAAATACCCAGATCCTAGATTGGAATAAAAATAAAATATTTTTTCAAGTGATGAAACCTAAATTTCCAAGCGCTTCCAACTATAATTTTAATTGGACGTAATTAAATTATCAAGTGGTGAAACTTAAATTCTCAAGTAATTCTAACTACATTTCCATGTTGGTATATCTCCATTTCCAAATGGTAAAAAATAAATTTCCAGGTGCTTCCAAAATAAATTTTCAACTGAGTATAAATAAATTCTTAAATGGTGAAAACTAAATTCTCAAGTTTTAATATTTTATTTTTATCCTAATTTAGAATCTAGATACTCCTTAGTGATTAGTTAAATTAGGGAGCTAATTTGTTATTATTTATGGTTTGGGGGTATTAAAGTCTCTTTTTGTTCCTATTTAATTTGGCTGTCAAGTATTTTAACACCAGCACATCATTAATTTCTGCAGACACTTCACGATAGTTCCACATGTAAATTGACCAAGGGGACCAAGTCCACGTGGAATCGTCACACTTTTAGGCCTACAGTCTAATTTTAACACGCGACGGCTTTTAGCCAAATGATGTATTTCCCTTATTAGGAAAAAAAGCCAAACTTGGTGTTCTCAACAACTCAGCATCTGTGAAAAATGTGAAAATCAATTTAAAACACACGAGAAACACAGTACGTCGTTTTACGGATTAGGTGCTCCAAAGAAATTAAAGTACGTTTGTACTCTGCAAATCTGATTTAGACAGATTACATTTTAATTTTTATTTCAATACAAACAAAATACTATATGAACACACATTTGATTTCGATCAAACTTTTCACCCAAAGAAAAAAAAAAACTTCTCCCTTAAACTAGGAATTGACGGTTTCGTGTTCCAACCCGCAAGTGAGACAATCGTCACCCATCTAATCTGTAATTAACGCTTATAATACTTCGCGTGTCCTGCCGTTTCTATTTTATTATCTAAGAAGTGCTCCTCAACAACTCCCTTATGGTTTTTTTTTTTAAATGAAAATCATTAATTAGGCTTCTTTTGCATAAATTTCTTTTTAAATGCATAAATATGAGAAAAATACAGAATAAAAATAATCTTCAAATGGTTTTCTCTTTAAATCACCGTCATTATAAACACGGGAGCCGTTTAACTCCACGCACCGCGTGTGTGCCCACGTGGCACAGTTTCAGCCACTTTTCTCTTTTTTTTTTTTACTTGTATCATCATATTAAGCATAATAACGTAATGAATCACTATCAATTTTTTTTTTTTGAGAAAATTGTGTGAAATATTTATGTTTTTATGATTTGAAAAATTCTAACTTAAACATAAAAAATTACAATTGAGACATAAAAATATATGTTAAAGATTCAAAAAATTTCATGTAAACTCAAAATTTTCAAATTTAAAAATGTCCAATTTGAAGATTTTCATATCATAAAAATATAAATACTTTCCATGGATACCATGAAATTTCAATTTCCCCTTTTTTATATATTTTTATCATATTTTTGGTTAAATATATTTTTTATCACATGAACTTTATTTAATATTACACTAATAGTGCTTCTTAAAATGATAAATATATATTTCCTTATCTTATTTTGTTGAAAATAACCAAAGCTATGGTCATGCTTATCTAGTCACTTGTCATTTTATATGCATGTTATTTTAAGAAGTTCCATTGTAAAATGTTAAATAAAATTTATGTGATAAAAAATATATTCAGTCAAAAATATGATAAAAAATATATAAAAAAAAGGAGAAATTAAAATTTTATGATAGTCATGAGAGATATTTATATTTTCATGATTTGAAAAACTTTAAGTTGGACCTAACAAATTTTAATTGATACTTAAAAATGTCCAATAAAGATCCCAAAAATTTCATTAGGGAAAATTTTGGATTTGAAAATTTTGGGTTTGAATGAAATTTTTTTAATTTTTATCAAAATATCTCAGTTGTAATTTTTTATATTAAGTTAAAATTTCTGAGATCATGAAAATATAAATATTTCACCCTAAAAGAACAATTTTCTAAAAAAAAAAATAATTCATTACATTGTTATATTTAATATGATGATACCAATAAAAAAAAATTGGGTGAAATTATGCCGTCTGGGCACACGGAGGCGGTGCATTTACTCCACGCACCGAAACGGCCCTCTATAAACACACTTTCTCTATGTCTCAATCACCAACAAAAGAAAACCCCAACAAACAATGGCTTCTTCTTCACCATCAGACACTTCCAAGCTTCCACTGAAAACAATTCCTGGAAATTATGGCCTTCCCTTCTTCGGAGCTCTTAGCGACAGACACGACTATTTTTACAGACAAGGCCGCGACGAGTTCTTCTCCTCAAGAATCAAAAAGTACAAGTCCACCGTTTTCCGTACCAACATGCCTCCCGGCTCTTTCGTTTCTTCCGACCCAAGAGTCGTCGCCGTCCTCGACGCCATCAGCTTCCCCATTCTCTTCGACAACTCCAAGGTTGAGAAACGCAACGTCCTCGACGGCACCTTCATGCCCTCCACCGCCTTCACTGGCGGCTACCGCGTCTGCGCCTTCCTCGACACAACCGAACCGTCTCATGCTCTCTTTAAACGCTTCTACCTCCACCTCCTCGCTTCCAAACACGACAACTTCGTCCCGCTTTTTCGGAACTCTGTGTCGGAGCTCTTCTCAGAGCTAGACGACAAATTCTCCGAGAAAGGCAAAGTTAGCTTCAACACCTTCAGCGACAAAATGTCCTTCGACTTCGTGTTCCGCCATCTCTGCGGGTCAAACTCGAACCCCATCGATACCGAACTCGGATCTGACGGTCCTAAACTCATCGAGAGATGGTTGGCTGTCCAGCTCGCTCCACTAGGAACCCTTGATCCTCCCAAAATATTCAGCTACGTCGAAGATTTCTTCCTCCGAACACTGCCGTTCCCGGCGTGGATCGTGAAATCAGATTATAAAAGGCTTTACGACGCATTCTACACGGCGGCATCTGCGACGTTAGACGAAGCGGAGCGTTTTGGGATCGAAAGAGACGAAGCTTGCCATAACCTCATTTTCATGGCGGGCTTCAACGCTTACGGCGGGTTGAAGAGTCAATTCCCAATACTTATGAAATGGGTGGGATCCGCCGGAGAGGATCTACACAAGAAGCTCGCCGATGAAATCAGGACAGTCGTCAAAGCTGAAGGTGGGATCACTTTAGCTGCGTTGGATAAGATGACTTTGACCAAGTCAGTAGTGTATGAAGCTCTAAGGATAGAACCTACAGTACCGTACCAGTACGCGAAGGCGAGGAAGGATCTGGTGATCGTATCTCACGATGCAGCGTTTAAGATCAAAAAAGGAGAAATGATCTTTGGATATCAGCCGTTCGCCACGAAGGATCCATTGGTGTTTGAGAATCCTGAATTTTTTGTGGGCAATAGGTTTGTGGGAGAGGGAGAGAAGCTGTTGAAGTATGTGTTTTGGTCGAATGGACGGGAGACAGAGGATCCGTCGACGGATAATAAGCAGTGTCCGGCAAAGAACCTGGTGGTGCTGCTGTGCAGGTTAATGCTGGTGGAGTTCTTCTCGCGGTATGACACGTGTACTGTGGAGGTTGGCAAGAGCAGTTCCAATTTAGGAGCATCAGTGACCTTCACTTCGTTGACCAAGTCTTCCTCGTATTGATAGTTGAACTCTATCAATGGTCGTAATTCTTAGCATATTGTAGTGTATCCATGTGAGTTGTGTTTCCTCTCTGGATGTGCACCTGATGCAGCTACTCAATTCTAGTTGTTGACTTAATCGATGAGTACACAGCCGTTGAATTCAATGTGTGTTTTGCGCTGGTATGTGTCTATCCAACTTTTTTTTTTGGTAAAAGTTTCTATCCAATATTTAAAATATGGATCAGGTGCCTCCCGCTGCCCGTGGGTGGCAGGAAAAGTATTTTTTTACTTTTTAATTTAAAAGTTGTAAATGATATAATATATTTATCGGGAGTCATAATAACTGTATAACTGTAAAAATTTTATTTTTATTATGTAATTTTTATTTATAAACTAAAATATTAAAATAATAAAAATTAAAATAAAAAAAAGGTGGCAGGATAAGGCAGGACATGAAAGATGTTGTCTTCTTAAAATATTATTTTTTCTAATTCTTAATATACTTAATCACATATGAATTAAAAATTAAAATTAAAATTAATTAATTATTTTAATTTTTTTAAAAATTTTAATATTTTTTTAAAATTATTTTTATTTAATTTTTTTAATATATTAATTAGAGATATTTTTAAAAAATATATAATAAATACTATTTTATATATTGTAAAAAATCTTATATTTTAAGATAAAAAATTATATATATATATATATATATATATATGATCCGAGATAGTATTTATAGTTGTGAATGTGGACAAAAGCTCCAGAGACTCCTAAAGCGAGCCGAGAAAAAGACAAAAGCTGCAGACTTCTTAAAATACTCCCCGATACTTTCTCCGCGAAAGTATTTTATTCTGATCCTGAGTATAACTCTTTATAATAGATCAATCTTAATTTTTTATAATAAATAAAATAATATTTATTATATATTTAAAAAAAATATTTAATATATTAAAAAAAAGAGAAAAAAATTAAATAAGAATAATTTTAAAAAAATATTAGAATTTTAGAAAAATTGAGATAGTTAATTAGTTTTAATTCTAATTCTTAACCCATATAATTCGGTTAAAAAAATTTTATATTAAGAACCAGAGAGAGAGAGTATTATTTATAGTTGTAAATGTGGACAAAAGCTATAGGCTCTGAAAGTGAGCTGTGAAAAAGATAATTTAGTACTTACAAAAAAAAATATTTTCCCATGAAAATTTAATTTAAAAATTTAATATTCATATAAATTAAATTTCTAATTGATATTGTATATTTATAAATATTTTTTTACATAGATCTCAAAATGCCTTTTTTCCAACTTCTTATAGACTCAAAAGTTTTTTTTTTGGGATGAAAAAACGTACCTTTAATGAACACTTATAGACGTTTTCTAGACTGCGAATAAATTGATCAATTTATTCTTACTCTTCCGTCAATCCTAAAGGAAAATGTTTTTTTCATATAAGGAGGTAAGCAAAAAGCTTGAAAGAGCAACAAGAAAAAAAAAAAACAAACGAGTGGAGTGCTAGTCTATTTTCATAGCTTCAGAATATATTATGCTAGTTACAGGGCTGTGCAGATAAATTTGTAACCAGTTCAACACGGTCCTATCAGGCCAACCGACTCGGGCCTAGCCGAACTTCGAGCTAACTTTATTTTGTCCAACCCGACCTGTGATGTATATATGTTTTTTTAAAAGAAATCTATTATTTCGTATATATTAATTGATTTCATAAGATTTTTTTTCTATATATCTTATATAATATATTTATTATTTGATTATTATGAAAATTTTTTAAATATTTTGATATTTTAATTTTATTTAAAATTTTAAAGTGATTTCTTAATTTAATATTATATGAAAATAATGTATAGTTATACATATTCATGATTTTTAAGAAAACTAATTTCTATCATAACATTATTTTTTTAAAGAAATTTGCTTTTACATTAATAATTAATTTTTTTGGTTAATACATAAAGTTAATTTTTTATTTTATCTTTAAAATTTAAAAAAAAATTATTTGGTACCGAGCCGACCCGACTTTGACCTTGTACTTAGTCCGGTTTAACCCGAGCGTGCATGAGCCGAGCATTGGGCAGGGAGTGAAGCCCGACCCAACCCGGCCTGTGCACACTTCTAGCTAGTAATCTGCTTTGGTGTCCCTTCGAGTACATTCGTATGCATTCTTTGCTAGGTGGTCGGCACAAGAGAGAGTTTCTCTGCATGAATAGTGTAACTCAACTAACTGGTCATGAAGTAACAATGATCTGATTTCCTCATTCTCAACATTCAGCAGATCTACAAAACATCTATTCCTCCAAATGAGATTAAGTGCTTCAAGGAAATCAGTGTACATCGTGACTTTCTGGTATCCCTTCTATCTACAAACTTGTAGTCATGTAAAGATGGCAACGAGTTCTGCTACTGTGTTCAACATGTATCCCAAGTTGCGCTGGAATCCAAAGTACTAGTGTCCTCAATTATCTTTGACAATGCCTTCAAAGGAAAATATTAAACATGGTTTTTGTGACTATTTTTTATACTATGATTAAATTGATCAAATCAATCATTGAAATTGAATAACTCCTTCAAGTGCAATCACTCTCTAACTTCAGATAATCCAGATCCTTTCTTTTTTATAATTTTTTTCACTACACCAAAAAAGGCTTTTCTTGACACATGCTCCTTTGCGGTTATAACGACAAATGCCAAGAAAAGTGTAGCAGAAATGTAAGGAAGCTTTCGTTTGCAGTTACAAGGTAAAACACAAAGGAAAATTATTACTTTCCTTTACAATTGTTTTAAAAACTGCAAAGGAAAGTAGTTGTTCCACATGGCACGGACTTCGTTTGTATTTCCTTTGCGGTTTAGTTAAGAAACGCAAAGGAAAGTAAATTTTTTAAAAACATAATTAAAACTTTCCTTCATGGTTTATTAACAATTGCAAAGGAAAGTATGATTCATTTATGGTTACTTTTAATAATTGTAAAGGAATTTTTGAACCCTATAAAGTAAAATCTTTCCAATATCATGCCACACTTACTCTAGTTTCCTTTCACTTCTGAACTCTCTTGTCTCCTTCACTCTTTCCATCCTCAAACCATTCTCCACCATACATAAAGCAACGAGAAGCTTCCTATTCACACTCTTGTCGAGCCCACACTCATATCCGTCCTTGGTTTTCTTCAACATACCCCGTTTTGAAGCTCAAGTTTGCAGACCTATGGAGACCTAGTGTCTATCCAATGGCATTGCTGGATCCGTCTTTGAGTTAAGTCATCAAAGTTCGCCCCTGTCTCCCTCGAGTTTGTAGAGATCCAGTTTTCCTCAAGTTTCCACCTGGGATGCCACAGACTCCTACCGTTGTATCTCAGAAAATTGAGTGATCGAGTCAAAAATGCTTTCATTTCTCCAGTTTTTTCATTATTCCTCTATTGGGTATTTAGCTGCCATTGCATTTTTTTGGGGTTCTCAAACTGCATTTCTAGATCTCCAGTAGGCATAGTATTGAATGAGAACGCTCTTCATAGTAGGTAGCTTCTTGAATTTTTGGGAATTATGGAGTCTTGATTTTATTAAATTCTCAAACTAGAATTTTGCAAGCCTCGGTGAACTATTGTTGCATATCAACCTTGTTCTCTACTCTTTCCAAGGTATGCAGCCCTATTTCATCTATTTGCAATGGTTGAAAATGGTTAGTGTTAGTTGCTAAGTGGTTAGTGTTAGTATTCAGTGTTAACGCCCAATTAATATGAACCTAGAAGGCAATTGTTACATATACAAAGTGACAAAATTACCTTTCAGATTGATTTCACCAATCACTCAAGGACCTAAGCAAGTAGTGACAATGTTGCTAGCTAGACTCATTTCTAGCTTTTCCATTTTTCTTAAGTCCAGGAAACTGATACAACCTAGTTGTGTGTAGTTAAAGCATTTTAGTTGAGCACAGATACAACAAATTTAGCTTTTCTGCACCCATCTTAAAAATATTTTCTTAGTTAATTTCTAAAACCATACATGTTAAGCAAATAGATAAACTATATATAACAGAAAAAAGTTTATTTTTTATCCCTTAAATTTGATATATGTTTTATTTTGGTCCATTTATATAATGATAGCAAAGCAGATTAATCATTGTAGACTTAGAAGTGTTTACCATCCTTGCAAATGTCTTAGTTTGGTTGCTTAATATGTTGAACTAGTTTGAATTTTAAAAGGGACCATGACCATGTCAAATGTGTTAGGCTCAACATTGGTTTAGTTTGATATTTAACTAACTACTTAGAAAAGATTTGATGATTGAAAATGATTTGGGAGTTGATTGCTGCTATAATTAGTTTATATTTGTTGTAATTTGGTATCTTTTGTACAAAGAGAGGGTTTAAGGCCTAGGAAACTCTCGTTCTTAAGCCGTTATGCTGTCAAATTTTTATTAGACTTAAATTATGCGTAGTTTCCCTTTATCTTAGTCTAAAACTCAGTAATTTAAGTTAGGAGAAAATAGTAGTACAAATGGTAGTGCTTCTAGTTAAAAAAGTCTAACTTTTTTGGGAGTTGTTGTTGTATAATTATTGGACCTTTAACTCCTAGGGAGGCTTTGCACAAATTTATACAATCTCAGGAGTATGGATCAGTCATAGATGCTTGTAAATCACTTGACTAAGGAATATAAGGATGCAATGAAAGAGTTCATTATATTTGCAGTTGAGTATGCAGATGACCTTACTAAAATTTTATACCCTTACTTAAAGTGTTGCCATAGGAGGTTGGTTAATGCTAAAAAATTGGAGGATCATTTAGTATTCAGGAAATTGACCAAAGTTACAAACATTGGACAAAGCATGGCGAGACGAATGAGGAGTATAGTGATTGGAGGAATAGTTGGAGCCATGGATCGAATGATTTTGACACAAGTACATTTGAGGCTGATCGTCTTGAAGAGATGACAAATGTGATTAAGGATGAACTCTGAGATTATCTTGTGATGTTTAAGAGGTTGCAAAGTAATGAAGAGAAGCCCTTAAACTTTGGTTGCACTGAATTCATGATATTGTCGTCCAATTTTGAAGTTATACAACTTGGATGCAGGCAGTGGGTGAAGTGATAAGAGCTTCACAAAATTGCTTCAATTTTTGAAGGATATGTTCTAGAGGATAATGACCTTGCTAGACGAACATATGAGGCTAAACAAATGTTAGGCTCTATTGGGATAAGCTATGAGAGAATACATATCTGTCCTAATAACTGTGTTTTATTTCAGAAAAAATATACATCATTAGATAAGTGTCCTAAATGCAATGCCCTGTGATATAAGAAGCAAGAATCAAGTTTGACTATGGTAGTATGATATTTTCCCTTCATACCTAGATTTAGACGCTTGTATAGTAGTACTGAAGATGCGAAGTACTTGACATGGCATGTGGATAAAAGAATTGAAGATGGAAAGCTTTGACATCGTGTGGATTCTCTGCAATGGAAAATGATTGGTAATGAATATGAAGAATTCAGTGGAAAAGACAGAAATCTATGTCATGCATTATCTATTGGTGGAATGAACCCGCATGGTATGTAGAATAGTACCCATAGTACATGACCCGTGATTTTGTTGATTTATAACCTACCACCATGGCTATGCATGAAACGGTAAATTATGATGTTATCTATGTTAATCTCTAGACCCAAACAACAAAGAAATGATATAGATGTATACTTGGCTCCATTAATTGAAGATTTAAAACTATTGTGGGAGATGGGTGTTGAGGTTTATGATGGGTATAGAAAAGAAATGTTCACTTTGAGAGCTATGTTGTTTGGTATGATCAACAAATTTTTGATGCATGGTAATTTGTTAGGATATAGTATCAAAGGAGATTTTGGATGCTTGATATGCGAAGAAGGCACACATTCTATTCAATTGAAATATAGTGGGTAATTTGCCTTCCTTGACCATCATAGATTTTTGCCTCAGGGTCATCAATAGAGTGGGTGGAGAAAAGCCTTTTATGGGAATACAAAAGAAGGAAGAGAACCTTTGTCGATAGGTGGTGAGGACCTAAGTTGCAAGGTAAAGAATTTGAATACCAGCTTTGGGAAACCTTTTGCAAGGCACCTTGGGATAAGCGGAAGGAAGAAAAGGTTAATTTCTTTTAATTGTCATGTTCAGAGTCTTTATATGTGAGGCACTTCCTTGATGTCATATGTATATTGAGAAAAATGTGTGAGAGAGCATCATTGGTACGTTATTCAATTTGCCAAGAAAGACCAAAGATTGCAAGATGGCAAGGTTGGAATTGGTGGCTTTGGGAACTAGAGAAGAATTGGCATCGGTGAAGTAGAATCGATATACTTATATATCTCCAGCAGCTTATACTTTAGCTAGAAAAGAGAAAATTATTTTTGGCTCTTATTGGAGTTAGAGTTTCAAAGGGGTTCTCCTCAAACATCAGGAACCTTGTGTCTATGAAAGACTTGAAGTTAAAAGATTTAAAGTTTCATGATTATCATGTTCTTATGGAGTATTTAATACCCGTGGATATACAATCCATTTTGCCCAAAAAGGTGCAAGGGACAATCACCAAGCTATGCTTCTTCTTCAAGTCTCTTTGTAGTAAAGTGATTGACCCTATGAAGCTACCCACATTGTAAAAACAGATTGTGATCACTTTGTGTGAGCTTAAGATGTATTTCCCGCCTTCGCTCTTTGACATGATGATTCACTTAACAGTTCACTTGGTTAGGAGACACAGTTGTGTCACCTAGCTTATATGAGATAGATGCACCTTATTGAATATTACATGAAGGTATTAAAAGGGTATGTGACAAATCGAAGGAGACTAGGGGGTTGTATTATTGAACGGTACATAGCCAAAGAAACTGTTGAATTCTGTATCGAATACTTATTGAATGTTGCTAACATTGGGTTTCTGAAGTCTCGACACTCGGGAAGAACAGATGGGCAAGGGATTATGGGAAATGACATAATTGGCATCTCCAGGACACAGTGGGAGCAAGCTCACATATATGTCCTATACAACTTTGATGAGGTTGTCCCATATGTGGAAATGCACATAGAGAAACTTAGAAGCTTGAACCCAAATAAGAATGAGAGTTGGATATCAAGAGAATATAATCAAATTTTTATACACTGGTTGACAGATTATATAATTTCAAAGTTGGAAATGAATCTTGGTTCAATTTTTAAAAGGTTGAGATGGTTAGCTAATAGTATAAACAAGCATGTCCTCTCTTATACAGGTTATCTCATCAGTGGTTATACCTTCTATGCAAAAGAGCAAGATGAATGGAGTACAATGCAGAATAGTAGGGTCACTCTTATAACACAATCAATGCATATATCCAATACAAAAGACATAAACATAATTTTTACAAGTATGTCATATTTTGGGGTTACTGAGTCCATATGGGAGTTGGATTATATCTCCTTCTAAGTATTGGCCTTCAGTTGTAAGTGGGTGGATAACAAGAATGGTCTTTGAGTTGATGAGACAGGGTTTATCGAGGTGGATATAAATAAGAAAGGTTACAAGAATGAACCTTTTATTTTAGTCTTCCAAGCTCGACAAGTGTTCTTTGTCCTGCATCCTACTAATAAGAAGTGGTCAATTATTATGTTAACCAACAAAATTGATGTCGAAGACCAACAAGGTGGGAATATTAAAGATGATTCCTCTTTGGGGACATTGCTTGATATTGATTTTATTAGAAATTATGCCCTCTATATGAGAGATGATCATAGAGGGGATTTGAATTGTAAGAATAGGACAAATTACTCAACAAACAACAAGAAAGAAGAAAATGTTTTCATTTTATTTGAATAAATTTTTTTTAAATAGATAATGTTATTTAAATATATTTTTATTTTTGGATAAATTTTTTATTTGAATATATATTTTTATTTGAATATATGTTTTATTTGAATATATTTCAGTTGATTTATTATTCATTTTATAATGTCTAACTGCTTTGTTTGATTTTTATTGCAGGTAAATATGGATGATTCTCAAGTTAAGAAGAAAGGTTCCCTATCAAAGAAAAAAAGATATATCATCTTATATGAAAAGTGCTCGATCCCAATGAAGGTATATCTAATTTGTCTTACTTTTATTTATATTAAAAACTAAAAATCTAACTTAATTTTTCTTTTTTTTTTTCAGTACTACCCTAACTGTAGGAAGTACTTCTGCAAAGATTGTGTAAATGAATTAATCGAAGAGTGGTACGGATACATGGTTCAACTCAAGCAGCATTGGGTATAAGTGATTTTTAGATAATTAAGTTCTAAATTATGCATATTTGGTTTTGTTTTATTTAGTTGGTTTTTGTTGTATTGTTGCTTTTGTTTTGGTTCTATATATCAGTTGGTTCAAATTTGTGGTTCTTTTTTATTTCATATTTGTTTTGGTTCTAAAATTGGTCATATAACTTCTGATACAAGAACACATAGTCATGAGCATGCATATAGTGGCAGTTGCAAGACAAGTGGCATGGTTAAATTTTTTACCTCATGATTTGCTTTGTAAGTTTTTAGTTTGCTTATTAGCTATATTTCTTTGATGTTTATGTGCAAAATTGTAAGAAATTAACTTGGCATGTACAATGCTAGCTTAGTTCTGAATTTTGAATGCTGTTGTAAAAACTTCATTTGGTCATTTTTATTGCATATATGTAATACAAGTACGAAACTGTTGTATGGATGTTAAAACTGGCTTGTTTTGGATTTTAAATGTTGTTTTAGGAAAATTATTTGGTCATTTGATATATGTAAAACAGAGGGATAGAATCAAATAAATAGAATATTTTTTTTAAAATATAGCTTTCCTTTGTGGTTGTTTTTTAATATTTCCTTTGCAAATGAAACTTGTGGACAAAAAGTAATAAAATATATAAATATATGAACTTTCTTTCCGGTTACATAACATAACCACAAAGAAAAATTCAATTTCCTTTGCAGTTATTTAATACAACTGCAAAGGAAAGTGTTGCTCTAATAAATTATTTAAATATAATAAATTAATTTTCTCTACGGTTGTATCAAATAACTACAAAGGGAAAGTTTACTTTGCTTTCCAGTTAGTAACCACAAAAAAATTGTTCTTAACATTCGATTCCTTTCTAGTTATGAACCGCAAAAGAACTCGTGTTTTAACCGTCAAGAAAGTCATTTTTTAGGTGTAGTGTTTGGTGTCAAAAAGGGAATGTTAAGGCTTTATTTGCAACCTTGTTCAAAATGTGATTCTACTATAAGCACCTCTCTTGTTATGGAACCATGTTTTCGGATGCAAAACCTGAGGCCAAAGAGGCCGTGACTTGGCAGCATACAGAAGCCAATCAAAAGAGGCATTGTCTTGGGTTGGGAAGTACATTCCCATAATATCACCGTACAAAACATTCCTTTAATACTTGATGTAACTTACCTTATAAAAATATTTATGGAATATTAATTTTTTATTTTAAAAATAACCTTCTTATCAATTACTCCCTCCGATCCATATTATACAAGTTTTTAGTTCAAAATATAAGGTATTAGATATTTTTTTCTCATTTTACTCATGTTTTTAATGTTTTATCTCTCTTCATTTATAACTCTCTAATGATAATAGAATGAGATATTTAATAAAGGTAAAATAGGAAATATTGATATTTTTTTCATTAATTTGAGTTGAAAAAGTGATTTTCTTAATATGCGTGTAATTAGTATAAAATGTCTTATAATGTGGACTAGAGAGAGTATTTTATAAAGCATTAATTTAGAGAGAGAAAAAAGCCTGATGACATTCATTTTTATAACCCAAAGAGAAGATCAAGATCCCAGGGAAACATTCGTATAATCAAGCTGCTGGATATATTTCCTTCCTTTCGGAAAAAAATTAATGTTTATCATAATTTGTTATTAACCATCTAATGATAATAATTTTTTATCTTGTATTTAAAGACATAATAAATATTTTTCATTCCTAAAACGTATATTTAAATACATAATAAATATTTTATTTAAAGTCATAATATACTATTTTTTGTTGTGTGGTTGTGTCCTTGCGAACATTTACTAAAAACAATTGAGAACAAACAGGAGACAGCTGGAACACATGGGAGGGAAGTTATTAGCCTTTAAGCAAAGTTTTAACTTTTAAGTTGAAATTTAGTACATGGAAAAAATACTGACGCTGGAAGAATTATCTCATCTCATCTCATCTGAGTATGATAGTATTAGATTCCAAATAAATACCATATAAATAATTAAAAAGTATTAAGAGGAATTGATAATATAATAAATATAATATTCGACCCCAGTGGCTGGATTTTAATCATATTAATTTATCAGTGGAGCGTGTATTAATTTCAAGTGGGTCTCTATTTTAATGCTCTTAATTTAATGAATTAGGTACTACCTATAAATGGTCCCCCCCTTCCCCTTGTCTAAATTCACAAACAAAACCCGTTATTTCAAAACAAGTCATTTTCCAAATTTTTGAAACCAGATCCATCTCTTGGCTACACCACATGTATATAATGATAAAACAGAAAAAAGAATTTAAAAGAACACGTGTTACCAAACATTCACATGTGTATTTTACATCTTCATTTTTATGTGTAATAAATTTCTTTTTATTTTGGTGTTTGGACACAAAACATGGCCAATCTAACCTCTATTTATTTTCTTTTATTGTATTTTCTTCCTCTGTTTTCTTATAAAGAGCTAATAAGTTGTTGTCATTCCACCTCGCTTGTTCCTGCCTGCCTGCCTGCTTAATTGTATGATGAGAAGTTGGATGCAGAATTGCATGATCATCGCGTATTAACCTTGTGTTTGTCTTGTCGACCAAATTGATTGGGGAAATGTGTATATATATATATATATATATCGAAAGGCAAACAAGTACAACTTGAAAAGGAAACCAAAAGAAAGGTGGACCAGTCAGTCCGCAGGCATAGCTTCAGACACTGGATGTGGATGATGGGTCCTCTGACTCAGAAGCATCAAGTCACTATATTTGTAGCTGTCAGCCCGATTTAAAGTTTAAACAACTAATAATAATAATAATAATAGATTGGTGAAAGGATTTCAGTGGAGATAGATACCATTGTATTATTAATTTATTATCGTTATTAAATACGAATACTTGTTAGTTTTTATGATAAACCAAAGGAATCATGAGGTCCCATAGCATTAGCATTGCTTGTTTCGGGAGGAAGATTTAGGGCCCCAAGTATCGGATCTCTTATTCTGAACCAATTAAAATTTGAATCTCTCCCTTAATCCATGCTGCTTCCATTTATTAATTATAAGAAATAAATCGTGTGCTGTGATTCTTAGCCAACTATCTCGTCCTCTTTTTTGGGACAGGAGGTCTCTCCTACGAGGACCCCTCTACATAATTTCTGAAATATTTATTTTTTTTTTATAATTTTTAATTTTAAAAAATTAAAAACAAATAAAATCAGTCACAGTAGAACCGTGGCTGTCCCTTTTTTGCCCCCTGAAAGAAAAAGTCAGATTTCAGGAGTTTACAGGTCAAAGGCAGGTTTTATGACTCAAATGCCTATTCTCCCCTTACTAGTGAGTATCGTGATATGACCAGGCTGGCTACCAACCGTTATATGTTGAGGCATGAGTTTGTATGTAATCTAATTTACTACTAGATAGATTTATCCACATTTCAAGAATGGCATTTTTTAAAAAAATAATTAATATTTTATAAACTTTTATAAATTAACTTATATTTATAATGTGATAACCGGAGTGAGTAGTAATTAAAATAAAGTTACTCTCTCCGGTTTGCAAAAAGTGTCATTTTTGGGTTTTCATATGGATTAAGAAAGTCATTAAATGATTTAGATTGTTATACTCCATCTGTTCCTATCTATTGGACATATTTTAGGAGCTGTTGACTTATTCAAAATATAAGTTATTTTGTAACATTTAAAATATATTAAAAATTTTTTTTTAATTTTACCCAAAATGTTTATGATAGAGAGAGAATTTAAGAGAGATACCTCTTTAGTCCTAAATATAAAACTTTTTTATTTGATCCTAAATATATTATTCTTTTTAGAATATAAGATAATATTTATTATATATTTATAAAAAAAAATGCCTCTATTTAATTTATCTTAAAGAGAGAAAAAATATTAAAAATGGATAATTTTGAAAAAAATGCTCTGTTTTTCAGAAAAAACAAAGTAGCTAACTAATTTTTACTCTTATATTTAATCTATGTGATTTGGTTAAAAGGGTATTATATTAAAAATTGAATAGAGTATAATTATGATGGATTAGTATTTAGCAAGGATAATATTAAAAAATTCTAGTAATTTTTTAAAATTTCAATAATCTTAACTAATATTAAGTAATTTTCTTGTTTTGTGTGAAATAATTAAAAGTAATTTATATATAGAAGCAGTAAAATTTAATATTATTTTTTTTAAATATCATTGACTTAAATGCTCTATATCATAATAATCAAGAGTTAAAAGGTAAAAAAAAAATAATTAATATTAATACAAATATTTTGAAAAATTACAAAATCTTTAAAGTGACAATTTTTACTAATCAAAGAGATTAATTAATTACATAATTAAATATGTTATTAAACTAATAATTAATTTATACTAATTCATGACAATTTAATTAGAGTGAGTAAAATTTAATAGTATTTTACTAAAATGTCTTTGACTTTAATACTCTATATCATATTAATGAAGAGTAAAAAAGTAAAAAATAAAGTAATTAACATTTTATTAAAATTTTAAGGTGACAAATATTTTAAAAAATTATAAAATCTTTAAAATGACAATTTTTACGAATCAGAGAAAGTAATTAATTGCTTAATTAAATATGCTATTGAACTAATAATCAATTAATACTAATTCATGACAGATTAATTAAACTAGATTATATTTTCCCATCTATTGCATGGGACATATCAAAATTTAAAGAAATGTGGTACTATTGAATAAATATAAAATTAAATTTTCAAAAAGATATAAAAATAATCAAATAATTTGTAATTAATCAATAAAGATTTAAAAATTACTTTGAAGAAAGAATTTTTTTTATTTGAAACAGTTAAAATATGGAAAAAGTACTGTTCATACGGCATTTAAAAAATCTAAGATAAAAATAAATAGAGATAACCGGACTGAAGTTGAGGTTATGAAAAAGATTTTTAAAATTTTTTATGCAAAACAGTTAAAATAAAAGAAATAAATATTTATAAGGTATTGTTATAATCAGTAACTTTTCTTAGAAATATTGTAATATAAGTGATTTTTTATCCAACAAATATGTCAAGTTTAGATCTTATTCTACCGGACCGCTGCCATTTTGGATCCAATCCAACAAAAAAATTAAGATTTCATACAAGAGCAATGTCATTTTGGATTTTAGAGATAGAATTATATCTCCTTATATATTTAGTTTTTGTCTCAAAAAATTATTTTGATTAAAAATAATATATATTATTAATTTTATAAAAAATATCCTATTCATTAAATGTCAACCTTCCCAACTCGAAGGAGAAAATTTATATGTTTTTTTATATATTTTTGTGCTATTTTCTAATTTAAATTTGACATTTAGAATTTTAGAATTTTTTTAAGTTTAAAAAATTAAATATATGATTAATGACTAATGAAAAAATTCCACATATTAAATTTTATTTAAAAAACAATACAAAAAAAAGGAAGAGAAGTATGTAAAATGTTTTTTATTCATGTTTTTAGAATAGTTTTTTTAAAAATATTAAAACATAGAACAAATTCAAACAAGGCAATTTTTTTTTTCAGAATACGTGTAATCACCCCGTTCTCAATCTAATTATACAAGAAATTACTAACAATCAATCAGTACATTAAGTCTTTGTTTGGTTGAGAAATTTTTAGAGAAATTTTAAAGAGAGGGGAGGAAATTAAAGGGGATTAAATCCCCTCTCTTCATTTAATTTATAAAATTGGAGGAAATTGGCCCTCCCTTACCCCTTTTTTCTCCCCCAAATTGGTTTTTTTATGAGATGAAATAATTATTACTCAATTTCTATTAACTTCTTCTTGAATCATATAAGATTTTATTAAAATATTTTTAATCCATTTTTCTCCAATTTTACCAAAAAAAAAACTTAAAATGTCTATAATTATCGTTATTTAAAATTTTTGTAGCCACTCAGTTGAATTAAACAGATACTAAGAAATTTTCATGTGGCCCCAAGGAAATTTGGATATGGTGGGGGAGTCAAATAATCCGGGTAAGTTGTTTTTCTTTTTCTTGGAATACAAGGGCAAGTCAAATAACATGGAGAAAACAAAAAATAAAAAAGGACAATGGGCAGGATGAAGAACTTCCGCGTAAGCTAACTAGAGAGAAAACAGATCAGAGCTAACGAAAGAGTGGAATCTTCTCCGCTCCAAAAATGACAACTAGTTGCGTCTCTAAACGTCGCAACTAAAAAACCTCCACGTGGCGTTTCTCTCTCTTTATTTCAATTTCTATACTCCGATCTCACTATCTCTCTCTCCGCCTCTGTGCCGATAGCTGACCCATAGCTGAGCGATGGGCAAGATGAAGAACTTCTTAGCAATGAGGACCGATTCTCAAGATGAAGCCATCCAATTGATCAACTCCGATTTCCAGGATCTGAGTCGCGCCGCTACAAACCTCGCCCACCATGCCATCAAACTCGGTGGCTTGGGCTTCGGCACCTCTTTCCTCCAATGGGTTGCTTCCATCTCCGCCATGTACCAACCTTCCCACTTTTTTTATTCCTATTCTGTTGCTTTCTATTTCTTAAACAGTAATAATTCAATTTCTCTGGTTACAATTTTGCAATTAGTTCAAAGTGGGGTTTTCTCTGTCTCTGACAAAAATCTATTCAATCCTGTGCGGCGTTTTTGCCTTATGGTTATTAGGGTATAATTTCGCCCATGTAGATATAAGATGCATGAAGAGATTTTCCTGTAGAATCAATCTGACAGTTCATCAGTTCAACTTGTAGCTTGCCAAGCCTGTAAGGTTTTTGGTAATGGGTTTTGTACCGTATCAATTAGAAAGCATAAGTATTTGAAAGCTTCAACACTTACGACTTAACATTGACAGGGGCAGAGACATCGAATTTATATTTTGAAGTATATGAGTAATTAAAAGTGCCAGTCTAATTTGAGTATTTAACATATATTAGACTCTTATCAAAATATCTCTGCGTCATAGCACATTTGATTTTTTTTTTTGTTAACAAAAAGGGATCATTGCATCAAAAGATCACATCAGTGTGGACAATATCTGGTTCTGGGACGCCCATACAAATCATCATTCATAAAAGGAATTGGATTTGATATTTTGTTTATTAGAATAGTCTTTATTTCTCTGCATTGGTGTTGTTGCGAACTATAAACGCCCTACCTTTAGACTTTTGCCCAATTCTTGAATTGAATATTATGATCAATTTCAAGTCATTAGCCTCTTTAAATAGATACAATAATGCTACTTCAGCTGTCATAGAAGAAAGGTTTATGCTGATGAGATGGTAAATGGAAGACACAATAAAGTAAAAGACCTGATAATTATGATTTAGAAATAAATTATCAAGAAGGCTGATTGAATTTTACAGTTCAAACTTTCCTTTCTTTACTGTAGCTTTTGTTTTCCCTTACTGTATTCCTGATGTGATATATATGGTTGTCAGTTTCCTGGTTTGTTTATGTGACTTTTTCCCGAACTAAGAACTTTCCGTTGTCTTGTAACCTTTTTTTTGGGTACTGTAGTTACTTATTGATTTTGGATCGTACAAACTGGAAGACAAACATTCTTACATCGCTACTGATTCCGTACATTTTCTTGAGTCTCCCTTCAGTAGTTTTCAGCGCCTTCAGGTGATTAGCCTGTCCGTCATGCTTCAATGTCACCAACCTTCTATTTGCACGATCACGGTTCCTTTTTCTCATCAAGCTGCTTATTTGCATGTTTATGCAGGGGAGAGTTTGGGAAATGGATAGCTTTTATTGCTATTGTGCTACGGCTTTTCTTTCCAAGGCATTTCCCTGGTATAGTATGATTTTGGCTAGAATAATGCCTGCTCTTGTTCATATACAGTGCACATACTGTCTGTAAAAGCTTTGTGTTTGGTGCCTTTGATTGAACAGTGTAGTATGTTTGCTGCAGGATAGCATCTTACTGCTATCTTGTGGCAAACATACTTTTTAACCCGCCCTAATCATATTCAGGTAATCTATTTCTGTATATTAGAAGAATTCTTAATTAATAGAATAAGTCAATCATGAAGAGATACATAAATATGTTTGAGTCTTTGAGATAATCTCTATTGAAAAGTGTGCATGACATGCTTATGTGTTTTTATATAATTAATCTTTTCTATTCATGTTTTTATTTAGATTAGATTACCTTAGGACCCATTTGAAATGAGGTCCTTCTTTTCTTTGTAATGTTTATCATGTCTTTGTAGTCATTATTCAATAATTTCTTTTAATTTTTATTACTTTGTTAAAGTGAGGATCTGAGGATTTTTATGTCTATCTTCATTTTTTATTTTTTTATAATTCTGTTTTTATTCTGTGTACGAAATGGAGAGTTTTTTCAAAAGATTAAAACATGTAAACAATCATGACTGCTACTACAGATTGGTTGGAGTTGCCTGCTGCTTTGATTCTGCTTATAGTTGTGGCTCCAAGTCTGTTTGCTAGCACCTTGAGAAGCAGCTGGGTTGGCGTGGCAATATGCCTTGCCATTGCTTGTTATTTGCTGCAAGAACACATTCGAGCTTCTGGTGGTTTCAGAGATTCCTTCACAAAACCTCATGGCATATCAAATACAATTGGCATAATCCTTCTGTTAGTCTATCCCATTTGGGCATTGGTACTGGTCATCATATAGAAGCAAAGTTAATGGTTGTTGGGTTTGGTTGATGTCTGTGAATTGAGATGGATAGTTTTCTGCTGTGTATCATTCATTTGTTGAAAGCTGAGACTTGAATATCCCTAGAGTTTGCATGTGTAAAAATGTGAAACCAGATGTTATTCAAAAGACTTTTGGCTTCATTGAATGTAAAAGTAAGGAAGAGGAGGGGTTCCTTATCCTCTCAGCTTCTAGTGTTGATGGAAATCCTAAATTATCTGTTAAAATGGAGTAATGACTTGGATCGCAGTTATAGAATATGACTGCAGAATTTTCATTGTACTTAATTAATGACTTGGAGAACTCCATATTTAAGCGCTAGAAAGTGCACAGGTTTTTTATTAATTGGCTTTCTTTTTTTCCTTAAAAATAATTTTTCTTATATTAACAAACCAAAATCAACTGGCATATTTCAGGAGTTTGCTTTCAACAAATTATATTAAACTGATTTTTAATACCACAAGATAGATCTGTGTTTTCCCAAAAGAGGAGGTTAGTATGTCATGGTAATTCGGATTTTTTAAATTATTAAAAATTTTGAATTAAAAGTATTATAGTAAGAAATTAGTTAGACTAAGAAAATGACTACATGTTTTTTTTTTAAATGGTGTCTGTTATATAAATTGGATGATTATACGAGGGGTTAAATTGAAAATGTAACGAATAAATTTTAATTATTTGTGCGGTTACCTCGTGCTGAGAGCACTTTTGGTGCTCAGCTCATCATTTCAGATCAAATTTGAATGTTTTAAATTTAATTATATCTTTTATTTTATTAGATACAAAATTTAAAATAGATATAATTTTATAATTATTATTTTAAAAAAAATATTATTATTATCTTAAAAAAATTAAAATAAATTATTATAAATTTAAATTATTCAAATTAAAACTTGACAATTTAAATTCGTCTAAAAATAATGAGTATTGAATGCATATTATTGTAATCATCACCCAACGTGGATTCCCATGGGTTCGGTATAGATTGGGTGATTGTACGTGGGCTGTCAATAAATATCTTAGCCTACCCAGCGCATAAGGTTGAAATTTTCCCAAACAATATACAGCCATAATTGTCAATATCTCGATAATAAAAACAAAATTTGTGGGATCTCTTTAAGATATTTATTGATTATTGATGATCGACATTTTCTTTTTTTTTCCTTTTCTTTTTTTTTTGTTGTCGAAGGTGATCAATATTTTCTATTAAACATGATCAATGCTTTTGCTTATAACTCATCAGTATATAACTTAGTTTTAAAAAATCTCACATGTTAAAAGTTTCTTTTTTATAATAAAAATTTGAGAACAAATATTTAAAAAAAAAATCTATGCAGATAAATTGAAAAAAAAAAATTTTAATCTTGTACTTCTTATTGTCTTGGATCATCTATTGGATTGAGTAGTAAAATATTCAACACTATTTAAGTAAGATATCAAATTTAAGTCTTTAGAAGAAAGAGATCACACTAGATGAGCTACCTCTATTTAGATTCAACACTGCTAGAATTTGATCGATAGTACCATATATGAGATATCAGATAATTTATATAAGAAAAATTTTGACAGCAAAAACAATTCTTTTTTCTATATATTGAATCAGCATCTCTTGCATATATTTTTAGAAGTGTGCAAGGAATCCTTGTCTAATATGAATCATTCCGATTAGATTTAGACTGCTCAAATTAATAAAATAAAAATAATAAAATCTTAACCGTTCAAATTTTATTGAATGGTTGCCCGATGGAAGAAATAAACACGTCTATACTTTGCAAGGAGAAGGCTTTTCCAAGATTTGCAAATGATTTTTATTGCAAACTATTGACAAGAATGGGGCATATATAGTTGCTGAAATAATACCAGAAAACTTGAATGTTTTCAGATTTTCAGTGAATATAATAATGCATAAGAACCAAAATATACAAGCAACCAAATGGATTATGAAGAAACTACCATAAATTATTATATTTTAACATAGCACTCCAGCTTGCTTCCAGCTTCATACCTTCGTTTCCTTCACTTCATTGTATAATTTATCAATATGGTCCTGCAAATAAAGTTGGCAAGTGTAGCACTTTGGTGAACAGTTCAAGATTTAGATAAAAAATTTTTGCTTCATGCTCCATACTTCAGACCTCAAATGAGCATGACAACTCTTTTGATACACAAAATAATTATGATATCTCTTTCGAGAATCAAAATAGGGTTTTATGGTGAAGAAAGATATGATATAAGCGTAACAGAAAATCAGAGTTGTTTTAAAGAATTAATCAAAGGGTATGTGGCAAACCTTATAGGTCTTGAGCAGTTGTGGTCTCTTCAATTTAAATGTCGGAGTTATTAGATCTCTCTCCATGTCAAAGGGGATTGGTTCCAGATGAATTGCTTTCGGCATCTCAAAACCTCGAAGCTACAACAAAAGTTTTCCTTCGTGTCAGATGACGCTTAGAGAGATAAAAGAACTTAGCAACCACTAAACAAACACTTTGTTCCCAAAGACTTATTTAATCTAAACCTCCGGTTGGAAAAAGAGAAAAATAAGAGAGGAAAAACAAGGATAAATATAGACGGAGGGTTTTATTCATCCATATTTTCCCCCTAATTTTTTCCTCCCGCATTCCAAACAAAGCTTTAATTAGTTTTTAAAAAATTGATGAACACACAAGTTACTCATTAGTCTTTGAAATAATAAGTTCACTGCTTATTGGTCCAATGCTATTCTTGAATTACTTGACAAAAGGATGTACGACAAGTTCGTTAACACAGTTAATTAACTAGTGAAGGATCCTGTACGAGAAAAGAACATTAAAATTTAAAGAGAATTATAAATAATAAAGAAACACGCAGCCTAAAACAGAATACACTGATTGATAGTTATGAACAACACGATTTCTTGTAACACAGACACACACATATATACAACACATGATTAGTAGTGCATGATTGGGAATTTTATATGCGTACTTGGTGTTTCTGACCGGTTGTATTGAGCTCGTCCAGAATGAACTTTCTTGCCTTCACATTTTCACATAAAGATTTAAAATCACCAGTTACATTATTCTTTTCTGCCCAATCCTCAAGTGCCGATTTTTCTGGGACCACCACAGCCACCAGAAATGACTCAAAACTGTTTCCATATACCCAAATCTGTATGAAATAATCAAAGCATTTAGAATTACATTAACTGCAGAAACTCAGTAACTGGTGTATGATGCAGAAATGGAATCTAACTTCTCTAAATTCACATACTGCTTTGTGATTAATGAAGAAACATACAGATGTTATTAGAGGGCACTGTGAATACTTGTTCTCGATATTCTCAACAGCGACATATTCCCCTTGAGACAACTTAAAAATATTCTTTTTTCTATCAATAATTTTCAGGGCTCCATCTGACTGCCATTCTCCAATGTCACCTGCAGAGATTTAAAAACATTCCTATACTGACTGCATTTAGAGACAAAGAAGTAATTTTAATAATATAAATGCATTATATAAAGAAAAACAAGAATGGAAAATTTACGAATTCATAACAGAATTTTCAGACTGGATTTAAGATTCAAAATTAAGTTAACAGCTCAGAAGTTGGAACTGATCCTTTTACTTTTAAGGCATTAACAAATAGTATAGTGTTCTGGTTTCAACAAATGAAGCTTCAAACGCAGGGGGATTAGAACACGACAAACTTTTTAAATTGAGTCTTCTATAGTGATGCAGTTATACACTTGGAGAGATAATAATACAAAGGAGTGAGACAGTATATGATATGACTTCTTTTTACACCCATTCTCTCGTTATTTTCCATCTCTTTCTGGCTGCACTATATACAATTATTTGTGACTACACAATATTCAAATTGTAAACTTTTAATACAACTTTCAGCCTATCAAACACTATTTTAGAACACTTTTCCGGAATGTCTGTTTGTCTTGGTCCATTTAAGTTGTTTAGTGAAAGCCCATCCATGTTATAATTTGTCATGCTATTTGGCAGCAATTTCGCAACATAATGAAAGAACAGATAAGTGCTAAAACAAATGTTACTCGTGAAAATAGGACTAAAAAGATAAGTACTAAAACAATTAAAGAATTAAATTTTTAAACTTAAATTAGGAGTCCTTAAATGAATAATTAAAAGGAAAAAGAATTCTTCACTGTGTGGATATATATAATTTCAATCACAATTTCCAGGGAGTTTTACCTGTATGAAACCACCCATCAACTATCACCTCTTTTGTTAGATCTTCACGCTTGTGGTAACCAGAAAATAAGGTGGAGCCTCTGAGGCAAATTTCTCCACGGGGCTGATCAGAAACTGCATCATATCCCATTTCTGGCACAGATTCAAGCCTCACTTCAATGGTTGTCATGGGCACACCAACTGTTCCCATCATAGAAAACACATTGCCTATTGCTGTTAAACACCCACCACAACTTTCAGTAAGACCTGTCATGCCAAAAATGATAATAAGTTAGAGTAACATAATTAAACAGATGCATAACATGCACGAATTCCTGATCCTCTAAAGTTTGTGCCGCTGAAGTTGGTGAATTTCAACGCAAGAAATTCACCAACTTCAAAGGCTTAAACTTTAAAGGATCTGGATCACATATGTAGATGAATTAAACTTGTGCCTCCTACAATAGACTAAGAGAGAAAACAAGAAATCAAGGAATGGAACCATTTCTCACGAGAAATGACAGCATTTAGAATGTACTCTTGATTCAATGAACTTCAACCAAACTTCCTTGTTGAAGAATCATGATGTTAAGCAAAAGATTTATGTACAATACCATATCCTTGTGATAATGTAGATCCAATAGTGACCCTCAAAAACTCCTCCACATGCCTAGGCAAGGGTGCAGCTCCTGATAACAATATACGAACTTGTCCACCTAATACTTGTTTTATCTGTCAATAAAACTGATGCTTAGAATTCAAGCTAAATATATAGAACTTGCAAGGATAAAGATGGAATACCTTATCAAACACAAGTTTATCAAACAGAGGTGATGCTTTGTCTTGTGGAAGTCCCTTCTCCAGATATTTCAACTTGCTGTGAGTAGATCCCAGATTAATTCTCACTGGCATAGAATAGAGAGCTAAAACAATCAAAGTTTAAGGGTAGGACATACTAGTTATATGCATGCTGAAACAACATATTCTTGAGTGCCCCTCCAGAAGAAATTTTGCTTATGATACCTTCAAGCACAAAAGGTAAAGTCAGTGCTTGTTGATTTGAGGAGCTTAAGGACAATGCTTAGACAAATATTTTAGACAAGGAGGTTTACCCAACCATAGAAAAGCATAGAGTATTCATTTCGTACCCAAGTAAATACGGTCATAAACTCTGGGAACACCACAAAATATAGTTGGCTTGAGTGCCTGAATATCTTCCATCAGGAACCTGACATCCTGTAAGAATGAAGATGAAGAATTCCATATGAAGCATAAAACAGAGCTTAAACGAGACATAACAATGAAAGAATGAACCCAGTAATTAATTGCAACAATTGAACTCAAATCTTACGCCTTTCCAAAACCCTATTGAGGAGCCCTTGTAGATGCAGTAGCTCTCCATTATCTGGTCATATACATGAGCTAGAGGAAGAAAAGAGAAGTATACATCGTCTTCTGTTGCCTACAAATTGCACATATTTTGGGCCAATAACTTAGCATTTCATAAAGATGACAAATTCAAGCTCAACCTTCCTACTCGCTTCTATAAATAACTAAGTTAAAAGAGAAATGAACATCATAGGAAAATGTATAACACGAAACTCATGAACATCAGAGGAAAATGCTTATCTTACCACTTTGTCTGTTAACAGAAGTATTTGGTCAATAGACAACACTTCAGCCATGAAAGCCTCGTTCTTAATAATGACACCTTTTGGTTCTCCAGTCGTTCCACTTGTGTACATTATTGTGCAGATGTCTGTCTTCTTTTTTGAAGGTAGATCCCCATCCAAACTTCCCTAAATAAGATACAAGATCAAATTATTATAAAAATATCAGAGAAAGAGGTTTAACATCAACAGGCAATTGAGAAACAGGGTTAACAGATACCATCTGGAGGAACTCTCCCCAGGAGAAGCAGGTTGCACCATGTTTCTCGGCTTCATTCTTTTGTGCAGTTGAAACATTTCCAAAACTCACAATAGCTGCACCATTAATTCATGGAGCTTGGTTATCGTATAACAATTCAAGACCTTAAAGTATTTATCTATAAGATAGCAACTGCTGAAGGTTAACCTACATTTCAGATTTGAAGAACACCGTTCAAGACATGACAAAATCTGTAGAAACAGTCATCGCTTCAGTGAGTCTAGAAAAAAGAAAGAAAAACAGAAAAGAAATGCCCATTCTGTATCACATGGTAAAGTAATTATCTTGAAAGAATAGACAGTCAAAATAATTGCCTTGGGCAATTATTCTATTGAAAGAGGATCAGCCATTGTTGTGACATTTTGTCAGCTTCAAAATTCATGCCTCACTTTCCCATTTGGCAAGTGACTAACAGAAATCTCATAAACAAAACAAAAGATGCTAATGGCATTGTTATTATATAGTTTCTTAGGAGACAAGATACACTCGATATGGCTTGAAGGAAGTTCTATCTTGAAGGTATCTAACTTATGGTTTGAAGCTCCGAGCCAAATCATCACCGAATATGAAAACATTCAAATTCTTGCTCTAGTCTAGTTAAACCCAAGTTCATTCAGCCATTTTTACTTAATAAAATGCTCATTACACAATAAACTACAAATATGAAGAGCCGAGAGTAGAAAAGGTAGCAGAGGAAGATCTATAACTTACTGAAGGAATCTTGTTTTCCTGTACAAATGCTATTGAAACTTCAGCATGGTTTATGATATACTCCACTGCATTAGGACCTGTTAGGTTTAAAGCTAAATTAAAGTCATTTTCTGTTTTAGTGCAAGAGAAACTCAACTAATCACACTGCTTTAGCTTAGAAGCTCTTAAAAGGGGCATGCCTCAAATGATAAAATAAGCTTCTCAAGACTAATTGGAAAGGCACAGATGACAAAACACATACCAAGGGTATCGTAAAGTGGGATGTAAGTTACTGTACAGCTATTACAAGCCTGCAAAACAGCGAAGTTGAACCAAGTAATGATAGCTAATAAGGCCAACTATATAAAGTCTTTCTTCATTGTTATGTGAAGAATAATATAGCAAACTGCTATACCTCCATGGCAATTATCCATTCGGGGCAGTTGGATCCATAAATGCCGCACCGATCTCCCTTGTGATGCGAAGCCATTAATTTGATTAGTTTTATAAATGAAGTTTCCCAATACAAATTATCTTGATAGAGCCAAGTAGACTTACAGGATTGACACCACGGCTCCTCATGGCGGAACCCATTCTGATGGCAGAATCATAAGCCTCCTGATATGTGAGCCATTCATAGGAACCCGCCTGCAAATTCAGTAAATGGTTACATGATGTAGGATTTAGTTCTATTTGAGAAATGAAAAAGAAAAAAAAATCAATAATATTGACTCATCGGCCTAACAGAAAATAGTGCTTGATGCTTCCAGAAAAGAAATACATGGATCGTCTACCCAGAAAAAAAAATCATATGAATTTACACCTTCGAATTGGTTTTTTGACGTCTACCCAGAAGTGGATTACTGGGGTTCCTCTTGGCAGAGTCCCTTCATAAAGAAGCATCAAAACTGGTCAGCAAGAATAGACTTATAAACCACTAAACGTATTCAAATTTCAAAGTTCTTCGGCCTTTTGGATGCAAATCAACTGATCAAGTCTCTTTCACCTAGGATTTGGCGGGAAAAAAAAAAAGTCTCTTTTACCAAGTAGCACAGAGAAGAACTCACGAAAAGAACGTGGAAGCTAGAGATTATTTAGTTACAAGATTAATGAATTTGCAAAATGCAGTTGAAATCACAAGTAGTCCACAAGATAAAATATGATTTGTCACTGAAATTTCAATACTATACCAAAATCATTTTATCTCAAAAATTTAAATTTATAATGGAAGGTTCACAAGTTTATTATGATCTCTAACCCTGTCTGTTTTTTCAATTGTTATACTTTGAATAATTAATTACTATTTTTGACTATAATTACCAGGATTGACAAGGCTCTGATTACCAATAGCATTCTCATTGCCATGATCCGAGGATTATCTTTCAGGTAAACAATGTAAATGCAAAGGAAAATGAAAATCCTGCTTTTCATGATCCTCCAATTAAAAATTAGCTAATTCTTCAAATTGTCTAGCCAGTTTAGCCTAGTGTAAGAAATGCCTAACAAGTTTCAGGATATTTCAATTCTTGAACCAATGCATGATTTCATTTCAAGAATAAACTAACAATTTGTTCCCGCCTTGTCACGTTAGCTTATTTTTATTTCCTGCAAATTAGTTAATGCATGAATCAATTTTTTAAAACAAAATAATGACAAACTCGCGGCCTCCTTCACAAAAACACCAAAAGAATTCTATTAGTTTTTAAAACAAATTCATACAGTTGTTAATTTTCACTGACCTAACAATATCAGATCGTTACTTTCAGTGAAGAAGAAGTTTAAAGGAAAACAAAGTCACCTGAAGAACTGCCATGGAGATTCGAAGCCAGCCGGAACCTCCATTAAACCATCTTTAGCATAAATGCATCTATACACAGGACCCGCAGATGGCTTTTCCGCGGTGGCCGGCGTTGCCTCCGCCACCTTGACGGTGTAAACCTCCGACATTGTGAAATCGGAATGTGCAGCAGTGGATTTCAGAGTCGTACAGAGCAGGTGAAGCTCACTACCACAAATCACAGGCTGGATTTTAATATCTAGAAAAATCTAGGTAGCTGAAGAAGGAGAGAGGTAGGAGAGTTGGTTGAGCCGAAGCAATAAATTCAAAGGATTAGCAGAAGGAGTATTACTTGTGTGATAGGATAAGTGAAGCTGAATTGTTGTATGGGTTTTTATGAGCCTCGCTTACCAGTTTGCGTCTTTTTGTGCACTTCGAGCAATTCACCTCCATTTGCATTTATTTTAGCTGTCAAAGTTTGGTGAAGCTCTCTTGCCACTGTCACAAGACCAAATCAGAAATGAAATGGCAGGAAGAAAAATAGACTAAAGCTTGTAAGACCTTTTTGATAAAAGAAAGAAAACAAAAACCAAAGGATTTGGTAGTTTTCTCATACTTTTCTTTCTCTTGCAAGGAGACGTATTCACTTTTTTTAATTCCGACCAATTCAGAAGCTAGCAGCACTTTAGACCTTTGGTCAAGCTAATTTTACCCTCCATTCAGTTAAAGCTACGCACATGTTGGTTCTTATAAGAAAATTACGTGGAAGCAAAGCAAATGAGTACTCCCTCAATTTTAGTTTATAGTTGATTTTTAATTATAGCACATAAAATAATATAATAATTAGTAATTAAAATTTTTTTTTCACATTTTTTTAAATTATTTTTATTAAATATATTGGGAATGAAATATTTTAATAATAAATAAATATTTGAACCAACTAATCAAGGATAATTTTGAAAAGAAAAAAGAAATACAGTACATAATTCACAAAATATATTATATTATGAAACATAAATTTTTTTAAAAAGTGCACTATATAGTAGAATGAAGGGATTACTACAATTGCTGCTCATCATTGGATGAATTAAATTTCTGCAGAGATGGATCTAAATTTACATTATGTCAAATTATGTTTACGTGAATTAAAGAGCTACATGCAACATCATTGTTTTGTTATTATTATTCAATCAGATTTATATGAAAAAAAAGCTTCATTGCTTTAATTTAAACATTAAAGAATAATCGTTGATTGGTTTAAAATTTTTATAAGAAAAAAACTCCTGTACATTACTGTAAAATTAAAAAGAAATAAATCTGTATTTGTTAAATGTTGTATTTGGACTTTACGTCTGGATTTCTCCAACACCAATTAGTTAGGAGGGTCACATATCTATATACATATCATATTTTCTACTATCTCGTTTTCAAAATATGAAACTACTTTTCCTCCGCGCACACGGGCAACTTAGAGTCTCTTTGGAAAATATTTAGGATCAATGTTTGCAAACATATTTTGGGTTAACTTTGTATTTGACTCATTTTAAAAGGTTAACCTCTAAATATATTTTTTACTTCTAAATGTACTTATAATCGATAGATTGAAAAAGTTAATTTTTACTTTGTAAATTTACTTTTATCTTATATTTATTTTATCAAACTTACTTTGGTAATAAAAAATTTAAACATAAAATATGTTATAACAAACTTACTATTATCAAAATTTTATTTTCATAAATTTTATTTTATTTTAATTTAAGTTTACAAATTAAAAATTAAAGGGACTCTTTCTTAATAATCTTAGCATACTACTATTACTAACCGGTTCAGTTAAAAAAGGAACAAATTGACCAATAATTTTTACTTTAAGTGATCCTGAGCTCATTACAAGTTAAAAATGTTTTACTATACTTCAGTGAAATGGAAATATTAAGAAAAATTGTATAACTGTTTATAATTAGAAGCTGATTTGCTCTAACCCAAATAAATTAGGGAAAAAAGTAAAAGAACTGCAAAGCTGTGAACTGCTGGAGGTTAGTAACAGTGTAATGTGTAAAACAAGAAATGCAGGCGCATTTAAGATAGTTTTGGTGATAAAGAGGCCACATGGCTCGCCAATAATGAACCCTTTATAACAAGTTATATGAACCAGCACGTACTCCCTCGTATATAAATCAAATAAAAGAAGTCATTAAACAATTAAAATATTGTAAAATTTAATAATATTTTATTAAAATAATTTTAATTTTAATACTCTTTTAAATAATCTATTTAATATTAATAAAAAGTAAAATAATAAAAGAATTCATTAATATTTTATTAAAATTTTAAAATAATAAATATTGTGAAAATTTTGAAAAGCCTAAAGCGACTAATTTTACAAAATAAGATGCAATAATAATATAAAGTCCACATTTCAACGTTTTATAAAACCGATGTTGAGGCTGATTTTGCCTACACATACGCGCATTTAATCCTTACTCCCAAGCGTTGAATTTTGTTTTCCCAATTAATTAATAGCAGCAAATGCCGGCTTCTATATTTCTGTATTTGGGTTGGAGAGCCGGCTTCTATATTTCTCCATGTTGTAAAAATCGAACCGGACCGGCCAGTTCAATCTGTCGGACCGGGAACCGGTCCCTAGTCCGGTCCAGTCATAGTACTCAACCGGTACTGTTCAGAACCGATGAGAACCGGTCCAAAACCGGTGAAACTGGCCTTGAACCGGTAGAACCGGTTCTGAACCGGTCCTGTACCGGTTTGAACCGGTTCTGATTTTTTTTTTTTCAAATTTTTTTAAAAAATTCTTTTTGATTTTTAAGATAAAATAGCATCATTTTTAGTACAAAATATGTTTTTTATATATTATAATATTATATAAACATTATTATGATATATAACTATTAAAAATTATATATTTACTTAATAAATAATAAATAATAAATTATTAATTTATTATTTTGAACTCAAAATATGATTATAGATGAATATTAGTTTATTTAAATTAAAATATTGAGTTATGAAACCCATTAATAATTTGTTTGTAGTGAATAATATATTGATAATTGAATATTATTTAGTTTGAGACTTTAATTAAGTTATAAAATTTGTTTAAACTTATATTATTTATTTTAAATATATTATTTTAATCACTATCGGTCCGACCCCGGTTCGACCTCGGTCGAACCATTAAACCTTGAACCAGTGACTTGTCCGGTTCAATGTCCGGTCCGGTTCTGACAACATTATTATTTCTGTACTTGAAACCTTTCAATTCGCATTGTAAAATATTTTACTATCAATTATATATATTAAAAAAAATTATTTTTCACTTAAAATCAATATAAAAAAATATCAATATTTTTTATTTTTTTATTATTAAATATTTATTTTATTATTATTATGAGATTATAAATAAGGAGTAAAAAATAATTAAAGATAGAGGTCAAATGGAAAAAAAGAATATTTAACACCCTATATTTTAGATAAAAAAATTGTTATACAAAACACCCTATAATATGGACTAAAGGAAGTATTTTGTTGGCCACATCTTGAAAAATTTTTATTTTTATTTATTTGACATTTTAAAATTTTAAGATAATATTAATTACTACTTTTTTACTTATACCCTTATATATCATTTTAAAAGGCAAAGATAATATTAATTACTTTTTTATCTATTTATTTATAGAAGGGCATATTAATAAATTGAAAGGAACTCTAATATATTAATTGTATTTTTTAATTTGTGTAATAAAACCTTAAAAAACAATTAAAAAGACATGGAGATAGTAATTACTATTTTTTTTAATCTTCAAACTATAGAAAAGAGAGATTAATCAGCCATTATTGTTAACATGAGAGGCAGTAAGAACCTCAATACCTTTTTTTTAAGTAAGGAATTGAATTTGAGTCTTTTATATATGGATTAAAAAATTCTTGTCTGAACCAATGGACGTCTGGTCAAGTGATCATTGAAGAGTGCAGCAACATAAAAAATAAGTCATCAAAGAGGGTTTTCCATCAATACCATCACCACTGTAAGGTCTAGCAGAACGGGGTTTAGATTAGTCTGGGACGAACAATAAATTCATGTTACATACCAGGCGCAACCAAAAAAAAAATACTTGTTTGGAAAAGTTCCTATGTGGAACTTCCTACCATTAGGAGCTCAACCTAATTTGACTTCAGAAGTAGTTAATAATATTGGATATCATATAATTGGTTATTAAAAGAAAGAACAGAACAGATGAATTGAAAAAAATGTGTACAAGAACATAGTCAATGGTGGATGAAAAATACAGAAGAAAAAGAATGTCTTTGTGGATGGGTTAGGCAAGACTCTTGTGTGTTTTGTGGTTGGTTTAGTGGAGTTATCATAGACTTACTGGATGGAGGGTTCTTAACAAAATTTCTTGATAGGTGGGGAATTGTTAACAAAACTTTCCTAGTATATAAATATTTTTTATAAGATTGGATGCCATGGAATTTGTGATATTTGGTGTTTGATATATAAATATCTAAGATCCTTATAAATATAAATAAATTTTTTAAAGACCTCTTTTTTTATTAAACTAAATTTTACGTTGTTCTCGACTATCGAAAGTGTACCAGTAAAAGATTCTGAGGGGATCAAAATGGTCCAATCCACGAAATTAACAGAAATCATTATTTTGAACAAGTATTATTTGGAGCTGCTATACAATTCGCCCTAAACAAGGGATTTTTATAATTTGGACAAGACTATATGGAGTATTATTACAACCAACTTTTTTTTTTTACCGATACAACCAATTCATTTCACAATATATCATTTATTTACTTTATAATAAAAAAAAACATAGGGCCCATTTGGTTCAATTACATGAAGGTAATTTAATGTAATGTGATGAGATGTAATGTAATGTGATGGGATAATAATTACATGTGAGTTTGTTTGGTAGAATATAAATAATGATGTAATGATATTTATTTTTTATATTAAAAAATAAGAATAGTAGTGAAATGATTATATTGCCCTTAACACTATAAGTGAATTTGTCAATATTTATTTTTATAAAGGTATTAATGTCTTTTTGTATCTCATTACATCCATGTAAAGATCTTCACATACAAAATATTATGTAATCCTGATCATCTCAATATAATCACTTAAGTAATGATGATCACATGTGATATATCCAATAAAAAATTCAAAACTTAGGTGATGTAAAACCTATTACCTTTATATGGAGAACCTAAACCTGTAAATAAAGCAAACGGGTCCTTAGACACCAAAACTTCAAGGTATGATTCACAGGACGTGGAAATGCACAACGAAGTCATAGGTGCTCCCAATTTGCAAGGGAGCACATGGATGTGATGGGTTCAATCTTATATACACTCCCTTCAATCCTTTACACACACACATATATACACATGTTTGTGTGAAGATTTTGGAAGAGTTATTTTGATTTAAAATATAAGAAATAAATATTAATATTTGGTGTAATAAATACAGCTCCGTTTGAGCTTATATGACACAATTCTAAAAAATTTATATTTCATAATATAACACATTTTATTAATTAATGTAGTACATTTTATTTTATTTTACTTAAAATATTTATGGGAAAATATGAAATTTAATTAATGCGGATAAATTTAATTCATGGATTAATTATATTAAATGATGGTAGTTTAGGAAATCATGTAATTTTTTTAATTATTAATTGTCACCCTTAATTTAAAAGTGCTTTATATTCCATCCAATTCACAAAAATTGTTTCTTTTTATTTTTGAAATTTTTAATACTATTTGTCACTTTAAAATTTTGATGATGTATTAATTATTTGTTTTATTATTTTATTCTTCATTAATATCAAATATATCATTTAAGAGAACATTTAAATTAAAGATATTTTGATAAAATACTATTAAAGTTTATAATATTTTAAATTATTTAATTACTTCTTTAATCTATATGAAAAATCTTTAAAATATAGTTTTTTTAACTAGAGGGAGTAAACTGAAACAAAGCTAATATATATTTTTCTTAATAATATTCCTAATTAATTTTGGAAATTTTGTGATTTTCAATTATCTTTAATTGATCTAATAAAAAACAAGATTATGAATTGGGGGTAATTTTGGAAACAAGATATGTTTTGCTACACATTAAATGAGATTAACAAAATTCAATTAATATTATTGGTCTTTGTGAGTAAGTAGTTTTTTTCCCTTTATATACCCTCTCTAATCCTAAATATGTAACATTTTATCCTGATCTTAAATATATGATCATTTGCAATATACAAAATAATATTTCTTATATATTTACAAAAAAAGGTCACAGTGAGAGAAATAGATTAAATAAGAATGGTTTTAAAAAAATATTGTAATTTTTTGAGAAATCAAGATAATTAATTAACTTTAATTTATATTATTAATCCTCGTAATTAAGTTAAAATGATCTTATATTAAGGATTGGAGAGAGTATTTAAGATAAGGGAGTATATGATTAAATCATGCTTCATCCGATCCATGTTATAAGATATTTTATATTAATTACAAGCACATTAAGGAAATCATTTTTTACCTGTAATCAATGTAAAAGTACCTATATTTTTTATTTTACTCTTATTAAATACATCATTTTATTATCATTATAGGATTATAAAAGGAAACTATGAAAGCATTAAAGATATGGATAAAATAGGAAGAAAAATATCCAATACCTTATATTTTAGATTAAAAACTTATTATATAAAATATCTTATACTCCTTCTGATCCTTAATATAAGATCATTTAACTAAATCGCTAAGAATGAGAATTAAAGTTAATTAACTATTTCGATTTCTCTGAAAATTTCAATATTTTTCTATAACTACCCTTATTTAATATTTTTTTCTTTCTCTGTGAATACATTAAATAGAAATATTTTTAAAAAATATATAATAAATATCATCTTGTATATTGTAAATAATTTTATATTTAAAATCAGGATAAAAAAATTCATATATAAAACCAAAGAAAATAATATGAATCGGAGGGAGTATTGATAAATTAGATAAAAGTTAAAGAAAAGGAAAATGAACACACACAATAAAATAAAAGGGGGGTGAATGAAAAGATAAGGGGGATATTTATGGTAATAAAAATATATCTAACCTTTTGTGCATCCTTAAGGGCTCGTTTGGGTCGTTTATAGACTTTATGTAAAGGTAATAGACTTCACATCACCTGAGTTTTGAACGTTTGGTTGGACATTTTATATGTGATCCGGATTACTTAGGTGATCCAGATTACATAACAGTTTGCATGTAAAGGTCTTTACATAGGTGCAATAAAATGTAAAAAAGACATTAATATTCTTATAAAAATAAATGTTGATAGATTCATTTTTAGGGCTAAGGGCAATAAGGTTATTTAACTTCTATTTTTTTTAATATAAAAAATTAATATCATTATATTATTATTTATATCAAACCAAATAAACTTACTTATAATCACTGTCTCATCACATTACATTACATCCTATCACATTACATTCATGTAATTCAACCAAACATGTCCTAAATTTTCCTGCCTACATTCATCCTGCGTCAGCCTCCCTCATCCATTCTTCCCATTTTATTCTCTGAACACTTTCAAATTCTCTCTCTTTTGTTCCCCTGATATATGTGGCCTTTTCATTGGTCAATTTTGTTTCTACATAAGCTATGAAATTTTAAATTACACCGCATCTACTTGATTATAAGTTATCTTTAATTATTTTATACATATTAAAAAAATAGCTAAAATAGTTTATATATATATTTTTTAAAACATTGCCACTATGATCCAAGATTGGCCTTCATAAATTCATTAAAAGTAGCTTATTTCTCTTAATGAATTTACTTCTCAAATTTAAATTGAAATTAAAGTCAACAAACTGACTTCCAATAGGACATTTATGAAAAAAAATAAACTTAACACTCAAAACACTTTGCATCATGAATTACATTATCATATAAATTTTCTATAATATGAGTTGTAATAAAGGTTAGAGGCAGTAGTTATAAAAAAAAACTAGAGGGAGTATTTCGATAATAAAATTGTTTTTAATAATATTTAATTCAAATTACTAACTCCATTAATGATGGTGAGTATGATAGGAAATTCCTCCTCGCTAGTTTTGTCCAAATAAACCTTTTTTTTTTTTGAGTATTAAGGTTATTCCCCAACTGATAGTCGAATACTTATTCCTTCAAATCCAGCATAGCATGTTTAGGGATTCAACCATCTACCAATTGTACCAGGAGCTTATTGGTATCCAAATAAACTTTTCATCTTAAAAGATGAGCAGGTCAATAGAGGGCATTTATATTTAATTTAAATTGTTTAATTGTTATTTAAAAAAAAAAGAGTAGTGATTAAAATTATATTATCTTTTCTAATCAAATCTGAAAATTTAAATTTTATTTTGAAGATAAATAAAATATCCTCATTCTTGGAATTAGCTAAGGATCTGAATAGTGACTCTATAACTTAATATTAGTTTATGTTATGATTCACTTATAATGACTTAATTGTCATTTCTTTAATATCCTCTTAGCCTTTTCTTTATACTATTTTGTATATAGCTTAAATTCTAAACAAAAATTCGATCAGTTAAAAAGTTTAGTGGCTTTGAGCAATCATGTGCGTGTCTGTATTTTAAATAAAAAAAATTTTAAACGGATTGCGTTTATATGTATTAGTTAGAATATATGAGTTTGTTTGTTTAAGCTTTTTTAATAAAAAATTATTTTTTTATATAAAAAATATTTTAAAAAATTTTTAGTTAGTTTGTTTAAATTTTTTAAAACAATCAAAATATGAAAAAGAGTAGTTTTCTGATTATTTTGATAAGTTATTATGTTTGATAAGAGAAAAAATGGGAAAGAAACTGAAATATCAAAATCTAGTTTTACAAAATTGTAAAATTAATAAGATTTCTCCCAAAAGAATATTATAATACAATTCCATACTTTCTTTTTTAATTTAAAAAGTGTTTTTTTATTTTAATCAAATATAAAATAATTTCAATTTGTTATAAAATCTCTAAACAATTAATCATTTTTTTTAATAATCCAAAAATTATTTTTTTCAAAAACTTAATCAAGTGGGCTAAGTTTATAAATAACAATTGCACTGCTTTATTAGATATCAAATTAGTTGTAATTAGTAACGATATCAAATATATCAATTAATGGTACCAACAAACACTTTTCAATAGTGCTTATAGCCCCAAAAGTGGAGGCAAAAAAATTTTCCTTTTGCCTCCACTTTTTGGGTTATAATTACTTTTCATAACTGATTTCTAGGTGGTAACATAGTATTAAGCTGTATTTGAATTTATCTTATAATCACTTATTTCTGGGTGGTAACATAGTATTAAGGCACATTTGAATTTCTCTCTTAATCACTTATGCAATTATATCATTGCTTATTTTGTAAAGTTATCAAATACATTAACTTTTTAATAAGAATTTATATCTTAAATAAGTAATTATAGAAGAAACTATTTTTTTTTACTTATGATAATCACTTCTCCTCTTATAATCACTTATTTCATTTTTTCTTCTCATTATTCACTAAATAATCACTTAAATCTCTAAAATTCAAATATATATTTTTTTCAAAATCGTTTCTCAACTAAAAACATCTAAATATAAATTACTTTTGCCATAATCATTTATTTTTATAATTAACTATGAAAAATTACTTATCTTCATAATAAACCATGAAAAATCACTTATTCTTATAATCAATTATAAAAAAATTAATTTAAACATGCACTAAGTAAAACTCATGAGAAGTCTGAAAAATTACTTATGCGGCTCATATTTAAAAGCATTCACATGTGAATACCATACTAGCAATAAGATTACTACCTTAATAAAAGAATTGCAATTATACAAAGTCAAAAGTTACTTATTCTTATAATTAACTATAAAAAATTACTTATCTTCATAATAAACCATGAAAAATCACTTATTCTTATAATCAATTATGAAAAAAATTAATTTAAACATGTACTAAGTAAAACTCATGAGAAGTCTGAAAAATTACTTATGCGGCTTATATTTAAAAGCATTCACATGTGAATACCACACTAGCAATAAGATTACTACCTTAATAAAAGAATTGCAATTATACAAAGTCAAAAGTGAACTACATTATTCACAGATTGTAAATAATGTGGCTTTTATACATTTTATATCTTTTTTCTATATTTGATATTAATTGGTCGGGCAACAAATGCAAAAGAAATGTAATGAGCATACTTTATTTGGGCCAAAGTGGCACTTGCTGGTGGACGACGTATCCACATGGGACAACTTGAAATCTTATGGGCTGGACACTTGACTTTTTTAGTTGCTGCCCCCACTTCCACGAATGAAGATGGCGATTTCTTTTTCACCAAAAAAAAAAAGAGGAGGATGGCGATTTCTAGACTTTGTTGCTAATCCCACTTCCACGAACGAAGATGGCGATTTCTTTTTCACCAAAAAAAAAAAAGGAGGATGGCGATTTCTAGACTTTGTTGCTAATAATTCCACTCATCGACGGACAATTCTGCTGCTCATTAATAATAATTATAGTCAAACTAACACTTTTTTTTTTCTGGTTGCCAAATTGGAAAAGAATGACGCACCCAAATAGTATTATATAATATCCTTTGAATTCACATTTTGAACTAGACAAGGCGAGTTGAACGCATATAAGCAAGCACCAGCACCACCACCTAGTGTTATTATTATTTTGATTTTGATGATTAATTTCCATAAAACAGCAGACAGTTCAATCTTTTCTAAGAACTGAATAAAAATAGGGAAAGGAAAACTAGATCTAGGCAGCCACTTTGAGAAGGCTATAACATAACATACGGTAAAGTGAAAAACAAAAGCATCATATGCCCCAATTTTGGTTCCAGTTAAGTGTAAGATTGAGGCAAAGCAAGGAAGGAAGCAGCTTTGTCAGCATCCAAAAACCACAATTAATGCGTTTAGGGGGGGGTGGAGGTGTGGGCATAAAACTATAACTGAAATAAGGTCACCACAATTATATCATTTGGGTTCTTCCCACATGGCCTTCTCTGCAGTCGGTGCCTCTGTGATAATGAAATTACAATCACCCCACCATCCCCCCAAAAAATTATTGTTCAATCTGCGAACCAACCCCGAGAGTTGACCTGTCTTTCCTTATGTTGCTATTATTTTGGTTATGATATACTTATTCATATCCTAAATATATCATTTTACCTTAATTTTAAATATAAGATTATTTTTAAATTATGAGGTAATATTTATTATGTATTACTAAAAAATAGCTCTATTTAATTGATAAGAGAGAGGGAGAAAGGAAAAAGAATTCAATGTAAATAGTTTTAGAACGATATTGTGATTTTTGAAAAAATTTAAAATAGTTAACTAATTTTAACTCTAATCTGAATCCGCGTAATTTGATTAAAACAAGATATGTAGTTTAAAGCAAGTTGCTCACTATTCATAAATTGTAAAATGTACAACTAATTTTTAATTTTGTTAGTTTTATTTAAGTCATCATTTCTATTTCTTAAAGTTTTGGTTAGTATGCTATGATTTTAGAAGAATAAAATATGCCACTTTTTTTTGTGTGTTTGAATTAGCATTCTTGGAGAAAAAAATAAGAAAAACAAAAGGGTTTTTTTTTTATACAAAAATTGATAGACCCATTTTAGCCACCAAAAAGGATTTGATATTGTTCGCTTAAAACTTCAGCACGAATGACTTACGTGCATATAACAAGCAATTATATATTCATATTTTAACGTCAAAATAAAACGATTTATGGCTATATCGAAAATTTATTTAAGATTCTGATCAATACATATACGTAGTGTAATAAACACTATGGGGAAAATAGAAAAAAAAAGTTCAAGAATAATTTGATTCTTTTTGTTTGTGAGTTTTTGAAAAAAAATAAAAAAAAGAAAAATTATTGTATTTGAAACTGCTCATGTTGTATGAGCAATATATCTATACATATATTTCTTTTTCATCTCAATCAGGTTTGCACATGCCGAGCCTGTGCCAGCCACAGGCTTTGCCCTAGGTTGATCTGACCTTATGAACATTTGGGCTGGTCTGGGTAGGCCAAGGATATAATACCGAACATATACTAATATATGATATACTATCTTATACATTATTAGACCAAATTTTGCGTAGTGTTAAAATTTTGTCGCGCTTATCTAAGTCTTATACTATTAGAGCTTATGCCATATCATTCCAAACAAGCCCCAGATGGAATAAGAAAAAAGAAGGCAAAGTTTAGGTTGAAACAAGTGTGAGAAAATTCAAGTTTAATAATAACGTATATTATTGCATGTGACAAATCAGATCCAAAACTTTGTACAGCAAACTCTAACTAATTATTAATAAAGAAAAAACCATAAATTTCATAATAGTAGTGAGTATATGTGTAACCAAAACTGCCAAGGAAGCATTGGAATGATGGAAAAATTCAGAGAGGGGGAAAGGCAAGGAAGAGCCAAGTGGAGGAAGCCTTATCCTCCCATCATTTATGAGCAGAGCTGAGCTCCTTACACTTAAACAACTGTCTTGCCTCCACCGCGCCAGAGCAGCAGCGCAGAGAGAGAGAGAGTGAAACAGGATATTACTACTAGGTAGTAAGGAGGGAAGGGGGGAGAGAGAGAGGGAGACATGAAGAGAGAGACAAAGTTGATGTTTGTTGTTGGTTGCTGTGCAAGGTCAATTGAAGAAGCTTTGTCTCTGTTTCTCGTCAATTCAATGAGAATAAATGCAGTTCTACCATCCCATTAATGACCCCTCAGACCTTCTCATTACTCTCTTTCGTTGGCCTCCTCCTCCATTTAATTCATTTCCCCCCCTTTCTCCTTGACCCCACTCTCTCTCCTCCTTCTCTTCTTTTCTCCGTCGCCATCTCCGACCGTCTCCTCACCAATCACTCCCTTCCACGTGTCCCCCTCCGCCCAATTTTCCCAACCAAACAAAATTGAGTAATTCCCACTGCTACTTACCCCTTTCTCTTTTTTATCTCCTGTTTTATCTCTCCGGTGACAGCAATGCCTCCGGGTCGCCGCACCTCAGCCGGCTCGACGAGAAAGCTGCCACTCCCGCTGCTGCCAACGCCGCCGACGACCTCAGAAACATTGGGCTTGCTATCGACTTGCTTCGTCGAGACGAGCTTCCTCCCCCGTTGTATGACCTCATGCTTGACTCCGACAGAGGGAAGAACCCCCGTCGCCGGAGGAACGGCGACTTCATCCCTCTGTAGTATCTGAACGAGAACACTCTTGGCTTCCCCAACGATCCAAACGGCGATGGCCTTTTGCTCCAGAAGCTGCTGCTGCTTCCCCTCCGGTGGTACCGCCACGGCGACGCTGTCGCCGGCTCCATCACCATTCTCTCCGACGCCAAACTCCTTTCGAATCCAAACGAGTAGGACCGCTTTAGGAGGAAATCGCGACCGCCGTTGAATCGATCGTCCTCCAAATTCGCGTGGTTCCTTCGCGGCGACTGGTCTTCATTGCAAGGGGTGATCTCGGACACCAGAGAATGAGTCACCGGCGATGGAGCTTCGACCAGAGGGTCCATACTGATTCTATGCAAAATCGTGTCGTCGTCGAGGCTCGGCCGAATCCTCGCCGCCATCATTGGCGTGAACGGGGATTCCGCACACAAAACTCCCGCGCGGCATAGAGGGCAATTCGCGTGTGACCTGAGCCAAACGTCGATGCAATCCACGTGAAAAGTGTGAGAACAAAAGGGAAGCGTGCGGACGTAATCATCGTCTTCGAATTCTAACAAGCACACCGCGCAATCGCGTCGAGACTCTTCGAATCGACCGTTGGATTTGGCGGTGTAGAGAGAAAACGGTATGGTCTTGATAATGGACTCATCGAGACCATAAGGGGAGAACACGTGAGGACCATCTATTGCCTCGAAGGGGGAGTCGTAAGGGAGGGAGTCGAGGTCGCCGGAGGAGGAGGGGAGGTAGGACCGTCGCCTACGCCGGCGCCACCGGCGAGCGAGGCGGATTATTGGAGGCACTAGGTGGCGGGAGATGAGGCGGGAATAAGTGACGACGAGGAAGGCGGTGGCTACGACGACCACCATTGCAATCAAAGGTGGACTGAAGTCAACTGGCAACTTTGACGGCAGGGGTGATGTTTTGCTGAGAGAAACCGGCATGAAAGTAGGCGCAGCGGTGGCAGGAGAAAGGGCCGGGGCCGGAGAAGGAGAAGGGGAAGGAGATGGGGCCCAATGGTGAAAGCGAAGACGGGGTAGCTGAGAAGAAGCTGAAGAAGAAGAAGGTGGAATCATCATCATCATGAGAACGATCATGGAGTTTCTGTGAGGACTAAGAAATAGGGTTTTTGATTCTTTTAAGAGTCAGAGGGTTAAAAGAAGGAGGGACTGTAGAACTGAGTTCGTTGGTTTAATGCAAAAGTTGACTGTATGTGTATTTTTTTTTTCCTTCTTCAATCTTAATCTGCTTCTTCAGGTTGCACGGTTTGTGGAAGAGAGAGAGGGAGAGGGCTATGACTGTTGAAGACACGTCAACTTTGGTGAATTTAAGGCGAGAAGCTTTTTTGCAGTGTGGGCAATACCATTTTTCCACGATATTTAAGCCATAGACAGGTCATTACTCACTGATGATGGTACAGTGCTTCTATTAAATATATTTAATTTCCCTCCATAATATAATATTTTTTTTCCTTTGACCCTAACGTTAGTGACTGGCCCAGTAATGTCATGGTAAATCACTTCATTGGTCATTCCTGTTGATAATGACCTTTTAAAGCCTAACAAAATATTAAATGTCCTATTCATAAATATTATTACTCTATTTTTTAATATAATTTTTTTACTTAGATTATATAAATTAGGGAAGGAAGTTAAAATTTGATAACTATTTTGATTTTTTTATAAATCACAATATTTTTTAAATCAATTTTTATTTAATTTTTTTAAATATATTAAATAGAGATAATTTTTAAAAATATATAATAAATATTACTTCATATATTAAAAAATATTTTTATATTTAATATCTGGATAAAATGGATAAAATGTCTTATATTTAGAATTAGATGATTAATTCATATAATTTAATTAAAAATATGCGGAGAAATATTTTTCTTAATAGGACTTATAGTTGTATGTTCAAGCTTTTTGATAGTTATAAAAAATATGAAGCATATATTAATAAAAAAAGTTAAACAATTGTACCAAATAGGTTCCGTATCTAATTAGAATAAAAAAAGTAAATGGGGAAATTGACATAGCAGAGTTTGAGACCCGTTTCTTTCATTAGAACTTGTATTTATATCTTTTTTTTAATATTGTATTGTCTAATTGCAATCCATATCAACTGAAACAAGCGTTGCAATACAAACAAAAAATGCAAAACCTTACGCTGAGAAGAAAAAGATAAATATGCTTTATGAGGGAACTCATCTTTTCTAGGAAAAGCGATTAGAAAATTGAGCTGGGCAGAGCAAGCTAATCAGAAAGTGAGAGGTATAGAATCATCCACGCTGTTTGAGGTGAAAACTTCAATCAAAGTGAGAAATAAATTAAATACTCTCAACATAATTTTGTTTTATGGTTCTATTTATAAGAAAAAAAAGAGTTAATGTTATATTATGATATTTTTATCAAAATTACCCTCATTCATTAACACTATTAAAAATCATCAGGTATATCTTTAAAATGAATTGAGAAAGTGATTAATTAAGTAAGGATAATTTTAAAAGAAATTGAAAATATGAGATACATTAATTATTTTTAACTAATTTTAATTTTATTTTTTAATACTCATAAAATAATTTTTTTTCTTAATGGAATCAGAGGATTACATAGAAAAAGAGAATGAATGACTACATTAAAGCAATGTACAAAAACTGGACCGGATGATAAAATCAATGAATCAGTCACAGTTTTATCTTTGGGATTTTTGTAAATTATAATTATAATTCTCATGCTATTTAATGGGTTCTATCTATCCAACTTAATTTATATCAATTTATTGGTACTTACGTAAAAATATTCTAACTCATTTCTATACTTTAAATATTAATATTTACTCAGATATTCGAAGTGACAATTATATAACAATAATTAGAGAATTTTGGATATGATTGTAAGTTCGAGTCTTGAAATGTCTCGGTCTCATTGATACTAACACTTGTATAAGTTATAACCCTTTCCTGCAGTGAAAATTAGTCTTGATACTTAAACCGTTCTCTAAATTAGGCAACTAACAACTAGAAAAATAAGATAATTTTCTCAACTAGAAACATCGAATTTAATTGATCTTTTTCCGTGTAAAACCCATTCCAAAATATTTTTTGAAGAGGATCATGTTCATTCGCATGCTCATATTTACTCCATTATGATGAGGCTGATTAAGAACATCCCCTTCCATGCTCTGGGTCTGGCCATTCATGAGAACAAAGTCACTATATAAAGGCCTTAAAGAAAATGATCCACAGACACCCCACAAACCTCATTATACTCTGCTCCATTGTTCGTGCTCCCTTAATAGAAAAAACAAAGACAACAAAACAGACTCCTAACACTATGGCCAATACAACTAAGACTAAAAGTCTTGATTTAATAGATACATGGTAGGCCACTTCTTTTTCTTCTTCTAAATATGCTAAATGATTTCCCCACCGAAAAACAAAATATATGCTAATTGATTTTTGAAAGTTGAAGCCTGGTCAAGTTACATAATGGGTGTCAATTTCTTCCAACAGCAATTTTATCTACTCACAAAATTTGAATTCAAGACCTATTTTAGAGAAAATAAATGTTGAATTACTTAAATCAATTGCGGATAGACCACTTTGTATCCATCAATAGATAAAGAGCAACATGGCTTATATTCATATTATTGCGTTTGATTTAGAATGAATTATATTCACATTGACAAATGAGAATAGCACACACGTATTGTGAAGATAATAACTGTATTTTCAATATAGGATGCATCCAAATCCTCCTCAAGGCATTAGTGGTACACTATATAGGGATATTGTGGTTCTACTTAAAGGAAATTTTTTTTCCTGATATACTTAAGGGGGAATTTTTTATTTATTTACTTTTTTGAGCATCAAGGACATCCAACTGATAGGTGAAAACTAATATTTTTAAACGTAAAGTTCACCAAAATAAGTCATATCTTTCTTAACAAGTTTTTTTGTAATTGGCTTTCTTTATTTTGTTATTTTGGGTTTTAAAAACTCGTTCTCTCATTAAATACAAAAAGACAACGTCTATTTATTAAAAAAAAAAAGGACCAACGGTGAAGCGTTGGGCAATCAGACTCATAATTGATTAGGCCCATACTTTATGGGCTCCTGACTGGGTATAAAAGTATGGGCCTATTTGTAGTATGTCAAAAGGAGCATTCATCTCTAGAATCTCAATCTAGGGTTTAATCATTCTGTGAGAGAGACCGATATTTCTGCATTGGAGAAGCCATGTTTCCAGGGATGTTCATGCGTAAGCCCGACAAGGCTGCTGCGCTGAAGCAGTTGAAAGCTCATGTGGCCATGTTCGGCGCTTGGGTCGTTGTAATTCGAGTCACCCCTTACGTCCTCCACTATCTCGTCGGCGAGAAGGATGAGCTCAAGCTTGAATACTAGGCCCTCATCCCACACTCCTTCCCCAGGTAACGAACCAATTTTAGTTGGACATAGCGATTGTAAAATCTTCATACTTTGTGAATCAATCTGTTTTGACGTTCGGCGTTTAACCGATAAAGAGGAATGACTTCTTTTTGCATTGCTTGCTGCTTTCCGCGGATCAATTTCTTTCTTTATTTTCTTTTTGTTCGTTTTCTTCTCTGTTTTAGAAGTGTTCTAATTCTCCTGCATTCTATTTATTTCTTATATTAAAGGATTAAAGTCATATGGAATTAAATTCAAGATTCATATGATTTAATTCAATTAATTGAGATCACTGATAACTAGTTGAAGCACATGGTAAATCTTCGTTGAAAAGTGTAATTTATCATCTTTTTTTGTTTTCATTTTATAATATGAGGGATTCCAGCACCAAAAACAGGGAAGAAAATTCTAGTACTTCAAGACCGCGAGATGGACGTCTCCAACCAAACCTTCCCTCTTCAATCCCTGCCCTCTCTCCACCTAAAACGATTCTTAAAACCCATCCTAACGACTCTAAAATTTTCCGTGCTGATGGAAACACCCAAATAGCCTCTTGTGTGTATTTATCATCCAGCCAATGGTACTATATTCATCTGTTCTCCAGCTTCCCCAGCTATTTCTTCCTCATGTGCCTTAATAATCCGTATCCCATTATAATCTTTTCCAGTTAATAGTAGCAGAAATAGTGTTGAAAACTGCTGATGTGATCTAGAGTTCGGGTAAGGAAGAAGAACATCTGCTTAGATTGAGTGCATATGATATGATTGCTTTTACACAGGGCGATACTTATGACTTGGACCGTTCACTTATTCATGCTAAGGTTATTAAATGACTGGCTGGCCTCCTTAATTAAGATAAGGAGATGATATGTGCATTGGGAGCTTGGAGTGGGTGGTATGCTGAGTTTGGATTGTCTCAGTTTGTGGCGGGAGAATGTGTCATCTTGAGTAAATCCTGAGATCACCTGAAAAATAAACAAACTAAATTTAGGAAATGTGTTCACAATGATTCGTCCACAACTGGGGGCTATCCAAACGCTGGTATGCCAGTTTCACGTCTTACTAATTAGTGCCTCCATTAGTTTCAGAAGTATACTAAATCTAAGTTGTATGTTTGGGCATATTTCTTCTTGCTTCTGCGAAATGAGAATCATGGTTATTGTTTGAGCATATGTTTTATGTTATGTAACTTCATTCTGTTTCAATAGGTCCAGTTGATGTTGGCGGAGAAGAACGGGATTTGGGTTGTGGAAGCAGTTTTTGGTGTTAGCTATCATATATGTCTTGAGTTCAATTGTGTACATTTGCATTAAGGATGGTGGTGAACTGTGTAATGCGGCTATTGGACAATTTAATATTGTTTTTCTGTGATAAGCCATGAAGAGCAGCGTCTTGACACATCAGTAGCCTGCTGCATTTTGACCATGTTGTTCTAAAGTGGTATCGCTTCATTTAGGACTAGATTTCTTCAATCTTCATACTCTGCATCGAAAAAAAGAATTCTTTATAAGAAGGTTTAGTTACGGGTTGTTGAAATGTAAGTTGTAGTTTAATAAGTAAAATGTAATAGATAATTTTTATAAATAAAGAGTAGCTCATCAACCATTACCCAGTTATGCGTATTTCATAAAATTTTAATAACGAAATTATGTTATTAAATATATTTCTCTTATCCCTTAGAAAGCGTAGGCGTGCATTATTTTGCTAGGCACCAACAAATTAATTTGTGACTCGGACAATCGTAGGGTGTTTACCATCATCTACTACGACTCAGTCCCTTGCAAGTAATAACCATTCAAATCAAATAAGACAATTCCATATCGTGATAGAAAATTGGAAGAAAAATAAAAGAAGTTATATCATCCAGGCAGGTCGAGTTTTTCTTGCTCGCTACTCTCCAAATAGGAGTTAAGACTCGATCTAATTTCGGCGCTACAGACTACACTCTACAGTAAACCTTCTTTTATTTTTTATCGTTATTTTTTTTCACTGAATTGTAACGTCTTTTTTTCTTTTTAATTTTCTTAATTTCTTAATTACACAAGTTAATTCTAAAAAAATTAGTAGTTAATTTAGTTCTTCTGATGTCCTGGATGATAGATATATATATATATATATATATCGTTATTTTTTCCCACTGAATTGTAACGTCTTTTTTTCTTTTTAATTTTCTTAATTTCTTAATTACACAAGTTAATTCTAAAAAAATTAGTAGTTAATTTAGTTCTTCTGATGTTCCGTCATATGTAACTTGCCACTATCCTCAGTCATCCTTAATTCATATTAGACAGTCTTGCGTATGAAGAATTCCATTATCAACATTACATCCTTTTTTTTCTTTTTGTGTATTTTTCTCTTGAGATAAATAAAAGCATTAGACATGTTTTTGGGTAAGCACAAAATATACAAAAAAAAAAAGCAGGTTTTATTCAACTACTCTTAGTTTACTGAAGCTAAATACAGATGATTAGGAATGAACCCTTCCCCCTGTTTTACTTTTACGGCTCCAAATACCATATTCACACTTTCACAAACAAACCAAAGTGATCACTACTCTCAGCTTGGCATCTGAGTTTGCAGCATTTCTTTCCTTAAAGCTATGGCCATTTCCTGGTTTCCCTGTCTAATGTACCCATTGATAAAACCACCATATATCTCTGAATTTGGTTGAAACCCTCTTCCTACCATCTCAGCCTGAACCCTCAGTGCTTCTTCCATCCTTCCCTCATAACATAATCTCTTTATCAAGGCCTCATAACTCGTTTCCTTAGGCAACAAATCAAATTTATCCACTACACACCTGAGAAACTCTACAGCTTCATCAACCCTACCCTTCTCGCAAAGTAACCTGATCATTAGGTCAAGGGTTAAAGCCTCTGGCTTAAAAGTCTTCCTACACATATCCTTATAAACAAGAATAGCCGTATCAATGTCTCCAATATCACAATACCCCTTGATGATATGTTCATAAGTGGCAGCAGTACTTTCTATACCATTCATTGCCATTTCTCTGAAAAATTCTTCAGCCCTTCTAACATTTCCAGTCTTGCAAAATCCACCAATCATGGTATTATAACTCACTACGTCAGGCTCCATGTCTTTAGTTCTCATTTCTTCCCACAACTTCTCAGCGTCTTCCATTCTTCCTGCTTCACAAAATGCAGCCATCAATACAGTATAGCTATAAGCATTGGGAACACAGTTCATTTCACCCATTTCGTCCCAAATCTTCTTCACCTTCTCAATCGAACTGTTCTGATAGCAGCACAACAGTAATGCGTTATACGTATACACATTCGGCATAACTCTAACATCACTTTTCAAATCTTTCTCACTTTCCTCGTCTAACCGAAAGGCCTCCCTGTAAATTTCATATCCCGCTTCAACCCCTCGACGTTGGCAAACGCAATAAATCAGAGAATTCAAGGTACTGACTTTCAGGTTAATCCTGCGGGACCGTAACAATCTCATGATTTCAATTGAAGGGTCCACCTTTTTTGATCCCACACAAGCTTTGATCAACAAATCGAACACAAATGGAGCCGATCCGCAATCTTTGTAAGTCTTAACGAGATTCTCAAATACCTTCAATGGCGTCGACCTGAGATTACCCTCGTCATCATTCTCCTGCGATTCCGAAGCACGAATAGCCATCCGAATGATGTCCTGAGCATGCGATTTGAGACGGCCACGAGCGAGAACGTGGATGATTGTGGAATAAGAGGCGAGGTTGTGGTCACAGCGAGATTTGCTGAAGCGGAAAAACTGGAGTGCGAGATGGGGTTTGTTCCTAAGTTGGAGAGTGATTTTCGAAAAATCGGCGGGATCGAAGCCATTGGGGTAGAGAGAACGGAGGTAGCTCCAACGAGACTTGGAACGGTGGTGGGTGAGGATCGAAACGGCGGTAGTTGCGGCACTTTGGGTGGTGGAGGCCTCATCGGAGGGCGGTGGTGTTGAAGAGTAAAAGAAGAGGGGCAAGGATTTGCGAGCTTGGGATGCGAAGGGAAAACGCTTAAGGAGTTGAGCCGCCATTGATAGGAACGTAACTGTGAGCTCAACACAGAAATCGGATCATGTAGCACTAACAGGGTCTCAGATCAATGATATCACATTAATCCAGAAGCCCATCCTAAGTACACATGAATGGGTGACACACGAATAAAAATCAAAACCAGATTTGCAGTTGGGAACAATGCAGAACTGAGAATGCATCTCGTTCAATGACTCCACCAGAATATGGAGAAGGAGTATGTGAGAAATTCTGTACCGGATTTGTCAAAGGCATAGCATAAACATAAAAACCTAGCTACCTCATGTCAGTCTCTTTTTCTTCAAGGGATTGACAGATTCATTTTAAGGCACTCCAATTCAACAATGGAGGAAGCACAAATTTTCATGGATCATTTAGTGAAATTACACGGAGCGTCCCAGTCCATTGTTAACAGGTAGCAACGCTATCTTTAGTGGAATTATAACAATTTGATTCATGTAATACCACTTAAGCTTGTCTTTGGTGTTAGGGTATTTTGGGATTTTTTCAAGGGATTTGTAGGAGATTAGAGAGTATTAAATTCATTTTTTTATTTGGTTAAAAATATTGAAAAGAATTGGGAGAGGTTTAGGGCCATGGTTTTCTATTTTATTGTTATGATTGTTTTGAAAAATAAGTTTAAAAAATGAAAAAATAAAAAAATCTGTTTGAATAATTATTTTTAAAATCATAACTAGTGAGTGATAGATGAGTTATTCAAAATTTATAACTTTACCATTAATGAGGTGGGTGTTTCTTATCTTTTTTTTGTATTTTTCAGAATAAAAACTATAAAACACTTTAAAGTTGTTTTGAGTTTTCTATTTTTTTATTTTTCTGTTTTCTAAAATAATTTATAAAAAATATGTTTACCAAACAAGTTTTCTAAGCTTTCTGTTTCCAAAAATAGAAAAACTGTCTCAGAATCAAATATGTCTTTAATTCCCTTTCTTACTCCTTTATAAATTTTTTCAAATTAGGATTTTTTTTTAGAGATAAGAAAATATTTATTACATGTCCCTTCAATCATTTTTTAATCAAATAAAATTTCATTAAAATTTTTTTAATTTCCTTTTTCCCAATCCTATCAAATAAGATAATTTTAAAATTTCTCCAATTAATTTTCTTTCAATCCTCCCCATTAAAAATCCCTCTAATTTTATTTTTTTCCTATTTCTTTGATTGAGCCAACAAACCTTTAGGAATAATGGACCAAATTGGAAAAAGAAATTTTTTTATGTGGCAACTGAGAAATGAAAATGCGTTTTTTATTTTATATTTTTTTAATTGATGACATGGCATTTACCTTCGCATTTAACGGCCCATGGTACACTATTGGGTTAGTTAAAGCTTTTAGTGGACAACAGACAAAAGAATTACATAACCGTTTGGAATGAAAAGCAAAACACTGATCACTAGTCTAACTTTTTAATTTGGAAATTAAATGGTACTTCCCCTTTTTTAACAATTAACACTTATAATTAATATTTTAAAATTATGCATGTAGATTAAAAAAAGTTAATAAATAACCTATAAATTAATAAAATATAATTAAATTTTACTATAATACCCTTGTTAATTAGGTAATATTATTTCATACTTCTTATTTCTTTTATTATTATTTCTTTCATTATTATTAAAAGATAAAATTGTAAAAAAATACTATTATTTTCAAATTCTAAAATGACAATTATTTGAAAACAAAAACAAATGTAAAAAGTGTCAATTGTTTTAAAATAGAGAAAGTAAATATTAAGCCAATTTCGCAGTTTCATTGGCTCATTGATAATTTTGGCCATACCAAGAAAAACAAGAAACAAGCCAAGTAACACTGAGAAGAGACAGCTAGTAATTAGCTAGCTAATAAGAATTTGATGTGTAATTGTACCACCACCTTCTAAAATGTTCAAATGCTTCTGTGATAACTGTTTGGGTTAGTAGGTACATTTAGGATTGGTGACTTTTTTGGCCACCAAGTAAAGATTGGTCGCTTTTGGATCCCTACAATATGCATGGTAAGTGTTCAGCTCCAAGTCAAAGATGACAGGGAGAAGATTCACTCACCCAGACTTTGAATGCCTGAGATATTCTCAAGAACATACAATATATCAACTAGTTGTACAAGGAGCCACAAAAAATTTTCTGAGGTGAGCTGTTACAAGTAGTAGAGTCCAGTGTCATCCATTTTGATTCCAGACTCTTTGCATCACTTTCTCCCAAATGCCCTCTCATAGTGCTGCTGCACTATACATGCTGTTAAATTGCTTGGTCAGCAAGGCCAGGTTACTAATCTGCGAAGGTCGCAAATCCAAATCACCTACTGCCATTCATTGAGACAATATCAGATGTGGGCACACCGGATTGCAAGACCTCTCCACAAAGCTGAGAAAACAAGTGCTCCATCTACAAAATGACTTCTCTAACGCACAACTCCCCAACTCCAACAGCAACACAACTCATTTATCCAAGCCATATTTGATATTTTGAACTAATCACATATTGTGTGCTTTGAGCACTCATTCTTGCTTGAGCATCAGTTATGCTGCCCCAATTTGGACTTTCAAAATTGGCAGACTATCCTGTGGTAAGGATAAATTTCAAAATTCACAATCATAATCCTTGTTTCACCAATGATCTCCACATGAACAATCCCCATTCTTGAAATGGTGGAATCTGCTATTATCCCGCACAATGATTTCCCTTCCAACAATCTTTGCTATAAATTTAATTGCCGTATGGCAGTCCACACAAACCCGAATATTCTTAATTACCCGGATGGTTGAGCCAGCAGGAGTGCTAATAATGCCATATGCTATGGCGAGTCTCTCACTATGGGTATGTAATAAGAATCTTTTTTGATCCTCATCAACATCATGGAGAACCTGATCAGTGTCAGGAACATAACCTTCTTTTTCCATCTGCTCCAATAACACATTCAATGCCTCATTTATTTTGCCATATTGTGGATGGGACTCATCTCCAGCCATAAAACAATGCATGTTGTTTCTAGCCTCGATCCAGCTGCATGCTGGTGTCTTCTTCATGCCCTTTTTCCTCATTTGGATTCTTAAATTTGCAGCATCTTTCCATCTTTGGGCAGCTGAATATATATTTGACATCAAAACATGAGCACCCATGTTTTCAGGATCAATCATTAATATCTTGTTAACAACCTTCTTGGCTAATTCAACATTCTTATGAACTCTACAAGCAGCAAGCAATGTTGACCACACACTTCCGGTTGGTGGAGGTACTTCCATGCTAGAAATAAAACGATAGGCTTCCTCCAACTTTCCAGCTCTACCAAGCAGGTCTGCTACAGCAGCATAATGCTCCAGGCCAGGAACAATACCAAAATCCCGTGTCATACCATTTAAATACTTCCAAGCTTCATCTTCCAACCCAGCATGACTACAAGCAGTTAAAACAGCCACAAATGCCACATAGGTTGGCTCTACTCCCTCTGCTAACATCTGCTCAAAAAAGTAAACTGCATCAAGGGCATGCCCATGTAGAGCACATCCCATTATCATGGCAGTATATGAAACAATGTCATGTGTCTTTATTTTGTCAAATATATGCCTGGCCATCTTAATGTTGCCACATTTAGCATACATATCCACCAGAGAACTTGCTATAAACTCGTTATCATCAAACCCTATTCTAATAACATATCCATGGAGCTGCTTCCCCAAACTTTGGGTTGTCAAGTGAGCACAAGCTGGTATGATACTTGAGAAAGAAACATGCATTGGTTTGACTTTTGCGTTCAACATTTGACGAAAGAACCATAGCCCTTGATCAAACTGACCATTCTGCACACACCCAGCAATAATAGAGTTCCATGAAATGGCATCTCGCTTAGATAATAGGTTAAAGACACGAAGTGAATATTCCACTTGAGTACATTTAGCATACATATCAATTAAGCCACTTCCAATGAAAACATCCACAACAAACCCATGCCTAATAGCATAGCCATGAATTTCTTTTCCTTTAATAATATCAGCATACTCTGCAAAAATTGGAAGAATGCTTGACAATGTGAAGGTATCAGGCTTCAAGTTTGCATTTCCCATCTCCCTAACCATAGTTAATGCTTCTTCATACATCCCATTTTGTGCATTTCCGACAATAATAGTGTTCCAGGAAACAAGATCCTTTATTGGCATCATCTCAAAAACCTTTCTAACATTATTTATTTTCACAGCAACCATGTCAGCCATTACAACATTACTTTGATTAACATGATAAAAAAAATTAAAACCAGCATCACCTTTTACATGAGAATTGATACCCAGGAACTGTCCTTCATAATTATTCACTGATTCACGTGAATTATTATAATTCAAGATCAAATTACCATCAGCTTCTCTCTCTACATTGCCCGCAAAAAACTGCGTTCTTTCCTTCAATTCTAATTCACCAGAGACTATTTCGCCATTTGATCCAATACACTTAAATAAATGACTCTCATGTTTAGCATTTTCCCTTCTTTCAGGAAATCTTTCAAGCATTTTCTTTGCAGAAAGATTATTTTTACAAAATTTACCCAAACTCTGAAATTTTGAATACATATTCATCAGTGCATTACCAGTGTATAAATCAAAATCCAGACCAAGACGGATGATACACCCATGCACTGACTCACCCAACCTCAAGTCCTTCAGCAATATACATGCTTTAAGCACAGAAGGAAACACATGTTTATCTGGATGAATACCCAATGCCCGCATCTCATTAAAAGATGCCAACGATTGAATGGAAAGGCCGTGAAAAGTGTAGCATTTAATGATAGATTTCCAAGCAAGAGGTGGAGGAGACTGCAGGCTGTCAAAGAGACGAACTGAATCATGTAAATGGTTCAAGTTTGAGTAGATTGAAAGTACAATGGAATTGTCAGAGTGAAATATTCCCTTAATCTTAAGAATTTGTGCATGGAATTGTTTGGCAAGATAGGCGGAAGTGATAGTATTTGGGTTTTTTAGAATAGTTCTTACTAGATTTTGAGATGAACCCATTGATCTAACAGGATCTTAAAGTAAACATGGGATGGAGTACTAATGAAATTGGTGATTCAAATGAGTAGTAGCAAGAAGCCAGTTGCACTGAAGTTAGAATATGGCACACTACACTGCTTTAGTTTTTTGCTGGATTGAGATACTGCAAAATTTTGAGGACGATGTTAGTATCAACATCAAAAGAAGGATCATCAAAAACGAAAACTCAGGCAATTTATGGAGATATAGTGCAATATGATGTCAACTGTAATTAATGATATATTCTAAATAGCTTACACAAGACTCCAAGGATGCAAAAATTTTAGAATTCCTGATTCTCCTGTTTTGTATGTCTTTTAATGAGTTTTTCCTTTTATCCCAAATTAAAAGAAAGAAAAAAAAATTGAAGTAGTCAATATAATCTCAATCCACCAGATAGGATTACAGTGGATATCCTGGTCCTTTACGAGAATCCAAATAGACAAATAACTGTCAATTTGAGCCAAAGAAAAAAGTAAGGTCTTATTTATAAAGGTGTCACATCCCAAAGAAAGGTGTGACTGGCATGGAGTGCAAGATAAACCTCACACCGTTAACAAATCAATCATTTCCAATTCTGGCTAATTGATGGAGACCACTTTACTTAATTAACATAAATACCATGTCCATATAACAATGTTCATTGAGTTTTATAGAAATTTCGACAGAACCTCCCCTAAAAGTTGAACCTCTCATATTTTCTATAACAGCCAATATCCAGTATTGCATCAAAGGGAGATCCACTCTCTATGTGCAAAATACAAACATAAAGGTAGGGATCCTACCAACAAACTATGTGGTGCTACATCTATAGTTACAACAAAACAATGTATCCAAAATACTTCAAGATAAATTTCAACCTTACAGCTCATGTTACTCACCAAATAGGAAGGGGCAGGCTCATCAAGATAAACAATGGTATCCCACGCTATAGTGCTGATAAAGGGGCAGGCTCAATTATACTATATAAAACACCAAATGATCACTGAGAAAATAGCGTCCCACAACAAATAAAACCACAATAAAGTAGTGAAAATAAATCAAACATTTGACTTTTAGTTGAATTAACATAAAAATTAAAAAATAACATTTTAGATTTTCTCTTGAGAATTTACATGTACTCATTATATAAAATAGGTGAAGAAATAAAATAGCTTAAATAAAAACTCAAGTTTATTAGAACATTTGTTAATGGTTTATTGATATGGCAAAATTTTCAAGTCAAAGTTAGTTTATAGCTATGCACAAAATACAAATAACACGACAAAGTACAACTTATAAATTAAGAGTGGGAGGATATTCACTCATTGATTAGACAACACAATGACAAGTTTTGCTCTCCTTAGCGACCTTTGAATGAGATTTTTACCCTTAAAGCATCCTAGTATCCAAAGGGTTAAACTATTATTAATCTATCTAGAAACTCCTAGAAAATCATGATAATATGATTAATTTGATATTGATCATGGTATTTTGTGTCTAGCCTTGAGTTTGCACCAAAGGAAAAATAATCTAAGGATAATGCAACAATTATGTCTTGCCTCTTTTTAAAATACCTATTAGCTCCTAGTAAAGAGTATTCAAATGATTCCAACCAAAGCTCCATAATTCATCATTCTAAAGTCTATTCATATCAATAAAATTCATTGATTTTTCTCCACTTCACATGACAGCCCCTGTATTTGGTCAAATAGATATCAAAAATTTGCAACCTGAGCAAATAGTGGCTCGTCCAATCTACCAATTCACTTACATCACTTTCCAATCATGAGAGAGATAAAATTCACTTGATTTTTCAGCACCCAACAGTTATTTTCAAGAATGGCACGCTTCAGCAATCCAAGGTCCTCTCAGTTTAACATTCACAGCCATTCTATAACATATTCAATTTGATTCAAGTAGTTTGACTCTGAATAAGACTAAGACAGCTTAAAGAACACCTTCGTAACACTTGCACACCGATAAGAAGGTTGAATATCACATAACTTATAGCCAAATGAAAGTTGCCATTATAAATTAATGGCTACTAATCCGTTTAAATAATAAATCTCTTCTCCTTTTAAGTATTTCATCTAACATTTGGTGTTCACTTAGTAACATAATCATAGAAAAAAATCCTACCCTTTAAATCCTTTCCCCAAGCAACATACAAGCATGAATCAAGTTCTACCAAACACTTAAAAGAACAATTTCACCAGTCCATGCAGAAGTCCCCAGTGTCAAATTCATTAGACGCTTAAAGGGGAAACAAACGAAATTGACCCTAACTATATACGTATGGAGATGTTAATCTGAGAGTAAAGATGAGATGGGAAAACCTAAGAAGAAGAGTCCTAAATCCTTCAAATTCGGCCAGCCACCAATGCAATCCTCTCCCCTGTTCATAATTGCGAAAATGGCGAAAAAATTCACAACACCGAAGACGAGTTCGCACAACTATTGGGATGGCTTTCTGCGTTTTTTTTTTGGCACACTGCCGCAAAAATCCCCCCGCCCCGCTGCTCTTCAATCTCGCTGAAGAGCTCCTCCTACGTTAAAAAAATCAAAAAAGAAAAAAAAGAGCTACTCCTAAAATGTCCAAAATAAAAAAGTTTCCTTTCCATTGAAATACATGACTTATTTCTCTTCATGACTCCTTATTTAACACTCCCTCTAGTCTTTAATTTCTCATATTAATGGTAGAGTTAAAATTAGTTGATTATTTTAATTTTTTAAAAATTATAATATTTTTTAAAAATTATTTTTATTTAATTTTTTTTATTTTTTTAGAATGAATTAAGTAAATGTATTTTTTAGAAATGTACAATTTCTAAGTTATTCTTTTGATTAATTCATAGGCCTAATAATCTTAATATGGTAAACTTAAAAGGAAGCTTGGATTATTGTATGAAATCCATGATAAAAAAAGCTTGAAAACTCGAGATATTATTTTCTTTTCTCAATAATTAAATCGTATCAACGTTTTCATATCATGTATAAAAAGAATTATTGAAAAAAGTATAACTTGCCAAATTAAGCTTTAAAGATAAAATAATAAACCTAATCACTTTTTTTTTCATTCAGTATTACTATTTATTATTTATAATAAATGAGAAACAATTTTTTTTTAAATATTTCTTAACTTCAGTCTTCGCAATTGAAGGTATGGTTCAAATTTGCCTATTTTTTGGCAGGTAACATGAAAATAGAAGAAAGTTTCTTACAACATCAATATTTCAATATATCAATTAATATATTAACATCCAATATATATATATTTAAGTTTATAATAAATCATATTTTTCATAAATCGTAAATACTGCAAATTATCTCAGTGCAAAAAATTATATCTAATTTGTTTAAAAATAAATTGAGAAGGAGAAAGATTACATCAAATTGAATTACTAATAATTTTTTGGGACCAAAGTTACTAATAAATCAAGGGCCTACAGGAAAAACGCAGCGCCTTTTTTTTTTTGTAAATTCAAAAGCAAAATGCGTTCTAGAAGCATCGGCAACATATGATTGCTTAATAATCGCCTATTGAATGGACTCATAGGATAACTTGGTTTGTGAAACTGTCCAATGATTGTGTGAAGTTTCAGGCACAACTAGAAAGCTATTCTCATAATACTGCTCATGATTTGTCCATAAAATTGCCCAAGTTGACTTTGGCCAGTAAAGTGATAGTAAATACTTAAGGGGAAAAAACAGCAGCAAAATGGTGAATTTATGATATTTTTAAGCAATATTAAAAAATAAACTTACTGATCGTTTTTGCTTTTTTTTGACCTTCTTTTCTTTTCAGAAAAATTTCAAATACTTTCTACGGAGGTAACATATTTTCAAAATGATACTTCAAAATTAAAAATATGTGTGGATCAATTAGAGATTTGTGTCCATAAGTTGTTTATGGTACCGATTTTGAAATATGTTGCCTCCATGTTATCCATTTAGAATTTTTCCTTTCCTTTTTTCTTCTCTTCACTTCTAGAAAGAAACTGGATAACGAAGTGCCGAGGTGATACCTATTTCACTCCATTACAACATATTTGTGTCTTTTTTGCTTTACTGAAACAATAAAATTCCTTCTTATCCATTCCCCAGTCTACACACCTCCAAACAGAGGACGAAAAAAAAGACAGCAATTCTAATATCTTTCACCTGATCTTAGATAACTCACAAATCCATCTCATAAGATTCTTTGTTACGTTTGGCATTCAGATAGATGTGGTTCTCTACATTTATATTATGATTCAAGGAATTTTTTCAATCAGTTTCCTAAGTCTCCCTTCCTCTTTCAAATCATGTGCACGCAAAACTGAGAGAATTTATATTGTAGTGCAGTTACAAAAGATAGTCTGAAAGACTAAAAAATAGGAAGAAATAATTTCGTCATTGAAAAAGAGAGAGCAGAGATCAGTACAGATGAAGCAGAGCAGAGAACAGCTTTTCACTTCAATCTCTTGAACTTTCAAGGACAAATTCTGTGGAAGACTTGGAAGAAAGTAACCACACAAGTGAGATATAAACTGGAAGATTCCTGATGTTTCTGTTTCTGTACCAAAAGAAACAAAAAGAAAAACGGTCAAAAATTGAAAAGTTTAGAACAGAATAAAGAAAAGAAAGTGGAAAAAAAAGCAGTACCTGGACCTTATAGGTCCTTTGGGTTGCTTGATTCTCCTGATCTTCAGTTCTTCAAACAGGAAATACTGTGGAGCACTGACTCAAGGGTATTGATTCTCCTCAATCATTCACCTTGCCCACTATGAAATATCTATCTACTTGTAAAATTTATTTAATTTCACGCTCAGATGATGTTTGAATTATTGAACATATTTAAGTGATAACCTGGGAATTCACAAATAATTTCTTATAGCTTCACCACAAAAGGTAGGATAGCTAGAACTTAATGGTTTGTCCATCATGCAACTTTGATCAAATTGGTAATATGATTGTTTCATTCAGAAAAATCCCGTATAGTATAGTCAACCTGACTTTTCATCAATATATCAATATTGATCATAAAATTTATAGCAGGTTAAATTATTTATAAGCTATAAGCAGTGCTGCTCATGCTTCAGATTTTGTATAATGCATAAAGAAAAAAAATCTAATCAGGATAGAAATATTAATTAAATGATATATATGTACGGATGAGTCCCTCACACATCAACATACAGAGGAATGAAAACACAAACCTGACTAGAATTTCTATCCCAAAACATCGACATAAAGTTTAGAAAGTCACTATTTTAAAAAAGGAATGTATTCTTTATTTCCTTTGAAAACTTTAATTACAGTGATTGCTTGCGTGTGATTACTCATTCTCCCTCGTCTTTAACTTTCAATTGTTTCTTTAAAATGAAGAAACTGTCCCTTATATGATCTGCATAATAACCATTTCTTAACTGCAGTGCAAATCAAAAAACTTGTGTAACAGGTTGCAGCTTAACAAAACTTTAGAACCATCACCATGTAAAGTAAAAATTGGTATATATTCTTTCGTGGGACAAGGCCTAATATACCTTATGCTTTGCCTCCTCGGCTTCTTGATAACGCAGGGATTCCCATGAACTCTATTCAGAATTCACCACCATTTCCGGAGGAACAAATCCTTTCCAATTGCTTCATTCACAAGCCAATTTCCCAAACTTCAAATCACAACTTACTAGCCTTCAAAAGCAGCTCTAGTTACCCTCAAGCAACAAAAGTCCAGATCAGACTCTTCATATCATCCATCAGTTTCTCAATGTATTCCTCAAACAAACCTCAAAAATACATAAACACGTCCATGAAAAACAGTGAGATATCCCATTTCGGTCATCCACAACACAAGCTGAGTTTCGAGTACTCACAATTCCCATTCAAATGCGATGGCTGCAAGGAAGTCGGGATCGGCTCGCGCTACAAATGCTCCATCTGCGACTACGACCTCCACATGCACTGTGCGATACCTTCCCCTTCCATCTACCACCCGTTCTACCCAAAATGTTCTTTCCAATTCCTCTCTCGCCCACCGGGCAACACGCCACGATTCTGCAACGCGTGTGAGAAGGGCGTATCAGGTTTCGTCTATCACTGCCCAGCGTGTGGATTCGATCTCCATCCGTGCTGCGCGAAGCTTCCAATGGTACTGGACGATGGCGAAGTGAAGCTGTATCTGTATCAGAAGGTGAGCTCGGCGTGTCACCGATGCGGGAGGAAGGGGCGAAGCTGGAGTTACAGATCGAAGTGCAAGAGCTACAATCTACATGTGGCTTGTGTGAGGGAGATGCTGGTGGAGAGTTGGCCTGAGATTTATATGGGAAGCAAGAAAGGAAGTAGATTGGAGAGTGAGATTCCTAGCCTGAAGAACACGCTTCAGAGCAGCCATGGTAGCAGCAGAAGCAAAGGGAAGGTGAGGAAGTGTTGTGAGATGGCGGGGATGGCTGTTCAGTTTGTTGTATCAGCAGTGCTGGGAGATCCGACGGTCCTGATTGGTGGGATTGTGGGGTCCTTGATATCACGTGCTTGATGGAGTAGTGTCCATTCAACGGTCCAAATTTATCTTTGCATGACTGGTGATGTAAGTGTGGTGCTGTTGCTGCTAAATGTGGTTTGAACTTCGAACTCTGTTGTTATAAACTTACAGCGTATAGGACTATCTATGTAAAGCTTTTGTAATTTAACAGTAAATCTGTCCTATAAGAAGGTATGTCTAGTACGAAATTTAAGATTTTATTGTTAAATGCAATTCCAGTGTTCCTTCAATTCCCCATCATGAGATGCTGCTGTTCTTTACACTTTTTGTCTGGAGTTCCTTCCTCCAATACTTCCCCACAGAGTTTTCAGTTTTGTTTCTTTAATCATGCGACTGTTCAATTCTGCTAAGTGATTACGATCTAGGAGAAGCCCCAGACCTTCTGGATACTTGTGTCTTCGAAGTATTCTCATCAAGTTTCAGAGATTCAAAGGAATTAGTTGCGAACTTAGGTGAAGAAGTAAGTAGGAGAGGAGGAGAATATAGAGTCTTAATGTCCCTTCAGAGGAAGAGTGGACCTAATTTTGGCCAGCTCAATCGGTATAACTACTAGTACAACCCGTTTAAGAATTAGAAGAAACTATTTTTGTCTTAAAATTGTAAGAACTAGTTTTCCTCCCCGTGCCATGGGTAGAGGGATGTTATATCTAATTCTAAGATATTGAATTCAATTAAGTCTAGTTCATAATTTAAGCAAATTCAATTTTAAGGGACTATTTACTTCATTTAAACAAATTCAGTGCAGGCATGGTTAAAAAATAAAAATGACAAAATATTATAATGTAGGAAGAGATATAGTTTGATGGTCATACTCGCAAATAATAAAGAAGCATGTAGGTGTAGAGCTAGTAATATGAGTCAAACTCAATGGGTCAGCCAATTTAACCAAATAAAATAGGCAGATTGAGATTTAAAAATGAAAGTTTGAAAGGAAAACAAGTTTTTTGGATTCCACTCGTTTAGATTTAAACTTGGGAGGCTAGCCTGTTTTTCTTTTTTTTGTTTAAAATATTAAAAATATATATTATTTTATTAATTGGAATGTATGAATAATAAAATTTAAATATTATATTAATTTTTAGTAAATAATAATAATAATTAGTTGTATTAATTTAAATGATTATATAAAAAATTAAAATAAAATATATAAAAAAATATTTAAAAAAAGTAAAAAAGTCTATGGACCAGCCCGTAGACTCAATTCTGCGGACTTAGACTTAATAATACACGCCCATATGTAATACAGATTTTTTGGCTTGGGCCCTGGCAGACCGTTTCGAAGGGGCAGGTCAACCCAAGTTGCCAGCTCTATGTAGGCAAAACCAACAAAAATAGAAAAAGATTTAGCATAGAATCTGAGGCAGCAACAAGCACTGAATAACTAATGCAGAGTATAACTCCATCCCACTTTATTATATATATAAATTAATCATGGATTGTGGACCCTACCTATAAAGAATGAGGAAAAAATGGACCCGACATATAAAATAAAATATAATGTAGCAAGGGATAAGGTTTGTGGGTTACACCCGCAAAGAATAGGGAAACACACAAGCTCATGTAGCCAAAACATGGAAAAGAAAGAAAAAGGCCTACGATGGAAACCGAAGCAGCAGCCGGCGCAAAGCAAAATATATGAAAGAAAACAAAGAGAAGAGAACTAATAATGGGAGCCAGGCCGATTCAAACTCTGATTAATCCAAATCTAGTCAAATCGAGCCACAAATGAGGGTACCTCTCCTAAAAGTATTTTTCTGCATTCGTACGATCTCAAATTTAAGATATTTTGCTTAAATGAAACCTAATCCATTCTACTAAAACTAATATGAGTTGGGACATCTATTTACTTTAATATATATATATATTGATAATCAATAGAGCAGTAAATATAAATAAAACCTTCACTGACAGAAATTATATCTCTGATCATCTTTCAACTATGCATATTGTTAACAACTGTTATCCTTTCCAACCTGGTACAAAAGTAACATTATTAATAGCAATAAAATGAATATTCATACAACAGAGTATTACAAACACAATCACCCAACACACTAGCTCACTGGCATAAATACAGAAACACTGGACTGCTTAGGGCGGAACTCTATCAACCGTTTTGAACTCGAGAGGAAAGGACGATACAAGTTGTAAAGACTCTGCAGAGTCTAAGAGGAAGGTTTCATTTCGGTTTTGATGGCAGCAACTAGCTGATCATAAGCTACTCCCCATGCATTCTTCATGTCTGGTGACCACATTTCTGGCACTGCCTCTTTTATGGTTTCCAAAAGTGCAAACTTTGTAACCTTAACAAAAGGGAAGACCAGGTTAAACATTAATCTTGTGGAAAAGAACTCACTAATCAGATAGATATTGACACCTGATTAAGTAGATTCTTTGGTAAATATAGTCTGTTTCTATCAACAGAGATGTAAGCATGTTAGGAGCGAATTTTTCTATGTTCATATGCCTATAAATGATGATTTAGTTTACCTAATTTTTGGTAAATTAGATCTATGTATAAATTTCTTTAGTGATGTTAGAGAATTCTCTGATGTTGAAGAACATGATGGTAATCAACTAAAAAACTTCATCTCTAACTGCGTCACTTTTCCAATTAGCAAATTGTGAAGTAAAATACCTCATAATGCTCGTCCACCACACCGCTTTTGAAATGAACAGAGCCTAATCTTTTCAAGGTTGATTCTCTCACAATGACTTTACCAGCCTTCCGCAGCTGAACTGCCGATTCACACGTCTGCAATAGTAATGTATAAAATATGAATGGTGCTAAAGCTATGATGGGTTATAAATAAAATAGTATATATAAAATAAAATATCATGGTAGTTTCATACATACAGTAAAAGAGTAAAGTTAATGGAGGTCAAAAACAGGGTAAGCTTACCATGACAAAGACATTCATAGCATGAGGCTTGAGCTTTGGGTTTTGCTCCAAAGGGACCTTTGGATCTCTCAAGAAGGAGAATAATTTCTGAGCTGATGGGGCAATCTCAAATATTCTAAAATTAAACAAAAAACAAAAAGAAGCAAAAGCTGTAATTAAGAAGGCAGCAGCTAAAGATGAAGTTGAAATAAAAACAGAGGATGAATCAGTAGAGGAGATTCCCACTTCAAGAAAAACTTGAGACCCAGCTCTGCAGAATTCTTCTTCATCACTTCCCAGGACTTGACCACGAGAGCTTCTTGCTCTTGGGTGAAACATATTCCGTCGGAGGCGCTCATCTTCTCAGGTAACAGTAGGATTTGGTAATGGGAATCGATGGTGTTGAGAAATTATGGGTTGGGGATGGGGTGGGTTGGGGTTCTTGCGGGGGTATTTAAGGAAGAAGAAAATGGCCCTTGAGGGCAATAGGGAGCCATTCTCATCCTATTGGGCTGTGAAGGTTGATGGTGAGCGGACGAAGCGAAGCTGATTAGCTCAATTACTAATAAAATACCAAAGACTCTGGAGATCAGATAATATGGAAGTATCGTTGTATTAGAGAAGAGAAGTGGCGACACGTAAAAGGAAATATGGTTGTGGAATTTAATTTCTTTTTTAATAGAGAAAAGGTGGATTCTAAACCAGGTGCTGCTGGCGGCGACACAAAACCAGTATCGTTGTATTAGAGAAGAGAAGTGGCGACACGTAAAAGGAAATATGGTTGTGGAATTTAATTTCTTTTTTAATAGAGAAAAGGTGGATTCTAAACCAGGTGCTGCTGGCGGCGACACAAAACCAGGATTGGACCGTTTGGCCACCTCACATAAGCACGTGTTCCGATCATTGACCCTTCGATGCGTAAGCTCTGAGAAATTGGCGTTTCTGTCTGTATATTTGATAATTATGTTTGTTTGACCCTGCAATTCCTCCATACCACTTGATTTTTTCTTTTTGCCCAATATGGCCTCTACTTGATGTGTAGTGAATGTTGGAAATATTTTGACAAAAGAATTTAAAAAATCAATGTAATGTTTATTTTCTAAACATAAAAATTATTTTTTATTTACATTTTTTTTAAGAAAATTTTTCAGTTAGATGTGACTTATGGGGCCAAGAATTCTGGTGGAATTATGGATCGGACAGAATCACAAATCCACCCCTCTTTCTATTTCCCTCCACCTGGATCATTCTGGACATGGCAGAGAAACTAAACTCTTTGTAGATTGTTTTGGGTCTATATCAAGCTAGTTCAGAGGCTTGGAGTGAGAGAACTGCTAGTTCAGAGGCGATGTATTGAAAATAATTTGGTACTTTGTTGGTCATCACAGGGATCATAGTCATATCAGTCTCCCAAAAAAAAAAACAACAGCAAATGATTAACTTTTATATTAAAAACTTGATTGATAGGAATTTCGAATTTTTTTTAAACAAAAATATGTTCAAAACTATATTCAAATAATTAAAAAGACAAATGATTAACTTTTATTTTAAAAAAATAATAAAAACTTGATTGATAGGAATTTTGAGTTTTTTTTTAAACAAAAATGTGTTCAAATAAACGGGCTTACAAATTTTAAATTACACAATTAATCAATTTTATAATATATCAAAATTATATCATTTTCATAATATGATAAAAAGGTTAAAAAATATGTGTTTAAAAAATTTTGTTTGGTCCAACATATATATTTAAAAAACATCTAAATAATATTTACATATTTTGATTAAAAAATAAATTATGTAATTTAATACTCAGTTAATATATGAGTGGATAGAGATGAAATATTCAAAATAAAGTGAAAATTAATGTAATGCAACCCTTTTTTTAAATTACGATGTAATGCAACTTTTGTTTTGAAAGAAGGGTTACGTAAGTCTCTAAAATGAAAAAAGAAAAGTATAGTAATATAAAAATAGAAGCTCAATGTATTATAGTACTAAACGATTTCTAAGGACATGTTTTGTAAATATGAAGTTATGAAATGAATTTTATGACAGAATAAAATGAGAGACAAATACTTATGCGACATATTTAGTATAGATTATCTAAATTTTATAAAAAAAAAAAATCGATGCTTCCCTCAAATAAAGAAAGTGGGCTTTCTTCCATTGATCAATTAGAAAAGAGCTTTCCTCACATATATGTTGAGAGGCTTTTAAAAATCCAATGATTTTAATTTTTTGGTTTGATTGGGAAATAATATTTTATAACTACATATACAACTCTTTTGAATGAGAAATCAAACTCAGTGGGGGTACTGTATATGTTTTCATTTTCAATTATTTAATAAAATCATTAAAAATATATATAATAACAATTATGACACATGAAATCATATTTTATTGAAAATTTACTTTTAAAATACTAACTTATTTAGTAATTAATAACTTTAAATTTTCAATTTGATTTTTGTTTGATTAATGAGTATAATAATAATAATTAATCTATTTAAATCAATGAAATATTATCATTTTGTATTTAATAATTATTATATTATCACTTAAAAATAGTGCTGGTTTCATTAAAATAGTGCAACCCAAGAGTTTTGAAGACTCAATTTGGATAGCGAAGAATATTATGTCATTTTGTCCATTTTAGTTTCTTTGTTTTTTTTCCTAATTCCTTTATACCAAACATACAATATAAAAGTAACATTCTTATGAAAGCCTCTTATCCACTGCCACACCCATTCCACTGTGACAGAAATCTCTACTACTTTCTCTCCGTTGCCAAGGCTCTCTCTCTTTACAACACCATCCTCAAACACCCCCCCCCCTCCTTTTCCTTTTGAGACTAAAACTGTAAAAATAAATATCTATAGTCAGGTAGTCGGGTAATTTTTTTTCCTGTTACTTTTGTAACCTACTACGCAATTATATGATTGTAGAGATCAAATTTTTACACTGTTATATTTGATATAAAAGACTGTTAAAACTGCACAGCTGCATATATAGCTGTATGACTATTGGAGATATGAGGGATTCCGCTAGTGAGACCTCTTCCCTGATTTCAACAGTGTTTTTGTAATCCTACAACTCTTGTCTTAGAAATGGAGCAAAATATTCTTATCTTAAAATTGTAGGAGTAATCAATAGAACAGTAAATATAAAAAAAACTTATATATCTTCATTATCTTCTACTACTGTTTAAAGCAAATATCTTTTCCAACCTGGTACGGAAGCAACATTAATGGCAACATAATGCATATTCATACAACAGAATATTACAAACTCAATCACCCAGAACACAAGCTCACTGACTTAAATTAATGCAGAAACACCGGATTGAAGATTAAGGTGGCACTTTATCAACCAATTTTTGAATTCGAGTCTAAGAGGAAGCTTTCATTTCGGCTTTGATGGCAGCAGCCAGCTGATCATAAGCTACTCCCCATGCATTCTTCATGTCTGGTGACCACATTTCTGGTACTGCTTCTTTTATGGTTTCCAAAAGTGCAAACTTTACAACCTTAACAAAACCCCAAGATTAGGGTATTCATTAATCTTGTAAGAAAAGAACTCACTCATTCCGTATATATTAACGCCTGCATAAGTAGACTCATGGGTAATCAACAGAGATGCAAGCATGTTAGAAGTGAATTATAAATGATCAAGTTAGTTTATCTATTTTTGGTGAACTACTAGATCTACAAATTTCTTTAGTAATTCTAGAGAGCTGTCTCTCTTTCTCTTACATACACATACTGGTGTCCGTAGAATTGTCCAATGGCCTCATTTACTCGTTCGATCTATACGTTTCAATATCATAATTCTATTGAAGAACAAAATGGCAATCAACTAAAGAACTTCATCTCTAAACTTTTGTGATGAGCAAATTGTGAAGTCAAATACCTCAAAATGCTCGTCCACCACACCGCTCTTGAAATGAACGGAGCCTAATCTTTTCAAGGTTGATTCTCTCACAGTGACTTCACCAGCCTTCCGCAGCTGAACTGCCGATTCACACGTCTGCAATAATATATGCGAAGGGAAGAAATTTTACCAGGAGACATAATGTATAATATATGAATGGTGCTAATGCTATAAGTATCATGTTAGTTTCATCCATATAGTAAAAGAGTTATGGAGGTCAGAAACAGAGTAAGCTTACCATGACAAAGACATTCACAGCATGAGGCTTGAGCTTCGGGTTTTGCTCCAAAGGGACGTTCGAATCTCTCAAGAAGGAGAACAATTTCTGAGCAGATGGGGCAATCTCAAATATTCTGAAATTAAAAAAAAATAAAAAAAAATGCAGGTAAAAATGCAGTTGAAATAAAAACAGAGGATGAATCACTAAAGGGGGATTGCTACTTCAAGAAAAACTTGAGACTCAGCTCTCCAGAATTCTTCTTCGGTGAAGCATATTCCGTCGGAGGTGCTCATTTTCTCAGGGATTCGTGATGGGAGTTGAATCGATAGTGTTGTGAAATTATTATGGTATGGGGCTGCGCGGGGCTATTGGGGACAAAGATTTGAGGAAGATGAACATATCCCTTGAGGGCAATGGGGAGCCATTCGCATCCTATGGGACAGCGATGCTTCATCGTGGATTTGCTCAATCAATAGGAACATGCCAAAAACTCTAACGGGAGATCAGATCAGATACTTTTTGGATTGTAACGTTGCAGTAGAGAGAGATGTGGTGACACGTAAAAACAAATAAATAATTAAATGTGTACAGAATCCTTGTAATCTTATTTTTTTTATTTCTTTTTGGAGTATTAAATTCAATAAGGAAAATATATTTACTGTAGAAAAGGTCGATTGGAAACCAGGGGCTGGTACCAGGATTGGACCGCTTGGTCATTACGTGGACATAAGCTATGAAATTGAGAGCGTGGTGTCTTGGTCATTGACCCGGAATTGCGTAAGCCATGAGCTCACAAATTTATGTTTTCGTCTAGTCATTATCTGGTGACTATAATTAGTGAAGGAGCTATGTCGGCAGAAGTCAAATTTGGCAAAAAAACAAAAAATGTTGGAAAAAATGATTCATAGAAATATAATAATTTTATGTAAAAACATTTAAAGTTCAACAATTAAAAATAAGACTACTTTATATTCTTTTTATTTCGAATACCAAACGATTCCTAAATTCACTATATATATATCATGTCATAAAAAAAGCAAAAAATTTAGAAATAAAAAATATATTTCATTCATCTTTATGTTGAATTATACTTGGAAGTGAAAAACATATTTAACTTTTTTTCCCGTTTTTCAGGATAAATTCACAGTCTTGTCTTATAACTCAACATAAATTCACTTGCTTTTTTTTTTGGGAATAAATCCAAGATCAAAAGCCTTGGAAATTAATTAATTCCAGGGTCCCAAAAGCACATGTCCTTCTGTTCACTCTCACTACACCCAATCGGAACCCTAGTTACTTTTAATCACGAAAGTTACCGGTGACCCAAAAAAAGAACAAAAATTATCTTTTCTGTTTTCCCCATTTTCTTATTAGCATGTGAGACACACGCACCACCACCAACAACAAAAAACAATAGAAAAACCATTTGAAAAGATATACTACCATCATTGCACATTTCAAAAGGGTAAAAAAAATCTACAACCCTCGTTCCCGCTTCCCTCAAACAATCAAGACCTTATGGCTAAATATTAACTTTAACTACAAAAAATCATGACAGCTACAAGCCAGTGAACAACCATTTCGAAAATAGTAAAGTGGAAATAAAGATGAAGTGAAGCACAGCATGAGCAGCGCAGCTAACCACACCCATAGTTTATATCTGGCTTTGCAGCAACTGCTGAAAATGGAACTTCAACTCTCTCTTTCACAACACATCGAACCTCCCCATTTTCCACAACTGGGATTCTCCCTGGTGGACATCTAGTTCTTGATCTCTCATCCTCACTTTCTGGTCGTTGAAGCAGGCCTAGAGTGTTGAAGTTAGTACCTAACTTCCCCAGATTAGGTCCAAAACCAGACAAACTTATTATGGATACCACACCAACAACAGTGAGCACCATTTTCGCTGCAGAAGTCACAAAAAATCCCAATCCTTTTCTTGCATTTTTTGCCCCATCTTGGACATGATTTTGCTCTTTCTCACTTAGATTCTTCCTTGCTTCAATCTTGGGATCAATTGGGATTAACCCATTGCAAAGGGAATTATGCATGGAACACATGGTATAGGGAAGACGACTTGGATATGGAGGAAGAAGGAGATCATTGTTGTGCTCCACTGTTTCACTAGCAAAGGTAGAAGCTTCTTGTATCACTTCCAACTCATTACCTTTATACTCCTTGAGCTTATCAATCAACATTTTGCGGCTTTGTTCAATCTCAGCAAGGGCAACTTCCCTTTCATACTGCTGTTGATGTTGCATAACCTGGGCAATGCCACAACAATTAAGAGCGATAAGTCATCAGCTAAGAGTCCTAATAAAAAGGTAGAAGATAAAAATAAAGATGTTTCAACAATATCATCTTTCGAAATACTGTGTAATGATAAAATGATCTTAGAACAGAATAAGATTAACCAGCATTCACCAAGGGTGAGACTGAAAGCATGTTGATCATCAGTTTCAAGAGTTTTCATTTGTCAGGATGAATGAAAAATTCATTTAATAACAAATTCTAAGAGATTGTAACTGAGCAAACATTTACATATACATCAAATTACGCCGTCTAAAATAGTCTTGATGACAAACAGGCACTTCTGCCATCCGATTTGCCATAGCTATGGCAAGGATTATCCACAGGGCTATAGAACTCTTTCAACCGGGAGTAACTAGTTCTATTGTTGCTACAAATATATGAATACCTATATCTGCAGAGAGGAATGATGTGAAGCAAATAAGCCCTGCATCATTATGGAAACTGTTTTTAACACTAAAAAATATTAGAAGCATCTAGAGTTTTTGCAACTTTCAGACAGAAGGCCACAATATCTACTTAGACAGACATATCAACAATGTTATTGTTTTGGTATACTAATTAAACCAAAATAGCTAACAGGAGATTTTTCAAAAGAAATTCTGATGCATAACTGAGCACTTGTGCTGCACAATGTACAGGAAGCCAAAGTAGCAATATTTAGACATGGATAATGGGTTGAATTCCATGAACATGTATACACTGTACTTACACCAACAATGAAAAAGATGGTGAGGTTTGCTCCTTTATGCAAAAAGAGATGCAGAACATGATGAAATAAGCCACTATCAAAGATAAAGGGATTGATAAACACATCATACTATCACTGCAATCACATGAATCTCCAACAAACTAATCAAAGCATATACCAATCTACCATAGAAGATTCTTGAATAAATTTTAAGCATACATAAATCTATAACTGACCAAATCACTTGATGTGAAACTTTGGATGTCACTTTATCACCATGAAAGGCTTGAATTAGGAATTACAGAGTCAGCTCCTCTTCTGTCACTATGTCAACAGGTTTTTCATGGAGATAGGTCTTTAGTTCGACAATACCACAACAGAGGATAATGTTTCCGTGGAATAAAACATTTGGCAATGCACGGCACTTATTTTAACTCGCTAGTAGGATGGGATTTTATTTTTGGAACACTTGCAGTATTGTGTTATCAGCATTCCTGTTATCTACAAATTGCCATGTACTTTAATTTGTTTTTTGGTCAAAGCCATGTAATCAAGTTTTAAATCATGGCTGAGTTAGATTAGATCCTAAATTACAGACAAGAATTGCTTATTTTGTCAAAAATATGAATGAAAGTGGTACTCATTTTTCTAGAACTACGGAAGTATAATAAATATTTCCGTAGGATGGGTAGTTTCTATTCATTGGGGTTGCCAAGGAACGTAAAAGAAGTTAGGCCACCAAGGCAATCACTCCTGAGTTTTGGTATGGTCAAAAGTTTGGAGGGTATGCTATTGCTTCAAAGGAATTTAAGCAAAGGAAAAGCTTGACTAGAGTTAAATAAAGAGGACATACATCCCAGTACCTCTGACCCTTATCCAAATAACCATCATAGACCATAATTCCTAACAACTAGACCGATCCTAAGACAGATGTTCCTAGTTTTAGTTGTAGATGAACTTTTCTTTGCATTTTGAGGAATAAAAATAGATAGTTCAACTCCTCCCACAACGAAAAGAAGTAGAATGCATAATAAATTAGACCATGTAATGTCATACGATATAAGAAATACCGTAAATTTCAAAGAAATGAAAAAAAAATGAAACCCTAAAAAAGAAACTGGCTTTGAGGATAACCTGCAAGGAAGATAACTGGTTCTCCAAGGATTCCAGGGTATCGCAAATGTTTAATAGCCTTTCTGCTTCTTCATCGTTGTCGTCATCTTCTGCGTCATTGACTTCTTCGTTCCCATCAGGAGGTTCCGTCGGAAGGGGGCCATTGGGAGGGGGGCGCGCAGTGGGCGAGGCTCTGTGGATGCAATTGCTGATCTTCAATCTAAGTTCTGTAGCTCTGGCCAACACTAACCCTATTCCCTCGTCTTCCATTTGGGGTTTGTGAATTTTTGACCTAAAAACCACTCACTGTTTCATCTTAATTATGGGTTTGAAAGAAGAAAAAGGTATCTCGAATCTCAATTCTCAGTTAACCGCCAAAAGACTTCTCTCCTCACTGCATGTCGACGGATTTTTAGTGACTCTGGTGATCCCCTAGCAGATAGAAAGAAAATGAGGAATAGCGATCTATTTGTCTGTTTGTTGCACTTTCTTTTGTCCTTGCTTTCCATGAACAAACAATTTTTTTTTATTTCCTCACACAATGAAAAATTCCCAATTTCTACTTTATCTTTTTTTTTTTTAACTTTTACTAAGCAATATATATATATATATATATGCTTGATTTGAAATTGTGATCCATCATACACTATATTTCAATAGAGAAAATAAAACAAGAGAATAAAAATATATATGGAATTCATTTGATTTAATCTCTCGAATTTTTTTTATTTTCTTTCTATATCCAAATATATAATGTGTGACTACCAATTGAATTTAAAGAATTCAGATCAAGTTTGGATCCCATGCAGTGGTGCTGTAATGTTGTCAGAGAGAGATTGACACAGAAATGGGAGTGTATTGAGTCCATTTCATTCATTTAATATTACATGCAGTAAATTATTTACTATAAAGAATTTTGACACATTCATATTTACACTACACACTTATTAATCTCTTGCATTAGATATAAGATAACTTCGAATATTATAAGCTTTTTGTGGATCAGTGTCAACGTATATATTGCCTAAGCCCCTCATTTCACTTGTCTTAATACAACAGGTACATGAATAAACATTGTCTGAGACACAGAACACTAACTATGGTGGTGGAATAGGATAGTAGGAAACGGAAACTAGGAATGGACAACTATAAAAGAGTGATTTTAACTATATTAATTGTTGTGTCGATTTTCAATTTTGAGAGTGATAATATTGGTTATCTTTTTTCTTTTTTTATTTTTAATAACGAGTCAATAAAAGAGATGCTAACTTGTGACAATATTAGAAATCCACCAAAGAAACTAATTACAAAGACTTTCAAAATTTTACTTAAATTAAAGGTAACCCGTCACTATGATATACAATACAAATATTAAACCAGTCACTGTTGGAGGACGTAGTGTCTATATAACATCACTTCAAAATTCACAACCCAATTCTCCACAGCACTCTCTCAAACTTTGGGAAAGATGGGAGGGGAAAAAAATGGCTAGAAGCATCATTACAAACTTGTCAATAAGGTTCTTAGATAGATAGACTAGGGATGACAATTGAATCACAACCCATGCCAAGACTGATGATTTACAAGCTTCACTGTTCATATGTATTACTGCAAAAAAGGTATGTTTGGGAGTTGAAGGAGAAGGGGAGGGAAGTGCAGGAAAGGGAGGGATGAGTATTTTCCTTCTCGCTTAGGAAGCTTTTCTCTTCCAAACTTTTCAAATTGGAAGAAACAAGGAGGATTTTGGAAGATTTTTGAAGTTCAGCGTAAAATTCTTCATCATCCTCTCCCTCTTATATAACACTCTTAAACGAGATATATTTGAATTAAACCTTCCCCTCCCTTTTTCTAGATTATCTCCTGCTTAAACATATCGATACGAAAGCTTGCTTTCTGCGATGCCACTTCCAGGTTAAGTAATTTCCCTTTAGTCATGCTAGAGACTCAACAGGGACGAAGAACTCCAATCTTAATTCCTTTCAACATTAAGTCTTCTTTATCATGGCCAAGAAGTAACTTCGGATTTTTTTTTTTATTGTTACCCTGATTTAAGATTCATCTGTCATTCCAAGCTCCAATGCTAATATCTACTAAGGCATGGGATTACCAAATTAAATCCTTTGAAATCAAGTAATTGAAAGTGAAGTTATGAGGGATGAACTCAATGCCTTTCCAGCTTGCCTTTGATTGAAACTCCTGAATGATTCTCCTTTGAGAATCAGGCGGGTAATTCTTGACCATCTCCATCAATCCAGATCCACCAAGACGTGAATTTTTTGCAAAGAAATCCACTATCTTTGGAACAAGTATTTTCTGTTCCTTAGTCACGGAGATGGTGGACTGAATGTATTCTTCTTTTGCAGATTCCAGCTCCTCCAATACTCTCTTGGATGTATACAAACGCACCTGAGAATGGAACAACCAGCAGAGAATAAGATATCAAGTCAAACAAAAGAATTTTGAAGAGCATGCATGGTCATATTCTATACTATAATCTTGATTCAAGAAGGATGCTTCTTTTGTATAAGCAAGCGCAACTGAAGTTATATTACAGAAAATGCATCAATTAAGTGATCGAGAACCACAAACAATTATGTCTTTGTCTCCCTTGAGTTTCCACCAGAGAAATGACAAATATAAAAGGGCGAAGTGTACCGCAGGATCAGAATGGCTTCCTGAACTGAGTGCAAATATCAACAAAGGTTCTGGGCGGTGTATTGCATATGTTTTTCTTGCATCTCTGACCTTAAGTTTAGTCTTTGAAGGGAACAAAATCTGCAGCCACTGGGAGAAAAAAAAGGTGCATTAGTCTCATTCGATATGTCAAAGAATCCTTATATTTCTTTGAAGCATTTGCAGAGTTCCGAGAGAAAGTGATACCAAGAGTAGAAATATGTATAAAATTCACTTCTTTTTCTCTTTTCTCTCTTTGAACTCTACAAGAACTTTAGAACAAATAACTCTAGAGAAGTCAGATTCCATCTAATATAACACTCGAATGATAAACAAGCATGAAGAAATACTTCATTCTCTATCTACGACTTGTGAATAATGAGGAAAAAGGAAGTGGAAGTTTCAGGTAAATTCAGAGTTACTTGTCCTGGACGAGGCAATCTGCATCCCAGAATGAAGTTCTGTATTAGGTCTACGCTTATATTATGACCCCCAATATTATATGCAGCCTGAAGACCAAGATCAACTGGTTAATTCAGAAAGACTTCAGATCAGACCAACGGATTTTGTCAGTTCTAATATGAGGGATCAACTCACCTTGAGAACTGTAGACATTCTTTTGGCATTATTGGCTGAAATTCCATAAACTAATAAAGCCTGTAGATGACGGACAAAGATATCGTAGGTTTGTCTTGAAGGCTTGGAAGAAAACGGTTAACGAAATAACATTGGAATTTCCAAAACCAAAAGCTTACATGCATCACAAGGGTGTTGTGCACATTGATCCAAAAAGCTAGCTTTTCTTCATGCTCCATGTTTCTGGGATTAACTTCTTCCAACCGAGAAACAAGTGACCTGCAAGAAAGTAGGACAAAAAGGAGATTTTCTTTAATCTAGAGACATAGAGCAAAAGGTATGAATGATATGCTAATATTGAATGCAACTATTTGATCAAGCAGAACAATAAAGCAATGTTGACTAATGCTACACTCAGTTCTCCAGTTTAAATTATTAGCCAGACAAAATCCTCGAAAGGTATTTATGATATCATTGATGACTTCAAATTTCATAGTAAAACTTTAATGTGTAGTTTCCATGTTCACCAAATGAATCTCTTAGGATGAAGACATACGAAATTTGGATTACAAAAATGGCTCACCTAAATCTCCTTAGCATGTACTCAACTTCTTTTAATTTCTCACTATCTCTGCTTAACCTCTGAATCTTTACCATTGCGCAATAAGGTCCATTGAATTCTCTTGATCCTTTGATGTGGAAAGGGTTGCTAAAGTTTAAATTGAAGGATCGGTGCTTCTTCCACAGTGAGACCTGCTTATTACCCTGGCCTTGTGAAGAAAACTCATAAACTGATGATGAGAATGAAATGAGGGAAGAAGCATTATCATGACCAACAAAAGGAGGATCTGCGAGTTCACAATATATAGCTGATATGCTCTTAATCATTTCCTCTGAAAGCCAGTTTGGTGTCTCTGGAACTATATCAGAAAAACAATTTCCAAGATGCTCGGCCAGGCAAGTTGAACTGCAGTTATTACTCTGAGCTTGCTGATGAAATAAAATTTGAACCAAACACAAATTAAAAAGGCCCGAATTTATAAAGTAAATTACCTTTTTGGTCTCTGAAAGATACCATAACCATGATGACAAATTTAACATCAATATTTATTTGGTGTACTTTTGAAAACATTAAGACTAATTTGATAGTGACCAACCTTTAAGGACTAAACTGGTGACAATGATCTCTCTGAGGGACCAATAATTCGAATATAATATATAAGAAGTAAAATTACTCCAGTTAATTAATTGATAAAACTCACCTCTAGCATAGACAATGGTAGAGAATGGAAAGAGTCCAAAGCTTTGGCCTGAGAAGTTTCAACGGAGCAAACTGATTGCTGAGATAGGGTGGAGTGACTCCGATGAATACTTGAGTCCAAAACAGCTTCTGGTTCCAACTGTTTTTTGCATTCCTTGGGTGGAAAGCCAACTGAATTTCTGGGTGACAGGAGATTATTCTGACAAACTGAAATCTCTTTCTCAGGGATAGTACCTTTACCATTAGTTGATGAACTTCCTTTATTGGTGTCCGAAGCTGTTTCCAATCTTCTTTCCTTGGCTGATAGAGATAAAATTTGATGGTCAAATCTTTTCCGATATAGCGAGAGAAGTATTGTTCCAAGTACACTACTTCTAATTCTAATACGCCAATTTCCTTTATTAGTTCCTTGGTAGCCTACAATCAAGTAACAATGGATTAGATAATCAAAAGAAAAATCCAGCAAACTCAAAAGCCATTTGCAGAATCCACGTAAATGTGCAAGGGAATACCATTGGCATTGAGTTTTCTATCGCAGCATCTTGTGAGAAAGGCAGGTAACATGCTTTCTCTAACGCTCTTCGTATCACAAATTGTTGATGTAATCGTTTTTGAAGCGTTAGAATCTTCAAAGCCATGAAAGACATAGTATGGAAAGAACAATAAGCCAGATGTTTTGAATAAATTGAGTACTTTTGCAAAGCATGACTTGTGACATATGAGAAGAAAATTGAGGGCAATGACGAGGGTTGTTAACAAAACCCTGATCACATAACAGAAACTTAACTCTAACCCAAAATAAACGATGTATTCATTAGCTTATCAGTAGCTATCTCCTGTAGAGGAACTAAATCCGTTGAGAATCGTACCTCTTGAGTCAAAGAACTGTGAAGATCAATATTATGGTATTGCCTCTTCTTGGATTCATTGCTTTCCATAGGCTGCCCCGTTTCCTTTTAGAAGAAAACGAAATCACGATATTTTTTATAACAGACAAAATCTGGGTACGCAAAATGGAAAAATATTTATTTACAATGCTCACTAATCTACGGCAAGAGAGAGATATACCATGTTAGTTAGATGAGAACCTTCAGTGCTGGTATCCCATAATCCATCTTCCCTGACTCTTCTTTTCATAGGATCACTGCCATTCACAGTAACAAAGTCTCAGGTTTATTCTAGAAAAATTGAGCCTGTGAATCTGCAGAAATAGACTGAGAGAAGCCTTCTCAGATGACCATTTGTGGAATGTAGATAAGACAAGTATGGAAAATTTGACCCTTTTATGCAAATCAAACTACTGAGCATAGGACCCTTCGGTAGCATTATGTGTTTATTTGTATCAAACTGTAGTCCCAAGTGTTTGTAAAATTTCCTTCTTTCTTCCGGTTATCCGGTTTAAGACTACAACTAACATGAAGAGAAGAGATGTAAGTGAAACTCGTGAAATAAAGAAATAACAGAAAATTTTCAGAGTGAAAACCTTTTAGAGCGCTGATGACTTGTAAGTAAAACTGTCGAGTCCATGAACTTGAATTGCTTGAACTCAGAATCGCGCCACTTTATTTCATGCATATGGTATATTGTCAGAATTGGGTTTCAAATCTTCAAAACTGTCAAAGAAAGCACCAAATCATCATTAAATGCGTCAAATACCACCATCAGATACTGACAAAAAACGGAAGATGCATCCAAAATTCATTAATTCATAGCATTACTCTGCGTATTCGCTGCAGAAACTACACCATCATAGAATGAGACTTCTCACAGAGACAGTTTTGAAAAGCTGGACCAAATTTGGGGTATGAAATAAAAAAACCAAATGGGTTACAAGTTCTATCTATTTCAAACCCATAAACACACTCCTGTCCCTTTTTGAACGCGTCAGGTAAATGTTGTAATCAAACCCGAATTGTTCGAAGAGAACAATCTATAGCGCTCATAAGATTTCTTTTGCAAAGTAGGATCTTTTGCATTGCATTAAAAGAAGAAATTTAGGTCATAGCTTTTGAAGAAGATGATATGTCAAAGTAACACTTGGGGATAACAAAAGAGTTAAGAGAGGAAAGGACAAGAAACAGGAAGGCAAACTGAGTTATGTACAAGCAAGAGTATCCTACGCTGTCATCAACAATAATGCAAACAGTCAAACACATAACGTGCATGTATAAAGGCACACCAACTTTGAAGCTTTTTTGCTGATGGACTTTTTGCATTTGCGTTAAAAGAAGTAAATTAGTGTTGTTTGAGCTTTAAAAAGCATATGTTTGAAAGAAGATACTTCACCGTTTGGAATGAAAGAAAGTGACAGGATGGGTCGCAGTTCCTTCCACTCGTGCACTTGCTTTCTTCTCTATTCCATTCAAGAAAGCATGAGAAAGAGCATTTTTTTACCTTTTACATTGGTTAACAATGTACTTGAAGTCTTAAAAATCTTCCATCTAAAAGTCTAGTCTTATGAAATAAGATGTTTTCTCTTAAGTCATGGAAATTGGTTTTCTTGACCGATGAGGCTTTATTTTCTCTTGAAATGGTTTTAATTAAACAAGCTTATCGGGTCAATGAAATTGAACTCTACCATTTTAGAAAAGATACCAAATGTTTTCGAGTTTTGCCTGAAACTAAGTTTTCTTGCTTAAAGATCATATATAGTTGTGCTACTTCACACATACACACACATATATTATTATGTCCCGTATCAAATAACTATTAACACTTAATGATAATACTTAGACCTTGAAGTTGACGCCTCTCTTAGATCAAATTGTGAAAATTAATAATTTCATTGATAATCGACCCTGTAGTACATGAAGTGTATGAAATATCATGTTTTACATTAATAACTATTGAGCCTTTGTTAGTTTTTTAACCATCACCTCCTGAAAGAAATGATCATTTGTCAGTGACAATTAATTAAAAATTTTAAAAATGAAAACTTTTACCAGGATCATTATAAAAAAAAACACACAATTAATATTTTTATGAAGTTGATCCCTTAGGTGGATAGAATTGGAGTCCAAATGTTAAGACAAGAAAGACAAAGCAATTTGATCTACTGATTAGACTGCAAAGTGAGGTGAAACTGTTGGGAGCATTTTTTAACCACCAACTCTGAACAACTGAATATTTAGTCTTGATTTTGGTGAAATTTGGTGGAGAATGGGGGGCCATATATAACATGAGGGAAGAGAGAAAAGAGAAGAGAATGAAAATTAATGGTCACTTGGGAGGAAAAGAGAAGGCGCACTTGAAGAAAAAGCAAACCTCAAAAGGGCTGAAAGGTGATTGTCAAAGGAAGAACCAATACACATCTTGATATGAAGTGGCTGCTTTTGGTGGGCTGTCTTTTGTCTAATCTAAACTTGGGATACAACTAATTCTGCATATTCAGGCTTAGTCAATTACTTTGCAAACAAAAAAAGTGACTTGCCTTTTCTCATTGGATAAGGTGCTCCACAAACATAAACCATACAAGTCTAAAATGCATACATCCACATAAATACTTTACTCCTTTTTAACAATGAATTAATAATATTGTGGTATCCGATTCCATCTTAAAAATTTTATATTACACTAACATATTATTTTGAGGTTATCTCGTGAGTCATAACGTGTTTCAATAATGTTTAGATGGTATTCAAATCCTTCTATTACAATTAATTTATCCTTATAATTTGATTAAAAGAAAAATAATTCACATTGCATCGAATAGAAGTAACTTAATATCTCTTAAAGTAAAGTTTTAAATTCAAGTTTTGTGGATAGATAACAAATCATGTTGTAAGAGTTTTCTCTCATTTAGGATCCAACAATGTTTAAATCTAAATTAATCAGTAGTACCAATCATCATAATATTATCATAAAAAAGAATAATGTAACTTATTAGGCACGGTATATTGACCTTACTTCTATGTCATTGTCAGGTCTAATCTTTTGAACAACAATGCTTTTCATTACTTACCAATTTGTTTATTTATTTTTATTCTGATTTCTTACTTTTAGTTATTATTGTTATACTTTCTCAGTGACTATTGCTATGAAGCCTTCTGCCTTCATATTTCAACTACTTGCAATAGAAGTTAACCCAACAATGCATCTGGCGACTTCTAACAGACAATATTATGATATTCCATGAAGTGTCTTCTTCTAGTTTGGCAAGAGGGTTAGGGTCATCTTGGAAAAGCAAGCACTTTTATTCTCAATTTCTCATTGACAAACCACAAAAGATGCTTTAGATTCTCTAACCAAGTCATAAATATAAATTTACCAGGAGAAACTGACAGACATACTTGTGGGTTTATTAATAAAACCAGTATGTGTTTCTATAAAATCAGAAGGAACAAAAATTCTACAGACTCCAAAACCTCTGAATGAGTGCAAAACATAGTTATTACTACAAGGAGTTTAGGGTCTCGTATGAAAAAATTATTAGAAGGTCAAACAACAAAACAAAAAATGTCAGAAATTTAACGAAGAAAACATATATAATAGAAGGATCTCGAAGTTTGGAACAGTCACAGAAATCAAATCCACAGACAAGGTTATGGAAGAAATCGTAGTACTGGAGTTTTTTTATGGGTGTCATTAATAGAACCATCCTTCATTATTATATATAAGCAATGCATATTGGGGTTAGTGACATTTTATAAGTTTGTCAGATCGAAGTTTCTTTCAACAAGAAAAAGAAGAAAAAAAAAATAAAACGAATCTTTACGTTGAGATTAGTGTGAAAGTATAGTCAATGCCAATGATAAGAGCCTAGAACAGCATCTTCTGCTATTTGAGCATTTAAAATAGATAATATTAAGAATAGTATTTTAATAAATATCAGTTATTTGCCCAGGGGCAGGCTATAACAAGATAAAAATGTGTTTTTTCATTGTGAATTGCAATTTGCGATGAACGAGATAGTGACATTGACATATCTAGATTGAGCACTTTGAGAATCACCTTCTTCCGAAGCTACTCTGCTTCCTCTTACTACCTCTTATTCTTAATATAAGACCATTTTACTGAATCATGTGGATTAATAATTGAAATTAAAACTAATTAACTACCTCAACTTCTCCAAAAATTTCAATATTTTTCCAATACTACCTTTATTTAATCTCTTTCTCTTTCTCTTTGGATACATTAAATAGGAGTATTTTTTGGAAATGTATAATAAATACTACCTTATATATTGTAAATGATCTTATACTTAGAACCGGAACAAAAGATTCTATATATAGGACCGGAGGGAGTACTATTTTTTTTGTGGACAGGAACACATTTAGAAATAAGTAACAATTTTCATATGAAGTGTTAAACTATTGGATCACTCACAGCAATTGATGGGAAGAACTTCGTCTTAGCTACATAGGACTTTTATCAACTACTAACAAAATAAGGAACAACTACATTATGATCAAAATTTGACGAAATTTATATGATATAAAATTTTAAGAAAGTTAATATCACTTTTTTTTTTAAAAAAAGATTACTGCTAAAATTATTTAAAACTGTAACTTTTATAAAAATCAAGAATAATTTCTTAAAAATATCATAGTAAATTTTTTAAATATGATAATACTTGTTATCTTCAAAATAATTATAGTTTTCAAGATTTTTAATATAATTTATATCAAAATTAATTTTTTTCCTATTAGACTCACGAAACTAGACAAAATTACCTAACATGAGTAATAGTCCAAAATCCCTACATTTTAACCTATACACCCATATATATTCACTTTTCATTGATATGGGATATAAGAACTCCATTTGTCCCCATGAAGTATGAAAAATGTAAGTCATTATGTAAATATTAAATATTTATTTTCATGTTTACTATTTATTAAATAATTATGATAGAGAGAGAATAAGAAAGATATAATTAAGATAATTCATAATTTAATGAAAGTAATATTAAAAAGTTACAGAAGTTCAAGATTTAAATTATTTTTAACTATTTTTTTTATCTAAGTAAATTAATTAAAAATGAATTATAATAGAAAATATAAAGAGTAAATTTCAAACCTAAAAAAAGAGTGATTAGCGAGGACCAGTTGGAGGGAAAAATTACTTCAATTACTAATTAGGGTTCCAAACATTGTGTAAAAATGATTCTGCTCCCCCCAACACAAATAAACGGTAGAATGTGCTTTATAGTCCTGGTTTATTTGACATATTGATTTTTCCTTTAATAATTTTCAATGGTGCAATTGATTTTCCTTTCATCATTTTCGTTGGGAATGTGGAGCTTCCTATTATCGCTTTGTTTAGCTCAAACCGGAAAACTGTGTTAAAAGTCTTGCGAAAACATCATTTTGTCAAGTAAATTATTCGAATCTCAAACGAATCTTATCAAATTCCTCTCCAAACACAGCCACTAAAACAACACTCAAGGTTACTAAAATCTATCCGAACAAATTTAACCCGTATCAATCGGAATCTGGTATTACTACTGTATATTGGGTGGTTTGTGATAAACTACCCCTGCATAGTTATGGATGAGTTCAGATTTTGACGACAAAGGGATAATTTGAAACAATGGAGCAAACTTAACGATCCATAAAAAGATGGACGTGGGTACACAACTTACAAACAAATTATGTAATCGCCTGTGTAACTATACACAAAATTAAATTACACATTACTTCCCAATAGAAGCAGACAACACTTGTACACAGGTCACCCAATAAATATTCGCCGCCTCAGATTAGTGAAATGAGTATAATGTATTACCCATTGAATCAAACAGAACACTGATACAAGATTCCTCATTCTCTTCCAAAGACCTTGTGTGGAAGAGAAATAAGGAAAACAAAATATTCAACATAAAACATGCTTTCCGCAAATTATACAGTTCAGGGCTATATGATGATAACCCTTTCGCATAAGATTGCGTCCTAAGGCACAGCAATACAACTTATTAAATCATGCACAACTAAACACAACTAATTAAAACAAAACTAACAGTAATTTTTTTAATAGACCCAGTTAGCAAAAGATAAATAAACTGAAAACTAACCATACCTTACGTTCCTACATGTCTCGTAATAATTAGTTCGGTCTGCATATTCTATGTAGAGGCAGAGACTTGGAATCTTCTGTACTAATAACTGCAACTGAGTTTACACATGTTAAGGCCAATTGTGCAGTTACGATGAGCCCATCCATAACTCACCAATTTTGCCGTTAGGGATAGGCGGGTTGCTTGTTGAGAACCAAACTCTTCCCACATAACATGCAAGTCCTAATGTCATCATTGAGAAGTTTATGACCCCTCTAGAATCACTAAAAGGAGAAGCTTCCCTCCCCAACTTGCATCAGCATCAACTGCGTCCAAATGCTAAAACAGACGTTAAGGGAAAAATAAAAACTCACACCTCTGTACAAGACTCATCTAATAAGTAATTCCATTACTCTGTATATGCTCACTAGGCGAGGCAAAGGACAGTGGAAGTGAACAAGAGAATGCATTGCAGTTGACATGATTTGTTCAGTAAAGCCAGTATTACTTTGCCAAGACAAGGAAGAAACAGGCAAACTATCTTTGGTCATAAAATTTAAAATTTCAGCAATTCAAAGCAAGAGCAGAGAAGTCCCCAAAAGAAAATACTAATGGATTCATAAGAAAGTGGCACCAAATAAAATGAGTGAAGTGAAAACCAACGGAGTGAACTAGTTTAACAAGAACCCTGGAGATTGCGCTCAAGGGTGCTGGAGTCGTCACAAATAGAAGGTTTACATTTCTATTAGCCAAATGTGCCCAAAAGGCTATATATACATCGCTAAGATTTGGCACCAAGACAAGAAAGATAGGAATAAATAATTTTGAATTTTTTTCTGAATATATCTCAGCAAAGAAATACCCAAAGATATAAAGCTAAATAAACTAATTGCGGGATATCCAAAATGATTGATTCCATCAAAGGCAAGCAATTTTGTTAGACCTGTACACTTGTATTTATATAAGGTCTCCTTCAGAGTCAATTTCTGTCTAGAACCTCTGCCGGCAAGTTTAGGTCAAAAAGGACACCTGCACCTTCTTTCCTAGCACGCTTATGAGAAGGACATCCACTCTCATCTGAACTCCCAGACCCAGAGGGCCGATCAAGTTCTGCTGTTCCACCTACGCTTGCACAGACACAAGAATCATTTTCAGTACCATTTCAGATGAATAACCACAAAGCCAAACTGTAGGAAACTAACAGCAGAAAGCATTTATTATTCAATATTATTTAAAATTACTACAAAAATAAATCAACACCAGATTTTGTACTACAGTTCTTCCCAAGTAAACCGAAAGAAATCAATAAATAATATCTTTTTGGTCAACAATAATATTATGCAACATAAATTATGAGTTGAGAGCCTAAATAAGCACTAAAAGCCTAATGTTTATTCATTTGTGAAATTATTACTTAGTATTTAAAATATATTTTCCTAGAAGCAAAGCCAACTTTACAATTTTCTTAAAAAAATGAAAAGGGGGAAAAAGATTACTCCATTGAAGGCAAGCAAAACAAAACCAAAACTAACTTGTTATCCAAACCATATAATCCTGCCCCAGACATTGCAAATTTATACTTGAATTTACACGCAAGTACAATGAAACTACACAAAATAGACGTTTCAATTTGACAGTAAGGCACAGTTACTAAGAATCCATGGTAGACACAAAGGGATAGCATGCACTACTTAATTAAAAAAGACTATTGAATCAATAATATTGATACAAGACAGTTCAATAACTCCATCTTTCTATAAACAGCAATTAAAAAAACAAAACAATAAAACCATTAGAAACTAATGGAACTATAATTTCTCTTCAGATTGATTATTAAAAAAGGTGTCAAAAAGGGCAATGGAAAAAGTCCTTCACAGTTTACAAGTCAAACAAAAACCCACGTGATGTGAGACAAAGTAGGGAAAAGAAGAAATGGGGAGGGAGAAAGAAGAAACTGGGAGAAGTAGAGAGAAAGGAGGGAGAATCAGAGTGAAACTAAGGGAGAAGAAGAAATGAGGGGGAGAGATAGCCGGTAAATACTCTGGATATTATTCAATTAATAAAAATGTCTAACAATTGAAAAAACCTAGGGCTATTTATAGAGCCCTAAGTACAATTATTTAAAATAATAATAATCTAAACTAATCCTAGATAAAATCAGATAAAGCCTTGTCCCTATTTATTTTAAACCTAGATAAGATAAAAGAAAGATAAGCTAAATCCTAATTGAAAATAAATAAAAATCCTAACTTTTTAACATAAAGATAATCAATAAATCATAAATAAGCGTAATTAAATTCTAGAATTTCCTCTGCCTATCAAAAGTCTTCCATTCTCCATCACCATGGCAAACATTTACCAGTATTATTGGCTTTATAGTTCCAACAGGCTGAAAGTTCTGATGCCCTCTCTATGCCCTTTGACTTGTATGGAGCAATACTGTGAATGCCCAATTGAAGAGAACCCAATAAATCATTCTCGATGCAATCATACCTGCATAAATAATCAGAAATTCACAATCATCAAGATCATAAAACAGATGTATGAAAAGATTCTTTAAATAATCACTCACATTTTCTGGCACAGATTATCAATAATGGTTGACAGGTTAATGACTTGAATCCTTATCTCCATAACTTTATCATCTGTAAACTGGTCAAAGGGTTCCTCCAGAATTTTGGAGAGCTTTTCAACATTTGCCTCAAGCTGCTGCTGCTGATCCTCAAATAAGTGTTGTTTTATTTCCCTTTGCTCTTCTGACATTTCATCCTTAAAGAGCTCATCTCCAAACATATAGAATGCAAATGGATATGAATATGATAGGACCCGCCTAGATCTGAAAAGTCTGGAGAGTCCATTATTTACCCAGCTATAATCTCTAAGCGTAGAATCCCTCTCCTCTGAAATAGCAACCTTGCCTTGTATAGTCTCTTTCAATTTACTTTCAAGCTTAAAGGAGTCTGTGTGAGCTTTATAGCGATTATGATAATGCATATATCGATATAGATCTCGCTTTGCCCGTTCAGCTGTTTTCTCTAGCTGTTTGTAGCGACCACAGCTATGACCAGCTATACTTGACCAAGTATGCTCTCGCCCAGTGGCTCCACCACACAGCCAACTGCACCAAAAAGGGGGGAAATTTTGTGAAAACATGACTTATATAATTATCATTCTCAATCATTATTACCATTCTAAATATTTCTAAATGATTGAAATTGCATGTTAAATGACAAACTACAAAGAAGGAGGAAGATGACAGGTTACGCAGATGCTTACCAAAATGCTTGACCACAAATACAGCTAACCAAGTTGCAACCACCATTCTTCTCCACTGGTTTGTGGCATTTTGGACAAGGTTTTGTGTGAACCGCTATCCAATTAACAGTTTCTGATTCGTCTCGGCACTTCTTTGACCAGAGCTCCCACATTAGACAAGAACAAGGGGAATGCGTCTCTGACAAGCAACTAAAACAAAACTGTAGACCACATGAACATTCTACCTCACATAGTTCATCATCCTCAAGACGTATTGCATTCCCACAATGAGGAGTACTGGGGCACCATTTGACTCTTTTATTGTCTTCAATGTAGGATTCAAGAAGATACCGATCAAATTTCTCTGCCATATCAGGGTGCTGTTTACTGACTAGATTTCTCACAACAGCTTCATCACAAATAGCATTACATTTATGTGCCATGCACCTAATGCGTCTACTTTGACCCTCATTTATCTTGACAATAAAGTGTGCTGTCCAACCTGTAAAAGTAGACATAAACATGAAAAACACCTAAAAATGAAATTTGTATGACTTTCCATTGTTTTGCAAAGTGATAATAAATAAAAAAGAAAAATTTTCTGATAATGCCTTTAATACTGTCTTAAAAGTCTAGCAAGTTCAACAGCTAAATAATTATAAGAATAATATCAAAAGGTTGATACAGAACCTAAATTAAATGCACCATCATCCTTGAGATCCACGTAACAGCCAATAATATTGTTTAAAAGCTAAAGATTTTTAAAGGTGCAATACACAAACAAAACACACACACACACACACACACACTCACAGTTGTTGCAAAAACAGTGCCCACAGTCCATTCTTGTTGCTTCATGACTGGGAACATCCTCTATGCAGATTTCACACATGACCGAAGAGGGAACTGATGGGTCAGGATCACACTGTTCATCCACACTAACACCAGCTTCAGCAAACAAGGCAGCTTTTCCCTTGTCTACGTACACAGCAAACAACTTCTCCACATCCCAACGATGATAAATAAGCAGAGTACGTGCATGGTGCTCTCTCAATGATAGCATTTCCATTACTCGGCGCAAATCTTCTTTCTACATGAATGTGCATCAAGAACTCTAAGTAAAACCTAAAAGTAAAATCTATCTGAATAATAAATTTTGTAGCAATTCAGTTGTTTAGTGGTTTTCCTTTTGTTTTGTCTTACCTGTGCAGCTAGAAGTGATTCCCTTGTAATCACCTGAAACCAGCATAGTATTTGAAAAAAAAAACAACATCAGCACAAGAAAATACATAAAGAATCCACCTTTATATGACAGTCGATAATAAAATATAGTTCTATTTCATCAGTCACCCTACAGCTAGTATGATATAATTAAGTTAATCACACAAACGGGGATTCCCATCAGACTGAAACATTTCATTGTGCACAGCTGCCACGTAAAAATCAACACCAAATCACAAATGCAACAAATTCAATGCCACAATACTCAGTTTCCAGCGCTCTCATAGTCCAAAGATTAATCCAGGTATCATTTGTGCCCCAGGAAAAAGTTCTGAATCGCAGTACCAGTAGATTCGAAGGAAAAAGAAATTTTTTTAGCTATGGCACTTTCTAAATTCCAGCCGTAGACAAACTATTATTAAAAAACTCAGATAATGTACTTCACAAATATAACAAACAATTCGCAAACTAGATAAACAAGAGGCGCCCGAGAAATAGGAACCTCGGTTCAAATGAACAAAACAGTAAAAATAACATGTAAGTTATCACCCAAAACAAACCAGAACCCATCGAGAAACGTTTAAAAAAAAACAGAAAAACGATTGAAAAAAATGAACAATAATCAGATTCTCTGTCTACTACTCCAAAGAAAACAAAAAATTCGATCAACGTAATCGAATACCCGAGTTGTGGGACCCTTGGAAGTGACTAAAGGAATATCGGGTTCGTCGTTTTCGAAGCCTTCGACGGAGCCCTGATCGGAGTAATTATAATCGTCATCGCTGCTCAAATAGTCGTCCATCCCCCACAAACAAATTGGATAGCAAAGATTATGGAACTAACGTAAAACGGTAAAATTAATGGGTTTTGGGATAGTGATACGTTTGAATCGACAACGAATCAATCGAATCGGGTCGTCGGAGTAAATGAAGAATAGGGAATTCGGAGGAGGGTGGTGGCGATGAGATTAAAGAGAGCGTGTAGAGGAGAAGTAGCCCACAAAAGCAACCCAGAAGAGTAATTTGGGTGATTGGGGAAGAAAAAGGGGTATGGTACTCGCTAAGCAGAGTGCGTTCGTTTCATCAAATTTGACGACGATTTCATTGGTCGTTGAGGTTTATTTTCCAAAAACGCCGTCGTAACACTTTAATTAAATTAAAGGAGGTATATATTTCCCTTCTTTTCGGGTACTATCTTTTTATCCTTTTTTTTTTTTTCATTTCATGATAAACATGATTACATTCTCGATTTGTACCAAAAATTTCAATTTTCGTGTAAACGTTTTTAAATAAATTGTAGATCCTAAACTCCATTTTTCCCCCACGAACTGGACGAAGGAAAAATACTGAAGTTAAAAATAAAAAAAATAGTGATAAATGAAAGTAAAGCAAAACATTGTTAATGAATTTTAAAAATTTAACTAACAAAAGATATGACCTGAGTTATTAAAAAAATTCTTAGTGCATTGATTGTTTCTTTTTATTTCAATTCTTTAGCTATTTTTTATTATATAAATAAGAAATAACCAGTGTGAGTAGTGTATTCTTACTTAGTATTATATATTATATTATTATAATATGTTGATGTTTGCTAACTAATCATATATTATATTGCATAGTTGTTATGATGATCAAGGTTGTTGTTAGACCTCGTTACTGTGAATGTAAAGTCACGCCTTTTTATGAGGATAAAGCTGACAAAGGCAAATTGGATGCATTTTGTTATGTGTATTCCTAGGAATGATGCTTCATGCTTGCAGCATAAGTTGGAATATTAGCGATTTAAATGAGATTTAGGATTTTCTATAATTATTAAAGTTTATTATCATTTGTTTCCTATTTTATATAGTCAAATTTATTTCACATTATAAGGAATTACTTTATTCTCTTTATGTCCTCATTTATGCCGTGGGTATTAGAGTTTTTTAGCATCAGAATTTTTTTAACTGCATATAAATATTATGTGTTTTGTAAAACATTAGAGGAAGAAATATATTTATGAATGATGTTGTTAAGTTTTCTCCTAAAAAGCCTTATTGAATAACTTAATTTTTTCTTAATAGAACATTGCTCTTATAAAATTTCATTCATTGGTGTGTGATCAATTCCTCATCTTTTTTAATAGCTTTTGGTTCTCATTCTTCAATGTTAGGGTTATAGAAATGTTTGTAAAAAAAAATTAGGGTTATAGAAATTAGGGAAAAAATCCTTATTTTGTTGTTGAAAACAATCTTAAGCATTGCTTATTACTAAAATCATGCATGAGGAAAGACTTTGGGCTGTTGAAGCTTGTGGTGAGTCATTTAATTTTTCTGTGCAACTGGAAAAACTTATATTTTATATTAGTGTTTAGAGCAACAAATCTTGATATTATTTCCAAGGATTCCTTTTTATGGCCGTATTAAAAAATTTTGGGGCCTAAGATAAAATTATTGAAAAAGATAGTTTATTGTAACATATCAATTATCATATCATCTTTTTTAACTTTATTGGTTGTGAAATTAGTTATCAAAGTTTTATAATGAAGTGATTCTAACATTTTGCTTTTAATAGATAAATAATCATCAAAATTAATACAAAAGTTTTTTCTTTCAATTCATAAAAACATGTGTATTAATCTCAACATAATTATTTGAAAGAGATAAATGATAAAAATTTTTAAAAAGAATTTTGAAATGAAAAGGATTTAGTTAAAAAATGGATTAGTTGGATAAAATTATAATATCAATAAAGATATATAAATATTGAATTACATGGGAAAGAAAAATTAAATTACATATAAAAATAGTTTTCTCCTCTTTTAATTTTTATATCTTTTCTTTTTATTTCACTCTTTTGTTTTCTACATATATATATATATATATATTGCCTCAATTGGTTAAAGGCCCACCGCCTTACTCCTCTTGGTTGCATTCATATGAGAGAACGGGAAGAGACGAATGACCGTACCATTATTAGGTGATGTTAAAATTGAGATGTCCAAAGACAATTGGGCTCTCAAAGGGGCACTTGCGGAGGGAATATCCGAGAGCAAGGGAACCTGTGGATAAGGATTTAGGATATACTGCCACTTCTCTTCAATATGCTAATGCTCACCTTGAGGCCAGGCTAAGACTCACAAACTCATTCCTCATCCACACGTACACTGAAAAGGGCACCCACGCACCATCCACTCCATTTCTATAACAACTTTTCGTAGCCCCTCTTTCTACATTTTGATCCCGTGGTGATGCCTCTCCATGCTTCTCTGAATTTCTTCCCAAGCTACTGTGTGAACCTTTCTTGATTGCTCCGAGGATCCCAAAATACAGATCCATTGGTTTTCTTAGGTTCCTCCAAAACATCTGTTTTTCTTGGGCTAGAAAACAATTCATTAAAATTAATGTTCAAATTCGCTTATTATGTGGCTCTAATAACATTTATTGATTTTTTTGGGGAAAATAAATATTTGTAGAATTTCAAAGAATTTATTAAAACCGATTGATATGCAAATAAACAAACTATTAGAATATATAGTTTATTTCCTATGATGCGGCTCTGAAGATTTTATGTTATATGATGATTAACCCACCTACGATAATGATTATTCTCATATAATTCTAAAAAATGTTTATTGTTCAGTGTCAAAAAAATATTATTATAATTATTATATTGGTATATTTTATTTAAAATTATATTATTTTATATATTTTGAACAATTTTTAATTAAAAATCATGCAATGTTATTTATTATAATTAATTATTCAATTGTATATGTGTATCTTGTATGTTTAGTGTCAAATTTAAATTATTAAATTTGACTTATTTACTGAGTATGAATAATTCATATTTATATTTGATATTTAAATAACCGTTTTTATTAACTTTGACTGTATAACAAATAAAATCTTTTGTAAGTGTTTGCAAATTGAAAATCACATTGTTTTTATTTATAACAAATCATTTGTTTTGATTTTAATAGGAATCTATGAAGTAGGAACCTAACCTGGATCAAAGGCAACGTCCTCTGTCTATAAATATATTTCTCTTTCCCTTTTGTTGGCCGCCGCAACCGTATATGTACACCCTACTCACTTATTAAGGCTCAGAGAGGAAGACTACGTTCATGGTCGCACGGTAATTGTTACTAAACTCTTTTTTTTTTTACATTTATGTTATTTTGTTTCTCTATAATTATAAAGAATTCATATTGATATTATTCATTATTATTATTATTATTATTTTGTATTACTGTCTTCAATTTGTTTCTTTTTTCGTTTACATCTTGTGAGAGACATCACTACATTAGTGCATACTAATTGATACAATAAGTTCAATGGAAAAGCTTAAGATAAATTTTCCTTAGAAGAAGTATTGTGAACTAAATTGTGCATTTTTCTCATCAAGCATCTGAAAATCTATATCGCCGTGCATGTTACTTCATTAGTTGATATCCATTTTCTTTAGTTTGCATATTTTTATCACTTTACAAAATATATAGTAGAAATATATCTTCTAAATTACTTTCTCTATTTCTAAATAATAATTATTATTTTAGAGTTATGCACTTAAATTAAGAAAACTAAAAAGTAACCTAAGAAATAATAAAATGTAATAGTACTTTACTAAAATAATCTTATTTATTATGTTTTATCATTTTTTATTCACTATATTTTAATAGTAATAAATAGCCTAAGTAGTTATGTTGGCCAAAAAAAATTAATAAAGGATAAAATGATTAAAATGGTAATTAAAGTTTCATTAAAATTTTAAAGTAACAATTATTTAGAAATAAAGTCACAAGTGTTAGTTGTTTAAAAACATAGGGAGTAGGTTGTTCGGCATTTAGGAAAACAAACTTTAAATGGTAGGGTTTATTTTATCTCTTCATATTCATTTTTTTTTAAAATTATACCATACACAACAACCTTTCCAGTTTCCAATTATTTGTTTTTCATTTTTTTAGTTAATATATACTTTTATAACAATTTAAATTCTCAACATTCGTAAAAATCAGAGATCTATATATATACTACAATACTACATTGAATGAGAATTTAACAAAAAAAAAAAGTAGAGAGAGATAACAGTTGTAAATGAAATAAGTTTCGTGCACAATTATATTTTTATTTCTCTCTAAATACATAAATATATGAATATAAAGAATTTAATTTTTTTATGTTGAATTTATCTCCCTATCATGGAAATAGATAATGAATTAAATTGAGAATCATAAATTTAGATTCAAGATGATTGAAAATTAATTATTTTTAGATAATTAATATCATCTTATATTTGAATGAGATTTCAGTTGTAAAATATATAGAAAATGATTCCTATCTTATATTTATATTTATAGATATAATATTAGTTTCATTATGAAGTATTCTCTCATTTTGAGAGACCTTTATGAGAGTTGGGTTTAAACCAAATGAATCTCAAATATTGGCGTGGGAGCTGAGCACTGAATGCGTGACCTATTATGAAAATAGGTGAAAGTCACTTGTGTATATTTGCACGATTAATTTTAGGCGATCAAATATGTAATTTTTCAGTAAATTAATTTGATTATTGCCAATTTATATAATGAATATTTTTATGCATTTATGAATCAGAATTCTGAAGTCACTGAGTTTCATCATCCATTCCCTGCTCTCTCTCTCTCTCTCTCTCTCTCTAATAACTATCCCCTGCACTATATATATTATTACAGGGAGTAGCAGAAGCGAGAGATTCTCTGAGCGATTTACCAGATGCCATTCTTCACCACATCTTCTTTTTCCTCATAGTTAACGACATAGCTAGACTTAGAGTCTTGTCTACAAGGTTCCAAACCTTATGCATAGCCAGCCCCTCCTTCTGCTTCTCTCAACCTCATCGTTCTTCCAAGTGCTCATGCTCATCTGTCTTCAATTTCATGAACACTGTTCCGCGACATCGTTCTCATGCTTTGAAAATTAATCCTCTCTTCTTTCTGCAAGAAACGCGAACACCGTAAGCTCCACATGCAATGGATCAATAAATTATTTCAAGCTTTTCATGTCCACGAACTCTCTCTTGATTACAAACTACCTTTGATCTTCACAAATCTCCCCAAATTTCAGTCCTTGAAAGTTCTGAAACTAAAGGTGAGTCAAGTCAACTCAGTGAGGCTTCCCGAGATGAAACTTGCTTCTCTTGAGACTCTTCATATGGAATCTATTGAAACTGATGATCTAGCTAAGTAGCTTATAGTTATAGACTAATCTCTTCGAGATGTAAAGATCACTAAAATAGATTTTATCTTTCCCAATAAAATCTTTTCCATACATACGATTATGAATTGAATTCGGGATAGTATATTTAAGAGGTTCAATCATCTATCAACTCTGTTAGAACCTTATTGGTTGACAAGGATCTTTTAACAAAATCAAGACCTTACACTTGGAAGCTCATGTTTGGTGGATTTAACCATTCATTGTTGTTGCAACTTCAAACCTGTGAGGATTATCACTGAGAACCTACGAACCTTGAGTTACGTCACCTGTGGATTTTATTGCAATCATGAGGTGGATGGGAATGAACTTGTGGTTGAGATCTCTGCACCTAATCTACAAAGCTTCAGATGGAATGGTCCTCCTAAAAGGCTTCATTGTGATGAAGGGAGGTTCAAAAATTTGCATCTTGCCGTTTTCACTCAACTGCTGCTCTGCTTTTCAACAAATCTGAATTTGTTCATACAATCAATTGAAGCTATACGTTGGGCGAGAATACTACATACAGATATGAACGCGATCACGGTTAGTTCATGAGTTTGAGCTCCATTTAATAGTTTACACTCTGCAATTTAAAGTCTCGTCCATTATGAAAGTGAATTTATAACAAGATATATAAAAAAGAAAAAATAATAATACTATGAAGATGGAATGCAAGTCTCATGTATAATTTTTCTTTTATCATACACTTTTTCCATATAGGAATATATATTTTAGTCATATGAGTATCATGGTAACAAACTGTGGAATATTAGTGGAGTTTGATCATTTTATGTATGAAAAATTAAACCAACTGGTTTTTCTTTTTGGGCTTTGCTAGAATTATATCTGGAAAAGACACCCATTTCATTTGAAAACCTTCGCCAACTCGAAATAAAGGTTCAATCTAGTTCTACAAATTCTGGTTCTGTCGTAATTACTTTCTTCGAAAGACTTCCAAATTTGGAAACTCTCACCCTTTTGAATTCTCCTACCTCACCCATGGTACGTATATATATATTTGTTCTATACTTCTTTTCTTCAACAACTTTTACGTATGTATTATTACAAAAAATATATATATTTGATTTTTAAGTTAATTGTTGATTAGCATCGACACTTTAATTTTTAAAACTATTTAATATTTAATTTAATTTTGTCTTCTCAGCTGAAATTTAATTTTAAGCTTAAAAGTATATTAATTTCAATTTATTTATTCAAACTTCTATGTTTTGGCCTTAAAGTTAGCAAATACACACACACACAACATTTTTTGTTATAACTTTTTTATGTGAATTTCCATCGTAATATTTCAGGTATCCATTGAAGCAGATATATTTAAGTATGCATTAAAAGAATGCAGGAAAACTAAATTGAAGAAAATAAAGGGATAGAAGAAAGTGAAGTTTATAATAGGAGACTTGGACTACCATATGCTTATTCTAATATGGACGTTGATGAGGTGGTGCATATGCTTGGAAGAGATGACCCTCAATTAATTACTGATCAAGTGATCATAAGTATATAATGTTAGAGATAGTTTGAAAGACTTGAGGTCCACATTAGATGGGAATAATATTTATGAAGTGCATATAAGAGAGAGAAGGCAAAACATGTTAAAATAATTATGAAAAAATAAATGGTAAATAGATTTTAATATTATTTATTTAATATTTAAAGCACTTAGCACTTGACACGTGGCGTGTCGTGATTGCTGGATTGATCTAACGATGGAGATCTGATCTGATATAAATTTGAGACTAATATATTTAATTAATTATTTTTCAAAAACAAAATTTTAAATGATAACATTCTGAAACGACTTTATGAAACATGTTATTTGATATTCTGAACATTTCAATTATAACATTCAGAAATAAACTTGTTCATCAACAACATTTCACTTTTTTGTTTTTCACTACTATAAAAGGATCAGACCAGAGACTGAAAGAATTACTTACATTCTCTTCTCTTACTTACAATTTCTTTGTTTCATTCTGTGTTTCAAGGTATCTGAAGTTGCTGTCAAATATCTTTGGTGTTTAAAATAATTCATAGGGTGATTTGTCGAATCTAGAGGTGGTAAACGGGCCGACCCACCATAAGCCCTCCTTTTGGGTGGGGCGGGGCTGGCTGAGGCCCCCGTAAGCTGGAAATCCCCAGCCCGCCCCGCCATACACTGACTGGCAGGCCAAACGGGCCAGCCCATTTTTTTTTTATATTTTTTATATTTTTTTGTTAAATCATAAAATTTCTCCTTTTTTTTTGCTCTTTTTTGTTTGGTTAGCCATTTTTTTCCCCTACTTAGTTAAATTATTAATTTTTTATTCACTATCATAAATAAAATAACTATATTCATGAAATCTTTTATCGGTTTAATGCATAAAGTCTTAAAGCATAATATATTAATACATTAATATGGTAATACCACAAGTAACATTTAGTTTAACAAAATAAAATACAACTAAAATTAAAATATAAGAAAGATTGAGAAAGAAAATGATGCTTAACCCCTTTTTTTTTAGTTTTTATTTTTTTTAGATATAATTATATAGAGTAAAAAAATATAAAAATATTTTAAAAAAAAAAGCGGGCCAGCCTGCGGGCCAGGCGAGCTGGCAGGGTGGGCTAAGTTTTTGACCCCTATTATAAAGTATCTCAATTTTTTCAGCCTGCCCCGCCATTTTTGGCGAGCTAAGCGGGCCGGCCTGCGGGCTCCGGCCCACTTTATCGGCTCTAGTCGGATCCTTGCAATAAACCTAGTGGAGGTGAATAACACCTTAAGGACAATGTGTTATCATATATTTCTAGGCACCGGTTGTTTTCATATACTATTTCTAACAATCTTAAGGTGCTATTATTATTTTGATTGATAATGGAGATCACCCAAGAATTAGCATTCAAGGTCATTAACCAGGACTTCATCAAATTGGATCGTTTTGATGGAACGAATTTCAATAGGTGGAAGGACAACATGATATTTTTGCTGACTGCCATAAAGATTTTATATCTGCTTGATTCTACTCTAGAGCCTCTTGTTGAACCGAGTGATGATAAAAGTGAAAAAGTCAAGGCTAGATGCAAGAAGATGGCAGATGATGAAGTGCTATGTCGTGGCCATATTCTGAACACACTGTCAAACTGATTGTATGATCTCTACTCATCCTTCTCATCACCAAAAGAGATCTAGGATGCATTGAAGGCCAAATACAACACAGAAAAGCAATGAACAAATAAGTTTCTGATTATGCAGTATTTTGATTACAAATTGCAAGATACCGTTAACATTTTAGATCAAGTTCATGATTTATAGATTATAGTTTCTAAATAGAAAGATATTAAGGTGAATATTCCAGAGTCAGTGCTAGTAAGTGACATTATTGCAAAATTACCTCATACCTGGCATGAATTTAGGAAAAAGTTGCTGCACACTACAGAAAGTTTTACTTTGGCTCAGATTCTGAAACATTTAAGGATTGAACAAGAAACTCGTGTCTTACAAAAAAAGCATTTAGAATTTGTACTTCCTGGAAATGAAAAGAAAGTTTACAAATTAACTAGATCTTTGTGTGGTTTACAACAGACTCCTAAGCAGTGGCATGAAAAGTTTGATTATGTTGTTTTGTCTCATGGTTTTAAACATAATAATGCAGATAACTTTGTTTATCTAAAGTTCACTAGTGAGTATGGAGTTATTATTTATTTATATGTAGATAACATGCTTATTTTTGAAGCTAGTATGGTTGCAATAAATAAAACTAACAAGTTTTTATCCTCACAATTTAGGATGAAAGATCTTGGAGAAGTAGATACAATTTTAGGGATCAAAGTTAAGAGGTATAGTGGAGATTTTTCTCTAGATCAGTCTCACTATGTTAGTAAAATTTTGAACAAGTTTCAGCATTTAAATATAAAAGAGACAAATACCCCCTTTGATTCATCACATCATTTTACAGAAAATGATAATATATCAATGGCTCAACTAGAATATGCTAGTGCTATTGGGAGTTTGATGTATGCAATGCATTGTACTAGACCTTATATAGTTTTTGTAGTATGTAAACTTTTGAGATATACTAGTAATCCAGGAACAGAACACTGGAAAGGAATTACAAGAGTCCTAGGATATTTAAAGAAAACAATTAATCTTGGACTACTTTACAATAAATTTTCAGTAGTTTTGGAAGGTTACACGGATGCTAGTTAGATAACTAGTGCAGATGATAGTAAGTCAACTTCAGGGTGAATATTTACCCTGGCAGGAGGAGCAATCTCCTGGGCATCAAAGAAACAAACTTGTATAAGTCATTCTACGATGGAATCAGAATTTATTACCTTAACATCTGCATGTAAAGAGGGAGAGTGGTTGAGGAATTTATTATTGGAAATAAAGTTATGGCTACAGCCGATGCCAATTATCTCTTTACATTGTGATAGTGTGGCTACAATGTCTAGGGCATTTAACAAAATTTACAATGGTAAATCTAGACATATAAGCCTAAGGTATGAATATGTGAGGCAATTAATTTCTGATGGAGTAATTATAATTCAATATGTAAAAACAAGTGAAAATTTGGCTGATCCTTTTACAAAAGAACTCAACAAAGAATTGGTTAACAAAACATCAAGAGGAATGGAATTGAACCCTGTAAACATCAGTCACTAGTAATGGAAACCCAACCTTTAACTAGACCAAATTTAGTTTAAAGGTTCAATGGGAAATAACAAGTTATTGATAAGTGACTAGGCACTAGAGTAGACATATAACCATTATGTAACTAGTGCATATAAAAAGAACTTAAGTGTTTAGGGGGAGTTAAACCCTTAATGGATTCAAGGAAGCCGGACCAATTAAGGTTCAATGGAAATCCACCTATATGAACATAAGAAGTGGTGCCGCTTCTTACAAAAATTCAGGGGTAATTCTTGAAATGTTCATGAAAAGTCTAGGATGAGCACATGGCCATAAAAGTACGGGAAGTCTATGCAGAATGCAATTGATATAAGAATATATGTATGGTATTTCCAGTACTAACATTAAAGTTGTAGTTCAATGCAGTCAAACAACTATCAACTTGTTAATACTTTAAAGTACTTACACTATTAACATGTTCAAGTCAAGAGACACCTGCTATTATGCATCTTTTTATGAGTTATAGAGAACATTCAATTTTTCAAACTAAATGGGGGATTGTTAGAGATAGTTTGAAAAACTCGAGTCCCACATTGGATGTGAATAAGGTTTATGATGTGTATATAAGAGAGAGAAGACAAATCATATTAAAATAATTATGAAAAGATAAATGCTAAGTAGATTTCAATATTATTTATTTAATATTTAAAGCACTTAGCACTTGACGCGTTGTGATCGTTGGATTGATCTAACAGTGGAGATCTGATCTGGTATAAATTTGAGATTAATATATTTAATTAATTATTTTTTAGAAACGGAATTTTAAATGACAACGTTCTGAAACAACTTTATGAAACATGTTATTTGATATTCTGAACGTTTCAAAGTTCAGAAATGAACTGGTTTATCAACAACGTTTCACTTTTCTGTTTTCCACTAGTATAAAAGGATCAGACCAGAGACTAAAAGAATCACTTACATTCTCTCCTCTTACTTACAATCTCTCTGTTTCGTTCTATATTTCAAGGTATCTAAAGTTGATGTCAAATATCTTTGGTGCTTAGAATAACTCATAGGGGTGATTTGTCAGATCCCTATAGCAAACCTAGTAGGAACGAATAACACTTTAATAACAATGTGTTATCATATATTTCTAGGTATCGGTTGTTTTCATATACTATTTTCAACATATGATGCTAGCAAAGCATGTTATGAAGGCAGCTTCTCCTGACTTTTAATTTATTTACATCCTCAATCTTTTACTTTCTAAAAAATATAGAGGGATATATATCATCAATTTTTTTTTCTTTCTCATTAGTATATTAGCTATACTTCTGCAGCGTTTATTGGATCAAGAAGATCTAGACCTTGAATTTTGGTAATGGGCATGAATAAATTATCTTTTTTTTTTTTTGGTGAGTGTTAGCTAACAAGATTATCTTAAAAGCGCATATATGTAACTAAATATTGTATGGGATATCATCTCGCATGTTGACCCTCTTTTTGATTCGAGAGATTTGGAATGGAGCAGAGGAAAGAAAAAAATTTTCATCCTATTTTTTTTTAAACCAAACAAAAAAAAGAGAGTATTTTTCCTATTATTCCTTCCTCTCTCTCTCTCTTATTTAAAGACGAGAATAAAAGTATTTCCATTCCTTGTTTAATTAAAAAAAAAAATGAGATTGAAATTTTTTTCTTCACTCCCCTCTTCACCAAATCCCTCTAACCACCGGAAGCTAAAGGAAAGTAATCCATAAATCCCTTTCCTCTACTCTAGATGTTATATATAAGTAGCCTATTATTCAAAGAGCTTTGGGTTGACGGATTTTTGTTACGCATGCGGGATCATTGGTCATGAGAGAAGTTCATCAAGTGGCTTCTTTCTGCGGTGAAAGGCTGGGATGAAGCCGTTTTGTGTTTTGTGTAATACATCTTTGCCTCCTGGGATTCAATTAGGGTGAGAGTGGGAGAAAATAAATAAATAAATCATTGAATAAAAATAAGAGAGGGTTTTGAAGGAGAAAGGGACCGCATTTTTGCCCTTTTTTGGGGTCAAAGTTATTTTCCAATTGATAATAAAAAAATAATATTTTTCAAGTATAGAAATTATTGAAATTGATTTTACTCCCCCAACAAAACCATTTCGAACCGAAGACGACAATTTTATCATTTCAACTCAAATAGATTATTTGCTCCTTTAAAATAAATTTAATTTTTGAAGTCTTACTTTATAAATATCAATTAATCCATACTGATTCTTTGATATAATTCTCCCTTAAACATTTATATATTGAGTTAAATTAATTAAAATCAAGTTAATATTATTATTAATATATTCTGAATTTTATAAGAATAATAAATGAATTTTCAATTTCTTTTTTGAATTTCATTTTTTTGTTATTCTTTATTTCATTTATGATTTATACTATTAATAAATATGATCATAATTATTTTAAAAATTAGAATTCTTTTCAAGTATTAAAATTATTGATTGTATTTTTTTTAAAAGCTTTTCAAAACTATAACTCATTTCACAAATTACAAATCCAAAATATTAATATAACACCTACAAGACTAAATTATAACTACAAAATAAAATTAATAATAATTTTCAAAAAATACCAATGGCAACTCTAATCAAAGGGGTATTGATCTTTGATATCTTTTACCTATTATTACTACCTTATATCAATTCTCAAGTATCATTTTCTTTTATAGTTCTAAACCCCTATAGTGTTAAATTTATCATGCAGCATAATCCATCATAAAGGTTGTTGGAATCATTCTCAAACCAAATTAGAGAATTAATTAAGCTTTTCATCTAATGGATATCATCTTATAACTTTCCACAATATCACTTCAATATTTTAGCTTAAATAGTTATTGACACCATATTCAAGCTTCTAAGACTAATCAATACAAAAGGTTAATCCTTATTATTTTTCATTCTCCTCATAGTTCAATAAAAATAATTAGGAAAATTTCATTCCTTAAAAAAAAAAAAAAACTAATGTTGCATGAGGAAGATTGAAATTTGATAACATATATTGTTACACTAAAGTTTAACGGTTCAACTCATCAACATCAATTCGAAAAACAAAATCTTCACCTTCTAACTCTTCATGAAGTAGATTAAGAGATGACGATTCAAACCTCTTGACAGGTATATCCTCATATGATGATCTTCGTCCCTGAAAAAGTGCAGCTACCGGAGGTCAAATAGATACACAGAACAGTGAGTACACGTATATAAATCACAATCCTGACCACACTCTTATGCATAACCACACTTCAAACCAGAAACAGAATAAAATCAAATTAGAGGAGTTCAACCCTCATATTGACATTCTAATAATTAATTCATGGGTACTCAGTGGTAAACTCTTTGAAATGTATCATAAGAGTAAGAAAATGATATATACTCTGGGATTGCAAAAAGAAGTCACCATATGCATTTTTAACTCTCTTTTATGAGAAGACATTCTTAAATGGAAAGGTGATTTTTTTCACACATCTTCCCATTATGAGGAAATGTAAGTGAGCTTATATAGACTAACCTTCTTCAAAACGTAGACAAAATAATGAAAAGTTTCACCAAACGTGGTCCACTCAACAGACCAGAGAAAATCTGGAGCATTAAATATAGGACGCCTAAAATGAGGCTGTCATCATGGATTTAAGTTATATCAGAATCACAGAGAAACTCGTTAGAAAGGACACGAGAACATGACAGTTCAAACTTTAAACCTGGCCAAAAGTTATCGAGATAAATATGCCATCTGGTTTCAATACCCTGTGAACACCTTTCAGCATGGCCAGAACCCTGGATAGAGTTTCAGGCTTCGGATTCCATGGGTCACCACTGTCCACGAACAATACATCCTTCAAAAAGATAACATGTGCATATTGACTGTTGAAGCCCCGAATCAGTTATGAAGATATCATATTTCATCAAGTTAGTATATCAAATCAAAATTCTACTGAAGGTCAAAGGAACATAATTTGAATTAGTTTTACCATCGTTCCTTTCTCAATAACTACATCAAAACATTCATCACCAAACGGCAGCTCCAGCATGTCTGCTTGCAGCACTTTTATGTCTAATCAAAGAAATGACAATAGTAAAACACATTCAAATTTCAGATAGAATGAACTCCATTCCTATAGTTGTTATGTCGATCTCCATTAAAAAATAAGCAAAGCAAATAGCATGAAATACTTGATGTTGTTGAAATTTGTTGTTAGCAGAACTCAAGGCTTGAAGGAAAATACATTCCAACCCAATGTATCTTTCCTTTATTTATAATATTCTGAAAACAGAGAACAACTACAAGATAAACTTATCTGAATTCTATCTTAAGGTTGCAACCAGATTATAATACTAAGAGCTAGCTAGAATCACACACTCACAGATAATCCTTTTTAACACCCCTCACTTTGTAAGACAATCCTACAATAATTGATAGGTCTTTCAAGTTTCAACACTCCCCCTCAACTTCAAGTTCAAACTTCAATTTGTTACAAACAAAGCCAACCTGAAGAGTAAATCAGATCCAGACTTAGATGCCGCAACTCAAAGGCTCACATTCACATACTTAACTATCTATTCAAGAACAACTTCTACAACTCCCAGAATTCATTGACTTACTTTTCATTTTCAACACCCTTGACATTCTCTCACAGCTGCTCTCTTTGGCCATATTGTCTAACATAACAACAATTCCCAGAAGTATTTAATCAACAAAATCTTACAAGTAAATCAAGAATTCAACTCCATTCAATCACACTAAGTCAGCATATGGACAAAAAAATTGAATATCCCTCACTTCAACCTCTGCCAAGAAGATTGATTTTATTTTTCAAGAATATTCTATCCGGTAGTGATGAAGCACCTATAGCCAACTGAAAAACTTATAAAACAGTCTGAGTCCACGTCTTTACAAATGAATCTTTAGGTTTCAAATTTGTACCAAGGTCAATTATCCACTTCTCATAGCTCCTGATTGGGAGCAAATTTGTTCAATAAGAACTTGAAATCCAGATTATGACAGAAGCGCAAATCAGAATTAGTTGGACAGTTGGATATGTATCTTGATTCACAAGTAAAAGGGTTCTGATAGAAGCCCATATGAATCTGAGATTCCAGATGGTGTTCTGAGTGAATAGGGAACTAACCTTTGAATCCCCGGGAAAATAACCGTTTCTGCGTCTTCTCCACTACAACAGATGAGAGGTCAATGCATGTTATGTTAGTTACCCCATCCTTATACAACTCTTCACACATCTGCGAATTTCCACATCCAAGCTCCAGGACCTACATGATTGCCATATTCCATCAAGAGAGGACAAAGGGCCAAGCAACACAAGCAATATTATACCTAAACAATGGAACTGGGCTCATTTATAAAATTAATAAACCCCACTATTATATTGCACATAGTAAGGCAATAGTTCATCCCATCCAAAAACCCTAATGATGAGCTCAAATCAATGAATGAACAAAGAAAAACAAACCTTTAGAAAATTTCCAGGTCAGGGAAATGACAGGAACAACAGACAAGAAAAGAAAAAGCTGTCTCCTCATAGTTCATATTCATTTACTCTCTAATTTCTCTCATCCTGATTTTTGATCTGAATAATCATCTCTGTTCATATCTTGAAGAATACCTGAGCCCCCCCCCCCCCACTACAAAACAACCAAAAGACAACCACTTTGCTTTACAGCAGTAATGTCTTGATGAACAAAACTAAATGAGGAGAGTGAAATGAGTGATCATTATGTGTGAAGCAAAAATTCCACCAGGTGAACACAAGGCTAGAGAGAAACATTGAGCGAGAAAAACTTTGAGTTGGTTTACAACACTTTTGAAAATTGAACAGTGCTATTGACGACTAAAATCAATTGGCATATCTCATTATGACAACGAATCTCTTTTAAAAATAATTCAATACATATACGAATTTCAGCACTTCATGACCAAAGCCTCCCAAAACAAGCATCACATTATTCTGATGGCTTAATGTTTAGTTAAATTAAGAATCAATTTTTAAGGTCATTATACAAAACTTTAATATTAATTGTGATTTGCGAATGGTTTAGCTAATATTGTTCTATTTACTTTCACAATTTGCAAACTACTACTTATAGTTTTACTCCTTATTCAAAAACAGGTCCTTTGGCAAGTTAAATCCATCCAAAATACACATTGAGCATTATCTTTCCAACAAAAGGCCTTTAAGTGAGAATATATGGGTAATGTAAAATTTTAAACAGCTTATGATTTATTAAGTCCTGAAAAATTATGTTTTATAAACAACAACAAAATCATATCACCTAACAGGAACCATGAGAAACCCCGGGTGCATGGAATGATTATGTAACTAATTACATGAAATTATAACTTCTTTCATAAGCAGCACCGTTGACATTCTCTCAGCTGCTCTCTTTTGCCATATTGTCTAACACAACAACTCCCAGAAGTATTTGATCAACGAAAACTTAGAAGTAAATCAAGATTTCAACTCCACTCAATTACAACAAGTCAGGATATGCACAAAAAAATTGAATATCCCTCACTTCAACCTCTGCAAAAAGATTGATTTTATTTTTTCTAGAAGAATATTCTATACGGTAGTGATGAAGTACCGATAGCCAACTGAAAAACTTATAAAACAATCTGAGTCCATGTCCATACAAATGATCCTTCAGGTTTTAAATTTGTACAAGGGCCAATCATCCACTCATCATAGCTCCTGTTTGGGAGCAAATTAATCCAATAAAAATTTGATATCCAGACTAAGACAGAATCGCAAATTAAAACTACTCAGATTGTTGGATATGAATGTCAGTTCTCAAGTAAAAGAAAGGCTTCTGATAGAATCCCATATGCATGTAGGATTCCAGATTGAGCCCTGAAAGATTAAGTTTTATAAACAACAACAACAAATCAGATCACCTGATAGGAACCAAAAGATGAAACCCCGGGATGAAAGCATGACTTATTTCTCAATGAATCAAATAATGAGGTATATTAGATTTAGTATCTTCAGAATAGAGGAAGAGTTTCTGGTAAAAACCTGAAAGTATATCAAGAAGTTATCATATGTTGATAATGATAGAGAAACAAAGATGAGAAGCAGGCCAATAGCTTGTAGCAGATTACCAGTATATGATTAATGGTATACTTCAGGCACTTGTATTCTCACCCCATTAACTATTTTTCTTGTATAGTCCTCCCTTTTTCCCCCTTTATTCATGTCCTATTTTACAAAAAAGCAAGCTAGCTTGATTTCATTCAAGATCCAATTTTCATAGAAAAATAATGGTTCAATCTCCGTTAAAAAATTTCACTCTCCAAGACAGAAGCTTTATTTTCAGTCATGCACTCATACTCCTTAATTTTTATCTAGTTTCTTGTTTGTTTAGCGCGTTCTTTATTATTTATAATTGGGGCAAAAGGATTTGTCAGTTACCGGAAATATCAAGCTTACAAGTACTAAATTTAATACAAATATGTACTATGAAGCAGTGCAATAGGCATAACTAATGAGAGAAAAAGGGAATTACAGAGGAATGGGAAGTAACGTAGGCTTGAATAAGGTGTCGAAAATGGGAATAATCCTTGAGCCACTCATACTGCTCCTCTTTGGAGAATCTCTCATCCCTAATAAATGCACAATAATATCAAGAAGCATAAAACGATGTTAAATTCATCGGTAAACCAAAGTTAAGAACTAAAGTGAAGTTTGTTACCAATAGCGAGGATCCAGGTACGCCAGAGCAGTTGACGGCTCTGGCTGCGTCACATTTGGACTCTCGCTTGTGCCCATTGAGGCTTCGCTCGGGCTTCTCGGGTTTCCCCGTTGTTCTCTCTGGCGGAAGCCAGAAAGCCAACCAATTAATTTGGTAATGTCAAAATAAAAATGTTAATTACTACTATATAATATTTTTTGTTATTATTATTTGATAATAATTTTATTATTTTTAAATAAACATATGATATTTTATTTTAATTTTTATTTATTTCTATTATATGCATCAAACAAACAAATTTTATTTGTGAGCATTGTAAAAATTGGGGGTCCGGAAATATGTTGTTCTCCAATAGTTTTACTTTTATTCAAAAAGTCATATGCATTAATAACAAGAAGTCTAGGTCTGACAATCGAAGACTTGTCTAGATTTGAAAGATGTAAGATACTTCGTTAAAAAATAAAAAACCGTAGAGGTTACCAACATTTTTGTGTTATACAATAGAAGAGAATATATATATATATAACTTGATTTTATATTAAATAGTAAATAGTTATACTTATCTATTCTTTACTTTTGACAAACAGTAACATGTTTGGATAGCCCACCAAAAATCTCACTTATGAGGCGCTTATTATGCTGAGCTATGTTAGTAACTTTTGGTAAGGAATTTGACCCATTGAAAACTTATTTGTTCTTTTTTGCTAAGAAAGTTTGTTCATGTTTTAAGGGAAACCAATAAATGTACGAATTTTCTTGTTAAATTTACGCATGCATTTGACATGCACTTCTTGACTTTCACTGTCTCTCTTATTGGTTGTAAACGGTTAATGGAGTTTGATTCGCAGAGAACTTACGTCTTGATCTTATCCATAGCTTTTTACTTTTAAGAAAAATATTGAAAACTTATTTGACATATGTACTTTGACTATAATTCATGTGTCGAGCTCTCCGACAATTAATTGGTTGAATTTACAGAACATTTTATTCATAATTAATTTGTCTGTTTAAAAATTTTAACATAAAGCTGTTGTCTGGTTGGTCTTGTTATGTTTTTCTGACTTTTTTCTCTTCGGCCTTTAGGCGCCCATCTATGTTATCCAAAAAGAAAATTTTATAATAAATTATGGTATGTTTGGATTAGATTATGTATAAGTGAATATGAAAAAAATAAATTATATCAAAAGTGATTTATATTTGGATATTTTTACCTTATAAGTGATTTTGAGAAAAAAAAAAGTGATTAGATACTGAGGTTTAAGTAATTATTAGATGAATAATAAAATAAAATAAAATAAATAATTATGAAAAAATAAATGATTATTATTAGCTGAAAAAATTAACTTCATCCATAAATATTTATTTAAAGTATAACTATTTATTAAAAAACTGTTTCCAATTGCTAATTCCACTACTTATATATCCCATCAGTACTTACTTTTGTTATCCAATTGTCACTAGATGGAGATTGATTTATAAGTACGCGCATGTCGGCGCCACTTCATGTCTTGATTTCTTAGCATCTTCTAACTAACGTCAAGGTAAACATCTTCATGTCTGCGATCGGTACTGTCTCTTTCTTTCTTTTCTAAGCACATAATTACGTTGTCACATTTTAAGTAAATCACCAGTAACTCATACCTTAAAATGTATGCATGAATTATCTTCATCTTCTTGTTTCCTGCATGCTATGATGGCTGGCTTGTTTGGAATTATCCTTTTCACTCACAGATTGAAGTTAGATATACTGTGATTAATTAATTATCTAATAAACGAACGTCTGAGATTTCTTCATAAAAATTATTTATATCACTGTTGGTTACTTTGTGGTCAGAATCTTCATCTTGTTGTTTCCTGAATTGAAATATTCTGTATTTTTCTTCGTAATTTCCAGTCCTTTGCTGAAGAAGCTTGTGTCTCTCGAGCTTATTTTGTTTGCTTGTTGCTTTCGGGAAAATGTTGCTTTCCACGAAACACTTAAAGAATAGAGATAATTCTTGAGGGAGAAGAGTCATTACTCATTACTTCCCGCGTATTCCTTTTCATTTCCAAAATCCTCATTTTTTTTCATGCGTGCAAGCAAGCGACTCTCAAATCTAAACCCGCCGGCCGCCCCATTGCTTGCCCCTTAACAGTTCTAATTACCTTTAAGTTTCTGAGTCAATCTTTCGCATCAAGTTCTTCAGCTTGCTTTGTCTTACTTTCCCTATTTTAGAAACCGAAAGCCCACCGACTCGCTTCAACGATTTTCTTTGTCATCTTCATCCCAGAGTACAATTTGTCCTCCTCATCATCAATCGTTTTCAAGAGGTTCGAGCTTTTAAATTTCTCTCTCGATCTGCTTCTTTCAGTTTGTTCATTTCATTCCCGATTGTTCTTGTGCTTGTTTATGATGATTTGATTGGCATGATAGCATTAATTGATTTAGTCCAAATAGGGTGTTCTTACCTTCATACTTGCTTGGTTAAGACTTAAGGCTCCTTCTCCATTCGTCAGATTTCTCTGATTATTCTCAGGAAACTGTACCCTAAAATTGGGTTTTTTGCGTTAATAATCGGACGTGAGAAAACTTGGTGAAATTCATTTCATTCATCTGATAAAGTGGTTCTGAATTCTGAATTAATTCTGATTCTGCTCTCTTTTTTTAATTATTATCAGATTTCAATTCATTGAAGCAATGGGAAGCAATATGAGCAGAAAGATGCCTGAATCGTCGTCTACTATTATTGACATCAGTACTGAAATGCAATACGCAACTGAGTTGAGCTCTTACGAAGCTGCCTGCAAGCTAGATGCTGATTTGCAGTCCTTTGACACCACCCTGCAAGCTAGAACAAATCATGTTATAAATAATCTTGCGGAAGGTGTGGAACTCCGATCCCTTTCTTTTGATTCTCTTAAACAAATCACAGAATGCCTTCTGGAGATGAATCAGGAAGTTGTGAAAGTCATATTGAACTGCAAGAAAGATATATGGAAAAGCCAAGAACTCTTTGAGCTGGTTGAGGAGTACTTTGAGAATAGCTTGCAAACTTTGGATTTCTGTACTGCATTGGAGAAGTGCCTCCAGCGAGCTCGGGACAGCCAATTGCTTATTCTTGTGGCCCTTCAACAGTTTGAAGAGGAGACCAAGTTGCCTGGAAACTGTTATGAGAGGACATTGCACGAACTGAAGAATTTCAAGGCAGCTGGTGACCCTTTCACTGAAGAGTTCTACCAAATCTTTCAGTCTGTTTATAAGCAACAGATACTTATGCTTGAGAAGTTGCAACTCCGAAAACACAGGCTTGATAAGAAACTCAAACATGTTCATACTTGGAGGAAGGTCACAGGGATGATATTTGTGGCTACATTTGCTGCTGTTTTGATTTGCTCAGTTGTAGCAGCAGCCATTGCTGCTCCACATGTTGCAGCTGCGCTGGCTGCTGCTTCTTCCATCCCAATTGGGGCAATGGGAAAGTGGATAGACTCACTGTGGAGGAACTATGAAAATGTCCTGAAAGGTCAGAAGGAAGTGATTAGCTCGATGCAAGCTGGTACCTATGTTGCTATAAAGGATCTGGATAACATTCGGCTTCTCATCGATCGGTTGGAGATTGGGATTGAGTCCTTAATTCAGAATGCAGAGTTTGCCATTGAAATGGAATCTGTGATGGTAGCCATGAATGAGATCAAGAAGAAGCTGGGTGTGTTTATGAAGAATGTAGAGGACTTGGGAGTCCAAGCTGATACTTGTAGCCGTGACATTAGGAAGGCAAGGACTGTGGTTCTGCAAAGAATCATAAAGCATCCTCTCAACTAAAGACTACCTTCTGTTTGTTCTGAAATTAATCATTAGAAACATTAGCTCCTATTTGTATTTAAGTCCTTGATGTCAACATATCTTAGATCTGCAGACACTAGGAGTTCACGTTTGAGATAATAAAATCACACGCTGAATTTGATTCATTCTGTTATTAGTTGAGTCAGCTGAAATTTTGTTATCGTTGTCAACCAACAGTGTACTGATTTAAATATTTATTGAAGGATTATGATTTTGGTTTTTGTTTTTAATTCTTGCCTGCTAGAGGTGAACCTCCTTTCTGACTCTTGCATCTTGTTTCATCGGTTGAGGATAGAGATTTTAAATATTTAGTAGCAGGGAAATCTAATTGTTCATCTTGATGTTTAAGTTCTAACGTGGAATGTTATTAATGTTGTGACCATATTTGTATATGTCTTCCTTTTGCTTAGAAATGATTCCGCTGCTTCTGTGATCGTGATAAGAAAAGGCTTTTTTTTTTTTAATTCTTTTTTTTTTTTTGGGTTTCCGTTTATTTAGTATCTTGATCCCAAAGTTTCCTTATTATTTTAGCTTGTTTCGTTAATTTTGCTTCTAGTCTTTTGACTTCTGAGTGTATTAATTAAGACATATCTATTATCTAACAATATTATTCCGGTATCCCACCTTTCTGCTAATTTGTTAGACAAAGTTGACAGTTTAAAACGTACTACACAAATTACAAGTCAAATATTAATTTCGCATGTAATAAATTTAAGGTCAAATTGAAGTTATAGAAAAACTTAAAAGGATCAAAATATTAATTTGAAAAAAATTTACATTTTTATATCCATAATTTCATTCAATTCTCAATTTGATTCTTATAGCTTAAAATTTATAATTAAGTCTTTATAATTTAATTCTTATTAGTTATTGTTCCGTCTAAAAGATAATCTTTTGTCTCAGAGAGAATATTTCGTCTAAAGACCGAGAATCTATTCCACCTTCTTTTTTTCAGTGTCCCCCGTTTACATTTATCTTTTTTCCTTTTATTCACCATCTCTTGACCGTTAAGATGTAACCGTCTTCTCCCTATAATCCCTAATTTATTGGGATATTTCATAAATTGCCATTATGGAGTATCACGCTCTTTTAGTGTGATCCCTGATTTTTCGCCCTGCAGTTATGATTCTGTGACTGTTATGATCTCATAACTGTTATTCCTAGCCGGGTGTTTTTGAGATAAAACAGCTTTCGTAGAGAAACCCGTATATGACCGAGATATTGTTCAGTCGGACGATCATTTGGCCATACAATTACTCGGCCTTATCATTCGATAACCGATGTGTTACTCGGTTCGTAGCGCTTAAGCTCGGCCTCCGAATTATAGCTCGGTGTATATGAGCCCGGAAGGCGAGGCTTCAAAAGAGCGTATATCCACCTCGGACTTGTAACCTCGGCACGTTCATTTCGATACGTACACTAGCCCCCCAAGCCTCGAGTCCAATCTGGATGAGAGGGTTCTGAATTGTGTGGTCGGCTAACAACTGGCTTTTTGAATTTAAATCGCTTCAGTTCCTTAGGGATTCCAGAACCTTCCCATAGGCTCTTTGACGTTTTAATTTTCAAAACGGTAATGCGCTTACACGTACAGCCGCGTGCAGCGTCATTTAATGCTGCGTCTTTTCGTCAGCCAAATCACGTTACCCAATGGTGACGATTGGCTCCCCCAAAATCATGATTATTTTGCTCGTTTTCGAGGAGAAGGATACATATTGGACTTGGGTGCTCATCCTCTTATTTCATCCTACCTCTGCTTTTCATCTTCTTTGAATCTCTTCGTCGTCTTTGACCTCCTTTTCCTTGCCCCTTCCGTCATTTTTCCAGGTACGCCCTCTTCTGTGTTCTCCCCTTTTCTCAAGTACTTCACATTATTCTATACTTTTCCCATTCACCATGAGTTCAAACCGTGGATCCGAGGCATCGGCTGGGTCGTCCTCTCCTCAAATCCTGATAGAGAGAGAAGTTCTGGGCATCGGAGAAGAACTTTCACCATCAAACTCTCCCGTCCCCAGCACAGAATTAAATTTTCATCCGGCCGACTTTCCAACCGAAAGGGAGGCTTCATCTTCGGCTATGGCAGTGCAAATGGCCGTTCAAAACCCCCGAAAGGTTATTCCTAGAGTTCAGAGAGATCCAGTTCCTGACATTCGGCTTCCGGGATATTATTGGGTAAAGGGAGAAGTTGGATCTTATCACTCTAAATTTCGGACTGCTGAATCGATCATAGAAATGAGGAAATCCATCCCTCTGTCTAGCAGACAAATTGAGGAGGTTGTGGTTGCCGAGCCGTGTACAGAAGATGAGCATGTTTTTATGTCGGCACAACGAGGGCAAACACATTTTACTTATATGTATAAAACATTATTTGAGTCACTGGGAGTTGGCCTTCCTTTCTCGGAGTTTGAATGCGCTGTTTTAAGGGCGTTGAACGTAGCTCCGACTCAGCTTCATCCCAACAGCTGGGCGTTTTTAAAGGCTTTCGAAGTCCTGTGCAGAAAACTGAACATGACACCGACTGCTCCCAAATTTCTCTACTTCTACCAGATCCGATTTGGAAATAAGATCGGCTGGATTTCTCTCAGTGGTATGAATAAAAAGGGAATAATCGGTCCATATACCTCATCCTACAAAGACTTCAAAGGAAGTTTATTTAAGGTGCGCCCAGCCGAGGGATACTCAGACATGTTCTTTGATGAGAGAGGACGACCCAGATTTCCTTTTTATTGGACTCGGACTCCTATTAAGTTCCAGTCCTGGAGTTACGAGGATATGTCGGCATCCGAAAAGGAGGATGTCGGCCAGTTAAATAAATTACCTCGTCCTCTAAACTGTAAAATATTACTTAGGCTCCCCTACTCTTCAACCCCTAATAAAGATTTTACACGTGAGTGCTGATTTTTCTTTTCCTTATGCAACCATACTTACTTCAGCTTCTAATATATGCTTTCTATTTTGCAGTGGTGATGGGGAAATTTAACTGGCGTTCGATAAAACACATGGCCCCATCATCTGGACCAAGTGCCGAGAAGTTGCAGGCTCACCTGGATAAAGAAGAGAGAGGTCGCGCTGAAGTAATAGCAACAGCTGAGGTTGTTGAGATTCCCTCCTCTTCACGAAGCCCCCCAAGCAAACGTGCTCGACTTCTGACCACCGATGAGGAGCCTGTATCTTCAGCTCACCAATCTCCTCTGCCTTCTCCTGTTAGACGCTCGCCTTCAGGCATTGATCCAAACACTGCCAAACTTTTCACGAGTAGCGTCCAGGGAATCGGTGACAAAGAGACCTTGCAGCGATTGGGTCCCAAAGCTATTTTGGAATCCATGTCGGCTATGGCCTCGTTTTGTCGGGAGGAGTTTGAGGAAAGCAATCGCCGTCTAGAGGCTGCTAAGGTCGAGCTTCTGGAAGTAACCAACGCGAAGGACAAGGCTTCCTCGGAGCTTGCCGAAGCTTTAAAGTCTCAAGCAGCTCTTCTTCGGCAGGTAGAAGAATTAAAAGGGTCCCTCGATGCTGCCGAGATGAAAGTGCAAGGGGTTGAAAAGGAGCGAGATGCCCTGACGACTGAGGTTGCTTGGGCAAAGAGCGTTGAAGCCGAATCCTCGGCCCTTGCTGCTAATTTGCAGAAAGATTTGGAACAAGCCAAGAATAAACAGGCCGAGCTTGAGGCTGACGTTCAGGAAGCCGTGCAACAAATAATGAAGGAGCACGTAGAGGGCTTTCATAAAGCGCTTCGTCAGGTGCATCTTTTCATGCCGAAAATTGAGCTCTCGGCATTTGATGTAAATAAAGACGTCAAAGATGGTATGCTTGTGGATGAGGAAGAATTGTAGGATATTCCTACAGCTTCGGACCGCCCATCTCCTTGACTGTCTATTTTTTTCCATACTTGGATGTATTGTTCAAACTTATTTCTAAGCAATGATAACAACCGCGCTCGAATTTTGGATGAAGCCTGCAATACCGAGTTGATACGGCTCCCAGTCCCCGGACATACCCCGGAGATGGCGGATCAGTCAAAGCATTGCAGGTACCATCGCAATTATGGTCACACTACCGAGGAGTGCTGGACATTACGAGACAAGATTGAGGAATTGATCCAGGCTGGTCATCTCGGCAACTTCATACAGAGGGGTCACGGAAGTCGATCCTCCTATAGTGGAAGAGGTCGTGGTAGAAGTCAGACCCGAGGTCAAGAGGAACCTCGGCAACCGAATAAAGAAAGAGTGCAACCAGACGACACTCGAAGTAGGGAAGGGAACAGAATCAGAGGGGTTATCAACACTATCGCAGGAGGGTTTGCTGGAGGAGGAGCAACCAGCTCGGCTAGGAAAAGACACTTGAGGAACATTCGGGCGGTAAATGCGACTATGCCCCGAGTGCCCCGGAGTTCTCCGCCCATCACCTTTTCGGATGAGGATTTCGAAGGAGTTGATCCTAATCAGGACGACCCCATGGTGATTTCAGTGGAGGTGGCCAATTATGTCGTCCGAAAGACACTGATAGATCAGGGAAGCTCTGCGGATATATTGTATTATTCTACCTTCCAGAAGCTCGGGATACCTGAGGAAACGATCAGGCCTTATCACTATCCGTTGGTCGGTTTTGCCGGAGAACAGGTTCACACCCGAGGATACGTGGAGCTGTTGACCACCTTCCGTGGAGATCTCGGATCAAAAACCATTATGGTCAGGTATCTTATAATTGATGCAGTAACTTCTTATAATATCTTGATAGGTAGACCTGCGTTAAACGAGCTCGGCGCCGTGGTTTCCACTCTGCATCTCACAATGAAGTTTCCCTCGGCGACCGGAAACATAATTGCAATAAAAGCTGACCAAAAGGTGGCAAGACAATGTTATATGGATAGTCTAAAAGTCACCAGAAGAAGGATGGTTGGCGGCAGTGAACATATGAAAAAGGATACAGCATCAGTAAATTTGGTGGAACTTGATCCTCGACTTGATGCGCGGGACCAAAGACCAATACTCGGTCAAGTGTGAATCGAGGAAAATTCGGTCAAGTATGAACCGAGGTCTACAACCAATACTCGGTCAAGTGTGAATCGAGGAAATGAAAATTCGGTCAAGTATGAACCGAGGTCTACAACCAATACTCGGTCAAGTGTGAATCGAGGAAAATTCGGTCAAGTATGAACCGAGGTCTACAACTAATACTCGGTCAAGTGTGAATCAAGGAAATGAAAATTCGGTCAAGTATGAACCGAGGTCTACAACCAATACTCGGTCAAGTGTGAATCGAGGAAAATTCGGTCAAGTATGAACCGAGCATTCGAATTAAATTTGGTCAAGTCTGAACCAAAATTTTGTCAAAAATTCGGTCAAGTATGAACCGAGCACTCGAAGTAAATTTGGTCAAGATTGAACCAAATTTTTGTTAAAGACTCGGTCAAGTGTGAATCGGGGAATTGAAATTTGGTCAAGTATGAATCAAAGTTTCTATCGTAAACTCGGCCAAAAGTGAACCGAGAGGCTAAATTAAATTTTAGTCGAGAACGAACTACGGGATTATGTTAAACTTTGTCAAAAATTTCAACACGGACAGGTCATCAGGAATCGACAAAAGATTATCTTTTAGACGGAACATTTTTGGCGCCCACCGTGGGGCCGAGAAAAACTATCCCACCACCATCAAGGATCATGGTTAGAACCAGGAGCAGTGCGGGAGCAGGAGAACGACGCTCTGAAGACAGGCCTTCTTTGGAGGACCACCCTGTCATCCGGGCAATGCGTGAGGAGATGGAGGTATTAAGAAAGGAGAACGAGGAGATGCGTGAAAGGAACAGACAGTTGGAGCAGGAACGCTATCATGAAAGTACTTCTCTTCCTCGAGGAGGGGAACGGGGGAATATCAACAGGGAAGCTCAGCGGTCATATCATGAGGGGAGCCGACAGGAGGAAACACACCATTCAGAAACCAACATTGACAATTTGCGAGGCGACAAGCAGGCTGTCCGGAGACATCCGTTCGTTGATGGCATTATGGAGACGCCATTGCCAAAAGGATGGAAGGGTGTAAACTTAGAAAGATATGACGGTACCACCGACCCTGATGAGCATGTGGATGCGTATGTTACGCAGGTGAATCTGTTCACAAATGAGGATGCAGTTTTATGTAGGGTTTTCCCTACGTCCTTGAAAGGAGCGGCTCTGAGTTGGTATACCCGGCTCCCATCACGATCTATTGATTGTTTTGAAACATTGGTCAATAAATTCAGAGCACAATACGCCACCAGCCGACCTCATCAGCTTACCTCGGCTGCGTTGGTAAACTTGCGACAGGAGAGGGATGAATCCCTAAGAAGTTTTATGGAGCGTTTTTCGTCAGTCTCGGTAAAGATCCGGGATCTAAATCCTGAGGTAGCTATGCACACGATGTTGATGGCTCTCAAGCCGGGGCCGTTCGCCGACCATCTATGTCGAAAACCACCTGCCGACATGGATGAGCTTAGAAATCGTGCAGCTGGATACATACAAATGGAGGAGGTGTCAAAATTTAGAAATAGGGTCAGGACTGATCTGGACAAGCGAACGGAATCAAGCAGTCGTGGAAGTCTGAGGCCGACGTTAGAAAAGGGGAAGTTTAAGAGAGAATATTTCGTCTAAAGACCGAGAATCTATTCCACCTTCTTTTTTTCAGTGTCCCCCGTTTACATTTATCTTTTTTCCTTTTATTCACCATCTCTTGACCGTTAAGATGTAACCGTCTTCTCCCTATAATCCCTAATTTATTGGGATATTTCATAAATTGCCATTATGGAGTATCACGCTCTTTTAGTGTGATCCCTGATTTTTCGCCCTGCAGTTATGATTCTGTGACTGTTATGATCTCATAACTGTTATTCCTAGCCGGGTGTTTTTGAGATAAAACAGCTTTCGTAGAGAAACCCGTATATGACCGAGATATTGTTCAGTCGGACGATCATTTGGCCATACAATTACTCGGCCTTATCATTCGATAACCGATGTGTTACTCGGTTCGTAGCGCTTAAGCTCGGCCTCCGAATTATAGCTCGGTGTATATGAGCCCGGAAGGCGAGGCTTCAAAAGAGCGTATATCCACCTCGGACTTGTAACCTCGGCACGTTCATTTCGATACGTACAGTTATTATTAGATTTTTTCATATATTTGAATTAATTGTATTTCATTATCTATACTTTCATAATTTTTGTGGTTGTAAATTGTATATATTCAAAATATTAAAATAATATATCATTAATTATATTAAAAAAATTTGATAAATACTCACGAAGTTTTAATAATAAGGATTAAATTAAAAATTTTGTAAACTGTAAGATTTAACTACACTTGTTTAAACTATTAAGATTAAATAAAAAATTAAATGAATTTGTAAGAATCAATATATTATAATAAATTAGAATCAGGAGTAGATTTACTGCTCATTTATTATTTTTTATTTCATTTTAAATCAATGTTATAATATTGAATAAAGACTAAACTTATATATTTTTTCTTATATGTTTTTCATGTTATTTTTTAATTAAAATTTAACATGTAACCTTTTTAAATTTTTTTAAGTTTAAGAAGTTAATACTTTTAATATATAATTAATAACTAAATCTACAATGTATTAAAAAATAATTCATATATTAACTTTTAATTGGAAAAATTACATAAAAAAGTATATAAGTATTTTCCATTAAATAATAATAGAGTATACATATCAAAGTTAAATATGGGCTAAATCACTATTTTTTAAAAAAATTGAATTTTTTATCAAAAAATTGAATTTATTATATTTAGTAAATAAATTTAATATTTTAGGAGAAATAAGTTAAAAATTTTATATTCTCAATTTTTTCTCTAGCAATATAAATTTATATATTATTATCCTCCCGAGTCCCAACAATAATATTAATTAAACAACAATAGCAAACAAAATAACTTTATCTCATTATGTAAAGTCAACTACGTATATATGATATAATACCATTGAGCTCTATTTACAACACGTGTTTGATACCATGCTTGAAATGTTATCTAACGTAATACCAAATAGGCCACACAACAATATTATTTACTACTATTAAAATAATTATTTAACAAGTATATGTATCAAAGTTAAATTTCAGGTACATCATTATTTTTTTAAATTTGAATTTTGTATTTATTCAATAAATACAAGTATTTTAACATTTAACATGTAGAATTTCATGTAGCCCATAAATAAAAAAGAATTTGATGTAAACTTTTTAAACTTTATACCATAGATTCAGTAACTAACCATATATTAAAATTGTTAACTTCATAAATTTAAAAAATTCATATATCAAACTTTTAATTAGAAAACAATATTAAAAGCATATAAGTTTTCTTTTACTAAGTTAATAATATTGACTTAAAAGACTACATTCCTCAAATTTTGTTATGATTTAACGTAATTTATTTATTTCTAGATTAACTAAATTTGCATTAAAATGAAAAATAAATAAAATTGAAATCTAAAAATAAAAATAAATGAAAATATGACAACAATAATTGTTGTTAATTTAGAACATTACTTGTTGGAAGTTTAAAACATAATTTGTAGTATTTTAGCTATTATTGTATTTATAAAGATGGTAAAAGATTATTCATGTCTACAAATTTAGAAAATACTAATTTACTAATTTAGAGGTCCAACATTATGAAAATAATTATAATTATGTTTGTGAGTGTTTCAAGTTATGTGATTGATTTAATTTATATGAGATATTATATTAATAAAGGGTATACTGATTTTTACGAAGTGTTGAAGTGGTGCCTTGTATAAGTTATGCTAAATAACCCCAAAAGGAAAATAGAGATGATGTTGTTTTGCATATGCATATAGGGCCAGTTTGGTACAAGGAAAAAGCTACTAAAGAATCGGAAAGGGAGTACAACCAAGCAAATGCAATGTTTGGTGTATTGGAATGGAATGAAGGTTATTGGAATCCATCAATGGAACAATGAAGGAAAGGTACCGTAGATGCAAAATCCTATTCAAAGTGTGTTTTTTAAAGATCCATACCTCTTTCATCATCTTTGCATACCACCGCCAGTGAACCTCTGATCACACCAGAGTAGGCTGATGGCGATTTCCTCCCCTCTTTCATCACTACATTTCTAGATCTGCTCTCTATCACTACAGCGCCGCCTCATCGTCACTCCTTTGTGTTCATGGCTAGTAGTGAGGCCGCACCCCTCTTCTTTTTATTGGTCGGTTTCCAAAACCCAAAATCAAACAAGGAAAATTTGACTCAGAGTAACATTGAGGGAACAGAATGAAATACAAAATAAAAAGATAGAACATATTGATTTTTCACCAACTTCATGTAATGGCAGACCAGAGGCCTTATTCCTAAGATAGTGAATGATGAGCTCTTTGTCGATGGAAATTGGGACATCTATGATATTTTTAATTATTTATTTTAAATAGGGATATTATTGTCATTTCATACTATTTAATATAAATACTAAATAAAAATTATATCACGATTCTGTTTATTTTTTTTAGCACACCAAACATATTTTATGATTCTAATAGAATAAGGGTTAGGTATGAATTGCAAGAGTTTGGAATGGAGCATTGAGAGTTTGAAAGATTTGATCAAGGTGCTGAATATAAAGCCCAAGTTTAAATGAGATCATCAGCTCCAAAATACAAGTTTCAAATCCAAGTCCAAGAGGAGCTCATTGAAGGAAGTTACTTAAAATATCATGTGCTTCATTAAAAGAGCATGTGACTTAGACATTAATGGACTTAATTAGTATTAATTTCATTTTTATTAATTATGGGCTGAATTTTGTTAATTATTAAAGCCCAATTAGTTAATTAGTAGTCTTTTTGATAGCCCACCTTGCAAATAAACATGTCATGTGCCAAACATGTGATTTCATTAATGTGTTGTCATGTTTATAAGGGCATAGGTCTTATTTTATTATTTTCTTATGAATTTTTGTTATTTTATTTTAGGATTTTATTTTACTAGTTTCCTAGGTCCAATAGGAGTGTTGTTTGGGTCTAAAGTCTCCTAATCCTATTAGGATTACTTAAGCCCAAGTTAATTAGGATTTCTAGGCTTATTAGGTTAGATTTTACTTTGCCTATTTAAGGCTAACTTTCACGTATGTTTTTTAGATTTGAATGATTAAAGTTTCAGATTTTGTGAGTTTCTCTTGCGTTCTTTAAGTGTTATGATGAAACTATGACTTATCAAGGAATTGGTCAATCCTTGTGGCATCACTGGAACTAGGGTTCAAGAGACCGGTATTCTTGGGTTCTAATTCTTAAGACCAACATCTATCCTTCTTATCTTCTCTATTATTGTTTTCTTTTACTACTATTTTTTGTCCATTTTGTTCATTTTCTTTGCTATTAGTCTTTGTGTTCCTTGTTTCGCAAAGATCCGGGTGTCTTACGTATCAAAATGGGTTCTTTGGACAGGTTCCAAAAGGATTCACTTATCATATTCTTATTATCATTTTTTTTCCCATTCACATCCCTTAAAAAATATTTCCATTGTAACACAGGGCCATAGTTTTCAAGTTGTGACCTTTGTATTGTATTAAATAGACTAATGAGATATTCAAACCATGAATTATGATATTATGTGTAGTAGATTTTCCCCATATCAGGAAAATCCAAAGATGTTGGTTGAATTTCAAATTTAGAATGAAAAAAACTACAACCTGATTTCTTTGCTGCTTGGAAAATAGCAACACTGTTTGCTGTTGTTTTTCAGCAGCAAATCTGGACCGTTCATATTTACTGTCCATATTAAATATGAAGGGTTCAGATTTTATCTTACATTTTTATTATTATTTTTTTTAAATCTTGTAGTTAAGAGATTATTTTTTATTTTATGTTTTGTTTCTTTTAAAATTAAAAAAATATTAAAATTTAAAAAAATTATATAAAAAATCTGAATTGTCCAATTTTTTTTCTGACGGTTCAAATTCGTTGCTGCATCCAAAAATCTACTATTTACCCTTGCGTTAAGTTGATTTGATGCTAGCTAAACAAAATGTTATTGTTATACCTACGCAAGCCTAATAGTTTATCGCTCTAAAATGATGGAGTGTTTATATATATATATATAATAAAAAAATTTCATCGCACTTTTTTTTTTCCCAAAATTTTCCATACCATTTTAATAAAATCTTTTGCATGCAGTCAATACAACAGTAAAAAAAATCTGAATGTTATAATTTATTATAAAACATGATCACAGTCTTGTAAATTACAGAATCACCACCATTTTGCTTTGCAACCTATCTTTAACATGTTATTAAATTTATATTTCATTTTTATGACAATGTTATAACTATAATCTATGTTTGACTAACCAAACATAAAATTATTATTCAAATTACAAAGATGCAAATAATCTATATCTCATTTTTCTGACAATGTTATTATCTTTTTCTTTTTTTCCCCTCCTGTTGACAAAACATAATTTTAATAAAAATTTAAATTTAAATTAAATTTAGATGATTTAATTTTATGTTAAGAATGAGAATATTATTATCATTGTTAAGATGAATGAAAAATGTGAATCCCGTTAAGAAACCACCCTAACCCAGGGGAAAAAGTAAACACTCAATGCTACTTTAACTGAAAGGTGACAATGGCTAGCCTCTAGATCTATCCCAGATTTAACTTATACACTTAAAAAATGATTTGTGCTGAAGATACGAGCATCAGAATTTCTGATGTACCTTGTCCCGGTTTTACTGTTCCTACCAATAATCCAAACAAGAACAAGATCCTTCTTTGAAGTGGTGAAAACGATTACGGTCCCTTACTACTATCACCCTCCCATAAATCTTGGACAACAACTTCGTTGCTGCATGACAATCATTACAAATTCGAAGATTCTTCACTATTCGAATTGGAACACCCGGACCTGTGCTGATAAGACCAAATGCCATGGCCAACTTTTCACTGTGATAATTCAGGGCAGTTTCCTTCTCTTCCCCATCTATATTCTGCAGCACAGAAGATGTATCTGGTGTGTATCCAGCATCTTCAAGCTTTTCTCTCATCTCAGATATCATTTCATAAATTTTCTGAGCTTCTGGGTGTGCCTTATCTCCCATTACAAAGTCATGAACTGAGCCATTCACTTCAATGGATGTGACACCAGGTTCTTTCCTAATCCCCACTTTCTTCATAGCTCTCCTTATACCAGCAACATCATCCCATCTGTTTTCTGCTGCATACATGTTTGACATCAGAACATTATAACCACACTTTTCAGGTTCTAATGAAAGAAACTGTTTTGCAGCCCATTCCCCAAGTTTGAGATTTTTGTGGACTTTACATGCTGCAAGTAGAGATCCTAATACAAGCATGTTTGGCCTCATGGGCATGCAACTAATTAGTTCCTTAGCCTCATCAAGCAACCCGGCTCGACCAAGAAGGTCCACCATACAGCCATAGTGCTGGACCTTTGGAACCAAATTGTATTCATGGATCATTTTCTGAAAGAGTTTCTTACCTTCTAGCACTAGACCCGCATGACTGCAAGCATGAAGAGCACCAATAAATGTGGTGTCATTAGGGATGACTCCTAGCTTTTCCATCTCTGTCAAGAGTTCTAATGCTTCCTTGCCATAACCATGCATCGCAAAACCTGATATCATCGTGTTCCACATTAATATGTCTTGATCAGAGGCTTTGGTAAACAGCTGATAAGCCGCATCTATGTCACCACACTTGGCATACATGTCCACCAAAGAAGTTTCCAGAATCATATCAACTTTAATTTCTCGCTTATCTATGTAAGCATGAACCCATTTGCCCATGTCAAGGGCTCCAGCTTTTGCACATAACGAAAGGAGATTAGCTATGGTTATCTCATTTGGTCTTATTCCACAACTGGTCATCTGGACAAAGGTGTCGAAAGCTTGGTCTATACGGTCAGCTTGTGCATAAGCTGAAATCATAGCACTCCACATTGTTAAATCTTTCTCCGTAATGCTATCAAAAACAGATCTTGCGCTTCTGAAATCACCACATTTGCCGTACATATCAATCAGAGCAGTAGCCAGAACCAAAGAAATGTTAAATCCATTTCTTAAAGTGAAGGCATGTAACCACTTGCCAAGTCCTAGAGCTGCTATGAATCCACACTCTTTGAAAAAACTGACAATTGTAATCTCATTTGGAAACATATCTTCTTTGAGCATATTGGCAAGAAGTCTGACCCCTTCATTTAAATCGTTGCAATGAATGCAGCCTGCAATCATAGTAGTCCATGACACTATACCTGCCTCATACAACCCATCAAAGAGCCGTTTTGCATAAGTTATATTAGCACATTTAGCATACATATCTAGTAAAGCAGTAGTTAGAGGAACTATGGATTTCTCATAGTTCTGATTCCTCACCACATAAGCATGCATGGCTTTTCCCAATTTTGAATCTGCGCATTGTGCAAAGACATCAACCATGTTTATCATTGTAGCTTCACTAGGCTTAACTCCCTGAGCATGCATTTCTCTAAGAAGATCCAATGCTTCGTCACACAACCCACTTCGACTATAGTTCCTAATCATAGTACTCCAAGAAACAATGTCTCTGTTCATCATTTTATCAAACAGTAGGCGTGCAGGTTTCAGGTTTCCACACTCACTGTACATCTGGATTAACGCATTACATATAAAAGTGTCCGCATTCAATCCATTTTTCACCACAAAACCGTGTATCTCTTTCCCCAGTAGAATAGAAGAAATTAGGCGGCAAGCTTTGAGAACTGATGGGATGAGGAAATTGTCCACTTCAGTGTCAGTTCCACGCATATGGGTATAGATTTTTACAGCATCTTCGGGGCGATTGTTATTGATATAAGAGGTTATTAGGAAACTGTAAAGCGATAAATCACTAGAGTAACTTCGAAGTGAAGTAAATGGGATTTGATCACTGGAATTGAAAGAGGTTTTGATCAAGTGGGCATGGATCTGCTGTGTTTCTTCCAAATTGGGATGCAGTTCATGGTGGGTGGGAGAAGCGTTTACTGGGACTTGAGAAATGGGAGAGTGAGAGGGTTTTGGAAACTTTTGAATTGAGGAAGGGAGGAGTGAAGCAGAGAGGTGAGAATTGCTCGTGAGCATCGCAAGGTTGAAACTTGACACACAGATTTTACCTATAAGACACCAGGACTAGAACCACACTTCAAATTACATATCAACACTACATGTTTCGTGTAGAGCGCGTCATGTTTGGATTTAAAGTGGAATTATAACATTCTTCTCTCAGAGACGCACAAACGTTTGTTCTAAGTGTATGCCAGTTTATGTGGTCGTTTAATAACGGAGATAAGGATAATGGGTACGGTCGGGGAAAAATTAGGGAATAAAGAACGGAGTAATAAAACGTAAAATAATAAGGTCCCACCGTGATTTGAACTCGGGTTACTGGATTCAGAGTCCAATGTCCTGACCACTAGACCATGGGACCGCCGCCGGGTGGGGTGTCAAGTATATTTTATTTGTTCATATAATATTTCTGTTAAATTCGAACCCAGGGATTTTAATCATTCAAAAGAGCTTTACACACTGTTTAATTTAATGAAAAAGGGAGGAGAAACTAAGGAAGAAATCTTAATATTTTCTTATTTAGATATCTTGAAAAGAAAAGAGGAAATTTGCTCATTTTCCCTTTAAATTCTTCCACATTTAAAAGGGAGGAAAGGAAAAATTCATTACCCTCTCCTCAAACTTATTAAACTAAACTGGGGAAAATATTAATTTTCCTTCTCTTCCTCTCCTACTTATTGAATTAAATAAAGGAAAATCTTACACCCTAAATCAATTTTTCCCCGTTCACTTTCATCCCTTCTACTTCGGCTTCTACACTTCTTCAATCCAGAGTCCAATATAGCCTACGATTCTTACACCCTACGAACTGAGAGTGTGGCTTTGTTTTAAATTACGTTTTATGTCTCTCTCTTTTCTTCTTTCAAAGAATTACATTTATGGATTTAATTTAGTAAGAGTTAATTCTAAAGGAATTTGATTTTAATTTTAGAAACACTTAACCATAGATCATAATAAAAGGTTAATTCTCCGTTTTTGTTTTGTCTGTGTCGTTCTTTTTTATTCTTTTATTGAATTTCCCACGAGGCACGAGTCTCACCTAGTTTAATGCAAGCGTGCGCGCGCTCAAAGAGAATTCGGTAAATTGGCAGTTGGCACTCGAATGAATTATCAAGAAGAATGGATAAGTTAGATCAACGGTAATTATTTTAATTTTCTTTGTTTGTACCGCAGAATCACTTAGTAGATTGTGTTTGAACTTCTTTTTCTGTACTCTATGTTGTCCTAGGTTATGCCTTATTAACGTTTCCATTTACAAAAGGGGGGCAACCTCATCAGCTATGATTTCATTTTACATGGCCAAGATTTACAAAAAAACAACCTCACATTGTCCTACTGGAGGTGACAATTTTTAAGAGCCCCTATATTTAACATTCACTTTCTGACATTCCGTAGGTCCAAACATAGGACTAGTTTATCCCCCCTTTGATTTAAACATTGACGTCACGGTCTAAAATGCAAACTCGCTCTATGTCAATAGCAATGCTTCTTCACGTTTCAAGTCAAACACCTTGATGAGCACATCTTCAACCACCTGTTTGAAAACCAATTATAAGCACAATTTTATTAGTTATTGCACTGCAAAACCATACTACAGGAGCTTAAGAAAAGAATGAGAATGAAAAGTTTCACTGCCCCATTTCGTTTCCCTGTACAAAATCTATCATATTTTTATAATAAATTACTCAAGAATATTGATTCTTCTTTTTCACATTTTCAAAGTAGGAAAATGAGACTCATTCTGATGTTCAAAATTACTTCTTTTTCTTTATTCTTTCTATTTTTTATCCTATTTTGTCTACCAAACGGGCAGTTTTATCAATTCATAGGCAATAGAAACTACCTTGTCAGGTGTGGATGCGCCAGATGTCACGCCAATTGTTATTGGACCCTCTGGTAGCCAGTTTTCTTTCTCCACCAGCTCACCATGCTGATAGACCCAGAAAAGATAAATCTCTATTCATAAAGAAGAGAACTAATAATAGTTGAATAGGTATAGATCACCATATTTATGCTCACATTCAATTTGTATGCTATTCTGTTTCCTGGACCAATTCTTTGCTCACTGTCAATCCAGTAAGATGGAATTCCACGTTCCTCAGCTATCTCTTGCAGGTGTGATGTATTGCTTGAGTTCCACCCACCAACTACTAACATAAGATCCAAATCTTTCTCCACCAGCTTGTACATAGCATCTTGTCTCTCCTGAAAATGGATAAAAGATTTAGTTTATCTGACCATTAGACTAGACACATATAATGTATCTGAATAGAGAAGGGAAAGGTTGAACTGAAAGCAAAGCCAGTGGAAGCTTAAGATTCTATAGAGCTTCAATGTGAAAAATCATTCTCCTCCCCGTCTATGGCTGCAACAAATTTAGAATAAAGAGGAACATCTATGGCTGCAGAAGAGAGACTACCTGAGTAGCATCACAAATAGTGTTGAAGCTTAAGAAGTGTTCATTGATGTTTTGCACACCAAATTTGCGCATCATGGTCCTCTCCACTAGTTTGCCTGTAAAATGGGCAGGTATGTAAATATCAAATTATAATTCCTTTCTCCAAAGAGACGAATTGAGACTGTGCAAAAGTAACGAACCAATCTCTTCAGTCTCTCCCTTGAGCATTGTCGTCTGGTTTGCAATGCCCATTTTAACCAGATCAACGTCTGGATCAAACCCCTCAGAAACAGCAAATTTAAATTTCTGCAAAAAATGCCAATAATGATCAGAATGAAGACCAGAGAATTTTGAAAGCAACATAAATCCTGTGAAAGAAAAATTTACCTCCAAAAATGCATCTTTCGTTGAGCTGGATCCATTAAGTTCACCACCAAGAATATAATCACAAACAAATTCAGCCTGTACCAAGTTAACAATGCCAGTAACCCAAAAAAAAGGTTTAAAGGAACGCATAATTTATAATTTATAATGTTATAAAAGAACGAAACTTTCTTCCACTTAAGACATTCACCCAAAGGAAAGTCTGAGAAAGAGCTGCAACATAGGACAAACCTCAGCCATATTCTTCACGATGATATACTTTCCAGCAAATGATGCAGTTGCTACAGTTTCCTCATGAGCATATTTACCATGTATGATTGATGTGTACTCTCCTTTCTTGTGCTTCTCAACAGTATTCCAGACCTTCAAGGAATTCATAAAAGAAATCATGTCAGCATGTGTGATGCCTGATGAAAGCTATATGAATTCAATTTAAGCAACACGTGATGCAATAGAAATCCATATATGCAAATGCATACCTTTACAACCCACGGGCAAGTTGTATCTACAATCTGCACATTTTTCTCACTCAGAGTCAACATCTCATCCACTGCAGCTCCAAAAGCAGGCAAAATCACAACATCACCCTTGTTGACAACTTCAAATTGTTTATTTCCTTCCTTCACAGGTACATTCTGCACTTTCATCTCTTCTAATCGCTGCATTAATAATTTATTAGCTCCACTAATCATTGTAACTCTCTAGAATTGGTAAAGGAAAATAGCCTAATATGTGAAAAGGTGGCATGCAAGAGAAATCAGACAATGATCTACAAAATCTACCAAAATGAGATCACATTTTTCAGCAACCTCAAGAACTGAATGGTTAAGCTTACAGAACCATCCAAATCAGAAACCCTTTAATTGCTGATAAGTCGATATCACTTTAAATTGTCCATCATAACCATAAAAAATCATGGATTTAATAGCACCGTCCTTCAAAACAGGATCATACACTTCAATTAGAAAAGCTATCTCTGAGTTTCAAGATAAAACAACTGCCAAATTTCCCACCATATTTGCAAAACACAGCTAAGAAATGATTATTACTGCATGTTACTAATTACCCAAATATGAACATCACATACCAAGAATCAAGGTAGAAACAAAATTCAAGAATATTGATAGTGATAGAATAGGTGAAGAAACCTTATTAACAGTTGGGTTGTGGATGATTTCGTTGGTAAGCCAAATTGTCTCAGTAGGAAACTGTTTTCTAGCCTCGTAAGCAATTTGAACAGCCCGTTCAACTCCCCAGCAGAAGCCATAAGCTTCAGCCAGCCTCACTGCGGTGTTACCCCATGTATACTCATATCCATTTTCCTTCAAAGTCTTAATGATGTCACCTGAAATTCCATCAAAAAACACAGAAAATTACCAGCGAACAAGACATTACAAAGAATCCAACGCTGCGCGCATCAAAGAACCAACTTAGGGGTGAAATATTTTATTAAAGCTGAAGCTGAGTAAGCATAAGGAAGTCGCTAGAGAGGCAGCATACTCCCGTGCCATATTTAAGCGCAGATTAACCCAACTTTTAATCTCAATTTCAAATTTCTCATGAAATTGAAGAAAATAAAGGTAACAGAGCAACTGAATTATAAGAATGGCAAAACAAAATTAGCCATGGAATTGAAAACAAACCTTTTAATCACCGAGAACTGTCAGGTGAACATGCATGAAATTGAATAAATGTCAACAGAGCAATCAAAAACAGAACTAGCCATGCAAATGAAAACATATTTCTGTTTTTTTTTTCCCTTTAGAGAACTATCAAGTAGACATACTGGTGTACTCGCGATTCATGAGTTCGAGAGTCGCTTCCTTGTGCCCAAACCCTTTCCGATTATAGTTCTGACTCCTGGTTAGATTCTTCCGAAATTCCTTAGCGTCGAAATCGGAGTCCACGGCCGCTGACGAAGAAGAAGAATCGGCGGAACATCTAACAGAGAGAGGCTTCCGGCACCGGAAAGAACCCATTCTTGTGAAGTTTTCCGGCAACGGCAAGGCGAGGTCCGTGCGAGCAGTAGAGAGACTGCAAAGGTGCGGGGAGATCGCCATGGCAGATAGTGAGGGAGAGAGAGTTGTGCACAGCACAAATGCAGAGTCAGGGAGAAGAGCAGGGATTGTTCGCCTTTTCTATGGCAGCGAAGCTACAGGGAGCTCGTGTCCTCATTTTTTCTCTCCTTTTTTTTTTTTTATGGTTTGTTTTTATTCTGTCATTATTTCAGTATTTTCTTAAATTTCTTAATTAATGAGATTATAAAAGCATTTTCTCTAAGGTCGCGGAAATAATGAGGGAAAGTAAAACAATTGGAGTTGCTTGATTTAATAAATATAAGTTCTTAAGATAGAGTTACTTAGAAATTTAATTGAAAAAATAGAACTTCCCAGTTAAATTAATATTAGTTTTACTTTCCGATGTTTCACAATTATTTTGTAAAATAATTTTAATTTTTAATTAATTTTTTAATAAAATAAATATTTATGTATTTAACATTAAAATTTAAAACAACATATATATATATATTTAAAAATAGTTTAAAATTTTCCGGAAAAAAAATACTCTGGGAAAATATAGATAAATATGTTAATTTAGGCAAGCCTTTAGATTTTTTTAGGAAAAAAAAATAGTATTAGATAAGACAAAAGAATGTTAGGTATTATCATACAAATTGTGCCAACATGCCATATGGAGGAAATGTTATTGTGTTTGCTGGAGATTTCATACAGATACATCTAATTATTTCAAGAGAATTTAGGAAGGATATTGTATTTGCAGTCCGTAATTTATCTTATATATAGAGAGATTGTAAGGTGTTAAGATTGACAAGAAACATGAGATTGTTGACATCAACTTCAGAATAATGTACTAGAGAATTAAAAGATTTTTCATATTGGATTATTTCTGTAGGTGATGAAATTACTGAGTCAAACAATGATAGAGAAATAAAAATTACAATTCGACCAAATCTTCTTTTATATGCACAGGATGATCCAATTCTATGCATTGTTCAATCCACATATCCTAACATGCTTGACAACCTCAACAACTTATATTAATTCAGAGATAGAGCAATATTAGCTTCCACCTCATCGGTAGTAAATGATGTAAAGCAATACATGCTATCTTTGCTCCTTAGCGAAGATGTTATATACTTGAGTTCTGATAGTATATCAAAACAGGATGGGAATGTTGATTCTATTGATTATGTTCATTCTACAGAGTTTCTTAATTCTATATCTATGTTCGAACTTCCTAATTACTCCAGGTTAAAGTTGATGTGTCAATCATGTTGATGTGCCAATCATGTTGATGCAAACTATTGACAGATCATTAGTTTTGTGTAATGGTACACGTCTCATTGTAACCAAGATTGGTAAGCATATTCTTGAAGCAAAAATGATGTCTAATCATAATGAGGGATTGAATCTATGTATCCCTATAACTCCCATTTAATATGCATAGGAGATAATTTCCTATCATGTTGTCATTTACAATGACAATAAATAAAAGTTAGGGACAAAGTTTGTATGATATTAGTTTATACCTTCCTAAGCTAGTCTTCACTCATGAATAATTATATGTTGCAGTGTCAAGTGTGAGAAGCAGAGAGGGTTTGAAAATATTGATTAAAGATCAAGATAATATGCCAACAAATAAAACCTTGAATATAGTTTACAAAGAAGTTTTCAATAATATAGATTGATAATTATTATTTTTATATACATATTGCTCTTACTATTTGAGTATGTAATATTCTTTATATACAGATTCTAGAACATATTCTAATTACACCTAATGGTTTAGTGTTTCTCATTAGCTACGATAGTTTTTATTACTGCTACATATTTAAGAAAGCATCCCGTGCATTGCACAGGTATAGTGCTAGTTTAATTGAAAAAAATAGAACTTCCTAGTTAAATTAAGATGAGTTTTACTTTCCAATGTTTCACAATCTTTTTACAACATAATTTTAATTTTTAATAAATTTTTTAATAAAAAAAATATTTATATATTTAACATTAAAAGTTAAAACAATATATATATTTAAAAATAATTTAAAATTTTCAAGAAAAAAAAAAGTAAAAAATAAGTCTGGCAAAATATAGATAAACATGTTACTTTAGGCAAGCCTTTAGATCTTTCTAGAAAAAAAATAGTATTAGATAAGACAAAAGAATGTTAGGTATTATAATACATGTAAATCTCTTGCAGCCTAATATAAGGGGTGCAAATTAATCTCATCCGGTCAAAACAGTAATAAAAATACAAGACACTTTCATATTCGATTCATGATGTTTATGTCAAATACTCAAATTGTGACGTTCGGTTATTACTAAAAAGTAATATTTTGAGAATTGGATGATAATCAGATTGTTCAAACTGTCATTTGAAAATAGAAATGGTCCAGTTTTTAGTTTTAAACCATTTAAGGGGTTGGTTGGGTTAGACTGTTTTGAACCAGCTTTTAAGTCAGGAATCAAAATTGAGCAGGGAATCGGATCGATTTTCAGATAATTAAACAATTTTTTAAATTATGTAAAATTTAACCTAAATTTCATTTTTTTCCAAAATTATTAATTATAAAAATTATTAAAAAGTAAAAATAATATTTTCCTTTTTATTTTAAAATTACTAATTATAAAAATAAAAATTTTCACTATGTTATACTTCATTTGTTCCCAATTATAAGAGAATTTTGGAACTTTTCATTTATTTCAAAATATAAGAGATACGGATAAAATTTGTGAAGTAATTAATATCATTTTCCTTTTATACCTTTGAATAATTAAGATTGTATTGACAATTACCAATAATTAATTAGTCTCACTTCAAACTTTTAATATAGGCAATTCTAGAAAAAAAAATTGAAATTATAGCACAATTAATAAGTTTAATTACCAAAATTATTTTTTTCTTAATACTAATAAAATAAATATTTATTTCTTATAATTACAAACGGATGGAGTATAATCATTTTATAATATTATGGTCATATGTTGTTATTATATTGAAATGTTTTAATATTATATTCAATGATTTAATATATATTATTACTATGTGAGTATCTTAATTTATTATGAATTTAAGCTATTTAAATTTATTTTCTTAACAATTTGATATTTTTTTTATATATATTATTATATATAATATTATTTTTTTAATTATTATATCACCAGTTCGATCACTTGTTGAGTCCCTTTTTTAAAACATTGTTAGAAGATTATGCCCAACTTGGTGACTGGTAGGTCTCCAGTCTCCCTCAATAATTATACCGATTTTAAGGGAAGATTTATTTTATATATATATATATAATAAAAAATACAACTTTTTTGGGCTTCGAGAAAGCCCAAACATAAGAAGTAGCTGTCTCATTGCTTTGGATAATTCGAGCGTAACTAATTAATTATTAATGAATATCAATAATAATTTATATCATATCAATTTAAAATTGAAAAATATTAACTACAATTCTAATTCATAATTTTAGTTGTAACCAAAATATAGAATCCCATATTTAAATATTTTTCTTGATTCAATCCCAAAAAAATGCTGATGTATTTTAAAATTTTAAGAAGTAATCTATAATTCACACAATATATTTATCTTAATATACCCTATTTTTTAAATATTATATGTATATAGTTACTGGTGCTCTCCCTAAAATCCGTTCAATAATTTAAAAATATATTATATAATTACTTATACTTCCCCAAAATGCAGTGCATATATGTCTATATATTATATAGATATTATCTCATGTAATTACTCCCCCTACATTCCATTGCAATTATATATATATATATATAAATATATTAATATATATTTATATTAATATTATATTATATAACTATGGATATTCGTTTGAATCAAATCTGGCAAGATTTATGCCATCATGAATTAAAATAAGTACCACAGTAATATCTTCCATATTTTTTTGGATATTTAAATTAATTATTGACAATTTTTTAAATTTAACTTCAAATTTGGCCGCTCATCATATCTTCTATAAATAGCACGCATAACATGACATGCATTCATACTTACTCATAATCTATCATTTTTTTAGTTGCCCAAAGTTGAAAAGTTTTAACACTGTACGCTCTATCAATCACTTCAATGACAAATGAAACATTAAAAATAGGATTGTGAAAACGTGGATGATAACAAATTTCAAGATTAAAGATGATTTTCAATCTATAGATTTGTTACTGTGGGATTAATTTGTAAATATTTATCTTCCTTCAATCTATAATTACTCTTTTAGATCACATCTTCATATTTAATAATTATTTTATATGTACAGAGTGATTGCATAAATGCCATTGTAAAGAATTCATTTGTTTAAAGGTTTAAACTTTTCCTTCATGATGGTAGTGTCTACCATATTTACAGATTTAATGTAGGGCAAAACAAGGGATTATTCCATACTACCAATAACAAATATATGGTTAACTTTCAATTTTCTATCATTGTAAAAAAATTAAATGATGATGAATTGATTCACCGATATGATCCAATTTCTTACCATTAATTGATATTCGATATTCTAAACAGGAAAGCAAACGATAAGTATTTGATAGGTAAATTGAGTTAATTTTGTTGTTCCATGTTTTTTTCTTTAGCAAATATGATTATGTATTTGATGAAAAGGTTAATATTAAATAAATAAAATTTCTATATAGTTTTCCCTATAATGCATCTTCCCCATAATTTGTCAATCAATTAATTCTATTTTTTTAATAAACATGGCATTTTCTGGTCTTAGCTTATCTTTGGATTATATACCACATATATTCTACATTTGATGCAAACCTGATTGGTAAACTTGAGAAAATGGAGGAATCTATTATATATTCAAAAGTTTAAAAAAGCGTTTCGGGAATAAAATATAATATCCATATATTTTAAAAATAATTCCCATTTCAAAATTAATCAAAATTAGCTATAATTCAACATCATACTTTAAATTTATATCCTTTAGATACTTTCACCCATGTGATAAAATAAACAAAAGTATATCTGATGACAAAAAATATTGATTAAAGTTATTTATATTTCAAAACTATAATTATTGTAAACAATATCTATATAGTGATATGAATAATGTTTATTTTTAGTTATATATATCATATAACTTTTAGTCGTAACCAATACATAAAATCCCATATTTATGTTTAGTTTAGTTTTTGTTTTGCCTTTTTTTTGTGATGTACAGAAAAAAATCCCATATTTACGTTATATTTGACTCAATCTCTAAATAATTTTTAGTTAGTTTTTTTAAATTTTGCCACTCATATGGATATAATAGTTTTTAGTCTTTTCCAAATTTTAAATGAACATATAAATTAGTAGGTATATAAATCAGTTACATGGTGTTTTAAAAATGCTTAAAATACCATATATGTAGTTATCCATGAATATAATAGTTGTTGGAGTTTTTCAAATGTTAAATGAACATAAAAATTAATAGCTCTATAAATTAGTCACATGGCGTGTCAAAAATATTAAAAGTAACAATATGTAGTTATCCACTCGTATTTAAAATATAAGTCAGTTACATAGATATATATATATATGTGTGTGTGTGTGTAATATTGACTGTTATTCTTTTAATATAAATTTATAGTGATTTATACTATTTTCAATTATGATAATTGTAATAACAATATCTCTCACATTTTTTAATATCTAAATTAATTATTGTTAGCATTTTAAATTTATATTTGGACTTTTCTAACTCATCATATTCTCTATAAATAGAATACATCATTCTACTCATCATCCATTTCGTATTTACTCAAGTTTGCTGGAAAAATATAGGATCATTTCATACTACTAAATACAAAATTCATGGTTAACTTTTTAGTTTTCTACCAATGTGAAAAGATTGGATGATGGTGTTCAACTTTCACCATTCACTAATATTATTCTAAATGAGAAGATTGATGACAAGTATTTAATAAGTAAAGTATTTGATATCTATTTATTGGATCTTTTACTAATTGCTTAATTATGTGTCAAAAATTGTAACTATTATGTGCAGATATTATGAAATTAAGGCTCATTTAAATTTCGTATAAATCACTTATTAATGCCACCGTGTGAATTTTTATTGGTTAATCTGATCAACTTGAATTCAAATTAAAATGTAGATGATGACTCGAAAAACACAATACGCACAATAGTATAATTTATAGAAGATTTAATAATTTTAAATGATAAGTTTATAAGAATAAAATTAAAACCAAAATTTAAGTTTTATATACTTTTTGTGGGTTGATGAATGTTTAAGATATGTTAAAATAAAATTTAAGTTATTCTCTTATAAATTATATTATACTAATTAATTCTAAATATATTAGGAACCAATGTTTTTGAGAATTGGATGTAGAGCACAAAAATTTATGCTCAATTTATTGCTTTTTATTAGTCTTCAATTTTTTTAGCACTAAGAATATCCTAATTAACAGCTGAAGAGAATATTCTAGTTGATTGTCGAAGATTAATTATTAGTCTTGAATTATTATATTATTGTGTTTAGTGACATAATTTTTGAATATTCAATATACAATATAAATTAAAATAGAGCAATCATCTAAATGGACTGGTTATTAATGCCATACTTATTACGTGATATTCTCAAATTCTACTAATCACTCTTTTGGATGGAAGATAGTTGTACCTGGGAGAAGATTTTTTTCCTTTACTATCTATTGCACCTAAAAGAATATGATAGGGTATAATTTTTGTACCCATTGACTCATCACACATATTAAAGCATTGCAAATTGTCGACTATAACAATATATATAAAAAAAGGGCTATTATAAATGAATTCAACAGAAATTAATAGAAAAATATAAGAGTTTACTAATTTGATAAGCATTAATTGAACAATTGACCTTAACAATGAAAGAGAGATTGAAGTGGCTAATCTGTTAGATTTTCTATTAAGTATTTTCAATGATACTATCAAATTTATTATCGAATTCATTTATCTTAGACGTGCTTATAAGATTTTTATATTTAGCATAGAGTAACTTAATTCTTAAATATATATATATATCAATAGTATCATCAAATTAAATGTTTTTTATATCAAATATATTTTACAAGCTTAATTTATTAGAGTAATTATGCATCGTACAGGAACATTGTCAATAAAATTAAAATTTGACTTGTTGATTTTTTAAATTTTTTTAAATTTAAGAAGTTAACAATTTTAACATAAAAAAAAACTTATATAATTTTTCTTATATATTTATCATGCTCTTCTTTAATTAAAATTTGACATTATAGCAGACTTTTTGATTTTTTTAATTTAAGAAGTTAACATTTTTAATATATGGTTATATTACAAAATTTATATATTAACTTTTAATTGGTAAATAACACCAAAAGGATATAAAGTTTTTTTCCTTAAATTAAAGCCAGCCTAATGTATAAATTGTAAACAGTCTATTTTTTTTTTGGCCAGAATTGTAAACAATATCTAATTGTAATATAAAGATGTGTGTGTATCTTAAAATAATCACTTGATTAGATGATGATGATGACAACAACTACTCAAGTCAAACTTTCTATTATTAGGCTGGAAAACAAACTCTATTATTAAAAATTAGGAAAAATGTAAGAAATAACAAGATTAAGAGAAAAAATAAAAATAATTTTTATATATTTAGAAACTTGCATATTTCAGTAAGAATTTAAATTCTTTGAAATTAAAGGAATAAGAGTTTAAAAAAAACGTAAATGCAAATAGGTAACCTCAACTCAATCTCATATATTTTATCACTTACTATTTTAGAAGCATTTTACGGTAATATCTTCAGTATCAATCAATGCTTCAATATAAAATATTAATTTTATAGCAAACTATATTGTAACTACACAAGTTATATTTAATACATATAGTTGTCCAGTCTCGTAAGTATAACTAGCATCAGTAGTCCAGAGTTCTTGATAAAACACTCAGCTTTAAGTGGGAAGAGACCTGAGGATCAGGCACTTCTGAGAGATTGAGTCATCATGGCAGTGAACTCGTCCATATCAACCATGCCATCTCCATCTTTATCCACTGCTCTCACCATTCTTCTGCACTCCTCAAGGCTGCAACTTTCCCCCAACCTTCTCAACATCTCCTGAATTTCTTCTGCACTTATCTTCCCATCTCCATTCCTATCAAACGTCCGAAACGCGCTCTGTATGTCCATCGTCCTGATCCCTCCTCCCTTCTTCTGTGCCTCCATGAACTCCTTGAAGTTGATGAATCCATCCCCATCAAGATCCACCACCCCAAAAATAGACGGCACTTCATGGATCATATTCCCCATCCCCAGTGATCTCAGTGTCGCTTTATACTCCTGCTGAGAGATCTTCCCGTCCTTGTTGCCGTCAAACTTGTCGAATACCTTCTTCATCTCCTCCACTGTGGGCTGGAACATGGGTTGCAGCCCCGAGTTGACTCGGTCTCGCATGGAGAATAGCCGAGATGGCTTTCGCAGGTACTTCCTCTTTGAGAGGCTGTACTGGAAATCAAGGAAGCTTGTGGTTGACATCATCTGCTTTGCTTGATTGGGTTCATGGTTGCAAGAAGAATGCTGTGATCTCTTATATAGTAGTCAGAAGAAATTAAAGTGATCACTTTTCATTGTTGTTAGGTCAGGCATCTTACTAATCCTAGGCTATCAGTTATTCCCTGATAGCTACCAGATGACCACGAAACTAAGATGCTTGAAGAGAAAAAGCAGGATAGGTAAGGAATACAGTTCAAAGAAAAGGAGTGTGATGGGGAAAAGAATACATTCTTTTTCATAACTACCAGTGTCATCCTAGCTATATTAATTTCCTTTCAGGGAGGAGAGGGTGTTCCTTGTGCATTCTAAGGTTGGTGACTTGATTTACAAGAATATTTTATTTATATTTTAGTCATATATAGTTGCAGAAAAAAATGAATCTTCAAGTTGAATTAATTAAGTATAAATTCCTGAGGTGGACGAAAGCGAATAAAGGAGAAGTATTCCATGATCGTGGTTATCCATTGCCCACATCCTCCATTCAATCTGCGTCCTATCCTCTACGAGTATTCTGCAAAACATTCTGAAAGCTAATAGGAGAGATATGTTAGAAATACCATCGTATCAAATACGGATCAATAAAAATACAGATATGTGTACGGTACGGCGTGTACATGTAGAAACGTTTTTATAAAAGTGAAGCATCGTCAACTTGTCATTTTCTTCATTCTAAAGTCCCTAATTGCTTTCCCAATTCCATTTTTCACTTCATACTGGTTTTGCTTCCCTATTTGTCGTGACTTTTTTCATATATAAATACTGATATGCTCCTCAACCATAATTTTGATAAAAATGAAAATGAGAAGAAGAATAATTAACTTTATATTCCCACTACCACATGTGGTTGTAATTACAACTGTATGGGAAAGTAAACAAAGCAACCCTTGTTCATCTTTACATAGGTAAAGTAGAATCACGCTGCTTAATATGTGCTTTTTGCTTATCCTGTGTTTACTGAACCTAGTTTTGATTTACAATTTGAAGCCTCACATCAATGCCAGTGCAGCAGAAATAATTTGTATGAATGTATCATGTTGAAGGCCTAAGAGATTCCCTAATCAGTAATCACAATACTAAATTGCCAAATGGAATTAGTGTTCATAATTCTCCTCTATCATCTTTTTGCAATGACATTGACCTGATTCCGACAGGTGATTTCCAAGAGGCAGCCTGAAAAATACATTATTAGAAAGCAAAGTTTTGGAGGAGGGAAGTAAGAGAATTCACAAAAAGAAAAGAAGAAATAACAGTAACGAGGAGGATAAAAAGAACAGGAAGTTTTGGTTCAATGATAATCTTTACTTTGTTTTCATCTTCCAAAACCATCCAAATTAGAACTTCAAAATTATAAAGGAATGAAGATTTTGAAGCTTTTAAATTATCTTATTTTCATTAATAACTCCTCCCTGCCCCTCCCCTTCATTATCCCTGTCAAAACGTACCTGTAGCTATAATTTTATGAGCAGAAAAGTTGGAATTAAGCCTAGGGTGTTTAGACCAAAGAAGGAAGCAAAAAGAAATAACAGATGAGAATGAGGTGCCATACTTAGTTAGACTTTCACACCACTCCGATTTTCTAGCTCTGGAGGAACTTTGCCATCGAGTTTGTTGTTTTGGAGATATCTGTTATACCAAAGGGGAAAGTTATATTCAGTAGTAAGCTAAGGACCTAAAAGAGAAGAGAATCACAGTGTTCAGTTTAGCGACCCTGCAAAGGCAAAAATCTTACATTTCACGCAGTTTTGGAAGTTTCCCGATTGATGGAGAAATTGACCCTTGAAGTTGATTATTCTCCAAATGCCTTACATCGGAACAGTGACCATGAAGAGGAGGAAGAAAAACATCAGGTTACAGAGGATATTTTAAGTCAGCTCAGAAAAAAGAGAGTAACAAAGAAGGGCATGAGTTCAATAAAATTATCTATTTGTTATCAAGTTTTGTCTGTATCAAATTTTACCAAAAATTCGCAAAGGGAAGAATGAAGATGAAAAATATCTTGGTCTACATACAGAGTTTGTAGCTCCTTCAGCTTAGACAAGTCGGGTATTTCTCCTGAGAGGCTATTTCCAGGTAGCCAACTGGGACCATGATTTCAATAGCAGAGTATCATGATTAAGTTGTAACTAAAAGAAACCGCTAACCATGTTAGATTAAAAGGAATAAGTTCCTTACAGATTTATGAGCCCAGTTAAATGGCCAATACTTGGAGAAAGTGAACCAGAGAGCCCAGCCTCCGTCAAGTTCCTTCATATAAAAACCAAAGTGACTGAATCCACCATTATACATTAGGAACATTGGATATTTTTGGTTAAATTATTAGACTAGTGTTCAGTTTTTTTATTCAATCTTTAATTTTAATTCGGTCCTGAAGAACTTTAATGTTGCTGGGATTATCATAGTTTTAAAACATAATCTAATAATTTAATTTCAGTTGTAGTTAATACTTAAACTTACACTGAGATGACCTGACAGATAAACTCTTGAGAACATTGAACTCCAGTCCACGAATTTTCTTTAGGTAGGCAAGGATCACCGCTCCAGTCAGGAGGTGGATTGTCAAAACTGCTCGCCAATTGTTCCATTGCAATCACTATAAACAGATTGTCATAACAACTAACTCAAATCATGTGAACAGAGTATCAACTAAATCAAATCCAAAATTCAATCAAGAAGTTGCAAAGTCTTGAGAGATCTAAACGGTACCATCTCTAGGAATAGTGTGGCCCCCAAGAGGAAGAATCAGTAGGATTTCTCCAGCATTGATCACAGGTCCAACAGGGCTCCCTTCTCCAGGGGCCAAGGTGATTTTGGTTTGACCAGAGAGTGGCCACTGCGCAGTATAAACTGTGAGACCACTGGCTGTGACATTAAGTTTGGAGAAAAAAGTTTGGTTATTAATAGCAACATCAAATATCCTCCAGCTGTAAGCGCTTGGTGACCTATTATCCTGAAAATATAGGGCTATGTAGTAGTTGGAGCTCCGAAGGGACACAAGCGGCCATTGAAGTTCAAGTACCTTCACTCCACTAGTTGTAACTCCAGAAGTGAATACTTTCACTGGTGGGAGATTCCAGAAATTTGATGAAGTTACATTAGAATGGCTCTCCACAGGAGGGTTCTGATCCATAAATGGTTGCCACATCCGGTTGAATTTGTCGTCGGGATAACTAGGTTCACATATACACACATCTTAACCGTAAGAATTCGCTCTATTTGACTCCAGATTTCAATTTACATCATTCATGCTATTTCCTTATAAAAATATGACAGGTTTTTTTAAAACAGTTTTTGCATCACATGACAATTGAGTCTTTAAACAAAATTTCTCCACGTCTTATGGTTTGATTAAAGAATCTAATAGTAAACACCTTAGAAACTTTATCTAATTCCTCTCCAATTTTAATTTAGGCAGCCCTCTATGGATGTTTTCTTTCAATTTGATCTCTTATTCAGTGAAGTCCTTTCAATGTTATCTTTCCACCCCATTTCCATTCCTTAACTAACGTAGAATCTAACATAAAAATGACTCACAATTTTAACTTATGCCTAGCATACACTCAGTCCACATGAGATAAGAAGGCCTAAAAAGAAATTCTAATTTCAAGGAATTCACGAGTGTAGGTAAACTTCAACGATATGCAACTTAATGAGTTTCATGAAATTAAAATTCCAGATTAGGACTGATCTGATATGAACTGTGTCACTTTGAGTTAACATATTAGTTAGCATATTGTTTAGGTTCCACGTTAATTTGCAATTGGAGTCAGGGTGGAATGGAAAGGAGAGATTGAAAGCATTTTACTAAATAAAGTATTAAAATGAAAGAAAACAACTGCCAATGACTGAAATGAAAATGCACATATCTGTCAAGTAGGGAAATAGCATTTTAAATCATATAAAACCGTACAAGTAATGAAGATTACATGTAAATTGGAGTTTACCCAATGATTTCTTCACCTTCTCCAAAATTGTGCCTTGCAACAGTGACAAGGGCATATTTGGTGAAGTTAGTGGGATTATACACAGAAGCATCCAAGGCATACACCTCCAATGTTGAAATGAAAGGGCTGGAACTACCAGTCTGGTTGTTCCTCGCCAAGCACACACTCAACTTCTTCCCAAGTGCCATCACCACAACCTCGAAGTAGGAACTAAGGCCTTTGGCATAGTCCTCTGTGGTGTTAATGATGCTCCATTTGGTCCCTTCAACAATTTGGTCAAACACAGGAGGATCCTTCCCTCCATCAAAACTTCCATAATAGTATATGGTTTTCACAAGGTACTTGCCCTGTGGGGTGGCGGGTATAGAATAGCAGTATTTTCTTGCCTTTGTATCAGGAAAGTAACGCACTGTGGACAGTATGGGAACCAAGTTTCCTGACTTTAAAGTAGTGGTTTTGCCCACATGGATAAAGCCCTGATCAGATATGTAGTTGAGACTTCCCACCGTTACATTTTCCGAGCCTCCACAGCTTAACAAATACCCTGCGTTGCATGAATAAAGGGCCCATGTTACTTTCTCTTATGGGAGCTAGTCAAATCCTCCAAAATACTATAATTTAAGGGTGGCTTACAGTGTATCCTCTGGTTCGGTAATATGTTCCCTTATCACTTAATCCTAACTCTCGTCTTAATTTTAAGAGAACTATTATACGTGAAGTTAAAATAATGAAAAACTTTAATGTTAAAACCACGTTTTATTAAACTCAAATTCAAAGTTTAATAAGTCATTCTAACACTTACTCAAGAAACAAGTAAATTAATAAATGAAATTTAGCATTTACAAAATCAAGGCGGTTCTAAACTTATGTATGTGAACGAACTACAGAAATACTGGTATTAAATAACAGGCTTCGAGAGTTGAGAACACTCAAGGGCAAACCGATTTTAGACCAAATCAGGAGAAGAGAATTCTGAAGCTACCTTTAGTTACATTAATGCATATAAAGATGGGGACGATGGGAAGAAAAAAAAATGTCGGACCATTAATCTATGCAAAAAATGAATGCAAATCATGATGGTGTTTAGCTATATTGGAGGATGAATTGGCTTGTCTTGAGGGAAATGTACCTTGAGGGTCAGAGGTAAAGGCAGAGTGGGGAAGGATAAGGATGGCGAGAAGCCATGGGAGCAAGACGGAGGGGCTCATAACGTCATAACCCAACGCCCAACCTGAAAACGGCATGCGATTTGGGAAGCTTCCTTCGCGTGTTGTTGTTGGAAATGGAGGAAAATGAGAAAGACGAAGGGGATGTACGACATGGCCAGTTGATTCAGACATCAGCGGGTGTTGACACGTCCAAGGCCATGCTGAAAGATAGAAATCTTCATGTCTTGACCTTGTCAACTACCCATTCCCAAAACGACGTCGGCGTCTGATAGAAACGAACGGCACATGGTGTCTTGGGGGAACGGATCCGGTGCGCTGCCACAAGGAATTGCACTGCGTACACATCTTTTTATATGAATATTTTCACTGGTTTATGTCCTGCGTCATTTCATTTTGGTCTTCCTTTTTTTTTTCCTTCTTTTTTTATTGATATAATATAATAACTGGATGAGATACAACACTTTTTTGCTCGTAAATATTTTCCCCCTGCATGAAAAAATATTAAACTTTAAATAATCATCAAATATTTAAAAAAAAGTTATTGGAGAAAATTAAAAATAAATTATATTTTTATATAACTATCTAGTATCTGATATTATTAGATTATATTTAAATATTATTAGAATCTATGTGATAACTTTCCCAACATGATTTTTTTATCCATAATATTTAAACCTCTAGTTTTACTTAAAGAGAATTGAATTTCTTTCACTTACCCTATATTTAATTGAGAAGAAAAAATTGGGGAAGAGAAAATGGATAGAATGGTAAAGTAAAAGCGAAAATTTTTCTCTCCTTATACTTGACTAAACAAGAGAAAACAAGAAGGGAGAAAAATTAACTAATTTCAAAGGCATGATAATACCCCCAATTTTAGGAAAATATTGCATATAATAAAACTTATTAATTTATTATTCTACCATATTATTTATAAAACTAGATTTTCCTACCCCGCTCATGTGAGGGATGTGGATACATAGTGGCACACAGGGAATGTTTTATTTAGTTTTAAAATATATTAAATTAAAAAAAATTTCACCACTAACCCCCTAAAAAATGATATTAATTAAAATTAATATAGATTTTAAAATTAAAAAAATTAAATTTAAAAAAAATGGGTTCATCTTTTCCCATTTTTAGGTGGTCCCATATTTTTCTTTTTTCTTTTTTTTTTAATTTAATCTTTTTTAATTTTAAAATCTATTTTAATTCTAATTAATACAATTTGATATCAATTTTTTTAGAGATATGAAGAGTTAATGATGAACTTTTTTTTAATTTAATATATTTTAAAACTAAATAAAGTATCCACAGTGTATTCAACACATTCGTATTCCCTATGTGAGCTGGATAAGAAAATCTAGTTATATAAATAATATGATAGAATAATAGATTAATAAATTTTATTATATACAAATATTTTCCTAAAGAGTTAGGGGTATTATTATACCTATAAAATTAGTCAATTTTCCTTCTTCCTCATTATTATCTCTCGTTTAGGTAAGCATAAGGAGAAAAAAAAATTCCCCTTTACTTTTCCAATCTCCCCATTTTCTCTTTTTCTATTTTCTTTTCTTAGTTAGGCATAGGGTAAGTGGAAGCATAGAGTAAATAAAAGAAATTCAATTCTTTTTAAGCAAAATTGAGAGTTTAACTATTATAGATGAAAAAAATTATATTGGGAAAGTTATCACATTAATTCTAATAATACTTGAATCTAATTTAATAGTATTAAATACTAAATAGTTATATAAAAATATAATTTATTTTTAATTTTCTCCAACAACTTTTAATTTAATAGTTGATGATTATTTAAAGTTTAATATCTTTTCGTGCATGAGGGAACAAATATTTAGTAGTAAAAGAATGTTGTATCTCATTTAGTTATTATATCAATAAAAAAAGAAGAAGAAAAGGAAGAAGTAACGAAATGGAATGACGCGGGACGTAAACCTCTGAAAATTAATAAAAGAAGATGTGTACGCGGTGCACCTCCTTGAGGAAGTGCACTGAATCCGTTCCCGTGTCTTGGGGCGTTGGCCACTGGGTCCTTCGTAAAGCTAATTCCATTTCTCCCTCCGGCCCTTTATTTGAGCAGTATTCTACGTAAGTATTTTTTAGTACTAAATATAAGTAACTTTGCAAAGAGTATTAACCATATTATTATAAAAATGTCCTTAAAAATTATTTTATGGAGTATTAATTACTTTAAAAAATATAATATTTTATTAAATTTATGATATTTATTAGAAATAAAAATGAAAATTAAACTAATTTTTAGACACTCTTATTGATATAACTAACTTTTTTTGTTCTAATGACATAATTAAAAGTGAATTGCATTAACAACCAGAAAGAGTATTTCAGACTCCATGTTATACAAAATAAAATAAAATAAAAATTTTATTAGAGGCCGTTTGGTTGCCAAATCATTTGATAAATATTTTTCATTAACATCATTATGTATGTTTGACTAACTGTAAGGAAAACATAACTGAGATATCACTAACAACAATAAATTTTTTTTTAAACCCAAAAAAAAAACTTTGAAAAGAAATTCAGAATCATTTGAGTTACAACATTGTTGTAGTTACAAACTCCAATCTTGCTGACCAAATAAATTCCAATCTCTAAAGGTGAGGGGATACTTTTCTTTTTCTGAGTGTTTGTGCTTTTGTCATGTGCACTTTGGAGTTTCAATTACATATTTTCAATCTTTAAAATTGAACAAATAGAATAGAATAGACACACAAGAAGCTTTTCTTTTTCAGTTGTGCTTTTGACGTGTGCCCATTAGAGTTATATGATGAGAAGCACTTTGATGATGGTCACTTACAATCTCTGTAGATGTAATGTTTAGTAGCTTTTCGGATTATTAAGTCAATGATCATAGTTGAATGTGTAAGTGTATAGAAATCATACTTAAAAATTGCTTGCAAAAGTGCAACTCATGGACATTATAGATGAAATGTATATGAATTTTACCTACTTTTGTTTGGTGATTTGGATCTCTATTAAAAAAAAAAACCAACAATTGGTTTTTGGTAAAAAAAAAATATCTATTTGGTTTGTGGTGCCACAGTTATTTTTTTTAATAAAAAATTGAATCTCAATTGAAAAAATTTGAATATTACTTGTTGAAAAAGATTCAAGTCTCAATTAGAAATGTTTAAGTCTTATTTTTAAAAATTTGGGTTTAATCTAAAAAAATAAATTGTGGCACTAAAAATCAAATATCTTAATCTTTTGATGCAAAAAAGCAGATGTCCCAAAAAAGAATTGGTGAAATTGTGCATAGTTTCCATTTTCCCCTTGTTTTTAATTTTGTAAATTGAAACTCTTAAAAACTTACACGTAGCTTTTGGTGGTATTGTCCGACAAATTTCTCACATGATAATTCTGGTTGCCAGACACTTGGAACTGATTGCACAATAGAAGACACACAGTGAGAGAAGAAAATTAATCGCACAATGAGGAGGGATTCGGACAATATACATGACACTCCTTGGGCTCTACCCCCTTTGTTCACCCAAAAAAAAAAATACATGACACTCCCTTGCTCTCTTGATTCGTGCAGAATGTAAAAGAAATTGTTCCCACCATCAATGCCCCTATTTGGTGCGCATGAATTGGGACCTGGGAAGTGGAATTAGAAAAGGATTCCAGTTGAATGATTGTTTGGTATGACAGAACCAGGCTTCTTAAGGAAACCCACTTCCACCATTTTGCCTTAAACCGATTCCATTGTGTGGGGTAAGGAAGTGTGGGTACTCGTACTTCCATGGAATTGAGAAGACAAATACAATTTTGCCCCTTGCTTGGCTTCTACAGTCAAAGAGGAAGGACGACACACTTTGATGACGGTGAAGGGATGGAGGTCACAACAGCAAGAGGACAGAGGTCACGATGGCATGATAACGGAGATCACGACACGATGTTAAGGAAGACGGCTTCTCCTCACTTCTGCGATTGCTTCTTCGTCGTCACTTCAGCAAATCACCGGCAACAAGATGAAGGTTATGGTTCACCGTCATCAATCGCCAACAACTTCTTTGTTTTGATCTAGATTTTATTTTGATTTTGGTTTTCAATTTCTTCATATCTTTGATTTCCAGTTCACCTCCATTTGGCTTGTGGCATTTTGCAATGGCTTCAATCTCATCACCTCCGTTGCCTTCTTCAACTCTAGTAGAGCTTACCTCTGGCTTTGACATTGGCTTCGCTAGAATGTTTTTTTTTTTTTTTTTCAAATCTGGTTGTGTGATTTGTTTGATTCATGGTCCTCAATCATCTTCATTGTTTTGATCTGGTTTAGAGTTGATGTTTCATAGTAATTTTCAGTAGTCTTCATGGTGATGAATTGGTTGTTGTTCATGAAAAGTTTTTTACCTTTATTTTTTTGGAGGGCATTTTGACATTTTTATATTATAAATACCAATATTAAATAAAAATTATACAATATTTCTAGTGTCATAGCAAACTCTATTTCTTTTCCACTTTTTTTTCTAAATCACTTTTGCTAACCAAAGGGAGCCCAAATAAATGGAAGGAATCACAAAAAATAGCCCTAAACCAAAGTTGGGCTTTTCTATTTTAGTTTTGGCCCATAAGGGGAGACTAAAACTATAATTTAATCCAACAAATTTTTATTTAATTTAAAAAGATTACATCTTTTTGTCTTCGGCCAACTTCACAAAAATTAAGAGATATCAACCTCAAAAGGTTTAAACTCGCTGTTCGGATCATTTTTTTTTTTTGGGCAATGCAAACCATAATATTAAAGAGAGAACAAATACAACAAAAGGTTCAAAAACACCTGAAAACAAAAACTACACAATAATCAGTCTAAAAAGAAAAACAGAAATTAGCCCATCCCATCTTTATCAAAACCAGGCTCACTACCAGATTGAGTGGAAACTCTATTATTGTCATCAAAAGCCTTGATGGAACTAGCATCATTTAATAACAAAGGGACTAAAGGAGATGGTGGCACAAGAACTATCTCCTTATGCACAACAGCTGCCAATATACTAACTAGACAATCATCTTGGCGAGAAAGCGAAAAACCATCACCAGGTAATAGTTCATCCAAGATTTCCTTGACCAATCCACAATACTCCCCACTCACAACTATTAGCATTGCCTGATTTTAAAATAGAAACTAACAAAACAGAATGAGACTCAAAAACAACATTACACTAGTTGAGTTCAACAGCCAACAACAAAGCTTTTTTAACCGTCAAAACCTTTACTCCAAAAGCTGAACAAGCCAAGCTACCGTCAAAGCCTCTGTTTGGATGAATTTGAGGCACAAATTTTACAAATTAATCATAAGATTATATTTACTACATAAAATAAAAAATGAATGAAATAAAAAATATTAAAATAATGTGAGAATACATTTATACCAAATTTAATAAACATATGCATTTGAGTTAATAAAGAATATTCGTAAAATTAAATTAAAATATACATTACTATTATTTTCTTAAAATGATTGTGTATATGTTTAAAAATTAAAATAAATGTATAAATTTAATTAAGTTTAAAAAATAAATAAATAATTCACTAAAAAAAATCACATCTCTTCTATATAGACTATAGGATGTTATTGTTTTTGTCACAGCATAATTAGCTGTTCTCAAGGTTTAATTCCCACACCAATAAGAATTTGTGTATAAATACTACATTCCACTATTTATTGTGTATCATTTGCTTTAGGTGATTTTTTCCTTTAATGTTGGTAAAAATAACTAACTGTTCTGAAATTTAAATTTTTTATTCTAAAATATTTTTTAAATAATTACAAAATGTTAAAACCATTATCAAGAATCAATAAATATAAATATTTTTCTTGCCTCACAATAACTATAAATATATTAAATATAAACATCCTCATCATCAATCAAATCGTCCTTTTAATTAAATTAATTAATGTATTGGTGAAATGACATTTGAGGACATAAGGTAATAGGAGGAAGTTGTGGTTTTCTCAAAGCTTTGCCGCCATTAAATATATTAAATATAAACATCCTTAACATCAATCTAATTGTCCTTTTAATTAAATTAATTAACGTATTTATTTATTTATCCCAAGGGCCAGTTTGGTTCATTTATCTTGAGAGAATTGTGAAATAATAGTTTTAACATTACATCAGTTATTATGTTTGGTTAATCAAAATGTGAAGTGATGAGATCACTGGACTCACATGGATCACCCTAATTTAGGTGATGCAAATCACATTAATTTTGATATGTGATCTCCCTCACCCTTATGTGATCAGTAATAAAAGTTTGAAATAGCCATTATATATATTCACTTTCCTCCTCAACCTCCCTCTTCTTCCTCCACCTCCACCCACCTTAGCCTTTGACGACCACAGTAACCACCTCTTTCTAATGACCACTCTCACAATTCATCCATTCCTTCTCCTTCATCCTTTTGTCAGTCTTCCTTCTTCAAGCTCCTCATCATTCTTACTTCTCCATTCATCCTTTTCCCATTGATCTAAAGTCCCTGGTCGACAAATGCAAGCCATTGTGATAATAGAGGGAGAAATCACTAGCCAACCTTTAAATCTTGAACCCGAATCTCATCTCAAACTCGAACCCAATCATTTGTTCATTGTCGAACAAGATCTATTTGCTAGTATGTGGTTCATCACACTAGATCATTCATCTACTGTTGATTTGCAAACAAGATTGATCCATTCTTTTTTTTTTTCTTTAAATATTGGCTTCCTATTATTGAGAGAGGAGATTAAGATGGATGGAAGGCGAAGTGATGGAAGAAGGAGTAGCCTCCGACAACACAGTGGTAGTGGTTGGCAGTTGTAAGGGTAAAGGAGGAAAGAAGGAAAAAAGGGATTCTTTTTACTGAGAGATTTTTTAGTCTTTTCATATTTTTTTTATTTAATTAAATATAAAAATAAAATATATTTTCCCCCTAATGTAATACTCTCTCTATTCCAGTTTATAATGCACTTTTAACTACCATACACGTACTAAGACAATGATCAGTAATCAAAATTTTTTTCTATTATTTTCAAATTACCCTTATTTAATAATACTTTTTATATTAATAAATTGCAGTTATTCTCTCCTTCATTCTTTTTTTTGAGTTTTTATGGATCATTGGCAATTGTGAATAGTAAAACTTTGAAAAAAAATTCTCATTCATTCATTTATGGTTTGATCAAACCATTAAAAAATGTTCATTAAATATATTGGTAATTGTAATATATAAACTTATTTATTAAAAATAATATTGAAAAAATAATAAAAAAATATAATATAATTTACATAATATACTATATTTTAAAATATAAATTTATCATAACAGTACACTGTTTGTAAAGAGAAAATAGAAAATAATACATTTGCGTAATCACGATGCGATCACATCAATTAACTATTGCCATCTCATTACTTAACGCCCTCTTTACCCCCGAAATTGAACCAAAGGTCGTGCCAAAGCTTCGCCGCTAAGGTAATAGAACGACGTTGTGGCCAAAAAAATACTGAAAAAAATAAAAGGGCGTTAAATCAACGCCAAAAGCCTGATAAACCGCCGGTGACGCTAAAAAACTGTTAGATGATCGCAATTTGCAAACACCGTAAGGTCGCATATTTCAGAACTTTCGCCCCTAATTTGTAGTGTTAATCTCCAAATCGTCATTTCAATTTCTCCCAAATTCTTCAACCATGGGAACCTCTTACAGCCGTGAAGGCCTCGATGTACCCGACTCCGACTACGAAGAAGAAGAAGAAGTCGATGAACAAGAACGCGAGGAAGAGTATTGTGGTGTTAAGACTTTCTCTAGAGCCAAATCGGGAGGATCCGTGGATCAACTTGATGAAGTCGACGCGAAGCTCAAAGCGTTGAAGCTCAAGTACCAATCGCCCTCCTCGCAAGCCCCTAATTTGAAAAACGCCGTCAAGCTTTACCTTCACATCGGCGGTAACACTCCCAATGCTAAGTGGATCATTTCCGATAAACGCTCATCTTACGCTTTTGTTAAAACCTCTAGTGATAACCCCGACAACGATGATGATGATGAAGAAGAAGAGGGATCATATGGTAAGGGACAATCATGGTGGGTACTGAAGGTGGGTTCCAAGGTTCGAGTTAGGGTTTCCACGGAAATGCAATTGAAGATGTTCGGCGATCAGCGTCGGGTCGACTTCGTGTCTAACGGCGTGTGGGCGTTGAAATTCCCCACCGACGAAGCCTATCGGAAGTTTGTGACTGAATTTCAGGATTGTTTGTTTGAGAATGTGTACGGGATGCAGGCCTCGGAAGAGAACAAAATAAAGATTTATGGGAAGGAATTTATAGGGTGGGTGAAACCTGAGGTGGCTGACGATTCGGTGTGGGAAGATGCAGATGATGAGTTCGCGAAGAGTCCTGAGCCTGCAACACCAGTTAGGGCAACCGAGGACTTGATGGAGGAGTTTGAGGAGGCTGCTAATGGAGGAGTGCAGAGCTTGACGTTGGGCGCTCTTGATAATAGTTTCTTAGTGAATGATATGGGCGTTCAGGTTTACAGAAATTTTAACCATGGGATTCATGGGAAGGGTGTCTCTGTGAAATTTGATGGTGGTAAATCGCTGGGAAGTTCGAGTTCAGGGCAATCAGCGGCAAAGAAAGCGTTATTAATGAGGGCAGAAACTAATATGCTGCTTATGGGTCCAATGAAGGAAGGGAAACCACACGCCTCAAGTCTTCACCAGCTTGATCTTGAGACTGGCAAGATTGTCACTGAATGGAAGTTTGAGAAGGATGGAGCCGATATTACTATGCGGGATATCACAAATGATACCAAGGGATCACAGTTGGATCCTTCTGAGTCGACATTTTTGGGCTTAGATGATAATAGGCTTTGTCAATGGGATATGCGTGACAGGAAAGGAATGGTTCAAAGTATTGCAGCAGCTAATTCTCCAGTGTTGAATTGGAACCAGGGGCATCAATTCTCCAGAGGAACAAACTTTCAGTGCTTTGCAACTGCTGGAGATGGTTCAATTGTTGTAGGGTCTCTTGATGGGAAAATAAGGTTGTATTCAAAGACATCAATGCGGCAAGCAAAGACTGCTTTTCCGGGGCTTGGCTCTCCAATCACCCATGTTGATGTTACTTATGATGGCAAGTGGGTGCTAGGCACTACTGACACTTATTTAATACTGATTTGTACCTTATTTACTGATAAAGATGGTAAAACTAAGACTGGGTTTACCGGACGAATGGGGAACAAAATACCAGCTCCGAGACTGTTGAAGTTGACTCCTCTGGATTCACATTTAGCTGGCGTGAACAATAAGTTTCATGGTGGCCATTTTTCATGGGTAACTACTTTCTTTTTTATTGATAGATTTTGCTTCTATAAAATCCTATAGCTAATCTACCTAGTTATCTATCTTTCATGTGCCTGTCGTAAAGTAAATTTAATTGCCAGTTTGATACTGATTACATTCTTCTAAGATGAACTATTTCTTTATTCCTCACATAATTCATCATATTGATTAATGATTAATTTTATGATCAACATAACATCATTGTAACTCATAGTCTCATACCATACCGTGTCTTTTGTTGTCCTTCCATCTCGGTCATATTGCCCCATATATATATATATATATATATATATATTAACTTTTGTCATATGGTAAACTCGGGGGATATCTGGTGTATGACTTGAATGCTGTCCATGTTTTAGTTACCCTGACAAAAACATTACAAGGATGCACAGTATATTTTTTTCAATTTCGTTTTATCTTTAATTTTTTTTTTAAACTATCTCTAGAACACTTTTTTTGTTCTCAAAATTAGTCAATGCTGCCAACAAAAACAAATCAAAATTTTCACCAAGAAGATTGGTTTCAGAAAACACTGCTGTCCAGTCATTCTTGTCACCACAACTTGTGCTATTATTTCAAAATGTTAATAGCAGAAATAGATCCCCATAGTCCCTGGCGTATCTAAGCAGGCATGAGCCCCATAGTCCTCGGAGGAAGAGGGCTTTTTCTAGTTCCGTTTTCACCGTTCTGATCTTGCCCATCTGCTTAAGGGACTTGCCTTTAATTCAATGTATGCAGTTGTATACTTAAATGTCTTTGTCTATTAGTTCAAGTTAGCCATCTTGAAACGAAACCATAATTCTAAACTGGTATGCTAATATTTCACTGTGCTGGTGAGAAAACCATTCATCTTTCAGTGTAGAGAGGCTGAGGTATATTTAAAATTGTAGAGTTGATGGAAATGTAATATCCGTAACAATGTAGATTGAAGCTAGATATTATAATTGGCAGATCCAAAAATGATACAAAAGATAAACTATAATAGTTGGTAGCAGCGGATATATAATAAATAGCAGGACAGATGTAAAAATAACACAGGTTGTGTCGTGTTGGTGATGAATTATAGGATCACCACAGATCAAGTTTAGGGCACAGCTTTTAGTGGGTTGAATGTTTTACTGTGATTAAAAAGTTGGACTGTCAAGTGGAATTTTGCATTGCATTTTTCAAATTTAGAAGATATGTAGTTTGACTGCCTTCTGGACGTGTTAGGTTTGGAATGACTACATTTTCTCTGAATGGTCCCTTTCACCAAGTGTGAGTAGAAAAGAACACGCGCCTATTCCATGTATTATATGCATCTGCTTATTGGTATTCATTTGATTAACGGCAGCGACCTTCAATACTTTATGTTATGGATAAGGTCCTAATGTGAGTATTTTGTTTATGTTGTAATATTAATTGAATCAGATAGTTCAAATCTGATGAAATTTATAACTTGAATATTTGATATACTGCAATTTTGCTTGTAGTGTGGCAGACTGCCATGTTGGGGCTTATTCTAAATTTATAGGCTCAGTAATACTTTAGTGGTTTCTTGAGTAAACTAGAAGCACGTATCTCACATTTGTAATTGTTTTTCTGTTTCAGGTCACTGAGAATGGTAAACAGGAGCGCCACCTTGTTGCGACTGTGGGCAAGTTTAGTGTGATATGGAACTTTCAGCAGGTGAAAAACAGTGCCCACGAATGTTACAGAAATCAGCAAGGGCTCAAAAGCTGTTACTGTTATAAGATAGTGCTGAAGGACGAATCAATTGTAGAATCACGGTTTATGCACGACAAGTTTGCTGTAAGTGATTCTCCAGAAGCTCCATTGGTGGTGGCAACTCCCATGAAAGTTAGCTCTATTAGTCTGTCTGGAAAGCGACGTGGTTAGTGAAACTTTTGTTCACGAACTCTATTTTTTTTTTATTTCATGTGTGTAGTTTTTTTTTTTAAAAAAAAATTTCCATGTAACTATCAATTTTCTTTATTTAGGTCGACATGTTCATTCTTCTGTATGAGGTTTAGGTTTTGCTTGTATCCTTGTTACTTCAGTTTGGGGATGAATAGAAGTTTGAATTTGCATAGAATGTGTATTGTCCGTTTGTTTCACAGTACAAGATGTTTCAAAAGCATCACCCATCAATCTCTCTCTTACTTTCAAATCAAATTAGACCCATTAACTTGAATAAGATTATTGCCAAAAATGAGTTGTAGTAAAAGAAATAAAAATGAATGAATTGAAAACTGACCTAATTGAATTATTGTGATATAATTGTGATATCTTTTGATCAACTAAGTTGTTTATAAGCAGGTACAATTTTTTTTTGGGGTGTAAGTAGGTACTATATTTATCTACGATTTGTGTTGTCTTTTTTCTTGGATATGAGTATCTGATGTATCACAAAAGGGTGAGAATATGCCTTATGTATCGGACTCTGGAGAATGAATTTCTTTGAAGTAAGGGACGTGATAAAGCAACATTGAGAGAAACAGAGAAAATGAGATGGACTCATCTTTTTTAAGACATACATGTGCGGAGAGGTGGAATACATCTTCTGCTCTCTATGGTCCTTACTCATAATTCTGCATTCGGCAAGGTTGCCTAATTGTTCTAGAGCAAGGAAAATTTTTTATTTGAAATACCAGGAATCTTAATTGGTACTCCAGGTATCGATGTATTTATTGTTTTAAGATTTTTCACACAAAGTAATAAAATTATTAAATAATTTAAATTATAATAAAATTTAATGATATTTTATCAAAATATTCTTAAATTAAATACTAAAAAATGACTTATATTTCACCATTATTATTTTTAATAAAAAAAAAAATAATAAAAAAATAATTAATATTTTATTGATTATGTAAAGTGTATGAGACATTTAAAATTCTCTAAAATAATAAAGGGAGTATTATTCAATTTGTGTAAGTTTAAAAGATATTTTATTTTAATAACTAATTCCAATTATAGAATTTATATTTTTATTTATTATATTATTTTACTAGCCATTAAATGTCGGAGCCTTAGTCAATTTAGAGCCAAGGCAGGGGTGTCCGAAATGGGTCACAAAGTTTTGTACGAGGTTTACGGTATAGGTATGTCTAACAGCTGGGCCTAGGTCCAATGGAGAGGCCTAGTCCAGATTCAATTTAATCTCAACAAGTATGAATTGGGAGAGTTAATCGAAAAAGAGACTATGAATATTTCCTCCAGTCTCATATATATATATATATATATATATAAAAGAGAAGTTTTTGGAAGGTATTTTGGTCCAGAATATATAAGAAAAAGTTGCTGCATGTCTGGTATATTCAATAAAATTTTCCAAATTTACCCTTCATTTAAAACTTCGTGTGGCAACAAGGCAAAGTAGTGTTCTTTTGAGGAAGTTTTTTTCACCAAGATATTAAAAGTCGGACCAGTCATTAAACTGATCAAGACACTGGTTCAATGTTCAATGGTTGAACCAAGGTCAAATTGATTGTAAATAAAGTGATATATTTTAAATAATGTAGATAAAAAATATAAAAGATATTTATTTGTGATCATAAAATTAATATTCAATTTAAAATGAAAAATAAAAATAGTCTGCTACAATATTCATCAACCATTGTTTACCATAAATATCATACATCATAAGTCCACAAACAACCAAATTCATCTACAATAAACAACTAAACACCATACACAACCATATTAGTATTCATCCAACAAATATATTCAATCAATAACCACCATAAAAGTCTTGCAAGTTAAATTTTTGAAATGGTGACTCATCAACAACCAAATTAAGAGAACCAAAACCACTAGTAGCATCATGTTGAATTCTATCAGCATCTAAAGAAACTAGAGGTAGGGGATATAGAATGTTCACATTTTTATCACCTATTATAAATTGACACAAAGTAATATTAATGATTATGTATAAAAACCAAGTATCTAATATTAGAAACTTTAATGTAATTGAAAATATGAACCTTCATTCTCTTTTAGAGGCAGTGATGGAATGAAAGTCTCACTTTGAAGTTCTGCATCGTCAAACTCATGAGATGCATCTTCTTTAGTAACCCAAAAATCAACTTTGTCAATTGATTCATAATCAATAGGATCATAACTCCTATTCTTCATGTGACCTTTGATGAAAACAAATTAAAGTATTGAAATATAGATTCAATGAAGCCAAAAAGTAAAAATAATCAAATATGAATGATTTATTGTCAGTAGAAACATAATTAAAACTTATCACCTGTATTGCAGTCTCAAGTTGTAATTAACAGAAATCAAGTCATTTAATGACACTCTAATCTATTTCTTCTTTTTGTATGAATGCGTTCAAGCAAACTCCAATTTTGCTCACATCTAGAAGTTTGGCTAAGAACACGAATGACAAGCTTTTGTAACTTTGGAACACTACCTCCAAAAATGTCCCATCACATATCTACATAAAAAAGACAAAAACATTCAATTATATTATAAACTTATATGGCAAATAATAACTAATTAGTAACAAATTGATTTACAAGGTTCTAATCTATTGGTTGTCACGATAGTTTGGTCATGACTAAAAGAGCCTTCACACTCGTGATATGTTGCCAACGGATTTATCATCTCAATATAGGTAGAAAAGTTTTTTGCTTCAAATAAATCAAGCATTGCATCCATAATTCTTCTCTTATTACAAAATTTTTTATAATACAAGAAAGTCAGATTTAACAAATATGCAGCTGCATGTAGATTATTTTTCAAGTGCTTATTCCATCGAGCTTGAATAATATTTGTGCAAGGCTTATATTTGTCATTCTTATTATGAAACATATTCTTTATTGCCTTTATTTTTCCCTCAATATCCCTTCATACACATTACCCATATAAAGCTTTTCATATGAATCTACAAGTCTTAACAATCGAATAAGGGAATTGTAATTTTAATAGTTTCATAACAAAAATCCTAAAACTTTTTTTCTAATACAATGACACTAAATTGTCTACCTGTAATAGTCTTAGACAATTCATAATCAACAAAATGCTTATCAACAACCAAGGCTTGCAAGTGATGTTTGTGTTCATGTATATTATGCAATGTAATGAAGGTAGTGGCAAACCTAGTCAATCCTAGACGTACAATTTCTTTCCACCCCTCTCTTTTCCTAAGCCATGACAAGAAGATTGTGTGATTGCAGATAAATATAATTATCTTTGATGCCTTTGATTGAAGATCAGATATATGAGGCATGCTTGCAATATCCTTCAAAATAAGATTTAAGCAGTAAGTAGCACAAGGAGATCAATAAATGTGTTTATATTTCTCTTTAATTAATCTACCACATGCCACATAATTAGTTGCATTATCAATTATCACATGGACAATATTTTCGAGACCAACCAATTTAATAACATCACAAAACAAGGAAAACAAAGTCTTTGCATCTTTACTTGATCATAAGCAAAACAAATTTTACAAAAGCTATACCTTTAGTAGAATAGACTAAAAAGTTAATCAATGTTTTTTGCCTCACGTCAGTCCAGCAATCAGCCTTAAGCGTACAGCCATTACTCTGCCATTTAGCTTAATTACTCTCAATAAGTGTGAACACCGTATTTTGTCCGGGTAATTTTTTTAAAAAATATATATATATAAATATAATGATAATAATAATAAATAAAAATAAAAAAATATATAATAATAAATGAATAAATAAATAATTAGAAACGTAAAAAAAGATAATAATAACGTAAAAACAAAACAAAACAAAAAAAAATTTTATTTTTTTGGGCTGACAAGTGGACCCGAGCCCATGTAAGGGCTCAGGCCCAAAAATTACCTGAGCCCTTTAGGGCTCAGGTATCACGGTAGAGAGGGAGGGGGGCTGGCCACGAAAAAAGAAGAGGAGAGGAGAGGGAGCTGAGGCAGAGGGGGAGCGGCCGAGAGAGAAAAGGAGAAGAGGAGGCTGATCACGGGAGACCGAGGAAAAAGCACCGAGTTGGGAGAGTGGCCGTGAGCGTGAGAGCCGAGAGAGAACCGCGAGGAACAGAGGGAGTTGGCCACGGGAGCATCAGGGGGAGCTCGGCCGAAGAAAAAAGCAGAGGGGGCTCGGACCAAAGAGCAGCCATGGCCGAGGAAAGAAGGTGAAGCACGGCACGGGGAGATGCTGAACCACCGAGGGAGCTGCCGGTGGAGGTAAATCAGAAGGAGCCTTACGGCTCGGTGGATGAACGCGAGAAAAACCGAGAAGACATCGAGATGTGGGCTGAGAGAGGGCTACGCGAGTGAGGCCATGGAGGGAGCTCGGCCGAAGAAAAGACAGAGGGAACGTGGCCAAAAGGAAAAGGCATAAGGGGGACCGGACGAGGAGAGGGAGCCGAGTGTCTGTGATGCAGGGGGACCACGAGGTGAGAGACAGAGGTTGAGGGCTCAACCAAATGGTGAACGAGCAGAGGGGCAACCACAATGGCCCCGTACGGTGTCAGAAAAGCAGAAGGCACAGGCTATGGTCCGGACCACAAGGCGAGAGGCACAGATGGGAGAGAACACTGGAGATAGCCAAGAATGACAAGAGACGTCCCTCCACTTCTCCGTACTGGGGACCGCAGCGTAGTGGAGGCAAGGGAAGTGGCGGATGAGCACGAAGTGTACAAGGGAGTAGCAGAGCAGTGCAAGAATGGGAAGGGGAAGCAGGGTAATGGCCACGCACAGAGGCAATTAGTTTTAGGACTCACAATGTCATCTATAAAAGGGTTCAGCAATGAAAAAACGGGAGGGGGATTTTTGGGCAGAGACAGAGAGAGAGAGGGGAGATTTCTGGACACCGCAAAATTCTAGGAAGCAAAGGCATTGTAGGAGGAACCATAGAAGCGACCGAGAAAGAGAATGGAGAGGAGGACCCTCAAATCCGGGGAAGTTGAAATCCGTGTAAATGTTGGCTTGGTATAAATTTTCTCTTTCTATTTTGAATATTCCATTGCGTGAATCACTGAGTCTGGAGATTACTTTTGTTGTTGTTGTCTTGTTGGGTTGACAAGGACGAATGTTAGGTTTCTTTAGTTTCTGTTTGCTCCTTCTGGCTTTGATTGCTCTGTTTTTCTGGAAAACAATGACTGGGAATATGTTTTGCTCAGTTGATTCATTGTTACAATCTCATGATTCTATTAGCTATGTGATATAGTTGCTGTGTTTCCTTTGCTGACCTGTAAACTGGGAGTGGGTGCTGATGGACATGGTTGCATGAATTGAGGTCTAACCATGTGCTTGTTCAAACTTGTGTCCATAGAAGCTGTTTGTTATTTTTGCTCTGTCTCTTTTCTTTCTGTCATAGATCCAAGGCTAAGGTAATAGGCTCGGTTCTGCACAATACGAAAACCGATAGACCAATTTATAGTAAATTGGTTCTGAATGTCTTTTCTGTTCAACGAGACTCGCAAGAGTCTATATGCAGATTTCACTGTGAAGAACTCCGAATGTTTAGCCATTAGTTTTGGGCAGTCTTGTAGCTTACTTTAAGATGGTGACTAGCTTAGCAAAAGTCAAATTGTATGATTTGCAGTTTTGAATCTATGCAGTCATGTATGTGACGAAAATTGCTATTTTCCTGCGATAAACAGATTTGTGTCTGAGTTTAAGGAGGATGGTCATATATTCATAGTTTGCTTTCTGTATAGAATACAGATTAAACTTGTTATATTATTATATCTTTTAAAATAAATAAAAGGGACCTTATGTTATTGCTGCATGGTGTTGTTTGACTTTGGGTTTAAAGCTGACCATGTGAACATGTTTCCCATGGGAAAATCTGATTTTAACTTGCTGCCCATGAATGTCCTGGCTTAGGCTTTGAAAGGCTAACACTAAATGGTTTAAGCATGAAATAATGTTCTACATGCTCTTGTTTCTTTTTCTCATAGGAAATCCTTTGTGTTGGATATATTCATATGGTTGCTGTTTCCAACTTGTAAATGAATTATTTGCTCATATATTTTTCTGTTAGAGTTTATTGGAGTTACGAATAGGCCACATGGCATTAATCTCTCATGTAAACCGTGGAAGATTGATGACTAAGTGTGTACTATACTGGCCTAATCAAAATATTGTCATATGATTAGGATTTAATTAGGGAATCTCGTGCTTGGTAGCTACAATTGCAAGATTTAGTCCAAACATGAAAGTTATCACGTGAATTCTTTTTCCCTTTTTAAGTAAAAATTTGTTTGCTAATCCAAGTGTTGGGAGGAGACTTTAGCATGGGAAATGACTCAAACTAGCCTGAATTTGTGCGCTATTTTCACGGTTATTAGGTCAAAACTACTCCATGGTTCATCCACTTGTTAGATGAAGTTGGGGTCATAGGTCCCGTTTATCTCAACCCCTATAGATGTCACAGACATGATTCTCACTCACGTTGTCTTCTTCTGTATGTTTATTTTAAGGTGGTTCTCATTAGTTATTCGCTAGTGTTATCATTTTTTGAGTTCGCCACGAGGGACTAAATCTTCGTGAGCAAATAGCTAGGGTGTCAGTCAAAAGTGCCATGAGTGAGAAGTTACCATGGTATTTATGTTGGTAATGTCTTTAATAATTTCTAGGTTCGAATGTTCTCTTTTATCTATTTTTTATTTAAAATAAATGATTAAATTGAAAACCCTTTTATTTTAAATCTCTCTTTATCTTTTTACCACGAGTGGCATCACCGTGAGCACGCAAACGTAAATCAGTAACTTGTGAGTGATCAAGTCACCACATATGCTGATTATTATTTTTCAACACGTATGATCATATTTTTTTTATTTCATTTTTTTTAATAAATAAATAAGGTGTTAAAATGATTTTTATAATAAAAGAAAAAATAATTTGTACAAAAAATTGAAATTAACAAATTGTCTTCTTTCGATTTTTTTTTATGCCTTTTTGTCTCGAGTGACACCACCGTGGGCACTTAGGTATCAATGGGTAAATGTGAGTGATAAAGTCACCACATGAGCCAATTGATTTTATTATGTAAAAATAAAATTGTTTTCAAATATTTTATTTTCAAATAAAAATATTCAAAATTGCGTATAATGTTAATCATATTTTTTAAATTGAGGAAAAATATATTTCCTCTTTTAGAAATTGATTAAGCTAAAATTATATAAATAAATGAAAAGAGTAAATAATGGAAATTAATCTGTTTTTTATAAATTAAAACACACCAACCAATTCTGAAAATTGTTTTCTTTGTTGCAAGATAAATTATTTTCTATAAACCTCTCTTTTCAAAGAATATATAAGATAAAAAAAAAATACCAACCCAGTGACACGCATTTCTAGTCCGAACTACGTCGACTTTGATCCCTATCGCAGGGTACGTAGGCCCCAGACTCTCATTCTGGGTCAAGTCCACTTTTGTAAATAAATAATATTTTCCTTAATTTATTTTTTCTAACTTTTCATATTTTCATTTTACATTTTCCTTATTTTTATATTTATTTGTTTTGCATGTGAATGGTAAAAGGGCAACCAAAATAAATTTGTAAAAAGCCATAAAAATTGCATGATCAACCTAAGGTAACCGTTCTTCGGAACGGGTGTTGTGGGGGTGCCTAACACCTTTCCCACTCACAATCATACTCCCGAACCCAACTCTGATTCGCAGACCAGTCCTTGTCTCTTTTTTGTTTTTTTATTCCGGTTTCCCAAAATTTCCCTCAAAATTTTGGTGGCGACTCCCTCGAAACCGGCCTTCCGCCGTGCGGGCCGATTTCACCTCTTTTCCTTTTTCCGCGCCAATCCGCGTCGCATCTCCGGGTGTGACAATAAGTAATTGGCATTCCTTCTTCTAATCTCCCAACAAATTGACTCTCATATCATAAGCAGCAGGGGCCTTAAATCTAGGCACTATGGCAGCAATTGTATCCGTAGTTTTTCTCTTGCCATGAGTATTAGGGACCTTCAAAATTGGAGTCAGAGTTTCACATCCTTCTTCCTCACCATACTCTTCATGAACATCGTCAAACTTCTTTTTAACCTACATTTCTTTTAAAGACTCTTTCATTCTATGTCGTATATCATGAAGAACTTTTTTGCAAGAAGATATATTACTAATGAGATCAACAAGATGTTGCTTCATTCTATTTATTCCACCTTCTCTATAAACTGATGAACAAAAAAGGCATGTATACAAATTAGTCTTGCCCTCTTTTGTGAAGGCAAAATATTCCCATGCAGGATCTATCTTCCCTTGCATGGATGAGCTTCATATTGTTGATTGTTTATTTGATAAAAGATCATTGCTATCACCAGTACCAATAGTATATTGGCCAGGATTAATGGAATTAGGAGGAGACACATTATCTTATGTATTGGCATCAGTTGAAATATCCATGCTCTTAAATCTTAAATAAGATAAAGAGAAAGACAATATTAAATAAAATGAGTACATGGTTCAAGTTCAACTGGTAGTTAACTAAAAAATTGAAATAATGGCCAAATCATGATTAAGACTTAATTCTTAGCATTTCTTTTTGAAAAAAGATAAATTTCTAGGATAACTCATGCCAAAAATAGGTTTGTGGTAGAGAAACATTCATACTTAATTGAAAAGTAAGAAAAATCAATCTGGTTATCTTTGATTTTAAGATAGAAAACAGAGCCTTCTTTTTTCAACCCTCACATAAAAGACAGAGCTAAACCAAGTAATCTTATAGCAGCAAAAGAAGGTACATGTTTCTTCATAATCTGTCTCAATTGGAAGACCTTATAGTTCATAATTACCCACTTATTGCTTAATTTAACTAAATAGGACACACACATATTGACTGCCAAAATATTTTCATTTAAAGCATTCTATTATCATAAGGTAATTAACAACCAAGATAAAGGAAAATAGCTTTAGGCCAGAAAGAGTAATGTGCTACACTGCTACTAGTTGTGCTATGCATACGGCTTCAGGACAAGATAGAGGAACATAGTTCTAGGCTGAAAAAATTATTTCCAATGCTCCATGGTTCATAATTACAGAGTAGCGAGGAGGGATAATTATAAAATTGGAAGCATCAAATTCAAACCTGAATGAGATACAACACTAGGAGGACGAGAGGAAATGGTCACCGGAAAAAAAAAATGAGAATGATGGAGGAGCACCACTTGCGATGATGGAGCCACGGAAGAGCACGATCTCTAGCTCTTCATCTCTGCAACTGGTCGTGAAACCTGAACAAGGAGGAGATTGAGTCAAGCATGGAGGAGTGGTGTGACCATATTTTGCTATGTTTTTATCCCCTAAATCTGACATTTTTATTACATTAATTTGGCTATTTTGTGTGATTTATTGCATATTTGTGTTTTAACTAATTTTTGTGTAAAATGAATTGATAAAAAGAATTAACAACCAAATTCATGAAATATAATAAAATATCACAAATTAAGCTTAAAACCAAGAATTTAACATATTGGACCCATTTCCATATATTATTTACCTATTTTTCACTTTCTCAAAATATCTCTAATTATAGACCCACTTGAAATTACATTTAATTATTCTTGATGATTCTTGGATTAATCACTTAAACATCATCTAGAGCACTTAATTAGGATTAATCTAAGTTACCAAACTTGGCCATAGCAATTAGGGATTTAATTCTAGAGCTAGTCAAAGTTTAGTCAAGTAAAAGTATTTTAATTAATTTTCCTATGAAGCCTATTTTCTAACTATTTTCTTAGGGTCTTTCTTGCTTTCTTTTGCTTCATTTTCTGAGTGATTTCCCCTTGATTTTAATGATTATTTTCGTGATATTTGAGTCCTTTTAAGCAGAGAAAATGAATTAATCTCATTTGATTATAGTTTTATGCACATAGTATACATTGTATTATTCTATAATCTTAGTACTTTAATGTGTCATATTTTTTTGTGTAGGTCAATATGTCAAGGGAAGAGGACATGCTAGACATTTCATTAAAAGAGGAAGGATATTTTTAAGAACATTGGAAGAATATTTTAATTGCATTGGATTTTTCTCAAATCTTAAGCCACCAAACATGTGACTAAGGGTTAGGATTGCATCTAACACTTCTGCATTTACTTCCAATTGCTAAATTGGATTGAGAGACATTATTTTCAGGACTGAACAGAGGGAATTTCGTGTAGAACCTGATCCTCCAACTTCTCTCATCTTGTTCTTCTATTCTCTCAAAAACCCTAACAAACTCCATCAATTTCCACCAATTCTTTTACCTTCTTCCATTAATTTCCAACATTTTCTCACCTTTTCTTTCATCATTCACACAAAATTCATCCTTCTCCTTTCTCAATCAAGTATGAACAGTGTCTGGATCCAAGTAGAAGAAGAGTTAAAATTCATCAAATCGATTGAAGAATTAGCAAGGATCAACACCAATTTTTTTAATTTATGCTCTAGAAAATTAATATTCCTTTATTCATCTTTGTTAATCTTTCCCCATATGGACTAATTTTTTATTACGATGTATTTGATCACGAGATTTCTATCGACCACGAGATAAAAATTCATTAGGTATAATGTGTTGTATTTTAAAAAATCCCATAACTGAAATGAATGTATCCATATACCACATGGTCATACATACAAACATGCATATATGTATATGTATATGACCAATTCTTTTCAGAGTTATGGTGAAATCAACGAAATTTTTGACCACTTTGACCAAAGAGTTACAAGGGGGACTTTGAAAAAGAGTGGTTTTTTAGCGAAATTTTTTCGTGACCTTGATATTTCTGGTATATTTATATGTCTGATCCATTCGTATTTTTTAATAATGATGTAGGATAATGGACACATTGATTTTCAGTGGCTTATCTGACTAAGAACTCTCATCGGTGCGATACATCAAAAAATAAACTATTCAAAATTTATTTTAATAAAAATATCATGAAAGACTAATGTGCTTTTTTTTTGGGAGGAAGGGAAAGATTATATTAATCTTAGAACGAATACATCAAGGTGCCATGACAAAAAGGAGCACCCAAGATATTTACAGTACAAAAGTACGAGAGCTAATAATTATGTTATGAGAACTAATGTGCCTATTTTAGTGTATATCGTGAATCAAATACTACAGCAATGTTTTCAATTTTTTTTTCCATTTAGAAATGCATTCACTTTTTATAATAAAACTAGATATGCAACTGTACGATACACAGGTTAACTTAAAATATAGTTTCTTTTTTATTTATATGTTTCAAAAAAATTAATTAACTAAATTTAAAATAACTGGTTATCATAGAACTATTGAAAATATAATTATTCATACATCATCATTGTCTAGTCAATAAAGGATATTAAAACCACAATCAACTTAGATTATTAAATACTAGAGTGAGGGTTTTTGGTGGTTGATTCAATGAGGAGGAAGAGGAGAGCTGTTGAAGACTCAAGAGCTTAAAGATGCTAAAGGAAATCACTCACTACTCTACTACTTTCTTCATGATTAGCTTTATTAATTGACTTGTAGGTTTATTGATTTAGTTGATTATGAAAGATTTGGGTCTGTATCTATATCGATTAAGAATTATATTTGTTAGACCCTCTCATGGAATAGTAGATTGTGGTACTTTGAATTGAGGATTATGTTAATGGTAACTTGTTCTTAATTTTTGGTCTTGAGCATTATCTTACTATTCTTGATTTTACTTGCTGATTTGTATTGAATTCATGCTTGGGATGTTGAATTGAGATATTTAGGATAATGTTCAAATTAAAAATTGATTGTGATTGGGTTGCATTGGATGATAATTGCCTATGGAAAGATATGACAATTCAACGTTCACATGATAGTTAGAATTAGAAATATGTCTTTAAGGTGTTTGAACAAATGCTTAGTTAAGAATTTAATATCAATTGTGTTTGTTCAAATGCCATTGAAAGGATAATGAATTGGGATTGATTCATACTATTTTTTGAGTGATTTTCTTAGGGAAAGCATATTAGTTCTTATGATACATCTTTCACCTAATTCAAACTTGAATCAAGCCACATTTTATTCTATTCATCCACACATTTTCTACAACTTTCCTTATTCTTTTTAAGACTTTGCATTGTTCTTCCTTTATTTATTTTGATTCCATTTCTTTTAAAAGTTTTATAAAACCAAAAACCCCCATTGCATCCTCAAATTTGCATTGCATTTAATATAGAATTCATTACATTTTTAGATAAAACATTCTTTAAACTTTCTTAATTATTCCCACTCGTTTCTCCTTTGTAAACAATACCTAGATTGGTTGTTATTCTACATAGTAGTTCTACTTAATTATTAAATTGATATCCTCATGACACATGCTGCCAACGAGCATGCTGAAACTTGAACAAGATAATTCTGAACTTCATTAATGGCCGAAATCTCTAGCCTTTCATCTCTGCGACTAGTCGTGAGCCCCCTTCCACAAATAACGCACTTTATCATCTCTGAAATGGGGTCTAGGAGATCGTTCAAACGGTTGTGCAATGTTAAGGTTTAGTTTTTGAAAGTGAAAATATGAAATACTGAAATTTAAAGTTCTGAACAATGATTTTCATTTTTGAGTTTTTATTTTTTAAGTTTTAACTTTTTACATTTAAAAATTAAAGGTAAAAACATTTGCAATATAATAATATTTAATTATTGATGGCCCAAAAAATTGGACGAATAGCCCAAAAAAGGTTCAGATGCAGAAAACGACGTTGTTTTATGCCATAAGAGAAAAAAAATAACCCAAACCGACCAACCGGATGAACCACTAGTTTTAATGTTTCAAATCGATTCAATCTCAATTCTCAAATAGGCCGGTTTACACATTATCTTGGATCGGACTATGGCCTAGTTCCCAATTTGATTAGTCAAATCGGCTGGTCCAGTCCAATTTTTAATACATTAATTTTCACCCACATGGCTGGTACATGTCTCATGGGAGAAAGGTGTAGTTTGACTTAGTAGAGGACCAAATGGAGTATTTATCCTGGCATACTGCTTCATGTGAACAAAAGATGGTAAGGAGACGTGGTACTTTATCAGGTTGCTCTTGTAATTGTTATACTCGAGTTAGAGGATGAAATCAATAAATGGTGTAGTTAGGAAATTAAGGCCAAAGTCTGGCAAAAAAAAAAAAAAGAAAGAAATAAAGCTAAAGTGGAAAATTGGAGGAGTTTGAATTATATGCAATAAATGAGTGTCATTAATCAAGAAATATTATATAGGAATATACGAGGAAAGAAAATTCAATTTGAGACACATTTAAGGAGGAAAACAAATTTTTTTAATATCCATAAGGTAGTTATTTTTTTACTTCTATTCGAAACCGGAGAAAGTAAAACTCAACCAAAATGTCAAATATATGAAATTATTTATTCTTATGGAAATAATTTATAATTAAATTACTTTTTTAGAAAAGAATCGATAAATTAACAAACTTAATATTTATTGCTAGAGTACTTTGAAATTTAAATACTCACATTATTTTTACATTTTTTATGTCAACTTTTTCTTGAGTTGGGATTTCTGTTCCCGCTAAGTTCAGGGGTTGTATGACTTGTATTTCGTCCCTCTTACTCTTAGCCTTTTTAAAGGACTTAGCTTTTATAATTATTTATCCCTTATTTTTTTATCTAAGAAATGATATTTACTAACAATTAAAAAATAATGTAATAGTTATATATTAATTTTTGATAAAAATTTATGGTTACATATGAGTATATATTTTAGAATTTCATTACCAATAAATAAATGAATTAAAAAAATTTAAATAAAATGGAATTTATGAAATATCGTAAAAATTGATAATCGAAACATATACATTAATATAATATTTGAATCAATAACTTTTAAATTAACATTAATTTAACCCTCTCATGTTAAAAAATAGTAGTCTCCTGTTCGTACTTATCAGTCAATGTCAAATATGATATAAAATTAATAGCAAGCGGGACATGACGCTCATTCTTTGTGTAATGCATGCAAATAGGTCATTAGTTAAAATATAAAACCTGACTTCGAAAATACATTCTCGTGTATAAAAAAAAGTAAATTACACAAGTTTTCCTTAAATTTTATTAAAATTACACAAATCTATTTTTCATTTTTAAAATGAACTATTTAGTTTTAAGTTTAAATGTTTTTAATTTTAAAAAAAAACTCCATGAATCTATTTACCTACGGGGACTTAAAAAATTAAATTTTCTTTTCACGAGATCTATCTTTAAGAATTTGCATTTTAATAGCGTATTTTAATATTTTAAATAAACATACATTTATATGATATTTGAATCAATAACTTTTGAACAAAACTACACATTTTAAAAATATAAGTAATGTTCTTATAAATTCAATGAAAAGTAAGAGATGTCTGGGTAAAAAGGAATAAAATTTTTTTTAAAAAAATATCTATAAAGTACCAAAATTGAATAAACTTTGTTCTTAGTTTTTTGTTTTGGTAAATTTGTTTATAGTTTTGAATGTATGAATTTTCAAATAAAACGAGTCTTTGTAATTGTTAGGCCTCTATTTGTCGTGGGCCAAACTCAAAAAATTGATGAAGCCCATTTAAGAATGTTAGGCCCAAAGATAATTAAAATTGTTAAAGTAGCTTCATTCTAGAAAAATCTAGTTCTTCTACTGTAATTATTTGAGTGGAAAGTGGGGAAGTTACCTATATAAGGGGTCGAGTACAAGCAAGAAGGAACAACACATCTGCACATTTGACAAAATTAAATCACTAATCAATAAAAAAAAAAAAAGACTCAAACCCTAATCTCTCTAATTCCAAGCTCTACATCTATTTTTTAGGATCTCAAGTTAGCATTTTTTTTCTCATGTTCCATTTCATTTAGGACACGGACAGCTCCTAAGTTTTATTTATATTTTTCAGCGCTGTTATTATGTTATGAGGTTAGTATTTCAGTCACTCATGCCTATATTAGCTTCATTTCACATTCAAGTTTTGTTCTTTTATATTCTCAGCTTGTACTCTACATTTTAGTATTAGCATTTAGAAAAATTGTGGTAAAGTTTTCTGGCATATTAATTAACTCAGAAGCCAGATTTTTCATATTAATTAAGGTTAAGTTTTCTGGCATGCCTGCAGCTCACAAATTATTCACACACACACACACACACACAACAGCAGCAGACACTAATTTGTTTGTAACACTAACAGACAGGAATAGGAGTGACTTAGGTTAATTGAGAATTTTATTTATTCATTTATTCAAATAAAATTATTCGTATCGGGAAGAAGTAAGTTCCTGATCTATTTTTGTTTTCCTCTTTATTAGTTTTTTTTTTTTTTGCCAACCTTCTTTATTAGTAATTCAAAGCACCTTTCTTACGTCAATTATAAGTTAATTAATGAAGTGGGAGTCACGTCACATCGCTCGCACGGCACAAGGACACACGAGCCTGTGTTTATATCTGTATCTTATGGTCAGGGGCTCTCTCCTGCAAGATCTGCAAGACCCCCAGCTGTTACAATACTGTTGTAACCGGATTTTTTTTTCTGAATTAAAAATTATAAATAAAAATAAAAATTTTCAAAAGTCAGATAAATATGTATTTTATGTAATTTTATATTTTTTATTTATTAAAATAATATTATATATTAAAAATTCGATATCTGTAATTTGCATTATTAAAAATTTTTTAAACTGTATAAAATATATATTTATATTATTTCTAAAAAATTATTTTTTATTTATAATTTATAATTAAAAAAAAAGAAAAAAGTGCACGGCGCACCGTGGCAAAAGGGTATCTGCAGGGGAGGGGAGACCGGACCCCCGGTCTTATTCATCTAGAAGGAATATATGTTTCTTCATGTATCATGTCGGTCAAACTCTTATTTCCGTACACACACACACTCTCTCTCTCTCTCTCTCTCTCTCACAGACGTTTCCACGTACGTCATTACACCTGGAAACATCATATTCGTGAAAATATGATTCTAGAGAATCTTATTTTTTAAATCATTTTTAGATAATCACATACGACTTAATTATCTGATTACCAGTGTTGTTGGTAATTTTATCCTTCAATTTTTGAGTAAGAGAAATATATAGAAAATTTGGTGATATCCAATGGCTTACTCAAAACAATTGGGAGAGAGAGAGAGAGAGAGGAGCAAATTAAGAACAAGTGGTAGGACTTTGTGCTCGAGACCATAAAAAAAAAGTAAAGTCCGATTTTAAACTGGGGGGTAAGTTCAAATCGAAGAGAAATAAGCTTATAATGATATCATAATTAAAGAACTCACTTAATAATCCATAACGCTATTCTTAAACCTAAATCTTTAATATTTAATTCTTAATGAGCTTTAAGTTATTTTGTCTTGATTGTTTATTTGAGTTTTTAGGCATAACTTTAATTAAATAAAGCCTAACTATTGAGTTTTTTTTTTTATAGAGTCTTTAATGGGTTCTAATTTATATTTTCATCGGCTCATAAATAAAGTCCATTAAGTTAAGTCTAAATAAGTGACGACTTCCTTCTAGTATCTTCCACAAAATAAAGGCGCCATCTTTTATTCATTTTTCATTAATCTCCTAATTTATTAAGATCTCTTAGGATTTAGTATTTTAGAGAATAAAAGAAATCATCTTTACCACACATGTGGTATCCTCTTTCTAGAGTTTTCTTAGAATCTCAGTTGATTGATTTTATTTTTTAGATTGATTAACAAATATAGGGCTGATTAGGATTAGTATTTTAACATTATTTTATCAAAATCCCTAACTTAAAGATTAAGTCACTAGACGTATGTATAAACACCTTATTTGTAGCGCCCTTTTTTCAACCAATTGAATGAAAATTTGAATTTATTTAGCGTATTTTGAATTTTGTGTTCTCTTCATAAATTATGACCTACTAACCAGGGTGATCAATTGAGTATGCGTTATCGTTAGAGCCTAGGAATGAGTTTTTTTGGTTCCAGCATATAATCATCTTTTGATCTTTATTCGTAAGTATTCGTTTTTACAATAGTTCTTTATTTACTTAATCATTGGTCAAGAGGACCATATCACTTTGGGTTAAATTAAATATTAATAATAGACTAAGTGGATCAAAACGATAAATTGAAATTGATTCCATGTTAATGGCTGTACGCCTAAATGTGGTACTTGAGTAGTATTTGAATTATTATTGGCTCTAAACAAAAAAATAAATAAGACTGGTTCAAAACATTAAACAGTGTAATTAGCGTTAATTAACCCCTAAGAACTTTTTATTATATAATAATATTATTCAAAGAGGCAAAATAAAGATGTTTAGCATTACTAAAAACATGTTATGCTCCTATTCATGAATGAGTATTAAAATAAAATACCGATCCTAATTCCTATGGGCCTTTGAGGATAATATAATGCTCTATATAGTAATACATATATAAAAATATTAAGGAGGAGCATCATTATCCCTCTTACGTTTGAGCTGGCGTCCGTATGTGCCCTTTATGAGCACCAGCGAGACCAGAGGAGAATAATGAGCATGTTGAAAACGTGACTAAAAAAGGTTGGTCACTTGAAAGCCTAATTAAACGCACATGTGCTAGTTACAGCTGGCAATGTCTATCGGTTGACGTGGCATAGTTTTGGTTGTTACGCGGCCCTACTAATTAGCACTGTTAGTTGTGGCGCTCACAGTAATTTGAAGGCAAAGTGCCACGTCACATCACATCATCCCTCTCCTTCAAGTGACTTTTGTGGGGTCCATTTTCTCGGAACCACTCGCTAGCTTCATTCCAAACCTTTCTGGTCAAAATATCTCAGGTATTTCTCCAACAATTCAGCCCATTATTAATTTACAAGTCTACATCAGGCACATAGGAATTTAATATTTTGATTTTTTATTAAATTTGTAAATATAATCTATGAATAATGTAAAAAAAAAAGGAGAAAACTAATATATATTTTTATAATATTTTCTAATTAAAATTTATACTATTTTTTAATTAAAATTTGATATGTAAATTTTTTAAAGTTTAAGAAGTTAAAAAATAAATAAATCCTCTAAGTGAAATGGGTTAAGAAGACAACACAAAAAAAATATATAAGGAATAACATATAAATTTTTTTAAAAAATAATGTTGGTGAAAAAGTATAAAACATATTATCTTCAAGTCTCTAACCTAAAAAAAATCTAAAACTGTTCTTAATGAATATGATTAATGATTAGTAGTAAATTTGAATTTATTTTTATTTAATAACAATTTAGGTATGTTAAAAAGGCTGTGTTGAATCAAGAGTTTTGATGATTCCAAACCAACATTTAAAAGCTTGGATTGAAGATATCAAAGGAGATCAAAGCTGTCTCAAGTGAAGATTTTCTGAGTTCTTGCTGTTAGATCTTTTGTAGGATCCTTAGTTTTTGTTATGACTGGGTAAAAGATTTTGATTTGAAGAAAAGATGTTTTCAAACTTTGCTTTTATGTTAAATCTTTAAATATTTGAAAAACACCCACAAACAGACGAAGGTTGAAAGTTCAAGCTAAACTGTCAAGTTGGAAATTCGAACTTTGCCTTTGGAAATTCGAATTTCGAGCTAAAACTGAATAAGTCTGAAGAGATGGCTCTCTGTCAGATGAATTTTGGCTGTTCAAAATTCGAATTTTCATCTAGTCTGAAAGAGGCCTTTTGGTAAACAGACGAACTTCACACTTTCAAAATTCGAATTTCAAGTAAAATGAAGTTTGTAAAAACCAAAGAAATTCGTCTGAAATTATGATAAAGTGCATCTGAAATCAAAATGAAATTGAGTTTGATAAATGCTTTCTGACAGACGAATTTTGAACTTCCAACATTCGAATTTTCATATAAGTCTGAAAGATGCTTCTTTGCAACAGACAAACTTTGAGTCTTCAAAATTTGAATTTTAAACAAAACAAAAATTGAGAAAATAGAAGAAATTCGTCTGAAACTATGTTAAAGTTCATCTGAGATCAAGAATGATTTAAGTTTCAAAACTGCTCTCTGATAGACGAACTTTGAACATTAAAATTCGAATTTCAGAAGCTAAGTTCTTGAGTCTGTTGAAGTGAAACATTGACATACGAATGATAAGTACTTACAACATTCGAATGATGAAATCAGTCTGGAAAGAGTCTCTCTGACAGACGAATTTCACCCTTTCAAAATTTGAATTTTGAAGAAAGTAATCTACTGTGTCTCTTAAACAGTCAGTGGACAGACGAATTTTGGGATACCAAAATTCGAATTTCGAAGGCACTGTAGAAAATTGAAAATGATGTTCACACTTAACCGAAAAACTTTCTTCTTGGAAATTCGTATGTCACATTGTGAAAATGTTTTTTAAGTTTCAAAATTCGAATTTCAATTCATGAACAGATGAACTTCGTGCTGTAACGTTGGAAGCTTTAATCTTCGGTTCCTTCAAAATTCGTCTGTTGACCAACCAAAATTCGAATTTCAGTATGTCAGAAACATTAAATGCGGTTGGTAAACGGATAGTTTTTCAGAGTAACCGTTGGATAACTTCCCCAACGGATAGATTTAGTCTCTAATGGATATTTGAGACCTAAATCTATAAATACAACATCATTTGAAGTTGTGGGTAACGAATCAAACTTGTATATACCGAATTTTTGCTAAATCTTCTTCTCAAAAGCTTTTACCCTCTCAATTTCTCTACTTGGACTTAAACTTTCATATTTACTCTTTTCAAGAGAGTTAATTCATTGTAATCAATCTACTCTTCATCTGGAAGATAGATTTACTTGTGAGGAGTATTCACAAGGGGACTGGGAAGCACATAGTGAAAGTGTTTGGAGAGTTTGAGAGAGCTCAGAAACAGAGCATACTCGTGTACTGTGGCCTTAGCAAGAAGCCCATTGAAATTCTTGCTGTATAGTGGATAAATCTCAAGAGGTGTCTTGGGGACTGGATGTAGGTCAAGTGGAAAGACCGAACCAGGATAAATTACTGAGTCTTCTTCTCCCTATCTTTACTTTTCAGCTTGCTCTGTTTTACGCATTGTTTTCATTATATTGTGATATCTTCACTTACTTCACTTTGTGTAGAAAAATTTCAATCTTCCCAATTCACCCCCCTCTTGGGAAGTCAGCCTTACTAACAAGTGGTATCAGAGCCCGGATTCCCATTCAAAGGAACTCACAGTCCGGGAATTAAGATGGCTGGCTTTGGAGAAAGTATACTTCCTGAAGGAAACAACACTAACAGACCACCAGGCTTCAGTGGAGAGCATTATGGATATTGGAAGATGAGGATGCAGATCTACCTCCAATCAATTGATCTTGACATCTGGTCAGTCATTGAAAAAGGAGATTTCATCCCAATGGCTCTAACTGAAGATGGAAGACACAAAGAGAAGCTGGAAGCAGAGTGGAATGATGAAGATAGAAGGAGAGTCCTACTGAACTTCAAAGCAAAGCATTGTTTGGTCAGTGCCCTAAACCAGGATGAATTCTACAGTGTCTCACAATGCACCACTGCAAAAGGAATGTGGGATACTCTACAGACTGCACATGAAGGAACATCTGGAGTTAGGGAGAATAGACTGAACACATGCATTGGGGAATATGAAAGCTTCAGAATGGGTGAAGGAGAAATTGTAAAGGAACTCCAAAAAAGATTCACTCTTATTGTGAATCAACTGAAGAGCCTGGGAAAAGAATACACACAGTCTGAGAAAGTAAGAAAGATACTCAGAGCTCTCCCTCTGGAATGGCAGCCCAAGGTGACAGCTATAGAAGAAGCCAGAGGAGAATCAATGGCTTCTGTCACAGCTCTCTTCGGCAGCCTTGAGGAGTATGAAGGAAAAATCAAAGCACTCAAGGAAGCTGGGCTGGATAGAAAGAAGAAAGGCCTTGCCCTCAAAGCTGCTGATGAAAAGGAAGAAGAATCTGACTAAGGAGATGAGCTGGATGAGGAAACTCTGGCCATGATGGTCAGAAAATTTGGAAGATTCTACAGCAAGAAGAAGAACAAGAGATTCTTCAAGAAAGGAGTGGCTGGAGAAAACAAGAAAGACACAAAAGAACCCGTAACTTGCTATGAGTGCAAAAAGCAGGGACACATAAAGTGGGACTGCCCCCAATTCATCAAGAAACAAGAAAAAGAAAAGAAAGCTGCTGACAAAGGGAAGAAGAAGAAAGCCTACATCTCATCCATATGGGGCAACAGCTCAGATGAGGAAGAAGAAGATGAGGATGAGATTGCCAACATTTGTCTAATGGCACTTGCTTCTGAAAAAGTCACACCCTCATGTAGCAGTGATCAAGAAGAAGAGGTATATGAATCTGAACCTTCCTATTCTGAATTACTGGATGCATTTCATGAGCTTCATGATGAATTTATTAAAATTGCTAAAAAAATGAAATTGGCAAAGAAAAAGATAAGCAAGTTGGAGTCTCAAAGCATAGTTTCTAAAACTGCCACTTTACCTACTTCTGAATCTGTTTGCTGCACTTCATGCACTGAACTTAAGCGAACTAATGATTACTTAGTTAAAAGCATGTCTAGGCTCACTAGAGGCAAGGATATGTTGTTTGCATTGATGGGGAGCCAAAGAATATCACAAGGAAAAGCTGGTCTTGGCTATGATCCATGTGCTGTCAAAGAAAAGATTAGGAAGAAAAATCAAAATGCATATATGAGACATTTTGTGCATGTTGAGAACAATAAAAAGAAAAATGATGTATCACCTCACATTGAAACATATGATCAACCAAGGCATACTAGACAAAAATATTATCTGCATTGTTTTCTTCCTGCTTCTCAATCTAGCAGTCCTTTCACTACCTGTCATTTCTGTAACAAAAAGGGACATACTTCCAGTTCCTATGCTTTGAAGAAATATAGACTTGGCAGGAAAGTTAAATGGGTTCCCAAAAGTGCATCTGCATCTAGGGAAATAACTACTGACAGAAAAGGACCCAAGCAAATTTGGGTACCTAAAAGGAAAACATAAACCTTGTTTTGCAGGTCTGTCTCAAAGCTAAGAAAAGCAACAAATGGTATATGGACAGTGCCTGCTCAAGTCACATGACTGGTGATAAGGAGAAGTTCATCACTCTTAGAGACAAGAAGGGAGGAAAGGTGACCTTTGGAGGTGATCAATACGGCAAAATTGTTGGTATTGGCATTGTTGGTAAAAATCCAGAAACATCCATTGAAGAGGTGTTGTTTGTAATTGGCCTTAACCACAATTTGCTGAGCGTAAGTCAGACCTGTGACAGAGGAAACTGGGTGCTGTTTGACTCAAAGTTTTGCCTGGTCATCAGAAAAAGTGATCACAAAGTAATCCTCAAAGCTCAAAGGGATGGTAACTGTTATACTATTGACCTTGATGAACTTCCTCCCTTGGACTCTGTATGTTTAATAAGCCAGGATAATGATAGTTGACTATGGCATAGGAGATTAGCTCATGTTAACATGAATCAATTGTCCAAACTGATTAAAAATGAGCTAGTAACTGGTCTACCTAAAATATCTTTTGAAAAGGATAAAGAATGTGATGCATGCCTAAGAGGAAAACAAACTAAATCATCCTTCAAATCTAAAAATGTAGTTACCACAACAAGACCACTTGAATTGTTGCATATGGACTTAATTGGACCATCCAGGGTGAAAAGTCTTGGTGGTAATCTGTATGTGCTTGTAATTGTAGATGATTATTCTAGGTTCACTTGGACATTGTTTCTTTCCTCTAAAAGTGATACCTTTGATGCATTTGTAACCTTAGCTAAGAAAGTGCAAAATAAGAAAGGTATTTCTATTGTGTCTATCAGGTCAGACCATGGAGGAGAATTTGAAAATGCATACTTCCTGGAGTACTGCAATGAGCATGAGATTGACCACAACTTCTCAGCACCAAGAACTTTTCAACAAAATGGAGTGGTGGAAAGGAAGAACAGAACCATTGGAGAGATGGCTAGAGCTATGCTGAATGAGAAGGAACTCTCTCAAGTGTTCTGGGCTGATGCAATGAATACAGCAAGTTACATCATAAACAAAGCCTACATCAGACCAATCCTTGGGAAGACTCCATATGAACTGTACAAGGGAAGAAAGTCAAATCTGTCACACCTCTATGTGTTTGGGTGCAAATGCTTCATTCACAACAATGGGAAAGAAAATCTGGGTAAGTTTGATGCCAAATCTGATGAAGGTATATTTTTGGGCTACTCAAGTAGGAGTAAGGCTTATAGGGTTTATAATAAAAGATCAAATATAGTAGAAGAATCAGTGCATGTGGTTTTCATTGAAAATGAAACTGTTTCAAAACATGTCACCAATAAGGATGATCTTACTTTAAATTTTGAAAAACTGGGAATTTCTGACAAAAGTAAAACTGAACCTCCAAAGATATCTGAATCTGTTGGCACAGAGGAAGATATCCAGGAGCAAGAGTTTGATAAAGAAAATAATGAAGAAACAGCTCAAGAACTCCCTAGAGCTTGGAGATATCAAAGGAATCACCCTGTTGATCAAGTAATAGGGAATGTTCAAGAGAAAGTTAAACCAGAAAACAGTTAAGGGATCAGATGCTCAACTGTGCTTTCATTTCTCAAATTGAACCCAAATGTACTGAAGAAGCCTTAACTGATGAATACTGGATTATGGCTATGCAAGATGAATTAAATCAATTTGAAAGAAATCAAGTTCGGAATTTAGTAACTAGACCCAAACATCATCCTGTTATTGGTACCAAATGGGTTTTCAGAAATAAACTTGATGAATCTGGAACAATAATCAGAAATAAAGCTAGATTAGTTGCTAAAGGGTATAATTAAGAAGAAGGTATTGATTTTGAAGAAACCTTTGCACCAGTAGCTAAATTAGAGGCTATAAGAATACTGCTAGCATATGCATGCATGAAAAATATTTTATTATATCACATGGATGTAAAGAGTGCTTTTCTGAATGGATATATCATGGAAGAGGTTTATGTTGATCAACCTCCAGGTTTTGAGGACTATACAAAACCAAACCATGTTTATAAACTGAAGAAAGCTCTCTATGGTTTAAAACAGGCCCCTAGAGTATGGTATGAGAGACAGAGCAATTTTCTGACTGAAAAGGGGTTAAACAGAGGCAAAATTGACACAACCTTATTTACTAAGAAAGAAAATAAAGATTTACTAATTGTTCAAATCTATGTTGATGATATTATTTTCAGTGCTACTAATGAAACTCTTTGCAAGAAATTCTCTGAGTTAATGCAGGGAGAATTCGAGATATCCATGATGGGTGAACTCAATTTCTTCCTTGGATTGCAAATCAGACAGCTTAATGATGGTATCTTTCTCAGTCAATCCAAGTATCTAAAGGAGCTGTTAAAGAAGTTTGGAATGCAGAATGCCAAGCCAATGTGAACACCTATGGCTACTGCAACCAAACTGGACATGGATGAGAATGGGAAGATGTTCGACATTACTCAGTACAGAAGAATGATTGGATCCTTGCTGTACCTAACTGCCAGCAGACCTGACACTATGTTCAGTGTCTGCATGTGCGCAAGGTTCCAATCATGCCCCAAAGAAACCCATGCAACAGCTGTGAAAAGAATTTTTAGATATTTTATTGGAACATCACAGATGGGTCTTTGGTATCTAAAAGGCAATGGAGAAGATCTCAAAGGATACACTGATGCTGATTTCGCAGGATCCAAAACTGACAGAAAAAGCACAAGTGGAACTTGTCAGTTTCTTGGAGGATCCCTGGTCTCATGGTTCAGCAACAAGCAAAACAGTGTAGCCTTATCCACTACAGAAGCTGAGTATGTTGCAGCTGGAAGCTGTTGTGCTCAAGTCATCTGGATGAAACAGCAGCTTGAAGATCTTGAGGTTAAAATGAAAGAGATACCAATCATGTGTGACAACCAAAGTGCAATAAATATCACCAAGAATCCTGTCATGCATTCAAGGACGAAACATATTGAAGTTAGGCACCACTTCATAAGAGATCACGTTCTGAAAGGAGAAGTTAGACTGGAGTACATTCCAACAGAGGATCAAGTTGCCGATATACTCATAAAACCTCTATCAGAAGACAGACACTGCAAAATAAGGAGAGAATTGGGAATGGTAAATCCCAATGAATTGTAAGTCATTTCTGTGCAATTCTGTCTTTAGAATTTTTAATATTAGAATAAACTCTAACTTGAGCATCGGAGTATGTTTTAGTGTAGTTGCAGGTGCTTCTTGTGAAAATCAATGGCAAAAAAAAAATTTTGAAAGATTGGAGCACTCCAGATTGGAACAACCAGAAAATGAAGTGAATGATAATTATTCTAAGTTCTGAATCCATTCTGTAAGTTTTTAAAGTTGAAATTTGTATGCCGTTTGATTGCTAGATGAATTTCATTGATAATATGTGTTTTTAAACTGGTCAACATGGTCAATATTCGAATTTTAGTTGACCAACAGACGAACTTTGGCCTGTTATGCCTTGGAACAGTTCTCAGTAATGCCTTGAAATTTGTCTGTTGAGGCTTGAAAGTTCGAATTTTCAAAGTCAGAAATTTCAAAGTTAAGTTTGTCCATCATTGCTACACAAATTATTAGTTCTCAACATACGAATGTTGGACAATCTTTACAAAAGTTGAAAAATTTGAATTTTCAGTTCAAAATTCGTCTGTTGAATCATGTCCGTCATGTTGAATTCTTGAAAGATGAAGTTCTGCATGTTTAATTCGTCTGTTGATTGATAGTTTGATTGATGCCTGCCTTTTTCTTTTCAACATTCGAACTTTGGTGGAACAAAATTCGTCTGTTGTGCTTGTATTGCTTGTTTCAAGCCACTGTCAGATGAACTTTCAGGATGAAAATTCGTCTGTCAGTAAGCTGTGCTGAACAGTTTAACTTGTAACTGCCCGAAGTTCGAATTTTGACCCCTCAAAATTCGTCTGTCAGACGGTTACACACGTTAAATGCAACAGTTTTCCTCAGAACAGACGCAACCCTATTTGTAACCTCTCTAAGCCTGTTCTGATTCTCTCTTTAATCCTCTTAACTCCCGTCCAAAAACCGTCATTCTTCATCATTTAAACTTCCATTCGCATCCCATAAACCTTTTCTGAACCACATTCTGCATCATTCCACTGAAAAATGGCGAGAGTAAAGATCCCTGGAGCAGGACAAGCTGGAACTCGGCCAAAAAGAACGGTCAAATCTCAATATGCTACAAAGGAAGGAGAGAAATCCAAGAGAAAGGCCGAACCCAGTAAAGCTACCCCTTCTAAACGCCAGAAATCATCATCTAAGGCAGATTCACAGAAAACTGGACCCTCCTCATCAAAAACTGCGGTCCCTTCGGCTGATACTGCTACTGTGGCTTCCTCCTCTTCTACACAATCTGGAGAATTTGAGCTTACTACACTGCCACTTTGGAGCACTCCTGAGATTCAAGAAGATTTTTCTACCAAGTTTTCCAGCAAAAAGGTAATCAAGCCTCACTGTGTAAATATGGAGCAATTTTTGATATCCAACAACTTTGATGCTGCATATGGTTGATAAGATACAAAAACCTATTGAAAATTGCTGAAAAATATGATGATGAAGTAGTGAAGACTTGGTATGCCTCTCTTCAATATAACAGCAAGAAAAAGAAATGGGAGGTCACTTTGAGATCAAGGACCATCTGGCTTGCTGATGAAACAATCAATGAAGTGCTGGAAATCCCAGGACAAGATGGGCTGAAAATTGACATCACAGCCTCTGGATATATGGATGAGGCAAGCACAGCTGATGAAGAAGGTGGATCCTTTCTGAACTACAAAGAGAGCACCATTTTGGACACCTTATTCAGGAGAAGGGAGAACAGGCCAACGATAAATCTGTTGAAGCCCACAGACCTAAGTGTACAAATCAGGATCCTACACTACATAGTGTCCAGGATCATATTCAACAAGGGTGGCAGCTTCAATTTGATAACAAGGGCAGAGGCTCATGTGATGACTGCTATCATACGTGGGAAGCTCATTAACATGGGTCATATCATCCTCCAGAGAATGATAAAGGCAAGGGATCAAAGGAAGGATTCCACACTCCCCTATGCTGCAATTATTTTAAGAATCCTGCAGCATGCTAGGATTCAACACATTGAAAAGGGGAAAGAGAAACTTACTGAAGCATTCAAAGAGGAGGAACTGCAAAGGATGGGCATTGAAAGAGATGAAGGACGATGGGTTGGAAAGGGAGCAGGGAAATCTGAATACTTGTTCTTTGTTGCTGATGCATCCCTCCAACAAGAAGGAACTTCCGAGGCCCCTGGCAGATCTGTACCTCAGCCTTCTCAGCCAATCCCATCTCCCTCCAGGCCTACTCACCCTCCTTCCACTCCCTCCTCACGGGCCAAGCCAACAAAGGTCACTGAGTTGTTTGACAGTCTGTCAACACTCATTCTCAGCATTAAAGATGAGCAAAATGCCAAATTTGCTCATCTACAAGATCAGATCCATCAGTTGGCTGTAAATATGAAGGTGGTGGCTGATGCCTATGAAGAGATAAGAAATGCAATTCCCACCACTTCAGCTCCACCTCAGCCTGGTGTCCCTGAGCCTACTCTGTCTCCATCCCCTGTGCCTCCAAGTCCCATCGAGATTGTCTCCTCTGACCATGATGATGAAATAGATGGTGCTGGTGCAATGAGAACACCAAGTCCTGGTCCACCCTTGGACTATGGATTGGAAGAAGAAGGTCTCCAAGTTACAAGCTCTCATGAGCCAATGCAAGAAGATGCTCAGGAATCAATTATGTCAATTCAAGAATCTGAGCAAGTTGAAAGACTGGTTGCAGCCATTTCAACCTCTTCTGTGCCAGAAGGAGCAAGCAATGAGGAAAGGAGCATTGTACCTGTTATTGATTATCTTGCCATTGCTCACAATGCTCTGCTGCTAACTCAAAGGAGAAAGCTGGAAGAAAAGTTTCCTCCTGCTGAACCAGCTTCTCATTCTATTGCCGCTTTTGGGCTTTCAGAGCAACAGAGAGCTCAACTAGCTCTTTCTAGGCAGGAAATGCAAGTGCTGCTTGAGGTCTCTGATGATGATGATGAAGAGCCTGCTGAGCCCCCTGCACCATTTCAGCTAGAAATCCCTCTTGCTCCTGTGCCCCTTCGTACTATTCCTGTCTCTCAGATCCCTCCTCCGGCTGATTTTGTTGGCCTTCCTGATGATGTCAAAAAGGGGGAGAAGTCTGGGCAAACTGGAAAGCCTGCTGCTGAGCAATCTGGGAAAGGGAAAGGGAAATCCTACAGCAAGAAGACCAAGACCAAGAAGAAATGATTGGAGATTAGGCTTAAGTCCTCTTGTTGTATTTTGTACTTTGTGTTTTTGTGTTTTGGATTTGATGTTTGAACCTTGATTAATTTGTTTCTGTACAAGCAACTCTTGATTAAATGAATGGATCTCTTTGTTGCAATGTTTTGTGCCTAAAATCTCTTTATTTAATCTGTTGATTTGATATCTTATGCATATGTTGAGGGGGAGCTTGTGAAAGCAAACCTAAGTACTAATCCAGTTTGTAAGTTGTTTTGTCATCATCAAAAAGGGGGAGAATGTTGAATCAAGAGTTTTGATGATTCCAAACTAACATTCAAAAGCTTGGATTGAAGATATCAAAGGAGATCAAAGCTGTCTCAAGTGAAGATTTTCTGAGTTCTTGCTGTTAGATCTTTTGTAGGATTCTTAGTTTTTGTTATGACTGGGTAAAAGATTTTGATTTGAAGAAAAGATGTTTTCAAACTTTGCTTTTATGTTAAATCTTTAAATATTTGAAAAACACCCACAAACAGACGAAGATTGAAAGTTCAAGCTAAACTGTCAAGTTAGAAATTCGAACTTTGCCTTTGGAAATTCGAATTTCGAGCTAAAACTGAATAAGTCTGAAGAGATGGCTCTCTGTCAGACGAATTTTGGCTGTTCAAAATTCGAATTTTCACCTAGTCTGAAAGAGGCCTTTTGGTAAACAGACGAACTTCACACTTTCAAAATTCGAATTTCAAGTAAAATGAAGTTTGTAAAAACCAAAGAAATTCGTCTGAAATTATGATAAAGTGCATCTGAAATCAAAATGAAATTGAGTTTGATAAATGCTCTCTGACAGACGAATTTTGAACTTCCAACATTCGAATTTTCATATAAGTCTGAAAGATGCTTCTTTGCAACAGACGAACTTTGAGTCTTCAAAATTCGAATTTCAAACAAAACAAAAATTGAGAAAATAGAAGAAATTCGTCTGAAACTATGTTAAAGTTCATCTGAGATCAAGAATGATTTAAGTTTCAAAACTGCTCTCTGACAGACGAACTTTGAACATTAAAATTTGAATTTCAGAAGCTAAGTTCTTGAGTCTGTTGAAGTGAAACATTGACATACGAATGATAAGAACTTACAACATTCGAATGATGAAATCAGTCTGGAAAGAGTCTCTCTGACAGACGAATTTCACCCTTTCAAAATTTGAATTTTGAAGAAAGTAATCTACTGTGTCTCTTAAACAGTCAGTGGACAGACGAATTTTGGGATACTAAAATTCGAATTTCGAAGGCACTGTAGAAAATTGAAAATACTGTTCACACTTAACCGAAAAACTTTCTTCTTGGAAATTCGTATGTCACATTGTGAAAATGTTTTTTAAGTTTCAAAATTCGAATTTCAATTCATGAACAGACAAACTTCGTGCTGTAACGTTGTAAGCTTTAATCTTCGGTTCCTTCGAAATTCGTCTGTTGACCAACCAAAATTCGAATTTCAGTATGTCAGAAACATTAAATGTGGTTGGTAAACGGATAGTTTTTCAGAGTAACCGTTGGATAACTTCCCCAACGGATAGATTTAGTCTCTAACGGATATTTGAGACCTAAATCTATAAATACAACATCATTTGAAGTTGTGGGTAACGAATCAAACTTGTGTATACCAAATTTCTGCTAAATCTTCTTCTCAAAAGCTTTTACCCTCTCAATTTCTCTACTTGTACTTAAACTTTCATATCTACTCTTTTCAAGAGAGTTAATTCATTGTAATCAATCTACTCTTCATCTGGAAGATAGATTTACTTGTGAAGAGTATTCACAAGGGGACTGGGAAGCACATAGTGAAAGTGTTTAGAGAGTTTGAGAGAGCTCAGAAACAGAGCATACTCATGTACTGTGGCCTTAGCAAGAAGCCCATTGAAATTCTTGCTGTATAGTGGATAAATCTCAAGAGGTGTCTTGGGGACTGGATGTAGGTCAAGTGGAAAGACCGAACCAGGATAAATTACTGAGTCTTCTTCTCCCTATCTTTACTTTTCAGCTTGCTCTGTTTTACGCATTGTTTTCATTATATTGTGATATCTTCACTTACTTCACTTTGTGCAGAAAAATTTCAATCTTCCCAATTCACCCCCCCTCTTGGGAAGTCAGCCTTGCTAACAGGCTGGTCACCCAAGAAGGAGGTGGATTGAATGATATAAATGTTCACCTCTTTTAAAATGCAGCATAATTTTATCAATTGTTGTAGCAAAACAAAGATGAACAGAGTATTATGAAGTAAATAAATGAAATAAGAAGATGAATAGCAAGACACAAGAATTTATACTAGTTTGACCCAAACCACTTGATCTAGTTTAGTTCTCAAACTGCCACTTGAAATTTTCTATTATCTCTGTAAAATTTAGTGTGCTCTTGCTGCCACAATACAAACTAAGACTCCTTTTCAGTCTTCAATTCTTAAGTTCACTCTTCCCTTACAAGAGTAACCCAAATTCCTCAAGGATACCATGCCTTGAGTAATCTCTCCAAGAAGAATAAAGAACAAATTGTTATTGAATTCTCTCTAAAAGTGAATAGATAAAATTTAGCTCTAAAAACTCAAAGAATGTAGATTTTGCAAGAATTTGCTCAAGATTGGTGTTTCTCTCTTTGTAAGAATCAAAATGATGTTTTGAATCACATTCTAGTTTGATATGTTCACAGAGTTGTAAAAATGAGTTTGGAATATCATATTTTATAGAAAATAATGAAATATAGTCGTTAAATACAAAAACTAGTCATTATTAGCTGTTATAAGATGTTTGGAATTGCGAAATTCGAATTTTGGATGTGGACATTCGACTGTTGGTCATTCCAGAGAGCATTTTCACATTCTAGAGAATCGAAATTTAAATTTTGGATGTGGAAATTTGACTGTTGACTGTTCCAGAAGCATTTTCACATTCTGGAGATTCAAAATTTAAATTTTGAAAGCCAATATTCATCTATTAGACTCAAAATTTGAATTTTGGATGTGAAAATTCGATTGTAGGCTATTTTAAAAGCATTTTCATATTCTAGAGATTTGAAATTCAAATTTTGAAGATCAGCATTTGTCTATCAGACTTAAAATTCAAATTTCAGAAGTCAAATTTCATCTATCAAAGGAGGAACCTCTGTAACTTCAAACTTTGCACTGTAGACAATTTTGTAGTAGCTATAACTCTCTCATTTTAATTCCAAATTAAGCAAATGACCTATGGTTAGAAAGCTCTCAATGTTTACTTTCAAATGCAAAAGTTTCACTTCAAAAAAAAATGTATTTTGTGAGATATGATCAAAATAATGATAAGAGGTCAAAACTGAAAATTCATATCTTATTACTCAACTTTAAATGACTATAACTTTTTCATATAACCTTTATTTTAAGTAAAATAACCTTCTTTTAAAAGCTTTAAGTCTAGTTTCATATGAAATAAGTTTTACATCAAAATCATATGTATTTTGAGAAATATCTCAAAAATACTAATCAAAGGTTAAACTCTAAATTCTTGAAAATCAAATTTCACTATGTTTAAAAGTAAGGCTGTATTACTTTGACAACTAAAACTTCTTGAGCCAATCAAATGCAATTATAAATCATTGAGTATGAAAACTCTTAGCCTATGAAATATATACCTATCAAAGTTCAAAGGCTATCTTGATGTAACCAAGTTTCCAAATTTTCAATTTTTTTAGCACTTAAATTCTTCACATCTTAGAGCGTTTTTTTTCTTCTTCTTCTTTGAGTAAGTCATAATATTAATTTTTTTCTTTATTTCAATACTCACTCTTTTTTCTTAAACAATCATACATTTAATGTATTACATTTACAAGTCAAGTAGTTAGTCTAATTTATATATTTAACTTGTATTATACAATATAAGAGCAAAGTGGATATATTAGTACATAATATGATAAATAAATTATAAACACAATTAAACACACGCTAATGCATATTTTACTTATTTTATGAACAATATATATATTAAAAAATATGATACAATTGTCCTTTATTACTCTATATTTGTCTTCATCAAAACTTATATTATACTAAACCTAACAAGCTAAACCCAATTTTTCTTTAATTTTTAAAAGGAACTTATTTAGTATATTTTTTAAACTTGTAAGTGTAGATTTTACAATTTTTGTTGGAAAAAAAGATTTTTCAATTTTCAAAAAATATCGTTATAAATTAAAATTATATACAATGGATTGCGATTATGTTTTGAAAGTTTCAAAATAAAGTTATAATGTACTTTACTTTTAACACTCATTGGACATAAAGAGTTGGGTGTAATACCTTACATAAAATTTGAAATCAACTGCATCTTCATGACTAATAAATAATGTAGTTTTTTCATAAATTTAGTATTTCCTCTATTTCTATATATTGAGCACATTCTATAAGTATTTTACTTATTTAAAATATAAGTAACTTTACATTTTTTAAAAGAGTATTAAATTTTATTTTCCAATTTTGTCCAAAACATTTATAGTAGAGAGAAATTGATTAAAAAAGATATAATTATGATGGATTATATTTAATTATGGTAATATTATAAAGTTTCGGTAATTTTTTAAAATTTTAAAAATACTAACTAACTTTAACTAATTTTCTTGGTTCATGTAAAATAGTTAAAAATGATTTATAAATAAAAGTTAAAATCATAATTTAGCCATGATCAAATTATTTTTAATATTTTAATTTTTTATTTCTACCCTATATCTTTCATCATCTTGTTGACTGTTGTAGTGCTTGTCCTAAAGCAACATAATTATATTATTCAACAAAATCAACAATGAATTATTGGAAAAAAAATGAATGAACTATAGGATAAATACAATCTTAATTTGTACATGTACATTTTCACTCAAAAATTCTCTTCTACATTTCCACTCTTTTTTTTTTCTTTTACATTTTCACTCAAACTCTAGAAACATGAATTGTACCCTGCTTCCGAAAAATTAGTGGAAGAATGATACAATTAAGCAAAACAAAATCCCTCTACTTTCCGAGATTAAGTAAATTGTACGCATCTTTTTTTTTTATTTTTCCATGAAAAAAAATCACCAACTATGAGCACTCTGACTATTTGTAGTTGTCGAGTCTGACGAATCTCCTCCAAAATCCATCATCATCGTCATCCACTGCTGAAAATCAGGGTCTCCCAGTTCATCCAAGAATTCGTTTTCCTTACTATTCCCATTTCCCATCGTCCAAACATCATAGTAATTCCCCGGATTTGAATTTCCATTTCCCTCTGCTTCTTCCAATATTGGTTCTGGGTGTTCTTCTACTTCTAGTTGCTCTGTTTGGGAATGCGAATCACTCAGCGAGTTATCGGGAAACGGGAAATTGAGCTTCGCTCGCGGCCCGCGAAATTCAATCGCCGCGTTATCGTATGCGCGTGCGGCTTCCTCTGCCGTACTGAACGTCCCCAACCAAACCCGGGTCGCCCGTCTCGGGTCTCGGATCTCCGCCGCCCATTTTCCCCACGGTCTCTGTCTCACACCTCTGTACTTCTTCTTTTTCAACGACGTAGTTGCCGTCTTTTTCTTCCCGCCATTTTTCTTTCTCTCCTCTGGGAAAAAATTGCAACCCAAGCACCCTTCGATTTTGCATTCACCGCAAGTCTCGAAGCTCATGGTCGGAACTATTCCGATTGGGGCAGAGGCGGCGGTGGTAACTGCATCAGAGCACTCGAAGTTCGGAGGGACTCGAATTTCCTGGATGAGATCACTGGTGGTGGTGGCGGATACGGTGGAGGTGGAACCGACGACGACATTGGTGAGAGCCTCCACGATGACGGAGTGTTCGCGGTCGTTGTAGAGGAAGTTAGGAGGTGGCGGAGGGAAGGAGGAGGTCATAGGAGGTCCAGCTAGTTTAGATCGCTTGTAGGAAGACATGTTTTGGTGTGTTGAGAATAGAGTCGAATTGGTGAGTGTTGATGCTGTTTGTGGCGCTTGGCGCGTTTTGGGGAGAGTGCGGATGAGGTTCGCTTATATAGGGTTCAGGGGGTGATGTGGCAGGGAGCTGCCAGCTGTGCACACAACGCAACACAATTCGCACACGGTTTTGAAGGGATTAAATGTAATCACGTGCCCAAATTTCAAAGAGCAAGTGGACACCACCGGTATGATACTATTAAGTACTCCATCCGATTACGGGGAAAAAAAATTACTTTAAGGTTAATAAGGAAATTAATTTAAGTTATTTAAAATTAATTAAATTATCTTGTATTTTAAGTTTTTTTTAATTATTTCTATTTAATTTAATATTAATTTAAATTATTAATATATTTAACCTCTCTATCATATAGTTAATGAAGAATAACTTTTGGAAAAGAGAAATTTAATACACAATAATTTTTGAAAAAAAAATTTAATACACAATTAACTCTTTTTTACCCCTTATGTTTAGAACTATTAAAAAGAATAAATTTTTTTTTATAAATAAAACTGAAGAGAGTATCTTTTGATAAAAAATATTTTAAATGATTTAACTTTTTTTCAATAAGTAGATCTAATAGGTAGCAATAAATTAAAATTCATCTATCATAACTTATACTGTCTTGGATTCTAAAAATAGAATTTTTTAAAAATAATATTTGATTCAAAATATAAGACATCTTATAGAATTTTTGGCACATTAATTATGTTTTTTATTTATACATTTAATCTATAAATAATAGGTTAGAGGCAAATGTTATAAAAAGTACAAAAAATAATGTAATTAATACAGATAAATAGTCAAAATATAATTTTTCAACAAATTTAATAATTCAACTTCTTTTTTTAAAGATATATAATGTAATTTAAAATATTTTATATTTATGAGTAGAGAACTTAGTAAGAACATGGTCTACTGTGATTATGCTAAGTCTAGAAATTTACCTAACCTAAATAATAAGTTGGTAATTATGCTTTGAATAAGATAACTTTTTAATTGTAAGAAATTAAAATGATTAATTGATTTTTTTAAAAGAAAAAATTAAATTGCTACAAATTATATGTTTTTCTTAAATGATGGCAAAAAAAAAAAAAGACGAAGAGGATTCTGAAAGATTCAAAGAAAGGTGGGGAGGAAGAGCGCGTTGTGTTTGTGTGCCAAGTCAAATTGAAAGCAAAGGAAAGTGCGAGTGTAGGACGTCAAATAGTTGTCAAAAAGGGGGCCAACAGCCATGGGAAGTGGCGTAACGTCCATTGGTAGAGTTATTTTACACCCAAAATTCCTTTTCAAGCGTATGAAGTCATTTTGACCAAAACATGAAAAAGTGTATTTATTAACTGCCAACTCCTCACCTCATTTACGGTTGGTCACTCACTTTGGGAATTTAAGTTACTTTCTTTACTCATTTGTCCCTATGTTGTACACCTCCAAAAGTTTCTACTGTTTAGTACTTGATAAAATATTTATGATATTTTCACGTTTGAGAATTCTTCTTGAACAATTATCTCATTTAAAATATAAGAAGTTATATAATTTTTAGTAAAAATTTATTTTTTTATTTTCATTAATTATTATTTTATTAGTTAAAAAAGAGAGGAAAATAGAAGATAAATTTTTAAAATAAATTTTATTGGTAATTAATAAGAATAAAATTGGGATGTTAGGTTTTTTTTGAAATTTTAAAGTATGCAACTAATTTTTTTTAATAAGTGTGAAATAATTAGAAATCCCCTATTATATGGATCAGAGGAAGTATATTATTAAAAAAAATCCCTATTCAATTCATGATAAAAAATGGAAAAAAATTTAATAAGGATGGTTTTGAAAAGATATGGTGATTTTTTAAATAAATTAAGATAGTTAACTAATTTTAACTCTTATTGTTAATATATATGATTCGATTTAAAATGATCTTTTAACTAAAAGCTCTTAGTTTAATGTAGGTAGTTAAAAATATTGAATTTATCAAAAGTTATCATAGTATTCCTAAAATACCATTAATAAAAGTTGTTAACCTCAACTTTACATTAATATTTGAAGAGAGAAAGTTAAAACTATTAAAAGTATTTTTTAAAATCATATGTTAATACTTCATTAATTTTTACAAAGACTATTATATTAAGGGCTCCATAGATTAGATTTAGAGTACCATCATAAAGTACTGCATTCAATTGATATTTCAGCCACTTTTTTTTTCAACGATATTTCAGCCGCCTCGTGTACATGATTTCTTCCCGATTTAATTAATGTTTTTTGCCACTACCAATTTAACTAAATTAAACTAAATGCAAACTATTAACCAAAGATACGAAAAGTTGCGCTTAGCTTTTTCTAGGAGTTAAAAGAAATATTTAATCTATATTTAAATAACATAATGATACATTCGTACACAAACCTATAACTCAACTGCCATGGTATCATATGAGACTTCGATGTTGTAAAGTACTCTACTGACGAGAAGTTTGGGTATATACTTGCGATAGATAAAATCTTCAAACTGATTGTCTGGCACGATAAGGGATAAAATTCAATAATACAGTATACTAGAAACATAAATGAAGTATACGAATTTATCAGATGATGGTATTACTCTATTTCACTAGACACAATCATAAGCAAAAGGACCTATCGTTTGAGAAAATAGCATTTGACTTTATACATTCAAGCTTCCTTTCATTATGCTTGCTCTTTTTTTCATGACGTACTCAAGGGCACAATGGAAGAAGCCATACTCACCTTTTTTTTAGGCCTAAAATACGTTTTGATCTCTCCAACATTGAATTAAATTTTCATACTCATGCTCTGACACAACATTGTTCAGCAGCTCTTTAACGTCTTACACACACCTTACAGACGCACACGATACCAAATCTCGGAGTTTTCACCATTGACTTTTATGATATGGTTAAAATATCAACAATTATCAAGGCTTTGGCTGAAAATGATCTGTATAATGCTTCATGATGAATTGGTCGCCATTTAATTTTCTCCATCTTTCTCAAGGGCGCCAAACCCTGAGAAGAAGCCCGGAAAATGACAACATACTCATCAAAGAAACGGTGAAATCATTTGTGCACTATGAAAATACTTTTACCATTGACCAAAGACTATTTAGCATGAAAAGGGCGCCTAAACGATATTTAAGAAGACACGTTCATAAAACGGTGAAATCATTCCCTTATTTAAGGGTTCATCATTCCCTTAACAATTTGGATTGACATGTACCAAACGCACGGCATCTGTGAATCCCTTACCCATTCCCACTGGTCTATTCCCTCATATCAAATGGGGTCTACATGAAACTACGGAAAGAAAATCAACACACAGTTGTTCAGCAAAAAGATAGTAACGATTGATGAAAAGGAAAAGAAGCCGATAAGAGGAGATACAGGAGGACCTTAACATGAGAATCCTCAAAAAAGCGATGGCAAGATTCGTGGAGCTTAATTGGAGAATGGCCATCCGTTGCGAGATGCAGAAAGGAGATGCAAGATATAGACTATAAGATGTGAGGGAAGTAATGGTTGGGCAAAAGAGGATTAGAATCAGTAATGAGAGAGGTAGGTGACTCAAATCAAGGTGAGAAGACGCAAGAGGTGCAAAGATCGATGGTGATATGTGAGGGACACGAGAGACGTGTCGGGAGGTAAGGACAATCTAAAAGAATACGTGCCGATGGGCTACACTTCAACTAATCAACTAAGTACTTCTAAGAAAATAACGAAGGAACGGGCTGATCCTAGCTTTTTAGAACCAAGCCTCAAACTCACTGCTAGAACCAACTCGAAAGTTTTGAACCCGATGAGTACTTGGCCGAATCAGGTTGATCGGACCACAGGGTCCTTGCTTACTCCTATTATACACACAGTACAACTTCTTGCACAAATGCATAAACCAAGTAGAATAACAAGGGCAAAAAGTTGTTTCCTTTTTACTTTATATTCTTTTGTCTACTATTTATCATTCAACGTCCGACTAATCTAAGCAGGTTTGTTGAAAGAAAACAATTATACAGGAATCACTATCATTTATACAGCAAAAATGGAAGAAGCAGAATGCGTCGGATGGTCTTCCTACCCCCTTTCACCCAGTAAACCAATGAGAAATTGAAACTAAATTTTCAGCCCTCTTCAAATGGCTGTACTGACCAACTGATGTCCAGGAAATCCACAAACATGTCAAAAGCAGTATCTGCAGAGCTAACATCAGCGAGAGCAAAGTACACTCAAGATTGTCAGACAAAAATCTCCACCTAATCATCATTATCTGAATCTGCAAAAAGAAAAAGAAAAAAAGAAATTAAAGACCAACTTCTTCCACAAAATAATGGATTATCACAAGACAACAAGCAATTAAATTAAATCATTGTACATTATTAACTTCTCAACAAATATCATAATTGAGTTGAATAAAACACCGAACAAGGAGGAATACAGGATAGGAATTCTAGAATGCTTCCTTAAACCCCTCACACCTTGATCATTAAGCTCTCAAGATTACATTTTCTTCCCTCATATCAGAGCCACTTTATTCTAGGTAAAGAGGGTATTTGCATTCCTCAAAATAATTGGGAACTACGCACCATTCCATAAGTTAGTTTTTAGACTGTCAGCACTAGGCAAGCTGTTGCACCCTCCCCAGACCCTATTTCTTTTCTTAAAAAACCTACAGACTAGTGGCCTATTTCAAGTTATTGCATATAATGGAATGATACAATTCAGTAAAAAACTGTAGGAACCCAAAATTGAGGTACTGTGATCATGAACCAACCATGAAGATCTGCAGAGTGAGATTTTAAATTGTCAGAAGTCCCGAAACTTGTATGCTTCAGATTGTGATAAACAATTTATCTTGATTGCCTTTTTTTTTTTTTTACCATAGGATGACGACACTAAAATGAAGATATCCCAACCAAACATTAATTTCTTTGAAAAACTACGACACAAATATTGAATCTGAATTGAAGAAATTGGTTCACCTGATCTTATATCCTCACCAACTTTTCCGCTATTTTTCAGCTGCTTCCAGATCATCGCACATATGAGAATCCACCAGTATATATGGAACACGAGCAGCATTATAAGCAATGTATTAAAGATGTAGTACAGAAACTTGGAATAATCCTGAGATAGGTCTAAGCATTCACGAAGTTTATAGCTGGAAACAGAATAATGTGTAAAGATGATTAGAAAGTGGCAGCCAAGACAAAACAAAGTGAAATCAATTTTACTAAAACTGAAAACACACCTTGATGCTCTAATAACCCAAAACGGATAGAAAATTAATCGCAGTATAAGCCATGAAATGGCAAAGAATCCAAAGAACACACTTGCAAAAAACTCTCTTCCAGAGTATTTGAAAACCTTGGCAGCTTCCATGAATATGTCACTTGCATCATGAAGGGCAAGGATTATGGAACCAATCCTGAAAAACCTGTAAATGCAGCATCTGTCACTTATCTCTGCTGTACCTCTGAGCTAATGTTAGTTTTGATAATCTTGCTTATCTAAATCTGTTTACCCCAAAATGCAAAAACTGGAAAAGACAACAAAACAAACAGAACAAAAAGAGCAGAAAGAAAAAAATGCTACATCCTTTAGCCTCAAATATAGGTCACTTTTAACTACTTCATGAATATTAAGGAAAGTTGTTAAACTAGTTAAATTTGTCGCAAATATAATATATTTTCCAAATTTACCACTAATTAAATAAAGTACCTTTCCAATCATAAATTTAATTTTTTGTGTAATTTTTCTCATTGTCTAATTAATGAAGAGTATTTATGAAAAAAATTATTTAATGATCTAGACATGACTTTATATTATGACCACAAAAATTTTTCTCTAAGTAGCTTATATTTGAGACCATAGGGAGAATATTATAAAATAAAAAAAAATCCCCCCTCCAAAAAAAAAACTGAAATGCTTAGTTACTGATGATGGTGATTTAACTGTACCAATCAACAATTACAAACTTAATATTACACACAACCACTGATCACAAAAGTAATACCTGCCTCCTGAAATAAAAAGTTGCAAAAACTATAAGTATAGACTTCAGTATTTCATGTTCTACTGTAAATATGTGGCATGAAAAAACAGATGCAGAAAACACAATCAAACATAACCTTCCAATTGACATGAATGAACAGATGCATTAAAGGATCTGTAAAATCAGTAAAATCAATAAACACAACATAACAAATGAAATTAAGAAAACTATAATGGTAGAAGCAGGAAGAGATTTCTAGATTCAGACATTAATTTCAAGCGACTTACAACTAAGCATCCATCTTTGAGAGACCAAACTCTAATGGCAGGGGCTTTACTATAAGGTATAGACAACTTGTAGACCAGGTTCGAGTTGTGCTACATGAAAACCAGTAAGAGGTATTCAACATAAACTACAACAACTATAGTCTTATCTTATTAAATGAGATCAGTTACATGGATTGCAGAAAACTATTGAGCTCTATGAAAAACTAACTCCTCAAATAAATCATTAATCAAGAGATCTCAGATCCAACATAAACTACCATGATAAATTATTCAAGTACATATAAAGAATTGAATCTCATGTAATAGTGAATCCTTCAACTGTGAGAATAAGAAAAAATATTACCTTGTCACATATGAGCTCCCAATCAGGATAACAGTAATGATATGATGAGACATCATCACTGAAAAATCCTTCCTTCGAGTCTCCCACCTCAGAAGAGCAGCAATGCTGTAGAGATAGAATCCACATTGGCACATGTAGAAAATCTTCAGTGAACTCCTGAAATGAGATACGGAACAGGACACAATCTGATAATTAAAATCTATCCGGTACTGAGTGCAAAACTCAACCATGTAGTTGATCATCTTTAGAAATAAATACCAACCACTGATATTCAATCAGAAGGATGGAGGAACTTCTGATTGAATGTCATTCATTAGTATTAAACTGCAGCCTATGAACCACACAAAAAAGCTAGATGTATGTGTATTAAACAAAGGAGCCTTATGTCTGTATACTGTTTTGACTAATCTTGGAATATCTGATTAGTCATATACTGATATGCATCCATAACAAAATAACGATGTTTAGGACCCACAAAATTTTCAAACCAAAATCATAATAATGCCAAATTCTACTGTTCCTATAACTTCCCTTAAGCATCAACTCATCTCAACCATCTAAGTTTTCTGATTTTTAACCCAAGTTTCCACATTGTGCATTGCATAACAGCATCATTGAAAATTCAGTACAGAATAAACAAGATGACAAGCATAAAAAATTTTTAAAGATCATGAAAATCAGTGATGAAAGCGAAGGACAGTGAGAAGGTCAACATATGAAAGTGAACATGAATCTCTTTTCGGACATCGAACTAAATTTGCAATAAGGAAAATGGATATTGTTCATCATGCTAGACTATAAGTTCCTTACTTCAACTCTTGATTTGGCCAGCCATGGAAGTATAAATTTATATCTCTGAACCAGGGCTCATCATAAATGATATTAAGAACAAATAATTCCACTGCAGCATAGTAGGTTAGTTTCCACATTGATTCAGAGCATTTTACAATCTTTGCTTGTGTTGCCTTATTCATCCTTAAACGACTAAGATCCTTGGTCAACAACTTGATGGCCAACCACTGTTAACAACAAAACAACAAACTGAGGAATTAAAAGGAGTTTGAATGAGAGTTATATGGTTAAAACATTTCATTTATATTATAATTTAATAAATTCAAGAATATAAGCAAAATTAAAATTGCTTCCATAAATGTTTGTGCCACAGGCCACCCAAAAAAATCCATGGACAAAGCATGCCAAAGAGCAGCACTCAGAAAATTTCCAAGTTGCTATTAATATTCTTTTATCATCATTGCTTATGCACATAGCTAGAAAACGTATAGCATGCAACCTCATAAATCATCACAGGATTTTGCTAAAATATGGTGTTGACTTGACACGAGAACATGTGTTGAGAAAGAAAGCCATATGTTAAAGCTCTGCTGCTATAAAGACAAAGATAGATACTTGCTTTACAGTAAAATATTTTCAGCTTACAGTACCTTTTCCATATATTGTGGATTGGAAATATTCTTCTTTAGTCCTTTTACTGACAACTGTGCTTTTCTTTTTACTGCCTTTTGTTTAGTAAAAAGACAAGAAACTAAAGTTTACCAACCAAGCAATTTGCATGTAATACTCAAGTTAAGAGAAAATGAAACCGTTAAACAATCAAGCCATTGTCATTCCCGAAAAGACGGGCCAAACAAGAAATATTAGAGAGAGAGAGAGAAGAGTAAAAAGACAGATCGACTAGTTCATCAAACTCGATGTTGGAAACTGGCAGTTCCAAAGTGACAGGAACAATAAAATCAAGAAGCATTCATAGGAAGAGGAAAGACCACAACTGGTATTCTATCCTAGACAAGCTAAGGACACCTCTTAAATGTCAAAGAAGTAAAACAAAAATGGGAAGGAGGAGTCTACATCTACATAAAGAGCATTTGGTCACTCCTATAAACAAGAGAGGGATTTGAAATTCATATGGACTTTGATCTTATTCAATAACAAGTTCAACACAATCTGACGGGTAACTGCATAATGTACGTACCTAGAGGTACTGAATAAGGGACACTATCTGAATACTCATCATATGCACTGTTAGGTAGGCACATGATTCCTATTAACTAGTGCATTCAGAATATAATTATTTTTGAACTTGACAAGGTTTGGCTATTAGACTAATAGTGCATCTATATTATCCCGAAACTCTTGTGATCAGCTTCCAATAATGATTCCTATCCTAATGTTTTTGTCTTTTCTGTTGTCTTTCGTGGTTCTAATTCGTTGCTCTATGTCTCAGAATTTGCAAGAATTTAAGCGTTAATATCCTTCCATATAAGTAAATCATCTGGCAATACCATGCCAATCTGGATCAGACACTAATTTCTGGAGTCCAACATATTTTCATTAGAACATATGTCCACTATAACTCTGTAAGAAGATTATCTTCTTTAACGGCATAAAAGAAAGTTGCATAACAAAGTGTCATTCAAACCTTCCAGAGCTACTAGTCATCTACAGCTGTGAGGCCTTTATATGACTCACGCCAACCTCTCACTGGCTAACAGTAATGAAGCAGCTGAAAAACTTAAAAAAAATTACGGAACAACTTAACATGAGAAGAATGATTTAGACACTTCCAGTTGACAGGTCCACTTAAAGATCTTTAAACGGCAAGCTTGATTTGATTGAAGTCTAAGAAACTACTACTCTGTCTTCCAGCGATCAAATGTAAAAAATAAAAAATAAAAAGAAGAGCCAAGATTGTAGATGGAAAACAAGAAGAAGAAAAATATGATCCACCGCATTAAGGGAAAAAAAAAGACATGCGGAATTCAAACTGGAAAAAAGACAAAAAAACATAAAGAATCAAGAATGGAGCTGTTGAGGCAATAGAAGAAGTTAGTTCCAAGAATCCAATAGAAGCTCGAGACATGGAAAACGAAAGAATCTTACTCTGAAGATGTATTTGTCGAGAAAGATTCGGGCCAGAACGAAGGCAAAAGCAAAGTAGATCGCGATGTGGAAATGCCAAGGGTGTGGTGTGGCATTAGCGGTCGAAATGGAATCCATGCTATGCAAGAGCCGGAAGCAGAGGCAGAGGAAGACAACTTCAATCGGAAATTGAACTAGCAGCGAAGATCAGCCATTGAAACGAAGGAATCTCATGGAATCGAGTGTCGAGAGATCTAATTTGCCCTAATTCGCAGAGAAAGAGGAATTTGTGACGCTGGTAACAGAATGCCGAGAGATAGAGAAAGAGGAAGAAAGGAGGGAAATAGAGAGAAAAGAATGTGTGCGAAGGAGGTTGCAACGGAAATGGTAAGGGTTGGGATTAATGATCTTCTCTGCTTTATTTATTGCTCCGAATATCTTTGAATCTCAAACTCACTTCGAGCGGCCGATTTGTGGGTCCCCTTTTCTTATTACACGTGGCAATTAATTGCTTGCGGGCGTAGCATCATGGCTTGGACTTCTGCCTTCTTTTTTTTTTTTTTATTACATCATCCCAAATTAATTCGGAGCACAATCTTACAGTGGCGATGATACCGGTAATAAACTCTCTTTAAGAGGTTAACTTTTATACCACTACAATCCTCAAAAATTGAAATCTCAACCTCAAAATATAAATCCATAACTATTTGATAAGGCGCCCACTGGTGCCCCTCCTTTTATTCCCTTCGTTTCATGAACTAGAATTTTTTCCCATGCTCGGCACAGGAAACATTAAATATTTTCAATTGTTATTTAATGATACTACATCTGGCAGGAATTTTATTTTGGGTGTAAATATAGAATTTTTTTAGAATATGAGATAGTTTTATTCTATGTTTTTAAAGAATATTCCTATTTAATTTATTTAAAGAAAAGATTAAATAAAAATTATTTTTAAATAATCCTAATTTTTTTAAAAAATTTAAATAATTAACTAATTTTAACTTTTATTTTAAATTCATATAATTTAATTAAAAGTTCTTATATTAAAAAGCAAAAGTTTTAAATTCACATGATTCAATTAAAAGTTTTTATATTAAAAAGCGGAGGGAGTATTTATATACTAGTAGTAGTATTTAGAAACCAATTTATTGGAAGTATCAAAAAACAAGAAACCAATTTATTGGCAAAAAAAGGTATTTAGAAACCAATTGGGATCAGAAATATGGTTGTTTTTAATATAAAATTATTATTATTATTATTATTATTTGTGATTAAGTAATTTTTTACCCTAATGATTAAGCAATTGAAGCGTGAGAGCCTCATGCATTTTTAACCGGAGGAAACCACGAATCGAATTTAAGAAACCATTTCTTTACAGTGTTAATTTTATTTTGACAAAAAATCCCGTCTCATGCGCTCCATAGAGAGACACATTTGTGATAAAATCATCATCTTTTTTTATCAGGAACAAAATCATCTAGTGAAATTCAGTAACTTCAAAAATAAAATAAAAAGAACCAATCACAAAACAATAAAACCCCTTGTCTAATATAAATTAAATATCTCAAATCATAATACTATCCATATACATCAATTCGATATTATGCACAATGTATAAATTATTACATAGAAAAAAATTATAGATTTTCCTTTTTCATTTTTTCTTTGGCCGGATATAAATTTTCCTTTTTAAAAGTATTTAACATGGTAATTTTTCAATATAAATATGGCAAATTCATTACTGAATGAAATGAGATATTATATTCTTTTTCTAATAATAAATTGTTTGAAATTCAATACCACCTACTAATTTAAATTTGAGTTAAATTTGGTTTCAATTAGGGAAATTCTCCCAATATAATTTTTTTTATTTACAAAAAAAGTATTTATTTTTTTATCACTTAACATAATAAATTAATTTATTATTATTTTGCTTGAAGTTTGATGCGAAAATTTCTTTGGCTTTGTTGGATGCATTTGGATATTTTATTATTGTTGGTAATAATAATTATTTGAATTTTGAAAAATGATAATTGATTTGATTTCTATAAACATCTTTATCAAATGTGAAAAAATTATTATATCCTCTGGAAATACCATATTGTCTATCCTTTCACTAATAAAAATGGTTCAAGTCAAATAAATTAATCATGTTTTACATCTTTAAACACTTCTTCAATACCACGTTTCAACCCATATTTTTCAATACACATTTATTCTATTTTTTCCCATTCAGGTGCTCTTCATAATACACATTCTCTCTTCGTGTTTTAAATATTTTTTTTTTGTAGAACCATGCTGTAAATATTTTTATTAGATAGAATATCAATGAAATGGAATCTCAGGAACATGTGGGTTTTTTTAGTTGTTAACTTGTTATTGTTGTATTTTTTTTTTTACGAAAATAGGAAAAATTGACGATGGAGTCATGTTGATGAATTAATAGGCTACGTAAAGGTGATATAGTAAGCAGAAGGCTCGTGGACTGTAGAGTGGCGTGTCAGTGATAGGGATACTGAGTTGACATTGTAGCTAATCATGCTTGGAGTCAAGGTTCACCATGGTGATAAAACATTAACTTAAAGAATTTGATAATAAATAATTAAGGAATTCGATGTAAATTTAATAATTTTCAATTACAATCCCTTATATCCATGTAGACGATCTAATCTAGTGGGACAAAATTATTGGTATTGTCCATCTTATCCAATTAAGTACATAGGAGGCTTTTTTCTTTTTCTTTTTCTTTTTCTTTTTATTTTAAGCTACGACTAGGACCCTATCTAAAAGGAGAAATTAGACATGCTTCAACTGTAACTTGGATGAAACACTGCAATTTTTTATTCCATGTGATGGAGGGATAAGACATTGACAAGCACGGAAAAATTGTTTTTTTTTCACATAACATTGATTGTTATTCAATGCAGAACAATTAGATTTTAAAACAATAAAAATAATAGTTTATACCAACTCATAGAGCTGGAAAGTTCCCCCTCTCATTCTGCTTCAACCAATCGCATTCCATTCTCTGAACAACTCAGACACCAAGACTTGAAAAAATTCGGTCACTCACGGGTATTCTATTCAAATGAGCTTAACAACCAAAGTTATAGCATATTCTTTTGTTGATGACATTGCAACTCGCAAGTGATAAGAAAAGGATTATTAATTTCTTTTTCTTTTTTAATAAAAAAATTCAACAAGTTGTGGGAAGTTCCTCATTCTCACTCAATTCCATCTCATTTCACGTCACTTCTTTGACCTTAAAAACTTCCGAAAAAATGCTGAAGTTTGATCAAACTACGAAGTACAAACACATGCATCGATTTCTTGGGACAGGAGGCCAGCCAGGGTTTTGTCGTGGCTGGTTCTTTTTTTTAAAAAAAAGTTAAAAATTATAAATAAAAAGTATATTTTTTAAGGATTATATAGATATATTTTTTGTGCTGTTTTAAATTTTTTATTTATTAAAAAAATATCATATAGTAAAAATTAGATCAAACTGGATCCCTACAATTTATAGTTTCATGTATTTTTTTGTAATTAAGAAAAAAAAATCAAACAAATTCAAAACTACACAAAAAATATATCTATATGATTTTTAAAAAATCTACTTTTTATTTATAATTTTTAATTTAAAAAAATAAAAAAAAAATAGAAGACAAAACCGTGGTTGGAGGGGTCTCGCTGGAGAGACCCCCTGTCCAATTTCTTGGTGTACTATTTAAATTAGAGCTGCACAATTTGACCAAGGGCCCGGTTGGCCAGGTCTAACTCCGCCACATCAGGCCAACCGGGCTAGGCTGAGGTTAGGGTCAGGCACCTTAACCCTGACCCGGCCCGACCTATATATATATTTTTTATTTTTTTTAATTATTTTATATATCTTAATTGATTTTGTAAAATTTTTATTTGTTATATATGTATCTAATATAATATATTTACTATTTAAATATTATGAAAATTTTTTAAAATTTTAATGTTTCAATTTTTTAAAATTTTGAATTAATTTTTTAACTTAATATTTATGTAAAAATAATGTATAATGGTTAAATATTTATAAATTTTGAAAAAATTTATTTTTTTTCTAAGATTATTTTTTAAGAAAATTTATTTTTAAGTATAATAAGTATATTTTTTATTATTAAATAATTTTTTTATTTTTAAATTTTTTTAAATATATATATAGTATCGGGTCAGTCCGGTACTAGCCTGATACTAGCTTGAAGCACATCAAGCTGGGTATCAGGGTCAAACTATATTTTTTTATGAAAGTTATATGTATTTTTTGTTTTGGGTAAAAGGTATACTTATATGTCCAGGCTAATATTGGGCTAAGGCCCAATACATTTTTGGGTTTGGAGTTCGATTCTAGATTAAACTCACCATAACTTAGATCTATCATTATGTATTTGGATGGTGACCTGAGCCCATGGGCCGAACTATTAAGGATGAAGTAATAGTTTCTTGAAATTCTTAGATTATAGTTCGGACACGCGATGATTTGTTGAAGTTGTTAAAAAAGAAAAGAAAAGACATCTCATTAAAAGTTCCAAAAACCTTCAATGCTTATACAAACTAAAGTGTCGTCGAGACTTTTGCAACTTATAGACCTTGTCCTTAAAATCAAGTTTTAAAACACAGGTCGAGCCGTTAATCCAATCCTATCATGAGACATGCATATCTAAAGACTAAACAAACTTAACAATAGTACAGTACATTTTAATCAAACTTAGGGTCTGTTTAATTCAAGGGATTTAGAAGGTAGGAGGGAGGTGGGGAGAGAAAATTTTCTGATATATATATTTTTAAACTAAATAAGGGAAATGAAACACTTTTCCTTTCATCTTTAAATAGGAGAAGAGAAGGGAATGAGAGAAAAAATACTTCCCTCCCCTTATTTGGTTTAAAAAAAAAATATGATACAAATTTTTCTCTCCCCTCCTGTTCAAATCTTTCAAACTAAACAATTCTACTAGAAAAATTAGAATTAGTGACGGAAATTTTGTGCCGGACGAAAATCCGTTTCTAAACATGGGCATCAACGAAGGATTAGTAACAAGTATCGAAAATCATCATTTTTAATTCATTATTTACAAATTTAGTAACAGATAGAATTTTGTCACTAATTTTAGTCGCTAAAAATTTAAATCAGTGACAGATTAGTGACAATGGAAAATCCGTCACTAAGTGATGACAGATTAGTGAAGGATTTTTTTTATTATAAAAATTCATAAAAATATGCCCAAACAACTTTTTTAAAAAATAATATGCATAAATAATATTTTTCTTTTCCTTTGAAAATTAATAATATAAAAAAATTTTATTTTCCCAATTGAATAATGTCTATATATTAAAATTTGAGTATAAAAAATGCAAGATACTTTCAGTTCAACTGGAAAAATTTAGGTGTTAAAGATTTTGAGGTATGGAGGTAACGAGTTTGAGTCAGAAAGTCACGCTTTCCATAAAAATTAATAAAGCATGGGTGTTAGAGTATAGGAGGACACGAGTTCAAGCTAGAAAAGGTCTATAGTTTGAAGATTCAAACTTAGGAAAGAAAAGGAATTAACCATACTTTCAAATAATTAAAAAAAATCTTGTGACAAAACAAGTTTAATTTTAGTAACGACTATTTTTGTCACTAAATTAGTGACGGATGTGTATCTGTTACTAAAATTAATTACGTTAGATTTCTGACAGATTTATTAGTGACGGATTTTGCTATTTAATAATAGATTTATTCGTTACTAATTTCAATTTTTTTTAGTAGTGAATATGCAAGGGGTTAACATTTAAACTTATAACAACCATTAGAAAATTTTCTTTGGTCAAGTTTGGGATGAAGACATGAACACAAAGTACTCAATCCTGATCGTTTATATCAAATTTCAATTGCTTTAAATTTTACTTTAATTTTGATTATGTTTATATGTATATTATGAAGTGATTATATATAAGTGTCAATATGTAGAACAAATTAAAATAAATTGAGATTGAAAAAGAATACAAGTAAAATCTTGACAGGCTGAATTAGATATAGTATATAAACAACTAGAAGTTTTGTTTCTCCAAAATGAACAATCACTAGAATGAAGAGAGGATTCCAGAGAGGCTAGAGTACCAATGCAAAGGGTGTGAGTGATAGAAAGTTAAACAGTGGCAGGCAAGCTTGAATAGTCGAAATTTGATTGGTTGGTTGAAGTTGATGGAGGTAATTAAATGAGGCCTAATGATTGTCAAGACCTTTCCTTTGATGGCCTGCTGCAACAAACAGCAGTGATAGTGGCTGAATCCAAAGTTTCGTTTCTTGTGAAAAGCCAGTGAGGTTATGAAATTGAAAGCCTACACATAATGTGTGGCTGCTGTATTCTTCGTTACTGGTGCGTACATAACAAGGTAACTAGGTAGTACTGATGATTCTACTTGTAATGTCGGCTTATCGTAGTTTTGGGAGCTTGCCTATCATTTTTCTTGTTTGAGACGTAATTAAGTTTTGATGATTATGTATTAATTATAATCTTGCATGGGGTTGTACCATTATAGTAATTGATGCCTTAACTATATCTTGGAAACTACGTACTCATGCGTTTAATTAGCATCATTTGGCCAGTACAATAATGCAAATCATGGTTGATGACTTGATGTTGTAATGATAAAATGTTTAACAGATACTACATAATTAACTTGATCAAGTGAAAGGTCATCTAAGTGATGGATTAATTTGATTTCTTTAGCTACTACTTTTGCACCAGCGGGATATATATATAGAGAAAGGTATTAATAAAAAGTAGTAGAACTAACTAGATCGTCCAAATTTGATCTTGAATTATATGGATATAATATTCTCAATATTTTCATTTTTTTATTTTAATATAAACATTATACAAAATTTAAGTGTAACTAATAATTTCCTAAGATGAATATTATCCCATGTCTATTAGTGCGTGTGGGGTCATACATCTTTTAGTTTTATATATGTAGGACGTAAGAGTGTTCTAGATGGGTAAGAATTAATACCAATAATTAGCATGCGTGGTTGGTGTCGTCTTTTCAGAAATGAATGAATAAATTTAAATGTAATTAATAATCATCCAAAATTTTTGTACCATTTGATCTCTTAATAAAAACACTATTAATATATGTGGGATAAGACTAATGTAATTGTTAATGATGATTTATCACTATAATAAATATATGACTACTATGCAAGTAAAACACACACAAATAATAAATATATGATTGTTTTTGGATGAAAGCAGGGGGGAAGCAAAGCAACATGACAAAGTGATGGTAATGGAGACAGACAAGCACATGACATGAGGGTGATTGAGGGAGGCATGTGAATGCACAGTGGAACTAGTTTTCTGTGTGGTGAAGTTGAAAGCATTCATAAATGCCAATTACGGGATATAACAGATCAAACCACCTCACGCCACGTGTTTTCATTGTCTTTCATCTTTGTTTTGGGTTGTTGATCGATGCTGCCTGCCTGCCTGCCTGCTATGTTCCCATGTATATATATCTGGGAATGACCTTGTTCAGTGATGTTTGGCTAAAGGGACATTGTAATTATAATCACTATTATATTGCGTTACCATCAAATTCAATGGCTGCCGTTTAGGCCTTCTGTGATGTGTCGTTTTCAGGCCCTTCTCAAACTCAAACCCAATTTTGGGGGCCACCCCAAGCCCATTAGTCAATTCAAATAGGTGGGTGAGGAAAAATGAGGAGTATCCTAGAAGACAAGTTTTTCCTTTTAATTTTCATTTTTCCATATTTTCTTCTCACTTATATTTTCCAGACTTACTTATTAATTCTCAATTTACTCTTCATTTTATATTGTCAGTGCAATTTTCAATAAATATTACCTTCCCTTTGTTTTCGGTTTTATCTGTGAGCCATGCCACTAACAGACGGCTCATGCTTTTGAGCTGCCTAATTAGCATCCAACATGTGGCTCTTTTTGATCCGCAGATGGTGAATCTCAACGTCAATCAATGTGCCCTCTGCACCACGGAAACGTAGCCACGTACGTTGCTTTCCTTCTTTTGTACATGCTTTGTCTGTTAACGCAATTTCCATTTCAGTTACAAGTTGTAGTCTTGTGGATTACCACCCGTGCAACAATGTTCATTAATATCTGAGTGAAATATAGATGCACAATAGATGTGCAGTCAATTTTGGTTCAGTTGATAAACATTTGATCCATATTCTATAAGTGCATGGATTCAAATTACATTATTATTGATATGATTTTTTTTTTATGTCCTAATTTATAAGTATATGTGTAAATATCTTTTGAACTATAAGATTTGTCTTAATCTGATCAAATTTTCAAAACCTGACTTATTTAAACTTTTATTTAACAAAAATACAGTGAAGGACACACACAATATTTGACAGGTCTTCATTGAGTGCTCTTCAGTATTCCAATGTTCATTATTTTCAGCAGGTTTGGATCCTCCAGTTTTAATCCAGATGGTTCACATTGAAATAATTTATTTAAATTTTTCTAGATAATAACATTATTTTTTTTAAAAAAAATTATAATTATAAAATTATTTTTATTTTAAATTCTATATTTAATAAAATAAAATTATTTTAAAAATATAATTAAATCTAAATCGTTTAAATTAATTTTGAATGATTCAAAATATTGATGAGCACGGAATGTGCTCTCATATTTCACTCTCTTAATATTTAATATATTCATTTATTATTTATAATTTAATTAAAGATTTTCATGAAGTGGTTATAAGAATACATGATAATTACTTATGAGATCAATTTTTTTTAAAAAAAAATTAAATACTCAGCATTAATACTATTTAAAGATTAAAAATTAAAATTGTGGTAAAAAAATAAGTTAGCTGCTGTATTTCTAAAATCATTATTGATACTTTTAAAAATTATAATTATAATATTTTAAGACATTCCGGTTATATCTATAAAATCAAATTAAAATTTTCAAAAAAACAAAATTAAGTGTAACTTTACAAAGCTCCAGTGATTATCTTACAGTCACCTGAGAGAGGCTAGTTAAGATGATAATATTAATTGATTTTAAGGTACTAGGTATTGTTAAGTGTTCAAACAGTCATGACGTACGTAATAAAAAAAATTGATTTTTAAGATCATGAAATGTTATATATTAACTGATCATATGGGTCCCCAAAATATTATTTCCCCAATCAGGAGCTTCAAAAAGTCCTTAATTATAACACATTTTTCAAAAAAGTCGCCTATTGGAAGAAGCCATTCGAAGTCAAAGCGATGGACCCAAACCAACTGAAACAATTTGGTCATATGCAATGTAAAGACAAAAAAGTGGATGATTATTTGTCAGCATGTCGTAACACAATTTAAAACTAAAAAAAAATTAATATAAATGCATTCACTAGAATCACCGCTAGCTATTGACTGCCTCAAACTGTATGTAGTATGTAATATCTCAGCACTTACAAAGTTACGATAGGTATAAATAAAATATAATATAATAGGAAAGCCGTTACATATAGAAAATGGGAGACCATTAGTACAAATTAACCTCACTTGAAAAAACAAGAGGCTTTAGTCGGGGTTAAGGAGGGGAGGGATTAATATGAAGGGGCTTTCGAATGCAATATTCAAATAATAATTATAACAATAATAGTAATTATTTTTTTTATGTGAATATAATATAATATAATTAGTTCTTCCAAAATCTTGCAGGTAGACCATGTAGAGGCACTGGGAATGGGCTATACTGAATTCCTTTCTCACTTCCCACCACTTCCCACCTGCCAACCAACCGAAAATCATTCGTCAAATTATTATTTAGCCTTACCATACTGTAGGAAATGATAAATTCTTTTAATTTATAAAAGCTACTATATATATAGTTTTTATCAAGTAGAACCATCATGCACGTTATATAAGTCAAGATTATAAATAATAATAGTAATTTAATATATAATTTTAATATGAAAACATCATTTATGAATATATATATATCTTTGTATAATAAATTATTTGTAGACAATAAATACGTTAAATATGAGACTTATTAAAAATATTATATAATTATTTGTTTTTGAGTTTTACAAAAAAATAATAATTCAGATATAAAATTGGAGTAAAATGAGTTAGAGCAGTTACCTGAATTTTGTTGCCAAATGGTGGATGAAGATGAGCATATTCACCTTGGCTAGCTCATTTCCAGGACAAGAGTGTACTCCATTGCCAAATGGCATAAACGTATTGGGCTTTGGAGGAACCTGCATGGTCCACCCACAAATACAACCTTTAATCCTCTCTTTTTTTTTTTTTTTTCAAATTCTAGCTTGAATGCATTAAAGGCCTTCTAATCTATTCTCCATAGCTAGCCTACCTCAAATCTGGATGGGTCAAAATTATGTGGAGCTGGGAACAGCTGTGGATTATGATGAATATTCCTGAACAGTGGCAGCACTTTCCATCCCTTTGGGATCAAATATCCTGAACAGTTCAATAAAAAAATTATTTAAAAGATCATTCTGCAAATAATAAAAAAAAATTTAGTTAAACTATATATGATGACTTTGTCGAATGGAAAACCCTTTCATACGACATCAAATTTCAATCTTATATATGAAAAAATTATGGAAAATCACATCTGTATGAAACGAAAGCTGAATTCGAATTTGAATCAGTTGGTTGTATTAATATAGAATGATCTATAAAAATCATTAGTCATAAAAACATATTCTAGTTTATAATCTTACCATTGTACACTACATCTTCCGCAGCCTCCCTGAAAGTAAAGGATATGATACTAGCCATCCTCAGGCTTTCCTGGATCGCCTGCAAATTTCAGACAGTATATATCCTTATCATGAAAGCAACACGGATCAGACTATGTAGTATTGTAGGACCACCTACCCTATAAGTAATAGGCATATTTCTTGTCTGGCTCCAAGTTAAGTGCTTCTTCCCCTGTTCGTTGGCTTCATATATTGCCATTTGTTCTGTCTGCATCACAATTATTTGTTGACCAGTTAGTAATGACATATACTGTTCATAGATCATGCTATGTAACACAGTTACGGACTTATGGCCAACTTGGATATGGAAAATCTCTCCTTATATTACCTTTATAGCTTCAAGAAGCTTCTGGTCATCGTGAAGATACTTGAGAATCCATGTGAGGACACTAGCTGTTGTGTCCTGAGCTGCAAAAAGTACCCCTATTACATTATCAGCAATTTGATCATCACTCACAGGTTGGCTCTTCTCGTCCTTGTAGTTCAACATGTGCCCCAGAAGATCATTCTCCATCAACCTTTGCTCTTTCCTCTTGATAATTATCTCACTAATGATCTCACTTATCCTCTTCCTTGCCTTTATGCGTTTTCAACAATCACGCAAGAAATTAGTAAAAATACCACTTAATCACATATTCACAGTTTCGTACGTGGAATGACGTACTCAACAGTGTTAAAAAGAAATTAATCTAAATCTTCTGCGTTTACAAAATTATTAGTTATATATAATGCATTTAAAAATGTAAAAAAAAGAAGACAGATCTGTTACTCTCTTTCTAAATACATAAATATGTATAAATGTAAAAGACTCAATTTAAAGTTAAATAAATAAAAAATTTTAAATTAAAATTTTTTATATTTATTTATTTATATATTCTGAGAGAAAATAATAAAAAAACGTAATTATACATGGAGCCACTTTTTCTTTTCACATTCATCCACTCTTTTCATATTTTTTCTATAACTGTATCAATATATATAGTGTTCCAAAAAGACAAATTAAACTTATATAATTTTTTTATATATGCTTTTTATGCCATTTTTTAAATAAAATTTAAGATGTACATCCTTAAATTTTTTTAAGTTAAAAAAGATAATACTTTTAATATATAATTAATAACTAAATCTATAATATATTAAAAAATAATTTACATATTAATTTTTAATTAAAAAGTAACACGAAAAGTATATAAAAAAAATATATAAGTATTTTCTTACTAAAAACTCTAGGAGGTCCTATTGTTCACAAGCCATGGACATAAATAGTGTAACTCCTCTCACAATCACCTTTTTTTTTTTTTGGGTCCAGTTATATAATTATTCACTTTTACTACTATAGAGAATCTTGATTAATAAATGACATGAAATATGAATCTTAATTAATTACCTGGAGAGCTTTGGAGTATGCTGTTCCTGGGATGCTGGTTGGGAAGGAATTGTAACCTTTGTCAACAATGGCATAGTTGTCCTTAAGTTGATCTCTATAATTGCTATCCAAGTGACCAAACACAGAGAGGATACCGATGTTGAAAGAGAACTGTCAATGGTCATAAAGGAGCAATAATGCAGCATCATTATTATCCAAGCCCCACAAATGAAAACAAAATCTAACGCCATGCGTACGTATATTAAATACTAACAAAGAATAAGCCAAAACAACCTACCAATACCACTTCAAATCTCAAATTCAAATTCCTCTTTCAGTTAACAGTTCATGTGACGTCGCCAACGTTAATTTCTGAATATATTTATATCCTTACGAAAAACTGACAAAATTAATGTTTTTTTTTCTAATTTACCATTTTCATTTCGTGGAAGACGTTGATGACCTGTGCACGAGAAGCCCAGGATTCAAGGGCAGAAATGGCGGTGGATTCGATATCGTAAACGAGTTTTCTGATAGTTTCAGGGGAAAGAGAAGCCTGTACGAGCTTCCTGAGACGAGAATGGTAGTCTCCTTGGTGAAAGAATAATGCACAAGGGCCAATCAGCCTCTCTTTGCTTCTGGGATATGTGGGTTTGAACAAGTTGGCGTGAGTCACCAGCACGAACCTGGCAGCCTCAGGACTCGCCAGCATCACACAAGGATACCCTAATATGTGCGTCTTGAAGATTTCTCCATATCTGCATAACATAACACCAGCTTACAGATAACTTTCATGGAAGAATTCCAGTGAAATATATATACATACATATATATATATATATCTGTGTGAGAAGTGAGATGATAGATATGAAAACCTTTTCTGCTTGGAAGCGAAGAAGCGATTGGGATCTTCAGAGTAGAGTTGAAGAGTCTCTCCCAGGTAAGGCCAACCCATTGATCCAGGAGGGAGTTTAGCGGTGAGTTCTTGGGGTTTTCTTCTCTTCTTCATGAAGGGACAAAGGAAGAAGCATGTTGAGAGAAAGATGATTATGTATACCAGGAATATAGCAGTAATCTCCATACACATGCACTACCTTCTCTCTCTCTCTCCCCTTCCTCTCTCTGTCTCTCTGTGTGGCTATGAATTTGAAATGTTGCAGTGAGGAAAATTAATTATGGGTGGAGCGTGTGGGTGCTGATTTAGTTTGAATGAGACATGGAGGTGAAGTAAGAGAGTGGTTTATATAGAGGCTTTCCAAAGCGGAGGGACAGGTAGTTTCGGCCAATAAAGGATATTTAAGTTACAGGATTTTCGTTACCAGATTGATAAAGATACAGGAACTGAACCCAAAAACAAAATACTAGAAGCAACCACATACATAAAATAGTGGAGTACATATCCGTTTAAGATTCAACTAGCATCTTAATTTGTAACGTAAGTTCGTTCATTTCTTTGTGATAATCAAAACTCCACTTTTTTATTTAGAAACAAAACCTGTTTCCAAACAATTTTTAATTACAGTTTTAAATACTGATAATAATAATTATATCAATTTCTCACCTTTTTAATTAGTCAAATATTGCTAAAAATAAAAATTTAATAGCTGGTGAAGGATGCTAAATATGGTTCACGTTAATTAATTCATTCATTGAAAAATATTTACTTTTAGTTTAAAAATAAATTTAGAAACATTAAAATATTTATAAAAAATTTGATAACTCAAATTCAAATAATATTCAAATTACAGCCACAAAAATAAGATTTTAAATAATAATAATAATAATAATAATAATAATAAGGCCACAATATATTTTTGGTCCCTTAACTTTGAAACATACTTTACTTTAATTCTTTAATTTTATTTAGTTTCATTATAATCCTATAATTTCTAAAATGTAGCAAAAAACTTCCTAATATTAATACCATTAATAATTTAACTATAAATGATGACTTTGCATATCTAAAAGACAACTAATTAATGTTATTTTATATTTATTGATTTTATAATTATAATAATTAGTCAAAAATTTTATAATTATAATTAAAATAATTTTAAAATATTATAATAAATAATTATAACCTTAAAATTAAAATCTAAATTAAATTACCTAGATAATTATAAATCTTAAACAAAACCTAATTTTAAAATAAATAATTATTTCACAGTCTTAAAACTGATAACAATAAATTAAAAATAAATAGTTTGTAAAAGATTTAATAATAATAATAAAACAATCCCTCGCTTTCTTAATCATCTATTGTTAAAATTTAAGAATAAATATATGATGCATAATCTGTTTCTGAATAAATAAATAAATAAAAATAATTAATAAACATATTTATTTATTTATTTAAAAATAACAACATCAGAATCATTTCTAAATTACCACAAAAATAAATTAAAGGCAGCAACTTGATTTAACTATGATCATTATTAAATATTCATTGCCTTTAAAGCTTATGATAAAGACTTATATAACATCGTCGGGAAAAAGATTCACTTATACCCAGACGTGCATCCGAGACCAAGGGATCAACATGTTTCTCTTATATATCTGTCTTACTGAGCTTAAAAGAAAGTTTATTCTTTTGTATATATCTTCGTGTATTTGTATTTTTCCCCATAGCTCCCCTCTTAAGTACAAACCGAATAGTCAAGTATAAATAAGACATTCGATTGATTAACTTTACAATATTAAGTTAAAACTCAAAGTTGAACATTTATAACTTACATGATTATCATAGTCATAGTTCAACGAAAATTATTAAGTAATTTAATTCAATTTACTTTGATAAATGGTATCTATCTTTCTATAAATTTTGTACTATACTTATTTTACTTCAATTTCAACTCACCATATTTATTATAAAATGTCGATTTAAACTACCAAGTTAACACAGTATATATCATAATTATCCCCAGTATTAGACATGTATAGTAAATAAATGGACAGATTAATAGTTCATAAGTAATACGCATATAATTAACCTATGCATTGAAATGATAGAATGCAAAAGAAAATTTAAAAACTAAACAAAAAAATTAAATTTAGTTAACTTGGAAGGGAGGCCGTTTGATCTGCTAGGAATGGAAGAGACAACAAAGTACAAGATATCATAAAGTATAGAATAGACCTGTGACAGATTCATGCCTGGAAATCTCTAGCTTAAATTAATTAGCTTCCTTACCTTGTGTCCTAGGATTCAATTTGGTTCACAACTCTCTCACACCTTCACTGTGTAAACTTTTGTTTTGGATCACATGTGAAAGGTGCCCTTCTCTTAAATATAAATATAAGATAAAATTAAAATTGTATGTTTGGGTCTCAAAATTTATGCATACCTGTGAAATATCTTCTATAAATTTAATTTGAAACAACTGAATCAGAGCATTCCTAAAAATGGATGTACATGTATAGAAAACAAAATAAAAACATACATTAATTAAGACAGTAATTAAGTATTCACATTGAAGTGATAGTTTTAAAAGTTTGCCGGAAGTAACTTAATTTCTTATCTTTAAAAAATGTGTAAGAAAATAGTATATTTGAAGCATATATATATATATATATAGAAAACAATAGTAATTTTATTCTATTAAATGAGGTTAACTACATGAATCATATTATACCATTAAACTCTATAAAAAAACTAATTCTTTAAATATATTTACTAAAAAAATCTCATTTTATGAATTCTTTGAATATTTTCCTTGGTCTTCCTTTATCTTTTTTGTCATAGTGTTTTCATTGGTCTTCCTTTACCTTCTTTATACATATCCAAATCACTTTAATATATTTTTTTACCATGTTCTCTCTATTAGTATTGCTGTACCATCTTTTTCTCGTATGTAATTATTCCAGATCTTATTCTTAGTTGTATGGTTACACATTTATCTTAATACTATTATCTTTGCTACCTTTGCTTATGTTGTTCCCCCAATATCCAACATTTACTATTATATAGTATTGTTGGTCTTATCTTTATTATAGTTGTTGAAGTGAATATTTAGAGACATTGTTGCACAAATTCTATATACGTTGGAATACTAATTGAATTGTACGTGACAATTTGAGAGCGAATGGTGCATGCAATCTCCATGTAAATACATGTACTTGACGAAATTGATATAGGTGATGAAGCATTGTATGTATGTCATTTTGTCAAGTTGAAAATCATGACTGGTACATTTATTTTACCATTTCGTAGATCAATTAAAAAAATAGAAAACATCATGTGTTTAATTATTCATGATTGAGAAATTATTTATAAAATATGGGTTTTTTTTTGGGGGGGGGGGACCCAGCTGGTATTTTGTTCTGACTATAAACAATCAAATATTAAAAAGTTGATATTTTGGTAACAGGGAACTAGATTAAAAATGTGATCCAAGTAATCTTAATTGCTTGTGTACGTTGAAATGATCCTGACAATGTGATTCCAATTACCGCGAATCATATTTCCATAAATATGGAATTTCGATTGAGGAATATCACTGATTCTAAAATACACCTCTGACCTCTCAATGGGTTATCTATTATGTATTGTATTCTACGTATATTTATATTTTATTATACTACCTTTTACTTTTAATATTTATGATTTATACTTACTCCCTTCCTTTCAGGTCAATAACAATTTGAGTTTTTTTTTCTTATTTTAAAACAATTGTCACTTCACAATTTTCATGATAATATTAATTATGTTTTGACAACTTTGCCTTTAATAATATGATTATTGGTTAATGGTTTAAGTGTTTATAATAAGAATATTATAATAAAATACACTTACATTTTATTAATTATTAAATTGATATTTTACTAGTTTTTTTATTTTCCAGACACAAATTTAAAATGACAATTATTTTAAAAGGAGTATTTTTTATTTTCGGTGACACTATTGCAAGAAGAATAAACAATACAGTCTTTTTTAGCATGTCAGAAATATTCCAAAAGAAAATCAATGTAAACGTGAGGAATTTAGTGACAATGGAAGATTTCTAATAATGCAACAATTAAGAGAATATATGTTACTTTTTTCCCCAATAATATCAAAGAATGTTACTTGGGAATGATATATTTTTATGGCTGGCTTAATTGTTAGGAAAAACAGATATTTCTAAGAATCCAATATTTCCATAAAATTAACCCTCCATTTTTCATTCCCGCGCGAGAGGTGAAAAACTGAAAATGACGGGCAGACTATTTCTAAAATGTTAAGAAGATTATTTTACCTGTCCTTATCATGTAGAAATGATAAACAAAAAATATATGTATAAATAAATTATTTTTGGGAATTATATTAATTATAAATAATAATATAAGCATATGCATATAATATAATATGGATATAGAAAACATAAAAAGAAAAACGGTTCTAATATTAGACTTTAAAAATGCACTGCCTCCTAAGACGCAAGTTTTCAAATATTCAAATATACTTATTAGTATTTTGGCCAGCGTATAAATATATTTAATTGATAAAAAAATCTCAATTAAGAATTAATTCTTAAAAATGATATTAAAAATTATAAAAGTAAAAAATTAAATATATGATTAATATTTTTAAAACTGTCATTATTCATATTCCGTAAAATTGTAATGTATTCTTTTTGTATAATTCATATTTCTTAAAATTGTGGCTTATCGTTTTGATATTATAATAAAATTCTGAATATGAATTTGTGGATTTGAAATGTTTTGATATTTTAAATATTATAATTTTTAATAAAATAGTAGTGATAACAACAACAACAACATTAACTTTATTTTACTAAGTGGGATCAACTACATGGATTATATGACACTAATGAGTTTTATCAAATATCATCTTTTCAGATAAATCATTTATCAAGAGGTCACGCCTTATAACTTATCTCAGTATCCTTCTTGGTCTTCCTCGACGTCTTTTAATAGGGTTCCAAATCATTTGATCAACTTTCTTTACTGGCTCCTCTTGTCCTCTTCTTTATACATACCCAAACCACCTTAAACGATTTTTCATCATTTTTCTCATCGATAAGTGCTACTTCAATTTTTCTTTGTATATAGTCATTTCGTATCTTATCCATTCCTATATGATCACACATCCATTTCAACATTCTTATCTCTACTATTCCTATCTTATGCTTTTATTACCCTTTTAGTGTCTAACATTCACTACTATATAGTATCGCTAGTCTTATAGCAGCTCGATAAAATTTCTTTTTAAGCTTAATAGGTATCTTACAGTCATAAATAACTCCTGAAATTTTTCTCCACTTTAACTACTCGGTTTGTATTCTATGCATAATATTCTCATCAATTTCACCATCATTCTGTATAATTGACCACAAATACTTGAACTTTGACACTTTTGAAATGATTTATTCTCCAATTTTTACTTCTAAATCATTTCTAACCGACCTCTTGTTAAATTTGCAATACATATATTCCGTTTTACTTCTACTCAAGCGGAAGTTTTTTAATTCCAAACTCCAAAGTATGTCTCTATAACTCAAGTTTAGAATTGACATTTTCTCTTGAGTCCTCAATTAAAACTATATCATTAATGAAAAGTATACACTTAGAAATTTTCTCCTGCATATGTCCTGTTAGAATATCCAAAACCAAATCAAACAAGTATGGACTTAAGAAAGATCATTGATGTAAACCTATTTTTATAGTAAAGTCCTTTGTCGCACATCTAGGAGTTCTTACACTTATTGTTTCCTCCTCTTACATATCTTTTATGTCTCGAATATAAGTCACACGAACACCTTTCTTCTCTATTGTTTTCCATGATGCATCTCTTAGTACTTTATCATAGACTTTTTCCATAATAAAATAGTAGTGAAAATTTTGATATTTCAAAAACTTTTAATTCTTAAAAAATTATTGCGTTATTTTTATTATTAAATTTAACCATTTTAATTAAGTTTTCTCTTATTTGAATGTTTAAACTATAATTTTAAATTTTTTATTATTTTTATTTTCAAGTTTCTAAAATAATATTAAATTTTAGAATTTGTAATATAAATATTTAAATTATGTTTTTATTTTAATAGGTTGGACCAATGACGAAAATAGAAAAATACCGGTAATAGGGGATAGCTAATGTCATATCGCAATCTTGGAGGATTTAAAGGTGAATCTACCTTCGCCGGCGAGGCATTTATGTGGCGGATTAGGACCCACCGATCCGGCGGTGCATTACAGCTCACACATTGGCGACCGTTCCTTATCTCTGACTTTGGCTGATCCAATGGCCATCTCCTCACGCACGGCGACGTGTCCACGTGGAAGCTTCATGAACACCCTGTGAATGGTCCATACCTGAGGACGTGAAATATATCTCTCTGAAGCCAGGTGGTGCGGGGCCCATACGTCGCGATCAGACTGAGCTGGAATAAGGATACGTGTCGATACCATGGTGGTCCAGGCCCAGAGAGTTCGGAGCCAGACGAGAAGGTGCTGGTACGGTGTGGGACTCTCCATAACCTTACGAACAGTCCACCGTTGGATACATCTACATGTCGGTTCCCACTTCTAACTTTGCTGTTTGCCACATTTTTAGTAGTATGATAAAGATGTTGGATTGTGCATTTTTGGTTGTAGAGACTAGAGAGAGAAGTTGGATTCTGTTTGGTAAAATAGCGAAACAAGTTCTTTTTTATTAATTCATATTATGGTGCCTCATAATTTTTAAAAAAAATATTTTATATATGAAAATTGTTAAAAAAAATTATTACTTGAGAAGAAAGTAGATAAAAAAGTTAAGAAATTATAATAATCTGATTTTGAATAAGGTACAATTTATCCGGTCAAAAAGAACAAGGTACAATTTTATGAAAAAGAATAAGCAGCTTTTAAAAAAAATTGGCAAGATAATAAAACTAAGTTCAAACATTTATTTCGCCGTGAATAAATTTAAAAAATTAGATTAAAATATATAGACTTTGTCTTCTATTTCATCTCATTTACAATGACCTCTTTTTTATTTTAAAAACATATATAGACTTTTTATAAAATTAAAAGTTTCATTACATGGCCCTCCTTTTTATTTTCAAGATTTTGTTTCCACGTGTCACGATTCTATCTCCATTTGTTAATAGACTATTAAATCACCTAATTTAATCTTTTTTAGACCAAAATGCCCTCCTGGAACCAAAATTTCTTCAATCACATTTTTTTAAATTTTTTTAATTATATTGTGAAATTGATTAATTTTGGTGGTATTATATAATTAATTAATTTAATAATTTAAAAGTTGTTAAAGATATTTATTTTAATTTATTAATTTTGTGACTCAAAATATCAACCAGGGTTTTAAAATTTTTATTTAATTAAAAATTAATTACTATTAGTATTTATGTCTCGCTTGGATAAATAAACTGAACAAATAACTATTTACAAGAAAAAATTAAATTTTAATGACACAAAAAACTATCATTTCCAAGCGTCTAAACAAATATGTGCGCGGGGGTGTGTAAATATTTTAGTTGTGGGTCACGCACACTACTGGACAGGAATGGAAGAGGAGCGTTCAAGGGTTATTTGAAAAGAAACATTTGTTTCAAACTTTCAAACCCCTTGTTACTCTCTCTAATAAAATATTTTATATCAATTATATGTATATTAAAAAAATTATTTTTTTAACTAAAATTAATGTAAGGAGTACTCACATTCTTTATTTTATTCTTATTAAATATCTCATTCTATTATTATTATAGGATTATAAATGAGAAGAGAAAAAATATTAAAGATAAAGGTAACATGGAAAGAAAAATATTCAATGTGCTATATTTAGAATAAAACAATTGCCATATAAAATATTTTATAATTAAATAAGAGAAAGTATAATTGTCCCAATCTTCGCCAATGGTGGTGATGGGAGTTCGTGGGGTCTTCAATGCAAGGAGAATTGTGTAACTTGGAAAATGGAAATTTAATATAATCAAAGGATGTAACGTAAAAAACTAAAAATTGATAAAGATAATTATTTTAAAATAATTTTAATTAATAAGTGCTAATTAGATCTTCATAAAAATGTTTTTAACAGTGTTGACAAGTTAGAGTAAAGGGTATATTTTTAACAGTGTTAACAAATTAAAATAAAGGGTATATTTTTAAAATAGAAGAAAATCCTATCTAGATAAAGTAAAAGCCAACAAGCGTGGACTATACTAACTTACCTGTTGATCTCGAGTTTAAATCTTAAGTATGCTGTTACGTTAAATATTTGTTGAGAGTATAACACTTTAGTAATCCAATTATAATGAAATGGGTTTTCTTTGGCCCCAAATGAAACGTAGCAATATGGAACAGGAAAATTGGGATGTGACATCACTCCCTAAACATAAGGGAACCTTGCATATTCTTAGAATTTTATTTGGGTATTCATTTGAATCTGCAATGTTGGAATATACTCAGATTCTAATGATGTTGCTCTATAACTCCTGGAGTTATTTTCTCCATTTTTATTTCCATGGTCTTTATTTATGATCCCCTTACACTTTATACTCAATTTCATCTTTTCATACAATTGTTCTTCAAATTCAGAGAAATGGTGGTAAAGGACTCTTTTAGAAGTCAATTTTTATTTATTTGTCATTGTGGTACGTCTAATTTATTATTTTGACTTCTATCAAAACCAAGTTTGGTAAAAGAGAGCCAGCAATATTAATCAAAATATGAATTTAACCAATTTATTAATTGCATAATTGAGGCAAAAAAACACATTAAATTTATGTAATTAAAATTGGCCAGGAAAATTATTAAACTAAAAGGGACAAGTTTAAAATCTTAAATTCTTAATATTGGTCTTGTTAGACTTGAAATCTAGCTCAATCAATAGTAATAAAATTTTATATTATGTATGATTTAATTCAAAATTATAAATAAATGTAAACATGTATCTTCTAATAAAACATATATAATTATATTGTTAAAAAATAAAAAGATATATATATTCTTTAAATTTTTTCTAGTATTTATTGTAATTATTATTGTTGACGTTCTCTTTATTATGATTTCTTATATATATATATATATTAATAAATTATAAGATAATCAAATCAAATATGCCATTTTCTTCCGATATTGATATTTCAGTATGGACATGATGAGAACAAGAGGTAGTGAATATGAAAAACAAGATGCCACCCATAACGTAAACAAGGCACTGCCGCATCGCTCACAAAAAGCACTACATCAGAGGAATCCGATTAGATAAAACATTATATTGTTGACGACAACGTACACTTCAATTTTAATTCTCTTTAATCATTATTCATTCTTACACAAATCAAACCAGATTCAATCATGGTTCCCATAATTACCAACTGGACATGTTTTCCATGTCATAGAGTTATCCATTTCTCTAGTTGAATTAACATAATACTCCCTACGGTTTTATTTATAAGAGACTTTTAACTGTTTTATGTAGATTAAGAAAATTAGTTATTTTTTTAAAATCATAAAAGAAAAATCAAACATTCCCTTTTTACTTATATTTAATATAATAATATAATCTACATTAAATATCATTTGATAAATTGAGAGTGTCTTTTTTATCTAAAAAATCCAATAACAATTTATGAGAAGAAATAAATGATGAGTATAAAATAGAAAAAAATTTATCAAGTATTATAAAGTCTCTTATAAAAAGAATAAGAAAATTTTTTTAAAAAATTTCTTATAAAAAGAATCGGGAGTAGATAATTACTATATATCAGATAATGCAGACCATTAACAGTACCTTGTTTTTCATGATGATATATGTGAACTATGTTTAAGATACATGGTCGATCATTTCATGTACTATAACTTCAAAATCATACATAGTGCGATTAAAGTTTTAAATTCTTTTAATTACTATAAGATGTAAGATGGGATCTTTTAATTAATAATACATCTGAAGAGATAATCTTTCATATAAAGTTTAAAATATCATATGACCTGTAATTTATATTACTTACTTTCTGTTTGGTTCGAGATATTTAGAGCAAAAAAAGGGAAGGAAAATTTTTTATTATATTTTTTTTAAACCAAAGGGGAGGGTAGTATTTTCTCTCATATTCTCTTTTCTCCTCTTATTTGATTAGAGAAAATAATAAAATTAAAAAATTTTCCTCAATATTTATCCAAATTCCTCTAACTAGGCAGAAGGAAGTGGCATAAAGTTATTGTTGTAATTGGATATGAAAAAGGGAATCTAATATTGATATATTCCAAAAGGCGGGTACATATATATCTAACATTAATTATAGCATGGGAAAAACGGGAGTGGGGAGATCTCTCTTTCAAAGAGATATTGGAGAATCAAATGGAGTCCTGAGATATCATCATTATCCAGCAGCATTATCAGCAACTGCTTTTATTGCTGCACCACGCTTGCACGCAATCATGGTGTTTACATTTTCTGCGTAGTATTTGAGTTCTGCTAGTTAGGAGTTGGCTGGGTTTAATTAATGGTGTTGAATTTGAGTCTTAAATATGCAGTTATATTAATTATTTGTTGAAAAAGTTTTGCCACTTTTATGATCTTACTAACCCAAATGAGTTGGAGTCTAATATATAAGTAACGAATACCAATTGATTCAATAAAAAGAAAAATATTACAACTGGTAAGAAGCAGCCACACATGAATCTTCTGCGATACGCCTTCAGATGACAACGCAATTGATCAGTACCATCGGCCCCATTAATTCCTCTCCCTTGGAATGGACAACTTACTATTTTGATTCTTTAATGAAATTAAGCCACCTTTGACACACAGTATTATATCATTATATATTTTAAAAAAAAAAGATAGTGATGAAAAGTATTCTGTGCACCATACCTGTTTTTTTGGCCAACCTCTCTACCATACTCAAAATTCTTGGTCTCATTTAAGATATTAGCTGCGACAATGATTATGTAAGGTGATAAAAGCTTTTTTTTTTTTTTTTCAAATAGTGTATGTATATATTATACCTATGTAATTATAGCAATATAAAATATCAAATTTATAACAAATCGATTATACTATTTATACAGGTCATAAAAATATATATAACTTTCATATTTATGTGTGTAAACTACAAAATGAGCCATCTTGGATTTATACTTTATAGTGCTATATATTATTCATAAAATACAATTGTAAATAAATTTATTACGTAAGTGCGTGTGTGTAAAACAAAGATTTATAATGCTTCAAAATACTTTATTATATCAATACTTGTTGAGTGTTGCGTTCGACACATGACAGAACACATAGGATGTCCTATATGTGTGTGTGTATAAACTGTGTACTGATATTTCACAAAAGCTTCTGAATCTGAAATCTTTTTTTCTTTTCCTCAGCCATTGATAACTCTGTCAAACAGAAGTGCCGTAAAATTACTTTTAGCCTTTTACACACACACGCTCCAATTGCAGCTCCATATATGAAGAATCTAAAAGGTCTCAACTTTCTCGGCTGCTCCCCATGCTTTAGCTTCATCTTTCCACCTGTATCTAATGAGATAACTGCTAATCTGACACACGCACGCACTATCCGCTTTTCTTTTTTCTTTTTTTAAATTATTCTTATGATTATTTTCGACCTGAGAATTGATACGAAAAGATCGGAAGAAGAGATCGAAAAAATTGAAGAACAAGAGAGGAAGACAAGGAAGCGTATATTGGTGCTGATGCAGGGTTTGGCAGTCAAAAGATATGGAGGAAGAAGAATACTAAATGATATATAGTAGTAATCTAGCTAGGAAGATCGATCTAGATCGAGGAGAGTGTGTTCTAAAACCCAAAAGGAGATAGCATTATTAATGACTTCATATTTACCAAATCAAGAGAGACACAATATCTCTTAAGATCGACCCCTTTTGTCTTCGCCTCACATCGCCACTTCTCCCCTTCCCGCTCAATGTCCTTCTTTTTCTTTCTGATTTTTTTATTCTTAGTATGCATTTGAGTTTTTTTTTTATAAAAAATATATATATTTTTTAAGTTTCAGGTCACCTTAAATATTGTTTTTTGAATTTAAAGAAAGGAGAATTATTTATAAAAGCTTCCTAAATTAGTGTGAAGAAGGGAATGAAAATTTGAGATAGCAAATGGGTTTGACCAAATGACCTACTTCATCCGGTTCAAAATATAAGGGATTTTCTAAAACATTTCTTTAATCCATAATATAAGATGTTATGTAATTTTTAGTAGTAGTTTGTCTTTCTTATCCCTATTCATTGATGACTAGTCTCGTCATTTGTAATGGAAAAGAGTGGAAATAACTTTAATTATTGGTAATTAATAATGATAAAAATGAGATATTGAGTTTTTTTTTAGAAGTTTAAGAGCGTAACCAACTTTTATTGATATACATGAAGTAGTTGGAATCCCTTATATTTTGGATCCGAGGGAGTATTTGTTAAGATGAAAGTTCAACACTTGATTGATCAATTTAAAAATCTATTGATCATTTGTAAATAACCTGAATTTTAAGACTTTTTGGCTTTTTTTTTCCTGGAATTCTTCAACTTAAGTATTGTCTCTAAAACTGAGTTGGAGATGTGCAATTACATTTTTATGAAATTTGTAAAATGTGAAATTTAAATTATTGTAATGTAATTCATTTTTTATTTTTATTTTTATTTGAATTAACTAAAAACATAATATCAAAATAAAAATAGAAAGTTTATAATAAACTGTAGTATTTATGAGTAATAAATAATATGATTTATTTTTAAGATTTTGTGCAATATATAGAGAAAGATATGTAATTGTATGAGTGAATGTGAATGTGAATGTGAATGTGAATGTGAAGAGAGATCTATTAATGTCAAATAAGAATAACATTTTCCGATAGTTAATTTTAGGGAGTGAATTCTCTTGAGCCAACTCTTGTGCGATATTTCAAGTCATGACTTTTTGTCCTCCGGAATGAAGAAATAATCTCAAGAATCATTAGGTTCTGAGAATAAAATAAAAGAAAATAAATAGAATGAAAATGAATAATTTTGTAAATTGAAAATATTTTTTTATGTTTTTTCTAATAATAAGAAAGAAAAATAAGGATAATTTAATAGATATCACATATATCATTTTTATTAAATAAAAATATATTACTACTCTTCAGATAAAAAATATATATTTCCTTTCTTACTACTATCTAACACTTCCCTACGACCACCACAAAAAGAAAATCTCAAACATTTATGCATGGCAATAAGATACCATTATTAGATCCAATATTTAGTAGTAGTTTTAAATTACTTCCTCCCATTCTAAATATATAAAATATTTTTAATTAATTCACACATAAAAAGTTGACCATTAAGTTTATCAAGAAATTCGAATATTTTTAATCATTTGTGCTTACTAATTACATTATACTTTCTCTAGTTTTTTATATAAGACATATTTTAGAGAAATTTATATTTCACAATATAAGACATTTTATGAATTATATAATATATTTAATTTCCTTTTACCCATAATGCTCCTGAGAAAAGATGAAATTTAATTAATGTTGAGAAGTTTAATTCATAGGTCAACTATATTAAATAAGAGTAATTTAAGAAATGGTGAAAAAAAATTAAATTATGTAATGTATTTAAATTTCCTTTTACCCTTGATCTATGTACGTAGGATAATTAAAAATATCTTATAAATTAGAATAAAGGGAGTATCTCATATTTCTCATAACATTTATCTCATACCTATTAAATACCAGAATGAAAAAAATCAATGCACAACCCACAATATATATTATAGTTTGGACCAAACATAACTTTTAAAAAATATCTTACATGTAAAACTAGGGGAGTTGATGTCACCAATTGGACAAATAATCTTGCATTACTTAGTTCAGCATTATTAGATCCAATATTAATTATCAATTAATAATAACTAGTAAAATATTCTTGGACCTTTAAACAACGACTACCACTTTATCTAATAATGTTAAAAGAAAAGCACTTATTAAAAACGGTTGTGATTGTGCCTTTAATTTGACATCAAATGCTATCAATAAATGCTCCAACCGCGAAAGTTATGGTTTTCCTTTCACATTATTAATTCGTCCCATTTTATCTATTAGGGTTTCAATATAAAAATTAAGAAAAATAACATAATAAAGTATATGTTTTTATAAAAATTAAGTAACATAATAAATTTTCAATATAAAAATTAAGAAAGACAATAAATAATATAATAAATTATGTAATTTTATTAAATTAATCTTAATTATTATTCCTTTATAAAGTATTAAATTACAACAAAAAACTACAGACTATTGATTTCTTAAGGGTATAATTGAAAAGAAAATATTAATTTTTTATTAGTTTTCTAAAATAATAAATAAAATAGAACATTTAAAAATATCTAAAATAATATATAAAATGGGACAGAGAGACTACATTCTATATTGGAGGCTAAAGGGAGGTTGAAGACAACACAATAATACAATATATTTGTTGTTCTTTCAGGTTGGATTTACTATATATTTCATCTTGTTACTATGGAAAATGTATGTGCCTTTCGTCCAAATTCAGTTTGTCTTCTACACCAATTAGGGTTAACTGGATCTTTTTTTTTTCTGGCTAATATGCTTCTCATTATGAATGAGTATTGGTCGGTTTTTCATTTCTTGTTTCAATATTATATGGTCCAAATTGTCGGATCATGTTTTCATTTATTGTTTCTAAGTCACATGTTAGTCTCATTTATTGACTAACTTTTTATTTAGTATGGATTTATATCATATTCCAAGTTGCAACTTGCTGTATTATTGGATGAAAATCTTAGATATGTAATGGCAACTTGTAATCTCTGTGTATCTGAGCTTTGCATTTTTTTATGGGGCAAACTTAGAGACCACAAATATTGATACATCAATTCACTTTTCAACTAATATATCATTCATTCAATACATAGACAAGCAGTCGATACAATCTCTTGAGACTTTGGGAAACTACATTCAATGATGTGAGTCATTTTCATTTTTAATTTTTGTTTCACAATTTAAAGACCGGCATTGACTGGTAGGTCTTCCTTTGTTATTAATTCCATCAATGGCTCTTCAAATGTGATTCCCTTTATTATCCTTGCAAACTTGAAGATGCAATTAAGCATATCTGAACTATTGAGGATCATAGGCCCATCATGAAAATAGAGAAAGAGATAAGCCCAATCCAAAGAACATAGCCCATATGGTGGACCATTTAAACTGTGTTTTGGCGGTGCTGGAGAATCAAGTTTTAGAATCTGAAACTTTTTTTTTTGGAGCTTTCTCCAGAATATATTTCTTACATCCTATTTTTTGTACATAAACTCTTTTAAATGAAAAAAATGTGAATGTGATAATAACACTTGTATCTCTATAAAAATATCATAAAAATAACTGTTATTGGATTGAATTGTTGTATAATAATAAAAATATGATAAATAGAACATAATAAATTATGGTCATTTTTTCATAATTATCTTTTCCACTGCATTTCTTTTCTGCAACCAAATATAACATCATCGTAAGATTGTATATAGCTATATATAATAGGTGTAAATAATACTTGTAAATACCATTCATATAGATTTTATATTTTACATTAGTAATTAATTGATATTGAATGATAATGATAATGATATATGAAAAATTTGAGTTTAACCCTCTTCTTCCAAAAGAAATCCAAAAGCAAACACATATACAGTTTATGTTAAATTAATAGAATTTAGAATAATCAATTAATATATAAAATCTGTGCAAAACCATATTATTTATTAGTTATGAATAATATAACTTATTTTAGATTCTGTCCAATGCATGTGATATAATTCTACTGAATTAGTTAAGTTGAGGTGATAACGATTGGATAATTTGTGGATAGGAAATTCACTGCTCAAATCCTCCTAAACCAAAAAAAAAAAAAAGAAAGACTAAATTATTTAGAATCATAAGATGTCAATTTTTTTAAATTATAACAACGAAATTAAAAATTAAATAAACCCTCGAGAACTAAAAGAATAAGTCTACCTTGAGAATACAGCCTTTATTGGAAAACACAGAATAAAATTTGAAGTGTAGAATACTATAACGAAGCCATACACTGTCCTACATCTCTATAACTCGTTCAAGTTAATCTCCCATGGATTTTGTGTATGCCACCGTCTCTCTGAAGGCAATAAGAGATGTAGATTAACAAATGAAAAATCACCACAATACCATACCATTGATTCATTCTTCTGCTTCTTCCCTATTCCTTGGGACAGCCCCAAAATGCTTCACCAATATGTCAGCCACAATGGACACCAAGTCCTTACAGGGGACACCTTTCTTATACACTTCTCCTAAATGTGAGTCACTCCCAATTCTCCCTCCCAAGAAGATATCCACACCTTCACAGGTCTTACCATTCTCATCCCTTGTCATGCATCCCATGAACCCTATATCAGCCACCTGAACCTGCCCACAAGTGTTAGGGCACCCCGTCCAATGCATTCTCACTGGTCTGCTCACTGCCACTTGCCTTTCTACTTCTTCTGTCACCTTCAAGGCCCTTGCTTTTGTCTCTATTATGGCTTGCCCACAGAACTGATTCCCAGTGCAAGCAACTAGTGATTTCATCAGAATAGATGGTTCAGGTGTGAATCTGTCTTTCAAGAGAGGCTCGTTTAGTAAGGCTTCGAGTTTTGAGTTTTCTACATTAGGGATTATGATGTTTTGTTCCACTGTTAGCCTTAGTTCACCAGTGCCATAGTGTTCTGCTAGACGAGCTAGCTCATCCATTTCATACGCTTGCACTCTACCTACTGGTATGTGAAGCCCTACATAGCTTAAGCCCTCTTGCTTCTGGGGATGAACACCCAGATAGTCTCTTCTTTCCCATTGTTTTTGAATCAAGTCTTTCTGTGATGCTCTTTCCAGATGCTTCCCTGGCATTTTCTTCTCCACTTCTCCCCTGAATACTTCTATCCCCTGCAGTTTCCAAACATGCAATTCTGTTCAGACTTGACAGACACTTCAAAGAACACAAGGACATTTCGGATGTTATACTGCTCGATCTTCTTGATACACATATCTTTATGTTGCAGAAGGATTTAGATCCTCAGAAATTAAAAGTTTATCAACTTTTTTCTGAAGTAAGAAAGATAAATCTTGTCCAGAAAATGCATGCAAGGAAAGGAGAAAATCTGCATGTCATGGTCAAAGTTTATCTCTTCGGGTACTGTTTGACCCATAATTTAGTGGGCCACGCCCAGATAAATTATGGAGTCCATTTAAGGATTTTGAAGACCCAAAGATAAATGCTTGTGCTTCTAGAATAATCAAGAAGCTGTACTAAGGTCCTAGAACACGGAAGAGCTGCACCGCAAACTAATTAATGGCAAATATCTGAAGAAGACAGGTTTTCCATATTAATTGAGGATTAGATCCTGGGGCACGCCCACACTCACAACAGGCAAACACAAAAATATTGCCAGCAATTACAGTGACGGTAGAAAAGCTCTACTTTCTCAACCAAGGAACTTGTCAGTAATACTAGAAAGTTATGAAACCGACACTTTGAAAAAAGGTTGTGACTGTGTTTGACCCCTGTAGGACTTGGTATTGGACATGATGCAACTATTTGAATAAGACATGATCATAATAAATTTAATAGTGTAATGACGTGACAAGTTGGTAAAATGAGATGGGGTGATTAAATTACCAGTTCATCAATCAACCACATCATTCTGGTTTTCTGTCTGTTCCCTCTGGTGCCGAGGTCTCTATAAGTCTCAAGAACAGCTTTGCACACAGGGATGACATCATCTGCTGGGACCCATGCATCAAGTGGAACGGCCTCAGCACATCGCTTGGGACTAAAGAAACCACCCACTAACAAATTGAACCCAAATCGACCATCTCTTTCAGCAGGCATGTAAGCCAGATCATTAATGTGAGGATGCTCAAAAAGATCGTGGGACCCCACGACACAAACATTCCACTTCCTAGGCCTGTTCAAATTACAACATTAAAAGTGGCACTACAACTTACTAGAACTCACAAGTTTGTGTCTAAATGTGGCACTGGAACTTACAAGTTCGTGATGGCTGGGTTGCCGAGTGAACTAGCAGTGATGAATTGGGACAGCAAGTTGGTGTAAGGTCTGGTATCAACAATCTCATCCGGGTCAATGCCTGCAAGAGGGTTACCCACAGGGTTCCTTACGTTGTCCATGCCACTTTGTAGACTTGTCAACCCAACATTTGCGAGGCCTTTGAGAATTTCTGGGACGTCAGGGAGCACCACACCTCGTATCTGCCAATTCTGCCTCGTTGTCACATCAGCACACCCTTCTTTCCCGTACTTCCTTATGACACTCGCCAAATACCTTGTTTGTGCGCTCGTTGTTACCCCATTTGGAAGTTTCAGCCTCATCATGAATCTCCCATCTGATCATTGATTTTAAAAAAACAAAATATTTGCATCAGAAACGTAACCAATCATTGATTATAGTATTTTTCAGGGGAAAACTTCGATTTCTGTCCGACATATAAATACATTTTTAATTAAGGTAGAATATAACGGTGCTAGCTCACACTTTACATACTCAATCCACAATAAATTAGAAGCACAAATTAAGAACACTATTCTCACAGAATTCTTAAGTTCTTTACATCTTAAGGTCACTCCCACAAGCCTTATTTCATGGATTGATATCTTACCTGGACAGCGTTGTAAGAGTTAACTACTGCCACGAATTCAATTCAACAGTCCTTTTACGGTGAAGGATGACATTGAAAGAATTTTAAGTTCACCTACGAGTCAGGACTCAAAAAAAGTTTTGTACTTTTCCAAACAGATAGAAAGAAAGTTGTCTCGTTGATACCCCATTTGAAAGATTCAGTCTCATTATTGATCTAACATCTGATCACTTATTATATACAGGTAAAAAGTTACCTCAAACATAAGCCCGAATATGTAACAATCACTCGCAATAGTATTTTCTAGAAGGGAGAGAGAGTGAAAGTGATCAAACTTACAGTGATGCTTTCTCCGGTGGAAGAGGCCGAGCCATTTGAGCCTAACATCAATATCATCCTTGGTGATCTTAGAGCTCTCAATCTCCTCAAGAGACATCTTGGCTAACTCTTTGACCCCACCTTCCATGAAAAGCTTCATGGGATCTCTCTCCAGCTTGACCTTCTCCTGAGGATTGATGCCTTCCCTGTACTGCTCCTTCAAAACCCAGTACCCATCTTGTTCCTGCACTCGAGGCTCCAACCTGGACGAGTCCACCTCGGGGGAAGAAGCAGCCTGAGCCGTTGCCGGAGTTGCAGAGATCACCCACGTGGGCTTGGGGCGAGAAGAAAGGGAAGGGGAGAGGAAGCGAACAGAGAAAGAAGAAGCCATCGGAAACAGAGTGTGTTGAGTTGAGAAGGAGCTTGTAGCAGCAATATTGGGTAGCAGAGAGAAGGGAGGCCATTTTAATAGGGATGAGAGGTTGCGAGGGGAGAAGAACCTTACGAGAGATCAAGAGTTTTGATCAAAAGACCTTTCGCCGATGCAAAGGGTCGTCCTTGTTTTGTGGTTCGACCACAGATTTACATTCTTGTCTCATCGTTATCTTGCGTTTATATTTTCTCATTTTAGAATCATTTTCGTCGATCCTTCACTTTTTATGCTAGGCTAACTGATAGATTTTTTTTTTCTTCGTCATGTTTTAGGAATTTCTATATATATATAAATAGATAATTTGTATGGATATTTTTTAAATGATTATGGTGTTTCGAATAACGTTTATTATAATTTTGTGCTTAAGAAATTCTGCTATGAAGTTAGGTTCAAAACTGAAATTATTAATTTTTTAAATTAAAAATATCAAATTTAATGAGATTTTTTTAATCATAATCAATTATATCTATTTTGTTTAAATTATATATATATTTTCTTATAATTTTTTATGCATTTTAATATTTTTTCAAAAAATCTCCATAAAATTTTTTTAAAGTAAGTAAGTTGTATGGATATTTTTGGAATCATTCTGATACTTTACTGTGATTTTGTGCTTCAGAAACTCTACTTTGAAGTTAGGTTTGAAAGTGATTCTATTATTTTTTTAAATTAAAAATACCAAATCAAACGAGATTTTTTTAATCATAACCAACTATATTTATTTTTTCCATAACTAATTATATCTATTTTGTTTAAATTATATATACTTTTTTGTATAATTTATTTATGCATTTTAACATTTTCTAAACAAATTTCCATAAAAATCTTCTAAATTCAAATGCCCTCTGACCTATTACTAGATTTTTTTAGTTTAGGATTATATTTTTTAGATATATTTTAATCAATTATAATATTTATTTATATGCTTTAATTTTTTCCATAACTAATTTTATATGTTTTACTTAATTTATATATAATTTTTTATATAATTTATTTATGTGTTTTAATTTTTCTAGAAAAATCTGCATATTCAAATGGTTTAAGACCTATTATTATATTTTATAATTTAAAATTATATTTTTTTAGGTCTATTTCCATCAATTTTAACATTTATTTGTATGCCTTTTTATCATAATTTATTTATGTGTTTTAATTTTCCCTATCCAATTATATATATTTTATTTGAATTATATGTAAATTTTATATAATTTATTTGAGTGTTTTAATATTTTTGTAGAACAATCCCCTTAAAATCACAAAAACATAACCAATTATATTTATTTCACTTAAATTGATAAGAATTATATAGTTTTTTTATAATATCTAACCATTTTTTCTATATATAATTATTCATATTCTATTCAAAATCATTATTTCTGGATTTTTCTCTTTTACTTCGCATTTCAAGTTAAGGTTGCCTTCACTTTTGTATTTCTGATTCCAATTCTATGCAAATTTATTTTTTTATCTTATCACTAAGAAAAATTTTCTTTCCTTTTTTCAAATCCTCATATTTATTTAATTTTCTTCATCTATTCCTATTGTTCATTCTTTTCTAACAAAAATCAATTCCAAATAAATTTCTATTCAAACATATAAATGTATATAGTTATCTCACATGTTTAGTATGACAAATTTTGGATTCTTAAAGAATCAAATTCTGTAAAATTTGTCATAATCTAATTCCATCAAAAGTTTGATGGAATTGGTCGAGTTCCATGGAATTGCTGTTTATATATATTTCTCCCCTCATCTACCGTCAATTATATTTAAGAGTATTAACGAGAGTAACAAACATCATAAAGGATTTTCTATAATAGTTAAACGGTGGGAGATTTTATGGACAAAGATGGCATGACTGGCTATGAGTGACACAGGATACTACTACAAATATTCTTCCATTACCAATTATATTTATTTATTTTCCATAATTAATTATATCTATTTTGTTTAAATTATATGTAATTATTTATGGGTTTTAATATATTTCAAAAAAATCTTCATAAAAATATTCTAAATTCAAATATCATAAGATTTATTATTATATTTTTTTTGTTTAGAATTATATTTTTTATATCTATTTCAATTAATTATAATATTTATTTGAAGGATTTAATTTTTTCTATAACTAATTATATATGTTTTGTTTAACTTATATCTAATTTTTTATATAATTTATTTGTATGTTTTAATTTTTTTCCTAATCAAATATATCTATTTCATTTGAATTAAATGTAATTTTTTATATAACTTATTTGCGTATTTTAATATTTTGCTTAAAAGTTTCCTTAAAAACCTTTTAAATACGTATCTTATTATTTGATTTTATAATTTAAAGTTATAAGAACTAATTCTTATTAGATGCTATTAATCCTGAGAGTGGTAACCACCATTAAAAACCTTTTATTATATAATTCTTATTAGATTATGTCTATTTTATTTATTTATTTTTTCGTCTTAATATTTTTTAAAAAATATCTGTAAAAATATTCTAAATTCACATCTTACTATTTAATTTTATAATTTAAAATTATAAAAATAAAATTATATTAGATGCTATTAATTATAAATAATTCATATTTTTTAGTTTTTTATTATTTATATATTTAAGAGTTTTAGATTTTTTTAATTTTACTTCAATTTTTTCTTTTTACAACAAAATTCAATTTTTTCTTCAAAATATTCAGTCTCTTAATCTCTTTTTCTTAATGAATAGATAGTTTTTCTTTTTATTTTTATCTCTTATAAACATCATCCTTTTACTATTTCAATTTTTTCTTTCAGTCATAAATGTGAAAAATTCGAGTAAAAGATGCAGAAGAGAAGTATTTTTCCTTTTTTTTTATTTCTGTAATCCAAATTACGAATTTTATTCATAAATTGATTATACATAATATTTAACATCCACTCTGAGCAATGAGATTTTTTTATTTTTGTCTTCATGATTTTCTAGTATTTATCATTAAGTTGACAAAAAAATCTAACAAGATTCACAAGAGCTTTGACTAAAGTTAGTTATGATTAAAGAGTTGTAGAGGAGAAAAAGACTTTTACTTACTTTGTAAGTCTATGGAATTACTGCTAATATTAATTCAAACAATAACATCAAGTTTAAAATCACAAAATGAAGCCAAATACTGATACAGCTATAAGCTCAATCTCATGGGATTAACAATTGAAATTAATTGGGTAATAAGAGTCGTGATTGGAGTTACTGGTAACAAAAGGATCAAGATATGATTCAACAAAAAGAAAATAACAAAGACTTATCACTTTACTTTAAAGTTCATTTCTAAATTTTTTAATCAAGTTTACAATTTGTCATTTAATTAATCAAGGAATTTTTATCAATAATAGATCTCACAACTCACATCTATTATTTAATTTTGTACTTTAAAATTCTAAGAACTAAATTTTATTATATGCCATTAATCATAACTAATTAGTTTTAACACATACACACATACATATAATTGACCATAATATATATGTATATATTATATACTTATTTAAAATTTTAAATATTAATTTTTTTAAAATTGAGATCAATATATTTAATAATTTAGCTGGCAAAAGTTTCTTCACTAGTTGTCAATTAAAATTTAAATATTTTACAATTTTAATGTTAAAATCAACTACTGTAAATAATATGAATTCTAATATATTATTCATAAAATAATATTAAGTTCAATATAATATTCGTATAAATATATGTATAATATATATACAGAAAGAAAAACAAAAATAAAAAATGATTTAATAACTATTAGATTTTCTTGCTTATTATTCATAAATCAAATTTATTTGATATATCTAGTAAAAAAAGTTATCTATTTGAAATTATATTGATTTTAAATTTTTATAATAAAATTTAATAAGCATATTGGGAAAATTTCTATTTGATATTAATGTAATTTTTACTTCATTATATATATACGCATACATATGAATGCTATATTACATATGCCAGAATAAATTTTTACTTTATAATAGATTATAATTAATAAACATTAAATCTATTTTAACTTAAATTTCACTGGACTATATATACTAAAAAAAATAAATATGATATACATTTACTTACTTGAATCACCTAATTGTTTTCTAAAATTTCATATAGAAGATAAATATAATAATTGTATATAGTTTTAAAATTGAATTAATAAAATTTATTTCCTACATTTAGTTAATAAATAAAATATTTCATTTCTTATATCATTTTTTGTGACAAGATGTGGCAAAAAAAATTATTGATTAAAATAGGGATGGATTCAAAATAAAAAATATCGAAGGTTAAATTTTTCCCTAAAAAATTAACATATATATTATTTATTTTAAACTTTATATTCTTAAGATCTATTACAATTTTTTAAATAATTATATAAGGTGACAAAGATAATTAAATAACAATATGTTCTATCATATTAAAATGTTAAATTAATTGAAAATTTGATTTTAAATTATAAAAAATTTCCTATTTTGGTCTCAGCGTGTAATTCCTCTAATATAAAAAATACAAGAAATAAAGAAATTACACAAGATATCAAGATATACGTTAGTTATATATATAGAAAATATTTACTTAGTATTAAATATCTTAAGTAATTGAGTTTTCCCTCATCTTTTCATACAAAAGAAAATCTTAAAATATGTTGTGAGAATTATATATGATTAAGTGTCTGGATTTGTTGATCACAAAGTGTGAACCAGATATTGGATGGTTGTATAAAAAAAATATTAGTAAAACATGTTGTATAGTGTTGGATAGTACTCGTTATGCCTTGAGTTGTATTCATACATAATCAATTTTATATTACTATATTGCGCGTGCAAAATAGACATAACTTGAAGATATTAATTATAATTGAATTATCAATGAGATTAGACAACTACTAAATAAAAATTTGGGTTGTTACGTTGAAATGAATTTATCATGATTTCTGTGAATCAAGTAATTGGTTTGTAATGAGTGTTTAAAATTTTATTTATGAAATCAGTTGATTTGATAGGGCTCTCTTAGGTGTATGGAGAGAGACAATATTTATAACTGTCTTTAGAAATTAATAAATTTTAAGCCTTTTGAATATGTATTATACTTAAATTCATTTAAAGTTATTTTTTAATTTCAATTTTCTAATATTTAATTTTATTATTTGTTATATATTTTCTTATATTTAAATTTTTTAAATATTTATTTTTTGGGCATATGACGAAATAAATCAGTGCATCGCATGAATGCACATCTAGTATAAAATTAATTTCAGCTTCATCAAATAATTAAGATTTGATAGTAATTAACTATTTACTTTGTTGTATTAAATGAATGTTAGAATTATTTTTTGGGCCACAAATATTAAAATTATTTATAATGATTATGTAAAACACAAAGGTCAGAAATTAAATAAGTACATTGGCAAAAAAAAATCAAATAAGTACAAGCTTTTTATATTAATTTTAAATAAGAAGACATAGAATGTTTAATTATTAAATTAAAAAGTATTATTTTATATTTAAAAATAATAAGAAAACCCGGATGATCTACAAGAGACATTTTCGGCAAATTTGGACGCGGCAAAACTGGTGACTTGTGTGGGGTTAGCCGAAAGGTCAAGGACGTGAGCCACTTGACCTCTTTTGATGTACAAATAGTAATAATAATAATACTGCTATTATTAATTTATTTTTATCTTTCACTTTTCTTTAAAAAAAATAATAGATTTTATCATCAGTCAAAGGCGACTTTGTTATATCATATTTTGGCTGTCTCAAATCTAACCACCATTTTTTTATGCAATAAAAAAGGAATCTAAGCACTATTCATACAGCACTTACCCCTATTCTATTTGTCAACCTCGTATTAAAATGGGTCTGGTTTGATGACGAATTATTTTTTTATAAAATTTTTTTTAAAAATAATCATAATTTATAAAAATGAAGTTGGTATAAAATTAGAAAAATTTACTATAAACATGTTTAAATGAAAAATAAAAAAATAATAGTTAAAAATTATGATTTAACTTATAAAAATACAAACTAAATAAGCACTAAATATAGATTAAACATGATATTTGTTTTAAGGTAGTGTCAGGTAAAAATGCCATCAAATCCATGGTTATGGAATGACGCAAGAATCAGTACGAGTGGAGCTATGTTTTTGTTTGACAGATCGCCACAATTTCTTTTGCGTAACTTTCACAAAGTTAACAATTGGACCACTACTGTTTCGTTCTTATGCTAATTTAGCACACTGGAGGATGATTACTTGAATGACAAGTTACGTATCCTACTTAAAAATGAATATACATGATGTTGTTTAATTTAAAAGTCCCAACTTTTTTCTTTTAATTTTAAGCTAAGTCATTGTTATTTTTGAACTTGTTCATTTAAAGATTTTTTTTTATTTTTCATTCTACTTTTTAAAATAAAACAACTGAAATCCTAAACACATAAAATAAACTCAAAATCATGTAAAATCATCAATATAAATATAAAATTAAATATAAAAAGTTCTATTAGTTGAAAAAATAAATAATAAATTTCTCTCCCAAAATCTTTAAAATTAAAAATGAACTTATGAAACTGAAAATATCTATATAATAACAATATTAGTCTTATCTTACTAATGTAAAGAAACTAAAAATATCTGTATTAGAACAAAATAGAATCACCTTAATAATAATAATAATAATAATAATAATCATAATTAAAAAGGTGCTTGAAACAACCAGATTCTATAATAAAATGTCACTCACAATATAAAGGACCTGTCATGTCCAGACTATGTTACTCAGATAAATCAAAACAAAGAAACTAAAAACACCAAACAGGGATAGCTTCCCATGCACGAATGACTAAAAGTGAAGCGTAGTGTCCTCCCAAGTGAAATAATTCCTCTATATCCTAACTAAGAGGCTAAACCCATACCTCTTCGATTCATTTCTAAAACTACTTTTGCATAGAGAAAAAATATGTTTGATCCAACTCAAACTTATTTTTCCCCCTTCCATTTTCTTCGGTGTACTAAAACTACAAAGCCCTCCGTCTGTGATTCTAAGATATCAATGCCTACAAGGACAAGCTAAAGCTGAAGGCAAAGGTGGAGTTAGATATTCAAAGATAGGGAAGAGTGTGTGTGTGTGTGTGCACACACACACACACACAGACACATATATATAAAAGCAAATTCTACACGAATATGACTTCAAACTTGGAGCAAGGATTGCTTTGCAAGTGATTTCTAAAATCACCATTCCCTTTAAAGTTGAAGGTATAGAGAGCCTGCCTCTGCGTCAACCCTACAGGATATATTCTGTAAATTTTTAACTCATTGCCTCCTCTTATGCTTTCTGGTCTTTCTGTCTTCCATATGGGTACATGATTCTGGGATGAGAACTTTTGTAACACAGCAGACTTCATGGCTTCCAGAGTCAAATTGTTTGACCTGCATGTTCCAGAAGATAATAAGTTCTCAGCGCGATGTTCTTGAAAATTCAGAAACATCTAAAATAGCAGTCTCTACAACCATAGCACCGAACAAGTCCTAAGCCTAGAATAGCTGATGGTACCTTAAATAAATTATAGCTAAAAGAGAGGAAAAAATATATAGTTAAACTAAATAGCATACCTCAAGTAGATGGACTCCATCTTGAACCTTCCTCTTTCTCTCACATATATGTGATATACAGTTTCAGAACCTCTAGTACACTTGCAGGGGCGGTTCTTGAAGGCTGGGCTCTTTTCTTCCTTCTCTCTAATTGTGGTGGCCAAATGAATGCAAAGGCGGCAAGATGAATGCACAGCCGCCATATCCACAAGGGCCTTGAAAGAATCAGATGGGCCCTCATACTTCCACCTAATCAATAGATGACACAGGTAAAAATTAAGTAGAGAAAGAACACAATGCCAACATCCAGTTACATTTTAAAACCTGATAAAATCAAGATGGCTCATTCACAACCAGATAATATTAAACTGCACTGGCATCATAAAGCTCAATTTCAGCGGTTAAGTCATTGGAAGACAATGTAACACGTTAAATTGCCCTGATTTTATAGTTATACAGACCAGTTTCGGTATTAAGTCAACGAGAAGCAAATTCAAACATTGATAGATAAAGCCCCGCATGCATGTACACACTTGCACAAGAGAGAAGTACAGAAAATGGATAAAATAGACAGTATTATTTGTTGTGGGGTTTTCAGGGTAGGGAGCAGACTCAAGTTTCTTTGTTTTCACCTCAGTGCCTGATTATATGCTTCAGGGTTCTCTGCTAGGCGTCTCATGTCTCTGGCAACTGATTCAACATCTTCAAGCTCTTTAATATGTAAAATAGAACCACGGGCTGGAGCGAAATCCCAAATATTTGGAGCGCCAACAACAACAGGAACAGAACCTACAATAAAAGAGAGATTAATTTCCAGATGCTGACGCATGAATGGGTTCTGCAGATATTTTAAGATGTGTGACAATTTTCAAGAATCCTGAACCAATTAACAAATGTTACTAGCATTTTCTGTTCATCCAGAAGTCCAGCATATTCCTCATTTTCTGTAAACTCAATATAGTTTCTTATGATTTAGATAATCCTTCATTCCCAGAGGATCTTCATGCTACCAGTTCCAACTAATTTAGAATTGAACTCATGGTATTAATGTTAGATTAGATTAAAACGTTACCACCAAAAAACAAAAAGATTAGATTAAAACGAGTGTAGCTACAAAAGCAGGATTATGTAAATTGATTACCTACAATTAATCAAGAACATTTTATCAAAAATATAAACAGAAACTACCTATATTATCCAACAAATTTTGGAGGGATCCATTATATTCAACCATGCAACACAATCCCACATATAATATTTCAATAATAAAACGGAAACAGAAAATCTTGGCAGCTATAGAAATACAGACATAGTTGGGCCAAAGAACAGCAAAATGAACAGGTTAAATGCAAAGGGCCTCATGGAGGTTTTCTGAGGTCCATGAGAACAAAGTTCAGTCATAGTAGTCATGATGCATATGTATTAAAGACAACTAAGAGTATTAAGGCAGATGTTATTTCTAATACCAGCAACAAGAGATTGGAAAAATTTTTCAGTTACATAATCCTCCTCGTTTGAATTCTCAAATGCCAAGCTAAATTTGTAGCGCTTCAAAGTTTCCACCTTGTCCACTGCAATAATTAAAAAATAATATCAACAGAGCAACAACTTCACAGAAATAAAATGGAGGGTATTGCTAAAAACTATAAAATAATATTAGAAAACTTTTAAAAAATCCATATATGAGCCAATCCTTTATGTATTTAAACTCAATAATCAAGCTTCAAGGATAAGCACTGTGATTTACACTGATGTCTACAAGGAGAAAACTCACTATCAAATCCGGAACAAAGTCGAAATATCAAATCTGGAATAATATTTGAGCCCTCCCAAGGTAGAAGAGACATTGACTTAAATTTGAGAAACACTTGATAGAGTCAACAGCACAAAGTAATTGCAACTCTGATGATATAACTCCATTAAAGGATGCACAAGAGATACGAACAAGTATCAACTTATCAAATTATTAGAAAGTACCTCTCCCATCACGGTTCCTATGGCAGCCACCATAAGAATCAATCTTGATGTTTGCTTTTTCAAGAGCTTCAAGAGCTTGCAATCGGAAATTTCGAGCACCACAGTTTGAAATGAAAGCAGCTGCAAGAGCACTTTCAGTTTTGGGTTGTACAGGTCCCATGATGTCATACTCAGCCCAGGAGAAGTATCCAACAGGAACATCAGATGATAGACTGGTTGTCATCGCAATGTTATATCCCCTCCTAGTACACAAGACATTAAAATATTAGTTTTATATTTTGACATATTTTATCTTTCAAAGTAAAATATTCTCTCCACTATCATGGGGAGCAAAAATAAACAAGACTCAGTCAACTTAGAAGGTAAAAACTGTAGTAGTCATTATTCTGCATCAGTCATTACGTGGTAGTCATATCACTTGCAAATCAAGAGCCTGATACCACATAAGTCTTATCCTCTAGATTATGTTTATACTCATAGAATCTACAATCCCATGGCATTCAACTAAGTTCTCTCTACTACAATACTATTCCATGGAACTATAAAACAAACAAAAATCATGAGATCAGGTTGAGGAGCATATAATAAGCTACAAATGGTTCAACCTACTGACTTAATGCTTTATGATAGTGCTTACCCACCGTCTTGCCATTGCTATATTGTTCTCTGAATAGTATTGAGAAGATTCCATAGATCGCAGAACACTGGCTGTTCCAGCTTGTTGAGGTAAGCCAAATGCTGCATCAGGTTTGTTACCTGAACTATACCCAAACTGGCATCCAACAGCACACGATTTCCACTCCTGTGTATATAGTTTATATGAATAAAAAACTTTGGAAAAAATAATAAAAACCATAAGATAATGAAGAGAAATAAATAAAATTCCAGACTGGATCACCAGAAAAACTATCATTCAACAATAGACAAACATCATAAATTGAGCAACGCCTTATATAAAATCTATCAATGTTCTATCATATGGGAACAGAGTGGTCTAGTAATGTAAAATGATTTAATAATAGTACCCATGAAAACATAATTCATAAGATTCCCAAAGAAAAAAAAGTTGTCAGTCAAAACATTATGAATTTCATGTGGATGAAATCATCAATAGACAATCATTTGCTGACATGCACATAGTTCAAGTCCCTGAAGTTACTCCAGAATGATTTTCACTAATCAAGTGAACACGGAAGTCATATAAACAATTATAGGGAGGTTCATTCTATCGTGCATACTTGATTACTTCATTACCTATCAACACTAGACCAAATATGCATTCCAAGAACTATCAAAATTGTTACAGCACATAATTCTTCAGCATTACCAACTTAAATATAGTGAAGAGGTTGGTATCCAAACCATGGTAGAAAATATATACCTATCAGGCTATCACAACTCAACTCAGATACCAAATTTGGTTGAAGTCAAAACTTGCTCATCAATAATTCAAGTTCAACACTTAAAGACAAGGAGCAGAATTCACCATTAAGCTCATAAAATGGGGATCGGAGTAGTAATAATTATACTAATTAGTCAACAATTAGCTGTTCTTCTAAAATAGAAACGCATATAAGAAAAGCATAATCAAGAGTTAAAATTCAATAAACCTGTTCAGCTCCATTAACCAAAATCGGTTCCTTTGTGAAGTTCCTTGAATACGTTACAGAATCCTCCCTCTCTAACCACTCCTCACAGCTCTCAGATTCTGAACTCCGATCCCCACCAAACACATCTATCCCCAAATCATCTTCTGTGACCACTTCACGAGACCAGTAGAATAAGTCAGCCCAAGTATCGACCATAGCTGTGTTCTTCGCCATATCCAGCTTTCCCAAGAAGGCAATCTCTGCAACGACCACAAGGGCCACGAACAGAGGCATTAGATTGGACCATCTCTTCTTGAGCGGCACCGATATTCCAGCTGTAGAAACTGGTGAAGTTTCTTGGGTCGTCTCTGCTGTTCTTGAGCCCCTATGATTTGAAAATGGACCCATTAAATTGAATCAAATGCTCCCTACAACTACAATCTCGAATTCCGACACTCAAAACAAGAAACTTTGAAGAAAAAGCTGCGATCTGTAACTGAAACAAGTGCCGTTGTAACGTCGATTAAAATTTCAATGGGAGTTTATACACCAAAGGGGAAGGGTTCAGAGAAAACAGGGCTCAAAGCTGAGACTGTCTCCCTTTGGCTACCAGAGAGGAGAGATGAAAGGAAGACTTGGACTTTCAGGAAGGAATAAACAAATTTTCCACATTCAATCAAAAGTCTCAGGTAGCGGTCGTAACGTGGATTGTATTTCCTTGAATTTATAAAATTAAAAAGAATTAATATTTTATAATTTGATTGACAAAAAAAAATCGACTTAATAATATGTGTAAAATGAATAATTACAAATTTTAAACCAAATAAATATACTTAACAATTTATTTTTTATTGAAGAAATAATTAATGTAGTAAATATTTTGATTTCATACAAAAGAAATATAATTTGTTTTATTATGAGATAAAATAATGTATGTAATTTAAATAATTCTCAATAAAATGTAATTTACTGTATTTTATCTGTGCTTGTCCCTGACCTTGCTAAAATCATAAAAATATTTCTTTTCATTTTCAAAATATACATATACTTTTCTAAAATTAAAAATTTATGATATATTTTAGTTTAATTTTTATTTTTCTTAAATTATAATCTTTTTTTGGTGAAAAACCCTACATAACCTTAATTAATTAAACTTAATGAAGATGTCTACAATTTACTTACAAATCTGTCACCATTATAATTAATCCCTTCTACTCTAAATTATGGATTACGATATCCTCCGTTGCCTTCTGATAGTTCTCTTAGGTATGAAGATATAACACAAATACTAATGATGATTGAGTTAAATGAGAAAGAATTCAATATCTCTTTAAGATATTAAATTTGAGTTTTATATATAAAAAAATCATATTGAAAAAGTTATCCCATCTTAGTTCAACAATATTTGAATCTGATTTGAAAGGATTACAAATGGCATATTATTGGATACGAAATAATATCTTCTTGATGGACAACCTTCTACAGTTTTACGTTGCACACAAAGTGTTTAGGATTTAAAGAAGCTTGTGAACGTAAGAAACAAAGTAGATTAAAATATAACAATAAAAAGTTGTAAGAATTCTTTTTTTTTTGTATTATTTTTTTAATATTTTAATGTTAAATAATTTTTTTTTCACATTTTTCTTTGTAAAAGACCAGGTATTATTATTAAAAAAAAGAATTGCAGCTGCAACAGATAATAATAAATATAATATCGATGATTTTAAAATATTTTAATCTGTCATTATGATTATGAAAAATAGAGAAGGTGGAGAGACTTACAGCAAACCTACGAAGATGACGAGGGGAAAGTGCTGTTTAGTGGGTGAGCAGTTGAGTATCGATTGGAGTTAGTATTTCACATGAGAAATTGGGTTTGGTCATCTTCAATAGTATACTTCAACTAATTTGGCTGAGATTAGCTATCTTTAAGTGAACCAAGGCACTTCAACAATCAATAATCATTAATAATAATTAAAAAGTAAATTTGCTTTTGATATGATAATGCCTCGTAAACTAAAGTTCCTTAGTAATCCTGAAATTCTTATTAATAATTCTAGAGTTTTTATTTAATTTTTCCGGTACAAAGAATAAGTGACTTAGCTCAGACACAAATTCTCCTTTGGAAAGCTGCTGAAAATGGTCTGCCACATTTAATCTGTGTAATTACTTCTAAACAAATCATTAATACAACAGTTCTGCATAGTACGTAGTACAGAGATGCCACAACCTACATAATAGAACCTCAGCTAAAAAACAAAAAGAAATACTCTTAACATTTCGAAATCACAGAGAATTACTTGGAAGGAAGGACAATCAAAGATAGTCTGTTGCTTCCACTCTGTCTTATCCATACAATTCACTGAATGAACCCGCATTTCTATCTCAACTAATTAGAAGCACAATTAGCATATAAAAGCTTAAGGAAAGACAATGAAAGAATCCTGCACGAATAGTCTGCAAGAAGTGGCTAAATCACATGTGACTTGCCTTGCGTGAGTCTCAACAAATCAATATTTATATAGCTGTACTATTCACAACTTATGAACAATTCTACTTATATCAGACTTTATGCAATGCATGGGGCACACCATCTAGGTTCTTGCAAAAGCATCGAGCGTAATTGTCTCAAGTTATATGGCATCTGTTGTAACATGCAATCCTTCGATTTTGAGTAGCAACTAATTAGCTACCTTTAAGAAAGTAATGCACATCCGATTCTGGGAGACAGAAGCTGTCTGGTAGTTCTGATAGCAATTCATCCTGTCTGTTATTTTCTGAGGATAAATTATTACTACTTGAAAATTGGCACAGCCTGAAACGAAAAGGAACTTGAACATGTAAGCAAACAATTGGATGGTTATCTGAGATGGTCACAAACAAAAATAAATTCTAAACATTACTTGATCATTTCTTGTAGCATCATCAGCTGGAACTGTCTTCAACCTTTTATCCATGGGCACACAGCTTGAAGCAGCCCCTCGATCTTCATCCTTGAAGTTTTGATCGGTAAACTCTACCAAAACTAAAGTATAAGAACATAACATGAGAGGGGAAATAAAAAGAACTCTCCCGCTGTTAACCACTCACTTCAAGGACTAATAACTTTTTTAAATCTTGATAAGCTTCATATTATAAAGTTTGTCGTATGAACAACCGATTTACAGGAACTGCATATCTAAACATTGTTCATTCCACCAATACACGAAGTGTTATATAGCTAGTAAAAACAATGTAAAAACCGAAGTCCATCAGTGCACCATATTCCAATTAGACTGCACTCAACCCATGAACAAAAACAAAATAATGTGATTTTAGCGGTTCATGAAAGTTGCTTTGGCATGGTTGGCAATGGCAAAGACTTCATGCCAACATAAGAATTAACTAACTGAGGTGTAAGTTTTGTAAAATGTGAGAATCATTGTATCTGTAGGGATAGAAAACTTGGAAAAAGACAGAATAGTGTCTAAAATGAAGCTTGGGCATTTCACATTCCTTCACGATGCAACAGCTTTCACCAAAAACAAGTCTTAAAACCTGAGTGGCAAAGCATAAAAAGAAACTTATAGTATGTAAATGAAACCAAATTGGTATTCAAAGACATCTACTCTAATAATTAAATTTACTCTTGAATCCCCCGATTTAAAAGATTAAATGCTGTATGGATCAAAGCGTTTATTTTCACAAACCCCCAACACCCCCCCCCCAAAAAAAAAAAAGCGCGCGCACACAGAGAGTTTCACATTCAGCTTATAAGCTCAGCTCAATCACCATCATGCCACTTGACAAATTTCACACTGATATTTTTTATTTTACGGCATACACAATGGTTGCAATTTATATGAGAATGTAGGCCACAAAAGGATCAACCAATCATTTAAAGGAACAGAAAATGAATAACTCATAAAGTAAGAAACTATATAAAGGAAAAAACAGCATCTGACTTCAACCTAAACAGAAAGCCATGTGATCCTTATGAAGAATTGGCCCACCAAATGCCCAATAATTATGGCTCATTAACCAGCAAATAAGAGACGAATAAAAGCACTAAAGCCTCAAAAATAAGAAAACAAATAAAGGCATCAAGACCTGCGAAAAATCACACATTAAATGTTATTTCCAGCACCACTTCTAATTCGGTCAAAATTCAAATTTAATACTGAAAATGAATTACCATAAACTGTTTCAACTTTCAACCAACGACGAAGCATTGAAACTATCATCAAGCAATTAACAAACACCAAGTTAAATAAGGATACAAAAAATATTTTCAAAAGAGCTACTTAAATGCAGATCTGATCCAGTGTGAAGAACATGACTAAGCTGTGCAAACATAAAAGTGCATATACCCTCCTCAAGGACAACAAATGTACAAGAATAGGCAATGAAAAATTCTTTTTGAAAAAAACAAAAAAAAAGTTTTTTGAGTGGTCATTTGTTGCCAAAATTCTAAACAGCAGCCATCAACAAAAAATTCTGTATATTTGTCCAATGATTTAAGTTATACATTATGAGATAACACAAATACATTGATAACAAAAAAATCATCAGAAAAATGAGACTATCATAAATAAACATCAATTGCAGGTAAGCAACCTCCTCTGTGCCATGGCTCAAGGCAAAATATCATTTCAGCCTCGTAGACACTGAGCAAACCCATCAATTGAATGCCACCCGTTTTTGGAACTCTAACTACTGCCAATCTGACCAGGAGTTGAAATCTATTTGCAGCCTTTGATAAAAGACAATTTGAAAGTCTGAGACCTAGTGAAGCTATATGAATTTATTTGAACGTGAGCTAAAAAGAATATCTGCAATTGTGTGTGTGAGACAACCATGTACATGACAAAGTTCAAGAAAAACAGATGACAAAATGTCCGAGAAACAAGGCAAGAGAACAACATCATGCTAGTGTAGCTTAGAGTTACCTGCAGTACTAGCAACCAATTCAGGATAGCATTGGTGGCAAGCACGTCGCTTCCCTGAACTTCTAAGTGATCTTCCGGAGAATATAGATTCCCCTTTTTCGAGACCCTCATCACAAGGCAAGCTACAGCTATGGACAGCAAAGTCTCTCATAGCACAGCCTCTTTCTACTGATGTGAATCTCAATGGACATCCCGCAAGAAAATGAGAATCACCTGTGCTCTCTGACATAGGTTCATTTCTTTCATGGCTGACGTTCTTCCAGCAGTCATCTTGTAGAATCAAAAACTGAAAGCAATGAAAAATAATAAGGCATAATTTCACAGGGAAAAGCATAAAATTGCAACACATCTTCATTATGGAGATGTTATTTGGAATTGATCTCTGACCTCTCCAGACATGTTACATGACTTCTGCAAAGTTCTAGATTTATCTACTTCGTTCAAGTTATTTTGAACACTCCAACAGCCACGTAAATGCATAGAATGGTACAATTGATTCACAAATGAGGCCTCTAAAGAATTGAGATATAATCTGTGTTGCCAATCTGTCCATCTTGTCAGCTCGTCCTGCTATGAAATTGCCAAATTGAAGCTTACTAAGTCCTTGATCATCAAAAAGAATAGAAAGGGTTCATCATCATTAGATAATCACAGATAATCATCCCTCCCAACATGGAATTTACGTTCCTATTGTCTATTTCAAACTCTTATTTTAATTGGCAGTTAAAAAAATGAGACATTTACTATCGAGCAAATAGAAATTAACCCCTCTTGAAAAGAAGTTATATGAAAGAATATGACCTGACAAGAGAAAATATGCGAAAGTGAAAATGCCATCATTGATTTAGATGAAAACCAATACCGGAACTAAATTTTCAATCTGTATATATTAATTGATATAGCTAATCAAAATTATGACCCAATCAAATACATTTGAATAAATCATTTCTCTCAATCTTTCATATCCTTCCCAATATCCTCAAGCCTCTGCTGCTTTTGCAAGTCTTTACATGCTCAAATGAAAATTGTCTGGCATTCAGCAAACGAAATTAAGTTTACATGATAATATGCATCTGAGTTGAAGCTCCAAGATTAATGCTACCATTTGAGAATTAGATGCAAACTCAAACTAAATACGCTGGTGGAAATTTTTTTAAACAAAATATTTTACTATGAATTAAACTTTCCATGTTTTAATTTAGATGCGAGAGTTGTCATATGCAACGTACTTTTAAAAAAAAAATCTTAAGAAAAGGTATATGTTTAATTTTTTTATAACTTAAAAAAAGGTCTTTATTTCACCTATACCACCAAGATGATTCTCCAACTAACAGAAACATAAGTAATCCGAGGGAGAGGAGAATTTAGAAGATCTACCCAAGACAGTAGGCGATAGCTTGTTATGATGTATATAATTGAAAGAAAATTTAAGATCTCAGACATGGAGACCAAAACCAAGTTCATTACAAAGCGTCCAGCGTCAAACCATGAAGATGTGAACAGACTAGTCAACAGATTCGCTCTATGAACCGGAAGAAGGACAAAAGAAAATGAGTATTACTAGGACCATAATCAGTTACTTCATGAACCCCATCACATTTAATTTTTCCCCTTTTCTGCTCATACACATTAGATGTTGTACGTTAAAAAAAAAAAACAGCGGACAAATGTCGAAAACCAGCTTGATTTGAATAAACAAAACAACGCCAATGAATGACATGCAAACCACATCACAATGTACACCTGGAATACAATTGATGGCCATAAAACAAAACACAGGAGCGATCGAACAATCTTTGACCTAAAAACACGCTTACATATACAGACTTAGCCAGGAAAATAAATTAGCTCCGAGATCAACCTTCGAATTTGTAATATTCCTTCCAAAGGCATGAAACTGGAAAAACTAGGAGGCGCGCAGAACAAATTTAAAAAAGAGAAACCAGTATGATTAGTAGAGTTACAGGAAATGACGACGTGCAATGATGTGAGATATCTCTGGAAGTATCCGCAGAGATAGAGGAGGAGTCCGAGTTTCTCCGAGTCAACTCGGTTCCGCAAAAGTCCCCTGGCTCTGAATCGGATAGCTGCGAGTGATAATCACGCCGGCGGTTATGTTCCATGTGAAGCGATAGAATGAATGTGGAAAGCACCAGAAAATTAGGTGAGAGAGAGTGAGAAACCCTCCCTGATCTGTTGCTGAGGGTGAAGCAAGAGGAGAGAAGAAGAATGGGAGGAAGGTCAGGTCTGAGGAACCAAAAAAAGAGAGGCTCCACATGGCGTCGCTTTTACACGTGGCAGTATATCATCGGGGTGCCACGTCATCAAGGGGAAAATATCTTGGGCCAGTGTGAGCCAGATATTTTTGAGATTGTTGGGATTGGGAAGGTGGTTTGCTGGGCTTGGCGTTACTGGGGATACAGGTATTTGCGAGAGTGGAGACGCTGCGTTGATTTCGGCGCGTGAAATTAGTTGCTGTCACTGCACATGCACTGGGCGGGTCCTCTGGATTGATCGGGATTAGCAGTCGCTATCCCAGCGCGAAATGTGTCGTGAAAGTCAATCGCGCAGTGGCTTTTTTTTTTTTTCTTAATATATTTTTATTTGTTATTATAAATTATATTGTAAAGGACATAAAATGTGAAAAATGTTCACTTACCTCACATCTACCAAGACACTTTGATTTTTTTAAAAAAATTTATAATTTTTTTTAAAATTATTCTCATTAAATAAAGATAAAAATAAATTATTTTTTATTTATCATAATTTTTTTTACTCTTTTCTCTTATCATAAATAGAAATAAAATTTAAAAAAATACTCATTAAATTTTTAACTTATATTTTAAAATATTAATTTTTCAAAATCCTGCTCCATGGAGGCAGTAGTTTTAATCATTTTTTCTGTATATGTAAATTATAATTAAGAATGAGGGAGAAGAAGTCACTTTTGTATGATAAATCATCCAACCAAAAACGGCAAAGTACAAAGCAAAAGCCGACGGAACAAACAAAACGAAAAGGTCCAAAAAATAAAGTAAAAAGAAACAACGACTATACTGATCATCAACATTTAGTTATAGTCCAAAACTAGACCATCCCGTTGGTGATGTAGTCGAAAACGACCTCCACAGTCTACTGCCCCACACCTTACTATTATTTTCAATGCTCTTCTTAACTTCAGTTTGGGATACCAGTACTTGATTCCAAGACCTCTCAGTTAAGTTTTCGTAGATAGATTTGTCATAAAGACCAAATTTACCCGTATTTTCAACGCTCTTTTAATATGATAGTAGAACAATATTAAGAGAGGATAACTTCCGGTGCACTGGGAAATTCGAATCTTTTTCAAACAAAGCTTTGTTCCTCCAAGCCCATTAGTACCATGCTGTCACAGCAAAGGATAAGCACCAAGGTATGCCATTTCCTCTATGATTCCTCATCAGCTTCATATAGACCCATGAGATTCATATCTTATTCCTTTTCTTACGATTCTCTATGGTCTCTTTTTTTTTTTTCCCACTTACGTTCTCCATCCTAAGTTCTTAAAGATCGTTCAGTCATATGCTCATTTTTCATCCCCCTTTCTTCATTATTTCTATTCTATCAAACATCTAAACAAAAACAAAATTTTTATTCCTTTTCACACATACCAAACATGATTTTGAATTACATGATACCATTCCATTTCCATGTCTACTCTCATCTCCATTCTATTAAAAATCTTTTCACTTAACCAAACGTGGCCTTAAAAAATTGTTTTTGTGGTGTGTGTGTGTGGGGGGGGGGGTGGTGGTGTGGTGTTGGGTGTTTGTTGTTGTAGGATTGTCGGGCGCGAGGGGTTCTGGGGCAGATGCCATTGTGCAATGGAAAAAATCGTGTGTGTTTCTTGGACACTCCACTCCTGTTCCATCCATCTTTTGATCCTTTAATATAAGGTGGGCATGCCTGCTGTTTGCTTGCTCCTCGCTCTCTTTAATAATCTTTACAATCGTATCGGAATCACTTTCCACACAAACTCTATATGTTCATCCAATCTCAACACCGTCTAGCAAATCTTCATATTCTATACATTCTCTCCCACTTATTTTAATGCAAGAGACTAGCTAGTACATATATATATATATATATATGTAACGCCTAATGAGATGATAGTAATTAAAAAATAGTAGTATTTATATAACGTTGGGAGCTATAGTTAAAGATATTTGACACTTGCTATTAAAGTCATCCGAGAAGAAAAGTTTGAATTGATTACCAATATACTAAGTGGGTCGCGCACAAAATCACTCATTAAACCAGCACAATCCTTCCTAGCTGAGCTACTTGAAAACTTTGATATTTTGTTAGGAATATTTTTTCAAGGCGCATACATTACATTAAACCTTAATTGATTATTATGGACTCGCGTGGTCCCTCGTGTGACACCTTGACGATGATTGCCGCACCGCACAAGCAACCACTTGGGCCCATTGCCTCAATTTCGTCTTCCTCGTCCCCAAATCATCGCCTTCCTCCGGTTCAATTCAACTGTCAGATACGGTAGAGATTAACAACAATTAGCGAAAATTAAGAATTAATTACCTGGATCGATTACAGTGCTGGAACTTCCCGCGTCGCCGTCGATAGCCAGCGACGATGAAGATGACGACCTCGATAGGCTGTGATTGTACTGTTTGTTAATAGCATGGTAGAACTCCAAAGCCGGGATCGTGTTCGACAGTTTCGAGTCGAGTTCGGGTGAGTCAAACCCGAATCCAAGCTCGATGCAGGCTTTCAGTTCTTGTAAATCTTCCTCGGTAAGGCTCTTGTAGGGACGGTGGCGGCCGCCGGTGACTTTGTTGACCTTTCGCCTTTCCCACGCCTCCTCCCGGAGCACGTCGGGCGACCAGGACTGCTGCTTGTAGAGTGGACGCGGCGGCCTAGACATGGTTTAACGGCGGTGCTGTCGAAAACGGTTGGAGATCTAGGCGGGAGAGGTCATGTGAATAATTTTATAATGGAGGGGCTTGTCCCGTTCCCACTTGGCCCCTGCGTTTTGATGGCAATGAGGTGTTATCAACCTATCGTTTTGAGTGCCAGTGCGTGGTTTGGTGGCTTTTTCTTTTTCCTTTTTTATTTTTCTTTTTATTTTTTTTAATTTACCTTATCTAAAAAACAAATTTTCTCAATTAAAAAAGTTAATAAGGAGATGTATCTAGTCATATAATCTGCCATACGAAGGAAAGAATCTTAAGAGTGATTTTATCTTAAGATCTTACATGTTATGAGATCTTGGACAATTTTAAAATTGGATTAAAATATTTGATATTTTATTACATGTTAATTAATAATGATAATAAGGTAGCCTTTGAAATCATATTTTGATATTAGAATACTTTAAAAAATTTCGTCATCTTACATAGCATAGGATTTTATTTTGTTTGAAAAAAAATTATTAGCATATACTAGATAATACATAAACTAATAAATAATTACATAAAATAAATTACTTATGAACTTTTAATTTTTTTTTCTATTCATACATAAAATAAGTTTTTAAAATATAATTGATTCAAATATAAAAAGTTATTATATTTAAAGTTTTTTTTTGCCAGAAAATTATATTTAAAGTTTGAACAGTTAAGAAGTAAGGAATTTTAAGGTGAAGGCTTTTCTGGCCGTGGTCTCTGGTATGGCGCTTCAAGTCGTTGTTCATGATCTTGAAGTCAGGAATTCAAATAAACATTTACAATTAAATATTATATAGGATAATATTAATTACGGTACCAATCATGCTTTTATAAATAAAATATAGTATATTATATCATCATATCCAGTACAATATGCCATATAGTGTATATATATAAAATATCATAAGATAAGAAATATCAATACATCAAATCAAACGCTCCTTATAGACAGAGGGAGATTTGGGTTTTAGCATCAAAAAATAAAAATATTTGGAAAATGACACAAAATTTTATCATATTTTCAAATTAGAATAAAATTTTTTAAATAAAAATAGAAAATTTATAAGTCAACACAAAAATTTTTTTTATTCTTACTTGAAATCAAAAAATTATATTCTAACTCAAACATTTTCTATTATTACTTGAAAAAATTCTATCCTGATCTAGAAACAGGAAGAACTCTGGTCTCATTTTTTAAAGGTTTTATTTTTTGGTTTTTTTACCCAATTTTCCCTATTATTATAGAACAGGCAGGGATGTCATTTGACGAGATGTACGAAATAATATGTATCTCTTCCAGATGAAAATGAAAGGAACATGTAAGGAATTATATTATTATATTTAATTATTATCTATAATGTTCAAAGATTGATAGATTTTTTTTGCCGATAATAATTTAGGATGGAAAGAATTATCATGTGATGATATATACCTAATATGTATTTATTTTTTTATGAATTCGTACTAATACAATTGATAGGTAATTAGTCTTTTTATGCATGTTGTCATAAATTCAATCTATAGTTATATGTATGGAAAATATTTTGTTAAAAGAGACAAAACCTATTTCGATGATTTCTACACTTTGAAGGAATTAGTCTTCAGCTCGGTTGGAAAATATCCTTAATATTAAAAAAAAATATATTTTGCTGATGAAATAAAAATAAAAATGTAAGGTGCTATATTATTTTATTTAGTTTTCAACTAATTTCGGAAGATTGATAAAGTTTTGTTTTTTTTTTTTTTTGAGGAACAGATTGATGAAGTTTTTGTCGGTACTGATTTAGAACAGACATTTATCAAGTGATGATTGTATGCACCTAATAATAATTTATATTTTTTAAGGATTAAAATGAAACAAAAATGAGATGAATTACATTATGATATGTGATTATCAACTTTTTTTAATTTTTAAAAATGATAAAATTTTGATCGAAGGAGTTTGAAATCCATGACCTCAATCTAATATCAATTGTAAAATTATGCAATTACGACTAGGTAAAAAAGTATAACTATTAATTATTTATGATATACTTTATTTTCTTAACAAATTAAAAAGGAGATGATATGAAATAATGTTTTTAAAATTGAAAAATACTATTAAATCGGTGTAAGCATCCATTCAAAGTTCATTAGTTGTATTATGAATAAATTAATCCTAATTTAACTATTTTTTTTTAAATTATATATTATAAAAATAACAAATGTTTAATTTTTACCAATTTTTATTAATTTTAAATTATACTTAATTTTGGGGATAGCTAGAACAAGGTCTAATTCACCAATTCAAACATCAAACTAGCCGATTTAATCTAATTTTAAGAATAACTAAGAGGACTTTTTCTACAAAAATTGCACCAGTATCAACATTTTAAAAAATTAGAGAGGGTCTATGCATTTACACATTTTTCCAAATAAGTCATATTATTTAATATTTATAATTTGTGAACAATGTAATTCCATAAATTTTTTTAAATATATCTCATACTGATATTTTGATACCCACACTCCAATGGTGAAAGAACAATATCAACAAATTTTGTTTTAACAGCATACATTGAATGTTGATGGATGCCATGGAACTTATTAAGCTGAACACGAGTTCATGGACGCGGCCAATCTTTACCTTGCCAATAATAAAATTATGATTTTGTTTGAATTTAATATAAGCTCAAGATCAAAGTTAAAAATTGAAAAAAAATGTTTGATGCCAAAAGTTGTCTTTGAGATTTTTAGTTTTTTTTTTCAGTTTGCCTTATAATAATGGTCTGTTATTATGTGTATTCTTATATCTTATTGATATAACTTTTTTTTATGTTTTATTAATGTAATGAAATATTCAGTTGGCCAAAAAAGTTGAAAGATTTTGAGTTTAACCCAAATTAAAAAAATATTTTTAATTGTTATATATTAAACAAAAAAATAATTATTGATCAAGGATCAGACTGAATGAGGCAGATTTCAAATAAGAAGGGTTTATTTCCTGAGTTCCTATCTCATTCTCTAAATGCAAAGACAAATTTCTTGTATTGCTTGTTCAGAATTTGTATTATTTGATAGTCATACATTTTGATGGGGTTAAGTTGCTGTCTGAATATGATAGTCAATCAAATTCAAAAATAGGATTCAAAAAAAGACGGGAGATAGGGCAAAGAAAAGTAATGAAGTGAACAATTTTATCCATTTTAGGATGCTCAAGGCGAATCACTTCTTATTTTAATTGTTTGAATTTAGACGGTTCAAATTTGATATTTTACAAAACTATTATTAAATAAATAAATAAATCTAAACTATTAAAATTTTATTTGAAAAGCTATAGTCAAGGAACATGAAAAAAAAATCACTTGGTAAAATATTAAATTTGAGCTGTTTAAATTCAATATAACGATTCAAATGAGAAATAGAGAAAAAGCACATGAAAAAGGAAGTTGAAAGAAGCCAATGTCCTTTAACTTGAGTTTGTAAGATGAGCTTTTTTGATATTGTTAAGTGGCATAAAAGATGGGGATATCAAAATGTAACTTTTAGCCTTCTATAAATAATATGAGACAAGATGAGGCGGGATATGTTGGTTTATTTTCCTAAAGGAAGCATTAAGCTTGACTCCTATTAGTAAGGGTGTGCATGGGCTGGACCGGGTCCGAATTTGGCCAAACCCGTGACCTAGACCCGCCAATAACTGGGTCACATGCAGGTAAAGACCGGGTTGCACTGTGGGTCAAATCGAGTTACCACATTGATGGTGATGGAAGAAGAAGAAGAGGAGGAGAAGAAAAAGATGTGTGAAGATTTGGACAAAGGATGATATATAATGCACAATATTATCTGGACAAACAAACCACAATTAAATAACAATTACAAAAACAATATAAACCCCTAAAATCACAAAACCTTGGTCATGGGTTTTATAAAATCTCAACGCAAAGTTGGAGATATTGGCAATATTGGTAACAGCTTCATTCAAAGGCGAGAAGGGATGAGATTTAGATATTTGAGGATAGAACTTCCTGATGTGGAGAGGCGAGATTTGAAAATCACGAGTCTGTGATGACGATGATGGAAAGGGAAGCATACTCATGGAGAAAAATCTTTGTAGATCAATGATGGCATTTGCGTGCCTAACTAGTTGCTTTGATTTTGGAGGAGTAAGAGAAGAGGAGGAAGAGAAGGTATGATGCAGAACTCAGTAGAAGTCTTTTGCAAGGAAAAAGAAAGAAAGGAAGAGATGGCACAGTATGAAAAAGGGGAAGGGAAAGAGTTGCTGATGACACTATTAAAATAAAAGCATGTTTAATATAATATAATATAATAATTAAAGTTTAAAAACTTATATATATATTTACTTATACAATCAAAGCAGTCTGGGTATTTTAGACATGAAGCCTCGCCCCGCAACCCGGACCGACTCGGTTATTTTGCTCTTGGGTTGAGTTGATCAGGTTGGGTAAGTTATGTTCAGCTTTATCTATTAGTTCATGAGGCTAGGCCTAATAGGTCCAAGGTCAGTTACCTTTTTTTTTAGTCTATTTCATATTTAGTATATGATGTTTTTTTTGGGCCATATACAGTGTATGATTAAAATTAAGTTAAAAATATTATGATGTCAGAACACATGATTGCCTAAAAAAAAAATGGAAGATGGATTTAATTATTTGCTTGAACTTCACTGTCATGAACAATAGAATGAGCATAGTAATGTGAGGAATCCGATCAGCATCTTAAAACTATCCTTCCTTTTCCTGTCTACTACTATTTTATATGTTTTCAGAATCAATTGTGAAGAATGTACAGTTTGGTTCCCGAAGCGGCAAAGGTTAAATAAGAAAAGAAAATAATTACAAGGGATCTTTTTCTTTCTTTGTTTTTTATAATAAAAGGGATAAATTATATATATTAAATATTAGATATTCGGTTTTGTGCAGAAAAAAAAAATTATGAACTAAATTGGAATCAAGAAGATTTTAATTTAAAATTAATCCCAGTCGTTAAACAGCGCTCGTGGCCTAATGGATAAGGCGCCTGACTTCTAATCAGGCGATTGTGGGTTCGAGTCACACCGGGCGTGTAATATTTTATTTTTCTCGCACTGTGCTTATTTGCCTTCTTAAAAGGTAAAACTTGAGGGTGTAATATTTTATTTTTCTCAAATTGTGCTTATTTGCTATCTTAAAACTTAAGTGTATATTTCATTTCAGGTTTTTGAGAATTTTTTTAAAGAGATTTGAGAGAACTAAATCACTTTCATGGTCAAATGTACTTTTACATATTACTTTCACTTCTTTTTTCATTTATACTTTTATTTTCATTCCCTTTAAAATCACTTCTAAGTAAAGTATTAAAAATCGGATCGACTATTGAACTGGATGAAGCAACGGTTCAAGGTTCAATGGTTAGATTGAGATCAGACTGGTTGTGAATAAATTAATATATTTTAAATAATATAGATAAAAAATATGAAAAATATTTATCTATGATCATAAAATTAACATTTAATCTATGATGAAAAATAAATTTAATAATATATAAAAAATGTTATTAATAAGTTTTACAACCAAATATTAAAATCTAAACAAATTAATGTTCATCTATAATTATATTTTAAATTCAAAATAATCAATTAATATTTTATTTTTATATTATTTGTTAAGTAAATTTATCATTATTTATAATTATATATCATAATAATACTTATACCATATTATGATATAGAAAGAAAAAATTTATACAAAAAATAATGCTATTTAGTACTAAAAATAATATTATTTTATCTTAAAAATAAAAAAATATTTAAAAAAAATTTAAAAAAAAGAGAGGACAAACCGATTTTGTATTGGTTTTTGGCCGGCTTGACTGATTTTGCTCCGGTTCGCACTGGTTTTGAAGAGCTCCAGTTTTCATCTATGACAAGATCGGACCAGGGGTCAGTTCCCAGTTGGATTGGTTGAACTGGCCGGTTTGATCCGATTTTTAATACATTACTTCTAAGAACCAAATGAGACATAAGAAATGCATGCCTCTTACGGAAAAAAAGAGCTTTTGTACCTGTAAAATAAAAAACAAAAATCCATGCTTCCTTTTTTACCAACAGGTCCATGCTTCAAATACATCATCCTTTGATATTGAAAGTTCATTACTATTCATTATATATATTTTTTCAAAATATTTAATATTCATGCAACAATGAATCAAATATAAATTTTATATTATATATATACATATATTTTTTTTTTGCCAGAGACAGAAATCCCAGACAGAAGTCTTTTTTTTTTGTACTAGAACAGGAGTCATTAAATGAGGAAAACCATATAAGGAAACCACCCCCCCCCCCCAAAAAAAAGACAAAATACCTTACCCGTCCTAGGCACAAACACTTTATATTTTATATTTATAACTTATAATTTTCCAAGATTTAATATTATGCAATTTTTTTATATAAATGCAATTCTAAATATAACATTTCAAGTTAGAGTGGAGATTTATAGATACCAGCCATATAAGTATTTTATATCCTAATGTTCTATATGGCTAGAGGGATTTGGGAAAAAGAAAATAGAAAAAAAAATCTCAATTTTTTTTTGTTTGGTTTAGAAAGAAAGAGGAGGAAAAACCTTTTATCACTCCCCTTCAATAGTAAGGAGATTGGAAAGAAAGTGGATAAATTCCTCCTATCCCTTTTCTTTTAATAAATTTAAATAAAAAAATATTAAAATTTCTCTCATTTTCTCCTCTCCCTTTTTTTATTAAAAGTTCTTATTTTTCCTTTCATTTCCTTTATTTATTGAATCAAACACTACCTAAATCAATGGGAAATTTCTCTTATTTTTTTAAATTCTCTCTTATTCTTAGCAATATTAATATATACCTATATCTACATTTTTAATGATTAATTCTTATGAATAGTTTTTAATTTGACATATTTATTTGTATTGGACTCAATTTTTTTCCATTTTCTATTATTATTTTTAATTAAATTTAATAATATAAACCCATAGTTTTCAAATTTCATGCAAATTACATAGGCCATATCTAGCTAATTTATATTTTCATTATTCTCACAACAAGCAAACCCATTATGTTTAATTTTTTTTTTAAATTTCTATCTTATGAACATAATTTAATTTCCTCTAATTTCATTTTTCTTCTCGTGCTATATAAACCTATGATTCCAACGTCGTATTCCCACTTTACGAGCGAAGCACTACCTGGCCATCCTTGCTACCTGGAACAACTTGCTTTCGCATTCAGTAATTTCAATTTCATTCTTCTTCCTCTCATGGCGTTGCATCCAGCTCCTACTCCTTTTCCTTTGAGGGGAACTAATACCCTTCACGATCCCATTTTCCCTGTTTATTCCTCTCATCGCCTGCTTAACCCTACTCCACCAGCCTCGTTTCCTTCTTCTTTGCGGATCCTAAAGGAGCTTAAGGGTCAAAACCCATATTTTCTTCCCAAAATTCAATGCGTGCGAGAAACCAAAGGTAATTCCTTCCTGTTATTCGATGTGAATCTATCTTGGAATTTTAGCTTGAATAGGGTTTTAGTTTTTGGAAACTGTTTTCGCATCGGAGGGATTGAGTCGTCAAAAAACGTAGGAAGAAAAAAAAAGATATGATGTAATTACTAGGATCGGTTTCATATCTTTTTCTTGTTTTCTCGGTGACGAAAATTTTAAAGTTTTCGCTGTGCGAGTCGAAGTCTTCCTCTTTTTGGTCACTTATGAAATGTCCTGATTAGGATCAAAACGGACAATGCTTTGGAAGCTTCGGAACAGAACTAATAATTTTGGACACACTAGCCGAGATGTGACCAAGAGCACTGAAAATTTATGTAACACTTTGGAGGGGGACATTAAAACTTTTACATTGGATTAGACATTGGAAGGGCATCTAAGTACATTAGCATTTTGCCTATAGAGCACATTCAATAACTATTGCTTTCATAATGTGAAATTCCAAACTAGTGAACATCAAAAGAAAAAAAAAAGTTCCAAATATGTTGCTGCTTGCCAGTAATAATTTCTTATACAGAACTGAATTTGTTCATGCTGCTCTTCGATCTCGATTCTGGTATTCTGTAGGATAATGCTCATATGAACTTATTCAAGTTTCTGACCGCTACCTATGTTCATCTTTGTACATGGACGTGTTAAAGTGATAGTATCTGTGGACTGTGGAGTGATTACGAAGAGGAGCATTAGGTGGCCTTCAAAAACATGTTTCCAAGTTGGATAAAAGCTTAAACCACATCTTTTACAAGATCTGGAGTTTTTTTTTTGTTAAAAAATTGTTTTGGTTTATGCTTCTTTAAAACAAGCTTTTAAAACTGCACACATATATTGTGGATATAGCAATTGCAGAAAAATCGATCATTTGAGGGTGAGGGATAGCACAGCTGGTCCCTTTTTATTCATTTATGCGCAGAACAACATTTGGAGACATGGAAGGAGTAGTATATGATGTATAGGTTGTTACCTTAGTTATATTTGCTAAATCCATGATGATGCCACGCCCATCATGAATTCATGATGAGTTTTTTTTTTTTGCAACTATAAAATCAGGTGCATTATAGTCCCAAACGTCCTTTTGATCTATCTATCCTTAATTATTTTTAGGAAGTTGAATGATTTCTACATGGTTATTGTAACAGTTCTTGCTTTGAGTTGCTGGTTTAATTTCTCTTACTAATGATGATTATTTTGCTTTATGTTCCCAGTGCTAGTACAAGTTTGTTTGTCAACCATTTTCTAATATGTCTTTTTGTCTTCTATTTATATGGATCTGCTTGAATGTTCATTCCTCATTCTGCTTCTGATACATAAGTTTATCTAATTTATTTCCAATAGCTTTCTTGCCCACCCCCTTTGCTCCCTTGCTTTAGGAGCTTGAAGCGATTTTGATAATTTTGAACTATCATTTGGCTTTGTCACGTGAAGAGATCAAAATATTCAGACATTCCCACATTTCAACCCCCCCTTCTCTCTTTTCCCCCCCAAAAAAAAAAAAGAAAAAAGAAAAGAAAAGATCTTTATTGATGTTGAAGGTGTGTACTGATATTGAATGTTTAAACCGTTTCCAATGTGTTGGTTTTGGGTTATATCTTTAGTTGGGTTGTCCGTTTATTAGTTCAAAGGGCTTGTGCTCAAGGTAGTAAAGGTTCTAGATAGTTAGCCATTGGATCTTGAGGCTAGAGGCACTAAATTAGAGGGAGAAACAACTAATGATATATAAGTTTGAGATAGCATTATATGTGTGACTTGAATTATTGGATGGTCTTCTTACCACGTGAAGTTGTGTTTGTTGCAGCCACACCAATTACCAAAGACTCGTGGGAAACTTTGATTTTGAACAGTAAAACCCCTGTCCTTGTTGAATTCTATGCAAGTTGGTGTGGCCCATGCAGGATGGTGCACCGGATAATTGATGAGATTGTGACGGATTATGCTGGCAGATTGAAATGCTTTGTACTCAACACGGACACTGATTTGGAAATTGCTGAAAACTATGAAATTAAGGCTGTACCAGTGGTTCTGTTGTTTAAAAATGGCCAGAAATGTGACACCGTTATCGGCACCATGCCAAAGGAGTTTTATGTGGCCGCCATTGAGAGGGTGCTCAAGTCCTAAACATGGTACTGCACTGCTGACAAATTCCCGGTAAACTGGAATAATGCTTGCATTTGCACCACATGCGAATTTTTGGATAGGCTTTTGCTTTACTGTGTTCTTGTACATATTTAAAGAGTATGCTTGCCTCCAGAAAAGGTTACAATTAGCGAGGTATGATACACTGATATTTATAATCTCCTTAGAAGTATTGCATTCAACTTCAGTAGTTCTTGCAGTTGAACTTGATTGTTGGTCTTTGGAATTCTTTAAATTTGATTGCCTGTTGTTCTTTTTGTTCCTCCGAAGTCCGAACTGAAGCTGTTGTTCTTACTGAAAGCCAGTACTGATTTACCATGTCCCTTCGGGGATATCCGATAAAAAAAAAATTACTGATTTACCATGTTATTAAGCTTAACTTCTTTTAATAAAATCATTATCTAATCTTTCTATTGGCTTTTTCCTTCAAACTTTAATTTTGTTCATTGAATATTTTATTGCGCATATTTCTTTTAATATTATTTCCGAACTCTTCATTGGTAACATAAGATAAAAATATATAATATTATTATTTCTAAGATTATTTTTTTGATTTTTGGTGTCTTAAATAAACCATGTATAACTTTTTTAAAACGTTTTTAAGATTTTAAAACATTTGGTGTGTATTTGGTGTCTTTCCCAATAAGATTTTTTTTTTGGCACATGCTGAGGAATTAAATCCTGAATAGTACTTAAAGAATCTGACTAAAATTTTAAATCATTTGATTATATTATGATGATGGTTAGGCCTAAAAAAATTGAAAATATCCAATTATTTCAATTATATATATTTATGGTTGGTTGTTGGTGATTGCATTCTAGGCCAATCACTTGAATATAAATATTTAAATTCAATAAATTAATTTTGTCATTTCTTTTATATTGTTTGCATATGCACTCTTATCTATGAATAATTATAGAATTATTTTAAATGTTCTTAGTCGATTATTATTATGAGAATAATAATGAATTAAGACTAGTGTGATTTTGATTAATAATCATATGATGATCATGTATAAAAATACAAATTGAAATCATAGGCATTTATTAGAAACTAAGGTGTTGGATCGACCTGTTATTTAATAGCTACATGTACAAAGTCATAAATGTATCTCATTATTATGTCTTTGAGCCTTTAGACCTGAGATTATCATGGATTTTTACATGAGGAATACTGGGTCTTAACATAATCAAAAGTTGCCTTTAATTAGGTAATGAGAAAGGTTGTGATTGAGTATGGGAGAATCTCCGAGGAGGATGTTGAGTTATCAATATGAGATTTGTCCCTCTTAATATGAGAGAGATATCCTTGAGTTGAGTCCTTCAATGGAGTGAGAATGAAAAATGTGTGGTTATATTTTAATGGAAGTAGTTTCATTTGTCTTGTTAGTCAAACTCAGAGATCATAAAAATATAGTTGAACAATATGAGAGTGATAGAAAGGGAAAAAGAAATATCAGGATTCCATAAGAAAAATATTTCCATATTGGATCCCCTCCTTGGGCAATGACTTGCATGCCCAAATGAAATGAACTACATGCCTAAGTAGGGTCTTGTATGGATAATGTTTTTTTTTACTGGGTCTTAATTTATCCTATTCCTTTCTAGAAAAGTTCCTATTTAGAATAGGATATTTTAGAAGTTTTCCTATTTGAACTAAGAGAATAATATTTTATTGATAATAGGATATTTTGAAAGATTTCCTAATTTAATTAGGAGAATATTATTTTATTAAATAATAAAATAATTTGTTTATGTAAGTTAGTAAAAGAAATTAATATATATTAATTTTGAAATATATATAAGATATATATTTGAAATAATTTAAATATTAGATTTAAATTAATTGTGATATAATTTGAATAATATATTTAAATTAATGTATGAATTCATGAACTTACATGTAAACTAAGTAACATTTAATTTAAATAATATATTTAAATTAATGTCTAACTTGGAGAACAAGGAGTTTATCTCTGAAAATAGCAAAGCTTAGGGGTCTCCAAGGTAAATCAGTTATATTCTATACACCACTTTAAAGAGGGGAGTGCTTGTGAGAAAACGCCTTTTTCTATAAAATAATAAAGCGATTATGTCTATGGTTCTCTGAAGGGCAAAAAAGAGTGAAGATATTTGTACTTAAAAAAGGGAAAGTTTCACAAAAATACCAACGAATGAAATTATTTCCAAAAACATCACAAAATTTGCTCTAATGACCAGAAGCTACCAGGGTATGAAATTAAATTGGAGTTTTACAACTCATTAGAAAAGATGAAAAAGCCCTTAAATGCATGAAATGAAAAGAAAGCTTCTTCCATCACACTCATGGCTTCCTTTCATTCTAGGAGCTTCGATCCTCCACCAACCTTGGTGATTTTCTCCCATTAACTGACTAGCAGTACACTCATGTGAGGTAAGAAGCTCTTTTCTACCCTCTTCCTCTTTCCCGTCATCATGGAGTGTTGTGATTTTTTTGAATGGGTATGAATGGGTTTGTTGGTGAACCATTTTTGTGAGGTGTGAATTATCTGAGCATGAAAATGGTAATATTAAGGTGTATGATGCTGGAACAATGATGTTCTCAATAAATAAGACAACCTTTTGGGGGGGGGGGATGGAGATGGAGAATGGGTTTTGGGGTAGGGAATTCTCCCTCTTGGTGCATGAACATATAAAGTTGGTGAGTTTCAAATATGGTTGAAATGTTGTTGCTTGATGCACTGTGAGATGAAAAGATGTTGGTTGAAAGCATCATACTTGATTGAAACACATAGTTTGAATGCAGTGCTTGACTGAACTAGATGAATTGTGTTCCATAAACAATATAGTACATCACCAAAATCTCGGCCTCGATGGGATATGCCAAGTTTCCAGACCTTTTACAGATGTAGTGCTTGATAATGTAATGAAGGACTTTATATTTTGCATTGAGTTTCCTCTCATCAAATATTGTTGCATTTTTTAGTTCATCTACATCCATCAATCTAGCTTTCATGGCATTCTCATCATATCTATTGGCACTCCTAACACTTGTTGGGTGATATGCGAAACTAGGTTCTTCAACCGATGGTAGATGTGAAAATTCCACTAGACTTTTACAATTTAGCACTATCTTCATTCCCCTAATGGTTGATTTTATCACAGCCTGTCTATAGTCAAAGTTCATGTTAGAATAGAAAACATGAACAATCTTTGGACTCCAATCATTGTCCAATTCCAATAAATACCTAAATGGCTCCAATGCAATCCTAATTTCGAAGTTGTTCTCCTCCAAGAATGCTATATTCACCAGCCTACATGGTTTCACACTCATGTTCTTGAACTTCATCTCAAATCTGGAAGTCTCAGCCTTCGTCATCATGAGAGGAGGATGAGGAGAAGGCTCCTACTGAACCCTTCTTTGATTGTTCACCCTTTGGCATTGCGAGTTGGTTTCTAATGTAGAGAGGATGTGGGGGAATCTTTGGCAACTTGACATGGGGTTATGTGGGCATCTTGGGTCTTTAGGGTTATATAAATGGGACCTAGTTTAGCAACATGAGAAGAAGTGCATATTACTATATGGTTGACCAATTCTTTCAAATGGTCGACCATTGATGTAACAATGTACCGAAAGTCAAATTGAAGTTGCAAATCAACCTATCCCATTCGCAAATAACCCATATGAACTTGCATCTAGCAAACCTGTGGAGTTGGAAATGCACGAGGTTAACCTGCTATTACTGGTCCACCCGTATCATTTAGTGGTTGACTAATTAGCTCGCCTTCATCAAATCTCCCATTTACAATTAATAATATACCATCTAAAGTTGCAACTGCATTGAGTAAGTTAACACGAGACAATTGGTCCACTAGTAGCACTTGATGGTCAACCAACTATCCATAATTTATGAAATCTCCCATTTATACTAGCAAATATACCTTTTGAAGGTGCAAATGCAATATCATTGGTCCATAAGTGTCATTTAATGGTTGACCAGATTTACTTCCCATGTGAAAATGCCAATTTATACTTGTAAATGCACCATTTGCAGTTGCAAGTTCCCTAACAATGACCACAAAATACCACTGATCAACTAGTTCCATGACGCGATCAAATTTACCTCCCACGTGAAAACACCAATTTATACTTCCAAATGCACCATTTGCAGCTGCAAGTTGCCTAACAATGACCACAGAATACCACTGGTCAACCAATTACATGAAGTAGCCAACCAAATTTACCTCCCACATGAAAATGCTAATTTATACTTGCAAATACACTATTTGCAGTTGCAAGTTCCCTAACAATGACCATAGATTTCTATGAAGTGGTCGACTAAATTTACCTCTCATGTGAAAACACCAATTTATACTTGTAAATGCACCATTTGCAGTTGCAAATGACTGGCAAAATGTGATTGTCGTTTGCACTAGTCAAATAGTGGCAAATGATGGTTGACCATTTGTGATCGATGGTCAATCACATAACTCTGTAGCCATAAATTTTGTCAAATTTGACATTTAAATTGATTAGCCCACAATCAATACACAGACACACAGTGGTAGTTTCCTAGACCAATTTACTTACAATTATAATTTCCCAACTATCATAAATGTATTACCTAGTAAAAAAAAAAGGAAAATTACCTAACAAGTTCCATACATAGCACTTTGTCTATGATCTCTATTTTCGACGTAATCAAGAGTAACATAACAAAATATACAAAAGTATTCATATATGGCCATATATATATATATATCCATTTGGACCAAGCCATACCAAAATTTCACTGGGCAATATTAGGTCTTCAATATTATCTTCATCACTTTGTCTTGGATATCATTTCCAGGGTGGATGACAAGCCACCAAACAATGTCCTTCCTTAGCTCCATCATGCGAGTCTACATAAGAGTAAAAGCAAGCAAATTAGATGTGAATGATGACAAATGAAAGCATATTAATGTATTAAGGTCACCTTTGTGTAGTGTTTCATGGTGTAATCAACCAATTTAGACCTACTTTCATTGTTCCACTACTGCAACCATGTAATAACATGCATATCGCAATCATGACTGGTAAAAACATATAATGTCAGGTTATCATAATGGCACAATCAAAACATTTGACAACTGTTGAAATTGAAATTTACGTATTAGACTGGCCATGTATTAGCGAGAAATCCATATCTAGGTGGGGCTTCTTATTGCCATACTTCTATAGATGAGTACTTAATAACACATATGCAAGATTGCCTATCTGGAACAAAAAAGATAAGTGAATAGTACAAGCAATCTATAATGGTCGAACCGTAGTTGCAATTCTAAAGCATTTTAGGAACACTAAGCGTTATACACATTCAGGGGCCTTGCTTAGGAACACTAAGCATCACCCTTTCTTGTACGATTCAATCTCTTTGGTCATCCTGTCCAATACAAATGAGGATCAATCATATAGTCTAGGCAATGCATTCTTCTCCCATACAATTCTCAGCAACCTCTCATTGATATTTGTACTAGTTGTGGGACATTGCAATGTCCCTAAACTATACAAAAGGAACAACCACTCAAATGATCATCTCCACCTCTAAACTCACTCATCGTCTTTACCTCAAAGTATAACTTACCATACATCTCTTTTAATTTTTTGAAAGATTCACTTTCAACCTTCAATGTCATTGGCCCACCAATGTCGAGGCAATCCCATCAAATGATTCACATCATTAGGGTTTATTATACGTCGACTCCCTTTTTTGTTGAGGGAGCATGTTATTGGGTCAAAGTGCATTATCAACTTGTGGATAAGCTCCCTCGAAAGATTATCACATTCAATGCTTAGCAATCTCCCAAATCCCATATTATCTACCCTAAGAAGCAATTCATCATTGTTCTTCACGAACTTCACAACCTCCTTGAATTTTGAAGGATAGCATCTTGTGTCAAAAGGTGTCTACACATGAAAATTGTATTAACACAATACCAGTTAAAGAATGAGTGAATCAAAGATATCATTGCATACCATATATGTCTTTACTTCCTTCCCTTCCTTTGCTTTCTTTTGGTACTCAGCCTTCTTCTCGTTCCCCATTTGTTCCCAAGCTTTGGCACATACAATGTTAAATGCTAATAAGTCTCTATACTTCCCTTTGTTTTTCTTACAAAATTCTTCCATGAAAATCTTCTTCCCCCTACCTTTCCCTTTATCCATATCTTACACCTGCATGATTCAATTAATAGTTGCAAAAAAGTGATTTTCAATTGTAAAACAACTATCTTTACTTGCAAATAAGCATATCCTTTGGATTAGTTTCACCAAATCCATAGTTAATTGTAGATAAACAATTCTTACTTACAAACACACCATCTTTACTTGCAAAATGAGCAATTCATTTCGAACAATTTGCACTAGTTTTTACTTAAATTGATTAGTAAGCATATTTCACCTGAAAACACACCATCTTCATTTGTAAATTTCCATTGATCAATTGCAAATCCACCAAAACCACTTTCAAAATGACAATTAGTTCAATAATAATATATCATCTCATCCCATGTTCTTCTAAGTGCCAATGTTAATCAGTCATTCATTTTGCTATAAACCTAAATCAATTGCAAATTTCTTGGCATACATTGCAAATACAATGACAAAACAAGTACAATCACATGTACTCATGACTCAAACCAACTATACACACAACTTAACAAACACATGCAACTCATTTCGTAGAATAAGATGAGGGTAGGGTTACAGAACATGCCTTGATTGAAAGCTCGAACCACTGCGACAATCAACTACCCAATTGGTCTATTAGAGATGGCACGAGCAAACCACACAGAGAGTGAGAGATGAAGCCACAGTCTTGATTTTCTGCCATAGAGCAGTGTGCAAGAGAGAGAGATAGCGTGGTAGAGAGAGCACCGTATTTTGATCTCTAAGAGGTTTGAAATAGAAAGAGCTATGCAAGAGACAGAGCGCGACAGAGAGAGCGAGAAGTAGATCACTTTTGAACGAGGGGAGGGAGAGTGTGCGTTTACGTTATCCAGGGTTATTTTAAGCTTTTCCAACGAATTGAAAAATTCCAATTTCATACCCTAGTTGCTTTTGGTCATTAGAGCAAATTTTGTGATGTTTTTGGAAATAATTTCATTCCTTAGTATTTTTGTCGAATTTTCTCCAAAAAAATGCCTAAGTTAAATAAATGTAAAAATTAATTGAAATTTTTTTTATATATGACAATAATTCTATGTGAAACAATTAGGGTGGAATCTTCTAAATGCCTTTACTCTAGTATACTATATTAACATGTCAAAAATTTTTATTCGTACAAAAGTAAAAAAAATCACTGATTGAATTTAGTGAGGTCAGGTACCACGCAATCATTACATTGTTTATCTGTCATTTATAATATTCACATTTAATCTTTGACAATTTATTTCGGTAAAAAATTGAAGAAAAGAAAAGGAAAAAAATCTTATTAAAGGACCTATATGTGCTAATATTTATGGTAAAGAACCTAAGAGGTCAAAATTGTTTTGAATGACTAAAAAAGAATTAATTAACTGTTATATCTTTATTAAAACAAATGGCCCCAACATTGCGACTATGGTGGTTCTTATAAAAAATAACTATTGTTGACCAAACAAAAGAGAAAATAAGTATGTATATTGTTATGTTTTCTGTAATCTTTTTTGTGACTTAAAATTGTTAAACTCTAGTATACTATATTAACATGTCAAAAATTTTTATTCGTACAAAAGTAAAAAAAATCACTGGTTGAATTTACTGAGGTCAGGTACCACACAATCATTACATTGTTTATCTGTCATTTATAATATTCACATTTAATCTTTGACAATTTATTTCGGTAAAAAATTAAAGAAAAGAAAAGGAAAAAATCTTATTAAAGGACCTATATTTGCTAATATTTATTGTAAAGAATCTAAGAGGTCAAAATTATTTTAAATGACTAAAAAAGAATTAATTAACCATTATATCTTAATTAAAACAAATGGCCCCAACATTGCGACTATGGTGGTTCTTATAAAAAATAACTATTGTTGGCCAAACAAAAGAGAAAATAAGTATGTATATTGTTATGTTTTCTGTAATCTTTTTTGTGACTTACAATTGTTAAACGAAATGGACGGCGCTACATAATCTTGTAGAATTTTAGTAAGAGTTTAGGGTTTGATTTATATATATATATATATATAAAAGCAATATTACAAAATATTACAAACGTATTGTCTTTTTTTTTTTTTACCAATAAACGTATGATCAAAGTAGATCTTTTTTCTTATTGAAGTTTATATGATGAGTTTAATTTAATTTAATTTTTTCTCACACTTTTCATCATTAGTAGACCAAGGAAAAAAGAAAGGGAAAAAAAGAACAAAAAGAATAGAACAAGAATAAAATGATATTTTTATGTTGTCAAAATAGCTAATTATTTTTACTCTTGCAAAATAATTATAATTTTTATTATCCTTTACAATAAATATTGACTCATAAAATTTTTATTGAATTTTTTTCAAAAGAAAATTTGTAAGTAAGGATCACCATTCACCACTCATTTTTTTCTTAAATTCAGGTAAATAAAAATATAAATTATTTTAGTTGAAACATAGACTATATCAATTATATGATATAGTCTGTGAAATGATATTTTTATGTTGGCAAAATAGCTAATTATTTTCAGTCTTACGAATAATTATGATTTTTATCATCCTTTACAATAAATATTGACTCATAATTTTTATTGAAATTTTTTCAAAAGAAAATTCACCACTCATTTTTTTTAATTCAGGTAAATAAAAATATAAATTAATTAGTCGAAACATAGACTATATCAATTAATTTCTTTGAAATTATTATAAGAATTTTATATAAAGAAGAGATTTGAAGAATATTATTAATATTAATTAAATATTAGAAATTGATGACAATTTTAAATAAAGAGATACTACATAAAAACATTAGTATATAATTTATCTATTTATGGTTAGTTTCATGTTTTATTTTGTAAGCATAGTCAAAAATATAGTCAAACATTAATATACTCTAATTTAAATTTAAATTTTCAGGCTTCAAGGCTACAAAAGTGAAGTCTCAGAGTCAGCAATCGGCATTTCATTTCCTGTCAATGCAAGAAATCCCACTTTATCAATCTTGGTCCTATTTCTTCTACTTCAGCTTGCTCTCTCTCTCTCTCTCCCCCATAATTCCCACAGGTGCCCTTCCTCTTGTTTGTTCATACAATTTTTTACAGTCAATCCGTTCCTTTTTGCTATTCGGGGATTATCAATTTTTTTGGGGCTTGTTTAATTGCTCGGGAAAAAATCCAATTAGCTTGACTTCTTGTTTTACTTGATTTAGCTGTTAAGCTTCTCTCCTACCCTTCTTTTAGATCATAAAACTCGTGTGAGCTTGTGGGTTTTGAGTTCCCTCCTTTTTTCTTCGCAGGACTTATACTTATCTACCCCCAAGATAACCCAGAATGCGATAAAGATTAGCCAGAGCTGAAGACTCTGCTCACTAACCTGTAAAGATGAAAAATTTGAGTCGACTTTGGTATTTGTTTAAAATTATATATTCTCCCTATTACAGTTGTGCTTAATTTCGCTTTATCAGACCGAAATTGGTCAAAATATTATTCGCGTTAATTTTAAGAACGTTAGGTTGAAATACGGTGTTGTAAGAACTTTTAGAACTTGCATAGGATTTTTTTTTAATTATTTTTTTAAAAATGTTTTATGTTCTTTAATTTGGTGATTATAGAATCTTGATATCCCTTACTGGCTGTGGTGCATGGTGAGAGTTAAGGTGAGTCATTGTGGAATGTTATAATGAACTGGACTCATGAGCACTACAGGAGATTTAAAGTCATTTTTTGCCTTGATTTTACAGTCTTTGAGCATCATTTAGGATCTAGAATCTCATTCTTACAGTTCCCTTACCATTGTTTTGGATCATACAATCTATAATGTACATCAACGTTTCATTAGCTTTCTTGGCCCCTGAGTGATTTTAAAATTTTAATTACTAGTTGTTAGTCCTGTATCTGCTGCACTGAGACTCTTGACTGGTTTCTGATTGAACAGCAGAAATATTTTCTTTTGTTTTCATTTTGCTTATTCGGTAGGTCTTCTTTCCTTTTTCCTTGCTTGTACAATGACTTGGCTTATGGCTGGGACTTCCATGCTTGTAACCTTGCCATATTCATGAGGATATAAAATGATGTTTATGGGGAATTTATGTGTTTGATGATGTCTTTGAAACATTCTATGCAGGAACTTCTGTGAGGTGAAATGATGACGGCCCCAAATAAATCTACATCAATAATGTCTTCAGACTTGTCAGAACAGAAGGACAAAGATATAACTGAATCAAATGCTAACCTGCTTCAATGTCCTTTAAACCAGCAACTTTCTAGCTCCTTGGATGGCCCAGTGGCAATCCTTTGGGATATTGAAAATTGTCCTGTTCCAAGTGACATGCGCCCTGAAGATGTTGCTGGTAATGTAACAATGGCTTTGCAGGTGCATCCAATAATTAAAGGAGCTGTTGTCATGTTTTCTGCTTATGGGGATTTCAATGCCTTCCCCAGGCGACTTAGAGAGGGCTGTCAACGAACTGGTGTTAAACTAATTGATGTTCCCAGTGGGAGAAAAAATGCTGCTGACAAAGCTATCTTGATTGACATGTTCTTGTTTGCCCTTGACAACCGTCCACCTGCTTCTATAATGCTGATATCTGGAGATGTTGATTTTGCTCCAGCACTTCATGTTCTTGGTCAACGGGGATATACTATCATTCTTGTCATCCCTGCCGTGGTGGGTATGTCAACTGCCCTTAGCAATGCTGGTAAATTTGTCTGGGATTGGCCTAGCATTGCTCGTGGAGAAGGCTTTGTGCCCCCCTCAGAGGCTCTGTTGCCACCTCATGTAGTTCCAATTGAGGTTACTGGACATCCGATGGGGTGCTATATCAATAACAACCTGGATGGACAACATGAAGAAGAAGCTATTGTTTATGGAGGGATCTCACAGAATAACTCCAAGTGTTCATCTTTTGTGTCACAACCTTTGTCTGAATACAACAGTGATACATTGAATGCATCTTACTCTCCAACAGCTTTGAGGTCGCATAGCCTTCCATCTAAACTGAACAATGTTTCAGCAGGACCTATGTCTTCTTCTAGTGACCAAAATGAATGCCCATTGTGGGTACAGCCTGGGGATTTGAATGGTGTCAAGAGTCAGCTAGTAAAGTTGCTTGAACTTTCTGGAGGATGCTTGCTTCTGGCCCATGTTCCAGGAGAGTATCAGAAATATTTTGGGGGGCCACTCTCTGCATCTAAATATGGGGCACGCAAATTAGTGAATCTTTTCAAGAAAATGGGTGATGCATTTTCTGTGGAAGGAGAAGGACCCCGGAAATTTGTATCTCTCCGAAACTGGAAAGCTTGCCCAAGTGCGCCTCCTTTGTCTCAGGCGAGTAATGATAAGAAAGAAAAGGGGGCTCAGGAAGAGAAAGTGAATATCATCACTGCTGGTTGCTCTGCAGATGAAGAAAGAATAGTCATAGAAAAGCATGATGAGAGAAGCAGCATAGAAAAGGGTCACCAAGGGAAAGCAGCCAGATGTGAAATCAACGAACGAATGCTTGAGCAATTCAAGCATGAGCTGCAAGAGATTCTCGTAATTTATTCTTGTCGAATATTCTTAGATTGTTTTGATGACATTTACCAGCTACGATACAAGAAGCCACTGGAATACCAGAGACTTGGCGTGGACAAGTTAGAGGAGTTGTTTGAGAAAGTGAATGATGTGGTAGTATTGCATGAAGAGCCAGTGAGCAAAAGGAAGTTCCTGGCTGCTGTGGGTGGTTAGAAAACTTGAAGTTAATGCTCAAGGAACTGTTATATCGTTTTAACTTTTCTGGTGTGCTTAGCTTCATTTACCAAGAACGGTCAGGGACTTCTTTCTCTCTGCCATCCTCATTCTCTTTATTGTCAAGGGATATGCAGGACTTATGTGCTTTTTTACTGTCACCTGGCCCTGCATGGATTTGAATCTGATTTAAAATTTCTCTTGATACTTGTCGGGTTTATGCCTATTTAGTAGCCTTTTGTCATTTTGTTTTTTTAATATTACGTGAGGTTCTATTAACTTTACCTATGAATATAATTTATGATGTTTCTGTTCTTCCATTATTCTAAAACCTTGCTATCTGTATATAAATATTCTGTAAACAGTAATACCAATTGTATTGGATAAAATTTCTCATTATACGTCTGTCTTCACTATTAGGCCATGTAAGATTTAAATTAAATCCAACGAATGTAAAGTCAGTATGGGAGGGCTTCCCAACAATTTCTGTTGTAGCCAAAGAAGGTCAGATATTGACCTAGATACAAGATTATAATATGATTCAGGCATTGCGATACAACAAAATTATGTAGTGTTCAAATGAAATTTGGAGCATCATGTCGTGTCTAATATTGACACAAATATAGGATAAAATATGATATGAACACTACAAGTAAACAATGTATAGCCCAGGTGCAGTTCAAAAGTGTTGTTTTGTGTCTCATTCGACCCAGTCAAGTCAAGCTCCATTTTGAAGTGTCAGTGCTTCGCATGTTAGCGCTGATGAAGCCAATGATTGATTTAGACTGAAAAAATATTTTCTGGGGACTGTGGGGATCCTGTCTCAAGTAAGAAGCTTCTACTGCAATATGACCTGGATGTACTTGAAGAAGAAGCCAGATATCTTCCATCTCCACTGTGTTCATTTCTCTGTAATTTCCCCTTGCTTCTTCTGCCTGCTTGCTGATTTGCTCTATATTCTTCATCTTCAACAGCTTGCAGAAATCCACTGTGCATTGGTTCTGAAGTCTCATACAGAAGTCTAAGGACCTGCTTTATTGAAGGCCTTGCCCTGCCTTCTCTCTAGGTGCACCATCCTACAATAGAGACCACTGTTTGGAGCTGATCCAAATCAAAAGATTCCCTCACATTGGGATCCACTAACTCCATCAATCTTAATTCAGATTCCATGAATGGTTGTGCCCATTCTACCAAATTTTTATTATCTTGAACTGCTCGTCTTCCTGTCACAATCTCTAGTAGTAGCACACCAAAACTGTAAATATCACTTTTCTCAGTAAGTTCTTGTGTAACTATATATTCCGGATCCATATAACCTGGAATGCATTTTATATCTAGACTTAGCAATATCCATGAAAATTCCTGTTCAATGAGTAACCCATCCCTAGAAAAAAAGGAAAATAGAAAAAAATTAAGATTTAATTAATTTTACACCTGGAGTTCCCCGGATATCAGTATTTACTGGTTCAAAGCATATGGAACCATCTTTGGAAGCATGTGCCAGGCCAAAATCAGCTAACTGTGAAACAAAGTAATGCAGGAAAGCAGAAATTAGTCCAATGCAGCTAATGGGGCAGTTTAAATTTTACTTGATTCACATGAAAACATCATATTAGAACTGTGTGCGACAATCATAATGTGATATATATATATATTCAACTAGAAAATTGCAGGTATTCAGACAATTAAGGCCTGTTTGATAATGTTTTCTACTTTCTTGTTCTCAAAACAATTTTGTAAAACTGTTTTTGAGAATAAGTTTTGAAAATAAGAAAATAAAAAAATCTGTTTAAATGATTGTTCTCAAAATCATAACTAGTAAGTAATAGATAAGTTATTCAAAATTTATAACTTTACCATTAATAAGGTGGGTGTTTTTCACCTTTTCATTTGTTTTTCAGAACAAAAAACTACAAAACAACTTAAAGTTGTTCTGAGTTTTTTGTTTTTTTGTTTTTCTATTTTGCAGAACAGTTTATAAAAAACAGGTTTACCAAACAAGTGTTTTTGTTTTTCTATTTCCGAAAATAGAAAAACTGTTTCAGAAACACGAATCAAACAGGCCCTTAGATTCTGATAGTTACCGAACCTTCGCAACAAATTTTTCATCAAGTAAGATGTTGCTGGACTTGATGTCCCTATGGCAGAGAGGAGGATCACAATAGAAATGAAGGTACTCCTGCACGTGCAAACAAAAAAAAAAGAGATTGAAAAAAAATTTATAAAACACGAAAAAGAAAGAAGTAAAACACACTGATAAAGTTTAATATAAAAAAATTTACCAGTGCATTTGCCACGTCAATGGCAATTTGGATTCTTGTTCGCCAACTTAGAGGTGTTTTACCAGGGGCTGCATAAAAATGCGAGTGAATTCAATACAATAAATGAAATAAGTTTAAGGTTTTAAGAGGAAACTACCTATTTCATTGATCTCTATTCTGTGATAATTCAATTCAATGGTAATATTTTGCTGAACAATGTTGATTATTTTCATTTTCATTATTGCTGAAGCAACTGAGTTAGAAACACATGCTTCCTAGAAATATAGAAAAAGAAACACACACAAGATGCACATTAGCATGCACAAGAGAGGAGTAAATTTCTTTAGTGACCCAACCGAATAATATCCTCAAAAACAGTACTAGAAAAGTTGTACAGCTATGGAGATTTGAAAGATGTACAATGAAGATGATCTTTTAAGCTTCCATTTTCCATGTACTCGTACATCAGAAACCTGCCATGAGACAAGCAGAAGAGTTTGGTTCATAGGTATAGATGGTCAAAATGAACACATGCATGCAAAGACAAACAAATACCTCTCATGTTTTTTAATGCAAAATCCTCTCAATGAAACTAGATGGCGGTGATGAAGCCGAGCAACAAGCTTTAGTTCTCTACAGAACTCATCCCCCCCTAGCTCAGATGCTTTATCCATACGCTTTACCGCTGTCACTAAACCATCACTAAAATGAGCTTTATACACTGTTCCAAATCCTCCTTGCCCAATCAGGGTGTTAAAATTATCCGTGCCCTTCTTAATCTCACTGTAGTTAAATTTTCGAAATGTAGATGAAGGACCTGTGTAAGTTCCACACACACACAAACATAGAAAAAATGAGAGAATTAAAGAGCTGTTAAGCATATGCCTTCTCCAAGGAAGGAATTTAAACAAAATAAAAGCCAAAACCATACCATCCTGAAATTTCCATGTTGCACAAGGAGGTAAGGCTTTGGAAGAGGTTTTACTTAAATTATCAGGCCCCTCCAGCTCTCTGCTTTTTTGACGAATTAATACCATCAAGACTACGAGCATCATAACTGCAACGGCTGTGATGGCAATACCAATACCTGGAATTAACGTCAAGTGGTATCCATGGTGATTTCTTTTAAGTGGTACACCTAACAACAATGGACTTGGGCTATCAGCAACCAGAGGACTTGGAGAAGCCTCAGGAGTTGGTAAATGGGATGGCTCTGAACCTAGCATCAAAGATGCAACAGTATGATCGGTCATGTTTAACTTCATTGAGCACAATTCAAAGACTTCAATATGCAGGATGCAAGACTACTCAATTGGGCATGGAACATAAGAGAGCAGTCATGTCACACATTATGGAACAAAACTAGCCTTCTTCCAGTATTTTCCAAGCATAATTTAATTCTGGAACAACACAAGAATACAGTTCCCATTTCTTGCTAAAGCAAGATCCTAGATATACCAACAGAAAGGGACTTGCACTTGTCCAACCATGCTAGTATTATATAGAGGCACTGGTATAGCAAATGAAGTAGACAAATCACCAAATTTTATTGGCTTCACATCTCATGTCGGTAAGAAACAAACAAACATGTCTCACGCACACACTTCTTTAGGCCTTCGCATAAACACATGGACACAGTCAAAAAGTCAGAAAGCCAAAAAGAAAGAGCATCATAACAATTATGATTACCATTCTTAACAACAGGCCCAAGAAGACCTTGTACCCCAAAGAAACAGCTCGCAATTTCAATAGTAGACATTTCATCAACTTGGCTTGCCAATGCAGTAAAAGTGGCATCACGGCATGTACTTAATGTGATATTATCTTGTATACCTATTAGGTTATGTAGGTAACCAATACCAGCATTCAAACATTTCTTGCAATCACTTTCCTCTACAAGAGGAACTTTGCAATTTTCTGTGACCTCTCCAAATCTGGGAGATTGCAGCATCTGTGTGACAGTAGTTCTACCTCTACACTCATAATTAACTGGGATTTTTGTCCCAAAACCGCAGAAAACAGCTGCATTTGGTGGAACTCCATAGAGTTGCAAGGTTTCAGATATGGTCTGGAGGCAGATGTCAGAAGTATCCGGAGGGACCCCAAGGTTGGTTGATGCATTTGCATATTGAGCAACAGAAACCGCAATATTAGCGTTAATGTAGCGGCAACATTTATTTCTGTCATCTTGGTTGGAGCAGACAGAGGATGCCAGTGTAAAGTTTGAAGTACTTAAATCCAAAGGACAATCTGTAAAAGCAGCGGCAATATGAGATCATTAGTCTCAGTTTTAAATCCATCGCCTGCAATGCCAATCTTTTGCTGCTGATAGATTACAAAGTTTGGCTACCTCTCACATTAAAAGGAAATAAATGAGAAGGTGGAATTGAAGATTAAAAATAACAAGACTTTATTTTATAAATTAATTTCCACTTCAGAGCATAGTCATAATCAGACTGCATCAATTTATAGGACTTACACAACATCATTTAAGAAACCAAATTACAGTACGACAATGCCATAGAGTCATCAGAATACCAGAATTGAATATACAACATTTGCCAATAAAAAGTACAGCAGAGGATGCAAGACATGCAGGGGTTTCAGCAAACTCATCTAATCACTGGTCTAGAGTACGTGGCACAATTAAAAGTTAAAACTATGCTATATATGCAGACTAGACGTCCACAAACTTTATAAGTTTAGTAACTGTTATTTACAGGACATGGAAGTTTCAGCTACTGCAATTCTAAATTTTATGTCAACATATTAGAAGCAAAAACACCTATCTATGGCTACAAGTTTATTAAGATACTTCTTCCTGCCTTAATGCAATCCTTCACAAATGACTATAAGTTCAGACTACAGACATTTTTTAGGTTATAAGCACAAAGGGATAAGCAATGCAATAATTGCAAATGTGCAAATGTCGCACTAATATCAAATAAAACAAGGCTTACACAAACAATGCCACTCGTTCCCAGATTATCTGTGATGGGTGATAAAGAAGCAGCCACAAATTTTGATTATAAAAGGAGAATCAAAAGCTCGAGCCAAGGCATTTCTTTCTCTTCTCAACTCACTCCCAGAAAAGACGCAAGCCAAGAGGATGATAAAGCACAACTAAGAAAGGAAAGAACTATTAAATGAACTAACCCGACGACATTATTGCAGGAAGCTGCACTCCCAAAATGGCCAAAAGCCCAAACAACGAAAAGGCAACCCCACGGAGCATAGTTGAGTTGAACTTGAACATGAAGAAATTACTTCAAGGCAAGTAGAGAAAAATGCACAGGAAAGCTTATATTAGCCCATAAATGAAAACCCCTTGAATCAACAACTCCCAAAGAAACATAAGACGGTGCTGCAAGGGTTAAGAGAGACCGGAGGGCAGCAATATCAGCGTCTGCGAGTGACACACCAGAGTGTGTGGGAGCGCGTGAATGAGTGTGTCTGTACTGTAAAATGACCCCCCACTACAGGCTTCGAGTAGAGAGACTAGTTCTAAATAAATGCACAGAGGATGGGACCCAGAGCCTCCTTGGGAATTACTAATATGGGGTCACCTTCTCCATCAGCTACAGATTCCCAGGGCTGCAAAGTCACGCTCTTTTGGGGTGGGCTGTTGGCAAGTAGCCGCCTTCTCAAAAAAAACAAATTTCTAGCCACGGTAAACTAGTGGAATTATCTGCTTCGAAGGAGAAGTTTCTTCCCAGTTGGACGTAAGAAGGTGTAGGAATAGGATATCTCAGCGGTAATATGTCCCGATAAGTTCAAGGAGACGGTAATTTCAAAGAGAGAAAAATCACGTGTAAGGTAAATTATACAAATAGCCAAATCGATTAAAGGAAAATGTGAAGCTTTACCAGGAAAACAAAATGTGAAGCTTCTTTATCCTGGCTTATAGCTTCTTTGTCAATACTACGAGGCTTCACATAAATGTTTTTGCTTCTTTTTCTGTTTTGGTCTGGTTTGGATTTGTGAGATTTAAATGAACAGCATAATCAATTGGGAAGAATTATTGTTTTCAGATTCAGACAGATAGATAAGTTTTCTTAATTCTCAGATATTAATAAAGCTTAATGATTGAAGACAGAATAGTAATAATTGGATTATGAGGTAGCTAGCTAACAGATTATCAAGTGTAATGAATGATTGATTTGATGTTTCAACAAATTAATGCGTTTCAATTTGGGTGTCAATATTCCATCAGCCAAGAAAAATTTGGCTGGCAATATATATTTTTTCTAGGGCTGTCATTATTATTAAGTATACTTTTAGTTGTCTTGAATTTATAAAACTCATAATAAGAAAAAAAAAACTTTGCCATAATGAAATTTTACAAAAATCTTAATATTTTAAATTATAACCAAATCGTTTAAAAAGTAAATATTTTAAATTTTAAATCTTTAGATATACTATTTCTTTCTATCATACAATTTGGAGAGAAAGACCACACACTATACAGCTCAAACATAACCTCGAAGGTTTCTCTCAAAGACCACAAAATATGAGGATGCCAGTTTCCTGTAATTTTTTCTTCAGTCAAAATGTTATCCATTCATTCAGTCGAATGATTGAGGAGAGGGTTGAAATTTACATGTCTTTCTTCTTCTTCTTTTTTTTTTGACCAAAAAATTTGCATATTAAAACGCCTCATGTAATTTAATTTAATGAAACAATGCATTTCCAGTTTTGGATGTGCGGAAAAATCTGATGATTGGAGATTTTTCCACCAAGCTGCACCATTTTCTCGGGGCTTCTTTTTTTTTTTTGGCCAAACTTTTCTGGGGTCTTCAAAAGCTACGATCTAGGGAAAATTTTCAGACCATGCAGATGACGAGATTGGCTAAAACTTTTCATTAAAGTCTTCCCTTTCTTGATTAGAGATGAAGGGAAGAAGCAACTGGGAATTACCCACATAACTATATTCATATTTTCAAGCTATTTCTTCTAATTAACTAAATGTGGATCTCAGGCTTTACACGACTCAAACAAATTTGTGAGAAAAACTAGTTACATTTTTCAGTGAATAGTGCAGTTTTCTATAATTTTTAATATATTGATTTCTTTTAGACCAACACTAAAAAAGAAAAACCATAAAATGCAATGTCCTTGTTATCTACAGTTACACATCCATACTTCTTACCTATGTCAACATCTCCCAAACAAATAAAAAGCTAAAGGTGTCTCATGGATAAGTGACATGATTTTGATGGCTGATGCTAATGTTTACATTTTATTTTGCTAATGTGAAATGAATTTGTATGGATTTCATTATTGGTTATTGGCTTTGAAACAATAAATGTCACTCTGCATTTTTCTTGGATTAAAAATATTAGAACAAACTTTTTAGTTTAGTACAAAAAAGGGAGGAAAATGGTCCTCAAACGTTGTCCAAAGAAAAGAATAGATGTAAGAGAGTTGGCGATCAGTAGTTTTGTTGAGACAAGAAAAAGAGTGAACTGAAGAGTGGTCCCTCAATTGGAGCAGCATATACATATACTTCTTAATCATTTTCATGCATATTCTTGTCCTCTTTCTGGTGTTTTTGTCCCATACATCCACTCTTTCACGTGACACACATTTTTATTTTATTTATTTATTGTTCAACCAGCTTTTAAGGGAGTAGACAATGAAAACTTTGTTTTTTTTTTGTAAAAAAAGAGCTTAAACATGCAGACATTCTTGTTGGGCCTTTTGACATTTGGGTCTTTTTTAAAAATGCCTCAGTCCTTTCTATTTATAACTTATAACAAGGGGGAGCAGCCAAAAAAACCTTATAACAAGGGGGAGACTTGGTTACTTGGGTCTCTTTATCGTTTCACTACAAAAATATGGATACAATTCAGATTTTTTTATTTTGAATATTTTATTTTCTTACAATTCGTAATATTAATATATGGGGGTTTCGAGTTTTTCAATCTATCAAGTAAAGCAACAGAACCTGGAATGACATGGTTAGCCTAATCTGAAAGGCACGCAAGCCAATATTTTCCCTCTGATTACATCTCAGCAACACTATTATTATGAGACAAGAAGGCAACATGCAATTACGTTATCCACCATGACACAACAAATTAAATTAATTATGATACTACATGTTCTTTTTAAGGTTTTATCTTGGAAAGGCTCTCCATGGTCTCTTTCTCACGGTCTAAAATTTGCGGCAAATGCATTTTTATAAATCAAGATTTGAAATTTCTATCATAAAATGGAAATAATTAAATTAAGAGAGAGTTAACAAAAGATAATGATGCAACTTGCATCTCAAAACATAAGATCTCTAGTTCTGACCCTTGAGAATTAATGCAGCCATATTAAACATTTTGTGGTAGAGATTTCAGATTAGTTTGCACCCAGTTAAATACTCCGATTAAATTGAAGTAGATCTAAAATATCAGGTCCAAACATGAAAAAAAAAGACATAAATTTATTTTATTATAATAATAATAATCTCTACGTACAACTGGTAGTAGAAGATATAAGAATTCAAAGCAAGCAGCTTTCCAGTGGCAAGGTAAGAAAAAAAATCAATATTTAATCTTCAAACACATATGAAGAGGCAACGAAGAATATACCCATTTCAAAAAGGGTCACGATGGGAGAATTTTCCTTCCTTCTTTATTTATCATCTTTGTGTAAGCTACACACCAAAGTGGAGTACCCAAATTGGTAAGGTCTAGACCCTCTATAAATCGTCCATGTTCCTTCTTCTCATCACTTTATAGCAAACAAAGAAATTAGTCCCATCTTTCCTCTCTCTTTCCCTCTCTTTAGAAATAAATAAATCATGAAGGCATGCAAATTTTCTCTTAATTTCTTCATAATGCTGATCCGTTTCTGCTCTCTTCTAACGCATTAACCTTGTTCATTGATTCTCATTTCATTTTGCAGATACTAGCAGTTGCCACATCTTTTCTTGCATTGGCTCTACTCCTCCACCTATCCTTTGCTAACAAGGTAACAAAATGAACTCCTTCAACCTACCTATGATCTCCCTACTAATTAATACTTGAAGTATATGCTGAATACATCAATGCTATCCAAACAAATTAAAACACGAAGATATAATTACTTTACAAATAATGTATCTACATGCATATGGTAAGTTAGAAAAATATTGAGCTTTAGGATCCCATTTATAAGAAAATAGGAGAGACATTTGCCGTGAAAGATTATCTTATGAAAAGAAGATATATAATGAAACGAATGTAATGTAATAATAAAAAAACATGATAAGCACAACACAAAACAATTATACTGGGCAGCAATTTAAAGTGCCATGTTTTGTTTCTTGTACGCATATCAACATCCATTTACTTCTTAATTTTGAATATATATGTAATTAATATTATATATGTATTAATTGACTCTTTTTATCTTTGCCCTGTGATTAATCACTGAACAGGAAGGAGACACATGCATAGCAAACAGAAACTGCGATTCTGGGTTGCACTGTGAGACTTGCGTGGCAAACGGAAACATTCGTCCCAGGTGCACTCGAATCCAACCAATCATTCCCACTTCTAAGGTGTTTATCAGAAATAATTTTTAATCACTAGAAATTTATACTTATGATAAGCTTTTTTCACAGCAAAATCGTTTCTGGGTTTTGAACAGGTGAAAGGTTTGCCGTTTAATAGGTATTCGTGGTTGACAACTCACAATTCCTTTGCTGTTCTGGGACAGAGATCGGCGACGGGATCGGTGATTCTTTCTCCGACGAACCAGCAGGACTCTATTACTGCTCAACTCAAGGTGTGTTCTCTTCTCGATCTCTTGTCCCGTTCTTTTTCTGATAATCACCGATCTTTCTCAAGTTGGAGCTTTGAGATCTAGAAATACGAATTTTGATACTTTATAGCAATTTCAAGCATTTGGACGGTGATCACTTGTTCTGTGTCTCATTATGTTCTGTCTGGTTTGTCAAACTTAGACCATCAGTGTTTGGTAGTTAGGAGAACCTGAGAAAATTAGAGCCTAGGAAAGGAAAATAATTATTTTCTTTCAAAACAAGTCCCTTTTATGAATAATTCAAAATATGAAATTTTAGGTGACGAATGGGATACATGTCTGTGGGAATTCATATATAATATTTTCAATTAATTGAAACAATTAGGATTTCTTTATATGGTTGAATAGTTCCATACATAATAATTTAGATCAATTGGTTAGCCTGAAAAACAACTTTATTGAGGGAAGACTTTTGGAATATTTCTTTGCATTGTATTATAGTTTTTTTATGTATATCTCTAAAAGTCTTTGTTGGGCACTTTGTTAAGCATGACTTTTAATGAGAGAACTCTTTTTTTTTTCTTTAGTTTGAGTCAAACAACTCGAACGGGAGACCTATAGCCCTTCTTTAATTTACACACACATGGTTTTTTTCCCATAATTTCATGACATATTTTTAATTATTAAATAGGATTTTATTCTAATGTGCTGCGTTACAGCCTAACTGCCATGTGATTGTTGAATAAATTGGGTTAATTAAGAATCTACATGTGAATGAACTATATATTATTAACATGCATGTTGTTTTATTAAAAAAAAGCAAAAATAAGAATTAACTTTTAGTTTTTTATTTGCAGAATGGAGTAAGAGGATTTATGCTGGACATGTATGACTTCCAGAATGATGTTTGGCTATGTCACTCATTTGGTGGCAAGTGCTATAACTTCACCGCCTTTGTAAGTCTATATAGACAAATCATGTTTTTCTAACTAATTACTGACAAATTAAGATATATGCACAAATTTTAAATATTTAGAGATTCATTGTCAAGTAGTTATTTCTACATGGGTTTTCTCTATAATCTTGTCAAAAAGATAATATCTTTTCTTATTAACTTAAAATGAATCATGCACTCTAAAAAACTGGTGATTATCAGAAATCATTTTGGAAGATGATTGTTGTATTAATTATTTTCTTCCATTTATTCTCTTCATCTACAGTTAAAATGTGAAAGATAAAGGATCAATGGTAATTCACATAAAATGTTGAAATTTACCGTAATTAATGAGGATAATGGTAAAAACTATTAAAATTTTTTAACAAGTTAAATAATCTAACCAGCTTTTACCTCATTTTCTTAATATATGTAACACAACTAAAAATTACCTATATATTTTGAATTGGAGGGAGTAGTAATGAAAAATAATAAGTAGTATCTTCTCTTATTAATTTAAAACTAAAATGAACCATGCACTCTAAAAAGCAAGTAATAAGAAATCAATCTCGAGATCAGATTCTCTAATTAACCTTGATGACGTATAGTTAAGCTGAATATATAGTGAATAATGCAGCAACCAGCCATAAACGCTCTGAAAGAGATAGGAGCATTTCTGGAAGCAAACCCTAGGGAGATAGTGACGATTATGATAGAGGACTACGTGACTTCACCGAAGGGCCTGACGAAGGTGTTTGATGCAGCTGGTCTGAGAAAATACTGGTTTCCAGTATCAAGAATGCCCAAAAATGGAGGAGACTGGCCCACTGTTGATGATATGGTAGCCCAGAACCAGCGTTTACTAGTCTTCACTTCAAAATCAGCCGAGGAAGCTTATGAAGGAATAGCCTATGAATGGCGATACATTGTGGAAAACCAATGTAAGAACTTCTAAAACTTCTGTATGCATGTGATGTGAGATTTAGAAAATTAATACTTTTTCCCACATGAAAAAGATAGAGGATTGTATTTTTATTTTTAAAAATATCATATTGCAGATGGAAATGGAGGGATGAGGGCAGGTTTATGTCCAAATAGTGGAGAATCACCAACGATGAGGACAACATCAAGATCGTTAGTGTTGATGAACTTCTTTAGAGATGTTCCAGACGTGTTTGAATCTTGTAAGGACAATTCAGCCCCTTTGTTAAGTTTGCTCAACACTTGCTATGAAGCAGCAGGCAAACGGTGGCCTAATTTCATCGCAGTTGATTTCTACAAGGTATTATACATATATATATTAATCTTAATTAGAATTTAGACAAGAGGAATTAATCAAGGAGGTTGATTGAGTTTATAAAAATAACTGAAAATTAAGAATTATTGATGTTCAGAGGAGTGATGGAGGAGGAGCTCCAAAAGCAGTAGATTTTGCTAATGGACATTTGGTTTGTGGATGTGCAAACATTTCCTCCTGCAAGGTTAGCAACCATTATTTAATTAACGTGTAATAGTGAAGTTTTGAAGTAATTTAATGTGATAGCCTTTCTAGTGGATTAATTACTGTAAGTGATTTGATATATATATATATATATATATGGGATTGATGAGATGTGCAGGCAAACGTGACATTTGGAATGTGTGAAGCTGAAGCAACTCCTCCAGGTGCTGCACCACATTCCTCCAGCTATGCCTCTCAAATGCTCACACCTCTTCAACTACACTTCTTCTTTCCCACTCTTTTTGTCCTCATTTTCATGGCATTCTGAACACACTAGCTCATTCCTGTGATTGGCTTCTCTGCAGATTAATTTTTACATATCATATGCAGATCAGCCTTTTTATAATGTGTGTGGAGAGAAAAAAGTATGAGAGTATTGATTATTTATCAACGTTAGATGCTTTTTTTTATACCAATCAATGTTAGATGTTTTTAATTACACTGATCTATAGCTAATTTGTAGAAAATGATCAATAGAGAAGCCAAATCTCTCATTCTTTTCACATTAATTTGAAGAAAGTTACAAGAATATAGAAGGCAGAGTGTGTGTGACACAGAAAGTAAAAAGTGTAAAATAGGGATTCTTGTTCCTTTCACTCACTCTTTTCATTGTATCTTTCTCTTATTTCAGCTTGTTCTTTTTTCTCTTTTTGATCTTCCTCTTATTTCTGAAATATCGTTTCTAACTTCAAGGAAGAAATGACAAAAAAAAAATGTCAAGGAACCATTTTGGGAAGGGACGATATTTGTGACATAGTGTACACATGGGTTTGAATGCCAATTCGCACAAGGAATATTTTTTCTCGTTCAAGTTGGTAGATTGGCTCAGGGTAATCAATCTGGTCACTTTGTGTAAATTGGTCCAATTGTAGTAATTATTTTAATTAGAAATATACAGAATGAGGGGGGAGAAGGTTGAACTCAAACGAAAAGTTTGAATCTGCCTTTATAATGTAAGATTGTTGTTAGTGAACGTGTGGTGAGTAGTGACATTAGCAGAAAGTTTCAAAAGAATTTATGAGCACATATGGATGGCACATTTCGAGTTTAATTTAAGGGAACATTACATTTCGAGACTAAAATAATAAAATTATTTCAAAATATCTTATTACATATTTTTTTCAATTTTACTACTCAATTTTTCAATTTTTATTAGTTAAAAAAATCTTTTTTCCTAATTAGTTTCCTCCACTAGTATTTAATTGTAATTGCCCTTTAATTTAATTACTAATTTTTTATGGCTTTAATGAAACATAAACATTTAATTAAACTTATTTTTAGTTGCATGCCCCTAAACATTCAATTAAAATACCTAGTAAATTATCAATAATGGCAGATTGAGTGATAATAGATTCAACCATTACTACAAATTTGAGATTTTGTTATGCACATACGGTTAACTTTTTTTAAAAAGCATATAAAAAAATTCCTTTGTAGGTTCAGATGTTTGTATATAAGATGGTTTTAGTTAGCTAATTGATCTAATCTGAGTGAATTAATGGGATAATTATGATAAAATTAGGGACCTTTGTTGCTTGTTAAGGTTGAAAATTATGACTCTGATTGTGCTGATATGGATCTTGACTTGAAACTCTCAAACTGAGCCATACGTTATACATGTTCTTCATGTCATAGTGTTAGACATCAAAGTTATAATGCAAACTGGTGGGTTGTGATCAGTGTGCTATTTGAAGTTGGAAAGTATAATTACTGATCGAAATGGACTTTTCTATATTATTGGACTGTCATTGGCTTAAAGATAACAAGTATATTGTCATGCTTGTTGAGTGTTAATTGGGGAAAGTTGTGAATAACTCAGTTAATTGGACTGAAGCTACTGTTTGATTATCAATGAACTCCACGATTCAAATCCTAAGGCCTTGGGGCATGATTTGAATTATTAGCTGTAATCATAACTTGTTTTCATTTCTAAATCATTTCAATAATTGTGCCATATTTGTCGAGGCCTACCTTTTAGTTCTAACATATATATATATATATATATGTGTGTGTGTGTGTATCACTATAAAAAAATACTCATTTAGCTACGAATTTTAGAGACGGATTAAAATCTGTTACTATTAGAGATGAAAACAAAGACGGATAATAAATTTTTTTAGTAAAATAATTTTTTTATATTAAAAATAATGAAAAATATTAGAGACGGAATTTGAGATGAATATACATCGTTCCTAATAAAATCCGTCTTTAAATCTATATCTAATAATAGGGTAGAGACAGACTTAGTAATAGCTAACTTTTCATCACTAAAATAAAAAAATCCATCTTTATATCTGTCTTTAAAAATATCCTATTATTTCTTAAAAATTTTTCAACATTTAGAGATGAATTTTGTGATTGATGTTTTTAATTTATTTTGATGAATAAAAATTTGTCACTAAACCTGTCACTAATTGTTTTTTTCTTTAAGATGGATTTAGATACATATTTTTAATGAATGCAATAATGAATGTTTTACCCTAAATCAATCTCTAATATTTATTTAAAGATGAACTTAGAGACGCATTTGTAATGAATGCAGCAACAGGTACCTTGTCTGTCTTTAAATTAGTCTCTAATTCACATCTAGAGACGAATTTAGATACAAAAATTTTTTTTAAGTTACTTCAATTTTATATAGTATTATTTTTTAATATTGTAATATGTTAATTTAAATTTTGAAAGATATGTTCAAAATTTGGGTATTTTTTAAATATTATAATATGTTAAATGGACCAAACTCGTGAGTTAGCTAATTTAAGTCAAATGAATTGTATTTCTAATCATATTAAAAGGTATTTCAAAAAGCGACCTCAAGTTAAACCACCAGAATCACAAAACCTAATGTTTCTTTTATTTTTTTAGGAGTGTGCTTGGTAGTTGATGGAAGAATATTGAGAAATTGAGAATATAGGATAAGAATGAGAAATAAGAAATGGAGCGAGGAGATATATAGAGAACTTAGAGATTAGAAGTAGCAAAATGAAATTAAAGGAAGTGTTGAAGTTTTAAGGAGTTTTAGATTAAAAGAAAACTCAAACAATTTTATGATAGATGACATGTAATTGTCCTAATAATTAACAAATATCTAAAATTAATTAATATTAAATAATTTTTTTTATTTAATTAGTAATCCATATGTTGATAAATTTTTTATATTAGATATGTTTGTAGAATTGATTTCAAAAAAAAATTTATCATTAATAATATCATTTAGTTTAAAATATATAAGTAGATTATCTTAATTTCCTTAATTTGTTTTACATTGAATTAATAAGTTAATTTTTAATTCTATTTTATGATAATAATTTCAAAAAATTGTGACAACAATAAATTTATTATAAACTTATTAATCATTAATTCTTTTTAAATCAATCTTCTTTTGAGAATCTACATCTACATTTTAAAATTAAAATTAAAAGTAATAATGATACTAAAAAATAAATCAAATCAAAATCAAATAAAATTTCAATCATTTTCCATTAGGAATCTACAATTAAACTTAGGAGATGTAAATAATAAAAAAATATGTTCCTTTTGAAATTTAAAATGGATATATATAATATTTAACTAAGATTTCGGGTTAGATTATGAAATGGCATAAAACTCGATTCTATCCAGTCTCCTCCCACCTCTAATATATATTAAGCATATATATATAATATAATTTATTAAATAATATAAAATATGATATATATATATATATATTATGATATGACTATGCAAAAAATGACATAAAATAATAAAATATTAAAACATATGGATAATAAACATTATATATATAATTATTTTTATTTACAAATAAAAATTAAATTTGAAAATCGGCTAGGAAAATAATTTTTTTCTTGCCAAAGAAAAACAAATATATTTATAGGAAAATTATTTAAGATTTAAAAAAATATAATATAAATATTCATATAAATATAAATATATATATAAATAAAATATTTTATGATATTAATAATTGAAAATGAAACATATGTGTCTTTTTTAATAATATATTGACTTATAAATATATATGTTTATATATTAGTGTGTAGATAAATAATATATATTTAATATTTCATATAAAGACTGTAAAAACATTTTAACTCAACTAGCAAAATGGTGACTATAAAGGTACTGAGAGCAAGAGGTCATGGCTTTGAACCTAGGTAAGACACATTTGAAACTATTAATATGATATAACACCACAAATGGCATGGCAGTGATGTGGCACGGGCCCCATGATGACATGGCATGGGGGCCTGGAGTAAGGTGGCTGATGACGTGGTGCATGCCACATGGCGGTGAGTCATGGGGTGAGGTGGCTGATGATTATGTTCTATCTCTATTATTTTATTTGATTATTTTTAACAATTTTGATATCGAATTTTGATTGAAATTAGAGATGAATTTGTTTTATTTAGAGACAGAATAAATCCATCTCCAAATAGAGATGGATGAGTTAATTCGTTTCTAATTATTTAGCAATGCCACTTTTAGAAATGACTCAAATGTTGTCTCTAAATTCGTCTCTAATCAATTAGGGAGGAATTTTAAATTATTTAGTGATAAATTTTGGCCATTTCTAAATGCTTCTCTTTTTGTAGTGTATATGACATTTTTTAATTGGATTAATTGTGTGAATTTCGAGTAAATAACATGATTGATCTCATTTATATAAGAATATTGGAGGAATAATTGTTCATTGTGAGGTTGATCAGCATAACGAGGATGAAGATGTTCATGCTAGAAATGGTGTTGGCTAATTGGTTGTGCTGTGTTCTTGTTGGGTTTTTTTTTTTAGGTTGTATGCTAGTTAATTTGTCTATTTTATTCAATTCTTTTGTAAGTTATATAATAAGGATTTTTTGTTTTCATTATTAGATGCGTAATCTTTTTTTTACATTAATAAATTTCTTTTTTGACCTAAATATCTTGTGGTGGGTGAGCAGAAAAATTGAAAATTATATTTTTTTAAAAAAAATAGAAGCCTTTGGATATGCTTCTTATAAAGTGTATATAAATAACATATTTAGGGTATGCTTTTGAAAAGCATACTCAAGAGGCTTTTCGAGCGATCACATAAGGTACACTTCAAAAGCACACTCAAAGGCAGAAAATAAGCATATCCAAAAACTATTTCTATTGTAAAATTTTGAGTTTGCATCTAATAAATAGAAAAAATTATGTTGGGAGAGTCACTCTATTTAGACTCAACAATGTTTAAATCTAACATGATCATATAATTATATCAAAATACCTAGTAAATTATTTAAATATTTGATTCTTTTGAAACAATTTATTAGTTATTATCACGCCTGAAAAAAATTAGCATAATGGTGGTAAAAAAAATAAAGAAAAAGATTAACATAACAAAATTCGCTTAGTTTGGGCTATATTATGGCTGTCCAAAGGCCCGTTAAGGAGTGTCTGAGTCCATTATACTAACCTAGGCTCGTCATTCTTGAGGGAAGCAAACGAATCACAATCTATACATAAGTAAATATAAATAACAGCCCAAGATTGTCACAAAACAAAAATAGTAGCCCAAGATTGGGTGATTAAGATTATATACAGCCCAAGAAAATCTAATCCTCCTGCTGCATGCTTTAGCCAAGCTTGGTAGGATGAGAGAACTAGAGTTTACTTATTTTTTTATGTAATCCCTGATTATATTAAGGGTCTTGTTATGGCTGATGTATATGAAACCTTAGCTCCCACTTGTGTTTACTAGTTATATATTGAAGCTTTTACTTCTCTTTTCACCAAAAAAATATAAATAATAGGTTAAAGTATGGAAAATGTCTTATTGGAAAAAGTAATACTTACCAAAAATATATATATAATAAAATGCATTCAATATTACCAAGTCAAAATAATGATAGCTTTAATAAGAAGATGTTTTTTTTTCATTTATAAGGCTTGAACTTGTGACTTTATTTAAGGAATATTGAGTCTTTTACCACTCAATTTAACCACTATTAATGGAAGTTGCAATATTTATTAATGATGAATAGTACGATTCATCTCAGATTTTGTGCAATGTAATAATCTCACTTCTAGATTAGTTTAATATGAAATATGAATGTCTTCCTCCAAAAAAAAAAAGTTCGGATCAGCTTTGTGAATTTGAATGTTCAGTTCCTGCTCTTTTCATTGTGGTGAATCCCTTCCCGTTGAAGAAGAAATTCTATAAAACTCAAATTCAATGGAACAATTTTTTGTCCTAAAAATACACTTACTCTTTTACGTAGCACGCATTATCATTATCACTATACTATATTTGGAGAGAATTAAAATGCATTTAATTACTATACTATTTGGAGAGAATTATCATTGGTGAATTGAAATGCATTTAATTTTTAATTGGTTAGAAAAAACTTAATTGTTTCGAGATAATTTTTTTTGGGGTCAAAATTGAAGTGTAAGAATTTAGAAGAGAATGACATGTTGAACTGAAGAATGAAGATGAGATTGACAAATCACAGATGCGTTTGTATCGGCGCACCACGGGACGTGAGGGGATGTCATGTTTAAACCTGGAAGCCCAATAATGACATACTTTAATGAGAAGATTACATCTAAATCCCTTGTTTTGAAAATTAATTACCAATATCAATATATAATTTAAAAGTACCTGCACCGCGCATTAGCTAAATAGTACGGCTTTACCTCTTGACCTCTATACCTTTCTCTTTTTTTTTTCTTTTTTATTTGAGCGGATCCCATTTTTTCTTATTTATTCATTCTTTCTTTTACAGGTGGATTCATCTTTTCTCCTATTTTTAGATGGCCCGCATTCTTTTCTTTTTTTTCCCCAAATTCATTCTTTTTTAATTCTAAATTTTTTTTTTAATCATTTTTTCTAATTAACTAGTTTTAATTTTATTTTTTTAAATCTATATTATTTTAATTAATATCATTTATATTAATTTTTTTTTGGAATGGAGGGAGTTAGTGAGAAGATTTTTTTTTTAAATCAATATTTTTTAGAACTAAATAAAAAGTCTCAACACATCTGTGAGAAGGAAAAAAAATCTAGTTATTTCTAAATGTCAAAGTTATTATTACTTTATTTTATACACCGGAAAACCAAAGTTATTATTACTCCTGTATGTTTCAAGAAAATTACTTGAAGTAATTTTTTTTAAAAGAAATTGACAGCAGATTTTCCGATATTAAAAATAATTATAGTTTTGAAATTCTTTAACCTAAAATTTATAAGCTCAAGGGGGTTTATCAGATACTAGTATATATAGTTTTTTCTGCTTCTTCTTCTTCTTTTTTTGCCAACAGTTTTTTTCTTTCATGTAATTAGGAATTTTCGTCCCACTTTCCTGCTAGTAAAGAACTGGTTTTTTACTTCAAAATATAGCCAGTTCATTACTAGCAGGAAAGTGGGATGAAAATTCCTAATTACGTGAAAGAAATCAGATTTAGAAATTCAAATTACATAATAGACCCTTCTTTAATTGAAACGTTAAAAAGGAGCTCATTGACTCATATAACTAGAATCTTCGCATAAAAAAATAGTTGCCTGATCAAAATTGCATCAAAACATGTTCTCAGTTAAAAAAAAAAAAAGGGAAAAAGACATCTAAGGATTTTTATAGTAAAATATTGACAAATAAACAGTGCAAGTTGAAAATTCAGTTGACTTGAGTTAGGAATTCAGTTTATAAAAGTATTGAATTTTTAAATTGGATTTTTAGAAGAGAATATTTTCATATAGGGATCCTGAAATGTCTTTTATCCAAAAAAAAAAGTTCACCCAATATTTGAGAAAGAACAATATCATTAGGAGAATTAAAAGATGTCCTCATAATGCTTAAGAAAATGATTAGACTTTAGCTATTGGTTTGAAATAAGGATAAAATAGGAAAAGAAAAATATTATGAAAAACAATACGTAGAAACTTAGATAAGAGATGTTTAGATTCTCTTTTATTTTTTCTCTGAATTTTCACTTTCCCTTATTTCTTTTTCATCCTAACGAAAGGAAAGTGTATATGAAAAACATAACATTTGGAGAATTAGTTCATCAACATCATGAGCATTTTTGAAATGATAAGAGAAAAAAAAAATGGACAAGAAAAAGAAAGAGTAGATTGAATTAAATTAAATTAAAGATAGAAAAATGTATGAATTTGGTACAATTAAGATGGAGGTGGGGATATTTTATGGTGCAGATTGACAGCAACGTGCAGCTGGCATCCAATATGGATTATTGAAAACAAACATCAAATTATTGATTTCTCATTATAGAATTGGACTGCCCTTAATTTACGTTGGAATTTAATTTAGTAATTTGACCCTGCAATCCTTCCTCACATCAAAGTCTCCCATGGCCATATGCCCCATCCATCTTTCAGTTTCATGGAACTTTCATCGTTCATCCACATCTCAAACCAACCAGTGATACAACTGTATTCAGGTATAAAACTAATACTACTACTATAAGAATATTGTACTTTGCCGTTTGAAGAGAGATTATTGCAAAAAAAAAAAAAATCATCAAAATATATATTAAAAATTTTATGAAATTGCACTTTTACACTTTATTATTCAAGTCTGCAGCTAATATAAGAATATTGTACTTCAATACATGTCTATAATTAAAAAGTCTACGAAGTGCACTATTAAAAAATTACAGCTCCTCTCATAGACACTTTATTCTGGGTTCCATGTCTAATTATACAATAAAATAAAATTAAAAACAGATGTTCAATTAATATAGTTTTATTTTTTTTCAAGAAAAGGTTTGACATGACCATAACTTAAAACATATATACTTGTATTATTTTGGTTCTGTTTGCAATATTAATTATTTTCTTATAGTTTCCGCCTAAGAAAGAAATAGATCAGTGGCACATCCAGGATGTGAGGGATGGGGGACAATTTTTTTTTTAAATAATAAAAATTTATATCTAAAAAGTGTTATTTAAAATAACAATAATTTTATAACATGAGAGAAAAGTTCTTCGACAACAAATATATAAACAAATTGAAAAATACCAAAATTAAAATATGTAGCCAATATTGTTTTTGATATTGGAACCCAAAGTATTATTTTAAGGTTTACTGAACAGAATCCTTCAAGGGAATTTTTCAATGAATAGCAACATAGATTTGCAAATAAATCTTGAACTGTGATAGAAATAAATCTTGAAATATATATATTTAATTTTCCAGAATTTGATGAGAATTTTTTTTCTAGAAAAAAAAACACAACAAAAAATTGGTATCCCAAGAAAGAAAAGTAATCCTAGATGTGTATCACTTGAGCTTTTAGAATGCGTTGCTCCATTAATTTCGGCTGGTAAAACCTTTGCAATTCTAGTCCATGATTCCTCTGACATCACTTGTTCACATGATACATACATACATACATATATATATATATATATATATATGGCTCAAAAAAGCTTCCCTCCTGGAAAGTGACTGAACATGCCCCACTGCTTGGGACTTTCCACAGTGATCTTGCTCTTCTTCTTGCTAAACACTTTGCTAGAATCTCTTTTCTTTGTTCTGATGATGTTTCCTGCTTTCCTTCTAATCATGTTTGGTCTCCCCATTGTACTCTCACTTTCTAATGAATTAAATTTGATCTTTTATTAAAACGAGACGAGTGAGTGAGAGAGAGAGAGAGAGAGAGAGAGTAATGAGAATAAGGAGTAAAGCTCCTAAAAAACCCTGATCCTTAACCATCTGTTTGAAAAAAATTTAATTAGGACAGGCAAATCTCACATTGATAATATCTACATCTCAAAAGAAATCAAATTTTGAATAGCTTGAATTCAACATAACATATAAATTAATTTATGCAATATTAAAACAATGTTAGAAATTTGTATTGGCGTTTATTCTTCACAAGAATGTTCATAGCGTCCCATTTTATAGGTTGGACCTATACTCACGTTACATGGTAATTGAGGGTATTTAACATTTTAATTTTAGATAAAAATTCAAATCAAATCAAATCAAATCCAATCCAATCATTCAACTTGAAAAAAAGTTAATTGAGACTTTATAGAATGTTTGGATAACATAAATAATCATTTATGGGGATTCATAAGTGCTTATGTGGTGGAGTTACTAAATGGAAATAACTTTTCAATAAGCAATTATACCTTAAATAAGTGCTTATCAAATAAGTGTTTATGAAAGAAACTGATTTTTTCAACTTATGATAATCATTTATCCTCTCATAATCACTTATTTTATTTTTCCTTCTTATTATCCACCCAATAATCACTTAAACCCCAGTATTCAAACACATTTCTTTTCTCAAAGTCACTTATGAGGTAAAAATATTCAAACACAAATCACTTTTGACATAATCACTTATTCTCATAATCACTTATACATAATCTAATTCAAACACACCCTTAGTCACTTAATAATCGATTTTCATTTTAATTAATTTGGATTGGTTGTTGTGCTCATACAAAATCTAAAATAAATCATACTATTTTTAGTTTATGAATATGGTTTGTTGTTGGTAAAAAAACAAGAAAGAATTAGGTTTGCTAATTTTATATAATATACTGATATTGATTAAAAGAATACCTCATGCTTGATGCTGGTATATTAGCAAATCAAAACAAGATGCTTCATAAGTATTTATTTTTTATATATTGTTTTTTTTATCCATTAATGTCACCAAATCCAAATTATTACTATTACCCATTTTTAAAAACAATAATTTAGGTAAATTGGGTCTTTAGAACTCATTAATGCTATGACATGCTCAAAGAATGTTAATTTAAGTACTTACAAATTACCTCACATAAGTAATAGTTATATATAAATATTTTATTTAAATTTTATATACATAATAATGATTAGTGGGTTATAAGTGTAACGTCCATAAATTTCCATCTATAATTAATATGATTTATGTTTAGATTATGAGGAATGAATGTATACAATGAATTGTGGTTTTAATGAGTTACATTGAATTATGATGAGTATATACTGAATAAAGGTATCCAATGAATTGTGATTTCAATAAGTTACATTGAATTATAATGAACATATACTGAATGAAGGTGTATAATGAATTATGGTTTCAATAAGTTACATTGAATTATGATGAGTATACACTAAATGAAGATATATAATAAATTGTGGTTTCAATAAGTTACATTAAATTATTATGAGTATACACTGAATGAAGGTATATAATGAATCATATTGAATTATGATGAGTATAGATTGAATGAAGGTATACAATGAATTGATGTCACTTGCTGACCAAAACATCAACACTATAAATACTCTTTCAATTTCTTTATTTCAGCACACCACCAGTTGTGAGTGAAAGAAAGAGAGTCAAGGGAGAAAAAGAGAGTGTGAGTGAAATAGAAGGAAAATGAAGGAAGGATAGTTTCAAGTAAGGTATCGAGATATTTTCTAGAGTTTAATTTTAGAGTATAATGAAATTAAAATTTTTATTTATTCCTATATAGATTGTTGATCAAGTTAGGAATATATATAATGAGAATTTGAAATTAGAAATGAGAATAATAAAATTCTAGTGGTTAGAAATTAAGTTTAAATATTTTAGATTTATACTCATGAGATAAATCTATTAGTACTTATGTGAATATTAGGTACTTAAAAAATTTAAGAAGGAAGACAAGCTGCTTAGCTTATGATACTTTTTAATTGAGGTAATATTTTATTTATTTTATGCATTTTCTGTGAATAAATTATGAATGTTATGTGATACTATTGGATGTGTTGTTTCCATAAAAATGTTTCGAAATGCTATGGATGTCTAGTATTAAGAGAAAACTCTATAGAAATTTTTATAGATGCATAAAATATGAGTTATTTAGTTTGCTTGCATAACTATCTGATTATGAGCATGGTTTGTATGAATGAATATATATACTAGTGAGTTTTTCCCAAATCTCATACCTAATGACTAACAATTTTAGGGTCAAGTACAAGTAAAGACAAAGGTAAGGAGGTGGTTAACTAAGGGGAAGCAGACTATAAGATATTATCTCATATGTTATACTTAGAATAAGTGTATTAAATTATGGTGATATACTTTAATTATGATTTCTATCCTAGATACTTGTTGACTTTACTATTCTTGAACATTAGTCAAATAATTATAGTTCAATTGGCTCGAATATTAATAAATTAAATAAACTTTTAGTTAAGTTATTGTCTGTTAAGTAACTCAATTTTAAAAAGTTTAAAAAGTTTATTTATTCTAGGCTTTTAATTTTTCCGCTACACATATAAAGTATGATTAAAAATTTAGTAAATTAAAGTGTTATAATAATACTCCTTTAGATTTGTAATATAAGACAATTTTAATGAAATTATACGTATGAAGAAAGAGATGATAGTTAACATTTGTTAATTACCTTAATTTGTTAAAAAATTATAATATTTTTTTAAAATTGTCTTGATTGAATTTTTTTTTCTTTTTCTCTCTCAAATTGAATAAAAGTATTTTTTAATAATGTTGAATAAATACTACTATTATATTCTAAAAAATGTCTTTTATCTTAAATCAAGTCAAAAAATTGTATATTTAGAAAATGAGGGAGTATTTGATGCATACTGTGCTGAGCATTTTGCCCAAGATTTATAAATCAAAAGGACATCAATCTTATTGCAGCATCCAAATTTTTTAAATTTATTTTAAAAAAAACTAAAAAAAAACTTTTTTCACAACTTTTTGTTTGGTGGTAATTTCCTTTACTCCAATTTTTATAAATAAAGTACGTGCATATGAAAATCACTACTTAAACAGTTATAAAGTAATGTAGGACTCATTCAAAAAGGAGATTTTTATGGCATGTGGATTAAGGTTAAATAGTGACGGAGTAGATGCTAGGCAGGGAGCAACTGAAGTGCATGAACTAGATAAAGTGGGGAGGACAGAGCTGGAAAACCGTAGCTGAATGAGTAAATACACGCGCCCACCGCCAGTGATGCACAATCAGCCGCAAAAGAAAAATATGTTTTCTAATTTTTTAGACAGTTGTTTCTCATGTATTCAAAGTGGGAGTTTAACCATAGATTTTAAATAATTTTTTTTAAAAACATCCCGTAAATTAATTAAATAAATTTTTTTATTAAGAGTTATCTCATATCTGCAATTCTGCTTCTGCATGGGCAACAGTGCAAGACTTATTATGGCGAGTAATTTTTATCCCGTAATCTTTAAATATATTTGAATAAAAATAGAAAAAATATAAAAATATAATTATAAAATATAAATTTCATCCATGTACGGTCACGTTCTTGGATATTATTCTATTTCTTTCTGAGTGAAAGCACGAGATCTACTATTGTATACTGAGAGTCTGAGACAAAGGTGACACATGTCTCTTCTTCTTAGTAGATACTGTGTCTGTCTGTCTGTCTGTCGGTCTAATCACTTTTACTTTTATTTTCCAGTTGGCAGTCAGTTGCATGCACGCCATTTCCACAAGCAACCTCCCTCTACTCCATATTTCCACCTCTTCTTTTTCATGACTTCGTCAAACTCACAAATATCAAATATCCTTAATTTTTTTCTCCCTTCATATTTTTGTCACCCTTATTTTTTTTGTTTTACATTTTCTCAATTAATTAACAGCATTTTACTGATAATGCTCTTTGAATTTTAATACTTAACCAACAAGTACTAAATATCATAATATTTAGATAGGAAAAAAATCATAATAAGAGAGTTATTTTTATTTGAAATATGACAATATGTTGAATCATCTAAATTAGTCAAACAGTACTAAATATCGTATAATTAATTGTTCTTGATAATACAAAAAATATATATACGAGTTTCACTTTTTTTAAAAAAAAATTGAAAATGTGCAAAGAGTATTGGAAGGAATGGGTCTGAGTTATTGAACGACGTGGAGACAAAGGGTCCAGTCCTTAATGAACAAGTGTATTTAATGTTATCCACATGAAGCCTGTTTTTCCTCCCAATTGAAGATATCAAGAAAAGAAGGGCACACCCAGCCTGAACTGGACCCCACTCTACTCCGCTATCGTCATCTTTGACTCTCCCCGGCCCTCGCCGACCCCCATCCCTTTTTATGATTACATGAATTCTAATTATTCTTGGTTTATTATAATATTCATATTTTTCTAAGTAAAAATTGACATGACTTTACAAATATGAATACAATAATCTTATAACAAATAGTATAATATAAATAATTATGTGATGCTATATTGGAAGTGATAAAAAATAAAAAAAAATAAAATCAGAGTATATGATTTAATATTATTTTATCACTTAATTAGCTGTATTTTATTTAATACTTATTTTTATTAAAAAACAAATAATTTCTTATTTTAAAAACATCTAAAAATTTCTCTGCTGTATTTACCAAAAAAAAAAAAAATTCTCCACTGTACTTATGCCTTTTCCTAATACTTTTATAACCGTCCTCTTGTCTGGATTCCCTTATATTTGTATCCATTTATAGAAAAATATGAATATTAATATAAAAAATGTTTACAACTAATTTTAACACATGTAAATCTTTAAATGTGGATCATCTTCATTTTATTTATAGAATAAATAACTTGGTTGTAGTGTTACAAATGGCAAAGCATAAATTTAAATCTGTAAGCACCAAATTTGCAACAAAGAAAATTGTATATTAATTACAAGTAACAATACACAAGTTCCGGTATTGCATACAATGAATTTCCTTAGAAAGATAGTTTCAACATTTAAACTATAAAATTATTTCATTCGAGAAAAGGATATAACAGAAATGAAATATTACATTTTGATAATTACATATTTTTTTAGAAATAAATTAAAATATATTACATTTTAAGATTATAGTCCTAAAATGCTATTTAAAGTATAAGTAACATAATTATATATTCCTAATTCTCCGTATTGTTGGGTGCGTCCTAACTTAATCTGTAGCATATCAACCTAACAGGAGAGCAGATCATACTTGAGATATATAAAAATATCAGGATTTTACTATTAATTAAGATTAATCCGTGTAAATTGAATTGGTCTTTCATCTGACAGTTGTAATCACCAGGTTATATAGCTCACATACTTTCTTTTCGAGAATATGACATTCCATATGCCTTGAAATAGATTGCCACTTTAATAAAGACTTTTCTGCTATTTGTTTCCTTTTAATTTATTTTCAAAAAGGCCGACAGCCATAATCCTTTAGTCAAGCAAGTAATCAACTTCTTAACCGACAATTCTCCATTTCCTCGTCGTCTATCTAGTTTACGAGGAAGGATGTAATAAGGCCTTCCAGCCATCATGAAGCTTTCCTCCGTGCAAAACTTGCCGTTCGTATAGGGTCAAGAAACAAGAACGGAGTCCAGGAAACATATGAAATAAGAAACTTCGCTAGTTACATTTTTTTTAAAAAAAAAAATTATGTATTATTAATTTTTTATCTTGTAAAACATGCATGAGATTAGTATTACAGGATCATTTTTTTTATTAAAAAATTATTAATAAATTTTATGTGATGTAATTAATTAAATGATTGTCTAATACGTAAAGTTGAATGAAATATCAACATGGCTTGACTTTAATTGATCGTAGGTTTTTAGACTTGAATGAAATGTCAACATGGCCTGACTTAATTAATTGAAGGTGTTTAGACTAAGATTTCTCACACAGGGTTTAATTTTTGTTCCTTCAACTGGTATTATGTTATCCTTTGACATTCAAGGACTAGTTTAGTAATATCATGATTCAAGAATTAAGAATCCTTTGACATTCAAGGACTAGTTTAGTAATATCATGATTCAAGAATTAAGAATTTAGTAATATCCTGATTTAGGACGTGATGAAATTATTCTTTTGGGTAGAGACTGAATAAATCAATTATATAACTTTTTTTAAAAAAGAAAAGCTAATTAAAAAAAATAAAGAAGGACTTAAACGAAATGTTAAACCAAAAAAAGGACAATGCAAAATTTCTTGCTTCTAATAATAATTGTCAAGAATTTTAGAAGGTCAAGTTTCTCTCAGTAATCATAGAAATAAGTTATTGCTACATTCTTAAAATTATTAATTACACTTTTCAAAGTTAAAACACGATTTTTCAAATTTTACAAAGACGTTTTAAAATTATTATTATTCTACATAAAAAAAAATTCTTGTTAGAGAAGTCTTAAGTTTAATGAATATAAATAAAAACTTTTGAATTTTTTTAGGGCGAAAAATGGTCAGTTCTTTTTACAATTCTTAAACAAATTTTTTTTAAAATACTTAATATTATTAATTATTAATATTTAAGTATGGGACCCATTGGCTCATGCTGTACACAAGACATCAAAGATTTGAGGGAGCAAACGTGAGACCCATTACAATAGCATATTTTCATTTGACCCATGCCATCCCTGACTCCCACCCAGGGTTAGGTTCCTGATACCACACGGCACGTGTGTGTTCGAGTCAGATATATCATATATGCTTCTCTCTGTGCTATCTCATTCCCATACAAAAGAAACCAAATCCTTTACATACCTTAACAGAATTTGCAGAGGCTTCAGATTTTTAGTATTCTGATTCCTCCTCCTCCTCCTCCTCCTTACAGACAAATTAAACATCCTCGTATATTTTAAACAGAGAGAATATGTCCGTGAATTTAGAGCCGTTGGATTTAGGAGTTCAGATTCCATACCACTTCAGATGCCCCATCTCCCTTGAGCTGATGCGCGATCCCGTTACTCTATCCACGGGTCAGACCTATGACCGGACCAGCATCGACTCTTGGTTCGCCGCCGGTAACACCACCTGCCCCGTCACCAGAGCTTCTCTTTCCGATTTCACTCCTATTCCAAACCACACTCTTCGCCGGCTCATCCAAGACTGGTGCGTTGCGAATCGGGACTTCGGAGTCCAACGGATCCCGAGTCCGACTCAACCTGCCCACCCGACGGTGGTTCGGACTTTGTTGAATCAAGCCTCATCAGAGACCAGCACCTCTCACTCTCGCATCTCCGCTCTGCGACGCCTCAGAGGACTCACTAGTGGCTCGGACAAGAATCGTTCTCTCATTGGATCTTACAACGTGCGCCGGATTCTACTCCATATCCTGTTTAATACCAATTCCGATTGTTTCGAGTTGAAGCACGAGTCGCTCGCACTTCTGGTTTATTTCTCACTTGCTGAATCTGAATGCGTATTCGTCGCATCGGAACAGGAGAGAATCAAGTATTTGTCGCGTTTGATGTTTCATTCCTCCATCGACGTCCGAGTTAACTCGGCCGCACTGATTGAGATGGTCGTGAGCGGGACTCGTTCGCCGGAGTTGCGTGCACAAATCAGCAATGTCGACGAAATCTACGAAGGAGTTGTTGACATCTTGAAGAGTCCTGTTTCGTACCCTCGCGCTCTCAAGATTGGGATCAAGGCCTTGTTCGCTATGTGCCTGCTGAAACAAACACGACACAAAGCGGTCGCCGCCGGCACGCCAGAGATCCTCATCGACCGGCTCGCTGATTTCGAGAAATGCGACGCCGAGAGTGCTCTGGCGACGATTGAGTTGCTCTGTCGAATTCCAGAGGGGTTGGCCGCATTTGCAGGGCACTCGCTGACGGTGCCGCTGCTGGTGAAGACAATACTGAAGATATCCGACAGGGCAACAGAGCATGCTGCCGGGGCGCTGTTGTCTCTGTGCTCAGAATCGGAGCAGAGCCGGAGTGAGGCGGTGGTTGCGCGTGCATTAACGCCACTGCTATTGGTGGTACAGAGTGATTGCACGGAGAGGGGAAAGAGGAAGGCGCAGATGTTGCTGAAGCTTCTTCGGGATTCGTGGCCGGTAGATTGCGTCGGGAACTCTGACGATTTTGCATGCAGCGAGCTTGTAGTGCCGTTTTGACGAAGCTGCTTCTTTTGGCATATTCTCAAAAACTTCTCAAAATATTCCATTGTTCTGATAACAATTGCAGGGAAAGTAAAACAGATTAGATTATGACTGAGTTTTAGGTTTAGAATTAGATCCGTACATAATGGAGTACTTTGTGTGCAATTTTTTTGTAAGAATTATTGGCAGAAAAGAAAATGATTCCGATAGGGTTTTGATTTCGTAGAGACAAATGGTAAGTAGTGAATTTTTACATCTATGTTGCTAAAATTACCGATAAATAAGTAATTTAAAACTCATTTATTTCAATTTTTTTATGTGAAAGTTATTTTTTTATATAAAAAAAATATTTTAAAAATTTTTTATGATGTTTGTTTAAATTTTTAAAAATAATCAAAATCTAAAAAGAAAATTTTTGTTTTTTACTTATTTTGAAAAGTTACTCTAATTGGCTTTTGAGACAAAAAAAAAAACAGTTACCATAGATGAGGGAAAAAAATGCAGGAGAGCAAAGGTGCACCAAAATAACTTTAAAAATTACAAAAATAATAATTTTTGACTTCATAGGAATATTATAATATAAACTCATATTTTTTTTATTTACTAAACAATTTAAAAATTATTTTTTTTTACTCTAACCAAACACAAGATAATTTCTACTTTTTAAAAAATCTCAAAACAATTAATCACTTTTTTAAATAATTTAAAAATCATTTTTTTTAAGAAGTTTAAACAAATGAGCTCTAAATTTATTTCTTTTTCATTTTTAATAGACTAAGCTAACAAAAAATCTTTTAGGTATAAGGCAGCATGTAAAAATGACATTGTTTAGAGCAAGAACTCAAAATATAAGGCAGAAAATCAGCCTTGCACGATTTTGGAAGATCTTTGAATGAAGTGGAATGAAAGAAAGGAACTTACAATATTATGGGGAGAATTTTTTTTTTTATAGATTTAATTTGAGTAAGTTGATTATTTTATTTTTTTCTTTTTGTGGACTAGAACTCTAGGAGTATATCTCTTGCCAACAACAAAAACTAATTTTTCTTATTATAGTATGTAGGATAAATGATAGATAATTTTTAATTAGATTTATTCTATGTATAAAGATTAGAAATTGAACTTATAACTATTTGTTAAGAACGAGAAACCCTATATCACTTATACCTTGTTAATTATTTTATCTTTAAATGATACATTATTTCAACTTAATCTTTATTCTTTAATTTGTTAAGGCCAACACGTATAATTAACAAGAAAAAGGGTAACATATATAGTTGCCATTCAACTCAAATGGTAAGGATTGAAGGAGTGTTAATAGTAGTTCAAAGTTTAAATAATACATCATATTTGAGATTTATTAGTGTCAAATAGTTTGCAATTATTTAAAATAAACACCAACAAAAATAAGATGGGGAAGGAGATAAGAGGTTTATTGGCGGTTAATAGGACAAACATCAATAAAACTGGACTTTTGTAGGCAATTAATTAATAGCATAGGTCATGTAATCCTTTAAAATAATAATAATAATAATAATAAGACAGTATAAATACTAGAAGCATACAATATGAAGAGTGCTACTGCTAATAAAACACTTTTATAGCTGCATCATAAATAGTTAACGACTTAATGGCCACATTTCCGGTTTCGTTGAGTCATGTCACTAGTGTTGACCATTTCAAAGTAGCCAAAAAAAATCATGATGAGATGATTATACAGAACACTTAATCATTGGGAGACCAAATTAATCAAAAGAAAATGTATGATTAAAGGATTAAAAAATTCAATTCTCTTGCTTAATAAATGTATAAAAATTATTTATATATGTTTGTACTTTTCAATAATAATTTTTTACTCAAGGAATCTAATTAACATTATTTTTATTTTTTATGTGATAAAGATGGTGGCTCTAAGAAATTGGGAAGGGGTGAATGATAAATGTAGCTTTCAAATATTACCTCTAATAATTAATATAAGATCATTTTAATTGAATGATGTGGATTAATAGAGGAAGTTAAAGTTGATTAACTAACTTAATTTCTTCAAAAATTATAATATTTTTCTAAAATTACTCTTATTTAATTTATTTTTTTCTTTCTTTAAAATACATTAAATATGAATATTTTTTAAAAATATATAATAAATAATATATTATATATTATAAAAATTTGAATATTTAGGACATAATAAAAAATCCTACATTTACACCATAAAGGAGTAGAAGGAATGAAAAGGAATCAAGGAGGAGGGCACATTGGTTCACCTCATCTCTCCCATTTATTTGCTTTTATTGTGGTGGCTACTGTACTGGTGCTTCTATCACATGCCTAACCCCAACTTTTGTTTCGCTCCTCTGTCGCTAAACTCTTCCTATTTCAATCCCCTTTCAATCTATTCTTGGGACCCGCTTTTGACTATTTCTTTCCTTTTTAGAGTGACTAAAATTAAAATTAGATTCCTTCATTTGAAAATTTCATTGGGCAAGGAATTTATTGATTTACTTTAATTATGGTAATGTTTAATATTAGCTTATCAATGCGATGGGCAAATAAATGTCAAGACACGATAATAATTCAATTCTTGAAGACACTGATCTGAAAGATTATTTTATTCATTATACTCAGAAAAACATATAGTTTGGATAATTTTACATGCAAAAGAATTTTTTTTTCTATCTTTTGATAACCTAACTTTATTTTTTCTATTTAACTGAGCTTGGTTCAAGAGAATATCCTTTAAATATATTATTGTTATTATTATAATATCATAAAAGTTTGAATTCTAAATTTCTACACATGTCTCACTCTATCTTACCACAACCTCATGCGGCATTATCATAACCTTTTGTAATTAGGTCACAAAAAGTATTTTTGCAAACAACATTTTGCATTTTTCCTACACACAATGAGAAAAATCTATGAGATTGTTGATTCTATATAGTATAAGCTAACAAAAAAAAACTATTCTCTTCGATCTTTACATAAGACTCTTCTAACTATTTCATGTAGGTTTCGAAATTTAGTTAAAATTAGTTAATTTTCCTAAATCTCTCTACAATATAAAATAATTTTTAAAATTGCCCTCAATGAAGTTTATTAAATTAGGCAAGCCCATCTTAGTTAATCCCTCCTCAGCTTAATTAATCCCTATCTCTGATATCAAGACAAAGGGCATTTATAGAAAAAAATAATTGATGCTTTAGACAATTTGCAGAAGACTTTATAATAAGGACTATAAAAACCTTCTAAAAAAGGCCTTTTAATAAGAATTGGAAAGAGTAATATATATATATAGATAATAATTTCAAATAAAGGATTGTAATGGTTAAGTATGTTTAAACTTTCATTTCAAATATGTTGCTAGGTTGAAATTTCATGCATTTAGATGCTTGGGAGGTGAGATATAGCTGTTTTGTTTCCAATTTTGGTGTATTAATTAGGAGCACTGACGAGTCAAATTGATTTTCACTGATTTAGTTTCTTTGGTTAATTGATTGCTATCCTTGACAACAACATTCAATTCCCCGTTTAACGCTTAACTTTTTTTTTTTTGGGACTAATCTACTATCTAGTATCTGCTACTAATATTAGATAATAGAGTAATTTTTTTAGGAAGCTAGCTAATTTGGATTATGAGTAGTTATTTGGCATGTATTGGACTGTGTTTTTTTTTTGTCACATAATTTAATGTTTTTTTGTCACATAATTTAATGACTATATATATATATTTTTTAATTTTAAAAACCCTACAGTGTTACATGGGTCGCAGGCTAGATTCACTATGTCCATTCATAATTTGAAATATGAGTATCTTAAATAGATTTATGCAAGATGTGACAAAGTTGCAACATGGGCTGAAGAGTGTGGGCTCAATTCGCTTATGTATAAAATGATCATGATTGATAATGTTGGCCCTACAGTTTCTCAAAAGCCCAACTAAGATATATGAGCTATCTGAAGATAACAAAACCATAACCTAAGATACCACTCCTTAAAATAACAAAATCTCATGAAATTAGCTATTAGAAGGGAGTAGGTGAGTTTGTCCAGTATTTTTACAACAATTTGAGTCTAGTTAAAAGAATTGAGCCTAACCTGTGTCCGTTTCGAGCACATTTTGTGTAGAAATATGAAGTTTCAAAAAATATACTAAATCTAAAATATAAATCATTTTTTATTACCTCAAACATTTTATGAAAAAGTTAAATAATTGAATTTGTCAAAAAAATCTCAATAATTTTCACAATTACCCTTATTAATTGTATTTCCCTATATTCTTTATTTTTCTCATTTTAATTGTATAATAGGGTCATAAATTAAAAAAAGTTAATTAATGTATCAAACAATCTCGAAAATGATTTTGGTTTAAAGCATCACCTAAAACAATGACTGATATCTTGAAAGGAGGGAGTACATAAAAACTTACTCAAATGGAGTAAAGGGCCAATTCTAAAATGTAAGCCCAACAGTGACAAAGATTATTCTTAGTTAATATCATTTGAGGTTGTGCCCTCTCTTTGCATTAAAAAAACATAATTCACTCTTTTAGCTTTTCAACTAAAGCACTATAAAATCCATTAATATTTTTTCTTGGGCCAGAAAAATCCATTAATGTTGAAACACCATAAAACGAAGGTAAAAGGGATTAATTTTTTCTCGGTTATTCGAACGAGTGTTGATCTTTTTGTCTAACTAATAGCTCAAGTATTTTTTTGATTTAAATGTATTCTGAATTGCAAAATGCAATTCAATTTCATAGTTTGTTGGCCAAAAAAAAAATCCATAAAAGTGCTCCAAATAGAAGATTTCATTCATTAATAGATCTTATTTCAATTGATTAAAAAGAATTGAATCATATCCTTAATTCCAAACATATCCACATGTGATTTCAACGAGAAAACATGAGAGAATCCACAATTTAAAAAGCATATAATAAAGCATTCTGTAACTCCGGCATGAAGTCACATCGGTCTCAAGTTTACATATTAAAGAACAAACACAAAAGCAACACACACACACACACACAGAAGGCAGACTTCCTGAAAAAAGACTCCACATATTTGCACATGGGTACAGAAGATAAGTTGATTTTATTTTTGATAGCAAAAAAGCAAAAAAAGAAAGAAAGGAAGTTGGTTTTATTTGAGACATAGCACAATTTCTTCAGCTGCTTGTTTGAATGTTTTGTCCACCGAAAACGCCTCTCGAAACTGATTATTCGCCTGCAAGATTCACCAAATGGAGATCCTAAATTAGAAATTATTTGAATACCTACATATTTATTTTACCTTTTTTTAGTGATTTACTAAAAGAAATGATTTATATATTTTGACTTTAACGAAAGAAGCTTAAAAAAAGAAAGGTGTATATGTTTGGAGACTAAACCTGTGCTTGAATCATATAAAAGCTTTGATTATTGTCAGATGAAATGTGGGCAGACAAAACCTCGATACTATGCTTCTCAAGAACATCACAAATGGTGCTAAAGAGGCATTGCTTCCTGGGAGAACACACATTAAACTGAGCTTCTTTGCCGCAAATGTTGAGTACCACATTTGGAGAAACCCAGGTTTCAAATCCTGCTGGGTAATTTGGTGCTGTTGAAGGACTTGAGTTGGCTATGGAGGAAGAAGCAGATACTTGATCAGCAATAAAAGCCTCTCTTGAATTACCATAAGTGGTGACTGTAGATCGAAGCCTTTCTAGCTTTACCTTCTCCAGCTTGTCTATTATTTGCTCTAGGGTTTTGATATAGTTCACTGCTTCTTCAACAATGGTTGACTTGTCTGCCTACAAATTAAAGAAAAACCGCTAATCATCCACGTATTAATGTATGATAATAAATACCGAGTAATAATTAATTCTGAAAGATATGAAGCTCTTAATTATTAATTTACCTTAGAAGGAAGGTTAGGGAGCAAAGCATGAAGGCTGCTGAACTTGTTTCTCAACTTGTTCCTCCTTTCTCTCTCAGCCCATATATGTCCCTGGTGATCATCAGATTTGCCACCTTCTTTTCCATCACAACTTGTAACACTCTTCTTCCCTCTCGTTCTAATTCTTTCTTCTTTCTTGATGTGGCTACAACAGCTTGTTTTATTCGGAATCATGACTGATTTCTCTTTGCTTCTCTCAGAGTTATGAGAATTGTATCGATTTCTACTCTTTAATTAGTTGATCTTGTTCAGACAAGGATATATATTAGAATAGAGGGCGATAGACAAATACTTATTTAGAGTACTTAATATGCGTGTGTGTGATATACTTTTAATTTTCGTCAATTCTATAAAAACACCCTTTTGAAAGAATAAATATTCTTATTTAATTATTTTTTTATGTAATATATACATTCAGTTGCGTTATGTACGTTTTTAAGCAAAGTACAATAATTAGTCTCAACGAATACAAAATGATTACTGGAGGCTAGGTTGTCATTTGTCACTATCCTCTTAGTAACTACCCAGTTCACATGTTCCTTTTTCATTTTCAAGTTTCTAATTACTAGCTAGTAATATATATTAGTGATATTTACAAAAATCTGTGTGCACAAAGAAGCTGTTTCTCAAGGAAATTATGTATATTGTCTCAAATTAAAAGAAAGGTATATAGACAAGTAGAAATTGGTTGTCTTCTCTGTGCTATGTAATTGCCTGCATGAGTTGGCAAATATATATATAATGAAAAACATCAGAAAGAGAACTCACATGAAAAGCCATATCAATATCAGTTAACATCTTCTGAGTAACATTTTAAAAGCATCCCAAGTTGAGTAAGAGACTGCTTTTTTTTTTTTCCTTAAGATGGTCTGAAAAAGGAAGTTGAGGGAGCAAAGCTTGTAGACAATCTAATGGATGAAGATTAAAAAAGCATGTAACTCAAATTTTAATCTTGTATGAAACTAAATTTAGTGTTCAAGTGAGAGACGAGCATCCTGTCGATCCATCTCTTAATTAAAATTGGTCAAATAAATAAATTATCATTTAAAATAGATTATATTTTATTTTGAAGGAGGTAGAATAAAAAATATTTTTTATTATTAAATTATTATTATAACTAAAAGGGAAAACAAAACTTAAATCATTCAATGTGTTCATAGGCCGCAGCATTTAAATTGCTTAGAAACAATCCTTTTTTTTTATTAACTTCACTTGCAATCATCTCTTATTTCATCCTCAATCAGTTTTAGCCAACATCCTAATTAATAGGATAAGTGTTTGAAGATCATAAAACCAAAACTGAAGATACTATAAAAGCCTATTAAAACAAATAACTTTGTCTTCTAAAATATTGGAAGAGAATTTTTTAGAGCAATCAAGAATCTTTCACTTGATTCAACTACTATTAGTTGAAAGAGAATACTCCCTTAAATATAAAAAAAAAATATGATAGAGAATATATAATCTCAAAATAATTAGGATTATTTATTTTTATTACAAAATAATTTAGATTAAAAAAATAATTTTATTAAAATATTTATATTGATATTTATTTTATTTTATTAGATTTTATCTTTTATTTATTTTTAAAATTTAGTTTATTTAAATTAGAATTTATATTTTGTTTAAATTTAAGATAATTGTAAAAAAATTATCTTATTTTAAAATTTTAGTAGAATTAAGATAATAAGATCAAAAGCTCTATGAATAAGAACTGAATATTTCTCTTCGTTAAAATTCTTCAAAATTCCTCCTATTTTTTCTATTTATCTACTATCCCTCTGGGTCGTCAGAAACTCTAATCACCGTCCGCTGCATCAATGGAGTTCAGTTCTCGTAGACGACTTCCTAGTCCAAAAATTGATGGAAATGAACAACCGCCTAATGATGCCTCTGGAGAAGCTAAAACTGCTAGCCATTCTGGCAATTATGCAGAAGATGTTCAAGTTCTAACTTCAGATTCAAATTCCAGTTATGAAGATGAAGAAGCATTGAACTCCCCTTTTGACTTAAATGAAGAATCTACCTCAAGCTTCTCTACTTCTGATGTAGAGGACGACACCTCTGATTCATCCTATAGCTGCAATACTTCATCTAGTAAGAGAAAAGCCGTGCAGTCCAGAAGGAAAAGGAGAAAATTCAGCTCAGAAAATGGAGAGTCTAGTCAGGACATAGGATTGTTGGAGCATGGAGATAATGACGGCTCCCCAATGGTTCAGCAGCAATTAGTTGACCACGAGAGATGGATTGATGAGAATTTATCGGAAGATGTTGACTTGGATCATCAGAATGAATTAATGAATGAAATTGCTGAGGCTTCCTCTGATCTTACTTTGCCTTTACTAAGATACCAAAAGGAATGGCTAGCGTGGGCTCTGAAACAGGAGAATTCCGAAATTAGAGGGGGCATTCTTGCAGATGAAATGGGGATGGGAAAGACTATTCAAGCAATTGCACTTGTCCTTGCCAAACGTCTAATTCGTGAACCTGATGAAACCTCCTCTTTGCCAGGCTCATCTACAGGCCTGGGATCAAAGGAACGCTTGTAATCTATCCTGCGGTTGCTGTCACTCATTGGGTTAGTGAGATTGATAGGTTAACTCTAAAAGGAAGCACCAACGTGCTGATTTATCATGGGGCCACGAGAAGAAAGTGTAGTGAACAGTTCTCAGAGTATGATTTTGTTATAACTGCTTACTCTATTGTTGAATCAGAGTACAGGAAGTATATGATGCCTCCTAAGGAGAAGTGCTTATACTGTGGCAAATCTTTTTTACACACAAGGTCATCTATTCACCAGAAATATTTTTGAGGGCCTTATGCTAAGAGAAGAGAAAAACAATCAAAACATGTCAAGAAAAAGAAAACACAAGTTCATAAAAAGAAGATGATTCAGATGAACATGAGAGTAGATAATTCAGATGCCACATACAAGGAAAAGTCACTTTTACATGCATGCTGGGAAGTGGCAGCGGATCATATAGGTTGAGGCACACTATATAAAATCTAGACATTGTAACACTGCAAAAGCAATTCTAGCTCTAGAGTCTTCCTAGCTATAGATGGGCGTTAAGTGGAACTCCCCTTAAGAATCGCGTGGGAGAGCTGTATTCTCTGGTACGATTCATGCAAGTAGTTCCTTATTCCTATTACTTGTGCAAGGACTGTGATTGCATGATTCTTGATCATGGTGCCTCTAAAGAATGTTCAAACTGCCAGCACTGTTCTGTCAGACATTTCTGTTGGTGGAATAAATATGTAGCCAGACCAATGAAATTATATGGAACTGGTTATGCTGGAAGAAGAGCTATGACATTGCTTAAACACAAGGTTTTAAAGAATATAGTATTAAGACGCACTAAAGTAGGCCGGGCTGCTGATCTTGCACTTCCACCCAGAATTGTTTCATTTAGAAAGGATAGTCTGGATATAAAAGAGCAAGACTATTATGAATCATTATACAATGAGAGTCAGGCACAGTTTAATGAACAATTATGCTCATATATTTGACCTCCTCACTAGGCTGCGACAGGCTGTTGGTCATTCATACCTTGTGGTATATTCTCAGGCTGCAGCATTAAGAGGTGAAGTTGAGGAGGTTAGCAAGGGCAACAAGCATGTGGCCTTTGTCATGAACCAGAAGATTCTGTGGTTACCTCATGTGAGCACATCTTTTGCAAGGAATGCTTGATAGACTTCTCTTCTTCCTTGGGACGAGTGTCATACCGTTCATGCTCTAAATTGCTGACTGTTGATTCAACTTCAAAGAAGGATGATGGGGATCAATCTAGCAAAACAACAATTAAGGGTTTTAGATCCTCAAGCATTTTAAACAGAATTCAGCTTGAGAACTTTCAGACAAGCACTAAAATAGAGGCATTGAGAGAAGAAATTAGATTCATGGTAGAAAGGGATGGCTCTGCAAAAGGGATTGTTTTTATCCAGTTCACATCATTCTTGGATCTTATAAACTACTCACTACTCTTGTCCGGTGTGTCTTGCGTTCAATTGAATGGAAGCATGTCATTAGCTGCCCGGGATGCTGCCATTAAGAGATTTACAGATGATCCAGAATGCAAAATTTTTCTCATGAGCTTGAAGGCCGGTGGTGTTGCCCTCAATTTGCCAGTAGCATCACACGTTTTCATTATGGACCCCTGGTGGAACCCAGCTGTGGAGCGTCAGGCTCAAGACAGAATTCATCGTATAGGACAATACAAGCCAATCAGAATTGTCAGGTTTGGCATTGATAACACTATTGAGGAGAGGATTTTGAAGCTGCAAGAGAAGAAGGAACTAGTATTTGAAGGGACTATAGGCGGCTCCTCAGAAGCTCTGGGGAAATTGACGGAGGCAGACATGAAATTTCTGCTTGCTACCTGAGCAGATCTGTTCCCTCAACAGCAAATTAGTTACGACTTCCTGTTATTTGGAACATCTCTTGTTTGTTTGTTTATATATATATATATATATATATCGGATGCATTAACTACACGGCACTCTAAGATTGTGATAGTACCAGAATCTCCCTAGCAAGTGTAGTTGTTTTGAATCAAGATGTCTCTCAGTTTGTTTCTGGTTGCTCTAGCTTAAGCAGTTGAGACTCTCGTTGGTCTGCTGTCATGCAAAAAATAAGATTGTGATCGTTATTGCTTTATTTCTTTATTTTTTTTGACTGAAAATATATCAACATTATTTAAATCAATAATTAAATTCTGAATATAAATAAGCAATTTAACTCTATTTATGACCTTGAATTCTAGGAGACACCCCAGCCAAGAATAACAGAAAACTATACACACACCACACTACATAGCATTATAGCTCATCAGTTCCAAATAAAACCCAACAAACTAAAAAATCAATACTGACACACCATGTACCAAGGCAAAAGGAATTACTGCATGTATTTCCTCGATCATCTAAAAAAGGAAAAAAAAAAAAACTCAATTCTTAGCTCAAAGTTCTTTCAATAATATTTATTTTGTAAATTTTATTTTGGAATCATCGAGAAATACTAAGATTTTCAGATGGTAGGATGTACTTGAGTACATATTAACAGTGAAGGAGAGTATAATTAATCTTTCCTCTGAAATATCTTACTTTCTGTCATGTGAATGTTTTATATTTATTAACTGTGTATGTAAATATTTTCAAAATCTAGTTATAACTGCACAAAGGATTTCCCCCAAGTGTAGGTTTTGAAGTTAACTAGCCTAAGTGAAGCTCTCATTAATTCATGTATTGTTTATTATTGTGGTAGAATTTTTTTTCCAGTACAATTATATATCTAATATTTATTATTATCAAATCAAATTTGAATATTATTGAACGAAAAAAAAAAATTCTTTCAACATAATTTTTTTATTTACAATTTGAATTCACAATCTTATTTAAAGAATATCAAATTCTTTTCACCCAATCCAATCATTGTTAATTATTATTGTAGAAATATTGAAATTGGGAGATGTATAGTATTGAAATTTCTACAAGAAAAAAATATAATTCAAGTAATTAAAAAATTTTAAAATTAATGAAGAAGTATGCTTGTAAAATTTTTAAATAGATTTCATTTTAATTATTTTATTTTTGGTAAAGAATTATATTTTATTTTAGTTACCCTGAGTGTGGAAAGTAAAAAAAATTCCTTATATTATTACTCTAGGTTGTATTGTTAGGTTTACGAAATGATATTTATTGAACTAATCTCTAAATTCGGAATGTTATAATTACATCTCTAGATTTGGGATGTAATAATCACCATCAAATCTGTCTAAATTTCCATACACTACTTCAATCCTTTTTGTGACTTATGTTAACCTTGTGTGTTTGTTATATGTGAATCTACCTTGCAAGCAGATCAGCATGCTTGATTAGCAAAGTTCAGTTTTCTCAAATGTTCTATCTATCACTAAGGGCCTCCAAATAGAGCGTGAGTGAAAAGAGAAATAGAAATAGATCATTTGGATTCCAATTACTCAATCTCTGTTCTAAAATTTTTGTTGTTTAAGATTATGACACATAAATTAAGAAATTATTAATTAATGTATATATTGACAAAAATACCCTTATTTAATTAATTTATTATAACTAAAAGAGAAAAGAAGAATAAAGATTAATAGTAATAAATGAGAGTATAGCTAGAAAAAGAGAATTATTAAGTCTTGGAATTCTAAAACAATACTAAAAGTTTTGAAATAAATAAAAAATTTAAAACAACAAAAGTTTTGGAGTGGAGGAAGGAATCATCAATATGCATCGGTCCCAAGTAGGACTCCCTTCATTTATATCTGTCTCCTCACTTGAATAATCAAGCATTTCAAAAGATTCAAATATGTAATTATCAACATATATATGCATTTTGAATGCTTGGTGCAACGATCAGTGGTAGTGTTTTAAGTTTTGATTTATGGGTAAAACAATGGCAAGATATTTGGACACTTGGAAAATTAATTAAATTAGGTAAACTTGGATAATGAGCCTTTTATATGGGAAAAAAAACTCGAAGTCCAATAATGTAATTAAAGTGTATAGCAATTTTTTACTTGTCATATCTCTATAAGAATAAGTTGACAATAAACATTTAAAAATTGTACATATAATTTTGTCTCAATTGAAAATGTAATTAATTTCATTGGATGCTAGGAGTTTGTCAGAGCCAAAGTATGCCATATAACTTAAAGAGTACTTAACACTTACAAATTACTCAATTTTTTCCTCAAATTTAATTAAATTAATCTTATTTTAAAAAAATTCCAGTGCCCGTACGTAAATCCTTTAATCTAGATTCCTCCAGTTTTTAAGCAAAGTATACCTGTGAACACCCCATTTTATCCAGGCATTTTACAAAACAAAACAAACAAACAAAACAACAAAAAAATAATAATAATAAAAAAGGAAGAAAGGAAATAAAGGAAAATAAAAATAAAAAAACAAAAAATAAAATAAAAAAACTTAAACTAAAAGAGTGAAAAAATAAAAAGAAGAGGGGGTACTTTGGGCCCAAGATGCCACGAGCCCAATTGAGGGCTCGTGGACCTGGACCGAGGGGTGTAGCCTTGACAGAGCAGGGAGCAGTTGTCACGAAGAAAAGAAAGCAGGGGGCCGAAAGCAGTCTGGGCAGAGAAAGAAATGGAGACTGAAAAGAAAAAAGAAAGAACAGGAGGGCCGCTAGAACCGAAGGCATGCAGGAAAGGAAAAGGAAGAGGGAGCACATGAAAAGCAGAGGGAGTCGAGGACTGGAAAGAGAAATGGAGGGAGAGAAAGATGGAGAGCAGAGCACGCGTAAAGAAGACTAGAAGCAGTCGTGGCTGAAGAAGAAATAGAAGGAGAGGTGCACGGTTGGAAAAAAGGAAGCACGTGTGAAGAAAGCTGAGGACGATCCATGGCAAAGCAAGAAATGAAGGGAGTCGCGGGTGAAGAAAAGCAGAAGGGAACCGCAAGAAAGTTCAAAGGAAATGAAGGCGGTGAAATTAAGACCAAAAGCAGCAGAGACAGAGAGGGGCTAGAGGTGAGACGATGGAGACCGAGAACGTGAAGGAAAGGTAAATCACGAACAGAGCAATGCAGAGAAAGATAGGGGAGTGCGAAAATTAGAACGGGCAGAGTGGTAGGAAGGAAGGAACGCGAACAAAGTCCGAGGTAACATTCTTCCATTCCTATTTGCTTCGTTATTTCCGATGGGAAATTATGTACCGTGGCCATAATGAGTTGAAATGCCTGGTAGCCTTCAGTCACATTTGTGGTGTGAGTGTAGAGTTCTATGCCGGTGTTGGTTTATGGTGTGAGTGTTGAGTCTATGTTGGTGTTGGTTCAGATTTCTAGTTGAGATTTCAGCGTCCTTGTCAGAAAAATATGATGTGCGATGCTTTCATTTGAATCTATTTGTCAAATATTTGAAAAATCTTGAATTTCCAACCATGGGTTGAATCCTTCATTAGGGTGTTAGTATTCGGAATGAAAAATGTGTTCCTTTGAATGTATTTGGTAAGTGTCTATGAGCATACTCAAAGTTTTGGTCATGTTGGGGCAAAACTTGAGGGATGTTCTATCACTGGTTGCTTTGTCTTGCTTAAGTTTAATGCAATGCTCAATCAACTTTGGTTTTGCATGGGAAGACATGTTTTAAGTGTTATGGTAATATTCTTGTTTCTAGCCCCAAGTCACGCCCATTACACCTTACCTTGACATTATAAGCTTGTCTTTATTGTTGTAAGCTCATTGGTTTTGTCTCATGTATTAGATTCATCTAATGATGGCACAAATCTATTTGATATTAGGCTCCTCAAGTTATTCTATTACCTTGTGTTTCTGTACGTGAGCATTGATTTGGTTGTCATAGCTGTACGTAATATTTTAGGTCATGGATAGGGGGTCATAGGCATAAAATTCGCTTTTTCAAAAATGTGTGTTGTCTTGCTTGGACAATGGGGCAAATCAAGATAAAAGTGGTCATAATGTTTAAGCCCTATGTTTTGAAGCTTGGATTATGTCCATTATATTAGGTTTTTGGGCTGAAATTTCATACACCTGAATCTTAAGAATTGACATTATGAGTGTACCTAAATTTTTAGTCGAGAGGGTTCATTGAGGAGAATACTAATACCCTTTTATCTTTTTTGAGCACCATGAGAGTATGAACCAGGTTTGGGAGGAATCAAGACTGTCATCATCAAGGCAAAAAGGATTGGAGCATCAGAAAACAATTTGATCCTCTTTCTCATCTCTTTTGTGTAACCTTTTCATTGTATTTAAGTAAACTATCATTTGAATTTAAATTTGCACATCAGCACATACAAGACAAATTTGTATATGATTTTTAAGTTTCTTTAGTATGTATGTATATTTTTAAAAGATTGGTCACGAAGGTTTTTAGAACTTTCGCAGACTCTTAAAACAATCGCACCGAGTGAGCCTAAGGGGCTGCACGAGTGCATTATGAGGGCATATGCATAATAGGTCCCAATGACCTTTCTCTCCAAAATTTCATTTTCTCATAAAAAAATAAATAAAATAAAAAAATAATAAAATGAATAATAGAGATAATCAATATAGTAACCATACCACGGGAGGTTTCCAGAATTCACGCAGGTGTTATGGTTAACTGTGTTGTCACGTAAGATTGCGAATCTACGCAGACGTACCAGTTGAATTTTCCCTTAAAAAAATAATTATATTTCATAAAAAATAAATTACGATGATATAACAAGTTTTTCCAATTTTAATCCTTATCTCAAAATGGAGAAATAATAGTATTTTCAAAATTTTTGCTTTGTTGGTCTAATAAAACCGTTGTACCGCGAAGTTTAGAACTTCTGCAGGTAATTAAGGAATCAACTTGTTGGGCATGGCTGCGAGTTTGCAACAAGTAGATCGGTTGTTTTTTAAAAAAAGAAAAAGGAATTTTCAAGAGTATAAAAAAAAATATAATGGTTTTTTTTAAGTCAAACAAAAGTATTAAAAAAAATTTAAATTAAGGAAAAATAAGAATCAAAAAATATTTTTAAACAAAATAAAATTGGAGTAAGTAAAGTGGAATTAAATTATTTTTTGCAAATTAAAATGCACCAACTCAATCTCAGAAAATTGTTTTGTTTGCAAAAAGATAAATTATTCTCAATTAGTTTTCTCTGATTACAAAAATTATAATAAAAAATACCCACCAATAGACATGCATTTCTAGTCCCAAACTACGTGGACTTTGATCCCCATCGCAAAGTACGTAGGCCCTAGGCTCTGATCCTGGGTCAAGTCCTCCTTTTTAAATAAATAAATATTTTTCAATTTATTCCTTTTCCTCATTTTTTTTCTAAACCTCCTTAATTTCTAATCTAACTTATTTTCCTTATTCTGTTTTCCAAATTTCTCAATTTTTCTTAAATTCTTCTCTACCCTTATTCTCGCATACGAATGATAAAAGGAAAACTAAAATACTTTTAAAACCATATTAATTTAAACAATCAACGTAAGGTAACCGTTCCAAGGAACAGGTGTTGTGGGGTGCGTAACATATTCTCCACGCATAATCGACTTCCGAATCCAACTCTGATTACGCAGACCATCCTTTTCCTCTCCAATTCGGTTTCCTAAAATTTTTCTCAAAATTTTGATGGCGACTCCTCATAAATCGGTTTTCGCTCGAAAACCCAATTTATTCTTTTTTTTCCTTTCATCGCATTTTTCCGGGTGCGACAATACCAGTTAGTTGCAACAAAACTTGCACTTATTTAATCCTTAGAACAAAGATGCTTGCGTTATAAATGTAGGAAATGATGATTCACTGCACAGTTGTAATTTATCACCTTCCTCATTGTAACTTACACTTCACATGTTTGGTCCTTCATTTTCAAAGTCTCATAGTAACTTCTCAATTCACATGGCCCTTCATTCAGCTCTGATAGTGTTCATCATTAAATACGACAAGATGCTAGCGTTACGAAATGGTTGATGGAAGTTGATATTCTCTGACCTTCTTCTTAGTAATTTCTCAATTCATATATATATATATATATGATCCTTCATTCGCTCTAACAATTCTCTTGGGGCCTAGAAGAGAATTGCTCCCCCCCTTTTTTTAATGTCACTTTTGAAAAAAAATTGTTTCTATTTATTTGTCATTTTCAAATTTCAAGATATTAATTATTGTTTTTTCAATTATACCCTTATTTATGCATTCAAAAGTTAAAAATGATATTAATTATTTTTTCTTATCCATCTATTTATTAAAGGGCATGTTAGGAAATTTAAAATAAATTCTAACATATTGATTATATTTCTTAATTCATGTGTTAAAACTTTAAATGTGACTTAAGAAGAAACAGAGGAAATATACGTTACGGAGATCCTCTAATGGGTCTTTTATTTTATTGGACTTTGGAATGATGTAAGTGAGTTTGGCATCACATGAGGCATTGAGGATACATGCCTCTTTTTGAACCAACGACTCCCAACAAGTTATCATTTCACGTGGTCCTTCATTTTTCAAGTTTCTACAGAGTGGCCAGTAATATATGTTAGTGATGTTCACTAAGATCTGTGTGCGAAAAGAAGCTGTTTTGAAAAGTAAAGATTGGCTTTGCTGGCTGCTATATAATGAAGGGACCTACATGAACTTCCAAGCTATCTCAATGAGTATTCTATGGTAATGAATTTTATCTAATTTTTATCCTTTAAAATCCTATATTTATATATAAAATCGTGACGCTCGAATAAGACCATATAAAATGCAAAAAAGAAGATATTTTCCTAATCCTATATATGGAGGAGTTAATTTTCAACGTCGTCCATGTTGCAACAAAGTTCAACGAGTATCCACACGGGAAGCAATGAGTCTATACTACACATATATTGTTGATTCCTGATGTAGAAATTTTAGAATGTCTTTATATTTTCTTGGTGATGAATTTATTTATATTTTTAAGAAACACTCGATCGGTCAAAATTCTTACAAGAAAACATTAATTCAAGAAAGCTCTTCATACTTGTAAATTTTTTATTGGATTTTATGTTTTATTAGCCCTTCAATGTGCTATATATGAAAGTAATTTTTTTTTCTCGCTGCTCTAAAATATTGTGCGGGTAGATTCGTAAATGTGATATTTGTTTCATGCTTATTATAATTACATCTCTAAATTTCGGGTTTTCATGTTCTAATTACATCTCTAAATTTGTTATGTAACATTTATGATCTATCCGTACAAATTTGTGTGCATTACTTCAATTCTTTTGTGATATTATATTAATTAACCTTGTGTGAATATGGATACTTGTCTACATTATATGAACCTACTCTCACGTATATAGATCAACATATGGATAATTAACAACATTGGTGATAGAGAATGAATAGTTCTGAATAATTAGAATTTTAATTAGATTTCGTCATATTTTTTAGAATTATTAGGATTTATAATATATTTTATTTATTTTCTATTTTATAATTTCTTTTTCTTTAAGTTTAGGTTAGAATATTTTAAAATATCTTAATCTTTAAGAAATTTTTAAATAGGTGAGATTTTTACAATTTCTTTAAATTGAGCCTATCTTCCAGAAAATTCCATCTATAAATATTTATCATTATAATTCAAATTTTCTCTTTCTCTTCTCTTAAGTTCTTTTATTGTCTCCCTTCTATGTTTCCCTCTTATTTTCTTAATTTATCTAACCTATATGGTAGTGTTTTAAGATTAGATTTAAGGCTAAACCAACATTGGCAATGCATTTGGATACATGGAAAAAATTAATTAAATTGGATAAAATTTGAATAAAATTTTTTTAGATGTTTATTATGAGACTTTACAATAAAACATCATCGGAAATTTTTTTTTGGAAGTCCAACCATGTAATGGAAGGGTATAACAATTTTTTTATTTATCATATTTTTGTTAGAATAAGATGACCAATGTGAACATTTAAAAAATTATACATTTCAGTTTTTTTCTCAATTGAAAATACATTTAATATTTCTTAATTTCATTAATTTAAATATGTTTTTATATAATAAAAATTTAACTGAATTTTACAAACAAAATTTTTTTCCTAAACGTAAGATTCTATTTAGTAGTATAATTTCCATTTCTTTAATTCAAAATAAGAATTGACTCGCATCAAAAGTAGTGGTTCCAAATGCACACATACTAGTTTTGTAATTCTCTCATGGAATAACTGCTGAAGTTAAACATTAACACAGAAGCAGCCAACAAAGATAAATAAAACTTGTAAAATATCTCTTCGAACACTTTTTGAGCCATAAAAAATACTCCAATGTACGCTTGGTTTCCTGAAGAAATTTCATATATTCGCAGCAGGAGAGAGAAATGTTGATTTTATTTATGAGAGCCATAGCTCAATATCTCTTGCTGCTTTCTTGAATGTTTCCTCCGCTGAAAATGCCTCTGAAATTTGATCCAAAGGCCTATTCGCCTGCAAAATTCATCAAAACAGTGCTAAATATTATAGATAATTTAAATACCTCCATATTCATTTTACCTTCAATGAAAAAGTAATATATATATATATCTATATAAAACGTTCATGCTTGGAGATTGATGCATATATATACTTACATGTGCTTGAATCATGAAAAAGCTTTGACTATTATCAGATGAGATATGGGCAGACAAAACCTCAATATTGTGCTTCTCAAGAACACAACAAATGGCACTGAAGAGGCCTTGCTTCTTGGGAGTGCATATGCTGAATTGAGCTTCTTCCTGGCAAATATTCAATACCACATTTGAAAAAATCCAAGTTTGAAACCCTACTGGGTTATCTGGAATTGTTGCAGCTGGAGTGGCTGTAGAGGAAGATCCCTGACTGGCATTGAAGGCCTCACTAGTGTTACCAGTGGGATCGGAGGCAGATTGGAGTCTTTCTTTCTTTAGTTTTTCCAACTTTTCAACAGTATTCTCTAGGGTTTTAATGTAGTTCAAAGTTTCTCCAACAATAGTAGCCTTGTCAGCCTGCACAAAACAAGAAGAAGAAAGATCTTGGTAACTTAATTTTCAGACAAAAAGGAGTATTCGTGTTTCAATTATGCTCAGGGAAAAAAGTAAACTCTTAAATAATTCACCTTGGGATGGACATGAGGGAGCAAGGCTTGAAGTTCACCCACCAAGTACTTCATCTTCTTCCTCCTTGCTCTTTCAAAGGATGCGTGCTCATGAGCAAGAGATTCAGGATGATCTTCTACATCAATTGTGTCAAAAGCTCTCTTCTCTGTCAAGGATTTTTCCATACTTTCCACTGTGTTATTCGAATCAGATCGATTTTCCCTCGATTGATCAGACATGGTTGTTTATGGGCCGAGAGATATATGAGAATAAGAAGGAAATTTCTATGCTTGAAGATGCCAAGACAGACAATAGAGGGAGATGCTAAGACAGGCAACAGGGAGAGATACTTATAACGTTATGAGAAGCCAAGATAGGGTATAAAGAGAACAGTGACAGAAATGTGACTATGTGAGGTTGGCAAAAGATCAAAACTTATAATCTCAAGGTAAATGCAGTTACATACTAGACATAAATATATGAAATGAACTGGAACTATGATTTCGTTTCTCGTCTGAGGGTCCCACTCCTTGTGATTCCCCTTCCTTGAGTCTTCTCACACCGTATACATCATTTACAGCATGTAAAAATATTACATGAAAAATATTTATAGAAGTGTGTGTGTGTTGTCTGTTCCTCTTCACGTTTCTCTCTATTCTCTGTGGTGTTATCTGTTCCAAATGTAAACCTCACTTTACGTAAAATAGAATGACATAGTATAGAATATAGAATCAGAGAAGCTATTGGATGGATGAAAATGACTTTTACATCCTGAGTTTTAAAAACATATGACAAACATTACACAACAATTGGCGAGTAATGGTGATTTCTCTCAAGAGAGTCTCTTTTATTCTTAGTTTTAAAATAGTCTATAAGCACATAACGAGCTTCTAATAGAGAGATTTGGAATAGTCAATTCTCATATATATATATATATATGGATTGATCACTACTACACTAGACACTTTCTAAATCGGGTAAAATGAACTTTCTAGATCGGTTCCGGTTTAGATGTAGAAGTGACCGATGTAGAAAGTTCTTCTTTCTAGATCGGTTAAAAAACCGGTCTAAAAAATATTTTCTAGATCGGTTTTTTAAACACCCGATCTAAAAAATCATTTAAAAACAAAAAGATAATGTGTGCCGGTAAGACTTTCTAGACTAGATTTGAGTCATAACCGATCTAGATTAGTATACTTTCTAGATCGGTTATGACTCAAACCCGATCTAGAAAGTGTGATTTTTTTTTTGAAATATATAAACTAAATCATACATCCATCCTCTCCCTATTTATAATAATATAGAATGGATATTAATTTACACGTAACCATTCAGCACCAATAACACATTTGAATTTGAATTGTGTATTTTCTACTCGTACATCACAATCTAATCAACAAACACATCACCCAAAAAAAAAAAACCTAGGCTCCTACTCCAAGTATAGCACATTACTATAAAAATAACTTTATCTTGATTGAAACAACACTTACCTTAATCTTATTCTAGTTAAAATAGAGCACTTAAACTAATTCTAAAGATATAGAAACACAATCCAGAAAAAAAAAACAAATAAGCCTTAATTAAAACAAAAAGTAAAATAGTATAAAAAAATAAGAAGAAATTTTCAGTTAAGTGTATAAGGTTTTTGCGGGGACAATTTAGTGGCAGCTAGGTTTACAAGCACTGGTGAATTTATGATTTACGGTTTCATTAGGTTTACAAGTTAAATTGAAGAATCTACTAGTTTTTTGTTTGAATAAGTCATTATAAGCTATCCATCAAGAATAGTATATCTATGGAGGCTAAAAAAAATTAGAAAGAAAAGAAATCAAAACATTTGTGATAATACTACACAATCAAGAAAACTGAAATCTGCACAATAACTCAAAAAATGAATACAATTCCAAAAGAAGAGCATGCTAAAAACCCCTGATGTTATTTTCTAGTAAGGTATTGGAAATATAAAATTAACCCTTAATCAAAATCAATCCAATATGATAAATTGATTTGATCTCTATCGTTTTAACCCTTTTTATCTTTCCTAGTCATTTGCGAAGTAAAGTAGCTTACAGTACATTTTCTTATAGTAAAATAGCTTACAGTACATTTTCTTAGACCGTAGAAATTACCTCTAACATCCACTATAAAACTCCATGGCTCTTTGCTAGCTCTCTCTGGTCTCTCTGGTTGTGGTTCTCTTTCACGCTACAAATAAGGTTTTTCGCGGGAAGCAATTTTCTTTCGACATACGCTATTGATGAACATGTGAAATGCTCTATCAAGGACTTGACATGGAGGAGGAGCACCAAGAGGTTTTCTTGTCTTTGGGATATGAGATAAGCCATGCTGTATCAAAAGTTTGTAGTTACATTGAACAAGACTGACAACCTTAAAATGCTTGTGATAATTCAGCCATCTTTAGAATAATAGGCACGACTATTCTTTCAAAAAATAAATTTATTCCAATAATAAACAAATCCAAAGCAAGAGAATTACTTATACCTTTATGCATAACTCTGCATTCTCTGCAAAATTCAGTAATTAACTCCTCTTGATGAACTGAAGTCTCAGTACCAAATAGGAGTACATGCCAATGGTGCACTATATGAAGACAAGAAAAAAACATGTAAGTCATCACATAAAGAAAAAAGGCTATCTAGTGATGCACAATGTTAAGAATGAAAACAATATAATATTAATCCATTAAAAGATAATCATTTTTTTAAATCACCCACACACAGGGGTTGATCCTTGCAGATCAATGCGAGCTGCAAAAAGTCCTGATGGTTGAAACATTCTACAGTGCCAAACCTGTGAAACCAAGTCCAACATAAACCTTTGCTGATATTGAAAAAGAGAGTACAATGTTGTGGTTCATGAGAATCAAGCCTCACACCCTCACCAGCGAACACTCTCAAATGCATACCCATCATGGCATCAACTCCAACTCCAATCAGTGAACCTGCTCCCATCTCCAACACCCCACACCACTTGAATGGCCACAAATATCTCCAATGGTCTCCTAGCATGATGCTTTATGTTTGTGGGAAGGGAAAGGTGAGCAATCTCACTGATGCTGCTGCTAAACCAAACATGAAGGACCTGAATATGCCACTAAGGAAGCTGAAATCAGCATGCTGCAGTTGCAGCTAATTAGCATGCAACTAACAACTATAGCATAGAAATCAGCATGCTACAGTCGTAGCTAATCAGTCATAGAAATCAACATGCAGAAAATGCCACTAGTGGTAATGATTATGTGAACAGAGCATAGAAGAAAAGAATATCCTGGTGAAAAGGGACAAGGAAATTTCAAGAATGGGACAAACAACTATAGTGTTCACATAAAAGGGAAAAGGAAATTCCAAAAAAAAAAAGGAAAAGGAAATATCTACCACGTAGCTAACAAAAGCAAATGTCTAACAAATAGAACAATATTATAGATTCTTATATAATCCCCATGTCACGAAAGAAAGATACCAAAGATCAAAATTCTATCAATCTAGCATCCACATTCTCATGGCCAACAACTACACCAGCAAAGATCATAAGTATAGAAACTGAAACTTTCAAGCTTTCCAATATGTTTCCAAGCTCTATATTATAGATTCTAAAATCTTTTTTTTTTAGGAAAGTAATATAGTGTTACCACATAATTTTGCAGGCAACAACTAATTTGAAAGGATAAATTATTAGGAAGCATAGCATCAGTGTGTATCTCAAGAAATTTTAAACATAAAGGCAAGTTCACAGAAAGCTTAACATGAATGCTATTTGCTTGGAATCAACTCAAGTGATTGGAAGGAGGGGAATTGTGTAAAGCTCGCTAGTTTAATCCTTTTGTATCTAAACAAATGCCTTAAATCAACAAAATGGCATAAAAATTTTCAAGATCTGGCAGTAGGCATCTTCTGCTTCAATTATTTGTATATGCTATCAGTTCTCATAATACATTAACACCCTAAAAAACAACGATAGAAATACCAGTAAGACTTTTGACATATTTATGCATCTTTTGTTTGCTTTTGCACCTTACCATTTGGTATATATAATTTAACTAGATGACTTCTTGAATTACAATAAAAAGAAAATTGGTTGATAACCTCTACATGCATATCATACAAATTAAATGTTCAAATTGAGCTACCATACAGAGGAAACATAATCAACTAGCATTAACTTGATGTAAAACAGCTGGATACTTATAGTCTAAATTTCCTAGTTGTAATGTGAATAGCTACATCCTTTATCAGTTTCGTGCAAGAATTGTAATTATAACATAGTTAACTATACCTAGAAAATTCCCACAAACAGATGGCGCAAGAATGATGCAGCAAAAATAGAGAAATTCCTAGAAAATTCCCAAAGTTTCCAAATAAATCCAGAACAGCTAAAATGAATTTAAGGATACCTGTCAAAGCTTCCAAAATGACTTAGGATATACAATCAATAGCCAAACTTGAACTACAGTGGCATGGGGTACTGAAAATTTATTGAAGATAGAGATTTCCTTCTGCTTCAGGTTCAGCAAACTCCTCATCGGTGATGGCTCCTAGATTGAGCTTAGGAATGAGTGTTAGTGTTCCTATTGCCATAGCGACTTAGATGCCTAGGGATTTTTATTTTGAAATCTACGACAAGAAAGAACAACAATCAGTACCCGTTCACCCTAACATCTTCTAGGAGAAGTAGAATGCGGGCTCACCCATTTAGGCGGAGGATCTCTATTTCAGCGATGAAGGTCAAAGAAGCTGAATACAGTGATAACAGCATGAAAGAGGAGTTGCAACGTCCAAGGGGGAGGAAGAATATGAGCTCACAATTTCTGGGAGAGGCCGATGCCACAATCCGATGACCGAAGGCGGAGAAGTCGTGGAGAAGAATTACGTTATTGGCAACAATGAGAAACACAAGTGAGGAAGCTAAGTTTCGGGATAGAAGGGCTTCAAGTTCGCACTGATAGGAGTAGACTTGGGATGGTTGGGTTTGGAAACATATTTTAGACCGGGTATGACTCATAACTGGTCCAAAAAGTTAAAATTATAATTTTTAATTATAAAAATGCCACTGATCATATTTTTTAGATCGGTTCTCTAAATAACCAATCTAGATTATAGATGTAGAAAGAATATTTTGTACTAGTGGATGTGCATGATTAGCGTGAATGCTTGGCAACAATATACATGATATAAAGTGTTGAGTTTTGATTTAGGTGTACAATGTCAGCATATTTTAAAATTATTTATCTAGGAAGAAATATTTCATATGAAATAGGAACACTATGATACTTCATTAATTTAAATTTTATGTTACTCATATGTCCTGATTTTGCAGTAAGCAAAAGATAAAAGTACAGAGTCAGTTACTATCACGTAAAAATCCTGATGTGTGAACACAGCTCACCATGTGCTATTTAACTGACTATTTTTACAGAGATTCTTCAATTATCATCATCACAAAGTTTCCTGTCAGACAGGTCAATTTTTTTCTAGGTTACAAGTATATGATTTCAACTATTGAAATCGTGAATTTAAGTAAGGACTTATTTCTTTTTTAAAATTCATCTAGTGTGGTGGAAGGTAAAGTTTGAATTAGAGTTATTTTTCTTTTTTGGACCAACACCAAATGGAAACTCAAGTGGTGAAATATCCTACTTATCTACACTCAGATGCACACACGAAAAAATTGATTGAAAAATAAAGACTTATGCGCAATATGAGAAGCGCAAAAGAAATCATTCTTTAATTCTGTCATTGCACATCTTAAGTTTACATATCAAAAGATCAAATACAAAAGAATCGAACAACATCAAATCCATGAAAGCAAGGCAAGAGTTTGCCAGGCAGATTTCAAGAGAGACACAGAATAATTTCTTCAGCAGCTTGCTTGAATGTTTCGCCCTTTGATAATGCCCCTAGAAGCTGATCCGAGTCTCTATTTGCCTGCAAGATTCACCCAAATAATCCAAAATTAGAAATAGTTGAAGAACCCTATGTATACTTAATTATGGTGCATTCAATGAAAAGGTAGATTTTTTTTTGCTGAAAAAACTCAATGGATGATTGCTAACTTCCATTTTACAAATGTGAAGGTTAACATTTCATCATTCTTTCGCTCAGATATAGTAAAGCAAAAGATATCTGAACTACGTACTTCTACATGAAGGCATCATTAATAGACTTGATATTTAACACATTTTGGCCCCCATAAATATAAAGCCACCAAACACATGATGGAAATTACTTATAAGCATACTTGTACTTGAAGCATATGGAACCTTCGATCATTGTCAGATGTGGGCAGACAAAACCTCAATCTTGTGCTACTCAAGAATAAAACAGATGGTGCTGAAGAGGCATTGATTCTTGGTAGAGCAAACATCGAATTGAGCATCGCCCCCGTGTTTCTCAGAATTATCTGAATTGCACTGGTTTCCAAAATTATAGCCCTGAGCAAGGTTTCTTCTCTCATCCAAGGACCTCACTCTAATGGGATAGCACTCCTAGAAGTGAAAAAGATGCAATATATTAATGTACGAAATGATTAGTGGAAGTTGTCATTTGTCACCTTCCTCTAAGTATAACTTCTCCCTTCACATGGTCCTTCATCTTCTAGTTTCTACTTACTAGCTGGACCTAGTAATATATATATATATATATATATATTAGGGATATTTACTAAGATTTGGCTTTGCAGGCTGCTACACAATGAAGGGACCTTAACTTCCGTGGCTATCTCAATGAGGGTAGAATTGCTTCTTGTGCTAAACAATTTTATCTAATGTTTATCCTAAGTTTGTAATAATAATAAGTCCTTATAAAAGTATACAGAAGATATTTTCTTATATTATGGCGTTAACTTTCTGTTTTGTTAATGTTGCAATAAGTGAGAAGCAAGGTATATGGATAAAATAACTGTCTTAAGTTGGGAAACAGAACCTCACATAAAAAGCCATATATCAATATCAGTTCAATTTCTCTTAACTTTTCTCAGAATAAATTTTTAAAAGCGTATTCCAAGTTGAGTTAGATTTTAGTTTCTTATAAGATGACCTAGAAAACAAGTTGGAGGGAGTAAAATGGTGTGTCCATTTTATACATGTAAAATACCCATATTTAACCTCTAAATTTCATTTAAATATGTTTATATTGATATATTTTAGTATGATTTGATATATTTTTGTGTTTCATGGCGTTATAAGCTCATTTGGAAATATTTGGAGTAAAAACGTTTCAAATCGATCATGCTGAAAAGTTTCAACATCCTTTGATATTTTGATCATAAATCTTACATATGAACTCCGATTGAAGTGATTTAAGATGCGTTGGAAATTTAAGACATATATCTACAACTTTAATGTTTTGAGTTTTCTCAAATTCCAACGTTATCATGGTGAAAATCAAACTCAAATTGTCAATACGAGCTGATAACATTATAAAGAGGCACTCGGCGCTGAGTCAAACCCATCAAGTGCCGGGTCAACATAGATTTTCACGTTTTTCTACACTTCAGAAGCACCCAGTGCCGTATTAATTGATTTTATGGTCACCCGGTGTCGGGTTATGCAAAAGAGATCCATAAAATTTGACGTGTTTTCATGATATTTTAGGCTTTTATGAACTTCTAAATTTTTCCTACATAAGGAGATACGATAGAAACACAACAGAAGATTCAGAAACGCACTCAGAAGCTAGAGAACACAGTTCTAAACACACTGGGAGCAACTAGGAGCCTTTTATAGAGAAAGAGTAAGGAGATCTATGGAGTATTAGAGATAGATTCATTCTCTTCTACTATAACTCTGTTTTCTTATTATTTTCACTATGATTTGAGATTTTAGTTTTGATTTAATTTCTATTTCCATGAGTAGCTAAATTTCCCAGTCGAGGGTAAGCATATAACCTGACTGGGATGGATTGGATTTGTTTCTCTAGTTAAGACTCTTTGATTTGTTCTTCAAGTTATATTTAATTTATCTTTTTATTATATTTATCTATTTTATTCATTTATGTGGATTTTATGCTTGATCACTATAGAATCTAATTAATGAGTAAACTTAATGGACTGAGAGGTGAAGAATGAACCTAGATATAGAGAGATAAATATGAATAGCTAATCTAGAGATAGAATTAAGAATCCATGGTAATATAAGTTGTAGTTTTCAAGGTTTAATTAGGAACTTTAGTTGCACGAGAGCGAATTGAATCCTAATTAAATAAGGACTAATTGACCGAGAGGTAATTAGGACACTTTAAGAACAACGGTCACTATAATTATGCAGAGTCTAACTAAGAAATAAAATCTAGTTATCTCATAAGGTGAATCCTGATCCATTGACGCTTCTAGAACTGAATCAAATTCAGACTTCATTTTGTTTTCTATTTTTTTTTCTTTTAAATTTGAATTCTCAATTTGATTATCACTTGTTTTTGGGATTAAAAGTTTGGACTGATAAATCTACTACCTCCCTTGGGTTCAATTTCTGGAATACTTCAGAGACTTTTTATTACTGCGATCGATCCTGTATACTTACGGGATCCCGATCACAAAACATTAGCTAACCGAAATAGACAGAGAAGACCTTGAAGTATAAACTCAAGATAAAAGTGATTATTAAGTTTTAAATTAAAAATTTTAAAATCAACTAATATTCTTTATGCTCATAAAAATTTTAATTGGAATTTCTTTTTCTTTTTTACCAAACCACTTGGTATCCAAAATTACATTAAGTTCTGACTAATCTCAAATCAAGTCTCGAGCCCCAAATAAGGGTAGCTATCCTAAAACGACTTTTGTATACACAGTCTCAAACCCAAAACACTATGTTTAAACGAGATATATCCCTTTCCATCAAAACCAATGGCCATTGGTTAGTTGGAAATATGATTATTAAGTGTAAAACTAAAAAATTTAAAATCAACTAATATTCTTTATGCTTATAAATTTTTTAATTGGATTTTCTTTTGGTTGGCCTCTAAGGGTGCTAATGAAAGTAAATATTTTTTTGTTGCTACACTAAATTATTTCCTTAGATTTACAAAATGATATTTATTTCACGCCTGTTATAATTACATTTCTAAATTTGGGATGTTCTAATTGAATCACTAAATTTGGGAAGTAACAATTACAATCAAATCCATATAAATTTTTACGTTACTTCAATTTTTATGTGACTTATTTTGTTAACCTTGTGCATACATTCATAGTTATTCATTTATATGAATCTCATGCATGTATAGTCCACATTATATGAATCTAATTTCTCACATAAATGACTAGAAACATTAGAATATGAAAGCTTGGCAACAATACACATGGTTTTTCAAATAGCAAATAATGTTACCACTTGAATTGTTATATCAATAAAAAGCAAAGTAATTAAACTCTGTTACTAAAACCCATCTCTGTCATCTTTTCCAAAAGATTGCTCAGACTCAAATTCAAACTGAACAAACAAATTTAGAAGAAAAAAGAGATTTAATTGAAAGTGCATAGTGATGAGCATATTAACATCAGCCCAAAACCTAATGCACTGAACTTAAACAATTAAGAATGCCAAAACAAAAGACCTAGGTAAGATACATGTAAAAAAAAAAAAAAGCCTTGGTAAGAAACAAAATACCTAAAAGACCTAGGTAAGAAACATGACTTATGAATCATGGAAAGAAAAAACAACTGAGATCGAGTTCAAGAGACTAATCTAAAGCATGGAGAAGGGAAGAAAGAAGAGATCGAGCTTTCTGTCAAAATAAGTTTACCGATTATAAGCATAACTGAGATTCATAGGAAACGCATGTCCGGGTTTTGATCTGAAATATAGTGGAGAAGAAAAGGGAAGAAAGAATTTATTCAAGATCTCCCTGTTGAAGATGGTTCATGATTAGGGGAGAGGGAGAAGTCACTAATTTTAGGTTTTAACAGATGGAGAAATGGAGGACTGAGATTAAGTTGTGTTAATATGGCTTAGAGCATGTTTGTATGATCATTGATTGACTCAGACTTAAGGAAGAGTTTGTTGCTCTCTTCTGTGGCTTTTTGGTGTGATCAGTTCGAACATACTAGAATGTCCCGAATTTGAGGCACAGTACTCAGGAAAAGAGAATGTTAGGGTCAAGTATTATTTTAAAAGTTGGTCTTAAGCTACTTTTCAAGTATTATACGCCCGTTTGAGTAAACTTTTTCATTAAAAAAATTCATTTTTTTCAATAAAAAATACCTTTATATTAGAATATTTGTTTAAAATTTTAAAATAATTAAAAGTTATTTAAAATAACTTCTAACGAAGCTCAAAATTATGTTCAAGTAAAAAGTGATTTTTTATAATTATAACCAAACATAAAATAATTTTTTCTTGTCGTAAATTCTTTAAAAAAATAAATCACTATTTTAAACATAAAATACTGCATAAGTTGCCCATGTGTCCAAAACTTAAGATCTGACATTGCCACATCACTAAAACCATTAGAGTTTACTGATGTGGCAGGTTGAGGAACCCCATTTCAAGCATATGATAAACTACACGGATTAACTTGGATTGTAGTGCAAAGAATTAAAAAGTGGGATGGATAGAGTTGGGGCTTGATGATTACGGTGTCAGGCCCCAACTATTAGAACACCATTCGATCTCAGCAAAGCAAAAAAAGAACACCATTCGATCCACGATATAAACAGAAATCAAGAAGTGGTATCAATTGACGTAAATAACAAAGATTATATGATTAATTTTCTTAAGAATGTATAAACCTATCAAAGCTAACCTTAAAAAAAGAATCTGTTTACTATCAATTTGGTTGATCTTTAACATAGCCTGCACCCAGTCTTGCCCCGCTCATAACAACCAATCTATGCTGTGATGCAAATGACCTAGCCATCACGTTTTCGTTCAACCAAGAAGATTCCTACATTTACTTAGTATTTGAGGTAATCTACATTCAGTGGTATTATTAGGTGTCTTGTATTATCCTATTTAATATGAAAGTTAAAAAAAAATTATATTAAAAATGCAAGTAGTATTCAACAGGCATCAATAATAAACCTATCAACAGGCATGTACAGAAAGCAGCCCAGGTATCCTCAATCATCCTATCACCAAGCATAATAATAAACCTACAATGAGATAAAGTTCAATAGTTTTTATATCATAAATGAACTGTACTTATCCATTCAAAAAATAATTTAAAAAAAAAAGATATAGAAAGAACTCTTCTATTACTCAAGCACCAATTTCTTTACTCCCTTTGTCCTTTCTTTTTTTTTTTTAACTTCCTTTCAGTTTCCTATCCAACAGATGGAAAAGTCCAGCATAAGAAGCAGCAACAAGTTCATCAAATGAAACAAAGCTAAGGCCTAGACGGCAGATGACAGTTATTTCAGGTCCAACTGATAGAGATTCTCTATCATGTAGCTAAGGCTGTTGTCTTGCAAATGGGGCATAGGTTCTTCTTCATTAACCATTGCTTGATGCAGTTGGTGTGGAATTCATGCCCACAATCTAGTGAGGCTACATCCTCTCCATCAGCGAATTCCTCCTGCCATTGTTGAACAAATAAATGCAGTCATTGACAGGCATATAACAAGTTAACAAGCACTATTCTGCATCACTTGTTCCATATCTAACAGAAACAGCCAGCGCAAATACCTGACATATACAACAAGGTTCCAGATCTGTAGAAGACTCGGTCATGACAGACACATAGATTCGATGCTTCATCAACTTCATAATGATATCCTCACTCAATCCAGTGTTCACATCTCCAATGCGCTCCTCCAATGCCAGCAATTCCTAAAATCCCAGTGACAATTCAGAGAAGTTACATAAGGGAAAGATATTCTCCTCTCCCCTGGGAGAGATCTCAAATACATAGCCTCTCCTCTATTATGGAAATATACACAGGCCTCTATCAAAACTTGAAAACCATACTACAACTAACCCCAATTTGAATTTGACAAAGGGATCCATCTAGCTCCAAATTCTGGCGGTCAAAGACGTCATGCCACATATTTTTCACTAAAAATACCCTCTATTAACATCTATACATGTCGGATCTCTTTTATTTGTGAGAATGTGAAAGATTTGTGACATTAAGAGGACTTATTCATTAGACTTAATTGGAGCTTTTTGTAAGAGAAGTTCATGCATATGTTTATAATAGAGGAAGGGTCATAAAATTATCTCTCAAGTGAAGAGAAACGCATTTTACCCATTACAGAAAGCCACTTTTATTATGGAATGGAAATTAGCAATAAAACTTCTCTTTGATGAAAGACGAATAGGAATACAATCTATATCTTCATTTTACCTCATAAGACATGTTATCAACATCAAGGCGCATGTCTCTGTGCCTATCATGCAGTTCAGCCATACCATGATATATGAAAGGGTCAAAGAGCATATAATCCTGAATCACAAGTATGAAAGAAAAAAAAATTTTAAGTTAGCATTCTCAATGATCAGCATAAAGTATCACTAAGTCCAACTTGAAGATTGCCCATGCAAGCTACAAGGGCAGAGTTTAATTCATAAAAAAAATGTAAAAACCATAAAGATTATGCCTATTTTATCCTAGATTTTCACTTCCACCCAAGTTCAATTAATGAGGTCAAGTTGTGTGAATTGCACACCTCCTATTAGGTCCAAACCTAAACTATTGTAGCTCAGACGTATGAGATGTATAAAAGCTCATAAGGTCAACATCTGAACGTTACTGAACATCTCATTGAAGTTTTGCAGCATATAAAACCTTCACTTTCACATGCATACATGTTTTACTAGCCAGCCACAAAATCCAGTCAACTTTACCTTTGGTAGCAGCCAAAATCAAGCATCCCGTGATAAGAAATACATGAACTTGATATTCAAGCATAGGATTGTTTCCATTGCAATACTCAACGTGGAGAAAAGTGCAACTACTCAAAAACTGTAACTAAACACAAAGTTACTCCTCTAAATGAAAGCCTAGCATTGGAAGCTGCGACATAGCCAGTTAAGCATTTCCATCCTTAGATTCACTAAGATAAAATAAAAGGAAAATGACCAGCACACACATTAAATACATCAGCAGCAGCAATCAACAAATGACAAAAACTCCTCCAACACAAGTTCCACAACACAATAGAATGTCATCAACTGTATAGATATAAGATTGTAAGCAAAAACACAAACCTCAGCTCGTAAGTTCTCACCCCTTCGCATTGCACTTAAGACTTGACGAATCTGGCACAAAGAGCAACATATACAATTTGTTCAGGCAAGACAAGCATGACACCAAATTCTAACTAACTCCAAATGGTTTGTCAGATTTCAAATGATAAAAAATGTCTGTTAATTGGTAGTAAATTAAGCTACTCAATTGAAAAGAACATTAGAAAATTAGAAATTATTAGGAAGCAAATAGAAATTGGATGACGTTGTCAGGGAAAAGTGTATGCTCAAGCAATGGTATAAATATGTGCTAATCTACACTATTTATCCACTGATTCATATTTCCAGCCTTCTTCCGTCATGTATATCACAAAATGCTTCAGATTGTGAAATGAATAAGAACTATGGAAAAATCATCAATATAATGCACAGCCTTTAAGTAATAATGAAGGAGTCAAAAGGAAAACATAGGCATAACAAATATAATACCTCAGATATCAGTCGGCGTCTCCCCTCAATGTCAACAGCTAAAGCCCGCAATGAATGGGGGGCACTAAGAACATCATCGCCTCTTCTCTCCATCAATGATGCTAATCTTGGATATGATTGATGGTTGCTTGTATCCTCAGTGAAGGAAGGAGGACCAGAAGAAGAAGAAGACGCAGAATGAACATTATGAACACTAGATGCTGAGTTCATTGATGGAAAAAAGGACCAAGGACTGAACTCTGATAATCTTTGCTGGCTCTGCGTTGGAACTTCATGGGGAACAATCCAGCTTGGATTAGATAATGAGTGGACACTTGAACTGGATCCAATCCAAGGCGTAGGAGGTACACCTCCAGAATTGTTCACATTGCCAGATGATATATGCCAACTTGTGGGATCAAGTCCAGAAGATGTGGGCACAAGGATGGGAGGCTCTGTATTGTCTCTTGGAAAAATTCGTAGGTTCAATTCTTCCCGAACTTCTCTTTCTGCAGAGTTATAAGAAGTTGATGAACTGGCTCCTCTAGAACTAGCCGCTCCATTCCAAGGAAAAGGATGTGTGTTCCCTGGCAAACCAGGGATGTGCGTAACATGTGACTGGCACTGAGGAGCACTTGAGTTGGCGGCTGTAACTCCGGCTGTTAACCTTAATTCCAGAGAATCATTAAATGGGTGAGAGCCAGGTGTTTGACGGGAAGAAGAATGACTAGGATGCCTAGATTCCTGTCGATGTGCATAGTTCATCCTCCTATCAAAGTTTCTCAGAGGCCTGTTCACATTTCCCATAACTCCTATCAAAGGGAATGCATCTGAAGCTATCTGCCTCAACTCATTTCTTGGGTTCTGCTCTGCTGGAGGATTAGTAATAAGAATATCCTCAGACGGTCTAGACACATTTGAACTACTGGAAGCATTATTAGAATTGGGAGTCCCAGAAGGCCAGCAACTGCTTTCCGGTTCTAGACAAGAGCTTGAACTTCCTCCAGCACTCAGCTGCCCAGAAGTACTTTCAAGAGCCTTTCTCTTGCAGGAAGAACCCCAATTAACTAAAGAAGAGCTTGAACTATCATTATCTCCCCCAACATTGTAACTAGAGCTTCCAGATGAAGTTCCTATATGATCACATGAAGCACTACCAACTGATGTATGCTCTCTATCCAATCCATGAGTATTGTGAATACTATCACTGCTACAAGCTTCTGTTCCCTTCCCATGATTAGCAGGGCTGGAAATGGGACCCATATTTAGAGTCACATTCTGGGTTCTACGATTGGAGCTGGAACCTTGCAAGAAGAAAGGTTGAATTCTTGATTGATTTCCACGTAAATCAGTATTTGAGCTACCATGAAAAGTTACATTATTTGGATCAAATTGCCGTTCCTCTGGTCTGAGACCATCAGCAGAAGTACCACATGAAGAAGACCAATCATGTTCTGCCATTAGCCCATCATCATTGACTTGACTGCGAAGATTCAGGCCAGAACTAGATTCACCAGTATTCCATCCACCGATACTCCGAACATTCGGACCACCAGCACATAAACATGCAGTCTCACCAGAAGATCCCAGAAAATCTGACAACCGAGCATCAACTGGATTTTGAATGTGATTCAAGGAAGTCTGCTGATTCATATCAGTGCCACTAGAACTAGGCTCCTGCATCATACTTACAATTGCTGGAAAGGAACCTATAGTCTTTCCGTGACCTTGCATCAGAATTCAATCTATCCCAACTGATTTGTTACCAGACAATCAGCTTCTCAACTCTCAAGCTAATCAGAGGTGCACCCAAGATCACAGAAATAACCTGCACCAAACACCTTTGGCCTTGAGCAAGATTGTAGAAGTTTTACCAGACAAAAACAAATTCAGATTTTTTTCCAGTGAAAGTAAATCACAGACAAAATTTAAAAACATGAGAAGGAACAAGGATGTTTTTGTGAAATTCCTTTAGCAACTATAATGAAACCAAAAATCTCACAAAACCATGGTATTTTCCTTTGACCAAAAAAAAATCTGATTGAGTGACGAGTACACGCTTCCCCAATAGGAAAAATAAACTAAAATAAAAAGATAAGAGTGAAAACAAATTTGTCACAGGCAGCTTGTCGCTGATGAAATCTATCAGAAATTGGCAAATTCCCGCTGGTGTACACCTGATTTGCCATACAGATAAAAGGAAACCTTAGAATAAAGTCTGGTCTTATATGCAGTGACAATGAGTAAATTCTTGAGGATTCTTAGAGAAAATGAAATGCACAATGTGATACTAGATTCACAAGCTCAGAAACTGTACAAACAACTTGGCTTTTTGTTTTCTGGGTGTAAGATGACAGTCTTGATAAAAAGGAGATAGGAGTCTATTGTAGAATCAATGAAGTTAACAGCAATATCATGGGAATGAACGGTAGAAAACAAAACCACGTATTAAGAAGTGCATTGCATCTCGATGCATATTTTTTGCTCACCACATTTACACATACACCAACGATGCAACAGTAAATGTCAGCATCTTTAGACACCACATGCTAAGATAACACATAAGGTTGCCAATAATCATGAGGAGGAAAGAGCCTCGGCCGAGATCGCCCAGACAATTAAGAAGTAAAGCTTCACAATGCCCAATTCTAGGTTTCCACGTTCCAATGTCAAAACCAACAGCGAAACTAAAACTAGCCAGATTCAAACTAAATCCAACAGTAACGAATCGAAATTTGAACAAAATAAAGCATGGCTACGAATCAATTGTGTATCTCCAAAGAAGCGGAAAAATAAAAGGGGAGCAAATTTAAGGGCTAAAACCCAGCGGGTCGACGCGATCGCTCCACCCCAAACCAAAGAAAGGGATAAATTTCCCAAGGGAAAACGCAATCCACACATCTTTCTAGGGGAAAAAAGGAATATTATCAAAGAATCACCGCGATGAGCACAAGCATTCAGGAAGAATGAAAATTGAGTTAAATGGAAGCAAAAGCTACAGAGAGATAGTGAAGCGCGAATTACCTGACGAGGATCCTGGAATCCAAATGGGTCAAGCAGAACCGGAGGCCTTTCTGCTTTTTCTCTCCGATTCTCCCCTCTCTGAATTTTTGGTGGTATTTTTATCATCACAGAAGAAGCTGATCAGAAGGCGACAAAGAAGAGAGCCATGAATGCGAAAAACGAGAAATTAAGGAAGTGAGAGATTAAAGGGAAAAGAGTACAAGCACAGTCATCTTGATATCTAATTTAAGATTTCATTACATTACATTTCATTTCATTTCAGAAAGAGGGGGAAGTAGAGAGAGGAGGCCATTGGGTTCGGTCCTGAGTGGTGGCCTGATAGGCGCCATTCATCGACACGTAGCTCGCATGAGACCATGTGGGTCCCATGTGAGGTGAAATTATGGTGTTGATTGTGAAATTTGCGTTTCTTTAGATTCAGAATATTCGCTCTAATCTATGCCTTCAGCATATTGATAGTAAAAAAAACAAAAAACAAAGAAAGACTTTGTCTTTTTAGCGCTGGAACAAATATTAGATAAGTAAATATCCAGTGAAAATGTACCAATATAACTATCACATATATATATATATTAAACGGTATGATTTAGTGATGAATATTTTAGAAAGAATATTCGCTGTCAGCTTTAAAACAATATTGTTTTCAAATATATTATCCGTTGTTAAATAGACATATGAATTAAAAAAAATTGATGAATGTATGAGAGTTTTTTTTTTAAAGTAGAGTAAAGTAGGATGGCTATGGGCTAATAGATTAATCATTATTTGAAAGAATTTTCTAAAAATGAGAGGAATGATAAAATGGCCAAAACCTAATATCATAATTATAAAATTACTTCTAATTATAGGTATTGCATCTCTAACTCTCTTCTCATTACTTCTATTGCATTTTCCTCTCTCCTTATGCTTTAACTGCATTTAGAGTTGGGAAAATAAGATGAAACGAGCAGGTTGACCCATTTTTTAGGTGGATTAAGTTGGAAAAATTGTAGCATGCTTTGAAGCAAATATTTTTCAATCTACTCTCCTTAACTTATGAGCTAAATAAGTTGGCCCAATTAACTTATAGGTTAGTCTATTTAACCTATTTTTTTAATATAAAAAACTAAACAAAGCCCTAAGTTTGACTTCACTTCTTATTATAATTAGAATGACAAAATGCAGGGGACATTATGTTTTTCATACAAATTAAAACTAATAATAAGTCATACAATTAGATGTGCACATCTAGTATAGTATTATAATAAATAGATAATAATTTTATAATACATAATATATAGTTCACATAATAGGATAATATAATGCCATCACATTCAAACTATTTATAATACATTATATTAAGGGTATTCAAAACCAAACAAAATCAACTAAACCAAATCGAACCAAATCAAACCGACAAAAATCGATCCAAACCAAATTGAAATGAGGTCTATTCGGTTTTTTCCCTTTTGAAACCAACTCGATTTGGTTTGATTCGGTTTTAGTGCAATGAGACTTGAAACAGATCGAACCACACATAATAACTATATTATAATAAATTATAACATATAAATTTATCCAATTACTTATAATCACACTTATTTTATTTCATTTTTCTAATATTTATAAAGCATATTGGTTAATAAATTATTTAGATATAATTTGTGTTAAAAAAATATTTATATATAACCTATTTAATTTAATTTTTGAAGAAGGATGCTATTTTAAAAAAAATTCGAAAAGCATGAACCAACTATGAACCAAACCGAAACAACTTGATTGTTAAACTAAATCAAATCGATTAAAATTTAGACCGACAAAGTTCCAAAATTAGGTAAATCAATTGGTTTGGTTTAGTTTGGTTTTTGTCCAAAACCGAACCAAACCATATCCTTGAACACCCTTACACTATATAAATATATTAGTTGATCATATGATTTTTAGTTCTATAAAACGACGTAAAAAATGACTAAGAATGACACTTGAGGAGATTACAGAGTAGGATCTCTTGATAGATATTTTATTTGAAGAGATGATTTCTTTTATAAAGCTTAACAGTATCGTATAATCTATACAATTGACTTTACTTAATGAGATAAGACCAAAATTGTTTTTATACATAAACATATAAATTGAAAAATAAGAAATAATAAGAAAAATTGAATTTAATTGAATTTTATGACAATTTTCATGACACCTTGATCTGCGTTAACTATAAGTTGCAATCAAATTTTTGCAATAAAAAACGGGGCCATTTTAATTGATAAAGGAGCTTTTAATTGTCCAAAAAATAGATAACGGATCAAATCTCGGACCTAAACATTTGAAGTTTGAAATGCCAAAGGTCCAATAACCATCACCTATAGCGTTAGGAACTATTTGCAGCTGCTAGAGTCCTTTTTATAAGACTATGCTGATGGCTTTAGTTTGTTTTGTTGTCAATTAATCTTCCTTCACATTAAAAGAAAACGGGGGGTAGTCATCAACTTACATAGTTGATTAACATCTTATTGTTGTCGCATATCATGGTTTAGCTGATAAAAAAATTGAATTTGAGAATTGATACATGATGAGTTATGTAAATTGTTGTGGGTTGTTAAGTTATTATTTAAATTAGTATTAAATTATGGAAAAAATTTGTGAATATATATATATATATATATATGTGAAGGGTTGGCGGATTATGCTAGCAACCCGTCTTGGGTTGGGACTTTCCTAACCCACTAGAAAAAGGATTAACCCACACCAACTTATTTTCTAGCCAACTTATTAAGGTCGGACTAATCCATTTTCCCAACTCTAACCACATCAAACTTGTTTAATATACTCTTCACTGCATTAAGGTAATAGTTTTTTCACATATAGATTTTACACACAATCTCTCATCTCTTTTCAATCCAACCTATTCTCCTCTAATTAGCATTTATTTACCAATTTAATTGATCACTAATTTTCTTATTCGAAAAATATCCGACTATGACTTAAAAACAAATTCAACTTTTCTTTTTTTTTTGTAAGTATCAAGGGTATCCCTTTAATTGACAGATAAATATTAATTTTTTTAATATAGTAAGATTACATAAGTGAGATTTATCTTTCCCAACAAATCCATACTAATAACGACAAACTCTTTTAACTAAATTAACTCATAAGCATAATATTTAAAAAAATATATAATTCATTCAATTCCATCATTTTATAATAATTCATACATAGTGACCAAATAAAAATTTACTATACCCCCTCATAAAATTTCCAAACAATGAAATATTCTACCATGTTTCAGTATCTTCTATTAATGACCCTAACACTTCATTTCATCTTCTACTCCCAAACATTCCCTTTAAATAGAGATGTCTATTAAACAAAATAATTTGATTGATTAAAATTATATAATAACTTAACTTTTATGTGCAATGCATGAGATCTATGGTAATTTGAAAAAAGTAACACGGGGTTTAATAAAAATATACTCCGTTATCCCCATATCCAAAGTATTGAAAGCATGATGTACTATTGAATTGATTAAGACGTTGATTAAAAATTTAATGACTATGGTCTAACTGTGGTTAAATGGGTCATGATTAAATTAATATAATTTAAATTATATATTAATTATTTAAAAAAGAAATATCAAAAAAATTGATTTCAAATAAAAATAACAAGATGGTAAAAAAATAACAAAAAAATAAAAAATAAAATGAGTAAAGATAAGAAGTGACAACAAAATTTGAAAAAGTGAATAAATAAGTTATATTTTTAAAAATAAGGTAATTACAAGACATAAGATATCAATAATGTATATATACTTATTTTATAATTCTTAGTTTTATAATATATATACATATTTGTACCCATTTGAATATTATTCTCCATTTCCCAATATTTACTTGGTATAAATATACATATATTATAGTTTAGAAACGTTATTTAAATTAAAAAATAAAAAAATTGACAAGTTTAAATTGGTACACTACATGACCAGTTTTATTGGTTCAGGCCAGTTTGATCGGCTTGCCACCAATTTTCAAAATGTCTTCGCATGATTTTGGACTAAACCCAGCACTCGTCCTGAACCAACCTGTCCAAACCAGTATTTTATACCTTGTCCATATCTTCTATTATTTTAAATTCTTTATTGTGTTTAAAAACTATTGTTGTTTTACAAAACCAATACATGATTGGTTGTTGTTTTCCAACTATATCCTAATTTATTAATCCCATTTTTTACTAATTTCCAAGGCTCTTTAAATAAAAAGTGTTTTTGTCATTGTATAGTATTATTTTACATTAATTGAAGTTTCATTAGTCCACATGCCACAAATTTAAATAACAACAATTATTGCACCCGAAAATGCAATGTGGACGGCATGCGATAAAGAAAAAGAGAAAATCAGGTTTCCGAACGAAAATTGACTCGTGAGAAGTTACAACCAAAATTTTAAGCGAAATTTTGGAAAATCAATTCAAAAAGGGAAAGAATGGTCTGTGTAAACAAAGTTGGATTTGGAAGTCAATTATGTGTGAGAAAAGTATTAGGCACCCCACGATACCCATTTTTAAGAACGATTACCTTAAGTTGATTACACAAATTAATATGGTTTCAAAAGTATTTTGATTATCATTTTATCATTTACATGGTAAAAAACAAAAGTATGAAGAAAAGAAATTAAGGAGATTTGGAAACTAAAATAAAGAAAACAAAATAAGAAGATAAAATTGAAAAATATTTATTTATTTACAAGAACGAACTTGACCATAAATCAGAGTCTAAGGCCTACGAATCCTGCGGTAAGAATCAAAGTTTATGTAGTTTGAGATAAAAATACATGTTAGTCAATTGGTACTTTTTATTATAATTTTTATTATCAGAGAAAGTTTATTGAAAATAATTTACCATTTCGCAAACAAAATAATTTTTTAAATTTGAGTTAGTATGTTTTAATTTTCAAAAGATAATTTAATTTCACCTATTTACTCTTATTTTTATTTAGTTTTGATAATATTTTTACTTAATCTTATTTCCCTTAATTTATGAAAATGCTTTTTTTTTGAAAATATATTTCTTTTGTATTTTTTTGGGAAAGTCTTTTATTATTTTTTATATTTTGATTTTTTGTTTGTTTAAGAATAAAATTGACCTACCTACTACAAACTCGTCATCATATATAATAGACTTATTGCTTAAATATCTATTGAAACTCTAAAAACTTTCACGGTATAAAGGTTTTGTTGTTGAATCAAGTGTTTTGATGATTCCAAACTAACTTTCCAGAGCTTGGAGAGAAGATATCAAAGGTGCACAAATGATCTCAAGTGGAGAAATTTAAGAAAAGTTAGTACAAGAATAGATGTAGAATCTATAGCCATGTTTAAATTAAGTAAAAGACTTTGAATTAGCAAAAAGATGTTTTAAAACTATGATTCTATATTAATCCATGGAATATTTGAAAAACACCCACTAACAGATGAAATTTAAAACATTTATACTGATATGCTGTTTTGAAAATTTGAACTTTGACTTTGGAAATTCGAATTTCGTATTGAAAATGAACAAGTCTGAAAAGAGCCTTCTTTGACAGACGAATTTTAACTTGAGAAATTCGAATTTTGATAATTTTCTGAAAAGAGCTTTCTCTGACAGACGAACTTTTATTTTTGAAAATTCGAATTTCAGACAAAATACAACTTATGAAAAATGAAAAATTCTTCTGAGGATATGTCAAAGTTCATTTGAAAACTAAGTTTGGAAAGAACATCAAAATGGCTCACTGATAGACGAACTTTGAACATGAAAATTCGAATTTCAGAAACAAAGCTTGTGAGTCTGTTATAATGATATGTTGACATACGAATATTAGTATTCAAAAATTCAAACTTTGAAGTAAGTCTGAAAAGAGGTCTCTCTGACAGACAAACTTTGCATTTTTAAAATTTGAATTTCAAATAAATGAACTATTGTGCCTTATTGAACTGCCCATTGAAAGACGAATTTTGGGTATCAAAATTCGAATTTCAAATGTACTGTAGCAAAATGGAACAACTGTTCATATTTTTAGAAGAACTTTAAACTTGAAAATTCGTATGTTTCAACATAGAAACATTTTTCAAAGATCAAAATTCGAAGTTTGCTTTATGACAGACGAATTTTGAATGTTCAATGTTAAAGTCTTTAACTTTTAGTTTCCGTGAAATTTGTCTGTTAACTAACCAAAATTCGAACTTTGAGTGTCAGAAGCATTAAATGCGGTTGATAAACGGATAGTTTTTCAGAGTAACTATTGAGTAACGTCTCTAACGAATTGATTTTGTCTCTAACGTATAGTTAAGACCTAAATCTATAAATATAACATCATTTAAAGTTGTGGGTAACGAATTTAACTTTGTATATATTGAAACCCTGTCAAATCATCTACTCAAAGTCTCTTACTCTCACATACTTCATTATTTATACTCCAACTTTCATATACACTATGATTAAGAGGGTTTATTTATTGTAAATAGTCTTATCTTTGTCTGGAAGAAAAATTTTCTTGTGAAGGGATATCACAAGGGATCGGGGAAGCACTTAGTTAGAGTGTAAAGAGAGAGAAAGTGTGAGCTCTAAAAATAGACCATCAACGCTGTATTGTGGCATTTACAAAAAGCCCACTGAATTCTTGTAAAATAGTGGAAAATCTCAAGTGGTGACTTGAGGACTGAACGTAGGTCCAGATTGAGAGACCGAACCAGGATAAACATCTGTGTCTTCCCTTTTCTATTACTACTTTTACTAATTATTCATTTATACTCTGTTTTACTATCACATTTGCTTTCCTCACTTTCTTAAAATTTTGCAGAAAATTTTAATCTTCTTAATTCACCCTCCTCTTGGGAAGCCAGCATATCTAACATTTGTTATATATTTTAAAGTAACAATTTAGAAATTATTATTATTTTTCTCTAAAATGAAATATTATTATTCTCTTAATAGAAAAACTACCCTACAAATAACTATTATATTTTTTAATAAATCGTGTGTAGTTTGATCGATATGTTTACGTGGACTCATTATTTCATGCAACAACATGGTTAAACAAGATACTTGCGAAAGTTCAAAACCTTCCAGGTTTGATTATTTAGTCAATTATTTTCCATGATACAAAAGTGTTACAAAATAAAGAAAAGTAAGAAAGATGAATGGGATAATAGAGATAAACAAGAGAAGAGATATGAAGGAGATAAGGTGGAGAGTATTTCACATTCCCTTCAAGTGTGTAAACATAAGATACATATCCTCTATTTATGGTCCCCAAACCATTAAAGACTCACATAAGGGTTACAAAAACATAAATAAGAATATAATGACATAATATTACACATTTGTAGGTTATAGTGTATTAACTATGAAAAACTTTCTAAAAACCATTCAATAGAAATGTTATAAAGTGTAAGAAATTAACCTTAAGGAGGTTATGAAATTTAAGACATTAAAGGTGGATGATACCAATAGTTGGGACTTATGAGCATCCACACAATTATTATAATATTTACAATGCTCCCCCTTGGATAACCATAACAAAATTGTGCTTCGTTGAAACCTTATTAGGAAAAACCCAGTGAGATAAAAACCTAGTGAAGGAAAAAGAGTACACAATATTGAAACTGCCTCACTAAAAACCTTATCAAGAAAAATCCAGTGGGACAAAAACTTAGAAAGGAAAAAAGAATACAACGTAACATTTACTCCTCCTAATATTAACATCACTTTATACCTCTAAGTTGACACATCTCAATTCCATGTACCAACTTCTCAAATGTTGTAGTTGGTAGTGTCTTAGTAAACAAATATGCAAGATTATCACATGAACGAATTTGTAAAATATCTATGTTACCACTCTTTAGAATATCATGACTGAAAAAGAATTTTGATGAAATATGCTTCGTTGTATCTCCTTTTATATATCCTTCTTTTAATTGAGCTATATATGTTGTATTATCTTCATATAATATTGTTGGAATCTTTTCTTCAAGAAGTAGATCACACATCTTTAGAATATGTTGGATTATTGATTTTAGTTAAACACATTCTCGACTTGCTTTGTGCACTGCAATAATCTCTGCATGATTTGATAAGGTAGCCACCAAAGTTGGTTTTGTTGAGTGCCAAGATATAGTTGTGCCTCTAGATGTAAATAAGTATCCTGGTTGGGACTGAGCTTTGTGTGGATAAGATAAATATCCTGCATCTGCATAGCTAATTAATTATGATCCAGATTCAATTGAGTAAAACAATCCCATGTCAACAGTCCCTTTGAGATATCAAAATATGTATTTAACTCCATTCTAATGTCTTCTTATTGGAGAAGAACAAAATCTTACTAATAAATTTATAGTAAATGTAATATCAGGTCGTGTTAAATTAGTAAGATACATTAATGCACTTATAGCACTAAGATATGATGCTTCAGGATTAAGGAGTTCTTCTTCATTTTCTAAAGTTTAATTATTTAATATTTTTTGAACAAAGAATCAAAAAATGTTATTATGTTTGTTCAAAACATTTTGAAATATATAATTTCTAGAGAGAAAAAGAAATTTATAAGTAACTGTTATTTATTTTGAGTCACGCCCCAACTTGTATATTTATGTAGATTCACCATTTCACATGATAATATGGTTAATTCAGATACCTGTGTGGGTTCAAAATCCTCATGTGATATGGTTGGTTTAAAATCTTTTTATTTATTATATTATTAAAGGAAAATGAAATTTTTAATAAATAGACTATTGGAACCTATCGTTATAAGTAAATTAATTAAGACATTTATGTAGCCCCGAAGGCTCACATGGTGTAATTGCCTTAGAAGTTTTTAAAGCTCAAAAAGCTTTTATGACAAATTCTAGAAAAAGGTAAGCATTTTAAAAGGAAAGATTCCAAGCTATAATTTTAAAAGGAATCATCATGTTGGCACACAAGAAGAATTTAACTCATATCACGGCACCCACCTTTGCTACAAATCACCATTAATGCAAATCCAAGTAAAACCGTGATAATTTAACATGCATTCACATTAATGTCTTACTAGGCAATGGAGTTTCTCAAATAAGTCGAATCACAACATAAAATTCTATTTGGAGCTAATATTTCTTCCTCTCCCAAATCAAATCTATATTATGAAGCTTCTAACACTCCACCTATACTCAAGATCAAAACATCATCCCTTCATATATAGAGACTTTGGACTCACTCCATTAGCATGCAAAACAGTCATGGGAATATGTTTAATAAACTGACATTACAATGAAGCTTTTCTAGCAAATAGAACAAACGGAAGGATTTAGCCAAAAGCGTAACATCACTAGTTTGTGTACAACATGTTATACTTATCAATCAAGGGCATGACTTTAATGACTCAATCTCATCATTCAATCAAACTCCCTTCATGATTAAAGGCCATGACAGGGACGATCCATGAAACAACAACACAGAGCAAATGGATCAGATTTTAAGGCAAATAATATTCATATCCTGGTTGAATCAACTCTAAGGTCAAAGCATTTTATTAATGCCAGAGAAGCAAATCCCTTTTTAAAACAACACGCATCACTAGAAACTTCATGCTCAGGAACCAAAATCCTCATATTGTAAACACAAAGCCTGAGATTACTCCAATGACTAGAAATCAATGAAACTTAAGCCACAGGTTCATTCGAAACACGACACAACCTAAATAGAGGATATACAAACCTATAAGCGAGGAAATGTTCATCAACCAAGATGCAGTAGGATGGACCCATAAAACTCATCGTCTACAATTTATCATTTGAAGCCCAAAATATAACAAGACACGAAAGCCAAAAGGCAAAATTCTTGAATTAGACGACAACACCTTAAAACTAGCTAAAAACACAAGTGTCCATCAACGTAGAGCAATTTTACAATCAATGACCCCATGACATGAATAAGAATTCTTGGACAAAAATATTACAATTCAGAAATAGAGTATCACCGAAATAGACCCGAGGCTTAGTAAACCGTTAACAAAATTCAAAACTAAAATGGAAAATTTTACCAAACCAAAATCTCTATTACTTGGTCTTTGATTCGTTTTATGTTCCCGGTGATTAGTGACTCGAACTCGGCCCTCAATCTTCATTCTCCCTTGTTCCGACAACTCTTTCTTCCTTTCTTGCTCATGCTACACTCAACCTCTCTTTCCTTTCCCTTTGGCATTCTCTCCTTCACATTTTCCTCTACCCGCTCAAGAAATGTCTCCCTCCTTCTTTCTTTTGATTTCAACGCAATCACCCTTTGCTTCTTAAGACCTTTCTTTCCCCTCTAGGTTTTTTCAGCCTCATCGTCTCTCTCTATTTTTGTCTCAAATTCTAGTTCTTTTGGCACAATTCCTCAGTTTCTTAGGGTTTTCCCCCTCGCCTCTTTGAATTGCTCTTCTTCCTTTTATAGGACTGCAATGAGTGAAGAAAAGCATCCCAAGCACGTGGTTGCTGTCTTGCATCCTCTCGTCCCCAATTTCATGTGTCCTCTGTTCTGCTTCCCTACCTAATTTGTGTTTGCCCCGATTGCCTTCGCCTCCACTACTCTATTGTATTTGGTACGAAGTAGTGCAGAGATTTTTGTCTGCTCTTGTGCCTCCCAATCTCTCTCTCTCTTTGGCACGGACTCAGGCTCTAGCTCCTCTCTACTCTCACTCTCGCCTTCTCTTCTTTATCTTGCACACGAGTTCCTCTGTTCTCTTGTGCTTAAGCCCTTCAATTGTGGCTTAGGACTATTTGATTTTAGTCCAAAGCTATTTTTTTTTGTTTTATTTGTTGTTGCTGTTTTGTTTTGTTTTTTTTTGCTTATTATCATTTTTGGCATTTATGGCTTTGGGACCAAGACATTACCAATGGTGTTTTAGTCCCAACCCAACATGCATTTTCATTTCCTTTTTTCCTTTAGTTATTTGGTTAGTGATTGGGTTCTAACCCAATATGTATTATTTGTATTTTATTATTAGCTTTTGTTTTTATTTTGCTTAAAAAGAATTTTCTCGCTAAGAAGTGACTATAAATTTCTTTTTTCCTCTTTTATTTTATTTTATTTTTTTAAAAGGGAAATAATTCACTAAATCTAGGCAGGATAAAATAAAATAAATTTTCTTTGTAAGGAGAAAATAAATTAAAGTTTTTTATTACTTATTTATTCTTGAAACGGCTTGCACTTGTTTAGAAGATATTCATTAATTTAGCTAATTTAAAAAGGATTTTGGTCTCCTTGGACTTTTAAATTTTTTTAAATATTTTAATTAATTAATTAATTTTTTTATTATTTTAGTTTAAATTTTAATTAATTTATTTAATACCAGGTAAAATAGAGTGTTCATAGTGGTTGGTGGGATACCTTTCATTCTCACTAATTCAAATAATAATATATGGAATGGAGGGGTATATTTAAAATTAAAAAATAAAACAGCACATGAAATTTAAGAATACTTAGTTACACTATTCACATAAATTTTATATTTTATATTAATATTGATTAAATTGTCATTTTTTTATTTTTATTGTAACAATTCGATTGTCAATTTCTACCTCCGGAAAACACAAATATGGTCTTTTGATTTTCTCAAGTAATTTGGTTTTTTCATTTTCAAGTAATTTTTATAAAAAAATATATTATACTTTAGATTTCAAACAGTTAGAATAATTCACTTGGCATCAGAGTACTGAGGAATTTTGGGCCGTCAACAACATTTTTCCTTTCTACGACTGAAAATTTCTATTGGGCGATCCATGATCCATGTTAAACGTTAACGCAACAAAGCCCAACTTTGAAAATTGCTTTGGGCCTATATCCATTAAAAGAACTTTTCCAACTTCTCTACATATTTGTAGCACATTCCGTCGAAAAAAACTTCATGGTTAGTACTTTGTACAAGTACCGAGCTTACAGATTGGCCCTAGAAAATCTGTTAAGCATATTGTCAATATCCTCTATAGTTCTGTACTGAGTTCTAAAAAAAATAATGCATGCATATAATTTAGTTATTTATTTTCACTTTTTATTTATTTTTATTTCTCTATAAATACATATTATGTGTTCACTTATTATAAGAGCCTCTAAATTAAATTACGGAAACTAAGGAAAATAGTTAAAATTATTGAAGGTTAATAAATTTGTCAAAAATTTCAACAATTTTTCTAATTTATTTTTAATGAACTCTTGATATACTCATGAGAGAATGCCCAGTATATTAAATGTGAAAGTGTTAAATCAAGGATATTTAGGAAAAAGAAGAATTAATGTGCTTTTGTGAAGTATGTAATCTTATAATAAGGATCATAAAAAACTTAAAAAAAGGTCCTTATAGAGAAAATTGGAGAGAGTATGAAGAATATTATCAAAATAACAATTTTGAGAGTGCATATTGTTAGCATTTTGGTTAATTTTTTTTACTAATACTAAATAAAAAACCACTTAATGTAGGTACTCAGACTCAAATGATGGAATATATTTCACTTATTTGTACTCGTGTGCGCACTTTTTAATGATGTGGGAATTGAGCTCCACCCAAGAGTGGGGCCTAACCACACGGTAAACACTCCCACATCAATATTTTGGTCCACACAATCATTGGATCCTCTCAATTTGATTTTTTTCTTAATATGTCTCAATTGTTATTTTTTACCATTAGATCAATATTTAACACTCTAGATTGACTACGCTTTATTAAATGAAACTATGAAATCTGACTAATATATTTTTTTTATTATCTATCTAGCCCATTAAATATTAATCTAATGACCAAAAAATTAAAATTGAGATGCATATAGTTACTAAATACATTTTATACATTCGCTTACTAATCCCTATGTTGTTTTTCTGTAATATTCTTTCATTTTACTTTCAGAAATACTAATGATCACTTTTTCTAGGTGAAAACATATACTAATCATTTTGTCCTCAAATTCTTAAGGTTATTTAATTTAATTTTAAATTTTAAAACTTTATGAATGCTCGAGTTAATTATAGAAAATAATAAACTTGTTATATGTAATATGCCAGTGTTCCTAGTCAAGTGACCTGCGGATTTGGAAAGGTATTTTGTCAGAAAGAATTAACAAATTCATTTATTATATGGGTTAGAGCTGTCAAAATGAACTGAGCTTACCACATTGACTTGTGTAACTTCCGAATTTAGTTGGTATTAGGATGAACAAAAGCTTACCATCGATCAAATCAACCCTTTGATTCATTTTGAACAAAAGCTTATATTCAATTCATACCTCTTGATCTGCTATAAATTAAGTAGTTATTTTGTTAAGCCAACTTTTAATTCACAATCTCATGAATCTACCTCTTACTAGGTGGCTTGTATTTCAATCAACCTCTAAAGTTGTAGAAAATAAGATTACCAACATTGTAGAGAAACTTGTCATAAAATTGAATAGGACCAAAATTATGCCGTTATATCTTCTGATAGATATATAGAAGTATGTACTCATCCCAAGATAAAACTGTTGGAGTATGTGTGTGTGTGTCAAAAAAAGGAAGTCCCACATTACTCAAGTTGATGGAAGCATAAGTGTATATATACTAAGATGTAAACTAGAGCAAGTAAAAGGGCCAAGGAGAGGAGTAGACTCGCGCATATAACAACATACCAATGTAATAGAAAATTGTCAATTTCCTCCCCGCGCGCGAATTAGATGCCATGTCGAGTACTTTTTCATGAAAATAGTTTTACACAAATACATTTTTTATTTAAAATTATAAAGCTTACCAGAGGTGCTACTTCTATCGTGAATTAGACGCAATGTTGGGTGCTTTTTCATGAAAATAGTTTTGCACAAATACATTTTTTATTTAATATTATATAGCTTACCAGAGATGCTACTTCTGTCACGAATTAAACACAGTGTCGAGTGCTTTTTCATGAAAATAGTTTTGCACAAATACAATTTTTATTTAATATTATATAACTTACTAGAGGTGCTACTTCTGTCTCATTCTAGCTACAGTACTTACTGTACCATGGGTAAAGTCATCATATCCAGACATATCAAAAAATGATGTTTTTGATGGGAAAAATTTCAAGAGGTGTCAGGAGTGAATTCTTACTGTTTTGGATGTGCATGGTGTTATAATGGTGCTGACACAACCCTAACCTTTGACAGATGTTGACTAGACTTAGAAAAAACACCTAGGAGTATGCTAACAAGGTGTGTAGGCACACAATTATTAGTATATTGTCTAATGATTTGTCTGATGTATACTGTGTTTACAAGGAAGCAAAGACAATTTAGGACTCTCTAATCTCCATGTATATGGCTGAGCACGTTGGAAAACAAAAGTTTGTTGTTGGAAATTTCTACAAGTAGGAAATGACAGATGACAAAGCCATATAGGTACAGATCAATTAATATCATAAATTGCCAAAGGAATTGCGTGTTAAGAAGATCAGGGTCTCTTTGAAACATGTTTTCAAAACAGTTTTTTTTTTGTTTTTGAAAATAGAAAAATAGAGAAAATTGTTTAATAAACTTGTTTTTTTTATAAAATGTTCTGGAAAATTGAAAAACAAAATAAAATAAAACTCAGAACATTTTTAAGGTGTTCTGCAATTTTTGTTTTGGTAAATACAAGAAAAGGTGGAAAATACCTACCACATTAATGATAAAGTCATAAATTTTGAATAACATATTTAATCTTTACTAGTTATGATTTTAGTAACAATTATTCAAATAGTTTTTTTTATTTTCTTGTTCCTAAATCTTGTTCTGAAAAACAATTCTATAAAACTATTTTGAGAATAATAAATTAGAAAATGTTGTCAAACATGCCCTCAATCTCCCTGACGAATTCATTGCTAGAATATTGATTGAGAAGCTGCTGCATTCGTGGAAAGACTACAAACAAAATCTCAAGTACAAGCATAAACAACTTTCACTATTAGTTCTTATCACTCATATCATCATGAGGATACAACCAAAGGGAGAGTCGAGCTGCAAAAGGCAAAGGGCTTCAAAGGCAAACCTAATGAAGGCAAAGCCACACAACAAAAGGTATAACTCTAAAACAAAACTTGATTACAAACCCAATAATTTTAACCACAAGTTCAAAAAGAAAGGAAGTGTTATGTTTGTGGCAAACTAGGCCATCATGCTGTTTAATGTAGAAAAAGGACTAGAAATGACAATCCTCCAAAGCTAAAGGAGAATTTGGTTCAAAGAGATGATAAAGATGAAATCATAGGTGCGGTCCTTTCACAAACTCTTTTTGTCTCCAATGTGAGAAAGTGGCTGGTAGACTATAGAGCTATTAGGCACATCTGTGCTGATAAAGAGATGTTTATCTCCTATAATCCGACTTTGGAAGGAGAAGACCGAGTTTACCTTACTGATTCCAAAACTATAAACGTTCTTAGGAAAGGGAAGGTTGACCTCAAGCTCACATTCGGAATGACCTTGGCTCTCAGTGATGTTCTTCATGTGCCTAATGTTAGAGTAAATTTAATTTCTGTAGCTCTGTTGGAAAATGCTAGGGTTAAAATGTCATTTAAATCTGATAAGATTGTGATGACAAAGAATAATGTGTTTGTGGGTAAGGGTTATTGTAATCAAGGATTGTTTGTTCTCAATGTTGCTGAAATGAGTGAGAATGTATTATCTTCTGCTTACTCACATGTGTTTATGATTAATTCTTTTGATATATGGCATGTACGATTAGAACAAGTCAGTGAATCTTATATAAAGAAAATACAACAACTTGGTTTAATTTATGAAATTAAAAATAATTTTTTAAATAAATATGAAGTTTGTGTCCAAACTAAATTAACCAAAAAATCTCATTTTCCTACCCAAAAAGAAACAAAATTACTTTCTTTAATACATACTAATTTAGAAGGTTTAAAACAAATAATGACTAGGGGTGGCAAAAAGCATTTTATAGCTTTTATTGATGATTTTTCAAGGCATACCAAAGCATATTTGTTAAGAAATAAAGATGAAACATTTGAAAAATTTCTTTTGTATAAGACAGAGGTAGAAAATCAATTAAATAAGAGGATTAAAAGAGTAAGATCGTATAGAGAAGGAAAATATGTTTTAGTAAATTATTTTTCTGAAAAAGAGGGAATAATTCATGAAGTAACTTCTCCATATTCACCCGAGTCTAATGGTGTTGTTGAAAGAAAAAATAGAACTTTAAAAGAAATAATAAATGTTATACTTGTAAGTTCATTAGTACCAAATAATTTATGGGGTGAAGCTTTGTTATCTATTTGCTTGTACAAAATAGAATACCCTATAAGAAGGCAAATAAAACACCTTATGAATTATGAAAATGATATACACCAAATCTTAATTATTTAAAAGTGTGGGGGTGTCTTGCAAAAGCTCTGCTTCGTGATTCTAAAAAGAGAAAAATTAGTTCTATAACCTCTAATTGCATATTTATTGGATATGTTAAATATAATGCAGCCTATAGATTTATGGTTTTGAAAAGTGATGTGCTTGACAACAATATTATAGAAACTAAAGATGTAAAGTTTTTTGAACATATTTTTCCTATGAAAAATCGAGATATTCCTCAACAACTGGAACGTTTTCCTTCTTCTTTCGAGCAAAATACGAACAACAATTTGGTTAAAATCTAAGGAGGAGTAAGAGACAAAGGAAAGAAACTTCTTTTCGAAATGATTTTTATACTTAATTGGTACAAGATAAATCATCAAATTTTTATAAAGTTGTTTCTTCTTCTAATGCTCATTTTTGGAAAGAAGCAATTAAAGCTAAAATTAATTCTCTTGATCAAAATAAGACTTGGAAATTAGCAGACTTACCTACAGGAGCAAAGTCTATTGGATGTAAATGTGTTTTCAAAAAGAAATATTTTCCTGATGGATCTATTGATAAATATAAAGTAAGGCTAGTAGCTAAAGAATTTATACAAAAACAAAATGTTGATTAATTTTATACTTTTTCTTCTGTGACAAGAATTTCTTCTATTAGAATTTTGATTGTTTTAACTTCCGTTTACAAACTTTTTATTCATCAAATGGATGTTAAAATAGTTTTTTTAAATAGTGATTTAGAAAAGGAAATTTATATGATACAACCTAAAGGATGTGTTATTCCTAGACAAAAAAATAAAGTTTGTAAACTTGTTAAATCTTTATATGGCTTGAAACAAGTATTGAAACAATGGTATGAAAAATTAGATCAAGTTTTGATAAATGATAGTTTTTTTACTGTTGAAGTGGAAAAGTGTATTTATACAAAACTTATAAATGATGATTGTGTGATTATTTGTTTATATGTGGATGATATGCTTATTTTTTGTACTAACATGAATGTTGCAATTGAAACTAAACATTTTCTTGCTTCAAATTTTGATATGAAAGATATCGGTGATGCGAAAGTGATATTGAGTGTTAAGATTATAACAAATGAAAATGGTATTATGTGTTCTCAAGAACATTATGTTGAAAAAATTCTTAAAAAGTTTAGACATTTTGATTATACTCCTTTAAGTACTCTTTATGATGCTAGCACAAAATTAACAAAACATAAATGTGATCTAGAGGCTGAATCTAAATATGTACAGATTATTGGAAATTTGTTGTATTTGATGAATTTTACCAAGTCTGATATAGCATATGTAAATTGAGCAAATATACCCATTTTTCAGGCAATGAGCATTGGTTGGCTCTGGTAAGACTAACGAGATATTTGAGAGTGTCGCACCCAGAAAAATGCGACGAAAGGAAAAAAGAGAACAAATCGAGTTTTCGAATGAAAACTGACTTGTGAGAAATCGCCACCAAAATTTTGAGGGAAAATCTTGGGAAACCGAATTGAAGAGGAAAGGACAGTATGCGTAACTAGAGTTGGATTCGGGAGTCGATTGTGCGTGGAAAAGGTGTTAGGCACCCCACAACACCCGTTTCTAAGAACGGTTACCTTACGTTGATTGTGTAAACTAATATGGCTTTAAAAATATTTTAGTTTTCCTTTTATAATTCACATGCGAGAAAATGGGTAGAGAAAAAGGAAATTAAGAAAATTTGAAAAATTTGAAAAATAAAATAAAGAAAATAAATTAGAATTGAGGATATTTAAGCAAAATGAGGAAAATGAATTGAGAAACATTTATTAAGGAAAAAACACCAAATAAATTAGAAAATATTTATTTATTTACAAAGGCGGACTTGACCCAGGATCAGAGCCTGGGGTCTACGTACCCTGCGATGGGGATCAAAGTCAACGTAGTTCGGGGCTAGAAATACGTGTCTATTGGTTGATATTTTTTTTTTAATTTTTGTAATAAGAGAAAGTTAATGGAAAATAATTTAACTTTTTGTAAACAAAATAATTTTCTGATATTGAGTTGGTGTGTTTTAATTGGAAAAAAGATAATTTAATTCCTATTACTTACTCTTATTTTATTTTGTTCGAAAATATTTTATTTTATTTTTTCATTATTATTATTTTTTGAAAATGCATTTATTTGATTGATTTTTTTTATTTAAAACCCTCATTTTTTGTACTTTTGAAAATTTTTCTTTTAAAAAGAGAAAACCGATCCACCTGTTACAAACTCGCAGTTATACCCGATAGATCGATACCTTAGTTACCTGCAGAAGTTCTAAATTTCGCGGCATAAAGGCTTTATTATAATTTTAAGACTTGTTATTATCATTGTTCATTCTTTATAAAATATAATTATTTTCTTAAAAGAAAGTTCAACTGGTACATCTGCGTAGATTCGCAATCTTATGTGACGACACAGTTAACTCGAATACCTACGTGGGTTCTGGAAACCTCACGTGGTATGATTACCCAATCGGTTATTTTTATTATTTATTTTATTATTATTATTTATTTTTTTATTCATTTTCTTATGAGAAAAATAAAATTTTGGAGGGAAAGGTCATTGGGACCTATTATATATATACATTTGTAATACACTCGTGCAGTCCCACAGGCTCATACGGTGCGATTATTTTAGGGGCCTGCGAAAGTTCTAAAAACCTTCGTGACCAATTTTTTTTAAAGCAAATAAAATACACATTATACCAAATATTTACAAGCATGTATGATTCTGTGATGGTGTGCGTCACCGTGCAAACACAAACAACATTAGACACAAACATAAGATAATTAGATGCAAACTCTCATGGCTTCCCCTTTTGTCTTGAAGTTGATAGCTTCCATTTTCCATGCTTGGCTTGATGCTCCCGTGCTTGCCTTGATGTTCCTCCCTTGTCTTGATGAGGATGACTCACTCTTCTCAAGGTTGATCTCACGCTCCCATGGTGCTCGCAAGGAAACAAAAGGGTATTATTTCTCTTAAAAATTTGGGACAAGAAAACAAAATAATTCCTTTTAAAAGAACAAAGATCACGTGCTTATAAGAAGTAATGCCATTATCGAAGCCAACCCAACTCTACAAACTAACTTAATCCTAAAAGAAATACACTACTACAACAAAGACTAAACTAATGTAAAGAAAATATACGAGAAAACTAAATTAAGAGCTAAGACCAAACCCCATAAGCCCTTTCTTCACTAAAAGGGAATTCAAGTAGCCCACAACTAAATTGAAATCCTAGGGTGTAAAACAAGGAGCATAAAGTTCAATTTAGAGACTCAAAACATATATCAAATGTGCAGTACACTCCCAACCTTTAAATGGAAAGATCATGGGAAAATGATTCATTTATGGGCATAAAATGGGACATGAACATGCAGCACGCTAAACTGTCATTTGGGCATGCCACATCACAGATGTATACTCCTCTCTCACTGTTATAAATACATGTAATCAAATAGCAGCCAAATCAGTGCCTAGAGCACATTCAAAGCGTGATTATGGGCCAAACTTTCAAGACAGATGATATCATTACATTTTAATTCACTTTGCGGTTAGAGTAATTTATCAAAACCAGATTAGCACAAAATGCAAAGCATAAACAAACAATTGCTTACAGATTCACCAAACACAGGTTAGGAGGACAGCAAGCAAAACAACCCATCACTATCTTGATACAAAATTTAGGCCAAACAGTGAACAGTGTACCAAAGAGGATCAAAAGAAGCCAGGATTCAGTGGGTAGCAACGAGCTAAACTAATCCACCCTTAAAGTTTCACTAATGACAAAATTTGGTTAAACCCGAGCACACAGGGCATCACAAACAAAGGAATAAGAAAACAATGGCGAACTCATCGCATATGCTCACACATACCGACAAGGACAAAATAAAAGGCTACACACACGAACCAACAATGCTACATCATGAACTAGGTGAGAATAAATGGAAACCACACAATGTATATGTACAAAACCTGGGCTTGTAAAATACAGAGTTCTAGTAGCAATGGCATGAGATGCAGTGGCCCAAAACGCCAAAATTAAACGAGTTCAAGACTAAAACAATAACTCCAGTGACCATTTGCATAGAGCTAAAGCATTCTTAGGGCTAAAATATCATTAATTTTCTAAACACAGCAACCGAGTTTAGCAACAAACAGACTAAGCCTTGATGATAAATGAAACAATATCACAGCAGCGAAAATGAGGACATTGAAGGCGATAAATTATCAGTTCAAAAGGGAACCGAAAATTTGAAATTTGAAAGGAGAAAAGTGTACCAAACAGAAGCTTCCATTACTTCATTTTGAAGCTCCTCCTGCATTTTTGTCCATGGTTCCTTCTTTGAGTCTCCTCGGTCAGGACTCCCTCTGCCTTTTTCAGCTCCAGCTCCTCTCTCCGTCTTCGGGGTTGTTCTGTCCCAATTTCACCACCTTCATTTCCTTTTCTCACGGCCCTGAAAATCTCTCTTGGATTTTAGCCCCAAGTTCCTAGAGCTCCAACCCCCTGTTCACTCGCTTCTTGTGGATCCTCGCTTTCTCTTGGCTCTCCTCTGCTTTTCCTCACCCGTGCTTGGCTTCACCTAGCTTCCTCTTGCTCTCGGTTCTCCTCCGGTCTCTCCTGACTCTCGGATTTGGTCAACCTCCGCGGCTTCCTCTTTTTCGGACCTCGCCCAACCTCCGCGGCTTCCTCCTCCTCTCCTTTCTTCGGTCCTTCCTTTGTTTCTTTTTCAATCACTCGCCTCCGGTTCTCTCTCAATCTCACCTCTCTCCCTCCTTTTTTTTTCTCTCTCGGCCTCTGTGGAGTCTCCTTTCTCCGCCCAAAAATCCCCCATTTCTCGCGGCGTCCCCTTCCTTTTATCCCCATCGTCCATTCTTCACTCCCTCTGCTTTTCAGACAGTTTCGTGCACGCCTTGGCTCCTTCACCCAGATTGCTTTTCTTTCTTTTGTGTCCAGCTTTTTCAGTTCATGCGTGCTCTACCTTCTGTGTTCCCCTCGGTTTTTTCCTTTCTCGCGGCCGTGTCTCCCTCTGCTCCCTATCTCCTGCAGCTTGCCTCTTCGGGCTGCCTGTTGCCCTAATTATTTGGGGCATAGGCCTTTTGGGTCCAAGCCCACAAGCCCTCAATTGGGCTTGTGGTATCTTGGGTCCAAAATACAACCTCCCCCCCCCCTTTTTCTTATATATATGTTTTTTGTTTCATTTTTTTTATCATCATTTTTTTTCACCTCCTTCTTTTATATATATATATATATTATTATCTTTTTGTTGTTTTTGTTTTTGTTTTTTTATTATTATTTATTTGTATATTAATTTTATTTATTTAATTCTTGCAACTTTCTTCTTATTATTTTATTTTTTCATTTATATATTATTATTTATTATTAGCTTTATTTTATTTTATTTTTGTCTTTTTATTTTTGTTTTTTTTTATAAAAGCCCGGACAAAATAGGGTGTTCACATAGAGGTATCATGAATCATTGTATATTTTATAGTGGATGTCCCACTATATTAGAAGGATATAATGATGCTAACTAGATCTCAGATTCAGATATAATAAAATCCACTATGGCTATGTATTCATTCTTGGTGGTGGTGCGGCAACCTAAAGATTAGCCAAACAAAATATTATCACAAAATACTCAAGGGATTCAGATCTTATTTCGTTGAAATTGGTTGGTGCTAAGGCTAAGTGGTTGAAAAACTTCTTAGCAAATATTTCATTTGATGAAAAGTCAACACCATAAATGTTTTTACATTGTGACAACCAGTCAGTAATAACAAAGAATAATATGCAATCAAAAGTTGTTAGTTCATAAAAGTTTTAAACTTCATTGATGGCTTTGTGTTTTAAGAATTATTGGTCTAAATCTAGTTTATTGTCCAAAAGACACCAGATTTAAAATGATTATACTCATATTTATAACTCAAATGATACTGATCTTTTTAACACACATGTGGGGATTATTAGAGTGTGTGTGTGTTAAAAAAAGGAAGTCCCACATTGTTCAAGTTGATGGAAACATAAGTGTATATATTCTAAGATGTAAACTAGAGCAAGTAAAAGAGTCAAGGAAGGGAATGGGCTCATGCGCACGACAGGTCAATACAATAGAAAACTATTGATTTCCCCCTATGTGCGAATTAGACGCAATGTCAAGTGTTTTTTCATGAAAATAGTTTTGCATGAATACAGTTTTTATTTAATATTATATAGCTTACCAGAAAATCCTTTCTTTTTGAGATTTCAGTTACAAGACAGCGGGGTTTCCAATTTTTGAACGTTGGACCTTAAGTATGTTTGATTGTCCATTTAGGTTTTTAATTACTTGATTGTCCTCTATTTCTATCATAAACCACCCTCCAACGTTTGAAATGGACGCTTTAATCATCCTTCATTACACTGAAAATGGCACCCAACATTCATGTGATCTCTGCCTATAATAGGTAGTGCCTGGTACATATTCAGAGTGCACCAAGTCCCTGAGCTTTCAGGCATCTCTTCTCCTTTGTTCTCTAAGTTCTTCTGCTTTCTGTTGTTCTAGTTCCTTGCTTCTGTAAGAAAGGTCCGCTTAATCCTATAGAGTTGCCATCTTTTAGTGGAATAAGTCTTAGGGACAGTGTGCTCAGGCACAACTCAAATCATATTATCTAATGTGTTTGTTTATTGCAATTAACAAAAACAAAGTCCTCCTTCCGATTATATTCATATGTATATGGTAGATAGAGCCATATATATATATATATTGGTGCAGGTTGGCAAATGCCCTCGTCAACTTGGAGAAATTATATCTAAATATTCCTATTTTTTCTATATTTTGCTCCATTACAAGACTTTGAACCCATTCACCTACTACTATTCAAACTATATTTAAATATATTTGGGTTCTTTTATATCTTAGATATTTTAATTTAAACACAGTAAACTCAAATCTAAAATTTTGAATCCACTATAAATATAAAACTTTAAATAATTTTAAACAAAAAAAAAGGGTTTCTTCTTAACATCGTTGAGTTGACCTAGAATAAAAGGCACTAAACAAAGATAAGGTTATTATATAAGAATGTGGTACGTGGAAGGAGGCTTTTATTTATTATCTTTAAATTTCTTAATTTAAATTGTTTGATAAAAATAATTTACTTTCTTTTTATTTATTTATTTGTAATGAGATATAATTACAAATTTTTTGTTCCTTTTATTTATTTATTTATTTATTTTCATCTACAAGTAAATTTATTTACTTAGTTGTGATGGGTTTCAAATTCTTCTTATTTGTTTAGTAAAAGGTTATGAATAGATTAGTATTTACATTTCTATAAACAAAAGATTTTGGCATATTCACAATCATAAATTTTTATGTATGAACTTCAAAAAGTTATGCTTAGCATTTTGTTAAATATTAATGTGTTATTAAATGATGATCAACCAATGGTAGTTTGGTTGACTAAAACGAATTTGATTCTTCTTAAGTAAGATTGATAGTTCGAACCTTATAAATAAAAAAAAATCACATTAAAAGAGTTATTTCAATTGAACTTAACAATATTCAAATTAATATAATTTGATAGTATCAGATGTGATAGTTATATTAAAAACATGATTATTCATGGCATTTTAAAATTAGCTTTAAAAAATGATATATCTTTCAATGTATTCTTGTAATGCATTTCATGGGTTGTTATAGAATTATGTCCTTATATGTACATTTAGGCAATGAAAATATTGATATTAAGAGTAACTTGTATACCTTTTTAGTTTAGATTCATCATTTGTCTAAATTTAAATAAAAAAATTCAAAATATTATTAATGAGTTAATCTCATTGATTTAATTTACAATTGAAACCTAAAGTATTTTATTTTAATAATCTATATAAAGCATGACTTTAAATAATAATTTATCTTTATATATATATATATATATATATTGCCCGCTGATTTGGCTCTGCAACTACATATGGAGTCCACATTTTGTGATCATATGTGTTCACCGTTTTTCGAATATATTATCTACCTTTACCTTCATAGAGGATGTAGACTCTTTTCCATGCTTATTGTTCAAGCTCCTTCCTTATAACGAAATTAAATCCCATAGTTTTCATCCACCGTTTTCACAATAAAGAGAGGTATAAAATGAATTTCCCATGCGCCTTCATTCCTCCTCTAATGTTTTGATGAGGTATATGTCCATCCAGAGTAGTTTCTCAATTATTGTCACAATAACAGAACTATTATATTATTGTTTTGCGGTAAATTTTGATAATTTAGATTAAATTTGATTTAAATCAAGATATAAATTTAACGTAGGTAATATTTTTTTTATATTTAACTTATTTATAACTTAAAATATTTCAGTATTATAAAATTATTTAGTGTGTTTTATTATTGAATAAAATAATTCTCTTATTCTTTATAGTTTTATAAAGAAACAAATTTTTTGAAATTAAAATTTACCAATATCTTCTTTTCATAGGATTGCTATAAAATCACATGTCTATATATAATAGAAAAATTCCAACAAATTGCACTCTTCATGAGCCATAAGTAGTAGTGCACCCCATTCTTCATACTCCAATTTCGTTTCATCACCCAAGATCCACACTAGTTATATATATATATATATATATTCATATTCATAATAGATTTTTCATTGAAAATATAAATAATTTTCATAAATTTATGCTAAATTACTAAAGTGATAAATTTACTATATCAGTATTATTAATAGACGAGTGCAGCATCTTATTAGAGAATGTAATTCCTGCTCGGATTGGCTGTGGGGCTAAGTACAATTTATCTCAGGCTTTTGGATATTAGATTTGGTGCACATGTTTTTTCTTTAACTTGAGGGATGCACATTATATGCATTTTTTTTCATGGATTGTCCAAATTAGATTTCAACGGTCCATATATTTTTTTTGTTAAATAATGCAGAATATAAAATAATATATATTTTTTACCAGAAAGATGATATTATTCCATGAAACAGAATATAAAATAATATCGTTGGAAACAAATTTTGATGTTCTAGACGTGCCAAAGATGTTAGCACCTTAATTTTGCAAGAAATCGATTTTGAATCAAACCATTGCCAATCACTGGAGTTCTTTCCCACAATTTCCATAGGAAGAAATTGAAAATGTAAGACTTGCAATAAAAGGAACTGAAGGAGTTTGCTAATTGCTCAAAGGAATTACAATAAACATAGTTGGAATTGAAAATTGAGCACAATGATATGGAAAGAAAAATATATATAAAATGGGAAATAAACTGAAAGCTAAAGAGCATGCTAAAGGAAACTGAAGTAGTGTTGAAGTATGTGTGACAAGAGTTCATTGGACTTGTCCTGAGATAGTGGTGTATCCCCTTTTTGGCTGTTTGTATCGCTATTTATAGGCATTGAGATGGCAGTTCTTTGATCAGATGCTGCAAGTATACATGGTCAATTGTATTGATAAAAGTCTGGAGTATTCCGGAGTTGTACCTAAGGGTGATTATGAAATTTACCAGTCCACAAATTTTTAATTCCAAAAATAAATAATAAATTGAGAAAATCAAATTAAAAAGAAAGGGAACAACAAATAAACACAACGCTTAAATTTAATTCAGTCACTAAAAGTGTCAAGAGATCAAGATTCTCCTAATAATTAGACTCTATGCAATTATAGTAACGGTTGTGTCTGTTATATTCTAATCATCTCTTGATATATTATTCTGTCTTTAATTAAAGTTAAATTCACTTTGGCGCAACTCATTTATCTAAGCAAATCATGAAGTTACGATCTAAGTCATTGTAAATTCCAAAATCTATCTGTAATTTAGTTATTTACATCTATTTTCCTAAGTCTAGGCTCACTATTCTCCTTTCGGTTTTTGAAGTTTATCCACAGATTAGATTTTATGGTGAACAATACAAAGTCAATAGTAAAACAAGGAAGATAAATATAATTGAAGAAATTATAGAAATCAAATATATATTTAAAGTTTAAATCCCACAGTCATAATAAAAAATATAGAACTGAGTTAATTTCAATCAGACTAAATTCCTACCATTGACTGTGAATTTAATAATCCATAAATTTAATCATCTCAACACAAATAAAATCTCAAATCATCAAAAAAAAAATTACAAAAGAAAAATGTAGAAAAAAAGAAACTCGAAAGTTGCTCCAAAATTCCTTCAATCCCTTACTCTCTCTGCCTCATGATTGCTTCAAAAGCTTCAAAACGGTATTCTCTAGCCTCTAGATGTCCAACTGATGTGTTTTAATGTTTCCCTCACATCCCTTTATATAGAAAAACTTCATAAGCTATAAAAAGCCCAATAAGTCACATAAATTGGTCCTAAAATTCATCAAAACACAAATATATATAAAATCCAACTAGAATAATCTATTAAATTTATACTTTTAAACAATTTAGAGTTTAAATATGAGTATTTTATAAGTATAAAATAGACATATCATTCATTGACTCTCACATTTTGAATATGCCATATTTTATGTGATCACCTCCTATGATTCATGATTCTCTAGCCATCATAACCACAATCTATCATTTTTCCTTTCAATGCATCCTTATATCTGTAGCCTGCATATCCCACGATGTGCTTTGCTTCCACGTTCTCTTAGGGTCTCCACAGTAAAGCCACGTAATTTCTGCCACTTATCACTATTTACAAAATACAAATTTTATTAGGCCTAAATATTGTAGGGCCTAATAATTAGAAAGTAATTTTATAAAAAAATTAATTGGGTCTTTTTAATATGGATTCTAAAAAAAATTAATATTTTAACTTAAAATGTAAACAATAAAATAATAATATTTAGAACAGTACATATAAGATATGCATGTAGCACTAATTTTAAACTTATGCTCTCCATAAGTCATGAAGATTAAGGCTTATCTTTAGGTAAATATATATGATCCATTTTATTTTACACCTCTTGATCCTTGATTCATTTAACCAAATCATACACATTAAGAATAAAATTTAAAGATAATTAATTACCTTAATTTTTTTAAAAATTACAATATTTTTCTAAAATCACCTTTATTCAATTTCTCTCTTTAACCTCTAATTGAATATGAGATTTTTTTATAATATATAATACATATTATCTTGTGTTCTAATAAGTGTCCTACATTTAGAGGGAATATTAGTTTAGTTTTATTAAAAGTAAAATGAAATACTCTCTTTAATCCTTAATATAAGACTCTTTTAACCGAATCACGCAGATTAAAAATTAAAATTAAAACTAATTAATTACCTCAATTTCTTTGAAAATCTCAACATTTTTTCAAAATTACCCTTATTTAATCACTCTCTCTTTTTTTATATATTAAATAGTAGCATTTTTATAAAAATGTATAATAAATACTACTTTATATATTGTAAAGAGTGTTATATTTAGAATCAGAATTAAAAGATAGAATTGGAGGGAGTATTTCATAGAAAAAAAAAAGTAAAATGAAATAAAGAAGTATGAAATTTTGGCTAAATTTTTGTTGATATAATAAAGAGGAGAAAGAGGGTGGAAATAGTACGACTGTTACGTCTCATTAAGAAAGATATCACACGTGCGAATAGAATAGAATCTTCCGAAGCCTGCAATTCACTGACGTACAGCCAAAAATGGAAGTTTCATCAAAACGAATGAATACATAGTACTAATCAAAACGCCAGGTGTGTCCCTGTATTTCGCTCTTTACTGATTCACCCACCATTATCCCATACCTCGATTTCCGAGAACCAAACCAAAATTCCACTCCCCGACAAAAAAGCCCACCATGGAATCCCGCAAATTGGCAGCTTTACTTTCTTCCCTCATCTCTCAGCTTCTCCTTCTTATCCTCCTCCTTTTCCCTTCTCCCTCTGATTCCAATCCCCACTTCAATGCCTTCCCTCTCGTCCAACACTTCCTTTTATCCCAGGAGATCGCCGCTACCCTCTCCTTCTCCAAGAACAAGAAACGCAAGCGGGTCGACCCGGACCCGATTGGTGAGCACCCCTCGGGTGGAATTGGAACCGAACTCCTGGTTCGGAGCCCTGACTCCTTCAAGAGCTGTTTCAGAATGACGGCCTCCACCTTTGAGTGGCTCTCTGGTTTGCTGGAGCCATTGCTGGAGTGTCGCGACCCTGTCGAGTTGTTTCCCCTCAATCTCTCTGCCGGTGTTCGGCTCGGCATCGGCTTGTTTCGGCTTGCCAACGGCTCCGATTACGCTGAAATTTCGAGCCGATTCGGGGTTTCGGTGTCGGTGGCCAGGTTTTGCGTGAAGCAATTGTGCAGGGTTTTGTGTACCAATTTCCGATTCTGGATTGCGTTTCCGAACTCGCACGATATTGAATCTGTATCGCAAGGTTTCGAAGACATCTCAGGGTTGCCGAATTGCTGTGGCGTGATCGACTGTGCGAGGTTTAACGTTGTTAATTCTGAAGCGTCGTGCGAAGACTGCATAGCGGCCCAAATAGTTGTCGATTCCTCAAGTCGGATTCTGAGCATTGTCGCTGGGTTTCGCGGCCACAAGAGCAATTCAAAAATTCTAAGGTCATCCACTTTGTATAAAGACATTGAAGAAGGGATGCTATTGAACGCTCCTCCTATTGACATAGAAGGAGTGGCTGTAAATCAGTACTTTATAGGAGATTCAAGTTTTCCTTTTCTTCCATGGTTGATGGTTCCTTTTGCTGAACCTCAACCTGATTCATATGAAGAGAATTTCAATGCTGCCCATAACCTTACGCGGATTTCGGCTCTTAGAACTATTGATAGTTTAAGGAATTGGGGCGTTCTAAGCCAACCTGTAAAAGAAGAACTGAAGATGGCAGTGGCTTACATCGGTGCTTGTTCTATATTACATAATAGTTTGTTAATGAGAGAGGATTTTTCTGCACTTTCCGGTGGGTTTGAAGATTACCAATTTCAGCATCTGAGTAATAAGGACTCTAGGTTGGAGGAAAATTCAAATACTAGGAATGCTTTGATTATACAAAGTGCATTGGCTGCAAGAGCCAGGAAAAGCCATAGTTCAGGAACATAATGAATCTTTGTTGAATTCATCAGGCGACAACAACACAAGGTTTGCTTCATGGAAACAAGTAATTGAATTCTTTTCTTCTTTTTACTTTCTTTTTTCGAAATACATTTTCAAAGTCATAGAAATTAGGATCAAGAGATTTTTTTCTACTATTTTTCTCCCAGTATTATGCACCTTTCATTGGAACAAAAGAAGGGTGGTAGGTTTTCATTCATGAGATGAATTCAGTTTTGCAGCTTTCGTTGTTGCTAGAGTGCACTTGCAAATGTAAATACCAGTTTTTGAGCAATAATAATTTTTTTGTCAGTCACCGGTCGTTCTCTTGTTTAGCTTTCCATCAACAGAATCTCTGCTTCTCAATATACTTTGATGAACCTCTATTTTCATGTCTTTTTACTTTGGGGTCAGTTATGATGAACATAATTACTATCGGAGAGTGAGGATTAAAAGACCATAGAGCTAGCAGTGAAAACATGGACTGTTTTGTGCTTGGTACTCTCTTGATGAACAGTGTCCACGCTTTTTTCAAACTTCCAGAAAGTATCAAAACAGGACATATGCTTTTGTTTTGGTACTTCTTCAGTATATGACAATATGGTTATCATTTTGTGCGGCTATAGGAGTTAGAAAATCCTTACCCTTATATGATAAGTTGATACACCTTTTTATTTTTGTGTATATGCTGTGGTAACATGACCATAGGCAGAGCAAAATGATGCAGATAAGATATTTGAAGGTTCCATTGGTTTTGTTTTTGTGTCATGTTGGTTTTAGCTGCATTTCTAAACAACCATAAAACTGCGCAGTGCTGCTGAACATAGGATGCTTGTTTTTTTCAAGGTTTTAGTAGACAGGCTTTAATATTCCATTACCCAACTTTGGAATCGTAATAGAAAGATTTAGTTTCAGGGAAGTTAGTATATTTCACTCGCTTGTTGTCTATGGTTGTAGCTATTGAATGGAGTTACAGTTTCTTTTTACATTCAAGCACATAAACTTCGGTAAGTTAATTAGCCACCATTTGGTAAGGAGTGATGATACTCATGTTCATTTGAAAGACTAGTAAGAATTACCAAAACTTCCCTATCTTGGAAGAAATTCTGTATCATAGCTGTGTGTTCTGCGTTGAAACTTTCAATAAATGAGTGCAGTATCTGGTGTTATCACAGCTTCTCGTGATCTGAATAGTCTGCCATACTTGTTGTTTGCTGATCGATATATTTAGTTCACTTTTCCCTATCTTGGTTGAACATTTATGGCAGTTGTTCTGCATCATGGATGTGTTTTCTGCATTGAAACTTACAACAAATGAGTTCAGTGTTTGGTGTTCATAATGGAAAGTTCAAAACTGCAGTTAGATGCAATTCAGCTCAAAATAGTACCACATTTATTGTCAAATTTGCGTATGTTAATATATTTGATCTTCCAAAATCAGGCGTTGTTCACTACAATAGATAAGTATTATTGCTTCTGAAGGGGATCGTATAGATTCTTGATCCCTCTAACTTCTGCAGTTTCTCTGCCGTAAGGAGCAGGGAAACTTGGTTGAGTATTATGGTGTTGGAGAATAATGGAAAGTGATGTAGCCGTAATTAATTTTATAAAAGCAATAATGTAGTTTAGTGAGATTCTTAATAATTAATAAGAATCTTGTGAATGGTGTATATTTCCTGACCATTTCAGGATGCACCTACCAAAGGTTTATTTAATGGGGTTCCTTTGAGGAGTGGATTACCAGAAGGACAAGTATAGCGATTAGCCAAAGACAAAAACCACAAGGATTTGTCAATTCATAGGAAGGCTTTTATCTGTACTCAAGAAGGATTAATATATGATGAAAGGTATATTATATATATATATATATATATATATTGGTAAACTATGGTGAAAGGCAAATTTGGTTCCAAAACTGCAAAGCTGAGCCAGTAAAGGCCAAAAGACGAATAAGTTGGCCAATGAATGCTTACTTGAATATCTCTTCGTAACTGGAGGAGTCATGTACCATCCAGCTATAGTAAACTAAAGAAACCTTCCTTCTTTTTAAAAGACATTACAAGGACACATTCAAGTTATTTTTTTCTTTAAACACAGATTTCTTTAAGGAATTTAATTTTTTTCGCCAGATAAAGAATTCAAATTTAAATGTGTGCGTGAGTGTGTGTGACAGAGAGGGATTGTTGCATGGTTGAATTCAGTGTACCAATGCATATGGTTTAGTTGTTAGTTGCTCATGAATACAAAACTAAGGTAGTAAGCAAAGAAAAAAAAAGTATATTTATGGACAAATTACTTCACAATTTTTTTTTGGTTGACAAATTACTTCACATTTTATTATATTATTCCCAACCAAATAAATCCAAGAGCTCAAGGAGTTCAATAATTCCTAGTCATTGTGGATTTATTTTTTCTTTTTGAATAAAAAGGGAAGGAGTTGAAGATTTTTATGTGAATGAAACACACATCAATTTTTTATTTAGTGTGATTTCAAGCTTTCAACTACTAATTCATAGGTCAATATTAAATGGATTTCAATAAGTACTGGAAAAAATCTTTTTAATAAGGCATCTCCTTGAAATCAATTTTTAGTTTAATTAATACGTAATCTGTGAGGCCACACAAATATCAGGGACGGATTTGCATTCTGAGATTAGGGTACAGTCGCCCCCAATAATATTGTGAAACTAAAATACAATTAGTATATAATAATATAAATAGTATTATATGTTAGGAAATTAGTATGTAAAAGGTAAAATATGTACCAACGAGATTTGGTCCAAGTGGTAAGCGGCCTAGTATCGCTTAAGCAAAGTCTCGAGTTCGAGCTTTGTGTACGCAGAAAATTCCCGCTGGGAGACTCACCCACCATCGCTAGGTGCGCGACCCGGGTCGGATCCGGATTAGTCAGGGCAAAGCTCTGGATACCGGATGGGCAATAAAAAAAAAAAGGCAAAATATGTGCTTAAAAACATGTATAAATCATATTGTTTTTAAGTTGATATTTGCCTCCCATCACGTTTACTGCTAAGTTTGTGGCAAATCACTCTTAGAAATTTTTACAAACACTTCCATAGATATTCAAATAGTAACTTTCATAATCTCCCCAATAAAACTAATTGAAGTTTCAGAGTAGCATCTCAAGAGAGATGTGCTTGCTTGTTACTTTCTTGTCTCTCTTCGACCTTCTAGTCTATAACCCATGAATTTATATAATGAAATTTGTAGTTATAAAAATTAAACAACCTATTTAATTTTAAACTAACAGTTACAACCATTTAAATTTTGTAATGAAATTTAAACAATTACTTGATTTGGACTATTATGATAGTTTAAACTTTAAATAAAATTGAATATTCCATATTAAAAGACAACCATTAGAACTTAGTTTAATCCAATGCTAATGCTTATGCCACATATCAACAATTTAGTTTTTCAAATTAGTTATTATATGTATTATAAATAATACATGGTATATACTACAATTAGTGTATAAAATAGTATTATTTTTTAAAGAACAATTTAGTATATAATATATATATTTTGACCTAGTGGGCTCCTTGTGCCAGGCATGTAACATTGTCCCCATCATAAAGGAGATGTTCCATTTTAACAAGACGTACAAATTGTGTGTTTTGGCTCTACGCACAACTTGGGGCATCTTTGCTACCCACAAAAATGCGAAATAAATTAGTTGAAGTATAATATGAGTTTCGAATACCGGGTGAGTGATTTGATCTGAAAAAAGCCAAGCAAATTATGCAGTTCCTGCGTGATTAGGATTTAAGGGTACCTAGCTCGTCTTTTATTATTTCTATCCCATGTTTAACCAAAATATATATATGTATGTATATCCGAATAAATTAATGAACTTAAATGGACATGTGAGTATTACTATCTCTAGTTTTTACTTTACTGTATTATAAATCATGACTTTTAACTATATTTCACATAGATTAAGAAAAATAATTAAAAATAGTTTATATTTATAAATTTTTTTAAAAAAAATATCACTACTTTTCTCAAGTTTGTCCTTAATTTCATTGAAACTATCTCTCTTAATTAATCCACTTATCAAATTTTAAATTTTGAAATTAAAGTCAATATAAACAACTTTCAATAGGGCATTTGTGAGGAAAGTTAATGCTTAAAGTAATTTATATTTAGAATAATAAAATTTTTTTAGAATGTGGCCTATAATAAATATTTCATGGAGTATATTAACCATCAGCTATACTATATGGTTGGATGTCCACGTAGTTGTTGTGAGCGGTTGATGTGAGTCTCTTGAATAAAATCCCTATATTTTAGTATATGAACAGAAAGGGAGAGATAACTGCATGAATCTCCTCAAGGATGGTTAGGACTCTTGTCTAGTGATTTACCGCCTTAAGCCTTGTGCTTTTATTGGTTTTTGCTGATATTCATCTAGAACCTTAGGAGCTTGCTTTTTTTCAAGTCTTGTACTTGCTTTTTCTATTAAAACAAAAAAGGAAGAAGAGAGAGATATTATAGATATAGATGTGGGATTCTTTATACTTGTGTTTTCAAGGATATAATTTCCACGTTCACTTGGCAGTCATTATAATATTACTTTCTAATAGAGCATTGCTTAATTTTTCCTGTATCTATTTTAAACCTTTACCAACTTAGCAACTCTCGATTTTATGGGCGACGTACAGAATATATGGAAAATAGTTGAAAAATTAATATAAAGATTTCTGTTTTTCAAATATAATTAGAATTTTTTACAATATAAGCTATTTAATAACTTCTTTCATGCTCATACATTACAACTTCTTTATAGCCGTTAAATAACAGATAACCCAAAAAAAGTCCGAATGAATTAATGAACTTGAAAGGACATGCCGCTAGCTAGGAGTACATTTTGCATGAGTGGTTTTTAGGAAAACACACACACACCACATTAATTATGTACGGATAAATTGTTCATACAACAACAACTCAGCAATCATAGACATTTTAATTCACGTATACATCATCAAAAGAGTATGTCTAGTTTATCCTTTTTAAATCAAATTATGATGTCAAACTTCTTTTTTTTAATAGTAAAGGTGTTTGATAATTTATAAATTACCTTTTTAAAATGATAAAAAAATGGGTTAAAGTATAATTTTAGAATAGAAAAAAAAATCACTTTTCAATTAGTAAAATCATAATTTAAAAAAAAAAGAAATACTAATTTTATATTATATATATATATAAGTACTTTTAATTTTTATTATCTAAACAAGTTTCAAAGCCAAATTTATTTTTATAAAAAAAATTTAAATATAACATCTTATAATAAATTTATTTTACTTAAATTTCATTTTTATAATTTTATTTATTCTAAATTACTTTTACAAAATAAAAAAATCAATGGGTCGGGGTGTCCACCAGGGTGCAAGTGGCTGATGTCTAAATTTCTTTAGTTATGTACTTCCACCTATTCTTTTTACTTCCCCTCTTCTTTATTATAACTAATTTTTAATTAATTTATATATATCATGACAAATAATTAAAATTCTTAAATTTTGTGAAATTTACTATAATTTTTTAATATCTTCATTAAATTATAACTTATCTTATTTATATATTTCTTAATCTCTCTCCACCATAATTCTTAATGAAGGATAAATATGAAAAATAACATTAAATACTCAAAATGTAACTTATATTTTGCATAACTGAATTTTTCTTGAAGTTGCCTGATAATAAGGAATAAAAAAAGTATAAGGAACAAATAACTAATTATTTGTCAAAACAAAAAAAAAGTTAAATTTAGTTAAATGTAATCAATATGTCATAATATGAAATTTTTTTAAAAAAATATTCATATTTAATTGAGTAAACTTTTAATAATAACTTAATTATAGTCTAAATTTCAAATAAGATGTTAATTAAATAGAAAAGATAAAAAAAATGATCATTTAATATTTAAGATAACGGCAGTTGATTTCTTATAAAAAGAAATAAAATATTACTTCCAAAAACTTCTAATAAAAAGAGTAAGGGAGTATCTTTATCATTTTGTCAGTTGCTATTATCCTATGCTAATTTTTTGAGGAATTTCATATTTTATTTTTGAATATACAAGTCCATTCAATATTCACTAGGAAAACTTTGTCACCGCCTTATTTGGTTCAACTTGAATTAATCAGTCTTAAGTGATTTTCAGATATTTGATGATTTGAAAAAAATATCTCTGTCATTTTCATGTGATAGAAAAAGCGAGAGATAACATCCTATTATATAGGATGTGGGGCACTTTTTCGTTGCCAGAAAGCTACAATATTCAACCAAATAGTTTAGACAAAATGACACAATTGAAACAGGGGCTCAAATCTACACAAAGCAAAGCAACACAATGCATGAAAGAAAAATCCAGCAAACATTATTACCAAAAAAAATCAGCAAGCAAAACGACACTGCAAAATAAATAAAACGACAAAACCTTAAAAAGCAGAAACACAGCCCACAACCCTTACCACTGCTTGAACGATGAGCCACAAACGTCGATCCGTGGCCAAAGTAAGAGTAAACATTTTTAAACTTTGTCTTGAAGGAGACAATTTCCACGTTTACTTGGCAGTGAATATTGTTACTTCTCAGTAGAGCATTATTTTTTTAAAGATAAATTTGACCTTTATCAACTCTTGATTTTATGGGGGATAGAATATTTGGAAAAGAGTTGAAAATTTTAATATAAATATATTTTATTCAAATATAATTATAGTTTTTTTTACAATATTTAATAACTTCTTTAATTACTTTCAATAACAGTGAGAATTTTATCTTTTATTGGAATGTATATTATATAAAGTCTGAACTCTTGAATGATAAATTATATTATTCATAATTTATAAATAGCGAGTTTGTAAAATATTTTTATATTCTGAGTAAAAAAAATATTTTTACATAATTTTTATATAGATATAATAAATTATTTTAAAAAGTGAGAGAGTATGATAAAGTGGATTAATTACCTTAAGGGGGCGGAGATCACAAAGCGAAAGGTACAACTGAGAAAAGGACAAATGAAGAGAATCATTCAATTAAGGTGCATGATTCTAATTGGATACTTTTCTGTGGTTCTGCTTTTGTCTCGTTGCTTTCCCAACGACTCTATCCCTTCCCTTCTCTTTAAAAAAAAAAAAAACTTTTCTCTTTTCCTTTAAATTTCTATGATCAGTCTTAAAATAAGTAGCCAAATGCCTCATCCATTTGTCTGACACCAAGCAACCCATTCCATTATTCTTCACCGACTCTTGAATTTGTTTTTAAAACGTTTCTTTTGCTTCTCCTTTATTTTTTCTTTCTTTTTTTTTTAAGAAAGACTTGGTCACATTTTAAGTGGGATTGTGTATATACAATTTTTTTTATGCTTGTAAATTGTAATAGTATTTGAATGCATTTTTTTCCAACAATGCATATCATTTTTTTTATTGAGCAACAGAAAAACTTTTGGATGTGAGGCTTTTTCCAAGGCAAAAAAAAAATTGGCTTTGCGTTGGGGCTGTCTATAATTGCTAAAAGCCAAACAAAATAGTGTGCTCACTCCGTTCCATATTTTTTTGCGGCTCAAGATTTTTTCTACAAAGATCAAAGATTATATGTAATTTTGTAAGCAATTTGACTAAAACACCCTAATTTAATGATTTGACCAAAAAAATACTCATTTTATTCCTATTTATAGAACAGATTCTAGAAGTTTTTTAGTTGTTCCAAATATATAAATCACTTTATAATTTAAAAAATTAATTTTTTTCAATTTTATCCAAAATATTTATGATGAAAAGAGAGATTAAGAAAAATATAATTATGATGAGTTATAATTTAATAATATTAATATTAGAAAATTTTGATAATTTTTTAAAAATTTTAATAATCCTAACTAACTCTAAGTAATTTTCTCAGTAAGGGCAAAGTAGGTAAAAGTAAGTTAAAAATAGGAACACTGATGACCGACATTGAATTTGTTAGAGTTTGTGTGATGTGTGGGTGTGTGTTAAAAAGGAAGTTCCACATTACTCAAAACAAAGGAAGTTTTAGTGTATATATACTAAGATGAGTTTTAGAATAAATAAAAGAATCAAGAGAAGGAGTGTGCTCGCGTCTATAACAATGGGTCAATGTAGTTCAAAATCTCTAATTTCCTCCTTACGCAGCATTTTTGTTGAAATATTTTAACCTTAAATTTTATGTTGAAAGACTTTGATTTCTCATTAACCAAATTATTCCAAAGTTCAGAAATGGTCTTTCTTTTTAGTTTCAACGTCAAAAACTGATAAGCTGCCATTAATTGGTTTTATTGCTGCCCAACATTTGCCTCCTCGCCCTCGGCCTGTAAAAGGTAGAGCCTTTTTGCATGTTAGTATACACTGAGCTCTCAGACACTTTTTGGAACTTTCCTCTCTTCCTCTCCTGAGTTCTGATTCTACTGTTCTGTTTCCCTATGCATTTCTGCAAGAAGGATCCATTTGATTTTGGAAAGTTATTGACTTGTGGTGAAATAATTCTTAAGGACAATGTCATTAGGCACAACTCAAATTTATTTTTCTGATGTTATTTTGCGAGTTGCAACTAATAGAATTAAATAAGAGAAGAATATAGTTGGAAAAAAACTAATAATACATTAAAAATTTAAAGCAACAAAAAATTTGAAACAAAATTAAAACTTTAAAACTATACAAGATATAGAATGGAGTGAGTAACTGCAGAACTAATTATGAAGTTAAAAGTGCTTTTGAAGGTAAGCAATGTTTTCCTCCACAGGTGCTTTTGCTTCAATAACTACAAAGCCAAAAATAATTTTTATTGAAATTATCTAATTATAAACTTATTTTTAAAATAAAAAATCCAAACATAAATTACATCATAATAAAATCAATTCTAACTAAAATTAATTTTGTAAAATCAATTCTAATTAGAATAAGTATGTAAACTTTAATTCAAACACACATAGGCTTTGTAAAATATGTTATTGAGCTTTCAATTAAATTATGATATACAAAAGAGCTCTTCTGAAAGGGCTAATCATATCTACCAGAATGAAAATATGCTTAATATTAAAAAAAAATAGAGCCTAAACTCAAAAATATTGATTCAAATATAATAAATGGGAAAAACAAATACCAATATACTACACATTAAAAAATATTTATTCAAATACTACAAATTTGATGCATAGCAACTTTTTGTTAAGGCAAATTGGTATGCATCAGGCCCATTTTATGGAAATCGGTCTAATGGCTCACTTTTTTTAACTTTTTTTTTAATAATTTCGTGAAGTCAACTGATAACTTCACAGTCAAATCGACGTAGCATGAGTTTTGACTGACACGGTGTGTGTCAGAGCTGCTAACGCTGCTACCAACAACTTTATCTTTTATTATTATTATTATTTTTCAAATATACAGCGTTATGTCAATTTGGTCTAGCCATAAGGAATCCCGCAAAAATTTATGACGCTCAATGGTGTCTTATTTAAAGCCTCCTTTAGCCTTCTCATTCGTTTCGTATATCCAGTTTGTTTGTGAACTCAGCTTCCACTCTTCTTTTCTCCTTTGCCTTCTCCTTCATTTCATATATCCAGTTTGTAAACTTAGCTTTCAGTCTTCTTTTCTCCTTTGCTGATATTTCTTTCAAGGAAAAAATTATTGCATCATTCAATTTGTGAGATTCTTCTCAAGATGAGAGATCTCTTAGAGTTTTCATCCTCATCCTCACTTATTTTTTCTCTAATTTTCATAAAGTAAATATATTTATTGGTGGAGCATTTTTTATATTTGAATTTATATTTAACATTTCCTTATATATAATTTTTTTCTCATATTGTTCCCATTTCTTTATATATAAAGATTTGAATTATGAATCTTGAATTATTAAGGTTGTTTAGATTTTGGTCTATTATATTAGTTTTGCTCTATTATATTATATTATATTTAAATTTTAAACAAAAAGTGATTAGTTTTTTTTATTTATTGTATCATAATAAATAAAATAGGATATATTTATCATTGGCAGAGGGAAAAGGGGAGGATAGGCCAGATTTAGGAAAATAATTATTTAGAATTTAGATAATATTTTTAATTTTCATATAGAATTCTTTTTTTTTTTTAAGTGTTCTTTTCTTCGAGAAATATGTAGTTTTCCTTGTTCTGGAAGATTGTTTGAAAAACTTTAGTCTCGATTCAGTTTTGTCTTTTTTCCCCCTTAAGTGCGAATGGTTCGGACTAAAGACAGTTTTGCATTAGTAGCAAGGTTAATAATCTAGACTTGTTGATTAGGTGATGCATTTTATTCCTCTGATGCACAGAAGAACTCCCTTTTCATTTGTTTCCAAATTTTTATCGGAATCTACAATCTCTTTCCATTTCCTTGTTACAATGGTATGCCCAAAAAGTCACCGGTGGCTCTTGCTCGTGATAACTTGCTATATATTTTATAATCTGACAATATCATTTGCAATTTCTTTACTTGTTCATGATACTTCCAATATAATCTGACCGTACCTTTTGTATTTTTTTTTTTTTGGGTTTCTTCATTCCCTTATTTTTTTTTAACCTAGAAATTTTTATAATCTGAAAAAGCAGAAATTTTTATATTTTTATTTATTTTATTTATAATATTGAAGAAATTTTGAGTGTGAGAGAATTGTTTATTAAATTTTTATGCAAATGTTGTTATGTTTTTTATATAATCTTTTTTTTGTATTAAAATTTTTATTACCAAAATTTTTTTATTTTTATAATTTCCCTTTATTTTAGTTTTTGGTAGAGTTATTTATTTTTATATGCATTTGTTTAAATTAAAATATTGAAATTTAAATTGCTTTTAGTTATTTTTAATTAATTAAATGTACCCTATATTTATGTTAAAATATGATTTAGGGTACATAGAATCCAAATCTGATAGAAATTTGAATTGAAAAAAGAACAATTTTTAATATAAAATCTTATGAATCAAAATCTTCAACAACAAACAACAGATATATTATTTGAAAATAAAATAAAATTGTAATTTTTTATTATAACTTGTAATTACTTACAATGTAGAAGCTCTTGATTTTTAAATTAATTAATTTCCAAAATTTTTTACTAATTTTTTAAATTAATAAATTCACTATTAGCTTCTAAAAAATATTTTATAAGTTAATGGTGAATTATTAAGTTCTAAATTAATAAACTTGTAATTTTTTATTTAGTTACTTTTATAATTATGATAATTAAAGAAGGAGAATAATAATTATATGTGATATGTGAATATGCTTTCTAAATAAAGAATATGGCATATTTAAATGTAAAAGATAATTTTAGAATTCATTAAATAAAATATAGTTAGAGAATTTAAGAGAACTAAATCTAATGCTATTTTTTTATTTTTGGTGTTGAACTTAAGTTGGTTTGCTCTGTTGTTTTTTCTTTTGGCTGAAGGTTTGCTTTGTTGTTTAGACTGGTTAAATTTATAATATATCTTCACTTTGTGACTAGAGAAAAAAAATCTTTTTAGATAAAAATCATTATTTTAATGTGAAAATTTTATTATAGTCATAAATTTTGATATATAAAAAAAGGTAGGATATGAAAAAAATAAATTGTAGAAAATGTTTAAAAGTAATTTTATTTAGGTAATTTACCTATTGTAGTTTGTTATATATTTATTATTGGCATATATTTAATAAATGTAATAGATATGATATGAAACAAATAAATCATACATTAAATTAAATAAGTAATTTTATATTGGAAAAATAATTTTAATTTGAGAATTTAATAAATAAATTATAGGTAGGAAAAATAAAATTTTATATTGATGGTAATATTATTTTTGTGTGCATTAATAATTTTCATGTTCATAAATAAATAATAAATAATTTTGTATAATAGGAACAATCATAGAAAATAGAAAAGACTGACTTTATGTATATGTGAATGGACATATTTTCGATGGTTCAGACAGTGTAACATTTGAGTGCGATGGTATAAAAATAATAAGCGCTGATCCAAATATTAGTTTGATGCAATTAAAGCAAGTTATCATACAAAAGCTTCAACTTCCTCCGAATCAAATTATGTCAAATTTGGCATATAGATATCTAGTATACATAAATCCACATAACACCAATCATGTATTTTGGTAGATGATTCTAACATGCAAAGGATGTGACAAATAAATTCACAATATTCAACTCAATTGACAGGAGCAGAGTTATACTCGCATACTTCAAACATGGAAGTTGACGAACATCTCGAAACGCAACCACCAGAGAACTATGTGACATATACACTTCCATCAAGTAGCAATTAAGTGGATATGGTGGAACATGGATCAAGGCTTAGCATGTACTTGGAAAATTTTCACCCATTTGATACTTATCCAGATGTCGGCAATACTATACTATAATGTTCATTTCATCCAACTAAGAATATTATGGATAACTTTGAGAATGAAGATAAGTATGATTTTTTAATAAATGCTAGTAGTGAGAACAATGATAATGACAGGAGGTACTTGGGCATGGTTCTGATATTACGTTCACACATGTGTTATTAAGAGTAGAAATGGTATATGTTTAATTTCTAATAGACATCATTCAATTGTGTCTGCAGTTGCAGGTGAACATGTTGGATGACAAGCAACACACGTATATCATTTTTTTGCCTAAGGCACGTGGCCACTAACCTCCATAAAGCACATGGAACAGATTGGTTGAAGGATAAGTTCATAAATATTAGTGAGTATCGATTGCTTTGTTCACTTAAATTAACATGTGATTGTGAAATTATTAACTATAAATTTTGAATTATTTGTAGGCTATGCATATGGGCGCCATGTTGTTAACCACCAATTGAAAGAGATAGCATTAACTCATCCACCTGTAGCCACATGGATTGCCAACATCCTAATAGAAAAATGGTCTCGGGTATATGACAGTGGGTATCGGCGTTACGAACACATTATAACAAACCTTACTAAATGCATGAATGGTGTTTTTAAAGGCGTTTGGAGTATGCCGATTATTGGTCTATAAAAGGCTACCATATATAAGGTGAACAACTATTTTGCCAAACATGCCTAACATGTTCATGCACAAATAACTACTGGTCAAGTGTTTTTTCAAAACATTAAATAGAAAGTCAAATATGGCAACACGGGCTATATCTGCATGCATCATTCATACTTTTTATAGAAGAGCAACATCATTTAAGATTGTTGAATCATATGATGTTTAATTCTATCAATTTAGTCATTGTTGTAAAGTAAACTTGAATGAAAAAACATGTGATTGTAGAGAATTTAAGCTACAAAGCATCCATGCATGCATGTCATTGTAGCATGTGCTAACTTACAATTAGACCATTTGCAATTTGTGATTCTAGTATTCAAGTTAGAAACTATGTACCTTACTTATAGTAATGAGTTCCACCCTATAGGTGATGAGATTCATTGGCCAGAAACTAATATTACAAGTTTGATCCTTGACCCTACAATGATTCGAGAAAAAAGTCATCCTTGTTCAACTCTTATATGAAACGAAATGAATTGGACTATAACTAATCAACCTAACAAGTGTAGGTTATGCAAGCAAGTAGGTCATAATTGCTCCACTTGTTTGCAGAGTCAAGCCTCTGGACATTAATTTGTAAGCTTCCCCATGTATTTAAGATTTTTCAAATATATGTATATGACACTTTTAAAATATTGCTAAAGGCATGGAAATTGTTAATTGTAATTCTTTGCATGAACTTTTTATAGTGATTATACTGGATTGTACATTTTTTAAACTCCAAACATTACAGAGACAATCCTCCAATGGCACAACCATATCACGTCATCAACCTAAGTTCAAAGGATAATTCACTATTATATTTATAACTATGGCATTTTTTAGTGGCTGTGTGGACTCAAAATGTAAGTAATTTTTTTCACATAGAGATATCAATTGTTATGTTTCATTAGATATTATATTTCTACTTTTTCAAGTCAATCAGATCCTTCAAACTTGACAAGTCATTCATAGCTAGCGACTAATTAAGCCACCAATCCAAATTGTGCCTTACCTTAAATAGATTGACTTTTACAGCGTTGTAAGAATAGGCCAATTTGAGTATAATCCGACTCTAATTTTAGCACTTGTTGAGAGATGGCATTCTAAGGCCCATTCTTTTCATACAACTTGCAGAGAATGCATAATAAGTTTAGACAAATGTAACAATTCAGTTGGGTCTTCCTTGTGAATGACTATCTGTGAGTGGTAATACTGATTTAAATTGGGCCGATATTTTTTATATGAGACTTGGCATTATACCATCTCTAAAGTATATGTATGGATAGAGGATACTAATTACTTGTGTGGTAGAACACTTTTCCAACCTCGATGATGACATAGATGAATTACAAATACAACGATTCACTTGTGCATACATACTCCGATTGATTGGTGGATTTCTAATGTCAAATAGGTCAAGTTATAAGGTTTATTTAATGTACCTCCCATTGTTTTGGGATCTCTCAAGTACTAGCCAATATTCTTAGGGATTTGCCCTTATTCAGAGAATTATGCAATGCCGGATAGGTGGATGTATGACATTACTTCACCTTTAGGCATGGGATCATTACCTAATGTTAATTAGCACTACCACAACCTTTGCAAGCAAATCCACACACAGATATCTATCCTCTCAGACCACCCTTGAGATTTAGATATGTTTAATTTACACTCCAACTATTTGATTTTAACTTATTAAATTAATCATACAAAATCTAACAAGTGCTTTCATGTCATTATAGATGGAAGAATGTAGGACAACCACCTCTTCCAATTTAATGGGTGTTACACACTTATAGAGGAAGACATAGTTCGACAACCTTATGAATCTCTAACAGTGCGGCAATTAATTCTGGGATATTGCTTAGCTTTACTATAAATTTGATGAGTTTCATTTTCCTTAATATGCTTCCATATAATTGAATGACATAATCTTAATCTTGTGCTTAGGTAATTTGTTTGTTAATAACCAATATCTATCAGGACAATTTATTTGGGGAATTGCCACACAATCTAACTAAGAGGAAGGACATCAGAAAATTAGATTCAAAAGCACATGGACCATATTTAATTATGGTTTGGGTGGCATAATACTATAGTTGAATCACCTATGGCACATGAGGTATTAGATTGCACATTTGAATACATGTGATGGTATTGGAGACACATTCGATGATGGATCCACCCGACTAATGCTACAACTAGTTTATCATGGAATCATTGTCTTTATTTTGTTTTATATGGTTAGTGCCATTACCTAATAATGTCTTCTTGTTGATTTCAGGTTGATATAGTTAATGATTTGATTTAGCTAAGTATTCAAGACCCTTTGTCAATACCAATAAGGTAGTATCAACAAATGGTTATACAAGACGAACAAAATATTAGAATGGCGTTAAAAGAACAACATTACAACATGATCCCTCATCCTACTCCACCTGCAATTGAGCTACCATATCCAGTGATTACTCAGGGTAATCCAAGTTAGCGATGTGGTGACTATTTGTCAACTCAACCACCAGTTGCGATTGAAGAAGAAGAGGAACAAAATCAAAGAGCTGCTCCTTCTTCATATATTTTTACTTAATATCATTACATGCCATCATCATCTTTATCCCAATTCATCTCGCCCAATTTAGTTAATTTGAGTCATTCATGTCTTTATTAGAGAATTCAACACTTTTTGAATCTGAGTAAAACACTTACTTATTTGCAATAGGCAAGCCATCAAATGAAATATTTATGAATTGCAATCGATTCTCCCAATTGAGTCTCCTATATTAAATTTAATTATCCCATTGGTTGCAATTGCGACTAAGTTACTTGAATATCAGTATGAAGAGCTCATAAGATAGGGGCAATCACAGTGTGTTTAGAGGAGACCAAGATGTGACATAAGAAGTCACTATGTATAAGGTAAACAATTTTTTCCTATAAATGAAATATTTTATCTTTAATTGTTGTAGAAATTTGGGTTTATTAATTAAAATTTAATAATTATTAGTTAATTTGTTAAAATAGTTTATGTTTAAAAATTATTTTTTTATTATTTACAAGTTTTTAATTATTAGTTCTATTACACTCAATTATTAATTATTATCTAACACTAATTGTTATTATTCTTAACAATTTTTATAATCATTATTACCTAATAATTATTAATCATTACCTAATATATTAATCATTATCTGATAATTTTAATAAGTGACCAATTTACATTATATGATATAAAAAAAAAGAGATGGCAAAACTTGTTAGACACGTCCGATTTATGTTATTATATTTAAAAAAATAATAATGCAAACCGTGATATAAGATTACGATTTGCATTATTATATTTTAAAAAAAAAAAGATAATTCAAACCGTGGTATAAGGTTATGATATCTATTATTTTCTTTAAAAAATTAACAATTCAAAATTTGATCTGTTATTATGATTTCATTTATAGTATTTTGGTAAAATTTTTCAAAATTGTAGTGTAGTGTTCCGCTCAATTCCTTGATAAAAGATGAATACAAACATGCAAGCAGTACATGGGTATGCGACTTCCACGATGTCCCTAAAGGTAATAAGAGAGCCCCTTCCAGAGATGCTCTAAAACCAGCAGATCCAACTCTTGACGGAGACTTTGGGTCAAAAAAAATAAAACTCTTGACTGAGACTATCGTTAGCCAACCAATTTGCGCACAAGTTATCCGTCTAAACACAAATTTGTAACAAGTCATATTTTTGTCCTTCAATATATATGATTGAGTAAGAGAAAAAGTCTTTCTCTAGTTTTATTTAAATAACAGTAATAAACACTTAAATCACTCCATTTAAATATTTTTCCTTTTAAATTTGATTTCTATTTATATCCTCTAACATTATAACTTAATTTTTGTGATTTCTGCTTATTTTTATTTCTTTGTTAAATGAACAGTCACATCATCCTTAAAGTTATGCATGCATTTCACTTTCGCTTGAACCATTGGATTGAGGTAACCATCTCAATCACACTTTAAAGCCTTGTTTGGTACATGAAAAAGGAAATGAAAATGGAAATAAAGTATAAGAAAGATCTTCTATATCTATGATTTGGTACATTAGAATAGAATGAGCTTTGAAACCAACCATAGAGCCGGTCATATACATTAATCTACGCTAATGTGGATTCCATAGATGAAATGCACCTATTTTATCATGGAATCATAGATAAAATGTAAAAAATACACCTATTTTGATATATTTATAAGGGTGTTATAGTTATTTAAGTTTTATTTATAGCCATTCCTTTCCTATTTCCATCTTATCAAATATTATTTGGATAAATATTTTGTTTTCTTTCCAACACATACCAAACATCATTTTTTCCATTCTTACATCCATTGGGACCATTCCATTCTCATCTTTATTTTCATATCTATTCCATAAAAACTCTATCCATTAAATCAAACGGGGCCTAAAACTATAAACCAGGAAAGACGCAAGCTCAATATTTCAACATAGCCAACTCCTCCTACTGTGTATATGATATGACATATTCCTCTTGGCCTTTGGAATCCTCACCAACCTTCCTTCCTAATCATTCCTTTCTACTTTTTTTTCATTTCTTCAATTTTTTAGTTGTTTTGATTTTTGGAACTCACCAACCTCAAACCAACCCCCAATTTCCTCACGCCATTTTCCCAACCACACACCCTGGGACCCACCCTTCCAATCCCAATCTCTTATTCTGGCCGGAGAATCATCGCTGCGTATATGGCTTCCAACTTTTCCACAAAGGTTTGACTTCAAAAAATAAATTAAAAACTACAAAGGATGCAGCCTGCTTTCTCGGACTTCAAACGGAAGGAACAATAATTGAAAATTTTTATTACATGTTAAATTATAGTTTTTTTTAAAAAAAATCATATAAATTAAAACCACACTAAACATTACCAAATTCAGCGAATAAACCAAATTATGATTCATGAAGATAGGTAGAGGGAGGAACCAACAAATCCCTTTACCACTCATCAAGTCTCTAAGATTTTTTTTTATAACTTAATAATAATTGAATATTTTAAAAATATTTTTAATAAATTAATAAAGTGATTTTATATATTCCTTTTTGTCTGGAATTTTATATAGTCGTTTATAATTAAGTCAATCTATCATTTTATAAATGGAATGGATGTAAGCATCTATTCAGACATAATTCTGCTCATGTGAGGCAATCACTTATACTATTACATGCAAGAGGCAACTGTTTTTGTTTTTGTTAAATAAACTGTATTTAGTGAAAATAAAAAATTTCATCTATATATATTTCAATAATTTTTACATTTTAACAGATTTGTTTTCAATTATTTGTTAGGATAGCCTTAATACTGAAAGAAAAAGAAGAAGAATTCCATCTAAAATTGTAGATTTTTTAAATTTAAATTTAAATTATTTTTTAAAATAATTTGGTTTATATAAGAATCTTAAAATTATTTTTATAAAATATTCCAGTATTTATTTAATTCTCTTATTAAAGCAGTGGACCCCACTTTGGGTGGAGCATGGGCCCAGACTCACGCATTCTGAGGACTTCACCAACCCCCAACCGGCTAGTGTCCGGTTCAAACGAAACAGTGGTTCCTCTCACCGGTTCAACCCGGACTTTTCTTTCCTTATTTATACGGCCATCTTTGTCCATCCTCATCTCCAAGCTCTGTTTTTTAACTCTGAAACGCAGAGCAAAATTAAACCAAGAGTTGAGAGAAAAAGAAAAGGTCACAAGAGTTTCGCAGTAATGGCTTCCAACGGAGAGCAAAAGCAGAGCGAAGCAGGAAGGCACCAAGAGGTCGGCCACAAGAGCCTCTTGCAGAGTGATGCTCTGTACCAGGTACAGCACCTAATCGAAGCTGTTTCTCTTTTCTTATAATTAATCTAAAAGAGAGAAAAGAAAAATCAATGGAGCTTCCCTCATTATTTCTTCTGATGATAGTATAAGATTTTCTTGTTATGATGATGTTGCAGTATATACTGGAAACCAGTGTTTACCCGAGAGAGCCAGAATCCATGAAGGAGCTGAGAGAGATAACAGCAAAGCATCCATGGTAAACTTTTTTTAAGTCTCATAATTGATGGATCTATATATATATATATATATAGAATACATTTGGGTTTGATTTTTGGTTTGTTTGGAAGCTGATGGTTTAGAAGAAAATGAATAAAAAACAGGAACATAATGACAACATCGGCAGACGAAGGGCAATTCTTGAACATGCTGCTGAAGCTGATCAACGCCAAGAACACCATGGAAATTGGAGTGTATACAGGCTACTCCTTGCTCGCCACCGCCCTCGCTCTCCCCGACGACGGAAAGGTAGCTTTACAATTATTTCCATCTCCACCATTCCTTCCATTAGTAAAATAAAATATGGATCAAGGTGTCCGTATACATGGGATTCTTACTGTTATACAAGGAGATGCGGAAAGTTTAGCTTTTTGTCCTTTTTCTTTTAAGTGTATGAATATAAAACAAAAAGTATTTAAGTTTGTTGATCTTCTGAATTAATTTCAAAACAAAACAATTATGATTAGTAAACGACATTTAATTTCTATTTTTTAGGAAAAAAATTAATCTCTTTAAATTTTATTTATTACTTCTTCTTGTCTTTAATATAAGACCATTTTAACCGAATCACACGAATTAAGAATTGGAATTAAAACTAATTAACTAACTTGATTCCTCCGAAAATCTCAATATTTTTTTAAAATTACCCTTATTTAATCTCTCTCTTTCTTTTTGGATACATTAAATAGAGATATTTTTCTAAAAATGTATAATAAATACTACCTCTTATATTGTAAAGAGTTTTATATTTAGGATCAGGATAAAAGATCCTATATATATAAGATCGAAGATAGTAATATATAGAACTGTATGCAATTAATATCAATATTTATTTATATATAACAATAAAAACACAAACATTACATATTTAATTTACTGTTGTCTTTGATTTGTGTGCACTTTTTTATTTTTTAATTTTTCACACCCATGTAGCATTATGAATAAGGATTTTTCAGAGTGCAATTTTTCTGGAGTCTCCAACAGCGTCTTTTATTATTTTTTTTTCTTAAATGGCTACAATAATTGAATGCTTATCTAAAAACAGCACATTTCAGAAACTATAGGAAAATAGTACTTCACAGAACCCATGTTAGTAGCACAACAGGGGTAAGTGAAACCAGCATAATTTCTTTCACTACAAAAAAAAAAAATCAGCATAATTTCTGACAATAAACAAGACATTTGTGTAATTTTAATAAAATTTTAAAAAATATATTAATGTTAAAATTTAACATAATTTAAAAAAATTTAAATTTACTCAAACATAATTGTGTCCTAGTCTCAATACTTGAAAATCGCAGAGTTACAATTGTTTTTTTTATACAGATATTGGCCATGGATATTAACAGGGAGAACTATGAATTGGGTCGTCCAACACTAGAAAAAGCTGGTGTAGCCCACAAAGTTGACTTCAGAGAAGGTCCTGCACTTCCCGTTCTCGACGAACTCATTAAAGATGTAAGCTTTCTCCATTTTCTTGGCTCTCAGTTTTTTTTTTTCCTCCAAAAGACAAAGAAACTAATAAGAATTTAAATCTTGAAAATGCAGGAGAAGAATCATGGAAGCTTCGATTTCATATTCGTGGATGCCGACAAGGACAATTACCTCAACTATCACGAGAGACTGATCGAGTTGGTAAAGGTGGGAGGTGTGATCGGCTATGACAACACACTGTGGAACGGCTCTGTCGTGGCACCATCTGATGCCCCTTTAAGGAAGTACGTCATGTATTACAGAGAATTCGTGTTGGAGCTCAACAAGGCTCTTGCTGTGGACCCTAGGATTGAAATCTGCATGCTTCCCGTTGGAGATGGAATCACTCTCTGCCGTCGGATCAAATGAAAAGGCCGCCTCTATTAATTTGACTATTATAAAGTCTAAAATCTCAATCCTATTCCCTGAACTTTCTTCATTTGTGACATCTACCATTACTTAGAGAACAGTGGATAAATAAGTAATGTACCAAAGCGGAACTCTTTCGTTCTTTTTTTTTTTTTTAATTATTCTCGAGTTATAATCTCTCTCAATGGAAAATGAGGCATCTTGAATAATATGAATATTATAAAGAAAATTATTTTTCCCCTTTTGAAACGTTGATGGTAGCGGAGATGTGGGAAAGTGAAAAGGAGGGGTAATTAATAATTACAATTGTCCCTTCTGTAAAATGATCAAATAACTAAAAAAGTGTATCGGGTTCATTTTGCTTTATTTTTATTTACTTGTTTCTTTTCTATCACATTTTCACTTCAAAATTACTAAATGAAGTTTTTATTTTACAGAATACAAATTCAAAAGACGAGATTAATCAAATAAGAAGGAGTAGTAAGAGAATGAAAAATGAGTTCCTTTCTTAATAATAGCTAAATATTAGTGCTTTCAATCCTATATATAAGAATTTTTTGTAATCCTTCTTATGGGACCTTTTAAAAATTATTTGAATTATTAATTATTTTTTTTATAAATATCTCTTATTTAATACTTCATTAATTAGTCATATTTGATTTATTGAATGCCAATTCTCATGAGTAAATTCAGAACTTTTTTGGAAATTTGTTGAAAATTTTCACACATTTAAAATTTTTAATTAATTTTAACTAAATTTATTAATAAACATGAAGTTGTTAAAAAGTTGTTATTTTAGAGGTTGCATTTATGACTAATTTGCGGCACACAATAGGTACACGTAGCGCAGCCTATACAGTCAAGTGGATCCGTAGCCTTAGCGGACCAACCTACTTTGACTTTACCTCCAAGCATGGCTGGAATTAGGGGTGATCGTACGTGAGGTTGGGCCGGGACCATACCTCATACCCAATCCAAAATATCTCGAACTAGTATATGATGACATGATACTATATATCTTTTTTTTTAAATAAAAAAAATAAAAAAATTTATTTAATAATAAAAAATATATTTATTTATATTTAAAAATATATTTTCTTAAATAATAATCTTAGAAAAAAATAAAATTGTTCAAAATTTATGAATATTTAACCATTATACATTATTTTTACATAAATATTAAGTTAAAAAATTAATTCAAAATTTAAAAAAATTTAAAACATTAAAATCTTAAAAAATTTTCATAATATTTACATAATAAATATATTATATTAGATACATAAAGAAAAAAAAATTCTACAAAAATCAATTAAGATATATAAAAAAAAATATATATATATATATATAGGTCGGGCCGGATCAGGGTTAGAGTGTTTGGCCCTAACCCTAGTCCGGGCCAGAAATTTGGCCTGGCCCGATTGACCTAAAGTGGTCAGGCTGGACCGGGCCAATCGGAACTTGGACTCCTATATTCAATCCTAGCTGGAATTATTTAATTGGGCCAAGAATCGATAAGGATCTGAGCAATTAGGCCCACCTGCACAAAGAACTTCAAAGCTATTGAGGCCCACAAGAATGAGTCCCATGTCTGAGTTGCAAAATGGTCCTTCCATTTCCAGGGCTAATAAATCCCAATTAATATTGTCAAACATAATTAACAGGATTGAATTGTTGCAATTTAAACCTTTAATTATAAAATTATAATGGCCAAAAAATTGAGATTCTTGCCCGTGTCACCATTTTCAATCATCTTCTAATTAAAATATGTATTCAAGCCACAAAAGGCAATTCAAATGATAAAGGTAGGGTAAAATGTACGTAAAGATTAGAGTTTAAATCCTTCTAATGTAAGGACAAAAAACATATTTATTAAAGCTGCACCTATTTTTTAATTAATTATGTAATGCTTTGATTGAATAGATTTTTTTCATACAAATTATCTAGTATCTCTACTATTAAGTAAGATCTTGTATTATTGTGCTCAATTGAGGATAGTTTTTTTAATGTGATTTTTTTTATTCAATAAGTTCAAACCTTTGACCTTATTTAAAAGAAGTGAAATTGAGTTATTTCCAGTCGATCCAAATTACTGTTGGTTAATTGAAATAATTTTAAATTAATTATTTCTTGCCTATCAAAGTTTTCTTTTTTTGTCAGTATGACTGTCAAGGTTTTCTCTTTTGTCAGTATGACTATCAATTTTATATTTTTTTTGTTACATCAAAATATTTAAACTCTAGACTTCTACAGTGGAGGTACTTCTAAGTCACAACTAAATTGTAGTCTTCAAAATCACACTAGGTAATAGTCAGGAATTCCTTTTTTTCCCTATCTAGGGGAGTTTGGTGACATCTAAATGTAAGGCTCTTTAGAAAGACCTAACTGCAGTAACGGAGACGACTAATCTCCCATGGCTCCTTTCTTGCCATTTTTATGCCACATTAAGTCCAGATGAGCAAAAGGGTGGAACCCAGAGGTCCAACACAGCATGCCCTGAATTTCAGTAGTCCATTCATACTCTTGGACTTCAAGACTTGGGCTTTCAAGGGCCCATATTTATGTGGAGATGCGGAACACTACTTGTCTACCTGATTGGGCCAATGCAACTTGTGGTTGGGCCAACTTATTCCCTAACTTCATCACACACCATCTTCCTCAAATAAATTATGATTATTCCCTAACCTCATCATACACCATCTTCCTCAAATAAATTATGACCACAAAGCAAACTTAGTTGATGCATTGTACCCAAAAAAAAAACTTAGTTGATGCAGACCCAATCACCAGGCCCATTATCACACTCCTACCTTTTAAATTCAATGTTGCCTAAGTAACCCACCCGGAATTCCCTCATTTGGTTAAGAATTGTTGGGCCTTGAGCCCGAATCTCATAGAGAACATACATCTCTTCCAGAGAATCGCTTAGGAATGGAACTCAACTACATTCAGGCATATCGATAGACGAAAGAGAAGACTAGAAGCCATGATTAATTGGTATGGAAAAAATGTTGGAGGAGTGTAACTCATCACAACTCCATGCCTTGAATCTAGAACTTAAGCAATCTTATGAGGAAACTCTCTTGCAAGAGGAAATAATGTGGTACCAAAATGCCTCATTTTCCTACTCCAAGGCTAAGAGTTGTATGCGCCATAATAGAATAACTATGCTTAAGGTAGAAGGTGGAAGATGGTTGACTGATGATGATGAACTCAAGGATATGGCCAAAGCTTTCTTTCACAAATTATATACCCTAAACGGCCTTTCCCTGCTTTCATAATATACCATAGGTATGTTTCCTCCATTATTTGCAGATCTAGTTGATTTGCTTGCTTAGGATGTTACTTTACCAGAGACTAAGGCTCCCTTATAAGAGATAAAACCCTTAAAGGCACCTGGTGTTGTCGGGCTACAATGCCTTGTTCTTCCAAAGTCAATGGGACACCATAAGCTCTTCTTTGTTCCCCTTGATTAAGGAAGTTTTTGATGTTGGTGAAATTGATGCTGAAATTAGTAGAGGCCTAATTGCCTTGGTGCCTAAAGTTGAGCATCCTCAAACCATTAAAGAATACAGGCTAATAAGCCTATTGTCTATGATTTATAAAATTATTACAAAGATTATCTCCAACCAGTTGTAGAATATCATGCCTGATGTGTCCATTTTATATATATAAAATACTCATATTTAAGCTCTAAATTGTATCTAAATATGTTTACACTAATATATTTTAGCATAATTTTACATATTTTTGTGTTTCATGGCGTTATAGACTCATTTGGAAGCATTCGAAGCAAAAATGTTACAAATCGTTCATGCTAAAAAATTTTAATATCCTTTTATATTTTGATCATAACTCTCACATATGAACTCCGATTGAGGTGATTTAAGATGATTTGGAAAGCTAAGACATAGAGCTACAACTTTTATGTTTTGATTTTTCCAAAATTCCAACGTTATCATGGTGAAAATTGAACTCAAAATATCAACATGAGCTGGTGACTTTGTAAGCTGAACGAAGCACATTTCCGTACAATAGAGGCACCCGACGTCGGATCAATGCGGATTTTCACTTTTTTCTGCATTTTAGAAGCACCCGAAGTCGTATTAATTGATTTTATGGTCACCCGGCGCCGGGTCACACAAATGAGGTCCATAAAACATGTTTTTGACGTGTTTTCATGATTTTTTGAGCTTTTATGGGTTTCTAAATTTTTCCTATATAAAGAGACACGACAGAAACACAACGGGGGATTCAAAAACGTACTCAGAAGTCAGAGAACACTGTTCTAAATACATCTGGGAGCAACTAGGAGCATCTTATAGAAAGAAAGTAAGGAGATTTGGGGAGTATTAGTGATAGATTTATTCTTCTATAATATAACCCTGTTTTCTTATTATTTTCACTATGATTTGAGATTTTAATTTTGATTTAATTTCTATTTCCATGGGTAGCTAAATTTCCAAGTCTGGGGTAGGGATGTAGTCTGACTGGGATGGATTAGATTTGTTTATCTAGTTAAGACTTTTTGATTTATTCTTCAAGTTATATTTAATTTATCTTTTTATTATATTTATCTCTTTTATTCTTTCATGGGAATTTTATGCTTGATCACCATAAAATCTAATTAATGGGTAAACTTGATGGACTGAGAGGTGAAGAGTAAACCTAGATATAGAAAGATAAACATGAATAACTAATCTAGAAATAGAATTAGAAATTTATGGTGATATATGTTATAGTTTTCAAGGTTTAATTAGAAAATTTAGTTGCGCGAGAGCGAATTAAATACTAATTAAATAAGGACTAATTGACCGAGAGATAATTAGGACGCTTTAGAAATAACAATCAGTATAATTATGTAAAGTATAACTAAGAAATAAAATATAATTATCTCATAAGGTAAATCCTGATCCCTTAACGCTTCTAGAACTGAATCAAACTCAGACTTCGTTTTGTTTTCTATTTCTTTCCTTTTAAATTTGAATTCTCAAATTGATTATCATTTGCTTTTGCGATTAAGAGTTTGGATTGATAAATTTACTACCTCCCTTGGTTCAACCTCTGGAATACTCCGGAGACTTTTTATTATTGCGATCGACCCTGTATACTTGCAGGATCCCGATCAATGCCCTTCATCACCCTTCAAAACCAGTCAAGCTTTATAAGAGGGCGTAATATAACGGACAATATCATCATTGCCCAAGAAGTTATCCACTCAATGAGGAAGAAGTTAGGCAATAAAGGGTGGGTGGCAATTAAAGTTGGCCTTGAGAAGGCGTTTGACTATCTAAGATAGGATTTTATTCAAGATACACTTCATGATGTTGGCCTACTTGCCAAGCTTACTCAAGTTATCTTGAATTGCATCAAGTCCCCTTTAATGGAAGTTCTGTGGAATGGCAAGCCAATGGAATCTTTCATGCCAAGTAGAGGGATTCAGCATGGGGATCCCCTTCTCCTTATATGTTTGTGCCATACATGGAGCGCCTCTCCTAAGCTATTATGAATCAAGTCAATAAGCGAACATGGAAGCCTTTCAAACTCAGACATAGGGGACCTTCTTTGTCCCACTTATTCTCTGCTAATGATATGATACTTTTCAGTGAGACCTCTCAATTCCAGATTCACCTTGTTAAGCAAATCCCTGATGATTTTTGTTCCTTCTTTAGAGATAAAGTTAGCAATGCAAAAATAAAGATTTTCTTCTCCAAGAACATAGGTAACCAAGAAGCTACTTCTATATGTGATTACCTTGGCTACCAACAAACCTAGGAGTTTTGATCTTACACTTGAGGGTCACAAAGGTTACTTAATAATACCTTGTTGACAGTGCAAGAAAGTGACTCTTAGGATGGCAAGCTAAATCCTTATCTCTTGCAGCTCGTATCACTTTGGCAAATTCTGTTTTATCCACTCTCTCATATCACCCTATGCAAACATCCACATTACCCATCTCATGTTGTGATAAAATTGAAAAACTGACAAGAGACTTTGTTTGGTTGTCGTCTGACTCCTGTCGTGGAATTTATCTTCTTAGTTGGGATAAACTTTGTCAACCCAAATCACTAGTACAAAATAGGCCATTAACATCTACATTTTAAATCGGGTAAAAAAATGGATCTAAAAAATGGGACCGGTGGCATTTTTGTAAATAATGTGTGAAGTGCTAGACTTTTTAGATCGGTTATAAAATACTAGATGTATAAAATACTTTCTAGATAGACTAAAAAAAGGCACCGATGTAAAATATAAAGTAATATAATAAAAAACAATTTTTTTCACTTTTTTAGATCTAATGGAAAGCCCACCGATCTACAAAAGTTCCCCGAACTCTGAATATCACTTTTCACTTCCCTGCCATTCTCTATCATTTTCGACATAGCCCTTTCTCGCCTGCATTTTGGAAAATCTCTTGCCCTCAAAACATAGTCCACTCCTTCGCACAGCCATGACCGATCTCTCTCTTACTGGCTTGTCTTCTTTCTCTTCCTCGCACAACCATCACCGATCTCGTGCCCTCAAAACATAGTTCACTCCTTCGCACAGCTGCAACCCATCACTGATCTAACTTCATTGGCCGTCATTTTCTTCCTCGCCATGGGTTACATCCTGGTGGGTTGAAAATGTCGTGACATCGTAGTAGGACGCCGTGGGTCTTGGTGGGTATATTCTATTTCAATTTGCTATTAGCTGTGACCACACGTGAAAAAAAATTTGGTCTTCTTCCTTATCACTGTGAAGGCATCTTGGGGTCATGGGTCCATAGAAGTTTGGAGCTTGCGATTCAGGTTAGCATCTCTTTGTTTTCCTTCCCTTTTTCCCCTGTAATTGACTGCCATTTGTTAATTTCTTTTTCCTTCATTGTCACTGTTGGTTTGGGATTTGCTGCTGATATAGTTTGTGAAAGTAGATATATAATTTTGTCAGAATATCATCAACATCTATTGACATTGATTTACCTCTTTGTAAAATCCTTCCTCTAATTGGGTTAGGCTGGGCATTGATTGGGTGTTGGCAATATTTTAGTTCTGTCTAGCACTAGGTCATTCTTGGCAAAGTTGGGTCAAGGGTTGAAAAATTCAACTTGTATGTGTTTTGACCGAAGCATTAGACTAACGTGATGCTCAACATAAACTGACAAATGAGCACCCATATTCAAAAGGCATTAGAAAAAGTCAGAACAAAGGTCTACGAAGAGGAAAAGCAGTGAAATAAAATCTAATCATATAATTGATGGGCTTTCCTTGTCTTTTTTTACACTTTCTATTCCAAGACAATTTAGAGCTTCTACGGTTACCACAAGGGGAAAAAGCATAACTATATTATTATTTTTTTGGCTGATCATTATAATGTTAAAAAACTTGCATCTTAGAACAGATTGTTGCTGCAAAATACTTTATAAAATGCTGATGCACAGAAATCATGTCTTAGCAAAAGGAAGAAACACTTTTAGAAATTTGGTAATATGAAACAAAAAGGAAATTGATGAAGCTTTTATTTGGTGGCTTGTAATGATGTTACTTATTGAATTTTTTGCCTGAGCAATTGGATATTATTATTTTTTTTTCAAAAAAAGGAAGTGTTTAAGTCACTTAGAACAAGGGGGTAAAAGTGAATGTATGTTTAGAGGGGCAGTGCATGCATGTGCACCCAAAATGAACAGAAAAATGATGAAGCATCATTGTGTTCACAAAAAGCATACATCTATTTTAAAAAGATCTGATTCAAAAGAATCAAATCAGGCCTTTTTTTTTTTGGGTGTGTGTAGGGATGTGGTTATTGCTTGTTTGACTTATTAGCTGGGATGATTTTTTTGTGGTTGATTCAGCAAATACAATTGTGACGCCAAAAGATGATAATCATAGCTGGGCAATAATTATATAAGGTCAAGGGGACACAATTGAATCACTCACTCTGATATGGCAATGAAAAGAGAATTCTCCGTTATTTTTCCAAACCCCCATATATCACGTTTTTATTTGTTTTCAATCTTTTGATAGTAATTTTTAAAATAAAAACAACAATAGTTCTGTATTTATCAATTCATTATTTATTACTCTATTTCGTATTATTTTATTTAATTAATAATAATGAAGTATAAAATTTATTTATGAAATTTTTCGTGAATTATAAATATTTGGAGGAAGGGAATGAGATAGAGTAGTAGAATAGGACATAGTGGACGTTGGAGAGAGGGAGTAAATTGAAATGAAAAGGTGGAGAAATGAATGTGTTGAATTGAATGATAGGGCCAGTTTGGTAAGACAGACTGGTCAAAGTGGATAAGCTAAGGTTTAGCAGCTAAGGTTTACATGTCCCTTTGTCACCTTTGTTCCTTCATTTTCTCGGTCTTCATCACATTTTGCTTTATTGTGCCATTTGTTGTAGGTCTATTTGAGGTTAAGCAGTCCTGTTCAAGTAACTTTTACACTTATATCACTGTTTTTGCTTTGTGAGCTGCATAATGTAGCATTTTGTTATGGAATTCTTCCAAAATCAATTATAAAGGCTATTTATTAAGGTTATAAATGCTTATATTTGTTCCTTGTTATTGTTCATAGGTCCAGAAGATTCCAAAGATCCCCAGAAAGGAGCTGCACAAAATGCTTTGGTTGTTGGTTCATCTATGCTAGCTCCAACACCGTAAGTACTCCCTCTCATCCCAGCATTTTTCTTGTGGTACTTAGATTATTCTTTTTTGTAACCTTTGAAATAGAAACCTTCCATAGCTATTGAGAACCATTATCTTCTAGAAAATTTTGTGGTTTGCTAGATAATCTGATTAATGTGACATTCCAAAGTATCATTTGAAAGGCCTGTTTGTTTTACATGAACTTGGAGAAAGTTGTGGATTTCAAAATTTTTTTTCCCACCACCAGTGCATCATTTTGCTCTATTTCCATTGGTTTATCCTTATAATGGTTTATTTTTTAATGAACAATGCATAAGTGACTACTAGGTAGAATTACAATCGTAAGAGTTTCTTCTAACATAACTCCTGAATCTAAACCATCAGTAGATTTAGATAGAGTCAATTTCAATCTCTGAGAATGGTAAAAGCTTCTGTAAATAGATGGTCTATCCAATAAGGCAGAGAAACCAGCTTTATCTAGACAAGGAAGGAGTTTCAACTAGGGAGTTACATTCTCAGTGAAAACTGCTTCACGTGGCAATGTATCATATCTTAAACTTCCTGAAGTTGGTTAGAAGGCCAATTTAGGAGAAGAATAAGTAGTAGAAGACTCTAAGAAGTTGATTAAAATTTAGTCCTTGAAATGGTGTACCAGTTGTGGGTGAAGTCTATATTCAAAGTCCCCTATATTTCATAAAATAACTTTTCACACTTTTCCTTGTGTAGTAACTCTCTATACCTTTTTAACTGCCATACCATAAAAGGAGGCTTTCTTTCATATGGGAGCCTTCTGGGAATTGTTTGATTCTTCTTACCAGCTTCCTTTGAACATAATTCTCAAAGACAACGCAGGGAAACTGATAGAATATGTATCATCATCTGGAGGCACTAATTCTTTAGATTGTGCGACAATTAAATTCTCTGTATGTTGCAGAGTCATGAGATTTTTTTTTCTTTGTTTCGGAGCCTTGTATTTATTTCTGTCCCCTTTCATGATGCCATCTCTTTTTGTTTTATTTTTTATGAAAAATAAATATTTTGGGTAAGTTTATGCATTGTACTGACTGCTGAGCCTTTCTTTGGGCTGTAGGAACTAGCCCAACTTCTAAATTCTTACGAGCAAATGGAATTACTCTTTTAAAGGTGCGTGATGAAACTGTGAAGTTACTTGGAAAGGCAGATTTGTATTTCTTCAGTCCTAAGCATCCTCCACTGACTGAAGAAGCTCAGAGGGCCCTTGACTGGGCCATTGATCAGATAATTAATTCTGGTTTGTTCTTAGTGCTTTTCTCATCTACAGTAGAGTATAGAACTTGGAAAACCATTTACATGTTCTTTGGTTTGTGTATTGTTATCTGTCTCTCCAGTTTCTCTACTGCTTTGTAAGCATATGCATCTTTGGCAATTATCTTGATAAGTAAAAAACATTTAGTTGAAGTTGATTGTTAAAGTTTTTACTTTTGTACGTATCCTAGGTGAGCAGCTTTTGATTGATCATCAGTCAAGCAAATTGTGTTGGAATAAAGTTAAAACAATTTGGTTTTTAAGTACCATAATAATCAGTTATACTTTTGAAATTTTATGTCTTATTTTTCATCCTTAAGTTCTTTTTGCTGGAAAAAGAATAGTCAAACTATATTCGAGTCATTGATGGCCTAGTCTATTGTCATTCGGATTTCAATAATAGATGAGACGTTAAATTCTGCTTTTCATGATCGATGAAAACTCTTAAATTATGGATTGCTAGATAATGTGGGAACAAAACCGGTGAAGGAAAAAACGTATATTTGGGGGAACGTCTTTCTATAACTAAACAGGGAACCATTTCTGGGTTCCTAGAGAACTGAAATGATGTTTCCATTTTTGTTTGGTCATATATTTCCTGTCACCCATGAGATAATTTTTATTTCTGATGACTATCTACTGTGATGTGGGCTTTTGTTATCGGTGAAAAGAAATCAAACAACGTAATGTGTATCAATGCTAACAGGTTGGGCTCAAGCAGGAGTTTGTCTTCTGGTGTCTTAAATATAATAAAAGCTTAACCAAAAAAATATCTTAAAATTCCTGAAGTTGGTTAGAAGGCCAATTTAGGAGAAGATTGGGCTTGAGTTTATAAAGATATGGCCAAAAGTTTACTTGTTTAAAAACATTTGTATTTTTTTATGGTCCAATAGGCTTAAACAACTAATTTGTGTCCATTGTGTCATTTTTTTCCCACTACCAGTGCATCATTTTCAAATACATGGGATTTAACTATTTTTAGAGTTATTAGTTATGTTATTGTCAATGCTTTTTATTTTACTTTTTTTTATGTTAATACATTTTTAATTATAATAATAATTTATGGTGATTAAAATATATGACACCAAAATTAACATTAAAAAATTCAAAACACAATCAAAAAGTTGAATGATTTTTCTTTTAACATTAAATGATGAGGAAATACCTGGGATTTAATTATTTTTGAGTTAATAGTTGTCTTATTATCTATGATTTTTCTTTTATTCTTTAATGTGAATGCTATATATTTTACTTTTATGTAAAAGATATTGCCAAAATTTGATTCTAAACGTTTCAAAAATACTAGAACTAATGATTCTTTTCAAGTTTTCAAAGGAAAAAATGACTTCACTTTTTTTAGGATTAAATTTTAGCCATATTTACAAACTATGCTAGGATAATTACTCTTCCTTATTTGGATCCCACAAGCTTTCCAGTGAAAATATTCAATTGCTGACATTAAGATATTACCATGGATTCAAATACAAATAAAGTATTAAAATGGATTCATATTTATGATGTGTGAGTTTTAGTTATATACATATGAAACTTTTAACTTAATTTTACTGCAAAATAAACTCTTGGGTGGATCATGGCAAAGTGTGTAGTTGTGGAAACCTGTAAGAACTTGTGACTTGGAAAATTTTTCCTATGCATCTAAATCATTTTCATTGTAGGTGAAGGAGATTGAGTAGGAAGCCTAGACGAAAAAGTCCAGCAGAAAGGAACTAAGCAAGTGGCTACAATTGATTTATCTAAAAAATGTTAAAGGATTTGCATTCCTTCAAGGTTCTAGAGGTAAGGTGTCTAATTACCTTATCACTAACTGTTTATTGACACTTTTAGCATCTTTGTAGATTTAAAATCTGCCTATTCTTTAAGGTCAATGGTGTTTAGGTCCTAAAATTTCTAGTCATTATTTGTGAAAAATTTAGGCATAGAAAAAGGCAATATTCCTGCAATGTTAGTATTCAGTTGTGATTTCTCTTGTTATAGTTAAGGAATGGTTGTTTTGCTGAAAGACTATTGGTGGCTAGAATTATATTGTGAATTTTCTGGTATTGTGAAAAGAAGTTGTGATATAACTGAAGATAACTTGTCAACTCTAATTTCCTTTATGTAGTCATGGATCGTAGTTGGATGAACTCCAGACGAACAAGTGACAAATATGAGAATGGGGTAGAAGAGTTTTTGGAATTTGCTAAAAGGAATGTTCCTAATAATAATGGAATGTTTTATTGTCCATGTGTAAAATGTCTGAATGAGAGGCGATTAAACATTGCGGAAATAAGACAGCATGTGCTTTGTGATGGGTTCAACAAGAGATATATAGAATGGATATGGCATGGTGAATTAGAAATGCCAAGTGTATCACAACAGGTAGAAGTTGATGTGGATATGGAGGATCGATTAGAGGACACGATTCGTGATGTTGGAGTAAAGGCCTTCGAGCGAATACATGTATATGATCGCTTGTGCAGTGATGCAGAGAAGCCTTTATACCCAGGGTGCACTACTTTTACACGTTTGTCAGCGGTGTTAAGATTGGTCAACTTGAAAGTGAGAAATGGGTAGAGCGATAAGAGTTTTACAGAGTTGCTTGAGTTGTTGACAAACATGCTTCCCGAAGATAATGAACTACCGAATCGTAACTATGAGGCGAAGAAAATCTTGTGCCCAATGGGTATGGAGTATAAAAAAATTCATGCTTGCCCTAATGATTGCTAAGTCTCGCCATGAGGGAAAAGGTTCAGGGAAGGGTACACGTGGGGTAAGAGTGAAGAGCATGGGTCGTGAAGAAGTATTACAAGCACATCTATACATATTAAATAATACTAGTGAAGTTCAGCCTTACATAGCCGCTCATAAAAGTATTATAAGGGCAATAAACCCTCGGAAGAGTGATAAATGGTTGGTGAACGAGAACAATAGGACTTTTAGATCATGGTTCAATGAACAAGTTATGAAGGAAGATAATGTTTCTGAAACGATAAGATGGTTAGCTGATGGGCCTCAATTTGAGATTGTATGTTGGAGTGGGTATGACGTTAATGGGTATTCCTTATATACAAAAGCCCAGGATGACAAGAGCATTATGCAAAACAGTGGGGTTATGGTAGTAGCTGAATCAATGCAATTTTCTAGTTCTAAAGATAAAAACCCTGTATTGGCAGCCATATCTTATTTTGCGGTTATTGAAGACATTTGGGAGGTTGACTACATTAAGTTTAAAGTTCCTGCTTTCAAATGTAAGTGGGTTGATAATAATAATGGTGTCTGAACAGATGAACTAGGATTTACATTAGTAGATCTTAATAAGATGGGTTATAAGGAGGAGCCCTTTATCATGGCACAACAAGCAAAACAAGTGTTTTATGTCACTGATCCAGTTGATAAAAGGTGGTTTGTGGTTCTCCAAGGGAAAAGGCTTATTGCTAGTGATGAGAATGATGAATCAAGTTTTGATATTTGTGAAATTCTTCCTTTCTCATCAAGTCTATCGGAATTGAATGAAGAAGATGAAATAGATAATGTACATGCTATGAGAGAGGATCATGAAGAAGGGATATAGGAAAATATCCGGACATGAAAGAAGATTAAGATACTAAAGATGATTTTTCAAGGTCTTGTACTTATTTTATAGTTTGTTACTTATCTTATTTCATAGTTTAATGATATTTAATTTATCTTATTTCATAAATTGAATTATGTTTGTTACTCATTTTATTTCATAGTTTAATGATCTTTAATTTATCTTATTTCATAGTTAATGGTATTTAATTTATCTTATTTCATATATTGAATTATGTTTGTTACTTATCTTATTTCTTAGTTTAATTATCTTATTATCTAAACAGGCACATGGAGAATCCCGCTAGTAATGATACTCAAAGCAGGCAAGCTACTCAATCTACCCGTAAAAAGGGTAGACGTGGCACACGTCTAAAAGAGCTGACACTTGGTCATGGTACTGAACAGAGGATAAATATTCAATTTGATCATAGTTGGAATCCAAGAGGGCCTAATAGGAAGAGGTTTAAGAGTTTTGTCGCTGTCATGGGACGTAGTAAGGCAAGCATCTTGGTCGACAAATGGGAAGACATCCCTGATATTGTGAAGGATCAAATTTGGAGAAGTATCACGGTATATCACTATTAACTTAAATATCGTTCTAACTACTAATTTTATCGATATCACTAAATTCCTTGTATGTGTGCAAATTGTAGCTCACCTATGATGTTCCTCTCAATGATAAGTTGAAGACTAAGTTGATACAATATACAGGGGAGCGTTGGAAGGCTTTCAAGACCAGCCTCACCTCTAGATACATTTTTGGACATTTGAAGGATGGAAATCCTTGCTTAGAGTATCAGTTTCTTGATGAAGAGATGTGGCATTCTTTTTACAAAAAACGAATGAATCCTACATTTGTAGTTAGTAAACAAAGAATATGGAAATGAATCATTTTATTATTTATTGATTTTTTTACTTCAACTTACCATTTTTTGTTAATAGGAGAAAATAGAGAAAGCTAAAGAGATACAAGCAAAAAAATTGTACCCCCACACATTGTCTCGCGGAGGTTATGACATGCTTGAAGAAAAGATTATGGAAAAGAAGTTGAAGCAGCTAGAAGAAGCCACTCAAGCTGACCCATCTGTCGTTATTTCTCTTCCATCTCCAATCAGTCGCCATGAGAAATGGAAGTTAGCTCATATGACAAAGAAAGGAGAGTATGTCTCTGAGGAGGCACGTTTAGTTATAGAGAAGATTGTAATTTACTATCAATCAAATGTATTATATTGCTTTAGCAATTCAAGTGCTAAGTATGTTTGTTATTTTGCTTTACAGGATTCTCTTCAAGAGCAGTACACCCAGGGAACCTTTACTCCCATTGGAAGGAAGGACATTTTGGCCATTGCTATAGGGAAAGAAGAGCATGGTGGCCGTGTGAGGGGAGTTGGAAGAGGAGTAGGCATTAGAGAGTACTTTGGACCACCTTCACGCCGTCGCTCATGAATGATGTCAAGGGAGGAGATGGAAGATGTAATGTCGAGACAGGTGGCAACATAGGTGGCAACGCAAATGGCAGTTATAAGGGAGGAAATGATGTCTATTTTGGCCACCCAAGCAATGCCTTCACAACACACACCTAATGAGAGGAATGATTCTCCCGTAGTTGATAGCACAAAAGGGAGTTGTGTTCCCGGTCTAGTAACAGAGGATCATCCAAGCCAAGATACTGTAGAAGCATATGAGCTCTATTTGGAGGATCCTCATAGACATTTAGTTGCTTATGGAAAAATATACAAGTTAAGCCTAACCCTCCACCACCAACAAATCAAAGAAGATCAAGTGAGGGTGTCGGTTGAACGAATTGAAGTTGATAGAGTACATGATGAATTCTATATTTCCAAGAAAGATTTGATAGAGTTCATGATGAAGAATATGCTGAACATATCGATTATCCAATTATGGATTATGTCAGTATATTTTTATTCCTAGATGAATATATAAACATTCAACTCTTAAAACTCATGTATTTGCAATATCATAGGTATCTCCATCGCCTCTGCATCCAAAAGGGAAAAAGTCATAAGTATGGATTCATATGCCCACAACATATTCAAGATGTAGGGAATAAGACAGATGAGATAAGAGCTTACATTAGATCTAGGATCTCAGAATGCAAGGATAAATGTTTACTAGCACCGTATCATCATGGGTAAGAAAAATATTGTAATTAATATGATATTATGACTTTATGTAATCCATTCCCTATTTTGTAGGATCCATTGGCAATTGATGGTTATTTCCCCTCAAAGAGATGTCATCACCTGGTTTTGCTCGTTATGGCATAAACCAAAGAAGGATTTCATGACTATGATTGAAGTGTAAGTGTTTTCATGAAAAACATTGATTTATGATATTTATTAGTACATAATATAATTTTTTGCATGTATTTGATTATAGGGCTCTAGATATTGACCAAGTCTTGGGGGGTAAGCGCCCACGTCAGCTAAAGAAGGTCAACTGGGTCTATCCCTAGGTAAGTAGCTTGAATCCAAGTACTTTCTGGGACAACCATTCCCCCTTTCTCATTATGGTCATTCTTTGTTCATTTGTAGATTCATAGACAACCTGTAGATAGCCTAGAGTGTGGATTCTATGTGATGAAACATATGTATGAGATCATCACTTTAGGCGTTGTTGAATCATTTGAAAAGGTGATTATATTTTACATAATTTAGTTTTATTCTTTTGTGAGTTTTTTTTATGGGCTTTGAATTTATAGACGTTCGACATTAAGGAATGCTTTTCTAATGAGGAAATCGAAGACATTCAAAGGTGTTAGGCAAATTATTTTTTAGAGATCACTATGCTTTAAAGGTAAGACCTAGTTATAGTCACTATTCAAAGGTGATTGTTTGCTGTTTTATTTTGAATGTTTGCATTGATTGTATTGAATGCTGAATTTTCAATACTTGTTCCCTTAAATTGCAAGTCTAGCTATACAATATCACAAATTTGAAGAACTAGTGAATCTTTTGAGCTTTTGGTTTGTCGTAATTGTTTTTCTAGTCCTTTTTTCAACTTTTAACTCCCTAGAACCAACTTTGAGGACTCAAGTATTATATGGCAGCGTATACATGCTTCCTATTGATTTGATTGCCTTTCAACCTTTTGAATTGTTACGCATGCTTAAAATATGTTTCAATATTGAACTTGAAGATATATATACAACTAGTAACTTTGGTCAATTCATTTCATTCAAGAGTTGTGATGTACTAGAATCAAAAAGCTGTATAAATTGCTTTCACTTCAATGATTTAATTTTATACTATATAATGAATGTGTTGTGAATATATGAACAGTTGTCAGACCTATACCAAGCCAACTACACTATCAATCACAGTATGGGCATGAGTATGGTAGGTCTTTGGGTGGGTTTTTGAGTCATGGGCAAATGAGAAGACTGGACATTGGAGAGTTTGGTTTCTATTGTGTGAGAGTACCATAGCCTCTCAAATGTTCAAAAGTGTGGCTTGTTTTGAAACCCATTTGCTTCTTGTAATTTGCTGTTCTATGTTAGTATTTGTACTTTAGGGATTATGACTGTATTTTGTTGTTGTTACTGCTGTAAAGTTTTGAGGTGTAAATCCCTTTAGTTAGAGTAGTATGATACCAAGTTTCCATCACTCTTATTGTCTTGGAATTTATCTTCATTATGTTCATATGTTGTTGAATTGTTTACATTGATAGTGGATTCTTCCTCAGAAATTTACAACCATTGTGCTTTGAGTTTTTGGCTATGGATCACTTGTACATTGGAAGAGAAACTTGTAAGGGTTAGGTAGCCCTGTTTATTTTGGTTTTCTTTAGTTGCTTATAAAAAAAGAGTTATTGATGATGTTGTAGATGTGATCATACCTTCTTTAAAAGTTGGTTCTGGGAGTTCTATGAGACAAGTCATTTAATCCTCTATAATCTACGCTTGATTAAAGTTTGATGCCATGTTCGTTTTTCTCTTTCACTTTGAATGGTTGGAGTAGTTCTAATTATAGCTAATATTGCAATTTGATGGCAAGGATGAAAGGTTATTCAATAATAGTATAAATTAAGATTGATTTTTACTAATAGTAGTGAAGCACTTTGAGTTTTCATCTTTTTGTTTTGTCCTTTCATTATGACTTCTTCAATCTCACGATTGCAGTGGAGAAATTAGTAGTTGATGAATGTCTAAATGTTATAATACTAGCTTTATATATTACATTGGTTGTCATTGTTGGTGCTGGAAAATGTCTGTATAGTGTCTCTTATTTTTTTGTAACAGGTAGGATATATGTAAATTTCATATCAAATTTTATTTAAAAAAAAATCAACATTCTAGATCGGTTGTATATATAAGAGATCTAGAAAGTATACTTTCTAGATCGGTTGTATTATTAACCGATCTAGAATATGAGAATTCTGGATCAATCATTTCATTGACACTGGTCTTGATATTCAACTTGCTAGATCGGGGTACTAATACAACCGATCTAGAAAGTTGTTTCTAGATCGGTTTAAAGTCCGAAAAATTATACTTTCTATATCGGCCACTTGTATATCAGCACGGAAATCGATCTAAAAAACTCATTCCAACCGATCTAAAAAGTCATATTTGTACTAGTGAATCCAGAGAGGGATGTAGCATTAAGAACTTGAAGGAACAGAATCATGCTTTACTTATGAAGCTTGCATTCAAACTAGTTTAGGTGCAAGTCTTGCACGGGAAGAGGTGCTGATCTGAGCAATGTTAAGAGAAAGCAAGGATCCCATCTATATATGGTGAAGCATTTTGACTGCCCGGGATGAAACCAAGCTGGGGGTCAAATGGGGAATGAGCAATGGACAAGGGCTCAAGTTCTGCTTGTGGCATCGAGAAGGAACGCTAGAGCAGAATCATGCCGTATATATTCTTCACAGCAAGCCTTGTTTCACCAGCCATTCAGAATTTGGCTTTGCAATAATCTAAATAGCCATCATAAAAATGGAAGCTATGATTGGTAGCATCTTTGGAATGCAAGAAATAGACGCATCTTCTTGGGGGAGGCCACTGCCTACGAGTTTATCCTCACCTCATCCCAGGCCCCGATCAAGCACTGTGTATAATGATATTCATCCCTCCTCATTCAAAAAAGAAAAAACAACTCTGGACTTCTACTTACATTTCAATATTATTTAATATAGTTTCAAGTGAAACATTGTCAACGCTAATTTAATTAAACCAAATGTCGATATTCAACTGTGTATGTTATCTTTTGCCAAAAAAATATAGATGTGTTTATGCTATCTGGTACTTACACGTTTTTCAATTTGTTTGTGTTATTGTTGTCTTTTTTAGTTATATTATGAGGGGAAAATATTAATTACAAATTAATGAATATTGTGATAGATATACATTGAATCAGTCTTATCTTAATAATTATCAATTAAATCACCACTTTTTAATCTCATTCTTCATCATTATCTAACACAGTTAGTATGTAAGTAGTAAAATATTATACTCCCTTCGTCTCATACTATAAGGTAATAAGACCATTTTTATGTATATTAAGAAACTGTTATTACATTTTTAAACTTCTAAAAAAATAAAAATATCTAGTTTTACCCTTGTTCATTTCATCATTTCGTTAAATATAATATAAATTATAATACTAATAATATAATAAATAAAGAATAAAAATAATAAATTATTATATATTATGTATGAGACAAAAAAAAATCCCTAAAGAAACTATTTATCTACCGTCAGAGACACACTTTCCATGGATTTGGAGATTAGACTAAGCTCCACCATTAGTAAGGGTGGGGCCCAGCCACACGGCAACACCTCCACGACAGTTTTTTATTTGATATGAGCCTTCCTTGTTGGGTGTTTTTGTAGATAGTTAAAACAATATGGAATTTGTATGCTAATGATGAGAAGAGTTTGTTTAGTTTTGGCCATCATCCTTAAAACAATCTGGAATCTGGATTTATTTTGGCCTTTAAATTAAAAATTAATATATTATATTTATTAAAAAAATTTATAAAAATAATTAACAACATTAAATTGTTTCAATTTAAGCCTTTAATTAAAAAAATTCTAATGGCCACAAAATTGAGATTCTTGCCCACGTCATCATTTTCAATTATCTGTCAATACAAATATGTATTTATTAAAGTTACCAGAGATTAGTTGAAGTGATAAGAGTGAAATAAAAAGTTAATAAAGATCCAAGCTCAAAACTCTTGATGTAATTAAAAAAATACATATTTGTTAACCTATACCTATTTTTTTAATTAATTATGTAATATTTTAATTGAAAAATATTGAATTAATTATTTATTCCTTATCAAGGTTAATTTTTTATGTCAATAATAAGTATAAGTACTATTTTTTTTAGATCAAAAGTATATGAACTCTAGATTCCTATTCACATTCCACCTAATTAGCATTAGGTGGCATATTATCAATGATAATTTTTTTTGTCAAGAATTATTGACTCTAATTTAATTGAACCAAATGTCGATTATTTTTGGCATTAAAAGGAATCACTACATCAAAAATAATTTTTCTTGATACCTAATAATTCGCAGTTGTAAGAAAAAATACTAACAAAAATTAGACCGAGACTTTTTTTGGCGGTTATATAAATAACAGCCAACAAAAGGTTAGAATTTTCTTAACGGTTATTTATATAACTACCAAAAAATGGTTATAAGAAAAGTCTGCGTAATTTTATTTCAAAAGAAACACATGGTATGGATTAATATGCATAGCCATTTATTAAAAAAATTTAATGGTTCAAATTATTTAAATAATACCCCTTATTTTTCTTTTTCCATACCACTTTCTCACTTTTCTCTCCTACACCCAGTCCCTTTGTTTTCATATGGCAGACCACTTTTCACTTTCACTCACACTAACTCCCTTTCATTTTATGTGACGGACCACTTTCCTATTTTTCACTCTCACACCCATTCCCCTTCTTTTTATACGTCAAAATCATTTATGTCTTTTCTTCTTGTTCTCTCTTTATAGCCATTCACTTCCGTCTTCTTCAATTTGCAGTTTTCCTATGTCCTCCCTCCTTCCTTCCTTTCTTCTCTCTCTGCATCCACATTTTTCTACTTGACCAAATTGAGAGCTAAAAACACAAGATGATATATACTATGCATCAAATCTCATAGAGTTGTGGATACTTGTTATGCACTAGCTTCTAAGCGTCAGATCTAGAACCTTCTTGTGACTGAGGAGCTGACTTTCAAACATATCAACAGAAAGATGACTAAGTTTTGCTTTTAATCCAAGAGTTGGTGGAGATGACGAATCTGTGCAAGGATCTCAAGTACAAGGTGTTGAAAATAGAGTCAGCAATACACGCAATAGAGTTGCTTAAGAAGATTTAGTTGTTTCATGCAATGTACAAGATAGAGTGAGGGATGGAAATTTTTTCTTTTTGTGTACAATTTCGTTTATTATTTTACCAATGTAGTGCCCCTTGAATACTCCAGTTTAGTTTATTTTTTCAAAATTTTATTTTGTGCTTCTTCTTCTTCTTTAAATATCCCATCACAAATTTTGATTTTGATAGAAATTTAAATTTGGTTTATACTAATTTTAATTTTTCTATTCAATTCTTATTTAAGTAATTCCTTAAATTTAAATTTGCCATATATAAATGAGAAATTGATTATTTCAAATACTCCTATTTTTTTTTAAAGAAAAAAAGGAATAAGTTGGCAGTTGTTTATAACCACGGCCAACAAAAGTAATCAAAATAAAAATATATATATTTTAAATTAAAAATTTTTTCTTTGTGATTTTTTATAAACCACCACCATATGTTTTCTTTCGCCGGCAAAAGTCTCGACTTTTCTTGGTGCTGACATTCTTGACATTCTTGGTGGTTAATAACCATCAAGAAAAGCATATTTTAGTGTAGTAAGTGTAGTAAATGTCTTTATGTTTTTCATTTATGCTAGATTATACACAATAATAAAATAGGTATCTCGTGCATTTTTCAATTTATTTATATTATTGTTGTTTTTTCAGTTATATATATATATATATTATGAAGGAAAAATATTAATTACAAATTAATTATTGTAGTAGAAATACATTGAATTGATCTCATCTTAATAACTAACAATTGAATCATCATCTAATAACTTCAGTTATTATTGCTTTAGATTTTTATTGGATATTAGCCTTTCTTTCTTTTTTTCATACAACTATATAGTATTTGTTATTATCGAATTATATTTAATTATTTTCGGTTTAAATATCTCTCCCAGTATAATTATTTTCATTTATTAGATTCAAATTCTCGACTGTGTAAAGAAAATCAAGTTCTTTCTACTCAATCAATGTGCTCTTGTAATGATGGATTCCTTTGTCATAATGACTTTTTTATAAATTTTTTTTCAAAAGAATCATCCCCTTTTTCTTATGAAAAATCTCGTAATTATTAATTCATTAACCTCCAACCGGCTGGTAATCGGCTCAAAGAAACAGCTCTTTCCTCTCATGCACCGGTTCAACCCGGACTTCTTCCCTACATATATTGCCATCTTCAACCGTCTTCATCTCTTCTCAAACCTCTAAGCAGCAATAATGGCTTCCAAGGTTGACCAAAACCAAAGCGACGCAGAAATTCCCCAAGACGCTGTGCACAAGAACCTCTTGCAGAGTGATGCTCTGTACCAGGTAGTACCCCAAATCGAAGCCATTTCTCATTTACTTCGATTCGATTCCTCTTATTTGAGTATAAGAATCATTAATTTGGCTTTGATAAGAATCAAATATTGGGCTCTGATGTGATTTGGCAGTATATACTGGACAGCAGTGTTTACCCGAGAGAACCAGAATCCATGAGGGAGCTGAGAGAGATAACAGCAAAGCATCCATGGTAGAATCGAATACTTTGATAAAGTGATCATTGATCTTTTTATATATATATATATATATATATGTTGGGTTTGTTTATGGCTTTGTTTGTGGGAAGGTGGTGAAGTTAATTAGAAAATAATGATATGATAGGAACATAATGGCAACAACACCAGACGAAGCGCAATTCTTGAACATGCTGATGAAGCTGATGAATGCCAAGAACACCATGGAAATTGGTGTCTTCACTGGCTACTCATTACTCGCTACTGCCCTTGCTCTTCCCCAAGATGGCAAGGTACCCAAAATCTCTCACTTCAAAAAACCCGTGTTTTGTGGCGAGTTGCATACCATAAAAAAAATTATAAATTATTAATAAGTTATAAAAGCTAGCACTTGTGATAAATTTTACTCTATATATATATTGATATCTCAACATTGATGATTATAAACTTTTTTTTAAATATTATGTTAACATTTTTTATAAAATTATATAATATATATTCTTTTGATATTTAAGTGTTAACTGAATCTCGGGTATGATGTACATGAATTATATGTTAATTATTCTTTAATGCCATAATTAATACTACTTTCTTATGAAACATTTTTAAGAAATTACTAACAGAAATATATATTTTTTCTAAAATATGTTAATAATTTTCTTGAAAATAATTAATAAATATTGTAAAATTATGGAATAACTTTAACTTTTAAAGAAAGCTATCATTATAATTTATAATTATTGTTGATATATAAACCTTCAAATGCAATTTTCTTTCACTATACTTCCCTCTATATTCATTCTATCGATCTTCGTAGGGACCAATTGCCATCAACAAATAAATGAGTATAGATTCTCTTAATTGTAATTAAAGAATGAGACGTTTTAAATAAATGTTAACTATTCAATGAGTTATTTTGGCCACTATATAAACTATTCCATGAATTCATTGATTAAAAAAAAACAATTCAATGAATTTAAATTATTCATATTTACTTTCTCTATTTCTCTATATAAGACCCAGCCATTATAAAAGCTTTTGATGCTTCTTAATATAAGTTTTTTTAAATAAACCATTTATTAACTTTTTCTAAGAATACTTTTCATAAATTCACTTTGCAAACATACTCCCTCTTTTCAATATTGTGATTAATGTGAGTAATTTTTGAGTGTTTAATAAATTTTTAAAACATCAAGACTTAACTAATTTCAACTATTTTCCTTAATGTTGGCAAAAAAAAAATATTTTGCTTAATATGAGTGATTTGATTAAAATGATTTTATAAAAAGGAATGGAGGGAGGGAGGGAGTACCCTTTAATTATTACTTTACCCTATCTGTTTCTTTTTAATTATTATTGTTGGAAAAATTTTTATTTCGATTTATATGCTATTTTAAAATTTTAGGGCAATATTAATTATTATTTTTAATTATACTCTTATTTAATATTTCAAAAGTTAAAGATAATATTAATTGTTCATTTATTTCTTTAAAGTCATATTAGATTAATATGAGATGAGATGGATTTACCCAGACATTCATTGGTTTCAATCATACTCTGAAGTTTAAAAAGTATTATAATTTTTCCAAATGAAATTTAAACATGCCAAATTTTTAAAATAAAATAAGTATTCATGAAATGGTAAAATTTTATATATAAAAATAAGTCCACTTGAAGGGAAAAAAATTGGAATATTATTCTCAAAATAAATAAATTAAATTGAAAAATATAACTTTTTTTCTAAAGAAAATAAAATTAAACTCGATTATTTAAACTCATCCATTTTAAATCAATTCATTTATTAGCCTTATGGAATTTATCTTTCTGACCTCAAGGCTTCCGAGTGACAGATCTGAGATCCCAACGTATGATTTTCTGGTATTCATATTCACCATTTGTTGGCATATTTGATATAAACTAACATGTCCTAACATCATCATCTTCATCATTATGATTATTAACTGAGTTTGAGGCTCTAACGCAAAACAAAAGAGAAAAGGAATGGCGAACCAATTCGCATGCTACCAGCATATCTAATTTTTCTTTCTAATCGCTAGCACTTCTTAGTGACAGCAGATAACCAGTTTCAATTTTTGAGTATATTGATATTCATTATTAGTTGACATATTTGGTACAAACTAACCTGTTCTGTTGTCATCGAAGCAGGCCTTAATCAATCTTATTATGTTGTTTTTTGTTAGGTTGAAGCAATTTAGTACCATGCAAAATCCTTACTAAAACCACACAGCAGAAAAATCTCGTTTGTTTTTTTATGAAGATACTGGCCATAGACATAGACAAAGAGTCCTACGAATTGGGTCGTCCAACATTGGAGAAAGCAGGTGTTGCTCACAAAATTGAGTTCAAAGAAGGCCCTGCGCTTCCTCTTCTTGACGAACTGGTTGAAGATGTAAGCTTTATGCAATACCTCTCTAAATTTTTCCCTCAGAAACAAAGAAATAGAAAAGTTTAATTACATTGGAAAATTAATACAGGAGAAGAATCATGGAAGCTTTGATTTCGTGTTCGTGGATGCCGACAAGGACAATTACCTTAATTACCACAAGAGGCTGATTGAGTTGGTGATGGTGGGGGGCGTGATTGGGTACGACAACACACTATGGGCAGGGTCTGTCGTGGCACCACTTGATGCGCCCGTACATAAGCTCCTCAATTATAGTTGCGATCATGTGTTGGAGCTCAACAAGGCTCTTGCTATGGACCCTAGGATTGAAATCTGCATGCTTTCTGTTGGCGATGGAATCACTCTCTGCCGTCGGATCATATGAGAATGAGCACCCAGAATAGAATATTCTCTCTAGTGACTGTGTGGTTAATTTTGAGAAAAGATGGGAGGACACATAGATTAACCATTCTCCATCTCTCTCATTAATCCACCATGCAAGGACTATACAGAGAGTTATAGTCTAAAATCCACCTATATTGACTAATGTTTTAAAACTATGCTTTCTTCCATGTTCTCTTCTTATCTTTGTCTTTCCTAATATGTAATTTTTATTTTAGTTTACAAAATAGTGGATAAATAAAATAAATAATGTGTTTTCTGACTTTCTTTTGGTTAATTTTGCAAGACTTTGAATAGAGAATGAGCCATATAATGATATGAACATTATAGAAAAAATCAGTATAAACTAGATTTTTTGGCTGATGCATTGAACAGGATATTGAGTGTTTCAAAAAGTCAGTTAATAAATAAGCAACTTCACAATAATATCCTCCTTTTATTACAAAGTATATTTTTTATGAACACCAAGCAAACATGCTAGAAACTAAGTATAGGGATCTATTAGTCTGCAATAATCATGATCAAAGTGATCAACACACTTAATAGACTCTTTAAAGCTCTTCTATTTGAACTCTGTAGTGGTTAGCATATATATTTCATTGATCACAAACTTTAATTATTGGAATCTTCATATCAAAACTCCATTCATCTCTCAATTCGAAGATTTGAGGAATGCACATTCTTCATTTATAGGAGCTAGAGGGAGAAAAAGGGAAGAAAGACCTTTACAAATTTGGAGGTGGAGTGGAGAGGAACGTACTCATCATCGCTGCGTTGAATATTGCAACAACAGTTGAGGGAGGAGCGGGATTGAGATCAGAATGAATTGAAGACGTGTGGGTTCTAAAATGAAAAAGAATTGAAGACGTGAGGGTTTTTTTAATATAATTATCTGACTGTATCATATTTTAGCATTGTGGGGTACAAATAAGGATAACATTCCAATGTAATTTTTTCCTTCGAACTTGACACCTTGTTTGAATATGTGGGTTTTGATCGTGTGTTTTTATTTAAATATAATTATAATTATGATTATAATTGAAAGAGTAAAAAATTATCATTAAAGATTTGAATAGTTACAAAGAAATCAAATATATATTCCTTCCATATCATATTATAAGAGTTTTTATAAAATTTCTCTTATCCTATAATATAAGACATTCTAGAATTTAGAAGATTATTTATGAGTTTTTTTTAAAAAAATGTCCTCAATAACTTATTTTACAAATATCTTCTCTCTTTTTTTGATGTTTTGATTAATGCAAATGAAAGTTATATTTAGAATCACAATAATTTTTTAATAAAATTCAAAACTCTCAACAAACTTTAATTACCGTTGGCCAAGAAAAAAAAACTAACTTTTATAATTAGTTTTCTTAATATGTATGATTTTTGTAAAAGCTCCTGTAGTATGAAATATACAGAGTAACACTAGTACAACAAGGACTTTCTAGATTGGTTGGAAATGGCTTTTAAGATTGGTTCTTTAGCAGATGCAGAAAAGATAAATGTAAAAAAATATTATTTTTAAGATTGGCCTTCGTGGAAAATTGACATTGGAGATTGATCACTGATCTAGAATGTGTACTTTCCACATCTGGAATTTGTGCTAGTGAGGCATGGAAAGTTCATTTTCCATATTGGTCACCAATATGGAATGTCAATTTTCCACATGGGTGACCAATCTAGAAACGAAATCTTTCTTTTTTTTTGATAAATTAGTATGAAATATACATCCATCCTCCTATTACAAAAACTGATCAAATTATACTAAACCATTTTCTACAGCACCAATAATGACAACCAATTTCATATTCAGAACTTGTACAATATAATTAATCCCTAAATGCAAAATCCAAATGCAAATCAAAACTATGGGAGGCTAGCTACAACAACTCTCTCAAATACAAAATAAAACTAGGAGAGCATATCAAGACCACTGTCAAAATCAAATTAGGTTCAGTAACTTGATCAATGAAAATTCTCCTATTTATAGCATCCCATAATCTCCAATGTAAGACAATTTAAAATATATGAATCTAGAGTCAAAAAAATTGAAGCTAAACTCAAAACAGGGACCAAATGTGTGGAATACTAACTTCACAGTTTTGTCGAATACTAACTTCTCAAAAGCTAAATTTGCTTTGTTTGTTGACTATTGGTCTCAATAGTATTGACTACTACAATTCTTTATTGATCAATGGACATTAGCCCTGTATATGACATGACACGCCAATTCAAGTTACAAATTGGTACCATATTTGAAGTTATATAAATTTGAAACCTGGGCCAAAAAAGTAAAAAATATAGGAAGTATAAAATAACTTGGGCTACTAGCAAATTAAATATACACATGCAAACTACCAAATTTATATTATGTAGTGTCCAATACATGATATAAAAACCTAAACCTATAATAATCTCAAGTGAATAATTATAAAAACTTGAACCTATATAAATCTGAAGTTATATACAAAATCCATATTATGCGTGTCTAGGATATTATCAAATATCCGATATAAACTTAAATAAGTGGATATTATCAAATATTTCTAGCTCTTGCAAGTGGATATTCTCAAACCTAATAGAACAAGTTCAGAGAATAAGCCATAAGCATTATAAGAAGACATCACCCACGCTAACAACTGATATTGACAAAACTTTGTGAAGAACAAACTTAGCAATCTATACATGAAAGTGAATTATCCACTAATACATCAACCTCACATGATCAATGAAAGTAGCCAGAAAACTATAAAGCAAATGGCCTAGACAGCCTCTCATTTAAACATATAGAAACATGAAAGTGATTATAGCAATAGCCTCTAAGAAATCATTTGCCCAAGAATTCAATAGTGATTATAATTAGGTCTAACCTTTAAGGCGTAGAGATCTTGAGAAAAAAAATTGCCTAACAGCTTTGAATATAACTGATTTCCAATGTAATGACTCTTAATATATTGTTTCGGACATAGTACCAAGCTAATTAGAAGTATCTCCGCTAAATTGTATAGTATTGGAGGAACCAAGACCAAAGGAGGGACCAAAAAGAGACAAACTTAAAAAAAAGAAGTAGAAGACTCTCATGCCGTGACGAAGAGCAGAGGCACCGTGGTGAGAGTGTAAAGGACTTTCAAAATTTTTGAGGCAATAAAGGCTCGCGCCGCGGTGAGCTTATCATGCACCATAGCGCCAATCACATAATTTAAATAAATTAGAGTGCAAATCAGTTGATGGATGAAGAAGAAATTGAAGGAGAAGAGAAAAAGCTCTACTAGTATTTCGTCCAGCTGTTAGGGAGCTAGATTTCTTGTCTTGGGAGGCTTCAAACTTGTGTGTAAGTGGTTCTTCATCACTCCTCCTCTCTTTTCTATTTGTTTTTGGGTGAAAATTCATGGGGTATGATGGATTTCGGTTTTGATAATAATTCTACTGATTAAAATAGTTGTAAACTTGTTGTTGAGGTGTAATTTGGTGTTCCTAAGATTGGGTAAGAGTTTTGAGGTGTTTATGCAAATTTTGCTTCCAACCCTAGGCTTCAATGCCTTGGGGTAACATGGGATTCAAATTTCTGAGCTTGGTTCTAGTTAGAATTAATATTTGGGAGCTCCTTAATATATGTTTATGTTATTAAAACCATGGGTTTATCGTCATTAACCTTAGTTGGTTGAATTGTGAGTAAATGTGATATATGTATATTGTGTTAATTTAAGGTACTATAATATTGGGGTGCTCAAGAGTGTTGTTTGGAAGTTGTGGCATTCTAAGAAGTGGTCCGGAAGCAATGTTTTTTGTTTTGGTACTCCGACAGTCTACCGACTCCCCTATGTGCATGTTTGTGTGTGGACAATTCGAGGTAATCAGAGTATATGTTGATATGTGATGTAAATTTCTTGCTAATATGTGTGTGTGTGTGTGTGTGTGTGTGTGTGTGTGTGTGTTTGTCCCTTTCATATCATGATATGTCCCAGGGCACAACTAGTGATGGAAATAGTAACTTCTTTCCTTATCCTATACATGCGATACATGAGATTTTGTATCGGCTTGTATATATGATTCATAGGCATCCCCAATGTTATAATTTGTATGTTGATAAGCATGCTAACCCGATGATTATGTATATGTGTACATGGGACACAATAGCATGAGAAGATTATCACATTGTTAAACATGATTACATTGATGGTTTTGGGTGATGATAATGTATACCACATCATATATCGATCCACTCATGGAACATGTGAGACCCCATGTTCAAGCGGTAATGTTAATATATATATATATATATATATCCCTACCACTAAATTATCTTCTTTTGGTCAAGAGAGTCAGGTGGCAATGGATTGGGAATGTACATTCCCTAAATCACCACTAATTAATTCGGGTAGTTAGGGGAAAGAGAACCATGGTCTAATCACTTATGTGACCTTTGGTCGAGTCATACTAGTGAGTAGAGAACTTAGCAATGCTGAAATCAGTTTTCATCAGTTATTGGAAGAGGATCACTTGTTGGGTGTATCTTGGGTAACCGATCTCAATATTCATCTAAAATTTTTTTATTGAGATTGGTGACCAATCTTAATTCAAAGCCTTTTCCTTTTCACTTTTAAAACCGGTGACTAATCTTAAAAGTTCGGAATTGCTACACTTATTTATAAAAATGCCATCAGTCATATTTTCTAGATCAAGTATTTTTTAACTGATCTTAAATGTAGATGTTACAAACCTATTTTGTACTACTCTAATGGTATTCAAAATCAAACCAAACTAATTAAAATCAATCAAAACTGACTCGGTTTGGTTCAAGTTCTATCTTAATGACTCAGAAATAAACCGAACTTAAATCAAATTGATTATTTAAAAAAAAAACAAAACAACTATATTAATTTAATTTTATTTATTAGACCCAACTCATATTAGCCCAACCCATGATAGGCCCATCATAGCAACCCCAATTCTCCTTCCTTAAATTGTTAAAAGTAAAAAATATATATTATTATTTTTAAAAAATCATTCAAATTTGATTTGAATTAACAAAAAACCAATTCAACCAAACTTCTTACAAAAACTAAAAAGGTTCCAATTTTTAAAACTCGATAGTGGGTTGATTAAACACCCTTAGTACAGAGTATTTGTAAAACAGTACTTTTTTATTTTAAAATTTATTGACAATTTATAATGTTAGGAAAAATAAAGAACTCAATTTTAAATCGTACAAATATTTACCAACAAAAATTGCGCAAATAAGTTAATTTAAAATAAAATTGTGGACATGGAACCTCGCGATTTACATTTTTAATTTAAAGGGTTAAAAACATAGTGTGAGGTTTTTCAATAATAATAATTATTAATTATTTAAATTATAATAAATAATTTTTATAAACATAATGACATGCTGAGTAAAGTTAAGATCATTGGTGAAATTACAAAAATTTTAATTTTAATTTTAATATTTATCTGATATTTAAATTTTAAAAATGTTCGCAGTTGGAAGAAAAAAAAAAGTAAACATGGAAAACTAAATTTAAAGTCGTACAAATAAATTAATCTAAAATATAGGTAATGATTGTGTGGAAGTTGACAATTTGCATTTTTTTAATTGGAATAGTTAAGAAAGTTAAGATCATGAGTATTTTTTAATAAGAAAATTACAATTTATAATTTTCAATTTTTATTTTTTAATTAATTCAAACGGCTCTGGAAAGTTGGATAAACCGTGCTTATAAACTATTTTCCCTTGAGAAATATTGATACAAAGGAATTCAATGTAATATTCAAGGATGGAGGAAGGGAGGACATGGGAAGCATGGTCCCCCGCCCAATTTTTCAAATTTTATTTAATATGATATGTATATTTATACCAAAATTTTAAATTATATAAAAATTATGTATAATTGGTCTCTCCAAAATTCATGTATTGAATCATGAAAATAGGTAAAAAAATTTTAAAAAGTAAACACTTTTTTTTTTTTTAAAGAATATCTGATATCTTAGACCTATTCTTATGTAGGATTTATGTTAGTTATATATATATATATCATAATTTATTTCATATTTTAGATGCTAATCTTTTCTTTTGTTAACATGTATGCTTTTTTAATCTTGATCCCCATTAATTAAATCCCAGCTCCGTCCTTTATGCACTCTAGGGAATTTGAATAATGAATTACTCTACTAATGAGTAATGAACAATGTGGTTTGTTAAATTTTTTGTATTATATATAAATATATAGATTTCTTTTTCTATTTTCCAATTTTCAAAGGAGCAACTGAATGTTAATTAGAGAAAGAAAAGAAAAGTTGAACTCAAAAAATAAATTGTTAATTTTGTCCTAGTTCTTTTATTAGATAGATGATAACGTGGCTGCTTATAAGGCCTATAGAGGACGAAATTTACTATTGAGATTCTATCAATGCAGGGAAACCGGATACCGTGAGCATAGAGCTAACTTACACACTAGGCTTACTATTAAAGAGGTTCAAATGCATAATAGGGTTTCTGCTCCCTAATCCGGTAATTTCTTCTAACCTCATTTTCCTTCTCTTCTAAATTTAACCCATTCCAATTAGCTTTTCACTATTTATGTTTATTTTTTTAAAAAAAAATTAGACTCTCAATAATATTTTTATTAAATATTAAGGGCTCGCTTGGTATACTAAGGAAATGAAATTAAATTTTTTGGAAAATTGACTAATTTGATGTTGTTTGGGTTAAAAAAATTTAGAAATTTTTAGGATGATAGGTTTAACTTCTTACTTTTCAAGTATTTTATGAGGTTTTTTTGCAGTCACAAATTCTCAAATCAAAGACATTGAATTTAAACTACCCTGATATTTTTCACTAGGACTAATACCTGTAAATACTATATAAAATTAAAATAGATTTTTAGTGATGTAATTTTAAAACAAGGGCCGATTATACATCGGAGGGAGGCTAGAAGCCACGACAACCATGTTTTTTTGGTGAAAAGCAAATTTATTCAAAGAGGCAAAACAAGCAATAACTATGCAGAGGAGACACTATACAAAATGGTAAAAGCAAAGAATCAAAATATCAACAAGATTCTAACCGTTGTCTAGTAAAAGAAAACTAAGTATGATTGACCATTGAACAAATAGCAAGAAGAACGTCTTCAACAATGAATGTCTCATCATTAAAATTAAAGCCTCTAGTTTCTGATTTGCTAAATGTACCAGCATGTGATTCCAAAGGTAGTAACCCAGGTCTTGTTAATTTTCAGTGTCAAGACTCAAGATTGCCAAATGGCTCTGATAAGAAATCTTGAACCTGATCGCATGGAACCAAAGTTGTTCAAACTAATCCTGCAATTAATGGTGCAGTCTTAAAACGTAGTCCAGATCTTCCCTCTCTTGTATAGATATCGCAGTTATGTTCTTGCGACATATGCCTTGTACATCTTTCGGCAATCTATTTTTAGCAATAAGCCAAAGAAATGTATGCACACGTTGAGCACCATGCCACTTCCCTCTAAGGTTCCATAGTATAGCTTCTTTTTCCTTATAATTAAGCTGAAGACGTACACCATAAATTCTTTAGAAGCTGTGTAAGCTTTTAATGTTTTACTGGTTAGATGACTATGAGCGAATGACAGAAAAGCAGCTTTCTCTATCATGACAGCCATTCATTTATGGAAAAATAAATACTGATAATTCCACACCCTCCACAGAAAATTAAGGCGACGGGAGTCGATGGTCCACCATAACCATAACATTTGCCCTCAAACTTATATCCTTTGATTTTTGTTTTGATTATTTCATTATCTTAATTAGTTAACTGATTTGTTTCTTTAATTTATCAAATTTTTAACATTAATATTTTAAAATCTTATATTTCTCTATATTGAAAATAAGTCAATTAATAAAACTCCTAAATGCGCGCGTGCATTTAGGATTCGCCAACCCTAAATTGGGTGGTAGACTGCTAGTTGGCTGTTCTCTTATAAAATTATTCAACAAACACACGTACAGACAATATTATATTGAAAGCCACAAATCTGATTAGCATAAAGAATAAAAAAATAACAAAACACTTATTCTATGTTTGGATGGAGGGATTTGGAGATGAGAGAAAGGGTGTAAAAATAAAAAAAAATTTCTCATGTCATTCAATAAGTAAGAATTGAAAAGAAAAATTGAGATTTTTTTTCCATTTGATTAAGTAAGTAAGAGGGGAGAATTTTTTCCCTCCTCTTCTCTTATCTCTCCTCTAAAAATGAGAAGATTTAAAGGAAAAATGAGTAAATTCCTCCTTTCTAATAAATTCAAACAAAAAAAAATTAAAATTCTTTATTTTCTTTCTATTCCTCTCGTTGAACCAAATATTGCATTGGATAGGAAGTTCAAAAAAGAAGAGCGGAAGAAAAAGAATATGACAGGCATATAAGAATAGCTTAAAGGAGAAAAGTCCACATACAATTCATTCACATATTTTCCGAGCATTGTTCTTATCTTTTGTACTCACATTTTCTGTCTCTTCTTTAACCACTTTGCCCTTTCATGCATGTTTTACCACATTTCTTTCATCACTAGCATTTGATTCATTACAGATCTGGTTTCTCTGTGAGCTGTAAAGCAGGTGTTGCTATCAAAGCATTCAGTATTCCTTCCATTTTTGGTCACGTGTCCTGACACCTGGACCACACCATTCGTTACCACACCAGGTGTTCCAACGCCTGGGCTTCATCCATCTTCACTCTTTGTTCAAATTTAAGTTCACACTCAGCTTTAAAAATAAAACTTAATATTCATGGAATTTTAAATTTTTATAAAAAAAAATTAATTTTAGCTGGAAAAAATTGATTTTTATCCCCAAAATGTATTAATTTAACTAATTGAAAATCAAAAGGTATAATTTTCTGATGAAAAAATAAAAAAAAACTCGATAATTTGAACTCGTACATTTCAAATCAATTTGTTTATTAGCCCTCCCTAATTTTTCATTCTGGCCTCAAAATTAACATTGGTGACAGATAACAGTTACAGCATATTGATATTCACCATCGGTTGGCTACTAGTTGCCATATGTGGTATTAATTAACTTGCCCTACCATCATCAATATATCATATATGAATGATGGACCAGTTTGCGGGATACATCCTTTTATTGGATTCTTTTCGATTGATTGCCATCTTCATCTCATCTCAAACCTCTTAAGCTTTTTTCGGCAATAATGGCTTCCAATGGTGACCGAAACCAAAGGGACGCAGAAATTCCCCAAGACGCTATCCACAAGAGCCTCTTGCAGAGTGATGCTCTGTACCAGGTACTGTACCCAATCGAAGCTGTTTCTCTTTTAATATTATTAATCTAAGAGATAGAAAAGAAAAATCAACGGAGCATCCCTCATTATTTCTTCTGATGATAGTATAAGATTTTCTGGGTTTTGCTGATAAGATTTTCTTGTTATGATGATGTTGCAGTATATACTGGAAAGCAGTGTTTACCCGAGAGAACCAGAATCCATGAAGGAGCTGAGAGAGATAACAACAAAGCACCCATTGTAAACTTAAAAACTCTGATAAAGTGATGATTGATTTAGGTTTGTTTATGGCTTTATTGGTGGGATGGTGATGAAGTTAAAAAATAATGATATGAATATGATATGATAGGAACATAATGGCAACAACCCCAGACGAAGTGCAATTCTTGAACATGCTGATTAAGCTGATGAACGCCAAGAACACCCTGGAAGTTGGTGTCTTCACTGGCTACTCATTGCTCGCGACTGCCCTCGCTCTTCCCCAAGAAGGCAAGGTACCCAAAATCTCTCACTTGAAAAAATTGTGTTTAGTGTAGAGTTGCATCCCATCTAAAAAAAATAAATTATCAATAAGTTATAAAAACTATATAGCACTTGTGATAAATTTTATTATATATATTAATATATCAATATTGATGACTATAATTTTTAAAAAAATTATGTTAGCAATTTTTATAAAATTATAATCCTCATAATATAAAAAGTTTAGGATAAGAGATTTGAAAGAAGAAAAAATATGAAGAGCCAAAAATAAAATATATTTTATTCATTAACTAGAAATGTATTTATACAATAGATGAGTAAAACTCTACCTCTAGAAAGGATAATAATCTTTTAATTAATTAAACAAGATAAATACAAAAGATTACTTAATTCTAGGATAAAGAATTCTAATATATTGCTTGTATTGCTTAATTTACTAGGTGTTAAATATAGATTTAAAAATCAGAGAGTAAAACATTTGAATTGTCTAAATTTATTATGAACATTCAATTTTTTTAAAAAAATAATTATTCTTATCTTTTAAATAATTTTTTATTTTATTCATATTTTAACACTTAGCTAATACATATATTCAAGAGATTATGAGTGTTGGTATATGAGGTTAGCTAAGGGGTAAAATAGGAGGTGAATAAAAAAAAGGATTCAAACCCTCCTGATATTATTGAAAAAAAATATTATGAGTGTTCGAAGGTTCAATATGAGAGAGATTTGGACCCTTCTATTGAAGGTTCAGGTGGCCGCATGACTTCCAGGTGACAGATCCCAACATAGGATATTCACCACCTATAGTTGGCATATTTGCTGTAACTAAACTAACGTGTCCTATCATCATCGATCATCATCATCATTATAAACTGGGTTTTTTCTTTTGGCCGAGCATCATAAACTGGCTTAGAAGCTCTAAATTTTTCTTTCTAATCGCAAGCACTTCTTAGTGACATAACAGTTAAGTTTTCCTTTTGGCTAATTAATGGATTTACGGCACTGAACAAAATCATCCATAATGGGGTGACATAATCAGCATCATTATATACTAGTGTTAAGTTTATCGGAATTCATTATTAGTTGGTATATTTGGTATATAAACTAACCTGTTCTGTCATCATCGAAGCAGGCCTTAATCAATTTTATTAGGTCAATTCGGTTGAATCAATTTAGTATCATACACAATCTTTACTAAAAACCACATTGCATGAAAATCCTGTTTGTTTTTTTTTATCAAGATACTGGCCATAGACATTGACAGAGAGACCTACGAATTGGGTCGTCCAACATTGGAGAAAGCGGGTGTTGCTCACAAAATTGAGTTCAAAGAAGGCCCTGCGCTTCCTCTTCTTGACGAACTGGTTGAAGATGTAAGCTTTATGCAATACCTCTCTAAATTTTTCCCTCAGAAACAAAGAAATAGAAAAGTTTAATTACATTGGAAAATTAATACAGGAGAAGAATCATGGAAGCTTTGATTTCGTGTTCGTGGATGCCGACAAGGACAATTACCTTAATGACCACAAGAGGCTGATTGAGTTGGTGATGGTGGGGGGCGTGATTGGGTACGACAATACACTTTGGGGAGGGTCTGTCGTGGCACCACCTGATGCGCCAATACATAAGTTCCTCAATCGCGATTGTGTGTTGGAGCTCAACAAGGCTCTTGCTGTGGACCCTAGTATCGAAATCTGCATGCTTTCTGTTGGTGATAGAATCACTCTCTGCCGTCGGATCATATGAGAATGTGCACCCAGAATAGAATATTCTCTCTAGTCACTGTGTGGTTAATTTTGAGAAAAGATGGGAGGACACATAGATTGACCATTCTCCATCTCTCTCATTAATACACCATGCAAGGACTATACATAGAGTTATAGTCTAAAATCCACCTATATATTTATATGTTGACTAATGTTTTAAAACTATGTTTTCTTCTATATATGTTCTATTCTTATATGTCCTTGTCTTTCCTGATATGTAATTTTTACTTTAGTTTACAAAATGGTGGATAAATAAAATTAAATAATGTGTTTTCTGATTTTCTTCTAGTTAATTTTGCAAGTGATGACTTTGGAAACAAAATGAGGCATATCATTAATGATATGAATATCATAAAGAATATTAGTATGACTTCTGTATATTGTATGGAATTCAATTGTACTTATGTCCAAAGAATAATGCAGCTTGTTAAATATTTTAATATTATATATAAATATATACAAGAAAAAGAACTTTTCTATAATTATAGATTTACATTAAAAATCTTTTTTGAACCCGTACTTTTTTTATTTAGTTTTAAATGTTCTAACAGAATATATACAGTAGAAAATCCTTAAATGTGTGCTTTTCACGGATAATATAGTCTTAATTAAGGACTCAAAAGAAGAGGTCAACTCTAAACTTAAGTTATGGAGACGTATTTTGGAATTAAAAGGCTTCCGCTTGAGTAGAAGTAGAGCAGAATATATGTATTGCAAATTTAACAAAAGACGAGTTAGAAATGATTTAGAGATAAAAATTAGAGAGCAAACTATTTCAGAAGTGTCAAAGTTCAAGTATTTGGAGTCGATTTTACAAAATAATGGTGAAATTGATGGGGATGTTATGCATAGAATACAAGTTGGATGGTTAAAGTGGAGAAAAACTTTAGAAGTTATTTATGACCGTAAGATATTTACTAAGTTTAAAGAGAAATTTTATCGAAATGCTATAAGACTAACAATACTATATGGTAGTGAATGTTGTACTCTAAAAAAATAACAAAAGCATAAGATGAGAGTAGTCGATATGAGAATATTGATATAGATATGTAGTCATATAAAAATGAATAAAATGCGAAATAACTGTATACGAGGGAAAATCGGAATAGTATTTATCGAGGAGAAAATGGTGAAAAATCATTTAAGGTGGCTTGAGCATGTATGAAGAAAAAGACAAAAGAAGACAGTAAGGGGAGTTGATCAAATGGTTTGGAGCTCTATTAAAAGACGTAGAGAAAGACTAAAAAAAATACTAAGAGAAGTTATAAGGCATAACTTCTTAATAAATAATTTATTGAAAGAGATAATGTTTGATAGATTTTATTAGTGTCGTATGCTCCATGTAGCTGGCCTTACTTGGTAGGATAAGGCTAATATTATTGTTGTTGTATATAGAATTTTCCTATTTTCCAATTTCAAAGGAGCAATTGAATTTGAATGTTAGAGAAACAGACAAAGAAGAAGTTTAACTCAAAAGTAAATTGTTAATTTAATTAGTCCAATTTATTTTATTAAATAGATGGTGACGGCTTATAAGGCATATAATAGGACGAATTTTACAATTGAGATTTTATCAGTGTAGGGAAACCGGATCCCGAAAGTGCCGAGGCCAACTACACACTAAGCTTACAATTACAATTAATGAGGCTCAAATGCATAATAGGGTTTCTGCTCCCCAGTCGAGCAATTTCTTCTAACTTCACTTTCCTTCTCTTCTAATTTTAACCCATTCCAATTAACTTTTCACTATCTACGTTTTTTTTTTTAATTTTAGAATCTCAATAATATTTTCATTAAATATGAAATATAAACCATCCACATTTCATCTAAAATGTCTAGATTAAAAGCCGTAGAAGATAAGTGGGTGGAGAGAATTAAAGAATTGGTGTTCCAAAATACACATGTCATATATAACACTCTCTCGTCATATATATATATATATATATAGTATCTTTTTTCCTGATTCTAAATATAAAACCATTTATAATATACAAGAAAGTATTTATTATACATTTTTAAAAAGTATCCCTATTTAATGTATCCAAAGAGAAAGAAAAAAAGATTAAATAATGATAATTTTGGAAAAATGTTGGGATTTTCAGAAAAATCGAGGTAGTTAATTAGTTTTAATTTCAATTCTTTATCCGCGTAATTCGGTTAAAAGGTTCTTATATTAAGGATCAGAGGGAGTATTTATCACTTTAAAACTTTTGAAATTTTTTTATAATATTTATTGTTTTAAAATTTCAATGGAGCATTAATTATTTATATTTTACTATTTTACTCTTTATTCATACCAAATGGCTCATTTAATAAAGATTTAAATTAAAAACATTTTGATAAAATACTATTTGATTTTATAATATTCTGAATCATTTAATGACTTTTTTAATCTATGTAAAATGATACTTTATCAATTTTGAAATATAAGTTCTATTTGATTAACTTTACATAAATTAAGGAATGAAGTTAAACTAATTAAATTTATCAAAACTTTACGTTATTTTCTCATATTACCTTTAATAAAGATAATTTTCTCTTTCATAAATTAATTAAAGATAAGAATATATTAAAAAATATTAATTAATACTTTTAACTTTACCTTGGATAAAAAAATTAAAAAAAAACTTATATTCTAAACTGAAGAAGTAGATTTTACTATTATGGCGGGAGGAATATAGAATTAAAATAGATTATCAGTAACCTAATTTAAAGAAAGAATGGCTGATTATTGCTATGGTGCGGAAGGCTAAAAGCCATGACAGCCACTCATTTCTAGAAATAAATACCGATAATTTCCAGGCTCCACGCATAACTGAAAATGCTCTCTTCCGAATTTCACATAACTATTCATACATTCGATTAAAATTTAACATCTATTCCCTCTAACTTAAAATATAAGTTTTTTTAAAAATATTTTTTTAGATCAAAATATAAGTTTTCTTTAGGTAAAATTGAAATATTAATATTTTTTCTAATTTACCCTTGTTATTAATTAGCTCATGAGAGAGAAAGTTATTTTGGAAATTATAAGAGATTGAAAGGATACCTTGATAAATCTAAGAGACTATGGGATGAGTCTATATAGTGAACAAAATAGGAGTGATGAGAAAGAAATCAATGATAAATATTATTATATATATATGTATTTTAATAAGATTTGGACTAATTTTGTAAATATAATATAAATCTCAAGTCATTCCATCAATGACTCTCAATTTGGGGGGATAATAAAAATTGGATTTTTTATGGCTAAGGAGGACTTGGGAGGCCCTCCCTTACCATGTCATTCCTTTATGAAAAATCCATCTAAACAATGGTCTACTTCCTTTAATCATTTTACTACATTTCATTCCATCGGGAAAAAAAACTCTCAAACATAGGGTTAAATCCCAAATCCAAACACTTTTTTTTTCTTAAAATCACTATCCAAACACAAATCACTTTTAATATAATTACTTATTTTCATAATTTATTATGAATAAGCAGTTATTCTTAGGGCGGACCTACGTGTATATATATATATCAGTGGGGGCAGATGACCCCGTCAAATTTTTAAAACCAAATGCATTTAGTAGTTAAGTTCATATATTGCCTCTATTTATCTTTTCATTTTGTAGCCATTGACTCAACTAACTTGTCAATAAAAAAGAAACAGAAAGGAGGAACAAAGTGAGGGTTGATAAGGTTAATAGTGATTTCATTGATGAAGCACCCACTACCCAAAAGAACTTTTTTTAATTATTAAAATTTACTCTTTTTGTTAACATTTTGAATAAAAATAAAAAAATTAAGAAAAAATTATCCAATAACAATCTATTTAAAACTTGCGAATCAAATTTTCAACCACAATAAAACAAGATAAATTTAAAAAAATACCATTAGACTTAAATTTTAAAATATATAATTTATTTGATTATAATTTATATATTTATATAAATTAGTATATAATTTTCACTTATATATTTAACTTTAAATGATAATATGCATTGTCATTTATTTTGCCCCCACTGGTATGAGGTCCTAGGCCCGTCACTGATTATCCTCATAATCATTTATACATAATTTAATTCAAACACATATTTAAATTTCTAAAAAAAAGCCAAAATTTTCCCATTTTAGCCCTATTAATTCACTCCTTTTATTAAATATAATACCAGTTACAATACTAATAATACAATAAATGATATGTAAAAATGATAAATCACTATATGTTATCTTATATTTTAGAACAAGAAAATCGGAAAATTAACTAACATACTACAAATAAAAAAAGATAACACCCAAATATTACAACTTTAAAAGATTTTATCAACATACTACATCTTAAATCAGAACATCAGATCACGTTTTGTATTATTTAATTTTTTTTAAATAAAATAGAACAAATCATAACTTCAAATCACAATTTGCATTATCTTTTTTTTAAATATAATAAAGCAAATCGTAATTTTCAACCACGACTTGTTCATCCTTTCTTTCCCTCTAATTAATAGAAATTGTAACCGCAGGAAACGTTTTGCCCATCTGATGTTATTTTTTTAATAAATCAGTTAATTATTATAATTATTAGATAATGATTAAATAATTATTAGGTAATGGTTAATAACTAAGTATAATATATATAATAATTAAAAACTTATAAATAATAAAAAAATTAATTTTAAATTTTTCTTTAAATTTTAATTTACAAAGCCAAATTTTTACAAATTTGTAAACTATTTTAACAAATTAATTAGTAATTATTAAATTTTAATTAATAAAGCCAATTTTTTAAACAATTAAAGATAAAAAATTTTCTTTCACAAGAAAAAATTGTTTACCTTATACATAATAACTTTCTGTGTCATATCTTGATCTCCTCTGAACACATTATGGTCGCCCCTATCTTATGGGCTCTTCACATTGAGATTCAAGTAACTCAGTGGCAGTTATAGCTAATGGAATATTTAGATCAAATACAGAAGGCTAAATTGGGAGAATCAACTGCTAGGGGGTCATAAATGCTTCATTTAATGACCATCCGATTTCAAATGAGTAATTATTATGCTCAAACTTAAAAAATGTTGAATTTTCTAATAAAAACATGAATGACTTACATTGATCTAAATTGGACGAGTTAAATTGGGATACAGATATGGCATATAATAATATTGAGTAAAAATATATGAAGAAAAAATGGTTTCGAGATTTTGTTTCTCTACATCTTTTACCATTGAGTGTGTCTACAATATCATCACATTTACTCAGAGGTGAGATTTGATGCCTCAATTATTTGTTCCTCTCTATAATTACTTATTTAATTTATTATATCAATTATTATACGTGTGACGGTAAGTAATATATAACAAAGTATATTATTGTTTTGCATGCAGTCTATTTAATTTGCATTAACGGAGTGACAATAATTATGAATATTGTAAATTATTTTTTATTATTAATAAAAAATTGAGATGTAGGCATTCTTATATTATTTTTTATTATTAATAAAAAAAATTGAAACTAATTAATGAAACATATATTAGAATTAATTTTTAGGTATGTACTTGATTAAATTTAAATTTTACATATTTGTTAAATAAATATATATATATATATATATATTATGAGAGAATGAATTCAAAAATTTATATTTTGTATCTCTTGCTTATTTTAGAACAATTTGCCGAGCATATTTATTGCTCTTTTATATATAATCTAAAAGACTAAATTAAAAATTTTCCTTTTTTAATTTTAATTTTCTCTTTTATATATAACATCCTTTATATTTCTTCCTGTTCGACCAGACTGATTTTCCTCCCTCCTTTACATGTCTACTTGTAACAACCCCTCCCTTTTTAGCTTTTTCCAACAAAAATATATATGTATATTTTTTTTTCTAACCAAAAAATCAGGATATTATTGAAACCAAAAGCAAACAGAAAGAGGTTCAACAAAGTACCAATCCAAAACCTCAATTGAAGAACACAAGAAAAAAATATTATTATATATATTTAATTACTATCTTTTATTGGTATTGGCTGAGATTTTCTTGTGCTTAATATTATATATATAATTACTATCTTTATTATTTAATATAAATTTATTTTTTATTATTTAATTTGTATATAATATAAATTAATTAGTTTAATTAGGTCTAGCATATAAATTTATTAATTATTTTAATATTTTTATTATTTAAAATGTTTAATTAATTAGCAATTATATTTTAATATAATAATGACCTTTTTATTTTTTAATATATAACGCTGGACAGCAGCTCCAGCTACTGTCCAACAGCGTGACTGACTGACTGATAGCTTTCCAATTTTTTTTTTAAATTATAAATAAAGAAATTGCATTATGTTGTTGCAATTTTGTTTGCCGGAACATCTGCTTAAAAGTAAAACGTAATGTATTAGTCCGATTTGCACAAAATAAGCAGACACATTACGATTTTTTAAAAAAAATTTGAACAAATAAGGTAAAGAAAACATGCCATCTTACTCCGAATTATAAAAAATTGTAATATTTTGGTAAATATTTTTAGAGTTGTAGTATATTTGTGTTTTACTTTATTTTTTGAAGCATTTCGATCAAAAGGTCAGAAAAGAACTCTCATATTGTATTATAATATGGGGATGGGGAGAGTAAACAGTTTGTGTTCAAACTTACATCTTTTGATTTTGATTTTAGTTATGCCATCATCTTAATTAGCCAACAGATCTATTTCTTTAATTTATAAAATTTTTAACATAAATATTTTAAAATTTTACTTTTGTCTATATTGAAAATTAGTCAATTAATAAATTAAAGTCCTAAACGCGTTTACGATTTGCCAATCCCCAATCGGGTGATTGTTAACTCAAAGGAAACGGTGCTCTCCTCTCACCGGTTATTCAACCCAGACTTCTTCCTTATACATATTGCCATCTTCATCTCAAACCAAAGCTTTTTAACTCTCAAACGCACAGCGAAATCAACGAAGAGTGAAGAAGGGGGGGAAAAAAAAAAGTCACAAAAGGCTGAGCTTTTTGCAACAATGGCTTCCAATGAAGACCAAAAGCAAAGCAAAGGAGGAAGGCACCAAGAGGTTATCCACAAGCTTTGCAATTATTTGACAAGTCAAACAATAGTTCTTAGTCTTTTGGCTAAGATCAAACTGGAGTAATAATTACTTTTGCTTCTAAATTACCACTCCTTCTTCCTGATATTATCATTCAATCTTTCCACCCTCAATACTGTCAAGAACTTCTAAATATTGTTTGCACCAAAACCTAGCGGATCGTATCCGAGGGCAAACAGACTTTGAAGGATTTCCTTTGACTCCAAGCATCACTACTAATTAACGCAAAAAACCAAGATGCATGTAATTTGCGATGACGTGCGGACATGTCATTGGACTAGACTGAGTATATATGGTAGCACTGCTACTATAAAAGCCAATACACAGAAAATGAATCGACACCTTCAGCATACAATCATTATTTTTTGGGAGATCCTGAGTCTTCCTACACCTTTGTTATTTGCTAGGATCCTTCAAGTCCCAGGATTTGAGTATGTCTAAGCTCTCACTTAGGTTATCATAGTTCATTTTAGTACACATATTGTACTCAACGTATTTCATTGTCTGTTGTTAAGGTTATTTTCTTTGGCATTTGAGGAAATTATGGTAAAAGACTCCAAATGCTTCCAATGTTTGATTTAAAAGTCAAATTTATTTTCTATTTGAAACATTATATCTCTGGTATGCCTAACACTCTTAAATGTTTGCCCTCATGTTTCAAAAAGAGCCAACAGATATGATATATGAGAGACCGATTTAAATTTTTACATGGTTCTTTTATGTCACATTTTTTGCTTTTTTTTTTTCTGCTACTTACGTCATTTTAGAAAATAAATTAGGGTAAGAGAGGAGTATTTTTCCCCAAAAAAGGCCAAATGGACTGGGCCCAATTTAGCAGCCCAAACCACGTTTTTTATAGGCTAAACAAGCACTGTCCATATTATCACCTCCAATTTTTACATTATATATAGATATATTGAACTGTTAGAGATTTAAAAAAAAAACGTTTAGGCAAACAGAGCCGCAGATTATATGGCCAAGCATGCTTATGTGCTTCAACTAGGCCTTCAGATCTTCAACCAGCAGCCATCTGGTATCAGTACTGTGATTACTGAAGATATTGATGGCAGGACTATTCCTAGACGTTCACATTTTGACGCCCTGATGTAGTTTGCTTATGCTCTGTTCTTGAGCTTCCTTTTGTTATTTAATTTAGTTCAATTTCTTTTTCCTAACAGATGACGTGGCTACTTCTAAGGCATAGGACGAATCTTACGATTGAGATTATGTCAAGGTGCTGCTGGATTTTCTTTTTTTGCTAAGCAAAAAAAATGGACTAAACGTAAGTTCATTTTTAATTTAGTTTAAAATTCTCAATTTTTAAAAACTTCCATAAGTTTCCTATTTCATTATATTAATATATTTAAAAACTAAATTAAAAATTTTAAATTCAATTGAGAGAGATAAAATAATGAGATAGGAAACTTATGGAAGTTTTTAAAAATTGAAAATTTTAAACTAAATTAAAAATGAACTTACGTTTAGTCCAATTTTTTTTTTAACGTATTGAAACAGGATCCCCAAAGCATTAGGGCTAACTTCACACTAGCTTACGGACATGAGGCTTAAGTGCACAATTAGATTTCATTAAAATTATTAAGATTTAATTTGGTTTTTGATATAATCAAACTGAGCAGTTTGGGTTTTATTTTATTTTATTTTTTAATTTGGTATACGTTTGGACTCCTATTTTAAACCATTAAAACTTAAACCAAACCAAATCAATCTTCTTATACTTATTTTATGCATGGCATATTTTCCACTTTTTTATAGGTCCAACATTTATAACTCTCCGCCACTAATACTGAGAACCAAAGCTATATTTCTAATTCATTGCCAGTTTGCCACTAACATTTTTGACATATTTTCGGTTTTGCTCTTTATATATATATATACTCTCTCCGTTTCTCATCAAAAGATATTTTATATCAATTACACGCATATTAAAAAATTTATTTTTTCATTAAAAATTAATGTAAAAAGTACCTATATTTCCTATTTTACCTTTATTATCATTAGGGGTGAACATGGATCGGGCCGGGCCGGGTTTGACCCCTGCCTGATGCCCGGCCCGATGTTCTTCGGGCCAATATCGTGCCAGTTCCGGAACAAGTACCGGGCTGGCCTGATATTATTATATTTTTTTTAAAAAAAATTAAAAATTAAAAATAATTATTTAATAATAAAAAATATACTTATTTATATTTAAAAATAGATTTTCTTAAAACATAATCTTAGAAAAAAAATAATTTTTTCAAAATTTATGAATATTTAACCATTATACATTATTTTTACATAAATATTAAGGTAAAAAACTAATTCAAAATTTAAAAAATATTTGAAACATTAAAATCTTAAAATGTTTTTATAATATTTTCATAGTAAATGTATTATATTAGATACATGAAGAATAAAAATCCTACAAAATCAATTAAGATATATAAAATAATTAAAAAAAATTATATATATATATATATATAGTTCGGGCCGGGCCGGGGTTAGGGTGTCTGACCCTAACCCCGGCCCGGCCCGAAAGTTGGCCCGGTCCAATTGGCCCAAAAGTGATCGGGCCGGACCGGGCCAATCGGGCTCGGGCCAACTTATTCACCCCTAATTATCATTATAGGGTTATAAATTAGGAGTATGAAAGAATTAAAAATAGAGATAAAATGAAAAGAAAAATATCCCATACCTTATTTTAAATAAAAAATGTCATATAAAATGCCCGATAATATAGACCGAAATATATATTTGTCAAATTTACTAGATGTACTAATTTAATATGTAGTTTCCTCAGTAACTCATCAATTTTATGGGTCATTCATAAATTATAGATATAGGAAGCTGATACTCCCAAAATATCTAGTTTTGGAAGCTCATTTGCAATACTTCCACATAAACTTTTTATTTTTTGGTAAAAGTTTCTACATAAACTGTGGATCATAACTCACGTCTGGCCTATACGCAAAAGAGAAAAAGTATATATTTTCTGCATAGAGTTCTTTTTATAAAATTAGGTTTTTCAAAAGAAAAAGAGAACAATATATGATTTTAAGAGATAAGTTTTTTTTAATATCTAGTTTCCTTTGTCATATGCACAAACCTTGGACTGAAAATCAATTTTCAATTTAAATTGAGATACTTTTTTTTTATAGCAATATTACAAGTCTACTATATTTCAAACATGCAAAAAGAATGAATATTAAAAGAAGGAAAAAAGTTATTGATAATGACTTAAAAATTATCTTTTAGGCATGATCAAAATAAATCCAAATTGAATCAAACCAATAAAAAAAAAACTTACTTGAGAACCAATCATGTCTTCAAATTTTTGAAGACCCAAAACCGAACCTGAGGTGGTTCTACAATGTATTTAATGTAAGAGTAATCATGTTTCTTGATTTTTACTCAAAAACTAACCAAATCAAACCAAATCTTTAAATACCCTTATTTCAACACAACTTTTCTTCTCACTTCATTTTACTTCTCTTGTGATTTTAGCCCATTCTGGTCAACTTTACACTATTTACATTTATTTATTTTTAAATTTTATAATAATCTCAATTATACTTGCATTATATATTAGATCTAAAACATCTCGATCTCATCTATAATGTCCAGAGTGGGCAATGGAGAGATACACAATTGCTGTTCCAGAAGACACATCCCATTTATAATTCTATGCAGTGATCCAATTTATGTTCAACTTAGCACCATTATCATAATCAAAGAAAGGAGGGCTGATTATAGTAACGGAGAAAAAACTCTCCTTGGCCCCGCGAGGCTCCAAGCCATGACACCCATTCACTTCTGGATATTGGCATCATTGAATCAATGGTCAGTAAAAATATGATATACCTCTTCAGACCCTCAGAATATTGATTTCGATTGTAACAACTAAACCAATCCTATCCCACTACAAATACTTTCATTTTCTTCCGCATTCCACATAATTACTCATAGTCATACACAGTAAAAACATGATAGAAGGAAAGAAAGCACCAGAGCCAAGATAAAACTAATAAATATACTGATAAAACAGAAATCTGTGCTTTTATCCTCAGTTTGGATAAAGGAAAAATAGGGACGAGAGAAAAACTAGGGAGGAAAGACACCCCATGTTTAGATTCCCCTTTATTTTCCCTCATAACTTTCCCCTCCCGCTATTTACTCCTCATTCCAAATGAGGCCTTAAGGTGAGGTGAGGTGACTCAATAGTCCACTAAAACCACAAACATATAGCCCTCAAACTTCTAAGTTATAACAACATCACTATAAGAAACAAAGGCAACAACATAAGGCATAAATTTTGACGACATACTATCCTGCTTATTGGCAAAATCGGCATCACATCCATTCCATCAACACACTGCATGGGTTCCTAGTAACTGGTAGCCATAAACACATCCTCTACTATTAGAGATAATGAATTGACGCATAGATAAATATATTGCACATGTATCATCAGACCCCGATGAGTATCATCAGAATATACCACGAAGAAACAAGAGACGACATCCCAATTAAAAGGGATGAAACATTTGAACCTGAAAGCATGTTAAACACACATAGAAAAGAGCTCACTACGCAAATTACTTTATTCCACCAACATTTAGGCTATGCTTGACACCATGTTAAACAGATGACTGACAAATCAAAATGTCGATTCTTATCCAACAAAACAAAGGAATTGCCAGTAAATTTTAAACACCTCAAATAAAACATCATTAAATCCATAAACACCGCTATCTCACTGAGGAAAATTAACTAGAGTCGTTGATACTTATATTGAAAGTAAATAACATGCTTGATATAAATAAAAGCATCTCAACAATCCATAAAAGATAATGCCCAAAATTATATAACTAATAGTCGACATCAAAAGTCTTCCACAGCATAAAACATGAACAGAAAACTGAAATATAAATCGACTAAGAGAACCTTCTCCCTGAAATGAAGCATTCAACGGTAGGACTTCTGGAACCTTGCGCGGGCACCACGACCACCGAACTTCTTGGGCTCGCAACGCCTTGGATCGGCAACCAGCAGAGTTCTGTCGTACCTCAGAAGGATGTCCTTAATTTCCTTTTTACTCTGCTCGTCAACGTACTTCTGGTAAAATGCGATGAGAGCTTTGGCAATACTCTGCCTGATTGCGTATATCTGCGAGGTGTGACCCCCTCCCTTGACACGGATTCTCATGTCAACGCCGGCAAATCGGTGCTTTCCCAAGAGAAGGATCGGCTCGAATGCCTTGAAACGGAGGATCTCCGGCTGCACCAGTTCGATCGGGCAGCCATTGATCTTGATCAGTCCACGGCCACGCTTGCAATAGGTCACAGCCACAGCAGTCTTCTTGCGGCCAAAGCACTGAACCTGTTCTAGCGATTGAGACTGAGTTTGCTCCATTGTTGAATCGCTAAAAGCCCTAATTCTCTTCGCTGCTGTAAATGAACGAATTTGTAAGAGGAAGATAAGAAACTTATATAGTCTTAGATTAGGGCTCTTAGAATCTAAGATACTCAGGCCGAAAATTTTGAAATACCCGATCCATTAACACAAGTATGGGTTTGTTGTGATAAATACGAGCCCAAATCCCAACCCAGCCTAAAAAGAAAAACAAAAAAGGGCACTGATTTATTAGCCCAAAAAAATGTAGCAGAATTTGGAATTCGCAATATTTAAATAGGAATATCAATGATGATTAACAAAATGAGAAAAATATATTTATTATGTCATGGAATGAAATAAATATTTATATTTGGCTGGACAATTATGTTCTTAGTATTTTGATATATTTTTATATTAATTTTTCAATCATTAAAAAAATGTACATCTATTTAATAAAATACCAAACATTAAAATATTTAATTTCCTTATTTTGTAAAGATAGTTTTTATTAATGTGAATAAGTGATTTATTTTAAAAATAATTTAAATATTTTTTATTATTTTTAAAGAATTAATTTTTATTTGGAATATTCGAAATAAAAGAAATATATTACGTTAATATATAAGGGCATTCAAGGATCAGAAACGATAAATTGGGAAAGAATAGTAGTTAATATGTAAGAGTAATAATATGAATTGCAAACCCATTTCCATGTAATAGTCTCCCATTCCACAACAATGGAGAAGGAATCAATTTTCGCTACAATGCATGAAATAAAAAGAATATGCAGACTTGAATAAAATTTAGTCCCGTTTGGTTGCAAGATCATGTGGGAAAAGAATTGAATCTTATTAATTGATTGGCTTAATTTAAAAGAAATGTAGTTTATAATGATTTATATAAAAAAAAATGATTCTCTTCTATATTATATGAAGTTTAAAAAATAAGTGGTATTATTTTCCATTTTATTAAAAAAAAATAAGTGGTATTATTTATGACTTGTTATAAATTTTATATTAGATGTTAATATTGAGATTTAAGTTTTTTTAATGACAAAATATAATCCTACGGGAACTTGTATAAGTAATTTTTAGGAACCATTTCATAATTTTAATAAAAACTTTTTTATTGTATAATTTTTTTAATATTTTTTTATCAAAAAATTCTAAATTAAATGATAAAATAATTCGCTTAACCTGACAAAATAGTTCGCAACCAAACACTAAACTAAGAAGAAAAGGATCAATACATAGCTAAATTATAAATCCTTTTTTTTTTATAGGACAATGGCAATACACTAAATCAACACCCAAGCAGATTAAAGGACCATCACAAACTGATACAAGTGAACTTCTACTATTGCGTACCTGTTTCCACCAATTGGTCCACTATAGTTGGCATGACACCAATTCCTACATCCTTTAAATCAGTACATCAGCCAATTCCAGAAGGCCTTTTTGTTTTTCAATTTAATTGATAAACCAATTCCTGAAGTCCTGCTCTTCTATTTCACTGTCCTTACTCCTTAATAACATCAGCCCCACTGCAAATTATTAATTTATAAGAGGGTGAACGTGGCTATAAATGATAGTAAATAAATATTCCCTCATCCCAAATAATAAATATAGAATCTTTTCCCTCCTCTGAATATAGGGCATTTTTCAAAACATAATATAGTATTTATTATATATTATAAAAAATAGTCATATTTAATTTGTTCCAAATTGCTTTAGAAAATAGAGCCCACTCATTCTTTTATATTCTGAACATTAAATGAAATGGTATACATAATTCATTTTTTTCTAAAGAGTAGCTTAAAAAAAATTAAAATTGTTAACTAATTTTAGCTTTTTATTTTAATTTATGTAATTGGGTTAAATGGTTCCATAGAGGGGCAGATGAGAAATACAAGAAAATGGATGACTGATGGATGCTTAGAAATGAGATATGGACCATTCAAATTTAATTGGGATGGTTCAAATTTACAGTTTTTTATTTTAATTTTTTAAAATAATAACATTATTTTTTCAAAAAATAAAAGTTTTAAAATTATTTTTATTTCATATTTTATATTTCATAAAATAAAAATATTATAATGAAATAAAATTAAATCTGAGTCATCCAAATGGCCATTCAGATTAAATTTAGACTACCCAAATCCACAATAAGCATTCAATATTTATTATCACTTGAAGGAGCAGCGAATACAAATTCCCCATAAATGCTAAGATTTATGGATGATAAGGTCTTTGAAATGGATGGCAGTCTAATTTTTCTTTTTTTTTTTTTTTTTGTGAGATAGGTAAAATGCATGGTGTTCCTTGAATAAGTTTTATATGTTTAAATAAAACCAGAAAACTTCCCCCCTTACGCATATATACGGATTTCAAATTTCTTACAAAAATACATATTTCAAAACAAATAATAAATATATTATTATTTATCACATACTCTCCGGAGTCCTGATACAATAAAATAAATAAATAATTAAAAGGATAGTACAAATTATTTTAGTTTTATATATTATACTAATATATGAATCATGTAGATTTCATATTTATTACATTTACTATTTTAAATTCTATGTACTGTATTACATTACCATCTTACACCGTCTTTTTTTTGGGGCCAATCAACATTATCTTCCATCCCATGTGTCAAAAAATAAAATCAGACAGGGGATTGGACTGGTTGTACTGAAAATTGACTGGTTGTTCTGAAAATTAGTGCTTAGTTTAGTTTAAATAAGAAAAAAGTAGTCTGAATTTAGGATGGGTGAAACCCACTTAAATACTGATAAAACCGGTTAAAATTGATCAAATTTTTTTATTTGTAATTTAAAAATAAAATAATATTTTTTTAATACAATATAGTATTATTTTATATATAAACTTATTTTTATTATTATTATAATGTTATATAAATATTATTATGATATAAAATTATTAATAATAATAAATTTACTTAATATATAATATAATAATAAATAATTAATTAACTATTTGTATTTAAAATTTGATTATGGAGAAATAACAACTCATTTAGATTTTAATATTAAATTATAAAATTTATTAATAACAATTTTTGTTAGCTTTTTATATAATATATAATATATAAAATTAAAAATATATTAATTTTATTAACATCATCATTAAATTTTAATGAGTGTCTCAACTAATTTAATGATTGATTTAATTTTTAATATTTTCCATCCATCACTATCACATGTACCATACTAACATTCCCTGTTATACTTCATAGGCCATAAATACAAAATTATCAATATCCAAAAATTGAAGATTGATTAGACATACAACCCGCTAAAAATTATCACTCACAATGAATGAATAAAAATTAATTCAATTGATAAAAATATGAGTTTACAGAATATGATTTCAAATCTCCAATCTAATGTGAGGATATTATTAGTGAAAAATATACAAATATCTCTATAAGTAATATTTGAAACTAAGAACAATATTAACCTTGATCTAATTCACCCAAACTTTAAATCATAAAAAAAATATCACTTTCACATTATAATTATTAGTTAACAATAATAATAATAATAATCACACCATTTATCAATCGCAAAATTCATTTCAAACTCCAGCTCCATTCTAGTTCTAGTTTAGTTAGTGTATTTTTTGGTGAATTAGTTTAGTTAGTTCTTTATAACTATAATAAACTGTAAACCTGGGTGAGTTTCCAGTTCACAAACAGCCTGACTGGGATTGAATATTCTGCGGGTCAGAACTATTCTTCTCCGCAAGACCAAGACACAAAAGCAAAAGTACTACTCATTCTCGCATGGGGTCGCCGGCGAACTACTCCGACGAACCTCTTACTCCCGCGGGCAGGCTGTTCCTCCAGCCAAACACGAGTCAGGTAATCCACTGCGTCATCGGAGTCAAGAACCCCATCGACGGCGACTTCATCAAACCCCTAATCCGCGATTCCCTCATGCTCCAACACCCACGCTTCACCAGCCTCATGGTCCGAGACCATCGCGGATTCGAGCACTGGCGGCGAACCGAGATCGACATCGACCGCCACATCAAGGTCATCGACGGCCCTGTCTCCGCCACCGCCTGCAACGATGAATCGGCAATCAACGATTACTTAGCGGAGCTGTGCATCGACGCTTCTGGACTCAGCACGGACAAACCCTTGTGGGAAATACACATCTTAATTGCCCATAAGTGCGTGATTTTCCGAATTCATCACGCTTTAGGCGATGGAATTTCGTTGATGTCTATGTTTCTTGCGAACTGCCGGAAGGTGCAGAATCCGGAGGCATCGCCGACGATAGTCTCTTTCGATAGGAAGAAGAGCAGTGGAAGGGATTGGAGGGATTGGAGGAACCTGTGGGGTTTGCTGGTTACGCTGTGGTTTTGTGTGGTTTTTTCGCTTCAGTTTGTATCGAGGTGCTTGTGGGTTCGTGACCGGAGAACGGCGATAAGTGGCGGCGCAGGGGTGGAGGAGTGGCCTAGGAAGATGGCTACCGCCAAGTTTCTATTGGAAGATATGAAGGTGGTGAAGAAGGCAGCGACCAACGCTGTAAGTCTCTCCAATTTTTATGTTTTTGTTTAAGAATAAAACTGAAAATTGAATCTCTGCGTCTAGAAATCAGGGAAGAGATAAATTGACATGAAAAAACGAAGGGGAAGACATACAAGGATTTAAAAATAGTAAAAAGCAATTGTTTTAAAAAAATTTATTTAGTAATAATTTTTTGTTGTCAATTCCAAAATTAGCAACAAATATCGGTACTTTTTAAAAAATAAAAACATAATTTTAGAAGTAGACTTAAATTGCATGTTGAATTTCAACGAATATTTGTCCCAACGATATAATTGTTTTGCTTGAAATAAATTACTCCCTATGATTCTTTTTATCTATCATATTTTAAGTAATTTTTTTATTTATCATAAAATTTTAAAAAAATATTAATTACTATTTTTTATCTATATTCTCATTTATAATTTTAAAAGTTAAAGATAACATTAATTTATTTATTTATTTATTTTTGTAAAAACATATTAGTAAATTAAAAAAAAAGTTTTAACCTATTAATTATATTTCTTACAAAGGAGATAGAATAAATGAGTTCGACGCCACGTGGTTGATTTCACTTTCTTTTGCAACTGGAGGTTGCATGTAGAATTGAATCTCCTGTTAACAATCCAGTTGTGTTGTGCCATTTTATTAGAATATCCAATAGGACAATTTTTCTCAGTCTGAGAGCCGTGAGCATAGAGAATACCGTCTATTTCTTATCACAATTGTATTTCGTTATGCGACCCAATCATTGGAGGGATTCAAATTACAATTGTTCCTCTTTTCCTAGTGCAATGGAATATGGATAGTTGGATACGTTTCTTAGACAAGAGAAATGTAGATTACTCCTCTCTCCTACAAAACTTGATTTTTTGTTCTCTGCAATATCTATTACAACTTCATTAGCAGTGAAGTTTCAATTGGGTTTCTGTTGGGGGAAGAGACCGATTTTCTTTTTAATATTTGAAATACAGGAAAAAGGACAAACAAAAATTACAACTTGCTTTAAGTTATTAGTAGCTTTCTTTTCCTTTATCTATCCCAATGATTAGCTTACAACATATATGAGGTTCATTGATGCTAACATAGGTTTCGTCAATCACGTGTTTCTGATGCGCTATCCAATTAGCGTGCTAGTTAGCCTAACGGTGTTATTTACATTTGTGGCCCATTAAACAAAAAGGATTGAAGTTTTAGTAGTAATTTTTAGTAGTGTCAATTTGCCACATTTTCATTCAAAATTCAACATAAAATTTAATACTGTACTATTTTATATATTATCTTGGGTGCCAAATTAAATATGATTTAACGATGTGACATAAATAAATGATGTTAAAGCCAAAAAAATTATCGTGCTTTCCTGCAAAAAAATTATTATGTTTCGCATTCAATTTTGGATGAATAGTATGATAGAGGGATCGCATAGGATTCTTTAAGAAAATTAGTGAGGAAGGTTGTCTGTTTTTAAATTAGGAGGAATGGGAGGCTGAGTTAAAATTTTTACCAGACTAAAGGACTAAAAGCGTATTTAAATCTGATATCTTATTTTTTGTCTTACCACAGCAACCAATTGTTGAATTAAATAATTGAATAATACTAATAATTTCATTATTAAGTAATGCAAAAAAAAGGTTTTTTGTATCAAATAACTTTTTTTAATGAATAATGAAATTTCTCTGATTTTTTACGGTGTAGAATAAATTCATTTTAAGCTTATTAAGTATAATATTATATATATATATATTATTGTCATTTTATGCGTCTATAATACACAGCTTTTATAATTTTTATCAAACCAAGCCCAAGACGCTTGAATATACAAGATCATACTATAAAATGTCAACTTATTTATCATATCATGAAAGGAGTTATATAATTGTATTATACAGAGGTGATAAAATTATATGGCTAGAAAAAAGGTGATGATAAAATTACAAATTCAGCACCGTGACATTATATAGTTATTAGTTCTGTACCTAAATTGAAATACTTGAATATATTTAACCAACAAAAGCCATTTAATTCAAAATAAGTTGAAATTTATTTGTTTAATTTAAAAGCCTAAACAAAGATATCAATGTAGGGCTAACCTCGAATAGAAGGTCTATCATTACACCTTAAGATCTCATTAATTTCATTTGTGCGGAAAATGGCCTTCACAAGGAAAGGTTTTAGAAACACAATTAGTTACTTTTGCTTTTGCGCCTACATGACCTGTCAATACCAAACGAGCCATGTGATTACATCTTATTGTAAATAAATATCGTTTGCCAGCTCTCATAATCTCATGTGCTGGTTTGGCTTTGAACCAACTTCAAGTTGGATCTATTTATCTCTTGAACTTTTACACTACTTACAAGTTACAACCATTACCTGTGGCTACTTCTGAGTTCAACAGGCCTCTCTTAAGCCTTCTTTCAGGCAGAACCTAGTGAAGTTGGATGTAATCACATTTCATTTATGTTGTGAAGAAAAATAGCGGCTCATGTTGCATGACTCAATATTTAGTTATAGTGTTCTCAGCACCTGATCTTAATCATAGTTTAAGACAGGTTATATCCTTATATTCATCATATATTCCGAAGAGCCACATTGTACTATGGCCTGAGACTTTTCTTCAAAAAGCAATCACTTATTAAATTTTCTAATATGGGAAAGACTACCCTTTCTTCTTCATGTGTTTGCAATCAGGGGGACTTGGATATGTAAAGATAGGCCTGTAAATATAACTTTGAATGCATTTTTTCATCCTTGTGATTTGTTGATTTATGCTATTATGCAGACCATAAATGATGTTCTATTTGCAATCATATCATCTGGACTATCAAGATACCTGGATTTTCGAGCATCAAATGGTAAAAGCCATTTGTACCTGGCCTCTCTTTCTATTAGTGTGTGCAGAGATGTGTCAGTGCAGACAGTCACTATATATTTTTTCTCCTACCATCAGGGCTGCAAAATGGGCTTCAAATAACGGGATTAGCTATGGTTAATTTGAGACCGCAGCAAGGCTTGCAGGTCTACTCTTCCCAAATTTACTTTCCTCGTGTGTATGCTTTCTGCTGTATTTTATGGTTTAGGTCTCACTCAGAATATAATGTTGAGGCTGGATAAATATGACTAATACTGATCAGGATCTAACCAATTTGATGAGAAGCAATTCAGGAGCAAGGTGGGGTAATAAATTTGGAATGATTTTGCTGCCAGTATCATATCATGGAAGTGACTGTTCTGATCCTTTAGAATATCTGAAGAGAGCTAAGGAAATGATTGACAGAAAGAAACAATCTTTGGAGGCCCACTTCTCTTACATAGTGGGAGATTTTGTAATGTCAACTCTTGGAGCAAAGGTGCATTTTCTCCCCTCCTATCCTAGAGGGACTCTTATTATGAATTAGGCATGTAAACATGTCAAAAGTGGTTTCCACTAATAGTGTGCTGACATGTCTATTTATGATTCTTTTGATCTATCTGGGTCTCGCTGTTAATTCTTCCCCACCCCCCTCAAATACCAGTATCTTTAGTGTATCTTTGAAATTCTGAACATCTAGGTAAAGATTAATCAAGTGGCATCAAAATGTGTAAATGATAGAACTTCCAGCTACTATTTGAATCCTGCTAAAGTCATGCCTTTTACATATTGCAGTTTGCTAGCTTGCTAAATTACAGGATTGTTTGCAACACTACCTTTACAATCTCAAATGTTGTTGGCCCACAAGAGGAGATTATGATTGGAGGCAACCCTATAACTTTCCTCAGGGCAAATAATTCTGCCTTGCCTCATGTACAGCCTCTAAACCCTGTTACTCCTCTGCCTCTCTACTTTTTCAATTAAAATATTAGGTTTATTTTTTTTAATTTGTGCTCTTGATCTAAATTACCGATGGGTGGTAATTCAGGCACTCACTTTGAACATGGTGAGCTATGCTGGAAGGGCTGACATGCAAGTGCAGGTAGCCAAAGACATCATTCCCGATCCAGAGTTTCTTGCTAAGTGCTTTGAAGATGCATTGCTAGAGATGAAGGATCACGCCATGGCCAATAGCTGACTTCTGTAAAATTTGCTTTTGTTGAATGTACAACATTCAAAAATTTAGCTGTAATCATTCTTCAAATGCATTTGATCATACATACAAGTTTCAGTGGAATGTTTTTAACTGTAATTTCAGCATTGTTTTGGTTCTAATCTTTTATTTTGGTGATTTAAGCTTTTATGAACAACATTCGAGACTTTTGTGTGTGCGGTTATTGCCACTGTTGTCTCCAAGGAAGGTAGAGAAGGGAATACTCTTTCTGACAAATCCATATATGTTGTGGGGATTTGGGCAAACAACGTACGGGGATAGTTATAGAGCATCTAGTTAAGATCACTGTAGTAATGTAGTTAACAAAAATTCCCTCGTTTTATTCCATAATCAACAAAAGTGATGTGCTTTGTTATCCCAAAATATAGTTTTATGATTATAGTGCGGGATGATGACAGTTCTTTGTGATTGTCCAGCCTTTCTAATTCATTTCATTCCACACTAGAGCAATTATTATTCAAGGGCTGCATTTCTTTGATGAGAGTTCTTTCATATTAAAGGTTTCCATAGACCAAAGATTTGTTGAAAAGAAAGGAAGATAATGAAGAAATCCTGTGCACTACCAAGCAAAGCAATTCAACAACTACCCAAGTACTAGTTGTAGAAGGACGTTAGGTGCAATTTTTACAGCAAATTATATTTATGTGAGCGATGTTAGGTGCATTTTTACAACAAATTATAAATATGTGTGCGCGCGCGCACCTGCGCGAGTGCATTGTATGTTCGTAATTGTAACTCATCAGTTCTGAAAATGTTAAAGACAAATGCAGAACCTTTCCATAGTTTAATCTCAAATATCTTCAAAACAACTTGTATGTACACCAGCAATATTTACAAAGTCAAATGACTTTCACTCTGGAGTTTCAAGTCCAAACCTAATCTCCAGATCTAATCACTAAAGAGGCCAGCCTATAAAAGTTAAAAGCACGTCATACTAAAACCAAGCAATCATTAAATTCAAACAGAATAACTAATTGTCGTGGGAGGGAAGCATTATTTTAAACACAAATGTTGGGCCTAGTCCTAATGAAAGAGTCTTGGACAAACTCCTTGCATAAGATTGGTGCAAGAAGTAATAAAAACTCGTCAAAGTAAGCCTTTTTGTGGTGAAATACACCTACTCATTTTGGCAAGTTCCTATTTCCTTCTTGCATCTATCTCAAGTGTAAGGACTGTACCTAAGAATTCCTCCAGATTCTCTTGCCTTTACAGAGTCATGCTTTGGCTAAGGACTGGGTACCTTTACCCCTCTCTCTCTTCCTTCTTAGCAGTAGCTTTCTCAGAAAACCAAAGCCTCCTTGCTTTTTACTCGGCACAATTGCCAGAGCACCCGTAGCAATATTGCTTCTATCATTAGGCTCTGAGGTTAGATTTGTTTCCGGAGTATTGATCATGATATTAGGAACTTGTAGAGCATTACTGTTATCAGACTGAAGAAGGGGCGGCTTCTGAACACCTCTAGGAGTTTTATTTCCTTCAATTTGGGAAGAGTCAAGGACCCCTGATCTGGTATTATCCTCAGCTTGCATTTGACTGCGCAAAGAGGATCGCTTGATCAAGTTCTTCTTGTGAGTTGGGTTAGCCATAGTGCTGGTTTTCAAGAAAACACTATCAAAAAGTGCGCTGTCACTTGATGAAGCTAGTGCCTTCAGTTGTTTCCCAAGGTTTAATACGGTTTCTTGGCACTCTGCCAACTTTGATGAAGCTGTTGTGATTTCCAAGCCCTGAAATTTTTTTGTGCAATTATTTCCACTTATATTTGGGATTTTATTAAATAATAGAAATGTTTACTTCAACAACAACAGTAGCAGCAACTTTATCTCACTAAGTGTTTGAAGAAGAAGAAGAAGAAGAAGTGTTTACTTAAAGAAATATTGAAAATGTCAACTAATGCTAAGCCATTGGAACATACTAAACAAGAAGAAATTGCTAAGACCAGAGTCTATGACCTCAGCACAACATATCAAGCATTGCATTGGCGTTGCAATGTTGTATCTTGTATCCAACAAGATGTAAAGTACTTACAGTTTGATGTATCTTTTCCACTTCATGTCTATCATGTGTTGGAGATTCATTCTTTGCTATACTGTTCAATTTGCAAATTCTCAAAATCAAAATTGTTATCCAGAAAAGGAAAGAAAGCATAAGTACAAGAGTGGGAAAAGAACAGAAAAGGCATTACCTTTCTAGCTGGAGTTGAAGCTCTAGACATGTTGCTTCTAATTCTTCACAGGAGTTCTTCTTATCCTCCAATTCAACTTCTAAAGATGACAGTTTCTGAAATATGTCATTTAGCTTGGCGTGGGATATTGTAAGCTGAGTATCAAGATCTTCATTTATAAGCTTCTGGTTTTCAATTTGATCTTTAATTATTTCATTGGATTCCTTCTGTGACTCCAGTTCAGATTGCATTCTTTTAATGGTATTTTGTGCTTCTTGGAGTTGTTTCATCAGGCATTGACTCTCCTCAGTCACTGACTGAAGCTTCACTTCCAAGTTATTCTTTGCAGACTCAGTATTCCTCAGCTCATCTTTCAATTTTCTATTTTCTTCAAGGAGATCATTCTGATTATCCTTCTGGCTAAAGAGCACACATTGATCATCTGGTGAAGCAACTAAGGGTGAACAGAAAGACATCTTATCATCAGCTATTTGATTTTCATTTCCATTTTGTGACTCATGACAGCTAAAATGCTTCTTGATCTTATCCCTTGCAATTGAAGAATTTTTAGGGCTGGCACAGTTATTTATGCTCCAGTCCAAAGCAAATGCCACTTCCTGTGCAAATTTTTCAAGATCAGCTCTTCCAGTTAATAAATCTTTACAGGTATGAACAAGTCGATGGAGAAGAGGATTCAAGTCAGAAAGCCTCCACTGGAAAACATGAATAAAGTATTCTTTGGATGTTGGTGATTGAGGTATTATGGAATGCTGGTTCTTCAAGCAATCATCGGGGCAATTGTTGCAGATTAATGACATGGGAGCAATGCCTTCAATCAGTGTGATAATTTTACTGATTGAATTTCTCAAATTAGTACTGAGGTATTGGTTGCTTCTTTCCTCTGTAGTACTGCTGAAACTATTAGAATCCCTTGACTTTTGAGTAGTATCAGATTTACAGGAAGTTGGGGAATTTATACAACCCAAAGCAATTCTTATGTCCTCAACGAGGTCATTGATACTTCGTTTTGATATGTGCTTCTGCTCCAAGGTGGCTTTCAAAACAATCTGAAGCCAGTCAAATGAATTTTCATTAGTTGCAGATTTGAATTGCATCTCCTGTTTCCCCTCACTGAAGCCAAATTCTTGTTCAAGTGGCACTAGTTCTCTACCAGTTAAATCAGAACAATATTCTCTTTTAGGTCTATCAACAGAAACTATGGCTCGCTTCTCCATCTCAGTGAAATCATCCAGTAAACTCATCTCTGAAACTTCAATGGCTTTAGAGTTCTTTCGAGTATTAGTCTCTCCAGTTCTTAAATGTTCCAGTTCTGAAATAAGAGCATTTGCCCAAGATCCTGAAGAGCTAACCCCATCATCACTAGCAATATCAAACTTTGGTATAATAGAAAGCTCATTTGATGCAGGATAACACCTTGCTAGCTCCATGGACTTATGATCTTGAGAAAGCTTTCTTAGAAGAATCTCAGCCCGTGAAAATCTGGTAGCTGTTTGAGCATACATATTTCTTGAAGATTCCAGTTCAGTGTTCTTCTTGGTCAGAATCCTTTTGAGAGCCTTGTTTTCCTCATCCAGATCTTGCAAACGTTTAATCATCAAGCAGATACTCTTGTCAGATACTTCAGGAGAGTTTCCTCTAGCAGTTTTGTTGTAAATCAAATCTCTGGTAGGATTTGATCTTCTTCTCATATCTTTCTCTCCTCCCGTAACTCTAACTTCATTCTTCATATTCACAATAGCAGGCTGGGGTGACCTTTTCTGCAGCAGTAGTCGGAGTCTGTGACACTCAACTTCTAACTTTGAGATTTTCTGAACAGTTTCTTGATATTGTTTATGTGAGGCTTCTGCATACTGACGGCTATAATCCATCTCTTCTTTTCGAATCTCAAGTTCCTTCTCAAGCATATGAAACTCATATTTGAGGAAAGCATTTTCCTTCACTGTGGAATCTAATCTATCCACTAGTGTACTGTATTCTGCATCTGTTTGACATTTATGCTTTAGCAGGTCTGCAATAGATTTCTCTTTGGCTAGCAGTGCATTAGTTAGTCTAGTATTCTCAATGGTTAACTCAGCTATCCTTTTACAATTTTCCTGCAACTTGTCTTCCAACTCTTTCTGAATCTTCTCATGCTCTTCTGATAGCTCTGGAACAGCACCAGACATACTTTCAGCAGATGCTTCTTTAATGAAATCTGCATCTTTCTTCTTTCCACAGGACTCCACTTCTTCTATTGCCTTATCTTCGCCTAGATTTTAATCAGAAATTGATAGATTTGATCAGCCAAAACCATAAACCAAATTGGATGTCCAAAATATAGAAACAACATCATGTGCAAAGAGCATATATATGAAGGAAATAACCCCCAGAGTACAAATGTGCTATTATATATACCCTTTTTTTTTGGGTTCAGACATGGCTTGAAGCCTTAAACATAGGTGGCCCCAAACAAGAGAAAATCGCGAAAAATATTTGTGAATATACTGAGATATCAGAAATTCCATCTTGACGATGTCATTAAAAAATTCTAAGATATTTTGATGTACATAACTAATTTGAATAATATGATTTTAACATATTTTTATTTAGTAGATTTTCTTTTGAAAATTGACTGTGTAAACACAAGATATATAAATATGTGCGTGTGATTGTGTGTTATGTTTAATAGTTTTTGAAATTTAAAATCTGCTTGTTTGTTTCGTGTAACAGGTCTATGCTTCGTGGCCTCCAGGAGAAGCATCAAAAGAGTGAGAAAAGATAAACATATAACAGTAAGCTACCTCTAATTTTCCCTTGGGACATCTGTTCATCTTTTGGTGAATTCCTATCTGTATCATGGCAATCAAGGAGGACTGATGCCAACTTCTCATTCAGACTTTTTGATGATCTCTCCACTCCAGCCTCCTTATCAGCTGGAAATTTATGTACCTGATAAAATATAATACTGATAAATCAGATCTAAGATCTCTCTACCAAAGTGAAGTTTCACCATTCTTAAACGATGGTATTAGAAAAATTCAAAAGGAACAAAGCTTTGACAAACTCACAAAATGACAGTGATTCAATTGGTAAAATTCCTTAGTTGTTTAAAAAACTTTATGTTTCTGAATTATACAAATGATTCATTTAATATATATATATAGATAACCTTTAGCAAGCATCTTCAAAACTATTCATAAGTTTTTCCCTAAGAATAAATACAGTGAAAGATTTTCAGCACCTCTGCTTGTATGGTCCTTGAAGGATTGGCAACTTTGTCCGCTGCAAAGATAGTCTTCTCCATAGTTCTTTTCTTCCAAAGCCATGATTTTTGGTTCATGGTTTTCAGCTCTATCCAGAACAAAAAGAGAATGCTCATTTCATCAATAGTTACTAAAAAGAGATTCTTATCAACCATTTGAACCATCTTGCAAGCACAGCCTTTATAAGTTACCCTTTTAACGGTACAAAGTGAGCTAGAAACACGCATCAGATATGGTGGTGGGTACTTGAATTAGAACTAGTAGTAACGCAAACTTTAGAATATAAAGCTATCATAATCCTTAACTTTTGAACTTCAAATTTTGAGTTAAAATGATTCATGACACAGGGTTATGCTTTTGAGTCTTACAGCTTGCTTCAATGCTCTGCGTTTCCTACTTCTCTGTATAATTGACCGTCAGATACAAAAATTATGGTTCTGAAACAAAAAGATTTTGAATTATTTTCAGAGAACAGACTATGGATTTTACATCCCGAAGCACCAATACCATCAGTAAGATTGCATTAAAATGCTATACTCAATCAATTAACTGCGCAGCCATGTAAATTTAGGGGAACCGACCACAGTTAAAAAAAAAAAAGCCAAACAATTACGAGGCTCAAGATTACCAAAGCTCGTACCTGAACAGCGTTAGCTTCCAAGTGAATTAAAGAGGTAGTTTCAAGGTTCATCTGCCAGCCATTACTATGGTTTGAAGAAGGAAGAGTTGAAATGAGTAAAGCAAAGTTGGAGGTGAAAGTTAAGGAAATGGCAGACAGGGAATCAGGTAAGAAGAAATTAGGAACGCCCAACGGACATAGTTCATAGGATGCTTGCTCACCCTCCACCGACAACTTAAAATCCTGTTGTGGGTATATGAAGATATTATGAATCGTCCTACGCAAAAGGTCACGTATGGTTGGTAGAGTAAAAGAGAAGGCAATACTAATAAAAAATAGAAATAAGCAAAGTCACCAAAAAATGGTAGACGGTCATAAAGGAACAGGACAGGGCAAAAGTGAGACACACGGACACCAATAAAGGGTCTGCCGGGTTGAACTGATCGAATGCCATGGTCGTGATTGGAGGAAATTTTAATCGGGGATGCGAGGAAACTTTAATAGAGCTGCTTGGAGATAAAATGGTTAAAAGGATTTTAAAATTATTTTATTGGTGCAATTGGATGAATTTTAATAAAATTTTATTTAATTTAAAAGAAAATTAAAAATAATTAAGTAATAAATATTTTTTAAAAAAAAAAAACCTCAATCAAGGAGTCTTTTTAAATTAGGATAGGGGAGGAGATTTCCTTCATTTTTTTGAACCAAATAAAAGAAGGAGATTTAAATTTCCTTTAATAGATTTTCCTTTTTTTTTAAATTTCTAAAAATCTCTAACTAAACACACTCCGCAAATAGAATGTCATGTACACTGCAAATTTGAAATTATGCCAAAACCACACAAATTGATCATAACCATATACTCATGAATTGTTTGAGAAAAGCTGCTCTAATGCTCTTCATGGAGAGACAGAAGGATGAAGCATGGATCGTTATAAACTGAGATTTATGTTTTGCATAATTGTACTTTCTGGTCCAACGTGATCTTAATATTTTGTCTTGGTGGTGATTGTATAAAGGAGTTTCTAATTGGACAAAAATTTCCATTTTGTTTTGTCTAAATCACATGTTTGAGATGATTCTCTCAGATGTTATTGTTATCTTTTCTTTATTTGAAATCAGGGATTTTTTTTTCTTAAAAAAAATCCTTTGACATCTAATAAATACTCAATTGATGATAGTTAAAATTCAATATAACAAATTAGATTGGCTTGAGTAACAAAGCTTCTCATTTCATAAATAAATGATTGACGGTTCAATTTTTAACTTTTATGTATAAAACAAATATAATTGGGATACCATTTATTCTCAATGTTTTGAAAAAAATTAGTTCTTTTATTGGTTTACACAAAAAAAATTTAATATGATTTTCAAAAGCTAAAGTATTTCATCTATGGAAACTTTTTAACAAATTATATACTATATAATTTTTTTGGCCAACAATTATATATATAATTTAAATCTTAGAGGTTAAACAAATTTAAGCTTGGTACACTGTAAAATTTTTTATACAAAGACCTCATGCATCGCAAATAAATTGAACTAATGATTCATCCATTCACATGCAACGAACTTTCAGCGACACGTTACGAGGTTTCTTTAACATTTTAATCATATATATTATGTTAAATCAATAGCTCACCTTTAGCGACAGATCTAATCTAAGAACACGAATGATTATCAGTATCACAAATGCTCAAACTTTCTCTTTTTCTTGGTGAGTGTGACCTAAAGCTAACACACACTCGAGATGAAAAATAAAAAGAATGAGAAAAAGAAAAGGAATTTTGACTCCAATACTATAAAAAAATATATAAAACTTTTAATATACTACAATATAAAAATAATTCTCTAGGTATAATAAAAAATTATATTTTGGTGCCTGGTGTACTATTTAAGTTTTTTTCTTTTTAAATTTTATGGATAGATCTCAATGCCACAAGGCACCGAGATCATCCATTAATTTTACAGGAGGTCAGGCGTACTAACCTCTCTCCCCCACTTTTTTTTAGTTTTTTTTTAAATTTTATTCTTCAAATTTCTCTTTATCAAAAAATACCAAAATAAATAAATAAATAAATATAAATTATATAAATATTATATTCTAAATAATGTAAATTAATTAATTAATAGAGTATATTCTTTAATATTTCTAAAATTATATAGATTTATCTATATTTTCAAAACATAAATTTTAGTCAAACTTTTAATACAAAAAATACATTTTTATTAACTAAAATTCATATTAATATACTGAATAATTATAAAAACATAATATATTACCATTCCTTTAATATTATTAAAATTATATAAATTTTTCTCAATTTTCAAAACATAAATAAATTTTTAATTCTGTTAATAATGTAAATAGGAAGAATAAGGGAGAAAGAAAAAAAAAATATGATGGAGAAAATAAAACTAATATTTTAAATTTAAGATAATTTAAAAAGAGTTTTCTTATTTTAAAACTATAATAGAACTAAGATTTAAATTTTATAAATAAGATATTTTTAAGTGATATTTCTTTCTCTTCTATAATTTTAGTAATGTTAAAGAAAGGGTAATATATTCTTCTTTTATAATTATTCAGTATATTAATATAAATTTTAGTTAATAAAAATATATTTTTATATTAAAAGTTTGACTAAAATTTATGTTTTGAAAATATGGATAAATTTATATTATTTTAGAAATATTAAAAAATATACTCTAAAAATATTATTTTTTAAAATTATATAGGTTTATCTATATTTTCAAAACATAAATTTTAGTCAAACTTTTAATACAACAAATATATTTTTATTAACTAAAATTTATATTAATATATTGAATAATTATAAAATAAGAATATATTACCCTTTCTTTAATATTACTAAAATTATAGAAGATAGAGAAATACCACTTAAAAATCTCTTATTTATAAAATTTAAATCTTAGTTCTATTAGTGTTTTAAAATAAGAAAACTCTTTTTAAATTATCTTAAATTTAAAATATTAGTTTTAATTTTTCTATCATATTTGTTATCTCTCTCCCTTATTCTTCCTATTTATATTATTAACATAATTAAAAATTTATCTATGTTTTAAAAATTGAGAAAAATTTATATAATTTTAATAATATTAAAGGAATGATAATATATTATGTTCTCATAATTATTCAGTATAGTAATATGAATTTTAGTTAATTAAAATGTATTTTTTGTATTAAAATTTTAACTAAAATTTATATTTTGAAAATATAGATAAACCTATATAATTTTAGAAATATTAAAGAATATACTCTATTAATTAATTAATTTATATTATTTAGAATATATTATTTATATAATTTATATTTAGTTATTTATTTTGGTATTTTTTGATAAAGAGAAATTTGGAGAATAAAATTTTAAGAAAAAAAACTAAGAACAAAAAAGTGGGGGAGGGGGTTAGTGTAAGGGTCCTGACACTCTTCAAAATTAATGGGAGATCTCGATATTTTTGACACTGAGATCTATCCATAAAATTAAAAAAAAATTTAAATAGTACATCTTGGTACCTTAAACATCTCAGTGCCTAAGGGACTGAGATATAATTTTTGTTGTCTCTGGGAAATTATTTTTATATTTGTAATATATTGGAAATTTTGTATTTTTTTATAGTATTTTGGTCAAAATTGTTAACAAGGCTGACTTCCCAAGAGGGGGGTGAATTGAGAAGTTTGAAATTTTTCTGCACAAAGTGAAGTAAGTGAAGATATCACAGTATAATGAAAACAATGCGTAAAGCAGAGCAAGGTGAAAAGTAGAGATAAGGAGAAGAGAACTCAGTGATTTATCCTGGTTCGGTCTATTCTCTTGACCTACATCCAGTCCCCAAGACACATCTTGAGATTTATCCACTATACAGCAAGAATTTCAGTGGGCTTCTTGCTAAAGCCACAGTACATGAGTGTGCTCTGTTTCTGAGCTCTCTCAAACTCTCCAAGCACTTTCACTATGTGCTTCCCAATCCCCTTATGAATACCCCTCACAAGTAAATCTATCTCCTAGATGAAGAGTAGATTGATTACAATGAAATAACTCTCTTGAAAAGAGTAGATATGAAAGTTTAAGTACAAGTATAGAAGTTGAGAGGGTAAAAGCTTTTGAGAAAAGATTCAGCAGAAATTCGATATATACAAGTTTGATTCGTTACCCACAACTTCAAATGATGCTGTATTTATAGATTTAGGTCTCAAATATCCGTTAGAGACTAAATCTATCCGTTGGGGAAGTTATTCAATGGTTACTCTGAAAAACTATCCGTTTACCAACCGCATTTAATGTTTCTGACATACTGAAATTCTAATTTTGGTTGGTCAACAGACAAATTTCGAAGAAACCGAAGATTAAAGCTTCCAACGTTACAGCACGAAATTTATCTGTTCATGAAGTGAAATTCGAATTTTGAAACTTACAAAACATTTTCACAATGTGACATACGAATTTTCAAGAAGAAAGTTTTTCGATTAAGTGTGAACAGTGTTTTTAATTTTCTACAGTGCCCTCGAAATTCGAATTTTGGAAGCCCAAAATTCGTCTGTTTCCAGTACTTGAAAAGGAGGCACAGTAGTTCATTTTCTTCGAAATTCGAATGTTAAAGAGTAAAGTTCGTCTGTCAGAGAGACTCTTTTCAGACTAACTTCATCATTCGAATGTTGCAAGTTCACATCATTCGTATGTCAATGTTTCATTTCAACAGACTCAAGAACTTAGCTTCTGAAATTTGAATTTTAATGTTCAAAGTTCGTCTGTCAGAGAGCAGTTTTGAAACTTAAATCATTCTTGATCTCAGATGAATTTTAACATAGTTTCAGACGAATTTCTTCTATTTTCTCAATTTTTGTTTTGTTCAAAATTTGAATTTTGAAGACTCAAAGTTCGTCTGTTGCAAAGAAGAATCTATCAGGCTTATATGAAAATTCGAATGTTAGAAGTTCAAAATTCGTCTGTCAGAGAGCATTTATCAAACTCAATTTCATTTTGATTTCAGATGCACTTTATCATAGTTTCAGACGAATTTCTTTGGTTTTTACAAACTTCATTTTACTTGAAATTTGAATTTTGAAAGTGTGAAGTTCGTCTGTTACCAAAAGGTCTCTTTCAGACTAGATGAAAATTCGAATTTTAAACAACCAAAATTCGTCTGACAGAGAGCCATCTCTTCAGACTTATTCAGTTTTAGCTCGAAATTCGAATTTACAAAGGCAAAGTTCGAATTTCCAACTTGACAGTTTAGTTTAAACTTTCAACCTTCGTCTGTTTGTGGGTGTTTTTCAAATATTTAAAGATTTAACATAAAATCAAAGTTTGAAAACATTTTTTCTTCAAATCAAAATCTTTTACCCAATCATAACAAAAAACTAAGAATCTACAAGAGATCTAATAGCAAATACTCAGAAAATCTTCACTTTAGACAGCTTTGATCTCCTTTGATATCTTCAATCCAAGCTTTTGAAATGTTGGTTTGAAATCATCAAAACTCTTGTTTCAACAAAAATTCCAAAAGAAAGAGTGGAGTTATCATATTATATCAATGAACAAAAAGGAAATGAAAAAGTTTCAACTTATGCATTCTAATTTCTAAAGCACTTAAAATCACTTATCATTAAACTTAAACTAGTATAGTTAGAAACCTCATTTCAGCTAATGCTAAATTTCAAAGCAAACACATATCATGATTATTTCATATAATGATGATATTTTATATTGGAATTTGGATCTTTTTTTTTTAATTCTCATTCCGTATGCTCATCACCATGATGAGCACCAAATGCTCATCATCAAAACTAAATCTGGACCGTTTAGTTTTAATTTGAACGGTTCAGATTTAAAATTTTTATTTTAATTTTTTAATAATAACAATATTTTAAAAAAATGACAATTATAAAATTATTTCTATTTTATATTCTATACATAATAAAATAAAAATATAATACTAAAGTAAAATTAAATTTAGACTATTCAATTTTAATCAAGATGATCTAAATTTGATATAAGCATCCGGTGCCCATCAGATGAGCATAGAATGAAAATTTCTTTTTTTTCTAACGTTTCTTTTGGAAGTGTGGCCTACATCATCACCTTGTAAGAAATCAGCTTTTGTTAAAGTGAGAGGCCATAATGTAATGATACTTTTGACTTTGAAAATCCGGTGATTTCTTTAATCTTTCTTTACCAATTTATAATTGAAAAGGTCTTCATCTATCAATTATTAGATACATTAAGTTTAAACATATAAATATATAACTATGTCCTAAATAATATTAGGGTCATATTTTAAATATTATCAAGTTTAAATAATATCAGTTTTTCCAATATAATTTTGATATCACAAATCATATTTTGTTCTTGACACGAGTTATAAAAGTGACACTTACCATGGTAATGGTGTAAACTATCATCTTGTATCTAGTTTTAAGGATTTAGTTTGAAGATAAGATATTGTCTTTTTGCTTGGATTATTATGGTGAGACAAATTTCTGCCGCAATTTTACTACTTCCTTCTTAGCTAAATATTAGATATTTTACTGATCCTAAATATATAATCATTTACAATATATGAGATAGTATTTATTATATATTTTTTAAAAAATACTCATATTTAATGTATCTAGAAAGAAAAAAAGAGATTAAATAAGAATAGGTTTAGAAAAATATTATGATTTTTGGAGAAATCGAGATAGTTAATTAACTTTAACACATATTCTTAATTTACATGATCTTTATATCAATGACGGGAGAAAGTGTTTATTATTGTTGAGTTTTAAAAAGTATTTTGCAACACCTTAATTTAGACCTATTTTCTCATGTTTTAGACCAATATAGAGTATATTTATGCATAATTAGAAACTTAAATCAAATAAAAACTAAAAACAGAATTTTCAATAATTTGGATACTGTTCATTTGATATTTTCCCTTTACCGACCAAACTTTGAAAATTCATAATTAATTCAACAAAAATGGAATCAAAGTGATTCAAGTCTCTAAAAATAGCTTAAATCATTGTCTACATGAAAAAAAAAAAGAAACAAAGTAATTACTAGGTCAATTTATATAGTTTAATTCCCAAAGTTATTGTACATTTCATCATCTTTCACCTTCCTAGGGTTTTAACCTTAGCTTTAAAAATTTATCTATCATTCTATCCTATGTCAATTTGTGAATTCTTTATGTCATTTAAAAGCCTTACATGTCTACTTTTCATACATATATTTATTCAAGTTTGTATGGGGCATAGTATCGTCTTAAACTATTAAGAGTCAGAACACTATTTTTACTAGAACAATTTTAGGAAACTTGTAAATCTCTAGTTATATAGCTCTAATTACTTTCAAATTAGTGGAATCTTAAACTTATGATATAAATCTTTTCATACATATAAACTAAATTTTTTGAGCTCTATTCGATTTTATGCTACCTTTTTAATTAAACAGTCCCTATGGTCTAAACTTTCAGTTTTCCAACTCTATCATGTTCTGAATCTTAACTTCAAAAATTTACTATAAATCATGTATTTAGCCAAATTGTGTGATCTTTGATCATTTGGAAAGTTCATTCTCTCTGATGTAAGAGCATATTTATCATTTATGTATCATTCTTTGTTCCATGTGAACAATACCTACATTTCCATCATAGTATTCAGTTTGAGTGTTTTCATTCATAACTCAACAATATAACTTTTATAAAACATTTACGTCATCAATCATTATTCCAAATCCATACCTAACAATTTATAATGATCAAAGAAACATAATGGTGTTAAGGTACAGATTTAGTAACATATACATAACTTTACATATTATTTCAAACTACAAAATCATAACTTGAAAACAATATCATGCATCATCCTCCTCATTCTTTCTCCTTAGCACTCTTAACTCCTTTTTGTCATAGCTTGAGCCTAGTCATGCTGATCATTTGGAAAGGTGAGATTCAAAAAATCTCAATAATAATAACTCATTCATACATTCAAATTATCATATAAATCATGGAAATATCATAAAAATATCAATGAAACACTTGAAACTTTTAATGTCATAACACATTATAAAAATTTTGGTAGAGTTTCATTTTGAAAAATGAACATTCAGAGATCATAAGCATCATCAAACAACTCAACCAATCAACACAAAGTATCATTATAAACATATATCATAGTAACAAGTTCATGAAATTCAAATTTAATGACATAAAGCATAAATAGGTAAATTATTACCTTATGAATTTTCTTTCTTGGTAGACCACTTCCAATCACTTCTCCATCTTCTTTGAACCTTAATATATCATAATATAGGATCATAAGCCAATAATTTATGAAGCTAAATCACAGAGTGCTCACCTAAACTTAAAATTTCCAAATTGATTTTCTTATAGTTTTTCTTTAAACAAACACTTGTATTTACCTAATTTGAACTCAAGGATTCCATTTTTTGCATCAAAACAATGGAATTCTAACTCTAAATGGAACCTCTGATCTGGCCGAAACCCTTCACTAAAGAGGAAGAAATGATTTTCATGCTATTTAACCTCAATCCTTTGTAAATTCTTGTTTTCCTTACTAGTTCATGATTTCTTTTGAATTTCTTGCATGAAAACTCATCTCTCTCCCTCTTTAAGGCTTGGCTGAACTCCATGGATGGCAAGAGGAAGAAGAGCACTCTTTTAAACTATCACAACTACCTTAAAACACAAGCTAGATGCAATAGAACTTTACCTTTGCACTTGAATCTCCAAGTCTTCTTTCTTGCCTTTCCTTTTCTCTTCTCTTCTCTCTCTTCTTTCCTCATGTCAAATGCATCTTGCTTCTACAATTTTATAGATTCTAAACTCACTTAAAACCATTTAATGCATGTCTTAGAAGATAGCGATCAAATAAATGAATAGTGACTTTGATTACTTGTCAACTTGAGTTAGTTTGTGAAATATTCTTCATTAATCAATTAAACAAATTCCCACCATATCCTAGCAGTTGTATGTCACGCCATATTAAGGGTAATTTTATTCAAAATTACTTTATAATTTTTATTAATTCAAAATAATCTTGATCCATAAATTTTACTAATACCGATTAATTACTTTTACCGTAATTCATCATTTTATTGGTATCAAATTATTCTAAATTTAGTTTCGATTTAAACTCATTATCTTATTCCAAAATATATTCAGGTAAGGTCCATATTTTATTTCTATTTCAGTATTGCATTTTGTGGTCCACAACTTCTTTTTTGATATAATAATCGCCAATGATAATTATAAATTCATATAGACTTAATTAGTTTCTAAGTAGTATTCTATTGAGTTTGGCTTGTTGCAAGTTTCATTTTGACAAAAATTTTAAAAATTATAGAATTGTCCTTGACTCAAGGCAAAATTATAATTTTTAATTTTTTCAAGTTATTCACTGTATGTTTTCTAGGAACTTATATGCAACTAATTATTCCCTTTTAAAGACTAAATTATAAATAATAATTCTTCCTCAGGTTAAATTGTAATTTTTCACATTTTATTTTCTTAGAAAAAATTTTCCCTTCTCAATAAAAATACAAATACTTATTGTTTTCGATAATTTGTCGTAATTTCCTCAAAAATCAATTTTTAATAATTCTTTTCCTGCAAATTGATCTATCTTTCAAGATCTCCTAATTAAATAATACCTATACCGTTATGCTCAGCTCGTTAAAATTTTTATTCAATTGGTATATTATATAATTCCTTGTTCTAGAATTAATTTCTATTAAAAATCAAATATAATTTTTTCTAAAGACAATATGGAAAATTTATTCCAATGAAGAATCAAATATAGGTAATAACTATCTTATTTTGATTTCTTGCTTTTCATACATCTCATACCACATTTCCATATCTATATTCATACGATGACATTTTTTACAAAATTTGGGATACTACATTTTCAAAAGTAATATAAAGATATGCATGCTAATCAAACAAAACATTACATTTTATAGGCTTTTAATTAAGTAATATTGGAATATTAAGAAAATAATGATAAAAATGGTAGAATATATTATTCATATCATGAAATATATAACATATATCATAGTCAATACATATCCAATCAGAAATATGTTTTTTCCCAGAAACATTGTTTCATAGTTTATTTAGTATTTTTTTTTTGGATTACAACGATCAAACTAATAGTTCGATATAATGAGCGAAATCAAATCCGCAACCTTCAAAAACCTTCATACCACTATGTCACAAAGGCATTGATATAGTTTATTTAGTTTTGATTACACATAAAATCCAAGCTCTAAACAGATTGGTCCAACCAAAAAACAAAAGGTCTAAATAGGTATGACACTTGCATTAAAAAATATTACTTGACTCGGAATTCTTAAGCCATCCATCAATATTTATTATATAAAATATAACATGAAAAAATGTTATAATCCTAAAGTCAACTATTTTACAACAAACTCTAAACTATTCATGATTGAGATCTTTATAGCACTAAATACAATATAGAATATATAGTAATTTTCAAATTTTTAGGATATGGATGCAAGGAATATTTATACATATATAATATTATTTATGTAATTATTTATATATAATTAATAAATCTACCCATTAAAAGAAAAATAAGTATTAAATATTCTAAAACTTATATTATAAATGTTAAAATAAATAATAAAATATTTATAACAACTCCAAAAAATCATATTTTACTGTAAAAATTTGAAGCGATATATATAGGTATAAAGTGATATGGATAGATATATATGCATAAATATAGTACGTGTATTATATTGTGTACCGGATATGAATGCATCTATCTTTTTAAAGTATCAGTGCTTCATAGATTGAGATTAATATTGGCTGGGTTTGTAGTGACGAATCTAGGATTGCATATATAGGGGGGCTAAATTGAAAACAAAATGTAAAATGGGGTGTTAAAAATCTATTTTAAAATTTTTTACCAGAAAAAAATAATTTTTGTATAGAGCAGCTGATGTATGCGGGCAAGTGTGGTGCTTGGCCGCTCTACATCCACCTCTGTGGATTTACAATCCCATATTCATATGACATAAAGCGGCAAGTGAAAGCAATTCAAGCATGAACCAATCCAAAATCTGATTGTGATTGAAAAGAATTTCCTTCGACTGACAATTTGCAAAAATGAGAAAAAATAAATATAAGACTATACTTTCTTTTTTTTCGAACAGGATGACTATATACTTATATAATTAAGTCATTTTGTTGTCTCTAAGTCCACTGTAGTGAAACACATGTTGTAATCTCGTCCAAGAAAAAAACAGATTTTGGGCTCCAAGACTATTTCATTTTTGGGCTTCCAAATGAAATACTATAATATAGTAATTAAAAATCTAGTGCAGTTATTATCGAAAAAAATCTAGTGCAGTTATGAGCCGGAAAAAAAAAAACACTAGTGAAGTAGTCCATTTCCTACTTTTCACTACTGTTGGAGAACCAACTGTGGAGCCGAGTTATCCGGACTTGAGATTATTTGTTCGCCAGTTTTCGTTAAATCCAATTCTTCTTCCACCAACCACGGCTAGCTCGGTGATCTGTTATTCTCTATTTATTCATATAACATGTATTTAAAAAATTAGTTAATAGTTTTAATATTTTTAAAAATTAACATAATTTTTTAAAATTATTCTTATTAAATTATACTTTCTCTGATCTTTAATATAAAATTATTTTAATTAAATCATAAGGATTAAGAATGAAAATTAAAGTTAATTAATTATCTCGTTTTCTCCGAAAATTTTAATATTTTTTCAAAATTACTCTTATTTAATTTTTTTATTTTTTTTTTGGATATATCAAATAGGAGCATTTTTTGAAAATATATAATAAATATTACCTCATATATTATTTTATATTTAGTACCAGAACCAAATACCCTATATTTAGGATCAGAGAGAGTAACTTATATTAATTATATCTCTTTTAATCTCTTTTCATTATAACTCTTTTGTATATTTTCAAGAAGGATAAAAATGATAAACAAATATTAAATGCTCCATAAATTTCATAAAATAACTTATATTTTGAAATTTTAATTCTTTAAAAATATATTTTATAATAGAAAATAGAAGGAGTATTAATTTAATCAGTGGTTTTGAATCTTATCTGACCTAACCTGAAATAGATAGAGTTTAAAGTTAAAATTTAAAGTGACTTTTGGATAGCAGGTGATTCAATAAAAAAAGTCCAATTCTTATTCCTACTTTAATTCATTTAGATGACTAAATATTTTCCTAATCTTGGGTATATTTAACTTTTAAACATGCAAGGAGTATTAGAACTTCTTTTTTTTTTTTTTATAAACCGGAAAGAAAAAATAAAAATTGAAAATTACTAAAGGGGCATTCGGAGAATCGAATATCCTTCATGTGTTTTTAAGATAAATTACCATAAAAAAGGATTAAATTGTACACAATCCAAGAAAAAAAAGATTAAATTGTAAAAAACTATCTGAAATTTGAGTTATGTATAAACAATTCCCCTAATTTAGAAATTTTCCCAAGCTTTTAAATTTTAATTTGTCCAAATAATCTCTAGTCATTAATTAATTTATTATTTCACTAATATAATACAGCATGATATATCAGTGATGATATATCTTCTTCAATTTAAATTTTTCTCGTGTCAATGACCCTTTAAGTTTTAAATCATGTGCAGGCAAATTTTCTGCCATATTAGTGAAAAATTAACTACAAGAAAGTTATTTAAAATAAATTTAATGATTTAATAAGTTTCATTATAAGGTTTAAATATAAAAAACGTCATTTATACATAATCCAAAACTCAGTATGCAACTTAGCCCCATATAGATAAGGTATTATATTTACAATAAAAGATTATAACCATGATTATCTCTAAAGAATGTTGTCAACTTTTCTTTAAAAAAAAACTTTAATATAATAAAAGATTATATTTATAACCAAGATTATCTCTAAAGAATGTTGTCAACTTTTTTTTAAAAAAAAAACTTTAAAGAATATGGCAAAAAAAAAAGCACAGTGAACAAATTACATGGTTCCACGTGGATTATTATCCGTGTAAACGACATACTATCCATGAACGTCACCGACCTCAAGGGGTATACTCGCTATATAATGCTTACGGCCAGGGCAAATATGGAAAATTGAATTGTGACGCAATTTCGATCAATCTTCGATGCTTCATGCCTTCTCTTTTGTTCACCTCCCTCCCTCTCTCTCCTAGGTATTTACCTGGATTCGATCCTTGACCCGCGCAGTCACCGCCGGTCGCCGGCAGGTTGGGTTCAACGCGCCACCCCTTATGGTATCTCCAACCATGGAGATCGCTCATGAACCACCGCCTTCTCATGATGATACCGCAAACGCCGCCGAGAGCCCTCTAAATTCTTCTCCTTCTTCATTTTCTTCTTCTTCTTGCTCCTCTTCTTCGTCGCCTCTTGGTTTGAAGGAAAAGGAGAACGAAGCGAGCGCGTCCACGTCGGCCAAATACGACGATGAAGACGAGGAGGAAGAGGACGTCTGTCGGATATGCCGGAACCCTGGTGATGCTGAAAATCCTCTCCGATACCCATGCGCGTGTAGCGGGAGCATCAAGTTTGTGCATCAGGATTGTCTTCTTCAGTGGCTTAATCATAGCAACGCTCGTCAATGCGAGGTTTGTCCTAACCCCCCCTTCCCTTGTAGATCATACACCTTATATTGCAGTTTGACGATCGCGTGTTAATGGGGTTATTTGTTAGGAATTTACAGAGGGATCAATTGAATCTATTGGCTTTACCTTACTGTATTTCTTGAATTTCTGATCCATATCTTAGTTAGTTGGTGCATATTTAGATGATTAGGTTAGTAGTTCTGTTTGTTAGCAATATATATGTATCTGTATGGCATATGTTTGACAAATGAAGGTAAATCTTCCCCTAACTTGAAATCAGGTCTGCTATGCCGTGAGGAATAATTATAAGCACAGCCTGATTTACGTCTAATCTTGTTACCTTAAACTAGTCAGTCACCAAAGCCAAACATTCTTTGGTCAGCAGCGCAGGTTGTCATTCATTATAATCAAAGTTTAGGAAAGGAACAAGAACAACTGTTGAACCTGAAAGAGTAACTTGAAGACCGACATGCTAGACTTTTAAGGATACAATAGGGAAAATGATGCATGTGCTATGCTAGGAAGTAGGTATTGCTTTGCATCCACACCAAACATTTCTAAGACTCTAATGCTTCCCCTTAAATGTATGCAGTATATTTGAGACCTTTCTTCTCTCTTTTGGTGTATTATTCATGAATGCACTTCAAATGTGCTGCAGGTCTGCAAACATGCCTTTTCATTCTCTCCTGTTTATGCTGAGAATGCTCCCGCCAGGCTACCCTTTCAGGAATTCATCGTTGGAATGGCCATGAAAGCATGCCATGTTCTGCAATTCTTTTTGCGCCTGAGTTTTGTGCTATCAGTGTGGCTCCTTATTATACCTTTTATTACATTTTGGATTTGGCGATTAGCTTTTGTGAGGAGCTTTGGTGAAGCCCAGAGGTTATTCTTAAGTCATTTATCTACTGCAGTTATTCTGACTGATTGCCTACATGGTTTCCTACTTTCTGCAAGCATTGTGTTCATTTTTCTTGGGGCTACTTCTTTGAGGGATTACATAAGGCATTTACGAGAAATTGGAGGACAGGATGCAGATAGAGAAGATGAAGTGGACAGAAATGGGGCCCGAATTGCCAGAAGGCCTGCTGGACAAGCTAATCGCAATGTTGCTGGTGATGGAACTGGTGAGGATGTTGGTGGAGCTCAAGGGATTGCGGGAGCGGGTCAAGTTATGAGAAGGAATGCAGAGAATGTTGCAGCACGGTGGGAGGTGCAAGCAGCACGTATTGAGGCTCATGTGGAGCAAATGTTTGATGGTCTGGATGATGCTGATGGTGCTGAGGATGTACCATTTGATGAACTTGTGGGCATGCAGGGTCCAGTTTTCCATCTGGTTGAAAATGCTTTTACTGTAAGTGTTTTACCCCGCTGTGAATGTTGCTATCCGTTTCTGTAAATGAAAAAGGGCATGCTGATCTGGACAATTTAAGCTTACCGAAACACACTATATCCTAACCATGCTCTGCCTTATTTCTTAGCAATTCTGATCCTGAGTTTCTGCTAGTTTTCCTAGCTTGGCCTTTCAACCTCAGGATGGGAGCGGTTATTTGTTGTTGTACTGAATACATTGTAGGTTAAAGGCCATCTTCATTCTTGTGGATGAAAGTTCTGAGTGCCTGCATGTATAATTGCAACAATTCCATTGTAGCTCTGACCACTTATTATATTATTTTCATTCTAACGTATCAATACTGTTCATATCCAGACATTGTGTGTTTTTGGTTTCAAGAACCTCAACTTGTTGCTAAAATTGGTTCTGGCTGAGCTTTCATTATCAAACAAAGCATTATTTGTTCCTTTTTAACCATTTATTTTGCTTCTTTTAATTGTTCACTGTATTCATGTTATAGCTTCTTTTATATTGCAATTTGTATCTTGTTCCCATTACCATACTGTGAAAATAACTAGACTTGTTAATGGCTCCTTCTCTATGCAGGTTCTTGCTAGCAATATGATTTTCCTTGGCCTTGTGATCTTTGTGCCCTTTTCATTGGGTCGCATCATACTCCATTATCTATCTTGGTTCTTTTCAACTGCTAGTGGTCCTGTATTGTCAACTGTCATCCCACTTACAGATACAGCTCTGTCCCTAGCAAATATTACATTAAAAAATGCATTGACTGCTGTTAAAAATTTATCTTCTGAAACTCAAGAAAGTGGACTGATTGGCCAGGTAGCGGAAATGCTGAAAGTGAATGCAAGTGGATTAAGTGAAATGTCTAAAAACATTAGTGATAATGTTTCAGCTGATCTCTTGAAAGGAGGGTCAATTGGAACTTCAAGGCTGTCTGATGTTACCACTCTAGCTATTGGATATATGTTCATATTCACTCTACTTTTCTGCTACTTTGGCATTGTTGCTTTGATTCGCTACACAAGGGGTGAGCCTTTAATGATGGGAAGGTTCTACGGTATTGCTTCTGTAGCAGAGACAATTCCGTCTCTTTTCAGGCAGTTTCTGGCAGCAATGAGGCATTTGATGACCATGGTTAAGGTTGCTTTCCTTCTAGTTATTGAACTGGGGGTGTTCCCTTTGATGTGTGGATGGTGGCTTGATGTCTGTACCATAAGGATGTTTGGAAAGACAATGGCTCACAGAGTTCAGTTCTTCTCTGCTTCTCCTCTAGCAAGCTCATTGGTTCATTGGGTTGTAGGAATCATCTACATGCTACAAATTAGCATATTTGTCAGCCTTCTTAGAGGGGTACTTTTTTTCCCCATTTAGTAACATGGCAATATTCTTAGAGCCTTTGTTTTATTTATACATCTTGTTCTAACATTGTTCACTGCCGATGGCAGGTTTTGCGCAATGGGGTTTTGTACTTCCTTCGAGATCCTGCTGATCCCAACTACAATCCATTCCGTGATTTGATTGATGATCCTGTTCACAAGCATGCTCGCAGGGTTCTGTTATCTGTTGCAGTTTATGGAAGTTTAATTGTGATGCTTGTATTTTTACCTGTTAAACTGGCCATGCGGATGGCCCCTTCCATTTTCCCACTTGACATATCGTAAGCTGCGCCCTTCATTTCTAATGGACACTGTTGAGCATATGGAAGTGTTAAAAACAATTGTTAACGTCCAATGTGCATGTTTTTGCAGGGTATCTGATCCATTCACTGAAATTCCAGCTGACATGCTTCTCTTTCAGATCTGTATCCCATTTGCTATTGAGCATTTTAAGCTGAGGACAACTATTAAGTCCCTTCTGCGCTACTGGTTTACAGCAGTTGGTTGGGCACTTGGTTTAACTGATTTTTTACTTCCTAGACCTGATGAGAATGGTGCTCAAGAAAATGGAAATGGGGAGCCAGCTAGGCAGGATAGGCTACACGTTGTACAAGTAGGGGTACCCAATCAGGGAATGGTGGCCTTTGCAGGCAATGAAGTGAACAGGGGAATTCTTGCATCGGGAGACTTGAACGTTGGAGATGACTTTGAAACTGATGAACAATCTGATTCTGAGTGAGTCCTTGATTGATTGGAGTCTTATTCTTTCCTCTTTTATTTGTCTTTGCATCATGAAATGTGTGAAAACTCTAGTTTTAGTCCCCAGTTTCTTTATGTGCTGATGCTTAGCTGATATACTCACTTTGACTTTAGCAGTTATGGTTTTGTGCTTTGCATTGTACTGTTGCTGTTGGTTGCTTGGATGACTTTACTTGTGTTCAACTCTGCCCTGATAGTTGTACCAATTTCACTTGGGCGGGCACTTTTCAATGCCATTCCTCTTCTGCCTATCACTCATGGCATTAAGTGTAACGGTATGGTGATTGTTGATTTTCTTTTGATTGGCATGTCTCAAAGCTTTGGATGAGTTTGTAATTTTATTTCCTTTTGATAGATTTGTATGCTTTCATCATTGGAAGCTATGTCATTTGGACGGCTGTTGCTGGAGCTAGATACTCGATTGAGCAAACTAGGAAGAGGAGGGTTTCAATTTTACTGAGCCAAATCTCTAAGTGGTGTGCCATTGTTGTTAAGAGTTCTGCTCTTTTGTCTATATGGGTAAGAATGATTCTGGTTGCTGTTTCTGTTACCAACCTCAACTTTCCTTTGCTTTTGCATAGGTTTGTCTCAACATATTGATCAGTTCTTGCATATTGTTATTTTCTTCAGATATTTGTCATTCCAGTGCTAATTGGGCTCCTCTTTGAACTCTTGGTTATTGTACCAATGAGAGTTCCGGTGGATGAAAGTCCAGTGTTCCTCCTTTATCAAGACTGGGCTTTAGGTCTTATTTTCCTTAAAATATGGACTAGATTGGTGAGTTTATCTTTACAAGGTGCTTCTTTTTTGTGGATATTATTGGTCTATAGCAAATTAGCTTTATATTTTCAGGAAAAATATATTTAATTATCAGTTTGCTTTTAGGCTCCTAGAGATGTTGTCTATAAATTATGGCAGATGAGAACTCCCCTTCCCCTAAATTCAGAGTGGAAAGGTCTTACATATTATTCTCTTGTACTATAGTGAAGTAATTGAGGTTAATGGGCCTTGCTGCATTGCTATTTCATTAAACGTTAGATTCTATACAAGTTAGTTGATCTCATGTCTACTGTTTGGCCATCACTTTCTAATAGGATGTGTTCGTTTGATCAAGCCATTTGTGAAAAGCTGGACTAATTGAATCTTTTCCTTACAAAGTATATATTGAGATGTCATCTTGGTTATTTGTTGCTTATTCTTGATCCCCTCTCAATGTGTTGACATTGATTTTTCTCATCTTATATATGGGCTAGTTGACTCTGTGACTTCCCATTCTTAATTTTTTCTTGACTCATATATAGGTTATGCTGGACCACATGATGCCCCTGATGGATGACAGTTGGCGAGTAAAATTTGAGAGGGTGAGGGAGGATGGTTTCTCGAGGTTGCAAGGTCTTTGGGTCTTGAGGGAGATCGTGCTTCCTATCATAATGAAACTGTTGACAGCATTGTGCGTTCCGTATGTTTTAGCCAGAGGAGTATTTCCGGTGTTTGGGTACCCCTTGGTGGTCAATTCTGCTGTATACCGGTTTGCCTGGTTGGGTTGCCTCTCAGTCAGCCTTTTGTGTTTCTGTGCCAAGCGGTTCCATGTCTGGTTCACAAACCTTCATAATTCAATACGTGATGACCGCTATTTGATTGGTCGCCGGTTGCATAACTATGGAGAAGTTGACAAGGCAAATGAAGCCGGAACTTCGACAGGCACTGAGAATACTAATTTACTCGGCACTGTTTTGATACCACATGACCGTGAAGCAGATGTTGGACTCCGTCTGAGGCATGCAAATCGGCAGGGAGGCTGAATTCTATTTCCCGTGGGATGTATTTTAGGTTAAGAGCGAAGTTTTTAGGTTAAGCCTCAGGAGATATATATATATATATATATATATTTGTTCTGCACAAAAGCCTCAGGTTAATTGAATCATCAGTGATGTGATGCATCTGGGTTTGATAGATGATTTGTTCTCGTACTGTTTAAATTTACTGATGAATGGCTTTGCATCTATGTATGTCGGTCCCCTGATACATTATTATGCGAGAGTGCAACAGAATTCTCGCGAGGCTAGATTTATTTCTTCAGTTAGATATTTGTAAAGTACTCCCTTATGTCGCATTCTAGGAGACTTATGTATTACTAAATGTAGGTTAGAAGTTTAGAGTAATAATTACCTTACTTTTTAAATGTGCTTATTTTTTCAATTTTCAATGAATAAAATGTGGATGGTCTGAATTTGTGATATTTATTTGGTACAAAAATGAAAATTTTATTAATTTTAAAATAATTTTAATTATAAAATGATTTTTTTTTGGTTTTGATGAACTGGTGAAAGTGATTCATGTTCCATTTAGTTCTAGATACGAATCATATTTTAGAACAATTTAATGAAAGTGATTCATGTTCCATTTAGTCCTTAGATCGATTTGTTGGTATTATTAAGTCACTTTGAAAGGATTTATGGAACATTAATTGTGGTATTTTAAGAACATTTTTTATTAATTACTTTACGAAGAATATATGTTATTCAAACGTATTATATTTATTAGGGGCTTAGACAACCAAGGACCGGGAAAGTATAAATAGATGCTAGGCAAAAGCTCATTAATTTTTCTTTTACCAGGCATGGTTTTTCCCCCTCCACATCAGAAGGTTTTTACAACTATACTCCATTGTATCCCTTACCTCATGAGGTCAGTTGGCTTTGTCGGGAATTATTTTCTGCATTGAATATTTTATGCAAATTCAAATTTAGCTAAGAAATATACAAATAAATCTTCACAAAGAATGCATTAATTACATGTACCCAAGAAAATTATATATACAAACACACAAGATGTCATTTTTAGAAACTAGAAATTGATGATCAAAATATCTGACAATAGTAGATTTTTTCCTCTTCCGGACAGTTGACACTTGGATTGTTACTTAGCCGCGAAAAACAGAAACCGAGTGCGCCACCTCCGTTTCAATGCCTGCGCTTCACGTCTTCACAGCTTAAACTCACCAAACATATTGATGCCACCAAATGAGATGAACGACAAATTAATTGATTACGCAATCATGATTCCAAGCAATCATAAGGTATCAATTATAAAGCAGAATGAAATCAACGTTGATAGGGATCCTTCAACCGAAGGGAGATGATAAATAACAGACCGAAGGAAGGCAAGTACCTACTATGGTGAAACAAACTCAACCTGAAAACTTAGTCATCGCCATGCCTAAAATAACAAGCCATCATCGTTTAATCCAAAACATAAAACTCTCAAGAAACAAGATTGTCATTGAGTGATAATGAAGCCAGTTGGTCCACGGCTCCGCCAGCTTGCTGCTGCTGAGCAACATTCCTCAGAACATCCATTGCCTCAGCCACCTTTGATTTCAGAGCCTCGGGTGATTCAAGCAAGTGCAGAACCTCAGGCTGATCCATCTCCAGAAGCATGCCTGTCACTTTTGCCGCATTATCGGGCTCCAAGTGTTCCACAAGAGGGTAAAGGTTCTCACCCAGCATCTACAAAGTCAACAGCCATATATAGGTCAGTATTTAATAGATTAATCAAGCTGGGGCACATAATGGCCAAAAAAAAAAAAAGCTAGGGCTCATATAAACATGGCAATATCATAAAAATTAGCTTTGAAGAAAGATATCTACCGTCCTCTGCTGCTCAGCAGTAGCATTTGCCAAGGCAGAAGCCAAAGCCCCAATAGGAACTTGCTGAGGCACTGCTGCATCACGAATTGGCATTCCACCAACATCATATGGGACAGAAAACATGCCTCCAGCAACCCCCGGCATGGGAACATCAGGCAGACCCCTGCCAGGAGGATATCGGTACATGCGCCCCCTTGGAAGCATCTGTCATCCCCAAAACTATCAGGTAAATGTGTTTCTAACAGGATAGATGGCTTACAAGAATACATGAAGAAATTTTACTAACCTGCTGCTGGATTAGTGGAACTGGCTGCTGGCTCTGCTGGACTGCCCCTGCACGTCTTCCACCTGGACGCTGGCCCTGCTGCCCTTGCTGAACCATTGGCACAAAGAAATTTGGCATAGGACCTCCTCCAGGCCTCATTCCAGGTACAAGTTGTTGTTGATAACCAAATCCAGGCTGATCCAAGAGCCAGGTATGACATGAGAGAGTTCAAGACAATGACAAATTTAATCCACAACATGAAGAATACAATAAGATGAGTTTGGATAAAAATAAGATGAACAGTATCAAGTAGAAAACTCCAAGTCATGAAGAGTTGACCATGTTATAGAGCAAGTAGGAATAGCAAAGAAGGAAATACCTGCGAAGGAATGATTGCAGGAGGGCCTTGACCATAAAATATTTGTTGTCCAATACCTGGACCGCCAGGGGGGTACATTGGCACACGGGGAGCTACAGATGGTGCCATTGCAACAGGCCGCATTTGAGCAAATTGAGCCTGCACAAACAGGATGAAATCAGCATATAAAGTCTTGATAGTCAGTCAAAGGCATATTCAGTAACCATATAAAATACAAACCTCAACATATCTTAAATCATCAAGTTGATGCTGCAATAAGATCCAAACCACCATAACTCATATTTCATATCCCAGATCACAGACTACTAGGATTTTCCTTGGGAAATAACGACAAAATAGGTAAAAAAAAAAAAGCCCAATACATCTACTTTGCTTCTAATCTATACACAAATCCTAACTTAATGTAGCTAAGCACGCCTTTCTGTACATGTAGATAAAAATGGCACAAAAAATAACTCAACTTCAGACAGGACATACCTGCAGTCTAGCTCTTCTATCTTCTTTACGTTGGGCTAGAGCAACATAAAGAGGCTTGCTTACCACCATTTTTCCATTCATCTCCAAAAGCTATAAAATGGGGGGGAAAAGAATAAATAATCATATCATCTAACTACTAAGAAAATCACCTTCAACACGGAAAATTTTATCTTGACTTACAGCTCTGGAAGCCTCTTCAGGAGTTGAGAATGCAACAAACCCTGATCCTCGGCTTATCCCATTGGGGTCTCTCATAACCTATCAAGTTAAAAAGGGATATTTTTAGTGACTCCACAAGTCAAGAGTTAGTGTGAAACCAAAAATGATCCTACATACCTTGCATGAGGTAATGTTACCAAATGGAGAGAAGAGCTCTCTAAGTTTATCATCACCAATGCTATCATCTAAATTTTTAACATATAAGTTAGCCCCTTGATATTTATCAGCAGCTTCTTTCATGCTCTGCTCAAATCGAAGTTTCAATTCAAGCTCCCTTTCAGATTTCTTTTGAGCTTTTCCAACATACCATTCCTTGTCATCAATTTTCTTCCCGTTCAGAGAATCGACAGCCCTAGCAGCATCATCAGCATTCTCAAAGTTCACAAATCCAAAGCACTTAGATTTTCCATCCGCATCTCTCATCACTACAGCACTTGTAATTGTTCCAAATTCACCAAAAATTCTCTTTAAATCTTCATCACTGGTTGACTCAGATAAATTCTTTACAAAAACATTGTTAAATTTTGTTTTATCAACAGCACTTTCTCTCTCTTGTTTACGAAGGAAGGGTCCCACATACACCTGTTTATCATTCAACAACATACCATTCAACTTCTCTATGGCCTTTTGAGCAGACTCCTCATTATCAAATTGCACAAAGCCATAGCCCTTTGACTGGCCAGATGAATCTGTAGCTACTTTGCAAGAAAGGATATTTCCAAAGGCAGAAAAGGTATCATGCAAAGCTTTGTGATCAATTGCCTTATCCAGATTCTGCAATGATCCAGCAAATATAGAAAAACAGGGGCATTAAACAAAGGGCCACTTCAGGGTTCTAACACCAAGGGGAAAAAAAAGTCAAAACATGTATACCTTAATAAATATATTTCCAGCCCCACTTCTTCGAATACTAGGATCCCGATGCGAAAACATAATACGGATGGGCTTGTTATTAAGAGGAGTGAAGTTCAGCAAATCCATTGCTCTGGCAGCTGTAGACAAGTGATATGAAATTTTTTTTATGAAAATGTTATAAACAGCTTAATAGCAAAATAAAACTGAGTTAAACATCACACAGAAGGTGTCTAAATTTGATGTTTTCACAATTTCAACCGCATAATAGAAGCTACAATACAACTAAACACTAACATTCAAAATCCATGATGAACTTGTTTAAACGAAGATCAAGCCAACTGCCATTAAGTAGATAAGAATCTCAATAATTAGGTACTTAGCCTTATATCCATTATGCCCAATTTGCCAATAACATCTTGCCACATGGATTATTTTTTTCAATTCATCAATTAACCTTCTAACTCTATTAATATAAAGACAAAAATAAAAACCTAATTTGCATCTTCTCCCTTGGTTCTCAAATGGCGTCCCCTCCATCCCTCCCTCTACCACTCTCAAACTTGGTGTTCCATATGTCAATGTAAATATATTCGCAGCACAAAACTGTTACCTATAATGGTGCTTTTGTGAATCCCACCCCTTAGCCTTGATTTGCTATCAATATATATATAATAATAATAAAAGAAAACTTTGCTTTTGGGCATTCAATAGAGCATGCCTGAAGCTTCCTGAATTTCTTTTGATTTCTTAGGATCTCACTCCCAACCAGGAATAAGCAATATAAAAGATGCATCCACGAGTAATTAGGAACACAAAAAGAGAAATGACTAGGAAATATATGCAACCACAAACGAACAAGCAACACTGATGCTTGGAACAAGAGTGCAATGGCAAGATGAGGGAAGCAAATTGGGTTTTTTTTTAATCTTTAACAGATAACAGCAGAGTAAGAGAGGTTAATTGATGAGTTGGAAAAAATAATCCATGTGGCAAAATATTATTTGCGAATTGGACACAATGGATATAAGACCAAGCACCTAAGTTTTGTCCAATTGTAAATTAGGATTTCAAAAGTGAAAGTCTGCAGTTATTATCAATTAAACTCTTGTTTCCAATTGTTTGGGTTCAAACTGAACAATAATTGTGACACATGCGCCAGTCCTACATCATGAGTCATGCTGATAAACTCATCTTGGCTTTTAGACAAGGAAGTATTATGAATATATATTCATGAAAACAGTCTACAATTGAAAAGCACTAACCCTATTTCACAACACTGCAAGACCAAATAATTATACTGATAAACTCATTTCAAGATTGTAAATAATGCAGTTAGCAGTACACATAGACGTTTATGAATAGAGTGAACAGATCAATTTCCCCATCATATATAATGGAATAGGGTATACTATGAGCAAGCTACCTATATCATAAATTATTAAGCACTCTGGGCATAACCAAAACTAGCCTACGAATTTTATAGACACCTTGCCACACGTTTGAGATGATTCTCAAGCATCTGGATAATTTAAAAGATCATGTATGCAGAAATCATAAACCAAGCAAACAAACAAATAAAATAAATAATTTTTAGTGAAAAAACTTCAGTTTGTTTACCTAACCAATGCTTCATGAAGCCAAACAAAAAATTTTATTTGCAATTAGCAACAAAAACAAACATCTATGTTTTCCTGTTAAATCAAATGCCACACAATGAAGGGAAATTTAGAATTTAAACAGCAAGAAAGTGATTAAGTCCCCAATTCAAATATAACAATTATTTAGACAACTAGAAATTAAGTTAGGAATATTTAGTGTTAGTCCAAGTCCCTGGAGATACCATATACATTCATGACCTCTATGACCAAGCAGTATTTGCAAGTCTAGCTTTCTCTGCAAGCCTAGCCTCAAAGTCATGCCACAAGCCACCTCTTAATGAAGAACTTGATTACGTTAAGAATGTCTCCTATACCATTCATCTTAAATCATGGCTACCACAACATTTATATATACTGCACTGATTATAGGATCTTGTGTTAAAAAAAAAATTACATATTTTTGTCTCCAGATCATGCTTCCAAATAAGCATCTGTTCACCAATGCCAAGGTTACAGTAAAGCCACCTGACAGGCGACTGTCTTTCATGACCATCTTTTCAGATCATAGAATATGTGGAACAAATTCTGCACCCTTGTCCTCCATGAAATGTTTAAACAATTTACTACACTAAACCTATCTTTCATCATAGCCCACAAAGAAATTTTTATCTCGTATTTTGTATTTATAAAACTTTATTACTAGTGCACCTCTAACCATGAATAAACGTTCATAGCAACCATAATCTACATGTCTTAAGTGAAAATTTTGTTAAAAGAATAGAAAAAATGTATTACATTAGTAAAATAAGGATTTGCTTTTTTTTTTTTTCAACCCACAGGAATTGCTTGAAAATTGGCAATAACAGTCCAGTCTAGCTATGTTACCATCAAGACCAACAAGTGGATATGCAGTAATAGAACTTCATCCTTGCACTAATGTAACAAGGATTTGTTTGACAAATGGTTAGGAAGCATCTATCCATGAGAGAATTCGAAACTCCTTAGAGTTAAGCATGGTACTAAACGCTAATTATTAGATCATTTTTAATTTTTGATAGGACATATGAATTTATTTTGTTTGACCAATGTAATAAGACCAATGGATGAATATTAATTGAAGAGTGCCATTCAATTACTTCCAAAGTTTAAATTTAATATGCACGATGCTTTTACTCCACAACTGCATCAATAATGAACAAACAAATGATAACTGCAAATCTTCGCTCATCAAACAGGCTTAGAATTTCTCTTTTCCCTCCATGGATTTCATTCTTCTATTTCCTATTCAAGTTTCCAAACTTTACTGAAGCAGCATCGTGTACTCACCAGCAATGGAAATTAATATAATTAACCACAATTTAGAAGAAGAATTCGAGTGCAAGGTGCAGAGAATAGAACAACCCTCAAGTATATAGAAGGATGCCTCGATAAGCTAATTCATAAAATTAATTTTCTTTTCAACAACTGTCATTTATTAAGAAAATTAATTCCAAAACCGGGAGGTCAAATGTTCCACCAGGAATGTTAACATGATCCGATTAATCGATCTCAGTGCTTCATAAGCCCTAAGAAATATCATCCATCGATACATTAAAAATTTCACCAAAACTATGATAAAACGGAAGAAGAAAGTTCTCGAAGAAGCTTAAACAGTCAATCAAACATCAAAGATGAGGACATTTCCGACGGATAAGCTGCACAAGCAAAAGCACACACAGATTGGAGGTAAACAAAGCATTGAAAAGCCACATATATCAATAGGAAGTATGAAGAAATTAAGGAAACAACTCAAACAACTAACCTTCAGGCGCAGTGCCAAAATTGACATAACCGTAACCAAGTGATCGCCGGCTAGTCAAGTCCCTACAAACCCTAACGGAGACAACCTGACCAGCTTGGTTAAACACATCGTAGAGCTGTGATTCTGTGACGTTCACATCAAGATCTCCAACGTAGAGCGACGTCGTCACGAACTGATTTGCCCCGCCAGTTGCAGGAGCACCATTAGCTCCCGGTATCACATTCTGAGGCTGAACCTGAACCTGAGCCATCTCAACCAGCAACAACTAAACCACCGTATTTAGTTTGATTCCCTTTCTTTTTTCCAAAACTTCTCAATTTTCTTCCTTTTTTTTCTTTTTTGAATTTTCTCTTCCCTCTCCTCCTGTTATTCAAAACAATACAACCTAGGAAGGACAGAAACCTAGACGACTCAACAGTTAACGAGAGGAAAAAACGACACAAAGCCGATAGCTATAGCTGCAAGGAATTTTTTTTTTTAAGGTTTTCTAGGAAAGACGAAAAGAGCGAGGTGGTGAAGGACGAGGAGAGGGAAGGGAATGAAGGATAAGATATGGTCCGAGATCCGACGGTGAATAGGAGTGGCCACCGGTGGTGGCGGCGCGTGAGGATAACGAGCTGGTAAAAAAAGGTAACGAAGGGAGTGGGAGCACCAGAGGGCAGTGGAACTGCACGGAGAGAGAGAGGGTGTGAAACACAAGGAAGAGTGGGATATAGGTGAAGGAGGAAAGCGTAAACCCTAGCAAGCAGAGTCTAGCGAGGCCGATGTGAACCGTCCGATCTGAGATGCTGTGGGGCCCAGATGACGATGTCACTCTCTTGGTGGCGATGTGAAGGTGGGAAAACCAGTAACAGTGGATTTGGCAAATAAGCGAGAAAGAAAGCACCAAGGTTAGGAAGGTGAAGATTCCGCGTTAAATGTTAGATTTATCTGGAGAAACTACTAGGTAAAATTATTAATTTACAAGAATAGAAATTTTATGAATAAATCATATTAATCATTTATCAAAATAAAATCATATTAATCAATGACAAATAAACATTTAAATTCAAATTTAAAAGTGTTTTAAAACTTAAAAGCGTATTTGAGCAATAAAAATAAAATTGCTGAGGTCAAATGCTCTTAGGTTATGTTTGTCTTATGTCTCTAAAGAAATTGATTACACATTCCATTCATGTTATTTTCTCTTATTATAAAATTCTCAATAATAAAAGAGATAACATTTAATGATTTATACAAAATATTAATTATATTTAAAGTTTTAAAAATTAATTTTTTAAATATTAAGATTATTTGTTATGTTTTTAAAAAAAACTAAACTTATATACTTTTTTTATATGTTTTTTATACTATTCTCTAATTAAAATTTAATATCTAAATCTTTTAAATTTTTTTAAATTTAAAAAGTTAATACTTTTAATATATAATTAATGACTGAATCTATAATGTATTAAAAAATAATTTACATGTTAACTTTTAATTGGAAAATAACACGAAAAGCACCCACAAAGAAAAATATATAAATATTTTCCTTTTAAAAATTATATGACTATTTTTAAAAATTATTACTCATATATTTTTTAAATTATAAATTTAAAATATTTTTAATCAATTATATATTATTTTAATATTATAAACATACATAATTTATGTGAAAATTTGATAAAATAAAATTAACTCAGGAGCATGACATTTAGGTCAAAAATTGAAAGATAAAAAAAAGGAGCCTGACATAACATGCAACTTATTTTGAGTGAATATGATAAGTTGGCTTGAATTATAGATACTAAATATCAAGATAACGCATAATTAATGGCATGAATATGATTTTCACGAATTTAATGATAACACATAAAGACCCAACTATGAAACCAAATCAACGATAGAATAACATTATATGGTCAACAAGAAAATTTAACTTGTACATCTTTGTTCTGTCATTGTAATACTCTCGTACCGTAAGCATTCCTATGTAAAGATGAATTTGTTTGTGATTTCTAGAAATTAAACATTAAACAACCAAACGAATAAAGAATTCGGAAAAAAAAAACGAATATAGAAAAAAAAGTACATTAAATTCATTATAAAAAAGCAATTGATTTTTATTTGATAAAAAAGTGATTCATTTTTTTTTAAATTTATTTTTTGATAATTTTTTGCTAATTTTATTAATGATAACGGTGGGGCCTAGTCCTTTACTCCTATCCAAGTTGATGGCCCCGAGAAAAAAAAAACTGCCATATCCAAGATAACAGCTCATGTTTAGTTAATACACATTTGGGAAGAGTAAATATTTAGTTCCTAAATTTTACATCATTTTGTGAATTAGTCCTTGAACTAAATTTTTTCTTCAAACCACTCCTACAAGTAAATTGCCATCGTAAAGTTTATCCCTAATTAGGATTAATAGAGAAAATAAAAATTTAAGAAATAGGGGAGATGAAAGTTGAGAAAAGAATCTGTAATATTGTGTGTATCGAGAGTTATATCATCATGTTTATATAATACACGAAAGCAATGTATAGAGTGTTGAGCAAGTCACATAATGCATGTAGAGAATCACGTGAGTAGGCAAATATGATAAGATACAAAGAATCAATAAAATCAAATCAAGATAATAAGCATTATATGACAAGATTACAACAACTGTCATAGTAGACTTTGTAGTGGGCTTGAGCCTTCTTTTGTGAGTTCTTCAACTTCCCCCCTCAAACGAGAGGGTACGAGCTGTACTCTGAGTTTGTCACAAAAGAAAAGAAATCATGAATGGCCAAGTGACTTTGTCAAATAGTCTGTTATCTGTTCAGAGGAAGGAATGTAGCCAACTGAAAGTTGGCTTGCAAGAACTTGATCTCTCACAAAGTGGACATCTATCTTAATATGCTTTGTTCAGGCATGATATACAGGATTTTCAACTAAGGCATTTGCACTTATGTTGTCACACCACATGGTAGGCATTCGAGAAGTTGGAAGTCAAATTTCAGACAGTAATGATCTTAGCCATGTTAATTCAACAGTTACATTAGCAAGAGCTCAATATTCTGATTCAGTAGTTGATCTCACCATAACACTTTGTTTCTTGGAAATTCATTAATCTGGTATCAGAGCCTGAAGGTGAAGTAGAGATGTATTAATTAGATCTGGATCTGCCTCTATGACTTCAGAATTCTTGTTAGAATTCTATAATGAATTTGAGGAATTAAGCTTGATAGCGATGGGACTTTGTCCTAATGAATATGATTCTTGTGTATCATGCATGAGTCCTTCTAGGGATGGTAAGACTGTAAGTCCCAGGAGAGGCAAGCAATTGGTTTCTTCAGTAGTGTATGATATATGAGATATTATGTTCAGATCTGGCTAGAGTAAATTCTAAAATAATTCAACTAGTGTTTTAATAAATTATTCTGAACCTTAGAGTCAGGTAAAGTTTTAATTTTTATACCACTATGGATCCAGACGGTAATGATGCTCAGATATGGGAGAATTCTTATTATCTTTTACCATTAATTTAATTTCTGCTTATCCAGTACTTTCATTTTCCTTACTTTCTTCAGTATGTCTTTGTTACACTCTTTTTCTTTTTCTTCTAGAAAATCATCCTGTTCTTCTGCTTCCTCTTCAAACCCTCCTTCAAATGAGGAATTAAAGTCACCAAACAAAAAGATTTTTTCACAAGAAATTTCTTTTTCAAACTTTTGATAATTGGACTTTACCAACTATCACACCAAACTATCTTTATAAAATTTCAGAAAATAATAAGAAATGGTTCTCTAAATATGATTACATAATCAGAACAGTTAAAAAATCAATTCCTATTAAACCAGAAAATGAAGATTTTTTTCCTTCTTTCGAAAAAATCAATTGAAAAACATAAAAAGGAGTTTAATTACCTATACATAGGATGCGTCCAAGTGGCAACTAAACCTCTAATAAGAAAAGAGTTAAATTTATCATGTTTAGTATGTCTACAAGATACTAGACATTATACATATGTTGATTCACTGTTAGCAGCCGCAGAAATGGGCCTCAACAATGGGTCTGTTTACTTCAACTGCTTTCCGGATCGAACCCTATATCTAAAAGATGAGCATGTCCTAGATGCCCTTAAACTTAGGATACAATTTTATGGTTTAAACATGAAACCAGGATCAATACCAGCTACCCTAATCTATAGGATAAGCTATAAAGTTTTAAACTCAAACGCTACCAATGCCCAAATCCTTCCAGATAATGGTCAAACGACAATTTTCTTAACTGGTTATAACAATGTTAATGTTTCAATCCCAAAAATCATCATGTGGGAAGAAGTAAAACTACCTGAGGAATGGATCATGGAAAGGGCTACCCAGCCAGTTCCTAAAATGATGCCACAAATTAGTAGGGTTACTCAAGCCCAAGATGGGACTGTTAGGTTATCATTTGACAGACCTAGAAAATCAATGTCTCAAGCTTATAAACCCTCTATATATGAGGATTGCAGGTCTACAGTAAGTGAATCAGCAAGATTCTCTTGTTCTTCACTACCACAGCCTCCTTCTGTCATATATATACCTGCCCCAAACAATCCTGAACCCAAACTTCAAAATACCTCTGTTTCTGGGATAAACAATTCTACAAACATTCCCCATGTAAACTATGAAACGCAGGATGATTTAAGGTCAATTGAGTCTCCTGACTATTCCGCATTAGGAGAACCAAGGGACATAAATGTTTTGCAAAAAGATTTCAAAATTGACAAATCTTCTTTACAAAAGGAATTTTATTCTTCAGTAAATACCTTGAAAAGAGAATGGTTTTTTAAACATTTTCAGGGAATTAGAAGAGAATAACTTCAAAAACAGTTTTATTTGTTTCTTGAAATTATTCAAGAAAACCTTCCATTCTTTGACTGGTTTGAAGCCTACGCCGAAAGTGAAAATTTGGATTATCCATATTTTACTGAAATTGATGTTATAAAACAAGAATGGAAAACTTTTGATCAAACTGTTTCTTCTGAATTTCCTCCGGGAACGGTCCAAATCCTAGGAAAAGTTGATAACAAAAACCAACCTATTTGGGCATCTCCTTACAAATATAAACATACTTCTGAAGAAATAAATCCTTCTGATATAAAGAATATTGTTGAACAAAACAATTATACTAACCTTTATCTACAAAGGATAGGTGATTGTTTAATTCAACAATCATAGATTCAAACAACAGCAATTCAGCCCAAAATTGAATTTGAAACTCCTTTAATCCAAAAACCTTTATTTAAACCTTTTGAGTATACATCTCAACAAAAACTTGATTTATAAGCGAAAGCTAAAGTAAGGATAGTTGACCAAATCAAAGAAAAAAGGTCTCAACTACAACTTCGTCAAACTATAGTCCCTGAGACTCCCTCCTCCACAGTATCCAAAAACACAAGAACCATCCAGGTTCTCAAAAAGGATTCTTCTGTAGAATCTGAATGAGAATCTAGTCAAACGTCCTCTTTACAAATCAATCAGCAAAACTGAAAAAAACCATCCAAATTGTACTACAGTAGGGCAACACCTCCAGATATCCTCCTAGAAGAAAAACCACACCAAAACTTCAAAGCCTTCAATTCAAGCAATCTCTATGAATGGAACATAGACGGATTAAGTGAAACAGCTATCCTTCAAACCCTTCAACATATGACTATGGTAAGCAATGCTTATCAAACTCAAAATGATTATTCGGAGGAACATATAACTAATCTTTTAGTTTCTGATTTTACTTGATAATTAAAAGGTTGATGGGATTTTTATCTTTCCTCTGAAGATAAAGATACAATTTATTCCTCCATTAAAACTCAAGCAGATGGAACACCAATTCTGTTCAATGATCAAGTCATTCATGATTCCACAAACCACCTCATTTTTATAATAATTAAACATTTTATTGGTGACCCATCTTTGTGGCTAGATAGATCAGCCGAACTTCTGTCAAATCTTAAATGCAAAACTTTTTCAGATTTTCGTTGGTATAAAGATACCTTCATTAGTCGAGTTCTCACAAGGGATGACTCAAACCAACCATTTTGGAAAGAAAAATTTCTAGCTGGATTACCAACATCCCTTGGTAATAAAGTTAGAGATAAATTAAGAAATGAAAAGGATGGTAAGATCCCTTATAATAACTTAACATATGGTCAACTAGTATCTTATGTCCAGAAAACTGCATTAAAGATTTGCCAAGATAATAAACTACAAGCCCAGCTTGAAAAGGAAAAGGCCTATGATAAACGTGAATTAGATACTTTCTGTGAGCAATTCAGGTTTCCCCCTTGCAAACAAACCAAGCCTCACAAAAAACAGAAAAAACCTTTTTTCAAAAACAAAAGGGTCCAATATTATTCAAAACCTGAACTAAAATCTAAGTCCAAACCAAAGTTTGAATCTAAACCAAAGAAAAATATTGTTTGTTTCAAATGCAGTCGGCCCGGTCATATTTCAAAATATTGTAGGGTTACCCGAAAATTAAGAAACATTGATTTTGAGGAAGATGTTTTAGAAAAAATAAACAATATTCTTCTTGAGGAATCAGCATCAAAATCAGAAAAGGAATATTCTGAAGATCTTAAATCCTTTCAAAATAATGATCTTCAAGAAAATTTATCTTCTGAGATAAATGTTATCAATAAGGAACATGATCTCCTTATTGATATCATCAGCAAACTGCCAGATTCTGAAAAGGGAGGATATCTTTTAAAATTTAGAGATATCCTTTCAAACACACCAAGCTCCTCAAACAGCAAACCCTTAGTTCGATCAAATAGATATGATCTTACTCAAACATTAGCCAAGTTTAAACAAGAACCTAAACTAGCCACCCTTTCAGATCTCAGATCTGAAATTCAAAATATCAAAACTGAAATTCACCTTATTAAAGAACAATAGCAAGTTCATGGTGAAGCTATATCCCAAATTCAGGATATACAACTAATTCAAAATTATCAAACTCAACTACCTCAAACAGATGAAGATAGTGTTTCTAACGAACCAAATCTTCCAGAACCATTTTTAAACTTAATTACAAAAGTTTTAACGCAAAAGTTTCACATCAAAGCCAAAATAATTGTAAACAATGAATTTATTTTGGAAGAAGATGTCTTATTTGATACAGGAGCCGATGCTAACTGTTTCAAAGAAGGAATCATCCCAACAAAAAATTTTGAAAAAACAACTGAACGATTTAGAGGAGTTGAAAGGACTCTTCTCCAAGTTCAGTACAAAGTTTCAAATGTAGTTATTGAAAATCAAGGTTTTCAAGTCAAAACTCCGTTTATTATGATTAAAGGAATGTGATCTAAGATTATTCTTGGAGCACCTTTTTCCCATTTACTTAAACCTTATTTAACAAATGAAAACGGAATTTCAAAACAATATTTAGGAAAAACAATTTTATTCCCTTTTACCTACAGCCCCAGAATAAAAGAGTTAAATCTCATCTCTGCCTAACAAAAGCAAATTAATTTTCTGAAACAAGAGATTTCTTTCAAACAAATTGAAGAACAAATAAATTTGAAAAATATACAAAGTCAAATTCAAAATTGTTTAAAGGAAATTCTCAAAACCATTTGCTCAGATTTACCAAATGCTTTTTGGAATAGAAAAAACATATAGTAGATCTACCTTATGAAAAGGAATTTTCTGAAAAACAAATACCAACAAAAGCTCGACCAATTCAAATGAGTTCTGAGCACCTTCAAATTTGTCGAAAAGAAATCAATGATTTATTAAACAAGAATTTGATCGGGAGATCTAGGAGTCCTTGGTCTTGTGCCGCATTTTATGTTAATAATAGCGCAGAACAAGAAAGAGGAGTACCTAGGTTAGTCATAAACTATAAACTTTTAAACAAAGTATTACAATGAATTAGATATCCTATACCAAATAAATCTGATTTATTGAAAAGACTTTACTCTGCGAAAATATTTTCAAAATTTGATATGAAATCAGGATTTTGGCAAATTCAAATTGCAGAAAAGGATAGGTATAAAACCGCTTTTACTGTCCCATTTGGTCAATATGAGTGGAATGTTATACCATTCGGTTTGAAAAATGCCCCATCTGAATTTCAGAGAATAATGAATGAAATATTTAGTGACAATGATCAATTCATTATTGTATATATCGATGATGTATTGATTTATTCTCACTCAATAGATCAACATTTTAAACATATTTATAAATTTATTAGAATTGCTAAGTCAAATGGTTTAGCAGTTTCTAAAACAAAAATAAGTCTTTTCCAAATGAAAATTAGATTTTTGGGACACTGGATATCTCAAGGATCTATTATACCAATTGAAAGGTCTATAGAATTTGCTAACAAATTCTCAGATCAAATTATTGACAAAACCCAACTTCAAAGGTTTCTTGGTTGTTTAAACTATGTTTCTGATTTTATTCCTCATTTGAGCAATTTCATTAAACCTTTATATGAGCGTCTTAAATCTAGTCCTCCACCCTAGACTGATGTTCATACAAACATAGCTAGGTAAATCAAATCTCAGGTTAAGCAACTTCCTTGTCTTAACCTACCAGATCCTTCTGCTTTCAAAATAGTAGAAACTGATGCCTCTGACATTGGTTATGGTGGCATTCTTAAACAAAAGATTGATGGTAAAGAGAAAATTGTTTCTTTTACATCAAGACATTGGAATAATACTCAGCAGAATTATTCCACCATTAAAAAGAAAATTCTTGCAATAGTTTTATGCATTTCAAAATTTCAATTTGATTTACTAAATCAAAAGTTTTTACTTCGAATTGATTGTAAATCAGCCAAAGACGTTTTACAGAAGGATGTCAAAAATATTGCTTCAAAACAAATCTTTGCCAGGTGGCAAGCAATTTTAAGTATTTTTTACTTTGAAATTGAATTTATCAAAGGATCGTCAAACTCCCTTCCAGACTTTTTCACCCGAGAGTTTTTACAGGGAAAAACTTAGAGAGATGCCTCCAAAAAAGAAAAAGGAACCAAAAGAAGAAAAATATAAAGAACTGAGTATCTTTCAAGATGCTCAATCAGCGGTTTCAAGTGCTGAAATTAAAACTGTAGTAAAAAACCTACTTCAGCAAATTAGGTCCCAAACTCAAGTATCCAACTCAGAAGTCAAAAGGGATTTTTCTACTCCATCTGGATCATTAATCCAGTTAACCCAAACTGGGCCTTCAGCCCAACAAACCTCAAGGTCATCAACCCAATCCAAACAGAACAACAAAAAAACAATTGCTCCCTATGTTCAAGCTTTTGCCCAGAAACAATTGCCTGAATCTACCTGGCAACAAGCTATCATTTCCAAACAAGAGTATGATACTCTAAATCAACCTGCTCAGATCATAAAATAAATCAAAAAACTGGAGCATTAAGCTCAAAAGCAATTGTTCCTCAAACTTCAAAGACAATTGTCTCTCAAACACCTCCCGTCATAACTACTCCTTACTGCTCCAAAGAAAACCAAGTAAGGAATTTGATTCAAATAGAACCTGAATTTTACCACTCCAACCCTAACCAGGTGGCCATTAATGTTTTCCCTTTTGGATTTCATTATAAGCCTACAGATTTGAGAAAAATAAGAGAATTCTATGAGTTAATATTAGTCCATTTTGAATCAGTAAATTTAGAACAAAAAACTGATAAGAAGAATGGACCAATGGTGACCCATAGCACTATGCAAATCCTCAAAGTTCTCACCCCATCCCAGTGGGGACAACCTTTAGAAAAACCAAAATATTTTGGGATAATTTATGAATCTCAGGGATATAATTATTGGGACTATGTAGACGCATGGTACCATGTATTATATTTCCAAAATGAATTATTTTCTCATACTTGGTTTATATATTTTAAAACAAAAACCAATTATGAATTCCCACAATGGTTTGTTCACTAGTGGAATTTTGTTGGACCTGTCCCTCAGATTTTACCCCCTCTAGTAGAACAAGCCTTTGAATACTTTAAACAAAAATTCAACCATAATGAAGATCCTTTTCCTCTTGATCTTCATTACTTTTCAAAATTATCAGTATCTTGGATTTTCGCCTGGAAATATAAATTCTCGGCATCAACTCCAGGAACAACTATTTTGCCTATACTCCAGCGATTACCCTCAGTGAGATGGTGGGCAAAATTTGATGTAAAACGAATTGACAATAAAGCAGTTGACAAGTGGTTTAAAGAAAATCCTAGATATCTTTATATGATCGAGCAAAGTAAATTTTTAAATCAAAGAACTAAGATTCAGGCTATGCTGGCTTCTTCAACAGATAAAGCTAGTTTGGTTAATCAACTCACTACTGTCCTACAACTGCTCCAACAACAAGAATCCACATCAAGAGATCAAGATGTCTCCTCATCTACATCAAAAAATCAAAATGAAGATGACGAAGATTTAATTGATCTTAATGATGATTAAGATGCTAGTCACCAATAAACATTGTGGTGTCAGCATTCTCTTAAACAACATTGTATTTGCCAGTCACTAATAAACATTGTAGTGTCGGCAAACACTGTTTAAAAAGGAAGAAGAAAGTACTAACCAAAACTGTTTAAACAGTACCAGTTTCCCGGTTAAAGAAGGCTTTACTTGCCTATATAAGCGGGCGATGCCTCACTCTTTGGGCATCACTTGTTTACATCCCTCACTCTAAACTAGAGAGCGAAGCAAAGCCTTTCAGTTCTTTCATCTTCCTTTCATCCTTTCCCTATTTCCTTGTAAGTTTTTTACTTTGAATAAAATCTTTCTTTCAATCTTTGCATTTATATCCTTACCTCATTCATATGAACTGAATTAGCTGGTGCTACCGCCTTAGTTCATCTTGAACCATCCCCTCTTCATATTTAAATTTTGCAATGCATAATTTATTTATGTGCTAAGGAGTCCGTCTACTCCTCTTCTTCACATTCTCCTTATTTCTCCCCTTCCTTTTTCTTCCTTCGGGGCCACTCCCCTCTATCTTGGAAGACCAAGAGATTAAGGAATTTCCATGAAACACACAATATCCTGAGACTGATTTATGATCAAATGGGCATGCAGCCCAATTAGCATCAACAAAGGCAGTTAAGTTGAAATGGCTTGAAGGTTAAACTTTGAGATGAAGATTAGTAGTACCTTTAATATATCTGAGTAGGCATTTTACACCTTGCCAATGTGCAGTCATAGGTCTACTAAGAAAATGACTCAAATGATTTACTACAAATGATATATCAGGCCTAGTGTTTGTGAGTTATTGGAGACACCCTATAGCTTGTCGAAACTTAGTTGCATCCGCTAGAATTTCTCCATCATCAGGGGAGAACACTTTGCCTGCTACCATAGGAGTAAGACAAAGAGCAGCGTGCTTCATTCCAAATCTTGTTAACAAGTCTTCAACATACTTGCCTTGACTCATTAAGAGACCTGATGAATCACGATGAATTTCAAAGTGAAGAAAGTAATGAACATCACCAAGATCTTTAAGTGAGAACATAACATTCAATTTAGTGGTAAAATGCATCAACTTGGTTGCATTATTTCCAATCATAAGAATGTCATCCACATAGATTAGAATCATGATAACATGATCAAAGCGACATAAGATAAATAAAGAATTATCACTTTTTGTATTAAAGAAACCAAAACTAATTAAAACTTCTTTTTATCTTTCAAACCAAGCACATGGAGCTTGTTTGAGCCCATATAAGGCCTTCTTAAGCAAACGCACATGATTAGGTAGAGTAGCATCAATGAAGCCTATAGGTTGAGACATAAAAACCTTTTATGAAAGAAAGCTATTCAAAAATGCATTGTTGATGTCAAGTTGCTTGACTGGCCAATTAAGAGATACTGCAATTGTTAACACAAGTCTAATGGTAGTGATTTTTGCAACAGGGTTGAAAGTAGATCCAAAATTCACACTAGCATCTTGTTGAAATCCTTTGGTAACTAATCTAGCCTTATGTCATTAAATAGTACCATTCGAGTTAAACTTTGTCTTAAATATCCACCTACATTCAATAACTTTTTAAGTAGGATGTTGAGGTACCAAAACCCAAGTATTGTTGCCTCATTCATTGCAGCCTTCCATTATGGCAATTTTAGGGCGTCATTTATAGTTGCTAGCTCACGTGAGATTCCACTATAAGAAGTAAATCCAACAATAGGATATTTGGGCTTGAAAATACCTACTTTTGATCTCATAGTCATGTTGTGCCTCAGTTCAAGTTTTGACTCATTATTTGGTGCTGAGTGTGGCTCTAAAGTTAGTGGACTATCGAGATCTTACATGTGAGAATTATCATGAGTATTTTCTCCCTTGGTGTTGAGGCCAATGTCAATTTCTAAACTTGCTAAATTAAGATTAGGAGCAGATTGGAGGAGTCAGATTCTGATGTAAAAGAATTAGAGTTATTCTTGCTTGGCTGATTTGAAGATGTTAAGTTCTGCTTTGATGGTTCTTCAAGACACATAGGAAATTTCTCACATTTTTTATTTGCAGTAACAACTTAATTAGGCATATATGTTCAAAGAAAACCATTGGAAAAAGAGAAATCTTGCTTGTTGAAAACAACATGACGACATATGAAAATCCGACCATTTGAATTCATGCATTTAAATCCCTTGTGTTGTCCATTGTAGTTAAGAAAAAACACACCGAGTAGTGTGAAATTGCAACTTGTGTTGATTATACAGCCTCAGACAAGGGTAACAAGCACATCCAAAAATCTATAAATTTTTGTAATCTGGCATCTTATTAAACATAACCTAATAGGGTAATTGACCTACAAATATAGAGGTAGGAAGTATATTAATAAGATGTACTACAGTTTGAAATGACTCCCACCAATAGCGTAAAGGTATTTTAGCCTATGCAAGTAGAGTCAAACCCAATTCAACAATATGTCAATGTTTCCTTCCAGCACGTCCATTTTGAGCAGAAGTATATGGACATGAATGGCGAAATTGAATTCCAAATTTGTTCAATATATCTTATAGATTCCTGAACTCTCCACCCCAATCACTCTTCAATATTTTAATCTTTTTATCTAAAAAATTTTTCACCATATTTTTAAATTGGACAAATATTCCCCCAACTTCAATTTGATTTTTGAGAGCATAAATCCATGTATATTTGCTAAAATCATCAACAAAATGCACATAGTATTTGAAACCATTCATAGATTGAATAGGAAAAGGACCCCAAGCATCTGTATGAATAAGTTCTAGAGGACAACTTGCACGAGAATCAAATTTATTAAATGGAAGACTATGCATCTTGCCATATTGACAATCCTCACAAAAGAAAAGTTTATTATGTGACCCACTAGACTGATGAATATTACAATTACTCAAAATCTTAGATAAAGTACTAAAAGACAGATGACCAAGGTGATGATGCCAAACTTCATATTGACTAGTAAAGGATTCCTCTTTATTCTCTAGACTCACTGCAAAACAAGTTGGTGCTAATCTAGGTGCTCCATTCTGCTCCATCTTATACATCCCATTTTTAATTATTCGGTGAAGCAATATTTCTCTTGTCTTCTTGTCCTTCACAAAACAATTTTGTGAGTACGGTTCTAGAGAGACATCATTATCAAGTGCAAGTTTTCGAGCACTTAAGAGATTCTTAGCAACCGCTGGAGCTCTCAAAACATTTTTTAATTTTAATACTTTTCCTTTATCGGTTAAGAGAGTACTTTGTCCAATATGTGAAATAGGAATGTCTTCACATTGACCACAAGTAAACCTTTGTTACCTAAATATTGCATATGATTTTCAAGGGGTACAGTTCCATTGGTCATGTGATTATTAGTTCCACTATCAAGATACCAATTAGGATCCTTTACTATTTCAGGATTTGCAACCATCGTTGAATAATATGAAGACTACTTCGAGGAAGAGCCACGTGGACCACTTTGACTATTAGAAGTTCCTCCAGCAAAGGACTGATCAAATCTGTAAAAACAATTTGCAGTTGTATGTCCAATTTTCATGCATAATTGACAAGTAGGTCTAGTGGAATTTCTTCCCATTTTACCTTATCCTCTAGAACTCCTACAGCCTCTTGCAGATCCCCCTCTTGAAAAATTGGAAAAACTATGTCCTTGATCAGATCTGAAAGGTCAAGTATGTATAGCCATATTTGCATAAGGGTATCCAACATTTAGATTACTGAATTGTTGAAGTTGCTCAAGTCTATTCTCATAGGTAAGAAGAGCAGCTTGCAATTCCACCCATGAGACATTCTCCTTATCTAACAATTGCACTACAACAGGGTTATATTCAACATCTAATCCTGTAAGAACCTGTATGTTCAAATCGTTAGTAGAAACTTGATGTCCAGCCAGCATTAACTATTTTGATATGGTTTTCATTTTGGCCAAATATTCATCCATCTTCATAGAGCCTTTTCTAGTGCGTTGAAAATCATTTTTCAATAAGGTTACACGAGCATTTGATTGAACACCACAGAGATCACTGGCAGCAATCCATAGTACATGGGATGTTGGATAGTTAGGAGCTGAATTGCAATTTCTGGTGTTATTGCACAGTAGAGCCATCCGAGTAACATAGAGTCATTGGCTTCCCATTTAGCAAAATCTGGATTCGATTTGACCTTATCATCTTTAACAATGAATTCTTGCGAATGCAACTTTGTCCGAAGAAGACATCTTTCGAGATGAAACCCTTTGACAATTGCAAGATAGTGGTTTTCTATAACATGTAGTTATCCCTTTCTAGTTTGATCGGAGTCAATGAAGAGCCTGAGTTGATATTCTTGGTGGAGATGGACAGGGACGGAGCCAGGAAGCCAATTATAGGGGGCCAAATTTTTAGAATATATATGGTTAGCTTAAGTTTTTTTTTAAAGCATTTGTCATATATATATATATATACATATGCATGTTAATTTAATTTTTTAAATATAGATATATTTATCGTATGTCTTAATATATTAATTTTAAGAAAAATATAAAAATTATATTTTTGATATGGTATTATAGGTTTGACATACTAAAACTAATCTTAATTTATATTATATGCAAATTAATTACCAACTAACCATATTATTACTACTTGTTTTGACTTTTAATATGTTTTCTTAAAAAATTAATAAAAACAAAAAGACTAATATATATATAATATAAATATCAAGTATTACTATTTCTATTAATATAGTCAACATTATCAATAATAAATATATGTATTAACAAACTACTGAAATACATATTTTACATTTCATTTAATTATATTAGTAATATATATTGATGAATGTATTTATTAGTGTGTGTATGGTTAAATATATAAAAAGAATTAATATTTAAGAGAGGGAGGGAGGGAGGGAATCAAACCTCTCACCTCCTTCAATATAGTAATGGAGAGGGGGAGGAGTTGGGGGGGGGGACCACGGCCTCCCCAAGTCCCCCCTTTCCTTCGTCCATGGAGATGGATTATGTGATTAAATTCCAGTTAGAGCTATGCTACCACTGTTAGATTCAAGTGAGTTCTCCATGGTAGCGTGCCAAACAGCTTTGATACCAAATTAGGATTAATAGAGAAAATAAAGATTTACAAAATAGAGGAGATGAAAGTTGAGAAAAGAATTTGTATTGTTGTGTGTATCAAAGGTTACACCATCTTGTTTATATAATACATGAAAGCAATGTTCAGAGTGTTGAGCAAGTCACATAATCTATGCAGAAAATCACGTGAGTGGGTAGATATGATAAGATGCAAAGAATCAATAAAATCAAATCAAGATAATAAGCATTATATGACAAGATTACAACAACTGTCAAGATTACAACAACTGTCATGGTAGACTTTGTAGTGGGCTTGGGCCTTCTTTTGTGAGTTCTTCAACATCCCTGAACTATTGGGACGTTAGTAAATCAATCCTTAGGTGAGCCAAATGGCAAGACACCATGAAGAAGAACCTGAGTTAGCATATGGAGATGCATACATGGATTACCATATGGGATTGATGATGGCCAATGATGTCTGTAAAGAACATTAAACTAGAAATTTACGTCCTTGGAGACTTTGAAGAATCCTTTGAACCCATCGACAAAACACTTCTACAATAAAGAAACAATGAAAACCTTTGTGTATGATGTTCTTGAAATTTGCAACACTTTTTGTTGAGTGAGAGAGATTGAGAACTTCTTTCTAGAAAGCTCCAAGTGAGAGTACTAGTACTTTAGTCTTCGAGTCACTTAAAGGGAGACAACAGTTAAAGAGTGAAAAAGAAATAGAAATAAAGATACAGTAGAGAGAGAAGGAGAAAAAGACTTACACAACGTGACAGAGAGAGCTGAGACCTAAGAGGAAGAAGAGCATGATTGAAAATGGGAGAGATGTGAAAAGGGAGATGTAATTTGTTTATGCATTTATTTTTAAATTTTTTAACAAAATTATTTTTTCGCTGTTCATCTTATTTATTGTTCTGGGATGGACTTTTAGTATTTCATTATTTAAGAGTTTTATCCTTTTGTTAAAAAAAGTGATTTTTTAAATAAAATTACCACGAATGGTAATAGCTATTAAAATAAAATAGTACCTTCATTAATTTATGATACTCGTTACTTATCTTTTTATCCTTTTCTAATTTTTTGCCAAATTATTTTATTATCCTTTAAATATTAGCATGTAGATATGCACACAGATGTACATATAAGCTTCTCATAGATAACCACATAAATAGGGGGTTTGTTAGCTCTTAGTTAGGCACATAAACAAGTGGTTCATAATTAAATATGCATGAAGATATTCTTGTGAAAGATAATTAAAAGCAAATAACACATTAAACACTTTTCACCACTAATAGAACATTTTATGTTTTCATTGAATCCTTCCCTCTCTCTTGTTGTCATATGGTAAAGAATCCTTATTTGAAGTCATTTATATGCTCTTCTTTATCTTTTGCTTCTCCAAATCAACCCCCTGGATAAAAAAAAGATATTAGATGAATTCGTATCTTTATAAACTGATTTCCCAAATTCATGATAAGATAAAAATGGATTTTGTTACAAGGATAATTCCTTAAACAAACCAAAGTATCATAACTGATTTATAAATACATACGGTCTTGATCATATCCCCTCCCCTTTAAGTTCTTTGAATCAAGGTTGCCATTCCTACTTCTCAATCAATCTAATTATGATGATACTCCACATAATGGTGATAAAGCATATAAATAAAGTAAATATGTGGATAGTTATGTTGATAGATTGGAGATGTAGGTTTGTAGGAAAGAAAGCGATTTGATCTGTTGAAGTAAAAAAAAGGGGACGATATGACATAAAATATGAAAATAAAAGGAAGACTTCGATAGGACAACTTACAAGTCAATTAATCTTTTAATACTCTATTTTGAAGATTCAAAACAGAGGTCCAAAAGAAGAGCAGTAAATGTGTGTATAACATTGTTCTATTTTATGAACAAAATTAACCATAACTATGTTGTTGATTATTTTCTTACTTGCCCTAGTTTCACGCTGTTAGAAGAGATGAGAGTAGCCTTGGTTTCTCACTTGCCATGGCTTCACGCCATTGACTAGAACACACTAATACAAAATATCATTTCTACATCTGCAATCTAAACCGATTGTTTAAGGAAACAATCTAGAAAATATGATCGATGACAATTTTGTAAATAGATGTCTTATTTTTCAATTTTTAGATCGGTTATTCAAAAAGCCCGATCAAGAAAGTTTGACCCTTTCCTTAACCAAGCTCACTCCTGCTACCCTATTTTCCTTGCCGTGCCTTCTCCATTCCTCCATTTCTTCGATAAAAAAAAAAATTCGCACCTTAAGCTACTTTATCGTTCATTCCTTCACATTTCAAACTCTTGGATTAGTCCATCATCATTCTCTTGGTGGCTCTGCTCCTCACGGTTCGACACTATTCCTTTTTGACATCACCCTCATTATTTCGCACAAATCACTCAATTATCTTTGGCCTTCCTATCTTTCCTTCCTAATTTCCCAATCCTTCCTATTTCTTATCTCCATATCTCCATTTTCATGGCTATCACTCTCTATTCTCAACATGAGTGGCATAGAGTGCTTGGGGGAGAGGGAGAGTTAAACAAATTAACAATCAAAAGAAGGCAAAGGAGAATAGAAGGTTGAAGAGGAATACACAAAGAAGGTGAACAAAATCATGAGGTAAAATTTTACTATCTCATTTCTACCTTTTAACAATTAGCCATGGCTATCAATCTACTTGTTATCATGAGATTGTTTGTATAACTTGTGAGATTAAGCATGAAGATGCTAGCATTTCAAAGCATTAATCTGGGCATTAGTATATTAGGTGAATGACTTGAGTTTATATATATACATATTTGTGTGTGTATACATATATGTATATGTATATGTTTGTGTGTACACACCTCGTAGCATTTGGATCCATTATTGTTCCCCAAGTTATCTTGATTGCTGAAGATAGAAATTACGAGTAGATAGGTGGAAGAGGGAGATTTTAGCTGTCATTTGGGTCCAAGTTTTCTCATTTGCCTATATCATTCCTGAATTTTTGAAGTTTTAGTGGATTGATACTTGAAATTATCAGTTGCCATATGGCAAAGGGAGTTGCTGATTCTATCTTAAACAACCATGTATAACATGAGAAACAACATTGTTTCAACCATCATTGTACCTAAATACATTACATTACTAGTAATAATTTATCAACCCAAGCAGTGGATCATACATGTATATACATTGCATTGTTGATTATGTCAATGTATGTATGCTCTTTTCAATACAAACCATCAATTTTACCTAACTCCATTACATTAGATGCTATCTTCTCTTTTCATCATTATTCAAATATGATGGTTTATATTCAACTTTTTATTTAATATAAATTCAAAACTGTCAAGATTTATTTATTTTTAACTAGAGTTACATCAATTCCCTTTCTCTAGATGTTATCTACTCTTTTCATCATTACTAGTAATAATTCATCAAAACAAACCACCAAAGTATATCATACTAGGTAATTAAGATTGATAATTTCAGTTGAGAAAGTCTCTATGATTGGCTTCTTCAAACTTTTGAGACAAAACATTGCTAGTCTCCAAAGTTTCATCACCATAATTAAATTAATTTAGTTAGGCATATATATATATCTCCTCAATTAGATAATGATCTTTATAGTTTGATTCGACAAACTAGTACTATACAATATCCTTGAAAAACACAATATTGCATCTATTGCTTCTAGCTTTTCGTTTAAAATATTGTGGATTAAACAATAATGATTTAATACATTCCTTTGTTAATGTGTGGCTTATTTTTCATATATTAGGCCACAGATAACCAGGTAATTCAGGGAACCCTTATTTTTCTTGGTTTTTTGTGGGTATGCAAAGAATTTACATTCCAAAGCCAAAGTACTTAAAAATCTAAGTACCACATATTGATTTTATCTTTTTTTCTTTGTTCTTGATAGATGGACAGATAGTGGTCTTCTAGGTAGTATCTTTATTGAGAGTTGCTTGCACTTTGCATTGTGATTAAGAAATAAATGAAAAAAAATCTAAACCAAAAAAATAGGGAATTGGGTGTGATAACTTCTAAAGAGAGGAGAAAAAGAAATTGAAGTTATTTTAGGTTTTGTTGTTGCACTAGGGAGAATTAATGATTCATCAAACTTGGGTGCTTTAATGTTTTTATGATAGTACTGATACTATTGATTGTGAATTGGAACTTATTTATAGCAAAAATTTTATTTATATTTTTTCTTTTTTATTTTGTGGATTTTTCATTTCTAACCTCCAAGGGGTCTTTAATAAAACTAACTGAAATTCATTGCTAACAATTATATGTGGCAACTTGTTCACCTGCTTGAGATACTAAAACAAGTTATGTGGCTTGGGGTCATTCCATACTTGTTAGCCTAGTAAGTAGATACAGAGTGTTTAATGTTCTATATCTTGTGCCAATCTAATATGCTTGTTGTTGCTAATTATGGAAGTGTCATACTTTTTGAGTTTAAAAAAAATAAATGGAAGCATTTCTTCATTAAAAAAAAAGCTCCTGAATTTGATATTTGGATAAGTATTAAAAAAGATATCAATGTGATATTTTGGAGAAGTTTTGGCTGGCTACTATAGAGCATGAGAACACAATCATCAGAGCAAGAATTTATTATTCGTTGACAGAGTTCAGAAGGAAGTGGTTCACCTAGTCATTTTAGTTTCTTCACTGTAATATATTGTATTGGTTAACTTATGGTCACAACTCTTCATTATTCATGCCTGCTTTGTGATTGAAATATTTAGGACAAGTCTCCCCTTGACAAAGCAAAGACAATGTGATCTTTATCAATAGGTGGTTTCAAAAATCATTGTATTAGCCTGCAAGGAACATACATTCAGTTATCTCAGCTATATATAAAAGTATATGTAATTGTCAGTTTCATTATTTATCCTTGTTATTCATGCTTGCTTTTGTGATTGAAATATTTTAGTTATTTCAATTTCATTATAATGGCATTAGGCAAGATATATTTTGGAAATCACTTTGAAGGTTAAATCTAGCTGTGAAAACTTTCTAAATAAGTTTCAAACATGTGTGGATGGAAACATGGCCAAGGAATTATTTATGTTTAGATAAGTGGCTTATCAAAGCTGAAATTTACTTGTTCCCTTGAAAAGATGATGATTTTTCATTGGAAAGAAGATGTAACATTGAGATTAAAGCTCTAACTGACATAGATATTTCTTCTTATTCTTTAAACAGGGTGGATGTTGAAATGAAAGCTAAACACTAGTTGCAATAAGTGTCTATTGTAATAATGATTTTAGGTTAGTTGTAGAAACTTTTAGATTAGCTTCAGGCATTATAGCCCTTTAAATTTAAAAGACATTGGGCTATTAAGGGCTATTTATTACTTTTTGTTTGTGCCATAATTTTGTTGATTAAATTGCTATATGAGTAAAAAATACGCATGGTTCAAATTCATGTGTTAATGGTGCTAGCTAGCTGCATATAAATTGGTCTTGTATATATTTTGAATGATTGTAAACAAGGGGGGATGGATGTAAGATTCAATGCACATATATATAAAAAAAATTTCAAACTTTCTAGATCAGTTAATGATTTTCTACATTGGTTGTTTAAACAACCAATCTAAGAAATATTTTCTAGACCGGTTAAATACTCGATTTAAAAAGTGGAACTTGTCACATTGGTCACTTTTATGTCTTTACTGCAACCGATTTATAAAGTCTATTTTACTTAATTTAAAAAGTGTCCAATGTAGTAGTGTGTACAAGAGGTTTTTTATGCTATCCACTGCTGTCTCATAGCCTTTTGCCATCAGAATAGGTGAGAGTTGCCCTTCTTATTTGCCCTAGTTTCTCTCTTCCTAGTTTGCACCCCTTTTCATCGAGCAAATTTTCACAACATCTACTGGAACAAGAGGTTTTCTTTTCTTTTCTTTTTTGGTGGCTTTATTCTTTTCTACATCATCAACCAACTCTTCCACATGCCATCCACATCATAGCTCTATTTGACATTTCAACAAAATCTTCACACTGTCTTCCCATCTAGCAATTGTAAGGACTAATTCAGTAACATTTCAATATTGCAAGGAGTAACATTGAGACTGTACAAAGCATTGAGGAGGTTTTATTAATAAAAATAGTTCAAGGATTGATTTACAAATTGATATAAAGTTTAAGGATCAAAAGATTAATTTTTCCTACATAATTTATTAACTTTTTTTAAAGATTTAAAATGTGCCTTCTTTCGAAAAAATAAAAACCTCAAATTATTTCAGATATTCATGCAGTCAATTGATTATTGCACGTCCATCACAGGCAAATGGATTTATCGATTTAGTGCAGGTTCTTAAGATATGTATATGGTGCATATTTCATTAAAATAATATTAATCTTTTAATTATTAACTTATAAAAAATGACTATTGGACTTTAAAATATAGAAAAAATTATAAATTTAGATGTAAATATTGCCTAATTCTCATCCAAATGATTCAAATCAGATGTGCATGAGATGGATCGAAACCAACTCCTATTGACCCAATTATTTGCTTTATATAACTTTGGGTTAAAAGACAAAACCATTCCAAAAGTATTTCTCAAAATGCTATGTCCACACTAAAAGAACTTTGGGATCGATGCTGCTCATTATATTTCAAAATTGGAGTAATGTTATTCTACACTAATAGGCTCAAAATGTTGATCGTTAGTCAAAGGAAGACGAAGCAACACATATACTTATGAGGTCTACTAGTATGGGGTGACATTATTCCAATTTTAAAATATAATAAGTAACATTACTTCAAAAGTTTGTTTATGGTGCACATAGCTCCTCAGAATATACTTTCAGGGCAAATTTGTCTTTTAACCTTGTATTATGTCGGTTGTTTAGCAAAAATAATGCTAATATTAGTAGTATTTGTATTTTTCAGTTCCAGACTTCCAATGATTTAGACTATATTTTATTTTTACAAAAGTATAATAGTTTTCAAAGATAAAATAAAAATAATCTATTAGATTTTAAAATGAATGATTATTAGTAATAACAAATAGAATAAATTTTAAATTATTAAAATTAAATTAAATATACATAATTTTTGTTTAAAAAATGAATACAACCAGGTTTTCCCATATAACAAGTAATGAATTATAAAAGGAAAAAGACAGTTTAGGATCTTTATAGGAAAATATTGACAAATGAATAGTACTAATGAGAAATTCAGTTAACTTGAGTTGTGAATTCAATTTATAGAAGTACTGAATTTTTAAATTGGATTCTTAAAAGGGAATATTTCCACATATAAATCCTGAACTGTCTTTTTCTCAATTATAAGAGCAGTAGAGCTAGCACCAATAAAAAATTAAAAATTGGTTCACATGATTAAGTTTATTTCTTTTAAATAATGTTTTGAGTTGGAGTCTTTTATATATATATATATATATATGTATTTAAAAAAGTTTGCTGCTCCAAAAGCTTTATATATGTTCAATTTGACCCAAATTTAATCCGAATTAATTAGGGCTAATGTAACTTCTGAAACCTATTGGTATTAAAAATATAAAAAATGAGAGGTAGTTAATCAATGAGGACGTCGTTGGATGTTGCATCAAACATAACAATCAAGACAAGTAGGACACGTGAATATAAAGTTAAATATGAAGTCGGGACGTGGGCATAATGCTAGCTGTCTTGCATTTCCATAGCTCGAGAAAATGGTGAATGTTTTGAAACAACTGGAATCATATTAATTAATTTATTTACATTAATACAACCATGTTTAGTATGATTAAGATCAATATTACTTCCTCCGGTCCTATATATAGAACATTTTACTTTGATCCTAAATATAAGATCCTTTATAATATATGAGGTGATATTTATTATACATTTCCAAAAAATACTTTTATTTAATGTATCTAAAGAGAAAAAAAAAAGAGATTAAATAAGGGTAGTTTTGGAAAAATATTGAAATTTTTGGAGAAATCAAGGTAGTTAATTAGTTTTAACTTCCCTTCTTAATTCACGTGATTCGATTAAAATAGCCTTATATTAAGGACTAGAAGGAGTATTAATGATACTTAGGTCGAATTAAAAAAACTCAACATTCATTTGGTGAGATTAAAAATTCAGATTTCATTAATAAAAAAATTATATTAAGAGAGTTACATTCAAATGCATTTGATAATACTTAAATTTAAATTAATCGATAATATCAAATATTATATAATTGTATAAAAACGGAAATTTCATTACTTTTTTATTCTTATTAATTATTTTGATTGAATTAAAGGAAGAAAACAATGAAATCAACAAAAACAAGCAAACTTGGAGACTCAAAGGCTTCAAACAGTAGGCATTTATTTGTTTGTTTGTTTATTGATGTTGCTGTTCCTTTTATTCCATTTTGGCTGTCTAATTTTGTTGACAGAAAATTTCATCTAATCAATATAATAAAATTAGACTTAACCAAATCAATTCAATTAAGTTTTCGTCGCTTTGGACATTGGATTAAATGGCAGTAGGGATGGCCCCAAAAAATGGCAGTTGGGTACACAATAAATTATAGATATTTTTTTGGCCAGGAAAAAATATTACAGATATAATTTATAATATTTTTTTTTGTAAAAGGAAGACTCCAATAAATAATTTTGTTTTCTATTGAATGTATATCATGATCATCTAATAATCATACCCATTTAATCAATGTCCAACATTTTCATCCAATTCATCATGTATGGCTACTACTTGATTCTAATTCACTTCCACAAATGATGAAAATTGATGAGTTACTCGGTGGCAAATAGAGTTGAGAATACGGGACTCATATAAACTGAAATGTCATGAGCTTCTAAATTTTTTTAACATCTCAAAATTATAATCTAATTTTTTTTCTAAGTCAAAAGGAGCTTATAAAATTATTACTGCTAGATTATATATATATATATATATATATATTTTTTTACTATTTTGCTTTCCTACATGATATAATTGCTACCAAAACTTTCTTACCATATAATTGAAATTCATGGCTACCTTCCTCCACCATACAAGTGAATTCAAACTACTCTAATCAACATCATCAATTGACACAGCGTCACTAAAATAAATCTTCATCATTTAAATTTAAGTGGTTATGCGAAGAAAAGGAAAAAAAACAAAAAGGGAGAAAGAGAGAGAGAGGAGGAAGTATGTGTAAAAAGGGCTTCAAACAATCGGCTCTTTGAAATGGGATGCATGGGCGCACCTGTTGGATATACCCCAAACTCCTAGCTCTAAACTGACAGATCCAAAGCTAAAATCCAAAATAAATAAAGTTAGGGGCCAAATGTATTTTAAAATTTTTTTACAAGTAAAATTTTAAATTTTACTAACAGAAATTTGAAATGTGGGGGTGGGGATGGAGAGAGCAAGTGGAGGCGAGAAAATGGATAACCTAGTTTTAACGGTTTCTCTATAATGTGTTGGGTTGAATTAGCCCATTTTTTCTAATTAGTTAGGGTTTTCTCAATCTAACTTATTAGTGGTGGAATGACAAGTTATGAGGATCAACCCACAAATGTATATATTTTAAAATTTTTTTAATATAAATTAATCTAAATTTTTAAAAAAATAGATAAAAAATTATTTTTATAAGTTTATGTTAACAAATGCGTAATGAATCTCATATATATATAAATATATATAGTAATATAAATTTTTATGAGTTAACAATTTGATAAAAAATCTATCATTGTTATTTATAATAGAGGTTTTTCAATTTTTCGTTTATTCTTTGATTATATTTCTATTGATTTTTTAAGTACCATTATTTATCCAATCTTTTTATGTGTTCTTACAAGTTATAAATTGTCATTTTTTCATACGATCCGGGTTGATTATCAATTTTAAATGAATTATATATTTTGCAATTTAACTCATACCTTTTCATGGGTTATACAACGCCACCTATAGGTTATAATTCATATTTCCTGCTATAAAGAAAAGGGCTAGTGAAGCACCTTCACTTGCCTTCCTTTAATAGATACGACTGTCTGTTGAGCTATTTTGTATTAAGTTCCTTCCATAATTTTTCAAGTCTCGAAATTTCTAAACATGATCGGATTTTAATTCACTTTTATATATGAATAGAACTTAGACTCAATTTTCAAAGAAGTTACCTTATTTTTATTCTCAAAGGAGTTGATAGAAAGAGTTTCTGGTCATTAAATCAACCTAATAGACTAATTATGCAGTGTGTACAATTAAGAAGCGTTGACGAATTTTGGTGAACACAGAAAAAAGAGCGCAAGTCTAATGGAATCTTCCTACAAAATACAAATCTGTTCTTTTGTTTGGTGGTTTTGTCCTTTTTATTATTAAAAAAAAAATCAACCAATGCATAAGTCGGAAATGCTGACATTTCCATTTGTAACTTCATTGTCAACCAAAAGGTCTTGTTTCTTTCCACAATTCCTCTGCTTTTTCAGTAAATATTTAAGGAAGCCTTCCTCTTTTTCAAAATCAAATAAAAAATTTAGATTTGAAATGTCTCTAGTTCAGGCAAAAAAATAAATCAAGAAAAAAGAAAAAAATGACAGTGATGGGGTTCGATCATTTCAACGAATCCCACGTTTCCAACTTGGAAAATTTCCAAACTGAGATTCATTTTCCAAATAAAGACAATGGATAAGAAAGCCACCAAAAAAGAAAAGAGAGAGACACACACACTTTTCATGTCCGTCTCCTGATTTTTTCTCCGTATTAGCTAGTTTTTCTTGTTCGTTTATAAATTAATTTTAGACGTATTAATTTAATTTTAAGCGTTGGTTTTCTGAATTTTCTATTACAATCATAACAAAAGATTTTGTATTAATTAAAACAATATGATTCAATCTTTTTTTTTTCCTGAAAATAATGTCGCTCGCTTGCGAACAACAATGTTATAAAAAAGTTTTTTTTACATCATTCAATTTTACCTTTTTATCTCTTAATTCATATAAATTTTATTGTCAAATTTAATAAATATGTTGATTTAAATATCAAGTATAAAATTAATTATTTAAAAATAAAATAATATGATTTTAAAATAATAAATAAGTCAAAGTATCTAAAAAATATGAAACTTAAGTCAAATATTAATAATTAACATGATTTTTAAAATTTAATAATATTTTTTTGGAATTATATGAAATAAGTTTTTATGGTAAGTGGGTTAAATTTTTTATTAAAAAATTTGTAATAATTATTTTATTAAAAAGTCATATAAAAATACAATCTACATTCAATTTAGAATGTATAAAATTATCAAAATATACATAGAAAAGCTACTGAAACCCGCACTCTTCAAATTTTTGACATACACATTAGTCCAAAAAATTAGTTTACTAAAAATATTAAAAATATATTTTATAGGTAAATTTGATCTCACATATCATCTATCTTCTGCTCAATAATAAATGATTCGCTAACTCTGGAGTTACATATACAAAATAGGAAGAGTGCGGTTAATTATTAAATTTGACGGTAAAAAAGGTCAATTATTAAATTTTACATAATAAAAGATTATTTGGTCATGGACATAAAATTGAAAGAAAATATTAGGTAGTTAACAATGTATTTGCTCGAAATTTAAAAAAACAAGCGATATTGTTTTTGACGTTTGAACAGTACGGTTAGTAATATGTTTTAGTTTTAGATTTGATATTGAGTTGATTGATTGATCTTAAATTCTTAATGATTAGTGATTGATAATATGAGTCTAAAAAAATAAATGATCATATTCACAATTTTGTAAATAATATAATTTGTTATACATTTTGACAAATAAATGACTTGGTAGGTTCCCCATGAATTTTAAAAATGAAAGGATATTGTTCATAATTTATAAATGAATGATTTAATTTTTCACTATCGTGAAAAATGCTTCTTGTTATAGAAATTACATTTAATATTAATGAATTGATATTGATGATTATATTGATAATTGATGATTCATTAAGCGGAATATGAAAAATGATTCTTCTACGTTCGTCAACAATGCAGTTGTTTTAAAATTTTGTTTTACTAGTATAAAGCAATGGTGATGATTTTTTAGGTATAATAAATTATACAATTAATAATTAATAATCAACTTATTTTTGCACTATATTTCCTCTAGTTTTTAAATATAAAAAATTTTTAGAAGAATTATATTAGTACAAAATATAAAAAAATTGTTAATATTTATAATAAATAAGATATTTCAATAATCTCTTATTAATTTAAAAAATTATTTTTTTAGGTAATCTTTAATTGAGGACAATTTAAAAAAAAAGGATATATTTTAAGGATTGTGTAAACCAGTTTGGATATAGGTTAGCCTAACCTTGGGTTCGTCATTTATCAAAAGAAAACAAAAAAGAAAAGGGTATATTTTACTCAATTAAATGAGTTGCATGTGTAATAATTGATTTGGAGTAGTTTTTTGTTGTCTCTTTTATTTTCTTTAGCACAGGAGCGAGTATAAATAATAAATATAATATATGTGTCCAGTGGGAAGAAGAATTGTAGTTTGTAGCCAATTATTTACCGACACCGACTTTTCTCCGTCTAGTGTCATTGTAGTAGAATCCGCGTTCAACGGATGCAGAACAGGACCCGCGAAACCAGAAAGGTAAAGTACGTGTACGTCTCCTACTCCCTTCCTGCTTCCTGCTTCCTGCTTCCTGCTTTCATCCCTGCTTAAATTCCTCTCCTTACATAATTTTCAGTGTTTCCCTTTCCCTTATTCTCTTCTCTCATTTCAGAATCTCTATCGATTCAAACCAAATTTCAGAGCTTTCCTTCATGGCTTCGATTAATTTGACTTCCACTCTTCCTCCTATTCGCTGTTCTGTCTCTGTCTCCCTTTTCCTTCCCCACCTTCATCAATGCCATTCTGGGCATTTCCTTCTAGCTTATTCCATCCCGAAACGACGGCGTTTCCCTGTGGCTCTCGCATCATCCGGCCCACGCATCAATTCTGTTCCGGTACGGATCAACACCTCAATTGTCGATGTTATTCTCTTTCTTCCGTGCATGCATGTTCTGATTTTTTAATGTGGGGCTTTTATTTTCAGCGTAGGAATGGAACATACAGAGTTGCTGATTTCATGACGAAGAAGGAAAACCTGCATGTTGTAAAACCCACCACTACTGTTTATGAAGGTTGGTACTGCTAATTCCTAAGGATGACTCTCTCTGTGTTGTGTGATTCTTCATCTTCTCTGTATATATCTTACGCTTTTGTTACAGCGTTGGAGGCTCTCGTCAACAACAGAATCAGTGGTTTTCCCGTGATCGATGATGATTGGAATTTGGTAATTTCTAACTTTCTTTGACCATGTTAGCAGCGAGGACGACCATTTATTCTATCCTACTAAAATTGGTTAATTGTAAATATGCTGCATGACTTGTGGATTCTTGTGAACGGAGTATATCAAGCTTTCTTTGTTCTTATTCTTTAATTTTAATGCTATTTTTTTATTTGATCAACTTTGTTTCCTGAAGGTAACCTAGGTGAATAGGGGCTCACCTTTCTCTCTTTGAGGCGACGGTCAAGAAAGAAAGTATAACCAAATTGTTAATAATGCAAATTATTGGAATAACATAATAATGTTTAAGGCATTGCTTTTAAGATTATTATTAGTACCAAATCAATAAGAGCATAACAACAACAGCAACATTAGCCGATCCCACATAGATCGGCTGATTATACGACGCCAATAAATCAACAAGAGCATAATTGAGAGAAATTGCAAAATTTGCCTGGATATTGGTCCTACGTGCTCTTGCTTAGTAACAGAGTGGGACTCCATTGCTACAATTCGTTATTTGAGATTTCTTTTTGGATTGCAGGTTGGTGTTGTTTCAGATTACGACTTGTTGGCAATTGATTCAATATCAGGTAATATAAACATCTTTAAGAAGAAAGTGGAAATATTACTTCATCTCACTTTGTCCACGTTTAAGGCAGCAAGTGATAGTTGTTTGTAACTATTATCAAAGAAAATCAGAGTCTATGTAAGTTGATTGAAATGTTTATTAGTTGTTGTCTACACTAGTTAGATTGACATATTTGAGCTGTTAGCATTGAAAGATTGGAGAATTGAGATACATACATTTTAGTGTAGATTTTGAATGAAACATTCTACTATTATAGATTATTGGCTTGACGTTACGTTACAAAAATAATTTGCCAAATAATTCTAGAGAAGCCTGTGACACGTTCTCTCTTATGGTTGAATAGCCACTGGACACTTTTTTGTGTTGCGTGAAGAGAAGTTGTTTGATTGATTATAGGCCAAAGTGGTGGTTTTATATCTTCTCGACGATTCTTAAAGCCACCCACTCTGAAATTGTACCATTGGCTAAATTTTGTGAATCAATTTCTCAACATATGTCTGATTTTTATTCAAATTTTATTTTATTTTATTTATGTGCTGAGTATTGTCATCAGGTAGATGTCTGCGTCACCTTTTATTTCATCTGTATCATAACAGAGAGGTTTATGCGTTGTTATACTATTCTTGTCTGCTTTTTGCATATACTGCTAACCTGCCACTAATATTTCTTTTTTGGCTTTTAGGTGGCAGTCAATGTGAAACAAGCATGTTTCCTGATGTTGATAGTTCTTGGAAAGTATGTCAATTTGTTACATGTACTACCTCTTGATTGTTGTTTATGCTTTTATTGTAATGCTTTGTGAAATTTTATATGTTCAATAGCATTGCTGTCAATCATAAACTATTTTTTTTACTTAATGATTGGGTGAAACACCAAATCGCTGAGCATAAGTTATTTACTTTATGGTGATGTGGTTGATAAGTTTGATGTGGTTGATAAGTTTGATGTGGAAGCTATTTTGTTCACACTATGATTTTACAAAGTCGCATTCAGACAGTTTAACTATGCACCACTTTGTACCTGTGCAGAAATTCTTTTTCTGAGATTATACATGAAGTTCTTGTTATGCGGAAGTAACATTCTTTGTTTGGCTAAAATATAATAAAGATTCTGCATCTCAAATATTTGAATTTGTAAATGGTGAGAACTAAACCCTGTTGACATGTTTTTATTTTTATAGCCATTGTATATCAGCCAGAATCTGTTGGATATGCTGCAGTCAGGGTGTGGTACTTGTTTTGTGAAATGCTTGATGGATTATTATTTGTTGTTGTGTGCTTGATAGATTTAAACTTTTTTTGTGTTTTATCCCAAAAATCCATTTTTAACATGTTTAAGGCAACGTACTCATTTTTATTCTTGCAACCATTAAACTTACTAGATAATAGGGCAGCACGTGTTTGTGTAAACAGTATTTTTATATTAATTGATTTTCTTGATCTGCAACTAGATTGCATCTTTCAGACAATGTAAAGATTTGTTAAATGTCAATGTGCTTCCACTTTAACTTGAACTGGTGAACCACCTTTTGAATGTCCGCCAACTTAAGAGGTCCATTAAACTTGTAGCATAAAAAATTTAGATATCAGCCAAGTCCTTTTTCTCTGATGGATTTTGGGAGAAGAGGAAGCTGGGGTAATTTGCAGAATCTGAAATGATCATCTCAAGGAAATTGCCAAGTCAAGAGTCATTGGAATCAAGATTATAAAAGATTTGTATAGGGACATCTGAGAAATGCAACTGTCTAGCCTAGATGTCTTAAATAATCGTATCCATTTCTTCTTTCCTTTGCCTTTTTTAAACAAATCAGAAATTATACCTGTGTACTTTATCAGTTAGCTTGTCACCAGCAATAGTTTCTGCAATTTCTAATTACTGATCATATGGCAGACATTCAATAAGATACAAAAGCTTCTCAGTAAGACTAATGGTAAAGTTGTTGGTGACTTGATGACACCAAATCCACTCGTTGTTCATGAATCGACTAATCTGGAAGATGCTGCCAGGTTTGGATTTTGCATACCAACTCCGTGCCATTGACTTCCGTCTTTTATCTCTGTATTTGTAACTTCATATTTTCTTCCCTTTTTAAAGATCAATGTTACCAACTTTGTGCCACTTTTGATTTCGCAAGTTTCCATTGAATCTATAAGCTAAATTGTTCAAGATTAAAAAATTAGCAGTCTTCGTTGCAAACATCAAATTCCTTGATGTCTGACCCCATTACTTCTCGTGTTAGGCTGTTGCTTGAAACAAAATATCGCCGATTACCTGTGGTAGATGACGTTGGCAAGCTGGTGAGAAGATTATGCATATCCTGTTATAAGCTTCGTTCTTTTGATTCTTGCGGCTGTTATTGTTACTGATTGATCTTTGTTATATTATAATTCAGGTTGGAATTATAACAAGGGGGAACATTGTAAGAGCAGCTTTACAGTCAAAACGTGCCAATGAGTGGTGAGAGGCCTATATGGTGGTTTCAGGAATGTCGTTTTAGCAAATCTGTGGATTAGTTTGAGAGTCCAGAAGGTGGAGCTGAAGGCAACTTTTGATGGTCTTTAAAGCCCTTTTCAATGGGCTACTTTATACACCATCTAGAGGAAAAGAGGAAAGGGATTGATCGATCTCCTTCCTTGAGATGTTTTGATATACGAGCTTAGATACACAATGCTGATCAGTTACACAGGCTTTTATGATATACTTTCGGTAGGAATATAACATCATTCTGAGCATTTTACTATGAACTTCTACATTGTAAATTGCCTGGCGTTCTATAGTTATATGTCCAATTCCTCTTTTCCTGCTATATTATACATTCTGTTATTCAGAAGTGAAAAGCCTTTGGATACCAGTCGGTCGTAGAATTCAATACTCTAATTTTATGTGAGAAGTAACGTAGGCAATATCAACATTATCAACCAATATATATCATAAAATTTAAGGTGAGCTGTACCATTAAAAAGTTATGATTAGTGTGCAATTAATTTCTCATACTTTGTACTCAATTAAAAAGTTGAGTGCAAGATAATTAATATTGTTCAATGTAAGATTTTTATTAGTTACATCAATTTTTTAAGTAGGTCCGTATAACTAAAAATTTTAAATACATCACTATACTATGTTGCCGTTGCATGGTTAATTCTTGTATATTCATTAGTAACCCCGTATGATGATGTGGCTATTAACTACTGTTGTGGCATCCATGAAAGTAAGTAATGTTAATTTGGAAACCCTGTCACAAATGACATGTCCCTGCCTCTATATCACTAACTCCATGAGGGAAGGGGTCTTCATTTGGTTCGGTTCGGTTTTGGTCTGGATCAAAACTGACCCAAAGCAAATCGTTTGATTTGACATTTGTGAGAACTTATTTGGTTTACAATTTAATCGATTTAGTTCGGTTATTATGTCAGTTTGGTTTAGTTTAGATTATACATCGAGTATATTTAAATTATGTAATTTTATGAAAATAAATTTATTTTATAAAATTATTATGGAGAAAATCACAATTTTTTAAATAAATTTGTTTGTTACATAAAATTTCTAGTAATTATAATTGATTATAAAACCATAATAAAACTTTACTATTTTGTAAAATGATATTTATAAATCAAAATTTATACATTTTTAGTAAATTTATTTTTTTACTAGATAACTAAAAAAAATTGTCAATAAATGTGAACATTTATATTTATATTACTAAAATTTTGAATAAAATTAAATTCATTTTAATATAAAAGGATATGAATTTTAACTTTTTTTTAAATTTGATAATATCTTTTAATTTCTTTTTTAAGTTTACAATTCCATTCATAGGAGGATATGTCAGGTTAAGGGAATTATTCATATATGATTGAAAATTTAAAGAGTTGTCAATATCTAGTTCAAATTGAAAAAAGAAAAGTATTTGTAGAAAAACAAATTTTGAGACATTTAGTGAATAGTATTTATTTAACTTTGCATTTTCCTTTCCTTTAATTATCACCCATATTTATCAATTGTCCTCTTATTTCTCAAATTCCTTAGTTTAAGCTCTATTATATTGATATAGTAATGGTGAAACTTCAATTTAATCATTAATATTCATTGACTAATTGAAAAAAATAGCAAAAATATATATATAAAGATTCAGTTGGTTCAGTTTAGTTCAGTTATAACCGATCAATATTTTGAAAAACCTTAATCAAACTAAACCAATTGGTTTGATATGTTAAAAAGCAAAAATAAATCTATATTATAATCGGTTTTGGTTGATTTTGACCAATTTTATTTGGTTCGATTCAATTAAGTGCAAGTTTGATGGTTTCTAATTATCATTTTTTTCTTTTTTATACAAACAGATTTATAATAAACTTCTATACTTTTATCCAAATTTTATTTTCATAAATTGTGATTATTCTAAAAAACTTTTTACAAAAAGATAATTTAAACATACACTAAACCAGTTTTGATCAGTTATAAACATTGTAACATAAGGGCTCTATGAAGTATGCACCGGTGAGAAGGGCGTCACAGCGGGAACTCTCTTCCACTATGCGTCCCTTTACTGCAACACTGAACGATGTCATTTGGACACTATTTAAATCAGAGACACCTCCAAAAGTGCTTCAAGCGGTGGTGTTATAAACGTATTTAAAAAAACATTTTTGTGTATTAAATTTTCACATCTTTTTGGACATTCCTATTATTATTTTTTAGTTAAAATAGGATACACACTAAAATGCTAATAGAAAAAACATAGCAAATAGAAAAAAAATAAATTTAACTCTAATTTATTTATAAGTTTATTATACTTAAATATTTATAGTTCAAATAAGAATATAATTAAAACACAATAATTAAGCTATAAAAATAATTACTTTCTAATCATAATAGTTAAAACGGGTAAACATTAATAAAAAACATGTTTATTCTAATAAAAATATATTTTATAAACTTGTCATAAAGCTTTGTACTACTAGTTTAGGTTACTGCCTGTCTGATTTTAGAGTTTCGAAAACTTAAAATGAATTGAAACCATTCATCTCTCCTTCGTTTCCTTCTTTTAGCCTAACAGTATCCAATTCTCACCCCATGCATACATAACATATATAAACCCCATAGGCATCATGTTTCCACAACAATCTATCGTGTCCATTTGGAGAAATGTCAGCATAAAGCTTCATTATTAGCACCACCATATATAATTAAGGTTTGGTCTAACTCATACCACTTCCGTTCCCCTCCACAATTTATAGCATCGGTCTCTATTCAACTCTATATAACTTCGCCCGCGGACCCTCCTACCTCGCCACTTGTAATTAAATACATGAAAGATTTTGCATACATGTTTACATATATAATTTTTTCCATTATTTGATTTGCAAGGTGGAATATTGATAATTATCATACTTTGTCTCCATACATATTTACATATATAATTTTTTCTATTTATTTGATTAGAAAGGTGAAAAATTGATAATTATGATATTAAATCAGATATAATATCTATCTAATTAGCACTGTAGATAAATATTGTGATGTTACTTTGAAAAATACTTCACTTATAATAATAATAGTAAATATATATTATTAAATTAAATATACTATTTATTTATGGACATTTTTCTCAATTATTTAATTATAATAAGGAAAAAAAATTGTGTATGAAAAAAGTTACCGAGGGAAAGTACAAAGGCATCCGTTTCCAAATGATTGGCATGCTATGACGGAAGGAACGACCCCTTCTACGTCATTGAGGACGCCGAGGATTTTGTCGTTATAGCATTTTCCAGCACACACATGACGCATCAGTCTTACATTAATTTATAGTATAACCTTACCTCTTCACAGATCCAAATCAACAATTGCCGTGGGAAACAAGGCCTTCACATCTGCTTTGATTCTATTAAGTTGATTGATAATACTAATAAATTTGTAAGAAATTACCGCAGATATTCAAATTAAATAAGCAAAAAGGTTTCCAGGTAGTAAAATATAAGTAAATTATATTATAGTAATCTAAAAAATACACATTTTTCTGTAGGAGAGGCAGGGCCCACCTTTTATTAGTATATATTTTTCAAGCAATGTTTTCATTTCCACACAAGACAAGTCGTCGGTTAACTACTTCTCTGTCTCTCAGACTCCGCAATCTTCAATTATCATCTTCGTCCTAGTTCTCGCTGATCCTTACATGGGAACTCTGAACTTGCTCTGATCCAGAAAACTCTTCTTCTTTCTCACTACCCCTTATCTGAAAAATCCAAACTTGTCTAACCAATAACCATGAATAGCCAAAATCACAAACTGCGCATTTTCTTCTTTCCCTTCCCAGGTCATGGCCATATGATACCAACGGTAGATATGGCCAGACTTTTCGCTGCTAGAGGAGTCAAAGCCACCATAGTCACCACCCCACTAAACCTCCCTCTTATCTCCAGAACCATAGGAAAGTCCAAAACTCATGCAAATTCCGACATCAACATCGTAACCATCAAATTCCCCTCTGTCGAAGCTGGCTTACCCGAAGGCTGCGAGCATGTCGACTCCATCCCTTCCCCGTCTTTATATCCCAACTTCTTCAAAGCAACGAGTATGCTTCGGGAACCTCTCGAACAGCTCCTGTTGCAACACCAACCAGATTGCCTCATCGCCGGCATGTTATTCCCGTGGGCGACGGATTCTGCAGATAAATTCGGGATTCCGAGGATTGTGTTTCATGGGACCAGTTCTTTCTCTCTGTGTACCACTGAATGTGTGAAACTCTATCAACCTCACAAGAACGTTTCATCTGACTCAGAGCCCTTTGAGGTTCCCAACTTACCCAGAGAAATTAAACTGACGAGGATGGTTTTGCCGGAACACGTCTTAAACGATGACGATGACTCTGAGATGGCGAGACTGAGGAAGGAATGTCTGGAATCAGCGCGCAGAAGCTTCGGGGTGGTTATGAATAGCTTCTACGAACTGGAGAAGGTATACGCAGATTATTACCGGAAGATAATTGGACGAAAAGCATGGCATATAGGCCCTGTTTCGCTATCAAATAGGGACATTGAAGAAAAAGGAAACAGGGGAAAAGAAGCCTCCATTGATGAACAGGAGTGCTTGAAATGGCTCGACTCGAAGGAACCCAGTTCTGTTCTTTACGTCTGCTTCGGAAGCATAGCAAACTTCACCGAATCTCAGCTCATAGAAATAGCCATGGGTCTGGAAGCTTCAGGACAGAACTTCATCTGGGTTGTGAGGAGAACCAAAAAGGACCAACCAGAAGAAGATATACAGGAATGGCTACCTGAAGGATTTGAGAATAGAATGGAAGGGAAGGGGCTGATCATAAGAGGGTGGGCACCACAAGTGTTGATTCTGGATCATGAATCGACCGGCGGCTTTGTGACACACTGTGGTTGGAATTCAACGTTGGAAGCAGTGAGTGCAGGAGTACCAATGGTGACATGGCCTGTGAGTGCAGAACAATTTTACAATGAGAAGTTGGTGACGGAAGTGCTGAGAATTGGGGTTCCTGTGGGTGCAAAGAAATGGGTTAGAATAGTGGGGGATAGTATAGAAAAGGAAGCTATCGAGAAGGCGGTGAGAAGAATGATGGTGGGAGAAGAAGCAGAGGAAATGAGAAACAGAGCAAAGAAGCTTGCGAAAATGGCGAGGGAGGCTGTGGAAGAAGGAGGTTCATCGTACTTGGACTTGGATGCTCTAATTCATGAACTTGGTTCTCGTAGCCATTGATGGTTTCTCCAAATGGAGCAACATTATTGTGCCTAGCATTTTGTTTCAGTTTCATGCGTGATCCAATAATGTAGTAATGTTGTTTCTATATTTGGGTTGTGTTTGTGGGTGTTTTGGCTCACATTTTAAGATTTGGGTGGCTCATCAATGTCTTGCGCTAAAATAAGAGAAATACCATATGTTCTAGACTTCTAATTCTGAGCAATTCTAAATAACAACTTTTGAAGGTTTTTTTTTTCTTTTTGAGCAGGATATAATAAAAGAATAAAATGATGGCACATCAAGTCAAATGAAAAGAAAGGTTGTTGACTCTACCTCAGGGTCCTGTTTGTCCACGCCATGAAATACGTGACTAGATTGAAAACATGACTCCTTCCCTTTAAAAAAAAAAATCACTTCTCTCACAAAAATCTATGGACGTCATGTTTGGATTTGACCTCCATACACGGAGTTGGCTACCCAAATCCCTCTAGCTCATGGTTTTGTTCTTTCTTACAGTATTTCTATAGTTCTTTGGATTCCATTGGACGTTTATTGAGAGAACAAACTAAAACAAGTAAAATGCTGGATGGTGACTGAAAGTTTCAAAAATACATTCTTTTTATTCTTAATTTATATTTAAATATTCTCAATTAATTTAATATTAGGATACTTATATTCTCTTCTTATGGGCCATATTTTGCTATTAAAAATATTTGGATAGTCTTAATCAAGATCATTTCTAAATAGAATTAATTTGAACAAATCTTTCACCGGCCATTTTCAAGTGGTTCAATAATAAATGAAAATATTTTTGAAAACTTGGGGGCCAAGAAAGGCTGCAGTAACTGATTAAAGAGAGAGAAAAAAAAAAGACTAGAATCATTATGTATACATTAACAATGTAATTAGTTTATATATACATACATATATAACATGATCATCAACTTTTTTTTAGAATCAGAATGTCGTAATACTACAAAATAAAAGTTTAGTCGTAGTGAACTTGCAAGGAGAAACGTTGATAAAAACAAAAACATGCTCTTGTGGTAACTAACCAAAAAATAGGTCCTAAAAACCAAAAAAGATGGAGAATCAACAGATATTACGAAACTGAGCAAAAAAATAAAAAATAAAAAATGGAAAGGGATTATCCAAAAAAATATATATATAAGGGTGCCATGAGATATAAACACAAATTGACTTGGTGTTCGAATATAATATCTATAGATGAAAGTATACTTTTGGTCTTTAACTTCACATACATTAAGTTTTATTTTATTCCGATAACTGCTTTTCTTAATTTTTTTATTTTTAAAATATAATAAAAAATTTAACAAAAAATATTAACCAAGTATTATCAAGTGTTGACAAAACATTCTCACATACCTCTATATATATATATATCCAACCATTTTTTTAGGAAAATAATCAAAATCATTTTTTAAATGAAAAGCCTTCTTTTATCGTTGATTGGAATATTTTTCGTTGGTGGATGAAGACTTACTAAAGGTCATAAGCCTTATAAAAATTATGAGCATTTGAATTAACTGGTAGGAGTTGTTCCAACTTAACTTGAACCTCCTTAAAGTTCTCATTCCTCGAGTGAGGCAGGTTCAGGATATCCGGTGCTCACGTGAAAAAAAAAGGTGATAAGCCTTATAATATATGAATTCTAAATAGTAGAGATATTTTAAAAAATCCAATGGCAAGAAAGCATGGCTTTTTATTAACTTAATTATTGGTGCTAATCCAAAAGTTTAAGAAAAAAATTATTGGTTCTTTTGTAGGTCTGAAAGGGTATGTTAGTTGAGAGAAGCTGCCCTGACCTGAAAGCATGTGGTTGAAAGACGCTGCCTCCCAAATTAGGTAATATGAAGATTCAAGCAGATGTGCAAATCAAATCCTTAGCTGCTGATGAACGTAGGCTTCTCCACAAAAAGATGCAGCATGATTGCCATGAAATCTAGATTAATTAGGTTTTGTTTAGATGTTGATAATTTATAATTATTTATGTCTTAAATTTAATCTAAAAGTATTTTAAGGCTGAGAATATATTGAATACATAATAATACTGATGAGTTGGCTATAAAGATTGCTGCTTCAGTATTGAACAAATACTTTGTCAGCATTTTTTGTGTTAACACCATTTACAGTCACTACAAAAAACAGTATCTTCAGCGACGACTTTTGGCGGTGACCAAAAAAGGTCGTCGCTGAAAGAAGGCCTTTCAGTTGCGACTCAAACCATCGCCGCTAAAAGTACTCTTTTTAGCGGCGACTAGAGACGTTGACGCTGAAAGTCTCTCTTTCAGTGACGACTAATAAGAGTCGCCGCCAAAAAACAAACTTTCTGCAGCAACAAATATATGTCGCCACCAAAAAGCGATAATTAGTGGCAATAATGAAGGCACCACTGAAGATGTTGATAATTAGTGGTGACATTTAGTGTTGTCGCCAAAAAACATACATTTTGTGATGATTTTTGGTTGCCACCAAAAAATGGATCTTTCAGTGGCAACATTTGTCGCCGCTGAATATAATTAGCAGCGACTCTATCTTATTGTCGCAGAAAGTAAGACTTTTAGCGGCGAAGTTTATGTCACCGCTAAAAGTAATTTTTATATTTTTGTTTTTTTTTTCATGTAAAACTAATATTTAATAAGTTGAAGTAATAAATTTACTTTATTAGATAAATTTTATTATAAAAAAATTAATTAAGTCACCTTATAATATGAATTGTAAAAATTATCCAGTACTATGTGATATTTTGAATATTTGAAAATGTTTTAGAGGGTTGAGCTTAGTTCAAGATTAAAAAATTGAAAGGTTATAGGAAGATTTGAAGAATTAAGATATATAAGTTTAATTTAGAGATTATTTATTTATGTTCTTTTAGACGAGGAGGAAAAATCACTCCCCTTATTTTGTTGGAAAATTAGGAGTGGAGAAGTGAAATTTTTTTCTTATTTTTTCTCTATGCTCTCCTCCAAAATTGGGTTTTTGGAGGGAAGAGCATATAATTTTGACACATACATTTTAAATTACCCTAACATATTTATAATATTAATAAATTGTTTTGACCATTATGAAACCCGTAGCATTTGTCTCTCATGCTTAACTCTATTTAACATCCACCTCCCTATCAAATAATTTCAATTGAACATTATTAATACACTATTATAAAAATTGAATTTTGTAATAAAAATTTTTAAGTTAATGTTAAGTTTTGTAGTGAGATAAAATATGAAAATTAGTAAAAAAATCTTTTCAAAACACTAAAAAATGAGTAAAATATCATGACATTTCTTTTATTTTGCCTTAATTATAGAAATTTCTCTTTTATTTTAAAAACTTATGTAGACGTTCCTTAAAATTAAATGTTCTGTTACATAAACTTTCCTCTATTTATAAGATTTCACTTCCATATACCCAAACCATTAATTGATCATTAAACCATATTATTAAACTTTCTATTGGACCAAAATATCCCCTTTTTAACATAACTAATATTTAAGAATCATTTAAGTATTTATGTTAATTAGCCAAAAGATTTTTTTACTAAATATATTTTTAGACTTGTCTATATTGTATTACAAAGTTGATTACTTTTATCATTTTAAAATTTTTAAATATATTTAGTTTAGTAACATTTTAAATGCATAAGTTGGCTAACAAATTTTTATCACATTATAAAATACTAATATTTTAAGAATATTTTAGAAATATTTTTAATTGTGGTAACATATTGACTTTGTTAGCCAATAGATATAAGAGATTTCTGCAATTAAAGCAAAACAAAAAAGGAGATAATAGTATTTTACTCTTCAAAAATTATCATAGATAAGTAAGAAAAAATATTTTGAGACTAAAAAATTACAAAAGTAATTAATCATGATATAATTACATTTTTTGTAAAGGAAAAAAGATATAAAAAGAATTGAAATTATATGTAAGGGTATAATAATTAATTCATAATTAGGTCCCTTCCTCTTGAACCAAACAAAAAATAATTAAAATACTTCTTATCCACTCCCTCCAACCCAACACAAAAAAAAAATTATTAAAACCCTTTTTCTCCCCTTCTCTTCATTGAGATCCCTCTCTTCCCTTCCTCTTCATTTGATCCAAACACTATGTTAATGTTATAATATCAATATTTCATTATTTTGTATTAATTCCAGGATTCTTTGTTTTGGCAATATTTGCCTTCTCCAATCACAAATTACTAATTTCCAAACTTCGATATCTACCGGTGAGTTTCATCAATTCTCACCACACTTTCTTCATCGTCTTCAATCTACATCCATTACTTCAATTTATGTATTAGACCTAGTTAGAGATCCCATTTTGGCCCTGGTTGGACAATAAGGCCAATCAGATGGAGAATTAATCAAACATTTTAAACCTGCCAAATGAGGGATATTGGACATTGAATGATCTTGATTAACTAGCTGTAGTGGTGGAGTATTAATGATATCAAAAGACCATATCGCATAATATATTAATATATTATGTTATATTAATATGATAAGCTTACAAGATTATAGTATAACATATAAATATATCTTATATATTATTAATAATAAATTAATATTATAATATTAAGTTTCAATGTTAAATTAATAGCTTGATATTATTAATATTAATATATAATAAACTCATATATAATATATTAATATATACTATATATTACATTAATAATATATTTATATATATGTTTACTTCTACATATATTACTTTTTTTATTAATATATTAATACTATATGTCTATTATTAATATACTTTATATGACAATATAAAAATATACTATAATATGCAAATATGTTAAACGTTGATTGATTATCTCATTGGTAGAGGTAATGATACTAATTATTCGATGGCTTGAGTTCGAACTAATTAGTGGCAATAAATTTATTTTTTTTGCATTTGCACTGCTCAAAATTTTTTTACTCCCCACACTAAATAACCTCTAGTGTCATGTGTGAGATTGAAATCCCTAAGTCCCAAATTTTCTCTCATCCTCTTAAAACCTTCAATTCCATTGTTCGTATCCTCCCGACATTTTCACTCATCCTCTTTAAAACCTCAATTCCATCATTCCCATCTTCTTCGACCTTCATTCCCATTTTGTGATTGTGTTCAAGTTGTGCTTTCCATGGTGCTCGTCTTCTTCGTCATGCTCGTATACTTCAGGTATGTTTCAAGAAGTCCTATGCTTTGTGGTTTTGATTTTCCTAAATTCTTTTTGCTTTTCTAGTTTTCTTCAAAGTGTTTTGCATCCTTAATTTTCCTGTGGGGTCTTATGAAATGCCCTATATATAGATAAGAAAAAAAAATTTTCTACAAAAAAATTTGTTTTTCCCTATGTTTGAGAGGACGACTAGCGTTTGTTCTTTTGTAGTTTGTAGTGACCAAAAAAAAAAATAAAGTTTTTGTGGTAGTGGGACTTGAGTCATGAGTTAGGTGGTCCTTTGTTGTGACTTGTGAGTATGTGCGAATAAAGTTTATGTGGTAGTGGGGCTTGAGCAATGAGCTAAGTGGTCCCTTGGGATAAATTGGAAATACTAGTAGCAAAATAGTGATCTAGGACTATATTTTAGGATGGTCAAAAAAATAACAATCCTACCAAATTTACACCGTGGCAATTTTATAAATATAAGGTAATACAAATTATTTTCAAGGACCGTGACTTAAGGGAAGATGGTCACTTTTTTTTCCCAGGACAGTGATATACTCTCCAGTGGTCACTTTTTTTTCCCAGGACAGTGATATACTCTCCAGTCTTGAAAATTTTTAACTTCCAGAACTTTGGAATTACTCACTGTCCTATAATGCCTTTTTTTCCTTTATTTTATTATTTTTTTTGTTTTGGCCAAAACCCAGTTAGTGGATCACGCGGTAGTGGCCAAAAAAGAAAAAAGATCACACGGCAATATCCTCTCCATCGCGGCAAAATTTTGGTCAGTTCCCTCGCAGCAAACCATCTCCTCTCACTGTGATTCCTTACCCCTGCTGACACTCACCGGCGTCATCAAACCAAAACCCCATTAGCCCCAAAGACACACTGTTGAAGCTAACGACAGTCTCTTCTCTCCCGGTCGCTGAATCCGTAGTCACCGTCGCACACTTCATCATATTATTCATTGTTCAGTGCCAACAAAACCCACTCATTTAGGTTGCTCATGGGTCTTCAATGAAACCCATTGTCTTTTGCTCTCAGCATCGCTCGCCTTTAGTACGTCTCAGCCCCCTCCTTTGCTCACGGTAAACCAACCAGTCTGGAAGTTGGGTCAAAAATTCCAGTTTCAGCTCCATCTCCAGGTATGGACTCTGTTCAGCCCTTCCTTTCTACCTTTTTCCTTCTGGCTGTTTTATTTTCCTGTAGGGGTTTAATGATAATGCTTATTGATTGACCTTTTAGTTTATAATCATGCCTCATATTTCAAGATTTCCTGTTGCTTTAGGGTCCTTTCGTCCAACTACTTCACCAGAGAAAGACCTGCAACTTTTGCAAAGCTTACTACGTTGAAGGATCTGTAAGCTTCATTTTTATTTAAAAACAAATATTTTCCTTCTATTAAGTAGATGTATATTTTTATTTAGGATAACTTATTGATTATTCCATTGTATTGTTCAAATCCAGTTTGCCCTCATGTGGTTTAAGGAAATTTGGGTCCTCTCAATTTCTTAGGGAATGAGACTATTAATTCCTTAAAAATTTAACAGGATCCAAATCTGGCCTTAATATTGTCATTCAACTCTTTGAGTAGTTATCACTTAGTCATCCTGTCGTATTTCCTTTTATAATTCTAACCATATTAGTTTCCTGAATGTTCAAAAGAAGTATTATGTTTGACTTATACTATGAACAACTTACTTGACTTAAATCATGGGGCAAACTAATGTATGAAGAAAGCCCCATACTTATTGTTTTGTTTATTTCTCTAAATGAATAGTCATGTTTTGTTTCTTAACCTTGAATTGATTCAATCAACTAGGTGATAATCAATTCTCTGGACAGAACTGGACAAGTCTTTAGAGATTGTGAGAAAAACTTTTTTTTGGTGATAAGTATTGTTTTAGTTTTCTATTGTTGATTATATGTTGCCTCCTCATCTGAAGAAATGGTATTGCCATTTTGACAGAGTGGTTGAAGGGGGTGGCTTGAGCAGACCAATTCCTTCAGGAATTTCATTCCGTTAAAACTTAAGTCACTTGTAAGTTTCATATCATATCTAGCACTAGCACTTCAAAACAAATTAACTTACTTACTTTGTTTGCCTAGACCTCAAATTCATATGCAGGAGCATAAGTGACTTGAATGGACCTGAATCAACTTTTCCTTTGCTTAATAATTTGAGAAGATTTCAAGTATTGTGAGTTACTTGAATTTTTCATTATATTATATATATATATTAAGTCAATTAAAGTTTTAAGATTAGCAATTAATTAATTAAGTGATGTTAATTTCAGCTTTAATTCTCTTTATGCCTTTCAATTTGTTTGGCTTCTCATAATTCAATTTCTATTTCGTGGCGTAGATTCCATTTCACCCCCACATGTTCACATTACATCATACACATAACAATTTCCTTTCAGAATACTAACATTGTGATTTAATATATATAAAAATTTAGAAAATCTTTGTAGGAAATGAATTCTGCTGTCTAAGTAATTTTGTTGTGTATGTACAAGGCTCCTTTGTTGATTAGGTGTGATATCCAAGCTATAGATAGCTCAGCTTATGGAATTCTAACCAAGGCATGAATAGAACAAAATACACAACTTTTTATTATTCATTATCCCCTCCTCAACATTATTTTGTCTATAAATTATTGTTGTATCTTAAGGCCTCAATATGATGCATATGAGAATAATTTCTGCACTTAACTTGAAGTGGTTTGAACTTTGTACAAGAGCAATTGGAATCACATGCTTGCAAGATGTTTGTTCTAACTCCACAGTCCACAACAAGATCCTGGTAGCCAGACGCAGAGAAGAGGAGGCATATGAATGCTGCTATTAAATGCAAGAAGCATATTTTTTTATGTAACCTGCATTTCAGGCTCATATTGCATTTCACCATGCTGAACCATGCTTTGATGGTGTACTAGGTACTGCTTATTGTCCACAGTCTAAGGCAAGATGTTATGGTTTAGTTTTGAACGTATTTTCTGCTTTTCTTTCAAGGTGATAAAAATTAATGTTATACCTTCATTGTGACTGCTCCTCCATTGGCATTGTGAGTGAATTTTTGGTGGGATATTATTATCTTCATTGTTATCATTATTTTGTCATGATTTTGTTGATAGTGGTTTTGGTTTTATTTTGTTTCCTTCTGGAATGAAATAAAGTCTGATCAAAGCCTTTCCACTTCCCTAAAGATGGAAGATGACATGTACAAGTTCTGATTTGCTAAACTGCCATTTTCTTGTTTCTCTCAGGCCAATCAAATTTCCAAGTTCTCCTCTCAGGAGCTTCATTTGCTCTGTTTTTGTCTACCTTCCTATTCTTTGTTTGTCCCCCTTGAAAACATTAGCATCAGGTTTAGTTCTTAGGACCACAATATCCTTCCAAGATGGCGACTGGAACTGTGTTTTTCGAAAGTATGGTGAGGAGATGTTGTTAAAAGTAAAGGTAGTATTTTTTGCCCAAATATATTCATGAATGATATTTTCTTTTTTATGATTCCAAATGTTTATATCTACTTATGTGTACTTTAGGAAAAATTTGAACTTGATATTGAAGAAAATGAGGAGAGGTTTAAGAAAGTTGTCTTTGCCTCAATGCAAACTACCTTTAGAAATTGGAAGGCTAGATTGCACAAGCTTTATTATGCGGCATATGCCACTGACGAGGAAAGGTTGGCTTATCGACCTCCTAGTATTAGTATTGAGGATTGGGAGTGGCTTGTGAGATACTTTGGGTCGCCTTCTTTTAAGGTACCTTATTATTAATTTAAATTCACAACTTTTTGTACTTCAATCCAACAATCTTGAGCAATAATCAATTTTCTTGTAGAATAAAAGTGCAAAAAATAAGTCAAATCGACAGAAACAGAAAACAAAGCATACTTGCGGTCCTAAATCATTTGCAGAGATTGAAGAATCTTCTGTGAGTTAAATATCATTCTCTTTAAATTTAGTTCTTTTTCTTTATCTTTCCAACTTCAAGTTAGCATTTATCTTTTGTACATTATTTGTAGAGAGACCCCACCATTGGAATGCTACCACCACCTGATCGACTATAGGAACTACAACATACAAGGAAGAATGCTGATGGGCAGCAGGTGTAGGCAGATCCTTTGTCACAAGAGATTCATGTATGTGTTTTGTTCTTATATTTTTTCCTAAGTTAATGTATAGCGTGCTTTCAATGACATTACTATTCTTTAATTGTAGGGTCGCATACAAGAGGTGATACGACAACAAGAAAGCATTGAGACTGATTCTCAAATGAGTCATGATGAGATCTTAATGACTGTTCTTGGTGAGAGATTAGGGCACGTGAGAGGGAAGGGTCGTGGGGCACAACCTTCAAGGAAGAGAGCTTATTCTGAGGCTAATGATCCTACCTTGGTGATATCCTTGCGCCAGCAAATAGAAGATGTTGAGAAAAGATTTCAAGAGGAGCGAGCACGGATGGAAGCTGAACGTGCAGCAGAGCTTGAACGGATGGAAGCAGAACGTGCACGGATGGAAACAGAGCATGGACGAATGGAAGCAGAGCTTCAAAGGATTGAAGCAGAACGTACAAGGATGGAAATAGAACGTGCACAATTTCAGCAAAAGATGCAACAGATGGAACAAACACAAAAGAAGATGGAAGCCTTCATGGCAACCTTCCAGCAGGTATTTATTAAGTTTGCACATATTGTATTTTGAATTGTTTCATGAATTAACTCTTTGGTTTATGCATGTTTATTATATATTTACATAGAGGTGACTAAAATCTATTACTATTGGTAAAATTAAGAATTTAAAATGAATATCAAGTAAGAACATAAGTTACATGGTTGCTTTGATGGCTTATTGTCATAGTGGTATGCCTCTTATAGCAAATTTATTAGTATTTGTTGAGAGTCCCTTAATGCACCACTCTTTTTGGTCTTGTTATTGTTATATATATATATATATAAGGAAATATAAGATAATATTTATATATGGAATATAAAAAAACTATTATGTATATTTCCTTTGTTGTCAAATTCTTTTTTTTTTTTGGTAATGTTAGTTGTCAAATATATTTCATGGAATTTGTGTAAGGGCTTTTTTAATGTGAATATAATAATATTGTATATTAGTGCACTTTTGACATAGGTTCTTAAATATATACTAGGCTAATTTATGCTTAAATTTGTTGTTTTTACAGGGACAATCTTAGACTCTTGCTACCACATCAATGCCTTCTTCGAGTACTGATGTAGGGACATGCAATTTTTGATAGTTTTGCTATGTATGGGGATTTATATAGTTTATGCATTGCATGTTATCTATATTTTGTTGATATACATTTGACTTTTAAGTAATGAATTGGATTATTTGGATAATTTGTATATGGATTATGTTACAGGTTTTGATATATTGGAATATGTTATAATTATAGGTTTTAATTTGTCTTTGATTCAATTATTGGAATTAATTATATTCCAATTTCAATTATAGGTTTTAATTTCTTTATATTCCAATTTAATTGTATTATTATTATGTTAATTACAACTTCAATGTTAGCAAAAAGATTATTTTTATGAGTAACAGCTTTCAGTGGCAACCAATATTACCAATAGAAGTTTTTTGAAAAAAAAAACAACTTATTGGCGGCGACAATGTCGCCGCTAAAAGTATTGTTTTGCAGCAACCCTTATGTCGCCACCAAAAAGACCTTTTTGCAGCAATTTCTATGACGTCACTGAAGATTATCTTTCGGTGGCAGCACTAAGTCTCGCCGCCAAATCAATATTTTCAACAACGACCACAACTTGCCGTTGAAAATCAACGTTCAGCAGCAATAGCAGCTGTCACCGCCAAATGGAACATTTTCAGCAGCGACTAACACTTGCCGCTGAAAATCAACATTCAGCAGTAATAGCAGATGTCGCCGCCAAATGGACCATTTTCAGCAGCGACTAACACTTGCCACTGAAAATTAACTTTCAGCAGCGATATAAGATGTTGCCGCCAAATGGAATTTTCAGCAGCCACAGAAACTCGCCGCTAAAGAACAACTTTCGGTGGCGACATTTTGTCGCCATTGATAACAACAATCAGCAGTGACAGTTGCCGCCGTTGAATATCAAGGATTGGCAGCAACAAATCTTTCAGCGGAGAAATTTTTTGTTTTCAATGACCACAGTTGTCGCCGCCAAATGACTATATTTGGTGGCAAGCACTTTGTCGCCGCCAAAAACTTTCGGTGACAGTGTTTCTAGCGGCGATATAGCGACGACAAAAAGTCGCCGCTAAAAACCTTTTGCAGCAACTTTTCTACTTTAGGTGGCGACTTTTGGCGCCACTAAAAGTCGATTTTTTTGTAGTGAGTTTTAGCGGTAAGAAAACTTTTGATAATATACTTTGAATTTTCCAAACAAAACTTTTGGTCTTACTATAAACTTCATCTTGTGTTCTCGGATAATACAAATTGCAATCAAATAGTATTATTCTCTTTAATCAACTTTGGCTTTCTCTAGCGGAGTATATCCTCTGTAGATTTATGCGTGCTTATTTCTCCATATAAATAAAAAAGAAAGTGATATATTTTAATTTTAAATTTAAATCTAAATGTGAGGCTTATATTTGGCTTTGAAAAGGAATCATAGAGATTGATCTGTATAGAAGCCAGATCCCTCTTTAATCATATACGTTAGTTATTACACACGTTAATTTATTTTGACAGCTTAAGCGCACTAAATACTTAATAATATTGACACTTTGCTGGGTTTGGTTTTTTGTTTTAAAGATAATCTTGCTAGCTAACCAAAAAAGAAAAGATAATCTGATCATGCCCATTACCAAAATTCAAGGTGTAGATCTTCTTGATCCAATGCTACAGAAGTGTGTGTGTGTATACATATGCTAAGGAAGGAAAAACAAAATTGATGATATATTCCGTCTTAAAAAATAAAAATAAAATAAATCTTTTGTAAAACTACACACATATAAATTGTTGGAAGAAAAAAATGCACATACGTACGTACCTCATAATCCGGTGAGGGAAGATGATTCAGAAGGGTGAGAGTTTCTATATTTGGTTTACACATCTGTACGTGGTGTTCTCGCCCAACGTATAGCTTCAATTGATTGCATGAACTAATTCAGATTTGTTGAAGAGATGATAAGATCAGAGATAGCGGCGAGATGCAAATTTTTGAACTCGTGAAGGCAATCAAGTTTACAAATGACGTAACTAAAGGTTTGTGGGTTCTGAGTCTGAGCGATAATCCTCCAAACATATATATATATATATATAGTTTCAATAGATTCCCTATAAATACGGATGGAGTTGTAGAAGGAACACACGCACATTGTCACCAATCAAATCCAGAATATATCATAACAATTACAAGCTCTCACAGCTTCTATCATATTATTTCAGCAAGAATCACAGTCCACAGTGTTATTTTCATAGTATTTTAGTTGTTAGGAGTAACTTGATCGAATCTCCAAGATCCGAAGTATGCTCAGGTTCATACGGCGCTGGAAAACAGTTCTCCCTCTAGGTCTATATCCGAGTTCTTACACTGTCATTATGTGTATGTTTTCGCTTTGTATGACATTCCAAACTCATTGCCGTCTCTGTCATCTGTATGACATTCCAACATGGTGAAACACTGGAGCCTAGGAGATGTCACACTAACAGTCTTTACATTACTCCAATCACATTGCTGTAGTTTCAAATCCTCGAGTGCAGGACAACTTGAAAATAGTTGTTGAGTGGAATGCTCGTTGGAGAATGTAACATGGCATAGTTCTAAATTCTTTAGGTTGGAAAAACCAATTGAAGAAGGAAATTCAAGCATTCCTTTCATGTCGAGTGTAAAACTCGTCAATGTTCTACAATTAACAAGACTAAGAGGTAGAGTCAAAGGCTCTTCATCATATGCAAGATCGAGTTCTAAATTTTGGATATTAAATCTCACGACAGAGGAGATCCATACTTCTACATGAGACTTATATATTCAGCACATAATAGAGAGAAAAGTTAGTTATGTTGAATGATCCACGAAGTCATAGTGCTCTCTAAACAATATTCACAAAGTTCATTGGTTTATGCTTTTCTTGAACAAAGTTAAGTTTAGGAATGGATGTCCCTATGAATTCCCATATTTTGGACAATATGCTTGTTCGCACAGCCTCCTTCATTGACAAAAATGAAACAATATGTGAAAGGACATTATTAGGTAAGTCACTCAAGCTTCTACCTCTATTGTTAATGCCTTCCTCATTGTTTTGCTTCGCCCTTCGGTATATCTTTATCCAAGCATTTGCATCCATGATCTAAATTGCAAGACAGCTTAACATAAAGAAGCTCAAGGACAAATACAAAATTAAAAAAAAAAAAGTGAACAAGTCGATAGAATAGCAATGGAAAATCATAGCTAAGCAGTGGCAGATGTAGGACCTTGAATTAGTGAAGCAATACGTTTATTTTATTTTATTTATAATTTATAGCTCAATTATTTATAATTAAAAATTTTTATAACCTAAATAATAAAAAATATGTTTAATTAATTAAAAATAACTAAAAGCCTCATCCATTCATAATCATAATTAAAAAAAAAAAGAACTAAGTTTACGGGAAAAAAAGTATAGAAAAAGTAAATAAAAACTAAATAAATTATTTAACAAAAAATAACAAAGATATAATATAAAAATATAACAAAAAATGACTTTACTAAAAAATATAGAAAATAAATAAATGTTAAATGAATATTTTCCCCACAAAAAAGATAACAAATCCATAATATAAAAAATAAAAAAAATTTATCCGTTATCTCAAATCCTAAAATTTCTTCACAAGCTTCACTAATTATTATCCTAATTTTTCAAATAACCTCATCCAATCTATTATAAGTTTCCAGAGTTCCACGCAAAAAAAAAAGGGGGACATGTTTCACTTGAATGAATTAAGTTTGAAATCTCATTTGGGCTCATCATTCTAAACTAATCCCAGCTTCCTACCTTTTCTTGAAGGCCGTGCATCTCTTCATCTCAAACTGTCAACTTCATCTCTCTCCCTCATTATTATCTTTTTTTACTTTCACTTTCTTCTTTTTCTCTCACCATTTTACTCTCCCATATCTTTCAAAATCCCTCTCCAACTCAACCTTTGGATGTCTCTCAAATAAAGATCTCTGTTTCTCAGTGTTTCATCTTGCTCAATCTATGTTTGACAAGTTCAAATTCAAATAGTTCAAAACTAATAAAGCAGTGGGTGCATTGTTTAAGATCTCATAGGTATTTACATGCAATTTCCAAGAAATTGAGGAGGGCATCCGCACCCCTCCACTACAACGTAGGTCCGCCAATGGCTAAGCCTAAGGCTATATGAGAAAATTAGGAGGGCAAGTAAGGGGATCAAAACACCATAACAACAATTATCATGGGAAAAAAAATGAAATCTTTGATTCCTAAAAAATAATGAAAAAAAAGGAAATCTTTGAAAGAAAACCTGTAATAGTTGGGTTGAAATGAATGCAAATCCACAGGTTTACTTCAAAGTGCGAACTTTGTCCTGGCTACCGAAAGCGCTTCTTCCAAGTTTTACGTCCAAATAGAATGCTTTATATTTGATTGATTTGTTTTGAGGATTATGATTAAATTTTATTTGAGTCTAAAGATATTATTAGGATTGGTATTTTACATTTTTTAAGAAAGTTTAGTTATTATCATTATATTGTTGTTGTTGTAATTAACTGGTAGATTTTATATATCGACATTTTTTTGTCAATGAATTTCAGAAGAAAATAAATTTGGGAATTCAAAATTGGAAATATAATAATCATGGGAACTTTTTTGAAAAGTATGTATTATGATAAAAATCTTATAATTGAGTTTATCAGAAAAAAATATGATAAATGATTTGATCAGGTACTGAATAAATAAATTAAAAAGTAAAACAGATATAAATTTAAATTTCAAGTTGGATGGATAGCACTATTTTTCTAAGATAACTTAATTTTTAAGAATTCCCCAAAAAAAATATACTTTAAAAAGGCTAAGTAAACTCCTCCATTCATTGTAAAAAAAAACCTCCTTTATTCATTTAAAATGATCAATATTGCAGGCAAAAAAAAATTATCAATATATATATATATTAAAATTTATAATAAGTCATATTATCATCTAATCCTATGTGAAAAAAAAGTAATATCACAAAAATTATGAACCCCATGTGGATCTGGCAATGCTCAAATCTAACCGAATTAGATAATTATATAAAAAGAAAAGTAATGTCACATATAAATTACAAAATTATTAAATATTATATATCAGATTATTAAAAAATTTAGTTTCAATTGACAAATTAAAGCACACTTATATTAATTTTTTTTATTCATTTTCTCCTATGTATTCATTCTCTAATGAAATTAAAAGTTAATAAGAGATAGCATTGTAAAATAAAATTAATATTTCATTAGAAAATATCCATTTGCTAATCCTAATCCTAATCCTAACTACTTTAAAAAATTTTAAAACCAAGACCTAACTAAGTAATAATTATTTTAAAATAGAAAAAATAGTTTTTAACATATCAGTTAAAAAAAGAACATATTTGTTAATTTCCTAATCCTGATCTTAGAAGGCTAGAACTACTCTTTCTCCTTAGTTATCCTAGTTGCACTAAACAAAATTCTTTTATTAAACTCAAAATAAAAGAGATTGTTTTAAAGTATAAAAAGCATATGTTAAGAGCCAATTAATATTTATTCCAAAAGAAAGTGCACATTAATATGTGATTGTTAATCACTATGATGATTTATTTTCTGTTGACACCATAGTTTTTTTTTTCTAGTATTTGTTCTAATTCAAGTTTACTGATGTTTTGTTTCCTTGTATCATTCTTGTCCTTTAAATATAAAAAGAAAACTTTTACCTTTTAATGAAATATTCTCTTTTGCTTATGCTATTCTTCATATTGTTCTAAATTTGCTTTTAGAAATGCGATCAACCAAGGTTTCTCTAAAAATCCATGAGACACAGAAGAAGGATAGTGGAAGGAGGTTGAGTGACTTACGTAATGATGTTCTTCTATGCATTCTTTTATTTCTTTCATTCAAAGAAAATGTTCAATCATGCATATTATCCAAAATATGGCGACGTTTAGATATGGGCATCAATTTCCATACTTGATTTTACCCACGAAAGTGGAGGACAATAAAATTCATAAATCCCATCGACGAAGCACTTTTCCAGCTAAAATGAGTTTAACTAACTTAAATTGGCATGAATAATAGGACTTTTAATCCTTAAAGCAAGAGTTTGAGAGTTCAATTATCACCTTTTGTATATGAAACAAATTAACTGAGAAGATTTTATCATTTGGCATCAGTATCCCAAGAAATTGAGAAGATTTTATCATTTGGCATCAGTACCTCAAGAAGAGAAATTAGTTCTTTCTACTGCTTCTAGTCCACAATGAAAAAAAAGGTTTGAACTCAAGGGCCACATGGATCATTCAAGTCCTATTGAGTCATTTCTGCAACAGCACAATGTAAGGTTGAAGAGTGCAAATCCATCTTAAGGACAAGCATTAAATAAGCTTTTTTATCTCTACCTCTTAACTTTTAATTCAAAATATAAGATATTAGATATTTTTCTTTTCATTTTACCTCTATCTTTAATACTTTCATACTCCTCATTTATAACCCTGCAATAATAATAAAATAAGGTATTTAATAAGGGTAAAATAGAAAATGTAGGTACTTTTTGTATTGATTTTAGGTAAAAAATAATTTTCTTAATATACGTGTGATTAATATAAAATGTCTTATAATGTGGTTTGGTGGAAGTATAAATTTGATTACTTTTATTCAATTTTATTTTTTACTTTTAAAGGAAGCAGGAGATAATAATAATAATAATAATCTTCCAACTATAAAGTTAAATAATAATAATAATAATAATAATAATAATAAAATTTAGATGATCCAAATCAAATTAGGATATACTTTTTATATTTCTTAATATAAGATCATTTTAACGGAATAATGTAAATTAAGGATAAGAGTTAAAGTTCGTTAACTACCTTGATTTTTCAAAAAATCAAGGCATTTTTACACAACTTTTCTTATTTAATCTCTTTCTTTCACTTTTTTGGGATGAATTAAATAAGAGTAGTTTTTGAAAAATTTGTAATAAATATTGTCTTGTATTCTGAAAATAGTCTTATATTTAGAATAAAATGCACTTTATAAATAGGTACAAGATGAGAATCTCTTTCTTCTTCTTCCTCTCTCTCTTTTTCTCACACACACAAAAAGACTTCACAAACTTGTAGTTTTAAGGCCTTGTTTGGTACAGGGAAATGACACTGTTGGAATGGGAATGGGTGAAGGAATGCTTGATGCCATGCGTTTGGTACGTCTAAAATGTTAATCCTAAGAATGGATGATTCCTTCATACATGGGAATCTTGACACCCATGGGGGACCTTAGGAATGTTTCATTCCCATGAGCTTCAAAAATTATTTCATCCAATTTATATTATAGGATGTTTTGTATAAAATACATGCATATCAAAAAAATTACTTTTTTATCTGAAATTCATGAAAAAAGTATCAAAATTTCTCATTTTACCCTTATTAAATGCTCCATTATCATTGTAGGAACTAGGGAGCTATGCACAGCTTTCCATGAGTCTAGCCGTTTCATGAGGAGTAGAGGAGAATTAATGAGAGGGGTAAAATTGGATGAATTGTATCTAACACTAAATAGTATAGATGAAAAATTTGTTATACAAAAATTTTTATAATATAAATTGAAAGGAGTACGTGACACTCCTCACTATGCCAAAAATGGCCTTTTATAGTGCTCAATAGTAAGTGGCTATTTACAGAATCACCAAGGAAAGTTAAAATAACCACTAAGAAAGGCATATTAGTGTCTACCCTCAAATCCTCCCTTTGCTCTTCACCACAACCCCTTGTCATCATCCGTTCTCTTCATTGGCGACTTTTACAAACCTAGGCTAAGTTGGATTTGCTCAACGGCAATGGCAATTCCTCATGCTTAGACGATAACGGCAAGCTTCGGACAATGACAAATCCTCGGTCTTTGAGCCTAGATCTAGATTCATCATCTTCAATATAGAAATTTCTAGATTTGGCTTTTTCTTCTTCCTTTTTATTCATTCTGCTTCATTGCCTCCATCTTCAACGACAAGGAAGACGCCACCAATGTTGTTCATATTTGCTACACAAAAATCATGCTTTAATTTCTTCACCGTCATCCTCCGCATCAAACCCAAATTGGCGATATGAGACAAAAATTTTTTTTTATTGAGATTGGGTTGTCTATTTATTCTTGAGAGATGTAGATGGGAGGAAGGAGTGTAGTTGGTGAGGAAGATGGTGGCGGCGGCAATGGCTGTGAGGGAAGGAGAAAGGAGGAAGGAGCAATTTTTTTTTTTCATAAATTTGGGGCATTTAAGTTATTTCTTAATTTTTTTTGTCTTTTTATTTGTTATTCCCATTATTTTTGTTGACATGTTAAACGTAGATTTAAAACTTATTCTTATTCCTAGTCTCATTTCTATACTTATTCCCATTCTCTTTTCAACAAAAATAATTCTATGTACCAAACAGAATTTTAGAGAATTCAATTTTTTTATGGCTCTTGCACTTTACAATTCAATTCATTATCCTTTTCATCTAAGTTTTATAATAGCATATCAGAATTGTTTTTAGCTTCGAACTCAGAGTCCGGAATTAAAAAATGATATGTCAAAATTGAACGGAGATAATGACAGGAGTTGAGTGTAGCAAAGGTTTTGCTGAAAATTGTTTTGGTCTAAACAAATATGTATGGTGATTAGCTTTTGTGAGGATTAATTTGAATCGAAGGATGACATGAAAAAATAGTTACAAATTAAGTTATTAAAACTCCCAAGAGGTTCAGAAGATCGTGACATCCTCGTAGAGTAACTTGATGAATCCAATTATTCACTTCTGATTAGGTTTTATGGGCTTGTGAAACTATCATTGTTGCATCTAAAGTTATTATTATAATTGTTAGAAATAGAAATTCTGGGTACTTGATATCCAGTACAGTATGGGTGTTATGTTTTCGTTTGCTGATTATAGTGGTTGTTGAACAATTAAATTTCCCATAAGCTTTGAATTGAATAAAATAATAAATTTGGTTTGTCTGTATTATGTTTTATAAAATAAAATTAATTCACTTTTAATAATCCAAACCACCAATAATATTTATTGTCAATGATTCGCATATTTCATACTTTCTTCCTTCGGTCCCTGCTACTCCCTCTTATTTTTAATATAAGATCATTTTAACTAAATCATGCAGATTAAGAATTATAATTAAAACTAATTAACTATCTCGATTTCTTCAAAAATTCTAATATTTTGTTCAAAATTACCCTTATTTAATCTCTTTCTCTTTCTCTTTGGATACATTAAATAGAGACATTTTTTGGAAATGTATAATAAATACTACCTCGTATATTGTAAAGGATATTATATTTAGGACCAGAATAAAAGATCCTCTATATAGGACCAGAGGAAGTGTAAGATATTTTTAACTATCACACATAAATTAAGAAAAGTTGGTTACAGTCTAAAATTAATAAAAAAAAATTTTAATATTCTTATTTTATCCTTAAAAAGAAAATAAAAATATATTAAATTAATAATAATAATAATAATAAAAATTAATTGAGATTTATAATAAAAATATTTAATAAAAATAAAATTAAAACTAAAATTAAATTTATTAGTTAACCTACTAAATAAATCTTCTAAATAACATCTGTCATATTATAATATTATAATAGGGTAAGGAGAGGGTATTCCTCTTCGTCCTCTATATATATAGAGAGAGGCAATCAAGCACGACCATATGTTCATTCAAACACAACACGGCACTGTCACAGTGGCATTAATTCTTCACCCATTATGATTCCCTGTGTCACTCGTGACGTTGCATCTTTAACGTTTTCTCACTTCGAAACGCCATTACGGATTGCGATCATTGCATATCCTCGAGCGTAGAAATTTGGGATTTGTTATAAATGAAATAATTATCATATGTTACTTCCTTCGATTTAAAAAATATCCTTTTTAATATATTTCAAAAAATTAAATAAAAATAATTTTAAAAAAATTAAAATAATTAACTAATTTTAATTTTAATTTTTAATCCACATGATTTAATTAAAATAAACTTACATTAAAAATAAGAAAAAATACTACCTTTGGAGCGCTTGAGGAATATAAGCAAGGCAAGAAATCAACAATTCCCATGGACACTGCACTTATATTATGATGGTACCAGCTCTCGAACCCGTAGCCAGCCTGGTTCAAGAATAGCAAAGAAGTGAACCATGAAGGCAACAGACAGCCAGTGACGCTACATTTATATTGTTCACCTTTAGGTTTCTCCAGATTTGTATGTCATATGCATAATATGCTTTACGGATGGAATGCAAATTAAAATAAAAGAATTTTTATATTTATAAATTTATTATTAAGGTTTTTTTTTTTTTTTACCAACAAATTTATTATTAAAATTTCTCTTCTTCTAGCATGTAATAAACACACACTAATCTTTCGAATCTTGATACTTTTGAGTGAGAAGCAATTCCCTGTGTCACTCATGACGATTTATCCTTAACCTTTACTCATTCTCGCAATCTTTTTTCACTATATAAACTCCACAATGCAACCTCTGATTTCAGTTCACCATCTCAATCTCCCATTCTTCCTCTCTTCCTCACCTATGGTTTCCGCAACTACTTCCGTCCAAATGTTCTTCTTTCCTTTCGTGGGAGGAGGCCATCAGATCCCCTTGATCGACACTGCAATAGCTTTCGCCTCTCACGGAGCAAACTTTCTCATCATCACTACGCTTTCCAACTCTCTCCAATTCCACAAATCCATCGCTCGACATCAACAATCCGGCCTTCGTATCTCCATCCTCACTCTATCTCCTTATGCCGAAATCTCCGACGTCGACATGTCCGCCGGCCCCTCCACTGACACTTCCATCCTCCGACAACCTCTCCAGCAACTCCTCCACGAGCTCCGTCCCGACGCCATTGTCGTCGACATGTTCCATCGCTGGGCTACTGACGTCATCGACGAGCTTCAAATCCCGAGGATCGTCTTCCACGGAAGTGGGTGTTTCTCTCGCTGTGTCTTCCACAACGTCACACACTATGCCCCACATGAGAAGCTGGGTTCCGATTTGGAGCCATTCGTCGTTCTGGGTCTCCCTGATCCGATTGAATTGACAAGGTCACAGCTTCCACCATTTGTGAGACACCCATCTCAAGTATTCGATAGAAGGAAAAAAGCAGAGGAGAGTAGCTTCGGGACTGTGATAAATAGCTTCTGTGATTTGGAACCGGCTTATGCTGATTACCTCAGAAATGTTCTAAAGGCGAAAGCATGGCTCATAGGACCAGTATCTCTGTGTAACAAAAAGACAGGACAAAACAGAGAGAGGAAAGATTCCGACAATTGACAAACAATCCTGTTTGAATTGACTGAACTCGAAGGAACCCAATTCAGTTCTTTACATCAGCTTCGGCAGTTTAGCCCGATTACCTCGAGCACAGCTCAAGGAAATTGCATATGCCCTTGAATCATCCGATCAACCGTTCATCTGGGTAATAGGGAAAATCTTCAAAGCCTCTGAAACAGAGGGAGAATCAGATTGTCTCCCAGATGGGTTCGAAGAGAGAATGAAAGAATCAAATAAGGGTTTGATAATCAGGGGCTGGGCTCCGCAGCTTTTGATACTAGAGAACGAATCTGTCGGGGGGTTTATGACACATTGTGGGTGGAACTCGATGCTGGAAGGGGTAAGTTCGGGGGTTCCGATGATGACGTGGCCATTGTCGGCGGAGCAATTTTCGAACGAGAAGTTGGTGAGCAGGGTGTTGAAGGTAGGGGTGGAGGTGGGGAGCAGAGAGTGGGTGTCGTGGGATCATGAACGGAGAGAGGTGGTGGGGAGAGAGAAGGTGGAGAAGGCGGTGAAGAAGGTGATGGGTGAGAGTGAAGAAGCTGAGCAGATGAGAAGGAGAATCAAAGACATTGCAGCGAAAGCAAGAAGAGCTGTTGAAGAAGGAGGCACTTCTAATGCAGATGTTGATGCTTTGATTCATGAGCTAATAATTCGCCGTTAAATCTATTCCAAAACCAAATTAAGTGTCCATGATGAAAATTCTTTAGTGAACCAACATTTTTGTTCCTTTTCTTTTGAATGAATTATATCCTGAGATTCAATTTCCAACCAACCACTTGGACTCCTTATCAGAAGATTATGGATAAATTTAATAAGCATCTTAGAAAACTCCACCCAACAATTGTGGAGTTCTCTTGAACCGACAATCACTTGAGGTGTTAAAATTTCTTCTTGTCCTTAAGTGGGTGTTTTACCACTCGGTTGCCTCTCAAGTGTTACTAGGGACTTCTATTCTTGCAACTAAAATTTCCTGAATAGTGAAACACTTTGCTCGATCCGGATCCTCTCCCGCAAAATCACTCTCCATCCACTTTCCATCAAAATCTATGCCGTACAATACATTTAACTGTTGATAAATGATAAACTGACATGAAAATCATAGGTAAAATAAACTTACTGAAATATAATATATATAATTTTTTAATATTGGTAAATAATAATTTTTATGTGGATAATTATTTTTGAATTTGAATTTTCTTTTTTCATGTTAATGAATGAATATGTATTAATAACTACTCATTTTAAATTAGTAAACTTGATGCGCGTTACTGTTATATTTTTATTTCCAACAAAAATAATTGAATGAATATTTGGGATTGAGAAAAGAAATTGTATGAATAATTTGGTTAATGATTGAAGGAGTAAAATTTTTATTGGTATTTTTTATATATAAAAAGTATGTAGACACTCTCCTAACTCCAGTCTGGTTAACTATTAGTATTAAAAAATTATATAGATATATTTTTATTTTATAACAAATAAAAATGAATATAAAAATTAGAAATAAATGCTCCCATCTCTAATGAATATTTATTCCACTTTGCTTTTCCTAATCCTTAAATACATTTAAATTCATTTTATTAATTTTTTTTATTTACTACTTCCTCTTATTTAAAATATAAGTTCTCTTTTAAAAAAATTTTTTGTCCAAAATATAAGTCTCATTTAATAATTTCTAAAGCATTAAATATTTTTTTTTCTATTTTTTCTTTATCTATAATTAAATGTAAAAAAATAATAAATTTTAAATATAATGCATTAAATAGAGGTATTATAGAAACATAATATATTTATTTAATAAATTTAATAAGTAAAAGTAATTTTCTTGATTTCTATACAACAATCTAAATATGAGTTATATTTTAAATCAGGAAAGTATATCAATTTAACATTTATCAATGTAGTATACAGTACAGATTTTGATAGAGAGTGGATTGAGAGACATGTTGCCCACTTTGCTTGATTTGATTTATGTTAATTTAACCACAAGATAACCTTTTCAACCCCGGCCCCGGAAAAAAAAATAAAAGAAAATAATCTTATCACGACCATATCTTCGCATCCAACTTTACAGACGGCAGACATTTAATGTACTTACGATTTGATAAGAAAGATAATCCATTTGAATATTTTAAACTGAAGGCGTATACGTGGGACTATACGGCTATACCGACGGATTCTGATCTTTGCGCTCGTTAAAAAAAAAATTCAAATCTGGCCCATTGTTTTTGTTTAAGAAAAAAAATATTACCTACAACTTTATAATGCTCTTATTGACAATATTACCACTTTATTAGTATGAGTATAAATGGAACTATGAGATTCTGATCTCTGAGCTAAAAAAGAAGAGACTCAGAACTTGCACATTATTTTGTCTTAAAAAAAAGAGCAAGAGAAAAATAGAAGGTCAAAGAAAGATTATGTTGAGAAAGTTACATTCTAGTGGACCCATTAATGTCTAAATATATAAAAAAGACTATACAAGCAATAGTACTGGATACATAAAAAAGAAAATCCAATGTAACTCTCGAATATTGGTGGATTAGATTAAAAAGAAAACCACACCAATACTAGATAAGACTATATGAGCAAAATAGTAATATGTAAAATATATTTGGATTAGATACTATATATTATAAAAGATTAAAAATACATGTCAATTAAAATTATACTAACGAAATGGTTTATATATTTTACTTTTATTGTGATTTTAACATAAAAATATTTATTATTTTAACATTTTCACTTCATCCTGTGCCAACTTTGTTAGATATGCTGATTTTCCAAGAAAGAAGTGAATTGAGAAGATTAAAATTTTCTACAAAAGTCAAGAGAGTGGTGAGAGTAAAAGTGACAGTAAAAACAGAGTATAAAAGGATAATCAAGTGAAAACAAGATAAGGGAAGAGGAGACATAGATGTTTATCCTGATTCAGTATCTTTACCTTGACCTACATCTGGTCCTCAAGCTACCACTTGAGATTATCCACTATCTTGCAAGAATTCGGTGGGCTTCTTGCAATGTCTTAGTATAACTTGATGTTTTGTTTCAAGAGCTTACAATCTCACTCTTTGCACTCTAACTAAGTGCTTTCCAAATTCCTTGTGAAAATCCCCTCACAAGAAAATCTTTCTTCCCAATGAAGATAAGATTGATTACAGTGATTGAACTCTCTAATTTAGAGCTTATATAAAAATTGAAATATAGGATATGAAGTATGTGAGAGCAGAAAATTTTGACTCAAGAATTTAGCAAAGTTTCTGTATATATAATGTAAACTTGTTACCCACATCTTCAAATGAAGTTCTATTTATAGATTTATGTCTTAACTATACGTTAAAAATAAGATTTAGTCATTAGAGACGTTACCCAACGGTTACTCTGAAAAACTATCCGTTCATCAACTGCATTTAATGCATCTAACATTCAAAAGTTTAAATTTTAGTGTGTCAACAAACGAATTTCGCAGAGACCGAAAGCTAAAGACTTTAACATTGAATCTCGAAGTTTGTCTGTTATAAAGTAAAGTTCGAATTTTTATCTTTGAAAAATATTTCTATGTTGGAACATACGAATTTTTAAGTTTAAAGTATTTCTAGTAAGTATGAACAGTTGTTCCATATTGCTACAGTATTTTCAAAGTTCGAATTTCGGTGCCCAAAATTCGTCTATTAGTGGGCAGCTCAATACAGTACAATAGTTCTTCTTTTCGAAATTCAAATTTTCAAATGCCAAAGTTTGTCTATAAGAGAAATCTCTTATCAGACTTAATTCAAAGTTCGAATTTCTGAATACTAAAATTCGTATGTTAAAAGATTATTATAACAGACTTGCAAGCTGTCTTTCCAAAGTTTGAATTTTCAAAGTCAAAGTTTGTCTGTTATAGTACTAACTTCGAACTCTTTTTAAACTTTATTTTCAGGTAAATTTTGTCATATTTTCAGATGAATTTTTTATTTTTCATAATTTGTGCTTTATCCGAAATTCGAATTTTTAATGATAAAATTCATCTGTCAGAGGGACCTCTTTTTTTACTAACATGTTTTCACTCCGAAGTTCGAATTTCAGATACCAAAGTTCGAATTTTCAAAGTAACAAATCAAGTTTAACACTTCAAAATTCATCTATTAGTGGGTATTTATTAAATACTTCATGAATTATCGTAAAATCACATTTTTAAAATATTCTTTTGCAAGATCAAAATATTTTACTCATTTTGAATACAATAAGAAATCTCATATCTAATCTTATACATATTTTTTATCTTTTACACACCTTTAATATTTTCTTTCTAAGTTTCAGTTAGTTTAAAATCATCAAAATATTTGACTCAACAAACCTACCTCTTTGCAAGTCTTGAACGTGGTGACCAAGAAACTGATCATTCAATTTATAATAAACAAACACTATAGAAAATTAGAAATGAATCATTTAAACAGAAGATAAGATGAACAAACAAATCTTGCCAACAAAAAAATCCAAACATCTCAACCACAAATAAATTTGTCATAATTAATTTTAAAATTTTCAATTTTCTATCAAAAAAATATTGCCAAATATTTTTAAAATTATAATTTTTTTAGAATTATTGTCATGTTTTAATATTTTTACCACCTTACTTCTCATCTCTAGTAGAATTTATATCTCTATTATGATGATACTTAAAAAAAAAAAGATATATCCATATTTGATACATATTAAAAATAATATTCAATACTCTATTATACATATCATTATTTTTTTTTTAAATGTTTTAAAATAATTTAAATCTTATCAAAAAATTAATTTTTTGTTAATATTATTATATTACTTTTAAAATACTTGTTTTAAGCTCCATTTTTTATATTTTTATCTTTGATAAATAAATTTATTAAATTCATATATAAACTTTATATGTATATCTTTTATACTCATATTCTAAAATTTTTAAATTTATTATATCCGATATATCATATTGTTTTGTACTCAATAGTCATACCAATATCTATACCCATATTTGTGCATCATATATCTATTAGTTACAATATAAATAAATTACAGTCTTAACTTTATAGAATTATTATTGAAGTTTCTTAACTATAAACAATCATAATGATTACAACAACAAATTATAATTTAATATATACTTAATAAATCTGTAATAAGTTTCACTGTACATAAGTTTTGAGTCTTGTTATATAGGCTTCGTACCATGCACAGGTCATATTATCTAATTTTTAAAAATTTCAAATAATGTTATCACAATTATTACAAAAAATTAAGTTTTTTATCATAAAAAAAGCTTTCCATGTATACTAAAATTAAAATTATTTAGATATTTATTATAATTTAAATTAAATTTTAGCATATATAATTATAATTTTTATAATGTCAGAGTTTACTTTTAAATTAATAGATAATTGATTATTTCCATATTTTGTCTTTATACATGTTTCCCTATATAATTTTTTTCACTCATTTGATTTGAAAAGTGGAAAATTGATAATTATGACATTGATATAATATCTATCTAATTAGCACTATAGATAAGTGTTGTGATGTTTCTTTTAAAAATATTTCACTTCTAATAATAATAAATATAGATTATTAAACTAAATATACTATGGATATATGGATATTTTTCTCAATTATTTAATCATAACCGAGGGAAAAAAATTGTGTATGAAAAAAACGTTGCCGAGGGAAAGTACAAAGGCATCCATTTCCATATTGTTCCGTCTAAAAGATAATCTTTTGTCTCAGAGAGAATATTTCGTCTAAAGACCGAGAATCTATTCCACCTTCTTTTTTTTTTATCTCCCCCGTTTACATTTATCTTTTTTCCTTTTATTCACCATCTCTTGACCGTTAAGATGTAACCGTCTTCTCCCTATAATCCCTAATTTATTGGGATATTTCATAAATTGCCATTATGGAGTATCACGCTCTTTTAGTGTGATCCCTGATTTTTCGCCCTGCAGTTATGATTCTGTGACTGTTATGATCTCATAACTGTTATTCCTAGCCGGGTGTTTTTGAGATAAAACAGCTTTCGTAGAGAAACCCGTATATGACCGAGATATTGTTCAGTCGGACGATCATTTGGCCATACAATTACTCGGCCTTATCATTCGATAACCGATGTGTTACTCGGTTCGTAGCGCTTAAGCTCGGCCTCCGAATTATAGCTCGGTGTATATGAGCCCGGAAGGTGAGGCTTCAAAAGAGCGTATATCCACCTCGGACTTGTAACCTCGGCACGTTCATTTCGATACGTACACTAGCCCCCCAAGCCTCGAGTCCAATCTGGATGAGAGGGTTCTGAATTGTGTGGTCGGCTAACAACTGGCTTTTTGAATTTAAATCGCTTCAGTTCCTTAGGGATTCCAGAACCTTCCCATAGGCTCTTTGACGTTTTAATTTTCAAAACGGTAATGCGCTTACACGTACAGCCGCGTGCAGCGTCATTTAATGCTGCGTCTTTTCGTCAGCCAAATCACGTTACCCAATGGTGACGATTGGCTCCCCCAAAATCATGATTATTTTGCTCGTTTTCGAGGAGAAGGATACATATTGGACTTGGGTGCTCATCCTCTTATTTCATCCTACCTCTGCTTTTCATCTTCTTTGAATCTCTTCGTCGTCTTTGACCTCCTTTTCCTTGCCCCTTCCGTCATTTTTCCAGGTACGCCCTCTTCTGTGTTCTCCCCTTTTCTCAAGTACTTCACATTATTCTATACTTTTCCCATTCACCATGAGTTCAAACCGTGGATCCGAGGCATCGGCTGGGTCGTCCTCTCCTCAAATCCTGATAGAGAGAGAAGTTCTGGGCATCGGAGAAGAACTTTCACCATCAAACTCTCCCGTCCCCAGCACAGAATTAAATTTTCATCCGGCCGACTTTCCAACCGAAAGGGAGGCTTCATCTTCGGCTATGGCAGTGCAAATGGCCGTTCAAAACCCCCGAAAGGTTATTCCTAGAGTTCAGAGAGATCCAGTTCCTGACATTCGGCTTCCGGGATATTATTGGGTAAAGGGAGAAGTTGGATCTTATCACTCTAAATTTCGGACTGCTGAATCGATCATAGAAATGAGGAAATCCATCCCTCTGTCTAGCAGACAAATTGAGGAGGCTGTGGTTGCCGAGCCGTGTACAGAAGATGAGCATGTTTTTATGTCGGCACAACGAGGGCAAACACATTTTACTTATATGTATAAAACATTATTTGAGTCACTGGGAGTTGGCCTTCCTTTCTCGGAGTTTGAATGCGCTGTTTTAAGGGCGTTGAACGTAGCTCCGACTCAGCTTCATCCCAACAGCTGGGCGTTTTTAAAGGCTTTCGAAGTCCTGTGCAGAAAACTGAACATGACACCGACTGCTCCCAAATTTCTCTACTTCTACCAGATCCGATTTGGAAATAAGATCGGCTGGATTTCTCTCAGTGGTATGAATAAAAAGGGAATAATCGGTCCATATACCTCATCCTACAAAGACTTCAAAGGAAGTTTCTTTAAGGTGCGCCCAGCTGAGGGATACTCAGACATGTTCTTTGATGAGAGAGGACGACCCAGATTTCCTTTTTATTGGACTCGGACTCCTATTAAGTTCCAGTCCTGGAGTTACGAGGATATGTCGGCATCCGAAAAGGAGGATGTCGGCCAGTTAAATAAATTACCTCGTCCTCTAAACTGTAAAATATTACTTAGGCTCCCCTACTCTTCAACCCCTAATAAAGATTTTACACGTGAGTGCTGATTTTTCTTTTCCTTATGCAACCATACTTACTTCAGCTTCTAATATATGCTTTCTATTTTGCAGTGGTGATGGGGATATTTAACTGGCGTTCGATAAAACGCATGGCCCCATCATCTGGACCAAGTGCCGAGAAGTTGCAGGCTCACCTGGATAAAGAAGAGAGAGGTCGCGCTGAAGTAATAGCAACAGCTGAGGTTGTTGAGATTCCCTCCTCTTCACGAAGCCCCCCAAGCAAACGTGCTCGACTTCTGACCACCGATGAGGAGCCTGTATCTTCAGCTCACCAATCTCCTCTGCCTTCTCCTGTTAGACGCTCGCCTTCAGGCATTGATCCAAACACTGCCAAACTTTTCACGAGTAGCGTCCAGGGAATCAGTGACAAAGAGACCTTGCAGCGATTGGGTCCCAAAGCTATTTTGGAATCCATGTCGGCTATGGCCTCGTTTTGTCGGGAGGAGTTTGAGGAAAGCAATCGCCGTCTAGAGGCTGCTAAGGTCGAGCTTCTGGAAGTAACCAACGCGAAGGACAAGGCTTCCTCGGAGCTTGCCGAGGCTTTAAAGTCTCAAGCAGCTCTTCTTCGGCAGGTAGAAGAATTAAAAGGGTCCCTCGATGCTGCCGAGATGAAAGTGCAAGGGGTTGAAAAGGAGCGAGATGCCCTGACGACTGAGGTTGCTTGGGCAAAGAGCGTTGAAGCCGAATCCTCGGCCCTTGCTGCTAATTTGCAGAAAGATTTGGAACAAGCCAAGAATAAACAGGCCGAGCTTGAGGCCGACGTTCAGGAAGCCGTGCAACAAATAATGAAGGAGCACGTAGAGGGCTTTCATAAAGCGCTTCGTCAGGTGCATCTTTTCATGCCGAAAATTGAGCTCTCGGCATTTGATGTAAATAAAGACGTCAAAGATGGTATGCTTGTGGATGAGGAAGAATTGTAGGATATTCCTACAGCTTCGGACCGCCCATCTCCTTGACTGTCTATTTCTTTCCATACTTGGATGTATTGTTCAAACTTATTTCTAAGCAATGATAACAATCTTTTGCCGATTCCTGATGACCTGTCCGTGTTCAAATTTTTGACAAAGTTTAACATAATCCCGTAGTTCTTTCTCGACTAAAATTTAATTTAGCCTCTCGGTTCACTTTTGGCCGAGTTTACGATAGAAACTTTGATTCATACTTGACCAAATTTCAATTCCCCGATTCACACTTGACCGAGTCTTTAACAAAAATTTGGTTCAATCTTGACCAAATTTACTTCGAGTGCTCGGTTCATACTTGACCGAATTTTGGTTCAGACTTGACCAAATTTAATTCGAATGCTCGGTTCATACTTGACCGAATTTTCCTCGATTCACACTTGACCGAGTATTGGTTGTAGACCTCGGTTTATACTTGACCGAATTTTCCTCGATTCACACTTGACCGAGTATTGGTTGTAGACCTCGGTTCATACTTGACCGAATTTTCCTCGATTCACACTTGACCGAGTATTGGTTGTAGACCTCGGTTCATACTTGACCGAATTTTCCTCGATTCACACTTGACCGAGTATTAGTTGTAGACCTCGGTTCATACTTGACCGAATTTTTCTCGATTCACACTTGACCGAGTATAATAAACATAACCATGAAAAAGAATTTCCCTTTATTAAAACAGATAGGCGTGCCTCGTTAAAACCTTCTCGGCCAAAACCCTCTTTTGCATATTTTGGGACAAAAGACCGAGTTAGGAAAAAGAGTACATCACCTTCCTTGTATACATCAACTAACTGAAATAATTTTTGAGGTGAGAAGCATTCCATGTCCTAGGGATTGCTTCTCCTGACAGCTTTTCTAACCTATATGCTCCATTGCCCAACGCTTCAGTAACCCGGTAAGGTCCTTCCCAATTTGCAGCTAGTTTTCCCTCTCCGACGTTCTTCCTTGCTTCACTCTGCTTTCTCCAAACGAGATCTCCACTAACAAAACTCCTTGGTTTAAGCCTAGAATTATAACGCCGAGCTGCTCTTTGCTTACAAGCTTCTTCCTGTATACGTGCGTTTTCCCTGACCTCCTCGGATAGATCTAGTTCAACCTCCATGTTTTCCTGGTTCATGTGTTGGTCGGGAAGTATTCGCCTCAAGGACGGCTCTCCTACTTCCACCGGGATCATTGCGTCTGCTCCAAAAGTCAACCTAAAAGGAGTTTCTTTGGTGCTTGACTGAGGCGTGCAACGATAGGCCCAAAGGATACTCGGCAATTCCTCGGCCCAAGCCCCCTTTGCCCTTCCCAATATCTTCTTGAGTTCTCCGAGGATAACCTTGTTCGCCGCTTCTGCCTGTCCATTAGTTTGGGGATGCTCGACCGAAGACACTCGATGCTTGATACCGAGCTGTTCATAGAATTGTTTCAAATTTCCATCAATAAACTGCCTTCCATTATCAGTAACCATCGAGTGAGGAATCCCATACCGACAGATAATATTTCTCCATACGAATTTTCGTACTTGTTGTGCCGTGATCTTAGCTAACGATTCCGCCTCAATCCATTTAGTGAAGTAGTCTATGCCCACTAGTAAGAACTTGACTTGCCCTTTGCCCATCGGAAAAGGTCCGAGAATATCCATTCCCCAGACCATGAATGGCCACGGAGACGTCATTGTGTGCAATTCTTCTGGCGGTGCGTGGTGCAGATTACCAAACCTTTGGCACTCATTACACTTCTTGCTATACTCGGTACAATCAGCTCGCATAGTGGGCCAATAATAACCGGCCCGGATTACTCTTGCTGCCATAGATCTTCCACCAGTATGCATCCCACACACTCCCTCATGGATTTCGCTCATAACATACTTTGCCTGTTCAGCAGTGAGGCATTTTAAAAGGGGAGTTGAGAATCCTCGCCTGTATAAATCTCCTCCCATTATTACGTAATGGGAAGACTTCATCTTCAACCTTCTTGCTTCATTTTGGTTACTGGGTAAGGTCCCTTCGGCCAGATAGTTCCAAATATGGGTCATCCAATCCCGATCCATGCTGTCTCCGATCATAACCTCATCAAGATCGATACTGGGCTGATGTATTGTTTCCCTGATGATTGTCTCATGTTGCCCGAGCTTCTTAACATTAGCCAATCTGGATAACAGGTCAGCTCGCGAGTTCTCTTCTCTTGGAATGTGCTCAATAGCAAATTCTTGAAAATATTCAGTTAATCGTTTTACCTTGTTCAAATACCTGGCCAGCTGTGGATCTTTAGCCTGGTAAGCCCCCGAGACTTGTTCAGAAACTAACTGTGAATCACTCCGACACCTAACTTGCCTCGCTCCCACTTCTTTAGCTAGTTTTAACCCGGCAATAAGAGCTTCATATTCGGCCTGGTTGTTGGTGACCGAGAAGTCGATTTTAAGAGACTGTTCCAAAATTAGTCCACCAGGACCTTCCAGAATAATTCCCGCACCGCTCCCTTTAGTATTAGAGGAGCCATCTACATAAAGTGTCCATCGGACCCCATCTTTGGAATCGACAGATGGAGTAAGTTCGGCGACAAAATCAGACAAACATTGCGCCTTAATTGGTCCTCTAGGCTCGTATCTTATACCAAACTCTGACAACTCGACTGACCACGAGATCATTCATCCGGCTAATTCGGGTTTCCTCAAGACTTGCTTTACAGGGTGGTCGGTTTTCACAATAACCTCATGACTTTGAAAATAAGGTCGTAACCTTCTCGCCGATGTGACCAGAGTCAGGGCTAACTTTTCAATAGTCTGATACCTCGTTTCAGCGTCGTGCAGTATTCGGCTGATGAAGTATACCGGTATCTGCTGCCTGCCCATTTCTTGTACCATCACCGAGCTAATTGCATGTTTGGTCACCGACATATACAATAGTAATTCTTTGTTGGGTGTCGGCCGATTAAGTATCGGAGGTGCTGAGAAGAAACCTTTGAAATTCTGAAACGCCTGCTCGCATTCCTCATTCCACTCGTACCGCGCTGCCTTTTTAAGCAACTTGAAGAACGGCCTAGCTCTCTCTGCTAACCTCGGTACAAAGCGTGATAGTGATGCTAGTCGCCCCGTCAGTTTCTGCACTTCTTTTATGTTTTGGGGGCTTCTCATGTCAATAATAGCTCGGCATTTGTCGGGATTGGCTTCAATACCCCGATGTGTTAACATGAATCCTAAGAATTTCCCCCCGTTAACTCCGAATACGCATTTCTCAGGATTTAACCTCATGTTGTACTTCCGTATTCTTCCGAACACCTCTCCAAGGTCGGCAGCATGCTTGGAGGGATCTTCGGACTTCACTACCATGTCGTCAACATATACTTCCAAGTTTCTCCCGATCTGATCCTGAAATATTTTATCCATCAACCGTTGGTAAGTAGCCCCAGCATTCTTCAGTCCGAACGGCATCACCTGATAACAATAATTAGCGTTCTCAGTCATGAACGCAGTTTTCTCCTCGTCAGGGGGGTACATCCTTATCTGATTATACCCCGAGTAGGCATCCAAAAAGCTGAGCAGGCCACATCCTGACGCTCCATCTACAAGCCGATCTATGCTCGGGAGGGGGTATGTATCTTTCGGGCATGATTTGTTTAGGTCGGTGTAATCCGTGCACATTCTCCACCTTCCATTTGCCTTCTTTACGAGCACCACATTAGCCAGCCACGTTGTATACTCAATCTCTCGAATGAACCCAGCATCAATCAATTTTGCAGTTTCTTCCTTCATTGCCTTCCGCCTTTCCTCGCCTACCCGCCTTTTCCTTTGCGCTATTGGCTTAGCTTCAGGGTACACCGCAAGTTTGTGGCATAAAAAATTTGGATCAATTCCCGGCATATCCGAAGAAGTCCATGCAAACAAATCAGCATTGTCCTTCAACATCTTTGTTATCTGCTCTTTAATCTCACCTCCGAGTTTACTCCCGAGACTGGTGCACCGGTCTTCACCGGTGAGCTGAAATTTCTGCAATTCTTCAATAGGCATTGGTCTTTGGTCCCGCGCATCAAGTCGAGGATCAAGTTCCACCAAATTTACTGATGCTGTATCCTTTTTCATATGTTCACTGCCGCCAACCATCCTTCCTCTGGTGACTTTTAGACTATCCATATAACATTGTCTTGCCACCTTTTGGTCAGCTTTTATTGCAATTATGTTTCCGGTCGCCGAGGGAAACTTCATTGTGAGATGCAGAGTGGAAACCACGGCGCCGAGCTCGTTTAACGCAGGTCTACCTATCAAGATATTATAAGAAGTTACTGCATCAATTATAAGATACCTGACCATAATGGTTTTTGATCCGAGATCTCCACGGAAGGTGGTCAACAGCTCCACGTATCCTCGGGTGTGAACCTGTTCTCCGGCAAAACCGACCAACGGATCGTGATAAGGCCTGATCGTTTCCTCAGGTATCCCGAGCTTCTGGAAGGTAGAATAATACAATATATCCGCAGAGCTTCCCTGATCTATCAGTGTCTTTCGGACGACATAATTGGCCACCTCCACTGAAATCACCATGGGGTCGTCCTGATTAGGATCAACTCCTTCGAAATCCTCATCCGAAAAGGTGATGGGCGGAGAACTCCGGGGCACTCGGGGCATAGTCGCATTTACCGCCCGAATGTTCCTCAAGTGTCTTTTCCTAGCCGAGCTGGTTGCTCCTCCTCCAGCAAACCCTCCTGCGATAGTGTTGATAACCCCTCTGATTCTGTTCCCTTCCCTACTTCGAGTGTCGTCTGGTTGCACTCTTTCTTTATTCGGTTGCCGAGGTTCCTCTTGACCTCGGGTCTGACTTCTACCACGACCTCTTCCACTATAGGAGGGTCGACTTCCGTGACCCCTCTGTATGAAGTTGCCGAGATGACCAGCCTGGATCAATTCCTCAATCTTGTCTCGTAATGTCCAGCACTCCTCGGTAGTGTGACCATAATTGCGATGGTACCTGCAATGCTTTGACTGATCCGCCATCTCCGGGGTATGTCCGGGGACTGGGAGCCGTATCAACTCGGTATTGCAGGCTTCATCCAAAATTCGAGCGCGGTTGGTGTTTAATGGAGTATAGAAGTCATACTTCGGTCCCCGACTAATACCTTCTCTCTTAAACTTCCCTTTTTCTAACGTCGGCCTCAGACTTCCACGGCTGCTTGATTCCGTTCGCTTGTCCAGATCAGTCCTGACCCTATTTCTAAATTTTGACACCTCCTCCATTTGTATGTATCCAGCTGCACGATTTCTAAGCTCATCCATGTCGGCAGGTGGTTTTCGACATAGATGGTCGGCGAACGGCCCCGGCTTGAGAGCCATCAACATCGTGTGCATAGCTACCTCAGGATTTAGATCCCGGATCTTTACCGAGACTGACGAGAAACGCTCCATAAAACTTCTTAGGGATTCATCCCTCTCCTGTCGCAAGTTTACCAACGCAGCCGAGGTAAGCTGATGAGGTCGGCTGGTGGCGTACTGTGCTCTGAATTTATTGACCAATGTTTCAAAACAATCAATAGATCGTGATGGGAGCCGGGTATACCAACTCAGAGCCGCTCCTTTCAAGGACGTAGGGAAAACCCTACATAAAACTGCATCCTCATTTGTGAACAGATTCACCTGCGTAACATACGCATCCACATGCTCATCAGGGTCGGTGGTACCGTCATATCTTTCTAAGTTTACACCCTTCCATCCTTTTGGCAATGGCGTCTCCATAATGCCATCAACGAACGGATGTCTCCGGACAGCCTGCTTGTCGCCTCGCAAATTGTCAATGTTGGTTTCTGAATGGTGTGTTTCCTCCCGTCGGCTCCCCTCACGATATGACCGCTGAGCTTCCCTGTTGATATTCCCCCGTTCCCCTCCTCGAGGAAGAGAAGTACTTTCATGATAGCGTTCCTGCTCCAACTGTCTGTTCCTTTCACGCATCTCCTCGTTCTCCTTTCTTAATACCTCCATCTCCTCACGCATTGCCCGGATGACAGGGTGGTCCTCCAAAGAAGGCCTGTCTTCAGAGCGTCGTTCTCCTGCTCCCGCACTGCTCCTGGTTCTAACCATGATCCTTGATGGTGGTGGGATAGTTTTTCTCGGCCCCACGGTGGGCGCCAAAAATGTTCCGTCTAAAAGATAATCTTTTGTCTCAGAGAGAATATTTCGTCTAAAGACCGAGAATCTATTCCACCTTCTTTTTTTTTTATCTCCCCCGTTTACATTTATCTTTTTTCCTTTTATTCACCATCTCTTGACCGTTAAGATGTAACCGTCTTCTCCCTATAATCCCTAATTTATTGGGATATTTCATAAATTGCCATTATGGAGTATCACGCTCTTTTAGTGTGATCCCTGATTTTTCGCCCTGCAGTTATGATTCTGTGACTGTTATGATCTCATAACTGTTATTCCTAGCCGGGTGTTTTTGAGATAAAACAGCTTTCGTAGAGAAACCCGTATATGACCGAGATATTGTTCAGTCGGACGATCATTTGGCCATACAATTACTCGGCCTTATCATTCGATAACCGATGTGTTACTCGGTTCGTAGCGCTTAAGCTCGGCCTCCGAATTATAGCTCGGTGTATATGAGCCCGGAAGGCGAGGCTTCAAAAGAGCGTATATCCACCTCGGACTTGTAACCTCGGCACGTTCATTTCGATACGTACACATATGAATGGCATGCTATGACGGAAGGGACGACCCCTTCTACGTCCTTGATGACGCCAAGGATTTTGTCGTTATAGCTTTTTTCAGCACACATCAGTCTTCAATTATTTTATAGTATAACCTAACCGCTTCACATATCCAAATCAACAATTGCCGTGGGAAACAAGCACTTCACATCTGCTTTCATTCTATTAAATTGATTTTTTTTGTGGCCACTATTAAGTTGATTGATAATACAGATATTCAAATTATATGCAAATTATATTATAGCAATCTAAAAAATACACATTTTTCTGTAGGAGAGGCAGGGCCCACGTTTTATTAGTATATATTTTTCAAGCAATGGTTTCATTTCCACACAAGACTAGTCGTCGCTTAACTACTTCTCTGTCTCTCAGACACCGCAATCTTCAATTATCATCCTCTTCCTAGTTCTCGCTGACCCTTACATGGAAACTCTGAACTTGCTCTGATCCAGAAACCTCTTCTTCTTTCTCACTATCCCTTATCTGAAAAATCCAAACTTGTCTAACCAGTAACCATGAATAGCCAAAATCACAAACTGCGCATTTTCTTCTTTCCCTTCCCAGGTCATGGCCATATGATACCAACGGTGGATATGGCCAGACTTTTCGCTGCAAGAGGAGTCAAAGCCACCATAGTCACCACTCCACTGAACCTCCCTCTTATCTCCAGAACCATAGGAAAGTCCAAAACTCCTGCAAATTCTGACATCAACATCTTAACCATCAAATTCCCCTCTGTCGAAGCTGGCTTACCCGAAGGCTGCGAGCATGTCGACTCTATCCCTTCCCCGTCTTTATATCCCAACTTCTACAAAGCAACGAGTATGCTTCGGGAACCTCTCGAACAGCTCTTGTTGCAACACCAACCAGATTGCCTCATCGCCGGCATGTTCTTCCCTTGGGCCACGGATTCTGCAGATAAATTCGGGATTCCGAGGATTGTGTTTCATGGGACCAGTTCTTTCTCTCTGTGTACCGCTGAATGTGTGAAACTCTATCAACCTCAGAAGAACGTTTCATCTGATTCAGAGCCTTTTGTGGTTCCCAACTTACCCGGAGAAATTAAACTGACGAGGATGGTTTTGCCGGAACACGCCTTAAACGATGACGATGACTCTGAGATGGTGAGACAGAGGAACGAATGTCTGGAATCAGCGCGCAGAAGCTTCGGGGTGGTTATGAATAGCTTCTACGAACTGGAGCAGGTATACGCAGATTATTACCCGAAGATAATTGGAAGAAAAGCATGGCATATAGGCCCTGTTTCACTATCAAATAGGGACATCGAAGAAAAAGCAAACAGGGGAAAAGAAGCCTCCATTGATGAACAGGAATGCTTGAAATGGCTCGACTCGAAGGAACCTAATTCTGTTGTTTACATCTGCTTTGGAAGCATAGCAAATTTCACCGAATCTCAGCTCAAAGAAATAGCTATGGGTCTGGAAGCTTCAGGACAGAACTTCATCTGGGTTGTGAGGAGAACCAAAAAGGACCAACCAGAAGAAGATATACAGGAATGGCTGCCTGAAGGATTTGAGAAGAGAATGGAAGGGATGGGGCTGATCATAAGAGGGTGGGCACCACAAGTGTTGATTCTGGATCATGAATCGACCGGCGGCTTTGTGACACACTGTGGGTGGAATTCAACGTTGGAAGGGGTGAGTGCAGGAGTACCAATGGTGACATGGCCTGTGAGTGCAGAACAATTTTACAATGAGAAGTTGGTGACGGAAGTGCTGAGAATTGGGGTTCCTGTGGGTGCAAAGAAATGGGCTAGAATAGTGGGGGATAGTATAGAAAAGGAAGCTATCGAGAAGGCGGTGAGAAGGATGATGGTGGGAGAAGAAGCAGAGGAAATGAGAAACAGAGCAAAGAAGCTTGCGAAAATGGCGAGGGAGGCTGTGGAAGAAGGAGGTTCATCGTTCTTGGACTTGGATGCTCTAATTCATGAACTTGGTTCTCGTAGCCATTGATGCTTTCTCCAAATGAAACAAGATTATTGTGCTTAGCATGTCGTTTCAGTTTCAGTTTCATGCGTAATCCAATAATTTAGTAATGTAGTTTCTGTATCTGCGTTGTGTTTGTGGGTGTCTTGGTTCACACTTTAAAATTTGGGTGCTTTGTCAATACCTTGCGCTATAAAGAGAGGAATTCCATAGGTTCTAGACTTCTCATACTTCTGATCAATTTTAAGTAACAACTTTTGAAGGTATTTTTTTTAGCAAGATATAATAAAAAAATAAAATTACGGCACACCAAGTCAAAGAAAAAGAAAGGCTTGTCGAGTCTAGTTAATGGTTTTGTTCGATATTTTTGTAGTTCTTTGGATTCAATTGGATGTTGTTGAGAAGGCAAACTAACATTCTTTCTATTCTTAATTTATATTCCACTATTCTCAGTTAATTTAATATTAGCATACTTATACTCTCTTCTTATTGACCACATTGTTATTAAAAATATTTAGATAGTCTTAATCAAGATCATTTCTAAAAAGAATTAATTTGAACAAATCTTTCACCGACCATTTTCACGTGGTTCAATAATAAATGAAAATATTTTTGAAAACTTGGTGGCTAAGAAAAGCTGCAATAAATGATTAAAGAGAGGGGGGGAAAGCCTAGAATCATTATATATACATTAACAACGTAATTAATTTATATATACATACATATATAACATGATAATTAACTTTTTTTTAGAATCAGAATGTCGTAATCCTACAAAATAAAAGTTTAGTCGTAGTGAACTTGCAAGTAAAAACGTTGATAAAAACAAAAACAGGCTCTTGCGGTAACTAGATCCCACTAATTTGAGTTTGGTAATGATATTGATTGTACACAAAAGTGGAATTGCTTGCCAAGCTATTCTGGGAATTTCACAGGCAGCTATCAGACTCAAAACATCATTCTTCCTAAATTTATTGTGTGTTGGTTCATCTTAAAAAAAAAATGATAATTTTTAATTATAATTTTTTAAAAAGATATATTTGATTAAATATAAATTATTTTTTTGAAAATAAAAAGTTAGATAAGTTGTAATTTTAGAAAAGAAGAAAAAAATATTTTTTCTTTAACAAAACATGAATTTTAAAAAATGAGGAACAAATTTATTTTATATTATACATTTCAAAATATTTTTAATCCTTATAATTTAAATAAATTTTTATCAAATTTATTTTTATAAAAAAATATTCAAACATGAAAACATACAATAAACTTATTTTATCTAAATTTTATTTTTTATAAATTTTATTTATTTTAAGTTAATTTTACAAACCTAAAAACTAAACAAGCGTTAGAGATACAAATTGAAACAAAAAAAACTAGATCTTGTTCAATTTGAAAGCCCCACAAGCCCGTCAATCAGAGAATCCAAGTTAGAGAAAGAAGATCCTCCTTCTTCCACAGCCTCCCTAGCCTTCCTCGCAAGTTCCTTAGCTCTGATTCTCATTTCCTCTGCTTCTTCTCCTTCCATTATCTCCTTCACTGCCTTCACAATCGCCTCCTTCTCTATACTGTCCCCTACCACAGGAATCCATTTCTTAACTCCCACAGGAACCCCAATTCTCAGCACTTGCGTCACTAACTTCTCATTGTAAAACTGTTCTGCAGATACAGGCCATGTCACCATTGGCACACCTGCACTCACTCCTTCCAGTATTGAATTCCACCCACAGTGTGTCACAAATCCCCCGATCGATTCATGATCTAGAATCAACACTTGTGGTGCCCACCCTCTGATAATCAACCCCTTCCCTTCCATTCTCTTCTCAAATCCTTCTGGAAGCCACTCTTGATCTCTATCTTCTTCCTCGTCCTTTTTGCTTCTCCTCACAACCCAGATGAAGTTTTGTCCAGAAGCTTCTAGACCCATGGCTAGTTCTTTGAGCTGAGAGTCGGGGAAGTCTGATCTACTTCCGAAGCAGATGTAAAGAACAGAGTTGGGTTTCTGGGAGTCAAGCCACTTCAAGCAGTCTCGTGCATCAATGGAGGCTTGTTTTCCTCTGTATGATTTTTCTTTCCTGTCTCTATTACACAAAGAAACAGGTCCTATATGCCATGTCTTCCTTCCAAGTACTTTCCTGTAATGATCTGCATATATCCCCTCGAGTTCGTAGAAACTATTTACAACCACCCCGAAGCTCGTCACCTCTGTTTCCTTAGAAGCTTTAAACAATCTCGATAAGAAAGTGTCTTCATCGGTCGTGACGAAAGTAGGCAAAACCATCCTTGTCATTTGAATCTCATTTCCTGGCAGATTAGGAATCATAAACGGCTCTGAATCAGACACAACATCCTTGTAAGGTTGGTAGAGTGATATAGATTGATTCACACACAAGGGAAAAAACCCAGTCCCATGAAACACAATCCTCGGAATCCCAAATTTGGCTGCAGAATCAGTGGCCCAAGGGAAGAACGAACCGGCAATGAGACAGTCCGGGTGGTGTTCTTGCAAGAGCTGCTCAAGAGGCTCTTGAAGCATCGTCGTTGCTTTGAAGAAGATAGGCATCAGAGAATAGGAAGAGATTGCGTCAGCATTTTCACAGCCTTCAGGCAAGCCAGCTTCTGCACATGAGAATTTGATGGATACGAGGTTGATTTGGAGGCCAAGAGACGTGGATTCTTGGACTGATTTGGAAATAAGGGGAAGGTTGAGAAGGGTGGCGATAATGGTGGCTCTGACGCCTCTGCTAGCGAAAAGTTTGGCCATATCAACCATGGGTATCATGTGACCATGTGCGAGGAAAGGGAAGAAGAATATGTGGAGTCTGTGTTTCTGGTTTTCACTGGCCATGTGTTGGTTTCTGGGTTAGCAAGTTTTGGCCTTTGAGAAATTTTGAAGAAGACGATGATGGCGAAGAAATCATTAAATTGGACTCAATTACGACGACAAGGGACGATGTTGAGTGGGACGGCCAGTGCTTTGATTTTATCGTTTTATGCTTTTTTAATTGTCCAATCTTTTTGTGGCCTTGGTAAGGCAAAATGAATGGCCAAGAATTGGACGATATCTCCATTTTGGCATCGAAAAATGCTTTGGGTTTTCCTTGGAAAGGAGAGGAAATAAATGAGTGTCGACAAATCTTTGGCCATTGGCCACTGTAAGGAGAGGATAAGAACATTCTTCGAAAATGTTGTCCCCACTACGGTATGTAAGATTTTTTATCTTAATTCTAAATATAAAATTATTTATAATATATAAGATAGTATTTATTATATATTTTTAAAAAATATTATATTTAATATATTAAAAAAAGAGAGACAAAGATTAAATAAGAAAAATTTTAAAAAAATATTGAGATTTAAAAAAAAATTGAGATAGTTAATTATTTTTAATTTTAATTACTAATCAGTATAATTTGATTAAAAAGATCTTATATTAAGAATAAAATACAATAACTTTGATTTTTCAACATTTTTTTACTTCATTAATTAATATTAGTATTCTTGTTTTCATAGTAGTAAACTGTTGCTTTATTTTGGTTAAAAAAATAAATAAATAATACTCCCTTAAATGCAAAATATAAGTAATAAAGAATTAAATTATCATAATAAAAAAGGTTAGATATTTTAAATATATCACAAAAGAAATTTTTTTCATAAATACTCTCATTTAATGTTCTCAATTAACTAATATCTCATGATAATAAGTCTATTTTAATTAAGAGAAAAATTTGAAAAAATCACATTAATTTATAAGAAAAAAGTTATTTATTTTTTATATTTTGAAACAAAACATATTTAAAAATATCTTATACATTTTAAAACGAAAGGACATACTCCATTTAATCTTTTATATAAGTCATATTTTGAAAGAATTTTATAATTTCAAATATAAGTGACTTTAGAAAAACTTGTAAAGTACTAATTGCTTTATTCCAAAAATATCCTTATTGGAAATTGCTTCATGGACAAGTGATTGCTTTAGTATAAGATATAAATACTTCCTCCGTTTTAAAATATAAGGCAAAATTTTGGAAAATTAATATTTCAAAATCAAAATCATTTTTTAAAAACTAATGAATATTTAATGCTTTATTTTCAATTTTACCCCTACTTGTGATAATAGTCAATTGTAAGAGAAAAGAGTAAAAAGTTATTATAGAGAAAAAACAATCCATTTTTACCCATATTTAATGAGGGTAATTTTGAAAAATTATAAAAAAAATTTTAAAGAATTAATGTTTTTTTATAGGTGTAAGATAATTAAATATGACTTATTTTAAAACAGAGAGAGTAACTCATTCATACAAATCAAGAAAAATAATTAGAAGCATTAAATTTATCAGAAATTCAAATTAATTTTCTAAAATACCCTATGTAATGTTTAACACTTCTATCCTATAATTCATAAAAATTAATTATATCCACTTATTTAATAAATAAAAAAATTAAAAAGGTAATAAATGTATCAGGCAATCCATTTGTGTACCATATTATATTTAGGGGTGCGGGGACCTCATCTGTATTTTATACTTTCTTTGTCCCATATTATGATATGTTTTAAAAAAATCATACAAATTAAAGAAGGTCATTAAAGTTAGTTGAATGTCTTAATTTTGTCAAAAATTAGTTGTAGAGTAAGTTTATAAAAGTTATTGTTTAAAAAAGCTCATTAATACTTTCACTAAATTTTATAATAGATCTTATATTGTGGGACAAAATAAAATTTATAAAAGGTTTTATAATATAGAAACAAATGAAGTATATAAGATCTTATAATATGGACAATTGATTGCTTAGATAGAGTATATAAGATCTTATAATATGGACAATTGATTGCTTTAGTATAATATGATATTTGTTATAGGTAAATATGGGAATCAAACTATTTTTTAGATAATTTTATTGATATAACTAACTTTTTTTATTTTAATAAGATAGTTAAAAGTAACTTATATTAAATATCAGATAGAATACATGTGGATCAACTTGATGGTTATTTATTGGAGATCAATGGTTTAGCTATCTCTTCTTATTGCCTTTGTTTGGTTCAAGATATTTGGAGAGAATGGGAGAAAAGTGAAAATATTTTATCTTTTTTGTTTAAATCAAATAAGGAGAAGGAAACTTTTTTTTTTTCTCTTGTTCCCTGTCATCTAAAGACATGAAGAATAGTGCTTCCATCTCTTATTTGGTTTCAATAAAAGTAAAATGAAAAATTTTTCTCACTCTAATCTTTCCTCCGAAGCTCTTAGACCGCGAAGGGACCTAAGGAGCAAATAATTTCAAAGCCATACCCTCATGCCAGAGCCATTATGAGTTATACACTTCTACATAAAAAAAATTTTTTTTTTGCCACTCCATTTTATGTCAAATTAGTCTTGCGAAAATGGATAAAAATATTTTAAAATAATTTTTTTAATAAAAAAACTAGAGTATATCTTATACATTTGTACATTTGCCAAAAAACCTAAAATGAACTGCATTTCATTTGTTAACCGTAAATGTATTTGGATTGGACTTTGTTTATTTCTAATTAGACTCGATTTTTCATAAATTGCGTTGAAGATGGAGTTTTAAACCTGAAGACTAATACAACTTTGAATTGGATATTAAGTCAGATTCAAAATCGACATGAGATTTATTCATCCCTAATTTGGAAGTAAATCTATGATGGTCACCGTGTTAGGAACAAACAATGAGCCCTTTTTTTTTTTTCTTGGTAAACGCAAAAAGCAAAAGATCTGTTTATCAAGGGTCTTGGGTCTATGTGATTGGGATATATGCCAAACTGAACAGTAAATAGATAGAGAATGGGCTTAAATGGAATCACACAAGCATCTCCTGATGTGGCTTGAAAATAGGGCCCCATTTGGTAGCCCATAGAAGACGGAAACAAAAATAATCCAAGGCCGAAGTTTGTTTCATTGTTTGGTATAATTGTGCTCTTTTTTTTTTTTTTTTGATAAGATAATTGGGACTTTTGTCTCCTTTGTTACTAAAGAGTAGTTTTCTTAGGCGTTAATTAGCCCTCCTTGTTTATGCAAAAACAAATGTTTCTTTCAAAGTTTGGTACAATTGAAAGATTTTTAAAAAAGAGTGAGAATAGTATTGGCAGAAAAAAAAAAAGAGTGAGAATAGTAGAGGGAATAGAAAGATACCTTAACTTTCCAACCTAAATGCATGTTTAGTATGGATGAAAGGATTAAAATATTTAAAGGTGAAAATTTGCACAAAAATGACTCAATTATCTCATATTTAAAAAATAATTCTGGCTAGAGAACTTGGCTATATCAACCTATATTTGAGTTACTCAAATGGACTATATGTAAAAAAAATAGTAGTAGTAGGAGTAATAATTTGTTGGCCGATTAGGTTAAAATAAAATTTTGACAAGTTATTGATTTTAAAAAAGTTTAATGAAATTATTTTTGTCCTTAAACAAAATACATATTAAATAGAGGAATAATGTTTTTAGTGCAAGAGGTAAAATAATGTTTCGAAAATTAAAACATAGAATAATGTGTCTGTTTTTTTTCATATTAAGGTTTTCCTACGTTTGATAGATGTGGAGTGATGAAGGAAAGACCCATTATTGCCTACTAACAACATATTAAAAAAGATTTTCTGCTTCCTTTTCCTTTTCTTGAAGCTCCTCTCCTTTCTACTAAACATTAGTTTAGTGCCAATCGATGGGTTGAAAAATATATTGCCCAATATGCCCTCCATTATATAAGTATAAAAGGTTTTAATTTTTTCCTCCTTTTTTTTTATGTCAGGGTTATTTTTGTCTTTTTGCTTTTCTCTATTTCCATTCATTCATTATTTTTTCGTCCTTTCAGACAAATTATTAGAAACGTGTTCCCGTTATATCAAACATAATTATTTTCATTCCATTTCATTCATCTACCCAGTTTCATTTCTGTAGGCTTCGATTGTAGTTACCAAAAGAGTAATCAGAGTCGGAGGTACTTAAGCTGAATGATTGTGTCAGAATTAAGCAATAGCTTGCTTCTTCGTTTTGAAGAAACCCACCTTCCTTATTGGTTGCATATGGTACTATAAAATCTGTGGGGTGATGCCCTCTCTGTAACTTGCTTCCAATTTGAAAAAAGCAAAAGGACACACACATTGACATCACATGTAAAAAAAGCAGGTGCCAAAGCCATACATCTGACCTTTTCTGTGTTTCCGATCTGGTTTTCTCATATCTTGCCTCAACCTTTTTAGAGTTTATTTGATATTTAAAATATCTATATCTAAAAAAATTATACAAATAGAAAATAATATCTCTTTCTCAACTAAAAACTTGATCCAAAAAACACAAAAAATAATATAGTAAATATGACATTTTTATTTTCTGCATTAAAAAATTATTTATCTTTTTAATATGTACCAAATAATGCAACTGAATCTCAATTGGGCCATATTTTGCCCCTAAGGGACACTCCTCGGCTCACTCATTTTTCTCATGTTATGCCTTCCTTGTGTTGTGAAACATCAACTTATCCCTCCCACCCCATTTTACTTTAGGCAGCATCAAACGTGTATCAACCTCCCTATATTCTTCTTACTTAAAATATTAAAAATAAATAACTGTGAAATTTTTAAAATATCAAATTATCTCATTGTTAGAAATTTGTTTGTGGTGTAATATTATTATTATTATTATGTTCAAAATATAAATAAATTAAACTTTCAATGACACAATTATTTATTGTATCAAGATATGTGCTTATTTTTTTGTTAAGCTTGAGATTTAAAAAAAAGTCATAAATCAAACATTGTAGTGAACTTTCATGCACCATATATTTTAAATCATAAAAGGCACTTCCATACAAATAAATTCGCCTAAAAAATAAATTCAATGAATTTTTTTTTTGTGAATATCAAAGGCATTTCCAAACCAATAGGTGAGAATTAATTTCTTTAAAATGTAGAAATCATTAAAATAAGTTTTACCTCTCTAACAAGATATTTTCATATAAATGGCCAATAATCAAATATTGGACAACATACTTAAAGAATATAGCTGGATACCAATTGTGCCAGATATTATTGGTTATTTGTCTCTTTTTATCATTCTTACACACACTATCTCATTTACATAGTGCATGTATATGAAATAGAATGAAATAAAAAATAATTTCCAAATTTTCATTTACAAAAAATTACAAACTCATAAAATATAAAATAATTATCAATATTAATCAATATCAATATCATATCAAGTGGTTAGACTTACTTTTCATATTTTCTTTTGGCCACTAATTAGAAATTGCTTGGTATACTTCTTGGAATATACTTTCAGAAAAGTTCATATATACATTTATCTTCCCAAATTAGAATTTTTTTTAAAATAAGATAAAAAACCTAATATAAATGTAAAAATTAAATGTCATCAATATCTTCCCTTTTATGCCATTAGCAGCTTTTCTGACTCCAAATCATTTTGTAGAATGAAAGATCTAAATTCAATTATACTTCTACCAGATATAAGTAGCTGGGAGTAAAATAGATGATCCAAAATATTATAAGTGATGTTTATATCATTAAATAGATTTTCCTCTAAATATTTATCATTAAGTGTGTTGAATAAAATAATGTAATTTATTATTGAAAATATATAACATTTAATTAAGGATAAATATAAAACATAAATAAAATTTGAAATAAATTTAATGAATTTAATAATTTTTTTAATATACGTAAGAAAAATAAAAGTGTTATATTTGAATTGAGATGAATTGAAAAAAAAGTAAAATTATCTTTTTTTTTTTTATGAATTGAATACAAATATTTTTTTAAATGTATGATAGATACATCTAAAGTTATAGACCCCTATATGTAGGGAGATGGGGGTAAAATTGATGATAGCTTATCAAAAGTTGGGACCGTAACATCTAATCTCAAATTCTTCATATTCGATCTCTCTCTTTCTCTCTCTCTCTCCTCTTTCTCGGCTGTGTTCACTGATTTCAGTCCCGCATAAAAAACAAGAGAGACGGACCAGAATTCCCAGAATCCAACATGAAGATCACTAAGAATAACCCCAACACTAACCCCAAACTCATTCTCTTCCACTCTTCACTTCACAAGTATACCTCCGCCAACAACAACCATCGTCTGTGCCTTCTCTTCTTCCTCACCTTCCTCACCTTACTCTTTACTCTCACCCTCCTCCTCACCACCACCACCACTACAACCACCGTCCCCTCCTCCACCACCGCCGCACCCCCATTCCCTTCCTCCGTCACCAAAGCTCTAATTCACTACACCGCTGCTTCTTCCGCCAATGTCACCCCCTCCAAAACTCATCCAATGTCCACCGCCGAGCTCTCCGCCGTCGCAACCACCCTGCTTCGAATCCCAAATCCCAATTTCCTAGTTTTCGGCCTCACCCACGAGTCCCTCCTCTGGTTCGCTCTCAACCACCATGGCCGCACTGTGTTGCTCGACGAGAACGAATATCGGATCTCCGAGTTCGAGAAGTCCAACCCCGGAGTGGAAGCCTACGACGTTCAGTTCACCACCGAGGTGAGCGAGTATCCGAAGCTGCTATCGCAGGCGAGAATGGAGTTCAAGAGCGATTGTAGGCCGGTTCAGAATCTCTTGTTCTCGGAGTGCAAGCTCGGGATCAACGATTTGCCGAATCACATATATGAAATCCTTTGGGATGTGATTTTGGTGGACGGCCCACGCGGGTATTTCCCGGCGGCGCCTGGGAGGATGTCGGCGATCTTCACGGCGGCGGTGCTGTCTCGGAGCAAGAAAGCCGGCGCTGGAAAGACGAAAACCCATGTTTTCGTGCATGATTTGAACAGAGAGGTGGAGAGGATTTTCAGCGACGAGTTTCTGTGCCAGGAGAATTTGGTGGAGACTGTGGATTCGTTGGGCCATTTCGTGGTGAGAAGTGAAAGAGACAATGATGCGATTTCAGAATTTTGTACAAGTCCGAGATCCGCATTATCATCATGGTCATCATGATCGTAGGATATAGATGAAGAAGACGAATGAATAAAGAATCAAGATTGGAGTTCTTGGAATCTGCAAAATTTTACTTTTTTATTTGCTCTTTACTTTTGATTAATGTAATAGAAAGAAGTGTTATCTAAAGTGAGAAGTTAGAACAATGAAGGAAGAAACGAGCATTGGAACTTTAATTTCATTGCCTCTGCTACTGGGTTCATCAGGTGCATTCTGAGATCAGCTTGTTTGTTTCCTGAGAAAATGTGCCGGAATCTGAAGTAGTACTATTTAGAACTGTTTGAGGGATATAATTAGGCGGGAGTGTTGGAACGCGTGAAAGAATTAAAATCTAGGCCCTGAATTTCATTGCCTCTGTTTCGTCTTATTTATTAACAAAATTAATATAGCAATGTTCAAATTTGTGTCTCCATTTATTTCTCACAGAATAACGGCTGTCGGGGAGGATAGAATTTTACAGCTATCAGAACGAAGGATCAAAGTCAAAAAAATATAACAGATAATGTACCTGTTTCTTTGTTTTTGGGATATGTTTAGAATTAGAATTTGTATCTTCAAGAAGATAATAATAGGGTCAAAATGTGTAAGAAAGTGAGTGGATTAGTAGTTTGAATTTTGGAGAAAGACCAAAGCGTAAATTACGGTGCGAAGAGAAGAGAGTGAGGGAGGCAGAGGAGTTTATGCCTCAATCTAAGTTTCGTGTTTTTTTCTTCGCCAATTATTTGAAGGAAACATGAGGAAGTAAGGTTATACTGCACAATCAAATCTTCGCAACAGCTTTTCTGTATCCTTGATTCCGGAAATCATAAATACCAAATATGGGTTAGATCCAATAGGTTGGTCTTCTTAAGTTAAAAATGTTGCGTCGGACTACCGAAATAGAAGCCCATATTAAAACCGGTTCAATTTGGCTTAGCCCACTTGGCTCGTGGATAAGTGTGATGACCTATTTGGGCCAGAGTTATTGCTACTACGGAGCTACTAACCAGTGGGCCTATTGACTAAGGTTTATGAGTGATTTGATGAATCAATCTGTGTTGGACTTAACTCGAGGCATGACACAACCACAATATTTGTGAAGTTCATTAATTCCCACTTCAGAGGGATTAGTCAAAAAATAATTCAAGATAATAGATTATCAATTAATTAACTCAAAACTTGTTTATCATTGGTCAACTTAGATGCTTAAAAAATCATATCTATTGAAAGAAGCTCCGCAAAAACAGATAATATTGTGCTTAGCAAAAGTCAATAATATACATAATAGTTATTTTGAGTTAATTTTTAGGTCTTAAAGACAAATATAATATTACTAGATTAAAACCCATTACTTAAAATTTAGTAATGACATGGAAAGAGATTATGGAAGGATGACGTAAATCAAACGTAGGATTTAAGTAATGTATGAGGAGGAGGACTAGTAATAAAGATGAAGGAAGCTTTTTATCCATAAAGCGAACACGAAACAGCACAACACATGTGATGAGTATTTGATTATTAATATGTGACGAACATCAAACTCCAACAACCTATTTGCCATTCCACAACCACTAATAGAGATTGCCAATAAACAATCAAAATGTGGTTATGTATTAAGCAGTGGTACCTGCCTGAGTTGGCCACGCATGTACTCACTTAATTAACTACTGTTTTTTTCCCCACAATATTTCCTACGTTGACCCTATGTTCCAATTTAAATTTTCTTGTTCCTACCTACCCCACCCCACCCCATTATCACCTCCCACGCATATTATTCATCTCGATCGAACTTAAGTCATTTTTTAAATATTTTGTTAAATAGTGGACTTTACTCCTTTAATACGTATAATTAATCTGCGTAAATGACAATCCTTGACTATCTATTTTAGAAATTGACATGAAAATCTAAATCCAATCCATAACTTGGCTACCTGACATAATTTTCGCTCAAATTTTATTTATAGAAGTGAGATTAACTTATCATGCTGTATTATATAATGTTTGTTTCAACCCTCGACAGGTTGAAACTAGTTTTTAGAGCTTCAGGAATCTCTTCAAATGCCATGACATCCACATTAATTAAGAGAGAAAGAGACGGAGTTTCGGTGGACCCACCTAGTCAAGTGAAAAATTGACAAATCTGGATATCTTTGTCTATTTAATCAATTCATAGTTATATAAAAGCTTTTTTGTTTACCAATTAGATGATAACACAAAATTATATAACATAAGTGAACGGCCAAAACTATGTCTCTTGACTTATATACCTACACGCACTTACTTTTCACTTATATGGGGTTTGAGAATTTTAATCTCTTGTAAATACCCAAAGCACACAGAAGTGTACAATCCAAAAGAAAAGAGTGCTTCATTTTCATCATAAATTTGTTGAAAATTTTATTATTTGATTGATAATGTATACACACACACATCCCTTTTCATTTCTCGCATCTCCATCTGGGTTCATAAATTTTTCAAGCGGATGTCTTTGTGGATGCCGCCCTTCTTTTCCTTCTTTCTTTCTTTTTTTAAAGATTTAAGTTTATAGATAAAAAACAATTGTATAGTTTCTATTTTCTCCTTTAATTAATTTAAAATGTTACACAATAAAAACAACATTTTTATTATCATAATATCCTGAGCGAAAAAAGACACAAATTAAAATAAAAACTTCACTGTTAATTACATGAATAAGAGTTTATTTTCAACTATTACAATGTTGCTGCAATTACATTCGTAGCCTCATTACACCTCTAGAAAGAGCTGTGTATGACAGTAAATGCCTGTTAGGGATAACACTAACCCTGGGTCGATGCCTCCATGGAAAAACCTTACAAGGTATGATATTAAACGACGCCCCATTGAAACAAGACCACCTTGGGTGCGAGAAGAATCGAAAGCACTCCTCTATGGGTCTCTGATCGGACACCCCATATCCGTAAATACAGTTCTTCTTCACGTCAAGAACTCCTCTTTTTATTAGCTTCCGGCACAACGGTCCCACTTTTGTGAAATAATTATCCGATAAGGACAGGTTCACCAGATTCCTCAGTGAACACACCACCTCCGGAATCTGTCCGTAAAACAGGTTTCCGGCCAGGTTCAGTAGCTCCACCGCCTCCAAACACCCCAACGAGCACGGCAATGGCCCCGTCAAGAGGTTGTCGCCGGCGTCCAAAAGTCTCAGCTTTGTTAAAAACCCTACTTCGTAAGGAAGACAACCTGCACTTTGTCATGATCGGGTTACTTTTCTACCACATAATATTATTTATTCCATTATGACACATAACATACCTTAATATTATTGAACAGAGATTTAAGCTGATGATCGTTTTAAATGGAAACAGTAAATATATACCTGTTAACTTGTTGTTGAGGAATAAGATCTCCAATAAAGTCTGCGAGGCTCTTCCGATGCTCCGGGGAATGGGGCCGGTGAATTTGTTGTTTGCCAAAGTGAGATACAGCGCCGTCGTGTCTCCCAAGTCACCGGGAAGCGTCTGCATGAAATTATTGTCATTGAGGAAAAGCACGTCCAGCCTCTGCATGAAGATATCCGGCGGAACCTTGCCGAAGAATAAGTTGAACCGTATATCCAAGAACGACAGATTGGGCAAGTCCAGAACCGCCACAGGAAACGTCCCGGACAGCAAGTTATTACTCACATCGAGCTCATACAAAAACCTCAACTCTGATATCCTAGGCGGTATTGTCCCTGAGAAGTTGTTGGAGTTGGCATGGAACAGAGCCAAGTCCGGCAGCTTGTCGATGAACCCGTCGAGGCTGGAGGCAGCCAGCTGGAACCCATTGAAGTCCACGGAGGCGACGGTGATGGCGGTGAGGTTGTCGGGAGGGTGGTCACAGTAGAAGCCAGTGTAGTTGCAAATGTCAGGACCAACCCAGGTTTTGGTTACACCGAATGGGTCCGACGTTATTGTGTTCTTGAAGGTTTGGATGATTGGGAAGACCAAGGCGAGTCTTTGGTCTATGAAGTTTAAGATTTTTGGGATTAATGGAGATGACGGCGATGGAGAATCAAGTATGGTTTGAGGGCTTACAGTGAGGAAATAGAATAGAATAGTTGTAGTGAAGAAGACGATCGTGGTGTAAAAAGGCAAGCGCGTGTGCGTTTCCATTTTCTGTTTTGAGGATGTTGGGGAATTAAGCTTGCTTATTGATTTTATAGTGGACGATATATATATTCATTATTTCTGGATTTCCCATATGAAGTTTAATTGTACAAGGTTCTCATTTTCATTTTCAGTTTGTTAACAGTCGCATTAGAGAACCTTTACGATGATCGTCCCGGCTCATTAATTCTTCACACTACTAACTGACCAAGAAACTTGTGTTTGAAATTGGCTTAAGAACCTCGTGATCCAAAAAAAAAAAATTGCATGTGTATAAAACAACTCGCGTCGTATAATGTAATTTGTGTGCGTGCGTATATATATTAGACTAGGCCGACTCATAAGTGATTCCAAATAAATAATAGGAGTTCCGTACTCCGTACCGTACATCTATCATCAATATTAATATAAAATATATAGTAAGTTATATGATTCATGAGTTACTTATGTTTATGATTTTGTTAATCCGAAAAAAAATTCTAAAACACAAAAAGAAAATTATAGTCAATTTTAGTTGACTAGAAGTGGTCTGGCCTCATGCATATATATTGCACAACAAAGAAGGATGAGTCATACTATTTATAACTACTAATAAATAATATAATACGACCACTTGTAAAATTTATTCAATATATTGAATTTGTTGTTTGTTTCAAAATGTAATAAACTAATTAATAATGTCCCCAAGCTCATTTAAATAAAAGAAAATGAAGTTGTGCACACCCCAACCCCAACAACTACGAGTGGAAGATATAAATTGCCTTTTGAACTTAGGAACCCACTCAACTAAGCACACTTCAGTTGCGAACTTGTTCAATTTAGTGACCATAAAAGCCAATCAAGAAACCAGAACAAAAGTTGACTCAAACCAAACCCACAATTTGAAGGAAATGACATCCAGGGACTTATGAAAATAATTGAATGACATCTAAAGACTTTAAAGATTAAAGTTCTTATGAAATACAAAAGTTCTTACTGAATTTTTCCAAAATTATCTTTAGTTTTTTATTCAAAATTATAACTTACTCTTCTGAACAGTGAACATCAGAAGAATAGTTTGACTTCATAGGGAGAAGGGATCATCTGAAGTGTGGATCCCTATAAAGTATGAAGTGCATTTAAATTACTGCTTCATCACATAAATAAATAAATAAATTAGCAAGTGAAGGAGTGGTGCAGTTATTTTTTTAACTTCACTTCACCATTTCAAAGGGATCCCTATTCTAAAATAAAAGACTATGATTGTATAAATGGTTCAAATCTTATAATTACACTCATCTATCATTTTCTTCTACATCTCTCTAAATATACTATATATTTTGTGAATATATATAGAAGATTAATTTGAATTGATAAAATAAATAAGAATGAGTCGTTCATATTCTTATTTAAAATATATTACTTCAAAAAGTGCTTTTTACATTGGTTATTTACATCGATTAAAAAAAACCGATATAAAATGATGACCGGTGATAATTTTATAAATACATTAATCAGTTTATATCTTTCTACATTAGTTTTTAATAAAACCAATGTAAATATGTTCATCCTAAAAAGAATCATATTTATACAATTAAGTAAAAATATAATTATATAATATAATCAATTACAATATATTTTAAGATATTTGTTTAGTATTTATTTTTATTATTTATGTTGGTTTTTTTGAAAAAAAAACTGACATAAACATGTTTTCATTTTTTTTGTCCATCTTTATATTTTTTAGTACAAGACCAATTTAAATTTGCAATTAGATAGAAGTATAATTTCTTAAGTAAAATAATATATTAAAGTTAAATAAATAAAAAATTGTTACATTATTAATATATTAATTCTTTAATATAATTAAATAAAAATATATAAATAATATAAAACTATATGATTATAATTAGATTTTTATATTATAATATTGACATAGAAATATCATTTTATAAAAAAAGTACTTATATCAGTTTTATATAAAAAACCAATATAAATCTACTTACATCAGTTTCTTATAAAAAAACCGATGTAACCATTGAAAACTTAAATTTCAACTTTCCTCTCTCACTTGAAAATCCCACGCAGCTTCCTTTTCTCTCTCTAGATTTTAGCTTCCCTCTCGCACGCGGTCTTCTCCCTGCCTCCCACACGGCTTCCCTCTCTCATGTGAAAAGATCCCTCTCAAACGAAAAGCTCCCTCTCACGCATTTGTCTCCTCCTTCCTATGCGGTTGTTGTCCATCTTAATGAAAGATCCAAGCTCCCTCAGATACGTTCTCTATCGGCCTTCGTTGTTTGTTTTCTCCCTCACTTGAAAACCGATGGTGTTCCACCTCCACTCCACTCCCTTGTGATGTACTCTTCGGTCTTCGTCTCTACTCCCACGGTGAGTTTTTTTCTTTTCATTTTTTTTTCTCTATAATTACTGGTCAAGTCAGGCTATTTTGTGAGCGATCTCGATTTCAAAATCATCAATCTCAAGAGTCTCTATTTCTAAAATGCCCATTTTATCCAATGTTTACTTCACTATCAATTTCTGCGCCTCATCCCCTACTCTTTGCTATGACCCCTTTTCATTCTTTTGGTACAGTTGTAGTTTCAGCTCCAATCCTTTTGTGGAATTCAATATGTCTTCTCCAGATAAAGTCTTCATTAACGGTATCCCTAATTTATTTTTATTTTAACACTTTGATATTGAACAATATTGAAGATACGATGAAGGGATTAGAAATGGCGAGGCACTTCAAAAATTTTTATTCGACATTGTTCTTGTTATAAGGACTTAACTTGATGTCTGCTTCTTTGTTTAAATTTCATGAAGATGAGAGCTTATATATGCCATTCAAAATGATTTCCTACTGCCTAGGAGTGTTATACACATTTTTTCCTAGAAATGCCAAGAGACAATTCTGAACTTGTAGGAGAAATAGTATTCTTTCTTTAGGAATCCATAGCTATATTGTCACATTTTTGCAATTCTACTGCTATACTCGGTTGTGACTATGTGTTATATCATTTTTGTGAAAGATCTTATAGGTTTGTTGTCAAATTAATGTTCTTGAAAAAAAAGTGAAGAGAGTAAGGACCTCCTTGTTTCAATTCTTAAACATGTAAGAATGATGTGGTAAGTTGTCTTGATTAATAATTGATATGGATGTAAAGATTTTGTCTCATTGAAGTTTTACAATCTATATGTAGTGATGGGTCATTTTTCTCAAGTCTTAAGGGGGGAATAATGCATGGCTTCCTCTGTCAACTTCTGTAGGATGCTTGGTGAAGTCATTTTTAGAGTTTGGTGAAGTTGCTCAAGGTGATAACATCTTTTTTGCTTGTATGCTTCATTGGCAGAGAATGTTGTGATGCAATGCAATCTCTATTGAAGTGTTACTTCTTAAGTTATGTTAGCTATAAATATTTAATTATTTCCTTTCATTCAACTTCTATGTTTGGAAATCTTAGGATAAATTTGGATTGATAAGAATGGTGAAGGAAAAAGGAAAGGGAAATTTGATTTAAAGGGAAAAAATGAAAAGTTTCCTTTCTTTCTCTTCTTATCCATTATTGTCAATCAAGCATACCTTCAAGTTCAGAGGTGAACTTCATTTGAATTCATTGTTATTTAATTTGAATTGTTCATTGTCATATTGCAGTCAAGCTTCTCATGGATAGAGAATCTGAGAAGTTCCTAGGAATTGGTTATATTTGGTTAGTCAAGGAAGACTATGTGCAATTGGCTTTGGAAAGGATGAATGGAAAGGTACTATGCATCTCTTATAAGAGCTGAGCTTAACAGCTATACATGGGTTTTTTTGTTTGTCACTCTTCAACATCATAGAAATATGCTTTTCTTTCCTAGAAAGTTGAATGGTTTAGTGCATGTAGTTTATTGCAGGCACTTGCTTTCCAAAAATTTAACTCGTATTCAAATGGTTGGTTATGATACAAGTGTCTCCCCTCTTCTTGAATGTGCAGATCATTCTATACTTGATAGTAAGTAATTTATGGTTAACTAAAGTAATTTTGATTTTACTTTTCTGGTTTTGTTGTACCTTTTCTATTTTTAATACTAAATATTTTTCAAGCTTGGCACTTCAAATTGCTTCTATGCTCTAATGCTTGATTTGTTATTATTTAGTGTTTCTAACTATTTTACTATGACATTGCTTTCTTTTAGTGTGTGGAGCATTAGGTTCGAAAATATCCCAGTTGCTTGAGACTATACACCAATCAACTAAAGCATAATCACTTTAAGATGGAATGGTTTTTCTCTTACTTATACAATGCCATTTTTTTTCTTACTGCCTTCTTTTTTATTAGTTTTTGTTGTTGGCTAGCTTCATTTTATTAGATTTTCTAGACCAAAAGTTCTCTAAGTATTAGTTGTGAATGTCAGCTATATTTCTAAATATATAGTTTAGTTGGATTTGGATTGGTTACTTAATTTTAAAATATATTTTAGTTGATGCATAAAACTTATGTGCTATGAAATTACTATTGCTATTGTGGCTGCCAAATTTGCTCAGCTTTTTTTAAAATTTGATTGTAAATTTAAGTCTAGATATAAATTGCTTTTATTTTAGTATTAAAAAAAATTTGAAGTTACATCAATTTTTTAATAGAAACCGATGTAAAAGCATATGTTTCTACATCGGTTTTATATACAAACCGATATAAGATAATTTTTCTACATCGGTTTTTTATAAAAGAACCGATGTAAAAACAAATTTTCTATATCGATTTTTTAATCGATGTAAATAATTAGATTTTTTACATTGCCAACCTCTACATTACTGTCAAAACTGATTTAAAAATGTTAAAATAGCCGATGTAAATTGGGGTTATGTGTAGTAGTTTGCATATTTATCATGTTTAATTAAAAAATTGATGAAGAGAAAAATTAAAAAATATACAGTGTTATATATATATATATTTTTCCTACAAAAATATATATGCTTTTGTTATTAAAAAAAAATTCACTACCTTACCAATCAATTATTTATTTTTTAATTATAATAATTAATGGGTATTATGAACTTTGATGATGAAGATTAGATTTATTATGTAGGACTGGAAATACGGGTCCTATCATTGGCCGGATCTATAAAAGCCCACTATCAAATGGGCCTCAATTTTTGTAGTCCACCCATACATAACAAGGCTGTGGGCTAGCTCGTAAGCTTGCATTTTTTTCAATATTTTTTCTTAAAATACCAAAATCCAAATATCATTTAAACCTTCCCAATTAATATAAATAATTTTTTCAAATACATAATTCTTTAAATTAATACATATACAACTAATCAATTATCACCATCATATCATTCACCAAAACCAACTACTCATCTCATTACCATCCATTATTCATCACCAAAAAACCAATATAATGTTTAAATTTTACAATTTATTAATCACACGGGTTAAGGTTATGTTATTGTTATGTATGGGTTTCTATCCCCAATTGTTTTGTTTCAGCTTGCAATAAAAAAGAAAATCAAGCTAAACAGGCTAGTCTATGGATCCTTTTTTTCTCGGGTCAACTAGGTTTGGGTCTAAAACACATTTCTCATATGGGCTACAAAATTTATAGCCAAACCTATTTATCTTTATGGACTAAAAGGGTCAATTCGTCGGATTTGATTCATATTATCAACTTTAATTATGAAAGGTTGATTTCAAAAGCATACCCCCTCGTTCAATTACTATGAGCTAGTACATGAAAAAATAAATAAATGTCATTTTTTCATAAACAATAATGTCATTTTTTTAAAATGTTAGTCAGACTAAACTAACTCCATTGAAGCCCATGAATGTAGATATATCCAACAGCCTGGATGGAATGATTTTGGGCCTCCCATGAGAAAAGGAACAAAATATTTTATGAATGTGTCTGTATTCTGCTGTGCGTGGGTAAATCGTCATTATCTGACCGAAGAAAAACGTGCACGACATGGCAAAAGGAAGAATTATATTAAGGTGGGATGAATACTGGGATCAGGTAGGGATCAATTAAATGCACGAATCCTCATTTTCAAATTGAATACTTATAATTCAAGCTGTAGCAAAAGAATGCTGGTAATATTCACAATAATCATTATTGCGTTGAGTGTGTGGCCAAAAAAAAAGTAATAAATGATTGAGTAGAGTGCTAGACTTTCAAGTTCGAAACTTATAAATTAAGAGAGAAAAAAATCTCATTAGAAGAGGTCTCTTCAGTTGAAGTATAATCGGTCCTACTCAAACTTGAATTAGTCTAAAATATGATTTGTCAAAGATTGGTCTCATAATTCTGAAAATGTATGCCGCTAACCTCATGATAAGGTAGTTTTCCTTTGAGTTTTGTTTGTCCGCCATTAAATCTGTCTTTGATGTTTGAATTTTACAAATGGGATTGTGAATTTGTGATGAAATGGTAGAAATCATATTTATATCCATTAAGCAGCAGGTAGTGCCTAATATATGTGGCAATGTCCTTACCTCTTGCTAGAGAGTGAAGTCCTTCTTGGTCTGCACTAATTATAATGGCCCTCCACATATTATAATTGTGTGAATAATATCATATATAGTCAAGTTGGAATAAAATTATCATTATTATGTAAAAAAATAAAAGTCCGTTTCTGAATTAATAGGTCTTGCATAAATAGTTATATTAATCATTAATATTAATATTAAATATAAAATTTATATCAAATTATATTGTTTATAACTCACAAATAGCATAACTCTTTTTCATCTATGTGAATTACACAGGACCCACATTTAGTATGAGTAAAAATTTTATAACTACTCATATCATTTATAAGCTCAGTTCATTTTTCCGTACCCTATATGAAAAATATGTCTAGTTTTAATAAAAAGATATCATCATATACTTCCTCTATTCTATATTATATAAGATATTTTTTAAAAAATATAAAGATTAAGAAAGGTGGTTAAAATTAATTAACAGTCTTACTTTTGTCAAAAAATTACTATCTGCCCAAAAATATTTTTTATTAATTTCACTAACTTTTTTCTGAAAAAAGAGTTGAGTTAGTTGTAGAGTAAATTTATTAAGATCATTGTTAGAAAAAAAATTATAAATATTCCACTAAATCTTATAAAAGATGTTGTATTATGGGACAAGAGAAGGTTTGTAAAAAATCTAATAATATAGGATAAAGGGAGTAATACTTTCTATATTATTACTTTAATAGTATTAAATATATAGCAAAAGTAAAATTGTAATAAAACATACTATATATCTAGAAGCCTTAAATTTAATACATAATTAATACAAAATCAATAACAAGTTGCACTATTCATAATTATTAAACAGTACATTTCACTTCTTAAATCTACATGCAATGTATAAAAAAACATATCTAGATATTAATCTCATATAGAACTTTCTATAATATTTTTTTAATTGATTCTACATATTTTCTAATGCATTACACATAGTTTAAAGAATAAGTCACACCATTCACAATTTATAAATAATTCAGCTTGTGTTAAATTTAATATGATATATTGACAGATGATTTTAGTAAAATTAATTGGCCGGCTACTATTACTAACCCTGCTTTCAATGATTTGGTATGGAATATTCATTTTTAGTAATCTATGTAGATAATTGTACTACAGTCTAGGACCAGAGTGAGTATTAATTAAAGAACATATTTTTTGTGTTAGGTGTATTAATGTAATTAACTATTTTGTGCGTTGATGATTTTATAGATCACTCAATTAAGGCCTGCTAGTTAACTCTTATCTCTGTATTCAAGCATGCCAATTAAGATATCACACGAGAAATGGACAGAAGGTAAAAAAAATCTCGTTTGTGCCGTATTATCGAAACCGACATTTGTGCCAAATTTCAGACTTCAAAACAAACATGGTCCCAAAAAAAAAAAGCATCAAAACCAAGGAAGAAACAAACAACACTATTGCCACTGTGGACCACAAAAAAACATATTTTTATCGAACTGATTGTGATAAGACATGACGTGCTGAATTTTCTTCGGCATAATTGGATTTTGGAATAAAAAAAATAAAAATAATTGATTTTTGGCACCAGATAAATTTTTTAGAGTGACAATCCAATTTTTTCAACATGTATTTTTTTAAGAAAAAAGTAATTGAGCAAATTATAGTTAAAAAATAAAATAATAAATTTATTATAAAATAAAATCTATTGCTACTTATTTTTTCAATTTTATTGTTACATATTTTAAATTTTAACTTCTTTTCTGGTACAAATTTGTTTAATTAATTTACTGAATTAGTCCTTAACTGTAATTCTCCCAAATCAATTTGATACAAAAAACCAAATATTTTTTTTGGTCCCATGACTCAATTTTCCCATTTTCTTTCCTGGACAAGCAGCATGGAAGGATTGTACTTTTATATAATTTCTTACCCTTCAAATGGACCCTTATCAATTCTATATCCCGCTTCTTTTAATTTGCTGGGAAAAGAGAAAACAAGAAGAAAGACCAGAGAATTATTAATAAGACAAACCAATTATTCCAAGTCTTCGAATATTTTATATGTATTACAATATGATTTAGCCTTTTGAAAAATATTTACATTGTTTAATAGAGAACCTAATGATAAATGCTTCGAAAAACTTTTGACAAAAATGCAGTAGAATTGGTTTGTCAGTCAATTTCGTTACTTTTTTTTGGCCAATCTGTCAATCTCGTCACTTGACTAAATAATTTTAGCAAATTTTATTAATTCATTGCAAAGTTAATGAAATTTTTGGAGCGTATTTTTCTTAGGATTTTTTTTTTTGGGATAAAATTTAGGATGTGTTGGTTTCCACATTTTCCCCCCACGCAAATGGAAAAAGCTCCTCTTCTTAGAGCTTTTGGAAAACATGCATCTTGGTACGCTGTTCTAACCACACAATAGATATCAAAATTTAAATTTTCTCAATTAATTGTGAATGGTAATATACGTTACCCCTTTATTTCTTATTTCTTTCAAAGTGACGCTTATTAATTCACTTGAGAGAGTACCCAAGTTCCAAATATCATGGAAGAAGATCCTCTGAATTGTTACAAAGAGAGTTAGAAGAGACATACATAATTAGTCTCACTCCTTACTCTTTTTTCCATTTCTCAAGTCAGTCTGATTGATTTGGTCCCCAGAAAAAAATCAGTCTAATTGGTGAACTCATAACGAATTGGATTCTAATTGATATGATCAGCAACACTTTTAAACTAGACTAGTTAAAAATAATTAAAAATTAGTCAAAATTTGTTAAAAATCAATAAAAATCGAGTTTTATAAAAGATTTTTTATATATAAAACTAAAATATATTAATTTAATTTTGATGTTTTCAATCTCAGTCATATCAATAAACTTTTGAGGCTAAAAAATAAAGTCAATAGACTTTACTTCACTGATTTATTGTCCAATGCAATTTCAACAATATTTTTATTAACTACTCTTAAAAGATCTCACTTATCTGAAGAAAAAAAAAAAAACCACTTGGTATCGTTCATAATACTAAAACCAAAACTTAGTGAAAACATGACTAAAGAGAACATTCTATCAAAAACTATTGGTTGAATGATAAGGATCGAATTTGTTATCAAATATATATATATATATATATAACAGAGAGAGAACAAATATTTTAACATTCGAAATATGCGTTATTCAGAGAATTACCAAATCTAATTCAGGTCTGCTAAAATTCATGAAATTGACATCTAAGACATGAGGAAGGCAGGAAGCCCAATCTGGTTACACTGCTTATCTTATTCATTAATTAATCACCATCCTAGGCACAAAAGAAGGAAAATCACCATAATATATACTGACGCACATTGAAAAAGGAAAATATGCAACAATTAAAATTAAATTAATCACCAACATGCCTGCCACTGGGCTTTGGCTCACAACAATCGATGCGGCTTCGGCTTCAGAGCCTCGTACGTCACCGGCGCCGGACGCGAAGCCGTCTCATCATTCTTCGAGTAGTTCCACTTCTTGCATGGGACAAAATACAGAGACTTGTGATTCGGACATGGCTTAACCCAAGCATAGAACTTTTTACATTCTTCCGGCGATCTCTGATTCGGAAGCCACCTTATGCAATTCTTGTCTACATCCAGCACCCTCGATTTTATCAGCTTCTTGCATTGAGGTCCAATCTCATTGAAATAATTTCCCGCCAAGGAGAGATTCCCGTCGTTGCGAATTCCATCAAGCTCGCACACCGATTCTGGAACTGGGCCGTAGAATTTGTTGTTCGCTAAGTTCAGGAAGCGAATCTTCTGTAAGCAGGCGAAGGACCATGGGATTGGACCCGTAAGTAAATTCTGACTCACATCGAAGACCTCGGCCTTCTTCAGGTACCCGATTTCGTAAGGTAAACACCCAGAAAATTGGTTTCCCAGGAAGAGTACTTCCGTCAAGTTCGACGCTTTTCCGATACTGTTTGGGATCGGTCCGGTGAAGTTGTTGTTGGCGAATGTGAGGTATCTCGCGGGTGTGGACCCGAAATTCCATGGGAGGCTGCTGCAGAATTGGTTGTTGTTGACGAAGATGACGTCCAGATTTAAGTTGAAGAGTTCTGGAGGGACGGGTCCAGTGAGGCTATTGAACCTGAGATCTAAGAAAATTAGTTGGCTGGAGTTGAAAAGGAAAACTTCCCTGGGGAAATTACCCTTAATCTTGTTGTTGCTTAGATCGAGCTCGTAGAAAAATGGGTATGATGTGATTACTTCGGGAACTTTTCCTGAAAAATTGTTGGAGTTGACATGGAAGAATGTTAATTCTGGAATTCCCAGGATTATTGAAAGATTCAAGCTTGTACTTCCACAACCAAAGAAGCCAGCTTGGTTGAAATCTAACCCTGAAACTGCTTGCTGTTCCTCATTTGGATATTTATCGCATTTAACTCCATTGTACTTACATGGGTCGGGACCATTCCAGTTTCTGGTAAAGCAATTGTCGTCAATTATTGTGTTTTTGAATTCCTGAAGCACACGGCGTGCTTTCTCCAGCCGGGTCATCTGCATCGGCGGCGGCGGCGGAGGGGGGCAGTCGGAGGGAGGAGTGTCATCCTCAGGGGAAGGAGCAGGGGCGTCGCCTCCACCTCCGATGATGATCTGTAATGCTTCTCTTTCTGAGCGAGGGAGCTCTGAAGAAGAAGCTGCAAGTGCCGAGTGAAGGAAGGAAGAAGATAGTAAGAATGAAAGGAGGCAGAAAGAGATGGTGTCCATTGTGATAACTGTAATATGATTTCTGGAGCCAAGTTCAGTGGAATTTATGGAGATAAGGAAGGAGAAGTCAAGGTTCACGAGCTTTCAAGTCCACCATGGAAACCCAGTACAATCAGGATGCTAAATTATTATAATCATTTAGTTTTAATTTTTAAATGTACTTGTTCGTTGGGTTAAAAATAATAATAATAAATAATAAACTTGTAAGGATGTTTGTTCTTTCAGCATTTTTAATTCCCTAAAAAAGGATCAATATATACACACACATTTTGTTAACTTCTGACCTTTGTTCAAGATATTAAAAATTGGATCGACTATCGGTTGAGATAGTGATTTAAGATTCAATGATCAGATTGGGATCGAATTGAGTATAAATAAATTAATATATCTAAAATAATATAAATAAAAAATATTAATCAATAATAATAAAATTAATATTCAAACTAAAGTAAAAATAATAGTTTGGTACAATAATTAATCAATATTTATCACAAATAATTAAATATCATAGGTCTCCAAATTTTATATTTTTTAAATTAACAAAAACCTGGAAAAAGAAAGTAAAAATTTATATTATCATATAATGAAAATATAAATAAAAAAAGGATAAGATATATAAATCACATCATTTGTTGACATTTGTTGATTAATTTCTATGGAAATAGGTAGTATAAAGTATAAAACTATAAAGATTCTTGTAGTTATGTTAATTAGAAAAAAGTTTAATTTAATATATGCATATATATTAAATATTGCAAATACATAATAATAATCACTTATAGCATGAACTGCTTGGTTTTTTTTGTGACCCGGTTCATTTGAAAACCGCCCATCCAACTCGGTTTTTGATCAAGTTTGACCGATTCTTTTGTTGCCTGGTTCAGGCCATATTCCAAACCAGACCAGCGTCCTGTTTTCCGGCCGGTTCGGTCTGATTTTAAATATACTGCTTTTGAAACAATATAGTATAACATAATGTTATAATTTTATGATATTATTCATAAATCATTATAGGATTGGCCTTGATTAATTTAGTTTAAATAATAAATGTGAAAAATTATAAATATTTTTTAAAAATGTGACTTATTTACAATTTTTTTCATTTATTTTTTTAAAAATAAAAATCAACATATCAATATATATAGTAAAATCAATATGAAGTGACAATAATCAACTCATCTCAAATTTGGTAAAATGCACCAAGTCCATTCCTAGGTTTTTTTAAAAGAAAAATAGATTTGAAATTTCCTTCAATACGAAAATAGTAGTTTATAAAAAAAGGCGAATGAAAATTAGAGATCAAAAGTTTGAATTAAATACAGTAAAAGATTTTATAATTTTTTTTATTATTAAATATCAAAAATTTAATATTATTTTATTAAAAATTTTTATTATTTTTAATTCAAACTTTTAGTTTTTCGCCGAAACAAAAACAAGGGTACAATTTGTGAGAATGTGTGAGGGATGCTGTTGAGCTTTCATTTTCAGACATGGACATCTCCTTTTCTACGCTGTTGGCTCTAAGCTGTGTACTTGGAATAAATATATAGGAATGCTAGGTCCTCAACTTTTAAATTAAAAGTCTTGTGCAGTGCAACGCATGAATTGACCTATAAAATATAACGTAGTTGGTCCAAAAAAAAATAACATTATGCAATGTTTGGTAACACCCATGAAATGTGAAAAAAATAAAGTAAAATCTTTAATTTAATATTTATCATACTTCTAACAATAATCTATTATATCTATGTTTTTTAATCATTTTTAACAACAATAAGACAATCATTTCTATCTACATACCTATTTTCTTCCTCATCTTATACTTAATATTCTATCATCTATACATTACTCGTATGTTGACGAGTGAAAATATGAAGGGGTTGGAAGGAAGGTGAAGGTGACGCATCTTATGGGGCATGGCCTTCCAGTATGTTTGGCCTCTAATGGCAACTTGTTTCCATATAATCCAATTTCATATACTTCACGAAATTCAATTTCCAGCATTATTTCTTGTAAAACATTACAAAGCAATCATTGAACATTCACCAATGGATATACTTTAAGGAATTCTTTTTTTCTTTTTTTAAATAATGTTTACCTACGTCAAATCACATATTTTAACTAATATAGTTTTATCAAAATCATTTTTGTTAGTGATAAGGAGTATCATCGCAGGCAGACAATAAATACTAATGATGATCTGTTTGTTTCATTTTCTGGATGTCCATGGAGTGAGAATCTAGATTTTATTCTTACACTTGGACTGTTTGGTTGGATATGAGAGTTAGAATTTGGACTCCCGTGGAAGTGAAAATAGCTAGAGATTTGGGAGCTAGCTTTCCTATATATGTTGGATCTTGACTTTGGTTATTTTTACCATTAGGAATGGAGACCAAATGACAAAAATGACCTTAATTATGAAATATCATTCTTAAAAATATATTCTATTTAATATAAACTTAAAAATATATAAAAAATTTTAAAGTTATAATTATTGCAAAATATTTCTTATTTAAAATAAAAAATAATAGGAATTAAAATCTACATAAGTTTCTTTCTAATTTTTATATTACAAAAATATGTAAAAACTTAAAATATGAGGTTATTATTTAAAAGAAACAAGTCACCTGTTTATAACTAAAAAAAAAGAAAAAAATCAGTCATATTACGAACATAACAGTAGAGCAATTGATGTTGGGCTAAATTTTTATTTAGGGGCAATTCTGACTTTTTGTTCATTATTCACATCCCATTCCATTCTTTTTTTATGTCCAACCAAACAAATTTAAATTGTTACCTATGTCTTTTCCCATGGTGAACCAAACAAAATTTTGACTTATAAGATTTCATTCTATTCTATTTTCAATCATTCCATTCCAATACATTCCCAATGATTCTATAAACTAAACAAGCTCAAATTTTTCTCAAGATATAAGGGACAATAAATAAATATCTCCCAACTATATCTACTCTATATACAAAGGTTAGAAAATGAATCTAAATCAATTATTTTAGAGATGAGAACCTCTATCACCTATGCCAATCTAAGTTGATCATATCAAATTCATTTATTAAAAGTGTTGGCTTAAAAAATTTCAACTCACGAAACAGTACATAATTAAATAACAATTTGGATGCTTAAACTGTTATTTTGAAAGGATGGAGTACTCTTGGTGACTCCCATGAAAGAGATCGTCCCTAAATATGTTTAGCATTTTTGTTTGTTTTTAATTTGGTAAAAATTAATTCTCTTTTGAAAAATGCATTCCAAGAAAAATGAGTTTCACTTTGTTGTTTTGCATCCCCAAAAATCGATTGACTTAAAGATACTGAATGAAATTAATACTTGTTGGCTATATCTTTATATTATTAGCTAGTATTGGAGAAAGCATTAATCCATATTCTTACATTTTAATCTCTAGAAGACTTCAATGATCAAAGCTAGGGATGAACATGGGTCGGACTAAGTCAGGTTTTGACCCCTACTTGATGCCTGGCCCAATGTTCTTCGAGCTAGTATTAGGCCAGTATTAAGCCAAGTACTGGACTAACTCGATACTATATATATATATATTTTTAAAATAAAAAAATAAAAAAGAAATTTAATAATAAAAAATATACTTATTTATACTTAAAAATAGATTTTCTTAAAACATAATCTTAGAAAAAAAATAAAATTTTTCAAAATTTATGAATATTTAACCATTATACATTATTTTTACATAAATATTAAGATAAAAAATTAATTTAAAATTTAAAAAAATTTGAAACATTAAAATCTTAAAATGTTTTTATAATATTTACGGAGTAAATATATTATATTAGATACATGATGAATAAAAATTCTACAAAATTAATTAAGATATATAAAATAATTAAAAAAATTAAAATATATATATATATATAGGTCAGGCCGGGGTTAGAGTGTCTGGCCCTAACCCCGGTTCGGCCCGATTGGCCCAATGTAATTGGGCTGGACCAGGCCAACTTGTTCAGTCCTAATCGAAGCTTAAGGAGGACAAATATTTTAGGGAACTTGGTTTGGTTGTTTGAAAACAAAATATCATGTATATGGAAATGGAAATAAAAGGATTTACGAAAAAAAAAGAACAGTTGGACTCTAATGAGACAAGAATAATTGATACACAAATAAAAAGTGATGATATTACACCCGAATGATAAATTGTCGACATAATTTCACAGTACATGATTTCCAACCTTCAAGGTTTAAATATCCAATGACATCAGTTGTCATCTTGTTTGGTTTGCACATGCAATAGATGCGATATATAGTAGTCTCCATTACAATGCCCCCCTTCACTTTCTTTCTTTGAGGACGTCACATCAATAATTGAAGCTTAAACCACATCATTAGGCAGACTGGTAATTCTGTTTCTTCAAATTCAGAATTAATGTATGCCAACTTGTGAACTTTGTACAGAAATTGAACTTAAAATTTTTTAATGTGTCAAAAATTTCAACAAATATTCAAAATTATTATTAATTTACTCATGACATGAGATATAGTATTTAAATGTGACTAATTAAATGAGTATTAAACAAGGGGTGGTTCTAAAAGGTCTTATTATAACAAGGAGTATAGAAAGGTTTTTATAAATAAAAATGGAGATATTTTCTTCAATCTTTTTGGTTGGTGACGGGCGGGACCGAATGAGCTAACCTTTAGGACCCTCTAAGCTTGTAAGGCATTTTTTTATTGGAAAAGAGATATTATTAGAACCAAAAAATATAGAGCGTTCTAACAATCAAAGAATGGGGAGAGATACAAACAGAACATCAAAAGAAAACAGCAAAAAGGATTAAGTGACAGCTTCTAAAAGTCCCTTGACTCTAGCTATGTGTAGTCATAGCTTTGATAGAGTTAACCACCTCTTCCAACTCTGAATTCTTCATTAGAAAAGAGCCTTCTGTAGTGTTCTTCACCTGCCAAAGTTTCCAATAGGTCAAGCCAAAACAAATTATCCAAAACTCATTGTGTTTTCTTTTCTGTCAAGGTTCTTTGTCGAAATTCCAATTCATAAATTCAGTGAATTGATACAAGCAGCTCGTAAGGCCTTTTGAAATGTTTATCCATGTCCAATTCTAAAACCATGTTTGGACAAACGATACATTCATTGGCAATTATAATAATGTATGCATCTCAGGTTCTCTCCCATTTTCTTCTTCTGTAAACTCGATATGTATCAACACAAGTGCATCAGATCGTGACTTCACCTCAATTCTTCTAAAACTCAATTCTCACATTAACTCCAAACCAAAGACCAAACCCCATGCATCCTTCCCACATTGAAGGTATTGACCACCCTAACCTTCTATTTGGTTAATAGAAGGATTTAAAGGAGACTGGAGGAAAAATTCAATAAATAGGAGAGAAGAGCAGGATCGTTTGGTTCAATAAGTATGAGGGAAGAAAAATAATTTTCATGAAAAATGAGCAAATCTCTTAATTTCCTCTCCTCCTTTTAAAATCTCTCTCTTTTCTCTCTTCTCCTCCCTCCACTAAAATTCTTCCCCTCTTCTTCATTAAAATATCTCTCATCCCCTCCTATGTCAAACCAAACAGTGTCCAAGTTGTTGCAAAATCTAAGATCCAATAACATTGACCTTGAGAGCGAATTACTCCTCCACAACCTTAATTCCTTCCTTGGATCACCCAAACAAGCACCATCTGTATTTAGTTTCACTCATCCCTTCTCAGGGGCTCGCCATCCTATCTCATAGCATAGCCTGGTGGACCAAATATAGATAATTCTCCTAGGTCTTCCTTTTTCCTCCTTTTCTTCTTTCAAATCCACTCCTAATCACGCCACTTAGAGTGTATTTGCAAAGAAACCACCCATTTCCTTTTCCTAATCGAACCCCTCCAAATGTGGGGCAATTTCTTTTGGTCTTTTCCTCCTTCTATCAGCATTTGAAGGCATGCCCTCAAAGTTAATCCTTCCAAGGCTTACCATGAGGACCAATGCCATTGGTGCTGCAGGACAATTTCTAAGCACGTGAATGAATGGTACTTTCTCTAGCCCCACACACATTATTTTTCAATTTTATAGAATATAAGAAGAAATAGCACCAATGTATTGACTTTTTTTTAATATTATTGAAATTATAGAAATCTCCCATCTATTTTTAAAATATATAATGTAGTCCAATTTTTAATATCAATGAGAATATTCTGTTAAAAATTCTGTAATACCATTTTTTATCAATTAAAATTTATACTAAAATAACTTAAAATTATTAAGTTACCCTTATAATCTAAAATGAGTAATTTCTATCCAATAAAATCTAAATAAATTTAAAATATTTATTTAAAAATATGATTATATTTTTTATTTATCTTTCATTGAAAATATAAAATATTAATTTATTAAATAATTAATTATTTTAATATTCAAATAAATGCATTTGAAAATATTAAATTAAAAATTAATAAAATAAAAATATGTTAAATCAATCAATATAAATAAACATAAAATAATTGTAAGACGTTTTGATTACAAATTATGAACAATACAGCTTATCTCACGTGCCATGCAATTTCACAAAACTCATAGTTGAAAATTAAAAAGTTAAAAAAATATATGTTGGAAATATTCCTATATAAATATTTATGTTAAAGAGGAAAATTTTGGTGAACAAAAATGTTAAATTTGGTGAGTTAACGGTTTATTAATTGCTGAATAGATGAAAAATAAAATCTTAAAAATATAAGGGAGATATGTGAAATATAATTTTTTATCCAATGGAGGTTTGTATAGATTTTTAAAATAGAAGGAATGTCTCTGTAATTTAGACAAAATATAAGAGTAGTCATGGTATTTAGCTCTAAAAAAATACACACTTTGATTTAATTTATTTCTTACTAAAATATTCTTTAATATATATATATAGTGGTTATTAAATAATATTTCGATCAAAACATTCAAAGTTAGACTAAAATATAACAACATAATTATTTATTTTATAAGAAAGATTGATAACTTGAATAAATTTTTTTAAAAAAAATGGTTGTATTAAGTATAACTTGGTCACATGTCATATCATCATATAGTAAAAGTAATATGAATAATGAAAAGTAAGACGTACAAATCATATATAGACTAAATAAGACGGGATCCAACTGGATATTGTGTAGTTATGTGAAGAGAAAACAAATTGAGCTAATGCTTTTGCCTTGTATAAGGGGACACATGATTTTGTAATATCTTGACCACCATAAATGATTGGAGCAAGCTCTTTCCCATATTATATATAGACAGAATAAATAAAACAACAACATGTGACATTGCTGTAATGACCAATCAATAACATTACTCCTTTTATACTAGTGAGTAGTGAATAAATATCTAACCAACACTAGTCATTAAACTTGAAACACGCATTTCAGATTTTTTTTTTTTTGGCTCTCCCTATATATAGTGAATGTTAGATAATAGAAATATTTAATTTAAATTTATTAAAATTATATATTCATATTGTTTAATTAATTAAATATATTTTAACTTTCTTATTTTCAAATAAAAATATTGTCAGTTGAGATATTTTAAAAGATAAGGAATAAATTTAATCATAATTTTATCTTTATTTGAATTCAAATTCAAATTTAAATTTAATACTCGATGATGGTCAAAATTATTAAATAGAAGTAAACTGAATTAAGTTGAACACACGCTCTCATTCTCTAACTAGTTGAAACTAATTTCTAGTTCCCTCTTTTAGTGAACTAGTTGGAAGAACTTACAGTCTAAATTATTTTCTTGTATTCTCCGTTAACTATTTTTCTAGTGTGATTTCAGATCTAATATTTAGATCGAGTAACTCCGAGGATGTAATATCAAATTATCTAACATGGCGAGAGATATTTATAAAACCTTTTGCTCTGCTCTTATAATCTGTGAGAAAATTCCTATATAAATAATTATTTAAAATTAAATGTGTCTCACATATTATCTCAGAGCCAATTATCTCTTGCCTCCTTGTATTGTGAACCGTGATATGTGATATGGTTAGAAGCTTGCTATTGCGTTTAATTCGGTTTATAAAAAAAAAATTCATTTTCGTGTTTATACGATCTTAATACTTTTAATGATGATTCTGGGTTGCCATGATTGATCCTGCGTACTTTAAGCATGCACTTTGTCTTGATCTGCGAAGAAATGGAAGTCACAGTGTGCTTGAATTTTTGGTTTTCGATCTAAGCACCTACACTTATATTTGATCAGTTGATTGAGAGGGGATGGCTTCATGGCTTTACGGTGATAAGTGATAACTGCTGCTTTATTGGGTGCTCTAGTGAAACGCATCGTTTCACATATTAAGAAGGGGCCGGACTCGATTTTTGGGCTTTCCTCATTTTTTTGGCCTGTTGTTATTATTTCCCTATCATTATAGATGTATGCAAGCTGGCCCATTCATGGTGTTTGGATTTAGTTCTTTTGTTTTATTTTCCCGTACTTTGGGTTTATACTGATCTGGGCAAGTAACTTAAAAAAAAAAAAGCAGAAGCTATTCACGTTTGGGTTTGCCTAGAACTAGAAGAGTCGAAAAATTTGGATATAATTCTGAAAATTTGTGTTGAGGTATTTTCCTCATGATATAATTTATGGGAATTAATTTTTAGGGTATTTTTGGTGATTAAATTTATTAAATCCAAAATTGCTGTTATTTGAATTTCTAGAATTTTACGTATGTGTCCATTGCGTTATTTTGATTCATATATGTATATTGTACTGTAAATGTAATTGATTATTTATTTTTGCGCTACTTTAATTGTTTAGAATCCGGAAAGTTAATTTTGGGTTATTAAAATAATTTTTCAAAATATTAATTTTGTGTTATCTAATTGCATAATATTTGGAAATTTAATTTAGACAATTATAACACTGTTTTGGTTTTTGCAAAATAATCAAGTTATTTATTAGCCCAAAATTAATTTCTAAACAATTATTGAGCATATTTAATAAATAAAATAGTAGGAGAATTTGTTTAATTATTTAATCACATGGTTGTTTGGTTGATTAAATTAATTATTTAAATTCTCATAATGATTGTGCATATATATAATTTTTTAGTACATATAATTTATGATATTTTGTGATTAGCATGCATTTAATTAAATAGTCAATAAGTCATTTATAATTGCTGCATACATTTATATCATGCATTTATATTTGATTTAGTTGATTGATTAATTAAATGATTCTAGTTGTGTGATACTTATGAGTTATGAGTGCATTTGTATGCTCTTGTAAGCATAATGATTTTAGATATTTTGTGATTAATATGTATAATTAAAGAGTAATTATAATATCCTTATATAACCATATGTATACATTTAAGATTTGTTTTACTAAATAAAGAGATCACATAAATACTTAAAGATATCAATTCTAATTAAGTATGAAATTATAAGATGTCTTTACCCACAGGTAGATAGTTATAAATATATACTTAATTAGGATAAAATAGAAATTGTCTTGTACTTTCTAAATAGCCCATAGGTATTAAAAAGTATGAATATATTCTAATTTAATCATAAATAATACATAAATACATGCTATGCTGAAATCTTTACTTATAGGAAGATTTTAATTATACAAAATTTATGTTTTGTATATATTACATCGGTAAGCATACATTTTAAATGTGATGAATAATTGCCTCATATAAAGTTGATGTAAGTATGACTTAAATTGAATCATAAAATTGCAGTGTTATTATTGTCTCTTGAATTATTCTTTGGTCAAGGATAATTATAGAGCTTAAAGGAGAAAATCCATTATTCTAGGAGATCTTAACTTAAAGTTCCGATACCCATTAAAATTAACATGAGATAATATTGCATGAATTACGAGAGCAATACAGTCATATTAATACAATAATAATGAAATCTCAATATAGAGTTAAATATTTGGGTACACAATTGATTTTGGAATATTAAGATCCATTTATAGGGAATGACCGAAATTCTACTATAAATCACTATATAATGTTTTAATTATAAAGTAGTTCTCCATAAAGTAAATAGACACCAAATGTATGTAATAACATTACATATATGTTAAGATATAGTTGCTAATTTAAGTTTCTCAAGATAAGAGATCTTTATTAATCTTGATGCAAATAATCCTTAGTTAGTTATCTCAACTATGTGGATCATTATAGATTTATCATAACACACATAAAGAAATATGTACAATAAGTATTTATTAGATATATGTGTGAAAAGGAAAATTGGAGTCAAATTTGGATTTAAATGAGATTCTAATAAGAGATTATTTGGTTTAAATGATAGACCATAAAAAAAAGAGGCATATAAAGAGTAATTACCTCACAAAAAGTTTTATTGGAGAATAAAAGTTATAATTTTATCTTTAGAGGGTTTTGAATCTCCTGTTACCTAAAGCATATAGTAAATAAAAATTCTTCTTATTTGGGATAAAGGAGACTATCAATGTCTCTGTTGAAAAAAGTTAATAATGTTTATAAAAAATGAGATTATTGATCTCAAAACCTTATTCATATATGAATTGCATTAAGGATTAAACAACCATGTATGTATGGAAAAATTTAATTATTAAAGATTATACAAACTAATGTCTAGTCTTTGTATTTATGTTCTAATTGTTTAAAATGATTCCTCTCTATTATTTTTAACTTCTCACAATTCATGAATATTACTTGCTTTATGATTAAGATAAGGCACCTGATGCCTTAAAAAGGAGTTAATCCAATAAATGGATTAATATGGTCAGGTTAATTAAGAGAATGTATATTATTATAAGTACACTAATAAGGGACAAATTCACTCAATACAACTATATATATATTTAAAATAAGGTTTCAACATTTTTTTGTAATTAAATACATTTTTTGAAACCCATAAAGTTGGAATATTAATTTAAATAATTCACTCTCATGGAGTGGTCTTGTAAAGCTAAGAGTGAATGAAAGTTGTCCTTAAGACTATCATTGCATATTTGGATGAAAATGTAAAAACGTTTAAAAGATAAAAGCTATAATATCTATCACATATAAGATATGCAGAAATTAGGAATGTCAAATTTATTGAGAAATGTTATAATTAGTGGAAGTGATTAGATATATGACAAACTCATAAAAATAATCACATATAGTTTAATAAAATCACTAATTATGGTGGAACATTAGTTTTACATGAAACTTATTTTTTATAAGATGAATGTAAAACATAATGAAGTTTTAAAATTTTAATTGGTCATGTTGGAAATTAAGAGTATCAATGACATAGATTCTATTAACTATTGAAAGGGAAATCTCATAAAGAATAAAAGATATCTAAAAAATAGTTATGGATGTAACTCTTATTATGCAACTTCAATCTTAAGAATAGATTGAATTATGACTAATTATGATTGAGAATTTGCAACCTTTAGTAACTATGTGGTGCACATAAAGAAACTTGACTAGAACATAGACATTAAGAATAACCCCATTTATTCTCACATATAATGAAATAAATTCTAAATTAAGATATGATCCTATGATAAATATGAGAGATCTTAAGACAAATAATATTTAGAAATTTGTAGAATTGCTAGCAAGGCTAAGAAAATTAGTCATAAATGAGCCTTTAAGACTAGAAAAAATTCACTAATCAATATTACGTATTACAAATTAAAGATTATTTGCTGAAGATTTTCTTTATAAAGGAAGGGATTGATGATAGTTGGATTTTTCCCTATATTAATGAATAATTCCTTCATTATTATCATAAATCTATAAGTCAATTTTATTTGAAATATTATGGGAACTACCACTCTCATTATGATTATAAGAGAGAAATGTGTGTGAAATGATGTGAGGGGTTCAATCAACACCAAGAAGAATTTAGTTAGGCATGTCTTCCCATGGTAGTGGTAATTGAAGTTCTATGATGTGATCACATTTTTAGATAATATTGAGAGTATCATAGATCATTGTTTATACCACTGAGTTAGTGGGAGTTGAGTCATATATCTAATTTTTCTTATAGATAACATATTATTTATGACCAGTGACTTGAGAATTCACAAAGGGCATAATAAATTGGTTCAAAAGTTATGATATGGGTGAAATGTCTTTAGAGAGGCATAAAGAGATCATTCTCAAAATTTTTGAAATTATTATAAAAAACTTATATTTATAAGCACTTGAACATTCATGAATAAAGTCTATTTGCCATATGGGACACCTATATTTGTCATATGTCCCTAATGAGATTTGGGAAGAAATGAGAATAATATTTCTTTTATACTAGTAGTCAAAGGTATAATGTTTGTTTAAATATGCACATAAATTGACATATTCTTTGTGAAAGAAATATTGTAAAGATCACAAAGTAAATTATGCTTGGATAATAAATTGATAAGTTGCAAAGGATATTATAAATTCATGCTTACATGTAAAAAATCAATAATTAGGAAAATATGGCACTTGTTTAATTTAGTAGGATAAGTTGACTTTAAAATATCAACATTATGGCACATACTAATGCTAGATAAACAAAATATGTCACAAAGGAGTGCAAGATTGCTAGGCAATTATTGATTGCTAACTTCCACCATGAATGCTGAGTTTAATCTCAATTCAGAGGCAAATTTATAGGATGTTGAATTTTATATTTGGTTTCAAATTGGGGATTCGTTTGAAGCTATAAAAAAATGTGTTAACCATATAAAGTTAAATGATCATATAACACATAAAGAGAAAATCCTTGATTAGAAGAATGTAATTAAAGAATATAAAGAATCATATACCTCATATGAGATAAATTGCATTATGGTGATTTATATAAGGTGTGCTTAAGTGATAAAATTCGTATTGCACTTTATTATCTCAATATATATATTGTATACAATTCTGGTGAGATTGATGAATATTAATTCAAAAACCATGTTTATTCATAAAGATAATTTCCTATAAAGTAAGGATGCTATTTGTGATATATAGAAGGTAATACTCGTATAATTAAAGGACATACCGCCATGATTCTTGTAGTGTTGCTTAAATATTCTTTGATATATCAAGTGACAAATCAAGATTGGGTCAAGTGGGAGAATGTTAAATATCTTTAATTTGATAATATTTAATTTGAATTTATTCAAATTATATATTTATATTGTTCAATTAATTAAATATATCTTAAGTGAGTGTAATCCTTCTCTTCAAATAAAAATATTGTTAGTTGAGAAATTTTAAGGGATAAATGATAAACTCAGTCATAATTTTATCTTTATTTGAATTCAAATTCAAATTTGAATTTAATAACTAATGATGACCAAAGTTATAAAATAGAGGTAGATTAAGTTGAGTTTAACACATACTCCAGTTCCCAACTAGTTGAGAGTAATTTCCAGTTCCATCACTAAATCTCTATGCTAGTTGGAAGAACTTTTTGCCTAAATTATTTTCTTGTATTCTTTTCTAACTATTTTTTTTATGTGATTTCAAATCTAATATTTAGATCGAGTAACTTCGAGAATGTTAATATCAAATTATCTAGTATGATAAGAGATATTTATAAAATCCTTTATTACTCTTATAATTTGTGAGAGAATTCATAAACGAAGTAATTATTTAAAATTGAATTTGTCACACAATGAAGAATAAAGAATTCTTATTAGCTGTTTAGAGATATGGTTGAAATGACATAATAATCTTTGATTTTTTTTTCATTGATTCCTTTAATTTATCATTTGATCAACACACCAAAAGTCAACATATATAACGTGAGTGAAATAATGTCAATCTTCTCGACATTATATAGAGCTTTTGTGATAGCCCATGAGCAGGAACATGAGAAAATAACACTTACAGCCTGTATAGTTCAATTACATGGGGAGTTAGATAATGTGATGTAAAAAATGTGAGGAAAAGTAATGGATTATAATTACATGTTAATTTATTTGATATGATATTGGGGATATGAGATAAAAATTTATTTTTTATATTTACTTAAATACAAATAAATGGGAAAGGATTAAAATGTCCTGGATTAAAAAAAAACCTCCCTTCTTTCTTCTTCCATCCTCGGTCGCCACCACCTCTGTTTTCCGGCCACCAGTCCCTCCATCAACATCTCCCTTCTCAACAACAAATAAGCCACTAAACAAATAAAAAATTGAAGGTTGCAGCAAAGGTGCCCAAGGTCAAATCACAACGATGTTGGTAGGACGAAGATGATGAGATCGATTAGATGTCCTTCTCCATTTGCAGCAAAGGTTCATGTCAAATCTGTTTTGATGGGACGTTTGGAGGCAAGTTTTGTTCAAATCGAAGGCGCAAGGTGCCGGTGGTGGTGCTTCCGTCGTACAAGATGCGATAGCCCATGGAATTAGATCATGAGCCTTTCTTGATGGTGGAGTTGTTTTCATCAATGTCTCTGGTAGGTGTCATTGAGGTCACCGAAGGAGAAAGATAAAGAGAGGAGAGATGGAGAAAGATGGGACGAGAGGGAGAGATGCCAGTATTGAGATTGTCGAAGGTAGATGAAGGGACGAAGGGTGGAAGATGAAGAGAGGAAGACGAAGCTCTGATGGGTAATATGGTAAAATTAGATCTCTTCAATGATATAAGCCTTCCCCTAGCATTTTGAGTGTGAAGTTCTTCACATAAATTAAGGTGAGAGGATTCACAATAGGTAATAGGGATCACATGAGTTCATGGCAACCAAACAGTATAAATGATGGTGATGTAAACCCCAACCCTTCACATAACCCCAATTGTAATCCAACCAAACAGCACCTTAATAACTCATAAGTCATAATACTAACATTTGATGATGTGAAAAATTATATTCCTCTTGATATAAAAATATATATTATTGATACTTCTTCAAGTTACAATTTATGTCTCTTAAAATAATAGCTTGATCTTCTTATTGTTTCAAAAATACCTTACAACATCAAGAAAATCATGTTATAATTTAAAGATTATGAATCATAATTTTTTTTTTAAATTTTCTTGGTAACTTATTAAGAAAAATTTTGATTGAAAAAATCTTTAACCAATAATATATTATAAGTTATGAATCTCTTTAACCGTCATATAAATTATTAGTCAATCGACTCATCGTTTACGTTTTATCAATCTGTATCAAGAGTTGAAATGAGCTTGGTGCAAACCCTTTCCCGAAAAAAAAAAAAATCCGTACCTATGGTATAATGCTTACAATTGTCACCAATGGATATATTTTGAAGGAATTCTATTTTTTCCCATAACATTTACGTTCAAATCACGTATATTTTAAATAATTCAGTTTGAGCAAATTTATTTAATTGTGTTAACATACAAAGTTTAACTCACTAAATTGTACATATTTAAATAACAGTCTGGATGCTTAAATTGTTAATTTGAAAGGATGAGAAAAGTACTCTTGGTGACTCTCATGGGATATATATATATATATATATATATGGTCTATATACGTTTAACATTCGTTTGCTCTGGTCAATTCACTTTCTCTTTTGAATGGTTTTTTAAAGAAAAATGAGTTTTACTTCGTTGTTTTGCATACCATCAAAGGGATTGACTTAAAGATATTCAGTGAAATACTTGCTGGCTATATCTTTGTATTTTACATATTTTCTTCTCGAGAAGACTTCAATGATTAAACCTTAACATGAAAAATATTTTACTTTTTCACCATTTTTATTTTTTCAATAAATTTCTTATGGTCGACTCAAACTTTTTTTTAATTTCCCTCCACACACACATATAAAAGAAACATTCAATTCTGTGTTCTATCATTATGCAGTATTTTTTTAACTCATAATTTTATTAGTTTTGTTATTTTCAACCATAATATCTTTTATTTTCTCCTCTTGCTCTTATTTTTCTAAGAAAGCTTCTCAATTTAAATTCAAAATTATTTGAAATGTTCATCTATCTATTATCTTCTTCATAAGTAAAATATACTTTAACGCGTTAAAAATGTCTCGTCATGTATATGGTGCTTTTTTCAATATGTTTTATTCATCATTATATTATAAACAATAAAAAATTAAAATAAATTACAATGTATTTTTTATTTATATTTCAAAATATATATTATTTTAAGAAAATATTCACCTGCATGCACAAGTGAAGCTTGCTACTCTGGCTTTATAAATAGGTTTCTTACTGTTTAGAAAAGGAAACTTTTTCCATGTATCAAACGGTTTGCAATACGTACATTCACAATTTATCAATTATTCAACTAATATTTTTTGGGACTAAAAAAGGAGCGAAATATTATCTTTATTAACGCTGGAGCACTAAATAAATTACATATTATAGGATTATCAACACCAAATTAGTGCAAATATTTGTACCGAACAAAAAATTAATTGATGCAAAACCAGAAAAACCAGAAAAAGGAAGGGGACTAACCAGGAAAAAAAAACCAATCCAAAGTCTCAATACTGTCCATTGACGTGCGCATTTCATGCAGGGGTAATTTTGTAGAAATAAAGATTATTGTTTATATTTTTAACAATTAAAATTTTATTTTCTATACATTATTAAAATATTTTTTTATTAATGAGAGAAAACAAATTCAGTCAACACTTTTACTGTGGATACGGAGTCACATGGTTTTGCAAGATTCAAAGATATTGAATCAATCAAATATACTAATTCAAAATTTAATAATTGAGTCCGAATTAAACTAATAATGATAAATCAAATAATATTTTTAACTTTTTATTCAGTTAAAATATTAATTCAAAATTTAATGGTTCAATCAGAATTAAACTGATGATAAAAAATTAAATAATTTTTTAATTTTATATATTATATAGAAAATTAAAAATATTATTAATAAGTTCTTCAACTTAATATTAAAATTTAAATAAATTAATATTCATTTATAATTATATTTTGAATTCAAAATAATTAATTAATATTTTATTTTTATATGATTTATTAAGTAAATTTATTATTACTAATAATTATGTATAATAATAGTGCTTATACAATATTATGAAATAGAGAGAAAAAAACTATGTAAAAAATAATATTACTTAGTACTAAAAATAATGTCATTTTATCTTAAAAATTAAATTTTTTAAAAAATAAAAAAATATGAACCCTTTCAATAACAATTTTTCACTGGCAAACTGGTTTTAAGAATTGTCAGTCACCAACTATATTTCAAACTATATTTGATATCGGTTCCCAGTCTAACTAATTGAACTAACTTGTCCGGTTCAATTTTTTTAATACTGTGGTTTTGTAATCTTGCTTATAATAAAGGTATTGTGGATTGATGATTGGGGCAAATAATCAAGCCTTTTCTTATAGACAAAATAAAAAAAGGACACCATGTGATATTTAAACACTATAAAAATCCAAATCACTTTTAAAGATTATAAAACAAACTAATATTAATGTTTCTTTTGTTATTTTTTGGCCAACAATGTTTCCCTCGTTATGGAGTAACTCATATTCGTAAAATTTATGATATTATGTTCTTAATGTTATGATAATAATTTCATTAAAAAGTAATATCCAAAACATCTTTATCTTTATAATATTGAAAAAATAAAATTGAAATTTTAAACAGTATAAGTGATCATTTAAAAAAAAATACATCTTTAATCATTTTTAATATTTCTAAAATAAATTTTCATTTTTAAAATTTTTTATATTTTTAAATCCATTTTTTATAAATGCTTTTTTTCGTTTTTGGTGGGGGAGCACTCACTAAATACTTCGAATGAAATAATTAGTCAATCGACTGTTTACTTACGCTATGTCAATCTGTCCTAAAAGTTGAAATGAGTTTGGTGTAAACTTATTATATATGCTCAAACTAACAGATAAATTATGGTGGAAAATAAATCCAACTTTTGGTCAAAAAAGGAAAATTAATCCAATTCAAATCATCACCGATATCATTAATATATAATACAAAATTTATAATAAATTATATTATTCATAAGTTATGAAAAGTGCAACTCATATTAGACTCCATTTTTTACTTTTCCAATTTTCTATCCTCACCCAAATGAAGTATTAAAGTATATAACTTTCATATGAAATTCATAGTCAATGGGCTCATCCTTTACATTGGGTCAATCTGTATTAAAAGTTGAAATGAGTTTATTGTAAATCTTTACCTGTTCTTGGCCAAAAAAATATCCTGATCTATTCATGTCTCAAAAAAAAAATTCTTTTTGCTTCTTTTAATGTTAGGATGGTTTGAATCTTGGATCTCTATATACACCCACCTTACTCTTACTACCTTATCTGTGATGTAATGCTTCTGCTCAAATCAATTCCGATTTATGGTGTGTGAGGCCAACAAAAAAAAAAGATCTGATTTATGGTGGAAAATCAATTAGGCCTGTTTGGTATCACTAAATCAACCATAGTTTGAGGGTAAAACCAAGTTTAATATAATATTGAGTATGTTTGGCAAGTTTTCATATTTCCGTTTAAAAATCATTTATCCTCCTAAACCAGGTTTTCGAAGAAGTAGATGCAGAGCTGCTTTTCCGTTTGCTTTTTCAATTTTTATCTGTATTTATTTTAAAGTCAGATAAAAATAGACCAATAAAAATGATAAAAAATATAAAAATTAGAAAAATAAAATTTTCATAAAATTTTTCCTATCTATTAACCAAAACATCCCTTCAAAATTTTAATTTTCATAGATCATAACATATAAGAAAATATTATATCAGATATACTATGTTTCTAATTAAATAAATGAAGATTAAATTTTAGTTTAAGGAAATTAAATTAATCATAAAATAGAGTTTAAACTTAATTTAGAGGAAAATTATGAATTTTGTCTAAATTAATTTTTAAATAAATCATCCAAACATAAATACGTTAGTTTAAAATCAAATTTTACCATAACCACATTATAAAATCAATTTTATTAAAACTTATTTTTCATTAACTGAAAATCAAACAGATTCTTAGTAGTTTTGTTTTGGGCGTTGCCAACAATGTTGATGAAGCCGACGATGTAGTATATTTTTAGGCCCTCTCCAACAGTGTTGCATGTGTTTCAGGTAAACGAAAACAAAATGGTGTCCATTATTTCCGGTTTTATAAAAAAAACAAAAAACAAAATGGTGTCGCATTAGGCCTACAAATTTCCAAAAGCTGGGCTCTTGGACGAGACCATTTTGAGCCCACAGGTATTGGGCTAGTAAGGTGAATCTACGCAGCCATATTATTTATTGACAACTTATTTTATGCTAAATAGTTAATAAAATTTTTCACCGAAAAAAATGTCTAATAATATTTATACCTTTTTTTCACTTAAATTTTAATTGATATTATATTGCTCAATCCAAATTTGTTATGAGAAAACTACGAAATTAAAAAAAAAATTGCTCTACCCCTTTGCATACAAAAATAAATCTTAGATGTATTTTGATCCATTTTACTATTATAAAAAATTGAATTTGAATTTAGTCTCCTAAACAAGTAACTAACAACTTTGTTCTCTTATCTCTAAAGTGATAATCCCCCTAGTCTCAAATATAATTCAATCAGAAGAAGTCTTATGGTTTAAAAGAACATGTTTAAAAATATCTTTTCATAAATACCCTTCATTATCCTACATTGTATGAAACTTTAAGGAGTATGTCACAGCGGTAATGACTAATATTTTTTTGGGGAAATGATAGTTTGAGACCAAAATCATGAATTAATCTCCATTACAAACCAAAACATTCCAAAATTCTAGTAATGAACCAATGGTCTTTAAATGGTAAAAAATTAAAAGGAAAATTACTAGTTTAACCCTAAAACAATATTTTTTATTAGAGTCTATCTTCCCATACTACTTCTACTAGGATACTCTTTTTAATTAAATTGCGCATGTACCTTTGTTTGTAGGACATGACAATTTGTTCTTATGCTTGCTTTTGGGTTGGTTCATGTGAAGATCAATCAAAGTTTGAAGTTTCAAATGTGAAGAACATCTAGAGTGGGATGAATTGTGATGTTGCTATAGAATCATGTATAATATTTCTTGTGTAAAATAAATTTGATTGTTTCATGAATTGTAATTTGAATGTATATAGCTTGTCTAAAGTTCTTTTATGCATGAGAACACATATTTTGTGGATGAGTTTGGGTCTTTATGTTAAACTCTTCTCATTAGTTAATTATTTGCTCTGTTCAATGTGTATTTGACACCTTGATTCTATTCTCTGTTAAACCCTTCCCCTATTCAACACCTTTATTACTTGTTCAATAATCATGTTATAACATATTTTATTATATGTTGGTATATCAGTGCTAGTTAAAGGAATATTGAATAGTAAATATTTGAATATCAGTATTAAATTTTGGAAAATTTAGTAGCAAATATGGAACAACAATTGGAAAATTATGATTGTTATTAATAAATATTGACTTGGCAGAGTAATATATTATAACATATTTCTTTTCTTTTTCCACATTGATATATGAGTGGTGGAATGGCAAAGGAAAATTTTTTGTTATTTTCATTTTGTTGGATAAATTGCGAAGGATTTCAATAGCACTTTGCATTATGATGGGGGACAATCAAATGGAAGTTTGATTAAGGAAAGAATCTCACTTGAAGAACTGATAATATTAATATTATCATCTATTAACTATGATGTTAATGGTTCAAAGTTAAAGTATTAAAGTTTGATAACACAATATTTTTAGACCTTATAGATGATAGAGGGGTATAAAAACCAATCAAATTTAATGACGATTTTGCTCATATATACATCATTGGGAATAGTCATTAAAGTATAGAGGCAACAATAAATTCACCCAAATGGTAAGTTTCTACATGTACATAAATATAATCATTATGTTGTTGTTTCAAGGAAGTAATAAATTTGTAATCATTGAACATGTAGGATAGAGTGTATAAATGGTGACTTACACTTTGGCTCTCTTGCTAGACAATGTAAAATGGGGGAAGATCAGTGTTAAATGCATGAATATGAGTGTAAAACAAGGAAATATCAATGTTAAATGCATTAATATAAATGTCAAATATCTGAAGACGAGTGTCAAAAGCTGAGATTGATGAGTGAAATTTTTTAGTGACATAAACAATTTAATGTAAACCAAGGGAAGATCATTTCCAAATGCTTGAACATGAATGTTAAATATAGGAGAGTGGTGTCAAAAATTAGGACTGATTATGGAATTTTTTGTTGCATATAAATTGTTCAATATAAAATCGGGGAAGATCAGTATTAAATATTTGAACATGAGTATCAAATATCTGGAGACGAATGTTAAAAATTAGGACTGGTGAGTAAAATTCTTTAGTGAACATAAATTATTCAGTGTAACACAAGAAAAGATCAGTGTCAAATACTTGGGTATAATTGTCAAATATTTAAAAAGGAGTATAAAAAATTGGGACTAACGATTTTTTAATGAACATAAATTATAAGGTGTCAATTAGGGCAAGATTAGCGTCAAATGTAAAATATCTAAAGAGGAGTATAAAAAATTGGGACTAAGACTCGCAATTTTTTTAGTGAACATAAATTGCTCAATGTGAAATAAGAGAAAATCAGTGTCAAATGCTTGAATATAAATGTCAAGTATCTAAATAGTAGTGTAAAAAATTGGGATTGATAATGAAATTCTTTGTTAATATAAATTATTTAATGTAAAATTTGGGAAGATTAATGTTAAATACTTGAACATAAGTGTCAAATATCTGGAAACAAGTGTTAAAAATTGGGACTGATGAGTGAAATTTTTTAATGAATATAAATTATTCAGTGTAAAACAAAGAAAGCATTATCAAATACTTGAACATAACTGTCAAATATATAAAAATAAGTGTCAAAAATTGGGACTAATGATTTTTTAATGAACATAAATTATAAAGTGTCAAACATGGCGAGATCAATATCAAATGCTTCAACATAAGTGTGAAATATCTGAAGAGAAGTGCTAAAAACTGGGATTGATGATTTTTTAGTGAACATAAACTATTCAGTATAAAACAGGGGAAGATTAGTGTCAAGTGCTTGAACATAAGTATCAAATATCTGAAGAGAAGTGTAAAAATTTGGGACTGAGGCTTGTAATTTTTTAATGAACATAAGTTTTTCAGTGTGAAACAAGAGAAGGTCAGTGTTAAATACTTAAATATAAATGTCAAATATCTAAAGAGTAGTGTAAAAAACCAGGGCTAACAATTTTTAAGTGAATATAAACTATTTAGTATAAAACAAGAGAATATTAGTATCAAATATTGAGACATGAGTGTCAAAAAGTAGGACTGATGAGTTGAATATGAGTGTCAAATGTCTGAAGAACAGTGTCAAAAAGTGAAATTGAAACTCACAATTTTTTAGTTAACCTAAATTATTCTGTGTATAATGGGGGAAGATCAATGTTGAATTCTTGAATATGAGTATCAAATGTCTAAGGAGGAGTGTCAAAAATTTAGGCTGAGACTCGCAATTTTTTAGTGAACATAAATTACTCAGTGTAAAACAAGAAAATATGAGTATCAAATCTATGGAGGCGAGTTTAAAAAACTGGGACTAATAAGTGGAATTTTTTAGTGAACATAAACTATTCAGTATAAAATAGAAAAAAAATTAGTGTCAAATGTAAAAAACTGGGACTGAACATGGAATTATTGAAAACATCCATATAATACATAGAAATAGTGTCAAACACAGAAATGCTAGTGTCATATGGTTGAAAATAGAAAGAGTTGAAATGTTCTAACATTTAATTGATATACAATTATAGAAAACATTCATATCCCTACCTATCCTACATTAGTATCTATTATATTAATAGACAAAAAATCAATATTTTTACTAGAATCCTACATTAGTATCCATTACATTAGTAGCCAAAAAATCAATATCCACTACATAACACCATTCGACTTCCTTTAATTACAAGTGTCAATGTAATAGAATCAAATGCATTCAAAAGTTGTTCACATAGTTCTTGAGGAAATTGTTTACACTCAAACTCTAAGAGGGATCCAAATCCCATATCTTGGACCTCCTTTTTCAATTTTCATTTTGATCAATATAGTCAATGACTTCCTTGAATTTACTTGATAAATATTGTGTATTGAATGGTGATCTATCGTGTTTCTTACTTGTTTCTGCTTGTTCTCCTTCTCTTTCTCCAGCTTCGATAGCCTTTCCTAGAGCGTACTTATGTTTGCATTTGCTGCTACTACATTCTTATGTATACCTTTTTCTTTGGTGATATTTTTGCTTGCACAACAAAACAATGAATCATGGTACACTTGATACACAAGTATCAAAAACATCCATATACCTAACATTAGTATCCTACATTATTATCCATTACATTAATAGCCAAATGACAAAAGTCATCCCTTCTTGTTGTCTTTCTTTTTTCTCTTCAAGCACAATCTTATATGCTTCCTTCTTTGGCTTAGATAGCCTTTCCTATGCTACATGTATTATAGAATTTGCATCTATGATATTCTTGTGTATAGTTTATTTTTGATATTCTTGCCTGTAAAACAAAATAATGAATCAAACACATTATATACGAATGGATCACAATATAACCTTATATACGAATCAAAGCTCCAATCTTACATGAATTTATTTAACCTTGACAATTTACAATATTTACTCCTCACCATTTCTAGTTTAGTGACAAGTGAGAAAAAAATCCTGTCAACAAGTCACGCATAGAAATCAAAGCATACCACCACAAGTTGACAATGGGAGGGAAGCCATGTTTTACATGTAATGTGTCAAATTGGTTTGCAATAACATTAGCCAAGGGGAATGATAACAACACCATTACTACTGAGCATCAAATTTTACTATACTATCTCCTAATTTTTGCTACTTTTTATCACTTAAAGATCTTTGTATTATCAATATTATTGTAATAAAAAGATCTCATTACTATATAATATCCTCTTTTTACTAGTTCTTACTACTTTTTATCATTTAGAAGTCTTTATTATCAATATTATTGCTATAAAAGAGATCTCATCACTACTTAGTATCTAACTTTTACAACTTTATCTCCTAGTATTTAGTCCTACTTTAACTACTTATTTAAAATAAAATCAAAGGAAAACACCTCATTACATGCAAAAATAAATTGTTCGAGAAGCTCTTACCATACATATTCGAACACAAATTTCACAGTTCTTTGATCCTAGGGTTACGCTCAAGACAAGTCATTTCCCTTCATGCCATAATTGATTAGGAGAAATTAAAGAATTCAATGGGGAGAAAAAAACTGCTATTGACCAAGAACATTGAACAAGAATGATGCATATCATGGAAACACCAATTAGTACTTGACATAGAAATTAAAATAATGGATGCTCTTATATATTCAAAGTTTTCTTATACTCAAATTAATATGTACGGTCCTGTATTGTCATGAAATCATTCAAAATATTAACATATTTTATTTTCATGAAAGAACTTAATATTAATTATTTAAAAACACTCAAAAGTCATATATATATATATATTTGCTTTGTGGTTGGAATTAACATTGATATCGGAAAAAGAAAAAGAAGTGTCACTAGCTTACAATAATTGTCCCTACAAATTTGCATTAATCTTTCATGTCTCTCTTCCTCTTGTTGTATTCTTAATTTATAGCTTTAGCATGAGAAAAGCCAAAAGCCAAGAAGGAAGAAACAAAAAAGCAAAATGAATGCCTCTTTTTAATTTGAGGATAAGAAAACATTGAAAGGGAAAAAACTTCAAACATTTACCAATGAAGCCAACACTCATCGATGACAGATGAGCGACCCAACAAGTGAACTGATTCAATGGAGACTGAAGAGAAGAGTTAGGGCACAATTGGGGCAATTTGGTTTGATGCAATGGTGAGTTCAATGGAGACTATAGAGAAGAGTCAAGGTATGATTGGGATGGATTGTTTGTTTTAAAAAAATGGTATTTAGGTAATTTAATAATTCAATTTTGTTAAGTTTATGACCAAAGATCTATTATTGACATTTTACAATTTGTAGATTTGTTATTAACATTCATTGAAAATTTTGGTATGTAAATGTCATTCTCCCTATTTTTTTTGTTCACCTAAGACTAATAGTTTAATTAGGGAGTAATTCACATTCATTGGTTGCTCTGACAAGCTTATTAAGCACCACACTATTCTGAAGACTTGACTTTTTTTTTCCTTTAAGTAGACCTAAGCCTTGAATTTGTTTTAGTATCAAAGGTATCTCCAATTGACAGTAAAAAATTACCCTTCAAGAAGTAGAGATCACCCAGGTGGGTTTTACTTTTCCTAATAAGGCATTTTCCATACATATGACTAGAAATTGAATCCAAAACAATATGTTTAATAGATCAAATTATATACCAACTATGCTAGGACTTATAGGTTAAGTCTTAAATTTATTACTTAAAAAAAAGTTGTATCTATGCATTTGGGTTACTAGTTTTGCCAAGTCCTATAATATTAAAGAAATTATTTATTGCAAAACTTTGGGCCGTTTAACAAAAATTAGTCTCATAATATAAAAAGTTGAAAAAAGAATCAAACTTCTTTTCCTTTCAGGGTTGAGGCCAGACTTAACTGTCGGGGCCCAAATGTTTTTTCAATAAACATGTTTATATATGAAAAATTTTACAATTTTAATTTTTTTTATTTTTAACTTTCATTATCAACATAAAGCAATGCCATTGACAATATTATCACATGCAGAGTCATAATATTTAAAATTGTTGAACAGTATAATTTTTCTTGAATTCTGTGTAATTGTTTAATTATTCCCATCTTTTTCCAATAAAGTTGTATTTGAGTCTTTAAGTCCTTAGCTATGTTGTTTTAGGTATTAAATTATTCAATATTCATAACACTCAAATTTAAGATTTTATTTTAAAAATATTAAGTTCTTACTTCTTAAATCAATCGATATTGGTGAGTCTTTTGGATGTTTTCTTGATAGACAAAGATAACTTCCTTCAATCATTTGTTTTAAAATTAGATAAAATTTCTTATGTATTATTTGAAGTTCAAGAAATAAATCACATTATTTATAATTTATGAATATTGTGATTTTTAAAAAATATATTTTATATTATTTTTTAAAGATTGATTCATCATTCATATATAGTACTTTTAGGGATAATAATGCATGTGCTCACTCTTTATCAACACATAAAATATCAATTACAAAAAATTCAGGCCAAAACAGTGTTCTGAGCACTATTTGACACTATTCCTAACACTGTTGAGCGACCTTTTCATCTTCACCATTCTATGATGTGCCGTTATCATCATGTGGTGCATGTCCTCCGTAATTTCCTTTCACATCGTCCTAACACAAATGGCACCTCCATGATTTTTCCTTGCATATTTCCAAAGTATATGGTTAACAATGCCAGCTTGAATCAATTTAGCAGAGTCAATGACGGCACAATTTTTTCAGTATTTCTTTTCCTTCTCTTTCTCTTTCTCTCCCCATCTTCTTCTCCTTTCATTCTCCTTCCATCCTTCGTTTACCATTGAAGCTCTTTCACACGCTGTTCTCTTTGGCTTAATCACTCCAAAACCTTTCTCCCATTCGGCACTCTATGTTGATCCCAATCTTCATGTCTCTCCCACTCAATAGAGGGGAAGAAAAAATGTGAAGAAGGCTAGCGGCATTTTCAAGGAAGCTCCATTGAAGCACCATCTGATTACACTAACGGCATTCATTGGCGACAATAATTGGAATCCATGGTGGTTCTTTCAATCTTTACTGAGTGATGCTCACCTCTACCTTCCACAACTGGACCCCACTCCCTCATCATCATCTTCTAGCGGCTGGCAACAAGCAACTTTGAGGCTAAGATTTCCTTCGAGGAATAGATGTGACAAATTGTATCGATGGGTATGGATTTTAACTGATAGCTACTTCTTCATTCTCTTTGGTTTCCTTCTCTGATTTTGTCTCTTTTGTTTTTTTCTCCTTTTTTCTATTTTTATTTTCTTTTTTTTTTGTTCACATTATTTATTTTTGTCTATTTATTTATTTATTTATTTCTTCTAGACAAGTTGTCTGGATTGAGAGCTAATTATGGTGACTTTGACAAACCTCCTTCAAAGTGCATAGGCACCGTGAGGTTTGCTAGGTATTTTTTTTTTAATATTATCTGGTGTGAATTTTGTTTGTATATATGTTTTGTGTGAAAAAATGATAGTTGTACATAGAGACGTAGATGCCTAGAGGGCACCTTAAAAATGTTTAAAAAAATAGCAAGTGATGTACTCATTTCTTGCAAATGATGCTTCTTTTCCATCTTGTGATGCCAAGCTTCACTACAAAAGAAGGTAGAGACAACAAGGAGAAAAAAGGGAGATCGAAGGTAGAGAACATTTGAGATTCAAAAAGCAAGAGAGGGAGGAATGAGGGGTAGACTTATTAGGCACTAGCCCAAGTATTCCTTTCACATTACTTTTGGTTTCTATCTAAGTGTTTTGATCTTGGTTCCTATATGTTTGGGAATCAATTTATTTTTAATTACAAGTTGTTAATGAGTTATCAATTATAATGGTTTACAAAAATTATCTTGAATAAATAATACACTTTTCGAGTCAAACATCTCTTTTCAAGTTTAGTCTAATAATTTATGCATAGTCTCTCATCCCACCAAATGTTCCTCCATCAAATCATTCATCCCTTAAACATTATCAGTCACCTAAGCATGCACTTCAAATATCTAAAGTTTTACCTAGGTATACGATTGACAATATCTCAATATCTCATATTGTATTTTCATATGCATGGTGGATTGGGAGGAAAGATGAAAACCCTGAAGAAACTAGACTTGAGTTTCCAAAGGAACTGTACGAGATTAATGCTGTTGATTAATGATAGTTGCATGGCTATATGAGAAGCATCTTTTGCTTTACCTTATTTGGGATAATAGGAAAATAAAATCTTATGGCTTGATTTTTTATTCTTTTTTTCAGGGACAATAAGCTAAATAGGATTTTATAAGTGGAGTTGGTGAATACATGTAGTTATTCAACTTGCTGACAAAATTAAGATGCAGCACGCCAAAAATTCCCTAAAAACACCTACCTAAAATAATATATCAGATAGTGAAAACAACTTAAAGCATACAAAGGAGGTGGTTCTAGTTCATCATTTAGATAGAATTGATGGAAAAACATTTAAGTAATAGCTTTTTCTTTATTAGTTTGCTTGATGAGGGATGATTTCCTGGCATTAATTTGTGATAAATTTATATTTCTAGAGGTAATAGAGTATTAGGTATAACATCTTAGAAATTTTTATGGATATTCAAGACTCAATATTTTGAAATTTATAAAGAATTTGCAAAAATAGGTATACATCATTTGGCATGAAATAGGACAAAGAGATCAATTATCTCAGTTGAAAGGAAAAATGAAAAGATGATGATTTTACCCCTGAAAGAAAAAAGAAAAGAAAAAGGAAAAAGGAAAAAGATAAAAAAATAATAATAATAAAAAATTAAGTCGGTGGACAGGAGAGTTGAAGAAAAGTTTATGAATTTTGAGATAAATTACACCTAATAACCTGAAAGTTTTAAAAATTATAAATTAGCCTCGGGTTAAGGACATTTTTATAAATATGAAAAATTATAGTCAAAATGAAGCTCTCAATGAGTTAAACCCAATGAAATATAGTATGGAATTTATTAAGGTCAAAATAATATTTATTGGGTAATTAGGATTTAATATTGATATTTTACCCAATAAAAGTCAGTTTGAACTGTAGGAAGAGGCAATATTAATTCAAAAAAAATTAGAGGACCTTGTTAAAATATATTTTGGGTCAAAATATGGATTTTGGACTAAAAATAATTGTTGGATAATCCTGTACCAATTTAATGACAATTTTGGCAAAAATACCCAATCGATACGGGTAAATTTATCCGGTAAAGGGTATTTTGGTCCATATAAATTATTGGAGCAATTTTGGCCAAAAAGGGGAGTGAATCACGTCTGATTGCTGAAAGGGACACCAAGGGAATTAAGTGAAAAGATTTAATGAAAAAGTAACCAAGTTTAGTCAATTTAACCACTTTTACTATTCATACATCTCATATCTCTCTTCCAAGTGATGAGTTAAGCATTTGGTCTTCATTTTCTCCATACCACACGTCTGAAACAGAGCTGAAAAGTGAGAGGGAGAGCAAAACTTTCAAGGAGGAAAAAGAGGAACCAAGAGGCAAAGCATCAAGCACAAGTGTTCAAGGTAGTATCTTATAGCCATAATCTTGTGTATCCTTAAGTTTGAGAGAGTTTTATGGCTTATTCTCCCTTATTTTTGCACTGAAAGTTTCTTCCTAGAGAGAGAGTAGAGAGAGAAAATGAAGGTATGGAGAAACTAAACCATGAAAAGGATTGTATAGGCCATAAGATGCAAGAATATATCATTGGATTACAAATTAATCGGTTAGTTATTTTTTCTATAATTTATGATAATTTTCTGCCCAATTAGGGTTCAATATAAGAAGGGAATTTCAATTTTTTAACCTCAAAAATGGATTCCTTTGGTCCAAAATAGGTTAGAACAAGTATGTTGTACAAGGAATGCATGATGGATAACAAAGTGCAAATTTTAGTTCAAGTGAGCACTTTGTAAATGAAATTGGATAATTAGTGGTTAATGACATAATTTTATGATGCTATAGGATCCAAAGGAGTGTTAGAAGATCAAGGAAAGGGTTTGCAAAGTTTGGAGACTATTGGAAAGCTCAAAGGTAGTTAACTCACCTATCTATGCTTATGTATTGTCATTGATGTTGCTTGGTTTGAATGATGTGTTTAATGTTTGGAATGTTGTCTTGTGATGATTTGGCATTGTTGGTTGGATTGTTTGAAGAGTAATGTGGCCCTGGATATGTCCAAATACAAGGGGAAGTGCTACCCAAATTTTTATAAAATGGTTATGCCAAAATGATTTGATTGCATGCTTGATGTGCTTTTAGATGAATACTTGCAATATATATGATGATATGTGTGCATGATGGTAGTTACTATTGAGATTCTTTGAATATCACCCATTTCCAAATATCTAACAAATTTTAGGTTCAAATTATGACAAGACTACCTAAGAAAGGAAAGGCAAGGAGAAGCAAGTTAATGTTCAAGATAATGATGCTTAGGTTGATACTATTATATGAGAGATTATGTAAAATCTTATGGGACATAATCATGCTATGTGTCGCACCCAGAAAAACGCAACGGAAGGAAAAAAGTGAACAAATCTAGTTTTCGAGTGAAAACCGACTTGTGAGGAGTCGCCACCAAAATTTTAGGGAAAAATCTTGGAAAACCGAATTAAAGAGGAAAAGAATGGTCTGCATAATTAGAGTTGGATTCGGGAGTCGATTGTGTGTGGGGAATGTGTTAGGCACCCCACAATACCCGTTCTTAAGAACGGTTACCTTACATTAATTGTGTAAATTAATATGGTTTAAAAATATATTTTGGTTTTCCTTTTATAAATCACATGCGAGAAAATGGGTAGAGAAAAAAGAAATTAAGAAAGTTTGGAAAACAAAATAAAGAAAATAAATTAAATTAAAGTTAAGGATACCTAAGCAAAATGAGGAAGAGGAATTGGGAAAATAAATTGGGAAAACATTTATTAAATTAAGAGAAAAACACCAAATAAATTAGGAAATATTTATTTATTTACAAAGGCGGACTTAACCCAGGATCAGAGCCTGGGGCCTACGTACCCTGCGATGGAGATCAAAGTCCACGTAGTTCGGGACTAGAAATATGTGTCTGTTGGTTGGTATTTTTAATTTTTGTAATAAGAGAAAATTAATGGAAAATAATTTAACTTTTTGCAAACAAAACAATTTTCTGAAATTGAGTTGGTATGTTTTAATTTGCAAAAGACAATTTAATCCCATTTTACTTACTCCTATTTTATTTTGTTTTGAAAACATTTCTCATATTTTTTTGGACTTTTGAAAAATGCTTTTGTTTGATTTTTGACTTTTAAAATAACATTGTATTTTTATTTTATTTTTTTTGCTTTTGAAAATTTTTCCAGATAACGAAAATTAATCCTTCCGTTGCAGACTCGCAGTCATACCCGATAGATTAATTTCTTAATAACCTGCGGAGGTTCTAAACCTCGCGGTACAATGGTTTTATTACATTTTAAAATGCCACGTAATACCTTTATTAAATATTTAAAAAAACTTGTCACATTATTTTTATTTTTTATTGAAATATGGCTATTTTCACAAAAGAGAATTATTTAGTTGGTATACTCACGTGGATTCACAATCTCACGCAATATCTCAATAGGCCAAGTACCTGCGTAGGCTCAAAAACTCACACGGTATGGTTACTAAATCAATTATTCCTATTATTTATTTTATTATATTATATATATATATTTTTATATATTTTTTGGAGAAAATGACATTTTGAAAACCCGTTGGGGCCAATTATGAATATGTTTGGATAATACACCCATGTACCCCCCGATAGACTCATACAGTGTGATTATTTTAGGGGTCTACGAAAGCTCACAAGCCTTCTTGACTAACATAAAAAGGAAATTAAACTCAACGAATTATAAAACTATTTACAAGCTCATAAGACTGACTTCATTAACCTCGAATTGCTTTATATAACGCCTATGCCTCAACAAAAAAAGAGACTTTATGACCATTTAGAAATAAGTGGGCCTAAAAGGAAAAGCCCACACTATACTCCCTCTTACTTTGTTTACTTGTTGCCCCTTTTTTTTTAGTTGGGCTTATGACTTACTGCAAAAAGTCCAGACAAAAATCCTTTTTTTTTTTTCACTACGGATTGAGACCTACTAAGGACCAAATTTCCCATCCCACTTGTATCTACGTGGGCTTGTAGCTTCGTGCACAGTGCATGGGCTCACAAAATTTCATTAGCTCTTCTTTTCCTCTTTTTTTTTTTTTTGCAGGGCCTTTGCACTAGGATAACCTCACTCATCGGCCCAACACCTCCCCCCCAAAACTCATGGGCCCAACCAAAACGCATGGGCTCAATGGCCTCTTCCTAAGTTTTGCCCCAAAACTTATGGGCCCAATTCGCACCCAGGAACTCAGGAATACACTGAACACGCAACAAGACCCCCAGAACAAAAAAAAAAAACAGAATGCATAAACCGATCCCTCCCACTGAAGTGATCCACGGGTGGCCAGAAACATCATGCACGAAGAACAACCCAAAAAAAACCAGATTCGAATTATATGCATAAGCTCAGTATCATCTATCCCCGATCAATTCTTTCTGATAATGCAAAGTATATGCCATTGTTAGCAGTACTGACCCAAAAATCTATCGAGTCCCGCATAGAGGAATGAAAAAAAATTCCCAGATCAACTAAAGCCTCATTAAAACTAACCGAGAAAACAGTCACACGATCTGTGATTCATGACCAGATTCAGTAGACAAGAAGGGGTTTTACCAGACTGAAATCCCTATTAAGAAGTTCCTGCTCCCGCGATGTCCTCCCCTCCGTTGAATCTTCACCCACCGGCCGAATGTCTTCCTGCTTCTCTCCTCGGTCTTCCTGTTTGGCTTACGGTCCCGGTGACCTGGACCCCCTGTTTTTTTTTTGAGTGCCCAGAATCCCTGCCCCAGATTGTTCTTCCAAAAAATTCCCCCCTTCCTCGTGATCTCGCCCCTTTTATAGAGTTCCTCGACTGAACCCCGAGCGTGTGGTCCTCCCCTTTTCTCTTTTCGTACACGTCTCCGGTCCGCCTTCGCAGCAGCTTTCCGCGTCCTCTCCAGTCTTGTCTTTTCTTTCAGTCCATGGTTGCTTCTTTTTCTTGTTCTGCTTCCTCCTCGGACCGTTTTTCGGCCTCCCTCTACCTCTTGCTTTTCAGTCTCTGTTCGGCTCCTCGTCTCTCCTTTCTTTTCAGCTTCAGTCCTGCAGTACTCTCGGTTTTCGTCTCTTCCTTGTGTTCCCTCCGTTTGCTTTTTCTGCGGCTGTCCCTTCTTCTGCTCTGTGCCCTGCAGCTTTTCCTCGAGGCCAGCTTCACGCGTCCCTTTCTCGGCTGCGTCCTTTGCTTCCTTTTCTTTTCTGCGTGCTTTCTTTGCCTTTTGGCTCCTCGAGAGCCCTAGTGTCCCTGAGCCCTAATTAGGGCTCAGGCGATTATGGGCTTTCAAGCCCAATGTCTCCCCCTCCCCCTTTTTTCTTCTTCTTCCTTTTTTTTCAATTGGTCTTGTGGGCTTGAAATACTGGGCTGCACTTTAAGCCCAGTATTTTGAAACCTAGAGCATTCACCCCTCTTTTTTGTAACGTGCTTTATTTTATTTTCCATTACTATATTTTTTCTTCCTTTTTTTTCATCATCATATATATTTTAAAAAAATTTTATTATTATTATATTTTTTTTTATTTAGGACTTCGGTTTAGAGAAAAATTTTTATTATTATATATACATTTTTGTTGTTTTTTTTTTCATTTGGATATTATCATTTATTGTTAACCCTATTTTACTTTATTTTTCATTTTTTTCTTTATTTTTGCTTGTTTTTTTTCATTTGGAATGCTCGGACAAAATGGGGTGTTCACATTATGTTTCCTTATTAATATGTTCCTCTAGGTTCTTATGGAGTATCATGTAAGATAAAGGCAAGTTATGGCTATTTATGTATATATTAGTGTGTATTTTGGAAAGCTAGAAGAATGCAAGAGACCTTTCTGAACACTGCTGGGAATTCAAAGTACTGTACATACCTCGATATGTTCAATGTGTGAGTGTTTTATATTTATGAAAACTAGACATGTGTAGCTTTCTATAGACACAAAGATCACTCAATTTGGAGTTGTGTATGATTTATGGTGATTTTTCAAAGTTATCGTCAGAATCAGAAATTTTCAAAAATGACCATTGCTACAGTGCATATAATACGAACTTACTGTATAAGTTGGCCAAGTAACTTCCCTGTTCAACATTTTTCCCATGTATAGAATCTTTTAAGCTATATTTAGAGGCTTGAACCATGTCAATATAATTTTTCTTGATTTAATTATAAATTTTCAAAGTTCACCGGGTAAAAAGGAGTTAATCAAGGGAATGGTACCCAAAATGAAATAAATTGGTTTAAGTTGTTTTATGTAATCAAGTCTCTAATTAAGTATTAATGGATTTAAATATATTTTAATACATAGAAAATGAATCTAAGTATTAGGTGTTACATTAGGTCTTATATTATGACTGGGTAAGTGTTATAGTTTACCTAATAATTACACTAATGTATCTTTGTGAATTTTTTAGTGATTAAACTTTCAAGTATATGGTCTGACTGGCTTAAGTTGAAATTTATCATCTGAGGCTAAAATATTATATATATATATATTCTATTTGTTCAATTTTGTAGATAATATTAATTTTGAATTGTGAATGCTGGGCATCTAGGATTTGTGATGTTTTTTAAGCCTCCATATTCAACCCATATACTGTTGGCTAACATTTTCTTATTTCTCGATAAAATTTTGCCTAAAATGATTTGGTATCCTATAATTTAGTCTATTTGCTTGAGTGGCCTTGATAAAATAATTTCCTTCAATTCTGAATCCCAAACAATTCAATATGGGGTTAGTATATAAAGATTTAAGATCATTTCTTCAATTTGGTCTCCGGAAGTTATGAAATCAGTGAAAATTCTTAATTTAAATGCTTACATACTAATCAAAGTTGCTTCCATATAAACAGAGCCACTATCTGCCTTTAGTTTGTTTATTTCTCATTGATAAAAGATGAATCTATTTGCCTTTGACTTAGAGTGTCGAAGCTATATTTGATACTTATATATAAGAGATCACCACAAATGTTGTATAAACTTTAGGCTAGTTATATAAAACTTTTTGATAGAGGGATTACATATTGTCTTTTATAAACATGTAATTCAAGTTTGTCTTAAAAACTATTTTTTATTAGTTATTCCTTGTGAGTCTTAATTCTTAGCCGCTATGCAAGTGGTGACGAAATTGTGGAAGTATGCATATTTGCTCTATTTATTTTGTGAGTATATCACTTGCATGCATAGCCATAATTTAAATTGTTTTTCTTACTAAGCTCCCGTAATTTCTTTTATTATAATATACTTCAATTTTCCAACTAAGTCTTGCATTCTATAATAAAGACTCAAACTAACAACTTTGTAGGCATTACAAGCTTTACGATGGAGTATAGGAAGTGGGTAAAAGAATTGGATAGACTAATTTGTGAGCTAAGAACTGCTTTAAATGCTCATGTCAATGACAAAGGGCTCATGATATTTTTAGATGGCATAAGGAATCACTATTCTCATCCTTTCTACAATAAATCAACAACTACAAAAGTATATCTTCCCTAGTAGCATGTGAACTGTAAAGCCGCGTGTAGATGTGTGTTTTAAGTTCCAATCCTTCTATTTTGCTACTTTTGTCATGTGAAAACAGAGGAAAATTGAGCGGAGTTTTACCTTGAACTTGGTAGGAAAAGGGAAGTTTATTCTAGCAGGTGTTTTTCAAAAACTTTTCAAATCATGTTTATATGCATAATTTTTATTTGAATCTTTATGGGTTTTAAATAATAGTGTGTTGACATGTCTATTTGTTTCATATAGAAGATCTCCCCTTTGAAATTTGGACACTAGAGTTGGCTTTGGAATTGACATGCACATAGTTAGATGCTAGGGTATGAATTAATCTGCATCATTGCATCTTCGTTAGTTTTAAATAACTTGGATTGTGTTATTTTTGCACATTTATTTCCCATTAAAGATAATCACATGAAATTGAAAATCTTTACCAATGCTATAATTATATTTCTACATATGTTTTGTTCATAGTAAAATATTTGTCGGCAAGATTTCATTAATTATCTTCTTCATTTTCTAGCAATTTAGCTAACTCACATAATCGAAACTTTATTACTATGTATTGGCAGAATACATGTTTTTCCTCCCTTTATTTTAATTATGATCCATATTTTCTTAAGTGTCCATTAGGTTGCATATGAAAGATGATTCAAACATATTAGGGTCCGTTGGAACCTCTCTTATTCATCAATAGGAACTGAACACTTTAGGGGGATGTAAGATCCTTGGTTCTAACTCCCTAGATTTATGATAAACACACATATTTCGTCAATAAATGTTAGGTTTATAATGCATACTTAAACCAAAATTGGTAGCATGAAAAGATGCATGGGTTTATGTAATAGATTTTGGTTGCTTTTCTTATTGTTGTTGGCTGCTTTCATTGCTCTTATAGCAAATGCATCTTTATAATAATATCCTTTAGAGAGTGTTGGCACAGCTAGATTGGATATGGAATTGGATTCTGAGCTTCAATTTTTATGAAGTGATATGTTTTTCTCCCTTTTTTACTTTGTTTTATGTTGTTGAATTTTTTTCCTTTTAGATTTCCATTAAGTTTGAATAATAGATGTCATTCATGTTTCATCTTATATTTGCTTATGGGATGATTTGGTGTTCTTCCTCTTAATTAGTTTGAAGATTTTATATTGCCAACTTTGTTTACTTTATATCAATTTTTTCCTTTAAGATTTTCATTTTCTATCTTGTATTGCCAGAAAAATATTCTTCATTTTCTGGGTTTGAATTTTGCACAATTAGGCTTATACTAGTAAAATCATTGTTCAAAAAACCGGACCAGACCGGCCGGTCCGGCCGAGAACCCGCCTCTGGTCCGGTCCGGTAATAGATGAAAACCGGAGGGATTCGAAACTGGGGGGAACCGATCAAACCGGTACAAAACCGGTTTGAACCGGTTCCCTCCCCACCCCCCTTTTTTTTAAATTTTTTAAATATTTTTTAAAATAAAATAATATTATTTTTAGTACTAAGTAGCATTATTTTTTGTATAAATTTTTTTCTTTCTATATTATAATATGTTATAAGTATTATTATAATACATAATTATTAATAATGATAAATTTACTTAACAAATAAGATAAAAATAGAATATCAATTGATTATTTTGAATTCAAAATATAATTATAGATGAATATTAACTTGTTTAGATTTTAATATTAGATTGTAAAACTTATTAATAATATTTTTAATTTTTCATATATTATTAAATTTACTTTTTATTCTAGAATAAAGGTTAATTTTATTATCATGAATAAATATCTTTTATATTTTTTATCTATATTATTAAAAATATATTAATTTATTCACAACCGGTGCGACTCCGGTCCAACCACTGAACCTTGAACCGTTGCCTCATCCGATTTAATGACCGGTCCGATTTTTTAAACCTTGAGTAAAATACACACACACTGTAATTAGTCTCATTCACATAACACACACATAGATGGACAATAAGAGGGAGAGGAAAATGAATTACTACTTTTTTTTTTGGCCCAAAATTACTTTATCTGTTGATTAATTAACTTTAATTTGGTACTTCATCATTTTTTTTTTGCTTGGCAAACTTGTAGCTTCTTGTAATTGAGTTACTGATGTATAAAGCATATGATACTTTGAATGTGCTAATATATTTCTTTCCAAGCTACTTGATTTTGAGCTGAAATGGGCATTGCTTGGATCTGGCTTCTTCTTTGCCATGAGTGGATGTAATTAATTTTTCATATAGATGCAAAGCCATGTCATAAGCATCTATGCATGTCAAAGAATGACAGTTCAGCCTCTTTATGGGCTGATTGTTAGCATTATTTACCAACTATTGATAATGTTCAATTAGGTCAGACAGTTCTTGTGAGCTATCTATTCTAATTTTTCAGGTTCCAGCAACTTTGATTCATTTCATCAAGCTATTCGACCTCGAACATATAGTGATTGCTTGGTGGAAACTTTGGCTATAGAAGCAGAGAAAGACAAAGATATTGTAGTAGTTCATGCAAGAATTATTTTGGAACCATCACTTCAACTATTTTGAGAAAAAATACTACATAGGTTTTTTGATGTAGGGATGGCTGAGCAGCATGCAGTTACATTTGTATCTGACTTGGAATGCGGTGGGTTGAAGCCTTTTTGCATAATACCTACTTCCTTCCTTCAGAGAGCTTATGACCAGGTTATTTTTCAATTCTCATCCTTATTTCTATATAAATCGTCATGGTAGTGACCATTTGATTTCCATAGATAATCAAGATTGTTTAGAGAAGTAGAGTTGTAGTGGAAATTAACAATGATTTTAGCGTGAAGAAGAAAGAAATGGACTATTACTATTACTGTTGTATGCACCGTTATATGTCTCACTCTCTCTCTCTCTCTATGCACGTGCCCATGGGGATTTACCAACTCATGTGGAAGGCAAGGTCAATGAATGATTAGTAAAATAGACTGAAATCATTTTGGACCTTCAATTCGAAATTAAAAGTTGCTTTCTTCTCACCCAGTATTAAATTATCACACTTAATTAAAACCATAGTTTTATAATGCAACCTAAAATGAACTCAGATTAACATCATTACCATAGGGGGAAGAAATTTGGGTATGACAAAGATAGACAAGGGACCTTATAATCCTTTCCCCCAATATATTGATCAAAATAGATATGGTAATTAGAATTCTATAGCTATAATATTTCCACATGCTCAACTAGAGAATTTGGGATCAAATTTGACCGGAATTGTTTTTGCTTTTGAAAAAAAAAATGCCACCAATAAATGTCTTATGCTTCTCACCAAGTATACTAAGTGGCCCTAACAACAGCAAATGACTAAGATAACTTTTTATTTTTAAATTTTAAATATGAACTTTATGGCAAAAATGCATTTTTTTAAAATTAACCTTTAAAAAATTTTTCATTTTAAAAAGCTCAGATTTGTTCCTTATTTTAAAAATTTAATGTTTTCAATTGTTTTATTTTATGTGTAAATTAGTTATTTTATTGTTTCAATAATATACAGAATGTAAGACAAATCAAACACTGCAATTCACATCTATGGTCCTGCAATTCATTTATGGGCCCGTGCAATGCGCAGGTTGCACCTCTAGTTGAAAGAAACGATTCATGATCTATAAAAACAAATATTTACAATAATAGATTTGAATAATATTTTTATAAATTTATATTGTATGGTATAAAAATGCAAAATAAGTACAAACTTAACTTTGACATCTTCAGTCTCAACTCAACCTAAATTAAATTATATAATTCTTAATTTTATACCAAATTGTAACTAAACTTTCTTTTAGTATCAAGATTATCTATCTCAAATTGATAATTAAAGACTAAAATTTTTTATGTATAGAAATTACCAAAATAGATTTTTATCCCTTCTAATAAAATTTTTTTCTTATACAACAAAAAAAATAAAACTTGAATAATATACTTAAGACTTTGTTAACGTTAAGCTTTTAATTTATAAAATGAGACAAATCAAATAAATGCTCCAACACAAATTGTCATCTTCTTAGTTTCTTTCGGCCACATCATCTTCCTAGTTTGGATAAGCATGAAGTCTATTATAATTAATTATTAAATTAAATGGGAATGTAATCATTCTCATTTATTTAAAAGTAGACACTTTTTAATTTTTTGCCAGGACAGTTTTTCTTGTCTTTTTTTTTTTTTACAAAAACTATACACTTATCGATTTTTTTTTTTTTGAAAAGTTGAGATTGGAAAATCCAATAGTTACGGTTAAGGTCCCATAGGTCATAATATCATCAAAAGACAGCACTCTAAGAAAATCAGTGGCATCCTCAAAAAATTGAAACTCTGGTTGACTATTAACAGTTTTCCAAGCTAATTTGCCCGCAATTTTGTTAGCCTCCCTCGACACATGCTCCAATAGGACGGACCAATATTTGTTAAGAAATTCATAGATAGCAAGGAAGACAGAACAAAAGCCCCTTGCCTTCCCTCTTTATGATTTAATTTTTCGACAATTAATTTGGCATTATTTTTAACAATGTTTCTCTTTAAGTCTTGGTTCCAAGCCAATTTTTTTTTTCTGGACCAAAGTTCCAAAGCCAAAATCTGACCTAGGTAAATTCCCCATGATGTATCTTCATACTTTAGGGAACGCACTTTAGAGATTATAATGAATTTTATATTTTATATTAATATTAATGATTTAAAACTCATGCTATTTACCAAAAAAGAATGCATGCTGTTTATTCAGAATAAAGTCCTTTTATTTATTAAAATTAATATTTGGACACCGCTGGATTACAAATTTCTGACGTCATACATGTTTCTCTGGTTAATCGACGCTTCTCCGTCTGGGGACCAAATGTCCAACATTTTATAACTGCCAATTCCTCCCCGGCCGATGCCCTAATCCCTAATTAGCTCCGTTACTCACTCTTTTAGATCTGCTGCATCGATTTTCACATCGGTTTGAGTCTGCTTCATTTCTTTCTTCTCCAGTTTTCGGACTTCGGTAAGATTAGCTCCGGACTCAAGATCTGAAATTGCTGAAATAGTCGTTTTTTTAAAGTCAATTTTAATCCTCTTAATATCTGTTGAGTTATATCAAGAAAAGGGTATCCCTCCATTTTAGGTACAATTTTGATCATTTTGCCGTATTAGTAGTTCGGCTTTCTACCTATTTCGGGGGTTTGATGAGGGTCAGAGTGTTGTAGAGTTCAATTAGACGAAAACATTGTCTTCGAATGTTTGAAGACGTAGAATGTGGTTTGTGTCCAATAGTCGGCAAGGCCGATTGGGAATTGGGGTGAGCAGGTGGCAATCTAATTTGTGTGAAGTCACTAAGACGGCTGTTGAACCCAGCCATTTAGGTCAACCTCATCTTCATTGCGATACTGAAGTGACCTTTGAAAATGGTTTTTTCTTATGTTACTTTTCAATGGGGGAAATGAAATAAATATGTTCATAATCACAAAATACTGTTGCTTGCTGGTTAAGACTGCGGAGAAGTAAAAGAAAACCAAGTTATGCATTTCTTAATTTTTCAAACTAATTCTTGAATTCTTGTTGATGATGCTTCTGGGGGTCTGTTTTTGGTGTTTAGGCTGCATTAGCGTCCCTTTTAATCCGAAAGATAGAATGATTCTGCTTCTTTGGGGCCAAATATGATTCTACCTATTTGATTAGTTTTTTCCTCCAATACTTTCATTGACCTATTGTGAAAAGATAACAACTATTTGGTTTTAGTTATCCTACGTCCTCTCAATGCTGATGATATTTGTATTTGCAGCTTCAGCCAGAAAAATGCTGTAGAGATACCTGATTTTAAGATCAACTGCATAGGTCCCTATTAATACATTTTTAGTCAAATGGATTCAGTGAATGCTGATACAGCTAATTTACCTCCCACTAAAGATCCCTCTACTTCACCTCCTGCTAAAGATCACGAAGGACTAGCTTCTTCTCCTGCAGTCTCTGGGCCAGAAAATTCTGCAGATGGGACATCACCTAGGCAATCTTCCACTGGCATTTCATCATGGGCTAGAAATTTGAAAATTCCCCAGCCATTTTCTGGCTCTCATGATGATTCGTCAAGTGAAAATTCGGGGAAATCACCTTTTACACGCTTTACTAATAATTTAGCAATGCGGTTGTCTCCAAAACCATCTTCATCGGAAGATAACTCCAATGAAACCGCTGCTCAATCTAATTTGATTGAAAGTATAGCAAAAGGTCTGGTTGACTCTTCTAGGAATGCCGTGAAAGCTGTGCAGGTCAAGGCCCGACATGTTGTTTCTCAGAATAAACGTCGATACCAGGTGCTGTTCTTGATTACTCCAATTTGCCCTCTGGTTATTCCTGCATGGGTTGATAAATAAAAAACTCTTACTCATTTTAACCATATGCTTCCCCCCAGTTCTCCCTTGCCTTCCCTTTCTTTAACAAGAGGTGTTGTGCTTATCTATGGACCCTATTTGTAGATCCCGGTTTTGGTATGATAAATATTATTTATGCAGGAGAGTTATATTATTTATGCATAAGAATTGGACGAGACAGTATTTTTAGATGTTTGGTTCTCTACATCATTTGATTTTTACAACTATGAAAGTTACAGATAGTTACCTGCTCTCCGTTGAAATATGCCTCTAATTTAGTATTTTGCCTGAACATCCTGGTCACTTCTGTGATCAAAATATTATGAAAATTTTTACAGTATAATTATTTCACCAAGTATGTTAAGTTTTATTCTCATTTTTATCTTGAGAAAGGGTGTTTCTAAATTAAGATCTGCAATTGTCCTCTATTGTACTCTTTTTTTCCAGGAGGGAGGATTTGATCTAGATATGACATATATCACAGAAAACATTATAGCTATGGGATTTCCTGCTGGTGACATGAGCTCTGGGTTCTTTGGTTACGTAGAAGTGAGCTGTCTAATTGGCATTCATTTTGTTTTCGTTTTCGTTTTTCATTTTGAATATTATTATTCATACCATTTAGGTATGCACTGCAGGGGCTTTACAGAAATCACATGGAAGAAGTGATCAAGTTTTTTGAGACTCATCATAAGGTGCTAATGCATACTCTTAACACATTAAGCTATTAGTTATTTTGCAGTTTGCTTCAACTTTTGTTGCGATATTTCTTGTACAAAATCAAATGCTGCAAAGGTATGGATGCCAAGATACGCTCTTAATTCTGATTAACATGTAATTGTTAATTTGTTGTTAAACAATATTCTTACTTTAGTTAAGAATATTTATTTGGTCCAAAAAATAAAGTTAAGAATGCTTATGAAATATTTATGTTTGTTTTGAAGGTTTCTTTAAATTGGTTTTTTGGAACTAAGTGCTACCTATGTATGTATTATTCCTGTTTGCTTGGCATTGTCTGCCGTTGCTTATATGTGCAATGAAACCTGTTTGCTCTTGGATTTGTTTCTATTTTTCTTTCTGCATGCATTGCATGTGAAATGATTGAAAGCTCTCTAGAAAGTTATGGGCTATGGTCATCTTTATTTTTCTATTACCATCAAGTCTTTCCTCTGTTGTAGCTTGTGAGCCACCTAGTTCTTAAGTTATTTTGCAACCTTCCTTATGTATTATTTATATTTATATTGATTACAAGACGGAACTGCATGGGAGCCTTCTTTCTCAAATTGATTTCTTGTGTTTCTCTTCTCTTTTTGATGCCTTACTTGTTTGTCATTTGACATTTGTTTTCAGGGTAAATACAAAGTATACAATCTTTGTTCTGAGCGGCTGTATGACGCATCATTATTTGAGGGGAAGGTGTGTTTCAAAAATGATATTTTCATGCACATCACATAAGCTTAAGTCTATTAATGATAAATTCCTGTTCTATTGTATTTCTTTTTTCACTTGGATGAGTTGAGCTGAGCAAACTAATTGTCCATTTTTTATAATTATTTTCTTTAATTTAACAACTGTCATCATACTATCCATTATCCAATTGACAAGTCATACTTACCATCAATTTGCACTTTTATTGATCATACTGCACTGTTTGTGTCTCTGTTTAACTATTAAATATTAGTTTCTCAAGTGGTATTTATATTTTGTTTAAAATTTATTTATGTCTGGCAATTGATATCAAATTCCTTCTTTAGGTGGCCAGTTTCCCATTTGATGACCATAATTGCCCTCCGATGCAACTGATTATATCATTTTGTCTAAGTGCTTACTCATGGTTGAAGCAAGACATTGAGAATGTTGTGGTTGTTCACTGTAAAGCTGGAATGGCAAGGACGGGGTTGATGATTTCTAGTCTTCTATTATTCTTGAAGGTGATATATTCTAAGTCTTTTCCTGAAAATAAAATGTATGTTTGAAAATTTTCTTTTAATTGTTTTCATGTGATACTGATTTTATTTAGAGTTGATGACTGAAATGTACTGCAGTTCTTCCCAACTGCTGAGGAGTCCATTGACTATTACAATCAGAAAAGGTGTATTGATGGAAAAGGACTTGTTCTGCCTAGTCAGATTGTGAGTTCTGCTTTGAAAATTGGAAATTCTACACTTATTACCACTAGTTTTACAAGTCTTGTCCTGTGCTCATGTGCTTTGCTTTTTTGTCGTATTTAGAGGTATGTCAAATATTTTGAACGTGTCTTGACTTACTTCAATGGCGAAAATCCTCCTGCCCGCAGGTATATAATGGGTTAGCTATGGCTACATTTTTCATGTCAGTTTTCACACGCTGACATTATATTTTGGACAGGTGCATGCTTAGGGGATTCCGGCTTCACAGGTGCCCTTACTGGATCAGGCCTTCTATTACTGTCTCAGATCATAGTGGTGTGTTTTGATTTTCTCTTAATTTTCTCCATGTTGCTGTTTCTAGAGTGCTTGACTATGATGTTAGAGTCTGTAATGTCACTTATTTTACTTTTTGCATTGCATGTTTGGGCGATAGGATTTTGCTCATGATTTTCTTGACATGTTTGATCATATTTTCGTTGTTTATGATTTTGTTTGTGTCATTATGAATTTGTAGTTGTATTATATTATGTCTTTTTACATAGGGTTTAGCTTTATGATGCACATTTGCACTTTTGTTTGAAGGCATGGACTTGTTAGTTTGCTATGCTGTTCCTACAAATCCACCTTATAACTACAGTTCCATGTCTTCTAGGAGATAAATCTGAGCGGTAGGAAAGTGTAAAGAACTACAGAATTTTTTCCACCTTTGTTGGTGGCCTGTAGAATGTGAAACACCAGTCTCTGAATGAAATACCTACCCACCCCTTTCACCTACCCATACAAGAACGAAAGAAAACATAAAAAGTGGCAATACTTTCTGTTAAAGTCCTGTCAATTTGTGTTTATTCTTACCCTTTTCAAACATGCAGGTGTTTTGTTCTCGACCAAAAAGCATCCAAGAACCAAGGATCTTAATGTGCGTTTGTTTAATTTGGTGCCAGCATAATGAATGTTGATATTAAGTTGTCTTATTTATGTTATCTTCTCCATGGTATTAATTCTCAACGCAGCATTATTTATTTTGCTCCTGCAGCCAGAAGATTTTTGGTTTAGTGCACCAAAAAAGGGGGTGATGGTCTTTGCTTTGCCAGGTGATCCTGGTCTTACAGAGGTGGCTGGGGACTTCAAAATTCATTTTCATGATCGCCAAGGAGATTTTTATTGGTATTGGATTGATTTAAGTAATATTTTGCATAAATCTTAAACTGCTTCTGCTGCTGGCAATGCTAAATTAAACTGAAATTTCATGCTGTTTTCTCTTGTAGTTGGTTGAATACAACTATGACTGAAAACAGGAAAATATTGAACGCCAGTGATCTTGATGGTTTTGACAAGGTATGGGGTTATGGTATTTCTACAGTGACAGCTTTATGATGACACTCCCTCACATTTCCCATGATTAAAATGTTCTTGTAATCAAGAGTTGCTGATGTTAATTATAAAAGTGGTCTGGCTCCTGTTCAGTAGGGTATCCCCTGGGTTCTTTATAATCAGATGTATATTTAACTCTACATTTCTTATCTCTTTTTACAGAGAAAATTACCTTCGCCTGGATTCCTCGTTGAGGTTGTGCTTGTGGATTATAATGGCAATGTCACAACATCCAAACCTGAAACTGTTACCAGTAGATCAGACGAGAGGTCAAGTAGTAGTCCTGCCCCAGTTGAAGCAAGCACCACAGCTCCAAAAGCTGAAAAAGAGTCAGAGAATCGTGACAAAGAGGATGATGTGTTTTCAGATGGCGAGTCAGAGGATTCTAATTCTTCAAGAAGCAGGCAGGCAAAAGCAGCAGCTTCTGAAGCAGTCACTAATTCTACCGCTGGATCTGAGTCTAAAACTTCAACTGATATGACAAGTTTAGCGCATGCAACGGAACAAATTTCTTTGGGAACTACAAGCGCTCCACCAATTCCTAGTGCTAGTAAGCCAAAAAGTGATGATGCAAGAACAGTGTCCAGTCTGGAAGCTCCCAGCTCAGAAAGTGAATTTAAGGCTATGGCTGCAGATGCTTCTGTTTTTACGTTTGGAGATGATGAAGACTACGAGAGTGAGTGAAGTACGGTGCTACTTTCCTGTTACAGTCCAATATTTGTATATAATATTGTGTGTTTCCTGTTGATCAACAATAGAATGTTCATTTCATTTGATTGTCTCTCCCTTGTAATGCTAAATCTGGCTATGGTTCACTGCCTTGATGATACACCCAAGTCGGAATAAGATTTCTTCAAGTTATCATTTTAATTTTAACGTTTGTTTCTCTCTCTTCTTTTCCTCTTTTTCTCGAGGGTAGAAATCTTTGAATTTTAGTAATGGCAAATGGCATATATGCTTAAAGTTTTTTGTTTTATTGTTTCCTTTTACTCTTGGCCATCACCTCCTCCATTGTTAATAGCAGTTGCAGATTCTGCTATTTTCATCACTTTTATCTCTATTATTATTATCATCGTTGTCACTACCATATCATCATTGACACTGAAGGTGGAGCAAAGGATATATTTATTGTCAGCGAATTAGATTTTTTTCGGTGCAATAAAAGGGATAAGTAGTAGCTTGATACAAGCTTTTCAATTAAAGGATATATTAGACTTGAACAAAATTTTTAGGTGAGAAATTTAAATTTCAATGGTATAAAAATAAAACCTAGAGATAAAAATAAAAGTAATAATTGATAGAATGAGAAAACGTGGGTTGTACGGCTTATGTTGCTTGCCAATAATAAATTAGGTAAAGAAGTTTATTTGGTTTACCTTTTTTTAAATTAAACTATGATTTTTAGCTATAGTTTTTCAAAATATATTTAACCAAATACAAATTATCTTTTTAAAAAATGAAAAATGGTTTAAACTATAGTTTTAGAAAATGAGGAAAATAATTATTTTTTTGTTATAAAAACTATGGTTTTGGAAATGGAGGAAAATACTGACTTTATATTATACATCTAAAAGTAGTTTTAACTCTTATTATTTAAATAGTTTTTTGTCAAATTATAATTTTACAAAAAGAATATTTAAATATAATAACTCACAATAAACTACTTTTATCAAATTTCATTTTTATAAATTTCATTTATTCTAATTTATTTTTGTATAACTGAAAACAAAACAGACCCTAAATAGTGTGGTTTTATGAGATTTTATAAATATGTAGATGCAAATATAAATCTTCAAAGAAGGAAAAGGAAAGAGAATGGAAATGGGATTACAAATAATTCTTTTGTCCATATTTAAAAATAATAAAATAAAGATATTATTTAATAATAATAACAAAATATAATAAATTATATAAATTGTTTAGGTCTCGTTTTTATAATTTTATTTCTTAATATTTTTCATTCTTACAACCAAACATAACCCTCCAATTTAAATATATATAATTTCGATATTATACCTTCACATCCTTTAAAACTTATTCAATGGACCTATTGAATTGATTATAATTTTGTTATTTTTTCGTCATCTTTTTTTCTTTTTGATACTTTTATCCTCTTTTCTACCAATGATACTTCTATCTTCACATCTTCAAAATTTTGGTTCTAATGGACCCATTGGATTAATTAAGGTAATTAATTGAATCAGTAATTATTTAACATCTTACTAATATACTTTTGAGTAATATAGAATAAAAATTACGGTACAAGGCCACTTATTAATTGACCCTTAACCCAAAAAAAACAAAACCCCTCTTCAGAAAAATAGGTCTTACAATAAATCAAAACTAATAAGTCATTTTTTGGTTTAACGGAGAGGTGGGACGGATTTGAATGGAGGGGATATATGGTGAGGTAGGGGATTTTAATTTTTCTTGATTTGGGTTTGTTGAAAGGAAAGGTAGAAATTTACTTATTTTCCTTATAAATTTTCCCATTTTCGGAGAGGAGGGAAAAGAAAATTTATAAAAAATTTTCCCTTATAAATTTTCTTTTCCCTTTCCTCCTACTTATTGAACTAAACAAGAGAAAATTGAAATTTTTTCTCTTCTTTTCTCTTACTTATTGAACAAAATGAAGAAAAAAAATTTTATTTTCTCCTCTCTCCAAATCTCTCAAACCAATTAGAAAGTAAATGTTAAACCTACAACTACAGTCCACCAACAATAAAAAAGACAAAAAAACATCAGACTTAGAAAAGCAAGTCATAACAAGAGAGGAAAGTTTCAAGTTGTTTAAGAGAGAGGTGCAGATCGAAATTAAATTTTGGTATTAAAAGAGGTCGTTGGTCATCTGGGGTCCAAAACTTTTGCAACATATTTTAAACGGATGAGAGGTGTGACACACCTTTATGACCAGGCCTTCTGAAATTGTCATATTTTTTCTGGCCTGAAAAGAGGATATAGTCAATATTTAATATATATTTTTTATATAAATATCTTATATCCAATATTATCCACTAGATTAGATTTGAATATTATTAGATTTCATTAGGAGGTAACAATTATAAGAATATTACTAATTACTATTAATTATAAAACTTAAAAAATTGAGCTCCATCAATACCATCTTTGAATAGTTTATATAATTTTTATGAAACAACTTTGTTTCAATTTTTCCATAATTATGTCAAGTGATTTTTTTAAATGAATTTTCCACACGCAAATATAATTATCTTTCTCTGAATCAAATTTTCTATTATCATTTAAATTTGGGGCTATTCGTAGCTTTCACATTTTTAACAAATAATATTTTAAACCTTTAATCATATTTTTCAATAAAAACTGACTTCATAAGCATTTTATAATTCGATATGATGTTAGTATGTTACTGTATCTTTTAGAAAATTTATCTGCATCTCATTGTTGAAAAAATTAGTAAAAAATACTTTAGAATTATATTTATATTATTATTTATTTCTTTAAATGATAAAATATAAAGCGACTTGTTATTCAAAAAGTGGGAATATATATTTGTAATGGAATGGATCATGGCTTTTACGAGATCCAATTAGTTCAAGTTCACGTGACTTTTTTGTTTTTTTCGTTTTACCCACCGAGTCAACCACAAAATAAAAAACAAGAAATTGAAGAAAACGTGTAACTTGAAATTTTCTTACACACACAGAGACATAATCTTTTTATATATATATATATATATATTTCAGTAAGTTAAGTTTTGGGGTTCATGAAGGCGAGGACACGCATCACATCATCTTATATTTTTAGGAAAACATAAGGAAAATATAAGAGTTCTTTCTGCGAAAAAAACAAAAATATAAGATTTGAAACATACTCGATCCATATTATATTATAAGACATTTTGTATAATAAGTTTTTGATCAAAAATATAAAATATTTCTTTCTCATTTTATCCATATTTTTTATGTTTCTTCTTTTCTTATTTATAATTATATAATAATAATAGAATAAAATATTTAATAAAAATAAAATAAAAAATATAAGTATTTTTTATATTAATTTTAATTAAAAAAATAATTTTTTTAATATATATATTATTGATACAAAATATCTTTTTAATATAGATGGAGGAAGTATAATTGTATGGAAGTGTAATTGATCGCTCCCACCTTCCCTTTTGTCTCTTTGTTCTCCAGTTGATATCTGTCACCCCAATTACGAGCACTTGAATCAATTAATAAAAATTATTTTTTCTTAATTAGAGATCTTGAATCCAGGCGCAAGGAATACAGCGCTCTTCGAGGTCACGGGTACTCACTCCAAAAAAAATATCCGCTGCCTTTCCTTTTTGACCCAGGTGTGTGGTCTTCATTTTTATATTCATTCTTTCCTAGTGTCCCATTTCACTAAAAAACAATTTCCCCAAAAAAATGTAATTGTATAAGAATTATATTTTTTAGAAAATTATAAGATTGTTTCAAATATTTCATTGTTTTTCAATGAAGATATTGATGCAATATCTAAGAGATCATATTATAATTTAGAGGATGAGTAACAACTTAAAATGATATTAAGAATAATTTCTTATGATGCTAAAAATTGATTTTTGACGTTTTTAGGTTATTACTAATATAAATATAGAGCTTTTAATGATGTTTTTTCCCAGTTTTGTTTCTGACGTCAATTTTCCAAAATCTTTAAGCTCCCTCGAGTAAGATTCAACCTCTCCACGCGCCTCATTTTCAATTCGGGTCATTTGGCTGAATATGAGGGTTGATTGACTCATCGAAGGTCACCGGAATATTCCCAGAAATCAATAAGAACCAATCAGTGCAAGGTCGCAGAAGGAGTTCTTTTTTTTTTTTTTTTGGTGTACAGAAGAAGGAGTTCTTTATATCTCTCCGCGTTATGTATTAATTGCGAATAACACCGGTAATCATGGTCTCCTCTATTTTTTCACTATATAAATAGAGACAGACTACTCTTCTCTGAATCAACATAAAGCAAAGGATATTTTCAGTCAAACGCATCGAATCCCTTCTTAATCGCATAAGGCCTCTTCGTTTGTCTATGTCGATATCTGGAATCCAAGGTCACACTCTTGAAGTTACTGGTATGTGATTTGCTATTTTCCCTCTTTTTCTTTTCTCTGTTTCTCTTTTCATGAAGAGAAAAATCTCACCTGTAATGTCGATTCAGTCGTAGGATGCACCAAGCTGAAGGACACAGAATGGATTTCAAGGCAAGATCCCTATGTCTGCCTCGAATATGCCAGTACCAAGTTCCGTACCAGAACTTGCACAGGTATTGACTTGTGTGTGAATTAGGTCATTACAAGGAAAAATTTAGAAGTTAGAGCAAAAATTTCGAAATAACTGTAGGAGAGCAAGCATTCATGAAATTGTCTGTTTTGAATTTTTTTGGTCAACTCAATTTTACATTAAGGCGGAGATGAGATCTTTTTAACATTGACTTGTGCAGACGGTGGCAAAAATCCCACGTTTCAAGAGAAATTTACCTTCTCGTTAATTGAAGGGCTCAGGGAAATCAACGTGGTGGTCTGGAACAGCAATACGCTCACCTTTGATGACTTTATCGGCAGTGGAAAGTAATTTCAGATTCTGAAGCTTCAATCTTCACTCATAAGTTTCTATGCATAAAATGCCCTTTTGGCTGACATTTAAGATTCGATTCGGATTCGGTGTATTTCAGGGCTCAATTGCATAAGGTTCTTTCTGAAGGTTTTGATGACTCTGCTTGGCCTCTCCAAACGAAAACTGGCCGGTAAACACCTAAACACAATGGAAAATGTCTCCGAGTTGTTGATTTTTCTATTTTGCATCAAATTTTGACTTCCATTTAGGAATGCTTGACTGTTAAGCGATTAGGTTGCAAAGATGTTTTGTATGAGTTACGACTTTCTCCGCGTACAATGAATGTTAAAATTAAAAGGCCTCAGTATTGCATCAGATGACTACTATGGCTTCTTAAATACGATCTGTACTGCTTGTCCTTGAAGTTAGATGGTTCTGCAGAAGCCATTCTTTTTTTTTTTTTTGAAGTTTCAATAGTTGATTAAACAATTTAAGGCAGATATTGTCATGATTTTATTTGGGTAGACTTATTATATCACAACATTTTTAGACTACAAATGAGTGGAATCAACCATAAAAAAGGTTATATAGCGGTTCCCTCAAAATTATTTAAGGCAAACTGTGATTGGTGAGCAAATAACAGCCGTGTCCTTCACTCCTTCGTGGCCCCAAAAGAAAAAAGCCGTGTACTGTGTTTCATGATTCATATCATTTTATGTCCTTTGAGCATCCTGGAGTAGAAGAAACTCATTCTCCCTGTCTGTGTTTATTGAAATTGAATATCTTACAACTTGTCTGCTCTTTTGATGCTTAGCCTTTTGAATTGCCTGATGCTTAATGGGACAAATATAGAGAAGTCCCTTGCGTTGGCAGAAGTTTCAGACTTACAAACCGTCTATTGTTTTTTTCCTTTGGCAGACATGCAGGTGAAGTAAAACTCATATTGCATTACGCAAATGCCAAAGTAAGTTACATTTTCAATATATTATTCAGATGATGGGTGTTATTATTTTTTTTCCCGAAAGATGATTGGTGTCATCAACTAGAAGTACTTAATGATTTCATGTGTTTGGATCATTATTGCAGAAACCAGCTTCAAGCTATGCTCCATCAGCACCCCCATACATGAGTTCAAGTGCCCCTCAATATTCTGCACCACCTCCTGCTTCTTATACGCCACCAACATCTACAGTTTCTTACCCTCAACAACCTTCCACAGCTTACCCCTCTTCATCACCCTATCCGTCATACCCATCTGCTTATCCACCAGGACCACCACCACCTTATCCTCCTCCTCCCAGCACCTATCCTCCTCCTCCATATCCACCACCACATATGGCTTATCCTCCACATCCTTATCCGCCTCCTCAACCACCCTCTGCATATCACCCTCCTGGTAATCTTTTATTTTTGACAAAAGAAAATTTCAGCTTGTCTCATCTGGTTGTTAGACTTGTTTAACTTTACAAAGTTCAGAAGTTAGTCTATTATTTGTTGACAACAGTCCTTTTGCCAAGTGGCTTAACCATCATAGAAAAGTTGATGTAGAATTGTATGAAAAAAAATGATGTAGAATGATGATTTTTTTTAAAAAGATTTTTTTTTTGGAGATAAAAGCTATTCGGTCTAACAGTTCAGGAATGAATTTGTCAATTAGTTAGTGCTTCTAAATTTCTGTTTCATTCTTTTTATTACCTGTGTCTTGTTTGCCCGTTCTCTCTTTCATAACATCATTTTTTTGGCCTTTGCTGTCAGGTCCTTATCCTGGAACATACCCTCCGCCACCATATTAGAGATATCCGTAGTCAGTCAAGTCTGAAGCAAGGATGCATTATCATGTATATGGCTTGTATAGACTTCGTCTTGATCGAGCGGTTACTGAAAACTAGGCTTTTTGTGTTTATTTTTATCGGTTGGAAAGATCATTTTATTCACTTGACATTCCCAGTATTTCTTGTCAATTTCCAACGTTGGTTTGCTCTTTAATCTGTCAATAGATCGGGAAAAGATCATGACGTTACTCTTTCTTCTGCTCTAGATCAACGACTTTCGAGTATTCCACATGCTATTTTTCTTTTTGTTGGGGACTAACCTAACATCAAATGATAATATCACCTACTGTGAGTGGTATTCAAATGATAAATACTACTTATATAATACGTATAGATTCCCATTAATTTGGGGACTAAATCCCACTCTTGAAAAGACAGAGTAAAAATACTAGACTCAGTGGAGTGAGCGATGGTTCTGTTAAGGGTGATGCTTCACGTTGATGTGGGGCGTTATTTGCCGCTGTCAAGGAACCTGGCTTGGAGGCTTCAGCCTCGCCTGGACTATCGCAGAATTAGCACGTCTTATTTAGATATTTAAGATTGCGTTGGAGCCCTCTCGAACCACCCCTGTCTGAAGATCTCACTCTTGAAGTTTGCAAGTAGCAACTTGATGAAGAGACTGGATTGTTTTTGTAAATTTTATATCTGGAGAAAAACCCAGAAAGTAAGGAGAAGGCCAAAAGGGGAGTTCGAATTACATGTACAATTAAAATATGTATGGAATACATAGGATAGGAGAAGGTTTAGGTCGTTAAGTTTATATATTTGACATATTTTAATCAAATCAAATCAAAACATGGCTTTAAATTTAAAAACGAATTAACAATATAAACAACAACAACAAAAACAAAATTTTTTTGCCATGTGATAATAAGAGTTAGTTATAGAATAAATAATACATAAAAAATTAACTTTTTATAAATTTAATTGAATTAATGTACATTAAGTTTATAAGTTTAAGTATCTAAATTTTTTAAAAATATATATTTCTTTAATTTAGATTATTTAATCATCAATACATATATTATTAAAATTTTTAGGAAGTTGCACAATTCATTAGCTTTAAATAATGAAGGGCTGTACAAGTAGCTCAACAGCCTGATGAACTCGGTCCCTTTGGATTAGGCCAAAATAAGAAAAAAAGTAAAGACGGACCAGGCTCGGTGTTGCCTAGACACCATATATATTTTTCATTTTTTGTGAATATTAATTATCTTATATGATTGTTTTTCCTGATGTTTCTCATATAATAAATTAATAATATGATTCAGCACTTCATATGATTTCAATTTTTAATTTTATTTGTAATTTTTTTAAAAGATTCATTTTGATCCCAATATCATCTTTCAAAGGAATATATTTTGAATGATGGTGTTTTTTGGGATAAATAAATGAAATTATTTTTTATATTTTTAATTATTTATACTTTTAGTATCGGGCCAACTCTAGTGCTTTAGTACAAGCCTAGCCCAATTGAGTGAACAAGTCCAGGCTTGGGTAAAGCCCATTTTGAAATTTTTGTTGAAATTTTTATTCAAATCAATATAAGTATATAACCACCAATCAAAAAGCTAACAGGTAACATGTAAAACTCATTTTAATAATTTTTACATTACTATGGCCCTAGGCTCAGGTATCTCTTTTAAACCGTTTTCCACAATTCTCGATCTTGTGATGCAACACAAAAGTATTTAACAACATCCTTCTTAATTATCCTCATTAAACAGTCAACAATGTCAGTTTTCCTCGTTCATGTTTACATTTGAATAGCCCAAAATTTTTTAGATAAAAAAGATCATAAGATTTTCTTTTCATCATAATATATATAATATTCTTTTGCTGTGAAATAATATTTAAAAAATATAACCCATTTTTAAATAAATGTGGTCGTCCATGTTCGATTATTGGATGCTTGATGAATTGGTGTCCCTTTTGGGTCCAGTTTCATTTTCATGATGTCCCCTGTGAAACTAGCCTTGGATGTTGAGAACGTTGGGTAGTCCAGAATTCTATGGACATTTTGCAAGTGTGGGTGTGGCAACAATATGGCGGCCAAGTTGGAGTTTCGCTGAGTTATCATAGTTTTCTTTTTTTAATTTTATACCTATCTCAAATATAAGAAAAAGTTATTTCATCCAGACTAATATTTTTGGTTGAAGTCTGTTAATCTCATTTAATTTTTAGTTACAAATTTTTTTTTCCAAACTTACCACCAATTAATGGTCTTCTTTTTTTACTTCTTCTGATTTATAAAAACTATTATTTTAAGATTTTTATACAAATCAAAGAAGTTATTTAATGATATAGAATATTGTAACATTTAATAATGGTATTTTACAAAAATGACTTTAATTAAATATTTTTTTAAATAATTTATTTGCTATTAATGAAAAGGAAAAATAATAAAATAAGTCATTAATACTTTATTAGAATTTTGAAATGAAAAATAATATAAAAAAGCTTAAAAACCTGACCGGAGGGAGCACACTAAATCAATTAATGCCCAAAAAGGTGCTCCGTGAATAGTATATGATTTGCTTAATGAGAGATATTATTGGGAAATAATAATTATTGTACCAAACATTTACTGTTTTTTTCTTATATTTTGAACTAACACAGCCGTCTGAAAATTTTCTTATATTTAAAAGCTAAATAAGTATTAAGTTGTTTAGCTATTCTATTTGTTGTGGAAGGTTTAAATGTTGTTGTTTAGATGATTGTAATTGTAATCTTGTTGGTTATATAATTTACCAATAAAATAGCTAAATTTTTTAGGTATGTTATTCAATATTCAATTGTTGACAGCGTGTCTAGAAAAATACTTTGTTAAAAGAAATAAAACATATTTCTATAATTTTTTTATATCTATAAAAGAATTAGTTTAATTTTCAATGGTTAGATGTTGTTTTGGCTTGTCTTGTACCCTAATGGGTAGTTTTGATGTTTTGTCATGGGATGGTGATATTGATTATGGTGCTGTATTTTATTATATTATGTTGCAAGGAAGTGATGTTTTAGTATTAGGAAAAAAAAAAACCCTGAGTTTCGTCTGAGGTACAGTAATAAAAAAATCTTCTAGATCTCACATTAAAATAAAAAGGTTCTAGATAAATATGGATTCTGCATTTTTAATACTCCTGTGCAATGTTAAAAATCTTCGAGGATCTACGCGTTTAAAGCTGCACTAGAGAGTGATAAAAGCTAAAAAGTAGAATATTGTCAAAGGAAAGGTTACAGGTGCGACTAACGTGCATTTTTAGATCGGATTTTTCATAATTAATTGATTATAAGAATTAATAATTTTTTTATAAAAATAAAACTTATATGTTTTTTCTTGTATCTTTTTCATGTTTTTCTCTAATTACAATTTGACTATAAACTCTTTGTAACATGTCATACAGATAGTCATTAACGATGTTAATATTAACATGTTAAATTTCAAAAATATTTGTAAAATTATATAAATTCTAAAGCAAAAAATTGTTTTAAGCACTGTTTTCTTTTTGTTGGTTAAAAAAACACTATTTAATTTCTTTTTTAAAAAATATATATTCAGTTGACGTTCGATTTTCCTTTTTTTTTTAAGAAAGTATGAAGAAAAATACACATTTGGTCCACTAATTTTCTAATTATGTTTAATAAGGAAAAAAATATGCGTCAGAAATTGAAATGAGTAATATACACGCTCCATGGTAAGAATATATTATATACCTCGTGATTTACACCGTCCTATACTAACTAGTTACACACACAAATCAGTTTTTGGAGGCCAATTGGGTTTTTACTGATTCAAATCAAGCTAAGTTAAATTACATAAATATAAAATAAAGCTTTCTTAATGATAGTGTTTTTCATTCACAAGATCGATTTGAATCCAAAATTATTTATTCAAAAATAACAAGTATTGAACCACTTAAATCAATTAGCATTAGGGTGTGGAATTATGATTTAAATTATATAAATTTTATTATTTTTATAATTGATTATGAGGATGAGTAATTATATCATAAGTAATTTATATTTTGATATTTTTAGTTTAAGAAGTAATTTTTAGAAAATAAATGTGTTTATATTTTGAAAGTTTATGTGTTTAGCTTAACGGAAGGAAGTGGAGAAGAAGAGAGATATTTTAATAAAGGGGAAGGAAGGAAATGAGAGAAAGAAATTTTAATGCAAGGGAGGAAAGGGAAGGGGAGGGGAGGAGAGGGGTTTTAATGCTCCCTCATTTGGATTAATTGGAAGGAAGGAGAAGGAATGTATTTTAATAATTCTTTGTTTGGTTTAGGAGGGAGGGAGAGGAAAGCTAATCATAAGTTGACAATTATACCCCTATTAAAATTTGAATTTTTTTAATTTTTTTTTGTTTAGTTTATTTTAAAAAATAGCTGTGTATATTTTATCAGTTTTTTATTTTAAGAATACCAAAATTTTCATTTGAAAGATATTAAAATTTTCACAATACAAATATAAAAATATTATATATATTATTTATTATAACTTTTTTAACTTTTTGAAGTAAAGTGCAAGCAAAAGTAAAAAATTATAACAGAAATAAAATTAGAAAATAAATGTAATTATAATATTTTATTAAAATAAAAAATAGTTAAAAATTTAAAATTTAGTAAAGGATATTTTAATCTTTATTTCTTTTATCTTCAACCCTCCCTCTAAAAAAATCCTAATTTGAAGAGGAGGAATATGAGGGAGGGGTGAAGAGCCCTTCCCTTCATTTTTTGAATTAGATGAGAGGAGAGAAGCTAAAACCCTCACTCCCCTCCTCTTCTTTTCCCTCTTCTCTCCTCTATTATTTTTACTAACTAAATAAGATTAGGAAAGCTATTCCCCTCATTTCCCCTCTCCCTTTGAAAGCCTCCCATCTAAATATATTATAAGTGATCATTAAAAGGATAGTAAGAAGAACAGGTGAACTGAAGGAGAAATGAATACCGTAAAAAAAAATCAACTTATTCTGCAAACTTAATAGTTTTAATATATTTAAAAACTTTAAAAAAATGAGTAATTATTTATTTCCATACCGGAAGAATCCAAGCAGGCCCTCCGCCACCAGCATTTCTTTTTCTAGGGAGACGTTGTCACTTTTCTCTTCCCCCGAAAATATATAATATATAATTTGCAGGAATTTTATTTTATTTCCTCTTTTTTAATCATTGGTAAAAAAATTTAAATGTGGTATTTTACATTTTTTAATTATCACATGTGAAACAACTATTGCTCTACATCCGTTTTAATATTTAATAATCATGTCACTAACAAAATTCCCCTTTTGAACATTCAAAAGTTAATTAAAAATCACGCTGAGAAAAAATTATTATGTTCCAAAATTAATAATATCATTAATAGTATAAATTAAATTTAACAGTTTAAAAATATTTTTGTTATTTTTATTTTGATATTAAAATTAAAACTATGATTTCATTTTAGAGTTTCAAATATCTCGTCAGAATTTTTCAGAGTACTTTCTTTTCGAAAAATTCTTGTACAATTCAGAGAAAAATTAATATTAATATAAAAAGTAAAAATAGGTCAAAAGTATATTTTTTACGACAATTTTTTTGGATTTTATAAAATTGTTATTGTGAACAATTTTAGAGGATTCATACCTGAGTTTAACATCATTTTATTTAATAATTATCTTTAATATCATGTTGAAAATGAAATCACCTTTATAACATATTAGAAGTTTTTTATAAAAAATAAATTACCTAATAGAAAAGCACATAAAAATATTTTTGAAACTAAAATATTCAACATAATTTCTTACCTAAAACAAACATTCAACATAATTCAACCAAACTTTAAAAAGTTACATAATTTACTTCCGATTAAATTACAATTTTTCCCATTTTTAGTGATATTAATAACATAGACCAGAAATGTAAAAAAAGGATTTAAATATTTTTTTTAATTCAACATACATAAAAAGACAAGCGTGTAACCCACTCGGCTGTAAAATCAATCCACTCTCTCTTACTGCTCTCCTTCTCTCTGCTTTCCCACACTCTCTCCCCTGCAATCCCTTCATTCCATGAGACACAGTTGTAAAGAGTGATGGGTTTGGGTCTCAATCTCTTCTTTTTACGATGACCAAACCATTCCTTCACGTCACAACTCATCACCCTCTTCTTCCCCAAAGAAGAAGAAGAAGAAGATGGCTTTTCAAGATTCTTCCTTTCTCCTCGATTCTCTCTACTGTCACGAGTCCAAACTGGAAGAAGAACAAGAACATCAAGAAGAGCTTTCCGAAGAAACTGATCTAACGCTCAAAAATAGTACTCCTCTGTTTCCTCTGCTTCTGTTGGAGCAAGATTTGTTCTGGGAAGACGAAGAGCTGATCTCTCTCTTCACCAAAGAACAGAAACAACATCAAGAGGCAGCTTATTTCAATCTGGGTTTTCTAGACTCTTCTCTCTCACTGGCTCGTCGTGAAGCAGTAGAGCGCATTCTTAAAATGAATACTCGTCATGGTTTCTCTGCTCTTACTTCAACTCTGGCCATAAATTACTTGGATCGATTCATTTTAAGCTTCAGAATTCAAATAGAGAAGCCCTGGATGATTCAGCTTGTGGCTGTCACTTGCCTCTCTTTAGCAGCAAAGGTTGAAGAGACCCAACTCCCTCTTCTGCTAGACCTCCAAGTACGTTAAAAACACAACCTTTGACTCTATCCTTTTCTTTCTTTTAAGGTTTCATTTCAAGACATAACAGATCTGGTTTCTGTATCTGTAAGGTGGGGGATACGAAGTATGTGTTCGATGCGAAAACCATTCTGAGAATGGAGCTTCTGGTTCTTTCGACCCTGAAATGGAAGATGCACCCAGTGACACCATTATCGTTTCTAGATCACATCATAAGAAGGCTTGGGTTGCAAACCCATCTTCACTGGCAATTTCTCAAGCGATGTGAGCATCTTCTTCTATCCGCACTCTCAGGTAAGCATAAAAAAAAAATTCGACTTTTCCATGAGAACAACGAATAAAACCACAACAAACAGGAACCTTAAAAAACACTCTCTGTAGATTCAAGATTCATTGGCTGTCTTCCTTCTGTGCTGGCCACTGCCACAATGCTTCGTGTTATAGAGCAGATGCAGCAGAATGACGGGGTCGAATATAAACAACTGCTTCTGGGTGTGCCTAAAATTAACAAGGTACGTAGTTAATTAGTTTTAATACTTGTTCTGTTTGTTTATTAATACTGATAAATATGGAGTTTTAGTGGTATCAAAATTATAACGCAGATCTTTATTACCTACCTAACAGGAGAAAGTAGAGGAGTGTTATCAGGCAATTCTTGAGGTGTCTAGTAATAATAATAATAATGAGAAGAAGAGAAAGAATGAAGGAGCAATAATCCTTGGAAGCCCAAGTGGAGTAATCGCTTGTGCATTTGGGTGTGATGAAGGATCGAACGGTTCGTGGGAAGTGGGGTCATCTTCATCACTATGTTTATCATCAGAGTCTCTGTTTAAAAGGAGCAGACCCCAACAACCTCAACAACATAGTATGAAGTTGTCTCCACTGAATCGGGTGGGTGTTGCAATTGTTGTCTCTTCTCCTTGAAAAGGAAGAATTTTTAATTGTGAGGTATATTTACTGTGGTAATAACTTGTACATTTGACTCAGCCTTTGGTGAAGCATTTGTGGTCTACATATATATATACATCTTCATTTTCAATGATGTCCCACATCCACATCTCAGAAGAATGTGTTGGCCAATAGCCACTCTTTTTTCACTAAGGTCTTATTTGACATATTTATGATATAATCAAATCCAAACTTGAGATAAATTCAGCACAATGGTTTTGTTGTTCATGTGTACTTTTTCCCAATCTAAAACTTTTGTTAGTTTAAATTTATTTTGTTTCAAAACTATTGATATTTTAGAATTTCAAGATTTTATCTTCTAGTTAATATCCTCAATTATTATTATTTTTTTCTCTTAGTTATATATATATTAATTAAATGAGGATATTTTTGTTAATATATACAATAAATAATGATTTCTTAATCATTGTGACAAAACTTTAAACAACTGAAATTTTGGAATATTGAAATTGAGAGAGTATTTTATTGTATTCTTCACTTCCTTACATGCTTGGAATATCTTGACAGAATCATTGCATGCTATTTTATTGATGAATCCTAATGCACTCCAATCAATATATCATCATAAAATTAACTATAGATAGTAAGGTCGATGTATTACACAGATTTTGCACGAGTCACGGCTTAGGAATAATGTTGATTATATTTATTAGATATGTGGATATTAAATATATGGATAGAATAATGAGGTTTTTATAAACTTAATTATTAGGTATATATTTTTATGATGAGCTGACTCATTTTGTAAACTTTATATAACATAAAAAAAGTGCCTCGCCCCCCCCCCCCACCCCCAAAACATAGATACATAAAGGGGTTTAGTATTGAATTACATACATTTTTTTTACATGACAGGAAATTTAAATAATAAATTGTATTATTCACAAATTCGTGAATAACGTGGCTAGTTATAACTTTATATTTTATACTTAATATTTTTTACATTTATATCAATGATTTGTCATATTTCTTTGTTTATTTTTTAAAAATAAATCTAAAAATATAAAAATGGTTCAATCTGTTCAAAAATAAAAGTACTCTCATTGAGGTGAGCAGACAAATGCTATCAAGAGTTTACTCGCATATATAAGTTGCCTTGGCGTTGTATTTTTTATATTTCTTTGTTCAGTTCTACAAGTAAATCTAAAAGATAAAAGAATTTAATATGTTAAATAATAATTTTAAAAAAATATTATTCCTATTGAGTTGAGTAGACTACTGCTATCAAAAGTTGGCTGCCAATATTCAAACTTGAATATTAGCTCCAATCATTAACGAGGAAACAGTCAAACAGCATTGGAAAACAATGAATAAATACTTTTTAGCCAATTCCAAATGGTGGGATACAGTGTGTATTAATTTTTTTTACACTTTTCATCACGTTATTTATAGTGGGATTAGACTAAGTATGATTATCAAATGCTTCATCTTTTTAAAAGGATATGAGAAAAGGTTGATTGTTGGGAGAAAAAAAAGAAAAAAGAAAAGGTGGATAGCCCATGTGGGTGACATTCCTGAAAACTTTTTTTTTTAAAGGAAAAAATCTCTAAATTGCTTACTGATTTTATTTTTTACTTTTTTGTTTTTGTTACCTCTTTCTCTTTCTTTCAGAAAAATGAGAAGATTCATTATGGCCCTTTAAGATTAAGTGGATTCACAAGAGTGCATGCTTCCCCTTTTGATTGTTTTCTTTATCTTTTTCTTTCCAAGTCTTTGTTAATTGTTCTTATGTTAATAAAAATAAATAAATAAATAAATAAATAAATAAAACTAAATTGTACCTAATCTTTTGAATTGAGTTTATGCAGATAATGTTTAGATTTTCAAAACTTGATGATGACTCTTTCAGACTTATTGAATTTAAGCAAACAACTTTATACAATTAATTAATGTTTTATTTTATTTATTTCAGATGAAATAATTATTTGCATGTAATTTGAAATTTAATAAATTTATTTGTACATAAATTGTTTTTTAGTGACAAAATTGGAGGCGTCGTTACTCCAATCGAACAAGACGCCATTGACATGTTGAGAAAATCAGTGGACTTCAAAGTATAAAAATGAAATTATAAATAAAATTATCTTTATTGATATGTCATATTCTTTTACCTAAGTTTTTCCCTTTAAAAAATTAGTCAACTCAAGAATTGTACAACTTGTCATAGATTTTAATATGTGTATATATATTATTTTGATATACTGATTGATATAAGACAGAGCACATGGAGTTATATAAAGACATTTAAGATGAATAGAAGTTATCAAGAATAAATCATTCAAACTTTTGTTTTAAAAAAAAAATCCGCGCACTTTCAGTTGCAAAATAATGTTCATTATACCTTTACCTTATGCCCCATTTTATACGTATAAGAATAATGCAGTTTTCTAAGTGTAGTACAGGCGACAAACAAAAGTAATAACAATTTGTCATGATTTCAACCCTCCTCTGACAACTATATTTGCTGTTAGGGTTATCTAATAAATTAGAAAATATAAGGTAATCTTGAAAATTTATACCATATGTAGATTATTCAAAGTAATGTAATCTTTATAGTTGGATTCTTTAAACATCTTATTCCATATTTAATATCTAGATAGTATTCTTACTAAGAGACGAAAAATCTATTTTAATAATTTTTATACTTTTAAATAATTAGTTTTTGGCTGCCAATTGAGATATCCTTGGGGATCACAAAAAAGTAATATAATGTGTGTGTATATATTATATTAGAAATATAACATATAATGTATGTAACAAAAAATACAGTCAAAGTGATATAGTATATATATAATGATTTTCCTGAGACAAAAAGTACAAAACTCTGAATAATGCCGATGCTCATAGGAATTGGATGGCTAAGTTAAGATTTTTTATTTTTTATAATGTTAATTTTTATTTAAATATAATATATATAATAAAAATAATTTTATAACTGTTCAATCTTTTAAATAATCATATTTTGTCTTAGAAAAATAAAGACAAAAGATCTAAAAATTGTACGCTAAAAATGAAATATGGAAAGTCCACTGACCACATACAATATGCAGGATTTCAAAACCTTATAATTCCCACAAGTATATCCCATTTATACACTTGTTTGTACACTTGTGCCAGTCTAATTCTTTACCCTCCTTGTAAATAGAGAATTTAGCTCCCTCATTTGCAACGAAGAGTAGATCAAATAAAATAATTTTTATTTCAATAATTTACAATGCTTTTCAAATATTATTTCGCAACAAAAGAAAATAGTATATATATTTATTTCCTAGCTATCACAGAGCTCATTATATAAGAAATTAGACATATTTATGACAAATAGATGAACTAAAAACAAATAAGCATGACATACTTATAAATATCATGTCCCTCATTCAAAACCAGCATTATTATATTGTGGCAATCAATATGCACTTCATATTGCTAGCAATCCTATCTTTTATTAGAGCATGAAACACATCAAAATTGATTGTCATATATGTAGTCCATATAAGAGAAACTTCAATCTTGATCGACGTACTCATTTGCTCCCTAGCCTGCTCTTTGTTCTGCTAATCAATTAGCAGATATATTTTGGAATATAAATGCTTCAGCTTGTACCGAGTGGTAACAGGAATTAAAAGAAACGGAATAGTTTTCTTTTTTACATGTGTATAGTTTAAGTTAGTTACTCTGTATTTAATAAATTAAATATATATATATGTGTATATAGGAACTACTATTAAATGAATGAAGTTATATTTCTCCTTTTACTTCTTTCTCATTTTCTACACATGTATTTCATATTCTCAGTCAAAAACTATCAGGAAATAGAAGATCCACGGTGGAATAAGGTAAAATGTCACATCATATATTGTAATTAAATGTGAAAGGTAAGCATTTTAGAAGCGTATTAGTGGTTCTTTCAAAGACTCGAGAGTAAAGTTTCCATAGCATCATTCATGGCTCACCTGCTTTGCTTGAAATTGGTCCCAAAAAAAAGAAAGAAAATCTATTGTTTCATAAATATAATAATTAATCACAGATTAGGTAAAACTCCTATATTCCATAACTGCCAAAGAATAGAAAAAGACAGCAAACCCCAGTACAGATTCCACATATAATATAGTCAATTTTCCTTTTCAACGTACTTGCTTAAGCACTACCATTACCAAGCCAACTAAGAAACGATACAATTTAGATTTAATATAATATTTATAGGGGTCTAATTTGAAGAAAAAAAATTAAAGACTTATAAGACTAAAAAAAAATTTTAAAAATGAAAAAAAAATTTATATACTTTTCTTTATATGGTTTTCATTATATTCTTTAATTAAAATTTGATATGTAGATTTTTTTTTTATTTTTTTAAAGTTTACAAAGTTAACACTATTAACATATGGTTAATAACTAAATTCATGATATATGAAAGAAATTTACATAATAACTTCTACTTGGAAAACAGTACAAAGAGCATATAAAAAAGTATATAAAGTTTTTTGCTTAAAAAAATTAGGATTCAGTTGCTACTTAGAATGTAATGGAATAGAAAACAAATAAAATATGAATAATGATTGAATTGAGTGATAAGAGATTTAATATTTTTTAAGTAAAATTAATTTTAAATTTAAATTTTGTGTATGAAAAAAAATCAATCTTGGATAGCCATCGTTTGGACCAATCTGGCCTAAACTATAAACGATTGTTAGAATAATTAGTATTGATGTTCTTTAGAGTTATCATATTTACCCGTTTTAGAACTTTTTTCCCGTCCCTTCTTCCGGGGATATCCGATAAAATTGGAACTGTTTTCCCTGATAAGGCACTTAATTTTAGAACTATTTAATATTTATTTTAGAACTATTTAATATTTATACGTATAAAATGTGTGCGTGCACTGTTGCTAGTACTGTAAAGCTGTGTGACTTATCGGACAAAGATTTTGAGTATCTTAGAACAGCCCAGAGTGAGCCTCAACGTACAAGCAAAGTTATAAATTTGAAACACAGATGTTGGTTGACACGAGTAATAAATAAATAATGTGGGGTAATTAATAAAGAAGCATCATTTTCATCCCCAATATTATATATAAAATACAGATGAAGCCGGAAAATCAGTCTACAAATTCAGAAAACAGACTATGCGTGTCATAATTCGGTGCACAATTGGGAAAAGCTATATTTTATGGTCACCATTGGATCATCAAACCAAAGCATCCTCCCTCTATCTCTCTCGTACACAACACGCCCACTGCCTCTTTTGTACGAAGGAGACTGATCATAAATAGATACCAGTTGAACAGATGAGAGCAGGCATTTATTCTTTTCATCTATGTGTCCCTGTGACTATATATGCAGTTGCAGACATCCATCCTATCCTCCCCATTTGCAATAGGTTTCTCAATTAGTCTGATATCCACCAGTTCAACAAGTGAGGGTGTGTTTGGCAACAGTTATCAAATCTTGATTTGGGATTAAAGTTAAGGTTGATAAAAATTTTAGTGTGTTTGGTAAATTTTTCTTTTTCTAATTGAGAATGATTTTTGATGCAAAACATATGTTTCAAAGAAGTATGATAGTTGCTTTTCCGATCTTCTTCTCCATTCATATTTATATTTATTTTAAAATTAAATAAAAATAAACCAATAAAAATAATAAAAAATAGAAAAATTAGGAAAATAAAATTTCTATAAAACTTCTCCAATTGATTCATCAAAATGTTCCTTCAAAATTTTAATTTTCATAGATCATGACCAGAAAAAAAATATTATATCAGATATGCTTTATTGCCAATTAAATAAATGAAGATTAAATTTTAGTTGAAGTAAATTAAATTAATCATGGGATAGAGTTTAAACTCAATTTGAAGAAAAACTATAAATTTTGTCAAAACCAATTTTCAAATAAATAATCTAAACACAAACACGTTAGTCCAAAATGAATTTTTATCATAACTATGTTACAAAACCGATTATACTAAAACTCATTTTTAACCAACTACGAACCAAACAGACCCTGAATCAAAGTTGAGTTTTCTATTTTTAAATAAATAAAATCAACTAGGCAAGCATATAAAATAATGAACTAGATAAACTTCTCTTCAGTGATATAACAGTGAATTATTCATTATTTATAAATAGTATGTCTTATTACATATTTACTTATTTTTGTTGAAAATTAAAAAGTTAAAAAATTATTTTAAAAATATTTTTAAATAAGTATTTATGTTGAAGAGGAATATTTTGATAAAGAAAAGTATTAAATTTGATGAATTAACTGTTTATTAACTATTAGGTGAATGAAAATAGAGTTTTGAGGGTAGAGAAGGGACATAACTTTTGATTTAAGAGAGATTTGTATAGATTTTCAAAATAGATGTGAGATCTCTATAGTTTAGGTAAAATGTAGGGATGTCACAAGATTTTACTCTATATATTAATATACTACTAAATTAATTATATTAATGATGATCCTAAGTGTATATATATATGAAATCTAAAAAAATAAATTATACTATTTATAAGTTATGAATTAATAGGTGGATATCAATTTTATATTTTATCTTATTATTGATATTTTACATATATTCATTGTTTTATTGTTTTCCATACCAAACATTTGAGGAATTGATTTAAATATATATATATATATATATATATTTGACATGAGCTTTTAATATTGGTGAAGTATGTTAAAAGCCATGGATATATACGGATGGCTCGTGTATCTGTCCCATGTAGATAATGGTAGAGAAGCAATATTTAAAGAGAGAAGGAAGAACCCGTGAGTCATTGGTCTGAGCTGTGTTTGGGTGTGTCAGCACAAGTCATATTGTTTCGTTGTGGATTTGGATTTGGATTTGGATGGATGCATTTGGGTGAAACCTAAAATTCAAAGGACTTAAGTTTGGTTGTAGCCTTGTTCCCTCCATTTTCTTGGAAAGGAATATTGATTGGTAACCATTCAATTCAACCATATCCAACAAAAAGTGAAGTGATTGCAGTCACATGATTACAAAGTTACAGCCAAGTTGATCTTACGCAGCTTGGAGCACGCAATTCCTGTCACCAATACATTCAGCTTCCTTCTCACCAGATTAATTCCTCCAAATTATCTGCAGATTAAACTCAAAGCTCTATATGTGTATTTTTTTTCATTGTTTGAAACTAGAATTAAATAGTTTCTCCTTTACGAAGAAATAGATTATATGAGCCTCCTTCACTTTTACTACTTCCTTTTTCATTAATTTGGATCTTCTCTCATTCTATCCATCATTAATTTTCTCTATGAGAAATAAAGACATAGTAATATAGAAGAAAGGAGTGTGAGATTTACTTTTTCTCTACAACCTCTATATATACCAATAATAACCAACAATAACAATAATAAACTTCAAAAGCTGAATGACCTGGCGTCTTGACTCCTGACCTATCCGAAAGGTGGGCCGTGGGTTTTTATCAGGCGGCCTGTTGGACTATCTAGGCGTAGTCCTCATAACTTGGGCTTGGACTGGATCTTCGGCCCCAAGACTGTGCTTGGATAAGATTTTTCACAAATAAATCAGTTTATCATAATAATCACCTCAAAATGACCAAAGACCTATTTATGGACCTTATAAATAAAAAAATGAAATTAAAAGATAAATACTACAAACTAGAAATTTTTATTCCTATTACTAGTCTCAATGCCTATTGATAATCCTTAAATTATTGATAATTAATCCCAATGATGTGATGATCATTGATGAGGTGGACAAAGACAAAGGTCAAGGGAGTGGGAATGACATGGTTCAAGCGGTTAAAGAGTTAACAAATTTAGGAAGGAAACATGGAAAGTAACGGGAAAGGAGGAAGTATAAGTGTGAATTGGTGAGAAAACTGTTATGGAAACTCTCCCATTGAAGCTCTCTCTTCTCTTCCTGTGATTCTGACTCTTCTTCTCTCTAAGTTTCTATCTTCTTCCCTATGTATTATCTCTTCTCTCTGGTTGTTCTTATGAGTGCTCTTGCTGCTTCGTTTTTCCATTATGAGCTTGTATCAAGGTTATGTAGCTTGTGTGGCTTGATTAATAAATATATCTTGTGTGTGCTTCCTCTCTGTTATCTTGTTCTTCTGTAGGTTCATAACAAATGACCTCTCAACAACCACAAATCCCAAATCATAATTACAAAATCAAATAAACGTAATAATTATGAAAAGAAATTATTCCATAACTTATTCCTTCCATGTGACTTTTCCTTGAAGAGTTTTAAAATTTTCAAGATTTGAGCATTGCATTAGCGAACAGTTACACTTTCTTCCTATTAGGAAGTGCCAAAAGATAGACACAAGCCAATATGCACAAAAGATTTGGATTTAGTGAGAGGTGGTAAGAGTTCACCCAGTTGTCTATTTGCGCTCACAATTTGTCTAAGTTGTTTATTTTGTTAAAGGTCCAGAAGGTTTTATAAAAAAATATGCAACTATTTTTTAAGTTTTGCAGTGATTTTGAACATTGTAGCATTATATGATCATGAAAACTTTATTTGACACTTTTAACATGTAATTAGAAACTTAAAATATATGGATTCTTGCCACCTCTCACTTAATCTGTCAGTCAGTGAATCCAAACCTCGTATAATGACTAGTCTTCTTTATAATGTTGATCATCCTCCTCGCATATGTGCACCTAATTCACCAAATTGGTCATCTGCTTCCACTGTGTCTTCTGATAATCGGACTGCATCCAGCTTACGCTTGAGGACCTCTATGGCATTCAGCACTAACTGAGAAGCTTTAATTGCTCCTGTGGATTCAACTGTGAATATGAAACTATCCGGTTTGTCACCGATTTCAACAAGCCCAGGGAAGCCCATTGCTTCTGCTTTCTTGAGTACTTCATTGTCAAACGTGTATGCCTCATGGTCCCGCACCACAGCCTAAAACAATCAACTTCAGACATCGAACACTGCATTAATGAAATGCATTCTAAAACACGCCCATTTAACAGTGTCATCAATTTTTTGATTTGCACAGAAAAACACCTGTTAAGTACAGTGAGTAAGTGCCCAGACAAAATAGATAATATAGACAGTACTTCCTTCTATGATCTCTCCAACCAAAAAGCCAAAAAGTTAGTAGTTGACAGTACTTATTTCTATAATCTCTCCACCCAAAAGGCCAAAAAGTTAGTAATTCTTTTGGTAACAAACCATCTAGTATCTAAAAGTTACATTAAACTCCGACTTATCCAACGAGTATTAAGTGCATCAAATATCTACAATTTACATTGGATTTCAACTAATCCATTAAATATTTAATATAGCAGTTGCATATTTATGACTCAAACTTAGAGCACTAATTAAGCTAACACAATCCTTACAAACTAAGCTATACACTCATTGGTGAGAGTTAGTAATTTTAAAAAAGCAGTGAAGACATGTATGCCTTTTCTCGTTAACAATTAGGAAAGAGCAACACATGCATATCACTCAACTAAGCTGACTTTAATAGGGAGCAATACATTGAAGTCATCTCAAACATCAGAACTCACAGGAAATATCAAGTAAAAGCTCACAAAATGCCCAGACAAAATACCCGTTAAGTACAGTGAGTAAATGCCCATACAAAATTGAGAATATAGACAGTACTTACTTCTTTAATTTCTCCGCCCAAAAAGCCAAAAAGTTAGTAATTCCTTCCATAATCTCTCCATCCAAGAGGCCAAAAAGTTACTAATTTTTTTGGTAACAAACCAATTGGTATTTTGAAGCTACATTAAACTCCGACTAATCCAACTAGTATTTAACGCATCAAATATTCACAAGTTATATTGAATTCTGAATAGTCCAATGAATATTTAATGCACCAGCTGTATATTTGGGACTTGAATTAGGACAATCTTTACAAAGTAAGCTACGCATTCGTGGGTAAAAGTTTGTAATTTTCAAAGGGTAGTGAAAACACTTATGTCTTTTCTCGGTAATAATTAGGAAAGACCAGCACATGCATATCACTTAACTAAGCTGACTTTAGTAGGGAGCAATCCATTGAAGTCATCTTAAACATCAAAACTCACAGGAAATGTCAAGCAAAAGCTCACAAAATGCAAGAAACTAGGAAGAAATGTGAGCAGGTAATGCCATTTCTAAATTACAACAAACAAAGTTACTGAAGATATTAGGAAAGAGATGCCAACTATGAACCTGTTTGGTAGCAGGATCAATCTCAAACACAGGGGTTGGACTACTTTCAACCCATCCTGTTTTCTGCTCAAGTGTCAATGTTTGCATTAATTCATGATGATATGAATGTCGGGTTCAAACATGAAAGTTACAGTTGCAGCTGGAGACCATTTTGCATGATCCCTGCCAATGCCCTTTCTAGCTATTGCCCTCAGCCTCAGTTCCTGTCCACGCCGCAGCTTCACAATCGTAATCCCCCTGAATACAACATAACCCAACTGCAATTATTAAATTTGTAGGGCATACCAATTTAATACCATGGCCTAAGTGCATATTCATCAGAAATTTTCCAAAGAGTGGGAAATTGAAGATGCATTTTTAATCAAAAGAGTACCAGATATGCCATGGGAAAACACTTGACATATTCATCCATGTCTCAGTGCAATACTACAAACAAACGCCGAGGAGATAATGATTACCCGGAGTCAGGCCGGGTGACAGCATCAGAGGAATCCAAGGGAACAAATTCAGACAACTCAACGGGAACAACAGCGGGGTCGGAGCTATAGAAGTCCTTGCTGGTAACATCGAGGGTTTGATCAGTGACGTATTTGGCCCTGAGGTGGAATTCGACAGAGTAGAACTCGCATTGGCCGTCGCCGTCGCACGCGTCGCAGTCACATGAGAAGCGCATGGACATTGCGCGGTCGCTGTTGAGGGGAATGAGGCCGATACGATGGGCGATGAACTCGTCGGTGAGGACGGAGGAGTTGGCGTCGATCTCGATGAGGTCAATGGCGATGGTGGACACCTCCGAGATCATCACTCGCCGCAGGGCGTTGGCGATGCTGACGTCGGTGTCTCGCAGCTCGAACTTCGTGTAGTCGTCCCTTATCTCCCGAATTCTAATCCTCGGCATGCGCGAATACGATATTCCCTCCATCGCTATTTGGAACACACGCAAAGCATGCACACAGTCTCTCTCTCTCTCTCTGAGCTCTCCACGAACAACTGTATAGTACTGTAGTAATGGCGCGGCTTGCAACGGAATTTCCGAAAATTTAGAAGGCGCTTGGGACAATATGGTAATTGCTGTTTTTTTTGTTTAAAAGGTCAATATGACGATTGAAGTTTTGTGCTCTTTTTATTCTAGTCTTTTTATTTTTTATTTTTGATAGATATTCTATTCTTTTCATTTGAATTTAGTGATGTGGGGAGAAAATGCATAAATTGTGATTTAAATTATTAAAAATCATTTACGTCTTATTTTTAGGTGAAAAAAAAACAATTACATCTTTCTTCCTATGTAGTGTCATGAGTACATCCTTTAGTTATTGCATGGTTTTCTTCGTATTCTTTTGTGCTCACTGTTCACATTGTTTTATAATAGATCTTCAAGTTCTTCAAATCATATTTTAGGGTTTTATTTATTTATTCATTTATTTGTTTTGATAGTGCCAACATTAGATCATAAAACCACAAGTATGAATTTTCACAGGCTTATCAGGAGGACCAAAGTTGCTGGTGTATATTTGAGTTTTCTTTTCTTTTTTTTCCTTTTTTTTCCCCCTAGAAGTAAATATTAGAGTTAATAAGGATGAAATATAACTTATTTAGCTGCTGGAGCCCAACAAGATATTTAATCAAAGAAAAAAAATTCTCTTAATATAAGGTACACAATTTTTATTGGCCAAAAGGTACAAATTTATACATAGTTAGTTCTTTAAAAATCAAATTCTAGTTGAACTTTAAATTTTAAAATACATATTTCTTACGATACTCATCAAAGTATTTGTCCATTAGATCATACATAGTAGTATCAATCCCCCAATTAAGCAACCACAGAAAAATTTCAATGAACTTTTTTTTTTTAACCACCATTGAACCGTTTTCGTTACCAACACTAAATGATAAACTTAATGGTAATGGTACCAACATTTACTCACAACAAATATGTTGCAAAGTTTTTATATCCATAGACAAGAGCTCTAGCTAATACTTTCCAAATTCCAACCCAAGCACACATGAGAAGGTCACATTCTTTTTTTTTTTTGTTTCCTTCACTTTTTGGGCCTGGAAGACCACATACAAATACAGTATATTCAACATAATGATGATGGTTACCCACCAAAAACAAAACATAAAGATGATAGTTTGGCAACGTAACCATCATCATCCTACTTCATATGAACACTAGTGATATGGCGTCAGCCTTCATGCCGTTGTTTCCTGCATCAATTTCACCATTTTGCATCAGCACTTAGACTTCTTAATAAGAACAATGCACAGAACAATATCCAAAAAATAGGGCACTTCCCATCCAAAAAGAGAGACAATTTAAAAAAAAAGCCGTAAAGTTCTCTATAAAATATAACAACTGGACATCTATTAAGAACTTGAAAATATTATTCCACTAGTCATGCTAAAAATTGTATTAAAGAAACTTGATAGGAAACATATAAGAACTGCACCGAAGATTTTTCAAAAAAGAATAAAAATGGGGGTGGAGAATCCATACCATACAGCATGAAACCAGGTTTGGCCACCTCAAACTCACAAGCACGAATTATTTGATCAAGATGCATCGTATTGGTGATGCCTCAGAACCAACCAACCTAAGGGGCAAGCAGTTGAGCGTATATATTCCTTCTGGAATATTATCGAGCTTCAAGCCTTCCACAAGAATGATTTCCTGATGCATGTGAGCTTCGTTATCACATTGCTTATTGATGTTAGGTCTTATCCAGGCAACAAAAAACTGTTAAACGTTCTTGTCTATACAAGGAATATCGAGGAAACATACTAGTACACATCCCATCCTTACCAACACAAGTCTAGAAACCGTTGGAGTTCAAGATTATAGACTAAACCCAAACTAGGGATAGCCAATGTACTTTGAATCATGAGATCTGATGTTTTCTTTTCATTAGAAATAAATTATGGGATGGACAATTAACTAGTGAATAGTGAAAAGTTACGCGTGCATAAATTAGTATAATAAGAGAAACATTTTCTTACCCTGCCCTCTAGAAAGACCTGATGTGATTGAACCGAGTGATCATAAGCAGCAGCGGATAAGTAATCAACTCCTACAGGGCATTGCAGAAAAGTGAAATAGGTGTGATGAGAAACCAAAAATATGATAAGGTGAATCAAGTAGCCCCACATCACCATTATGTGGAACTATCTTAATTAAGGAAAGAGAAGAGTGAAAAAATGATGATAAAATAGACCAAATATTTATGAAATCTTGCATGACATCTACAAAACACCTGTATAGTCAGAGTAAGAAAGAAAAGCATTGTCTGCATGTGCAAAACTAAACGTGGACTCCAGTCATTTGAGTTGGGGGAAATGACAAAGAATATGCCCTTGAGAACCCAAAACTTTTCAGAGATTTATATCTCACCTACAAGTTTAATGTCAGTGTAATCCACTAGCCATTTTGCTCCATCCTCCTTGAACCCTACATAGCTGGTGTCGAATTCCTTCTTAAACATAAGCCGCCTAACATTTTAACAAGTTTTAGGTTGCATGTGGCTTCTAATGAGCTAGTAAATATTAGTAAGCTAAAGGATGCAATAAGAGAATCCAATTTGGATCTTCAAAGTCAAAATTGCAAGATTCGATTAAACATATCAATGAAGAAATGTATAAACTTCGGTTCACTTTTTATGTTAGACCAACAAAAAGAAAATAATTCTACAGCAGTAACAATGCAAGTAATTTATACAAGTAACCTGTCAGTATTTAATGTTCTGAAGAGCACACGGCGTACACCCCTTGGAATATCCAGAGACTTCATTACTTCAGCTGTTAAAAAATGAAAGTTGCAATCTAATATATAAACATTGAGGAAGATAAAATTCCACAAGAGATTTCAAACAAATATGAAACATTTTTAACAACAGAAATAAAAAATATTAAAGACAAAAATGGGTTGTATATGAGGAAGCATCCCCCAAACACCATGCTTGATAGCATCCTTGTTAAAATATGTATTAATTTTGTAAATCCTTTAATCTTTGTTATTGACCACAAAGTTAGATATGTTGGACAAATTAACATTCGCATCTCTAAAAAATGGTTAATTTATAGCTTCTTGAGTACAGAGAAGTCATCAGAGCAATTAAAAAAATGTTGTGTTCATCAGATATACAATAATTCTCATTTGTCAGAAAAATATCAAATTTTACAATAGTTGACCATAAACTCTGATCAACACACGCAGCATTCAACAAAGAAAACAAATAAAAAGTCTTCAAGGAAGCTCTAAACTATACATACCAGTAATGTTTGTATCCCTTGGAACATCAACCAATAGAGCATAGCCTACATACAGAAATAGGTTATCTGTCAGCATCTATGCCAACATGATCAACCATAGTATTCCCAAAATGAATAAAACAAAAGCAGAACGGAATAATTTGTATCTTCTAATTCTAAAACATTTAGGCAAAAATTTATAATCCTTCAAATGAATGGGTAAAAATACCATAAAAGCATAAGTTGATCAAGTATCTGACTGCTGTCTGTGAGCCCATGAGGAAGAATAAATCACCATATGGACCAAGAATGTACATGCAGCTGATCATTCTTAAATTAAACAGCACAATGCTAAAAAAGAAAATAATACAGTAAGAAGGGACAATATTAAACATTGAGACAGCCAACAGCATATATTTAGATGCCCAAAAAAATAGCTCAAATCAATTTTCTTACTCAGAATGCAGGCTCTAAATTCTTGAAGCTTGAGTTTGACATGCAATAATGAAGGAAACTTGATATAGGAAAGTTCAAGATTTGGCTGAGCCAAACTGCATATATTCTTTCATAATCTAGAAAGGACTATGCAAAAACATCCATAGAACTACTAGTGATTAGTAGCATGTGCCACTATGCAATCTGCAAAGCTTAATGCACATACCAGCAACCAAAGAACTGCTGACTCCTGACTCTATGCATGAAGGAGCAGATAATCGACTCTGCAATACGCACCCAGTAAATTACAAATTCTTTGTTGAGCAATGTATGGGGAAAAAGAAATTGAAGGGAGCACAGTGCTAGGAATGATAAGGAAAGTAGGAAATACATTATTCTCTCTCCTTTGGATGCCATGTAAACGGAGTGAAAATGAACAGAGAACTCAATTTTTAAACACTACAAGGTCATTCCTTATTGTTTCCCTTCGCCATTTATCGAACGAAAGATTTTAACTGTTCTTAGGATTGAAGTTTACAATATTTATATTCAATCCCATACTCGCCATGTATTCAGCCCCAATTTCAACTATTCTAAACGAAGGATCAGAAAAAAGGATCATTTAGGAAGGCAGTGGTACAGTGTTAAGTGTGTTGAACCATCCCCTCCTGCCGGAAGGAAGAGAGGAAGCCCAGCACCATCTTGGAGCATGTGAGACCACGTAATACAATAATAGTAAGACTATTCTAAAATTTCACAGACAGATGTCGAACCATAACAATTTTGATTTCATCAAACACATGTACTCACATAATCAGTAAATTTCTAACCAGAGGGACATCCCATAAAACTGGAACTTTTCACACATAGCTAGTACTAGACATCATCACCAGGGAAGAAATTAAACTAAGTGAAGCATAGGGCTAGGGGAAAAAAAAACCATAACCATTTTTTTTTACCATTAAGGACTTCCAAATCGAGTGAGTCAACATCAAAGCCGGCGTCGAAGTAGTTGTCGAAGAAGTGGCCCGGCGCGTCGACATGGGTACCGGTGTGAACTCCCAGCTTCATGGCTGAGCTATTAGAGCGAGAACCATTTTTCATACTCTTCTCAAGCCACAGAAAATGTCGACCCAGGCCATCGTTAGAGTCCCAGACCGGCATGTCGGGGACGTATTTGTGAGTGATATCGAAGATTCGATCATTATCGTAGACTTCTCGGCGCGGAGGAATAAGATCAGGGTCTCCGCCAGCGATGGAGCAGTCAACGGAATCGGTATCTGGGATGGAAGGGTAAGCCGTAGTGGTGGCAGAGGCAGCTAGGAAGTGGAGGGAAATGGCCAATGCCAAGGCATATAGAAACGCAAGTGGGAGTAGAGAATTCCTGGCCATCGGAATGATAGTAGAAACTCGTTCACGCATCACAGCCTCGACTCGAGCTTCGTCCTCAGGCGACTAATAACTGGAAGTGACCCTGCGCTTCGTGAATAAACTAGAATAAATTAAAATTTTTTTTTAACCCCGCACACTCAAAGTCAATATGTCCAAGCCAATCAGGCAAACAAAAGGGCAAATCACAGTTAAATATCTATGGATACATAAAATTTAAAAAACGTACTTTGAACTCGCAAATTATTATGAGATAGCAAGGGATATATATAATTTTTGTTGTTCATGGAATAACTATTTTACCCTCCCTTTCTTTAGGTCAAAATTATTAATTAATTGAATATATTTATTTATAAATAATATCTTGTGATTTATAATAGACACTAATAAATTTATATTTGAGATGATAGTAGATGATCGATTAAATCATTATCAAAAGCTTTTACTTAACTGTTGATTTGGTCAACCTCAGATGGATCATCACCTATTTACAACTACAATTGATAATTTGTAACTGATAATGAACCATTTGCAATCAAATCTCAAGGATTTATAATTGATTATAATATATTTACAATTGACAATCCTATTTATGCAACTATTACACGGTAATTTGTAACTAAACATAATATAGTTTTATAGGCAATATCATCTAGAAAAATAATTTCAGATACATTTGCAATTGATACATGTACATTTATAATTGTTGTACTTAGATTTGTAATTGATCCCCATACATTTTCAAGTGAACCTAATAAAGTAAACCTAAATACATTTGCAATTGATTCATGTAATTTTACAATTAATGCACTTGTATTTACCACTGATATACATACATTTTTATTTTGTGAAAGTTTCAAACAATCAAATTTATAATATTTCAAGCTTACAAATTGAAAATAAAAAAAAATAGTAGCCACTAAAACCAAGAAAATCATTGTAGATGAAAAAGAAGATGAAGGGGTTGATGACAAAGGAGATGTCCAAGGGTAGATCTATGTTAGGTGAGAGAGAGAAGGACGATTTCAAATTCAGTGACTTTTCTGGCATAGTAGCTATCATAGCCACCATCATGTGGATGCCATTGCAACCACCATCACAAAACTCCAATCCAACAAACAAAGATGACAACCACCATTGCAGCCACCATTGTGGTACCCCAACCTGGATCTGGAAGAGAAAGAATAAGAGGAATGAAGAGCATTGGCAAGTGCTTCAACCTTAGAAGCCTCTGATCATTGGCACCTCCATCCTTATGGAATCAGAAGCCTCAAATTTGGAAGAAGATATTACGATGCAAGATTTTTGCCGTGTCATGTGAGGATTTGTTGGTGAATGAGTGGTATGCCAGTGAGGACCCAATGACACTGATGGGGATCAAGGATTTGTATGAGAGGTTGTGTGAAGAGTAAAGACCAACAGAGAAGGAGAAGAGGGAGGAGGAGAAAGAAGGAGAAAAGGGAGGAGGAGGAAGAAGAAAAAGGACGGAGGGCAAAATCATTTTTCACGTGATAATAATATTTATAATTTGATACCTTAATATTTTATAATAATTTCGCATATTCAATGTGTGTGCTTTGAGTTTTTTTATTTTTAGAGGTATTTAACTGTCATTCTCCCTAAACAAAAAACCAACAAATTAGTTTTAAGTCCAATTTTTTTTTTGTCTAATTATAAAAAATATAATTAATATGTTAGAATTTTTTTTACAAATTTTATAATGTAGCATTTGATAAATGAACAAATAAAAAGAAGTAATTAATATTATCTTTGATTTTTAAAATGATATATAAGTATATAATTAAAAAAAAGTCATTAATATTGGTTTGAAATTTAAAAGTGATAAATAAATATAAATAAAAATTTACTTTAAAAGTGAGCATTAAAATGAACTATAGATCCTTAGTACTCCCTCGGTTTCAATTCATTTATTATTTTAAAAAAAATTTAAATATATCAAACTATCTATCATTTTATATTATCAATAAAATGTTAATTATTTTTTACTATTTTACTTTTAATGAAAATAATGATAGGTAAATTATAAGTTATTTTTTAGCATTTAAGTTTAAAATATTTTGGTAAAATATTATTATATTTTACTATATTTTAGGTTATTTAATATTTTTCTTGATCTATTGAAAAAGCTCAAAATGACATATAAAATGAGAGGAAATGAGTAATTAATAAATATTTTTCTGTTCCAAATATTTATCTACTTTGATAATTGTGTCTTGCTTTAACAAGTCTGACTAACATAGAAAAAATTAGGGTCTTAATCTCACAAATATCTGTCCCTCGTGCCAGTAATGGAATTTTTATTTTTTATTTTTTACAAATACTGTAATGAAAATTTCATCGCAAGATTTTCAGCACATGTGGTACGTGTAGTGACCACCAACTTAGAGTGTCGATAAAAGTAATCATCGATTGTCAAATATAAGTTACTTACAAAAAAAGTTTTCATGATACACACTATAAATTACATTTAAATCATTAAATAAATTTTTTATACATACTCCTTGTTAATTTAATAATGAGAGAGATTAGACAGAAGATTAAATTTATTATTAGAAAGGTATACTAAATTTTAGATAAATTTAGGAAATTTAATAATTTTTTAATATCTATGAGATAATTAAAAATAACTTATATCTAAAATTGAAATTATTCAAAAAAAATTGAAAGTAGTATTATTCTTTATCCTCCATTGAGAACCTAAAGTCCTGCATTAAAACTTGTATGGATAAAAGTCATTTGTTTGGAGCTTTTTAAAATTTTGTCACATCCTTGTCTACCCCAAGATGCGTAATTCCTATAAGATATTTTCCTCTCTAAACTTGTGCCACATGCCACTCAAATTTTTTGCAGCTAGAATTTTTCCCTTATGCATCCATCCATGCAGGAGAATGCGTGTATGTTTTATTTAATTTTAAAAGAAATAAAATTTTAAAAAATTCTCATCACTAACTCTCACACCTCCCCAAAAAATATGACCCACCCAAATGGGAAAAAAAAATAAAGAAAGAAAAGAAGGACATGAAGTTCAGGATGAAATCGCCCTGTTTTTATCTTATAAACTGTGCAATTTTATCTTACTTTATATTATATATTGATGATTTTTGGAAAAAAAAATCATCTTCAATTAAATCAATTAAAAGTTACTGTTCTTAGCCTGATTGTCATTGTTCTTAACAGTGGACAATTATCTATGCATGTGGGGTGGTTTTCTTTCGCCAATTTCCAATGCGTGTGGCCTTTCCATTTATTCTTCTTTTGAAATTATGTTTGTGGGTGGATTAGACTTGTATCAGAAGCCCACTTTATGATGCCAACCTGAGCTAATTAATTTGGGAGAGTGAATGTTGGCATGCGGTTTTTATTATTTCTTTTCCTTCTCCCTCTCTCTCTCTCTCTCTCTCTCCAATCTCCATCCTTCTCCTTCCTTCCTCTACCCCTTTTCTCATCGTCGCGCATGATGGGATATAGAGAGTTGATTTGGGCTGTTGTCACGATGGCATTCACAGGCGATGAAGAGAGTTCTCGTTGCTCTGTCCAAACTAGAGACCCTATCTGTCATTGTCCGTTCACCATACCATCGCCATTGTAGAGCTCATCATCTCGTAAATTAATCATTTTAAAACTTTCGATTTCATTTTGTGGGATCTTTCTGTAATGACTTTTATTTATGAGGTTATAATTCTGAATTGCTTTGAGTTTTCCAGTTCACGCCATGGGACCCATAGTCTAGAATTGCTTTGTGTTCTCCAATTCACACCATGAGGAATGCCTAATGCACAAAGTCGGTGCTTTTTATGGGTTCATGATAGAATTCATTCACTTGAAGGGCAATTATTATGGTTTCAAACTTGTTTGAGTCATGCAAAACTATCGAATTTTGTTGATTACTAATATTTATCATCTCATAATCGGTAGCATTATAAATTGAAATGCTATTTTTTTATCTCATTGTGTGTTGGGATCACCACCCAAAGTTTAAGTTCTCTCCATACATCCATACAAGAGTCTTTTGTTGTTTGCCTATTCCAACACAACCAAAGACTCACTTTGAGAAAATGCATCTTTACCCTGAGAAATTGTTAGGTTTGCTCTATTTTCAAGAGGGGGATAAATTGGAAAGTTTAAAATTTTTTACAAAATTGAAATACAGTAGTGATAATAAAATTTGCTGAAAAATAGAGTATAGAATATAAAAAATAGTTGTAAAGTAAATAAGGAGAGGATACAGAGATTTATTTTGGTTCAGTCTACTCTACTTTACCTACGTTTTGCCCTCAAATTACCACTTGAGATTTCTCCACTATATCTTACAAGACTTAAATGGGTTTTTACAAAAATCGTAGTGCAATTCCAGCTTGAACTTTGAGCCTAACAGAAAACTCTCACTCCTCTACACATGAGAAAGAATAAATCTCTTAGTATTTTCTCACACAAAATGCTATCTACAAGCATGTAGAAATATACAAATCAAGGTATAAAATTTTCTCTTAAAAGAGCGGATATAAAAGTTTAATAGTAATAAATGAGCTAAGCAGAAGGTAAGTAGGCTTTTAATGAATCGAAAATGAATTCTACAAAGTTTTGATGTTTATATGTTTCTCCTCTTTACCCAATAAATTAAATGAGGTTTTATTTATAGTTTTAAAGCAAAACTATTCGTTGAAAGCAAGAATTAACCGTTACTTTTAGAAAATAGCCATTCACCTACTGCATTAAATGCATTTGACAAAAGTTATGCGGATGACCTCCTTAGGTTATGCGAATAACAGATGACCGTTGGCTCTTAGTTTCAACATTAGACATTGGTTATGTGGATAACTTAGTTAGGTTATGCGGATAACGGTCATTCTAGAATGATTAAGTTTCAACTCAAGAGCATTTTCATGAAAACCTACTTAGTTGTTCGAATAACGTCTCACAAATTTGGAAACCTTTAAAGATTATTAAAATAATCTCTTATGATGTTATTCCTCGTTCTGATAACATTTAATTAACATAAACTAAGTTTTTGAAAAACACAGGTTATCAAAATAACCTCCCAAGGTTATGCGGATAACCAATTTAACAGAGGGAAGTTCAAGAGTTATGTAACATACATTATGTGGATAATCTTACTAGGTTATACGAATAACAGGCAGCACAAAACAAGTGACCTTTACTATTAAGCCCTTTATGAGAATAAGGTAAGTAACTTATTAGGAAAATGAGCTTGACAGAGCCAAGGACATAGTGCAAGCCTTAGTTATGCGGATAATCTGAAACATTTTCATGAAAACAAAGAGAGAACACTTAGAAACAACACTGAGATTGTGATTTTGTCCCCATAACTTCTAAGTGTTATGCACATAAGATAAAACTTTTCATGAAAAATATTTTAACAACATGGGCTAAACATTAATCATTAAAATAGATGTCTCATTTAATATTAGGATAAGCAGAATAAGTAGCATTTAAAGCCTAACTACTTTCTTTTACAAATGAATTCCTAAAAATGTGTGTAAAAACTCTTTAATCTTAAAAAATCTCTAACTTTGGTCTTTATTTGACTTGTGATCTTTTGATATTTGATTTCCAAACTTCTTGTTATTTAGAATCATTAAAACCATCTGAATTAACAGAAATAATTTAAACAATGAAAGGATACTAACTATTATGTGGTATGTAGTTTTCTACAACCTATTAGACTATATGTTTTATCATTTGAAATAATTGAATGCTTTGATAAAAAAGCCTGATATATTTACATCTTCTATTGGGAATTAAGAGTGATGTTAGAACAAGCTCCAGTATATTTTTGAATGCTGAATAAAGGAAATATCTCATGATAGAGGTAAGCTTCTTTGACCTAATTTTTTCCCCTAATCTTTAGGTGGAAATTTTTTATAATTTATGTGTTTATTTTAAGACCTCCTGGAGATTTAAAAAAAGTAATTATTTTCAATGCTTGACACTATAATACAACAATAATATTAATTTTATGTTATTAAGTGGGGTTAGCTACATGAAACATATAATGCTAATGGACTCTATCAAACATCATCTCTTCAGATAAATTATTTATCAAGAGGTCACGCCTTATAACTTCTCTTAGTATTCTTCTTGGTCTTCCTCTATACCTTTTAATAGGGCTCCAAACCATTTGATTAACTCTTTTTACTAGCTTCACTTATTCTCTTCTTTGTACATGCTCAAACCACCTTAAACAACTTTTCACCATTTTTTTCTCAATAGTTGCTACTTTAATTTTTTCTTATATACAATCATTTCGTATCTTATCCATTCTTATATAACCACACATCCATCTCAACATTTTTATTTCTACTACTCCTATCTTGTACTCTTATTGTCCTTTTAAAGCTCAACATTCACTACCACATAGTATCGCTGGTCTTATAATAGTTCGATAAAATTTTCCTTTAAGTTTAATAGGTACCTTAGGGTTATAAATAACTCTTGAAACTTTTCTCCACTTTAATCACCCAACTTTTATCATATGCATAACATCTCCATCAATTTCACCATCATGCTGTAAAATCGACCCTAAATACTTAAATTTTAATATTTCTGAAATGACTCACTCTCTAATTTTTATCTCTGAATCATTTCTAACTGGCTTCTTATTTAATTTGCAATGCATATATTTTTTTTTACTTCTACTCAAGTAGAAACCTTTTGATTCTAAAGTGTATCTCCATAACTCAAATTTAGAGTTGGTCTCTTCTCTTAAGTCCTTAATTAAGACTATCATTCACAAAAAGTATACACTTAGAACTTTTCTTCTGTATATGTTCTATTAGAACATCTAAAACTAAATCAAATAAGTATAAACTTAAGGAAGACTTTTTATGTAAACTTATCTTTTTAGAAAAGTCATTTGTCTTACCTCCAAGAATTCTCACACTTGTTGTTGCCCTTTTATACATATTCTTTATGGCTTAAATATAAGCAACACGAATACATTTCTTCTTCATTGCTTTCCACAACATATCTCTTTGTACTCTATCATTGGCTTTTTTCAAATCAATGAAAACCATATGCAAGTCTCTCTCTTTACTTTGGTATCTTTCAATCAAACCCCTTAATAAATAAATAGCATCTATCATAGACCGTTCTGTCATGAATTTAAATTGAATTTTTGAAATATAAGACTCTTTTTTTAGTCTATACTCAATCACTCTTTCCTAAAATTTCATGATATAACTCATGAGTTTTATTTCCCAATAATTAGTACAATCCTGAATATCCCCCTTATTCATATATAGGCACCAAAGTGCTTTTTCTCCATTCCTCATGCTTGAAACTATGATGGACAAAAAATTTAAAAGAGCAAAGAATCTTTATGAAAATGATGGTTAGCTCTTATTTACTGCTTCAACTTCATATTTCAGCACTTGGTCAGCTCTTAGCTTCATGTAATTTCACTATGGTAAATCCCTTTCAAAACTTGCCCATCACTTGGTTAGCTCTTAGCTTAATGTCATTTCAGTATGGTAAATTAATGCTTGTAAGGGATCACCCTGCAGAAAATAGAACACAAGTGTTTCATGCTGGCGAAGTATTTTTGCTTTTGTGTTATTGAAGTTATGCAAATTCCTATACTCTTGGTAGTTTTAATACAAGCTATTCTTCTTGCTTTCTAAAACAAGCAGTAATTTTCCAACTTAGGAAGGAGTCTGGGTAGTTAACATAGTTTGATTGTCATGACCAACTAAATGTGATGCCTTTAAGACTCAAAATGAAAGCACAATGCAAATTGTTGTTAGTTCTTAAGCAACGCATGCTTAATTGGGATTTTCAGATAAAGAAGAATAGTAGAATAGGAATTAAAGGATAACCATCGGCGTGCACTTTTTGCATTTGGCCTTTCAGCAGTACTTGTTCAGAGTATGTAGAGAAGGACTGCAAGGAACTTGATGTGAACAGCGGAAGGGAGAGGGAAGGGTAGAGAGATATATAGAGACATAAAGGAAGAGAGAAAAGAACTCAAGAAAGAGAGAAAGAAAATAGGAGAGAGAATAGTATAAGAATATAAGGGAAAGAAACATGTCACTGAAAATATCTTAAAATCAATAACTAAAGTCTAAATAAATTGAGTAGTAAAGTTCTTATTTGTAGAGCTTAAATATTAGTTCTATTAGAATCATAAAATAAGAGAAATATTTAAATAAAATTTTAAATAAAAGATAAACTAAATCTTAAGAATAAATAAAAGATAAAATTTAAATCTTAATAAATTTAAAATAAAATAATTTAAATATTCTAACAAAATATCTATATTTAAAATCCTAATTATTTTATGATAAAAATAAATAATTTTAATTATCTTGAAATTATCCATTTTCTATCAGAACTATTTCATTGTTGAAATTGAAACATAAACCTTTAATTCCTTTAATGTGCATGGTTGCATTTCAACTTCTCTTTTCTATTGTTTCTTTTGTTTAAAGATAAAGTTGTCTTTTTTTTTTTTAATGAATAGAATTTCCTATTGCATTTGTTATTTCCTCCAAATTTAGTTGCCTAAGTCGTATTGACATGATATATGGATGCTAAGAATGACTACTTTTAGCAAAGGTTTAACATGGACAGTAATTCTAACTAATAATGAAACTTGTATAGCTTCAAATTGTATTGAGCCCTTTGATTTTTGACATGTACTCCACGGTGGCTTCTAACTCTCCAAAAATAAAACCGATTTTAGCCACATTTCAGTATATGCTAGAATTTTATATGAAAGGTTAAGAGAAAGCATGGGCTGTGTTGCAAGCCAAAAAATGAAAAACTGAGACTGGAGGGCAGCCACAAGAAAGATTTACAATGAAAGTTTTAATGCCACCATTTGGTACCAGTAAGAAATGGGTCCAACTGCTAAGACTTTCATAATGGCCGGCTAAATGTATTTTCCCAACTTCTGAAGTTAACTACAGGTGATGTTAATATATTTTCCAAGATTATGCTATTTTTGTCTTTACAAGCTTGCCTTGGTTTCAACGAAGCCTTCTATTTGATATATGGGCGTTCATTTGCTTCTATATAGTGCATGTTTGGGAAAACTTTTATAGAAGTGATTTTGAGTATAATAGATTTTGCATAAGTGATTTTAGTTAGAATAGCTGTTGTAAAACTTAATTTATGTTTGGATGTTTTTATTTCAAAAGTGATTTTGCAAAACTAAACATGTTTGGATTATTTCAACCATAAGCACTTTTGAATGTGTAATAATATTATGTTTACAAAATTAATTGATAATTTTTACTTCAAATTATAAATTACAAATAATATGAAAGAAAGCATATAAAACATTTTTAATTTTTAAACTAAATAAGCTGATATTGTTATAAGGAACTTAATAATATAACATGACTAATTTTCTTCGAAATATTGTACAATTTGATCTCGAATTAAATCACGAGTAATATCCATATCTCTTGAAGAGGCCAGGGTTAGACTTGAGGATGATGCTCGATACTCATTAGTACGATCAGTATCTTCATGCTCAGTTATATTTTCATTTTCATAACGCAAGAACTCAGAATCTGTTTCAGATTTCCTTCTAATGAAGTTATGTATGGCCATTGTTGCACAAACTATCTGAACTTGTGTATCAAATTTGAATCTGGGCATTCGACGTAAAATTGCAAACCTATTCTTCCAAACTCCAAAAGTCCTTTCTATTGTGCTTCTTAAACTTGAATGGTAATAATTGAATGCTTCATTCGGGTTAGCAAATCCATGAGTACGTTTGAATTCTGGCAGGTGGTAGCGCTCACATTTATATGGACCAAGATATCCCGTTGGTGTTGGGTAACCAGCATCTACCAAATAATATTTACCTAATAACCAATGAAAATTTTGTGAATCAATTATGATTTCCAATGAAATAATAAAAACTTGTATTTATAAGAAACATACCAGGAGGCGGATGCGGAAAATTCATGGAAGGAGTTGTGAGGGCATTCTCAAAAACACGAGCATCGTATGCGGTTCCTTCCCATCCGGCTAATACAAAAGTGAAGCACATATCCCAATCACATACAGCCATTACATTTTGCGTTGGATATCCTTTTCTCCCAATAAATCTGGGTTGTTCGGTGGGACTAACAATGCATGGGATATGGGTTCCGTCAATAGCTCCTATAGCATTCATGAAAAATGGCCAATATCGGCAATCATGTTGTATTTTTGGTGATATATCACGAAATCTGCTATCTCGTGGCTTGATGTATCTCATTGATAGTCTAAGGCATGCTACTAAAACTTCATGAAAATGTCTACTTATGGTCTCTCCTGAGTGTTGAAATCTTTCTTGTAGCATCCTATTTCCAACCCCATGTCCAACTGTGTTTAAAAATATCGCAACCATTTCTTGCACTCCCATCCCCTTAGTTTGTTTCAATCCATGTTCTACTAATTCAGTGCAAAGTTCATCAAATACCTTCTTCTCCATTTGAAACATCTCATAACAACGCATAGGATGTCCTTGTAAAATTTCATTCACCCATAAATGACCTGTATACTGACTAGTTCTTCGTGGCTCTTTACATAAATATTTAAACGCATACAATCCAACCAGTGCACTCACCTGTGCAGCCTGATCTAAGTCATCATCAGAAGAGTCACTCATTTTATTATTTGTACCTGTAAGTTGGAAAACAAAATAATTCTTTACACAGTTGACTGTCTAAAAGTTCAATAATATTAGATAAATTTATAAGCTCCATATAAAACAAAGTTTTTCAAACATAAAAAAAGATAAAGTTCATCCACCAAAGTTCATAACAAAAAAGAAAGGAAGCAAAGTACTAAATTAAAGCATAAATAATATCCTAAATTCTATAAGCTGCCAACTTCAACCATGCCATCAATCTGTCCTTATGTGATCTCAATTTAAAAAAGATCTCCCTCTTTGTCGGGTCCGAAAGGAGTTCACAACATCGAGAATACCACTCCAGATCCATTGTGATCTCCTCTAATGTGCCTAGTTCATCCATCGCTTGACCCATAGATGTTTCAGCCTTTTGTTTTCCTCGTGACTCCTGGGCATCAGCAATTCTACTAATTGCATCAACTAGATGTCTTGCATTCGGGGCTCTCTGCTTTTTCTGTCCTTCAGAAGCTCCCACCCTTTTTCTCTTTCCCATGCTTCTTTCACTAGAGTACCCTTGCGAAGTGTTTAAGTTAATATCTCCAAATTCAGTACTGATTCCAGCACTAACTCCAGGAGTAGGATTTTGAAGTTCCTCCTCACTGTCCCCTGATCCTTCCTCTAAGTCTAAGGTAGGACGGTACACATCATCATCTTCTTCTACCTCATTAGGTAATCTTTGAGATGAGGGTGCCCATGCTTGTTGTCCAGTTGCCACCACACTTTTGAATAGAATTGTTAATTCATCTTTGAACGGGAGTCCTTTATATCTGTATTTTGCATATAGTGGATTTGCCTACATGTTTACAACCATTCATTGTTATATATTACACAATGAATATAAAGTTTATAACTCCAAATTCACAATTACATACCTCTTGCTTCTCAGCCCACCAGCTATCAGGTGCATCTACTGTATGCGTGTCAGGCTTCCATCCTAAACCTGTCTCTTTCTCAAACAATTTGCACCATGTCATCCACTCTTTTTTAAGGGAATCCAACTTATTTTTAAGTTGTCCCCTATCATAGCTCCTACCGGTTTGTTCTTTAAATCTAGAAACTATTTCTCTCCATGCTGTTTTTGTATAAGTAGTTCCATGCCGTTGCCCTTTGTGGACTTGTTGCAAGCACAATTTGATTAAAATTTCAGTCGTTTTAATGTCCCAACTTGCCTTTGCCTTATCATTACTCATGATTCTATTACAAAAACATCCATGATAAAAAATCGGGTCCAAACCATTCATGCAAACAGAAACATGAACAAGACAAGGGGGAATTAATCCAACATCATAAATGAAGAAAATATACCAATCTAACCAATACAGAGAGACAAAAACCTATATCATAAAACCATTCAAATTCAACAGCTCCAAATTGCAGCGTGAAAAAGATGCTAATCAAACATCATATCCCACAATTATATAACCACCAGTACAGCATACAACATCAGCATCATCTTCAGCGATAGGTGGAATGATTATTATATTACAAGAGAGACATTGAATCACTATCATACTTGATAAAGAACAAAATTTATTGTCAGGATTAATAGAGTACCAACAACAAATATTCTCCGTTTTGAATTACCAATGGAATTAGACCACAGCACCATAAACATGACATGTAGATAAATATATTCTCTTCTTAATTTCCTCTTTCTTCTTACGAATCCTCCCTATTGGATCTCCCATCTCATCAGCATTTGAACAGGGATTCATAAAATCAATTTTTTAATTAGTTTCAAGTTTCAAACTAAGAGAAGTTAAGGCATTATCTTAAGATTTTGTAATGAAATTCCTGCAGTTGATGGCATGAATAGCACATAATTATCCCATGTACACGATGGTCATCTTAGAAGAGAGATTATAGAAGCAATTTGTTTTTTTGGTAGGCTTGCAAGGGATCCACTTTTCATGAGAGGTTTTCCTAAAGAAATTAGAATCTCTAGTTTTCGAACAGGTTCAAAACAGAGTCCCACACACACAAAGTCACTGGATGTATAACAGAGGTTGAGAGGAAGAAGATTTCTTACCGTTAAATGCTCAGATCCAAGGTTGACGGAGGTGGCCAAGAAAGTACTGGAAGTCGCCGGTTGAAGGTGCTCCGAGGTTGAAGAAGAAGCCCCGAGGTTGATGGAGGCCGTGCTTCACCTGGTCTGCGAACAGGGGTCGCCGTGAATGAGAAGCTTCAGCAGAAAAGATACACGCCAGTACCGGATCTATAACAATGGAAGTCACCGGGTCAAGATGCTCGGAGGTTGATGGAGGCCGTTCTCCACCGGATCTACGAACAAGGGTCCCGGTGAATGAGAAGCTGAAGCAGAAAACAGACACACCGAGACTGGATCTATGACAATGAAACTCACCGGTTGAAGATGCTCGGACATTGAAGAAGAAGAACCGAGGTGGATGCCGTTGTCCACCGGATCTGCAAACAGGGGTGGTGGTGAAGAATGAGACGCGTAACCACACAAATAAAGACGCCAGGACAAGATCTATAACACCGGAAGTTGTCAAGAGGTTGCCGATGAAGGATGAGCTCCACGATGCCGGAAAAACCACACACCCTCCACCATTGAAACAGATGTTGGCAACAGAGGAGGTGCTGATGAACCCGACGGAGGAGGTGCTCGGGCAGCTCTGGGCTTTCAGAAATAAAAGAGGTAGTTATGTATTTTAATGCTGCTTACATGTATTTTAATGCTCCAACGGTAAAAAAATCTATTCTGACCACCGAAGAAGCTTTTTCCCTCAGCTTATCTTCATAATCTATTTTAAGGGACAATCACTTTTTTTTAAAGCTGTGCCTGCATTGTCCAAACATAATATCCCATTTGAAAAATCACTTCTTGGGTTCAAAACTAAGGTTTGGACTGTCAAAAAGCTTTCCCAAACATGCTCATAATAGAACTCTAAATATGGTGGGGTCTGGTGTATTTTTTGCCATTGTTTGAATTTAGTACTTTTTTCTATAAATTATGATTATAATTGACTAATAACTAGCTATTGTCAGATTGACTAATAAGTACTTTTTCTAGAAATTATGATTATGTTTGAATGTAAACTAAGTTCAAATTATAGCATTAGCACCATGCATTCGTCATCAAATGCAACATACTCTTCCAAAAATCTGACTTGTGACATTCTGATAAATATGACAACTACAAAAGCTACCTAGAATAGTTAGTTAGGGACTGAATTTCTGTTTAAAAACACAGATCTGCATGCTGATCAAGATAAGGAAATGGATGATGAAAGGGATGAATTTGTAGGTAAATTTTGAACCTTTAGTGAAATAAAATTGGAGGTGTCATTTTGAAGGAGTCTAGCTAAAGGGTTGGTAAATCATTAAAATATTGTAAACTGGCTGCAATTGGATTTTTTTTTTTATCTGTTAGGGGTGGAGTCCTTCCTAACTTGCATTATATTCTTTTTGCATGGATGAAACATGTAATAGAGGCTGTTGTATATGACTAGAGACTCTCAAAATTTAACCAATCTACATTGCTTGACTGATGCTTCCTATGAAACAAATACATTCGTACTTTCTTGTCAGGATAACTATATATACATGTCATTACCTTTTTTGGTTGTTATATTGTTGGGTTTTATTCTTCAACAAGAGATCATTATGCAGTAATTTGAACATCTTTGTAATTACCTTAATCATTAGGTGCTAAGTCCTCTTGATTATTATTTTTAGTTTACTTGCATTGTTTTAATGAAACAAGTGTTGCACTTTTGTTTTGTTCTATGTTGCAGGGAAGAATAGGGGTAAAATGTAAATGAAAAGAGGTTATTGCAAAGACATTTTTAAGTAGCACGTATTTCTTAAAGAAATTCAATGTAACACATTTTTTCATCTTCTGTTTAATGTTGATCCGTTCATGCCACTTTGGCAGTTTGCCGATTCGTGCCAGATCTTGATAGAATATGACAGGATGCATTAGACACAAACAAATGATCGAAGACTTTCTGTTTATCTCAATCTGGAATGATTGGAACCTAATATGACCAATTTCAAGTTGGTCATTGTTTTAAGCTTCAGCTATATTTATATTGCTTAGTAGCAATTCCCTGACTTATTCTATGCCCTCAATCTTTTGAAGTTGTTATTGATATTGCATTAGGACATTCCTGTTGTGGATTAATTTTTTTACATTCATATTAAACAAATATCTCTAATCTTGCAAGTATGGGGAGAAAAAAAATACTTGAAAAACCCGTGCATCACATGATTAGTTGATGAGCATTGCCATCATCACATGATTAAGGGTCTGTTTGATAGTATTTTCTATTTTATTGTACTGATAACAGTTTTGTAAAACTGTTTTCGAGAATAAGTTTTGAAAATAAGAAAATAAAAAAATCTGTTTGAATAATTGTTCTCAAAATCATAATTAGTGAGTGATAAATGAGTTATTCAAAATTTATAACTTTACCATTAATGAGGTGAATGTTTCTTACATTTTCTTGTGTTTTCCAGAACAAAAACTATAAAACACCTTAAAGGTGTTCTGAGTTTTCTGTTCTTTTATTTTTCTATTTTCCATAACAATTTATAAAAAATAGGTTTATCAGACAAGTTTTCTGAATTTTCTGTTTCCAAAAACAGAACAACTGTTCTCAGAAATAGAGCCAAACGAGCCCTAAATTCTCATTTTTTCTTTGGGGGAAATGATGAACCTTTGAAGCAGAAGATTCTTGTGAGAAAGTTGTTACCACGAACTTCATTTGATGAATATTATGTAACAGCTCTTTATGGAAATGATGATAATAGCTGTATTAAATTTTGTGTATTTAGTGTGATACTGCATGCTAAAGCACCAATGCTATGAATATATCTAATTGGGGGGAATTATAATATTAGTTTTTTTCATTTTTTTGTCCTGAAAAAATTAATTTATTTCTTCATTCGTATTAAGCAAATATCTCTAACGTCTATGTTTAGATGAATTTGTTATATGGAGGAAATTCTTCCCAAATCTTCTATGGAGAAGATGGTAATATGATTTAATTATCGCACAAGAAAATGTGTGTTTATGTTAACATTTCTATGCATGAATGTGACTCTCAATCAGACCTTTTCTTTAGAATCCCTCAACTTAATGTTGCAAACAGTTTGAGTTTGATTCTTTCCTTTAGAATTTTGGGAGTAAAGAAGAGAGACATTTGCTTGCAAGTTCAAATTAGCAAATAGTGCCCTACTCCCACCATTGAAAAGGAGAAAGAAATAAAAGAAATCTTTCCAAAGACTTTGAATTGCTATTTGTTATAGTATGTCTCAGAAATTTAATACATTGAGGCCAAAAAAGAAAGAAAGAAATGTAATATTAAATATATTAAATTAAATATTAGATGGAATTTGCCATCAAATTAGGATATCACGTTGTGTCTTGTGTTTTTAATTGGTTAGGCTAATTTTAAATGATTTTTTTATAGATATTAATTATTGATTAATTAAATATTTATTTCTATCTCTAGATGATTAGACTATTTACTCCTTCCTCCTTTTCTATGCCCCCTTACCTTCTTCTTGGAAGTGAATGTGTTATTCGATACCTAACCATGGTTGTCAGTTCATCAACTTGTAATGAGCAGGTCCTCCTTAAATATCATGTTTCTTTTTAAGTCTTAATGAGCCAGAATGTTTCTATCCATAATTAATTATAGGTTTCTTTTTTTAGCTTTAGCTATTATGAAATGACTTCTACCTTTAATTAAGTCATAAAGCCTATGATAAAACAACACAACTATAATTTAAAATTTTGGTGAGTCCATTAAATTAGAGCCCATGACCAAAAAAATAAAAAAACAAAACTCTTATCTACACTTACATGGAATGGAAGACATAAAATGAAAGATAGATGTAGACTCAAAGCAACTTTGGTACAAATGAAAAAAGAATTAATTATTCTTTAGAATGATAAGGAATATTAATTTGATTTAATATTGATATTACTTTAATTCACAACTCACTTGAATTTCCGGTTATCCTTATCTTCAACATCTCATTATTAAATTATGTACATCTGTTACTTCATTAAATTAAACATCTCATGATTATACTATTTTCATGTTATACTTACAAATAATTACTTATGTAATAATAAAATGACATAATCCTAAACAATTCTGGAATAACCAAATTAAGAAATTACATATCATATCTCAATATTTAAAAGGTACTCTCAGTGTCGCACTCGGAAAAATGTGACGGAGGGAAAAAGGAGAACAAATCTAGTTTTCGAGTGAAAACCGATTTGTGAGGAGTCGCCACCAAAATTTTAAGGAAAATCTTGGGAAACCGAATTAAAGAGGAAAGGATGGTCCGCGCAATCAAAGTTGGATTCGGGAGTCGATTGTATGTGGGGAAGGTGTTAGGCACCCCACAACACTCGTTCTTAGGAACGGTTACCTTACGTTGATTGTGTAAATTAATATGACTTAAAAATATATTTTGATTTTCTTTTATCGTTCACATGCGAGAGAAAGGTTAGAGAAAAAGAAAATTTGGAAAACAAAATAAAGAAAATAAATTAAATTGGAATTAATGATATTCAAGCAAAATAGAGAAAAATGGTTTGAGAAAACAAATTGGGAAACATTTATTAAATTAAGGGAAAAACACCAAATAAATCAGAAAATATTTATTTTTTACAAAGGCGGACTTGACCCAGGATCAGAGCCTGGGGCCTATGTACCCTGCGATGGGAATCAAAGTTCACGTAGTTCGGGACTAGAAATGCGCGTCTGTGGGTTGATATTTTTTAATTTTTGTAATAAGAGAAAGTTAATGGAAAATAATTTAACTTTTTGCAAACAAAACTATTTCTGAGATTGAGTTGGTGTGCTTTAATTTATAAAAGATAATTTAATTCCGCTTCTATACTCTTATTTTATTTTGTTCGAAGATATTTTTTTCTTTTTTGGATTTTTTTTAAATGCTTTTATTTGATTTTTGACTTTTGAAATAACATATTTTTGTACTTTTGAGAATTTTTCTTTTAAAAAAAGAAAACCAATCCATCATTGCAGACTCACGGCCATGCCTGATAAATTGATTCCTTAATTACCTGCAGAAGTTCTAAATTTCGCGGTATAAAGGTTTTATTATATTTTAAAATGCCATATAATAATTTTATTAGATATAAAATTTGAAAAACTTGTCACATTATTTTATTTTTGAAATATAGTTATTTTCTTAAAAGAAAGTTCAACTGGTACATCTGCGTGGATTCACAATCTTACGTGATGACACAGCTAACCAGAATACCTGCGTGGGTTCTGGAAATCTCACGTGGTGTGGTTACCCAATTAATTATTTCTACTATCCATTTTATTATTTTTTATTTACTTATTATTTTATATATATACATATATATTTTTTTTATGAGGAAATAAAATATTGAATGGAAAGGTCATTGGCGCCTATTATAAGTGTGCTTTCATAATACACTCGTGCAGCCCCGTAGACTCACATGGTACGACTGTTTTAGGGGTCTGTGAAAGCTTTAGAAACCTTCGTGACTAATTTTTAAAATCAAACAAGAAGAATATGCATTACAAAAAGGTATTTACAAACCTATATGATTTTGTGAGAGTGTGTGTTAACGTGCGAGTAACACAATCATAAGGTCAGGAATTGCAAACTCGTGTCTTCATTTTCTTTCCTTTGCTTCAAAAATGAAAACCCGATCTTTAAGCTTCATCCAAGCTCCTTTGATGCTCCCACGTCCACCTTTTTGCTCCTCTCTTTTCTTAATGAGTATGGCTCACTCTTTTCAAGCTTGATTTAATGCTCCCATGATGCTCACAAGAAGATAAAAGATGAGTTGGTTAATATTCACCTTAAAATTAAGCCAAGACTTCAAGAATAATACTCATTTAGAAGACCAAAACTATTATCACTTAGGAAATCCAAATCATTATTCCTTCCTAAGATATTGTCACGGATTATTCTTTCAAATCAATGAAAGAATCAACAAGCTCCCAACAACAAAAATACAGGGGATTTGAGCCAAAAATGTGGATGAATACATTCCTTTCATGCAAGAGCCAAGAGGGCAATAGAATACATAACTTGTGTATAAACCTGACCCAAAAGGAAACATTTCAAATTCACACCAAGAACCGTACATACAATTAGATGACTAGTAACCTTTTTCATGGAAAACATAGTCGAATGGACATTTCAAAGGTTTAAAAGAGCACTATATCCACATAGCAATAAATCCAAGTTTTATGACAAAAACTATGATGTATGACCACTTCTCATTGTCAACGTGCAGCAGCCAAATCAAGACTTTCTGGGTGAGAAAAACACAGTCTTTATGGTCAATTTCCAGCCTTATGACAATGTATAAACATGCTATAATCAAATTACTGCTTAGGTACAGAGAATTATGACCCTAAGGCCACTCTAAAAGCCTAAACTTACAACTGATTGGAGATGTACAGCAATAAAGTCAAAGCTTCCCTAGAAAAACTTGGTCACACGACCACCTTAGGTGTTTAAAAGCAAATGGACATTTGCAGCAACCAAACACATCATATGCAAGGTGCATTGACCTGTGATAGCCTTTCTAGGTATAATACTGGACCAGCAAGTTTGTGAAAGCAAAATCAAGCTTGTAATGTCAAAGTGAGGTGCAATGAGCATGACTTGGAGCTAGAAATAAGAACATTAATGCAACACTTAAGACATGCCTTCTCATACAACCTGAGTTGAATGGAAATTTCATTTAGCTTAAGCAAGACAAGAGAATCCTTGGCAGCACATCCCCAAGCTTTGCCCAAATGACCCAATGTGTTTTTATGATATCAAAGACCATTTAAACATAACAATAGGCATAGCATCATCCCAAGAGCATTCGGATTCACAAATAGAAATGAAGGGGAAGAAGGGCTTACTAAACCACTTTATGCTATGGGATAATCAAGCTCAATGCAAACCACCAACACCCTTGAAAGAACCCCCTAGTACCCGAAACCCAACAAGTTACAGTAGATTCCAATTATACTACCGCCTCCCAAGGTACCATACAAGCTAAAGAGATGCGGGATATGTGATTCAGCAATATATCCAGGAAGTACCCCTTTTGAACATATGCAGTCTTTATGGGCATTTTCAAACAGTTGACAGACACATTCAAAGCCAAGCAAGGGACATTGTATTTCCTATTCAGAATGCGAAAATACCAATCAAAATGCACACATGGCAAACGTGATCGAAAGCTTAAGTATACTCATAGACACTTGCCAAATACCTCCAAAGGAACACATTCCTCATTTTGAATACTAACACTCTAACATGGTTGAAAATTTGAGACTTTTTACAAATATTTTCAAAAGAAAGTATCGCACGTCACATTTTTCTGACAAGGACGCTGAAATCTCAACCAGGAATTTGAGCCCACACCAACATATAAATCAACACTCCCACCACAAACGTGACTGTAGACTACCAAGCACTTCAACTCGTTATGGCCATAGTACATAATTTCCCATCGGAAATAACGAGGCAAATAGGAATGGAAGAATGTTACCTCGGACTTCATTCGAGTTCCCCTCTGTTTTCGGTTCAGATTGAAGTTCTTTCTCACTCTCGGTCTCCATCATCCTCTGCCTCTTTTCTTCTTCGTGCCTCTGTTTTTTGGTTCCAGCTCCCTCGGACTCCCTCTGTTTTTCGGGCTCGCATTCCCTTGGCTTCACGGATCTTCGGCCTCTGGTTTTCGCACGACTCTCCTCCATTTTTTCGGTTCCTCTCCGGTTGCCCTGTTTTTTCACTTGCAGCTGCTTCCATTTCCTCTCTCCCCGTGCCTCTGTTTTTCAGTTCCAGCTCCCTCAGACTCCCTCTGTTTTTCGGGCTCGCATTCCCTTGGCTTCACGGATCTTCGGCCTCTAGTTTTCGCTCTCGGTCTATGGCTCCCTCTATTTTCCCAGTCACCAATGCTTCCTCGGTCTCAGTCTCAGTCCAGTCTCCCTCCTCTCTCAATCGCTCGCTCCGTCTCTCAATCGCTCGCTCCCTCCATTGTCTCAGACTGCTGCTGGCCCCCCTCTTTTCTTTTCATGCGTGCCTCCCCCTTTCACTCCATCGTCTTCACCCTTTTATTCTCACGAGTCCTCTCCTTTTCTTTTCTTTCGGTTCACGCGTGCTCAGCTCTCCCAACCGTGCACGTCTCCTCCTGTTTTCCTTTTTTCAGACTGCTCTCTCTGCCTTTCTTTTTCTTTTTGGTCTTCGGGTCCTGCAACCCCCTTTTTTTTCTCTTCTGTTGCTCTCTTTCTTCTTTCTGGTCTCTACTTTCTTTTTTTTTAGTTTGCTGAGGGCCCTTGGCCCAAGTCACAAGCCCAAAATTTTTTCATTTTTATCAATTATTTTTTTTTGTGTGTTTGTTTTTTTTTATTTCCTTTCTTTTTCTTTTTTATAATTATTATTTTTGTGTTATTTTTTTATTAGTTTTTATTTTATTTTATTTTATTATTGTTATTTATTATATATTTATTTTTTTTTATAAAATGCCCGGACAAAATGGGGTGTTCACACTCAGTTCTTAATGTAAGTCACTTCTAATTACCTCATTAAAACCAAGAAGAGTTTATTATATTATTAAAATTATCTTAAAATTAATGAGTTTATCATTTTTACCCTCTAATAAATACTACAAATTCAAATAATTTATTTTCTCTCTCATAATTAAATGAAGGCATTTTGAAAATAAAGTAATTTATACTCCAAAAACTCATAAAATGTGACTAATATTTAGGGCCATAAAAAGCTTCTAGAATGTAACTAATAAAAATGATCGGAGGGAGTATTCTATTCAAATACCACAACTTCCTAGATATTTCTTTCAAAAATTGCAATAACACCCATAGCACTAACACTTAAACTTCGGTAGTATAAACATTGTTTCCCCACATCTACATATCAATGACGGGCCTGTGCACTGTATTCTTTGGTCATATTTTTTTTCTAAAGTATCTCTAATTGTCCTTTTATACATGTATGTCTGTTTTGTGTTCGTTGCTTTTACTGAAAGATGCCTCTAATTAGTGTTAGTATTTAGTCAAATTGTATGTTGTCCTGAAAACTATTTGTTAAAATATGGATTTTGTATGGATAGCATTTCCATAAAAAAATCATTTTGGTTATGGATTACAGACGTTTTATATGGATAGCATTTTCATACGAAAATTCTTTGTTTTTATTACATTGAGTTTTTTCCAATGGTAATTATTCATGTTTGCCAATTCATTACCCCAAAACACCTGGATGCTATTTACACCCATAATTAAATTATTCAAGTGGCAGTTATTCCATGAGCAAACCTGCCATTATTGGTGTGGATGATACATTTTCAAAGAACACCACTGGAGATAAAACCAATTACTTGTGGTATATGACAGAATAAGTATAGATTATTTCATAGAAATTAAACATTAATTTCATCTTCCAGTCACGTCATCTTTTGCTTTCTTTTTGTTTGTGGAGTTTATTTGCTGTATGAAGACTTTAGTGATGTTAAATTAATTTAAAGTGAAAAATACATTAGCTTTACTTTCATACACAGCAACCCGCATAAAATGTTATTTAAAAAAATGAGTGCAGTTAATGGCATCAATGGTAACAGTTTGTCAAAGTTTGGTATGAAATATACATGCAATCAAGTTTCAAATAAAATCAGACATCCATTCCTGTTAAATGGTTTTAGGGGAAAAAAGAAAAGAAAAACATAGGATTTTAATAATTCTGCATATATTTATTAAGACGTGTTGCTTAAATCATGGATATTTGATTCTCCAAGTCAACAACTATCCATTATACGGATACAATCCCCTTTTTCTTCCTTTACAAATATTACAAAACATGATAAAAAAATATGCTCCCATAAACTATTAAATAAAGAAAACTAGAATAACTATCAAATCAAGGAAAAAAAAATAAACGGCCCAAAAAAATTCCAAAAGAAAAAGAGGAAAAATTGTTAAATTAATAATGTTAAACCATTTAAAACAAATCAAACATTGTGATTCATCCACAGACCACTACATTAAAAAACATATAATTAGCCTACATCTTAGTGTCCGTTTAATTTTTTTTTAACCAACATGTCTTTTTAATTTAAAATGTGTAAAGTTAAGTTAAAATGAAATGAAGTTTATCAAAATAAAATTTGAATAAAAGAAGATTTATTGTAACATAATTTATATTTGTATATTTTTTATTACAAAAATAATTTTGACAAATTGAATGTAAGACAAAAGTAAGTTTACAAATTTAAAAATATTTTCTCCAATTCATTGGTTAAAATGTTGGTTTAGAAATAAAAATAAGTTTATAGAATGAGATTTCAAATCATGTCAAACAACATTTTTCTTCTAACATTAATTTACAAACCTACATTTGGAACTGTCAATTAAAAATCAAACAGTCACTTAGTTATATTATACTAGTTTAACTAGCTTCATATTTTATAGGAAGTACAAAATGTTTATAAAAAGAATTGGTCTGTTTTTAGCTTGTAAAAAATGTGACTTAGAGTTTGAGTTTCGGTTCTGTTTTTGCCAAAGACTTTGAGTTTTTGGCGTGTATATATATAATGATTAAGGTTATGTATGTTTATTTTTATCCATGGAGAAAGGAATATAATTGATTTCTTGACCAAGATGAACGGAACTATGTTTGCCTGTTTGTAAGTTAAAAAAATTGGGTGTGATGTAGTCTGATACTTTGTAATTTGTAAAAAAAAAATTGAAAAAAAAATCTCCTTTAAATTTCGGAATAGTCTATGAACTTTTAAAATGGAAAACTAATTTTACATTTTCACCAATGTCGTTTTATCTAGTTAATTAATACTTCATGTGTCACTTAATTTTTCTTTAATTTTCTAAACTAAAAATGTTGACATTACAGACAAAGGAACCTTTCCACGTCGATTATAATCAAGTGTAATGAAGTTTAAAGTTGAATGAGATGACAAGATTATTTTGGGTCAAAATTTTAAGGAACTTAATTTTAAAATTCAAAAGACCATTTATTTACACCAAAAGTTTCCCCATTTTTTTACAGAAATCTAGTACTGTATCTAATAATAATATATTATTAATCATTAATAATGGCCGTTGAGGCAGATAAAAACACGCGACGGCACCGATTTCTTCGATGTGATGAGATCTCACAGACAAAGTCCAAAGAATTTCACTTCCACAGTTTCATTGCAATTCCTGAATAAACTCCTTATCATTTTTCGGAAATGTGCCTTTTTCTTCTTCCTAATCTTTAGCTGCCTTGAAGTTCTGCACACTTGCACGGATGACATCGTTTTCAGTGGGGACTCACTTGTCCCCCTCCCAACATCTGCGGAATCTCGCGGTTCACTCTTCAATTCATGGCCATCGTACTGTCGATTGTTCACTATCTAATCGACCCTTTTTTGGCTCCTCTTGTAGAATCAGACTTCCCAGGTTGCCGGGTGATCATGTATTGGCACGTGCAGAAGACAAGGCTAGAGGTCCTACTTCTTCGTTTCAGCCGCCTCAAGCTCCTCAAAGTTCTGACAGACAATCTGAGGTTCTTCTTCTTCTACTATATGACAGAGTTTCTAGATTCCTCACTAAATGGGTTTCTCTAGTTTATGAATGGGGATGTATCATGCTTGTTGGCAACACTGAACACCTGATCTAATCCAATTGTTTTGTTTGGAAAATTTGCTGATACCGTAATCATATGTCAATTACGATAATTTTTTTTTAAAGTGTGGATTTAGTGGGATAAGGGTAATGTTGTTGTTGTTCTATGGATTTATTGGGTTTACATTTCTCTGGAGCTTCTAGTTTGGGTTGGGAAGGACCGGGGAGTTCAAGTGTAAAACTTATATATAGTTGTTTAACTACTTGCGATCAACTTAAATGAAATTGTTACACGTGAAAAGGGGAAAAATCTTTTAAAGAACCAATTACATGTCGATGCAAAATATGCAGGTGTCATGTTTTTGTTTAGTACCCAAATTTTTTGGTCTTAATTTCTCCGTTTTTTAAGGGGTTACTTTCCAGGCGTCTTTCCCATTATTACCGGCATCATGGAAAAGAGGCGAACGTTAGTAATACTGCAAAATTTCCAGCGTTTTCCTCTTGTGTGCTTGCTTACACTGCACATAACATTACTTTGAGACTGTCATTACTTATCAGGACCTGACGCCAGAACCTAGAAATTGTGATCCATCGTGCTCACTTGATGAAACTGGTTCACAAGATTTTAAAGGCACAAGCCAGTCCAAGACTGACTTGCTTAAAGCTCTTGCAATATTTGCAGCAGCTGCAACTGGAGCTGTGGCAATTAACCACTCTTGGGTAGCTGCTAATCAGGTCCACCATTGCCCTCTTACCTGAATTTAATTCTGTATTTTTCATAATAAATTACGTGTGTTGCATGAAAGTGTTTCTAATATGCTTTAGTCTAAATTCTATTAGCTTTACATGACCTCGAATCACAGGATCTTGCTATGGCATTACTGTTTGGAGTAGGGTATGTAGGCATCATATTTGAAGAATCTCTGGCCTTCAATAAAACTGGAGTAGGACTGTTGATGGCTGTGAGTCTATGGGTGATACGCAGTATTGGGGTAAGGTCCACCATTTTTGTTTTAAGATTATCTGAGTTGTTGGTTAGTCAGAAGTTGCACACATTCTGCAGTTCTGGTTTTGAGATTTAAGTTGCACATACAATGTTTGACAATGCATAGCACAGAACCCGAAGTGGCAAGATTTTGTGTAAATCTCTGTATAGAAATGGATGCTCAAGTATTGGACACCATATGCCTGAGACAGGGATATTATTATCACGATCCTCCTTTTGGGTTTCCCAGGGGTATGTTTTCTTAGACATATTTTCCAAGGATAATGAAGCATTGACAAAGATTAAAAGTTAAAACAACTAAAATATTTGTAAGTTGCGCCTATAAATTTACTTTATCTGTCATGTCCCACAATTATAGGACCTTTTGATTATCCTGACCTGTAAGTTGAATCACAATGTTTTGTGCAAATCAATATTGATTGTAAGGATCTCCTGTTTCTCGATTTTCACATTGGATCTCTAATCTGCCACAAACTTGTGGCCATAGATATGCTAGCAAACTTATATGGCTTCTCTTGTCTCTTGCACCATAAGCTGTGAAGAGAAGTAACTGTTCGTGTTACTTAACTTTATGAAGGAATATGAGTTGCATTATTTTAATTTCATTTTTTCATTAACATGTTGAAGGATAGGGCCTTTTTAAAGGTTTATACACAACTACCACTTGAAATTGGTACGCATCAAGGAACGATCTTTGACTGAATAATATACAGAACTCTTTGGTAGAATTATAAAGATGGATGGAATTTCTTCACCAAAGGGGATTTTAGTTGGTTTGGTTCAACCGCACAGCATTTTTGGATAATGTTACCTGAAGCTCTTGTATTTGATTTCTGGATTGAAAAGTTTTCAAATATTCTGTATGCTAATGTTTGAGAATAGTTGTTGGTAAAATGTTGACATGCAATGAGATGTTAGAAAAAACATCTTAAAATTTAACAACTAGTGTGGTTCTTGTGCGTTACATAGAATTTGAGGAATGAGCCGCATTATTCATAACTTATAAATAGCATGGCTTGGCTTGTTAGAGCTTTTATATTATATATGGAATATAGTATGGTTAAGATAATGGCAAATAGGATGCTTGCTCATAATAAGCTTAAATGTTGCCAAGTACCCACTACTGCAGTATTGCTCTGCTCTCTTTAATATCAGCATCACAAGAATATTATTATTTTTGTTTGCCTTTCTAGTTGCCCATGTTTCCAGTGCATGAATTTGGAGGACAAGATTTATACCCTGTATAACCTCATTCAAAAAGATGATAGTTCACCAAATGATCTGCAAGTTGCAGATACTGATTACCACTAGTTATGTTCTCATCTCCCTTTTTTATCTCACATTGACATTTATCATGTCTCTAATTTGCCCAGCCAGTATGTCTATCATTTAGTCCTTATTTACCCTTCATTGGTTATATTTTTGCACTACTTTCCCCCCAATGGGTTGTCTATAGGCTCCTGCAACTGATATAGCTGTTTCAGAGTTGACGCATGCATCTGCAGAAGTCAGTGAAATATTGTTTTTCTTGCTTGGTGCCATGACCATTGTTGAGATAGTTGATGCTCATCAAGGATTTAAATTGGTTACTGACAATATAACAACTCGAAAGCCACGCCTTCTTCTTTGGGTGGTGAGTGCTCTATTCTGCATAGTTGCTGATTCTCAAGTATATTTTTTCCTCTTCAAATTTTGACTTATTCTTGGAAACATGGCTGAGTTGAAATCTCGAATGTTCTTCTTATCTGGGCCAAATAATTAAAGGACATAGACAACATAAGGGACGCAAATCTCCTCCTTTCAAAGACGTGTGGTTACCATTTAGGCAATGCATCAATGACAGCTAGCCTTATGATGTTTGATACTTATGAATATTAATATTCTAGAGGACTGAATAATTTTATTAATAATAGAAACACATGTGACACTGCAGAAATTAACCATCTATAATTGAGATAATCAACGCATCTATCTGACATGCTATGATGATTTGAAAAGCTTGAATATTCCTAGAAATAATTATTTTTATTTTTTTATCCTAGTTCCAAATTTTTAGTTGTTTGTTTTGTCACCAATTTTTGTCTAACACACCTCAGTTACTCTGTCTCAAAAATTAAAATTCGACATATGCTGAGTTTGCAGATTGGGTTTGTGACATTTTTCCTCAGTGCGGTTCTAGACAACCTGACATCTACTATAGTCATGGTTTCTCTGTTGCGAAAACTATTACCTCCATCAGAGTATCGAAAGTATGTGCTGTCATGCTTTTAAATTACTTTCAGTTCGATTCTTTTCCATGCACTTGTGTGCTAAATATGCTTAACTTGACTAAAATGCCACAACATGAATGAATGAGGACCTTCATGGCTTTATATATCAACCTGAATTTCAGTCAATAAAACTCTAGAGCTTGAAATGCCTTCACCTACCTTCAGCAAATTTTTTGGCATCAGGCCTTAATTTATTCATTCATGTAAAGAATCTTAGTACAACTAGTTGAGGGATCTTTGAAAATTTTTTACCATAAAGGATGTGTAATTGGTTATTTCTGCTAGTGTTTTCTGTTTATAATATGTTACAAATGGGCTGCTACAGATTTATGCATTGATTGTGTAGTTCTTGAAATTTTTTATGCATGCATTTGGGGATAGAATTTTTTGTGCCTCCATTTTATAGTATTCTCTCGTTTTTAGAGATTTATTGATTAGAGTGCTTCAATTATAACCTGTCTTTCTATGTCAATCTGGAATTAAAGATAATAAAAACCAAACTGTTATAACTAGATTGGCGAAAAAATATAATTATATAAGGTTTTCTCCAAATCTCTAGTAAGAAGTTTTAATGAAAGCTTCTTTACGTTGACAACAACGCTACAATAAAAGCTTTGGGGGCTTGGAGGGGGTTGGTCTCCACAGAATAATTTTTTCCGTAACAACTCCCTGGAGTAATTTATTTTATTATCTAACACATCTAAGCTTTACTTGTGTGATTAAACTATTCTTGTTAGAACTTGTTTCTGAGCACTCTTTATGTGCAAGCTATGATGCTCAGATTAAGCTTTTATACTAGGAGACATTTCAATGAGTTGTTTGCTGATTTCATTGTTCTCCAAAAACGCCTGTGTATTTCAAGAAATCCTGATGATTTACTGACTTGGATTCTGTTGACAGGATTCTTGGAGCTGTTGTTGTTATAGCTGCAAATGCTGGTGGTGCTTGGACTCCTATCGGTGATGTTACTACTACAATGCTGTGGATAAATGGTCACATATCTACATTGTCAACAATGAAGGTTACCTCCTGGCAAATTGTTCCATTGTGATATGTTAGTTCGGATCATGGCATAGTTTGACATGAAAATCAATTATAGTGAACTTAAGGGATCTTTTGAGGTAGTGGTTATGAAAGTATATTATTTTAATCCAAGCGCAGATTTCCTCTGTTGAACTCTTCTTGTTCCTGCTCTTTGATTACATGAACACTTCGGTTCAGTTGGTTCATTGCACATGTTATATACCTTGTATAAAGTACTGATTTTGAGGAAAGATCAATAATCATGTAAATTAGGCTGTGTAGAATAATCAAAGCATCCGTAATTGCATTTCCTTTGCTTGCAGGGTTTGTTTGTACCTTCAGCCATATCTCTTGCTCTCCCTCTGGCACTTTTGTCATTGACTAGGTACTCTCAAGGGAAAAGTACTCCAGGAAATTTGATTTCAATAATGAGATTTAGCTTAACAAATAACAACTCTGATATTTTTTTTTCTTCTGTTCAGTGAAGTTAATGGGAAGGGACACGATTCTCCCATCATCTTGGCATCTGAACAGATGGCTCCTCGAGGACAGCTCGTTTTCTCTGTGGGTGTAGGAGCTCTGGTGTTTGTGCCAGTGTTCAAGGCCCTCACAGGTTTACCTCCTTACATGGGGATGTTGCTGGACTTGGTGTGCTTTGGATCCTTACTGATGCTATTCATTATGGTGAATCTGAAAGGCAGAAGCTAAAAGTACCACAAGCCTTGTCTAGAATAGATACTCAAGGAGCACTATTTTTTCTTGGAATTTTATTATCTGTTAGCAGGTGAGTGAGCGAATGAAAGTTCTATCTCAAGTTAAAATAAGCTTTATATCATACCTGTGTGTTAATCTACTTAAGTATGTAAGAAACGTCATCAAGAATCACATTGATGCCCCTTTGAGGAGGAAGGATGTACTGTTGCTGTTATGGTAATGACTTCTGAAAGAAGTTTTCTTCTTTCTTTTTTGTTTGTTCATTAGGCTATGCTTTAAGATGTCCACAGCTGTGGCTCCAAGAGTGTGCTGTGTTCTTTGGACTGTTGCCTTTAGCCCTTTACTAGCCCTTATATTGGTTTAATATATGGCGTAGCTATTTCACTGTTCATGTTGGGGACAAATGGTCAACTTTCGTACTGACTGTTCTTGCAACATCATCTACTATAATGGAAACATTTTATGCTGCTTCAATATGGAAACTTTTCATTTAACGTCCCTTAGTTATTTAGGATGTTGGCAAGTATGATTTACTTTGCCCTTTGCTTTAAGATAGAATTTTGCAAATTTAAGAAAGTGGATTGCAGATACTTGTTAGCTTTGTGATGAGATATGAGCCGTATGACCTCTTCCTATCACTTCTTTTGTCAGCTTGCTGCTCTGAATCAAAACTAATAGTTTTGTTCTTTAGCCTGGAGGCAGCAGGGATTCTTCGGGAAATAGCAAATTACCTCGATGCTCATATTCCAAATGTCGAATTGATTGCAAGTGCAATTGGAGTCATATCAGCAATAATAGACAATGTTCCATTAGTTGCAGCAACAATGGGAATGTATGATCTCTCCTCTTTTCCTCAGGATTCAGAGTTTTGGCAGATGGTCGCATTTTGTGCTGGTACTGGTGGATCAATGCTAGTTATTGGCTCAGCTGCTGGAGTTGCATTCATGGGGATGGAAAGGGTGGACTTCTTTTGGTATTTACGGAAGGTTTGTGCCACTTTGCATTAGATTCATTCATTGAGATTCTCATGGGATTACCTTCCATTTGAGTGAGAGAAATTCATGATAGGATTTTAAAGTTTCAATATTTCATTTTTCTAGGCATGAAATATTGATCTAGTGATTTGTTTGTTTGTATAGAGTAACAGAAATTGTTCATCACTTTTGTGCAGATTAGTGGCTTCGCTTTTGCTGGCTATGCAGCTGGTATTACTGCGTATTTAGCAGCTAATAACCTCCACATCTCTCTACCCACAATTCTAGCTGATGGTCCTTTCCTTTTTGGTTCATAAACTGGGACTTGAGATCTCATAGCGTTCTTCATCATTCCTTGATCAAACATCAAACTTGGTCACAATCTGGTGTCTTCCAAATAAACTCCAGAAGGTTTAGGTTAATGAAGATTTTGGGTTGGTTCAACATGGATTATGCATTACGACACACACAAGGTTTTCTGCTTTTCTCAGTCTCAAAAATATAAATCCTGGAGTTTTCAAGTTGTGAATGTCAATGAGCGTGGCATGAAATTTTTACTTCACGAAAATGTCTTTCTAGTTCACTTAGATGTATAATGTAAAATAACACATGAGAATAAGATGAGATCATTAGGATTGATGGCATGTGATTGATGGGTAGAATCCTTTGTTCATAGAATGCTTGAGACAATAACATGTTCGGTACAATATAATCATAATTCATAATTAGGCATTTTTTTTAAAAAAAAAGTATTGTATGGAGTTTGAGGAAAAAAAATCGTATTATTCATAAGGAGTGCAGTTTGCTAATTTTAATTAATATATTAACAAATTTCTAGCGTAAAATCTCACTTTCATCCATGACCTTTTTCTGTCAAAAAATTTCTAGTAAAAACAGTTAAAGGACGGATAAACACAAATTAAATGTACAAATATGTAGAATCTTGATACATAACTGATTCCAAAAAAAAATTTCTATTAAAACAATGACCAAAGGTAGAGAGTAACAATTTTTTTACAACACTAGTTTAATTAGATTGATAGAACAAATATATTTTAGTAATTTTACAAAGGGAGCTGGAGGGTTTCAAGGTAAAAGAACATAGAAATTTTAGAAAGCTCACCTCTAACGGCCCAATATTTTGGCTTTTTTATGTCTTTTTCTTCTCACATGATAATGGATTTGAAACCAGAAGAAATAAAATGTTATATCATAAACTTGCTAGCATACAACCGTATAATAGTTGATTACTTTTGCTTTCTTTCTCCTGAACTGAGGTCTATCTTTAATTTCCATTTGTTTCCTTGCAATACAAGTTTTTTTCTGCCTTCACATACGAGGAATTTGCATCTTGTGCATGCTTTGCGAATTCATGGCAAGTTCATAAACTCTTTGCACAGTTTCATGTGGCGAGCTACATTTCATTATTACATAAATCATCAGATTATGTCCCTCATGAGTTGGAAAAATGTGAATTCATGGAGCATGCTGGCCTAGACGCAGGAAAATTGCAGAAAATTGTGACGTTAAAGGAGAAACAAAACCACAATACTGAAAACAAGGCTGAATTATTCTTTACCCCACCCCTGCTACAATTATTACAACTTGCGTTTCATGACTCATCAAAACTGAGCAAATCAGGTAGTTACGCTCAACAAAAATTAATAAGCAAAAACAGACTAAAGCAGAAACAAGTACTTCATGTTACAACTTCAGGTAAACAAACTCTTCAACAGCAGGAATATCTCCAATCTTCTTCAAAGTCTCTTTGGTAGGTTGATCATCCACTCCAATTGCCATTACAGCTTGCTTGCGAGGAGCAATCCTTCCAACACTCATGAAGCTAACATTCACATTCTCCTGACCTAGAATGCTCCCGACCTTTCCAATCATGCCTGGCTGATCCACCTGCCTGCAAAGTATAATGCTACCTTCCAAGCTCACATCAACGTCAAAAGATCCTACCTTTGTCAGATGGGGGACACCATCCTTCACACAACCCTCGACCCTAATTTCACCGGAATCTGATATGGCACTAGCAAATCTGGATTCCACATTAGCAATCTGAACCTGGATGGATTCAAGTGGATTCTCAGGTGAGCCATCGAAAATAATTCTTTCCTCAGTTATCCTTAGCCCTCTTTGTTTAGCAGTGAAATCAGCATTCACCAAATTCACAAATACACTGGATATGGGCTCAATGAGACCCTTGGTTATCATGGCACGGAGAAGACGAGTGTCAAGATCATCAGGAGCTCTAGCAGAAGCATAAGTCACCTTCACTGTTTTTACACCACTTCCTCCAGCTACCAACTGGACAGCAAGTCTACCCAGTTTCTCAGCAAGATCAACAAATGGTTTAAGCTCTGTTAACACCTGCATTAAGGAAGGCATAAAATAGAAGTTAACCCAATCCATACTAAACTTTACCACATACTTGAGCAAATACTGAAAAAAAGATTCAAATGGATCATTTTATCAACTCCAGAATTTTAAATAAGATAATACCAAGTCAAGTAACAAGTCTGGATGAGTAATTTTCCATGTAACCAATTAATATTAACTGGATTCTTAAAGCAAACTTGGGAAGCAATTAATTACTTCAAACCATTCAAGAAAGAAACAAAACTTAAACTTATTATTTTTCGAAAGAGAGCACATGTTAGAAATCCCACTAACATATAGAAACCTCAAACGAAGGTGTATCTTGCCTCATGTTATTTTTTTTTGGCCAGATCTGACTTGTTATTTAACAATTCAACTTCGAAGGAAGTTATTACCCATATTCTATTAATGAAAAGTATATGGGATAGGGACTACTACAATAATTGAATTAAGGCTTTCTATCTTAAAAAGTGAAAGGATAAAGATGAACTTCTTGAAGTACCTCTGCAGGAACCATTGGTGCATTGACTGCAGTTGAAGCAAGCTCCCCTTTCAATGCTCCAATAACAGCTTCAGCTATTTCAATGGCCACACCCTCCTGGTCAACAGTTTTGAAGGTTATAAAACAATTTAGTTATGAGAGAAGGTAATGAACTTTAGCACAAAATGTTTGCTAAATAAACCTGAGCTTCCATGGTACTAGCGCCAAGATGAGGTGTTGCAGTAACATTCTCATGGAGGACCAACTTGCTGTCTTTTGGAGGTGGTTCCTCTGTGAAAACATCAAGTGCCGCCTGAAACAAAAATGCAATTATTTACATCCCCTATAGTGAATTATTAGTGCTTTTAAATATGAGATTGGCAAGAACCTGAGCTACAATTCCAGCATCCAGAGCCCTAACAAGAGCTTCCTCATCAATGACTCCTCCTCGAGCAACATTAATTATTCGAACTCCTTTCTTCATCTTAGCAAAAGTGTCATCATTAAGAATCTTAGATGTAGCAGGAGTAAGGGGCATGTGCAAGGAAATGAAATCTGCAGTAGCAATGGCTTCACCAAAGCTCACAAGCTCAACACCAATTGCACGTGCGCGATCTGCTGGAGTATATGGGTCATGAGCAATGACATGCATACCAAGCCCCTTGGCACGGCGAGCAACTTCAGAACCAACCTTGCCAAATCCCATGACAGCAAGTGTTTTGCCCACAAGGGATACTCCCACATACTTATTCCGTTGCCATTTACCTGAATTGAGCATGGTATAGATAAATCAAGCAGCATTCATTTTATTGACTACAAGTTAAAGAGAGACAAATGTAGTCCGTATAGCTAGCTACCAATGAAACCAATCCTTGGGAGTGAAGAACATACATTGAAGTAAAAAAATATCCTTTCTATTATATACGTCACCTCTGTATCAGTGAGGAAACCGAGCAGATCCTAGCTAAAGTATAAAAATGTTTTTCATACAGGCACCTTTTTAGCGGGAAAATATTCTATCGAAGATGAAATGAGAAAAAAACACTTCCTGGTTTGAAAATGAAAAAAGTCGAAAAGTCTATTCAGTATATAAAATAAAAGTCTGTGAAAGCAAACAGAAAAACGCCAAGAATATACATAAAAGCACTTTAGAAAAGCACTAACTCAAAATTAACCTTAATTAATAATTAATAGATATGATCTTAAACCAGGTTAAAAAATGTTGGAGTTAGACAAATACAACATATAGGTATACTACCATAAAATGATCGGAAGTGTCACAAACCCCCAAATCAAACATCAAACTCACACATATAAGCATTTCACTCACTGACCAGCTTTCAAGGACGCATCGGCTTGAGCAACGTTCCTTGCCATAGCAGCCAAGAGCGCGATCCCATGCTCGGCGGCCGCAACCGTATTGGCCGTGGGTGCGTTCACCACCAAACACCCATGTTCGGTAGCAGCCGCCAGATCCACATTATCGATCCCAACACCGGCTCTCCCAACCACCTTAAGCCTTCCCCCGGATGACTCGAACACTTCACGCGTTACCTTGGTTCCACTACGCACAATTAACGCATCGCAGAGCGAGATCTTGGTGCGGAGGTCCTCAGGGCTCAAATTATAGGAGCAATCGACATTCGCGTAGTCCTTCAACAGCTTAAGCCCAGCTTCACCAAGCTTCTCCGCTACAAGCACGGTTGGCTTCGCATCGAGACCAGCAGAAACCATCACCAGAAGAGGCCGCGCGCCATGGCGGCGGTGAGGCCGGAGGGAGACCGAGAAGGCTGAGGATAAAGGGAGCTTGGAGAAGAGAGAAAGTGATGGATTTCTCGGCGATGAAAGGCGAAGGGCTTGTGAAGAAGACGCGGCAGCCATTGTAGCTTCGAAATTGCGTCGAAGTACAGAAACCAAGATTTGATTTCGGCTGGCTAGCGCCGAAAGATGAGTAAGGTGTAGGAAGAAGTGGGGGAGAAGTGCCTTTTATAGGTGATGCGAAGAGTTAGGAAAGGAAGTGAGTTGCACGCGCTTTTGAAGCGAACCCAGGTAGCACAGTAGGACAAGTGGGAAATGAGAAAATGGCAAGCTCCTTTTTTTTCCGCCTGAAATTGGGTACTAATTTTTTTTGGGCCGAAGAAATAGGACTGTATCATTACTCTTAACTCCCCATGCATTTGCATTTGTACGATGAGTTTTAATTTTAAAAAAAAAAATTAAACTTTTCAAAAAATAAATTAATTCTTCACGAAAAAAAATTAATTCTAAAAATAATAATCACATTAATTAATAATTAATAAATGAACAATGAAGAAATAATGCTTACTCATTTCATTTTCATATTAATACCTTTATATATTACTAGTTATATACTACTTATATTATTTAATGTAAGACACTTTTAATAGAATTAGATGTATTATAAATAAAAATTAAAATTATTTAATTATTTTAATTTTTTCTAAAAAATATAATATTTTTTAAAATTATTCTTATTTAATATTTTTCTCTCTTTTTGAGATATATTAAATATAGATAATTTTTTAAAATGTATAATAAATATTAATTTATTACTGTAAAATATCTTATATTTAAGATTAAAGTAAAAATTCTATAGTTAGGACTGAAGGGAGTGCATATTAAAAATTTAATTTAAAAATATAAAAAGGTGAGGTCCATAGCTGGTTGTGATTTATGAAGAAAGCATGTAAGTACTCTGTTGATACATTAAATATGCACGTTTCAGTTGTTTAATTTTAATTTTTATTCTTATATGATTCATTGAAAAAATATTGATTTATTTATTTAGTAGTTTCTCATTAGTAATTAATAGAATGAAAATAAGACAAATATGCATGCTTAAAATAGTCATTACTTTCACCATTGGAATTAGTAGAGAGGGATCCATCCAATTTCGAAGAAATTGAGTGTACTTTCCGTTTTATATTATAAGAATTTTCATAAAATTCCTCTTGCTTCATAATACTATAAGACTTATTATAAGATTTAGTGAAATATTCAAGTTTTTTTTTTAAAAGAACCCCTCATAAATTTATTCTACTGATATACTCTCTTTTAATATTTTGATTAATGTGAATGATGGTCATTTTTTAGTCAAAATAATTTTTTTATAAAAATCGCAACTCCCAACTGATTTTAGTTATCTTTTTAATATATGTGATTTTTTGTAAAACCTCTTATAATTATTATGGAAGGAAGAAAGAATATTGTAAGATGAAAGATTGTTGGGTAAAAATGTTAGAATCCAAGGGCATGCTTGGTTCTGTTTTTAAAAACGTTTTTTCTGTTTTTGAAAATAGAAAAATAAAAAAACTTATTTGATAAACTTGTTTTTTATAAACTGTTCTGAGAAACAAAAAAATAAAATAACAGAAAACTCAGAACAACTTTAAGGTGTTTTATAGTTTTTATTATGGAAAATATAAGAAAAGGTGAAAAACACCCACCTCATTAATGATAAAGTTATAAATTTTGAATAACTCATCTATCACTCACTAATTATGATTTTAAGAACAATTATCCAAATAGATTTTTTTATTTTCTTGTTTTCAAAACTTGTTCTTAAAACAGTTTTACAAAACTGTTTTGAGAACAATAAAACAGAAAATACTGTTAAACAGACCCTAAATTATCTAAAAATACTTTATTTTGACAAAATAAAAAAGAGATAGGAAGAAAATGATTTTTTTTCTTTTTATCTCATAGTTGAACTCATATACGAGTTTCGTTTCATAAGTTGAATTGGTTAAAATATATATATATACACACACATATAGGCCCTATTTGATTCTGTTTCCGAAAACAAGTTTTCTATTTTCAAAAACAGAAAATTCAAACAACTTGTTTGATAAACCTATTTTTTATAAACTGTTTTGAAAAATAGAAAAATAAAATAACAGAAAACTCAAGAAAAACACAAGGAAATGTGAGAAACATCCACCTCATTAATGATAAAGTTATAAATTTTGAATAACACATCTATCACTCATTAGTTATGATTTTGAGAACAATTATTCAAACAGATTTTTTTATTTTCTTATTTTCAAAACTTATTCTTGAAAACAATTTTATAAAACTATTTTTAAAAACAGAAAACAGAAAATACTGTCATACATGCACATATATTCCCTCCATTGTCTTACACTCATCCTATCCGCTCTCAACAAGGAATGGCTTGTAATGGTTCAGCACGCATACAGAGAGGGGAATAGGATCGCAGATTGGGTCGCGAATTTCGCTCACACTCTGGAGAAAGGGGCTGTTTATTTGGAATTTTGGATACACCATGTGTTGCTGACTCAGTTGCAGTTTGTTTTTCCTGTTTTATAGGACGTTAGATCTTTTGATCTCTTGTCTTTCTTTTTTTTTTGGATATGTCGGAAAAAAGTCAAAATCGCACTTTTATTCATAGATAAAATGTATAATAAATATAAAAAAATAAAAATGAGTTTTCTTATATTAAATAAAACTTCAATTCAATTTATTGAAAAGTTATAAATTAGATACATATATATTTTTAAAAATATACAAAAATTATCCCTTTTAAAAAGTAATTTGTATTCATTAGAAGAATAGTCACTGATATAAAATGCTATCAATGATACTCCCTCCTTTCTAAATATAAAATATATTCTAATTATTATTTAAAATATAAATTATTTTAAGTTATTCAAAGAATATTAAATTATTTTTTAAAATTTTACTCAAAATATTTATGATAAAAATAAAAATTAAAAAATATAAGTATGGTAAGAATATAATTTAGTGGGAATAATATTACAAGATATTAAAATTTTACAAAAATCAAAATTCTTAAATAATTTCCAGCATCCCAGTAAAATAGTTTAAAATAACTGAGTAACTGTTATAGTTAAACACGTGGGATGGTGGGGCAACTTGGGAGTAGGTGGGAGTGGAACTTAATAGCAGAAAGTTTGAAACCAAGCATAGAATTGAAGTAAAGGGCATCACGCGCTGCTTTGTCGCGTGGAAAATTACGCGTAAATCTATGATTTGTGCTTCTCAAATCCAACGACATTTTGATATGTCGTATATAAAGTGTATTTCTAATTTCCCATTTTCTTGGGTATAAAAGTATAATTCTACTTTGTGACGAACATCAAAGAAAGTATCTGGTATTGCTCGGACCATGTGGTTCCCAAACACCATGCTTATGCCTTTTGGGGTTGGTGAGGTTATATTTGTATTTGTATCCCTTTATTTTAATAAATTATGTAGGAAGTAATTTTCTTGTGAATAATATCAGCTTGATTACATTTTGAACTCTGTATATCCCATTTTACTAGCATGTAATGAGTCATATGATTCAAGCTGTTATTAGTAGAGACCCTTATGCTGTCTGTGATACAGAAAAAAATAAATTTGAGAAAAGGAAAAAAAGAGAGAAAGTATAAAAGTTACATTTCATATATAACAAAATTGAATTTATTTGTTTTATAGTTTTTACTACAACAAAATGATTTTATTGGAAAAGAGAACTTTTCATATTTATGGAAGAGGGTTTTCCTTTCCCATTTTCATTCTTATGATTCATTAACTTGGATATCAAGCAGAATTTAGTGTCCATGTCCCATGGAGATAATTAATACTGTACAATCTCTTCAAACAGTGATGTTTTCCGCTATTTGTTAACCGGTGACTGGCATAAAAAAAGATCATACCAAGGACTTCATCTTATTTTGAAGAAGGTGGTTGACAACATTTCAACCACATAAAAATCTTGAAAGGCTTTCAAAAACTAAAACAAGGTGTAAAACGTGACAATTTTCCTATGCTTATGATCTGCTGCTTTAGTTTCACCTGTGAAAACCAACCAAAATGCAAGTATCACTGTGTAAAAATTAATCCAAAGAAATTTTCACCATTACAGGATTGGCAGCAAGGAACAAAACATTGATCGATGTCGTAAAAATTGTTTGTCATATTATATTACAACATTAGATAAAGTGAAACATGTTGGTATGTTTGGTACACTAGAATTTGAAACAGTCAAACAAAATTGGCAAAAGAAATTCACCAATATGTGTGTTTGGTGTCATGTTCTAAAAGTAATTTTCTATTACTACTCTTTTTGCTAATGCATAGGATATCCATAGTTATTTTTGTTCATTTCACCATTTTGAACACAAAATTGAGACATTTTCAGATAATATATATCTTATTTAAAAAAAAAGATATTTATATAAATTAATAGAGAATTATATCTTCATGTTATTCTTGTAATTAAAATATGGGTCAATGCTTTGCATGGAGTTTGAGGTGAAAATAAAATGACTTGTGAATAACGCAACTTCTAATAAGTCATATATAAAAGAAAAAATATATAGATAATATTTAATGAATTTTTAATTTTAACATTTTAAATATATATCATTTAACCCAAACTCAATTAAAATGATCTCAGATTAATTGTTGACGTGTGAGTTAATTTTATTATAATATACTTAATAAAATATGAGAATTTATATATTTGTTGCATTAATTAACACAATTTTATTCAATATTTACAAAGCCGACGTATATTAAATTAATCTTTTTTTATTCAACTACAAAATCAATCAAGATATTATAATAAAATAAAATCTCATATATACTATTGTAGATTTACATTTCATCCAGGTGAGCCTCTCATATTAATTAATCTTATCTTATCTGAGCTTGTTTATATATTTATTACGTGAATGAAGTCTATTATTGCGGTGCATAAATCAGAAGGAAGAGAGGAAGAAAGAAAGAAAGTTGTGAGATGGATGAGAAAGAGCGAGAGAATAAGAGAATGGGTGGGTTTGATCAGATGCCAGGGTTTAGATTTTACCCTCAAGATGTTAAACTTGTGAGGGATTATCTTTACAGGAAAGTGAGAGGCCAAGAACTAGCTGGTGACGGAGTAATTAGAGAGTGTGATCTTTATGCATGGGAGCAAGAATCCATGGGAGATCTGGGAATGTGGTGAAAGCACTTCATGATGAAGATCTGTATGTGTTTAGGTTCTTGGGAAGGAGAAACTGGCGCTAAAGAGATTAAGATTAATGGCACTAATTAATGCATTGGATTCATGAAGAGGTTTCGTTTTGAGAAGAGCCATATCAATGAGGATGGGATATGGATCACGCATGAGTATTCTCTTCATCTCTCGCTGTCTCCTTCTCACCCACAACTACAAGTGAGTATTTTTCTGTATCTTTTTTTTTTTTTACTATTTATCTGATCTTCACTGAATTATATTCGAATCTCTCAACATAATGTTTTCCATTTTCTAAAAAAAGAAATTGCAATATTTTCCTTTCTTTTCTTTATCTATTTGATGCAAAATATCCTTTCCTTTTTTTGGCATATTATTTTTTATCTATTTATTATTTTATATTTAATTAACCTGCATAGTATGCACAGTATGCTTATATTTGGAGACTCTATAGTATATTTTATATTACACTATCTTTTTTGTTTTATATGAGCATATTTTGGCTCAAGAAAAGTAATCTTTTTTCCACCAAAAAAAAAAAAGAAAAGTCATATTTTATATTAATTTGGCACTTCTGTTTTGTTCCTTATAATTACTTTTTTTTTTCTAAAGATCATTTTAAATTGTTTAATCAAAATAATTTGAAAAATATTAAATAAAAATTGTATATTTAAAATAAAATATTAAATAATTTCACATTTTAAATAAAAAAGTTAACCAATTTTACATCCTTTACATATTCCGCCTTTACACACACTATTGCAAAAAGAAAAGACTTAGCTGGTTAAACTTATATACTTAACGTATTTGTATCAAATCAAATAAAAATATATAGATTATAAATTTAAAAATAATTTAACAATACAAATAACCAAAGTTAGTTATAGAATACATAATACATAGAAAAATCCACTTTTCCTGATCCGATTAGATAAAAGTATCTTAAGTATATAAATTTAACTATTTAATTTTTTTCCATTGCAAAATAACTTTTCTAATATATGCATACTTTACTTTTCTTATTTATTTACCCAATCAAAAATAGATTTCATAATGAAAAATACTTATATACTTTTTTTATATGTTTTTTTATGTTATTTTCCAATTAAAAGTTAACATGTGGATTATTTTTTAATACATTATAGATTTAGTCATTAATTATATGTTAAAAGTATTAACTTCTTAAATCTAAAAAAAAATTAAAAGGTGTACATGTTAAATTTTAATTGAAAATTACATAAAAAAAACATATAAAGAAAAATATATATATTTAATCCTTTTATAACATGGTTAGTAGGGATAGAAATAGGCCAAGCCTTCAGACCGCCTACGGTCTGGTCTATTTAAGGCCTGACCTCTTTCCTAAAGAGGCTAGGTAAAGGCTTTCAATGAAGCCTATTTATATAAATAGGCCTGGCCTATTTACTTAAAGTCGGGCTTGAAGCCTACCAGGCATACCTGTTTATATATTTTTATATAATATAAATAATAATATAATATATAATTTATATAAAAGATAATATAATTATATATAATTTATTATATAATTTATATTAATTTTATTATACCCAATTATTTTTCTAACTCTGAACCTATCAAACTAAATTCTCTCTCAATATTATTTTGCTTGAGTTTCGGTCTCCTAAACCGAGAATCTGAGATTGAGAAGTGTGACTGAACCCTAGCTGTCTCCTCTCTTCTCCTCACCTTTGCCTCTGATCTAAGCTGAGCACCAACTTCGAGTCCATGTCCCTATGTCCTGTGGCCAAAGCAGAGAGTCCATCATTTCTCCTCTCCTCGCCTTCGCCTCTGAGCTAAGCTCCAACTTCAAGTCTGTGTCCCTATGTCTTGTGGACATGGATCGTAGCTTCAAATTGTCAAAAGGTCTGGTGACTCTGGTCAAACTCGTTGCCATAGCTTCAAATCTTCTAGAGGTAGTTGTGAGAGGTGGCTTCGAATCTTCAAGAAGTGGCTTCGGATCCCTGTCTCCCCACCTCCATCTTGGCTTCTCCCCACAACTGTGAGAGATAATTGCAAGCTATGAGCCTCCATCTATCGCTTTCCTCTCCCCGTCTCCGGTAGCTCTGACTGTCGAGTGGTATGTATTTTCTTCTCAAGTTCTTAACCCCTTCCTCTTGCTTGTTTGATTTGATTAATTTGTACTGCTGTGATTACTAAGTCAATAATGTTAATGATGCGAATTTTATGGATTTTATTCTATTTCAACTTTATATATATATATATATTAATTTGTATATGGTCTTGTCCTTTACTGGTATTAGAGTTCTTGGTCGAACTATATTGTTGTGTATTAGAGTTTTTGGTCGGACTATATTGTTGTGTTTATTTGCTTATAAACAAGTTGTTTATCTGCTTTCTCTCTTACTAGTTCTTGGTTAGACTATATTGTTGTATTTGAAATTGTTTGATATTGAAGTAGGCTTTTAGCAAGCTTATGTTTAGGATTGTTTGATATTAATGTAGGTTTTAAGTAGGCCTCAGGCCTACTTAAAGCTTAAAAGGTCTAAGTTTTCAAGCTTATTTAAAGACTTACTAGTTTAGTAGGTTTTTAAATAGGTTTTAGGTCAGGTCAGGCCTTTCAAAGGCTCAGGCTTGAGCCTAAATAAAGGCTTGATATAAGCCAACAGGTTAGGCTTAGGTTTAAGGCCTGCCATGCAGGCCTGGCCTATTTCCACCCCTAATGGTTAGTAATCCAATACTTTCTTTTATTTTAATCCAACAATTAACTAAATCATTTAATTTTTTAAAAATAATAAGTGCATGCTAATAATAATATTTGTTGTAATTTACAGATAAGGGATTACATTATTTGTTGGATGAGAAAGAATGATAGAAGTATTAAATCACAGAACAAAAGAAAAAAAACCTCAATCTTCTCAAGTTACAACAGAGTTAGAAAAATCAAAATCAAGAAAACTACAAAAGGAGAATAATGCACCAATCAAAGGGTATCATCATCAAAACTTTCCCCATGTGGATGAAGAGAATCAACAAACAATTCAACATCTTCCTTTAGATCATAAAGAGAATTAAACAATCCCAACAAAGAAGAAAGAAGCAGATGATAAGGAATTTTTCAGTACATATATGAGAAAGAATCACAAAAGTATTAAACCACAGAACAAAAGAAAAGAGATTGACTCTTATAAATAAGTTACAAAAGAGTTAGATAACTCCAAATCAAGAAAACTACAAAGAGACAATATGTCACCAAACAAAGGGCATCATTATCATCATAATTTTTCTCATCTTTGTGAAGAAAATCAACAAACAATTTAAAAGTTTTTGGCTAATCACTCATTTTTCATTAACACAATAAATGACTTTATACAACATAGATACCGTGATCCCAAAATTAGCGTATCTTATCTTAAAGGGATTCGTTCTAGGCAAGATAGCACACAGATAATACATTGAGAATATATAAAACATATTACAATATCTCAACATAATTAACAAGAATCCCACGTCATATTAGTTAGGATGCTGAATATCTCTTCATCCCATTACTCCCCTTCAAGTTGGTGCATGAAGATTTGTAATGCCCAACATGGACAGCAAAGACATCAAGCCATCTTTTCCAAGTGGTTTAGTGAACATGTCGGCAAGTTGGTCTCATGTCCAGACCTTGCATGGTACAATCTCGTGAGACTGAACTCTTTCCTGAACAAAGTAACAATCCCTCCCCACATGTTTAGTACATTCATGGAAGACTGGATTTGCAGCAATATGAAGCGCAGCCTGATTATCATAGTATAATGGAGTAGCATCTGTTTGTGTGAAATTAAGTTATGAGAGAAGCCAACAAAGCCACAATATTTCACTCACGGTAGCAGCCATAGCGCGGTATTTAGCTTCAGTTGATAATTTGTACACTACCATTTGTTTCTTAGTTCTCCAAGAGTTTGGTGAGCCACCAAGTGATATAAAATGACCAGTACAAGATCATCTCATCATAGGGCATCTTCCCCAGTCAACACCACAGTAGGCCATAAGTGTTAAAGGCCCCAAAGTAGTAAGTGTTGAATCAAGAGTTTTGATGATGTTAAAACCAACACCCAAGAGCTTGGATTGAAGATATCAAAGAAGAACAAAGCTGGTTCAAGTGAAGATTAACTGAGTATATGTTGTTAGATCTTTTGTAGGATCTTTAGTTTTTGATATAATTGGGTAAAAGATTTTGATTTGAAGAAAAGATGTTTTCAAACTTTGATTTTATGTTAAATCTTTGAACATTTGAAAAATACCTTCAAATAGACGAAGGTTGAAAGTTTAAACTGAACTGTCAAGTTAGAAATTCGAACTTTGCCTTTGGAAATTCGAATTTCAAGCTAAAACTGAATAAGTCTGAAGAGACCGCTCTCTGTCAGACGAATTTTGGTTGTTCAAAATTCAAATTTTCATCTAGTCTGAAAAGAGGCCTTTGTAACAGACGAACTTCACACTTTCAAAATTCGAATTTCAAGTAAAATGAAGTTTGTAAAAATCAAAGAAATTCGTCTGAAACTATGATAAAGTGCATCTGAAATCAAAACGAAATTCAGTTTGAAAAATGCTCTCTGACAGACGAATTTTGAAGTTGCAACATTCGAATTTTCATATAAGTCTGAAAGATGCTTCTTTACAACAGACGAACTTTGAGTTCTCAAAATTCGAATTTCAAGCAAAACAAAATTTGAGAAAACTGAAGAAATTCGTCTGTAACTATGTTAAAGTTCATCTGAGATCAAAAGTGATTTAAGTTTCAAAACTGCTCTCTGACAGACGAACTTTGAACATTGAAATTCGAATTTCAGAAGCTAAGTTCTTAAGTCTATTTAAATGAAATATTGACATACGAATGATAAGAACTTGCAACATTCGAATGACAAGATGAGTCTGAAAAGAGTTTCTCTGACAGACGAATTTTGCCTTTCCAAAATTCGAATTTCAAAGAAAGTTATCTACTGTGGCCCTTTTTAGTTCAATGAACAGACGAATTTTGGGGATCCAAAATTCGAATTTCGAAGGCACTGTAGAAAATTGAAAACACTGTTCATACTTAACCGAAAAACTTTCTTCTTGAAAATTCGTATGTCACATTGTGAAAATGTTTTGTAAGTTTCAAAATTTGAATTTCACTTTATGAATAGACGAACTTCGTGCTGTAACGTTGGAAGCTTTAATCTACGATTCCTTCGAAATTCGTCTGTTGGCCAACCGAAATTCGAATTTCAGTATGTCAGAAACATTAAATGCGGTTGGTAAACGGATAGTTTTTTCAGAGTAACCGTTGAATAACTTCTCCAACGGATAGATTTAGTCTCTAACGGATATTTGAGACCTAAATCTATAAATACAACATCACTTGAAGTTATGGGGAACGAATCAAACTTGTATATACTGAATCTCTGCTGAATTTTCTTCTCAAAAACTTTTACCCTCTTAACTTCCAGACTTGCACCAAAACTTTCATATCTACTCCTTTCAAGAGAGTTATTTCATTGTAATCAATCTACTCTTCATCTGGAAGATAGATTTACTTGTGAGGGATATTCACAAGGGGATTGGGAAGCACACAGTGTAAGTGCTTGGAGAGTTTGAGAGAGAGCTCAGAAACAGAGCAAACTCGTGTACTGTGGCCTTTGCAAGAAGCCCATTGAAATTCTTGCTGTATAGTGGATAAATCCCAAGAGGTGTCTTGGGGACTGGATGTAGGTCAAGTGGAAGGACCGAACCAGGATAAATTACTGAGTCTTCTTCTCCCTATCTTTACTTTTCAGCTTGCTCTGTTTTACGCATTGTTTTCATTATACTATGATATCTTCACTTACTTCACTTTGTGCAGAAAAATTTCAATCTTCCCAATTCACCCCCCTCTTGGGAAGTCAGCCTTGCTAACAAGTGGTATCAGAGCCCGGATTCCCATACAAAGGAACTCACAGTCCGGGAATTAAGATGGCTGGCTTTGGAGAGAGTATACTCCCTGAAGGGAACAATACTAACAGACCACCAGGCTTCAGTGGAGAGCATTATGGGTACTGGAAAATGAGAATGCAGATCTACCTCCAATCAATTGATCTTGACATCTGGTCAGTCATTGAAAAAGGGGATTTCATTCCAATGGCTCTAACTGAAGATGGAGGACACAAAGAGAAGCTGGAAGCAGAATGGAATGATGAGGACAGAAGGAGAGTCCTACTGAATTTCAAAGCAAAACACTGTTTAGTCAGTGCCCTGAATCAAGATGAATTTTACAGAGTCTCGCAATGCACCACTGCAAAAGAAATGTGGGATACTCTGCAGATTGCTCATGAAGGAACATCTGGAGTCAGGGAGAACAGACTGAACACGTGCATTGGAGAGTATGAGAGCTTTAGAATGGCTGAAGGAGAAACTGTAAAGGAGCTACAAAAGAGATTCACCCTCATTGTGAATCAACTCAAAAGCCTGGGAAAGGAATACACTCAGTCTGAGAAAGTAAGAAAAATACTCAGAGCTCTCCCTCTGGAATGGCAGCCCAAGGTAACAGCTATAGAAGAAGCCAGAGGAGAATCTATGACTTCTGTCACAGCTCTCTTTGGCAGCCTTAAGGAATATGAAGGAAAAATCAAAGCACTCAAGGAAGCTGGGATGGACAGGAAGAAGAAAGGCCTTGCCCTCAAAGCTGCTGATGAAAAGGAAGAAGAATCTGATGAAGGAGATGATCTGGATGAAGAAACTCTGGCAATGATGGTTAGAAAATTCGGAAGATTCTACAGCAAGAAGAAAAACAAGAGATTCTTCAAGAAAGGAGCAGCTGGAGAAAGCAAGAAAGAGACAAAAGAACCTGTGACTTGCTATGAATGCAAGAAGCAGGGACACATAAAGTGGGACTGCCCCCAATTCCTCAAGAAACAAGAAAAGGAAAAGAAAGCTGCTGATAAGGGAAAGAAGAAGAAGGCCTACATCTCATCTATATGGGGCAACAGCTCAGATGAGGAAGAAGAAGATGAGGATGAGATTGCCAACATTTGTCTGATGGCACTTGCTTCTGAAGAAGCCACACCCTCATACAGCAGTGATCAGGAAGAAGAGGTATATGAATCTGAACCTTCCTATTCTGAATTACTAGATGCATTTCATGAGCTTCATGATGAATTTATCAAAGTTGCTAAAGAACTAAAACTAGCAAAGAAAAGGATAATTAAGCTGGAGTCTCAAAGCATAGTTTCTGAAATTGCCTCTTTACCTCCGACTGAATCTGTCTGCTGCACCTCATGCACTGAACTCAAGCAAACTAATGATTATCTAGTTAAAAGCATGTCTAGGCTCACTAGAGGTAAAGATATGTTGTTTGCCTTGATGGGGAGCCAAAGAATATCACAAGGAAAAGCTGGTCTTGGCTATGATCCATGTGCAGTCAAGGAAAAGATCAGGAAGAAAAATCAGAATATGTATATGAGACATTTTGTGCATGCTAACAATAATAAAAAGGAAAATGATGCATCACCTCACATTGAAACATATGATCAACCCAGGCATGCTAAACAGAAGTATTATTTGCATTGTTTTCTTCCTACCACTCAATCTAGCAGCCCATTCATTACCTGTCATTTCTGTAACAAAAAGGGACATATTTCCAGTTCTTGTGCATTGAAGAAAAATGGGCTAGGCAGGAAAACTGAATGGGTTCCCAAAGTTGCCTCTGCATCTAGGGAATTACTCACTGACCGAAAAGGACCCAAGCAAATTTGGGTACCTAAAAGAAAAACATAAACTTTGTTTTGCAGGTCTGTCTCAAAGCTAAGAAAAGCAACAAATGGTATATAGACAGTGCCTGCTCAAGTCACATGACTGGTGATAAGGAGAAGTTCATCACCCTTAGAGACAAGAAAGGAGGAAAGGTGACCTTTGGAGGTGACCAATATGGCGAAATCACTGGTATTGGAATTGTGAGCAAAAATCCAGAAACATCCATTGAAGGGGTGCTGTTTGTGATTGGCCTCAACCACAACTTGCTAAGCGTGAGTCAGACTTGTGACAAAGGAAACTGGGTGCTGTTTGACTCAAAGTTTTGCCTGGTCATCAGAAAAAGTGATCACAAAGTAATTCTCAAAGCTCAAAGGGATGGTAACTGTTACACTATTGACCTTGATGAACTTCCTCCCTTGGAGTCTGTATGTTTGATTAGTCAGAATAATGACAGTTGGCTATGGCATAGGAGATTAGCTCATGTCAACATGAATCAATTGTCTAAACTGATTAAAAATGAGCTAGTAACTGGTCTTCCTAGAATATCTTTTGAAAAGGATAAAGAATGTGATGCATGCCTAAGAGGAAAACAAACCAAAGCATCCTTCAAATCTAAAAATGTAATAACAACAATAAGACCACTTGAATTGTTGCATATGGACTTAATTGGACCATCTAGAGTGAAAAGTCTTGGTGGTAATCTGTATGTGCTTATAATTATAGATGATTACTCTAGATTCACTTGGACATTGTTTCTTTCCTCTAAAAGTGATACCTTTGATGCATTTGTAACCTTAGCTAAGAAAGTGCAAAATGAGAAAGGTATTTCTATTGTGTCTATCAGGTCAGACCATGGAGGAGAATTTGAAAATGCATACTTCCTGGAGTACTGCAATGAGCATGGAATTGACCACAACTTCTCAGCACCAAGAACTCCTCAACAAAATGGAGTGATGGAAAGGAAGAACAGAACCATTGGAGAAATGGCAAGAGCGATGCTAAATGAGAAGGAACTCTCTCAAGTGTTCTGGGCTGATGCAGTGAATACAGCTAGTTACATCATAAACAGAGCCTACATCAGACCAATCCTTGGGAAGACCCCTTATGAGCTGTACAAAGGAAGAAAGCCAAATTTGTCACACCTCCATGTGTTCGGGTGCAAATGCTTCATTCACAACAATAGGAAAGAAAATCTGGGTAAGTTTGATGCCAAATCCGATGAAGGTATATTCTTGGGCTATTCAAGTAGGAGTAAGGCTTATAGAGTTTATAATAAAAGATCAAATATAGTAGAAGAATCAGTGCATGTAGTTTTCATTGAAAATGAAGCTGTGTCAAAACATGAAGATGATCTAACTATCAATTTTGAAAAACTGGGAATTTCTGACAAAAGTAAAACTGAACCTCCAAAGATATCTGAATCTATTGATATAGAGGAAGATATCCAGGAGCAAGAGTTTAATGAAGAAAATATTGAAGAAACAACTCAAGAACTCCCTAGAGCTTGGAGATATCAAAGGAATCACCCTGTTGATCAAGTAATAGGGAATGTTCAAGAGAAAGTTAAAACCAGAAAACAGTTAAGGGATCAAATGCTCAACTGCGCTTTTATTTCTCAAATTGAACCTAAATGTGCTGAGGAAGCCTTAACTGATGATTACTGGATTCTAGCTATGCAAGATGAATTGAATCAGTTTGAAAGAAATCATGTTTGGAATTTAGTTCCCAGGCCCAAAAATCATCCTGTTATAGGTACCAAATGGGTTTTCAGAAATAAACTGGATGAATCTGGAACAATAATAAGAAATAAGGCTAGACTGGTTGCTAAAGGGTATAATCAGGAAGAAGGTATTGATTTTGAAGAAACCTTTGCACCAGTAGCTAGGCTAGAGGCTATAAGAATACTGCTAGCATATGCATGCATGAAAAATATTTTACTATATCAAATGGATGTAAAGAGTGCCTTTTTAAATGGATATATCATGGAAGAAGTTTATGTAGATCAACCTCCTGGTTTTGAAGATTCTACTAAACCAAACCATGTTTACAAGCTGAAGAAGGCTCTTTATGGTTTAAAACAAGCCCCTAGAGCATGGTATGAGAGGTTGAGCAATTTTCTAACTGAACAAGGGTTTAATAGAGGCAAAGTTGACACAACTTTATTCACTAAGAAAGAGAATAAAGATTTACTGATTGTTCAAATCTATGTTGATGATATTATTTTCGGTGCTACTAATGAAACTCTCTGCAAGAAATTTTCTGAGTTAATGCAGGGAGAATTCGAGATGTCCATGATAGGTGAACTCAACTTCTTCCTTGGACTGCAAATCAGACAGCTTGATGATGGCATCTTTCTCAGTCAATCCAAGTATCTGAAGGAGCTGCTAAAGAAGTTTGAGATGGAGAATGCCAAGCCAATGGGAACACCTATGGCTACTGTAACCAAACTAGACATGGATGAGAATGGAAAGATGTTTGACATTACTCAGTACAGGAGAATGATTGGATCTCTGCTGTACCTAACTGCCAGCAGACCTGACATTATGTTCAGTGTCTGCATGTGTGCAAGGTTCCAATCATGCCCCAAAGAATCCCATGCAACAGCTGTGAAAAGAAATTTTAGATATCTTATTGGAACATCACAAATGGGTCTTTGGTATCCAAAAGGCAATGGAGAAGACCTCAAAGGATACACTGATGCTGATTTTGCAGGATCTAAAACTGACAGAAAAAGTACAAGTGGAACCTGTCAGTTCCTTGGAGGATCCCTAGTTTCATGGTTCAGCAAAAAGCAAAACAGTGTAGCCTTATCTACTGCAGAAGCTGAGTATGTTGCAGCTGGAAGCTGTTGTGCCCAAGTCATCTGGATGAAACAGCAGCTTGAAGATCTTGAGATCAAAATAAAAGAGATACCAATCATGTGTGACAACCAGAGTGCCATAAATATCACCAAGAATCCTGTCATGCACTCAAGAACAAAGCATATTGAAGTCAGGCATCACTTCATAAGAGATCATGTTCTGAAAGGAGAAGTCAGATTGGAGTACATCCCAACAGAGGATCAATTTGCTGATATACTCACAAAACCTCTGCCAGAAGACAGACTTTGTAAAATAAGGAGAGAATTGGGGATGGTAAACCCCAATGAACTGTAAGATGTTTTCATGCAATTCTGTCATTAAAATTTTCAATATCAGAATTAATTCTAACTTGAGCTTCGGAGTATGTTTAATCTAAGCTGCAGGTGCTCCCTGTGAAAATCAATGGCAATAAACTTGAAGAGTGGAGCACGTCAGAATGGAACAACCAAAAAGTGGAATGAATAATGTAAATCCTAAGTTTTGGATCCATTCTGTAAGTTTTTAAAGATGAAATTCGCATTTTACATGTATGTTAAACGGATTTTGCTTAATAAAATGTGCTTCTGACATGGTCAATATGGTCAACATTCGAATTTCAGTTCACTAACAGACGAACTTCGGCATGTTATGCCCTGGAACAGTTCTCTGTAATGCCTCAAAATTTGTCTGTTGACACTTGAAAGTTCAAATTTTCAAAATCAGAAATTTCAATATTATGGTTGTCCATCATTGCTGCACAATTTTTTTATCTCCTAACATGCGAATGTTGGACAATCTTTACATAGTTAGAAAATTCGAATTTTCAGTTCAATATTCGTCTGTTGAAACATGTCCTACATGCTGAATTGTTAAAAGATGCAGCTCTGCCTATTTAATTCGTTCGATTGATTGATTGTTTGATTGTTAACTGCCTTTCTCTATTCAACATTCGAACTTTGTTAGAACAAAATTCGTCTGTTGTCCTTGTATTGCTTGTTTCAAGCCACTGTCAGAAGAACTTTCAAGATGAAAATTCGTCTGTCAGTAAGCTATGCTGAACGGTTTAACTTGTAACTGCCCAAAGTTCAAATTTTGACCCCTCAAAATTCGTCTGTCAGACGGTTACACACGTTAAATGCTACGGTTTTCCTCAGAACAGACGCAGCCCTATCTGTAACCTCTCTGATTCCGTTCTGATTCTTTCTTAAATTCTCTTAACTCCTGTCCAAAAACCGTCATTCTTCACCAATTAAATCTCCATTCGCATCCTATAAACCCTTCCTTGTCAACATTTTGCTTCATTCCACTGAAAAATGGCGAGAGTAAAGATCCCTGGAGCAGGACAAGCTGGAACTCGGCCAAAAAGAACTGCTAAATCCCAATATGCTACAAAAGAAGGAGAAAAATCCAAGAGAAAGGCCGAACCCAGTAAAGCTACCCCTTCTAAACGCCAGAAATCTTCTTCCAAGGCAGATTCTCAGAAAACTGGGCCTTCCTTTTCAAAATCTGCAGTCCCTTCGGGTGAAACTGCTGCTGTGGCTTCCTCCTCTTCTACACAATCTGGAGAATTTGAACTTACCACATTACCACTTTGGAGCACTCCTGAGATTCAAGAAGAGTTTTCTGCCAAGTTTTCAAGCAAAAAGGTAATCAAGCCTCACTGTGTAAATTTGGAGCAATTTTTGATATCCAACAACTTTGATGCTGCATTATGGTTGATAAGATACAAAAACCTGTTGGAAATTGCTGAAAAATATGATGATGAAGTAGTGAAGACTTGGTATGCCTCTCTTCAATATAACAGTAAGAAAAGGAAATGGGAGGTCACTTTAAGATCTAGGACCATCTGGCTTGCTGATGAGACAATCAATGAAGTTCTGGAAATCCCAGGACAAGATAGGCTGAAAATTGACATTACAGCCTCTGGATACATGGATGAGGCAAGCACAGAGGATGAAGAAGGAGGATCCTTCCTGAACTACAAAGAGAGCACTATCTTGGACACCTTGTTCAGAAGAAGGGAAAACAGGCCAACTATAAATCTATTGAAGCCCACAGACCTAAGTGTACAACTCAGAATCCTGCACTATATAGTGTCCAGGATCATATTCAACAAGGGTGGCAGCTGTAACTTGATAACAAGGGCAGAGGCTCATGTGATGACTGCTATCATTCGTGGGAAGCTGATTAACATGGGTCATATCATCCTCCAGAGAATGATAAAAGCAAGGGATCAGAGGAAGGATTCCACACTCCCCTATGCTGCAATTATTTCAAGAATCCTGCAGCATGCTAGAATTCAACACATTGAAAAGGGGAAAGGGAAACTCACTGAGGCATTCAAAGAAGAGGAACTGCAAAGGATGGGTATTGAACGAGATGAAGGCAGATGGGTTGGAAAGGGAGCAGGGAAATCTGAAGATCTGTTCTTTGCTGCTGATGACTCCCTCCAACAAGAAGGCACCTCTGAGGCCCCTAGCAAATCTGTACCTCAGCCTTCTCAGCCAATCCCATCTCCCTCCAGGCCTACTCACCCTCCTGCCACTCCCTCCTCACGGGCCAAGCCAACAAAGGTCACTGAGTTGTTTGACAGTCTGTCAACACTCATTCTCAGCATAAGAGATGAGCAAAATGCCAAATTTACTCATCTACAAGATCAGATCCATCAGTTGGCTGTGAACATGAAGGTGGTGGTTGATGCTTATGAAGATATAAGGAATGCTATTCTTACCACTTCAGCTCCACCTCAGCCTGGTGTCCCTGAGCCTACTCTATCTCCAACTCCTGAGCCTCCAAGCCCCTTCGAGTTTGCCTCCTCTGACCATGATGGTGCTGGTGCAATGAGAACACCAAGTCCTGGTCCACCCTTGGACTATGGATTGGAAGAAGAAGAAGGACTTCAGCAGACAAGTCCTCATGAGCCCATGCAAGAAGTTGCTCAGGAATCAATTCTGTCCACTCAAGAATCTGAGCAAGTTGAAAAACTGGTGGCAGCCATTTCAAGCTCCTCCATGCAAGAAGATGTGAGCACTGAAGAAAGAAGCATTGTACCTGTTGCTGACTATGTTGCCATTGCTCACAATGCTTTACTGGAAGCTCAGAGGAAAAGGCTGGAAGAAATGTTTCCTCCTGCTAAACCAGCCTCATCTTCTCTTGCTGCTTATGGGCTATCAGAAGAACAAAGGGCTCAACTAGCTCTTTCCAGACAGGCAATGCAGGAGCTGCTGGAAGTCTCTGACGAGGAACCAAGCACTGATCCCCCAGCTGAAATTCCTTTTGCTCCTGTGCCCCTTCGTGCTATTCCTGTCTCTCAGATCCCTCCTCCGGCTGACTTTGTTGGCCTTCCTGATGATGCCAAAAAGGGGGAGAAGTCTGGGCAAACTGGAAAGACTGGGCAAACTGAAAAGACTGCTGCTGAGCAATCTGGAAAAGGAAAAAGGAAATCCTACAGCAAGAAGATCAAGACAAAGAAGAATTGATTGAAATTTCTTGTTGTACTTTGTATTAGTTTTGTTGTTTGGAATTTGTTGATTGGACTGTCTCTGTTGTTTGAACTTTGCCTTATTTAGCTCTGTATAAGTAACTTTTGTTTAAATGGATGAATTCCTTGTTGCAAAGTTTTGTGTCTTAATTCTGTTGATATCTTATGCATATGTTGAGGGGGAGCTTGTAAAAGCAAACCCAAGTACTAATCCAGTTTGTAAGTTGTTTTGTCATCATCAAAAAGGGGGAGAATGTTGAATCAAGAGTTTTGATGATGTTAAAACCAACACCCAAGAGCTTGGATTGAAGATATCAAAGAAGAACAAAGCTGGTTCAAGTGAAGATTAACTGAGTATATGTTGTTAGATCTTTTGTAGGATCTTTAGTTTTTGATATAATTGGGTAAAAGATTTTGATTTGAAGAAAAGATGTTTTCAAACTTTGATTTTATGTTAAATCTTTGAACATTTGAAAAATACCTTCAAATAGACGAAGGTTGAAAGTTTAAACTGAACTGTCAAGTTAGAAATTCGAACTTTGCCTTTGGAAATTCGAATTTCAAGCTAAAACTGAATAAGTCTGAAGAGACCGCTCTCTGTCAGACGAATTTTGGTTGTTCAAAATTCGAATTTTCATCTAGTCTGAAAAGAGGCCTTTGTAACAGACGAACTTCACACTTTCAAAATTCGAATTTCAAGTAAAATGAAGTTTGTAAAAATCAAAGAAATTCGTCTGAAACTATGATAAAGTGCATCTGAAATCAAAACGAAATTCAGTTTGAAAAATGCTCTCTGACAGACGAATTTTGAAGTTGCAACATTCGAATTTTCATATAAGTCTGAAAGATGCTTCTTTACAACAGACGAACTTTGAGTTCTCAAAATTCGAATTTCAAGCAAAACAAAATTTGAGAAAACTGAAGAAATTCGTCTGTAACTATGTTAAAGTTCATCTGAGATCAAAAGTGATTTAAGTTTCAAAACTGCTCTCTGACAGACGAACTTTGAACATTGAAATTCGAATTTCAGAAGCTAAGTTCTTAAGTCTATTTAAATGAAATATTGACATACGAATGATAAGAACTTGCAACATTCGAATGACAAGATGAGTCTGAAAAGAGTTTCTCTGACAGACGAATTTTGCCTTTCCAAAATTCGAATTTCAAAGAAAGTTATCTACTGTGGCCCTTTTTAGTTCAATGAACAGACGAATTTTGGGGATCCAAAATTCGAATTTCGAAGGCACTGTAGAAAATTGAAAACACTGTTCATACTTAACCGAAAAACTTTCTTCTTGAAAATTCGTATGTCACATTGTGAAAATGTTTTGTAAGTTTTAAAATTCGAATTTCACTTTATGAACAGACGAACTTCGTGCTGTAACGTTGGAAGCTTTAATCTACGATTCCTTCGAAATTCGTCTGTTGGCCAACCGAAATTCGAATTTCAGTATGTCAGAAACATTAAATGCGGTTGGTAAACGGATAGTTTTTTCAGAGTAACCGTTGAATAACTTCTCCAACGGATAGATTTAGTCTCTAACGGATATTTGAGACCTAAATCTATAAATACAACATCACTTGAAGTTATGGGGAACGAATCAAACTTGTATATACTGAATCTCTGCTGAATTTTCTTCTCAAAAACTTTTACCCTCTTAACTTCCAGACTTGCACCAAAACTTTCATATCTACTCCTTTCAAGAGAGTTATTTCATTGTAATCAATCTACTCTTCATCTGGAAGATAGATTTACTTGTGAGGGATATTCACAAGGGGATTGGGAAGCACACAGTGTAAGTGCTTGGAGAGTTTGAGAGAGAGCTCAGAAACAGAGCAAACTCGTGTACTGTAGCCTTTGCAAGAAGCCCATTGAAATTCTTGCTGTATAGTGGATAAATCCCAAGAGGTGTCTTGGGGACTGGATGTAGGTCAAGTGGAAGGACCGAACCAGGATAAATTACTGAGTCTTCTTCTCCCTATCTTTACTTTTCAGCTTGCTCTGTTTTACGCATTGTTTTCATTATACTGTGATATCTTCACTTACTTCACTTTGTGCAGAAAAATTTCAATCTTCCCAATTCACCCCCCTCTTGGGAAGTCAGCCTTGCTAACAGTAAGCAAGATCCCTTGTCCTTGTGTAGCTTTCAAGTAATGCAAAACTCTCTCTGCAGCTACCATGTGACTACGTTGAGGTGATGCAACAAATTGGCTGAGAATGTTCACAAAATACATAATGTCTGGCCGTGTAACTGTGAGATAAAGAAGACAGGCAATTAAACATCTCTATCGACCTGCATCAATTTCTTCATTGTCCTCTTCCAACATTAACATACAATTTTGTTCCATGGGAAATCTACTAGGACGACATTCCTCCATATTGGTTTCCTTGAGAATGTCTAAGACATATTTTTGTTGACTAAGCATGAAACCTTTTGGAGAGTGCACAACCTCAACACCCAAGAAATACTTTAAAGGCCCCAAATCTTTTATGCTGAATGTATGATGGAGATAGTCTTTGACTTCACATAACTTGACCTGATTGTTCCCAGCAAGTATCACATCATCAACATATATTAAACCAACCATGAAAGCATCATTGGTTTTGTAAATGAACAACAAATGATCAGCTTGGGATTGTGTAAAACCAATACTTCTCAATGCATTAGTGAATATATGATACCAAATACGTGATGCTTGTCGTAGTCCATATAGAGATTTTTGGAAACGACAAACTTATGTCTCCACCTTTTGTGCAAATCCTTGAGGTATCTTCATATAAGTTTCCTCATCCAAATCTCCATGAAGAAAAGCGTTGTTTACATCCAACTTATGCACATCCCAGTTGCCCTTGGCTACCACGACAAGTAGACAACGAATTGTGACTAGCTTGGCGACCGATGCAAATGTTTCATGAAAATCCTCTCCCTCAATTTGAGTAAAAGCCCTAGCCACAAGCCTTGCCTTGTAGCATTCCACTTCACCGTTTGGTCTGTACTTCACTTTGTAAACCCATTTAGAATCTATAGCATGCTTTCCTGGTGGCAATGACTCCAAGGTCTAAGTACCATTTTGCTCAAGAGCTTGAATTTCCTTACGCATTGCATCTCGCCAGTACTCATGTCTCTTGGCCTATAAGTATGTCCTAGGCTCATCTTGGGAACTGATGGCCACTAAAAATGCTTGATGTGAAGAAAAAAACTGATCATAAGAAATATATTGAGATATTGGATGTGTTACCAAGTTGCCCATGGGTGGAGTAGAGTTTGAACATGCAACGGAGGGTAGTAGGTCTACCTCATAATCTACAAGATGCCTTGGTGTCCGTCTAATATGTTGATTTGGTCATGGTACTTCTTGTTCATCTTTCATGAGACATGCATCATCAATATCTACAACATTATTTCTAGCTTCATCATTTATCCATTTTTTCTCACTTTTATTCTGCACAACATCATTGCTTCCATCCTTTTTAAGCATAATTTTTTTGTCTTCAACAAATTCTTGAACATCAGCTACTTGTTGGAGCTCCTTAAGTGACCTTAGCACATTTTCATTCTTAGGCTTGTAGGGATATTCCTCTTCCAAAAACGTGACATTTTTGGAAGTTAATAGTTCTCCCTTTTCAACATCATACAACATATAACCCTTTTGTCCATGTGGATATCCCACAAAACACAGGCTCTTCCTTTCTCATTAAACTTATCTTCCCTCTTGGGATTATATGCATACGTCTTGCAGCCAAATACTCTTAAATTTGCATAGCTAGGCTTCTTTCCAAACATTACCTCATATGGCATCTTATTCTTCGTAGTTTTGGTTGGAATTCAATTGATCAATTATGTTGTAGTTAGTACACACTTGTCCAAAACTCCAATGGCAATGCAGCGTGAAATCTGAGAGCTCTTGCTGTCTCCAAAACATGACAATGCTTTTTCTCCATCACATCATTTTATTGTGGTGTATATGGAAATTATGTTTGGAGAAGCATTCCTAGCTATTAATGGAACTCCATCATGGCCTTTGATTGAAATTCTGGTCCTTTGTCTATTCTCACCTGTTTTACTTTCTTGCCAAATTGAGTCTCTATCATTTTAGCAAACACAGATAAGTAATGCATCACATTTGATTTATGTTTCATCAAATAAACCCAGACTCCCCTACTAAAGTCATCAACAATAGTGAGAAAATAATGTGCCTTAATGAGTGATGGAATCTTATATTTTCCCTAGATATCACAATGTATTAAATCAAAACAATCTGTTATCTTTATTGAACTTTCAGGGAAGCCTAGTTTGTTTAGCTCTTAGACAAGAATCACAACATTTGATTTCTTTATTATCAATGGCACTGAAATTTAAATCAATTTACCTAATCTTATCTTACGATACCTGTCCTAGCCTCCAATGCCAAAGCTCCATGCTTTTAGCTTCTTTCACCATCATGACCATACCCTCATATTGCACGGGCTCAAGCAAATATAAGCCATCATAGCATCTACCCGGATTCCTCGTACACAAGTCCTGAATCACATAGAGTTTAGCAACAAATATTAGTGTACAATTCATATCTCTTGTCAATTTACTAGTGGAGATTAGATTACATTCAAATCTTGGTATGTATAGCACATTGTGAATTTTCATGCTGTTAGGCAACGTTACTATGGCAACAGCTTTGACCTCAATGCTTTCTCCATTTAGAATTTTCACAGGTGGCATCTCGACTTCTTTGACATCCTCATGCAAATCTCGTTCGCACGTTATGTGTTATGATGCTCCACTATCAACTATCCAAGGTTTATTACCTTTTCCATTACTTATCACGTTTGCAGAAGGTTGACTGTAAGGGTTCATCATCTTCTAAATAAGATTCTCATTGTCGAGGCATTGAATCAATTTGTTGTATTGCTCAATATTAAGTCCAAGAATTGGACTCGTGTCTATGCTTACATGGGCTACTATCGACCTATTCTTCCTCTCCATCTTATCCCTTTACTCTTGCGGCCCTCTCTTCTGATTGGGTGGATACCCAATTATTTCATAGCATCTTTCTTTTGTGTGTCGAAGCATGTAACAGTGTGTGCACTTGTGCACTTGGAAAGCACTCATCTCCACCGATGGTTTCACAGTTACTGAGATGTCCTTTTGCTACTCATTTTCGGCCACCAAATGATAAGCATGGCTGATCCTTAGCAATAGCTTGCTGCTCAAGATTTGCGTCTTCATTGTTCCAAAGGCCTCATCCAATCCCATAAGGAACTCTTATATATGTTCCCATTCCCGCATCTTCACCAATTATTTTTGCATGTCACAACTATAACCTCTACACGTACACTTTGGCCAAGGAGAGACTGACTGTATCTCATCTCATAAATGCTTCAATTTGGTATAATAGACTGGCACAAATTGCTTCTCTTGCCATAACAAGGTTATGGCTTGCTTGGATTCATACGTCCTCGGTGCACTTCCTTTCCCGAATCTCTCCTCAAGGTCCACCCATATTTCCCTTACTATCTTAGCATACCACACACTGCACCTTATCTCCTTACTCATGGCACTCTTTGACCAGCCCTTGTCCATGGCGTTACACCTCATCCAATGTCCAAGGTCTGGCAAGTTCATCGCAAGCATTTGAATGGTTCCATCAACAAAACTAAATTTATTTTTGGCAAATAAAGCATTGCTTATGTCGTTTATCCATTCCCCATAATTTGTCTTACTCAGTAACTCACTCACATAAATCTGTCCTGGGTTGTCAAAAGCATGGATATAATAGGGTGACATCACATCCATACCTATGACTTGAGTTTTAGACCTTTTAGCTTCACTTATTTTCTGTTCTTAGTTCCACACGGTGGATCTAAAGTACCAGGTTACGCTTTGATACCACAAAGTTTTGTGACTAATCACTTATTTTCCATTAACACAATAAATGACTTTATACCACATAGATACCGTAATCTTAAAACTAGTGTATCTTATCTTAATGGGATTCGGTAGTAGGCAAGATAACACACAAATAATACACTGAGAATATCTAAAATATATTACAATATATCAACATAATTGACAAGAATCCCATGTTAGATTATTTAGGATGTTGAATATCTCTTCATCCCATTACAATTCAACAAGAGAATCAGCAAGGAATTCAACAACATCTTTTGGATCATAAAGAGAATCAAACAATCAAAGTAAAGAAGAAGAAAGCAAATGTGTTCCTAAATTTGGATGATGAGGAAATTTTTAACATACCTATTTCAAATATGCTGGATGATCAACCACACTTTTTCGATGAGGAATTTTGCTCCTTTTTAGATCATAATATGTTGGATGATGTGGAATTGTTCTCTTGGATGGACACATTTTTCAGGTATCATATTAATATCAATTAATATAAGCAGTGTCTTTTTAACATGTATGTTTTTTAATTTTTATTTTTATTTATATATTTATGTTTTAAATGGCAAGTATATATGTATGTTGCTACAGCGAAGAGAGAATAGAAAAGACAATCAAAGAACACAAGAAGGAGATTTCTATGTAAAATCAACTGGGTCAAGAAAATCAACAAAGAATTTAGCAACAACAACATCCATCAAGTAAAGACAATCAAAGAATCCAACAAGGAGATTTCTACTCAAATTTGGATAATGTGGAATTTTTTCAATGTGCCCATATCAAATATGCTAGATGATCAACCATCATTTTCGAACATGAGACAAACTCTTTTATATACAACAATTTTTGCTCTTGGATGGACACATTTTCCTGGTATAATATCATTAATTAATAAAAGCATTGTCTTTTTAACATGTATGTTTATTACTTTTATTTTCAATTTCATTTTTATTTAGTTGTCTTAAATGACAACTATGTATGTATGTTTTAAATGATTCACCGTCTTAATTACTTGATCAAGATATTATGTGGTATGTCTTTCGACTTCCTCTAGTTGATTTTTAGTTACTTGGGAGCTTTTGATCATTGTGGACTTACATTTGCGAGCAAATTTGTAACTTTAAAAGCTAAAGAATGGGATTTCACCCTCAAATAAGTTTCTAAAAGATTATTTTTTTGTAGCTAGGATAGGTTGGGAGGGGAAGAATTTCGTAAAATAACTAAAAAATTACAGAAAATTCATATCTGGAGCAATTATACGGATGACGTGTGGAGTGTGTGAAGCCCACGCACAGGGAGTGTTTCTAGCCCATGGTAGGGCCACCGGTGATGACATTTGGTGGATAGGCCGAAGTCCCTCCAGCAAGATAAACGACGATGGTCATGTGATGAATGAGTGTTTGTAGGTAGGGTTATTTGGTATGAACAGCGAAGTAGGTAGGGTTTCTTGCGACTTTTTAGATGGGTTTTGGTGAGGGAAGTGTACAAGGGCGTGAAAAACCTGCTCTGATACCAAATTGTTGTAGGACAAGTGAGGGAAAGATAGAAGGTAGATAAGAAAAGGAGAAAATTAAAGAGAGAAAATTCACTTACAAAATCTCAAATAATATTCAATTAATAAAGAAAGAACTGAGATACAGTGAAGAGTCCTAAGACTTATTTATAAAATCTCAAATCTTAATCTAACTAGGATCCTAAAAGGAAAAAATAATTTAAATATAAACAAAAGATAAATATTAAACTAAATTATATCCTAAAATATAAGATAAAGATAAAATTAAACAAAATAATCCAATTTTAAAAGATAAAATAAATTAAACCTTAATAACCTAATAATTATTTAAAATCTTAATTATTTAATTATCCTTTTTGCATCACGAATTCTATAAGAAGATAGATTTCTCATCAACTTTAATAAGCACATAAGCAAATATTTAACAGACCAAATAAATGGAATGTATAAAGATAAATGAATAAAATCATTAAAAGCTTCTAGATTAGCTTAAGAAGATAAATACTGCTTAGTACTTTGTAGGCAAAAAAAATTCTTACTTTAAGGGTATTCATAGCAAATTCTAGAGCAGCATTTTTTTTCTGATAGTCCCTTCTATATCTGGGAATAAAGGGTTAGACTTTAAAAAGGGAAAGTAAGGTGTACCTCCCCACAATGCAGCAATACTATTAATTTGATGTGGGCATGTACCTTGAATGGAGTCACCAAATTAGCAACATTGCAAATCATGAAAGCTTCACCTTGTTGAAATCCCAAAATATATAAGGGACAAACCCTAGAATTTGCATAAGCAATGACCATGAATTGTTCTTGGACATGTTAGTCAAGAAAAATTGGCTTCACTAAGAGACAAATTGAAGCAAAAGACCAAAAAGAATAAATGAAAACCCATAAATCAAAACAAAATTAAATGCATATTGCCTAGTCAAAAGGGAGGCTTAGGACATACACAAAGTAATTGCCTTTGGTGATTGAACCTGGGCAAGATTTTGGAAATGCTCCAAGTTCCCCTAATAAAAGCAGAATCAACCTTGAAGAATTTTATTACTTTTGTGACTTTTAGAAGTAAAATGCTTGTGAACAAAGCATAACTGAAACTTACATATTTATTCTTTTTAAAACTTAAGATCCTGTTCTTCATATCATTAAATAGATTATACCCTTTTCAACTTTTGTCATGGTTTATATATTGCGATGTAAATCCTAAAGGCCCCATGGAAGCCTTCAAATCTAGAGTTTTATTTCTCCTACAAACATATGAACAAGGCACTGAGCAACATAACAGAAGGGGTTTTATGGGATCTCATCACTATAAAAACAAATCATTTTATTATTCTTACTTCTTACTTCAAATTGTTGTTTTAAACTCTAAAGAGAAGTAGAATTAGGAACCATCAGACCACTAAGAATTAAAATTGAACAACGAAAAACCATGTGATTCATTACATTACCCACAAACGTATTCAATATATAATAATGATTAAGGGATTAGGACTTATCAAACAAGCAATGATTTCTCAAGCTTAATCAAACTGCAACCTATACAAAAGACACATCAAGATCAACAACCTTATTTTCCTTTTTAGTTTATGTAATTTATACAATGTTCAGGGGAGCTTCAAACTTTTTACCATTTAATATATGTAAGAAGAATAAACAAGTCCTATATTAATAATTTTTTCACCCAAATAATTTTAACTCAGAGCAAAGCTACCTCTTATTTTAAACAATGGCAGTTTCAGACAACTATAATGACATTTGGTCCTCACCACCAAATAACCAGGGGACTAATCATGAACAACAACTCCATACATTAAAATAGACTAAAGAAGCTAGCAAAGTAAGCAGTTTAACAATGATTACTGTTTGAGTGTATACCATAGGAAAGTTGACTACTCACCTTAAACCCTCCAATGATCACAAACAAGTTAGCTCGATTTTCCATGTTTTCAACTTAAACTAGAGATTTGTCAGGACAATAGTAGTATAATTAGCTTATTCGCAAAACTAGAACAAAATGGGCATCTAAGAGATAAATCATACAACACAACAGAAATACCATTGATCCCCTCAATGTAGCTCGATGAAGCTCAATGCAGGAATTGGAGGGTAAGGGTAAAGAAAGAGACTAGGAATGGAAACAACGGGGTCACCTGAAACTAAGGTTGTGCATTCCGGCCGTGGCCAGTAGCCTGGTATGTCTTGACAAATTCGGGCCAAGCCCCGCCAATAAAAGAAAAATGAAACAAACCGGATTGGGACAAGTAATAGGTGAAGATAGGTCTTGGGCAATGCAAAGACCGGTGTTGGCCCAGCCCGGCATATATATTATATTTTTAATTTTTTTATTTTTTATGAATATTAAATGATTTTATATATTTTTTTAATATACCTTAGGTAATAAATTAATTTTATAACTATGATAAGAACATTTTATTATTCCAATCTTTAATTTTATTTTAAATTTTAAATTTATTTCTTAACTTCATATTATATAAAAGTAAATAATGTATAATTGTCGAATATTTATAACTTTAATAAAAATTATTTTTGATCCCAATATCATTTCTTATAGAAATATATTTTAGATAAAGTAATTATTTTTTTGTTAAGAAATTAAGCTAGTTTACTATTTATTTATCTATTTTTTTTATTTCTATTTGTACTGGGTAGGTCCTAACCCGATATTGGACCAATCCTGGTCCAGTCAAGTACCAGGCCATCTTAGGTTGGACCATGCTACAAAGAATTTTTTATAACCCAAGGGTTTTCTAGGCTGGACACCGGGCCAAGGTGATACTCATATCAGTCTGACCCATAAACACCCCTATCTAAAACCAAAATGGGAGCAAAAGCAGTTCTATTGGAAAGCTATAACAAAAATGGGTTCGGTTGGTCAAAACAAAGCTCCTGATCCCTTGGTTAAAAAAAAAATTCCTAATCCCTGGTTAAAAAAAAAAATTCCTGGTCTCTGTTAGGGGCAATAACAAAAACAAAAAATAAAAAAAAGCCTTTCATTTGAGCTTTGAAAACCCAACATGAAAATTTAGGCCTTTTTTATCTTGGAAATAAAATAACAAATAACCTAATTCAAAGTTGAATTGACACTATTACTAACTCAAATCAAATAATTGAAACAAATACAATATCTCCCAAATATAAAGTAAAAATTAATTTTAATTTTTAAAAACTGAAATTATGTATTAATCAACCATTATATGTTTTTTTTATATGCTTTTCATATTATTTTTCAATTAACAGTTAACATGTAGATTGTTTTTTAATATATTATGAATTTAATCATTCATTATATATTAAAAGTATTAACTTCTTGAAATTAAAAAAATTTGAAAGATCTACATGTTAAATTTTAATTAGAGAATAATATGAAAAGCATATAAGGAAAAGTATATAAATTTAGTGCTTTAAACAATTAATTATAATTATATGAAATTCAAACAATTAGCACAACACAAGACACCAGAAAGATAGGACGCAAGCTTTAATATCATGATTAGTCAGCAACAGCGGCCATGTTTGCCACCATCACCTATTACATTATATAGAGACGGCAAGCATTCCTATCACTCTCTTTCATTATCAAACGAAACAAAACAAAACAAAACACTGTTCTCTCCCTGACTTCTTTCGGCAGATTCAGGTCAACAAAGTGTGGAAAATTAAAAAAAGCTAAGTCGCCTTGATCATTGTAAGCAACATTTAATCACGGATCTTCTCTCTGATTTGCAAAGCCTCTTTTCTTGCTTCCCACATGTACCACTAGTCCCTAGTTAACCTGAGCCCCACCAATAAATTAGGGTTTGTTCAATTTTAAAGCTTTTAAACTTAAAAAATATATATATAAGAAGAAGAAGAAGCGCGCACACGCACTAGCTATATAAGATTTTAAATTTTGTATCACCATGGGGAACTTTATTTTACTCTCATGAATAAATCACTTCATTGCAGAATAAATATACCAATTTTACGATATATAATAAAACACACCTATAAACTTTTGGGCAAAATAAAAATCTTAAATTCCAACTAACTTTTGCAATAAAGAAGAAAACTTTGTAGCCTAAAGTTAACATAAGTTATGCTTATAATGTAGTGGAATTCACCTGGCTTTTCATTAATAATTTTAGCTAAGATTTGACATCTTTATTTTAGTCCAAAATTTAAAATATTTTTATTACATTTAAAACTCATGTAGTTGTAAAAGAAAAAAAAAATAGAATTCCTCATCGATTACATCTAAACATTTTTTAAACACTTAAGAAAAGGATAATATTCATGTAATAAACAGAAACTTCAATATGAAAAAGCATCCAAATACATCATTCTCGTGAAGAATTTAGTGAGTGGCAATATTAGTTAAGGATTTTCTCTAGGATTTGCAAAGCCTCTTTCATGGACGGTCTCTTTTGAGGCCTAAGAGAAGCACAACGAAGCCCTAACTTGAAGCTCACCAATACGGCTTCCTCCTTGCTTTCCACTTCACTCTTGATGCCCACGTCAACCATCCTCAAAACCCGGTTTTTTCCCTCTTCCGCTGACCCGCCTGCCTTAGGCCACCTGTCTAACTCCCGGTCCGAGAATACCCTCCCACTTAGAAGCTCCAACAAAATGATACCAAAGGAGTACACATCCCACTTTGGGTTGGGTTGGACTTGGACGCTTTGAAGAGACTCAGGTGCTTGATAGGGCAATATTTGGTGGGTCCCATTTGATGAACCCACATGAGGGACGTCCGGTTGGCTGCTCCGGTTCACCAATGAACCGGTTAGTCTCAGACGGTCGAGCCCAAAATCGCTGATTATGGGTTCCATTTCTGAGTCTAACAGGATGTTGCTGGGTCTGATGTTGCCATGAACATGTTTCTTGTCGTGAATGAAAGCTAAGCTGCGTGCAATTCCCTTTGCTATCTTCAGCCTCACCTCCAATTGCATGTTCAATGGAGAAGCACACCCTGCTCTTCCTGAATATCAATGAGAATTATCACCCAGATCAACTTCCTCTAGAATTAATGTCGCATAAAGAAATAAATATCTTAGAATTAATAACCAAAAGAACAGAAGTTGCAGAATGGACTTACTGTGGCTGAAGCTACTAGCGAGGCTGCCATTCGGAACATAATCACAAATCACGAGCTTCTCATCTTCTCCCCAGCAAAACCCACGAACCTTAACCAAATTGGGATGGCGAATCTTAGCGATGCTCTTCATATGGTTCTCAAAATCCTTCTTTCTATCGATCCCACATTCTCCAATCCTTCTCACTGCAAAAGCCCTTCCATCCTCTAGCACTGCTCTGTACACTATACTCTCACGCCTCGTGCCCAACACAGACGCTGAAGCCCGAAGCAGAGTCTCCAAATCCAGCTCTGTCTCTGCGTCTAGTGTTACCAGAGCCACTTCTTTCTGAAGATTCGAGGTTGTCATGCCAATTTTAGTACTCTCTTGGTCGCTGTCAGACCCCGTTGCTTCAGATGAAGCCGAGTCTTCTTTGGTTCTCAAGCAGGAAAACTGAAGCTTGGCATGTCTCATGCATGCGTCTTCTTCTGCTTTGGCATCATCTCTTTTGTTTCTTTGATGGTAGACGAAGAAAACAACCATGGATATGATGGCTATGCCGATCAAGTCTCCGACGACAATGGCTACTATAGTGGTCGGTTTTATGCCATTCGGTGAGCCGTTTGTTGTTGTGTTTGTTTCTGGGTTTGTGTCGATTGTTTTTGGTATGGCTGCAATTGCAGGTGTTGATGAAGATGGGGCTGTTGTGGTGTTCGGGGGAGGAATAGAGAGAGTAGAAGGAATAGAACATAGATTTTTCAGAGGCTTCCCACACAGATCACCATTTCCAGCAAAAGACTCTGTTTTCTGGTTCAGAAGAACCAGAGATTCTGGTATTGGCCCTGTTAGGTTGTTGAACGCGAGATCAATGGTGGAGTTTTCTGGAATCAGTGTGGTAAATTTAGGAGGAATGACTCCTGAAATCTTATTGTAAGATAGATTCAAGTATCTCAATCGTTCACCGCCAAACTTAATTGGTAAAGACCCATTGAGCAGATTCGAAGACAGATCTAGATCTTGCACAGAGTTGAACCCACTAGGAACTTGACCAGAAAAGTGGTTGCTTCTCAAAGAAACAAAGGTCAGATTTTTCAAACCGGTGAGATTTTCTGGGACCGACCCAGCAAAAGCATTGTCGGAAAGGTTAAGAACTTGAAGATTTTTCAGTTCACCGATCAACTCTGGCAGCTCACCAGAGATGACATTGTTGGCTAGAGACAGAACCTGAAGCTCTGAAGCGTTGAAGAAAGAATTGGGTAAAGAACCATTAAGGAAATTGCTGGACAAATCAAGAAGTCGAAGGTATTGGATTTTTCCGAGTTCTTCCGAAATCGAACCCAGAAGCTGGCTGTTAGGAAGAACCAGGGAAGTCACTCTCAACATAGTACCTGGGCTTGCGATTTTGTCGCAGGTAACTCCATTCCACGAACATGGGTTATCGTCGTTGTAGTTCCAGCTCTCTAATACTGATAATGGGTCGCTGAGGATGGAGTATTTCAAAGAAAGTAAAGAAACCCCATCAGAGTTAAGAGCAGAGGAAGGAAGAAGAAGACGAAAAAGAAGGAGAAGAAGAAAGAACAAAGCTTCACACCAGAAACGATGGAGGTTCTTGGAGTAAAGGTTCATGATTCCTTGAGACGATGATGAGAGTTCATGATGCAGAAGAAGAAGAGCTTAGAAGCGTGAGATTGAGAGTAGAGACTAGGGAAGGAGAGATGGTGAACAACTGTGTCTTGTTTGTTCGGTTAACCAAATCTTCTAGCAGCGAAAAAGAATTAAATTAGTTAAAGGAGAAACCTTTTCCGTGAGCGGAGAAGACTGACTGTACAGAGCAAATCAAATTGGACGTGGTACTTGGAAAAAAGAAAATAGAGAATGTGAACGAACAGGTGCTGGAAAGGGAAAATTATGATATTAGCTCTAGACGTATTCTTTATGATAGATTTTAGACCTGTTTTATTTTGAAAGCATAGAAGCTTGTTTTTTCATTTTATAATATGTAATGGCTCAAGCATTTTCATGAGGGATAAGTGGTTGAAAAGAAAAAAGATTAATAATGAATTCTTTTTAAAACCAGAAGTATCGTGCCAACAATAAATGTTAATCTCTCTCGACACCAAAATGTATTCATCCAAAATATATTTAATTTATACATAAAGATTGATAATTAAATTTTAAATCAGTTATTTAAAGATAAGTCGTTGGGAGGAAAAAAAAAGATTAATAATGAATTTTTTTTAAAATCAGAAATATGGCGTCAACAATAAATGTTAATCTCTCCCGAGACAAAAATGTATTTATCCAAACTATATTTATTTCATACATAATAAATATTGATAATCAAATTCTAAATCACTTATTTAAAGATAAGTATCTCTACTCTACCATTCACATCAACTTAAGTTGATGTAAACAATGAATATTGAATAGCTTGTTTTCCTATATAATTTTTTATATTTCATATAAATAATTGGTTTATCATTTTATTTTACTTAAAATTGCGTGTCCTTTTGTTTTCACTCTCATTATTATTTTTATTTTCAGTATATTCTCAGCACCAGTACAGCCTTTTCATTAAAAATTCATGTGAGGAGGCTGTATTTTTTTTTACATAATTACATCACTGCTACTGCCTCTATGATGTGTTACGTGATGAAAGAAACACTACAAACGCTATTTTATTGTTCTTTTTCAGAAATGGGAGGACTGTTCTGTTTTCTAAAAAGAATATAAATATTTAATAAAGTCTTTCACGCACATTTTCATATTTATTTTTAACTTTAATTTAATAACTTATCATACAAATAAGGGGCAAATGGACAATAAACTAGTCTCTGTAAAAATTAGAAACAAATAAAATGGAGAGGAATATCTAATTGGTGCTAAGAGACACTCAAGTGAGTTACAATAAAACCCATTCTGCAAAAAAGAATGTTCCTGAATTCAAGAAATTTAGAAAAAAAGGTAACAAATTAAAAAATTACCTATACATACTCTCTCTCTCTCTCTAATTGCTCTGCCTTCAAGTTGAAAATATTTTACTATCTATTTATTTGATTAAAAAGTTTTAACTTCGTGATTCCATCATGGTCTCTCATGCCCTCATGAAATGAATATTTAAAATAATGTAAAGACGTTTTTTATTCTTTTTCCCCCTTGTTGTTGGCATGGTATGTAACGGTAACGACTTTTAGATTAAGGACTTTTTTGTTTCTTGATTAGGGCTTTAAATTTAATTAATCCAAGGTATCTCTCGCTTTCTTGGTTCATTTTTAGGTCACTTAATTGCAAGTAAGAAAACGAAATCAGAAGGGAAGAAACTAAACTTATCATTTTTTTTGGGGCAATTTTTTTATGAGGCTGAGGATGGAGGATCTGCAACACAATTCTGTTGGTAGTAAATAAAATAAATGAAAGACAAGAAGCACCAAAGTCGCTTATCACCATTTGGACACAAGTGCTTTTTATAAAGTGAAATCTACAGTTCTTAGTTTTTACAGTCATCACCTCAAGAAGAGTCCAAAAATATATGTAGAGCTAGTCAAGGGCAGCTGTTTCTGCGCTTTCACAGATTGCTACTTCAACAGTTCAACTTTTTTTAAAAAAATAAAAAATTAGGTTCTGGGGATCTTTAGGGTTATGATGGTTAGTAATGGAGTTTATAGGTGAATGTAAGAGTAGAAGAGCAATATGGCAAAAGATTTACTTCAAATAATATGATTCTTATTAATTAGAGACAGGGCTAAAGTAATGGAATAAGATCTACAAGGTTTGATTACATGCTTACAAGATAATGAATTCAAGATATTTGAAAAAGAGGTATTCTTGCCTTTGGATTAAAAGAGAACTGTTATATTAATCCAACTCAATATGTTGATATGGTCCAATCAGAATAACTCAAACCACCTAAGATTAGTTTAAAATAATATTATATTATATTATATTTTTTTATATTTAATTATTTTATTTATCTTATTCTTTTTTAATTTATTTAATTTAGATTAGGATAAATAGTTTGTGGTTTCCTATTTATATTCAAAGGGACCAATCATATATTTAGATTTAATTTACTTTGAATTATATTAGATAAAATTTATTTTTATCTAATTGAGTTAGGAGTCATGGTAACTCCGCCTATGTAATGTCATAGCCGATCCCAAGCCTGGGTAAAGGAGGAGAGTTGTGTTAGGCCCTCGACAGCCAACGTAAAGTTCTGTCGAATCTCATGACATTGATCAAAGACGTATATGTGCTAAGGCTAGGTCGTTGCCCAGAAGTAACACGCTGTATGGCTCAAATGCAGTGTCAAATGAGCTAGAGCCGCTACATCGGTGCCCGGGTGTAGTGTTAAATGAGCAAGGGTTCCCACATCATGCTAGATGGATGTGGGTAAAGAAGCTAGCCTAGAAAAGGAAGATTAGATTTGGTTCTTGGAATATTAGTACGTTAACTGGTAAATCTATGAAGATGGTGGATGCTATGATTCGAAGAAGAATTAATATTTTATGTCTTCAAGAAATTAAATGGATGGGAGAAAATGCTAAGGAGTTAAACACTACTGGTTATAAACTTTGGTATGTAGGGAAGGTCAGAGCAAGGAATAGAGTTGATATTATTGTGGACAAAGACTGGAAAAAGAATGTGGTAGGAGTTAGAAGGATTGGAGATAGAATTATATCCTTAAAATTGACTATTGGACATGATACACTCAATGTTATTAGTGCTTATGCAACTCAAGTAGGGTCGGACGCACATATTAAGGAAAAATTTTGGGAAGATCTGGAGGGCTTGGTTCAAAATATCCCACAAGAGGAAAAGATCCTCATTGGGGGCGACCTTAATAGTCATATTGGAAAAGAGACAAGACAATATATGGGAGTTCACGGCGGTTATGGCTTTGGAGAAGTAAATGAGGAAGGATATTCCATTTTTGATTTTTCAATGGCTTACAACCTTATGATTGTAAGCACCTGTTTCAAGAAGCGGGAGGAGCATTTAATTACATATAAGAGTGGAGTCCAAAGGTCGCAAATTGACTTCTTTTTGGTAAGGAACTTAGATAGATCAACCTGTAAAGACTACAAAGTAATCCATGGTGAGAGTTTAACTTCACAACATAGGGTCTTGGTCCTTAATGTGATAGTTAAAAACCGTAAACTGAAAAGTCGAAAAGTTTTAAATCCTAGGATTAAGTGGTGGCAACTAAAAGGTGAGAAACAAGTGATCTTTACGAGGAAAGTTATGGAGGAAGGTAATTGGGACTTGCAAGGAAGTGCTAACATCTTGTAGGATGAGATGGCTAAAAGGATCAGGGATACCGCTAAAGCAATATTTGGTGAATCCAAAGGTTTTGGACCTAAGGATAAAGAATCTTGGTGGTAGAATGAGAGTGTGCAGGAGAAGGTCAAATATAAGAAAGAGTGTTTCAAAATCTTGCATCTATGCAATAACGATGAAAATTGGAAATGTTATCGGTTGGCTAAAAAGGAGACTAAGAAAGCAGTGAGCGAAGCTAGATCTAAAGCTTTTGAGGAATTCTACCAGGATTTAGGAACAAAGAATAATGAACATAAGATTTACAAAATTGCCAAGAGAAGGGAAAGAAAGTCAAGAGATTTGGACTAAGTAAGATGCATTAAGGATGAAGAAGGAAAAATTTTAGTCGCAGACGATGATATCAAAGAAAGATGGAAGAGCTACTTTTATAAACTTTTCAATAATGGATTGGATATGACTATTAATACTGAAGGATTAACAACCCATGAAGATGATCTCAATTTGAATTTCTATCCTAGGATCCGGGTTGGAGAGGTGAAAGAAGCTCTTAAGAGAATAGATAATGGTAAAGCCATTGGTCCTGATGGTATTCCTATCGAAGTTTGGAAGTGCTTAGAAGAGAATGGGGTTTGATGGCTCACTAAGTTATTTAATGAGATTTTAAGGTCCAAAAAAATGTCAGAGGAATGGAGAAAGAGTACTCTGATGCCCATATACAAGAACAAGGGGGATATTCAAAATTGTGTTAATTATCGAGGAATAAAACTTATGAGTCACACCATGAAACTTTGGGAAAGAGTGATTGAGTATAGACTCAGAAAGGAGTCTCGTATTTCAGAAAACCAATTTGGATTTATGCCAGGACGGTCTACAACAGAGGCTATTTATTTATTAAGGGGTTTGATTGAAAGATACCGGAGTAAAGAGAGGGACTTGCATATGGTTTTCATTTATTTGAAAAAAGCCTATGATAGAATGCCAAGAGATGTATTGTGGAAAGCAATGGAGAAGAAATGTGTCCGGGTGGCTTATATTCGAGCTATAAAAGATATGTATGAGGGGGCAACAACAAGTGTGAGAACCCCTGGAGGTGTGACAAAGGACTTCCTTATAACAATAAACTTACATCAAGGATCTTCTTTAAGTCCATACCTGTTTGATCTGGTTTTGGATGTTTTTACAGAACATATACAAGAAGAAATTCTAAAGTGTATGCTTTTCGCAGATGATATAGTTTTAATTGAGGACTCAAGAGAAGAGATCAACTCTAAACTTGAATTATGGAGACATACTTTGGAATAAAAAGGTTTCCATTTGAGTAGAAGCAATACGGAATATATGCATTGCAAATTTAATAAGAGGTCAATTAAAAATAATTCAGAGATAAAAATTGGAGAGCAAATCATCCCTGAGGTGTTAAAGTTTAAATATTTGGGGTCGATTTTACAGAATAATGGTGAAATTGATGGGGATGTTATGCATATGATACAAGATGGATGGTTAAAGTGGAGGAAAGCAACATGAGTTATTTGTGACCGCAAGGTGCCTACTAAGCTTAAAGGAAAATTTTATAGAACAACTATAAGGCCAGCAATGCTATATGGTAGTAAATGTTGGGCTTTGAAAGGACAATAAGAGCATAAGATGGGAGTAGCAGAGATGAGAATGTTGAGATGGATGTGTGGTCATATAAAATTTGATAAGATACGAAATGACTGTATACGAAGGAAAGTTAGGGTAGCACCTATCGAGGAGAAAATGATGGAAAATCGTTTAAGGTGGTTTGAGCATGTACAAAGAAGAGGGCAAGAGAAGTCAGTGAAGAGAGTTGATCAAATGGCATAGAGCCCGATCAAAAGGCGTAGAGGAAGACTAAAAGGGATATTAAGGGAAGTTATAAGGAATGACCTTTCGAGAAATGATTTATCTGAGGAGATGGCATTTGATAGAGCTCATTGGCGTTGTTTGATCCATGTAGCCGACCCCACATAGTGAGATAAGGCTATTGTTGTTGTTGTTGAGTTAGGAGTCATGGTGGGAATTAGTATTTTACTTTTTTTTTTAAGACCATCAGTTGTAATTTTTTTCTTGAGATCAATCAATTCTGAATATTTTTTACTTGTGAATTCTTTACTGATTTTTTGTATTCTTTTTAGAATACGCCCAACTTATTAAGAGAGTGATTTACTATTGTAACATTTCCCATAACTAGAGTTCTTTAGACAAGTTCACATTGAATTTTAGTTTGATCAACTCATTTAAGTTAAATTTTTGTATTGTTGTCCTCTGTATTTTTTGAGTTTTCAAGACAGATTTCTTGTGGGACTTATATTAGTAGGTCTAATGGCTAAAAAATATTTATAAATATACTTACAAATTACTACTAACAAGGTTCTCAGATAAGTACTTACACCTTCGTATGATATAAATTGTATCATTATCACTTGGGTTAACTTATTTTAGCTCAATCGTTTAACTTCTATTCAGCTCATAAACTGCATTTCATGTGCATTTTTAAGATGAGAATTCATGAAGTTGGTGAAGTTAAATGTAAAATATCAATACTATATATCCAATATATATTGCTTTGTAAAGGTATACATCTATTATTGATACCTTGTAATCAATTTTACTAACTTAACAAATCTCAATTTTAGAGGATCCAAATTCATCGCATTGTTTATTATTATAATTATAATTATCCATTATAATAATATACAATAAAAACTAATCCACTTTTTTTTTTCTGATTCTCTAATTCTAATTATTCCCTACATATTGAAGTCTTTCCAGTCAATTTAGGTCTAACTGCCCCACGAGCTGCTGGACCACATCTTTTAACAATGAAGAGAGATTCTTGATATATGAATTTAAAATATTCAATGAAATTCACCCCTAGCTAATACTTTTACATATATAGTGATTGGTTATAATATATGAAACACCGAATCATTTTTAAAGAAAAAATAAAATTTACAAGGCAGCAGAAAATCCAAATCCCAAGGTCCCATTTTTAACACTCAATCACGAGCATACTTGGTTGTTTCAGGATGTAACATGAGTGACACATATATAGTAAATATTATTTAAAAAAAATGTGAAGTTCACAGATCTTCATCAGGAGGATGCTTGTTATTTCAGAAAAGAGACAAGTTTTCACATGGGACTTTGAAAACAAATATTATTTTTAATTAATATAATCTGAGCAGAACGATGTCCAGGAGGAAGTGATAATATTTTTGCAGACAAATAATGCAGAAGTACAGTTCAGGTGTTGTGGTTCCATATGAACTACACGCTGATTGATTTCACATATTGGAGATTAAATTAAAGTGGTTAAATTCTAATTAGAAACGCATTTCAATATAGATTATATGCAGATAAGATACAGCACTTTAATTATGAAATTCAGAATGTAATACAGTCGGTGAATTTATCATTTTGAAACAAATCCGCCAGCCATTTTGGTCTCTCTGAGTCTTGTCCCTGTTTTCTAGATCAGCTTTCTCATATACACAGTGATGGGTTTCATTATTGGAACGATAATAATAAAATTCAAATAGAAGTTAGTATAAAATATTTACTCCGACATAATGAATAAAAATTCAGTAGAAGTTAGCATAAAATTCCTACCTTCTGGTTAAAAAAGAAAAAAAATTGTATATTACATGGAGTGTAAAATGGATTGCTAGTTTGTTCATGTTGGGAGGATGATGAATAATGTTTTGAGAAGTAATATTGTTTTAATACTATATACTAGTGTTTTCCAGCTGCACATTTGGACTGTCTACATTTTATGTTATATTAATTATTATTATTATTTATATAACGGTGTTGCTATTTTTTTAGCAGCTGTCGAGAATCTTTCTATACAGAAGACTGAAAAGAGGAAAAGGTTGCATGTCTTGTCATTGAAGAAAAAGAGAGAAGAACAAGAAGAGACACCAAAACAAAGATTAATACGTTGAGGGATGCAGCAAATATTCCAAAAACTAATGAAGGGCTTGCTTTTTCTTTTCTTTTATTTTGTGTTCATCACTTTGCTAAAAGTTGTTCCAAGTACCAATAATAACATTACACTTGATGAGAATCCACCGTATTCTCTTTTACCTTTGCCTTTTGTTCGTGTAGTAGTTCTCTACCTTTCTCAACCTCCGTTTTTTTCTCCCTCATCACTGTCTATATCCGTTCACACTTTCACAGCTCCAACGGAAAACCTTTGGGAACAGGTCACTCTTTTAGAACGCTATTCTCTTTGTCCTCTTTATCGGTATAATAATGTAATTCCATTTATATATATATACATGTTGTACTGCTAAATATTACTCTCTTCCCTTCAAAATATAAGATGGAATCTAGGAAGATTAAGATTTCAAAATTTAAGTTATTTTATGAAAATTAGTATTTAATTTTTTTTAAATTTTATCCCTATTTATGATAATTAGTATTACTTTTCTATCCACTTCAACAATCTCTAAGTCATGAAGAAACTAGTTTTTGATTGTTAATTGGAGATACCTTGGTATTTCCCAAAAACTATTATTCATAAATCGCTACTAGTTAATCTACTAATTAATTTTGGTGATGTTTGGCTTAGATTTTGGACTAATTATACTTAGTATAAAGGGGATAATTTTAATAATTTGATTGGTTTGAGTTGAAAATTCTCCACGTGGTTATTGATAGAAATTTTCTCCACTTGGATTGAGACCTTTTTTAAGAGAAAACAAAAGTACTAAAAGCACTTGAACCACTGTTGGCAATTCTTATTTTGGTTTCAATTCTCATAAATTAATATCATCCATCTACACCAAAATGGGCTCGAGAAATGAGCTATGGAGTTGTGACCAAGTTTTGGGCTTCGATCAAATAAAAAGAAAAAAAACTATGGGCTAAATGAACAAATTGGTATTAGCGGGCCTTTCTCCCCCCAGCCCACCAGCCCAGTAACCACCAATCCTGGTTCCAAATTTAGAAGCCCGAGCTTTTCTTAATTTTATTCAGAAGTCTGAGATGAAGGAGCGGATCAGAAATATGCAAATTGGCCCCGGGAAGTGACTGCAGCTTCACCAGCTCTCACTTTTTCTAATGCAAACGCTACTCCTCCTGGCGGCTTCCGCCGGCAGTTTCACGGTGGCTTCGTCAGATTCGGCCGAAACCTCAGCCAGTTCAGCTCCTCATCTCCACCGTCTAATTTTGTGGCGAAATTGCTTTCTTTCGCAGTCTCTCACCCCTCTTAAATCCTTTCAAACTTTATCATCATCGTATACTTCTGCTTTTCCTTCTTCCTCTGCCGGTGCTCTTTATGGACCAGCAAAACTCTCCTTCGCTGCAAAAGCTTATTCCCAAAGTTCTCCTTCCAATAATGAATCAGAAGAAGCAAAATTTGCTAAGGTATTCTCTCTTTCTCGCCATCCTCTTCTCTCTATATCTAACTCTTGAATGTGGGTATGTAAATTCCTTGAATGTTCTCAGTGAGTTGACTTCTGCATGGTTCTGAATTATGCTATGACGGAATTGAGTTCTTTTCAAGCGTTAAATGTTTATTGTAACTGCAGTTCATAAAATTTTCCTTCTGATCCCTTTAATTAAGATTTTAAGTTAATGAATTGGAAATAAGTAAAACTTTTTTTGAAAAATAAAAATTGTCCTTCGCATTGGCATTGCTTATTTAATTATATGTAACCGTAGCAGAAGTTTTATTTGATTGCTGTAGGTTTCGAAGACATTAGAGAAGACAGCGAGGTATTTTAAGCGTTTGGGTAGTTTAGGATTTTGGGGTCAGCTAGTCTGCACGGTGGTGGCTGCCGTCATACTGTCATTTTCCGTTGTTATAACAGGCAAGGTTACATCACCGGCAACGTTTTTTGCTACCTCTGCTGGATTAGTGGCTGCTTTTATTTCTGTGTTTTGGTCGTTCGGATATATTCGGCTATCAAATAAGCTTCGAAGAACTGCCAATGAGCCCACGAAGGTAGTGTTTATAATATTATGTTGAGTTGCTTTTAAAGTGCTCAAGGTTGATGTCATTTTCTGTAATATATCTCTCTTGTGATTGAATGCCAATTTCAATTGCACTCAATTGTGATATAAAATTGTCTTAAATATAAAATTTTCATATATTCTTTTGTAGTTGTCGTTAATAGTAATATCTTTGGTGTTTGGTTGATTGCCTTCCCACATTTTCTCGCAGCTCTTCACTAAGTTGAGTTTAAGAAGGATTATTACTCGACCCTTCCATTTCTGTGTCCAAAACCCATACATCATTGCTATCATTTTTGTCATGGCATTTGCTCGGTGCTCCTCTCCATGAGAGTAAAAGAAAGAGAAAAAGACTAAAGAACTAAGAAAGTTTATTACGTTAAGCTTTGATCCTGGTTAATCTGTCAATACCTACATTTTCATTGTTATTTAAATTTCCCCAACCCCAACTCATGCCTAGAAGAATAATTGCATCCCGTGATCTTAACACTATCCAAGTCTATCATTATTGCTAAGAAAATCAAGAAGTCACTAGCATTATGCTTGACGTGTGGTTGTTCTCTAGACTAGAGCTCATGAGATATTGAAGTTTTCAGTGAAATGGCTCCTCAAGCTCAATGAAACAGTTAATTAGGCTCTCTATCTTGGTTATTTTAATGTGCACGTACTGTTTGCCCATATGCCATAATATCCATAATTAATTGGTTGTGATATGTTGAACAAATTATTGATAGGACTTGAAGTAGAGCTTTCTGGATAGATCACCACTATTTATATTTTGTGATTGTGATCATATATTTTTCAAACTAAGGGATTTTGGTTATAGATGGTAATATTTAAGTGCTCTCTCTGTTTTTTGTGAGTTTTTATTGAGTGATCTCATTTGCTACTAGAGCTTTTCAGGCCCCTGCTCGTGCTGATGCTGTGAAAAGCCTGAGAAATGGTATAGTTCTGAACCTTTTGGGAATGGGTGCCACCATTCTTGGAATGCAAGCCACAGTTGGAGCTTTGGTTGGAAAGGCTCTCACTTCGTCGGCCAATCCATATTACTCGGGAATGCCTCCTGGATTCAGACCTGTCCTTGCTCTGGATATTTTTTTAGTGCAGGTATGACATTTTGATTTAATCTCAAGAATCCTGTCTACATTTGCAGTGTGTAGCTTATTGTTTAGTGGGATTTATTCTCGAGTCAAGTGCGTGCGTGCATTTATCGGGTGGTAATTTGAGTAGTGTTATTAATTCGCAGGCGTCAGCAAACACTATCCTCTCTCATTTCCTGGGGCTTGTTTTCTCGCTGGAGATGTTGCGTTCAGTTACATTACCAGCATCAGAAACTATTCCAACTCCAAAGCTTGCGTAAGGCTTTGCCTTGCCTCATGTTATGTTTGATTGATGTAATTACAGTCGAAGTATGTCCTCTACCTCTTAGGTGTTATTTCGTCAATGAATCTTTGAGTTCCGGCATTGTGAGATCCTCTTCTTAGGCGATTGATGTGGTGTATTGTATTTTAGGTCTTTAGTGCACCTGTTTTTGGGGCAATAATGAGGACTGAGAAATACAATTTTGAGTGATGAGTATTTGTATCTTTATACCTGAACCTAACAACGTACGTACATGTACAATTATGAAGATAGAAAATCGGCTTTGTGAATTGTAATCAATAACAAGGGTGCACAAAAAGATTAGATTGATAATTAACCTGATACTTGATCTTTGTAAGGCTGAGTAAGACTGGACCAATTTGGCATACAAGACCAGAGTTGGCCTGGTCTTAAAAAGTATCTAGAAATAAAAATAAATTAATTTTATTTATTAACAAAAATATAATTACATTAATTTAAAATATGTTTTTTATAAAATAATATTATAATAAAAAATAATGTTTATTAAAATTATAAATACTCAATAATCATGTATTATTTTTTATGCAATATTAAGAAATTAATTTAGAATTGTAAATAAAATTAAAAGATTGAATACTTAAAGTATTCATAATAATAATATAATTAATTTATTATATATAATGTATTAAGAAAAATATCATATAAAAATAATATTTATAATTTTTTTTAAAATATCAAATTTATATATATACTGGAACTGAACAAGATTGGGTTCAATCTCAACCTGACACCCAATCCGTCTTGGTCTCCGGGACCAATCCAGTATATCAGGTAGGATTGAGTCTACGGCCAGGCTGAACACTCATAATCGATAAATATCAGTGAGAGAAACACGCAAGTATAGTTTCGTGGTCGACTTTCTCATGGTGCGGGACGAAATAACAATTTTTTTAAAAAAAATTGAACATGTAGATTTAGTCAAAATCGATTATTTTTCTTCTAAATTTAATCTCTTTAAAATGAATTGCATAGACGCCAATTCGTAAAATTTGATGCTCTAAAAGAATTCGTTAACCTTTATGCAGCCAAGATGAATGATGGTTACAGAATCACATGGTGTTAAAAATGAGCCATCTAAAAATAAGGATTTAACAATAGAATGAGAGATGGAAAATACAGAACACCAGAAATGAAAACTTATTTTTATTATCGTTAATTAATAATTGCTTTTTATTATTATTAAATAAAAACAATATTTTCAATTCATTTTCATTTACTTGTATCTAATCTCAATACGTAACAACCTAAATCTATAATGTTATACCCTGAAGGTTACTATCGATATCTTGAGAAATTAAGACTTGAGAGATTCAAATTTTCTACATTATCAAACAAAAAGTAAAGCGAGTTCATTCCAGTTGGCACTGTAACAATTCTCGTGAGATAATCGACTATACCATGCAGTAATACTAGATATATTCTTGCAAATATGAAAAAATCATGATAAATTCCTCTAAATGCTTATAAAGTGTTTGCTATAGTGATCATAGGTTCATGACACGGATACTATAAAACACCCTTCCAAGCCAGTTGTTTCCCATTTCTAAGAGAATGGTTTGCCGAAACATTTAATAAACAAATTCAATGATGAGTATGATGAGTTTAGGGTGAAACAACCTCTGTTGTTTTGAATATCCTTTTGATAAGCATTTCTAGTCAATATCAGAAATTTGTTATTTCAGGCTACAGATGGGATCATTGCTCAAAAATTGGCCCAAGCTGTGAAGACCTTTCTCATTCTCGGTGCTGCATTTTCTACTTGGGAGCACAAAACATTATAGGCTTTAGCCAGTGGTGTTAAACTTAAAACACACTTCTGGTTCTGGGATTATTAACCCAATCAAAGTCATTCCCTCAGGGCAAAACCATCACAGGCAATGTCTGTTGGGTTTTAGGATCAGCAAAGGGTAATAGAAGTTGCATAAAAATGTTAATGTATAATGTTACATCCAAGACATTGCATTAAAACTATCAGACATTCACAGGCAAACGGCTCCATTTTATTCTCAATTTTTAATGATACTTGCAAGCCCTTTTAGCACCTTTTTATGCTATGCTAATTAAGCTGATAGCTTCTATGCTGATTTTTTTAACTATTAGATACCATTGAAGATGTAATCAACAGAAAGCAGCACGTTACTAGCAGATGCAAAGAGTAGTTAAAGAAGGTCTACAAAAAGAGAAAATTGCTCCCTTACTTTTCTTTTAAAACCCAAAGCTCCTATTTAATGCTGAATAAGGAACTATATTAGAATCGATAGACAGTGCCACATTCTTGTATAGACATTGTACTCCTTAAACGACAAAATTCCTTGCAAATACAAAGATGCAAGATTTACTTTCAAGAATGTGACTATCCGCATCATACACACACAAGTGCACGCACAAAAGTAATAGTGCATGCTTTACCTACTCCGTTTTCTTTGCTTTGTTTGAAGGTATTGGAATGTTCCTTAAAACACTGTTTTCAAACTTTCTATACAGTGTTTGAATAATCCCATGCATAGTATACAGCTTATCATCAATTTGGTCTTGATACTTGTCATACAACAGAGGAACTGACAAGATAAGCAGAACACCTATCAAGAAAAGTATATGGAATATTGTAAGCAACTTCTTTTTTTGGGTTCTATAATGTAAGAAAAGCAATGTCCATGTGTAGAAACTACAGAAACAGAGGACTTACCAAAATAGATCAGAGTCAGAAAGTTGCACAAACTACCAATAAAAGATATAACCCAAAATGCAGCAACAAGCTGATTCCCCAAATTCGCATGAAAGAAATGTCAACATAAAGTTATGCAAGATGAGCTTATTGAAATCATTTGACATAAAAAATGATAACAAAAAAGATCAGCAAAAGACCTGAATGGTAAGAACCAAATTTCTCTCAATTGCTATGTCATGGGCAATTGACAAAGCACGATTGATCCAAATTTGCAGTATATCAGAAATATTGCCAATAGACTCCTCCGAGATTCTGAGATCAGGAAGAGGGGGGAGCGATCTGTATAACATAGATCAATGTCAATTTAAGAAAGTTTAAGGACCAATAAACGTTTCTTAAATCTTATGCATTTTTTCCACAGACGAAACTATCCTCCTAGCGAAGAGAGCATCGACATACATGTTCTTAATATGGTATACATTCTCTTCTAAAAATAAGAAGTCCTTAACTCAAAAAATTTAAATATCTCCACATTAATCTTGCTCATCGATGATACCGCAAATCAGATCATATGGATTCAATAAGTGAATTATCTAGGACTAGAGTATGAAGATTACGAATCGGAAGGATGAGAAATACCTGTTGAGAAGGGAAGCAGCTTTGGCCCAGAAAAAGAGAATCACAACAAGCAGCAATAGAACATTGGTCACAAATGACAACAAATTATATCCAGCTCGTTCAAATAACAACCACAATGCCGTCGCTGAAACCAGTACCACAACTCCTCCATACCATTTTTTCCAAAGCAACACATCGGCAACTGCCATAATAAAAAAAGGGGAGAAGAAGAAAACCAATCAACTCATCTCGATCAGCTCCGATTTGCTAAGAAATGAAAACAAGAAAAAGCAAAATCTAATAGAAAGGAATCTATTGCCAACGAAGTTAAAACATCAATCGCACTGATGGATCCATGAAAGACTGACATAGTGAGATTCTTTTTCATGAATAACCTCATAGGATCATACCTAGGCCAGCGCCGAGAGCCCGATGAACGGATATCCAGCGATGAGGTTTAGGTTCTTCCATGGAAATTAGGGCTTCAGCAGAAGACGGAGGGAACGAAGCGAATGCGAAACGTATTAGGAAAAGTTTAAAGAGGCGATACAGCCAACTATAAGTGAAAGCTTTGAGTACTTCAGTTCAGGCGTGAGAAGAAATGAAGGTTTGGAACTTGCTGCCAAAATCTCCAGAAGCTCCGCGCAAAATCAAGAAGAGCAAATCAACAAACCAGCGATTCCTTTGAGAGACCCTGGTAGTTGCAGTGTCGTGATCTACATTTCGGGGGAAAAATCCACATTAAAAAAGTTAAAAAAACAGCGTGACAAAGTTATTGTGGATTTACAATTTAAAGTGACGATCTGATACGATCAAAAGCTATATAACACGAAATATAAAGGCTATTTCTAGAATAAAAAAGCATTTCCCAGCGAAATTGATTCTTCCCGGGTTCTCGTACCACAATTGACAAGGCCTAATCGATGATCTTTATTATAGGCTGGAAACCATGATCTGAATCGTGGGACCTACTACCATTTGCAAACTGTAGAGTGTAGTCCCATTGAAGAAATGTACACAGTATCGCAATGGTGCTTTTCCAGAAAAAGCAAGTGTAATTGCAGTCATGCCAGAAAATTTAGTGATGTATTCTTGTAGAAGTGATGAAATTTATTTAGACTAAATTATCCACATTATTTCAATTTTAGACCATGACTGCCTAATTTCTTCAAAATTTGATAATTCAATTTTTCAAAATTTCAAATTTATACACATAATATCATTATTAATTAATTAATTATTTTTATTAACCAAAAATTATATATTTGTGAGAATAAAATCTTAAATTCTATTTTTTATGAATATATTTTTCAAATTTTGTATTAGAAATAACCTTCCAGACATTAATTTTTTTCCCTTTTTACAAGGATTCCTCTCATCCCCACCTTTGGACAATCCCATCATTCAAGAAGGTAGAAAACAGTATTGTGCCGGCCTTTTTTTTGTTTTTGGCAGATTGCGGGCCTTTTCTTCTTTTTGGCCAGAAAAGATTTTAGACCTTCAATATGCATAAAACAAAATCAGAATTGGTTAGACATCACGTTGGTCACGACTCCTTATAAATTGGACAACTTTATTTTTTCCCAATCAAACTCAACAGAAAGACAACCGTCCATTTTTATTGAATCCATTTCACAATTAGGAGTTAGAATATTTTAAGAGTTACAGATTAACGTATAGTCAAACAGAATATACAAGACATCCAATTTCAACTTGTTAATCGTATAGATTATTGTTACCCTGACAATGAGATATACAAGCACTTGCTAATCATGATGATTATTGTTACCCTCAAATCTCATTTTCAGTCCAGAAGCCTGGTAATCAATTTTCATTTTATCGCCCAAACGGCACATTGACATCCACAGGATGCATGCTCTTAATCCGGATTTAAATTAAATTCTTTATTGTTTACAGTCAGTCTCATAGACAAAAAGGGGGGTGACTTTACTTGGATCTCAGCTTTCTGTCCCTGTAACACTGCCTATTTTAGAGGATCCATATCCTCTTTAATTTTAAACCTCGATTGTTCTCTAAATATACTTCATCAAGAATGTAGTCTTCGAATCAATAGAACGCAATCACTGTTCCGGAGAAGTGAGCGTATAGGGGAGGAAAAACTGTTCAGTCCCATGGCCAGCAACTAATCTTTACAAAGACAGCACCTCACAATACAGAATAAAAACCTGCAACCCCCAATCATATAACATGGTTATGTCCTGTCTAAATGAATACATCCATGAAAGAGGTAGCTTATAACAAAATTCTAAACAGTCATGCTACAGTCAAGGCTTGTTTTATCATGTTGCCTCCTCCTCATTATCAGACTCCCCATTATCTGAAGACTCTCCTTTCTGTTGCTGCTCTTCCCCAGCATTCAATTTACTTTTCTTCTCCTTCTTTCTTTGCTTTTTCTTTTGACGTTTCAACCGCTTCTTTGCTGTCCGTTCCTCAGCGGCTTTTAATCTTTCCTCCCTTCTCATACTAAACTCTGCCACTTCTTTTCTTTTCTGATAGTCAGCATCCATCCTAGCAAGTCTATCTTGCTCTTTCCGTCTCATTTGCCGATACTGTTAGAAGAAGAAGAATTTGAGTAAAACAGGGAGAAAACATTCAAAACACATTTATTGCTTTATGACCTTCCCAACAAGTTGATACATCTGGCAGTGAAATACTACATGAAGCATTTTAATGCAACTACTTAAATACACTGTGGATTTATACAAAACATAATTGGATCCTATCAGAGTACCACATACTTTGTACGATAAAAACAGTCTAAATCAAATAAATTAATTTTTTTTCTTAAAATATAACATGACATTGGTCATATTTTTCTACAAAAGTATATTACTAAATAGAAAGTATTAAGAATTAGGGTTTGAATATAGCAGATATGACAAGATATCCATAACATGCCATGTTATGTTCTATATATTTTAGAGTTTAACATTCTAATGTGTCCATGTACATATTATGTGGATCAGCATGCCTACATTGATTAAATATCAACCCAATAATACTAAGGTCAACAGATATCTAGGGAGGTTTTTCATGGTCTAGCTGGTTTGGTGATAGATTGAACATCAACCTCTGACTAAACCAGCCTTCCCAGCACAAAAATATTTGAAACAAATCTAAAACAAGAGACCTAGTGGAATCACCAAAACCGCACTGTCTTTCTTCATTAGTTTCAATTCCTAGCCCCAGTAAAACAAGGCTCCAATCTTTTATTTGCTAAAAACCGTTTAAGGATGCATCTCAACCTCATTGTCAGATACTGCAAATTCAAAGTGCCTACAACCATAATCAAATCAAGTCATTATAATCTTATCAACATCCACTATCTTAACCTCCGCTTGTCATTAAAAAGGTTGTCAAAAAATTAGTTCTCAACAGATCAGACCTGGTAACATTTTAAGACAAACATATAAAAGTATAAGAGTTACGAAAACAGAGAGCTTATGGAGCTTATTTATGACTCCCTCATATCATCCAATGAATAATTTGGAGGAACATTTATTGTCACATGAGGACCAAAAGGCAAGGCAAAAGAAAGCAATTCCCAATATGACAAGAAATGACTACCCAACTCCGATATGATTTATTATATGGGTACTGACAAAACATAAGCAGGCAAGGTTATCGTCCTTAATCATTCAGAAAGCAGACAAGTTGATACATTAACTAATTACCCAAAATTTAAATTCTCAGTTTGGGAAGTCAAGAACACATCGACAAGATGCCTTAGCTAACAGAGCGCACCCCATCTAAAAACAAAAAATTATCAATGTTTATAACAATCAGTTTAAATTCAAGTTTGATAAATGTCTCCTACTTTGTCCAAACAGCATAAATATTGTTAATTCATCTTATACAGAAGTAGTCAAGCAAAGAATACCATATTTTTATCATTCTCTCTGTCATTCTTGGACAACATTTTGAGCTAAAACCTATACTTCAGAGTTTAATCCCCAAGCATGAGTATATTGTTAGCTGCATTTTGTCCTTAAGAATCCTTAATCACAGGGCCAGTCTCTTCAATTTTAAGGATGAGCCACATTGTTGAAAACACCATTGATTCATAATAAAATTACCACTGCTATACAGTGTCTTTCTAAAACTCCCTTACATTTTGTGCTCCACCAATGCATCACCCTGATCACCAGCATATCAGTCCTCATCAAAGAGTAAAAAGGCAGATAAATTACAGCTTCACTTTTTATTGCTTTTATGATCGGTATAATATATTTTATTACGGTGCATAACTGACGTGATTCCTCTTCAGTATTTATAATTGACAGGTTCACTGACAGATTCAGTGAGTTATACATGCCATCACCTTGAAGTTTAGTACAGAATATTCTAGCCTGGATAACAGTGAACGACTATCAGCACTATAATGTTAACTCTACTTCCTCCAAGCAACCGCTAACAGTAATATGCATTCCCATTATCAAACTAACCTCCTTAGAACCAACTAGAGTACACAAGAAGAGCACTGAAAGGCACACCAAGAAAATGATCATATGTTGCTTCGAACGGCTAAACCAATTGAAAATTTTACCTGATGAAAGTCACCGGAGCCAGAACCGGCAGAGCTACCAGACGTGTTGCTGACACGGACGGGCACGTTATCGATAATCCGTCGAAGCTTGACCTCTAGGTCCTCTTCTTCCTCCTTGAAAACAACCGGAGTATATTCCACAAGTGCATTGGATGCTGCTGTCGCCAGCGGGAGCGGAGGTTTCGACTTGGCCGGCACTGAAACCACCTGAAGGTCACCGTCTTTGGGTTTGCCCGTCGACATATTTTGATTCCTGTAAAACCTAATTTTCAGCTCAGAAGAAAATCCCCAAATTTCCGATCAAAGATTCTTGTAAACTAGATGATGAGTTAGTCTTAATTGGCAGCGAGTAACAGCTACCAGGTTCAAGGCATTGGCATAAAACGAGCAACAGCAAACAAGTTCAAACATTCCCCCAATCAAGTTCGAACATCCATACCATATACCTTTTATCAATCCATCCAAAATTTTAAACGCCAAAAAATTTCAAACGCTTCGGAAATCAGAAGCCTATAGGCTAGATATTTCCTTTCATTGACACAAACAGAAGCACACCAAACGAAGCTTTCGCGGAGGGAGTGACGGAGGAGAAAGCTCTTCGGGACTCGATGGCTAGTGGGACAAATTCACGGAGGAGGGAGGGACGGATCGCCGAAGAGAAGCCTTCAACAGAAATGGAGACGGAGAACGACGGTGAGTCACGGCATGCGCGAATTCGGGGCCGAATCGATAATGGCTTGGGTCTGGGATTTTAGGGCGTCAATTGTGCCCTAAGCCTTAACGACTGCGGATATCGGTGTGAAGTCCGGGCCAGGTCGGGCCACTGGTTATTAGCCCACCCGAAATCTGGACCGGGCCATCCATTCAACCCATACTTGTCTTTCTGCTTTCACTGGTCACAGAGTCACTCCACTCTGCTTCACTGGGCCCTATTACAGCTGCGTGTACGCTCTTATTTTGAAGTTAATTTTTTTACCAAAAAAAGCTTTTTTTGAGTAAAAAATTTTAATTTAATCAGTTTTAATTAGGTTGAATGAAGAAGGTTTTGAGCTTGAATATTGTAAAGTAAAAATTGAAAAGGATTTCTCTCATTAGAATCTGACCTAGCTTAAATCCCAATTGATAGTTCTAGATAGTTTAAGTAAAATAACTTTGAAATCTCTAATTTAGACTTTCCACCTTAAGACTTTATAATGTTAAAATTATACTCTTCTTATATAAATCTGTTAATTTCTTCAACTATATATCATTTATCATAAACTAAACATATTTTTTTCTTGTAGTATACGAAATTTGGAGATTGAGATATATGATTTATGAATTGTGAATATTATAATTTGTTATAAATTTTATCTTTTATATTGATTATTTGTCAAAATATCATTGAAAATAATTATTAATATACTACTTAAAAGTAAAATGGGTACCACTAGTATGTTATCCTTGTTTTTTAACGTGGTATGGTATACGTCATTAATATCTCTGCCTTTTATGTAAGGTCTTGATGCTGCAATCTCTAATAGAAGAAAACCAAAAATGACAAGTTTGGAAATAGACAGAATGATTGACAGCAAGAGTGGGATTCTACGAGTGGTTTATACAGCAAGTGGAGCAACCCTATTTGGACCTAATTTTCTCAGTTGTTTTTGTTTTTGGGTTTCTTTCCCATTAATTGATGGTGCCATCATGATCTTGCAGAGCTCTCCTACCTGAGAAGTTTCCTCTCCAGTCTTGTAATTACTCAGCAAAAATTCACTAGTTATATATATAATTAAAATAAAATAATGTTTATCTAATTACTCTTTTTTTACAATGTGCTTGTATTATTTTGAAAATTTCTTACTCCCTATGCAGCGCCGTAGAGCAGATTGAAAGCCAGTTTTATTTAGTTTAGAAATTAGAAATATGTCAATAATTTATATTCATTTTTTCAGCACTCATGGGCTATGTACTAGAGAATTGTGTATCGATTGCCAACAATAACTGTTTGAGCATTGGACCAGGGAGATGGGTCAATCAATCTGTATCAAGGGAGGCTCAAGCCCACATTAAACACATGAGGCTCGTTTATACTATAATTAAGTACACTGGATACCTTTATGAAAGGAAGTTAACATTATAATTAATTAAAAAAACTCATAAAAGTAATTAAAAAAGAGGGTGAGAGGCGAAGTACACCGAACCTCCTTTTAGCTTTTCCCATAATTTTTTTACTTTCCCATGCAACAAAATAACGTTTATAATTATCTTTCTCGGTAATTTTCTTAGCAGTTTATCGTACATGTTTATATCTACCTATTGGCAATCACCTGAAATTAACAAAGGAAAATAAAAATAACTGCAGATGATATAAATGGAATAGAATGAAAAGTTCGACCATGCAAATGCTACAAATCCAATAAAATGAGCGGTTTCAAATTAAAATAACAGTATGTGTTTGTGCACTCAATTATTATTTTTTTTCCCAATTGTACCCAATTATATATTTCTTCATATGATTGTACCTAAAACGTGAATTGACTCGTGAATGCATAGGTACATCCCTTACAAAAATCCTTCGATACCATGTGGCAAATTAACAAGAGTGATAAACAATTCTGAAGAGAAGAGGAAGAATTAATCTAAAGAGGGAGAGTGATTGTCATTTCTTTTTAATTATCAGCTACCGTAAGCACGCGTCAAACGAGTATGAAATTGAACTCCCTACAATATTCTTATCGGTCATGTACCTGCAATAATCTCCCTCAAACAAACCTAGAATCAAAATTAAAAAGGAAAAAAAAATAAGGATAGAGCAATTGAACCGGTAGTGAAAAGTTATGTAGGCACATTTCACATTGCTTTAACAGATTTCAGTAAGAGGTTTATGCTCAGCTATTAATTAACCATAAGTGTCACCTTCTAAAATTTGAAAAGGAATTTTAAATTCTAAAATAAAAAATCAAGAAGTTTTTACCTTTTCTCTCAAGGGTTTAACGGTTTAAGTTGCTACCATAACTACTAATGTTATTTACTGATATGTCTATTATATATATATATATATATAATATCCATATTTAAACTCCAAATTATATCTAAATATGTTTACATTGATATATTTTAGCATGATTTTACATATTTTTGTGTTTCATGACGTTATAGGCTCATTTGAAAGCATTCGGAGCAAAAACGTTACAAATCATTTATGCCGAAAAGTTTCGACATCTATTGGTATTTTGACATTAACTCTCACATCTAAACTCCGATTTATGTGATTTAAGATGTGTTGGAAAGCTAAGAAATAGAGCTACAAGATTGAGTTTTTCCAAATTCCATCATTATTATGGTAAAAATCGAGTTCAAAGTGTCAACACAAGCTGGTGACCTGTCGAAAGCTAAATGAAGCAGTTGTCCATAGCATGCATCCACCCGGCGCCAGGTCAAGCTTAGCTGGCGTTGAGTCAACTTGTTTTTCATGTTTTTCAGTCTTTCGGAACCACCCGACACCGTATTTGATGATCCTATGGCCACCCGGAACTGGGTCAAACGGCAGAAGTCGGTAAAAACCATGGTTCAAAAAACTGGACTGGATCGGCCGGTCCGACCGGGAACCGGCCCCTGGTCTGGTCCGATAATAGATGGAAACTGGGGGATTTTGAAACCGATGGGAATAGGTCAAAAACCGACACAAAACCAATTCCCCCCTTTTTTTTAAAATTTTTTTTAAAATAAAATAATATTATTTTTAGTACTAAGTAGCATTATTTTTAATATAAAATTTTTTTCTTTCTATATTATAATATGTTATAAGTATTATTATAATACATAATTATTAATAATGATAAATTTACTTAACAAATAAGATAAAAATAGAATATCAATTGATTATTTTGAATTCAAAATATAATTATAGATGAATATTAACTTGTTTAGATTTTAATATTAGATTGTAAAACTAATTAATAATATTTTTAATTTTTTATATATTATTAAATTTACTTTTTATTCTAGAATAAATGTTAATTTTATGATCATGAATAAATATCTTTTATATTTTTTACCTATATTATTAAAAATATATTAATTTATTCACAACCGGTCCGACCACTGAACCTTGAATTGTTGCCTTATCCGGTTCAATAATCAGTCCGATTTTTTAAACCTTGGTAAAAACACATTTTTGACTCATTTTTATGATATTTTGAACTTTTATGGACTTCTAGACTTTCTCTATATAAGGAGGTACGACAGAAACATTAAGGGGATTTTAGAAAAAATGCATTTGGAGGCTAGAGAACATAATTCAAATACATCTGGGAACAACTAAGAGCAATCTATAAAGAGAAAGCAAGAAGATTTAGGGAGTATTAGAGATAATTCATTCTTTTCTAATATAAATCTGTTTTCTTGTTATTTTTACTATAATTTGGGATTTTAGATTTGATTTGATTTATATTTCCATGTGTGGCTAAGTTTCTCAGTTAGGGGTAGAGATGTAACATGACTGGGATGAATTGAATTTGTTTTCTCTAGTTATGATTATGTGAATTTGTTCTTCAAGTTATATTTAATTCATTTTTTTATCATATTTGTCTCTCATGTTTGTTAATGTGAATTTTATGCTTGATCAACATATAATCTAATTAATGGGTAAATTTTATGGACTGAGATATGCAGAGTGAATCTAGATTTAGAGAGATAAACATGAATAACTAATCTAAAGATAGAATAAGGAATTTATGGTGATATACATTGTAGTTTTCAATGTTTAATTAGGAACTTTAGTTGCACGAGAGTGAATTGAATGCTAATTAAATAAAAACTAATTGATCAAGAGGTAATTATGATACTTTAAAAACAACGATCACTATAATTGTATAGAGTCTGATTAAAAAATAAAATCTAGTTGTACCATAAGATGAAACCCGATCCTCTGATACTTCTTGTGATTGAATTAAACTCATAATAATTGTGTTTGCTTGCTTCTTTCTTATTCATCTTTTCAATTTAATTGTTATTTGCTTTTATGACTAAAATTTTGGGCAGGTAAATTTACTATCTCCTTTGGACTCGACCTCTGAAATACTCTAGAGACTTTTTATTACTGTGATCAATCATGTATACTTGCAAGATTTCGATCATTTACCGTGGTTAAAACATTGAACTTTGAATCAATACGTACATCTTGATCAATTCAATGACCAGTCTAATTTTGATAACATTAATAATATGACATTTGGACTAAGGAGTAGGAAGGAAAGTATTAGATTGGTTAGTCACTCAACAGGGGATTGAATTGGCTGTTACAAATTTTTTTACCTCTGTGAAGAATAACCCAATGATACAATATGATATAACAAAATATGGATAAATAGAGGATAGTGAGAAGATAAAGTTTGAGGTAGAGAAGAAAATCAAAACACTAAAATTTATATTAGTTCAGACCAATCACTTAACTTATGTTTAGTCCTCAAACAACCCATTTGAAATTTTTCACTATATTTTATAAGTTTAATCTGAGTATTTGTGAAGACTTAATACATCTCAAACTCTTTCACCGAGTTTGTCACTTTCCCACACTTTCCCTAATATGAATACAAATCCCTCAAAATAATCCAATCTTGAGTAATCCCTCTAGAATACTTCTCCTACAAAATCTCTCTCCCAGAGAAAAGATAATTACAAATAATAAATTCTCACTTACAAAGAGTAGATAGAAGCATTACAGCTCAAAGAGTAATCTAATTATGGTAGGAAGGGCTTTGAATCAATATAATGGCATTTTGACTCTAAAATACTTAATATTGTTATTCACTACCTTAAATCCAGTCATATATGTAGATTTTAGCTTGATTTAGTCATTAGAGATGAAAACTAGCCATTACTAAATGAGATATAATGTTAACACGCAGTATTAAATACGTGTCAGAGGTTTGTCCACAAACCAAGTAGGTTATTACACTATCCTAACTAATAGTTAGACACATCTCATAACGTTTGTCCAGGTTTGTTGACAAAGCTAAGAGGTTTATCGACAATCAAGCTTCACTTTGTTCATTCCAGTAGCTTAGGTCAAAATGATTTCATTAAAACCTCCAAGATTAGTAGACAAAGCTGCTAGGAACGAAGACAAAATTGTCACCTCAATCCACAAAACTTCAAGTCCAATATGCTGGTTTTTTGGAAAATAAAGTTAGTAGACAAACATCTAGGCTTAGTCAACAAGGTTAACAATGTAGAAAATATGTTGCTCTTGAGTTCACCTTGATAGTAGACAAACCTCCTAGGTTACTCGATAAATGTGCCTTGACAAAGAGACAACTTTCTTGCACAGCAGCTTGTCACACAAACTTATCACCCTTGGTTTACAAAACTCATTGCTAGAAGCAAGAAGTTCATAGAACAAAGAGGTTAGTTGACAAAGCATATATGTTAGTTCACAAAACTCAACTTTAAAACATAAAAACAACTTTGACAACATTGAGTTAGCTACCAAAACTCAATCTAAAGCTCATCTAAAAATGGTGGTAAGAAGATTAAGCAAATTCAAAGCTCAATCACCATAATTTTAAAAAAAGGAAATAAATACAAAATTTTAGCTTCCATAGTCTCGAGTTCAACTGTTTTCTCCAAATTATCTTACTTTCTTGATATCATCACATTCTTTTAGTTCTTGGAGCAACCTTTCTTTGTCTTTATCTTTGAGTTAAGCATGATGTTAATAATCTATTTCTCTACTTCAACACTCGTTCTTTCTTTTCTTGGACAACTTACATTGAATATAACTCTCTTCAAACAAAGTAGTTTATCCAATTTACATCATATGATAAGCATGATATACCATATATAATGAACACTAAATACACATATCATATCATGCAAATGTTTTACTCCACTATTTGACATCATCAAAACTAATCATGTTGGCCAACAGACATAACAGAAGGTATTAATGATCTACTAAAGGGACAAATGGAAAAATCTAAATAATTCATATGTGACAAAATCCAGACTTGATTTCCTTTTTTTTCTTTTAATGGCAAACTTGGGTTCTATAATCTTCATGCTCTCATTGTATAAAGCTTTGCCACCTGTCAAGCTAGCATCCATTCAATCACACAAATTAATGGCTGCAATGAAAGATGGGATCATCAAGACATTTGGGTTATGACTGTTTTATAGGTTGTGGAGGGTTGTTAAGGGATCATAAAGGAAAATGGCTTTCGGGTTTTGCCATATTAGCCAGAGTTCAATAGCTGAAGTTGAAGCTATAGGGGTCTTGGAAGGATTGCAAATAACTTGGAGCAAGGGATATAGAAATGTTAAGGTGGAGATCGATGTGCTAGAGTTGGTAGGCTATCTTACTGAAGAGATAGCAATTTCAGCTGAAGTGATAACTCCCCATATTTATGATTAATTGTGATATTTTTTGTTGTATTTGGGTAGCCATCGGTACATTTCAGATATTAATTTCCCACTTATTTATAAGAAATTGGATCAATTGATTGAATTGGAATTTAATGGAAATATTAAGAAAAATGAGTTAAAAATAGTTTGATCCAATCAGATAAGCTTCTCATTAGTGTTTGTGATTATCTGCTGGTAAAGGAAAGCATTTAAGGTAGAAGAGAGTGGAAACTTAAGAGTATGGGCAATTGAGTAAACAGTTGCAATTAGATAATGATATGTTGCAAGGTCATTTCTGTGTTATAGCAGTAGAGTTTGATGTTGCAGCATTGATATTTCTACATATGAGCAATTCTGTGCTATGGTGATGGAGTTTGATGCTGCAACATCAATATCTTTGAAGAAATAAAGTATTTATGTGCTACAGCAATGTAGATTAATACTGCAACATGGGCAAAATGCACAACATCATTAAATGGATAAAAAGAGAGCGTGGAAAGGTGGGAAGGGAGTCTTCAACATTTTCTGAAATTCCAGATAAACCTAAAGCATTGAAGGGCGAAAATAGGAGACGTGGGAGAGTTTATGATGTGCTAGATTAGGGGAGATCAAGGATTTTCAACCAAGATCCTTCCGATTAATTTGTTCTTCTCCTTTTTCTCTCTATTTTCATGTATATATCTTTTGTGTTTAGTGTTAAATCTTGCCATGTGTGGCTAAACTTTCATAACTTAGAGTAACTATGATTTTAGTTGTGGTTTAGAGTTTGTATTTACTATTTGGTTTTGTTTAATTGAAGCTTCATTTACTTAATCTTGTATTTGATTGCTTGCTTGATGCTTGGCTAACATTAAGTGAGGAAATTGCGGGTTTAGAGTTTGCATTGAAAAAGGAAACTTCAAATGGATCTTATATTAAGTAATGTGAGATTAGATTATGAGTCTAATTTGCAACTAGAATAAGAATATACCTAGAAGCCTCATATAGTCATTTCACTACAAAAAATTTGCCTTTCGTCGGGGACAAAAGTCGCTGCTGAAAAAGGAATGTCGCCATCAAAAGTTTTCAGCGGCAACATTTTTGTCGCCGCCATAAACCTCGTTGTCGAAAGTTTAGTGACGATAAAAATGTTGCTGCTAAAAGTAGACATTTAGTGGTGAAAAGAGTTGTCGCTGAAAATATAAATTGTTACCGCCAAAGATTTCTCATTTTGCGACAATATATAGTGGCCGTTAAAAATTTATCATTTAGCGACAACATTTAGTCGCCGCTGAAAGCGTCATTTAGCGGCAACATTTAGTCACCGCTGAAAGTCGTTTGGCCACGTCATCACCATGTTAGCCACTGGACCCCGCCACATCACCACTGCCACCAGATGACCGCCACGTCACCATTGCCGGACCACCGCCACGTCACCGCCCACATTACCACCGCCACGTCATATATTTGTTTCAAATATGCCTTCACCTAGGTTCGAACCCATGACATCTTGCTTACATTGCCTTTGTGTTTACTTCCTTACCAGTTGAGCTGAAATGCACCTGCAATATTTATATGAGATATTAAATATATATTGTTTATCTACATACTAATACACACACATATATTTATAAATCAATATTATTATTAAAAAATACACATATATTTTATTTTCAATTATTAATATCGTTAAATATTTTATTTATATACATATATATTTATATTTATATGAATATTTATATTATATTTTTTTATTTTATGTTATGTCATATCATACAATATATCATATATATCATATATTATATTATTTAATAAGTTATATTATATATATATGCTTAATATATATATATATATAATATAATGTAATAGAAAATTGTTAAAAAATCATTAAAATAAATATTATAATTTTGATTGTCATATGATTTAAAAAATACAATAAATTCAATATATTATAATTCAGATAATAAAAAATGATTAAAAAAAGTGAGAGAATGAGAAAGAGAGAATTAGCCAATATTTATTTTTTAAATATTGTTATTACTTATTTTTTAGGAAAATATATTAATAACACATAATCCTTCTTTCTCTACGTGACATTACTTTATTAGATTTTTACATTATGAAAAAATATCCACACTACCAACACCTAGAATTTGGGCTGAGAGTCTCATTCATAGTATGGTAGATTATTCTCTTAGGCTAACTATTGATAATTGGCTTAGTACATTATTACTTCATCAAAATTATTATTGGTAATAAATAATATTAATATTAATTTATATGTTAAAAATATTAGAAATTAAATTAACCTAATAAGAATTCCTCCAAATATAGGGTTGATCACATTAGATAATTAGGGATTAGTTTATCTTCCTAATTTTTTTTTTGAGTTATCAATCCCTTTATGAATTAAAAAAAATTATCCTAATAAGAATAACATATTTCATTAATTAGGATAAGAAAAAGTAAAAATAAATATAAATTGAATTCAGTATTCAACATTTTAAATCTTTAATCTCCGGTAGAGATAAAACACTTTTAAAATGTTCAGAATATTTTACATGAAAAAATAGTAAAATACTTTATCTTTAAATAAAAATACTAGATAATATTTATAATATAAAATATATATTAAATATCTAATTACTTATGATAAAGATGTATAAATAAAACAAAATTATTATTTTAATATGTTATTTATTAATTTTTAAAATGAAAATAGCAAAAATTCACAAAATTAACTTTGGCAGCGACATTAAAAAGTTGCCACCGAAAGTCTTACATTCAGTGGTGATATCAGTAAGTCGTCGCTGAAAGTTTGACTTTCAGTGGCGACATCAGTAAGTCATCGCCGAAAGTCTAAAAACAATCGTTGCTAAAAGTATAACTTTTGGTGGCGCTAAGAAAAAATCATCGCTAAAAGTGTGTCTTTTGGTGGCGACAATGAAAGTCATCGCTGAAGGCTATTTTCAGTGACGCATTTTTTTGCCGTCACTGAAAGATAGACTTTCAGTGACACCTCTTTCAGTCATTGCCAAAAAGTCACTTTCAGCAACGGCTTTTTTTAGTCGCCGCTGAAAGACAAACTTTCAGAAATGACTTTTTCAATTGCCGCCAAAAGTATACCTTCAACGATAACCTTTTTTCTGTCGCTACCGAAAGACTGACTTTCAGTGGCGACTTTTTTTGGTCGCTGCCGAAAGTCGTCATTGAAAATTTATTTTTTTGTAGTGTTTAGAGTGCTATGTTTTGCATGCATCTTGACTAATTATGTAAGAAATTATATAATTGAGTTAGGATGGGGTTGTAAGTGATTTGGAAGACGCTTATAACTACTTAAACTATAGACTAATAAAGAAAAAATCAAGTATAATTGAATTGGTAAATGTAAATTTATGAAACAACTAAGAGAATATTAACTCTAAGTCGCCTTTAGATATTTAGAGTTATTTTGGTGTGCACTTCTAAAGTTTTATAAAATTACTTTCATTTAATTCTGTTCATTTTAATTTGTACATTTTACTGACTGCTTAATTTAGAAGAAAATGAATCATCTAATGCCTATTTTTACTAGTTAAATTTTCTGTAGAAATGATACTTGATTTGCCATTATATTACTTGAGTGTCATGCACTTGCAGTTGGTAAAAATTGTGTCCCTATCATGAAGCTTCATCCACAATCTTTGAGATAGCTTGGTGGGCCAAGAGGAATTGGGAGCTTTCTTTCAATTATATATCCAGAGACTATAACAAGCTTGCAGATTTATTAGCACATATGGTTGTCACGGAAGCTGTTGCATGCCCAATTCGAAGAAATACCATGTGGTCTCCATGAAGCTATTGAGAATAACATTTCTGAGTTTTCTATGCTCAATTGTAATTTTTAGTTTTTAGTTTTTATCAGGCTTAGGCCTCATTGCATATATAGGCGAAAATGAGACCTATATGCAACAAAATGCATTTCTGAATTCAACCTTATGCACACTTCCATAGTTTGGTTAATAATCACAATATTTTATATGTAATGAGTAAATTAATTCGATGGATCAATTAATTTCTTGGTAGTTAATTAGTTAACGGGTTAGTTACTAAGTTAGTTTGGTTTGAATTAGTTAGTTGTTAGTTGTTATAGGCTATTCATGACGGGTTGACTAGGTGGTGTGTGGGTGTGTGTGTGTATATATATAGATCCTATATCAATCCTTGAGATGGAGGAGTCATCATGGCAAGTAGGAGAAAGGTTTCTGGTGTGATTTTGTGGTAAGTCAAGACCCTTATGAAATTTGTTAGTTCTTAATTGGTTGAATTATTAGTTAGTTACTAGGTTGGTTAGGTAAATTTGTTAATTCGTTAGTGTCTTATGTATGAGCAAGTTAGATTAATGGATTAGGTTGATGGAGTTTCTTGTTTTTGAGTTGCCAAGTTGAGTTAGTTATTTTGGCGAAAAATATGTAGAGTTAGTTATGGTCATAGACGCTTCGGTATTAATTTCAATTCTATTTTCATTAGCTTTATTCGGTTACATCATTATCATCTTAAAATATTTGGAGTTAGAACTAGATCTATCATGACCAAATGTCATTCAAATTTTCTATAATTAACACTAAAACTCAAATACTATCCTGATGTATTATCTATTTTCTTGAATGGAAATTTCTTTTTCTGGCAAAAAAAAAACTCAAAATAATTATATTATTGATTCGATTAATAAACTTGCTAGTATTTAAGAGAAAGCATCGAAGCATAAAATAAAAGTGAATCCCCTGATGAAGCTTCGAGTACAACTTTAAGACGTAATGAATGCGATAACATGTGGGATGATGGATTATATTATGCTCATATTAATTAAATCAGTAGATGAAACATCCTTGATGGTTCCTAACCACGTGCTGGTTGCTATTATATATAGAGTACTGTGTATAATAATAATTGTAGCCTGTGATTTTGTTGGATAACACTCCCTACGAAGGCCATGACTGACACTTTGAAACACTCAACATGTGTTTCTTAAAGAAAGACTTTGTCGTTTATATGTTTGTTTTGGGTGGGATTCCCACCCAGTCCTCAATGGTTGTTGAAGCGTGAGGTAATTTTAATTCTATTTCTTTTAACCTTTTTCATTAGAATTAGGTTTCCATCTCTTCGGGCCTAAAATGTAAAATCATCTGATATGAAAAAATGAGAGGAGGAAGTTAAATTTCTCCAAAAATAGAGTAATTATTCTTACTTGATTCATAAAAAATTTACAATTTTCCCAAAAAATAGGTTTAATTCGAGAAATAGAATTTTTTGAATAAAATCTAAAAAAGTTTTACTTCTCAAGTGTTTTATACTGGATCTTTTATCCTAATCATAAATATAAGACTATTTACAATATATGAGGTAGTATTTATTATACATTTCCAGAAAAATGTCCCTATTTAATATATCCAAAGAGAAATTAAATAAGAGTAATTTTGGAAAAATGTTGGGATTTTTTAAAAAATTGAGGTAGTTAATTAGTTTTAATTTAAATTCTTAGTCCGCGTGATTTGGTTAAAAGGATTATATATTAAGGATTAGAGAGAGTAATATTTTTCTAAAATAATCTTTAATTTCTAAATCAATTTTCTCAATAAAAAAGATATTTATGTATTTAATATTAAATTATCATATTTTTAAAATTGAACTTCCTAAAAAATAAAAAAATAAAAAAAATAAAATACAAATAAATTTTTTGAAAAGTTAACTTCCCAAAAAATATATTTTCCGAGACATTACTATCATAGACGAATATCAAACGAGCCCATATTTGTGATAAAATTATAAAGCGAGACCTGCATTTTAAAATTAAAATAATAATTTAAATATTGTGCCACAAAATAACAAAATACTCAGTTCAATATATAAATGGGTCACAATATTAAACTATTATTTATAAGCCATTTTTTCCAAATAGGTTTCCATAGAAATTATTTTTTTCTATCTAAAATATAGGAGATTTTCTAAAACATTTTTTTGATCCATAATATAAGGTGTTATATAATCTTTAGTAGTTTTCCTTTTTTTACTCCTATTCATTGATGACCAGTCTCGTAACATGCAATAAAAAAGAATGAAAAAAACTTTAATTATTGATAATTAATAAGGATAAAAATGTGATGTTGAGTTTTTTTTTTTTTAATTTAAGAGTGTAACCAAATTTTTCTTAATATACGTGAGGTAATTAGAAACTCCTTATATTTTGAATCGGAGGGAGTATCTAATACTAATAATCAAGTCAAATATGAACAAATTCTATAATGAAAATATATTATTGTTAGAAATTAAATTAAAATACCATTGCATCAGAAAATATTATATATAAAATTGCTAAATGAGTTAAATTATTAAATATATTTAGAATAAATTAAAAATTAAATTAAAATATTGGTTTGACACTATGAATTGAAAAGCAACTAATAACTATTTTTTTTTTGCCACAACTAATAACTAATTAAAATAAGAAACTATATTTATTTTATTCCTTGTCATTATAATAGGAAAGTAGAATTTCAAAGTAACCTGTATTATGGTAAAATCCAGTTGACAAAAAGAAAAAAGGTAGGAGTTAGTTTTGGCAGTTCAAAATTGTTCGGTTCCGTTCCGTTTAAAAATATAAAAAATTAAAACTACGGAAAATTAAGGGAAGTCGGTGACCGGCTCGTGTCGGTGCAAGTAGCCCGTTACAACCTCATCCGGTGGTTCCTTCGTTCAGTCTCCAGCTGTAACTGGCAACTTGTCAGTTATATTCTCCCTTTCTCTTCCTCTCCACGTCATCACTTTCGTGCTTCTCAAAAATTCCATTTAATATCTATCTTTTCATCTTCCTCCCTCTTATCACCAAACTACAAAAATTCTTCACGTAATGCTCTCCAGCCTGGCCCCACTCAAGCTGAGCTTATCCCCAACAGTCATCGCTCAAATCAAGATCTCCTTTTGTAAACCCAAAAAAGAAATAATAATAATATTATTATTATCATCTTTATTTTAAAAAGTTACGATAATTTTTAAAAGAATCAATATCTTATTATAAGTGAGAGCATTTAAAATTGAAGATAGTATTGATAAAATCTTCTTGAAATATCTCTTCGTCTATCTCACGAACACAAATTTTCCATTTCATCAAATATTGCATGCAACGATCTAAAGGCAAATAATTCGTTAACTTCCAACTAACTCTTCCGGTGCGTTTCATTTCGCCGATAATTTCGTTGGATTCTCAGAAGCCTGCGTGGCAAAAAAAATGGTCGTTATACAGCTGTAAACTATCCTAACCGGTAACCTAGTATCACCGGTTGACAGATCGTTTCTTACCTGTTTCAGTTGGTTCAGTTATCGTAAACCTCTCTTTATAATTGTAAACCCCTCCTATTCCTCTTCCACACCTTAAGAGGCATTTTCCTCTGAACCGTCTCTCTCTCTCAACTCAACCCGTAAATCTTTTTTTTTTAATTTTTTTTATTTTTTAAGTTTGATTTAATTTTAAATTTTCTTGGAGATTGGAGATTCTGATCATTAGGTTACGCATAGGGTTGATCAACGACAATGGAGGCGATGCAGGGAGAAGTGGATCGGGTCAAGGGCCCATGGAACCCTGAGGAAGACGAGTTGTTGATGAAGCTCGTGAAAGAACATGGCGCTCGAAATTGGTCGGCGATTAGCAAGTCGATCCCCGGACGGTCCGGGAAGTCGTGCCGGCTCCGGTGGTGCAACCAGCTCTCACCGGTGGTAGAGCGTGGTGCCTTCACTTCCGAGGAGGATGAGATCATCGTCCAGGCACACGCCAAGTACGGCAACAAATGGGCCACCATAGCCAAGCTCCTCAACGGCCGTACGGATAACTCGGTCAAAAACCATTGGAACTCGACCTTGAAGCGCAAGTACTCGTCATTGATCGGTAACGTCGAAGATCCGTCGCTCCAACCAGCGAAGAAGCCTGACACCGCCGATCAATCGCTGACGATTTCACCTGTACTAGCGGGTCACTGTTACAGTCCGAGTAGCCAAACAGGATCCAATGTGAGCGATTCCGGTCATCAGGTAGTCTCTAATTCTTCAACTCTGATTCGGCCTGTGAACAAGGAGCCATCAACAGAACTGACTTTGTCTCTTCCTAGAGACAAGTCGAAGGAGTTATGGAGGGTGAAAGATTCAAGTGATATTGAAGAGCATGAGAAGGCAATATCTGAATCGATATTATTATCATCGGAGAAGAAGCACAGTGGAATCATCAATACATTTGGGCCAGAGCTATTGGCAGTGATGAAGGAGATGATAAGGGATGAGGTGAGGAATTACATGGCGGCATTGTGAGTGGTGACTGGATTTCAAAAATACTGTCAGATTAGCTCTCAGTTGAAGTTACTAAAGGCTGAAAAAGGCAAAGTGATTTTTCTTCTAATCCCAAGGTGAACATTATTTTTTTTTGAAAGGTCAGAATTTTAATTTTGGGAATGTATATACAGAGTTAAAGAATTAGAACTCAGATTCGAAGTCACTGGGGATGTTTATCCAACCACCGTGGTTTAAAAATTTTGACATTGAAATTAATTGCCTTCTCGTGATTTTTCGAATGGCCTCCTCTATTCTTATTGTTGGCTTTTTAGTTATTACTTTTTCATAAAGTTATTTTTATTCTATTCAATATGCTCCCTCGTCCCAATAATATAAGAAATTTTACAAAAATTATAGTATATGTTAAGAATAATAATGAAAATAATTAAAGTTAGTCAGGAGTTTTGATTATTTTATTCCAAAAATAATTTTCATTTACATTAATCTTTATTAATGATATTTATGGGATAAAAGAAAAAGTCTTATAATAAATATAAAAGGAGCACTTCAAAAAAAAAAATTCAAAATTACAAAAAGTTAGTAAATTTCACTCATTTAACAAATAAAGCAAATATTAACCTAACAAATAATTTGATTGTTGAAAGAATATTTTGTTTCCATAAATAAATATAATAGTAAGAATTACAATTTGTTTGTCATTTTAACATTCGTGTGAAGGTTTTTAATATTACGGAGGAGCAAATTGATCTCAAAATCATCATCTTCTCTCTCAAGTTTCAACTGTTTGTTTTTTGGAGAATAACAGTTTTAAAAAAAACTAATCGAAGTGTCACCGTATTGGATTGAACGGACTATTGTTGATTTATCAATGAAAAGGACAATCGTTTTTTAATTTGTATTTTAGTGTAATACTAACAGGAGAGAGAGAATAAAGGTACCCTGTCAGTACTGAACGTACTAGGACAACTTTAAATAGCACTGTTTTTTTGCCCCCATTTGCTGGTTGTGCAGTTGATAAGGTTGGTGCAGTGGTTAGATAGGGATGATGTTGAAATTAAGTTTCTAATTTGACATGCTCGACGGGGTTATTTTTTTTCAATAATTTTATTTTAATCGAATTAATAAAAGTTTTATAATTTTTTTTTCCAACAGTTCACACGCTTTTTATATATATATATATGATGTTATGAATTCTCTGATTGAACATTTGACAATATATGATCTTTATTATGTGTTTAACATTGTGTTAGGTTAAGACTCTTTGGGGGGAGGTTTCTTGTGGTGGCATAGTTGTATTGATTTCATGAAAAGAATTAGGCTGCATGGATAGTTGTAACCCTCTATTTGGACTTGGATGAAGGAGAAATATGAGGAAAAGAAAAATTTAGAAAAAAAATAAAAAGAAATCTAAATATTTTTTTATTTAGATTTTTTCTATTTTTTTTGTAACATTCTCTCCTATATTTTTATTTTATTCCAAACAAAGCTTCAAGCTGAGGTTTGTGGTATTCCACGTGGACTCGGAATTTGTTAGGACATAGGCTTTAGATATGTTATTTTGGCTACAAATTCGGCCAAGGCAATCAACATGATCAACAGGCATATGGGATGCGAAATGGCAAATTTATCTAATCAATGAGGCTTCATAGTAAGGGAACTCGGATATCACTTAACGACCAAATTTACCGCGAAGCTAACAAATATGCTAGTTATTTAACTATTCTCGTCCATGACCTTGATGTCCAACTCTCTTCTTTTTTGGTTCCACTCACAAATGTAGGGTTTTCATGGATTTAGATAGGCGAAGTATGCCCAACTTTCTTCTTATTACTTTGCCATAGACTTTTATTAAAAATAAATAAATAAAAACATAATGTCAGGACATGATAATTTCAGTCTTTATCCCTCTTTGAAACAAAAATTTGTAACAAAGATTAAAGAACTTTAATTTACAAAATAAAGCATAGAGTCGTATGTGAATTTTTTCGTTCAAATATTTTTGTGTCACAAAAAATATTTACAATATATGGTTAGATGAATTGATTCGAAACACTTTTTTATTAAAATAAAAAATATATATATTTCTTGTGGTTTGAGATGAGACAGGGTGAGTACATGACAATAGAATATTCGTAAATTGAGGTATAAGATTAAAAAAAAACTAAAAAATTATAAGATAAGAACATAAAAAAATGATGAGAATAAATACTGAAAATCAGTTCTATCTTATCTTTTTTTTATCATCTTCATTATCGTCACCCTTTATAGAAATGTTATATATTATTGAAGAATTAATTTATTCCTGTATACAGGGCACCGTACGGAGTCTTGTTTTCCCCTCACTAAATAGAAGTCAACTATGCTTTTATGGCCCAATACGGTGGATTTCCGGAGTAAGGCCTCGACCATTCTTGATTGACAATCAATACAATCCACCTCACGTTGCCTTGGTAATGGAAGCTCAAGCTCAACCCAAAATACAGTGATTGTAGAAAAAGCTACATTATGACTTGCGAACATTACAGCTTCTTTTATATATATATATATATATATTGACGATTACATGCGCACACATATTTGATGCATTAATACAATATTTAAAAACTTGTTTACCTTATTATTAAGCATTAATTGTATAACTCACATCAACGGATAAAAAAAATGTTAAATATTACAATGAACATGCTAATCATGTACCACTTAGAAGCACAAAATGCGTTGGAAGCTCCGATCTATTCTATATGCTTATTTGATTCTTTTAATCATTCTTAATACGCACAAATTTATCTATTTATTTTCAGTCATCAATTTTATCATTTGTGTTTTCAACTCTTTGATTTTCACTATATATATATATTCAACAAAGGAAGTTTAGGTCTGACTTTCAATATATATATACTACTAGAAAAATACAATTTAGCGAGGGAATTTAGTGAGGGATCACTCATCCCTCGCTAAATAATCTAAATAGCGAGACATTAGCGATGAATTAAATTTAGCGAGAGAATTAGCGAGAAATATTCTTTTTCTCGCTAAATGAGCGAGGAATTAGTGAGGAATTTTTTATTCCTCGCTAAATTATTATGAATAGCGAAGAATCTAGTCCCTCGCTAAATTTTCTAAAATTAATTTTAATAGATTAAAATTATTTTATTAAAAATTTAATTTTAATGAATTGAAATTTTTTTAATAATTATGTTATAAAATTATTTTTATTAGTTAATTATTTTAAATTAATAAAAATATTTAGATTAATTTTTATAACTGTTGGAAAAAATGAAAATGAAAATTCATTTATTACAAAATTCAAAATATAAAATATTTTATGATATTAATAACTACAATTATAATATATTTTTATTTTTTAACAATATATTAATTTATAAATATATGTGTGTATTAGTGTGTAAATAAATAATATATATTTCATATTTCATATAAAGACTGCAAATACATTACAGTTCAACTGACAAAAGTCTGAATATAAAGGCATTAAGAGTAGGAGTTCATTGGTTCGAATCTAAGTAAATGCATATTTGAAATCATTATATGACATGGCAGTGATGTGGCATGGGTGGCGGGTCACATGGCAATGATGTGACGTGGCGTGGTCTTGGGGGTGACATGATAATTTTTAATTTTTTGTAATTTAGCGAGGAAATAGCGAGGGATTTAATCCCTCGCAAAATTTAGAGAGGGATTAATTTCCTCGCTAATTAGCGAGGGAATCAGCTCATTCCTCGCTAAAATTAGTGACGCCATTTTTAGTGACTGAATTAGCGAGGGATAAAATCCCTTGCTATTTCCAATTTAGCGAGGGAAAAATAGCATTTAGTGAGGGATTTGTCCCTCGCTAAATCCCATTTTTCTAATAGTAATATATATATATATATAAGTATAACAAATGAACGAATATAATAAAAAAGAGTTTTATGTACAATCTTTTTTTTTGTCACTCTATGAATTACAAGTTCCAATTTGTTTGGTTGCTTTCAACTTATATAAAGGAATGTAATTGAGTGATTATTATTTTAATTTTGTTTGGTACACCATGTAAATCTATTTGTTTTATTTTTAAATTAAAAGGATAAAAAAGACTAGTGCTATATGGCCAGCAGGAGCTGACGGCGATGGACAATGGAGGACATGGTGGCAGCAACGATGGACGATAGATGACAACTAGCAGCGGAGGATGGCTGTTGTTGGATGAGGGTTGATGGTGAAGGATGGTAGCCTGTAGTAGTGGCTAGCATTGGATAGGAATGGACGACAGCAAATGGGAGTAAGGGTGTTTTAGTCTTTTCATGAAGATAACATTGTTGTAATTATCTTATCCTAATTTTGGATAAGATAAAGATTACATATAGGGGATTACAAGGTTTATTGTATTCATGCGTTATACTGTAAAGCTGATTGTCATACAAAAATGTAACCAAATGGGCCCAATGTTGTAATGTGAAAGCTTTTGCGTTACATTACCTCTTAGATGCATGTAACCAAACGGGCGATGAGATTAAGAAAATAATGATTCCCCGGAAGCTTAAGTATCTCATTTGATTAATTGGATATCATTCAGGTTTATCATAATTCCCTTACACGCAAGTTTTGCCAAAAAATAAAATAACATTTATGCTTCTTTTTCTTACCTACATACTTCAACATTAAATCGACCAAAAAATTTAAGGAAACCACTGCACACTAGTACTGGCATATATTTTCACAAAGTGATTGATCATTGAAGCAAAATTGGTAAGGATGAGGTGCCAGCTATATGAAGCACCGATTCAAAAAGATAAGAAGCGATATATTTACCTTAAAACCCATATTAAATACTCCCTCTCGTCCACACTGTAAACATTATACGGTATTTTGTATCAATTATATGTATATTAAGAAAATCGCTTTTACACCTGAAATTAATGTAAAAAGATCAATATTTTCTATTTTACTATTATTAAATATTCTATTCTATTATTATTGTAGGGTTATAAATGAGGGGTTGGGAAGAATTAAAGATAAGGATAAAATGGAAAAAAATATCTAAGCAAAGGGGTATCTAATAATGCTACATATTTCTTTGTATTAATTATGTATGGTTTATCTAGTGTCCGATACCAACACTTGGACCAGAGTCTTTAAGCAGGCGACCTTGAGCTCCGTGACCTCTTCCACCTGGGCTTGGCCCTGAGGTCTTCACTGTCCACATAGTCGTCCTTGTAATGCTAGGGTTTGTCTGATCCATCTTCAACTGCAAAACCTTCAGATTCAGAGGCCGAGCAGCAACCCCAGAAAGCAACTCATGATGGAGGCATAGGAATAAAACAAAGCAAAAGTAAGAAGGTATTAGTTTAATCCTACCCATTATATATTCTATCTAGAGAAGTGATCAAAGAAAGAAGCACATATAATTAACTATATGTATATATGAGAGTCCGTTTTATGGCTTTTTATATTGGGATAGGAGAATGCTTTGAAGGAAGGAGAAGAAACGAAGATGCATGCACTCCTTCAGGGTTTGAAAGAACAAGTTGGAAGGCATGCCAAATACTGTATTAATGAAAGTGATGACGTTGATCCTTGGGGCTTGGGAAGTAAAGTGGATATGTGCCCTAATCTAACTTATCTTTGAATCATGCACATGTTATTTCCAGGTTTCTTGTGCAGTTTGGCCAGTTATAAGCAACTTTAGTCAACTCTAATATATAAAATATTGATTCATAATCAAATAAAATAAACATCACAGAGTATAATAAGAATATGAACCCAAAATATTTCAAACCGGCATGGCAGAGTTTATGCTCTCCAAGCTTACCCTTCATTGCTAACCAGCCGACATGAAAATTTTCAACCTACCATGCAAACTCAACATTTTCTTCCCCCACGTGCGTTAAATAAATAAGAATAGGAATAATAAAAGGACAAGACACAATGAAGTATAACAAGTCTTGATATTTCCTAACTTTCTTAATCTTCACGACATCAAAGAATTGGATACACTTTTGTTGAATTAAGCAGTACGTAGTTGACTAGCTTCCAACTTCACTTTCAATTTATGTCCTTATTTTTTGACAACGAAATATGTGAATTTTCAGTCTCATTAATGTTGAGAGTCAAATGAAAGTTTTACTTTTTTGACAGAAGAACACTAGGAAGTAGAGACTTGGAAGCATTTAAATAAGTAGGTCTATATCAGTTGTCATGTGTAGTCCCCTTCGAAGTCTTTTACAATCACGATTAATGTGATATTTCAGTTTAGCTTCATGGAAAAAAAACATTGGAAATGATTTTTCAACCTTCCATCCTTAGAAGTTAAGCATAAAATGGTACCATATATAACTGATTTATATTATCTAGTAGGATTTTCCTAAGTTCAAAATTAGGTAGGTTCAAAAAAGCTGGAACCTAACTCTTGCTATATGAGATATATGAAATCGATATTTGTATGAGCAGTGATGGTGATTCTGACTAGCATAATAGTAATAATAAAAGGACTCGGCTTCTCCATAACATTACTCAAATACCTTATTCAAAAGCTTGTACATGTTTACCTGTGCTAGTCAGCCAAAACCTCTGCATTTCTTTCTCTACTCATTCCCTTCAGCCCTTTGTATTTTTCTCAAAAAGGTGGGGCCTTCTTTCTTTCTTTTTTTTTATAAAATTTAATTTCTTTTAGAGGCAAAGGGGCATTATGGCAAAGCACAGTCGAGAGATTGCTTCCGTTAGCTAGCTACACAAAAAAGCCTCATAATAATTTCAAATCGCATTATGAAGGTTTTTGTTTTTTCATAAAAAAAAATAATTAATGAGTTAAGTCTCAGGAGTTTATTTGAATTACTATAAACCTCATGATTCAAAGAGTATCCATAAAAATATTTATAAGTTATCTATCAGTGATATTTTCAAGACAGTAATAAAACTTGAAACTCACCTTCTTGTAAATACAAAATTCATATTAACCAATCAGACCAACTTTTATTGACCCCAATGTGAAGGTTTGTGAGAGGATTACCTTGTATTAGTCAAACCTTTGACACACTAACTGATATAGAAAATGAAAAAAGCATTGATCGAACATATATGCAGACATAAATAAATACATACACACACACACACACACACACACACTTGATGTCATGTACGTATATTAGTGATCGAGGCGCATGCATTAATCTGCTACTCTCCAAATTAATTAATTATTATACATATATAAATATTCCAACTTCTTTTTATTGGGTGCTGTTTGCATCAAGTAATGTTACGTTTAATTTGTATTTGTGTTATTATTATCTAAGTTTTGTTCCGAATGTATTAATTAGGATGAAGACAAGAGATGTGACAGTTCTCAAAAGTCTGAATCTTTTGAAACTGGTAGATTTCGAAAGAAAACTCCTGTATCAAACGATGGTGCTTTTGGTAGGAGTCACCATTATTGGCTTAACACTTCAAGACTTCATAAAATATTTCACGAAAAATCTTCATGAGGATTTGATTGTTGGTACCTCCTGCTGAACAATTTTTTTTTCTGAACAGTTCTTAGAAAAAAATCGCAAGAATCCACAAAAATTTTCCTAAGAATTTCTCACAACCTTATTTCGTGGCAAATTTCCTTCAAAGACATCCTATTTTCTTGCAGCGATTTGTCATTTGACACTTCCTTTGAAGTAACAAAACTCTCTTGTAAGAAAAAAATAGTGTGATAAATATTTTATAAATTAGAAATCTTTCTCCGTACAATATAAGAAATAGATAATGTCTTACAAGCTTTTGAAAGATTGTATTATTTTCCTAGTATTTAAATCTGGCTGAAATGTTTAGGAAATTATTGAAAAAAGTGTATTGAGTTCAAAATGTGAAAAAAGATTTAAAGAATAAAATTAAAATTTTATATTTTATATTGATTGATATTTTTTTTTTTTAAATATTTGGCCCAAATCTACATCAACGTAAGACCGGGTAAAGAAATTTCAACAAAATTAGGTTTAGAACTTTGTATTTTTGTTAATATATATTTAAGGACTAAGTTCGGCATCGATCCCTATATTTCAAAACTCGTGTGATTGCTTTTCAGCGATTGATTAGGTTTCTTTCCTCATCATTCGCCAGCTTTTGACCGTTTTGGAAAAGCCGAAGTAACCCCATGTTTTGGTCCCTATAGGATTGTGCAAGTGATCTGGTGGACTAGTTTGCTCGGCCCAAGCACTTCAGGCCGGGCTGGGCCATATGCTAGGTGGGTTGAGGTCCTCAGCACAGCCCAATATACATACATACATATATATATATATATAATGTTTTTGTTTTCATTCTTTTGGATATTGATTTATTTTATGTGATAAATTAAATTTATATCATTATTAAGAAAAATTTTAAGATTTTAATCTTTTAATCCTATTTAAAATTTTAAATGAATTTTTCAACATAATATTTATAATGTATAATTATTGACTATTTATAACTTTAAAAAATATTGCTTTGAATCCTAATATTATTTTCCAAGCAAATATATGTTAGATGTAGGTAATCATTTTTTTATTAATAAATGAACTTATTTGTCCTAATTTATAATTTTTTTATTAATTTTCTAAGGACCAAATAAAAAACCCGGCTCAATCCTTAGCCACTTAACCTAGTTCAAGAATTCATAAGATGAGTCAAGTAATGACCTACTCCCAAGATCCCAAACTCAACTCCCAAAAATATCAAAATAAAGAAAAACTCAGAGCATGACCAAAATCGTACGGAATCGTAATGAGCTATAGTACCATCGCAGCCAGGAGAGGCAAAACCACTTGGTGCCGCAGCTAAACATCTGGCGTCATGGTGCCTCCTTGTGATATGATATTAGCAATTTGCTGATTTTTTGGGTAAACTTCCGATTCACACAACTTTGTACTTCGACCTCTGATTGACTCGATTCTAACTCTTATATATCACCCTTTTTCCAATCCATCCATAGACACCAGCTTCACTCAAATCCATATCTATATGAAGATTTTGGACACCTAAAATCATTTTGATAACTTTTTGGCCAAGATTCACTACTTACACTCTCCAACTGCCACCCAACGCAATTTGGCATCTCGAGACTACGTGTGTGCACAGGACAGGTTGGGTCGGGCTTCACCTCCGCCCGTTGCCCGACCCGATAATACTCGGGGTGAACCGGGTTAGGTATTGGGCCGGCCTAGTACAAAATTATTTTTTAAAAAATTAAAAATAAAATAAAAAACTAATTTTATGTATTAATAAAAAATTTTCATTATTAAAGTAAAAATAGATTTTCTTAAAAAATAATTTTAAGATAGAAATTAATTTTTTAAAAAAATTATAAATATTTGCAACTATACACTATTTTTATATAATATTAAATTTAGAAGTCAATTTAAAATTTTAAATAAAATGAAAATATCAAAATCTTAAAAACTTTTTCATAATAATCAAATAATAAATGTATTATAATATATATATATATAGAAAAAATCTTATAAAATCAATTAATATATGCAAAATAATAATTTTTTTTAAAAAAAGCATATATATATATATATATAATTACAGCCCAGGTAGGACAAATCAAAGTTAGCCCAAAGTCTAGCCTAGCTTGAACTATGGCTCAGCCCAATTGGTTTGATAGGATTGGGTTGGACTAAGTCAACCGGGCCACATATTTACATGCATAGCTCTACTCGGGACCATTCACACAAGTTTCAATCGACACAACTAACTTATTCAAGGAGGTTTCATTTCGGGGAAACCACTCCTCCAAGATTTGACTCTCTTTAACCCCGCAAATTCACTTAATGGACTCATGCCCCAAAATACACATATGAGATCCAAAACCCCTTTGGGCTCACTCATATGACCATTCTGACTCACCAACACACATTCCAACAATATTGACCCATATCGGGTCCAAATCATTATCATACACATACACCAACACACGAATATGCCAATACCGCATCATCATCGATATCATCCAAACATCATTGTATCACATGCTAAGCAATACCCGAGGATACTTATGTAAGCAACCAAACAACGACAATCTATTTGGCACAATATTACATAAATTGAATAACAACTACTTAATTACAATTGAAATTCTCAAAGACAGATAGGCCTACGATTCCTTGGCCTTCTTTGAACTAGTTTCAGAACCTTTACTTGAAATGTTAGTCATAGGAGGAGGTGTGAAACAAGGTTTCAGTAATCGGGACAAACATACACATACGATAATATCATTCATACCACACATATATGCAAATGATGTAGTGCAATGCCAAATGTCATGAAATGCATGTCTCTCTCAACACGGCCAGAATCACGAGCTGGTCTCATTACATGACATTTCAAAGATTTCCTTCCAACAGTTGGTGAAGACTAATTTTCAGATATCACCAAGCTCACTTCACACTAGTGCACTTGGCTAAAGGTCATACTAATGATTTGATTGTGGCTCTCCTTTCCCTGGACTACTCTGAATTGGTGGTGATTTGGGGAAGGTGCAGTCCACTGCCGCCTGACTCTCTGGTTCATGGAAGATGATTTAGTGGCAAGGATCTCATCATATCATCATATCATATACATATCATCATATCATTTCTTATCTAATCATCACCACTTAATCCACCATATCGCATTATGCTCATATGGTGATAATGTTCATGCCATGTCACTATATGATAATAATCATTATCATACCATAAATATCAATGTCATGCTAGCATGTTATGAAATCACATGTACACATCATACTCATTATCATCATATACAAGTACCTCGTCCAACCGTGTGCATATAATGATATGTAGGAAAACCATACACATACATATAATAATATCATTGTCTGAACGTAAACATGCACATATTTATACATATACATATATCAACATAATACACATATACAAATATCCGGTTACCTCGAATTACCGACACCATACACACAGGGAATTAAGCAAGCCTCTGGAGTACCCATCACGAATCATACGCTTTCAATTAGTCAATTAACCACTACATCATCATGATACATTTAATTAACATAATACCCATAATAACTAAAATCCACAATCTAGCCTTTCAAGCTTAACTCAGAGTTCTAACAATATAAACATGCATTAACAAGCTCCAACCAACCATCCCCATCATAATCATTCATATACAATTCGGATTTCACACTATACAATTTCTAACCTAGGGTGCCACTCAAATTCATCACAATCCCCTCAAAATTCACACCCAAATATTTCTAACACTACATGACACTTCTATAACATCAAAATAAACATTTTAATTGATAGATTCATCTATAAATTGAAACCTAACATACTCCCACTGATTTCAAACCAAAAACGAAAGGAAAGGAGAGATCATTTACTAACCGAAATACAAGTTCCTAAGATTCGAAAACCACCTCCAAGGGTCGGAAAACCGGAGCCCTAGTTGAGCTCCTCAATTTCTCTCTTTGATTCTCCTTCCTCATTTGACTGAAATAACTTTCAATTTATAGAAATTCGGGGTCTAGTGTCGTGATGGGCGATAAGTTTACCATGGCGTGAGACCCTTTTATTAGAAAAGTTTATCGAAGTTTCAGCGTGTTCGTTGCGGCGGCCCTATTCAGGCCGCGGTGAGAGAGGGTTCTGTCTTCTCTTGCTTTTCCTCTATTCTGATTCCTTCGGTTCTACACACGTCATCAAGTTTACTTTCCGTCAACTCAAGATTAAGTTCAAGATAGTGTAATGAGGATTGTTACAAGTCAAACTCAAAGATTCCATTTCACCATTAACTAATAAAATATAATGCTTCCAAATTCAAAGTTCACAAATTTAATAATTAAAGATGTTAAAAATTAATTTTTCCCAATGATAACAATAATAAATTATTTTGATACTATTAAAACTTTCATTTATATTATTTAAAATTACTACGTGATATTCTTTATGTTAAAATTATTGTCATCCAAACTTCATAATAAATCTAGAATTTTTTTTATAAAATTTATAAGATTAGATTATAATGTTAAAACTATCGGAGATAAATTATTTAAAAAATTTTTAACTAGTAATTAGGTTTGGAGTACTTGTATTAGAGAGGGGGGAAATGATTTCATTCTCGCTCATTTATTATTCTCTCTCGTATTATATATGGATATTTAAATTTATTTAAAAAATACATTACTCAAGGAAATATGTCGTATTCATATATGTAAAAATGTTACTTTAATAAATAGTAAATAAATAATAATAAATAATTTAATCTTTATTCATGTCACATTAATAATTAATAAATAATATATAACTAATAATAAATATATTGATTCCTCTCATTTTGTACAATGCCAAAGGAAATTTAATGACTAATAAGAGGCTAGGCTTAATTCTTATCCCAGGTTTCCCCATTGAGAACAATCAAATTACATAGGACTGTAAGCCATTAACACATCGCATATTATCTGTTGAATCAAAGATTACTCGGTGATTTCAGTTATTACAAACACTTTAAAGATGTTTCGTTGGGCCAAAAAAAGTTGTTTGTGTTGAATCCCATACGTAGCCCAAGAGAATCATATATGGGCTTTAAAGATGTTCTATACTCTTCATACAAAGAAAAACGATGTTCTATACTCCGGACGTAAAAGGAAGGTGTTCAATATTATTCAGTTGCCTAATGCACTTTTCAAGGTTAAAAAATTTTTAGGGCAGAAAAAAGTTCAATAATTTTCACATGGGTTGGAAAAATATTTAGGCTAAGTCGTCAAGTCTGATTTTGGTTTATAAAGTACGTGATTGTGTTTAAGTAGCATGTTTAAGAGACTTTACTATCTTTCAATTGTACCAAACATTGTTAATTAATTTTCAACTATTCTAATATAAAATGTTTTCAAATAAAGAAATTTCTATGCAAGGATTTTGAAATGGGAAGTTTTACTTTAAATAAGTATTAACATTGAATATATGATTTGATTACACTAAGGTTACAGAAGATATGACCCCCGCATTTTTATTATTAAGCTATTTCTACTTGGCAATAAAAAAAATAAACTTTGCGTATTAGGGTTTAGGAACCAAAAAAAAAAAGAAAAGAATTTATATATATATATATATATATTATTTTAATATTTACTTTAATATGCATGGGTCACGGTACCCTTTAATATTTACTTTATAATATATATTTATATTTTATCAAATTTATATATTATATGAAAATTATGTATTTTTTGTCACCCAAAATTTATACTTTACTTTAAAAGTAAATAAAAAATTTAAAAAGTCAACACATTCTCTCTTGTTTCATTAAATATTAACTTTACTTTCTATTTTTTTTTAATTTTTAATTTTTTTTAGTTTCTCTTTCTCTTTTATTTTTTATTCTTTTTCTAGAATTACTTTTCCTTTTTACTTATTTTTTAATTCTTTTTGTCTTCCTTTATGTTTTTTAGGTGTTTTGTTATTGATTAAGAATTAATAAAAGAATAATTATTATTAAATAATGATATAAAAATATAATTTTACTAAAAAATAATATTCCAAATCTCTTTTTTTAAAGAAATAATAACCACTATATATCTTTTGGTATGTAGCAAAACTTTTATCCAAATCTCTATAAACATTCAAATAACTTCTAATATTTTGTTAAGTAATTATGCATTATTTAAACAAATCAAAACATATCCCTTCATTAATTTTCTACTCATAAATTTTTTTAGATTTTTATATTATTACACTATTATATTAATCCTTTTAGTATATTTTAAAATTAATTTTAAAAAACTTACTAATAATAAATATTAAAAATAAAAAAAAATAAATTATATGCATCAACTTAAAAAGAAAAAATTGACCCCCCTTGTTTCAATCCTGGCTCCGCCCGAGTCATCATGAATTGATCTCAAGACCTTTTAGATAGTGATTCACACACACACACACATATAGGGTGGTTGAAACTGATCTTTGCATTTCTTGAAGTGTCACATTGAGAATTTAATTCGTATTTTTTAAAATTTTATTTTGCTTTGAGTGAATGTATGAATACCCCTCGTAATTTAGACGACTTTTAACGATTTTTGTGGGTCAAACCTCATCATATATATATATATATATATATATATATCTCTGTGCCCAAGCTTTCTAGCTTTAAGAGTAAGGTTATTAAAAATTCAATTAAACTCTTTTCTCATATTACTTCTAAACTAAAACTAGAGATTTTAGAAGGATTTTGTAGTGACATTGCATGGGGTTGGTCAAGAAGCAGATCAAAGAACAAAATGTAATTGCTGTCACATGAATTCCTAGACAAATATAATGGGTGATCTTGACCTCTCAGCATTTAGATTCATAATTTCTTCCTCCGAAGGGAAAAGAATAACCAATCACACGCACTTTGGTTGCTCAATGTCCAGAAGTGTGATACGTCATGTATAGCACCAAGGGAATGCATTGCATGTCAATACATTAGCTCCCCCTGAATTGAAAGAGCGAGGTACCGTTGAGTTAAAGGCTAAAAGCATTTATGTTTAGCAATAGCAGTTTGTTCAAAAGGTTAAGTCTGCGTTTTTTCAAGTATTATAAATGGAAAAAAGTTTTGAGAAACAAAAAAGTAGAGAAAAAAGAAAAACTTAAGGAAATGAAATAAAGAAAATAAGAGGAAGAATAGTAAAAGGGTATAAGGAAAAGAGAGGAGTCACTGGAAATATCTTAAAATTAGTAATTAAAGTCTGAATACAAATAAACAGTGAGGTTCTTATTTATAAATCTCAAATCCTAATTCTACTAAAATCCTAAGATAAGAGAATTATCTAAAGAAAATTTAAACAAAAGATAAATTAAATCTCAGGAATAAATAAAAGATAAAAACTAAATTATAATAAATTTAAAATAAATTAAATTAAATCTAAATATCCTAACAAAATATCTATATTTAAAATCCTAATTATTTTATGATAAAGATAAATAATCCTAATCATCTTGGGATTATCTATTTTCCATTATTTCTTTTGGTATCAAATATGAGAGACTTTGGAGGAACATCCCTTTGTCCAAAATATAGGAGACAAATAGGGTTAATTAGTGTATTTAATGTTTTTCTTTAATAATACTCCTTATTAATGTTATACTTCCTTTGTCCCTTATTATAAAGTAATGAGTAGTTTTACGCATATTAAGAAATATTTGTTATATTTTTAAACTTCTATAAAATCTCAAAATTTTCAATTTTACCCCTATTAATTCTGCCTCTTTCATTAAATATAACACAAATTACTGTAGTAATAATACAATAAATAATTGAAAAAAATGATAAATCACTATATGTTGCTTTATATTATGGAACAACAAAAAACTCTAATGTTATCTTATAATATGAGATGGAGGGAGCAAGAATTTGCATATTTGAATTTTACATATGAGAGAGATCATTAATTACATGGAGTAGAAGTTTTAGTATTAAATGAAAGTATTTTTGGGGAAAAATGTTTATTTGTGACAAATTTAATGATCATTACTAAAAAATTAAAATTAAAGATGGATATTTAGTGACAGATTGTCAATCTGTTACTAATTATAGGTATTAGTGACGGAAATTTAGTGACGACCCAAAATTTGTCACTAAAAGCAGAAGTTAGTGATGAATTTCCAAAAGCATCGCTATTTTACTAAAAATCACATATTTAGTGACGGATTAGTAACAGATTTACATTTGTCATTAATTTTTGTCATTAAATAATATGTATTAAATTTTGCATAATAAAATTGCAGGTACATTTCAGCTCAACTAGAAAAAATGAAAACACAAAAGAGGAGCTATAGGTCGCAGGTCCGAACCAGGTGAAGACATCCTTGAAATGAAAATAACTAGGGATGATGTGGCATATGTGGCACACGTGGTCATAACATGGCACCGATGTAGCAATGATGTGACATTGATGGCTCACGCGGCACTGACTTAGATGGGACATGTGGCAAGTGATGTGGTGAGACACACGTGGCGGTGGTGATATGGCAAAAGGCCTGGATGAGACATGTGGCAAGTGATGTGGCACTAGAGGTACATGTGGTAAATGATGTGGAGGGAAGATGATAGGACCCACAAAATAACTAATATATATATAAAGTAAATTAGTGACAGAAGGTTAATAAATTAGTGACAGAATTTGCCATCACAAAATTAGTGACCGATACATATCCGTCACTAAATTAGTAACGCCAAATTTTTGACGGATTTAGTGACAGATTTGTATGTCACTAATTTCATTTTTTCTAGTAGTGGTACTAACCACTTTTAACTATGTTTTTTGGTTCGTACTCTCTTTGGTCCATATTATAAAAGGTATTCCCTCTAATTCTTAATATAAGATTCTTTTAACCGAATCACGTGGATTAATGATATGAGTTAAAATTAATTAACCACCTTGATTTCTCCAAAAATCACTACATTTTTTCAAAACTGTCCTTATTTAATTTCTTTTTTTCTCTCTTTGTGATACATTAAATAGGGATATTTTTTGAAAATATATAATAAATACTACCTCGTATATAATAAAAGATCCTATATTTAGGATCAGGACAAAAGGCCCTATAATTAGGACCGAAGGGAGTATTTCAAAACCTTTAGTTGATTCAAACTATAAGGTGTTATGTTAATTTTTAGGAATAGTTTGCTTTTTTATCTTTATTGATTTATTACTTGTCTTGCAACTTAAAAAAGAAAAAAAGTGGAACTTGATAATTAAAAAGAATAAAAGTCAAATGTTAGGGTTTTTTTAGATGTTTAAGGTTTGTAATTAAGTTTTTTTATCAATTGTGAGTTAGTTAAAAATAGTTATTTATTTTTTATATTTAGAATGTGAGAGAGTAGGGGGAAAAACCAAGTCTATATCCTAGACATATATGCCAATGGTTGATATATATGTTGGTTTGCACTTTGAGTGCAAGTTCGAATTCCCTAGTGGCCACTTCTTGAATTGGTGGGCCAATGCTGGCAAAGGTGTCTAGCACCTTATTTGGTAGTTATGCGAGTGACTTTTCTAATCTCATTATTTAAAAAAAAGTTATACTTCCTCCGTTCATATTATAAATTATAAGAGGTTTTATATATGTTAAGAAATATTTATTATATTTTTAAACTTCTAAACAGCTAAATTTTCCATTTTAACCTTATTAATTTCGCCTCATTCATTAAATATAATACAAGTTATAATACTAATAATATAATAAATAATGAAAAAAATAACAAATTATTATATGTTACCTTATATAATGGAATAAGAAAAATTCTTCATATTATCTTATAATATGGGATAGAAGAAATATACCTTAATTATTAAGATATAAGACATAAGGAGATACTTAAATTAAAATTTAAAAATTTATTACTTGTACATAATCCGGATCACATAATAATATTTCACTCAATGTTACTTGAACCAAAAGTTTGGCTGATGAAATGGAAAAAGGCAAGGTATTAAAAGCCAGTTCGATTATTGAATTGGTTAAGATAATGATTCAAGGTTCAATAGTTCAACCGTGGTTGAATTATAATTAAACAAGTAGTAATAAAATTAATAATTTTTTTAATTTTATATGTTATATATTATTAAAAATATCATTAATAAGTTTGATAATATAATATTAAAATATAAATAAATTAATATTCATCTATAATCATATCTTAAATATAAAATAGTCAGCTAATACTCCATTTTCATATTATTTGTTAAGTAAATTTATCATTATTAATAATTATGTATCATAATAATATTTATATAAGATTATAATGTTAAAAGAAAATTTTTTATAAAAAATAATATTATTTAGTACAAAAAATATTGCTATTTTATCTTGAAAACTAAAAAAATTTAGAAAAAAATATGATGGTAGAAAACAAGTGAACTCTCAATCTTGGAGATCCAATGTACCTAAAAACCCTTTTCAAGGGATAGGATGCCCAATGATAAGAGATAGGACAAAAGCCATGAAAGAGGCATTATAAGGATTGATTTGAGAGCTAAGAAGAAAGATCCCATATATTTGAAAAACTTAGAGCAAATGGCGTTACCTTCTAATTTAAAAAGAATGATCACTTATTTGAAGGCCCAATTTGAAAATGTTAAAGGCTCAACCCAAGTTTAAATAGAAGAGTTTGATTAAAAGAAGTAATGTGTTTCATTAATGAGTCATGTGACTTAAGGATTAGATTTATTTTTTTTAATTTATTTTGAATTTTCATTTTATTTTTTTCAGATTAGATTAGAATAGTTTTAATTGGTTCTCACTTGTATTTATGAGGTCAACTTAGAATTTAATTCAAATTTGAATTTAAATTAAAAAAAAAGGATAAACCTTATCTATAAGAAATCACTTATCCTATTAGTATTATGATTTCTATTCTTATTTAAAGACTAGTCTCACTTTACAAATCATATCTGAATAATATTTTGAGTAATTTCTCTCTTCAAATTAGTGTGAGATTGTTAGGGTTTTTCGTGTTCTTCCTAAAATATGGATTCGACTCATGAAGAAAATTGACCTAACTCTTGTGGCGTCTTGTGTTTGGAGTTGCCAAAGTTCTTTCTACAAGTTCCATTCGGTCTCTCAATTGTATTAGGTTGCTTCCGTTGTTTTTGGTTATTATTCTGAGTTCTTGAGTTACCTAAGACTATTGATCAGAGAAACAAGAAACAAGCAGCCCACATTTGACTATCTAGAACCATAACTTTTTACATTGCCTAGGTTCTTTCCCTCTGCACCAAAACCTGATTTCCATGTCTAAATGGTTCGGTACTGTTCAAAAATCGACTCACAGTACTCTCTTTAAGAACATCTTCTCTATAAAAAGAAGTACACACCACACTTTCTTCTCAAGTAGCTAGTCTCAGACATTCTTCACAAAACCAAACCCTTCAGTCAAGTGTCAGTATTAGTATAAGTACATTTGCTTTTATCTACATACTTACCAGTCATGGCTAGAAGAACCCCACCCATGGCCTTATATTTCGTTCTTCTTATTCTCTTCTGGAAGCTGTGTCTTGTTCCTGTGATGGCGAGGCCACTTAACGCATTAGAGAAGAATACAGATGTTACTGAAGAGGCAGACGGTATCTTTATGAGGAGATCAATTATGGAGGATCATAGAGATAAGAAAGATAGTATTCAAAGATTGGAAGCTGACAAAAGTGGTCCAAGCTCCCCAGGAGAAGGACATCGTCACTGATATATTAAAGCTTAATTACATAATTAAGGAAGAAGATCTCATTTCTATTAATTAATAATGTACTTAATTTGTACTAGGCAGTTGTTTACTTTTCTTGGTCATTGTATTGTCCTCGTCCTGCTTTTTCTTCCCATGTTGTTTTTGTTTGTCGTCAGGTTCGGTAAACTTTGAACTTGGTCAAGTATTGCCGATTGAGATATTTAATTACTTTTACTACAAAGTTAAAAAGATATTTTATTTGTCTCGTGGTCTTTCTTCTGGATAATGTAATGCACTACACACACATATAGCAAATATTTATTTGTAATTTAGTTATAATTTAAAATAAAATAATGTGATTTTTATAAACAAAGATTAAATTACGTAGCAAAGTATAAATTCCAGTAATACTGAGTGTTGAGTTTAGTACACGCGTACCCAAAGTGAACAAAGTCATGTCTCATATATATATGAAATTTGGTACCTAATTTTTTCATTCGATCATGCTGATAAGTTAATTGCTGCCAGGCAAAACATATAATGGGTGATCTTGACCTTTTAGCACTTGTAGTTTGTTCAAATGGTTCATCCTACGTTTGCCTCTAAATTAAGTCATTAATGAAGTAAGTTGTTTCAAGCAGAAATTTATACTGCTATGTGATATGAGCCAACTTGGCTTACAAAAGTTGATTAATTGGTGTGTATATATACATATATAAAGCAGATATCCAACGCATAACACGAGTTGGTGCAAGTGGTTGATAGGTTTCGGATAAGCTTTACTCCTTTCCTTGGGTATAAGCTTGAATTCCTTTGTAGCCACTGAAGTCCTACATTGATTGTAACAGGTGGCATAGGTGCCCAGTCCCTTAGTGGTAACTTGTGACTTATGGCGGATCCCCAATTTTCAGTCATTGTTGACTGAAGCAAAAGCTTGGCTGATGATATGGGAAAAGGAGACTGACCTGAGAATTCATGATAATAGAAAAGGTATACAGTGTAATGCATTACCAGTTGGACTATGAAGTGGCGGCTCCTTGACATGAGTGTCTACTTCGTTCATTCCATGTGCTTTATTCCACTAAGTTGGCTTGATATGAATTTACTTATGGGAAAATGACACTTGAAAGCCAAAACTGTTAATTAATACTATTTTAGAATCAAAAAATTTAAAAATGACAGAAAAAGAGCATATTCTCAAATTAATTAAAATTTTAAATAGGAAATAACTTAAATGTCTTTAATAAAAAATTTTTATACTTAATATTTGCTTTATATTACTCGTCTTCCATAATTTGATACTAAACTTTCTCAATTTTACACTTGACATACTAAAGAATTCAACTCTCAGAATTTTACACTTAACTTCCGCGTTTTACTACTCATATTCCACGATTTGACACTGAAGAACCACAATTTTACACTAAACAAGTCTCAGAATTTTACACTCAACTTCCACTTTTTACTACTCATATTCCACAATTTGACATTCAACTTCCTTGATTTTACACTAAACTTCCTCAATTGAATTCTTTTATTATGATAATGTGTTTAGTGTAAAATTGGGGAAGTTCATTGTCAAATTATAGAAGAAGAGTAGTAAAAAGCAGATGTTGAGTGCAAAACTTTTTAATAATGATATTTATGTCATTTCCTATTTAAAATTTTAATTAATTTGAGACTATAGTCAATTTTTGTCATTTTCAAATTTTTTTTTCCTAAAATGGTATTAATTAAAAATTTTGGTCTTCAAGTGTCATTTTCCCTTTACTTAATTAAACTAATTACTCTATTCATAATTATGCAAATACTTGTCATAAAAGTCATAATACATTCTTTTTACAACTATTCATATTCGTCACTAAACTAATCCAGTACATGAAAGGTAGTACGTTCCCCCATTGTAATTATTTTATCCATAAAACTCAAAATCATAAACCTTATTTAAAATACAGTAAGTCTATTCCCACTCGATTCAATTGCTATTACTAAAACTAGTAATATATTTTAAATTGAATAATTAAACATTCCAGATTTTACTATGTCATAATGATCATGTTGGTGTTATGCGAATCTTGATGTGCTTTCTCATTGCATCTTTCATTTCCAAAATTTCCGCAGAATTCCACAACAAACATCAAATTGCAGAGAAGTTTGGGAATGTCTTATTTTGACCAAGTTTAGTCCACTTCATCGAAAACATGAAGCAGTTTTCTTAGTGAACATTGTCTTGGAAGAGTCGTACAAGTTAACCTCAATTCAGATCAATCAAATTAATTTCTCTCTAGAAAATTCTACATCGAATCAATATACCTTGTCTTGACGAAATCCTTCTTGAAGATTTCCTTTGGGATAACTACGGATTTTTATAAATTTTAATTTTTTTAATTAAATGAAGTTTCATAAGAAGTGCTGAGGTAGAAGTAATCTGTACGTATTTACTATTTTTAGAAAATAGGTTCATAAGCACTTTTATGAATACTTGATTAAGTGCTTTGTATTTGACCAAATTTATTAAAAAAAAATTCTTTACACTTGCACTTCAGAATTGGTATTAGAAGTAATACTAATGATTTTGAGTGAGGGTAAGACTATTATATTAGAATATGTTTTGTTTTTGTTTCTACTTTTCAGAGACTTCAATTTACATCTTTATATCACAGCAAATAAACTACTTCTGCAACAACTTATTCGAATTAAATTCTATTATTTTTTTTCCTCTTATAAAAGCTTGCCAACACACTAATAACAAAATAATTATTTTTTTTAAAAGCAACAATCTCCTACTTTCCCAAAACTTGGCCAAACAATTATCTCACGTCTCTTCACACATCCGCTAAACATGCATTATGTGGATTTGTTCATGTGACACTAGCAGACTATCGATCAGAGAAACAAGAAACAAACACACATTTGACTATCTAGAACCATAACTTTTACATTGCCTGGGTTCTTTCCCTCTGCACCAAAACCTAATTTCCATGTCTAAATGGTTCGGTATTGCTCAACAATCAACTCAAAGTACTTCCTTTAAGAATTTTCTATAAATAGAAGTACACAATACTCTCTTCTCAAGCAGCTAGTCTCAAACATTTCTAACGAAACCAAGCCTTCAATCAAGTTTAACTATTATTACACATTTGATTATATACATATACCTTCCACTCATGGCGGGAAGAACCCCATCCTTGGCCTTATATTTCGTTCTTCTCATTCTCTTCTGGAAGCTGTGTCTTGTTCCTGTGATGGCAAGGCCGCTTAACACATTAGAGAAGCATACAGATGTTACTGCGGAGCCAGAGGGTATCTTTATGAGGAGATCAGTTATGGACGATCATAGAGATGAGAAAGATAGTGTTCCCATATTGGAAACTGATAAAAGTGGTCCAAGCACCCCAGGAGAAGGACATCGTCACTGATATATTAAAGCCTAATTACATAAGGAAGAAGATCTCATTTCTATTAATAATGTACTTTGTTCCAGCAGGCAGTTGCTTACTTTTAATTTCTTGCACATTAATTATATTGTCCTTGTCCTGTTTTTCTTCCCATGTTGTTTCGTTTGTCGTCAGCTTTCGGTGAACTTGGTCTTGGTCGAGATATTTTAGTATTTTTTTATAGTAGGTCAAAAGATATTTTAGTTGTCTCATATGGTGGCAGTTCTGAATAATGTAATGCAATATACACTTTCAGCAAGTAGTAACTATTCTCCCGTACGTGACTCAAATTATCATATTTATATATTTCTAGTTTAAAACTTAGAATTAAATTAAAATAAAATTATCACCCGTCTTATGTGGTTTAATTTTATCTAATCATGTAAGTCCGATTGATAAAAAAATTTCAAAATAAGATCATGTGATTATTCTATAAAAAAGATGGCTTAAATTACATAGCAAAGTACGAATTCAAGTAATATTAAGTGTTGAGTACAGTACACGAGTACCCAACTAAGTCATGTCTCCTATATATATGAAGCTTGGTGTTGTGACTAGTTATTTTTTTTTTATGGTAAAAGACTACTTAATTAATTAAACGTGTAGCTTGATGCATGTGTGAACTAAAGGGGGATATACTCTTGTATCTATCTTACGGAATTTGTTGTTGCAACAGTCAAGACACTTAACCATATATGCATGTGAATAGTTAGCAAAGAAAAGTAAAGGTTAAAGCACAAAAATTTCTTGAATTTTCAATCATCTATAGATAATTATATATGTTTTGAGCTTCATGACAAACCCTCAAACTTTTGAATTTGTGTAAATAATTTTTCCGCACTAACTAGTCAGTTATTTCATTAATAAAATGTGTTATGTCATTAATAATAAAATTATTTATATATATTTTATCTTTCTTTCTAGGTAACTTCTTTACACTTCGAGTATGCATAGATAACTAATCCAAGAAACTCTAGGTCTGAGCGAATAATCCCATTGATACATCAATCACTTTCTGTTAATGTGATCTAGAATAATTAAAGGCATATGGGGTAATCTTTATATAAATTCAGAAGTTTATAATGGTTAATTCATTTATAATCAAGTTTTAAAGGTTGATTATAAATTAAATTTCGAGCTGCACCGTTGCTTTATCTTGCTATGCACTTGTGCCGTTCAGCCATTCATGAAGATCCAAGTGTATTGATTTTAAAAGTGCAAATACTGCAGAACTATATGCCTCTAATATCTTGTATATTAACTTGATTAAGGTTTAGAAACGGTGACGTTGCACAGGGTTGGTATTTGGTAACGAAGCAGATAAAAGAACAAAACACAATTGCCGGCGCCACATGAAGTATACTAGGCAAAAAATAATGGGTGATCTTGACCTTTGAGCAACAAGATTCATTCTCTTTCTTAAAAGAAAACTATATATAAATGACCATTCCTTTCAAAGTTCATTTAATCAACAAACGTGCTGTAGTTGCTCAAAGCCCAAAAGTGCAATACGTCTTAGTCTCAAAACACCAAAGGGAATCTGCTGTGAATGGATTGACTCGATCCACCTTAACACAAAGTGAAGTTGAAAGGCTACAAGGAAACTAACCAAGCGTCCGTGAACCAAACAAATTCACCCAACATGCATAAGGCTCTAAGGCAGCATCCACATAAGACTAAATTAAAAATGGAGAATGACTTCAGAGTTGATGATACTTCAAAGGTATGCAGTTTATATCCTGTTGAGAATGCATTATACATCGGGTAGACAGGATGGCGATACACGAGTATCTAGTTCTTCTATGTGGTTTCACTCATCCGTCTCTGTTATAAATATAACTTTCTTTTGTTCTATTAGATTTATTTAGTTGCACGCAACGAACCCTTATAGTAATATTTTCGGACACTCATATCAGACATATAATACTTAAATATATATATATATATATATAAGGACACACACACGCAGAGGTACTTAAACTTTCGCCACGTTGTAATATTAGTCTTGCATGTTTGGATCTATGCTTTAAGTTATTTTGAAGTTCAGAATTTCTATTGTAGAACTCAAATTGCAGAAGTTTGGGAGTTTGACATCTATTTTGACCAGATTTAGAGCCACTTTTGTTGAAATATGAAGCATGCAACTTTCTTGTTATTTTTGGTGAACCTTGTCCCCTGAAAGAGTCGTATACATAACTTTAACTCAAAGTTCTACATCGATGAGATCAACTCTCTTTAATTATACTTCGGTGACATAATTATGTTGGTTGATTTAGAATAATTGTTTACGCAATCCCTTGTCAAGTCACCTCACATCTTTTCGCAGATTCTCTATGGATTAGTTCATGTGACACTAGATAGCATATTTGATCAGAAGAAGAAAGAAATACCCATTTGACTTTCTAGAAACAAAAATTTTACACCAACTCGAGCTAATATAAGTGGTAGGGGTTCTAGTGCCTAAAATGAGTAATTAGAGGTTCGATTATTAACCTTCGTGCATAAAGCAAACCTAATTAGAAGAGGTCTATTTCTCGCCTTCGATACATGAGGGAGATTAATCTCTCATGACATCAGTAGGGATACTCCTGGTCCACCCAAAAATACAAGAAACATGAATTTGAATTTTACATCGCATGCTTTCCCTTCCCACAGAAAAATATCCTGATCTGACTATATGTCTTTTTATAAATAAAAAACGTTATACATAAAAATTTTTGCAGCTTAATATCATTGGGTAGTTTTGAAAAACTAATCTCTCCACATCTTAAACTTTTATCAGGGACCCTACCAGCAAAGAATCTTACAAAAGATAATGGCATCGTGCATGTATAGCTTGTTCGGTACTGGTCAATATGTACAAACAAACTCCTTCTGAATAACACTATAAATAGATCGATGTATTCACCATTCTCGTCTCAAGCAGCCAGTCCCATACATTCCCATAACAATATCAAACCTTCAAGACTAGTTAGTGTAAGAATATTTGCTAGGCTAGCTTATGCTATCTGTGCTTATGGCTAGAAGAACCCAATCCATGGCCGTATATGTAGTTCTTCTTGTTCTCTTGTTTTGGCACTGCATCCTTCATGTGGTGGCAAGACCTCTTAACGGAGGGCCAAAGGGTGTCCTTTTGGAGTCATCAGACAAGGTTTTCAGGAGCTCAATGTCAAGCTCAGCTATGGAAGGTCAGAGAAATGAGAATATCAGTATTCGAGCTTTACAAGTTACAAACTCTGGTCCAAATCCTCCCGGAGAAGGGCATTCTGGGACACCACGAACTCCATGATTACAGATTCTTAACATAGGAAGGGTGGCATTTTTATTAAAATGTTTTGTTCTGGTCGTTTGATTAATGTCAAGTTTAAGGTTATCGTCGTTGCCCTTTTTTTTAATTCTTATGTTAGTGTCTTTGTCATTGTCAAGTTTGGTCAACATTGAGCTAGGTCAATTATGGGATGCTGACAGTTTAGTTGTCTCTGGCCTTTCTCAGTATTGTAATATCACCTTCAATATTTCCTCTTGGTCATGTGATCTAAAGCTTTTTCTAATTAAAAAAAAAAAGAAATTTTCATTTGTTACGGTTGGTTTAACATAGTAATAAACTTGATGTGAACGCCGAAAAGGAAAAATAAAGTGTACTTGATGTCAATTATTTCCTTGTAAATCATAATTGAATAGTCACACCTATAATTCTGGGGAGACAAATTTCTACATATTAGACTTCTAATTATGTCAAGCAATCCCACTAGTGTTACAGCCAAGGATCTTTACAGATATATCTTCACTATTCAAATTATATTGTAGGTTTTAACTTCTCATACTTGTTCTTTCCATATATACCAGAAAATGAACAATAAATAAACAGGTGTAAACTTAAGGTTTTCAACGATACAGGGTCTGTCTGGGAACCAGTCCAAAAAAGTGGTTAGGGGCTAAAAATAAGCTTGATGGAGTTATGGGTGTATTTATTTCATTTTCATTTTTCCGTTTGAAAATGATTTTGGAGGTAAAAAGAGTTTTGGGAAGAAGCAATTTAATTATTGCTACTTTTCGGTTATACTTCATTTTTATCTACATTTGTTTTAAAGTTAGATAAAAATAGATTAATAAAAATAAGAAAAAATAGTAAATCTAGGAAAATAAAATTTTCATAAAATTTCTCCTATCTATTAACTAGAATGTCCCCTCAAAATTTTAATTTTCATAGGTCATGACTTGTAAAAAATATTATATCAGATATACCATGTTTCCAATTAAATAAATGCAGATTAAATTTTATTTCAAAGAAATTAAATTAATCATGAAATAGAGTTTAAACTTAATTTAGAAGAAAATTATGAGTCTTGTAAAAACCAATTTTCAAATAAATCATCCAAATATAAACACGTTAACTCAAAACCAATTTTTATCATAATCACGTTACAAAAACAATTCTACCAAAACTCATTTTCAACTAACTAAAAACCAAACGGGTAATGGCATATATTAGGGTTTCACTGATTATTTTAAAATTGTTTTTTATATTTGGGTTACGAAAATGTAATAAACCTCAAGAATTAAGAGAGAAGGTTAAAAGTGTGAGGTGTAATTAAATCCAAATATATACAGAAAAAGCGCGAGTTAAATTAATCAAGGCTATTGCTCCACTTTTAAGCATATTTTGTCCATACTGATCATGATAAGAGATAATCATCTTTTTGCCGCTTTATATAATGACTATTATTACAAATTACTTGAACTTTTAATTTTAGTCAATCTCAGTGACATTTCTCTCAAGTTTAAGAACATGAGAACGGAGAGTAAAAATGAGACAATGGCTTGGAACGAGATACTTTGCAGTACGGAACTCAAGTGGAAACTGGAAAAGCCCAAATTACCATCCAATATTTAATGCCATAAATTGTCCCCTTAAGTCAGAATAGTTGCTTGTTTTCAGAATGAGATCAAAGATGCTTTGCCTTTCCGAAGGAGACCTTTTCTTTTTTCCTTCTTTTAACTCTTTCAATGTTGCTTTTTCCTGCTGGAGTTTTTGGCGCCAAATTGAGACTTTTTTAGGGTGTGTTTTAGTTTTGCTAACCCTATGATGCACATAATGGCCAGTATTTATTCTTTTTTTTTTGTATTTTTAATGTTTTATTAGCTTGATTTGTTTGGACCGTTGGATTTTATGAACGCACATGATCTTGCTGGATTGATAATTGATCTGGATCATATATATTGGTTGTGTATGCTTTTAAGTTATTTGGAAAAGTTTCAAATTTCCACTGTCATAGAACTCAAGTTGCAGAAGTTTGGGAGTTTGTCATCTATTTTGACCAGATTTAGAGCCACTTTGTTGAACATATGAAGCAACTTTCTTTTTATTTTTAGTGAACGTTGTCTCTTGAAAGAGTCGTATACATAACTTCAACTCGAAGTTCCACACCTATCAGATCCACTCTCCTTGTACTTCGTTGACATGATTATGTTTTGGTTAATTTAATTCAGAATAAATTGTTGATGCTATCCCTTGTCATGTCACCTCACAAAATTTCACAGGCTACACACACACATTTTCTCGATCTATGAATTGATTAGTTCTTGTGACACGAGAGAGCAGATTGATCAGAAATACCCATTTGACTATCTAGGAATGTAAATAATCAATATCAATATCAATAATTAATAATATTATTTTTATACTACTATTTTAAATTTTTCATATCAAAATTTTATTTTTTTTCGTTGATCAAATAAATGATTTAAAATATCAATCATTATATTAAAAATTATTTATGGAGTAATTTTTGTAATTGTTAATATTAAAAATTATTATTAAATTCGTTCATATTAAATTTTAATTTAACATTGATCGGTCTGATGTTTGTCCATTATTTTCTTTATTTTGAATTTGAAATTTTCAAATGAGTTTTTTTTTTCAATTTGAATTGAAATTGAATTGCGTTTTAGAGATTTTTGTGGATTAAATATTATAGCTGTTAATATTAATTTGTTATCATTTCTAATTAGTTCTTTTTTCCCCAACAATTTCTAATTATTTCTTTGACAGGACGTAATTTGTAATTATAAAAATTAAGAATATAAGAATTTTGAAACTAAATTACAAAACATTAAATTATTATTCAGATTGTGGTTACGATAGTGGAAACTAAATTACAAAACATTAAATTAATATTAGATTATTATGATAATGGAATCTTCATTGTTATGATACTTTTTAAACTTAAATTTGAATTGAATTGTTATGTTGGAGATTGTGTAGATTTTTTTGAAAATTGAAATATATATGAACGATGATATTAATGAAATTTGATCAAATCATAACTTTAAAAACAAAAAATTAAATTCAGACCAAAAAAATTGAAAGTCTTTACTTTTTTTTTTTGTAGCAAATCATCTGGTATCCGAGCACGTCTCTTCCATTCCCATTGTTCCAAGGATCGAATGCAGGAGCTGATGGTTAAGAAATTGAAACCCCTTCCATCTAATTAGTCAACATGCGTAATTTAAAGTCTTTACTTTGCATGACTATTGGTTGGCTGTCTTGGTAACTTGGATGAGGGAACAGTCTTCTGTTTGCAATCTACTTAGTGACATATATATCTGGTGCTCTAATTACATCCGTTATCAAGATATCCAGTAAGATTATCAATTGTTTATATACGGTTGGGTAATTTTGCAGAGGTTTGGATACGTTGATTTTGGTAATATATGACATTTGGTATTATTATATTAAGTTCTATTTTTTTAGTGAGATTATTGTATTAAGTTTGGCTGTAACACCAATGCTCTAAAATTTTTATGCAGGTGATATTTTGCAGCTACTTAATCTTTTCACAGTTATATATATATATATATATATGCATCCCAAGCTATATCTGTTTGCTTATGGTGCGATGATATGGCTGTCATTCTATCCATTGGGAGGAGTTAATTGGTATCTACCTGTTTTTTTTAGGAGTTAAAGCAAAAAAACACTCATAGTTGCTTGGAAGATAATTGCTTGGAAAATGGGGATTTCTTGGCATCCAAATATATGACTATAGTTTTGTGGAATTCTGGCCTTTCTATTTTTTTTATTCGTTATGTTGGTTGTAATCTACATTGTCTTATTCTGGTCTAGACAAGATCTTTACTTTGCATGAATGTTCATCGTATCTCAATTTGTTGGGGATTTGTAAAAATTATAATTTCAAACTATTATGTAAAAAAAATGCCGCCAAGTTGTATTTTTATAATATGGTGTTTGGATATTTATATAATTCATATAAACAAATTATTTATATTATTTAGTTATGCCGTGCAACACAGGGGTTATAATTCTACTTGTAAAATTTTTTACATCGCCTACTTTCCCTTTGCCCACACAAATTGCATTAGCTAATTAACCATATGTCTCTTTTTTTTAAAAAAAAGTTGTACATAATTTCTTACATTTTATATTTTACAGTAGATAGTTGATCAACTTTAGATAGGCCATTTTGCACCCAAGTAGTCAATAATCAACTTTGCTTTCATTTTATTAATTTCTTACATTTTATATTTTACATTAGATAGTTAATCATACTTTTGCCTTACTCAAATTAATAAAAAATGCAATATCTAATGTTTGACTTCTTTTGATATAAATTCTCGTGGCAACAACACTTTTTTTATCACTTACTACTTGTCACAACCGTGCGCTTCCCAAAACAAAGAATCTAAAACCTATATATAGTCCTATATGAAAGAATAAGAACACAATTAATAGAGATAATAATGTATTAGTGAAGAGAATGAAATTAATTATAGGAAATGCAATAAATAAAATGATAAGAATGTAATAAATGAAAGGATGACAACATAGCTTATTCGGTATTGGTGAAGACATACTCCTTGTGAATAACACTATAAATAGATCAATGTATACACCATTCTCATACATTCTTATAACAAAACCTTTGAGACTACTGCTTACACCATATATCCATACCAATCATGGCTAGAAGAACCCTATCCATGGCCTTTCTCTTGTTTTGGCTGTGCATCCTTCATGTGGTGGCAAAGCCTCATAATGGAGGGCCAATTTCAAGCCCAGCTATGGAAGGTCATAGAAATGAGAATATATTCCAAATTGCACACTCTGGTCCAAGTCCTTCCGAAGACGCGCATTTAGGGACACCATGAGCTCCATGATTAGAGCTTCATAACATAAGAAGGGGGAATTTTTATTAGAATATTTTGTTCTGGTCGTTTGATTAATGTCAAGTTTAAGGTTATTGTCGTTGTCTTTTTTTGCTTGGTTCTTTTGTTAGTGTCTTTGTCATTGCCAAGTTTGGCCATCATTGAGCTAGTAGGTCAATTATGGGATATGCTACGGTTTTAATTTTCTGCGGCCCTTCTGAATATTGTAATAGTCCTTTCAATACTAAGCATATTTAATTTGTCAATACTCAAACAAATTACTTGAACTTCTAATTTTTAGACACTTTTCAAGTGACATTTCTCTCGGTAATACATGAGAAAGGAGAGGGAAAATGAGAGAATGACTTGGACTCCATTGTTTAGGTCACATTTGGTACACCACGATCCTTTTAAATGAAAAGGAAATAGGCATTAATTGGAATATATAAAACCATGTTTGGTTTGAACGAGTGTCATTCTATCACCCATTCCCTAGGGAAACAATTGGCCATAAATCATTCCATCAAGATTGCAATGGAATGCTACTGTGCTTGTTGGAATCCAGCATCAATTTCCAAAATTGTCCTAATGACATCCAAAATTTGATTAACTTATGTAAAAATGGATGGGCATTTATGATGCAAGTAAGCTAGAAAGTATGGAGCAAGCTCAAGATATTGGAGAAAATGAGGCTAAACATGTTATTCAAATACAACAACAATAACATTAGTTTTATCCCATTAAGTGGGGTTGACTACATGGATTATACGACGCCAATGGTCTCTATTAAATACCATCTTTTTAGATAAATCAATGATTAAGAAGTCACGTCTTATAACTTCTCTTAGTATTATTCTTGGTTTTCCTTTATGCATGTTAATAGGATTCCAAGTCATTTGATCAACTCTTCTTACTGGCTCCTCTTGTCCTCTTCTTTGTACATACTCAAACTACCTTAAATGATTTTTCACCATTTTCTCTTCGATAAGTGCTACTTCCATTTTCCCTCGTATACAATTATTTTTTATCTTATCTATTTTTGTATGACTACATATCCATCTCAACATTCTCATTTCTGCTACTTTCATCTTATGCTCTTGGTGCCCTTTCAAAGCACAACATTCACTGCCATATAGCATAGTTGGCTGATCGGGATCCTGTAAGTATACATAGTCGATCGCAGTAATAAAAATCTTCGGAGTATCCCAGAAGTCGAACCCAAGTGAGGTAGTAAATTTATCAATTCAAACTTTTAGTCCCCAAAGTAAGTGATAATCAAATTTAGAACTCAAATCAAAAAGGAAAGAAATAGAAAATAAAACAAAGTCTGAGTTTGATTCAGTTCTAGAAGCATCAAGGGATCAGGATTTGAGATAACTAGATTCTATTCCTTAGTTAGACTCTGCACGATTATAATAACCGTTGTTTCTAAAGTGTCATAATTACCTCTCGGTCAATTAGTTCTCATTTAATTATGATTCAATTTACTCTCGCGCAACCACAATTCCTAATTAGACCTTGAAAGTCACAATGTCCATTACTACGAATTCTCAATTCTATCTCTAGATTATATATTCGTGTTTATCTCTCTAGATCTAGATTCACCCTTCACCTCCATCAAGTTTACCCATTAATTAGATTTTATGATGATCAAGTATAAAATCCATATGAATGAACAAAAGAGATAAATATAATAAAAGGACAAATTAAATATAACTTGAAGAACAAATCCACATAGTCTTAACTGAAGAAAACAAATTCAATCTATTCCAGTCAGGTTACATCCCTACCTTTGACTAGAAAATTTAGCTATACATAGTAATAGAAATCAAAGCAAAACTAAAATCCCAAACTATGATAAGAATAACAAGAAGAAAGAGTTATAAAGGAAAAAATATAATTTTGTTTCAATACTCTCCAGATCTCTTTGCTTTCTATCTATAGATTTCTCCTAGGTACTCCCAGATGTGTTTGAACCGTGTTCTTTAACCTTTGAGTATGTTTCTCAATCCCTCCTTGTGTTTCCCTTGTGTCCTATTTATAATATAGCAAGGATACTTAGTTTCTAGGTCAGTTTACGCGTCAAAAATATGTTTTTATGGACTTCTGCTGTTTGAACTAGTACCGGGTGGCCATAAGATCATCAATTATAGTGCCATGTGATTCTGAAAGGCCTAACAACATGAAATATGATTTGACCCAATGCCGGCTGAGTTTGACTAGGCACCGAGTGAATGCCTGGTATAAAGAACTCTTTCGTTCAGCTTCAAACAAGTCACTAGCTTGTATTGACACTTTGAGCTTGATTTTCACCATGATAACATTGAAATTTGAAAAACTCAAAACATAAAAGTTATAGCTTTATGTCTTATCTTTCCAAAGCATATTAAATCACCTCAATAGAAGTTTATACTTGAGAGTTATGGTCAAAATACCGAAGGATGTCAAAATTTTTCAGCATGAATGGTTTGTAACATTTTTGCTCTGAATGCTTCCAAATAAGCCTATAATACCATGAAACACAAAAATATGCCAAATCATGATAAAATATATCAATGAAAATATATTTAGATGCAAATTGGAGCTTAAATGTTGGTATTTTATATGTATAAAATAGGTATATCACTGGCCTTATAATAGTTCGATAAAATGGTGTAATCGATTCAAATGTGGAAGACAATTGATCCATTACAAAGCATAGGAGGCCAATGATGAGATCTAGGGCTAAGGTAATGAAAGATGCCTAAAATGGTGTGATTAATAAGCAACTTGAGATAGAGTCTTTACACTTAAGTGAATTTGGAACCCAAGAGCACAAGAATGACATGATTACATTCTCATATATAGAAGTTTTAGATTCAAGTCCAATATAAAGATTCACTTAAAAAGCATGTGACTCACTTAAAGTGCATATGACTTTAGGATTAATGAGCTTAAATTAGTGTTAGTTGCATTTTTATTATTTGTGGGCTAAACTTTGTTGATTAATAAAGCCCAATTAGTTAATTAGTATTATTTTTTATAGCATACCTTGTAAATACGGATGTCATGTGACAAACATGTAATTTCATTAATTTGGTGGCATGTTTATAATTAAATATTATTTTTATTATTTTCTTCTAAATTTTCGTTATTTATTTTTGGGGCTTTATTTACCAATTTTCTAGGTCCAATGAGAATGTTATTTAAGCTCAAAGTCTTTTAATCCTATTAGGATTACTTGGGCCCAAATTAATTAGATTTCTTAAGCTCATTAGGTTATATTTTACTTTGCTTATTTAAGGGTTTCTTTTGTGTACAATTTTTCATATTTTGAATGAATAAAGTTTCAAACTATGTAAGTTTTTTTCACATTCTTTAAGTGCTAGAGCAAAACTATGACTTATCAAGGATTGGTAAATCCTTATGGTGTTACCAGAGCTAGGGTTCAAGAGATCAATTCTCTTGGGTTCTATTCCACATAAACTAACATCTTCCTTCTTTTCTTCTCTATTTTCTTGTTTTCTTTGTTGTTTCTTGTGTGTTTTCTGTTTGGTTCTTTGCTGTCCAGTTTTATTTTATCTCTTGAATTGTAATGATCCAAGCATAATTTACTTTAAATTGGGTTATTTGGATAAATTCCATAAGGTTCACCTATCAATTTATGTCTTTTAGATTTATGTATGTCCATTCTTCTTTTCATTTAGGATCAGAGGGAGTATACTTTTATATCATTCTCTCAATTTCAACTTACATAAACTCATGTACCTTTATCACTTTGTAAGCATCATTGTTGTCAAGGCAATAGTAAATGCCATTGTTGTCAAGACTTAAGTTTTTAAAGTGTAACACCTACTCAAAGGTACAGGAAATTTACCATTAACCCAAGTTGCATCCAAAATTAGAATTGGTAGGGGTGAATAAATTATAAAGGAAAATGTTATCAATGCCTTGAAGACATTATATACAACTTTCTCTCCATTCTTCTCTTCTACATTTCAAAGAATCTTTCCCACCCATAAAGTTGTAGCTTATGTCTTGAGATAAATGTACTCAACAAAGGTAAACTATGCATATAGCATGCAAGGAACATAATTGTAATGCCCTAAAGACCTTTACCCCCCTAAAATACAACAAAAAGAGAGAAGACAAAACAACACAATTGAGGTGAAAACAAAGGATGGCGTCGTGGCTTGATACATTACTACCTTGGTAAAGGAGTATTCTGGATCAAAACAAAAAAGAAACAAGAGGAGTATGGTGCTGCAGCTTGAACATTGTCACCGTGGTGCCTTAAATTGATATGACATCAACAATTTGCTAATATCCCGGGTGGACTTCGAACGCGCATAAAACCCAACTCCGACATCCGATTGACCTGATTCTAACTCCTACAGGTCACTCTACTTCTCTTCTAACTATAGACATCAACCAAGCTTCAAAATACCTTCATATGGAGATTTTAGATATCTGAAACCTAAATGGTCAATTTTAGACAAAACATGAAACTTAAGCCTCCTGATTTCAAAACATATCACCATTCTCAGAATCAATACCTGACCCAAGTCCCAAATACATCAAGGACTGGGTTTAAGGTAGTTTGACACTAAAGAAACCATACCTCTTGGAACCCCGAAGGCAATCGGTGGGTAGATATCCACTTGACCAAACAAGCATACATACCAACCATAACTCAAAATCCAAACATAACATGACATAATACATACAAACTACCATCATCTAGTCCGTATTGGGTCAATGGGTACAGAACGTAGCATGCCAACAAGGCCATCATGCATGTTGTCACAACAATAGATTTCTATATATCCCACATACTACATCAACCACATACAACAACAAATACCCAAGATATGAGGTTATAAGCAACACTACAAATACACTACTTGGCACAGTATATATTACATAAACTAAACACACAAAGCTACCAGTGATAATTCTGACATATTATTATTATTATTATTCCCCAATTTTAAGGATTTGACAAGGATTTTTTACTAATTTTTGGGATTTTATTGAACATTTATGAATTTAGCCTAATCTTTGGATTACTTGATTTATGGGTTAAATTGGGATTTTACGGCATTTCATGTTTTATATCATTAACTAATATTTCTCAATTTTTCCCATGAGTTAATTCTTCCTATTTTGGTTAATTTCAAGCTTTTAGTGTGATTTTGTACCTAATTATATTTTATTGGGTGATTAATTAGGGGCATTTTGAATCAGAGTTAGGAAAATCATTTCTAGTTGTTTTAGTAGATTTTTAGTTTTTTTTTTCTTTTTCCACTTTTGTTATCCTAGTTGGTTCTGATTTGGATATTAATTTTGTGTTTGTTAATCCCTTGATTTTAATTTAATTATCTTGGACCTAGAATTATTACGCTGTGGCACATACTGTTGATATATTTTTTTTTTTTAGGAGTAAAATGGTCCAAGTAACAAAATGGAGGATGGATTACATAGCATTAATTTTTCCAAGCCATCATTTTTCCCCCTCTTATTTGCTAAGAAATTATTTTACCCATTCTTCTCATCTTGACCCTCCATTTCCTCTAAACCTAACACTCACTCACTCATACATCAATAGACCCTTCTTTCCTTAACACTGTGTAGCCACTGTCTCCTCCACTTTTTCAACTTCATTTTCATTTTCTTAATAGACCCACACATCCACTCCATTTTTTTTTCGGCCTCCTCCTTCCATATTTCATCCTCATTTTTATATTTACAACAACACCCTTCTTCCATTTTTCACACAGACCAGCAGCTCTCTTTTGTTAAGAATAGAGCAATAGCATTCTCTCTCCCATATTCATCTTTAACTTCACTTATCTAATTCACACACACACACACACTCCATTTTTTCGGTGACTTCCCTCCTTCCAACTTTGTCTTTACTCTCGTTCCACACCAGTAACCTTCTTGAGACAGCAACATTTCTCCCTCCTTTCTTCATCTTCAGCTTTGATTTGCATCAGACCCATTTTCCATTCTCAAGCTTCACATGGCTATGGAGGCTGATAAGCGTACTTGGATGACACAAATCGAGGAATAGAGCTTCTTGGATGGAGCTTGGCAAATAGCTTGAAAAGGAACCCAAATTCTACATGGATTGATGGCTTAGAACTAGGATAACTTCTTTTCCTTTTCCACTTTTTAAATTTCAAATTATTGAGGCTGATTTTTATGGTTGGATTGATTATTTTTAGCTTCAAAGTTGTGGAATTACATTGGTTTAATTGCTGAAATTTTTTTTAATTTAATTGTTAGACCATGAATTATGGAATTAGAGATTGTATTGGATTGAAATTGATCATGGAATGTGAAGCATATTTTTGGCTAAGATTATTGTGTTGATCTTCTCATTTATTTAATAGTTAATTACTTGATTTAGCTTTGTTACAAGTTGATTGAGTAGTTAGTTTCTTAATTAATGAGTTAGTTTGGAATTATGGTTCTTATTGCTGATTTTTGGCCAATTATATGTGAGTTAGTAATCCATACAATTTTTCTTTATATGTCAATTTGTGAAATTAGGATGCCTACAAAGTGTTTGTTGAATTGACTTAGTTATAGGGTCCTATGCTAAGTGAGTTTTTCATACAACTTGAGATTAAAATAATTAATGGATTTAATTAGACTAATTGAGCACTTTGACATATTTAAGCCACCCTAGTCCTTAATTATTTGAAAATTGATTTTGAACTCTTTCAAGTGATTGCCAAACTCTATCCTCCATTTTACATTTTCACATTCTTAGTTAATTTAATTTGAGCAATTTAATCTTTAGTTTTGGAAATTAGCAATTTAATTCCTTGCATATTTTAATTTTCCAAGTTTTACATTTCAAACTTTGACAAAACCCAATTAGTGTATAGTCTTTAATCTTTGTATATTTACTTGTTGATATCTACTCCTTGCATCTAGCTTGCATTAGCATAGTATTAGTTTAGCTCTTACATCCTAGATAGAATTTTGTATACATACCCACACTCTCACACTTACACTTTTCATACCTCTTCCATTCTCACACACACTTGTATATATTCCCGTACATTTACCTACATACTTATTTATTTTTCTCTGTTTTTATTAAAAAATATAAAAAAATTATTTTCTAAAATTTTCTCCTTTAGTTTTCATTTGCTTAATTTCTTAGTTTCCACCTAGACAAATTTTATACTAGTTTCTCTGGAGTGAAACGACCTTGGTTACACATTTTACTATATACTTTTTATTTTCCAATCAAGTATTAAATTGCAACCTCATGACAAGGTTTGTCAACTAGCTATAAGCTCATATGCCCTTGTGAAGCAGAGAGAAAGCTAAGATTCTTTAGTCTTCTCTGGATTAGTACTAGAGTCTTCACTTGAAATGTTAACCATAGAAAGGTGTGAGACAGAGTCTTGATAATTGAGGAAAATATTATCACTACACATAACCTAGCAATATATACATGCAATGAGATGTGATGCAAATGCAATACAAATGAATGTCCCCCCAACATACACGGTGAGAACCACGAGTTAGTTACCATCACAAGGTATACCCAACAAGTGATTTCCTTCCAACAACCAGTAAAAACTGATTTTGGGACATCACTAAGCTCTCCGCTCACTAGTATGACTCGGGCAAAGGCCATACTAATGATTGGATTGTGATTCTTCTTCCCTTGGGCCACCTAAATTTATGGTGATTTAGGAAGGTGTATCTTCAAATCCATTGCCACTTGGCTCTCTCAATCATAATAAGAGGATTTAGTGGTACAGATGTATATATACATCAACCTCACCACCTGGACACAAGGCCTTGTGTGTTTCACGAATGTATCAGTATACCACGTAATATTATTTAACATCATCACCTAAACCAGCCAATGTTATTTATGCATAACCATGTGATGGTGCTTTTCCATGCTATCGTATTCCATGCATACATGTATATTTTCATCATTATCATCATCATACTCATATGACAGAGATGCTAGTATATCACATGCTACAAGTCAATGCATAATCACATAAATTACATACATAAAAACAGGAAAGAGGTTACTATTCCATCTCGAGATATGCCCTGGGACATATCATGATATGAAAGAACAAACATATATACATAAATAAGAATTCTACACCATATACAAACATACACCTCGGTTACCTCAAATTATCTACACACAACACATAGAGGGGAACAATAGGCCACTACAAAATCGATGAATTCAACTCTTCCGAACTGCTTTTCAATGGCTACAACGTCCAAACAACAAATTGAACACTACAAAGCCATAATACCTCCAATTAACATAACACACATATATTCCAAAATTCACAATTCAACCAACCAAACTTAATGACAACAAACCCATAGTTCCAATAGCACATACATAAATCAAAGAACCTCAAACACCCATACAAATCATAACCAATCATAAATATCTCAGATTCTAACCTTCTTCAACTAATTTAAAGTTAGGGTTTAGCATAAACCATCCATGATCCCTCCAAAACTATTATCCAAGCCTTAGAAACACCAAATTATGCCTCAATAACATATTTACAACCAATTTAATTAGTAGAAACATCAACCAAACCAAAAATCCTTATACCCCCATGAATTTTAAACAAAAATTCAAAGAAAAGAGAGGAAGAGAGGAGATGAGCCATTTACCCTACCAAATCCAAGCTTTCTAAGTTAGAAAAACAAGCCCCTAAGCCGAAATGTTGAAGCCCTAGCAGAGAAAATCTTCTTCCTCTTTGTTTTCTTCTTTCTCGGCCGACTAGTTCGCTTACGAGTTTATCAAAGTTTTGCGACTTGCGCCGTGGCGCACGATAAGTTCATCATGAGGTGAGCCTTCTCTGTTTCGGCCTAAACTAAAAAACCATCAACTTTTGCCGTGGCTCCCAAACATTCCACCTCGACATGTGTAACAACCCTTAACATACTATCCTAGACTTAGTTGTGAGCTAATGAGAAATAAACTTGATGATGTGTGTAGGACCAAAGAAATCAAGATGGAGGAAGAGCAAGAGGAGACAGAACCTTCTCACATCGTGGCTTAAATAGGGGCGTTGCACCGAATGAACTAAAACTTCAATAAATTTTTTAGACAGAAGGGTCTTATGCTGCGGCGAACTTACCTCCCGTTGCGGTGCTAGACCCAAAATTTGTTTAAATCAGATGAGTTTAGACAACGGAAACAGAAAGAATCGAAGGGAGAAATGAAGAGAGCTTTGCTAAGGTTTGAGATTCTGACCTTAGGGAGTGATTTTCGAGCCTTGGGAGCTTGTATTTCGATTGGTAAGTGATCTCTCCTCTCCTCTCATCTTCTCTCATTTTTAGTTTGGAATTAGTGAGAGTATGTTATGTTTCAGATTTGTAGATGAATCCACTGATTTAAATGCTTGTTTTGGTGTTATAGAAGTATTATGTAGTGTTAAAAAGGTTTGGGTATGAGTTTTGAGGGGATTGTGATGAGTTTAAGTGGAACCATAGGTTGGAAATTGTGAAGGGAGTGTGAAATCTGAGATGTATGAGGATGATTTTGATGTGGATAATTAATTAGAGTTCATTAGTGTATAATTATGTTATAGGAACTATGGGTTAAGCCTGAATAGTTAAATTGTGGATTTTGGATATTATGAGTATTATGTTAATTAAAGGTATGATGATGTTGTAGTGATTGTTTGGCTAAATTAGAAGTGTACGGTTTGTGATGGGTGCTTTGGAGGCTTGCCCAATTTCCCTGTATGCGTGGTGTCGATAATTCGAGATAATCGAGTGTTTATGATATATGTGATTCATGTCAATATATATATATATATATATGCATGTTTCCGTTCATACCACGATATCATTATGTGTGTGTATGATTTTCCTACATATCATGGTATGCACACGGCTAGACAAGATACTTGTATATGATGATGATGTGTATGATGTTGTATACATATGTGATTGTAGCATCCACATATGATTGTATGCTAGCATGACTATGATGATGATATATGTTGTTAGAGGCATGTTAGCATGACATATACATCACCGCTGCATGAGCATAATGAGATGTGGTAGATTGAGAGGTGGTGATGAGATGATATATGTCGCACCTAGAAAAATGCATCAAAATGAAAAAAAAGAACAAATCAGGCTTTCAAGTAAAAACTGACTTGTGAAGAGTCGCCACCAAAATTTTGAGGGAAAATCTTGGGAAACTGAATTGACGAGGAAAGGATGGTTTGCATAACTAGAATTGGATTCGGGAGTCGATTATGCGTGGGGAAGGTGTTAGGCACCCTACAACACCCGTTCCTAGGAACGGTTACCTTACGTTGATTGTGTAAATTAATATGACTTTAAATATATTTTGGTTTTCCTGTTACCATTCGCATGCGAGAAAAGGGTAGAAAAATTTTTTGGAAAATTCGGAAAAGAAAATAAAGACGATAAATTAAAGCAAAATGAGGAAAAGAAATTGAGGAAATAAATTGGGAAACATTTATTAAATTATGGGAAAAAAACACCAAATAAATTAAAGAATATTCATTTATTTACAAAGGCGGACTTGACCCAGGATTAGAGCCTGGGGCCTACGTACCCTGCAATGAGGATCAAAGTCCACGTAGTTCAGGACTAAAAATGCGTGTCTGTTGGTCAATATTTTTTAAATTTTTGTAATAAGAAAAAGTTGATGGAAAATAATTTAACTTTTTGCAAACAAAACAATTTTCTGAGATTGAGTTGACGTGTTTTAATTTGCAAAAAAAATAATTTAATTCCACTTACTTACTCTTATTTTATTTTGTTCAAAAATATTTTATTTTATTTTTCATTATCATATTTTAATTTTTGAAAATACATTTATTTGATTTTTTTTTTGCTTTTGAAAATATCATATTGTGTACTTTTGAAAATTTTTCTTTCAAAAAGAGAAAACCGATCCACCTGTTACAGACTCGCAGTCATGTCCAATAGATCGATTTCTTAATTACCTACAGAAGTTCTAAACCTCGCAGCATAAAGGTTTTATTATAATTTTAAGGTGAGAATTAAAAAAAAAATACTACTATTATTTATTATAAAATTTGTTATATTATTAGTATTATCCATTCTTTATAAAATATAATTATTTTCTTAAAAGAAAGTTCAACTAGTACATCTGCGTAGATTCACAATCTAACGTGACGACATAGTTAACCAGAATACCTACGTGGGTTCTGAAAAACCTCACGTGATATGGTTACCAAATCAGTTATTTCTATTATTCATTTTATTGTTATTATTTTTTTATTTTATTTATTTTTTACAAGAAAATAAAATCTTGGAGGGAAAAGGTCATCGGGACCTATTACACATATATTTTCATAATACACTCATACAGCCCCGTAGGCTCACACGGTGTCATTGTTTCAAAGGTCTGTGAAAGCTCTAAAACCTTCGTCACCAATTTTTGAATATACATACGTATTGAAGAAACTTAAAACTCATACATAAATTTGTCTTTTGTGTGTGCTGATATACAAATTCAAATCCAGATGATAGTTTACTCCAATACGATAAAAAGATTACATAAAAGAGGTAAGAAAGAGAATCAAACTATTTTGTTTTTGCTCCAATTCTTCTTTCCCTTGACGATGATGGCCTTGACTTCTCCCAAACCTAGTCCATGCTCCCATGGTGCTCGCAGAGAAATAAAAAGAGGCATGAATTAATTTCCAACTTGAAAATCCCATCAATGCACCATCATAAAATACCCCAAATCTTTGTTCAAATACATTGGAAAACTAATTGTAGCCACGATGCCTCAGAGTCAAGCATGCAATCCTACTGGGTTACCCTTGTTATTTGGACTCAAATAGGCCAACTTAACTTGCACACAGATACAAGCCTCATAATTGCATTCAAGTAAATGCTTCGTATTAGTAATTTAGGAATGTAAATCATAACTTTTGTACTCATGACAGCATTATAATTTCAATACAAGGAGCAAGCAATACTTTCACATCAAAGTACCACATTTATCCCCAAAACCTTTATACTCATCATCACCCCATTCCAAAGTGATATGAAATGCACCTCTGGGCCACTCGACACAAAATGCAATTAAGGGTTCCCTTTAGATCTTGATGGGACCGGGACGCAAAAGTCTAGTTTAATTAAATGATATTCACATTCTCCAATCCCAGTAAGAATGATAAGGACTTAAATAATGCGAGACAGGCTAAACACATGGAAAGCATCCTCTCCTGATAAACTCTCACAAACATTTTAGCATCTACCTAAAAGACACACTTTAAAGGTGACTGCAAGAGTTAATTCACATCTAATGTGAGAACTTGAAGGTGACACCGAGCTTCATTTGGAAGTCAGAGTTCGAAGCACATAAGCAGTTCGTAAGAAAATCAATAATATGAAACTTTAACTATAGATCTGCATAATCAGTGGATTTAAACGCCTATGTCCTTCCATGTCCAAGTTCAAAGAAGTTTGTTGTCCAAATTAACTAATATGAGTTACCCAAACATATACCCGTGAGATGATTCCTTATACTCAAATCTGAAGGTCTTTAACTACTAAGCTCATATACCCATTATCCGATGCAGAAATCAAAGCCAGAACAAGCTGCAAAAGAGAGACCCAAACCAAAGAACATATTAATACAGTAAGAAGGATCAAAAGGGCAAAGAGAAGGATATGGAACTACCTCTAGAGGATCTCAGATGCCCTGTCTCGTTATGTCATTCTCGCTCTGGCTCCCTTCGGTTGCTCTGACGGTGCCTCCCCTGATTTCTCGTGCCTCCCCTTTTTCTTCGTCCAGTTACGTGCCTCCTCTGTCTCAATCGTAATACAGCAGCACCACAGGATAATCACTTCATGGAGTTTCCCCGGGGACCAAAGTTGGCACTTTGCAAGCGATGATGAAGGTGGCAGTGGGAAGAGTTGAAGGCTTGAAGCTCGAACTCGAAGGGCTTGTTCCAGAGGCCGATGATTGAAGACGCTGTCCAATCCGGAAGGCAATAGGGGTCACCACCAGCCAAAGAGAAGAGACCGACCAATGGAGGTCACCCCCTCTGTTGAGTGAAAAGATCCCTCCATAGCCTTTTTCTTTTCGGGTTCCTTCGGTCTTCACCTCCGTCTCGCGGCTTCCTCTGTTTTCGGTTCAGATTTGAGTTCCTTCTCGCCCTCGGTTCCTCAAAATTTCTAAGGCTCCCTCACGCCTTCTCACTCTCGCGTTACCCCTCCGGTTCATATTGGAGTTCCCCCCTCGATTTTGGTCCCCCGCGGCTCGGAAATCCCCCTCTGATTTTTGTCTCCCTCCTCCTTCAGTGCTTGGCTTCCCTCCGTTTTTCTCTCCATTTTCATTTCATCCACGCCTCCTCTCTTTCTTTTGCTTTTGATGCCTACTGCCCTAAACATTTAGGGCCTAGCAATTCGGTGGCCCAGGTCCACGAGCCCCCAATTGGGCTCGTGGTATCCTGGGCTTTCATTTTTTTTTATTTCACCCTTTTTTTATATACATATTATTATTTATTATTTTATTTTATTATTTTTTTAATTAGTTTTTATTTTGTCATTTTATTTTATTTCATTTTACTATTATTATTTTTTGTCATTTTTTATAAAATGCCCGGACAAAATGGGGTGTTCACAATATATGATGATATACAATATGACAATATGATGAAAGATCCCTACCACTAAATCCTCTCATATGGCCTAGAGAGTCAGGTAGTAGTAGACTGTATGATATGATATGATGATGATATGATATGGTGATAGGATGGAATATCCTTGCCACTAAATCCACTCTTATAACCAAGAGAGCCAGGTGGCAGTGGATTGCACCTTTCCTAAATCACCACCAATTCGGGTAATCCAAGAGAAAGAGAGTCACAGTCCAAATATTAGTGTAACCTTTGGACAGGTGCACTAGTCTGAGGTGAGCTTGGTGATATATTGGAATCAATCTTCACCGACTATTGGAAGGGAATCACTTATTGAAATGTCTTGTGATGACACCAGCTCATGGTTCTAGCCATGTTTGAGAGAGACATGCATTCTATGACATTTGATATCACATTACATCATTGGCATATATGTGTGATATTGATAATATTATAGTTTGTGTGTGTTTGTCCTTGTACTAAGACCTTATCTTACATCCTCTCCCATGACTAACATTTTAAGTAAAGACTCAAGTACTAGTCTGGAGAAGACAAAGGAGTCGTAGGCCTTTTTGCATTTGGGAATTTCAAGTATAACTGGTAGTTTGTAATTTAGTTTATATAATATTGTGCCAGGTAAGTTGTTGTATTTTGGTGCTTGTATGAGTATCCTGAGAGCATTATCTATACACTTTGTGATGATAGGATGATGGTGATGATGATATTTGGATGACACAGATGATTATTTGATGATATGGATGATGATGGATGATTTGAGTTAGGTAGGATATGTGCTAGGCACAGTTTATATGTGTGTGATGATGATATGGACCCCGGTATGGGTCATTGTTGTTGGAGCATGTCTGTGAGATAGATTGACTATATGCATTAGCCCAAATGGTGTTTTGGGGCTTATATGCGTGTTTTAGGCATGTAGCCCATTATTTGGAATTGGGGTTTCAGAAGGTCAAATCTCATAGAAGTGGTTCCTTTAAGATAAAACCTTCTTGGACAAGTTAATTGAACTAAATAGGATATGTGAAGGGTCTCTAGGTGCCAAATTGTTTTGGATGACAATTGAAGAGTGTAAGTGGTGAGTTTTGATCAAAAAGTGATCAAATTAGTCATGGGTATTCAAAATCTCCATACGAAGATGGATTGAGATAAAACCGATGTCTATGGATATATTGTAACAAGATTGACCTGTAGGAGTCATAATCAAGTCAATTGGAGGTCAAAGTACAAAGTTGTGCATGTCGAAAGTTCGTCCAGAAAATTAGCAAATTGCTAATATCATATTAGAAGGGGGCGCTGCAGCTCCAAAAGCTTGACTATAGCAGCAAGCAATTCTGCCTCTTTCAGGCTGAGGCTACACTATAGCTCGCCACAGTCCATCCTTGTTTTTGTGTTGTTTGAAGTTTGTTGGGCTATTCGAAGTTTATAGGAGTTAATTTAGGGTGGTTGAGAGTAAGTTGTTATAGCATGAACCTTCTTTGTTTCTTTTTCTTCACTTCTCCCATTCTTTGATCTTTTCTCTAATGCTGGTCCTTTCGGTGCTGCACAATTTAAATGGTGTACCTCTCAATAGCTTAGGGCGAAGTCCAAAATGGTAATTCGAGGGTAAACAAGAATGGTATGATCATATAACTTAATCTTTAATTAAAAAATTGACTAGCATTTCAATTCAACGAATGTATCCTGTCTTAGAGTCCAACCATGTGATCATGATCACATAAGTACTCGCGCCAAATCCTTTCCTAACCAAAGAAAAACAAAACTTGAAAGTAACTAAGAGGAAAAGTTTATTTGTGATAGATAGCTCGCTCTTTGATTAAGTTCATGGTATATACTTGCTTCACTCTTGTTAATGACATGATCATCCTAATTCATGATACTTGATGCATACATTAATCAATGGCTTCAAACGTTTGGCCAAAATATGCTGCATGCAAAAATCAATAAGATCAGACTCAAAAAAAAAAATAAAGAACTAAACAGCAATAAAAGTAATTACTTGAAGTTGTGGATCATATCCTAAAGTGGGGGGTTGTCGTAAGAAATAGGGAAGATTACACAACTTAGTTGAGAATGCATTATCCGGTATAAGAGTACGTGGTTGAGTGAGATAGCTGAGAAACTTACGGTTTATATATGTCCATGTGATTCACTTCACTCATCAGCTACTTGCATGCAATGAACCATATATATTTCTAATCTCAGTGTCACTGACTTTGGTGCCATTCCAATGGTTTGGTTTTCTTTAAATTCCAAAATTTTTCACTATTTTCAATGGCTTGGGTTGCAGAAAGAAGGAAGCTTGGGAAATTAAACTCTCTGGTTTTGACCAAATTCTGTGACTTTTTTATTGTATATTGTCGGCCATATAAAGCAGTACTGTTCTTTTCATATTGATCTTTATCTTTAACGTCCACTTTGCTACTTTCATAACTTAATAATTTGATGCTGAACTAATTAAATGCAGCTTTTTTTTTGGGCTAGATATTAACTATAACATATATGTTACTGTGTGTTAAAACGTGTATAATAAGTTGGCCACCTCACGTTAGCACTTACATATATACTTTAAGATGGTAATTTCAATTTTTTTTAAAAAACCGTAACACTTCATATCTCTTGTGTAAACAATGGTAGTTTGATATCAGTGGTAATGTTATGTTTCTTACTTATAATGCAATAATAATTACTTGGCCAAAAAATTAATGCAAAAACAATTGTTAATTATAAAATAAAATTTTATGAAATATTTTTAAAATATTATTTTACTTAAATTAAAATATCTTTTTTTTTGTAATTTATAAATATGATTATAATGCTAAATCTATTAAATAAACAAATATTATTCCATATTTTCTAATTTTAGTGTTATAATAAGATTACCACTCTTTATTTATAGTGATTATGAAATTAAAATTACATTTAATTTTCATCAACAGTTAGGGCATTTTAACTAATGATTTTATTGTGACAAACTGAAGTTGAGCAACATCACAATTGTGACAATCTAAAGTTGAGCGAGATCACAATCTAATTTTTGACCTAGAGTGATCACGATGCTGAGTTCTCATTAACCAAGATCTTGCGCATAAATATTTCTTACGGATATATTGTTTGTGGAAACACTCAAGCCCATTTGACTACAGTCTCGTTTTGTGTTGAACTATAGTCGACGCTAGTCAGTTTTCAAACTTAAACCCATAGATTGTACATGTTTAACTAGTCCATAATTCCTTTTTTTTTTTTTTCTCATGTGATAGGGACCATATCCTACTGATAGTAAGAACTAATTTTTGTTTAGTATGAAAGGCAAAGAATAAATCCCTCTCAATTAGGTTTATTTTATATATAAAAATTAAATATTGAACCCTCAACTACTTATTTAAAGGATAAGGAACCCTATCATTCACATTAACCTGAGTTAATAGTCTATAGCCTCATTTTAAGTAAGACTTCAAGAAATATATGGCTATAGATAGCGAGCAATTTTCCACTATAAAACCTAATTTTTCATTGTTGATTGTGGCCTACGGTCACTTGTGTCGGCAATGAACAGTTGAACACAATCTTTGCTCTGATCTAAACCCCACTATAAATAGAAGTGCACTTGCTTCTCCTTTTCTCACGTACTCATGCAAAATTAGAAAAGCCTCATTACACTTTTAAGCCTCAATACATATAATCCCATTATAACCATATATAACTACTTCCTAGCTAGCAGTTATGGCTGGAAGAGTCCAATCTTTTGCCTTCTTTCTTGTCCTCATTCTCTTTTGCAGGTTGAGCACCATGCATGGGATAATGGCACGACCACTTGGGAATAGTTTAGGGCATGAAGATGCCAAGGAAGAACCAGTGCGTCTCTTTCTAGAGCCACCACACAAGGTTGTGAAAAGCTCAGTTCCAAGGTCAAATAATGAGAAGGTTTTCGCACCTCAAATAGTGCCTGATAATTCTGGTCCTAGCCATGGTGGAGAAGGGCATGGGAGCCCAAATCTAAGCTCAAATTATAAGAATGTTTTCACACCTCAGATAGTACTTGATAGTTCTGGTCCTAGCCATGGTGGAGAAGGGCATGAGAGCCCAAATCTAAGCTCAAATTATAAGCATGTTTTCACACGTCAGATAGTACTTGATAATTCTGGTCCTAGCCATGGTGGACAAGGGCATTATTAGCATGCATCACCAATCTATATATAGAACTGCATGTATAGAAAGAGATTTCTCTTTCAGTAGTTTATATATCTGAAAAAAAGTCCATTAGGGTATGATCTAAATAAAAAAGGTTGGATAGTTTTAAGCAGAGTGTTAAGTTCAAGTTTTAAGCAGGAGTGTTAAGTTCAAACTCTTATGTTGTAGTGTCTGACCATCAAAATAATTTGATCAAGTCGTTTGGTTGAGACCTTAGGTTTTGTTTAGAATAAGGGGAAAATAAGAAAAGAAAAATATTAAGAGAAAAAATAAAGATGAATTTAGATAGAAAGATATCTAAGTTTCTTTTTGTTTTTTCTCTAAATTTTCTTTTTCTCATTGTTTTTCCCTTATCTAAATGAAGGGTTAATGTCTCATAGGTCCTATAAGTAATGTAACATCTGATTTGTATTCTACACATATACATATATATGGTCATGAAATACATAGTTTGTGTGGTGTACCTTAATTAATGAATACTTCTTTTAGGTTTTTGTTATGCTTTTATTGGATTAATAATCAATGGTATACAAGTCATATATCTGGTCATAAAAGAAAAAAACGACCAATGACATGGACATTAATTTGCAAACTATCATAGAAAAGGATAAATATATAATATTAGAATGATTTAGTCTTGATTGTTTAAATATTATTTCCTCTCAACGGGGTCTATAAAAAATAAAGCATCTTAGTCTCCCAATCAAACTGATATTTCGTTAGGTATAGTTATCATCTGTCATGGCAATAACATGATCGACTTGCTAAGGTATAAATAAAGAGATCGATTTTAAATCTTTGAAGAGCCATATTAAAGAAAAGAGTGATATTTTATAATTGAGCCATTTAAGTTAAGGTTTACCTTTTTCTTCCATTTGCCAAAAATGCTGTGCTTTGCAGTCCCTTGATGAATGCAATTTGTAATGAAAAGCAACTCTATGGCTAGTTTGAAGATTGATAAGGTGATTCGAATATTAATGAGGGCTGACATGGATCCTTTGCAACGACTGAATGATCCACTGAGAGCAGAAGAAGAGAATTAAAACTGGTAGGAACTCTCTTACCTGAGTCCCATCACTCTTTTTTTCTCGATTTGATAGCCGCTAGAGAGAGAGAGAGAGAGTCCTCGTCATGATACGTAGCTTCTGTGCCCCTTCTATGAATGAATGAACATTTTAGAGTCTATATTCCTAAGTTTTTTTTAAACAACCATTTGATACTTGATATGATAAATTCATATTGAAGATTTGTAATAGCTAAAATGAAAATAACTCTTTCAACATAATTTTTTTTAATCTATAAGATTTGAATACATATTAATTTCAAGATCTATAAGTTTTTTTCAAGGGATATTAATTAAAATGATTTTCCGCCTTTTCTTAGAAAACTTATGTTGGTACTCTTTTATGATATATTGGTTTTTAGTTCCTTTTGGGCCTGGTATCTGCAACGTCATAATTTCTATCAAACTCCAAACTTACATCAACATCAATATGTGATCCAAGCTTTATTTCTATATATTCTTAACAAATACTGAAATATTTGGGCCATGTTTCTATTGCTAGAGTGCTACGGACAATTCTATCTTCTAAGGTTCTGGTACGTAGTATTAAATTGGGCTATCCCAACTTCACTTGAAGAACTTCTTAGTCTTCACATGTTATATTAGCAAACGTTATACCAGTTTGGCTGCACCTCTTACTTATTGCGAAAGATGCTTTATTGTGGTCTAAGCTTTACTGTACTGCATACCAATTGTGAAGACATCGATCCCATCTGCATCCTGCAAGGTTATTGAGCCCTCTTCTATTATTCCTAATCAGATATGGAAAAATGTTGCTATATAGACTTTAGTATTGGGCTACCTCCTTCACATGGCTTCATAGTTATTTTGCTGGTTTTATTTACAAGCTTTCTAATTACATGAGCCCACTTGGGTGCTCTGAAGTTTAACTTTTCTGGTTCTGATGTGGCTGATGAGTTCTTCATTATATATTGTGGTTAAACTACAATGGTATCTCAATCTTGTTTCCGATAGAGACAAATTAAAGTCTTAATATTTATGACCTCTGTTTGGCACATTTCTTTAAATTGCAAGGCACCCCTATGTGCTCCTGTTATCACTCTCAGACTAATGGGTAATCTGCAGAATTCACACACTAATAAATGTAAGTTTACAATAAAATAAACAAATTAAATAAATGTATGTATTTTTACTATGCTATGCTTCAATACATGATAATTCAAGTGAGGAGAGACTCATGTAGAACTCATCCGACGAACCTCTAAAAACTTAAAAAATGGCAGGGAACATGCTAGTTAATCAAATAAAAATGCACAAACAATAAAGAAAGCATGAGGAGAGGAAATAATACACGAATATGAAAATTAACAAGAAAATAAGAAATATATATTGGTCAATGAAATAAAACCCTAAAAGAATCTATCTCTTAGAACTTTAGTCTTGGGATACTATAGAGGAAAACTACTCCTTTGATAAGTTTAAAAATTATCTCAAGAACAAAGAGGATATAAAAGAAAACTTACAAAAAAAGAACATATATCCCCAAAATTCAGTCTTATTAATATCCCAAGGAAGTATATAGGTGGTGCCTACTTATAGAGGGAATAGGCAGTTAAAAATCCTAAGTCTAAAAAAATGAAAATAAAATAAAAATATAAAAATACTCATATCTAAATTATAAAACGGTTGCACCGCTTATTATATAAAATAATAGAAAATTGTCTAAACATAATTTCCCAAAAGGTGGTGGACCAAATCATAACAAAATCGGAAACTAAATTAGTCTAAAAAATATCTCAAAAGATGATGTCTTTTTGCTGCAATCTAAAAGAAAATTTTAAAACCTAAATCTTAAAGCCTAATCTCTAAGATACAATCTTTGACCATGTGATCTTTATTCTAAATATTAAATTAAAAACAAAAGTTATAAATAAAATCATATTAAAAACGTTACTTTTGAGGAGACACTTGGTTGGCACATATTCCTTTTAAGTTAGCTCTTCCAAATAGACTTTTTTTGGGCTTGGGCTTGGATCTTGTATGAAAAACATCAAAAATACACCTCTTAGTTCTATATGAGCTGCAACTTGGCTTAAATAAATGGGCTTTAATCCGTGTAACTCATGGATCACTTTTGCTTTTGGGTCACATATGCTTTGCCTTAGAACTTTGGTCTTCAAAGCTTGATTTCTATGCATGAAACTTCCTTTTTATGCTCTCTGATTTGTCCAAGGAACCCCCAATGTTTCATGCCTCTAATATACTCTATCATAGACTTTGGTTTAATTAATTTGGGCCAAGTTTTATTTTAAAATTGTCTTGTAAGTTTTATAGATAATAAAAGTTCTAATGATATACCAAATGTTTAATCATAAGTGCATGGGCCATATTAAGTATTAGAGTGAGTAAAAGTATCGGTTTGACGGAGATTTGGTATACCAACAACCTAGTTGAGTATTAATATTACATTATCACTTAATTTTAACAAGCGACAAAATAGAAAGGTAATAGAACAAGAATTAAAATCTAAGATTAGTATCAATGGTGTTCTTAGAACTTAAATGGTGACTCAGACTATTATAACTTCAATTATTCCTTAATATCAAACTCCCCGCCCCCCCCCCCCCGCCCCCGCCCCCGCCTTCGCCTTTTCCCCATAAAAATGAATTACAATTAAAGTGACACTTACTAGTCTAAGTCCCTTATACTTAATAGTGTCTTATGAATCACTAGGCGTCCAATTAATTATAATTGTTTTGGTAATTAACTAATTAGACTAAATGAAGCACAAGCCTAATGTGACTATATGGGATTGATAAGTATATTTTTATTCTACAAGCAAATTGAGCTATTTGAAGAATGAATACTCAATCTTACACAATTCAATTGAAGGTCTATATTAAATTCCCTATTTCTAACTTCATTAGGAAACTCAAATCAATTCCAATCAGATTCTTCATGTTTTAGGACAATCAAGCACACAATCAAATCAATAAACATAACATTAAAGTAATTAAAGGGCTAAATCCCCATCCACTAATTCACAATTAAGTTATAACAACGCAAAGCAAAGATTTAGTTATATCATGAATATTTACATACACAAAACATATAGAAAACCAACTATAAAAGTAAATATACAAAAGGAAAGAGAAAGGAAAACAAAACTAGTAATCGAAGCTAAAATTCCTTCCATGCAGTCAATCTTTCGCATCCGAAAGCTTGAATCCTTTGAGCCAGAAGCCACTGCCTAGGTCTAGAATACCCCCAAAATGAATCAACCCTTGAGTTATATTGGAAACTTCAAAAGTCCCAATTAATTGAAGCTGTGTGTATTTCTGTCTGACCATTCACTCACTAGAGCAAACAGAGAGTTTTCTGGAGCGAAGGTGCTCTTTGGAAAAAAGTACTAGTAGAAATTCTTTGTTTCGCTAAAGCGAATTGCTTAAACATTAAAGTCCAACTTTAAAACTAAAACTTTTTCATTCAGAATTAGATACCTATAATCCAAATACTTCAAATTAACATAATATCCATTGTAAAGACAACACACTTATGAAACTCACAAAATTATCTTCCCAAACCCCAACTCATGAAATTAGTCAATTTACCAACAAAATTACTTTAAAATCCCAATGATGACTCCAAATTACACTCAAAATCATATAAAATCTCATAAAATGTTGGGATTCATCGTCCAAAAATTTAGATAAAATTTAAGGGATTTGAGTGTAGTTATAATAAGAATATTGTACTATATAAATATGTGGCAGGCAATTCATATGTTACTCTTGTTTTATTTTTGTTAGATTAATTAGTAATCATAACCGAAAAGGTCACTACAAAAAAACTGGAAATTTGAGACGGAAATTTGTGACGGATTAAGCAAAATTTGAGACGGATTTTGGCTTTGTGACAGATTTTCTGACGGGTCATGTCTGTCACATTTTAGCTCGTCGCAAATTTTTTGTGACTGATTTGTGAAATTTCCGCCACAAAATCTGTCACAAAAATTTTGTGACGGATTTTGGGACAAATTTGCGACGGATTTTGAGACGGAATTGTTTCCGTCACAAAATCCGTCCCAAAATTCCAATTTTCTTGTAGTGGGTTGAAACTTCAAAACTGTCTTCTAATTAATACATGTTTAGATTAGAAAAAATAAGTGATTATGGGATCCATAAGTAATTATGTATTGGAGTTGTCAAATAGAAGCAGCTTTTTAATAAGTACTTATGTCTCAAATAAGTGCTTGTGGGATAAGCTGGTTTTTTCTGTTTATGATAATCACTTATTCCATTTTTCCTTCTCATAATTCACCAAATAATCACTTAAACCCCAATATTCAAACACATTTATTTTCTTAAAATCACTTATGGGATAAAAATATCCAAATACAAATCACTTATGATATAATCACTTATTCTCATAATCACTTTTGAATAAGCACTTATTCACATAATTATTTATATATAATTCAATTCAGACCTTAAGTTGGCCATGAAAATTGACTATTCGGATAGGCCAATGGGATATCCATTGGCTATCACGCCAACCTTTATATGATTTTTCTCCTAATATATGGAACGAAAACTAATAATTCATTTCATTGGATACTACAATATTATTCAACCTTTTCCGCATCGAGATATCGTTTGTCTTAAATGTGTAGTGTGTCATATCGCAATCGGACGTGACATATCTAAAACCGAATTTGGGTCTCTGCATCCAATTTGGCTGCTGCCTCTCTTCTGCAACTCATTGTTTACTTAACTTTTTTAGATCAAAGCTCACATAAAAAGAAAATAGATCCAATTTTTATTCTATGATCTAATGGAACTATTTTTTTATCTGTAAGCTTTGATCTTAAAAAAAATTTCAAAAAAAAGTGCAGGAGCAGAGACCCCAAACTCTAACAAACCACATGACAAGAGACAAAAAGAAAAAGAGAACCATAATACTTAAAACATGAGTGAGACTGAAGACCATAATTATAAATTGCAACATTTCAAACAATAAAATTAAGAAAAAAAATGCACTTAAGAATTTGTAAGCTATAAAATTGCACGTGAAGATCATTTCAAACAACCTTTTTTTCTATCTTCAATATTGCACCTGGCAGGCTATGAAAAAAGAAATATGGATAAGGGGGCTGAACGTGCAATTGTCTCAAATTGGGCAAAACGTGTTCACACATCAAGTGTACCATGCAAAGTTCTCGCATTTAATTGCCTCGCGTGTTTGAATTAATATTTACAAAATTACTTTAAATAAAAATTATATTATGAACTATCTGATTTTAATTTTTTTTACTTAAATATTTTCATTTATAAATATATATATTTTTATTGAAAAATTATTTTATTTATTTTTAAGTTATTTTAGAAAACAAACGATAAATTTAACTAAAAAAAATATAGATGTTTTTAGTTGGTTACTTTCTCCTCCCTCTGGAAGTTTCCCTTGTCCCTCTGATATGCTCTCTTTCTTCCTTCCTTGTGTTATGTTTCTCTTCCTGATATTTCTTGATACTATTTTTTTATTTGATCTATATATGTAATGAGGCTTATGTGATTGTAGGCTTCAGTTTGTCAGTATCCATAGTAATCATATCAGTGTATTTTTCAGTTGATCAGTATTGTGATCATAGCAATTGGTGCTCTGGTTGCCCTCCTGCTCTATTCTAGTGGCCGACGACATCGAGTTCAGTGATGCCAATTTAGACGATCTTCTCCTTTCCGTTAGAAGCCTTCCGGATTCCATGGAGCTTCATCTTTCTATGGATCAAGCTCACTTTGATCGTTTGGAGGCTCACTTTGACTATTGGGCTACCTCCTTCACATGGCTTCATTGTTATTTTGCTGGTTTTATTGACAACTTTCTAATTACATAAGCCCACGTGCTCTCCGAGGTTTAACTTTTCTGGTTCTGAGGTGGCTGATCAGTTCTTCAATGTATATTGTGATTAAACTACGGTGAATCTTGTTTCTGATAGAGACAAAGTCTTAATTTATGAGCTCTGTTTGGCGCATTTCTTTAAATTGCGAGGCACCTCTCCTCATATGTGCTTCTTTTATCACCATCAAACTAACGGACAATTAGAATTAATTCTTTTTTTTTTCTTACCAAAACAATCAGAAGTAATTCACACTAACAAATGTAAATATGTTTACAATTAATAACTATGATGTGCTTTAATACATGATAATCCAAGACGTTGGTTTAATTAATTAGTAGATCAAAGCTTACATATAAAAGAAAATAGGGTCACTAAATTCATGCAAACATGTATTTGTATAATTTTTTTATATTTTTGTTTTTTCTTCTACTTCATATATAACTATACAATTGCACAGATATCCAATTTTTACTCTGTAACATTTTATTTAAAAAAAAAACAGTATAAATATATGGTTACGTGACCCAATGGATCTATTTTTCATCTATAAGCTTTGATATAAAAAAAATAAGTAGCAAGAGAGAGGTAGCAGCCAAATTGGCTAAAGAGACCCCAAACTCAAACAAACCACATGACGACAGATAAAAAGAAAAAGTCAGGTGGACAACCATAATATTTAAATTTTAAAAGATGAGACTGAAAACCATAATTATAAATTGAAACATTTCAAATGAGAAAATTAAGAAAAAAATTCACTTAGGAATTTGTAAGCTATAAAATCGAACGTGAAGATCATTTCAACAAACCATTTTTTCGGTCTTCAATATTGCACGTGGGTGTGCTATGAAAAAAGAAATAAGGGTAGGGGGGCTGAATGTGTAGTATATTGTCTCAAATTAGGCAAAACTTCACATGAAGTGTACAAACTTCTCGTCTATGTAGCATCGATACAGGTACGTGCATCAGATACGATACGACATAATACAAAAAATATGATAATTTTTAAAATTTTAGGATATAGGTATGAGGGATATTTATACATATATAATATTATTTATATAATTATTTATATATATAATTAATAAATGTACCTATTAAAATAAAAATAGGTATTAAATATTCTAAAAAGTATAATATAAATGTTAAAATAAATCATAAATATTTATAATAATTTCAAATAGTCTTATTTTAATATAAAAATTTGAAGTGATACAGATGGGTACAAAGTGGTACTGATGGATACGTATGCACAAGAACAGTACGCATATCATATAGTATCGTATATCAGATACGGGTGCATCTACTTTTTTAAAGTATCGGTGCTTTATAGCTTCTCGCATTAATTGCTTCTAATATTTATAAAATTACTTTAAATAAAAATTATATTATAAATTAATCTAATTTTAATTTTTTACTTAAATATGGTCATTTATCCGAGTATTTTTTAATTGAAAAATTATTTTTACGTATTTTAAGTTATTTTAGTAAGCAAATGATGTATAAATTTAACTAAAAAATATAGATGTTTTTAGTTGGTTACCGCCATATGAAAGCCAAGCTGATTTACAATCACTTATTTCTTTACCCTATGGTAACAGCACAACCCCTGTCTGTACGTTTATATATAAGTGGTTATGAGAATAAGTACTTATTCATAATAGATTATGAGAATAAGTGATTATGTCAAAAATAATTTGTGTTTGGATATTTTTACCCCATAAGTGGTTTTGAGAAAATAAATATGTTTGAATATTGGGGTTTAAGTGATTATTGGGTGGATAATAAGAAAAATAAGTGAAATAAATAATTATAGGAGGATAAGTGATTATTATAAGTAAAAAAAATCAGTTCCTTACTTATTTGAGGTATAAGTACTTATAAAAAAACTATTTTCATTAGATAATTCTAACACATAATCACTTATAAGATCTCATAATTACTTAAATTGCCTATCCATTTTCACACTTATTGGCTTAACATTTCTACGTCAAGTAAAGTGGATTCTTCCAATATTCCAAAAGAGAGTTATACGACTATTTTATTTTTAACTCCCTCTAATTATATTATTTATATATTTATTCTTGCGAATGTAAGTGATGCGCAACGATGTCAAAGCGACTTCAATATATACACAAAATATATAAATATACACAAACCTTAATTCCCTTTCTTCCATTCGCACCTTATCCATGGCGGCTTCAAAGGAAGACGTCGACCAAGAGCTTCATGTGCTCATGGTGGCTTTTTCAGCCCAGGGTCACATCAACCCCTTGCTTCGACTAGGCACAAGCCTTCTTTCCAAAGGCCTCCACGTCACACTCGCCACCACCGAAGTTGTCTACCAACGCGTGTTCAGCTCCTCCGCCGGCGACTTCTCCTCCCGGGCGGTTCCCACTTCTATATCCATCAATGGAATCCAAATATTATTCTTCTCCGACGGGCTTAACTCCGAGGAAGACTTCAAGAACACCAGTCTAGATCAGTACATGGAGAAGATCGAGACTTTCGGACCAACAAATCTGACGAACCTTATCAAGAACCACTTCGTTGACGGTCCTAAGAAGCTTGCTTGTATCATCAACAATCCTTTTGTGCCATGGGTTGCTGACGTGGCGAAGGAGGCAGGAATCCCCTGTGCTTGCGCTTGGATTCAGCCATGTGCCCTCTACGCCCTTTACTATCGGTTCTACAATGAACTGAACCAGTTTCCGACAGCGACGGAGCCTGAGAAGGTGGTGGAGTTACCAGGTTTTCCATTGTTACGACCAAAGGACCTTCCTTCTTTTGTTCTTCCTTCGAATCCTTTTGGAAGCATGCCCAAGGTGTTATCGGAGATGTTTCAGAACATGAGGAAGTTCAAGTGGGTGTTGGCGAATTCCTTCTATGAACTCGAGAAGGATGCCATAGATTCCATGGCTGATCTCTGTCCGATTCTGCCAGTGGGACCACTGGTCCCTCAATCCTTACTCAGTGAAGATGAAAACGGTAAGAACTTCAATTTTACGAGCGGTGAAAGTATGGATTTATTTCATCAAATATTATTATTTCAATATTTATTTAAGATATTGAAGACATTTTCCCCCAGAAGTCATATATCTCCTCAGGAAAAATGGAAGAGAGTATAATAGATCTTGTATGAAAAATTATTTTACTTTCCCTATCCAAACAATATAGCCAAATTAACATAGGCCGTAGGGATAAATTGGTGTCGTGGGTTCAAATCCTTTTTTGGCCATTTAAATTAAGTCTTACGTTAGTCAGCAACCCTATGTAAGGAAATCTCCTACTGCTCAAGGACAACGCCAATGAGTCCTTCGGGTGGCTTGAGATCGGTCCTAATTGACTTTCATAGGTGTCTAGGCTCTTAGTGATAGCTTATTAAAGGACAAAAAGAAGAGAAACCAATGCTTATACTTCTACATTTTTCTTATCTTAACAAGGCATCATGAACAAAGCTATGTTGTTAATTTGTGGAATCATATGAAAATTATACGAGTAAAGTGCTAGTGCAAGTTAAAAGATGAATTATATTACTTATGACTTATGAATATTATAATTTATTATAGATTTCATATTTTATATTGAAATTGATATTAATATTTACACATTTCAGACCAAAGGCAAGATGTTGGTATTGAGATGTGGAAGCCACAAGATTCATGCTTGGAGTGGCTTAGCAATAAACCTCCATCTTCAGTTATATACATCTCATTTGGGAGCATCATTGTCCCTTCTGCAAAACAAATAGAGAGCATAGCAAATGCTTTAAAGAAAAGCAAACGCCATTTTCTCTGGGTCATGAAAGATACAGAAAAATATAAAGCGACCACAGATGGAGCAGGAAAGCTTCCTCTAGGGTTTCTAGATGAAACGAAGGAGCAAGGCCTAGTTGTGTCGTGGTGTCCACAAACCAAGGTCCTGGTTCACCCAGCCACTGCTTGCTTCTTAACTCATTGTGGCTGGAACTCTGTGTTGGAAGCCATAACTGCAGGCACACCCATGATTGCTTATCCTCAATGGACCGACCAACCCACCAATGCGAAGCTTGTTTCTGATGTCTTTCGAATGGGAATACGACTCGAGCAGGACGGTGATGGCTTTGTTGGGTCCCACGAAGTGGAAAGAGCCATTGAAGAGGTCGTCGGAGGAGGGCCCAGATCGGAGGAGATTAAGAAAAATGCAGAACAGCTTAAGCTTGCGGCCAGGGAGGCGGTGGCAGACAGCGGCTCGTCAGACAGGAATATCCAGTTATTTGTGAATCAAATTCTTGGCAGGAGATGATCCGAAAATTTCTGGCCGAGTTATATTCTTTGTTTGTTGGATAATTTTTAAGGAGTAAAATATTCTGATTTCTTTTCTTCTTTTTATTGAACCGCCTTGTACTCATTTTGAAGGGGACTAATCCAGATGAAATTATACTTGTAGCGAAACTGGTAGCACCAAGCTGGGCACCATAGATGAATATATGGGTTAGGGTGATCGGACTTTATTGCGTGATGTTTAAGTATGAGAATGACAATTTCAAATTGTTTTGGTACACTTCGATTGGGTATAATTTTTTGCTCATCATTTCACATCAATAGACAAGACAGAAGCACGTGATGCCCAATTATTTCGCAAATTAAAAGGGTTGAAACTTATTGAGCAAACTAGATGATGATGGTCTGGCGCATCAAGTTAGAAAATAATACTTTATCGTCAAACTTTGGAGGATTCCAATTACGAAAATGCTCTTGCGAGATATAAAATGTGTGGTATGTGAATTTTTCTTTATTTAATTATTATTTTTTTTAACTTCTTTATTTATATATTTTAGTCAATAAAATTTTGTTGTCATAGAAAATATGTATACTCTCCTACAAGGGCTAAAAAATATGACTAATTGCAATCACACAAAATATAATTAAAACCGAAATTTTGGATATTAACTATCAGGAATTTATCCTTCACATTATAAATTATTTTTTCTATCACTTTTTGGCCATTTATATTACAGTTTTGAAAAGTTGGCCAAAAAAACTTACCGTTTTGAAAAACGGTATTTTTTTTTTCTTGATAGATCTAGCTGTTGCTGGCGCTATTCTTCTAGCTCTTGTTAATATGGAGGCTTTTGCTCGTTTACTTTCTTGCAAAACCAGCTAACCTCTCTAGTCCCAACACAAAGGCATACTGTTTTTTTTTAATTATGCATCCACCATTTGAATCATTTTCGAGTGAGAAATTAATTGCTTCTCAATCGCCTCCAACTGCAAGTAACTTTTTCTTTCATAAATTTAACCATTGTCGATTGAATAATACTAAAACGTCTCTAATAAAAAGATATAAGCAAGAAATTATTTCCTCTCGATGTTGTTTCCAATAATTTTGCATATTTTTTAAAAAATTTTATAACATCCTTAAATTTTTCAAAAAAACTAAAATTCTCATTTTTATCCCTATTAGTTATAAAAAGTAAGCAGATTAAAAGACTCTTTTCTATTACTCTAATACAAGTTACAAGGTTTGTTATTAAATGAATATAGGGTAAACAACGGCAAACTTATACACAATATCTTATATTAGGCGCACCAAGAAAATGTTCTACAAAACACTCAATTTATAGTATGGATCACAACTAGAGAGAGTATATATTATATAATATATAATATATTTTATTTTTTGTTATTTGTCTCTCTATTTCTCAACAAACCCTTTCTCACCGAGTGCGGATTTGAATGCACTTAATAATTAATTTCACTACAGATTAAATTTTCCAATATATGTTGTTCACATGCAAATTTTTATACTAAAAATATAAGATCCAATAATGAATGATCTAAATCAAACCAAGAAGCACGGAGAAGGTGCAAAAATAGAAGAGAAACTTATTCATACAAGATAAATCTTCTATGTACCTAATAAACAACGAACCATTATAATATATACACACAGATATATATGGAATTAAGAGCATAGATGTATCAAAAGAAAATTACATATATAAAATGTCAGACAACTTCAGACATAAATGTTTCAGTTATCCAACTTATTTTCCCTTGTCTTTTAGTTTGTTTTATTTAACGTTGTTTCCCTTATTAACGACCAAGATCCTCATTTTATGTTTCAATTCAGTTCACCATCGATCCTCTCTGACTCGGCCTCCTTGCTTTTAATTTCTATGGTTCTCTTCTGTATGTGTTGAAAGGTTGTTAGGATATATCAGGTTGTTATTCAAATATTGTATAATATTGTTTGTTATAGTCAAGATACTGATATAGATAAGATATAGATAGGATATTATTGTTAAGTGGCAGATTATGATTCTGCAATATTCTCGGAGTCAGAGTTGTATATATACATGATGAGTCAATTAATAAAGTATCGAATTTGCACCCAAGTAATCTGATTTGTAGCGTGGTATTAGAGCAGTCTGATTTTCTTTAGAATTTCCACCGAACAACTCTCATCTACTCACCACCATGTCTTCTGACTCCCAAAACGCTTCTGCCACCACATCCCAAGTTGTGGTGCACCAAGATAATACACCGTTTCCAACGAATCCCACCCTTGATGAATCAAACTATTCCTTATGGTCTCAACTAGTTGAAATGCGTATTATTGCTCGTAACAAAATTGGCTATATTACTGGAGCATTGAAGAAACCTACAGCTGATGATCAAGCATTGGCACACTGGAGTATGGAGAACCAGCGAGTGAAAAGTTGGCTCATTGACTCGATGACACCCACCTTAATGCAGCGTTTTGTACGTTTGCCAACAGCAAAAGACGTATGGGATGCAGTAGCTCGAACTTTTCATGAAGGAGCTGATGAGAGCATTATTTTTGAACTCAATCGAAAGTCGTTCACCACAAAGCAAAATGGACGACCTTTGCCCATGTATTACAATGAACTTGTAGCGCTCTTTCAGGAGATTGATCACCGAATGAATTTACAGGCCGACACTGTAAACGGCATGGTGCAAATGCATACGGCAATGACTAGGATGCGTGTGCACATATTCCTTAGTGGTTTAGACCCAGAGTTTGACCAGGTACGTAATGAAATTTTACGTAAAGATCCTAAGCTTCACCTTGAAGGTTCATATGCATATGTTCGAAAGGAGCATCAACAATGTCAAGCTATTAGTGGATCTCGTCCCCAACAAGAGAGCACTATCCTCCTCACTAGACAACAAGGGCACTCAGCTGGTTTACAGAAACCTCGAAGCAAGAAAAATGACTCCATGATTTGCACTTATTGTGGAGAAACTGGTCACTCCAAACAGCGATGTTATGAACTCGTTGGATATCCCGACTGGTGGGATTTCTCAAAAAAACCACGGCGCAACATGCTTTTAAGAAATATAATTAATATTATAGAATTTTTTTATATTTTCTAATATGTTTTTCAATAAATTGATAGATAAAAAATTAATATTATCTTTAATTTTTAAGAAAATAGATAAGGGTATAATTAAGAAAACAAAAATTAATATTATCTTAAAATTTAAAAGATGGAAACAAAAATTCTCTTCATCAAAAGTGACGCAACATGCTTTTAAGAAATATAATTAATATTATAGAATTTTTTTATATTTTCTAATATGTTTTTCAATAAATTGATAGATAAAAAATTAATATTATCTTTAATTTTTAAGAAAATAGATAAGGGTATAATTAAGAAAACAAAAATTAATATTATCTTAAAATTTAAAAGATGGAAACAAAAATTCTCTTCATCAAAAGTGATAATTAAAAAGAAATGGAGGGAATACGCTTGGTTTTTACGTCTTAAAGGTATTAATTTTTAGCTATTAGTTGGAAAATATCTTGGTGCTCATCTAAATATAGAAATGAAAAGAATATATATTACTAAAATTACAGAATTATTAGGGTATAAAAAAATTATAGAATTATTACTAATTCTTTTCATATAAGCAATATGATTTAATCCAATTTTAAAATTTTAATGCATAATTAATGAGTTCCACATATTTTATACAAAATTCAAAATAAATTAAATGTTTGTGAAGTATGACTCATCAAATTGTTTGTATTTATCTTGATCGATACGTGTTTAAGGGTCTATTTGATTCAAATTAGGGGAAGGGAATGAATTAAAGAGATTTTTAATGGAGGGATTTGAAGGATAAGTGATTGGAAGAATTTTAAAATTCTCTTGTTTCGTGAAATTGGAGGGAAAGGAATTAGAGAGATTTTAATTAAATATTATTTGGTTCAGAAGGAAATTAGAGGGAATTAAGTAATAAATATTCTCTTCCTTCCAAAAAATTTCAATTTAGAGAAAATTTATAAAGGGATGAAGGAGGGGATTGGGGAGAATATTTATTACTTATACAAAAAGAATTAATTTTTTCTTAGCCAAATAAGGAAAATCCCCTTTAATCCCCTCATCTCCTCTTATAAAACTCTCAATACCCTCAAACCAAACATATCCTAAAAAGACATCCAAAGAAAAGGAAAGAAAGATGAACATAGGAGATGGGAGACGTTCCATTGCATGGGGTCGAGTCGATTGTATATCTCCCAAGCTACATTATTGACCAAACAAATTATTGACGCCGACACCAAAGAAAAGGAAGACAGACAATTTAATTTTGAAAAATTATATAGATGAGAATCTCAAATTGAAGGTATTATATTAAAGAATTTTAAAGTTTAAAATATTTAAGAGGGAAAAAAATTAAATTCTTAAGTTCTTTGTGATAATTTTTATATTTTATATTTTTCAATATAAATTTATTTTAACTTGAAATTTTTAACTATAATTTTCTTTAAAAGAATTTTATGGTCATAAGTTTCACAGGATAGACATCAATAATTTTTCACTTAAATGTGGCCAAAAAGGAAAATTCACTTAGAAGTGGTGGCATTTAATTAAGATGTAATTTGAATAGGGAGGATACGAAAATTGAAAGCTGAAATCATAAGGGGATATGATGTCAATTAATAATATACTATTAGTAACTATTTATAATATTCCTGAGGAATGAGCATTTTGAACGAAAATAAGCAACCAATATGCCATATAAGAATGCAAATCTTATTCCTACTCTTTCCAAATTCCAATGACCATGAAACAAACCAAATGAGCCCAAGAAGTTTGGTGATAAAAAGATGAGGTTATGTCATGCTTCATCAGCATCGCCATTGTGGTGACCTTTGCTCTATACAAAGATAATGGAGCTGAAGGAGGATGAGAGTGGAGGAAGAAGAAATCATTGGTAGAGATAAAGGAGGATGGGATGGACAATACCAAATTCTAACATATGCAAATCCTAAAGAATAAGATCCAAGGTAGGAATCTTGATTCTTTGAAAATAGGGAACAGAACTCTCCTAGGAATAAGCATTTTGAGTGAACCAAACATACATCATGTGAAGTGGAGATCACATTCTTACTCTTTTCAAGGTCCATGGAAATGAACAAAATGGGGCTCTGGGTTTGGCAATAGAAAGATGAAGCTATGTCATGCTCAATTAATGTTGCTGCCATCTGTGACCTCTACTTTGTATAGGGATGGTGGATCTGAAAGAAGATGAGTGTGGAGGAGGAAGACATTGTTAGTGAAATGTTGAAGGAGGATAAGATGATCAATACCAAATTCTCACATATGGAAATCTTAAAGGATGAAATCCAAGGTGTGTGTCCTAATTCCTTGAAAATAGGGAATGATACTCTCCCAAAGATGAGCATTTTGAGTGAAAATAGGCAACCAAACATACACTATGTGGGAATAGAGATACCATTCCAACTCTTTCCAAGGCCTATGAAATGAACCATATGTGCCTAAGAGGTTTGACGATAAGAATATGAGGCTATGTTGTGTTCCATTAGTGTTGTTGTCATTGGTATCCTCTACTCTATACGATGATGTTGAAGTTGAATGAGGATGGGCATAGAGGAAGAAGACATCATTAGTGGAGTTAAAGGAAAATAGGATTATCATTGCCAAATTCTGACACATATGAGAATCTTAAACGATGATTTCCAAGGTTGGTGTCTTGATTTCCTAAAAATAGTGAATGGAGCTCTCACAAGATTGAGCATTCTAAGTGAAAATATGCATCTAAACATATACCATGTGGGAATGGAGATGCCATTCCTACTTTTTCCAAGTCACATGAAACGAACCAAACATGCCTAAGAGGTTTGGCGATGGGAAGAAGAGGTAATATCATGCTCCATTAGCATCGCTAAAAATAGTAGAATTGATGTAAGAGGAGGAGGGAAAAGGAGAGAGAGTATAAAGAAAATAAGGGAGAACAAGAAGAACTCAAGGGAGAGAGATAGAACAAGGGAAAAGAAAATAGAAGCGTTAAAGGAGAGACAAAGATAACTGAAACTCAACTCAATTTAACCCAATCTTGTCTTCCATTCGAATTACAATGATGGATATTTATAAACTCAATGAAATTTTCTAGAAGATTAATGAAATAATAAAATAAGGAATTATTTAACCTAATAACTAAATCTATGGAGATTACAAGAATTTTATTTATTTTAGAAATTTCTAAAAGATTAAAACATTCTAGAACATTCTAACCTAAACTTAAAGAAAAATAAATAATAAAATAGGAAATGAATAAAAAATAATATAAATCCTAATAATCCTAAAACATATGATGAAATCTCATTAAATCTAAAAGATATTTTAGATATCCTGATTTTTTTTCTATCAAGAATGAGGATGGAAGTGGAGGAAGAAGACGTTATTGGTGGAGTTAAAGAAGGATGAAATGATCAATGTCAAATTTTAACATATGAGAATTCTAAAGGATGGGATTCAAGGAGTGTGTGTGTGTGTGTGTGTGTTTGTTTTGATTAGCTAAAAATAAGGAATAGAGCTCTCCTAGGAATGAGCTTTTGATTGAAAAATAAGCAACTGAATACTTTTTTTTATAATCAAGCAACCAAATATACACCATGTGGAATGAAGATCACATTACTCTTTCCAAGGCCCATGAAATGAACCAGACAGTCCAAGAGGTTTGGCGATAAGAAGATATGAGGCTATTCAAGTTCCATCAGCATTGCTATTATCAGTGATCTCTTCTTTGTACAAATATGGTGGAGTTGAAGGAGGATGAGAGTAGAGGAAGAAGACGTCATTGGTGGGGCTGAAGAAGGATAGGATTGTCAATGCAAAATTGTAACATATGGATATCCTAAAGAATGAGATTCAAAGTGGGTGTACTGATTCCTTGAAATGAACCAAACAGTAGGCTTCAATATAGAGGTTCAAATCAATACTTGTTGGCCATATATAGGTGCTTCATCCATTATAATTAATGATGTATGAACCAACAACTTTGCAAGATGGCTTCCTTGCTTTGTATTGCATACAGTATTTTCATTAATAGAAAGTAGTATGCAAAATTATGAATATGTAGTTCTTCCATGGGAAAGCAATAAAGTTATATCATTTGATATTGAAAAAGGAGGTACTTCAATAATTTATGGATTATATCCCACCTTTGACAAAAAGCATATACTTCAAGTTAAGGTGATATATGGATCAAATGAAGGGATGAAAGTTTATATACCAAGTTTTTATTACTTCATTTTATTGTAGACAACCATTTAATATGGGGAGATTATAGTTCCCTATTATGTTAGCTTTTGATATAATTATAAATAAGAGTGTTTGCACATAGCCAACTCTAAGAGATGTGTTTGCACATAACCAACTCTATGTTTCTATGTCATGTGTATGAATTAGACATGGATTGACGATATTAATTATAAATTATAATGGCAATATCAAATGTTATAAAAAGAAAAGTGTTCAATAATATAAGCTAATAATGTGTATATTATCCCTTATACTTAATAATATCTCTATTTTTTCTAATGATTATTTTTTTTAGATATATAATTACATATTGCTGTATCTTTTAAAATTTCTTCTAGTTGAATGATCTGTGCATCGCACATATGCAAATCTAATTTGATATTGCAAGCTAAATCTTTCTTTTCATATTAACTAGAATTCGTGCCCGTGCTATGCACAGGGTGCTTTAAATATTGTTTATGGAATTGAAGCATATTGATATAAGAATATATAAGAAATATGAATATCAAATAAATTTTATGAATATATATTTTACATTATTAAATGTAATAATGTGAAAGACTAATGATTTTGGTAGTTCCACCTATTTGCTAATTTTCCTAACATTCAGTTATGCAAGAAAAATAATGGCTATAAGTAAGAAATACATAAAAGTAATGGTTAACTAATGTGTTAAAATAAAAGTTTGCAAATCTATATTAAGTACATAGTTTATTCTTGATAACACTATATATTCCAATCTTTTTAGAATTATCAAATAGTTTTTTAAAATAGTTTGTCCTAGATCTGATATGACGGTACATATTATCATACACAAGTATAAGGGTTTTTTAGAATTCTTAATTATAAAGTTTTTTTTAGAATTTGGAGAAAGAGTTATATAAAGATAAAGAATAAAATGTGATTAGAGGAACCACATTCAAAATAGGAAAAATGAGATAAAAAGTGGTTACTTTCATATTTAAATCATTCTTGAAATTTTTTTATCAATGAACTATTTCAACAATTGCATTATATGAAAAAAAAATAAAATATATAAGAAAATATGAAAATTGCAAATAATAATATAATGAAATCTTACTTTCAGGCAGACCTCTAAAACTTAAAAAAAGGATCTTATAGTAGTACAAAGAGACTCACATAATATAAATATATATATATATCTCACTATAATTTTAGATAATTAAATTGTGATTTTTTTTACAAATATATATATATATATATTTATCATCATATCAAAATTTAAAAAAAAAACATATATAAACAAATAAATATTATTTAGAATATGTGGGCTTAGATTTTTCATAGATAACATAATGACAGAAATCTAAAATTACAACCCATCATACTTTTGGTCTCTACTGTATAATATATATTAGATTATTTTCTCAAATAGACAACTGATAGAGCAGTCGTGGGAGTAATAGTAGAGAACATGATGAAAGCACATTGGTTACTGCTCATCTTAAATTTGTACTATTGATTTTTATCCAGATTTAAGTTAATTTTATTATTATATTTTTAATATACATTTTATTTTATTATATGTAAAACTTAAAAAAAATAATTTTATAACTGTTACTTTTTTAAAAAATCATTATTTATAAAAATCAAAATAAAAAAATTAATTTTATACTATTTAGATTAAAATTGAATGGTTTAGATTTCATCACAATAATAAGTATGAATTGAAAGTTCAAAACATGATAAGTTTGAGAAGATAATGGAAGCATAAATAATGAAACGTGTGTGTGAATGTTCAAGGATCACATATTTTATTTTGGGATCATTAGAGTGAGACTTATGCGTTAGATCTTTTATATTTTTTATGCTTGTCGTATTTACTCTTTTTTTTAAAGGTAAGTGACAGGTGTTTATCAAATAGTATGTGGATGTAATTCTCAAACACACACCTTGTTTGAAATTATTATTCCCTCTATTTTATAGTATAAGTTAAATTTTAGAAATATGTCTTAATTTAAAATATATATCATTTTGGAAAATGTCTTTTACATTAATTAGGGGTCACTCGGTATGAAAAAAAGAGAAAAGTTCAACTACCCAGGAAGTAAATTAATTATTTTTACTTGGTTGCAAAAAATTATTCAAGTTTCCAAGAAGTTGAGTTTAACTTGACAAGTTTTACTTCCTAAAAAAGCCTAAATAAGTTCTATTTTCCGAATTATTCATAGTAATTTTTTAAATATACTCTTATCATTTTGATATATTTTCTTTAAAAAATGGTATTTATGTTATTAACTTTAAAATATAATATATTTATTTAAAAAATAAATTAAACTTTTCAGAAAATGAAAAAATAAAACAATTAAGTTAGAAGTAAACTTCTTGTAAATTTAACTTCTCAAGAAGTATAGTTCCTTAGAAATTACTTTTTAGAAAGTATATCAAGTAACTCTTTATTTTCTTCAACTCATACCCCTAATCTATAATTAAGATGTGAAAGATAAAAAATCAATGGTTCACATAGAAATTTAAAGTACTTTAAATTTCTAATTCTCAATAAAAATATTTTTTTAAGTGTTTTTTTGTTAAAAATGATGTTTTATTAAAAAAAATTGAAACAAACGGGTTGAAATAACATTATTCATAATTAACAAACAATAAATTTTATAGATTTTATGATGCATTTAACTAAAATATTAATTATGTCATACTTTCTCCGATCTTTAATATAGTTCATTTTTAACTATTTCAACAAAACTAAGAAAAAGTAATTATATCAAGAAAATTATCTAAATATTTCTTTAGTCTCCATATTTTTTAAAGTAATGAATGCTCATAAAGTAATTGACCAAAAGGCATTTTTGAAATATTAATACTCTACAAACTTTTACAAAATAATTTACATTTTAAATCACGAAATTATTTTAGATGGTGACTTACATAAAAGACCAACGGGAGTAATGACTATAATTTACTCCTTCCATCTCAAACATAAATTGCTTATAAAAGAGTTATTATGATTCAAAATATAAATTATTTTTTAATCATTAAATGAAACTTTACGTAAATACCCCTCATTAATTAGATAATGGGAGAGATTAGGTATGAGACTAAATTTATTATTGAAAAGATATAGCACTTAATTAAAGAAAAATTTTAAAAATAATTAAATTTGGGAGAATTTAATAATTTTTCTTAATATTAGTATAAAATAACTTAATTTAACCAACCAATTTAACTGAAAAACTAATTAATCAACCTCCAATCCAACCCGGAACTCCCCTAAGACTAAATAGCAAAAATGATCAATAAAAAATCTATTGAACTAAAATAGCCAAAAGAACCACCAATTAATAAAATTGAGACATGGGCTCCCAATATGATATGAAACGAACACCAGTTCACACTAGAATCTGGATCCTTCACTAATTGATAAGATTAGTAGAGGTTACTAATCTTAAAAAACAACACCGTCTATTTACTTCAATCTTAGCCATCAGTACAATTTAATCTCATCCCTCCATTACTTCTTCCCCTTATTTCCTATAGGCAATATCGGTGCTGCCTTCCTCTATGAGACAATGACCAATTTTGACTCCATGAATTCATATTTGGATTTCTTCTTCGATGGCAATATCAGTGTCATCTTCTTCTTTGTTATTCTATGAGAGGATGTTTGATGCCAGCAATTACTTCTTTCCTTTCATCTTCGATGAGAGGAGAGATCGAAGATTGCTTCTTCCCTTCTATCTTCAACTATAGCATAGGGGAGAGCGTGAAGAGATTCCTTGATTCCTTTGGCATCTATGAAGCCCATTCAATGGAGATCTCTTCTTTTTTTCCCTTTTCTTCTCTTCCGTGGACCCATAAATCCCATGCCCATCAATGAGATTGCTTCCTTATGTGATATATGCATGCCATCAAATTGGATTGCTTCATTCCATGATCTCAATTCTATGCTAATTATATATTTTGATTGGAGATTGTTGTACATGTCTATGATAATGTTTCCTCAATGGAAGTCATTGGAATAGAAAATGTTAGGAAATGTTTAATTCGTGATGGAATAGGAGCTATGGCATTTCCTGTAAAGTACTAGTGTGTTGAATTGTAGAGTAATTCCAATTAGTTACTAGACTCGTATGGCTTATATACTTTATATAACCTTTTTTTAGGAAATTTTCTATCACTTTTGCATGTTAACCTACTTTTCCTAAATGTGTAACTACAATCATACTTTAGTTGTACCATTGGAATAGCATGAGTTATTGGTGATGTCAATATTATTTCTGTGAATGAGGCTTTATAATCTTCAAGTTCAAATATATTTTTGTTTCAATTATTTTGTCTTGTCTTTCTAGGGACAAAAGAGTTTTAAATTGCTAATGTTGAATGAAGACAATACCAAAAAAATGAGAGAATATATAAAAGCAGCCTAGCAACCAAGCAATTTTATGTATGAGTTTATAGTTTACTACAACAAAAAGATTGAGTAGTACATCAATATGGAACAATCAAAAATTGTGTTTGTTGTATTTGCAATTTTGCTGTCTTGCTATCCAAAGACAAAAGAGAAAGGATGCAATTGTCATGTTGCAAGTGAACTTGATAAGCCAATTGCTCAAACCAAAATATTCTGATAAGTGAATTTTCTATGTTGCAGGTCTTGTTAAACCTACAATTGGAAAGAGCATGTAATCAGTCTAGAATAATTACTATGTTTGCTAGCCATATATAAAGATAACACTATATAGAGATAGGCAAAGGAGCTGTGAATCTAAGAAGCAAAAAGAAGGGAATAATGTTGTGACGTTTGCTATTAAGGCATAGGGATATAATTTCATTTGATGCATTGTAAATGTATTGAGATGAGATGTATAATATAAGAGGAGAGAAAGCAAATATATATGTTTTGAAATGTATCGAGAGAGGAGACAAGGGAAATATGTAAGTGTATTGTATATGTTCATGTTGATGAAATAAAATATTTTGGTGGTTTACCTCTTGAAATATCTTCATTGAAATCTAGTGTTTCAAGGGATGTCATGGGACAATCCAAGGGTGCCTACAACATTTAAAATCTCATATCATTTTGATCATAAGCATATCAGCAACAAAATAAAACAAAATGAATTCTCTAAGAATTAACAATTCAATATAGTGAGTTCTGTAAACATTGAAGGTTCAATAGTCACTAAATGTCCAATTGAGATTGAAGGTTCAATTGACACTGATGGTCCAATTGATAAGGCATATTGCACGTGAGGATCTTGTAAGCACAAAGTAAAATTAAAAAGATTTGAAAAATGATAATTTAGCAAATCAAGAATGACATATACCTGATGTTTTTCATCTGAAGGTAGGCTACTTCTTTTTCTTTGATGTTCCACCCAACTTTTTAGTCTTGTTTTTCTCTTTACACGTTTTTTTCCTTAAACCCCTTTGGCAGCGACTCTATTGGTGTGCACTCTGTTGAAAGCACAAAGGTACTCTTTGATGAATAAAAGCTTATCACTTGCTTGTCCAATTCTACCATGGTTTTAAGCACAAATTCATATGCTTCACCGGCGTCACAAGCCTTGGTTGCTAGTCTCAGCGTCATAGGACATAAGTTGTCATATTGAAGTGTGATTTCAAGTTAAGGATCTGCTTGAATCTCAACACCTCTAATATCATAAACCACCCCACTTCTTACATCTCTTGTCCATCTCTTCTTAATGTATGATCAGGAATTAGCTTGATGTTAATCGCCTCAAGCACCCTTACAGCATGACAACATAATATCCTAAAAGTCTTGAACTTCCTACAATTTCATGAAATTGACTTAGTATCAAGAACAAAATGAATTTGCCATTTCCCACTCTCACCCTCCATGGTGACATCATAGTAATACCCTATATTGCGCACAATTATGTGTTTTATAGAAGCATATATAGAGTCAGCATACTCTTGTTGGAATAAGTCAAAGATAGGAATTGTATAAATGTGAGCAAAAGGATATAATATAGGTGACTTCTTTGCAATTAGTCTTGGAAATTTCTCACGTGATTCAAACTCACTTTGTAACTCATTATACCTCTTATCTCTAATGACATGCTCAAAGTTTTTGAAGAATTGAATGATGTCTAACTCTGGTTTAGTGCAACTTTTGATGTTAGCATTAACACTCTCACTCAATTGTGTGCTATATATGCAGAGTATAAATGCATTCTTCATGTAACGCCATGCCCAATTCTCCTTTGTATTATACATTGATATCAACCAATTATTTTCAAGCACATTTTACTTTGTTAACAAATTGCTGCATTCTTTCTCAAATTGTGCTTCATTTAAGTATTCAAACATGCACTTTTTAAATTCAGACAAAAAATGTGAGTAGTTGTCCTTCAACAAGTTACCAAGATGCTTGATCCCGTTTTGCATTAAGTGCCATGTGCACAACCCCTGCTTAGTCTCAAGTAGCACCTCACATATCGCTCTAGCCATGGTTTGATCTTGATTAGTAAATATAGTCATAGGCTCCTTTTTCCCATAAGCACGCAAGAAATCCTCCAATAGCCACTTAAAAGACTCAAGGTTTTATCATACAATAATGCTGCTCCCAATATGACCACTTCTAGATTGTGATTAAATCATGAAAAGATTGCAAGTGGCCTGTGAACACGATTTGTGCTATATGTAGTATCCATTGATACAACTTCACCAAAATTTGCATAATCTATTAACATTTTTGCATTTGCCCAAAACACATTTGTAATTTGTCCTTAATTATCTACTTGGTATGTTCAAATGAATGAAGAATTTTGCGCTTGCTTATCTTGAAAATATGTGAACAAAGCTGTTACTTCTCCAAACATCATATTATCTTAAGTAATACTTTGCATCTAATTTAGTGTATCCAAGACTACTTCCTCCAACTTGCCTACTCATTAACTCATAAGATAATTTTTGTTAAAGTCATAATCTTCAGCTAAATCAATCTTTCTAGCTTGTGCTTTGGTTAAATTCTGTTGGAATGCCAACATATGTACTATCTCTAGTGTATGTAAGGAATGATTATGTTCTTCAACAAAGATATCAATTCTATATTTTCCTTCCATCAATAAAACACCCATTTTTGCTTTACAAGTTGTCCTAGTCTCAAGCTGAGGATTTTTAGTGCTGATGTCCCTTTTGTAGGGTCTTATCAATAGAGCATACATACCTATAGGAAACTATATATCCATCCTTTTTACTCTTTGTTCCATTAAGTTTTCTAGCCCCAAAATCAATTCCACCTGGATACTCAACCCAAAATTTCCATGCTTCCTCTAAATTGTCAAATTCCATGCCCAATTTAAGAGTTAACTCAACTTTCAAATAGTGGTCACTGATCAAATAGATTTCAAGAGTAAGAGTATGTGGAAAAAAATAGAAAAAAAATTATTTTAAAAAAAGAAAAAAAGAAAGCTACGGCAAAGATAAAAGATAAAAGGGCTACAGTATTCATATTTGTATCCCAAGAAAGCATACTTACATTCTATTTTGTGCACAAAAGAAAAAAAAATCCGTCCACCATGCAAAACCCCTTAAAGTACCTTTCTTTTTTGGTCATTCTTCCCTTTCAAGCTAGCATTTCCGTCTGTTTCCCATCTACAAAATGGAACATCGGTGTAACTTGCTTTTAGAGGATGTGGGAGGGAAAGATCAGAAATGGGTGAGATCAGGAAGTATTTAGTAATAAATAGTTTAATGAAACGCATTGTAGTTTGAGAAATGGCGAGTGTCAGTTGATTTTACAAAAGCACAGTATCGTTTTTAAGATTAGTACCGATTAGCAGAGGATCCTAATCCGTTCAAAACTACTGTCCGGATGCTTCTCAACTACCCATCATATAACTATTCATCAATTAAGAGTCAATGGAGGACGAACATGAGTATATGTATGAGACATAATATAACATAGGATGGAAGATACAATAATTTTTAAAATTTTAGAATATAGGTACACTTGATATTTATACATATATAATATTATTTATATAATTATTTATATGTATAATTAATAAATTCACTTATTAAAAAATTAATATTAAATATTCTAAAAATTAGAGTATAAATATTAAAATAAAATATAAAACATTTATAAAAATTTCAAATAATTTATTTTATTATAAAAATTTGAAGCAATACATATGAATATAAAATGATATGAATAAATATGTATGCATAAATATGATATAGGTATATTATGCGCTAATTTTTTTGAAGTGTTGGTACTTCATCAAGAGTCACATCATCGATGGAAAAAAAAAACATTAAGAACATAATCTGTATCTCCTCTCACAATAGAATAAAAATCTTGTAAAAGAATTATTTGTGTTACAATTTTAGTGGGTCAACCGCAGAAATTATAAAAGCCTTTAATGAAATTTTGCCTTATAGATTAAATTAAGTATGCTTCTAGAAAAAGAATTTTCTTATCCACTAATAAAGTCTTTAGAAAATGAAAAGTGAAAAAAGTAGTACAAAGGGACAAAGTAGTGTACCTAACTAAATATAAGAAAGTGGGGCAAGTGGTTAAATGGTCCTAATTTGCGGAAAGTAAAGAAAGTGGAAATAGGAAAAGTTGGCAAACCAACATTTATATCAAGAGATTAAAACTTGGATCAATAATTGAATTTGTTAAGGAAATAGTTTAAGGTTCAATAGTTTAACTATGATTGAACCATAATCTAATTGGTAGTAATAAAATAATATTTTTAATATTATATATTATATAGAAAATTTTTAAAATATTGTTAGTAAATATCATAATCTAATATTAAAATTTAAATAAATTAATATTCATCCATAATTATATTTTAAATTAAAAATAATATTATATTTTCATGTTATTTGTTAAATAAATTTATCATTATTAACAATTATATATCATAATAATATTTATATAATATTATAATATAACAAAATTCTACAAAAATAATGTTATTTAATATTAAAAATAATGTTATTTTATCTTAAATATTAAAAAAATATTTTTTTAAATCTGACTAATTTAATTGGTCCTCTTATTTTTGAAAAATATATTACTAAAAAGAGAAAACCAACTAGCTTAGGAACAATATTCAACTCAGCTTATTTTATTTGGCTTTATAAGCCGAGCTGCATAAAATAACTTCCTTCTTATTCTATCCCTTTTTTTTATAATTTATTTTTCTGTGATTTTTGTGTTATTGTAAATAAAAAATGAGATTCAAGAAAAGGCTATGCTTTATCTATCACAATCTATTAGCATTTCTGCTTAATCACATGAAAAATATTTTGACACAGTTAAAAGTGCTCGGAGAAAATGTTATGAGATAGATATAGTGAGAAGTTTTCAACACTGATTTTCTAACTATTTCTTTATCTTCTCTGCAAATTTTCATTCCACCCTTTTTTCTACACCACACAAATTAAGAAGCACTCCTTATCAATGTTGTTAGAACTAGATTAAATATTAAACCAGACAAGATATTTATTCAAAGTTCAATGATTCAACCGTAATCTAATCGAGATAGACCAGTAGTGATTAAAATAATATATTTTAAACAAATAATATCAATTTAAACAAATTTTATAACTTAATTAAAGTCTCAAAGTAAATAATACTGAGTTATCAATTTATTATTCATAACAAACAAATTATTAATAAGTTTTATAATTCAATATTTAAATCTAAATAAGTTTATATTAAAAAAGTATATAAAAATAATGCTATTTAATACTAAGGATAATATTATTTTATCTTAAATATTAAAAAATATTTTTAATTCTGACTAATTTAACTATTCCTCTTATTTTTGAAAAATATATTACTAAAAAAGGAAATCAACTAGCTTAGGAACAATACTCAACTCAGCTTATTTTATTTGGCTTTATAAGCTGAGCTGCATAAAATAATTGCCTTATTATTCTATCCCTTTTTTCTGTTGATAATTGATTTTTCTGTGATTGTAAATAAAAAATGAGAATCAAGAAAAGGCTATGCTTTATCTATCACAATCTATTAGCGTTTCTGCTTAATCACATGAAAAGTATTTTGACACAGTTAAAAGTGGTCGGAGAAAATTTGTTATGAGAAAGATATACTGAGAGAATTTTTCAACACCGATTTTCTAACTGTTTCTTTATCTTCTTTGCAAAATTTCATTCCCCTCTTTTTCTATATCATGCAAATTAAAGAGCACTCTTTACCAATATTGTCAGAACTGGACCGAATATTAAACCAAATAAGACATTTGTTCAATGTTCAATGACTCAACCATAATCTAATCGGGATTAGACTGGTAGTGATTAAAATAATATATTTTAAACAAATAATATAAGCTTAAAAAAATTTTATAACTTAATTAAAGTTTCAAACAAAATGATACTGAGTTATCAATTTATTATTCATAACGAATAAATTATTAATAAGTTTCATAATTTAATATTTAAATTTAAATAAGTTCATATTCATCCGTAATCATATTTTAAGTTTAAAATAATTAATTATTATATTATTTATTAGTAAATTTATATTTTTTAATAATTATATATCATAATAATACTTATATCATAGTATAATATATCAAGAAAAAATATTTTGTACTAAAAATGATGTTATTTTATCTTAAAAACTAAAAACTTGTTTTAAAAAAATTTTAAGAAAATTTAATATGGACCAGATCAAACCATTTCAAGATCGGTTTATGACTAATTCTACCAATTTATGCCTGGTTTAACCAGTTTTTTTATCAATTTCCACTTATTCTGAGTTCTCCTGGTCCTCTCCTTGTCCATAGGGGCAAACATATGCACAAGGTAGGAAGGGCCCTCACCCCCCTCACCCACCTACCTCCTCCATTTTAAACATATAATATACGGTTCATATACACATAATAATATGATATATTTACAGTTGGTCCCTCCCTGTTCCTACACACACACGCACATTTTTTTTTACCAAAGCATAAGACTATATTATTAAGCACCAGAGAACAAATACATCGTCTAGTTTATGAAGTAAAAACCACATCCTTACAATCATCCAATTCCACATCTGTCATGACTAAAAACACCATTCTTTGGGGAGAAATCAGTCAAGATCCCATTGGGACCCTATAAGATTTCCTGTGATTATCCACACCATTATCATCAACAGCATAAAGTTTAGACGAACTGAACTCTCTGAACAAAATAGGAATCATAGGGGGTGATGGATTCTTCATCCACCCTACCGGGTACACCCCCTTTACCATACCCGCTGCTAAGCAATCGGCAGCATCGTTCCCTTGACGTGGTACCCAAGAGATATTGAAACCAGTCCTAACATTCAGTTCCTCCAAGATATCCTGCATCAAAAAACTACATTTCCAATCACAAGAACAAACAGAATTAGAGGAGATACTTCTAACAATTTCCACACAATCAGTCTCAATCTCAACATCTACATAATTCAAATTGGTAGCCAGCAACAAAGCTTTCTTAACAGCATAAATCTCCACCTCAAAAGCAAAAGAAGCATCACAAAGCTCACCAAAACCCCATAACCAATTTCCATCACAATCCCTACACACAAGACCAATGCTAGCAGAGAAGAATGTGGCACAGAAGGCACCATCACAATTTATTTTAACCATGCCTTCTTTTGGAGCTTTCCACCCTTTACTAGAATCTTTCCTCAAATTAAGCTGATCAGCCCTTCTATCTAGATACAAATTATTGGCACTCCAATATTCATTTACCCCTTTCATAGCAAGAGTTAAAACTTTGCTAGCTGAGGGGCTTTTATGGCTAAAAACAACATCATTACGTTCCTTCCAAATTAGCCAACATAACCAAACTAAAGTGGATTTTCCAAAGTCATCAATCAGGTCACAATTCAGTAAGAATTCAAAGCACCATTGTATAAAGCTAGAAATGTTCCACTTATCAAACTTTAAGTTCAAATAACTACCAGACCAAACATGATTAGTCCAAGGGCAAAGAAATAGCATATGTTCAATTGTTTCAGTCTCACTTTCACATACAGGGCAAACAAGAGATTTCATACATTTCTTTTTATATAAAGCTTCCATAGTAGCTATAGCATCCGACAAACACCTCCAAATAAAATGATTAATCTTAGGAAGAGCTTTAATTTTCCAAATGCATTTCCAAAGCTCACGAGTGGACATAAGGGAAGAGCCATGCCTATCATCACACTTACCCACCTGAACCTTTTCAGAATTATATCCTTTTTTAACAATATACTTGCCATTAACATCACCCACCCAAACTAATTGATTGTCTCTCCTAACTATAGAGATGGGAATTCTCTTAATAAGATTGAGGGAATATTCATTCACCTTCCCTAACAAACAAGAAAGATTCCAATTAGAATCGCCAATCAAATCAGCCACATACCTATCCTTATCAATATCATTAATATCATCAATTTTCAAACAAAAATTATCCAAACCTGGGGCCCAAGGATCACCTCAAATTTTAACTAACTTACCATTCCCAATCTTCAAACACAAATCTTTCCTTAAAAGATCCCTACCTACAAAAATGCTACTCCAGGCCCAAGAAGCATTATGACCCCTACAATCATGCAAAAAATTAGTATTTGGAAAATGAATAGCCTTAAGAACCTTTACCCATAAAGCCTCAAGGTTTTGAATAATACGCCAAGCAATTCTAGCTAAAAGGGCATCATTAAAAATTGCAAAGTCATGAAAACCCATACCATCAACTGATTTAGGCAATGTTAATCTCCCCCAAGACTTCCAATGAACCTTTCCACCATTCCCATTCCCCTCCCACCAAAATTTCCCAATCAAACTATCTAATTCAGAACAAGTTTTCTTAGGAAATTTGAAAACTACCATAGGGAAAGTAGGAATAGCATTAACCACTGCTTTAATCATAATTGCCCTTCATGCATAGGATAATATCTTACTTTTCCAACTTTGCACTTTCTTACCCACCCTCTCTCTAACATAGGCCAAAACCTCGTTGTTTTACTTCCCCCACACACTAGGAAGACCCAAATATTTCCCTGGTTCACCTGCATTCTCCACTCCCAAAATTCAACAAACATCACCCTTAATCTCACTCGGGGTATTTTTTGAAAAGAAAATACAAGATTTCAGCAAGTTTACCTTCTGTTCAGTAACGTAATAATAGATTCCCAATATTTTAGCTAAACGAGTACAATTCCCAGCTTATGCATTCATGAAAAACAAAGCATCATCTGCAAAAAAAACTATGAGTTAGCACTGGACAATTTATTGACAACTTTATACCCTTAATCCTTCCCTCGTTCACCTCAGAATTAATCATCAATTAGAGAACCTCTGCAACTATTATAAAGAGATAAGGAGATAATGGATCACCTTGCCTTAATCCTCTTTCTGGCTTAAAACTACAAACCTTCTTACCAGACAAACAAATATTAAATTGAACAGATCTAATGCAATTTGAAATCCATTTAATCCATTTCTCACAAAATCCCATCCTTAGTAAAACCAATTCCAAAAAATCTCATTCAATTCGATCATAGGCCTTGTTCATATCAATTTTTAGGGCAAATTCAAATTTACCCCATCCCCTCTTGTTTTTCAAGTAATGATATACCTCATGCGCAATCAAGATATTATCTTGAATTAATCTTCCAGGTACAAAAGCCCCTTGATTCAAGGAAATACAATAATCCAAAACTAGCTTTAACCTATTAGCCAAAATTTTAGACATTATTTTATACACAAAATTACATAAACCAATGGGTCTTGAATGGCTAACAGTTTCAAGCCTATCTACTTTTGGAATTAGTACAATATTTGTCTCATTTAAGGCAGAAATACAATCATTGCCTTAAAAAAAACATTGTACCATTGCCACCACATCATGCTCAATATCAGACCAACAATGTTGATAAAACTTACTTGAAAAACCATCTGGTCCCGGGGCTTTAAAAGCTCCTAATTGAAACACTGCACATTTAACCTCAGATGCCAAAATAGGAGCTATTAACCTGCAATTCATATCATCACTTATCTTTTTCTGTACATAACCCAGAGCAATCTCCATTGGTCTATCCCCCGAGTGAGAAAAAAGAGTTTTATAAAACCTAGAAACACATTCAACAAGTTCTTCCTCCCTATCCAACCAGACACCATCATCATTTTTTATCCTCAAAATACTATTATTTTGTCGTCTCTATAGAGTAGCCATATGGAAAAATCTAGTATTTCTATCTCCTGCTTTCAGCCAATTAACTCTCGACCTTTGCCACCAGTAAATCGCCTTCCAGTCCCATACATCCTCAATTTCTTTTAACAATTCATTTATTCTACTCATTTTATCTTCATCTAAAAAACCCTCTTGATATTCGGCCAATTGAATCAGTAATTTATCAATAAGTTTCTTATTATTTGGGAACGTTTTTTACTCCAACTGATTGGCTTGTTTTCACATCTCTTTAATCTACCCAGCAAGTCATAAATTTTATCATCTAGCCCATATCCATTCTTTCCCCAACTAGATTTCACAACTTTATTAAATTCACACACATGCACATTCAAGTTATATAAATATAATAAACACTACACACATAATAAATAAATATATAATATATAAATTATATATATTATTGATATATTTTAAAAAATAAAATATAAATTTTATTGGTTTATTAAAATATTTTATCATTGACTAATACTAACTTTTCATAAAAAAAAATGATACTCAATATTTATACTACACATGGTAAGGTTTTTCAAAAATTTGGGCCCCCACAATGTTTAGGCTGCATCTGCCCGTGCTTGTCAAGACCAGACCATGCCTCAGTTCTCAATTTGACCGGTCAAACTGACTAATTTGGTCTGGTTTTGACAACTATGCTCCAACCCATTCCAACTAAAAATCCTCAATAAAAATTTCAACAGTTGGTCCATAAGTTGGTTGAGTAAAGGTCTATGTTGGAATTGACAAAGAAGAATGAGAAGGTAGAGAACTTTGAAGACACCTACAAGTAAGAATATTTAAAATTAAACCAAACTAACTAAAATCAATCTAAACTGAATTGAAATAAAGTCCATTTCGATTTTTGTCTTATTAAAACCAATTCGGTTTAGTTCATGTTCGATTTTAATGCAGTGAAACCTGAATCAAATCAAAACACATGTATTAACAACATTATAATAAATTATAATAAATAAATATATCAAATTACCCATAACTACACATGTTTTTTTTCAATTTTTTAATATTCATAAAGTATATTGGTTAGTAAATTATTTATATATAATATTTATGTTTATAAAGTATCTATATGTATCCTATTTAATTTAATTTTTGAAGAAAGATATTATTTCTAAAAAAATAATTCAAAAAGCATGAATCAAAACTGAACTGAACCAAATCGATAGATGAACCGAACCGAATTGACCACCTCTCAAACCCATAAGACCCCATAAAAAGTAAAATTAATTAATTTGATTCGGTTTAATTTTTATTTAAAATCAAATCAAACCACGCCTATGAATATTTTACAAAGCATGTAAAGAAATTAAATATATATATATATATATTGCGTACAATGATCGGTTTTTTACTTTTTAAAAGTGAACTTGGCACGGGTCAAAAATTTAGTTTATTTAAAAATAAAATAAAATATCTACTGAACTGAAACAGATGAAAGAACCGCCAATTAATTAATAATGTGGGTTATGTGCTCTCTATGTCATGTAAAACAAAAGCCCAAATCCACCTAGACTGGATGCCATTGGCCGACTTCTCCCATTTCTTTTACCTTCATTTTTTTTAATTATATTTTTGGATCAAAATAATAAATTTATTTTTAAAATAAAATCTTTTATTACTTGATTTTTCTATTTTTACTATTCGTATTTCTAATTTTCACAATTTTTTATTAGTTAAAAGCCTTTCTTGATAATTAATTCTCTTCAATAGTTCTTAATTATGATTTCCCCTGTTTTTTTTTATATGATGAACTTGTTATTTAACGTAGAGGTAGCTCTTTTATCTATGTCATTCCAATAATTTATTAGTCAACCATCACTTCAAGCGGAGTTGAGAGTTTTGAACTCAATATTTCCACGCTTTTCACGAGTCATTTAAAAAAAAAATACTTCCCCCATCTTTAATATAAAACTATAAAACTTTTTTAATTGAATAAAATAAATTAAAGTTAGGAGTTAAAAGTTTTGAAAAGACATTTGCGACTTTTGAATAAGTACTCTGTAGAATTCCATTCCATTCTCATGTTTGGTAGGCATTTTGTACAGTGACATTTCATTCCCATTGGAACAGCTATTGGGGAATAGGGATTCAGTGGGGATGATGGGACGAATGGGTCTCATTCCTGATAATCATATGTTAAATAATGCATATAACCCCCATTTTTTAACTGATTTTCAGTCAGCACCAGCATTATTCTCAAATTTGGAGCAACCAATGGTTTAAAATCGGACCGGACCGGACGGTCGGACTGTCACCCGATATGAAAAATCGCTCGATTTTCAGCTTTGGACCGTTTTAGGGGTTGAACCGGATTGAACCGCTTTGAACCGGCTTTTGAGCCGAAAACCGGAGTTGAACCGGGAACCGGAGCGATTTTTAGAGAATCGGACAGTTTTTTAAATTGGGTAAAATTTAACTTAAATTTAATATTTTTTTACCAAAATTATTAATTATAAAAATTATTAGAGAGTAAAACACTATTTTTCATTTTATTTTAAAATTAATAGTTGTAACAATGAAAAATTTCATTGTATTATACTCTCTCCGTCCCAAATTATAAGAGAATTTTGAAACTCTTTATTTATCCTAAAATATAAGAGACATGGATAAAATTTGTGGAGTAATTAATATTATTTTTCTTTTACACCCTTGAGTAATTAAGGCTGTATTGATAATTACTAATAATGAATTAGTCTTACTTCAGACTTTTTAATATGGGTAATTTTGGGAAAAAATTGAAATTATAGTACAATTAATAAATTTAACTACCACAACTATTTTTTTTTGATACAGATAAAGTAATTATTTATTTTTTATAATTAGGAAGGGAGGGAGTATAGTCATTTTATAATATTATGGTCATATAATGTTATAATGTTAAAATATTTTAACATTACTTTTAATGATTTAACATATATTATTACTATGTGAGCTTATTAACTTATTATAAACTTAAACTATTTAAATTTATTTTTTAATAATTTGATATTTTATTTTTATACATATATTATTATTTTTATTTAATTATTACATCATCGGTTTGACCGCTGGTCCAACCGATTGAATCATAAAAATCGTGATCGGTGAAATTTTCGATTCAATATGGATTTTTAAAAGATTGGGAACAACTTCAGCTTCGAACCCGCGACATGCGGTTTATGCATTTGCAAGCAAAATGAACAACTTGGCTATCCATGCACCATCGCCAAGCAGGCAGAATGTTTTATATATATTTTATGTATAAAATATGATATAGCCAATCAACTTTTTTTTTTGGAAAATATACATTACTTTCCTGTAACAAACAAAATAAAAAATATTTTTAAAAATTAAGGAAATTAAATAAAAGTTTTTTAATAATTAAAAATTAAATATCTTTTATCTTTTTTATTAAATAGATTAACATGTTTTTTAATAATTAAAAATTTTAACATAAATATCTTAATATATTTTTATATTAAGGATATTATTGCCAACCAAATATAAGTATCTATTTCATTTCATGACATATCAAACATACTTATTTCATTTCATCCATCTTCATTTCCATTCTCATTTCTATTTTTATTCTTATTTCCACAAAATAATTCTATAAACCAAATGTAGCATTATAGTGAATGATAAAAGAGCTGGTGAACTTTATTTCTTAAAACACTTTGAGATGAGTTAAATATAAGCATTTTTTATAATACTCCCTCCGGTCCTATATCTAGGGCATTTTGCCTTAGTCCTAAATATAAGATCCTTTACAATATACGAGGTGGTATTTATTATACATTTCCAAAAAATGCCCCTATTTAATGTATGCAAAGAGAAAAAGAGAGAAATTAAATAAGGGTAGTTTTGGAAAAATGTTAAAATTTTCAGAGAAATCGAGGTAGTTAATTAGTTTTAATTTCCCTTCTTAATTCGCGTGATTCGGTTAAAATGGTCTTATATATAGAACCGGAGGGAGTACATAATAAGTACTACATTATATTTTAAAAAGAATGACCTATAATAATAATGTGAATTGATCCTATATTTAAAATTGGAGGAAGTATAATAATAAAGAGGTCATTCTTTCTAGGAAAATGGCAATGAAGGACCTTAAAAAAAAATAAATACACTGAAATTTAGGAAATTATTATGAAAAACTAAGTCCTTATACTTGAAAATAGGTGGTGATGTGAAAAATGCCTTTTAGTCTAAACCTTTCCCTCAGCTTAAAATAATGAATAGTGAAGTTGTAAATTGCTAAAGACTAGTTAGATTAGTTGTAAAAAAAAGAAATCCTATGTTCCGATTTTAACGGAATTGAGTTGTAAAATCCGTCCCTTCACGATGCTCAACAGTTGGATTGCTCATTTGATCAGTCCCTTGCTACTGTCTAAAGCCCTCCAGTGTATTTTTGTTTCTTACAGTATCCTTCAATTTCATTTTCCTTTATTCTTTGTAGTGACTCTACCATGATGCAGAGATCTAATGTAGTGCAAATAATTAATTTTTTTGGAAAAATTATCTTCTTACCCTATTCAAGGTAAAAAATAAAAAATTACATTTAAATATTCAAAATTAAAAAAACATAAATTAATACTTTAAACCCATAATTTTCAATAACAAAAGTTATTATATTTTAACAAATTCATTATTAAATTTTTTAAAAAATATATATCAAATTAAAAGATAAAAGTTCAGAATTTTTTTAGAACTTAGTAATAATTTTCTTAAAGTCAATGTCAATATAATATAAAATTCAATATATAATATAAAATTTATAACAAATTATAATTATACTATCCCTAAGTTTTATTTATTCATTTCTTAAATTTCATATTTTATACTAGGGCATATCTAGTTTGATAGTAATCTCATAAGACTTTAGATAAATTTAATTTACAATGAAATTTTTTAGTACTTTTATTATCAATTTATTAGGATGTACTACAGATCAGTTTTCACATCAAAATTTGTGTAGCTGGCTGGTTTTGGTTTGAATATGTCAGACTGCAGTTTGTTACCCTCTCAAGCTAATTGCCCCCAAAAAAAAAAGCACAATTCAAATTCCATGGCATATTCAGTGATTTCAATGATGGCTACACACAAAAAAAATAATTGGTTCGATGATGCACTCAAAGGAAAAAACTGCTTACTTTGCGGATAAGAAACAATAAACTCGGTCCGCGAGTTTTTATAAAGAATATTTTAAAAACTTTTTCTTACTTTTTTTAAAAAATATTATAGTATTTAAGAAGATCGTTTCTATTTTATTCTCAATATTTGTTTTTTTTATAAATTATTATTATATCTTTTAAATAAAATAGACATTCTCAATTGGTCAAATGATATTTAATATGAATTATATTTATATATTAAATAGGGATAAAAAATAAATATTTTTTTAATAATTTTAAAAAGATAATTAACTTTCTTAACCTACATAAAATAGTTAGAAATCCCTTATAAAAAGGGATCAGAAGAAGTATACAATATGTATATGATACACTCTCTTCGCTGAGTATAATATTTTTTTAATTGAATCATGTAAATTAAAAATATAAGTTAAAATTAATTAATTATTTTAATTTCTCTAAAAATCTCAACATTTTTTTTAAATTATTCTTATTTAAGTTCTTCCTTTCTTTCTTCAAAATATATTAAATAGGAGTATTTTTAAAAAATATATAATAAATATTATCTTATATATTATAAATATTTTTATATTTAAATCAAGATAAAAAATCTGATATTTAAAACTCAAGAAAGTATATAATATAGGGCTCACAAGTTATCATTTCTTTCTATTTGTTATTTCAGATATTAATACACACACTAAAAATATAATTAATATACTAAAGTTTTTTAAATTTTATTAATATATTTTTTAAATAAATAAAAAACAATTGATATTATCATTTGTTTTTAAAATCATAAATGAAGATAGAATTAAAAAAATTAATATTTTTAAAAATTATAAAATGACATATAAATAAAAATAATTTTTTAAAAGTGATAATTAAAAAAAAGGAGGAGGTGGTATTCAATTTCAACTGTACATCCTCCTCCTTCTGGCTCGTGCAATCCGACAATAATTAATTGTCAACAAGAAAGCACCAGAAGGAAAGAGTACGGTGATGGCGAATTAATTATTATTTATTTCCTTCGATTATATTTTGTTCTATTCCTAAATCTAACCTCTTTTTTACATTATCTAATAATATTTATTATATATTTTTAAAAAATATTTTTATTTAAGCATATTTTTTTAAAAAATTAAATAAAAATAATTTTAAAAAAAATATTAAAATTTTTTAAAAAATTAAGATAATTAATTAATTTTAACTTTTATTTTTACTTCACATAATTTAATTAAAAATATTTTATATTAAGAATAGGAAGGAATAATAAATAAGCAATTAATGATAGTTTATGAATTTGTCTTTTCTCCCCACATTCCAATAAACAGTAATTTATTAGTTGCGTTAATTGAAAGAAACAAACTTACTTGCGTTAATTGAAAGAACCAAACTGGACTTGTGGAGCCCGGTCAAAATTTATTATACTTCTAAGTGTAATTCCATATCCGATTTTAAGATTTTTTAATCATATTAATAAAATTATTAAATAATTTAAATTATAATAATTTAATATTTTTACTAAAATATTTTTAAATTAAAGATTTGTACTTTATCTATTATTATTTTTAATAAATGATATAATAGTAAAAAAGATCATTAATATTTAATTGGTAATATCATTAAAATGATAGATAAATTGGGATATTTAAAATTTTATAAAATAATAAATAAAATGGGATAGATGAAGTATATCTACATTTACACATCTCATCCTATCTAATCTCAAATATAACTATAAATTGTTGAGAAAAGAATTTTCATGATCTGAAATATAAGCTTTGTTTGATCATTAAATAAATTCTTTCACAAACACCCCTAAATGATAGACAGTATGCAAAGATTAAATTTATAATAAAAAAAAGTACAATATAACATTTAAATATAGGTAAAACTGAAAAATAAATTAAATTTCAGACAAATTTTAGGAGTTTGACAACATTTTTAATATGCATGAAATAATTAAAAATTACTTATATTTGAGAAAAAGAGGAAGTATTTCTAAAAATTTTAACTTTAATTATATTTAACTTGATTTGAATTATTTGGGATCCAATGTAACTACTGGATATTGGTAGTTAAAAAATAATTATATTTAATTACTTATATTAAACATGGAATTTTTTTATGACATTTTCTTTGGTTTTGGGAATATTATTACACATTAGTTCTAGAGTAAAATACAATAACTTTTCTTATATTTTGTCTTAATTATAAAGACTATTCTTCTATTTTGTAGACCTATAGATCTCCCATGAAATTAAAAGTTATGTTACATAAATATCTCCTTTAATTTTAAGATTCATTTTCCATCCATCCAACTTTTAATTGACCACTAAATCATATTATTGAACTTTTTCTTAGATCAAAATATCCCTATTGAACATGAAATAATATTTAATAATCATTTAAATACCTATGTTAGCTAAAAAAATATTTTTAATACATATATTTTTAGACTTTTTATTATATTATAAAATTTATTAATTTATTTAAATTTTAATAAATATATTTTAAATACACTTATTTAAATTTATTTATTTATAATTTTTAAAACATACATTCGCTAACAAATTGTTATCAAGTTATAAAATTGTATTTAAACACTTATATACCAAAAAATTTTTTTAATACATATATTTTCGAACTATTTTTGTCATATTATAAAATTTATTACATCTCATAAAATATTAATCAAAATAATTTATAGATAAAAAGAATAACTAAGTGAATTAAAGATTTAATATAATGAGGGATCAACTGTTAAATATGATTTATGTTAATATAATTTTTAATTAGTAAATAATATTTTAGAATTTTTTTGGAACATTCCTCACGGTATAAATAGACTAAACTAAAGTGTAGATTTTTAAAATAAAAGTATGGTCTCTATAATTATGGCAAAATAGAAGGTGATCTTGGGATATTTTACTCTAATTTTTATATTAAATTAACATCTCCTTCAAAAATTCCAATTTTCTTCTTCCAAGTTCTTATTAAATATGTTTTATTATAATTTTTCTGGTCTTTTTTATGATAGACCTTGAGGAGTTATATTTTGGTTCTATTTATAAGAAACAATTCTCCTTGTCTTAAAACATTTAATGAGAAATTCCTTTTATACCCTTCCATTATGAATTCCTTTTACTTGGAATTGGGAATTAATTAAGCAATTACTAAATGATTTACTCAATTAAATATGGGTATTTAAAAAAAAAATCATATTGTTACATATTAATCATATTTAACCAATTTTAACTATTTTTTTAAATTCTAGTGAAGTAGTTAATTATCTCTTATAAAAAAGATGGAAGAGAGTAGATACCTGTCACAAAGTTTAGAAATAGCTTATATTGTTTAGTTTATATATAAATAATTTAGTTTGCTATATATTTCATTTCATATATTGGTGTAGATTTAAACTGCAATTTATTTGAGGTGATCGATTTCTTTTAATTAACACATACTATGGGAAAATTTATTTAATGGAGTTATTTAATAAATCAATTATATATAATACCCAAATTCAAAGGAATACATCTTTGCGGGATACCATATAATTTTCCGTTAAAATAAAGAAATTGAATCGATGAATCAATCATAATACTCAAATGTTCAAGCAAATAAATTATTCAAGGGAATAAATTTCACAAATTTGAATTATCTAAATTTAATTTACATTATTCAAATTATTTTTGAATTTTTAATTTTTATTTGATTTTAGAAATAATGATAAAAATAAAAAAATTAAATCATTTGAAATGTCATAACAGAAATCAACCAAAAAAAACCACAAAAAGTCCAACATCAAATAGTCCATATTATTATATATGTGTGTGTGTGTGTGTGTATAACACCCAGTATTCTTCTATTGTGAAGCATAACATTAGATCATAGAATTTGACAAATAGAAAGAAACAATGGGGTCCGAACCTGTAGCAGCTCCTATTCACGCCCTCTTGGTTTCATTTCCAGGTCAAGGCCACATAAACCCTCTTCTCAGACTCGGAAAACGCTTAGCCTCAAAGGGTTTATTCGTCACCTTTACTACCCCAGAGAACACCGGCAAAGACGTGCAAAATGCAAGCGGCATCGTCACCGACAAAGCCATCCCAATCGGCGACGGCTTCCTCCGGTTCGACTTCTTCGACGATGGCTGGGACGAAGACGACCCCAGAAGGAAAGACTTCAAGCAGTACTTGGTCCAGCTCGATCTCGTTGGGAAGCAAGTCATATCGCAGATGATAAACAAGTATAATCATACTCGTGAGCCTATTTCTTGCATTATCAATAACGCTTTTGTCCCTTGGGTTTGTGATGTTGCTTCTGAATTTGGATTACCTTCTGCTGTGCTTTGGGTTCAATCTTGTGCTGTTTTTTCTGCTTATTATCATTACTTTCACAAGGTTGTGCCTTTTCCTTCAGATTCAGATCCCCACATCGATGTTCACTTACCTTCTTTGCCTGTTCTTAAACACAGCGAAATCCCCAGCTTTTTGCTTTCTTGTAGCCCCTATCATTTTATAGGGAAGCTCATATTAGAACAGTTCAAGAACTTGTCTGTGCCGTTTTGCGTTTTGATGGACACCTTCGTGGAATTAGAGAATGACTATATAACCTATATGTCAAAGTTCTGTCTTATAAGATCTGTCGGTCCTCTGTTCAAGAACCCAAAACCAGATTCAGTCACAAGCAATAATATTCGTGGGGATATGTTCGTGAAAGCCGATGATTGCATAGAGTGGCTAAACTCGAAGCCTACAGAATCAGTGGTTTATATTTCATTTGGGAGCATAGTTTACTTGTCTCAAAAACAAGTCGATGAGATTGCTTATGCGCTTCTGGATTCTCAAGTCGCGTTTCTGTGGGTTCTGAAACCACCACACAAAAATCTGGCCCTTGATGCTCACGTTCTCCCCGATGGGTTTCTTGAGAAAACTACGTAAGAATTTTAATTATTACCTTTCAGTTCTCTTCACTAACTATATTTTATTTATTAAAAGTAGAGTGTTTCAAGGCCTTGCTCTGATTAGGTCAGTGATGAGCACATTATTTGTATCTTGGGAAATAAAGTTTAAATTCATCAAAGTCAAATTTAAATAATTAAAAAGGATATCCAATTAAGTACGTCTTTCACATATGCTCACGATCTGGATTTGTAGGTGATATACATATAAGCCTTAACTTTAGGGTCAATTAATGATTTTTTACTTGTTCCGGCTAAGTTTCCTTACGTATATTTAAATCATTGTCATGTACTTTAGCAGAGATAGAGAGTTGTGAGAACATGAGGATATATATTTTATTCTGTTTGGTAAGTTGATATGATGTAATATGGTCACTAAATATCATTATGCAATTAATTAATACACAGGGATAGAGGCAAGGTGGTTCAGTGGAGCCCACAAGAGGAAGTTCTAGCTCATCCTTCAGTGGCTTGCTTTGTGACTCACTGTGGTTGGAACTCATCAATGGAAGCCATCACCTGTGGAGTTCCGGTGGTGACGTTTCCGGCATGGGGCGATCAGGTGACGAATGCCAAGTTCTTAGTCGAGGAATTTGGGGTTGGGGTGAGATTGGGGAAGGGGCAAGACAAGAACGTAGTGAAGAGCAGAGATGAAGTGAAGAAGTGCTTAGAAGAAGCTACGATTGGGCCTAGGGCTCAAGAGTTGAAGGAAAACGCACTGAGGTGGAAGGCGGCGGCGGAGGCCGCCATTGCCGACGGTGGCTCATCGAGCCGGGATCTCGATGCATTTGTGGAAGATGTGAAAAGGATGACTTCTTCTTCTTCTGACAGTGTCAGTAGGAAGATCACCCGTGAGGAAGGAAGTGTTGATGATGACGTTGAAGGGGAACGACCACCCCACTAGCGTCGATGATTCTTGTGGACAGTGTGTTCCTACTTGTCTAGTCCAAAATAAATTTTTCTTAGTTTAAATCGTTCAACGTATATATAGTATCTCATTGCTTTATTTTCGGTTCCTTGTTCGAAACCTAAAATGAATTGTACTTATTTTATGTTTTATATTGATAAATTATAATATTGAAATATTAAATTGAAATTATTAAAAAATACATAAATAATTTCATTAATTTATAGCACGTTTATATTTATTTTGTTGACATTTAAGAAATTACAAATGGTTAGTATATTAATTCAAGTAATCGATACCATAATTAAGTTTACTATAAGAAAAAATAATATTAAAAAAAACTAGAAGCTAAGGGTGCATTATTTCTTATTAAACTCTAAATACTCCCTCCATTCCTTAATATATTGAATAAAAAATAAAATCACACAAATAAAAAAAGCAATAAATTTGTTTGAAATAGAAAATATTTTCTAAAAATACCCTCATTTAATATTAATAACTTTTACATCATACAATTAATACAAGTGAAAAAAAATACTATATTAATTAGAGATATTTTAAAAAAAATTATTAAACATACCAGACAAACCCTCATTATTTCTTATATTTTAAAATATAAAATTTTTTTTAATTATCTCTTATATTAAAAGAAGGGAGGGAGTATATATTAGTAGTCATGTAACACAATTAGCATTTCATATTTCATATATATATATATATATATATATATATTATAAGATAAATGGACATGGTCATCGATGACTTCAAACGCCACATATATAAAATATTAATTATAATTATTTACGTAACAGATGAATTAGCTAGCATTTCATATTTAATAATAAGATCAATGCTCATCGTCATTGATGACCTTATCAAACATCATATATGTAATATTAATTCTAGTTATTTAATACTGGATATTATTAGTCTTACTGTACCACTGTACCAGTATTTAGGTTACAGGTGGCTGGCGTTTAAGAATCAAAGGTTTGAAATTAACTGATCACATTGATTTGTCGACCATACGTTGCCTGTACAATATCGTGGGGCAATTCTTGCTGTGGGGCTTGATTGTTTTTTTTAAAACAAGACAAAATAACAAGGATTTGATTAACCACTCTTTAAAATAATTAATGATTTATACAAAATTGTCAAGAAGAATATTTTTAGAATAAAGTAATTAATATTTTATAAATTCTGATAAAATAATTTATTATTTTATGTAAAACCTACCTAAATAATCCCTATACAATCACTATACCTTAAAAAGATTATTTTTGGACAATTGGCTAGGAGATGCCTTTAATGTTTAAAAAAATAAAAAAAATGATTTATCATTTTAGACAATAAAATTCCTTTAGAAAGTGACATAACAGAAGTGAATAAGCAGTAGTATTGCTGTATTAGGATGATTTATATATCATGACAAGTTTTGGTGTTGAATTTTGACAACGTGGGATCTTTGGAATGATCCCCGTGGATCCCGCTGGAAGGAAGGAGCATGCTCTCAATAATTGAGATTTTGAGACTTCATTCCACTTCTTTCATTATGTCCCACTGTGGACGTATTGTATTTTCTTTCATTATAAAAAAAATAAAAATAATTTTAAAAAATTTTATTAAAACATTTGTACCTTAAAATTTTTAAATTCAAATTTTTTAACAATCATAATTATTCTTAACTAAATGTAAAAACTACTGTCAACTCCTGAAAAAATTTACTATCAATTTAAAAAAAAATTCTTATTAATTTTTCAAAAAATTAAAAATTACTCAAAATTATAATTTTTAAAACTTATTAACTTCTTAATAAAAAGTTATACTAAATCTCATACAATTTCATCATGATTTTAATTTCTTAAAATATTTTTTTAATTTTATATTTTTTTCAAATTTTCCCAAATAATAACGGCCAGTATTCACCTTCACATCAATGTCCTTTTTTTTTTTTTTTGTTTGATTATAGTTGTCATTTTTTACTTTTTGCTTTTTCTTATTCCCCTGTTAAACTTTTTTGTTGTTATTATTTTTTTCTATTTGAGGGACCAACTTCTTTTTGTCCCTTGAGTGAAAGGATTGGTTGAAAAACGTACAATTGTATAAATTAACATGCGTCACAAAGGGAAAACGATGGTTATTAACATTTTAGTTCAGTAAGATAACAATAGTAAGGACTCCAAAATTTAAAAATGTCAATTAAATATCAAAGTTATTTATTTTTGACTAAAAAAATTCATCGACCAAAATGTTGCTGACTTAATTAATTGAAAACAGTGTAAATACTTGAATAGTAAAAGTAATTGGAGGGCTCATTTAGAAATATTTTATGAACAAGTCGGGAAGCATGAAAGTATAGTTAGGAAATTTCTTAATCAAGGGTTTTGTCAAATTAATTCCTGACGGCCAAAAAAAAATGTGGAAGTTAAGTTGGAAGAGTTTTCACTTAAGCATTTTTTTTTTGGTCAATAGGGACATTTTGATATATAGAATTTTTTTAGATCAATAAAGAATCTTGTTTTTTAATTGACATTTTCAAATTTTGGTTTTTAAATGTAGTATAATTTAAGTTGAGATTCCCATATAGACAAAAGAAAACCATGGTTAAAAGGAGAGCAATACTTGCAGATCAACTTTTGCACCCTTTTGAGCTACTCTTTTGATTTTTAATATAGATCACTTCTCTAAAAAAAAAATTTATGATCTTTATTATAAGTTACTTTACAAAATGTAAGTAATATTAATATTTTTTCAGCTTTATTCTTATTTATTAAATGTACTTTATTAAATGGACAGAGGGCTTGACAGAGATAGTAATTAAAATGGGTATTAATATTTAACGAATTAAATTAAGGACAGTAATGGAAAGATATTTTCATTTCTGAAAAATTTAATACTTTAAAATAATTATAACTAATTTTTTAATTTGTGTGAAATAATTAAAATTAATTTATTTTAGTAAAAGCAGTTGGAGGGCACATTTAGAAATATTTTATGAACAAGTTGGGAATCATGAAAGTACGTATAGTTAGGAAATTTCTTAATCAAGGGTTTGTCAAATTAATTCCTAACGGAAAAAAATGTGGAAGTTTGGAAATTGTGGAAGTTTAGTTGGAAGATTTTTTAGGTAAGCTTTTTTTTTTTTGGTCAATAGGGACATGTTGATATATAGAATTTCTTTAGATCAATAAAGAATCTTGGTTTTTAATTGACATTTTCAAATTTTGGTTTTTAAATGTAGTACTATTTAAGTTGAGAATAGACAAAAGAAAACCATGGTTAAAAGGAAAGCAATGCTTGCAGATCAACTTTTGCACCCTTTGAGTTACTCTTTTTATTCTTAATATAGGTCACTTTTTTTAAAAAATTATTATCTTTATTATAAGTTACTTTACAAAATATTAGTAATATTAATATATTTTCAACTTTATTTTTATTTATTAAGTGTACTTTATTAAATGGAGAGAGGACTTGATAGAGATAGTAATTAAAATAGGAATTATGATTTAATGAATTAAATTAAAGATAGTATTGGAAAGATATTATCATTTCTGAAAATTTTAATACTTTAAAATAGTTATAACTAATTTTTTAATATATGTGAAATAATTAGAACTAACCTATATTAATGGTCCAGGGAGTATGAAGATATGGTCTCTATCGATGTAGTTTTGAAATAAAAGATGATGAATCAAATAGCTTTTATAAAGTTGTATATATCATTTGATCAAAATATTCTGTCGTATTCAAACTTTATTAATTAAGCCGCATAATTTAGAGCAAGTGGCTGTATATTCATACTGCATAAGGATTAGTCCATTTGTAGCCACTAAATTTTTTCGGAGTCATGGTATGGCGAACTAGCCCATTCAAATCGTATCTGCTCCACCTTTCCTGTTATTTAAATTAATTAATGTTAATGTTATCATCAATATCAATGAATAAGTGGATATCAATATCCACATAAAATATAGCACATAAAATATAGTAGGGGATTTTATAGTTTTTTCAGTAGTAAATATAGAATAAAGTAGTGATAAATTCATGATGTTTAGTAGTAAAAAAAACTATAAGACTCTCTATTATATTTAATTCAAACTTTTAGTCTAAACTGTCATTCCTCCTAGAACTTAAAATACTCACATAACTTCTGAAGTGGTACAGTTATATATATATATATATATATATATATATTTATATTTATGATACAGTTGTTCTTCATGACACGAGATCAACATCAATATATTGGCGCAGAGCTTACAGATGTTAGTAGCATCAAATTACTACAGATGGAGGAATGCTAGTTTAGCTTAATTCACAGCAAAGAGTTCAATTAATTTGAAATCTGTTTGTCTATTTAATATTTTTAAGAAAAATATTTTGATATTCAATCGTTAAGGTATAAATATCATAAAATTCGATAACAAGTTTTTTTTTAAATGAATTTTAAAGTCTAATGTTATGTAATTTTCCAAACGCTAATGGTCAAAGTTACTCGGGACCAACTCTTTTTTAGTTAGGGAAATTATATTTTAAGACCACAATAATAAATTTATTATAAAATAGAATTTATTATTATTATTTTTTTTAATTTTACTACTCAATATTTTAGATTTTAATAATTTTTATCAATTAAAATTTTTTTGTGATTAATTTATTCTACTGATTCTTAACTGAAATTCTCCCTTTTCAATTCTCAAATAAAAGGATTGGAAATTAAAATGGACATATAATATTTTGGACTATAAAATCCCTTCCTTGTTTGGCATTGGAGGGAGTCCACATCAAACATGAACATAGCTATCTGATTGCGACAATTCAAGGGGATGAGAAAGAAGATGGAAAACAACACTATGGGGGGACCTGTGTGCTCTGTAATGGTTCAGAAATAAAATTAAGAAAAAAAAAAGAAAAATGAATCATATGATCCTCATACTTTACACCACTTTTCAATTCAATCCCTATAGTTTAAAACCTTTTCGCCAATCCTTAAACTTTTCTCCATTACCTATGTTTCCTCATATTTGCATATATCTTAAAATAAATCCCTAAATATGCCACATAAGCAAATTAAACTCTTGCCGTTATTTAATGAGGTGGCGAATTGGGATAATATGTGGCTCACACGTAGGCACAAGCAGTTATTATAGGCATGCCATCTTAATGTTGTCCTGAAGAGGCTATGAGATCAGAACCCAAAAACCGTCCAAGCTTCTTCTTCTCTGCTGGGTTCCTGAATCTTCTCGCTGCCATGTTCAAGCATTTCTCTCAGCTCATACGATCTATAGTCTACCAACGCTTCGTTAACACAAGAATGTCCTCCACTTTTCCTCTCTTTCCTCCAGCTGCGAACTTGCGTCTCGGTGCAGCCTCCACCAATTTCGAAACCACCGGACCCACCTTGTTTAGGAGTGAGAGTGACAGTGAACATGAAGACAAAAGGGTCTGAACACGAGGAAATGAAAAGAAAAGCAAACAACTTGAAGTAATTTATTTTGTCAGGAAGCATATCCCTTGAAATGGCTTCTCTTATTTCACCACGTGATCTCTGTGCTTCTCCATGGTTTCAAATATGTGTGTGTATAACTCTCACCCCTTGAGTTGTAGGCTTAAGACCAACAAAGAAGCTATTGACCTTCCACTTGAGTCGCTATAATTCTTTTTACCTTTCTTGTTTGTATAAGAAAAGTCATTGGAACACTATCTTTCCTCTGCAATGATCGAAATCTCCCACTCAAATTTCCCTTTTTCTGCAATTATCGATATCCCATCTTGTTTCCTTTGTGCGTTAGGTTTCGGCTCTCCTCCAGCTGTCCAAGAGCACCATCTGTTCTTTAGGTTAGCAATCACACAACGTAATGGTTTGCTGTCAATGGTAATTAGTTTTAAGTGAACTAAAAAATTAGTTGCTCGACAAATGTACTCTGTTTTTTATTAGAGAAACTTATATGTTTATTCAGCCAAACAATAACAATTAGTTGTTCAACAATGTACTCTGTTTTTTATATTCAAAACAGAGGTATTAGTTTGGAATAGAAAAAGCAAAGCACCCAGAGATAGAACAGAGCAATATGAAGTGCACAATAGATTTGGATAGTAGAGTAAGTCATATGATTGGTGATGATGTAACTAATTTACTTGTTATGAGATGATTTGTCTAATACCAATTATGTAAATATCACTCTTTAAACCAATTGTACACAAACAGCTGTTGATTTCGGTGTCGGATTATATGACACAGAGACCTGATAGGCTAATACAACAGTCCATTTCACACATCACACAGTTACCAATCCGTAAGTTAACGGAGTTATGGACATGTGGAGGAGCAAAATTTTGATGCTATTGAACTATAGGGAGTAACGAGTAAACGGAGACAGAGTTGAGGGAGTGAGTTATAAAATTTTAAACTACAGGGACCAACTTAAAAATTGAGAGAAAGTATGAGGACCAATAATAAAAAGTCCATGTGCTGCACAGGGCTAATAAAAATACTAATTAATATTGAAAAAACTAGATGGCAGGAGAATTTAAATACTGTGGGTTGGAAGCCCCTTCTTTCAATGAAATATATTCATATTAAGAACAATATTCTAAATCAACAGGGAATAATCAAGAGAATTTATAATAAACATTAAATGTCAAAAAATTTAAATAATGAAATCAAGTATTATGGTTGGCAAAATTTATTAAAAAAAAAAAAGAAATCAAGTATTATGAGGCATGATATCCCCATTAAGAATATGAACCAAATAATACAAAAATATGTCATGCCACGTGTAGGATAATAAAGCAATTTGGAAAATAATAAGCATTATAACACCAAAAAGGTTCTCATAACTTTCTTAAATATGCTATCCCGAGTTTGATTTCTACTTGTATGTATGAAAAATGTCTTGTTTGGAGAGACAAAACTTTTTTTAATGATCTCTATATTTTAAAGGAATTAATCTTTAACTATTAATTTGAGATATTCTTGGTGCTTTAAAAAAAGTATTATAACATTAAAACAAATCAGTGCACATCAATATCATACAAAGTTTGCCATAAATCAAATAGCAATGCAAAACTGATGGATTTTGAAAGTATAAAAACAGAATAAATCAGATGAAACATCAATGGAAACTGATCCATTGATGTATTATCATGTGCAAACTACATGATATATTATCATCATGATAATATGCCCTAACAGAAACATGATACAGTATATTATCATCTAACCATATATTGATTTATAAATTCATTGCATATATCTAACAATCCCTTTCAAGATACTTTTACCATTAAATATATTTTTTCAATGTCCAATAATGCTATCAATTCAATTTCAGAATGAATTTCGGGTCAAAAAAAAATTTCAGAATGAATTAGAATGGCCCCATGGAGTAGTTTAGTTTGGTAAAAGCATGCCAAAGAAAACCGGCAATCAATAAAGTATATTTGTGAAAGGTAATAATTTGGAAATTGGAAATTTTTTTGGTATTAAAATATTTTACAAATTTTTCATAAACATTAACATTGAACTTTGAAGGACTTCTAAATTATTTGAAGACAAAAAAATCCCTATTTTCCAAACAATTATCTTTCACAAATTGAATTCATTAATTTTTGGTTTACTATATATATATATATATGTGTGTGTTATCAGTCTTTTTCACTTCAACTCCCCAAATTAAAGAAAGTAAGTGTCAAGTACTGTACTTTGAAACAACACATCTTTACCAAGCAAGATGATGGTGAGAAGGCATTTAAAGGATCAATGTAAAGTCATATGTAGCAACTGGAAAATCATTTACACAGAATATATAATCACATTACAATTTCTCAACTTATGATTAAATGTTAAAAAAATCAACTAGAAGAACTTTATGTGATAGCGGAAATTAAACACTAATTAAGAAACAAATTCTCATCTGGCCACTGATCCTTATATAATTCTTTGTATTCTACAAGGAGAATATCCTAAACTACTCTGAATCACTGTCATACCAATAAGAGAACAACCTTTACAAGAACAAACCATTTATCCCGCCAATAAAATCTTGATGACCACATGCTTGTATATTGAAACATCATTACAGCTGGAACTTCACTAACGAACATCAATTTCAAACATAATAGGTCAGTCTAAAAACAAAAATACAGACCAATAATACAAAAAGGGCATTTGCTCAAAATATTCTGTCGTATTTAAATTTTAAACTTTACTAAGCCACATATAATTTATAGCAAGTGACTGTCAATTCATTGCATATGGATTAATCCATTTGTAGCCACTGAATTTTTTTCGGTGTCATGGTAAAGCGAACTAGGCCGTTCAAATTGTATCTGACTTTTTCTGTTCTTTAAATTGATGTTATCATCAACGGCAACACACACACACACACACACATATATATAAAATTTTTTTTTTCTGACATAAAGATCAACATCAATATGTTATCACAAAGCTTCCAGATGTTAGCAGCATCAAAGTACTACAGGTGGATGAAATAGGGAGTTGGATAGGAGGGTTCAAGCACAGAATTAATGGGCACATGTGGAGTCATCGATGCAGAAGCTTGGGCACTCGTTAGTGGGCTGGAAACTTGTTGCAGGCTGGGCTTGAGGAAGATAATTGTAGAGTCTGATACCTTAACTCTTATCGAGGCTATGAAGAACCATTTTACAGAGTATAAGGCAGATGGAAGACTCCTAGCTCCTGCAAGGCATCGGATCAGAAGAAATTGGGAAGTTCAACTTCAGCACACTTACAGAGCAGCCAATAGAAGCTCACACTATAGAGCTACATTAGGTCTCAATTGCGATATTGGTTATTAGTATTTGACTACATCTTCGTATGAGTTACAAGAGTTCATCATGCAAAGACTTGATGGGTCTTGAGATACCACGCATTGTATCTATGTCAAGAGAGTTAGGTTGATTTGTTTTAATTTGTTTATGCAATACAGAATTTTCAAATCTGACTAATGCTATACTGCACAGTCTACACTATTAAATCAGTTGTTACTATCATTTTTACAGAGAGAAGATAGAGTGGAATCCAGTAAGCTAAGCAACCAATGTACTATTAAGATCCCCCTTACTAAGAGGTAGAAAGCTTGAAAAGCCACTATAGTTCCCGAATGACTTAAGAAACCTAATCATATGGTCATAAATATCTTTTTTAGCGTTTAAGCTCAAAAGAAAGTCAATATGACCATAGTCTTCAAGATAAAGAAGCCCTGGCGTGGATGGCAATTCCTTCACAGTACGTGCAAAATCAGTCATATCTGCCAAAGCATCATTTCCGCCATAAGCCATCCATAGAGGCAATGATTTGGGTATGTTGCCAAGATTGAACTCCGGCGGTTTCGACTGGCCATACACTCTCAAATTTTTTAGCAGTCCATAATCATACTGAGAGAAAGTACCTTTGCGGATCACTAGTAAACCAAAGAAAAAGGCATTAGAGACAAAATATTGAAAAGGAAATGACACACAACATAACACAAGAATTTAGAAGTGAACAGGTCTTGGTATTCAAGTCACTTCCCTAAGATTATAGAGAGAGAATTTATTTCAACAAATCCGAACCTGAAATGGGCTTTCAGCATTTTCAAAACGAAGTTCAGAAGATTCGTGGCGAAAACCACATATTTGATAAGAATAAAAAATAAAAAGGAAATTTCAGATCCCATTAGCTGGTTCATTACCAATCATGTAAATTATCGCATTGGCTCATTTTTTTTTTTTTGGGTCAACTGGCATTAGCTAATTAACCATTGTACGGAAGTGATCTTTGGCAAGATGAAGCATTTTTATCCACTTGAAAGCGTGAACAGTTGATAAAAGTGTCGCAACGTAGAGGCTATACAGTTATGATAAAAGAACATTCTTCACAGTTGGCTTGCAAATTTCTAATCAATCATGGGCAAGGCAGTCAGTAAAAGAAATATTCTAGTCCAATTCAAATTCGTACATCAGGATTAGGAATAAGAAATATTCTTCATCCTAAATTGGTTCAATTGTGTCCATGAATAGAGATAAGTGAACCAAAAAACAGAAAAGAAAAAATCAAAACAGTAACAAAGAACACAATAATGATTAAATAGCAACAATTATATTTTAACAAATAAACAACAAAGGTTGACATGCAAACGGGTTTCCAATTCCAAATTGATGTTTGATATGGCCAGTATCATCTTTAATACCAATATTACAAAATTTCTTCTGCCATCCCTAGTCCTTAAAAAAGCCAGTTTAGCTACTTGATTCCCATAGCGCAAGTACTTGCGAGAAGGGATCGTCTGAACTCTGACGTGAGGATCCCCATAAAGTGGTGAAGTGCAATTAAAAAATTGGACTTCAACACAAAATGAAAAATAAATAAATGAAGATGAATCGCAACTTTTTAACTGCACTTCGCCATTTCAGAGACATCCTCACTTCAGATGATCCCTGTCCAATACTTAATTGTTATAAAGGATGAATATGATTATACGAAAATATTGAGATAATAACTACTAGTAATTAGCAAGAAAAGAGCAAAAATATTAAATTGTGATTGACAGTTTTGCAGATGTTTAGAAACAGCAGCCACACATTTGGAACACTGAACAGCCACAGCATAATTGTCATAGAAGGTTGCCAAATGACAGTAAATTGAACATACTCTGGAACAGATGGTGCAAGTTTTTTGATGATGATGGGTGAGGTTCATATTGAAGATAAAAATCCACACGTGAATTATTGAAGCAGCAATTCTTTCCTGTAATTTTATTGAAGAGCCTCATTGAGAAGCATTAATAAAACTTAAAAGTAAGAAAGAAATGAAAAAGGAAATACCAAAAAAAAAAGACAAAATGATCCAACACAGAATATACCAAAATAGCCACTTCCAAACTATTGATTCACTTGCATTACTGCAATAGTTAGTCACTTGCATTCTATCTGTACTAACTTCTAAAAAGAAATAATATACTTTGAGTTGTACTCATGTCTTCAATGTAAACATATCTGTACAGTTTGATGGCATTAAATATTTCAGGGTAAGTTAATGTAGTTACATTGACACGAATTATTCAAAGGTAAGGTGAATTTGTTTGTTTATTTACTTTAGATACCTCTGATTGTTAATTTATATAAAAAAAAAACACTTAAATAATAAGAACGTCTAATTCTGATCTCAGACAACATGCAATTTTTTGATACCTTGAAGTTCTAGCCCACAGATAACAAACGTCACCATTTTGTCACGAATCAGAAAACTCAAATGACAGTTTAAAATACCACATCCACACCACAAATGTCAATCTTGTTTTCCGATATTTACCAGCCCTAGTATAAGGAATAACGGAGTTTAACAAGCAGAAGCAACAATACACTGAAAACACTGACTCAATGGGCTTTGACACTGATGAGCAAGTCAGTATCATAGATTATGTTGGTTCAGACAACACTAATTCAAATGCAACACCCTAGGGCACCTTCAATCTAAAGATTAAAAATCAGATGACTATGGCTTCATGATTTTAAATTCTTAATTTTTATTTTATTCTGAAAATTTAGAAATTAGAAGAAATAAATATCTATATATATGGTTGCAAAATTTCACTCTCATTTATGGTTACAAATCAGAACATCCCTGTTTTCAAATAAAATGTTGAGACCCAAGAAAGAAGATCAACCAGTAATAAGCAATGGCTTCCCCTTCCCCACAGTAGAAGATCCACAGCTCATATTAGGTTGATCTTCACAATTCATGTTTAAAATTATCAATCCCTGAGACTTTGTAGTAAGAAGTACCATGCTTTCTTAGAGTTATTACAAATCAACTTATCTTCACAAACACTTTACTGGGTAATGGGAGGAAGAAATCGAGAAAGCCTTTCTACGATATGGGTAGGAATATTCTCTACATATCACATGCAACTAACAAATTAATAAACTATCTCTTCATCCCACCAGAGAGAATACAAAAAGAAATCTGTAACATGGGGAATAAAATTTGAAATGGGCAGATTACAACACATAAGAGAAAACCATAACAGTCTCCCAACAGAAAAATCCCCCCGCTTGAACAGTTGCAAGTACAATCACAACATAGCATATGCACTCAAAGTCACAAAAATATAAACAGAGACATGCAGACAGAGTCTGAGGGAGAGATAAACCTGTTATTGATGTCAGCAAATCATTGCAGTTTAAATGGCTATCACATATTGAATCCAAAAGACTGACTCCCCAATCACTGAACATGAGGTAAGAAAATTGCATAACGTCAGCATGTGCTAAATAAAGTTAGAAGAATGTAAGCATAAAAGGATGGAATAGACAAAGGAAAGAAGGTTTAAAAATCAAACCTTCTGAAGTTGAGTTGATGAATGCCCATGGCAAGAATCATCTGTACAAACCAATGGTCATTTCTCATCAAAAAGATCAACTTCCAGACAAAACCAGCAGAATGAAGTAAGCAATACCTCATCAATGTGCATGCTAACCATTCTAAGTACAAAAGGTGCATCAACATGACCCAAGTATGATATTGGAGATAGAAGAGCAGCAGCTTCAACTTTTTCTACTATCTCTGGCTGAGTGAAGGCTGCCAAAGACATAATTGTCCCCTGAAAAGGAAGAGAAATATATAAAATCCATATTATAGCAAGAAAAATAGCAGGTGTAAAGGATGATGTATAACAATCAGCAATACCTGTGAATGCCCAACTACAAAGAGCTTTGAGTTTGTTGCTGAATGTATGTAATCAATCATTTCCGCAAGATCATACAGGGCTAATTCCTGCCAACTCCAATCCCAAAATTCCTGTGAGAGAACCAACGTTTTATCAGTCTCATTATAAAATAGGAGAAATATATTCCAGTGTAACTCTGACACTAACCATTACACCTAAGATAACTACGCAGTGAGAAATGAAATATTAAAATTTTGATCATATGCAGCACAAGATGTGGCCCATGGTCTTTTCAAGATCAATAAGCATAAAATATCTCATGCACAAGAATTTGCTATCTTGCCTTCATGTTTTCCCTAATCTTGATCATCATTAATACATGCTAAACGTAGAAATAGAAACTACATAGGGAAACGAAGAGTAGTCTTCTGCTATTTCATTCTTCCTCCAATGTTTACAATGATGAATAGTCATCAGCTTCGTTCATTATTCTAATTGAGAGGAACCCCTATATTACATTAAGCATAAAGCGAGCCACTTACCTTATCCTTCTTTGATAAAGATTTGTGCCCATAACTCCAGCGTGTTCCACGCACATTTCCTACCCAAACATCAAAACCATGATCTGCTAGGATGAAGCCCAATGATTGTTCTGGTGTATTAAGAAACCATGCATCACCAGCCTGTTCATATCTCAAAATTGACATTAATAAACAAATGTTGAGATTCAATCAATTTATCAAAAACTTTAAAATGAATTCTACACTTGACAGGGATAAAAACAATCTTCCTTCCCCTAATGAAGAAAATATTAAACATAATGTAAAAAGTTTATCCATAAAAATCATAATACTAGCAAAGCCCAAAACTACTGACATAATAAAGATTCAGAATGAGTTACAGCATTTTAATAGCTTGCACATTCAAACATTTAGACATCAAAAACAACTCTCAGTGAGGAGTTCACTTCATTTAGAAGTATCACATTTGGATGTAGATTGTTGTTGTAGAGCATGTTATGCGACTAATCCTGTGATGAATTAGTTTTATTTGCTCTTAATATGGCCACCAAGAAAACATGAAATATCAGTGAGAGGTGGTATAATAATAACAATAATAAACTCTGAAATTTTTAAACAAAACATTGCTTCCTAATCTTAGCAACATGTCTCAAACTTCTGATCATTCCAAGAGACAATCCTTTTCAACTGAGTCATGACTTAGCTTGAAACACTGCCTTCCCTCCCCATCATAGAGTCTTTTGAAGAGAAAACCAGAAAACCTTTCCTAATACTTCCACATAACTTACTCCTTGACATCATTACAGGGATATCCTATACAATCCAGCATATCACCCAGATATGCACAGAAATATATTTTTTATATATATGGCACATGTGTCATTAATCTTCACAAAGACCATACCATGAACCCTTAAACATCTATGATTCAAAGAGTTGTTTTTTTTCATTCCCCATAAGCAGCCATTTCATCTTCTAAAAACTAAGGTCGCACAATTCTTTTAATTACACAATTTCATGTTATACACGCCAGTAAATTGAGTAACTGGTTTTCAGTTTTCACTTCTTTCTGCCCTAGCAAAACTACATTAAGTCATTGCAAGTAAAATGAAGGTTCGCTAACAACTATAAAGCTTTTTTAACCAATTCACACACTATGCATATAACACTATCATAACTTCAATACCTCATCCACACAAAATATGTAGCGATATATCACGCATCAAGGTCATTTTGTCATTTCAGTTGTTGATTTTACATTAAGAATTAAGCGAGTAAGCATAACGTGAAAGTTCACCGTGAAAAGCCCGTGCTGAAGCAGAACTGGAGGACCGCGTTGTCCCGCATAATCAGGACGAGAAGATGAGACACGATGAAGAGCCAACAAATAACCATCCTTTGTTTGAATCTGAAGGTAGAAGACAAATTCTCTGTTAGCAAAGCCCATTTAAACTAAAGATAACGGAACAAGAGTATAATGACGAAGCAAAGCAAGCAAAACCCATTTAAGTACGTAATTTCTGTAATAATTCCGCATATACTTTACGGTTTTATTCCTACTAACAAAATTTAGGAAAAGTGTAATAAAAACTAGCTAAGATGTATTAAATTTCTACTCCTTCAACTTCAGAAATCAATATTAGAATTCCGGAAGAAAAAGATAGCCATTTGATCAAACTTGTTCTGTTCCTAAATTTATTAAATGTCTTAATTTTCAATCTTCCAGGGCGTTTATCCTTTGCACTCTCATACTGTGGTTACAACTATTCCTACGAAAGAAACTACGGACTGGGATAGAGAACCAACGGAGGGAAGTACCGTGATCTCTGAGCATGGGTAACCAGCAGGAGCAATAAGCTGAAGGCACAAACTCTCGACCGGTGACCGGAGGAGGTCGTCTAACTTTTCCGGCGAAGTCTCAGCGAAGTCAACAAGGATAAGGGAGACAATGCCGATTGCTGCCAGTGCCGGTAACAACCTCGCCATCGGAGAGATTTAGTGAGCGGGAACGAATGCTCCACAACCGCAGAGGCTACGATCCTCCGAGCCTTATGGCTGGACCAATCCAAAAATTGAAGGCTTTCGGCTGACAGGTACAACGCACGCGGTTGAGAACGCGCGTGAATCACGAATTATTGAGGTTTTTCTTCATAAACCGGATAAGGCGAACCCGTACTCGGCTTTCAAGGAAGGTAGCTTTCTGTTCTGTCCAGTTGTCGCAATCTGATCCGTTCAAATGATCCAGTGACGGCCAGTGTGTCACGTCACTTGTCCAACGTTTCGTTTAAAGGAATGAAACCTGAAGAGCTAATTTGCATCGTCGGCTGGATGAATGCTGATGATGCTACCACGTCATCAATGACCTAAGCTTCCGATTAACTGGAAGTCTCAGAAATGGTTTTCAATTATCCTTCATCTAGTTATTCATCTAGGTCACAGAATTTGACATTATAAAAGTAATTAATCTAATTACTATGAGTTAATTTGAAAATAATTACAAGTAACGGAATAAAAATATCCCCCTAAGAACAATACTATCAAGACATATCAAATAAGACCAATGAGGTCAGGCCAAAAAAAAAAAAAATAAGACCAATGAGGATAAAATATCAAGGATAATAGGAATGAACATGTTATATCCAAAAAAAAAAAAAAGAATTAGCAAATATGTAACTTTCATTTCAAACAATGTTTCATCAACTTTAGCAGACTGAATGCAACTAAATTGTTCAAATAATACTTCAAGGTAAGAGCAGAGTGGAAAGCAATTTTCAAGATAAGAATAATTAAGAAGTTAATTATGAGACCATAAATCAATCTTGAAGATTTATAATATTCGATAATAGCTGAGTTTTGGCATGCTTGCGTAAAATTATAAAAAAAAAAGGAATTATATTTAAAAAAAAAAGTTGGGAAACTATCAAGATGTCATCTTTAGGGCCTAACCCAAATGTCACTCAAATTTTATAACATAATGTTACTGTTGTACCCTTCATTTTATCATAATTTAGCTAGATTCATTTAATAGTCTTGATTGTTGAAAAAGACTTATGATTCCTTTTACAGTTAAATTAAAAAAAATCTTTTGACCGATAATTTAATCTGATAAGTTTTTTCATAACAAATATTTGTTATTGAAGATTTGTTTTTATTTAAATTCATATAAACAATTGTTGTATTTTAATTATGATTCAGTTTTATATTTGAACTTCTTTGATAATTTAATTATTAGCACATTTTGACCATGAAATAAGCTATCATTTATTCTCTTTATTATCAAAAACTACTAATAGTCTATGCAGAAGCATAACTGCATGAGGCATCACACTTCATTAAATATTTTTAGTATTTTGTGGGATATAAAATTTTAGGTGAAGCCATGTAGACACTATTTAGTGAGGGGGAGGGAAATGATTTTAATGTAAGGGAAAGGTGGAAAGAGATTTTAATTTTCTCTCACCTGAATATGTTGGAAGGGAGAGATTTACTCATTTTTCCTCTAAATTTTCAACTTTTAAAAAAAAAGAATAGGAGAGAAGGTCTCTTACTTATTAAACCAAATAAGGGATTAAATTTTCTCTTACCTTATTTCTTACTTATTAAACCAAACGAAAAATATTTTAATTTTCACTACTCTTTCTTCCCTTTCTTCTCCTCTAAATCTCTCCAATCAAATAGAGGATAAAAATTTTCTTTCAAGCTCTTTAGAATAAATGAATTCAGCTGTGAATTTCTGTGCAATAAGATGTTGCATATTTTAATCTCCATCCATTTTAATATCCTTCTTTTTCCCCCTTATTTTATTGAATTTAATATTAATAATGATATTTTGTCTAATGTGAGGATATTATTTTTTTTTAGGTTACTTACTATCATATATTTCATCTCTCGCCATTTCTGTCTCTCTCTCTCTCTCCCTCCTTTCTTTCTTTCTTTTTTTTTTTAAATTAAAAACTCTTATATGCAGCGCGAGCTATAAAAGAGAGATTATTATTATTGTTATTATTTCCACACAAACACAAAATAGTTTAAGTTGAAGAGCTTAGGTGGAGAGTTTATACTAAAGGAATTAAGTGTATCAATTGTATACTAACAATAACTTAATAAGTATAACTATTTAATGAGTATATATTATAATCACTTTATTCATTATATATAATTAATTTATATGGTTTAGGTGGTTTTATCCATTCGTATCGTATGAATCTAATTAATTAAAAGAAAAAGAAGTATATGTATGAGTAAAAAAGGGAATAAGAGTAGGCCTTTGATGATGAACAAAAAAAAGGCCGAACAAAAAAAAAAGAGCAGGCCTATGGTACTTGGAGGTCCTTGATCCATTTAAGAGGTGGCTTAGCATAACTAATTTTTTTCGTAAAAATAATTAAAGTAAATTTTGTTCCTTTTAACTATGTTTCTTTCATATATATATATATATATATATATAAAAGGTTAGTGATTGAATTTAAGAAAATTTATTTAAAAAATCTAACTATCTATCAACTATTTTACATTTTTATTGGTGAGAATATCATTTTTTAATGTGAATTAGGATGTGCTCCATATATTTATATTGAGTTTAAGATTAATTGTAATGTTTTCAATTTGCAAACAATGTAGTAACTTTTTATATTTTTTATATTTTATATTAATATTGATTGAAATTGAAATTAGATCATTCAAAATTTATTTTATAAATGTATATTTTATATTTTATTTGAGAATGAATAATATATATAAATAATGTTTAACTGTTATCACTAAAAATATTTTATACCATGAAAAAAAAAATTTAAAATTTAGATAATCCATATCTAGACAAATTCAATTTCATCTACAAGAATTACAAAATCCAGAATACAAGCCAAACTGGAATCTGTATTCTGGTATTCTCGAACATGATGCTGCCTGATGATGCTGTTCCCAGAGAATCTAGTCAAGTAAGTAAACAGCAGATTAAGCATGGTCGAGCGTTCCATACATTGACCAGGTTCATTGCATCTCCAATTTGTACTATTTCCTGATCTTGTCTTTACGAGTCCACACTGCTTCCTATTCTAATTCACTGAACCCACTCCAATCCCTTTTGATAAAGCCCGAAGATGCCATTTTGATCTTCACGCAATCTTCGTTCCTCGTTCAGTCCCGCTCCTCATAACCCTACTACTACCATCACTATCGTTAATCGCCGCTGGAATCATCGGCCACCGTTTTTGCTCGTAATGGCTTTTACCGAGTTTCGTCCGCTGGACGAGAAGCTGCTGATTGAATACATAAAGGCGACTCCTTCCCTGTCTTCGAAGATGGGAAATAAGTTCGATGACTTAACCGTTAAAGAAGTCGGAGATGGCAACCTCAACTTTGTCTACATTGTCTTCAACTCCAATGGTTCTTTTGTGATCAAGCAGGTAAGGATTTCACTTTGATTCAGCCTTTAATAGAAAATTTTGAATTGAGAAGTTCCATTTTGTGTTTTGGGTTGTTGTTTTTGGGCGTTGTGTATTCATTTTGTCAATTGATAAAAATGTCTAAAATTTTCCAAATATGTTTGAATAGCTTCGATGATTTATTCCAATCTGTTATTTGCTTGTGCAACGTTTTAGGCTCTCCCATACATTCGTTGTATAGGCGAGTCGTGGCCTATGACAAAGGAGAGAGCATATTTTGAGGCACTGGCTCTTAGAGAACATGGTCGCTTTTGCCCAGAGCATACCCCAGAAGTTTATCATTTTGACCGTACCATGTCTTTAATTGGCATGCGTTACATAGAGCCTCCACACATAATCCTGAGAAAAGGGTTGATTGCTGGAATTGAGTATCCATTACTGGCAGAACACATTTCGGATTTCATGGCAAAGACACTGTATTTTACATCTCTACTTTTTCGCACTACTACTGAGCACAAAAGAGATGGTAATCTGTCACCTCTATTTATTTGTTTAGAAACTCAGTCATATATTACCCTTGCAATTTTAATACAAGATGTTCATTTATCTTCTACAGTGTTAGATTGGGCAACCATGCCTTCATTACATGTCATTGGATGGAAAAAATTGTAATTTTCAATTTCTCATATTGTTTTATTCTTGGTTTGGTTTTATAGAGACGCTGCTGCTGCTCCTCTTGTACAAGTTATTATTATTTTTTAATATATCTCATAAGGCTATAGGCTAGTTTGCACTGGAAAATGTGATCCACCTTCTCAGTTGTTGTAGTTTATAGTTTTCCCCATTGCACTGATTACATATTACCTTATGCTCAAACTTTGCATTAGAAAACTTACAATAAACAATTTCTTTTGTGGTTATAAGAATATTATTGATCCAGGTCATTAAACCAGTAGTTAACATCTATAAATGGGTCTGTCAGACATGTTGCTTATAAGCCTAAATGCACACTGGTTTTATGCAGTTGCCGAATTTTGTGGGAATGTGGAGTTATGCAGGCTGACTGAGCAGGTTGTTTTCTCTGACCCTTATAAAATTTCTCAATATAATCGTTGGACTTCCCCTTATCTTGATCATGATGCTGAGGCTGTTCGAGAAGACAATCTTTTGAAGCTTGAAGTTGCTGAGCTGAAATCCAAGTATTTTCAATCTTTCCATGATTCCATCATATGACCAACTCTGTTGCTTTAACCTGTTCTTTTAATAGAACTTATATTGCTGTAGGTTCTGTGAGAGGACCCAAGCACTAATACATGGAGATCTACACACTGGTTCTGTCATGGTTACTCCTGAATCAACTCAAGTTATTGATCCAGAATTTGCATTTTATGGACCAATGGGATTTGACATTGGAGCATTCTTGGGAAACTTGATTTTGGCTTTCTTTGCCCAAGATGGACATGCTGATCAAGTGAATGATAGAAAAGTAGGTCCTGATTTCTACATATTTTCTATGCTTATCTTCTGTTGCCCTGTTCTATATGCATGTGTGATCCAGTAGTTATCATATATATAATCTAATTTATCCCATGCAATCTCTATGACCTTGCCATTCTGTAGCATTTGTTATTAAACTCACATACTTTGGAACACATGCAACTATTTCATTTTTAACACTGCCACTTACTCAATTTTTGCATTGTGATTCCCACTAAGACTGTTTGAACCAAATTGACATAGGGTTTTCTACTCTTATGGTCTTTTTTTTTTTTTGCATACTGTTACATTTATTAGGATGATCCTTAGACTTGTTTAGACTTGTAAATTTTGTTAAGTTGATATATATGACTTGAGTGCTTGAAGTTGTGTTTTATGGTTGGTTTAGTTAGACGTCAGGTGACTGTTTAGTTTTTATGAGCTATGTTTTAAATGTAAGCTTTTTTAATTTTTTTTTTTCAATTCATGAATATTAGGTGACTTTTATATTTATTGTTAAACTTAATGATAGTAATATATTTGTTCTATTTAATATAATATTAGCTCCATTTCATTTTAGCTTGTGAATCCTTGTGATATGCATTATATCATTTTGGAGCTCTTATTCAAGCATTTGAACTATCTATTAAGTTTGCTGAATCTGCTTCCTTCTTGCATAATTATAGATTTGAACTCCCTTGCATTTTCTGTCTCATTTAATAAGTGGTGCTTTGTTATAAAACGAATCACTACTATTGTGGTCAAGATAAGGAGCTCTGTGTGTTTAAATTGAAGAAGTGACAACATTGTACTATGTGAGATCCGTAGAGTCTCAAACAACTGATTCTAAACGCATCATGTCATGTAGGCATATAAGGAGTGGATTCTTAAGACAATTGAAGAAACTTGGAATCTTTTTCATTATAAATTCATTGCTCTTTGGGATGAGCATAAAAACGGTCCTGGGGAGGCATATCTTCCTGCAATCTATGACAATCCTGAGGTTCAGCTGCTTGTACAGAAGAGATACATGACAGATTTGTTTCATGATTCTCTTGGATTTGGTGCTGCCAAAATGATAAGGTGAGACTACAGATCAGAGAATTGTATTTTTATCATGATGTTATGTGATTCCTATGTTTGCTCACCTTCGGTTCAATTGCAATGTGCCAATGCATATAGGAATAGACTTTCAAGCATCAACATAGTGTTTTTTTGACTGAGTAGCTCACTGATGGGAATTTTATACTTAGATGACTTTAAGTATTGCACATTTTTACATATAGTTATTATTTGCACACCATAACTTGTAGTTCAATGGTATGGCTTTTGGCGCAACAGCACTTGTGTAGGATTGCAACTTTCGCATAGCTCTGCCATAGATTCACGTGACGCACCTTGGACAATCAATATATAATGATTTAGTACTCATTGACCATAGAAGAGTACAAGAAGAGGGTACTGGCATCATCCTCTTCTCATGTTCTTGATATGCTTGATGAATGAACAAAAACCTTAGCAGATAAAGAGGAAATTGATGGACTCCTTAATAATGAGAGGAAATGGTTTAGATACCATAAGATTAAGCTGGACGTTGATGTATTTGATGTTTCAAGGATGATTGTGTTATCGTGAGTTTTTTAATGTGATTTTGGTTTTCTATATATCTATATATATGCATATATAGATTGAAGCTTTTTATATAGCTTGAGCAACACTACACAAGAAAGAATTTTGGAGCTCTTTTGTGTTATAAGTGCTTTATATGCTATTAATAACTGTGAAACTATTAACAAGGAAATAATTTATATTTATATATTATATGAATTTGTAGCAACTGCATCATCGGTTAGGCGTAAACAGTACGTCTTGCTGTATGGGGCTTCATACAATGTACTGACTCCAATTTTGTTTGAATAAATAGAATACTTGGTATGGGAGAGACTATAAGTGAATTTTCTTGTTTCAGTCTCCTCATAGATGTAAAGTTTGTAGTAGTAGTATTTGCCTCGATGTTTAGTGAGAAACTATGTCATGCCTTAATGTGAAATGACTGAATAAAGTACTTGAAAATCCTTGGTTTAATCTTTCTTCTTAACTACTTGATTGACAGGAGAATTGTTGGTGTGGCACACGTTGAGGATTTTGAATCCATTACTGATGCTAGTAAACGGGCTACGTGTGAACGCCGAGCACTCGATTTAGCTAAGTTGATTCTCAGGGAAAGAAGGAAGTTTGAAGGAATTAGTGAAGTTATTTCAGCAATTCGCCAATTTTAGTCATGCGCTCGTGGCAAGATTTTGCTATCTATACTTAAATGAAATATTGGGTTTTCCTAACCAATATCCTGTGCACTGCATGGCTTCATTGTCATCAATGTCATTATCAATATTATTTATAGAAAAATATCACTGTAAATGTGTTGTTTCATCTTGGGGGTTTGTTACCTAATTATGCAGTTAGATTCCTCATTAGTTCATATCCTATCATTTACTCCTTTGACATGTACTGAATAAGTTTTATACTTATCAATGTGTGCTTTTCGACATGTACTCCTAGAAGCTTAATTAGTGTCAGTCCAAGATCTTTTAGTGCCCGTGTGGATTACTTTTTTGAAAATTCTTTTTTATAATAATCACAACTTACAAAAATAAAGTTTGGATAAAAAAAAAAATTTATTATAAACCTAGTGGTATAAAAAAAAATTATAATTAGAAATTATGGTTTACAAAAATGTAAACCAAATATGCACTTAATATAGTATTGTAAAGTAAGTGACATTTTTTAGTCTTGATTGCCATGCATTTTGGCAGCCAAATAAAATTATAACTTGTATAATTAACTCAAATTAGTATGGGGGGTAAGAGTTCTTATCCCTTAACTAAGAGGGTTAGGGGTATGTAAGGGAGATTAGTTTTTACAACTTGCATGAGTGTCATCAATAATGCTCCTAGTGGTGGTGGGTGATGCGCATGCCTGATACATTATTCCAAGATAATATATTTAATGAGGTGTTCTTATGCACAGAAACTTTCAGTTTTGTCCAAGCGGGAGAAAAGGTTGACATTGGAGTATTAATAAACTACTCAACTTAAAAAAAAAAAAAACAAAGGAAAGAGTACTATAAACCACAAAACATGCTACTAAGAAAGCACTAAAACTAGTTGAGCATTTGGGTGTCCATGATCACCAACTTACTAGATGGATGCAAGTTGCAGTTGTTCCTCAAACTTCTTTTTCTATAAATCCCCAACATAACTTTTTTGGTAATCACCATACTACAAGGTCTAGCTCCAAACACAACCATGTCTCATCGCTTCATCCCTGTCTTTTCTTTGCTTCTCTTAGTTCTGGCAGCCATCGAGGGAGGAACACAAGCAGTTGAATACACCGTCACCAACAATGCCCTCACCACCCCCGGTGGCGTTATCTTCGGCGACAAAATAGGCGAAGCCTACGGCAAGCAAACACTGGACTCTGCAACGCAATTCATATGGAGGGTCTTCCAGCAGAATTCTCCTGAAGACAGAAAAAATGTGCAGAAAGTGAGCTTCTTCGTGGAAGACATGGATGGGGTGGCATATGCCGACAATAATGAGATTCATCTCAGTTCAAGGTACGTTGGAAGCTACTCAGGGGATTTGAGAAGAGAAATCACTGGTGTGCTGTATCATGAGATGACTCACATATGGCAGTGGAGTGGGAATAGCCATAATGGAGGGTTGATCGAAGGGATTGCTGATTATGTGAGGCTCAAAGCTGGGTATGCACCAAGCCACTGGGTGAAACCAGGTCAGGGAGATAAGTGGGACCATGGCTATGATGTTACTGCTTATTTTCTGGACTACTGTAACGGTCTGAGAAATGGATTTGTGACAGAACTGAACAAGAAGATGAGCACTGGTTATAGTGACGACTACTTTGTGCAGCTCCTTGGGAAGCCAGTGGATCAGCTGTGGAAAGACTATAAAGCCAAATATGGCAATTAATTAGGAAGTGTTGTATTATCTGATTAATAAAAGCTTGTTAGTTTAAGGAATAATTAATATGATCTATGTGTATCATCGTTTGCGTGTCAATGATCGCAGACGACTGTTTATCATGGAAATATGGAATGAATGTTAAGGAATTTCGAAGTTTAAATTTAAATTTCATTTAAATTTTTAATCGAATTTAATTTTTAATAAATACAATTATTCATTTAAAATTTTTAAATCAATACGATTTTTAAGGGGAAAAAAATACAATTCTTCATCCTTGGAACATTTATTATTTAGGATAAATCTTAAAGGTAATTTATCATATAGGTAGCAATAAATATAGTGAAAGCAAATATTCTACCTTGAAGGATATTTTTCACTTGATTCTAAATATATAACACTTTTTAAAATAAAATGTAATATTTATTAAACATTATTAAAAATACCTTAATTTAATTGGTCTTAAAGTTTTTCAAAAAATTTCTTTCAACTTACCAAAAAAATAAAAGTTCTTCAAAAGATAGAGCTCTCCAAACATTTTTGTCACCTATCATTATAATAATTAACTTTTAATAAGATAGCTTTTAAAATTACATTGTGATTTTTTTTAAAAATTAACATTGTTAACTAATTTTAATTTCTCATTTTAGTTTTCATAATTCCTTTAAAAAAAGGTTTTGTATTAAGAGAAGATGGTATATTAGTGTAATTTGCACAGTATAATGGTCCTTCACATATAAGTATCTTTCAATATAAATCTTAAGAAATATATGTATTCGAGATGACAAAATTTAAAAATACTTCATTTTAAAAGATCAAATAAAGAAAATGATTTTATGATGGATTAAGTAGAAAGAGACACCTTTTACGAGGGGAGAAAGTAAGATTTTACTCTGGTATAAATTAATGCTCATCATTTTACATCAAGTTAGGCCAAGAAAAAAGTTAGGATTCTTATGTCTTCTCAAACTGCTTTTATTCAATTGGAGCAATCTGCTTCTGACACAACAATCACAAACGCGGCCCTTGATATGTTGCTGAAGCATCTGAACTTCTTTCTCTATACATTTGAAATTATGAACCATTGACTTCCTCCAATAACAGCGATGTTCATAGTTTCCTCCACTAGCGGTGATAAAAGAAATTAGAAATCACTGGACAATTTAATCCACAAATATTCATAACAACAATAGGAGGACTAAAAGGAATCATGCAACAATAATAATATTAGTCTTATTCCACTAATGTGAGGTCAATTATATGAATTATACAATGCTAATGAGATTTATCAAATACCATATTCTAATAATAAAATGTCATTCTTTATAATTTCTCTTAATATTTTTTTTAGTCTTCCTCTATGCCTTTTGTAGACTTATAGCTATTTGATCAATTCTCCTTATTGGCTTTTCTTACCCTCTTCTTTGCACATACCCAAATCACCTTAAATGATTTTTTACCATCTTCTCCTCGATAGGTGCTGCTTCAACTTTTTTTCATATACAATTATTTTGTATTATATCCAATTTTATATGACTACACATCTATCTAAACATTCTCATCTCTACTACTTCCATTTTATACTCTTGTTGTCCTTTTAAATTCCAACATTCACCATCATATAGCATTATTAGCCTTATAACATTTTGATAAAATTTTCCTTTAAGTTTAGTACATGTCTTACTGTTACAAATAACCCCTGATGCTTTTCTCCACTTTAATCATCCAATTTGTATCACATGCATAACATCTCAATCAATTTCACCATTACTCTATAAAATTGATGCTAAATATCTAAATTTTGACAATTTTAGAATGATTTGCTCTCCAATTTTTATCTCTAAATTATTTTTAACTAGCTTTTTGTTAAATTTGTAATGCATATGTTTTATCCTATTTATATTCAAACGGAAACCTTTTGATTTTAAAGTGTGTCTCTATAACTCACCTTTCGATTTCAAAGTGTGTCTCCATAACTCAAGTTTGACATTGACCTCTTCTCTTGAGTTCTCAATTAAGACTATATCATCCGCGAATGGTGTACACTTTGGAATTTTCTCTTATATATGTTTTGTTGAAACATCTAAAACCAAATTAAACAAATATGGACTCAAGGAAAATTCTCGATGTAAATCTATCCTTATAAGAAAGTCTTTTATCTCACCTCCAGAAATTCTCATATTTGTTGTTACCCTCTCATACATTTCTTTTATGACTCAAATATAAGTCACATGAATCACTTTCTACAACATATTTTTTGGTTCTCTATCATAAACTTTTTCCAAATCAATGAAAATCATATGCAAGTCTATCTCTTTACTCTGGTATCTTTCAATCAAACCCTCTAATAAATAAATATCCTTTGTTGCAGACCATCCTGGCATAAATGCAAATTGGTTTTTTGAAATACATGACTCTTTTCTTAATTTATGCTTAATTACTTTTTCCCAAAATTTCATGATGTGACTCTTTTGCATAATTTTAAATATCCCCTTATTTTTGTATATAGATATCAAAGTGTTCTTTCTTCATTCCTTTGACATTTTCTTAAACCTTAAATTCTCATTAAATAACTTAGTGAATCCCAAAAACCCTTTTTCTCTTAAGTACTTCAAATTTTGATAGGAATACTATCATAACTAAGATTATTAATCAATCAATTAATTAACATTTACATATTCATATAGACAGGCCCTGAGCTTTTAGAAAGATGATGCAAGTGAAGAAATCATACCAGAAATATGAACATGTAGCATTCATTGAGTTACATTCGATTATGGTTTGAAGTACCTGTACATGTAAGCATATGTTAGTAGGGAAGCCCAATTATGTGAAGGCCTGAAGTGCCTAGGGGTCCAGAGTATGGTTCCACTAGTCTAGTCCGCACTGTACTTATTTCACTCTTGATCTTGATACAGTGATAGTTTTATCATAGTAGTTCCAGAATATGTCGTTCTTTCTCTTCGCTCTGACTCTGTTTGCTGATAGTGTTTCCTGTGTCAGATTCCATTGAATATAATCCTTGTTTGTCTCCGTGATGTTGGCGACGACATTTCTCTATGCATCGTGTTGCTTGCTTCAGTATGAGTCCCACATCGCCCCAACTTCTCCAGCCTCTATTGTTTATATGGCTGAAGTGCACCCACGGGAGCGTCCCTTCGGGGACATCCGATAAAATTGGGATGATACAGAGAAGATTAACATTAACATGGAATCTGGAATAAAAGGATGTTAGATTATATATGAACCTTGCATCAAGATCTTACGTATTTGACCGTTAATGATTCAGATTCGCTTTCTGCCTGCATTAAATCTTACCCTTTTTTGTGTTTCCCTGGTCATGTTTCAAGGATTGTTAGTTAATTGTTCCTCTAAAAAGAAAAAAGCAAAGATTCCAACAAATACATTGGTGCTCTGTTAGCAGGATCTTCGTCCTTATATTTTTCCTATGTCTTATCTTGTAGGAACCTGATTGGCGTTGGAGACTTGAGATTTGGAGTGGTATTCATGACGTACCTGCATCCAACTTAGTTGACAATGACATTAATTTGATGGCTTTAAAGGTATGTGTGAGTTTGGGTGTGTGTACACAGACACAAATATCCTGCTATAACCGTTTGTTTCAGGGCTCGGTCATTCAGCATCCAAAGATGCATGATTATAGTCTTTAGATGTAACATGTAAGTCGGTGTATGCTTACTTTGTCAATGGGGTGAATAGTTTTGTTTCTTCTATATCTCAAAATGTAGAACTAATTTGGTTTTTTTTACATTTTGTTATATTTATTAGGATGACTGTTAAGTCGTTATGAGCCATGTTTTAAATGTAAGCTGAGTTTTTTCCCCCTTCTTGTTTGTTAGTTGACTTTTATAATTGTTAGAATGACTGTTAAGTTGTTACGAGCTATGTTTGAGTTTTTTTTTTTCCATTTATGTTAGTTGGCTCTTATATTTGTTGCCAAACTGAATTAAAGTAGCATGTTTGATATATTTCATGTAGTATGTGCTACATTTCATTGTAGCTTGTGAAAATCGATTTGTTGTTTTGAAGTCCTTATAGCATTTGAAATGTCTAACAAGTTTTCTAAGTCTACTGCTTTCTTAGATAATTATAGAGTTAAAATCCCGTGCATTTTCTGTGTCATGTGTAATAAATGGGGTTTTATTATCAAATAAATCACTACTATTGTGGTCAAGAGAATTTAAACTGAAGACTTGCCAACATTATACTATGTGGGATCTGTGAAGTCTTAAGATAATTGATTCTAAACTAACTGTGTCACGCAAGCATATGAGTAGTGGCATCTTACGATAATTGAAGAAACCTGGAATTTTTTCCACTATAAAGTCATTGCTCTCTGAGATGAGCATAAAAATGGTCCTGTTGAGGTGTATCTTCCTGCTATCTATGACAGTCCTAAGGTTCAGCTGCTTGTTCAGGAGGTACATGAAGGATTTGTTTCATGATTCTCTTCGATTTGGTGCTGCCAAAATGATAAGGTAAGACTACAGATCAGAGGCTTGCATTTTAACATGATGTTATGTGATTTCTGTGTTTGCTCACCTTTGGTTCCACTGCAAGATTTTCAGCAATTTACAATTGCTGGTTTAACATTCTAATGTATAGCCCAAAAACTTTCAAGCATCAACATAATGCTTTTTTTACTTAGCAACTCACTGTTGGAAATTTTATAATTAGAAGTTAACTTTAAGTGATGTACATTTTTTCTATAGTTTTCTGTAATGCCATAGCAATCAATTAAGAAAACTTTTTCCTTCTCCGATGTTTTCATCTCTCAGATTTCCATTTCAAAATTAGACCCATGATATCTATGATTTGGAATTGCTGACTTTCCTTTGGGACTGATATAGCAAACCCTTATCTCATTTTTGTAGGATTTAAGTTAGGATTTGAGACTATCTTGAACTTTGATTTGACATGTGTTCCTCTGAGTGTTGGTTGGGGGGGGGGGGGCGCGGGCGGCGGCAGCGGCAAGATTGAGGCTACATTCTGGCCTGATCTTCTTTTCAATTGGGGCTTCTCCTTTCCTTTAAACCTATATTTGCTTTGTTTCAACACATGTGCCTTAACCTTATTGTGTTTCCATGTATTACTGTGTTCTTTTGTTGGACCATTACTTCTAGTAGTAGCTAACTATTTTTACTGAAATTGCTTGGTTGCAAATATTGGAAAATAGAAGAGTTCGCCTAATGTACTTTCTAGGTAGTAGTTTTCAAGAAAATTAATTTATCAAAAAGTCAATTTTTCTTATTATGAACCAAAATTTTGAATTAATCTCAATAACATATCAACATTTTGCAAGATACTAATAATGGATCCAAGGTTCTAAAGGTAGTATAATTAAAATGCTAAATTATTCAAATGCTTGTTAAAATAATATGCCTTAATTTGACACTCATTTTTAGGATTTTTACGCTAGCATATCAGTTTTTAATGCTTATTTTTTTTCCATTTTATATTGACGAATTAATATTTACTTAAAAATTGGAATTCTTGCACCTATTTTTCTAACTCATTTTTAGGAGATTTATATCACCTTTTTAGTTTTTCAAGCTTATCTTTTCCCATTTCATAATAATAAAGGAAATTTCAGTTAAAAATTGAAATTGTTGCACTCAGTTTTTGACAATCATTTTCAATAGTTTTATACTGCTATTTTAGTTTTTTTACACTCATCTTTCTCATTTCACACTGATAAAGAAAAATTCACTTATAGATATCAACTCTTGACTTGAGTAATTTTATGCTTATCTTTAGTATTTTTACACAATTATTTCAGCTTTTGACACTCATTTCCCCATTAGAAAGGGGCAATTCAATTGGAAAAAAAATAATTGTGTTGGTAACTTAAGTGAATGTTAACTCATCCAATGTGAGAGGTGAGAAGATGGGTGTCAAAAACTAATATGGTAGTGTAAAACTCCTAAAAATGAATGTCAAATTAGGGCATGAGAATGTATTATTTTAGAAAGGAATTTGAGTAATATATCATTTCAATTATACTGACTTAAGAACTTTAGATTCATTATTATCATTTTGCAAAGTGTTGGTATGCTATTAGGATCAATTCGAAATTTTGGTCTATAATTGCCATTCCACCATTTTATTTTTTTGGAATTTCAAATTATTTTTTTAAAAATAATTAAATTATGTTTTCATGTTAAAAATATAAATATACTTTTTATTAATGAAATGAATTGAGAAATCAATGATAATTTTAAAAAATTGAGAAGTGAAAATTTTCAAGATTTTCCTCATGAAGTAAAATTTTTCAAATTAGGTCCAACTTTCAATAAACTTTTATATATTTTTTTTAAACTAAGTAAAAAATAATTATCTATTTCTTGAAAATTTTTATTTTTTTTTATTTTCTCCATATCAAGTAACCTCAAAGTTTCACATTTAAAAATAATAAAAAATTGTTACAAATAAAAATTAAAAAATAGAAGTGTACCAAGTGACTTGAATTATTTTTGTGGTATGATAAGCCCAATCGAAAGCCAATTATAAGCTCTTGCTCTCGTTACCAGTTTCGTTAGTTACCTCATTCCTGTTAAAGCAAGCAACATGTGTTAATCTTTGTGATTACAAATTGTGATTCAAATTCCTTGTGATGTTGAGTTGGTTCTTGCACACATGTGCTGCTGTACGTAGGATTTATCTAGTTAATTTTACCACTTTCTATATCCGTATGTTTTTTTATAAAAATTTTTAGTCAAAATTTTATTTTCATAAAAATTATTTCGTCAACCAAAACATCAAAATACTATAGGAACTCCATTTTTAAATTTCCAAGGAGGCAAGGACTATGTTCATACCAACTTGGACCCGTTGGCAAAAAAACAACAACAATTTGGATCCTCTTTTGATCTCAGGCTCAGCTATCAATATTTATCTCACGTTAAAAATTCAAAAATCGTTCATCTGTATTAAAATATATTATTTCATTGAAATAAATCAGTGCATTTTAATAATTCAGTTGTAAATTTAGGCCATCATAATTCGAGAGCACATTCGGTACCGTGCTCATTAGTTTTCAGGATCGTCTAGATGTGAACGGTCCTGATTTAATTATATTTAATTATTATATTTTTAATATATTTTTATTTTATTAAATAAAAAATTTAAAATAAATATAAGTTTATAATTATTATTTTTTAAAAAAATAATATTATTATATAAAAAAATTAAAATAATAAATCATAAATCATAAATTAGGACCGTCCAAATTTGATTGATCCTGAAACGGATGATCACGGTGCTCATCAGTTTGTGATGAGCACTCCATGTGCTCTCTCATAATTCATTCTCACCTTCCACTTACCACCTACCATGTTCTCGATTTCGATGATGCAAAATGGTTCGCAAAATCCAACATTTTTCCAGTGGCAAATCCGGTCTTTATGGTAAATCAATGAATAGAAGTCTCGATTCCAATTGCTGGTACTACCAACTGCTGAAGCAACATCCATCATTTTTCAGGTTAAAAAAAAATTCCAACATTTTTAACTCGTTGAAAATGATAGGTCTCCACACTGCTTCCCCATCCATTGTAGGAAAGTACATACATTCCATTTCCAAGCACTGTGGTCCACACGCTGTCCTCGTACTTCTAACTTCCCCATCTTCTCACCACGTGCAAATCAGGTTCAATGCATCCCCAGCTTCCCTGTTGAAAAGTCTCTTCACTGCTTTCCCCGTCAACTTTGGAGAGGGATAGGGATTCTATTTGTGTTTTTCAAGCACCATGGTTCTTACTTCCTTCCACTCCTTAAAATTCTGCTACAACCACTCCTATTGTTTATCATCGCCGGCATCATCGGCCACTGTGGTTGCCCGGAATGGCTTTTACGGAGTTTCGTCCGCTGGATGAGAAGTCGCTGATTGAATACATAAAGGCTACACCTTCCCTTTCTTCACAACTTGGGAATAAATTCGATGACTTGATGGTTAAGGAAATCGGAGATGGCAACCTTAACTTCGTCTACGTTGTCGTCAACTCCGCCGGTTCTTTCGTCCTCAAACAGGCAAGCACTTCACTTTCATCCAATTTTTTATCGAAATTTTTTATAGACAAGTTTGTGGGTATTGAGGATTTCGTCTCGTTTTGTTAATTCAATTGCCTTCTTGAGGAGGAAGAAGAATAAAAAAGTTTGAATTGACTCCAATTGTCCCACCATATAGGCTCTTCCCTACATTCGTTGCATAGGCGAATCATGGCCTATGACAAAGGAGAGAGCATATTTTGAGGTTCTGGCACTTGAAGAACACGGCCGCTTGAGCCCCGAGCATGTCCCTCAAGTTTATCATTTTGACAGTACCATGTCTGTAATTGCCATGCGTTACCTGGAACCTCCACACATAATCTTAAGAAAAGGGCTGATTGCTGGAATTGAGTATCCATTACTGGCCGAACACATGGCGGATTACATGGCAAAGACACTGTTCTTCACATCTCTCCTTTTTCGAACAACTATGGAGCACAAAAGAGATGGTAATCCACACCCCCCCCCCCCCAAAAGTTTTCTTTCTTTATTGCTTCACACGCTATATTTATTTAGGCTAATTTTGTGTCGGAAAGAGGAGTTCACCTTGTCAGTTGTCTGTACTTGCTTATTTGCGTTCTATAATTTAACTTATGCTCATACTTTGGTTTAGAAAAACTGATACGGCAAGTAATAATCTCCTTTGCGATTATAAGATTATAGATGGGTTATTATGAGTTAATGAATTAAGTGCTTGTAAGCCTAAATGCATATTGTCTTTATGCAGTTGCCAAATTTTGTGGGAACGTGGAGTTATGCAGGCATACTGCACTGGTTGTTTTTTCTGACCCTTATAGAGTTTCTCAATATAATCATTGGACTGCTCCTTATCTTGATCATGATGCTGAGGCTATTCGAGGAGACAATCTGTTGAAGCTTGAAGTTGCTGAGCTGAAGTCCAAGTATTATGACTAGTACAAACTTCTCATGAAATGAAGCAGTTATGTTGCTTTAGTTTCTTCTCTAATGACAATTTATATTCCTGTAGGTTCTGTGAGAGGGCCCAGGCTCTGATACATGGAGATCTACATACTGGTTCTGTCATGGTTACACAGGAATCGACTCAAGTTATTGATCCAGAATTTGCATTTTATGGACCAATGGGTTTTGATGTAGGAGCATTGCTGGGAAACTTTATTTTGGCTTTCTTTGCTCAAGATGGACATGCTGATCAAGCGAATGATCGAAAAGTAGGTCCTAGATTCCTGGCTTTATATAACTGTGAACTCTTTTAGCCCAACACTAGCAACATGACTAGGTTGAAACTTGCTTTGATTTCTTTCTTGACTGGTATTGTAGCGTTCATCCACTGTGTTATCTTAATCTTTATTAGGTTGTAATTTTCCTTTTAGTCAAGGTATTGTCATTGCATAAGAGGAAAAATGACATGATGAAACTTGGGATGTACTAATCATTGAAGGGGAGAAAAGCTCATAGGACTTGTCCTAACACACTATGTCTTGCAGGCATATAAGGAGTGGATTCTTAAGACAATTGAAGACACATGGAATCTTTTTCACTATAAATTCATTGCACTCTGGGAGGAGTGTAAAAATGGTCCTGGTGAGGCCTATCTTCCATCAATTTATAACAATCCTGAGGTTCTGCTTCTTTTACAGAAAAGATACATGGCAGATCTGTTTCATGACACTCTTGGATTTGGTTCTGCCAAAATGATAAGGTAAGACTAAAGATAATAGATTCTTATTTTTACCATCATGATATGTAACTTCCATGTTTGCATAGTTTGGGGTTTATCTATCTGACTTTTTTAGTTATGTTTATAGAACGGCAAAATGTTATATTATTATCTTTGAAGCTTGGAAAAGAATTTGAATAAATTGTTGAGTGAGTTTCATTGTTGTTCAAATTTCATGGTGGATGTAAAGTCTGGACTGGCATATTGCCTAATGTTAGTTGAGCAATTATATTGCAAAAGAGTTGGTCCTTAATGTGAAGCGATTGTATAAAAACATGAAAATCGTTGTTTTAGGCAGCCTGGCTAACATTCTCCTTTTCTGACTGACAGGAGAATTGTTGGTGTGGCACATGTGGAAGATTTTGAATCCATTAGTGATGCTAGTAAACGAGCTACTTGTGAACGTCGGGCACTTGATTTTGCTAAGACGATTCTCAAGGAAAGAAGAAAGTTTGAAGGAATAACTGAAGTCGTTGCAGCTATTCGGCAATTCTAGTCATAAAAAGGTTTTGCAGATGCATATTCTCTGCTCCTGCAAAAAGGAGCAGAGAGCTGCTGCTTGTAAGATATGCCCATTAGATTAATCCCATGATTATCATGATACCACGTTAATCAAGAATGCACTCTGTTTCACTGCATCCTCTTCCTGTTGTTCACGGTGTTCCTCTTTGGTTGAAACTCTGCATCTTTAGAATGCCAGGCCAATTGGGTCACTGGGTAAAAGAATAACTGCTGCATCCGAATGCCACCCATAGAATTCGTAGAGAAGGTCTGAGAGAGAGTGCTTTTCATTGGTTCACTAACACACCTCATGACTTGTTGTAAGTGTTGCTTTTGATAATCACCTGAAAGTGATGTAGAAAAGTTCGATTTGTTGATTAGCCTAGACATGAAACCACCACCTTTGTCTGTCCAGTGGACCTGATGCAAAGCCTCTCTTAGAAAGTCCTGACAAGAAACTATTCCAACACCACAGGGAACTAGCTGTACAGAGATTGGAGAAAAACGAAGGAGCTGCCAGCAGGAATGAGTGACAGAAGAACATAACGAATGAAGGGATAGGATGCTGCAAAAGAGAGGGCATTCTTAGTTGACATGATGTGGTATCATGGTAGTTATAGGATTAATCTGATGGTCATATTTTACTAGCAGTATCTCCCCACTGTATTTTGCAGGAGCATAGGTTTCTTATCCAAGTTTTGCTGCTTGTACTTAATATGAGATCTACGCACCGTGTGACTTTCTTATTCTCACCGTTATCTATGAACAACGTGCTGGAGTAAGCTTGATACTCAATAATCAATCTTTTATGTTCTATTGTCTTGTTCATGTGAATGGAAGAATCTGGTCGATGAAGGCATTGGAAAAGTGATCAGAGTCTTTACTGTTTTTAATCTTTTGTGGATTGCTTGGTTGTACAAGTATCAGCAAAAAGGCGTAAGCTTTTGTTCCAAGTCACCAGTTTCACTCCTTCTATACTAAATTGAGAAACATTATATATATAAATATAATTAAATTGAGGAACATTTTATCTGTAATGGATTAAATAAAGGAAACGATTCTATGTAAAAGATTATATTGAAAAATATACCAGATAAAATAAGATTTGATTAATAGTGATATAAAAAATATTAATGGACAATTTAATCCGGAAATAGGAGGACCAAACAGAATCACGCAACAACGGTAAATTTAGAAAATGAAAGGATGGGAGAAGCAACTAAATTTGTAATTTTATATATACATTTTGATAGTGTAATTTTTATATATAGCTGAATGTCGTTTAGTTCCAAAAAAAAAAAAAAGGAGCAGCTGATTGTCGTTTTCTCGGAGTAAAGCTGTCGTATGATATCCTGCTAGTCCGCACTGTACTCATTTCTCTCATTAAACCGTGCAAATACAGTGATCGATAGGATGGTCTCCAGAATATTTTCTTTTTTCTACTCTCTGTGTTTGCTGATACTATTCTCTCTCTCAGATTTCAACCAATATAATCCTTCTTTATCTCCGTAGTGTTGGTGATGTTGGGCGTGATTTTTCTTCTTGCTTCAGTATGAGTCCCACATCGCTCGAACTTCTTATGGCTTCATCGTTTATATATTTGAAGAGCAGATGTTAGAGCGTCCCTTCGGGGACATCCGATAAAATTGGAACGATACAGAGAAGATTAGCATGGCCCCTGCGCAAGGATGACACGCACAAATCGAGAAATGGTCCAAATTTTTTTGAGAATTCATCTCCGACTTTGTTCCGTTCTAGGTTTTTCCTGAGAAGCAGCTCTTCTAAAGCAAAGAAGGGGTGATGTGGAAAAAGAATATAAGCGGTGGTAATTTTCGTTTCACAGTGTGAATCCAAGAAATTGTAAAAAATTTTAGCTAGGGTAACGAAGAGAAGAACATTATTCAGATTGCTGCCTACATCTGGAACAAAAGGATGTTAAACTCAGAAATTCATCTCCGGTCACAAAGTCTTATGCATTTGACAGTTAATGATTCAGATTCATTTTCTGCCTGCATTAAATCTTACCCTTTTTGCTATTTACCTGGTCATGTTTCCCATTGAGACTACGTTTGAACCAAATAACATAGGATTTTCTACTTTTATGAGTCCTTATAACATTCAAGCATTTGACCCATCTATAAACTTTCCTAAATCTGCTGCCTTTTTGCATGATAATATATTTAAACTCCTGTGCATTTTTAGTTATCAAATGAATTTCTATGATTGTGTTCAAGACAAGGAACTCTGGGTGTTAATATTGACGAAGTGACAACATCATACTAAATGAGTGGATTCTTAAGACAATTGAAGGAACGTGGAATCTTTTTCACTATAATTCATTGCTTTCCAGAAGGGGCATAAAATGGGTCCTGGTGAGGCATATCATCCTTTAATCTATGAAAATCCTGAGGTTTAGCTGTTTGTACAGAAGAAATACGTGACAGATTTGTTTGATGATTCTCTTGGATTTGGTGATGCCAAAATGATAAGGTGAAACTACAGAGCAGATACCTGTATTTTTATCATGATGTCATGTGATTTCTGTGTCTTCTCACTTTTGGTTCCATTGCAAAATTTTTAGCAATACACAAATTCTGGTTTAACTTTCCAATGTATTGGAAGACTTTCAAGCATCAAGAAAGTACTTTTTTAACTGAGTAGCTCACTGTTGGAAATTTTGTAATTAGATAACTTTAAGTGACACACATTTTTGCTATAGTTTTCTGTATAATGCAAAATTATAATTAGATAACTTTAAGTGAGTAGCATCAGCATCGTGATTTTTTAACTGAGTAGCTCACTATTGGAAATTTTATAATTAGATAACTTTAAGGGACACACACAAATTCTGGTCCTGATTTCTGTATATCTTCTGCCCTGTTTTATATGGTTGTTTAATACAGTAGTTACTAATATCTATAATCTAATTTCTCTCACGCAATCTCTATGACCTTGCTAGTATTCTGCCGCATTTTGTTATAAAACTCACGTGCTTTGAACTGATGCAACTATTACATTCTCAACTCTGCTGCTTACTCAATTTTTGCGTTGTGATTTCCACTATGTTTTAACCGAATGACATGGGATTTTATACTCTCATGAGCCCTTATAAGATTGAAGCACTTGAACCGTCCATCTATTAAGTTTCCTTAATCTGTTACCTCTTTGCGTAATTATAGATTTAAACTCCCTTGCATTTTCTGTAATCTGATTAATCTCTATGACCTTGCTAGTATTCTGCAGTATTTTGTTATAAAACTCACGTGCTTTGAACTTATGCAACCATTACATGCTCAACTCTGCTGCTTACTCAATTTTTGCGTTGTGATTTCCACTGAGACTATGTTTGAACCAAATGACATAGGATTTTCTACTCTCATGAGCCCTTGTAACATTGAAGCATTTGAACCATCCATCTATTAAGTTTCCTGAATCTGTTACCTCCTTGCGTAATTATAGATTTAACCTCCCTTGCATTTTCTTTTATCTGATGACTCACTGCCATTATGGTCAAGAGAAGGAACTCTGAGTGTTTATATTGAAGCAGTGACAACATTTTAAATTGTGCGCTGCATTTTCATATAGCTTGGGTCACACTATGTGCTACACACTAAAGATTTTTGGAGCCCTTGGTGTTACAGGTGCTTTACATGCTATTAATAACTATAAAATATTGACTAGGAAAGAATTTGAATAAATTCATCTTTCAATGAAAAATTGAGACCATTTGTAAGTGAATTTCATTGTTTCAATCTCTCAGTAGATGTTGAAATGTGTAACAATACTTAGCTTGATATTTATTGATTGCATGGTTGCAGAAATGTCATCCTAGGCCCCGTTTGGTTATCATTATGGAAAATAATTCCTTTTTAACTGCACGACAATGGAAATGTGAAATATCTATGGTCAAAAGTGGATTCTTAAGATAATTGAAGACACTTGGAATCCTTGTCTCAGATAAATTCGTTGCACTTTAGGAGGAGCATAAAAGGGGTCCTGGTGAGGGCCATCTTCCATCAGTTTATAATAGTCCAGAGGTTCAGCCACTTGTACAGACGAGATACACGAAAGATCTGTTTTATGACACTCTTGGGTTTGGTTCAGCAAAAATGATAAGGTAAGACTAAAGATCAGATATTCCTATTTTGACCACAATGATTTATAACTTCCATGTTTGTATAGTTTGGAGTTTATCCTAAAGATCTATCAAGTCTGGACAAGCATATTGCCTAACGTTAGTTGAGCAATTATATCATAAAAAATTGGTCCTTAATGTGAAGTGATTGTATAAACTTGAAAATCTTTGTTTTAGACAGTTTGGTTAACATTCTCCTTTTAATTATCTGCCTGACAGGAGAATTGCTAGCAAGGCGCATGTTGAAGATTTTGATTCCCCTAGTGATACTAGTAAGCATGCTGCCTGCGAACGCCATGCACTTGACTTTGCTAAGATGATTCTCAAGGAAAGAAGGAAGTTTGAAGGAATTAATGACGTTGTTGCTGCTATTTAGCAATTCTAGTCATAGCAAGATTTTGCTGTCTATACCTCAATCATAGTGGGTTTTTTCAATGCGTGATCTCCTATGTAGTGCATGACTTTCTTATTGTCAATGTTATGCAAAATCAACAATATTAGAGCACATACCCTCTCACCTATTCCTTAACATGTGCTGAAGTAAGCCATATACTCAATAATCAATCTTTTGTATTTTATTGTTTTCTGATGTGAGTGCAAGAATCTTGTGTGGTGAAGACATTGGAAAAGTGCTCAGAATCTTCACTATTTTTACTCTTTTATGGATTCCTTAGTTGTACAAATATCAGCATAAGCTTTTGTTCTCGTCACCAGTTACACTCCTCTCTGAGTACTAAAACCCACATGATGTATGTTTCTTTGCTTCCCTCTAGAAGATCGGGATCTGTCTGAGATCTGTTTGTAGTGTTAAATCAAAGCAATATCGGTTAGTCTTTGTGATTGCCATGCATTTTGATAGCAAAATGAAATTACCACTTCCATTGGTGTCACCAAGCATGCTGCTCATAGTTGTGAAGAACATACAAAGTTGTCACTGCCAAAGAATGTTGATTTAATTGGTAAGGATTTCTCTCATATCTTCCAAAAGTTGGGTTCTAGTTTTACTGCCAATGTAAAGATTTTGTTGTTAAGTAATCAGTGCTTGTATTTGTAAGCACTTTCTAAGCTATGAGATCCATTTTTACCCCAGTGAGTTCTTGAGATTTTATTCACTTGAACTTTTCTTGATGAAAAAAGAAAGAGAACATTATGTCATTCCTGCTTTGTGAATATAACAAGGTTATGGATATAGAAGTAATATTTCTATAATGTTTAATGATCTTGTTTCTTGTGATGATGCTATGTTTGAACTTGAGATTCAATTCACCTCTTTATTGATTAAAAGAAGAAAGAAAATTGTCACCCCCCTCCTTGAGAATAACAAGGTTATGGATATAGAAATAATACTTCTACCATGTTTAATGAATTTTGTTTCTAGTGATGATGCTATGTTTGAGTTGGAAATATGGAATGCAAGTTGGTTTATTGTCTTAATTTATAAGAATTGCCAATTTTAAATTTATATTCCGTTTAAATTTTGAAACAAAATTAATTTTTAACAAGATAAAACTATTCACTTATTCCTGGAGAAAAAAAGGAAAACACAACTCTCCATAAAAAGGTCTGTCAATGTAAATTCATATTATAAATGAGAGTCTAGCAGATTAAAAAAATATGTAGAATGATTAAACATCCTTATCCTTTTAAAATTTCTATCTTAAAACAATTTTATACAATATTTTTCCGCAAGAAGTTGTTCATCAATCTTGCGGCATTTAGGATAAATCATGAAGGTGATTTACTTCATATCTGATACTAAACATTGTGAGAGCAAATACGAGAATGTGATTCGCACACGTGTTTTAACAAAAATGTCAACTTTTACATATTCTTCTATAATACAGACTAATAATTCGTTATATGTGTATATATATATATATAAAACGAATATGAATGTTTTTCAAATTGATAGAAGAATATTTGCTAATATATTTGGAGAGACAAAATTAAAAAAAAAGTTATTCTTTATACATTAAATAGAGAAAACGATGCCACTAAGGATTGAATTGAGAAACGTCCTTTTATGGGGGGGCCAAATTAGGATTTTAATCTGGTATAAAGTAAAGCTCATATTGAAGATATTACAATTATATAATTGGGAAAAAAAAGTTAGGATTGTTATATTTTCTCAAATTGCTGTTCCTTAAATGGAGCATTCTGCTCCAGTGCTTCCGACTCAACTGTCACAAATACAGCCCTCTATGATAACTTTAAAAGCATAAAAATATTTGTCCAAGAGGAAAGCATAAAATTAGAAGGACCAAATAGAATCATGCAAAGTGGTAAATTTTGAAAATGGAAGAATAGGATTATCCCACAATATATGTATGTACGTATATATCTCCGAAATTTCAATTTAAACAAAGCATTATCACAAGCAACACCATCATTAGTCATTACTAATATATAATTTTATATCAATATTTCATGACCCCCATGTATTAGAGAAGTCCAGTTATACGAAGGGCCAAGAGTTGGAGATCCAGAGCAGAGTCTACTTATATTACATGCAGCCGCATGTCGTTTTTATATGTCTCTGCTGTCGTATGATGGATGACATATATAGCTGAAAAGCAACGTGTTCGTTTCTTGAACTAGTACAGTGATCGATCGAAAAGTTTCCAGCATATTTTCTTCTTTGCTCTGCCCGTGTGTTTACCGATACTACTCTGTGTGAGATTACATAAAAAACAATCCTTTGTCTTCGTGACGGTGGCCACGACTTTTGCCTAGGCATGTGGTGTTGCTTCACTACGAGCCCCACATCGCGCAAACTTCTCCTAGCTCTATTGTTTATATAGAAGAAGCACACAACACGGCTCGTCCCTTCGGGGACATCCGATAAAATTGGAACGATACAGAGAAGATTAGCATGGCCCCTGCGCAAGGATGACACGCACAAATCGAGAAATGGTCCAAATTTTTTTTCCAAAGTTCGTCTCCGATTTCCGATGATCTCTCCCCTGAGATACAGCTTTGCTCAAGCGGAGAAGGGGTAATGGGCAAAGATTCTAAGCTGGGGTAGTTTTCGTTTACAATGTGAATGCAAGAAATTATCAGAAATTTTAGTTAGGGTAACGAAGAACACCATGCATTTCATTGTAATCACAGTCACTGTAATATTTTGATTCAGGCGTTGATGGAAATTTTTGAAATTGAGAAGCTTCCTTTAGCGTTTTGGTTTCTTACTTTTGGACGTAGCGGTTTCCTTTTTGTCAATTGCTTAAAACTGCCTAACATTTTCCGATGATGTTTGTTGGTTCTCCCTCATATTCGTTGCTTGGGCCAATCATGGCCAATTGCAACAGGAAACAGCATATTTTGAGGCACTGGCTCTTAAAGAACATGATCACTTAAGCCTGGAGTTTGATCACAATTGAATAAACTTGGAATCTTTCTCACTTTAAAGTCATTGCTGTCTAGGACAAGCATAAAAAGCAGTCCTGGTGAAGTATATCTTCTTGCAATCTGTGATGATCCTGAGGTTCAGCTGCTTCAACAAAAGAGATACATGACAAATGATAAGGTGAGAATCGGTTCATCATTCTCTTGGATTTGGTGCTGCCTAAATGATAAGGTGAGACTGCAGATCCGAGACATTTATTTTTATCATGATGTTATGTGATTTCTGTGTTTTTCACCTTTTGGTTCCATTGCAAGATTTTTGGCTGTACAAAAGTTCTGGTTTAACTTTTCAATGTATGGGGAAAGTCTTTCAAGCAGTAACATAGTGCTTTTCTAACTGAGCAGCTTACTATTGGAAATTTTATAATTAGATAACTTTAAGTGACACACATTTTACCTATTCTTTTCTGTGTAATTGCCATAGTCATCAATTAAGAATTTATTCCTTCTCCAACCATTGTTTTTGTCTCTCACATTTGTACCCTTGCAACTTTCGTATAGCTTTACTATAGCTTGCACAACTTTACATATATAAATAGGACAACAGCAACCTTAATTTAAGTGATTTTGTAAAGGCAAGTGCCAGAAATTCACTTGACGGACCTTGGAAAATCTATATGTAATGGTTATCAGTCATTACCCATAGGAGGGCCCTGGCATTACCTTCTTCTCATGGTCTTGATATGCTTGATGATCAAACAAACACCTTAGAAGATAAAGAGGAAATTGATGAATTGCTTACTAATGATTATTTTTATGATGTTGCATTTCAGGATGAAATGGTTAGATACCATAGGATTAAACTTATGCTAAAAGTTGGTTAGACATTGATGTATTTTATGAAGGGTGATTATGTTATCATGAGTTTTTTAATCTGATTTCAGTTTTCTATATATATTAGCATCAGTTATATTTTATAGTTTATTAAATTGTGCGCTACATTTTCATATAGCTTGGACCATACCATGTGCTACACAATAAAGCATTTTCGAGCCCTTGATGTTACATGTGCTTTACATGCTATGAATAACTATAAAATATCAACTGGGAAAAAATTTGAATAAATTCATCATTCAATGAAATATTGAGACTGTGTAAGTGAATTTCATTGCTTCCATCTCTTGGTAGATGCTAAAGTGTGTAGCAGTACTTGGCTCTGATATTTATTGAGAAATTGTGTTATGCACTAGTTGTTCTTTAATGTGAAATGAGTGTATGATATAAATAAGTACTTGAAAATCCTTGTTTTAGGCTTTGTTCTTAATTATTTGATTGACAAGAGAATTGTTGGTGTGGACATGTTGAGGATTTTGAATCCATTACTGATGCTAGTAAACGAGCTACCTGTCATCGTGGGGCACTTGATTTAGCGAAGTTGAATCTCAAGGAAAGTCGGAAGTTTGAAGGAATTACTGAAGTTATTTCAGCAATTCGCTAATTTAAGTCATGGCCTCATGGGTTCATGCCAGGGTTTTGCTATCTATACTTCAATGGAATATTGAGTTAAATACACTGAAAACTGATCAGAATATGAACTGTTTGTATTACTTATTGATTGATTGTTTGGTTTCAGTTTCAGAAATGCCATCTCAAGCTTCTTCTCTATCCACCAGTTTCATTCCTTCTTGTACAATATTCACTCGGGGTATGTTATGTTGCATCCCGCTAGAAGCTTAGGGTCTGTCTAAGATCTTTTATTTAGTATGAAAATAGTGTTGAAGAAAACTGCCAATGGGCAATTCAAAATCATGGAATTAGAAGGACCAAGCAGAATCATGCAAAGTGGTAAGTTTTGAAAATGATAACAGGATTATATTTCACCACTATATATATAGTGGATGTCTCAAATCCCAACTTAAACAAAGTATTATCACAAGCAACATTATAATTTGTCATTGCTATTGCTAATATATAGTTATATTTCTACAGTCATGACCCCCACATACTAAAGAAACAGAGGATAGAAGATTTTTAATGTCGGGCATCATTGAGAATGTTCAAGCTGACGATGATGCAAATTGTAGCACCATTTTTTTTTTGCGGTCAAAATGGCAATAATCACAAAGACTAGCCAATCTTCTTGTGCTTTTGACATTGAGAGATGCAAGATCGATAAATTTATGCTGATATCTCTCCTACAAATCAATTATCAATTAACAAAAAAGAAAAAAGTTAAAACTCAATATCAATTTTTTATTGCCTTCACATGGTACAATAAGTCACACGCGTGCAGGCATTTGAGTTATTATTTAGAACTTTATAAACCATTAGAGGGAGGGCAAACATGTATTAATTCTAATGATATATATAAGTCATTTTTAATTAATTCATATAAATATAAAAATTTGTTAATGGCCTCAAATTTTTTTGAAAATTTTTATAAATTTTTAAAATTACCCTTATTTGAACTTATTAAATTCTAACACATTTTAATGACTCTCTGTTAATCCCTTTTCACTTAACTATTTTAATCATTCCCTCTCTTATAACTATGAAAGGCAAATTTGGAGACAAATAATTCTTTAATACTTCATTGATTCTCTGAAATGATTTAAATTAAGTACCAACAATTATTTCTAGAATATGATTTACATATACGATCGGAGGTTGTGGCATTCATTCAGTTCCCTCTGTTCATCCACTTTTCGGCTGTGGTTTTAATTTTTACTGTTTGAGGTCCATTTTTTTTTCTTGCCTCCGTGTTTGAATTCCTTCTTAGCAATAGGCCGAAAAACCCAAAAAACAGAAACAGTACTTGTTCCCAAATGTTAGAAGGGAAGCCCAATTATGTGAAGAGCCTAGGGTTAGAGGTCCAGAGTCAGAGTCCACTTATACATACACACACACACACACACACAGATTCCTACAAAAACAAAACAATATATATATATATACATACACAGATAGCTGAATGTCGTTTACATATACTACTGAAGTCGTATCATATATAGCTAGTCAGTGCTGTACTCATTTCTCTCCAGAGCTAATTACATTACAGTAACAGCTATGATGCAAAGATGATTAGTATGGACCTGACGACATGCACAAATCGAGAAGTGGTCTATATTTTTTTCCTAAAATTCATCTCCGTCTTCATTCCCTTGGTTTTTTTTCTTTTTCTTTTTTCCTGAGGGTTAAGCACTCAGTTTCATTTTCTGCCTCCATTAAGTCTTACCCTTTTTTACCTTTTCTGGGTATTTCCCTAGTTATGTTTCAAGGATTGCTGTTAGACTAAAGTCAATTAATTGTTCCTCTGAAAAAGGGCAGAGATTCAAAGTAATACATTGGTGCTCTGCTCTTCGTGGGATCTTTGTCCATATATTTTCCAATGTTATCTGGTTTTATTTACAGGAACCTACAATGATCCTGGGGATATCTTTTATTATCCATAGTAAAAGTCGTAGTAGTTTAATCATGTTATATTGAAGTTATATGGTACGTACCATCCCCACTTGGATCAAAGCGAATGAATGGATTAAATTAATGGATACTGTAAAAAGCACTCAGAATTAAAATTTTACCTTGATCAAGTCAACCAGACATGCTTAATTACCGACCTTTCTCCCAACCCATGAGACAAACACACTCATGCCCAAGTCAAAGATCACAGCACAAACGACCAGGCCGAATTTTTATTCAAATAATTTAATTATGTATAATTTTTTTCCCCAATAATTTAATTTGCTGGATATTTCACACTTGCCTGGAAGAAATGAAAGGGATGATCAATAGGACAATTAGTCGGGTCAATGTTCTGCCGATCGAAGATAAAAGGAGACAATAAATGTATGGTCCTTTCTCCATCCCTTAGCAGCTTTTCCTTTCAGGTTAGGCATCTAGCTAGCTAGTCATATTTGACGCCACTGAAAGTTGTGAACAAGCTTTACTTTTACCATCATCATCCCCACCTACATATATATGTACACATAATGGACGGGCGAAAGAAGAAGAATAATAAAGCTAGTAATAATAGTCCATCTGAGATAATGAAAGGGATCGAGTACTCCTTGTTTTCTCCAAAGATGACAATCGAGATTTTTTAGTGTTAACACTTAAAAATCTCACCCTTTCTTCTGTTTTAATGTTGTATAATACACACACACACACATATATATAAGTACTAAAAATTGGCAATTCTGCAGAAGAACTCCGTCAAGTAAATCCACAAACGTATATTCCACATTTTCCATTATAAGCAGTCATCTACGCTCATTAATTGGTGCAGACAAACGACGAAATACATATCATGTTTTATTCTTTAAACAAACAAGCTAGTATTAATTAGATAACACAACCCTTCCGAATTAATTGCCGTATTTGGCTTTATAGTCTTTCCACAGCTGATCCACTGGCTTCCCAAGGAGCTGCAAAAAGTAGTCATCACTATAACCAGTCCTCATCTTCTTGTTCAGTTCTGCCACAAACCCATTTCTCAGACTATTACAGTAGTCCAGAAAATAAGCCGTAACATCATAGCCATGGTCCCACTTATCTCCTTGACCTGGCTTCACCCAGTGGCTAGGTGCATACCCAGCCTTGAGCCTCACATAATCAGCAATCCCTTCGATCAACCCTTCATTAGCGTGGCCATTCCCATTCCACTGCCATATGTGAGTCATCTCATGATACAACACACCAGTCACTTCTCTTCTCACATCTCCTGAGTAGCTTCCGACGTACCTTGAACTGAGATGAATCTCATTGTTTGTAGCATATGCCACTCCATCTTTGTCTTCCACGAAGAGGCTCACTTTCTGCACATTTTTTCTGTCAGCAGGAGAGTTCTGCTGGAAGATCCTCCATATGAATTGGGCTGCAGAGCCCATCGTTTGCTTCGCGTAGGCTTCACCTATTTTCTCACGGAAGATGACGCCGCCGCGGGTGGTGAGGGCATTGTTGGTCACGGTGTAGTCGAGTGCTTGTGTTCGTCCAATGGCCGTAAGAATTATGAGTAGAGAAGAAAAGATTTGGATGAAGCGTTGAGCCATGGTGGTGGTTGGAGGTAGCTTTCGAAACTATTAGGAGAATAGATGGTGATTAGATATGAGTGAAGTTGTGGTTTTTATAGGAAGTCTGATGAACAACAAGTGCAGAGCCAACCTAGTTAATGGTCGTGGAACTGCCCAACTAATTTTGGTGCTTTCATACATATTAATTCTTATTTTCGTATATACTTCTTATATTCTGTACTTACCTCACCTCACTAAAAAGATTTATCAACATCAACTAATCTAAATCTATCTTGGGTAAGACTTTTTCCAATAATAAATTTTATTACTAAATATTTAATATAACTACATTTTTAGAATTCAAAATACTCTAACTTTTGGTTAAATTAATAATTCCATTATTCATAAATATTAATTAATTAATTGGCTTGTTTTGCCATTAGTTTTTTATTCCAACTTTGACCTTTTCCGTCAATTTGAAAAATCTGAAAAAGAAAAGGACGGCCGCCAACGCAAAATGTCAAGCCCTAATATATAAAATGGGAATTAGCATACCAAAATCTTAATTTAATTATAAAATAAAATTTTAAATATAGAAATATGAAATTAATAAATTATTTTCAGGTGTTATCTTTCCCCACCATCGCCGGTCAATTGTTGCAAGTGACAGGTCAACAGTTATCAATTACCGGTCAATATTTGCAGGAAAAAATGGTTTATAACTTTTTTTTTCCCTAAATTATACAACTTATTTGTTCTAAATGTACAATTTAGTTTTCAAATTTTTATTTTGTAATTTCTTTTCTAGAATTTATAACTTTTTTACTCTAAATTTGTAACTTATTTTCTAAACTTTTACTATGAATTATTTCAGTTCTTTCACAATTTCTTTTTCAAATTTTGCAACTTATTTTTCAAGTTTTTATTTTAAATGATTTCAGTATTTTACAACTTCCTTTTTAAAATTTACAACTTATTTACTCTAAATTTGCAACTTATTTTTAAAATTTTTACTATAAATTGTTTCAATGTTGTTGCAATTTGTTTTATATATTTTGTAACTTACTTACTTTGAATTCGTAACTCATTTTCCAAATTTTTACTATCAATTATTTTAGTAAAATTTTTTATTAGTTGCAAAATATGTAAAAAAAATTGTAAAAGTACTGAAAAAATTCATAGTAAAAATTTTGAAAATAAATTGCAAATTCAGAGTAAATAAGTTATAAATTTAAGAAAAGAAGTTGTAAAACACTGAAATCATTTATAATAAAAACTTAAAAAATAAGTTGTAAATTTAAAATAAGTAAATTACAAAATTTAAAAAAAGAAATTGTAAAAGTATTGAAACAATTCATAGGAAAAATTTGGAAAATAAGTTGTAAATTTAGAATAAAGAAGTTGTAAATTATAAAAAAGAAAATGAAAAATAAAAATTTGAAAACTAAGCTACAAATTTAGAATAACCAAATTACAAAATCTAGAAAAAAAAAGTTGTAAAGCATTTTTTTCCCATAAACGTTGACTGGTCACCAACAGCCGTTGACCATTCACCGGCAATTATTGACTGGCGTTGACTAGTCACCGGTGATCGTTTACCAGCGTTGACCGGCTATCGGCGACCGTTGACCGGTGATGGTGGAAAAGAGATAACACTTGAGAGTATTTTGGTAATTTTATATTTTATATTTAATTTTAAAATATTGGTCCATTTTTATAATTAAATTAACAATAAGTCTCATTTTGTAATTAAATTAAGATCTTCATCTTGAACTGTAATTTCCCGAAAGTCCATACACAGTTCGATTTGGATTACGATTTTTTAAGCAAGACATATTAGGATTTTTTAACAAGGGTATAATAATGATCATTTGCTTTATGTCCTTTAAACTAATTATAATTTTTATGATTCTTCACAATAAATATTAGCTCTTACAAGTCATTTAATGCATTTGTTCATATATTCAATAGAATTTGAGAACTGAACTGTATTATATAATTAATTATGATAGGGCAACTTGTTACAAATTTTACATTTTATATTAATAATTTTAAAGATAAGATGGACAAAAAATATTTTTGAAGATTCACAATATACGTTATACTTTTTACTTAAAATAATAATAATAAAATATTGATGTTGAATATTAATAATAATAGCAACCCCTCTAATCTCAAGGCATTATTATCTACTTTACACAAACTAATAAAAGTAGTTAAAGTTAGTTAAATTAATTAAATTTATAGAAAAAACATATTTTTCCACATTTGTCCTCAATTAATTGTTGATCTTCTTCCATGTGAATCATAGATGCCCTAATTTGAAACTGGAGATAACAATAAGTACTCTCTCTAGTTCTTATTATAAAAGTCTTTTAAAAAGTCTTTTTTTAGTTTTTAATATAAGAGTATGTACAAAATTTAATGAAGTATTAATGATTGATTTTTATAAATACCCATCGTAATTTTAACTTTCTCTTTCTAGGTATTAATGTATAATAAAGATTAGTAGTTTTTATTAAAGGTACTTTAAGAATGTTATAGTAATTTTTTAACAAATTCAATGCTTCTAATTAATTTTAATTATATAAGATTATCTACCTAATTTTAGTAAAAAGACTATTGTGAAAAAGGAGCGGAGCGTGTAATATGAAGTTTAAGTTCTATGAAAGAAAAGGGACGTTCTTGACCATTGAAATTTGAAAAGGTATGGGTGGTGTTGAATTTTCTGTGCATTGACTTAGACTTGACGAACAGCTTTTGTTTCTCCAAAATGCAAATTGAATGATTTGTCTTTGGGAAAAAATCTTCAAAATTACTCATGGGTAATATAGAAACTTTTATCATCATTTTATATATAAGACCTATTTTAAAATATGAAATAATATTTATTATATATTTTTAAATAATACCTCTATTTAATTCATTCTAAAGAGAAAAAAAAATTAAAATTGATAGTTTTAAAAAAATAATTTGATCTTAAAAAAAAAGATAATTAACTAATTTTAATTTTTATTTTTAGTTCATGTGGTTGGTTAAAAAGTTCTTATATTAAATATCGAAAGGAATAACTTTTATAAATTTTATAATTCTAAATAATAATAATAATAATATATTTTATAATCTTTAAAAGAAATTTGGGCCTTTAGATTTTGTTTTCTCTTTATTTTGGGAAGTATTTTGCCGCCCTCATTCACGGGTACCTTTAATTGAGGGGAATCATATGTCAACCAATTAGGTGCAGACAATTTTGATGAGAAAGAACTCTAAATAACGAAGAAAATATGGGAAGTATTAAAAAGAGAATCAATTTAATAATATCCCAATAACCCAAAAGCACTTTATTTTAGTGCATTGTTTGAAATTTTAGCTTTCCCATATGTTATATTTATTAGAAATAATGCAAATAATAGACTCGTATTTACTTATCGCGAATCATGATGACAATATTGTAAAATTTTCCATGCAATTTGAAAAGACTTTTCAGTTTTAATTATGAAATGCCAAGAGATACGTGGAGGTCTAGTCAAACAGACTAACTTGAATATGGATGTCGTTTCTGTTTGCTAAAGGAATATTTGTAGGTTAAGAGGGATTTGTATATATCCTTTTGTAGTTATCCTCCGTTAAATTTATAAGGTGTAGTAGAACAAATATAGATATATAATATTAAGTGGTTAATAAAGACTATTGTCTCCGAAAAAAAAAAAATGTAAACACTGGGCGTGGGAGACCTGAGAATTTGGGGTGGGATATATTGGACCACAATCCAGTGATTTACATGAGATTTTATTTGAAGCCCCTGAAAGTGGTGAACAATTAATGTTTAATTTTAGAATCATCACATACACATACATAATATGGGCCTAGAAAGAAGAATCAAACTTGTAATGATTAATATCAACACTCACATTCTCACCAATCTCTCCCTTAATTTCTTCTTCTCTAAAATTGCACACATATGTTTATATAATAAATATATATATATTGTGAAATTCAAATTTGGCAATTAATTTTGCAGCATTCACTTATGCACACAAATGATGATATACACTACATGTATAGATATCATCTTATTCTTGAGACTAACAAGTTCGTGTTATTTAGCTAAGAGAACACTTCCTAATTAATTGCCATATTTGGCTTTATAGTCTTTCCACAGCTGATCCACTGGCTTCCCAAGGAGCTGCACAAAGTAGTCATCACTATAACCAGTCCTCATCTTCTTGTTCAGTTCTGCCACAAACCCATTTCTCAGACTGTTACAGTAGTCCAGGAAATAAGCGGTAACATCATACCCATGGTCCCAACTATCTCCCTGGCCTGGTTTCACCCAGTGGCTTGGTGCATACCCTGCTTTGAGCCTCACATAATCAGCAATACCTTCGGTCAACCCTACTTTAGCCTGGCCATTCCCATACCACTGCCATACGTGAGTCATCTCGTGATACAGCACACCGGTGACTTCTCTTCTCACATCGCCCGAGTAGCTTCCGACGTATCTTGAACTGAGATTAATGTCATGAGTCTGTAAATTTGTAAAAGCCGGCGCCCCATCTCTGTCTTCCACGAAGAGGCTCACTTTGGGCACATCATTTCTGTCAGCAGGAGAATTCTGCTGGAAGATCCTCCATATGAATTGGGTTGCAGAGTCCATTGTTTGCTGGGCATAGGCTGCGCCTATTTTGTCGCGGAAGGTGACGCCGCCGGGGGTGGCGAGGGCGTTGTTGGTGACTGTGTACTCCACTGCTTGTGTCCCTTCAATGGCGACTAGAATTACTAGCAGCGAAGAAAAGACATGGATGAAGCGTTGAGCCATGGTTGTGTTTGGAGGTAGCTCTTAAAACTAGCCAGTTTGGTGATTGCAGGAGAGTTATGTGGTGGTTTTTATAGAAGAAGGGTCAAGAAAGAGAGGGGAGACAAATAGCGACTATTGGCAACGCGTTGGTGGTGCTGAATGTTCCATGCATTGACCTTGACTTGACAAACTGCTTGCGTGTTGCGTCTGCAAATTGACTGATTGGTTTTTGAGAGAAAATAAAATCGAAGAACTTAAAATTTATAACTTTTATAATTAATAATCTTTTTAAAAAATTAACTTCTTCAAAAATTATAACAATATATTGTTATTAATTTTTCAAATTATCAATCATATTTTCATGAAAAAGTTCCAAATAAATACCAAGAAACTAAGATATTTCTAAAAAGGAACCTCAATTCTCCTTAGTTCCCAAAAACAATTAAGATTGCAAATTGAAATTAAAATTTAGAATACAAAGACCAAACTATCATTGCCTCCCTTTTCTTCCTTTCTCTTTTACAAATGAGTGAAAATCAGTTATAAATAAGTAAAAGTTAGTTATAAATAAGCGAAAATTATTTACAAATAAGTATCAGTTATAAATTGGTAAGAGTTGCAAATAAATAAAAGTTAGTTTGTAAATAGAGATAGGGGTATATTCGTCATTTTCTATCAAATTTTATTTCCAATTTGCAATCTTGGTTGCTTTTGGGAATTAGGGAAAATTGAGATTTCTTTTTGGAAATATATTTGTTCCTTAGTATTTATTTGAAAATTTTCCCTATTTTCATTGTTACAATATCTATTCTTTTTATTTTATAAAAATATTTAAAATTTCTCTTTGCTCTTAGGTAAAAGTACCTTCATAATTTTAAAAAAATTATATTATAATGTTATATTCCCACTTGTCATAAATCAATGGCTTTTTATTTTTATTCTAAATATAAGACATTTTTCAAAATACAAGGTGTATTTAATATTTATTATATAGTTTCAAAACAATACCCTTATTTAATTCATTTTAAAGAAAGAGAAAGAGAATGAATAAAAACAATGTTAAAAATGTTATGATTTTTGAAAAAAATTAAGGTAGTTAGCTAATTTTAATTTCCATATGATTTAGTTAAAAATGTCTTATATTAAAGACAAGAGAGAATATAGTATAAGTGATAATTTTAAAAATATTAATAATAATAATTTATTTTATAAATATAATTGTAAGTACTTTGACATTGCCCTCGTTCACAAATATCATTAATTGTGGAAAATCCAAGGTTCAAAAAATTAAATTAGACATTAAATCAGTTAAGTCACTAATTCAAGATTTAATGATTTAATTAAAATTAAATCATTATTAATAAATTTAATAATTTTTTAATTTTATATATTATATAGAAAATAAAAAATAATATTAATAAGTTTCACAATCTAATATTAAAATTTAAACAAGTTCATATTAATCTATAATTATATTTTGAATTCAAAATAGTCCATTAATATTCTATTTTCATATTATTTATCAAGTAAATTTATCATTATTAATAATTATGTATTATAATAATACTTATATAATATTATATTATAGAAATGAAAAAATATATATAAAAAATAATACTACGTTACATTAATAATAATATTATTTTATTTTAAAAATAAAAAAATAAAAAAAATAAAACGATTTTCTACATATTCTAAAAATAAACAGTCGAAATCTATGGCTACATAGGATCTAATACCAATTCACAGCTGCACCGATTAAGTCAGCTGTTCAGATTTGACTTTTGGAACCTAGGAAAAATCATACACCATCGGACAATTTTGAAGGTAAATAAATATAAGGAACGGATCAAATACAAAAAAGATAGCCATTTTTATATCTATTCCAAAAGCAACATGGCCCTTTATTTCGGTGCCTTTTTTTTCTTTTTTCGAAATTTTAGCTTCCCTTGTTTTGGTTATTGTAGAAAAGACTGCACTGTTACCACCGAAATAAATGTCCAGACCTTATAAGGACCTATTTGATTCTGTTTTTATTTTTGAAAATAGAAAATTTAGAAAACTTGTTTGGTAAACTTATTTTTTAGAAATTATTCTGAAAAATAGAAAAATAAAATAATAAAAAACTCAGAACACCTTTAAGATGTTTTATAGTTTTATTCTGGAAAACACAAGGAAAGATGAGAAACATCCATCTCATTAATGGTAAAGTTATAAATTTTGAATAACGCATCTATTACTCACTAGTTATGATTTTGAGAACAATTATTCAAACAGATTTTTTTGTTTTCTTGTTTTTAAAACTTATTCTCGAAAACAGTTTTACAAAATTATTTTCAAAATAAGAAAACAGAAAATACTGTCAAACAGTCCCTAAATGTCCTTACGAAACCCAAAAATAAATAATATTATTTTTTTTTAAAGAAAGGAAAATTCATTCAACAACAAATCAAAAAATACATGGGTGACTACATCTTACAAGATTTAATTAGGCATGCAGTACATATTAAACCCAGTCTAATTTCATATAAATACGAAGGAAGGAAGATATTTTGAAAAAAGATATTTCAATTTATCCTAATTTTAAAAAATTATCAATGTTTGTAATTAAAATTAAAATTAGAAGATAAAAGAGGAAAATACCTTTTCTACGTAAATAATTTATTTGCAAGTGATAATAGTATAAGTGATAATAGTATATTTGTAAGTTATAATAGTATCATTTGCAAATAAATTTATTTCACTTGTAAATAAACAATTACCACTTACAAATATACTAATATAACGTGTAAATGCCTCACTTGTACAAAAAGAGTATTTTTATCTTTTATCTTTCAATTTTAATTCTAATTACAAATTTTGATATTTTTTAGAATTAGGGTAAATTAGGTCCTTTTGAAAATATCTTTATTCTTTGATATTTATCTGAAATTTTCCCTTTAAGTCAAATAGTCTAATTTATGTGCAGGCCAAAACCCAAAAAAACAGACTAACTTATATATATATATATATATATATAATATAAATAGATACTCACAAATATAAGAATATATTTTTTTGGTTAAATGGATATTCGTAGGTTTTACCGTTTTAGAGGGATCTGGATATATCCCTTACAGCTATCCGTTAAATTTATATCAAGAAATAGATATAATAAATAATACTTTCTCCAATTTTAAATATAAAAAACTTTTTGCTTCTAAATATAAAAAAGAAATAAAAATTTGTATGGTGTATTTAAGGTTTATTTTCTAAAAATGCCCTTTATTAAATGGAGTACAAGTTTTACATATAGGAAATATTATTAATAACATGTGTATAAGTTTTAAATATTAAATTGGGGTGTTCCTGAGAAAAAAAATTATTTGTGATAAACTTAATAATCATAATCACTTTTAACTATTTTTCATAATTTATGTAAAATAATTATTTGTTTCTTGTATTTATGATCGGGGAGTATTAAAAATTTAGTTTTCTAATTATATAAAGAGAAGTTGAACTTTAGTCATTGCCAAATGAGTAATAATGGAACAGAATCATTTGCCATGCTCTTCGAAGAGCATACAATCATTAAAACACATTAAAGCATGACAGAATTTTAGTCAAGTTATGAAGTTAAAGAAACAAAGCATATATATAAACACCATACAATACGTTCACTTATTTAGTACTTTATAACGTAATGTTTATGTAAACAAATCATTCAAGTGACTTGTAAACAACATTATTCATTTCATCTTCGTTTTCCCCTTCCCCTAATTCCCATATTTGGCCTTATACTCAGCCCACAGCTGCTTAACACTCTTCCCAAGCAGGTCAACAAAGAACTGATCACTATAACCATTGCTCATCTTCTTGTTCAATTCAGCCACAAACCCACTTCTCAAACTCTCGCAGTAATCCAGAAAATAAGCCGTAACATCATACCCTTGATCCCACCTATCTCCCTGACCTGGCTTCACCCAGTGGCTCGGAGCATACCCAGCTTTGAGCCTCACATAATCAGCAATCCCTTCTATCAACCCTCCATTAGCCTGACCATTCCCATTCCACTGCCACACATGGGTCATCTCATGATACAGCACACCAGTCACTTCTCTTTTCACATCACCTGAATAGTTCCCAACGTATGCTGCACTCAGGTGAATCTCATTGTTGCTGGTATATGCAACCCCACCAATGTCTTCCACTATTAAGCTTACTTTCTGCACATTTTTTCTGTCTGCTGGGGAATTCTCCTGAAAGATCTGCCATATGAATTGGGTTGCAGATTCTAGTGTTTGCCTGGCGTAATTTGTGCCTACTTCATTGTTAAAGCGTACGCCGCCGGCAGTTCCGAGGGCAGTGTTGGTGACGGAGTATTCTACTGCCTGTGATGCTTGCATACCAGCTAGGAATATTATCAAACCGATGGTGTGCACGAGGTTTGGAGACATTTTGATTCTCTTGCACAAGAAGAGGTTGGTTTTTTGCACAAGACCAATGGAGTTGAGTGATTTATATAGGAAACAAATTAAGGAGAGGAGGAAGAAGGTGGCCATTTCTGCACGCCATGTCTGATGCAAGCTTATTCAATTGAAAAATGGTGGAGAGGCTAGTCTGTTTGGACCCGGACACTCATTTTAAAGAGAGGATGATGTAAGAGGCTGTTTGTCTCTTGATCAAATCAAATCTTCCAAGCAATTACAATTCCAGAAGGAGATGCATAATTTTTCCTTTATTTCTAATTGTAAATTGTTCTGAAAACATAATTTAAAATTTTTTTGACATATATTTGTTTTAACTACTTAAATGAAAAACTTTAAAAATATTTTATTAAACCTTTAAATATTTTTAGTTTTATATTTTTTTAATTCTTAACAAAGGTATTATTTTTTATTTTTATCGTACTTTTTGTTGAAAAAGGACTAATAAAAGTAGATTTTAAGATTTAACTGGATTGATCTTGATTTCATATAGAGTTTTTATTTATTTTTTATTGACCAGAGATGTTATAGACTTTGAGAAATAGATTTTTATTTATTGATATTGATATTTATTATTAAATAATTAAAATATATAGATTTTAGAGATTAAAAAATACATTTCTTCAAAATTCAGCTGAAAAGAAAATTAATGGCGTGCCGGCAAGAGATATGTTTTGGAACAATTTAAAATTTTTAACGAAAAGAGCTTCTAGACTTTTAGTCTATTGTTTTATTAGGAATGAGTAAGACCGAATCAAAATCGAATCAAATGGAATTCAGTTAAATCGGTTCGGTCTTCTCCATAAAAAATCAAACCGAACAGAATTGAAATTACTTTTTTTTTTTATATTTTTTTAGATAAAGATAATTAAAGACACTAAGACTTGAGACTTACAGAAACCCAAAATATATCCTGCCCAGTGCATTTCTTGGCCCAACAATTGCAAAGTCCATTGATTGGATTGAGAACCCTAGCTCAGGAGCTCACTCACTCTCCCTGGCTGCCGGCTCCGCTTCTCTTAAACGTCAGACGAGGTAGAGGCTTGCTTCACCAGGAAATTGTGGCCGTGGTTTTCTCTCCTTCAACATCGTTCGAGGCTTTCAAATTCATGGATTTGCTAGAGTAGCCTTCGATGATGACTCCGCCAGGCCCTATTTGTCGTTGCCGTTGAAGGTTCTCCGATGTGCTTGCTCTGATGATGTTCTCCACCAGTCTAATTGAACGCCATCTTCTTCCCCCACTTCTTCTTCCCCTGAATCCATCATCAAAGCTTCATTCATGGCTGTTTCGAAAATCATTTTTTGGTTTGGAAATTAAGTCTGGTTGGTTGTAATGGTTAATTATTTCAGACTGCAAGAATTGTTTTTTGGAACTATTATACTCCCATCTGCTCATCGTCTATTAAACCTAATAACTTTAACCGAACCCAGCCGAAATAATTCGGTTCGGTTCAGCTCGGTTATATTGAAGAGTTCAGTTAGGTTCAGTTATTGTTAGTTCGGTTTTCAGACTTGTCCCAACTGAATCAACCGACTACTTACCCCTAGTTTTTTCTCCACTGACTAGTCTACTAATATCTATTTTTTTATAACAAACGGGCAAAGGTCCAAGAAATGGACTAAATTATATAATGAAATTATAGAGATAGAAGTCATGCTTTATCTAGAATTTGAAAAATAACTCAAATTATTCAAGATTTAAATGCTTGATGTCTTTTGTTTTAAATTTTATTTTTATGGAATAAAATTGATTGCAAATCATATTATTCACTAATCATAAATATTGCAATTTATTTCTCATATTCTATGCAACACATTAAAAAATAATAATAAAGTGTCTATTTCCATCCCAGTATATGTCCATCAAATATTCTCAATCAAAGGAGACTTGAAGTCGTCGCTTATAACCTCAGCAGTAAGGAACCTCATTGGAAAATATTTTTCAACTATCTGGTCAAAGTAAATCCAAATTTCTTAGATGTGTAGGACGTAACTACATTGATGGATCATTCTCATTTAACTGTCCAATCCTTTGGTTAATTTAGATTTTATTTTGAAATTATTTTCTTCAAAAAAATATTAAAGAATAAAATTATATATATATTTATTTATTTTTATTTTTTGCCCAAATTTATTTTATTTCAAAAAAATTTTATAACTTCTTTTATTTTAGTTATTACTTATTTACATTAAGTAAAGTGACATTTAAGAGCTCATAAATAAAATTTTAAAAATTAAAATCTGTTTCAAAAGTCATTTAAATAAATTGTCATTAATGTTTGGAAAAAAAAAAGAAAAAGAAGTTGTCATTAATGTCTCTTAAAATTACAGTAATTCATACTTCTTCACCATAACCTGATTTTCTTCTTGTTTTGTTTCTTGTCTTTTCTTGTTTTTTATTTGCTCTGTGTTTCGTATGAACTGGTTTCTGGTTGGTTATATTATATAATTTCTTTGTTGGGAAAAAAAGATTAATTGACAAAAAAATATTAGGAAGACCATATCATAGTTTAATGTAATATCACTAATTATAATTTAATATAATATCGCTGATAATTTATTCAGATAGTTTTGAGAAATTTACAATTTTTAAATATCAATGTAATGGCGGGTATTTAAAGTTGTTTTTTCTAATTTCATTATATCTAATTTGTCTCACTGATGATGAGACGAGGAGGACCAGGGCCATGGCTGGCTTCCTCAAGATGTACATGAGAAATAGATTCTTTTTATATTTTCTCTTCTTATCTCTTTCTAAACACAATTTCAATCATCAGTCGTGATTGAATCGACGAGAAAAAATGTATAAATAGATAATATATTTGACCTAATACTATACATTCATTATTATAAGTTAAATATTTTTTAAAAAATATCATAATGTTTATTATAGTGATTATTAAATAATAAATATATTTAATTTAATGTCACAATCAATTATATTTTGTCATTCAAATTAAATCAATAAATAAGATTATGTATGGAAAGAGATATAAAAAGAAAATATGAGAAGAATTCATATCCTATTTAATTACATAATATCACATAATCTATTTTTACTTTGCTAAAATTGTATAATTTCATGTTAATTTATAATTTGATAATTAATTAATTTCTGAAGTGGATTTTAGTAGCAGCTAGAAGTTAATTTTTCACTTAAGGAGTAGTCTCTATTGTATTGATATTTCAAAAAAAGAAAAATATATCAATATCCATTATATATTAGATACGAAACATATACTATACTTTATAATATGTACCATTAGTTGTTCTTCTTCAAAAAATTTTTAAATAACTTAAGAGTTTATTAAAAAAAAACCAGAAGTTTTGGGTTCTTATTTTATATATCCTTATATGGTTTTTAAAATGCTTGTTTAAAACTCAAATTGTTTATATTTTTTTATCTTTAATCTATTAATTTGTTAAATATATACATAATTTTACATGTATATCTCACGTACCTACACTACAAGAAAATAAAGATTTTCACATAAAATTTCTTCGACAAACAAAATTAGTGAAAACATTTCACGGAAATTCTCATCTTCTCAAGCTCTCGCATTTAAACGCTTGATGTATTTTGTTTTAAATTTTATTTTTATGGAATAAAATTGATTGCAAATCATATTATTCACTAATCATAAATATTGTAATTTATTTCTCAAATTCTATGCAACACATTAAAAAATAATAATAAAGTGTCTATTTCCATCCCAATATATGTCCATCAAATATTCTCAATCAAAGGAGACTTGAAGTCGTCGCTTATAACCTCAGCAGTAAGGAACCTCATTGGAAAATATTTTTCAACCATCTGGTCAAAGTAAATCCAAATTTCTTAGATGTGTAGGACGTAACTACGTTGATAGGTCATTCTCATTTAACTGTCCAATCCTTTGGTTAATTTAGATTTTATTTTGAAATTATTTTTTTTAAAAAAAATTAAAGAATAAAATTATATTTATTTATTTATTTTTATTTTTTGCCCAAATTTATTTTATTTCAAAAAAATTTTATAACTTCTTTTATTTTAGTTATGACTTATTTACATTAAGTAAAGTGACATTTAAGAGCTCATAAATAAAATTTTAAAAATTAAAATCTGTTTCAAAAGTCATTTAAATAAATTATCATTAATGGTTGGCAAAAAAAAGAAAAAGAAAAAGAAGTTGTCATTAATGTCTCTTAAAATTACAGTAATTCATACTTCTTCAACCTATAACCTGATTTTCTTCTTGTTTTGTTTCTTGTCTTTTCTTGTTTTTTATTTGCTCTGTGTTTCGTATGAACTGGTTTCTGGTTGGTTATATTATATAATTTCTTTGTTGGGAAAAAAAGATTAATTGACAAAAAAATATTAGGAAGACCATATCATAGTTTAATGTAATATCACTAATTATAATTTAATATAATATCGCTGATAATTTATTCAGATAGTTTTGAGAAATTTACAATTTTTAAATATCAATGTAATGGCGGGTATTTAAAGTTGTTTTTTCTAATTTCATTATATCTAATTTGTCTCACTGATGATGAGACGAGGAGGACCAGGGCCATGGCTGGCTTCCTCAAGATGTATTTGTTGGATATGCGTCAAATTCTTTCCCTCCAAGAAAAAATGTCAATCATTCCCTTCCCCTTTCAGACTATACTGTTCCAACTTTCTATGTTTGCATATATATCTATATATAAACACACATGTGTGTGTATGCACGTATATAAATTGTTAAGTGATGAGATAAATGAAAAACATCAAAGGCGAAAACAAATTTTATGAAGAGCGTAAATTTTTTGTTTTTGCAAAAAAAAATCGAAGTTCATATATCAAATTAAGATGATTAAATTATAAATTTAAGAAATTAAATAAAGTTTAAAGTAATATGATAATAAAAAAATGGAATCTGTTGAATGACATAATTAATATGCAAAAACTCAGAAATTTTTCCCAAGTATATCACAACAAATAAAAGCCCACAATACTCCTAATTACTACCAAAAAAATATGTTAATGAGTAATTGAGTAAGCACGAACCGAAAACCCTCCCCCAGTGAATTAAAAAATCTCTCGTCTCCCAGAGGCAAAACCCTTGTTTCACTTGATTTTTAATTGTCCAAAACAAAAGAATTAAAAAATAAAAATATAGCAAAGTCATCACTAAAATTTGTAAAAGAGAAATTTTGAAAAACCTTGAGAAAAATAGTCTAGGAAATAAAAAAAAGGTTAAACACTCAATTGTATTACAAGAAAGGTGTTAGATATTTCATAACATTCGTTTATAAAAACGGTTGTCTTAAGTTAATTACACAAAATTAATATGGCCTTAAATTTATTTTAATTACCTTTATAAAATACATATAAAAAATCAATTAAATAATAAAAGATAAATTTATTTATAAAGATAGACTTGATATAGAATATAATTCTAGGATTTACATACCCCATTATAAGAATCAAAATTTACGTAATTCGAATGTAAGAACTCATGTCAATGGGTTTGTTTTTTTTAAAAAAAATTATATATTTGTTATTTTTGAAAATTGAATTATACATATTATATATATATATATATGTAACTATTTAACTATTTATTTATTACTTATTAATAAATTCACAGAGATTTCCAAAATCCCACGTGGTTACTAACTGATTTATATATTTATAAAAACTCTAAAAACTTCATGTAAAATAACTTGAAAATATATTATAAAATTATATTTTAAAAAATATTTTTAATTTAAAATAGATGTAAGACTTTAACAAATTTGAGAAAGTCTTTATTATTTTGATTTCAAAAATATTTTTCATGAAGAAAATATATAATTTGATTAATATATCAGTGGAAATACATCATAATACACGGTAAATTTATTAATCCAAATATCCACAGAGGTTCCAAAAATCTTATCGAGCAAATATTTAAAAATATATTTTTGCTTCTCTATTGGATTTATTTAATCTTGATATAAAAATAATATTTTACTTCTCTCTCATGAGCTTAGCTTATTAAGGGATTTATAAAGATTATGATACTAGATAATTACATTTTCTCTTTTAAGACTATTAAATTCAGTTGAAATATTTATCCTCTAAAAATTATGGTTAAAGGTATATATAACTCTACATGAGGTAACTTTTATACATTTTATAGAGAATGAATAAAAAGAAAGAAAGAAAAAAAGTAGAGAAGGAGGAAAACGAAAAAGAAAAAATAAGCTTTAGAGAAGAAAGAAAAGAAGAAAAGAAAAGAAAAAGGAAGAAAGAAAACAAAACGAAAAAAAAATTACAAATGAAAGTAAAAGAAAAGAAGAAAAAAGAAAGAAAAGAGAAGGAAAAGAGAAGGAAGAAAACAAAAAAGATCATTACAGTGGCAAAGTGGGAGAATATCACGAAGTGTCATTCCACTAATTTATCCAACGTGTTTAGCAAGTATGACCATAATTATATAGTTATACACATTAGTTTATAGAACACAAACCATGATATTATGAAAATAAAACAAATCTATCTATCACTAACAAAAATATGTCTCTATCTTTATTAAGGATATATATAGATATAGATATTAGTAATTTGTCTCTAAGACCTCATCAAAATATCATACTTTAGGGTCTATAAAACAAATTGAAAAAATAATAAATAAATAAATAAAATAAACTAAAATAAAATAAAGATAAAACAAGTATGTACATCAAAAATACATCTCTCCATATTGAGAGATGCTTATTAATATGAGTAGTTTATTTTATGAACTTCACCAAAATATATAATTTAGAATCTATGAAAACACTTAAGATTAGATCATATTCTAAAAAGATTCTACCATTTAGAAAACTCCAACTATACAGTAAGATGGAATGAAAAAGAAAAAAAGAAGTTTCCTACTTTAAGCTTTATTAAAAGAATCAACACCAACTCCCAACTCTCTCCTCCCTTCTCCCTCTCTCACTCTTGATCTTTTTAATTTTTGTTGATACTCTCTCTTCTTATCTTACCTCTATTTATAATGGCAAAAGAAAATCATTCAATTAATGTTTCAAAATCACAAAAATCTCTTTTATTATTTTTCTTTGATATACACATCAATGTTGATTGATTTTCTTTCTTTTTTTCATTATTACTTTGATATCAAATCTTAATCATTGATTTTTTTATTACTTTTTTTAGTTTTATAAAAATTTCAAAAAGGAGAAAATCATAACTCCTCAAGATATAGTAATCTTTGGAAGATATTATTATTTTTTACTATTTTATCTTATGAAAACTTTTTTTTCTTTTCATATTTTTTAAAAAATTATTCTTCTTCTTTTTTAAAGGAACTTGGACAAAATACAGTGTTTACAGATGTCCCTCTTTATTTATTTCTTAGATGAGAAAGAAAAAAAGGTGTGGGTTTTGAAGTTCTCACATAAGTAATAAGTAAAGATAAGAACACGTGTTTTGTCTATCCATGCAATGCAAAGATAACATTAGACTCCACTAGATTTAGCCTTAGTTTGAATTTAAGGTTACCATGCATGTAATGCAATGAGGCGACCAGATTGCTCCATGACCTTACTAAGCTACCATGGTCAACTTATATGTCTATCAATTTGGTCCATTCATTTTTTTTTTTAAGAAAAAGAACCTTAGAGATCCATCAAAGTTTAGACATGCTATAGGTAGTCTCTAATATCTTTACAAATACAAGGCCAGATATCTCTTACGTTGTTAATCATTTCAGCCAATTCCTTAGCAATCCAACTTCTATTCATTGGTAGAGTGTAAAGTGAGTGTTTTGTTACCTTAAAGGCACAACTCATTTGAGACTACAAATTAAGCCATCTAAGCATTTTAACATAATTGCTTATACTGATGCCAATTGTGCCATATGTCCCAATGACCGCAAGTCAGTATGTGGTTATTGTGTTTTCATAGGAGGTGCCTTAGTTTCTTAGTCATCTAAAAAAGAAAGTGTTGTTGCTTGATCAAGCACGAAGTCTGAATATCATGCTCTAGCCAATGTTACAGCTGAATTGAATTGGCTTAAATCTTTATTTGTTGAAATTCAAGTACCCATGACTTGCACTTGTAACACCCTACTATGAAAGCTCTCAAGTGAAACTCCTAAAACCTCAAAAACACTGAAAAACTTTGAACATGACTAGAAGATGGCTGAATTGCAATGAGCAAAAGTATCGCTATGATTAGGGAGAGGTAGAACCACTTGGCGTCGTGACACCCCTTGCTAATATGGCATCAACATTTTGCCGATTTTTAGGGCGAACTTCCAACGCACACAACTTTATGTCCTCAACTTCAATTGATCTGATTTCAACTTTTACAAGTTAATCTCGTCCTAATCTAACTATAGACATCTATTTCATTTCAATCCATTTTCGTATGGAGATTTTAAATATTTGTGACCCATTTGGTCACTTTTTGACTAAAACTAACCACCAAGCACCTTTATTTGCAACAAAAGGCAATTTGGCATCTTGGGATCATTCACACAGGTCTTAAACGACACAATCAACTTGATTGAGGAGGTTTTACACTAGAGGAACCACTTCTCTAAGATTTGACCCCTTGAACTCTAATTTCACATAATGGGTTACATGCCCAAAACACACATAGAAGCCTCAAAATCCCATTTGGGCTCACGCATGTAGCCACTTTGGCTCATAGACACGTGGTCCAACAACAATAACCCATACTGGGATCCATATCATCATCACACATACACAACATGTGTCTAGCATATATCCACACTTAACACATATCATCGCTCATCATCAATGTCATCACCTAATCATCTATATCATCCAAATATCATTGCCACAATCATCCTATCATCACATAGCATATAGATAATACTCTCAGGACACTCATACAGGCATCAAACTACAACAACATATTTGGCAAAATATTATATAAATTAAATTACGAACTACCAAATATACTTGAAATTCCCAAATGTGGAGAGTCATACGACTCATTGCTCTTCTCTGAACTAGTATCAAAGTCTTCTCCTTAGATGTTAGTCATGAAGTGAGACATATGTTTCAGTAATCGGGGGTAAACACATACATACACATAGTCATACTTTCATGTTAATAACATATATAATTCATCACTAATGCAGTATGCATGATATGTAGACACTAATCTCATCGATACACAGTTAGAACCATGAGCTAGTCACCATTACAACATAACCTTAGCTAGTGACCCCCTTCTAATAACCTGTGACGGCCAATTCCAAGGTCACCACCCAGCTTTCCTCCCAGTGGTCATGACCCGGCCAGAGACCATTGCACCAAAGGTTGGACCATAACTCTCCTTCCCTCGAACCACCCAAATTGGTGGCTATTTAGAAAATGTGCAACCCCAATTTACAGCCACCTGAGTCTCCTGGCCATGGGATGACTATTTAGTGACTGAAATATACACAAGCTGCACTACCTAAACATAAGGTCTCGTGTATTATTTAGTGGATTAGCATATTACGTGGTATATCAAGCATTATCACCAAAACCATATGTCCCAACAATGTATATAATGTGACAATACTCAATGCATAATAACATGTCAACATATATTACTTTCTAATGTGTTAGCATGCTTTATGAATGTATACAACACATCGTGGGGTGCATAATCATCATTTCATATCAATAATCATCACAATTTACATATATTATAATCTCTAACATCATATTGCTATTTTCTTCATATAACAAGATAGGGATAGATAACTTACTAGCTATGTATCTACACATATCATGTTATGAATATGATCAACCATAACCGAGCTGTAAGACATATCATGGTATACAAAGGTAAAACATATATATAAAGCGTGCATATCATGATATAAAAATGACTGAATATATATCACAAACATAGAAAGAAAAACCTCGATTGCCTCAACTGTCCAACCCACTCGACACCTGGGTAAGCCAATGGAGCAACCACAAATAATTTGATGTCTTACGATTACAACTTGAAGCCAAAAGACCACAATCAAACAATATAACAACCTATATAACATCAATTCCTCATTACCATTGCAAATCCTCAACCATTAGCATACACATTTACCAATTTAAACATAAATCGAATATAAATAAAGCTTCATCAAGCAAACCCAAGTATCGAAACACTCTAAACAACTCTTACAATCATAATCATACTTTCCTAAGTTCGAATTCCCAAACATGTCAATATTTGAGGGTTAGGGTTTGGAAGATATACTACTTAAACATCATAAAACCAACACCTAGTCCATAGAAACATCCAACAACACCTCTGGAATGCATTTATACACAAATTAGTCGATCGATTTCAACTAAAACTGGAACCCTAGCTGAAATCATGAAATTACTGAATAATCTTGAAGAAAAAAGAAGAGGAGGGTTGAGGATCAACTTACTAACAAGAATCAAGCTTCCCAAGTCTCAAAATCACGCCCTCTAACTGTAACATCCTACCTCCTGACACCTCCGTACTTAACCAAAAACTTCAAAATGACCCAAACACACCCTGACATCTCAAAACAACTCCAATGCCTCAACACAGCGGAAACAACTCACAGGCACGAAAAACCGGGCTGGAGCCTTACACAAACCAACAAAGCCCAACAACACTCCGGACTTACCAAGATGGCCATACAAACATCTCAACAATATTCAACCGTACATACCACAAACATAAACATGCATATATCTAAACCAGTCTCAACCCTGACATACATTCATTACAAACCATTCTCTATCTTACTTGGCACAAAATACCATTACAGAATACACACGCTACATAGACTATTCCCACGTACACAGCTACTCCCGCGTCTTCTCAGGACTAGTGCCAGAACCATCACCTGAAAGGTTAGTTTATGGGAGAGGGGGTGAGACAAAGTCTCAGTAACCGGGAACCACAACCACACACACATATATATATACGCATATATCTCACACAAATCATGAATGCAATATGGAATGAATGACATGCATGTAACCCTCACAGGAACTCCATCCTTAACCTCCCTAACACATATATCATCCACCCTTATTCTCCCTAACATATATACATATATAATCCAACCTTATCCTCCCTAACATGTATGTATATAATCCAACCTTATCCTCCCTAACATATATACATATATATAATCCAACCTTATCCTCCCTAACATATATACATATATAATCCAACCTTATCCTCCCTAACATATATACATCATCATACATCATACCACCATCACGTCATCACCACTACATCCACCATACATCACAGTCTCACAATGTCATGTGGTGATGCTCATGTATCATTATACCATCATCATAATGTCATGTATGCAACATATCATATCATCATCACACATATCATCATCATAGTCATAACCATCATCTAACAGTATACATACCACGATATATATATAAACAGCACACATAACCCATCAGTATCGTGGTATGAATGGAATAAGCATATATATATACAGATACACGTACTATCGTATAACATAGTCAATATAATATAAACAAACACCCGGTTACCTCAATTGTCGTTACCACACCTACACACGAGTTCCACAAGCTTCCTTGAACTGTCCAGTACACGTGAACCCCTCTCGATTAGCCAACAACCTTTATCATGTCACAATTCTTCCATTAACACAACATACCAACAAATCAAACATCACAATTCAACCCATTAACCTAACCCAAGGTTCCAACACCCTTTTCATGCATCAATAAGCTCTTAGGGATTACTCAAACACCACACAACCTCAAATACCTCAGATTCCTAAGAGCCATTACCGAAAACAACCTAGGGTTAAGCTCTAAACATACATAATCCCTTCAAAACTCACATTCAAGCAACAAGAATACCAAAACACGTTCCATTAACCTCAAATCACCCATTTTAATCGGTGGATTTCACCCCAGACCGGAAATCCAACCATACAACCGAAAATCCTAAATTTCAACCGAAGAAAATGGAGAGGGAGGAGTAGGGAACGCTTACCAACTTAAATCCAAGCTCCCAATGGACGAGAATCACTCTGGGACACCGAAAATGCCGAACCCTAGCACTGCTCCTCGTCTCTCTGCGTCGCTCCCTTCGTTTTCTTTCTTTCTGTCGCGTCCGACTGATCCAGATTTAAACAATTTTTTTTCCGACCCTCGCCGCGGCTCCAGCAACTCATCCGGAACAATGCCACTGGAAAGCTTCTCGCCGCGGCGGCCCTGCTCCTCGCCGCGGCGTGGAGCTCCTTCAGACTCCACCTGAGTCTTCCTCCGTCCTGTTTCCTCGGTCCTGAACTCAATGTCAAGAAAAATATCATGAGGGGCATTACACTCTCCCCTCCTTATAAAAATTTCGTCCTCGAAATTTCACCTCTTGCCTCAGGCAAAAATATCTGGATACTTCCTCCGCATAGAATCTTCAGTCTCCCACGTGACATCATTGGACATCAAACCGCTCCAAAGGACCTTTAACAATTTAATGGTCTTATTCCTCAACTGCTTCTCCTTTACATCCAAAATTTGCAACGGTGTGACCTCAAAAGTCAGATCCTCTCGTACTTGAACTGCTTCATTATCAATTATATGAGACGGATCCGGATGATACTTCTTGAGTTGAGACACGTGGAAAACATCATGCAACCCAGCAAGACTAGGCGGTAGCGCTACTCGATACGCTACTGGCCCAATTCGTTCAAGAATTTGGTATGGACCCATATACCTCGGAGTAAGCTTCTTGGCTCGAACCGATCTTCCAACACCAGTAGTAGGAGTGACCTTCAAGAATACATGATCTCCAACATCAAACTCCAATGGTCTTCTCCTCCTATCCGCATAACTCTTTTGCCGACTCTGAGCGGTAAGAAGCTTCTGACGAATACTCTCTATCTGCCGAGAGGTTTGATCCACAATATCTGGGCCCAAAAGACTCCTTTCACCAAGTTCAACCCAACACAATGGTGACCTGCACCTTCTGCCGTACAACGCTTCATATGGAGCCATTTACAAACTCGAGTGGAAACTGTTGTTGTAGGCAAATTCAACCAATGGCAAAAACTGATCCCAATTGCCTTTATTCTCCAGAACACATGCCCGCAGCATGTCCTCCAGAGTCTGAATAGTCCTTTCAGTTTGCCCATCAGATTGAGGGTGATAAGCAGTACTGAAACTCAATTTCGTACCCATGGCCTTCTGGAGAGATTTCCAAAACCTGGATGTAAACCTTGGATCTCTGTCTGACACAATATTTATCGGGACTCCATGCAACCTTACTATCTCATTCACATACAACTGGGCCAACTTCTCCATTGAAATAGTTTCTCGAATTAGAAGAAAATGGGCCGACTTCGTCAACCTGTCCACAATGACCCATATCACATTGTGTCCTAAAGAGGTCCTCGGTAATCCCATCACAAAATCCATGGAAATGCTATCCCATTTCCACTCCGGGATCTCCAAAGATTGCAACATACCAGCAGGCAATTGGTGCTCAATTTTTACCTTCTGACAAATCAGGCATCTTGCCACAAACTCTGCGATGTCCTTTTTCATGCCTGGCCACCAATAACCTCTCTTCAAATCCTGATACATCTTAGTGGTACCTGGGTGGATAGTGTACTTACTCTTATGAGCTTCCTCCAAAATGATCTCACGCAACCCCGTAATGTTTGGTACACAAATCTGACCCCGATACCGGATGATACCATCCTCCAGAATATCAAAGTCCTGGGTCTCCGCTATTTCAACCTGTTCTCGAATGCCTAAAAGATAGTCATCCTCCATCTGAGCATAGCAAATGTTCCTCAATAAATCACTTGATACACTGATGGAACTCATTACTAGTACTCCAGGATGGACATTGATGGATAACTTCATATCTCTCAGGCTTTCCAATAACTGTTGCTCTCTCAACATCATTATGGCCATATGGATTGACTTTCTACTCAATGCATCCGCCACAACATTGGCTTTTCCAGGATGATACTTCAAAGCAAACTCATAGTCCACAAGGAACTCAACCCAACGCCTTTGCCTCATGTTCAATTCTTTCTGATCAAACAAATACTTTAAACTCTTGTGATCACTGAATACCTCAAACTGAGCGCCATAGAGATAATGCCTCCACAATTTCAAGGCAAACACCACAGCCGCTAGCTCAAGGTCATGGGTAGGATAGTTCTCCTCATGAGGCCTTAGCTGCCTTGAAGCATACGCCACAACTCTACCTTGCTGCATCAGAACACACCCTAAACCCTTCTTAGAGGCATCCGTATAAACAGTGAACGGCTCTGACAGGTTAGGGATAATGAGCACTGGGGTGGACGTTAGACAAACCTTCAGCTCCTGGAATGCTCTCTCACACCTGTCATCCCAAATGAAAGATCGATCCTTACGGGTGAGTCTAGTCAATGGCATAACAAGTTGAGAGAATCCCTTAATGAACCTTCGGTAATATCCAGCCAATCCCAGAAAACTCCGAATTTCAGTCACCGATTGCGGTCTCTCCCAATTCAACACCGCTTCCACTTTACTAGGGTCTACAGCTACACCTTCTGCAGAAATCACATGACCCAGAAATTTCACCTCTCGTAGCCAAAACTCACACTTACTGAGCTTAGCATACAGTTGGTGATCCCGCAATACTTGCAACATAATCCGAAGATGATGCGCATGCTCTTCCTCACTCTTGGAGTAAACCAGAATGTCATCAATGAAAACCACCACAAACTTATCCAAATACGGCCGAAACACCCTGTTCATATAATCCATGAAGATTGCCGGGGCATTTGTCAACCCGAATGGCATCACAAGAAACTCATAATGACCATATCGAGTTCGAAATGCCGTTTTAGGCACATCCTCAGCACGTACTCGCAATTGATGGTATCCCGACCTCAAATCGATTTTTGAGAATACAGAGGCACCTGCCAACTGATCAATCAAGTCTTCAATCCTAGGCAAAGGATATTTATTCTTGATCGTCACCCGATTCAGCTGCCTGTAATCAATGCACAATCTGAGGCTACCATCCTTCTTCTTGACAAACAACACTGGAGCTCCCCAAGGCGAAACACTAGGTCTGATAAAACCCCTCTTCAACAAATCCTCAATCTGTTTCTTCAACTCCTTCAATTCAGATGGCGCCATTCGATATGGAGCTTTCGAAATAGGACTAGTCCCGGGCACCAAATCAATGGAAAACTCCAGTTCTCGTGGTGGGGGTAAACCAGTAATCTCCTCTGGAAACACATCAGGAAATTCATTCACAACCGGATATCTTTTGACACCACCTTGCATATCCACATTCACAGAGAAGAAAACCAGAAACCCTTGACATCCTTTCTTTAGATACTTGTCAGCTTGGGCAAAGGACAAACATATATTCTCATCCCCTTCCACACTAGGGATATTCATCGGCAAAGACACGGTCTTCCGAGCACAGTCGAGAATGGCATTATTCGCTTCTAACCAGTCCATTCCAATTATCACATCAATCTCTTGCAACGGCAAACAAATCAAATCTAGGGTAGTGCTTCGGTGTTCAAAACGAACCACACAATTCAAACAAGCTTGAGCAGTTCTTAGCGAAACTCCCGTGGGTGTGGCTACCGACAATTCAAAAGGCAACTTCATTGCCAGAATACCCAATCTCCGAGCACAATCAAAAGAAATGAAGGAATGCGATGCACCTGAGTCAAACAAAGCATGAATAGAGTAACCATTGAGTTTAAGTTTACCTCTAATCAAGTTAGGCGCTGCATCCGCTTCCTGTCGAGTGATGGCAAAAACTCGTCCAGGCATCGTGGGCCTCCTTGTCACATCGTCACGCCGTGGCTCCCAACAATTTCGCGACATATGACCCGGTTTACCACAATTAAAACAAACCAAACACGGACGATCACTATGACTAAACCCGCATTTTGTGCACGGATTCGATGCACTACCAGAACTGTATTGAGATGGAGCGGAGTCCCTTCCTGCATACTCATTCTGACTGGAACTCCCTTGTTCAAAGCCACCTTGATAAAAGGGTCCTCTGCCAAACCGACCTCTATTGTGCTGCTCTCTACCAAACCTGCCTCTTCCTCTACCATGACGACCTCGATTATGGCGACCTCTTCCTCCACTAGAACCTGTACTACCACCACTACTACCGCTGCCTGAACCACTTCCCTTACTAATTCCTCCAGTAGGTCCTAGGTGAGGAAAGGCCCGAATCATGGAATTCCTTCTGTGCTCCTCAGCTTCCTTCATTCGTCTATACAAGGCACGAGTCTTCGCACATAAGTCCTCGAAGGACACAAACTCCACCACAGATAACCGCTCCTTAATTTCGGGATGGGCACCCTCAAACAACCTCTGAGCCATCCACCTATCGTCAGGATAATTATTCAGATACGTGGAATATTTTGCCAAGTCCAAGAACTGATCAATATAGTCATCCGCTGACAAATTTCCTTGTTGAAAAGTTAGGAACTCGGCTTCCTTTTGCATCATTAAGGCTGGAGGGACATAATGTGCAAAGAACCGTTCCTTAAACTGTCCCCAATTCATAGGAGGACTCATCGCTTCAACACTTGGGAGAATACTCCTCCACCATCTCTTAGCCTTCTTCTCAAGCTTAAATGTCGCCAGCTGCACCCTTTGCTCTGAAGTGCAATCCATGACACTAAAGATGTTCTCCATCTGTTCAATCCAATTCTCCGCCTGTGACACATCCATGGTACCTTCAAAAGCCAGAGGATTAAACTTCCGAAAGTCCTTCAGCTGTGAGGAGATACCCTTTCTTCCAACCCTTGGGGCTCTCTCAGGTTCCACCACAGTTTCATCCTCTCCTGCATTTAGATCCACAAACATTTCGGCTTCTTCATTCACATCCCCCTGTTCTTGCCTATCCATTCTCTCTTGCAACCTGTTCAACGTTTCTCCCTGAGTATTCACCTGATTACTGAGGCCAGCCAACATCTCATGCATTTGCCTCATCAGATCACTGTTACTCTGCCTTCCTCTTCGAAACATTCTTCCTACACACAAGCAACAACACATTCACTTATACGGTTCTGGATCAGCATTGCAGTGGGAATATAGTCTATGTATTCAAAACATGTGCCAAGTAGTACTTCAAGCAGAAACAATGGCCCAAAACCATTGCTCTGATACCAAAATGTAACATCCTACCTCCTGACACCTCCGTACTTAACCAAAAACTTCAAAATGACCCAAACACACCCTGACATCTCAAAACAACTCCAATGCCTCAACACAGCGGAAACAACTCACAGGCACGAAAAACCGGGCTGGAGCCTTACACAAACCAACAAAGCCCAACAACACTCCGGACTTACCAAGATGGCCATACAAACATCTCAACAATATTCAACCGTACATACCACAAACATAAACATGCATATATCTAAACCAGTCTCAACCCTGACATACATTCATTACAAACCATTCTCTATCTTACTTGGCACAAAATACCATTACAGAATACACACGCTACATAGACTATTCCCACGTACACAGCTACTCCCGCGTCTTCTCAGGACTAGTGCCAGAACCATCACCTGAAAGGTTAGTTTATGGGAGAGGGGGTGAGACAAAGTCTCAGTAACCGGGAACCACAACCACACACACATATATATATACGCATATATCTCACACAAATCATGAATGCAATATGGAATGAATGACATGCATGTAACCCTCACAGGAACTCCATCCTTAACCTCCCTAACACATATATCATCCACCCTTATTCTCCCTAACATATATACATATAGAATCCAACCTTATCCTCCCTAACATGTATGTATATAATCCAACCTTATCCTCCCTAACATATATACATATATATAATCCAACCTTATCCTCCCTAACATATATACATATATAATCCAACCTTATCCTCCCTAACATATATACATCATCATACATCATACCACCATCACGTCATCACCACTACATCCACCATACATCACAGTCTCACAATGTCATGTGGTGATGCTCATGTATCATTATACCATCATCATAATGTCATGTATGCAACATATCATATCATCATCACACATATCATCATCATAGTCATAACCATCATCTAACAGTATACATACCACGATATATATATATATATAAACAGCACACATAACCCATCAGTATCGTGGTATGAATGGAATAAGCATATATATATATATACAGATACACGTACTATCGTATAACATAGTCAATATAATATAAACAAACACCCGGTTACCTCAATTGTCGTTACCACACCTACACACGAGTTCCACAAGCTTCCTTGAACTGTCCAGTACACGTGAACCCCTCTCGATTAGCCAACAACCTTTATCATGTCACAATTCTTCCATTAACACAACATACCAACAAATCAAACATCACAATTCAACCCATTAACCTAACCCAAGGTTCCAACACCCTTTTCATGCATCAATAAACTCTTAGGGATTACTCAAACACCACACAACCTCAAATACCTCAGATTCCTAAGAGCCATTACCGAAAACAACCTAGGGTTAAGCTCTAAACATACATAATCCCTTCAAAACTCACATTCAAGCAACAAGAATACCAAAACACGTTCCATTAACCTCAAATCACCCATTTCAATCGGTGGATTTCACCCCAGACCGGAAATCCAACCATACAACCGAAAATCCTAAATTTCAACCGAAGAAAATGGAGAGGGAGGAGTAGGGAACGCTTACCAACTTAAATCCAAGCTCCCAATGGACGAGAATCACTCTGGGACACCGAAAATGCCGAACCCTAGCACTGCTCCTCGTCTCTCTGCGTCGCTCCCTTCGTTTTCTTTCTTTCTGTCACGTCCGACTGATCCAGATTTAAACGATTTTTTTTCCGACCCTCGCCGCGGCTCCAGCAACTCATCCGGAACAATGCCACTGGAAAGCTTCTCGCCGCGGCGGCCCTGCTCCTCGCCGCGGCGTGGAGCTCCTTCAGACTCCACCTGAGTCTTCCTCCGTCCTGTTTCCTCGGTCCTGAACTCAATGTCAAGAAAAATATCATGAGGGGCATTACACTCTCCCCTCCTTATAAAAATTTCGTCCTCGAAATTTCACCTCTTGCCTCAGGCAAAAATATCTGGATACTTCCTCCGCATAGAATCTTCAGTCTCCCACGTGACATCATTGGACATCAAACCGCTCCAAAGGACCTTTAACAATTTAATGGTCTTATTCCTCAACTGCTTCTCCTTTACATCCAAAATTTGCAACGGTGTGACCTCAAAAGTCAGATCCTCTCGTACTTGAACTGCTTCATTATCAATTATATGAGACGGATCCGGATGATACTTCTTGAGTTGAGACACGTGGAAAACATCATGCAACCCAGCAAGACTAGGCGGTAGCGCTACTCGATACGCTACTGGCCCAATTCGTTCAAGAATTTGGTATGGACCCATATACCTCGGAGTAAGCTTCTTGGCTCGAACCGATCTTCCAACACCAGTAGTAGGAGTGACCTTCAAGAATACATGATCTCCAACATCAAACTCCAATGGTCTTCTCCTCCTATCCGCATAACTCTTTTGCCGACTCTGAGCGGTAAGAAGCTTCTGACGAATACTCTCTATCTGCCGAGAGGTTTGATCCACAATATCTGGGCCCAAAAGACTCCTTTCACCAAGTTCAACCCAACACAATGGTGACCTGCACCTTCTGCCGTACAACGCTTCATATGGAGCCATTTGCAAACTCGAGTGGAAACTGTTGTTGTAGGCAAATTCAACCAATGGCAAAAACTGATCCCAATTGCCTTTATTCTCCAGAACACATGCCCGCAGCATGTCCTCCAGAGTCTGAATAGTCCTTTCAGTTTGCCCATCAGATTGAGGGTGATAAGCAGTACTGAAACTCAATTTCGTACCCATGGCCTTCTGGAGAGATTTCCAAAACCTGGATGTAAACCTTGGATCTCTGTCTAACACAATATTTATCGGGACTCCATGCAACCTTACTATCTCATTCACATACAACTGGGCCAACTTCTCCATTGAAATAGTTTCTCGAATTAGAAGAAAATGGGCCGACTTCGTCAACCTGTCCACAATGACCCATATCACATTGTGTCCTAAAGAGGTCCTCGGTAATCCCATCACAAAATCCATGGAAACGCTATCCCATTTCCACTCCGGGATCTCCAAAGATTGCAACATACCAGCAGGCAATTGGTGCTCAATTTTTACCTTCTGACAAATCAGGCATCTTGCCACAAACTCTGCGATGTCCTTTTTCATGCCTGGCCACCAATAACCTCTCTTCAAATCCTGATACATCTTAGTGGTACCTGGGTGGATAGTGTACTTACTCTTATGAGCTTCCTCCAAAATGATCTCACGCAACCCCACAATGTTTGGTACACAAATCCGACCCCGATACCGGATGATACCATCCTCCAGAATATCAAAGTCCTGGGTCTCCGCTATTTCAACCTGTTCTCGAATGCCTAAAAGATAGTCATCCTCCATCTGAGCATAGCAAATGTTCCTCAATAAATCACTTGATACACTGATGGAACTCATTACTAGTACTCCAGGATGGACATTGATGGATAACTTCATATCTCTCAGGCTTTCCAATAACTGTTGCTCTCTCAACATCATTATGGCCATATGGATTGACTTTCTACTCAATGCATCCGCCACAACATTGGCTTTTCCAGGATGATACTTCAAAGCAAACTCATAGTCCACAAGGAACTCAACCCAACGCCTTTGCCTCATGTTCAATTCTTTCTGATCAAACAAATACTTTAAACTCTTGTGATCACTGAATACCTCAAACTGAGCGCCATAGAGATAATGCCTCCACAATTTCAAGGCAAACACCACAGCCGCTAGCTCAAGGTCATGGGTAGGATAGTTCTCCTCATGAGGCCTTAGCTGCCTTGAAGCATACGCCACAACTCTACCTTGCTGCATCAGAACACACCCTAAACCCTTCTTAGAGGCATCCGTATAAACAGTGAATGGCTCTGACAGGTTAGGGATAATGAGCACTGGGGTGGACGTTAGACAAACCTTCAGCTCCTGGAATGCTCTCTCACACCTGTCATCCCAAATGAAAGATCGATCCTTACGGGTGAGTCTAGTCAATGGCATAACAAGTTGAGAGAATCCCTTAATGAACCTTCGGTAATATCCAGCCAATCCCAGAAAACTCCGAATTTCAGTCACCGATTGCGGTCTCTCCCAATTCAACACCGCTTCCACTTTACTAGGGTCTACAGCTACACCTTCTGCAGAAATCACATGACCCAGAAATTTCACCTCTCGTAGCCAAAACTCACACTTACTGAGCTTAGCATACAGTTGGTGATCCCGCAATACTTGCAACATAATCCGAAGATGATGCGCATGCTCTTCCTCACTCTTGGAGTAAACCAGAATGTCATCAATGAAAACCACCACAAACTTATCCAAATACGGCCGAAACACCCTGTTCATATAATCCATGAAGATTGCCGGGGCATTTGTCAACCCGAATGGCATCACAAGAAACTCATAATGACCATATCGAGTTCGAAATGCCGTTTTAGGCACATCCTCAGCACGTACTCGCAATTGATGGTATCCCGACCTCAAATCGATTTTTGAGAATACAGAGGCACCTGCCAACTGATCAATCAAGTCTTCAATCCTAGGCAAAGGATATTTATTCTTGATCGTCACCCGATTCAGCTGCCTGTAATCAATGCACAATCTGAGGCTACCATCCTTCTTCTTGACAAACAACACTGGAGCTCCCCAAGGCGAAACACTAGGTCTGATAAAACCCCTCTTCAACAAATCCTCAATCTGTTTCTTCAACTCCTTCAATTCAGATGGCGCCATTCGATATGGAGCTTTCGAAATAGGACTAGTCCCGGGCACCAAATCAATGGAAAACTCCAGTTCTCGTGGTGGGGGTAAACCAGTAATCTCCTCTGGAAACACATCAGGAAATTCATTCACAACCGGATATCTTTTGACACCACCTTGCATATCCACATTCACAGAGAAGAAAACCAGAAACCCTTGACATCCTTTCTTTAGATACTTGTCAGCTTGGGCAAAGGACAAACATATATTCTCATCCCCTTCCACACTAGGGATATTCATCGGCAAAGACACGGTCTTCCGAGCACAGTCGAGAATGGCATTATTCGCTTCTAACCAGTCCATTCCAATTATCACATCAATCTCTTGCAACGGCAAACAAATCAAATCTAGGGTAGTGCTTCGGTGTTCAAAACGAACCACACAATTCAAACAAGCTTGAGCAGTTCTTAGCGAAACTCCCGTGGGTGTGGCTACCGACAATTCAAAAGGCAACTTCATTGCCAGAATACCCAATCTCCGAGCACAATCAAAAGAAATGAAGGAATGCGATGCACCTGAGTCAAACAAAGCATGAATAGAGTAACCATTGAGTTTAAGTTTACCTCTAATCAAGTTAGGCGCTGCATCCGCTTCCTGTCGAGTGATGGCAAAAACTCGTCCAGGCATCGTGGGCCTCCTTGTCACATCGTCACGCCGTGGCTCCCAACAATTTCGCGACATATGACCCGGTTTACCACAATTAAAACAAACCAAACACGGACGATCACTATGACTAAACCCGCATTTTGTGCACGGATTCGATGCACTACCAGAACTGTATTGAGATGGAGCGGAGTCCCTTCCTGCATACTCATTCTGACTGGAACTCCCTTGTTCAAAGCCACCTTGATAAAAGGGTCCTCTGCCAAACCGACCTCTATTGTGCTGCTCTCTACCAAACCTGCCTCTTCCTCTACCATGACGACCTCGATTATGGCGACCTCTTCCTCCACTAGAACCTGTACTACCACCACTACTACCGCTGCCTGAACCACTTCCCTTACTAATTCCTCCAGTAGGTCCTAGGTGAGGAAAGGCCCGAATCATGGAATTCCTTCTGTGCTCCTCAGCTTCCTTCATTCGTCTATACAAGGCACAAGTCTTCGCACATAAGTCCTCGAAGGACACAAACTCCACCACAGATAACCGCTCCTTAATTTCGGGATGGGCACCCTCAAACAACCTCTGAGCCATCCACCTATCGTCAGGATAATTATTCAGATACGTGGAATATTTTGCCAAGTCCAAGAACTGATCAATATAGTCATCCGCTGACAAATTTCCTTGTTGAAAAGTTAGGAACTCGGCTTCCTTTTGCATCATTAAGGCTGGAGGGACATAATGTGCAAAGAACCGTTCCTTAAACTGTCCCCAATTCATAGGAGGACTCATCGCTTCAACACTTGGGAGAATACTCCTCCACCATCTCTTAGCCTTCTTCTCAAGCTTAAATGTCGCCAGCTGCACCCTTTGCTCTGAAGTGCAATCCATGACACTAAAGATGTTCTCCATCTGTTCAATCCAATTCTCCGCCTGTGACACATCCATGGTACCTTCAAAAGCCAGAGGATTAAACTTCCGAAAGTCCTTCAGCTGTGAGGAGATACCCTTTCTTCCAACCCTTGGGGCTCTCTCAGGTTCCACCACAGTTTCATCCTCTCCTGCATTTAGATCCACAAACATTTCGGCTTCTTCATTCACATCCCCCTGTTCTTGCCTATCCATTCTCTCTTGCAACCTGTTCAACGTTTCTCCCTGAGTATTCACCTGATTACTGAGGCCAGCCAACATCTCATGCATTTGTCTCATCAGATCACTGTTACTCTGCCTTCCTCTTCGAAACATTCTTCCTACACACAAGCAACAACACATTCACTTATACGGTTCTGGACCAGCATTGCAGTGGGAATATAGTCTATGTATTCAAAACATGTGCCAAGTAGTACTTCAAGCAGAAACAATGGCCCAAAACCATTGCTCTGATACCAAAATGTAACATCCTACCTCCTGACACCTCCGTACTTAACCAAAAACTTCAAAATGACCCAAACACACCCTGACATCTCAAAACAACTCCAATGCCTCAACACAGCGGAAACAACTCACAGGCACGAAAAACCGGGCTGGAGCCTTACACAAACCAACAAAGCCCAACAACACTCCGGACTTACCAAGATGGCCATACAAACATCTCAACAATATTCAACCGTACATACCACAAACATAAACATGCATATATCTAAACCAGTCTCAACCCTGACATACATTCATTACAAACCATTCTCTATCTTACTTGGCACAAAATACCATTACAGAATACACACGCTACATAGACTATTCCCACGTACACAGCTACTCCCGCGTCTTCTCAGGACTAGTGCCAGAACCATCACCTGAAAGGTTAGTTTATGGGAGAGGGGGTGAGACAAAGTCTCAGTAACCGGGAACCACAACCACACACACATATATATATACGCATATATCTCACACAAATCATGAATGCAATATGGAATGAATGACATGCATGTAACCCTCACAGGAACTCCATCCTTAACCTCCCTAACACATATATCATCCACCCTTATTCTCCCTAACATATATACATATATAATCCAACCTTATCCTCCCTAACATGTATGTATATAATCCAACCTTATCCTCCCTAACATATATACATATATATAATCCAACCTTATCCTCCCTAACATATATACATATATAATCCAACCTTATCCTCCCTAACATATATACATCATCATACATCATACCACCATCACGTCATCACCACTACATCCACCATACATCACAGTCTCACAATGTCATGTGGTGATGCTCATGTATCATTATACCATCATCATAATGTCATGTATGCAACATATCATATCATCATCACACATATCATCATCATAGTCATAACCATCATCTAACAGTATACATACCACGATATATATATAAACAGCACACATAACCCATCAGTATCGTGGTATGAATGGAATAAGCATATATATATATACAGATACACGTACTATCGTATAACATAGTCAATATAATATAAACAAACACCCGGTTACCTCAATTGTCGTTACCACACCTACACACGAGTTCCACAAGCTTCCTTGAACTGTCCAGTACACGTGAACCCCTCTCGATTAGCCAACAACCTTTATCATGTCACAATTCTTCCATTAACACAACATACCAACAAATCAAACATCACAATTCAACCCATTAACCTAACCCAAGGTTCCAACACCCTTTTCATGCATCAATAAGCTCTTAGGGATTACTCAAACACCACACAACCTCAAATACCTCGGATTCCTAAGAGCCATTACCGAAAACAACCTAGGGTTAAGCTCTAAACATACATAATCCCTTCAAAACTCACATTCAAGCAACAAGAATACCAAAACACGTTCCATTAACCTCAAATCACCCATTTCAATCGGTGGATTTCACCCCAGACCGGAAATCCAACCATACAACCGAAAATCCTAAATTTCAACCGAAGAAAATGGAGAGGGAGGAGTAGGGAATGCTTACCAACTTAAATCCAAGCTCCCAATGGACGAGAATCACTCTGGGACACCGAAAATGCCGAACCCTAGCACTGCTCCTCGTCTCTCTGCGTCGCTCCCTTTGTTTTCTTTCTTTCTGTCGCGTCCGACTGATCCAGATTTAAACGATTTTTTTTCCGACTCTCGCCGCGGCTCCAGCAACTCATCCGGAACAATGCCACTGGAAAGCTTCTCGCCGCGGCGGCCCTGCTCCTCGCCGAGGCGTGGAGCTCCTTCAGACTCCACCTGAGCCTTCCACCGTCGTGTTTCCTCGGTCCTGAACTCAATGTCAAGAAAAATATCATGAGGGGCATTACACTAACTCCCAAATACCAAACCCTAGTAGAGCAATTCGTTCTCCCTTTGTTTTTTTTCTCCCGACGACTAGTTTGACTTCTGATTTAAACTGATTCAACATCACTGCCTGCAATGCCACTTAAGTTCGCTGCAGAGCCAATACAATTTTCTCTTGATGGTTGTAGTGCTACTGTTCCTCGGCGCAACGCCACATCATTTTGTCCTTTTTTCTCACTTTGTCTCAATTTTGACCCTTTCTCTAATCCTATACTAATTATCAATAATCATTTTGAGATTAATATTCAGGGTCATTATAGCACTCCTATTGTTTGGTGTAATAATATTAGTGCCATAGCTTTGGTTGAAAACCCAGTTTACCATGCTCGAACTAAGTACATAGAAATTGATGTGCACTTTGTACATGATCAAGTTCTCATAAAGCAACTGAAGATTGGATATGTGCCTTCCGTTGAACAACTTGCTGACTATTTTAACAAGGCTTTAAGTCATGCGCATCTTTCCTACCTTAGAAGCAAAGTCGGGGTTCATTCCTCCCTCTCTCATTTAAGGGAGGCAATTAAAGAAAGTTCAAATCCTATCAATAACTCTACACCGGCTATCACGTAATCTTGGCATTATCATTATCTCTCAATATATGATTTTGTAATCATAAACTTTTTTTTTTATATCTGTATATTCTTTATGGATTTATTTCCTTTATTCTCGGGTGGTGATAGCTAGTGCTATAACTCATCTATATATATGTTGCCTTGTAACCCTAAATTATATAGCAATACACACACGGTCTCTGCCTCTTGCTTCGTCTCTTTTCATCCCTAAAACTTTCTCTCTACCACGAGATGGCTCATGTGTGGCAATGGCCTGTGGGTTATAGTTAACCCTAGCTCAATGAAGGAATAGCTGGTTTCATGAGGTTGAAGGCTGGGTATATACCGAGCCACTGGGTTCAACCAGGTGGTGGTAATCATTTGGACTATGGCTATGATGTGATGGCGAGGTTCTTGGAATATTATGAGGGCCTAAGAAGTGGGTTTGCTATGAGCATAAGTCCAAGGGGAGAACCTATCCCAAAAAACTAGTTCATTAAGTGGGAGAACCCCTTGACCTTATAAACCCCACTTTTTATGTAAGGCTTCTCAATATGGAATTCAGAACAATGCACCTCTATTCAAGAGCCGACATCCCCGGTGGCTCCACACCATGACACTTCACTCAGTGACACCTCACTCAACCTCCTTGTTGGTCGAAACCCTTCACTGGTCAGAACCCTCTGTGGGTAGTCCTCTCCATGGTGTCGGCCTCTAAATGAAAGCACCAAATTGCTATGACCTGCAAAAGTAACACAGCAAATAGCAAGAAGGATTCCAGATCCAAGTATTATTCAATCAATGCGGGTCCACACTCATAAAGGAGCTCATACACAGCCAGTCATTAGCGATTAGAAAATAGCAGAAAGTGCAGAAATACAGAGAGAGGAAAGAAGAATAACAGAAAGAGGGAGAATCAGAGAAGATCTCACAAATTCCATACCCCCTCATTTCCCATGTGTACTACTAATAAGCTTCCTCTCTCAGCTTCTAGGGCCTTCTACGCACACACGAGCTGTGCCTCATGCATCCTTCGCCTGAAGTATTATCCTCTATTGCCACGTGGTCCTTGAGGCCTTGAAGATTGGGCTGAATACTGGGCTGTTGACGACTTTGACTAATTCCCACATAGGCCTTGATGATTGACAGGGTTCATGGCTGAGTTGAACAAGATGATGAGAGATAGTTACAGTGATGATTATTACTTCAATCAGCTGCTAGGAAAGCCTAAGAATCAACTCTGGAATGAATACAATGCTGCGTATGGCAGCTAAGCAAGGCTACGTACACATGGCTTAATTCTTGCTTGATTAACAGAAGAATAATATAGGAGAAAAAATACGTATAGGCTATATATGTATAACGTTATGTGGCTACGCAGCTATACAATAAATGAATGTGAGTGTTCATTGTAGTCATGTGTCAATGAATATATCTCACCCACGTGACATGATATGAAATATTGATATGCTTTTACGTACATATATATATTAATTTCAGAATAAAGGCAGCAAGGGATATATTGTTATAAATGCCCATATAAATCATCATAGTGAATATATAGTATGTTTATGTTTTTGGTTTTAGATTTTTGTTCATCAATACGTATGATAACATTTATAACAAGTCGTATGGTTCACTAATATAAATATTGCAACTCATTTTTAAAACTTTATGCAACACATTAAAAGAAAGTGCCAAATTCCATCCCAATATATGTGTGACAATATCCCTATGAAATATTCTCAATCAAAGGAGACTTGAAGTCGATCGTCGCTAATAACCTCAGTATTAAAGAACCTCACTGGAAATGATTTTTCAAACCTCTTTGTGAACGTAAATCTAAATTTCTAAGGCGTCTAGAAGAACGTAAATAGGTCATTCTCATTTCACCGCGCATCCAATCCTTTGGTTGATTTAGACTTTTTGAAATGATTTTTTAAAAAATAACAATATATTAAATATAAAATTCTATATACTTTAATTATTATTTTTATTTTAGTTATTATTATTTGTATTAAGTAAAGTGACATTTGAGAACACAACAATATTTTTTTTAAAAGAAATTAAAATATCTTTCAAAAGTCATATAAATAAGTTATCATTAATGTCTCTTAAAATTATATAACTCATACCTCTTAAACTTATGACTTGATCTTGATCTTTCGATATTATCAAAATAATTTAAATTTGTTACAACTAGTGAATGAAATTACTTTTTTGCTGAGATTCAGAATCAAATTACTTTTTAACATTGAAATGATTAATTGACAAAAAAATATTATGAAGACCATATTATAATTTTGATTAATAACATTAATCATGATTTAGTTTGATAATTTTGAGAAATTTTAAATTTTTAAATATCATGTTATGGTGAGTCTTTAAATTTTTTTTTTAATAAAAACTTTCATTTTCCTTATTTTATTACCTAATTTATGTTGCCAATGATGAGTGATGACACAAGGAGGACCTTGACTTTTCGTTGGTCTCGTATGGCGTCTGATCCTTGTGTTGGATATGAATCCTTACAAGAAAAAATGCCAACCCCTTACCTTCCAGTTTTAGACCATTCCAATAACTTTCTTTCTTTGCAATATATATATATATATATATATATATTTTGTGAGCCAGTTTGCAATCAATGTTATAGATACACACGCATTTGAATGTGAGAGTAGGTACACATCTATACATGTATAGTATACATAGAACTTGTGAAATGAGATAAATGGAAAAACATAAAAGGCAGAAAATAAATTTCATAAAAAGCATAATTTTTTATGAGTGAAATCAATGCTTATATATCGATTTAAAATGATAAAATTACAAATTTAAGAAATTAAATGAAGTTTAAAGTACGAAATATGATAATGGAATCTATTGAATGGCAAAATTAATCATCCAAAAACTCAGAAATTTCTCCCAAGTATATATCACGACAAATTAAAGCTTAAATGCACCTATATACAATACATATGTGTACGTATGTATAGTATATATGGATGGATTGGAAACCAAATTTTGGGCACGCTTTGATGGATGGATGGGAAGGCATTATCTTTACCAACGAGTCCTCCAGTACTAGAAAAAATAAATATTAACTATAAAAAATATAAACTATGAAAGACTTACTTCTTAATTGAATCTTATATATTGAATTGAAATTTATCGTTTAAATAAATTTTATACATTCTATGTGTATTGTTTCAAAATAAAAATTTAATCCTTGTGTTAGTAAAAATTTTATTGTAAGAATGTGCACCTTAAATTATTTTTTTAAAAAATAAATGTTAATTAATACGTGTCATAGATTTTCACAGAAACACATCAGCTGCCTTCTAAATGTATGTTTGGTTTAGAGTTAGTTTTGGTCAAACAATATGAGAGTAGCTTTGGCTCAAAAGCTGTAAAATCCCATTTGTCGCACCCGAAAAAAATGCGACGAAAGGAAAAAAGAGAATAAATCTAGTTTTCGAGTGAAAACCGACTTGTGAGGAGTCGCCACCAAAATTTTGAGGAAAATCTTGGGAAACCGCATTAAAGAGGAAAGGATGGTCTGCGTAACCAGAGTTGGATTCGGGAGTCAATTGTATGTGGGGAAGGTGTTAGGTACCCCACAACACCCGTTCCTAGGAACGGTTTCCTTACATTGATTATGTAAATTAATATGGCTTAAAAATATATTTCGGTTTTCCTTTTATAAATCACATGGGAGAAAAAGAAAATTAAGAAAATTTGGAAAACAAAATAAAGAATATAAATTAAATTAAAACTAAGGATATTCAAGCAAAATGAGAAAAAGGGTTTGAGAAAATAAATTAGGAAATATTTATTAAATTAAGGAAAAAACACCAAATAAATCAGAAAATATTTATTTTTTACAAAGGCGGACTTGACCTAGGATCGGAGCCTGGGGCCTACGTACCCTGCGATGGGGATCAAAGTTCACGTAGTTCGGGACTAGAAATGCATGTCTGTTGGTTGATTTTTTTTTAAATTTTGTAATAAGAGAAAATTAATGGAAAATAATTTAACTTTTTGTAAACAAAACAATTTTCTGAGATTGAGTTTGTGTGTTTTAATTTGCAAAAGATAATTTAATTCCATTTTACTTACTCTTATTTTATTTTGTCTTGAAAACATTTCTTTTTGTTTTTTTTTTGGATTTTTGAAAATGCTTTTTGTTTGATTTTTGACCAGGGTATTTTTATTTTTTTATTTTTCTTTTATACTTTTGAAAAACTTTCCAAATGAAGAAAATTAATCTACCTGTTGCAGACTCACAGTCATGCCCGATAGATCAATACCTTAATTACCTGCAGAAGTTCTAAACCTCACGGTACAAGGGTTTTATTACACCTTTAAAACAAAACTTTAGAAAATACTACTATGTTTTTCAAATGAAAATTTTATTATATATTTTCCGATAAAATTGGAAAAAACTTATTAAGATATCCTAATTTACTATTTTTTGGAATATAATCATTTTTTTAAAAAAAGAGTCAATTAACTGATATACCTACGTGGATTCGCAATCTCACGCGATAACTCAGTAAACTGAAATACCTGCTTCTGAAAACTCGCGTGGTGTAGTTTATATGGGCCTTTTATTCAATACGATTATATATTTCCTCTTGAAACGAGTAATTAGAGAAAAGGTTATTGTTCACCTCATGTATTTGGAACACCAAATATATTTTTTTATTACTTTCAAAATAAATTCTATTATCAAAAAGTAGAGTTTATTTCAAAATGAGTTACCCACCCAACTAATATCTGCATGGACTCGCAGTCGCTCGCGATCACTTGGTTAATTCTAATGCTTGCATGAGTTCAAAAACCACATGTGACATAGTTATTAAAAGCTTTTGTGAGAATATCACTATTCCAACTATTAATTAAAAAAAACAAAGGAAAACCCATGTGCCCAAAACTACATCTCCTCGGACTTGCCTAAACTCACGGCCCGAGAATGCACTCCATCTCAGCTGATTGGATACTAAAGGACTTAGGCCCAGAACACAATCCAGGATCCATTGACCACAACATAAAATCACAGAACAAAAAGGAAAACCCAGGATGCATTGACCGTTCCCGCCTATTGACAAGATCATTGAGTGGACAGGATTATCAACCACGCAGAACTAAAAAAAAAAAACCCAGTTTTGAATTAGGTTCAAAGGCTCAGTGTCATCTGATCAATTCCCCCTAGTAAAGCCACTGGGTATAGGTTTCCCATTGGCACAGCATATGACTCAGAAAACTCTGAATGTAAACCCCTACGATGCTCCACTCACGGTTCAAGCACTCAAAATTCAGACATGCCAAGGTTAACGAATGTAGGGGAGACGGACTATACAGGCACCCGAAAGCTTTGAAATAAAAATGCATGCTATCGTCAGGGGAGGTGAAACTACTCCAATCAATAATTGCAACCAGACGCATAAGGATCTAAAGAAAATCCGATTATCAACTAATACCAGTACTCGATCCTAATTTCTAGCCTACTGATCAAAACACTTAGTCTAAAGCACAAATTACCGGTTGAAGAATCTTGGCCTTTGGCTTCCCTCCATTCTTCGTCTCCATCTCGTGGCTCCTCTGCTTCTCCCCAATGTCTTTGACAGCTGCAGTGAGAAGGGATAAACTCGAAGCTAAATCCCCAAGGCTTTTCTCTGTCTCTCTTCAGCTTTCCTTGCTGAAAATTCCTCTCAATCTCGCAGTCTCTCGGTCTAGGTCCCTCGCAGCTTTCGGTTTGTTCTTTGCGGAAGCTTCCTCTCGGTTTTTTCTGCCTTGAAAAATCCCCCTCGGTTCACTCGCTTCCCGTGGATCCAGCTTCACCGTCCCTTTTCTGGAGCTCCGGCCTCCTCTGCCCTTTTTCGGTGCACGGCCTCCCTCGGTTTCTTCTGTTTTTCTTTCTCTCTCGGCCTCCGTCTGCTTCTTCGCGACTCTCCCAATTTCTCGGTTCAGCCTCCTCTGTTTTTTTTCGGGTGCCAGATTTGGTCTCTCCCTCCTTCTCTTCCCCGCGGCTCTGCCCCCCCTTTTAACTGCATCGCCCTCTGCCCTTCTCACGTGCTCCCTCTCCATTTTCCTTACATGCACGCTTTCGGTTTCTGCAGCCCTCCTGTGCCTTCTTTTTCTTTTCAGTCTCCGTTTCCTTTTTCTTTCGCCCAGATCACTTTCGGCTCCCTGCTTTCTTTTCTTCGTGACAGCTTCCGTGTTCAGACTGCTCCTCCCCTCCTCACGCGTGCAGCCTCCTCTTTTTCTTTTGCTTGTTCGGTCTCTGCGGTCCCTCTCTGTCTCCTCCCTCTGTCTTTTCTTTTTCCCCTTCACGCGTGCCCCTTTTGCTTTTGGTGTTAGCTGCTGTCCTTTCCCTTCGGTCCGTGGCTCTACCCTAGTTGCCCAGCGGGTGGCCCAAGTCCACGAGCCTTCAATTGGGCTCGTGGTGTCTTGGGCCCAAAACATGTTTTTTTTTTACTTGATTTTAGTTTTAGTGTTTTTTTTTTTACTTTTTGTGTTTTAATTTTTCATTTTATTTTATTTTTATTTCCTCTTATTTCCTTTCTTCTTTTATTATTATTATTATTATTATTATTTTGTTTTTTCATTTATATATTATTATTTTATTTATTTTATTTTGTTTTAGTTATTTATTATTTTTTTTAAATGCCCGGACAAAATGGGGTGTTCACACCATTTGTACCGAACAATCTCAAATGAAAAAATTATATCAATGAAGATTGATTTAATTGGTAAGGATACGACTTATTCCCTTCAATCCTTAATATAAGTCATTTTTAACTACCTCATCAAAACTAAGAAAAATTTGTTGTATTATTAAAATTATCTTAAAAATAATATAGTTCCATCTTTACCCTATAATAAATACAACAAATTTAAACAATTCACTTTCCCTCTCACAATTAAATAAGGACATTTTTTAAATAAAATAATTAATATTTCAAAAACCTATGGAATGTGATTTACATATAGGACCACTAAAAACTTATAAAATGTGACTAATAAAAGGGGCAAAAAGGAGTATACATCATAAATGTTGTGAATTTAAATTTTATATATTAATGTGATGATTTCATTAGTAAATAATTAATAAGTATTTTTGTAAAAACTTTTTAAGCCCTGAGACTTAATTAAATGGTCTTGATCAGCCTTCAACTCACCTAAACGTGTTTTCACTGAAATCAATACATTTTTGTGATGCCAACCATCAATTTCTTACTACTCTAATTTTATCTACAAACACTAGGAATTAAAATAGAAAAAGAATTTATCTATATATTATTCCAAAAAGGATTTTATTTATTAAATTTTCTATTATCAATATTATGAATCGTGCTCATCAGCTTTTACATTTCAATTTTTCTTCTCATTTTAGTACGTAACTTAATGTTTGAAGACTTTTTCCGGATCTCACAGATGATTACACAATGAGTATCTTAACTTTTTATTTGGTGGTTTTTATATTTAATATTGGTCAAAACAAGATTTTTGTTGACTTCCTTTTGGTTGATATTTCTATTACTCCTTTTCTTCCAATAAAACACTGCCAATAGCCTACGCGTTTTATGCTATTCCCATCACATGCACTGTCGCGACCCATAACTCTTTTCTTTCTCAGTTGACGCACCGTCAGTGTCAATCAGGGCGGCTGCCATGAAATTCATCCTGGTAAGTCTCGTTCCTTTCCTGTTATTTTTCTTTTCCTCCTTTTCTTTCTATTTTCTTTTTCTCTTCCACATCAAATAGTATAATTAAAATCGTCAAAATAGGTCAAATTCGATGCTCTGACATGAAAAACCCAAAAAAATTAGCTGGTTTGGGTCTCAATTTCAGAAGTAAATATATAATCTGAACTTTTTGAGCACAGTTTATTTAGACCTAGCTCGAAGGTCCGAGGTTTTTTTTATTTAAAATATTAAAAAATACATATTATTTTATTAATAAATAATATATAAATTATAAAATTTAAATATTATATTAGTTTTTGATAAATTATAATAATAATTAGTTATATTAATTTAAATAATTATATAAAAAAATTTATTAAAAAATAAAAAAAATCTGTGGATCGGCCGGTAGGCCCAATCATGCAGACTCAAACTTGATTTTCTATGCGTATTTGTTAAATCGGGTTTTGAGACGCGACCAATTTAACAGTACTAAGTATAGCTGCCTTCTCCAATTATTAAACAAACCATGTCCTTTTCTTTCTTTAAAAAAATTCAAAATATTAAACCCTCCATCACGCCACCTTCTTTCTTTGTAATTATCCCTGGTAGTACTCTGCTGTCAATGATAATTTACCTTCCATTGTGAGACCGAGATGTGCAGCCACTTTCTTGAGTAATATTTCAACACAACCATTGGAAATCCAATTCTTTAATGCATTGTTAAACCATTCTCCGCAGCCACATCATATATTAGAGTTCCGAACCTGTTTCTTGTTTTCAATCTTCCTGTCTTTTGCTTCAAATTCATGTCGCCACATTATTTTTTTTAGATTAAATTATATGCTATATTAAGTATTCTTTCAAGAACATTTCGCTATATCTTGAGATTTACTTCTTTGAATTTTATTATATGACTCCATAAGATAATTTCTATGCTCATTTAGCAATTAAGACTGTTATAGATTTTATATTAGCGATGAATGTAAGAACTTTAAGCAAAGATAATAAGGATTTTGGCATCTTAGGATACATTTGAGAAATGATACAAGTTAAATCTAAGCAACTGCAATAATGATTTCATGCCAGGAATAATTTTAGGTGATTGGTGAAATTTCTACAACAGGAATTGAATCTTAAGTGGTAAAAAAAAAAGAACATATAATATCAATATCCACTTATGAGTTTATAAATGGTAATGTGCAACCATTTGTTTTGCATCTTCACTACGCCTCTTACCCTCAAATGATTTATTTTTCTTCTTTTCCTTTTAACACTTCTAAATCATTCAACTAGCTAAGTTTAGTTTCTAACTAAACTAGAATTTCTTCTTTTTATGATTTTCCTATAGTTCCTCAATCTTAATGGTCTTATGATGATTTTGATGAGTTAAGCATTGGTGATGGCGATTATTGATATTAGCACTAATGTAACATTATTGTCATGTTGTTCTAGTTGTTATATTATTTTTATTATTATTCCTATATTTATTATTATGTCATTATCATAATTTTACTATATTTTTCTCTTGACACTTTTTCTGCATATTAGTTCCAAATTATTATTTAAAAAAAAAGAATTTATTTATTTGTTTTCTAACATTTTGTTTTACTTCAAACATATATATTTTTTAATTTCAATTTCACTTTTATTTAAAAATGCTATTTCCTCTATTTTATTTACTAGTTTAATTGATTTATGATACGAGTATTTATCAGGTGAGATGGTTATTCCTCATATTTACTTATATAAGATACAATATGATATAAATTATCGAATGAGATGGTTATTCCTCCACGTGGAGTATGAGATATACTATAAGACTATACTAGGTGGGACGGTTATTCCCCACCACTAATTATAGGATGTAGATTGATAGATTTTGTGAGGCATATAATGTGATAGCATCTTGTGTTCTTATCTAAATGTACCTGATTTTTCTGTTGGGTGAGTGAAATATTATTACATGCTTGATCCATTACTATTTGGATGAAAGTGTTTTGCAAGTGGACAATTAACTTATATGTATGTAGATATACTTAGAAAGTAGTTTTTGAAAAACTCTTAACTCACAAGCCACATAAATGCCCAAGATACTTCGAAATAGGGTAGAGAAAATTGAAAAATGGAACGGCGCCATAACCACACCCTGTGGCGCCATGGTGAGAAACATTTCTGGAGAAAAATAGGGATGAACCTGAGGTGCATGACGCCGTGGCCATGGATATGGCACCACAACTCCAATAACAGAACCTGCATCAGCAGTTTGCTGATGCACATGATGAACTTCCAACGGCATAACTTTGCGCTCTGATATCTGATTGACCCAAGTCCAACTTTTACAGATCATTCTACTCCTACTCTAACCATAAACACCAATTATACCTCGAAACGCCTCCGTACAGAAATTTTGGACACTCAACACTGAATTAGTTGCTTTTTACCCAAAACCAACAATCAAACAACCCAATTTGCCACCAATGGCAAATTGGCAACCAAAGACCATTCTAACAAATCACACAAGACATAGGAAACCTATCCAAGGAGTTTTGACCCCTTTGAACCCCAATTCAAACAAACAGGCTATATGTTCATTTTGCACATCAAGGACCCAATAACCATGCCAGGCTCACCAAAAAGACATACATCACTAAAGGGACTTAGAGCCACGACCAGGACTTGAAATGGCAAATTCCACGAATAAGACATAATCAACAATCATCATATTATGAATATATCCATAGGCCCAACAACACACAAAAGGGTCAAACATAAGCACAAGCGAATAAAAAAAAAGGTCATACACCAGTCATGCCCTAGGATACACAGATACATCATTATAGATATAGTATTGCACAACAGGACAAGTGACACTTTACTGACAACACAACTAAACAATGACAACCAAAAGGGAAACAATCTCCAACACCCACGAGTACTCTCAGTCTTCCTTTCCCAAGCCCTCCTTGGTATTTTCCTTATAAATGATAATTTTGATCCTTTCCTTTGATCTTGTACCATTCAGTTAAGTCTTTCAGAATTTAGTAACTAAGGTTATTACATATCCTTTGCTTTCCTTCTGTACACTTTATTGTTTATGCTCTCATTGAGTCAGTGGTAGACTCACCCCCCATTTTCTACATTTTTAAATCAGCACGTAACTGAATAAGGCACACAAGGGAAATTGGATTTTTTGGACATTAGGTAGAACATGACTACTGTGATGATAATGTAGATCTCGTGGTAATGTGGCTACTATAGTAAAGTTTATGTTTGAGTCATGTTGTTTTAGACATATCCTTTATCTGTGTGTTGATTTCTTTACTGTTATTTGTTTTATGGATATGATAATTGAAACGCATGATTGAATGCTAGAACTAGTTTAGCATTTTCATTGTAGATTTCATTCAAATTGTCTTTGTGGGAGATGTTTTGTTAAGCTTGCTACACTAAGTAGGCATGCATTGGTTAGTCTATGTGCCGATCAAAACTTGAATATTGGGTCGTGATATGCACATCCAAATTTAATTTGGTGGACGTCTTGTGATGTATATTATGCATAGATCCTATCTACATTGTCCATATAAAATCTAGATAGTCCAAACTATTGTTATTTTTATATATTTTAAAGTAAAAATATTAATTTTGGTTCAAAACATTTAAACATTAATTTTTTACAAATTGATATATAGTTATAATATTTATATTATTTTATAACTTTATATTATTTAAGAAAAAATATTAAATTCTAATTAAAAAATAATAATATTTATTTTGGCCAACAAAAAAATAAGAAGATTTTAACCTTCCAAATTTCATTAAGCCAGTGCATATGAGATGCACACAAGCATGTGCTCACATATATCCATTTTTCAACCACACACATATTTGGAAAAAAAAAACAAAGAAAGAAAGAAAAAACACACACAAAAGCATATGGCAGCCATCAAGTTTGACCACCTGTTATTCAAAGTCCTAAAACAGTAAAGAGAAGGTGACCGTCATTTCTTTGAATAGTGTCCTCCATCTCTTCTAACTTAATGTGGATTTATAATTACTTACATTTAACGTGTGAACTGGGTTAACATAATTACAAACAAATAATTTAAGAAAATCCATTATTAATGCATCAAGTTAATGTAAAAGATGCCGCTTTAACTAAGATTGTGAAAACAAACTAATTTTAAATTAAAATACAAATTGAGCTTCACTAGACACACCTTTTCCATACGTATCAAATAAGATGGAGAATATATTTTTAAAATTAATATTTAAAAATTTTTATTTGTTTATTTATACTAGCTAGACTAGTTTAAGAAAACGAAACTAAAATTATTTTCAAAATATTTAATTTTGTTTAATTATATAGGACCCTATCATATTATCGGGCTTTTTGTTTGATTGAACTTAAGTCTCTATCAATTAATCTTATCTTATTAATTAATCTACACAAGAATATTTAGAAAATAATAATTGATGCTTTTGACAAATGTTTATAATAAATACTACGATGAATTAGATGTAATATTTTGACAATCGGACTGGACCGGATAATCAGACTGGTTGAACTGTCATCCGGAGACAACAACGGCTCGAGCTTTAGTTCATCTTAGAGGTTGGGCATGACTAAACCACTTTGAATCGGTTTTTGAGCTGGAAACTGGAGTAGTTTTTAGAGAACTGGACAGATTTTTAATTTATTTAAAATTTAACCTAAATTTAATTTTTTTGAACAAAATTATTAATTATAAAAATTATTATTGAGTAAAAACACAATTTCTCTTTCTAATTTAAAATTACTAATTATAAAAATGAAAAATTTTATTATATTATATAGTCATTTTATAATATTATAGTCATATAGTGTTACTATGTTGAAATATTTTAATATTACTTGCAATGATTTAACATATATTATTACTATGTGATCTTCTTAACTTATTATGAACTTGGACTATTTAAAATTTATTTTATTAACAATTTGATATTTTATTTTTATACATATATTATTATATAATATATTATTTTTATTTAATTATTACATTACTAGTTCGACCGTCAATCCAACCAATTGAACCATAAAAACTGTGATCCGGTAGCATTTCCAGTTTAACATTTGGTTTGGTTTTGAAAGCATTGATTAGATGCATATAGTAAGGATGCAGAAAGAATAAAAAGACACCATACGGGTTCATGGGCATGGACTTCCACTTACCCTCTCAATGTCTACCTAGTATCTTGAGTTTATTCTATTTTAATTAGAGAATTTATTTGAGAATAAACTAATTCAGATCAAGTTAAGTAAAACCTTATTGAGCTACAAATTATATTGTCAAATATTTAACATGACTATGTTATATCCCCTAATGTGTTGAACCAATTGTTGATACATTTATTTGCGATATCAACCACTTTCACCATACTTTCATTTTCAACAAGATGATCATTAATTGTAAAGAAATATCTAGAACCTCTTACGCGTTTGAATAATTTCACACGAAGTTTCAGGGGAAAAAGAATTGTATTAATGATATTCATTTTGATGAGTCCCCGAAATAATAGTTTTATTAAAAACTGTTTATCATATTATAATATAATCACGCAATAGATTATGTTGTTTTATTAAATTTAAAATAAAAATTGAAAACAATTTTTTTCCACAAAATTATTTTTTATTTTATTTTTATTTTCATGTCATCCTATTATATATATATATATATATATATATTAAAATACTTGTAACTCTTTACTATCGTCGTCTCAGGATCTCCGGGATGTGAAGCTTAACTCAACTGTTTGTGTGCCTTCAGACAAAGCTTTTATGGCAAATTTAGTTACCACTCTATTTATTATTCAATCTTATCCTTAATATAAGTCATTTTTAACTATTTCACTGAAACCAAGAAAAATTTGTTATATCATTACAATTATTTTAAAAATAATTAATTAATTTTCATCTTTATCCCCTAATAAATACCATAAATTTAAACAATTTACTTTTTTTCTCATAATTAAATGAGGGTATTTTTGAAATAAAGTAATTAATATTTCAGAAATCTATGAAAGGTGACATATATATAGAACCATAAAAACCTTTTAAAATGTGACTAATAAAAAGAACTGAAGGGAGTAGTGACTAATGATATGTATTTATAGAACATGAGATTTCCCTCAACTAATTAGAACTAATTTGTAGAATTAGAGATGTTTTTGAAATTTCCAAATTTTAAAAATTTTATATAGTCGTCTTATTTACAAATTCTTAAAACCTAAGACATGCTCACCTTCTTGGAAATTTACAACTTGCAAGATATTTGTTTCATGAAGCTATAGACCATCCCTATATAAGCACGCATCACATTCACTTTCCCCATCACAAACAAACTAAGCGAAAACCATATCGCTTAGACCATGGCTCATCATCGTCACTACTCTTTCTTCTTCCTCTATGCTGTTGCAACCTTAGGTTTAGCATCCCTGAAAGGTAGCCATGGAGTTGAGTTCGTGGTCACAAACAACGCAGAGACAAGTCCAGGTGGGACCCGATTCAACAACGAGCTAGGAACAGACTACACAAAGCAAACCATGGAAACATCCACCAACTTCATCTGGAACATCTTCCAGCAGAACACTGATGCCGACCGGAAGAACGTCCCCACCGTAACCCTAATAGTTGAAAACCGAGAGGGAATCGCCGCCACAAGCAACGATGTGATCCATGTCGGAGCAGACTATATCAACGGAATACAAGGCGACATTAAAACCGACTTCAATGGTGTGCTCTACCACGAGATGACTCATGTGTGGCAGTGGTCTGGGGCTAACAGTGACGGTGGGCTCATCGAAGGGATCGCTGATTTCGTGAGATTGAAAGCTGGTCATATACCGAGCCACTGGGTTCAGCCAGGTGGTGGTGATAGATGGGACCAAGGCTACGACGTGACGGCGAGGTTCTTGGAGTACTGTGAGGGTCTGAGAAGTGGGTTCGTGGCTGAGTTGAACAAGAAGATGAGAGATAGTTACAGTGACGATTACTTCAATCAGTTGCTGGGCAAGCCTGTGGATCAGCTCTGGAGTGAGTATAAAGCTGCGTATGGCGGCTAAGCGAAGCTACGTACACATGGCTTAATTCTTGCTTGATTATATACGAGAAAAAATACGTATAGGTATAACATTGTGTGGCTACGTAGCCATTCAATAAATGCACGAGCATTTCAATGGACTTATATGTGCCAATGAATCTACCCACGTGATATGATACATACGAATTAATATTGTTATGTTTTTACATGGTTCTAAATAAATTAAGATAGGTAGAAGTATTTGGATTCTTTCCCTTGGATCGGAGTAGTGCCTCTCCCTTACTTGAATGAATTATTTTTACATGGTTCTAAATCACATATATATATATATATTTATATATAGCGGATAGTTCAAAGGTTATGTTTTTGTTGCAAATGTCTCAAGTCTCAAACACATTCTATTCTTTCATGCATGTATACGTGTGTGCAGAAAAAAGAAAAGTCTCTTATTTGAAAGAATTAAATTAAGGAATTAATATATATATATATATATAAGGAGAGAATTCATTGACATAATTCTTTAAGATTTGGGATCAAAATTTAGTATCAAATATATGTTTATATATATATATATATTTGAAATTTAATGGAGAGGGGACTCATTAATAAATCTTTCAGTATCTCCGTATCATTTATATTAAAGCATGCATGGTACTTTGGCTCTTGCAAGTTGCAAGTTAATTGTCGTTATAAAAATAGAGAGAGCAAGTGTGAGTGTATGACGTGCTCACACTATTGAAATCAAGTGTGAATAATGAAAAAGTTGATTAGATAGAATTGCACGACAAAAAATATATAAATAAAAATAGAACCAAAAAGATTTTCCTTTTCTTGTCTGGAGAACCGGAAAGTTAATGTATTATAATTTTGGGTTAAGAGATGGTATTAAATTCATTTATATTTTTTCACTCAAGATCCATGAAAAAAAAATCCAATTATTCTCTCTGAATCTCCAATATATAAACTCTTAAGTCCTGATATGACAATTGTTATTATAAGAATATATACAAGTTTAAATTTAGCACATACAATGAATTATATAATATTAATATATTTATATTATTATTAATTGCAATAAAAAAATTTTCTTCTAAATTTTAGTTTTTTCTTAATTCCATCCTAATATGCCTATCAAACAATCTCAATCAAAGGAGACTTGAAGTCTCCATTCGCCTATACCCTCAGCACTAAGGAACCTCACTAGAAAAGATTTTTCGAACATACTCTCTAGAGGTCAAGAACTACATTGACAGGTCACTCTCATTTCACCCTCCTATCGTTTGGTTAATTTAAAATTTTATAAAATTAATTTTATTTTAAAATATAAATATAAAAAATATATTATTTATTTTTATTTCAGAAACACTATAAATTTTTTAATCTACATTATCCTTTTTCTTGGGCCAATAATTATCCATTCACTCTACGGACCTCTATTGACAGTCATTGAATGTTTGTGGCCCAACACTACGTGTAGTCTTTGTCATCCAGCGCCACTCGCAGAGCCCAAAGTACATTTTTTGTGTGGCCTAGTCGCTAGCTTCCCTTTTCAATGGGGACACATTTTAATGTGTCAAATAATTTTGTGGTCAAGAAAAATATGTCCAATACTTTTTTTAATGATTTGTGCGTGTACTTATATATACATATAGATCCTCACAATATATATATATATATATATTTTATATTATTCTGTAGTTAAATTTAAACTAGATTTTCCTCCCCTACTTGTGCAGGAGATGTGAATGCGCAGGTCTATGGGGATATTTTATTTAATTTTAAAATATATTAATTTAAAAAAGAGTTATCACTAACTCCTCCTATTAAAAAAATGATTGTCCCACCTAATAAAAGGGGAAAAATGGATCCCAATTGCAAAAAAAAAAATATAAATAAAAAAAGGGACCATTTAAATTAAGAAAAAAAAAAGAAAGCACACGGAACCCAAAATAAGGTGGAGTCACGATTAATGCATAATATCGGCTCTATCCTACTTTTGATGATATATTGATTCTTTTTTGAGGTAGAATTTTAAAAGTTTGATTATGAGAATTTTGAATGTACACGGTGATTGTAAGCTCACCTATTATATAGAGACCAGTCATAAGATAAGGATATTTGCTTTAATTGGTTGAAATATTAATTTAATTCAATTGTAATATTGAATTTTTTTATAAGGAAAAAGCTTAGATGAGTTGGGTCTTAGAGACTCAAGAAACATCAATAACGGGATTCGAACCCTCATTATTATGAGATATAAGTTGTATCCTTACCAACTAAACTAACTTTCATTATCGCTGTAATATTGAAATATTTAATTGTGATGAAGTGCTTCATATATAGATAAAACCGTTAGGTATGGTATTATTGAAAAGGAAATTGGGGTGAAATTTCACAAATCTATTAGTTTTCTATGAAGTTTGATCATAATATGATGGGTAAAACGGCCAGCCAACAAGTATTAATTTGGATCCCGAAAGTTTACCCAAAAAAAAAAATTCGCATCCCATAAACTAACTCAAGATAATGTGAGGAGCGAATTCCGATCCATTTGTTGTGAAATTCACCGCGTCAGAAGCGGAGCTCACAATTCTGTGCTTATTTCTTTCCTTCACGTAGAGTTACTCTTTAGGCAAGTATTAGTATATATATGTTTGTGTGTTCCGTAACAAAATGTCAGGAGCAGTTATCATATTTTTCTCAAACATCCTAATTAATTTTGGAGTTGAACTCACATGTTTGAATTCTCAACCACGTATTGATTTAATCAAATGTATCATAGGATTGTGATTAATAAATATACTAAAGTTTTTTTTAAAAAAATCAGTTTCAGGTATATGCGCCTGTGGATAAAATATATTTTTCAGGGCTTTTCTCACATATAATTAAGATCTGACCAAGTACTTGCATTTTCATCTATAGAAACTTCCCTTGTGAATATGTTGTTGGCAGATATCACTTTTTGAGTCAAAAAACTATCCTAATCGTGACCTTCCAAAACTCAATTCACCTTAACTTTTTTCTTAATTACAAATAAAAAATGAAAGGTAGATTATGATTGATTAGCAACTTTTTCATTATCTGCTATAACCATTTCTACTTCTACTTCATATATTAATTGACAAAAAAAAAATCTATGATGAATAAAGTAAAAATATTGATTCTGCAACATCCAACGGATAACATACAATTCGTTTGCAAAAGGAAGCAAAACCTTGTAATGACTCATTCAAGCAATTAATGCCTTCCCTACACCCTACGTACAAAATCCCCGAAAACCCTTTATCTTTCTCGTTATTGCCTTCACATACATAGCTTCGGAGAGAGCTGTCGTGTGTGTGTGTGTGTGTGTATCTGCAGAAAAAGGAACAAGTTAAAGATAATAACCAACAGTCACAGTTGTGATCAATGACCTTTTCCTCTGCGGCTTGGCCCAGAATAAGCCCTGTTGATTATCAAGCTTATGAACGAAGATGGATTTGATTCATCTTTCAGAGGTCTCACGCCCTCGACGCTGATGCAGAAGGAGAGCAAGACGAAGAATATGAAGATGGAAATGGCATTAAATGCCTGTACTGCATGAGAATAGCCCTTCATTCTTTCTTCTGCTGCAGTTAGCTTCTTGGGACTTAAGGACGTTGAAATGATAATTAAGCAGAAGAAAAAATTGAAACAAACTGTATCAAAATGAGAATGGTTTGAAGCAGAAGGAGTCTGTATATTTATACATAAAGAAGTAGGGTGTGGGACACTGAAGAAAAGATATAAGTTGTGTTCTTTGACTATTTCATAAGGGCTGAGGTGGCTGAGTTGAAAGGTTACATTTTTCAGAGTTTCGAACTCAAATAAGTTTGAATTTGCTGGCAAAAAAATGTGGTGATATAACAATTCAAATTGACATCAGTGGTAAGAAATCTTGTCATTTTAATTTTAACAAAAGGTTCTGATTCAATTTCTAACTTTTATATATGAAATAAATTTAACTTTTATTGTCGGTATCTAAAAATTTAGTCCCAATTGTTAGCAATGGATACTTTTAGTCAATATTATTATAAAAAAAAAAAAGATATGCAAGCAAGGGAGGGAATGGGTAATTTAATACGCAAATTACGCGTTTTTATTGACTGTGGAAGATTTTATAGGTAGTACGAGAGAGGACGATATAGAAAAAAGTCAATATAAAGAAATAGAATATTAGTGAAGTTGGTGGGTGTGTGGGCCTTGCATTTGATTTTTTGTTCTAGTCCTTTAAAATTAAAAGCTGTTAAACTGCTAAATTCTGTCTCTGACCTTTTCCTCCGACTTTATATTTTGTGATGTCATATCTTCGTAATCCCTATGAATTGAACTAATTAGTTGCTTGTCGTGCCAATTGTTCCACTTTTTTCTTTTCTGTGACACTGATAGTCTTTAGACAAATGTATAATATAGAATAATACCATTGATACGTTTACACATCTTTTTTCATATTTTATTTAACTTTATAAGTTTTTTCGGAACTAATATAAAAAATTATGTCTTATATAAAATTTTATTTTTATATTACTTCTCTTTAAATACATATAATTAAATAATTACAAATAATCTAATTTGGCTTTCTATGCAAGCAAGTTAGTAAAAGATTGGCATCATTTTTTGTTTTCACATTACAACCAAATCTTGGGAAATGCCACCTACCTTGCTATGCAAAAATACCTCACCAAACTATAAAATATATTATTCATGTCTTTCATTCCTTGATTTCATTTTTGGCTTTTAGCATTTTTCCACATGAATTAGCATTACTTGTACCCCCAAACATCTTCACGTTTACTTTTTTGAGTTTTGACCTTTAAGCTTGAGGATGCAAAGCTGAAAATTTGACAAAATAATGTCATTTACTCCCACCATCAACTAACTCCTTATTCAAATTGGCTAAAAAAAAAATAATTCCCCATTCAAATGTAATGCTTTAGAAAATTTTAAAGTCTAAAATCTCTTAATTTTAAATAATAAATATTTTGAAAATTTTCTAGTTTTTCAATTGATTTTGACCGTATAATTTTTTAAAGTAATTATTTTTTTAAAATTAAACTGTTCACATTAATTGAATGATCATAATTTATTTTATTTCAAATAATTATCTTTTGTTACTTAAAATTAAAAGAACCTCCAGACAAGATCAAATACATTTATGCCTCACTGTTATAAAATTATGTTTTTTGGTGATAATTGGTAAAGTCATTGCTATTATTTTTAAGCATATTTAAAAACGTGTTAGTACAAGTTTAAAAAAAAAAGCATATATTCATATAAAAAACATATATTGAAAGTTTCAGAAGAATATTTGCTTCGAATTATAACGGTTGCTTTTTCGGCCAGAAAATACAATGATCATAATGACTTTTGTTTTTGGCCGGTGGTTATAATATGTTTATCTACAAAAAATTCCATCATTTTGAGAACCCTGCCCTTTAATTTAGTCTTTCTTTTGGACCATGTCTCCGAAGAGAGATCTCTTTACCTCGCCCTCACCCTCATAAAAGAAAAGAGATATTTAAAAAAAAAAATGGCACAAAAAGATTATTATTGATACCCGATATATAGAAAATAAGTTCCATGATTTAAAAAAAAAAAAAAGCCACCGGAAATCAACGTGGAGAGTTTTTTAAAACGTTATCCAACCTTCTTATAAAGGAAATGTGAAACGGAAACAAGCTAAATTGGAACAATTCAAGTCGAACTTAATTGACAAGTGTGTTTGAATGCACTATTTTAGTTAACGTATCGTAATTTTTTAGAATACCTAAAATGACATCACAAATATTTTATTTCGATATGGAATCGAAAGAAATCTAAAAGTGCTACAATTACAAGGTAATAGCAAATACATAAATTTGAATCACTGAAATTCAATTCCCTCTAAGCATTCTAAATATCTTTGAAAAAAAAAATAACTTTAGGGATTCACATGCACAAGTAAATTGCAACAGTGAGTCATTCAAGCCTTTGGTGAAGCAGCCTGTCACGGAATGTGGATTCAAAGCACTGTAACGCGAGCATGGACAAACTAAACTAGTACTCGGAAAAGACTGAGATCTGCATTTGAAATGGTCCATTCCTATCACTCTAATTCTAATAAATGATGCAATTAACTGCTTCCGTCGCTTTCATTGTATGTGGAAGTGATCTAAGCCATAGTGAGCAATCTGGGTAGGCTTCAGACTCGACCTGAATCAGTGGTGAGAAGGCTTATTGTGCTGGTCTGGTCCAAATTCACAAGTCAATCATCTAACCATTTCATTAACACAATGCATCTTCCCCATGATGACCAATATCTCGCTTTGAGGAGAATGGTGTTGCTGGGTCAACTGTCCTATCTTCATCAACTGACAAATGGTGTTAATGCCTAGCCATTTATTCACATCAAGATGATCCGTTTGACTGGAAAAAAACCATGTCCCCAGTATGACTGACTGACTAAATTAATTCATCTTCCACCTTTTGCAAGTCTAACTCCATGCAAATGAGTATCATCTCAGGAAATGCTATTCATCCATTTCATTGTGACCAACCCTGTCCAAGTACAAAGATAAAATGAAGCTGTTAACAAGTTAAAAATGATTAAACATATTAAATTTATTATTTAGGTATTGGACCCTAAAAAATATGATATTTTAGAACCATTAAAGATTTTATATAAATCGGCCCAAATAAAAAAAAAGATTTTACAAAATGGGACAAAATAATAAGATTTCATATGTATTCCCAAGCATGTTTATATTATATGTCTGCTTACATGTGTGTACACGTCCACTCATATGGATACGTGTATGATCTATAAATATATTAATATGCACACACGTATGTTACTGTGTGCGCACAGCGTCTACCCATTCCTGTGCCATACATGCTTATATGTGCGTCCACAGACGGACAAGAGACAAATATAAGAAATATAAGGTGGGTAAACAATTTAACCATGGGTTCACACTTGGGAAGTTCACATTTTCATTGTTAATTTATTAACCAACCCAATCGACCCTTGGGTCAAAAGTTTATAACATAACTGGGTTAGAATGATTGACTATACGTCAATATTGCCACCCTAAAAATGATTATATGTTAAACTTGATTGCAAATCAAACTTTTTAAAATGTAAATTGAGCCCTTAAAAAGATAGTAATAACAATGGACCCATCTTAGTTCCGTGTCTATTTGTTGCTTAAACTTTTTGAAATTAGTTACTCCTTTTTCTGTCCCAGAGGATCAGACTACGGCAGGAGATGCAACGACATTACAAATTTACTGGTATCAAAGCAAAGCAATATGATAAATGTTTCACAAGTAAATGCAATAAGCAGCCAACACATAGAGCAGCCATCCATTTAGTCACAGCAATTATTGGAGAAAGAAAGATATTGGAAAGAACAATACCTGTCAATTATTAAATATAAAGAATGAAGCAGCAAGCTGTCGGGGGTGTATTATGGATGCAATCCTATAAAAATCATGAAAAATATCAAGCCCAATGCAAACAAACCTTTGCTATACATTAGGAACGAAAACCAAGATAGGAGATGAAGGACATGAAAAAGATTAAATGAACCAAAGGACTTACGCAAATGAAATTGCACAGCAAACAGAAAAAGATTAAATACTTAAGTTCATGGAGTTTAATATGCCTTGTAAAGGTAACATAGTATAATGAATTTGCATATATAAAAGAGTCAGTCTTATATCAAGTAAAGGCAACGTTAGAAAAATCTGAATTTAAGATAAATGATTCATATCAAGTAAGAGCAGCATTTGAAAAATCTGAATTTAAGATAAATGATTAATTACCTATATAGACCTTGAATACAGATCCGCTAAAATAAGAACGTATACTGCAGACGTTGAGAGTCAAGCACATCCTGCAGGATGTCAATGTTGGATGGCAACAGTTGCTCCATGACCTCGCACATTTAAATTGGAGAATATGAGAAGGAAGTTTCCCACATTAAGATATTCCAGTATTACTATGATGGTATAAGCAATCTCCCTCCATAATAATCATCAACAGCTGCCTACAAATATAAGCATTGACATATAAGCATGAAGAAGGTGAAACACCACCTCAACTTCAATTCTCAAAATCAAGCTACACATAGCAAAAGCAGTCATCAAATCCCAAATAAAAAATTATTACTGTTGGACTATTTGGATATATTTGAATTATTTCAAAATATCTCAATAATTAACCCAGAAATACTAAATTTTTGGAGTAACAATTGGATAATTATTAGCTTCCGAAGTCATTGGAGTCAGTTGTTAGTTTCCAAGTTTCAGGGCTTTTTTTTCTTTCCTGTCTCCTAACTGCACACTGATTCTTTTTGTCTCTCCTATAAAAAGTCCTTGTATCATTATAAATAATTCACTCAATACAATTAAAAGGGAGAACTCCTTTTAAGAATTACTGCTTCAAACAATTTTCAGAAATGAAGAAACTAAGCAGACTTGACGTATAAGTAATAAAAAGGTGACAAAGGCCATATATAATATGGAATATTATTCTCAGGCACGTATCTCCACAGTCTAGTGCTAGAAGTCATCCCTAAGACTTTCATTGAGAAAGGCTAATAAACTAGACTTGAAACCTGTTAGCAAAAATTTTTTAGGTTCCATAGAACAAGAACATACTAGATGTCACAGAAAAATTAACCAACACAGAATGAACCAATTTCAACCGTACATGGCTAGATATAGATATCAGATAATTGCATGTACAATAAAATATATTTTACACGAGCAGTTTCTGTGTTTTCAAGGGTTTTAACTCAGGGACTACCAAATGCCTGGTCCCCCAACAAAACATTTTAATATACACAAACCAGCATGTCACTAAACTTCAGTTCTATTAAAATAACTCGTGCTCCCTCCCCCCTGTCCTTTTATGTGCATGTGTGCATGTTTGATTGATAGTCAACTGGACAGGAAGCAGCAATACCTGGAGGTATGGTAACAGAGTGTCATACACGTGTAGGAAAAGTTGTGACTTTGCTGCAAACCTGACATTTGAGTTACTATTAAGAATATCAGCAAAATGACAAGACAAAAGAAAAATCCAGTAATCAATATAACGATGACTACAAGTACATGTAATTCCTCAGTGAAGCACTGGTACTTCTAAAACAGAGTATTCTGAATAGATATCTGACACAACACAACACTCCCAACTGCACTTCCATAATTCCATATTGTGTCATGTCCCATATCTTTGACAATACCATACTTCTTAGGGCAATTCTTTAAGAACTGTTTTATTAATCAAAAGCTTTGGTAGAGCCCAAAAGTTTCAAAGATTTTCTAAAAATCCTTCCAGCACCTACATCTTACTTTTTGATCAAATATAGCTAAAAATAAATTAACCTCACTTTAAATATTGTTAGGTCAACTTATATATATATATATATATATAGAAATGTTAGGTCAACTTGATCACATCTCCACAATCAAGCAGATTAGACTTAACTGAAAATTAAACATAACAGATATCAATTTCACATAATTAGAAACATATATAAATCTGTATTCACGAGCATGAAACAATGCGCCATCCAAATAGAAAATGTCAACTAATCCTTTGACATACCTTCTAAGAAGCCGGAAACAAATATAGATCTCTTCAATATCCCGTTCTATCTTTACTTTGATATACTGCTTCAGAAGCTCACACATGATGCTGATAGTTTCATCTGAACTCTGAAGAGCAAGATCTAATTGTCTAAATTCAGACATAGTTTGGTGTAAAACAAACGACAAAGAGTTATTGACCCCTGATTTGTCATATATTTCCGCAAGTTTCTTTAATATTAAGCAATTGCTAACTTTAAACTTATTAACCCAATAAGGAGGATTCCCAAACCAAAGACTGCCATTCTCATTCAAAACAGGATCACTTGATCCTGGATAATGTTCAGAAGTGTTAACTGAGGACTCAAAATGGTTTTCTTTAAGAGGAGTCAAGGCAGCTTTGGAACATGACGCTTGCCTCCTGTGCAATGGAAGCTGCTCAAGGATGTCAGTTTTCAAATCCTCAGGCAGTTGTCTCAACACTGAAGCATCCACTTGACTTAATGAAGAAGGCATTAGATCATCTTTTTCAAAAGTTGAATTGTTAGGAACCTGGCCATGGACTCCGGCTCCAGAACCTGAAACTCCAATTCCCGTGGCTTCATGCTGCCTTGCCTGGCAATAAATTATGAAATATGTAAATTGTAACAGAAACAAATTCCTTAGAAAAAAATAGATCAACCAATACATATAAAAGCAAACCAGATTCACATTTATATATTTCCAAGCAATTAAAAATGTAATATCAAAGGCAATAAGCCACCAGCATATAGAAGTCAGTTGTTGCCAAGTATACTTTACGTACAGATCACTCACAAGACACAAGTGGCTGGGCCTGGCCCAACAATCCTTATACGGCCCAACAATCCTAATACAATATACTAACATATACTGACACTAAATGATTTACTTGACATCACATGGAAGTCTTGCCCCTTTTTAATAAGAGCAAACATGTTACAAGCAACCCTGAGCTCTCCAGTCTAATACCAGGTGGCAGGTATAGGCCATCGAGTATATAGACATCATGAAAGAGGTCTACCAAGAAAAAGAAGAGAAGAAATCCATGGGATAGTATAAGAATTACCTTATTTTCGATTAATATCTTGTTTTGAGGATTCAGCTTCAAAAAGGTTAGTTCCAGTTCCTTGTTCATAGCTGTTGAGAAACAAAACTTGCAAACATGTAAGCAATTTGAGAATCAGACCAGCGATAATGAAATAAATAAAATATTACCTTCTTGTTGCTCCAAAAAAAAGTTACCCAAGGAGCTAGTACTCTTCTCTTTCCCTTTTGTAATAAAATCAACTAATTTTCCCCCATAGATTTCATTTAATTCTGAGAAGACTTCTGGCGGAAGATTCTTTAAAACCTCCACATCCAGGTGACATAGAGGAGGTGGATTTGAAATCCAATCTAAACTAGCTTGATCATTTAGCATTTTACTATCCATTTGAGCTGAAGGCCCATCTGAATCTCTAGATGCTTGACCTGAAGTATCACCCAAATTCTGTTTGTCATGAACTGGGGAACAAGAAACAAATAGAAGTTATTTTAATTAATTTCAATTACTAACTTTACGAAACAAAATCTCAAAAATGGGGGTGAGAAGTAGGGGGGAGGGAAGATCACGTTCATAAATAAGCAGTAGCAAAAATAATCTTCTGAATAATAACACAAGTATCCACCGTTTCACAATAATTTCCATTACCTAAAGGACGGTTTTTTTCTTTCATACTTGCAGCGCCTGAAGTAAGCCATGATTTTAAAAAATTCCTTCCTGTGCCTTCAAATCAAGGACAAAAATAAGATGTAGATTACAAAAAATAATAATAATTGCCAAGCGATGAAAGCATGAGAATAGGTTGCAAATCTCAGCATAAAAGGTTAAGTTTCCATTGCTTTTTGTAATAGAGAATGCCAATGCATTCAGTTGCATCACATGAATATGAACAACGTTACATCATAACATGAGAAAGGTAACACCAAATTAAATCACGCTAAGAGTAAACAGGTACCTTGTTTAGAAATATCAGCAGCTTCAAGTCTGGAAACTTGCAAGCCAATACCTCGAATATCCTTGACATCTATGTCAAAACACCAAATTGAGATGATGTTTAAATTAAAATTTTAATTAAATTTTTATCAACAGATATGGACCCCTTGCTAAAATCTCATGCTGAAACACTATTTACCAGATTTAGGAAAAACATCCAGGGAAAAAAAATGCTCAAGGATACAGACTTCATCATCATGCAAGAATCTAATTTAGCTACAATATCCACCGTTATTAACACAACCTCAAGAAATTAGCATATAAGCTTTTTATTACATGACGAAGAAAAAATTTCAACCTGCAGCCACTTACCAAAATTTCCTTATGAGTTATGAATCTTTAACTAAGAAATAAAGGCAAATGCCACTCATGATCTATTGGCCGTTCCATTAAAAAAATGTATATATTTCATAAAAATCATCCTCACTACAGTATATCTTCTTCACAATAACAATGTATTTAAATTGGGCTTTCTAACTACCAAGAGCTTCCTTTACAGCTAGATGCAGTTCTCACTTAAGACATAACTCATCTCAGCCCATGCTACACAGACATCTAAAAGAAAATGAGGAAAAACTCATGCTAGTATGTTTGATTATTATCTTTACTAGTAGAATAGGGAACCCAGAGGTAGTTTTCATTCTCATTTTGTCTCAAGAGGTCCAAAAAAGACCATAATCTCATTTTAATATTGATATGGACAAAATAAGAACATGTCTCAAGCACCCAGAAAATACAGAGTAGCGAAAGAACTTGACTCAAAAGATTCAGAAAATGATCAGTTAGAACCCTAGAGAAACTTATCTCTAGATCCCTAACTATAACGACGCCAAATCACTCCTCACGGTAGGTCAGATGAGAAAAAGGAGAGAGAGATAGAAAATAAGAGAGAAAAAAGAAATAACTCAGTAAATCCTTACTGAAAAAGACACAATAATATTATTTCACTATTTTCTGAAGAAAATACATTACATAAAGGTCTTTATATAGGCAAAATAAGAAAAACCCTAATCCTAAAACAACTGGACCCAAATAATCTTAATAAATCTAGAAAATCTAAAATATATATCTAATTATAAAAAAATCCTAATAATAAAAACGAAAATTCAAAGAAAAATAATAAAATTGATATATAATCCTATAATCTCTTAAATTCAAATCTAAAAAATCTCTTAGAAGATACCTAATAGATTTTATTTCTTCTAATGTAAATCTAACTAATAATTTTGGTCCCAAGGAAATACAAATTGGAAACCAACGAAATAAAAATAAGTAAATAAACAAAATTATTTAAGAAAAAAAAAAGATATAGAATTTCCTTGAGAGGGATCATGTGGATAGCGCTTGAGAATCTTTAATGTGCCTCCTTGATCTTTATCAAATATTTTGTTGAATAAATCAACAGAAGTTATGTGAACATAAATGTAACTAAATTAACCTGAAATAGATTATTTTTCTATTCTTACACCTCCAATTTATCTCTCTTCCATCCTCACTTTTCTTGGTTGACGTCTCTGCTGGTTATTCTTTTTACCATCTTCTCAATTTCACTTTCTATATTTTGTTTAACGAAATAGCCTTTTATTTTCTATATGTGTGCACTAAGTGTATTCCCCACTCTCTAGTACTGATAAAAGTAAATGCAGAGAAGGACGCAGGTACCTATAAATAATTCAACACCTTCAGAAAGTGCTTAGCCAGAAGTTCACTTAATACCAATCACATCCAAGACTAAGGAGGGCATAGTTGAATTACCTATGTGGAAAAGCCCAAAAAGCCTCTTTGCTATTCTTTGGATTTCATCCACACAATCAGTAGCAAGTGGGATCTAATATAGACAATAACATAGTCAGCCCCCAAAGAAAAAAGAACCTTAAACAAGACAATACAACAAAGTACCATACATATGAAGCATTTTTCCATATTTACCTTCAAAGAGTGACTCATATTTTCACAGTCTCCACAGCCCATATACTTTGCAGGTTCTTCAGCATCTTTTCTTCTCTTTTTGATCTAGATCATATATCAAATGAAATTAGAACAATGAATTTCGCTAACTCTAAAGAATATGAAGTATATTATACTCCCTCCAATCTTTAATATAAAATTCTTTTAATCGAATTATACAAATTAAGGATGAAAGTTAAAATTGGTTAATTACCTTGATTTGTCCGAAAATCAAGACATTTTTTTAAAACTATCCTTATTTAATCTTTTTCTCTTTCTTTTTGGAATGAATTAAATAGGGGTATTTTTTGGAAATATGTAATAAATACTACTTCATATTCTAAAAGGGGTTTTATATTTAAAATCAAGATAAAAGGCTTAATATGTAATAAATACTACTTCATATTCTAAAATGACTAACGCATTCTAACCCAAGAAACAAAAAAGCACATTGTTAAGGAAGCTAACCAGATAAAACAAGAAGCTGCTTAATGAGTAATCTAAAAATATTTCACTCAAGATAAATGAGAATCCATACCTTGAGGGTGAAAATGCGCCCTTGCACTCCACAACCATGCAATCGCAATGAAACTTCCTTGCAAAGGTTTATAAGGAAGTGTTCACACTGGAATTGCTTGTATGTCAATATTTTGATTAATTCAGGTTTGAAAGACAAAGAACTATAAAAGTAAGCTGCATGGGGCAATAGTATACTAACATCTTTCCTATCATTGAACCTCACACCCCAATTTACTTCAGCACCAATGGACTTACTTTCCTGCACAAGTGCAGATAATATCACCTTTAAGCAAGTATGAAATTATAACAGATGCAAGCTCATTAGAATAGACAGATAAACCTATCCAGGTTAGACAGAAAGGGAAAATAAAGAACACAATATTTGAATTAATAAGCTAAAAGTGACAATTGCCACAGGCTGGTGGCACATTTTGTGAAGTTCAGTATGACCAATATCAGCATAGTATAATCTATCATATTAACTGCACAATTTATATCATTTAATTCTAGTCCATTACACCACGGTTAGTCAACCTAGAATATACTCCCTAGTCTTATTTATAAGATGTTATTGACTGGTGAACGACTATTAAGGAGAGTTAGTTATACTTTCGAAGTAACAAAATACTAGCATAAGCTTCCAATTTTACCTCTACTCCTCATTCAAGTAGCAATGATTATTTGTGGAGTAAAGAGTGGAACAATTTACGAGACAATAAAGTTATTGAGGACAGAGTAGGAAATTCATATGAAAATTTGACACTACACCTTATAAATAAGACTAAACAAATCTTTAGGATAGCACCTTATAAATGAAACCGGAGGAAGTAAACTGCAATAGATTGATGAAAAAGGATACCTTCACACAAGTACAAGCACCATGTAAAAGGAAAAAAAAATTAAAAGCGGATGAAAAAGAGATAACCTGGCATCACAGATCAGAATGTAGAAACCACAAGAAAACATAGATTTTTAAACTCAATATTCAGATAAAGTATACAACCTGAATGACCCCAACCAGTCTATTATCTATTCCTCTGCTGTAACCCCACAGCATTTCCCCAGTTTTCATTCCAAAGTCCTTCTGCAGGGAGTCCTGCATGCAGATGCAGATGCAGTCTTGAGTATTACCGTATCACAATTACCAATTTCATACACACAAGGAAAATGAAATAAAACTTCAGATTAAGCAAGAAAGGAGTTAAAGAACCCCCACATCAATGTCCATAAAACCAACAAAGCAGAACTAAAAATAAGCTTTTGTTCATTATTTGATCCATGAATAAAATTTGGTGAGAGTTCTTTTTTGGATATAGAAGGAGAATTTATTGACGAGAAGAGAGAACAATGCAGAAGGTACAAAAATATAGAACAAGAGATCCTCCTCAAACAAAGGAAAAAAAAACAAGAGGAGAAAAGTTGAGACTCTTCAACTCAAAGGAGCTTTTCAATCTCTCTAAATATCCACAAAGGATACTCCTAAGAAAATTGCTGGAACAAACAAAAATCCATAAAAATAATCCTCTCTCAAAAAAATATTTCATGTAAGAAACTTTTTTTCAAAAACTCCTGTAATATGTTTGAAGCAAAGACACAACAAACCAACAAAAACTGCACACTGCCACAGAACTCTATGCTCCTTTATCCACCCAAAACCCATAAACTTGACCAAACAAGCTCTCATCAAAGAAACCAGTCAGCCATTCCAAATCTGCCAAGCCACTTCACATTGGTCTAAAATAAAGGTAATACATCTTAATCATCAAAGGTCATAAATTAAAGCTTTTCTCCTTGAATTCTGGCTGCTTTATTTAAAATGAATTTCTCATTCTCATTTTTCTCTACTATTTAATTTCCACAAATTCTACGAGTTCATAACATCTTATTTCAAAACTCCTCTCTTAGTTAGTATTCTCTTAGACTTCCATGCCATTAACTATTAAAAGCAAAGCCATTAGTCACACCACGTCCAGCTCAAACTCATCATAAAAGTTAAATGTCAAACATGAAAGAAAAGAACATTCTAACAGACTGAAAGCAAATATTATGTATAGACCAATAAAGGGAACAATAACTGAACTTTCAGAAAATCAGGAAAAAAAATCAGAAGGAAATATATCAAGCAAAGAAACAGTAAAACCTTGGAAATAACACGCAATTCTCGACAAGTGTGAACATTCTGCTTCTTCAGCTTCTCCTCTAAAACATACCCTATTCCAGGAAGTGCACTAATTGGAAGTTGACACAAATGATCATCAACCTGAGAAAGTCAAAATAAGTCAGAGGTAATATTCACAACTTTCACACGATGATATTAAATTATGTCAGCTGCACAGATGTACAAATGATTGGAGAACTTAATCATGGTGATCACAGACGAACATATTCCAAAATTTTTATAGATAAGGTAATTGAGATTGCAGAGCAGAAAAGCAACTTCTAATTTCCAAGGAAGCTATAACCATTTGGAATCTGAGGCAGCACGATGAGGTCAATGCGCAAATTTGTTTTCATTAATCACCATAAATTCTTCATTTTGAACTACAAATATTGAATTTGAGAAAAATTTGATGATGACCAAAAAAAAATTATATAATGCAGGATAATTCCCAATAAAAAAATACAGTACTTCATTGACAGCAGTCACCTTCAAATATTTTGATCAGCAGCAAATACATAAGGCTAAGCAGGAACTTTTAGCATAAAATTCATGGAACAAGTGTTATAGGTAGACATGGGAAACTTGCTAGGTAAATAAGATGTGGGATTCATACATTATAACCCTGTCAAACCATATTGGATGATATACAACTTGAAATTTTTCAAGACAACTAATTTCTGGATAACAGCATACTCCAAACCATACCATCTCAGGAGTTATGTAATATTGACCATTTGGTTTTGCAGTTCTAGTAGCAATGCGAGCCATAAGCATGTTTCCAGCTATACCAGCACTTGCAGTACATCTAGTGGTCTCAAAGATCTCTTCTCTGATTGTTGAAGCTAAGAATTCAGGATCTTCACCCTCTGAAACTGTGACCTCCAAAAATGCTTCATCACAGCTTACAGCCTGCACAGAGTGTAAGTTATGCCATTAAGGACAAGCCAAAAAAATACTACTGAGATAAACTTAAAGAGTGCCAAACCATAAGCAAACCTGCACTTTGTTGCAATGCCGGTGCAATATACTATAAAATTGATCAGCAACCTACAATTCGTCCAAGTAATATTATTTCTCAGAAAACCATTAAAAGGGGAAAAGCAATATAGAAAGACATTACAGAAAATAATTCATCTACTCCATAAAACCTCCAACTATGGATGCCCTAATGCTTCTTATTAGAGAATAGAAGTCTCACATCTCAAATTAATAAGAAAGATGAAGGGTATATAAGCTTTTGGTAATCCTAACCAAGTAGCCTAAGCTATTTTAATGAAATGGGCAAGTCCAAACATAAGCCAATACAAAAGTTAACGTGGTATCAAATCCCAACGTCCCTAAAATTAGGGAACCCCATTCAAAAGAAAAAATGACGAACATGAGGCCTCTAAGATTCTAGAGTACAAGCCAGGCCAAAAAAATGAAGGTTGTGACCTAAGGCTTCTAAAACTCAAAGAATGCAAAGCCCAAGCAAAAAGGGGGGAAAATTAAACTAAAAAGAACAGAGAGTAAATGGAGGAATATTAAAGAATAGAAGTCCCACATCTAAAAGTAATAACAAAGATAAAAGGTATATAAGCTTGGGGCAATCCTAACCATGTAGTTTAAGCAATTTTGGTTAAATGTACAAGCCCAAACACAAGCTAATACTTTTTGTTAACACTTCTTACCTGCTCATAAGCTTCAAAGTTGTATGGAAAAATTATAAGGTTAGGACAAAGTGCCTTAGCATCTCGAACAAACTTACCAGCCCTAATACCTAACAAAACAGAGGAAGCGTCATCTATGCACCAAAAATTTAATCCACAAAATGACAGTATAGCTGATAAAGTCATATAATTTAGCATGTAACTAACCATAACTACGAGCTGGGTAATTTGCAGATGAAATCTCGGCAGTTCCTTTTGAATTATTTGAATGACATACAGCAACAGGCTTGTCCAAGAGTTCAGGACGGTTCCTAATAACTACTGAAACAAAAAAGCAGTCCTGGCACAAAATAACAGCATAAATTTACCAACTTTACTAAACCCAGCTTGAGATAGGAAACCACAAAAATACTCTTGAAAATCTACCCTCATAAAACACCACAGAATCAAAGTTCAACAGCATCATCCATCCATTTCATGGGAAAATATATGACAACAATAATTAACATCAAATATCTTGGCAAGCTAGCTTACCATGTCCACATGGATAATGACTTTCCTCCCAGAAATAACAGAGGCATTAACATCAGAACTTCCACAATTAGACCCAGTAGACAAGATGGGAAAACGTTTTCGATATCGATTTCTCCAAGTTCCAATAAAGTGTAGCCGTGAGCTCTGCAGATACCAAATTGCTGTCATGACAATTACCAAATAGAGCCACAATGCCTTTGGCACCAGACATGCAAACTATACAGTCGATAATGTGATGACTGTGTGAGACTTGAAATCATGCGGTCATAATGCTTGGAGCACGTGGATATCATATATTGTAATATTATATAAGTCTGCATGCTTAGAAATGTGAAAAACCAGTGTAAAATTACTAAGCAATTACTTATTTAATCTTTATCTGTCTCTTTTTTACTCATACAACAGTTTTTCAGAAAACAAAAAATTTAAAAATTAAAAAAATGACGAGGACAATGGATCTTAAACCTGTAATTGCTCAATCCACCTAATTGATGAAAGAGCAAAATGGTATGGTTTATTTGATGTGGAGATAATTGAATGTAGTGGATTGCCAATATTTTTTGAAGAATAATATTAAAATGATTCAGCTGACTAGTGCAACAACTATATAAAAAATAAAGGGCCAAAAATGCACCAAGATAGATTGATATTCACCATGCAATATTTAGACACAAAAGTCTTCCAACTTTACTACCTTGAAATAATTTTCCACAAAATTAGGGTCTACAAGAGTTGAATGACACTGTTTAGAAGGTCCAGAGTCCGTAGAACTTGGACATCCTTTTGAATTCTGATCATCTAAGCAGTGGCTACTTGCTGATATAGCAGGTCCATGATGACTAGGTTCAAGTTCACTTTGTAAATCTCCTTCATCTTTCATAACAGTATTGCTTCCTTCTGCAAGTTTCTCTTTGCAACAGTTACCTACACTACTTGGCTCCTCAATAGCAGTTGCATCAGTGTTCTCAAGTACAACATCATCAGATTCAATATGTGTTTGCTTTCTAAATCCAACCATGTCATTAACTTTGGTGGAGCCTGTATCCTTTGATTGGCTAACTGCCACTGATGAATCTTCAATATCAGCTTCCACTCGACAAAGGGCATTAGTAAAAGCATCCTCTGACATTTTGCTACTTTTGGGTGTGAAGAAGGCTGAAAGTTTTGGTTGATTATTGGCAAGCTGATCAAGTTGGTAAGGCATCCCTGTTAAACACAATTAGCATCACTAGTTACATGAGAGCAAAGAAAGACATGTAATATACTATCATTTCCCCAACAACAAAAATGTATGAAGTAAATAGGAAAATAAATTTAAAAAAAAAAAAAAAGGAACCAGACAGTAAAACTTTAACAAGCGCACAGTGATCATGAAAGCATAGGAGTCTGCCAGCAGTTACTGAATCCAAGATCCCGTGAGGAAAAAAAAAATCAGGGAAAAGCAAAATCTTACAGCTCAGGAGTCTGCCAGCAGCTATTGAATCCATTATCCAGGAGGGTTTCACAACAGGTAACCCTGCACTAAAAGCTCTGAATTGAATCATACAACAATTAGAATTACCTCAATTATGCAATGTATAAAGATAGGACACCAAGCCCAGTATAAAAGAAGGTCAAATCAAACCTCAAGTTCTTGACTTTACTGTTGGAGAGATTGCTGCAGATAATATGTGTGACATGATGTCTTGAGAAATAATTTTCAAATCTTCCACCATATGTTAACATGTAGCCTCGCAATTCCTGAAACAAATTTGTTATTAATGCCATGCCATCTCCTCATCAAAAGCTTTGAAAATTTTTTTTTAAAAAATGACAATTGTTTTTAATTAAAACTTTATTCTAACCAAAGAATGAAGTTGTAAAACTTACAAACATTACAGAATACAATAGTTACATATCCTGATCAGAACTTCCTTTGTACACAATCAGTAATAGTCCCTTCTTCTAAATCCCATAGAATTAGATTTTAAATAAGCATAGATAAATAAAGTTTAAGCGTTACATGCACTCTAGATACCATAAGATCTTCAAAGCAGCAAATGTTAACTATACAGTATACACTCTGGATCCATAATTCCTGTTTTTGCATTCCCTAAGCTTTTACTTAAAAGGAAAATTGATGATCACACTTGATCCTCGAAAACCAAAAAACAAAAAAGCTAACATAATTAATACACATTATAAAGCCAAAAAACTTTGTCTACAGCATAATTCCTGATCACTTTTTCAGTTAAATGCAAAATCTTCTTTCCCTTCAAGTTTCAGCAGTCAAGGTGAGAAAAACAGAATCATCAGAGAAAAGATGAACCTGGCTCGAAGGAACCGTGAAACCATCCACAAAAATTGAAACTCCACTAAATAGAGGCTTTGCAGAACTAGAGCCACCAAAAGATGTTGAGGCTTCATTGTCAAACTGGTCATGCAGTTTCCGATTCTTCTCTACCATATAACTGCATTCAAAAAGCAGTCGAGTTTAACATAATTAAACAATTTGATGCATCATTTTTACAAAGTCCTGAAGAGGGATAAAACTCATATTCGCAGTTCCTCTCAATCCTAAATTATTTCAAGCAAAGCATAAATAATTAACTAATGATCACCAAAATTCTCGTCGAACTAAAATGAATAAAGATAAAACAATCAAAGAATTCTGCGAAAATGTACACATTCCCTGTCTTAGAGTCCCTGCAGTTTCTTTAAATTGAATCCAAAGATGCAGTAATTTCCTGAGCCTCTATTTTATAATATTTCAATTTTGAAAGTTGGTGAAAATCCAAAATCAAAGAGCACCACCTGCCGAAATCGGAGAAGGCGGATTTTCGGAAGGAAGAGCGAGAGGAAGAGAGGGAATTTGAGCCCCAAGCTACGCCTAGGGTTTTCTGGTTAGTCTTTTTCTTCTTCGTCTTACTGCCATCATTAGAACGATTAGAAGACGCTGAGTTACTGAAACTCCGTTTTGAATTTGCAGAGAGAGCGGAATCGAGACTCATTCTATTCTCAAATTCTGAGGGGATGAGTACCCAGCAAGATTGTTATTTTTGCGGGAACCAACAGTGGTGTGTGTTTATATAATACAGTGGTCCATAACTCTATGCATTCAAATGAAGCGGCAAAATTAGCTTCGCTAATAAATATAGGCGACGAAACTTGGAATACATTATTGGCGTTGCGTCCAGTTTCCTTCCGTGCATTCCAAACGACAAGATGCGCACCTCGCCGACTAAAGAAACGGCAATGAGTGAACTATACAAGTTTGAACTTGGAAAAAGTGAACATGTGTCCCTATTTTTAACTGATTTTGAAATCTATCTTCATACTATAAAAATTTTGAAATCACTCCCTCTTCTCTCTTTCCATTTCCACCGTTTGAAAAGTTAAGCCCTAGTTGGTATATCAAAACTTGAGAGTCTGAAAATGAAATAGAAATGAAAGTGGAACTCTAATTTTTGCTTGTTTGGTGTGTATATATATATATATATATATATGTGAAGTGAGATCACTAAGAAATCTACTTTCATTAAAATAAGTGGAAGTGGTTTTTCTGGTCTAGACTGTTATACTCAATAGTAGAGGTGTGCATGGGCCGGGTTGGGCCGGATTTCACACCCTGGTTGGTCTGGGTTATGTAGTGGGCCGGGCCGAACCGACCCGGTACCATGTGTTTTTTTAAAATATTAAAAAAAAAAGGCTAACTTTATATATTAATGAAAAAATTTTAATTATTAATGTAAAAGTAGATTTTTTAAAAAATATAATGTTATGATAGAAATTAATTTTCTTAAAAATTATAAATTTTGTACAATTATACATTATTTTTATATAATATTAAATTAAGAAATCAATTTAAAATTTTAAATAAAATTAAAATATCAAAACCTTACAAAGTTTTTTATAATAATCAAATAATAAATGTATTATATAAGATATATTGAAAAAATCTTATAAAATCAATTAATATATATAAAATAATATGTTTTAAAATATATATATATATATTTATATATAGTTCGGGTTGGGCCGGACCAAATGGTCGAACCCGAAGCCCGGCCCAACCCGAAGACAAACCCGGCCCGGTTGGCCCAATAGGACCAGGTTGGACCGGGCCACCGGGTTTGTGCACACCCCTACTCAATAGAATTTGTTTGGGATAATTTTAAAGATGTTGCAGACATGCCAAAGAATTTAATCTTCAATTAATATGGAGTATCTGACTTCTTAATTAAGTAAATACGTGTGTTATTGAGGTCTTTTACCACAATTTAACCCAAATGCATGTATATAAAAATATGAATATAAATGATAATAGAAAAATCAACGTATATGAGGAAAGATCACAATTACAATATGAAATCAAACCCTCAAAAACGATTGAAAGACAATTCATAGGAATACTAAAAGGAACACAGAGACCCTCAGGTTAGCTCCATGCCATCTCGTTGAACATGATACACTAATGTAGAAATGCCATCTTGTCGAACATGATAGACTAATGTAGAGTTATTGATGCTGAGAGAATCAACAATTGCTTTGTTGCAATGTTTGAATACTTGATTCTTTTGAAAATGATAGGGATTTGTGTGTTTCTTGGGATAAGTTAGTAGAATTGTAAGAGATTGGCTGTTCCTTGTATAGAGTCTGTAAGCAGAAATTGTTTTTGATTTAAGAAGTGGTGCCTGTTAGTAGAATTGTAAGAGATTGGTTGTTCCTTGTATAGAGTCTGTAAACAGAAATTGTTTTTGATTTAAGAAGTGGTGCCTCTAAATAATTTTGTAGTGTTTGTAGAGAATGTTAGAGTGGTGGTGCCTAAAAAATTGTGTGAAAGAGTCCTTCATATGGTGGAGGAAAACTTCAAAATAGTGGAGAGATTTTTTTTTTTTGAATAAATCACAGGTATTCTTTTATTGAAGATAATCCTGTTCGAGGCACGGTTGGACACTAAACCTCTTCTAGTGGAGATTCAAACATTGATTCATCATGTTATGAGGAATTAACATTTTCTACTAGACCCAACCCTGTTGGTAATAGAGAAATATTTTAAAATAGTGAAAAAAATCTTTTAATAGTTTTTTGGGCCTAAAAATATGAGTTGTTGTTTTAGGCCTACTATAAATTTCAGCCCTAATAGATTTTCATGGAGCTTTTTTTTTTTACCATTATATCCCCAGTAATTCATTGATATATTTTCCCCCTACCATTTTTTGTCATTGTCGCAACAAGATTGACCCAATACCATGCTCTAATTTTCACACACCATGGCAACCAAATTCTAGCAAGCAACCATGAAAGAAGCTCGACAGCTGAAGCTCAACAGAACCCACCCATGGATCTCAAACCACGAATGCTAGGAACGGAGAACATAGGAGAGTGACGACGGGATCGATGCAGCAGTACTGCTTGCTCACAATAGTAACTATCGAAAAAAATTAGTCTGAGACGTCCCAAAATCCTGCTGAAAATATTTGCCTTGCTCCTTCTGCTACCACAGATGCCCTGAAAGGGCCAAACCAAAATGGGAACCCACACTATTTCCTCCTCTTATTTTTTATCACCATATGCATGCAAGTTGTCATGTGAAAGATATATGACTCCAATGTGATGGACAAGCAAAGGAATCCAATTATGAAAAGTACTCTATTTTTTATTATTTGTGAATAGTATAATTTTTTTTATGATATATAATATGATATTGATTCTTATTTGTTTGAATTTAGTTCAAATTCACGTCTCTATAATGTGTGGATGGAATTGAGAGCCACATAACACTGGGTTTCATTTCACAAGTGATGCTGCTTATTATATTGATCTAATTTCAATTTCATAAATTTTAGAGAGCATCCTAATTAGTTTATTGACTATTAACCTAGAGTCTGGTCTAGGGGCCAGCAAATTTTGTGGTCGGGTCCGAAGTAGTCCATGGGTGAGGCCCTGAGCTAAGCTGTCACTGTGATTCACAGAGAAATTCTACAAGGTAGAAAATAGAAATCCATTCATGGACTCTTTGTGAAAGTTTGATCAATTAATTAACAGAAACCAGTTAATTGTATTTAAAAAAAACAACTATCAATATATCAGCAATATATATATATATATTAAAATTTATAACAAGTTATACTTAATCATAAAAAGTATCTCAGACTTAGTTCAATTAACGAATCCACCTCTAGTTGTTAAAAGAAATGACAGAAATTAATTGCAAGTGTGATTATTTTTGTAATAATAATAATAATAATCAGGTAAATTAGACATGGTTGAGAAACATTCTGCAACCAGTGAAGTGCCACACCACACGAATTTGAACCACACTCCTGGCCAACCACAAGTCGTAGCTGAATGTGATCTATCCTATTTCCATACAAGCTGGGCCCTCGTGTGCCAAAAACTATTTTCTACTTCATGACTCACAATGCCACTTCTATTCTAGTATTTATATTTATATATATTGATGATTAATTATATATAAAATTATTTATATTAATACTAAAATAAAACTATAAAAAGGATGCATGAAAGACAAACTCATGCTATTGCCCCATTTATCCACATCCATGACGTGAGATAACAAGATATGAAAGGCAAGACTTGTTTTATCACCTCATTTTGTCATCACAGTGTAAACGAACTCGCGGTCGCGGATACTAAATAGTAAATAGCCAAAATGGGAAAAACAAATAGTGAGAAAATATTTTTCTCTGATACGTGGATGTCTCTGTACCCCATAAACCATGCCCGACAAAAAAACTAGGTTTACGCCTGCAGTTACAAACGAATGCCTATCAATTCTTCGAAGATCAGAGTAGAAGAATCTGCGTGTGAGAGCGAAACAAAACCAGGACTCATTAATGATTCCAACCTAAAATCTCAAGCAAGACACAGTTAACCTCTTACGACCACCAGTTCCTCATCCATCTCCGGGTCCTTCTGCTTCCAAGTTGTCCCTTCCCTCATCATTCATTCCGTCCATAAAACCCTCACTCATGATTCCTCTCCCAAACACCCCCACAAGGGAAATCAAACCTTTCTCTGATAATGGACATTTGGTCATGGATATGCCAGCTTCCCAACTCGGAGGAGTGGTCCGAGTCACCTATATTCGAACTCGCCAGCTCAAGCCAAGCTAACGACGGTTCGACCCGATCCATTCATCTAAGAGCGGACCGGACTTGGGGGTCGGAAGCGGAAGCTGCGGTGATTTTCACTGTGTGCTTACAGGGGTTTCATCCATTCAACGCCGAAAAGCCTCTTTGGGTCTCTGAAAAATGTCACCTGTCTAGGGAAAACCCCTTCCTTCCTCTATTCCTCCAGCTTCTACAGGAGATCATAGCACTCTCTCCCAACGCACCAAACAGCACGTGCCCCAGGTCACAGCTCCAGAAGCTCAAACCGGAGCCCATCGCATGGATCATGGACTCTCACTCACCCGAATCCTTCTCCACCTTCTTCAACCTTGTCTTCATCTTACGCCTCTTCTGGCTCTGCGCGTGCGACGCGCCCACTGAAGCTGGCTCTCTCTATTTTCAATCATTACTAGCTCCCGCGCTCGAAACTGTATCGTCTAACTCCTCCCTGGTTCTGCGAACCTTCTTAATCTGCGTCGGGGTAGACATGGAATTATGCTTCATGCGCACCCTCGGGTACGTAATAGCAAAATGGTGCCTTTTCAGAGAGTTAGGAGTAGGATTACAGTCGCTAGTTGAGCCTCCGGGTAGAAGCCCGGGATTTTCTTACTCGGCGGAGGCTCACGGTCTTTGGGTGCTGAAAGGCTACGCGCCGATGATGACGATGACGATGACGAAATTGGCGCTCTCCAATAACCAGAAACCTCAAATTCCTCGTCTTCATGCTAAGGAGTCAATACTAAAGTACGCTCTTGCCCACCAGCAACTCGAAGCCCTTGTCCAGTTAGAATATTCGGTTGTGTTCCACGACGGATTCATTCAGGTTCGTGCACGTGTCGATAACATACGTCTCCACGTGGCGAAGCTGGGATTCAAGAACCAAAACGGCGACACGGAGTACGGCGAGGAGAAGCACTTCCCGTCACGAGTTCGAATCTGGGTGGGCCCGGAAGTGGGAGCGACCTACGTGGGCGGGTTGAGTCTGAGCCGGTCGACGGAGAACACGGAGAGGGAAGTGGAGCTACAGAAAATCATGAAGGGCAACTTTCAGAAATTGAAGCTTTCGAAGGCGAAAGCGGTGGCGAAGACATCGACAAAGACGAGGACGAAGAATTGGAGGATTGACCAAGATGCGGAGGGGAATGCGGCGATATTCGACGCCGTTTTGTACGATAACGCGACGGGTCAGGAGGTGGCAACGGGTAGGCCGTGTGGGGAAACGGGTGGTGACCCGGTCCACGGGTTGAGGAGGAGGTATGTCGGGGCGAATAGACCGTTTACGAAAACCGGGTCAGTGATGCTTGCCGGAGACGAATATGGAGAAGAAGTGGGGTGGAAGCTAAGCAAAGAGATGGAAGGGAGTGTGTTGAAATGGAGGATAGGAGGGGAATTTTGGGTTAGTTACTGGCCAAATGAGGCAAAGACTTCATTTTTCGAAACGAGGTATGTGGAATGGTGTGACGAGGTTGACTTGCCTCTGATTCCTGGGAAAATGATTGTATGAACTAAGAACGATCAGAGTGGAAAACCTGTGGAAATATTTCAACAAGATTAGTGTGTTGCTATATGTCATATGTGGGTGAGATTAAAATCCTCATCCTAAAATATGTAGTGATATACCGTTGTGTTTCATATGATTTCCAAATTATATAGGAGATGTATGTAAAAAAAAAAAATAGTTACTTTATTTATCTACTCTCACACTCTTTATAGTACACTATTCCAATTTCATTTATCATAACGCAAAATAAAATTGTCCACCACTGTAGTTGGATAATTTGCCTCTGGTTAGAGTATAATGAAAATTAACTCACACAATTAAAAAGAATAAAAAAAATGAGAGATATATAAGTTTGTGGCAATTCTAATCATGGCAGTTTAAATTATTTTGATGATATGGATAAACCCAAATACAAAACTAACTTAAATGCAAAATGGTAAAAACTCAACATTCTACGCAAAGGAGCTTGAAAAGCAAAATGATTGATCCATCTCCAATATTTTGGTGTCATCCCTTTTGCTTTAGATATACACTTTAATTCAAGATCCAAGACATTGAGCTTATGTTCTCAATATCACAGATGTTGGAACCATTGAATGCTATAGCTGATAAAATGAAAATAGATTTTAGGGAAGAAAAAATAAAAGAGAAAATTTATTTTAATATATTTAATAACTAATTATAATTCTTCTATTAAAAATTAAATATATTATGATGAATTTTTTTTCCTTCTCTCTTTTTTGAAATCTATTTTCTTTTTATCAAACATAACATAAGATTTTTAGTTTTACCAACCAAATTTTTGTCAAAACTCATAGTTCTTCTTAATCCCAAACCTTCTTTTCTTTTCTGTGATTTAACAAATTAAATGTATATTCTTTTTTCTGTCCGTTATATGCCCAAAAAAATACTCTACTTTCATATCCATATCTATTTCATGACAATAACTCTTTTGGTAAAGCAAAATACAATGGGGGATATATTAATTAAAACCAAATTAGAAAATGGATGATTGATCTTAATCTTCCTGCCTATGCCCTCCATGCTTGGAGTTTTTTCTCAGTTTTTTTCAACAACTTCTCGATGTAACAATTTTTTCATTTTGACCATCATCAATATTATAAGTTCCCCAATTAATATTTTCCCAATCATAAAGCAAATTTAACTTCCGAAACATTTGCCAACCTCTTCTTTTCTTTCATGTCTAGAATAATTATATAGAACCAATCAAGTTATATTATCATTCATGACCAGATCCATCAACCATAAATATAAATGTTCCTATATCAATTCTCCAGGTTAAGATGATATGAAACAAAAGCGTACTTAAATCTATCTTCAATGAAATTTGTAGGATTCCACGGGTTATATCATCTTTCAGATTGAATATATCATAACTTTCTTAATAATTTTCTCTAAGGGGACGAGAGAACTTAGTTTAATGACATATCAATTTGGGAATCATAATCCCCTATTTATAGAGAAATATTATATGATATTTACAATTAGACCCCTCAACAAATTATAAATATCATTATGGTGCCTACATATTAATTCCATAATAATTATACCCTTAGGCCTTAAAATTTTAATTCCAAATAAACCACTTCATTTAGACTTACTTAAATAATGGCAACACACTTTTAATATTTACATGTGTGGCCTCATGTTAAATTTTATTTCAATAATCTCCTATTGGGCCATATATGTAAACCTCATAAAAAAAAAAGCGCTTATTTGTATGAGCTCAAAAACTTTTGCCATTATATACACATGGTATAAATAATCTGGTTCATTAATTGCATTACTATAGGATCAAATAGGCGTTTATCATGTTTATCATAACTATACCTAACAATGGTCACATATATTGACACAATCAAATGACATAGGTTAATCATAGATGTGTAGCATGGAAAATTACATGCAATGTGATCTATATATGTCTATTTTCCAATTGATCCCCCTTACTTTAGTGAGATTAGTACTTTTAACATAATGTAACAAAGTAAAACACAATAACTAAGTACTGAATGACTTTATTTTTCATCAGAAAATATACTTTAGTACATAAAAATCTTACATTAAACATAACATACTTCCACTATATTGAGATATTCTCAAACATAATAACACTCATATGAGTGGTATGCTCATGAAAGACCATGGGTGGTAATCCTTTTGTAAGTAGATCTGCTATCATAGAATTTGTCCAATATATTCAATGGATATTTGTCTACTCTAACTCTTTCTTTTACCATCAGGAACTTGATGTCTATGTGTTTTGACTTAGATGAACTCCTATTGTTATTAGAATATAAAATTGCAAACCTATTGTCATAATATAACTTTAGTGGTCTTTCTATATTTCCCAAAATGCAGTTGGGTGACAAAATTCTATGGCAATATTCCTTGATTAGATACCTTATAGCATGCTACAAATTCCACTTCTATTGAGTAAGAAGCTATAAGTGTTTGTTTGGCATTGAAATGGTTCCATTAGCCAACAGAAAGATGTAGCTTAATGTGGATCTCCTACTGTATTGGCATCTAGCATAGTCAAAATCAGAATACCTTATGATCTCCAATTGATCTTATCTATGGTAATTGAGCATGTAATCGTTTGTTCTTTTCAAATAGCAAATAACCCATGTGGCTTATTTCCAATGATCCATTCCAATATTACTTAAATATCTGCCAAGCATACCTACAATGTATGTAATATCTGGACGCATACAAACCTAAACATACATTAGACTCACAATTGCTGATGCATAGGGAATTTTTTACATTTCTTTAATTTCAAGATTATTCTTAGGGTATTGACTGAGGTTGAACTTATCACCTTTAGTCATAGGGGTATTAAGTGGTTTGCAATCTTGCATGCCAAATCTCCTGAGGACTTTATTAATATAATTTCTTTGAGATAATCCAAGAATACCTCGAGAGTGATCTTGATGTATTTGGATTTCTAATACAATAGAGGCTTCACCAAGATCTTTAATTTCAAAATTCTTTGATAGAAATCACTTGGTTTCATTCAATATACACATATCATTAGTGGCAAGTAGTATGTCATCCACATACAAAACTAGGAATAGAAATTTAATTCCATAGAATTTTTTATATAAACAATTGTCAACAATGTTTACCTGAAAGCCAAATGAGGTAATCACTTGATGAAATTTATGATACCATTGTCAAGAAGCTTAATTGAGTCCATGGATGAATTTCGTCAATTTGCAAATCATCTTCTTTGTGTTTCCTAATTCAAATTTTTCTGGTTGCACCATACATATTGTTTCATCAATATCACCATTGAGAAACATTGTTCTTACATTCGTCTGATGAAGCTTAAGATCAAAATGTGCAACTAATGCTATGACTGTCCTAAAAGAGTCTTTCAAAGAAACTGGAGAGAAAGTCTCTTTATAATCAATCTCTTCCTTTTAAGTAAAGCCCTTTGCCACAAGAGGAGTTATATCTCTCCACATTATCATTTGCATTCTATATGGTTTTAAATATACATTTGCAACCAATAGGTTTTGCACCTTCTAGTAATGGGAAAAGTTCCCAAGCTTTATGGTCTTGCATGGACTTATAAACCTTATTCATTGCTTCAATCTACTTTTGAGAATTGGATCTTACTTGTCTTACTGGACAGTGATAGAATCATTATCCACCATGCCACTATCTACATTATGTTCTTGAAGGAACATAATGTAGTCATGGGGAAGTCGATTTCTATTTTCTCTAGTGGATCTACTTAATGGCATTAGTTGTTGAAGTTGTTCCATAGGAACAATTACCTCATCTAGAATGGGAGTTTGATAAACATTATCCTATTGAGGTTCTAGATTCGCTTCTTGAACAATAACAAGTATAGTAATCTTAATATTGTCAAACGCAACATTAGGCATTGGTTCGAGAACTAAAACCAATTCTTCCTCAAAGATCATGTTTCTAACCTTATTTCTCCCACCAAAAGCATCATCCTCAAAGAACCGTGCAATTCCCGTCTCAAAGATAGTTTTTAGTATGAGATCCTAAAACTTGTAGCCCATTGAATGTTCAAAATATCCAATAAAGTAACTACTAACTGTTTTGAAGTCTAGCTTCTTTTCCTGAAGCCTATAAGGTCGTACTTTAGCCAAGCATCCCCAAATGTGAAAATGCTTTAGACTAGACTTTTGACCTGTCCAAAGCTCATAAAGTGTTTTAGTAGTTGCTTTAGTTGGCACTTTATAAAAGATATAGGTTGTTGTCTTTGATACTTCTCCCTAGAGGGACTCAGGTAGAGTAGAATGACTTATCATGCTCCTTACCATATGCTGAAGAATCTGATTTTGTCTCTCAGCCATACCATTTGTGCTAAGTGATCTTGGCATTATGTATTGAGGGACTATTCCTAATTCTCCTATGAATCTAGCAAATGGTCCTGAACATTGTTCACTGAATTTATCATATCTATTGTAGTATTCACCACCATAATAAGATCTTACAGCTTTAATTTTTGTGTTAAATTCATTTTCAACTTCAGCCTTAAAGATTTTGAACATGTCCAATTCTTCTGATTTTTCGTGAATCAAATATATATACTCATATCTAGAATAATCGTCTATAAATGATACAAAGTATTGTTGATCATTCCATGAAGGCTTAGGAAATGGTCCATAAATATCTATATGTACTAATTCTAAGACCTCAGAACTTCTATGGGCACCTAATCTCTTAGTTTTAGTTTGTTTGTCTTTGATACAGTTAATATGGGCACCTAATGTCTTAGTTTTGGTATGTTTGCCTTTGATACAATCAATACAAGCATCAATGTCTGTAAAGTCTATATCATTCAAAATGCCATCAAACACAAGTCTTTCAATTCTTGATTTAGAAATATGACCTAATCGTTTATGCTATAATGACCCTGAATTATCTTAATTAATTTTATGCTTAGTACTGCGTGATGACACACGAAAGGTTTTTTGATAAGATGCAACTGTGTTAAGTAAATATAAATTATCATAATATATTAGAGAACTAGTATAAATAATATTTGAATTAATAGCTAGAAAATACAACCTTATTGTTTCCAAATGAACAAGAGTAACTAGATTTGTCCAATATAAAAACAAAAACTAAATTCTATCTAAACGACGGTACAACAAAATTATTTGTTAAATCCAAATAATGACCAGTTCCTAATAACAACCTAAAAGTGACTAATTGCTTCTATATTTACCAACTTGCCATCTCCCACATAAATGCGTCTTTCAGCATCAATTAACTCTCAATAACTCAGGCAACTCTTTATTAGCACGCCATGCGTGATACTTGGTACAGTCCTTATTCTGATGTCTAGTTTTCTTGCAGAAGAAACATTTATTCTTGTCTTAGTTGTTTTCTTCTGATCAGAACTCTTAGCAGCCTCATATTTCTTTCTCGTTTTACCCTTTCCCTTAGAGGTGGGTGCTACATTAGCACTTTCAATGTTATCTTGCTTCAATCTCTCTTCCTCTTGCACTAGATAGGAAATGAGTTCATTAAGAGTCCACTTCTCCTTTTGGCAATTATAACTAATCTTAAATTGATTTTATTATGCAAGGAGAGAGATTAAAACTAGATGCACCAATAGATCTTCAGATAGATGAAGCTTGAGTTCCTTAAGCTTAGCAGTTATATGAGACATTTCTATAATATATTCCCTGATATTGCCTTTGCCTTTATACTTCATGCAAATCAAGTGTTGCAAAAACGTGTTTGTTTCTGCTTTATCAGTTTTTACAAAGTGTTTCTCAATTTCAACAAGGAAATCTTTAGCATTAGTGATCCCTTGAGACACTACACCTCTAAAGGATTTTGGAATGCCACACTTAATGATTATCATACTCATGCAACTTGAGTGATCCCACTTCTCGAAGTGCCTCCATTCATCACAGAAACTTGTAACTTTAAGAGGAGGGAGTTGCTCAACCCTTAGTACAAGGGCCAAATCCATGCAGCCCAACCCAATTTGTATATTGTCTTTCCATTCCTTAAAATTGGTTTCATTTAAAATGGGAATAGAACTCAAATTGCCAAATATAGATAAAATAACAGTTTAAAGAAAAGAATACAGCACAATAAGCATACTCATAACAAATACAAACTAATTCAAATAATTAAAACCTAAGACAAGATACCAGAACAACATTAATATTAAGTCTTTGGACAATAATATTAATTGTAAGGTATAATCTTGTTGCAATGATCAAATACTGACAATAATTGCTACCAAATAATTAATGATTTTTGAACCAAATTATTATTCACATGTAAAAAAAAAACTTTATAATTGTCACATATTTATCATTGCAAGTGTGTGCCTAATTCGGCCAGATCTTAACCTTCCTTTTGAGCCGGTTGAGATATCTGCATGACATTATACACTCACAAAATATTTATTATTCCTTATGAAAAAATTTTCACAAGAGAGGTTTCTTTGATGATATTCATGTATCAAGTAATTCACTTAAAATAATAGACAAAATAATAGGGTATTAAAAATAAATTACTTAATATAATTATTTAAATTTAATTGCTAAAAAATTACTGAAGTTTATCCAAATATATATTATAATATAAACTATAATATATAAATAACCACAATTATATTATATATTTATTTAATCCTCACAAGAAGTCGCCAGCCACCGGACTTTTTCCTTTTTTTTGATATATTAGTAACTATACACACACACACACACACACACACACAGAGAGAGAACATTTTGATGTCCAGAACCCACGTTATTGACTGTTCCACCTTTTTATTTTATTTTATTTTATTTATATAACTTAATAGAATTGACACCCTAATGAAAGAATAAAATTCAAAGTTGAACGGTCACCACCAAACCCTGGTGATTCCTCTGACAACATCCCATTTTCAAAACTGAAAAACCGAAACAGTGCATACGAACAAAAAATGAGATAACCCTTCATGATACCGTTTGGCTTCCGGCAAGAAAACTTGACCGTGGAACCAAAGGGTATCAAAACTTACTCACAGCGGTTCAACAAGAAACCGCTAGCAACATTTCTTTCCCGGTGAGGAGACATAACTGCTCTGATGCAGTCGTAGTAGTGACCAATGGTCACCGATCTGCGTGAGTCTCGCCTGCCAGTGGCCGGAAAACTCAAGCTAGCAGTGATCAAAGCAATCACCGGTTAAATACTATTACTCAAAACTTTCCATTTCTTTTCTTGCCGTCGGCCAAACAGCATCCTGATGCTTAAAAAACTGGATTCTTACTGCATTGACTGAATCCTGTTTTCTTTTGTTGAAATGTTTTGTGTGTAAACCTGAGAGTTTTCTTGCAGGGATGAAGCATGTATATATCAAAAGAACTATGAAAAGTTCTGAAACTCTAATATATACATATGAATCCATTCAACATCAAAATATAGCGTCAAAATTCATGAAATAAGTTTGTGAAGATTGCATAGTCTAACCATTTATGAATTTTTTATGATCTTAATGATTAATTCAAACAAGAAATTCATCCAGAATTTTACCTAAATATTAATCAACCCAAAATGATGTTAACCATGAAATCAATAATTTAACTTGATAGTTCTAATTATTTACTTCCCTGAATGCTGAAACAATACCAAAAACACTGAATCCATACAAATATTCATTGCAACATGAAAAATCCCAAAGTGTAAAGCTCTTTGTTTAAATGTATAATCTTAAAATTTATCCCATAGAATTGATTATAGAACCGACTTTGATGGCACTTGAAAGATTTGAATAATTATATAGAACCAATCAAGTTATGTTTTCATTCATGACCAAATCCATCAATCATAGATATACATGTTCCTATATCAATTCTTGGGATTAAGAAGATATGAAATGGAAGAGTATTTGGATCCATCAGTGATGAAGTTTGTAGGATTCTACAGGTTGATATGATTTTTTATATTGAAATATATCATAACTTTCTTGATAGTTTTATTTAGGAATGAGAGAACTTAATTCAATGACAGAACTTAGTTCAATTACATATTAATATAGGGACTATGATCTTTTATTTATAGAAAAATATTATATGGTATTTATAATTCGACCTCTTAACAAATTATAAATATTACTTTAGACTTTACACACCAATTTCATAATAATTATACCTCTAAATTTTAAAATTTTAATTTTAAATAGTCCATTTCATTTAAATTTACTTAGACAATGACTATACAATTTTAATATTTACATGTACGAGCCCGTATTAAATATTATTACAACATAGCTAACACATCAACGGCTACGTACAAACCAGTAATGATTCGTCGAAATTGAAAAGTAGTATAGTATCATCCATAGAGTAATAGGTAGGGGATTATGGGAGATTTTAATATCATTCCAACCTCCTTAATTTCTTCTCACTACAAAAAATGCTCATTTAATTATAGATTTTAGAGATGGATTAAAATTTTTCATTATTAGAGATGAAAATCGAGATAGATAACAAATTTTTTTAGCAAAATAACTTTCTTTTATATTAAAAATAATGAAAAAATATTAGAGATAGAGTTTGAAATAGATATACATCATTTCTAATAAAATCCGTATCTAATAGTAGAATAGAAACAGACTTAACAACAGCTAATTTTTTATCGCTAAAATAAAAAAGTCTGTCTCTAAAAATATCCTATTATTTCTTAAAAATTCTTTAACATTTAGAGATGAATTTTGTGATGGATGTTTTTAATTTATTGTAATGGATAAAAATTTGTCACTAAACCTGTCTTTAACTTTTTTATTCTTTGAGATGGATTTAGATACATATTTTTAATGAATGCGACAATGGATATTTTACCCTAAATCCATCTCTAATATCTATTTAGAAATGAACTTGGAGACACATTTATAATGAACGTAGCAACGGGTACCTTGTTTATTTCTAAATTGATCTCTAATTCACATTTAGAGACGGATTTAGACACAGAATTTTTTTTAAGTTACTCCAATTTTATATAGTATTATTTTTTAATATTGTAATATGTTAATTTAAATTTTGATTGATATTTTCAAATTTTGGGTATTTTTTAAATATTATAGTATGTTAAATGGACCAAATTCATGAGTTAGCTAATTTAAGTTAAATAAATTGTATTTCTAATCATATTAAAAGACATTTCAAAAAGTGACCTCAAGCTAAACCCTCAAAATCCTAAAACCTAATGTTTCTTTTATTTTTTTAGGAGCATGATTGACAGTTAATGGGAGGAGATTGAGAAATTGAGAATATATGATTGAGAATGAGAAATAAGAAATGAAGGAGAGAGTAGATATATAGAGAACTTTCGGATTAGAAGTAGTAAAATAAAATTAAAGGAAGTGTTGAAGTTTTAAGAAGTTTTAAACTAAAAGAGAACCCAAGCAATTTTATCATAGATAACATTTAATTGTCCTAATAATTAACAAATATCTAGAATCAATTAATATTAAATAATGTTTTTTATTTAATTAGTAATTCATATGTTGATAAATTTTTTATATTGGATATGTTTGTAGAATTGATTTAAAAAAAAGTTTATCTTCAATAATATCATTTGGTTTAAAATATCTAAATAGATTATCTTAATTTCGTTAATTTATTTTACTTTGAATTAATAAGTTAATTTTTAATTCTATTTCATGATAATAATTTCAAAAAATTGTGACAACAATAAATTTATCATAAACTTATTAATCATTAATTCTTTCTAAATCAATCTTCTTTTGAGAATCCACATCTATATTTTAAAATTAAAATTAAAAGTAATAATGATACAAAAAAATAAATCAAATCAAAATCAAATAAAATTTCAATCCTTTTCTGTTAGGAATTCATAATTAAATTTAGGAGGTGTAAATAATAAAAAGATATATTCCTTTCGAAATTTAAAATGGATATATATAATACTCAACCAAGATTTCAGGTTAGATCACACGGACTGACATAAAACTCGATCCTATCCAATCCCCTCCCAACTCTAATATATATTAAGCATATATATAATATAATTTATTAAATAATATAAAATACTATATATATATTATATGATATGACTATGTAAAAAATAACATAAAATAATAAAATATTAAAAGATATAATCATAAACATTATATATATAATTATTTTTATTTACAAATAAAAATTAAATTTAAAATTCGGCTAGGGAAATAATTTTTTCTTACCAAAGAAAAGCAAATATATTTATAGGAAAATTATTTAAGATTTTAAAAAATATAATATAAGTATAAATATATATAAATAAAATATTTTATGATATTAATAATTGAAAATAAAACACATGTGTATTTTTTAATAATATATTGACTTATAAATATATATGTTTATATATTAATGTGTAGACAAATAATATATATTTCATATTTCATGTAAAAATTGCATAAACATTTCAACTCAATTGGCAAAATGATAACTATAAAGATACTGGGAGCAAGAGGTCATGGCTTTGAACCTGGGTGAGGCGCCCCATGATGACATGTCGTGGGGCTTGGGGTGAGATAGGTGATAGACTATGTTCTATCTCTATTATTTTATTTGATTATTTTTAACAATTTTGGTAATAAATTTTGATTGAGATTAGAGATGCATTTGTTTTATTTAGAGACGAAATAAATTTGTCTCTAAATAGAGATTGATGAGTTAATCAATTTCTAATTATTTAGCGACACCACTTTTAGAGATGGCTTAAATGTTATTTCTAAATCCATCTCTGACAGATTAGAGACGTATTTTAAGTTATTTAACAACAGATTTTGGTTATCTCTAAATATACCTCTTTTTTTGTAGTGTCTCATCTTCTAAAATCATGCATATATATATATATAAAATATTATACTACATTTGCACATAAAACAAATAGATATATGGAGAGAAATTAAATAGGTTACCTTATCTAATACCTTGTTGAGACGTAAACACAGTTGAACGAAATTATGGAATTTAGTCCTTGGGATGACACCATTTTGACTTCAAACATAATTCATATGGATTAATGCTATATCCACAATAGTGGTAAAAGCGGAAAATGGAGATGGAGAAAACCATGATGATCGTAATATAACATAATCATGCTAATTTAGAGACTAAATTTATTTGGTGCCAATCTTACATATTTAATTAAGGCGTTGAAATGCAATTGATTGTGATTTGAAGGAGGAAGAATATAAGGATTTGTTTACTAACAACGATTAAATTGAGTGATAAAAGATTCAATATCTCTTAAGTAAATTCTCAATTTCGAACCTTATAGATAGAAAAAAATTATGTTTAAAGAGTTATCTTATTTGACTTTGACAATACTCGAATCAGATATAGTCCGATAAATATATCAGAAAATATAAGGATTGTTTAAGCCAGCCAGATGAAGATGACTTAGCCATAATCTGAGCAAACCTGACATGATTATTTTTTTTATTGTTTTCTTTTCCCACTAACCTGATATCATTATTAATGCCTCTATCAGTTATAACATACATAACTGATGAAATTGGAGAGGGTACATATGAATCTTTTGAAGCCATAGCCTGTGATGTGCATGCTTAGATGCTGAGGCTGACATGTTGAAATGAAAAGATGTTATTTTGAGAAAAAAATTTCATTCACCTTGATCTGATTGCAGAAATTCATGTCACTCCTCATAGCACAATTACTTACGATACGTGAGTGTATATAAGCTCGCTCTTTATCACGATGCATAAAGATCATGGGAGATTAGTTCCAAAAAGGAAAAATAATATTGTTAATGGATCAATAAGCTCAAACTTAATTCACTTTTTTAAAGGGATTATATGTGTTTAGAGCTTAACCTTATGTTATTCTTGGTTGAAAGTGTGAGGAATCCGAAGTGTAAGGGATTGTGTGATGTTTGAATGGTCCCTAAGAGCTTAATGATGCATGAAAAGGGTGTTGGAACCTTGAGTTAGGCCTAAAGTAGTGTAATTGTGATATTTGGATGTTTGGTATATGTAGTTAATTGAGATATTGCGGTATCATGAAGGTTGTTAGTTAACCGAGAGGGGGTTCATGCGTGTTTGGCAATTTGAGAAATTCGTGGAACTCACGTGTATGGTATTGACAACTTGAGATAACCGGGTGTTTGTTTGTTTGTATTGTACTATATGATAGTATGTATATTTATGTGTATATATGCATGTTTCTTTCATACCACAATATTGATATGTGTGTGTATGTTGTTTTCTATATATCGTGGTTTGCATATAGCTAGATGATGATGTGATGACTATGATGATGATTATGATGATGATATTGACATGACATGACATGATGCATACATGACACTGTGATATGATGATGATGATTATATGATGATACATGAACATTACCACATGACATTGTGAGATTGTGATATATGATGGATTGGGTGGTGGTGATGATATGATATATGATGATATGAAATATGATATAATATTAGATATGTTTAGGGAGGATAAGGTTGTGATCTCTGTCGCTAAATCCTCCCCTATGGCCAGGGGAGCCAGCGGTAGTGGACTGTACCTACCCTAAATGACCACTAATTCGAGGTGGTCCAGGGGAAGGAAATCCACGGTCTGAGCACTAGTGTAACTTTTGGCCGGGTTGCATTAGTGTAAGGTGAGCTTGGTAATGTCCTAGAATCAGTTTTCACCGACTGTTGAAAGGGAGTTACCTATATGAAATGTCCTGTTATGACGATAGCCCGTGGTTCTAGCTGTGTGTGAGGAAGACATGCATACCATTCATTTCACATTGCATTCATAAATTACATGAGATATATATGTATATATGTGTGTGGTTGTCCCCAGTTACTGAGACATTGTCTCACACCCCTCTCCCATGAACTAACATTTCAGGTGACGGTTCTGGTACTAGTCCAGAGAAGACGCAGGAGTAGCAGCGTACATGGGAATAGTCTATGTAGTTTATGTATTCTGGATATTGTATCTTGTGCCAAGTAGAATAAAAGGTTTTGTAATGGATGTGTATATAGTTATGTATGTGGAAATGAGGTTATTTGTGGTACGTAGGTTGTGTGTTTGTGCTATGTGTGTTGAAGGTTGGTATTGGGCTTGATTGGTATGTTTTAGGGCCTGTAGCCCGTTTTGTCAAATTAGGGTTCAAGGGGGTCAAATTTTAGAGGAGTGGTTCCTTTGGGATGAAACCTTTTTAGACAAGTTGGTTTGGGGATTTTGGACCTGTATGATTGGTCTCTGAGTGGCCAGTTGCCTTTGGTGGCAATTGGAGGTAATTAGTGGTGAGTTTTGGTCAATAACTGACCAAAACGGTGTAAGGGGTCCAAAATCTCCATACGAAGTTGGATTGAGGTGAAAGTGGTGTCTATAGATAGTTTGGAACTAGATTGACTTGTAGGAATTGAAATCAAGTCAATCAGAGATCGGAGCATAAAGTTATGGGCATCGAAAGTTTGCCCTGGAGTGTGGAAATTGTTGATGTGGGATATCAACATAGGGCACCGCGGCGCCAATGAGGCCAGAAGAGAGTGCAAAACAGGGGAGGCTGAAACTGTAGCGGTACTGTAGCGGCCACAGCTCCAGCCTATTTTTTGGCATTTTGGATTCGTTTTTGCTGTTTAGAAGTTTTGGAATGTTGCTTCGAGATGTTTGTGGTGTGTTTTGTTGGATTTTGTAGTTTTTTGTTAAGTCTGGAGGTGTTAGGAGGTAATATGTTACATCAAATCTAAAGAATTACAACATAAGAGAGAAAGCAAACGTATTAGAATCCATTGCATGAGAAGTTTTTTAGAATTGACAAACGGGTATGCTATGATCTTTCAGATTGAATATATCAAAACTTTTTTGATAGTTTCCTCTAAAAGGGTGAGAGAACTAAATTCAATAATAATACAATCTGGGGATCATGACCATCTATTTATAAAGAAACATTATGTGATATTTATAATTCGGTCCCTCAACAAATTATAAATATCACTCTGATCTCTACACATTAATTCAATAACAATTATACCCTTAAGTATTAAAACTTTAATTCCAAAAAGGCTGCTTCATTTAGATTTATTTAAATAATGACTATACACTTTTAATATTTACATGTGTGGCCCCATGTTAAATTTTATTCCAACAATCTCCCACTAGGCCAGATATGTAAACTTTATAAAAGTGCTTTTCTATATGAGCTCAAAAAATTTTATCATTTTATTCATAGGGTATAAACAATCAAGTCAAATGATTGCATTAATATAGGATCAAAGAGGCATTCATCATATTTATCATGACTAGACCAACAATGGTCACATGTATTGACACAACCAAATGACAAAGATCAATCATGGATGTGTAGCATGGAAAATTACACACAATATGATCTATACATGTCTATTTTTCAACTGATCATTCTTACTTTAGTGAGATCAATATTTTAAAATAATGTAACAGAGTGAAACCCAATAACTAAATAACGTTATTTCTGATAAAAAATACATTTTAGTACATAAAAGTCTTACATTGAACATTATATATCTCCACTATATTGAGATATCCTCAAACAACTCATATGAGTGGTATGCTCATGAAAGATCATGGGTGGTAATCTTTTGTAAGCAGATCTACTATCATGGAGTTTGCCCCAATATGTTCAATGGATATTTGTCCACTCTGCATTCTTTCTTTTACGACTAGAAGCTTGATGTCTATATGTTTTGATTTAGACGAACTCTTGTTGTTATTAGAATATAAAATTGCAAACTTGTTATCACAGTATAACTTCGATTGTATTTCTATATTTCCTAAATGCGCAGCCCAGTGACAAAATTTCTCAACCAGATTCCTTGATTGAATGCCTCATAACATGCTCAAAATTCCCTTCCATAGTAGAAGAAGCTATAAGTGTTTGTTTAGCGCTCTTCCAAGAAATGGCTCCACCAGCCAACAGAAAGATGTAGTCTGATGTGGATCTCCTACTATGTTGGCATCCAGCACAGTCAAAATCAGAATACCCTTTGATCTCCAACTGATTTGATCTATAGTATGTGAGCATGTAATCCTTTGTTCTTTTCAAATAGCGCATAACCCATTTGGCTGCTTTCCAATGATCTATTCTAGGATTACTTAAAAATCTACCAAACATACTTGTAATGTATGCAATATCTGGACGCGTACAAACCTGAGCATACATTAGATTCCCAATTGCTGATGCATAGGGAATCTTTTGCATTTCTTCAATTTCAAGATTACTTTTAGGGCACTGACTAAGACTGAACTTATCACCTTTAGCAACAGGTGTATTAAGTGGTTTGCAATCCTGCATGACAAATCTCTTGAGGACTTTATCAATATAATTCCTTTGAGATAATCCTAGAACACCTCGAGAGCGATCTCGATGTTTTTGGATTTCTAATACAAAGGAGGTTTCACCAAGATCTTTCATCTCCAAATTCTTTGATAGAAATCTCTTGGTTTCATTTAATATGCCTATATCATTAGTGCCAAGCAGTATGCCATCCACATACAAAACTAAGAACATAAACTTACTCCCATTGAATTTTTGATACACACAATTATCAACAGTGTTTAGTTCAAAGCCAAATGAGATAATTACTTGGTGTTATTTGTGATACCATTGTCGGAAAGCTTGTTTGAGTCCATAGATTGATTTCTTTAATTTGCAAACCATCTCCTTTGAGTTCCCTAATTCAAAGTTTTCTGGTTGCACCATATATATTGTTTTATCAATGTCACCATTAAGCAACGTTGTTTTTACATCCATCTGATGAAGCTTAAGATCAAAATGTGCAACTAATGCCATGATTGTCCTAAAAGAGTCTTTCGAAAAAATTAGAGAGAAAGTCTCTTTATAGTCAATCTCTTTCTTTTGAGTAAAACCTTTTACCACAAGATGAGCCTTATATCTTTCCACATTACCATTTGCATCCCGTTTAGTTTTAAATATCCATTTGCAACCAATAGGTTTTGCACCTTCTGGTAATGTGACAAGTTCCCAAACTTTATTGTCTTGCATGGACTTATACTCCTCATTCATTGCTTCAATCCACTTTTGAGAGTTAGGGTCTTGCATGGCTTGATGGACATTGATTGGATCATCATCCACCATACCATTTTCTCCATCATGTTCTTGAAGGAACATAACGAAGTCATCCGGAATTGCTTTTCTTCTTTCTCTAAGATCTACATAATGAAAGTGGTTGTTGAGGCTGTTGAGTCTGTTCCATAAGAAAAAAATACCTCATCTAGAATGGGGTTTTGATTAACATTATCTTGTTGAGGTTCCGAATTCACTTCTTGAACAACAATAGGTATGGTAACTTGTATATGTTCAGAAGTAACTGCAGTAATTGGTTCAAAAATTGAGTCCAATTCTCCCTCAAAGGTAATATCTCTTTTCTTATTTCTCCCTCTAAACTCGACATTCTCAAAGAACCATGCAGTTCTCATCTCAAATATTGTCTTGAGAGTGGGATCATAAAACTTATAGCCCTTAGACTGTTCAGAGTAGCCAATAAAGTAACTACTAACTATTTTGGAGTCCATCTTCTTTTCTTGAGGCCTATAAAGGTGTGCTTCAGCTAGGCATCCGTAAATGTGAAAGTGCTTAAGACTAGGTTTTCATCCTATCCAAAGCTCATAAGGTGTTTTAGTATAGTTGGCACTCTATCCAAAATGTAGGTTGTTGTATTCAGTGCTTCTCCCTAGAGTGATTCTGGCAAGGTAGAATGACTAATCATACTCCTTACCATATCCTGAAGAGTCCGGTTTCATCTCTCGGCTACACCATTCATGCTAGGCAATCCTGGCATTGTGTACTGTGGGATTATTCCTAATTCCTCTAGGAATCTAGCAAATGGTCCTGATCGTTGTTCATCTGAACCATCATATCTATCGTAGTATTCACCACCATGATCAGATCTAACGTTCTTAATTCTTTTATTGAGTTGATTTTCAATTTCAGCCTTAAAGATTTTAAACATATTCAAGACCTTTGATTTTTCATGAATCAAATATAGATACCCATATCTGACATAGTCATCTATGAATAATACAAAATATTGTTGACCATTCCATGAAGGTTTAGGAAATGGTCCACAAATGTCCGTACATATCAATTCTAAGACATCTAAACTTCTATAGGCACATGCTCTTTTAACTTTAGTTTGTCTGCTTTTGATACAGTCAATACAAACATCAAAGTCTGTAAAGTCTATATTGCTCAAAATGCCATTAGACACAAGACGTTCAATTCTTGGTTTAAAAATATAACCTAATCATTTGTGTCATAATGACCCCAAGTTTTCTTGGTTAATTTTACGCTTAGTATCGGGTGATGACGCATACAAGGCTTCTTGATAAAATTCAATCATGTCAAGTAAATATAAATTGTCATAAAATATCAAAGAACCATGTCCAACAACATTTGAATTAATAGATATTATAACCTTATTATCTCCAAATGTACAAAAGTGACTAGATTTGTCCAATTCAAAAATAGAAACCAAATTCCATCTAAATGATGGTACAATAAAAATGTCTATCAAATCTAAATAATGACCAATTCCTAATAATAACCTAAAATGATCGATTGCTTCTACATCTACTGACTCGCCATCTCCCACATAAATGCATCTTTCAGCATCAATTGACTTTCGGTAGCTTAGGTAATGCTGCATAGAACCACTTATGTGAATAGTAGTACCAAAATCTAACCACCATGTTTTTCTAGATACTGAAGCTAAATTAACCTCAGAACAGACCAAATCAAGAGGCATACCTTTTTTAACACTCCATGCGTGGTACTTGGTACAATCTTTTTTCTAATGTCCAATTTTCTTACAAAAGAAACACTTATCTTTGTCCTGAACATGTTTCTTCTAATCTGGACCCTTAGCAGCCTCAGATCTCTTTCTCTTTTTGCCTCTGCCTTTAGAGGTGGTTGCTAGATTAATACTTTCAGTGCTATCTTGCTTCAGTCTCTCTTCCTCTTGCACAAGATAATAAATGAGCTCATTAAGAGTCCATTTATCCTTCTGGTAATTATAACTGACCTTAAAGTAACTGTATTGCACAGGAAGAGATATGAGTACCAAATGCACCAGTAAATCCTCGAGTAGCTCAAGCTTTAGTTCCTTAAACTTAGCAGCCATGTGAGACTTCTCCATGATATATTCCCTAATATTTCCTTTACCTTTATACTTCATAGAAATCAAGCGTTGCAAAAACGTACTTATTTCTGCCTTATTGCTTTTTACAAAGCTTTTTTCAATTTCAGCAAGAAAATCCTTAGCATTGGTAATCTTATCTAACACCGCACCCTTAAAAGATTCGGGAATGCCACGCTTGATGATCATTAGACTCATGTGGTTTGAGCTATCCCACTTCTCAAAGTACCTCCATTCATCAGAGGAACTTGTAGCTGTAAGAGGAGAGGGTTGCTCAATCCTTAGTGCAAGATCCAAATCCATGTAACCCAACACAATCTGTATATTGTTTTTCCATTCCTTGAAATTGGTACCATTCAAAATGGGAATAGAACTCAAATTGGCAGATATAGATGAAACAACAGCTAAAAGAAAAGAATACAATACAATAAGCACAATCACAAACAAATATAAACTAATAGCAATAAATTCAAGTAATTAAAAAACCCAAGACAAGTTACCGATACAACATTCATATTTGGACAACAATATTAATTGAAAGTGGTAATCTTGTTGCAATGATCAAATACTGACAATAATTACTGTCAAACAATAAATAATTTTTGAATCAAATTATTATTCACATTTAAAGAATATATATATATTTAATTGTTACATATTTATCATCACATGTGTGTGTATAATTCGGCCAAATATCAACCTTCCTTTGGATTGGTTAAGATATAAGTATGACATTATATACCCACAAAACATCTATTATTCTTCATGAAAAAATTTTTAGAAGAAAAATCACTTTAGTGATATTCATGTGTTAATTAATTCACTTAAAATAATAAATAAGGACATTTAAAATATAACTTCATATAATTATTTGAACTTAATTACTGAAAAATAAATACTTGAAATTTATCTAAACTGTATATTATAACATACATTACAAATCTATATATACATATATTATATTATATTATATATTTCCCATTATATATATATATATATTCTATATATATGTTTTAATTTTTTTTTGTTTAGCCAGCCATGTGATCACATCCTTGGGTTTGATATTTGGCAATAGATTCAACCACCAGGACATTAACTCAAAAGCCATGAATGGCATCTTCATAAAAAAAAAAAAAAAAGCCATGTATGGCACGTGGCAGCGTTTCAGCCATAATAGAACTTGGAGCAATGCAACGATTCTGGAAATACTATTTCACAAAATGAACTCACACCTCCAGGAAATATCGCAAGTCCCAAAAACATATGTTTGTTGGAAAAACATCACAATGATTGGGGTGGAAAATTGAATGGTGGGGTTTAAGGGAGGGTGGGTAACTACCGCCATGACAATGTTGCCCATGGAAGATTGTTCAAACAGCAATCAAACTTTTATATTTTTATTTCTAAAATTGAAATTTTAAATAATGAACCCAAAACCTTAAGAAAAATAAACTTCAAAACTAAAAGTGTTATATTTTGAAAATTGTATTCCCAGACATGAAGCATACCAAACTCTTTTATCCCATTTATGAAATCTGGAAAAATAAGCCATTTGGAAACAAAAGTCCAAAATATTGACAATAAACTAATTCATAATCTTGTGATTTAATACGCATGAATTTAACAAAATTGCTTATCAAACCACATAATAATAATAATGATAAATAAAACATTTTTAAGATACTAAAATCATCCCAAGATATCAAAATCCATTATTATCAACCAAAATTCATAATTGAAAAAAAAATTAATTGTGAATCCAACCATAAATCCAACCATGTACTTTGAATATTATTGTAAAGAATTTATTATGAGAAGACTCTGACACTGCTTATTGCAAAAATTTTGGTTATACTTAATTAATTAATTCATTATCAACCAAATTCTTATATAACAATTTAATACTCATATCAAATCTAAAGAATTAAAACATGAGAGTGGAAGCAAGCGTACCAGTCTCTTCGAAGTCACATACGAGTATGCTATAATCTTTGAGATTGAATATATCAGAACTTTGTTGATAGTTTTCTCTAAGAGGGTGAGAGAACTAAGTTTAATAATAATACAATTTGGGGACCATAATCCTTTATTTATAGAGAAACATTATGTGATATTTATAATTTGACCTCTCAACAAATTATAAATATTACTCTAATCTCTACACATTAATTTCACGATAATTATACCCTTAAGTCTTAAAATTTTAATCCCAAATAGGTCATTTCATTTAGACTTATTTAAATAATAACTATATATTTTTAATATTTACATGTGTGCCCCATGTTAAATTTTATTCCAACATATTTTTCCATTAAAACTTTATTTGAAAATTTTCAAGTTTTATGAACTGAAATTTTTACTGGGGTAAACTAAATTTCTACCTTTGAGAAATATGTTTTATCCAAAATCCCTAATTGTAAGTGTCATTTGCAACTGCCGCGTCACCAAAGCGGGCAAATTACTGCTACCACAATTTTTGTGGCACGGACCCGCACTAGTCGCGGCGAGAGAATCACGCACCCATCCATGCTTTACTTTCCTCTTTTTTTTGGTTATTGGCCAAATACTTTACTTTCCTTTATTATGATACTAAATATCTAACCGAAAACATTCATTGTTAATTTTTAAATTATATTATTCCCTTATATATACACGTTTTATTTTAAAAATTTTAAAAATAATAGTGGAAACGTAAATAAATGTATTTAAATCTTATCTATGTTTTAGATTATATATCATTCATAAGTTAGTCTGTTAGTGTTATTTACATAAGATTTTATAAATATATAAATAGAAGATAGTTAGTTAAATATTTATTAAAAAATATGATAAATATATATTCATAAAACTTAATTTACTTTGAGGAATTAAAAAAATAATAATAATAATTTTCATTTTATTTTTGTCCGAAACAAACACAAGGAGGGAAGCATTTCCTTTCCCTCCCCTCTTATTCACCCTCCTGTGTGCAAGGAGGGGCGGAAAAATACTTGTTCCCTTTTCTTTGACTCAAAAGGATAGTACAAAAAATTTTCTCACCCTAAAATCTCCAACCAACAAAGCTTTAATGTCATTTTTAATATAACTGTTATTTTTTTAATTCCCAATCTACTACGCGTAGCATTCGTATCTAAGTGGGTACTGTCCGTCTCTTTCCTTCAATGCAAACAGTGTCTGCTTCCTTCTCTCCTCACCATCACCGACTAAGTATCACTCACGTGATTTCCTCTTCCATCTCGTTCTCATTCACACCCACTAATACCATTTTTGGCTAATGGAGGATGCAGAGTGGGTTCTGGTGCAAAGACCCCCACAGAAAGACTGGTGGAACCCAAGTTCGTTGGTTGCTGCACAGGATGAGCCTTCTAGGCCATTGCAGCTTACTTTTTCTGGCCCCGCTGCGCATTGGACTGATGCTATTCCAATCGGCAATGGCCGTCTCGGTGCTATGGTTTGGGGTGGCGTGGCTTCAGAAACTCTCCAGCTCAATGGTAATGAAACATCGTAACCTTCTTGCTTTGAACCCGAATCGTGAAGGCTTTTGATTTAGTTCCTTTTAGGTTGAAATGACAATGAGAATGAAACTTTTTGAACATCTCGATCTTTATTAGTAACTGCTAACGGGAATTACTCTTAAAGTGCTAAAACAGAGATTCTGCATTTCTTTCTTTCTTTCTTTATTTTGTGGAAGGCAACTTTTCTTATGCCTCTTTACCACATCGAATTCTTTACTTTTATTACACTTTTCTCATGGACCTATGAATCTTAGTTAGTCTTTCGAACAGATAATTGATACAGTTCTGTCGACGGTCATTATAATTTGTTGCCCTGTCAGCAGATTAACACGGGGAACGAAAAACATAGTGGATTCTATCTTTTAATTTGTCTAGGCCTCATTCTGCTTATTAGAATGTTATTGGGACAGCAACTTTGCAGGGCATAGCACATCTAATAGGATGACCGCATTGTGTCTTTACTCTTTAGATTCCATAATCTTTTTGCATATCCTTTAAGATGATGATCCGGTGTTTTTGCTGGATTCAGCGAGAATTGGGAGGAAAAATTTCCTCACCAATTTCTGTGTTTTGCGTAGATGGACAATACTATGGGCATGCTGACTTCTGAGTTGTAAATTCATATTAAGATTTTAAGGATATTGGAATCATGTGTTCTAAATAATAATATCAATTAGCTCTATTTCCTTGAGTATACAGTGTAATCACTTAGAGATGTAGCATTCTTTTACAGAGGACACTCTTTGGACTGGAAACCCTGGCAACTACACCAATAAAAATGCACAAGCAGCACTTGCTGAAGTCAGAAAACTTGTTGATGATGGAAAATTCTCTGAAGCTACAACAGCAGCTGTCAAGTTGTCTGGAGATCCTTCTGAAGTATGTAAAGTTTTGTTACTACTATTATGTATTTCCCTAATCAAATTTAAGGATTGTCTAAATTGTTAGACTGATGATAGGGTTTGACTCCCATTTCACAGGATATATATATTATATATAGAGAGGGAAAGGGAAAACTTAATGACTGAACAGTATTTCTGAATCCTTTTCTCATGGTCTGGACATGCAGTAATATAAATACATTTTAAAACTTAGTGCATTCTGCTTTATACTGATTTTGTCAACTTGAAGCAATTAAACACTGGAAAGCGAAAAAAGAAAAAGACAAGAAATAAGAGATGGCTGCTGCTTGTAGAGTTAGATATGTAACAGAATGGATAATAACCCTAAATGCTAGATTTTTTTTTTTTATCTTCATTGTCCTTTAATTCTTTATGTGTACATGTAGTAGTGGGAGAGACAGAGAGCTTCGCAAGGCCTCTTATTCTTTTTTGCATAGTGATATGTGCAACATTTTTTTCTTCGTAAGTTTACCTTTGTTGTTGTTTACTGACACCCCTAAAAAATCATTCATTGCCTCATGCAAGTAACATAATCTTTAAGTAAGAAGACTAGTTACACGCATATATTCAACTATAGTTCTCTCATTCTTGGGCTACCTATGTTTTTGCTTAAATGTTTGTTTAGTTAAATTTTGAAGTAGAAGTTAAGAAAACTTTATACAACATTAGTTTTATTCCTGAACATAATCTCTTGGCATGAAGGTTTATCAACTTCTTGGTGATATCAAGTTGGAATTTGATGATTCTCATCTTGCATATTCAGAAGAAACTTATTACAGGGAGTTAGATTTGGATAATGCAACAGCAAGAGTAAAATACTCTGTTGGTGATGTAGAATTTACTAGAGAACATTTTGCTTCTAATCCTGATCAAGTGATAGTGACGAAGATTTCTGCAAGCAAATCAGAGTCATTATCATTTACAGTGTCTTTGGATAGCAAATTACATCACAATTCGCAGGTTAGGGGACAAAATCAGATTATTATGGAAGGAAGTTGTCCTGGCAAGAGAAGAGCGCCAAAAGTGAATTCCAATGACAATCCAAAGGGAATTCAATTTTCAGCAGTTCTTGATTTACAGATTGGTAACGGGAAAGGAACTATTCATGTTTTAGATGATAAGAAGCTAAGAGTTGAAGGTTCAGATTGGGCTGTTCTGCTTCTGACAGCTTCTTCTTCTTTTGATGGGCCCTTTACTATGCCTAAAGACTCTAAGAAGGACCCCACTTCTGAGTCCCTAAGCAAATTGAAGTCAATACAAAATTTTTCATATACTGATCTTTATGCACATCACTTGGATGACTATCAGAATCTATTTCATCGTGTCTCATTGCAGCTTTTGAAGAGCTCCAAGAATGTTTTGGACAAAAGGAAATTGGATTCCTCTCTTGGTAACAGTTCTCAAATGGGGGCTAGTGATACTGTTCCAACTGCAGCAAGGGTCAAATCTTTTCAAACTGATGAAGACCCTTCTTTTGTGGAGCTGTTGTTTCAATATGGTAGATATCTGCTAATTTCTTGTTCACGTCCTGGAACTCAGGTGGCAAATCTTCAGGGTATATGGAACAAAGACATTGAGCCAGCATGGGAGTATGTTTTTCCCTCTTTGCCCAACTCCTTTCTGGAAGAAAAAAAAGTAATAGTATGCTTAGGCTATAGCTTAATGATAAGGTGGCTTAAGGTTGATGGTAAATATGGAAAACTTAATTTAGGCACAAGAAATTCTAGATTGTTCGGTGCATCTTGGAACTTTTGGAATCTTTAGAAAATTTTCTTTTTTATTTATTTATAATAATGAGTTCTGTTTTATTTATTTTCAGATTTTTATTTTTTTTCCTTGTTATAGGCTCCCTATAAATAGCCTTGACACTAGTTCTATGATAAGTTTCCAAAATAATTTGAGTTAGATTGTGGGTTTATTCTTGGGATTTCCCTCTCCTTCTTCCCTCCCTCTCTTTTCCTTCCTCTCCCCCTTTCCCCCTTACTGATTCTACATCAGGATCCTAAAAGAATATAATATGTCAAATTTAAACCTAGAAAGTGTTTCTGTCAGGAACTCATGAAAGTTGAAACATGACTTCTCTTTTTCTTTTTTCTTTTGGTGTGTGTTCCAGCGGTGCACCTCACTTGAACATTAATCTTCAAATGAATTATTGGCCAGCCCTTCCTTGCAATCTGCACGAGTGCCAAGAGCCATTATTTGACTATATTTCCTCTTTGGCTGTCAATGGAAGTAAAACTGCGAAGGTAATTCCTACTCTTTGCTGTCTACTTCATATCTTGCTTCACACATGAGGTAAGGATCCTTTATTTCCTGTCAGTGAGTTTGTAATATACCATGAAACCAAACATAAGATTAGAACATCTTGCCATTACTAATAAAAAAAGAAAAGAAAAAGAAAAGAAAAAGCCTTCAGAATATCTCCCCACAAAACAATTTTATAGTAAAGGGGAAAGAAACAAAGCAAATTACCGTTTTTTTAGCATTGGCTCCAATGTCATGAATTTTCTATATTTTTTGCTGAAAACATTTTGTTGTCTAATCCTGAATACAGGTGAACTATGAAGCAAATGGTTGGGTTGCACATCAAGTGTCTGACATATGGGCTAAGACATCTCCAGATCGGGGTGAAGCTGTTTGGGCATTATGGCAAATGGGTGGAGCTTGGCTTTGTACCCATCTGTGGGAACATTATACCTATACAATGGATAAAGTAAATTCTGATTTTTCATTAAATTATCCAGGCATTTATGATTTCAAAATCATTCACACAAAATTCATCTTGTATAAAGAGTAGTATAGGGGGATTCAAACATTGTAATTCTTACATGCTTTTTTTTTTTAGTGGTGGTACTTGCATTAGAACACAGAACCACTAGGTTAAGCCTTCAAAGGCTTTACCATGAGGACCAAAGTTGCTGGTTATCTGATACTGTTTTAATCAAGAATCCTGTAAACTTCTGAGATAGAGGGATATGGTTTCTTAATATATGATCCATATATCTGGGTGTCTTTTTATTTGTAAATACTACAACATTGTTGATCATATTTGCTCTGTGTTGCACTGTTTGCTATTGCATGCATCAAAAATCAGATTTCAGATAAGTGATGGCTAATTTTTCTTTTACATTAGGATTTCCTTAAAAATAAAGCGTACCCTTTATTGGAAGGATGCACATCATTTTTGCTGGATTGGTTAATTGAAGGCCGTGGTGGATTCTTAGAAACCAACCCATCAACATCCCCTGAGCACATGTTCATTGCTCCAGATGGAAAGCAAGCCAGTGTGAGCTACTCATCAACCATGGACATGTCAATCATAAAAGAAGTTTTCTCTGACATTGTTTCTGCTTCTGAGGTGAAACTGAACTTAGTACCCAGGTCAATTCTAGTTAACAATTATCCTAGTTTTATTGTGGATATTAAATGATTCTTATGAACAGATTTTGGGAAGACATGATGATGCTATAATCAAACGAGTAATTGAGGCTCAGCCTAAGCTTTTACCGACGAAGATTGCTAGGGATGGTTCCATTATGGAGTGGGTATGCAATTATATTAATAGTTTTGCCCAGTTGGCCAATTTTGGCATGTATTATTTTGTCTGATTTGCAGTGACTGAGTTCTAATGTAAGTTATTACTAGCCTTTTGAACGTTAACACCATTTTGTCTATATGGCAGGCAAAAGATTTCCAGGACCCAGATGTACATCATCGACATGTTTCACACCTCTTTGGCCTGTTTCCAGGGCACACAATAACTCTAGAGAAAAATCCAGACCTCTGTAAAGCGGTGGATTATAGTTTATATAAACGAGGTTTACTATGGAACTTTTTAGAAGCTAAATTCTTTCATGCAATGAGTTATTTATTTATCAGTTTGATAAGCTATACTTTAAAAGAGTTGGTACATGTGAAGTCAAAATCATATTTAAGACTAATATAAAATGCGGTGGGATTTAGATCATCTTCCACTGTAATGTTGCTTTTTAGTTCATCTAAATGACTATTTGAATACAAAGTATTCTGTAGTCAAATTTATTACATGTGAAAATGCATATCTGTTGGCTTGACTACCTTGAGAAATATAACAGTGGTTGATGTTCCTGCGCAATGCTACAGGAGAAGATGGTCCTGGGTGGTCCACTACTTGGAAAGCTGCACTGTGGGCACGTCTTCATAACAGTGAGCATGCATATCACATGGTAAAACATTTGATTGACTTAGTGGACCCTGACCACGAAAGTAATTATGAAGGAGGACTTTACAGCAATCTGTTTACTGCACATCCCCCTTTTCAGATTGATGCCAACTTTGGGTAAGCTATTTAAGTGTACTCTATCCTATGTTTCTTTGTTCGATTTTTAGTTCTGCCATGTTTAAGCTTATGATGGGTCAGTTATTTGCAGTAAGTTAGTTGTTATATGTTGTTCAAGGCTTCTACCTTCATAAATTAGACATGTTTTTCTTTGTGTTGCACAAAGTGCGGGAAATGAACCACACTGTTTATAACTTGTGAATAATATGGCTCGCTATAGATTTATAGATATATATATATATTGATACATTGATTTATGCCTGAGTGCCTGAAAGGGTTAGCTCAGTTAATAATAGGGAATGCAGTCTTTTTCTTACCAAACTGGATGAGAACTTTGGAAGTAAATTCCTAAATTTACTAGGACAGTATGAGAACGTGAGAGAATGCATCCTTAAGAATGCTAAAGAAGGAGGTTTCAGGCAATATATATGGATTCACGTCGCATCTTTAGTCATGCAAGAACATGTTGTTAATTTGAACATTTGGGCAATAACCATGTTCGCCTACATTAATTGCCTACTGTTCTGGTTATTGTATCCCAGAGTAAGGTTCTTAGATCCTTGATTTATATCGCCTACAGGAGCAAAGCAATCTAATTGAAAAGCACCCCAAAGATTCCGAGAAACTATTTTCTGACTCCATTTTCTGTCTCTCTCTTGTTTCTTCCGAAGTAGTATTTTAGAATATCTATACTCTGCAGTGTCAGCTCATAAATCCTGCATTTTATCTTCTGGGAAAATTTTTTTGGGTCAGGTTTTCAGCGGCAATTGCAGAAATGCTTGTACAGAGTACAGTAAAGGACCTGTACTTGCTTCCTGCTTTGCCTAGAGATAAATGGGCGAATGGTTGTGTAAAAGGATTGAAAGCGCGCGGTGGAGTGACGGTCAACATCTGCTGGAAAGAAGGAGATCTGCATGAGGTTGGCCTTTGGTCAGGAAAGCATAATTCCCAAGTGAGACTGCATTATAGAGGAACCAAGGTTTTGGCTAGTTTATCCTCTGGCAGGGTTTACTCTTTCAATAACAAGCTCAAGTGTGTGAGGACATACTCACTAACTGAAGTCAATCCTTGATTCTTACGGTCATATCATTCCTTGGAAGGGCCATTTTTTCCCCAACCCTCGTAATAAATCTATGAAAGAAGTTTTATACATTTATATACTTTTTTTATCATGAGATTTATGTAGGTTGATCATTAAATATTTATCTATTTGCTGCCTCCGCATTATTCTTCATGAGGTGTGGAATATCTGATTCAAGAGCCAGGCATTCGTTCATTACTTATATAAGTGACCTGTATAATATGAACGTTCAGTGGGAGCTACAAGGTGTTGTAGATTGTAGGTTTGAAAGAATCTCAGTAAATATCACGTGTGTACTGAATATTGACATGTTATATATATATATATATATATATATATATTAAATACTCATATCCAGGTTCAACCCATACATTAAAGCAATCTTTCCCGACATGGCTAAATTCAGATTAGCCGGAGCCATCGCAATTGGATATTAAGTGATTTTATCTTAAACAATGATCTTTTTGGGTTTAAAAAATGGTCTAAGCACCATTTTTCTGTAATAAAGAATAAAATAATTAGCCTGTTTCAGAGTTGATTTGGTGAATAACTGAGTTTTATTTTAAATTAGGTTTTAATTTTTATTCTTGAAATATTATAAAATTAAGAGTGAGTTCCGTAGGTGAAAATATAGTTGATATGAGTTGTGTATTTACAGTTTTAAACAACTATTTACACCTTTTTATAATTTATATGGATTATTAAATTTATAAAATTTTGTCCTTCTCTTTCATTTCCTTCTTACCGCATGGATCTAATGAGGTACTGGTGTCGCATAATATACTAATTAAACTTATGGCTACTAAATTGATATACTGATCTTGTTTATTATAAAAAGAAATAGAAATCTACAACTATTGAATTCTTAGTCATTTAATAACATAACAGTCACATGCCCTTTTTTTTAAGGTTTAATCAACATCTCAATTAGTTTTATGTTGGTTTAACACATAAAGAGATAAATATGATTTAGAAGAAAATCTGGACAAAATTGAGAGGCCAGTAATTCCCTATTTGGTCAATCTTATGAAAGAATTGAAGTTATATATATATATATATATATATTTAAATATACTTATTTTAAGTTGAATCAAGTAGTCTCACCCTCAACTCAACTTATATTAAACAAAATCCAAAATTACTACTGGATACTTAAAAAAATTTTCATCCTTTTTTATTTTTTGGTAATTCAGAAAATAAGAAAAAGTTAATTCTTAGTGAGAGGAGAAGTAAATTTTGATAATAAGAAAAATATAAACAATTAAAACTCTTTTAGAGCAGAAAAAATGTTTTTTAAAAAAATAATTAGGCATACATTTCCAATAACATTATTTATGTTATTTATGACTTATAAATATTAAGGTTTGTCTTGGTCAGAAAAAATATTAAGGTTTGTTATATATTTCATAATGATATTGATGTTATGTTAAATATTAAATGTACCTAAACAGTCAAATATGTTCTCTCAGCTTGGGCTTAACGACACCGTTTGGCCCACAAAGTAAAGCCCCACGCTGCAACACTAAACCCTTACAAAGCTCCTGATTCCTTCGTTGCCCTGGCTGTCATTTCTGCATCGTCATTCTCAGATGCAACCTTGCTTGTCCACGCACAAATGGCATGGCGTTCTGGATCTCTGTCTCGCTCGTTGATGTCCACAGCCAGGGTTTCACTTCGCCCTGCTGCTCCATCGCCTCTTCCCCGCCTTCGTCCGCCGCCCCTCGCCGCCCCTCGCTTCCACTCCCGCCGCTTTTCTTTATCCGCTTCCAGGTACCATCCTTTTTGCTTATTCCCAAGTTTCGCTTCCATCGCCTTCCCATAAGTTGTATAGTTTTGAAATGCTTCACCTAATTAGGCCTAATTATGGACGATTTTGGGTTGGGAGCTTAGGACTTTGCTCTGATTTACTGTTTTGTGATTAGAAGTTTAGAATGAGTCATTGACTAGATTTCTCTAATAAACAATTTACAAGGACACCGTTTCTCAACCTGAAAGTAGAGGATTAAATTGCTTTACGAGTAAATACTTATTGAATATTTTGTCCTATACTTTTATATAATTATCTGAAATTGATTAATGTTTCTTCCTAACTTCTCTCATAATTTACTTTGAGATATTGGACTAGTGTGCTAATATGCCTTGTTTTTTCTGCCTAGGAATTTGGGGGAACTGGGATGCACACAATCTCTCATGCCGCTGCGTAGTTCGATGGCTGCAACCTGTCTCTCATCACACTTTGCTGTCAGTGCTCGTGCTTGTTGCGAGTTGTCCAATGGTACCTTCCGTCGTACTAGTCAAGATCGCTAGTAGTCTCTTTGTGAGTCTTGCTGTTTTAAGGACAAGATAGAAATGAAGATATTTTGCGTTTTATTGTCAGTGTTTTTCAAACTCCTAACCCCTCTCCAATAGTTGGTCATGGGCAAAAAAAATAAAACCATCTCCGATATGCTCATTATCGTTTCTTATTGTTCAATGACCCAAAATGCATGAGTGAGCCTGGAGTTTTGGACCTAATAAATGTTAAGGATTAGTGAGTGCTGTGTTGCTCACAGCGAGCAGTAAGTTGGGTAGAAGTTTCTGAGTCTCTTGAACTTGGTTGATAAGAAGTTATTAAGACTTAGATTTATAGGTACGAATGGAAAAGATGGGTGATGCACAAGGACATAGATCATGCAATGGCAGGAGAAGAATGCTGCATTGAGGTCTCCCTTTTTTTTTTTTCCTGAACTCAAAACCTTTAATTCTCAAATATTTTTAATACCAATCCTCTTCAAATGGCTGCCTAACAATTTTCAAAATCAGTTTTACTTCCCTAAGGCATGTTGCTCAACAACTTATTGCATGCTTGGCTTTGTCACTCCCCCTTTTAACATTATTAAATTTGATTAAAAAAAAATCCGAAGTTGAACAACTTATTCTGTGAACAGCTAGTTTGATTTATACTCCAAACCAAATGGAAATTGTAGATGGTATCTAGCCGGGCTCATATATTTGCTATCTTTTTTTCTTTTTCCTTTTTTTCATTCATCTGTATTTCTCTCGTAGTTGAGTTCCTTCACAAGTTTTATAGACTTTGGAGGCTTCCGACCATGAATAAAAAATTGAGGGGTTCTTTTAATTTATTTTTTGGAGGGGGGGGGGTTGTTTATTATGGTAGATTAAGAATTTGTTGCCAATTTATTCTATGTATAAATTTGCTCGTTTTACAAAAATTAAATACTTGCAAGAGTCGTCCTTGAAATTGGCTGTATGACTGCCCTCAATTCTGTTGACACTAATAATGGGCTAACTCCATTCCTTTCACAGGTGATCCTGATTCCTAAGGTGAAGCTCTAAATCCGCACAGATTGTTATGGTTAAACTCTTTTAAATGGCCCCTTGATCCAGCTCCAAATTCTTTGATTTGAAACACGTGAACTTTTGTGCTAATGAAGTTTCCTCTATCAATGAAATTCTCACTAAGAAGCCAATTTGAAAGCTTCATGCAGCTAGCTAGGGAATGGTTGTCAAAAGCTTCAGTGTATGCTTTCCATTTGAATGATGATTTCAAAATCAGTCTTCCTCAATTAATTTAGATGCTTCTATTAAAGTTGCTTTCTGCTACTTTGAATCGATAAGTTCCTTCTTGGTTGAAGTGCTTGTTGGATGTGATTTTTTTTTTCTCGACAATGTTATTCAAAAGTTCCTGATCACAGTGATTTCACTGTAAAAAACACTTTACGTGAGCCAAGTGTCATGATTTATGAAAATTTTCTTTTATGATGTTGGAGACAATGGATCTGAATCTGATGCTTGGTGCATTGGCATTTCCCAACATTCTGATGCTGCGTAATTTACCATACTTGTTCACTTCATCCACAATTTGCTTTGTTGTTGCAGTTACCTGAGAGAGAGGTGTTAGATCTGCATGGCTGCACTCAATTCAAGGGTTGTTATAGAGGGAAGTAATAAAGGAATCTGTGTAGAAACACTCATCTGTTCCGCTATTTCTGACTTGGGGAAGGGCAGATTTCCTTCAAAATTTAGATAGCTTTCAAGCAGATTAAATTCGTGCCTGGTTTTTGTATCTGGTTTTGGGTGACTGCTTCACTTCTGTTTCATTTTCCTATTTGAAAATAAATTTGTTTCCTCATTGCTCGTGCTCTGGGGATTTGAATAGAGAGGTGTTAGCTGGGAATTTCTGAGATTTTAAGGTTTAACATGAAGTACTTCCTTGAGGATATAGATAAGCAGAAAACAGATCTAGCGGAATTTAGAATGAGGGTGGTTGAGATCAACGGTTGTTATGGAGGATAGTAATAAAAATATTCTAATCAAAACATGTATAATGATAATAAATTCTTTTTTAATATCAAACTATCCGGCATTTGGTAATTATATTGAATTTTGATTAATTGAGGTCAAGTTAGTATTTAATTAGTTCTTTTTTAAGGAAGTAATATATATATATATATATGTTTTTTTTAACAAAGAAAAATTTGAAGTTTTAAAATAAGAAATAAGGCACTTTAATATACACGAGATAATTAAAAGAGTAATTTATCAATATTTTTGTGTTAAATCTTTTTTTAATTTTTGGTATTTTAAAATCTTTTCATCTTTTGAACAATATTATTAGGTTAAAGTGTAATTTTTATCCTTTAAGTTTTATTTTAATTTTTTAATTTTATTATGTTTCATATTAATCCTTTAACTATTAACATACAACAAAAGACTTATTAATGCTTAATACCGTTAAATAAACTAATGAAAAATGATAATTTATTTAATTAAAAATCACATTATTAATATTATGTATTAATTAATATAAAAATTATAACAAAAATAATTTTAAGTCTTAAATACTTACTACTATAAAAATATGTTAATGGAAGAAGTTAAAGATTACAACGTTAAAACAAAAAATTTTATTTTTAGGTTTTAAATATTTATTTTAATATATTAAAATATTTTTATTATAATATTTTTTATATTTTACATTCTCAAGTTAAAATTTTTAATTTGTCAACTTGTCCAAAATAAATAAAAATTATTCATTTTAATATAATAATTTTAAACATTTTACTATAATATTTTAAAAATAATTTATTCTAACGTTATAATTTTTAATGTTTTAAATAAACATTTTTTAATATTTTTTATTTTTCTAAGATACTAATTATTTATTTTGAGCCTAAAAAATGATAATTATAATTATTATATTACTTAATGTATAATAATAGAGATTAAATGAATTTAAATACATTTTTTATTAATTTGTTTAACGGTATTTAATTTAGGAAATTTTTAACTACATATTTAAAGTTAAAGGATTATAATAAAACTTTTAAAAGTTAAAAAATTGAAATAAAATCTACTTTAAAATTTAAAATTAAGGTATCAAATATATACTTTCACCATATTATTATTACGATTAGCATATTTTGCTGATTCCAAAGTATAACGTAATTTAGTGGTCAGAAACGTGTCTCACTAAGTCAAGCGTATTAAATTGGAATTTGAACAACACAAATTTCATTGGCCAAAAACACACTTCTTTCTAATTATTTCATTCAAATGAATCAGGGCCAGACCTTAATTAATGAAAGAAAATTGAAGACCACTAAACTCACTTTTGGATCACATATTACTAGTTACTAGTATTATTGGTCTAACTTTTATTATTATTATTGTTGTTGTTGTATTAGATTGATAAAACGAGGGGTAAAAAGACCCCCTGGTAGTCAAACGCTTTTATTGGTCTAACTCGTGGTATTTAGACTGGAACTAATCGATGTACAAATGCAGGCTAGTGGCCATAGAAAACGACATGGAACAAGAACGTAACATTGTACTGTTTGTTTCACTTTTTAGTTCCATTAAGAGTCCAGTTTTGTATTTTTAATTAAAATTAAAAATGATTAATCATTAAATTAATTAGTTTATATTTAAAAATAATCAAATGAAGGAGAAAGGTGATAAATCAGAAGATTATTCAAAGTTTTAGCACTTCTCACACTGGATATATATATATATATATATATGCAGCGAAATCTTGACCAATTAGAATTACAAACTAATTCTGTAATATAGGTGAAAAGTAAATAATAAAAATACGAAAAGTAAGTCTTAAACATAGTTTCACTCCCTTGTGATATTCCAAAAATTTCTATAAAATTTAATTATTCAAGTCTGCTGGGGTCACAAATTAATTGCATATATAATATAATTTGTGAAAAATAACAAAACATAAGAAGTATTGTAAAAAAAATCTCGCATAAAATCTTACTCTCTTATCAAATGCATGATTGTATAATTATAAAAAAATTAATTTAATAAACTCCAATTTTATAATTATAACTAGAATTTAAAACTCGTGCGATGCACGGGAAACTCTAGATATATCTAATCAAATCATATAAATATTAATATAATAGAATGATTATGGATAAAATATTTTTTAGCATTTTATTATTAGATATATCTAATTCAACTTTTATGTAACATTGAAATCAAAGTTCATCTATTCGATTTTCAATTTTATATTCTAGTAAATAATTTTTAACATGTTATAGTTTGACAAATTATTTATTTATTTTTATTATATATTGCTAAAATACTGACTTGTGGAGCTAATAAAATTTCTTTTTTGTTAAATAATAATTGGGTGATTTATATTTTATTGTAAATAGATTAATAACTTATCAATATCTGTCATCAAATAAGAGATAAAATAAGTGAGAATATTGAAATTCTTGGTCCATGATTATCTTGCATTTTCCTGTCCGCAAAATCAAATTTCAAAAGCTAGATATATTATCAAATTTCAAATTTCAAAGTCTTTATATAATCTATGAAAAGTAGATATCAAAAACTATCATCCCTTTCCGCATGATACACCTCCTTATAAAGATGTGTTATATAGCATAATTAAGTTACCATACTGAAACAATGAACAAATTAATGTCACTCTATATGATTGGAGACAAAATCAATAGTTAAACCTAAAATTCTTTACATCCAAACCCAGTCAAAAAATAAATGAAGAAATAAATAGTACACAATTAAGAGATTGAGTTGCAATATATAAAAATAATGAGTAATGTAACCAACAAATTTCATATTGCATCATTAAGAATGTTAGCAAATCGATATCAACATCAACAATATAATAATGCGGTAAAATATTCTTGCAATAGAAACAAATTTAAAAACAATATAACAGCAAATCAACATAACCTAAACAACCTTATATTGTAAATCACGTATTAACCACATCATTCTTGGGAATGCAAAAAGCAGGTCACTATGATTATCGGTGTTTGATTTAAAATTGAATGAAAATGATTATGATTTCATCTAATTGACAAATAAATGTACAGACAAATTGTGTCTTTTTCATAAATTTATAAGTGATTTTTATTTTTATATTTATCATAACATTTTTTTTTAAAAAAGAAAAATGAATATATATATATATATATGTATGTATATAAAAGGAAATAAACATTATTTGGAACATATGGACTAGATTTTTTATAGTCAACGTGATATTTTTTTTTACAAATTTATAATTAATTTTTATTTCTATATTTATCATAACAAATTTAAAAAAAAATAAAAAATAATATACATATAAGAAAATAAATATTATTTGAAACATATTGAGACATATTTTTTTTATAATCAGCATGATAATGTAAAGGGTTAAAATCATGACACGTCAAACAAATCATGTTTTTCCACAATTTATAACTACTTTTTATTTCCATATTTATCATAAAATTTTTTTAAAAAATTATATATATATAGAAGGAAATAAATATTATTTGGAATATATGGGACAAGATTTTTTTATAGCCAACATGATAATTTTTTTTTTACAAATTTATAATTGATTTTTATTTCTATATTTATCATAACAAATTTTAAAAAAATAAAAAATAATATACATATAAAGAAATAAATACTAATTGAAATATGAGTTTAGATTTTTTTATAGTCAATATTATAAGGTGGAAATTTGAAATCGTGACCCTTACTTTTGACTTTTGTTTCATAATATATAATAATAATAATATATTTGATTGTATATAATACAATAAAAATAAAAAATACTTTTTTTAAGAAAAGAGAATGCCAATAATGTGCCCCTTGCAGGTTTGAAAAGTAAAAAAATCTGAAAGCAACTCCAAGAAGCCACAAGAAGAAGACACCCACGTTGATATTTGATACCTATACAGGAAACCCTAATTTTAAAATGGCAGCAAAACCCCTCTAATCATTTACTACTTTCCCTCTCCATTATTGGCAAAAACCAAATCAGGGTCCCATCTTTCCCCCCACACAACGTCTTACCATAAAAGCAAAGCAAAAGCCAAACCAATCATCCACACAGTTACCTCACTGCCCAACCACAACTCACTCTCTACAGTCTACACAACTTGAAGCTCATAATATCAGCCACTTCTTCAACCTGCCACACAAATTTTCAGAGCCATGACATGGAGCTCACTGTGTGAATGCCATTTTTACACCATTCACACCCACACTCAACTAGAACAATTCACTGTGTCATTCGCAGACATAGACATATGCATCTGCAGGTGCCTAACTTTATAAGGGCAACTTTTATTGAAAGGCTCAGATGCCAGAAGCAACTTTCACAAACAGTTTTGTAATAAAAGGTGAGAAATAAACTAATTAGTCAGGGTAAAAGAGGCCAAAGTCTATCACCTAGAAGATTCGGAGGCCTTTACAGTCTGTAAAAATTCATCTGTTAATTAGTCTATCTATTAGTAGAAATAATCCAAATCTTTTTATTCTTTTTCCTCATGTATACTTAAGATCCGTATATAATGAGATAGGCTTAACTCACCCAAGAAAAAATCTAACGTTGTTGCATGATAAGTGAGGAGGAGTAAAGTACGCATGGCAGTCAGTTCAACCTTGTATTCACTCCTAAGATGGCTAATAAAGATTGGAGCTTTACGAGGAGAAAAAAGGAAAGAAAGCAGAAATATGGAAGTGGGGAATCCTAAGTTTGACAAGAGCAACTGTGAAGATGACATAAGCAATGTTCTCTGAAGCACCAAGCAACTACAGGTGGGGCCAATGATTTATATGAGATGAAATAAACAATTCACAAAAAGGAAAAATCCAGTCTCACTTCCATCACATTCTGAAAGAACCTCCTCCCCTTTTCTCCACTATGTTTTCTATGCATTCAATCTTAGATTCCCACAAGCCATTCCTTCCATTCAACTTCCTTTGAACCCCATAACCTCATAAAGTTTTGGAGGGGAATGATCATCCAGGAAGAAGATTATGGTGATGTAACAGGCAAGGAACTAGAAAGTGAAGTAATGAACAGTGACAAGAACAATGAAGGTAGTGAACATGAAAATCCAGAAGAGTGGTTGAACCTGAGTTTAGGAGGCACGTCTCAGCTCTCAACAACAGCAGAATACTCAGAATCTCCATCAAGATCACCATCAACTGCCAAGGTTTTCTCGTGTAACTTCTGCATGAGGAAGTTCTTCAGTTCGCAGGCCTTGGGAGGACACCAGAACGCTCACAAAAGGGAAAGAGGAGCAGCCAGAAGATATAATCAGAGTCAGAAGATGATGACAATGATGGGTTTGTCCATGAATACTCCCATGCTTCGATCATTTGGTGTTCGGCCCCATTCACTTGTGCACAAGCCTTGCAGAGGAGGAACAAGAATGGTCCCGAGCTTTCATGAGGTTTATGAAGGGGTTGGAATGGGATTGAATAATCCTTTCATGCCTGAGGATCAAGTGGATCTGGTTTGGCCTGGAAGCTATCATTTGGATCCACAGCAGGCTGACCCACCAAAAGAATCAATCCCGCTGGATCTAGACCTTCGACTCTGAAGACTAGTTATTGGGCAGATCAGCAGATTCATGTTTCTTTCTGGGCCTGAAGAGTAGGCTCATGCTTTTGAGCTAGCAGCAGAGGTAGGAGATCTATGAACTTGAAGAGCTAACCATCTTAGATGATGGTTCTACTGCATATTCATGCTTGAAGAATTTGGAGTTTTAGATGTTTATTTTGGTTATAGTACCAGAAAAAGCCAAACTAGGTTAAGTATTATTTCTAGTTAATTGATGCTCGAAATAATTATAGCTGTTCAACACACATAGGAAGTCTGGTTTTCTTCCTAACCATGGAGTCTCGATTTTATTTTTCTTGATTCCATTCTATACATCAATAAAAATTTCTACATCTTGATAAATTGGGGAGGAAAAGAAAAGACGTGAAAAAGAAAAAAGCAGATGTTGGACAGAGCTATGAGCAAGGACCACCCGCTCACAGTAGCATATAAATGCAAGCACGGATGAGAAATTCTAGTTTTGCAAGAGATGAGATGCTTCCAAATAAATGAAATGTTTTGTTCCCAAGGTCACACTATGATGTGTTTTACCTAGATTCAGTTTCAAATCCATAAAGTAATTAATAGGCCACAAATTTTAATAGAAGGATAACCTAAGCAAAACTTAGACTTTGTTTGAAATGAAAAAAAAAAAGGTGACAAGAAAAATAAAAGACATAAATAAATATAGACAAAGGATTAATTTATATTCATCTCAATTTTCCCTCTTAATTTCTTCACCTTCCTATTTTCCTCTAATTCCAAATAATCCTCTAATTCCAAATAAAGGTTTAGTGTGCTTTTATAATCCGGCGCAACTGAGATTATGAAAAATTTCGGAAGTAAATCATGCCAAAATATAGATGGAAGCCATGCTAAAAATTAGTTCTGCTGAATGTAAGATATTAAAAGAAATCACTCGAAACAATTACATTCCTAATTGATAAATTCATGTGCTTTGATATCCATTGGCCAAGTTTCTCATTAAAATAACAACAATTGGACCAATTACTATCTATAAAAATCATGATACAATTATATTTTTAGTTACATAAGAACGGTTTAAATCCTGCTCCTCTACTTTATTCCACCCTCGTCTTATTACCTAACCTAACCTTTAAGTGGCTATCATGATACATTTATAAGATGAAAGAAATTCCCACAAAATTAGAGGTGAAGCTTTTAAGTTTCAAACAAAGCTGCTCTTAAAAATCATCCTAGAAGTAAACACCTGCTTGCTCAAACCTGTACCGTTATATAATTTTCCATTTTAAACAGTATAAAACAATTAGTGTTCAATTATTGTCATTACTCCAAGTTCCAGCAGCTTTCTCCAACTGAGGTCATATCTAAAGGTCAAGACCTCAAGAAACTTTAAAATTACAAGAATCAGAAAAAAAAAATTCCGAAATACTTCAAGACTAGCATGCTATTTTTTATTCCTTAAATCTGTGCCGGTATGCCCCAAGAGTTGATGACTTGCATCTTGTAATCACATACAAAGCAATTGATGGTTTCAACAGCCACTGCAAAATAAAGTCTTGTTTTACACACACAAATTTAGAGTCAGAAATAACGCCCCCCTTTCCAGTCCTCCAAAGAGAAAAATTGTGATACAAACATATAATACTGAATCATTTTTTCAAAATAAGAATTTACAGCCTTACAAGTTAAGAAACTGTAAATTTTTCAGTCTTATGCATGATGATGGGGAGCTTCAAGCTAATGATGCCAGGATCACTGTAGGCAGCAGAATCAATAGTGTCCTTTCTGCCCCATTTAAGCAGAGAAGTTAGTGCATTTAGAGAGACATTCAACATTAAATTACATATATAAATTACATAATTCAATTCAATTGGAACTCAAAATAATCAGTTGTAGATTTTTAGTTCTCAAAGCAAGAATCAAATGAACTTTAATAGTAGTTGCATAATCAATGATATCAATGTAGATTCAACCAAAAATTGCTATAGCACTAGCATCCATGATCTTACACCTAAAGAATAACAATGGATAATGACAGTTGTTTTAATTTTCAAAATGACCTTTAAACATAGGCATCAAGGTAGGCCCTCACTGTAAATTAACTCAGATGCATACATTGCACAAACTTACCATAGACAACGCTTCAAATGTAGACTCTCTCCAGCAAGTCTCTCGTAGTATAACAGGATTTTCAGTGCCACCAAATATACAATGCATGCGAGTGTCTCTTAGTCTAATCAACACTCCATCAACTCTAAGCTGTTAAGAGTAACAAATCAAAGATAGAATCACAATTTTGAGAAACTGGTATAACAAGTAAATCTATAATTAAATCACCGAGTTTCTTGGGCAAAGTAGAACAATTTCAGTTACTTGTGTTTTGATATGGTCAACAATAGTTTATGAAGAGAGAGAAGCTCACCCAGAATCGCAAGAGAAGATACCAAGAACTTGGCATGACTCTCTATACAAACCAAAAAGTCATATCATCAGTCATTACGAATTTTATTATTATTTTATTTAAAAAAAAAAAACTCCTTGTCCAACAGAAGAAAATAGATGAATGATTACCACTTTTACAGTAAGAAGAGATACTCCATTATCAGCTAGCTCATCTTCATATAGGATCACCTGTTCATAATGTGGATCAATTTGTGACGGAAAGCAAATGCCATCAAGGAAGATGAGAAATGTAAGAATGAAGTCATTTACACAGATTCTGAAATAGCATTAACACAAAGCAGACTTCAATAACCAATTTCATTCTTCCTAAAAATTTACAATATTATCAATTGATGAAGAACAAGAGAAGAAGGGAGAAGGAGGGAGATGCGGAGTGAAATCTGAGAGGGAAAGGGCCAGTAGGAGGGGGAAGGGAGTTCAAGGGAAAGAAGTCAGAATTCTAAAACATATTCTTCTTAAATTCAAGAGTGCCATAATACAATAGGTGAGGGCTTTATATAAAAGCCCTACTAACTTTAAAAGTAAAAACATTATTTAAATGAAACAAAAGCAAATTAAAATATTAACCTCACTAAAATATTATTTCCTATATTTATTTTTAATTCCTAATTTAAAAATAATTAATAATATTTTTCCTAATAGTAAAAACATAATTAAAACGAAACAAAATCAAATTAAAATATTATTTCCTATATTTATTTTTAATTCCCAATTTAAAAATAATTAGTAATATTTTTTCCTAATCTCTTACTGTTCCTGAAAATCAATCTTCTAAAAAATGGATCATAACAGCACAGGTGTAATGGAGAATTTTCCAAATTAACTGCATTTTCATTCTTCCAGTGAAGCATAATATCTTAAATACTTCAGAAAAGAAATCACTTTGTCCACAAATTAATTTGTGCATAGAACATGTTTGTGCACACTGCACAGTTGTCATTTAAACTAAAAACTACTCACCTCATCATAAAATAGTATAGGTTCTTTGGATGCCAATGCAACTACATCAATTTTCTCTTCACAGTCTTCCCAGTTGAGATTGCATTGTTCCTCAGAAGCACCAGCGTCCTACCATTAAAAATCAAAAGGTTTAAAAACTAACACAAATGTTAATTATTTTTTGTATTTCTTCTAAGAAAAGCATTAGGTGCCTGAATATTGTGGTCAAACTGCAGCACCTTAGCAGAAATTCATTTACAAGCATAGTCTTCTACAAGTGAGTTGCACACAGAACTTAAGTGAAAGAACTTCGACATCTAGTATGGCAGATTCGGTGAAGGTTTGGTATACTCCTTGATCCCTTCAGACGTGATTTTTCAAGACCCAAAATCAATTCTGCCGCCACCATCACACATGAAGGCAAAAGTGGGAGTACATACCTTATCTTTATCAATCTCAATTGTTCCACTTCCATAATAAGGCGTTGTAAACGTGTAGTCATAATCTAGTATTACTTGCTGAGAGGGTTTGCTGCAATTTATTTCCTGAAGAATGTGAGACAGACAGCAAGAACTATTTGCTGGTAAACAAAGATAAATTGATAACAGCTTAATTGAAAGAAACTTCTCATTTATATCATATTCCTCAGGCAGGGAAAATGCATCAAGCAATTACTAGGCATTTTCATGCAAGATAATATATTTTCTCTGAGAAAGAGAGAAATCAGTGTAAACAAGATTAAAGAACTCAGCAATAAAAGGTATTAGCAGTCGACATATTCGAAAAATTGGTTTAAAAAATAAAGTTCATACATTTGTCAAAACCCATCTTACCTTCTAAACTTCCACTTTGCAGCTGCCGGCACTTCCACTGGGGGCAAGGCTTCCTCTTTCCAGCCACATAGAGCATCAAATGCATTAAAATAAAGTTTAGTGCCACTCTTCAGGTGTTTTAGAATCAAACAGTTTTCCCCAAAAACCATTTCTGGTAAGTGAGATGTCCCGAGTTTCTGTTCCCATCTGCGCGGTGCATCAAACTAATGCATTAAAAACTATAGATCAAAGATCAAGCTAGTGAGCTGTTTTGAATATTGAATCTTGACATTACGGGAAATTAATAGTGACCTCAACATAAAGAAATATAATTGGTTCTATTCTAATAATGACAAAACATCAGTAAGCTACTACTCCCCAGCTCCTTCTCTCTCTCTCTCTCTCACTCCCCCCTTTATTCTCTCTAAGAAACCAGCAAATTCTAGTTAAAATATAAAACTAAAGGACTAATAAGCTTCCAGAAACAACAAAAGCAGTTACGGAAAAGCAAGAGAAAAAAAAAAACAGAATGCAATGATTTTAGATACAAATGCAACAGGAATAGTTCCTAAAATTGGGAAACAGATGAACTAGGGTTAACAGTGAAAAAGGTGCGCACTCGCGAACAGTGGAGGACTTGAGTATAGAGCGTTTCCGAGTCTCAATGTCCCAACCATGGATGCGAAGACCGCGTCGACCATCGCCGGTAAGGAGCTCAGCTCCGGCGGCTTTCAGGTCATTCTCATCGACCTCCACTTCCATCTTCTAATCAGGGAATCGGTTTACCTCGGATTTTCTTTGCTCTGGGGTGATTCTGTGATTACTGATTCGAGATTTAGCTCCAAAATAGGATCTTGTGCGCGAAGACTCGCAAGGCTTACTGTGGGTCCTTTGTGAAAAACGTAAATTTAACATAAATTACATGATTACTTTATTGCACAAATTTAGGACAAATACAACCATTTACCATATGCAAATAATAGTGCAATTTAAATTTACTAGGAATTTTAACCCAGTCCCATTTTGAATGTCAATTTGAATTTTTTACCCAAATCAATAAAATTATTAAATAAATTATATTATAGTAAAATTTAATAATATTTTATAAAAATATCATTAACTTAATTATTCTCAAAGTGATATATACTTCAGCTACCACTATTTTTAATAAAGAACAAAATAATAAAAATAATTAATATTTTTTTAAGCATTAAGGGTATTTCAACCAATAACAAAAATTCAATTTCTTCGAAGTGTAAAAATCATTAAAATAGATTTTGCATCTTTCAATAATTTCTATATACATGGTCATTAATTAAAAAGTAATTAATATTCTATGGTAATATAAAACATCAAATAAATTAGAATTTTTAAAAACCATAATCAAAATAGGACCATTGGTGTATTATAAAGAATATTAAATTATGAAAAATGCATATGTATATGTATATATATACACACATGTATGATTTTGTTGGACTAACTTCACTTAAGATTTGACTTTATTATAATTTTTAATTTTAACCTAAAATCAGTTTTGTTATTAAATATAATTTTTTTTCGTTTAGTGATGTACTTTTTTTTTAAAGAAAAAAAAAATGGAGTTCGTGTGTGCGCGCTCAACATTCGATATAATTTTTTTACAAGTGACGGTCATATGTTTTGGGGATAATAAATTAATTCTTAAAATACTCTTTCTTCTCTCTGATTTTCTTTCGCAGTGTACTTTCACCAAACTCAAAAATTGATAAAGGTAATTACACTCTTAAAATTTAAAAAAAATTATTTTTATTTTTATTAATTAAAATAATATAATTTTTATTAAATTAGATTATTAATCATTATTATATGAGAAATAATGTAAATTAATTAAAACATGAGTTGAAAACATTGCTTAAATCAAAATTAATCAATCAAACTTATGTCCATCAAAAACTCAATTTTATTAAATAACAATTTACGAAATTGAGATGCAAATGATTAGGAATACAAATGGAATAATATTACTTAATATTACGAGCTACCTTATAAAAAAAACTACAAAAATCTTTTAGATGATACGTTATAAAAAGAATCAGAAGTAGTATTTCTCATTGTATGAATTGAAAATTAGTAACAAATTCAAATTATGTAATTTTTTAAGGTTAGTTTTATAGGCAGCTTTATTTTATTAAACGAATAAGTTTTTAACTATTAAGTGCATTCCCTTGCTTTCCAAAAGTAAAATTATCAAAGAGCATTTTACCCATATTATGAACAGTATAATCTACAACAAAAGGGCAATGCAGAAAATGTGATCCTATTCAATTTCCTTCCTTCCAACTTGCTACTTCCATTACATTTTTCAAAACTCAACAATAAGCCACAACCGAGGCCTTAGACACAATCAATCCTAATGATGAACCATGAGCTACTGGCACTGCAAGATGAACTATAAGCTGAATCTTGTGGTGCACATTGAATCATTTAGCAGCAAATCCTCAATAATTTATTACACATTAGGTAAGCTGTTGTTCACTAACATGACATTGAATTCTACATACAAACACTGTTAAAATTGTGATTTAATGCCAACTCAGATTAATATGAATGGTATGCACTCTCATCCCTCGAAGAAATAATTAAGGATTTAATTCCCAACCTTTAGGTGTATGAAAATACCCAGTCAAAAAAAAACATACCATTTATCCATAATAACTCAAAAGAAATTAATCCTTGGCATTGGCGAGGAATATTCCTAGTTTATGATTAAAAAAAATTGTGATTTTAGTTCATTTGTATTTGTTTTTTGTATGGTTAGTAATCCCCTCTTACCAAGAAAACAAATATTGAGGCAACGTGAGAATGAAGGAATCCTAAAAAATTAGGATAACTAGTAACTAATTACCTTGCTGTGCTTATAAGGGGAGCGAAAGGTACAACTAAATCCCCTGAAACGTACTCTAAACCATCATACAAATTACAAACAATGGTAGACATTTGAGATTATTGCCCTCATGAACAGAAAGCTAAATCATTAAGATGCCAGCTAATCACCTCAAAAGATCTCAACTTTTTAATAATGAATACCCAAATGCCATGTGCCCAAGGAAGAGATCAAGCTTCACTGCTCAACTAACATTTTCTTCTCCTCCCTCTTCTGTGACCTCTCTGCGCTTTTTGAGTTCGTGACAATCCAGCAGGAGGCTGTGTTGCCGCACTGTCAATGTCAACATTTGCGTCACAAGCCTCGAGATCTGACTCAGGTTTTCTCTTTCCATGGCTGGGAGTTTTTGATTCTTCTATGCTACCCACATTGGTCACCAATTCACGGTCCCTCTCCTCCTCACCATCAAGTGATTCCTGATTTTCAGCTTTGCTGCCGGTTGCCTGCTCCAAAGCAACATTCCTACCAGAGCTTGCTTTCTTTTGTGGTAAATGCAGTAAGCTCCAACGAGTATTATTAAACCATTTATTAACCTGAAAGTGAAAAAGAAAGATAAATTAAGATAACTAATTATTTAAATTTGGGTTCACTGCAAGAGCAATGCTAGAAGATTTGACCTGTTGGAAAGTGATTCCAAGTTCTTGTGCCAAGCTTTCTTTAGTGGGTCGGTCGGGATACGGATTTTCTTCAAATGACTTGTGAAGTCTCTGGAAAAACAAGAGCAGTCACTCTAAAGTCTAAAGTAAACACTTCCTTTAAAAGGCATAAATCTGTGGCCCTGTACAAGCTGAGTCATAATTGGTGATGATATCATGATACCAAGAAAAACCAGGTTATTCACATTAAGAGAAGCTGTCTTCAAGGTGTTCAAGAAAGTGGAATTCTATGCATAGAGGACACAAATAAAAAGTCACAAACAGCCGTTACCTGAAGAGAAAAGAAAGAGTATAATTTAAAATTCTCGAGCCTTTTTATTTAAGGGTGGTGGGGATGATTATGGAAATTTGAGACTTGGCTGAATTGAAACAAGTACAATAAATTAATTTGTCAACAAATTTAGAAGGTAATGCAACATTACCTGAACTAAAGCATCCCCGAGCCTTTTGTAAGTTGAAGATCTAGGTTTCCTATCACTGGCACTAGATTTCCCAGAGCCTCCAAGTAGTGTATTACTCACACTCTCTACTGTATTCTGACTAGTATTTCTCCTAGAAGTATGTGCAATTTCTTTCTGTATGTGGTCCTCTGTTGAGGCTTTTTCATTTGGTGTCACTGGAGTGAGTTTCTTTCTTCCAATTGCAGTATCAGTGTCAGTCCAATCTTCGTCATCACTGGTATCAGACTTGCTGTCTTTGTATGTCTCCTATAAGGAACAAGGATAGTTTAATTGTTAAAATCTCAGAGAAAAAGACAGAAATGAAAGGGACCAGACAAGAAATAACTCACTCTGCCCATACTCACAAGTGCATGGACATACGAGAATTCACATGCATGCTAATGTACTTAAGACAATTATACCAAAGCATGGGAATCAATTTGAATAGTTCATGTAAGGACATGAGAAACACCCGCCTACGTATATCATGTGTCATGTTGAGTACATAAAATTAGCTTTAAATAAGAATCATGGCATCATATAATAGAATCTAAACATTATGCCACGAAAGGGAACTCACTTCATATAGCTTTTTGTAGTCCAACCTTTCCATGCATCTTTTCCCGGAAACAGGTGTTGAACCCCCTTGGCCAGGTTCTGACTCTCGTAAAGATGACAGTTCATCAGCTAGAGTTTGCCTCTTAACTGCTTTACATCTTTGTCCACCAGATATAGGATCTTCATCCTGGCCAGATAACATGTTATCCTTAATTGTAGCAGCAAGATCTTCAGAATCAGACGTGAAATCACTGCTTGAACTTTCTTCCATGACTTTTTTGTCATGATCTGGATCATCAGGACCATAATCATCGTCCTCTGAATCATCAGAGGGAAGGCCTAAGTACTGATCCTCCTTGCATGGATCTTCCAAATTTTCAGAAGCTGAAGCATATTCAGAATCATCAGAATTTGATTCATCTGCTTTCTTCCCCTCCTCTGGGGCATCAGGATTGTATTCATCATCACCATCATCAGAATCCTCTGAAGGAAGTCCCAATTTGTGGTCCACATTATTTCCAGCAGCTGCAGCTGCCTCAGGAAAAACCCTCTGCACAAGGATGTGGCACATGATGAGCTAAAGAAAAATAATAAAGCATTAATAACTATCTAATAGAGAGAAGACAGAACTTGCTCACTGACCTCCCAAGACTCACTAATAGAGAGACTCGTTCCAAAGGATTTATTAAGGAGTTTGATACAGTCATCTTTGCAATCACACCCAGGGCATAGCCAACTCTCATCTTCAGGTGGAACTGTACACCAGAAAAGCACATGTATAAATGATAGCAAAACAGAAATGTGAGGAATCAAAATGGTGGCCTGAATATTACTGTTTTCAGTTAACAATGGAGGGTCCAAACAGAACTGGTGAAATCCACGGTCACAAGCACCATCACAGAGTATTATGTCATTATCAGTGATCAAGTCTTTGGACCCGCATTTTGCACAGAATATCTGCCACAGAAATTTCAAGTTAGTATCACAAGTCCAAAACTCAAGTCATTGACAATACAATTATGGAGTTATAATCTCCATTTAGGAATGCCATAACATAAAGAATCATCCTACATCCTCACTGTTAATTGCTCCTTCAGAATCAAACAAAGATTCTGGAAGCCTTCCCTCAGCACACAAAGCACCCAAATGTCGAAAGAGCTCCCTAATTTTTAACTTCCGCCAAAGTATTTCAGACTTTGCCCGTTGAATCTCCTTCTCGGGCTTTAGTTTATCCATGCTGCATAATTACCACATAATCAAGCAACTAGATATAAATTATCCACCTTTAAAAAAAAGAGAAGAAAAGAAAAAAATTGAACAAAGTTCAAGCAGTTTATAAATTTCTGCTGAACCAAATTCTTTAAAAGAAATCTGTCCTGGTATGGTGCTCTACCAGCACCAATAGGATGGCAGTAAGCTTCTGCCAAAGGAAAACGAGGGAAAAAAACAAAAAGAAAAGAAAGAAACCAAAACGAAAATGACATAATGGTTTAATAGCAGAAGTCCATGAATCAATTAGATCATCCACGAATGTACTAGAACTAAAATAGGCTCTCGTGAAATGCACATGGATATTCATACTTTTTGGAAAAAAAATAGTAACCGAATGGTTTATTTTTTATAATATAATATACTAATATGATGTCATGTCGACAGATAGGAATTGAATAGTAAGTAAAAAATATTTGACCATTCTAATTTTAGATAATACATTGATTTTAGAACAATGACCTCAATTACCAACTGTACTTTTAAACTTAAATTTAGTAGAGGACAATAAGGCCAAAGAAACTGAAGACAGATCGGTGAAAAAATGATATTCAAATGAGGGTATTTGAATTTAGAAATAATATGCTACATTATTAAACATTACTTCCTCTTGTCCTTAATCTAAGACCATTTTAATTGAATCACAAGGATTAAGAATATGAGTTAAAATTGTTAACTATCTTTATTTTTTTCAAAAATCACAATGTCTTTCCAAATCTACCCATATTAAAGATCTTCGTCTCTCTCTCTCTCTCTCATGAATTAAATAGTGGCAAATTTTGGCACAACATAATAAATACTACCTTATATTCTAGAAAAAGTCATAGATTTATTATCAAGGCAAAAAACCTTATATTTAGAACCAGAGGAAGTATATCATAATGTTGATAGCATATGAGAAAAGGAACCCAAAAAATATATATATACTTTACACATACTAATGAAGTTAATTAAACTCATTTAGTTCGTAATAAAACATACCTTTTTTTTCAAAATTGTCCTTAATTAATGGTCTTTTCCTTTACATTATATTAATTAATGGTCATTGATGAGGGGTATTTTTTTGGAATACCACATTTATTGTTAGAGAAATCTACATTCTTTCTCTTATATTTGGACCAACCCTCCCTCCAAAATTTGCTTATATTTGAGACCGGAGGGAGTAAGCTCATAATGTATGGATCATTAAATTAAAGGTAAAACTAAAATCTATGTGGCATTTGGATGTGCTCATTTGCTAATAAATATTTATACTTGTGTTTTTACATATCAGGAAACATTCAAAGAGTATCAATTAGCTGATCTTGGCTAATCCATGCAAGGATTGATGCATTTTTTGGTAATAACTATTAAAAAAGTGTGATTTGAAATATAATACGCAAGGTATGTCAAATCCAACCTGTTATTCTATTGAATTTATATACTTATCCAATTGCAACATAAAAAAATTGCTATCTTCTCGGCACAACACAAGCACCAATTTATGGTCATTTAACTAGCAAAACATCACTCATAAGGAAATTGAGATGGGAGATGGAAATCATAACTAAGTACCTTTAAACACTAACGTACACCAAAATACTTGTGATGTAACTTGATTTCATTTCAATATCTCAGAGATTAAATTAATAAATAGATCAGGATGCTCATATTATCTGCAAATAAAGACTGCAAGACAACCAAAGCATATTGTAGTGGAATAATGTGCAAACCTGTATCCTTTCCAGCCCTCACCAGAATAAGCATCAATCAAGCTTTGCTCATAGCTCACCCTGCTTAGTAAATATCTTAGGTGAGCTCTGATTCTTGAAAATTCATCAGCCATTCCTTCTACCTGTCTCTTCTTCTTGTTCTTTTTCCTCCCTCTTCTACTCTTTCTTCCATCATTTCTAACATTAACCAAATTAGTATTTGATTCAGGTGCTTTAATTTTTTCCTGTGTCTTTGATCGCAAAGCTCTATCACTGCTACCTAATGACCTTAGCATGTATTTCTTCTTCAATGATTTTGTTGTTATTTTTTTTCTATGCCCCAGCCGGATGTGAGTTACCCTCTTAGACTTTTTTTCCATTGTCAGAGCCAGTGACGTCAATGCTAGCTTACTTGTTCACACAAGTAATCCTCCCTTGGCTATTAACTTCGGAGTACAAAGCAGTAACGCCTAGGTTGTAAACTCTAGAGCTATAGATAACATGCCCAGTAATAATCTTCTTCTATGACATTTTATTCCATGTAATGATGACAAAATGGTTATCAAACTTGTAAATGATTCCCCCTTCAAGAGTAATTGGTTTTGGCAATGCAAGTCTATCTGAGAAATTAATCCTTAGGAATCCCTAGTAAATTTGCCAAGGACATTATTTGCATTACTAAATTCTTTAACGATGGCAGCCAATTTAAGGATTTGGAACCAAGGGAGATGATTGCCAATGCTGATAAGTATGCTGGCCTTGAATTGTGTTTGTGTGACTGAAGGGAACATAAACTAGTTGCTAACCTTAAAGAAAGAAGTCAACGAGAAAATTTTAGCTGAAATGTGAACTTGGATGCGACAAACTATATGGAGAACTCAAACTCCACGAAAACGCTTAACTAGCCATTTCCAGCTGCCCTGCGAAAGTAACTTCGGCATACAGTATTCATGCAACCATAAGCTAAGCTAAAGCTGTTATACCCCTCACATTCGTCAGTATAATTACTATTTCATTGCTCAGAGAACGCAATAAACTATTCCTTGAACACCAACAACAGAGAAAGAGAAAATATTTGAATTTCTTTATGCTCAAGATCATTAGCCATGAGAGAAACAAACCATCTACCCAATGAGAGGGGAAAAGAGAAAAACGTTATCTTTTTCTTAAGTGTAGATGATTTCGACAAGTTCAAAGTCGAAGAACAAGGCCAAAAGCAGCTCAACCCAGATGTGGAAAAAAAAGTCCTTTCCAGCAGCAAAGTAAATACAGATAATGAAAAACAAGTTACCGAAGAAACTTATGCAGTTTTCTCCGCAGCAAAATGGGAAAAAGAAGAGGAGAATGGGCGGTGGAGAAGGAGAAGGGTCGACTCTAATGCTGATTGAGCTTGCTTCTTGAGAGTTGTGTGAGAGCAAAAAGCGGTTCTTGGAAATGAAATGGCTCTCTGGGGCCACCGTTTTTGGCATAACATAGGGCTTTTAGGCTTTTCGATTCAACTGGTCGGGTAGCTTTGCCGTCTGATGCTTGAGAGCTGCCTGGGCCTCACCGTTCTGGGTTTCAAGTTTCATTCTTATCCGTACGGCCCATTTTTTCTCCTATGCTGTCCTTTGGAAGATGTGATTCCATTACTGCATAATTTGCATTACAAATGGAACACAATTTTTGTTACAAAGAAACACCTGAGCTTAACACATTAACAATACAATAATATTACACGATTAGGGACATGAGTATAAAAGAAAAAAACTTCCAAAAATTGAAAAATATAACAACAACAACATTAACTTTATCCCACTAAATATGGTCAACTAGATAAGTCATATGATATCAATGGACTCTATTAAATACCATCTCTTCAGATAAATTATTTATCAAGAGATTACGCTCTGTAACTTCTTTTAATATCCTTCTTGATATACCTCTACACTTTTCAATAAGGCTCAAAACGATTTCATCAACTCTTCTTACCGGCTCCCTTTGTCATTTTCTTTGTACATACCCAAACCGCCTTAAATAATTTTTCATCATTTTCTCCTCGATAGGTGCTACTTCGATTTTCCCTTATATACAATCATTTCATATTTTATCCATTTTTATGTGACTACATATCTATCTCAACATTTTCATCTTTGTTACTCCTATCTTATACGCTCATTGTCCTTTCAAAATCCAACATTAACTGCCATATAGCATCGCAGGCTTTATAGTAATTCTATAAAATTTTCCTTTAAATTTAGTAGGTACCTTACAGTCACAAATGGCTTCTGAAATTTTTCTCCACTTTAACCACCCAACTTGTATCCTATGCATAACATCCCCTTCAATTTCACCATCCCTCTGTAAAATCGACCCCAAATACTTAAACTTTAATATTTTTGAAATGGTTTACACTTCAATTTTTACCTCTGAATTATTTTTAACTGGCCTCTTGTTAAATTTGCAATGCATATATTTTGTTTTACTTCTGTTCAAGTGAAAATTTTTTTATTTCAAAGTGTGTCACCATAACTCAAGTTTAGAGTTGATCTCTTCTCTTAAGTCCTCAATTAAGACTATATCATTGGTGAAAAGTATACACCTAAGAATTTCTTTCTGTATATGTTATGTTAAAACATTTAAAACTAAATCAAATAAGTATAAACTCAAGGAAGATCGTTAATGTAAACCTATCCTTATAGGAAAATCCTTTATCTCATATTTAGGAGTTCTTACACTTATTGTTAGCCCTTCATATATATCTTTTATGGTTTGAATATAAGTCACACGAATACATTTCTTCTCTATTACTTTTCATAACACATTTCTTGGTACTTTATTGTAAACTTTTTCCAAATCAATGAAAACCATATGCAAGTCTCTTTCTTTACTCCGGTATCTTTCAATCAAACCCTTTAATAAATAAATAGCCTCTATTATAGATTGTTCTGACATTAATTCAAATTGGTTTTCTGAAATATAAGACTCTTTTCTGAAAAATAGCATACCAAAGTTTAAAATTTTGTGTTAGGAGAATCTATGTGGACCCATGTTCATAGGTTTATTCATCCAATTAATTAATTATATACAAGAATTCAACTAATTAGTTTTGACTAATCAAAACAGAAATGGCATGCATAATTGAGTTATTATATCCACAAGTGAATTGTGTTATTAATGGAATTTATTAAGCGGTAAAGTTGTTTTAATTAATTTCCAAATAAACCTATTCCACTTTTTTTTTTGGGTGACCTATTCCAATTTGTTTTATTATTGAGTCCACCCAAGAATGAATGGGTAATGAATAATATATCTGAAAGTCGAGATGAAGATATCCTAAAGTCATAACTTGAAACACATTTTTTTGTGTGTCAAGATTTCTGAGTGAAGTTCTTATAAAACATTTGCATAATTTGTCTCCTAAATTTTGAATGATTCATTTTAATTTTTTTAAAAAATATTTTGTTTTCGGCACATTATTGATATTAAGTTAATCAACAAATAATTATCATACTAGTAAAAAAAATAATTATCGGTAGATAAATAGCACAGCCTAACATACAAATGATATGACGGTTATTTATCTAATTCCTTCTGTGAATTTGAAATAACATAGGTGATAAATATGCATGAAGACGATAATAACTTTTACTAGTACAAAAAAACCTATTTTAGGACAATATTAGAGGACTTGCTTTTGGAACTGTCCTAAAAAGTTTAAGATTGAGAAGAATATAAAAAAAATTAAAAAACCCCTCCAACTCTTCCGTTCACTAAATTGTGGTCGACTAACCTTAGCCTCTCAGCAGCTCGCCTGCTCGTGCTCCCTCCTGGTCGTCTTCGTGCTCCACCAGTTTGTCATTCTTGATGCCTTCGGCTCCACCGGTGGAATAGGTAAACTCCATGCTTCCTTGGAATCTCCATCTTGTTCTTGTTGCTGTCATGGCCAATTTGTGTTGCTGGAGTTGCAGATTAGGGAATCAGTGAATCACATAAGTGAAATCATTTCTCCTTTTTGTCGTGAGTCCTGGGTCTCAACATTCTTTTGGGAAATAAAGATATGTGTTAATGCATGGTTATGATGATGATTATTATTGTTGTTGTTGTTGTTGTCCGGACCTTGAAGTCAGCATTTTATAGTTCATGTGCAGGGTTAAAAAAATGTTGTTTTCCATTTACAATGACAATGAAGCCCCCCTTAACTCAAGTTTCTAGTTGTGCTGGAGGCTATTTAGTGCTGTGCTGTTCCGAATTAACGCTTGAACAATCCAACAAAAGCACTTCTTTTCTTCGTCTCTTGGTTTGTAATCGATATATATATAATCACCCAAATATTTACCAATATGATTAATATTTTGAAATTATTATGAGTAATTGAGTAAAACTAAATTTTTATCGTCATTCACATTAAATTATAGCAAATAACACAAAAAATAAAACGTGTATATAAAATTGACTATTTTTATAACTAAACTAGCAACTTTTAGTGTATAATACAGGCATTCAAAATTAATCTGTCAAAATTGCGTGCATTCCAAAGAGAGATGAACAAGAATTCAACAACAATTCTACAATGCTAAAAAATTTTAATTTTATACATTATATTGATTATATGCAATTAATTTGTGATTATATATAAAAAAAATTTGAAAATTATGCTTAGGCTGAGTATGATTTAAAATTTAGATAAGCAACCTTTTTTTTTTTTACTAAATCACATATTTCATACAAAAAAAAAAAGAGAAGCATAGCATAGCAGAGAAAGTGTATGACAAAATGTCGCGAAAAACACCAACTAAATACACAAAGCAAAATGAAATAAACAGAAACAAATATTGCCCCGTATTACAAGATTCTATGCCAGCTTCGAAAAATAATAGAAATTACATAAATCTTCACGTTTTAATTAATTTTTTTAATAAAAAAAGTTTAAGTGAATGGGTTAAGGAGGCTTCATAGAATTAGAATTTAAAACAAATATCATAATGTAAAAGATGCCTATAAAAGCATTTGCGAGCTGTCTATCAACGCAATTTTCATATCATTAGCAAAATCTAAACCCACACTTTTGTAGGGCGTAGATAAAATCCTTATCAATTAGATTAATTTTAGAAAATCATATTTAAAACGAAAAGAATTTAGGTAAGAGATGGATGAGTGAGGAGCTGATTGATATATATATACATGTAGGTGGAATAAAAATTGGTATGAGAAAATCACTAAACACTTAATTTAACTAGTAAAAGAATTATATCTTTTAACCATAAATTTTAAATTCAAGCCTTTAAATATATTGGTATTAAATATTTGATGATGAAATTTGGTGTCTCGGAAGAATCTTACGAAGCTTGATTCGACTTGATAAATCCTTCTACCTAGTGCATATGGAAAAAAGCAAAAAATGGCACTTAAGAACATGTATAGTTTGCATTTTTAGAAATCAAACCATAATTTGTAATCATTATTTTTTTCTTTTTCATCCACATAGGTTTTCAGTAAATTTATTCATTTTTATCTAAATTTTATTTTTGTAAACTATAATTATTCTAAAAATAATTTTATAAAAAAATAAATCAAACGGGGCACGGATAATCAAAACGACAGGGAGGAAGTTTCAAGGCAGGTGAGTAAAGGACTAAAGGCAGAGCAGGATAGGAATAAGGGTGTGGGTGGGTTGGGTCTTGTGCCGTAAACCCAAAACGTGGCTGCCTGACTCACTTAATTTCTTCGGCACACGGAAAACAAAACGACTTCCCCTCGGTGGCAGTCCCTGTCGTTGACCCGATCATCCATCACCTCACCATCCTCCTAATCCTAAGTCACCTTTTATATTTTTTTCCTTTTGGTTTCCGTGCTTCTCCCGCTCACCCCCATTCCCTTTACGAAACATCCATGAAAAACCCCATCCGCAAGAAAATATTATTTTAATTTTAATAAGACACATTATTTCATATATTATAGGGAATCTAAGTCATATTATATAGTAGTCATAAATTATGAATAATATAATTTACTACATATTTTAAATAATTATATATTGATGAAATAAAATAAGTAATATATTTACATATTAACGGGGTATATATTATATCACTCAAATTGGAACTCTTAAAATGTTGATAAAAATTCACACACATATATACAAATATTTTACGAATATAAATGTATGTGCATGCATATAATTTACTCCTTCTGTTTTATTTTATTCGTTTTTAAGATTTTGAAATAAGGAGTAAGAAATATAATAAATAATGAATGATGTAATTTTACTAAATTGTTCTTAGTTAATATTTATTTACTATTTATATTATTGATTTTTTGAAACAATATACTATTAAATATTTAAGGGTATAATTAAAAAATTAATTAATTTTTATTAATTTTTAAAATAATAAATAAAATAAGATATTTAAAATTTTCTTAAATATTCCCTCTGATCTTATATATAGGATCCTTTATCTCGGTCTTAAATATAAGACCCTTTATAATATATAAGGTAATATATATTATACATTTCCAAAAAATACTTATATTTAATGTATCCAAAGAGAAAGAGAAAAAGATTAAATAAGGGTAGTTTTGAAAAAATATTAGGATTTTTAGAAAAATTGAGATAGTTAATTAGTTTTAATTCTAATTCTTAATCTGCATGATTCGGTAAAAAAGATCTTATATTAAGGACAAGAAGGAATAATACATAAAATGAGACGGATGGAATACGAAGTGTGAGGAATTTTTTAGGATTGAAACTGGTGACCTAAACTAAAAGAAGCGTCAGTTACGACGCTGTCGTTGTTCAAATATGAGTGCTGTTCACGTGCCTATGATTGATTAAGTTGACCATTGACTAGTCAAGTAGCGTACGCACCACGTGAGGAAACATAATTCCAGGTTTTCCACTTTCCGATCTCCTTTCACTCCCCTTCTCCATGTTTCCTCCACCTTTTCTGTACCCTGTCATCCTTCCATTCACACCTCCTCACTCCCCTTTCTTTCTTCTATATTAATTTCCCTTTTTTTTAATACAATTTTCTTCTATATATCTCTAGTTATAAGATAGATATAACCTCATCCATATCAGTATAGTACGCATTTAAATTCTTACACATATTTGGCTCATGACAAATAAAAATATTCACAATAAGATTAAATGTGACAAGCCGTATAAATGTTAGCAATGCAATATATACGTAAGGCCTTATGATGTGGATGATAAAGTTTTTGGATTTACAGGAAACAGTTGAATATATATATATATGTTATGAATCAGAAGCATCTTCTACTGACACTCAAGATTAATTAATCTCCCTTAAGATTCTAAGCGCACGTTTGGTACGGAGAAAAATTTTTTAGGCTATGAAAACAAGAATGAAAATGATATGGGTTTTAAAAGTCCGCTTAGTATATTAGAAAAAATCAATGGAATTTTAATCTAAACTTTGTTTGGTATGCAGATTTTAGTGATGGAATGGAAGCTATAAGATAATAAAAGACCGAAATATATACCCTGATAAAATAATAATGAAAAATTACTTTAAAAAAATGAAAAGATTGTTGGACGAAGGTGATGCGACAAAGGTGAGGGAGACGACAATCGTTTGATCTATGAAATGGGGTGATGATGGCAAAATTGATGACAGAGGTAATTGATCTTGGAAATCTAGTGGGAGATTGACAATAACACTCACGTGCGATCTCCACATGTTTGCGATAATGGAGTATAACCAGATCTGCAACATTGTCGATAATGGAGCACGGCCAGAATGAGGCAAAACTCACCAGATTAGTTCGGTTTAATGAGAGGAAGGGAGAAAGTGACAGAGGACAGGGGACAACGAAACAACGCCATCAACACCGAGGAAAACACTCTTAGGGATGGGTTTATGTCGAAAATTTGCTTCAAGAGTGAGGTTATTTTGGTAAAAAAAATGGCATTCCTTGAAAAATTTTCATTTTCCTTCGTACCTCCAAGTGAATGCTCATTCCATTATGTATGGAAATGGCTTTTTCTTGGGAACATTATATTCGAGCATACCAAATCTAGTAATTTTCACATGCCCTCTCCCTTTCCCTTAGATTACTACCTACCAAACGAGTCCTAAGAATACAAGATAGACTCCTTCCAACTAGATTTGCTTTATGCATAAGAGGTACAAATCAAACCCTTAATCACACTTGTTTAAGGGATGAAACTCCTCCGCACATTATCCCAAGTTGATTATATATACATATTTATATTGTTTATATATATATAAGCCTTTTTTTTTTTGGGATTTCAACTAGTCACATAGAATTAATTCATATATAAATTGTTCCGGGGGGAAAAGATCTTCGGAATTAACAAACTTAGACGCAGATGGCTCAGGGATGCATATGGCCAAGTATGTGCATTACTTGAATGATGCTTCTCTATGTTGTCAAGCAGTTTATCACTTTGTATTGCATGTGTTTCTTTCTATCTTCCTTACTATTATTTTGCACTTCTCTCTCTATGATATTAGAGAGAGAAGCGCAAAATCTCTCATTGCATGTAGCATTTGTTGCTGAGTACGTATAATCTTTTCTTGAATGATCTACTATAATTAATTCATATTATTACTATATGACAACTAATTATTTGCAAAGTTGAATTAATTTTAATTACAAAATAAGTATATATATAATAAACCCCACGAGCTATTTAAACTAGTAACTGGTAATTAATTAATAATATACATAGGGTAATGTAGAAGATGAGAATTGAATTGAATTAATTAAAGGAAGAGGCGTAGGGTGGAGGGAAAGTGATGAAGGATGGTAGGAGTACTACGGACACATACGGCCAGCTGTTATAGATTCTAAGTGCTGCCCACTATAATTACGTACTCTTATCATTTTGTTGCCATACTTAGACCATAAGAGAGAGATTGTGTAATATTGTACAATTTTGTACGGTCTACTATCATAAATGTCTTTTTCCTCCTCTTTTTAAAACAATATTAAAATGTCTTGTAAACTGTACCTCAGATTCAAATCTCATCTGATGTTTTGCTCCTCATAGTTTCCTCAAATTTATGAAGTGTACGTTGAAACATGAAAAATAAGTTCTCTCTCTAAAATATATGTTTATACACACACACACACACATATATATATATATATATATCCCAATTTAGTTGGATGAAAAAAGAAAATGGAGGAAAGAAAAAAAGATACGTAAGATCTATGTTTTCTCTTTTTCTCACACTTTTTTTTTCTATTTTCTTTTGTTATCCATTCCAAATCAAGGAAATTAAATTTATTTTCTTTCTTGATTTCTCCTCTAGTTTTCTTTTCTCATAATTTTCTCTCTGTCCAAACATAGGTGAAGATATTATATCAAGTTAAACCAACAATGTATATATACATTCTCAGTATTCTTATTACAACATGAAAATTTTCAAAGATTAAATTGATGATATAAATATTTTTTAATATCAAAATAATAACTAGTTTCTTCTTATTCTGAACCAACACAACGGCAATATTAATCGAACTGATATTAATTAACCTAATATTATTGTTAATATTAATATTGATAAATATACAAAGATGTTTTAATTACCTAGCTATGTACATTGTTGCTAAACTGGGAATTGTTCCTTTGACTGGAAGGCATATAGGCCTAAGCACAGTGTTATCAAGCACCAAAAACAATGCTCATTTAAACACAACTAGCCCACAGATTAATTTTAATTAATTAATTAATTAAACATCAACATCATAAACCCTAGAGACTCGTTACATGTTTAATGCTGTAGTTTGGCTGTTTGTCGTCCAAATTGTTTATATATCAGAAAAATTAATAATATTAATTTTGTCTTAATCAAGATCATGCTCCCGCATTTTCCTTCTTTATATACAATTACCTGTTCAAAGTTCACTATAAATTTGCGTCAACGACAACTTATATTCAAACTACGATCATCATCAATGATGTGTTATACTAATCAAAGAAAACTTAATTCCATCTTTAAATTTTTTCCTCTCATTTTATCTATTGATGGAAAATCCAACAATAGTACAAAAAATTAATTGTTTTATGATTCTATATATCTTAAAATTAATATTGGATGTTAAGTTATACATCTTTTAGATATATAGTTGTCGACAGCTCAAGGTCCACGCTTCTACAAGCTAAGAATGTCCATAAAAACCAAACCCTAAAAGAAGAAAAAGAACACTAGAATATTCAAATCAAGTCTTGATCATAATCTTCATTATTCCCTCATATTCTTAATATAAGACTCTTTTAACCGAATTATGTGAATTAAAGATGAGAATTAAAATTAGTTAACTACCCCAATTTCTCAAAAAATAACTTTTTTTTTTCAAAAATTTTTTTTAATATCTTTCTATATCTTTTTAGAATATATTAAATATGAGTATTTTTTGAAAGTATATAATAGATACCACATCGTATATTATAAATATTCTTATATTTAGAATAAGGATAAAAAAAACTCTATATTTAGGATTGGAAAAAATGTTAATTAAGGAAAAAGAAAAATCAAATGAGAGGCTAGAAAATCTTAGATTGGCCTCTTCTAAGTTGACGAGAAAACCAAGATGGGACAAACACACCGCAGCCTCGGCCAGAAAAATAAAAGATTAATTTGGGGTTGCACCGCCACTTAATTTAATTTAATTTTCATAACTCAGGCTTAAGGTTTGAATATTGAGTTAGTTGGAAGGAGGTTTTCTATGATTGTTCGTCAACTTAATGGTTTTTGTTAGTTAATTGCAAACAATCTGTCTTCATTTAAGTTTAATTATTTGATATATATATATATATATATTAAATTAATCAAAATCATTGACTTGAAACTAGATTAATCAACAAGCTAATTTAGAGATATAACTGGCTTGCAAAATTAACATAAAATATAAAATTTATAACTAGCCACATTATTTATAGATTATGAATAGTATACTTATTTCAAGTTTCATGCATTACACTGGAAAAATGTTTAAAGGTGAATGTGCATTTGAAAGTTTGGAAATATTTAGAAGGTTTTAAAAATTGTACAAATGAAAAATATAAAGTGTTTAATTTCAATTAATAAATATGAAATAATGTTTACATAAAAGCTACATATGAACGTCTTAGACTGAAATAGCTACGATGATCATTATTTATGATCTATTTTAATTTTTTTTAAAATTTTGAAAAAAATTATTGTTTAAATTAAATAGTACTTGTTTAAAATATAAAATGGATAAAATTTTTATAAAAACTCAACTATTGATAAGAAATTGCCTAGTATAATTATGAAGACAAGTTTGAAATATTTTAAAAACTCAAAAATTAACATATTAATTTATTTCTTCTCTTCTTTCTTTTTTCTTTTTAACAAAAACTACTCTAAACAATTTTATCGAAAAGATTTAAAAGATTATTGGCGATCAATTTGGGGGGCGTTTTAGTTATCTCAAATGAGCATTAATTTAATTGTCTAATTGATTTATGCATGGTTATTAAAATAAAGTGTTTCGTGATGAATTAGTCATCTTGACTGAACCAAAATTTAGAACTAAACAACAATATACAAAACAATAAGGGAGGAGCTCGAGGACCATAAATTTTATTTTTTGCTCATTAAAATATCTTAATTAGTCTGAATGTTTAAATAGGAAAATATGTACAAGGGATTTTGAATATAAGGAAGAGGCTAACGAAATGTCGGTTGACCCTTCAGCCATGTGACTATATTATACTAACTTAGATTCCAAACTTAATTAATTAGACCTTACCATCCATGATTGTGATGCTTATTAGCCGTCTTCTTCTCTTCTTAATTTATTAATTAATCACTGAGTTTACTTATTTAATTAATGTCTTTGTTCGTTGATTAATTATGTCAGTACCCCATTTATTAAATAATCTTTCTTTCAAACTATTAAACAAATTCACCGCCCAAGCTATCACTTTGAATTCAATTTGTTTATTTTTTTAATAACTAACATCACTGTTTTTGTCAGTTGTCATATTTTATAGAAATAAAATAATTTATGTTTTAAATTGCCACTGAATTGATACTTGATAGTTCAGATAATATTGAAAAAACTTGTTGTATTTTAAGTATTTATAATTCAATTTCAGAAAAAAAAATATAATTATTATCATTTCTTTAATTTCATCGAGTCTTTTATATAAATCTCTTTCATGTGCCATAATTTTAAAGCAAAACACCGAATAAAATACTTAGTTTTTTTCCACAATTTTTTTTAAATTACATGGACGTTCTTTGATTTTATTGAAATTACTCAATTCATCTTCTCTATTTTAAAATAAACGCAACTGGAGTAGTATTACGTTTCCATTGCCTGGTCTGCTCTTCCCTGCCCTTTCGCATCCGTGGTATACAGAAAGACCAACAATGACGGAGAACCAAAAAAAAAAAAATCATCTCTATTTTAAAGCATACATAAATATCTCGTGTTCTTTCTCTTGTATTCGTTTGAGGACACTCCACCCTTTCTGTAATTGAGATGTCCTCTTTGTTGTATTTGTTTTTTTAGGAATAAAATCCGTATTTCACGCAAAAAAAAAAAGCGTATATAAATATCTCAAAAACAAATTGTATTTTAATCTCTCTTGAATTTTATAAAACTATATATATATATATATATATTACATTGCATAGAGTTTGGAGTGTATGAATAGTGTGACCTTTTGTAGATTTTATATTTTACTCTTTTTTTAATTTTTAATATGCATGGAATATTAGATTAGACAAGATATGAGACTCAGTATATCACACAAAGTATGTCGCATAATTTACAGCGTATATAAATAGTGTGGTTTGTTATAAATTTTATATTTTATATTAATTAGTGTAATAAAATTTCTTTTATTTTTAAAATTTATGTAAACTTCTCTTGAATTAAAGAATAAATAAAAAGGTCCTTCTAAATCTTACTAAAATTATACAAAATTTTTATCTATTTTCAAAGAAGGTTTGGTAAAAAAAAAGAAGAAGAAGAAGAAGAGGAAGCTTTGCGTATATATTCAAATAAAAATAGTATATGTAGTTTTAATAAAAATTAAAAAAATTGTGTAAGGTTTTTTTTTTAAAGTAACGTTTGTGTATTTGTAACAAAATTCAAGAAAATCTATGTTAATTTTGGAAATGAAAATTTTGCATAATTTTAATAAAATGGTTATGTGCTATGTTCTGTGTGTGGGGAAATACTGTTATTTTATTTTAAAGAAAATCATATATTTTTCATTGGAGTTGAAGTTAGTTCAAGAAAGAACGATCGCTATAACTTTTTTAAAGTATTGGGACTTTTTTAGAAACATGGCAAAAATTAAGGTACCTAAACAATTAGTACATTGAAAAGTTTAGTTTTCCTTTCATGTTGTTTTGAAGCCAATCAGAAAATACAAAATTATGTAAATTTATTTCATATTTCTAAATTCTAAACACTTTTTTTTTGGTAATCAAATTCTAAACACTTTACTAGCATAGATATAGCAGTATCCATCCAAATAGCGTTATTCTAAAACCCAACAGTTGAAAATACTTAATATATCATGAATCATTTATCATAGCATCATATTTTTTTCTGAAAAAAAAAATTAACACACATATATAAAATATTTAATAAGAGATTTTTTCGCAACAATTAAAGTTGGATTTGTATGTGTGTGTAGGAACTTTCGGAGAAACAGAGGCACACGTGATTGGGGCAACATATTTTGTGGTGTTCAAATCTCAGTGAATATCTTATGGCGGTTGTTCTTCACCTCCATATGATATGATGTGTTCCACAGCGAATTGTTCTCACTAGATCCTCCAGACAACTGTCGTTTCAATTAATCAATTAATTACTCAATTAACAATATTTTATTATATGTATATATATGCATTAATTTTGCTGATTAACTATTAATTCCACTGTCATTTTCTTCCCGACCTGAAGTTCTTGTCTCTATATTTTGTATAGACGAAAGTTTATATAAGTTGGATTATAGGAGTTTATCGGAGCCAGTGCAGGTCTCCTTTTATAGTATATATATAGTTTTATGGAATTTTGTCCCTTCATCATAAGCGACCGCCCAGATGAAGCTCGTCCTCATTAATTAATCACCATTATTATATACCTAAATTTTGAAAAATTAGGTTTTCATTGAGATTATCTCGTTCACTTAGTGGATGATTATTTTAAGTCAGGATTGTTAAATACGTTAAGCATGGATCACATTAAACTTGATTCAACGTTTAACAGTCCACATTGAACAGAAGATGTTTTATATTATACCTTGTCAGACAGCAACAATTAACAAAGGTTTCTGATTTTTTTTACTCGTTTAATAGATTCATAAACGTGAAATATATTGGTTTTTACCAAAAACGTAAAATATATCTAAACAATATTCATTTGTCAGTTAATTCAAATCAAACCTTGAAAGAATGAAACCTAATATGTGTCATTAAAAGCTATGTTTAATATTTTTCATCTCTTTTTTGGTGGTGCCCAAAGTATTCCTTGTCAACAGCACAGCAGGAACTAAATTTCTCTCACAGCAAAAAGGGTAGAGAATATATTATTTTCAACTAAATTTATTCTACATTTAAAGATTGGGAGTCAAACTCACAACAATTTATTTAAAAGATGAGAATCTTTACTATTCACGACCCATATGAGTTGGTTTCTTTTCTATCTCTTTATATACATATCTTTTTATTGATATCTTATAAATGTTTGCCAAAAATCCAAGGGATCCCAAGACATTAGAACATATAGTTCAATTAGTCCTTAGCTAATTTATAAGCACAATTAAACACATTTTCTCTGCACTTACACATAATTTAAAGAAAAATTATGTTTTATGAAGGACTTAATATAAGTCTACTATTATAGGAGTAAATTGATAGTATGTTGATTGTCATAGACATACTAATTAATGAATCCTTAATTAAGTGACTGTGATTACCAAAGAAAAAACCATTCTCTTTTGGTTTTGGAAAACCTTCGTAAGTTCAAAAGATACGGAGACTGTGGTTGAACACAGTTTTATGTATATTCGTTTTTTGTGAACAATTTATTAATATACGTTTTTTACAGTATTTTAAAATTTGAACCGAACCTGACCTTATTTTGTGTCTTGTTTCTGTTTCTTGTTTTCTCATGTAATAATTAATTAATTAATCAAATTAACTAACTCCTAAATCTCTTTCATTTTATCAGTAAGCCTAATATATATTTTGGGGGAGGCTTGTGCAGTTGTGCTTTGCCATGAACAGGCTCACGAGGCGTTTCTGGACACTGTCTTATCTTATCTATAATTACGAGTTAATTATTAAATTCTTAAATACATATTGACAAGAAAACGTGAAATATTTTTTGGAATACAAAAAAAAATTCTACTTTCTTGGTGACCAATACTATTGGCAGAAAGAATATATCATTTGTCCTAACTAAAATAAAAATTGGCCTGTCTCACGAATGACAAGATAAGAAAAAACAGTATAAGAGAAGTATAAAAAAGGCGAGAAATTTGGTCACGGCTGCTATATATATAAAATAATAAAAATATAAAAATTATACAATCTTTTTTTATTGAAATGTATATTTATGCATGTCACAATTCTTTTTTATTTTTCATTCATTGAGTCTATGGAGTCTCAAAAATTAAAACATAAAATTGAGCATGCTTGTTTGCTTAGGTAATAAGGATGAAATGAAATTTGAGTAGTGATGTATTCAAATTTCTTTTTTGGAATCTTGAGTAGGCTAAGATAAAAAGAATGAAACAAAGTATGAGTAGAAGTAATTAAGATTTAAATTCTCTAGATATAACTAGCTAGAAAAATAAAATTTGATTTATACATTAAGTTTTATCAAATTTAATTATTTAAGATCATATACACATCACACATTTGAATATAAAAATGTAAATCTCATCAATAAAGATAAAAAGTATAAGTTTATATGAAATTTATTATACATATATATATATGAATATACACACTTGTGTGTGTATTTTATTTATAGAAATTAAATTTTGATTTTTCATTATGTGATAAGATTATGAAGGACATGAATAACAGCGTTTTGACTTCTTAGATAAGATGATGTATATAGATTCAAGTTTTGTAAATAAGCCAAGAATATGTGAAAATAGTTTTTTGATTTAGAATCTAACAATTTGAATAAAATGATTTGAAATTAATATTAACTTATAATAAGAATTACAGAAAGTTAGACTATTCATAAATTATAAATAATTTTGACTTTTTTGAATTCAGTGGAAAGCATGAAATTTATGTCTAACGTGATATACTATCACTATTTTAATATATAAATAAATTTTAATTATTTTATATATAAAAATTTTTATTTTGTTGGATGAGAAACGTGAATTATATTTTGAAATAAAGAGACACTAATAGTTATTTTTTTTGGGGAGAATCACATTTTGCAATCAAAATTTTAAATTAATTACAAAGTAAAATTTTTTGCTATCTTTTTTTTTTAATTTTAAAATTCAGTCTTTCAATTTTTATCATTAATCTTTAATTAAATTTTTTTTTTTATAATTAATTTGAGATGTTGATCTATCCCTTGTTTTTTTTTTGGCCAACAGGAGAGTAGTTGTTAAAAAGAAGCCGAATACGTGCAAGAAATTGAGTAAATGTCACGTGGGAGGAGATACCAGAGGAGGATATGCCAGGGGCGGCGGCACCATGTCACCATCGAAGTCCAACATTTTTACCCGAAAGGGCCCGGGTGGTTGGGGCTCCGCGTATTGCTATTACCATTACCCTTCCCATACGCCTAATTAATAAACGTGCCATGCTGACGTGGCTTTCTCCCTTAACCCCACATGCCTCCTTCTTTTCTGCCTTTCTCTACGTGCTGTGGCCCCCAACCTGTCCCCTCCTCCCCCCACACTTCCCCCACCCTTCTCCTTTTCGGCTTTTCCTTCCTTTTCCGAATAATCCCAATAATAAATAAATGCTAACTCCCGTCTTAAATATACAAATTCCTTTTCAGTCTAAAATACAAGAGTCATGAATTTATTTATTTTTTTAATTATATTTTTATTAAATATGAGTTAATATTTTATTCTAGAAGAAAAATTTTGTAGTGCATACATTAGTTTAATAATAATTTTAAAAAAATTAATTAAAAATATATTTAAGATGATTAATTATTTTTTAATTTGTATGAAGTTTTTTACTAATAATTTATGAATTAGTCATTTTAAGGGAGTATATCAAACTTCACGGACTCCCTTGTCTTGTTGCACGCCCAGATTAATATCACAGCTTCCCTAACCTCGGTCTTGTATTCGGCACCTCCCGGGTCCCACTCCCATTACGTGGCACTACCCCCTCCCTCTGCCCTATATATATTCCAACCTCCACTTCTTCCTCCTCACTACACCCTCACCTCCTCTCCTTTGTCTTTCTTCTTCACATACTCTCTCTCTTTCTCTATCCGTCTCTGTTTCTTTCTCTGAGTCTGCAATTTCGACCCTCTCTAACACTTCCTTCTAAGATATGGCTGTGGATTCCCCACTCTCATCCCCACTCGGTCCACCTGCTTGCGAGAAAGATGCTAAAGCGCTGCAATTCATCGAGGAAACCACGCGCAACGCTGATGCCGTTCAGGAGAAGGTGTTGGCCCAGATATTGACTCGCAACGCCGACACTGAGTACCTCAAACGCTTCCAACTCGCCGGCGCCACGGATCGCACCACCTTCAAGTCCAAACTCCCCGTCATCACCTACGAGGATGTCCAGCCTGAAATCCAGCGAATTGCCAATGGCGATCGCTCTCCCATCCTATCCGCTCACCCTATCTCTGAATTCTTAACAAGGTTAGTCTCATTAATTCCTATCCAACAACAGAGCGAGAAAATGAAAATTGCAAAATCGTGATTCTGATATTTGTTTTTAATTGGAAAATTTCAGTTCTGGAACTTCGGCTGGTGAAAGAAAACTCATGCCTACCATTAAGGAAGAGCTGGATCGTCGCCAGCTTCTATACAGCCTTCTCATGCCAGTTATGAACCTGTGAGTTCCCTCTCGAAGAACTCAAATTTGAATATCCCTTAAAATTAAAATACTCAACAGCACATGTGCAGTGTGCTTCTATCTTTTCGAACTCAATTGGCGTTAACTCACCCAAACGCGTTTTCTTCAATGGAACAGTTATGTACCGGGTTTGGATAAAGGCAAGGGGCTCTACTTTTTGTTCGTCAAGTCCGAAACAAGGACTCCGGGTGGGATTGTCGCCCGACCCGTTCTCACCAGCTACTACAAGAGCGAACACTTCAAGACCCGACCCTACGACCCTTACAATGTCTATACCAGCCCCAACGAAGCCATCCTCTGCTCCGATTCATTCCAGAGCATGTACACACAGATGCTCTGTGGCCTCATAGAGCACAAGCAAGTCCAGCGTCTCGGAGCCGTCTTCGCCTCCGGTCTCCTTCGTGCCATTCGGTTCCTCCAGCTTCATTGGTCTCAACTCTCCCACGACATCCGAACCGGAACTCTGAACCCCAAAATCACCGATCGGTCAATAAAAGAACACATGGCCAAGGTGCTCAAACCCGACCAGGAATTGGCCTCGTTTGTTTCCCGGGAATGTTGCAAGGAAAATTGGGAGGGCATCATCACCAGGATTTGGCCAAACACGAAATATCTAGACGTGATCGTGACGGGCGCGATGGCTCAGTATATCCCCACACTCAATTACTATAGCGGCGGCTTGCCACTTGCTTGCACCATGTACGCTTCGTCGGAATGTTATTTCGGACTCAATCTCAACCCGATGTGCAAGCCTTCCGAGGTCTCTTACACCATAATGCCAAACATGGCCTACTTTGAATTCCTGGAGCACGAAAACGGATCCGGGTTCAACCGCGACTCTCCTCCAAAACTCGTTGACCTCGTAGACGTCGAAGTTGGCAAAGAATACGAACTCGTAATCACCACCTATGCTGGGTTGTACCGCTACCGTGTCGGAGACATCCTCCGGGTCACCGGGTTTCACAACTCCGCCCCACAATTCCATTTCGTAAGGAGGAAGAACGTGTTGCTCAGCATTGACTCAGACAAGACCGACGAGGCGGAGTTGCAGAATGCCGTTGAGAAAGCGTCAAGGCTCCTCTCGGAGTTCAACACCAGCGTGGTAGAGTACACTAGCTACGCCGAAACGAAGACGATCCCGGGTCACTATGTCATATACTGGGAGCTCCTGATAAAGGACCCGTCAAACCCGCCAAGCGAGGAGGTGCTGAATCAGTGCTGTTTGGAGATGGAGGAATCGTTGAACTCGGTGTACAGACAGGGTCGGGTGGCGGATAATTCGATCGGGCCGTTGGAAATTCGGGTCGTAAGAAACGGAACGTTCGAGGAGCTCATGGATTACGCGATATCACGAGGAGCGTCCATCAATCAATATAAGGTGCCGAGGTGTGTGAATTTCACTCCCATCATGGAGCTCTTAGATTCGAGGGTGGTGTCGGCGCATTTTAGCCCAGCTCTGCCACGTTGGACTCCGGAAAGGAGGAGGTGATTTCTGGGAAGTGCATGCCACTGACCCAGTTTTATTTTTTTTAATTAAGTCATGTGTAGAATTATTTTTTTTTCTTTTTAAAGTAGGACTTGAGTAAAGATAAGGAGGGTGTGTTGGATTAGGACGTTTTAAGGTCAGGTTTTGTAAGTTGGTTCAATTAACTTGTGGAAAATATGTGACTTTTGTAATATTATGTAGGAGTGGAATTGAAATGTTCAGTGTATGGATGTTCCCTTCCTGTAATAATGAAGGAATGTAGTGGAATGGAACACACACAGTAGTTTCTTGTGGCAAACAAGTTCACTCAATTCAATGCATGTAATTATCAACTACTCTAGCTCTTACTACAGGAAGAGACAAATAGCTATGATTGCCACTCTTTTTTATTTTCTATGGTTGCCAATCTTTGTTTGAAGCTGCTATTTAATGAAAAAGTTTCCGATATAACTATTTTTATTTTGTAATTTATAAAAAAAATGCATGTCAATAGCCAGTATTCATATAAATATATCAAATTTGCTCTCTGGCAATAAAATAAAAAAATCTAATATGCTAAAACCAATTATGCTTGTATCCCATAAATTGAAGATATTCAAGAGAGTTGCTCAGAATTTTGTCTTCTCTTAAATTGGCATCCAACTTCAATTCTTTATGAGGTCTACTTCGATGTCTCCTTTGATTGATAGGAATGCAGATCAAATTTCATGCCTATTTCAGTATTTTGCTACTTGAAATAATTATCAATTCATTCAACATTAAAATGATAGATCTAGCTATCCAAAAAAAAAAAGATTTAGCTGACATTCTTATAAAGAAGTGTTTGGAATATTATCTTTTCTTTTATTAGCTAATAATCATATGGTATCCGATCATTATTTTGGATTTAAACTAATTCGAATCAAGTTATAATTGAGTTCCATTTGGAGGGAGTTCTATTCAAAATGTTCCATGTATTTACACGATCTCGAACCCAAGACATTAAGTTTAAGCAATTCTAACCCTTTCTACTATGATCAACATTTGTTGGTGGAAAATTATCTTTTCCTTCATCAATTAAAAAGAATCCATTCTTCATGTATCATGTTTGAACCTTTTAAAATTACAAAAATAAAAGGTATAACTTTTAAAATATCAAAATACTTAAGAATATCATTATATATTTCAACATTTTTTTACAAAAATAAATATTTCAAAATTTTAATTTTTTTAATATACAAAGAAGTTATGCCCAAAATTTCCATACATTTTTGCACTATCATAATATAGTAATTTATTTTTAATTTTTAATACTACTTTTATTTACAATCTGTAGAATATAAAGTACAATTATCTAATATATTAAAATTTATCTTTAGTCATATTCTCATTCTTATTTCTATAAAAATATTCTATAAATGGAATCGAACCAAAATGAGCTTCTCTCCAACTCCCAATGTCCTCTTCCTCCCAGTTCCATAACTTGTCTAAGATCTCAATAAGATTAAATTTCAGCCATTTAAATTTAATATGTTAAGTGAAACGCTAAAGTTTAATAAATAAATACATAAATTCAAGCCATTAAAATTTATTCTAAACATTTCAAAGATTGAAGAGGAGAGAGGGAAGACAGAAGGAAAAAAAAAAAAAGAAAGAGAAGTGGGATTTATATTGAAACCGGCTAAATTTACTCTTGTAATTTCAATCAAATCAATTAATCTTGCTAGTCAATGACACAATTTGCTTAGAATTGATTCTAACTCCCATATTTTTACTCAAATTCATTTTCATGCCCCCCATCACATTGAAAACTTGGAATTCAATCAAACAAGCAGAGAAGATATATAATATCTACAACTTTATGTTTGGAATATTGCTAGAAGTGGAAGAAAACATTTGCGACACTATAATTTACAGAATTGAAATTGAAACAAAGTAGCATCATCTATGATGAACTAATATATATATATATATATATATATAGTTTAAAATAAGAAACTACTGCCCATTTCCTTAATTAGCCATCACTCCTTTTTCCTTTTACTAACCACATGCTTTAATTCCATAATAAGGCTTTATGCTTTCTCTTTCTATTAATCTTCACAACTTGATTTTAATATGTGTAATAAAATAACATAAAAAATAATTTTATAATTTAAAAATATTTTTAATAACAAAAATAACAATAAGGATTTTTTACAATTAGTTAAATAATAATATTAAGATATAAGACATTAATAACTTAATTTTTATGAGTTAAACACAATATTTTTTTAGGGGCTATATTATTAGATAAAACCCGGACTTCTATCTACATCGATCCCAACCCACCCTTAGTAAAATTTATATTTAACCTGAGGTAGCTAACGCAATATCTTTTTCCAGACGAAGTTGCTTACTATATTTTTGTTTTTGGAATATTGATGTGCACTTGTAAAACCTCAAAAGATTGTCATTGATTTTACCTATTTTCAGCTCAAAGAAACAAATGAGCTTATTATATCTGAATTGCAATATTTTATAGTGAAATTCATTTTAATGCCCCCCATTAGGTTGAAATCTTGAAACCTATAATCAACCCAAATTGAGGACAAAATTAATGTCTAACAACTCTGTGTTATGGGTAATCTAGTATCAAGTAGAAAAAGCATCCAGTACACTTTGATTTACTTAGATGAAACAAAGTTCCATAATTAATTATTGATTAATTAATATAAAATAATATTCAGTACTTTAATTCTCACCCTTTTCCGTTTACAAGAATAGTATCTTTCAACATTATGATAAGGCTTATATGCTTCTCTTTCTTACAATATAATGTTGATCCACTTAAAAAATGATGTTACAAAGTGGACCACTTTTCCAAATAGTTAAACAACACTTTCTCATATTTTTTTAATTAAATTATTTCAACTAACCCTTTTGGATAGGTGTTAAATATATGAAACAATATTATACAATAAAAAAAGAGCCTAAAAAGGCTTCCAACATTTTCAAAAAGATTTTTTTAAAATTAACATCATACTAAAATTATTGAATTTATTTTAACTTTAAAGGTTATATTTTTCATGACCAAATTTCATGTTTATGAAAAATATATTTATTCATAATTTGCTGAATTTATATATTTTTTATAATTGAGTTGGTCTAAAAATCCATTCATTCAAAATGAATTGTTAGACGATTTTTCTTTGTGAAATATTGAAGTGCACCTTCAAATAAGGTCCTCTTTTAGTGACTTTTACCAAGTCGATTTAGCCAGCTGCACCAATGACACAAATAGCTTTTGAATTTGTGCTTACAATATTTTATATTAAACTTCATTTTCATGCTCCCCATTTAGGTTTAAAACTTGGATTTCAATCAACAAAAATCGAAGACAAAATGAATACTTGCATGTGCAAGGTTAATGTTCCTACTTTAGTGAGAAAAGAAAGCATTTAAGACACTATCATTTACCCAGTTGAAACTATTAAATTCCATAATTAATTAATAAATATATGTTATAAGAAAGTACTACTTAGTTTCCTTTTATTAACTTCATCGTTAGTACTATTATAGGGCTTTGATGATTTCTCTTTCGAACAACAACTTGGAAAAAGTAATTTGCATACTGGACCCCGTCTGCAAAAGCATGTCTCACAGGGGTCTACTTTTTTACCCATAGCTAAATGATTATACTTTAAACAAATTTTTTAATTTAAGTTTTTTTAATGATTTGAACCCCTATATATATATATATAGGTTTTTTTTAATTTTTAAAATTAAAAGTTTAGGGTGAGTTGGTCCCAAGTTTAAAGAGAGTTTAGGATTCGAATCCATATTGTTATGATATATGAGTTACATCTTTACTAATTGGATTAACTTTTATTGGCCCCTATAAGTTTCTTAATAAAATATGCTGAAATCGAAGAATTTTTATATACGTAGTGGGGTGTGCATGTATGCTTAATAATTAATAATCTTAGACTTCCCAAATAAATTAAGAGCCCCTAGAAAAGGCCTTTACCTTTTGCTATAAATTAAGAATTGATTTTCTTTGGGCTACATAAAAAGGTTTATAACTTAAATGAAAAAATTATATTAAAGGAACAACATTAAACAAAAGTTGTGTTAAATAGATTTTAAAAAACTGTGTCAGTGTCAGTTTTTAAGGGCTTATCATATAATTTCAGAAAAATTATTTTCTGATGATTTTAAGAAAATTAATATTAAGTGTGTTTCAATGAGCCTAAAATCAAGGTCATACAGGTATTAATAATGAGGGAAGAGGCCACCAGACAGGTTCAACTTTGTATCAGACAAGAAGGAAGGATGGAGATGTATGAAGATGACTACTCTCTTTCTGATATTTTCAGAATTAATGTGGATTGTTCTCTGGAGGAACAACAAAACAGTATATTTATTAATTAAGGATTATGTCGTTCCCAACCCTTGTTAGTTAGGTCAGGCTATTGTGGGTACAAAATTAATGGATTCCACATTGCACTTATTGGATGAGATTCATCCACATCTCCCACACTCTCATTTTTCTAATGCCTAATCTTTTTTTATTTTAAATTACGTGAATCATATGCTTATATATTTAATTATATGATATTAACAATAGATATAGAGATATTTTGAGTGAATTCAATAAATGTTCTGCAATTAATCATGCATAACATATTTTTTAAGTAAATCTATTTTAATTTAAAATATATAAAAATTAAGTATTTAAGTTATGAGTTTCCAAGAAAAATAAAAGCTTTCTTTTATCTTGATAATTACTGTCTCGACAGTATCATTGTTCTTATGAGTACATGCATCTGAAACAGTCTGAAAAAGGTACTGGAATCTCAATTATGGGTTGATTGCTTTGCATGGCGGTGAATCTTGTATCATATGCTAAAAACAAACCTATAAAGTTATGCTTTTTAAAGATTGCCTCGAATATTTAATAATGGTTAATTAACATTAGATACATTAAATAACTTAATGAATAAATGATTAATATATATATTGAGAAAGGCACTTCCCTAAAATTCTTAGAAGTACAACTGCATCGTGTGTGTTGGTTAGTGTGAATGCTTGCTTAATCAACGTAGATTCAGTTTCTGGAGGGTGAATGAATCATCAAGTTATAATCACCTTTTTGAAAGACGGGTTAATCTAATTAATTAAACTTATATCTCACCAATATATCTCATCAATATTACAATACTATAAGGGCACCATCCATGCATTAGAATTACGATATAGAATTTAAATATACTTACATACGTAAATTTCTAAAGTTTAAATATAAATGAACCCCACAAAGGTTGATGAAACGTCCCTTCCCCCTTAAATTAAAACCCATTGAAATTATAGTTGCGACATAATTTGCAGCTGTTCCAGTTATATATACTCATCCACAGTATATTGCCAGCCATTGATGACCTAGGCTAAGCTTTTAAAGCTCTTAAATATGAAGAGAGACCTTGCGGTCCAACCCTTCACAACTATATATATATATATAATGGTCCAAAAGTGCACCCCTTTTTCTTAATTCTCAATGGTCCTAAAAGGGAACTCTCTGGTCCAAACCTAACGTGTTCGTGCTTCCTAACCTAACCATCTCGTGGGCTTCCCAGGGATATCCTAAGCCGACCAGATCAGCTTATTAATGCTTGTGGGTTCTCACTGTTCAAGATCACACTATTTGTCTGTCTTCTCAGGATTAACCCATTATATTTATCTATATATATATATTTTAATATCAACCAATCCCAGAAGAGTCACAATGGCTTTGATTAACCAAACGGAATCGGATTGGATCATATGGGAGCTAGTAAAGCTCTCTCAACTATAATTTTCTTTATACATGGAACTTATACACAAGACTTAAGCTTGAGAATGTTTTTAAGGAAAACAAGCGCCGAAACTACTTGAACTAATTGTTGTTACCAATAACCTGCCTGTTATCATTTGTTTGATAGTTGTTCATCAATATTCCACCTGTACAGTGATGTTACTGGGAACTACTTGATGTGACCGTAAAGGACTTATAAAGGTTATAATATTCCTGACTTGTCAATAAAAGGTTCTTTCATTGACGTAACTTAATCCTAATTACCTGCAATAATCCTTGTTGGATTCAGAATTCCACTTTAAGCCAGAGGTAGAAAGGTGGCTAATGGCTATCGTGTAAATGAAAAAGGCATATACATACATATATATATATATATATATGGTATGGTGAGCCTGTGAAAACAAGAAAACATACCATGTGCACAATTAATCTGCGTCTTTTCTTATCCAATCTCTTCTGCAACAAATCGTTCATCTGACTTCACCAATATATTACGTAACAGAAGGACCAGTTTCAACCACGAATTTTAGGCTGAAGCAATATAAGCAGAGAAGCAGCAGTTACGTAAGTGAACTAATGTCCTAACTTTCCTGTCCCAAGACACAGCAAGAGTTGCAAACATAATTAATATTATCCTGATTGGCTGTTGAGAGGAGAGCTAGACAAAAGCAGAAAACACTCATTCTGGTTGGGAACATTGTCTGCTTTTGAAAGAATCATAGTTGGCTATTGTTGGCAAAGTTAATTTCAAGTTCAATGCACTGAAGGCTGGCTCAAGGGTGGAGTACGTACTCTTTAAGATGGTACAACAATAGCTGACTCGTATATTATCTTTACTTTATTTCCAGACACATTGCATGCACACGCTTAACCTTGCAGGGCCTGTTCCAAAACCAACCTGACCACCTCCTCTGCTATATATATATTTCTCCAAACTGCTGTCAGTTTTGGTATATATTTCATTTCTTGAAACACACACACGCACATATATATTAGGTGGGTTTTTTCGTGCAATGCATAGGCTCTAAAACGTGAATCATATTGTTCAATATTGGTATATATAAGAATAAGGTGAGGGATATGGATATAGTTAGGTGTTATACGTTCAAATTCTCATCATGGCCATCGTATCTGACTATCTGGTAGCTGTAAACACAACGATGTGAAAACCTTCGAGTGTGTTTATTATATTGGTGTCACGAGCTACAATGAAAAAAGTTTATCTCTAAATAGATTGGATGGACGTAAGTTTAAATTTTTTAAAACGTAAAACCAAAAATTGTTGATGGCGAGCTAGCTATGTAATGCTACAACATACTTCTTCCTGTTTATATTATAGAGTATTTTGTATCATAAATTTCTAGTTTAAAATAAAAGGTATTGAATTTTTTTCCCATTTTACTTATTTTTAATTATTCTCTACTCCTCCTTTTAGATTAAAAAGTAAGAATGAAGTATATTTAATAAGAGTAAAATAAAAAATATTGATATTTTTTTATAAATTTCAAATAAAAAAGTGATTTCCTTAATATGCATGTATTTGATATAAAATACCTTATAATATAGATCGGGGAATATATTTTTAGTTGCAACAACCCCTTAACACACACATATCCCTGTCACTGTTTAGAATTAGATGGCCTCTCTAATGATGAGGAGACTGTTATAAATATTTGGATATCATAGGAAATGAATTACTACAAACTAAAGTATGGGAACTAAATCAATAGTAATTTTATAGGAAAAAAAATTATAAGAGCCAAATAGCAAATAAGAATTCTGACTTATTGAGTCTGTTGATAATTTGATTACTAGCTGATTGATAACTTAATGATTCTTCAAATAATTATTTTTTCTTAATTTTTTTTAAAAATATATTTCTTAATTTATTCTCAAAAATTGTTCTACACTGTTTTCTTTAAATTACTTTACATAACTTCATTACTGATTCTTTAAAATTAATTGTCCGCTTCATTCTGAAACGAGTTTAAATTTGTTACATTGATGCTCCAACATTGAACTCCTTATAATCAGTGTGGCCAAAAAAAAAAGGAACTTTCTTATAAAAATTAAAAATACTTCGTTTATAACACCTCTAATTAATTACCTATTTTTTTTTTAGCATACTTTACCTAGTTAGTTTGATCAAATTAATGTGTACCGGCGAGGTACCGGTCAGAAAATCTAATACTCTACAAAATCAATATTATCTCATCTTAAGCTGTTTAGTTCTTTTTAAGAATAACATAATTTAAGAAAAATTTATATCTGTACGTATCTATGTTTTGTGAAACTATAAAATGTAGATCAACTTGCATTACTTACAAGTCATTTTTAGATTTCGTTCAAATCACGGGCTTGCCACCTAATCTAACTTAAATAATCTAAAGAATAAATCAGTATTATCTCATCTTAAGCTGTTTAGTTCTTTTTAAGAATAACATAATTTACGAAAAAATTATATCTGTACGTATATATGTTTTGTGAAACTATAAATTGTAGATCAACTTGCTTTACTTACAAGTCATTTTTAGATTTAGTTCAAATTACGGGCTTGCCATCTGATCTAACTTAAATAATCTGAAGAATAAATCATAAATCAATTTTTTTTTAATTTTTTAGATAAATCAATTTATTGTTTAATGGTAACACAATACTCAACCGACATCGTCCATTCATTAGTTTGTTTGTCGTTTGTGCTAGGCGATGTTCTCCTCGGAAGCGAAATTAACTTGTGGCTGGAAGTTACAGTTGGCGAGAGATAGAGGGAGCGAGACCAAGGTTGGTTGTGACGTGGTGTTGGTTGTTTTTCATGGCAACCTTTGCCTCCTTCCTCTCGCCTTCTCTTCCTCGTCTTCCTCAAATCCACTCCCATAGCCGCTTGCGACCCCCTCTGCTCTTCGATATTTCTCCTTTGCGCTCTAACTTAAACCCTAGAAATCTTCGGACCCCATTTCTGGTTGTTGCTTCGTCAGCGCAATCTTTTGACGATTTCTGCTCCAAAAGGCTGAGACCCAATTCTTCCAAGGTTAGTTCTTCTTCTGAATTGTTCGTATGCTCTGTAATTTGTATTGACTTGTGGAACTCATTTTTTGTCAGCTTTTTCCCCTCAAGCTCCGTTTTGCAATACCTAATTTTAGATTTTTTTTTTGGTTCCTTTTTTTGGTTCCATTTCCCTTCTGCTGAGTTTGTAATGAATTGGAAATTTTAGATATTGAGTCACCCACTTTTTAGTTTGTGTGCTGATTCTGATTATGGTGAAAAGTCACTTGAGCTCATGGTATATCATTCCATTTAAATCTATTAAAGGTTTACTTAAGGTACCTATCTTTTAACTCAAAGGACATTTTACGCTTAATTACAGTGTCATTTATAAGTTTTGCCCTTTTGAGTTAGGTGCTGGGTTATATAAGTAATCCATTTAGCAAGATTTGAATGGAATGGGATACTACATCAATACTGGTGACACGGTATAGCCGTTACATAAGATGATTTTGAAACTTATGATATGCTGGCATGAACTCATCAAAGATCATTTTTTGAAGAAAATATGATTATCGATTGGTACATGCTATTAAGTGAACTCGTTTGATAAATTTTCAACTAATTACCATATTCTATATAATTTTTTACTCTATGGCATGGTTTTGACTCATTTTTACTAATATATGGTATTGCGTTTTATATTAACATGTGTCAGCTTTCAAAATGATGGTCTCTGTTACGAGTCTTTTGTTGCTTATTTGGAAGAAACTGCAGAGCAATCTTTTTTGAAATATCCCTTGCATAGCATTAAGAATCGTTGGCTAGACATTGTATTTGTTGTGTTTAGCATTTGAGATAGATAATGATTTCCTTGTCATTACATAAAATGTACACATCGTACCGATGGACATTTTATTTTATGATTAAAAATGTATAATGAACATGCTTGCTCAATGATTTTTGTCAGTAAGATTGTGTCATTAGAGGGTTATTCTTTCAGAAATCAGTTCTTCTAGAGTTGATACAAGAGATAGAACCTCTGGATGTAAGCCACATCCAGAAAGATGTTCCATCAACTACAGTGGATGCCATGAAAAGGACTATATCTAGCATGTTGGGCTTGCTTCCCTCCGATCAATTTCAAGTTGTCATTGAAGCCTTGTGGGAACCCCTCTCTAAATTATTAATTTCTTCAATGATCACTGGGTAAGTTCAATATTTGTGTCGCATTCCTGAGAGCAATTTTCTTATATTATTTGTATGAACATACGTTGGCAAAAGCTTATGCTTGATTGATAAATGCTTATGTAGTTTTAATTTTAAAGCATTATGGAAAAAATTTCCTCTTGCAATGCAGGTATACATTGCGCAATGCTGAGTATAGACTTTGTCTTGAGAAGAACCTTGACATGCATGAAAGAGATCTAGAAAACCCAAAGGCAGAAAATACTGGGCTTGACGTACAAGGGTTACAACTTGACAATTTAAATGTAATTGACTTGTGTAGAAGGAATGATTTATCTCCCAAAGTTGAAAAGTTACATGAAGAGACAATTGGGAATATTGATTTTCAAAACCTTGGTGAAATGTCCGCTGAAGTTCAACAGTATATTTATGATTTGCAGTCACGTTTGTCTTCTGTCAAAAAGGTATGCTGCAGAATTACAGGATGTAATAACAAAGAGTTTAGAATGAGATTTCTTGGTGCATCAAGTGGTCAAAGTAATGTATTTTGTATTGGTCATTGTAGATGTTTGATGGTCAAATATCATGATATGCAATCTCAACCGTTAATTTTGAATATTCTTCAGTTTTTCTGCTTAGCTATGATTGATCTGCAATCTTGTCCCCTCTATGTAAATAGGCCATCATTGCAGCATATGGTTTCCTAATTGTCTTTCTGTTTTGTTTTATTAAAACTTTTTCAAAGGAACTTAATGAAGTGAAGAGGAAGAATGCTGCTCTTCAGATGCAACAGTTTGTAGGGGAAGAAAAAAATGATCTACTGGATTATCTGAGGTCTCTTCAACCTGAACAGGTTTCCCCTTATTGAGAAAATTCATAATTTGCATTGCTCTAACATCATAGTTTTTCTTGTCTATGTTGCGTGATGTTTATGCGATATGGTGTTTTGCTATAATTTAGCATTATGCAACTTTTCCTGGCGTTGGTTTGTCATGCCAGTATATTATGTGCATTGGTTTCTCAGAAACATTGGATATAAGCACTGACAATACTGCTTTATTTTCATACTGTTGTATTGGTGTTTTGTGTATGAATAAGCGTGAAAGGGGGAAAGTGTGCTATTTGGTGAAAAGTAATTCTAATGTTGTCTGCTCTGATGCATCTGTTGCTTACACTTTAGGGCTCTAATATTTATGGGTTTTTCTTTTCTGATAATATATTTGTTGTTTTTCATTTATGGCAGTTCACGTGATTTTCCAATTTAATCTCCCCTTAAAATTGTCTTCCATTCCTTCATACAATGAAAACCTCAGAATTTGACCGCACTCAATGTTGTTGTCGACATTTATAGTATTGTAAGCATGTTTCTTATTAACTATAGCATTATGAGCCTGTGCAGATGTGTTCAACTAGGATTTCACTCCATTTATATTCTGTTTTTCTGTTTTTCAAATTGGTTGATTGTGCATGTGATTCTTGCTATGTTTTCCTAAGCAGGTGGCTGAGCTATCAGAATCTGCATCCTCTGAACTTAAGAATACCATCCACTCTGTTGTCCATGGTCTCCTTGCTACCCTTTCTCCTAAGATGCATTCAAAAGCTTCAACAATGTCAGAGAGTACAACTTCTGGAGCAGTAAATAGTGGGATTGAGGATTGTGCTGAGTTTATTGAGAACGCTTCTCTCCAATTCCAGCCTGTTATTTCAGTAACTAGGGACTATCTGGCCCGTCTGCTCTTCTGGTTAGTTACTTACCTATTTACCTTATAAAATGGATAAATGTATTTATTTATAATACCAGAAAAGTATTTAGAAGTGAAGATTTTGGCTCAGCAAAACTTGTCACTGTGTCATTGTTTATTTTCTACCTTTGGACACTTGGTGTTTCTCCTGATCATTTGAGAAACTAAAATTTTTTGTTTAGTTTGTGATACCATAAGTTTTTTCTGAGACTGGTAGGTTGGCAGCGTGGGGAAAATGGTTAGAGAGAGAGAGAAGATTTTTTTTTTTTTTGGGCGTGGGGGCAAATGCAAAAGTTCTACTATAACGGCAGACTTAGAGTTCACCGTAAAGCATGAGAGATGATTTATCTTTTTTGGCGGATGGTTATTTTCCTGTGCTGTTGCTGCTGATGCTAATGTTCTCAACAAAACTGACTTTTTGGATACTTGTTTTCTTCTCCTTGAAGGTGCATGTTACTGGGACACTTTCTTAGAGGCCTTGAGTACAGAATGGAGTTGATGGAACTGCTATCGCTGACTGGTGATAGCTGAGAATTATTCCTCTGGCAGTGAGTAAATTGCTTGAATGCTGGTCTAGTTTTGGTGGTTCAATCTGTATATAGACATGTCTAGGTTCTTTGCAATTTGTCTTTTCAACATCAAGAGGTTAGAGCCCAGATGCAAGTGCAAATTATTTCTGCTTGGAGAATTCAGAGCCAGTCTTAGAACACATCTTGTCCTACTTTTCCTGTATTACAAATTCACTACGTCTCCTTTTGTTGTTGCTGGAACGTTGGAAGAACAAGGTGAACTAGTTGTCGCCGGGTGAATATATGATGGACTATGTAAATGTTGAGACGTACTATGGCAGCCTGAGGAGCAAGATGTGGATGCGATGTTTTAACATCAAACTGTAATTTATTTCCTTGATCCAGTGAGAGTTAATAAGATGATGAATAAATTTCTAGCTGTGTGAATACTTTTAAGACGTCCCGTCTCCCGTGTAGGATTAAAGCGGCTATTGATGTTATTTCTTCACTTGCACTATGAAAAGCTGCCATTTTGGGTTCCTATATGAGATTTCAAAGTAACCAAATAAACTTAGCTATAGGTATTCCCTGAACTGTAGATGTTCGAGTTATTGGCTGGTTCAACTGGAAATAGGCTAATCGGCTTACGGTTTGACACAGAAGATCTTAGGAACACGGGTCTCTGAGAATCGGTCAGGTCTAAAATTGAGTTAGATGGGATAGTTTTGGATGCAAAGCTGACCCTTCTTGAGAATTTGCTAAAACACGTCAATCTATACTAATTGCTGCACCGTTTACGGTCCAAGAAAATCCTAGTTAGTGCTTATATATATATATGAAGTTGATTTTTAAAACCTTGCAAAAATAGAACCACATTTTGTATTTCAAAGATTCACACCTGAACTCTGAAGACTTTAAATAGCTATAGCCAAATATCTTTGAAGAAATGTTTAAAAATGATGGGCAAGAATGGATCCCTCTCATGCAAATGTGAGTTGTTTAATGATAGAATTGCCCTTGATCATCAGTAACTACCTTTAAAATTGGTATGTGGATTGGGATCTCTTTGTTAAAATGAGTATTCTAACATATTATAATTTATTCAATTGAACAACTCAATCCATATTAATAAAGTGCTCATCATAAAATAATTATTTAATATAAAAAATTGCAATCTGACAACTAATTTTACTATTGATTAACGCAAATCCACACACGATGATAAGATTATCCCAACATATTAAGAATTTAATTCTTATGAATTATCAATTCGACTACAATTAAACCAACCAACGATGAATTGATATTTTCATTCTAAAAGTTCAAAATATTGTTTAGAATTAAACATGATCAGAAGATTGTCAAGGGGACACTGTACACGGTCTTGGAGCTGCACTATATAGCAAGATCCATACATGTTAATTGCAGGCCAGTTTGGCGTCGGTGTATTTGATACATATAAGCGAGACTGACTATAGGCAAAGGAGAATAATTAAAACAACAATAATCACTCTCCTGTCACGCCAAAACACCCCTGAAAACTGATAACTTGAGAGCTTTGGCAAAGAATAATATCTCAGACGGTGTTAGCCTCGATCTGTAAGACTGAGGAGGACATCATGCCAAAGTTCAATTTTTAACCTATCCCTTTTTTCTTTCAATCTTTATTTTTAAGGTTTTGAGCTTCTTCTGTAACAAAAAACGAAAGAATAATTACTCAGATGCCGTTTCCTAGTAATCACAGTATATCTACAGACAGGAGTGGAACTTTTAGATGCTTCACCAAGATGGTCAATGTATGATATATGTCCTCAATTTGAGGATGTGACAAACAGCCAACAAGAAACTCATGAACCACTCCATCCAAGCTAATCCAACTACATCCTGGTTGCTTCTTTACCCCTTTCTCTCTCATTTCCAACCTCAGTACTGACATATCACTCCAATTGCGATCAGAAGCAAATGCATTAGCCAACATTACATAGCCTGCAGAATTACTAGGGTCAGCTTCAACAAGCTTCCTAGAAACCTCTTGAGCCAATTCAACTCTGGAATGGAGCAAACAACCTCCAAGCAAAGCACCCCACACAAAATTATTAGGCTTGAAAGGCATGGAAGTCAGAACTTCCAAAGCTTCTTCTAGCATGTTCCCTCTTGCAAGGAGATCAATATAACAAGCATAATGTTCTAACTTAGGGGAAATTGCAAAGGTCATCATGATGTCCCTGAATATTTGACGTCCTCTCTTTAACAATCCAGAGTGGCTGCATGCACATAAAACACCAAGAAAAGTTCCAGCATTGGGTTTCAGGCCAAGTTCAGGCATTTTGTCCAAGAGCCTCAATGCATTTTCCCCTTCACTATTTATTGCAAGACCCATGATCATAGCATTGAACAAGACAACATCTTTGGATTGTGTTTGTTCAAAAACTTCCTTTGCTCTATCCAAACTCCCACATTTAGAATACATATCAATTAATGCTGTGGCAAGAATTCGATTTGATGCGATAGCACCCTTTCGTCCTTTACACATCATGTACTGATGAACCCACAGACCAAGATCCAAATCACCACTTTGAGCACAGGCTGAAAGCACGCTAACCATTGTAACATGGTTAGGTTCAGTTACTTGTTCTTCCATCATCATGCGGAAAAGAGCTAGACCCTCCAGAGATAAACCATTCTGAACATATGCATTTATCGTAGCATTCCAAGGAAGCACACTTCTTTTACCTGTAGAAGAAATCTGGTTAAATCTTTCTCTACTCATCTCAGTCATTCCCAATTTACCATATAAATATATGAGGACTGTATTAATTGAATCACGGCAAATTTCTTCAGGGTCAGTTTCATCAACAAGTTCTAAAAGGATGGCAACCCATTTCTCAATATTTGGTATCTCAAGATTAGAACATGCTGATAAAACACTGACCATAGTATCACTTTGTGGATGTATATTTTGCTGAATCATCAAACGGAAAAGATTCAAAACTTCTTCACTCTGACCCTTCTGAGCATAACCCCTGATCAACGAAGTCCAACGGCTAACCGCGGTTCTGTCAGGAATTTCATCAAACAGTTTTAGCGCAGATACCAAATTATTAAACCCTTTGGCATAGACTGAGACCAACCCGTTACTAACAAATGAATCACTGAGGAAACCCATCTTCTGGATTTGAGAATGAACTTGTTCAACAATACGGGCATCTTTGAACGAGGAGCATGCCTTGAGGAGGAAAGAAAAGGTTAAGTCATTGGGCAAAAGAGATCGTCGTTTCAGATCCTTGAACATGGAAAATGCGTGGGAAAATTGACCCTTATCAGCGAGGACTCTGATAATGGCATTGAAAGGGAAGATATTAGGATTTTGGAGTTGATGAAAAATTCGGAGAGAAACATGAGATGGTTAATGACCAATGAGACGCGTAGCGATCAAATTATCTTGATGGGCTCCTAGTTGATAAATGCGAGAATGAAGTTGAAGAAGATGAAATCGTGAAATGTGGCCCTGCAAGAGGGTAGAGATGTTTGTAAAGCTTGGGGATTCTGGATTGGAAGCGAGGGAGTGAAGAAGCCGAGCAACAAGGAAATGAAGTTGGAATTTTTGGAGAACAATAAAAGGTTGGGAGGGTGAAAGCATGTTTGGGTGATTCAAAAGTGCAAACTTTAAGGATCTCCGTAAACGTTAGATGCATATATAATATGCATGCTTAGCAACCAAATCACAGTTTCTAGCATAAGAAAATATAGGTACATACGTTCTAAATAAAGCTAAAAACAGAATCTGAGCGTGCAGTAATGAAAGCCTGATTTTTAGGTGGAAACAAGCAATTTCCAGTATCAATATCATCGTTGTCAAATTAACATCTAGTCAAACCAAGAGAGAACATTTTACATTTACAACAGTGAAGGCATGTTTCTTGTGCAAAAAACCATAGATCAATTCACCAATATGCTGTCATTCTTTGGATGCCTCTCTAATCCATTATCTAGTCAGTTTCAATGTTCGCCATTATAACAATGAATCAACATCATTCTCAAAGCTTAAGTCCTCATGTCCCGATGGAACTTTAGATAGTGGTCAATTGAAACCAGGGTGAGATAAGACTTGGATAGAAATTGAAGGCTCAAACTCTTTAAAAATAAATTAAAAAAAGAAATCAGAATACATGGCACGGTGGCAAGTAGGCATAGTTTTATTGACTAAGATTGAGGTTTGAACCCTAATTGCTGCATTATATATTTCATGATTCACCTTCCTTCATGAGACCTCAAGATGAGGTGGCTGGGTGCCCATGATAAAGATTATTAAAAAACAAAAACTTTAGATAGCAAAAGAAGGTAGGAGATTACATCTGACAATATCATTTTAACATAAAAGTGAGCATTAGTGGAGCAGCGAACTTCAACACTGAGCATCATTGAATCCAAATTACATCTTTTGTTGAACTATTAAGAATCCCAAGAGTGTGCCCTAATCACAGCTCATGAAGCATATGACTCATCACATGCTAGTAAACAGCATCGAGTCTAGTCGAAGATCGTCCAACAAGCAGGGATCAAGGCACAATTACAGACATATATGAGCTAGCTTAACTAAGATGATTATTTTGTCCTAGGTTTTGACCTTTGACTTCTTTCCCCCCTTTTTTTTTGGCCTTTTAAATTGACACGTCCTTTTCTTCTTCCTGCACAGTAAGAAGATCCTTAAAACATATATTTGAAAAATATATGAATTCATATAAAAAATTAATCATAAAATTAAATAGCAATATTTCGGCCATCCCAAACAGAGTTTTTGTTGGCAAAGAAAAAGAAGATCCCAAACAGAGTTTCCCCCCCTTTTTAAATGAATTCCAAACAGCGCTTTTAATATCACCGCCCCTTCCCCCAATATACAGCATGTAAATTTACGTTACGAATTCGAATTCAAATTGAAACTCAAACTATTAAAAGAATGGTTAAAAAAAAAAAAAGCAAAAACTCATTGAAACTTTCCCATATTTGCATACGGTCTCAAATGTATTGTACTCCCTCCATTTCTATATACTTCTACATCTCCAAAATATAAGTCCCCTTTCAAAAGTTATTTTTGATCTAAAATATAAGTTTTGTTTAATAATTTCTAGAGTATTGAATGTTATTTTTTCTATTTTTTTATTATCTGTAATTAAATATAAGAGAGATAATAGACTTTAAATGTAATGCATTAAGTAGGCATAATATTAGAAAATAATGTTTTTTTTATAAATTAAATGAGAAAAACTATCTTTCTTAGTTCATGTGCAGTAAATCAAATGAAACTTATATTTTGAATCAAAGAAAATATAATATATAAATAAATATTTTTTTTTAAATAGCACTCCCACTAATCCTTTTTATAAGAGATTTTTTTTAATTTTTTTTATCCTTAATATAAGATACTTTTGGAATTATTTGGATCATTAATTTTTTTTAACTAAAAATGTTATCTGCTTGAAGTTAACAATTAATATTAACGTGGATAATTACACTAATAATTAGTGAAATATTAAATGTCATTCTCTTGAAAAGAGGAAAGAGCACTATTAATGAACTTCATTGAATGGAATAATTTTGGAAAGTAATTGAAATTGTACACAAATTAATTAGGTTAACCATCTCTAACTAAATTTCTTAATATGTGTGAAATTAGTTAAAAACTTCTTTCAAGAGTTATTTTTAGTCCAAAATATAAGTTCTATTTAATAATTTCTAGGACATTAAATGTTATTTTTCCTATTTTACCATTATTTGTAATTAAATGTAAGAGAGGTAGCAGACTTTAAATGCAATACATTAAATAGCGGTACTATTGAAAAATAATGTATTTTTTTCTCAAATTTAATAAGCAAAACTATCTTTCTTAGTTTCTATACAATTAATCAAATAAGACTTATATTTTAGATCGAAAGAAGTAAAAGATATAAATGAATTTTTTTTAAATAGTACTTACTCCGATCCTTTTTGCAAGATATTTTTTAATGTTTTTTTGTCCTTAATATAAGATACTTTTGGAATTGTCTAGATTATTAATTTTTGTTTACTAAAATTGCCTTATACTTGAAGTTAACAATTGATATTAACATGGATAATTGCACCAATAATTAGTAAAATATTAAATGTCATTCTCTTGAAAAGAGAAAAAAGTGTTATTAATGAACTTCATTGAATGAAGTAATTTTGGAAAATAATTAAAATTTTTCACAAATTAATTCAATTAATCATCTTTAACTAAATTTCTTAATATGTATGAAGTTAGTTAAAAGTCTCTTATAAAAAGAATTGAAGTAAGCATAAGATACAGAAATATGTTGTTTGATGCATTTATTTCTTTTTCTTTTTTTTAATTTTAGAATTAGTTTTCATTAATTATAAGATAGAAGTATTGAATATTAAATATGTGCATTTTAAGAAACTGTTTTAAATTGCTAATGAATTTAATGCTCCCAACTACTTTCTTCGGTCCATATGAATTACTTATTTGTCTCTTATATGTGAAAATGGAGGGAGTAATTTCATAAACTAAAATAACTATTTTTTCCCCAAAAGAATTAACACAGCTATTTATAAATGATTATTAAAAAAGAAACATCCAATTCTAGTTATGTTAGATTCAAGGACATATATTTTTTTAGGTTTTTAAATATTATTTTTTATATTATTTATTATTTAATTTACTTTTAAATTTTATTTTTAATAATTACGTAAAATAATAATAATTGTAATTATTATTAATAAACTTTTGTCCCCCAAGTAAAATTTTCTGGTTACATCCGTTGGATTTCTATAAACCAACACAAGCTTTCTACAAGTGGTGCTTATGAACCAACATAACCTTTCACCAAGTGGTGGTTATAAACCAATGCAATCTTTCACCCAGTGGCAACTCATGATTATAAATGTAAACAACCTATTCATATTGAAGTGTATTAATTTATAAGGACATAATTAAGAGATTTTTTTTTCATTTCTTAAAATCTTCTTACACGTATTTTGGGCCCATCTACAAAGATGGAGCAGTGTGATTTGAATCGTTGACTTGATTCTTTCAATAATTAATAAATGCTGCCAAAAATACCAATAGGAACTGCAAAGGAGGAAGCAACATATAGAGCAAAAGACTAGCACAAATGTGTTTGGTAATGAAATGAATATGCGTTGCGTAAGAAAGGTTTTGGTGTTATGCATTACTCTTTTAAATAAAACTGAGTGGTGAGAAATGTTAAAAATAAAAAGCTAAGGGTAGATATTGATTTATTGAAATCAATGTAAATGCTTCATTGATGAACTGTGTAGAAAAGGAAAGCTATAACAGTTGCCATTTACATGCTAGAATGAATGTTGCACATCAAAGAATGTGGATTATATTCTAAAGGACTTGAATATAAATCCATTAATTCCATCCAAGACCCTCCTTAACAAGTTTTCTGTCTTTAAAACTTTAGGGGTACCTTGATTTTGTTAATAGAAAAATGAAGCAGGAAGCCAAAAAAGCCTCTCCAAATAATGGAAGTGCTATCAAGCATTTCTCAACTTTTGTTGCCATATAAATTAATTCTACAAAATGTGTATCAAACGGGTAAATTCTTTATTTTTCTCATTCTAAAAATGTAAGCTCAATCTTGAAGTAAAACTTTGTAACTTATTTTGTATGGCTAGAAATTTGAACTAAGCTCCTATTCTATGTGTAACTAACTCAAAATAATCACCACCAATTGACAATTTGTCTTGTTCTTCTTGAAAATCAATGTATATGAGATCACTTCTCTTGAGGACCCTATTTTGGGAAATTAAAAGAGACAAAGGACATCAATGTAGAAGTTTGATTCAAACGGGTTAATTGAACTAGAACCCAATCAAAATTTATCTAAAAACATCTAACTATAGAAGATATCACAAAAGTAGATTAAACTTTTAATAAGTCGGGTATATTCTCAAAAAAACACAAAGAACTAGTGAAAAATTCACAAATAAAAAATATTCTAAATTGATTGATTCGTAGAAAAATGTTACAATAGATGGTCTTAAAATAGAGAAGTAAAATATTAATTCATACTGTGACTTTTATCTCAATTAGATAAAGATAAATTTTATCTAATAGAATTATAACTAAATTAAATTATATGTAAACCTATGATTAGTCTCTTTGAATATAAATAGGAAATCACAAATTATTTATCCTGATTTAAATTAAATAAATTCAAAAAAGAATAAAATAATTCAAATAATTCAAATAAAATAAAAAAATTAAAATAAAATATAATTTATGACTTGAATCTCTAAGGGTTTTTTTATTTTTTAATTTTTTTAAATTGTCAAGTTATATCAATTACTTTCACTTTCCCAGCACCCCTAAGCAATCATGATAATTTCTACTGTTTATTCTCTGATTTCAATAAGCACAAGACACAATGAGAAACATCCATATAGAACCACTTATTATATATTTTTAAAGTTTTTATCATATTGTAAAATTAATTAATTCTGACAACATTATATAGTTGATTAATTTTATAATTTTAATTTTTTTAAACACGTGTATTTAAATTTATTTATTCTCAATTTTGTTATCATATTATGAAAATCATGTAAGTTTGATCGTATTATAAAAATTATTAATTTTACAATTTGAAAATTACTCAAAATTTTTAATTTTTTGAAGTAAAAATTACGTGAGTGTGATTTAATAATAGGAGGGGTAAATTAGTAAATATGATTTATGTTAATAGATTTTTTTTAATTATTAGATATCATTTTTAGAATGTTTTAAGAATATTCTTAATGGTGTTAACATATTAATCAAAGTGTTAGTTTTTAAAATAGATGAGAGTTTTCTATAATTAAGGTAAAATAAAAGAGAGATTAATTAGAGTATTTTATTACACACCCATATAATAAGATTTAAATAAGTAGTTAGCTCAGAATAGTGCAATTGAGCTCAAACTCCATGCAAAACATAACATTGTCCTATAATCTAATTGTTATTTTCCCTTTTAACACTATCTAATTTATAGTCAATCCGGAAAGTTACGAACTTCATTCCTCACCAACTTGATTGCCTTTACAATTTTTAATATAATTATGATATGGTTATTAAAAATATAAATATTATTTACGTAATATGAATCATCTTCATGTTCATACCAAATTAATTATGTAGTATAAGAGAGATGAAATAATTAGAAGTTACCTCACGCTATTCTATCTATCTATTTATATTAGCTTATAAGAATAATATTAGAAAAAAGTTATAATTTATTTCATTCTATTTATTTTATGATCATTCCTAGATAATGATGAAATTAATAGGATCGGACTTGGGGTCTCGCTACCTACCATGGTGTGATAGGATTTTTTTAATTATTTTAATTTAAAATTTATAAATAAAAAATATACTTTTCAAGAATCAGGCATTTATGTATTTGTGTAGTTTTAAATTTTTTAATGTACTTTTTCTCAGTTATTGTACAAATATCATTTTTCTTAAGAAAAATATCAAGAAGATAAAGGTATATTTAAAAAATTATTATAAATAACTCAAAAAATAGAATTTTTCTGGATTTTGTTTAGGCAGAACTTCACAAGTTAAGCTTAATTTTATGCAAACTTGCATCCTTTTTTTGAACCAAGCAAAAGCGATTGTTCTACTTTTCCAAAAAGTTAAGCTTCCCCACCTTGTTTCTTCATATCAAGGTTCTTATTGAAACTAGGTTGATGGTTCAGGTGAATAAAAAATTGAAATTATAAAATTATAAATTAATTTTAAAACATAAACTGCTAATGATTTTTTTAATTTTTAATGCCTATTAAAAATGACAATAGCTATCGAGATATTAAGGGATAAGTAATAGTTATTCTAAAAGCTAAATATTTTCAAAACAAACTTCTTATTTTGATTAAATTCTAAACATATATTTGTTTTCAAATAATATAAATGTAAATTTAATAAACTAATGAAAATAAATAACAGTTGATAAATCTTAAATTTATAATTATCTAAAACAAAAATTCCATATATTTAAATAATAAAATGATCAAAACTGCTATCTGCTATCTTCTTCAAATACTTATATATTAAAATAATGTAAAAAAAAAACACTAAACTGATTAACCAATCACGCTTAATCATCCAACTAGTTAATTATCAAACATTTAAATTTAAATATCTATTAAACTTAGAACCTTAATTTATCTAAAATGTTAAAAATTCTTTATCCATTAGTTTAATTAATTAGTAATTATCTTTATCCTTCAAATTTATTCATCTGAGAACTTGAACACCTATATAAGAAACGACACATGCATTGATTTTCAAGTCAAACTTTACGTTAAGCTTTCTTGTCAGAGATCGGTGAAGAACACCCTACAATCAAACTTTGGTCACACATCAGGTACTCCTTCTTCTTGCTGGCATTAATAAATTGGATCCTTCCAACTTAAAAATCTGTAGCCCAAAAAATTGAAGATATCTCCAATCTGCTTATAACTGTATATATCAAACTACTTGCCATTTATTTATATAAAATATTTACTCTATTTAGGTGACTTTTTTTTTGTTCTATTTGTTAATTGTTAATTTTAATTGATAGTTGTCTATTCAAATATATATTCAATTTGAGAGATCTCCTAATTTTTACATAGAATTACAAAACTTCTTTTATCTCTGCAGGTTGTCACACTTTTCTCTGATTTGCGTTTTTTTTTTTTACTGCAGTAGGTAGTTTATTCTATTTGGATAGCAATGGAAACAAATACTCGTTCTTCTCAGGATGCATCTGCTTCTAGTTGGCCTCCCACTGAGCTTTTTTCAAATCCAGAAAACCACCAGATTGGGAATCCTATGTCGTCGGAAAACAATGGTTTCTTGTTGACCAATCAACGAGGAAATCAAAGTTATCCTAACAACATAGGATCTAACGAACATATGGATCCCAGATCCTTAAATTTATTGGAGACTCAGTTGCAGAGGCTAAGAATTGAGAATGCAGTAAGTGGACAACAACATGGTAATAATACAAACCAGCAAACCCTAGCTGGACCTTCTGGGATTGGAACAAGCCATGTTTATAATCCTTATTCTGAAAAAAAAATGTTGATGGGACGACAGAGATACAATAACATAACATCACTGGAAACTGTGAGGGGAAGAGTGGTTTCGATGTCGAAAGAGGAACATGGAAGTGAGTTTCTGGTGAGAAAGTTGGATGAGAGAAACCCTGAAGATATAAAGTTCATAGTAATGGAGGTGGTGAAGAACTTTCATGAATTGATGATGGACCACTTTGGGAATCGTGTGGTTCAAAAGATTTTTGATGCAGTCAATGTGAATGAGATGACCCGCCTTGTTGATTTGATCATTATCAATAAGCACAAGTTTCGGACGGTCTGCAATCACCGTGTTGGGTATGTTGATTTTATTTTTTTTAAAAAAACCAGACTGCTTTTATTTTATTTTATATTTTATTATCACCTTCCATAAATTTCGTTAGACTTATATAAACTTTTCATTCATTTTTTTTAATTTTTACAAACTTATTTTATAAACAAAAGAAAATTAAATAAATTTTTTTTATTTTTATAAATACATAAATTTTAGATTTAGTTATCTTAAATTTTAAGAAAGCTTGGGGAATAATGATAGGATGGGGTATGAGTAGTGTATAGTTTTTATACTACTAGATGTATTGTGTAAATTTTTAAAATAGAAAAAAGTGTATAATTTTAATAAAAAAATTAAAAAATTGTAATTAAAAAATACATAATTTTGATAAACTTTTATTTTTTTAAGAATTGCTTTTGACTTTTTCTTAATGGACTGCAGAACTAGAGCTATACAAAACATGATAGATCATTTTACGACTGAAAAGCAGTTAGATCACTTTACAAGTGCTTTGATTGGGGTCGTGGTCGGGTTGGCCACATCCCAATATGGTGGTTATGTCATTCAACACTGCTTGAAACTTTTTCCCAATTCTCTTTCAAAGGTAATATCTACTCTCGTCATCCTTAATTTTTCCTACATTAATTTACTGAATTTTTTATGATAAATATAATTGGTTTCTATTTTTTTTTCCCAATTTTATCGTTTTTAAAATTTTTTTAAATCAAGTAGTTAAAATAATCTTTTTATATAATCCACATTATTATTATTATTATGGATGCAATCGATCTTTTTTGTTTAATGAATTGAAACGTCCCTTGTTAATTTCAGGCTATTATGGATGCAATGGCAGTTGCATGTATTCCTATTGCCACAGACAAGGTTGGGTGTTCCGTTATACAGAGATGTCTATCCAATGCTGAGCTACAATCTTCCTTCCTCTTGATTCATGCAGTTATCTTTCACGCTTTAGTCCTATCACAAGACCTATATGGGTTAGTACGTATTTATCTCTTTAATATATTTCTCCAATTCAACTATATATATATATATATAATTACACTATAAAATGCATACATATTTACTTCCTCCGGTCTTTTTTATTAGTCACATTATAGAAACTTTTTATGATCCTAAATGTAAATCACCTTCTATGAGTTTTTGGAGTATGAATTACTTTATTTCATAAATACCTTTATTTAATCATGAGAGAGAATGTTGGTTATTTGAATTTATAGTATTTATTAGAGGATAAAGATAAAAAACATATTAATTTTAAGACAATTTTAATTATATAACAAACTTTTTTGGTTTTAATGAGTTAGTTAGAAGTGACTTACATTAAGGACTGGAGGGAGTATAAGCTAATTATGTTAATGTTGTGATCCACAGGAACTATGTGGTGCAGTATATAATTAATTTGATGATGCCCACATTAAATACAAAAATAGTATATCAACTTCGAGGCAAATACGTTGAGTTGTCTATGGACAAGCATGCGAGCAATGTGGTGGAAGGTCTCTTGCGATTCTCAACTCAGGATGATGTTGTTATTATGGTTCAAGAGCTCATGAATAGCCCTTGTTTTTTGTATCTTCTTCAAGACCCCTATGGCAATTACGTTGCTCAGAGTGCCTTTCAATCTTCTACTGTTAGACTCATCTCTTCCTATCAAAATAAATGTTTTCCTAAATTCATACTCTTATATAGTCATCTCCCTATGTGTGTGTGTATATATATATATATATATAATATGATATAATTTGTGGATATTAATTTTTTTTTCTTATGGAATTGCAGGGAGCTCTGCGTAACATGCTAGTGAACAAAATTTTGCAACATGACAAAGATCTGATCACTGATCCGTTTGGCCAAAAGGTGTTGGAATTTATCAGTGGAGGCAAATTTGGTGCACAATTTTGAATGAATTTGCAGGGATTAGGAAAATAGATTTGGTGTACATATGTAAAATTGGAAGTGCATCCCATGTCATTTATGATGTAATTAATTTAATTGTATTATTTGATTTTGTTTTTTAGTATATAGTTATAACGTATCACTTTATACTCATCGATATTGCTTCAAATTTTGATAGTGAAATATGTGGCTATTTTAGAATTTTTAAGGTAAAATAGAAAAATAGTCTCATAAATAATGGTAAAAATATAATGCTTTTGCATTTTTTTTTCGAATGATCTTTCTTTGTCAAGAGGAATGAATAAAGATTTTATTTATAAATTGTTATAAACTTTTTATGGTTTATTTTAAAATTTATGCTATAATTTTTAGAATATTCAATATTATTTTTTTAAAATAAATTGATTTATTAATTATACATTTAAATAATTATATAAATAATATTACATACATATAAATATTTTCATACCATTATTCTAAAATTTTAAAAATTATTATATATTTCATATTGTACAATATCATATTCGACATATTTAATCATATCAATGTTACATAGATGCATAATTTAGACTTTAGATAAGTTCTTTTTCGTACAAATTATCTAAAATTCATTATTATTGTGTAACATTATCAAACTAAAATGAGGATAGTTCAGATAAGTATATTAGTAAGTTTATATGTCGTCTATTTATTAGTTGGCATGTGGTGTTCAAAGTTCTATGGTTTAGAGAATTTTTTTTCGTCAGTAATTTCTGAACTATTCTTATAAAATTAGTAGCAAAATTACCTAAGCGAAATAACAAATCAATTATGCACAATAACAAAACTTTGAACTTCCAAATCACACGAGAAGTTCTTAGGTATTCATAGAATACCACTTCACTTTTACTCTATCCAATAAAAATATAACAACTCAATTCTTTTTAATCCTACATGTCATGTTCTCTCTCCAACAAAGTTATACTTTTTTAAAAAAAAATTGCCTCTTACTCTATCCAATAAAAATATAACAACTCAATTCGTTTTCTCATATTCCCTCTCATTATGACTCTTACTGACCAGGGAAATATTTAGGTTTACCAATTCTATGGGGTAGGTCAAAAGTAGAGAGTCTTGCATTTGTTAGGGATTGAGTTCGAGATAAGATATAAGGGTAGAAGGTAAATTTTCTTTCATTAGCAAGAAAGGAGGTTCTGATAAAGGTGGTAGCAAATGCAATTCCAACTTTTCCAATGTTGTGGTTGCATCAGGGGAAATAGGGGGAAAATTCACTAGATAGCATGGAATAAATTGGTAGTGGTAAAAAAGGAAGGGGGTTTTGGGATTTAAAGATTTTCAGTGCTTTAACTTGGCTCTATAGCTAAAGAACATGGAGGGCACTCAACTCTTCTAATGATTTATGGGTCAAATTGCTTGAGGGGTTTTATTTTCCTCATGACGATTTTTTGCAGGCTGAGAGAGGAGTGAGGCCTTCATGGGCATGGACTAGTCTATTGGCAAGAAGAGATGTATTGAAGCAAGATCTATGCCGGAGAGTGGGCGATGGACGTGACATTTTATTTTGGAAGTCCCCTCGGGTGCCTAATTTACCAAGCTATTGTATCTCAAATGTGCCAGCACAATCTGGTATACAAATTTTGAGGGTAGTAGATTGCTTTACAAATAATAGATGGGACTTATGGGTAGTGGAAGAGTGGATTTCCAAAGAGCAAAGGAGTAAAAACCTTAAAATTCCAATTGTGCTAGGGAAGCGAGATTGCCTAATATGGATAGGGAATAGAAATGGTATTTTCACAGTGAAGAAGGCATACCAATTGCTAAAGTCCAGAACTATCACTGAGTCCCACTCGCGGCCTGAACCATCTCTTAGGGTGCCCAATCGGCTAAGGCAGGAAATATAGAAGCTCAACGTACCTTCAAAAGTTCAGCACTTTGTTTGGAGAGCATGTAAAGGGATCATAGCCACAAAGGAGAATCTATGCAAAAACAATGTGATTCCTCTCCTCAATGCCTTGTGTGCCTCAGGTATGATGAATCTAGAGAGCATTTATTTTGCACTGTGAATGGACAGAAAGAATGTGGTTTGGATGTGGTTTAACTATGGATGTCAATGACCAAAACTGCGCTAGATTTGACTGTTGGATGTTGGAAGTTTACTGAGTACTATTTTGAATGAGGATGATAAGGCTGTGCTTGTGATGTTGCTCTAGTTTATATGGAAAGCTAGAAATGGATTAATTTTTCAACAAAAACAGCCTAATCCAATATGGGTTATTGAACAAGCTAAGGGGTATCTTAATGAATTCCGGGCAGCAAACTTAAGGGTGAATACTCCTCAGAATGTTTTAGAAGCAAACAATGATGAGATTGCTAGATGGATACCACCCCTAGATGGAACACTGAAGGTTAATATAGATGGGAGTTATGGAATCATAGGCATATAGGGGTTGGAATTGTTTGTAGAAATCATGCTGGCTAGGTTGTAGTGTCGATCAGTTACTCAGGAGTGGCTAACTCCAGTCCTATGGTGGAGGCCTTACGTTTACAAAAAAGGCGTTCAAGTGGCTATTCAGAGGGAAGGGAGGATTGTTATCTTTGAATCTGATAGTCAAGAGCTAATTGCGGCCGTAAACAAAAAACGTATATGCCCAGATTGGCGGTACTTAGCATGGTGGACAATATCATTCGACCAATGGATAATATCCCACGGTGCACTTTCTGGTGGATACCACATTCGGCTAAAAAGGCAGCCGATTGGCTTGCCAAATCTACCAACAGGAGGATGTGCTCAATTATTTGGGAGACCCCGTCCCCTTTTCTCAGTTTATTGTATTAATTATGATGCTGGATTTACTGGTTGATAGTTGGACTCCGTATTTGACCTTTTTTCTTTCATGAAATGAATTTTCTGTTTGTAGGCCAAAAAAAAAAATTAGACTCTTACTGGCCATCTTTTTCCTTTGCTCTCTAGTCTCTCTCCCTTATCCTTCCTTCCTCCATTAATTATGGCAATTATGAGATTTTGACACCTAAAAACTTAAAGTTTTTGGCCATCGACATTCAAATCTTTTTAATTTTGGGCAGATTGAGAGTTACTCCCTTCGTTCCTTAATAAGAGGGATAAAAGACAAAATCACATAGATTAAGGGAAGTAATAAATTTGTCTAAAATATAAAATAGTTTCCAAAAACACTCATATTTAATATTAATAACTTTTACATCATGCAATTAATACAAATAGAAAAATACTATATTAATTAGGGTTATTTTTAGAAAAAAGTTATTAAATACACCATACAAACCCCTTTATCCCTTATATTTTAAAACATAAAAATTTCTCCAATTGTCCCTTATATTAAGGTACGGAGGGAGTATATTTTTATACCATGTTTTTATCCATTTTTTGGTCAAAGATTGATTATTGATTTGTTCTCTGGCTTCTGTCTCATTTTCAAGGTAAGGAATTGTCACCGGAGCACCATTACCACTATGTTGAGATGGATTCCCTCACACCCCCCCCCACCAAAAAAAAAAATCCCTATCAATCACAAAGCTCTTCTTTTAAATATAAATTCTTCCTTTTCACCCAAGGACGAGTTTTTTTTTTCTATGCTTGAACCAAGGACGAACTTGAAGGAGATTGAAAGATTGAACCAAGGTGGAGAGAGAAATTGATTCTGGATGCTAGATACTTGAAGGTTGAGACATCGGTGGAGTAAGGATATAGAGAACACGCCATCTTTTTTGACTTTTCTTGGCTTATATTTCTTTGTGGTTATAATGGTAAATGTCAAGAAAAATGGGGTGGAGATGCGTGAAACGTCTTGTTTGTGGTTGTTAAGCTGTTACTATCTTTTGCGGTTAAACAAATAACTGTAAAAGAAACTTGATAGTTTATTTTGAATGGGCTTCATTCATGTTTTGAGTTCAAAATGCAAACAAAAATCTAATTTAAAAAAATAAATTTTTTTTTTTTAAAAACATGTTCTTTTGTGGTTTTATATGTAATTGCAAAGGAAGTTACTTTCCTTTGCGGTTATAATTTTTAAACTCAAATTCAAAAAAAATTTCATGTTTTCCTTGTGCCTTACTCTGTCCCAACTGGCAATTTCGCATCGAACTCCCTCTGAAAACTCTATTATGCTCGTCCTCTTCCCTCCATCCACTGTTTGTTGACGTCGTCTGAGCTCTCCCTTCTAGCCACCTTTTTCATTGTCGTCACTCGATCGAGGCCTCTCAACAGTACTCCACCATTTGGCCACAACTCTTCTTCAGTTGCGAAATCCCCTCCCTTCATTTTGTTCGAAGCCAGAGAACCTACTACATTGCCCAAAACTCCAAGGTTCCCATTCATCTCCCACCACCTCCGTTGTGTTTGGTGTAAGCTCTCGCCCTCCAAGGTACCTTTTTTTGTTTTTTTTTGTTTGGAATTCTGGCTATACGAGTTTGGGTGTTCTATTCTTCACTTCTCCGTTCTCCTTGCAGCCATAATATGTCATTGTTATTCTCATGAGGCAAGGAAGATTTCCTGGGTTGATTTAAGGTTAATTAGTAGCTAGATTTTTTTTACTCCCATCTCTCATACGAGTTTATTGTGTTTGCCCCTTTATGTCTGGTCCAATAGCTAGATTTTGTGGTTAATGTAGATTCATGATCTAACGCATGAGCATGAGGGGCTTAGTTTGTATATGAATATGATGAAGTCAATGTAGGAATGGTGAAGTGTTTAGTTGAGTTGTCATTTCTGTTTGTTATTTGGCTTCTTGATTTTCATTTACTGAAATTTCAGCTCTCATCTCTCTTGATTACGTTTGGCACTCTGCTTTGAATTTGGTTAATGAATGGATCATGTCTTTGTACAATGCCTAAGTTTCATAGGATTTAGAAAATCAATTAGGATTTAGAAATGATGATTAGGATTGTTTATAATAATTTCATGGATCATATGATTATTTATTTTTCAATACACAAACAAGCATGCCTAATTATACATATAAGGCAGTAATATATAAGGAAACATAATAGGAAAGCTCGATTATAGCAGACCAATTTAAGCCAACTTTTTAACCTTAAACCACACCTATCTTGAGAAATAAATGATTAAAAGGGTAATATTAGTCTGCTAGCTAGCTAGGCATCGTGCAACATGGTGCTGTATAGGGCTCAGAGATAAAAAAGGAAGCTTGGAGTAACCTAGTAACCACCGGTCTAATGGCCATAACTGATAACTTCCTAAGTTCTTTACATTCACACTTAATAACCACATGCCTCAAATTGTAATGGAAAACCCATTTGGATTCCTTTTAGAACCTGTTTGGTAGGAAAGAAAGATGGGTAGGGAAAAGGAATGAGTAATATTCTCTTATTTGAAATGTGTTAATGAGGTTTCTATGGGAAACCTTCTTTCCCTTATGGGAAACTTGTTTTGCCTTATATGTATAATTGGTTAGGATTGGTTATGAGATGTTTTATCCTTCTCAATTTCTGATGAAAATTGGTTAGGATTTAGAAATGATGTACATTCTGATGAAATTTGGTGACTTCGATTTGTTTTTGCAAGGTTGTCATCTTGAAAATTTGGCTAAAACATACTTACTCTAGAAGTTAGTATTGTCATGTTTTATTTTGCATGGTTCTATATATCAATTGGTTTGAATTTCTGGTTCTTTTCTATTTTGTATTGGTTTTGGTTCTAAAATTTGTCACGTAACTTCGGATATAGGAACACATAGTCATGAGCATGCTTGTAGTGGTAGCTATAGGACAAGTGGCATGGTTAAAGTTTTTTGGTCATGATTTGCTTGTAAGTTTTTGGTTTGCTTATTAGCTAGATTTCCTTGATGTTTATGTATAAAACTGTAGGAAATTAACTTAGCTTGTACAATGCTAGCTTAGTTTTAGATTTCACTATGGATGATCATGGATGCTGAAACTGGTCTGCTCTGAATTTTGAAGGCTATTCTAAAAACTTCATTTGGTTACTTGTGTTATGCGTAATACAAGTAACTATTGTATGGATGCTAAAACTGGTCCATTCTAGATTCTGAATGTTGTATGTAATATAGAGAGGACAAAACCAAATGAACAGTATATTTTAAAAAAATGGCTTTCCTTTGCAGTTGTATACTAGAAATGCAAAAGAAAGTGATTTTTTTTTAGAAAAAATATTACTTTCTTGTGCTCATAAAGGAAAGTGTGGACAAGTAATAATTAAAAATATATATAAACTTTTTTTGCAGTTACATGAAAAAAATTGCAAAGGAAAATGCACTTTTATTTGTGGTTTTTAAAACAACTGTAAAGGAAAGTGTTGTTTAAATAAATTATTTAAATATAATAAATTACTTTTCTCTACAGTTGTAACATTCAACCGTAAAGTAAAGTTTACTTTTCTTTGTGGTTAAAAACCACAAAGAAATTTTCCTCAATGTTCGATTTCTTTGTGATTATGAACCGTAAAGGAACATTTGTTTTAACCGTCAAGAAAGCCATTTTTCGGTATAGTGGTCAGTGTTGTTGTTGAGATGTCGATGTAGGAAGTGAGAGAAGTTGAATAGCCATCGGCTGTCGGTGACTTGTGGGATAAATGAAGGAGAGAATGGGCAACTCAGGATGCTAGGGCTTTTTCTTTGAGAGAATTTATCAAAAAAATATAAAATAGATCAATGCCATACAAGATTAAAATGATGTCACATGAGATTAAAATGATCTAACATGGTTCACTTTTATTGGGAAGAGTACAAATGATATGGTTCTCTGGGTTATGGATCCTCGGTCTCACAACATGTGACTATTTTTTTTTTAAATATTAGAAAATCCAACCATTGAAAAATTTATTTGAAAAATATTAAAATCTTAAATACTTTTTAAGACTACAGATTTTTATATTTCTAATAATATATTGTTAAATTTTAGGAAAATAATAACATAATTCTTTTTCTAGATTTTGTGTCTTGATATATACATATATTTTCACAGGTTTAATTGTTATGAAGATAAAAATCTTAATAAAAAAGTTTAATTTTAACTTAAAAACAGTGCCTGTATATCCTCTACCAATTTAAAATTCTAACTGAGGGTTGGAGCTTATTTTTCCGAAGAATGAGCTTATAGCTAGGTTCAACAGAGTCAACTTCATGCGTTTTATCCCTTTTATTTTATTTGGAATTGGAACTTGATGGAATTAGAGGGTGTTCACTTGCCAAATGGTCAAAGCAAATCCTTGACGGCCACTATGGAAGTGGTTACTTAAATTGTATTTTTCTCTATTTTCTTCTGGAAATAGATATATTTTTATTGGAACATTGTCACTACAAAAAATTTGACTTTCGGCAGCGACAAAAATCGCCGCTGAAAAAAGGAATGTCGCCGCCAAAAGTTTTCAGCGGCGACATTTTTGTCACTACCATGTCGCCGCCACAAATCTCGTTACCGAAAGTTTGGCGACGATAAAAATGTCGCCGTCAAAAGTTGACATTTAGTGGCGAAAAGAGTTGTCGCTGAAAATATAAATTGTCGCTGCCAAATACTTTCGTCTCCAAGCCAAACATTTAGTCGCCGCTGAAAATTTATTATTTGGCGACAACATTTAGTCACCGCTGAAAGTCGTTTGGCCATGTCATCACCATGTCAGCCACTGGACCCCGCCACGTCACCACCATCGGACCGCCGCCACCGGACCACCGTCGCCGGCCGACCACCACGTCACCACCGCCATCGGACTGCTGCCGTCGAACCGCTGCCGCCAGACCGCCGCCGCGTCACCACCGCTGCCGGACCGCCGCCACGTCACCTCTCATATCACCACCACCACGTCATATATTTGTTTCAAATGTGCGTCCACCTTGGTTTGAACCCATGTCCTCTTGCTTGCAATGCCTTTGTGTTTACTTTTTTGCCAGTTGAGCTGAAATGCACCTGCAGTCTTTATATAAGATATTAAATATATATTGTTTATCTACACACTAATACACACATGTATATTTATAAATCAATATTATTATTAAAAAATACACATATATTTTATTTTCAATTATTAATATCGTTAAATATTTTATTTATATACATATATATTTATATTTATATGAATATTTATATTATATTTTTTTATTTTATGTTATGACATATCATATAATATATCATATATATCATATATTATATTATTTGATAAGTTATATTATATATATATATGCTTAATATATATATAATATAATGTAATAGAAAATTGTTAAAAAATCATTAAAATAAATATTATAATTTTGATTGTCATATGATTTTAAAAAATGCAATAAATTCAATATATTATAATTCAGATAATAAAAAATAATTAGAAAGAGTGAGAGGATGAGAAAAACAGAATTAGCCAATATTTATTTTCTAAATATTTATTTATTTTTTAGGAAAATATATTAACAACACATAATCCTTCTTTCTCTACGTGATATTACTTTATTAGACATTTATATTATGAGAAAATATCCACACTACCAACATCTATAGGAGTTTAGGCTGAGAGTCTCAATCATAGTATGACAGATTATTCTCTTGGACTAACTATTGATAATTGCCTTAGTACATTATTACTTCATCAAAATTATTATTGGTAATAAATAATATTAATATTAATTTATATATTAAAAATATTAGAAATTAAATTAACCTAATAAGAATTCCTCCAAATATAGGGTTAATCACATTAAATAATTAGGGATTAGTTTATCTTTCTAATTTTTTTTTTGGAGTTATCAATCCCTTTATGAATTAAAAAAATTATCCTAATAAGAATAACATATTTCATTAATTAGGATAAGGAAAAGTAAAAATAAATATAGATAGAATTCAATATTCAACATTTCAAATCTTTAATCTCCGATAGGGATAAAGTACTTTCAAAATGTCCAGAATATTTTACATGAAAAAATAGTAAACTACTTTACCTTTAAATAAAGATACTAGATAATATAAAATATATATTAAATATCTAATTACTTATAATAAAAATGTATAAATAAAACACAATTATTATTTTAATATGTTATTTATTAATTTTTAAAATGAAAATAGCAAAAATTCACAAAATTAACTTTGGCGGCGACATTAAAAAGTCGTCGCTGAAAGCCTAACTTTCAACGGCGACTTGTTTAATCGTTGTTGAAAGTTAGTTTTTCAGCGGCGACCTTTTTCAGTTGCCGCTGAAAGACGAACTTTCAGCGGCGACTTGTTTAATCGTCGCTGAAAGTCCGTCTTTCAGCAGCGACTTGTTTAATCGCCGCTGAAAGTTAGTCTTTCAGCGGCGACCTTTTTCAGTTGCTGCTGAAAGACGAACTTTTAGCGGTGACTTATTCGATTGCCGCTGAAACACTGACTTTCAGCGGCGACTCTTTTTGGTCACCGCTGAAAGTGTGTTTTCAGCGGCGACTCTTTTAGTCGCCGCTGAAAGACGGACTTTCAGCAGGGACCTTTTTTGGTTGCCGCCGAAAGTCGTCACTGAAGATCTATTTTTTTGTAGTGTGTCCATCTTCTTATTGTTAAGGTTTATCCATCTGAGTAAATTTCAAGTGACATTTCTTAGTAGAATTTTGTAATATATTTCAAGAAATACTCATTCTAACGTTTTTTTTTAATTATAAAGGACAAGCTTAAAGCTTGAATACGACACTTCACAAGTCAGGGAGTTCTTCTATTCCAAGGTGCTATGTATTCTAATGTTTCTTTTATCAGGCATTATTTTTTCCTACATTAGGGGAATTTCAATTTGAATTACTATTCACTTCATATTATTTTCTTCATTTAATATTAATATTCAATAAAATAACAAAAATAAAAATTAATCTTTTGGCTCGTAATCTATTTAATAACGGCAAGGTTAATCCCTCAATTTTCAGAGTGTTAGCAAATTAATTGCTATGAGTGCCCGTGGCAAGGTGGAGATAGATGTTGATTCGGTAGATGAAATAACTAACTTGGGAGAGACGTGGGAAATTGATACTGGTGTAGATTAAATATTTAGTTCTTGAACTTTATTTTGATTTGTAATTTAGTTATTAAATTTTTTTTAAAAAAAGACCATCCATCCTCAAAATTTGCTTCTGTTATTGCTGTGTGATACGTGGCAAGACAACATTAACAAATTAGTGATATGGCAGGTGGTTTTGTGAGGTGGGCATCATGAATACGTTTTCTTTTTGAATGTTTGGAAACTAAATTACAAGTAAAGTTCAAGGATTAAGGTCCCGTTTGGTTGGAAGAAACATGAGGGAGAGTGTGGGAAAGGAGACATATTTCTTGGGATGGGGACGTTTGGTTGGTGACAGAAAGGAAGAAACGGTACCACCATGGGAGAGAAAGAAAACAATATAGAGAGGTGGTTTGAATGTTTGATAGAGATGAAGTCGGCGAGAACAGCAACTTTGAGGATGAGTGGTGAGCAAGTGAGATCGGCTCTGCGGATGGGAGGAGAAAGATGGTGAATTGTGAACAATCTAGATGATGAGTAATTTTAATTTAATCTAATCTAATTAATATAACAATTAAAATTGTATTTGTTTGTTTTAAAAATATGCAGAAATATTATATTTGTTTTATAAGTGAATCTTTTATAGATATGGAAGGAATAGTAAGATCAATTTGTTTTAAAAATTTAAAATTGTATTATTTAATATACTTATTAGATTTTTTTAAAATATTAAGTATATTAGATTTTTTAAAAGTTAGTTTGTTTTAAAAATATAACACTAATTTCTCCTGTGTGGCAGAAATATTAGATTTTTTTAAGGATTAAAAGTGTATTTTATTTATTTTAATATCATTGTTATTTTTTAAAAAATAAATAAAAAATAAAATAGACATTTTTTAAATAAAACAAAGTTATCGTTTTATTTATTACCATTGTTTTATTTATTTTAACTAAGGGCATTTTTGGCATTTTAAGTTTGTATTCTCCTCCCTTCTCTATTTTTTGTACTAACCAAAAATTTTCTTTTCCATTAAATATCTCCCATTTCCTTAACTAACTAAAAATATTTTATAATCATATCTCTTATTTCCTTTCTGGATCTTCCCTTTCCTTTCTTTTTTTTTTAAATTTTCTTTCAACAAAACAAACAGGGCCTTAAATGTTTAGTCCACATTAGCATCTGTTATCGATATGTCCAAGTCAACTACTTCGTTAATCACTTGAGCAATGTCTCACCTCCGTTGCCATTGGATTTAACGGTAATCTTCTTTGAGAAGCTTTGATATCCGACAAATTATTTAATTATATACTCTTCCTAGTCTCATAATAGGGTATTTTGTAAAATAACCTTTTTGTCAATATCACAAGGTGTTATGTACAACTTTTTCCATTTTTACCCCTATCATTACTCTTTGTCAAATATTCATCAAAGCTCCCTATATCTAATAGTCATGATAATGGAGCATTTAATAAGATTAAAATTGGAAATTTTGGTTCTTCACAAATTTAAGATGTTTCTAGACTTTTCTTATTATATGTACATTTTATACAAAACATCATTTATTTGTATATATATGGGCTCAGAGTATACTGGGTTGGAATATAAATACCACATCATTTTGATATTGTAAATGGGATAGCCCTTTTGTTGTTATGTCTTATTCCTCTTGATCCAAAACTACAGTAATATAATATGAGGGGGGAAAAAAAGACAAATTGATGATATCTGGTCCTGGGTTTTCAGTCAGAATGAGAATGAGCAAGCAAATAAATTGGCCAACTTTTTTTTCAATTTTTTATTAATAATAATTATACATAACAAATTAAACAGAAAAATTTAGATCTCAGCCTAGTCATATTCCGCTGCTATGGATTTGAGGGAAGAGGATCCAAGACTACAGAAATATACTTGAGAGGGGGAAAAAAATCAAATTGATGATATATATATCTGCTCTTGCTTTCCTAATAAGAAAGAGATTGAGGAAACAAACGAATTAAAAGATCAGAATTAGAAGCAGTCTCGAAACTATGCAAATAACGGGGCCCCTCTTGGATGATAGACTTATGATAACAAGATAGGTAAGTGAGGGTCATCTCTTCCAAGTCGACACACCATTTCATCATCATCCCTATTAGAATAGCCATAGGGTGCAACCTTCTTATTATCAACTTCACTTTCTTCAACCCCTTTATTGTCTTCATTTCAGCTCTCCTGCACTCTGTTAATGCCGTCCTAAAGCTATATTTAAAGGATGCCTGAAATATTAAAACAAAGATTCACATACAAACTAACTTATAGCAAAATTTGATATACAAATATGTATATATATAAATATATATCTTATATGTATTTGCTAACTTTAATGGGCAGTTCAACATAAAAGTTTGAATAAATTAGATAGTGTTAAGTTTAGACTTAATTTTTAGATTACTAATACGATAAGATGACAACAATATATAGTTTTACAAACTAAAACATTGAATTTTAAATTAAAAATACATTTTTTTTTGTAAAACTATTCAAGTAAAAATTGTCGAAGATAATAGGTATAGGCAAAATTAATGTACATTCGTACCTCGTTAAAATAGGGCTTGTTCTCACGTCCGTATGCAATGGGAGGAGGACTCAAAAGTGTGAGAGACACAGCTTCTAAATTTGATAGTCTTTCCAAGAAAGTACCAACATACTTATAACCCATATCATATTTCAATTCAACCTTTATTTCAATGTGGCAAAGGTTTTCAAATGAAATGGCCATGGTATTCAATTTATATAAATTCTGCAAAATGGAAAAAAAAAGTTTGTTTAATTTTTGTTATGTACAATGCTAAAACTCAAGTAATATTCCAAAGCCTCTTATTATGATACTCATATCATTTGACCAATATATTCATATTAACAAACTGACAAAAGCATTATCCCAATCCGTAATATAAGTTATATTTCAAAAATTTTACACATAATAAAAATGAGTTAAAGTTGAATAACTCAATAAATTTGTCAAAAAATTACATTCATTTCCACCATTACCCCTGTTGAATGTATTAAATCATAACATAACATTAATTAGAATAGAAATTGAAGACAAAGGTAAAATACAAAAAATATATTAATACCCTATACAATATCCAAATATGATTTATATTTTGGATCAAAATAATTTTTCAAAATATGACTTATATTATCAATAAAAGGGATTATATGACAAAAGTATACAGCTTACATTCTACTAGTGTCTTATGGATTCGACTAGGTTGTGCCCCCAACCCAATACCCTACCATAGGTTCAACTTGACCCTACCCAACAAGACCGATACAGATTTACACAACTCTGTGTTTGTCAGTTCGCTTACACAACTCTGTTACGTTCCATCTTTAAAACATTTTTTCTTCTATATAAACACACTTTCATAATAGAAGAGAATTTAAATGGCAGAGTGTAAACTAGCTAAAATTCATGAACTAACCTGGAGCATATCCATATCTAAATGAAGTATTCTCGCGAAACGTATAGCAGCAATTAATTGTATGAGAAGATTCAGACTTGATGAAGGCATCTTCAATTCCTTGATAGTGGCGACATGCAAATTTTTGAAGGTCCCTTCATCATATCGAAGCCTTTTAGGGGTACCTTTCCAGCTGAAGCATTGTAGATTAGGTGCAGAGATCTCGACTTCAAACTCATACTCATCATGTCGGCAATTAATATCACAAATGAAGCAGCTCAAGACTCGTAGATTCTCAGTCACAATATTCAAAAGCTTGAAGTTGCAACAACCATGGATGGTTAATTCCTCCAAACACGAGCTTTGTATTGAAAGGTCTTGTTTTGTTGAATCGCCCCTCAACATATTGATTTGTATGAGGAATAAGTGTTTTAAGAAAGGGAAACACTGAGAAACCCATTTGCCAACTGAATCATCAGTTACAATAGTTTCTAGGTAGAGAGTCTCAACAGAAGTGAGCTTCATCTCAGGAAGCTTCACTGGGATGGAGACGGTCATATTTAGTTTAAGAACTTTCAAGGTCGAGAATCTGGGGAGGATTCTGAAAATCCAAGGTAGATCATAATCAAGAGAGAGTTCATCGACCTGGAAAGCTTTAAATAATTTCTTGATCCACTGCCTGTGAAGTGCCCGGTGTTTGGGAACGCCACAGAGAGATGAGAATGCAAGTTGGTTAATTTTCAAGGCATGAGGACGATGTTGCCTAACAGTGTTCATGAAATTGATAACATATGTGCATGGGCAGTTAAGAGAATATTGAGATTGAGAGAAGGAGAAGGAGGGGGCAGCTATGCATAGGTTTTGGAACCTTCTGGACAAGACTCTAAGTCTTACTATGTCGTTGTCTCCAAGTAAAGAGAAAATGTGGTGAAGAATGTCATCGGGTAAATCACTCAATAAATCTCTCGAAGTCGCTTCCATCGTATGACTCACTGGAGAAAAAAAGAAAAAAAAGTAATGCGGCGAGACTTGGAATATAATTTTGAACCATAAATGCAGAAAATTAAATATCCACTATATGAATTGGCAGTATTCAAATTAACTGATCACGGAAGAGTTATGCAAATTTAAACGAGGGACTTTAATCAGTATATAAGTCTTCACCCTAGATATTTCATAACAAAACTTCTATGATACCCATAAATATAAAATAGGAATAATTATAATTCTAAAATTGAAATTGCGCTCAAATACAAGATAATATTAATTATCTACAAGTAATTAATTTTTAATTATCTTATATCTAAATTTAAGATTTTCAATTTGATTTCATTGATTTCATGAAATTAAGAGAGTCAAGTTCAAAATAAGTAAATTGAATTCTTTTATATTTATGTATTTGCTAAGAGAGAATAATATAATGTAGAAAACTTATCCAGCCTGACAATGTTATATGTCTCTCTGTTTTTTTTTATTTCTCATTGAATGTAGTGTGTATATATATATATATTGATTTTTGTGAATTTTTCATTTTTAGATAATATGTTCTTTTATAACAATTCAAATTTAAATCCTCTCCATTCACAAAAATCAATATTATATTGATTTTTGTGAATGGAGAGGATTTAAATTTAAATTGTTATAAAAGAACATATTATCTAAAAATGAACAAATAATTGCAATAATACTCTACAACTGTTAAAAGATAAAAAATATGAATATGAAGGGATAAAATAAACCTTACAATTAAAAGCCTAAATGCCTGTTTGGATTAATTAGCCAATAATCAATTATGGCATAGATAATCACTTATGTGGGATAGTACCCAAATAGATATGAAAACATAATAATCATTTATGGCCAATTTAAGTGATTATTTGATCAGGTAGAAGGTGTTTATAATAATTACTTGTTCTCTCATAATCACATATTTTATTTTTTTCTTTTTATTATCCACTCAATAATCACTTAAATTCCTAAAATTTAAATATATTTTTTTTCTAAAATCACTTATAAAGTAAAAATATTCAAATACAAATCACTTCTGACATAATCAGTTGTCCTCATAATAAATTATAAATAATCACTTATTCTCATAATCAATAATAGATAAACTAATCAAACCACACACTAATTGTATTCTTCTGAGTGCCGAACAATCTCATTTAAAAATTTTATTTGCCAATAAGATGGAGTAATATAAAAAACATTAATATTATTAATCAGAAATATTTATAAAGTATATATAATTATATATTATATATAAATATAATAAATTTTAAAAAATAACATAAATATTATTTAAAAAAATAAAAATTTTAGAACCGATTACCTCGCGATGATGATTGTAACTTTTCTCTGTGCCTAGATGTTGATTTTGATCAAGTTCCAAATTTATCAGATCGGGCTAAATACCCGAGGTTAAACCGGATTCAGGTCAGAGTGAGCCTTGGAAGTAGCGAGGCCACGAGATCACAAGGGAGGAGGAGGTGAGGCGACGTCCCTGGCTCATGGTTTCTGGACTTCGAACTCACCTCCATGGCCGATGGCGACGGCCTCCCTAAAGGGGATGACAGAATGCTGCCGACAATGCCAATGATATGATTCAATCTTTTATTAATTAAAAAATATTCTTCATCTATAAACACTTATAAAAGATTACATTTTGTCATTCAATTTTATCTTCTATCCCTTAATTCACCAAAATTTTTAGGCGGCCTAAAAATCCAGCAAAATTTCTATTATCAAATTTGTTAAGCATATGTTGATTTAAATATAAAAAATTATCTTTAGAAGAAAATAAAAAATTAAAAGGTAGCAAATTTAAATACTTTGATTTCTACCACCTAAAGCTAGTGTAATTAAGTAATGTTGTAACAATCGGACCAAACTGGTTCAACTAGGATCGGATACCAAGTCCAATCCGAATATAGGTGAGGATCGGCTAGTCGAACCAATTGTGAATAGGTTTGAACTAGTTCTCTTTTTAAATTTTTTTTAAAAAAATTTCACAACATTTTTTTTTTGTTTTTAAAATAAAATAATGTCATTTTTAGAATAAATTTTTTTCTTTTTACATTATAATATTATTTAAGTATTATTATGATATCTAATTATTAAAAATTATAAATTGACTCAACAAATAATACAATAATATATTATTAGCTGACTATTTAAAATTAAAATGTGATTGTAGATGAATATAAACTTATTTATATTTAAATATTGAGTTATAAAACTTATTAATAATTTGTCTGTAATAGAAAATAGATTGATAATTTAGTATTATTTAATTTGAAACTTTAATTAAATTATAAAATTTATTTAAACTTATATTATTTGTTTAAAATATATCATTTTAATCACTACCAATCAACTTTTGATTAAATCATGGTTGAACCATTGAACCTTAAACAAATGTCTTATTTGGATCAATTTTTGTTCTCGTTCTAACAATATTAAGTGTAAGTGTTAACAATAGTGTGGGGTATGAATAAAGATTCAATTCAATATTTAAACTCTATGTGACAGAAAAAAAGACTTTAATTTCTTATATATCTAAAATATTCATTATATCTATATTGATTATGTCAATATATTTTTGGCAACAAAGATTATATTAATTTTTATATATTCAATTTGAGCACTTCTCCATTCATATAAGAATCAAGGCTTAGATTACAAAAATCTAAATCCTGCTAGCTCATAACACGAAAATTTTAGATTGAGAAGTTATGCGAAAGTTATTTATATATTTTTTAAGTGAAAAAATCGAACCCATTGTTTTAATTTATAACAAATCATTTGTTTTGATTTAACCTGACTTGGATCACAAGCAACGTCCTATGTATAAATATGCTTCCATCTCTATTGTCAACTGTTGCAACCACTGGCTCTACACACTGATATTGACTCAGAGATAGGTCACAATTATCGTCATCGCAAGGTAATTGTTTCTAAAACTTTTATTTTCTTTTATTTTTATATTATTTTTTAAATAATATATATATAATTATAAAGAACTCAGATTGATAATTATTGTTTTATAATTTTCTTTTTCTGTTCTTTATCGTACTCCATCTTCAATTATTTACAGAGTTAGATGGATTCCGACGTCATCAATACGCTAATACATATATACTAATTGACACAATACCGAGAGTTCTATACAATAATTTTTTTATAGAAATTATTGTATATTGTGTATTTTTCTTATCAAGCAATTGAAAATCTACTCTGTGTATGTCAGTTGACATCCATTCTCATTATTAGTCTGCATATAAGAAAAAGCAACTTTAAAGTGTAAGGTTAATTTATTTTATCTCTTCACACACACACACACATATATATTAATTTTTTTAAATACCATATACAACAACGTTTTCACTTTTCAATCAATTTGTTTTTATTTATAGGTAATATGCACTCTTATAACCATACAAACCCTCTGCATTCACAGAAATCAATATATGTATGTAAAGATGAATTAAGTTTTGTAGGCAGTTATATTTTGTCAAATGGTTCAATTTATTTATGTTGAATTTATCACGCTATAATGGAGATAATTAAATCATGAATTCAAATTGAAAAAGTGAAATTTAGATTAAAGATAATTGGAAATTAATTATTGTCATCAGATAATAACTATCATCTTGTATTGAATGAATTTCAATTTAAAATATCTTATATTTAAAGATATCATATCAGTTTCAACACGAGAAAAAAAAAAAGAAAAGAAAGAAACAAAGAAGAAGATACCTTTATATTAGAGTTGGGTTTAAGCTAGAGTCTCGCATATTGGCGTGTAAATGGCGAGTGGGTGAACTATTAACCTGTTACGAATATAGGTCAAAGTCACTTGTGTAAATTTGCGGATTTTAATTTCTCTTTTTTGATTGAAAATGTAAGTTTTGGGTTACTGCACATAAATCAAGAAAGTTACTTTTATTCATTAACTTTATCAAATAAACACATTATTTTCTCATAATACCTCCATTTAGTGCATTACACTTAAAGTTTACTATCTCTCTTATACTCCCTCCGGTCCTATATATAGGATCTTTTATCATAATCCTAAATATAAGACCCTTTACAATATACGAAGAAATATTTATTATACATTTCCAAAAAATGTCATTATTTAATGTATCCAAAGAGAAAGAGAAAGAAATTAAATAAAGGTAGTTTTGGAAAAATATTGAGATTTTTTGAGAAATTGAGGTAGTTAATTAGTTTTAATTCAAATTCTTAATCCACGTGATTTGGTTAAAAGGGTCTTACATTAAAGATCAGATGGAGTATTTAATTATAAATAAGGGTAAAATAGGAAAAAATATTTAATGCTCTAGAAATTACCAGATGAAACATATATTTTGGATAAAAAAATTTCTAAAAAATAACTTATATTTTGGACTAGAGAAACATACCTCTTTACATGCGTTGATTTTGATTTGAAAAGTAAAGATCACTTATTGTTAGTTTAAGTAAAATATATTATTCATTTTAATAATTAATGATCATAAATTAGTAGTATAGATTACTTATAAGGAGATTTTACTCATAATAATAAATATAAACTATTAAATTAAATATATTATCTATTTATAAATTATTTTTTAATCATTCGATCATAATTAATAGAGAAGAGTTAGTATAGATAGAAATACAGAGGAAAAGTGTTGAGAGAATTGAAATCCATAAACTTGCACCACTATTAGGCGATTTTCCGAATTTTCCACCAAAATTAATTTGATTATTGCCAATTTATGTCTTGAATATGTTTATCCATCTATGATTACAGGGAGTCATATATACAATGGAAGCTGAACCCAGAGATTTACTGAATGATTTACCAGATGGCATTCTTCACCACATCTTCTCTTTCCTCGAAGATAAAGACATAGTAAGACTCAGAGTCTTGTCTAGAAGGCTCCAAGCCCTTTGCATAGCCGCCCCCACCTTTTGCTTCCCTCAACCTTATGGTTTTCCCAACTGCTTATGCACACCCGTCTTCAATTTCATAAACCTTGTTCTGCAACATCGTCCTCGTGCTTTGAAAATTAACCAAATTTCTTTCAAATCTCTGTGCGACAAATGCAAACGTCACATGCAACGGATCAATAAATTATTTCAAGCTTTCCATGTCCATGAACTCTGATCTCTTGATTATCACCTACCTTGGATCTTCAAAAGCCTCTTCAGATTTCAGTCATTGAAAGTTCTGAAACTCAAGAGATGTGGCAAGACCGTTCGGTGAAGCTTCCTCAGGTGAAATTTGCTTCTCTTGAGACTCTTCATATGGAAGATATTGAAACTGATGATTTAGTTGGCGAGTGGATTTCTCACAGTTTTCCATCGTTAAAACGTTTATTCCTCATAATGATCATTGTTGCGGCTTTGAAGCTGTGAGGATTATCACTGAGAACCTACGAGCCTTGAGTTGCCACTTTTGTATGGAAATTTGCGTGCATTATGATTCGTGGACAAATGAGGATGAGCTTGCAGTTGATATCTCTGCGCCTAATCTACAAAGCATCAGCTGGAAAGGCTCTCCTGCAAGAGTTACTTAAGATATGGGGAGGTTCAAAAATTTGCATGTCGCCGTCATCACAAATTTTCCAAAGAGAGAGCCTGTTAGAAAACTGAATTTGCTCATACAATTAATTGAAGCTACACGTTGGGCAAGAATACTACATACAAATATGGAAGTGCTCAAGGTTAGTTCATGAATTTGAGCTCCATTTTATAGTTTACATTCTGCAAGTTAATTAAATTCTCTTCCATATGAAACTGATCAATTTGGAGAAGGAAAAAAGAAATAATAGTATAAAGAAGAATGTGACTCGTACATATAATTTTATTTATTTATCATACACTTTGTCAATGCATGAATATATTAGTCACATGAATGTCATATATAATAACAAACTGTGGAATATTAGTTGAGTTTTAGCATTGCAGATAGAGAAAACCAAGCACACTTCTTCCCCCCTCTTTGCAGGGTTTATATAAAAAGACACATTTCATTTGGAAAAAGCCTTCGCCACCTAGAAATAAAGGTCGCATGGTCATTTGACTATGACATGGGTGATTATGTAATTAACTTCTTGGAAGGATTATCCAATTTAGAAACTCTCACCCTTGTGAAATCTTACCCCTTATATCCAATTCTATGAAGGTACGTATGTACATTTCTTCTCATACTTCTTATCCTTTTTTTTTTTGTAGTTTTACAAAAAAATTATTTGATTTTTAATTTAGAATTTGATACCATTAACGTTTTAGTTTTTAAAACTATTTCATTTTGTCTTATATGTGTGTGTGTGTATATATATATATATATAACAATTTTTGTGATAACTTCTTATGTGTATTTTTGTTTTAAATTTCAGGCACCTGGTAAATATAACTTCAAGTATGCTTTAAGAATGTGGAGGAAAATTAAATTGAAGAAAATAAAGGGATTGAAGAAAGTAAATTTTATATTAGGAGAGTTGGACGACGCGATGGCTTCTCTGATATGGACATTGAGGAAATATTGCATTGACTTGGAAGAGATGACCTTCAATTGCCCATCTTGTTATCACAAGTATTTGAGCCTTATTTTGCCTTGTTCGTGCTTCTTCTGGGCTTTCAATTAATTTCCATTTCCTTCCTCAATCTCCTTCTGACTAGGAAAACAAGACGAGAAATTTCATCAGTTCTTCGTGTTTTCTCGCTGGTGTATGTGTGTGTATATATATATATATATTATTTGCTTCTTTAGTGTTGGATCAAGAAGATCTATATACGTTGAATTTTGATAATGGGCATGATTAGATTTTTTTTTTCTTTTTATTTTTACGATCCATTTAAGAGTTTGGGATGGAATGAAATGAAAAACAAGTTTCATTGTTTGAAAATTTTATGAAAAAGAAAAAGTTACATATTTAACAATTGTTTAAGAGCTATTATAAAATGAATGAAAGGTAATGAATTATAACATTTCTTCAATATTATTGACCCTTATAAGTTAATTTGGATGAAAAGCTATGAATGAATTTATATTTTCAAAATAATTAATATTTATTAATTGTTAAAATGTTTATTATATATTGAACAAAAAAAATCTATTATCTATTATTATATATATATATATATAAAAAGTATGCGGCTATATAGATAACTTCGGTAAGATTCTAATGCAATTCTGTAGGATCATGCAGTTGGGATATTACTATTGATATGAAAATGCTATCCAATTTGCCTGTAACTATGAGATTTTAATTTGGCTCATTTCAACACACATCCTCCAGGCTGCAGTTTACTATAATTTTCTTATTTACAATGCAGATTGACTTGATTGTGTTGTAAGGGCATTTGAACGAAATTATCCATCAACTATCACTATGTGCTTTATCATTATATATCTGTTTTACCTGTTTGATTAATTTCATCACATAATTTGATACTACGAGCAACCTACCAATCTCTTATATCCATATCGTTTGATTAAGTTCATGTAGCATACTCAATCAAGTCATTCGACATCAATGAGAAGTCCTGCTCACTTGACGATCTTATTTTCTCATATTTGAATATGTGATGTAATCTCTTGCTAGAGTACTAAAAACAGAAAATTAATTGCACCTTCCTCTTAAAATCTGCATCTTAATATATATATATATATATATGATTTCCTTAAATCCAAACGCACATTAAATCTTTTTAGAGAGCAATTTTTTTAGTACACTACCACAAAAAAAACTTTTAAGGATGGTTAAAAAGGGTTTTCAAGGACAATTCTTATATAATGGTAGAAGTAGCAGTGATAGAAAGTATACTTTTTCAGAACAATTCTCTAACCGCCCTAGAAAGTTGACTTTCAAGGATGGTTGTCAAATCCTAGCAAGTCTATTGTTCTTAAAAAAAAATGTTTTTCTAGAACAGTTGTTTCTTACAACTGTCCTAAATATTAGCATTCTTTTTTTCTTTTTCTTGTTTACACAAGCACTTAAAACTGTGATATGATAAATTGATAAATAGTATTTTAACACTACACATTATCTCTAAATAATGTTTCAATATTACAAACAATCTATAAAGATTGAATCACAATATGTTAGCAGTATAATTACTCAACCAAAAGAAAATATCTCACTTATTAACCTCAATAACACTAAGGGGTAAAACTCTACTCTAGCTATTTTGTGAATCATTGAGTGTATAGAAGATCTTCAAAATTGTCATAAAAAAATTGAAGCACATACCGGTATTCAAGTCTTAGCCACTTTTTATGTTTTGACAGTAGCCAATTGATCAACATAGATGTTGAGCAAAATATTAAAATAACCAACATTGGAAGTGTAATGCCCCTCATGATACTTTTGTTGGCATGGTGTTTAGTACCGGAGGAGTTAGGTTCAAGAGGAACCAGAACAAGCTCCGCGCCGCGGTGAGAAACTTTCCAGTGGCATTGTTCTGGATAATTTGGTGGAGCTGCAGCGAGGCATGCTGGAGCTGCGGCGAGAGTCGGAAAAATTGTTTAAATCCGGATCAGTCGGACACGAAAGAAAGAAAGAAAACGAAGGGAGCGACGTAGAGAGACGAGAGAGCAGTGCTAGGGTTCGACTTTTCCGGCATCTATGAGCGATTTTCGGACCTCAAGAGCTTGGATTCAAGTTGGTAAGCGTTCCCTACTTCTCTCTCTTCATCTTCTTCGGTTGAAATTTGGGATTTCTAGTTGTATGGTTGGATTTCCGGTTTGGGGTGAAATCTACCGATTGAAATGGATGTTTTGGGGTTAAGGAAGTGTGTTTTGATGTTCTTGTTATTCGGATGTGAGTTTTGAAGGGATTATGTGTGTTTAGAGTTTGACCCTAGGTTATTTTCGGTAATGGCTCTTAGGAATCTGAGGTGTCTAAGATTGTGTGGTGTTTGAGTAATCCCTAAGAGCTTATTAATGCATGAAAAGGGTGTTGGAACCTTGGGTTAGGTTAATGTGATTGAATTGCGATGTTTGATTTGTTGATATATTGTGCTAATGGAAGAATTGTGGTATTGGTAAAGGTTGTTGGCTAATCAAGAGGGGTTCACGTGTATTGGACAGTTCAAGGAAGCTTGTGGAACTCGTGTGCTTGTGGTAACGACAATTGAGGTAACCGGGTGTTTGTTTATATTATGTTGACTATGTTATACGATAGTACGTGTATTTGTATATATATATGCGTGTTTCATTCATACCACGATACTGGTGGGTTGCGTGTAAGGTTATTATATATATATATATATCGTGGTATGTATACTGTTAGACGATGGTTATGACTATGATGATGATATGTGTGATGATGATATGATATGTTGCATGCATGACATTATGATGATGATATGATGATACATGAGCATCACCACATAACATTGTGAGATCGTGATGTATGGTGGATGTAGTGGTGATGACGTGATGGTGGTATGATGTATGATGATATATATATGTTAGGGAGGATAAGGTTGGATTATATATATATATATATGTTAGGGAGGATAAGGTTGGATTATGTATATATGTTAGGGAGGATAAAGATGGATGATATATGTGTTAGGGAGGATAAGGATGGAGTCTCTGTGAGGGCGACATGCATGTTACTCATTTCATATTGCATTCATGATTTGTGTGAGATATATGTATATATATATATATATGTATATATATATATATTGTGTGTGGTTGTTGTTCCCGGTTACTGAGACATTGTCTCACCCCCTTTCCCATAAACTAACCTTTCAGGTGACGGTTCTGGCGCTAGTCCGGAGAAGACGCGGGAGTAGCTGTGTACGTGGGAATAGTCTATGTAGTGTGTGTATTTTGGATAATGTATCGTGCCAAGTAGGATAGGATGGTTTGTAATGGATAATGTTACGATTGAGACTGGCTATGTATGGATGTTTATGTATGTGGTATGTATGGTTGAATGTTGTTAAGAAGTATGTGTGACAGTTTTGGGGAGTCCAGAGTGTTGTTGGGCCTTGTTGGTTTGCGTAAGGGCCTGTAACCCATTTGGTCAAGTTGGGTTCCAAGGGGTCAAATCTCAGAGAAGTGGTTCCTTTGAGGTAAAACCTCTTTGAACAGGTTTGTTTGAGGGATTTGGACCTGTATGAATGGTCTCTGAGCGATCAGTTGCCTTTGATGGCAATTGGAGGGGGCTAGTGATGAGTTTTGATCAATAAGTGGCCAAAACGGAGTCAAGGGTCTAAAATCTCCATACGGAGTTGGATTAAGGTAAAAGTGGTGTCTGTGGATAGATGAAGACTAGATTGACTTGTAGGAGTTGGAATCGAGTCAATCGGAGGTCGGAGCATAAAGTTATGCGCGTCAGAAGTTCACCCCGGGGTGTTAAATTTGCTAATATGGTATACCAGCAGGGGGCGCCGCGGCGCGGCAAGGCAGGCCGCGGCCCCAGCCCGGTTTTTGGTGTTTTGTGAGTTATTTCCGCTGTGTTGAGGCATTTGAGAGTTGTTTTGAGGTTTTGGTTAAGTAATGGAGGTGACAGGAGGTAGGATGTTACAGGAAGCATATCATCACCAAGACATCTTAGATGCAGTCATGCAACAATTCTCCAAATCTAACATGCATGTCTTAATTATATCATCACTGCCTAGCTCTATATCATTTCCAAACATAATAGAATTAGCTACAAAAGCTAAGCCTTTCAAAATCTGGACATGGTTTATATTCATGGCCATGGTGATGCAAAAATGTTTTACATGAATATATGAATACATGAATTTCATCAAACAAATGATGAAACAAAGCTAGTATAAAGAATATAAACCTTATAAGAAATAAATCAGTCAAAAACCCCAAGATTTTTATCATTTCCTAAGGGTTAGTAGATTTAACACAATTTGGAGGGTCATTGGATAAAGTATCACTAGTAGGTCCCCAAATTTATACTGCAAGCAAGGAGGAAAAGGTAACATAAATCAGTATAAAACTTCAAAGTTTGCTGAAATTCAAAAGATGCATGCATATAGTTTCAGATTTAAGAATTTGTTGAAATTTCTATCCAAGTTTACTCTACACCTGAGTGCATGTTTTCCTAATATTTGCATCTTGGCTACCTCAATAACTTCTTTCGGCAACTCATGTCAGAAAACTTTAACTTTTCATTCTCTCTGCCAGAAAAATTGAAAGAACAATTTAACACCATGTTGTAACATGAGCATTTCCTATGAAAAAATTACAAAATGTACAACAGTTTTATCTTCAAAACTTTTAAGAAACAAATTTAATATGCGAAAAGAAAGCAATCACTACAGCAGCAATTTCTTCATGCAAGTAACAATATATTATCCTCATAAATAGAAATATGGTTTGTAACAATCATGGCTAACGTTGTAGCATAATAAATGCACTTCTAATTATGAATAGTGTTTTGGGATAAAGATAGCACAATGAAATGTTACCTATCAAACACAATTGCACAGTTCCTATGTATTCAATCTGATCTTAGATTTGCATAATCTCCAATTCCAATATTATTGAAAAGTCAATTACTATGATACATTAATGTCTTGTGCCACTTACTACCTCTGTAATGTAAAAGGTATAATAGATAAGATCTTAGTTTCATAAACTTCCTAACTATTTATTTTTCTATCCCTTTATAGCATATGTTGCTCCTCCACTACTGCATGCTTCAATTAGCTGAGTTAAAGTTCGCTATAAACACCCTCCAACAACTACTAAAAAAGGTTCTGCACGGATTATCAAAGTGAAGATCACTTATTGCTTGAACAAACCCATGTGTAACTGAACCATAAGAACTAGAGACAGAATCAGATAGAGCCCTTTGAATTGAAAAAAATAAATCATGAACTCTCAAAAGGAAAAAGAGAAGATAAAACATACATGGAGGAGAAAGGATGTAAAAGTTCTAAAGAGGAAAAGAAAGCCAACTAATAAAAGAAAACCTAGCTCCACTTCAAGGTTCCACTGAATAGCTACAAGCAACCTTACAAGATCCGCATTTGCTGTCTGCAAATATTCCAGGCATTTATCAACAAAATTAATCCAGTCATTCATGAAAACTAAATTTTAACATGTACATAATTTTTTTACTAGTACATTATCTACTGAAACAGGGAATCAACTAAATATTATATAACATTAATATTGGTGCAAAATGGCTTAATTGGTTTGAAATACTTCCAGTTTAGCTAGACGTGCAAGAACTCCCATTCTAGTATTATTATGCTTTTGCTTTTCTAACTCAATAGCTTCCATTGTTTCCATCATAGTGGTTTGCAGTGGTGAAACCTGAAGGGATGAACATATAAAATAGAGTAAATGATTAACAATAAAAAAAGTACTTAACCTGTATCCCATAAAATTATAAAAGACTTTTAGCTCATTAAGAGATATTTTAACACTAAAAGAAAAATCTCCCATGAAATCACCAAGAATAGGAAGCAGGAAAAAAAACCAAAGTTTCCCCCCAAGTAACCAAGAATCTATGCTACTTTAAAAGAAAGAGTAGAAAACATTCAGCAGAGCCTATAAGAATCTAGAGCCTATAATATCACAACCTATACGTAGTGTTAGTTAATAAGATGGTGCAACTGAGGTTACCCTCATAAGCATGCACATCTATGGATTTCAAGAACACATAAAAAGAATAAATGGGATTAAACAAATTGTTTATACTCTAAATTAATTTTCTTTTGTAAAGATAAGAGTAGGCATGTTATCATAAGATGTCATAGTTCTCTCTACAAGTCCACCAACTAACAACAATTTTATCATATAGCTGAGTTAAGTTTAGTCCATTTTCCATAATTGAAATGTCGGCATGGCATGTGAATCAACAACCTCTTTTGCATCAACTCTCCCCAGAATTCAGGACAAAAACATTCTTGCCAGATTTCATGAAAAAATGAACAAATCTCTAGGCCATAACCGCACATACATATGACCATTTCTTAAAACGCATTTTTCACCCCACTAAGCCGGTAACAGCAATGCATATAATGGTCTTCCATTTTCCCCTGCCCTATTACTATCGAAGCACAAAGGTTCCCAAGTGATGACTTCCTTCTTCCCTCACATAACAAAATAATGCAAATTGTTCTCATAGCTACCGCTAGCCAACAGTACATCAAGTTAACAGCTGATGCAGTAAAGACCATTCATGAATGCAGTAGTGTACCTAAAGCCTATAATGGGAGGAATTCCTGAGAATCAAACAAGAGAGCCAGAACCCAACAAGATAATTATTAATAATTAAAACTGCGTTATGTTTTGGCAATTGCAATAAACAAGTTTAAAATGTAATCATTTGGTTGTTCCAAAGTCCGCCCCTTTCTTAAACCCATAGGAGAGCTCTCATTCTACATGCTCAAATAGTTAAAGAAGGAAGCTAACTTAGACTGTTCAACCTAAGTGCCTCCTGCAACTAAAAATGTTTCATTTATGTACCACAGCAGAGTAGAATGTGTCGCCTTTGTTTTTCTTTCTTATTTTCAGAGCTGGAATAATCTAATAGAATACAAATGAAAAATGGCTTGAAAAAAAATGTAGTCTAATATGAAAAATGAGTAAACGATCATAGTAAGAACTAAGAAGAGAACACCAAAAAGAAAGAAAGAAACAAAGAAAGAAAAAAAACACCAAAATGAGAATTAAGTGAACAGAGGATGTGTCATAACACAGTCCTAAATGCTGGAAGGAATTTGCCGGCAACAATCCTTGCTGCCATCATGATGATTCAGGGAGTGTGACCATACAAATCGTATGGAGCCCATAGAGCATCCAGTGGGTAGGGCCGTTTGGAGTCCAGCCTAAACCATGGCTTATCGCTTCCGGACCACTGCAGGAGGCTAACTGGACCTGGGTGCAAATCTCGACAGCTGCCTCTGACGTTATCACCACCTAGGCCATGCTGGTTCCACCGGTGCTTGATGGGAGCCACGTGTCCTGAAAGACTAGAAGGAACGACGGCAGTGAACCCAACTCGTAGATCCGATGGGAAATGGGTACGACTCTAGCAATCGCCAGCATTGAGCACCAACGGTGGTATGGTGGTGAGAGTATTGAACCGAACAGTGATGGAGTGGAGGCGGCTTCAATGGTCAACAATGGGTAAGGGTTCAGCCGCGGGAGTACCAAAGGTGAGGCTAAAAGCAAAAATCACTTATGGTGAGCGCTGGAGGTGGAAATCGCCATTGGAGTGGGGGGAGAGCGAGAAAATCCGAGCGTGGAGCCGATTGAGTTGAGAAAGCAAAAGTGAATGGAATTCTATCTACTAAAAATAAGAGGACGGTTCCCAAATACACCTGTCCTCGAAAATTCTTTCCAGCACAGTTTCTATGGCAACCATCTTCTTAACTCAAAAACTTGACATTATATTTACAAAAATATCGCCAGTCATTTTTTAATAATTATTCCTCACACAACCGTCCTCTGATGTAATTTTAGAATAGCTTTTTTGTATTAGTGGTAACAAAAAAATATATGCTTCCAAGTAAAGAAACAATGTACTTAAGCACTGACAATGTTTTTAAAGATGATGGTAATGTTAATTCAAGTCATAATCTTCATTTTATAGATTTCTTAAATTCAATTTCAATATAAGGATAGCATAATCATTAGGTTTTTCAGGTTTTCCAATACGTGTCTTGTACTTACAAAGTAGACATGACCTAAAAATATGAATTATTGATCAAGATGGCAAAGTAATTGACTTCACACACATGGTTTAATGATATTAATTATTAATTAGGATGACAAAGTAATTAACACCATATGAAATATCAATTATATATTTTGATGAGTTGTGTATCATGCTTTAAAGTTACTAATATTGGTATTCCACTACTTTATTTTCTTTCTTATGATTACCATCTATTGAATGTTTTATTATATTTAAATATCATGAATATTTATTTTTTACATAGGCTTACTTAACAAACTCATGCATCGCATGTGCACACCTAGTTAGAATAATTATCAAATAACAAATAAATTAAATAACTTAGCGTGCATTAATTAGTAATTTTTTTGGGTATGTTCTGTCTAAATTAAATTTTTCACACAAACATCTGGGGAAAAAAACACAGAGAACTACTAGTATAAGATGAAAAAGTTTCGAATTTTTTTTCTCAATCAACATAACTTTTATTAAATTACAATGATTAAGTAATGAGAAAATAATGGTTTCTAGATCCTTTGATTTAATTTCTTTATGACATTAAAGTATTATATTATCAGGGAAAAGATGAGAGGCAAACCAGTCGCTATTAGTTTAAGGAAAAATAGTAGATTTAGAAAAAACCTACCTAGTTTAGTTTGGATAAAATATATACATTAAATATATATATATATATAATAATGTATTATGAAAATAGTAAAATACAAAATTAATTCTAATAGATACTAATAAATGCTTGATATATTTCGTTTCTATATCTAAAATCATAATATTTTGTTTTTAACCAGATTTTATATATAAAAACTATTTAAAATAAACTTTAACTTGAAAAACTATTTATTTGAACGCTTTTTCATCTTCGGTCGATAATAAAACGAACCTGCTTTTCTTTGAAGTCTTATTTGAAAAGGAAATCAATCATCCAACCACAAGATAAACAAGCAAATCTTATCAAAAACAAAAAATAATATCCAATTTAAAGATTTAAATCTTCGCCCAAAAAAATTATCATATAATATTCAGTTGAGTATATAGTACTATCGTTTGACATGCATTAAAGAATTGTTTATTTTTAAATTTCATAAAATTAAATTAAGAATTAGTTTTCTTAAATGTTTTCTAAGAACAAAAAATAACAAGGGAGTTTCAAGTTGTAATCATCTCTTTATTGGCTGGTATTACATCTAAATTTATTTTATTTATTATTAGTATCCCGAATTTTATTCCAATATTTTCAAAAGCCCTCAACTATACAGATGTTGCGCTGTATAGATTTTAGCATATAAATGCGCACACGGAGCCTAATTTCTTATAACGAGATTGAAATAAAAATCGGATATAGAAAGTCAAAATATCAAGACGTGACAAAAGCCCAATAATTTATTATCTCGAATCTTAGGCCTTGTTCAGTTGAACAATAAAAATAAAAATAGAATATCGAAAAAATTTTGTGCAATGTCTATTACTCTATTATTCTCATAAAGCAAATAAATATTTGATCACATTGGCATAAAGCAAATTCAAATGAAATAGACTTAAACAACTCAACACAATACACACAAAAGAAATTAAAGAGCTTGATAAAAAAAATATTTAAAACTTATACCTGTGTGTTTTCATCTCTCACTGGAGTTAACAAATTAAAGAGCTTGGAGAATTACGTTTTCAAACTTAAACCCTGCTCATGTGACATCCTAAAACTGTTAGACTAACTTAGACACAAGATGCAAACACAGGGAGAGAAGGCTCAACAACAAGGCATCACCGCAGCAAGAGAAGCTTTTGGACAAAAGGAAGGAAACTTAATGGCACGGCACCACAGCCATGGATTAGGGTGCCGCGGCACCACTAACAGTAGAAGCAAAAGCTTTTTGTTGATGTTTTCAACCAACTACCAACAAGACAACTCCTTACTTCGACCTTCAACTAATCCAATTCCAAATTAAACTTACAAGTCACTCTACCCCTTAACTAACTATGAGTACAAGTCATGACTCAAAATATCTCTATGTCACACCTGGAGATGCGACACGAATGGCGCGGGAAAAGGAAAAGAGGTGAAATCGGGCCACACGATGGAGGGCCGATTTCCAGGGGGAGTCGCCATCAAAATTTTGAAGGAAAATTTTGGAAAATCGGAATAATAAACAAAAAGGGACAAGGATTGTCTGCGAATCAGAGTTGGGTTCGGGAGTACGATTGTGAGTGGGGAAGGTATTAGGCACCCCCACAACACCCGTTCCTAAGAACGGTTACCTTAGGTTGATCATGCAATTTTTATGACTTTTTACAAGTTTATTTTGATTGCCCTTTTACTATTCACATGCTAAAAAATAAGAAAAATGTAAAAATAAAAATAAAGAATGAAAGTATGGAAAGTTGAGAAAAAAAAATAAGAGGAAAATGTTATTTATTTACAAAAGTGGACTTGAAAAATTGGTAAATATTTATTAAATGAAGAGAAAAACATCAAATAAATAAGAAAATATTTATTTACAAAGGTGGACTTGACCCAGAATTAGAGTCTGGGGCCTACGTACCCTACGATAGGGATCAAAGTCGACGTAGTTCGGAGTAGAAATGAGTTTGTATTTTTATTATATATTTTCTTTGAAAAGAGAGGTTAATAGAAAATAATTTTATCTTTCCACAAAGAAAACAATTTTCAGAATTTGTTGTTATGTTTTAATTTGTAAAAGACAGATTACTTTCCATTATTTACTCTTTTCCTTTTTTTATTATATATTTTTTTGTTTAATCAATTTCTAAAAGAGGAAATATATTTTTCCTCAATTTAAAAAATAGGATTAAAATTATTTGTGATTTTGAACATTTTATTTGATTTGAAAAGGAGATATTTGGAAACAAATTTATTTTTACATGATAAAATCAATTGACTTATGTGACGACTTTATCACTCACAATATACTAATTAATATCTAAATGTCCACGGTGGTGTCACTCAAGACAAAAAGGCGTAAAAAAAATCGAAAGAAGACAATTTGTTAATTTCAATTTTTTTTTGTACAAATTTTTTTTCTTTTATTATAAAAATCATTTTAACACCTATTTATTTATTAAAAAAAATGAAATTAAAAAAAATGTGATCATTACGTGTTGAAAAATAATAATCAGCATATGTGGTGACTTTATCACTCACAAATTACTGATTTACGTTTACATGCTCACGGTGTTATCACTCGGAGCAGAAAATACCAGAAGAAAAATTTTAAATGAAAATCAAACAGCATATATGGCGATTTGATCACTCATAATTTGACAATTTACATTTATTTGCTCACGGTGATGCCACTCGTGGCGGAAGGCAAAAAAGACTTAAAAGATAAAATTGAAAAAAAGAAATCATTTTATATATAAAAATAAATATGATTATGCTTATTTTATAAAAAGAAAAGTGATAAAAGCAATTTAAGAATATGACTTTATATATATATATATATTCATATATTATTTATTTTTATTTCTTTTATTTTATTTTATTTATCTTTTTTTTTTTAGAAAAAGAATTAATTAAGATCTGTGGTGACTTTATCACTCACAACTCGCTAATTAACACCTAAATGCCCACAAAGTTCCCACTCGGAACATAAAGGCAAAAATAAAAATTTGAAATAAAATACTCTCATTGAATCATTTATTTTTACTTTCAATAAAAAAAAAACCATTGGTGCTCATAAATATTAAAAATTTAACCAACCTTTATACCATAGCAACTCCTCACTCATGGTACAATTAACTGACACTTTATAGGCACACGGGGAGTTGGTCCCTCGTGGTCGACTCGGAAGGCGAAAAGAATAAAAATCCATGAACAAATAAAAAACCAAGATCAGAAACAAAAATCAAACACAATTTATCAAGGTGGGTGTGTGCATGCTTAAATAATAATTTATTTCAACATAAAATTACAAGAAACAAAGAGAGGAAAATCAAACTGTTTTCTCTTTTTGATTGCTCGTTACTTTGATGAAGGTGATTCATTCTTTTCCAACTTGACTTCATGCTCCCATGTTTGCCTTTGGGTTCCTCTCTTGACTCGATGAGGATGACCCAATCTTTTCAAGCTGATCTCACACTCCCATAGCGCTCGAAAGAAGATATGGAGGTATTAGTATTTATTCACTACAATATCTTGCAATTACATGAACTTTACCCACTCATTTCTAAAATGGAATCTAGAAATAATTCGTGTCAATTATAGATGTCCCTCCACCCACTAACATTACAAATGAAGCCACAGTGACCATGCCTGATCACTCCTCTTGACCAAAGCAAACAATCATTATAAGGCCCTTAGTCTACATGCTAACCTCACCCACAGATATGATTATGATTTAGTTTGACTTTAGAACAAGTTACCTAAGTTAGGGAAATTAAATGTACAACCAATACATAAACATGATCACTTGGGTATCTCACAATGCAAAAGTCAACAAACAACCAAAATGGATATAACCCTTAAAAATAATCTTCATATAAGGCAGGACACAAGGCACGTTCAAGTTCAAACCATGATATATCCATGAAGCAAGCAAGATCACGATTTTCCATTTAAAGAAAATCTCCTAGTCACTTTTAAAACCCAAACAGAACCATATACACTCAGCAATCAACCAAACTAAGAATTCTCCATGGGTCATGGTTTAATGAGGCAACTTTTTAAGCTCAAAATGCCATACACACATACAGCAATCCAACTGGGATTTTTATCATGAAAAGATCAGTATTTCAAATGACTAAAACTGAATAGTCATGTGCAGCAACATCATCCAGCCTTTAACAAGGACATGGGGAAATGGCTCATTTATGGTCATAAAACAGGACAGCACACTAAACTGGTTGTTGGGCATGTAGAATCATGGAGGTATATCCCTTTCCTACGGTTATAACAGCATATAATCATACAGCAGCCCAATCAATACTTAGGTATAGAAACACGAGATCATGTGATCACTTGAAGCCTAAAACCAAATAGACATGTACCATAGTATAATCCAATCATCAAATGTAAGGAACATGGCCTGTGATCATCTTTCTGACACATGAAGTAGAACCAATGAGTTTGTAACAGTGAAGACAAGTTTAGAATATCAAAGTGAGGTGTAATTAGCATGACATTTTCTAACTTTAGTAATAGAGATCTATCAATCAAAAGCATACAAAGGCCATTCAGTACACACCATCCAAGACCTATGTTCTTGCAAACCAGAAATGATTGAGCAAACCATCAGGCCATCTCTAAGGACCTAGGGGAACAATTAAACAAAGGAATCCCCCTCGCAAATGGCATGTTAGTGCTAATTTTGAACAAACCGAAGTGCATACACAATCTAATTTAGAGCTAGTATAGCCAATGCATATTCCAACAATAGTTAGACTAAGCAAGACGCATACACATTCTGAGGTCTAACATTTCATCAGTGGCACTAAAAAAATCCTCTAAGGAATAAGCCTGAACATACCAAAATCTAGAGGGAGCACTCTTCGACAAAGCTCAACCAATTCAACCAATTCAGAAATAGGGCATAGACAAAGCAACCAGAATCTTAGCACTTGTACAATAAAATCCAAGAAATGGAAGGGAATGGGGTATTATTCGAAAGGGGATAGTATAATTCAAACTTAACAAAATTTACCAAGCTGAAGCTTCTGTTCCTACGTCTTTGAGTATCACTGCAGCAGGGGGATCAATGACTCGAACTTGACTCGCACTCTCCTTCCTTTAGCTTCATAGACTCCCTCTGTTTCATGCTTCCGGTTCATTGCTGTGGCTCCCTCGGTTTCATGCTTCCTCCTTCTCTCAGTCTCACCACGCTTCCACCCCGCGGCTCCCTGCGCTGTTTTCCTTTTTTTTTTTTCCGGCCAGCTTAGCTCCCTCTCATCTCCGCGGCCATTCCCCTCTATGCCTTCCTTATCCGAGTCTCCTGCTCTCGGTCCCCTTCGCAGCTGCCTTCTCACTCGCAGCTCCCTCGGTTTCTTTACCTTCTCTGCCGGCGGCTACCTCGGTTTCTCACTCGCAGCTCCCTCGGCTCTCGGTCTCAGCTTCACCGGACCCAAGCTCGCGGCCAGCTCTCCCCTCCTTTCTCGTTTCGTCTCACCTCCCTCTTTTTTCCTCCAGATCTCGCTCCCACGGCCTCCACGGTGGCTCCCTCCTCGTGGCTCTCTTCTCGCGGCTCTCTTCTCCTCTCACGGTCCCTCCTCTTGCTTCGAGTTTCCTCTCCCCTCGTGTCTCTCTCTCTCTCCACTCTCCTCCTTCTTTCCTCACGCCGTCCTCCTCGCGGTTCAGACTCCCCCCTCTTTCTCTCTCGGCCACGCTCCCGCGGCTCCCCCCCTCTCTCCATTTCCTCCTTTGTTTTTATCTCATGGAGCCCTAAAGGCTCACCTTCACGAGCACTGTCCATGAGCCCTCCTAAATTGGGCTCATGGAGGTTTGGGCTGCAATGCTAATTAGCATTCCAGCCCAAACTTATTTAAATTTTTTTTTTACTTTTTTCCTTCTTCTTTTTTTTTTATATACTTTTTGTTATATTATTGTTTTATTATATATTTATTTTATTTTATTTTGGATCATAAAGAAAAGGGATTAGATTTGGAGAATATTTTGTTTTCTGTATTTTTCTTTTATTTTAGAAAATATGCATTCTAATTGGGATTAAAAGGAAATTTGTGTCATTTCCTTATTTTCCAATTTTTCAATTTTTTAGAAAGCCCGGACAAAATACGGTGTTCACACTCTATATAAAAATTTTGAATCCCTGAAATTGAAATGGTAAATTTTGGACCCAAACAAGGTACCAACCACTCCAAAACATAAATCATCAACCCTTAGACAACCAAACTCATTCTACCAAGTCACAAGGAACCCCAAAACTTTGTCTATGGTGGTTTCACTCCTAACGATCCACTACTCTAGGTTTTGACTCCCTTATACCTCACTTGATACTAATAACTTACCTACTCAAATTTCACATAATTGGCTCAAGGACCCAACCAAACTTAAAACCCAACTAAGCACATCAAAATGCATATAGGACAACAAGTCCTCAAAAATATCAACCAACAATATCATATGTCAGACACATGCTCCTAAGGGCCTATAACTAACACATCAATCAGTCCATAATATTCAAAGGAGCCTAAATCGATTACCAACCATGCAAGTTAACAAAAACTACAAGTACATAACTAAGTCACAGAAGATATTACATGTTTGCTACACTTGGATTTTCACTAAAAACATCCACAAATCACATAAGGGTCTACCCCAAAAACAAGTATACTCCCAAATCACTAAGACAGCTAAGGTATACTCCCAAATCTCTAAGAGAGCTAAGACTCCTTAGCCTTCTCCTTATTAATGTTGGATTCTTCACCTAGAATTATTAGTTATAGGTAAGACCTATGTCCCAGTAACCAAGGTATTACAATAGCAATATTTAAATGCAAATACTCATGATAAATGCAATGTACATGATATGCGAATACCATTCCTATTAACACATGGTTAAAACCATAAGCTAATTACCATAACAAAGTAACATCAACTAGTGGCCCTCCTTCCAATGACCCGTTGTGGCCGATTCTGGGGTCATCACCAAACTCTTCTCCCAATAGTTATGATTCAGTCAAAAGCCATTACACTAAAGGTTGGACCATGGCTTTCCTTGCCCTGAACCACCCAAATTGATGACTATTTATGTATTTAGAGAAGTGCACTCCAATCCACAACTACATGAATCTCTCAGCCAAAGAATGACTATTTAGTGACTACGATAACACAAACCACGTTGCCTAAACACAATGCCTCATGTGCTATTTGGCTTATTGGTATACCACAGTGGTATTCAAAGCATCATCACACAATAACATAATGCCTCAACAAATTACAATTAGTGACAATGCCCAATGCATGAAAACATTGAAGTAAGAAACTAAGGCTTGGAGAATACATCACTTAACCACTAAAAAGCCAATATTCAGCTTGAAAACACCCAATAACATATCATTGAAGCATTTAAATGCAATTTAATTGATGGAAACCCTTACAATTCAGAACCCTAAGCTACCACCGTGAAAAACCACCACAAAAGAGTTGAAAATCATCATACCTTGAGATTTAGCCTTTCCAACTAAAAATCACATGCCACCACTCCCAAACACCAAACCCTAATACATCTTATTTAAACCAGTTTCACAACTGGTACCACATCGTAGAGTAAGCTCGATGAGGTGCGGGCCCAATCTATCTTGGCCCAAGTCCAGTTCAGCAACTCCTGCTATAGCACCACTAAAGCTCACTTCTGCACGAGAGCATTCTACCATCTTCTCCCAACTTACTCATTTTTTGATCCTTCCTCTAATCCCGGCCCTTTTGGTCTTGTGCAAGTCCAGTTATATCTTTATCGTAAGCTTGATAACACATTTGGAGTGACATAATTAGGGTCGTTACAATTTAGATATACATATATGTACGTATGTATAAAATTAGACTTGCATCATGGTCTCCAATCCTCAACAGAGGATATATGAGCTGGAAAAAAGTTATTATTTTTCAGTTAACTTAAAAATAATTAAACGAGTTTAAAAACACCCATTAGCACACAAATCGGCCATTATAAGAACTACTCCTACCATATATATATATATATAGCCCTTCCTTTCCTCATCAAACAAAGTGGCATTGAAGTCTCCAACGATAAGCCATCTGCCACTTCCAGGTCTTCCAAGAGTGTAGTGACCGCCAGTTCGCCACAGATGCCAATCCGCCACAGCTATCCACTCTCATTTTTCAGGAATGAGCACCATACACAATAGTGAGAAAACACGCATATACATAACAACTTATTTTATATTTATTTTTAAACTTTTATCATATTACAAAATAGATCAATTTTGACATAGTTGGGTAATTTTATAATTTAAAAATTTTATACCCATTTAATTCAACATATATTTATTAAAAAATTACTCAAAAATCCAATTAAGTATTTTTTTTCCTTATCAGATCTAGTTGGGTTTTCTAACACGCGCTAGCTTCTGTATTATTTTTCATTAAAAATTACTTGAGAACGATTTAATACAATGGGAGATAAGTTAGTAAAGATAATTTATTTTAGTATAATTTTAATTACTGGATATTATTTTTAGAACCTTTTAGAAATATTCCTAATGGTGTTAAGATATTCAACTAAAGTGCAATTCAAAACAAATAAAATGTCTTTATAATTCAGACAAAATATGAGAGAGGTTATAGTATCACTCTTTAAGGAAATTAATTTATATATAATATTCTGTTAAAAAATCACATTGTTGTTAACCTATGACTTTATTGTATAAATATAATCATCATCATCATGTTATCTACCATATTATTATGTAGTATAACAAATATGAAATAAATAAGAAATTATTTCACACTATTCTATCTATATTAGGTAATAATAATATTAGAATAAAAGTTATAATCTATTTCATTCCATAAATTTTATAATAACTTACAAACAAAGGTCAATTAAGATCACTCATTTCTAACCATAAAACTTTAAAACAATAGAATAGAACATAATTGCCACTACATTCAATTTTATTCCAAACTCAAAGGCACACCCAAATTCTAAACTTTCCTATGTTTTGAAAAAATATAGAACAACTGTGAATTTAATAAAATAAAATAATATATATATATATATATATAACTTTATAACTCTTAGAGATCATTTGGTATAATTTTTAGAAAGTATCTGCTCATGAAATATACTTCAATGGAAGTTGACTTTCTGAGAATTTTATATTTAGTTTGTTTGCTTAATTTTTTTATTTTTTAGGAGTTTCAAATTATTTTTTAAATAAATATATTATATTTTAGTGTTAAAAATATAAATAACCTTTTTATTAAAGAAATGAATTAAAAAAAATAAGGCATTTTGAAAACAATTTCATAAATCAGTCACAAAGGAGAACTTCTCAGGATTTTGCACAGAAAGCAGAACTTCTTAATTAAGTTAATCTCAATTTCCTAGGACTTTGATATTTTTCTAATTCCAAGCAAAAGCCAATGATTTTCTTCTCAATAACTAATAACGTCCCTCTCCTACTCCTCACCTATCAAGCCACTTCTTAAATTTTAAATTCATAATTATCTAACATAAAAATAATAATGAGATTGCTTCTAAGTTTTAATTTCCTAAAGTAAGTTCATGGATCAAGTGCATAAAAAATTGAAATTATAAATTTATCTTATAACATAAACTGTCAATAAATTCATTTTTTAATTTTTAATGCTTATTTTTTTATACATATTTTTAATGCTTATTAAAATGACAATATCTATGGAGAAATTACGAGATAAGTCACAATTATTTTAAAGTTCAAATATTTTCAAAACAAACTTCTTATTTTGATTAAATTCTACAATTAATTTTGTTTAAAAAATATAAATGTAAATTTAATAAAAGGGATGAAAATAAATTACAGTTGATAACTCTTAAATTTATAATTATCTATATCAAAAAAATCTATTTAAATAATAAAATTATCAAAAGATCTATTTTCTTCAAATACTTATATATTAAAATTAAAATCATTGCTGGCCAAAAAAATTAAAATAATTTAAAAAAGAGCACGGAACTAATAACCAATCATGCTTAAACAACCAACTAGTTAATTATTTAAAATTTAAATTTAAAATATTTATGAAACTGAGAACCTTAATTTAATTAAAATATTAAAAAAAAATTATTTATCTGATAGTTTAATTAATTTGTAATTATCTTGTATCTGAGTGTAAAAAGTAATAATTATCTTTATACAATCGAAGTTATTCAACTTGAGAGCTGTATAAGAAAACGCAGCTTTGGTTTCGCCTTATTTGGCTTCGAGTTTTCTCATCGTCAGAGCCTCTGAGTTTTCTCCTCGTGTGAGCTTTGTGAAGAAGAACATTATTTTGGAATCAAATATTGCTCACTCATCAGGTTCTCCAAGTCATTCTTTTTTTTTTATTATTCTTTTCTTTTACACTAGAAGGGTTTGAATTTTAGATACAACTCACACTCCATCTCACTCCGACTGTGTGAACAAATCTCAGATGACTTTTCTTCTTGCTTTTTTGCCTTCTTTAGTTTATTTTTTGCGGTAATGTCTACAGAATAAATTGGTATGACTCTGTATTTGCACGGAATCCAAAATTATTTCCTTATATTTTTTAGATGTTATGTTAATATTGATGATATATTGATTTTACAAAAAATAGTTACTGTTTAGATAAATTTAGATCATGTTAGATCCTTTTAGTTGAAAAGATCTTTGGCCAAAAAAGTGAAAAATCTTCAATCCGCTTCTGACTGTACCAAACTACTTACCATTTATATAAAATATTTATTATATTTATGTGATTTTTTTGTTCTATTTGTTAATTATTAATTTTTGAATCAAATATATCCAATTTGAGAGATTCTTCACATGTCCTTTCACTGATTAGGAAAGATTGGTTTAATTCTTATCAGACACCTTCCTTTTGTTTAGTTTCGGCTTGTATGTTTACCACACTTAGTATTTGCACGGAATCCAAAATTATTTCCTTATATTTTTTAGATGTTATGTTAATATTGATGATATATTGATTTTACAAGATACTCTTTAGACAAGTTTAGATCATGTTAGATTCTTTTAGCTGAAAGATCTTTGGCCAAAAAAAGTGAAAAATCTTCAATCCGCTTATAATGGTATCAAACTACTTACCATTTATATAAAATATTTATTATATTTATGTGATTTTTTCGTTCTATTTGTTAATTATTAATTTTTGAATCAAATATATTTAATTTGAGAGATTTTTCACTTGTCCTGTCACTAATTTGGAAAGATTTTTTTGATTCTTATCGGACACCTTCCTTTCATTAGTTCCAACCTGTGTGTTTATCACACTAACTTACTGTAACTCTGTATTTGCACAGAATCCAAAATTGTTTCCTTATATTTTTTAGATGTTATGTTAATATTGATGATAAATTGATTTTAAAAGATACTCTTTAGACAAGTTTAGATCATGTTAGATTCTTTTAGCTGAAAAGATCTTTGGCCAAAAAAAGTGAAAAATCTTCAATCCGCTTATAATGGTATCAAACTACTTACCATTTATATAAAATATTTATTATATTTATATGATTTTTTCATTCTATTTGTTAATTATTAATTTTTGAATCAAATATATCTAATTTGAGAGATTTTTCACCTATCATGTCACTAATTAGGAAAGATTGGTTTGATTCTTATCGGATACCTTTCTTTTGTTTAGTTCCGGCATGTATGTTTACCACACTAACTTACTTTTATCTCTGTGTAATCAATTTTTAACTCAATTTGTAATTCAAATACCCTCAATCTAACCGTGTTATCCTTTTATGCTAATTACAAACTATATTAAAACTTTTATCTCAGGATGTGAAACTTTTCTCTCGGATTACTTTTAGGTGGTTTCTTCTATTTGGATATATAGGAATGGAAGCAAATTCCAATTTTCCTCCGGATGGATCTACCTCTGGTTGGCCTCCCGCTGGGATTTTTTCAAATCCAGAAAACCACTTGAATCACCACCTGCAGATTGGAAATCCTATGTCGGAAAACAATGGTTTCTTGTCGACCAATCAACCTGGAAATCAAAGTTATCCCAACAACATAGGATCTAATGAACATATGGATCCCAGATCCTTGCATTTAATGGAAGCTCAATTGCAAAAGCTGAGAATTGATAATGCAGTCAGAGGACAACATATTGGTAATAATGCAAACCAGCAAACCCTAGCTGGACCCTCAGGGATTGGAACAAGCCAAGTTCATGATCCTTATTCTGGGGGGATATTGTCGATGGGACAGGGATATAATAATGTAACATCACTGGAAAGTTTGAAGGGAATGGTGGTTTCGATGTCGAGAGAGGAACTTGGAAGTCAGTTTCTGGTGAGCAGGTTGGATCAGAGAAACCTTGGAGAAATAAAATTCGTATTATTGGAGATGTCGAACGACTTGCATGAACTGATGATGGACCATTATGGGAATCGTGTAGTTCAGAAGCTTTTTGATGTAGTCAATGTGACTGAGATGACCTGCCTTGTTGATTTGATCGTTCTGAATACACCCAAGTTTCAGACCGTGTGCAACCACTGTATTGGGTATTTCAATTTTTTTTTCTTTTTTCAAATTATTTTCGTCTTGAGTAAAATTTGTATAATTTTTTGAAAATAAAATATTAAAAAGTTAATATAAATTTAATAAAATTTAAGGAAAATATATATTTGTAAAATTAAAAAACTCCCGTAATTTGATACGCTTTTATGGTTTTATATTGTCTCCAATGTGTTTTTGACTAATTCTGTTGTTACAGAACTAGAGCTATACAAAAGATATTAGATCATCTAACAACACAAAAGCAGGTAGATCACTTTACACGTGGCTTGAAGATAATCGTTGTCCCATTGGCCACCTCCCAATACGGTGGTTATGTCATTCAGCATTTCTTGAAACTGAAAATTTTTTTTCCTTTTCCTTTCTCAATGGTAATATACTCTTTATCTCTTTTCATGCACTAATCAATATCTACTGTTAGATTAATTATTATACAGATATTGATTATAATTCCTTAATTTATTTCTAAATAACCAATCTCTTTTTAATGAATTGAAAGCCCTTCTTTAATTTCAGGCTATTATGGATGCAATGGCAAATGCATGTATTCCTATTGCCACGGACAAGGTTGGGTGCTCTGTTATTCAAAGATGTTTGTCTACTGCAGCGCCACAAGCTTTCTTCCTGATTGATGCAGTTATCTCTCACTCCTTATTCCTATCACAAGATCTATATGGGTTAGTATATATCTCTTTCATTCCTCAATTCAACTGTATTTTATATCATTTATATATCTTTCAAAATGATCTCACTTTTTACATGAAATCAAATATATATAATTGCAACCAATTTATGTTGTGTTGGTGTAAATGGTATACTCTTGTTCCTTAAATCAATGGTTGAAGATTCGATTCGCAATAGTTATGTGTAATGCAAACCTAGTTGGGAAAAATTTACATTTTCCCTTTAGTATCTGAGGGAAATTAATCTTTGCTGCTGATGGGGGATATTTATAATCCATGACAAAAGGTATATATTGTGTTACGCAGGAACTATGTGGTGCAGTATATAATAAAGCTGAAGACGCCTACATTAAACGCAAGAATCGTAAATGAACTTTGTGGAAAATTTGTTGACTTGTCCACGGATAAGTATGCCAGCAATGTGGTGGAGGTTCTCCTGCGATTCTCACCTCCCTATAATGTTGCTATTATAGTTCAAGAGATTATGAATAGCCCTAGTTTTTTGTATCTTCTTCAAGACTCTTATGGCAATTACGTTGCTCAGAGAGCTTTCAAAAGTTCTACGGTTAGATTTCAACTTTCTCTTTCTCATTAATTGCTTTTAATTTATACTCATATAATCATCTCTCTCTATATATATAATGCTTACCTGAAAAGAAATTGTGATCTTGTTTTGCAATTGTTGTGTGAATGACAAGGTTTTTTTTTCTTCTATGAAAATAATAACTTTGTAGTAAAATTAATATTTATGTTAAAATATTTACAGGAGTCTCAATGTAGAATTGTATGATATGGTCAAAGCATTGTATATATGGATACTAAGGTTCTGTTTTTAATTGCAGGGAGCTCTGCGTTACGCTCTGTTGAACAAAATTCTGCAACATTATACAATTCTGTGTAGCGATCCCTTTGGACAAAGGGTGTTAGCATCTATACACAATTTTTTTAAATAATTTTGAAGGGATTAGGAAAATAGATTTGGTGTACATCTGTAAAATGTGCATCCTGACCTACCAACTTGTGTTGTTTTACTTTTGTTAGGTGGGATGTAGTTTTGGTTAGTTTATTATTAGTATAGCTAGATAAATTTATTACTTTGTGTAGTGGTTCCAAGTTCTATGGTATGTAGAATTTTGGTTGCTAATGCTTTCTCAACTATTCTTAGAAATTTATATATATATATATATATATATTGAATAAAAAGACTATAGTAAAGACATACAGAAAAAATAAAAATAGATTCTCTATTTATTTAAGTTCAGGAGATCCATACACCCTAAATGAAGAACAGTTATAATTCTCAGAACTTATTTTGAAATAGTGCTTTCCAAAGCCATGTTTCTTCTGTTTTCATTATGTGATACTACTTTTGATTATCTGAGATATCACCCAAAATAAAAACCTCTCATTATTATTTTTTTCTTTTAGCATTTGTATCCCATATACCATTTATTTATATTTTCAAAAACTTTTTTCTTGCCTCGTTCTTTTCTTTTTAATTTGTCTCATACTTGGATGATGGTCAATTACATCAAGCCATGAAAATATCATGTAACTGCCTTGAGTTCAAGCTCCTTCAGATTAGAGCATTTGGCATCCAGCAATTTTAAGGAAAAGCTTCTTTGACACTTTGTAAACATTTAGCAGGATTTTTATCTCTTAAAAGCTTATGAAGTATTTTTAAAATGATAGAAAAATACATTAAACAAAAAGTGAGTAAAATAGAATGTAAATGTCAGATTGATTTGGATTTCGTGAAACTAAACCATTGTTAGTGTTGATAGGCAAGTTACCTATTAACGATCATTATTAACCATCAAATCACAAATCCTAATTCTCCATGAGACCCAAGTAAAATCCGCTCTCATATGTCTGCCCGCAAAATTTTGTGTATTATGCTTATTTTATCTATAAATAGTTGAAGTTTAGGTACATTATTGAATTTATAACTCTAAAGTAACGGTTGAAAATCTTATATTGGTAAAAGTTGAAAATCTTATAATGGTATTTGTACAATACCATACATTAAGCTCCCATACTTTGTGATGGACGGGGGCGATGTTGTTCCGAATCATCTTCAGCATAGCCACTAGATGCTAATAAATTGATCTACAAGGGAAAAAAGAGAAAGAAAAATTAAAATTCTAGAAATTTGCTTCCCTTGATCAAAAAGTCTATATGAAATTTTTTATATATTTTCTCTCATTATCTTTGCAATTATACACCCCAAGAATTGTATTCAGAAACTTTGCATGAAAGCAAGGGAAAATGAGAAGTAGAGATTGAAAGTTAAGAAAATTAGAATATGATTTCCTTTCCTCACAATGTGAATAAGAAAGCAAGGCTAATATAAACCAACCTTAACAATTTCAGACTTGGAAGCTGGACGCATATAGGCCGCTAATACACTCATATTGAAATCCTGCATACCGCATCATTTGCAAATTCAAGGAGAACTCAATATTGAAACTCTAATGTAGTATACTATGAACAATTGAATACAGTATACCGTATACTAAGCGATTCAGTTCTAAGTATATGCAGTACAACTCCTACAGCTTAATTAAAAAGTTGTAGAAAAATAACAGGGCAGATATCACAACCAAAATAATCTTTCAAGAAGTTTATTCATATATTCTACATTTATTTTATGAATAATATAAACAACTTGCAACTTACATGCATAGATAGATCAAAGGAGTTGTTTGAAAGTTTCATGTCACTAGTAAATTTTTAGCAAATACAAAACATAAGTTAAGAGAAATTACTCTCTCCCTCCCTCACAGAACCAGACTACACCATTCTATTATGAAAATATACACAAATCTCACCTGAAGTCAGAAAATGACCAGCATACCCTTAAAGACAATATCGACTTTTTTATACAATATATTGACCTCTTTTTTAAAATATATTATAGTAGAAAATTCTTTTGTAAACTTGTATTGTTATTTGTTTTGTTTTAACATAAACAGGATTTATTTCTTTTGAATAAGATTCACTTCCATGGACAACTAAGACCCAATTTTGGGTCTGCCACTGCAAACCCAAAAATGCTCAATCACTTTTGCATAACCATAAAGATCAGCATAGATATGGTACTTTCAGTTCAGTGTCTATGAAACCAATTTGTGAATTTGGCAAGGACAATAACGAAAACAACTATCCCTAGTACGTAAGAGAAAATTAAATGAAAAAGAAAACATGAAAAGAGGGGGAGAAAAAAGAATTAGTAAGAATGACCATAAATTGTCCAAAATAATGGGAAGATATCTAATCTTTAGAGGTCCATATTGTTAATCACCCCCTGAGAATGCTAACAAGAAGGGCTGCCATTTCCATTTATCTAAGAACAGGATCAAGCAGAATGAAACTTACCCTAAAAGGATCACCCCTCAAAGATTGAACAAACATGAAACTTCCTGAACTTCTTCCCTGCAAAGACATATTCATCTTGTATTCATATAATTCCTTCAGATATAAGGTATTAAGTGTTTGCTACTGCAATAAGCAACTGACAAACTCTCTCTATATCATAGATTGCACTGACAAACTTTTTCACATGCAATGGCTATGGGAGCCAAACAGAACAATCCTTTTGAGCATTTAATAGCAATACACAAAGCTGGCCAAGTCACTAGCGCATACCAATAAGATGACTAACAAACCTCGAGGGTAATATCTCTCAAACGCCTCCCTGTTTGAGCACAGCAAATACGAATGACTTGTTCATCACAACTCCCACTGATAATGTAGTCCCTCCCATTCATGTAATAAGAACGGGTGTAGTTCTGAGAACTTCCGGTGGAAGCAATATCAAAAATCAAGTGAAGCCTACCATCAACAGCCAGAAGTTGTCTAACCTGTCATGTAAAGGTTTACCCATTAGTTTCAACAACAAATTAATTTCCTCAGTGCTTCATAATCAACATGTTACCAAGCTAAGAAGTTACATGCACAAATGATAATAATTAAAAAAAAAGTATGTAAAACAAAGTTAACATGAAAATTCATAAGCCCTATGAAAAAAATTCAAAAATTCTAGGTAGCTCAACAGGTTCCAGGCAATAACCACTATATTCACATACATGATGGAATAAGAAATCATTATGAGGATTTAAGTAATGAAATCTACTAGGAAAACTGTGTGAGGAAGACATTTAGACAAAGGGGAACCAAACAAGGTAAATGACGAGCAGAACAGAAATCAGCTGAAATTAGCCACATAGTTAACCAAGCTCTTGGAGACTACTGTTACTTGTTTCAAAGGTAAATCAGGTTTTGCATGTGGTGCATGACCTATCAGAATAATTACGATCTGTAATGTCCAGCAACACCACACACTATCGAGTTACCTCATTGTCAACAGCTGATGCAAGAATATATTGGTCATCTGGAGAAAAGCAGGCCATAACATTTCCTCTGGAGCTTGAAGCAGTAAAACAAGGATGTACAGGTTTTTGTCTCAAATCCCACATCTTGATGTCCTGATCAAACGATGAAGTGGCAAAAATAGAAGGAGAATGATTTGCGAATTTAACTACATTAATATGCCCCTGATGCATATCAGTGAACACTTGCAAGCGTTTTCCACTGCCAATGTCATATAAAGCAACATTTCTTGAGTAACCACTCACAAGAAATAGTTCATCTGTGGAGTTAACATGAACAGACGTCAACTGGTCAAACTCATCAAAAGTGACACAACCAGAACTGCCATATATGCCTGTACTTTTTCTTCCAATATGATGGATGTCATATAATTTCAAGGAACCATTGTCTGAACCTGCTATAAGCTGATATGAATCAAGAAAAGAAAAGAAAAAGAATCAGACATATCCATTTTAAAAAATTAATCACTGGAGGAGTAAATGAAGTGAAACTAACCATATTGAACAAGTTACTTTAAGTTGATTCCTTCTTTATTTAAATAAATCATTAAATCCATTCTGATTATGATATTTTAATAATAATGATGTTTAGAACTTGCACACTGCAGCTATTATTTACAAGAATTATATATCTCTCCAATCTAAAATACCTTTGGTCTTTACAAGGTTATAAACAAAGGAAACTACAAACTCTTGTAAAGAGGTGTCACAATCTAGGTTAATGAATAACTGCACAAAATTATATATGCAGCTGCTACATTGCACTTAAAATATAATAACCAATCTAACCATAATCTTTGTGTCATCATGTTCATTGCAAAGAGAACATACCTTAGAGGGATATTTCTTGAGCCAACAGAGTCCCAAGACACTATTCATTCCTCCAAATGATGGGATGTAGCTGACAATATGTTCATTCTCATGGTTAATGACAACTACTTCACCATCTAAAGTTCCAAAGACCATCAAACTGGAGTCAGACGGATGGTACTCAAACTGCCTTGGACGAAAGACTCTATCTTCACCTCCTAAGTCACAGCCAGATAGAGAAAGGGGGCACAAGAAAGGCCAAGTTGAAGACCCCACTTTTGCAGCAGAAAGAGACCTAGCATAGAAATATTGGGACTTTCCAGGAGGATATGATGGCCTATATTTAGCACTTCGCACCCTTATATTGCTTGATTTTATTTCACGGTTTTGTAAGATACTAACAACACTCTCTTTGTGCTTCCATCTGTATGGTAGATACTCAAAGTTTTGAGAAAACATTTCAGTAGCCTGTTCCTTATCAACCTTTTTAATAGGTAAGTTATCTAAAACTTTCAGGTTTGGTAATGAAGCTATCATAAATTCTCTATAATGTTTCTCATAGCATATTGGTGATGCATGAGAGGGCATACTCTTAAGAGAAACATCTGCAGTACGTCTTGCAGAGGTGCCTCCCAACAAATCCCCTCCATCTTGATTCTGTAATGCAAAATGCCTAAGTTAGAGGCTGAAAAGAATTTTAAAGTTATAGCTTGGCTAGCATAAACTTTAGACCTAAGGAATTGTACAATAACATAAGTCATTTTAATTCAATAAAGTAGGAAAGATTTAACTTAGGATTTCCTTAATGAAATGCATACATAATATAATCTGAGGTATTCAAAGTCATTTGACTAAAATTTTCCAAAGGCAACATAACCTTAAAATTAAAATTGACCGAGACAGAAGAGAATATCAAAATATTTATAGGTTGTGATTAATATGATGTTTTTTGGAACCAAACATCAGATAATCATACCAAATAAAAATATGATTACTTTGGAAACCAAGCTATAATAATCATTAACACAAATAAATAGTATGTCGGTTACATTAAAATAATTTAATATATTATTCTAAATACAAGGGGGAAATCTTGATAGTGTTCTCCTAATAAGAGTGTCTTAACGATTCTACTATAAAAACCACCATGTTGACACAGCAACATAATCCCATACTTGTAAATTGTAATTCATTTTATTTAAAAAATGGCATATTGAACACAATAACATTGTAATTCATTTTATTTAAAAAATGGCATATTAAATACAATAACTTAAAACACAGCAAAATGAAACCAGTTCAAAAGAAATCTACTAGGACAAAAAAAGAACAAGTTGACTACCTCATTTTGAAGAGGCATCTGTCCATTCCACCTAGGAAAGACAGCTGACAACCAGTATCTCTGCCGGTGGCTTAAAACATCAACTTCACTATCATCTGATGAATCATCAATAATGCCTGGAGCATCATGATTTATAACATCATCAAAGGAATAAAAATTACTTAGTGAGTTATCTGCACTAAAGTTATAATCAGTTGGTTCACTTGTGTCACCAATACATGGAACTCTCTTCGATAGTATTAAATCAGAAGTGCCATCTGACATCCCACTGGATGAGATATAAGAGGCCATAGCATCATTGCAATGCAACAAATATTGAAACCTAAGTTCAACCAAAGAAGGAAGTTTAGAGAGGGCAGCAGCAGTTGTCCAAAGATTGGAAATCCGTGTCTCACACATTGAAAGACACATTAGATTAGGCATGCATTTAAAGCAGTCCTCTTGGAAACTGGTCAACGAAGAGCTGAAATCAAGATTAAGGGTATGCAAGTTCATGAACTCCCCCACCAAGTTCAGCTTCCGAAAATGTAAAGACCTCAATGTCAAAACTTGGCATGCCAAACCTCTCTGGGAGATATCCCTGAAGGTAAAGCCCAACATTAGCCATGAAATGTCACATGTGATAAAAACACGTCACTTCAAAAAGTGCATTCATGCCTATCAAGACAATGTCTCTACTACCAATGAATCATCCATGTGTTTGGTAAATAACTGAGGTACGTGTCATTCAATGGGAATAAAGCACCCCATGTAGTTAAATTAATTGGACACTATACAGAGCAAAAGAAATTTCTTGCAACAAATGAACAAGAAATCAGATGACTAACAAACTACAAAAGTGAAATAGCTGTGTCCATTTACTTTCAACATGAATCAATAACTCAAATCCAATTTTTATCTAGTGTTGCCCAAAATTAAACATTTGTATTAACTTGAACTAAAAAGTACTGGAGTTCTAGAAAGGTGGCACTGTATCTGTTCCCATGTCCAAAACATTATCAGAGACATATACATGATTGCTTTCTTAAAGAGTCATAGTACCAAGAGGATAATTTCACAGTAGATATAAAACACGCTGAATATAGAGCTCCAATTATTTAAGGGCACCTCAGACATTCAATCACATGACTTTGTTCTGAAATTGCCAGAGTTTCAGTATATAGAATTTTATACACCCATATTGATTTTTGCCATCTTGAATTTGCTTGAAAGGTGAGATCTAAACAGAGAAGAAGTATCTACAACTAAACAAATATGAGACTATGTCACCTATTCTAAGATAATCCAAGACAAGGACCATGATATACCGTAAGAAGTCTTTTCCGAAAGACAGATCCTGTAGATCAACTGCCCGAAACTTGTGATTGATAGCATGCATCAATGATAAGACATGTTCTCCATTTAATTCAGAAGATGATTCATTGCGTAAATCAACAGCTTCTATTTCAGAAGTATCAAGGTTCATGAATACATCCAGAAGTGAAGGAAAATCAATATCCTTTATGTCATCAATGAAAATCTCGAGGCTACAGAACTCCTGGCAGGACTTTTTGATCTCAGCCTGCACAATTATGGTCAGGTTTAGCTTCTTACTTCCATTTAAAAGATAAAATAGAAATTAAAAAACATTTAAAAGAATAATAATAATCAATTAATGAAGAAACAGAGAATAGATGGAAAAGTGATGACCTTCTAGAATAGAATAAAAAAATTTATGTATATCAAAGAGAAAGCAACAAGGAGCAGAAATGAAAATTATTTGAATAACAATTTGTTTAAAACTAAAGGTATCAGTGTTTTTGCAGAATATCTTAACATGACAGCTAACACAGACCTTAAAAAAGCTTGACAAAATGGAAGTGTTAGGCAAAACACCATGCCTCCTGCAAGAACCGATGTACCTAGAACCAAAATAATACTTAGATTAGAGTCAAAAAATACAAACAAACAAGAGAGCATTGATCAAATTATCAACTACAATGGAAACTATGAACAATGCATTCACCATATTGCCTTTTTGTAAAGCCACTTCTTTCTTTTTATCCAATTCTTAATTTACAACCAACTTGCTGCCATGCAAATAGTCTGGCAATGAATGGGAAGAGGGAGCAGCTGTGGATTTAGCAACTGCTTGAAACAATATTTGGCTATGAGAAGAACAAATCCTACAGTCATAACTATGAATGGAGAACCTCATTATGATGAAGTTTAAGTGTTTATACACGGGGAAAGAAGCGCAATTGCCATAACTTCAAAGAGCAAATAGTGGAGGAATTAGGAGGATTAAAAATAATAATAAAAAAAATTAGGCTCGTGAAGATCATTAAGAGTTTTTGAACAATTGAGAGTTTACAATTACAGTGAGAACGTCCACTTCCCTCAAATTAACAGCTAATAACCGAAGATAACCACCCTCCTTGTCGAACTAGAAGCAATTCAGAATTAACAAAATGATTTTAAAACAAACACAAGTAACAACAAAAGAACGAAGTATCCTTACATACAATTCCATGACTTTATCATCAATGCGCAATAAAGATAATGCATGGAGTTGACAATAAAGTGTACCTTTCTTCCAAGGTTGGGATGTCGATAGCCATGGCGATCTAGCTTTCTAGAACCAATTGAAACGGGATGGAAGATCTCTGATCAATGATCAACAATTTCACATACCAAAGCAGAAACTGAAAATTAATGGGTAAATTGAATTGCCAAATGGCAACGACGGTCGGAAGGTGAACCCAAGCTGCAGAAGTGCGGCCTGAATATCTGATGCCGATCAGTCTGCATCAAGCCCAAAAAGCGACGCACAAAGCGACGCCGTATAGCAATTCCAAGTAAATCCAGACTGTTAGTTTAATCATCAATGGATGGTGAGAGTTATTTCATTACTGCTTTTGATGAATTTCCTCATAGTCCTTCCGGTACATTTTATCAACCATTTTAAAAAATTTCATATGTCTTAAATTATTATCCATGTTATTATATGTGGTTTTGTATTATTAATAAAATATTAATTATCTTATTTATTATTTTATCTTTTATTAAAAATAGTGATAACTAGAGTAAAAATTATTTTTAGTATTTAAATTTAAAATATTTTAATAAAATATAATTAAATTTTATTATAATACAAATCATTTAACATTTTTATTGATTTGTCTAAAAAATTTTAAAATAATACAATAACATTGAGATGGAGGGAGTAGTTTTCTACTCCATCTATTCCTCACAGTGGAGCTCGGTAACTGTCCAAAATTGATTTTGCAGGTAAGCCCTCATAAAAGCCCACAAAATTTTGGACCTATGCGTAGAACTCAAAGTTGGACCAGCAAAGTTAAGCCCAATTAAAAATTATTGGATTCAACCATTGGTGGGGAGAAGACTGCGAGGAGACAAGACACAGCGGGAAGAGATGACATCCGAATGGGAGTTGGGGGAGGACATGAGGACGAAACCAGGTTGGGAGTACGTTGAGGAGACATAGCATAATAGATACTCTCTAGTGTTCAAATTATAAGCCCTCTTCGACAGGAAGTTAAACTATATTAAATTTATTAAAAATATATATTATTTTTTAATATTATTCTTAATATATATAATTTTTAAAATAATTTTTTCTCTCATTAGTTAATTAATGATAAAAATAAATTAGAAAAAAAATCATTAATATTTTTAACTTTATCTAAATAAATTTTATATTTTTTTATTCAAAAATATGTTCTAAAACAGGATTTATATTTTGAATAAGAAGGAATATCTTCCCAATGTTTTTTGGCATTGAAGAGTGATGGTGATTTGAGGAAAAATATACGGATGTGATTTAATATATTCAAGGGCTAAGATTTCTTACGACGTGGCATTGTTCAGAGGGTTGATTCAAATGACCGAAATCCACTTTCAAGAGATACAACCACTCAGAAAATGGATCTAGTTCACATCTTATTTTGAACCGTCTAGATTTAAATCTTTTTCACAAGATTTTAATGGTATTGTTCATTTTAAATGATAAAAAATACAAAATAATATTAATATTATAATTATAAAATTAAAAAAAAATAATATTTTACTTTATAAAATATAAAATAGTAAATTTTGGATGATTCAAATTTTACCTAAACAATTCATGTGGGAACCAACCCATGCACATCTTCCTCGATGTTCAAGATTAGAATCCAAGTTACATAAGTAAAGAATAAGAATCACGTTTTTTTTATTCATTTTTTAATTTTTCCTCCTTCTTTTCTTTATTCTTTTTTTTTTTTTCCTCCTCCTTTTCTTCTCCCTCTTTTCCCCCCTTTTCCTCGCACTAGAACTTGGTAACTCTCCGAAATTGAGTTTGAAGGTAAACCTAATTGAAGCCCATACATTTTTGGGCCTATACCTATAACTCAAAGTTCGTCGACCAAGTTAAGCCCAATTAAAAAGATTGGCAGGAGATGAAGAATAAAAAAAGTGTGGATCACCAAGAAAACGAACATAGAACAGAGTGAAAAGTGTTTCTTGTTTTGTTTTTTTTTTTCCTCCTCATGGTTCAGCTTTTTTTCTTTTAAAATTTTTAGATTTTATTTGAAATGAGAAAAAAAGATGGGAGGAAAATACTAAAAAAAAAAATAAGAAGAAATTCAAATAAAAAATATTTAAATTTTCTTTTATTTTTTTCTTAAACTTTTCTCGATCCGTATTTTCTCCTCAATTGGAGGGATAAGGAAATAATGTAAAACTTTTAGGTCAACTTTATGTCATCAATATTGTGGAAAAAAATATTTTTCCCCAAAAAATTAATCATTACTGAATAACTAAATATAGCTCTATAATTTTATAAACATATGGCTCTATAAATTTTTAAAACACAGCAGAAAAGATCTCTCAATTTTCTTTGCTGAATTGACCAACTAGTTTTTGGAAAAGCACATTTACTCCCAACTAATATAAATTGAGTCATGTCGGATCATATGGATGTCATAACTCTCATAGATATTTTTTTTTCATTTATAAGGTTTAAACTTATAAAAGAAACAAGTGCTGAATCATTTAAATTTTTTCTTTCTTTTTCTTTTTACCAAAACCACTTAAAGCAATTCAAACGTTCAAAAATGGACCCTATGTTTATTTTATTTTAACATTCTTTTTTTTATATGCTAATTCCTTGAATTGAGATTAACAACATGGATGATAAAAGAATCCTATTTAAAAAGTATTCAGTTTTCTCACATTTAATTACATACTTACCTACGTTCATACGTCCATACATATTGAAGATCAAAGAAGAAAGATAATAGCTAAACCATAAGAGGTAAATTTTATACATAATCATATTCTTTTTATATTATTTTTCCCTAATGTATAAATGTAAATAACTTGAGTTGATATAAAAATATGTCATTTTATTAGTTTGTTTATTTATTGTCTAGAATCAGTCTACCAACTTCAATTATTTTTTTTATACATAATGAGAGTTTAAACTATTGTCCTCTATTAAAATCTCACTCTACTTTTATCATTTGAGCTAGTCTTAAATAGCTAATTTTAATTTATTTAATTTGGTTAATCATAGACCTCTTATATGTAACAAGAAAAAGGAAAATGAGTAAACGGATAAAGGTAATCAACAAAGATTTTTTTACAGAGGCAATGAGATATTTAGAGTTTTTTTTTTTTTTGCCAGAGCTTAGAAGTGAAGTTACTTGAACAATTGGGGTCATATTTAATTGACAATTTAGAATCCAGCCACAACAAATTATAGATCTCTTATGTAACAAGAAAATGGGGAAATGAGTAAAAAGGATAAAGGTAATCAAGGGAGATTTTTTTTTTTTGGGAATGAGATATTAAGAGGAGTATTTCTTTTTTTTTTTTCCGGATTAGATGTGAAGGTACTTAAACATTTGGGGTCACATATTTAATTGACAATTTATGGTTCATTTGGTTTTCAATTTTATAAAATTAAGTTAAAATAAATAAAATTTATAAAAATGAAGTTTAGATAAAATAAGTTTATTATAAGTTGTTATATTTGAATATTATTTTTACAAAAGTAAGTTTGACAAAAAATCTGTTTAGATTATATGGGTTAAAAGTATTTTTAGATATATAATATAAAATAAATTTATTTTTCATTTTCCAAAACACATGTTTTATTAAAGGAAAAATAATTTTTCCCCTTCTTTTCCAAAATTACAGTTTAATTCATTTTTTATTTTTCAAAAAAATAGTTTGTGTTTGGCTAAATATATTTTTCTATAAAACCATGATTTTGTTTCTTTTTCAAAAAATTGAACCAAAAAGACACTAAGAATCCAACCAAAACAACTCATTTCGTTTAATTTGTTGAACTCAAAAGGAAATATGCAAATTACCAAGGTATTAAAAACTGAATTGGTCATTGAATCAGATGAAACAATAGTTTAAGATTCAATGGTTAAATCGGGGTCGGACCGATTGTGAATAAATTAATATATTTTAAATAATATAGATAAAAAATATGAAAGATATTTATCCATGATCATAAAATTAACATTCAATCTATGATGAAAAATAAATTTAATAATATATAGAAAATTAAAAATGTTATTAATAAGTTTTACAACCAAATATTAAAATCTAAACAAATTAATATTTATCTATAATTATATTTTAAATTTAAAATAGTCAATTGATATTCTATTTTTATATTATTTGTTAAATAAATTTATTATTATTTATAATTATGTATCATAATAATACTTATACCATATTATAATATAGAAAGAAAAAATTTACACAAAAAATAATGATGTTATTTAGTACTAAAAATAATGTTATTTTATCTTAAAAATTTTAAAATTAAAAAAAAAAGGCCAAATCAGTTTTGTATCAGTTTTTGGTCGATTTTTGACCAGTTTTGCTCCGATTCTAAAGAGCTTCAATCTTCATCTATAACCAAATCAGATCAGAAGTCAATTTCTGATCGGTCCGGAACCGGCCAGCTCAGTCCAATTTTCAATGCTTTGTAAATTCCATTATCATATGGTTTATGTTTCAATTTGAATTCGAATTCAAATTATGGACAAAAGTCAACTAATTCACCTATCGAATCTATCAAAGAAAAAATTTCACCTACTGAGTAAAATCAGCTATGATTGATTAGTAATAGATAAATTTGATGTGAGTTGTGACTGTAGATTAAATTTGTACACAGGACTCTGTTGAATTTTCAATTTTGAATTCTGTTATTCAAAAACAAAAAAATCAGAGGTGGGACATAATCAACAACGCAAAATGTCAAATAATGCAGCCAAAATAACGTCTGCTATCATTTCACTAATCTATCATGTAACATAAGATTAAAATATCCAGCAATAATTTGTTGAGAGTTCAATCAGTTTAAACTTCAAAGACCTTTTTTTTCGAGGAGAAAAGCTAAGTTTCCAGATATTCTTAATTTATACTTATAATTATACTTATAATTAAATTAAAGAATTATTGATATTATAAATGAAACTATAAAATTAGCTATGAATTAAAGGATAAATTAAAAATAAAAAACTCAATGAATCAACGTATCAAACTATAAATTCACTTTACTCAACATAAATTTGATCTTTGGAGAATTGAGGAAAAGAGGGGAAAAAATATCTAATACTTAAGTAATTAGATAGTAAGCTGAGTAAGGGAATCATATTATTTATAAATAGTGTAACTTTTAATAAATTATATATCAATATTTGAATATATAGATATGTATGAATACTAAAATTTATAAAAAATTATATTATATTAGATATGAACAATAAGACTTATTATGTTGAACTTCATATAATATACAATCTACAACACTATCTCTTACTTTTATAATATATATATATATACACACACCATATTGGAAAAAAGACATATTAGGACTTAAAATAGATATTTTCTAAGAAGACCCTCAATTTTTTCAATTGCTAAAAGAATCTAGGTCATTGACAGATAAAATAAAAGGAAGGAATAAATAAAATTACCCTTATAACTTTCTCCAACTAGAATAAACTAAATTTCTTATTTGACTAAATTAATTTTTTAAGTAAATTAAATTAAATTTCTAATTTGACTAAACTAAATTTTCAAGTGAAATGAATTAATTTTTAACTAAGTTACATTTTCAAGTTGAATGAACTAAATTTTCATGTTATTTTAAAGTTATCTGATGTTAGCATGTATTACAATTGAAGAATATTAGTTAATAAATAAATTACATTATTTAACTTATTTATTTTATGTAAAATTTACACTTTACCTATTGAAGTTTGAAGTTATAGAAGTTTGATCTCTAATAAATAAATTTTAGTTCTAAAATTCAAATTTTGAACTAAGTATAATTAGTGAAAGTGTGTAAAATTCACATGAAATTTAGTTAAAATTTAACTGTTGGTGAAGTTTAATGTGAGTTCAAAGTCACAGTTTATGATAGATGAACTATGAATTTTAAAGTGCGAATTTTGAAATAAAAACTTCTATGTCTTGTTGGAATATGCATATGACAAATGAACTTTGCAGTTCAAAGTTTGAATTTCATAGTAAAAATATTTTGTATCACGTTGAATATGCTTATGACAAATGAATTTTAACTTCTGAAATTTAAATTTCAAAATATTATGTGAAAACTTGAGAAAACTATTCAATCTCTTAGAGATGTACTTTTAATATGAAAAATCGCATTAACTAACATTGAATATTTTTTACAAACTTAAAATTCAAATTTCACTTAATAATAGATAAATTTTGAAATTCAACGTTAAAGTACTTAACTTTATATCTCTACAAAATTTATCTGTTGAGCTCTAAAATTTGAATTTTGGTGTTTGAGACGCATTTAATATGATTGATGAATGGCTATTTTTGTAATGTAATCATTGGTTAATGTCTCTAACGATGAGCTCTTGTATCTAATAATTAGTTAAACTACAAATTTATAAATAGAACTTTATTTGAAGTTCTGGGTAATAAATTTAAATTTTATATTGCAAAACTCAAATTCTATGTTAAAATTTCTCACTTATACACTTCATTTATTACTCTTTAACTTTCATATCTTATATTAAATTTAAGTAGATTAGATAGAATCAGAATAAATTATTAAGTATTCTCTTCTCTTATCTTTTATATTAAATTTTCATTATACTTTGTTTTTCTCTAAATTTTTTCTTTTATTTCTATATTGTATTTTTACTGAAAAATTTCATACTTTTCAATTCACCCCTTCTTAAAAAGCTAACAGTTCTACCAAGGCTTCAAATTTCAAACTTAGAATATTTCACTTTAAAAATTAATTCCATTAATTTAGAAATTAGTTTATTGTACTTAAAATTTTAGTTTAATTTACTTCAAAATTTGATTCAGTCTAATTTAAAATTTAATTTATTCAACTTAAAAATTTATTCCAATTAACTTGAAAAATTAGTTTAGTTTTATTAAAAATTTAGTTTAATGAACTTTTAAAAAAATGGTCTAGTGTACTTAAATATTTAATTTATCCTATTTAAAAAAAATTGTTGGCCAAATACTTGGAAAAAAATCATAACAGAAATTTTGTCTAATCATTCTTTATTTTTTTCTCTGCCAGGGGTCTGATCTGGGAATTTAAGAAATTGGGCTCTTTTATGAAAAATATTGTCTTACGGGTGCTAATATGTCCTTTTTGCTATCACATACTGAAGTCATTAAGAAAAAAAAACATATGTAATTTCATAGGTAGTGTCACTGTTTACGAAACCCCACCAGTTGTGTCCTGTGAGTGAGACTTGACAGCTACACAGCAGGGAAAAAGGTTGGCTGACCACATCCTCTCATATCTCTTTTTTAAATTTATTATTTCAGCTGCTTAATTAATTAATTAACCGTACTCCTAACAGTTGTTTTTTTTTAAGTAAAGTACTCCTGATTATTATTAGACAGAATAATAATTAGAGATTAAAATAATAAATTTATTATAAAATAGAATTTATTAATATTTATTTTTCTAATTTTACAACTTAATATTTTATATTTTAATAGTTTTTATTAATTAAAAAAAATTATAATTAATTTATTGTAATAATTTTTAATTTTAATTCCCATTAACATTAGAAGTGCTAAAGCCGATGCCACCACGCACTCTATGCTCATTTGTATTGTATGTATCCAAGTCATTTGGAATGTGTGTACCCAGGTCAGATTGATTGAGCTATTATACATCACTCAGAAAGAGATTTATGGAGAGGGCAATGGGGGTGCAAATCAGCTTACCAGTTCAAAGGACAACTTCTATTTATTTATGGAGTCATTGTGTGCTTATAGATATATCTTGTCCATTTAGACGTACATAAAATGTAATAGGTTTTTAGTACCCCTCCCCTTCTTTTCTTTTGGTGCTCTTTCTTCCTATTATTCAAAAAAAAAAAAGATTGATTGACCTATTAAACTTTGTTTGGCCGATTGCTTCGGTTTTGGATTGGGTTTAGCTTAGCCGAAAAGATCAAATAGGGTTGAATCATGTTATCCGGCCATGTCCAGTGTTGGACGAGATGGTCCGATTATAACAATGAGGAAGATTTCTTTTTTAAAAAATTTAACTTTTTTTATACATTTAAACAAATTATTATTAATTTTTATCAAATTAAGTTAATATAAACTAAGGTATTAAAAACTCAACTGATCATTAAAATGGTCAAAGCAGTAATTCAAGGGTTAATGATTCAACCTTAGATGAATTGTAATTAAATCAAGGTTTAATGATTCAACCTTAGTTGAATTGTAATTAAACCGATAGTAATAAAATTAAGTAAATTTATTATTATTAATAATCTAAATAAGTTGATATTTATACATAATTATATTTTAACTTCAATTGACTTTTCAAGGAATGAGAGCCCGAGTTGTTCATACCAGTGTATGAAAAACAGGAACAGACTATTTGACTGGTGAGACCAAGAATCGATGTTAAGTTTGATCCTAATGAAGAAACAAACCAGATAATTCTAAAACCGGTGAGAACCAGTTGAAAATCAGTCACACCGATTTCAAACCAATAAAAACTAGTAATGAACCAACTAAGAATTGGTTGAACATGTCATATTTTTTTTTTATTTTTGTAAGTTTTTCAAATAAAATAGTATTATTTTTAATATTAAATAGCACTACTTTTATATAAATATTTTTTCTTTTCAATTATAATATTATATAATTATTAATAATAATAAATTCATTTAATGACAGCTCTAGTTCTAAGAAGAGGTTAATTTCTGCTTTAGCATAATATCTCAAGTTCCAGTCCATGTAAATGCCAAAGCGTCATCAAGAGAGGCACTCTGTCTAGGACCAACTCGTCTTGATTTAAATTAGTCTAAATCCCGAAGGCGCCTAATTGAAGTGAAACATGTTTAGAAAATACTGGATATTCATGAAAAGGGGAGAGAGAGAGAGAGAGAGAGAGAGAGGATCCTGTAATTTACTTTTATATATATATATATATATATATATATAGCACGTGATAAGGCGCGTAAGGAGGAAGGTTGTGATTGAAGCGAAAGACAGATAGAAAAGCGCCTTGGTTGTGTTGCAGGAAAGATGGAGTAAAATAATAATGAGAGGGCACCCACATAGACATAACCAAAGCTAGGGTAATATTTTTGAGGAAAAAGGAAGAAGATTGGTAGAAAATAAAAATTTAGGAATTCACATGTCCGTCTGCTTTATCGGTCAAAACAACAAACAAACATAGTATCAACAAACTGGGGAGGCCAATATTTTAAGATGGCAGTTGGAGTCCGAACATAGTAACCTCCCTTTACATCCACCATTTATGTCTCCCTCTGCCATCGAATCATCACAACATGTCCTTTTATACCCATAATTATTATAAAATAAATAAATATACCAACCAAAAAGATATTACCATGACACTCTCCTATAGTTTTTTTTTTATTTAATATTAAAAAGATTAAATCTCAAATTGGGATTCTGTGACAATAATCAAATTCCCAACTTGGCTCATCATTAGTTTCAATGTGTACTTATACATTTGATTGAAATTATATGTAGTTTCCAGTTAAACTAATATAGAAAGTCCTATCTATTTTGTTTCTTTAAAAATAAATTAACCAGTATTGCTGAGAAGTGATATTTGGAATCGTATCTCAATTAATTTATTTTTCCAATCTCGTTAAGAGATTTGTCTAGCTATGCGTATCTTATACACACATAATGATCGATCATAAGTTGTCGAGGGGCCTTTTGTCGTCCGTTGGACTAAAATTATATATATTAATAAAAAAATAACTAACAGTAGATGATTCAAATAATCCCATACTTAATTCTTTTGAATAAAATCTTAAGTTTGAGATGGAAAATTAATATTATGGAAGTTTTAAACTCATATGATCTGTCCTAATTTGGTTATGATAAATGGATATCAATACAATTTCTTGAAAAGTATATAAAAAGAATTTAGATGTAATACCAACCAATAAAGAGGTAGTTATAACATCCCGCCTTTTGTTATTTATTATTTAAAACCCCAGTTGTTAATTTAATTTTATTTAAATAATTTATTTAAAAAATATTACTCCCTCCTGTGTTTAATGTAAATCACTTCTAACTACCTTATCAAAATCAAAAAAAGTTTTTTACATTATTAAAATTATCTTAAAATTAACGTGTTTTTCATCTTTACCCTTTAATAAATACTATAAACTCAAACAATCAGCATTCTCTCTTTTAATTAAATAAAGATATTTTGAAAATAAAGTAATTAATACTCTAAAAAACTTAGAAAATGTGATTTATATTTAGGATCACAAAAAACTTCTAAAATATGACTAATAAAAAAAATCAAGGAAATAGATCATATACTTGAACTTTAATGTATGTCAAACTAATAGTGCAATAATATGCCTAACTACATGTGTTTGTCTTAATAGTACACTGATTGTCAGAATTTATTATCTTATCTTATGCCCCTTGTTTGCAAGAAGTTTGCACTGTATGATTAGATTGGAATTGAAATTAAATTAAGTTTTATATTATTGAGCCTAATTAAACGGGAATAGTTATTCCAGCATGGTATAAATATTTTTTTATTGGCTACACGAGTTTACTCCTCACATAGGATATGAGAGTGATGATTGGTTTTAAATAACAATAAAAACATTTTATTTAGCAATAAGTGTATAGTTTAGGTGGTTGAAAGCTGCTAACTAACTTAACGAGCCTGGTTACTATGTAACTATGTTAAATATTTGTTGGGAGAGTTTTCTACCTTTGTGATTCTACTCAACTTAATTTAAATTAGTCAAAATCCAATATGACTATTAGATATAAGATGGTTCAATTTAACAAAAAAAAAATATTTATATGATGTTGTTGAATTTTTGATCTATTTGGTTAAATGGAAAATCAAGAGGACTAAATTAATTGAAAACTACGCAGATCCAAGATGCAGTCTAGCTAGGATCAGTCAAAAAGGGAGGAAGAAAAAACATATAATGTGGAATGAGGTGAAGATAAAGTCTTGCTTCACAAGTTTGTGTTGTGATGTAGTTTAATATGAACAAAGAGGTAGCCTGAGCAAAAAGTTCTGGAAGGCCTTTCTTGATCTTCATTTGGTTTCTATGACAAAAAGCCTATAATATTCTGAATTCTGGATATATGGTTGAAAAGGGAATGTTATTCTTGCAACGACAGAAAAAGAGAAAAAAACTCTTAATACAGTTAGTTTGTTTTTTTATCGGAAAATAATGGATGCATGCTTTATTAGAGGGTAAGTGAATAAAGTAGTGTAGTTTGGCATCAAGCGAAACAACAAACATGTATAGATATGGTGGGAAAGAGAAGAAATAGAAAAAGGTCAAGTGATTAATTTGTTTGGATGGGAGAAAAGAAAGAAGATATGGGAAGCGAAGAGACGGAGCATCTTAGCTGGAGGCAGTGTGCACCGTAAACGAATAAAGTTTTACGCGTTTTGTTTGGGCCCCATGGCCGAATTCCATTTGCCCTTTCACATCCCCCCATTCTCTTCCCCCCACTTCATGCATCCTATGCCATTTTTTTTTTATCATAAACTATGAATATCTCTCAGGAAGAATAAAGTCTAATTTTGCATGCAATATTAAGAGTAAGTAGTAGATATAGACTCTCCCAACTAAGTTTGATTCATATACAAATACTAAGAATTGAAATCTCAAACACTTAGTGCCCATTTGAATTATTTTTTTATAAAAAAATTGTTAGAATAATTATAATTTATTAAAATAAAATTTGGATAAAAATAGAAAAATTTACTATAAATCTATATAAATAAATAAAGAAAAATTATGATTAGAAACCATGATTTTATTTATAAAAATATGAACCAAATAGGCACTTATTTAAGAGATGGGAGTTTTCCTCTAATGATATTAATTGGTATATCTCATGCCAAATTTATGTTTATATCTATATCCCAATATATCTAATCAATTCTTTTTTTTATATATTTTTTTGCTGAAAATCTCTAATTATTCTTTGAAAAATTGTACTCCCTCTAATTTCAACTCATAGATATAAGGCGCTTTGTGAAAGGTTCCTTTAGCCTAAAATATAAATCACTTCCTAGGATTATATTGGTAACCAAATTAATCACGCACTGTTTTTTACCACAATTAATCATATGCATGTTTAGTCATTAGATTTCTCAATCTCTTATCTCTCTCATTTTTTATAATTTTTCTGTGCAATTCTTCCGTTTCTTTTCCTCTTTTTTTTTTAAAAAAAAAAACCAACCTCCATCATTAAATCTATATCCCATATACTTGATATTTCATTATTAAAAAAAAAAAAACAAAGGTGAATTCAAAAGATCCTTACAGGTCGCGAAAGATATCAGAGGAATTACAGAGAAAAAACTATAACATACATAAACTTAAAAGATAAACTAGACTCTTATTCTCATATTCTCGTTGTTAATCCATTCCTAGCTTTGTCGTGTGTTGCAGCAATAATAAACGTGACAATGGGATGGGACATGCTTGAAGACAGGTAACAATTGGTGGTTCGTAGAGGTGGAAAATGGTTCAGTAAGGACAAGTAGGAGAGACACGTAAAACTAAAAGCCTATTGAGTTGTTAGGCACGATCCACATGGATCAAATATTCAACCAAACAGCAAATCCGTGATATATATATATTTATAAACATATTTGCATATTTCTCACTTCTGATGGGAAGGCAAATAGAATTCAAATTCACATAATTGTAAACTAGTATGGATTATATATCTTTATCCATCTACTAATATATAAATTGTATAAAAAAATCAAATTACATAGTTTGGCTTGGATGAATTTTTTTAATTTGAATGAATTTTTCAATCTAGATTTGAGTAAAATTTGTAGGTACTTAATTGAGAAAAAAAAAAGGCTACCAAAAGTAGACCCCATTGCCCCTGTCAAATTGACTTGACCGATTGAATAAACCAAGACAAAGCTAATAGTCTCTTTGTATACCATAAATAAGTAATTATGGGGATCCATAAATATTTATGCGGTGAACTTGTCAAATAAAAATAGCTTTTTAATAAACACTTATATCTTAAATAAATATTTATAAAATAAGTTGATTTGTTCAGCTTATGATAATCACTTATCCTCCCATAATCACTTATTTTATTTTTTCTTCTCATTATCTACCCAATAATCACTTAAAACCCACTATCCAAACACATTTCTTTTCTCAAAATCACTTATAAGGTAAAAATATCCAAACACAAATCATTTTTGACATAATAACTTATTCTCATAATCACTTATCCCCATAATCACTTATACATAAACCAATCCAAACACACTCATAATCACTTATAAATAATCACTTATCCTCATAATCACTTATATATAATTTAATCCAAACACACCCTAAATATGTCAATTTGGTCCAATTCGGGATTTACCATTTCTCCAATTGATTATTTCGATCGATTTTATGTATTCTCCAACCAAACTGGCAATTGCATCCCCCTACTCCACACAATTCTTTCAAGATGATAGCCCCTTTTTTTCATGTATAAATTATCCATTGTCTTTATTCTGAATTATAAAAAAGTTTATATTTGATCTTTATATATAGTTCCTTTAAAAACATAAAAATGTAGACTATTTTATATAATTCAATATCATGCAATTGCATAACCATTCTAAAATTTATGAATTCTTAAAAAAATATAATATTCAAACACAAGTCACAATAATCACTATCTACTTAGATACCAATACCTTGTCAAATAATATCTTTTAAGATCTGTTTAGTTGGGGAAGAGGAGGTAAGGGACTTGCTCCCTCTTCCTTATATTTTGACTAAACTAAATCTTGTTTGGTTTGAAAACAAATATAATGAGGGGAGTTACTCTTCTCTCCTTATTTGACTTGATAAAATTTAAAGAGTGTCCATCATAAATGATAAATCCCTCCTCCCAACCAAACAACAAAATACCCATCTGATTATCAAAATTTATGTCAAGGGACCACAATGCAAAGAAAAAAGATAGAAAAGAATAAAAAACCACTTAATTGCTATGTGAGTAATTAATGAGTATAATTATAATACAGATCTTATTTTAGTAAATAAAATATAATTTTATTTGGTGACTATTAGGTGATAGCTAAAAAGCACATAATGATTCAGGCAACCAAAAAAAAAACATATAATGATCACTCATTTTTAATTCTTATGTAATGCAATAGAGAATTTAATTTTGTAACTTCAAAATTATTTTCTAACTTGTTTCTCCAATCTTGCAGTATTCTATAATAAGTCGAATATTAAATTTAAAGATCTTCCGTTAAAAAAAATGGAGATCCAAATTACCCCACACCCAAAGCAAAATCAAAATAAGATATAAATTAAAGTGAAATAACAATTGTGATTATTAATGTTATTATTAAAAAATCTATGATGACAGCCCAAAAGCAAATAAGAGTTAAGAAGAAGTTAAAGGTAAGAAGGAATATTGGAATGTGAAATGATGTTTTGCTTTGAGTAAAATATATGGGCTCTGTGACCTGTGAATGTGTCTCATTCTCTGTCCTTCTCTTGAGTCAAAATCTTCCTACCTTTTATAACCGAATCATATAGTTTAAAGATTTGGACCATTTAAAAATATTATTGAGACAAGTTTTGGTAAACTTTAACAAACAAAATAATGAACTTTACCAATAAGATCTTACCATAATTGACAGGTAATTACACCCCTTAAGCATGCTATTTTAATTTTAATCACTAATTGTGTATATGAAAAAATATTATTGAGAAAAACAAAAGTCCACTTTAGTATTTTTTACAGATTGAAAAAATTAATTTTTAACTATTGATTGATATATATTTTTTATGCTCATGGAAAAAAAAGAATAAAATTCAATGTAAACTAAACTTTTTTTTTTGCAGCAAACCATTTGGTATCCGAAACTAATAAATCTGACTAATCTGAATTAACCTGGGTTGAGCCCCAGACGAAAAATGGATCTCTTAAGTACGTCTCTTACATTCCCATTGTCCCAAGGATCGAACCTAGGAACTGATGGTTAAGTAACTCAGATCCCTATCATCTAAGCCAATGTGTGTTGGTAAGTAAACTATACTTCTTTATATTTTACAAATGATGTAAATGGAAGCCCTGTGACTCTTATTTTAACTACACTCACACATGTATATATTTACCATTAGTATCTTTTATTATTTTTGGTATTAAACTAGGAGTAAACCTACCAAAAGCAAAGACTATAACAGCCTTCGCAATACTGAGAACAAAAATTAGATCTCTCTCAATTGAGTTCTTTTACATATATAGACTGGAAATCAATCTCTTGTTGAATAGACTAAAACCCTTAATCGCTTGAATGAATTTTGAAATGAATATATGGTGCAGATGGAAAATTGTTAGACAGCCCATCAGAGTTCCATTTAGCAATGTAGCCATGTGAGCACTTTATTTTTAGGTTTGTAGGAATTCGTCGTCTTTGGATTTTGACCTAATCTAGCCTAATATGTCTTGTATCTGATTGTGACAATATTCCATTACTCTCTTTTCGCTTCAAATGATGAAACTAAATTTTACTCTTAGATTGTTCTCCTTCTAAATTTCTAATCAATATATCAATATATTGTAATAAGACAGACTAGGGTAGAATTATTATAGATTTACTATTTTACGCTTCTTCTTCTTCTTTTTTAAATGGTGCATTTAAATTTAATTTTCGCAGAATATATTAATATAAAAATAAAATTAATATATTGTTGTAATATTTCCATATATTCTGCTAAAAAAAGGTTGCCACATGATTATTTTTAATTTGCATGTATTTGTTTCCCTAAAAATGTTTAACTCCCATTTCAATCAATCAATATATTATCATAAAATAGAATTTGTTGTTGGAGTATCATGCGAATATTCCAACGAGCAATTAAATACTATTTCTTTTAAAATATCACTAAAATAAGTTTTATTTTTTAAAACATAATTATCTACCAACTGTATCAATTATTAGTTATCATATAATGGAATTTGATAGCATTTCAAAATTGTTATAAATTTGTTGTTAATAGGCCAATGGACCTCACAAGCCACTCTTATTTTGTTTATTTTTGGAAATATTATGCAATCGTTGGTTAAAAAAATATTATGCCTTCAAATCTAAGTCGTATATGGAGTAATATACTGTTATAGATGTAAAAAAAATAAATTGATGTACATTAGTATAATACTGTAGTATATTAGTTTTTAAATTTGCATTTATTTATTTTTATAAAAACGTTTAATTCTTCCGTGTTTGTACACAATACAGTTAGTTTAATTTATAGAATTTAATATTTGAAGTATCTTCAAAGCAATTTATAATGAAAAATTAAATGCATTATTTATATGAGATGTATAGGATAAAAATGGACTCATCCTTTTTTTTTTTCACCAAAATTGTTTATAAAGTTATTTTAGAGAATATCAGCAATGTCATTCAACCGTTATTTAAAAAAAAAAATTTCCCATGCAATAAATAGGGATAATCTTGAGTATACACACACACATATATGTATATAAAAAGGGATAATCTTGAGTATACACACACACACACATATATGTATGTTGGCGCACACATTACACTTTACATTGATAGTAAACTTTTTATCTTTACGGTATATATATATATATATAGATTTGATTTCAGCTTTAACCCCTCAGAATGAAAGTTGTGGCTATTGCCTTAACCTCCCGTGGACAAATTCTTCTTTTTGCTTCTTAACCAACTGAATATTATCTTTTTACTTGCATAAAAAGATATGTTAATATTTTTTTAATTTAAATAAGAATAAAATTATGATGTTTGTTTGGATTTAAAAGTTAAATAGAAGTAAGCAGTGAAAAAAAAAAAGCTATAAGTAGTAAGGTTCTCAAGGTTTCATTCTTTACAACACTCTTTTGTCTATTCTTTTATTTGGTAAGTTTCTTATTATTATTATTTTTTTTGGTAAGTACTCTTTTCTCTATTCTATACAATAATACAAAACTCCAGTGTTTTGTCGGAAGAGCAATACTCAATATGACTCCTTCAGAATGATACGAGCAAATTTTGAAATGAACAGTAAAAATGAAATAAAAAATTTAATTAATTTATATAAAATTTAAAAAGTTGTATAATTTATATTTTTTGGAATCAAATTTTTAAACAAGATTCAAACCAAATGATCTCAAGAGATAAAATTTTTCACATGCCTTCCGCCAAAAACCAGTTTTTGTCACATACAAAGCATTTTAAAACAAATGAATTGTTAACGTGGAAAAAAGATAAAAATTAAGGTCTTATTTGGTAAAAAAGAATTTTTTTTTAAGGGATATGGGGAATAAAAATTTCCATAAAAATACTATTTTTATTTTTAAAAGTCTGAATAACATTATACTTAACATGTTGTACAAAAATTTTTCTCTTATTTTTCATTTAGTGAATTTTTTTTGTGCTACCAATCCCGACTTGAAAAAAGTATGTGTGTAATTTACTTTTTTTTTCGACCAACTGATGTTGAAATTTGCTGTATACCCTATAAAACATAGGCCAAAAAACAGGGACTACTTTTTAGTCTTTTTCTCTTAGCTATAAGCCTGTAACATTAAACAGAGAGGGCTCTATTATATTATATTATTCTCCCACCCTCTTGCTTGGCCAAAAGCACTCTCTCTCCTCCGTGTGCTTTCTCTCTCTCTCTCACAGTCGTACGCCCACCAACGCACACTCCTCTAAAGTCCAGCACTCTGCCTCCTTCACAACTCACAAGCCGCACTCTTCAGACCGTTTTTCGTTCCTCTCCCCCATTTCTTCACTATTGCTTTCTCCCCTAGATGCTACTCCACTTCCTCCTTCTTCATCAACCTCTGCTTCAATGAAGTTCTCTCGCTTCTGCATCATTCTCTACACTCTGTAAGTTCAGGTTCTGAGCTTCATACCCATTAGTTGTTTCACTGCTGAAAGCCCGTTTCTTTCGCTTTTAGAGCTTCGGATTCTTGTTTCTTTGACCCCAAAAGATGGAAAAGAAGCAGGGTTTCCTCGCGGCTTTGAAGGAAGAGGTAGTTCGTGGTTTGTCACCGTCGCGTTCTCGGGCTAACAGTCCAGCGAGAACCGGGTCGCCCATTTCGGGTCTTCTCCGGAGAAAGAAGCATAGCAACCACAGCAACTTTGTGGTCAGCTCCGACGCTTCGATCGGAAGATCCGGTAGTATGAGGCCCTTGGGAGAGACTTTGACGCCGCTGATAGAGGGTCCTGACCCGAACGGCGGGGATAACGGTGATCCAAAGAGGGTCGGGTCGGGTATAGGGCAATGGATGAAGGGCCAGCTGTCTCGGGCTCCTTCACCAGCTTCAACGTCCTTCAAGAGGTCTGATCTGAGGCTTCTTCTTGGTGTGATGGGTGCACCTCTGGCTCCTGTTCATGTTAGCGCCACTGACCCGCTGCCTCATCTCAGCATCAAGGATACTCCCATTGTTAGTTCTCTCTATATCTATCTCTCTTGTTCTGTGTGTGTGAGCGTGTTTATAGCTGTGTAGAAGGGCGATTGGAGTTCTTTTTCTGATTTCGACAATTTTCAAACAGAAAAACTGGAAAATGAGATATGAAAGCACATGGTGTGAAGCTTAGAGAAGATTCTCTCTCTTTTGGATGCATGTTGTTTCAAAATTTTGGACATTTTCTAGGCACTGGGAAATTTTTCTCTTTCAAGCTGTTAACGAATTCGGCGATTTTTTTATGGACCCTTCTGTATTTTGAGTCACTTCAAGATTCAGTATACTTTGAACCCTTCAATTCTAGTTTTACCTACTTCCTAGGTTATTCGCTGTAATTTCAGTCCATGTTGGTTCACGAGATGTTTGTCTCCTGAGTAAAGGCGCATGAAAACAGAAAACTACAACTTCTAAATTAATTCTGGGTTCATTTACAAATTTTGTTTTCTTTTGTCACAAATAATGGTCAATGGATTATCAACAATATAATAGACATCGAAGGTTAAAACATGATCATGCCCTGATGTAGTTTCCGTGCCTGCCCAGAGTAAATTAGAATAGATTTTTGGCTTTGTATTTACGTCGACTACTTTATCGGGTACCATCGCTCTAGAATACTGAAAATCACTCAGTTTCACCCTACTTGCTTATAAATACTAATCTTTTGCTGTGTTGTTGGGTGGGTAAACTTGCAGGAAACTTCATCTGCCCAGTACATATTGCAGCAGTACACAGCAGCTTCTGGTGGGCAGAAGCTACAGAACTCTATCCGGAATGCATATGCAATGGGAAAGGTGAGAATGGTGGCTTCTGAGTTTGAAACTGCCACAAGGGTTGTGAAGAATCGTAATGCCTCTAGGTGTGCCGAGTCTGGTGGGTTCGTGCTCTGGCAGATGAACCCTGATATGTGGTATGTAGAGCTTGCAGTTGGGGGAAGCAAGGTTCATGCTGGTTGTAATGGCAAGCTTGTTTGGAGGCACACTCCCTGGCTTGGTGCTCACACAGCAAAGGGACCTGTGAGACCATTGCGCCGTGCACTTCAGGTTAGGCTGTGTTCAGATTTGGAGTTAGTGTTGAACTACTTTCTTGTCTATAATTTCTTATTTATGTTTGTTTCTTCAATTAGGGCCTTGACCCTAGAACCACTGCCAGTATGTTTGCGGATGCCAGATGCATAGGGGAGAAGAAGATCAATGGTGAGGATTGCTTTATCCTTAAGCTCTGTACCAACCCTCAAACATTGAAGGCTCGGAGTGAAGGTCCTGCAGAGATCATAAGGCATGTCTTGTTTGGCTACTTCAGCCAAAAGACTGGACTTCTTGTTCACATAGAAGATTCTCATTTGACTCGCATTCAATCTAACGGTGGTGATGCAGTTTACTGGGAAACCACAATAAATTCATTCCTTGATGATTATAGGCCAGTGGAAGGCATCATGATTGCCCACTCGGGCCATTCTGTAGTTACTCTTTTCAGGTTTGGAGAGATGGCTATGAGCCATACCAAAACAAAAATGGAAGAAGCCTGGACAATTGAAGAGGTTGCGTTCAACATTCCTGGTCTTTCGGTAGATTGCTTCATTCCCCCAGCTGATCTGAGAACTGGTTCTGTCAGTGAAGCATCTGAGCTTCCTCAGGATGAAAGAGGAAATAACTCACTCACAGTATATCGAGCCAAAGTTGCCGCACTGGAGAAATCACAAGATCGCAGCATCAATAACATGATGTGGAAGATGGAAGTCTAAACAAGCGAGATAGGATTGAAGAAATTAAGACAATTGTTTATAGAAGTAACTAGTATATGACCACTAACACTGTTAGAAGCTAGAGTTAGGTGCTCAGTTGGTTGTTTCATGAAAGTTTGTTTATACCTCTATTTAATCTGTAAATGGAGCATAAAAATTCACAGGTTTCACTTCACCCAGATGATGATGATGACGACCAATGTGAATCTTTATACTCTGCAGAATCCAACTATGGAGTTGGAGCTCGGTTTTCCCAGTAGGAATAGAGCAAATGGAGGTTGAGTTTTTTTAGTTTGCCTTCCTTTAATGAGAGAAGGTGGTGAAGCTCTGGTATAGCAGAAACGTTATAAGCTTTTGTTACTTCACAACATCTCCTAGTTTAATTGTTGGTGGTGGTAATATTAAAGAGGCTGCCATAGAGACTAACAGCTAAGTCGGTTAACTTTAGTGTTGAAGAATTTGCTAATGTTTCCTTGTTTTTACCATGTAGTGTAGAAGTTGTTTCTGGGTTTGGAAAGTTCAAGGTGGTGGTGTTTTTGATAGCTAAGATAATGGATTCAGCGGTTGTCTTGTGCTTTTTGTCAGTGCTTCTGAATATCAAATGTAATCATTACATTTACATTTATTTCCACCGTCATGCTTGATGCTTATGTGATATATATATATATATATATATATAAGATATTAAATTAAAAACATTTCATTTTTGAGTAACGAAAATAAAAATTGCAGTGCAAACCAGTGTGAAGTCAGGTTGCTTGCTTGCTTTTGCTTTCTTCATCACTCTGGAGGCAGCTTTTATTTTTACCACTATTATTTTTTATCTGCTTTGCAGGGATTGTCTTTCTCTTTCTTTTCCCTGTGCGCTGGAATGTAATTTTTACTTATTTTTTATTTTTCACTGCCCCATATCTAGGGGAAGGTTCCGCCTCATGATGATGCTTCGAGTTCAAGGCAGTCAACAAAGTCTTGTTTTTCTCTTTTTGTTTCTGACCCTTCTTTCTTCGTGACTGGTTGGATCATCCATGTGCATCCATGTACAGCATTAGCTTGATTTTCTTTTCTTTTTTAAATGGCATGTCAGTGCATTTCATCGAGAAGATTAATATTGCTAATTATTAGGTACATAATAAAATTAAAAAGGTTAAATTACATAAAATTCTTTTCAACTTCAAACCGTTCGCAAATGATTTTCCTCATTTCTGAAACTCGATGAGGAACCCTTTTATACTTTGAGATTCATGCAAATAATTCTCATGTCATTAATAATACTCGTACCAAAGTATAATATGTTATTGGTCATAAATTTTATTAATCTTTCTTTTTTTTTGGGTAGACTCAAACGTTAACCTAAATTTTAAGTTATATGCAAATAAACCTTTATGTTATATTCCATTAGTGAAATAACGGACAAATTAATGATAAGGAAGTTAATTACATATATGTAAAAATTTAAGGGGGTTTGCTGTCAGAGGTTATTTCCTTTGTCTAGTACTACAGTAAGTCTAATTGGCCAAAAGAAAAAAAGTGGGTCTCACATGTTTGGGTCCTCAACAAGGAGTGGAGCAAGCCTCGTATCAGTGAAAAAGTGGGCGTGTGTATGTGAAAGAGTATATAAGTTAAGAGATAGAGGTTTTGAATTACCACCTAACTATGATGATTTTGTGCAAATTGATAAGTCTAATTGGTCAAAAAAATGATTTTTTTTGCACATAATCTAAAATTAAAGCTAATAAAAATAGTTTAGTAATTTTTAATTGAGCTCTATATTTTAAAAATAGAAATAATAATTTTTATGATTATAGTTTAAAATTGTATCAGAAATTTCTTTAACAATTAGAAATAATTATCTTATGATATAATTAAATTACATTTTTCATCTTTAAAAAATATTTTTGATAGTATTTAATTTAATTTCAAAATTAAAATAAATTAAATTTATAGTTGTTAATACAAAACTAGTATTGGATTCATGCATTTATATAGATGAATTATGCTGTTTTTCCTATAAAAAAGTTTAAGTGAATTGAGCTTGAAACATCATCAGCAAATATTTACAGATTATTTAGAAATGATGTATTCATATATTGATAGCAGAATTCGAACCTACACACCTTATGAAACATGATTTGAATTCTTATAAATTTTTGTTATATTTTCAATTAAAGTATGTGCTATTTTTCTTAAAATTAATATTTTGTGCACTAAACATATTTTTTGGCCACTTGAAAAATAATGTTAGGCTTATGTAGGCAAATCAACGTGTTTCTTTTTTGGCTATTTTAAAAAAAAAACGAAAATAATAAAATCACAATGATGTGAACCACTGAGCTAATTATTGTTAAGGTGGCCCATATATGATATAATAATTAATCAGCAACCTTCATCGATCCTTAAGTTGGAGGGCTTTCATTCGAAAGTGGTAGCTTTTGAAAAGAAATGAGTCATCTTAACTACTAATTATAGTGAATTTATGAATTAATTTTGATAGAAGCTTGTAAACTGTAATGATGATGACCTGTATCAGAACTCAGGGGAGATTATGCACATAACTTCCAAACAATCATATTATAATTATAAATCATAATAAGAAATAAACTTTATCCACAAACTGCATCTTACAAAATAGATAATATACCATAAAATTTAAACGAAAGGAGTTTCTTGGGGTTCTTTTCATAGTTGTCTTCCTAAGTCATGGATTCGTCAAGTGCTAGAAAAAGACTTGAACTTTATTTCTGTTAAAAGATTAAGATTGAAGGTTGAACCTCGCTGTCTGTGAAGTAAGGTTTATGTCCTTGTTGAATGTTGATGTTACTTGGGACCAAACGAGCTCGTCCTGTCTAATTAAATCTCTAACGATCCTTTGGTCTTGTAGGACCTCTTTGATTTTTTTTTACTTATTTAATTAATTAGCTAATTCATCAAGGATTTCATTCCCATCTTCATACCAATTTAAGAACACGTGGGTTCCGAGTTTGACCCGGAACTGTTAATTTATTTTAATTTTTAAATATTTGTTCAACTTGTAATTTAATATTCTTTCTACTTTCACTTTTTTCTTCAATATTTTTTTTTGGGTCAATGGGGCTTACCAGTCTTGACAAAACCACCTAACACGATTTTTCCTTCAATATTTAGACCTTAAAAATATGAAAATAACTTGATTTTCTTTCTTATACAAAATGAGATTTTAGCATAGTGAACTCTTAGCATTTTTCATATTTTTTTACCTATATTTCTTTTTTTTTGGTAAATTTGCGTTATTCTGACAAAAATTAGAAATAAAAATTAATTTGTTTACAGATGCAACTACTAGTATTTCAGAATAAATAGCTAGTTGATGAATGAAGTTAACGTTGCACTTGCAAATTAATTGGTAGGGCCTTCAATTAATGGTCACAACCAGTCATTGGGAAGGTACAGGATCTTGATGGTAACGGTTGCATGAAATACTTTCGTGTGATCCTTGATATAAGATATTTTTAATCAAATCATGCAGATTAAGGATAAGATTTAAAATAGTTAATTATCTCAATTTCTTCAAAAATTACAATATTTTTTTAAAACTGTTCTTATTTAATTTGTTTTTCTCTTTTTGGAATATATTAAATAAGAACATTTTTTAGAAATGTATAATAAATACTATCTCGTATATTGTAAAAGATCTTATATTTATGATCAGAGTAAAATATCCTATAATTAGGATCGGAGGGAGTAATAAATATTTTAGTCTACAATTTATTTATAATTTACTCCAGGGTAATTGTTTTTGGCTAATTCATGTAAATTTCTTATCGGTTTAGGGTTTGATTTCTGATTGTGTATAAAAAATATTTTATCAAAATATAAAAGTTTGGCCGAGCTAGATTCAAAACTTTGGCCGGGGGGAGCTTTTGATCTAACTTTAGGAATGTGTATACATTGTGTGGGTGTATGAATATATAATGAGAAAATATAACAGTTTTCGGGGACCATGGCAGTCACCAGTCCCCCCCTCTTTCATGAAGAAGTGTGACTTATAACAGTAACTAGGGCAAAAATATCCATCATCCTCGAGAGGTTCAGATTTTGTTGGGAAGACAGATATCACATATGTAGTTGTGGTTGCGATGGATTCTGCTGAAGTTGTTAGTGTGTATATATATATATATGATTATAAGGGACGACTTGGCAAGACCTCCCATGGAGAACAAGATTGAGTAGATATTAATATTAGGTATATTGACAGATGAAAAAAATTTAATTCCGAATGAGGGGACAGGATATAATAATAAAAATCAGCTTACAGTTTATTTATTTTCGTCAACTGGGTAGATAAGGCAATTAAGTTACTGTAGAATATCCAAGGCAAAAGGGCATTGACTTGATTTTGTCTTTAAAATAATAAATATATTAAATAACAATGAATCACTAGAATATTATTAATGATATCGTGAGTCGTGAATTTACGAAATTTACATTTTTAAAGAGTAGAATATTTTGGAAGAAAATGCAAATGTTTCTTCTTAATTTTGATCTTTATCATAACTTAAAACCTTCTGTAACCTTTTATGATACTAACATAAATAAAAATATTATCCTATATAATTGTGCAATTTAAAACTGAAAAAATTTCAAAGGTTATAAGTTATCCAATAACAATAAATGACTAAAAATCATTCATTTCAAAGGTTAGGTTATGGAGTATATTCTATTAAAAGTGAAATGAAATCTTTAAACAAGTAAAATTTTCACAAGTATTCACAAATTATAACAATACTATTCACAACATTTTCTTAATATTATAAAATGATGAGAGATACAGAGCAACTATTAAGAGTGTCGGCAGAAGAAGGAAAATGTGATCCATTAATATTAATCACACCATCCCATTACTTTGGGTATTATTTATTTCGGCCTGTATTATAAGATATTATAAAATATTTTTTTATTTATAATATAAGGTGTCATGTATTAATTTGCTCATTTTACTTCTTATTTATTTAATGACTAGTATTATAAGTTATGTTAGAGTAATAGAAAGAAGTATAATAAATAGGGATAAAAATATTTTTTACTCTTTTTAATAAATTTAAGAATGTAACATAATTTTTTTAAAATGTATGAAATTATTGTAAATATCTTATATTATGGACAGGATGAAGTATATCCGTGTATGTAAACTTAGACAAAATAAATAAGACTCCATGTATTAGAATTTGAGAAATGAGTCATAATTAGTTATAAATTTTGTAGTATTAAGGTTGATATTGAAATTAATTTAATCTTATGGAAACAAAATGGAATAAATAAGGGTGTTATGGTGAACTAGGCATTGTAGCAAATTAATCTTGCTTTTGTGTTGTGTTTTGTTTTAGTATCCGGGTCTCTAGACCGCGCCTGTACACCAAAAAATAAATAAGGGTGTTATGGGGCCACGTCATGAGGCTTGTGTTATTGGACCACAGTTCGCCCACTTATTATTATTATTATTCATTCATTCATTGCTTACGCATGTTGTGTTGTGGCCCTTCAGAAGGGAATAGCATTAGGCATTGTATGAGTATTTAATATGGTCACGTCCACTGTATAGCGATCTATGGAAAAATATTATGGTCCTCTCCTATCTAATGGACTGGACACTTCCTTCCCTCCCCACAACCACGTGTGGTTCAATGTGATTAGTTATTGTTGAGTTCGGATATTATATTATCACAAAATGACTCTGTACGGTGTACATGGGCGGAGCCAGAGGAGTTTTTCTTTTTCCTTTTGTTTTTTTGGGGTGTATTTTTTAACAAATTAATACTTTAATATAATTTTGTATTTTTACTATTTTTACTAATAATTATAATTTTATATGTACTACAATTCATGAATAATAAATATTAAAAATAAAAAGTAATATATATATATATACACACACACACACTCTTGACATTCCAATTACATGACCAAACTCATGAGTTTAATCTATCACACCAAACATTGTTCGGTCAAATATTTTATTTCTATTTCTAGGCATACTAAATATATGTTTTTTTTTTCTGTTACATCATGAGAATTTAAGCCCTTAGCTTATTTGGCCCAAAAAAAAGTCCTTAAACCTATTCCCATAATTTACCTCACTTTCCACATGAGCTAACCTTGGGTCCCTATGGTAAATGTATTGCTAAAGTTCAGTCTCATTCTAATTCTTTTAAAAACGTTTCCATCAAATCAAACGTATCCATAGGGTTCGAATTCTTTCATTAAAACAATATAATGCCCAGTCCACAAGAAAAAGAGGCCCAAATTAGGTAGCCTCTTATCAATAACATGGGTTTCCATCTCTGCTGGACTTTGATTTCACTTAATTTCTTGCACACTCTTGGTGACTTATGATAAATCACCATCATAAGTTTTTGCACGTTTAAAAAGCTGCATTAAAATTTTTTGCCAACAAAAAAGTTTCCTTTTTTTTTGTTTTTGAATCGACTAAAATTTTGGGAAAAATTCCAAAGTGCTACCACTAAGACAATATAATTCTAAATTGAATTGGATCGCATGAAGTACTATTTTCTGAAATTTCCTAAAGTAGTAATGCTAAAATTAAATTTTTATTTAAAACCTAAAGTGTATTAGAATTTTATAATTGACCATGGCTTTTTTCTTTAATCATGATAGTGTGAATTATCCAATTTTATTAATGGAGAAGATCATGCCACATAACATAAACAAACATATGTAAAGTTGGATTACGTGGTAATTTTAAGGCTGTTAATATCTTTAATCAATCAGATTAAATTAAAATTGAAGAAAATCATCCCAACAATCATGATCCACTATAAAACTCCAATGCACTTGAGGTGGTTTTAAATCAAAATTTAGCTATATCATTACTATTTTAGGAAACTTTAAGAAATAACACTTCATGATATCCAAATTCTTCTAAAGTGGTATTGATGTGGACACCACGAGGAGTTTGTCTCGAGAACCCAGAAAATGCAGAGGACAACAGTGCGGAAGCTTGACTCAAACGGGTTGATCAACTAGAACCCAATGAGAACCTGCCTCAGAGAACTCTAGCTAAAGAAAGACGCCATAAGAGGAGATCACTCTTTTGATAAGTTGGGTGTATTCTTAAAAGAATACGAAAAACCTGTGAATAACTCACAAGTAAAAGATGTTCTAAATTGATTGATATGTAGAAAAAATGTTACAATGAAAAGTCTTTAATAGAAAAATAAAATATTAATTCCTATTATGACTCTTAACTCAATTAGATAAAGATAAGTTTAATCTAACTAAATTAAATTAAATCTAAGTCTATGATTAGTCCATTTAAATACAAATAAGAAATCACAAATTATTTATCCTAATCTAAATCAAATAAATTTAAAAAGAATAAGATAAATAAAATAATTTAAATTAATCCTAAAAATCTAATATTATCCTAAAATTAATTCTAGATGGCTTGGGCTACTTTTTTCATCTGGGCTTTTCTTGGACCATAGACTTGAACAAGAATTATAACTCTTTTTTGAATCTCATGCTTAGACGCTTCTTTTTCAAACATCTTGGGCTCATTATCTTGCAAGCTTCTAATCAAGTCTTGTAGAGCTTCTTTCATAGATCTGGTTCTATCTTTAGTTAATAAGCCTCTTATTGGCTGAAATGGATCTTTTGAGACAGTACTCTTCCACTCTTAGATTCACCTATGGGCTCCATCATTCCCTCCTTTCTCGAGAGGATTTATCCTCGAATCTGTAGCATCGTACAGGGATAAATCTGAAACATTAAAGGTAGTACTCATGTGACTGCCATAGGAGCTTGGCAAATCAAGTTAGTAAGCATTATCATTGATTCTCTCGAGCACTTGAAAAGGTTCATCACCATGTGATTGCAACTTTGATTTCCTTTGCTTAGGAAAGCTTTCTTTCCTCATGTGTACCCAAACCCAATTACCAGGTTCAAATATAACTCTTCTGCGACCCTTGTTGGTTTGTTTGGCGTACTGTTCATTTTTCCGTTCAATGTTAGCTTAAACTCTTACATGCGACTTCTGTATAAACTTAGCCTTTTTATTGCCATTAAGGTTAGCTTTCTCATTACAAAGCAAAGGTAAGATATTAAGAGGCATCATAAGATTAAACTCATAAACAATTTTAAAAGGAGAATAGGATGTAGTTGAATACACAACCCTATTATATGCAAATTCTACATGAGGCAAACAACTTTCCCAATTCTTTAAGTTCTTTTGAATACCTATATGTAACAAAGTAGTAAGTGTTTTATTTACTACCTTTGTTTGTTCATCAATTTGTGGATGTACAGTAGTAGAAAACAACAACTTAGTCCCGAGTTTATTCCACAATGTTTATCGAAAATGACTTAGGAACTCAACATCTTTATCACTCACAATGGTTCTAGGAATCCCATGCAATCTAACAATCTCCTTGAAGAATAGATCAGCGATGTGAACAATATCATTAGTTTTAGAACAAGCAATAAAGTGTGTTATCTTACTAAATCTATCAATAACCACAAAAACACTATATTTACCACTTTGAGAACGTGGCAATCTCAATACAAAATCCATAGAAATATCAATTTAGGGATGTTAGGGAACAGGTAGAGGGATATACAAACCATGAGTATTAACTTTAGATTTAGCATGTTTACAAGTATTGCATCTATCACACACTTGAGCAATATCATGTCTCATAGAAGGCCAATACAAATGTTCATGTAAAAGTTCTAAAGTTTTATGAATACCAAAATGCCCCATTAAACCACCATATGAATTTCTTTGACAAGTAATTCACACAAAGAACAATTAGCAATGCAAAGTTTATTTTTCTTGAAAAGAAATCCATCAAATTTATAGAAATCTTGAAATCCATGTTTTCACATGATTTTCGAGTTTCTGAAAAATATGGATCATTATTATACAATCCCTTAATCAGCTCAAAACCAAGCACTTTAGCATGTAAAGAAGAAAGAAGAGAATACTTACGTGATAATGCATCGGCCATAATGTTTTCTTTACCTTGTTTATGCTTAAGAATGTATGGGAAGGTATCAATGAATTCCATCCATCGAGCATACTTCTTGTTCAACTTGTGACTTTAAGACTTTAAACTCTCATGATTAGAATGTATGATGAACTCTTTTGGCCAAAGATAATGTTGCTATGTTTCTAAAGCCTTTTTTAATGCATAGAGTTCCTTTTCATATGTAGAGTAGTTTGAAATTGATCTATTAAGCTTTTCACTAAAGTAAGCCATGGGATACTTTTCTTGCATCAAAACAGCCTCAATTCCTATCACATATGCATCACACTCAATTTCAAAGACTTAACTAAAATCAAGTGGTATTAAGAGTGATGCATTGGTGAGTTTGTGTTTCAAAATATTAAATGCTTTATCAGGAACTTCATCCAATTCAAATGTCACATTCTTTTTTACTAAGTCATTTAAAGGTGTAGTTATGGATGAGAAATTTTTAACAATCCTCCTATAAAAACTAGCCAAACCATGGAAACTTTGGACTTCATTTGTATTCTTTGGGGTTGGCCAATCTTTGATCGCTTTTACCTTCTCTTCATCTACTGAGATTCCTTGTGCTCCTACAACAAAGCTAAGAAAAACCACCAAATCCAAGCAAAAAAAAACATTTTTCTAAATTTATAGAAAGTCTATTTTTCCTCAAGACTGAAAACTTTCTGTAAATGCAAAAAATACTCATCTATACTTTTACTATATATTAAGATATTCTCAAAGTAAACCGCTACAAATTTTCCTATGAAGGAACGAAAAACATGGTTCATGAGACTTATAAAGGAGCTAGGTGCATTAGTTAATCCAAACAGCATAACTAACCACTCATAAAGTCCAAACTTTGTTTTAAAAGCTGTTTTCCACTCATCACCTTCTTTCATTCTAATATGATGATATCCACTCGTAAAATCAATTTTGGAGAATAATGATGCACCATGCAACTTATCTAACATATCATCTAACATAGGGATAGGATAACAATATTTTATCATCACTTTGTTGATGACTCTACAATCAATGCACATTCTCTACTTTCCATCCTTCTCAGACACTAATATCACTGGTATCGTGCATGGGCTCAAGCTCTCTTATAAATTCCTTTGCATAAGCTCTTCAACTTGGCGTTAAATTTCTTTTGTTTCTTCTAGATTTGCACGGTATGCTGGATAGTTGGGGATGGAAGCTCCGCGTACAAAATCTATGTGATGTTCTATGTCTCTTATGGGAGGTAGACCATCAGGTATTTTTTCTTGAAAGAGATAATCAAATTCCTACAAAAGAGTAACAACACTAGAATACAAGGAAGAATCAAATTGGTTAGTAGATAAGTATATTTCTTTGTACATAAGCACAAAGACTTTTTGCCTCGCCATTAATACTCTTTTTATCTCTTCTTTTTCTATCAACAAACTCACTTTGTTGGACCCCAAGAGGAATCTATCTCGGGAACCTAGAAAATATAAAGAATAGCAACGCGAAATTTTGACTTAAACGGGTTGATCAACTAGAACTTAATGAGAATCTGTCTCAAAGAACTCTAGCTATAGGAAGACGTCACAAGAGGAGATCACTCTCTTGATAAGTCGGCTGTATTCTCAAAAGAACACAAAAGACCTATGAATAACTCACGAGTAGAAGATATTCTAAATTGATTGATATGTAGAAAAAACATTACAATGAAAAGTCTTAAATAGAGAAGTAAAATATTAATTCCTACTATGACTCCTAACTTAATTAGATAAAGATAAGTTTAATCTAACTAAATTAAATTAAATCTAAACTTATAATTGGTTCTTTTGAATACAAATAAGAAATCACAAATTATTTATCTTAATTTAAATCAAATAAATTCAAAAAGAATAAGATAAATAAAATAATTCAAATTAATCCTAAAAATCTAATACTATCCTAAAGCTAATTCTAGGTGGCTTGGGCTACTTTTTTCATCTAGACTTCTCATAAACCATGAGTTTGAACAAGAATTATAACTCTCTTTTGAGTCTCATGCTTAGACGCTTCTTTTTCAAATATCTTGGTCTTATTATCTTGCAAGCCTCTAATTAAGCCTTATACTTCTTTCATGATTCTGGTTTTACCTCTAGTTAATGGGCTTCTTATTGTCTAAAGTGGATCTTTTGGAATAGTACTCTCCCACTTTTAGATCCACTCATGGACTCCATCAAGTACCCAAGATTGGAAATCTATATGGATCCGTTGGAAATCTATATGTATCAATTATTTATGTGAATCATTCTGGAAATATTTTGCTTCCATGATACATATTTTAAATTTTTTCTAAAATCTTTTTGATGAGTTACACTCAATGATCAATGTTCTCTCTAGGTGTTTTGTTTTTATTTTTTATTTTTCATAGACACTTCTGAAGCCCATGTTTAATTATTTGGACTTAAGATCTTCAGTAATCTCCAAAAGGAGAGACATCTGACCCAAAATAAAATTTTCCCTTCTCAAGGGTAAATTGAGATTCAAAATTGAAGGCTATATATCCATTCACAATTTACAGACAATTTTAAGATTTAAACCTGATAATTGAATCACTTTTTTTTTTGCCAACGATAATTGAATCACATTGAACTTTAATTTCATTTAATTTCTGAACCTTGTTTTGGTAATTGGTACGGTACTTCCATAAAGGGAATGAAACTCCATTCCATGACGAAAGGACAAGAAGAGTTTGTTAGGGGTGGTTTAGCTCATAATGTCAATAAACTAACTACTTGCACATCAAATTCAGTTATACATTGAATACTTCAATTTGTACCTTAAAATGGTACCCAAAGTTACCATACAACAACAATATTACATAACACCAACAAGATTTTAATAAGAGACCCAATTTATCCTTTTGATAGTTAAATTTTTCTCGAAAATAAAGTCAAGACTCAATGAAATCTCCCATGTTACATGCTACTTTGCGCAAAACCTGAGATAAGAAATGTAAAAGGATTCATCAGAATGATTTTTAGGTGAAGTAAAAAGAAAAATAGAGATAGAATAATAAGCCTCACTTTTGAGTACATCTAAGTCTTTGAAAAGTGGGGCTCACCATTTTGTCTCTATTTCTTTTCTTTCTTCACTTAAAATTAGAGGGATTCATTTTGGATAATGAACACTAATATAATTCGGTTATTATATATACTAGATTTTTAAAAGATCTCAAACTCCAATTTTCATTTTACATAATATTTTTGCCAAGTTGAATTTAGGTTTTGCTTTAAAAATTAAGAAACGATATGTTGTCCTATTGCTAGATATTGCTCCTCAATAAATTTATCTGGAAGTTTTGAGTTCAGCTTTATATATATATTTTGACAAAACACCTATCACTTGTCTGACCCAAGATCAGCATAATACAAGCGTGTTTAATTAACAAGGCATGTTTGTGTTATTAATTGACGTGGCACATTATACTTGATTAGATTATCATTATAATTAAGTGCCAAAAAAGAAAAAGAAAAACGAAAGAAAGAAGGAACAAGAATAATGAAAGAGAAAGATGAAGAAAAAACAATAAAAGTCACATAATGAAAAAAACTGCTCGGAAATACAAAAGGTGCCCTCAAAAATCTGCCAAAGAATGCAAGCCAATGGTATAGAATAAACCAAATACAGGTAAATATAGTCTCAAATGATACTCACAAAATAATAATAATAATAACAGTAATAATAATAATATAAGGGGCAAATGGGTAAATAACAGAGCGAGCACAAGGAAAGGGTGAGCATGATGAATGTCTAGAGTAGCATGGAGAACAGAGCCCATCCCAATACGAAGCTCCCTGTCATCTTGTGCGACCACCGCAACTTGCCTGCTCCACTCTGCAATTATAATTTCCCAAATTAAACTTCACTTAATTAATTATGCTCTTTCTATTTCTTCTTAATTTCCTCACAAAATCATGTTCTTCTCTTATCAATGACAATGATCTGCTGAACATGAATCACTGTATTGGCTAATAGAGACTATGATGATCAGCTTTTTTGGGTCACCCCAATTAACTACTTAACTCATCTACTCCAATTTAGGTTAGGTGAGAAAATAGATAGAAATAGAATGAGAAGCCCTACCTCTATTTCTATCTCTCCCAAACTGAACAATTGAAAAGATCCAAACAATTATATATATATGGAGGTGTCTCCACATTGTATCATGAGTCAACAGAGCTACTATTTTACTTAAATGATCAGATGATCGATGTGAAAACTGAGTATTTCGTGCTATCATAAGAGATCCCTATATTTGTATGTATGATGATTAAAAAAAACTATATTATATCATTGTTTATAAAATTAATGATAATAGAAAGCTCCTTTACCACGTTTCAAGAGTAGTATAAGAATAACGAAGCGATGACTTACAGTACTATCGGTTCCAGCGGGAGAAAGAGTAGAGAGGCTTGGACCCGGGGTTGCGGCAGTGGAAGGGCCCGGAGATAGTGCCGGAGCCTTGCTTGGCACCGTAGCCGGAGCTGAAGCTGGAGTAGTAGCCGGAGGAGCTGAGAGAGGCGTGGGAGTGAGTGCTGGTGGAGGAACTGCGGGCGGCGGGGTTGCTGGTGGGGGACTGAATGGTGGTGGAGAAGCAGGAGGAGGAGTGGCGGGGGGAGGAGATGAAGGAGGAGGAGTGGAGGGGGGCGGAGAGGCCGGGGGAGGGGATGCCGGTGGGGGAGATGCGGGAGGAGCGGAAACCGGTGGAGGTGACGACGCAGGAGGAGGCGATGACTGAGCCGGAGGAGGAGAAGACTGAACGGGCGGTGGAGAGCCTTGGGGAGTGGGCGGGGGCTGAGTGGAGGTAGGGGCAGTAGCAGTGGGAGTAGTGGGAGGAGCGGGAGATGAAGGGGGAGAGGAGGAAGGTGGAGATTGGCCTCCGACGACGGCAACGACAATGCAGATGAAACCGAGGAACAAGACGGATCGGGGATCCATCATGTCTTATCCTGCGCACTCTCTCTGGTTAGCCTGCGCTACTAGCAGAAGAAGCCAGTAAAGAAGAGAAGAGAGGAGAGGAGAGGGTGTGGATGAAGAACTAAGGAGAGGGCTAGGGGCTTATATTACAGCAGCTACCAAACATATCTTACGTCTGATTTGATTTTTATGCCACGCATTCACCATCTGACTGCCACGTGGATATCTTTGGCTTCTAATATGATCTTTTCCATGTTATAAATTAATATATTTTCATCTGAATTTAGTAATTAATAACTTAAATTAAATTATAACATTCTTATAATATAAAACTTAAATTATAACTTTATTGTGCATTTCTTTTTGAAAACCATTGTGAAGATATGTAGATGATCCAATTTTTTTTTAAAAAAATTTGATTCTAATAATTTTTTGTTTTAAATAATTTCATAACTATCAACTTTATGAAAAAAAAATATAATATTTAACTTTAAAAATCCAAAAAAATAAAATAGTAAAATCTAAATTGTTCAAAAGTTAATGTGCATGGTACAATTCTGTACTCAAATAATCACATACTTAATGGTGGCTAGCTAGCACAGTTGAAGGTGGGTGAGGTAACAATGTCAAAGATTGAGAGACGGCATGGATCTCTTGTACTGGAAGTTAAGATGATCTCACTTCTCAATCTTGATGGGGGAAGAAATTGATCATTAATATCTACAAAAAAAAAGAAAACTTTTTCTTCCTGGATCAGAAACAGGAATGGTGACTATTTACACGATCGATTTAATCATATATAAACATAAAAGTGGGGTACGAAATTGCTTTCAAATTAGTTCATCCATCCTCATCAGTCACAAGCTGTACATGTGGCCATTGATCTTTTGTTCTTAAATCTCCATATATATATATATATATACCAATATGCATGCCTCCATCACTAACGTTCTTTTTTGTATGGAAGCTCTTTCAAGCAATTGCCTATTATTCTAATGGCGATAGTGCCAGAATTGATGACACCGAGTCTTAGTTGGATTGGTTGGTCTAATGAAGGTTCGATTTTTGAATTTTGATTAAAATTAATATCCCTTGATTAGGAGGATAACGGATTTTTTATTAATGAGGTTGGGTTTTTGCACTAATGGAGAGTGTTAATCCAATCATGTGGTGAGATTTCACTGTTTGTGGCATTTTCTGTAATGAAGAAGGAGATGTTGTTAATGATATGTAGTAGATAAGAGATGAAAATATTCTATTTTTTTCCATTTGCGCTTATAAATAGAAAAGGGGATAAGACCCACTTTGAATTATGATCGCATGCTAGGCTGTAATTAACCACCAGAATCATCATGAGGACACGTGCTATCTTCTTTTTATTTGTTAATTGAAAAGTCCGATTGCTCCTTTACTTCTTCAGTTATATATTTTCTATTAAACTCTAAGACACTGGGTCTGAGTGACTGAGAACTAATAAAAAGGGCCTTTTTTTTCGCCACATAATAAAAAGGGTTAAGCTGAACTAAAAAGCAATCTATACGTTATAAAGCTCTGGTTAAATTGCAAGCTACATCAACATAGTGTACTGCAATTTATAATAAATAACTGAAAAAGATTTAGCTTGATAACTTATACACTATTACGATCATAGGTTTAAAGGGAGAACCCATTTCAAAAAGTTAATTTATTAGGTGAGAAAACTCCTTAAACTCATGAGCTTCACTTTTTAGTTAAAATTTCTTGATATATATGACTCATAACAATGCACCTTTGTTTGAGAGTTAACATCCTCAGCAATTGCCCACAATGCATGACACTTTGCTTGATTCCCTTGCCGACTTGAGCCTCCAATAGTCAGATCCATTAGGTGAGAGACCTTCCATTGGTCAAAATCCACCTTTGGTAGCCCTCTTCGTAGTGTCTGTCTCTCAATGGAAGTACCAATATTATAAGCATAAGTTTAAAAGAAGAACTCATTATAAAAAACTAGTCCATTAAATAGAAGAACTCTTTAAACTTATAAGCTCCACTTTTTAGATGAGCTCATCGATGTGGGATTTATAACATATATCACATTAACAAAATTTAACACCATGTTCTGAAAATAGACATAACATTGGAGATCACAATGTCAAAATTATAAATTTTTTAAAATTATAAATTTAAGTTTCTAAACAATATAAATCAATTTGGTTAGATGAAAACTTATATATTCATTCAGAAATTAGTGATATGAGAGCTGGGAAAGAAGGGAACAAGCAAGTAGACACATCCTGTGTTTGCAAAACAAGAAAAAGAATACGTTCCATAGGAATCATAACTCAATCATCACTTGTTTACCTTTTGGCCCTAAACTTTTCTGAAAATACAAGTTCTAAATTTGACAGCTGTGAATATATATATTTTTGTTTTAAAAAATATTTATATTTATTTTTTGCCTGACTAATAAGTGTGTGTATTATAAACTTTAGTTACAGGAGCATATGAAGAAAGAACAGATTATTGTGACAAGAGTGTGTTAAATGTGTGACTTGCACGCTAAGTTGTAGAAGGAAGAGAAGGTTGATAAGGTGAAGTGAAGATGAAGCTGCCTGCCTTCCCCAATATACTCCACCTGCTTGCTTGTTATATACATATATATATATATACGTATATATATATATATATACATATATATATATGTATATATATATATATAAGGCTGTTCAATTCTGCAGTGGGCAGGACTTTATTTATCATTTACTACTTCTAATAGAACTGTATCCGGATATTACTATTCAATCAATTCAATATATCCAATAAATTCATAACAAGCTGTTACTGTACCATTCATGAACGATCAGCTCAAATTTTGCCGGGTCCGGATATATATGTGGATCCAGCGCATATACATGATTCAAAAATGCCAGCGAGAGCATCACATAATATCCCAACATTTTTATAATTCATGTTTTTCCTATTATGCTTTTTTAGTTCGTTTGTCTTTTCCATTGAATGAACATATGTAAAGACTATAATAAAATGTATGTATCATTTTTAACTTATATGATAATTTTTAGCAAAAGTAATCTGATGACAGACCTCTAAGAGATTTTACACGTGGAGTAGAGTAATATCTAATCAATAATTTTCTTTCATTGAAAATATCCCTAATTGACAGCTAAAAACTAATTTCTTTGATGTATAAGATTACCAAATTTGGTTTTACTTCTAATAAGATATTTTTCACACATACAACTAAAAATTGAGTATGAATAATATATTTAAAAATCCAGTTATCTACCAAATGTATTAGACCTGGTAGAATTTTTAATTATGTTTCACAAACTAGATTCAATTAAAAAAATTGCGTCAATGATTAAAGTTGAACCTTTGTTATATATATATATATATATATATATTTTGAGAATGGTGGTGGGGGCTTGGGCTTCTGATGATGTGGGAGTTGGTGAAGAACATGATTATTTGGATTCACATGTGTTGTTCTTTTTGATGAGATGATGGGGAAAACAGAGAGAGAGAGATGAGAAGGTCATAAGGATGGGAGGAATCGTATAGTAGTGAGGAAGAAAAAGTGATTGCCTTAACAACAACCTCCTTTGCTTTCAACACAATCCATATTTCTTTTAACCTTTTCTTAACTTGATTGTCGCTAATTAATTTTTTCCTTCATCATGCTTCCATTATCATTATCATTTTCTCGGGTGGCATAGTGCTATGATTATCCACTCAATTTGAAGATTTTTTAGCCAATAACTATCCACATTTTTCCTACGAAAATTTCACAAGAAAATTTACTACAGTAGTTACAATTTATTAACAGTACTACATTCAGTAAATTTTATATCCTCATTTTTTTTAGCTTATAGCATCCGGAATCTTGGGGTCTAGACACTAATATAAAAAATGACAAAACTTTATTGCCAAATATTTATATACTCATCTTTAATACACATACTTATGAGTTTGAGTTTCATTACAAATGTAAGAATTTTGCTAATAACTAATTTATAGATATTTTTATAAGTGTTTTATTTTAGGGGAAATTACATTTTAGGACCAATATTCCAAATTAATTATAAAGTAGAATTTTTTATCACTTTTTCTTTCAATTTTACAATTCAATCTTCTAATTTTTACACTGTTCTTTAGTCAAAAATTTTTCTTTGTGATTAATTTTACATGTTGGTCCCAAAATATGATTCCCCCTTTATTTGATGAGTCAAGAAATTTTAATTTCTCAATTTAATTTACTATAATTTTTTGACAATAAAAAAAGGGACGGGGTTGACTTCTGTAGAAAAGGTTAACCTGATATTTCACTCGTAGATTTCTCACCCTCTGAGAGCATCCTAAGCCGTTTGTTTGAAGCCTGATGGTTGACAAGGTTTCTTGCACATTCAATTGTCACTGAGCAAATGCCACGTGTATGTTCATGTTTGTCCCTTCATTCCCAAGCCGTGCACCGTGAATGGGACTAACGTCATGTTTGACAAGTAGGAGAAATGATGTCGTTAAAAAATTAAAAAATATTTTTATTTAATTTTTATTATAATTATCCAGCCGGCCGAACCAACTAAGGAGCAAGCAGCACAGTTGGTGGAAAATTATGTTACTATAGGAATTGGTAGAGAATTGTGTTACTATAGTGGCAACAATTGTCCCATCACCTTCGTATCCCTACGTGGGTTACAAGCTACCATTATCCAGCTCGATCGGCAATGTATGAAAACGGTATACTTCAACTTTTGTTTACACACAAAAAAAAAAAAACGGAGAGAATATTTGAAGAATTTGAGAAAAAAATATATTTTAGGAGGATCCAGACTGAACATAAAGAGGGAACAAAAATAAAGCTGAGGAGAAGATAAAATAAAGAGACGTGTGTGTAGGGTATAAGTGTCGTTTAAAGGTAGATGGTACATTGCATCCTCCTTTTCGTTAAGCGATCTGATGATAGTACTCTTATTATTTAATTGTGCTTTCCCTCAAATTCAGTCACTCGTCTTCATTCATCCTCTTCGATCGTGTCTCCGCTTTCCTTTGTGCACTGCTCCATAATCATCTCCATAATTATATTATTTATTAATATTAATTAGGAGCAATGTCCTTGTTCTACAGGTCCTCAATCTTTCTAGCACCTCCTCTTGTGTGCGTTAAATTAATATTTAATTTGTCTTATTGATGTTGAGAAGAAAACGGAAGTGTCTGTCTTTGAATACAATTGAATTAGGGGTGTGAGATGGTGATTTTTAGGGATTTGGAGGTATCATGGAAGCCACATGCAATTTATTTCATCAACCATGAGAATGAGATAGAGATTCAGTGGATTTGTACACAAAATAGCTATGTTTCTTTGGAATGATAGATTCTTTTTAAAAAGGAATGCTCACCAAGTGAGGCTTAGCTTTTTGTTAGTAACATTTTTTGTTGATAGGAAGTGGAAGATACATAGTGAAAGGAAGAAATCACAATATTGGGCTTTAGTTTGGACTACTAGGCCCAAGGTATCAAATTCTTCAATAGGAAACCTTTAAAGTCCAGTATCCGCATTTCCTTCGGCCCAATGTGTATTCTCGGACGTTAGTCTGAAGCCCAGTTCTAAAACCACATGGCATTAGTATTTGGTACTTTTCAGTTTCCATTGACCATATGAAAAAAAAAAGACGTGGAGAAGAAAGTTGGCATCATCTAGGCTTATTGAGAGAACAAACCTACGATTGGGCTTTGTCTTTTGTGTGCCCTTTTCTTTTCCCTCCCGTTTGTTTTCATTTTTCCTTGGGCGGACCGAACACAATAAAGTTTTCTTGAAAAAGATTATATGCGTTTAATTTCTTGGAGTAAGAGAATACTCTTTAATTATGGTTTTAAATCTAAAAAAAATTGACTTATCAAGAAAAATAAGACAATTGTACATGTTTAAGAATGAATTATAAAATAAATGGTTTTGAAATTAAATTATGTATATTTTAATTTTAAAATAAAAAATTAAGACATATTTTTCAACAACAAAAACTCCTTTTTCACTTAAAAAATCTTAAAAATTTTAAGGCAAAAAAATGGAGTAAAAAAATCCTGATTATTTTTGTCATTTTTCCAGACTCCTCCTAGGCCTTGTTTTGGTTTAGAAGTTGTGGAAAAAGGTAGATCGTTTTACACATGTCCCCGTATTTTGCATTCTGTTTTGGCAACTAGAATTTCACTTAATTTGCCCAAAAAACATAAGAAGGAAAACATCCTGGTCATCATCATCATCAGCGTCCGTCTCGCAAGATAAAGGGTATTTTGGTAAATGTGGGAGGTCTGCAAGGGCTGAAAAATCCGGATTAGGCGGTCGTGTCAGTGTACACCGAGCGTCACAGAAGCAGCAAAAGGACATTATTATCTTCATCTTCTTTCCCCGCCCTCTACCTCACTCTATCCTTTCGCCTCATAGTAACTGAACGACATGGCCATTATTCCGTCTACGGCACTCTTCTCCAACTTCCTTGCCGGCGAAACGGCGTCGTTCGTCCTTCCTTCTCACTCCATGTTTGCTCTCCCTCCTCCGACTTTGCGCCTTGCACGAAGTGTCACCTTCGCTACTGTGTCTCAGCCTCCCACCGGGAAGCAGCCTCGAGGTATCATGAGGCCCCGTAGAATCTCCCCCGAAATGCAAGCCCTCGTTGGGGTTCCTGAAATTTCCCGAACCCAAGCTCTCAAGCAGATTTGGGCTTACATTAAGGAGAACAATCTTCAGGTGAAGCATCGTCTTCTTTATTTCTCCTTTATATTCTTCAGTTGTTTAACTTCATGCTGTGGTTTTAAGTACTCGTTGTTCCTGAAAGTTGATGCCTTTTTTATTATTCTGGTGTTGTTTTGCCTGTTCTAGGATTTTTTTATTCTCCCCTTTCTCTGCACATTAGGCTTTCTTCTGGTTATCAAACAGGCGACCTGCTTAAAATAAAATTTAAGAAAAAAAAATCCTTTCTCGTTCTCAATGTTTTATTTCCTCCATGTTAATATATTACTACCATATGGTCCATTCTGTTTTTTCTATTTTTTAAATTTCTAGGGTATTCTGGTTCTGAAGAGAAGTTCTTTTCTTTTTTCTAACAGAGCTAACCTTTTCGGTGCTGAATTCTTTTGATGCCGTTATATATTGGCGATTTTATAACATGGCTTTAGGTTGATTTATCTATAATATCTTGGGGATTCAACGGGTCTTTGTCAGCCTTGTAGCTGCTGCATAGTGTAGGCTTGTGAGACTATCGATTTTCAGTTTGCAGAGGTTGTATAGGATTGTCTGATACTTAGATGTCTTGTTGACTTAGGACGCATTTAGGTCTGCAAGGCTATATTGTTTTGCAAACATTTAAAGATAAGTTTGGGTCATTGTCTCATGTTCCATGTCAACTTGAGATTCTCTAGATTCTTCTAGTGGGCTGTAGTTTCTGATTCCTCGAGACCTGTATTGCTAAATTGAACTTATATGTGTCTTGAGTGTAAAAATTGATGGCTTCATATTTTTGTTGATGCCGGATTTTGTTTTATTGGAGGGTTTCCATGTTTCTTTTTGTTAGTATCTGTTCTAGCTGCTTCTCCTTTTTCCCAATCTTGGAGGAGATGTTGGTTAATGCAATGGTGGTGTATATATTGTGTCAGTAGTATTGTCAGCTTCATAATTCTATCTTCTCTTTCTGTGTTCTTGGCTAATTTCTTGTTCTAAGAACAACAATTGGTGTAAGTTATACTATTTCAGGCACTTCTGCGTCTGAGGAATCTTGCTCAACATCTCTTTAGCTATTTGAGTGGATTGAAATTAGTTATTATGAGTGTTTACCTTTTCGATATCATTGATGATGGCATGTCAACTTCAGATTTGTAGCTTCAGTTTATTCTCAATTTTGTGTTTGGAAAACAATGGGTTGGTTAGCTGATAATAATGTAAAATCACAATGATAGATGGGCTTTGAATTCCTGTATGTATGACTTGCTATCTTGTCTCATATATAACTTGTTTTAGTTTTGTTGCTGTCACTAACTGCAGAAATTTGGATGGTTTATGGGCCATCCAAATGCAAAACTGAGTGGACCAGCTGTTGACTGTTGACTGGCCCTTAATTTCTTGTGTGATTTGTTCTTGTATGGTATTGTGTAAGTTGTTAAAGTATACAAGTAGGCCTAGACTACATATTTAGTAGCACGTTGGTACATGCATTATGGTTGAATCTATCGTCTACCATTTTAATAAAGTAATATGTTGCATTTATTCTGTCATGGCATGAAGTTGTTCTTTGTCTGCTATTTTCTGTCTAATGGTTTCATTAGTGCTCTTTTTATGAAATTCTGTGAATATCTCTCTTATTGCGTCATTCAGAAAGTATAATCAATTGCTAGTTTCCTGCATTTACTAATGATTGGACTAGTCCTCACTTGGTTGCTTCTTCAAATTCTGACAGGACCCTCAAAACAAGAAGATTATCATCTGTGATGAGAAGCTGAAGAAGATATTTGGAGGGAAGGAACAAATTGGGTTTCTGGAGGTTGCTGGACTGATCAGCCCTCACTTCCTCAAATGAAAGCAAGTGAAAATTTAGTTTTGAACTTGCTAATTGTTGATGAAGATAAGACTGTCTTTGTGGTGCAGGTCATACGTTTTGGTTATGGAACTAGTAGTATTTAAATATTATTATGCCCTGCCATTTAGTAGCCTTCTGTTTTTTGTTCTTTTTTTCTGGGTTTTATTTTTTAAGAGAACAAACGTTGTTAAATAGAGTTTTGTTAATGAAGGCTCTTCAACAGGCATTAGTTCTACCTTGTAGTTGTTTCTATTTGACATCATCCATGGTTTCCTTATTAGATTTCAAGTTGCATTGTGGTGCGGATTTCATTTTGTTAGATTCTGATTGCTAACAAAGCTAAGTAGTTCAAGTTAATCATGAATAGGTATATAAGCATGTTCGAATACACCCATTTGATTTGACCTACCTTGATTCGGATTTGACAGGTTTATTGTTGTTTCTAAAAACTGGTTGGGATTATTACAAAAATGAAAGGATAAGTAGTGATTTTTTTTTCATTTTCTTTTCTATAATTAATCTGTCTGGCTTTTTGGTTTTTCTGTTTCTGGTAACACTCGTGGAAATATTGGAGGCAAGTAATTGATAAACACGCTCAAAAGTAGTGAAGAGCAAGAAGCATTTGCTCCCCAGTTGTCCACTGCATTTATATATTTCAAACACAATTGTGACCATCTGATTGAAAAGTTGTCGCTCAGTATGAAGCAAGCAAATAGAACTTTAAATGAAGCAAATGAAGTTACAAGATGCTTCTCTAAACTAATTTTAAAATCAAGAGGATAGACCGCAGTCATAGTAAACATTGCTCCATAATGAAATTCTCTATATATGGTTATATATCCCAAGAAGATAATAAGGTATAGAATTGTGAGGTTTATAACTTTTCGTACTTAAAATTTTTTAATGAATGAATTTATATGCATTCATATTTATGAATGGATAAGACCTTGATTGTATAATATCTTGACCTGGAAAACGTTTAGGAGAATGGCTATAGTTTGGACAGCAGCATTGCAAGCTCCTCATCAGACACCTTCACTTCCAAGTAAGCTCCCAATGATGCGGCCAGTCTTGCAGCTAATTGGTGTTTACACTACAACACACACCCAGTTTATGTCAAGTTAAAAAAAAATTACATAAACATTTTTGTAAACCTGTCTAATAAAAACAAACATACGCATACGTAAATATTTTTATCAGACAGTTTATTTAATAAAATACTATATCTACAAAGAATGTTTAAGCTCTAGGTTTCGCAGTTAAAGTAATTAAGTTATAAGCAAGTGCCTCCACAATAGGTAATTTAGTCTAATCCCACAAGTCTATTTAACCGAGAGAAAAAAAGGGGGAAGTTATCAGCAAGTGAAAATAAGGTAGGCATGGAGAAGCAAGGATCAAGTGGACTTACACAAAGCTGTTCTCCTCTGTTGATAACGTCATAGAAGAAGGAATAACAGGAGCAGAAGTTCTCAGGAAAACACAGATATTCCTCTTTTCTTCTGGATTCTCCCATCACCTGCCAGCCAAGGCAGATCAAAACGTTATTTCAAGTTCTCAACAACTACTTCGGCTTAACGGCTAACACCTGTACTGTGATTACTCTAGTTGTTTAAGTGCTTATCATAAGTTTTTTTAAATAATTATATTACATGTAAAGATTCTGTTAATAATTTAGCACTCCTTCTAGAAACTCGCGAGTTTTAGGGCAAGGTTTTGATGACATTTTTTTGGGATATAATGACAAAAATACCTTATATATAAGCACAAATTTTAGAATATTAAACTGTTTTTGCCACAATTCAGTGCATGTTTGGTTTCCTTATTGAAAATCACATTTCAGAAAAAGTAGCTAGAGAGCTTATATATTGAACTGCTTCTCGTGAGAAATGGCTAACCCTAACCATCAAAAGCCGAAAGTTGGGGCTCTATTTGTCTGCTGCGCTGCGCTCAGCACTCAGCAGCAGACATTTGAGACCCCAAAAATCGACATTTCAGACCCTAAAAATTGCTTCCTCAAATAAAAATTACACCACAAAATATAGTAGCATGCAATTAAAGTTGTAGTAACTTTTCTTGGAAGAATTAAGTTCACAGGTACAATTAATAACTATTTTCACAATGCGCTAAATGTACTGATAATTGAAATTACCGAAGAGTCATTACCGTCCTCATAAAAAGCGGTTGATAATTACCCTTAACCCCTTGGAAAAAAAAAAGTACCCTTAACCCGCCTTATCAGATTGTTAAGCACTAATTAAACCATAAAACTCTTTTAAGTCAATTCAATTATACCATAAACTAAGAAAAGTTGGTTAAAATATTAAAATTATCTTAAAACTAATATTATTTTTATTCTTATTCTTAATAAATATATCATAAATTTAAATAATTTATTATCTTTTTTATCCATAAATATAAATATTTTAAAAATAAAATAATTAATATTTTAAAAAAATTATGAAATATAACTTTAAAACCGTGAAAAGCTTTTTAAAATGTGAGTAATAAAAAGAATAAAGTTCCCTGTCACTGAGTAACGCGCAAGATCCAGAAACTCAACAACATTCCTATTTTTTTAATAACTTGACATTGGATATTTTTTCCTTTTTTGGGTACGATTAGGAGGAATACGAAAATGCAAAAAAAAAAAAAGATTGAAAATTCCTGAAATTCGCGCGATTTCTTGGAAAGAAGAGAATGGGAATAATGGAATCAAACCCGGAAGATGGATCTTCCGCTGGGCTCCCCAGAAATCCTCTTGACACCTCTTTGATCCACAATTCGGGTGGCTCGCTCGAAGTTCTTGCCAAATATGAAGTGCAAACTGAGTTCGTGAGCAAATGAGTTAAACACGAGTGAGTGTTCAACAAATGACTTCCAAGAAGAAGAAGAAGAAGAAGAAATTTACTGACGTCCATAGATGATCGTCGGTCACTGTTGCAAATGCAGTTCGATAACAAGCAATCATCCAGTGCCGCGTTTGGCATGCAAAATTGAAAGGCCAAAATCGGGTAAATAATCAATATGCTGTATCAGCAACCCAATTAAACAGGTTTTAGAGAGAGAGAGAGAGGCACACCTGAACGTTGGGACTCGATTTCCTTCCAGGTTGCCTCTGCCACCAAACTGCTGGCGCTCATTTCCGCTTTTGATGTGACAAAGTGTGTGTATGATGATCCACGAAGTTGAAGTATGAATTATAAATTCGAAAGGTGGTAATCAATTGATGTGGATCGATTCAGGATGGGAATGGAATGAATTTGATGTTGGAAGCAAGGAAGCGTGATTTGGAGGGAGGGAATGGAGGAGGCACCGATATGAGCTGCTACGTGTTTGATTGAATGCCCGAATAAGGAAGGGGCCCGTATTATTAAGTGTTACTGAGCAGTTTGGAACAGCTACGAATATCGGCACCAGCACTCACCAGTCCCCATAAATTGTTGGCAGTATAATACTACATAGACAGGGAATTCTCGTGGGGTGGCGGCCCGGGGGGGGGGGGGGGTAGATGGGGTACCAAAATCCAGCCAAAAAAAAACAAAAACATTGAGATACAATCCAAAATCACACACACACAAAATTAATTTTATCAATAATTTTTTTACTGCTTATTCTGATTTACTTATCATAAAATTGAATGTGTAAAAAAATTTTTATTATGATTTTTTATTTAATTAAATATATTTATTTCCCACTGTTTCTTTACTCCATTTTCTTTTTCTTTCCCCAGTAAATGTGTTTTTAATGTTCAAATTTTTTTCTGGTAAGAAAAAATATTCAAGGTTTTGTACATGGATTTTTTTAAAAAAATTAATAATATTAAATTTGATGAGAAATATATAGCAAATATATGAGTTTTAAATTTACTTTAAATTTATGGGATTCATTTGAAATTGACTTGGTTAATTTTTAAAAAATTTAAGGGATTATATGCCCCACTTCTTTATTTTTGTTTGAATGCACTATTAACATGTTAATATCCACAAGAAATTAGTAACAGTCAATTTAGTATATTAAAACATATGTGTATTTATTATCAAATACTAATATCTTAAAATTTACATCTACCATTGATAAAATTAACAACTCAACCTACAACAACAACAACATTAACTTTATTCTCTATATCTTTTAATAGAGTTTCAAGTCATTTAATCAACTCTCCTCACTAACTCCTCTTGTTTTTTTCTTTGTATTTACCCAAACTACCTTAAACGATTTTCCACCATTTTCTCCTCGATAGGTGCTACTCTAACTTTTTTTTCGCATACAGTTATTTCATATCTTATCCAATTTTGTATGACCACATATCCATCTCAACATTCTCATCTCTGTTACTCCCATCTTATGCTCTTATTATCCTTTCAAATCTCAACATTCACTACTATATAGCATCGCTGGCCTTATAGCTGTTTGATAAAATTTTTTTTTAAGTTTAGTAGGTATTTTGCAGTCGCAAATAACTCCTGATACTTTTCTCCACTTTAACCACCCAACTTATATTCTATTCATGTTAAAAAATAATAATCAACTAATGCGTGTTGGTCTTAGTAGAAGGGGTATGCTCCACTTAGCTATGTTGTCTCAAATTTGAGATTATGTGTATGCAAAAGACGTATTTAGGAGAACTATTCCCATTTAGAGTGTGATTTAGAAGAGCTATCCCCATTTAGAGTGTGATTTAAGTGAATTCATTTCCTTGATTCAACCATAATTAAATAATACACACATAATTTTATTTCAATAAATATTTGTTAAATATTTCATGTAAGATACTTGGCCGCCATAGCATTTCTAACTTGCTAATTCTGTCTAGTTTTAATTTTAACAACGATATCAAATACACATATTCCTTTCAATTAACTGTAGCTTAAAGATATACTAAAATTTCATACATTGTAGAAACACTTGTTCGAAAGTTGATTAAATACAACTTGAGATTAATGTAATCAGTTGACGTAAATATTTAAAAAAAAACACACACACACACACACACACAACTAATAGATGCATCAAATGTCTTTCAAATGCCAAAATAGCGGTTGATCCTTATCAACAGTTATCTAGATTAATAGATACCTTGTTAGTTTATGATTCTTCCCCTTTGGGGTAAACTAGTCTGAATTTCTTTTATTGATTTATGGTATAAAATCAGAAGTGAACTGGGTGTTAAAAGTGTGACACTTATCATCACAAGTCCTCTCAAACTCCCACTCGTCACAAACAAAGGAAGGAGATCAAAATGAATTTTATTCTCTTAGCATCTCAAAATCTGAGAAAAAAAATTGAGATCAGCAACCAAAGAAGAGACTGCAAAACTATGTACATGCTTATCTGCATCAGTCAGTATAATTTCTCAGTAACCTTCACTTACCATCTCTGAAGTTTCACCCTTCCTCTAATGGATCCTCCGCCTGCATCTACCTAAAATATTCGTCTTCATCTATTTCTTAATCCGATGATCTCATGTAGTGCCGTGGCAAGATCCATTGAAGGAACTCTAACTCTTCAGGCAGCTGTACGGAGCATACTCTGACTCTGTTCTGCTTCATCTGAATTTAGGGAGAAAATATCAACTGGGGCACTTATGGAGCCTAGAGCATTTTTCTTAACTTTACCGGTAGACCCTTTTCGTTGATCAAGATACACTACTATAACAGTTATGTCATCATGGAAGAGTCTTCTTACTCCCTTGTTAATTTTCTTCATGTCATCATATCTCATCTCTCTCTTCCTTGCGGCTTCCTTGAGAGCAGCTCTCACCAATCTCCTGGCAATTCCCTGGTTGATTCAGAACGATAAGTTAAAATCAATTCAAGAATTGTTCAGTACAGTTCATGACCTTGAGTGAGTATAAAAGCATCTCATGGATAAGAGAGGGAACTTACTGCTCTTGGATATTTGTAAACAATCTCAACTGCCTCTTCATCACTTAATTGTTCCCAAAGGCCATCTGATGCAAATATCAGAAATGAATCTTGTGGCTTAAGCTCCCTAACAATGACTGATGGTTCCGCCGTCATTACAGGACGTTTCAACGGAATAGGGCTTCCGAATTTCTGAAAAAGTGGGTCACGATAACAATCAGGGTTCTTGAGATACACATCGCCAATAGACCTTGACACCTGAAAAACAAAAAGGTTAACTTCATCTTCCCCAAGTCTATAAAGTAGTCAAACACACAATAAGAAGGTTGGTATGCAAAATTGTACCCAAAGAATGTGAAATTTATAAGAAAAGCAGATGTTCCCATCAAAATCCTCGAAGCTATATAAAAACAAATAAACCTCGGGAAAACAAGGGAGTGTCATTCCATCCCAAACCACAACTATGATTACTATCAGACACATTTGACCACATTGATCATGGACTAGAGCATTGATATATAAATAAATAACTAGAGTGAGAACATCAATCCATCATTATATATTCAATACAAATTTGATGAGGCAGTTCTTTTTTAAGCAGATTTAAATAAATGGTGAAGTTAGGGGAAACTAAAGAAGCAAATCGTCATATACCTGTATAATGCCCTTAATCCTCCAAGCTCCACGGGTAAAAACCACAACGTGTGAATCATCAGGATGAAGGGATTCGACTTCTTTCCTCACCTCCTCAACAGAGACATTATGATCAGTTGACAACCTTTGTGCCACCACCGGATGCTTGTGGCCCTCCGAAGCTCTCCGGCCAAGAACTACTCTAGAGTCACCAAGGTTCGCAACATATAATACATTATCAGAGATTGCACCAAGAAGACAACACGATCCTACTGAAGCAATTTGGGGACTTATGTGCAACGATCGCTTCACTAAGCTCAAGAAATCCTCCTCTATTGCATGAAACGCCTTCTTTATCACATCCACTGATAATCCCCCTTTTTCAGCAGTAAATTCTACAAACATGGTATCAAATGACCTGGAAGTGTTCATGCTCGTAATCACCCCAATCGAACCATAAATCACAACAAATTCACACATCAAATTCCCTTCAATTTAAGAACCCTCAAATGAAATCTTAACAGAATCTTCCGAAATGCAGTGACAGAGAAGAACCTAAGCAGTGAAGGAGAAAGCAAATTACTTTGTAAATAAGGAAAGAGGCGTCCGTTAACGAATCTAGAAGCTTCAGGACCGCCGTGGCCATCGTAGACACCGACGTAGGTGGCGGAGGGAGACGTTAAGACTTGGCTCTGATCTTCGAGACTGGAATTGGCCTGAGCTACGGCGATGGAGAAATCACCGGAGGCATGCGGCTTCAAGTCCGTGTGCCACAGAAGACCGTCGCCGCCACACCCACGCCTGCCAAAGCAGCTCCCCAGCATGCTATAACACGAGCGCATCATCGTGAATATAATATAGATAAACAGATACAAATGGAACGGGTTTGTGTGATTCTGGGTTGAGGAGAATTATGGAATAATAATAAGAATAACAACTTGTGTGTGTGTAAGTGAAGAATGTTGAGTTTTGAGAGGTAAAATAGGTAAGAAGGGAATAGAAATCACGGGGTTTAAGGGTGAAGGTCAAGAATACAGAGGAAAGTGAGAGGGTATTGCCGCGTGAGAACGAGGAAGACGGGCTAAAGTGACGCTTTTTATAATTGACGCGTATGACTTTCTGTGTGAACGGTTGTGTTTCGGTTTCCAAAGGAGTCATTCTGATCTGGTTTTGCTAAACCCTCCTTAGCTCGTTGTATTCATTCAATTCAATTTTTCAAAGGATGATTTGGGACGAATATTATATTACAATAAGCTTCCACTCGGTATAATGCTGCTTCTTTGTTCAACTTTGAAAATTTGATGGTTTCTTATTTTAATTTTCGTTGGTTGTTTGGCTACGGAGGCCACCTCCTAAGAAACAAAATACACACCAACCAAAAGTTTGGAACATGGGATAGAATCTTGTTGAATTTGAGAGAATAATATACAGGATGGTCCCTAAAGTTTACTCAATTTTTATACTAGTCTATATGCTTTCAACTTTATTAAATCACTCCTTACAATTTTACATTATTATAGAGTTAATATTTAAATCATCAAAAGGTTAGAAATTTAATCCTTCATCTATCTAACATGGCTAAAATCTACTAAATTTGTGTTGATTTGTCAAGGAAAAATCGAGTCAGCATAACACGAATTAAAATAAGATGATGAACAATAAATTCTATAAATTTTATATTAGGCTGTTGCAAAAATTCAAAAAAAAAAGAAAGAAATTTAGTCAGTTTCACTACATCTATATATACATCGGTTCATCCAAGTCATCTCATTGTTGGACACATGATTTGAACTTTAATGAAGTTAATGCCAAATTGCAGAACATAGATATTAAATTTATCAGATTTTAAAAATATATGCATTATTAACTCTCTAACAATGAAAACTACAAGGAATGATTCAATAAAATTGAAACTACGAGGACTAATATAAAAATTGAGTAAGACTTTAAGGACCAAAAGGTTCTTTATCCCATCTATATATATATTCATAATTGGTACAAGATTTAAAAGAATTATTTTGGAATATTCTAAAAAATATATCAATTTTTTAATGTGCCGAATTTTTAATAATATTTGGTAAGGAACATAGTTGACCCACCAATATTCAATATATAAAATTTATAATAGATAATACTATTAACAATGAAGAAAAACACCCATCATTTCTCAGATTCCTCATATATAAGAAAACATGTATAACTTAGTGACCCCTCGACATCAATTAAATTTATACTGTATTATGTTTCCATTAAAACAACGTCAAATATAGAATGCATGTTCAACTTATATTGGATTATGGGTTGAAAAACTTGTTTGATTTGTTAAGTTTGGCTTCAAAGAAATCATATAAAATCACAGAAAGAAAAACTTCAAAAAGAAAAAGCCCATTAAAAAAAGGAGTATAAAAGAGTTGGATTCAATTTTTTCCCCAAATTAAGGCTAAACAACTTCTTTTTTTAGGTGATCATGGGGATATCACCAAACCAAAAGTCAAAAACTAATTCCTTTAAAACTTAAAAATCACCAAAATGATTTTTTCCTGAACTCAGGAAAATATAATATTCCATTTGGTTCGTAAAAGTGATTTTGAATGAAATGAAAATGGAAGTAAAAGTGAAAATAGAAGTGGAAGTAAGATTTTAAAGTGTATTTGGTATGACAATGGAAATGTATGTAATTTTTATTTTTTAAATATAAAAATAGAATAAAAAGACCATAATATCCTTATGATTTAAAAAAAAAAAAACTATCCCTCCCTCGTGATCTCTCCCAGACCCACCACCCTCCACCGTCCTCCCAAACTAGGGAAGCCACTGGACAACCATTTTCAATCAACCAAAAAATCCAGAATCAACATCAAGGAAATCAAAATAAAACTTTAATTAAACATAGATCCAGCTAGCAATCAAACAATTGAAATTTAAAAAAAAAAGTGAGCAAGGGCTTCGGGTCATGGGTGATGCAAGCCAAGGACAACAGCGGCGGGTCATGGGTGATGCAAGCCAAGGACAACAGCAGCTATGACCACTACGTCGCGAATGGTTGAGGACCATGCAGTCATCAGACCATCATTGTTGGAGAGTGGATATTGCTGGCTTGACAACTTCAAACCACCAATTTTGCCACACTGTGAAGCATGCCGTCATCGAAGCATCATTATTGGAGAGTGGGTGTCGTTAGTTCGATGATGCTAGCTTCAGGTCACCAGAGTTGCCATGGTGTCAAGCACGCCATCATCGGACCAAGGGTTTCAAGCACAAAAATCGCGAATGAAGACGAGGATTGAGGACCAAGATGTCATCGAACCGCTGTTGTTGAAGAGTAGATGTCGTTGGTTGGACCATGTCAGCTTCAGGTCACCAGATTTATTGTGTTGTTAAGCACGCTATCACTGGGCTCCCCAATGCCATTGAAGTGGTGGAAGCTTGAAGGGTATATTGGCCATTTGGCCAGACTTCCATAGGTTATAGTGGAAGTGGCTTCCATTGAAAAGCTAAATGTAATGCACCAAAAATGCAAAATTCTAACTTCCACTTCCACTTCCACTGTGATACTCATATCATACCAAACGGAGCATAAGTTATGTTTAGATTATTACATACATTTTCCCTTAATATTTCTTATTAAATGTGTTGAAAAAAAATAATTCAATTTATGATTGGAAAAATGTCTCATTCAATTAGGGATAAATTTAGAAAATAAATTAAATTTGAGACAAATTTAATGGGTTAAACAATTTTTTTAATATATATATATATATATGTGGGATAGTTAAAGTGATTTATAACATTAAGAGCCAATGAACCGCTCTTATTGAATAAAATCCCAAAAATGGACTCTACGATGTCATCTATTTTTTTTTACCAGAATACCATGTGAATGTTGGAATTTGGGAAACAACTGCCTTATAGAGCTAAGGTTTGTGATATGAGAAACAACAACAATATGATCAGAGAGACCAACCACACAAGTTGCGAGGTTTTCTCAAAGTTTGCTTTAAGCAAGGCTAGTCTAATTATAATTAATAATTGAAAATTCTACTACCATTTCCTAAATTATCCTAATTTAGTATAGTTAACTCGTAATTAAACTTCTTAATAATAATTGAATTCCATTCATTTTTAAGGAAAATTTTGGGTAAAAAAAATTAAATATACTATATAACCCATAAAATATCTTATATTGTGAAATATTAATTTCTCCAAAAAATATTTTATATAATATAACAGAGGGAGTATTTTAAAGTGACAACTAGATAACCCGATATATTGCATAATTTGCAAAATAAGTCATACTATTACTCATTGTTTGTGAATATTGTGACTTAATATAGACTTTATTATAAGAAAATTACATTGAGAGACTAAAAGGAGGTAATATTTATTTTAAATGACTGTAAAATTTTGAATGATTAAAAACGACCTAAAGACCATAAATCAAAATTAAAATGACTCAATTGATCTTCTTTTTTGAATTCATTATTAGTTTTATGTTGGATCTTGTGAAACAACTGCACTAAAAGTACACATAAAATAAATTAATTGATACTGAGCAGAAAGGCTTATTCCTCTCTCACCTCCTCCTTACCAGTTAAAATGAATTCTTAAGATTTAAAAACAAAATTAAGAGATGACAAACTATATATCACTAATAGGATATAGAAACTCATCTCCTGTAAATGTTTCAAAATATTAAAAGCAGGAGGACTTTGTCATATAAAGTAGGATGGAAATCAAAAACATTATCCATTATTAAAATAAAAGTATGGTGAGTTTTTAATTTTCCCAAAAAAAACAAAAGTAAGTTAGGTAAATGAGTGTGCAAGAGCTTGTCTGATTTGGATGTCTCTTTTGATGGGTATTTTTCGTTCTTGGAAATGTCTAGCGAGAGACGTCTTCCATGAATACTGGGTGAAACGAAGTCTCCCATGAATGTAGGAAACAAGTCTCCCACACTGTTGCTTCCATCATTGCCAACCAAGAGACTCGAGTTTCCCTCAATCTCCCTCACAATTCAGCTCAACCAAACAGGACCTTAATTTCAAAGTTACTTTGAAAAGGGTTTATTGAGTTACATGTTACACCACCCCAAATCACGTTTTGCTGTGCACAATTTAGAAGTTAGAAAAAGTAGCTTCTCTGCAACAAAACCCCAATTTAGAGTGGTATTACATGCCCAAACTAAATTGAATTTGATAATAGATATTGAAATTCTTTGGGCTGGCCACCCCAAAGCAAAATTATTACAAGGTTGATAATAGATACATGTATCACTCTAATTTTTTTTTTTAATTTTCGGTAAAAGCATGCTTTTGAACACTCAACTTTATTCTAAATTTCATTTTGATTTCTTAACTTCTTTTTGTTTCTTTGTAATTTTTTAATTTTTAAAAAATAATAAAAAATTTCCTTACTATTAACTATGCTAATTATATTAATAGAAAATGATGGCATAGCATTCTCACAAGCTAATAAAGCATTATTCAATTTGATAAGTTAATCTTTATTGGCATGTAATTAATATCATCATGTATTATTAATCGTAAGTTTAAAATATATTTAGTTAAAATGAAAAATTAAAAGTAAATAATTACAAGTAATCGAGTTCTAAATAAAACTTTAATCTTATGATTTCTTTTCATAAAAAATAAATTTGATAAATATGTAAGTATTAAAAAAATTTTTGTCAGCATTTTATGTTAATATAGTAAACACTAAACAATGTTGTAATAGGGAAAATTTTGATTCAATTTTAAAAATTAAAAGATTAAAAAAAATAAAGTTAAGGGGCAAAAATAAAATCCGGTATAAATTTAAGAAGCGAAAAAGTATACTTTTACCTTTATTTTCTTACTGAAATTTAAATTATCTAAATTTAATTTAAACAACTTAAATTTTAAATTTTTGTTTTATTTCTAATCAAAAGTACTATTTTTACCTTCAATATTTTAGAAGTTTCTTTTTATTTATATTCTTGAAAAAAGTTCAAAATTATAAACAAAAAAAATAAAATAAAATCTAAACTTGTCCCACAATTCAAAGTTTTAGAAAAACGCCCTTTATTCGCCTTACTAAATTTGCAAAAGATCTCCTATAGAACCAGCCAACCAGGTGATCTGGGTCAAATTTAAGTCTTCCATTGGATCTGGGAATACATTGGCTTTGTTCACCGATAGTCTTAATGGATCCCCGTGCATTCCATTCCACGGATCACAAGATAAGTTGCAATATTTCTTACTCTTACACACACACACACATATTTATATATGCATAAAATATCAAGGGTTAAAGTAGGAAAAAGTTTCAGGGGTTATTTTTAATCACAAATATTTACTAAGTTTAAAGGAAATTTTTATCAAATTGTAATAAAACCAATAATACTATATGGTAGTAAATGTTAAACTTTAAAAGATCAACAAGAATATAAGAAAAATAGCATAAATGAAAATGTTAAAGAAGATGTATAACCATATAAGAATGGATAAGATAAGAAATAATTGTATACAGGAAAAAATTGAAATAGTAGCTAATGAAGAAAAAGTGATGAAAAATCATTTAAAGTATTTTGAATATGTAAAAAAAAAAGGACAGAGAAACCAGTAAAAAGAGTTGATAAAAAAGAACAATAAGAAAGATTATAAGATAATACTCCTAATAAATAATTTACCTGCAGAAATAATTTTTTATAGAGCTCAATGACACCGCATAATCCATGTAACCATTGTTGGTGTATCTATTACTTATTAGGGGTGAACATGGGCCGGGCCGGCCGGGTTTGACCCCTGCCCGATGCCCGGCCCGATGTTCTTCGGGCCAATATCGGGCCAGTTCCGGGGCAAGTACCGGGCTGGCCCGATATTATTATATATATTTTTTAAAAAATTAAAAAATAAAAAATAATTATTTAATAATAAAAAATATACTTATTTATACTTAAAAATAAATTTTCTTAAAACATAATCTTAGAAAAAAAATAATTTTTTTCAAAATTTATGAATATTTAACCATTATACATTATTTTTATATAATTATTAAGGTAAAAAACTAATTCAAAATTTAAAAAATATTTAAAACATTAAAATCTTAAAATGTTTTTATAATATTTACATAGTAAATGTATTATATTAGATACATGGAGAATAAAAATCCTACAAAATCAATTAAGATATATAAAATAATTGAAAGAAATTAAAAAAATTATATATATATATATATAGTTCGGGCCGGGCCGGGGTTAGGGTGTCTGACCCTAACCCCGGCCCGGCCCGATTGGTCCGAAAATGGTCAGGCCGGACCGGGCCAATCGGGCTCGGGCCAACTTGTTCACCCCTAATACTTATGAACAATTCAGCCCTATATCTTTTATATTATACTGATATTGATTGTTCTATCAGAATCATCATTTATGAGAACAAGAAACATGATGCTCTCAATTCAATCAGATACAAGTGCAAGTAAGCATGCTTACATACACCAAATTTCAGAAATACAAGTCTATATAACTACAAAAATGCAACTTCATGTTATTTTGACACCCACAAAACGTAGAGTGTGTGGAAAAAAAGAGCTAGAAATTACACGTTGTGTGACTATTGATAACTATACATCTTCTACAGAAGGGACAGTCCCCACATTTTCGAATCCATGGATCCAAGCAGACAGAGTGAAATCTGTGTCCACATGGCAAGCGTATCAGCTTATCTCCATCCACAAAAGTTTCCAAGCATATGCCACAATCCTGCAGCACCCTAGATTCCAGTTCTTCCATTTTTGTTTCCCTAATGCTGAAGACTTCCATATGCAAACGGTTCATAGCTTCCTGCGTGAGTCCAGGTGGTTTTTTGTTCACTTCCTGTAAAAGCTGGAACCTTTCCATTTGTAAAGTCAAGTCAGTTAATGGGGAGCTCCCAGCTGAACCAGAAGTTGATTCACTGCTCTCTTCATCACCAATGTGAATATGCCCCGCATCATCAACTTCGAGAGAGACTCTACCGCTTTGCCTAAGAAAAATGAAAAAGAAGGAAGCGAAGACACCTATCATTGCAAACAGCACATAAATAGTTTTCACTCACTACCTAATCATAAAATGACACCAAAAAGAAGCAAAATCAAAGGACGCCAATCGTTCCAACTAAGACAATGGCTCTGTATCAGCTGCTAAATTTTGTTTTTTCTTTTATAAAAAGAAACTGGTCTGATATGCCTGGGTAACGTATCCAAGCATATCAGTGTCGGATATGTGTTTGAAACTGATACCTGGAACGTTCGCGCATTATTCGTGCTTCACAGATGAAGACCGGCACGTGTATTACATTTACACTTGTGCCACAACAAAATAAGAAAACAATGTGTTAAAAGCAAACCTGTTTCTGTAGGGAGGAGTAGCACTCAACCTCTGAAGGAGTCTTGCCCTTGCATGTACCACAGCTATGGGTAGCCTGTCATTTCCAGTCATTCTAGGGCCCCTCACACTGCTTACGTTTTCAGCAGAATTGGCAGTGTTTGAAGGAGAGCGGCTATTCCTTAGGTCAAGTCTAGCTGATTCTCGCTCCTAAGGAACAAACAAAAAAGTTAGGAGACCATAATAATCAAACTAAAAGTCAAACCTGTGTGTCACAAGATTGACACTGCTATCAATTTTCTACTTACAGAAGTAAACCAGTAGCAATTCATTAATGTTTTGAGGATTTTTAAGGAAAATGACCAAACCAAGAGTCTATTCACATTGCCATATATAGCACATGAAACACCTAAGAAAACTGTAAGCTCAGAGAAGATATAGAAGGCTGCATGACTAGCACGAAACTCCATGGCATACAGCATACTATAACACAAAGGGCTCATCTATAGAGACCTTGAATGTTCGATGATCTTAAGATTTGGGTGACCCACTCAAATTTTGTGATATCTTTATGAACGATCAGATGGTGAAGAATTTGATATCTCCGTAGTCCATGTTCAAAACCTAAAACAAAATTGGATCCAGAAGATAAAGGTCCTTGGATGACATCAATGGAGAATCAAATCTAAGTGAGGCATTGAACTTGGTAACAAACAAGAACCCTCAATATATTCCCAAGCCGGGCGGCGTTGAACTTTATACAATTGCAACATCAAGCAACACCAAATTCATGAAGACCTATATATTCTTTTATTCAGCCTTTGGAAAGTAGGAATGACTTTCATGGGAAACGGTAACAGAATGAAATCCTGTAAAAATTATATCCTCACCAGATCGTTGATTTCCTAATTGATCCAGTTTCAAACATAAAGAAAGACTCGGATATCCGTAAAAAACCTTACATTGGCTTAATGAAAACAACCCACTTAGATCACAAATCCGATTCCATGAAAATCCAGGAGGTGTTCATACCCAAAGTTGACAGTAGGTGTCTAATTATCCGATTAAATGCAAAATTTCCCCGAAAATAAGAGCCACAGGTCGACCTTTATTCTAAAATTTTACCGCCTTCAGTTTACTTTTGGAAAAATTAAGCCTATAAAAGTATGTTATTAAAACAAAGGCATACCGTGTAGGACAAACGATGAAATAGCCGCCGCGTAGGAGTGGACCGTCGGAGAGTCTCACCATCACGCACATCATGTAGATAGTGATGATGGCGATGGTTATTGATATCTAGGTGAAGGGATCGATCGGGCAACGAATCGTACCCTAGATAATCAGAGGTTCGTCCCAAACGATACCTCCGATTGTGGAACAGCTCCGAAGCACTCGTCATGCACCACCAGACACAAATCGATTTCTCTGCTTCTGCGGAAATGCCGAATCTGAGAGGAAGCAGAGCGAAAAAAATATAGAAGCGTAAGTGTAAGCGTAAGGAAGGTTTCTGTGAATTTCGCGCTCCACAGTGATGTTGATTACTTAAAACTGTTTCTTTCCCTACTTTTCCGAGAAAGTGAAGGGAAAAGCGAAGTTTCAAACAGTTATGGACATTTAATAACAGATAGATAACTCATAATTTTTATAATTTGCAATTATATTATAATAATCCACCATGTTGACACATGTTAATGGTGTAAGGTTTAAGGTTTAATGATTGAATTGGAATTGAAACAATTATAATTGAAAGGTATCATAAATATTATAATGATATGAAAAATAATAAAGGTAGAAGGAAAAAGAAAAAAATTAAAGAAAGGATGTATATGATTTTTTTATCAAGTATTTTTAAAAATTATATTAAAGTTAAATTAAAAAATTAAATTTAAAATTAAATTAAAAGAATTAGTTTTAAGTTGGAACAACTGAACACGTCCCTTGTTGCGAGAATACTAATAACGCGTGAGGGTCCTCGCCTATATAATGGGAGGATGTGAGACACCTAAATTACCGAAGGCTGGCGTGAAAAATTTACATGCTTTGGCCCAATGTTGTTTAGCTCGTGGGCATGAATGGTCCATTGGCCCTGTATAGCTTTTGTCATGGGTTTAGTATATTTTTTGTTTTAGTATTTTATAGTGTTCGACTCTTTTATTTTATCTAGTCTTTTTTAAACTGGTTGACCGGTTTAATATTGGTCTAATTCTAATCCAGTTATATATGAGTTTCAAATTGAGTTGGTGACCAGTTCTCGATGGAACCTGTTGGATTGGATCGATTTTCATTGATAATCAATATTAATAATTATAATATAGAGCAATATTTATTTTTATTTCTAATAATTTCTCTCCTAATTATTTTGATTCTCTCCTATATTATTTTTGTTTTGTTTTTATTTTTAAATTTTTAAAGTATTATATATTTTATCATTATATGAGAAAAAGTTAATTAGAATTAGAAGTGATCTAAAAAATTATAAAAATAATATATTGTTGATATTTTTTAAAAAGTTATTATCAATACTAAAGAGTTATTATATTATTTTTTGAATTCTATAAAAATATTTTCATTTAAAAATGTTAATAATAAATTTAAAATATCTTGATAATATTAAAAAGATAATGTGAGCAACAAATAATCAAATAGATTGGAATATTTTTCACATTTAGATTCCATGTGGCTCAAATCTGAATCTAATTCAATAATGGGGAATACATGAAAAAAAAGTTTTTATCATAAATATCTTTGTAAGTTCTCACGAAAAAATATCAGCGATAACTTTTTATAGCATGTTTGAAAAAATAATTTAAAGGTGAAAGTATACATTTGATCTCTTAATTTTGAAATAGATTTTATTTTAGTTCTTTAACTTTTAAAAGTTTCATCACAATTTTTTAACTTTAAAGATGTGGTCAAAAGATTCTTGAATTTAATACCGTTAAACAAGTTAACAGAAAATTTATTTAAATTCATCTAATTACTATTATTATACATTAATTAATATAATAATTATAATTATCATTTTTTAGGCTTAAAATAAATAATTATTACCTTAGAAAGAAAATTTATTTAAATTCATCTAATTACTATTATTATACATTAATTAATATAATAATTATAATTATCATTTTTTAGGCTTAAAATAAATAATTAGTACCTTAAAAAAATAACAAAGTTAAAAATATGTTAATTCAAGGTGTTAAAAATTATAGCCTTAGAATAAATTATTTTTAAAATATTGTGGTAAAATGTTTAAAATTATTATATTAAAATGAATAATTTTTATTTATTTTGGACAAGTTGACAAGTTGAAAAATTTAACTTGAGAATGTAAAGTATAAAAAATAAATCTATAATAAAATTATTTAGTTGTCTTAAAATAAATATTTAGAACCTAAAAATAAAACTTTTGATTTTAAAATTGTAATATTTAACTTCTTCTGTTAACATATTTTTAAAGTAGTAAATATTTAATCCTTAAAATTATTTTTGTTATAATTTTTATATTAATTAATACATAATAATATTAATGATGTCACTTTTAAATAGGTAAATTATTATTTTCTGTTAGTTTATTTAATGATGTTAAGAATTAGGAAGTCTTTGATTACATGTTAATAGTTAAGAGATTAATATGAAACATAATAAAATTAAATAACTAAAATAAAACTTATATCAAAATTAAAGGATAAAGAGTATAATTTTAAAATAAGTGGAACTAAAATAATCTATTAGAATGATATCTAAATCTTAAAATAGGCGATGGGAGACGAGAAGGATGGTGCTACGAGTAACGGACGAGGTGCGAAGGACGGAAAAGGAGAGTGCGGCAGTGATCAGGGTGGAGGACGAGAGCGAGACAAAGTTTTTTCTGGGGGAAATATCGACTTTCAGTTTGTTTTTGGGAACGGAAGTGGGGTGAAGGCTTTGGAAAGGGGAGAGAGTGCCAGGGTCGAAGGGATGATCCATAGCAGGCGATTTGTCCCTCTTTCTTTCAAGGATAAATTGTTGTCACTAGGTTGTTCCGGTTACCTCATGAAGCATGATGAAGAGGATGACATTGTTAATGGGTGGAAGGCTTATTTCAGGAAACTTAGTGAAACAGAGGTTGGAAGGGGTGGTGAAAATGAGGAGAGCGAAGATGAAGGGAATGATGGACGGAAAGGGAAGCGTCATGTACTTAAGGTTTCTGCTGAACAATATGCAATGTGGTGCAAGCCGTGGTTGAATTCTCTGATTGTGAAAGTACTGGGTATGGAAATACCACGCCATATCTTGCAAACGCGAATTGAGCGAATGTGGAGGCCATAAGGTACCATGAAGTTCATGCCACTTAATAATGGATATTATATTGTTTCTTTCTCTAGTAAGGAAGACATGGACTATGCCTTCCTAGAGGGCCCTTGGATGATCGATGACCATTATTTGCTTGTCCATTGATGGCGTCCGAACTTCAATCCATGGAAGGCAGATGTACAGAGGAGAGTTGCCGTGTGGATTCAGACACCTGATCTACCAGTGGAGTTCTACAATGTTGAGTCGTTTCGTCAAATCGGTGATATGCTCGGGGGAACTATTAAAATTGATAGATTGACATCGATATATGATAAAGGAGCTTTTGCACGAATTTGTATCAAAGTGGATTTAAGTAAGCCTTTAATCCCGTCATTTGAAGCATTTGGGGAAGAGATTAAGATTAGATACGAAGGCTTGCACTTGGTTTGCTTCCACTATGGGAAATATGGCCACCACATGCATGAATGCTTAGAACGGGTGAATTCCGGTGTAGTGAACTTGAAAGTAATGGAGAAGAGTAATGAAGAGACTGGTGGAGATAAGGAGGATGCACAGGGGGTCTCACATAGTCAGGAGGACAATGGTAATTCTCTGACGATGTTAGAAACAGAAACTATAGTTGGCGGTGGGTTGGGCCCGGACAATATCGTCACATGAGATTTCCGGCATAAAACTGTGAGATCCGTTACTAAGGGACCTCAATCTTGCAGTATCGTGAATTTCTCTCAAGGTGATAAGCAAGGGATGGCGGGGCGGCAAATTTTTCGAGATCTTGCACGGGCAAATAACAACATGGTGTCAAATAGGAATGTGAGTGTTTCAAGGGATGTGGCATCACAGAAGTTTGGCATAGATATGAGTAATAGGAAATCTGAGTGGCTCCCGGTTGGTCATAAAAGGAAAGGGGAGCAGCAAATTAAAACACGTGGCAAGGTTAATAAAATCCTTGGATCTGAATGCAGAAAAGCTGCTGTTAATAAAGTTAATGGAGCCAACTCAAGCTTTCTAAATAATTCTTTTCAGGCTTTAATAGATGGCCCACCAAATGAAGGCAATGATAACTATGAGCCAATTGATAAACAGAGTAAGGACGTGGGGCAACATTTAGAGTCAAATCACTATGAACATATGGCAGCCAATAAAGAAGTTGGGCATGCAATTGACATGGATGTGCAAGAGCGTGAAAGTGCACTATGCTTAATGGAAAATTATGTGTTAGAGGGTGACAACATTACCATGGATGAAGCTATTCAGGGGGAAAGTCAACCCCACCCCAAAAGGTGTTTTTATGAAGTTAATGACGTGGAATGTCAGAGGCACGGGGATGAAGGGATTCACGTTCCTTGTGCATGATATTAAAAAACACTATCAATTAAATTTTTTAGCTATTTTGGAGACTCGGGCTAATGAGAAGCAAGCTTAGACTCACATTACGAAATTGGGTTTTAACTCTTGGAGTGTGATTGAGGTTGAAGGATACAGTGGAGGCATATGGTGCTTGTGGGATTCGTCAGTGAAAAATGTTGATATTATTGAGAGACACAAACAATTTATGCATTTAAGAATTGAGACCAGTGGTGGTGCTAACTGGATGTTTACCATAATCTATGCATGTCCTAATTCCTTAGGGTGCCGAGAGCTCTGGAAAAATCTTCTCCGTATACATTGCTCAACTTAGGGCCCGTGGTTGTTGGGAGGTGATCTTAACATGACGTGGCTTGGTAATGAAAGAAAGTCGTCAGCCACTTCAAAGCTGTGAGGCGATAAAGACTTTTGTGATTGGCTGGCCATAACTCATGTTCATGACTTAGGCTTTGTCGGACCTGCTTTCACTTGGAAGAGAGGAGCATCAGAAGCTTGGTTAGATCGCTTTTTAGCTAACAGTGGTTAGGTCCAGATGTACCCCGATGCAAAGGTGACACATTTATCGTTCTTCAAATCTGATCATAGACCCATTTTGCTCACAATAGGTGCCAGTGACGATGGGTTCGGAAGAATCGTCCTTTCCGTTTCATTGCTTCCTGGGTTCTCCATGATAAGTTTGACGATATGGTTCGTGAAGAGTGGGACACAACAGTTGACTAGTTAACCAATATCTCGCAGTTCACGAATGCTTGCAGTTTGTGGAATAAAATGGTGTTTGTCCATATTAAGAAAAGGAAACAACATCTTTTGAGGCGTCTTGATGGCCTAAATAAAGCTCTTGCTCGTGGGTCTAACTCCAACTATTATGAAAAGTTGCAAACAAAGGTTTGGAAGGAGTTAGAGGATGTTATCACTCAAGATGCATTACTGTAGGCACAGAAAGCAAGAATTAAGTGGAATGTTTTTGGTGACAGAAACACCAAATACTTTCATGCTTGCGTGAATCAGAGGCGAAAACGGAATAGAATTGATGCTATAAATGACGAAATAGGAGAATGGTGTTATAATACTGATCTTATAAAAGGCATAGCCACTCATTATTTTACCATGTTGTTCACGGATGAGATGGTGCAGTGCCCTGTTCTCACTTGTTTGAAGTCTTTTCCTACCATGGACTCTGCGGTGCTCAGTAGCTGTGATTGTGGCGTGAGTAGTGATGAGATTAAGTTTGCCTTACAAAGCATGGGTGGTTTAAAAGCTCCAGGACCAGATGGTTTTTGTGCTCTCTTTTTTCAAGACCAATGGGAGACAGTAGGGTCGTCCGTGATCAATCTTGTTAAACAGGTGATTGCTAACCCAATTGTTGTCAAGGATATCAATGGCACCTTGCTTGTGTTAATTCCCAAAAAAGAAATTGTTGAGACAATGAAAAATTTAAGACCCATTAGTTTGTGTAACGTGGTGTATAAGTTGATTACCAAAGTGGTGGCTAATAGAATCAAAAGCTTCCTTCCCCAGGTAATTTCTCCTAACCAATGTAGTTTTTTCCTGAGATGTCACAGTGCTAATAACATTATTATAGCTCAAGAGGTGGTTCATTCGATGCGTAATATGAAAGGGGAAAAAGGTTTTATGGCCATTAAGATTGACATTGAGAAGGCTTATGACAAAGTTAACTAGAATTTTTTACAATTTTGTCTTGGTGAGTTATCTCAGCCACAAAAGCTTACACATCTCATTATGGAATGTGTGAGATCGCCTTCTATGCAAATTTTGTGGAATGGTGATAAGGCGGACAAGTTTCTATTGACTCGTGGGGTGAGACAAGGAGACCCTTTGTCCCCATATTTGTTTGTGATTTGTATGGAACGTTTGGCACATCTTATCCAGGAGTTGATGGAGTCTGGTGCATGGCAGCCTATTAATCTAAATAAAGATGGTCCTGAAATTTCCCACCTTTTCTTTGCTGATGATATCATTCTTTTTTCAGAAGCCTCTCTTAACCAAGTGGAGGTGATTAAACAGTGCCTAACATGTTTCTGTGAGAGCTTAGGTATGAAGGTGAATGATGCTAAAACATGAGTTCTATTTTCAAAGAATGTCAATTATAACAGATGTCAGGAACTGAGTAGTGCTTTGGGGTACACCTATATGGATGATTTAGGAAAATACTTGGGAGCCAAACTACACCATAAAAGAGTTGGAAAGGAAACTTTCCAAGAAGTGGTTGACCAAGTTACAAGCCGCCTAGCTAACTAGAAAACAAATTCTCTCTCTGCAGCTGGTAGGTTGACTCTCATTAAGACTGTAACTTCTGTGATACCTGAGTATGTGATGCAGACAACTAAATTGCCAGTAAGTACGTGCGAGCAACTAGACAAGTGCAATAGACAATTTCTTTGGGGAAGTTCAGATAGCACTCAGAAAATGCACTTGGTTGCTTGGGATGAAGTGTGCAAGCCAAAGAAGAGCAGAGGACTTGGTTTAAGACATGCAAGACTTCAAAATCAAGCCTACCTTATGAAGCTGGGGTGGGGGCTCATCCAACAGCGGGATAAGCTCTAGGCACGAGTGGTTAGAGGCAAGTATATGTGTGGGAGTGATCTCTTACCGCATATTAATAGTGAGCGCCCTAGCTTTAATGCTTGGAATAGAATCAAGTCAGTTTGGAACAGAGTTTTGGAATGTAGTGAACCTGCACCTAATGGTAGTGAAGTTAGATGGAAGGGAGAAAAGAGTGGTTTGTTCACTGTGAAGAGTGCTTATGAGCATTCTACAAAGATTGTTGGGGATCATAATAGGAAGTGGGAGTAGGTGTGGAAGCTTAAAGTTCCTTAGCGATATAGATTTTTCATGTGGCTTGTAATGAGGAGGGCTCTTTTGACTAATGCATCACGTAAGAAGAAAGGTTTAGGCAATGATGAATCTTGTGGGATCTATAAAGCTGAGGTGGAAGATATTCTCCACATCCTACATGATTGGCTAGGTATGGCTGAGCTCTGGATGACTTTGGTGCACCCTAAAGCTCGCAAACGTTTCTTTGAGCTAGATCTCCAGGATCGGATATGGTGGAACGTTCGCAAGAAGGGCATTGCCAAAGTACCCAACTGGAAGTGTGTTTTTTATGTCATATGCTGGTGGCTCTGGCGAAGGAGAAATTTGTATATTTTTTAGCAAAAGAGCATTGCTAACGCGGTGGTCATTGCTGGCTCAAAAGCTATGGTTGAGAGTCTCACAGGGTCTGCCTCTAGACTGAGATTATTGGAAAAAGAAGGTTTGAGAGAAGGAGGGAGCTGTAGTCACTGGCAGCTACCAAGAAATGGATGGGTTAAGGTTAATGTGGATGGAGCTTATTCAGTGAACTCTAACGTAGCAGCAAGTGGCGGAGTGATACTTGATTCCACAGGCATAATGCTCTTGTGCTTCTTATACATGTTACAAAGAGGCGATAGTTTATCAGCAGAGGTATGGGGATGTGTGTATGGATTAAAGCTTGCTTGGGATGCTGGGTATAGAAGAGTTGTGCTCGAGTCGGACGCTACGGAAGCTATCCAGTTGATCCGAAATGGCTATTCATCCCATCATGTTGATTATGATATTGTCATGGTTGCCCGTGAGTTGATGGATCGAGAGTGGGAAGTGGTTTTGAAGCACGTGGGTAGGGAACATAATGAAGTAGCTGATTGGCTCACAAAGAAAGGTCTAGCTACTGACATAGGGCTACACGTGGTGACTACCCCTCCGAAGGATCCGGAAGCTATTCTCTCCAAAGATAGCTTTTCATTAGGGGCAGCATAGATGTTAGTACTTGAGTTGTGTCTCTTCTTTTTTTGTCAAAAAAAAAAGGATAAAAAGTATACTTTACCCTAATTTAAAATATCTTTGTAACATCACGAAAACAAAGTTCAGTTTTAATTATTGATAACTTATTTTTATGGTTTTTCATATTTTTAGTTTTAAAGTTATTATCATCATCAAATGTGGGTCATACATCTGGTTTAAATACACATGTCACCCCCTTTTTGTTGCACTTTTCTATTGTTTTTTATGCAAATCAAATCACTTAACTAATTCTTCCAAGATAATAGAGTCTTTTAACCATGCTGCATTGAGTTAAATTTTTAATTGTGTATATGGAAAAAAAGACTTTGTTAGTAAGGACTAATCTCTTTTAGAATATGAAGAATAAAAAGTAGATTCATTTCAACTAGATTTGTTTTATATATAAAAGAGAATTATCAAACCCCTAATCACTTACTCAACCAACTTGAGTTGGTTCATCTGATACTTTAAAAGTGCACAATTTATCTCAGTAAATAAAAGATGTCTTATTATTATTATCATTATCATCATCATCATCTTGAATAGATAGATAGGTTAGGAACAACCCTAGAAAAATACAAAGGACAAATAGAGAGAAGCCCTATCCCTCTCCATCATTATCAAGAATATGCCTACAATTTGTAGGCCGTTGCATAATGACAAGATCACTAGTACTGTTATGAGTTTGATGTGTAAGCTAGTTCACACATTCATTAGTTTCCCTGACAATATGCTCCAATATAATAGTCCAGTCTCTCATGATAAGTTCATTGATCTCCTCAATAACATTTCTATAAGGATGATCTATAGTATTACCACGAGCTATAAAATTAACAGTCTCAAGCAAATCACTGCAAACAATCACCCTCTTGAACCCCTTGTCCCGACAAAGTTTCATTCTGTGAAAGATATCTATAAGCTCCGCAACCATACTTGGTATGGAAATTATCTTGGATATAAAACCAAAAATCAACTCTCCATTATAGTATTTGATAACTTCACCACAAGAAGCTTCTCCTTTTCTGATAATCAAGGCATCATATCCAATCTAACTCACACACATTTTCCATCTCAAATACATCTCTCTAAAGTTAGCCCCTACCTTCATCTTCATTTCTTCTAACCTCATATCTTCTATAGGTTTTTGAATACTCATAAAAGTGATATCCCATTCTTCATACTCTAAATCAAAGAAGAGTCTATTATATCTAACTTTCCATAAAAAATAAAAAGATGTCTTATCAAATGCAACCTGTATCACTTACATGAATGAATTAGACTAAAGGATACAAAGTATATGTATGTCTCTAGTACGTAAAACTCTAACCCTCCGTTTGGATGAGGGAAAAACAAGGGGAGTGAAAAGTTTAAGAAGAAAACAAGAAGGAATCTAGACATTTAGTTAGTTAGGTTTCTCATTATTTTTTTTAACATTTTCCTTCCTCTATTTTCCCCTCAATTCAAACAAAACTAACAAAATATTAACATTAAACTATAAGAATCCTAAGAAAATTTTAACCTCATTCCTAATCCTTTTAACTTATCATTAAGGAACATATTAATCAAAATTACCTCAGAAGCAACATCTTTGACTTGTGAATGCAATGTGTGTTTGATCCAAGGTATGCCCAAATTAGAGAATAAGTTCTATACTATGTGAAAGTTCATGCAAAAGAACAAATTAAATTCAGAGAGGTTTGAAAATTAATCAGCTGTTACTATTTTTTTTTGGGCCAAAGATCAGTGGTTACAAACTCTTTGCTATGAAGACAATTGTAAAAGTGCTTTCTTGAAATGGATTAAAGAAGGGTCTACATATATATATATATATATATATATTGCAAGTTTTCTGACTGCTAATGGATACTAAAATGTGTTTGGCCGGGTGAATAGGGAGTATGATAATTATTATATTGTGCCTTACACTAAATTTAAGCTAATCAATCTTTATATTATAGCTATAAAAACCTTTAAAAGAAAAAACTCAGAATAATATGGATATATATATATATATATATATACCTTCATATTTTCATTCTCACATCAGATACATGTTACAAAGCCATGTTCAGGTTTTCATTTTCTCGGTCCTTCATCATGGTGAAGTAAAGAGAGATAAGAACACAAGGGTTGGTCTCCATGCATGTGGATCTCACATGAATGGTGCCTAATACCATGTTCTTCTCTATCTCTCTCTACTTTATTTCATCAAAAACTTCAAAATATCCCAATTTTGCATTGCCTTGTGTGACAGTACTTGACATTCAGATGTCAAGGGTTGGGATTGTTGAGGGCATCATCATTTCTGAACCAGCAAGTGTGAGTGAAGGTTGCTGCACCATCAGGGACATCCTCCATCACCCACTCATGTCCTTTTGGGAAGTAAATTCCTGTCCTTGGATGTGGGACCCAGCATGTCCCCCCTTCCATGTCACCACTTACCTCTGAAACTCCATAGCTTTCCGTACCAGCAGCTTCTTCTCCCCCTGATAACTTGCTCAGCCCATTCCTTCCTCTGTTTGCTTCTCTGTACGTCCTTTACGATTCATGGACATGGTTTAGGTTAGAATTCGCACTTCCCTAAGCATTTGAACAACATATATATATTAACGAAAATTACCTCAGGAGTAACATATTTGACTTGGTGATGCCACCTCTACCAGCCATGGTGATCTCCAATATATATCCCTGAAACTCTCTGAACCTGTTGAAATAATTCTGGAGACCACAATGGGTATTTATAATGATGTAAGGACTGTTGCGATTAGGGATCCCAAGAAGAGAATAAGTTCTAAAGTACCACTGAAAGTGCATGCGAGAGCACAAATTCAGATACACAGAGAGGTATGAAAATTAATCTGCGGTTACGAACAAGTGTGGAAATTGGAACACACATATTTTTTTTTTCAAAGTGGCTTTCTCGAAATGGATTTAAAGGAGGGTGTTAATTGAAACTGAAATGTGTGGGAACGAATAATAATAAATTATTGGACATTACGGGGTGAAATGCGTGTCGGAATAAACACCAGGGAATCTCAACCTTGGAAGCATCGATTAATTAACCATGAAGCTTTAATCAAATAAGGAATGTGGAAAGTACTCCATGGATGGTACTGCTATTCACTTGTTGCAGAATATATAATTGGCTACGGGAAATCTAAATGAATCACTCTTCCTTCCTCACCGCGTCTTCTTTTCTCACCATTGCATTTCGTCGTTTCTTCTTTATTGGCACCAAATTTGATGCTAACAGAACATTTTGAGAAATGGTGTATCGTACTGGAAACTTCGATGTTATTATAATTTTAGTACATGAATATATAAAGTTTTATAAGATTATATAGAATTAACGAAACTATTATTAATTTATCATAATAAGATAAATATGGTATTAGGGAAATTTATTGTTTAGGATTTTTTTTCCTTTTCTTATTGAGTAGATCTACATTATAACACACTTTGTACGAGTCTTTTCAATTCCATATACACCTGTTAATTATAAAAGTTAATAAAGTCATTAAACATCATACCCATTGAACCTATTACATGACAGAACAAATATGGGAAGCATGGAGTGCCTATGTGTTTCGTTTCACTCTCCCTAGAACCGTCACTTATCGGTTAGATTCCAAGACTCCATGTATCATTTCCGTTTCCAAGAGCTCACTACTTTCCAAAGTAAACGGTTAGTTTAACTCATTCGTTACCTTATTAACGATTTTCTTGGAGTGGTTGAATATCCCATTGTATGCTGTTCTAATGTATTTGGGGATGTTACAACTTTAGACAAGATATATAGCAATATATATGAAAAGTTAGTTTTATCAAGTTGTTAATTGAGATGCTTGTAATGTTCTTTATTTTTTGGTTTCAAGATGATGTTATTAATATAATTATTTCAGTTTCATGTTCTAGCTTTACTGATATTGAATGAAAAATATATTGTTCATTAGGGAATGACGGATATTTTTAGGCTCAGAATATATTGATAAAAAGATCTTTGTGTAGTACACAAAGATCTTTGTCTATTAATTTTTGTTTCAAGGGCATTGCAGATAGTTTTCAATAAGATATAGAGTATTTACAAAATATTACCTTTGATTAGCTAGTATTTTTGTTCATGATATCTGATTCAAAAAACTATGCATTTAACAAATGTCATACCAGTCTTCACATATATATAAAATATGTACATTAATCATTGTGATATTTTTACCATTAGGAGATGACTGCTGTTTTAAGGAAGGAAACCAACATGTCCTTTAATGTTATAGTTTTCATAATCAAAATTTCAAAATATTTTGACAAAGCTTTGATTAGTTTTTCAAAGAAATGACTTGCATCATACTGTCTAGGAAACAAAATATAGTCTACTTTAAATATATTTATCAAGCACCATATTATGAAAACTAATTTCCAATCAAACTAAGTGTTGATCATTGTGCATCCCATTATACTTTCCATTCTACAGTGGCCCATATACCATATTAGTATGAGGCTGCAGATGTGTGGTAGTTAGTCGGAGACTTTGTTAGCCACAAATGATATTTCTAGTCAATCACTTTTATGTTATACCATAGCTTTTCTTTTACTTTTATACGTGAGAGCCATGTGGTATATCCTTTAGCTGAATTATGGTGTTGTCATCCATAAATTTTTTTTTTTGGGTTGTTGTTTTCTTTCCATCTTTTCCCTTCCTGATTTGATTACTACCATGTTAGCTTAATGAGTTCCTAAATTATTCTCTGGGAAAACAGTGATAGAAATTGTCCGTAAAGAATGCCAGGCATCACTGCTATACATCCAGACTAGAAGGTCTATTATGAAAAAATTAATTCCATTTGAAACTGTTGAACTATATCTAGCTTATATGTTCAATATATACAGATGCTCAAGAAAACAAAGAATTGAATGACCAAGAATCTAAGGCTACAATATAGGTAATCATATATGAAAATTTACTTATGTGTCAAGTCTGCAAAATTTAGAACGAGATTGTCATGTCTAGACATTAATTCCTCCAAAAAGGCTATTATGTTAATGATCATAAATTCGTTCTTCTTCCATGTTAAGCTTGAAACCTGATCCTTTACTGATATCAATTTTCATATATGAGACAGAATGAATAACTAATCCTTAAACATTATTTTGAGACCAAACATTCTGCTAACTAGACAAAATCAATACCAACTAATATTGCTTTGCCATTAAATGAATAATCCAGACCATTGAAATTTTGTAGCAAAAGTTCACAAATTAAAATTCACAAATCAAGGTATACTATTTTGTTTGTGATCTTGTCCTAAACAGGGAACAATTCTTAAATCAAAATTTTATCCATCCTACTGAGACTAAAATTATAAATTAAGGATGACACCCTTTAAAGCAGCATAATACACTGATTTGATGCCGCCATGACTACAATAAAAAAAAAAAAACCAAGAAGCCTTTAAGCTGTAACTTAACTTAAATCCTTCAACATTTCCAATACTACCTCCCCAGGACACAATTAGACTAAAAATTCAATAACAAAGTTCAAACTTTAACCAAAATCTTACCATTCATTTTTATTTCATCTCATTCGATAATAATAATTGCTATAAGAAATAATTTCAGCTACAATTCATATCAACAGTATACAACACATTATCACTATGCATGTTGTGCAGCACCCATGATGAGTTTTAAAATATTTGGGAGATGAACAGAAAGTCTTCACCTATTTGTTCTAATGCATTCTATATTTCTATCATATCCTATAAAGACTTAGTGCAAATAAGCAAACTGCTAGTGTTAACAGCTAAAGAGGCATCAACCCATCAGCATTAAATAGAAGATGAAAATCTGTTACACCTAATTTCTTCAAGGACTATATCCTACTTAAAAACGTACTTGCAATAGCTTCTTTTCATTCACATCATCTCGGAATTCTAGGATAAATTGTTTAGTCACCATTCTTCCCTGCAATAGAGAACAAAATGAAATTACAACACCGGTTTCATTAAAACAATGCAAATGAACTAAAAATAAATAATCAAAAGGAATTAGCATCTAAGAAAGTACATGTGTTAGTTTTCATCATTGTATGTAAAATCAGACCGGACCGGTCAGTTAGATCGAGAATCGGTCTTTGGTCCGGTCTGATGACAAGTGAAAACCAGCGGATTTCGAAATCGGGATGAACTGATCAAGAACCGATTGAACTGGTAAAAACCGGTTTGAATCGTCAGAGCTTTTTTTTTTAAATATTTTTTAAAGATGAAATAATATCATTTTTAGTACTAAGTAGTATTATTTTTTGTATAATTTATTTTCTTTCTATATTATAATATGACATAAGTATTATTATGATACAAAATTATTAATAATGATAAATTTACTTAATAAATAATATAAAAATAAAATATCAATTGACTATTTTGAATTTAAAATATAATTATAGATAAATATTAACTTTAAATTTTAATTTTAGGTTATAAAACTTATTAATAATATTTCTAATTTTCTATATATTATTAAATTTGCTTTGCATCATAAATTAAATGCTAATTTTATTATCATGGATAAATATATTTTATATTTTTCATCTATATTATTTAAAATATATTAATTTATTTATAACCAGTTCGACTTCGGTTTGACCTAGTCGGACCATTGAACTTTGAACAGGTGCCTCGGCCGGTTCAATAATCGATCCCAATTTTAATATCTTGGTTTTCATATAGGAAGCATCAGCAAATATAGTCATGTTCAGATGAAAAAAAAAACTCATGTAATCCTTGGTCACCTCCATACCTTACTTATAGCATTAAAGAAAAACAATTACTAAATAGTCTTTTCCACATAAAATGAGTTAATATTTCACTTTCAAAATACGTCAAGCAATGTAGATTTGTTAAATTTGGAGAGCCTCAAGTCATAACCAATAGCCTCTACCATTTACAGAGAGAAGGGGGGAGAAGGAGGCAGGGTAGGAGAAGAAGAAGAAGAAGCAATACAAACCAAAAACTTAGGATTGGGAAAAAAAATTCATTGCAATATCAAGTTCACGGGAATCATCTTTTAAAATCGAAAGCCTATAAATGGGAATAAATAATAGATTGGAAAAAAGATAACCTACAAACCAAAACAGTCCCTCCCATCAATGATGTGTGGATCCGTGGCTTGATCTCTCATAGCCCTAATTCTCTGCTTCGGTTGTACCAGGTACAGCATATACCTCAGCCACCACTCTGACGGAAGGGTCAACAAAGTCGACAATAGCTGGGCATGCACCAAGCAAACTGAAAAATCACAGGGCAGATAAGATAAGCTGATTTATTTTTTGTGTGGTATAAATTATAATCGCTGAACAATTTAAATAGACGAAGAATGAAAGATTCAATGTAAAGCTGGTTGCTCATGAAAATAGTTTTTCTTCATGGGAAATTGATGCTAGACTTATATGTGCCGCCCAACCATTGACGTGGCTCACCAATGACGAATAGAGACTATATAAATCTGTTTATGCAAAAAAAAAAAAAGAAAGTACATGTGTCTACATATACACTAATAGTTATCTAACTAGGAATTAAGATATTACAAATAAAATTTATTGCACAAAGTCCAAAGATGAGTTAGATAAGCCAGATTTATAAACAGTACATGCTTATTCTGATTCTTATGTTATATAATAGACTTAAATTTGGAAACTTTAGTTCAATCAATATGCAATGTATTGATTTATGGAGTATCTACTAAAATTATGATAAAAAATTTACAGGAAAAAAGGCAGACTAAGAATTAGGAAAAGAAACCGCAAAGCAAGAGTGTGAAGTTCCGTTCCATATCTTCAACTTCCATCGAAGGATTTGCTTCGCTGACGAGCTTTTCTCACGCGTACACACGCATAAATATCTGCAAAATTGATTTTTTTAAAAAAAAATCAGAATAGTGACGTATGCTGTACAAATATGCACTCTTAAAGCTCATTGTCTTTTTGGTTAAAAAAAAAAGCTCATTGTCTTTGTTTTTTTTTCCCTCAAACATTATTATCAATATATATTAAAATTTATAGAAAAATATACTAATTATTATTAGTATGAATATTGTGATTATCCTCAAATGGGACCCAACTTTAGTTAAATTTTATTGATATACTACTTCACCCGGTTCTATATATATGATTTTTATCTTAATTCTAAATGTAAGACTCTTTATAATATATGAGGTAATATTTATTATGCATTTTAAAAAAATGTTCCTATTTAATGTATCTAAAAAAAAGAGAAAGAGATTAAATAAGGATAATTTTAAAAAATATTAAAATTTTCATAGAAATCGATATAGTTAATTAGTTTTAATTTTAATTTTTAATTTATAGTTAAAAATATCTTAATTAAGGGTCAAAGGAGGTAATAATTATTCAATGATAAGATAATAAATTTAAAATTTTATTAAAAAAGTATGTACTCAATGATTATGATATCTTAATAAAAATTTTAAAATGTCAAGTTTAATGGACGGTCTTAACGATTTGTCATTTGTCTACAAAGTCACGCGCTACGTCCTCAAACTCAAACGTTCGGGACACCGTCGCCTATGACTCACGCGTGTGGGGGAAAGAACGGATATTATCCAGAGATTAATAATAAATAAAATAGAAAATAAAAAAAGATAGCAACAACGCGCCGTGAAATCTGAGAAAGAGAGATAGAGACGAGCGAGTGACTGAAGCGAGTGGAACTGGCGATTCCCCCTCCGATCCATAATTGTTTGGCGAGTGGAGAGCGGTGAGCACCAAACCCTAGCTTCCCAATTTCCGAACGTTCCGTCCCACTCGCGGGTATTCCCACTCGCCTAAACTTCAAATTGCAGAGCTCCGTGATCTTTCCGCCTATAACTCACCAAGAGGTTTTCCTCCCTTTCTTTCTCTCTCCCCTCTTCATTTTGTTGTTTCGCTTTTGTAATTTGTGTAGTTTGGGAAGAAAGAAATAATGAATCATATGCTTTGTGGAAATTCTCGTGATTACAGTGTCGTGGCTGAGAAATGCTGGGAAAGTGAAAGTACTTGATATGACTTAAGACTTTTTTTTTTGTTAATTTATTGACCTCAGAGATCTATGACGTAAAGGTCTGTAATTTATGGAAACAAAAATTAGATGCAGTGATCTCATGCATTGATTTCAAGATGAACATGACAAATTGCCAATTGGTGGAAGTACCTAATTGCAGCTCTGGAAGCTTAGAACCCAACGCAATTCATTGATTACGTTCACCATCATATGAAGGTAAGTGTAGATAAGAGTTGAGAAGTGAGAACCCTATTCACCCTGGAGTGAAAAAATTATAACAGGCCAACACGCAGGAGCTGGGGTGAAATGTGACTTGTGAATAAAGAAAAGATGTGAGGGCTGTGGGATATATACATGGTTGAAACTTGAAAGGTAATTGTTGATTGATCAATAAAATCCTGTTGTTCTTTGGACTGACTGTAAAAGTGTTTTGTCTTTTTTGATTGATTATTCATGGATGGCTATTTGGTTCCCGAAGTTTTGAAAGAACTAGAGGACAAAAATTATGGACAACACTAGGTGTTTGCTATCAAACTAGATATATTTTTTCGTACATTGCATTTTGTGTGTAGCATACTAGCATTTAGTGTACGCTGTTTCTTTACATTTTTCTCTGGTGTCATTGTTAGTTATACTTTTTAATGATATGATCTCATCATTGTACTAATGAAATATGTTCTTTTATTGAAAATATTAATTACAGGGCAGATCAGTGTGTATGGTGGTGCAATGAGTAAAAATATGGTTGATGCTTTGCATGGAGTGCATCACACAGGTGGTGATCTTGTTGTTAATCCTAAAAGGGATGTTGTGTTGTATGAAGGGGACAGAGACTTTGAGCCACACAAGGGCATTGAATTTGATTCCCATGAAGCAGCATATTCATTTTATCAAGAATATGCCAAATCTATGGGATTCACCACTTCTATTAAAAACAGCAGACGTTCAAAGAAAACCAAAGAATTTATTGATGCCAAATTTGCATGCTCTAGGTATGGAGTTACTCCTGAGTCAGATAGTGGGAGCAGTCGAAGGCCAAGTGTGAAGAAGACAGATTGCAAAGCCTGCATGCATGTGAAGAGAAGGTCAGATGGTAAGTGGATAATTCATGAATTCATAAAGGAGCATAATCATGAACTTTTACCAGCTTTGGCGTATCATTTTCGGATCCATAGAAATGTGAAGCTGGCTGAAAAGAATAATATTGATATATTGCATGCTGTTAGTGAACGCACCAGAAAGATGTATGTTGAAATGTCTAAGCAATCTAGTGGCTGTCATAATTTTGGGTCTCTCCACAGTGACATAAATAATCAATTTGAAAGAGGCCAGTATTTGGCTTTGGATGAGGGAGATGCCCGAGTTATTCTTGAGTATTTTAAGCACATCCAAAAGGAGAATCCTAACTTCTTTTATGCTATTGATTTGAATGAGGAGCAACGATTGAGAAATTTGTTTTGGGTTGATGCAAAAAGTAGGAGTGATTATGTCAGCTTTAATGATGTAGTTTCATTTGATACTTCTTACATCAAAAGCAATGATAAGTTACCATTTGCACCTTTTATTGGAGTGAACCATCACTGTCAACCCATATTGCTTGGATGCGCGTTGGTTGCTGATGAGACCAAACCAACATTTGTTTGGGTGATGAAGACTTGGCTTAGAGCAATGGGTGGGCAAGCACCTAAAGTCATAATCACAGATCAAGACAAAGCCTTGAAGGTAGCAACTGAAGAAGTCTTCCCAAATGCACGCCATTGCTTTTCTCTTTGGCACGTGCTTGATAGGATACCTGAAAATCTTTCTCTGGTGATAAAAAGGTATAAGAATTTTTTGCCAAAATTTAACAAGTGCATATTCAAGTCTTGGACAGATGAGGAGCTTGACATGAGGTGGTGGAAAATGGTCACTAGATTTGAACTTCAGGACGATGTATGGTTTCAGTCATTGTATGAAGACCGGAAAAAATGGGTGCCCACTTATATGGGGGACACCTTTTTAGCTGGAATGTCTACAGCTCAACGTTCTGAAAGTATGAACTCTTTCTTCGACAAATACATTCATAAGAAAATTACCCTTAAAGAGTTTGTGAAACAGTATGGAACTATTCTTCAGAATAGGTATGAAGAGGAAGCCATTGCAGATTTTGATACATTGCACAAACAACCAGCACTCAAGTCTCCCTCTCCTTGGGAAAAACAGATGTCGACAGTTTATACACATGCAATATTCAAGAAATTCCAAGTTGAAGTATTGGGCGTAGTTGGTTGTCATCCTAGGAGAGAAGGTGGAGATGGAAGCATTGCAAAATTTGTAGTTCAGGATTGTGAGAAGGAGGAGGAGTTTTTGGTAACTTGGAATGAGATGAACTCAGAGGTTTCTTGCTTCTGTAGATTATTTGAATACAAAGGTTTCCTTTGCAGGCATGCATTGAATGTTCTCCAACTTTGTGGTTGTTCAAGTATTCCATCTCACTACATTTTAAAAAGGTGGACCAAAGATGCAAAAAGTCAGGTATCCTTGGCAGATGGGACTGAAAGGATACAAACTAGGGTGCAACGTTATAATGACTTGTGTAAAAAAGCTATTGAAGTGAGTGAAGAAGGATCATTATCTGAAGAGAGTTATGATGTTGTTTTCCGTGCACTTGTTGATGCCCTGAAGAATTGTGTACACGTGAATAATTCCAACAACAATAATGCAGAAACCAGCAACAATGCTCTTGCCCTTCGTGAATCTGAAGAAAATCAGGTTAACCTTGCAACAAAAGCAACTAAAAAGAGGACACCAGCTAAGAGAAGAAAGGTCAGTTCCAATTTTTGCAGTAGACTTCTTTATGTTTTAATTTTCTTTCCTTAGTTTCTTAGCATGCAGTAGAGGGGAAATTGATTTGAGAATGCTTACACAGGTACAAGTAGAGACGGACATGATACTTGTCGATGCACAAGACAGCCTGCAGCAAATGGTTTGTGTTACCTCTGTTTCAATTGTGATCTGATATGGCTTTCTTTCTGGACTTAATAGACGGCATTCAATCTCTTAAGAATTGCAACAAAATATTCTTGTATAGTTACCTCATTATATTAAAACTGGAAAAAGATCTATTACATTTAGTTCCACATTTGCTTGACTATGTAACTTTATTCTTTTAGGATAACCTTAGCTCGGATGGAATAACCCTTAATGGATATTATGGTGCCCAGCAAAATGTGCAAGGACTGGTATTTGTAATTTTCGTCCATTACATATGTTTTATATTTAAAGAAAAAAAAATGAAATGCTTAACAAATTTTCTTGGCTTTTGTGGTAGGTACAGTTGAACTTAATGGAGCCTCCTCATGATGGTTACTATGTTAATCAACAGAGCATGCAAGGCCTTGTAAGTCATCTGAGTCATGATTATAATTTGCACATATGAATTAAAGTAATGTGATTACATAGGATTTTAAATCAGATTTGCATGTCCTTGTAGGGCCAATTGAATTCCATGACGCCAAGCCACGATGGGTTTTTCGGGACGCAGCAAGGCATTCACGGGCTGGTAAGTACTGCTATTCAATTTGGATTTCTGGTGAAAAGTTTATTCATTTAACTGACTTTAACATTATGAAATTTTCATCAGCTTTGTTTATGTTTGTAGGGACAATTGGAGTTTCGTCCACCAACCACTTTTGGTGGATATACTCTTCAGGATGAGCCTGATCTGAGATCTGCTCAGTTTCATGGCAGCAGTTCAAGAAATACTTAGAATTTGTCTCCCCACTTCCGATCTGAGGTTGTCAAGTTTCTTCATCGAGATTGAAAAACTTGGGCAATCCTGTCTATTGACAACAATTCATGTGGGTTGTCGTACGGTTCAACAGTTTCTATAGGTATTTTAAAATTTAAATCAAAGCTCCTGTAAGTATCTTTCCCGTCAAAGTTTTCTTGTATGTATATAAGAAAGCAGTTCATTCACCTTCTTATGATATATATGGAAGCTGTGAATTGTAATTTTGGGTAGAGAACTACGTGGGCTCCAAGAGGAATTGTTTTTGGAGGGTATGTAATTTATAGTAGAGGATATCTTGTTTGTTCCTCCATAGAAATTTTGTTTAAACTAGACAAATATAGTTTATATATGTTCTTTTATCTTGTATTTCAGTGTGATTTTGGGATTGCAAGGTTTTTATCATCCTTTTGGCAACCAATTTGTCCCTTTTTTGGCCGGAAGTCTATCCCTATGTTTTGAATTAAGTCTTTTGGTCTATATAAATCATATTTTATTTCGATTAATTAGAGTTGAATAATGTGGACTTATTAAGAGAGATATTTTTTTAATATTTATTTTTATTCACAATTTTTGAAAACTAGATTTTAGGTTTTATGCATTGTACTAAATCTGAACTAATTAGAATTAGAAGTTACATTAATTCATCACTTATGAAAAATGTGTTGCTTCCTCTAGTTCTTGATATTAACTAAATAACAGAAATCAAATAAGAAGAGAAAACAAAAGCAAAATGAGATAGGAGAAATCATGAGTGCAAAAAAATGGATTAGACTGGTTGGTTTAAGTGGTTGGATTAGAACCAATTTGGAAGAAGAGAAGAACTTGTGGATTTTAGAATAAGTGAGAACCTATAAAAAAAAATGGTGAAACTATGTTTGAACCGGTAGAAATCGATTGTGAACCGATCCAAAATCGGTTTTTGAATTAGCCTGTTTTTCTTTTTTAAATTTTTTTAAAATAAAATATCATTATCTTTAGTCTTAAATAGTATTATTTTTATATAAAATTTTTTCTTTGTATATTACAATGTTGTATAAGCTTTATTACAATACATAATTATTAATAATAATAAATTTAATTAATAAATAATATGAAAATAGAATATTAGTTAATTATTTTAAATTTATTAATTTGTTTAAATTTTAATATTAGGTTATAAAATATATGAATAATATTTTTTTATTTTCTATATAACATATAAAATTAAAAAATTATTAATTTTATTACTACCTATTTAATTTCAATTGAATTATGGTTGAATTATTAAATCTTAAACCAATACTTTAGGTTCAATATTCAATCTAATTTTTAGTACCCAGTAAAAATACGTCCTTAGAAGAGAAATGGATTCTACTCTCATAGTAAATAGTAATTAGTAAGCTAGTAAGCTCCCTTGATATTAACTATGTGTTTTTTGTTTTTGATAGAAATCACACCAATTATTCTATTAGAGATAATCCTATTTAAAATGCTGTCGGGTACTAAATGTGGATACATTTTCAAACAGGGATTCAAAGTTTTAGTTCTTCGAGATACTGTTAGATACTAAATGTAGACACATTTTCCAATAGAGATTAGAATATTGGTTCATTACATTATAAAGGACTAGCCCCTTTTGCTAGATCCAATCCCTGTTAGTTAACTAAATGTGTTTTTTCATATATTGATATCAACTAAATGTATTTTTTCATGTATTGATATTAACTAAATGCATAGAATGACTTTTGAAAATAAATCACACTGACTTGTTCATCTTATGAATAATGTGCATTATTGTAGGTTAACATATTTGAAATGCATTTTTTTTTGGGTAAAACCTTCCTGCCGCTAAACATATGAAAGAAGGCGGCAATGTCATGCAGGAATATATGAAGTGATGGTAAAATAAAGATATTTAATTTAATAAGTAATTACAAAACAGGATATTTTGAAAATTTATAATTTGTTTTATTTTGCCTTTCAATTTCCCCATGTATAAATAAATTTATCGATTTATTGATCTTAAATTAAATTGCATTTCTAGCAATACAAAATGAGATATAAAGTTTTAATTTAAGATGGAGTTCACATTGATTTCAATAATTGCATTTCTCATTCACACTTTTTTGAATATGTAGAAAAAAAATAAATATATTATAAATTTTTATAAAAAATTATTTAAATTATTATATTAAATTTTCATAATAAAGTACTCATTCAAATTATATTATTGCGTTAGATTATCCTGTTCCTCAAGTTTTTTTTTCCAAACCTATTTTTTTCCTAGCATTTGACCGATTGTGGAAAATAGGCTCAGACATAACGTTAAATTTCTTTTGACAATATATTTTAAAATTTAAAATATATTTACCAAATAAAAGTTTATAATAGTTATGAAAGGAACCAAGTGCTCCTTGCAGTCCTAAAAAAACAACAATAATGAAGAGCAAAATTAATTTAAAGAACCGTTAGAAGGTGAGGGGCGGCAGGGCGAGGACCGTAACGGCTAGTTTTTTTTCTTTGTGAAAGCAGACAATCTTATTATTCTGTACTCAATTCTCAAGAAACGCATCCACATTGTCTATTCACATTTTCAACCGGTGCGTACATTTCTTCTCTTCGATATCGTTTTTCGATTCCTCGCTTGCGTAGTTTCTTCTCCATTGTTCTGTAATTTTACGAAAGGATTCGCCATGGATCTTGGCTGCTTGGACCTCGGTTGTGTCTCTCCATCAGAGAATCAGCGCGTTAATCCCGAGGCCGTTTGCAATTCTCGAACTAAAGAGGAAAATTCCGGCGACTCCGTCTCCGCAAGTTCCAAGATTGAAAAGGCAAGTCTTCTATTTTCTTCAATTAAAATTTCAAGATTCCACTCTCTGTTTTGGTGCTTTTGCATTGTATTCTTCTTAGCTTTTCATATTCATGGCAATTTAAGTTTTGAACAAGTGAATCAATCTAGTTTCAGTTAACGGATTTAAAGCCCTAAATGTATGATCGCAGAGTCGGCATTTTGTGGTAATTCAAAACCTTAAGCGGAGGAGCAGTCGGATTAGCTTTTTACAGGCTTGACCTTAACGAATTTCCGGTTGATTTGAGAATTACTTTAAATAACTAAACAAATCTGTGTGGAGCATACTTTTAGCACATTTAAGATGATATCATGGATAGTTCATATCATAGTTCAAAAGACATTAACTCAAAATGAAGGAAAGCAAATGGCTCCCAAACTTCCTCTTAAGACATGGAATGGCCTATCTTACCGTGTATTTTGTGGCATGAGAGCATTTTAGTGAATTCGAAGTAAAAGTGACAGCCATATTTCTGATGACGCTGTGTAATGAATGGGCCTATTATTAATGTGGATTTGGACTTTGAGTTAGATTATGTGAAGCTGTGTTGTCACTGAGTATTCTTAAGAGTTTACTTAATTTTTTTGCCTTACAGGCTTTCTTTTCTGGGCAATAAGATGTTTGGTTGATTATAACACATCTGTTCTTGTTTCTTTGATTTTGAGCAGAATAAACAGAGCAAAGAAGCTAGCCAATCAATATCTAGTGCTCTTAACAAGTTCACATCACAAATTAAAAAGCCTTCTCATCGTAAAACCTCTCCAATCAACTGGTTTCCCCGCAAAAAAGTGGACTCCTACTTGAAGAGGAAAATTAAAATGTTGCAGGTTTTGCAGTAAAAACATTTCTTAAATTGAATTGGATTGTTTCGCAATGGAAGTGCTAACATACTATTTTTCAGGAAGTAGCTGGTATGAATTTGACACTTGATCAGACTCTTGGTAGCTCTAATCCTCATTATTCAAAAGTACTCAAAGAGAAAATGGCAGCAAAGGAAGCGGCACACAAGGCAATGGAGGCTCGAAGAGCGGCATTGGTAGAAGCCTCTTGGTGTCGGATTCTAAGAGCTGCAAGGTAAAATGTTCCCCTTAAAGATATATGATTAGGCATTGTTGTTGTCTTCTCAATTTTATATCTGACCTTCTCTTGTTTTCAGGATTCCTGGTGAGGAGGCAGAAGCTCAACTTTCAAAGGCGGAAAAAAATGCAATAGAAGCTTTTGAAGCAGCCCAGGCTTTGGGAGTTATCATGTATGACATGCCAAGCTGCCCGAGGAAGAGTTGTGAAATAGAGACATCTACTGTTACTAGTGAAGGATCATCTACTCATACTGTTACAGCATCTTTTGAAACTGAATTCCAGGTAGACAAAGAAGTAGCGGCAGCAGTCAAAACTGCCTTCATAAGGCTAGCAAACTGCCCTTCATTTAAGAAAGATGAATTCAGAGAACTTCTGAGAAAAATTAGTCAAAACCCTGATAGAGATGAAAGTTCACAAGAACCACACGATTTCTCGTCAGAGTATGAGTCTGAATCTGGGTCAGAACTTGATTTAGTTTCTCAAAATAGTGACTTCAGCTCTCAAGACTTGGACTCTAACATGCCAGTTCTGGGGATAAGTCAAAGGAAAAACAGGAGGAGACAATCTCTAGACAAGATCAATAGAATAAAGCTTGTGGACATGATGATTGAGAGGCTAAAATGTTTGCAAGAAGATGAACTTTCTTCTCTGGCCACTATTGTTGCAACTTGCGGTTTAAATTCTGTCTTGGCTGAAGCACAGAATATTAAACGGCACAATGCAGGCTCTGCTACAGATCATAACTCCTCTTTAAGCATTACTTGTCCAGCAAGAAGAATGTCTACATTGGAATCAAGAAAGTCAGATTTTGCCATGGACAGGCAAATGAGAAAGAAACAAGTTGAGTCAGAGCTACCAAGTCTAGATAAGTTTTTAGTGAAGCACATGACAAAACTTGAACGAGAAGTTCAGGAAGCCAAGAATAGCAGAAGGAGGAATGAGACAGAGATAGATGGGGATGGCTCTCATAAATCTGTTGATGGAACTCCATCTGAAACCATACCGGACTTGGGAAGCATTCTTGTGAAGAATTATTCAAAATTAGAGAAAGACGTAAACGAGGCAAAAAATAGGTCGGAAAAGGAGATCTCAAGAGTTACAATTGGGGTGTCAATGCCAAACCGTCAGAAAGATCATGCTGAAGTACCGAGCTTAGACAAGTTCTTAGTCAAACATGTCTCCAGACTTGAAAGGGAAGTCCAAGAAGCAAAAAGCAGAAGGATCAATGAAACTGAAAATTTGAAGAAAGCTGATGTGACTACCATGGGCCGAATAAATTCTCATTCTTGTTCTGATGGATCATTGGAGGAGAAAGAGAACATGGATTTAAATAACCATTCGAGTTCTGAGACAGAGCAAAATGGATGTAAACTCAGCGCAGATACATCTTCAGTTGATGGCGTGAATGATGAGATTGAAGAAAACAAAGATGGTCTGGACAAGATTCTTGTAAAGCCAGTGCACAGACTGGAAAGAGAGAAGATTCAAGCCTTGCCGCTGGGAAGCCATGATGAAACTCACAGACAAAGAAAGAATCAGGGAGTAACCAGTGTGACAGCTTATGAGAGCTTGGATAAGATTTTAGTAAAGCATGTCTCCAGACTTGAGAAGGAGAAAATGAGGGTCAAGTCCGAGGAAGAAAGGTTCCAAGTTAAGAGAAGTCAACGAAACAGCCATTTGGAAACAAATGAAGGGGGTGGTCTGGACCAAATTTTGATCAAACATAAATCCAGACTCGAGAAGGATCAAATGAGGCTGAAGTCCGAGGAAGAAAGGGTCGAAGTTAAGAGAAGTCAAAGAAGCAACCATTTACAGACAAATGAAGAAGTCGGTCTGGATCAAATTTTGGTTAAACATAAATCCAGACTTGAGAGAGAGAAGATGGATGCTGCCCAGCAACAAGAGAGCACAATTAGTCGCTCTATAGCTCGTCGAGAAGAAAGGGAAAGAGAATTGCAAGAAGCATGGGGAGGATTGAGCTTAGGAAACTCCATGAAGCCTAGTCTCTCTAAGCTTGAAAGAGAAAAGGTTAGCTTTGTAACTCATTTTTTTTTTTACTGATGTTCTCAAGTTTCACTGGTTTTCTATTTTTGACTGTGCTGTGCTGGTTTTTCTTTGCCTAGGCTGCCTGGATTAAAGCTGAAGAGGAGGCAAGGAGGCAAGCGATGAAGGCCACATGAATAATACTGTTTTATCATTTTGTAGATAAAAATATGCATTTTTTTTCAATGGAAGGATCATCAACTGTATGTTTCTTCTTGGTTGAAGTTCTGATTTATTGCCTTCCATCTCATTAGAACAAGTAAAAATTCTTTTCTTGTAAAGGCCCTTATAACGAATTGTTCCCTTTTCTTTATTTTACAATTTGTAGTTCGCATCATCTGATATATATCATCATATAACATCATACAGACAAAAGGATCATAACTTTATAAAAAAAAAAAAATCATATATTTATATACACATTATTTTGTTCAATGGTATTTTTTCCTGAGTTCTTTTTTTTTAACAGAATTTTTTTCCAGAGTCCAAAGGTTTTGTTTTTTTTTGGCCATCTGAGTTCAATGGTATTGATATCAATATAAAATATTAAATTTATAATATGTCTACTATTTACAAGACGTAAAAAATATTTTTTATATTTTATATAACACACAAGAAACTTATTTAATTATGTAGTTGTATAATGAGGTTTTGGCTCAATGAATAATGATAATAATAATAATCATCATCATCATCTTTTAGGAGTAAGAATTTATTTAATTTAATACACTTAATCTTAAAATGATTCAGCCACTTACCAACCACCCCCTCCCCCACCCCAAAACATTAATAAGGGTTTGAATTTGAATCACTGTCGATATTCAACCTCACCATTAAGCTACTTTTATTAATTTCTAATTATTTAATTTTTTTAAAATTTCTTCGATATATTAATTTTAAAAAAATTGCTGCAAAAACTATATTGATTTTTTAATTTACTCTTTTTATAATTTTTTGGAACAAAATTTAATCTTTTTATACGAGTTAGTTCTTTTGTTTAGAATTGATAATTGAACGCCGAAAAAAATTTAAGTCAATTACGATTTCAAATAATGTAATTTTTAAAAAAAATGTAACAAAATATAAATAACAATAATATATGGTCGGTGAAACAAAAATAATAATTTTTAAAGCAACTAAATGATTTTTAAAAAATACAGTAATATTAATTTTTGCTAATTCTAATAGCACATTTTTTACCAATTTTTTTCGTAACACATGAATATTAAAAATGAATTCCATTTACAAGCAACTAACGTACTCGCACAGTGGTTGATAATTAATTAATATGAAAGTTAAATTCAAATACTAAAGTAGGGTATAGTTTTCAAAGAGAAATTGCATATTTTTTCTTAAATGAATGAAAAAAAAAAATTCTCAAAAAAAAAAAAATCATATTTCATTCTGATAGCCGTAAGGATGGTTCCAGAATATAACTTTTAAGCGGTACTTTGAATATTTGTTTCTCTTCTTGCCTATTTGTATTGAAGCTTATCGATCTCCTATACTAGAGTCTCAAGAATTTACTTCGCTTAGCTTATCAGTTCTCATGTACCTTTCAACCCGGCAATGGGAGGTGGCAACGGTCAGAAGTCCAAGATGGCTCGTGAGAAGAACTTTGAGAAGCAGAAACCAGTCAGGGGTATTCTTGTCCCTCCATCTTTAGATTCTTTAGTCCTGTCTCTTTAATAAACCATAGATCTATCTATTTCTTGTCTGAATTTTGCGGCTTTTGCTGAATCTAATTGTCTAGGAAGCCAATTAGAGTCCAACAAGAAGGCCATGTCGATCCAGGTAGTCTCTTTGCATGCTTTTCTTTGATTTGCCGGTCTAAACTATCCTTAGATTTTATGCTTGGTTGGATTTGTTGTCTGCTATGTGATGCCCGAGTTTTTAAACTTTTGATCACAAAGAAATGGATAGTAAAACTATTTAATTATTTTAAGCTCAATAATTCGAACAAATATAGATATTCTTTCCACTGAATAGCCTTTTTTAAAAATTCTTATAATCGGGATTCTCTCCGTCAGTTTTGGTAATCAATCGGTCTTTTAATTTTCAAGATCGCATGATTTATGCTCCCAGATTGTCATTAAGTCAATCATTTATGTTCGTTGCTCACTATAGATTCTACGATATTTTTAATTTTAACTGGAAGTAATTTGAGAAATTTGTTATCTTTGGTTGGCTCTGTATATGAGATAGGCTTGGCATAAGCATTGCTAATGGATATCTCTTCTACCTATTTTGGTTTTCTATATCTGTGTGATATCTCTTTTACAGTTCTACTCAGGGAATCGTTGGCTAGCACTAATTGTTTGAATGCTCTTCCGGTTTTCTAGTTTCTCCATGCTTTTGATAACTTATTGGCAACAGCCCCTGCATCTTGAAGTGGATTTACAATTTTCAATCTATAGTTAAAATAGTTTTGACTGCTCTATTTGGAAAATGTTCATTTATTTGACATCGAAAGCTTGAAACTCTTGTAAAAGACTTAGAATAGTTTGAAATATTGTCCTTATATCTGTTTTTAATTAATTCTTCTGGACCTCCTGCAATGGTTCGTGCTTTTTCGTGAGAAGAACTTACATATTTTAGGCTAAATTGTTGTTTAAGAAAAATTTGAAGGTAGAATGCTGATCTGGTTGACAAGTAATATGTAGACCAAGCTTGGCACACATGATTACATCAAGCACACTTGACAGTGAGGCTTGTCTTTAACATGCTTACTTATCTATTCAGGATTGGATTCAACTACTTATTTTTTGTAGGACGGTTTAACTTAAATTCTCTCTTTATGAATCAGGATTTTAAATGTTGTTTGTGAAAAGTACACATCTAACTTTGAGTTGATAGTTTTATTACATATTGGAATCATGAAGCGGTTTGCCATGTTTGAGCAGTCCTTTTCATTTTGCTTTTAAAGTTTTCAAATTCTTGATCACTTGATAATGTTGTGCTCTTATTTTATTAGAATCAATTCATCAATCCCACTAAAATAAATTGTGGCTGTTTATTTTCTTCTTGTTCATCGTTGTCTGTGATATGGCTGGTTTATGGAATGATGAATCTGGGGGACTATGAAAATATTGAATGCAGTGCAAGGTGTGCATGCAAACATTCATCTGCACCACATCTGAGGTTAAGTGTCGAGAACATGCTGAAGCAAAGCACCCAAAGGCTGATCTTTATACATGTTTTCCTCATCTTAAAAAGTGACTGTTTGATTGCAAAGCGAGAGCTTGTGGATTGATATTTGGAGAACTTACATATATTGTACTTTGCTATTACATTACATTACAATCTTGGTTGATGGAGCTATCTAATCTAATCAACAAATCTTTATGCCATTATCAAATACTAAGACTTAGGAAGAGTTGGGAAAAGAAAAAATAAATAAATAATATAGGCTTGGGTTAATTGGGCATTAAGTTTCAGGGTATGCTTCGGAGCACAGTAATATTGGAAATGGATAATCAAATTGTGTCTAAATTCCTTTTCTATCTCCACTCTTCTTTTGTGCCCAATGCCCATTACCATTTTTTCACCTATCAAGTTCTCTTTCAAGTTAGAGTATAAACTGAAATTTGATCATTGTGAGAAAATGCATAAATAAGTGTTATGAAATTTGCCATAGTTGCAATTGTTACTTGTAATGGGTGGTTCGTTTGTTTTCGGGTATGGTCATACTTAGGCCTCGATCACTTCACCTTAAATTAGTTTTATGCATTTTAAAGAAGTGTGTGGCTTCAGGCTTGTGACCCCATCGTTTATTTTGATTGGGCTGGACTATAACTCCCTGGCTGTGAAAGTATGATCCTGTAGTTCCCATTTTTCCCTCGCACCTCCTTAGTAAGTTTTTGGCTATACTTAAGTCTCGGTTACTGGACAATATATTAAGGAATAAAAATAGTTGTGGTTGAAAAATTACAAAGATATGATGTATATTTTATGTTTTGTGCAATAAAATTGCTTTTTCATCGGATACTAATTGGGGCCTTATAGATTAGATTGAATAGTTCTGGTAACTGATGATGGCCAAGTTATTACTCAAAGGTTAAGCATTATTGAATTGAATTTGAAAAACAAATAGTATGTCTTATTGACAATTTGAATTCATACATCTTGGAGTTCACTATGATATGAAGATTTTGACTTTCATTGATTTGCAGCAGCCAAGCCAGACTATTTGGATCATTACGTAATCGCATTCATTCTTGTTAGGGTTCCATTACGGAATCCCCAAACATTTCTCCTTTTTTCTCTCCCTTTAATATGTAGTTATTCCTCTTTTTCATTGATGATATCTGGTATTATCGGTTTTGATTCAAGTTATTATTGGGTTCAATTATCATTTTGCTTCTAGGCATTTGTTATCAGTCTGAAATTTTTTAGTAGCACGTAAGTTACTAACAATGATCACTTTTGTGAGTAGGATATAAAAGTCAGACACTAGAGCATTCGGTCAAAATCATCAGTATCAATCAATATGAGATATAAAATTTATAAATTCTGACAAAAATATAAAATTTATAAAAAAAAAAAAAAGAAGTATTACTTATGAGCTATATGCAGTACAACTTCTTCTGGACTAATTGTACGTTTTTGGTTTTTGTCCATCCAATCATTTTTAACACATTTCATGGAACTCGGCGTAGTTTTTTTATTATTTTAGTTTTTTTATATGTTTCGGCAGAATTTAAATCTAAATGTTTAAAAAGTGGATACGATTTTTTTTAAAAAAAATTATTATTACATACAATTTGCAGGTCAAAGAGCTATAAATAATAAAGAAATGTCTCTTTTTTTTAATCTAATAAAGAAATGTCTCTCAATGACTCAAATATCTCATGAAGTTCAAGAGGATTTTTTTTTTTGGTGATAAAAGTTCAAGAGATTTGATTAAACATTCCAAAAAAATAAATCTCTGAATAACTGATGGCAATTCTGATTGGCTTCAAAATAATGTCTCACAAAAGCGCAAGTCGCCAAATGTTGTTGATTCAAAGTTACAATTCAAAATAATACCTTCAAGATTTGGTCATATGGGGTGAAACTACGCACCTATGTTGTCAGATTCTTCAGTTTTGACCTCTACCATTCTCATATGAAGGCCAGATGCTCAAGATACATAGAAAATAAAGTTAATAAACCCAAGGCCACTCTTTACGTCATCAAATATACTTTTTAACGAGTCACTTCTGGTCTTAGTTTACATAAAAATCTCCAGTCTTAGGAAATATGATTAAGTGAATCACAAACCTGTAAAGTTGCCATAATAATGGCAAAACAGGAACCTATTAGCTTTCTTGTTAAGTACTACGCATCAAAGATAATTCTTGTTCATCCTTGGATTTCGTGAGGTCGAAAGAAGCTCAACAGAATCCTCTTCCTTAAGGTTTGGGTCATCCAGTTTTGACACAACTGAATGAGATTGCAGCCAGCCATTGGAAAGGAAGGAAGATGGTTCTGCTTCAAATACTAACCATTTTCTCTCTCTTGCTTGAACCAACAGAGGGTAAAGGATAAACCCGACAGCAACTATTGCTCCACTTACAAAGAAGGTTCTCCAAGAAGCCAAACAGATCACAAGAATAAGCAAAAGAGCAGAAGGCAGGCACATCATGGCCGCCCCAAATGTTCGCAAAGGAACTCTGAATGGTCTATGAAGATCTGGCTTCTTCAGCCGCAGTGCTATAAAAGCTGCAAGCTCAAGAACCATTCCTAAAGCATACAAGTAATTGAGAAGCTCTACGATTTCCAGGAATGTCATCCATGACAAGAAGATAACTCCAGTGGCTGAGAAGAGAATGCTGATAGTAGGTGTACCATACTTGGACCTAGAAAGTTATACCAAATAAACAAGAAGAATCTCACTTATTTTAATTATGAGGATACAAAATAGTCCGGAGATTATCATTTCAAGAGGTTATTACCAATAAAATTTGATTCTAGATGCTATATTTGGGAAATGAAAAGGAAATAACAAGTGTGTATTCTGTGAATTATATGATTAAAGAAAGGAAAATCATGTAAAATTTCAGACCTTGAAGCAAATACAGCTGGAAGAAATCCCATCTTGCTCATCCCAAGAAGCTGAAAAGCATCAGAGGACATTTCTGCTTCAAACAAGCCCAGGTTAGACATCGCAGCAGCTACTTGAATCCATACTTTAAGCCAAAAGCCACCTATTGACATCCCAACTTCAGCAAAATAACCATCTGCCCACTCACTAGGCACAGATCTGAAAGCACCTGTTCCCGCAAGAAGAGGAATCAAATATGAGGAGATCACCAGAACTACGGCTCCAAGAAGTGCCTTTGGGAACGTTTTACTGGGATTGTCAATCTCCCCCGCAAGGGTACTTGCCTTGTCCCAATAATTTAAATTCCAGAACATACTATTAAAGTATCCTCTCATATCCACCACCTTGAAATTTACAATGAGCCAACGACTTGGCCTAATTCTGGGAATGGCAAGAATAGCCATCATCAGAAATGGGAGAAGGGAGAAAACTGCAAGCAAAATAGCAGAGAACCCAACAATGTGAAGGCCACGATAATTCAAGTAAGTCAGCAAAATCGTAATCCCTAAAAGAGTTGGGATTCGTGCAATCACTTGGTCAAAGATTGGCAATGAATGCTTCAAGTAATCCAAGAACAAAACTGGGTAAAGAGCATTGTCCATAACCCCACTAAACCATTTCCAGAATCCTTCCTGAAACCCCCAGAAAGGTCCAAAAGCCGATGATATCCAAATAACGTAACCGCCATTGTCAGGGAAGCTTGTGGCAAGTTCTGCTGTCACTAGGGCTTCAGGAATACTCCAGATTATAGGGAATACCAGGAAACCAAGCAGCGACAAAAGAGGACCACCTCCAGCCCTAATCGAATCTTCTACTCCGAAAGGACCGCCGGATACTTCATAGAAGATTAGAGCTATGAGAGGCAACAATGTCAGTTTTGGACTTGATTTATTCACATCACAAACCATTCCCAATTCCCCCAACGACAGAGGCAAGAGCTGATTAAGATTCGAAACCTTTTGACTCACCCAGACGAATCAAGCACACAATAGACCTGATTATTTCTATACATCCAGGGATCTTTGGCAGTGAGGGGCCATTATTGCTCAGTCTTCACAGCTTAATCCTACCCAGATAGATGCCATAGCAGAGTTTCTCATCAAAAGAGAAAAATTACCTGTTCGCAAGGGTCAGTCGTGCGTGGTCTGACTCAATGTTTCAGAGCATTGACGCCTTTGATCTGAATGAATGCATCAATCATCTGCTTTCAACAATCGTATAATTTTCTGAAGAACATGATTGAATGATGAAGATGGACTCTCTGTATCCGTTCGTTTTTTGCACAGAAGGGCCGATACAGACGGACGGATGCGAATCTATCTATTTCTCGATTCGCACGCACCATTGCTTCTTTCCGAGTGAAGTTCAAAACGTTGACTTCATTTGATGTTCGTGCACGTGCTGCCCCTGCACGTGGACAACATGTTCGCGTGTATGTAAACAGCCAATAAAAACGAGAGGTAAGCTTGGTGGTTAATAAAAAAAAAGAATGTGAATAGAGTTCGAGATTCAAACTTTGTTTATTGTATAAGTTTCAAACGTGGTAGCTTTGGAAAAATTATGTACGCCCTTTTCTCCAGTTTCAAATATACTCAAATATAAAGAAAAAAATTATTTCAAATAGACCAATAATATTAGTTAAAGTGTATTAATTTCATTTAATTTATAGTATTTTCTTTGATTCTTTTTATTAGTCATGTTTTAAAAGATTTTTATGATTCTATATATAAGTCATATTTTTTGGGTTTCTTAAATATTAGTTATTTTATTTCGAGAATGCATTTATTTAATTATGAGAAAAAAAGGTGAATTATTTAAATTTGTGATATTTATTAGGGAGTAAAAATGAAAATTACACTATTTTTAAGATAATTTTAATAATGTAATAAATTTTTCTTAGTTCCGGTAAGGTAGTTGAAAGTGACTTATATTAATTAAGAACACGAGAGAGTAAAATATATTTTTTTAAATTATCTTTAATTAATAGTCTTTTTTTTTTACTATGTTAATTAATAATCATTAAAAATCACAATTTTTCCCAAATTCTCATTCACTCTCAAAATTTTAAAAGTCAAAGTACCATCTCCCTATACACAATGTTTTAAGAACTAGATTCGATTGGAAGGTCGAATCGTCACCTAAAGAAAAGAACAACTTATTTTTAAACTTTAAATCATTTTTAAGGTTGGACCATTTTAAACCGGCTTTTGAGCCAGAAACCGGAATTGAGTTGGAAATCGGAGCAATTTTTAGATAATCGGATAATTTTTTTAAATTGTGTAAAATTTAACCTAGATTTAATTCTTTTACCAAAATTATTAATTATAAAAATTATTGGAGAATAAAAACACTATTTCCCTTTTTATTTTAAAATTACTAATTATAAAAATGAAAATTTTCATTGTATTATATTTTCTCTGTCACCAATTATAAGAGAATTTTGAGATTTTTTATTTGTTTTAAAATATAAGAGACATAGATAAAAATTATAGAGTAATTAATATCATTTTCTTTTTATACCCTTGAATAATTAAAATTGTGTTGACAATTATCCATAATTAATTAGTCTCACTTGAAACTTTTAATATGGACAATTCTAACAAAAATTGAAATTATAGCACAATTAGTGAGTTTAATTATAAAAAATGTTTTTTATTTGATACTAATAAAGTAATTATTTATTTTTTATAATTGAAGACGGAAGGAGTATAGTCATTTTATAATGTTTATGGTCATATAGTGTTATTATATTAAAATGTTTTAATTTTATGTTCAAAAATTTAATATATATTATTACGATGTGAATTTCTTAACTTAGTATAAACTTTGACTACTTAAATTTATTTTCTTAACAATTTGATATTTTCTTTTTTTACATATATTATTATATATAATATTATTTTTATTTAATTATTACGTCACTGGTTCGACCACTAATCTAACCGGTTAAATCATAAAAATCATGATTCAATGGTATTTCTAATTCAATGTTCAGTCCGATTTTTAAAATATTGTCTACACATAATGATTAAGCCACTTGGATGAGTGGAATTCTCTCACTCCTCTAAGATAGGAAAAGGGAATGATGCCCCTTAATACATGTTTTGCTTTATTGGAAAAAATATTAATTATACCAAACATCTATATTTATTTATTATATTTTGAATCAAAACAAGTCTCCCAAAATTTTTTAAATAATTCTAGTGCTCTAATATTTGAATCATTAACTTATAGAATCGAAACTATTTAGTCAAGAAAAGTAAGGGGAGTATATTGACTAAAGTTGAAAATTAAAGGGGGAATCACATGTTGAATCAAAATAATAAATTTGTTACTAAATAAATTTTTTTACAGCAGACAAGACACTAATTTGTTAATTATTGCATGATTCTAATGAGATCAATTGAAAACACTTTATATACATATGCTAGAAAATTGTGGAAATTTAGTTGGATGGAAGAGTTTTTAATTAAGCACTTTTTTTTTTTGTTTCTAGAGGCATGTTGGTCCATAATTTAAAAAAAAATCAAGGAAAGATCTTGGTTTTTAATTGACAATTTCAAATATTGGATCTTTAATTACTGTTATCTTGGTAAAATAATACTAAAATAGACCCCTAATGTTATGTTCAGTTCACAGAATTATTTTGTGTGAATAGGGCAGAGAATGGAAATAAGAATAAAGATTAATGAATGAATATGGTAAAATTATGGTAATCCACTGCACCACTATTGATTTATGTGTCTGTGAAGCTTATGAGAAAGAGAACAACTTTAATAAAATTCTAATTCTAATTTGGAGTAGTCTATTATGAGGGCACACCAAATTTTTTTTTAATTTACATATTTGTTTCATGATCTTAATTGTTAAAATAATGTTTTAAAATTTTGATCATGCGTATGAAAATATTTTATTATGAGAAGTAAATCATATTTTAGTTATTTATGTTTTTCGAGAAGATTAACTTTCTATTGTGGGTAAGGAAATAAATAATCTTGGTGCTAAATAAAGTTATAAAATTCTACCTAAAATAATGTTATAAAAAAGGAGGAATTACATATAGGAACCGGCAAAGTGAATTAATTATAAAAAATAACTTTAACTAATAAAAAGTGTTAAAATTTGAAATACTAAATAGTAAAATTTAAAAAATAAATAATAATAAATTTTATTTTGTAATAAATTTATTATTTTGGTCTTAAAATGTAATTTTTCCTAAAAAATTAACAACAATCTTGGACATAAGAATAGTTTGTATCCGGTTATTTAATATACTTTTTAATTTAATTTTTTATTATATATATATAAATATAAATTTGGCCAAGTAAATAATTTTTCTCTATGCTATCCTAAAAAGATAATAACTTAAAAGTTTCTTCAAGATTGTACTACTCTTTCTAACATTTAAATTTAAATTCTATTAAAATATGTTGAGAAATAATGAATGAATAAAGATAAAATTGTATGGATATCACAAAAAAAAAGGATAAAATTGTATGTAACCCAATAAAATGTGTGAAAAAAGATTAAAAGAATAAATAGTTCAGAGAGCTCAGGAGAAACTGCACTATTTATAACTAATATTAATATATTGATGATATTGATACTCATTACTTTCATAAAAACTACAAGAGAATTTAGCCTCTAGTTATTTAAAAAATAAAATGTTTCATTTAAAATATATTAATTTGTTGCATTTATATAAACTTAATTTAGGTTTGAATTTAATTTTAATATTTTTATTTATTAAAATATTAATTTAATTCTTTCTATTAATAAAAGTCCCCCGTTTTCAAAATTATCTCTTAGTTTGAATTTTTTTGGGACCAATGTCAAATCTAAATGAATGATTAGTAAATAAAGATCATTCAAAATAAGAAAAAAATTATTAAGTGCAATATTTGAACCACTCAATCATAAAAAATTAGTTATAAAATTTTATTTATTTTTTCACTAAGATAAATTTCATATAAAATACTTTGGAAATTGTCCTTTAATCTATATATATTTTATAAAAAAAAAGAGAAGAAAAGCTTTTTTTTTTGGGTGAAAGAAAAACCTATATTTTTAACATTAGTTCTTTTCCGTCCTCGACATACTGGCTGCTACAATTGTCCGGCTTGTCTTCTTCAAAGCAGCAGACCTAAATTGCCCTCGAAAACAAGTGTGCTGGGTAACTCAATTTCTTCTTAGCCTGCGTACCAAATAACATGTCTGAAAACCCATTACAGGCTATCGTTCAAACCTTTGAGAAGGCCTCTAATTCCATTCAACACCATCTTTCTAGTTTCATAAGCCTTCATCTCCAGCCAGCTTCCTCTGGTAAAGCCCCTATTTTCTCCATCTCTTCTTCATCCCACGAATCCCAACCTGCCAAAGCTAATTCTTTTGTCCAACCCGAAGATGCCCTCCTTAAGGTTTGTCATTCTCGTTGCCTTGCGACTCTGAATTCCAAACTTTGTGATTGCTTTTTTGGGTTTTGAATGAGAGTCTACTATAGTTGCTCTATTCACAGTTTCCCAGAATGCTCTGCTTATCTGGGACAAAGTTTATGTCTTGCTTTCGTTGTTATATGCAGAACACATCTTATATGTTAGAACTTGTGCGTCTGTGAGTAAGTGAGGTGATGGAGCGATGTAATTGCTGTCGGATATAGTAGTAAGAAGTAGTTAATCAAATATGATCGATTTTAACTGATTAAAATGATGTATGTGCAATCATTTTTCTGCGATCAATTTACTTTGTGATTAGTGACTCTTTCCTTTCTAAACAATTCCATTATGCAACTTTGCAAGATATACATGGGTAGGGTACTCTTTTGCAATGCCTATTTGACTTATCATACTCTAAATGCTTTCATTTCTTAGTTAGGTCATAGATTATCATGCTGGTGATGTAGAAAGTTGTAACAGTTCCATATTTCCCTTGGTTTAGTGTACTGTTTGCTGAATTTATATTGGTTCTTGGATACAAAAAGCCAGAGCATATTAGCCTTCCATTTATGGGAAAAAAGGTTTATCTAATGGCTGACGTATGAAAAGTTATAATTGAGGAAAAGGACGATTCAATGGTGCATATCCATGAAGTATAAGTTGTATGCATGTTCGCAAATTTCTGTTTATCTAATACAGTTATTGGAGTTTATGTAAGGTAGTCATTTTTCATAATCATATGGGAGTATTTCTATTGAAACTAAAACTCATTAAGAAGAAATGAGAAATTCATTAAAAATTCAAATGTGCAATGTGTCTTCTTTCAGCTCTTTTTATTTGTAAAGTGTATTTTAGTACATACAAGAGAAGTGATCACTCTATTTTTCATCATTTGTTTCTACAGGTAAAATCTACTACACCAGTGACTAAAGAGGAGCTTGGAAGCGCTACTTGGACTTTTCTTCATACTCTTGCTTCTCAGGTTGTCACTCCAATCTATTTTATGTTGCTGCAGCCCTTTATGTTTCTCACTATACAGTTTGATTTTTTCATGTTTACCGAATTTTGGCTGCCATCATGTAAATATGATATTATTTTCTTCGTGAGAAGGAGACCAATGTACTAGTGCCCATTTTTCCTTCCCCTTTTTGCTGTTGTGCTTCATTTGAAATGGTCTTATGACTAATTCTACCTTGTGTCTTGTAAAATGAAAGTAGTCCTTGGTTGTGATATTGCCTTGACAGAATATATCTTAACCTCTCACCATAAAGCAACAGAAGTAGAAGCCATTTCTCTTCTAATCTCAGTCTGTTATTAATGACTCTGAAATTTTGACTGGACTATCTTGGAATTTTTGGTTTCCCTGTATTATAACAACCATTTACTATGCTTAGAATAATGGATTGATTTTCTTCTCCGTTGCTTCCTTTGGACTTGATGTTCACTATCTTCTTGTTTCATGTATCTATTGATTACATATTTTGTTTCCTGGTAGACATTGCCATACTCTGGCTGAGCCTGCGAGACAGCAACTAGCTCTTATTGCTTTACATTTTGCTCCATGTTTTTTCCCATAATTCCAAATTGTTGAACTTCATGTGCTTTTATGTGTTCAACTGTTATGAGTTCCCAATAACGCGGTCTCTCTTTTCAGTATCCAGATAATCCTACACGGCAACAAAAGAAGGATGTAAAGGAACTGGTATGGTCTTTTCCTTCTTTTCTTGTCTTCATTGAGTTATGTCTCACACTTCTCCTTGAAACCAACTGACTCTCTCCATGGATAATTTGTCACAATCTTCTTGTAGAGCTAATGGATTGCATTTGGGATGTAGATGGGAATCTTATCTCGAATGTACCCTTGCAAGGAATGTGCAGATCACTTTAAAGAAGTTTTAAGGTATATGATTTTTCCTTCTGGAACAATATATGATAACTACTAACTAGAAATAGATAAATGAGAGCATTTCCATTCAGCATATGCAGATCCTTGTCTGGATTACAAGAGAATAACCCCACATCTTAATTCTTCTGAACTGTCTTTTTAAGTCTTTTTTACTTGAAGGCTATGATCATAGGCTGTAGGGACAAGGACTTAATGAGCTTTCTTGGCTATATTGACTATCCACAAATGACTTTAAGCATCAACTATGTAGCAGCACACTTGGAAACTTCACTTTGCAAACCTTGACTTGTGTGATGTTGAACTGAAAAATAGTTGCACATTTGATTTTTGACATCATTCAAGGGATTCCTCGATATCTCATTGAGGTTTTGAATACAAACTGCTGGTTGAATAAGTTGGTTTTCTAAAGTTTCTGATCAGCACAATTGCTTTGCCATTATTCCATGTACATTACATGTTCCTTTTCTTGTTTAGCAGAGCAAATCCAGTACAGGCTGGATCTCAGGCTGAGTTTTCCCAGTGGTTATGTCATGTGCATAATGTTGTTAATAGAAGGTAAGCTTTTATGTTAAGTGTGTTTTAAAGATGTTATTGTCGACTGTATTGCTAAAATGTAGAGACTCCTTTTTTTTTTTTTTTGGCTTCACCAGTTAAAGCTTCCTGATCTGTCAGACAAAGTTTATATAAAGTATTTAAATATTTGTTGTTAAGTTCTCCAATAAAACCATTACACACCAACATTTTTATGAACTCCACATCACATTGTTGGTTCTTTTGGAAATGTTCATCCATCTGTCATAATTTGATTAGAATATTTCTTAGCAATACTTTGTTTTACATTCCAATTTAAGTTGCCTACTATAGAAGTGCTTGCAGGTGGTTATTGGTTAAGATGAACTGTTAGGTGAAAATGGCCACCATAGTTTGGAGAACTTGATGCCAAATATCAAAATCATTGCATGAAAATTGTCGTACACGAGTATGCTTGTAGTTTACGTTCTTTGTATTATTTCAGCCTCGGCAAACCGATATTTCCCTGCGAACGAGTGGATGCAAGATGGGGTAAACTGGAGTGCGAGAAGAATGCATGTGAAGTTCTTGGAAGTACAATTTTTGGTGAAGATTAAAAGAGCTAGGAGTTTGGTTAACCTTTGATTTTTTTTTTTTATTTGAGCCTCCATTGCCCAATGAAGTGAAATCATACACTATTATTCGGACTTACACTATGTACAGTTCCTGCTTCCTGGTATGTTGATACATTTAATTAAATCTCAGTTTCCATTTCATTAGCAAAAGGCTCTTGGATATTTCAATATACACTGCTCAATTGAATACCAATAAATGAGTGGTATGATGACTGATTTATTGTTCGGAATTGATCTCTCTGAAAGTTTTGAGAATGGAGAGTACAGGAGTAAGAGATTTCACTTCGTTCCTCTTAAATCGGTTCCCCCTATGACTACGGCGTACAACATTGTTTGGTATAAAAAATGGGACAAGAATAATATTAAAATGAAATAATTATATTTAGTATAGGATATAAAAAGTGAAGATATTGTTCTATTTTTATGTTTGATTAGATAATAACAATATTAAAAAGATAAAAATTGACTTCCATGTCTAGACTTAAAAATAGTATTGCGATGATGATGATGATGGTGGTGGTGATAATAAATCTATATATATAATTAAAAGTAGAATAAAGCTGTACTGTGTATTAATTATAAATAATACGGCTCCATTTATTAATCTTCGTACTTCTTTTTTTTATTTTTTATTTTTAATGAGTCTAATTTTTTTTCTTTTTTATTTATTTTTTTATAGGTTGGATTTATTTTTTCTCATTATTTTAAGTGGGATCCACTTTCTTTTTTTCATTTTTTTAATTTATATTAATTTTAATTAATGTCATTTGATATCATTTTTTTATAAAAAAAATTAATTATAAGATTCTTTTTTAATTTAATATATTTTAAAACTAAATATCTGTGCGTGGATCCCCCTCTAAGTATCTAATTTCATATAAATCAGATATAATAATTTCTTACTCCCACATTTCTTTCGCCTATTTCATATATATGCTTTAGGGAATGATATAGGTATACTTGTTTCCAAACTAGACGTGACAGTAAATTTTGTTAATTTCAAAGGAAATTCAACTACAATTATCAATATAACATAAAAAGGCGAAGATGCGCATCACTATTTATCTAAGCTCATTTTACTATTGCTTTTACTACACAAAAATTTTCTATATTTCCTTCCCACAAATTTTCTTCCGGACCAATTTATCAATCTGTGGACCCTTCTTATAGACTTTTTAACTAGTCATTCTTTTCATTTCTTGCTGCGAAATTACCTTTCTTACTTTACATTTTTCCCTGTGAAATTTCCCTTGACTTTATGACATGAAGTTCCCCTTCAGTTTATTATATTGATATTATTTTACTATTTTTTTACTATACAAAAATCTTTTATATTTTCTTTACACAAACTTTCTTCCGACCAATTTGTCAACTTGTGGGCCCTCCTTGTAGACTTTTTAAACCATTCTTTTCATTTTTTGCTGCGAAGTTTCCTTTTTACTTTGCATGTTTTCCTATGAATTTTCCCTTGACTTTGTTACACAAAGTTCCCCTTTAGTTTATTATATTGATATTTGAGAAAGTTTAACCCTTTTTACACTTTTTCCTTTGCCCGATCCTCTTATAATGTTTTCCATTTGTCAATAATCGATGACTATCATTGTTACATGGGCAAGTGTCAAAGGATAAGCAAGTTGGAAGTTTTTAGTGCTATGGGTAAGTTATTGCATATCTTTATTATTATGAGTTTTCTCAGTTTCAAATTTTGCATAACACTCAGCAATCAAGATTACTTTTCTAGTGGGACTCCAGTAATGTTGGCTATTTATTACATGATTTAGGCCTTCATTCACAACACTTGAAGATTATTGCAAACCAAAGTATGTTGAACCATTGCTTCAATATTAGGTGCTCATTTTCAAGTTTTCTTTCTAAAGTTTATGATTGATTACAACTACCTTCAGCCAATTCAATTTTATACATGTACAACGCCGAGAATTGGACCTATAAAATCGGGTTGAATTGATTCACCATAACCAACAAGAAGTGCTGGGCCTAGTACCTGGAATCACAATTAATCCCAAGAAGTGGATTGCCAAGAGCAGGAGCAACTAATACGCTACATAGGTCGGCAAGAAATTCCCAAAATCTATCCTTGGAGTACTTCAGTTGTCGAATTCAAAAATGGAGGAAATTAGTAAGTGTTTTTTTTTTCTAATGAAATTTAACTTTTCTTGATTTAAATTTATTTAGCTTTCTTGTTGTTTCCTTTGAAATGAAATTGTGATCATAAAAGTTAAAACTTACAATGTTAGGAATATCAGTTACATAAGCTCTTAAAAGAACTTTTTTTAGGAATTGTCAATTTGAAATAGTTTAAGGTTGCAAAACAAGAAAGGAAATTCCTAATAAAAATTAAAGAACAAGAGATTTTATTACACCAGCAAAACTAAGTCAATGACTTAATCCTGAAAGAATACTATTTTCTCAATTTGATCTTTCAATGATAAAATATGTCAATTAAGTCTTATAGAGAGTAGCTAGGCATTCTCAACCATGGTTGTAGTAGAATGAACAAATAATAATTATTGCTACCTTTTTTTTATTGGGTAATAATAATAAAATATTTTATGATCGGTACAGGTAAAGTTTCATTGTGCAGTTCAAATCAATTCGTTGCCCATTGTCTATATCATTAATAATTAATAATTTATTTATATTATGAGTTTAAGTTCCTACCAAACAAAGTTATTTAGCTTTACTAGCCATTTTTCTAACTTTTAGTGAAGGACACGGATAGTTTATACTTTGCCATAAGAAATATAGATTCAAAGAACCTAAAAAAAAATATAGATCCACTTGAACAACCGCACAAAGAAAACTTTTTTATATACATAAAATCTTTTTGAATTGAACTTCAAATTTTCAAGCAAAAGAAAAAAAAATTAAATTAATCACTTACTGGCTAAGAGAAACAAAAAAAAAAAGCCAACCACTTAATCAGCAGGAAGCAACTCTAATTTTTTTTTATAAAAATGGAAAAAAGTAACAAAACTCAAAACAAGATTAAGAAGTACTCCCCTGCCAAGTAATAGCAGCAAACTCCATGGAGCTGAACAGATGGAGCCCAAGCATAGCTGAAACATTCCTGAGCATATACCATTTCTTTCTTCTAAATCTATTTTACTGCATTAAGATTTCTACATAATCGCTAATTACTCTATGCTTGCTTTATGTGATCTTGATGGTTTAGATTTAATTGCTTTAGGCCATCTGTCATCACCTAGTTAAAACAACCTGCAACACCATGTCCACTTTATTACTAACAAAAGAAAACCAGCCTAAGTGTAAAAAGGAATTAATTATTGGTGAAAGGTCTTTTTGCATGATGGAAATGTTGAAATTATCAAGTATGCCTTGTAATTGCAAGCTTAATTGAGGACTAAGTGTTTAAAATGTTAGAACTATTAAATACTGGAACCTATAGGCTATAATAATATTATAATTATAAATATAAATTATTAATGGTGTTAATGTTATTTTGGAAAGCTAAAACTGAGACAGTGAAGGTGTGTGACATATGCTAAATGAGTCTTGTAATAATACCTATTATGAGCCATTGTTGTACTATGAATAAATTTGGAAAACTCTTACCATCCTCCAACAAGAGTCCATTGTTGAATGCATCCCCATGAAATAGTGACTAAAGGCTAATTGTCCTAACTGTGATATTTTCATGTATAATGGGATCCTTATTGTTAAATTCAATATGACAATACTTCATCAATATCTAACATAACAAAGTATAAATAATTATAAAATAAATCAAATGTGAATACAATAAAATTTTCAGAAATTGTTAAGATTATTAACTGTTGCCATCATCAGGCATTTTTTTTCTTTAAAAACCATACGTTTAGCTAGGCTTCATCAATGGTTTCTAAATATTGCATCCAATGTGTTTAGCATCTACTATTGTATGTGTGTGTAGATATACTTGGAACGAACATGGATGCAAATTTTATTGTTGGATTTTTTGGAAATTTAGTTGTCCGCTCCAGGAATATAATAGTTATTAATTCATCTTCTTTTGCTTTTACTTAAAAAAAAATCTTATTTCTTACACTTCTCTATTTTATATTGTCTTGAACATTTAAGTTCGAATTATGTTTAGGAACATAAAGTTGGGAGCTGCATGAATCACAACTTTAATTAGAGAACCAATTTTCATTACATTAATCCCAAAGAGTAGGCTAGATGGGATGATGTAGGTATTCAATTGTTTATGAAGAGTTGCAAGAGGAGTTAAATTTAAGTATCAAAGATCACAAAAGATTGGAATTTCTGTGTACAATTGGATATTTGAGAAATTATGCATACTTACAGTTTTGGTATTGAAGACATTTGTGAATATCCAAGGGATTATTGAATTTTCATAAGTGGTTGGTAGTCACAAAGACAAAATTATGCTCCACATGTATTTATATATATTAGAAATATTTATATTGATGCAGACCCATAATGAAGAAACTAAGAAACTTTTTGGACATTGCATTGTTCATTGTTGGCTTGCTCCACATTATGCAAGCAATAAGCTTTGTATTTTCAAGCAACAGGTGTGAAATTCTTGTGCTTGTGCTTAAAATTATAGAGAATGAAAATATGGAGTTTCATTGTTGTATCTCCTAAAAAAGCATGGTTTTAATAATCAATAGTCATTTATAAAGCCAAGTATTTATAATGTGGTTATTGTTGTATTACAATATACAAATTTACTGGTTATAATTTTGTTCATACTGGTTGTTTGCATATTTGGGGAATTACAAATATGTTTCTTGGCAAACCAAGATGCACATGGGATGCCAAATCTTCTATTGCAACATGATGCATGGCATAGTCTCCTAATTTATTCTTATCATTTTATGCATTTCTAGGTGTTCTTGGTAGCAGAATTCTCCTGCAAGTGACAAATCAAAGCTTTGATAATTGTCTTACTTGTCACTTGAATTATAAACTTTTAAATAAAGTGAGAAAAGAGTGGTTCAGGAACTGTTATCTTAGAAAATAACTTAGAAACTTAATAGGATCGCTACTATTATTCTACAAGCCTCCTTGTGGGTTTAAGTTATTTTAGTGACATTCCTTGTGGGTTTAAGTAGATGTTTTCTTAATACAAGTATTGGGTTTACAAAGGGGATTGAGAAGTTCATATGAGCTAATAAGTTTGTAATTTTTTTTCCAGTTTTTGTATGGTTTTTCTCTTATAATCAAAAAATACTTTTTCCATATATAATAAAGTCCCTTATTTGTGCCTAGAAACGAAAGAAGAAAATGAAAATTAAACCTTACTATTGTCTATGAATATGGATTTTGTTTAAAAGAGTATAATAATTCAATTCTATTCACATGTAAAGCATTGATTGGTAGTTTCTCACTGCAAATGAACAACTTTCAACTGTAGTTGCATCTTTACATTTCAATGCTTTTCTATCTAAATCATGTTCTGATTATATATCATTTATGAACAAGCACTTATTGCATGTAGATTAAAACTGTATATGTATCTCCAAGTCATGTAAATTTTCAATTGAATTTCGAAAATGTAAGTATATATATATCTTTTTGAATGTGCTATATCCTTAGATGCAAAGCGGTGCTATCTTGAGACATTTTTATAATGACACTTTCATGAATTGGTATATACAGGAAGACGGGGCAACATCTGCTTATTTGGATATTTATTTGGCAATTGATGATTTTGGCTCTACTCTTGATGCAATGGTAATTGACTCATTTTAATTTTTTAAAAATTATTTAGTCCCATTGTCATATTTGGAAAGTACGAGTATTACATGTTCTTTGTGGTTCAATTTTCAAATTTCCGTAATTATTAAGATATTGCTTCCTTTCTACAAGAATAGTACTTTAAGTCTCAAACTATGACTTTTGCAATTTTGTTTTTCTTGAGTAGTTTCACATGGAAAACATTGTATCTTGAGATGCTTAGCTTTGCTGCTAACATGTGAATAGAGTGAAATTTATATTTCCAAAAATTAGTGGCTATTTTTTTAAAAGCTAAACATTAAATTTTAGGAAATAACCTGCATAATTAATTAATTGTGTAATCCACTTCATGTGATCTTTTTAGAGTTTATAATAAAAATATTCGCATGACTTCACTAAATAACTTAAGTTCTTTAATTGAAAGAATCCTTGACTTATTACTAGAATTTCTATGACCAAGTGGTTTAGAGTTTAATCTTTGTTGTTTCCCTTTTACTAGATTAACTATTAAAGATTTAATTACAACACAAGGTATGTTGAACTTGTGCTTTATCCACACTTCAACTCAAGGGGCTTTTGTGTGAGGGCCGGGGGTGGTAAGGCTGGAAATAAATCAATAAAATAGAGAAAATGGAAAGGAACAAAGAAGTTTCTATTAAAAAAAATTAGTGTAAGAATCTTAAATCATAATCACCAACAAAATAGTTTGTATTGAGGGGAGTACTCTCCCAAATACAAGATAAATGGCAAATAATATTCTTGATACAATACCCAAATGAATATTCATAGGAAATTCTGAAGAGAAAAATATTTACTATAAAGCAAGACACAAATATAAACTAATAGTAAGGGGGTAGCTGTGATAGAGTAATGGAAGATGGGGCCAAGAGATAAGTTGAGTGATAAGCCATGGGATGAGTTTAAGGGCTATAGCAATCACCATTAAACACCAATACTTGTTACCTGCATTTCCATGTAACCTACATTACTTAGGGGTGATTTAGGAAAAATGAAAGAGGGACTAGCCATTGTTTCTATTTGTGAAGAATCTAATGGTATACATGTTTAAAATGGAAATTGATTACTTCAATAAGCAACTATTAGGCTAATTGATCTTGTGTTGTGCTCTTTTTGTGACGATTAATATTTATGTGGTATGAAGTTTTATTGTGACTAATGAATTCTCTTGCCAGCTTTAATATGTATGTCATGCATTTATAATTTTCTTCATTCATCTTTGGCAGTGAAGAGTGTCCTTATAAGAGAATGGTGATCAACTTGGCCATATAGTTCTTTTTATGTGGGATTTGGCAAAGGGTAAGAAATACTTTTACTTGTGATTCATATCCTAATGTCTTTTTTCTTTTTTTGGTTTAACTTGGCTTATAGGTTTCATTATGAGAATTCGCTTAAGAATTTTGTACACACGCTTTTACTTTGCATTTCTTATGTGCATTATATAGTTTATATAGTTCACTTTGTATATCTTATTATGAGTTTAGATATTAACTCAAATGCAAGATATAGTAATCTAAATTGGTTTACTTGAAATGGTTATGGCATTGACAATTGATTGTATTGGTTAAAATTTGTTGTTATCTTAAGGATGCTTCCTCTATTCTAAGCAAGATAGACGAACATTTGTCTCATTATATTCCTTTTTATCTATGTTGCAATATGGGCCAACAAACATTATATATGTGTGATTGAAATGAAGGGGATAGCTGATTGGGAGTTGATCCTAGTAGGAGACTTATTATCCCTTTTAAAGAAAAAAAAATTGCCTTTCCTTATTGTTGTTGTCTCTTGTCGGGGATTTTTCACAATGGCATTGACAGAGGATGGACAACTATGGAAGGATGGACAACTATGGAACTGGGGAGCTAACTATTATATTTGCTGAGCTTTAATATTTTTCTCTAGACTCTAGAATAGTGGTACAATCCATTTATCCCAAGATTTTAGTTTTAGCTATTTAGGATAACTAACAATATTAACATTTTCTTGACAGCAAACTCTAATTATGAACTTGAGAGAGATGATAAAATTGGAGCTTGGAAACCAAAACCAATGCCCAGCCTTAGAGATTTTTGAATAATTCATATAGCAAGTGGTTGTTTGCTATCACGTGATTGTTTGCTAGAAGGTTCTGTCATTATATTCTATTCGTTGCTATATGTTTATTTTTGGCCAACCTATTAGCTGCTATTTACCATTGCTAATTCAAAGTTTCAAAAGCAAAATTTTCGTTGCAGGTGAATTACCTTCAGCATGACAATGCTTTGCTTCAAATCTAGCAAAAAGAGTTGAAGAGTACTATAGAAAGCATACTTCAATCCAGGAAAAATTTCACGCATGTTTACGTGGTAATTTTTAGTAATGTAGAGGATTTTTTTTTAAATAATAACATTATTGATTAGTTATGGATTTGTATACTTTCTTAATTATATTTCTAGAATTTGTAGACTTACTAAGATTGTAAAATGAATAAACTAAGCTACAGAAAATAACTATGGACAATAGTGGTATGAATTTTAAGGATGATAGATGCAGATGACAAAGTAGTCCCATAATGTTGGCCTCCTGATATTAGTCCCCTAAAAATAACATGTAGATGAATTGTAAGATGTCAATTTCCTAATGTTATGTGGAAACAATTTTAATTATCAGTTAGCTGGCTTATCACTTAATACTAAACAATTTGGATTTGGATAAAGTAGTCCTTGTCATTTATAGGGAAAAAATTAACGAGGCTATGGAAACCTAAGTGTTAACCCTCCAACTCCACTAATCCCCAGTTTTTTTCTTTCTTTCTTTATTTTTGGTGTTCCACCAATTGCATGTATTTTGTAAGGGAATTGTTTAATTTACTAAATATTATAATGATTTCTATCACATCAATCCTCCCTTTCTATTCAAACTTTCAAACTGATTCATTGAAACGTTGAAATTAACAACTTTGAAATTTCAAACTTACAATCTTAAAGAAGTGTGACTAAACCTTTCTAATCAGATAACTCAGACTATAAAAAATTGGTTCTTTTGCTATATTTTTTGTTTGCATGGGCTTGCTTTCCTTTGTCAATATTTTTTTAAAAAATAGCATGCAATGCTCTTTTCCTCGATACTTTTCTTTTCATATTTCTAAATTCAAGTGAATCAGGATAATCAAATTGAATATAAGGTCAAGAGCATTGAAACCATTAAAAATATTGAAGAGAGCTAGATGGAGGAGAACACTTAGAACTACCAAAAATATTTTGTTACCATATACTTATAATAGTATGTTGACAAACTTTTAAATTATTATCATAAAATAAGTTAATTATTTTAAATTACTCATACTTAAAAAAATCATAAGAGACTAATAAAAAATTATTACAGAAAATTACTAATTACCATTACATATAAACATCTAATTTTCCTTCAAACCTGTTGTTTAAAAAAAAGTTTTTATTCCTATTATACAAGTATTACATCACTTAATTGGTTGGTTGATATTGCATCACATTACAATTTGTACAGGGTGAGATTTTATTTTTGTTAATTCTTAATGTTATTGTTAAATCTACTGTACAAACATGAAGGAAAAAAAAAGGACGTCTTATGGTACAAAACCAAAATTCCCTTTTTACTGTGGATTCAACATGTTTCCCCCTTAATAGATCCCTCTTATAGATTTCTGTGTTTTGTAATTAAATTATACATTGCTAAAATATTCTATTATCAAAACTAAACCTGTATACCAACACATCACTATTCTTTGAATAAATTTACCATATAAAACATGTAACAGTTAAATCTTTTAGATGCCAGAAAAAGCTGCCAATGCATTGCCCGGGTTATGAATTCTAGTTACAGCATAAACTAAAACTAGAGACTCTGCAAATAACTTTTAGAAACCTCAAATAAAAAAAAAAAAACCCGTTACCACATACAACTTCGCCCATTTCTAAATATTCAAACTCAACTTTGGTAAAACAATACCTGATGATTAAATCTAGCTACAAGAAAGATGGTCATATATCAACAACTTACTCACATGTACCAGTAAGAAGCAGGAGAATTATTAAATATTGAAGCACATAAATCATTATGAAGGGTCAGGGCCCATAAACTAATTGCTCACTGGTAACTGCTAAAGGAATACTTCCATTGCTCTATTCTGCCAACATCAAGACCTCTAAAGCCTGAATCGGTTAGAATAAAACTAGTACAGGGGCAACATCTGTTACAGCAGTAGCACAAGAAAGTGGAGAGGAATCACTTCAGCATCATGTGTTTTGCTTGAACCATGACTGTGTGGCCACTCCTTGATTTCCAGAATTTATAAGCAACGGGGTATAAAAGATAGAGATACCACAGGACATGGGTAGAACTAGTGTCCTCCATAACCAAGATGCCAAACATTTGATAAAGCTGGCTGCACGTACTAAATAGGATTGCATCAAACATGAATTATGAAGGCTGCTCACCTCACAAGCAACATAGGATATTTTCTAATTGTAACTTCACTTGATCTTTCTAAGCGTGTTCATATATGTATAACTGGACATTGCTACAAAAAACTTGCGGAACCTGCAGAAATGGAATCATCTTTCTTACATACAAAAAACCCTTTCTTGTTTTGGCCGGAACACAGAAAAACCTATACCGTTGAGTAGCAGTAAAATATGTAATTGACTAAAACTACGCAAAAATTGGCATGCTCAAGCGTGTTCAATTAAAATGTACCAAACTCGAACATTAGTAAGGCTAAAATTTGGACTTCAGTATAATGTATGCATGCAAATTTGTATAGTGTATGGTTTAGGGTTCTAGAGGAAGTGGACAGCAGTAGCTCCCGGACCTACCTCTTTGCAAATTAGTTTCACAGTGAATCACAAAGGCATTGATATGTATAGTGCATATTTGAATAATCATTCACATAAATTCAACGAAGATAACAAACTTCGTTAACCTATTAATCATGTATGTGTGTATATTTATTTAAGGAAAGTTATGAAAATTAGATACTACAATTTTCAATGACTCAAACAAATGCATTTATCTATTATCGATTAAAAAAGCTACATATATATATATATATGAAGATGTAACATATGATGTGTATAAATTTATTAATAACTAAATTGTTGGCAATTTTAAATAACTAACATCCAAGTCTCATGCACATTTATTAAACAAGACAAATCACCCAAATAATACCCTCCATGACGGACAATATATCATAGGGCAATCTAAGATAAATCGTGAAATATCTATGACATAGCTGTGTGTAATTTATGGGATGGTTCGAGATCAAGAAGGAAGATAAAAATTAAAGAAAGAAAATTCTGAAAGAAAGATGTGTCCTGCTTTACGGTGACAATGAGGAAAAGCATGCATACCAGACCCACTGGCTTGAGTGTTGGGCCATAGCAACAGAGCTCCTATGGGGATGCTCATTTACCAAGAACTGGATCGTTTCATTTGAATGCAGCTTAGCAACAAACATGGACAACCAGACATCAATAGGTCCACTGTACTTGCGCAATATGTTGTTGCTAACCTGAAATTATGAAGGACAAATATGTCAAATAGGAAAGGTCCGAATGAAACAATTTATCAACCCCAGAAAAAATTAAGGAAAACATACCAGCTCCCAGGCTTCAATGTCCCTGAATGGTATATCATATAATAACTTGCTGCTCAAACCATAAGAAAATGATAAATGTCAAATGAAAGAAAATTGAAAATTGACAAGTTAATTGAATCTCATATTGGTAAATCATTAATCATATCCTCTTGTATAAATTCTGATGACCTATCATCTCATTGGTAATTCCCATTGATCATCAAACTAGAATTGGCAAGTACTTTTATGGGGACCATATCCTCTGCACATCGAAGAGGAAAAACACGCCCTGCATTTCCAGTCGAAGGCTTGTGCGTGTTGAGCAATTTGGATTAGGTCTTGCAAATTTTAATGAAGTGATGCGTTTAATGGAGATGCAGGGCGTGCTTTTCCTCTTCGACGTGCAGAGGATATGGACCCACTTTTATGATAGTAATCATTTAAACCACCACACAGCAGCTTCAAAAGAACTTTTTAACAACAATACGTCCATATATTTCAAGAGAAAAATGATAAAGAGATTAGAAAGGGCCCTTCTATGCCATTTGAGTATTAGGTGTTGTGAGAAGGCAAGGCAATTCTAACCTTCAATCCACAAAATAGCAATGCACGTCCAAAAATGGATCTTATTACCATTAGCATGGTTAAGGATGAGAAGATGAGCAGAGCTCAACAGCTCAGAACTCATATCGTTAGATTGACTTTTATAAAGCCTTCCATGTCAAAAAAATCTAAACTGAACAGAGGGATGTATCTGCCAATTTTTTCCAGTCCCAATTATGTTATTATTGATCAATAGCAGTTAAAATGAAAGTTCAACTTACCGTACCCCATAGTGCACATCACGATGATTACAATGACCCGAAACACCATAATTGTCAAAAGTAATAATCTGGGTGAATTGGAAACAAGGAAAAGTGAAGAAAGAACCTCATGAGTCCAAAAATATGTTCCCTTGCCCAGAAATGACAACAGAGGAGGGAAAGAATAAACTTTGACTAGTTCATTTAAAGTCATCATCTTACCATATCAATGCTATGATTGCTTATTTCTTCCTTGACGAGATTTGCCAATAAGTTGTGGTTCCAAACTTTACCAAAACCATCCTAGTTAAGATAACATGTTAAATAACGGCTATGAAAGGAACTAACAACAGGAATTTATGTGATACAACTTTTAGTAATTTCACGAGAATTATTAGATTGGAACCTGCAGATCTGGATGGTCCACAACCTTCACTTGTTGCATCGGAACCTGAATACAGAATTCCATATATCAAACAAACAACAACCATGTAAAATTGCTTGGCATCTTGCATCCTGATCTTGATTAAAAGGACACTCTGAAAATAAGTTGCCCGGGATTACCAATAAATTTTGTGTTAAGAGGGCTTAAAGGAAATCAAGGTATGAACTGCAAGTAAATCCACTAGTCTCTCTAGGCAAGAATCTCACTTAGAAAATACTAATAGCCAATTATAGGAGAATCTCCAATAATGAGGGGTAATCACTCAATTAATTCAAGAAGATTTTACAATCTGTCAAATGACTTATTTATAAACTTAAGAGTGTACCAAACGTCCTAAATATCAGGACCACTAGAAACAGACTCCGATAAATGGTGTAACAGACCTGAAAATGCTAGAATAAAAATGATAAAATATCTGAATAAAATGCTACCTAACTCCCACGTTCCCTAAACTTATGCAGCACACATATAACTGCTAAACAAAGAATTAAAATGAATTAAAATTCAGATTCTAAAATTAAAAATCAGACTCAGTCAACAACTTTATTTGTTGGTGGCTTCCCTAGTGAATAAGTAATTAAAGTCTTATCACGTCTCCCCCCTTGAAAGGACACCTTGTCCTCAAGGTGAAAATGAGGGAATAGAGCAGCAAGTAGCTCATAGTCTTCCCAAGTAGCATCTTCAAGTGGACGTCCCTGCCAAGCAACCAATAATTCTAAAACCTGCCCAGCTGTCCAGTGATGTTCAAGGACTTGATTAGGTTGTACTAAGAGTTCCTAGTCGTCTGAAATCGGCAAAGGGGCTGGGGTAGAAGGAGGTGAGACCCCATGTGCTGGACGTAACAGTGAAACATGAAAGATAGGATGAATTTTGGCATCTGAAGGGAGCTCCAATTCATATGCAACTGCACCTATTTTCTTTAAGACCTTGTAGGGCCCAAAGAATCGAGGAGAAAGCTTTTGAAAACGCTGTTTGGAAAGAGATTTCAGTTTGAAAGGCTGGATGCGCAGCCAAACATAGTCTCCAACCTCAAAGGAAAGATCTCTGCGATGCTTATTTTGTTGCACTTTCAATCGAGACTGCACTTTAGTAAGATGTTCCTTCAGAAGTTTCAGCATAGCGTCACGGGTTAAGAGCTGGTCTTCAAGTTCGGCATTAGCAGTTTCACCCATGACAAAAGGATGTAGTGGAGGGGGATCTCGACCATATACAATCTGAAATGGAGTGGTATTAGTTGAAGCATGGAAACCAGTGTTGTATGAGTATTCAGCCCAGCAGAGAAAAGAACTCCATTTTTTAGGTTGTTCATGAGCAAAGCACCTAATATAAGCCTCCAAACATCGATTGACAACTTCCATTTGACCATCTGTTTGAGGATGATAGGAAGTACTCATTTTCAACTTGGTTTGGCTAAGACGAAACAATTCCTGCCAAAAAGAGCTCAAAAAAATTGAATCTCGATCTGAAACTATAGATCGGGGCATACCATGCAAACATACCACTTCTTTGCAAAAATTACCAGCCACTGTTATTGCTGTAAAGGGATGAGAGAGGGGTAAAAAATGACTATACTTACTCAACTGGTCAACTACTACCAAGATAGTGTCAACCCCATGAGATTTTGGCTGGCCAACCACAAAATCCATAGAGATGTCTTCCCAAATCCTCTCTGGAATAGGCAAGGGCTGCAACAATCCCACAGGTGCCAATGTTTCATATTTGTTCCTTTGGCAAGTGTGGCACTATTGGACAAGAAGTTTGACATCCCTCTTCATGTGAGGCCAATAAAACGGACTATTTAGCCTCTTTAAGGTCTTCAAAAACCCTCCGTGTCCCCCAGTAGGAGTCTCATGTGCCTCAACTAATAAAGCTAACCGCAAGCTAGAATCGGTAGGAATGACCAGCTTATTCTTATAAAAAAGCTTACCAGCAGACCATTAGAAATTGGGCAGGGACTGAGAGTCATTTTGCAAATTTGTAATGATAGATTTAGTATGGGGATCCTATCGCAAGGCATCTTGCAAATCTGAAAAATCCAAAGGAATTGGCATGATTAAATTAAAAAATTCAGATTGCTAGGGTCTCCTCGAAAGTGCATCAGCAGCATTATTTTCTCTATCATTCCGGAACAAAATGGTGAAATCAAAGGGAAGCAACTTAAGAATAAGCCTCTATTGGGAATTAGTGGAAAGTCGTTGCTCCAGGAGGTGTCTTAAACTGCTGTGATCAGTTTTGACAAAGAAATGATGGCCCAACAAATAGTGTCTCCACTTCTGTATAGCAAGAACCAAGGCTAGCAACTCACGATCATAAGCAGATTTGTAATGATTGGAGTAAGAAAATCCCTTGCTAAAATAGGCTATAGGATGATCTTGTTACATCAACACAGCACCAACCCCTTCCATAGAGGCATCACATTCAATAGTAAAGGGAAAAGAAAACTTAGGTAATTTTAAAACTGGTACCGTAGTTAATGCTTCTTTAAGCTTTTGATAAGCAGCCTCTACAGGTTGATTCTAGTAAAAAGCATCTTTCTTGGTAAGATCAGTGAGTGGCTTGGCAATGACCCCATAGTTCTGCACAAACCTCCTATAGTACCCAGTGAGACCAAGAAATCCTCGAAGCTTCTTAATGGTAGTAGGAGTTGGCCAATTTTGCACAGCATCTATTTTCTCAAGATCAACACCCACTCCTTCCTTAGATACCATATGTCCCAAAAAATTCACTTCTTGTTGAGCAAACAAGCATTTCTTAGTATGAGCAAAGAAAGCACAAGTGTGTAGTAAGTTGAACACCAAATCCAAGTGAAATTTGTGAAGATGAAGAGAGGGACTATAAACTAAAATATCATCAAAGAAAACCAGTATAAAGCGTCATAAGTGAAGTTGGAAAAGATCATTCATTACTGCTTGAAAAGTTGAGGTAGCATTTGTAAGACCAAAAGGCATCACAATAAACTCATAGTGGCTTGAATGAGTCCGGAAGGCTGTCTTAGGGATATCTTCAAGTTGAACTCGAATTTGGTGATAGCTAGAACGAATGTCAATCTTCAAGAAATAAGCAGCACTATTGAGTTCATCAAGCAACTCATCCACATTCGGTATGGGGTACTTATCAGGGACAATAATGTGATTGAGTTCTTTGTAATCGATGCACATATGCCATAAGCCATCTTTTTTCCTGACCAACAGCACACGACTCGCAAAAGGACTTGAACTAGGCCTTATGAAGCCTTTAGACAGCAAATCTGCAATTTGTTTCTCGATTTCATCCTTTTGAAAGTAAGGGTACCGGTAGGGCCGTATATTAGGAGGTTGGGAATTAGGATGAAGCACGATTGCATGAGAGTGTGAACGTAGTGGAGGCAATGAAGTTGGCTCAGCAAAAATATCAGCATACTCTTGAAGCAAATCATCTATACTAGTGAGTCTCTTGAGCAAATTTGAATGAAGCTTCTCATGCTTGGCCATTGCCTTAAACTCAGCTTTTGTAGAGGATTCACGAGGCACTCCCTATAACTTATACCCCTTCCCATTAACCCAGAAAACCATAAACATCTGCTGCCAATTAGCTTGCACCGTATTCAAAGAAACGAGCCACTAAATACCCAACACCAAATCTGCTCCTACCAGGGCAAAAGGATAGAAATCACCAATAATTTTTAAATCTTGTACCTGGACATGCAATTGCCTACAAATCTTTTTGCAGCGAATTAGACTCTCATTACCAATCTGAACCCCAAATGGAGATATAGATTGAGTGGGTAGCAGTAATTCAGTGATGAGACTCAGCTATAAAGTTGTGAGTAGAGCCGCTATCAACCAAAATGACGACCTCCCTCTATTGGAACAGCCCATGAAGCTTCATAGTAGCACTCGAAGATTTACCCAAAATAGCGTGGAAAGAAATTTCAGCTTGCAACTCAGAATTTTCAGCCTCTTCCTCTTCTGCAGAAGCAAATTCGCACACTGTGTCTCCTTCCTCGGTGATCTCCATCAGCTTCAGTGTCCCTATTTTGCAACAGTAGCCCCGCTGGAACTTCTCGCCACACTTAAAACAAAGCCCTTTATCTCTGCGTGTTTGTTTTTCACTATCCCAAGGATTTGTAGACGAGATTTGTGCTGAAGAAGACGAGTTCGAAGTCACATTCGCTAATGCGTTTGAAGGCAATGAGTATCTCGGACCAACGGGGCATGCGTCACGGGCAGGATGAATAAAGTTGGACTAGATACGGGTTGGGTTGGATGACCCGCTCATTTTTGGCCCACGACCCAGTAGGTTTTTTGCTTCATACTCAATCGCAAGGCTCATGGCTTTGTATATTGTGCGTCATTTGTGGATGCGGACGTTGACGTTGAGTTCTTCCTTCAACCCATTTAGAAAAACGCCCAAAAGACAACGCTCAGGCCAATTCTTCACCCTTGTTGATCACTTTGCAAAGTCTTGCCTATACTCTTATAGAGTACCCATTTGCTTAATGCCACACAAGTACTCATCAAGATTCTGGAATTCAGCAGGGCCATAGTGTTCTTGAAGCACCTTTGTGAGTTCTTCCCAATAGAGCATGGTACGTTCAATGTTGACCCATGCAAAGAGATCAAGAGGATCTCCTTCCAGGTACATAGCTGCAATATCTACCTTCATCTCATCTGGGGTTTGGTAATACCGAAAATATTTTTCAGCCTTCAAAATCCATCCTCTAGGGTCACCTCCATCAAATTTGGGAAATTTGATTTTGGTGTGGGAACGTTTAGATGAATTTTTCAGCCACCATGGTATATCATAGTCGTCTTCACCATCGGAATTCCGCAACATCCCTCTACCTTGGTCACGGTTGTTTTGGCTTGCTTTAGGTTGTGGATTATTGCTGGAGGTAGCCTTAATAGCAGCAATGTCGCTATTAAGGTTGCTTAATTGAGCAGCCATCTCAGAAATCTGCTGCAACAAAGCTTCAGGCAAAGGTGGTGGTTGATTCTGGGGTTCCGCAGATCGTGCAGAGGAGCGTGTAGTCACCATCGTTCAACCAGGCTCAGATACCAAATTGTTAGAGGGCTTAAAGGAAATCAAGGTATGAACTGCAAGTAAATCCACTAGTCTCTCTAGGCAAGAATCTCACTTAGAAAATACTAATAGCCAATTATAGGAGAATCTCCAATAATGAGGGATAATCACTCAATTAATTCAAGAAGATTTTACAATCTGTCAAATGACTTATTTATAAACTTAAGAGTGTACCAAACATCCTAAATATCTAGACCACTAGAAACAAACTCCGATAAATGGCGTAACAGCCCTGAAAATGCTAGAATAAAAATAATAAAATATCTGAATAAAATGCTAACTAACTCCCACGTTCCCTAAACTTATGCAGCACACATATAACTGCTAAACAAAGAATTAAAATGAATTAAAATTTAGATTCTAAAATTAAAAATCAGACTCAATCAACAGTTTTATTTGTTGGGGGCTTCCTACATGAATAAGTAATTAAAGTCTTATCATTTTGTCTTGCAATTGGCAAGTTATGAACACTAAAATAAATAACATTAAATAACTTCATGAAAGGGACAAATTTATATATTTGAGGAGAAGCTTTGACATCCAGTTGGAAACCACAACTACATTGTAAGTCACCTTGAGGGTTGCACAAGCCTGAAAGAGCTCTCGTTTTCTGATGCTACCTTTACCATCTACATCACCTGCATCAAGAAAACTATAAAGGATTGGAACATGGACATTGACCTTACATCATGAAACCAGAGGAAGGTCTATCTTTCTCAAAGCCTAAGATTAAAGCTTTGTTTTTTTGATAGCAAGCAGAGGTTTCATAAAAAAGAGTCTATCAAATAGTATCCTACGTCCCTAATCTTTATTTTCTTTACCAATCACTAAGGCTGTGTTTGGTAGGAGGGAATTAGGGTGAGAGAATGGAAATGGGTGAGGGATTCCCTTGGTGTGTTTGGTACGAAGGCAGTAAGATTGCCTGGAATCATCAACACCCACATACATGGAAATGGCGAATACTAGGGCGGGGGGCGGGATTGAGACAAGACCATGGGAGACCAGACCTTGTGGACAAAAATACCCCTACACTGTTCTCAAATTTTCATCACATCACACCTCCAGAGCTTCCTCCCTCTTGACGTCACCTTCCTCCTATGGATAGATGTTGTCATTAACAAGACCAATGACAACACTAGTCATCACTGTCAACATATCCATCAACATTGCAAAGTAATCAGACCCTATCAACCACTGCACAACTTCTGAGTCAACAATCTCGTAGCTTCTCCGTCAGCCATTGTTGTCAATCTGCTTCTCCCTCAGCCTCTCATGGGCACCCTACCATCTGCCGCTCATTTCTTCCTCTTATTTGTTCATCTTCATGCTGGATCTGCTGTATTGTGTGTTTATTTGTGTGGATTTCTTCATCTCATTTGTTCCAGGGAAGAAGTAGTGGCAGGCAAGGAAGAAGAAAGGAGGGAGGAGTTTTTTTTTTTTTTAAATCTAGAGGCATTTGAGTCATTTTTTGTTATTTTTTTATTATTCTCATCCAGAGTCTCCGACATATGAAACAAACATTTAAAGCTTATTCCCACTCCCAATCCCATTCCTAATCTCATTCCATCAAAAATCATTCTGTGTACTAAACAGGGCTTAAGTTTCCAAAGCCCATTGGACAGACATGATTAGGATTCTAGGTTTACTAGGCTGCCACTAGAGTAAGACAATAAATTGACAAAAATCTTGTAGCAGCTTTGGGAACTTACCCTCTTCATCATTCCAGGATATTGGAAGCACCAGGAAAATTTCAATTCCTTCAGTGCATCAGATTAAACCTTGAATTTTTGCTTCTGTCCAGGAATTTCGGCCAATAGATATTTTTCTTAAAGTTTAATGCTTATACAATTATAATTCCACCATCTAACAGATCTTACTACTTGATCAACCTTAGACAACTTATTTCAACTCAACATAAGATTTCAATTTTTTAATTCAGTCACCCATTATTCTAGTCTAGTATATAAATTGTAAGCTTCAAGCCCTGAATCCCATATCTAAAGTTCAATGTCTAACCTTAAAGCTTTACCTGTAGAAAATCTCCAAAATGTCAAAAAGAAGAAGACAATGATAGATAAAAAGGAATACTTATAATATGCAAACAGAGATAGCTGGAACTAAACTGAGTTATGCGCCTCTTCCTGCTAAAGCCAGCCTCATAATGCTTTAATCTTCTTATAGTTTGACAAATATGTGTATCTACATTTACTACCATTTGGTTACACACGCTTGGTCTTTCTAAACATGCTATCTGTATAACTAAACATCAACAAAAGGTGAAGAATATGAAGCTTATCACTCAATAGGTATCAGCTTCTCTAACTTGCTAAATATAGAAAGATAAAGACACTATTTCAAAGGAAATCAACAAGATATGTCAAGAAACAAGATAATAATACCTTTTATTCAATAAATATATGGGAAAATAAAAAAAATAATCACTTTTGATTAACCAAAAACATGGAAATAAAGTCAAGTGTGCAAAAATATCAAGACAGACACATGTATGATGACTGCTGCAAATTATGAGATCAAACAGATTGTTCAAAGTTAATTACCAACAGATAAGCAAAAAATGTGAATATTATGCCCTCTTGAAATCAGATAATTTATTGTTGGAGTGAAGAACCTGCAGAAACAAAGCAAAATTTCATCATAATTTGAAATCTTACACTGGAAAATAGAAAATTTATACAGTATAATCAAAGCATTGAAATATAACTCAGTTTGACACAGATTTTTTCATGCATCAGTTTCTAACAACTTGTTTAGACCATTTGCTAATTCTTTTAGACTTTTGATAGCCTAGAAATTGCTATTACCCATACCGTTGTGTGATTGATAAAGATCAAAAGCATTAATACAAAATCTGAATTAGAGGTACCAACATTAATGCAGCTTTTGGCACATACAAGTTAGTTGTAGAAGTCACACAATAACCAGTGGCTACTTAGAGGTCAATTACTTGATGACAATAAATTATTAATGCAAGTAATCTCTCGCTGTCAAACTTACATAGACTCGTCATCAGGGTGGGCAATAACCATCAAGACATTTCTGTTTCGAAGAGCTTTACCTGATTACAAATGAGGGGGAAACCGACAACTTTAGATAAGATCAAACATTCGAGATGCAAACCACCACAAAAACAAAAAGAATAAATCAATAAATAACAGAGACACAGCCCAAGTTCTGGGACAAAAACCCACCATTTTTCTTAAAAGAATTCCTCTTACTCATGTGTGCCACTAGAAGAACTTTGCACAGTGAAATTATCCATACAAAAAGTAGAAAACCAGTTACCAGAATCCATGCCATCTGGATTGCACCTGCAAAGGATGAACAGCAAACACACAACAAACGCTCAGAATTAGGTAGCTAATTATTGTTGTCTAATAGACATGTTACATCTGACCCAAAAGAAAAGTTTTACAAATTCAAATACAGAGGAATAGAAAGAGAGGACTACTACTTTGAATGCTCCTAGGCAATGTTTTCAAAACCAGACATGTTATTGAACTGGTCCAGGTATCAAATCGTCGCCAAATCAGTCAAACCAAGATCAAATCGTGATCAATTTATTCATTATTAAATTAATATATTTTTTATTTTTAATTATAAATATTAAAATATTATACAAAAAATTAAAAAATCAATAATAATAAATTTCATAATATCAAGGCTAGTTGCTATAGTAAGAATTGTTTTTTGCTTGCCTAAACTACATCATTTACCTTAAATTGGATTGGGGACCAATGAACTGTCAAAACTCATTCTCTAGCGCTGTCTACTATCGACAAACACCAAGCTTGCAGCCCATCAGCCACTGTCCCCATCCTCTGTCGTCACTATTGTCGCCATTATTATTGCCTTGAGGTTGAGCAATTCAATCAGCTCTATCGTTTTCTCTTTGCCGTAGCTAATCTAGGTTCAGCAGGAGGAGCAGTTGGGCGAAATCAGTCGTCATTTGGGTTAGGTACTATTTCGTTCAACTTATTTCAATTTCTATGCCTGTTTTTTTTTTTCCATTTTTGTTCTTTCACTGTGTCTAGGGATGAGAGAACTAATAAGACTATGATCTCTTGAACCTCAAAGGAATTGATATTATTTCTGTTCAAATTATGCTGCATATTGATATTGGAAGAGATTGGCTAGTCGTTAGCCCCTTTGATATGCTCTCTGTTCTTGCAATACATCATTTACTTGACACCTGTAAATTCTCAATTACCTCCAATAGTTTCCTTGTTTTTTGGGCTTGTGATATGTAATTTGATCCCTTTCTTTCCGAGTTTCCAAACATGCAAAAAATTCTTGCTATAGCAACTAGCCTTTATATTATGAAATTTATTATTATTGATTTTTTAAATTTCTTGTATAATATCTTAATATTTATAATTAAAAAATAAAAAAATATATTAATTTAATAATGAATAAATTGATCACGATTTGATCTTGGTCTAACTATTTTGGCCACAATTTGATACCTTGGCCATCATTTGATACCTAGACCAATTCAATAACCTGTCTGATTTCGAAAACATTGCCTAGAAACGTTCAAAGTAATAATCCTCTCTTTTTATTACTCTGTATTTGAATTTGTAAAACTTTTCTTTTGGGCCAGATGTAACATGTTTGTTAGACATCATCAGGCCTTTTTTTTATTTGGGTCTTTTTTCAAATTACTTTCGTCTTAAGTCTGAGCCTAGTCTGTTGGCCCATATTAGGTCTTTTTGTAGGCTCAGGCCTGAGCCTACAAAAGGCCTGGCCTGTCCTAAAGTCTAATAGGCCTTTAAATAGGCTTGGAGGCTTAGACCTTCTAGGCTTTAAGTAGGCCTCAGACCTAGTTAAAAGCTATTTATTTTCATTTTAAACTTTCAACTCTTAGTAATCTAAAAAGCCTGCCTTCAATTCAGATGTCATATAGCACTACAATCAAGGTAACACAACCGCAAACAAGTTATAACTTTTGTCTTATAACTGAAATAGTCATTGAATCACACTTTATTCTCATTAGATAAAAAAAGTCACAGTGAATATGGCAATATGCAAAGAGAGTAACTACAGGGGAAGGAACAACTACTTACTTAGGTCCAAGAATCAGAATAGCAAGATCTTTGACAACTTATCACCATCAACTTCTATGCATATAGCTGTAAAAATTCAATAACAATTCAACAAATTATTTTTTATTCATATATCTGTAAATCTGCATATGGTATTTACAAATATTTCACAAAGAAATTGTATCTATTATAGCCTGCAAGTAAATTTTTTGTATTCCCAGCTATCAGCAACGACTTGTCCACAGATTTTGATTTTCATAGTACGCAAACATTTCAAAAGAGTATTTCAAATAAAGCATACAAATACGTTAGCATGAATGATACTTGATGTATAATGATATCCAGTACTTTAAAAGACTATTTTCTGTTGACTAATTTTAGTGTAACGTGTTGAAAGCTTTTGAGTTAGTTACTAGGAATCACATTGTCCCATATATTGATGGAGACTGGATAATTCTAGATAATTAGGATTTTAAATAAAATTAATTTATTAAGATACTTTAGATTACATTTTATATTTAATTAGATTTCATAATATTTTTTAGGATTATTAGGATTTGAATTTTATTTTTTATTTATTCCTAGAATTTAATTATTTGAATTAGGATTTAGTTTTTGTTTAAATTTAAGATAGTTTGAAAAGAGAAATCTTATCTTAAGATTCTCGTAGGATTAGAATTTGAGTAACTTTACTGCTCATTTGTATTCAGACTTTGATTAATGATTTGAGTTATAGTTTAAGTGAATTTTCTCTCTCCCTTTTTTATTCTCTCTATCTTACCCTCCTTTGAGTGCTTTTTCTCCCTCCCTTTTTGTTTCTCTCTTTATCTCTCTACCTTATCCTCCCCTCTTTTTACATCATTTGGTATCAGAGCCTAAATTTCACAATGCCCAAATTCCCAAATTACCCAACAAGGCCTTGAGGAAATTGAAAAGAGTTACAAAGAGTATATAGATCAAGCGCTTAAATCTCTGCGAATTGAGATAAAGCAAGATCGAGAAAAAATAAACTAATTGATCAAGGAGATGAGGCAGTCCACAAACCAATTGATCGAGGAAATGAGACAGTCCATAAACATGATGAGCAAGCAACTTTCGGGTAAGACATCAGAAATTATACTTCGAAATCCAAATGGCTGCAAAGAGATACCTTCCTCTAGTTTAATTCCACCAGTGATGACTCCCTTACCTCTTGAAGATGAAAACTTGAAGAAAGAACGAGCTCTGATACAATTTCCACCCATGGAAGTTTTGTTTCCTAAGGTTGTTAATTGTGATTCTCAGCTTCATCTTGTTGCGGTACCACCTCATTCATGTATTACGCTGCCTATTGTGGAAAAGCAGAAGGGATTTCCAAAGTCGGAGAATATTTTGATTTTTGAAGAGATGTTCCTTCTTTCATATATCATTCTTCGCTATCTTACTTGTTGGAAATGTTTCCCAAATCTAGATGTCACGTGGAGTTTTAACTATCCGGAGGAGAGTTCTTTCAAGCGGGGAAGAATGATAGAGAATGGATAATTCTAGATAATTAGGATTTTAAATAAAATTATTTTATTAAGATACTTTAGATTACATTTTATATTTAATTAGATTTCATAATATTTTTTAGGACTATTAGGATTTGAATTTTATTTTTTATTTATTCCTAGAATTTAATTATTTGAATTAGGATTTATCTTTTGTTTAAATTTAAGATAGTTTGAAAAGAGAAATCTTATCTTAAGATTCTAGTAGGACTAGGATCTAAGATCTATAAATAAGAGTTTTACTGCTCATTTGTATTCAGATCCTTTTTTATTCTCTCTATCTTACCCTCTTTTGAGTTCTTTTTCTCTCCCCTATTTTATTCTTTATATCTTACCCTCCTTTGAGTTATTTTTCTCCCTCCCTTTTTATATCTCTCTATATCTCTCTACCTTACCCTCTACTTTGGCAGGTAATGGTCCCTATTTAAGGTTTTCACAAATTTTATTGTTTCTTTGTTAAAATTCGTTTCCTTTCATGTCTTTTACTGAAGTAGTAAGAACAGCGCATGCAGATAGGAAATTACTATAACTCAAATGTATACAAGTTATGAAGTAGCTTTTGTAGTGGAACTATCTCAGACCAAAAATAAGTCGTGTCGTTGATGACTTGATGTAAGAAGCAGCAAGTAAATATAATCTAAACACTAGTAAGAATCCAGGGTGTTTATCAATGAGTATAATCAGCTCTAAACACTATAAATCTGAAAGATAAATGCTACAAATCTGAAAGAGCAACACTACAAATGTGAAAATTAATAAAACACAATACATACGAGTAGGCAGTCGCAGAGTTGCAGTTGAGGCAGCTCGCAGTGGCAGAGTTGCAGTTGAGGGACGGAGGTCAATGCGACGAGGAGACAGAGGCAAAGGCGACGCAGAGGTGGAAGCGGAGGCGACTGGGAGACGGAGGTGAAGCCGCGAAGGTTAGTGATGGGAGCAGAGTGGGGATGAGAGCATAGCACGGCAGCTAGGGTTTTTACTTCGTTCACTTCATCCAGAATCGTCAGATGAGATGACGATGCACACACTGAAACGACTTAGTTTTGGCTGAATATCAATATAATATTATATTATATTTTATTAATAAGTGAAATAATTTAAATTATATAATAATATAAAACATTATAATATTAAATAAGTAAATAGGCAAACAGGCTTTGAAAAAAAGTAAATTGGGCTTGGACAGTGTAGCGCTAAACAGGTTAAATCCTAACTCACCTCATATAATTCGGTCAATATTAATAACATGTTCCCATTTTTTGTTAAAATCGTCCTACCAATAATGTTAAATTAATAAAATTGTGATATGAATATTTTGTAAGTATTTTTATAAGTATGTTTTAAATTTTAAGATTTATTTTGATCTTAGTGAATCTTCAAAACCTAATTTATTTAAACTTTTTATTATAAAATAAAATCACAGTCATATAATATTTTTGGGCGAAAAACGTTAACTAATTATTTGGAGAGTAAAAATAATTTGGGCTAGAAGAATGAGGTGCTAAATAGGTTAAGCCCCAAATCACCTCATAGAATCCTGTCAATATTAATAACATGTTCCCACCTTTGGTTAAAACCATCCTACCAATAATGTTAAATTGATAAAATTACTCTATGGATATTTTGTAAGTATTTTTTAAATTTTAAGATTTATTTTGATCTTAGTGAATCTTCAAAACCTAATTTATTTAAACTTTTTATTATAAAATAAAATCACAGTCATATAATGTTTTTGGGTGAAAAACGTTAACTAATTATTTGGAAAGTAAAAGTAATCTGGGCTAGAACAATAAGGTGCTAAACAGGTTAAGCCCTAAGTCACCTCATAAAATCCTGCCAATATTAATAATATGTTCTGACCTTTAGTTAAAACCGTCCTACTAATAAATTGGCAAAATTACGATATGAATATTTTGTAAGTATTTTTATGAGTATTTCTAAAATTGTAAGATTTATTTTGATCTTAGTGAATTTTCAAAACCTAATTTATTTAAACTTTTTAATTATAAAATAAAATCACAGTCATATAATATTTTTGGGTGAAAAGCATTAACTAATTATTTGGAAAGTTAATCCCCATTATATTATATTCAATTAATGAAATAATAGGTAAATTAATGGCAACGGAGTTATTTTCATAATTTAAGGGATTCGTTGTCAAGTTTTAAAAGTCAAAAAGATTATTTACATATAATTTAAAGATAAAAAATAATGTATAATTTATAGTCTTTTGTGAATTTAAAGAGTTAGAATTAGAATTGAAATTTTGTAAACTCTTCCTCCCACTCATGGCGTTGTCTCTCTTGCTTTCAGCTTCCTCTTTGCCCCATTCTTTTGCTCTGAATTTCATCTTCCTCCCACTCATAGTTTTAAGCTGTGACTTGTGGGATGATGTTGGGATTTCAATTTTTTTTCTATTCTTAGATATTTTCCTCACAAACACACACACACACATATATTAATATATATTTTGATTGTACTAAATTGGCTAAAATGTAAGCTTATATAATGTATTAAACGCATTTGGTACATGTGAAAATAGTGAAAAAGAAATGGAAAGGGTGTCTGTCTAAGTAAGCAAAACCCATGTTTGGCGCGTTTGAAATGTTTCCTCAAGAGATTTCATTATACTGTTCACATTGGAATGATTGGCCACAAATCTTTCCATAAAAATTGTATGGAAACACATTGTTCACTTGGGTATCATATTTACAATATCTAAAACACCCTTATATCTCTTTTATTAAAATTATTTATTTCAAACAGAGGAATAATTGTCATATCATATTATTTAATATACATGCCAATTAAAAATTATGTTAGGATTTCATTTATTTTTTCTAATACACCAAATATACCTAAATTATTCTCATTCCTTCAAAAATGCTTCCACTATACTAAATAGGGCCTAAATTATATTAAGTCAATTAATCGGTCTCTGAATTGATCATCGTGAAAATATCCTATGCAGTTTGTGATAGGTTTTGATATGGTCTTACTTGAATAATTAAAGATCTATGAAAAGCTATACTGTTGATTAGTAAAAAACCAATACAATGCATGAGAGTCAATATTTCTACTACCAGTCAATTATAACTTAAACTCATTAATTGTTCTAAACAATGTTTTACCATGAATAGTCTAAACAATTTTAAATTTCCAAACCAAGTAAAGGGTTCTTTTTTTTAGAATTATTCTAATATTTTGATGGAATATTGGAGTAATATTGAATTTTAAACGTAATGGTGAGCTTTGTCAGCAAGATGCTTTTATTATCTTTAAATGAGTATTTCTTTTTTTGGTACAAGGAGGAAAACAACAAAAAAATACTCAGCACTACTATCTAAAAAAGAGATGATCTCCTCAGGCATAACAAAGTGCAGCCCTGGAGAACCATTCAGAGCATGCTTAGCCAAACTATTGGCCACAGTGTTATTCTCACGTCCAATAAACTTCAGCTCCACCAGCCAGTCGTGCTGTATCATTCTTTGGCACTCCAAGATTAGATTCGCATATTGATGCACATTGACGTCACCATCTCGAATTAAATTAATAGCCTCCAAACAATCACTTATGAGATGAATTTGTCTATATCCAAAGTCCCATGCATGTTTAAGGCCAATGAGACAAGCCCATAACTCAGCATATAAAGATTCATCTTCATGAAGCCAAAGCATAAATGCTTCAAGAACATTGTCCTTGTCGTCTTGAATTAGACCTGTTCACCCCGCCGTTCTAATAGACTGGGAATAAGCCCCATCAACACACACCAACACCCATCCTTCATTGCACACCATACCTCTTTCTTCTTCATATTGCATGCCTCGTATCTTTGTGTTCTTTAAGCTCAGTCTCGCACTAAAATAGCTACTCACAATTGCTCTAGCTTTATTCAAAGCTTCGTTTGGAGAACAACTAAGATTTTCAAACACCCTATCATTGCGTCTTTTCCATAACAACCAACAAAGTGCTACAAACAACTTCGGCCACCTCTTTTCATGCTCACTTACATTTGCTTTAAGATTCAGTCAGCACCATTCCCATATTTTACAGTTAAAAAACCTGAGGGCAATACTTCATCTAATCAACGAACTCCAAATCTTCTTCATTTCCGAGTAGTCTCCTAGAATATGTAAAGCATCTTCTCCATTTACTCCACACTAAACACACGGAGTTACGTCTCCCATACTCTTCTCAGCCAATCTTCATTTGTATGTAATTTATTCTGCAACATGAGCCAACATAAGGTCTTACAACGTTAAGTTCAATTTCCACACCTTATTCCACATGGGATGACTGGGAACAGAAGCATTACAAAGAGCAGTATAGGTCGATTTAATAGAGAACTCCTCATTCTGCTCTGGCTTCCATCTTGCTTTAAAGTTGCCATCATCAGCAGCAATAATTTCCACACCTTGACTAACTTCTTCCCAGTTGTTCTTTAACTCTTGCCAAAATCGCGAACCATGTCTTCCTCTGTCAATGAGTGGCAATAAGTCGATACCACAATGATACTTACTTTTGACAACTCGTGCCCATAAAGCGTCCTTATTCTTGATGAGACCCCAACCAACTTTCATCATGAAGGCCTTATTTTGGAGTCTAGCATGTTTAATTCCCAGTTCACCTTTCTTCTTTTCTCTACAAACTTCATCCCAAGAAATTAGATGAATTCTTTTCCTCTCATTCGTAGAACCCCAAAGAAAACCTCTAACATTCTTGTTGATTTCCTCACAAGTTGCTAGAGGTAGGTTGCACGCTTACATCGAATACAAAGGAACTAATTGAATAGCAGCAGTGATCAATGTATGCCTTCCCGCTAAAGAAATAGCGTTAGGCTTCCAAGAGCTAAGTCGGGTTTTAATCTTGTCAACAACATACTGATACATTTCTTTTTTAACTGTATCATGATGCAGGGGAACTCCCAAGTACTTTCCCAGATCAGAGGTACGCATAAAGCCAAGTTGATCACTTAGTTGACTTGCTTGATTATGATTCATATTGCTGGAGAAAAACACACGTGTCTAACTTTGACTCAACTTTCCCCAGACATCTGACAAAATTTCTCTAGGCATCTGTAATTGACATCAACTTGATCCAAGGCTGCTTCAGCAAAAAGAATAAGATCATTAGCAAAAAATAAATGGGAAAGAGGAGGCCCATCCTTAGTCAAAATGTATCGGTTTCCAGTTGCCAAGATGTGTTTCCTCCTGAGCCAATTTTCCCATGCAAACAACAGACAGATAAGGAGACATGGGATCACCCTGTCTAACACCATGTGAAGGAGAAAAACATTGTGTTCTACTACCTTCCCAAAGAACTTGCATAACAGGAGAGGAAATGCAGTGGCGGATCATATTTATTAAAGATGAGGATAAATTTACCTCCTTAAGACATTGTAAAATAAAATGAGTATTTCTTCATAAGTAGTTTTTTTACGGAAATTTATAGGATAATACTATATAAGGAATATAAAGTCCTTTTCCGTATGTTATGGTCCCCTTCAAATACCCTCATATAATATAGACAGTTAATCGTGATATGATTTTCGAAAAAAAAAAAAGAATCATGATATGATTAAGAGTGGTCCAGTATGTTTTGGATGTAAATAAATGAATATGAATTTCATATATTTTTCATTTGTTATTTTTTAGTTTCACTTATATATTCACACACCAAATAATTGAGAAAGTGAACTTTATAGTTAAATTTCGTTCACCAAACTCATCCAAATACTTAAGAGTAAAGATAATTAATAAAGTATTTAAATTAGTATTTGAATTTATATTGAATTAAAACTAAGATTATAATTGAAGACATTTAAATTTATTGTTACCTTGTGATTAAATTTGTCTGAAATTGTTATTGTAACTCAATCTCGATGGTAATCTGTGATTGAAAAGCATTACAAGTTTGCAAAATTATTATTGTAAGCAAGATAGTTAGTTAATATATAAATTTTATTTATTTTTTAAAATAATCTATTAAAACATTGCCATGCAATTACAACAATTATTTTTTAATTGCTAATCTTTTAATAAGCCAACAAATTAAGATCGTTCCAACCAATAAAAGTCAGTCACACACTTTACAAGGGCATGGATTCAATTTCTCATCCTACTATCAATATGTGTATTCCATTTATAAATAATTTGTAAATTTTTTTTAAGTTGATGGATAAGTTATTGAAATCCAACTTTTATAAGTGGAAAAATTAATGAGGAATAATAAATAAGAAAAGGGAGAAATTAATTAATTAGCTAACATTTTCTGGAATACTGATATAACAATTCTCACATTTCACTGTGGCAGCGAAGTTAACCCACTAGTGGCAGTTGTGGAGTGGGAACGTAGTGCATGGCCAGGTGAGGAATAACCCCACAGTGAATAATGAAATATCAAACCAAACACACCTCTCCCCATTTATAACTTCCACCAACCATTGTTTTATTGTCATCCTCAAAAATATTATCCCTTCTTCTTCAAGGCATTCCACTTCCACCCACTTATAAACTATTAATTTTATCATATTTATATCTTTTCATGTACAGATATATATTGTTTGTTACCCAACAACTAAACCATCATAATTTTGCTCTCATGATCTTCATGGAGCACCATTTAGTGATTACCTTAGTGAGTGCCTATATAATAATAAACTAGATGAAGAACTTGAGAATATTAGGGTGATGATAACATGTTTGTAGCTGCTATTAAGGGCATGTTTGATTTATATTTTTATAAACTAAACTATGGTTACCAATTATTTTTTTTTTATCTAAAAATGTTTGTGGTAAACTTCTCTATTTTTATCTAAACTTTATTTTTGTAAACCGTGGTTATTCTATCAGACCTTTTATAAAAAAGTAATCCAAACGAGCAGTTAATTAGATTCAATGTATGGGCTCATTTGGTTTTCAGATAGTTAAAAATGAGTTTTGCTAGAATTGATTTTACAACGTAATTATGATAACAATTGGTTTTGCACTAATGTATTTATGTTTTGATGATGTATTTGAAAATTGATTTTGACAAACTCATAATTTTTCTCTAAATTGAGATTAAACTCTATCTTATAATTAATTTAATTTTCTTGAACTAAAATTTAATCTGCATTTATTTAATTGAGAACAAAATATATCTGATATAACATTTTCTTACAGATTATGATTTATGAAAATTAGAATTTTGGAGGGACATTTTGGTTAATAGATAGAAGAAATTTTATGAAAATTTTATTTCCCAATTTTTCTATGTTTTCTCATTTTTATTGGTATATTTTTATCTGCTTTTAAAATAAACACAGATAAGAGTGAAAAAGTAAAACGGAAAATCAAGGATTGATTTGCTTCCTACCTGAACCCCCGTTTGAGAGCCAGAATGTGTTGTGAATGGGATCATTAAATCGAAGCCAAACATAATTTATTTGAATCAAACTCATTCCTTTTGCCAAACTTGGTTTCAAACGGCTCTCCAAACAGGCTTATAATAGAACTTAAGTACATTTTTCACATGAAATAGATCCTATGAGGTTTAGATTATTAGATGGTGAAATGCATGAAATAGCTATTCATTCATCAATAGTAGTTAGATTGAATGATAATTAAGAAAACTTAATATTTCTTAAGTAAAGCTTTAATTTTGAGCCTTATGGATAAAAGAAGCTATATTAGAAAAGCTTCTCCATGTTTGAGGCTCCACTTAGATTAATTAATGATACTGAATATGAAATGGTTTGTTAAGGGGAAAAAAAACCAAAACTATTCATTGCATTAGCTCCAAAGAAACGTGTCAACGTGCAGGGGAACAAATTTTAATAAGATAAAGAAGGAAGGTTTGATCAGTACAATCAAAGCACAGCATATGAATATGAGGGGTGACGACGCTTCTTATTTTATGACTTTTTGAAAAGAATATTTCGTTATACAAGTAAGCTGTGATTCTCAGGATCTCTTTTTTTGCCTCTCGCAAGAATCGAAGCATTTAACAGTTTAATTTATGTGAGAGCTTTTAACTGAAGTTTATATATTTAATTGAAAAGTACAGGCCATGAAAATGTTGGCTAGCTAGCTTTCAGCTTATAAATGAATTGCTTTTCTTAATTATTATTATTATTATTATAGGGGCTTTAAGAAATCATTTAGACTACGTTGTACAAAGGATTTTACCCTTGAAAAACGTCCTGTTTTACTTATCTATTTCTTACCCTTGAAATCAAATTAGAGGCGAACTTTTTTTTTTATTTTTTAATTTTAATGATATTAAAAAACAAGAGCCATTGAGAATACAGTAAGTAAAAATTAAAACAAAATACAAAGAGATATCAAAGGCGTCACTTCACTCTAAATTTAATTCCAAAGTACGCACAAGAGCATAACTTATAAACCATAAAGTAGAAGATGTGGAGTTAAAACAAGATAAGTGAGTGCTTAAAAGTTAACTTATCTTAACAAATTAATCAATTCACAATGATCTTTGAATCTTTTGCTTCAAGGAGTTATCATAGATATTGTATATGAGGGATGTTGAAGCTGGAAAGGAGAAAGAAGAAATGTGTTAGAAAGCCGTGATGTGGAGGAGAGGCAAAATCATTCATTCCTAAAATCTATATATAATCACTTACAAATCAAACTAATTAATTAATGTCCTATAAAATTAAAGGCATAGTTTAGTGGGGATGTGTGTTTTTTTTAATAACCAATTGATTATTCCATTGAGTGTACCTTAAGTCACATTCCCTCCAACAACTATAACTAAGCCTAGCTAACTTCCTCATCGTTTTGTGATTCATTAGTTATGGATTGATTAATCTAACATAATCACTTTTAACTGTGCCCTCTTTTGGTAAATGGAATAATTATAGGTTTAACTATAGTTGTAATCACAGATAGATTATTTGAGCTTATTATTTGGATTCTCCTCACTCATTAGTGGTTGAGGTGGATTATAATGTTGATCTAACAAACCCCAACAGCCTGAAAAAAGAAGATATGAGGATGACTTGATTTTACTATTTTTCAATGATCAAATATTCAAATTAAGTAATTGTAGTACAACATATCAAAGTGACAGGCACACGTTTTGCACATAATCAAATTTAAAAAAAAATTATAATCACTGTTTGAACAAAATCTAAGGAGCAAAAGAAAAAAGTGGTAATATTTCTACATCTCAAAAATATAGTTTTTGAATTGGGTACTATGGTGCGTTTCCTATTTAAATACTTATTTTATTCCTTAATATAAGATATTTTTAATTGAATCACGCGGATTAAGGATGTAAATTAAAATTAATTAACTATCTCAATTTTTTCAAAAGTCACAACATTTTTTTAAAATTATCCTTATTTAATCTCTTTCTTTCTCTCTTTGTGATATATTAAATAGGGGTATATTTTGTAAATATATAATAAATATTATCATATTACACTATAAGGGTTATATATTTAAGATTAAGATAAAAGACCCTATAATTAAGAGTAGAGTGAGTATTAATTAACATATACTAGCATTTGCTGTGAATGAAACCTTGAAAGTTCAGAAGCTTTAAAATTAAATGTTGATATTCTTGCTTATTTATTTACTTACACTGAGTTTTCCAAAGTTAAATGTTCAACCTTACTTGGACATTGGTTTTGCAACCATCATGCGCACATTGAGCTCTCCCCTCATTAAAATTAAATCTTTTTATATTAGATATATCTTTTAATTAAACACTTACGAGAAATGCAAAAAAAAGTAAATATTATCTTTTTCTAATTTTATTTGTCATTTTAAAAAAATTTTAAATATCCCAATTTATCTGTCATTTTATATTACTAATAAAGGATTAATTATTTTATTATTATTTTAATTATCCTTCATTAAAAACTTTAATAGGTGAAGTATAAGCATTTAATGCAATGATATTTGATAAAATGTCATTAAATTTTACTAAACATGGGTTAGTAAATGATTTTATTGATTTATATGAAAAAAACTTAAAATGGCAGATAAAATATGAGGAATGGAGTAATTTTTTTCTACATACATATATAATTTACTTGTGTCTTTTTTTTTTTAATATAAAGATGCAGATCCTAAAATGAAAGGATGAATAGAAGAAGAGGAAAAGAGAGTAAAAGCTAGTAGAGAAGCAAAGATTGGAGAAACATAAAGAATTGAGAAGAAGAGGAGGAAGTTAAGAACAATGAAGCGTTGAAATGGTGCAACAGAAGAGAGGGACAGACAGAAAAAGATGTGGCATCTTAATAATATATACATATTGACATATTAATGATAATAATAATAATAATTAAAGTATTTTAGATTAAGAAAAACCTAGCTTAGCTTGCAAAAATCACAATTAGGCAACAAATGGGGCATTGTGGTTGATAATGCCTGAGCTTTTTAGGCATTTCATTGATTGCATCATCATCATCACCCACTCTTTTCTGGTTTTTTATAATAGTTGCTTTAGACCCATCTTCATCATCCTCTGCTTTCATTTCATAGGTTAGCTCATTAATCTCTTTCCCTTTCAAGTAATCTATCTATCTCACGCTACTCCCTTCTTCTAAATCCTTTCTACAAATATACCCACATTATTATACGCAAATTCTTGTATTCCCCACATGTCAATTATCATACTGCTTTTCCTTTTAGGTAAATTATTGCTGATTATTAATGTTTTGATTCCAGGATTAGGAACTGTAAAACATTAAATATTGTTTTTGTTATTAAAATAGACTAAAATCTACCAAACTCCCTACTGTTATGTAAATAACCTTTCATCCTTTAGCATTTGACAACGAGACTTTAAAATTTTTGTGAATAACTCCCAACTGTTAATTAGATTTGGATTGGATTTAGTAAGAGATGGTAGGAGTCCATTTCAATCATTCCTTTATATATGACTCACAAGATCATGTTATTTTTATCCCAGCCATTCATCCATCTTTTGAGTTACAAACGGACAGTTAGGATTGACTCTTATCACCTTACAGTAAATCTGCCTCATATGGAATGCAATTCCTTGATAATTATTAGTGTATTGTTTCATTAATTGGGCAAAATATTTGAGTGACAGTATACTTCCTTAACCATTTATTTTTAATGCAGGTAACCCTTTAAACTTATAATTATGTACAGATAATGCCCTAAACTTTAAGTTATATATAGATAAACCCTGTTTGGTTACACATATTATCAGTAAAATAATGAACAAATTGATGGTAAAGAAGTTAATTATTCGCACAAATTTAAAAGTTTAGGGTTTTATTGTCAAGTTTTAAATATTATAAGGCTATCTGTATATAATATGGTGTTCAGGCAGGTTTTGTGTAATTTAGTCTTAGAAATATATGTTTGAAAATGATTTCAGTTGAAAATTTAATGCAAAATATCATAATTTTACTTGAATTACTTAATCACTTAAATTACATAAATTACTTAGTTACATATTACTTAAATGGTAATAATAACACAAGGACAAACTTTGAGCTCAAATGATACCGGGTGCTCTTTTTTTTTTTTTTTCATTCTGAAGATTATTATAAGTTGTAAAATTGTTCCTCACCTAATGTACCGTTTTAGAGTAGGACACTTGACAAAAAAAATCCAAAAATAAACTTTTTATTATTATATACAAACAATTTATACACGTGAAAGTAGGGAACATTAGTGTAGATTAAAGTTGTAGTGTAATGAAGCAGTTTGTTGTGTTCTTCCTGTTTATGAAATCTATAATACGTACAACCATAATACACCCCACTGCTAATACATCTCAATTAACAAATATTTCAATCCAACGTGACAGAGACAGATAACCATCTGCAGGGCTTCAAGATTTAATTTTAACTTTGATCTTTTATATATATATATATATATGTATAAAATATTAGTGGGTTCATGTGATTGAGTAGTGACTGGCAAAGGAGGGTCAACTTTTGGGTTCATGTAAGTTTACTTATATTGGTCCATGAATAAGAGATGTTTACACAAGTTTCCAAGAAATTAGGATCACTTTATGAAGTGTACGTGTATATCGCCATTGATGCTATTTAGTGAAATTTGTTATTTGGCTTATTTATGATGGTTCAATGATGGAATTTTTTTTTTCCAATTAGTAGTTTTAATATAATTATTAAGTCAAAATTTGCAATTTGACTTATACATAAGAAAGAACATTTTTAATGTGGGCTGGGCAATATTCTTGGATCTTTCTATCAATTTAGTAATTAAGACATAGTAATCATTATTATTTGGTTTTAAATTAAAATTTTTAAAATGTAAATTTCTTCACCATAAATTTAGATCATGAAAGATCAGGTCAAGTTCTTTTTTTAAAAAAAACAACATTTTTAATAAAAATAAATTGATAAAATAAGTAATCCTCCTTAAGTAGTTAAAATGATAGTTTATTATTCTATAAACTTAAGAACAATACTTCTTTTAATGCCAAAATGTAACTATATAAACATTTTCTGTATATAACAAAAAAGATTAGATTTTTTTTTGAAGAAATTTACACCTTAGAAATACTTAACTACATAAATTACCCCAGAAGTTAGAATTTAGAAATACTTAACTACAGTTTTTTTTTTTGGTAAACATCAATTACATATATTACATACGTATATTTGCATTTTGAGATGTGAAGGATATAACAAGACAACTGTTTGCATGAAATAAACCGTCATTATAATTATTTTTAACGTAACGTCCCTCGAAAGATTCACAAAAACCAAAACCCAAAAGGCTCGCCTGTGGTACACTCTACACTCTCTATTCTCGTTCACCTACTCTCGCTTTCTCCCTTAAATCCACACCCAGCAGTACTCACCTCTTTTCAACCGTTCCCATGAAATGCTGAATCTTGCGCTGACTCAATTCTGAAATTCCCCTCCCTCGGTACAATTTCTTGATCTCCTGCACGCACAATCGGCCATGGTAAAAGCTGGGGTTCCCGAATGAAACCTTAAACCTTTGAGGCAATGTGAGGAAATTTCAGGGTCTTATAATGGTGGCTGCCATTTCTGAAGCAGCTTCAACTGACCCACTGAACACCAAGGCTTCCTCGACCCACGAAAACCCCTCGAGGCCTCCACTACTACCTTCAGAGAAAGACAATGGCACTTTTCCCAGAAGACCCAAGGGAAGGCAGGTTTCTTCCAGGTACATGTCTCCCTCTCCCTCGACTTCTACTTCCACTTCAACCTCTTCGTCGTCTTCATCTAGGAGATGCCCCTCTCCCCTTCTTTCACGCTCCATCAATTCCACACCCTCGTCGACCCCTTTATCCTCTACGGTGCCCAAGCGGTCCCAATCAGTGGACCGCAGGCGACCCGCGACTCCGACCAGACCTATGACGCCTGTCCTCCGGCAAGGGAATGCTGGTGATGTATCGGCGGCTACGAAGCTTCTGGTCACTTCTACTCGGAGCTTGTCGGTTTCATTTCAAGGGGAGGCGTTTTCGCTTCCGATTAGTAAGAAAAAGGCAGCAACACCCACTTCGAGCAATGCCCGGAAGGCAGCAACACCAGAGCGGCGGAGGTCGACTGCAGTTAGAGGTAAGGTTGACGGAGTGGGAGATCAAGTGGAGAACTCGAGACCCGTGGACCAGCATCGATGGCCGGCTCGGACCCGGCAATCAAATTCGAGTTCCAATCACTTGTCAAGGAGCATGGATTGCAGCAGTGATAAGAAGCTTGTTGGAAACGGATTTGGAAAAGTGGTTCGGGCGTTGCAACAATCAATGGTTGGTGATGGTAGAAGAGCATCTTTTGAGGGGGCATTGAGTTTGGATTTAGGCAAAGATGAATTGTTGAAGGATGCTCAGCAGAGCTCAGATGTAAATTCAGTACACGATTCTTCGCTGCCTTCTGATCTCACTGCATCTGATACAGACAGCGTTTCCTCTGGTAGCACTTCAGGAGCGCAAGATTGCGTTGGAGCTGCCAAGGGGCGAAGTGGACCTCGTGGCATTGCTGTGTCTGCAAGGTTTTGGCAAGAGACTAATAGTCGGCTGCGCCGTCTGCAGGATCCAGGTTCACCCTTATCAACAAGCCCTGCCTCAAGAATGACAGCCCCTTTAAAGGTTATTCAATCAAAAAAGTTCAATAGTGATGGCCCACTATCATCCCCCCGAACTATGGCTTCCCCAATTAGGGGTACTGCTCGTCCTGCATCTCCAAGTAAACTATGGACATCTACGGTCTCATCACCATCAAGGGGAATCACTAGTCCAGCTCGGGTGAGAAGTACAGTTGCCAGCTCCATTAATAGCAATTCATTAAATCCACCTTCAATTCTTAGTTTCTCTGTTGATATCCGGAGGGGTAAGATAGGGGAGGAACGGATATTTGATGCACACACATTACGGATTCTTTATAACAGATATGTTCAGTGGCGGTTTGCAAATGCAAGGGCGGATGATACCTTTATGGTGCAGAAACTAAATGCAGAGGTATGGTTCATTTGGCTTCAGTCAAGCTATAGTTGTTTACAATGGTTTTTGGTGCTTGTAATTGATAAAAATATCCCAGATTGATTCTATTTTTTGTGTCATCATGATTGATATATATCATATTCTCTGGAATGATTTTGACTAATGGGGGTTGTCATCATGGTTATATCTTTCTATAAAATTTACTAAAGAACAGATTGTTAAACTATAATTCATAAGCCATGTTGGATATTTTGCTTTATTGAATGATTATGTGTCAGCCTATGCTGGTAGTTTTGGAGGCTCGTCTTTAAGTGAATGATTAAAGGTCTTGCTTGAAGAAATTTTGAGCTAGATTTCGTATTGACTAGCATGGTTAATCTCATTTTGGTTGTCTTGATTTTATTATTGATTTATGGAAAATTTAGAGATTATTAGGCCCTGTTTGATGCTGTTCTGGAAAACAGTTTTTTTGTTTTCAGAAACAGAAAACTCAGAAAACTTGTTTGGTAAATCAGTTTTCTAAAAGCTGTTTTGGAAAATAGAAAACAAAAGAACAGAAAACTCAGAACACCTTATAGGTGTTTTGTAGTTTTTGTTCTGGAAAACACAAGGAAAGATGAGAAACATCCACCTCATTAATGGTAAAGTTATAAATTTTGAATAACCCATCTATTACTCACTAGTTATGATTTTGAGAATAATTATTCAAACAGATTTTTTTGTTTTCTTGTTTTCAAAACTTATTCTTGAAAACAGTTTTACAAAACTGTTTTTGAGAACAAAAAACAGGAAACACTATCAAACAGTCCCTTACTCATCCTGAGTTTCTTTCTCATAACTACATTGGATGGTTACCATTTTCTAGTTGTGCATAGTTTGTTCTATTTACAAATGAAGGCAGATTCATTAGAAGAAAGTGTAGAGTGGAGTTTGCGTTTTTCTTTTTGTGTTTTATTCTAATGGTCAAATGGCCACGAGAAATTTATTTGATGTTCATTCTACCTTTGATAGTAATTGGCAGTGATCTAATGAGCATACTCTCTATAGTGAGAAGTAGCTGTATAAAAATATTTGCTCTGATGACTTTTCAAGTACAGATTGTATTCCCCTTTGTTGCATTGTTTTCTAATAAATTTGAATTGGTACTGTACTGGAAAGACCTTCTTCTAAGAGCCCATGCTTAATGCATATGAAGTCATCAACCTTATATTTTTCATTCTAGGGCTTTGACTTTCAAGCGTACCTTTTCTTGTCCCCATATTAGTGAACTTTTGTGCTAGATCAATGTTTACAATGATTTGATTTTCTTAGTATTGACTTTTGAATCCATATCATGTTTTACAAATTTAATTTCACTCTGTAAAATAATATAGTTGTCTTATCTGTATTCTTTATTTCGAAAAGATTTCTGTTTCTGCATTCATGTATCATATGATTTTGGTTTGATATATGTACATGTGTTAATGCTACATAAAATGCGATTTTTTTCTTGTTAGATCGAGAGGATTTGAACCTTGGACATGTGGTGCAATCTAAAGCCATATTTGAATGGATGTATTGTCTCATTTTACATTGCACTGTGTCTGGGTCTCTCTGGCAATCTTTAGGTTGTTCAGAACAGAATACAGAATTTGATAATTCAGCACTCTTACTCCAGCTTTCCAGGTCACGGGTTCCATTAGTTTATGTCCATGTGAAAATGGTTTATGTTTGCCTTGATATGTGGGTGAACCTCTTTGCCATAGTTAGAGATACTAATAAAGCTAATCATGAACCTTCACTTAATAGTTTGGGCCTTTTTAGGTAGATTGGATCACCTCAACCTGAAGCAAGGGGGTATGAAGTAAGAGAGTGAACTGGAGAGAGACAGAAAGAATGAGGTGGGGCCTGCTTTTGTTCATGTGGGTCCTGCATTGTGGTTTCCACCTTACTCTCTCTATCTCTTCCTACTTCACCCCTCCTTTTACTCTAGGGGATCCTAACATTTGTTAAGGTTGAAATGGTCCTATACATGATATCAAAGCCTCTATGAGCAAGCTATTAAGAGTTTGATCCTAGTCACTCTCATTCTCTTGTTTATTCTTTTATTTTGGCCAGAACATTCCATGAATTAAAATTAAGTTTCGGCACAAGATATGGTCATCTTGTGCTTTGTTTGCACTTGATGTCCAAAGGGTTGCATGTGCGAGGGCATGCTATAGATATTAATAAAACCAATTATGGGCCTTCACATAACATTTTAAGCTTTCTGGTTGAAGTGGTTCTTGACAACCATGTTGACATTACACAATTTGAGCTTTTAACATCTCCTGATAGCTCCGGAAATCTTTATGACATTTGATGATATCATTAATGCTTTTCTGATTTCTGATTTATTTTGAAAATCTCTTAAGTGAAATCTTGATCATTGAGGCAGTCACACTTTGTTTTCTGCGCATTTAGTTTTGTAGTTCCACATCTAAATTTAGATGGCCTGAAATAAATGAATTCCTAAGATGTTTAGATTGAAAATGACTGGTTTTTTTTTTTCCTTTGGCTGATAATAATAATACTAATGTGCCTTAGCCTAAATTTTTTGTTGTGCCAGAGGCATTTATGGAATGCATGGGTAACGATGTCGGAACTTCGGCATGCAGTCATACTTAAAAGAATCAAGTTACTATTGTTGAGGCAAAAATTGAAGCTAACTTCCATCCTGAAGGGACAAGTAAGATTTGGATGTTTAAATTGTAAATGATTACCTCCCTTGTTATCAGGGGTGTTTATGGGCTACGTTTTGGCCTAGCATGGTCTAAATTATGTTTCAAAATTGAAGCCTAGAGCTGGGGCCAAGTCAATACCCCAAGCTGCTGGGCCTTTTTTATATTAATACAAATATTTAAAAAAATTATGAAATGATCTTCAAACAAAATTCATGTAAGTCACTTTTGCCCCAAAAAATTAAAATTTTGGTTTGTACAATATTTTTTTTTTTCTAAAAAGGGGCAGGCTAGGTTGGCCTTGGTGAGTGACCTGGCCTGGCCCTGAAGTTTTCTGGCCCTGTCCAACTTGGCTTCATTGCGGCCGAATGGGTCATGTGCAACCCTAGTCTTAGACATGTTGCTCTTGAAAAATGATACCCATGATAAAATTAAAATATATTTTACCATTGGGTTTGTTGAAAATGCTTGCAATGATAGCTGTTGTTTCTGTAAAAGGGATTATTATTCAATATTTACATGAAACTTATATTCACCAATCACCAATGCTTTTGACTGCTGTTTACTTGATTATCTTTATTATTCATCATAAGTGAAGTTTGTTATGTTTGGTCCTACAGATTCCTTATTTGGAAGAGTGGGCCCTTCTAGATAGAGATCACTCCAGTTCTTTGCTTGGAGCAACTGAAGCTTTGAGGGCCAGCACCCTCCGTCTTCCTGTTGTTGAAAAAGCAATAGTATGTGCCACTAATTTTTACTGTAAATACTCAGCACCATCTCATAATCGTCTCATAATAAGCACATAATGTTATTCTTTGTCAGGCCGATGTCCCAAATCTAAAGGATGCTGTGGGGTCAGCTGTTGATGTCATGCAAGCAATGTCATCCTCAATTTGCTCTCTTTCATCAAAGGTAAACTTGGTTCCATTTCTTTCTGATGTGCTTTGTCAGTACGAGGCATGTGTTTCTATTAATTGTCAATCTATGATGTGTAAATAAGGTTATCACAAAGCAAATTTTGTATAGTAAGTACCCTTTTCAGGCCTTTGAGAGTTGGGACTTTGATTACCAATCACTGGAAAGTTAGAAGTTTGGAAAAGCATCTCATTTACACCATCTCAATACATTTGGTGTGGTGCAGTGTTCCCATTTAGAATGTGCCGATGTACACCATAGAATTCAGTCAACAATCAAATAGATATGCTAGTCCTCAAAATAGTACCGCACTGTGAAAATGCTATACTTGTCTAAAAGTCATACATCAGTTGATTGGTTGGTTTCATCATTGCCTCCTGTTTATCAAGCCAAATGAAGGCATCCTTAATTTCATTCTATCATAAAAACATTGTAATGATTTTTGTAATTGTTTATAAGAGCTATTGTCTATGATATTAAAATGATGGTGCTAAGTTCTTCAGAATGCAACGATTAGCCTTGTGGTCTAGTAGCTATTAGTTTCTCCTTAAACCTTATCTCCTTTTCATCTGCTTAGTGGAATTTTGATGGACCCAGCTATACTAGTGGCAAAGGTTATGTGAGGAAGAAAAAGAGGGCCTAGAGAGATACTACATGGGATAAGGTCTACATAAGGAAAAAGAGAAATGAGGCCCAAAAAAAGATTATGTATAAGGTGGCAGAAAAAGGGCACAAAGGGGATCTATCAGGGGATAACTAATTTTGGTGTGTTGTGCATGAGTGGAGAGAGAATGGCAGGAGTGGAGGGAGCCTGGCCTCTCACAATCCCAGAGTTGGATACATCTTCTATTCTCTTTCATTGCTTCCTTTCTTCTCTGTTTAGGGAAAGGAAGCGACATAAATAATATTAGAGGTTCCGTCAAGTTTATTTTACCAAATAATCATCTTAAATCCATTCAAAGCATTAATTCTGCTGTCTGTTAAGTGTGCCAAAATTAATGAATATGAACGGAGGAATTTTGATCTAAACTGACACATCCAATCACCTACTTTATGAAAGGTGGAACGTGTGTTCATGTTTCTAGTGCAGTTAGATGCATGTGTGAATTACATAACTCAGCTTTCTTTAAATTAGCAAAACATTTCCCAACTTTCAATAATTTTATAAGCCCCTTTGTTGCTGTACAATTTGTAGAGAGAGCTCAAATAGGTGTTTCGCTTGGTGTTTATATGCATGATACAGATCTTGAAAATTTCTAGCCTTAAGTTTGTTACATTGGATGCATGGTCCAAACAGCAAGCAACTCAAGCTATAGTTTAGGTAACTTGATATACGGAAGAAGGATTTGGTTTTTTTAAGTACCAGCAGATTTTATCATCATTCATCAATGATGATAAAGTCTGGTTCAGCTAGTGCATTATTATTTTGACCCATCACTGAACTGGATGCTTGTCTTAAAACCCTAACTATTCGAAACCTAGAAAATGACCAAGTTCAAGGGTCTGTAGTTATGCTTATAGGCATAGAACATGGAACATAATGTTGATAGCATAAATCACAATTACAAGCTATTAGCATTAGATTAAATGATTTCATAAAACATAAACGTGGGATGATATGCATGCTTGTCTGATATCTTATTGCAAGTATTGTTTAGTGATTCTTATTTAATACATTCTTGTCTGTGGCTAGGCTTTGTCTAATTTTATTGTAACCCAGAAGGTATATTTGAATAGAAGATGAAGAGGGGATGAAAGTTTTCACAGTATCCTGTTTCATGTTAGGCCTTTGGGAATTTTTTAGTAAGGAGAAAAGGAATAAGATATTCTCAACTACCTACTGTGCTGTTACAAATCCCCATGTTTTTCCCCCTCCTGGGTAGGGGGTTGTTATTTGGGGGAGAAATGAATTAAGTTATTAATATGCCATTCATTAATTATGAAATTTCCGTATTAAGTAACTAACCCATTATAATTAATAATTAATCATTTTATCAAGGGGTATCTGTGTAAATATCTTATGCGTGTGTGTATCATAATGCATTATTTCCTCAGGCCACAAAAAAATTCTCCACTCCATTTCTTTTTCTTTTTTCTTTTCAAAAAATTAAACATCCAGACATGTTAAAGGAAAATAATCATTAGACCCTCTATTCTCTCGGATTATTTTCTTTGATCCCTTCATAATCCTCGCAACCCTGCACATGCTAATAGAAGACATGCTGTAAAGTCCAGAGGTATTGATTGTGGATACATATTGATACATGCCCTTATGTAATCTTTTTTTTAAGTTCTAACTTTTAGGTAGTGCATATTGAATGTTCAAAGTACATGTTTTCTTATTTCATTTTTGAAATGATTGATGCATGGTTCCTCGAACAATCCCTTCGATCTTAATGAAGCAACAGCAATCAATGCATCGGTGCTTATGTTTTGTTTATTTCCACAGCCACCAAGCGTAGTATTTTGTTTTCTTACTAATATGGTAATAAACCAAGAAAGATCCTGCGAATCTTGCTTGGTTCTGAAGGAGTTGAAGAGCAAACATTTTTCAAAAGATTCAGAAGTTGGAATTGAGTAGAGGTGTTTAGATTTCTTTTTTTTTGGCCAAATAGAGGTCTTCAGATTAAATTTACTGTTTTTGTGTCAAACAAATATTATCTCTTATATTGGTATTTCTAAAATCGTTTGCTTCTAGCAGGTGGAAGAAACTAATTCCCTGATGGCAGAACTTGTAAAGGTGACAGCAAAAGAAAGGTTTTTGCTCGAACAATGCAAGGATTTTTTGTCATCTTTAGAAGTTATGCAGGTAATCTGTCTTTATCAAACTTTCTCATCTATGAAACACCAAGACATGAAAACGGGTTCTTTCTCATGTCCGATATTGTATCCTACGCTCATTACAACTGGCGTTTCGAATTGTATTTAAGAAGTTGTGTCAGTATTTCAATTTCAATTCAAACATGGGTTTGATTCACACTCCATGTTAGAAATATATCTCCTTGCGTAATACTGTCTGTATTATGTTTTGTTTTATATCCATGTCTGGTACAGGGCAAACCCTGAGAAAACAGAACAACCAAATACTTAATTCTTTTCACCCATTTTCATAAAAAAAAAAAAAATCTTCACACCCATTACATGTTTATGCCCCCTATTTGCATTTATGGAGGTGTGATTCCAATTCCCTAACTACCCCTACCCCATAATTCCCACATGACAATGTCTTCTTTTTAATTTATCATCAATCCAGTTTCAGTATTCTTATGGCTTTTTTTCCCCTGGTTTATAAACTATACTAACAGGTAAGGGATTGTACCTTGAGAACACATATCTTACAACTCTGTCGAGTTCCAACGACTGGCCGCCGCTGGATAACACGTGTGTAGAACTGATCTTTCTTGACTACTCACTCTTACTGCTAACACTACCCAGCTTTTATTTTCCCACGGGTGAAGATGACACAGAAGGTAACGAGATTGGAATATGGAGCAGATAGCTAGCTGGTTTTTGGTTTTCTTGGTTGACATTTTTTGAACCTGATGTGTTCTTGTTAAATGTCATGTGTGTAGTATATGTTGTGTATGAATATCATCACAGAAAAAAAGGTGGCTTTTTCTTTGACTAGTTAGCTGTAAACAATTTACTTGGTTTAAGCATATGTATATAATCAACTAACCATTTGTTTATGAGGTAAATTTGTGGCCAAGATCTTCACTTGAACACCACTACTTGTTTGATTATTGTTATTATTAGTTTTAGCAACCTCAGACTTGATTCTTTCTTATTGTCTGCAATGTATGTGTGGGCTCCCTAACACGTATCTCAAAGTCTTGAGTAGACCTTGTCTCAGTGTCACATATAAGTAAATATCGGATATTAATTTCACAGAAAAGTATGTATATGTTGGACATGTTGTACCTAAGAATTTTCCAGAACAATCCTTGCTGTAACAATATCCTACACTAGATGCTTATAGGGAAAATGATGGAGCTACTTATAACAATTTTTATTTATAATATTACTTTTGTCCTATAGCAAATTCATCTTCATCCTGAGATCCTTTACTGTGCGTGTGCGTGCCTGGTGTGTGTAAGGTGATGCTTGACGAAAGCAAGAGGTATGAGAAGATGCCAGAGAAAGATGAGATCAGTTTTGATACACTAAACACGCTATCTGAACCTTTTACGCCAAATCAAGTTCCTTCGCAAGCAATATTTTCCATTGAATGTAGATTTGACAGCCTCAGAATTCGGGTGTTGCTTTTGACGTTTTGTACGTTCTTGTTATCATCTTATGGAACAGACAAATAATCTTCCAGCGGACACTCATAAACTGCCTCTACAGACACACACACATATTGAGGTGAAGGGAACTTCAAACTGGGCCCCTGCACGCCTCCGGAAAAATTCTCAAAATACAATACATTTATTGGTGAGAGGCAAGCCCACAACAAATTAATTTTAAAAAAAATATAACAAATATAAGTGGATGTTCCTACATTCAACTAGGGGTGTGCATGGGCCGGGCTTCACCCCTGCCTGATGCCCGGCCAATGCACACCCGTGCTAGGCCAGATTAGATACTAGGCCGGTCCGGTACCACATGATTTTTTAAAATATTAAAAATAAAATAAAAAGTAACTTTATGTATTAATGAAAAAATTTTAATTATTTATGTAAAAGTAGATTTTTTTTAAAATATAATGTTATGATAGAAATTAATTTTCTTAAAAATTATAAATTTTTACAATTATACATTATTTTCATATAATATTAAATTAAGAAATCAATTTAAATTTTAAATAAAATTAAAATATCAAAACCTTACAAAATTTTTTATTGGAATCAAATAATAAATGTATTATATAAGATATATAGAAAAAATCTTATAAAATCAATTAATATATACAAAATAATACATTTAAAAAAATATATATTTATATCTAGTTCGGGTTGGGCCGGACAAAATGACCTAACCCGAAACCCGGCCCACCCCATAATGAAGCCCGGCTCGGTTGGCCCAATAAAATTGGGCTGGACCAGGCCAATTGGGTCACGAGTTTTTTGCACAGCCCTACATTCAACACTTGAGGAATTTTGGATTGACTGCAAAGTCACTAAAATTTGTGTGGCCGCCAATTATGCATTGTCTTTTCCACATTGGAAACATTGAGCCAGAAGAGTTATAGTAAAATTCTCTTTGCATAAATGGGATTCATAAATAAATAAAATCAATTATAAAAATATATATGTATGTCACATGTATTTTTAATAACTATACTTTATATCCCGCTCACTACGCGGGAAGTATTTATTGAAAAATTATCAAGTTTTTGTTATAATTTATTTTTGTAAGTATATCAATAGGTTATCCTTCAATCTATTACTGATAGGAATAAAATGATTTTCAATACTTTTAAGTTAAACTGAAATATAACAGAGTACACAAATAAATAAGAATAATACTATACTTATATTTTAGCATCGTTTAAGTATGATTATCAGAATTCTTCCCCAGCACGTTGCGGGGAATAGAAAACAAGTATATTCATATTCGAATTACATACAACAATAAAATAAGAAAGAAAATAAGGAAAAAAAGTAATTACTATGTTGTTAAGAATCCGTGAGAAATCATTTAAAGGTTTAATACAATGTTCACAAAACACTATTAATAAAATTTTAGCACAATTGATAAATAGTTAAATCTCTTAAACAGTTAAATCTCTTAAAGATGCTATCCTGAGTTCAATATTTACTTGTATGTATTGAAAAAGTTTTATTAGGTGAAACAAAACTCATTTAAGTAATATATAAACATCGAATCAATTAATGTTGCCTTCTTAGTATGTAAAAATATGAACGCGTTTGCTTCAACCTCTGAAAACAACTTTCAATGGTCAAGACAAGAAGCAAAATTATTATTGTCTTCGTTCCATCAAAATTATTTATGTAGACATGTTAAATGAAATACAATAACTAAACATTCATACGCAAATATACGCCATAAACCACAAATTCAATTTAAGGTAAATGGTTAATGGTATATAAATAAAATGTTGAAAACTGTGGTACTGAAAAATGGCTTGATTCTCTAATATCTTTCATTCGAATAAAATAATTGCACTTAAAAAGTTTTTTTTTTCTTGACAGAAAAGATGCCCCTGAAAGGTTTAGCTTTTATAATGTCTTCTATTTTTATTTTTTATACATTGGCATGAAAATTGACGCAAGTTACAAAATCTTTATGATTATAATCATAATAATTATATATATATATATTAAAAATACCGTTAATCTAATATTACTCTATTATTCTTCAAAAACTACCATCTGTTTCACTGCCACTCAATAATCATTAAATGGGACTCATAAATAAATCAAATCAATTATAAAAATATATATATGTATGTCACAAGTATTTTTTAATAATTATCTCACTTCTTTGGTGGGGAAAAAAAATGCTCACTTCTCTTTTCATATATTTTTTGTTTTCTTGGCTATATCTTTTCATGATTAATTATTTGTTTTTGACCGAAATTGTCTAAATATTTTCTCAGAAACAATAACTAGTGGTCAATCTGTTCCTGAAATTAATATGGCATGATAGGAAAAGGATCTAATATTTATACATTAAACACATCATCAAATTATACTTCAATATTTTTAACAATAAATATCTTCAATTTTATTACACACACATATATATAGACTATTTCTCTCATACTATAGTGTTATTAGCAGTGTATTAACATAAAAGAGAAATAATACCTTTACTGCTCCTCAATCAACTGAAATAAAATACAGAATGAGCATCATATTCATCCCCCCACATTATTATTATTATTATTATTATTATACTACACTAATTTTCGTTTTTTGTCAGTTAGTCCCTCTAATTCAAAATATTCGACCCTCTATGTCCCGTCTTAATTTGATTAAAAAATTTTCAGAAGAATAGTTTAAGGAGTCTCCTTTCGGTACTGCCCTGTGAGCTACTTCCAAACGCGATCGTTTCAGACTCCTCCGTGGACGGTGTTGCCGCTTGGTGTTTCTTCGCTCTCTCCGGCGACCTCTGATCATGTGCTTGAAAATTCTCCACGTCATCAATATTAGGATCACCAACTACCTTTCTCTTTAACATCTTTGATGCTCTTTCCCCCCTATTGTCCCTCTGATGATTAGAACTGTTTACAGCAGACTGAAAGCTCTCATCTTCCGCCGGAACTAAACCTCCGCTACCGCCGCCGCCACTAATGATGAAATCCAGAGGCAGTGGGCTCAGCGTGCCGCCACGGAGCACCGTCTCTACCCCCAACTTGCAAAGATGCCAGTTCCCTGTCCAGAGAAGCCCCACTGCTCCGTTCACTGGGTTTATGGTACGTCCCACTGCTTCATACAACAACGACTGAAACAAATCTGCCATTATTACCCAAATCCATCAAAACCAAACATATACAAGTACTTCCTGGTACCCATATATAACTGAGTTAACTCAGTTGTTTCATGAAAAAGAAAAACAGTTCAGCTTTCTAGAGATTTTTACCACAGGATTTTCTCAAAAAAATTATGTGAAGTATCCTTTCTTTATCATCATACATACAAATCTCAAAATAATTTAGCATTGAAGCTGTTACATATCAACTAAAGTCAACTATCATATATGAGATGGAGGAGAAAGAGAGCTTACAGGGTCTTTGGGAGGGGGGCACGGCCGAGACGAAGGACATGAGGCCCGCACGGCCGAAGAACTTGGCGACGAATACTGTGGCGTGGGCTTGGGCTCGAGGACCTTCGATCCCCTGAAGGCAATGCCGGAGCATGCAGTCGTCGCTGCAACCTTTTCGGAGAACACGGCAACCGCTGCAACTCATCTTCTCCGATATATAACACAACACTACAACCCTAATTATACACTTCAACTAACCGCCCACTCTAACAGACCACAAGATGGGCTTTTGGGGACGCAGGAACAATGCGATATATATATAGATATGACATTCGTCATCATCATGGATGGTGATAAAATAAAGGTTAACCAGTGTTAAGTATTAAATTGATAAATGGAATGGTGGTTAAGTTACCGACTTTGTTGAGGGGGTAGGCTGCTTCCAAAAAAATGGGTGAGAGCGGCTCTGGTTCTCCGCAAATATTTTGAATGGTTGTGCCCCTAGATTGTCTTCCACATAATTCCACCACTTTTGGATTCTCTAGTATTCCTCGATTCATTCCTTTTAATCTAATAATTCCGCATCCAATCACCAACTTGTTGACTCACTTCACCGGCTTATGGAAAGTCTCGCTCTAGCACACGTAATATGCTATTTTTAAATCTCAAATTTACATGCTTCACCCTGTGATTATTATTTAATATCTAAGTTGTTATATTTATAATTAATATGTGCATTATCGTGAATGTCATCATTTTAATTAAGCAATTACTTAATCGTCTCTCCAACAAAAAAATTATTCATTTTAAAATCTAGTTCTCTTGTAATTATGTACTGACTCCATATAATACAATCAAAGAAAAAGAATTAAAAATAAAAAAAGAAGAGAATATTTGGGTAAAATTGAAAAATGAGTCTCCATACAAAACTAATAAAATTTATACTAAAAATAGTCTCGTTTGAATAAAAAAAATAAGTTATGTTATTCTTTTGGTGTTGAATAGATTAATCCTCTAATAATGGGGATTAATCTGGCTTGAGGTAGAAAAGGTAAATAATAAACTTTTCCTAATAATTCACTTCATATATAAGGATCAATAATCGAATCTCCAAGCACTTAATTGAGGGACAAGAGATCTTATCACTCAAACTAACATGAGTCAGTTAAGTTATAATATTCTAATCAGTACTCCCTTTAGAATATTTTATAAGGGCCTTTTAACAAAATCATGTAGATTAATGTATGTAATTGAAATTAGTTAGAAGCTTTAGTTTTGTCAAAAAAGGAAAAACTATAATATTTCTAAAATATCCTTACTAAAAGCTATCAACCCTTATCTCACATTAATGCTTAGAGAGAGATAGTTAAAGCTATCAAGTTAACTTATAATATTCTAATTAGTATTCCCTCTCGGCCATTTTATAAGGGCTTTTTAACAAAATCATGTAGATTAATGTATGTAATTGAAATTAGTTAGAAGCTTTAGTTTTGTCCCAAAAGAAACTATAACATTTCTAAAATACCCTTACTAATTAAAGCTATCAACCTTTATCTCATATTAATGCTTAGAGAGAGATAGTTAAAACTATCAAGAGTATTTATGAAAATCACACATTAATACCTCATTAAATTTTATAAAAGTCCATATATTAAAAACCACACAAATTTTCTAGAAATTTTTTATATGAAGGAGATGAGGAAGTATAATCATATTACTCTTTCTTATCCGAATAATAGGACATTTTATATGACAAGTTTGTTGTCTAAAATATATTGTGTTGGATATTTTTCTTCCCATTTTACCTTTATCTTTAATTTTTTCATACTTCTTATTTATAACCTTGCAATGATAATAGAATAAGATATTTAATAAGGGTAAAATAGAAAATATTAGTACTTTTTGTATTAATTTCATGTAAAAAAATAATTTTCTTAATATGTGTATAATTGATATAAAATATCTTATAATATATATCAGATTACATGTCAGAATTTATCATTCAAAGGAGGAGACATGCCAAGTTTATTTAATTTGGAAAGACAACTGTAAAAACATGGAATTTGAGTGAATCGGTTAGGTAGGATGATAGTGGTGGATGGAAAGGAAATCGGAATATATGAGTTGTGGCCTCAAGTTGGATACGTGGCATCTCGGTCCCCAAAAAGCACCACAATAAATTACATTCTTAATACTTCTTCCACCCCAATTTATCATTTATTTTAGGATTTTTCATTTAAACCAATAAAATTATTAAATAATTTAGATTATGATAAAATTTAATAATATTTTATTAAAATATTTTTAAATTAAATACTAAAAATGACTTATATTTCACATATCATTAATTTTAATAAAAAATATAAAAAGTTAAAAAATAATTTATATTTCATTTGTCATATTTAAAACATTTAAATTTTTTAAAATCAAAAATAAAATGGCACGGGGTAAAACAAATAGTATGATTAAATTACTAGTATTTAGCGTATATTCCAACAAAACTAGTGTTCGTGGAAAATGGGAATCCAACTAAAGGTTAAACTTTTGCAGCTCATTTTTTGGCTTTCTGTGTGGTTAAAACTTAAGAGACCCCACCACGTGAGACCAATTTTTTATTATTTTTTTATCTGACCAATTTTTTTTTTTAACTTTATCTGACCAATTGATGGAGAGGGTTTTGACCTCATACAATTATTACTGATTAATCTAAGCTCTATTTATAAATATAAGATATAAACTAAAAAAATTATAGATTAAGAAATACATTAAATTTGTCTGAAATTTAAAATAATTTCTTAAAAATTTTTTATTTAATGTAATCTCATGAAACTCACCATATATAAGTTCTGTTTAATGTGAGGGTAAAATTTAAAAATAAATAAATAAATGTAATAAATAACCCCTCTATGTATTTTATATTTAGAAACAAGAGAATTCTTATCAATAATAAAGAGGACAGCAGTAAAGCCACATTACACATAAAAACAATAACACAAATCAAAGAAAAGAAAAAAAGTTAAAGAATATTCAAGAGGCCAATAATAATCAAAATAAAGACGAGTGAGCCGACTTGAGATTTTGGCATTATGACCACAAAGAATAGCTTTTAGATTTCTATTTTTTGTATCTTTAGAGAAGATTGGAATCATCGGGTTAAGTTAAGAAGTTGCAAACTTTCTATTACACATATTCGTTAGAACTAGTATTTGGGTATTTCTGTTTGAGCCGTACTAGATGAAATTTTCATATACGGTTCTCAGAGGGAGAGCCTCCCTCAATAAAGTCTATGATTGGTTCAAAGAACATCTTGAGATTTAGGCAATTGCAGATGATATAACGAGTAAATACATTCCCCCTTATGTCAACATATTTTATTGTTTAGAAGGAATTACACTTACTTGTTTTTTAGTCCAAGTAGCGAGGGGGTTTGCTATGGCTTTTTACTATCATCCATCTGTTATTGAGGCTTTTGCTTTTATTTAATATATAATGACTGAAGTTAACTTTGGTTGGTTAATCTAATCAGTTCATCAATGGTCGACAAGTATGATGGTCCTAATAATGATCCTGCACATATTTTGTGTGTATCTTATCGGTGGTTTTAAAAAACCTCGCGAATTGACTTGGGTTACGGGTGTAGTTTTGGCTGTATTGATCACATCCTTTGGTGTAACTGGTTATTCCTTACCTTAGGAACAAATTGGTTATTGGGGCAGTAAAAATTGTAACTGGCGTATTTGAGGCTATTATTGTAATAGGATCATCTTTGGTAGAGTTATTATGTGGAAGTGCTAGTATGGGCCAATCTACCTTGACTCGTTTTTATAGTTTACAAAACTTATCTTCTGTATCTTATATTTAAGAACAAATGGAATATTTTTTTAACTCAATTAGAGTTGTTTTTTTGGGATGGTTTTAAAAGAGTGCGATTGGATTAAGTGCATTAAAAGAAGATAATGAAGATTATTCAAGTAAATTGACTTATAAATGTTGTCTTAAAATTTCAAATTAGAATTAGTACTAAATTTATAAGTTTAATTTTGCACAAAGACATAATTTAATAAACTTTAATAAGGGAAATATTGAAAAATTTTAAAAATCTTAGACAAATTTATAGCTATTAACTAATTTTAACCGTATTTCTTAATATATATATAAAAGGCTGTTAATAGGGATTTAGAAAAAAGACTAGAGAGAGTAACTCAAATAAATACTCCCTTCATTTTTTAATAATTGACATTTGAGACATTTATTTTTTTCCGAACAATTGTAACTTTAGAATTTCAAGATAACATTAATTACTTTTTTAATAATCTTACCTTTCAATAATAATAAAGGCAGAGAGAGTCATTAAAATAGTAAAATACTTATAAACTTAATTAATAAGGTTATTATAATAAAATATAATCATATTTTGTTAATTTTTAAGCTATATATTACTTTTATTAATCTAGATATATAACTCCAAAAATGCCACTTGTTCAAAAAGAGAGGGAATAAAATATCAAGATGTGGATTTAAATTAAGTGGTGAGTGAGAAATAATTCTCCATCATATATAAATTACACTCCAGAAGCAATTATTGGTTTTTTATTATATAGCAGAAAAACAGTAATTATTGGTTTTTAATATAAGTTATTTTACTTCATAAAAAAAATATAAGTTATTTTAGGGAATCAATGAAGCGTATTTAAATAAATCTCTCTCTCATTATTTTATATTTTTTTTTTCTAAATATTCATAATTAAGACATGGTTAGAATTTTATGAGTTTAAATAAAGATAATTTTGGAAAGTTTTTATAATTTTTAAAAAGATAAGATCAATTAATTGTAACAAACTTCTTTGTTCTGTACGAATTATTCCCGTCATTCTTAAATAGTATAAGAAAAAAATTACTTTATAGATATAAATGAAGTTAGTTAAATTTATTTAATTGGTAATAAAATATACTTTTTTTCTAAATTTCCCTTAATTAATGATTTTTTTCTTTACACTAGATTAATTAATGTTCATTGATAAGGGATATTTTCTTGAATACCATATTTATTACTACAAAAATTTACATTTTTTTTATATTTTAAACCAACTTTTTCCTTTAAAATTTGCTTATATTTAAGACTAAAAGGAATAATAAAGATGAGTAGTATATGAGAGCATTGAGAAAGTAATAGATTAATTCAAGGGTTGATAAACTTAAGTATGATTTGATGGCCCTAATTTAAAGACAACTTTGAAATAAACGCTTGCATTGAAGAATTTTTTTTTTTTTGGCCAGAACTGGCAATTTGACTTGAGATTATGTGCCTGTTACTACACGTATACAATTCGATTCCTCAACGCCAATGTAGCTCACCGTCCTTTGACAGAAACAAAGTGTAGGGAAATACAGAGTTTCCTCTCTTCATAGTACTTAATTAAATAATCATACTGTTTAACTTACTGATTAATTATTGGTTTCTTTATTAATAAGTTTAGAGTTTGATTAAACTATCTGCCGCATCACAATTACGTGGCCCCTAGAGAGGTCAATGGAATTACACTGATTCAACAAATTGGATTTTAGAATGAGAGCTCTTATATTTATATATATTCTGTCTTGTCTCTTGTCATCGTTGTACAATAGCAATGGGAATAATATTTAAACGTTTATATTCTTTCGGGTAAATGACAAAAAAAAATTTATAAAATAAAGAAAATTTTAAAAAAATTAAATAATTGAAAAGATTAATATGAACCACATTATCTCTCTTTTGAATTCTTTTCGTTTTATTTGATGAGATATTTCATTGTCTATTTGTTGCGAGATTCAAATTCTAATATTCACTACTTAATGGTATCAAAGTTACAATCATTTAAGGATACAATTTGAAAGTATTTGACCCAAAATACCCAAACATTGAATAACAAATAAATCAAACCAATCATATAAACATTTTAATTAATCAAACACACTTTCCAATCAAACTTTCTTATATCAATATGTGTGAAACTGTGGCCCCAAAAAGTTTGAAACAACGTAATATTTTCGTGATTTGGTATGAAAACTTTTATAAATGCGTATTCATTTAAAAAAACATTCATACAAAAATACTGATGATAAATAGTTCCAAAACGATCAATAATTTGTGATTATACATAGTAATTACACCTAAAAGAGAGAATAATGAGTGATTATTTCAGTTTCATCTTAATTTTAAATTAAAAATATTTTACCGGAATTCTTTTTTTTTTTTTTTGCCAAAGTCGGGAAATCACGAAAAGGGAATTAACAAACTCACTAACATGTATAAAATACTACCAGTCTACCACTAGAAACAAGGTATAGTTAATGTTTTGATGACAAGCTAACTAACCAGAGATGACTCCATTTAGATTCCTTTCATTGGAGTATGGAATTGAATGGATGGATCATTTGAAGTCACTTCAAGGGGTGGAAGAGAAAAAGAGAGAGGAAGCCTCACCTCTCCGTTATTTCTCTCTCCTCATTTTACTTGAAATAGTACTTCAAGTGATCCATGCCTCCTCAAACTATATGTACCTCAGTTTTTCATGTTAAAATGAGAAACTTAACAGGGAAAAAACCGAACCCCTTCTAGGAAATTGAATACCTCCTATTCCTTGAAGGTGTGGATTTAGCCTCTTCCGGGTTAGCAGAGCCAATGCTTTCTGATGAGTCTGATCCACTATTTTCCCCTCCTCCTCCTCCTTTGCTTGCCCATGCTTTCATGAATGACCTTTTTGACTTAAGCAGACCCTTCATCTTTGTAATCACAGCCTTGTCTGAGTTAGTCTTGTTGTTATTATTATCTCCAATATCTTTCTCATTGCTCATCCTCAACGACGCAAGTTCCGCCCTCAACGCCTTCAGCTCCTCAGCTGTGGCCAAACCATCCACCAAGTCATCTTCTGTGTTAGCTGTTGTTCCTGATCTTGAGCTACCGTGGGAACCTCCATTGTTCAGATCCTTTGTTCCTCCTCTCAGTATGTCGGGAGTGCTGGTGCCAGATGATGTGGCAGTCCTAACCTGCTCGAAATAGAGTACCTGCACAACTACGCGCAATGGTAGCCTCTCATTTTGCATGGCGTGCATGCAAGCTTCGGCCGATAACTTTTTGCAGTCCATCAATTTGCATATCCTCTTCCTTTCACCTTTGCTGATCCCAGGGTGCACCTGTGAAATTGAAGAACGCATCAGTTTCCTTCACATATGAGTCATACGTATTTCCAAGAGGCACTATCTGTCATCAACAGAGTCGTTCGTGGGCAAGGCAAGCTGATGGATACTTTTGGCCAAGCCTAAGATTTGAGCTAATAGGCTAAAACTCAAGTCTATTTAACAATGCCTATGCAATGTTAAGGCCAAGTTGTGTCTGAAAGAAAAATTCCCTCAATTATAAGATGCTACTAAAATGGCATATAAATTTCTTTTTGGGTTTTGTTTAGACCAAAAACATTATTTAATTCCAGAAATATGTAAAGTATAATTAACTATGTTTTTTTCTCAAAGTAGAATATATTTGGTTCATATAAACAAAAAATTGGCTTGAGCCCAACCTTTAATAAGAGGACTAAATTAATGTGAGTCTAGATCCAAGCATATGCCTAATTCCAAAATGGTAAAAGTCTACTGGCTTTAGCGAGCCCAGCCCACAAAGAGTTATACTCATCATATAGCAAACACTGAAGAGAAGCTAACAATAATGTAATAGAATTTTGGCATAGATTTTACGTCTCCAACTAAATGCAACAGCATATATGGGATCTTAGCCTACCAAATTTATGATGTTATGCAATTCAAGTCAAAGAATTAATCTTTTCAGGAACAGTAGGTACCTTAAGATACATGTCAATGGCTCTGTAAAGACCATCATGAGCTGGACGGGGGATGCCGGATACCAACTCAGCAAGATCAACAAACTGAGACAAAGGTAAATTGGGATCCTTTGCAATTTCAGCAAGGTATCCATCTATAAGTTTTGCCACCATTAGCTTGGAAGCATCTGATAAAATCCCAGCAGGCTTTCTTGTCTCCTCAAGTTCAACACCACCTCCAACTGATTCAATCTCAGCATTGTGATCCTGCATCAAATACTCCTTTACAATTTTCTGTACCATACTAACGTCATAAATGGTACTATAATTGTCTTCTGGTGCTCTTATCAAAATATCGCTTACAGAAACCTCCTCCAATTGCCGTCCAATTCTCTTTACCAGCTCTTCTATAATCATGTCTCCTGACCCTACAAAAGTGGCAGCTTTCAATAACTTGAGTAAGAATCTACAAGAAACACAGCCTCTCTCAGGTGGCAGTAACCATACGATTGTTTCAACTATCAAATGATGCTTCGACACATCCTCAGATTGGATGATACCCTTGCTGAAATTTGGCAATCTTCTGTAAGCATAAGCTTTGAGAGCTTCTCCTATTACTTCAGCAGATAGAATTGCCTTGGTTTTGATATTACTAATTACTGACCTAAATAAATCAACTTCAAGCTCACATAAGTCCTCAACCCACCAGTCTTTGGGAACCAACCGAGCTCTGACTCCATTCTGGTTTGGATCGATCCCATTTTCCTCTAGGAGTTTCTTTCGGTTATAGGTATAGGACCAGTCAACTTTAGATACATCAACACAAGCCTTATTAGCTATAGATTCAATGCAACGATTGACCACTTTTAGGTCTTCAGTCAAGGGTGAAATAGACTTAGATGTCTGAAGAACAATGATCGAGTCCTTCCAACTGAGTAAAATGCTAGAGCTAAGGAAAACATCAATCTTGTAGATGAGGTTCCCTTTCTCAACAGTCTCATGCATTCCAAGGTACTCAGCTGCACATCGAACTGCGATCACATTGTAAGCATTGAGGGTAACAATCATGCCATAGCAAAACTTGGCACATATCTCAAAGGCAGAAGCACCTCCAGGAATGTCGGAAATTTGAACTTCATCTCTGTTTTCTTCTTCATTAGTTGAGGTGATCAATTTCCTTAGGTGAGAACTCTTCGATAGAAGAGGAAACTACACAGAAGAGTATTGAATTTATTAATAACAGAAGATGAAAGTAAGAAAAACTTAGCTGTTTATGTGCAAATAAAATGAGTCAAATTTAATCAATCTTCAGCGAAAGAATATGAAAGGAAGGAATCCTGACAGAAAATATGGATTGCATCTCAAGCCTATTAAGATTACTGGGCTGGGGCATACCTTATGTAAATAAAACTTTATATCCCCTACATTAACCACGATATCTGATGCCAGCTCACTTGTTACATACCTGCATGTAATGGATCCATTTAAGAACTCTCCAAAAATAGTGCATCCTATAATTTTCAACTTTGACTGTACAGACATCTTTGGCTAGATAATTTCATCCAGCATAAAAAAGTGAGCAAGACTTTGCTAAGTTATTACATATCCTGCTTTGGAGCATTCCTGTCTTGTGATTATGCATCAGCAATAAAATGAAAATAGAAAACAGGTAACTCAACATTCAGCAATGACACCGCCCATACTTGCACTTAGATTTACAAGAAATCAATTACTTTTGATAGCAGCAGATGGCATCAAAAAAATGCCCAAACATACAACTTTAGAGAAGATCAAAGCTAAATATGAATAATAAAAAAAATAGAAAATGCAGGAAGATCTAATGTTCTTTCACATTTTTGACCTATAGAAACAGTAACTTTCAGATACATGATTGATACTAGAAAATCTTTGCTCGATCACCAAAAAGCAGTCCCGCAATTCAGTAAACTCTTGAAATTAAGAAAACGGAAGAAAGAATCAATGCAAATAATCTACAGCTGTAAAATCAACAGACCAGTACGAAACAACAATGTCTTCAACAGAACCTATGTAATCTCACCTAACATTGTTTCCATCAGTCTGAAAGGTGTCTGGCTTGGAACCAAGTTTCATGAACTTCATCTTGACAATACAAGATCTGCTTCCTCTCTATGATACTCCAAACAAGCAAAAAACTTCCAAAGAATTCAATAACTAATTGCTAAGTCCAATAAACCATCACCAAACATCCCTAGTGAACCACGCATAGTAGCCTGAGCTCTAGAAAAATTCCCAGAAACGGCAAAGACAACCCCACCTGTGGGGACCAATCAACTCATTGAGTGAATCAAAGTTTCTTGGCTTTAAGGATCAACAATTTGGAGTATGACCGAATCTTGACAGCAAACAAGTCACAAGCTGAATCAGAGAGAGAAAGAATGAGAGAGATAAGATGGGATTGCACAATTTTTTAAGTAAAGGTTATCTTGGATGGGAAGAGACTCAAAACTAGGGCTTGTTTCCTTGGTCGGCGGCAAAGCCCACGGAGCCCGGGCTTACCAAATCATCTCAGGGGACATAGCCAGCAGAGTAAGAGCACTAAATAATTCTCAAAACAGAGACACCCACAAGCACAAATCTGACTCCACCTCACTTCCCCATATTTCTTTATATTCCACTCTGATTAATCTGTTCTATGTTTTCCCTTCGCCTCCTTTTTTTAAAAGCAGTGGCTTTAAACCGTCCAACACAGACTTATCTAATATAAATGGTATAATCCCTTCTCTCTCTCTCTCTCTTTTTTCCTTCTCTCCTTTCCCTCTACCGTTGAAGTTTGAAAACCTGCAACGGAAAACAGCATCTCGGTATCAGTTGAATAAACCACCAAAACGGTAGACAACAAGCATCTTATGCAGAGGTATGGGATGGGTGAGGAAGATCAGGAACATGGGGTTATTTTTATAGTAATAAACAATGAAACATGGACTACTTGCAATGTTATTATAAACAAAAGGAGCTGAAATCTGAGGAAGCTACCAGAATATATCGCAGAAATCTAGTAAAATAATGAAACAAGATCATGACTTTATGCTTGATGGGGATGAATCTCTCAAACCCACATGAAGAAATATGCCTTACAAGTCCCAAAGGTCACTCTCCGCGTCATTCCCGACAAAAACCTCAGGACCCATTTTTAATGTTGATGAAGAAATAAGAAACTAATGTATTGCTCCACCCAAAAGAAAAAAAGCGCCACGAGAAGAGAGAGAGAGAGAGAGATGCATTCCCTTTGTGTCAAATTAGAGCTGAAGCAACCAAACTATCAAAGCCCAGAAGACGAAACAGAGCCATTGAAAACAGAAAAAATGGGAACGAGATCTTACACTAGAAGTTCAGTGGAACAGGGACACAACTGCAATTGTTGCTGTGCATGCCAGTGTGTGTTTTATCAAATCAGGAGCACCCAAACTGACCCACCAAAGACTTTTTCGCAAAACCACGTGACAGAAACCAGAAAAAATAAAACCTCAAGGAAAACCAGCACCCATCAGAGAGAGAATAAGAGCAGAAACTGAAAGTTTTCAGGAACGCTGGAAGCACACGAAATGCCGAACTGTTAGGAAATGAAATGCTGTATCAGCGGGTGGCTTTCTTTTCTTCCAACTCTACACTTTCCTATTACACTTGGGTCTTTTAAAATGGTGCGAAAGATAGATGCAAATGGTTCAATTTTGGGAATTCATCATCAATGCACTCACTCAGCCCGTTGCTCAGCTATGCACGCCAAAACTGACACTTCAGCTTTCTTTAGGGTTCAATAACGCGGAGTAGGATATTAAATGAACCTCATTTCTTGCGTGCTGATCAATGCCGACTGAACCCTAATCAGTCCTCTACCATTTTAATTCAGAGAGAGGGTACTATTGCATCAGTATCAGGAAATCTTTTTGCTAGTGGACAGTTGGCAAAAGCAAATCTTTGCCTTTGAGATGTCAACAATTTGTTGACGAAAAAGCAAGATGTCAACAATTTAGCTACAACGAATGTTAAGAACCCGAACGGATATTAAACCGCATCAATCACGATCTAATTTGGGTTAGAATCCAGTAACAATTAAAATAATATATTTAAAATAAATAATATTAATATTAATAAATGTTATAATTTAATTAAAATCTTAAACTAGAAAAAATTAAATTTTTAATCTATTATTCATAATAAATAAATTATTAATATTTAAAATTAATTAAATTAATATTTATTTATAATCATATTTTAAATTTAAAATAATAAATTAATAATTGATTATTATATTATTATTTAAGTAAATATATAATTTTAATAATTATATATCATAATAATATTTATATAATATTATAATATATAGAAAAAAATATTTTATACTAAAAATAATATTATTTTATCTTAAAAACTAAAAAAATATTCTTAAAACATTTTTAAAAAACTAATCCAGGGTAAACTGGTTGAAGGCCAATGACCCGTTTTACCAGTTTATGGATGGTTTCACCGGTTTTTGACTCGTTTTTATCGATTTTGAGTTTTCTCGATCCTCTTTCTTAATTGGACTGGATCAAACACCGATTCCTGATTCAATTGATCAAATCAGTTGATCTAATCTGGTTCTGACAATATTGACTAAAATAATATTTAAATTCAATATCAGCAGATAGTTTTTGGAAGAATAAATAACCAAGTTAAGAGTTAGAGATAAGTTTGGTTTTTTAGATGTTAATAATAATAATAATAATAATTATGTAAGTGTTGATTTGGATTAGCTTATCATAATTAATTATGGGGATAAGGAATTATCTATAATTGATTATGAAGGTAAGTGATTATATTAAAAGTAATTTGTGTTTGAATGTTTTAATCTCATAAGTGATTTTGATAAAAGAAATATATTTGGATTTTAGAAAAGAAATTATTGAGTGAATAATGAGAAGAAAAAGTGAAATAAGTGATTATGAGATGATAAGTAATTATCATAAATAGAAAAAATCAATTTCTTCCATAATTTCTTATTTGAGATATAATTCCTCCATGATCACTTATTTTTTATCCAAAATACAAGAGATTATATAATTTTTAATAGGTGTTTATCTTTTTTTATTCCCATTAATTATTGTCTAGTAAGTTGGAAAAAGAGAGAGAAGATAAATTTGTAAAATAATTTTTATTAATAATTAATAAAGATAAAATTAAGATATTAAATTTTTTTTATTTTAAAGTATGTAATCAACTTTTTATAATAAATGTAGTAAACCTCTACAATAATCACTTTTCCCTGCCGTAAGTGCTTTTTGTTGCAATCCAAAAAGCTCATTAAAGTTTTTGTGTTTAGTTTACCAAACGATATCTGTCATCAAAGATATCACAGTTTTGTAGAATGATGCAATTTTATTATGTTAATGGAAAGTGAGGTTTCTCATAAGATTAAATTTTTTAATTTTTAATCAATAAAGTAACAACTTCGATCAAGTAAGATTGGTGTTTCTTTTTTACGGGTATAAATGTCTTTTTCTTTTCTTTTAACTACTATGTATGTTACTGCTTTTACTAATGATTTGAGTACACTGTGAGAAAGTCGCTGCTATTTCATTTTGTGTTCAGAGTATTATCATTTATCAATGAAGAAATGTCATACCCGAAAATACAATGCGAATGGCGTGGAGGTAAAAAAAAAAAAGAAAAATCGGCCCGCATGGCTGAGGTTCCATTTCGAGGGAGTCACCACCAAAATTTGGAGGGAAATTTTGGAAAATCGGAACAAAAAACATAAAGGGGATAAGGATGATCTGCGAATCAGAGTTGAGTTCGGGAGTACGATTGCGAGTGGGGAAGGTGTTAGGCACCCCCACAACACCCGTTCCTAATAACGGTTACCTTAGGTTGATCATGCAATTTTTATGGCTTTTTACAAATTTATTTTAGTTGTCTTTTTACCATTTACATGCAAAAATAAATATAAAAATAAGAAAAATATACAAATGAGAATAAAATGAAAATATGAGAAGTTGAGAAAAATAAAATAAGAAAAATGTTATTTATTTACAAAAGTGGACTTGAAAAAATAAATTGGTAAATATTTATTAAATTAAGAGAAAAAACACCAAATAAATCAGAAAAATATTTATTTATTTACAAAGGTGGACTTGACCCAGAATGAGAGTTTGATGCCTACGTACCCTGCAATAGGGATCAAAGTCGACGTAGTTCGGACTAAAAATGCGTGTCACTGGGTTGGAGTTTTTTATTTTATATATTCTTTAAAAAAAGAGAGGTTTATGGAAAATAATCTGTCTTTCCACAAAGAAAACAATTTTTGGAATTAGTTGGTGTGCTTTAATTTGTAAAAGACAGATTAATTTTCATTACTTGCCTTTCTCATTTATTTATTTTTGGTTTAATCAATTTTTAAAAGAGAAGATATATTTTTCCTCAATTTAGAAAATATGATTAAAATTTTGTGTGATTTGAACATTTTTATTTGAAAATAAAATATTTGAAAATAATTTTATTTTTACATAATAAAATCAATTGGCTCATGTGGTGACTTTATCACTCACATTTACCCCTTTATACCTAAGTGTCCATGGTAGTGTTACTCGAGATAAAAGGCATAAGAAGAGTTCAAATGAGAACAAATAAATTTTTTGAACAAATAATAATAATAATTATTATTAGTTTTATTATAAAGAATTCAAAAGTGTGATTAGTACATACATATTTTTGAAGAAAAATAATCAGTATATGTGGTGACTTTATCACTCACAAATTGTTGATTAATACTTAAACGTCCCCGGTGTTACCACTCGGAGTAGAAAAGTAACCGGCTTAGAAGATAAAATTGGAAAAATAAAATTTACATAAATCATTTTTATTTTAATAAATATGACCATGGTGACACATTTTTATAAGAAGAAAAGTGATAAAAAGAATTTAAAAATATGACTTATATATATCTATATTATTTATTTTTATTTATTTATTTATTTATTTATTTTCTTTTTAGAAAAAAGAACTAATCAGGATCTGTGGTGATTTTATCACTCACAGCTCGCTAATTAACACCTAAATGTCCACGGTGTTACCACTCGGAACATAAAGGCAAAAATAAAAATTTGAAATAAAGGACTCTCATTGAATCATTTATTTTTATAAAAAAAAACCATTGGTACTCATAAATGTATAAAAAAATAAAAAAAAATTAAATAAATAAATAAAATAAATAAAAATAAGATTTAGCCAACGTTTATACCATGGCAACTTCTCACTCATGGTATAATTGACTGACACTCTATAGGCACACGAAGAATTGGTCCCTCATGGCAAACTCTAAAGGTGAAAAGAAGAAACGTTCATGATCAAATAAAAACCAAAATCAGAAATAAAAACAACAAAACATAAAAACCAAATACAATCTATCAGGGTGTGTGCTAGCGCAAATTCAAATAATTTGCACCCAACCATAAGATGAAAAGATGCAAACTCTAGTCTCTTCATTTTCTTTTCCTTTGCCTCAAAGTTGATAGCTTCCACTTCCCCTGCTTGGCTTGATGGCAATGGCCTCGATCTCTCCCAAACTTGGTATATGCTCCCATATGGCTCGAAAAAAAAATAAAACAGGATTATTCATCTTAAATTTTGGGGCAGAAGGAAACAAGGTAATTGCTTTTAAAGAACAAATATCACATGCTAATAAGAAGCAATCCATTATGCAAACATATGAACACACGAGATACTTTTAATCCGTTATGTGAGATTAAGCTTTCAAGTGAGAAATCCTTAATATGCAAGCTTTTCTTAAAAACAAATAACTCCATATCAAGTTACAAAAATCATATTTGCCAAGCCTAAACTCAATACAAAAACCAGAATCTTGTGATCATTGAGAAGTGAATGAGCTTAGAGAAAAGAAAGGCGCGAGCTATACAATTCTCCTATTAGCCTAATCACATTGGGCCATAAAATAAGAGAAATCACAAGAACCCCAAACTTGATTTAATCTTTTCCATTTGTTATACACGTGTCATACTTCCCATTGAACTCTCATGTATTATTCTATGGGTCACAACCAACAAGAGGAATAAGAAAGCATTCACTTATAAAATCAAGTCATGATCATTCTTAAAAGATATATACATGGTCAAAAACTTTGGAAACTTTTATATATCTATGCAAGATAAAACTTATCAAGAATTGAACCTGACTCATGGTAAGATAAACCCAGCATCTATTTTCCTTAACGCATCTAAGTCTACAATATAGCATGTTATCCAACAAGGTATGCACATATTTGACACCAGAATATAAACTATGGTACTTACGATATCTGAGTCACAACAATTATTCGAAGTGGATTTGACCAATTCATACTCAGATGGTAATCTAAATCAAATACAACGCATCATTACAACTCATAGTAACCACCTCAAGCTAACACAGGACTCGGCATCACAAACATATTCCAAACTTAAACTCCAATCAAACACAAACAAAAACAACCCCACAATGCCAAACCCAAGAACAGAGAGCAAGGTATAATCTCACCAAACTCAATAATATCGAGAAATAACACGGCAAACCCTAGGATGACTACTGGCAATAAAACAGAGCTCCAACATACCAACCAAACTAGTGAATTCATCCCATCTCAGATGCAGCAACTAGAAATAGGGCACCAATAATGGCATATCAGAAGAACACTTACACAAATGAGCTTTCTGAAGACAGATCACTCTGGGTCCCAAGATGCCTCTTTTCTTCAAACTCGACTCCTAGCTTCATTCTGCTCGTCCTCTCTTTTGTTTATACTCCTTCAACCTCCCACGCGGCTGCCTCTCCCCTAGCTCACTCTGTTTCAGCTTCCTCACGGGCATCCATGGCTCCCTCTGTTTCTTTGCTCCCCTCCTCTAGTTCGCCTTCAGCCGAGCCCTAAGGCTCTCTCTTCCTCTCTCTAATTTTCCCACGCTCGCGGCCTCCCCACTCGGCTCTGGTTCATACTCACTCGGTCTCCATTTCAGACTCCCTCAGCTCTAGTTTAGCCTCCCTCGCAGCTCTCCTCTTTGCTTCTCGGTCTTCTCTACTTCGAGTTTCCTCTCCCCGCAGCTTCTCTGCCTCCAAATCCTTATGGCCCTCCTCTTCTCAGCTCGTGGTCAACTCCCTCCCTCTTTCTCTCTGCCTTTTCTCTCTCCCACGGCACCTCCTTCTCTCTGCAGCTTCTCCGTCTCTCTTCTCTGCCCGCAGCCAGCTCTCCTCTGTTTCTCGTGCTCGGCGGCCTCCTCTCTTCCTCACCTCCTCACCGTGGCTTCCCCGCGGTGTCTCGCCAGAGCCCTAGGTTAGGGCTCCCTCTGTCTCTCGCTCTCACTCCCACGGTTTCTTTCTCAGTCTCTCACGCTCTCGGAGTTCCTCTTCTTTTCTCTGCCCTTTTTCTCTCCCGCTGCACCTCCCTCTCTCTCTCTCTCAACCGCGGCCTTCTCTTCTTTTTCCTCCTAGCTCCCTCTTCTCTTTTTCTCCGGCCTCCCTCTGCCCGTGTTCGCCCCTTTTTCTTTTGCGGCTGGCCTCCCTTTTCCTGCGCCCCCCTCACCTTTGTGTCTCATGCCTGAGCCCTCTATTAGGGCTCAGAGTGAGATAGGACCTGAGCCCCAAATGGGCTCAGGTCCACTTGGGCTGAAACCCTTTCAGCCCAAGTTAAAACCATTCTTTTTTTTAATTAATTAATTAATTTTTTGTTTTATTTATCTTTTGCTTTTTTTAATCTTTTCTTTTTTTTCTTTTTTTGCATTTTCTATTATTTATTATTATTATTATTATTATTATTATTATTATTATTATATATTTTAAAAATTACTCGGACAAAATACGGTGTTCACAAGAAAGTAAATGGTAAGAGAAATTTTTTAAAATGAAAAAATATTTCTACAAAAACTAAAATAAAGATTATACGTTTTTAAATTTTATTTTAAAATTTAAAAATAATTCTAAAATTTAAAATCTTACAATAAGTGCATGTATGTTTGAATCAGCACATGTGTGGATCCCCATTCTCAATTTCTTTCTGCATAAACTTCAACATACACATGATACTGACAGTATACTACTGACACTGTTTATTAAAATAATTTTAAAAAGTCACACAATATTTATATAGGAAGAAATAAAAATTATTAAAGATATAGTTAACAAGTGAAGAGGTTATTTTAAATTTCTATAAATAAGTTTTTTTATACTAATTAATTCATTATTTTACTAACAAAACTTGATTATTAATAATAAACTTCTACCAAAGCATATTAATTCACATTAGTAAGAATGTGACTTATTCATGAGATGTTGATGGTTTCTTGAAAAGATTAATTTTCTGTTGTTGGTTGAGAGATATTCTTAGTATCTTTTTAGATTATTATTTTTGTAAAAAGTATGTCAAAATAACTACAGTTTACAAAAATGAAGTTTTGATAAAAATAAAAAAATTTACCACATAACTGTTTAGATAAAAAAAAATTATGATAAAAAATTATGATTTAATATACAAAAATATAAACTAAATAGGCCCTTAGTGCTAAAAAAAAAAAAAAGAATCTAAATTATGTTACCGAGATAAAGATCTACTTGGTCAATAATGTAAATAATTTTATAAGTACTATCTTAAGTCATTCATGTGAGATTACTTTAACATTGTAAGGCTTTGAAATCCAACTTCCCTTAGCCTTTTTTTGTCATAAAAAAACATGAACATCTTATAAACTCCGTCTCCTGTACAAACTAATGTAGGTACTGTGCGTTGACGAGAAATGAGCCTTTTTTTTTTTACCAGTGAGAAATGAGCCTCACTATTAAAGTTTTTATATTATACATAAATACTTTTTTGAATAACCCATATCTTAAGTTATATAAAGATAATTTCTTAATACACCATGCTATTATGCTATATCAAAGAAATAATAGACTTTTTTTTATTCTGGACGGACTGAAATAACATACCAATTAATAATAAATAGGTTATTTGTACAAATTCAAAAATTTATTATCTAATATTAAAATTAATTTTCTACGATCTAAAATTTAAAAAAAAATAAAAATGCAATTTAGCAATTTTTTAATCCATGCCACTTAGTTATATAATATACTAACGAAAAGAAACGAATTTATTTTGTTATTGCTATGTTAGTATGCATTTTCTTTATCTCATTTATCTTTTCTAAAATTAATTTTAAACAAAAGGTTAATATTCCACAAATAGTTTTTTTTCTTTAACATTTCTTGAGGATTTGATATAGGTGCATTTTGGTCAAACTCAATGAATAAAAGAGATTCTTGGGGGGAAAAAAGAAAGAAAGAATAAGTGTGAGATTCTCAAGAAGGATTAGTCAAGTGTTTAAGGTGATGGGAGGTATCAAAATGTAAGTATATAACTTTGCTTTATTTATAGCCCAAAAAAATTGCTTTATTTTACTAACATTTACTATCCAGTGGGTGTGTATATAAGGTCATCTGCATTAGATGGTTTAACAATAAAAGAATGCATTTAGGATCTCAAAAAAGAATATAACCTCCCTTCTCCCTCTGATTAAAATCAACTTTAAATAAAGATAAGAATAAAAGAAAGAGAGGTGAAATGATACCAGGATTACTTTTTCGATATGCAAAAATGTCTAATTTATATATAAAGAAAAAAACTTTATAGTAACCAATGGGTGTGGATGTCTGGTCAAATAGTAAAGGGTTTGACCAGTATTCCTCGAGTTTGAGATTTCAATTCCTGAAGGGTGCATTAATATTAAAAAAATTAAAGTCTCAAAGAGATATTTCCATCAGTATCCATGAGAGAATTAGTCTGCTTTAAGATGTCGGGTGATAAAGTATTAAAAAAAACTTCATAGTATACTAGGATCTTTGAGCAGTTAGGAGGAATAATACATGTCTCTTCTTTATATATATATATATAATTATATGATATCCAAAATTATTGAATAATATTCAAGTGTTATCAAGTTTCATCAGGAGTAACTCTTTAACTGTTTAACGTAATATAAATGTCTTCTCTTTTAATATAATTAAGAATAGGACAAGCGTCTATTATATATGTGTGTGTAAAATTTATAGGAAGACTCATTACTTACCAAAAATAAACAAAAGAAAAAGTCTAAAATGTTGGACGGTGGGACAAATGATGGAGGAAGGAATCATGGAATTAAATAACTTTGGTAATAATTAAAAAGCAATTTAAATCATAAAAATGATACAGTAGTTATGAGGAAGATAAATAACATGATAAATATGAGTACCACGTGACAGTATGAATGCGGAATATAGCGGCATACTCTTGTTCCACTCAACCTATTCTTTTCCACTCCCTTTTCTGTCAGGCTGGCATATGGACCACCATTTGGTTGGCCCTCCTTTATCCTCTTGGTCTCCTTCACAATATCAAATCTGATAAATGAGTCGCAATTTTTTATAAATTTTATTATATTTTATGTTGATATTGATTTGGATATCCTCTCAATTTTCACTGGACTAAATTGGGTCATTAACATTTGAATAACGAGGCCTGCTAAGGTTTAATTAAATATTTAGATACAGATTATGTGTGTTTGAGAAATGTGCATCTAATTTAGATCCTCATGTTAGTTTTGATCGGTTAAAATATTTACGAAATAAATATTAATATGAAAAAATACAATATCAATATATAATATAAAGAAGAATGGAGTCGCCGAACTTTGCATTAGCCGAATTTTGTGTTTCTATCCTTACGCTCACTATCCTTCTTCTCTTTTATGTTTTCTTTTCTTCTTTTTTATTTAGGTGGTTTCTATTTTTTTTCCTTATCCATTCATTTATTTTTTTGCAAGTGGGATTTATTTTTCCCATTTTTTTTAGGTGAGTCTTTGTTCTTTTCCTTTTTCCCAAATTCAATCTTTTTAATTTTAGATTATTTTTTATCATTTATTACTAATTAATTAGTTTTGATTTTGTTTTCCAAATCGATATTAATTTTAATTAATATAATTTGATATCAATTTTTTTGAATTGTTGGAAGAATTAGTAATAAGAATCCTTTTTAATACAATATTTTTTAGAACTAAATAAAATGTTCCCGACATCTCCTTTTAACTAGAAAAAAAGAGAAAAATCTAGTTTTATATCTATATAAAGATCTGCAGAACTTTACCCCAGAAAAAAAAAAAAGAAATGCCGAAAATCCATTTATTTTGATATATTGTGGTAGCAATTATAAGAAAAGAAATCAGCAGGCTTATATATAACTGCATATTCAAAATTAAACTATAGCTTTTAACAAAAATTCAAGAATTAAGAAATAGACGAAAGGAGGATCCAGTAGAATCCATATGATTAGATGATGAGAGACGCTTCGCCTTTCTTTCTTTTTATTTTAATTTCATCTAAAAGTTACTTCAAATTATGTAATCGTTTTTCTCTTTTAAGTTTGAAGGAAACATATGCTTCTCCAAACAATTCATCTATACTTTTCAAGCATTTTACATGTTTAGTATAGCTATGTTAGGTATTAAAAAAATAAAGACGTGATTGGAAATGATAAAATTAAAGAAAGATAATAAACATCGTTTATTAATAATAGCAACAACAACATAAAAATTTCTCTCTTTTTTGGGCACCAAACGGCAAACATAATGTAAAATATGTGGAGTATTTTTGTTGTGCTATTTTGATGTACAGGATAACTTTTAAGCTTCATTATTTAGATAGATGTTGGTGATTTTTTTTATCTTGTGAGTTATATTTATATTTATATTGTCAGAAAATGCTACAGAATTGATTAAGCTTGCGTAGTCCACATCAAAACTTTTTTTTTCGGGGTGAAATTCTACGTCAAAACTTTTTGTGAAGGCCCATTGACTTCGGGGCTGCAAAAGGAAAAAAGGCCGATATGTGGGCTTAAGCACTTCTGTTTAGTAACAGAAAAATGACCCGTTGGGATTTAACCCTTGTAACCCATTGGGATTTTTTCTTGACTAATGAAGTATGACTTTAATAGATTTTATTATATTAGTGAACCAAACTCCACTTGATAAAGCCTGTTACAAGTTAAGCAGCATAGTTAAATTGATGTGGCATTAATCACACTTTCCACTTAAGGACGTTAAGCACCGAAGTCATTAATTTCCATTCCAACTACAACTTGATGAACTGTACGTTATCTGCTTCATAAGAAAGAGAAAAAGTCAAGTGGGGTAATTGGGTATGTGGCAGATAAGAATGAATCAAAAACCATCGATGCAGACCCAATTAATTCATTAATCTTCCTAATCAATCTAGTCATCACCTAATCATCTTTCGTCTTAGTCATTTGCAAATCCACTTGAAGCCTAACTGCCCCATGTTTCATAGAATAAAATTTAGAGAAAAAGACATTTTAGGATCTATATAGAAAAATATTTACAAATAAATAGTATTGGAAATTCAATTTGGTTCAATTGAAAATTCAGATTATATAAGTACTGAATTTTAGAATCGGGTCCTTGAATGAGAATATTTTTTCTTATGAATACTAAATTGTCTTTTCCTAATATTTAGGGAAAATCACTATTAAATCCCAAAACATGAAAATATTTACTTGAAGATCTCAACATAAAAAAATATTACACCCAACTCTCATAGTCAAAATTAGTATAAAATCCTGAAAAATAAATATAAAATTCTAGAAGATGAGTATAAAAAATTTTAGTATTGAGTATAAAATTATGTTCAAATATTTTATATTCATACTCTACAATTTTATACCCAACATTAAAGTTTTTTATACTTAGTTTTTGGGATATGGGACTTGAGTGTAATATTTTTTATGTTGGAATCTTCAAGTAAATATTTTCATGTTTTGAGATTTTTTAGTGATTTTCCCTGAAATTTATTTCTAATATATAAAAAATAGGTATACAATACTTACTGTGTGCTTCATATTGTTATTTAATATATTATATTATTTAAAATTTATTTATTTTATGATATAGCTGATCCTCACCAACCACCAAACAAAAAGAAAAGGACTGCGTACTTATAAAATAACAATATGTGACGGAAGAAGTGATTAGCATGCTTAAAGAAAAAAAGGAAAAAGAAAACATGATACATATTCATGGTTAATATAAATATACTTTACTATACTATATCATATCATATGATATTAGATATATATAATGAAAAGAGTTAAAAAGTTTATTAACAAATATCTACTCTTTCCTATCCAAAATATTCTCTTCATCCCATATTATAAAATATTTTAAAAAATCATAAATATTAAAAACGGTAATCAATGTTAATTGGTAGTCTTATTTTTACAAAAAGAAATATTGTAATTTAAAAAATATCATTTATTCACATTAATTAAAACAAAAGAAGAGCGACCAATAGGTGTCTGGTCAAGTGGTAAGGGGTTTGACCAATATTCAACAGGATCAAAGTTTCAATTCCTGAGGGGTATAGTAACATTAAAAAAATTAAGGTTTCAAAAAGGTCTTCCCATCGATACTCGTTGACCACCCTAAGGTTTTACAGAATAGGATTTGGATTAGTTTGGGGCGAGTAATGAACCCGATATCTCAAGATACCGAGTAATATTGTAAAAAAAAAAACAAAAGGAGAGTGAAAGGATATTTGTGAAATCAATTTTTTAAGGATATTTTCAGTTAAGGTTTCTCTTATGCCTTGTTTTAGGCGCGCTTCATTTGTCTTACCACCCACATTCCCATATTAAGTTCTTAGTTGATTAATAAATCTAACTTTGGCTCTTGTGGACGACCACAAAATTAAAATGATGTGGACTCCATTAGAAATCTGTCTTGAGAATCCAGAAAAATATAAAAAATAGCAATATGGAAGTTTGATTCAAACGGAATGATCAAATTATAGTCCAATGAGAACCTATTTCAGAGAACTCTAGTTATAAGAGACACTACAAAAATAGATCAAGTTCTTGATAAGTTGATGTATTCTTAAAAAAACATAAAAAACTGGTAAAACTCACTAATTTGGAAAATATTTAGAATTGATTGATCTAAAGAAAAACGTTATAATTAATGTTTTTAAATAGAGAAATAAATACTAATTCATACTATGATTACTAACTCAATTAGATAAAGATAAAATTTATTTAATAGAATTCAAATTAATTAAATTTACACCTATGATTAGTTCTTTCGAATACAAATAGGAAATCATAAAGTATTTATTTTAATCATAATAAATTTAAAAAGATAAAGATAAATAAATAAAATGATTAAATGTAAACATTAAAATAAAATATAATATTATCTTAAAACTAATTCTAGGTGATTTGAGCTATTTTTTCTAAGTTATGTGTGCAGATGCCTTTTCTTTATGAATTTTAGACTCTTCATTTTGTAAGTCTCTAATCAAGTCTTGTAGAATTTCCTTCATAACCTTAGTTTTTGCCGAAGTCATTGGGTTTTCCAAAATTAAGACCTTCATTTGAAATGGATCATGTAATATATTGAAAAAGACTTTTACCCCCTATTTGGTAGGGGGTTTTGAGAGGGGAGGAGAGGGAAGTTGCTCCCCTCCCCTCCACTATTCATATTCAATCTAAATAGGGGGAGGGGAGCCCCCTCCCCTTGTTTGGATAAACAATTTACCCCCTCAAATTGATCCCCTTGAAATCGGAGGGATAATTTTAATTTTTTATTCTTTTTGTATAAGTAAAAAATATTTTTTAAAAATAAAAAAATTATTAAAAAATCTTAAAAGTATAAAAATATTTATCTGAAGGTTCTAATACAAAAAAAATATTACATGAAAATTTCATATATTAAAAAGTGAGTATAAAAAATTTCAGTATTGAGTATAAAATCGTGAGTATCAATATAAAATATTAAAGCATAATTTTATACTTAACATTGAAATTTTTTATACTCATAAAAATAATAGAAAATTTCTTTAATTTCAAAGGTAAAATGATTAAATTATTATTAACTTCTCTCCCCTTTCCTCCCATCCTGAACCAAACAACAAGTTATTAAAATTCCTCCACTCACATCAATTCCCGTCCCTTCCTTTCCCTCCATATCTCATCTCTTCTCCCCTCCTCTCCTCTTCATTAAAATTCCTCCCCTCCCTTTCCCTTTCATCCCTCCTACCAAACACACCCTTAGGTTTATATCATTCTCCTTAGTGGCGGACCTAGGATTCGGGACCAATGGGGGCAACCTAATATGAAGAAGATTTAATTTAATAATCTCTCAATTCTCTCCCTCATTAATTTAGGTTTTAGAAAATAAAATAATATTTGTTATAAAAATTATTTGATGATTTAAGTTAGTTAGTCTTTTCTCTTACATATATGTATTTATTAAACTTAATAAAATCCTTACAAAAATTTTGAACTATGTATAAAAAAAATTGAATAAAATTGTATTCAAAACTTGAGTTTAGAGGTTAAAAAAATAATACTTGAATCTAGTGGGGGTCAAAATATCAAAATTAATGGTGTCAAAATTTTAAAACTTAACACTATAGTATACAATTTTTCCAAGTTGACCCCTCTCATTTATATGTAGATCCGCCTCTGATTCTCCTCTTCTTGAAAAAGAGTGGTCTTAGACTCTTTAAGGTATTTTTGCAACCAAGGAGAATCGTCTAGATAAAAATCTTCTTTTTCAACCATCTTGGTGGTGGTAGATGGTAAGTATACAAGATTAAAATATGAAGTAGATCTTTGGATTCTTGAAAAAAGGAAATAACACAACTAAAAAGAGAAAAGCCAAGATTGTTAGTAAAAACTCTCTTAACCTCACTTTCTCTCAAAGAACATTTCAAAATTCCTTTTGATTCTTTCCTCTCTTTTTCATTCTTCTCTTTTTCTTCTTACTCACTTGCTTTTCTCTTCTATTTTTCTGCATTCTTTCTTTTGACTTACTATCTTTTCTTCTCTCATTCTTAATTTTACCACTCAATCTTATTTTTTATTTTCTTTTGAGTCTCACATGATTGAATACATTGTGATGATTCATGAGCTTCATCTAATATAAGGAAACAATTGTTAGCATGCTCATCAAATAGCCATGGATATCCGACTACCATATCCACATGCTTAACTTTATCACAAGCATTATTTTCCAATAGTGCCATACTATTGTTCTTAACTTGCACATTAGAAATACAACTAGAAATAACAAAGCTATCTACCATATCATTAACAACTTCTAGAACTCTTTTCTCCTCTAAAGATGGCAAGCCATCATGTTCAATCCCATTAGCATTATCAACAACGTTTTCTACTTTGGTATCCTCAAGTGTATCATGTTCCAAATTACAAGGAGTTTCATCAACATAAAGAATTTGGGTGGTAGAAATATTTTTTGGTATAGTTGATTATCTTGTTTCAACATCCATTGTAGATGTCGTGGAAGCCATATCTTCCATTTGATCTTTTTCCTCCACATAAAACTCACATGAATCTAGAGTTGAGTTGTGCACCATAGGAGCTTTCATCATAGCAACATATTCAGTTTTTATCATAGAATTGTTTGGAAGATATACATAGTAGAAGTAATATGGCGTATACTTTTGCTTCATGATAAATTTCATGCTATTCCACATACAATGGCTTCCTTTACTAACGCACTTATTTTCCAACTGTTCCCAAGAAACTTTAGCTCCACCTTCAAATGAAGAGTAGCTAGTTGTACTTTCTCAAACTCGAAGTAACTGTCACATTCTAGTGCTTGTTCAACTTTTCTTTCCCACTCCAAGTAGACATCTTCTGGATTATCTCTTTTTCCATGAAAAGATGAAATCTTTAGCTTGAGTCCTCCTAGGTTCTTGTCACGCCTAGAAGAGTTCTTGCCTTTTGAAGTAGATTCCTCTACATCTGATTCATGATCTTCTAACTTTGGTTTAAGCTTTCTTTGTATCTTTTTTCCTTTAGTAGCAAAGTCAATATTATCTAGACTTTTATTGAGATTGACTAATTAACTTTCAAGGAATTCCACAAGAATTTCATGTCTATTGGGCCCTATTCATCTTCACTTCCATTTCCTCTGTTTCCTTTGTTACTTCTAGTTATCTTGAAAATAGAATAAAGAAACAAAGAAAAGAACCTCGCATACTCTTTTCACGTGTTTCACTCAAATGATATTAGTTCACTCGTGTATCACACTTAAAATTGATTTTAATTCTTATATATATCTCTTACCTTTTACCACTCACACTAATGTCTTATGGTGTTCTTAATAGAATTACTATGGTCTGTCAAGAGTTAGTGGGAAAATAAAATGCTAGAGTTCAAGAGACAAGTCTCAAAATAATTATAGCCAAGCTCATATTCTTGGCCTTTTTTTCACTTTTTTTTAGTTAACCTCTTTTTTTTTGACATTTTTTTCTTTTTTAATGGTCAAGAGCATCAGCATGAATGAAATTTCAGCAAATATTTTCCAGCAATTGAATGAAGTATGGTGTGATTATAAGATGAGAATCATGCAAAATTATGAGTAGAAAAGATTAATAGAAGGCACGGAATCTAAATACAAATTGGAAGAAGAAGACATGACTTATAACAGAGATAAAGGGGACGAATTTACCAGTAGAGGATGAAACTAAACTGAACATGAAGATTGAATTGATGATGATGAACTAGATTTGGAGGAAAGACAAAATTGAAAGAGGAGTACAAGTTTGCTGTAGAAGAAGGATGAAGATCGAGATCTGGGAAGGAGAAAATGAGCTAGACCGAACATAAAGGGAGATGAGTTGAAGATAGAAGGAAGACGTGTGAATTGAGAAGACAAAGCTAGACTTGGAGAGGGAAGAGTGATGATGATGATCGAGACTGATTTGCATTGAGAGGAGACGAGTTTTTGAAGACTGAATGAGAGGATAACGAGAGCATTCTATTTTACAGAAAAGGGAAGACCGTGTTTGGATGCTGGATATAGAATTATCAAGTAAGGGTGTGTTTCACTGCTAGAATTGAGAATATTTTTTTTCCTTTAATGGTTGTTGCATAAATTATGAACGACATGTTGATGATAGCCAGGATAAAGGATAACATATGGTTGATGACATGGATAAAGTGTCTGAATCCAACTTTTGCTCTGATACCAAATGATGTGAATCCCACGAGGAATCTATTTTAGGAACCCAAAAAATATAGAGGACAATAATGCGAAAACTTGATTTCAAACAGTTTATCAACCTAAAACATAATAAGAATTTGCCTTAGAAAACTTTAGCTATAGGAGATGCTATAAAAGTATATCACACTCTTGATAAGTTGAGAGTATTCCTGAGAAGAACACAAAGAACTAGTAAAACTCACTAATTTGGAAAATATTCAAAATTGATTGATCTGAAGAAAAACGTTACGATGAATTATTTTAAATGAAGAAATAAAATATTAATTCCTACTATGAATCATAACTCAATTAAATAAAAATAAGTTTTATTTAATAAAATTCAAATTAAATTAAATTAAATCTATGCCTATGGTTGGTCTTTTGGAATACAAATAGGAAACCATAAATTATTTATTATAATTCTAATAAATTCAAAAAATAAAGATAAATAAATAAAAAGATTAAATCTAAAAATTAAAATATAATATAATATTATTCTAAAACTAATTCTAAGCAGTTTGGACCACTTTTTCTAGCTGGGCCTTTCTTGGATCATGGGCTTGAATTAGAGTTATGGTCCTTTTCTAGGCTATACATGTAGATGCCTCTTTTTCATAAATCTTAGACTCTTCATTTTGTAAGCCTCTAATCAAGTCTTGTAGAACTTTCTTCATAGCCTTAGTTTTTGCTCTAGTCATTGGGCTCTCTAAAGTTGAGACCTTCATTTGAGATGGATCTGTAATGTATTAAAAGAGCCTTCTAGGTTCACATCATTAACTCATGTGAACCCCACAAGGAACCTATCTCGAGAACTCAAAAAATACAGAGAACAGTAATGCAGAAACTTGACTTCAAACGGTTGATCAAATTAGAACACAATGAGAACATGCCTCAGAGTTATAAGAGACACTACAAGAATAGATCACGCTCTTGATAAGTCGGGAGTATTCTTAATAAGAGCATAAAAAACTAGTGAAGTTCACTAATTTGGAAAATATTCAGAATTGATTTATTTGAAAAAAACGTTACAATGGATGATTTTAAATAAATAAATAAAATATTAATTCTTATTATGGCTTATAACTTAATTAGATTAAAAGCAAGTTTTATCTAATAAAATTTAAATTAAATTAAATTAAATCTATGCTTATGATTAGTCCCTTAGAATGCAAATAGGAAATCATAAATTATTTATTCTAATTCTAATAAATTCAAAAAGATAAGGGTAAATAAATAAAATTATTAAATCTAAAAATTAAAATAATATATAATATTATTCTAAAACTAATTCTAGGTAATTTGGACCACTTTTTCTAGTTGGTCCTCTCCTAAATCATGGGTTTAGGTCAGATTATAGTCATTTTCTGGGTTATGTGTAGATGCCCCTTCTTTATGAATCTTGTACTTTTCATCTTGTAAATATTTAATCAAACCTTATAGAACTTTCTTTGCAGCCCTAATTTTTATTCTAACCATTGGGCTTTTCAAAGTTGAAGCCTTTATTTAATATGGACCATGTAATATATTGAAAGAGTATTCTTGGTTCACATTATTAACTAGTGTGGACCCCACGAGAAACCTATTTGGGGAACCTAAAAATTACAGAAGACAGTAATGCGGAAGCTTGACTTTAAATGGTTGATCAAACTAGAATTCAATGAGAACCAGTTTCAAAGAACATTAACTATAGGAGACGTCATAATAGTAGATTATGCTTTTGATAAGTATTCTTAAGAAGAACATAAAGAATTAGAAACCACTAATTTGGAAAATATTCAAAATTAATTGATTTCAAGAAAAACGTTAAAATAGATAGTTTTAAATAGAAAAGTACAATACTAATTCTTACTATAAACTATAACTCAATTAGATAAAGATAAATTTTATCTAATAGATTTCAAATTAAATTAAATTTATGCCTATGATTAATTTCTTGGAATACAAATAGGAAAACATAAATTATTTATTCTAATCCTAATAAATTCAAAAAGATAAAAATAAACAAATAAAATGATTAAATCTAAAATTAAAAATAAAATAAAATATTATCCTAAAACTAATTCTAAGTGGTTTAGACCACTTTTCTTAGTTGGGACTCCCCTGAATCATGGATTTGGGTTAAAGTTATGGTCTTTTTTTTGGGCCATGTGTCTCTTCTTCATGAATTTTAGATTTTTCATCTTGTAAGTCTCTAATCAAATATTGTAGAACTTTTTTCATAACTCTAATTTTTGCTCTAATTATTGAGTTTTCCAAAGTTAAAGCTTTCATTTGATATTATTTTCTTTTTATTTTGTGACTGTTATTTTATGACGAAGGGAGGGTTATATTTTATGACTGTAATTTTCGTTCTTTCTTTTTATTCTTCGTAAAAATGAAAATTAATTAAAGATAAATCTAAATAAGGTTGCTATGTAACTATTGCTGACCACGTAACCCAGACATATATAACGCCAGAGACAGAGGGAGGGGAGACATGGGTGAGCCATGGTAGCCCAAGGTTTAAAAATAAAAAAAAAGTCAATATTCTCTTTTGCTTTACTAAATACTAACTTTATTTATATTATGTTAATTATATTTCATAATTTTTTTCATATTTTATATGTTAAACATTTTTTATTAACATATATTATTTTTAATCTTGGCCCCCAAATAACCAAAACATGGCTCTGTCCCTGTATAATGCTATCGTTTTTCTAATATTGACGAGGTAACTCAAATCTAATGATCAGACCTAACTTAAGTAATTAACTACATTGGTTTGCTTCTTCTAATTAATCTAATGCTAAAAAAACGTAAATCTTCATCAATTGCATTTGTACTTGGTAAATTATTATGAATTAAACTTCTATAACTAGAAAAATTGAAGAACTTCGAAAATTATATATATTAAACTAAAATAAACATCTATAATTAAAACTGCAAGGAGTACAAGAAGTAAATTATTGTCAACAATAAATTTAATGTATATATAAATCTACATTTTCTTAACATTTAAGGTATCATCAAATTTTATTCAAGTTTTTTAGGCTTTGGACAGCTTTATGAGTGTGGGTGTGTGTGTGTGAAACGTATCGCCGAAAAAAAAAAGTGCGTGTGAAATGTTTTCTTTTCTTGCGTGTTTGGACTAGCGATTATGATAAAAACGCGTTAATCTTTAATGACTTTGGATTCATGTTTCATATAAACGCGGGTTGACTCCATCATCATTATATTATTATTGTTACAAAGCCACGCTTTAGGCATTCCAATCCCCGCACACTTTACATATAGAGACTGGTCATCGCAGACTCAGTTACAGCTTCAAGTCGTACTCTTCTTATTAGGAATTTTAGTTTTACTTAAAGTTGATATATATTAAAAAAAAAAAGTAATTGTACTTTGAAGTACTTTCCATAAACAAAAAGAAAACAGACTAGTTATATATGAAGTCGAAAAGAATAGGACCAATGAGTTTTGATGCATGTGTGTATCAATTTTAAGATAATTGATTAATTAAATTAGTAATACTCCCTATTAGTTGAGCTGCATGTTGGTTAGTAAAAATACTAAAATTAATAATTAAAATTTAGTAGGGAAAATGTGATTTTTATAAAAGAATAAATATATAAGAAGTTACCGACATCAATTTAACAACAAATGAAAATGTGAATAAATATATTAAATGAAGGTTCCATCTCATGTAAATGCAGTAACCGGTTGCATGAGGAATGGATTTAGAAATTAATTCACAGAGACAAATGTGACAAAAAATGCATCAACAAATTATAAAATTTTGGGATAAACAAATTAAGTTTTGTGCAATGCATAGAATTTGCAAGCCACACCATACACGATTCCTTACAAACAGTGTGGCTTTTACTAATTTTATATATTAATATTGATTAATGACAAAAATCTATATATTGATATAGTATATTTTAAGACTAGGTTAAAAGAAGTTAAAAATCACAAGTAAAAATAACATGGAGATTTACCTCACTTATTTTAAATTTTTAAAATCTACCCAACTTAATTTTTTCTTTTTAAATATGCATTTAATTGGCAATGGATCTACCTAATGATTAGAAGAATATATATATATATATATATCTAAATCAGATACATCCATAGATTAGTGGATAGGTACAAAGGTGGATTAATATTTATCAGTGGGTTGGATAGAGGATTAGCCAACCCAAAGAGTCCGTGTAGAATACAGAGTGTGTTAAAAGCCACACAAATAAAAAAAAATATCGTCGCAAATTTGGTATTATCATTGCCAACATGTGCATTAAAGGTCTGAACCACATGCCAGGATTTTTGGTTCAACCCACCTTACCCTTCAGCCTAACTTATGGGCATATTCCCACACATATATTTACTAATTATCTCCTCCTTCCTCTTCTAATTTAATTTAATAATTCGTTTCACCCTTTTCACTAGTTTTCTTTTCTTTTTTCTTTCTCTCAATCATTTATGGACTACACTGGTAGATTCGTCGCTGTAGAAAACGAAGACATACATAGTTAGTTAGATAGGTAGTGCTGAGTAGTCTTATTGTTCTGTCTGTTATGATCAAGACTTCTTCAATGGGGACAGTTCATTTAAGCTGTATAAAAAATATAGAATAAAATGACGAGAAAAAAATACCAATACAAATAATCGATTCCTTCTGTTTCTGCGTTGTTCACGCGGTACTGAATTATTACTCTCTTTTTTTCTCGGAAAATTTTGGGTCCTAGAAAATTCCCTCTTTCCTCAGAAAAGATCCTCCTTGACTTCATCCAACTTCACATTCGACCATTAGTTAGTTGTGTTTCGGTGTCACACCGCATTTTGAAGGTTCCGAGTGACTCAAACATCAACATAATGTTAAATTCATTTATATATATATATATATATAGATATTCTTTAAATACAATAAAAGTATATCAACTCTATATAGGACCACATCACACATATATACTTCCTAATTTTTTTTTAACAAATCATTCGATATGGAATGGTTAAGCTAAGACAACCCCTACTAAATTTATTTGGGACTTATTTTGTATTAGAGTTAATGGTTCCAAAATATAAAATCTAAATTATTTAATTAAATTAATTATACATATATATTTTTTCCTTTTTGTAATCTCTAATACCCATAATTCGTAACTTGGACTTACTGAATTTATAAGGTGCCAAATTAAGCTAGCTAAAAGGAAAGCATAATCACGTTGTATTATTTTAAAATGTACTTGCTTGCTTGTGTGATTGCACTATCTATAAAAGATAATAATCATGGGTCAAATTAATCATCATCAAGATGAAAAAGGCTGGCAATGAAATAATGGATACATACAAAGGGCAAATTAATTTAAATAATAGAGAACTAGGGTCCAAAAACAATAATGAACAAATCTGTCTGTCTGTACAGAGTAACAATGGGATAAAAAAGAAAACTACAAAATATGATTAAATTCTTGAATCTATCTGATTCAATATTCAGTGTATTGGATGCTCTAATTATGAGAATTCGATCAATTTTCTGAGAGGAAGCTACATGATCATCGGCGTCTTCATTCTTCGTCCATGAACAAACGAGGCTTCTTGGCGGCTATCGGTAACGGGCTCTCCACCTCTTCTTCTCCAATTTTCACACTCTTCCCGGCGGCGCCGACAAGCTCCACTGGGGATAAGTCGGTCAAGGGCGCCGGAAGGTTCAAGTCAAAGCCGCGGTGGCTGTGGGTGACGGATGAGGTGTTTCCCTCAGACGATGTCATCACAGTGCCACCGCTGTTGTTGGCGTTGGTGTTGCCACCATCATAGTGACACCGCTTGTGGCCTCCGAGAGCTTGACCCGTTGGGAAAGCCTTGTGGCAGATGGAACACTCGTGCAGCTTGCTGCCTGCGGCGGTGACGGCGATCGAGGCGCTGCAGGTGGAGGCAGAGGAGTTGTCGGCGGCGGGGGCAGAGGCATCGGACAAGGACTTGCGGTGGCTGGCCTTGTGGCCTCCGAGTGCTTGGTAGGACGAGAAGGACTTGTTACAGACAGAGCACCTATGAGAAAGCTTCAACGGAGGAGAAGAAGACGACGTCGTATTTGTATTGGTATTGGTATTGGTGTTGGTGTTGCCGCCGTGAGCAAGCATGAGGAGGCAGATAGCGAGGTACTCTTCCTCAGTGGAAGGGGGGCTGTGATCAAAACGGTGCCGTTTGGAACGCTTCCCCTTGGACCAAGCCTCGACGGAGTGAAGATCTTCTTCTTTGTAAATAGGAGTAGCAGTAGGAGAATTAAGAGCTTCCAAAGCCATTTTAGAGAGAGATAGATAGAGAGCGAGGAAGAAGAAGTGAGGGATGAGTGGAAAATGAAGAGGAGGGCTTATATATATAGTGGGAAAAAGAACTGGAAAGGTTGGAGAGTGAAGTGGGTCAACTAAGTTAAGGCTTGCTTGTTAGTTGATATGAGAGAGAGAGAGAGAGAGAGAGAGAGAGAGGTGGAAATAGGAAAGACTGACTAATTCCAAGTCAAAACAGCGGTACGTCATACGTATGCGCTTATGGAATTGGGAATTCGATGCACCTGTGGGCTTCCCTTCTTCCACTCTGTTTCCTTCCCTTTTTTTTTTTTAACTTTTATGTGTGCAAAGTTCAATGCAACGCATTTTTTAGTGTTTGGATTTTTCAGATCTCTCTTTTCAATTCCAGATAAGTCTTCCAGGTCAGTAAAAATTCCACTCCATTCATCTCAATAATAACTCACATATATTGTCACGGATTTGAATTCTCACTTTTAATTCCCTTTTTAAAATAAGAGGAAAAATACACCCAAAACACTAAACGTACAAGGAAAGCTTTTCGGAGTTTCTTTTGTTAAGCTTAGAACATAGGAGGCGTGTAATGCCAACTAAATCCAAATCATCACACTTGTAAATAAGAGATCCGTTTTTAAGATGTCAATCAAAATCATAATATATGATACTTTTGAAAAGTAATATGTATTGGATTGAGTTTAATTATGTGTAAAATACAGAGTTAATTAATTAATTAATGTGTAAAAAAATATGGAGAAATGCGAAATGTGTTGGGCAATTGGTACACTTCATGATGATGAGGTTCGTGATTCCCGCGAAGACTCACTTTGCGTCCGCTCTTCCAATACGCTTCTCACTCCCCCACTACTTCTTCTTCCTTCGCTGCCACAATGCCACCTGGTACCCTCCCTGTACAGCTAATGTGCGCTGCCCTCCCACGTTTATTCAGTCCTTTACTTATCTTCATTTCATATTTATTTACTTCTTTATTTATTTATTTTCAGCCCCCCCCAAAAAAATAAAGCATCTCATATATCCACCTGTTCTGTTTCACACTTCCGCTTTCTAAAATGCTGTACTTCGTGTCGTGGCACCTCCAGATCCTCTACTTATTTTTTTTAATTTATCTTACAAAAGCTAAAAAGACTTTCACTTTATTGCATCCAACTAATTAAGCATTAAAATTAATAAAATACCACTAATTAACTTACAAGACTGTCATGTGTCTATGTACAACAACTTGTGGGAAATATTTAAAACGGATGATGAGTAAAAAATATCAGGATACATCAGTATCAGTGCATTACGTCTCAGGATAAGTGTGCTTTTTTCAAAGTAATATATTACTTCCTCCAGTATTATGTATCGAATTTTTTATCTTAATTTTAAATATAAGATTCAAGATAGTATTTATTATATATTTTTAAAAAAATATTTCTATTTAATGTATAAAAAAAGAGAAATTAAATAAAGATAATATTTAAAAAATATTGAGATTTTTAAAAAAATTGAGATAATTAATTAATTTTAATTTTTAATTTATATTATTTAATTAATAGGATAGGGTAATTAAGGATAAGAGAGAGTGTTATAAAAAATAAATTTTAGAAGTGAATAAAAACGAGGTAAATGAGGGCGGATGGGGGAGAGTATGAGAAAGTCAGTGAAGTAAGGTTGAGGTAGCTGAGGTAGTGGCGGTTGAAAGCATCGCCGACTTATAAATTTAAAAAAGGGCAAGAAAAGAAAACGGGGCAGGGAGTACACCGTACACGCAACGAGAAGACTTGGTGATTGGTGACACGTGGACGACGGAGATTGTGGGGAGTTCCAGAGGATGGGGGCGGCGTCAATGTGTGAAGGAGAGGAAGGTGACACGTGGAAAGTTCTAGATGGTTCAGAGAACCAGGTCTGGAGTGTGCTAGTGAAGTGAAGATTAGTGAGAAATGAAGGAAGCCCCTAGCGCGGAGAATTCTAGTGGCTCTCCTCTTGCTTATACCACTAACGTTGTTCAACCTCTTCCCTCGTGGACATCAGGCAACCTTAAAGACACGTGTAGGATTCTTCTGTCTTTCCCTCGTAATCTACAACTATGTTTTATAATTTTAGTTAATATAATATAATATATATTTTTCTCGCCCAAATACATATACAAAAGAATTGGGTAAACAATTTTAGCTAGAGTATTTATTAAGTTCAAAGTTCAAACTAATCTACGTGAAGGTTTAAAATAAGTTTTTTATTGAATCATGTAGCATTTGACAATCACTTTGAATTTAGACCAATTTGGGTTAAGTTGCAAAAGATTATAGAGGCAATAAAACTTCTTCAATGAGCATTTGATGCAACTATTATGAAAGACTTAAACTTAATATTACTGGTTAAATTAGTATAGCCATCAACTAAGTAAGCTAAGCACTCGTTGATTCCTTTAAACAAGGTTTTAAGTTCTGAGTCTTGTAAAAAATTATATTACAAAAGCAAGTCTTCAATTAAAAGTTGGAACTTGAATCTAAATTAGTTGACAGGATTGGATGTTGGAAAATTTGTTTTAGGAGAATAGAGAGGGGGAGGAAGTCAAATTTGAGATGACAAATACGTAGAAGTGAGTAAAGTCAAGACACTGAATCTAGTTTCGTCCAGTTGCATGAACTAGCTGTGAGTTGCATCTACCTCTTCTAACTTGGGTAGTAATTCAGTGTATTCAGGTCAAAGCAATAACATCAACTAAGTTAAACTTTCGTACCCAATAACAGCATATTGAATTCTATTTCAACAGTTTATGGGTGGAATTTCATGACATATTCGGCATCTAAATTCTCCATCACAACGTTTTAAAAAAAATTCCCAGCTAATTAATGTCATTTATTTAGAGAGAAAATGTTGTGGTAAAAAAAAAAAAAGCTTACAGCTAGCTGATTTTTTCATTCACCCTTAATTCGCAATTTTTTTTTTTTTCAAATTTTAGTTATCACAGGTTAATAATATATATGACTTGGAGTGTATAGGAGAGGTAGAAAGACGGAGAAGTAAGAGAAGACGTAGCTTACTATTCCAAGTAGGTATGGCTTTGAAGTTTCTCATTATCATCATATAAACAAATTAAGAGCTATATACCTTGGAAAATTTAAATTCTCTCAAATTCCTTTTTTTTTTTTAAACACACACACAAGTGGCGTCAAAGTTTGGCATGGGGTGTAACAAACACTGCCTTACAAGTAACTGAAGAAGATGAAGGCATTAGATACTGATTCTGACATCTCAAAACTTAGCCTAATTTTTTTTTTTTAAAAAAAGGATTGTGAGGAACTACGATAATACGTACAAGCTAAGGATCTAGGGATCGACGATGACGAAGTCATGCCTCACATAATCATCTCCTTCATCTTTACCAAAAAAAAAAAACTCAAATTTTTTTTTAAATATTGACCACATGAATCTAAAGTCTTTGTTTATATTAGTTGTTTTATTTTTGGCATGTTATTGGTGGACCATTTTTTTTTTAACATGGCAATTGAATGGGTGTTTCAATTAGTGTTTCTTCTCATTTTGATTGAGTTGTTTTCTATGATGGTACATGTATAAGTATAATATGATATGATGTGTTAAATTTGATAAATTTTAAAATGTTAAGATATACAAGGGAAATATATAAATTTATGCATACATATATATATTTATTTATTTAACAAATTAATGTATGAAAGATAAAAATATAAAAATTGAATTTTAAGCAAGTATTTAAAATTAATATAAAAATATTTAATATAAGAAATAAAAAATTGAGTTTTTCAGTGAGATCTCAAGTCATTTGCATCTTTTTGAACAAGAAAAATTAAGAATATGTATATGATACATATAATGAAGTAGGGTATCTGTATAATATTTTTCAAATATTAGAGATGAGTACACCATCCTTTGCACGGTATTGGTGCATCAGAGGTTGTTTTCCTCCAAATATAATTTGTTATGGTGGTAAAAAAAAAAACTATAATTTGTTATCTTACCATTGAAAAGTTCATAATTGAGAGGTTTGAGTTTTTTATGGCCAAGAGAAGTTTGAGCTTTTAGTATATTAAGTTGGGTCCAATTTGTGAAAAAAAAAAAAGAGTTAACTAATTTTAGAAACATTTTTTTAATGAATTAAAGATTGAAATTTGTGACTTTTCCAATTGAAATTCTAGATTCAATCACAACACAATATCAATTAAATTTTACTCAGAAACAAAAATAATTAATTTTTCTCCAAATTTTAAAATTTTTAACGAATTTTCTAATTTTTTAAGATGAAAATTCCCCTTAGTCAATTAAATTCGATACGCTCAACAAATGACATGTCCAAAGTTTTTTTATTTCTGAAATGAAATCTGTAATCGTATCTCCTATTTTGCATTAAATTTCTAATTAATTCATTCTTTTTTTATTTTTCACTAAATAAAACATAATAAAACAACTTTAACTTTTTTCTTTGGCCACAAAACAACTTTGCTTTTATTATAAAAACTGCTTAAATATGTTTATAAAAAAAAAAATCTGCCATTGCTGAATATTGTTAATCTCCACAAGGGTTTCTTAGGCCCAGAAGTTCTCTGCTTTTTTTTTATTAAAAAAGTTAAGAAAACTGTCAAACGGTAAAAGTGTAGTGGGCCAAAGTGACAGCCACATTGCGCTGTGAGGCTCCAAAAAACAATGACCCAACATGTAATGGATCCATCTAGCCCAAAAGAATACAAAATTGCATGGACCATTAACATGAAATTGTTTTATCTAATAAATAAATTATCAATCCGTTTTAGATTCTTGAACAATTTTAAACAAACACAGTGTTTAGTTCTTTAATAATATGATTAAAAAATATTTTTCAATATTATTAAAAAATATTGATAAAGAGGCCATAAGTGATGGTGAGACACTAACATAACCGGGGTCATCTCATTAATGGCTGGATGCCATGATCAATATTCTTGACAACTTATAGTATTTATAATATTAAATAAAATGATCAATTTTTGCATTTTTTAAATTTAAAGGAGCAATTTAAAATTGGAAATGATGGTAAAATATTAATATATATTTAACTAGTATGATGCACGAAATTAATAAAAAATTTTAATAGAACTTTTATAGTCATAATACAATGAGTTAAAATAATCATATATTTATGAAATGTTATATCTAACAAAAATAGTCCTAAACAAAATATCAGCTTGCATTATCGAACACTTCTATGTATACTTTTTTTTTTGTAATACCATCCGGTACTTGATCGCTATTTTGGGTTCCAATTAATTGGGATCAAATTACAATCATACCTCATTTGAAAAGAAGTTCTTCCAAAGGCATTTCTTGTATTCATATAGTTTCGAATTCAAGACACATGCCTGGGTTAATAATAGGTAGGAAATGCTTGAGTAAAGAGACATAAGAGTAGCTAGATGCAGATGATGCAGCAAGATATCCTTTTCGAGATGTCTCCAGCAATGGAATTTACTCACCTATGACAAAGTTAATTACCTGCTAAAATCAGATATAAAGGCATAAAGAAACTTTTTGTTTTGGGCCAGAAAAGGCATAAAGAAACTTTATTTCTGCATTAATTTACCCTACCTCAGGTCCATTGGCAACTGAGTGCAGACGTCTATATTGCCAAAGTCTCTCTCAACAGATTCAGCAACTTCTTGCAAAGGAGAATGATGCACAGCAAACATAATAATGTTATGCAATTCAGCCATTCAAGAAAATGAGACATGCAGTTCATAAACCAAAATTTGGCTTAATAATTATGGTTCTCTGCACCCAAAAATATAGTACATAGAGCTCACTCGGCTGGAAAAGAATATTTACTAAATGGAAAAAACTTATTTGTTTTTTCTTTATATGCTTTTGATGCTATTTTCCAATTAAAAACTAATATGTGTATTTTTTTAAACATATCATAGATTTAGTTGTTAACCATATATTAATAGTGTTAACTTTTTAAACATTAACAGTCCATTTGGTTTGATTACAAGGGGCGTGAAATAATGTAAATGAGATTATATTATGGGGCTAGGTGTGTTTGGTTAATTTGATCACATTTACACCTATAAAACTGATTATACCCATGACTATAAATAACTTCACACCCTAAAAGCCATGTAATGAGGATTATAGGGATGTAAATGAAAGAAAAAGACTTTATTATCATTATTAAAATGAAAAATAACAACACATGTTCCATCTCCTTCCTCTTGCCATCGGCCACTATCACTACCATTGACCACCGTTGCCAACTACCATCGTTGCAACTGGTCACCCAATTGCTCATTGTCACCATTACCACTAGCGGTTATTGACTGCCAGCAACCACCAGCTGCTAGCCGTCATTGCCACTGCTAGTCATTGGTCACTAGCCGCCACCACTGTCATCTGCCAAGCAACACCACCACCGACTCCTCCACCATCACTAAGTGCAATTACTTTATGAGCAATTTAGACTTTTGCTAATTATCTATAGTTAATTAAAAGTACAAAAAATATATTTCTCATATCCTCAATATTATACCAAACAAATTTACATGTATTCTATTTAGATCACATCTTATTACAATACATCCCCTTGTTCTCTTTAATTCAACCAAACGGCCTGTAAAAAAATATTGAATGGTTTACATATCAAATTTTAATTAAAGAACAATATGAAAAAAAGTATGTAAAGAAAAGCATATAAGTTTTTTCCTTCCTAGAAACATGAGTTCATGTTACTATGAAAAATTGAATGAATATAGTAAAACCTGTACAAAAATGTAATATGATGAATTAGTTCATATTTATTTTAATTTAAAAAAATAACGAATAAAAATGGAGTTAGAAAGGTTTCGGGCTTATCCAAGCGAAAAAGTAAAAGAAATAGAAGAAAAAAACATACTAGATGATGTAAAAATTCACAATTTATGGAGAAGGGCAGTTGAAAAGATTAGAATAAGAGTAGCTGAAAAATAGTGAAACTTTTCTACTCTTATCGTAAAAAATGCCATACGATTATTCATCTTTTAAGTCCAACGTGGCAAATTAGCACTGACATTCAACGCCGAATGGAAATAGAGGGAAGTAACTTCTAAATCGTCACAAAGAACTTCTGCATTCTTGGTAAAAATGGAAAATAATTGAAGGTGTTGATTTCATCAATTCCAATGTAAAATATAAAATTTGCTGTCTGTTGGGAGGATTTGGATCCTATAGTATCCATTTTCCTCAATTACTCAATTATAGTGTAAAAGTTAAAATATTTATATTATTTTTATATTTTTATTTTATGTATAATAAATTTATTTTCCTTCAATACATTGCACTTGAGCAATTGAGAAAGATGAGTACCGTAAAGAATCCAAATCCGAGTTTGGTTTGGAATCTCTCCTGCTCTTTTTTTGAAGCCTTTAAAAAAAAATCAACAAAATATAGCATGCGGGTAGTTAATATATTGTAGATTCAAAATTTAAAAATAAGCATAAAATTATAGGAATGCCTTATATTGTTCAAGGTTGCCAACATAAATGGGTAATGAGCGTTTCCTTAATATGTTTATACAGACAAAATTCCGGTAAAATTTTTAAAAAAATGTTTTTGCTTATTATACATCTTCAACAAAGCCATTAATTTTTTTTGGGCCAATAACAAAGACATTAATCATAAAGAAAATTATAAAGTTTAATATATATAATGTGTTGTTATAACTATTTAGTGTCATAATTAAAATATTTAGGGACATGCATGAATTATTTCAAAAGCTCAAAATAATATTTAATTATGAATTAAAGTCAATATAATATAATTTTATTCTTAAATAAATGGATTTTGACAATACTAAGACCTCCATCATTTGCCCTTGAATAACAAAAGATCCTTTTTGTTCTTTTCAAAAAAGAAAATAAAATAACTGAAAACGACTGACTTTTATTATCATTAAACATACATTATATGTAAATAGAGCAAAGGCAGGTAAAAGGCAATATCCGTTCGCAAATATCTTCAAAAGACTCATTAATTACAAATGAAAATAATATTTTCTCTCATGTTTAATATAGAGCATTTTGTCATGATTATTTTAAATATAGGATCATTTATAATATACGAAGTAATACTTATTATATATTTTTAAAAAATATCTCTATTTAATGTATGTCAGAGAAAGAGAAAGAGAAAGAGATTAAATAATATTAGTTTTAGAAAAATATTATAATTTTTGGAGAAATTGAGATAGTTAGCTAATTTTAATTTTTATTCTTGATTCGCATAATTCGATTAAAAGAATATTATATTAAAAACTGAAGAAATATGTTAAATTTAGGTAAAATTTAATTTAATGTTTTTATTTCAGTTCAAAGTTCAAAATATGTTATGATAAATTAAATTTCATGTAATTAAGTGCTCAATTAAATCTCAATTAAATCGGATTCTTACTTTCACCATTAATTGCATGTAATATTTCTTAATATAAAACCATTTTAAATGAATCACGTGAATTAAGAATGTGAGTTAAAATTAATTAACTATTTCGATTTCTCTGAAAATTTTAATATTTTTTTAAAATTACCATTATTTAATATCTTTCTTTTTCTCTTTGGATACATTAAATAGATATTTTTTTAAAATATATAATAAATATTACTTCATATATCGTAAAGAGTCTTATATTTAGTATTAGAGTAAAAAATCTAATACTAAAAGGAGTAGTATCATTGATTCTTTTCAGAAAAAGAAAATAAAATAACTGAAAACGACTGACTCTTGTTCATTACACACACATTCACAATGGTAAAGCAAAATTCCATAGTTTTCGCTTGTTTGTCTCTCATTCTTCTAGCATTCACTTTATTTCCCTTAGTACCATGTGATGTTGCTATTGAAGATAGCGATGATTGGAAAACATACATAATCTACTTGGGATCACTTCCTCAGGGATCGTCGTCTTATTCTCCGACTTCACAACACCTTAGTATTCTTCAGCAAGTTGTTGACGGCATCAATGGCATCAACGCCACAAATTCCTTGATTCGAAGCTACACCAAAGTTTCAATGGGTTTGCTGCAAAACTCACTAGTGATCAAAGGAATAAGATAGCTGGAAGGGAAGGAGTGATCTCGATCTTTGAAAGCAAGACTCTTCAAACTCAGACAACAAGATCATGGTATTTCAAGGGATTCATCGAGACAGCAATAAGACAAAACTCGTCAGCCGAAAGTGATGTTATAATTGGACTTATTGACACTGGAATTTGGCCAGAGTCTATGAGTTTCAGTGACGAAGGTCTAATCGATGATCCTAAGAAATGGAGAGGGACTTGTACTGGTGGGAAGAATTTCACTTGCAACAAGAAGATCATTGGAGGAAGGTATTATCCTGATGATGTTGATTCTGCTGGAGATGTAAAAGGCCATGGAACTCACACTGCCTCAATAGCGGCTGGGAACATAGTTCATGATGTTAGCTTTTATGGGATAGCAAAAGTTATGTGTAGTGTTATAAATCGTAACTTTGTACTCAAAATTTCACAGTACAATCTATGTCAACTATTCGAAATTAGGATTGTCATTCTTAATGTTAGGTTTCATTCTGGTCCATCATTATAGGGACCTTTCTCTAATCAGTGAGAAATCTCATGGCGACTCACAATGTCATATATATGATCAATTTTCAATTTGAGTTACATTATGATTTTGAAAAATTCCGACAGGTACAGCAAGAGGAGGGGTTCCATCCGCAAGAATTGCAACATATGTAGCTTGTAACAAAAGAGGACTTTTCGAAGACAAAGATATATTGGCTGCTTTTGAAGATGCCATGTCAGACGGGGTGAGCATCCTTTCAGTGTCCATATATATGTTTTAATATAGTAAGGGACTTTGTCAATGACTCAATAGCCATCGGTTCTTTTCACGCTATGGAGAAAGGAATACTTACCATCCAATCTGCCGGCAACGATGGTCTTTTCTCCTATACATCAAGTGTAGCACCATGGATCCTAACTGTAGCTGCAAGTAGTACAGATCATAGAAGATCGACAAAATTGTTCTTGGAAATGGACAGACTCTAGTTGGGAATTCTATAATTTTTTTTTATTCGAATGAGTCAAAGATTCCTTTGGCAAGGATAAATGATGATTCAACTGATGGTCCGAAATTTTGTGAAAATGACTGCGCTTGTAATGCTGACCCAAACCTTGTGAAAGGGAAGATTGTGTTGTGTATAGGACTACCTTCTCAAACCACTATTAAGTCTGGGGTTATATTTGGTGTCATCACACTCTCAGGTGATTCAGATGATGATTGGTCACCCGTGGTGTCCCTACCTTCGTTGGCCATTTCTCACGAGGCTTATTATAATACTGTTGGATCCTATATAAACTCAACCCAAGATCCAAAAGCTGAGATAAAGAGGAGTGAAATTATTGTAGATAAATTTGCTCAAAGAACAGCTAAGTTCTTTTCTCGTGGGCCAAATTATTTAGTAGCAGAAATTTTAAAGCCAGACATAAGTGCTCCTGGAATTGAAATTTCGGCTGCATATTCACCAGTTGCATCTGTTTCAGGTATTTTTGAAGATAAAAGAGTTGTGAGATACAGTTTTTTGTCAGGAACCTCTATATCTTGCCCTCGTGTTTCTGGAATAGCTGCATATTTGAAGACGCTTCACCCTGCAGATTGGTCACCTGCAGCTATCAAATCTTCCATTTTAACAACTGCGAAACGTACGAAGAAAGCTTATTCGAAAGCGTGATTTGGTGAGTTTGAATATGGATCGGGCCATGTGAATCCTGTGCAAGCTAGTGATCCTGGGTCGGTTTATGACATGTCCAAGGAAGATTACGTCGAAATGTTATGCAATTTTGGTTATAACACTTCAAAAATTAAGCAAATTTCTGGAGAAAATAGCACTAGTTGTCCTAGATCTTCTTACAGGTACTTGGTGAAAATTTTGAATTATCCTCTATTGGGAGTTAATGTTAAGCCTTTTATGCCATTCAATGTTCAATTTAATATAGGAAGTGACAAATGTTGGGTTTGCCAACTCAACCTACAAAGCAACTGTTTTCCCAAATTTTGAGGCAAATATTACTGTGGAACCTGAGATTCTCTCTTTCAAGTCATTGAATGAGAAGAACTCTTTTGCTGTCAATATTATTGGAAGAGGCATTAAAAATGGAACTGCATTTTCATCATCATTGATATGGTCAGACGGCACCCACAACGTACGTGAGAAGTCCAATTGTTGTGATGAGTTTGACGTTTGAGTAGTTTTATTGGGCATTTTGAAGTTCCACTATTCTAGTTTTTTTGGGCCTTGAATCTTATATTATTTTACTAAGAGCAAGTAGAATTACATATTTGTTACATGTTGAACTTCTCTTTTTCCTCTCTGAATCAGAGTTCTCCTTTCATAAGGAAATTTGGTTCGTTGTCTTTAGTAGTACATGAAGCCATAGATATGATATAAAATAAAGAAAATTCTCTCTTCACAGCAAAGACAAGAAATCTGGCGAAATATTTAGATTATTAGTTTGTCCAAAAGGCTAATTTTATACAATGTGGTGTTAGACAATGTTTACCAAATCTTATATAGTATTTAATATATTATCGGATAGAATATCATATGAAATACTTCATAATTTTAGAACTTTATAAGGTCTTAGTGGGTAATTTCAAATACCTAATAGTTATAATTTTTTTTAATTTTATAATTAAACTAACGGAGCCCTCCTACACACAATATTGTTGATAGATAATTTTTTAAAAGAAAAACACAAAAATCGAAACGTGCATTACATGAGGGACTCAAACTTTTAAAAAGAAGAAAAAAAATAAAAAATTGTCATAAATAATAAGATAACATTAACATTTAGTATAAAATACCCTAATCTCCATTGTATTTTATCTTAATTACATAAACCTCCCATCTATCTTAGAAACCTACATAGAATTCTCTTGAAATCAAAAGTTTTGTTACACAAATCTTTCCTCTAATTAATTTTAGGATTTCATTTCCATCAACGAACCATTAATAACCCTTATTCTTCATCTTTATTGTTTTGATATTTAATAACTCCTATTGCATGTTATTTGGCACATTTTCGTTGTCAGTTGGAGATTTATTGGATATATCTAAGTGAATTATTCATTTCTTAAAAGGCAAATAGGGACCGGTAGTTTCTAAGCCATTAAAGGAGGATATTAACGGATTGATGTGTTTTCATATTGATTCATTGTCACTTGAGTTTATGTTATGTATATATTTAATTTGAGATAGGAATATACTTAATTAGTCTCACTTAGCCATAATTGGAGCTTGAACAATTTAATGTCTTAATTAGTTAATTGTATAAGGGATTATGACAGCTATATAGTGCACTTTTTTTAGAAATTTATGTTTCATAATATAGTGCAATTTATGGATTACATAGTATAATTTTGTTCTCTCTCCAAGATTGCCTCTAATTAATAGACCAAAATATCTGTTTATTATTAAAATATTTTATTTTCAAAGCATTTAATGAGGGTAATTTGAGAAAATGTGAAAAATTTTGTTGGTTATTAATTATTGTTTTGATTTGTGTGTAACAGTTAAAAGTACATTATAAACTAGAATGGACGAAATACTTAATTAGTAGGTTTGTTAGACAGTTGGAAGATGCTAATAAGTGAAATAGCTATCTAGACTAGCAAATGCATGTAATTAATACCTAAAAGAAAGTAATTATTTGATTAATTTTATTTAATTAAATAATTATCCTAGTTAGTCCCTTCTTGCATTCCATAATTGGAACTGCTGTGTGCGTCTTCTTGTGGTAATGAAAGTATTACTCTTGCCAAATAAGAAAAAATATTGAATTTGTCAATTTTAAATTTATATATATATCGATGACTATACATAAAAAGTATAATACAACCTATCTTTATAAAGAAGGGTGAAAGCATCAAATTGAAAAATTAAAAATTGACTTATAATGAAAAAATATTTATATTTAATATAAATAAGTTTAAATAAGTTGAGTTTCAATGACTAATCAGTATTAAGTTAGGTATCATGACTTAAATAAAACTTACAAATGGATTGATTAAACTATGCCTTTGTATGATATCAGTTAGGTCCTTATCATTTATCAATCTTTATTTGTTTAAAAAAATAATTATACTTACATTACCAATCAATATAAAATAACATTCTACTCCCTACTCTTTTAGATATAAGATCTTTTGATTTGATCATAAACATATGACTCTTTTTAGAATATATATAATATAATATTTATTATCCATTACAAAAAAAATCTATATTCAATTTATGAGAGAGAAAAATAGAAAAAGAAAGTTCATTAACGATAATTTGGAAAAGACATTGTGACTTTTGAAGTATTTTATAGCTGACATATATGTGTGTGATATCCTTGTAAAAATAAAATAAAATCATCATTCTTTTTTACTTTAAAAAAGTAAAATCGTCATGGTTAGCATAATTTGAAAAGGGATTTTTTTTTTTTGCCAAGCTCAAAAGGGATTGACACTGGCAAAATTTGAGGAACAAAACAAAAGAGAAAGGCAGAAAATGTCTAGGAAAACATCTGAAACTAATTCAAATTATTTAGGATCCACTGAAAAAAATTAAGGGCCAACATGTAATTCAAAATGATAAACTAACCTATTCTTTTTTTTTTTTAGAAAAAAAAGTAACACTAATTAATTCTGCTACTGGAGCTGTGGAATGTTGAAAACTTTACTGGCCATAGTGATGAGTTCAGACTTCAGATTGACTTAACATAGCCTTATCAATGTTTTAAGAAAATTTTACAGAGGATCATATGTTAATTTTACAGTTTTAGATACAAAATAGAAATTTTCAAGGATTTAAATCAAACATTTGTATTTTTGACGGTTATTTTAGAATTTTTTATAATATTTTGATACAATAATTTTTAATAATATTAGAAGAAAAAAATAATTCAACAAAGCTTGGAAGAACTACTCTGCTTAGCAAAGAAAAGAACAACAAATTAAAATTGAATATACGTATACTCAATGAAAGCTTCAATTATTATTTACTGACATGATTGTTGAGCTAGCTACGCACCATGATCTTTCAGAAATAAGAAACTTTAATGTGAACTTTTACAAGGTATTTATCTTTAAGGTATGAGGTGTCCACAGATTGGAAGTGGAACGCCATCACAAACTAATATTAGTGACCTGCTAGCATTTATTTATGATTATCATTATATTTTATTAAGTTCCCTTAATTGCAAATTAAGCATTTTACAATGTTAATTGAATTTCTCATATTTTTCAGCGATCACTAATATTTTGATTTAATAAATTAAATGTTTTCAAATAAATTATCATTTAATATCAATATATTATGAATGGATATAAAAGTCAATTAGTGGCCAAAAATTAATAAATATTTGACTAATTACACATTAAATGTTTAATTAATTCAAATTTAGTTAATGAAAATTTGACCTCATCCTTTTCAATTTCGAATTTACTTGACAATTTAATGATTAAAAAGGTTTAATGGTGATCTATTGTAATTTATTATGAATTGTAAATTTAATTAAATAATTATTTAGTATAATTTATTTTATTTTGAAAATATTCATTAGTTAACTATTATATTCAAATTTCAATTAAAAATTCTATAGTGATTTTTGACATTCCTATTGATTTAATGAGATGAGATCATGATATTATAATGTGTAAAAAATTTGAACTATGAACATTAAATATATTAAATAGAATTAATAGAATATCAAATACTCCCTCTTGTTGTATTTATAAGCGAAAAAAAGGCTACTTCACGAGTATTAAAGAAGTTAGTTGAAATTAGTTAAAAATAATTAATTTATTTCACATTTTTAATTTCTTCTAAAATTATTCCTACTTAATTATTCTCTCTCTCAATTCCTTTCAAAATGTATATTGTGACTCTCAATAATATTAATAAAGAAAAGTAATTTTGGTAAAAAAAATTAATATAATATTACCTCTCTCTTTTCTCTTATAAATAACATCATTAAAAGAAAAAATTTTTCTTTATAAATAGGATTTGAGGGAGTACAAATTAATGTAATTAATACATATTTGAAATTATAACCATCAATAATAAGTTTTTGATTGAAAATCAAAGTAATTATTAAATAGCAATCAATTGAATCAATTCATCATAAATAAGGAATATAATACATTACATCCCACGGAGGACCTCCATTCCATGATAATATATTGCAACACGATTTCAGCTTTGAAAATTGTTTTTATAAATATAAATAAGTGTCAATTGACCATTAGTCTTTTTTTTTAAATAAACAACCAACGGTCTTTCAAAAATATATATTGTCTGGATTTATCCTTTTTCTTTAGGAAGTAAGTATCTTGTTTCAATCCTGTTAAGCTAGATAATTATGTGACTTAATCAAATGAAATGACTTATGTAACCATCAAACCAATCACTCTTTCAAATGACATATCTTTATAAATCTATATATCATATAAAAACTATAATAAACTGCACTCTTTCAGATTCATAAATAGAGTAACCTGTTTTCCAATTTTTTTTTTTTTGCTAGCCAAAGGAATACTTCATATTAAAAAAAACGAGTCCAAGATCGACTCACTGCTAAAACAAAGACCCAAACTAAAAGTAAATGAAAAGAAAAATTTGGACAACATCTAACAAATAAACATAACTTAACCTATGCCTTCCCTATCTGAAGGCAATGGCTCAAAGCTATTATCATATCTACGTGATTCCTTGAATCAAGATGTAAAATAGGTACTAAAGGGAGCGGTGGTGAAGGTGAACTCACCCACCATTGCGAGCCCACACCCTTTGTTGCACAAGCTGCCAAACAATCAGCAGCCTCATTCCCATCTCTTCTAATAAGAGAAAAGGAAATCAACATATTTGATTCCAAAGAATGCATAATGTACTCTAACAGCCATTGACATTCCATTCACAGCCAACTATTTTCCTTAAAGTCACAAATTGCATTAACTCAGCACAATCCATTTCAATTGTTACCTCATGAAATCAAGCTGCTAACTCAATTGCTTTATGGAGGGCCAATAACTCAGTATGAAAGCTTGAAATAGCTTGTACCTTTTCTTGCCAACCCCCCACAAAGCATTCCATGTAATCCCAACAAACAAGCCATATGCCTCCTGTTGCATTAATCTTGGAGAAAGAACCATCACAATTGATTTTGATATGTCTAAAGGGAGGAGGTTGCCATTTCACTTTTTAAGGAATATCCCAACGTAAAGCAGGATTTGAAAATTTACTCTAAGCATCTCCAAACTCATGCAACGCTGCAGCCATCAAGTGAAGCATACAAACTGGATCAGTGTTCTGAAGTTTGAAGACTAATTCACATCGCGCTTTCCAAATGTACCAGCATAACATCACAAAGAAGGCTTTCCTATCATTCTTTAACTGCTGCTGACCTGTTAAAAAGTGTAAACACCAAACATTGAAGCTAGTAACATTGTTAGCACATGGTTTTAGATCTAATGGACTACCGAGCCATGTAACAGCAACCCATGGACATAACAAAAGAAGGTATTCAAGTGTTTCACTTTCATTCTCACACACAGGGCATTTTGGGTCAATCTTATAGTGCCTTCTATATAAAGCCTTATTCTTAGCAATTGCTCCTTGCACAGACCTCCACATGAAATGTTTCACTTTGGGTGGAACATGCAATTTCCACACTGCTTTCCAGAAAGCATTGGGCATAATAAAAGACCCACTCAAATCTTCCGCCACCGTCCTTGTCACAATGTGCTGCCTATACCCTTTCTTGACTTGATAGTCACCATCTTTTGCTACAACCCATATAAGCTTATTCACCCTTGAAACGCGAGGCAAAAGCATCTTCATAATAGCTTCCAAAACAGATATCATTACCATTCCCTCTAAAGGCTCAAGTGACCAGCATCCCTGTTGTATATGTTCTGAAACTCACATGTTCGACTGTTGTAAATCTGGATGCAAACAGCTCAACCTCATATGCATTATACCTATCACCCATTTATCACTCTATACATGCACTAAATTGCCACCCCCAATTTGTTGGAATTGTTGGCTTCCCAAGAGGAGGATGAATTGGAAATTTTAAAATTTTTCTACAAAAATGTGATATTATAGTGATAGTAGAAGTTTGCAAAAAAAAATAAAGTACAAAGATAATGAAGGTAAATGCAAGGTAAAGGAAGAAAGGACAAGAAAATTTATCTTGATTTAGTCTGATCCACTTGACTTATATCCAATCTCCAAACCACCACTTGAGATTTTTACTCTCAGTAAGAATTGAACAGGTTCCTTGCAATGCCTCAGTATAAACTCATGCTCTGTTCAAAGAATACTTAAACTTTACACTCTGCACTTTTACAAAGTATTTCTCTAATTTCCTTGTGAATTTTCTCACAAGAAATCTTTTTTCCAAATAAAGAAAAAATTTTAGATAAAAAGAAAACTCTCTAAATTAAAGTAGATATGGCAGTTGAAGTATAATAAACAAAGTGTAGAGTAAAAAGGCTTTGACTAATGAACTTAGCAGGGTTTCACTATATTCAACATTAAAATTATTATCCACAACTTCAAATAAAGTTCTATTTATAAATTTATGACTTAACTAGTCGTTAGATACAAGATCTAGCATTAGAGACGTTAATTAATGGTTACTTTGCAAAACTAACCATTCGCCAACAGCATTTAATGTGTCTGATACAACAAAATTCAAATTTTGGGTGTCAACAGAAGAATTTCGCAAAAACCATAAGCTAAGGACTTCAATATTGAACTTTCAAAATTCGTCTGTTCAAGAGTAAAATTCAAATTTTGAATTTGTCGAATATATTCCATATTAGAATATACGAATTTTCATATTAAAATTGCATTTGTTAAGTTTGAACAATTGTCTCATGTTTTTATGATGCACTCAAAGTTCGAATTTCATGTTAAAATCTGAAATTCATTTGTCAACTTCCTCAACATGATACAAAAATTCTCCTATGTGAAATTTGAATTTTGCACTTCAAAGTTTGTCTGTTAGAAACATTCTTTAACGAGATTTACACGTTCTCATTTGAAAATTTGAATTATGAAATCCAAAGTTTGTCTGTAAGAGAGAGTGACTCTGAACTCTTTATGCACTTTAATAACATTCAAATTTTGATTAGGTCTCAGACGAATTTTGCTCATTTTATTAATTATGCTTAACTCGAAATTCGAATTTCAGAATTTGAAATTTGTCTATCAGAGATGATAACTTTAGAACTTTGAATTTTAGTAAGCAAAATTTGAATTTTACACAAAATACGTAAGAATCAACACTAAAATTCGTTTGTTAGTCGGTGTTTTCCAAATCTAATATATGCTAATATAGGATAACTATGAAAATACATGTTTAAATGTTGTGGTGACATGAATAACTAAGAATCAAAGCCTTTTACTTAGTGTGTATTGTGAAAAATCTTAACAACTAAATTTTCATACATTTTTTATTCTATTTCTTCACATTTATATTTTTACATTTCTTTGATATTCTCCTTCCAAGCTCTAGTTGTTTAGAATTATCAAAACTTCTAATTTAACACAATTTGCCACATCAAATCCCCTTATAAGACTTTCTTTCATTCTAACATATTCTTCCACCTCGAAGATGCCTCGCCTCCTTTCTAGCTTGCAAAAAGGAGTAATTTGGAAAATATATTCCTTTTACCACCCTATGTAACGTCTGGCCACTATTTGGGATTAACGACTGTCCCCATAAATCAATACAAGCCTTTTTGGTGTACTTTGTTCTCACTCATACACCTTCTTCCTCCTAGGAGGTCACCAATCTCAGAATTACTCTAGGTCAAGCATACTTAATTAAAGAGTTCTTAAGAGATAGACTACTGAAATGTAACACCTTACTTTACAATGATTAAACATGTATGATTTCATGATTAAGGTTCAAAATAAAGTGATTTGGAAGCAAATGAGCCATTAATTTTGCATAGTAGTTTAAGCTGTAAAATTTTACTAAACTTTGAAAATTCATAACTAATTCTAGAAAAATCATATTGATGTGATTCCAAGTTCTATAAAAAGCTTATGATATCTATTTTAAAGTAAAAATGTTGATTCACACTTTTACTATTACAATAAATTCCAAATTTTATAGACATTATCATGTTAATAATGAAGCATAAACAAAGAATAAAGAAATTTTAACACCAAAGTATAGGAACATAATAATTTATTATCAGAACATTGTAATTTACAATATATAATGTAATATATCATCTAGTCCTACGTAATGTAATACATAACATAATATGATTCTAAAATGACTTGGACAACATTTCCTCATCAGTTTGTTATTTTATCTCCTTGGCAAAACCAGGGCTTAAAAATGTTAGATATTGGGGTTAGATTTTGACAAAATTTCAGTAATATGACAATTTGTTTTCCAACACTTAATTTCAGTAGCATAACAATACAACCATAGTTACTAAGAATCAAACTTAAAATCATGTTCTATATAATTATGCATGTTCAAACAACCTTCATGATATTCAAAGCATTATTGTAGCAAAACCTCAACTTTGATCCAATATTTCAGCATGACAACTCCTAAAAACATGTTTCTACTAGCATAATGACTATTCTTAATAAATCAAATAGCTGAACTAAAATATAAATGAAAGAAAAGGAAAAGCATATTACCTAAAAATATTTTTAGAACTTTAGAACCTTAGATTACACCTTCTTTCCTAGAGCTTCTCACTCTAACCTCTCTCTTTCTTGAACAAAATTTGATGGCTAAATGGGGAAGAATGAGCTTCTATTTATAGGTGAGCTGAAGACATAAAGGCCCTCAGATTAGATTTTGATCCAATGTCTTTTAATTATTCCATATTAATTTATTTAATTCATCATGTGAGGATTTTATGAGGTTGCCACCTTGCCTTTTTCTAGATGTTTTCAGCTAATATTTTTAACCTAAAAATATATTTGATTTGGTTCTAACATATGTCTAATTTAGATTGAGCCATGTATGTGTTGGAGTCCAAATTGATTTTTGTTTCTTCTCCTCTCAATTTTGCCACTTTCTTGTTTGATCAACCTAAGGAATATACTTTTATGCAATTTGAGCTTTACATATTTCATTCTGGGCCTTAGTTTAGGATATACGGGTTTTTGGGCTCATTTTACCGATTTCGGGTCCAATCTTCCTTATATTGGGTTTTATGATCTAAAATTAATTCAGCAATGTAATTATATATTTTGGGACTTAAAACATTGTTTTTAAATTTCAATATATCCTAATTAGTGACTAATTTCCTCATACAGAGTTAATTAGATCATAATGTCTATTTCTAAGTTCATTTGTTTATTACTGTCATAACTAGAGTCATATCAGTTATCTATTGCTAAAAAATATTTCGATTGTCTAAAATGAATCTAGACATGTTATTGAGTCATATCCAGTTTCTGATGAATTTAGACTTGATATTAAACCACATACATTTTCTAATTCGCCGATTAGTCCAATTATTCATAGATTGATTCTATGGCTATTTAAACTCCGTAGAAAAATCCAATGTCTCATTCTGAGTCATAATATATATGGGTTTCCTAATATAGACTTATTTTCCATTTTTTAGAAATTTCTAAATTATAGAACTTCGATAATCTTTTTTGTCTAACATATGTATTTTCTGGTTTTGCTTATTAGAGGATGATTTCTGGGGATTATTTTTCTGACTATATTCCTACAATCGATACTGTCAAACACTACACAGATAATTTGTTTGAAAAAATGACATCTATGTCCCATTATTTTGTCTTTTATTCTTTACTACATCAATTTTCACTTTGACCCCCATGACTTTACTTTCTTTGCAATTTGGTCCATAAGTACTACTACTATTATTACCATGTTTCCCAAGGTATAGAATTTCAACCTATAGCTTCACAGGATTTCTGATATCATACAACACACATTCACAGTTGACTATTAAGTCAAATTTTATCTAGATTTGTATATAATGGCATATGAAATTTTAAATGGTCGAATTTTTAAACAGTATATCCAATTTATTTAGTTCTAGTTAAAGGTTCCATATGATTTCTAATGTCATATAATGCATGTTCATAGTTTAACCAAAATCCAACTAGAAATATAGATACAAAGCATGTGAAATTCAAGTTATGTTATGAGTTCTATAATTAGTGAAAATCATAATGTTACACCCTAACCCCAAATGCATTAGGATTTTGTAAAATTCTCCATGGCATTTTAGCCATCAAAACATCATTAAATCCCATAAAGTCTCTAATCCCGGTTCCATCTGTTAGGTTGACTGGTCACCCAAGAGGGGGGTGAATTGAGTTATGTAAGATTTTCGCTCTTTTGGATCATAACCCAATTTCACTAAGAGTGCAGCAAAACAAGGATAAATAGAGAGAGTTGTGTGCAGCAACTGAATAGAGAAGATGAAGAACAATACACAATAATTTATACTGGTTTAGCCCAACCACTTGACCTATATCTAGTTCCCAAGCCACCTTTTGAAATTTTTCATTATATCCCACAGGTTTGATCTGGGCACCTTTGAAACCTTAGTACATTCCCACAAGTTTTAGTAGGCACTTGTGAATCTACTCTTCCCACACCCTTACAAGATGTGTAAATCCCTTAGTGTTTCTCCACACTAAGATTCTATCCAGAATATGTAGAAAGAAATGTTTATAGAATGAAAACTCTCTTGAAGAGTAGATAATATATTGAAAGTTCACTCTATTGAGGTGTGTTTTTCAAACAATGCTATGATAGAAAGATTTTACAAATGGTTGCAGTATTTTCGCATAAACACTCTTAAGATCGTTACCTATAAGTTCAAATGATGTTATATTTATAGTTTTGTAGTGTAATTAGACGTTAGACACAAGATCTAACCGTTAGAGACGTTACCAAACGGTTACTCTGCAAAACTAGCCGTTTACTAACCACATTTAATGTTTTTGACATTTCAAAATTCGAATTTTGGATGTCAACAGACGAATTTTGAAGAGACAGTAAGTTAAACTTTTTAGTGTTGAACTTCGAAGTTCGTCTGTTTAAAGCTCAAATTATAATTTTCATCTTGACAAATGTTTCTTTGTTGGAACATACGAATTTTCAAGTTTAAAGTTCTTTTGGTAAGTGTGAACAGTTATTCCATATTGTTATAGTGCATTCGAAGTTCGAATTTTGGTTCCCAAAATTCATCTGACAGTGAGCAACTCAATATGACACAAGTTTTTCTTTTCGAAATTCAAATTTTGGATGTGAAAATTTGTCTGTTGGCTGTTCCAGAAGTATTTCTGTGTTTTTGGATATTCAAAATTTGAATTTTTAAAGCTAAAATTTGTCTATTATACTTGAAGTTCGAATTTTAGAAGCCAAAATTCGTTTGTTAGCTTTTCTGGAAGTATTTTTACATTCTGGTGTTTCAAAATTCAAATTTTGAAAGCTAAAATTCGTCTGTTGGACCTGAAGTTCGAATTTTGAAAGCCAAAATTCATCTGTCAATGGCAAGCTCAACTTTGCACGAAGGTTCTCTTCAAAATTTGAATTTTGGAGGTCCGAAATTCGTCTATTGCAGCGGAACCTATGTAACTTCGAACTTTACACTATAGACAGTTTTACAGAAGCTATAACTCTCTTATTTTAACTCCAAATTAAGCAAATGACCTATGGTTGGAAAGCTCTCAATGTCTACTTTCAAATGAAATAAATTTCACTTTAAAATAAAACTTATTTTGTGAGATATGATCAAAATAATGATAAGAGGTTAAAACTAAAAATTCATATTTCACTACTCAACTTTAAATAACCATAACTTTTTCATATGATCTTTATTTTGAGTAAAATAACCTTTTTTTGAAAAACTTATTAAGTCTAGTTTTATATGAAATAAGTTTTAGATCAAAGCCATATGTATTTTGAGAGATATATTAAAAATACTAATCAAAAGTCAAACTCTAAATTCTTGAAAATCAGATTTCACTAATTATGTTTGACTCGAAATTCGAATTTTAACACTTGAAATTCGTCTGTCAGAGGTAATATCTCTGGAACTTCAAATTTCAGTCAGCAAAGTTCATATTTTCACAAAGTATACGAACTTTGACTTCTCAAAATTCGTCTGTCATCAGAGTTTTTCAAATCTAACTTATGTTAACATCAGACTTACTTAATCTAACTCATTTAAAACATATGGTAACAAGATTAAGTAATTTTCAAAGATTAATCCCACCTCAAAACCTAAGTGAAAATAAAATATACCTAGTGACTAGGTCTTCAAATGTTGAGTTCCACTTCCACTTGATCATTTCATTCTTGACATGTTCCCTTCTAATATTTCATTTTTGGAGCATCCTTTCTTTTCTTCGTTTTTGAGTGAGACATGATATTGATTTTCATTTCTGTATTCTAATGCTCACTCTTCTTACCTTGACCAACCTACATTTAATATATTACACTTACAAACCAAGTAGTTAGTCCAGTTTATATATCCAACTTATATTATTCATTGTAAAAGTACAGTGGATATATTTACACATATCATAATATATGTATTATAACCATAATTAAATACATACTAATATGTATTTTACTTCTTTAAGAAATATTATATATGTCAGATACATATAATGCATTTGTTCCTTATTACTCTATATTTGTCATTATCAAAACTTATATTATACTAAATTTTACACTATCATCCTTTTTGGCATTGATAAGTGTCCTCCAAGACTTCCAATGTATCTTCCCACCTATCTCATCATTCTCCCAAAAGAAATTAACAATTAAACTATCCAACTCCATACAAGTTTTTCAAATTCACAATACACAAAACAATGAAACATATTGCTCACTTACTTTTATGCATCAAATTAAAGACTCTTATGGCAATGTGGAAGAACAACAGCAAAGAAACCAATCTTACCAAATTGCTAATGGATATTATTTATGCATTTTTTTTTTGTGAGTGTCGATGGTATCTACCAAACCCAATCATCTGCCATATGTGCTAGGGTTTTGTTGGCTATTTATGAATGTTTTAATATATATTATTTGTTACAAGTAACAATAATTAATTATGTAACTATATGACCAAATAAAAAAATATATTTTTATAGATAATTTATTATTTTTATTTTTAATATTTATTACTATTATTAATAAAATAAATATTTAAAATAAAAAATACAAATTATATTAATTTATTTTTAAAAATTGGCCCCAAATGGATTATTTCTTTTTTTTTTAATAAAAATCTTCTATTTCCCATGTAAAATAAATTGCCATATAGAATAAATAAAATAAAACATAAAAAAAGTTAACTCTTTATTATAAAAAAATCCTAAAATCTGATATCATAAATATCATTATTACTATTATTATCATCATTATAAATTATAAAAAAAACAGATAATGACTAAACTATTCATAAACTGAAGTCTGAATACCGGATCATGGACACCCGTACCCGAACCAGTGACCCGTAGAGTGCAGTAGGACTTTTTTTTTTTAGGAATGACAGTTGAGGACCAAAATTTTAAATTAAATACAGTAAAAGATCTTGTAATTTTTTTTACTATTGAACATCGCGAATTTACTACTGGCTTGTTCTGTATTTACTACTGAAAGACCTGCAAGATCCTTTACTATATTTAATTCAAAATTTTGATTCTTAAATGTCTCTCTTTTTTTTTTTTTGACCAGTAACCAAATTGACAGCAGAAACTACTGCTACCTCTCGCTCGTTTCTCGCCCCTAGTTCGCCGTTTCAACGAAGCCCCAGCAATCTAATATTCTCATACTTGGTGTCTCTTTCCATCTATGGCTTCTTCTCTCTTCTGCCCATTCTCTGCTCCCACCCTTCCCCTTATCGACGACTCTACTTCTAAATCCTCCTTCCTTCATGGAACCAAGCTCTCGTCTTGTGGCCCCCCTTTTACTGCACGCGCGAGTCGAAGCGTCTCTCAAAGGGGTTATAGGTCTCCTTCTGCCATGCCCCTCAATCATATTCCCAAACAATTCAGGGAAGAAAATCTCAAGGATGGATGTGAGTAATTGCGCCTTTCTTCATTCTCGCAGGAACCCATAATTTAATTCCATCTAGACTCGTTTATTTTTGTTTAATTTCCTTCTTTGTGGAAGATATTGTATACCCTGGAAAATGGAAAAGCCCTGAAGTACTTGTGATTTTACGGGCAGCATGTAAATAAACTGAAGAAGCTGAAATTTGGAATGATATTGTCTGCGTGAGTTAGATTTTTTTTTTTTAGCTCAGCATGTATTTGGAGCTAAAGTAAGTAAAGGCATCGAATCTAGTTGTGTGTACGTGTAGCATTAAAATTAATTTTTCGCTTCAAGTTTTATTGCCAGCTGAAGTTAACACGTTAGAATTATGGATAGCTTATAGGTGAGAATATTTGATTTGTTGAGTGTAGATGATGTGATCTCTTCTTTTCTAAAATTTTGATGAGGTTTAAGTTTAAGCTTGCTGGAAAAGCCAAGAAATCTGGTGTCTGACTTTGACCTCCATCTTCCATTTTATTTAGTGATGGACAATTACAAGAATGCACCTCGCTATCTATATGGTCTTACTCCATCACAAATGGACATGTTCATGACAGAAGATAACCCTGTCCGGAAGCAGTCTGAAAGAGTTACAGAGGTTTTCATCCTTTGCTTCCTCTTGATACTATATAAGTTGCTAAGATGTTATAATGACAAATTATTGCTTACCGGGGGTTGATTTTGCCTTGTCCCCATTTTTCCTATCATTGGCATATTCAATTGTCCAGTGGCATTCTTAATTTTAACCATTGTAATAGGAGAGTATCTCATCTGCCAAAAACTATCTGGATAATGGAGGGATGTGGAGTTTTTCTGGCATGGGAGATATGAGCCCTGCACAATGCAGTATGAGTGTTAGTATGTATCGGGGAGGAGCCAGGGGATATGGAAGACCTAGAACTGCCCCACCGGATTTGCCTTCTTTGCTCTTGGATGCTCGAATCTGCTATCTGGGGATGCCGGTAAGCTGTTTTGGTAATCTCTTATTTCAACCTGGCTTGGTGCTCATAGGCCCATTAGCTACTTCTGAAATCCGTCACTAGCCTCTCTCTCTCTCTCTGTATCAACATTTATCCTGTTCATCTTCAGATTCCTTGTTCTGACTTTTGCAGATAGTACCAGAAGTAACAGAACTTCTTGTTGCTCAATTTATGTGGTTGGATTATGATAACCCTTCCAAACCCGTATATTTATATATTAATTCATCTGGAACTCAGGTAAAGTGAAAGCCAGTGTTTTCATGTCTAAATTTTTCCCTTGCTTGAAATGTTGATTTATGTAATTGGATTTCCCTTATTCCACTTAGGATGATAAGATGGAGACTGTTGGATCAGAAACTGAGGCATATGCGATAGCAGATATGATGTCAGTAAGTTGTTTATCATGAACCACATGTCACTTGAATACCACACCGATGGCTTTAATTTGGTTGATTTCTTTAAGCTCAGCCTTCTAACTCATGCCTCTTTTTTATGTAACTACCTGAAGTATGTTAAATCAGATGTCTATACTGTGAATTGTGGAATGGCATATGGTCAAGCGGCAATGCTTCTGTCACTTGGAGCAAAGGGTTTTCATGCTGTACAGCCAAATTCATCCAGTATGCCTCATATCTCTTCAATATCTTGAAATTTTTACCTGATCACTAGCACTCAATCATTATGACTTCTTGGGGCATAAGGCAAATTTGCTGTCTGTTTCTGTTAGAACCTTCTAACTGTGGACAGTGATCCATGACTTTAGAATCTACTATTTTAAATTATATTTTTACAATAAATCATTCTGGTTTCATATGGAATCCTTCGACCAAATGGCAACTGATCCTCCTGTTAACCCATTATTTGCTTGAAGATCGGTTTGATAAGTTCTAGGTCATGCAATGGCTTTGGTTTCTTTTCAACTTGGCCATGGAATGAAAGCTGCTATAAAGGGGCGGATTTTTATTTAAGCCTATATTTCCTTGTTTATGTTATCATATGATTTTGGGTTTCATTTTTTACTGAGGCACAATTTAATCTAATATCTTGAAGTTTTAGGCTCTTTTTGGCTCTTCAACTTTGGTATCTATTGTAGACATACCTTCTTGTCAGCATCATGAAAAGTGAGTTTAGATTAAAGAAATATTGATATTAAATCACGATTGAATTGTATGCAAAGCCATCCGTATTAGCTGATTCAGTTAGTTTCCTTCTCCATTGTGTGTTAACTAGCAAGATTGGACACAGAAATGGGATGTGAACTGACATGAACATGGCTACACTTCAAAAGTTGAAGCGTGTCATGTAGTGTTTTGTAAAAGTTTCAAGACGTGTGTGTTACAATTTACAAACACATTTCTTTTTTCTAAGTGTCTTTGCTTGATAGGTTATAGTATTCTTGAGGCTAGGGAAAACTGTGCTGAAGACCAGTCATAATAACATGTGCCCGTGAAATACTATTTTGTTTCTTTCTTATCATTATTTGGAAGTGTTAAATAAATTAGATAGAATTTTTATGGTGATTTTGTGCTGATAGTGATGTATGATTTCATGCAATGCCCTTGCCTTACTGTGGCTTCCCAACTGTTATCTATTGCAGCAAAACTATATCTTCCAAAAGTAAGCAAATCAAGTGGTGCTGCGATAGATATGTGGATTAAGGTACCACTTATCTATGTTTTCTGTCTGCCTCCTTATAACATTAATTGTTTTTTGAAACCTGGGTTTTATTATATATATTGGCAATGAAATACCCACAGGCAAAAGAGCTAGAATCGAACACCGAGTATTACATTGAGCTGTTGGCAAAAGGAATAGGGAAGCCTAAGGAAGAACTTGCTAAGGAAATCCAACGGCCTAAATATTTTCAAGCTCAAGAAGCAATAGACTATGGAATTGCTGACAAAATCATCGACTCAAGGGATGCTGCATTTGAGAAGCGGGTAAGTTTTCATTACTATTCATGTTTATGCTGTAAATCTACATTGCATAAGTACTTATTATAACCTTCTGCATCAGAATTATGATGAAATGCTGGCTCAATCAAGAGCTATGAGAAGACAAGCTGGTGGCCCTACCCAGGCGGCGGCTTCAGGATTTAGGTAAAACCATGGAATGGTAGTTTAAAAAAGCATGGTCCTTGTTAATGATGCTTCACATGCAATGCTTTTCTAAGGCTGTGGGTTTTGGTGAAATGTAACTCACTTCTATTTTTTATTTAACGAAATTTATAGCATGTAAAGTCTGTTTTTTTGTAATGTATTATGCTTCCTGAATAACTTCACTATAAACTATGAAAGAAAATTGAGCACCTAGATGACGCTTAGTTCATTCTCTATGTACTTGAAAGAAATAAACCCGAGTCTAGTTGGACTTATTTGTCAACAAAATTTAAGCAGTTTTTAAATTTTTGATAAACAATTTAGAATGTTAAATATCAGCTTCTTCAATACAAACTTGACAAAAATATTTAAACATTCTAGTAGTGCTCAGTTTTTTTTTAAGTTTTTTCCCACATGTTTTGGATATGCTAAATAATTTAACAGCACATATCATGAGTTTTGTTATTATTTCTCAACCGATAACCTTGAACACGAAACTTGGTCAGAGTATGGCCAAGAGTAGAAAATCCGATATTTCTGTGATTGTGATTCTCAATTTCGGCAATTATTGCACCAGGAAGCTAGTTTTCCTTCAATTTCTAGAATCTTTTACTCAATCCAAAATACATGCACGGAAATGTAATCCTTGTATGGGGTGTGTTATTTTTGTGGATGTGTTATTGGTATGAAGAAAAGTACCTTTACAAGTGAGGATCACCCTAGACTACAATTCTAGTAAGAGAAAAAGCCTGCACAAGTTTAAGAGGAAAGCAGGCTGAGAAAATGTAGGAGCCACAATGGAACTTGAATCTGTGTGCTTGAGTTCTGGGTTTCCGAATGGAACTTGACGTGTCGTGAACTATGTATGTACAGACTACCGATGGAGATGAACGAAGAAAATCCTTGTTAAAGAATGACCTCAGGAATCAAGCCGGGTATTGGGATAAACTGTAGGCCTTCGCCTGACCTCTATATCATTTACACTGCGCACGTAGATAGCATCTGGTGCATGGCTGCAAAAGAAAACAAGGTTAAAATTTGTCCTGAGAGAGAGGGAGAGAGAAAAGAGGAGGGGCGGTGGTAGAGAGATCTTACAGTATATCTCCAAACTCAAATGTGTAACTTGAGGCAACCGCCAGGAGGTTTCCATCCCTGCTAAATGAAAGTGCAGCAATGCTGGCTGGATATTTTGGGTACTGGAAGAGGAAACGTTGTTTCAGTAGTTGGATGCATAAATATAGGAAAACTTTGACTGACCAATACCATGATGGAAGGCAAAGAAAGAAAGAAAAAGAAAACCTGGCACAACTTCTTCTTGTTGTCTCCATCCAATATATTGACACAGCAATCACAACCTCCCGTGGCAAATGTACCATATCTGCACGTAAATTGTTCACAGTGTGCTTTGTTAAATAAATTATCAAGTCAACGTTTGAGTTGGTAATCCTAGCGCACACAACAAAGTCCAATTCCATATGCCATTTAAAGAGTAATTTCAAAAACTTTGATCGCCGTGATTGATATGAGACTACTGACAGTAAGACAGAGAAACAGGTAAGTTAGTCAGCATATATGAGTTTGGCTGATTATTTAATATGATATGACACAGATTTATTACCTGCCAAGAACATGCATAAATCTTGAAACAGTTGCAATGCTCTTTTACGTCATACCATGCAAGCTTTTAATTCCTTAAACCATCATGGCCAATCCCATCAATATCGTTTAAGCATGAAATAAAACGTCAATGTTTTGCGAGGAGAAATATACCTGTACATAAGTAAGAAATTTCTACTTTTCTGTCCCAATATATGGTATCGACGACTGTGATGTGCAAACATGACTCATATCTAAAGGCTAACTTTACTATCCCACTCTGAACAAATATCTGCTTTACTCTCTTTGATGTGTCATGTTGAATTAAGATGATAAAAACTATTAAGTTGACCAAGAATAATAGAATACTTACACGGGGTGGAATGCAATGGTATTTACAGGGTAGAGAGCGATCCTTCCATCTGCTATTTGTCTGTGTCTGTGACACTGAAAAGTGAATCTGCACGAATCTCAGAATTCAATAAAAGTACTGAACATTTAATTCCCAGTGGGAGAAAAGGCAAACATGGAGAGAGGAAAAAAAAAAGGAAATACCTTTTCGCGTGGCCAGCCTCAGAGGGATCAAAATATTCCATTGCAACCCCCCCTTCGACAGAACTAAGCGCATATCCTGCATCAAGTAGTAGTTAAAGTTTGCTTATCATCAAATCAAATCCAGATTCAGGAACACAATTTGCCTAAGCAGGCCAAATATCCTATATGAAAAAAGTTCTTCAATAATAACTCTTTCATGCCTTTGTGAATATTTATCATGAACAACACTTAAAGCACAGGGATAAGCAAAAGTAGACCTGTTGCGGAAAGCCCAGAAGCTTGAGTTATATATACCTGTACCATTTGGGTAACAGCGCACACATCTGGTTTGATGCTTCAATGAAGATCGCCTTCGTTGCTCAGGTTCAGACATATTCCTCAAGTCATAAACATTGACATGTCTCCCTGCTGTTGCTACAACTAGACGATATCCAGCAAGAGAAAGAGAGTACACGCGCTCAGGCACCGAAAATGCAGTAGCAGGGGTGTGATCTTTCCCACTGGCACGTCTAGGGTCCCAACATTTGATAGATTTATCCCAGCTACCAGTGATTAATAGTCCTAAAACGACAGACAAGATAGAACGTGTCATCTTCCACCAAAAAAGACAAAAATGGATATACTGAACTGCATCTGTTCTAGATAGTAATTTGGTAAGGGTGGTTTCCATTCTTTCCTTCTTTCTTTTTTGATAAACAAAGAGAGTAACAGATACAACTACATCTGTGGGAATAATGATCCCATTCTATCTTGCTGCAACAGGGAACGCATCAGCCACTTGGTTGGCGTCACGTGGGACCCATTAAAGGGATACCTCCCAATCCCTTTGAAGCATTCTTCGAATTTTGAGCATAACATTTGTGAAGCCATGAGTACTTCCCGAATTGCAAACCATTTGAATGTTTATTAATAATTGTCTGAGCATCAGCCAGCCTCTAAGATGAGATTTCACCACATTGTCCCTAGGTTCGAATCTGGGCTTCATAACACAAAAAAAACTGCATCTGGTCTCTTTCTCAACTCATAGTTAGAGAAATTAGATTTATCAAAGGCCCCAGCCCGTTTAACATGTAAAAAAGAATGGTTTAGCAGCTTGGTTTAAAATGGGTCAATTTGGGCCCGATCTGTTCTAGGCCTTGGATCGGCCTGTTTCTTTCATTCTTTCTTTTTTAAGAAAACTTCTCCCTTACCTCATTTTTTCTGTAAAGTAACAGAAAAAAAAAAAACATGACATAAAAATAATTTTCATCATTCATATCATGTCTAAATTTTGATCATTTATATCATATATCATATCAAAAGACATTAATTTTTAGAACATTTCTCGGGAATTCTATAAAAAAAACACTTCTATGGAATATAGTGATCTCTCTTGACATATTTTGATATATATATATATATATGAAAATATTCCATTTCAATTTATTTATAATTATGAAATATAATTAATTTTATACAGTACAAGAATAAGATAAATTTTGCGTGATGACGATGAATAGAATAGAGTTTAAATGAAGATTATAACATCATTGAATTGCAATTTATAAGAACTAGGAGTAGGGTGGTGTGTTTAAATTATAGTTTGAATTATCACTTGTTTTTGAATTATAGTATGGATTATGAGTAGTGTGTTGGAATTATTTGTATGAATTGCTTTGTAATTTTGTATGACTATAAGCAAAAATATGTAGATGAGAAGATTTTTTTCTTAAAAAAAATTTGTAGTTGAGTAAATTTTTTTAAAATAAGGGCCAAGCTTTATAATAGTTGGCCCATTAAAAAGGGTTGATCCATCCCATCCAGTATAGTATTAGGCCCATTACGGGCTAGCATATTAATTTAGGCTGGGTTAACTCTTATTCCAAGCTATTGAGCCATGTTCAAGTATGAATTTATATAACACTAGGAGAAGCAATATCTTGGTTGGGAACTTAATAACACTAATTAAAGAATGATTAAAAGTGGTAGTCCACTTTTAGGAGAAGCAACCACTTTGGATTGTATCCTCTAGGGGCTTTTAATCATTCCAAATATTATAAGCTAGATAGGGGCTTTTAAAAAATATCCTAATCATTTAGTCCACTCAGTTTTGGGAAGCAAACAAGAAAAAATTATGGCTTATAATCCAAATCTTCAGGAGAAATATATTCAGCTACTATGACTTTACGACAAAATCACACATTTGGTCTAGTTTCTGAGAAGAAGCACAAAAATAACATGCATGTAAGGCATAGAAGAATAAGAGTATCTAAATATAATAGGTAAAAATATAAAGCAGGTTATAAGCAACGGCAAAAAGAATATTTACAATTCTGTTACCAAAAAGTTGTTTTAAAATGTATATATGTCAGCAGGATAATTTTAATAATGAAACTGGACTCTGACAGATGAAGCATGGAGGTATACAACCCAGCAACCTCTATCAACTTCAGCAATTAACTATCTACCTGTAAATGGCATCAAACAGAATCTAACAGTCAAAAGAAGATTTTACACTGAAATGTATTTCTGTTATAGTAATGTCACATTGGTATGTGGACACAGAAAAATATATAGCACTGGAAGAACGCCCTATGGCAACCAGAGAAAAAAGCAGCATATAATCAAACAAAACACAAAAAAGATAAGGAATCCAAAATTACAATTCACCAGCTACCCAAATAGTTAATAACTTAGGAATTCTGTGAAAGAGTTGGACCGTGCATATTGTCCATTACAATATAAATAAATGATAAGACCCATGTCCTAGACTTTCACAAGTACAGATTATACCTTATCCATAACTCACGCAACAAAATTAGTCCATCAAAGTATTGTTGAAGTACTCAGCAGTATCCATATATAATTGATATTAGTTATTGGAATTGCTTAATTAAGTACGCATTAATTTAAGGTTCATTTTACTCATGGAACAGTATCATGGATGAACTTTCAGAGAAGGAAACAATAATCAATTATGATAACTACAATAACGGACCTGATCGATAGGAGTACTCGACACAACGGACAGGTTCATCATGGCTTCCCAGAATTATCTCTGTATTATGGGTGAAATGGAGTCTGTAAAATGAGGATCATATTGTTATGTTTGATTATCGAATGATGGTAAATACATTACTGGCTGGACCTAAACTACGTAGGTGCAATCACATTCTTTGAATAACAACTCGAACTGCAAACTAAATTAAGCTCAACCAAAACGATAAAGACAGCATTGCAACTCCACAATTGAGCCATGTTCAAGTATGAAATATATATATATATATATATATATGAAAGCGGAATTTGACAAAAATTAAGGTGCAAGCCATCATATGAGTGGCAGAAAAAAATACGATGTAAAATCACGGTGACAAAATTAGGTTGTGAGTATCAAGGAGGTCCGTTTCAGAATCATCGTCATATCAGTTGAATATGATGTAACACATCGATTTGCACTACTGACAAGACAAGACTGGCTAGAAGAAAGAGGCATCAGGGACGTTCATAAAGTGTAATAGTACTATCTTAAGCATATTGAATTCGCCCACGGCAGTGCTATTTGATGGCAATAAAAATTACAGTAATCAACCGTAAGCTACGAACCAGCCCCTGATCATTTCACGCAATTTGTCGAGAAACAAGCATAAAATTCGAAAAGAAACATGCTCACCGCCTCACTATTTTATCGCCTCCGGCGCTGAAACACGACGAATCGTCATGGAAACAACAGTCAAGCACAGGTCCTCCATGTATGAACTCTCCTAGGAGTACATCCTCCCATGCATTGTACAACCGCACCCTCTGATTAGACATCCGATGCGAGGCTGAGTGTTATATGGTAGAAAGACTAAGCCCAAGATTCAAAAAGAAGGATAAAGAAATGGAAGTGAGGAGGAGGAATATACCTTATCCCATGAGGAGACAAGAAGGCGATCACCGTAGTTAGAGAATCGAAGGTTTGAGATGCCGTCGGACGGCGGGTTTGATAACTCTCGCCCCAGCGGTGGAGGCGGGAGGACAGATGTCATGGCGTGATTGGTCGACTATCGCTGGTTCGTTAGGTTTTTCGTTTAGACACAACAGAATTACAGAGAAGGGAGGGAAAATGGGTTTCACATTGGATTGCAAGGCGACGCGAATGAGAAGAATTTAAATGAGAGATTATAGATAAAAAATAAAACTATAAATTTATTACAAAATAAAATTTATTACTAGTATTTTTCCAATTTTATTAATTAAATTTTTTTTATAATTAATTCTGGTTCGTAAATGTAATTTCCCAATTTAAATTCAAGCAGGGACAATGCTGGAATGCTGCAAAACGCAACGTCGTTTACGTCATGACTACTGGACCCAAAAAATTCCGTAGGCCCAATAATTTCGTAGTCCAACCCGTGTAGCTTTCTTTTTTTTAAAAAAAATTGGTCGCCGTTCCGGGGTGAATTGGACAAAGCAACTGAAACGGATCTTAATTCTTAATGGCAAAGCAAACATGATAAACAGCAAACTCAGATTCAGTGAGCGAAGTGGGATGAGAACTCTGACTATGTTGATTCGATAGTGAACTTGGCTTCAATTGCTAATTTTCTTTTCAAATTAAGCTGAATTGGTTTGAAGGTTTTTTTTGTTGGATTGTCGCAGTCAATTCAATGGTGGTCTGCAAATGTCGCAAGGTTTTTGCCTCTCATTTTATTTCAATGTTTTTTTTTTTATCGAATTCTTTTTTTTACTTTGAATTCTGCTAGGGCAGTTATGATTGATTCGTTCGCTGGGTATATATTGATCGGATTTGCATCATAATTTCATGTAATGGGGGATCTATGCGCTTTTGCATTCGTTTGGTTAATGCGTGTTGTAATAGGGTGCTTGATGCCGCTTTACTCTAGGCATATTGTTGTATGTTAGTTTGGTTTCAAGCTTGGGAGTGCCTTGATGGTTGGCGTTAATTCCTTCTTACTAACGGATTTGGTGGGTTGTCTTCGGTGTTTAGGCTACTAAATTATATTGCTTCGTGCACGAAGTTCCTGTCTGCGGAGAATGTATCTGTTTCCCGGAGCACCAAATCTGCGTGGTAAATTCACAATTTAGATTGTTTCAGTTTCAAATTAATGCTATCTTGGCCTGGAACTCATGCTTCCTCGCGGTGATCTTCAAATTCAGTTGATTTTGTGTTTTCATAATATTTTGTATTCATATTGTGGTAATAGACTATAGTCTGCCTTTAAATTTTCTTGAAGACTGTATTAAGGCGTAAATCATGAGGTTTTTTATTTGTACTAGGACTCTTGTGGAAAACCAAATTATTGTTGTGCTGAACTTAGAGTTTCTGAGTTTACTCTTTCCCATTTTTCATAGGTTCGGGCATATTCAGAATGGGTTATAGATGGGGAGTACGATTGGCCTCCTAAGTGCTGTCAATGTCAAGCTGTTCTGGATGAGGGGGCTGGATCTCAAACTACACGACTTGGTTGCTTACGTATGTGATTTTCCTTATTTATGTCTTTAAAGGAAATCCTGTTGAAAGTTGAAAACCATGCTGAGTTACATAATATGACTTCATAGATGTTATCCACACAAATTGCTTGGTCTTGCATGTCAAGGGTTTTGCTCCACACACTGCCCCAGCAGGATATGTGTGTCCTGCTTGTTCCACTTCGGTAAGATTTACTTCCAATTACTTCTTTTTCTTCCGTAAGAAGATTTTGGATTAAAACTTGAAAATAGTGGACTAGTGTGGTGTATCCTTTGTAGTGAATTTCTTTATTTTGTCTAGTCGTACTTATACTTAGACTCAAAAGTGGTGTTGGTTAATGTTGTTCAACTTGTTCTATATGTTGATTTGGCTGGTCACCAAGGTACATTGGGTATTGCAAATTTTTCATCTTGTTTAGGCACAACTTAATGTTGTAGAGAAACACTTAGTACAGGGGTGCATAGAGGAGATAATAAAGAGATGAAAGAAAATCAATACACAAGCAATTTATCCTGATTTGGTCTAACCACTTGACCTACGTTCAGCTCCCAAGTAACTTGCTTGAGATTTTTCATTATAACCACAAGTTTAATATGGACACTTGTGAAGTCACAGTACAATCCAGACTCCTTATTTGAGTCTATCTCTCTCCCACACCTTCCTTGGTGTAATTACGAATTCCCTTCAAGGAAATTTTTTTTAAGTAATCCCTCTAGATCATCTAGAGAATTCTTTCATAGAGAAAATATCAATACGAAAGAAATGCTCTCTTAAAGAGTAGATAAATACGCCGAAACTCAAAGTGTAGTTGAGAGTACTTGATTGATAAATAAATCTGTTGGAATAATAAAACAATTTCAGAATATCATTCTCTCTTCTCTCAACTTAAATTAGACTCTATTTATAAGTGAAAGTAGTCAATTAGCGGTTAGGCACAATTAACTAATCGTTACTTTGAAGAATTAGCTGTTGAACTAGCCTCTGCAAGCACTTTATCAAGATAATCAATTATACTATGAAAGTTTAATCGATTATGGTGTGATTCAAGACTATTTCCAGTAATATATCCACAATAATTGAGTTTAGTTTAAGTCAATTGATTAAGTTTAATAACAAAGAAGAAAGTAAGTTTATCAATTAATTGAGTCAAGAATAATCAGTCGTAAAGGAATGTGGAAGGTTATGAAATCTAACTGACTATATTTGAAGAAGTAACATGTTATCGAAGAATAAAATGAATGAGAAATACTAGGATAACAAGTTACATTTGAAGATATAACAGATTGTAGTTGGGTACGAGTGATTTTGGAAAAGAATTCCGAGGTAACAGATTACATTTTAAAGTGTAACAGGTTATATGAAGGAATATAATCGATTATAAGGCAAGAGTAATCGGTTAGAGCGCTAAACTGAAGTATATCAGAAAGGAACAAACACGATAATTGATTCTTTTAAGAGGTTAATCGATTATATCAGAAGAGAGGAAGGCTGCACTAACATAACATCTGATATTAATCGATATAATTGATTAGGGCGCCAAACAGAGGTAAGTTGACTTAAGTTAGATATGCGATAATTGATTACTTTGCTTAATGTAATTAATTATATCAGAAAGAAAGCACAAGATAAAAATAAACAGCTGGTATAACAAGTTATGTGGCCATAGGTAATCGGTTACTTTTCTAACATTTTGAAAACTCACAGAAATGAAGGAATGAATACTCAATTTGATTTCTAAACTTAAAATCTTCAATGATATTAAAAGAGATGTTTTAAAATTATTTGGAAAACCTTTTAAACTCAAACATCCTCAACTACTTACATTCAAACTCAAAGACTAAGACCTTGAATCTTGATCTTTCCATTTAAGCTCTCAAGCTCTTTTTCTCCAAAACTCCTTTTTCTTGAAAGTCTTTACTCCACTAATTGAATCCATAATTTATGTTCTTCTTCTTGTTTTAACTACATAAGAAATTCATATTAAGTCTAGGAGTTAGTCAAATTTTTTCTCAAATAATAAACATGATATAAAAGATATAAATAACATCAAATAACCATATCTTACAAACTTGTTACTCTACTATTTGACATTATCAAAACTAATTATGTTGGTTACTAGACCTAACACTATATGCCTTGAATATCAATATAAATAATAAAGTTTATAGGAAGATGCATCATTTATTAGTTATGAATAGTGTGGCTCACCTCAATTATCTACAAAAGGAGGAATAGAAAGGCATGTTTTTTCTTATTTGTTGCTTTCCTTTATTGGTTGCTTTCTTAGTATAAATTTCTTAATAATTAAGAACTAGAATGAAACTCCTGGAAACCCTATTTGTATTTAGGCTTTGTTTGGAAATATTCTAACTTTTGAAAAGCTGCTAAACTATAGATGCTAAGAAAAAGCTGTAGTTTAGATTGTGCAAAATAAATCTTTGGTCAACTTTTTATAAAAGCCACTTTTAGGAGCAGAAATTTGATTGATAGGGTGTTTGATTTCAAATGTTGCTGTAACATGTAAAATCAAAATAATAAACATTATGCTAATATACCTGGAAGAACTTTATTTTGTACTGCCAAAAGATGGTAGAGAAGCTTATTATCTACATGCAATAAATATTTGATATAAAAATATGTTTATATTTTTTTATTAACTCAAGACTTAATTACATACATCATTTTAGACATTCTAAATTTTTAATAGTTACAATTGCTTGTAAAATTATTCCCTATTACTGTGCCTTATTAAAAGCATCTGAAGAAGAGCTATTAAAAAAAAAAAAAAGATCTGTGCCTTTTTCTGATAAAAATGTTAGGAGTAAGAAGCCACATCATTCCTCAATGAAAAAAGCTTTATGTATCCTTCAAAAATCAAAATTATTTATTAATGGTTTGTCTTTGGAGACTGACATGAAAGTAATTGCTAGTCAAATAGAAGTGTCCTGTGATTAAAAAATAAACTTTGTTAGCAACATGTTACTTGTTTGTATATGGTAATTTTGTTTCAAAATCATTCCTTTACCTTTTAGAGCTTCCTCCATGTACTTGCATTGCAGTTTTTTCATCTTTAATTTTTTCTTGTAAATGTGGTCAAGTTTCATTTTGTGCATGCAGTTATGGCCTCCCAAAAGTGTGAAAGATTCAGGATCTCGTCTTCATTCCAAGTTGAAGGAAGCTATCATGCAGGTAATGTGTGAAGTTCTTGATAGATTCCTTTATGTCTTTATAAGATAATACTGGGGTAGCTTTCTAACTAAATATAAAGCTACCTCAGAGCAAACTGGGCTGTATAATCATTATGAATATTTCATGGCTACCAGGATGAGAAATGAATTGGGCCTTTAAAGGTATTATAGCTATGAACAAGAAATTAGAATATGACTAACCAGAAATCCTCTAGAATAGTGATAATTCATAATTGATGTAGGGGTTCTGGGTTGGATAGTCTCGAAACTTGTCAATGACCCCTTAAGCTTAACAGCTTAAACTGTTAAATAAAGGACCATAAATAGTTTAATTATGGTTTATTTTTTTGAACAAATACCCTAACACACAAGCCTTTTGTGCTTGACGTGTGAACAAGGCACAGACCTGCCCCACTGTGTGCTAAAGCATAACCTTAATTGGGAAAATAGGGAGTGGTAAGGAGTTAACCCCTGATCACTTGGAAATACAAGCTTTGGCATCTTGTCAGGAACTAATTCATCCAAAATTTTGTTATTGAGTGAAGCTCCAATAGTGGTTTTTTTACATTCTCTTACAAGACTAAAAGGAACATGAAATATTGTTGGGCATCAAGAGTTTCTAGTTTAACGAGTTATCAAACCAATCACAAAATTTATATTTTTTTTACTGTAATTGTTAAAGGCATGTGGCACAATGCAGCTGAGTATCTTGTGTTGTATTTCATGGTTTTAGTTGAGCCATATGACACTCATGGCATTGCAAATTTTAATTGATGTTGCATGGCATGTGCTGCATGAATATAGGACCAGTATATAAGGAGAGTCTTGCCAATCAAAATTGAATGATCTAGTGATTAAGTGTAAATATAATTGGGCAATATTCATCATTATTCATTAGGAAGCTCGTCACTGGAGTCAACATGTCACATTGCTAGAGTCAGCATGGCATATGCTAGAAGTTTAAGTTTCCCATATATAGCAGTTATTTTATTTGTGCATTATTATTAATGGTATTTTTTTTTTTGTGCATTATCATTATTTTTTATTAGATTTATTATAGATGCACTTCTAGTTATTTAGACGTATAATTTGCACATGCTTGAACTATTCATAAACTTGGGCATGACTAGTTTCAGTATGGGGCAGTATCAATTTTTTTTTTTTGGGGGGCAACTTCATGGATCACTGTAGGAGCATTTGGTGCAATCAATTATCATCAAGAAAATGCTCATTTGGAGCCATTTGTTTTCTGATTTCTGAGTAAATGGAGAGTGCAAAATATGTGTTACTAACATGCATGTACGTTTTGGCAGTAAGGTAGGGGCCCTTTTCCTTTGCACCCAGAATTATTTGCCATACCCCCACTGTACCCTTTTTCCCCCTATTAAACTAATAGAATTCTGAATAGATTATGCCTGTTTTTTGTGCAGACTGGTATGGAAAAAAATCTCTTTGGAAATCATCCAGTTTCATTGCCAGTCACAAAATCCTCCAGTCCTCCGCCTGCATTTGATTCAGATCCATTAATGAACAGGGAAAATATTACAAACTCAGACTCAGTAGGAGGATACTCACCTGCAAATGCAGTGGGACCTTCTACAGTTTCAGTTACAGATATTGTGGAGATAGATGGGCCTACTCCGGCAGCAAATTTTATGAATGCTTCAAGTCCGACTGCTGTAAGAGGGTTTTGCTTTCAGTTATTGCATCCAAATATAAAATGTTTTCTTCCCTCTTAATCTATATTGCATTTATCAGTCCTTTACAAAATTAAATGTGATTTCTTTTCTTGTTTTTTTACCAGTGAGTATTTTATCTTATTTCATCCACTCTATGAACTGATAATTTTGGTTCTCATTTTTGTAAATGATTCAGCCGGGTGCTACTACAAGGAAGGGCTCACTCCATGTTGACAAGCAAAATTCTGAAGTTCCTTATTATGCTGATGATGAAGATGGGAATCGTAAAAAGTACACAAGGAGAGGTATATGTTCTTTATGGAAATATTAGCTTTTTCAGATTTGTGAATAATGATAGAACATATTCATGTGCTGGATTTGTAGCATTCCTTTAATGTGTTTAGAAACTTTCCCACCTTTTTTCCGTTTGAATTTCTATTATCTTGTTATGTGCAAATTAGCTTGTCTTGTTCAATTTACTAATTCAACCTTTCAATATTTGTGTGTGTAGGTCCATTCCGCCATAAGTTTCTTAGAGCATTGCTTCCTTTCTGGTCTAGTGCTTTACCTACACTTCCAGTGACTGCACCTCCGAGGAAAGATGCACCAAATGCGAATGAAGTCTCAGAAAGCCGTACACGGCATCAAAAATCATCAACAAGGGACCCAAGGAAAATTCTTCTCATGATTGCCATTATGTATGTTACTTGCATAGCTTCCTATATTTATTAACTAGATACACACCTCCCGTTGGGGTCATTAAATTCTTGCTGGCAGACCATGCAGGCCGAGATTAACCGAAAAATTAGTGACTTTGGTTTTGATGTTGTGTGTGTGTGGATATTAAAGTAGGAAAGCCAGAAGAGTAGGAGAACTATGAAATTTTAAGGATCAAATTTACTGGAATTCTGTTGCTGCTTGTGGCATGTATTCCAATGCTGATGCAATTAAAGCAGCTTGTGGGGTGAATTCGTGTCAATTAATAATTGCACCTGTATTATCTGATAATTTTATAGGTTCTGTCCATCCTTTCAGAACAAAATTGCTATCATAGAAGGGAAAAAAAAAATCATGCTGTTTTCAAATCATTGTGTGTTTGTGTGTGTAACATCTGCTATATGCACTTTTTCAGTGACTTGAACTGCAAATCTAGTCTTTAGCTAATGAAATTACCATATTCATATGCAGGGCATGCTTGGCAACTATGGGTATATTGTATTACAGGCTTGCGCAACGGGGTCCTGGTGAAGAGCTTAATGGTGATGAGCAGAGGTGACTTGTACTGTTCTGAAAGTCAAATGTCACTTGCTCCCATTTTCAATACTTCTGGTTACTTGCTTCCTAGCTGTTCTTAAAGTTAAAACATGCAAATGGATGGTAGATAATTTTCATTTGAAATCTGATGATGGCGTGGTGTTACAGATCTTTCTTAGTCACCTTTGCTCTTTGCCCTCAATTTTGGTGTCCGTTTGAATAGAATTGGAGAAACAGGTTTAGTGTTATATTTTCTCACTTGGTTCTCTGTAATTATAAAAAATTCTTGCAGCTTTATTTGGCCTCAACCATAAATTCTAAATTACTCCCCATGTCAGATTGATCTTTAAGACTTTAACTTTCTATTCAAACCACCAAAGAAGTTGAAAATGTATCAAGACAGATCAAACTATCGCTTGGAATTAGTGGACTGCCCTCCTCAGTGAATTAGCATGAAATCTATATATTTTAAGTACTAAGATGACTTTTAAATTTAATTAGTTATATTAATAAAATTTAATGATATTCTGACAAAAGTTTAACGGCATGCAGCAAATTGAAAAATTTTAAACTTTTAAACTAGAGTGATCAAGTTGAAAATTGAATAAAATTTCAAGGACTAATCAAATGCTTAACCAACATAAATTAATAAAGTTACATTTGTAATGTCGATAATTTTTCCCGTCAACATAAATTTCTTAAATTTACTCTATTTTTTCACCAGAACAAATAGAAGATAAATTATAAATTAACTAAACATTTTTTATGTATTTTATTAAGTATGAAGAATAAGTAATATTATTCATGTTTTATGAATATTGCAATTTATAATGATTGATATATTAACATACTGATTTTTCATCCTTCATCTGTGTCCTTTTTTTTTTTTTTCAAGTTTTCTTGTTCTTTTCTTCCTCCCTCCCAAAACTACCCTTCAAACTTGAAAGACTTATTATTGATAGATGGTCATTCCTCAATTTTCAAATATAAAATGGAGAATTGAATAAATACTTGTCTATTTTATAATTGCTGTTATGGCTGTCAGAATCGTTGCAAGCATAAGCCCTTTTGCATCAATCAATTAAAGACAGAAAAATGACTGGCAATACATCAAGGTACTTCAGTGTGTCAATGTCATTTGTTATTGAACTGAGTCTGAATTTTTTTTTTTATCAGAAACAAAGGATATATTACTATACCACCATTACAAACAGAACCAAAAACCAATATCAACAGTATGCAAACAAAGCTTAGCCCAACCCACAAAAAATCATACCCAAAAATAGCAAACCACCACGCCCCCAGACAATTGCCATACCACCAAAGGTCACTCAACCTGCTGGCACCCACACACAAAACTAGGAAGAAAAACAACACGAAAAAAACCAAATTAAAGGGAAACACAACCAATCCAGTCGAACCCAATTGAGAAACATGCTGCTGTCTCGCCGGAAAAAACCAGAGCACCATCAGAGTTAGAGATGTTAGGTCCAACAACGATCCATCCCCTTGAAAGTCGAATTTACCAAGTTAAGAGTAGATTTCGAAAATGTTCCATGTGTAAACCACATAGAAAAAGCCACTGCAACAACCTCCGGCGGAGCAAGCGAACAATTATACTTTAGATTAAGCCTCCTCATTGATCTACTAGGTATGGCCATCGCAGGAGGAAATTTTGTGAAATAGTAGTTTATTGTACTTCACAAAAATTAAAGGCGTTGGCTTAAGCATACCAACTAGGAAGTTCAATTTACATGAATTAAAAAAAGCCAAAATTCCCTTTATAGTTTGACTGTCCTCAATATGAATGCTCTTACCTGTTCATATCTAAAAGTCAACCAAATGAATACAATGGGGGCAAAGGTAGAATGAGATTGGATTATTTCAAGTAAGAGGTTTAATTAATCGTTTAATTGAATAACTTAAATTGCTCACATTTGATTTTGATCACATTTTAACTTTTTTTTATATTGATATATTTTTAATTTTGAAAATAGATTGTAAAAAAAAATCTACCACTGTAAGTTGAAAATAATTATTCAAATGAAACATTAAAAATTAAAAAGTTAGATTATTTAAATTAAATCTAAACAATTTTATCAACTTAAGTTGATGTGAGTGATAGAGGCTTTTATCCCTTAAACAAGTTATTAAAAGTTCAATTTAAAACCTCTATATATTAAGTAAATTTAGTTTAGAGAAATCTATTTTTCACTTTCAGTATTTTGAGTTATATTAGTCATTGTTACAAGTGAGGATACACTTAATCTACAATAAAAAAAATCTAAATAATTTAAATTATTTAATTGAATAATTGACAAAACCTCTCAATTGAAAACTCTATTCTCAAAAAAGAACATCAATTTCCAAACAATATTTTGGCCCAAGAAAAATTCCATATTCAAATTTGAAATTCGAACTAAAATTCTTCTCTTTTGACTTATATTGCTTGAAATGATTAAACTTCAGAAGTTAATCCTTTAAAAAAGAGCTCGCCTGCAAGAAGATGCAGAAATCAAACAAAACCCCTTCGAGAATCAAGAGAAATAAAACTGTACTTCGTTGACTTGTCTAACCTCATTATTATTGTTATTATTATTTATTCCAATGTCAACTCCACAAAAAAAATTTTAGAATAGAAATGAAGGTAATATCTATATATTTCTTGCATTCAATTGATTGCTTTTTTAAATATAAAACGAAGCCCGAAATATAAAATTAAAAAAACGAGTTCTATGACTTACTATATCATATATTAATTATTAGACGTGATATGATATTTATAGTTATACATAAACACTCCAAAGTTTTTTGGGTGAAAATGTTGATTTCCTTGTTTGATAAAATTCTTCTCCTGTTTAATCAATTTATATGTCGGCCAATTATGAAATACAATAGTATATATTTAAATTTAAATTCCAACATCCTGCCTGAGATTTGCCATATTAGGATAGCATAATTTGAGGAATTTTGTGATTTGATGTTTATTGAAATTCTAGCCATATGGTTTGAGTTCCTATGGCCTCAAAACTGGACAACATATCCATAATTAACAATACTAAACTAAAACTAACGTGTCAGTGCCTGTTTGGTTCCATGTTTGCAAAACGTAATCATGATTTTTAACCATGATTTTCTAAAAGACGTATTTGGTCAAATATAGGTGAAACACAAACTGACTTTTTAAAAAATGAAAAGTGGGTTAAACTGTAGTTTTGGAAAAGGAGGGGAAAAATTACTTTTCCTTTAACAAAATGTGTGTTTTGGAAAATGAGAAACAAATTTACTCTATATTATACATGTAAAAATATTTTTAACCCCTATCATCTAAATAGATTTTTTTTCAAACTTACTTTTACAAAAAGAATATCCAAACATAACTATTTCCAACAAACTTACTTTTTCTAAACTTCATTTTTATAAACTTCATTTATCTTAACTTACTTTTACAAAACGGAGAACCAAACGGACCCTCAGTGAAATCTGCTAATGTCGGCCTCAATCAAGCTGGATTAGCTTGATTAATTAATAATCATCACTAACCACAAAATTAATAATCCCCGATATGCATGTATATATAAATGTGTGAAGAGTCACTTAAGCAAGTACTACCAAGTGGTATTAGTTTTTTTTTTGGGCTAGAAAGTAGTATTAGTTTGGTAAACAAAAATTTCAATACGAATGATGTATGTAAATATAATTTTTGAGACAAGAAATAAGATTGAGTATATTTTAGGTTTAGCAAACTTTGAAGAGTAAAATAATTAGCCTTGAAAAGTTGTGTGTGTGTGTATAATTTTTTATGATATTTTTCTTAATTTTTTAAATTTAATTTTTCATCTAATGAAATGGTTTCTTATGTTAAACAAAATCACAACAATTTAATAGATTAATTGACATGAGATAAACAAAAGTTCACGTGATTTCTCAAGCCTACTTAATCTAACCGGATGATAGAATTAGGAAAAACAACATTAATTTTTTGGAGCAAAATGAACATGACTTTGTATAATTTGTAAGGAATTAATTTGATTGAAGGAAAAATAATCAAGAGGATAAATTGAGACTTTTTATTTTTGGCCAAACTCAAGAGACTGATAATTAATGATCTAATTAACTAAAAACTAAATCACATGCTTACTGCAAATTGGGGCAATGAACATTAATTTAACATCTAGGATCTTTAATATAATCGATATACTCCATAATCCTCAATTTAACATGTAGGATCTTTATCTCAGATTATGATTTATCAATTCATCAACCTGAAGACATTATTGATTTAATTTGGTTTGGATTTCAGAATAGTCCTGTCTCCATCTAAGCAAGCACTAGTTTTGTCACCCAATCCAGATGCTCTGCTCAGACAAGCACACATATATGATCGAAAAAATTACCTAACAGTTTTTGGTTTTTAATATAATTATATGGTAACTGGTACTATCATATCAGATTTGAGTATTTTCATATTCAATTAGATAACTCTTCTAATGTAATTTTTTTCATTTATAAATATTGAACTTCCAACCTTACCTTTTAAGGAAATTGAGCCCTTTCTTTTCAACCCAACCACCATTGGTTATCGGTCAATTTATATAGTTTAGCTCTTCCTCCATAAATTTTATTACTATTTTTTAATTTGTCAACTTTTTGTGAAAGAATTAATAAGAAGGGAAGTACTCCAATCCTACGAGCAAGGTGTCAATTACATGTTAGGAGTACTAGCAGAGATCCAAACCAAAAAGGAAAATTACTTCACAAATTCAAATTGCACCTAGTTTAACGTTGGCAGCGTTGGCTTCCATTTTTAATTTTCAAATAACTAATACTTTATCAAGAAATAATAAGGCTTACAACATAGTAATTAAAATTTGAAAAGTAATTTTTTATAAACCTAAAACTGTTGGTAAAATGAGTAAATTGATGTTAAGATACATAATTATCAAATTAAAAAGTTAATGCTATCAGATCGTGAATAATTGTGTGAGAAAAGTTCCTCAGTTTTTTTTTCTTTAACTTAGGAATATTAAAGATTATTGATGAAAGATGCTTGGTCCATGACCATCTCTATTACTTGTCGGCTTCGGACCTGTCATTTGACCTAAAGAGTAAAGAAATTCAAAACTAAAATGTCCACTTATTTATTTTAAGTATGTTATTAATTTCGGAAATTGGTTCTAAATTATAATTCCCTTAAGTTTACTTTGAGCTATGTATGTATTTTATGCATTGGATAAAATATGAGATGAGCCATATTATTTATAATTTATAGACAATATAAATTATTATAAATTTTATATTTTATATTGATATTCATACTGATTATTTATTTTAATATCAAATATTTAGTTTCTAATATTGAGGGACTCTCCTAACATGATTTTTTTCTATCCACAAGATTTAAATCATTAACCTTGCTTAAGGGGAATATAAATCTCTTCCAGTCGATCCAACCACCAATAGTGATGTTCGTGTTGATGATTTAATGTTGCAAATTCAGTATTTTGGAAAATAATATGCTGCACCAATTTTATTTTCTTTTTATATATGTTGCTGGTCTTACAGTGATATTTAGTTATATAAAGTATTTGACCTTGAGTATTAATCAATACTTCTTCTGTCTCATTTTACTTGTCATATTAAAAAAATTTAAATATTTTAATTTATCTGTTATTTTATATTATCAATAAAGTATTTTTTTATTATTTTATTTTTTATTAAAAATATTGGTAGATAAACTACAAGTTATTTTTTAGTATTTAATACAGGGATATTTTAATAAGTTATCATTAAATTTTACTTTAATCAAGATTATATTTAATAATTTTATTGGTTCGTATAAAAAATCTCAAAATGATAAATAAAATAAAACAAAGAAATTACTTATTTCTTGAGATAAGCTGCACGAGGAAGCCATGCAGGTACATAGAATTAACCTATAATTAATTACACCTAAATTAATTAATTGGAATAGCTTCAGATTAAGCGGGGTATGTGTACCAATCAAATTCTATAAACATGCAAATATTATACCATATGCTAGCAATTTAGTGGGGCCAGAAATATAGATTACTCTTCAAATATATCTAAAGTCAATAACATCAAATATAAAACAACATAACCACATAACCACGTATATAATACCCCTTTTTTTGGCCATCCAATGTATATAATACCTTAGCATCTTGAGTTGTACCTGACAATGACATCTTGATATTAACTAAACATGTTTTTCCATATTAAATTTAAGAAATGAATAATATAATTTATTATAAATTTTACTCTCTCTAATTCTTAATATAAGACTCTTTTAACCGAATCACGTGGATTAAGAATTGAAATTAAAACCAATTAACTACCTCAATTTTTTCAAAAATCCCAATATTTTTTTAAAACTACCCTTATTTAATATCTTTCTCTTTCTCTTTGGATATATTAAATTGGGGTATTTTTTTGGAAATATATAATAAATACTACCTAGTGTATTGTAAATGGTCTTATATTTAGGATCAGGACAAAAGATCTTATATATAGGACCGGAGGGAGTATTATGTATATCGATTATATATATTGATGAAAGAAATCTATTATCCCAAAAGATTAATTAAAGAAATATCAACTCATACTGTTATACATTTTTTTATAAAATAAAAATGAAAATTCAAGAATAAAATTAAAGAAAATAGTAAAAAGTTTTTTTTCCTTGCACAATCTTTATTTTGGGAGTTTCAAATTATTGAAGAGAACAAGATATATATATATATATATATAATTAAGGCAAAATATGAGTAATGAATTAGTGGGTGTGTCATTATTGTGGGAAATTTTACAATTTATACTTAAACAATTTTTTGCACTAAAGCCGCTAAACTCCTTGATTCCGGGAAGGTTGAGATGCTCTTGATTTAAAAAATGAAGATGTTGGTGCCATGATCCCCTCAAACTCAAAGACAGGTAATTGGAATTATAAAATGCTCTAGTTTGTCCGGTCCAGTTAAAAATGGCCCAAAATAAAAGCTTATAATTTCTTCTTGTGTGGTGTGGGTCTGTTTGTGTGCACACACCTCTTAATTCTGTTACATTAATTAATTTATTTTACTTGTAATTGGCATGTACATATATATATATATATTTGACATTTGGAGTCCATGGATCAAAATGGAAAAAAAAAAAAACTAAACTACAAAGTTATTAGATCTCAATAAATAAAAATTGGTCTAGTTAGTAAGGATGTAACTTATATTTCAAAAGGATATTGATTCAAATTCCATTGTTGTTGTAAGAATTTTGTTGGTAGACAATTTATAAGTATTTCTGTAAACACTCTTTGAGTCCAATCCTAAAACTTATCCTGACTCCTAATAAGTTCTTGAGATCCAACTTATCTAAATTTTTGTACATAAAAAAAATGTTATTGGACCTCATACTTTATTGCCATAATATTTTCATGCATTAAGTTTTTGAAGGTCCATTGGCAATTCTTAGAATTCATGAAACTCTAAGGATATTGCTTGTTATTCTTTTTTAAATCGAACCTTGTCCATGTTGTCAAAGTAGTTTAAAAACTACATAATTAGGATTGGCAGAAACTTATATACCTTTTATTTTTCTTATTACTTATATCTAATTCTCCCTTTATTCTTTTTCATTCAAATATTATTTTCATCTAACCAAAGATAAATATGAAGTAGAAAATTTATTTCTTTTTAACATTCCAAACATAATTATTCTATTTCACGACAACTCATGCCCACTCTCATTTCCGAAGAAGATTAGCAAGCAAAAATGCCCTGAGCTAATTATTAATTCATTAGGGAAATAGCAAGTTTTGCAAAGTGAATATAATTAAGTACTTGAGACTAAACTAATGGTTTTTAACATATTTTTGTTAGAAATAGTATATGAAAACAACCGATACCTAGAAATGTATGATAACATATTTTCCTTAAGGTATTATTCGCTCCCACTAGGTTTGCTTCAAGGATCCAATGAATCACCCCTAGGAGTTATTGTAAGCACCAAAGATATCTGACAATAACTTTAGATACCTTAAAACACAGAATGAAACAGAGAGATGGTAAATATATAAGAGGAGAGAATATTGAATGATTCTTTTAGTCTCTAGCCTGATCCTTATATAAGAGTGGAAAAAGAAATATTGTTGATAAACCATTCTGTTTCTGAACATTGTAATTGAAACGTTCGGAATATCAAATAACATGTTGTTTTATAATGTCATTTCAGAACGTTGTCATTCAAAATTCCGTTTCTGAAAAATAATTAATAAAATATATTAATTTCAAATTTATACCAGACCAGATCTCTACCGTTAAATCAATCCAACAATCATGACGTGCCACGTGCCAAGTGCTAAGTTCTTTAAATATTAAATAAATAATATTTAAATATACTTAGCATTTATCTTTCCATAATTATTTTAACATGTTTTGTCTTCTCTCTCTTATATACACTTTATAAGCCTTATTCCCATCCAATATGGGACATAAGTTTTTCAAACTATCTTTAACAATACCTCACTTAATTTGAAAAACTAAATGTTCTCTGTAACTCATAAGAATATGTATAATAGCAGGTGTCTCTTGACTTGAACCTGTTAATAGTGTAAGTACTTCAAAGTACTAACAAGTCGATAGTTGTATAATTGCATTGAACCATAACTTTGATGTTAGTACTGGAAATACTACACACATATTCTTATATTGATGTCGTTTTGCATAAACCTCTCTCACTTTTATGGCCATATGCTCATCCTTGGCTTTTCATAAACATTTTAAGAATTACCCTGAATTCTTGTAAGAAGTGGCATCACTTCTTATGTTCATATAGGTGGATTTCTATTAAGCCTTCATTACTCAGGCTTTCTTGAATCCATTAAGAGTTTAACTCACCCTGAACACTTAAGTTCTTCTTATATGTACTAATCACTGAATGGTTAAATGTCTACTCTAGTGCACAGTCACTTATGAATAACTTGTTATTATCCATTGAACCTTTAAACCAGATTTGGTCTAGTTAAAAGTTGGGTTTCCATTATTGGTGACTGATGTTTACGGGGTTCAATCTCATTCCTCTTAATGTTTTGTTAACCAATTCTTTATTGAGTCCTTTTGTAAAAGGATCAGCCAAGTTTTCACTTTTTTTACATATTGAATTGTAATTACTCCATCAGAAATTAATTGCCTCACATATTCATGCCTTAGGCTTATATGTCTAGATTTACCATTGTAAATTTTGTTAAATGCCCAAGACATTGTAGCCTCACTGTCACAATGTAAAGAGATGGTTAGCATAAGCTGTGGCCACAGCTTTATTTCCAATAATAAATTTTTCAACCACTCTCCCTCTTTACATGCAAATGATAAAGACAATAAATTCTGATTTCATTGTAGAATGACTTATACAAGTCTGTTTCTTTGATGCCAAAGAGATTGCTCCTCCTGCCAGGGTAAATATCCACCCTAAAGTGCATATACCCTGGTAGGCGGAACAATCTCTTGGGCATCAAAGATTCTATGATGGAATCAAAATTTATTGCCTTAGTATCTACATGTAAAGAGGGAGAGTCGTTGAGGAATTTATTATTGGAAATAAAGCTGTAGCCATAGATGATGCTAGCCATCTCTTTACATTGTGATAGTGAGGCTACAATGTCTAGGGCATTAACAAAATTTACAATGGTAAATGTAGACATATAAGCTTAAAGCATAAATATGTGAGGCAATTAATTTCTGATGGAGTAATTACAATTCAATATATAAAAATAAGTGAAAACTTGGCTGATCCTTTTACAAAAGGACTTAATAAAGACTTGGTTAATAAAACATCAAAAGGAATGTGATTGAACCCCGTAAACATCAGTCACCAATAATGGAAATCCAACTTTTAACTAGACTAAATCTGGTTTAAAGGTTCAATGGGTAATAACAAGTTATTGATAAGTGACTGTGCATTAGAGTAGATATTTAACCATTCCGGGATTAGTGCATATAAGAAGAACTTAAGTGTTCAGGGTGAGTTAAACTCTTAATGGATTCAAGAAAGCTTGAGTAATTAAGGCTTAATAGAAATCCACCTATATGAACATAAGAAGTGATGCCGCTTCTTACAAAAATTCAGGGGTAATTCTTAAAATATTCATGAAAAGCCTAGGATGAGCACATGACCATAAAAGTGTGGGAAGTTTATGAAGAATGAATTCAATATAAGAATATGTGTGTGGTATTTCTAGTACTAACTCCAAAGTTATGGTTCAATGCAATTAAACAATTATCGACTTGTTAATACTTTGAAGTACTTACACTATTAACAGGTTCAAGTTAAGAGATGCATGCTATTATGCATATTCTTATGAGTTACAGACAATATTTAGTTTTTCAAACTAAGTGAGGGATTGCTAGAGATAGTTTGAAAAAATCATGTCTCATATTGGATGGGAATAAGGCTTATGAAGTATATATAAGAGAGAGAAAACAAAGTATGTCAAAATAATTATGGAAAGATAAAGACTAAGTAGATTTAAATATTATTTATTTAATATTTAAAACACTTAACACTTGGTACATGGCACATCGTGATCATTAGATTGATCTAACGATGGAGATCTAGTCTGGTATAAATTTGAGATTAATATATTTTATTAATTATTTTTCAGAAATGGAATTTTAAATGACAATGTTCTAAAACGACATTCTGAAACAACATGTTATTTAATATTCTGAATGTTTCAATTGCAATGTTCAAAAATAGACTGGTTTATCAATATTGTTTCTTTTTCCACTATTATATAAGGATTAGACCAGAGACTAAAAGAATCACTCAACATTCTCTCTTCTTGTTTACAATCTCTCTGTTTTGTTCTGTATTTTAAGGTATCTGAAGTTGCTATCAGATATTTTTGGTACTTAGAATAACTCTTAGGGGTGATTCGTCGAATTCTTGCAGCAAATCTAGTGGGGACGAATAACACCTTAAAGACAGTATATTATCATACGTTTCTGAACACCAGTTATTTTCATATACTGTTTCTAACAGTTTCATGCAGGAAATACAACAAAAAATAGATTAAATGCCCCTTAACCAACACATTATTCCTTTTCTAGAAAGTAACAATTACTTATAGTATTATTTATGATAAAGATGATATTGAATCAAATTAATGCCAGCCTTTTCATCTTATAAAAATATTTCCCTCAAAGCCTTTTAAAGTCGTGCCAGACGACTCATTTAAATCATGAAAGAAATTAATACATAATTTAATTAACATAAAGATGATGATTAATCTAAAATATGATAGCACGCGAGAGGAATAAGATCAGATTATAAAAGGGATTCCAACACACTGAGACTAATTATTTAGAGAATGAAAGTGAAAAACAAAAAGGATACTTTTGGAATGAAAAGATTTTAATTCCCACAAGAAAATTTAATTAATACGTACATCTGGCCAAATATAAATAATTAATACGTACAAATACCACGTACTATACTCAACAAGGGGTGTGTTTGTTCTATACGTGGCTGGCTTTAAGTTTAAAAAATAATAAACATGCATGACTTCATATATATTGTCCTCCTTAGTTGAAAAACACCATCAAAAACCCTAATAATTTAATAAGGAGAAAAACTACTATTTTTATCAAAAAAAAAAAATCCGTGTACCTTTGTGTGCTTGACACAGTTTCTGCTTTGGAGGTAGCACTTATTTTTTTGGTGAATTGGAGGTATAGTATCTTTGATGCATGCTAGCTTTTACGCGTAAACTTAAAAGCATGAAATCCAGCGAAGTCATGGCTGGTGAACACAACTTCTTTTTCTTTTTTTAAATAATAGCTTACGTACGCTTCGTTTACTTCTTCGTTACTTTCTGGTGTGTAAGTCACTACTAAAATGGCGAAAGTGAGCTAGTTTTGCTTCTCATATGGGTTTGAGATGTTTAATTACTGAGTCAAGTTGTTTTGAAGAGATTTGGATATATTCCCTCTTATATAAACGATGAATAAAAAGAAAGAGAATATATGATCTATAATATATTTTTACTGTTTGATTAAAAGTTCTGAGAACCGAATGTAAAGAGACTAGTCATAGTCATCACTATTTGCACTTTTCCATTTCCTTAACAAATATTTTCCATCTCAATATTGAAAAAAAAAAGTAATGAAGAAGATGAGAAAAATGTAACTGGCAAATAATTATAGCATTTTCTTCAATTGATTGTCTCCCCAAAGGAGGCAAAAGGTAAGTTCTTAAATTTGTTTTATATATAAAGTTTGAGGATCAAACATTTAACTATTTAAACATTTAATTACTTGCTTAAAAGATAAGATTCACTGATATTCAGGCCTATTTGTGCTTTTATTTCCAACTTAGAACTCCTCATATCTTCCTAAAGATATAGGACAGTTGGCAGTTAAAGTTGTAGAATATCAAGTTAACAGAAAAAGAGAATCGTTAGAAAAGGGGAGGGCATACTATAATGCGAAAACTTGTTCATGCCTAGATTGCCATGTTGTTGCCATGTTCACCAACTTAGCATTGACAGAAAATACCAAGCAAATCCCTGAAAGTGATAACCTAGGCAAAGAATCTGTTTTTACTTCCATCCACGTAATGTCTGCAAAATCATATATAGTTGTCCTTTTAAAACAATCTGGGAACTTTGAGTTGTGAAGAAGATTAGAGGAATATAACGTAGTAGCTAGGATTTTCAAGTTCAGGCTTCGGTGGAGGCAAAATCCAACTAGCAGATAACCCTGTCTGGTTTCCATAGCTTTTTAATAATCTGTGACTCATCCCCACGATCTCAAAGCCGTCCTTCTTCAGATGTCATTTTCATTCTCTCTAACCCCAAATATGATATTCATTCCCCAACCCCACGTCTCCAAATTGACAGTTGTAATTTCCTCCCTCTCTCTCTACGAGTCTACTGTGTGATATTTGACCATTGTGCTTCTCTCTAGCCTCTCCAGAGGTTTAATATTTTAATGCACACCAAGTGCTTGAAGTGGGTCCTCTGAGAATTTCAACTGGTCCCATCAAGGGCCTGGGCGCGAAGTTTGATTCCAGAGTACTTGGACTTTGTCTTATGCTGATTATTGCCACAATGAAGCCAATCCCTGTCTTCTATTTCATTTCTTCTTGTTGGGTATAAATAGAGTAGTGCCCATCTCACTTCTCCTGGGAGGCAAAGAAACAAATCTAGCTTCTTTTAAGAGAGAAAACAGAAACATCTTCAAAGAAAATGGAGCCTTCTGGGAGGATTTCTGAAGAGTGGAGTTCTCTTAGTGGATTGTACACAGCTGAGGAAGCTGATTTTATGACTCAACTGCTTGGTAACAACTGTTCAGTCCCAGAGGAGCTACTACATGGAAACTCCACTTTGGGATTTCCATGTGCATTTTGGCCTGGACATGAATCAACAGTTGTGAGCGTCACAGGCCTCAATAACAACACTTCATATTTGCCTTCTAATGCTGCCAATACTAATTTTTTCTGTTTCTCACAAGGCAGTAACTCCAGTACTGATGATGGGGTTAACTACTACCCAAATGATCCATGGACTAATTTTGATTCTATGTCCATGGGTTTTTCTTTGGGGGATGTCAAAATTGTCCCATCTGGTGTTCATAGCAATGAACTCTTGAGCCAACTGATAAATGAAATCACTGATGAAGAGTCAGGTGTAGATCCAGTTAAGAGGGTTCTTGCTGTTGCTGACAAGAATTTGCAGGCCAATAGGGAATGTGAAATACTAGTTTCTGAACCAGCTGAAAAGGGTAAAAGCACCAATCTGGAGAAGTCTGGGAAAAGATCTTGGAGCTCATTAGAGGTAACATAATGAAGAAACATCATGCCCTTAATGTGAATCATTTCATTTTCTTGCAGAATTTAAGCATTTTTCTTTTTTCACTTTGCAGATTTCAAAGAACAAGAGGAATGTTAAATCAAAGAAGAACATAAAATCCGCTTCTGGAAGCAACAATGAAGAGGATAGAAGCTTTCAGAGGCGGAGCTCAAGCAGTTGCTGCTCAGAAGATGACTCCAATGCTTCTCAGGAGCTAAATGCTGGGGCCACTTCAAGTTTAAATCCTAAAGATTCTGCATCTCTCAAATCTAATGGCAAACCAGTGTCTAATAAAGGTCCTGCCACTGATCCACAGAGCGTATATGCAAGAGTAAGTGCCCAGAAAATGGAGTTTATATCTATCCATTTTTCCTAAGGTAAAAAAGAAGAACTAAGAGGTTTCTCTTCTGCATTGTGCAGAGAAGAAGGGAAAGAATAAATGAGAGGTTGAGAATCCTACAAAACCTTGTCCCCAATGGAACTAAGGTAGCTTTATCTATTGCAGCTATACTATTGCTAAATACTCCATTTTGGTCCAACTTCACTTCTAATTGGCTCTCTAAGAATTCATTTGTATCACTTTAATCTTGGAAAATTTAATTTTGCTTCAACCATTAAATTTTTGCTCCTTGAACGTTTGTTTGATATCATTTTTCTACATTTGGGAGGATAGAATTCAATCAAAATCGAATTTCAAGTAATCAAGTGGTTGAATAGGTTTTCTTGTTGGAGCCAATTGATACTGGGATCATCTTTAAAGGATCAAAATAGAGTTTTGCTCGTTTGAAACCATTGGTTGATATGCTTAAATTCTGAACTTTTCTTCCTTGATGAATTATAGGTGGATATAAGCACCATGCTTGAGGAAGCTGTCCAATATGTAAAGTTTTTACAGCTCCAAATTAAGGTAACAGCATGGGAATGAGCATCTATTAACTAAAGATAGTGATAGGATAATTTTTTTCTCATACTTTCAATTTAACTCTTCACAGCTGCTGAGCTCTGATGAATTATGGATGTACGCTCCCATTGCTTACAATGGATTGAACATTGGACTAGACCTCAACATCACACCTACCAAACAACCATAGGAAGAGCATAGGATAGTTGCAATTTATTCACTGGTTCCTACTAAGTATGGACGAAAGTAATAAATTAGACAAACTTTCTTAGTATTCTTTGAACTTTGAGACGTTGAGTTGATTTCTTGAATTCCTTGGGGAACATCTGGGAGCAGATAACTGCTGCCACGAATAGTGTTCATTCACTAATGTCAGGTCATTGGCTTCTTATGTATAATATTATAAGACAATTTTTTTAAGACAAATTATTTCTGAAATTAATTTGAGTTTCCAATCTACAGACGCAGTTGAATGTTCTGCAAAATTGGCCTGCAATTATAGACAAATGCTTAATTGTACTTTTAGTCCATCTGTTTTAGTGAAGAGAGCAATTTTAGTCTCTTTTGTTTAACTTTTGTCTTTCGAATGCTAATGAAAGTAATATTATCTTTCTAGCTATCGAATTAAAACACTTTAAAATAATGAATAGACAGGACAATATATAGTTTAATTCTGTTGGGTCAGAAAAGGTAAAAATATAAAATTGTCGTTAATTAAATTTTCAATAAATAATTATAGGGAATAAATTGTAATTTATTTAATCAAAATGAGAGACTTGATTACTTTAATAAATAAATCAGAGGGACAGAATTGAGCGCTCATTTATTTATCTCATCCTCTTCCTTCCACACTATTTTTTTCATAAAACTCCCTACACTATTTTAGTTGATGATTCATTTGTTCTGGCTATCCTGGGTCAATGACTGCTGATTCACAAGGCTCTGGACAGCTCAAGCTGAATTTGGGACTGAATAGGAAGGAGATTCACTGCAACGTCACTACGCATTTCTTTTTTCTCTGTTTCTTTCTTTTTAGTTGTTTCTTTTATGTTTTGCCAAACTTTTTTATTTGTTTTAGTGTAATTTAATTGTCATATTCCCATCGTTGTAATAAAAGTTTAAATAAATTGGATTTTGGGACTCACCACAAGTTTAAGGAATAAAATTAATTACAAATTATCGACTAATAAAATTGTCATATTAACAATGAAATTCGAATTTACAATCTTGTGAAATATAAGTCGTATCATTGTCAGATAATTATAAAAATTAAAATTATTTTCATTGAAAACTATTTATATTTAGATCAATTTTCATTGGCCCATCTCTCACGACCCATTTGATTTGCAAAATTATTTTATATGTCACGGAGAGGAATATATATTTATATTTAGTTGGTATCCTTAATATAAAAATATATTAAAATTGTTTATTAAAATTTTTAATTATAAAAATATTTTTACATATATTTAATAAAAATAATAAAATATTTAATTTTATTTTTTTTACTTTGTAAAAATATTTTTTAATAATTTAAATTATTTAAAAAATTATGTATCTATTTTCTTCCAACATATGTGTATTAAAACTTGTGTGAAAACTATTGAAGAGGAACGTGAAAAGTTTGCACACGATTCACCAATTGAGGTTAGGTTATCATATACATTTAAAAATTAAAATGATGCGTTGCAATTGTGAGGGTTCATTTTTATCACTGCACAAGATTCCATAACCAGTGACGTGTAATCTCATGAGAAATATGGATGAATACAAGTATGTATAACGTGATTGTTAAGATTATCAAATTTTAAAATTAATTATCTAGTTGGATATGATAATATTTGAATCCAACCTAGTCAGATAATTATAAAAAAAAAATTCCATAAGTTGCTTGTTTCTTTTCGAATTTAATGTATTTTGGACTACAATAAATATAATCCATGAGTTACTCAGTCATTGTATAGTAGATTTCATTTTCAATTCATTATATCATAGATCTATTTTTTTTTTTGGGTCATTATATCATGAATCTAAACTTTCATGTAACTAGGATATAGCCGGTGCTAAGGCAGGGGAAGAGTTATTATTTAAGAGAAAAAAAAAAAAGAAGTATACATTTATACTTGTTCCCTTTTTTGAGATGTTGCATTTGCTTTGACAACAAATTGTTTTACATGTTGTTTAATACATGATAAATCACAGGTTTTGCTAGTAAATATATATATATATATATTAATTGCTAGCCAAAAAATTTTTTATATGTTAATTGCTTACCAAAAGAAATGCATATTTTAATTGATATTTGGCCATGAGAAAAAATCACTATTAATGTGAACACTACTGTTGAAATATATATTAAAAAAGGATGCAAATAGTTAGCCCAACAGGTAGAATGAAATGTATCTGATTGTAATTCTCCCTTCACTATCATGGTGTGGAATGCCTAGGCCATATCTGATTGAAAGATTGAAGCTCAAGATTGAGTATACATAATGGGAAATATATGTTGAGCAATAAAAATTTTAAACCAAAAAAGCTATGAGATACATTCATCTCTTCATTCATATATATTTTTCATAGTGTCCTTAATCTTCTTTACTACTAATCCCAAGCTTCCAACTTCATAGTGTAATTGCCTACAAAGAATGTTTAGAGAAGTAGCAAAATCTCAAGTACTGATAATTTGAAAACGTAACTTGGAAAAAAAATGAATTAGAAATCCCTTAATTTGAAATTAAATTTTATATCACAGTGTCCTTCAAATATAAATATATAATTAATGAGACAACTATCAAAAGCCAACCCACTCCCACCTAGTAATAAAGAGATGTCTTATTTAATTTTACAAAGCTCTTTCGGGCTTATCAACAATAAAACTTTATCTATAAAATAAAAGAAAGAGAAGAAAAAACTCACATTGGACATGGAAGCCACGACCATAGAGAAATATGCCTTAATGCACAAAAAGATATCGAAGTTCAAAACTGCATCGTCACCTCCAATGGTACATTATTTTTCATACACCGATACTGGAAAGTTAGAAAAAGGCAAGTTTTGTATCTTATCATCATTACTCTACCCCACTGGCATTCACAACTTCTGTGTCAAACTCTAGTGTTGGCTTTTTTAAAAATTTTTTGCTGAAAATTTTTTTTTTTTATGTTTCAACAACTCACCAGATAATACTTGCATTTACCCAAAATCTAAAAGAAAAAGAAAACAAGAAATAGAACCTTGTAGTTATCAAATTGCAAAACCGGTGGGTCTAGTCTTATCAATTAATTTTTTCATTTTATCTCTTAGCGGAAAGCATGAGTACCAAGCATGCCTCAAACCAAGCATTTGCCAATTTGCTCAGTTCTTTATTCAAGTTTGTACAATCTACAAGCTGACTTTATAATAATGCAAGACAAATAGAACTACATTAACATAAGAAAACTCTCTTGACAAAAGTTTCCATCCACTATGTAAATTTTTCTTGCCCACTTACATATCACATAAAAGGAAAAATGTACATGACTTTAATTCTAGCTATGTAAGACTTTGAATGACTTAAATTTGAAACTTTCTTCAGCAACACATAGTTCCTAGCAGCCTGTAGTAGCCCTTGAATGATTTAAATCTAAATATACCTAAAACAGCCATCGATGCAGAATTGTCACTGATGACACAAACATATAGCAAAGATAGAGAAGAAAATCATTCAATGACATACACAATTCATTGATAAGAAAGAACTGGTCAATTTTGAGTCAAAAAACAAAGAAAGAAGTGCAATAATTACATTTTTTATGCTTCAGAAAGTATGAGAAGAAAGTAATGTAGAAGTGTGAAAGTTATATTTCCAAGAACTATTTGCCATGATTCATGAGGATAATTATCTTTATAACCCTTCAAATTATTTTGTTTGATATTTAATGATTAGTTTTGGGCAAAAATGGCTAGGCATTCCAAATTTACTCTGATTACAGAATCCCTCTTTTTTGGGCATAAAAATCATAGCCTTCTTCTTGTATAGTTTAATCCCCTTCTCAAATTCTATAATTCAGTGATTACTAAAAAAAGCACTAAAGTTTGTGCTCCCACATGGTTGCAACACAAATCTGAAACCTAGATTACTAAAGAAAGAACACAACCACCAAATTCCTGAATTAGTTATAAATATATATATATATATATATAATACACGCCTAGCTTACTAACTTTATTTTTAATCCAACGAATGGATATTAGAGTACATAATTGCTGAAATTGGTCTTAAAAAACCTTTGATAAGGAACTCTGATGCTAAAATTACCCTTCACACCAAGAGTAAGCTCATCAAGTGTGATTCTTGTGAAGAACTCAAAAGCACAAAATTTATCTTTCTTGAGCAATTACCGTAGCTTGAAAACAAAATGGACATGGACAAAAACTTGGAAGAGAGAATATTTTCAAGAATTGGCATTGTAGTATACTTAGTTGGAGTTAAAGCCAATCTTCAAAATATATTCAAAAGCATTCACAAATATTATAATAACAATAACATTAATCTTATTTCACTAATGTAATGTCAGTTACATGGATTATATGATGTCAATATACTTTATTAAACATCATCTCCTCAAATAAATTATTTATTAAGAGATTATTCCTTATAACTTTTTTTAGTATACTTTTTAGTCTTTCTTCACACTTTTTGATTGAGCTCCAAGTAATTTGATCAACTCTCATCACTGACTCCTCTTGTCTTCTTCTTTGTACATGCCCAAATCACCTTAAATGATTTTTCATCATTTTTTTCTTAATAGGTGTTACTCCGACTTTCTTTTGTATACAATCATTTATTAACTTATCTAATTTTGTATGACCATATATCCATTTCAATATTCTCATCTATGTTACTCTCATTCTATACTCTTGTTGTCTTTTCAAAACTCAACATTCACTACCATATAGTATCGTCGTCCTTATAGTTATTCGATAAAATTTTCCTTTAAACTTAGTAGGTATATTGTGATCACAAATAACTTCTGATACTTTTCTTCACTTTAACCACTAAACTTATATCTTATACATAACATCTCCATCAATTTCATCATCAAGTTTAGTAAGTACCTTGCAGTCACACAAGAAGAGGAATTTAATTCTCTTGAGTATATTTTATATTTTCTCCATATAGTGAATGTATTTTTTCCAAAAAAATAAAAAACAAATTTAAAAAGTAATTTAAAAATATAAAATAAGCAACAAAAAAAAATATATATATATATATAATAAAATTAATAATTAATACTTGATGGTTGAACTTATTATCATCTGCAAGAATTTTAACCAACTTAATCTGAATTAATTTGGACTACTATAAATCCTCCAAAGTGCATATGGGAAAAAAAATGAAAGGAAAGAAAATGAAACAGTGCAGAAACATTCTGCATTGTAAGAGAATTGTATTTAAAGATTTATATTAAAAACATCATGGATATGATTATATCATTTTTCTTACAAATTACAATAAAAAATGATAAATCATGAATCCCTTGACAATTTTATCATTTGTTTAGGAGAAGAACCGGAATATAAATTTATTTGTTCCAAAAGTTTGAATACAAATTTAAAACTTAATCAAAAATATAAAATAAACAATAAATGATATATATATATATATATAGATTAAAATTGTGGAAGTAAGAAAGTAATAAAAGGAAAGAAATAAAAAATATGGAAAGAGTAGATCAATAGTGGGATCCACGCTTTAGAAAAACATACAAAAAAAAAAGGGGACGAGTACAACAATAGTGGGTCCCACATAATAAATACTGTTACAAAAACACTGAATATTTACTTACCAAAGCTCCAGTGCTCTAGTATAAGAAGTCTTTTTTGAGGTTTTAAAGAGCCCGCTAAATCATTTTCAATCCATCATATTTTAGTTAACTGATCATTTCTTCGGGCTTAGCAACATACGATGCATAAAGACATTTGAGTGTAAAAAGATATTTTTTGTTAATTTTTAACTTACATTTCTAAATTAATAAGCTCTAAATGTGTAAATATGAATAGTCTTCTAATGTATTTATAAAAACAATAATCTTGTTTGAATATTATAGGTGGTGTTATTGCATTTTGCATTTCTTTATCTTTGAAATTCAATTTTGTTTGATTCTATATTTCTATTCAATTTAATATAAATTTGAATTTAGTATGAATTTAATTTAATACATTTTAATTAATATCAATATAAAATATTTATTCAATATCATATGCTTAAATATGAGTATATATAAATTTATTAAAAAATATGCTTGATTAATAAATAAACGGCAAAATTCATTCTACTTTTTAGTAACAAAGTTTTTATTTTTGTTCATCCAAAAAAAGACATATTTTTCCACCTCAGACAGCTAGTGAATAGTGATCATAATAACTTAAATGAGGACTCTAAATATCACAATTTTTTCCGTGTTTATCTATCTACAAAAATCTTCAAAATTACATGTTGACCTTTTAAAATGACACCAATTTTTTTAAAATTTGATCATCCAAATCTCATTCTCTTATCCTACTAAAGTTAAAAAATAAAAAAGCATAAAAAGCCAATCTTAAAATAAGAAAAAGTAGAGAAAGAAAAGGCTGAAAAAAATTACAATCTCAGCGTCAAAAGCACGGAACAAGATGTCCTGTAAAATGAACACTGAAATTCCAGACTCGAGAAATTTCGTGGTGAGCCCTAAAGATTCAGCCCTTACAGCATGAAGCAGGCTACATTCCCAGCAGAAAAAAACGCAGGACAAGTAACTTTTGGGTATTCTAGTGTTCATATATGATACAGCTAATATGTAAAATTCAACGCTCAGAATTCTCAATGGGCTCATATAGGAAATAGGAAAAGCCTCATCCATGAGATCCCGAGAGATTGACTAGTTTCCCTTTTCATGCTCTTTCATCGCTGACATGATTTGGAATTTCTGCTTGGCTATCCAATGGCATATACTGTGCCATGATAGCTCTGATCTCAGAATCCATGTATTGCTGTAAAACCACCCACAAAAAATACCAGTGAAATTTTTACCCAATTGCACACAAATTACATGTGGAAGAACTATTATTTATCTGATACTCAAGACCAAATATTATCAATGAAAAAGTGCCATGTCAGCAAATTGAGGCTATCCTTATACTGTGGAGTCATTTAGTACAATGTTATCTCACCTTCCTCCTTCTCTGGTATATTATGATAGATATCGGATACAAAGGTAATAAGTAACATGGATATGACACTTGAAAGCTATACAAAAGACAATTCTAAAGATTAACACAGCTGAAGTTGAGATGTAAGATTCACATGGTTTTTGGGCGGGTATAATATATTGCCCAACTTGCGATCATCTTAGGCAAAAAAATTTTTTTTTTGTGGGTAATTAGGCAACCTGGTGTCTCTATCGATACTAATGGTCTTGGATCTCAATATAGCAAAGAAATGCATTTGGATGGCACTTGGCATCCAAAATACTAGGGTTGAGATAACAGTAAATCAAATACCCCATTACGTGTTCTCCAATTTAAACTCCTAATTTAAGTTCAGCAGATTTCGAATGTTATGGATTTACATCCAACAAAAGCCTATTATAATACTATGGAAAATTAGCAGTAAGGAAAGTATCCGATAAAATCACCAAACTGATATAGTGCAACAAGCTTACCCTTATTCTATACTTGTACACAAGATAAGCCCCACCAGCAGTAATGGCTAAGCCAATTAAAATGACCCAAAAAGCAGCCCATGCAGATCTTCCCTCACTGGCTGTTTTACCTGTAGATTACCCAGCAGGGAATATGAAATCATGTTCAAATGAAGTATATGAAAACGAAATGATGAGTGTAATGGACTCACTTATGCAAGCATCATGGTCTCTGATATACAAAAGATTGCCACTACAACTGCAGTCATAACTCCCCCATGTATTCTTGCAGCTACATTCAGGGCATTGACAAGCTTTCTTCTCTTTGCACTCGTCAATATCTGCAGAAAAGAATTAGATGGAGTTCAATCTCAAATTGTCATTTTTCCAGTTGTATGTGAAACATTCTGTAGGTAATTAACCCATTTCACTTTTCAGTTAACACCATTAAGTTCACAAAGCTTCTCCAGAAACCAAGAATTATGAACCCACAATTACTTCGAAATAATATGAAATGATAAAGTGTAAGAAGTTCTCACTTTAACTTCAAGAAAGGTTTCAATTTAAAATGAATGAAATCATGATTTACGCAAGTTTGGTTTACATTGAAGTCAAAACTTCACTTACTGTGCACATAAAATCTAAAAGATAGGCATGAGACTGCAATATGGTCCTCTATTATGTCATTTCTATTTCCCTCAAGTGTCAATTGAAATGGCTTTAGAATGCTTTATAAAAGGACTTTAAATAAAAGAATGCACTTAGAAACAACGAAAAAAGATTCCATGTGATGGAAAGAATGAAAAACAATTTTGATCAAGGTGATCACCATTAAGGACTCAAGTATTCATAGCATATAACAGTAAACCATGGATCCCATTCCTGATAGTGTTTCACATTTGAGTTTGTAGGAAGCATTAAAATCTTCCACTTAAGCTTCACAAAAATATTAGAAAAGTAAGGCCCAGTATTAAGCGTCCTGGATAAGCAAAAAGAACTACATGGTCCTGGTCCCAGAGAAAAAAATACAACCAGAAAAAAAAAGTTTCAGTATCTCTCACCTTCACAATTTTTGACACCATCCCCTCTAAACCCTGGAGGACACTGGCATTTAACCTCTCCATTATCCTATTCACATTAAGTCAATAACAGCAAATTTGGTCAGTTCCAAGGAAATAAAATTTATCTATCATAATTTGATGGGTGAGCAGAAGAAATTCAGGTTGCTCACCGAACAAGCCGAAAATGCATGTCCATTCCGTGCTTCATGCCAACAACCCCCATTGTTTATCTTGCACCTCCCAGGTCCGCTGGCTGCAAGCCCGGAAGAAACCAGAATCAATGAAACTATCAATATATAGAAGCAAAAGAAACACATGTTTTACTTGATTATACAAGTGAGAGAGAAGGCCAATAACAGACACCATTAGAAAGTTAGGACCATCGGGCCCTCCTCTCAATGTACTTGATGAAAACACATGTGCACACAAGATGGATCCACTACTTCATTTAAGTGCCATGTCAATTAGCAAAATATTGCAAGGCTTCACACCAGTAATTTGAACATGGAATGACAAGATTAGCTAGTTCCAGATAGTCGCTACTAATTGATATATGTTAAGAATGAATGCAAGAAAGATTTTGCAAATATAAAACAGTCAGCAGCAAACTAGTGAAGATCATTGTCCACATTGCATTTATCTTTTTTCTTTTCTTACTTTTTTCATTCTGAGTATCATTAACATAATCAGATAACATCCTGATGGAAACAGAAAGAGGAAAAACGTATTGTATTTTAACCTTGACACATAATATAACCATCTCCTTTGAACTGCACACCATCAACTAGGGGACATTCGCATACTCGCCCACGGAATGTATCCTGAGAAAATTTGCATGTGTACATAGGGGCATAGTAAGTGTAAATCAGAATGAATCAAGTTATTCAGTAATTTTCAGTCAGAGATAAATACCTTGCATGCAGTGATGTTGGCCACTTTATCCTGCCAACAACCACCATTGTTATGCAAGCACTCATTTGTCTCCACGTCTGCCAAGAAAAGAAGCATGCCATCAAGAAAAAAGAAATACAGACTCAGACCAAACAGTTAAACCTAAAAAAAGCAAAAAAGTCTGTATTTATAGTACCAAAAAACAAAGTGAACATTTACCTGAGCTCAAGCAAACAGCTGGTTCAGTAGTTTCCTCAAAACCAGAACAAATAGCCTTCAGAACAGCACCTTTCTCCAATTTCCCTGAATGAAAAAGTCTTAGGATTGAAAAAATCCATATCATTATCTATCACACAAGGCATGAAGGGCAAACCTCGATATTGTCGATTATTGACAACAAGAGTAGGCAATATGGTAACATCACCACGTGAACCCTTCCCAACCTGAAAAAAAATAGTGTTACGTGACAATCCAAGATAGATAAACTGATATAACAAAGGGAATAATAGCATAATTTTTAAATAAATAACAACAACAACAACAGGACAGTACTTGAGCATCTTGCTCTTCTTTCAAAACAGGATTTTCAGAATCAGCCAGTGGATCTCCCATGCACTTTTCAATCTTGTTATTATCAAGACCTGCAAATTTAAAAAACAAATATGAGATGTCATTGTCAGCACGCAGCACAGCAGCACCCCAAGAAAGCATAATAAGCATCGGTGATATATTTACCAAGTGATTTAATAACAGCATCTGCACATTCCTTATTGTATTTTTTTCCCTTCATGGGGCATCTTATTTGAAAATCAGTCACATAGTCCCACCACACCCAAGGCTTTTTGGTTTCATTTGCCACTTTAAAGACACATAGCTGCCTTAAATTTTCAATAACCACATCTTTCCCATCATAACCTGTGCTGAAGTCCTGCTCAGGATCAGGGGCACAATATCTTCCATGATTTATACACTGAGACTTGCATTGTTTGCTTAAAGTAAATGCCTGGGGACAGTACCAAGTTATATAATGAGGAGTAAATTGAGTGTAACCATCCTTCTCTAGTATCTGTGCCGCACCCTTGAAATCCTTTACAAATTCCATTAACATATCACATTTAACACCACACTCATCATTGCTGTTGGTCCATAGTTCATATTCCACACGATCATCTGGATGGGGTACCGCCTCTCGCCAATCAAGATTTACACTGACCATCTCTCCACTACTTATGGCTTTCTTTAATCTTTCACCAAAACTTTTTTCAATGAGAGCAGAGGGTATTGTTATGTTCTCTATGTATTTTGCAGATGACACATCCTCTTCAGGTGTGTCCATTGTTATTAAGGGTTCCTCAACATCATCCGCAACAAGAACTGCAGAAGCTCCAGCCTTCTGAGCATTCCAGACCTTCAAAGCAAAGAAGCAATCTGAAAGGAAAACATAAAATCACTAAAAATACACCTGTGAAAGAACATTTTAAGACTTAATAACTGGATAGTGTGCTACTCAAGACTTTAACAGGGAAAAAATAGTTATAACAAAAAGAACAAATTATTCGCAACTAATTAGAGTATAATCAATAAAAAATAATAATAAAAGCAAATAACATATCCGAATTTCTAGGCTTTCATTTATCATATAAAACCCAAAGGAATTGCCTTTAAGCATCAAACCACTCAAAAGGGAACTCAGAAGAACAACAAAACAGATCATTTTCTCTTTTTGGTTCAACCAAACGAAAAAACCAGCATCCAACGAATTAAGACAACTACATTGAAGTAAAATTGTTAGTGAACAAAACTTGTCCAAATAAAAATGAGAACAATGAAGCATTACAGGAGCATGGAAAAAATATAGCCTAAATTATATTATAAGGCATAAATGCAAAATGACATAAAGAGGTGCATTACCAATGAACTAAAAAGCAAACCAAGAGAATTAGCACTGACAAAGAAACCAACTTTTGCACATTAACAAGCACAATAATCAACAGAGTGAGCAACCAACTTTTGCATATTAACAAGCACAATAATCAGCAGAGTGAGAAGGAAGCATCTGCTGTAAGGTAAAATAAGTTGCAAAACTCATAACTACTACCAATAAAACCCAAAAAGCAAAAGGATTAATTAAATCTCAACCCTTCACAAGGCATGCAAATTCATAAAGATGCCAAGTTCTTACTTCCACGATCGAGTAAAAGGATGGTGGGAAGAGCTCCAGGTCTCGACTTGAAGGAAAGCCCAAACTCATCGAACTCTTTACAAGCCTTCTGGTTATCCTTTGGGTACACAACAGTCCCAGCCATGCTCCCACCATACTGAGGAATCCCGAAGTTCCCGATCGCACTGTCGTATGTACCTTTAATTTTGTCAGGCGAGGTCACCCTCAAGCTGTTCTTCTCCACCACGAATCTCGCCATTGACAAGGGGGCGAAGGACAGCAGCAGAAACCCTAGAAAGAACCTCAGCAATGACCTCCGAAGCTTCATCTTTAGCCCCCAGAAAATATCAGGGTTTCCCAATGGGCTAGCTTCGAAAATCAACAAGGACAAAAATGTATATGCCTTTTCTCTCCTCTCTTATCTTCTGATAGTTCTTCAATTTTGCTATTGTCGAGAGAGAAGTGGTAACTGTTATTGTTACCGCTAAACAGAACACAAATATGTCCGTGTTGGAACTTAGAAGATGCTGTAGAGACTTGGAAACGCAGGCGCGTCACTCTGGCTTATTTTAGTCCACTGTGAGTCTGTGACAATACCACTCTCATTTCTTAATTACTATCATTGGCTTGATAAGCTTAGTTAATTTAAAAATAAACTTGATCATTTGGATTGGATGAAGCGAAAAAGACAGAATGGGTGGTAAAAAAAAAAAGGCAGGATGGGACTTGCCTTTACTAAGTCATTAGAAATTTTGAATATAAGTATTATTATTTTTGAGATTATATAAATAAATAATCTATATATCATGTCAAAATTTTAACAAGTCTGTGACTTATTTCTTAAATTTTATAATGATTATTACACTAGTTTTTAACATTTTGATATTTATTTTTAATAAAATTATTACTGTATAAATTTTTTTATTATTATATAAATTACTCCCTTTGCTCCTTATGGTTAAAATTAATTAAGTTTAATAAATTTGTCAGAAATGTTAATAACTTCCCCATTATACCCTTACAATACTTATGAAAGAGAATATATAAATATACTAAATGTGAGTGTAATAAATAGGGATGTTTAAGAAAAATATTTTAATGAGTTTAAAAATGTGTGTGGGATCTTGTACAAAGAAGTTGTGAAAACTTTTAAAATGGTTTTTATAATATGGACTGAAAATAGTACATGCATATAAAAAAATATATAAATCTTTTATTTGTATTGCTGAAAATTTTTGGAAGGATTTTTAAAAAGAGAAAACCACTATAAAATCCTAAAATCTTTAAATAATTCATAAAAAATAAGTATTTTAATTGATTAGACATCCTAATTTTAGTATTTGTGTGTGTGAGCTGGGAGGAGGAAAATCAATTCAGTGTTCTTCCAAAAATAAAAGAATTGGGAAATCAATTCTGTATTGAGTTGACCATTAGTTTAAAAGAGTGTCTTTACTAAATTATCCAATTAATCATTTGATTTTATCATTAATGTGAAAAAGATCCTGATGGTATACTTTATATGTCATTGGAGTGGTACAGGTTAAAGAAGAAGAAAATTTAAAAATTATATGTTTAATTGTTATATTTTAATAAAAATCTGATAATAAATATTGAAAACATTTTATGTAAATTTCCATAAAATATGAAAAGAATATTTAGCATGCGTTGCTAATATTGTCATTTTTTTGGGTTTTCATTGAAAATTTTTTATTTTGTGTAATTCAACCTCATCATTTTCACAATTTATTTTAAGTATTTATCTTTTTTCCCACCCATTTTTTATGCATGCCTATGTTAACAATAGGGCTGAACAATAATACCTAAGACCCAGTTGACTCAATCCAACCTGACCACATCAAATCAATCAGGTTGAGATTATGGTCAAGTGTTGCTAGTTCTACCCGATCCGACATATATGTATTTTTTTAATTATTTTATATATATTGATTGATTTTGTAAGATTTTTATTTTTTATATATCTAATATAACATATTTACTATATAAATATTATGAAAACTTTTTAATATTTTAAAGTTTCATTTTTTTTTAATTTTTGAATTGATTTTTTAACTAAATATTATGTGAAAATAATATATAATGGTTAAATATTTATAACTTTTTAAAAATGTTATTTTTTTTATAATATTATTTTTTTAAAAAATCTATTTTTAGATATAAATAAGTATATTTTTTTGTTATTAAATAAAGTTAATTTTTTTATTTTTTTAAAAAAATTTAGCATCAGGTCTGATACTTAACTTGATATTACCTCAATATTAACTCAAGTATTTATCAAGTCGGGCAATCGGCAAGTGTCAAGCCCAACTGACCCTGAATACCCCTGGTTAACAATAAAATTGATGTTTGCACCTCAACCTCATCGAATGGTGAAACATACTATTGAGTATTGAGGATGATACGAACAGGACAAGTACAATTTATACTCTCCAGTTAGCGAAAAAGAAGCACAAAATTATTCTAAACAAAGAAAGGGAATAAAATTATTCATTTTTTTTCTTTGAAGGATGAAATTGGACTATCTAAATGAAAAAAAGACTAAAGAAAAAGATAAACCACAAACAAATAATATCAATAAAAATAGGACTCCTGTCACTCTTATTTTACTTCCTGTGTGCATGGAATTTTATGCCTTTCATTTTTTTTCCTTTTTTTCTATACTTTTGTTATAATCAGTAGTTTAAAGGAATAGGAGCTCTATAACAAATGCCAACTTAAATTGGTTTTTTTTTTTGTCACTTAAAAAATTTCTGACCCCCCCTTAGCAATGCAGGGGGTTATTGGAGTAAATGAATAATCACAATTATTGATATATTATTCTAATTAAGAATTAGTAATGTCAATGCATGCAGGAAAGGTTTTCACCAAAGCAGGAGGGGCTCTTGGAAAAAATATCGTCTAGATCAAGGGACACGTTGTGTGCCTCTAGTTATCCAACCAATCACTATTTGCCACGTGTCTCCAATGACTCACTCGAACCAATCCTAGGAAGCCACCACGTTGGAGCCATGTGTTCAGGAAATGGACCACGGATTTTTAAATCTTTCCATCTGTCATCTACTTTACTTTGCGTGAATGAAATAGGTTTTAATTTTTCTTTTTTTTGCCAAGAAATAGGCTTTTAATATATGAACCATAGTAAGTTACATAGTGTTTATTTTATTTTTATCACTAAATAATATTACGTTGTTTATTATTTTTGTGAAATAAACTGAGAATTGAAGAGCTATTTTTATTTATAAAAAAATATTTTTTATTGTGCGCTAAACAGTCGGATCATTACTTGCTCCAATCCAAGCAGGAAAATGAGAATGATAAAATAATTAAAGAAAGAAAAGCATTAATCACGTGGTTGTATGAGGGAGAGGGAGGCTGAAAGCGAAAGTAGCGGCATGTGGTCCAAGATTAGGTAGAGTCCATATAGAAATTGTCGTCTAGCATACCAACTATCAAGGGCTCGTCTTAGCGATAAGATTGCTACGGCCTCTCTTGTTTCGCGAAGGATAGTGGATCCTATCCCTTGAATTTTATTCTATTATATACTCCCTCCAACAAAAATTTATGCGGAGAAGGAATTAGTTTTTAAATGTTAATGCTAATTAAGAATAATTTTAATATTTATTGAAAAAATATAATTGTTATATTTTAGTTTAAAATATAATGAATAAACATAGTTTATTTTTTATATTTATTTGTTATTTTAATTATACCTTTTATTAAATATGGGTTAACATCTCTATTAGAAAGAAATTTAAAGGTGTATATATTAATTTTATTTTATTATATGCTCCCTCCAACTATTTTTTTTCTGTAAATGTCTAGAAATTCATCATAAAAGATTAAGCTATATCAAAGTTTAAGTATTAATTAATCTTGATGGTTGTCCCAATAAGATGTATTTGTTATGAAAAAATGAAGAAGAGAAGACAAAAAAGTAGAAGGAGAGATTGAGAGAAGAGAGGGAGCTTTTTAATTGATTAATGTGTAGAATACAATTGAGGTGCCTTCTATTTTATAAGTACATGTTTACAACTGAAAATTCACAAAATAATAATAATAAAGATAATGTAAGATATTTTGGGATAACTAAAGATATAGTGGGATAATGGATAATCATCATAATCTATTATTTATAACACTTCCCCTTAGATATCCATTATCAAAATATTATGCCTCGTTAAAACCTTACTAGAAAAAATCCAGTGGAACAAAACCCTAGTGAAGGAAAAAAAATATATAATATGTTCATGACATTGCCTCATCAAAAACCTTGCCACGAAAAATTCAATGGAAAAAACAATGTGGTTAAGGGAAAAAGAGTACAATATATATAAACTCAATCTCAAGACGATATTAGTTAATAGTTCTGAGTCTGTGAACTCCAACGCTATAAACAAGCTTCACAAATGTTGTAGTAGGAAAAGATTTGGTCAATAAATCTGCCAAATTATCACTGGAATGAACTTGTTGAATTTTGATTTCTCCCTTTTTCTGAAGATCGTGTGTGAAGAAGAATTTTGGTGAGATGTGCTTTGTTCTGTCTCTTTTGATGTATCCTTCCTTCAAATGTGCAACACATACATCATTATCTTCACAAATGATTGTCGGGATCATTGTTCTAGAAGACAGACCACAAGTGCTTTGTATGTGATGGATTACGGATCTTAACCAAACGCATTCTCGATTTGCTTCATGTATCGCTGTAATTTCTGCATTATTAGATGATATAGTTGTAATAGTTTGCTTCATGGATCACCATGAAATAGCTGTACCGCCATAAGTAAACAAGTAGCCTGTTTGAGATCGACTGTTGTGGGGATCAGACCTGAATCCAGCATCTGCATAACCAACTAAATCCAGCTTGATTTTGTTAGAATATAATAAACTCATATCTATAGTACCTCTAAGGTAGCGTAGGATATGTTTGACTCCATTCCAACGCCTTTGGGCTGGTGAAGAACTATATCTTGCTAATAGGTTAATAGAAAATGATATATCTAGTCATATATGATGGACGAAATACATCAGTGCCTCAATTACACTAAGATATGGTACTTTTGGACCAAGTAGTTCTTCATCCTTTTCCTGAGGTTTAAAAAGATCTTTGTCCTCATTCAAAGATCTAACAACCATTGGAATGCTCAAAGGATGTGATTTATCCATATAAAATCGTTTTAGGACCTTTTTTGTATATGCTTCTTGATACACAAAAATACCTTCATTTAAATATTTAATTTGTAATCCAAGGCAAAATTTTGTTCTTCCTAAATATTTTATCCCAAATTCTTACTTCAAGCAATTCACAGCTTTTGTGAGCTCCAATTATATTTATATCATCAACATAAACTGCAAATATAGCATATTTATTTTCAGATTTTTTCATAAAGATACATGGACAAATATGAACATTTTTATACTCTTCCTTGAGCAAATATTCACTAAGGTGATTGCACTACATGGGCCCAGATTGCTTTAACCCATAGAGGGATTTATTCAACTTAATTGAGTATTGTTCTCGAGAATTGGAATTGTATGCTTTCGGCAACTCAAACTATTCAGGGAGTTTCATGTAAATGTCAATATCAAGTGAGCTATATAGATAGGCTGTAACAATATCCATTAGATACAAATCAAGCCCTTCACGTGCTACTAGACTAATCAAGTATCAAAGGGTAGTTGTATCCACCACAAGTGAATATGTTTTTTCATAATCAATACTAGATCTTTGCGAAGAACCTTGAGCAATGAGTCATGCTTTATATCTTACAATTTCATCTATTTCATTTAGTTTTCACACAAAGACCCATCTATACCCAACAGGTTTCACATCTTTAGGTGTGTGGACTACAGGTCCAAAGACTTTACGTTTTTCAAGAGAACTTAACTCTGCTTCCATTGTGTCATTCTATATTAGCCAATTATCTTTTTGTCTGCATTCTTTAATAAACATTGGTTCATGATCCTCATTGTCATTCATCACATTTAATGCAATATTATATGTGAAAGTATTGTCAACATTGACTTTATTTCGATCCCATCGAATTCCATCTATGACATAATTTATTGAGATATCGTTATGTTCATCCATTTCAAGTATCTGTGTTTTATCTAGAGTTGAGATATTACTTATGTCTAATAACTCTTATGGAGTTTCCTTTTCCTTAATTTGCCATCTATATCCTTTACTCTTTTTCTTTTTTGAGGATTTTTATCTTTGGAGCTAATAGGTCTACCATGTTTTATACGAGCTTTAGACTCATTTATCGTAGATTATCCAACATGGACGTCAATCTTAACTGGAGCATTAGCAGCTGAAACATGTGATTTAGTCATTCTTTTTGAGTCAATAAACACGTCTGGCAATTGATTTGCTAAACTTTGCAATTGAGTTATCTTTTAAACTTCTTGTTTACATTGTTTTGTACAAGAATTTAAATAAGACAAGGATAATTCATTTCATCTAATTTCTTTTTCCAACTGCTTTTTCTCTCCCCCCAATGTTGGAAAATTTGATTCATCTTAGTGACAATTAGCAAAACGTGCAGTGAATAGATCTCCTATTGATGGTTCAAGATATCTTATTATTGACGAAGATTCATATTCAACGTATATCCTTAACCTTCTTTGAGGTCTCATCTTAGTGCATTCTGATAGAGTAATTGGCACATAAACCGCACACCCAAATACTCTTATATGGGAAATATTAGGTTCTTGACTGAGAACCATTTGTAAAGGGGAAGATTGTTTGTAGCTTATTGATTTGATGCAAATCAATGTTGCAGCATGCAAAATTGCATGCCCCCAAATAAATATTAGGAGTTTTGACTTTATAAGCAATGATCTTGTAATTAATTTCAAACGTTTAATAAATGATTCTGCAAGTTCATTTTGTGTATGAACATGTGCTACAGGATGTTCAATTTTAATTCCAATGGACATACAATAATCATTAAAGGTTTGTGATGTCAATTCAGCAATATTGTCAAGGCATATTTTCTTAATTGGATAATCAGGGAATTGAGCCCTGAGTCGAATTAATTGAGCAAGCAGTCTCACAAACGCTTGGTTGCTAGTTGACAATAAACAAATATGTGACCATTTAGTCGATGTATCGATTAAAATCATAAATATTTAAATGGTCCACATGGTGAATGGATTGGCCCACAAATATCGCCTTATATATGCTCCAAAAAATTTACTAATTCACTCTCAATTTTAGTTGGTGATGGTCGAATAATCAGTTTTCCTCGGGAGCAAGCAAGACATGAGAAACTATTAGATTGAAAAATCTGCTTGCTCCTCAAGTTATATTCATGTATATTTTCTATTATCCTTCGCATCATAATTGAATCGGGATGGTCTAGCCAGTCATGCCAAACAAGAAACATAGGATTTGTAAACTTTTGGTTTACAATGGTATGTGATTCAATTGTACTAATATACGTGTAGTACAAACTAGAGGGAAGTGCAAGTAATTTTTCCAATACACATCTTTTATTTGAGATAGTTCTCGTAATATAAAGATACTTGACATCTTTTTCATCAGTAGTCTCAATATGATATTCATTTTTGTGGATATCTTTAAAACTCAATAAATTTCTGAGACTTAGAGGAATATAGTGCATTATCAATTTGCAATTTCATTCCTCTTTGTCATATTATATTGACTCTTCTGGAGCCATCGATTAGTTTTGTACTACTGGATATGGTACTAACATAGGCTTCAAGCATTACTAAATTTGAAAAATATTTCATATCTTTGAGAATTGTATGCGTTATCGTACTATGTAACAACCCTCATTACATTGTCCTTACTAACCAAGTGTAATTGTCATTGTGTGTAAAATTGGAGGGCCAGTGAAACAGAGGGCTCTGAGGCCGCGACGGTACTGTAGCGGCTGTGGCTCCAACCCAATTTTGGTGTCTTTTGGAATTTGTTCTCTATGCTGATGTCTGGAAGGTAAATGTGAGATGTTTGGACTGTGTTTGGTTAGATTTTGAAGTTTTTGGTCAAGTCATGAGGTGTTTAAAAATAAGGTGTTACATACTATCCGTAAGGCATATATCCTCATGGTTAATGTTGGTGTCGACCGATGGAATAGCCATTCTTTAAGGACATTAAAAGACAATGCATAAAATAAACCATGCCAACATAATTTATTTATTTTCAGATAGTTCCATCATCAATCAGGTGGTCAATCCTTCTATCTGGGTCAGCAAAGAAATCAGCAACATGTAAGTGGGAGACATCAATATTTCCATAATCAAAATCATTGTCATAAGATACAAAGTTTGTCTCTATCTTATTTTCTCTTTTAAAGGATTCTTGATAAAGATCAACAAGGTGCTTTGGGGTACGACAAGTACGAGACCAATGACTAATTCCACCACAATAGTAGCATTATTTTCAACATTTTTGTGGTTTTATCCACCCTTTCTCTTATTATTTTTCTCAATTTGTCTCTTTTGGTGGAAATTTATGTTCTGCATATTGTCATTTTGACCTTGTCCCCATCCATGACCATAACGATGACCTTGACCATGACCACATCCACGACCATAGTTAGGATCACGACCACGAGATTGCCCAAAAGTGTGGTTGTCATGAGTTGCTACATTCACTTCAAGGAATTGAGCAGTGCCAGTGGCGCGTGACTCATGGTTTTTCATCAAAAGTTCAGGGTTTTGCTCAACAACCAAAAGACATGATACTGCTGCTGCCGGAACATATTGAATGCATGAAAAGTGGAGAATTATTTTTCTAGCATGTCAGCATCGGTGACTTTTTCTCTACATAGTTTGAGTTTAGAACTAATTCTAAACATAGCTGAATTATAAGCACTTACAATTTTAAAATTCTGTAAGCATAGATGCATCCATTCATAACAGGCTTTAGGAAGAATAACAACTATTAGGTAGTCAAATCTTTCTTTTAGGCTTTCCCAAAGAACAATGGGCTCTTTTATTGTAAGGTACTCAACCTTTAACCCTTCATGGAGGTGGTGATGTAAGAAAATCATTGCCTTTACCTTTTCTTGTTCGGATGCAGTATTCTCTTCTTTAATGGTTATGCCAAGACCATTTACATCCAAGTAAATTTCAGCATCTAAAACCCAAGATAAGTAATTTTTTTCAGTAATATCCAATGATACAAATTCAAGTTTTGTTAGGTTTGACATATTTGTGCTATAAAAGAAATAATAAATAAGTTAGGACTCATTTATTAAGAATAATTTTATGATTTATGAAAAATCAAATTTATTTACATTCAATAAACAAATGAGAATTGTTAATAGAGCAAGCAATAAAATTTATGTGTGAGCACACAATAACCTTTGATATGGGAGAAAAGAAAATAGGACATATAGAAGGAAGTAATTAAGCATCCTCAATAATAAAAAAATTCACTTAATAAGAAGTATATTTTATTTTATTTTACCCTTTTTTTTGCTTTTTTTTTTTGGCAATTGAATGAAATTAGTTATAACAAACAACTCTGATATACAACATACATATAGGGACCAAGTTAGCCAATACCATACTTATATTTGCAATATTAGATGAAGAAATTTCCAATTGTATTGATTTTTTTTTTCAATTTCCAATGGTTTAGAACAAAAATAACAAACATATAATTTTAAGTAAGCAATAAATAAATAAATAAATAAATAAATTCAAATGTAGATATCTTCAGGATATACTCTGTATTCTATGTAGATAGCTTCTAGATCCACTTTATATCTTATGTGGATATCTTCAGGATTCACTCTATCCACTTTGTATTCTATTTATGTGGATAATTTTAAGATCAATTTAATATTCTGTGTCTATTATTTTAGGAATTTAATTGTGTCTCATACTTCTGAATGTGACATATCTTTTTCTATTCTTAATAGATAAAAGGAATTTTTTTTATTATTAAGAGAGATGGAGAAGAAAAAGAATAAGAAAGTAATTCTACAAAGAATTAATTTGATAAATAAATAGTAGACGAATGTATAGAACTTTAACAACAAGTCTAACAACACATTAAATAAAAGTACCTAGATGATGAAGATTGACTCATTATATAAGTAAGTGTGCCTCCATCACTTTTAGAGATATTCATTGGCATTGGCACTAATCTCCAATCTCATGATCATAGATGTATGTGCAATTAAAAATAAAATCACATGCCTTATGATAAATGCTAGTTATCGTGCTGATAACGTATTATGAAATAATAAAGAAGAGAAGAGAGAAAAGTAGAAGTAGAGAGTGAGAGAAGAGAGGGAGTTTTCTAATTGATTGACATGTAGAATACAACTGATGTGCATTTTATTTATAGACACATATTTACAATTGAAAATCCACAAAATAATAATAATAAAGATATTTTGAGATATTTTGGGATAACTAAAAATATAGTGAGATAATAGATAACCATCATAATCTATTATTCATAACAATATTAATATTTTTATTAGAAATGAAGAAGGTAGTCGCATAACAAGGCTTAAAATTTCATTTCTAGAAACAAGTAAAAAAATATGCAATTCAATATCATATGCCGGATAAATTAGTCAGTCTACAATGTATGTTAATTAATGCAGCCCACTCATGTAGTAAAAAAAAAAAATCATAGAGCTATGATATTACCCAGAAAAAAATCCGATAAACTAATCTAAAAACTATTCGTCCTTTTTCTTAATTTAATCTCTTTAGTCATTCAAGATTTAATTCACAATTGTAGATAGAATGGAAGGACTTCTATTTTTGAATCCCTATCTAAATTTAATTTAAATATATGTTTAGTTCATATATAACTAGTTAATATTTACTATGACATATACATGTGTTTCTAGAAATGAAATTTCTTCTAATCCTTGTTATGCGGTTTAAAAAGAAAAAAAATCTATATGCTTGATACATTAAAACTTTTAAGATTTTTTTGATGCGATTTAAAAAGTACAAGTTACCAATATTTTATAATATCTTATGTGTAGTTGTTGAATCTTATAGCAAAATATATAAGTTAGTAATTAATAATTTTTTTTGTTCCCGATAAGTTTCAGTAAAATCATCCCAAACACATGATACTTAAGATAATCAAAGGGATTAAAAAATCCACCGTCTTTTTATTTCAAACATCATCATATGTAACCAGTGATTCACTTTCTTCACATATCTCATGGTCTTAACCAAACACACACACATATTAGTAATTAATAATTTTTTTTGTTCCCGATAAGTTTCAGTAAAATCATCCCAAACACATGATACTTAAGATAATCAAAGGGATTAAAAAATCCACCGTCTTTTTATTTCAAACATCATCATATGTAACCAGTGATTCACTTTCTTCACATATCTCATGGTCTTAACCAAACACACACACATATATATGTGTGTGTGTGTGTATTTACACACTTCATCATCTACAGCACTTCCCAATCTGTTTTTTCTTTTCTATTTTTTCCCCTCATTGGGGTTGGAAACAGAATAACTCTACCTATGTAGTTTTACAGTCAATCTCAAGTCCGAATAAAGGAGGAGGGTTGTGTCAGACCCTCGACAACCAACATAAGAATTTTTCGAATTCTTATAACATGAATTAGGGGCGTTTTTGTGCTAATGTTAGGTCGTTACCCATAGGTAACGTACTATATAGCTCGAATACAATATCAAATTAGTTAGAAACATTGTATTGGTATCTGGGTGTAGTGTTAAATGAGTAAGGATTCCCATATCATTCTAGACAAATGTGGGTAAAGATATTTGTCCATGAGAGCAAGATTTGGTTCAATTCTTGAAATATTAGTACTTCAACAGGTAAATCTATGAAGACGATGGACGCAATAATTCAAACAAGAATTAATATCTTGTGTCTTTAAGAAACTAAATGAGTGGGAAAAAAGGTGAAGGAGTTAGATACTACTGATTTTAAACTTTGGTATATATATAGCGAAAGTCAAAGCAAGGAATGAAGTTAGTATTATTGTAGACAAATATTGGAAAAAATGTGATAAGAGTCAAAAAGATTGGAGATATGATTTTATCCTCAAAATTGACTTTTAGGTATGATACTTTTAATATTGTTAGTGCTTACACATCTCAACTAGAGTAGCAAACACATATTAAGAAAAATTTTGGAAAGATATGGAGGGTTTCGTTCGATACATCCTCAAAGAGGAAAATATTTTTATTGATGGGGGCTTTAATGATTATGTGGGAAAAAAAATAAAGCAATATGTGAGAGCTCATAACAGTTATGATTTTGAAGAATTAAATGAGGAGGGGCATTCTATTATAAATTTTTCTATGACTTATAACTTTACAATTGTAAACACTTATTTCAAAAAACGGGAGGAACATTTAGTCATATAAAAGAGTTGAGCCCAAAGGTAGCAAATTAATTTGTTTTTGGTAAGGAATTCAGATAGAAAAGGTTGTAAAGACTGCAAAGTGATTCCTGGTGAGAGCTTAACTTCACAACATAAGGTCTTGGCTCTTGATATGTTGGTTAAGAGTTGTAGACTGAAAAGTCGAAAAGCCATAAATCCTAGAATCAAGTGGTGACAACTAAAAGGTGAGAAGCAATTGGCATTTACAAGAAAAGTATTGGAGAAAGGTAATTAGGATTCGCAAGGAGGTGCTAACGTCTTATGGGATGAGTAAAATGATCAAAATACCGCTAAGGTAATCTTGTGTGAATCCAAAGGTTTTGGATTTAGAGATAAAGAATCTTAGTAGTAGAATAAGTGTGTGCAAGAGAAAGTTAAACAAAAGAAATAGTGTTTCAAAGCCTTGCATCTATGCAATAATTAGAAAAATTGGAAGAGTTATCAAATGGCCAAAAAAAAAAGAGATTAAAAAAGCAATGAGCAAAACTTAATTTAAAGTTTTTGAGGAATTTTATCAAGATTTAGGAATGAAGAATAATAAACATAAGATTTACAAAATTGTCAAGAATAGAAAAAGAAAATCAAGAGATTGGGACTAAGTAAAATGTATTAAGGACGAGGAAGGAAAATTTTTGGTCACAAGTGATAATATCAAAAAAAGATAGGAGGACTACTTTTAGAAGCTTTTTAATGATGAATTAGATATGACTAGTAATATAGAGAGACTAACAACTTTAAAAAATCAACTGAATTTGACTTTCTATTGTAAGATCCAGGTTGGAGAGGTAAAAAAAAGTTCTTAAGAAAATGAATATTGGTAAAACTATTGGCTTGAAGGTATTCCTATCAAAGTTTGGAAGTGCTTGGGAGAGAAGGGAGTTTTGTGGCTCACTAAGTTATTTAACGAGGTTTTAAGGTCAGAAAATGTCAGAGAAATAAAGAAAGAGCACTTTGGTGCCCATATACAAGAAAAAAAAGAATATTCAAAACTGTGTAAATTCTTGGAGATAAAACTTATGAATCACACCATGAAACTTTAGGAAAGAGTGATTCAACATAGATTAAGAAAAGAGTCTCGTATTTCAGAAAATTATTTTGGATTTATGCCATAATGGTCTACAATAGAGATTATTTATTTATTGAGGAATTTGATAGAAAGATATCAAAATAAAGAGAGAGACTTTTATATAGTTTTCATTGATTTGGAAAAAGTTTATGATCGAGTACCAAGAAATATGTTGTAGAAAACAATGGTGTTCATATGACTTATATTTGAACCTTAAAGAATATGTATAAGGTGTTAGGTTGGCTAGTCACCTAAGAGGTTGGTGATTTAAGATTTTCGCCCTTTTTGGATAACAAACCAAATTCACTAGATGTGCAGCGAAACATGGATGAATAGAGTATAAAGAAGTTAGTGGATGAAATGAATAGATGAAGAATAAGGCACACAGATTTATCTTGGTTTAGCCCAACCACTTGATCTACATCCAGTCCCCAAGCCACCACTTGAGATTTTCCACTATATCCCATAGGTTTGATCCGGGCACTTGTGAAGTCTCAGTACATTCCACAAATTTCAGTAGACACTTGTGAAACCACTCTCCCCACACCCTTACAATAATGTGTAATACCCCTTAGTGATACCCCACACTAAGAATTTACCTAGAATATAGTAGAGAAAATTGATTACATAATTAAAACTCTCTTTTAGAGTAGATGATACATTGAAAGCTTACTTTATTGAGGTGAGTTTTTCAGAGAATGTTGATACAGAAAGATTTTATGCATATGAACATCATTTGCGCATAGATTCTCTTTTGGTTGTTACCCATAAGTTTAAATGATGTTCTATTTATAGATTTATGGTGTAACTAGATGTTAGATACAAAATCTATCCATTAGAGAAAAGTTCTAGCCGTTATTCTCAGAAAAATAGTTATTTACCTACTGTATTAAATGTGTCTAATAGAGGTTATGTGGATAATCTCCTCAGATTGTGTGAATAACGGGTGACGGTTGGCTCTTGGTTTCAATGTTAGACTTTCGTTATGCGAATGACCTAGTTAAGTTATGCGGATAACGTTCATTCTAGAATGACAAAGTTTTTAGCTCAAAAACATTTTCATGAAAACCTACTTAGTTGTTCAAATAATCATTTCACAAACTTGGATACCTTTGAGAATTATTGGAATAACCTCTTAGGATGCTATTTCTTGTTCGAATAACGTTTAATTAACACAAACTAAGTTTCTAAAAAACAATCAGCACAAACTAAAGGCATGTTTGATTCGTGTTTCTGAAACAATTTTTCTATTTTCGGAAACAGAAAAATAAAAAAACTTGTTTGGTAAACCTGTTTTTTATAAACTGTTCTAGAAAACAAAAAAATAGAAAACTCAGAACAACTTTAAGTTGTTTGTAGTTTTTATTCTGGAAAACAAAATAAAAGGTGAAAAACACCCACCTTATTAATGGTAAAGTTATAAATTTTGAATAACTCATCTATTACTCACTAGTTATGATTTTGAGAACAATCATTCAAACAAATTTTTTTATTTTCTTGTTTTCAAAACTTATTCTAGAAAATAGTTTTACAAAACTGTTTTGAGAACAAGAAAATAGAAAACACTGTCAAACAGGCCCTAAGTTTTTATAAAACATAGGTTTTCAGGATAACCTCCCAAAGTTATGTTGATAACAAATTTAATAGAGGAAGGTCCAAAAGTACTGTAACATAGGTTAAGTGGATAACCTCCCTAGGTTATGTGGATAACCTCCCTAGCTTATGTGGATAACTTACACGTTATGCGAATAACCTCCCTAGGTTATCCTAATAATAGGCAGCACAGAACAAGTGATCTTTATTGTTAGGCCCCTTATGCAAATAAGGTAAGCACCTTATCAGGAAATCGAGCTAGACAGAAACAAGGACATGGTGCATACCTTAGTTATGTGAATAACCTCATCACTTTTCATGAAAATGAATAGAGAACACTTGGAAATAACATTGAGATTGAGAATCTATCCCCATAACTTCTAAATGTTATGCACATAATGTAAAACTTTTTGTGAAAACCATTTTGAAAACATGAGCCAAACATAAAACCAATTTGTTAGCCACTATTTTTCAATTCTAACTTATGTTAACATCATATTTACTTAATCTAACTTATTTAAAACATATGGTAACAATGTTAAGTAAATTTTCAAAGATTATCCCACTTTAAGACCTAAGTGAAAATAAAATATATCTAGTGACTAGGTCTTCAAATAATGAGTTTTATTTCTACTTGTTCATTTTCTTCTTGGCATGCTCTCTTCTTATATTTAATTATTTAACATTTGAATTCTTTATATCGTGGAGCATCCTTTTCCTTCTTCTTTATTGAATGAGTCATGATGTTGATTTTCTTTTCTTTATTCTAATGCTCACTCTACTTTCTTGGACAATCCTACATTAAATATATTACACTTACAAATCAAGTAGTTAGTCTAATTTATATATTCATCTTGTATTATACAATATAAGAGCACAGTGGATATATTAGTACATAGCATGATATATGTATTATAACCATAATTGAATACATGCTAATACACATTTTGCTTCTATAAGGAACATTATATATTTTAGACACATATGATACTTTTGTTTCTTATTTCTCTATATTTGTCATCATCAAAACTTATATTATATTAAACTTAACATAAGGGGGCAACAATAAGTATGAGAACTCTTGGAGGTTAGATAAAGAACTTTTCTATAAGAATAAATTTATATTAGGAATCTTCTTTGAATCTATACTTGTTTAATTTGGTTTTAAATGTTCAGATAGAATATATATATATAGGAGAAAATTCCTAAGTATATAATCTTCACAAATGATATAATATTAATTGAGGACTGTCACACTTGAAAATGTGACGCGGATGGTGCGGAAAATGAAATAAAAGAAAAAAATCGGCCTTCACAATGGAAGCCGATTTCGGAGGAATTGCCACCAAAATTTTAAGGGAAATTTTGGAAAATCAAAATAAAAAGAAAAGGATGGTCTGCGAATTAGAATTGTGTTTGAGAGTACGATTGTGAATGGGGAAGGTGTTAGTTACTCCCACAACACCCATTCCTAATAATGGTTATCTTAAGTTGATCATGTAATTTTTATAACTTTTAAAAATTATTTTAATTGTCTTTTAATCATTCACATGCAAATATGAAAATAAGAGAAAATGAAAATAGAGAATAAAATTAAAATATGAGAAGTTAGGAAAAACAAAAATAAGAGAGAAATATTATTTATTTACAAGAGCGAACTTGACCCAGAATTAGAGTTTGGGGGCCTACGTACCTCGTGATAGGGATCAAAGTCGACATAGTTCGAGTTGAAAAATACGCGTTACTTGATTTATATTTTTTTATTGAAAACAAATTCTTTGAAAAGAGAGTTTAAAGGGAATAATTTCCTTATTATTATTATATATATATATATTTTTTCACAACCAGAATTTGTGGTGACTTTATCATTCATAACTCGCTAATTGATACCTAAGTGCTCACGGTATTACCACTCGGAGCTCAAAGGTAAAAAAAGGCTTAAGGGATAAAATTGGGAAAAATAAATTTTTCCTTATATTAAATTGTAAAAATAAACACAACCATGGTAACATATTTTTATAAGAAGAAAAGAAATAAAAGGAACTTGAAAATATGACTTAAATATATATATATATATGCATACATATATATATATATTATCTATTTTTTTATTTTTATTTATTTACTTATTTTTAAAAAATGCACATAGAAAACCTCTTTTTTATTATTATTCTATATTTATTAAAAAAAGTACTCAAAAAAGGGATTTAGGATAAAATTGCTACATTCAATATATATATTATTTATTTATTTATTTTAAAAATTATTTGTATTTCTTTATTTTAAATTGTGAAAAATAGGAAACAAAACAATTAAAAATCCTTTTTTTAAAACTTGGAATAGTATTATAAAAAAAAATTAAGGTGAAACTCCTACCTATATTTTTATTTTCCAAAATCAATTTCTAAACAAAACCAAACACCATATATGGTGATTTGGTCACTCATAATTTACTGATTGATACACAAACACTTATGGTATTACTATTCAAAGCATAAAGGTAAAAGAAAATTTGCAATAAAGGTTTTTCTTTATTTCAATTATTTATCATTTATTTTATTTATCTCTTTTTTTAATAAAAATAAAAAAACTATTTGAACTCAAAACATTTGAAAATTAGCCAATGTAAACACCATGGCAACTCCTTACTCATTATACCCTTAACTAACACCCAACATACCCACGGAGACTTAGTCCCTCGAGGTAGACTCTAAAAATAATTACTCGAAGTTGATATTGTGATTAGAGCTTTAAAACTCATAGTCTAAGAAAAACTTTATCACTATATCCATGCATTCAATTCAAAGGATAATTTAGCAATCTTACTCAATTAAAATTTCAAAGGGAAAGAACAAGCGATGGTAAAAGAAAATTATACCCAACTAGTAGCATCCCTCACCCCCAAACTCAAGTTTGACATTGCCCTAATGTCACAGCAAATTAAACATGGGAAGCGATGAGAGTGATCCAAAATATTTCAAACCCAAAAGCAAACAAATAGCAAAAGATATAAAAAAAGAATAGCAAACACGTTGGAACCTAATTCCCAGTGTAAAGTAACCCATTAAAACCCTTCAAAATGTGTACAAATTCATCCATCGTGTTTGCAACACATAATTAGAATTCCACAACCAACAAAAGAAACCACCTGCAAGATAGCTTAGATACAAACAAAACAAAACAAGAACACTAAGGTAAACTAGGGGGCGTGTGTGTATGTGTCAGAGGAGCATTAGAACAAGCCTAAATATGTTAGCCAAAACTTACTCCAACAATGATAGCCATTCAGTCTCAATCTAATTCTAAAGTTAACAAAGGAGTAAACCGGAAAATTAGACCACTTAACAAGAATGAAAATTTCCTTTCAACACTAACATCATTTCATTCCTAACCTGACACAATTAGCAACTCAACACATCTAAAGTGAAGCATTTTACCTGTACTAGACAGATAAATCACAAAGGCACCAAACTATGATACCATTTTGAAACTGAAAGAAACCCTGAAATTTTCAAAGTGTAAAGCAAGCAGTTATTCACCTTTGCCCCCTTCCATGTTAACAAAGAGGAAAATAGCACTGGCTTCATGAGAAAAATTATACTCAGACAAAGAGGAATAAAAATGGATTCAAAGGGAACTTCACATTCATCCAAAGCATCCACAACGAGTTATTGATATAGCTTTATTAATACAACATAACATATTAATGATTTCAGCTAACCAATAATGAAACAAAGCATATAATGGAGCCCTTGTGACAACCAGTAACTTTTATCCCTAGATTTGATCTAGTATCAACTTAGAACTCCGCTACATAATTTGTCAAACACAGTTTAATACCAATCACATGCTAAAACAGAACTCTTAAACACTGGAGAAGCTCTGTTGTGACCCAATCATACGAAACAAACTTCCTTTTACTTCTCTCATTTACGAAAGCATTATTAGAGTTTGAACAAACTAGAAAGATAATTCACATAACCACAGTAACCATAACATCATAGTCTAGAACGAAACTAGCATCTCAAGAGAACAGTCTGAGAAAACAGAACTCTGATCTAATTACATACTAGAACAGAACTCCCCAGTACTGAAGAAACTCTGTCATGACCAAATCAAATGAACATAGAAAATTTAATCTACAGACTTCCAAGTGAAAGGCAGGGGAAAAAGACGAAGTAGCAAAGAAAATGTACAAGAGAACTTCAACTCAGTGCTTGAATTTCACAACAAAAATTACTAATGATGATCCCTTTTAGACTTTGTAACCCAACCTTCCTTCACAACTCCTGCCCTTAGACTCTGAAACTCTGACCTCTAGGGTTTCTCAGCCCCAAATCCTTCCTCTATTTTCTCCTCCGGTTTCTCTTAGGGTTTTTTCTTTGCCTCTCACTCTCTTTCTCTGACTCTGTTTCTTAGACTCTAGGGTTCCTCTTAGGATTTTTCAGCATCTCAATCTCTCTCCTCTGCAGTTGCCTTCTCTTGATTCTTATAGAGCTCCCGCGAGTGGTCTTCCTCTAAAGGCAGAACGCGTGACTGCTTTCTCGGTCCCATTTTAGGTGCCCCCTCTGTCTTGCTTCAATCCGAGCGATCATGCTTGACAAATGCTCCCTCCTTCCCACTACTCTGCCTTACCGGGTACGGAGTAGTGCAGATATCTTTGTTTGTATCTGCACCTCCCAATCTCTCTCTCACGCCTAGAATCAGGCCCTAGCTCATTCACTGTCTTATGAACCTCAACTTCTCCCTTGGTTCGCTTCTCTTATGCTTGTGCTTCTGCGTCTGAGCCTTTGCTCAGAGTCCCTTTCACGTTCGAGCCTTGGACCAGGTCTCACTTTGCTTCTGTTCGAGTCTCAGAGTCCCTTACTCCCTCTGGATCTCACTCACTCTCCTCGTCCTGGCTCCCTCGGTCTCTCCTGCCTTAACCTCGCATGCAGCTCCCTCTGTGATTTCGTGCTGGAGCCCCTAAGAGGCTCCCTCTCCCTAAGCCCTAAGGGCTCCACATGCTGAACCTCACCGAGCCTTGTCCATGAGCCCTTCCCAATTGGGCTCATGGACGTTTAGTTAGCATTTCAGCCCAATTTTTTTTTATTTTTTAACTATTTATTCTCTCTCTCTTTTTTATATTATTGTTTTATCATATATAGTTTTTATTTCATCATTATTTTATTTTATTATTTTGTTATTTATTTATATATATTTTTTGGGTTTTGGCGTTGGAAGATTGGATCACTTGTACTAAGCCCAAATTCTATTCCAACTCTACCTTTCTTTATTATTATTATTATTATTATTATTATTATTATTATTATTATTATTTTATTTATATTTTTTATCCCTTATTTTAACTATTTTTATGTATAAAATCTAGACAAAATGCGGTGTTCACAAGGATTTAAGAAAGAAGAGTAACTTTAAACTTGAGTTATGCAGACACACATTAAAATCAAAAAATTTCTACTTAAGTAAAAGTAAGATAGAATATATGCATCACAAATTTAACAAGAGGCCAATTAGAAATGATAACAATCTACTCATAAAAGCCCTAAATTCAACTCCCAAGACATCAAAATCAAAGAAAAACTTCGAACAACACCAAAATAGGGCTGGTCCGTGGTGAGCAACAGTGTAGCTGCGACATATGAGAGGCAGTAACACTTGGTGCCACAGTGCCCGTATCAAATTTTGCATAAGTAATTTGCTGATTTTTTGAGCAAACTTTCGACACGCACAATTTTGTTTTTCGACATCTCATTGACTTGATTTCAACTCCTACAAGTCAATCTTGTCCGAATCTATCCATAGACACTGGTTTCATCTCAATCCATCTCCGTATGATGTTTTTAGACATCCGATACTATTTTGACCACTTTTTGAACAAAACTCACAACCAACCATCTTTAATTACCACCAAAATTAATTTGGCACTTAAAGACCATTCACACATGTCATATTTAGCAAAAACAACTTGTCTAAGAAGGTTTTACCTCAAAAAAACTACTCCTCTCAGAATTGACTCCCTCGAACCCCAAAACCACACAATGGGCTACATACCCAACAAAAACATATAAGGCCCAAATCCCATTTGAACTCACACATACAGCCATTCTGGCTCACAAACATTCACTCCAACAGCACTGACTTATATCGGGGTCCAAATCATTATCATACGCATACACGAACATATGAATACATCCATACTGCATCATCATCAATATCTTCACATATCATTCATCACCATCAACATTATACAACTATCATCATCACAGTATCATTGTCCTCGTATCAATTACAAACATACCATCCTACTTGGCACAACTAATAACATAGACCATAATACAAACTACCGTTGACTTAAATATTTCTGATGTTAGAGAAACTATGATGCAAGAATGGAGCAACCTCAAGACATTGGAGAAAAAGAGGCTGAATATGTAATCCAAAAGTGGAAGACAGTTGATCCATTACAAGGTATGAGAGGACCAATGACGAGATCAAGAGCTAAGGCAATGAAAGAGGCCTTGAGTGGTGTGATCAACAAGCAACTTGAGATGGAGTCTTTGCACTTAACTGAACTTGAAGCCCAAGAGCATAACAATGGCATAATTATGTTATCATATATAGAAGTTCAGATTTAAGCCCAAAATCAAGCCCAACATGTGACTCTCTTAAAGAGCATGTGACTTGAGGATTAATGGGCCTAATTATTATTAATTTCATTTTTATTAATTATGGGCTAAACTTTGTTAATTAATAAAACCCAATTAGTTAAATAGTAGCCTTTTTGATAGCCCACCTTGTAAATAAGCATGTCATGTGCCAAACATGTGAGTTCATTAATGTGGTGGCATGTTTATAAGGGCTTAGGTCTTATTTTTATTATTTTCTTATGAATTTTCGTTATTTTATTTTAGGGATTTATTTTAATAGTTTCCTAGTTCTAATAGGATTATTATTTGGGTCTAAAGTCTCCTAATCCTATTAGGATTACTTGAGCCTAAATTAATTAGGGTTTTTAGGCTTATTAGGTTAGATTTTACCTTATCTATTTAAAGCTAACTTTCATGTGCGTTTTTCAGATGGGATGAATAGAATTTTAGATTTTGTTTCTCTTGCGTTCTTTGAGTGCTAGAGCGAACTACGACTTATCAAAGAAATTGGTCTTTCCTTGGGGCGTCATCAGAACTAGGGTTTAAGAGACTGATTCTCTTGGGTTCTAATTCACCCAGACCAACATATCTTATGTGCTTTCTTGTTCATTCTCTTCTTTTTATGTCTTTCTTCTTGCTGTTTTCAATTTTCCATTTTTTGTGTTCCTTGTTGTTGCAACGATCCAAGTGTCATTCGTTTCAAGTGGGTTCTTTGGATTAATTCCATAAGGGTTCATTTATCACTATGACTCATTTGTCTTCTCTTGACTAGTTCCAGAGTCTTCACCAAAAATGTTAGTCATGGGAGGGGGTGTGAGACAAAATTTTAGTAATTAGGAACACAAACATAGGCAACCTAGATCTACAATTCACACATATATGCACATGATGCAATGCAAATGCAAAATGACATGGTATGCATGTTCTCCTTCGTACATGGCGAGAACCATAGGCTAACATCATCGCAAGACATTTAATATAGATGATTCCCTTCCAACAGCCAATAAAGACTGATTCCGAGACACCACCAAGCTCATCTCACACTAATGTAACCTGGCCAAATATTACACTAATACTTGAAACGTGGTTCTCCTTCCCATGGACCACCCAAATTAGTGGTGATTTCAGAAACATGTATCCTCAAATCCACTACCACCTGGCTCTCCTAGTTATAGGAGGGGATTCAGTGACATAGATATTTTATCATATCATCATATTATATCATATCATATCAATCTTCATCATTTCTCATATCATTATCATATCACGTCTTATTATCACCCTAATATCCACCTCATAATATGCAACAATGGTAATAATATCAATATCATGCTAATATGCCTCTAAATATATATCATTATCATGGTCATGCTAGCATGCAATGGTGTGGAGATGCTACAAAATCATACATACATATCATACTCATTATTATCATCATATACAAATGGCTGTGTACATACCACGATATATAGAAAACCATACACATACACAAACAATATCGTGGTATGAATAGACACATGCATATATATATATATATTAACATATAACACATAAATCATAAACACCAAGTTATCTAAAATCACTGACATCACACACATGGGCTAAACCCACCATCTTAACACCAAACATAAGCTGAGTCACCTTCGGTCAACCAAACAACCACTACAATACCATAACATCTTTAATTAATATAAAGCATAATCATCCAAAATCTATAATTGAGTCATTTAAGCTTAATCCAAAGTTTCAACAACATTTTCATGCATCAATGGGCTCCATACAACCATTCAAAGCATAACTAATCCTATACATTTTGAATCCCAAGCTTCCACTCACAATCCTAAGCTAGGGTTTGGTATAATTCATACATACTCCCCTAAAACTCATATCCAAACATCATTAATATTAAACCATACTTCATTCATTCATTTACACACATTTCAATCAGTTGAATTCCATCAAATTGGAAACCCTATGCATAAACTCGGATTTCAACCCAAAACCAAAGAGAAAAGAAAGGAGAAGAGGTTAGGGATCACTTATCAACAAAGATTGAAACTTGTAAAAGTCAGAAATCACTCCCAAAGGTAGGTGGAATGGAACCCTAACAGAGCTTCTTCCTTCTCTTCGATTTTCTTTTCCTTTCTGCCAACTGAAACTCATTTGATTCAAACACATTTTCGATTTGGTGCCACAACGGGAGATAAGTTTGCCATGGCGTGAGACCTTTCTGTTTGAACAAATTTTCCAAGTTTCAGCTCATCCACCTTGACGCCCCTTATTCAGGTTGTGGCGTGAGGTGGTTCTGTCTCCTCTTTGCTCTTCCTTCGTCCTGATTCCTCCAGTCCTATACACATCATCAATTATACTTAGTTTGAGACTAAGTCTACGATAATATACTGAAGGTTGTTACAGAAATGATTCAAAGGTTAAAATTGGAGAACAAACCATTCTAAGAGTGTTAAAGTTCAAATATTTGTAGTCAATTTTACAGAGTGATGGTGAAATTGATGGGGATGATATTAATAGGATACAAGCTTAGTGATTGAGGTGGAGAAATGTTTAAGAGTTATTTGAAACTACAAGGTACCTACTTAGTCTCAAGTAAAATTTTATTGAATTGCTATAAAACCAGCAATGCTATATGATAGTGAATGTTTGTCTTTGAAAAGGCAATAAGAGTATAAGATGGGAGTAACAGAGATGAGAATATTGAGATTAATATATGGTGATATAAAAATAGATAAGATGATTATATACGTGGGAATGTTGGAGTAGTGCCTATTGAGGAATAAATAATAGAAAATTGTTTGAAATGGTTTGGACATGTACAAAGAAGAGGACAAGAGAAGCCAGTGAGGAGAGTTGATCAAATGACTTGAAACCTTATCAAAAGGTATAGAAGAAGATCAAGAAGGACACTAACGGAAGTTACAAGGTGGAACCTCTTAATAATTATTTATCCGAAGAGATGATATTTGATAGGGCTCATTGGCGATGAATAATAACCAACCTCACTAATTAGTGAGATAATGCTAATGTTGTTATTGTTGTAATTGGAAACAAAATCTGGGAAAGAAAATGGGCTGATATCAAATTCCAAAGCTGCTTTGATCTTGGAAGCATCATTTTTCTTACATTTTGTGATGCGAGTTTTAGTGCTTTACTTACAGAACAAGGATTCCTTGGATGATATCGATCATTTACACTTAGTATATATTTGTGTTTTTTTAGTGACTGAAGGATTATAAGAGTCCGATTTATTTTTTCTTTTTTCGGATGGCAAGAACGGTATGATTTTATGTTTATTTGACAGTTGTAGAGTTTATCAACTGATAGCTGCTGATTATTTTCCTTCTCCGATTGAGGATTTGAGTATATGCTAAGAAGTACGGTGGGTTATTAATAAGAATATTCAAAATTGAATAAAACTAATTGAACTAAATCAAATCTAAGAATAATGATTGTAATTAAGTATGGTTTAATTTGCTTTTCATGATATTAAAATTGATTAGTTTGATTTGGTTTTCAATTTACTTAAATTCTGGTTAGTTTGAACCAAATCAAATTGCTCAAACTATGATTTAACATGATTTTTTTTGTTGCATATTATAATTTAAAGTATGACATTGGACTACACATGAAGAATGATCATCTTTTAGTATTCCTTGTAGGAATTGCCTTTTTTTATCAAGTTCAAAAGTATATCTTGACATATGAACATATTGACAATGATATCATCATTTTGGATATATTTTAAAATGTAAATGTATGGATATTTTGACAAAAATTTCATATTTTAAGAAAATTGATTCCCAGCAATATTGTTAAATTGTTTGGTTTCCTTAAAATAATTTAAACATGGAATTAATAACATATAAGTTTATGAATATCACTTCTCAATTATAAAAAGTAAATATACTTATATACTTTTAAATTAATTTATTAACAATTACAACATTTGTTTAAAAAAACTCTCATTTTAGTATGAATCAAACCAAGCTAACTGTTTTCAAAACCGAAATGGAATGCAGGCACATATAATTTGCATGTTTGGATGAATTCTTGCTTGTGCCATTTGGTGGGATGTAAAATGCAACCAAACGTACTTTGTATGGGAATAGAGTCCTGATTACTAGAGAAATTGGACATATTAGAATTGTACAAAACAGGCCCTTTATGGAAAAAGGCATGAACTACTCAAAATGTCCTTTAGCAACGGGATAAAATATTATTTTATTTTATAATTATTTACATTTCATTTTTATTATTAAAAATAAATATTTTGATATTTTATTAAATATATGTAAAAATATTTTTTAGACTAATTAAAACAATTGATAATTAATCTTCTAAAGTATTTTTACGAATTAGATAAATTAAAATTGAATATTTTAAAAATGAATAACAAATATTTTAATATATTCTTATATTAGAGATATTATTATCCAACCAAACATAAATATTTATTATTTTTTAATGATATACCAATCATATTTATCTCATTACATCACACTTCATTCCTATTTCTATTTGTATTTTTATTCATATTCCTATTTCCATTTTCAGTCCCATTTTTATTAAAAAAAAATATTCCATGAGTCAAAAGAGACTTTAGTTAGTAATCAGGTTTTAAAGATAAAATGTTATGATGAGTGAGAGGAAAAGAAACAAACTGGCAATGGCATAAACAGTGTGTGTCTAACGGATTCGAAGGAATTCCCATATTATATATGCTTAAATACAAAATAGATAACAAAACAGAAAAATTATCGGACTTCGTTCCAGGTTGGATTCGTTTAATAATGAGTCGAGCCCAACCCAGTAGTGTGTTCATATTTTTGGACCTGGGCTTCTCCTGGATCAAAATGGATCAGAATTGGACTCGCAAGTCTTGGATTCATTTTTTAAGCTATGATGTGGTCCACACTCCACATTTATATTTTGAACTAATATATATCCTTACTTCGCCCCTTACCCTTTAGAGATAAAAAAAAAAATCCACATTGAGATTTTCTACCAAAAAAAAATCCACACTGAGAATAAAGATTTCAAGTTATTTTCTTATGAAAACATAATTCATGCGAGGATATCTAACTTATAGTTTAATTTCGAGGGAATAACCTTAATACCCCTATACCTTTTAAGCCCTTCAACGAACAAAATGAGGATTATTAGTTCAAAACAAAATACTAATAAAAAAATTACTCTATTTGGTGTTAAATATAAGTAAGGACATATTAGAAATGGTGTTTAAAAACAATTAATCTTCTTAAGTATGTCCCAAATTAAAAGAGTTTTCCCAAAATATTCTTAAATTAATTTATACACCACCAAATTTCTTTCGAAATGTTAATCCACATTTAATAAAAGGTATAATTAAAAAAAAAATAAATACATGAGCATACCGTATGTATCTCTTATATTTTAGACTAAGAAAGAATTCATATTTATTTTTTACATTTGAGAGTGAAAATAGTATTTTATTTTGTTAGGGAAACTACTGTAGTTAATCGCTAGCTTGGCAGTTACTATGATGTTGGTATTGCTGGTGTTTTGTTGATGGTTGACATATAAACCAACTGCATGGCGGCGGTTTGATGAAAACCGTCACAATATCTTCTTATTAAAACTGTTAATGAGACCCATCACGATACACGCATTTTTTGTAGTATTTTTTTTTAGTGATCAAATGTATTTCTGATGAGATTAGAGACTAATTTCCTTGAGTATTTGGAGGTCAACTGATAGATATCTCTTATTAGTATAGCATATCTTTAAAAAAAGGATGGGACATTTTTAAATAAAAAATATTATTTAATATAAATATCTTTCAACAATAATAGTGTTATATATATATACACATACACATACACACGTAGATAAATAAATAGATAGATATATAAGGATTAATGACTCATTGGAGGAAGTGATGTAAGTGTAAAAGGTTAAGATCACATTCTCAATTTTTAAATAAGGGTCTTTAGGGCTTTTTGATTGAGGAGGGGAAGGGAGATAAAAAAAATATATTGTTTTCAAAATCACTTAAGAGGAAGGAAGAGAAAATTTCGCTTTATTTAAATTTATTGAATTAAATAATTTTTTTTTAAATTTTTCTTTCCATCCTCTTCAAATGTCTCAAACTAAATAGGAATTTAATAATATACTTTGAATAAAAACAAGCTAGCTTTAATATGCTTGTTACATCCCTTGGTCATACAAATTAGGGTTAATAATTGGTCAGTCTAGCTGCATTCGTACTACTAAAACTAGTTGAATAAAAGTAGTACATTAAAGCATATCAACATCTTGATTACTATTGTACAATTAGCATTAATTATATCTTAGATATTTCGTTCTCAATAAATTTCGCCTTTCTGATGTTTTTACTCCCTTCGATTTTTTATAAATTACTTCAAATTTTTTTATTTATCTCTTATTTTCAATTTTTTAAAAAAATTTAATTACTATTTTTTCTATTTCAAAAAAAATTATTATTTTAGAATTATAGATACAGAGTAAAAAAATTAATAACTAGGCTAAAAATTAACAAAGTTTAATTACATTTTACGGTAATATTTTTATTAATTATATAATACTCTTTACTTTTCTTTTCCTTTATTATTATTAAAGGGTAAATTTATTAAAAATTATTAATATTATCTTGAAAATTATAAAATGACAATTATTTTAAAACATGGATAAAAGCCTAAAATGTCAATTATTTTGACATAGAAAAAATATTTTTCCAATTATACCCTTTGGAATTTTCCATTTCCCACAAATTAATTCCAAGAGACCTTAATTAATCCCCCCTCCCAAAACAATTTTTTAACAAAACTCATCCTCTAATTCTATCATCACGTTTCTCATGCATGCAACTTCAACAGCTTCACAAATATGCAAATAATCTAATGTATCCCAATTCATTCTCCCACGCCTTTGAAATTGTTAATATTGACCCAACCTTCTCTCCAAACACTCAAGAGACAATACTTTTTGAAATATATTTATTGAACAGAAGTAACACTAATATATATGATATATATTAAATTAGTTTTTTTTAAAACGCTAAGATTTATCCTCATCTTTGCTTAGCAGAAATTCTTAATCTTTTGTTCAAATGATTAATATACAATGACATAAAAAATATATTAAAATATAAACTTTTTAATATATTGTTATAATTTTTTTAAAATTTATATAAAATTAGTTTTTCTTTTTTCCCAAAATTTGGCCCCACACTATTTATCCTGCTTCCGCCCCTGCAAAACAGTGCACCATTAAGATTCACCGTGAACCACTATTAAAGGATCTCCAGTGCCAGTGCAGTGCTTCACAATTAATTAATTAAGCTTCAACCAAATTTACAATTTGGTTTCTTGGTGCTCTCCACTGAAAGATTAATTCGGGTATTTGATAGATTATATAATTTGGCTTCTGCGGATCGATAGCAGATGATATGCAAGTCGAAGTGTTTCTCTTTTACGTTTTGCATGTATTGCTTTAAGTTTAAGGCTAAGGCGGATCTAAAATACATCGTCTAAAATTTAAACATCATATATAAAAAGCATTTGATTCTACGATCTTCAAAATGTAAATCCAAACCCCAAAAAATTTTGATCACAATAATTGAAAAATCGTTACTATTTTCAAATATTGAAGTTACTATTAAAGTGCTAAATTTATAGAATCTAATATCAATTTTTAAAAACAATAAATATTATTATATATTTCAAATAATTTATAAAATTTAATAATAATTTTCTTGTCACTTAACTTAAAGATATGTAATAATGCTGACTTGACTAAGGGCTGGCATGTTTGCATGAAGCCCAAATTGGGCTCTATTATTCAAAACTTGTTAACAGTATAATTTCCTGTTTTTTTTCTTGAATTTTATATCATTAACACTTAGAATTTAGAATTAGAAATTTATTTATAATTTTTTAAGTTTTTAATTTCAAAATCTTAGGAGACATACCCTCACTACAAATTTGCTCAAGAAGTACAATATAGGTCATTAGATGTAGTTTTCGCTCCATTTAGTTTCCACTTCACACTATAAATTTGCTCAAGTAGTGAACCTCTCCTCCAGAACAAATTAATTAATAGAGGTATGGAGTATCGTCTTCGTCTCTCTCTTTGTCTCCATTTTCATTGCTTTCATTCTCTCTATTCTCCGTCCATCTCCACCATCATCCCCACCTCTCCCTCCCGGTCCACTCCGTGTTCCCATCATCGGTTCTATTCTTTGGCTGCGAAGATCATTCACAGAACTTGAACCAATATTTCGAAACCTTCATGCTAGACATGGTTTCATCATAACTCTTCATATTGCTTCTATTCCACTTATCTCCATGTTGATACTTTGTTGGATTTGCAATGGCCAGAGGAGAAACGCAAGCTTGACGAAAGTGAAATCAGCACGTTATGTTCGGAGTTCTTAAATGGGAGGACGATACAACTGCTACAGCATTGGAATGGATTATGGCGAATCTAGTGAAGTGCCCAGATATCCAACAAAGGGAAGTACAGGAAATAAGAGATGTGATGGGTGATAGAAAGGAAAAGGAAGTGAAAGAGGAAGATTTGAACAAAATGCCATATCTGAAGCTGTGATTCTGGAGGGACTAAGGCGTCATCCACCATCGCACTTTGTGATCCCACAGGGAGTATCAGAGGACGTGATGGTTATTTGATACCTAAGAACAGGACTGTAAATTTCATGGTGGCTGATATGGGATGGGATCCAAAGATGTAGGAAGAACCTATAACATTCAAGCCAGAGAGGTTCTTGAACAGTGCAAGGAAGTAAGGCGTTTAATGTGATAGGGAGAGATAAGGATGATGCCATTTGGGGTAGGGAGAAGAATATGCCCGGGCTATAATTTGGCGCTACTGCCTTTGGGGTATTATGTGGCCAACCTGATTGGGAATTTTGAGTGGAAGATTTCAAATGATTATGTTGATTTGTCTGAAAAACACCAGTTTACCGTGGCAATGAAAAATTCATTAGAGTTACGTATATATCCAAGGTTTGTGACTTAATATATAATGTGTGGTAGAAATTTGTGGCTAAAGTGGGAGCATTTGGATGGTATATATTATGATCGTGTTTTAAGAATTTATTCTATAGTTAGGGGGATTTGTTATATGAGATTATGACTATTATTGGCATAAACCTTTATTATGGATTATAATATGATTTGGATGGTTTCTGAGCATGATTTGAGATGTTTATTGGTTGGAATTTTTGCTGTTCAATGGCTGTAATTATTGTTATTAATTGTCTAATCATGTTAGGTTAGACTGTGTTATATGGTTATGCATGGTTTAACTTGGTAAGTGCACTAATTAGGTTAATTTGGTTAATTGCTTAATTAGTCTTTAGGCAATTGATTAATAATCCTAATTTGCATCAAGCTAATTAATCCAATTTGTATCTTAATTAATGAGTTTAATTCTAGCTTAAACAATTGATTATGCATTAACCTAGTTTAGATGATTCAAACTAAACTTAGTGCATGTCATTTGCATCTTAAATGGTTTTGGATAGTTAATAAGATTCATTAATCACTTCTTCTAATTTTAATTAACATTAATTGAATAAGAAAAGCTTTGTATCATCACTTCCATTTCATTGTTGATTGTTAGGATCTGTCATTCACTTTCTTGCATTTTAGTCTAATTGCATAGTTCCGTGTTTGCTTGCTTTATTTGACTTTAATTTTGCCAAGACCCCCGGACTTTATTTTTTTTTTCTGTACCTTACTTAATTACATTGACCTAATCAATTCTAATCGCCAATTCTTCGGACTTGACCTAGCATTACCACTATATTGTATCCTAAACCAAGTTAATTTGATTACCCTGCAACAAAGTTACCAGGAATCGTTGTAGTTAATTATCAGCAATGCTGGCGATTACTGTGACGCCGACGTTATTGGCGGTCTGTTGACGATTGATATACAAACCGCCATCAGCAATGCCTGTGACATGATATGACAACCATCACATCTTATTATAGTGACGTTTTTAAAAACTATTACTAAGGACCGTCATGAATACACGCTTTTTTGTGGTAATTTTATAAGTTACCAGATGTATTTCTAACGACATGAGAGACTAGATATCTGGAGGGTAAGGGTAAATCTCTCCTGACCATTATTGGTATAGCACATCCTTAGAAAATGGGTGAGACACTTTTAAATAAAAAAATCTTTCAAGAATAATAATGTTATATATCGAGAGCTAAGCATTAGTGACTCTCTTGAAAAAGTGATTCAAAGTGTGAAAGGTCAGATCTAATGAAAATCGATGACTTAATGTTGCAACATCAATCAACCTAAAAGTAACTGCAATTTATGAAATTAAACCAAAACTGATAGTATGACATGATAAATGGCTTTTTTCAATTAGTTTGTAATAAGGAAAAGGATTTTTTTATAATTAAAACACATGTATATTATAATATCAATATATGTGATAAAATACAAAAAAAATTGAGAATATGATATTAAGGTTTACTTGGGTTTTTTTTTTAATTGGAGAAGGAGAGGGAATGAGAGGAAAATTTTTCTCTTAAATATATATATATATATATATATTAAACTAAATAAGAAAAGAGGAGAAAGAGAAGGAGATGGAAAAAAAATTCTAATATCCACTTAAATTTGTTAAATTAAATAAAAAAAAACTTTCAATTTTTCCTTCAATTTTCTTCTCCTAATCCCTCATTCCAAATTAGCAGTTAATGTCCTTAAATAAAAGGAAGCTAGCTAGAATATGCTTGTTCTACATCCCTCGGTCATGCAATTGGCCGGTCTAGCTGCATTTGTAGTATTAACGGTCGTTGAATGTCGGTAGTATATTAAAGCAGTTCAACTTCTTGATTATTATTGTACAATTGAGCATTAATTACAATATAGATATGTCTTTTTCAATAGATGTCATCTTTATATTTTTACTTAAAATAATACTTCTCATATTTTTATTATAAAAGCCTTGTAATTAAATTACAAAGATCAATAAAATAAATTAATTATTAAAATCAGTTAAGATTAATAAATTTGTACGCAATATATTTTAAAAACTTTCCCAATCATCTCAATGAATTTTTAATATTCTTATGAGAGAAAATGCCTAATACATTAAATATAAAAATATTAAATTGAGAACATTTAAAAAAAATATATATATATTTGTAGAGTATGAAGGATCTTATGATAAGATTCATGTAAAAGATTTTAGAAAGATCCTTATAAAAGAATCCACTAAAGGGTGTACTAGCTACAAATCTCATTTTTATGGTCTAAAAAATATATCAATTATACTATTCATATTTTATGAATAAATAATATTATTTATTATAAATTTTGTATTTTATATTAATATTAATATTAAATATAAAATGCTTCACCTTTATTTTTCTTATTATTTTTCAAGAATGTTTGTCCGAGGAATCTAGTTCTCTTCAAATTTTAATTTTCCCTGAAGTGTCATGAAGCTATTTGTTTTTCTAACATTTCCTCCCATTTTTAATTTAACTGAACTAGCTTATCCTCTAGTCCTATCATCACGTTTCTTATCCAACTTCACAAACAAGCAAATAATTCAATGTATACCAATTCATTGTCCCACACACGTTTGAAATTGTTAATATTGACACAAACTTCTATCCAAACACTCAAGATCCGACAATATTTCTTGAAATATATTTATTGAACAGAGGTACCAACAATATTTATGATACAATAAAAGCGCAACCAATTTCATAAGTAATCCTACACCATGCATGTAACTGATCATTGTACCAAGGTCAACAATATCCAATTCAAACTCAAATATAACATTAACCTAACCATAGAATCACCATTAGATTTAAGAAAAGAAAAGAAACTAAGCATGAAAATAGAAAACTACTCCCCAATCCAACTTGAAGCCCTTGAACTCTACCACCAAGCTTCTAGTTATCTTCCATAATCACCACCATATATTTTACTCTTCCATAGCACAAAAAACTCCACCAAACTTAATACAAACCACAACTATGGAGAGAAAAGGTGGAAAAAGGAGCTTAGATGAAGATTTAATGGTGGAAAGATAGTGAAAATAAAGGTAAAAGGTTATGGTATGTGTACAGGTGAAGGAAAATGTGGAAAAAAAAATAGAGAAAATGGAAGATAAAAGAGAGAGGGAAGGGGATGGATGAAATTGGAAGCTTAAGAACGAGATAATGGAGACTAAGAGGTGTTAGGTTAGGGTTTTCTACCTAGGGTTAAGGTGTGGTTAGGGTTTAGTCAAGATGGAGGGGTGTGATAAGTTCTTGGTGAGTAAGAAAGGAAATAGAGAGCCAAGATTAAATGGGTCAACTATGTTAATGGGTAAACTAGGGTTAAATGGACTATAGTAAGGTTAAATGACCATGTAAAATAGTGGAGGGTCAAGATTAGAAGAAAGAATGGATGGTTGGGATGAAAGAAAGGACATTTTAATTTAGAGCCAATTAGGTGCAATAAAGAAATGGAGAGCCAATAGGAAAATATATAAATAAAAAAATGATAAAATAGTGTGATTTTTTTTTTGACTTGATCTTCCTTATTTGTTCCTTGACTTGGCCTCTATTTAGTCTTAAAGACTTATCCCTATAAAATCAAATAAAACAATTAAAGTATTTTGTCATGAAATAAAAGTAATATGTGGGAATGATAGGTGAAATATCTATTCGCAAGTACATGGGTTGTAACAAGTAACATAGGGAACGAGTATTGTTCCCATAGAGGTTTGGTACCCATAACCCAATTAAGCATTAACCTTACACCTCTGTTAAATTCGAGCAACACATAGGACAAAATGGAGATAAAGTAGGAATGAAAATTCTAAGCTACGGTTAGAGTTATCGATGATTCTAGAACTTAAGTGGTGACATGGATAATTATAAGTTTGATTACTTCTCAATGTCCAATTTCTCACATAATTATCACTAAAGTTATTTTTGCTAGTTTAGGTCTCTTAGTTACCTGATAGTGTCTTTCAAATCACTAAGAGGTATTCCAATTATATTAATTCCTCATTCCTTTGGTTAATAATTAATTAGATTCAATTAAGCATAAGTCTAATGTGACTATGTAGGGCTGGTAACGTATTCCTATCTTACAAGCAAATCAAGCTATTTAATGTCTGAATACTCAATCCTATATGAATCAATTGATAGTTTATCCTAAATCCCCCATGTAACACCTTACTAACAAAACCCAAAAACTCCTCTAAGGCTAGGCTTAAGCAGACTATGAACACAAAAAAAACAGGGCGCATTGTGGTGTGAGAACTAGCATAGCGGTGATGGTCTGGATGACAAAGAGAAAGAAACAGAGAAGTGTGGTGCCACAGTGCCAATTGCTAATAACATATAAGCTCTTTTTTGATTTTTTGAGCCAACTTCCAATATGCGTAACTTTTCGCTATGATCTTTGATTGACTTAATTCTAATCCTCACAAGTCACCTTACCCTTGATCTAGCTATAAACACATACCACACTTTAAAATACCTCCGTATAGATATTTTGGATGTCCTAAACCAAAATGGTCACTTTTGAACCAAAACTCGACATTCGAGCTTCTCAGTTTAAAACCATAACACTTAAACCAGAACCAACACTTTTCCCAAGTTCCAAGTATTCCAAAGACTTGGTTTAGGGTGGCTACATCCTAAAGGACCCTCTCCTTTAGATGTCAACCCCCTTAGCACCACAAATACAACCAATGGGTTATGTACCCATTCTACCACATGTGCACCAAGAGTAATTGGTCGTCTAGCTTCATTTCTAGTACTAAAAGTAGTTGTAGGTCATGCAATTGGCCGGTCTACCTTCATTTCTAGTACTGAAAGTAGTTGAATGTTAAAGCAGTCCAACTATTTGATTATTATTGTACAATTGAGCATTAATTACAATTAGATATGTCTTTTTCAATTGAAGTCATCTTTATATTTTTACTCAAAATAATACTTCTCATATTTTTATCATAAAAGCTTTTTAATTAAATTACAAAAATCAAGAAATTCAATTAATTAAAATTAGTAAATTTGTACTCAATACATTTCAAAAACTTTCCCAATTCATCTCAATGAATTTTAATATACTTATGAGAGAATGCTGCCTAATATGTTACTAGAGTATTAAATTGAGAGAATTTAGGGAAAAAAAATTAATATCTTGTAGGGTATGGAAGATCTTATAATAAGGTCCATGTAATCTTTTAGAAAAATCCTTGAAAAAGGATTCACTAAAGGGTGTACTATGTACACATCTCATCCTTATAATCTAAAAAGTAGATCAATTACATTATTCATGTTTTATGAATAAATAATATTATTTATTATAAATTTTACATTTTATATTAATATTGATATTAAATATAAAATGCTTCACCTTGATTTTTCTTATTATTTTTCGAGAATGTTTGTCCAACGAATCTACTTCTCTTCAAATTCTAATTTTCCCCAAACTTTCATGAAGCTATTTGTTTTGCTAAACATTTCCCCATTTTTTAACTGAAATAGGTTATCCTTTAGTTCTATCAACACGTTTCTTATACAACTTCAACAACTTCACAAAACAAGCAAATGATCCAATGTATCCCAATTCCACTATATCAAATTTAGCTTTTATTAGCGCATAATAGTTAGTATTTATTAACAAACGCCAACTTTTCCAAGTTATAGTTGGCGTTTATTTTACAAATGTTAATTTTACTAATTAAAAGTTGGTGTTTCTTAATAGGTAATAGATAGCATTTCTTTTACAAACGCTAAGTTTGATTTCATAATAAAGTTGACGTTTATGAAAAAAAGCCAACTAAAAGTGGTACTGAGTTTAGTTTAGTTTATGTTTATTTTTACAAACGCCAACTATTTATTGTCTAGGTAAAAAAACACAAGCCAGGGATTGATATTTATAGTCGTTGATAAAAAAAAATCTAATAATCCTCATTCATTCTCTTTCTATCTCACGCGCAATCCTTTCTCCACTTCTTTCTTTTCTTTTTTTTTCAGCAATACTCTTTTCCTCTGACACACACATTACCTAGCCTTCGATACTATCTTTCCTCATTTTCCTCATGCCTCTTCCTTTGTTATCCTCAGCCGTCATGTCATCAACATCATTGAATCTACAATCGCTTCCTCATCTGCTATGCCACCATTGATTGATGCATCGATGCCACCATCATCTTCCCCTTCTGTTGCGCCACTGTCCCCAGCATCATCACCAGCTCTTGTGGATGAGGTCGAAGTACAAGACACATCATGGACGAGATCAGATCCAGTGCCTTCGATCAGATCTCCAAACTCTCGACCTCTCTCTTTATCAATTTCATCTTTGGAGAGTTTGACACCATGGATTGTTTATTCTTCAATCTCTTTCGGTTAGCTCTCCAATCTTTCTCCCTCGGTTTCATTTGTGCATGAGTTTGATGTTGCTGGTTTGTGTTTCTATTCTCCCGCAAACCATTTTAGCCTCTTGCCTTCTTCAGGGTTCAATATTGAGTGCATTTGTGCGGTCAATACTACTAATGCCATTTCCATTGTTGTCAGGTTTAGTTTTTTTTTTTCTACTGTTGAAGGGTCAGAGATGTTGAGTCGATAAATTCCCTTCTTTTTACTACTTTTTTTGGTTGAATATGGAGAAATTGTAGCAACTGGATAATATGGAGATAATGTAGCATCTAGATTATGTAGAAATTTTGTTTGTTAAGCTTTGGTCCATTTGTTCCTCTATTCTAATTATGTAACTGGAGTTGATAATTTCTTCAATATTTATTATTTGTATATATGATTCTTCATATAAAACACCATAAATTTGGAATTGTTAATTGATCAGAAGTAATAAGCATTTCTTCCCTTCTTTCTTTAAAGGTGTGGGCTCGATTTAAAGGAATTTAAAAAAAAATAAAGAGAAACATTGGTGTTTATCAACTAAGTTTTTGCTTTAAATGACGTTTGTTAATATAAACGCCATCTAAAGTTCACTTTAGTTGGCGTTTATAATATAAAGGCCAATTAAAGTTGATACATTAGTCAACGTTTATTTAGGAAACGATATCTAAAGCTAATTTTAGTCAGCATTTTACAAACGCCAACTAAAACCTCCCATTTTTATCAATATTCACATAGTTGACGTTTATGAAATGCTAATAAAGAGTAAAAATAAATGCCAATTATTTCCATTTTTTGTGTAGTGTTCATTGTCCCACACGCCTTCACAACCTTCTATCCAAACACTCAAGAGACAATACTTCCAGAAATATATTTAGCAATAATATTAATGATACAACAAAAGCGCAAATAGAAAAGCGGGAATAGTGAACAAGTTCATAAGTAATCATATACCACGCATATAACTGATCATATAGCATCCAAATGCTTCCACTTTAGCCACAAATTTCTACCACACATATATATTAAGTCACAAACCTTGGATATATACGTACCTCTAATGAATTTTTCATTGCCACGGTAAATTGGTGTTTTTCAGACAAATCAACATAATGATTTGAAGCCTTCCATTCAAAATTCCAGATCAGATTGGCCACATAATACTCCAAATGCAGTATCGCCAAATTATAGCCCGGACACATCCTTCTCCCTACCCCAAATGGCATCATCTTTATCTCTTTGCTCCCTGTAATATCAAATGCCTTACTTCCAATCCCTTCACTTTTCAAGAACCTCTCTGGCTTGAACATCATAGGATCTTCCCACACCTTTGGATCCCATCCCATATCAGCCACCATGAAATTTACAGTACCGTTCTTAGGTATCAAATAACCATTTAAAATCACATCCTCTGATAATCCATGTGGGATCACAAAGTGCGATGGTGGATGACGCCGTAGTCCCTCCAGAATCACAGCTTTCAGATATGGCAATTTGTTCAAATCTTCTTCTTTCACTTCCTTTTCCTCTCTATCACTCATCACATCTCTTATTTCCTGCTCTGGCCTGTGTTGGATATCTGGGTACTTCACTAGATTTGCCATAATCCATTCCAATGCTGTGGCAGTTGTATCTGTCCCCGCATTTAAGAACTCCGAACATAATGTGATGATTTCACTTTCGTCAAGCTTGCGATTCTCCTCAGGCCATTGCAAATCCAACAAAATATCAACATATGACACTAGGAAATTATTATCGATCTCATTAGTCATGATCGATCTCTCTTCCTTCAACTTCCTTCGAGCTCTTATTAGTGGAACCATTATGTCACCTTGCTCCTCTCGAAGCTGAAGAAATTCCTGCCGACGCTTGCGAAATATGATACGAGATACTTTTGGCATGATACTTAGCACACTGAATCTGCTAAAGTTCAAAAGTGAACGACGCTGAACTTGTTCGATATCTTTGATTTTATGCTCATCCAGGTTTTCACCGACGCACATGAACACCAGCAAGCTAAACATAGCATATCGGAGATGTTCAATGACCCTAATGGACGTGCTTGATTCTGACACAGACTTGAGGTGACTGATGAGCACTTCTAACACCCCTTTACGCGTACACGAAAAGGATCCGGGTGGGGTGAAGCATCTCGCAACTGATATTGCGGCGTAGGAGGCGCCATGTGGGGCCATAGAATGCGGAGCTGACGTTATCTTGGTGACTATTGATGATCTTAGCGGTGGTAAGAGCGTTGGGGCGATCGGAGAAGACGGTAGCTTTTTGAACCAAGGCGTGGTGGGCAAGGAATGGATCAGATATGGAAATAAGCGGAATAGAGGCAATATGAAGAGTTATGATGGGACCATGTCTAGCATGAAGGTTTCGAAATATTGGTTCAAGTTCTGTGAACGATCTTCGCAGCCAAAGAACAGAACCGATGATGGGAACACGGAGTGGACCGGGAGGTAGAGGTGGGGATGATGGTGGAGAAGGACGGAGAAAAGAGAGAATGAAAACAATGAAAATGGAGACAAAGAGAGAGACGAAGACGATACTCCATACCTCCATTAATTAATTTGTTCTGGAGAAGAGGTTCACTACTTGAGCAAATTTATAGTGTGAAGTGGAAAATAAATGGAGCGAAAACTACATCCAACGGCCTATATTGTACTTCTTGAGCAAATTTGCAGTGAGAGTATATCTCTTAAGATTTTGAAATTAAAAACTTAAAAATTATAAAAAAAATTTCTAATTCGAAATATTTTTAATTCTAAATTCTAAATATTAATGATATAAAATTCAAGAAAAAACATAAAATTGTACTGTTAAGAAGTTTTGAATAGGGCTTCGTGCAAATATACCAGCCCTTAGTTAAGCCAGCATTATTACATATCTTTAAGGGAAGTGACAACAAAATTATTATTAAATTTTATAAATTATTCGAAATATAATAACATTTATTTTAAAAAAAATTGATATTAGAGTCTATAAACTTAGTACTCTAATAGTAACTTCAGTATTTGAAAATAGTAACGATTTTTGAATTATTGTAATCAAAATTTTTTGGAGTTTGGATTTACATTTTAAAGATTCATAGAATCAAATGCTTTTTATATATGATTAAATTTTAGACGATGTATTTTAGTTTCGCCTTAACCTTAAAGCAATACAAGTGTAACAACCCTTATTACATTATCTCAAACTTAGTCTCTAACTAACAAAGTACAATTGATGATATATGTAGGACTGAAGGGATCAAGATCAAAGAAAAGACAAAAGGGAGCAAATTAGAAGAAAAGGAGGCAGAAGCTCCCATGTCGCGGCCTGAAACAGGGCCTCCGCAGTGAGCGAGATAGAGATTGAATAATATTCTTGAACAGAAGGGCTCAACGCCGCAGCCAACTTATCACCCGCTGTGGAGTGAGACCCCGAATTCTTATAAGTCTAAAGTCATTTAGTTGGCCAAGACGAGAAGAATCGAGGAAGAAATGAAGGAGCTCCATAAGGTTTCCATTTCTTTGACCTTTGAGGATGATTTCTGGCCTTGAGGAACTTAAATCTTGGTTGGCAAGTGAATCTTGCTACCTCTTCTCTCTTTTCTTTTCGTTTTTGGTTTGAAAATCAATGGGAGTATATTAGGTTTTGAGTTTGGGGATAAATTCATCGATTAAAATGCCTGATTTGGTGTTATAGTAGTGTTATGTAGTGTTAGGAAGGTTTGAATACAAGTTTTGGTTAGTATATGATGAGTTTGAGTAAACCCTGGGTTGATTTTAGTTGAGCTAGTTGGGATTCTGAAATGTATGAGGATGATTATGATATGAACAATTAATTAGAACCCACTAATGTGTAAGTATGTTGTTGGAACTATGGGCTAAGCTTGAATGATAAAATTATGAGTTATGGAAAGTTATGTGTTTTATGTTAATTAAAGGTATAATGATGTTGTAGTGATTGATTGGTTAATTGGAGACATATAGTTCATGATAGGTGCTCCGGAGGCTTGCCTAAGCCCCTGTGTGCATGGTGCGGTATTGACAACCTCAGGTAACCAGGTATTTGTATATGTCTCATATGTTGATATATATATATATATATGCATGTCTCCATTCATATCACAATATTGTTATGTATATATGTATAGTTTTTCTATATATCGCAGTATGCACGCGGCTAGATGAGGTATTGGTATATGATGATGATGAGTGTGATATTCTATACATGCATACGTGATTATAATATCCACATATAATTGCACGCTAGCATAACCATGATGTTAACTGTTGTAATGATTATATATTGTTAGAGGCATATTAGCATGGCATGTACATCACCACCCCATGAGCATAATGAGATGTGGTGGATTGGGAGGTGGAGATGAGATGAGATATGATGAAAGTTCCTTGCTAGTAAATCCTCTCCTATGGTTAGGAGAGCCAGGTGGTAGCGGACTATAATATGATATAATGATGATGTGATTTGGTGATAGAATGGAATATCCTTGCCACTAAATCCTCTCCTATGACCAGGAGAGCCACGTGATAGTGAATTGTACCTCCCCTAAATCACCACCAATTCGTGGCAGTCCAGGGGAAGGAGAGCCACGGTCCAAGCACTAGTGTAGCTTTTGGCCAGGATGCATTAGTGTAAGGTGAGCTTGGTGATGTCCCGGAATCAGTCTTTACTGATTGTTGGAAGGGAAGCATCTATTCAAAATGTCTTGTAATAACACCTGCTCGTGATTCTAGCCGTATTTGAGGGAAACATGCATTACATGACACATGGCATTGAACGACATCATTTGCAAAAACGTGTTATATTGATGATATATATGTGTGTGTGTTTGGTTTGTCCCGGTTATGTGACATTGTTTCACACCCCCTTTTGTGACTAACATTGCAGGTAAAGACTCTGATACTAGTTCAGAAAAGACCATGGAGTTGCAGGCCTTTACGTCTTTGGAAATTTCAATGTAATTGGTAGTTGTTATTTAGTTTATGTGATACTGTGCCAAGTAGGTTGTTGTGACGCGGTGCCTATATGAGAGTCTTGGGAATATTGTCTGTATGTTATGTGATGATAAGATGATTGTGACGATAATGTTTGAATGATATTGATGATTATGTGATGATATTGATGATGATGGATGATTTATGAGATATGGATATGTATCATGGATGGTTTATAGGTGTGTGACGATGAGTTGGACCTCGGTATGAGTCATTATTGTTAGAGCAAATGTCTGTGTGTCAAAATAGTTGTATGAGTGAGTCCAAAGGTGGTTTTAGGCTTAGTATGTGTGTTTTCGGCACGTAGCCCGTTGTGTGGAATTGATGTTCAAGTGGGTCAAATCTTGGAGGAGAGGTTTCTTCAGAGTGAAATCTTTTTGGACAAGTTTATTGAGTCAAATAAGACCTGTGTGAATGATCATTGAATGCCAAATTGCCTTTAGTGGCAAATGGAGGTGGTAACTTGTGAGTTTCAACTAAAAAGTGCCCAAAACGTTGTCGGATATCTAAAATTTCCATACAGAGATGGATTTGAGTGAATCCGATGTCTATGGATAGATTGGGACAAGATTGACCTGTAGGAATTGGAATCATGTCAATCAAAGGCCGGGACAAGAAGTTGCACCCGTTAAAACTTCGACCAGAAATTCAGCAAACTACTGATATGGGCGCCATAGCACCACACCACTTTGCTTCTTGGAGGCCGCGACAGCACTGTTGAGGCCACGGCTCCAGCACTGATTTATCATGTTTTAGTTCGTTTGGCGTGGTTTTGAAATTTTAGGCGATGTTTGGGGGTTTGTCTTGGTAGGGTGTTACAACATGTAATATGTAAAAGAGAAACACATTGATTTGTATATCATCTGCTATCGATCTGTAGGAGCCAAATTATATATTCTATCCCGATTTAATCTTTCAGTGGAGAGCACCAAGAAACCAAATTGCAAATTTGGTTGAAACTTAATTAATTAATTGTGAAGCACTGCACTGGCGATGGAGATTCTTTAATACTAATCTGAGAGAGCGGTTCATGGTGAATCTGAGTGGTGCACAATTTTACAGGGGTGAATGCAGGACAAATGGTGTGGGGCCAAATTTTGGAAAAAATTAATTTTACATAATTTTTAAAATTAGCATTTAAAATAAAAAAAATTAATATATACTTCTTCCGTCATATACATATATAAAAATTTTTAAAAGAAATGTCTTGGTCCAAATTATAAGAAAAATCAATCATATATATAGTGTATTTAAGAAATTCTTCTAATTGTGCCTATTATTTAATTGTATATAATAAATGAGTATCATTAGATTAAGATACAATATTATAGATATTTGAGGAAAAAAATTCAATTTAAGACACATTTAATAAAGTTAACTACTTTTAACCAATTTTTTTAAGAATTGTGATGTAGTTATTTTTTTCTTATATTCAAGACAGAAGATAGTATATAAGATATAAGTTCAATAAAATTATATATTCTCTACTGATCACATTTTGTTTATCATCTGTGATTATTGTAATTAAAAACATAATACATTAATAAATAATTACTTCACTCTAATACTTTTTCTATCTGCGTGCATAATTTGTATAAAATAGATCTACACATGGAAGTAACGTTATTATTTTCAATTTTAATTGCATATTAAGCTTCTAAAATAAAAAATTTTATAATTGCATAATGTTATGGCATGACATGAATTAGAATGAATCTTATTATCTCTTATTAAATTGAACCCTTGCTAAAGTCAAGTTCGACTTAGGTGAGAGGGTATTTCAGGGATATTATTTCAGTTAAAGCTTTCCCCAGTGAAGGCCTACATATAACATATTACCTTTTTATTCTAGAAATTTTATCAGTTTGATTTTTTCCACATTGACCTTCATGTTTGTTCACTGTTGAGCTGATTATCCACTCTTTTTTTTTTTTGACCCTTTTGGTGAAACTCATTATCCATTCTTGATCAATTGATGAAGCTAGCTGCTTCTAGCGGAGTCCTAGTAAAACTCAACTTCCAGTGGATTCGTGCACGTGTAGTGAAGCACATAAATTTAATTAAATTGTTTATACTAAATATTTTTATTTTTATTTAAAATTAATAAAACATAATTAAAAATAGTATTTTAATTACAAATAAATTTTCTATAGTCCCTCTCTTTTTTTTTTTGACAACTTTTCTATAGTCCCTTTATTTTTTATTATAAATCATGTTTTCTAGTAACTATTTTTTTATATGCGTAAAATTATTAAAATTAACTTATATAGTATAGGGAAAAATATTTTGTTAAAATTAGATAATATTTTTAAAAATATAAAAATTTATATGATTTTAATACCCCCTCCGTTACGTTATATAGTACACTATTATGAAAAATTCGTATTTTAAAATCTAGCGCATTGCGCAAATTACATTGTGATTTTTTTATTATCTTTCCAGTATTGTCCCCTAATAAGTAAGCTTATATATTCTACGGTTACCAATGCATTTAATAAAAATTCTTTAATAGTTTGGTCAAATCATAAATGAATGATGGAGAGTTTTTCCTAAAAGCTTCACTTTTCACAATTGTCAATAATCCCTGAGAACTCGAAAAAAAGAATGAAAGAGAGAATAATTGTAATTTATTAATGTAAGAAGTATTATTAAATAAGGGTAATTTAAAAAATAATAAAAAAAATTTCAGTTACTAATTATTATCTTAGTATGTATGTGGTAGTTAAAAGTGTACTATAAAGTGAAAGGAGGGAATACTTTATAGATTCCTGAATTTACAAGTTATTCTAATTATTAAATAATTAATTATTTCAACCACCACGCGTTGCGCAGCCCTGGCTTCTTTATATTCCAAGGAAGGAAACAAAATAGGAGTCACATTCACCATCTCATCCCAGTGTCCAAGTTAGAAGAAAACTCAACTCTTATATGAGAAAAAAATTAGGTGGGGGAAAAAATTTGAAAAAAAAAAATTAGGTATTTTTTTATTTAGATATTTTTTTATTTTTTTTTAGTATTTTTTCTCCTATATTCATCCCATTCCAAAAAAAATTTTACAATTCTCTTGATTTCAAATTTTAATTTTAATACCATAATACTCCCACCATTAAAAATGATTGACAGTTGTTTATACTTTGTATATATATAAATACATACATATACAGCTCTATAAATTAAAAATAAAGTGTATTAATATATATTAATTAATAATACTTTTTTATTATACCAATAACAATTATTGAAGTATAATATTCAATCGATATGTTAATAACGAGTACAATATAATATATTGCTAATTACTATTACATTGATAAATTCTTGTTATTATATTATCACCGTGCTTATATATGCTACTGATGTAAAATGTCTAGCTAGCAAACAAAAAGCCTCAAAGATATGAAGTCTAGTCACGGTCTGGCTTGCCTCCTGTAATCAATCATGGAGGTCTGGTTCATCTTCATCGTCCTCCTTTCCGTCTGTCTCTGCCTCTTGATCGCTCTTCTATTTTCCTGTCACTCCAAAACCTCTCATCCTCTCCCACCTGGTCCTCTTCGTATTCCAATCATCGGCTCTGTTATCTGGCTCCGAAGATCATTCACAGAACTCGAACCAATTCTCCGAAACCTTCACGCCAAACATGGCCCCATTGTCACTCTCCCTATAGGCTCTTGTCCTTCCATATTCATAGCTGATCGATCCCTTGCCCACGAAGCCTTGATCCAAAACGGCGCCGTCTTCTCTGACCGCCCCAAGTCTCTTGCCACCAGTGAGGTCACCAACAGTAATCAACATAGCGTCACCTCCGCCTTCTACGGCCCTACATGGCGCCTCCTCCGCCGCAACCTCGCTTCCGAGATGCTCCACCCGGCCCGGATCCAATCCTTTTCCGGTACCCGGAGGTGGGTTTTGCACGTGCTTCTCAACCGCCTCAAGTCTGATTCAGAATCGGGAAAATCCATCAAGGCCATTGATTATCTCCAATATGCTATGTTCTGCTTGCTGGTCTTCATGTGTTTTGGTGAGAAGCTAGATGACCAGCAGATTAAGGATGTAGAGTATGTTCAGAGGCGTTATCTTTTGAATTTTGACAGATTTACTGTGCTCAACTTCTGGCCTAAAGTCACTAAGATATTGCTCCGTAAGCGTTGGGAGGAATTGCTGCAAATTCGGAAGGAACAGGAAGATGTGTTGATTCCATTGATAAGAGGCAGAAAGAAAGCAAAGGAGGATAATATCAACAAACCAGAAGAAGTTATTGTGCCATATGTGGATGCTCTGTTGGATTTGCAGTGGCCTGAGGAGAAGCGCAAGCTTGATGAAGGAGAAATAGTGTCTTTGTGTTCTGAGTTTTTAAATGCAGGCACAGATACAATGTCCACAGCATTGCAATGGATTATGGCGAATTTGGTGAAATACCCACATGTGCAACAGAAGCTTGTGGAAGAAATCAGAGATGTTGTGGGAGAAAGAGAGGAAAAGGAAGTGAAAGAGGAAGATTTGAGTAAATTGCCATATCTTAAAGCTGTGATCTTGGAGGGGCTAAGGCGCCATCCACCTGCACATTTTGTGTTGCCTCATGCAGTATCAGAAGATGTAATTTTCAACAATTATGTGGTACCTAAAAATGGGACTGTGAATTTCATGGTGGCAGACATGGGTTGGGATCCTAATGTGTGGGAAAGTCCTATGGAATTCAAGCCTGAGAGATTCTTGAACAATGAGAAGAATGGAGAATCATTTGATATTACAGGGAATAAAGAGATAAAGATGATGCCATTTGGAGCGGGAAGAAGAATGTGTCCAGGATATAATTTAGCTATGCTTCTGATGGAATATTTTGTAGCCAATTTGATCTGGAATTTTGAATGGAAAACTTCAAATGGAGGTGAAGTTGATCTGACAGAGAAGGAGGAATTCACTGTGGTGATGGAAAATCCATTAGAAGTCTCTATATGCCCAAGGCTTTAGATCTAAACAACTTAAACCCTTTACGTGTAAAGGCGATCCAGTCAGGGGAAATCATCGCCATGGTTTTTATATTGTTCTTATAGATAGATCATTTAGTGGCATATGTACTATAATATTGCTTTCAAAATCGTGGTTGTTTGTTCCTTCAACTTCAGTTTTTGCGTTGGATAATAACTGTGTGTTAATCAAAAGGGAAATTTGGATTTCGACATAGAAACAGTGCTGATTAATTTGGGTATTTAGTTGCATTTGGCATCTTTCTAAGAACAAGTTCTGTAATATAAAAACTCAACACAAGACAATGCCAGGGGTAGATGATAAGAACCCCAACTTCAAAGAATAACTCAAACTCAATCTGGTGTTTACCTGAGAAAAGCCTCACGACAATGATGGTCCCCTGTTATTTGATATAGGTATATAGGTTGTTACACACACACACTCACACTCTCTGATCTTATGATGTGATTTCCATGTTTTTTTGTATATTTTTGAAGTTTAAATCCATGGAAGATTCTGGTCCCAAAAAAAAAAAATTTCCACGCAAGAAATCTCATGCATGTAGGTTAGTGGCAAAATAGCTGGATGGATGAAACAGAGGACAGACTCTGTCCAAGTTTAGCAATGTTACATCCATTGACCTAGATTTTAAAAAATTTAAATTAAAAAACCTTAAAAACTATAATTATTTTTAATAAATTATTGTATGACAAGTACTAAAGAAGTTACTACTTGATTAAAGTTATTTGTATTTTAAAAAAAAAATAGGGTGTACGTCACCTCATATGTAATTTTCCCCAAGAATTTTTCTGGCTCCCAAGTATTACATTTGCTAGAATGCTCTTCAAACCACCTTTCTCTCTTATGTGATATGATTTCTCATTATAATTTTAATGCAATTATGTGGCCATTCGTCCATTTTTTTTTTATAATTATGCAGCTCAAGAAATTGTCCACGTGGGAGTGTGTTGTGACTGCAACTCACAACCACATAACAGAGTTTACCATATTTATCTTACACGAACGTAGAACAATTCTTGGTTTGAAATCTACTTCATGAAGGGCTCAAGCCAGAGCTTTACTGATTCATACACTCTCAACCATAATCATGGAGGTGAGGTTGATCGTCCTTGTCACAATCTGTCTCTGCGTTTCCCTCAGAGCTCTCTTCAATCTTCTCTTGCCCCCTCCTTCCTCTCCTCTCCCTCCTGCTCCTTTCCGTGTCCCCATCATCAGCAATCTCATATGGCTCAGCAAATCATCCAACGAAATCGAACCCTTTCTCCAAAAGCTTCACGCCAAATATGGTCCCATCGTCACTCTGCCCGTCGGCTCTCGTCCTTCTATATTCATCAATGATCGATATATGGCCCACCAAGCCCTCATTCAAAACGGCCTCGTCTTCTCCGATCGTCCCAAGGCCCTCCCCACCGAGCAGATCCTCAACAGCAACCAACACAACATCAGCTCCGCCTCCTACGGCCTGGTATGGCGCCTCCTCCGTCGCAACCTCGCCTCCGAGATGCTTCACCCGGCCAGGATCAGATCCTTTCCAAGTGTGCGTAAATGGGTTTTGGATGTGCTAGTGACTGGACTTAAAGCTGAATCAACATCGAACAAGCCCATCAAGGTGATTGACCAAATCCAATATATTATGTTCTGATTGCTGGTGCTTTTATGCTTCGGTGACAAATTAGACGACAAGCAAGTCAAAGATATCGAACGCGTTCAGAGGAATATACTTTTCAGTGTCAACAGATTCAAAATGCTAAATTTCTGGCCAGCGGTCACTCGAGTATTGCTCCGCGAGAAATGGGATGAGTTCTTGAGGATTAAGCAAGAACAAAAAGACGTGTTGATTCCATTGATAAGAGCAAGAAATAAACTGAAGGAAGAGAGGATGAGCAAAGAAAAAGATGACGATGATAATAATTATGATAATGATAATAATAACGAGAGATGAATATATAGTGTCATACGTAGATACTTTGTTAGATTTGGAATGGCCAGGGGAGAACCGAAAGCTGACTGAAAGTGAAATAGTTTCCGTATGTTCAGAGTTTCTAGTTGCAGGAACAGATACAACAGCTACTGCATTGCAATGGACAATGGCATGTTTGGTGAAGTACCCACATATTCAACAGAGGCTTTTGGAGGAAATTAGAGATGTGATGGGTGAGAGAGAGGACAAGGAAGTGAAGGAGGAAGACTTGAGTAAAATGCCATATCTGAAAGCTGTGATTTTGGAGGGACTAAGACACCATCCACCTGGTCATTTTGTGTTGCCATATTCAGTGTCAAAGGATATGGTTTTCAATAATTACTTGGTGCCTAAGAATGGGACTTTAAATTTTATGGTGGCGGAGATGGGTTGGGACCCAAAGGTGTGGGAGAATCCGATGGAGTTCAAGCCAGAGAGATTCTTGAACACTGAGAAGAATGATGGAGAGACATTAGATCTCACAGGAAGCAAAGAGATAAAGATGATGCCATTTGGGGTAGGAAGAAGAATGTGTCCAGATTATATTTTGGCAATGCTTCATTTGGAATACTACGTGGCCAATCTTGTGTGGAATTTTGAATGGAAAGCTTGTGATGATGTTGATTTGTCAGAGAAAGAAGAATTTACAACAGTAATGAAATATCCATTAAAAGTTCGTTTGTGTCCAAGGTTTTAGATTTAGACCTACAAGAGGAATATACTGATATTGAAATCATCCATGTAGGTGACATAGATATTGTTCCCATGTTTGTGGATTTTACGTAAACTTCATTATGCGTGTAGCTTGTGGAGTTTGTGTGAATATGAAAATTTGACTGAGCAATTTTGTTATAGCATAATATAGTAGCAATTTCTTCCTCTAGAGACGAGAATTTCATTCAAAAATGTGATAAATTCACAGTTATTTGGTTCTTTGTAATTAATGAATAAGCACATTTCTGTGCCTTTCATATTATCTTGCGTTCCATTATCTTCCATTTTGCTAGCCTTGTTCAAAACCCACACATCCGTAAAACTTATTTTTATAGTATTTGTCTTTAATTACGATTAAACATAAAGAGTGGGAGTTCTGTGCAATCCATTTCCAAGTTTTACTTCTAGAATCATATTGAACAAGTGTCCAGCTGGAAGTCTCAAGCTGAGAGCCTGTATTTGGAGAAGATACTACCTCCGTCTTATTTTGATTTTGAGATTTTTTTTACATAGATTAATAAAGTTATTAAATAATCTAAAATAAACCTAAAAAAGTTTATGTTTATTGATAAATGACTATCAAAATATATAATTACCAACATCTATTCTTTATTTCCATGTTCCATCCCAAATCCACTTTTTTCCAAGACAATAATTAGTATAAATTTGTGAAAATATTTTTACTTTAAATAAAAAATAATACTAAAAATATTAATTCAAAACATAGACGTTGTTATCCTAAAAAATATTATAAGTAGATTTGTATTGATGGTCAAACATGTGAAGATATTAGAAATTGGAATCTATAATCACAAAATCATTAAAATTCAGACTCATAATCAGAAATTTAAATATTAATTTAAAACATATATTATGCATAAATAACTATGTCACATATAATCAATAATCAATATTAATTAAATATCATATTTATTTTACTGAATATATTTCTATAATTTTTTTAAAGTACTTTTTTCATAAAATTTTGCGACTAACAAAGACGTATAATAAAACTTATTGAACAGGAATTTGTTTTTATTTTTTATTTTTTTGAAAAAGCAGAGAAAAATGAAACTACAACAAAGGGATTAAGACTCCAGATATCTTGATACAACAAGCTATGCTCCAATAAAATCAGGACTATTGATAATCCCCATATTTAGTAATATTTGACATATTTTAGGTGTGTTTGAGAAGTCATTGGTACATTTTAAATATTATTTTTCCATTTATTTGGAAGAAATTGGATTAATTGCTTTAAATAGAATTTGTTGGGAAAACCATGAAAAATAAGCTAGAAATCATTTAGTTGAAGTAGATAAACTCTTCATTTGTATTTTTGGGATTTTGTAGGAAATGCTATGCTTTCAGAGTAAAGGAATATCAAGTTAAGAGAAAAAAAGATTAAGTTTCAAAGTGGGTTGAGTAAAACTTCTATATTGCAACATTGAATTCTTGACGCTACAACATTCTTAAACTTGTAAAAAAGAATGAGAAAATATTTATTTTGTGCTACAACATGACTTGATTGATACTGTAGTGGTATTTCTTTGCCTAGAAACACTCATTCTATGCTACAATAGTGGTTAAATGGATGAGTGCTACAGCATGATTGTTGTTCTCAAGTCATATTCTTCTTCGCTGCAGTGTAGTGTGTTTGGTGTTGCAATGTTGCATACTGTCAAAAAAACACACAACATCATTAAACATGAGTTAGGATGAATGTTTCACATATATTTTGAGAGTTTCTTCATTTTTTATCATTCTAGACCTTAGAGGTGGCTTGGGGGCTCAAAGAAAATATGATTGAGGCTTTGGGATGTGAATGATCGACGGCACAAACAAAAATTCAACACCGATTACTAGTTTCTTCTTCTCTTTCTCTTCTTTCTTATATATTTTTCTTTATGGTTAGTTTGCTATATGTTTTGTATCTCGAAATACTCATGATGTGTAGCTAGATCTATGTTTTGGTTTATTATTTCTTTGATTATGAATTAATGGATGATGATTTACTCATTTGATTGCATTAATGTTATGTTTGTTGATTTGATTGTAAGTTTAATTATCCCAAAACATGAGGAATCTATGGGGGCTTATTTTGGGTTTCCCAATGAAACTATGAATTAGGGGATTTAAGATAGACTGTAGATTGAATCTTGTAGGATTGAGTATTCGAGCACCGGATAACTTAATTTGCTTGTAGGATAGGAATATACTTACCAATATTACATAGTCACATTAGGCTTGTATTTAATTAAGTATAATTAATTATCTAAGGAATTAGGGGTTAATATAATTAGAATGTCTCTTAGTGATTTGGAAGACACTATTAAGTAATTGAGTGACTTAGATCAGCAAAGATAACTTCAGTGATAATTAAAAGGGGAAGTTGGGTATTAAGAAGTAATTAAAGTTATAATAATCCATGTCACTACTTGAATTCCATAATTACCGCTAATTCTAATTGTAACTTAGACTTTCATTCTTGTTTTATCTTTGTTCCTATGAAGCACCGATACTTCAAAAAAGTAGATGCACCCGTATCCGATACATGATACGATATGATACTCGTACTGTATTTATGCATACGTATTCATCCATACCATTTTATACCAACATGTACCACTTCAAATTTTTACGTTAAAATAGGGCTATCTGAAATTATTATAAATATTTTATGGTTTATTTTAATGTTTATACTATACTTTTTAGAATATTTAATATACATTTTTATTTTAATAGGTAAATTTATTAATTATACATATAAATAATTATATAAATAATATTATATATGTATAAATATTTATCGCACCCGTATCTTAAAATTTTAAAAATTGTCATATCTTTCATATCATGTTGTATCGTATCCGATACATGTACCCGTATCGGTGCTACATAGCTCTGTTCTGTTTAGCGTGTTGCTTGAATTAAGTGAAGGTGTAACGTTAATTCTCAACTGGATTTTTGGTACCAAGTCTGTGTAAAAATAATACTCTTATTTACTATTTATTACTTGATACGGCCTGTACACTTATGATTACACATTTTGCCCTTATCAATTATTATCAAGGAATTATGGCAATCCTGTTATTAGCATGTTGTGTGCCTTGCAAGTCTATCCCCCATGCCACGCCAAATCAGGGCCAACAAAATATTCTCCACATTTTGGCATTCTCTAGGGAACATTTTATAGGGTGTTTGAAGAAACCACCCAAACAAGCCTCCACAACCTAAGAAATTTGAAACAACATAATATTTTAAAAAAGTTTACACTTAATTTATGAGTGTCCTTGGGTTTAACCACATAGGCGTCCTCATTAGCTCTCTCAAGTCACATGTTGGACACAATTGATCTTAAACATTAATCAAATTAGGACATATAATATTTTCTAGAATGATAATCAAAATGAGACAGAGGAGATATCACTGAGATTAGAGATATAAACACATGTTACATTCACCTCTTTCTTGTCTCACCTCACTCAACATGCTAGAAACTCAAGTGACTTGCTATTTTATTAAAACATCATTGGTAATCTAAAACATCAATCAAATTGGGACATTTCCAACCTGTTTAGTTTATCATTCAGGTGAATAAACTTACAAATATATTTTTGACTACTTTTGTATTTGAGTCATTTTAAAAGGTTATTTTGTAAACTTACAAACATGTTTGGTTTATCATTGGGGCAACTAAAAGTACATTTGTAAACATATGTTTTATTAACTTTGTGTCTGTTTGGAAAATCTTCTAAACCAGCAAAAATATGTTTGACTAATTTTTTGTTTATTTCATTTTAAAAGGTTTTCTTGTAAACTTAATTTTACTTCTAAAAGCTAACGAATTGGAGAAGTTGTTTCCAATTTGTAAACGTACTTTTATCTTACAAATATTTTATCAAACTTATTTTTATAATAAAAAAATTCAAACATAAATCATGTTACAATAAATTTATTTTTATCAAAATTTCATTTTCATAAACATCATTTTATTCCAATTTAAGTTTGCAAACTAAAAACTATACATACAATTTGAGTTTGTCTCATTTTAAAAAGTTTTCCTATAAACTTACTTTTACTTATAAACGTGAAGAATTTATTTTTCAATTTACATATGTACTTTTATTTCACAATTATTTTATCAAACTTATTTTTATAATAAAAAGATTCAAACATAAATCATATTATAACAAACTTTCTTTTTATTAAAACTTCATTTTTGTAAATTTCATTTTATTCCAACTTAAATTTACAAATTGAAAACGAAACGGCTCTAATAAAGTTACTTTTTAATTTGTAAATGTACTTTTATCTTATAATCATTTTGTCAAACTTACTTTTACAATAAAAAATCTAAATATAAACTACATTATAAAAAATCTACTTTATTTAAATTTTATTTTGACAAATTTTATTTTATTTTAACTTAAGTTGGCAAATTGAAAACCAAATAGTTTTTAGTCACCCAAAAAAAAATATTCAAAGATGACACATTCATATGTGTCTGGATTAACTTATTCATAATTAATTATAAGAATAAGTGATTATTCATAATTCATTATGAGAATAAATAATTATATCAAAAGTAATTTATATTTAGGTATTTTTACCTCATAATTGATTTTAAGAAAAAAATGTGTTTGAATTTCAGAAGTTTAATAAGTGATTATTGAGTAAATAATGAAAAGGAGAAGTGAAATAAATGATTATGGGAGGATAAATAATTATTAAAAGTAGAAAAAATCAGTTTTTTCTATAAGTACTTATTTGGGATATAAATATTTATTAAAAAATTGGTGTATTTAATAACTTTATAAAATAAGTAATTATAGCATCCAAAATTATTTTTTTTTGTCCAAGAAAGTAATATATGATACTGCATAAGTAATTCAATTTTTCTACGAATACTTAACAAGTCAGTTTTTTTTTTTTGGTAAAAGCCCATTCCTTAATCAGTACCCTAGGAGAAAAATTCAGGCAGGGACACGAAACAAGTATAAATAAATTACTCGGGGGCCACCCAATAAGAAAGTTCCAAAGTCAGAGAGTCTTGTTTCGTGTTCAATTTCTCTGGATAACGACCATAACCTTGTTCAATCCAATCCCACCTTTAAATTTCCCCTCATTTCGCATAGTTCTCACTCATACTCATTGCGACTACACATTCATCGTCTTAATTCTTCATTCCGATCATAACAATGGACATTTGGTTCATTGTCCTCATCTCTCTCTGTCTCTCCCTTCTCATCCGGGCCTTCGTCAAACTTCTTTTCCCCTCACATTCTCCTTCTCCACCACCTGGTCCTCCTCGCATTCCCATCATTAGCAGTATTCTTTTTCTGCGCAAATCCTTCTTGGAAGTTGAATCTTTTCTCCGTAATCTTCGCGCCAAATACGGGCCCATCTTCACCCTCACTGTTAGGTCTCGTCCGCTCATATTTGTAGCTGATCGATCTATTGCCCACCAAGCCCTCGTTCAAAACGGCGCCGTTTTCTCTGACCGTCCCAAGTCACCTGCTACCAGAATGATCTTCAACTGTAACCAACATGAAATTAGCTCTGCCTTCTACGGCCCCACATGGGGGTTCCTCCGCCGAAACCTCACTGCCGAGATGCTTCATCCCACCCGGATTAAATCCTTTTCGGGTACCCGTAAATGGGTTCTGGACCTTCTTATCAATCGACTCAGATTTAATTCAGAATCAAGCAGTTCAATTAAGGTCATTGACCATCTTCAATATGCTATGTTCTGCTTGCTGGTATTCATGTGCTTTGATGAAAGATTAGATGAGAAGCAAATTAAATGATATTGAGCAGGTTCAGCGACGTGTGCTTTTGAGTATTAACAAAGTCAGGATTTTAAATTTCTGGCCAAGAATCACTCGCATATTGTTCCGCAAGCGGTGGCAGGAGTTGATCCAGATTCGGAAGGAACAGGAAAGTGTTTTGATTCCACTAATCAGAGCGAGGAGGAAAGTCAAGGAAGAGAAATGGAACAAAGCTAAAGAGGACAGTAATGGCTCACAGGAATTTGTAGTGCCTTATGTGGATACTTTGTTGGATTTGGAGTGGCCTGAGGAGAAGCGCAAGCTTGATGAATCTGAAATTGTTTCCGTAAGTTCAGAGTTCCTAAATGCAGGGACAGATTCAACAGCTACAGCATTGCAGTGGATTATGGCAAATTTGGTGAAATATCCACATATCCAAGAGAGGATTGTAGAGGAAATTAGAGATGTGATGGGCGATCGAGAGGAGAAGGAAGTCAAAGAGGAGGATCTGAACAAATTGTCATATCTCAAGGCTGTGATTTTGGAGGGACTAAGGCGCCATCCACCAGTACATCTTGTGTTGCCACATGCAGTGTCAGAGGGTGTGGTATTGAATGACTACTTGATTCCTAAAAGTGGAACTATAAATTTCTTGGTGGCAGAGATGGGATGGGATCCAAAGGTATGGGAAAATCCAATGGAATTTAAGCCGGAGAGATTCTTGAACATTGAAAATAATGGAGAAGAAGCTTTCGATATTACAGGAAGCAAAGAGATAAAGATGATGCCGTTTGGAGCAGGAAGAAGGATTTGTCCAGGTTATAATTTGGCCATGTTTCATTTGGAGTACTTTGTGGCCAATCTAGTTTGGAAGTTTGAGTGGAAGGTTCCAAATGATGATGTTGATCTATCTGAAAAACAAGAATTCACTGTGGTAATGAAAAATCCATTACAAGTTCATATATCTCCTAGATTTAGACCGGGACAAGGAATATGAAAGCTTCAGGGGTAAAATTGCCCCCTCAGCTGGGGAAGTTTGTATATAGCTTGAGGTTTCTATTGTTACTTTACAGCTAGTTTTATAGGTACATTTTACTTATTAGTGACATGTTGGTGTCACTTTCTCTTCTTAACTATTTTATAAGTAAAATAAATTGATTCAGTTTGGTATCTACCTGGCAGGAAATTTCTGAGAGTTATTGTTTCCAGCTTCTTAGGATTTAATCAAATCTTGCCAATCCTTATATAGCGGCCCCACATGATTTATTCTGGATGTTAATGTAATTAATCTATGTTTAACCATTAACCCTGCAACAAAATTGGTTGATTGTGATGGTGATTTTTCTTCTTCATATTGTGGGGACTTCAGATTCTGAACAGACAAGCTTCTCTTCATATTTCTTCATTAATTTTGACGAGACTCCTTCCTTCATATACGTTTTGTATCTTTTATTCAATCACCAAAATGATAAGTTAAAATTTAAATTATTTTTTAACATGATGACAAATTTTGTCAATTAACTTCGGTTCCCTATATATTATGGCAAAAAAATAAACAAACTTTGGGCCTATGATGCTCAAATATGGATATGAATATTGAGTATAAAGCCATACAATACATAAACTATGATAATTTTTTAAATTTTAGAATACTAGTATAAGAAATATACATATATAATTATGTGTATATTTAACCAATTAATGTATACAAATAAATAACATAAAAAATTGAACTTTTGAACAAATATTTCAAAAATAATATTAAGAAATTCATAATGAGTAATAAAAATAATTAAATTTCCAATAAGTTCTTGAGTTGTTTTTGTTGTTTTCAAATATTAAAAAAAAACTATATATTGATACAAATCTTAGAATAGGGCACATCTATTTTGAAATACCGTATCTTTATTGTATTAATTACATATATGATATTGGTATACTTGGGAGTATTGGTGCTACAAAGATTAGATTCATAAATTTCATATGAAAGGTTATTAGTTTGATGACAAACTTTTTTCTTAGAAAATGTTTTTATTTTTATTGAAAATTTATTAAAAAAATAAAGACGAAATCACGAATCCACTTATTATAAATCCAGTTTTAATATAATAAGAATATGAATCACAATTAAAAGTGGTCATGAGTATCAGGAATTCATGAGTAGACATTAAAAGAATAACATAAAAAAGACAAAATTTACAATATTAATATTGAATGTAACATTAAAAAAAGGAATAAAATAAAAAATATAATAATTTAAAAATATATAACCATTTTTGTTATTAATAAATATAATCCCTTTTTTCCTGCTATATTCTTTGATTTTCAATTTTCTTATATAGATTTGATATTATTTCATCTCGTTTGAAATAATTGTCATTTTGGAGTTATGTATGCAGATTAAGAAAATTAATAAATAGTCTAAAAATTAACAAGGTTTGATTATATTTTACTACAATACTCTTACTAATATTATAATACTCTTTAATACTTTTATCTTCTTTCATTATCATTAAAGGGTAAACTTATAAAAAATCATCAATGTTATTTTGAAAATTGTAAAATGATAATTATTTTAAAATATGAAAAAAAAAACTCAAACTCACAATTATTTTGAAATAAAAAATATATATTTCTTGTATTACTGATTTTTGTGTGCTTTAACCCAAATCACAGGGATTTACTATCATTGATACCCCCTAACTTCCTTTAGGGCTCGTTTGGCTCTCAGAATAAATGAGAATATAATGAAATAAAATAGTTGAGAATGAAATGATGATTATTATAAGTTTATTTGATATGATATTAGAAAGATAGAAAAATTTTTTCAAAAATAAAATTGATTAAATAAAAATAAACATAAATAAATTAAAAGGACCTGTTTGATTTAATTTCTAAAGAACTTAGGAATAAGATTTTAGATCCTACTCCAAAACTCCTCCACCAACCTCCTCTTCTCACCTTTATCTCTCTCCTTCACCCCTAACTTTCTCTCTTCTACCAACCTCCTCTTCTCTTTTACTGGTACCATGGTTGAAACTATTTTCAATGGCATCTAGTTTCATTTTTTATTTTGATAATTGATTTATTTCATTCCATTTCATTTCTGATCATTTCATAAACTAAACGGGCCTTGAGCACAATAGTCCAATGCCATAGCACAGAATTCATTGTCCTTAGTTTTTAACAAATGGTGCATTTCAAAATTTGAGCATGTTTGCAACAAAATATAATCACTTATAAGAGAGTAAAATTGTTTATTTTGTAAAATTACCAAATATACCAACTTTTCAATAAACACTTATATATCAAATAAGTAATTATAAGAGAAATTAATTTTTTCTACTTATAACAATAATTTATTTTCTCATAATCACTTATTTCATTTTTATTTTTCATTATCCACTCAATAATCACTTAAATATTTAAAATCTAAGCATTTTTTTTTATCAAAATCACTTATGAAATAAAAAATTTAAATGTAAATTATTTTTGACATAATTATTTATTCTTATAATTAATACATAAATAAATTAAAATAAACATTTCACCAGAGAGAACTCAAAAAGCGACGGCCGATTTATGTGGATATTGTCTATATCATTTCTGTATCCACCACCCTGTTTCTGATTCTTCTATCCATCTTTTTACAGTCCAACCCTCACTCCTCTTCCTATATTTTCCCTCATTTTCTTAAATCTTTTTTCACTTGCTTACTCCTCAATCATGGTGTCCACAGCCAAGTCCAAGTTAGCGTGTCGTTTTACATGTTTAAAAATGACTGATCAATCTCTATCAAGAACAGTCAGAATAATGGAGTCTAAAGTCTCCTTGTTTCTTCTTTTGCGCTGCAACTCATCTACAATAGACTTAACTTAGCGCCAGACTTTACATTTATTTTCTTATAACCCATAAGCTACGCCACCATATCAAGGCCAATAAATATTCCCACGTCATAGCAATCTGGGGAACATTTTCCAAGGTGTTTGAAGAAACCACCCAAACAAGCTCCTATCTATCTCGTAGTAAGCCTCCGCAACCTAAGTAATATTTTTAAGAAGTTTACACTTAATTTATGATTATGATAGTGTCCTTGGCGTGGGTTCAATGGCATGGGCGTCCTCATAAGCTCTCTCAAATATCACATGTTGGACATAATTGATCTAAAACATCGATTAAATTAGCGCATTTAATATTTTCTAAAATGGTTATCAAAAGGAGAGAGAGGAAATATGAGTATGATTAGAGATATAAATATATTGCATTAATTCACCTCTTTGTTGTCTCACCTCCTTGCTGTTTTATTAAAACATCATTGGTAATCTAAAACATCAATCAAATTGGAACACTCAATAGTATTTTTTAAAACGACAATCAAAATGAGATAAAGGGAATATTATTGAGGCTAGAGATATAAACACAATTCCAATAAAATATCCCATCATCGCTGCTTGTCTAGCAAAGTATCCATTATTTTACTTTTATTCCAGCTATAACTTTATTTAGCTTTTTTTTTTTCCCTCTATATTTGTCAAATGTGTGTGTCACTGTTCAAAACTTACCCTGTAAACTTGACATACTTGTTTATTGCCCCTGAACGTGGGGATAACTCAATCACCCTAAAAGAAAAAAAATCAAAGACCACCGAAATTTATAATATTAATACTGTATAAATAATTCAATTTTTTTACGAATAATAAGTCAGCTTTTTGGTAGAAGCCCATTCCTCATGCAGTACCATGAGAGAGAAACATTCAGCGAAGAGATGCGAAAATCAATTACTTGGAGGCCACACATCAAGAAAGCTCCAAAGTCGGAGAGTCTTGGTTCGTGCTCGATTTCTCTGGATAACGACATCATCTGTGTTCACATTGTATTTCTTTTGTCCAATCCAATCCTACCTTTAAATTTCCCCTCATTTCGCAAAGTTTTTATCACTCGTACTCATTGCGACTACACATTCATCGTCTTAATTCTTCATTCTGACCATAACAAATTAACAATGGAGGTTTCGTTCATTGTCCTCATCTCTCTGTCTCTCCCTTCTCATCCGGGCCTTAGTCAACCTTCTTTTTCCCTCACGTTCCACTCCTCCACCACCTGGTCCTCCTCGCATTCCCATCATTAGCAGTATTCTTTTTCTGCGCAAATCGTTCTCAGAAATTGAATCTTTGCTCCGAAATCTTCGTGCCAAATATGGTCCAATCTTTACTCTTCCTGCTAGGTCTCGTCCGCTCATTTTTGTAGCTGATCGATCTATTGCCCACTATGCCCTCGTTCGAAACGGCGCCGTTTTTTCCGACCGTCCCAAGTCACCTGCTACCGGTAACATCTTTAACAGTAACCAACATGACATTACCTCCGCCTTCTACGGCCCCACATGGCGCGTCCTTCGCCGAAACCTCACTGCTGAGATGCTTCATCCCACCCGGATTAAATCCTTTTCGGGTACCCGTAAATGGGTTTTGGACCTTCTTATCAATCAACTCAAGTCTGATTCAGAATCAAGCAATTCCATAAAGGTCATTGACCATCTCCAACATGCTATGTTCTGTTTGCTGGCGTTCATGTGCTTTGGCGAAATGCTAGAAGAGAAGCAAATTAAAAGTATTGAGCAGGTCCAACGACGTGTGCTTTTAAGCTTTAACAAAGTTAGGATGCTAAATTTCTGGCCAAGAATCACTCGCATATTGTTCCGCAAGCGGTGGCAGGAATTGTTTCAGATTCGGAAGGAACGGGAAGATGTACTGTCATTTTGTCCAACATTTACAAAAACAAAAAAAATTGACACAAATTTTCTTTTAATTTCAATTCAAATACAAATTTTTTGAAATTAAAGAAAAATCTAAAAAATCATTCTTCAAGTCTAATCCCTCTTCTTTAGGTTTCTCGAAAAAAAAAAAAAAAATTCAATTTTCTTTCTTTTAAGATTCTTAAAAAATAAAAATCTCACCTTTTAGTCTCAAAAAGAAAAATTTTATTCCTTTCTTTTAAGATTCTCATCCAAATCCAATATCTCTTCTCTAGGATTTAAAAACAAAAAAAGATTCTTATTCAAATCCAACCCTTTCTTTTAGAATTTTCACCCAAATCCTATCCCTTCCTAAACTAATTTCAAATTGTTTTCAAATAAAGAAGATGAATCTCTTTCGCGAAGATTAATATTCATTGACCTCTCAAAAATTTAAAATATATATATATGTAAATAAAAGTTAATTGCCAAAAAAGAGAGGGGGTCTTCCATGAGCTACCAATCACGTGCTCTACCTTGTAAGTACCCCAACCCATTTTCCTTTTTCACGATAAGTCGCGGAGAGACAAGAGAGGCGTAGGGTTCAGCTGCAATAACATTACAACGTAAATTGGATGTAGCTAACAAGCGATCCACTCTCCAAGCTTCTATCCCGTCGTTGTCCAGCAGATCAGAACAAGGAGGATGTCTATCTCGGAGCATCTCTTCTATCCCCTTCTTTGTATCAGAAATAGAGGATATGTTATAGTGGGATAAAAGAGAAAAGTAGCGTTACCCAAAATCTGAAAAAGGAATGAGAGATTCATAAATCATTTATGAAGTCGCAGGAACCCGTTGAACAACTGCTCTCTCAAGTCACTTACCCACATCGGTTCTTGCAAGAGATAATACAAAAGCATAGCAGAGCAAGGGAAAGGAGAGCAGGGACATCATGGCTAGGAATCACAAAAATGGAGAGCTAGCCAGAAACGGGAGAACCGAGTAGGTAAATTTTGAGCTAGAAAATATGGAGTAGTCTTAATCATCCTCCTTTCAAAGGTCAACGATTGAGGGCTATAAATAGAGAGGCAAAGTTGAAAAGTGAAGGAGAGAAAAAAAAAAAAGGAGGAAGGGGAGCCTGAAACCAAAGGAGGAGGAGAGCGTTTGAAGGGAGAGACAAAGAACGAGTAAGAACAAAGAAGGACGGCAAGATCTAGAGGAAGGAGGCGGAGTCTGTAGTAATCTTGGTAGCAAAACCTCTACTGGTAATAAATCCCTACTTAAACCTATGTCAAGTTATGGATCGGTCTACTGTGATTGTTAGACATTTAGCTCACTATCAAGACCAGAGTCAGTTTTATTCGGTTAGATACCCTGCTTGCTACTGATAAAGTTTGTTGTTGAGTTGGTTTTATTTTGCTAATTGAAAAGTCTACCTGTTAATATCTAGTTTATGGTGAAATCTTAAAGGATAAAGTCTTGGACGTGGGCTAACAGCATCCTGCTCTGTTTTGAATGGTTAATGAAAATGACAGTCTTGGTTCTCTTATAAGAAAAAGTCAGCATCTTATTATAGATCAATGTGTTTGATGAGGCATCAGCTTGCGGTTAGAATCATCTTACTTTCATTTTTGATAAGATGGGATGCCTTTCTTCTGCTCATGCGTTACTGGTAATATGGTGGGCTGAATGAGTGCTTTCTTTTTTGTATCGATAATAATGTTAAGAGTGCTTGAAAGACGATCACGATTTTTGGTGCACATGTGTCAGGAAGTGTCTTTCTCTTTATGACGATGATTATTACGTGCCCAGTTTGTGCATGGTCACTTGTTTTTTTTGGTAACCTATAATATTTACTATGAATGCACTTTCTTAAACATTAGTTCACGTGACTTGCTTTGGCTTTTGTAATGACCTATGCCATGTATCATGAATGCAATTTCTGAAATATTAGTTCACGTGTGTTAAAGTAATTGGCAAAATGATCATATGCACTTATGCATATTTTATTAGATACCTGAGTTAATAATTAAAATTGTTTAGGCTTCTTTAAGTATTAATTGTTGGTTAATTTCTCTTTCTTTTAATTAATCAATCTACCTTAGAGTTTGCCGCGAGGGACTAACTCCCCGTGTGCCTATAAAGTGTCAGTCAATTGTACCATGAGTGAGGAGTTGTCATGATATAAAGGTTGGTTAAACCTTTTTTTTATATTTATGAGCACCAATGGTTTTTTTTTATTATTGAAAGTAAAAATAAATGATTCAATGAGAGCTTTTTATTTTAAATTTTTATTTTTACCTTTATGTTCCGAGTGGTAACACCGGGGGCATTTAGGTGTTAATTAGTGAGCTGTGAGTAATAAAATCACCACAGATCCTAATTGATCCTTTTTCTAAAAAAAAAATACATAAAACAAATAAACAAATAAAAGTAAATAATATATGAATATATACATAAAAGTCATATTTTTAAATTTCCTTTACCTTTTTTTTATAAAATAACATAATCGTATTTATTTTATAATTTAATACGAAAATAGTTTTATTTTTTTAATTTTATCTTTTTAAGTCTTTTTTGTCTCTTACCATGAGTAACATCACCGTGAGCATATACGCGTAAATCAGCAAATTATGAGTGACCAAATCACCATATATGCTGTTTGAGTTTTATTTGGAAATCAACCTCTGAAAATAAAAACATAGATAAAAGTGTTACCTTTATCTCCTCCAAGTTTTGAGAATGATTTTTAATTATATATTTTCCTATTTTTCAAATAATTTACAAATAAGGGGTAATATAAATAAATAGATAAATAATATATCTTGAATGTATTAACTTTATCTTAAACCCTTTTTCCAAGTCTTTTTTTTTATGGTGCAACTAAAATTTTTTTTTTTATATACACTTATTTTCTAAAAACATTTTTCATTGTATAATTTGAAATAAAGAGATAAAAATAATTTGGGCGAGGATTATTCATGTCCCACCAAGTCTCTACCTTCTCTAATTATTTACCACGAGTGGTAACGCCGTGGAGGTTTAAGTATTAATCAGCAATTTGTGAGCGACAAAATCGTCACATATGTTGGTTATTAGACGCTCCATTCTTAATGATCTAATCTATTTCTAATTGGTATCAAATTATGTATTTTCCTCCAATTTCTATTTTCTTCTTTTTATTCCCTTTTATAAAAATAAGGGAAATAATAAAATAACAAAATGATTGAAACAAAAATTATAATTATTATTTTCGTTTTCATTCAAGTTCTTATCTTTATCTGCCTCGAGTGGTAACACTGTGGATATGTAAATACTGTTCAGTAACTTGTGAGTGATAAAATCACCACATATGCTGATTATTTTTTTAAAAAAATATATGCAAGAATCACATTTTCGAATTCTTTTAAGGATCTTATGTATTTTATAAAAAGAAAATTTATTTTGTACTAAAAAAAATACAAAAAATAAAATATTTTCTTTTGAACTTTTCTATGCCTTTTTGTCTTGAGTGACTCCACCATGGACATTTAGGTATCAATGGGTATATTGTGAGTGATAAAGTCACCACATGAGCCAATTGATTTTGTTTTATAAAGAATAAAATTGTTTTCAAATATTTCATTTTCAAATCAAAATAAAATACTCAAATCTCTCTTTTCAAAAAAAAAAATACATCAACCAAGTGACACGCATTTCTAGTCCGAACTACGTCGACTTTGATCCCTATCGCAGGGTACGTAGGCCCCAGACTCTCATTCTGGGTCAAGTCCACTTTTGTAAATAAATAACATTTTCCTTAATTTATTTTTTCTAACTTTTCATATTTTCATTTTATTCTTTATTTTCATTTTACATTTTCCTTATTTTTATATTTATTTGTTTTTTCATGTGAATGGTAAAAGGGCAACCATAATAAATTTGTAAAAAGCCATAAAAATTGCATGATCAACCTAAGGTAACCGTTCCTAGGAACGGGTGTTGTGGGGGTGCCTAACACCTTCCCCACTCACAATCGTACTCCCAAACCCAACTTTGATTCGCAGACCATCCTTGTCCATTTTTGTTTTTGTTTTCCGGTTTTCCAAAATTTCCCTTAAAATTTTGGTGGCGACTCCCTCCAAAACCGGCCTTCCGCCTGGCGGGCCGATTTCACCTCTTTTTCTTTCATTTTCCGCGCCATCCGCATCGCATTTTCGGGTGTGACATGTATTGATTCCACTAATTCCAGCAAGGAAGAAAGCCAAGGAAGAGAGGTTGAACAAAGCTAAAGAGGACAATAATGGATCACAGGAATTTGTAGTGCCTTATGTGGATACTTTGTTGGATTTGGAGTGGCCTGAGGAGAAGCGCAAGCTTGAAGAATCTGAAATTGTTTCCGTAAGTTCAGAGTTCCTAAATGCAGGGACAGATTCAACAGCTACGGCATTGCAATGGATTATGGCAAATTTGGTGAAATATCCACATATCCAAGAGAGGCTTGTGGAGGAAATTAGAGATGTGATGGGCGATCGAGAGGAGAAGGAAGTCAAAGAGGAGGATCTGAACAAATTGTCATATCTCAAGGCTGTGATTTTGGAGGGACTAAGGCGCCATCCACCGGCACATTTTGTGTTGCCACATGCAGTGTCAGAGGATGTGGTATTGAATGATTACTTGATACCCAAAAATGGAACTATAAATTTCTTGGTGGCAGAGATGGGATGGGATCCAAAGGTATGGGAAAATCCAATGGAATATAAGCCGGAGAGATTCTTGAGCATTGAGAAGAATGGAGAGGAAGCATTTGATATTACAGGAAGCAAAGGGATAAAGATGATGCCATTTGGAGCAGGAAGAAGGATTTGTCCAGGTTATAATTTGGCCATGTTTCATTTGGAGTACTTTGTAGCCAATCTAGTTTGGAAGTTTGAGTGGAAGGTTCCAACTGGTGATGTTGATCTCTCTGAAAAACAAGAATTCACAGTGGTAATGAAAAATCCATTACAAGTTCATATATCTCCGAGACTTTAGTCCTGGACAAGAAATATCAGTCATCAAGAATAAAATTACTCCCACTACTGGGGAAGTCTGTATATTTATAGCATGAGGTTGTTAATATTACTTGACAGCCTGTTATAGGTACATTTTACTTATCAAGGACTTGCTAGTGTACCTTTTATACTGACATTGAAATCTTCCTTGTACGCGACACAGATATTGTTCCCAAGTTTGTGGTTTTTAATTAACTTTTTTCGTAAACTTCATTATGCGTGTAGCTTGTAGAATTTGTGCGAATATGAAAATTTGATTGAGCAATTTTGTTATAGCACAATATCGTAGCAATTTCTTTCTCTAGAGATGAGAATTTCATTCATAAATGTGATAAATTCAGTTATCTGGTTCTTTATAATTAATGAATGAGCACATTTCAGTGCTTTCATATTATCTTGCATTCCATTATCTCTTCCATTTTGCTAGCCTTGTTCATAACCCACACATCCATACTACATTAAGTTGGCCGTAAAACTTATTTTTATAGTATTTGACTTCAATTACGATCTAAAACATAAAGAGTGGGAATTCTATACAATCCATTGCCATGTTTTGCTTCTAGAATCATATTGAACACGTCCTGGAAGTCTCAAGCTTAGAACTCATATTAGGAGAAGATACTCCCTCCATCCTATTTTGGTTATCATTTTGATATTTTTTAGATGGATTAGTAAAATTATTAAATAACCTAAATTATAAACTCATATTAATAATATGTGGACTCTCATAGCATAAAACCGTAAAAATTTATCTTTATCAATAAATAGCTATTAAAATATATAATTACCAACATCTATTCCTTATTTCCGTGTTCCATTCCAAGTCCACTTTTTTTCCAAGACAATAATTCGTATAAATTTGTGATGATATTTTTATTGCAAAAAAAATAGTACTAAAAATATTAGTTCAAAACATAGACGATGTATCCTAAAAAAATATTATAAGTGGATTTGTATTGATGGCCATTGGCCAAACATGTAAAGATATGAGAAACTGGAATCTATAATCACAGAAATCATTAATACAAGACTCATAATCACAAAATTAAATATTAATTTAAAATATTATATTTATTTTACTGAGTATATTTGTATAATTTCACTTTTCTAAAGTACTTTTTCATAAAATTTTGCAACTAACAAAGAAGTACAATAAAACTTATTGAAAAAGGCATTTTTTTTTTATTTTTATGACCCTAATTTCTTAAAAAAAAAGAGAGAGAAAAATTAAATTATAATAAAGACTATGATGCACAGATACGGGTACAATGTGATATAATATGTTAAATGTGATAAATTTTAAAATTTTATAATATGAATATGACAGAAATTTATATAAAATTTATCTATATATTCAACATATTAATATGTCAAACACAAAAAATATAAAAAATTTTGAGTTTTAAATATGTACTTTAAAAGTATTATAAAGATATTTAAAACAAAAAATAAAAAATTGAATTTTCCTATAAAATTTAAGTTATTTTAAAACTGTTTAATAAAAAATTAAGAATATATATATATATATATATATGATATATATTGTGAAGTATAATATAATTATCATATTTAATATATATCAAATAGATATATTTTTATTTTTTGAACTACGAATATAGAAGACAAAAGGGTCAAAACCCCAGGATATGCTGATACAACAAGGCTCTAATAAAATCAGGGCTATCATCAAGGAAATGACAATCCTATTGTCAGCGTGCCGTGTGCCTTGCAAGTCTATCCACAACAGTAGACTTCCACCTTTATTTTCTTATAACCCATATGCCTCACCATATCAAGGTCAATAAATAGTCACCACATTTTAGCAATCTTCGGGTAACATTGTCTAGGGTGCATGTTTGAAGAAACCACCCAAACAAACCTAAGAGATTTAAAACAACATAATATTTTTAAAAAGTTTACACTTAATTTATGACAGTGTCCTTGGGTTCAACCACGTAGGCATCCTCATCAGTTCTCTCTAGTCACATGTTGGACATAATTGATCTAAAACATCAACCAAATTAGAACATGTAATATTTTCTAAATTGATAATCAAAATGAGACTGAGGAGATATTATTGTGATTGGAGATATACTCACTCGGTCCTATTTTATTTACCATTTTAAAGTTTTTTATACAGATTAATAAATTATTAAATAACTTAAATCATAGTAAAATTTAATAATTCTTTATCAAAATATCCTTGAATTATATGCTAAAAAATATCTTATACTCCATTGGTTATTATTTTTTTGTGAAGAGCAACATAGTTAAAAGGATAATTAATGATTTATTGATAATATAAAATGACAGATAAATTAGATGTATAAAATTTTCTAAAATACTAAATAAAATGAGAGGGAGGAGTATATAAACACATATTGCATTCACCACTATTTTGTCTTACCTCACTCAACATGTTAGAACCTCGTTTGACTTGTCTTTTTTTGTTTTTGTAACAAATCATCTGGTATCTAAAGTCTCAACTCTAATTAATCTGAATCGACCCAGGTTGGGCCCCAGACGATGATGGATCTCCCAAACACGTCACTTCCATTTTCATCACTCCTAGGGATCTAATCTAAGAGCTGATGGTTAAGGGGCTCAGACTCCTTTAATCTGAGTTAACGTGCGTTGGTAATCTAAAACATCATTGGTAATCTAAATTGGGATATTTAATATTTTTTAAATCTATCAATTAAAATGAAATTAATGCTACATTTGATTTGAATAATCATTTTGTGAGAAAGAGAATGATAATGGAAATGAAGATTATTGGAATGAAACAAGTATATTTAATACTTCCTCCGGTCCCATTTGCAAGAGAGAAAAACTTTTTCACGAATATTAAGAAAATAGTTTTAATTAGTTAAAGCTAATTAATTTATCACATTTTTTAAATTTCTTCCAAAATCACCCCCACTTAATTTGATTGCAATTTAAATTATTAATGTATTTAATCTCTCTCCATACAATTAATTAAGGATAACTTTTGGAAAGGAAAATTTAATGCACTATTAACCCTTTATATTTAAGACCACCAAAAAGGAGAATTTTTTCCTTATAAATAAAATCGAAGAGAGTAAGTCATAAAATGGAGTAGACATTTATGTTTGGTTAGAGAATAATGTCCCTCATGTAAAAATATATTAAAATATTTTTATTAATTTTTTAATTATTAAAATATCTTTTTTAGATATATTTAATAAAATTTTAATTTTCTTAATTTTTATAAACATTTCAATTCCAATAATTTCGTTAATTTTACAAAAAATATTTTTATAAAATATTTCTTATTTTTATTGCAAATTAATATTAATTTAAAAAAACAAAGAAAAAATGTATGCTTCTCCTTCACATGACTTAGAAGTTGTAGACCAACATTTCGTTTGGTTTAATTATAAAAGAATTAGGATGGTTCAATTATAGGAGAGTTAGGGAAAATAATGAAATGATAGGTAATAAAATGTAATATAAATAAAACACATATATGTATGAAAAATAAATGTATTTTTTATATTTAATTAAAAAGAAAAAGACTAAAATGTCCTTATGGAAACAAACCCTCCGTCCTCCTCTTTCTTCTTTCCCGGCGTCATCATCACCATTCAAACAGTCCACCAAAATTAGTTCTAGATCTGTAGAGACAGTGAAGGTGAAGGAAGAATAAATCAAACCAGCTAGAAAGTCGATGAGTTGCAATGATGAAGGCGAAGGAAGAATCGAGCCAGATCTAACCAATCATCATCACTCTATGGTGTGAACAGAGATCTTGGTCTCTGATAAAGCAAAGACGACGGTGATGGCTCTATAGATGCGAAGGTGAACGAGGGAGGATGAGGGTGGGCATTGAGATTTGCGAGATCTGCCGCAAAGAATGCAATCGCCAAAGCCAGAGGGTGACGCTGAGATCTTGTCCTCCATTTTGAAAATGAGAAAGAGGGAGTAGGCTACCATTGATCAGATCTGACGATGAAGACGGTGGAGAAGAGAAGGAAAGAATGATGGAGTTTGCCGGGAGAAGATATGGTCAGTGGTGGTGATGGACGGAGCTGAGGTGGCCGGATTTGAACATGAGATTGATGGATTTTAAACAAATCGGGAATGGGAATAATTAATTTTTATAAGGGTAATATGATTATTTTATTCTTATTATACATATATATATATATATGTGTAATGTTCAATATTCAATTTTTAGAGAATATTATTTATTATATGAACTTAAATAATTGGGACGACACATGCAATTTTCACGCCGTGAACCAAACGTAATTAGTTATTTTCATGTCGTGATCTACGGGTTGAACATGGGTTAGGTCCGGATTTGATATATGCCTGATGCTTAACCTGATATTCTTTGAGTCAGTACTGGATTGATCCGATACTATATATATATATATGTATACATATTAAAAAAAATTATTTATTAATAAAAAAATATTTATTTATATTTAAAAATAAATTTTCTTAAAATATAATCTTAGAAATTTTTTTTTTTTAAATTTATAAATATTTAGTTATTATATATTATTTTTATATAAATATTAAGATAAAAATTAATTCAAAATTTAAAAATATTTGAAATATTAAAATTCTAAAATATTTTTTTAATATTTATATAGTAAATATATTATATTAAATACATAAAAAATAAAAATTTTATAAAATTAATTAAGATATATAAAATAATTAAAAAATAAAATATATATATATAGGTTGGGCCTGGGCCCTAATCTCGACCCGACCTAATTAACTCAATATAATCGAATTGGATCCAGCCAACCAGATACTGACCCAACTTATTCACCCCTGTCGTCAACCATAAGGTGAAACTTATCAACTTTACCTGCTCCGCTTGCAATCGAACCAAAAATTGAGTTAACTTTCATCGGTCCAAGTGGCAAGAAAAGAGGTGGGGAAAAAGAGCCAATGGCATGTCTCACGGTCTTAGTGGCCCCCTCCTGAACTTATTGGCTAAGAAATATTTTATGAGAGAAAATTTGGACATTATGATATTCATTCCCCTTTCCATCAGGTTTTGAAAGGACTGGCTATTCCTAAATTTGCCAGAATAAACATTCCAATTAGAATGGAATGAAAATTGAAAATATTATTAAGGCTAGAGTAAAATATCCCATCATCGCTGCTTTTCTATCAAAGTATCCATTATTTTACTTTCATTCCAGCTACAGTTTTATTTAGCTTGTTTTTCCCCCTAGCTCTGTATTTGTCAATTGTGTCCTTGTTCAAAACTTTCCCTGTAACTTGTAACTTGATATATTTGTTTATTGCGTTTGAACGTGGTGATAACTCAAAGGTTTCATATTATCTATACTTTATTCAGATTGACTCCACCCTAAAAACAAAAACAAAATTAAAAGATGACACATTTATATATAATACTGCATAACTAATTCAATTTTTCTACGAATGCTTAACTAGTAAGTCTTTTTTTTTTTGTAAAAACCCATTCCTTATTCAGTACCATCAGAGAAAAATTCAGAGAGGGACGCTAAACAAATATAAATAAATTACTTGGAGGCCACATAACAAGAAAACTCCAAAGTCAGATAGTCTTGTTTCGTGTTCAATTTCTTTAGATAACGACATTAACTGTGTTCCCACAGTATTTCTTTTAGTCCAATCCAATCCTACCTTTAAATTTCCCCACATTCTGCAAAGTTTTTCTCACTCATTCTCATTGCTACTACACATTTATCGTCTTAATTCTTCATTCCGATCATAACAATGAACGTTTGGTTCATTGTCCTCATATCTCTCTGTCTCTCCCTTCTCATCCGGACCTTCGTCAACCTTCTTTTTCCCTCACGTTCTACTCCTCTACCACCTGGTCCTCCTCGCATTCCCATCATTAGCAGTATTCTTTTTCTACGCAAATCCTTCTTAGAAGTTGAATCTTTTCTCCGAAATCTTTGTGCCAAATATGGTCCAATCTTCACTCTTCCTGTTAGGTCTCGTCCGCTCATATTTGTAGCTGATCGATCTATTGCCCACCAAGCCCTCGTTCAAAACGGCGTCGTTTTCTCCGACCGTCCCAAGGCACTTGCAACCAGTATGACCTTTAATGGTAACCAACATGACATTAGCTCCGCCTTCTATGGCCCCACATGGCGCGTCCTCCGCCGAAACCTCACTGCCGAGATGCTTCATCCGTCCCGGATTAAATCCTTTTCGGGTACCCGTAGATGGGTTTTGGACGTTCTGGTCAATCGACTCAGATCTGATTCAGATTCAGGCAGTCCAATTAAGGTCGTTGACCATCTTCAATATGCTATGTTCTGCTTGCTGGTATTCATGTGCTTCGGTGAAAGATTAGATGAGAAGCAAATTAAAGATATCGAGCAGGTTCAGCGACGTGTGCTTTTGAGTTTTAACAAAGTCAGGATTTTAAATTTCTGGCCAAGAATCACTCGCATATTGTTCCAAAAGCGATGGCAGGAGTTGTTTCAGATTCGGAAGGAACGGGAAGATGTATTGATTCCACTAATCAGAGCAAGGAAGAAAGTCAAGGAAGAGAGATTGAACCAAGCTAAAGAGGAAATTAATGGCTCACAGGAATTTGTGGTGCCTTATGTGGATACTTTGTTGGATTTGGAGTGGCCTGAGGAGAAGCGCAAGCTTGATGAATCTGAAATTGTTTCCGTGAGTTCAGAGTTTCTAAATGCAGGGACAGATACAACAGCTACGGCATTGCAATGGATTATGGCGAATTTGGTGAAATATCCACATATCCAAGAGAGGCTTGTAGAGGAAATTAGAGATGTGATGGGCGATCGAGAGGAGAAGGAAGTCAAAGAGGAGGATCTAAACAAATTGTCATATCTCAAGGCTGTGATTTTGGAGGGACTAAGGCGTCATCCACCGGCACATTTTGTGTTGCCACATGCAGTGTCAGAGGATGTGGTATTGAATGATTACTTGATACCTAAAAATGGAGCTATAAATTTCTTGGTGGCAGAGATGGGATGGGATCCAAAGGTATGGGAAAATCCAATGGAATATAAGCCGGAGAGATTCTTGAGCATTGAGAAGAATGGAGAGGAAGCATTTGATATTACAGGAAGCAAAGAGATAAAGATGATGCCATTTGGAGCAGGAAGAAGGATTTGTCCAGGTTATAATTTGGCCATGTTTCATTTGGAGTACTTTGTGGCCAATCTAGTTTGGAAGTTTGAGTGGAAGGTTCCAACTGGTGATGTTGATCTATCTGAAAAACAAGAATTCACTGTGGTAATGAAAAATCCATTACAAGTTCATATATCTCCGAGACTTTAGTCCTGGACAAGAAATATCAGTCATCAATAATAAAATTACTCCCACTGCTGGGGAAGTCTGTATATAGTATGAGGTTTATAATATTACTTTACAGCCAGTTTTATTGGTACATTTTACTTATCAATGACTTGCTAGTGTCACTTTCTCATCTTAACACTTATTAGTGTCAAATAAATTTATTCAGTTTGGTATCTGACCTTAGAAATTTCCTGAGAATTAAGATGGTTGTTTCCAGCTTCTCAGGCTACAGTTAAATCTTGCCAATCCTTGTTAGCACCACGATATAGGATGGGATGTTAATGTACTCCATCTCTAACTATTCACACTGCAATAAAATTGCCTGGTTGTGATGGTGATTTTCTTGTTGATATTGTGGATACTGCAGAACAACATTATGCTAGCAATGTAAATGCCATGATGCAGATAACTATGTTAATCTGGTTTGCAGTAGTCTTATTATACTTGTTTTTGTTGCAGAGAAAATCTCTCAACAGTGGTAGGACAATGTGGTGGTAACCACTCATTAAGAGAAGAACCGAGTGCTAGCTCATTACATTAAATAGAGCAGGAAGAAAAAGAAGTGTTGGTGCCATTGATAAGAGCAAGAAAGAAAATCAAGGAAGAGAGATTGAGCAAAGAAAAGGATGATGGTGATGATGATGATCATAATAGTGATAATAAGAGAAGTTGGGTGAGAGAGAGGACAAGGAAGTGAGAGGGAGACTTGAGTACGTAAAACGCCATATCTAAAAGATGTGATTTGTGGGAGAAGGAAGAATTTACAACAGTAACGAAATAACCATAATAAGTTGTGAGAATTGCTTTTGAGGACCTAGGTAGAAAGTTAATTGGAACCAAAAACTTCAAATTTGTGAAATTTGTAAGGAAGTTAAAAATATTATTAGTGAATTTATGGTTTGCCACTAGATTTTGTTGGTCATTGTATTCACTTGAAGAAACCAAGATCTTGGGCCACCACTCTCATTTTTCACACAATTCTTGGAAAAACAGAATTTTCTACAATTCCATTCAGCTCTCACCCTCATTTTTACCTTTTCTCTTATATCTGTTTGGTTCAACTAACGAAATTGGAAGGACAATTAAGAGGATTGAAGGGGGATTCTAAGAATTTTTAATTGAAGGGGAAGGAATTTTAAAATTTTTTTATTTAGTAGAATTAGACATGGAGAAATTTGAGGGATTTTAATAAAATTTCATTTAGTTCAAAAGGAAATTAGAAGAGATTGAGTAATAAATATTTTATTTCCTAAAAAAATTTCAATTTAAGAAAAATTTATAAAGGGAGTGGGGGAGAGGATTTGAGAGAATTAAATTCCTTCCTCTTGTTTGGATAAAAAATTTCTCTTTAAAAAATCTCAGTCTCCTCAAATCAAACACACCCTTATTTTTCTTCTCCCCTTTATACCTCCATTACTAAATTAATATAAATTACCAAGTTTAACTTTAAATTTGTATTATTTATTTTATGTTAAATTATTTTATAAAAAATATAAAGTATAAATGTTTTGTGTAAAGAGGAGTTAAAATTTATCTTTAGAAAAAGGGAATTTTAATACCCAAGTCTGTTCGTACATGAAGAAGTAGGAAATTCAATTTGAACTGTTCGTCCAGGTACCCCAACAATAACACCAGCCAAAATTTGCAAATTTACACAAGAAATAAAATCAACCTCTTCATTATCAGAGACAAAAGCTACTTTATAGTTAACGAGAGCTGGCAATTTTCTCATTTAATTTTGGCTGTGTTTGCGGGCAAAGCTGTAAATCGAAGGAGGAGATCTTTCAATGGCCGACTTGTTTAATTTTAGTAGAGAATTAATTTAAGAAGAAAATATGCATAAAGTCACAGTCACGTGTCTAACGACCGGCATGGCTCTACTGGTCAAAAGATGAGGCATGACCGCCATTATATTCATATATAAAATATTCCTTTATTATAATTTATTTTTAATTATTTTACAACTATTAAAAAATTAGTTAAAAATAATTAAAATTTTTAAATTTTATAAAATTTTACAGAATATTTTAATATTATTTTTATTAAATTATAATACATCTTAATTATATATTTCTATTATAAATATTTAATAAGAGATAAATATAAAAATAAATTTTTAATACACACAAATTTATTTATATTTTACATACTTTAATTTTTTTTAAACATGACTTGGAAGACTTTCCAAAAAATAATTTATTGGTTTACTTTTCGCAAAGTTAATTTCTTGATGTATGAATGGAGAAATTCATATGACATGTTTGATGAGTTTTTTTTTTTGTGAATTTTAAATTATTTTTTAAATAAACATATTATGTTTTAATGTTAATAAATTGCATAAATGTCATTTTTATTTCACAATTAAAAAAAATAAACTATGTTTTTTAAAAATTTTTACAAAATAGATAGAAATCAGAACTTTCTAAATCTTTATTCGAGAAGTATAACTTATAGAGTTAAAATTCAACTAACTTTAAAAGTTTTATATTTTTTTACTTTTTAAACATGAGTCATTAATCTACTCTATAAGTTTAACTTCTCATCTTTATCTATAGATAACAAGTGAGACCCAAAATATAATTCTTGAATTATGAAATTTGGGGTATATTTTGTTTATCTTTCTCAAAACCTGGTACCATGACTTTTTAAGAAGATGTATTTATCTAAATACAAATTATTTTTTTAAAAAATTAAAAGTAGATTAAATTATAATTTTAGAAAATGAGAAAGATAGATATTTTTCTGTTAATAAAACTATAGTTTTGAAAAAAGAGAAGTTACTAACTTTTTATTATACATCTAAAAATACTTTTAACTCTTATCATTCAAATGTATTTTTAGTCAAATTATAGTTTTAAAAAAATAATATCTAAATATAACAACTAACAACAAACTTATTTTTTTTAATATTTATTTTTTAAATTTTATTTATTTTAACTTACTTTTATATAATTAAAAATTAAATGGATGTTAATTCTCCGAATAGTCACAATTTTGTGATATTTATGAATGAATTGTATAACTTAATACTGTTCTTCGGCAACAACTTATCAAGTTGTTGTAAGGTCCATTCTTTATTCAAAACCATGATGAGAGAAAATTCAACAAGGAATGATGGTGATCTAATACTTTTACCATATTTAATTAGAGGAATTTGGAATGGAGGAAGGTGAGAAAGGGAGAGAAAATTTTGTTGAACAAGTAGGAGGAGATAAAGGAAAAATTCTCACTCTTTTTCTCTGAAAGTAGAAGAATTAAAAAAAAAAATTTCTTCGTTCCCTCAATCCAATAAACCTAAATAAAAAAAACAATTAAAAGCCCTTTCTTCCCTCCGCCTCGCCTCTCCTCCGCTTCCATGCCCTTGAAACAAACGTTGACTTCCTCCAATCGTACCTCTAAAATTCCCCTCTTATCGCTAAGGCTTGCTCACTTGCACTCTTTACTGCAACACATTCATCGTCTTTATTCTTAAATCATGGAGGTCTGGTTCATCGTCCTCGTCTCTCTCTGTCTCTGCCTTATCATCCGGGCCCTCCTCAACCTTCATTTTCCCTCACGTTCCAGTACTCCTCTGCCACCTGGTCCTCCTTGTATTCCCATCGTTAGTAATATTCTTTTTCTGCGCAAATCGTTCTCAGAAGTTGAATCTTTTCTCAGAAATCTTTGCGCCAAATACGGTCCCGTCTTCACCCTTCCTGTTGGGTCTCGTCCACTTATATTCCTAGCTGATCGATCCATTGCCCACCAAGCCCTCGTGCAAAACGGCGCCGTTTTCTCTGACCGTCCCAAGTCACCTGCTACCAGAATGATCTTTAACTGTAACCAACGTGACATTAGCTCCGCCTTCTACGGCCCCACATGGCGTGTCCTCCGCCGAAACCTCACTGCCGAGATGCTTCATCCCACCCGGATTAAATCCTTTTCGGGTATCCGTAAATGGGTTTTGCACGTTCTTATTAATCGACTCAGCTCTGATTCAGAATCAAGCAATTCTGTTAAGGTCATTGACCATCTTCAATATGCTATGTTCTGCTTGCTTGTGTTCATGAGCTTCGGTGAAAGGTTAGATGAAAAGCAAATTAAAGATGTTGAGCGGGTTCTGCAACGTGTGCTTTTGAGCATTAACAGAGTCGGGATTCTAAATTTCTGGCCAAGAATCACTCGCATTTTGTTCCGAAAGCGGTGGCAGGAATTGTATCAAATTCGGAAGGAGCAGGAAAGTGTTTTGATTCCACTAATCAGAGCAAGGAAGGAAGCCAAGGAAGCAAGATTGAACAAAGCTAAAAGGGACAGTAATCGCTCACAGGAATTCGTCGTGCCTTATGTGGATACTTTGTTGGATTTGGAGTGGCCTGAGGAAAAGCGCAAGCTTGAAGAATCTGAAATTGTTTCCGTAAGTTCAGAGTTCATAGGTGCAGGGACAGATACAACTGCCACTGCATTGCAATGGATTTTGGCAAATTTGGTGAAATATCCACATATCCAACAGAGGCTTGTGGAGGAAATTAGAGATGTGATCGGTGATAGAGAGGAGAAGGAAGTCAAAGAGGAGGATCTGAATAAATTGTCATATCTAAAGGCTGTGATTTTGGAGGGACTAAGGCGACATCCACCTGCACATTTTGGGTTGCCACATGCAGTGTCAGAGGATGCGGTATTGAATGATTACTTGATACCTAAAAATGGAACTATAAATTTCCTGATGGCAGAGATGGGATGGGATCCAAAGGTGTGGGAAAATCCAATGGAGTTTAGGCCGGAGAGATTCTTGAGCATTGAGAAGAATGGAGAGGAAGTATTTGATATTACAGGAAGCAAAGAGATAAAGATGATGCCATTTGGAGCAGGGAGAAGGATTTGTCCAGGTTATAATTTGGCCATGCTTCATTTGGAGTACTTTGTAGCCAATCTGGTTTGGAAGTTCGAATGGAAGGTTTCAAACGGTGATGTTGATTTGTCTGAGAAAGAAGAATTCACTGTGGTAATGAAATATCCATTACAAGTTCACCTGTCTCCGAGACTTTAGACCTGGACAAGGAATATGAAAGCTTCGGAAGAAAATGGCCCCAGCTGGGGATGTTTGTAATATTACTTTACAGCTAGTTTTATAGGTGCATTTTACTTATTAATGACTGTTAGTGTCACGTTCTCATGTTACCTTTTTTTATAAGTTAAATAAATTGATTCAGTTTGGTATCTACCTGGCAGGAAATTTCTGGGTTATTGTTTCCAGCTTCTTTGGATTTAATCAAATCTTGCCAGTCCTTAGCGGCTCCACATGATAAATTAAGGATGTTAATGTACCCTATGTTTAACCATTTACCCTACAATAAAATTGGTTGATTGTGACGGTGATTTTCTTCGTTATATTGCGGAGACTTCAGATTCAAAATAAACAAGCTTCTGTTAGCAATGTAAATGCTGTCAGATTTAGAAGAAAGAAAAAGAAGGAGAATTTTGAAGCAATTGTAAGAAACTTGCTTGATTATCTTCACTATACAGAGAGCAATTGGAAACAGAGGTCGGGGGAATAATTACAATTAAAGAATATCAATATGAATCCCTAAAGAAAAGAAAACTGAAGAGGGAAAAAGGGAAATCTAAAATAATTACAATCAAAACAAATCAAATCATATCAATTATAATTAACAAATTAAATCATATCAATTATAATTAACATCCCCCCTCAAACTCAAGATGGGGGAATGACAGCCATTTTGAGTTTGTCCACTAAAAGTTGAAAGCGGCCCGGATTATGGGACTTGGTGAACAAGTCAGCTGGTTGATTAGCAGTATGGATGGGAAGAAGTTTTAGAATGCCTCGGGTAACATGCTGCCTAGTGAAGTGACAATCAATTTCAATATGCTTAGTCCTCTCATGAAAGACATCATTGTGAGCAATCTGTATAGCACTCTGATTATCACAATAAAGAGTAGTGGGAGAGGTTTGGCAAATGTCCATGTCTTCAAGTAACCATCTAAGCCAGAGTATTTTAAAGGTAGTGTCTGCTAGTACTCAATATTCAGATTCAGTGCTAGATTGAGAGGCCAAAGTCTGCTTCTTATTCCGCCATGAAATAAGAGAGCTACCAAGAAATATGCAAAATCCTGTGGTAGAGCGACGATCAGTATGATCACCTTCCCAATCAGCATCAGAATAAGCCTATAAGGTAAGATGAGAGGTGGCGGAGAAATGTAGACCATGGGATAGAGTGCCATTAATATATCGAAGAATGTGAAGAACCGTTGCATAATGAGTAGTACGTGGTGCTGACATAAATTGACTAACAATATGAACAGCATAAGCAATATCAGGACGAGTTACGGTGAGATATATGAGACTTCCAACCAACTCACGATATAGAGTAGGATTATCCAGTGGAGTGCCATCAGTAGGTGTAAACCTAGCATTAGGCTCAATAGGAGTTTTCTCAGTTTGATTATTAGGAATTTGAGCTTTGGAAATCAACTCAAAGGCGTACTTAACTTGAGAAAGAGAAATACCATCGGTCAGTGTCAATACTTCTAACCCAAGAAAGTAACTTAAGTGCCCAAGGTTCTTCATTTCGAAGTGTTGCCCAAGAAAATTTTGGAGTTCCTGAATACCTGTGAAGTTATCACCGGTAATGATCATATCATCAACATATAAAAGTAATAAAACAATTCCTTGATTAGTTCTACGAATAAAGAGTGCAGTGTCGTGGGGGCTACATGAGAATCCAAGTTGATTGATTGTAGAACTAAATTTAGCAAACCAAGCACGTGGAGCCTGTTTAAGACCATAGAGAGCTCGACGAAGATGACAGACTTTGTTTCCTGAGTAAAGATATCCAGGTGGAGGTTTCATGTATACCTCTTCCTCTAAGTCACCATTCAAAAAAGTATTTTTGACATCCATTTGATGAAGAGCCCATTACTTTGCAGCAGCAATGGCAAGTAGACTTCTGACTGATGTAATATGAGCAACCGGAGCAAATGTCTCCTTATAATCTATGCCATACTCTTGAGTAAAGCCTTGTGCCACTAAATGAGCCTTGTATCACTCTACAGACCCATCAGAATGAGTTTTTATTTTGTAGATCCATCTACTCCCCACGAGAGTTTTATCTGGTGGAAGCTCAACCAAATCCCAAGTGTGCATTTTCTCTAAAGCCTGTAACTCATCTTGCATAGCTTGCTGCCAACGAGGGTCACTAGAGGCCTCTTTAAAGGACTGAGGTTCATGCAAAGAGAGTATGGTAGAAAAGCAATGATAATCACGAAGATAAGAAGGAAGATGTCTTACTCTTGTAGAACGAGTGGTGGAAGATGAAGGCATGTCAGGCGCAGGATCTTCAAGAGGGGCAGAATCATTGGTGAGGGGCGAATCATCAGACGTAATGGGAACCTGATCTAAAATTTCAGTACCTGTGTCACTTGGAAAAAGATCAATATAAGGGTTGACAAAAAGAGGAGATAAGGTTGAAGGAATGGAAGAAAATTGGGATAGACTAGAAAACATGACATGTTCCCAAAACACAACATGGCGAGAAATACGAATGCGATGAGATAAGGGATCCCAACAACGATACCCTTTATACTCATAATCATAACCTAAGAAACAATAAACTCATGCTCGGGCTTAGAGTTTTGTGAACTCATAGGAAGGGAGAAGAACAAAACAAGTGCAACCAAAAACTTTAAACATAGTATAATCAGGAGGTGTACCATAGTGATATTCAAAAGGAGAGATATTACCAAGTATAGAGGAAGGAATAAGATTAATAACATAAACAACTGTAAGAGTTGCTTCTCCCCAAAAATGCTCAGGATAAGATGATGAGATAAGAAGAGCACGAACAGTGTCAAGAATGTGACAGTGTTTTCTCTTAGCTCTACCATTCTGTTGGGAGGTATAAGGACAGGAGTATTGTGAGAGAGTACCCTGTGCATCAAGGAAACTAAGGAGTTGGGAGTCACGATATTCCATAGCATTATCACGCCTTAAAACCTTGATATTTCTGGAAAATTGAGTGCGAATCATATTTGCAAACTTAATATAAATTGCAGACAATTCAAAATGAGCTTTCATCACATATATCCAGGTAAAACGTGAATAATCATCAATAAATATCACAAAATAACGTGATCCTCCCATGGAGGAAGTAGGAGCAGGGTCTCAAATATCATAGTGGATTAAATCAAAAGGAGACTCAGAAACAGAAGTACTTTTATTAAAAGACAATGCTGGTTGTTTTGCAGTCTAACAAGAAACACATTCTAAAGATTTTTCAATAACATTGCCCAAAAGTCTATTTAAAATTAAAGATGACAATTTATTGATGGAGCAGTGACCAAGACGATAATGCCACAACTCAAAAGAAGAGGCAGGGGAAGCAGCACATAATCGAGTTGATTTTGATGGAGGAATATGCAAGAAATTCAGCTCAAACATGCGTCCAACTTTACGCCCCGTTCCAACAATATGTCCCGTCCGAGGATCCTGCACATGACAACCATTAGAGGAGAAGATTACATCATAACCAAGGTCAACTAACTGGCCAAAAAATATAAGATTGAAAGAAATAGCAGGAACATAATAAAGGTCATCAAGAGATAGGTTTGACAAAGAAACAGAACCAGTGTGACTAACAGACATCAATGAACCATCAGCAATGTTGATTGGAGGGGTAGTGGTACTAGGAGACTAAGAAGAAAAGATCTGTGACTGACCAGTCATATGATTGTAGCAAGCAGAATCAAAATACTAAGAGGGGTTACCTGAGGGAGTAGCTAAAGCAGTAGGTGGACAGGAGGTACCAGTAAGTAATTGCTTGAGAAGAGCCTCAAGATCACTGGAGATTAGTGGAGTGGATACATCGTTGGTAGTAGCTATAGAAAAAGCAGGCTTGGGTGGTTGACTGGATCGTGAGAAATTTCTATTCTGATCAAATCTGGGAGGACGAGTAGGGCAATGCTCAATGACATGACCATTCTTCTTACAGTATCGGCATAGGAGAGAGGGGAAATTTGCAGCAATATGACCCTTCTTCTTACAAGTGCGAAATTCAATCAGAGGACACTTAGAAAATACATGAGTGGATTGAGGACAACAACAACAAAGTTTGGAGTTCTTCTCAGTCACAGCAAATGCCATGTCAGTGTTACGTCTTAACAGTCTCAATCTAGTTTCTTCAGATTTTAATCGAGGAAGTGTATCCTCAAGAGTAGGAAGTGGGCTCTGATACAGTAAAAATGCTCGTACAGGCTCAAAGTCGTCAATTAATAACATCAGAAAGTGAATAAGTCTGAGTGATCACGATAAGAGATAAACGCATTAATATCATTGTCACACTTGAATGTTGGCTCAGAGTATGCCAATTGATCCCAAATAAACTCCATTTTTGCAAGAAACTCATAAACAAGCTGGCCAGGTTCTTGTTTTAAAGCACTCAAATCTTTCTGAAGCTGAAATTGGTTAGAGAGATCAGAGGATGTATAATGACTGGCAAGATGATCCTATACCTCTTTAGCAGTCTCATAACGCCCAAATTATTGATTGATACTAGTGACGGAAGTGTTCCGAAACCATGTGATAATTTGATGATTCTTACTGTCCCATTCTTCCAAATGCTCAGCAAATTTAGCAGCCGTTTCTGATTCAGAGCGAACAGGATATTGAATGTCACCTGTGACATATCACCATAATTTGTGACCTTTGAGAAACTCTCGCATGTTCTCTAACCAGTGACGATAGTTAGATCCATTAAGAAGTACAGAAATTGGCTGTGAAATGTCATTTTTATCCATGACAGTAGTAGAAGTCAAAAAAGGAGAAGGATTTTGCAAAAATAGAGGCCAGAAATGAAAAGAACACACTCAAAAACCTTAGGAACCGGTCCAACTTGCTCAGAAATCGGTCTGGAAAGCAATGACTCGGATAGACGAAGAAAACTGAATGTTTTGGTGAGCAGCGGCGTTCTGGCGGCGCGTGGCGGTGCGTGGAGGCTCCAACCACCGTGAAAATTTTACAGCAAAGTCGCAAGACGTCGATGAAGAAGGTGGTAAGGCGCATGTAGCAGTTTGGCTTCAGTAGAGACACGAAATAGAGATAAACAGTGGCTGAATCGGAGTGCAATGGAGGAAAAATGTCAGATCTGAATTGTCCTCAGAGAATGAACAATTAGACACGGAGTAACTGGAAGAAAAGCTCTAATACCATGTCAGATTTAGAAGAAAGAAAATGAAGAAGAATTTTGAAGCAATTGTAAGAAATTTGCTTGATTATCTTCATTATACAGAGAGCAATATATACACAGGAAAGAGAGGAATAATTACAATTAAAGAATATCAATCTGAATCCCTAAAGAAAAGGAAACTGAAGAGGGAAAAAGGGAAATCTAAAATAATTACAATAAAAACAAATCAAATTATATCAATTATAATTAACAAATGCCATGATGCACATTACTATATTATTCTGGTTTCCAATATTCTGATTATACTTTTTATTTGTGAATGATTATACTTGTGTTTGTTGCAGAGATAATCTTTTAACTGTAATAGCACATTGTGGTAGCAGACTTTGGTCAGCAAAAGAACTTCTTTTTTTTTTTTTTGCCGGCCAACGGTCAACAAAAGAACTGCGTGCTAGCACATACATTGCATTAACTCACTAAACCAGGGAAGCAGGAAAAGTTCAATAGTTCACCTCAAAATAATTTTTTGTATATATCATTGACCTCTTCGTAGTTCTTTATTAGTTTAGACTTTTGATTGTATATATCTCCGAGACTTTAGTCCTGGACAAGAAATATCAGAGACTAAGAACAAAATTACCCCCACTACTATGAAAGTCTGTATATAACATGAGGTTTGTATTATTACTTCACAGCCAGTTTTATAGGCGGATTTTACTTACTAAGGACTTATTGTGACTTTCTCATCTTAACTCTTCTTAGTGTCAAATAAGTTTATCAGTTTGTTGCAGAGAAAATCTCTTTGACGGTGCTAGCACATGGTGGTACTAGCTGTTACTCATCAAGAAAAGAACTGAGTGGTAGCTCGATCATTACATAACTCACTAACTAGAGAGAACCACTCCAACGAATTATGTTTGTTATATATATTACCGACCTCTTCATATTTATTTGTTAATTTTGACAAGAGACGGCTTCCTTCAAACATACACTTTTTGTATATTTTTATTCAATCACTAAATGATAAGTTAAAATTCGTTTTTAACAGAACATGATGACAAATTTTGTCAATTAACTTTGGTTCCCTATATTATGGCAAAAAAAAAAGGGGACCCCTAATATTAGATTCTACAATGCACAAATATGGATATATATATATATATATATATTGAATATAACATGATATAATACATCAAATATAATAAAATTTTAAATTTTAGAATACTCATTAAAAAATATAAATATAAAATTATGTATATATTTAACCAATTAAAACGTAAAAAAAGAATAATATAAAAAGTTTGAAATTTTGAACAAATATTTTAAAAGTAGTATAAAGAAATTCATAATGAGTAACCATAAAATTAAATTTTCTGTAAGTTCTAGAATTCTTTTAAAAAATTCAAAAAAAAAAACTATTGATACAAATGATTGAATCGGGTACGTCTATCATGAAGTACCATATGTACGTATTGAATCAATTACGTTTCTAGTATTGATGTGTTTAGTTTTTTAAAATATTGGTGCAACAAGGATTAAATTAATAAATTTCATATGTAAGAACATTATTCTGATGACAAACTTTTTCTCAGAAAATGTTTTATATTTTATTAAACATTTCAAAAAAGAAAAAAAGAAATCACAAATACTCTTATTATAAATCCAGTTATAATTTAATAAGAATATCAATTACAATTAAAAATAGTCAAGAATATCATAAATTCATAAGTAGGCATTCAAAATATAACATAAAAAGACAAAATACACCATAGGGTTTGAATTAAATTACATCAATTTTATTGATATAACCATTTTTATTGATTAATAACTATAATCTTTTTTTCCTCCCATAGTCTTTAACTTCCTATATAGATTTGGTATTATATTATACTCCCTCTAGTATTAAATATATAGTGTTTTATTTTGGTACTAAATATATAACTATTTCTAAAATATGAGGCAGTATTTATTATATAGTTAAAAAAAATCTTATTTAATTCATTCAAAAGAAAGAGAAAAAAATTAAATAAGGATAATTTTAAAAAAATATTGTCTCTACTTCTATTTATATGAAATTTTTTTTTTCATTATCCTAAATATAAGGAAAAAAAGAGTTAATGTTGTATTAATTTTTTTTCTAAAAATTACCCTTCATTAATTATGTGAGAGAGAGATTAAAAATATTAATAATTTAAATTAATATTAAATTAAATAAAAATAATTTTGAAAGAAACTTAAAATATGAAATAATTTAATTCATTTTAACTAATTAAAACTATTTTTTTAATATTCATAAAATAGTTTTTTTCTTATAAATAATATCAGAGAAAATAAGATAGTTATCCAACTTCAATTACATGAGTTATACATTAAAAAACATGATAGTATTGTTTTTATCATTTTGAACCAATCCAATTAGACAGATACTGATTATACCCATTTTTGTGTTTTGTTTTTTACACAAATCACAATGAGTGATTTATTCCGCCTTAACTTCCTTCAAACTGAATAGTCCGACACCGTAGCACAGAACTCATTGTCCTTAGTTTTAACAAACGGTGCATTTCAGAATTCACCCAAAAAAAATTCAAAAGCCAACGTGCCGTGTTATGTGGAAATCATCGACGTCATTTCTATTCCCCCGGCAGTCCATCGCCCTGTTTTTGATTTTTCTATCCATCTTTACACAGTTCTACCCTCATTCCTCTCTTCCTATATTTTCACTCACCTTCGTCATCTTTTCCTCACTCCTCCATCATGGTGTCTTGGTTCATCGTCCTCCTCTCCTTCTGCTTCTGCCTTTTCATCACAGCTCTTCTCCATTTTCTCTCTCCCTCTCGCTCCCCTCCTCTTCCTCCTGGCCCTCCCCGTGTCCCCATCATTGGTTCTCTTATTTTTCTGCGTAAACCCTTCTCAGAACTTGAACCCATCCTTCGAAATCTCCATGCCAAATATGGTCCCATCGTCACTCTCCCAATTGGTTCTCGTTCTGCTATATTCATCTCTGATCGATCTCTCGCCCACCAGGCCCTCATTCAAAACGGTGCCGTCTTCTCCGACCGCCCCAAGTCCCTTGCTACCAGCAAGATCTTTAGCAGTAACCAGCATAACATCAGCGCTGGTTTCCACGGTCCCACATGGCGCATGCTCCGTCGCAACCTCACCTACGAGATGCTCAACACAACCCGAATCAGATCCTTTTTGGGTAGTCGAAGATGGGTCTTAGACATGCTTCTCGATCAGCTCAAATCTGAGTCAGCATCAGGCAAACCCATTGAGGTTCTTGAACATCTCCGACACGCTATGTTTTGTTTGCTGGTGTTCATGTGCTTCGGAGAGAGATTAGAGGACAAGCAAATCAGAGAGATTGAATATGTTGAGCGTCGTTTGATGATGAACTTACATGGCTTCAATATGCTTAACTTCTGGCCAAGTGTCACTCGAATATTGTTTCGCAAGCGTTGGGAAGAATTGTACCAAATTCGGCAGCAACAGGAAGATGTGTTGATTCCACTAATAAGAGCAAGAAAGATAGCCAAGGAAGAAAAGTTGAAGAAAGCTAAAGGAGACAATAACAAAGATGAAGTTATAGCGTCATATATGGATACTTTGTTGGATCTGGTGTTGCCTGAGGAGAATCGCAAGCTTAATGAAGATGAACTCGTTTCTGTAAGTTCTGAACTACTGATTGCAGGAACTGATACAACAGCGACAGCTTTGCAATGGATTCTGGCAAATTTGGTGAAGAACCCGAACATCCAACAAAAGCTGGTGGAGGAAATAAATGTAGTGGGTGATAAAGTGGAAGTAAAAGTGGAAGAGGAAGATTTAAACAAATTGCCATATCTGAAGGCTATTGTTTTGGAGGGATTAAGGCGTCATCCACCCGGACATTTTGTGTTGCCACATGCAGTATCAGAGGATATGGTTTTCAATAACTATTTGGTGCCTAAGAATGCGACAATAAATTTCTTGTTGATGAAGATGGGGTTAGATCCAGAGGTGTGGGAAAATCCAATGGAATTCAAGCCAGAGAGATTCTTGGACAGTGAGAAAAATGGAGGAGAAATGTTTGATATTACTGGAAGGAAAGAGATAAAAATGATGCCATTTGGGGTAGGGAGAAGAATGTGTCCTGGCTATACTTTGGCAATGCTCCATCTAGAGTACTTCGTGGCCAATCTCGTTTGGAATTTTGAATGGAAGGCTTCAAATGATGGGGTTGATTTGTCTGAGAAACAAGAACTCGCTGTGGTTATGAAACATCCACTGCAGGTCTATTTATCTCCAAGGCTTTAGACCCACACACATGCAAGGAATAATAAATCCCAGCTGGATGCTGTTCTTGTAATCATCCATGATAATATATTTAATGAATAAGAGCACTTTTACTGTATGTTATCTTTTGTAAGGATATAAAAAGATATCAGAAGAAGGAAGAGTACATAAGATTCAAGAGTAGTCTAGGCCAACTCTTCAGTTTTTCTATTTTTCTCTGTTATTAAGGGATGAGGCTAGCAGATATGGTACAGGGTGATAAGTAGTGTCGATGATATCCAGATAACTGCAAATTCATGGTTTTCTTGAGATAACCATCATAATGTAAACCCAAATTCATAGTTTTCTTGAGATAACCACAAACTCTGATTATAGCTTTCTAATGATCTGTACAAGGTTTACTTATAAACCTCGATCGATAGCTTGCATGTAACAAATGCTATATTGTGTTCGGTGCCATGCATAACCACAACTGAGTTTCACGAATGTCTACTGTCGTGTTGAAAGCAATATTGTCTCAAGATACGCTGAAACTTTTATGAATTTCTTGATCGGCAATATCAAGAAATTAATTCTTGAACACTCTTAAAAAATTAATAATAGTCTTGATGAATGTTATACATATTTGATACATACTATATCCCATAATTATTCTGTATATAGCATTTATAAGTTCAAGATTTGTTCAACTCATGGAAACTTTGATTGATTCGGTAGGATATGCTGGTTTTTCGCATTTTGCTTATTTCCTTTTGATAATGATTGTATACTTTGTATGACGAAATATATTTAGTCTACTGTTCTAATGTTTTTGGTTTGATCCAAATTTACTTGGTTTTTTTTGTTAATGTTTATTATACAACATGAGATTTTTTTTCACAAAGTTAAAGGTTGTATATGTGTCAAGCATTTTATATTAGGTTTGACATGATAATTTTGTTTAATATTCCCGTGTAATGCGTGGAATATTTTCTAGTTGTCTCAAGATACAATCAAACTTTTATGAATTTCTTGATCACCAATATCAAGAAATTAATTCTTGAACACTCTTAAATTTAGAAATGTGCTTTTAAGCTTATAAATCACTATTTTCAACCATGCTTCACAGGAAAAAAAAGCCTAGCTTCACAGAACCATTTATATGGTGGTCTATTTATATTTTGTGTGATGGATGAAATAATGTGTCTGGTTATTCAGATTTTTATTATAATGTACATGGTGGTAGTTTACAAATAATGTATCAAAATACATGAGACAATGGATATTATTTATTTTCTTGAAAATATTATTATAATGCAGTTGTACATAAATTTTTAAGAACGACCTCTTAAGATCTTATTTTATTTTAATGGCATACATACTATAATTTCAAAATAAATGGTTTTTTTATAATTTATTTTGTATTTACTACCTTATTTTCCCTAAATATTTTATATGGAAGAATTGAAAGCACCTTCGATTTTATTCAGGGAAAATCATAGAAAAATTCTAAAACTTGAAAATAATTATTAAAAAGTTTTAGAACTTTAAAAAATTATACCTAAGTGCAATTGATGTAAAATTAGTATAAAATTTTGAAAAATGAATATAAAAAATTATTATTAAGTATAAAATCATGCTCCAATATTAAATTATACACAAGTTTTATTAATGTAAAATCCTGAAAAATGAATATAAAAACTTTATTATTGAGTATAAAATCGTGAAATATAAGTATATTTAATTTATTATCATGTTTTATGATTTTATACCAATAAAACTTGAGTGTAATTTTTAGGATTTTAAGACTTTTTAATAATTATTTTTCTGTTTTGAGATTTTTTTTGTAATTTTTCCTTTTAATTAGACACTCGTAATTCAATTCCAAATATGACACCATATGTACTAATGTATAGATTTAATTAACCCTCTAAATATGATCGTCATTATCCGCATATGTGGGCGAATCATCATAAACTCCAGGTGAATGTTTTATTCTCCGTCACTATTTGTGTATGGAATAATAAACATAGTTAATATGAATTTATCCTTTGCTCATAATATCCACTAGTGTTTACTGCAATTACAATTATTGGCTATATGATATATGCCAATACAGACCATGGTAATGGAGGAAGTTTCAAATTCATAGTTAATTGGAAGGGTGAAAATATATCAGACTTCACCCATTTAAGGTGAGGTCTAACATATTTAGGCGAGACTCAAATCTATATGCAAAGCTAAACCAAACTCAAACCTATAGTTAAACCTATTTAAATTCATATTTAATATATGTCTCATAATATAATTAATTTAAATTAATTTTATCAATTAATTTTAATTAATTAATTATAAGAAATATATAAAATTACTTATATAAATTCTTAAGCCAACCCAACTCATACGAAAGCCCATGAAATCCATTTTGTAAACTATCCACCCCTTTTATTTTATAGACTTTCCCACCCCTTTTTGTTGTACAATAATCAATGTGAGACTTTCTACTTTTCCTTTTTCAAGTTTCATATCTATTTCTTTTTTTAAATGATCTTCCCAATTCTTCACACCTCAACCCGATAGCTTTTTCTCTTCTAGCATGCACCATATCTTTTCATCAAAATAGCTCTTGGAATTGTCAATTCTCTCACCACTATACCGTTCTTAGATTTCTTAAGATTTGTTTACTTTATAATTGTTTTATGAGAAAATTCTGTTAAATAACATATTTGTTGCATTTGTTTTTGTCATATCGTTATGGATTTTTAGCTGAATTGCCACCATATTAACATGTAAAAAATTCCTATATTGACTGTTTTACAAAGGAAGAGAGATAGATAGAGCCTATAAAAGTAAGAAAGCTAGCTCCCTTTTCATCATGGGTTGTTAGTGATAAACAAAAAATCATATATTGCTAAATTAGAAGTTTAAAATTTTAAAATTTTTTAATTAAAAGTGATTTTTTAATTAAATTTATTTTTTATTTTATTTTTAATGAGCTTTTAAATAGATGTTAAGATAAATGTAAATTTTTAGAAGACTAAGGCTTAAAGCTGAAAAAAAGAAAAAGTATAGGGCTACAAGCCATCCTTATCCTCTAGTTTTACGCTGCTGCTGCCGCTACTACTACGTCTGAACAGATTTTGAATTTTAAATGGTTTAAAACTGTTGCCATATGTAAGACGTTTGCAAATAAATGCCAAAAACAATAAAAAACAACAAACACAAAAAAATAAAAACAAAATGTCTTTATTTAGAATAAAAATGTCTAAAATTTTAAACAACGGATTTTAGGGAACTAATATTATATCATATCAGCTAAAAAAGTTTAGTAAGATATTTTTTAACAATTAGCTGTTAATTTTATATGAGCTTACCAGGGTAGAAATTGTGAATAACGCAATTTTATATAAATTATATAAATATATAAATATAGAGACTTTAACATCTGTAAGAAAAAAGGGATTTATATATTTCCTGATTTCTCTTTTCAAATAATTGACATTTTCAAATAACTTGGCAGTATGATTTTTTTTATTTATGTAAATTTGATATCTTAAATCTATCTCATTTCAACTGAAAGATTTATCGGGACTTAGATTAACCTAAATCAAATTGGCTAGAGCCCTTTCATGCGACAAGTTTTATCATAAAATATTTAACATTTATTTAACATTACTATATTCCCAAGATTTGAACTGGAAACCTCTAATTATTACTTAACTATTTATGGTAGTTTGTTTTGGGAGGAGGAGACTTTGTATAGTTCAAACTATGTTATGAAAAAATGAAGCTTATTATTCTCCTGATTCTTTTATAAGAATATTATAATTAAAATTACGTGAATTAAAATAAGTGATTAAAATAAGTTAAAAAATTATTATAATATTTTTAAAATATTTTTAATAAAAATAAATAATTTTTATTCAATATTTAGAATGAGAAAATTAAAAATATCAAGATTATTTTTTGAAATCATATATTATTATTTCATTAAATTTTAAAAATATTTTCACATTAAGGACAAAAAAATCTATTTAAAATAATCTTATATTAAGGTGTGATGGAAGTATTAAGATTGATAAAATTTATTAACAAATTTTAAAAAAATTATAATTAAATTTGAAGAAAGTTAGTATTGACCATAATTTTATAAAATTTAATAATGATTTTCAAAATTTACGTTTAGTAAAATTTACTAATAATCTAAATTTCTTAATTTTATTAAAAAATTATCAATTATAAATTTTTTTAACATAAATATCTTAAATTGTGAATGAACTCCGTAGACGTATTTTCCACGTGGAAAACTCAAAATGCATGACTGATGGATTCCAGAAAGTTGTGTCCTGCATGGAAAACTAAGAGAATGAAGCCACTCAACGTCGAATTTACCTTCAATGCTCAACACTTGTCATGAGCACAACAATACAAAGTCTTCATCAGATTTGAATAGTCCAAAATTAAATTTGCAAGTTATTTTAATTTTTTTTATATAATAATAATATTTTTTAAAAAATAATAATTATAAAATTATATCCATTTTATATTTTATATTTTATAAAATAAAAAATATAATTAAATCTGAATCGTATAATCTGATAATCACTGAAGGGAAGATCCCTCAAGGTCAATGACTTGAATTCGACCCAATTGCTTCGGATGGTATATCGTCCACACGATTTGTGTTCCCACTGCACCCCAACACAATCCATTTCGCCTTTATTTTCCACTCCTTTGAACTTTCCTCGTTAAGCTCATCTCACTGGCTAATCATGGAGGCCTGGTTCATCATCCTCGTCTCCCTTTGTCTCGGCCTTCTTATCAGAGCTCTCTTCAATCTTCTTCTTCCCTCTCACTCCCCGCCTCTTCCTCCTGGTCCTCCCCATATCCCCATCATCGATTCTCTTCTTTTTCTGCGCAAAACATTCTTTCAACTTGAGCCCATCCTTCGAAATCTTCATGCCAAGTATGGTCCCATCATCACTCTCCCTATAGGCCCTCGTTCTATTATCTTCATAGCTGATCGATCCATCGCCCACCAAGCCCTTATTCAGAACGGTGCCGTCTTCTCTAGCCGCCCCAAGTCCCTTCCCACCGCTAAGATCTTCAACAGTAATCAGCATAATATTAACACTGCTTTCTACGGTTCCACATGGCGCTTCCTCCGCCGCAACCTCACTTCGGAGATGCTTCATCCGGCCCGGATCGAATCCTTTTCGGGTATCCGAAAGTGGGTTTTAGACGTGCTGCTCAATCGCCTCCAATCTGACTCGGACTCGAGCAATTCTATTCGGGTCATTGACCATCTCCAATATGCTATTTTCTGCTTGCTGGTATCCATGTGCTTCGGTGAAGGATTAGATGACAAGCACATCAAGGACGTTGAAAACGTTCAGCGCCGTTTTCTTTTGAACATCAGCAGGTTCAATATGCTAAATTTCTGGCCAAGAGTCACTCGAATATTGTTCCGCAAGCGTTGGGATGAATTGCTTCAATTCAAGAAGGACCGAGAAGATGTGTTGATTCCGCTTATAAGAGCCAGAAAGGAAGCCAAGGAAGAAAGGTTGAGCAAAGCCAAAGAGGGCAGTAACCAAGATGAAGTTGTATTGTCATATGTGGATACTTTGCTGGATTTGCAATTGCCTGAGGAAAAGCGCAAGCTTGAAGAATCTGAACTGGTTACCTTAATTTCTGAGTTTCTAAATGCAGGGACAGATACAACTGCTACCGCCTTGCAATGGATTATGGCAAATTTGGTGAAGTATCCACATATCCAACAAAGGCTTGTGGAGGAAATAAGAGATGTGATGGCTGAGAGAGAGGACAAGGAAGTGAAAGAGGAAGATTTGAACAGATTGTCATATCTCAAGGCTGTGATTCTGGAAGGATTAAGGCGTCATCCACCTGCACACTTTGTGTTGCCACATGCAGTGTCCGAGGATGTAGTTTTGAATGATTATTTGGTGCCTAAGAATGGAATTGTAAATTTTATGGTTGCAGAGATGGGGTGGGATCCAAAGGTGTGGGAAAATCCAATGGAATTCAAGCCAGAGAGGTTCTTGAACAGTGAGGAAAATGGAGGAGAAACATTTGATATTACGGGAAGCAAAGAGATCAAGATGATGCCCTTTGGAGTAGGGAGACGAATGTGTCCTGGTTATAATCTGGCAATGCTCCACCTAGAGTACTTTGTGGCCAATCTCATTTGGAATTTTGAGTGGAAGGCCTCAACTGGTGATGTTGACTTGTCAGAGAAACAGGAACTCACCATAGTGATGAAACATCCGTTGCAGGTCTATTTAACTCCAAGGCTTTAGACCCATACATGGAATATCAAATCCGTGATCTATGCTATTCTTCTGGTCATCTATCTGATTATGTGACATAGTGACAGTAAATGCCCCCAAAAATCTGGTTCTTGCCTCATCTTCAGTTTCTGCACAACATATGAAATTTTTGGGCTCTTGCTCTCCGCAGTTCTCACTCGTTATGACTAAGATTAGTAGTTGATAAGATTACAGTGCTTCGGTTCTTGTTTATTGAATAAGGGCTCTTTTGTTATATTATCTCTTTTGCAATTATGTTTTGCAAAGAGATAAAAAGAAAGTTTGTTTATACCACGGGATTTGTAATACTTTAATGTAAGTAGTTAGCTCCATTTTACTTATTCAGGTTTTGCTTCTGTCATTTTGTTATCTTGGATCTTTTATTCTGTTTGGTTATCTCCCAACTAGAAAATTAATCCATAGACATAAATGCTTGTTTCTTTCTCTGTACGTTTAGCAATGTAAAAGCATCCATTGTCCTTTCTCCTCTTGCTGCATATTTTTTCTGTTGTATCAGAACGTTCCTGTTTGGCTCTTGAGAAGTACAATTTGAAGTTAAAAATATAACTGATGGCAGTGTTTATCTACATTACTGCAAAAACATTCATGGGAAGAGTGTGTATAATAGTACTCTAAAGCCAGCTCTCCTGTTCTGGTTTTTTTTTTTTTGGCTCTGTCATGATATTAAGGGATGAGGCTTGATGACATGGTAAATTTGGGGATAGAAATCTTTTCCATGTACATTCAATGTCTTAATACTGGCCCTCATGTTGTCCAAAACTCTTTGTTAATGACAACTTTTAGGTGGCTTCACGATTTTAATCCATCATGACAATGGGTAAATTAGAGAATGAATAGAGAAATTCTCTAAGTCTTCTGTTTTGAAGCCTGGAGCCTGGAGGTACAGCTAGTTAGATGTCTGTAAGTTAAGTCTCTGTGTCTTGCTTCCTCTTGTATATATACACTCATATGGAAATCAATAAAGCAAGTGACGCATTTTTCTCATTGTGTAACACCAGTTGCTTAACTCTTCAACCAATGTATGATGAAGGCTCTAAAGGAGATTCTGTTTGCTGCTTCTTCTTCTTTTTTTTTTTTAATACCTAATGAAAATATTATGTGCAAATGAGTGGAAAAAATCAAACTAACATTTATTTGACTTAACAAACGCCAAACTGTTTACACACGGAAGAATTGAGAGGAGGTTGGGGTGGAATTAAGTGGCTTTATCCGTGTGGTAGTCCAGAAAATGTTATTTATGCACTTCAAGGCTGCACTGCTATTTTCAGAATTTGGAATCGTGTGTTAACCTCCTAGCACTAGGCTTGAGGGCTTCAAGAAGAATTAATTTGCGGTTGTTGGATTGAGGGCTTCCCTAGAAATACTGATTGGTGTCCTTCCATGATAATCCAAGCTTTGGATGCTCTCACTTGTCTTCATTTTTCAATCACATTTTTTTAAAATAAATAAGTAATTTATATACACTTACCTTTTAAGAAAAGCAGATATAATAAGAAATTGAATAACTTTTTACTATCTCTACCTTACTTTTAATTGTAATTTTTTTTTTCACAAATCATATTAGCATTATTATTGACCATAGTTTTTATAAAATTTAATAATGATTTTCAAAATTTAATAATAATAATAATAATTTTTCAAAAACAATTACAAAGTATAGTTTCTTCGTTTCGATTTATAAGACACTTTTAACTAATATAAATGGACCAAGAGTGGTGGTTAGAAACTAAAAAAAATTATTTTATCACTTCTTAATGTTATATTTGGGAGGTTTTTTTTTTTGGGAGTGGAATGGAATGAAATGACTATGGGTTAAGAGATTGTTTGATAGATTTTTTTAGAAAGAAATGGAATAACAATGGATGGCCTCATAAGTTATCCTTAGCCATTTTAAATCTAATTTTTCTTATCCCCCAAATTGGGGGGGTCAAGGATGGAATAGTAAAAAATAATTATTTAAATTACAAAAATACCCATTAATTCTAACAAAAAAAAAATTCATTCTCATGACATTTTTTTACTCTTTTCATACCGCCAAATTTATCTTGCTATATTATACCTTTCTTAGTATTTCATCATTACCAAGGTATTGAAAATTGGACTAGTCATTGAATCGGATGAGGCAACGGTTCAAGGTTCAGTGGTCAGATCGGGATCGTAACGGTTGTGAATAAATTAATATATTATTAATAATATAGATAAAAAATATAAAAGTTATTTATTCATAATCATAAAATTAACATTTATTCTAGGATAAAAAGTAAATTTAATAATATATAGAAAATTAAAAATATTATTAATAAGTTTTACAACTTAATATTAAAATCTAAACAAGTTAATATTCATCTATAATTATATTTTGAATTCAAAATAGTCAATTGATATTCTATTTTTATCTTATTTGTTAATTAAATTTATCATTATTAATAATTATGTATTATAATAATACTTATAACATATTATAATATAGAAAGAAAAAAATTTATACTAAAAATAATGCTACTTAGTGCTAAAAATAATGTTATTTTATATTAAAAAAATATTTAAAAATAAAAAAAAAAAAGGCCAGATCGGTTCAAACCGGTTTTGTATCGGTTTTTTATCAGTTTGACCGGTTTTTGACCGGTTCTCACTGGTTCTAAAACCCCCTGGTTTTCATCTGCTACTGGACTGGACCAGGGGCCGGTTCCCGGTCAAACCGGCTGATCCGGTCCAATTTTTTGTTCACTAATCATTACATCAAGTAGATCATTCCAATCACATCATACCTCACATATACAATTAAATCACTATTTCAATATATACTTTCTTTCACAAGTCTTGTGATTTATCATAGTTTTTTTTCTTTTTGTACTTTATTATAGTTGGTTTAGTTATTTTTATTTTTTAATAAAATTTGTACTTCCTTCTTAATATTATTATTGGAAGAAACAAGTCATTTTACAACATATTATTATTATTTATTATTCTTAGAAGATGTTTTTATTAAAAAGTAAAAGCAATATGAATTTTTTTATATGAAAAAAAGAAGAACTTGTTTTTTATTTAAATTTGCTAATAAGGGTAATATAGGAAAAAAAGTTATAATTCATTCCATTACATCTTTTTTATAATAATTTCCAAACAATAGTCAAATGAGAATATTCATTCTCCTCATAAAATTTCTAAACAATATAACATTTCATTCTATTCCACTTTATTTCATTCAATTCTATTATGTTCCATTAATAACTATTTTATTCCATTTCGTCATAAATTTCCTACCTTCATTCAATATTATTTAATATAATCAATTCATGAATTAAAATTTTCAGCAATACTTAAAAATAAAATAAAATTAAATGTACTATATAATGCCTAAAAATGTCTTTTATTAGGAAATATAAATAGTGTTCTATAATTGAAACAGCATAAATTTTTTAACAAAAATATATTAAATTGAGAATGAATTCCGTAGGCTTATTTTCCACTTGGAAAACTCAAAATGCATGATTGATGGATTATAGAAAGTTGTGTTAGAACTCTGTCCAAAAAAATGAGTGGGTTTGACCTTCAATTTCGGGAATAAATATATAATCCAGACTTATTTAGCCCAACCCGTTTAGGCCCTGCCTGTTGTGGGTCACGGGCCGATCCAAAAGCACGAGACTTTTTTTTTTTTCTTTTTGTGGTTTAAAATATTAAAAAATATATATCATTTTATTAATTAGTAATATATAAATTATAAAATTTAAATATTATGTTAGTTTTTAATAAATTATGATGATAATTAATTATATTAATTTAAATAATTATATAATAAATTATTAAAAAATATAAAAAATTTAAAAAAATTTAAAAAAACTCACAAGTTAGCACATAGGCTCAATTCCAAGAATTCAGGTTTGATTTTCTAAGTCTATTTATCAAATCAGTTTTTCAGGCCGCCCTGTCCACTCGATTTGACATTACTAAGTTGTGCAAAGAAAACTCGAGAATGAAACCAAATGGTCAACGACTTGAATTCGACCCAATTTCTTCAGATGACGTCAACAAGATTTGTGTTCGTACCGCAAGACAATCCATTTCGCTTTTATGTTCCCCTCCGTTGACCTTTTTCGTTAAGGTTATCACTGCCCAATCATGGAGGCCTGGTTCGTCATCCTCGTCTCCCTCTGTCTCTGTCTTTTTGTCAGAGCTCTCCTCAATCTTCTCTTTCCCTCTCACTCCCCTCCTCTCCCTCCTGGTCCTCCCCATATCCCCATCATCGGTTCTCTTCTTTTTCTGCGCAAATCATCCTCTCAACTTGAGCCCATCCTTCGAAATCTTCATGCCAAATATGGTCCCATCATCACTCTCCCTAGCGGCTCTCGTTCGGCTATTTTCATAGCTGATCGATCCATCGCCCACCAAGCCCTTATTCAGAATGGCGCCGTCTTCTCTAGCCGCCCCAAGTCCCCTCCCACCGCTAAGATCTTCAACTGTAAACAGCACAACATTAACACTGCTTTCTACGGTCCCACATGGCGCTTCCTCCGCCGCAACCTCACTTCGGAGATGCTTCATCCGGCCCGGATCGAATCCTTTTCGGGTATCCGAAAGTGGGTTTTAGACGTGCTGCTCAGTCGCCTCCAATCTGACTCGGAACCGAACAATTCCATTCGGGTCGTTGGCCATCTCCTATATGCTATGTTCTGCTTGCTGGTATCCATGTGCTTCGGTGAAGGATTAGATGACAAGCAAATCATGGAGGTTGAAAATGTTGTGCGCCATTTGCTTTTGAACATCAACAGGTTCAATATGCTAAATTTCTGGCCAAGAGTCACTCGAATATTGTTCCGCAAGCGTTGGGAGGAATTGATGCAATTGCGGAAGGAACAGGTTGATGTGTTGATTCCGCTTATAAGAGCCAGAAAGAAAACCATGGAAGAAAGGTTGAGCAAAGCCAAAGAGGACAGCAACCAAGATGAAGTTATAGTGTTATATGTGGATACTTTGCTGGATTTGCAGTTGCCTGAGGAGAAGCGCAAGCTTGATGAATCTGAGCTGGTTACCTTAACTTCTGAGTTTCTTGTTGCGGGGACCGATACAACTGCCACCGCCTTGCAATGGATTATGGCAAATTTGGTGAAGTATCCACATATCCAACAAAGGCTTGTGGAGGAAATAAGAGATGTGGTGGGTGAGAGAGAGGACAGGGAAGTGAAAGAGGAAGATTTGAACAGATTGCCATATCTCAAGGCTGTGATTCTGGAAGGATTAAGGCGTCATCCACCTGCACACTTTGTGTTGCCACATGCAGTGTCAGAGGATGTAGTTTTGAATCATTATTTGGTGCCCAAGAATGGAATTATAAATTTTATGGTTGCAGAGATGGGGTGGGATCCAAAGGTGTGGGAAAATCCAATGGAATTCAAGCCAGAGAGGTTCTTGAACAGTGAGGAAAATGGAGGAGAAACATTTGATATTACGGGAAGCAAAGAGATCAAGATGATGCCATTTGGGGTAGGGAGAAGAATGTGTCCCGGTTATAATCTGGCAATGCTCCACCTAGAGTACTTTGTGGCCAATCTCATTTGGAATTTTGAGTGGAAGGCTTCAAATGGTGGTGTTGATTTGTCAGAGAAACTGGAATTCTCCACAGTAATGAAACATCCATTGCAGGTCTATTTAACTCCAAGGCTTTAGACCCATATAAGGAATATCAAATCCGTGATCAATGCTATTCTTCTAGTCATCCATCTGATTATGTGACATAGTTACTATAAAAGCTCCTAAAAACCTGGTTCTTACCTCATCTTCAGTTTCTGCACAGCATATGAAATTTTCGGGCTCTTGCTTTCCGCAGTTCTCTTTCATCATAACTAAGTTAGCAGTTGGTAAGATCACAGTGCTTTGGTGCTTGTTTACTGAATAAGAACTGTTTTATTATGTTATCTTTTTCGCTATTATGTTTTGCAAAGAAATAAAAAGATATCCGATATATTTGTTTTGGCATAAGTCGGAACATTCCTTTCATTTTGAGATGTACGGACTTGAGATCATTGAAGAAAATTGCCCGCCACTGTAGGGGAAGTTTGTTTGTAGCATGAGATTTGTAATACTTTGACGTAAGTAGTTAGTTCCATTTTACTTATTCAGGTTTTGTTTCTGTCATTTTGTTATCTTGGATCTTTTATTCTGTTTGGTATCTCCCAACTAGAAAATTAATCCATAGACATAAAAGCTTGTTTCTTTCTCTGTACGTTTAGCAATGTAAAAGCACCCATTGTCTTTTCCTCTTGCTGCATATTTTTTTTTTAGAAGTACAGTTTAAATATATAACTGAGGGCAGTGTTTCTCTACATTACTACCAAAAAAAAAAATTAATAGTGTGCATAATAGTACTCTTCTGTTTTGCGTTTTTGGGCTGTGTCATGGGATGAGGTTAGATGATATGGTACATTTGGGGATGGAAATCTTTTCCATTTACATTTAATGTCTTAATACTGGTCCTCATGTTGTCCAAAACCCTATCCAAATTTATTAGTAATGACAACTTTTAGGTGGCGTCACCATTTGAATCCACCATGACAAAGGGTAAATTAGAGAATGGATAGAATTTTTCTTACTTATTTTCTGTTATGAAGCTTGGATGCACAGCTGGTTAGAGAGTTTGTTAAGTTAATCTTTCTGTTTTGCTTGCTCTTGTATAGATACACTCATATGGAAATCAAGCAAGCAAGTGACGCATTTATCTCATTGTGTTACACCAGTTGCTAACCCTTCAACCAATGTATGACCAAGGTTCTAAAGGATTCTGTTTGCTTCTTCTTCTTCTCCTTCTTCTTTTTTTAAATACCTAAAGAAATATTATATGCAAATGAGTGGAACAGAATCAAATAACATTTCTTTGACTTACTATACGCTTGACTGTTTACGCACCGAAGACTTGGGGTGGAAATAAGTGGCTTTGTGATGCGTGTAGGAGGCCAGAAAATGTTGTTTGTGCACTCTTCAAGGCTGCCTTGTTATTTTCAGAATTTGGAATAGTTTGTCAACCTGCAAGCATTAGGCTTGAGGACTTCAAGATGAATTAATGGTAGATCATCTTTGGAAAATTTGAGGGCTTCCCTAGAAATATTGATTGGCGTTCTTCCATGATAATTCAAGTCCAAGCTTTGGATCGATGCGCTCACTTGTCTTCATTTTTTAATCACATTTTAAAAAAAAAAAAAATAAGAAGTAATTTACTATATAAACTTTTCTTTAAGAAAACAGAGATAATAAGAAATTGAATAACTTTTACTATCTCTACCTTACTTTTAATTGTAATTTTTTTATCACAATTCATATTAACATTACTTTAAGAATTTTTTTTATTAAATCACTCATTATCTCTATCTATAAAAAAAAACCCATTATTTGATAATCATATTTGATTCCAACCAAGTGAATTGATCCAAGTAAAATTACAAGAGTCTGAAAGCTTTCACAATGAAAAATGTTCTTTTTATTTTTACATTAATTTGTAAATTAAAAAAAAAACCAAAGGAGAATATATATATATATAATAATTATCATTAGATGAGAAGTTTGTAAAAGGAATTAGGCCCTGCGGATGAGTGGATAGTGGATACTTCTTGACTGACGTCTGAAGTCCGAAGGTATATATGTTAGGAGTATCAATTTTTACTTTTTTTTTTTTAACCAAGTATCAACTTTTACTTTAATTATTGAAATTTCAGTATTTTCACCCTCTCTGTTGTTCCAAAAAAGAGAGATTTTCACTCTTTTTCTCACACACGTGTATATATATATATATATATATATATACACACATTCGAGAACATTCGCCGCATCCACGAAATTCGTTTTCCACCACCACCCATGTTTTGACTGATGGCATATATATATATATATATATATATTTGCTTCCTACATCCCAGAGGAAATGAATCTTTTAAATATTTCTTTATCATAGATTAGAAATATCCTTTAAATTTTTTTATACTGTTTTATACCTCCTCATCTATTTGAATAGTGAAAAATCATTTACTATGACGTTAAAATAAATATAATATTTATTTAATCAATGTTATAAATAAATAAATTAATTAAATATTGTCATCTTGTATGCATAAGCATTTCATAATTTAATAATAACAAATATAGGATACTAAATCAAATATATGATCTATTTGCAAACTTCCTTTTTTTTCAGTAATTCGATCACCAATAAATAATAATGGAGATTATGTAAAAAAAAAAAAAAACAAAGGCAAGAAGAGAAACTATTAAATCACACACCCATACTTTTGATTCCAACGTTATCCATCATTCTCAAAGCAAATCCCACCCCACCAAGTTTCTGTTTTGCACGGCAACACACAGGATCACACAGGTCCCATTTTCATCTTTTATCTTTTCCCAAACCAACTCCAATCCAATCGTTGCCTCTATGTAACATTCTCCTCATTTCCATTATAACCTTCTCTTCCTCAGCCATATCACCATGGAGGTTTGGTTCGTCCTCCTCGTCTCCCTCTCCCTCTCCCTTCTCATCAGAGCTTTCTTCAACCTCCTCCTTCCCTCTCACTCCCCTCCTCTCCCTCCTGGTCCTCTTCGCATTCCCATCATCGGCCCTCTTATTTTTCTGCGCAATTCATCCTCAGAACTCGAATCCATTCTTCGAAACCTTCATGCCAAGTATGGTCCCATCGTCACTCTTCCTCTCGGCTCTCGTCCTGCTATATTCATAGCTGATCGATCTCTCGCCCACCAAGCTCTCATCCAAAACGGCGCCGCCTTCTCTGACCGCCCCAAGGCCCTCCCTGCCTCCAAGCTTATCAACAGCAACCAACATAACATCAGCTCTGCCTCCTACGGTCCCACATGGCGCGTGCTCCGTCGCAACCTCACCTCCGAGGTGCTTCAACCCACCCGGATCAAATCCTTCTCGGGTGCCCGGAAATGGGTTTTGGACGTCCTTCTCAATCGCCTCAAGTCCGATTCAGAATCATGCAGTTCCGTTAAGGTTATTGACCATCTCCGATATGCTATGTTCTGCTTGCTGGTGTTCATGTGCTTCGGTGAGAGGTTAGATGAAAAGCAAGTCAAGGATATTGAATATGTTCAGCGTCGTTTACTTTTGAACTTCAACAGGTTAAATATGTTAAATTTCTGGCCAAGAGTGACTCGTGTATTGTTTCGCAAACGTTGGGAGGATCTGCTGCAAATGTTAAAGGAAAGGGAAGATGTAATTATTCCGCTGATAAGAGCGAGAAAAAAAGCCACGGAAGAGAGGTTGAGCAAATCCAACGGGGACTATAGCACCAAGGAAAGTCCAGTGTCGTACGTGGATACTTTGTTGGATTTGCAGTTGCCTGAGGAGAAGCGCAAGCTTGAAGAATCTGAAATGATTTCCGCATGCTCAGAGTTTCTAGATGGAGGGACAGATACAACAGCTACAGCATTGCAATGGATTTTGGCAAATTTGGTGAAGTACCCCCATATTCAAGAGAGGCTTGTGGAGGAAATAAGAGATTTGATGGCTGAAAGAGAGGACAAGGAAGTGAAAGAAGAAGACATGAACCGATTGCCATATCTGAAAGCTGTGATTCTGGAGGGACTAAGGCGTCATCCACCTGGGCATTTTGTGCTGCCTCACGCAGTATCAGAAGATGTGTCTCTGAATGGTTGCTTGGTGCCCAAGAATGGGACTGTAAATTTCATGGTGGCGCAGATGGGGTGGGACCCAAAGGTGTGGGAAGATCCAATGGCGTTTAAGCCAGAGAGGTTCTTGAACAGTGAAAGGAATGGAGGTGAAGCATTTGATATTACAGGAAGTAAAGAGATAAAGATGATGCCGTTTGGGGTAGGGAGAAGGATGTGTCCGGGGTATAATTTGGCCATACTGCATTTGGAGTATTATGTGGCCAATCTGATTTGGAATTTTGAGTGGAAGGCTTCAGATGATACTGTGGATTTGTCAGAGATACAAGAATTCACGGTCGTAATGAAAAATCCATTGCAGGTTCATATATCTCCGAGGCTTTAGATGCATGCAAACTAAATCAAATCCAAGCTCTTGCTTTGAGCAGTTTCATGGAGCATAAGTAAAGATTAGCAGTTGATAACCCCAGTTGTTTGGTGCTTTTTAATGAATAAAAGTGTTATCCTATCATCTTTTATATGAAGTGGAATTAAGATTGAGGCCCAGTGACAGTGATGAATCAGGATAATCAACATGAGAAGTTTAGAAGAACAGGCAACCACTGTGGCCAAGAAGAAGAAGAAGGAGGTACCACAGTTTGTACGTAGATATAAAAAATCTGATATTAGTGATGGGTTATCAGTCATGTGCTTATGTCGTCTTTGCATACTTTCAGACAGTGGATGCAAATTATAAAAAAAAATGATGTAATACAGAGCAGTTGAGGTAAACTAAATATTTTTTTGTCAGGATGACTGATTAAAATATAGAAAAAATTTTTTATAAGTGTTAATTTTTTAATACTTAACTTTTTTCAGCGGAAACTTTGTAAAATTCATGAATAGTATAATTTACTAAATTTTATATTAATTGGAATAGTCACGGGTATGTGCAGTTAGAAACTTAGAATTAGAATTTTAAAGTATTTTGAAATTGAAATTTTAACATAACTTTTCTTCATCAAAACATTTTAACTCAGATTTTCTTTTTGGTAACTCTGCTTGAACTAAAAAGTATTAAAACATTTGTACACTTTCTTTACAAGTTATCTTTTAATATTTAATCCAAGAATATTTTAATAAAATATTATTAAATTTTACTATTATCTAATCTATTTAATAATTTTACTATTATGCATAAAACTGCAAAGACAGAAAAAAATTTGCCAGATAAAGATTTTCATGTATCCACTTGAAAAGGTGTAAAACATCAAAAATATCATAATGCAACACCACGTCTCATATAGATTTGATCAAAGATATTAAAAATTAGATTGACCATTAAATTGAATCGGCTAAAATACCAATTTGAGATTCAATAATTGAATTAGGATCAGACCGGTTATAAATAAATTGATATATTTAAAATAATATAAAAAAATATAAAAAGATATTTATCTATGATTATAAAATTAACATTCAATATATGATGAAAAGTAAATTTAATAATATATAGAAAATTAGAAATATTATTAATAAGTTTTATAACCTAATATTAAAATCTAAACAAGTTAATATTTATCTATAATTATATTTTAAATTTAAAATAATCAATTAATATTCTATTTTCATATTATTTGTTAAGTAAATTTATCATTATTAATAATTATATATTATAATAATACTTATATCATATTATAATATAAAAAAATTTATACCAAAAAAATACTAATTAGAATTAAAAATAATATTATTTTATTTTAAAAATAAAAAATATTAAAAAAAAGCTAGACCGTTTCAGACCAGTTTTTGATTAATTCTATACCGATTTGCCCTGATTCCAAAGTGAGCTGATTTTCATCTGTAATCCAATCGGGGCCAATTCCTAGTCTGACTAGCCAATCCGATCCGTTTTCCACACCATGACTTTAATGTAGTCCTTTGAAAAGGTGTAAAATAAATTTATAAAAATAAATAAAATTGTATTACATTGACGACCACATATTTCTCCTTTGTCATTATAATAATTAGAGGTGCAGGAGCACGTGATGCGCGGGCTCGTGGATAAGGGAGTCCCTTTTCTTTTTTAACCCTTTATTTTTTTTAACCCTCTGTAGTTGTGTCCACAAGGTTATTGTGATGGTTGTTATTATCTATTGAGTTGGGAGATGGTTTCAATTTAGGCCACAGAAATGAAAAGTTGTTTAATGAAATGGTGGTCCAATTATTGTGTTTTTTTTTAAGAAAGAGGTGTCAATTATGGGCTTTAACCCTTTAAAAGTGATGAGATGCATAGTAGATGTATTCATGGATGCACAATTAATCATGAACTTATTAATAAACTTTGGGCTTTGACCCTCTAAAAGTGATAAGACGCATGGTTAATAGTAGATGTACTTATGAATGTACAATTAATCATGGAGCTATTAATTAATTATGAGTTTTGATCCTCTAAAGAAAGACAAATTAATTTTGCTAAATGACCAATAAAAAAATCACATAAAAAGTTTGATAAGCAATTAGGAAATATGAAAGGGTAATAAAAAAGCTAGAGTTATTTCCATTGTTATTCCATTGTAATGCTTATTTAATTTTGTTATTTAGATGGATTGTTTTTCTTTGGTGTATATGATTGTATTTTGTGACATCATTCTTTATTGTGCTTGTAGCTGCATTACGTACTTAGCTAACAAAAAAAGAGCTTCATTAACTTTAACTTGTTGATAGATTTTATTTTATTTTTAAATGAATTGTTTATTCTTAAATGATTGGATAGTTTTGATATAAATCAATGTAATTGGAATAGCACGAGCGTTGCGTGGGCCATGGATATCTCGTTGCAACATATTTGTGGAGGAGTTATTTTGGGCTAAGCTCCAATTGCTGAATTATTAAAGGGATAAAGTCAGAGTGAAGTGTATGAGTTGAAATCAATATTTCTGGAGAAATACGATGTGAGAGAGGAAAAAATAATGAAGGAAAAGACAAATTTTTTGGGTCCATTTTAGGTTTTGTTTTTTTCCCGCATGAAAAGAAAATGATACATTAAACAAAAAGGAATGAGCTCTACAACGTTCAAAAAATAAAAAAATGAATATACATCAAAATAGATAGAAAGTAGCATTTATAAGAAATCTCCTTCACTTACAGGAAATGTTGAACATTAATTTCAACTAATTATAAAATAAAAATATTAAACATTAATTAAAAGCATATTAAAAAACTCTTTTGAATTTTTGACAAATTTAATACTTGATTATTTACAATGGAAATAATATTTTTATTAAGTTTTGTTATGTATGTATATATTATTGTGCTAAAAAAGTCATAACTTATGAAGCAATTTGTTTTACTTAATTAATTATTCTGTTGAAGATTCATTTGTTCGTTGTTTAATTAATTCATTGATTCTTATGGCTTACTTGTGTACTAAATAGTAAAATTTTATTTCTTTTTATTATTACAATTATCCTTTCTGGAAAATTATACATAGTTAAGAAGATAAAATCTAGAAATAACCAAACTTATGTTGTAAGTATCTACAGTGACGTTAACTTTTCAAAAGGTGAAAAATATCTACTTTTTTGGTCAAAAAATATCTTTTTATATATTTTACATTAATACATGATTCTCCACAGCCACTACTACAACCATGGCCATAGTTGCTTACCCATTAAAGTGGATAATTATAATTGATTACTATTTAGGGGGAATAAACAATAATCATGTTTAGAAATTGATATTTGGAAATTGAAAGAGGGGTTGGGAATCTAAAATAAAATAAGTAATAAAAGATAATATCACTTTTTAAAAAAAGAGTTGAATAATGCAACAAAAATAAATTATGGGGCCACAACATTTAATACAATATCCAGTTTTTTTACAAATTTATCTTGTAATTGAAGGAGATAGTTGTGATAGTTGTACGTAAGTTGGAGAAATATGGTACAGTCATGATGGTCTGAATTGTATGGTCTATATTGTAACAAAGCCTAAAGAAGTGGTTTGTAATTTGGAACAATAAAAAGTTTCATTGAAATTTTCTTTCTTCTAAAATATTCCATCTCATGTTGAATATAAAAATTTTTTGGAAGAATTGTTTTAGTTTGATTCTAAAGGATATTTAGTACTTCATCTATTTTATTATATAAGGTATTTTTAATTACCTTATATGGAAGAGTAATAATTAATAACTAAATTTTTTTCTCATTTAATATAATTAACTCATGAATTAAAATTTCAAACATTAATAAAAGGAAATTAAATATGGAAGTAATTTGTAAAATATTTTATATTATGAAAATAATTTTTTTAAAAAAGTGTCTAATATAGCATACTAAAAAAATTTAAAAAAATATTAATTGAGCCGTAAGTGGTGGAAAAAAATATACATCCTTACAAATTAACTAGGGTGAACTTATATATGTAGCTAAACATTGCATGAAGCACAACCAAGAAGATAAAACAAAAAGAAGGAACAAAGATGAAGAATGATAAGAATGCGAATATAGTCACAACCTCTGGAAATGACAAATAGTTGAAAAGCAAAAAGAAGGACAAAGGGGATAAGAAAATTCAACCACATTGACAAGAAAAATGGTGCCGGCCACCTTATTATTAATTAAACTAATGAGATAGGGGGAGAGTGTAAACAGAGATGATAAACCTAGAAAATTCTAAAAGTCACAACCTCTGTAAATGACAAATAGCTAAAAAGCAAAAAGAAGGACAAAGGGGATAAGAAAATTCAACCCTAACACTGACATAGTCAAGAAAAATGGTGCCGGCCACCTTATTATTAATTAAACTAATGAGATAGAGGGAGAGTGTAAATGGAGATGATGAACCTAGAAAATTCTATAAGTCACAGTCTCTTGAAATGACAAATAGCCAAAAAGTAAAAAAAAAAAAGGACAAAGGGGATAAAAAAATTCAACCCTAGCACTGACATGGCCAAGAAAAATTGTGCCTGCCACCTTATTATTAATTAAACTAATAAGATAGAGAGAGAGTGTAAACAGAGATGATGAACCTAGAAAATTCTAAAAGCTGCAAATGGGAAAATTGTCAAACCGTGGAGACATTATATTTATTGCGTTGTAGGGAATGTGCAAAAAAGAAAAAGAAAGGAGGGGTCCACTGAAAACGCGTGAACAAAATAAAGGAGAAAACAATTATGGGTCTCTTTCACAAAATTCATAAAATCCTAAAATCACATTATGTAATTTATAAGATTTTAAGCCATAATTTTATTGTGCGTGTATTAGTATCTTTAGGTTTACTTGGAACATTTATTGGGTTCTGATTAGTTGAATGAAGTTTTTTTCTCTGCTTTTTTCACATATTTCTAATTAAGTCATACTTTGGAAAATTATTTTGGAAGAGTATAAGTTATATTTAAATATTATATGGTATGTTAACGATTTTTTTCTTGTTTTCTCATTATCTTTAGTTAAAAAGTGAGAAAATTAAATTATAGTTGAATACATTCAATAAGAGTAATAGTGGGATGGATTGTAATTTTTTTCACAACTATAATAAATTAATTAATTTTTAACTTCTTTCATTGATATGTATAAATTGTTTAAAAGATGACTCATTATAGATAAAAGGGATTATATTTGTTTAGAAATTTAAAGAGAAATCTAGAAATCAAAAGATAATATCACTCTTTTTTTTCTTTTTGTAGTTAATAGCAATCTTTGCTTAAAGCATAATTTCAAGAGTAATGTAGAAATCTGTAAGTATTCACAATTAATTTTCACTAATCATAAGATAGAAGTATTAAACAATAACTGAAAATATCTTAGAAAACTATTTTGAATGCATAACAAATTTAATATTTTTAACTACTTTCTTTAGTCTATATGAATTAATTATATATAGTTTATATATGAAAATGATGAGAGTATTAAATTAGTTAGTTAGCTTTTTTAAGGAAAAATAGTTAGTTTAGTATTTTTTCGGTGTGTGCTTGTGTGCAACATTTTTAACTTTAAAACCCAATTTTTAACAAATTGAATGCTTTTCAATTGGGTGCAAATATTTTCTATATTTTCTTTGGTAAAGTATCATCATTATTATTATGCATATTAATGTTTTGCTGTTCTTTGTAATTAAGATAAGCGTATTATTCGTTGTTTATTTTCATGTCTTCCCTTGATTGAGTCAAAAAATTCTACTAATTGCTTTTTTTTTTTCCAATTGTAACAATGAGAAGCTAAATATAGTAAATATTTAGTTTTTCAGCAAAATGCATATGGAAAGTCTCTATCAGCGAAAAACAATTCCATCAAAAAAACTCAAAGGAAAAAAATTATTGTGAGAATACCATATGGATATCGCTTTCTATTGCAATTCATCAAGCAAGTTATTTAACATTGTATAAATGGAGTTCAAAAAGAAAGGACAAAGGAAAAAAAATTGGGTCCCACTAAAATGAAAAATATCACAAAAATGAAAGAACATAACAGCTAATAAGGCAACAATTTCAAATTGACACTGACATGATACTGACACTATGATAATCATTATGCCATGTCATCCCACAAAGTCAAACTTGTTATATTTCTCACACCTCCAGCTCATTCCTTCTGCCCCACTATATATTCAAGAAAACTTGCATACCTTAGAAATTTTAATACTAATACCCGCAACCTCCTTACTCATTGTGAATATTATATTATACAATGAATAATAATGGAGGATTTAACATGAATTAAAATAAAGGGGCAGTATTTTCATAAAAGGGAAAAAATTATACGCTATCATATACACCTCTCCAAATTTTACTGATCACTAATTGTCTGCCACTTGTCCTTAGATCACTAATTGTCTACCACTTGTCCCTAACAACTACAATGATACTGAATAAAAAAAGGGGTATTTGGAGTTAAATTAGAAAAGGGAAAAAATGGCTCCTTGCATTTTCTCAAAGGGAGTATCGATACTCTTGTTGCGAAAGGATCTATTTTATGGAAGCATAATATGCTCCTTTTCGGGTTCAAACTTAGGCCCATCGAACTCCGATGTTAATTTCACCATTGCCATCACAAGAGAAAAGATGAACTACAAGGGGAAATTTTTTTACTAAGACATGATTCTCTACAACCACAACCACAACCACAGCCACAGCCATATTTACTGACTAATTAAGGTGGATAATTATAATTGATCACTATTTAGGGGGGATAAACAATAATCGTGTTTGGAAATTGAAAGAAGAGTCCAGAATCTAATATTAAATAAGGAATAAAAGATAATATCACTAAAAAAAGATTCGAATAATGCAACAAAAATAAATTATAGGGCCACAATATTTAATGCAATGTCTAGTTTTTTACAGATTTATCTTTTAATTGAAGAAGATAACTATACGAAAGTTGGAGGAATATGGTATAGTCATGATGGTCTGGATTGCATGGTCTATATTGCCAGTTGCAATGAAGCCTAAAGAAGTGGTTTGTAATTTGGAACAATACAAAGTCTCATTGAATTTTTCTTTCCTTTAAAATATTTCATCCGCTTGTGAATATAAGAAAATTTTTGAAAGAATTGTTTTAGTTTGATTCTAAAGGATATTTAGTAGTCCATCCATTTCAATATATAAAGCATTTTTAATTATATTTATAATTAAAAATTTTTTATTTAATATAGTTAACTCATGAATTAAATTTTCAAATATTAATAAAAAGAAATTAAATATACTACGTAATCCATAAACTATTTTATATTATGAAAGGTAATTTTTTTAAAAAAGTGTCTTATATAGCATAATGGAAAAATTATTTAATAAAAATATTAATTGAGTCATAAGTGGTGGGAAAAAATATCCATTCCTATAAATTAACTGGGGTAAATTTAAATGTATATATATATATAATATGGGACCACTGGAAGTAGAGATGTGTGTGTGTGTGTTTGTGTTCAACATTGTTAGCTTAAAAGCCTATTTCTTATGTATTATTTGTTGTTTATTTTCATGTCTTCCCTTAATTGAATCAAAAAATTCTATTGACTGCATGTTCTTTTTTCCTAGTTTTAACAATGAGAAGCTAAATATAGTAAATATTTGGGAAGAATTCTAAGAGTGTAGGGTCATAGACTAAAGCTTGTCCCTTGTGATAATTTGTTTGGCGTTGTGTGCAACAATGTAGAAGGGCATGAGGGATTGTCTTTTCTACAGGGGGCAAGGCCTAGGCCACCACTAATCATGTATAAGCTAGATGTAACAAAAGGGAAATTTTCATCGTCCAATGTAACAAAAATGATCACTGAAGATTTGCCTGTTCTAATGCCTATCTTTTGCTGCATCATTCTCTCTATGTTTTCCTTTTTTTTTGTTTATTTTTTGGCATTTCTCACAAATCAAGTTATTATGGTGAATGTACTGAGCGAATGCATTATAAGATACTCTTTTTTCTCTCCCTTTTTCGATTGTAATAGGGAAATCTTCTTTTTCTCATAAAAAATGAATCAATCAAACACAACAAACATATTTTGAATTGAGAATGAAATAATTTCTCAACTCACATGCGGCTGCATTATAAACCTAATTAAATTTCCCGTTAACAATTTTGATTATAGCTTAGAGCTTAACAAAATGTGAGAATGAAATATTGATTTTTTGGTCAAAAAAATAAATTAATTTTGCTTAATTTAAGAATTGAAGAGTAAGCATGAGATTCATTTGTCTTAATGATGACACTAGATTGTTTTTTTTTTTCATTTTCCCTGTGATCATTGTAGCAAGATTTGATGATTTGTGCAAAATTAAAGCCCACAAAATAGAGGATTTATTTTTCAGAAAACCTTCATGGACATCCCTATGTTAGGAGGAAATTTATTTTTTATAGGCCAATAAATGTAATATACTATTCACTGTACTACCCATCATTTTCCACTCTAAATGATATGCCTCAATTGTGCCTGAAATGTTCTGTCAAACATTTACTACACAGAAAGTCTTGGCTGTATTTTATAGACATAGGATAATCATAAAATCATATATTTTTTAGAAAAAGACCAATCAAGGGAAGCGTAAAAAAGGGAAGAAGAGAAACTTACAATGTTTCTTTACCAGTTAAGAGTGTCAAAACTTACAGGATAAACCATATGAAATTGTTGTAATAAACATTCACAAAGTCCAAAACTTACATATACAACCACAAAAGTTATTGTTTTTAAAAAAATGATAACTATTACTTATTCTTCATCAAACAATTATAAGTAGATAACTCTAAATGGTAACTTCAGTTAAATTAATGTAGGCAAAGGCATACTGCAACAAGATTGGGACAAAATTCTCTCGATTAACTTCTTTTCACTTGCTCACCAAACTCTGACGGTACTTTCACTATTGCCATCCCAAAAGAAAAGATGAATTGCAAGGGGAAATTTTTTTCCAATGAGAATCTAGAAAAAAATAATTTAATGGATAAAATGGGTGGAGAAAAAAGTCTTGAAGAAACTGACCCGAAAGGTGCAGTTGCCACCACAAATGAGGCCAAATAACTTTCTTTGATAGTCAATCTCCTAGCTTTTGTTGTCCCTTTGTCTCAGAGCCATCATCTTTCATTGGAAGCTTTTTAGCAACCATTACATTTGCCGGAACAGGTTTCTATGCCACCGTAGTTAGCAGTGGACCTGCAAATTGAAATAGGCGAAAGAAGAAAGAGGAGTACAGGAGGAAAAAAGAGATTCCAGAGTCGCTGGTTCAATATGCGAATGACCGAAAAAATAAGAAAGCGTGTCGAAGAAGGAGAAAATGCAGAAGGAAGCATAGAATTCTGGAGCATCATAAAATGATTTGGAGAGAAAGCTGGAATCACATTTAATGTACTACAGAAAACGTGTGAAAAAAAAAGGAAATAGTATCCCTGTGAACAACACGTGAAAGCATGAAAAGACATAACAAATTAAACAATTAAACAAATTAAATCTATTTCTCTGTTAGAAAATATTAACTCATAGAAATAAATCAAAATAAAGTTTTATCTTTTAAGATTTAGATATTCAAAGAGTATATTTTCTCCTTTTTCTAGATATAAGTTTCAACTATCTCTCCCTCTCCTAATTTTTCATTGAGATTTAGATTTTCAAAGGGTATATTTTCTCTTTTTCTAGATATAAGTTTCAACTACCTCTCTCACCCTCGGTCTCACCTTAAAAAAAAAAATTAATGTATCATGTAATCTCACAAAATATTTTAATTTCTGGTTAATTTTTTTTGTGTAAGTTAAATGAAAGAATATAAAGAACAAATAAAAACAGTTGGGAGTATAAAATTTGTTAGGAATTCAAAATAGCTTCCTAAAATGCCCCAATTTAAATAAGAAATTTACTAAAATGAGCATTACCTTATTTGACTCAGTCATTCTATGATTTGACATTAATATTTTCTCATTTTATACAAAATGATGAAATTTTACCTATCATTTACAACTATCTACCTATTTTATTTTACACTCATCTTTATAAATTTGACATTCTCACACTCTACACTCTTATTAAATCATTTAATATTGTTACTCTAAGGAGGATATTTAGATAATTTAATAATTAAATTTTATTAAATGTAGGATTTTGAATCTATTTTTATCATTTTAGAATTTGGATATAATAATGATAAATATAGTCCCATAAAAAAGATAAGGGGAAAGTGATGAAAAATACATATAATGGAAAATGAATTATTTATAATAAGGGAAATAATCAATGAAGGAATAAATTTTACAATAAAAAATATCAATAGTGGACCAAACTTAATATTTATTTAATCATAAAATTCTTTATTAAATAAGTGACTATAGGTAGATTGTGGGACCATGTTAGTTTGTTTTTTGTGGGTAATTATTATATCTTGGTCATTTGATATAATTATTAACTTGTTTGGGCCTTTTTTTGTTATTTTTATTGGTCTTGTACTGCTATTTTTACCGTGGATGTGGGATGTAAAAGAAAAAAAGAGACGGAAAGCAAACGGCGTGAGCACAGTGCTAGGAGCAACGTTTGATCGTCCTTTGAAAGATATATAGATATAGATATCTTTACACGGTTATGGATAGTTTTTTCTCCAACACTCGTTATCGTCTCAGCCATAGTTTGGCCATGGAGGCTTGGTTTTTAGTCTTGGTTTCCTTCTGTCTCTGCCTTTTCGTCAGAGCTTTCTTCAGCCTTCTCTTCCCCTCTCATTCTCCTCCTCCTCCTCCTGGTCCCCCCCGTATTCCCATCATCGGCTCTTCTATTTTTCTGCGCAAATCTTTTACTGAACTTGAAGCAGTTGTCAAAAATCTTCGTGCCAAGTATGGTCCCATCTTCACTCTTCCTGTGGGATCTAGTTCTTCTATATTCATAGCTGATCGATCTCTCGCCCACCAAGCCCTCATTCAAAACGGTGCCGTCTTCTCTGACCGCCCCAGGGCCCCCCCTGCCTCTAAGATTATCAACAGTAACCAACATAACATCAGCTCTGCATTCTATGGTCCCACATGGCGAGTGCTCCGTCGCAACCTCACCTCCGAGATGCTCCACCCCACCCGGATCAGAGCCTTTTCGGGTACCCGAAAATGGGTTTTGGACGTGCTTCTCGATCGCCTCAAGTCTGATTCAGAATCGAGCAATTCCATTAAGGTGATTCACCATCTCCAATATGCTATGTTCTGCTTGCTGGTGTTCATGTGCTTCGGTGAGAGGTTAGATGATAAGCAAATTAAGGATATTGAATATGTTGAGCGTCGTTTGCTTTTGAACTTAACCAGATTCAATGTGCTAAATCTCTGGCCAAGAATTACCCGGATATTGTTCCGCAAGCGTTGGCAGGAATTGTTCCAAATTCGGAAGGAACAAGAAGATGTGTTGATTCCTCTAATAAGAGCGAGAAAGAAAGCCAAGGAAGAGAGGATAAGCAAAGCCGAAGAAGATAATAATAACAGAGATGAAGTTATTGTGTCATATGTGGATACTTTGTTGGATTTGCAGTTGCCTGGGGAGAAACGCAAGCTTGATGAAGGTGAGCTCGTTTCCATATGTTCTGAGTTTCTGAACGGAGGGACGGATACTACGGCTACCTCATTGCAATGGATAATGGCGAACTTAGTGAAGTATCCTCATATCCAACAAAGGCTTGTGGAGGAAATAAGGGATTTGGTGGGTGAGAGAGAGGAAAAGGAAGTGAAAGAGGAAGACTTGATCAGATTGCCATATCTTAAGGCTATAATTTTGGAAGGATTAAGGCGTCATCCACCTGGACATTTTGTGTTACCACACGCAGTGTCAGAGGATGTGGTTCTGGATGGTTACTCGGTGCCTAAGAATGGAACTGTAAATTTCATGGTGGCGGAAATCGGATGGGATCCAAAAGAATGGGAAAATCCAATGGAATTCAAGCCAGAGAGATTCTTGAATGGTGAAAAAAATGGAGGTGAAGCATTTGATATAACGGGAAGTAAAGAGATAAAGATGATGCCTTTTGGAGTAGGAAGAAGGATATGTCCAGGCTATAATTTGGCAATGCTCCATTTGGAGTACTTTGTAGCTAATCTGGTTTGGAATTTTGAATGGAAGTCGGTGAGTGGTGATGTTGATCTGTCGGAAAAACAGGAATTCACTATAGTGATGAAAAATCCATTACAGGTTCATATATCTCGGAGGCTTTAGAGTTTATACCTGTCAAGTTGAACATTTATGTCTATCTATATATTGGTGATATAGGGAATAGGGTGTACCGCGCTTTATATGGTTATATGCATATGAATATGTAGCGTTAATACTATAGACCGTTCCCAAAATGTTTGTGTATAACATATGAAACTTAGGTATGCTTTCCTTTGAGTGCATCAATGTCCTCCGCTAGATGAGATTTTCTTCCATTGTCTTTAGTAAACAGCTCAAAGCATGTATATAATGACTAATTTGTTAGAACATTACTAGCTGCATCATCGACGGCCATGCCTATGAAATTGTGCCAATCCTTGGTAACTAGCAAAATTTGGCTCAAGAAAGTTGCTATCAGCACATTAACTAGCGAAATAGCTTTAGTTTAGATCCTCTTTCTTTTTATTTCATTTTTATCAATTTCAAAGAAAAATGAAGTCTCTGCAAAAGTTATTAAACTATCTCACATATTCAAATAGAACTCACTACTTAATTGAATTTTTAAATATTTTGTACTTATCTCTTTCTCAAATTAACAACTAATAGATAAGATGAGAAAGGAAATGAAGATTTAAAATCCTAATATATGCTTCAGCCAAAAACAACTTCTCATTCTGGGGAGATTCAGCAGCTCAATCAAATTAAGAGTGTATTTAAATTAGTTTATATATAAGTGATTATAAGAATAAGTGTTTATACATAAAAAATTATGAAAATACATGTTCACATTAAAAGCAAATTTATTTTTAAATATTTTTATTTTATAAGTGATTTTGAGAAAAAAAAAATATATTTAAATTTTAAAAATTAAGTAATTATTGAATGAATAATGAGAAAAAAAAGTTAAATAAGTAATTAAAAGAAGACAAGTGATTATTAAAAGTACAAAAACATAACTTATAGAAATAATGAATACTGATAAAATAATCACCTTTTTGTATCCATGAGTGCCTAAATGAGCAATCCAAGCATGCAAGTAGTGAATGCAATACAATTTACAGATTTATAAATCTTGAACTAAGTATGTGATGTAGCTCATCCCTGGAAATTGTCCTGAACTAGCCAAAAATTTAATTAATGATCTCTGAAACGACAGTAACAAGCACTGCAAATGGTGGCAGCTGTTTGATATTATGAACCCAAAAGCGCTTCCACCTTCGCAATCTGGTCATCCTCATTCTTGGGAATAGGATCCTTGTTGACCTCGTGATACAAGTCATGCTTCCACTTGTCAGTACCAGTTCTACTGAAACGAAAATCTTCTCTTCCATTAAATCCATCTCTTGCCCTGTAATTGCTATTGTACCTTCCTCTAGATGAAAAGACATCCCTCCTAGTTTCATTCTTGTTGGGTGCCCTGTCTCCTGCATACTGCTTCTCATGTCTATCCAAAAGGCGAGGGTTATGGTTTCTTTCTTCCCTCCTTTCATTCCTTTCCAGAGGTTGATCAGTTTGGCTTGACTTTACAGTCTCTGTAGCTGCTGGATTTGAATCTTCTTGATCAACTGGAATCTTCTTCTCCCTAAATGCAGGCCTTTTCTTTGTAGTTGGGGGTAGATCATATTTCCTTTCAGAAAGACCATCTTTTCTCTGGGAAGTATTATTATCTGGTTTGGCTTGTGATTTCTCATCTCTTTGCTCTCTTCTGTGGGTTGTCTCTTTCTTTTCTGTAAGCTGGTCCTTTGAGTCCTTCCACCATCCACGTTCTTGAATATTAAAAAAATCAATATGATTATTAATGATAAACAACTTAGTATGTTATATTACAAACTGGGAGCAAAGCCTGCTAACTATGAAAGATAATAAAGCTCAAGCTCCCAACTATTGTGATTTAATAGGGATCGAATTGGTTCCTATTACTTTTCAATTCAAATAATCATTTCTCACAACATAATATAACAAAATAACTAAAACTTGCTACAACTTTATTATATCGTTTTAACACAAACTAACCACTTTGAGAAATTGAAGTAGACAATTTTTTGCTAAAAGAAACCTAAGTGGAATTCTCTCAAAAGTAAGATCACAATAAGGCTCCATTAGTGCAATTTTCTGATGAATATACTCCTCAACAGGACAGTAATATTCTAAGATTTATTGGATAGGAATAGCTAACTGATAAACAAGCATTTATAAGAAGGCTGTCAGATCATAGAACCAGTGAAAACTCTCATGTTACTCTAAAGGAAACTGGATGCCGAATATCTTGCCACCCAGACATCAATTTCTAAATTCTTAAACCTAACTTGAAAAGCAGTCAACGAAAGAGCTAAAGAGAAATCAATAACAGGGAAGAGTAGTAGGAACAAGAATTTCCCAAGTCTCAATTTTAAATAGGCATGCAACGGGTGACTCAAATCCTTGCATTGGGACTAAAAAACTAGAATTTCTATGGCTAGACCTTTATTATTGCATATGATGCAAGGAACCATGTGCTATAGAGCCAATTTGTGAATCATCATACACTGAACTCATGCCATTACTAACATGATAACAATGAAGAAAGAATGTGAAAGTAGATTCGTCTAACATTGAAATAGGAAACTCACCACCAGTTGCTGTTCGACCTGAGCTTCGACCAACTTGCCCAGCACCACTGCGTTCATCATGCTGTTATAAGACATGCATAGGCACAACTATCATTAGTACATATGGAGGCACTTGAAGGCAAGGATCCAAACATGGAACCCACTATGCACACCAGAAAAATAGTTTACATGTAATGAATAATAGTCAAGCAATAAATAAGAGACAAATATTGCTCCATAGCAAGGGTTAAATCTGGAGTTGTAATGGAATCTCCAATCCATCCTGAAAATAAGCAGAATAAATTTTCTTTGCAGACCTTCTAATAAAAAGAATAGTGATGATAACTCTCACTCCAACAAATTAAAGTGAAGGTCTTCCAGAATTAATTTTAACAACTCCAACGGAGGATTTAATATTATTTTGCTTGCATATTCCACCATATAAATTTAAAGCCTCAAAGGAAGCTGCAAACAATTTCATTCGTTGCTCTTTCTGGCTTCTTTTCTTTCTAATAAAAATCTCTGGTTAATATTTCACTTTTATCACCACATAAGATAAAAATCCTTGCTAACTTGAATAAGTAACTTGTCATCCATCACAAGAAGCCATAATAGTTGAATAGGTGATGACCAACGATTTGCATTTAGACATAAAAGCCAGTAAATGAGATCAATCAAAACTTCTGTTTAGTGATTAAAGATATAAAATAAACATTGGTTCCTTGTGTTTCTGTCTCAATTACCTCCTCCCCCTCCCAATATATCATTATTTACAATCCATTAGATGACTGATTGTCCACAATCCAAGGAAATTCAATGCCAGAGAATAAAGTCCACTATTTTAATTTGAGGGTAAAAATTACCAAAGTGGCTTAATTAGTGATATTTGTGTGTGATGAACTCCTACTCCTCTTCAACAATACAAGAGATAAAATGTTTTAAAAAAGAAGCAGGTGAATTTTCTTTTCTCATTTTGATATTATTCTTTCTGTGTTAAATCAATAGTCAAATGAAAGGGTTCTACATGAGACAGCAAGCAGGACTTGATATGATTGGGGAAAATTCCATAGATCAATAAGCACTGCCAATGCAATGTATCCAAGTACATCTAAAGAAACATAAATATTACCAAAACATCTAGCATGCATGAAGGAGTTACAGGGTCAACTAACAAAATACAAAAACAACTTTATTGCCAATATTTGCAAAACACCTGAAAATAAGAGGAAGATCTTGGAACTTCAGTAGGATGAGATGAACGTTTAGGTGCCTCATTGTAATAATTCGGTTTCTTGTCAGAATCTTTGTTCACAGCCCGTGCTTCTTGCTTAGAATCGTGGGCTAAAGAGGCCCCAACATGCAGCTGGTGGTGTTTCTGATCTTGGTCATTGTGGTTTCCATTTTCAAGATTAGCACTATTAATTACTCTGTCTCTTTCTCTTTCTTGTTTTTCATCCCTCTTGGATCTCTTCGGGCTAAAAAACCAGAACAACCACCGCTAGACACAAGTTATTAGAGATTACAAATCAAGAAACAGTCAAGGCCTTTAGTTTCGACAAATTTAATCCCAAAATATACCCAGCAAATTGCTTCAACGGTATGGTTTTATGGTAAGAGGGATAGTAACCCATAAAAGAGCATGTAAGTGCAAGAAAACCATAGCAACAGTATAAGTCTATAGCTAAAAAAATTTATCACAGCGATCCTTTTATTTCTTGCAAGCCTAACCGAATTAGTTCAAATGAAATTTAAGTGTCTCACACCACCACACAGAGAGAGAAGTTACCAAGGTTCTCGATCGAACCCAGAATGGCGTCTCTTGGAATCGGATTCGCGACCCTCCCGACGAGACATTGGATTCTGCTGCTGCTATCGCGTTTAGGGCTGAGGTTTCGTCAGCTCTATCTTTATCCGCGGACCGGCTTTTTCCCCTCATTTCACGCCTATTTTTTTTTTTTTAATAATTTCATAGTCTCATTTTATTTGTAGCCTGAGGTTTTTAACATCAATAAAATTATTAAATAATTTAGGGAAAGATAAAAATTAATATATTTTATTAAGATATTTTTAAATTAAATATTAAAAAATTATTATTACAGTTGTATTTCATTTGTTATTATTTTTTATAAAAAATATAATTAATACTTTATTGATAATATAAAATAATAGATAAATTGAAATATTTAAAAAAATTTTAAATAATAAATAAAAAATAGAGAAATAATCAATATATCAATATATATTAAAGTCTATTAATCATATGCAACACTGCATATGAGACAAGAACATTGTGGTTTGAAAGTTCCAGCAAAGTATAAGCCAACTTTGTCATAGGAGGTTTGATTCATTGCTCTTGAAGTAATTTGGTGGGAAGGATTTACCATTTACTCTTTATATTTGGAGGGGGATTGGTCCATAATATCAATGCTGAGATATTCATGATGTAGTTGAATTTAAAACACATTTAATTCTCATAATACCAATATAAATAAAACACATGCTTCCTTTGTTTCTTTTTATAGGTCATTTTTAAGAAAAAACTTTGTTTCCATTTTTATGTCTTTTAAAAGTTCAATAGCGTATTAGCTGTTTTTTTCTTTTCAATTATAACATTATCTTCACTAATTATTTTACACATTTATCTTAAAATTAGGTAGTAGTAAATTTTAAGGGTATATTAAAAATTTAAAAGAAAATTTTATATTAATTATATTTTTTTAATTTATATATTAAAATTTTAAAAGGCTATCAAAGTTTCTCTGGGAGGTGTAAGCATATTTCTTGCTCTACATATGACTTTGATTTCGTGATGCCTCCCTCAGCATTTGCTAGGTGAGAAAGCGTCTAACATTATTAGGTCCAAATGAGGATAATTCTTCTATTTATAAAACTCGAACTCAATAACTTATTTGAGGAGTGTTGAGTCTCTTGTTACTCAATTCAACCGTTTGGTATGTGTAGATTCCTGTTCCAAGGCATGGAGGAAAGATTGGACCGTATTTGAAGGTCCAAAGGCTTGAGATTGAATTGGATTGGAAGCTTTTGGGTCCTCAAAATCTTGCTAGCAGTGAACCTGAAAGGGGCTGATGATCAATGCATGGGCAAATCCATGAAGTTTAAGCTATGGGTCAGTTCAGGTATAGGCTCAATTTGGTTTTTGCCGGGCTGTTTTTGTGGGCCTGTCTTCCGTTGTACTCGATGGCTTTAATGAAACTTTGATCACTTGTGGCCGAAAAAGAAATATCCCTAACAATACACAAGATCTTCCAAATTAAATGTAACTGCCAAGGGGTCTCCCTAGTTAATGACTAAACCAGAAAAAATATGTTCCAGAGAAATCGTTGGACAGCGAAGCCCATACTTTAATGGTGGGAAGTCTAAATAATAAAGAAATTATAATCAAAGACTTCAAATTAAAAGATAATTTATATTGAAAGACCTTATATTTTTAAAATTATTTTAAGGAATTAAATGACAAAAACTCATAATTTTTTGGGATTTTTTAACTTGAAATTCTAAATTATAATTTTGTCTGGTAATCGTAATGTTGCAGCAGAAAAGAGAATCCAATTTGGGGCAACCTACATTTTGATATTGCTGCGTCTATGAGTAAATTGGTTTGAAATTTTGAACGCAGATGGTTTCAAATAGTGATGACGCTGGTTTGTCAAACAAACCTGCATTGAACAAGGTGATAAAAGATCCATTGTATATATGTCCATGCATTTCCAGGACTTTCTATCACTATCAATTTTGTTCGTAATAAGACATGCAAGGAAAAGCAATTCCCTGAAAATATACACATACACAGTGTATGAAAACACACACAACGATGATCGAGAACAGATAGCAACAAGACAAATGAATATTAATTAAACTACAAAGCCATACACTACATTATTAAACTATACAAAGCCATACACTACATCATAAGAAGCTGGAAGCAACACTCTAATTATCCTAGATTTTCCAGTCAGGGAGATGCCAAGCTAGACTCTTATTTTAACTACTTGGTTGAGGATGAAACATGATCAAATGACACTAACAAGTCCATCGATCTAAAACCTAGGAGATATATGAACATGTACCGGATTTTTCATCACTGTAGTGAATTCTGATTTCTCTGATAGGTCAACTTCGCCATTGGAAGCCTTCCACTCAAAATTCCAAACCAAATTGGCTATAAAGTACTCTAAATGGAGCATTGCCAAATTATACCCGGGACACATTCTTCTTCCTACACCGAAAGGCATCATCTTTATCTCTTTGTTCCCTGTGATATCAAATGCTTCACCTCCATTATTTTCACTCTTTAAGAACCTCTCCGGTTTGAATTCCATCGGATCTTCCCACACTTTTGGATCTCTTCCCATCTCTGCCACCATGAAATTTACAATACCATTCTTGGGCACCAAGTAATCATTCAAAACCACATCTTCTGACACTGCATGTGGTATCAAAATAGGCCCAGGTGGATGACGCCTAAGTCCTTCTAAAATCACCGCTTTGAGATATGGCAATCTCATCAAATCTTCCTCTTTCACTTCCATTACCTCTCTCTCACCCACCACATCTCTTATTTCCTTCACGAGCTTTTGCTGGATGTTTGGGTGCTTCACCAAATTTGCCAGAATCCATTGCAATGCCGTGGCTGTTGTGTCGGTTCCTCCATCCAGAAACTCTGAACACAGAGAAACCAGTTCACCTTCGTCGAGCTTGCGTTTCTCCTCCGGCAACTCTAAATCCAACAAAGTGTCCACATATGACACTATAACTTCGTCATGGTTCTTGTCTTCTTTGGCTTTGTTCAACATCTCTTCCTTGGCTTTCTTCTTCGCTCTTATGAAATAAAGCAACACATCTTCCCTTTCCTTCAGAATTTGCAGGAACTCCTCCCAACGCTTGCGGAACAAAATTCGAGTCACTCCTGGCCAGAAATTTAGCACATCGAATTTGGTTAAGCTCAAAAGTGAACGACGCTGAACGTATTCAATCTCCTTGATTTTCTTGTCGTCGAACCTCTCACCGAAGCACATGGACACCAGCAAACAGAACATAGCATAGTGGAGATGGTCAATGACCTTAACGGGATCGCTTGATTCTGCGTCAGACTTGAGGCGATTGAGCAGCACGTCCAAAACCCATTTGCGGGTACTCGAAAAGGACTTGATCCGGGTGGGGTGAAGCATCTCGGAGGCGAGGTTGCGACGGAGGACGCGCCAGGTGGGACCGTAGAACGCAAAGCTGATGTTATGATGATTACTGCTCAGGATGTTCGCGGTAGCAACCGGGGGGGGGGGGGGCGGGTAGAGAAGACGGCGGCGTTTTGAATGAGCGCTTGGTAGGCGAGAGATCGATCAGCGATGAATATGGCAGGACGAGAGCCGATGGGGAGATTTACGATGGGACCGTACTTGGCGTGAAGATTTCGAAGGATTGGCATGTTTTCAGTGATTGGAGTGCGCAGCCCAATGAAACTGCCAATGATGGGGACACGGAGAGGGCCAGGAGGGAGAGGAGGGGATGAGTGAGATGGAATGAGAAGGTTGAATAAAGCTCTGATGAGGAAGCTGAGGCAGAGAGAGACGATGATGAACCAGACCTCCATGATTATGGTTAAGACTCGGATTTGAGAGGATGAGTGAGTATTACTGTGTAGTGAGTAAAACATGAGTAAAATGATATATATATATATATATATATAGACAGACACACATCTCTCTTACTAGCATCGGATCACGTTTTTGACTTTTTGTGTGAAAAGTAAACTATATATATACATATCTTGCTAGGGTCGGATTACGTTTTTGACTTTTTTTGTGTGAAAAGTAAGAATATATAATTATATATATACACCATCGCAAGGGTCGGATTACGTTTTTGCGTGAAGAGTAACCAGAAAATAAGAGGTAATTGATGTCAGAATCCATAGAACTTAGCCCCTTTGATACATAATAGAATAACTTTTGAGGGAATGAAAATGGGGATGACAATTGGAAATAAAAATAAGTTTTAAATATATCTTTGATATATATCAAAGAAACAGAATAAGTTCTAAATATGTCTTTGACATATATCAAAAAAACATTATGGGAATAATATAAAAAATTTGATAAAAAAAGTACAAAATAACTTAAATGCCCCATATTTAAAAAAAAACAAATTTCCCTCCTTCCTTTTTTCTCTTTCCTGGCCAACCACGGGCATCACCATGGCCACCCCTCCTTTCTTTGTCTACAACTCTCAACTATAGAGAAACCAATTGAAAAAATATCAATCAAATGCGAAGGTTCCCATCTCTATCAAAACTTTCATTGTCGATGTTGGGTGTCTTTTGAGTCCAAAACAGAGATAGAGGCTCACGACTATGGGTTTTGAGATTTGAAGTTCGAACAAGATCTAGTGTTCGAACTTCAAACTAGATTGGCCAAGATGAAATGGAAAGGGAGGGAAAGAAGAAGAGGAAAGCGCCGCTAGTTGACGTCAAGATTTGGTTTCAAGATTGTGGAGATGGCGATGTTGGTGGGGAAGAGAGAGGAAGGGTAGGTGGAGGTGAGGAAGATTGTCGTCACCAAGAAAAAGGAAGGTCGCCGGTGAACCCGAGTATGAAAGAGATTTGGGTATTTTTGTCCACAACATTTTCATTACTATGGTCTTCAGCTATTCCCACACCCCACAAGATTTTGGTATTCCCACATACATGAGCTTTGATGATTCCTATGAATGGAAAAAAAGCTTTGTACCAAACATGCAAGTGTTGAGAATCTCTCACCCATTCCAATTCTCTCACCCTCATTTCCTTCTACCAAACGGTACCTTAGAGCACAAACTAGTGACTCTAACATCTTTTTTCTATGATGATTATTTAGTTTAATTTTAGTTTCTTTTACCCAAGTTTCATTTTAGTTAAGGATGTAAGAATAATTATTAAATATAATATTTATTATTACTTATGTTAAGTTGATCTTATTAAAAACTAATATTAGTTATAATATGGGTTAATGCATTTAGTAATCAAATATTATTAACAAAATATAGGTTAAGAAGTACAAAACGGTTAGTAAAAATATTATTTATTATCTATCAATGGATGATAATTAAGAAAAGATATTATTTTTTAATTGGTGGTATAATGTTTTTTAAATAAAAAGATGAACAACCTGAGGAAAAAAAGAAAAAAAATGTTTAGGCAGCAGGAAATGTTCTCAAAGACAGAGGACCACAAGGGAGTAACTAATATAAGAAAAAAAATGAAAACAAATAATTTTCTAGAATACAAATAAAATGTATGTATGCTTTTCTTTTTATGAATAATTATAAATATATACTCATCCACCCACTTACACATCTAATATAGTGATTTATCATCCGTAGGACTTGATTCCATGATCGCTCACCACTTAAGGAGTACTTATGCTATTAGGTCATTGGTATATGTATGTATGCTTTACTAAAATTGTTGATGGTAGAGTTTGAATTGATTTAATTATATCCATAACTTTCATCAGATAAATCTTGTTGAAGGTTTTTTTTTTTTAATAAGCCGGAACTATGTCAGTCTATATATGGAAAGAGAGAGTTGGTCCAAACTCCAAACAAATATATAGAGAGATATTCTTGTTTTAAATTTATAACAAAGTCTTTAACTTGATCTATAAATAGTATGTATAGTGAGATATATATGCAGAGAATTGGAACTAAAGTGTTATTTTGTTTTCTTTTACATGCGAGGGGTAGGGGGAGGAGGATCCTTCTTGGCTAGGGTGCGTTCATATCTAATACAGTAGAATTTTAGAGTCAAGACAATCTAGGACGCACGTTTGATCAAACGGACCATAGTGTTTCATGACTTTATTATTTTTTTCCCCTCGGCGAGATTTCATGACTTTATTTTTTTGGTTGAAATATTGTCCCCTCGTACCAAATCCAGGTGAATCCAAAATAAAATGTTACATATTAATTATCAAACTTCATACCAAGTTTTAATAAATAATTTTGAGTGTCTTGTAGAACTAAATAATTCATGTATGTTGAGAATAATTTTGTTTTTTATCTTCAACAAATTAGAAATTTAAATCATCTAAATTAATTGGACAACGAAGTAATTCCCTGATCTATTAGTTAGGTTTAAGTTGAAGAGAGTAGAGATTAATGCAGAGGTAGTAATTAATAAGATAAATGAATAGACAATACAAAGTCATACATTACGTCCTACGAAGCTGAAAGCAACAATCTAATCATGCATGCTAAATTTTCCACTCAGTTATATGCCAACCTGAACTCTTAATTTAACCACATGATTAAAGATAAAACATGACCAAATGACACTTAACAAGTCCTTCTAAAGCCTAGGAGATATATGAACCTGCAATGGATTTTTCATCACTGCAGTGAATTGTCGTTTCTCTGATAGGTCTACTTCGCCATTTGAAGCCTTCCATCCAAAATTCCAAACCAAATTGGCTATAAAGTACTCTAAATGAAGCATTGCCAAATTATACCCGGGACACATTCTTCTTCCTGCACCAAATGGCATCATCTTTATCTCCTTGCTCCCTGTGATATCAAATGCTTCACCTCCATTATCTTCACCCTTCAAGAACCTTTCGGGTCTGAATTCCATTGGATTTTCCCACACCTTTGGATCTCTTCCCATCTCTGCCACCATGAAATTTATAGTACCATTCTTGGGCACCAAGTAATCATTCAAAACCACATCTTCTGATACTGCATGTGGCAACAAAATATGCCCAGGTGGATGACGCCTTAGTCCTTTTAAAATCACTGCTTTGAGATATGGCAATCTCATCAAATCTTCCTCTTTCACTTCTTTGTCCTCTCTCTCACCCACCACACCTCTTATTTCCTCCACCAGCCTTTGTTGGATATGCGGGTGCTTCACCAGATTTGCCAGAATCCATTGTAAACCCGTAGCTGTTGTGTCTGTTCCTCCATCCAGAAACTCTGAACACAGAGAAACCAGTTCACCTTCGTGCAGCTTGCGTTTCTCCTCTGGCAACTCTAAATCCAACAAAGTGTCCACATATGACACTATAACTTCGTCTTGGTTATTGTCTTCTTTGGCTTTGCTTAATCACTCTTCCTTGACTTGCTTCTTCGCTCTTATGTGAGAAAGTAACACATCTTCCTTTTCCTTCCAAATTTGCAGGAACTCCTCCCAACGCTTGCGGACCAAAATTCGAGTCACTCTTGGCCAGAAATTTAGCACATTGAATCTGCCTTAGCTCAAAAGTGAACGACGCTGAACATATTCAATCTCCTTGATTTGCTTGTCGTCGAACCTTTCACTGAAGCACATGGACACCAGCAAACAGAACATAGCATACTGGAGATGGTCAGTGACCTTAACGGAATCGCTTGATTCTGACTCAGACTTGAGGGAGAAGCACGTCCAAAACCCCTCTGCAGGCACCCGAAAATGATTTGATCCGGGACGGGTGAAGCTTCTCGGAGGCGAGGTTTGCGACGGAAGACATGCCAGGTGGGGCCGTAGCATGCGAAGCTGATGTTATGTTGAACACTGCTCACGATCTTCCCGGTCCGATGGCCGAGGGGCGGGTAGAGAAGACGGCGCCGTTTTGGATGAGCGCTTGGTGGGCGAGAGATCAATCAGCGACGAATGTGGCAGGACGAGAGCCGATGGGGAGATTTACGATGGGACCATACTTGGCGTGAAGATTTCGAAGGATTGGTACGAGCTCGGTAATTGGAGCGCGAAGCCAAATGAGGCTGCCGATGATGGGGACACGGAGAGGGCCAGAAGGGAGAGGAGGGATGAGTGAGAAGGAAGGAGAAGGTTCAAGAAAGCTCTGATGAGAAAGCTGAGACAGAAAGAGACGAGGATGATGAACCAGACCTCCGTGGTTATGGTTCGTTATGGTTGAGAGAGACGACGAGTGAGTATTACTGTGTGGTGGTGATAGACGTATGTGTGTATAAAGTTCAGAAATGTAAACGATACCAGAACAGAATCCAGAAACTTGGAGGACAAGCTAGTCTGATTCTGACGTCTTCGTGTTTCGTGACCCGTAGGATAGGGAATGTGATATTTAGTTTTATTTTAGCTTTTTTATTTACCCAAGTTTTCTTTTAGTCAAGGCATACTCCCTTCGATTTCGATCTAAAAGATATGGAATTTTTTAGAATTTTTTTAATGTGTTATATAATATTTAATTGGAGTTTACCTTTTTAATCATATTCATTGATTGATGAGTAGTCTCGTAATTTATAATAAAAAATAGTAAAAATAATTTTAATTATTAATAATTAATAAAAATAAAAAAATGAGATGTTGAGTTTTTTATGAGAAGTTTAAGAGTATAACAATTTTTTCTTAATATACGTGAAGTAGTTGAAAATCTCTTATATTTTGGATCGGAGGGAGTAATAATTATTAAATATTATATTTATCAATTACTTAGCAATTAAGTTGATCTTATCAAAAGTGGCAAAAAAAAGTTGATCTTATAAAAAATTAATATTAATTATAATTATAATTTGAGTTGATGCATTAGGTTATCAAATATTATTAACAAAATATAGGTTAAGCATACACAAATGATTAATAAAAATATTATTTTGTGTTATCTATTAAGAAAAATAGCTTTTTAAATTGTTGCCATTCATTTTTTAAATAAAAATATGAACAATCTGTGAAAATAAGAAACTGCTAAAGGGAGCAAAGAGAACTAGTGAAGATAAATGCATGGGCTGCAGGAAATGTTTTCAAAGGCAAAGGAGGACCACAATTGAGTGATTGATACAGGCCAAAAAAAAATCAGGTGAAAAAAAGGACATAGGCAAAAAAAAATGTGGTAAGCAAATCGGCAAAAATCGAAATAAAGAAGTTTCCAGAATACAAATAATATGTAATATAAAAATAAAATGATACAAAAAATATGCATGCTAGCCTTCACTGAAATTGTTTACTTTTTTTTTTCTTTTTTTGGCCACCGATTCACTAAAAATGTTGATGGCAGAGTTAATTAATTGAATTATATCCGTAATTAACTTTCATCAGATAAATATGATTGAAGCTCCACGAAGCATAATAAATTATGATAAAGTGCCATGTTTTGTTTGAGTTGAACTTTAATAGGGTATGAGCCGTTGTGATCGAATTATCATTGTTAATTTTTTTTTTTTGTACAATGAGAAAGAACATTTGGTTTAGATATTTTATTTTTTTGGGTTCAAATAATTTACCATCAGGCATCAACCTTTCAATTGTTTCAACTCAAATAATTTACGAACTAAAGTGTTACATAGTCCCTTTGGGTACAGGATAAGAATTTAAATTAACTTCTCCCCAAAGCAAATTATTTACATATCGATATTTGTAATTGTATTATCTATAGAGAGAGAGAGAAATAAATATTCTAGTTTTAAATTTATAACAAAAAATATAATCTTTTAATTTGATATGCAGAGAAATTGGACTAACGTCTCTTTTAGTGTTATTTTATCTATTTTTTTAAGAATAAAAGAGGAAAAGTACAACGGAGGAGGGGGTAAATTAGTTTTCTATCTAGATGTTGGCAAAAAAAAAAAATTTGGATACTCAATATAATACATCTCTCCATATGCAATCTCTTTCATTGATGATGATCTAATGGCAAATAAAATACTTTGTAAATGGATAATTAATTTGATTTAATAGTCTACATTTATTATTATAAGTAAAATGCACTTAAAAATAAGATACAATACTTATTCATAATAATAATTGAATGAATAATATATTTGATTTCATGTTATAATTAGTATTTTTCACCATTCAAATCAAGTGAATGATAAAGATTACGTATGTAAAAAGGTATTGAGAAAAAGTATGGAAACAATTATAATCCATTAATCAACACATTGTATACCCTAAGCACCTATTTGGTTCAATTATAGGAAGGGTATATAAAGATAATATGCTTTACATTACCTGATTAATAGAGTTCGGTTGGCGACGTGAAGATTACATGTGTAATACTAATTGCTTAAATTCATGTAATAGATAACACTTTCTAAAAGTTGAGCATTGGGCATTATATGCATGTAATGGAGATAAAATAACTATATTGTCCTTATGAAAATAAATTATTCTCATTCACATTTGCTTAAAACCCATCAACCTTATATTTGTGTTTAATTAAATAAAAAAATACATCTATTTTCCATACTTTCAATATCTACCAAATAAACTCATATGCATTTTATTTACATTACATTCCATTACCTATTATTCCATTGCATTTCCTAATTCCCTTGTAATTGAACCAAACCGGATGTAAATATACAAGGACTGACATCCAAATCTTAAGATAGGTTACAAATTTAATTAATTTCTCTGCAGCAAATTATTTGCATATCAATGTATGTGTGTGTGTATATATAGAATTTGGCCAAAAAATATCTCTTTATATATATAGAGAGAGAGAAAAGATATTTTAATTTTAAATTTATAAAAAATAAAAAAAAATTAATTTGATCTACAGATGATTTGTAAACTACATACGTAAGGAAATTGGAATAAGTTCACTTTAATATTATTTTAGGGGGCTGGGGGCATTCAGCATGTCCAATACAGTAGAATGTTAGGGTGAAAACAATCTAGGCCGCACGTTTGATCAAATGGACCATAGTTTTCCATTACTTTATTTTTCTTGTTGAAATATTGTCCCCTTAAACCAATTCTCCTTTTCCATCTTGGTGAATCCAAAACAAAATGTTGCATACTTGCATCTAAATTATCAAACTTCATACCGAGTTTTAATAAATTTTGACTGTTTTGATAACTAAATAATTCATGTATGTTAAGAATAATTTTTTCTCCTCAACTAACCAGAAATTTAAATCATGTAAATTAATTGGACAACAAAAATTTATTCAAATTAATAAAAAGGCAAAAAAAAAGCACCTAAATTTAGTTCATTGGTATTCGTAATATAAATATTGAAACACATAACCATGATAGGAGATTAGGAGGAACCTGTAGAAACTTTGGCAAAAAAAAAAAAGTACTTTCATCGATGAAAGTAGTTGGCACGAGTTTTGTATGTTTTCTTAGTATAAGAAATAGGAGGTAATGAAGTTATACTACTTCTTTCCGCAGAATATTGCAATTTTAACACTCATAAGAATTAAACAATATTGCAATAAAAGTATTGCTTCAAGAATGTGCATATATGTGTGTGGATTTAAGCTAAAATGGTAATTGCATATGTTGAGCAAGGCATTCTCGATCATTCACACCATATTATACATATGTCTTCGCTTCTGAAAATTGGTTTGCTTCAAGTTATGAGATAACTGACCAATTTCTGGTTGGGGTCTGCTTTAAGTGTAATCCATTATTGGAAACAGTTTAAGAAATCTCCCCTATACGTTGTCTTTTTGTTTTTTTCCTATCTCTGAATCAGACTTTTTGCTTTAGCTAGGTGATCGATGAACTGAAACAGATTGTAAGAGAAACAGAATTATGAGTCTCCTTCTTCTTCTGGGTCTCATTCTTTTCTCAGGTTTGTCCTCCGTTCAAACTCTAGCACATCATTATTAACTGTGTTGTGATCGTTTTGTAGAACTATCCACATCATCTAATAATTTATGACAGATAAATTAACTTGATCCACGTGAATAACTCTTTTAATATCAGGAATGCATCTTGAAATTTCTCCATTTGATTTACCCAAAAAAAAAAAAAACTGATGGCTCATATGATGCATCCGCAGGGCTTGAAGCCAGAGCTTTAACCTATGATTATACCTCAAGCATTGAAGTAAGCTTTCTCTGTTACACACACACATCAATGAAAAGTGAAAAATCTGCTGTAACTAAGGTTCCTCATGTTTTCAACTTCAGTGTCTAGAAAACCCTCTGAAGCCTCAATATGATGGAGGAATCATCAAAAACCCAGAACTGAATGATGGACTGCAAGGTTGGACTGCATTTGGGAGTGCCAGAATCGAACACAGGGAGTCAAAAGGCAACTATTATATTGTATCTCATAGCAGAAATAACCCCTACGACGGTGTCTCCCAGAAACTTTTTCTGCAAAAGATTAGGCTCTACACATTATCTGGTGAGTTTTCTCCACATCACTATGCACCCCATGAATTCCTCCATAGTTTTTTCGGTTATATAATTTAGAGTAAATGAATACCTATATAATTAAGACTTACATCTCTCTGCATTCATTGTTTTTATTTTTTTGTATTACTTATCATATTTGGCTATTGGTTGTTTAATGCAGCATGGATACAAGTAAATGAGGGAAATGCAACAGTAAGAGCAGTTTTTAAAACAACCAATGGTTTCAAACATGCTGGAGCCACTGTTGCTGAATCAAACTGCTGGTCCATGCTTAAGGGTGGCCTCATTGCAGACTCATCAGGACCAGCTGAGCTCTATTTCGAGGTATATACTTCAATGGGGATACAAGTGTTGGACTAAATTTTTAGTTTGATTGTTTATTGTTTCATGGAAAGAAAGGAGTATTTTAGTTATTAGGGATGACATAATTATTTTTAGCTTTACAAATGCTAAATCTGCAGAGCAACAACACGTCTGTGGAGATATGGGTAGATAGCATTTCCTTACAGCCATTCACACACAAACAATGGAGGTCTCATCAATATCAAAGCATTGAAAAGGTATCCATCTGTCATAGTTTCATTTTTCACTTCAACTTTTGAAAATAAAAGAAATGTCTATACAGCATTGAAGTTAATGGTTTTGTGGCTTGTCAGACACGCAAGAAGAGAGTACTAGTCCAAGCAATCGATGAACAAGGAAATTCCGTACCAAATGCAACCATATCCATTGAACAGAAGAGGCCAAGTTTTCCATTTGGTAGTGCAATCAACAAGAACATCCTCAACAATGATGCTTACCAGAATTGGTTCACCTCTCGATTCACAGTCGCCACATTTGAAAACGAAATGAAGTGGTACAGCACCGAACGCAGTCAAGGCCAAGAAGACTACTCCATTGCAGATTCCATGCTTGATTTTGCCAAGCAACACAACATTGCAGTTCGTGGCCACAACGTGTTTTGGGACGATGTTCATTACCAGCCTAGTTGGGTTCCTTCACTCTTGCCAGACCAGCTTAACTCAGCAGTTGAAAAGAGGCTAAGTTCTGTGGTTTCAAGGTATCGAGGCCAACTCATTGCTTGGGATGTTGTTAATGAGAATATGCACTTCTCATTCTTGGAAAGTAAACTAGGGCAGAATGCTTCAGCTAGGATTTTCAATGAGGTTCAAAAGATTGATGGAGAAACCACTTTGTTTTTGAATGAGTTTAACACAATTGAGGATAGCAGAGATTGTTCATCAACCCCAGCAAAGTACATCCAGAAGATAAGAGAAGTTCAAAGCTATTGTGAGAATAGTGGATGGAGAATTGGAATAGGGCTTGAGTCTCATTTCTCTACTCTTAACTTGCCTTACATGAGAGCTGTTATTGATACTCTTGCAGCCACTGGATTGCCTATTTGGCTTACAGAATTGGATGTTACAAGCCAAGCCAACCAGGTAAAGATCCAAAAACAAGATTAATTTCCCAAGCACAAGTTCTTGTGTCTGAGATGTAAACCATTTTGACATGAAAATATTTCTGTGACTTAAAAGAAAGTCACAAATTACTGAAATTGATGCCATTGTTGTTTTATAATATTATTGTAGGCTGAGGATTTGGAGGAAATTCTAAGAGAGGCATACTCTCACCCAAATGTAGAGGGCATTGTAATGTGGACAGCATGGAGACCAGAAGGGTGTTACAGGATGTGCTTGACAGATAACAATTTCAACAACTTACCTACTGGGGATGTTGTGGATAAGCTTCTTGAAGAATGGAGGGTTTCACAATTTGGAGGCAAGACAGACCCTAATGGGTTCTTTGAGGCTTCCCTTTCACATGGTCACTATCAAGTGAAAGTTAGTCATCCTGCTCTGAACAATTCCAATTCAGTTCAGTACTTAAAGGTGATGCCTGCTGATGAATCCATGCAAACAACAATGTTCAAAATAGTTTAGTATTTTTGCACCAAGATATGTTTAATATGTTTTCTTCTTATTTTTATGCAATATGATAAATTTGTGTTAGCCAAGGCAATAACACTCAAGGAGAGGTATGAATTGAGTGGTTATAAAAATTTCGATTATTTGAAAAATTCGTTTTTGAAATACTTGTTACTAACATAACTTTGAGAAATAGTAAGCAACGTAACAATTATACTAGTTAATGAGAACTCTAAATTAATTTTTGGAATATGATAAATGAGCATTGAAGTGAAGAAAAAGAATTATCAATATTATGTTTTAATCAAAGATATATCAGGCATTTTTTACAAAAAAAAAAAAGAAGATATATCAAGTATAAAGACAAAGAAAATCATACTCCAAGAATTGAATAACTTAAAAGAGTTAAGAATTAATTTGAAAGTTTGGGCATATATCAAGAAAACCATTGGACTTTGAAGATAATTAAACGGTAAAGTATTATAAGTTAATCACTAAGCATATATTAATAATTCATTTCATCATTCATATAATTAACAATTTCCCTTGTAATGCATGTATATATTGGGACCATGGAACATTATACTTATTTATAATACATTTGTTCCACATTTGTCATCATCGAAAAAAACTTACATCATAGGTTAATAAGTCTAAGAATGTGTGAACTCATTTAGTACCAATAACAAAATAAAAATAAAATAAATAAAACACTATAAAATATAAAATGATTCTTGTGCATTTATTTCAAATATAAGATAATAAACAACAGTTATTAAATAATAATTATAAGAATGTAATAAACATCATCATCAACATCAAATATATTCTATAAAGAACCATATTTCTTACAAGTCTTGAATCATCTGAATCATTTTTCTAATTTTCTGTAATACACGTAAACCCACCAAATCATTTATCTATCAAATGAGTCCTGACTGTGTCACGCAACCTACATACCATATGTTTTTTAAGCAAATACTAAAGTGCTTCTTCAAATTTACTCCTTGTAGTTGTATCCTAACAACCTTCCAAATTTTGAGATACTAATTAGGTTAACTTCATGGACGTTAACTTCATTTCCAAGGCATTTAAACGTCTTTAATATTGATTCACAAAAAATCTTAACTTAAATTTTTATAAAGGTTTTTCAAGAAAAAAATTTTAACAGCTGTTTGAGGATTCTTTTTATTAGTTTGATGTAAAAAATAAAAATTAATTTGGAGAAAATTAACATGTACAGCATTAGTTAGGTGACAATTACATCAGTTGGTACTATAATACAATACAACTTTAAATATAATAACATTTACGGAAAATGACACTAATTTCATAAACGTTTTTATCTAAAAGCAATTGAAGCATAAAAAATATATATTGAGCAATGATTTAGTTTATCAAAAAACTAGGTAGAGGAGTAGAATCAGAAATGAGTCACATTATTTATTAATAAACATCTAATTATGCAATAAAAGTGTTAAATGCCCAATGAGAGATCAAACAGAATGTTAAAAGATTAAGATCTGTATTAATCCATTTTACAACTATAAATCTCAGTTCTGGCACAATTAATGAGAGTTTATTATTATATTATTATAGAAAAAGTCCAAACACAAACTGAGTTGGCATAATTTGATGAGGATAAATAGCGTGGTTCCTTCAAGGCAAAATACAAGTTTCTCCCATTGCTAATACTTGCCTTTTACTTCAGTATATTTTCATATATATTACTCTGTTTTAATTGAAGATCTCTCTGTTTTGTTCTCTCTCTCTCTTACACACACACACACACACACAAAACTTAATTTCTCAGGCTGAATCAAATACAAACTCCAAAAGCTATGAAGGGTGGCCAACAACAGATGAAAGAATTTCTTTTGATGTGTTCCTTCATGTTAGTTGGTTTGTTCTTCCTCTCTACCTTTATCATTCATCTCATGGGCTAATTGTTGTTTTGTTACCACATACATATTTGGTTGTTTATTTGAATATTTTAAAAACTAAAAAATAACACACCAAAATATTAACAGGCAATTTGGTATACATAATGAAATAAAATAAAATATAGTAATTTTGTAACTCGATAATATTCTTTGTATCTTTGAGTGTTGTGAGGATGGCCACATATTGTTAAATAATAATAATAACAATGATATAATAAATATTATATATCTCGCTTTTTATAAAAATAAAAAGAAAGCTTTTATCAAGAATGTACCAAAAACTCTCTAAGGATCAACGTGGAATTGAAATATTGGATCGTCATTTGTCTGATTAATTTGAAGCAATAAGTTCAACAACTTAGTGAAGTTCACATTTATTTGTCCATATGTGGCAAATTATTTGTTATCGTAGGAATCTTATGACAAAATTTGCAAATAAAAAAATCAACTTAACAATGAAATAAAAGAATATTAAAATATGAGCTAGCACATAATAAAATGTTCCCTTATTTGTTTTAATCTATACAGGTGTGGCAAGTAATATTTTCTCCTATGATTATTCAGCCTGCATTGAGGTAAGCTAATAAATTTCGTTAGTTTCATAGTTTTAGTTAGAAATATTTGATGGGTTTGTTCGATTTGACCTAACTCCATATTAACTAACTCTCAAGATTTTAGATTTGGCTCGGGAAACTTTTATTTAAAGACAAGCTGAAAGTTTTTAACACAGTTGAGCTTATATTAGGTCTTAAGGAGTTTAAATAATGAAGTACTTTTTTTTCTTGGCCAACGATGGTTGACTTGAATTTAAACCGTCAATTAGAGCAATTTGACCTTCATTGACCCTATGTTGCATAAGAATATGCTTTAAAGTCTCTTTTAAAATGAAAAGTCAAATTTTTTTAACCAGTGTTTTTGTGTTTTGGTTTTGAGTACGCAATTGTAATAAAAATTGGTTGAGAGGGCTTCGATGCTTTTAAGGTTTTATCAAGTTGATATAAATCAATCAAAATTCAATGTAATTTCTAAGTACCGGAGGGTTTAACACACAATATATATATATATATATATATATTGACCCTTGTAAATTATTTTATATTGAACCATGTGGAAGTTAATTAAATTTATTTATTTTCTTCAAGCAAGGAATTGGTTAAACAATTTTCTTACCAAATGATAACTTATGATCCTCTTGCTAGTGCTTACCAAAAGCCCAAGAACCTCAATATGGTGGAGGAATCATCAGAAACCCTCGGCTTGACCAAGGATTGGAAAGGTGGTCCACATTTGGGGAAGCCAAAATTGAACACAGAGAATCCAGAGGCAACAAATATATCGTGGCTCACAGCAGAAATCAACCCAATGACAGTGTTTCCCAGAGACTGCATTTAGAAATGGACAATCTCTACATAATCTCTGGTAGTCTAATAACTCTGCTTTCGACCATCAATTTTTGTTGTCATTTCTTTCCTCTTTTTGCTTAATCACTAGTGATATTGCAGCGTGGGTGCAAGTCAATGATGATGATGATGGAGATGTTCTAGTAACAGCAGTGTTCAAAACAGAAAATGGATTGAAACATGCGGGTGCTGCTATAGCGAAGTCTAACTGTTGGTCTATGCTTAAGGGTGGTCTCACAGCTGAAGCATCAGGCCCTGCTGAACTCTATTTTGAGGCATTTTCTTTTGAGCTTCTCTGTTATTGCATCTCCTTCTGCGTTTAGAGCTTTTGCCTAGGAACTGTTTGATAAAATGTTTGTTAACGGAGATCCTGGAAAAACGAAAAAGATTGTGTCTAAACTCCAGTTTCCCATCATACTCGTGCAGACCAATAACACATCGGTGGAAATATGGGTTGACAGCATCTCACTACAACCATTCACCAAAGAGTAATGGTAGTCTCACCAATATGAGAGCATTGAGCAGGTAAACTATTCAAGTACTAATGTTCAGGCTTTTCCTATTGATTCTGATTTGCTTGCATTCGCTTTCTAATGAAAGTAAGTTGACAGAAGATGATGTCACCGTCAATTCGGTATTTAATAACTCACAATATAATTTAATAACTCAGAATATAATTAATTTCATCTTTCCATCCATCTGTTTATATCATATTAGTAACCCGAAAACATAAAACTAAAACAAAGTGATACTCTCTTAGTCTCGGGTATTGAAGTGATCATTTTACAATTCGAATTCTTTACATTACATATAGTGTATTCGGATAGAGTCAGAAAGAGAGAGAGAGAGAGATGATGGTGATGATGATGATGAGTGTAAAGATTAAATGTAAACTTTACACACATTCTCCTGTATCATTCTCTATGAATGAGAATTTTGTGAAGTATCAAACACTCAAATTCTTTAGTGATATTGTCATTTCAAAGAGAAACATAAGGATTTTGCTGAATTAATTAATCTTTTGTTGTTAATGTTGGCAGACACATAAAGGAAGGGTGCAATTGCAAGCAGTTGATAAACAAGGAAAACCATTACCAAACTCTGAGATATACATCAAACAGAAATCGTCAAGCTTCCCAGTTGGTTGTACCATAAACCCAAATATCCTTACCAACACAGCCTATCAGAATTGGTACCTTCCGAGGTTCAAATATGCTACCTTGGAAGACCAAATGAAGTGGTTCGTAAACGAGCCAGTACAGGGAAAAGAGGACTATTCTGCTGCGGATGCCTTGATTCAGTTTGCACAACAACATGGGATCTCAGTTCGTGGCCATAATGTTCACTGGGACAATCCTTCTTTACAACCTAGTTGGGTCAGTTCACTCTCTTCAATACAACTTAATGAAGCAGTGGCGAGAAGGCAGAATTCCATTATGACAAGGTACAGGAACAAGGTGATTGCTTGGGATGTTGTGAACGAAAATGTGCACTTTTCTTTCCTTGAAAGCAAACTTGGGAGCAATGCATCGGCCAGTATTTATAAAGTCGCTCATGATCTTGATGCAACAGCAACATTGTTCCTGAATGAGTTTGGTACCATTGAGGATAGCAAAGATTCAATAGCCCCACCAGCAAAGTACCTTCAGAGGCTGAAAGGAATACAAAGCTTCCCTGGTTACAGTGGATGGCCTATTGGAATAGGGCTTGAGGGCCATTTCAGTAATCTTGATGTGGCTTACATGAGAGCTTCCCTTGATATGCTTGGTGCCTCAGGGATGCCTATTTGGCTTACTGAAGTTGATGTTAATAGCCAACCTAACCAGGTAAAACTTATTAAATCAAAACCACATTGGCTATTATTATTAGTATAATTAGTATTAATCTGTTTAATAGAATTATATAAAATCCCTGAAAGTATGGACCTGATACAAACACTTTAAACCTCAAAAGTGATAAGCTGTTTTATAGTTCATATTGTTGATAGCTCTGCATGCTTCATGGCACAGAATAGAAATTCCCAACTAAAGTTTTTCTTTTCCTGATGATTTGAGCAGGCTCAGTTGTTGGACGAGATTCTAAGGGAGGCATCATCTCATCCAAAGGTTCAGGGAATCATAATATGGGCAGCATGGAAACCTGAGGGATGCTACAGGATGTGTTTAACAGATAACAATTTCAAGAATTTACCAACAGGAGACATAGTGGATAAGCTGCTCAAAGAGATAGGTTCAAACAGATTAAGAGGCAAAACTGATGCCAATGGGTTATATGAGGCCTCCCTCTTCCATGGCGATTACGAAGTGGAAATCACACACACAAGCTTGCCTAACTCCACCATCAGTCACCACTTCAATGTAGCCCCCCAGTGATGAAGTCAACATAACGAAGTTGCTTCTGCAAGTTCATGTGTAGTTTAGTCTCGGTTTATCTGTGAGTGAAAAGGCAGATTGTTGCATAATAAGGTGTATAAAGTCACATCATATGAATAAATGATGGTTTCTAAGGTTGGAGCTTCAAATTGTACAATTGGGTGGTAGTCTTGATTCTTGAATGCTGAATAAAATGTGATTTAAGTGACGCATGAACATTAAACATTGTAGTTGAAACAGAGATAGCATAAAGTCTTGACTGAGACTACTATGCGTGTGATGTGAATCCCACAGGGAACCTATATGGGAAACCCAGAAATTACAGAGTATAGCAATGCATTCTAGCTATAGGAGTCGAGTGTATTATCAAAAGAACTAGTGAAGAGTTCAAAAGTAGAAAATATTTTAAATTGATTGATCTGTTTCAATTGTATTTACAATAGAGGCCGATAAATAAGAAAATAAATATTCTAAAGTAACTAGAAATACTTAGAACTCAGATAATTCTAATAAATCTAGTAAATCCTAAAAAAATAACTAATTACCCAAAGGTATAAAAATAAAAACGAAAATACTAAAGAAAATAATAAAAAAATAATATTTTAATCCTAATACTATTAGATATTCTTTAAACATAAGGTTTATCTAATAGAAATAAACTAAACTAATTTAAATATAAAATTTGGTCCTATGAAATACAAGTTGGAAATCACAAAATATCATATTATAATTTAAATCAAATAAACAAGATAATCTTAAAATACTCTAAGTGGGACACTTGTCAAGTGACTTTTAATGAAGTCATGTACCCATATAAGAAATTTCTTCTGTGCTGAGCTTTTAAACATGAGTTTATCTCTTCATTTGAACTTAAAAAATGTTACTTTTTTCCTTAGACTTTTTGAGTGCGTCACTTTATTTACATAGCTCAATTCAGCATGTATTTGAACTCGATTGTTTGACTCCTCCAAGTGTATATTAGCACTTTGAGCCTTCAGTGTGATGAAATATGCTTCAAAAAGAATTTCTAATATGCTGAATGATCATCTTCACAATAGGCTTCCCAAAGCAAAATCCAACATATGAATTGGATCATATAATATGTTAATTGAGCCTTTCAAGTTCATATCATTTTTCTCCCCTTGAAAAAGAGTCGTCGTCGACTCTTCAAGATACTTTTGCAACCAAGTAGAATCATTTGAATAAAAAATCTTCCTTTTCAGCCATCTTGGTAGCGGTAAATGGTAAGTATGAAAGATTAAATTATGAAGAAAATCTTTGTATTTTTGTAAAAGAGAAATAACACAACTAGAAAAAGAATAAATAATATCATTAGTTTTCACTTTTCACTTTTCTCCCTTTTTCACTCTTCTTTCAATTTTCTTCTCACTCATTTGCTTTTCTCTTCTATTTTTCTGCACTATCTTTTAACTTACTCTCTTTTCTTCTCTTATTCTTAATTTTACCACTCTTATTTTTCCACTCAATCTTACTTTTTATTTTCTCTTGAGCCTCATATAATTGAATACATTGTAATGATTAATGGGCGTTCTCCACTATAAAAGAACACTTGCTTATATGCTCATCCCAGTTAACACTTTGATCAAGAATGCCAATCACCCTATCAATATGCTCAATTTCATCACAACCATTATTATCCAATTGTGTGCCATGCAACCAGAAACTAGTGCATCATTACTAGCAACTTCTAGATCACTTTTCCCCTCTAAAAATTGCAAACAATCATGATCAATCTCATTAGCACAAGCAAGTACATTTACTTCATTGGGATTCTGAGGTGTAACATATCTCATATCAATTGATTCAACATAAGAGATATTATCACCACAAAAATTTTGAGAATTAAAAATACCTTAAAGTGTAACTAATGTTTCAACAATCATTGTTGATATTGCATTAACTTTCTCCTCTAGTTGATCTATTTTCTTCTAGTAGGGCTATACACAAATTGGAAGCTCGCATCTCTTTCCAACATTGAAGATGCTCATAAGATGGCACATATCTTTGCCTCATGATTGCTTTCATCCCATTTTATGTTGTAATTAGAGATTTTCCATTCTTAGCATGTATTCTTTTCATCAATGGCAATCACATAACTGCTTTTTCAGTACCTAAGAATACTTAGAACTCAAATAATTCTAATAAATCTAGTAAATCTTAAAAAGACAACTAATTATCTAAAAGCATAAAAATAAAAACGAAAATACTAAATAAAATAATAAAAAAAATATTATAATCCTAATACTATTAAATATTCTTTAAAGGTAAAATTTATCTAATAGAAATAAACTAAACTAATTTAAATATAAGATTTAACCCCATGAAATACAAGTTGAAAGCCACAAAATATCATATTATAATTTAAATTAAATTAAATTAAATTAAATCAAATAAGCACGATAATCTTAAAATACTCTAAGTGAGACTCTTTTGTTATGGGACTTTTAATGAGGTCATATGCTCACTTAAATAATCTTTTCTATGTTGGGCTTTTAGACTTGAATTTTTCTCTCCATTTGGATTTAAAAAATGTTACTTTTATCCTTAGACTCTGAGTATGTTACTTTATTTGCATAGCCTAATTCAGCATGTATTTGGATTCAATCATTTGACTCCTCCAAGTTTATATTAGCACTTTGGGTCTTCAATATGATGAAATATGCTTCAAAAAGAACTTCTAATATGTGGAATGATCTTTTTAACAATGAGCTTCTCAAAGCAAAATCCAACATATAAGTTGGATCATATAATGTGTTAATTGAACTCTACAGGTTCATATACTACTATGAAGAAAAGAAAGTAAAATTGGCTGAAATAGAATTCACAGAATATATAAGTAACTGGTGGGACTAGTAGCAAGCCAGTAGACGAAGGTATGGAGAACATCCAGTGAGTTCATAGTATGAGATAAAAGCTGTCATAAGAAAAAGGTATATCCCTAGCCATTACTATTGTGATTAACATATTAAATTACAAAGAATAGAGCAGGGAGCTCGAAGTATTGATGAATTTTACAAAGAGTTAGAAATAACTTTGATCCGAGCAAATATAGTAGAAGATCCTGAACAAATCATGACACAATTCCTTAGTCACTTGAGACCAGAAATTCGAGATATGATGGAATTAGAGCATTACATATAGGGGTGTGCATGGGCCAGGTTGGGTCGGGCTTCACCCCAGCCCGATGCCCGGCCCGTGCACACCCGGGCTAGGTACCGGGACGGGTCAGGCAGGCCCGGTACCAAATAATTTTTTAAAATATTAAAAATAAAATAAAAAATAATTTTATGTATTAATAAAAAAAATTAATTATTATTGTAAAAGTAGATTTTTTAAAAAATATAATTTTAAGATAGAAATTAATTTTCTTAAAAATTATAAATATTTACAATTATACATTATTTTCATATAATATTAAATTAAGAAATCAATTTAAAATTTTAAATAAAATTAAAATATCAAAACCTGACAAAATTTTTCATAGTAATCAAATAATAAATGTATTATATAAGATATATAGAAAAAATCTTATAAAATCAATTAATATATACAAAATAATATATTTTTAAAAAAACATATATCTATATATAGTTCAGGCCAGACCGAATAAAACAAATCTAGCCCGAAGCCCGGCCCGGTTGGCCCAATAGGATCGGGCCAATCAGGTCACAGGTTTTCTGCACAGCCCTAATTACATAGACATGAAAGAGCTTTTACACAAGGCCATTTTTGTAGGAAAACAACTAAAATCCAGAAATTCCTCTTATTCAACTTTTTCTTTGAGCGAATCTAAATCTATTTCTAAATGGAAAGATGAGAAACCAAAAGACTTCAAGTCTTCCTTATGACCTAAGGAGGAATGCAAGCCTAAGAATTCAGAATTCAGAGATAAATATGACAATAAACCTTCTTCCTTTTCATCATCTAAGAAGTGTTTTAAGTGTCAAGGTTTTGAACATATCATTAATTAGTGTCTAAACAAAAGAATCATGACCATTCATGAAAATGATAAACTGACAAGTGAAAGTGAAGTTGAAGCTGAAAGTAAATGTGAAGAGAAATCATCAGATGAATCTTCGAAAGATAGATATTATGAGCCATTGTGTAAAGGGAATTTTCTTATCAACAGAAGAACTCTTAGTATTCAACCTCAAAAAGAGTAAGATAATGAATAAAGAGAGCAACTTTTCCACTTGAGATATCTTATCAAAGACAAATTATGTTGCTTTGTTATTGATGGAGGTAACTACACCAATATTGCTAATACTTTACTTGTTGAAAAATTGAATTTGCCTACCTTAAAGCATCATAATTCCCATAATCTTCTATGGATGAATGATAGTGGTAGCTCCATAGTTTTCAAACAAGATTCTCGTGGGGTCCATATCAATGTATATATATTTATATTGTAGAGATTCAAGGATTTTGAGTTTTTATGAAAATACATTTAGTGTCATGTAACTCTCATATCCTAGTGCTTGTTTCGTTTAGATGTTGAAAAAAAATTGCTTTAATGCTAGCAGGAACAAATTGAAAAGTACACGATAATAATGTAAGGAAAGTCAGATTACTCTAAAGTGTCCAACTTTTTATATGTTGGAAAGATGGAGGTGGATGGATCATGTTGGATTCAAGGAAGAGCATCATGTGGGGGAGTGATCACTGATCCGTGATCATCATGATAAGATATGGATTGCAGTGTATATGGATTCAGTGGAAGCAATACAACTGGTAAGACAATGGTATAGCCAACCTTTCCATTATGGATGATTGATTGACCAGATTAGCCATATATTGATGAGGATTGGTTAGTTGCTTTAAATTGGGTTTAGAGAGAGAATATCCAATGTGCAGAAGAATCAAGAAGAATCAGATTCCACTACCCATCTAATCATAAATTCTCGAACGCAGAGGCAGAAATACACACTACAAAAAAATAGATCTTAAGTGACGACTTTTGGCGGCGACAAAAAAAGGTCGCCGCTGAAAACACACTTTCCGCGGCGACTAAAAGAGTCGCCGCTGAAAACACACTTTCCACGGCGACCAAAAAGAGTCGCCGCCGAAAGTCAGTGTTTTCGCGGCGATCAAATAAGTCGCCGCTGAAAGTTAGCCTTTCAGCGGCGACCATTTTCAGTTGCCGCTGAAAGACGGACTTTCAGCGGCGACCTTTTTTAGTCGCCGCTGAAAGACTAACTTTCAGCGGCTATTAAACAAGTCGCCACTGAAAGACAGACTTTTAGCGGCGACTGAAAATGGTCGCCGCTGAAAGTCTGTCTTTCAGTGGCGACTGAAAATGGTTGCCGCTGAAAGAGTGACTTTCAGCGATGACTTGGTTAATCGCCGCTGAAAGTCCGTCTTTCAGCGGCGACCATTTTCAGTCGCCACTGGAAGATGGACTTTCAGCGGCGACTGAAAAAGGTCACCGCTGAAAGTCTAACTTTCAGCGGCGATTAAACAAGTCGCTGCTGAAAGAGTGACTTTCAGCGGCGATTAACCAAGTCGCCGCTGAAAGCACTCTTTCAGCGACGACTTTTTAATGTCGCCGCCAAAGGTAATTTTGTAAATTTTTGCTATTTTCGTTTTTAAAAATTAATAAATAACATATTAAAATAATAATTGTGTTTTATTTATACATTTTTATTATAAGTAATTAGATATTTAATATATATTTTATATTATCTAGTATCTTTATTTAAAGGTAAAGTAGTTTACTATTTTTTCATGTAAAATATTCTGGACATTTTGAAAGTACTTTATCTCCACCGGAGATTAAAGATTTGAAATGTTGAATATTGAATTCTATCTATATTTATTTTTACTTTTCCTAATCCTAATTAATGAAATATGTTATTCTTATTAGGATAATTTTTTTTAATTCATAAAGGGATTGATAACTCCAAAAAAAAAATAGGAAGATAAACTAATCCTTAATTATTTAATGTGATCAACCCTATATTTGGAGGAATTCTTATTAGGTTAATTTAATTTCTAATATTTTTAACATATAAATTAATATTAATATTATTTATTACCAATAATAATTTTGATGAAGTAATAATATATTGAATTTATTGCATTTTTTAAAATCATATGACAATCAAAATTATAATATTTATTTTAATGATTTTTTAACAATTTTCTATTACATTATATTATATATATATATATATATTAAGCATATATATAATATAACTTATCAAATAATATAATATATGATATATATGATATGTCATAACATAAAATAAAAAATATAATATAAATATATATGTATATAAATAAAATATTTAACGATATTAATAATTGAAAATAAAATATATGTGTGTTTTTTAATAATAATATTGATTTATAAATATATATGTGTGTATTAGTGAGTAGATAAACAATATATATTAAATATCTTAAATAAAAATTGCAGGTGCATTTCAGCTCAACTGGCAAAAAAGTAAACACAAAGGCATTGCAAGCAACAGGTCAGGGGTTCGAACCAAGGTGAACGCACATTTGAAACAAATATATGACGTGGCGGTGGTGATATGAGAGGTGACGTGGCGTCCGTTTGGGGGTGGTGACGTGGCAGCAGTCCGATGACGTGGCGGCGGCCCGGTGGGGGCCGGCCGACGGCGGCGGTCCGATGACACGGCGGTGGTCCGACGGCGGCCGACCGGTCGGCGACGGTGGTCCAATGACGTCGCGGTGGTCCGACGGCGGCCGACCGACGGTGGTGACTTGGCGTCCGTTTGGCGGTCCGATGACGTGGCGGCGGTCCGGTGGGGGCCGGTCGGCGGCGGCGGTCCGATGACGTCGCGGCCGACCGGCGGTGGTGGTGGTCCGATGGTGGTGGTGACGTGGCGGCCGGCCAGTGGTGGTTACGTGGTGGGGTCCAGTGGCTGACATGGTGATGACATGGCGAAACGACTTTCAGCGGCGACTAAATGTTGTCGCCAAATAATAAATTTTCAGCGGCGACTAAATGTTGTCGCCAAATGAGAAATATTTGGCGGCGACAATTTATATTTTTAGCGACAACTCTTTTCACCACTAAATGTCAACTTTTGGCGGCGACATTTTTATCGTCGCCAAACTTTTGGTAACGGGATTTGTGGCGGCGACATGGTGGCGACAAAAATATCGCCGCTAAAAACTTTTGGCGGCGAAATTCCTTCTTTCAGCGGCGACTTTTGTCGCCGCCAAAAATCAAATTTTTTGTAGTGACAGTGGAAACTTGGAGATTGGGAAAGTGATCTCTTTGCTAGAAAATCAGCCTCCACATTCAAGTCACGTTGAATAACTTCCGGCTTGGTGAACCAATCCCTCTGCAGCATCTTCTTTGTCACAATAATCAAGTTCCTTTCAGAAGGAAGATCTGTAACTTCCTGCTTCAGCAAGGAGACCGCTTTATAAGATCTGAAACTTCTTTGTAATGTTACTATACGATTTAATTTGGTTCCTTTTGAGTTTTGAGTGTATTAAAATGATGATCAAGGAGGCCTTCCGGGATCCCTTCAGCATGTAACTTTTTTTGGTGAAATAAAATTTTTCTTCATTAAAAAAAAAGGAATTAAGGGAAGGAAAGGAAGTGCTTCAACGTTAAAAAAAAAAAAAGAAGTAAAAAATTACAAATGATATAATGATATTATTAATATTCTTAAGAATTAAATTTTCTGATTTTTATGCTTAATTTACTTCAATTTTTAATTTAATTCTTATAATTTTTTTAAAAAGAAATCAATTTACGCCTATGGAGTATGGACTCTTTCCACTTTTCCAACTCCTTGCTTTCCCTTCATTTCACTTATATGGACCGTCTAATATATATTTTATGAAGTGAATTTTTTTCCATTTTTTTATTATTGCAGTTCTAAATTGTTAGATGAAATTTTAACAATTCATTTTTATTTATTTATTTATAATTTTATATTTTGATAATGTGTTTACCAAATATTAATTAAATTTGAAATATCCAAAGTTAATATGATAATACATATATAAAGTGGAGAGGAAGTGAAGGGTCAGATAAGTAAAGGAAAATATATATACTTAAATGAAATTTATAATAAATTACATTATTCATAAGTCTTATATATTTCGTGAAAGAACATCCCAACTGGGAAACAAGATTGGTTTTGAGGGTTGATAAAAGTTGGTGGGGTGAAAGAATGGTCGAAACAGCAAAGCAAAATGGGGGAAGAAAGTTGTGTATAAAATGAAAGCTACAAATCCAAATATTAATGAATGTGTCAACCCATGCCCATTGTGAGCCTTGACGTAATGCCACATATACCTCAGTGTTTGCAAACTCAAAACCCACTAATGCTCGTCACTCCTTTAGTGGTTGATTGACAGCGATACACGATATGTTATGTTAAGCAAAAGTTAAACATTTTATCCTGACAAGTCTTTAAAAATTAATTCACCTAAAATTCCACAAAGTTTAATGAATGTGTTACACTATAGTATATTCTTATGTGTAAAAATTAGTTGAACAAACGGTGATTATGTTAAGTGGTAAGAAACTTTACATCTTTAAATAAGATCTTGAGTTTGAACCTTATAAATAAGAAAAAAATATGTTAAAAGAACTAGCCTTGTATAAGTCTCACAATGCTCAAATTAACCCGGTCAAATAATCATATAAAATCAAGTGAGTGAAAAATGACCGAAGCTAAATAAGGAAAGTTCTTACAAAATCATGAATGCTCAAAACTCAAAAGTCAGTCGAATGACGAAGGAAAAGTTGTTGAAATTAATGAGGCATAAATTAACAAGTCACTCCAACCTGTTTTCCACATCAAAAGGATCTCTTGAAATATGTTTGAGTTATAAATAGTTGTATTCATTTGTCAACAATATGGAAATGACAAAACGCCGAAAAAGAAACGTTCCTACAAATTATTTATTAATCAAAACTCAATTAAACATAAAAAAAAAACCTAAATCGGGTGTATATATTTTTCTAATACGAGAGAAATAAAATAAATGGAACAATACAGAGAAGAATAGAATGATATTTATAATAAAAAATCATTCTATGTTATTTCTAGCATGAAAGAGTTCCACAAAAGAGGTTCCTTATTCTTTTCTTTTCTTTCTTCTTTTTTTTGGCCGTCCCTTAACCTTGTTCATTTTGGCTCTTTGGATTCTATTCAGGTTAGTTAACCTTTTTTTTTTGGGTATAATATTTTTCTCAAGGATAGAAGTTGATTTGAAATGAAAACATGCATTAATTAATCGGAGCTAATATGTTATATGAGCGTTGAGAAGTTATGAATAGAGGATCAGGATCCTCTCCTAATTTTGTCTCAAGCCATCTCTCCATACCCAAGATCAACCGTCCATGAGATCCAATGATTCATGTATACCAACTAAGGAAAGCTATTGAAACAATGTGCTTTATGTTTTTCTTAGGTACGCTTTATCATAAAAAACCCTTATTTTCACTTTACAATTGGCGGCAATTTCATCACCATCTGCAAAGGTACTCCTTTGCAGTTTCCTGTGGAAATTTCAAAGCAATGATCCGTCATTTGCTGTTGCTTCAATGATGAAGGCCTTGAAGGAGCTTGAAAGGGACTGCAAGAAAACAATGATATAATGTTCAGAAGGAGATCCATGGGAGAGAAGACATGGATACTTGAGCACCACCGTTGGCCATCAGATATGGATGCCGATCTGGTCATTTACACCTCCATGTGCCGCTCGTTTGCAGAAACCAATGGAAGGTGCGGTTCTTCTAAGGAGATCCATGGGAGAGGACGACATAGATGCTTGAGCACCACCATTGGTTGTCGGAGATGGATGTCAATCTAGTGACTTATGCCTCACTGTGCTGCTCACCATTTGCAACAAGCAATGGAAAGTGCGGTTCTTCCCTTTCCCCTAATTCCAGAAGGCAATAATCCCTAAGAGAAATTGCTATTAATCTCACCCACTAGATTAAATGGATGGCTCATATTGAGTATGGAGAGATGGCTTGAGACAAGGTTGGGAGAAGATCCGGATCCATGAATAGAAGGTGTAAGCTGACTCAATATTGAGATTCCTACACGTTCAAGATTTGATTTATTAAACTATAGTGTTTAATCATCATCTTTTTCTTTTTTTATTTAAATAGATTTGTGTTAAATTTCTCTACTTTTATTCGAATTTCATGTTTGTAAACTGTAGTTATTCTAAAATACATTTTACAAAAAAATTAATCCAAACAGACACTTAAACATCACCAAAAATAAATAAAAGTTTTTCCACCTTTCCCTTTCTTTTTTTTAATTAATAAATAAAATTTCTTTCCACTTTTTTTTTATTTTTCATTATATATCTAATATTTGGTACTATTTAGCCAGATTCAGTTATTACTACTGGGTTCAAATAAGATAATTCTAGCAATGTGATTATTTATTTCTCCTTTATTAATATCTAGAGTTTAAGAATACTTAATTACTTTCTCCATTTCAAAATATACTAAGTCCTATCTACCTATTTCACACCCACCAAGGAAACATTAATTTTTTTAAAAATTTTCATAACTCTTTAAAATTACCCTCATTAAATAGGGGGAAAATGAATTATTCTCTCTCATCATAATTTTTTTACTCTTCTCTCTTATAATTAAATACTATTATAAATAGTGGTAAAATTAGAAAGAAAACATTAAATAATTACTAACTTTCACAAAATAATTTACATTTTGAAGCTTTAATTTTCATTAAATCTACCCACCCTATATTTTGAAATGCAGGGAGTATTAGTATTGGGCTGTGTATGTTATATCCATTCATTAAAAGGAAATCTGATTTGACCCTAGATCTCTTAATTTATTAACAATCGAAAATTATACAATCTTATACCAAAATGAGCAAAGCAATAGGTTGGATAGAAATCTAGTTGTCTAATTATTAATGTGATTATTGTTGCAATGTATCAAGTTAATCAATGACGATGCAACCACTAGTTCTTACAAATTAGTGATCATATATTAAACATTTACTTCAGACTTTAGTCGGAGCTCAAAGAGTTTTGAAACGGAAAATAGGTTTAAGTGATTTCTTAGTTACAAATCAATTACACATGCACAAAATTTACAAGTGCATCATTTATAAGTTATGAATATTTTTTTTGACCAGGCAAGTTATGAATAATTAATGTAATTCATTTTTCAAACTTAATAGAGAAGCATATTTAGTTTTTAAAAAATACAAATTTAGGTTGACTATATTCACATTACTATAAGATCGATACTCTCCATCCTCTTTCATAGAAGGGTTTTCTGTAGTTGATTATATGAAATTAGACTATAGGTCTTGTGTTTGCATAGAGTTTTTAGTTTTAGATAGTGATGGATCTAGAAATTTTAGATTCTGGGGGAATATATATATATATATATAAACAAATATTCATTTAACCATTTATCTTCCACACAATTTTGCATCTATAATTCTTGATGATATTTGTAGTGGAAAAAGCTTTTTCAACTGTTATAAATGTCAGTGATAGTATTAAAACTAACTTGATCTAAAAGCAAATACACAAATGGATATACAACATACTTCTTAGTCTATACAAGCTTTATAAAATGATAATTGATTTTTTCCAATTTTAAAGAGCATTGAAGCAGCCACTTAGGGTTGTTTGGTTAATTTGTTAAAAAAAAAATGGTTTTCAGATTTAGTCAAACACAAATTATATTTTTGAAAAATAAAAAAGTGGGTTAAACTATAATTTTAAAAAAGTAGGAAGATTGTTACTTTTTTTTTCCAAAACCATGGTTTTGAAAAAAGAAGTGAATTATGACTTTATATTATACATCTAAAAGTACTTTTAACTCTTATTATCCAACAAGTATTTTGTCAGACTATAATTTTACAAAAAGAATATTTAAATATAACAACTTACAATAAATTTATTTTTACCAAACCTCATTTTTATAAATTTCATTTATTTTAACTTACTTTTACAAAACTGAAAACCAAACCGCTCTCAAACCTAATAAGAGTGCATCCAGGCCAAAACGGGAAAAAAAATGAAGTATGAAGAAGAAGATGGCTAAAGGGGTAAAATCGGAAAAATAAAAAATTGAAGAGACATTTCAGTTTTGTCAAATCAAATAAAAAAATTATATATATATATATTTAAAATAAATATATGATATGTAGAAAAAAATGATGTATATATTAAATGTTAGAAATGTTTGATAAAAAAATTAGGTGGCATTAGAAGTGACATTATCAACTAATAGAAACAATTAATTAATATATATTATATTCACATATGTATATGATATATATACAATTTGTATACGTGTATATAGTATTTAAATAACCAAAACGTTAGTAGGGGCAATTGCCCCCAAAACATAGATCTATAGGTGGTTTTAGATAAATCACATTGTTTATAATTTACAAATAGTGTAATTTTATATAAATTTGTTATAATATATTGATATTTTTTTTGTAATCTGTAATGTATTGATATTGATTGAAAGTGTATCTAATCATAAAACAGGAACACGGGTGGCAATATAAAAACATAAGAAAAACTGTTTTACTAATTGATTTAGATGAACCGTGTGAGTTATATGAAACTTGAGAACAGTTGTATTACTGATGGTTAATACTCCATCCAATCTATATTATAAGATATTTTATATTAATTACACACATATTAAGAAAATTATTTTTTCAACTCAAATTAATGTAAAAAGTACTCATATTTCTTATTTTACCTTTATTAAATACCTCATTCTTTTATTATTGAAGAGTTATAAATGAAGAGAGATGAAGCATTAAAGACATGGATAAAATGGAAAAAAAAAATACCTAATACCTTATATTTTAGACCAAAAACTTACCATACAATATGCCTTATAATATGGATCGGAGGGAGTATATAGCAAGACTTCATTATTAATGTTTTTAATTTAATTGATTATACTAATATAATTATTATTTTATTAGAAATCTAACATTTCAAAAGAAGTCAATGACAATTAAGAGCCTTAAAATCTGGAAAGATCCTTCACCGATTAAAAAAATTATATGTATGAGATACCCTTGATTAATTTAAAACTCATTCAATTGACCTTCCAAGATTTCCAACTGATTTGTAAAATATTTTCAGTTGAGTCTCCGTGTGGTATAAGTGAATCAAGGTGACAAAATTTATTAATTGAAAACTTGTCTAACTAACTTTTCATGATATCCAACTGGTTTTTGAAATGTTTTTAACTGAGCTTTTGTATTTTACAAGTGAGGAATTGAGGTGAAAAATTGGTTAATTTAAAACCCATCCAACTGATCTTCCACAAATTTCAGTTAATTAGTTTATGAAATATTTTCAGCTAAACTCCCATTTTTTCTAAGTGAATAATCAAGATGAAAAAATTAGTCAATTTGAAACACGTACCGTTCACAATATCTAATTGATTTGTGAAACATCTTCAATTAAGCTTATGTATTTTCCATGTGAGGACTCAAGGTGAAAATTTTGGTTAATTGAAAATGTTTTACAAGTGAGCTTCTATATTTTAAATTCACCAAGGGCATTTTTGTCCGTATTATTATTTGTTAAATAATTGAAGAACCTAGGTCTTTAATTGGCATTTACAGGTTCAGAGACAACAATAAATGTGAGTCTTTGACTGTCTTGGGTCCGCATCTCATTATTACGTTCATCTCCTCAATTTCTCTCTCTCTAAATGCAATCCCGTCATTTCCAAAAATTTGATATTTAAGGTATTTTATTTGAAATGGAATGAAATAGTTAATGAATCTTGATTATTATTTAGAAAAATTTTTAATAAAGTAGTGGGATCATAAGTAATGGCTTTTCAAGTTATTTTTAGTTATTATAAATTTAATTTTTTCTGTTCTCTAAATTGGGAGGTTAAGGATAAAATGACTTAAAATTAATATTATAATTACAAAATTATCTCCAACTATATATATATATATATATGTATAACAACTTTCACTCTCCTTTCGATTTCACATTATTCTATCGTTTTTTATTCTCTCCATTACATCATAGTTGCTTCCTATTCTCGATATTATGTTGAGTTTTTTTTTCTAATATCTATTTTATACATGATATTATTTCTCTTTTCGACGTAAGTTACTTCATCATTTAATTAATGTGTGTTTAAAAATTCACTTAATAACTTTTTTGTGATAAATATTTTATTATAACTTCAAAAACAAACTTATTTTTTTCTTAAATTAATAGCTATTAATTTCTTTATTTAAATTAATTTATAGGGGTAATATTGGAATAAAAGGGTTATAATCCATTCCGTTCCGTCCATTTTATATTAACTTTCAAACAATGGTCAAACAAAACCATTCTTTTCCTTTATGAAATTTTCAAACAATGAAATATTATGTTCTGTTCCACTCCACTCCATTCAATTCCATTCCATATTATTCCATTAATAAACATTTTATTTTATTCCATCATAAACTCCTAAACGTACCCTTACCCTTAGTATCATTTTATGTGCCATTTTAGAGAATTTTTAACATCATATTTTATTTATTATTTTAGAAAACTAATAAAAAAGTAATTATTTTTTTCTAACTATACCTTTAAGTATTTAATAGTATATTGTTTCAAGAAATCAATAGTATAAACAGTAAATAAATAATAATTAAGAATATTTTAGTAAAATTACATTATTTATTATTTATCTTAATTCTTATGCCAAAACCTTAAAAGACAAATAAAATAGGACGGACGGAGTAATACATAATTTAAATTGTAGGAAAATTTAATGTTATTAGACTAAAATGCTCTTAAATTATATTTTATTCTATTATTATTTTGGTACAAATTAAATGCTCTCTCTATTAAATGTTTCACTGGTCAATCAATTTTTATGTCTATTTTTAAATTATTATTTGGTTTGACTTATTATTATTATTATTATTATTATTATTATTATTATTATTATTATTATTATTATTATTATTAAAAATAAAATTGTACAAAAATAATTGTTATTCATTGAAATTATAAAGTGAAATATTTTTTAAAAAAATAGCCAAAACATCATAGTGACAAAATTTTTAAAATGGAAGTAGTATTTTATATATATATATAAATTAGAATTTGAAATCCGTGTGATGCATGAAAAGCTCTAGATATATCTAATAAAATCATCTAAATATTAATATAATAGAATGAGTATGAATAAAATCTTTTTTAGCATTTTATTATTAGGTATATCTAATTTGACTTTTATGTAATATTGAAGTTAAAATTCATTCATTTCATTTTAAATGGTATATTTTTAAATGGTATATTCTAATAAATGTTTTTTGACATGTTATAGTTTAACAAATTATTTATTTATTTTTATTATATATTGCTAAAAAACTGACTTGTGGAGCTAATGAAATTTCTTTTTGGTTAAGTAATAATTGGGTGATTTTATATTTTATTGTAAATCAATTTATAACTTATTAATATTTGTCATCAAATAAGAGAGAAAATAAGTGAGGATATTGAAATTATTGCACTGTGATTATTATGAAATCAAATTTCAAAAGCTAAACATATAATCAAATTTCAATTTACAAAGTTTTCATATAATCTATTAAAACTAGATATCAAAAGCTACATTTCTTTTTAGCACGATGCATCTTCTTCTAAATATGGGTTATATATAGCATAATTAAGTTACCATATTGAAACAATGAATAAATTAATATCATCCCATATCTTATATGATAGGAAATACAAATTAATAGTTAAACTTAGAATTCTTCGTATCTAAATAAAAAATAAAGGAGGAAATGAAGAGTATACAATTGAGAGATTAAGTTGCAATATGTGAAAACAATGAGTAATGTAACCAACAAACTTCATATTGTAGTGTTAGGAATGTCAACAAATTGATATCAACATCAACAATATAACAAAGCAGTAAAACAATCTTACAACAAAAACAAATTTAAAAATAATAGAGTAGCAAATCAATATAAACTGAACAACGTTACGTTGTAAATAATGTATTAATCACACCATTCTTGGGAATGGAAAAGTAGGTGACTATGATCATTGGAGTTTGATTTAAAATTGAATGAAAATAATTCTAATTTCTTCTTATTGACAAATAAATATACAAACAAATCATGTTTTTCATAAATTTATTAGTGATTTTTATTTCTATATTTATCCTAAGAAATTTAAATAAAATAAAAAAATGAATAAACATTTAATGAAATAAATATTATTTGGACTACATGGGTTAGATTTTTTTTTTATAGCCAACATAAATTTTTTCGTAAAATTTGTAATTAATTTTATTTCAATATTTATCATAACAAATTTTAAAAAAATAATATACATATAAAGAAATAAGTATTATTTGAAATATATGAGTTTTTTCCATATTTGTCATAAGAAATTTAAAATATACATATAAGGAAATAAATATTATTTGGAATATATAAGGTTAGATTTTTTTATAGTCATGATATTTTTTTTGTACAAATTTATAATTGATTTTTATTTCTATATTTATCATAACAAATTTTAAAAAATAAAAAATAACATACATATAAGGAACAAATATTATATGAGATCAGATTTTTTTATAGTCAGTGATAATGTGAAGGCCTAAAACCGTGACAAACTATACTTTCAATTTCTACTTTATAATATATAAAATAGATATGTATATAAATTTTTTTTTTGGCCAACATATACACACACATATATATATATATATGTATATATATCACTTTGGTAAATATATTAGCTTCTTGGTATCCAAGACAAGTACTTAAATCTTATACATATTAATATATTAATAGAATCTATATTAAGTTATATTATTCAAAAATCATAAATGTTTTATGTAATGCAAAGATCCATCTAATAATAAAATTAATAGTAAGCCACATTATTCATGAACTGTAAATAATGCACCCCATTTTTTTTTTAAATTCATATAATGCACAGGAGCCTATATAATTTAGAATTAAATGAGAAAAATCCAATATTTCAAGACATGGGCATAAATTCATATCATTAATGATTCCTTGATTTCCTTCCATTGAACTCTACTGATTTTGACATATAGAGCTCTCTATAGCCTCCGGTTCTTTCCTTGTACATGGTTTGATCATAACCTTTTATTCTAAGTACGAAAGTTGTTCCTTCCATTTTCAAGATGTCAACTGTTCTTTTTTTTTTTAACGTAGGTGATACAAAATTGAGCAGATACTACTGCACCACCAGAATTTCAGCAGCACTAGGCAGACTGTTCACTTCATACTGCTCTTTTTTCTTTGGAAAAAGAAAAAATCAAATACGGTGCTTTGAGCACTTACGGAGGTGGTTCACGAGACACCAGTGGAGTCCATATTTCAAGGTATCTGACATTTTAATTGATCGTTTCTTTGTTTGTTTCTGAATTCCCCTTCTGCTTAGCTCTCTCTTGAATCTTCTGAGTTGGCATTCATCTGTACCATGCCTTTCAAGTCATTAAAACGTATCAGTTTCTTAAACCCTTCATACTCTACATCATGCAAAAGGTCTCTCATTTTCTACTATACTAACTATATGGACTCATACATCTTAAATTGAGAAATAAGTCTTTATTTATAATTTATATATAATATAGTTTGCTCTATTTTTTATACAGCAAGGGATTAATGCTGTTAAAATTTTTTATAAATTTGAAGACATTACAAGTGTGGAAAATTATATTTTTTACTTGTAAAAAACAGTACCTGCTTTGCCTGTGGGCCCCATAAATGTAGTTATCTTGTGGGGCATTCTCATTGGTCTCATTCTCCCTAATTACAATTGACTCCAAACACAGCATCTAATCTCACTGTCATTAGCATAAAATTCAGAGGAAGCTTGTCTGAGTGTTAGAGAGATGAAGGTTAAAGCAGAAGCCTACATGTTATTGATAGCCTCAATTCTTCTGCTCATTTCAGGTCCCTATCTCTCTTTCTCCCTCTCTCTGTAGTCTCTCACATTAACTTCTGCAATATTAACCTCCATATCTTCTAAACACTTGCAGGTCTCAGAGTTCATGCTATCTCTTATGACCATTCCCTAACTACAGAGGCAAGAATACATTCTCTTGGAGAATCTTTATACTATCCTGCAAAACTAGAATCTCCGAGAAGCATTGTTTCAGTTTCTTCTATGTCTGATTTTGCAGTGCTTGGTGGAACCACAAAGAGCTCAATATGGAGGAGGCATTATAGTGAATCCAGGATTTGATCAAAGCCTAAAAGGTTGGACACTTAATGGGAGAGGGACTATTGAAGTAAGAACATCAAAGGAAGGAAATAGGTTCATTGTTGCAAGAAACAGAGCGCACCCATTAGATAGCATCTCACAGAAGATCCAACTTGAGAAAGGAAGCCTATACAGCTTTTCTGGTAATTTATATATATGTATCTATGTATATTTCCCTGTTCTGTCAAGTTCGAAGGCATTGATCAAAAGGTGGTATTTATTCTTCTTCTTCTTCTGATTTCCCTTTCTTCACATTCAGCGTGGGTTCAACTCAGCGAAGGAAGCGAGACTGTGTCAGTTGTCTTTAGAACAAACAGAAGTGAACTGGTACGAGGCGGCCATGTAATAGCACAACATGGATGCTGGACTCTGCTAAAAGGTGGCATAGTTGCAAATTTCTCTCGCTCTGCTGAGATTCTTTTCGAGGTAAAATGCAATATGTTTGCATAAACAAGCAAGAATCAACGAAAAAATATATAACTGCAATGAACTTCAGAATCTTATGGGTGGATATGTTTCATAAATGATAGATTGTGTGACTATATGCATATTAGCATAGTGCTAATTGAAATATTCATCAGTTTATGTTTCTCAAGGAAATCCTGATAACTTTATTTGCTTATGTTGGGATTTTTCAGTTTCTTCATTTATAAATCATTTCCTGTTTCTTTTGGGGTACAGAAAGCATATAAACTCACAAAAGATCTTTAAACATGTGCTTATGTTGGGATTTTTGACAATATTGCAGAGCCAAAATACTGCAGTGGAATTATGGGTTGACAGTGTTTCATTACAACCATTCACCAAAAAACAATGGCGATCACACCAAGACTACAACATTGAGAGGGTAAGCATTAAGCAAATACATACATTTTTTAGTGACATTTTAAAGTAAAAGTAATTTTTAGTAATATTTGATTTCCATTGGACAAAAATGGAATACCATGTGTTTGTACTAAAATGTTGATTTTTAAACTTGCAGGTACGTAAGAACAAAATGAGATTCCAGATAGTGCACACAAATGAAACAATGTTGGAAGGAGCTAAAGTGTTAGTTAATCAACGGAGATCAGGCTTCCCATTTGGATGTAGTCTAAACCACCATATTCTCACAAGCAAAGACTACCAAACCTGGTTTGCATCAAGGTTCAAATACACAACTTTCACCAACGAGATGAAATGGTATAGCACAGAAACAGGGAAAGGTGAAGAAAACTACACTATTGCAGATGCCATGTTGGAGTTCACCAAACAGCACAACATTTCTGTAAGAGGCCACAATATTTTCTGGGACAACCCAGAGCAACAGCCTCAATGGGTCAAATCTCTATCTTCTGAGGAATTACAAAACGCTGCAGAAAGAAGATTGAATTCTGTTGTTTCAAGATACAAAGGGCAGTTGATTGCTTGGGATGTGGTCAATGAGAATCTTCACTTCAGCTTCTTTGAGGATAAACTGGGTAAAAATGCTTCTGCAACATTTTATTGTAAGGCTTACAAGCTTGACCCAAAGCCAATCATGTTCATGAATGATTACAATTCCATTGAGTACAGTGGGGATAAGGCTGTGACCCCAGAGAAATATAAGAAGAAACTTGAGGAGATTTTGTCATTTCCTGGAAGTGAAGGAATATCAGTAGGAATAGGATTGCAAGGCCATTTTCTTTCTGGCCAGCCCAACATTGCTTACATGAGGTCTGTTCTGGATTCTCTGGCCACAACTAAACTTCCCATATGGCTCACTGAAGTCAGTGTGGATGAAGACCCAAACCAGGTTTTCCCTCTACTATAAACTAATACTGTCAAAACAGGTCATTTATTTTGTTACACATCATAAAACCACCTAATTATAACAAAACAAAGTCATGATGTACGTAACTGATAACTTAGGATCCAACCATCTTATGAGTGAAAGTTTCTGACTTAATTGTTGTATTGTTGAGCAGGCAGAACACTTGGAGGAGATACTGAGAGAGGCTTATGCACATCCTGCAGTGGAAGGGATCATAAGCTTTTCGGGTCCAGCAATCGCTGGTTTCAAACACATGCCACTTGTGGATGAAAATTTCCACAATACTCGAGCTGGTGATGTTATGGACAAGCTTCTGAACGAGTGGAAGTCTGGGTCTGTGCAAGCCAAAGCAGATAGCAGAGGATGCGTGGAAGTTTCACTGTTCCATGGAGATTATGATGTTACTGTCATGCATCCTGAAACCAAGTCCTCCACAACACTGAATCTTAGTGTAAAGAAAGATGCTCCACAGGAGATTGTTCGAGTTCATGTATAGAAAAACAAAAGCATAAAGCAGCGAATAAACTACCCTCTTGATGGTTGAGCTTTAAAACCAAGACTCTTGCTTTAAAAGTCTAATCTTTTGACATGAGTTATCCAGTTGGCTCAATGCCTGTTGGGTTCATCATTTTCAAAACCAAACTGTGGTTTTCAAACATCATTTTTCCCAAGAGATATGTTTGGCACTTGATAAACCATCTTTTTGGAAAATGAAAATTGGCTCAAACTTACTTTTACCCAACAAATGCGATCACTTCCTTGTAGGTTAACAAAACTGATGTTTGTTTTTTATTTTTTTAATTAAAAGTAGGTAGAGAACAAATGCCATGGGCGAGCACTACATCTACGAGAATGTTTGAGCTTGTACAGATTTTTTAATCTTTACAAATTATATTTTAATATTTTAAACGATTCAAATCCTTTTTTTTACGTTTGTCAAAAAAATTATATTAATTATGATTTGTGGCAAGAATTAAAAGAATTATAAATTTGAAAATCAAACATATAGTATATGGCCTCAATATAGATTATTTTTTGCGACAATGTTCAATCAAAACCTTCGTACATAGGGATAGGGGATTAATAGTTGATTGAGCCCACAAGAAGCAATACCCGCCAATTAGGCAATTACTTCAGCGTCTACAGAAAATCGTACTACTTTTTAATGCAATGAAGGGCCCACGTCGCAAGTGTGATACAATGGCCGTCAAGTAGGTCGAAATTTATCATTTCGTGGACAAATCAGCCGCCAAGAACATGACATCGCCACAGACCAGAGACTAAGCTGAATCTGAATCAAATTCATAGGACGACACACACCGAAAAAAAAGAAAGGAAGAAAGAAAGAAAAATGCAACTATGAATTGTGAAGTGGTTTTGGTGCCATCTGAAACTCAAACAAAAAGGAAAAGCTAGCACATGAGCAATCCATTCATTCATTCTTTCATCCTCGATCGTCAGAATCGTCCTCTGAATGCAATGAAACGCGAGAGAGCATCAGACATAACATCCATTACCACATTCTTCAAATCCTCCAAAATTTCAGAAAAACGCATCTCTAGCAGCTGCCATCGTGTTGAAACGCAGAACCACACTGCGTCAATTATCACGCTCAACAAAGCCATTATTACCTTTTGTATCCCTTCTCTCTCTCTATATATATATATGAATGTGCTCATCAAATTAAGCACAACTCCGAAACTCACTGACACTGAAATCGTCTCCAAGATTCGAAGTTTCAAGCTTCAATCTCAGTCCACGTCACAATGAATCCAAGAAGAAGAAGAAGAAGAAGAAGAAGAGAACCTGATTGGCCTCAAATGACCTGTCTCAAAATTACGCTAGTGATGAGTTTCAGAATCAAAGGCGTTGAGATGGCAAAGAAGAGATCTTGAAGGAAAGAGAGAGCAAGAAAGCAAAGTGACTCAGTGATCCATCAGAAACAAAGGTGTTTATTTGATCCGGCTTCTTTTGGGTTGTAACAACTGAGAATATTCATGTGAATGCAGCTTCTAATTTCCTTGGCTTTGAGTGATGTATGTGCAGTATTTTGTATGTGTGTGGAATATGGGCATCTATGGAGACTCAGTACCGTAAATCTTTATTTTCAAATTAACTGTGCGTCTTTTGGCAGAAAAAATAAATTAACTGTGGGTCAATTATATATGATTCTTGAACTGTGTATCAGATTCTGCTTTTCTCCTTTCCATTTTACATAATTTTAATTGCGTTCTTTTTTTTTAAAAAAATAAAAGTTTCAAACTTCACATTTTGAGAATTGCCAATGAAAATATTGAATATGTCTTTCCATGTGTGTAGCGTATTCTGTTAATTAGATTTGAGAAAAATATTAACAATATCTTTGAAAAACCACATGAAGAAATTAAAACAATTAAATAAATAAATAATAAAATATTGAACATCATGATACGCACACAATAATTAAGATAATAAGATAATGATTATCATTGTTCATTTTTGTATTTTACTAAAGAAAAATAAGGTTTTGATCCCTGAAGTTTTGATTAGCTTTGAAATTACTCCCTAAAGTTTATTTTTTTTAACATCATTCCTAAAGTTCAATCCGTCTCATTTTTTAGTCCCTTGTCCTTTCAGGAATTGCTGATGTGGACAATGGAGAAGCCCATGGCCGATGATGTGGATAAAAGATGACACGTTGGAGGGCTAAATCAAAACAAAACACAAAACCCAGAGCAGATGAAATCGGTGCACTCAATTCCTTGAGCAGAGAATTTGCTTCTCCGTTATAAGCAAACATGATTGCTAGGTTTAGATGAAATTTGTGCACTCACTTCTTGCAAGATGATTCCCATACTCCTTAACCAACCGAGCAAATGTCGCTTGGGTGTTTCTTTAGGTGTGGTTCGATAGCATGGGTGTTTTTTTAGGTTTGATTTTGAGTTCAGCACAAAAAGAAGTTAGCTTGATAAGTATTTATTTGGGTGTTATTCTGTATCTTTAAGGCCACATATGATATGCTGGAATTGAGACTTTGGAATGGGAATGGGAGTGGGAGTGGAAGTGGAAAGTCATGATGATGTATGTTTGATGCGCATGATTCAAACTCTAAGGGAATGACTGATTCCCATAAACATGGGAATTAGCAAGCCCACCCCTTACCTAGAGAATGGGATGCTAGGTGTAGGAATTAGAATTTTTTGACAAGAATGCCCCTCATTTTCCCTCAAATTTCCATTGCAGATCCAACAACCTTCCTCCCTCAACGGATGGTGATGTTCTTCCCTTTAGTGTTATCACAATAACAAAATTCGTAGTAGTCATGAAATTCATAGATTTGCCCGCCATTAACAACTACTCTGTTAGCAGCTTCATCCTTCTTCGCAAATCTAGTGATAGCTCTCTCTCACTTAGCTATTAGCTTTATCACTCCCCCTTCACTTGATTTGTTCAACTTGTAGCGGTGGATGCCAAATCTAGTTCAAATGTTTGGGTTTTCCTCTTTGCTTAATGGCAACGAAATGTCACACCATTTAGTTGCTAGAGAAGGCCGAAGTGGCAGAGGCCAAGTTGTTTATTACTATTGTAGCAAAAGGTTTCGACAGACATGGCAGTTGGTTCTTCGATAGAGAAGAGGATAGGGAAGGAAAAGAGGGGTATTTTGAGTCATTTAACCACTTTATTTTTATTTTAGTATTATTTATTTTTTGTGATTCCATCTTTTTTTCCAAGCAAATCAAACATACATTTTAAAGCTCATTCCCACTTTTATTCACATTCATATTCCAATTTTTATTCTAATAAAAGTCATTGTGTGTTAAACAGGACCTATAAATATAGTGCAAACTGTGGCTTTTATGGGTGTGGTTCTATAGAATGGATATTTCATAATGAATGTCAGGATAATCTATAGAAATCAGTCCCTAGTTATTGATTTCAATGGAGAAATTACTAAAAACTCTCCTTTTTATTAGGGAACAAGGCTTAGTGGATGATTTCTATCTACATTCTCTACAAATTGTGGTTCCCAGAGAAGATTATGGTTAAAGCATCAGACTCTCCGTCGGCCCAGAAAACAAAAAAGCATAACATTGTCTAACGTATGCCTCATGTGTCCTTGTCAGCATCTACAGATCCAAAATTACCAATCACCTCAGGATATATATCGGCCTTAATGCCAAGTAATAATCCTTTCATTAATTTCTGAAATCATAGGAATCGATGGATCTGATTGAGCAAAGTGCAGGGAGTGCGGCAAAAAAAATAAAAATAAAATAAACCAAGGGGACCAAAATCAAAACCCACTAAAACTATAGGAACCGAAAGCTTATCTTTGAAAAACCACATGAAGAAATTAAAATAATTAAGTAAATAGTAAAATATTGAACATCATGATACACGCACACAATAATTAAGATAATAAGATAGTGATTATCATCCGTTCATTATTTCCTTTTATATTTTCATTTTGTTTTTGCATTTTGGTTTTCAAATTAAGGGCATTTCTTTATTTTTAGGATTAAGATGAATTTATTATCAAGAATTATATATATATATATTTTATGTACTTGTATTCTAAAATTTAAAAAATTATCATACAATACCATATTGTCGCTTTTACATATCAACACTATATAGATCAAGAATTATATATGTGTGTGTAATATTTGTATTGTCACTTCCCTATTTGGTTTAAAAGATTTGGAAAGGTGAAAAATTTTTTCATTTCATTTTTTTTAAACCAAATAAAAGGGAGGGAATATTTTCCTTATTATACCCTCTCTTCCCTATTGTCCAAAGATGGAAGAAAAATTTTTTTTTTCTCTCATTTTGATTAGCGAGAAAAGAAAAATTGAAAATTTTTCCTCCTTTCCAATTCTCCCAAAACACATGGAGGGCAGAGGACAACTAAGCATGAAGAATATACCAGGCTGGTTATCACATCACATGGTATTCTTAATTATTGAAAGAAAAACTGAATGGAATTTCAAATGACAAAAGCGACCTTGAATTTAAGAAATGGATTCTTTTCTCGTTTTCTCTCAGACTTTACTTCTGTACTGCATATCACCGTGCACAGCAGTGATACGCAAAGAGAGAAAGAGAGGAGGGAAGGGCATGACCACCGGTGTGGGCTCTACACGGGTGGGACCCACCCACCCCTCTCTTCTCTCTTGCTCTATCTGCACAGTAGAGAAGGGAGGTCCCTTTCTCTTACTCTATACAATAAGGCTTCAGGCTTCCTCCTTCCCCCTATATAAGTATTAAAATAAATTATTTTGCCTAATTTTCCAAAACAGAGAAATATTAACCACATTTTCGAGGCTAGATCAATTGTCTTATATGAAACCTTTGTTTTTCTTTTTAACCGCCATTGTCTTATATGAATCTTGAAAAAAATGTTGTTCTTTTGATACTCAAAATATATGGACAAATCATATCAATTAACAGCCTAATTTATCAATCTTCCAAGAATTCAATCGTTAAATTTCTCATCAAGTAATCATACACCTAACAGCAGGAAAAAAGCAACTGAGCACCCTCAAGCACCAGAGTAAAATTTATTCAAAGTGCTATGAGTACACAGATACAAAAATCCTTCAACCTCGATTGCAAGTAACAGCAAAATTGCTTGGTTAATTGCCTTATGCAATCATCAATCGCCAGCATACAAGCATACAACTTCCCTATTTTCTCTTGACTTCAAGTTGAAACCAATACTTATTTTAACATCCTACGGTCAAACTTACTTCTAATGGCCTCCCAAAAGGCAGGTATTGCTATGTCATCAGGCACTTCCTTAAATGATGGGAGATAGTTTACATCCACAATTACATGGTCATGAGTCCCTTCCTGAACAACAACATCAAATCCAAAGATTGTAAGTTGAAGCCTTTTCCTAAGCCAATTTGCAGCATCTGTGACTAGTTTCAGGTCAATGGATTCATTAGTTCTCGTAGGGCAGTCACTAACTCCAGAATTCTGGATGCTATCATCAGTAGGGAGTGACTTCAGGCTATCAAATTCAAGAGGTTTAGGGTCACTGCTATCAAATGATTTCATCAGGATATTAGCATTTGGTATTGACTTTTTGACAGCATAGAAAATTTTCTCACCCAAGACATAGAATTTGTACAAAGTGGATGAATGATCCACGTATTCCTGAATAATTGCCGGTAGGGGAACACCTAAACTCTTTAAATCGTCAGCTCTGAAAATAATTGCCATCTTATGTGCATCATTGACACCACAAGCAACTTTTGGTTTCACGATGCATGGTAGAGACAAGCTAGCTTTTCCCAATTCAGTCACCAAATTAAGGTCGTCGAAATGATCAACCTTGAGAAAATGAGCCCCTCTGATCATGTAGCTGCTTTCAGTGTTGAGTTCTACCAAGCCAAGCAAAATTTTCTGAATTTCTAGCCGATCCAGTAAAGGATATATGTTAATCAGTGGGTCAATCACACAACAATCCTGGTAATGTTCGAAATATTTTTGTAGTTCTTGCATGCTCTGGGTAAAAGTGATGTTGTCATCTTTAATGGACAATATTTCATCAGTGGCTTTATGGAGAACTATGTCAACTTCCTTCATTTGAGATGATAAAGGTAAATCAGATATGAGAGGCATAAAGATCAACCCATTTTGTGTAGGACATAAAGGAAATGCACCCCTCTTTGCAAAATCTTCCACACGAGAAGGCTTCATTTTATATCCCACAGTCACGGCATTAAGTCCAATCGACCTTTTATTTAAGTGGCATATAGTCAACGGCAACTCTTCTAACTTTTTAATCTGATGTGTGTTTGGTGAGTCACATGAACTTTCACCTCCAACATTAAGAAAAACAACCACCCAACTGGAATTGCTTAATTTAGGCAAGACTCCTTTCTTATTAGAAACTAAATAGACAATACAGCCATCAATATCACCCCAGATGGGCATAGGCTCACATGCAGGGTCATTCAAGATAAAGAAATCAATTGGGTACAAACTTGTCATTCTTTTGAGATGACTGACCTTGGGTTCTGGAAGATCCACACTATAAGATATCCCAATGTGGATTTTGGATAGGAAGATCACGTGAAGTAAAGACTCAGCTCCAGGTCGTAGAAAAGATGCATTTTTATCATCAGCATCTTCAGCCCAGAGTGCTGATTCATCAAATATCACCCCCCTCACTACAATCATCTCTGGGAGGGGATGCAATACAGTGAAAAATACAACTGTTATCACAACATTTTCAAGTAACAAATTCAGAAAGTCAGGTAATACGAATATCATTCACAATTTATTTATATCAAGTCTGAAATCAGATTATCAATTGAGGTTGATAACTGTCAACTATTACAACTATTCAGAAGCAAAATATTCAAGCAGGTATTGGAGAGGTACAAGTTATGAATGATTCAAACGATTATTCTCTGCATTACCAATCAAGAGAGCAAATGTCTATTGCCACATCTCATTAGTTTCATCAATGTCAAAAGCATACAGAAGCGCAATCCTTCCAGATGATGTTACTTTAAAAAAAAAAAGTTCTTGCAAAAAACAGGGAACCATCTGATCTGAATAATTTCTTCCATAGGTTCATTTTAAGAATTTCTTCTTCCAGATGATTCTTCTTCAAAATGATGATTGGGATTAAGTCACAACGTCAACCCCCAGATTTTCAAAACTCTTTCCTTTTTTTTATTTGCGAAAAATATATTACAAAAACAATCCCGATATTCAAAGTTATACCCAACTTTTAACAGTTTCAGATGTTAAACCCAACTTTTAACAATTTCAGATTGGGATTGAGAAAAAGGGCACACCTGAAATAGATGACTAGCGACGCAGATATCAGCAACACGGCGGGTAATAATATCACAAAGCAGTGATAGCCAAGCTCACAATTTTATATCATGTAATGCCTTCAATCTTCGCCTTTATTCTCCCCCCTTTATCCTGCTTCCACGAGTCATCCATCGTTGCCTCGCTGGGCCGAGGAAATCACCATGGGCACAGCTTCACTTTATTTTTGTTTATTTTTCACGGTACGATAATGAATTTACTCAAAAGCCCCTTCGTTCTTGTTAAAATAACGAGAGGAAGACACTGAGCCCACGTGTGCTTGGCACCTGGGTTCATTGTCTTCGCCTCGGGAAAATTGACCATGATCCCATCTCAGCGCGTGAGTCTCATCGCCGATCGTAGTCTCGCAAATTTCTGTAAGAAGTCGAATCCTATTGGCTAGACGGGGTAATCGGGCTCCATACTCGCGTGTACGAAACGACATTCCTCCATTTGTCTTTATTATATAGTTTATGATTTATGATATGTATGTTCTACTATCTTTGGCAAAAAAAAAAAAAATTGTTCTACTATCTTATTAGTCATTTATTCATTTCGCAGAAAAAAAATATGATTGTCGATTCCGGTGACGAAAGAATAGAAACAGTAAAGTTCTTCCTGAATGCTCTGCGATTGTGCTGGGTTTGGGGGTTTGTGTGATACCGAATTCCTCTGAAGGCGTACTGTTTTGCTTCTATTGAAGTTCATATTTTTCTGGACTTGAGATGGGTTTGTGGGAAGCTTTCCTCAATTGGTTACGGAGGTAAAAGTTGCTTCTTTTGCTACTTGTTTGGAAGCTGAGAAAGTGTGGGGAAACCATATAAGTTTGAATGCTGAATTTAACAATTTTCTTTCTAAAGAGCTCAGAATTTTGATTTCGCTAACCTTTTAACGTCCTAATTTTATTATCTTTTTTCCTTTTTTCGAATGATCCTCTGCTTAGTGTTTTTATTTTTTTTTTTGAAGGCCAAGATATTGAATGAAATCCATGGACTACGAGAATAACTAACTTTTGATACTTTCAATCCAAAATAGGAGGAATATAATATGTGGTTATTGCTGCGAGTTTGTTCTGAATTTTTTTTTAGCTATTATTTGAAAAGCTTTTCATTATATTTGATTTGAGCTAGAAGATTGTAAATTTAGTAATCGGCCTACATAAGTGGACTTTGGACATAATTGCTATATATAGTAAAATTTCTTACTGAGGATTTTTATCTAATTAAAAAAAAAAGCATAAAATTTATTCTGTTTTATAGTGTCCTTGTGAACTTGATGATGTAACTTTGTGGAACTGGTGTCTCATGGTATCTATCCTATTTTTTTATGAAGGGAATATAGTTATTACAATTATAAATTGTGATTGTTTTTGCAGTAATTGTGGCAAAATGCAAGAAATCCTATAAAATAACTATTGCGGACCATAAACACACTCATTGCTGGTGCAAATCCTTCCATAACATCAATATCACCAAAGCTATAGCAATTTTGGATTAGAAAATGGAGTTACATAAGATTAGCAGTGGACTGAGAAATGGGGTCAAATCTCTGTCCTTCTTATGTTTGTGGGGGTTAGTTAAAAAAATTAACTATGTCCAAGATTGTTTCTCTTGCTTCTTTAACGTTAGAATCCCTTTTAGTTTACAGTTTGGACAAATGGAAAGCTGATTTGGAGACTCTGGGTTATTTGATGTTGTCTTGTTTTTGCATATTCGTTATTGGAAAACTGAGCTGCAGTGCAGCCTTCAATTATGTGCAAGAGTTAGTTGTTTTTACTCCAGTTGCTAATTTTTTTCAGTACACCCTATTAAGCTAGTAGAATGATTTGCTAGGACATACTTGATGTATATATTTCTTAGCTGTTTAATCTAAATTGAAATGTTTGCTGTAAATATTTCTGTTTTAGCTAACGCAAGAGAGTTAAGCTGCCTTCTACAGCGTATCTTACAAATATTAATTCTTTCTTTCTTTTTTCTTTATGGTAGTCTCTTTTTTAAGCAAGAAATGGAGCTATCTTTGATTGGCCTTCAGAATGCTGGAAAAACTTCACTTGTTAATGCCATTGCGGTATGTAAATGTCATCATACTTACTGGACCAGTAATTTTCTATACTGTTTCATCCTTTTTTTATAAGATGCTGATGCTGATACTGAATTTGTGTTTCGTTCTGTTGAAGACTGGTGGATATAGTGAGGATATGATCCCCACGGTATGTCAGCTTTCATCAACTGTAATCTAATGCTTATAAGCTTATAACTTTACTACTGGCAGAATCACAAGCTTCTTGCAGATGGCTATTTAACTTCTCTGAGATTTACTTGGAAATTTTTGTTTATCTATAGGTAGGATTTAATATGAGAAAGGTAACTAAAGGCAATGTGACGATAAAGTTATGGGATCTTGGAGGTCAACCAAGGTTTCGCAGTATGTGGGAGAGATACTGCCGCGCCGTATCAGTTATTGTGTATGCCCTTTAATCATTGCATCAATTGCTGAGAATTTTGTCTTTTCTCATTTAATGAAAAGCTTCATATACATTGCTCATAGTAAGATGTGAAGGCCCATTCTCTATACCTGTTAGGTCCAATGTTTTCTATTGTAGATTGTCGTATTTTGGTCTAAAGAAGACGAACAATTTCAAATTTGACTACAGAATTGAATTAATGCTTGAATGTTACTTGTTTGAACAATTGGTTTAGAATTGTTTCTTTATCAATAAATGTATATTTTCTATCTCTGAAATATTTGAGGGCTTATTCATTTTAACATGCTAAGGTCCTATCCTATGAAGAACCCTATTGCAGATTTTTTTGCATTCTGAACGATTCTAGATAGAGAATACAGTCTTAAAACTTGAAGTTGATTCTTAGACATGGTGAACTTCTTATTATATGAGGTTCTTGATTCATCTACCTGTATGTTAGAGTTGAGACAAAGGCAAAGCTGATGGTTGCTGTGTCTTAACTACACCCTTTTACTGTTCCAGACAGTGCCTCGGCTAATAAATATTAGTTTATTAAAATAATACTTGATCATTATGATTTAAAGTTCAGTGATTCTGATATGTGAGTGTTAATTGTAAAGGATTTAGTTAGTACTGTCACAACTAACTGGCTTTGGAGTTTATGAATAGCTGTTAGATAGTGATGGGAAGGACTGTTGTTGACTGTTGAAGAACGTCAATTCCCTCTCCCTCCCTCTCCCTCCCTTTTCTTTCTCAATTCTCATACCAAATTCTTGGCAGGATTTTAACATTATGATAATTCCATACAATGTTCTTTTTTTTTTTTTGGGTCAATTTAGCAAGTCCTTAACAAAAATCCATTGGAGCAATACCTTCCTTCACTCTTCTTTTGATCAGCTTCTTTCCTTTTCTTTGTTACATAGCAGGTCCTTGACCTGATGAGTAGAAGAAGGGTAACAGGTAGGGATTGGCTAATCAGTTCATTTACTTTTGATCTCTTTTAGTATGGCATTCTTTGTTTGCTTCTTTCACTCTCAAAGACACCTGTTGCTCTTCATATGCATTGAGACTTCAGAACTACCTTGTCAAGTGGCATATACTACATATAAGACATGGTAGAAGTTGCATTTCTTTGGCCATCTGTCAGTCAATCTGTTACAACTGATTTTCTGAAAAATATAAACAATTATGTTCTTTTGTGTATCATTTACTAATTCAAGAACTATGAGCATGTTTGGCTGCATGCAAATTGATGTAATGTAATGTAAAATCTTTTACATTACATCAATTTGTGCATTTTTTTGCCTCACCACCCCTTACCTAAGTGAATCCCTGTTACCACGAATCGTGCAATCCCTATTACCTTTAAAAACCTCATGAATCACCATTGCATTAATGTAATCCAGGTCAAATGTCAAAAATGCCCTCATGTCCTTCATCGTTCTTCCTACACCACCTCCCTCATCGTTCTCCATCTGCACCATTTGTTAAATGGTGTAAAAACTAAAAATTGGTTAGGGCATTTTATTTAAAAACAAAATATAAAACAGTTTATATGATGCACCAAACAAAATTTAGTAATAATCATTACATCACATTGCATTACCCTACATTGCATTCCTCTACATTCTATCTCTACAAGTAACCAAATGGCCCTGCTTTATTTTTCACATGAAATATAAAATAGCATTTCAATTGAGGTTGTTGCAAATTACTTCCAGAAGTGACCCCTTCATGCCTTTGATGGAAGGGTCTCAACTTCTCCATTTATTTGTTTTGATCCAAGACCAGCTTACCATAAACATTATACCTCGTTTTTCTTGTTCTTGTTATCATGGAATTTCATTTTAATTTCTTGTGCTAAAAGATTATATTAAGGTACAATCATTCATTAACATTTTATGTTGCAGTTATGTTGTTGATGCAGCTGATCACGACAATTTGCCTGTCTCTAAAAGTGAACTTCATGACTTGTTGGGCAAGCCTTCTTTAAATGGCATTCCCGTGCTGGTGGTGGGTAATAAGATTGACAAACCAGAAGCTTTGTCTAAGGAAGGTCTGACAGAACAAATGTAAGTCTTGCACTCTCATGTTTAGATATTTTACAATAAAGTGCAATCAGCTCAGTACATATGTCAGAAATATTTCTCATTCATTTTCATTGCAACAAAGTACAAATTGTGAGAAAAATTATTTCTTGTTAAACTCAGCTCTTAAATCACTATCTGTATTAGTTCTTTTGGTATGGTGAGGATAGCATTTAAGTAGTGCATTGCATTCTGCGAAAAATAACAGTTTTTTAAGAGGTTTGTGTGCTTTTTCTGGTTCTGCAAAAGATTGATGTTTGTTCAACATTTATAGGGGTCTAAAATCTCTTACCAATCGAGAAGTTTATTGTTTCATGGTTTCCTGCAAAAACTCCACCAACATTGACACAGTTGTTGATTGGCTCGTTAAGCATTCAAAATCCAAGAAATGAGGCTTGAGTTCTGAGTGTGAACTATTGGTTGAAGTAAGTGCTGTTTGTGTGACAATTCCTTTTCATTTTTCTGACGGCTTTTATTAAAATGAGCATTGTGTGGCTTGGCCGATGTTAATGTCTATTTCATGTATAAACTGTGTATTAGTTATAATGTATGTAAATTGCCACTGCTACATGTGATGGATTTGAGTAAATAAAAGTTGGGTTTGTGACTTTGTGTATATTTTGGAAGATCAGTTTTTAAGGTTGCTAGGAATTCTCCAAATTTGAGGGCTTCTAATTTTATTATAATGCCTAATCAGAGCAAATGGATCTCATGTTTAACAAATTTGTCTTGTAAAATTTATAATACAATTAAGAAATGAAAAGGATGGATCTCATGTTTAACGAATCTGTCTTCTAAAATTTATAATACAATGAGAAATGAAAAGGGACATTCCAAGAATCGAAATTAGAACCTCTCACACCTAAAGCCTGAATCATAGCAGTGGATCAAATGCCCTTGTTGCAATGTTTTGGGTGAGTGATAGTTGTGTTTGTTTTGGAAGATTGTTTTAGGTTGCCTCCAAACTTCCATATTCTGACTTCCATTTTTTTTATTATGCCTTGTCAGTTGAAAACGACCATATGTGGAAAACATTTCAAAGACCAAACTTGTCAACTGAAATACAGCAACAACAACAGTAATAATAAAAGGGCATTCCAGGAATCAAACTTGGGACCTCTCACACCCAAAGAGAGAATCATACCACTAGACCAAATGCCCTAATTGATATCTGCAAGGATTACTAAAAGATCTTCTGTATTGTTCTTGATACCTGGAAATTCATATAGATGCCTTAAATTTACCAAAATCCCTTGCCTGAATGCACAATTTTCCTTTTCTTCTTAATTTGGGCCCAATAGTCTCTTGTACAACATCTTCCTGAAGCTAATTTGTTTTCTGGGGAAGAGATACTTAGGGCCTATTTGACAGCTGTTTCCAAAACAGTTTTTTTATTTTCGAAAATAGAAAAACAAAAAAACTTGTTTGGTAAACCTGTTTTTTATAAAATGTTTTAGAAAACAGAAAAATAAAAGAACAGAGAACTCAGAACATCTTTAAGGTGTTTTGTAGTTTTTGTTCTATAAAACACAAGAAAAGGTGAAAAATACCCACCTCATTAATGGTAAAGTTATAAATTTTGAATAACTCATTTAACACTTACTAGTTATGATTTTGGTAACAATTATTCAAACAGATTTTTTTATTTTCTTGTTTCCAAAACTTTTCTCGAAAACAGTTTTACAAAACTATTTTGAAAACAATAAAATAAAAAATACTGTCAAATAGGCCCTTACTTTCTGTTGTCTGTTTTTAAAGCCAATTTACCTCAGCAGCTTCCGACATTCTTAGCCAAAACATTAAAAACCCAAATCTTGCTTGAGAATACTTTGTTAATAATAAAAAATTTAGAGATTTCATGGAAAGGGGCATTTTGAGAAATGAACTTGGGACCTCTTGGACCGTAAGCAACAATCATAAAACTAGACCACATGCCTTTGTTGATATCTTCAAGGCTGACTCAGGTTTTCTCTATTGTTCTATGAAATTTGAACGATTTATTTAGATGCCTCATATTGACTAGAGTTGATTATCTCTTCAATTATTTAGAAGCTTACCTATTTGGTGCTAAGTTTTTCAAGTTAGTTTGGGTCAGCAGATTCTGACTTTCTTAGATAAAACAGAATACTTAAGTCAGTTATATCTAATATATTTATCAATTGTCTAAAATTCAATATGGGGATGATTCTGCAGTCTGCATTAGTATTCGGAAGCTGCCCTGATGTTTTTTTGAATTCAGCAAAAGATTGACAAGGCTCTTTCATGCAAGTGTCAATTGTCTGTTTCCAGATGTTACAGCTTGTAAATGCTTTATTTGTTGTAATAAACTAAGGGATTTGACACTGGAACTTGTCTGTTTACAAGATTTGTATTATGGTTCGCGTTGACCTATTCCATATAATGATTAAGGTTGGTTTTGACATTTTCCCTGTAAAGATTCTGGTTTTCCTGCAAGGGATAAAAACTTAGAAATGAAAATTACAAGAGGGGCATTCCGAGAATCAAACTTGGGACCTCTTGCTCCCAAAGCGAGAATCATACCACCAGACCAAATGCCCTGGTTGATTACTTAGAGGATTACTAAAAGATCTTCTTATTGTTCCATGGAGCTTGGGAATTTGCTTAGATGCCTTATATTGACCAAAACTGCTTATCGGAATGCAAAATTTTTCTTTTCTTCTTCAATTGTGCCCAAGAATATTTTGTTCAATGCCTCGTTCTTGAAGATAGAATCTTTTTTTTTCTTTTTTTTTTTTGTATGAAGAGATTCTTATTTGTTGCTCTGTTTTTAAAACCAATTTAACTCAGTGGGTTCTGACTTTCTTAACCGAATGGTAAACTTCTCTTTTATCCATCTTCACTTTCCAGATCTTGCATGTGAATACTTTGTTAATCATTAAAAACTCTCAGACTTCATTAAAAGGGGGCATTCTGAGAATTGAACCCGGGACCTCTTGCACTCTAAGTGAGAATCATACCACTAGATCAAATGCCCTGGTTGATTGCTTAGTGGATTACTAAAAGATCTTCTTACTTTACCATTGAAACTGGGTAATTTGCTTAGATGCTTTCCAAAACTGCTGACCTGAAGACAAAATTTTTTCTTCTTCAGTTGTGCCAAAGGATTTTTAGTTCAATGCCTCCTTCTTGAAGCTGTTTTTTTTTTGGGAAGAAGAAGAGATACTTGTTGCTTTGTTTTTGAAACCAATTTAACTCTGCAGTGTCTGACTTTCTTAGCCAAAACACAAGCTTCTCTTTTATTACTCTTCACTTTTCAGATCTTGCATTTGAATGCTTTTTTAATCACAAAAGACTCATTTCATGAAAGGGGGCATTCCAAGAATTAATGATGCAGAAAAGATAATTAGATTATCATAAAATAATTAGAATTTTAAATAATTATTAGGTTATTTAGATTTAATTTATTTTGAATTTATTTTATCTTTTAAAATTTGATTATCTTGTTTAGATTTATCTTTATCTTATATTTTAGGATATAATTTAGTTTATTATTTATCTTTTGTTTATATTTAAATTATTTTATCCTTTTAGGATTCTAGTTTGATTAAGATTTGAGATTTATAAATAAGTCTTAGGACCCCTCATTGTATCTTAGCTATTTCTTTATTGATTGAATATTATTTAAGAATTGTTCAGTGAATTTCCTTTGCTCTTTAATTTTCTCCTTTTCTCATCTATCTTCTACCTTTCTCCTATCCCATCTTACATCAATTGAATATGGGACCTCTCGCCCCCTAAGCGAGAATCATACCACTAGACCAAATGCCCTTGTTGATATCTTCTAGGCTGACTCAGATTTTCACAAGTGTTCCATGAAATTTGAGAATTTATTTAGATGTCTCACATTTAATAGAGTTTCCTGTCTCTTCAATCATTTGCTGATTCTAAAATGTTTGAGATGCTTACTTATTTGCTGCTAGGTTCTTCAAACTAGTTTAGGTCAGCAGGTTGTGACTTTCTTAGGTGAAACAGAAACATCTACGCTATCAGATTTTATGTCCCAATGCTTCTTTAGGCTTGGCACTTGAGTTCTTAAGTCGATTAAATCTAACAGATTTGTCAATTGTCCAATGTTCAGTATGGGAATGATTCTGCCATCTGCGTTGGTATTCAGATGCTGCTCCTAATGTTTTTGGAACTTAGCTGAAAGAATTGACAAGGCTCTTTCAAGCAAACCTCATTCTTCAATTTCTAGATCTTACAGCATGTGAATACTTTATTAGTTTTAAGTTTCACTCGTCACTTTCTAGATCTTACAACATGTGAATGATTTGTTAGTTGTAATAAACCAGATATTTGAATATTACAAAAGGGGCATTCCGAGAATTGAACTCAGGACCTCTCGCACCCAAAGCGAGAATCATACCACTAGACCAAATGCCCAGGTTGATATATTGAAGGATTACTGAAAGATCTTAAGTATTGTTCCATGAAACTTGAGAATTGTTTAGATACCTTGCATTAACCAAACCTGCTTAGTTGAATAGATGATTTTTCAGTTCTTTAATTGTGCCCAAGCTTCATTGGTGCAACAACACCTTTCTTACGCTAATATGATTGCTGAAATCCTTTATTTTTTCACTCCTCGATTTATGAAACCAATCCAGCTTAGCTGGTTCTGACTTTCATAACCAAAACACAGGACTCTGCATTATCATTCTTCATTTTCTAGATCTTACATTTCATTACTTTATTAGCCATAAGAAAAGCTTACAGACTTCATAATGAGGGATACTAACAATTGAAACGTGGACCTTTCACACCCTAAGCAAGAATGATACCACTCAATCAAATGCCCTTGGTGATATCTTGAAGGCTGATTCAACGAGTTTCTCTGGTGTTCCATGAATTTGGGAATTTGTTTAGATGCCTCTAATTGACTGAATTAGCTGATTTTATGTCCCAATGCTTCTTAAGGCTAGTCAATCAAATACTTAAGTCAGCTATATCTAATAGATTTGGCAGTTGTCCAAAGTTCAATATGGGGACGATTCTGCAATTTGCATTGTTATTCAGATGCTGACCGAGATGCTTTTTTTTTCTCTTTTTTTTTAGTTCAGCTAACAGAATTGACAAGGATCTTGCAAGCAAGCCTTCCTTGTCATTTTCCAGATCTAAGAGATTTGACACTGCAACTTCTGTGTTTATAAGATTTGTATTAAGAATGGTGTTGTCTTTTCCTTGTAAAGATTCTGGTTTTGCTTGAAGGGATTAAAAATAAAAATTGAAAATTACTAAAGGGGCATTCCAAGAATCAAACTCTGGACCTCTCGCACCCAAAGCGAGAATCATACCACTAGACCAAATGCCCTTGTTTATATCTTCAAAAATTACTAAAAGATCTTCTCCATCGTCCCATCAAACTTGGGGATTTTTTTATTCCTTATGTTGACCAAAATTGCTTACTTGAATGGACATCTTTGCTGTTCATCAATTGTGCTCAAGAATTTGTTGTGTAGCAACTCCTTCCTGATGCTAATATGTTTTCTGTGTTAGACAAACTCTCTTTTTTGCTGCTCAGTATTTAAAACCAATTTCATTTAACTCAGAAGTCTCCGAGTCTGACCTTCTTAGCCTAAACACAAGCTTCTCTTTCATCACTCTTCACTTTTGAGATCTTGCATGTGTGAATACATTGCTAATCATAAAAAACTTGATTTCATAAAAGAAGGATTAGAATTGAATACTGTAGCTTGTCTTTTTACAGGAATCATATCACTAGACCAAAGGCCTTTGTTGATATCTTAAAGTCTGACTAACATTGCTTATCTCGTCAATTATTTGCTGAAGCTTCAGTGTTTGCAATGCTTACTTATTTGCTGCTAGTTTCTTTAAATTAATTTAGCACTGCAGGATCTGACCTTAGGCAAAATAGAAACATCTCCATTGCATGATTTTATTTCCCAATGCTTCTTTTGGCTTGGCACTGAAATACTTAAGGCATTTATATATAATAGATTTTTCACTTGTCCAGAGTTCAATAGGAGGATGTTTCTACAATTCACATGGGTATGCAGATGCTGCTCTGATGCTTTTTTTCTAATTCAGCTAAGAGAATTAATAAGGCTCTTTCAAGCAAGCCTTCCTCGTTATTTTTCAAGACTTTATAATACTTAAGCAGTTGCAAAAGCTAAGAGATTTGAGACTGCAACTTGTCTGTTTTTGATAATTGTGTCAAGATTGATTTTGACCTTTTCCTTTTAAAGATTCTGGTTTTGCTGCAAGTGATTAAAACAAAAATTGAGAATTACAGAAGGGGCATTGGAATCGAACTCGGGAGCTCTCGCACCCAAAGCGAGAATCATACCACTAGACCAAATGCCCAAGTTGATGACTACAAGAATTATTAAAATATCTTCTGTATTGTTCCATGAAACTTGGAAATTGGTTTAGATGCATTACATTGACTAAATTTGCTTCCTTGAATAGTCTATTTTTCTGTTCTTCAATTTTGCCCAATAATCATTTGTGCAGCAACTCCTTCCTGAAGCTAATGTGTTTTCTGGGGAAGAGATACTTATTTACTGCTCAGTTTCTAAAACCAATTTAACTCAGCAGGTTCTGACTTTTGTAGCCAAAACACGGGCTTCTCTTCTATTACTCTTCACTTTCCAGATCTTAGCTTGCGTGTGAATACTTTGTTTTAATGCTTAGTTTTTCAATTTAAAAAAAAACAAAAGAACTCATATTTCATAAAAAGGGGCATTCTGAGAATTGAACTTGGGACCTCATGCACCCTAGGCAAGAATCATACCACTAAATCAACTGCCATTGTTCATATCTTCTAGGCTGACTCACATTGACTAGAGTTGCTTGTCTTTTCAATTATTTGCTGATGCTTAAAAGGTTTTATGGGGTAGAGATGCCTATTTGCCCCGAGATTCTTCCAACTAATTTAGCTCAGTAAGTTCTGTTTTTCTTAGGCAAAACAGAAATATCTACATTATCAGATTTATGCTTTATTGTTTCTGTAGGCTTGGCACTGAAATACTTGAGTCACTTATATCTAATTGATTTATCACTTGTCCAAAGTTCAATATGGGGATGGTTCTGCAATCTGCATTGGTATTCAGATGCTGCCCCTGTTTCTTTTTTTTTTTTTTTAAGGCTTTGTCTTAATTTTCCAGATCTTACAACATGTTAATACTTTTTTAGTTGTAATAAACTAAGAATTTTCACACTGCAACCTGTCTGTTGACAAGATTTAGGTCAAGGTTGGTGTTGACCTTTTCCTTGTGGGGAAAAGGCAATTGAGAACCTGTGATAAAAAATATTTGCAAATCAAGATTTCCAGTTGGAAATTTAGTTTGCCTCACTTGAAAATTCAGTTCATGTGATTTGGAAATTTTCTAATGGAATCCTGGTTGGGAAATATTTTTACTCCTAGGTCCTCACTTGTCTTTTTCCCTTTCCTTGTAAAGATTCTGATTTTGCTGCAAGAGATAAAAAAATTGAATTTACAAAAGGGGCATTCCGAGAATCGAACTCGGGACCTCTCGCACCCAAAGCGAGAATCATACCACTAGACCAAATGCCCTTGTTGATATTTTAAAGGATCACTAAAAGATCTTCAGATTGTTAACTCGGGAATTATCCTAGATTCCTTCCATTGACTAAAATTGCATTCCTGAATAGACAACTTTGTACTTCAAGTGTGCCCCAAGCTTCACTGGTGCAATCAACCCCTTCCTTCCTGAAGCTAATTTGATTGTTGGGGATGAGTCGCTTATTTGCTGCTCTGTTAAAACCTATATTAAATTAACAGTTTTTGACTTTCTTAATTCTTTGTTTTCCAAATCTTGTATGTGAATACTTTATTAGTCATGAAAAGAATTAAAGAGAAAAAAGAATAAAAATACTCAGATTTCCTATAAGGGGGCATTCTGAGAATTGAACTCAGGACCTCTCGCACCCCAAGCAAGAATCATACTAGTAGACCAAATACCCTCATTGATATCTTCAAGTATTACTAGAAAGCATTTCTTTATTGGCCCATGAAACTTGCGAATTCATTTAGATTTTTATTGACCAAAACTGCTTACCTGAAAAGACAATTTTTCGGCTCCTCTTTAATTTTGCCCAAACTTCATTGGTGCAACAGCTCTTTCCTGGAGCCAATATGATTTCTGGAGCAGTAATGCTTACTTATTTGCAGGTCTGTTCTTTAAACTAATTTACCTTGGTGGATTCTGACTTTACCAAAACACAGGCTTCTCCTTCATCACTATTCATTTTCCATATCTTGCATGTGAATACTCAATTAATTAATCATTAAAAGAAAAAAAATCAGAAATTTCAGAAAGTGGGGCATTCCGAGAATTGAACTCGGGACCTCTCGCACCCTAAGCGAGAATCATACCACTAGACCAAATGCCCTTGTTGATATCTTAAAGTCTGATTCAGAGTTTCTATAGTATTCCATGAAATTTGGGAATTTGTTTAGATGCCTCACATTTACTAAAGTTGCATGCCTCTGCAATTATTTGCTGATGCTTAAATGTTTGAGATGCTTACTTATTTGCTGTGAGGTTCTTCAAACTAATTTAGCTCAGCAGGTTCTGACTCTCTTAGTTAAAACATGCACATCTACAGGAGATCCAAGTTTCATTAGTGCAGATCCCCTGTCCATCTCTATAGATGTGCACATTTCTTCCTGACAGTCTAGATCTGATTATGCAACCCAGATCTTATTGTTTTTTTTTTCAAAGGCTTGGCATTGAAGTACTTAAATCAGTTATACCTAATAGATTTGTCACTTGGCCAAAGTTTTCTATGTGGGGATGATTCTGCAGTCCAGCATTGGTATTCAGATGCTGCCTCTGATGCTTTTTTTTATTTCAGTTAAATGAGTTGACTAGGATCTTTCAAGAAAGCCTTTCTCGTCATTTTCCAGATCTTATAGCATGTGACTACTTTATTGGTTGTAATAAACTAAGAGATTTGACTCTGCAACTTGTCTGTTTAGGAGATTTGTATTAAGGTTGGTGTTGACCTTTTCCTTGTAAAGATTCTGCTTTTGCTGCAAGGAATTATAGATTAAAATTGAAAATTACAAAAGGGGCATTCCGAGAATTGAACTCGGGACCTCTCGCACCCAAAGCGAGAATCATACCACTAGACCAAATGCCCTAATTGATATCAATGTGGATTACCAAAAGGTCTTCAATGTTGTTCCTCTGTTTTGTTTGACTGTATTGTTTCATGAAATTTGGGAATTTGTTTAGATGCCTTGCATTGAGCAAAGCTGCTTAGCTGGGTATGCAATTTTTCTGTTCTTTAATTGTGCCCAACAATCTCTTGTGCAACAGCTCCTTCCTTAATCTAATATGTTTTCTGGGGAAGAGATGCTTCCTTCCTTGCTACTCTGTTTATAAACCAATTTAATGCGGCAGCTTCTGACTTTCTGTACCAAAACACATGCCATGCTTCTCCATTAGCACTCTTCATTTTCCATGTCTTGAATGTGAAATCTACTAAAAAAGTTTTTTCAAAAAATAGTTGACTTAATAAATGGGGGCATTCCGAGAATTGAACTCGGGACCTCTCACACCCGAAGCGAGAATCATACCACTAGACCAGATACCCTTGTCAATGTCTTAAGGACTGCTTGGAAGCATTGCCTTTTAAGTACATGGAACGGAATGAAATTGTTGAGAAAATTAAATTTAAAAAAAAAAGATTTTGTGAATGTAAAATTTGCTTAAATGGCTTGCATTGATCAAAGCTTCTTATCAGAGTAGAAAATTTACAGTCATTATTAAATTACTCGATGAAACAAAAACCGTTCTCTTGATAAGAGAGCTTATTGTGGTTCTGGTAGAGCGTTGCAATTGTTTTAATTTACATTTCGTACTTATATTTACTTATCATTAAAATCATGGTATTAAACACTGGATGGGACAAATAAGAAAAACCAATGAAAACTAACTGAAAACCAGTGAAACAAATCATTTATTATTTGAAAATTAGTTGAATTTTTTATTTTTTTAAATGTTTATTTTTAATTTAAAGGTGAAATAATATTATTTTTTGTATAAATAATATTATATAAACTTTATTATGATATAAAATTATTATAATAATAAATTTACTTAACAAATAATACAATAATAGAAAATTAGTTGACTATTTTATATTTAAAATATAATTGTGGATAAATATTAATTTATCTAAATTTTAATGTTAAGTTATGAAGCCTATTAATAATAGTTCTTTTTTATTTTTATACAATATATAACATATAAAATTAAAAATATATTAATTTTATTACTACCGGTTTGATTACAGATTAACCACAGTTGAACCATTAAACCTTAAATTAATGTCTCAACCGGTTCAATAACTAGTCCAATTTTTAATACCTTGATTGGAATTCCTTCACTAATTTATTTATTTTAGTCTTTAATTTAGACTTCAATTTAATCTCTTAACTTTCAATTTGTGTCATACTTATTGTTTAAATTACTCCATCCGTCCTTTATTATAAGGCAATAGGAGATATTTTATGCATATTAAGAAATATTTATTAGATTCTTAATCTTCTAAAAACAACTAAAATTTCTAATTTTATTCCTACTGATTCCACTCATTTCATTAAATATAGCACAAGTTATAATACTAATAATATAATAAATAATGAATAAAAATGACAAATCAGTACACATTGTCTGATATTGAATCTTCATATTCATATATATCTATATAACATAAATATTTTAAATAGATACGTTTGATTCGTGCTCGAGCCGGATGATGAAAAATTGTCATGTCCAGTTCTTTTGGAGGATGGATCTATAAGAATTCACCTATCCCAATAACAAAAAAACCTGATTTGAATTATCCTATATTAAGAGTTAAATTGACTAAAGGAATGGGTCATAATTATTACGGAGAACCCACATAACCCAATAATCTTTTATATATTTTTTCAATAGTAATTCTAGATACTATTACTTGTAACGTAAGCTTAGCGATTCCAAAATCATCAATGATTGGGAAAGCCACGGGATCCATTTGCAACTCCATTTGGAAATATTATCTGGATGGAATTTCTTTCCCATATTTCAAATACTTCATATAGTGCCCAATAAGTTATCGGGTGTTCTTTTAATGGTTTGGGTACCGGTAGGATTATTAACAATGCCCTTTTGGAACAAGTAAAATCTCTCATACTACCTTATAATATAGAACAAACAGAGCATAATTTTAAGCATGATTTTGAAGCCAGTACCTTTTTTTTTTGTAAATTGTAGGTTTACTTGTGGTAGGAATTATTTGTACTAAAAACAGAGAGAGAGAATGTAATTCAATTTTATCCACTGTTGATGGATATATCAAATGAACAAATTTTAAGAGACAGATGATGAGAGCTCGAGCTCAAGTCTCCCGAGATCATTTATAACAATAAATTATTATTTCAACACAAATCTCAATCTAAAAATGAAAGGTTCGAACTCTATTAAATGTCCAATTTTAAATACAATCACGTAAAGCGAATCACCTGAGAAAGGTATTGAACCTGTAAACCAAAAATGAACTCCGTTGACAATGTCCTAGAAAAACACAGAAAGAAAGAGATTAAGGGAAGCTTTCCCTCATGAAGGTGTCTGTATAAATATGAATTTATTCCCATTCATTTCTTTTCATACATGATACGTCTAGTTTCAAAAATTGGTACATAACACAATGGCAAAGGGCCGATAACCAATAAAAATGAGCTGAAAAAAGTAGCTCTCTCAAGAAACTGCTTGAAATCAAAGAGTTTCAAAGTATCTACAAAAAGAATATCTCCCAGGATTAAAAACCAACAGGATCTTCTGATTAATCCTGCATAAAACCTCATGACATGAAGAACTCCTATATACACACAGTACAATGTGAACAAAATGTCAGCAGATGATAAGTATGTATCTCTCTACCTGTCTACCTGTCAGTCTCACATATCATATTGCGTTGGTTTACTGCTCTTCAAGCCCCCAGTTCCTCAGACTTCCTTCAAGCTCGGGTCATCTGCACATTGGAAAAAGAAATGATCTAAAAGTTAAAGCTCTATTTCATTCATAGAGACAATGAAGCAATGCTGACAGATACCAAAACAAAGCGATAGGGAATCAGGTATAGAGAAGCGATAATTAACTTGAATTCAAAATTATAGCCTTGGGCTATAATTAATCCACAACACAAGGCAAGAATGGAAAACAAAAGAAACAGATAGAAGAAGAAAAAATATGGGAGGTGGAATTACAGGAAAGAAATATTACCATATTTCCGGTGTTTCTCCCTTTCGGTGTTTTCATGGCAGCTTCAGCATCAGCTTGTGCTGCCTCTGCATCAGCTTCTGCTGCCTCTGCCTCCCTTGCAGCCTCTTCAGCTTCTGTCATGGCAGCTTCTGCTTCTGCAACTGCTCGAGCAGCAACTGCAGCTGCCTCTGTAGAAGTCATAGATCTCATCCTGGCCAATTCTAAATCTATCTGAGACTTCGTAAGGACATTAGCCTCACTGTTATTAAATCTCACAGAGAATCTCTGCCTTCCATCTAATAATATGGATGGGTTTCTTCTTCTATCTGAACACAATGGAGGAGGTGCAATCCTATACTTGCGTTTTACCTGTTACAACAAATTGATCCCATAATCAAGATCTCAAGCTTCAGAACATTGCACTGAAATCATGTAAACCATGTTCCACAGCAATTACCCATGCTATAGTATACCTTGATCAGCTTTCTACTGGTTGTCAAATGCTTCAGTTTCGCTGCCAATAACCTTTTGAAGTCTGAAGGTGCCCAATATTGGTCCTACAGTTCAAGATGCCAAAAATTCGACGAAGTTGAAAACAAGAATATAATAACCCTTGTGCAAAATAACATACCAGAAAAACAATGTCATCCATTGTAATTGATCCATTGAAATAGCACCATGCCGTGAAGTGCCATTTCATTACCATTTAGTATCATAGAGAAATAAATCAATGTTTTCTAAACGCATGAAAAGATTAATAAGTTAAAAGTGTTAAGGAAAAAAGGCTGAGTCAGCTAGGGAATAAAGAGATCATTTAAGCATGAAATTCCAACTTCTAAATATCTGAATGCTATTAAATCCATGCTTTTAAGGAGATCTCGGTCATTGGAATCCTACTTCAACTGATCTCATAGACCTAACTGTGTCAAAGCACATCATCAAAACTTCCAAACAGGAGTTTGGCAGCAGTTTGATCAGCAAAGCATGTCATTGTCAAGTATAGTATAACACGTCATCCTAGAGTACTGGTAAGTTTTGCATCCAACGATGGACTGTCACAATGTCAACATCGTATTTGGAGCTAATGATACTAATTCCACATATCATAAATATTTCAAAGATAACAGTATTAAAGATGGAATTCAAAGCTCAACTGAGGAAACAAAAGATAGTCCTACTCTTCTACAATCAAAGAAGTCTACCTAGAAAATCTTCCAAAGGATGGAATGATTTGCAACAGAAAAAAGTTAGATTTCAAATTTGAACTTATACCTATTTCCTTTCAACTGAAGAAACGTAGATGGTACTATACCTCTATGTATGCAGCAATAGCTGTCTTTTTTGAACCACCAGGCTCCTTCAAGCTAGCTATTGCTTCTATTATTTGGCTATCCAATCTGTATGATACAAGCCTCATATGAGATGATGACAAAAACAAAATTTCAAAAGAAAAAAATGTATATATCCAAGGCTTCCAATCATACATTCAAAGTAGACTAACTTATAATCATCACTAATTTGTGAAATTGTAAAGCTTCTAGCAGATAATCAATTAGAGCCGGATTTCCCTCAAGTTTTATGATGAGAGAGTGCAACGGAAAAAGATTAAGAACCATTTTTCACATTAATGTATTTTGAAATGAATACTTATGAAACTTATCACATTGATGCCAGCAAACTGATTCTTATTTAGTAAGGATACTACTCCTCTGTGCTGGTGACACTAGATTCTTATTCCTACTTTCATGTCAATCATAAGTTACCAGCCACTGCATGTTATTATACTGAAACAGTAAAACTGCTCAAATTGGAAAACAAATGCACTTAGCTCCCTAAAAGTGCCACTATTTGCCACAAACCAGGGTTGCAAATATAATACAATGAATGACCTCATTTACAATAAAATAAAATAAGCCCAACCTTGCAGTAGACATCTTTGAACCGGGAATCTGCACCATATCTCTAGAAAGTTGAGGCCTAAAATCTGCAATTTCTTCATCACTTGGAACAAAAGAAGTAAGAGCCATAGAATTCTCTTCCTGTCTTGGGAACTGTTCCACCCTCCTGAAAGCTAACCTAGACTTGTCCCTTGAATTCCATCCATTTGCCATCACAGTCATATTTCTCCATTTATCCTATCCCACATCAAAACCACATAACTCAATTAGTGATCATAGCATTATAGATAGCAGAGCATGAAATTCATAATCCATCGTGAAATGCCCATGCTCTTTGCTGGAATCTAGACCCGAGATAGTGAGATCAAGGCAAAAAACCACCAAGACAGCCAGACCTTAAGATCTACATTTGACCGCAGGTACAACACCCTGCTAAACTCAGGATCCTTGAGTATTGTGCGCCATTTTCCAACTCCATGCTTAACAACTCCAGCTTTAAGGGCTGTTTCTTCTTCTGGTGTCCATTTCTGCTTAGGAGCTCCCATCAGTAGTACCAGAGAATGTCTAATTCAGCTGAAAGGTTATATTATACAACTTAGCGAACAACCTGATAACAAGATAGTTGATTCTCAATTTAGACATTCTATGTTGGTGCATTAATGTTAAAAAGGGCGTCGCATAAAAGAATCTAATTGGCTGTCGGGGAGAATCACATTTCATTTTTACATTCATCATCTATTTTCTTTGTCATTCTCCAAATCCACTATGTTTATTCACTTTGGTGAACATAAAAAATCTGGGTTGATTGACTACAAGAATAACATGGCTGGCATTTGGCAACATGCAGTTGCAAAGGGGTTTGAAAAAAAAGAAAGAACGACCATGATTAAGCTCTAAACACAATAAGGAGATCAAACCAATCAGAGAAGTTTGAATGAAACAGAACTCCATTGTCATTCTACATCAAAACCTATTTTAAATTTTTAACATTATAATGTGGACAAAGTACAAAACAACTGGAATTGGCAATGCCACGAGTATGTTCATTTTCAGTAATACAGACGAAAATCAGGTTGCCCTATGTATTCTCGATACAACTAAATTTAGTAATAACACAAGTTGAGTTTCACACATTTCCCACTTCAGTCACTACTCAAAGGAATACAATAGGCACCACCAAATTAACTTAAGGGTAGAGATGAAAACATAAAAGGCAATGGCATGAAACTCAAAACAAAACTAATTACCCGATCAAAGAAATTAGCTAAATTTCCGGGCAATGGGAGGCCGTGAAATTCAACGGAAAAACCACAATTCGGAAAATATCAAATCTGGAATTGCAGAGCTGAAGATATATTAATACGTAGAGAGATCTACCAGAAGGAAAGAAGAAGCAAGGAACACGAGGGGAAAAAAAGATTATGGCTAAAGCAAACAATAGATTCATGAGAGACAAGGGTGAAAATTCATAGAATTGACGAAGAGCAAATTACCAGACAAACAAATTGGTACAGCGAAAACCTCAACCTCCGTTCATAAATGATTCCTGGATATCTGTTTTTCTGCGCTTTGCTAGTCGGGAAGACAATAAACCGAATTCTGCCAGTAAACCCGCTTCGGTTTCAACGATTATAGACACGGATCTCCTATATTTGGGACGGCAAGCGATACAAAATTTCTGCGAATTCATGAACCCTTCTCATAAACAAGAGTTGCAATTTGCATGTATCAAGTTTAACAAAAATGAAAATCTCATATTGCAGATCTCATCTGTTCATTTGGATGATATTAGGGTCATCAACAATACAATATTTCAGGTTCTTCTCATAATCTCATTTCACGTCTCATAATCTGATACATAATTGACATTTTCATAACAATCGACTTTGGCATGAAATTTTGTCCATAAAAAATTACAAGATCTTCATATGTGGGAAATTTGTGAAAACAAATCATTGATGTCAACTGCACATTTTTTTTTAAAGAATTTAAGGTTCCAAAAATTTGCTTCTCACCCCTAAAAAATCAATTTTGATCTTATTTTTCAAATAAATTAATTTTTAAGTTCCCAATTTTTCCAAAAAAATTATTAGGCCTACTGGTACTTTTAATTTTTTTTATTCCCCCAACAAGGATGTATTTTCTTGTATACCTGGATTCTAGACCAGGACAGGTTCAAAATTGATTTTCAATCTTTGAAGGATTTTGTCCCAAAAAAACTATCTTAAAACATTATTATTATTATCAAGTCCAATAATACATACCCATGTAAACAAAAAAAAAAATAGTTTCCAAAAGCAGGCAGATCATAGTACTCGTGCCTTTTTTTTTTTTCCTTTTCAAATAAAACTTTTTCAATCGAAGTAAATTAGTGTTTTTATATATTATAGAGAAAGAACTTTGTCAAGAAAAAAGGGACTTTTATTTTTTTAATTAAAAATATTGAATAATAACTATAAAAAAATATTTTCCAGAGAACGAGTTTGATTTTACGTGGCACCCTTAAACTCCAAAGCTGATCCGGGACATGAAATGAGCATCGCGGATGGGGGGTAGGCTTACTCTGTGAGAGCAGAGGAGCCACACAGTACCCTTCTCCGACATTGTAAACTCCCTTCCTACTTCCCGTCCATGCTTGTTTATCTTGTCTAGCGTCAGAGGGAATAGGAATAGGTATCTCACGTACAGCCATGAGTCAACCATCTTTGAACAGCATCCAATGCCCAAATTCCGTCCCGAATGCGATCAGATAGATACCTTTATAGTATCTATTTCTTCATTTAGTACTCTGGGAGACAAATGATAGTTAGGGACATCAGGGATCCAACAATCACTCCAGAAATTTGAAGAGCTACCCGAGCCCAATCTCCGCCATAATCTTCCCTCTCCTAGTCTTCTGCCTTCCAGCAAACTGTGCCAAATCCACGAAGCTCGTGCCCCTTTTCTTGCCTGCATAAAATTATCATTTGGAAAGTAGTGCCTTAAAGATTCCATACCCACAAAGAGTCAGGTTCCATGAGAATACGCCATCCTTGTTTTTCCAACAGTGCCAAATTAAAGTCTATGAGATCCTTAAACCCTAGCCACCATGAAACTTAGAGTCAGCTAATTGGGACCAATGATGCTTCCGTTCTTCGTTAATTTGCCCCCACCAAAAATTAGCAACCAGACTATTGATTTCTTGACATGTTTTCTTAGGGAATAAAAAACATGACATGGGAATTTGATAAGAACTTTTCTACCTGTCGGTGAAAGAAAATTAAACTGCCAGGTGGATAGTTTATAATGAAGGTTTATGCATAGAACAAAATAAGATGGTCAACTCCCCCACCTACTCTCTCTTTATTCCTGATTCCTGTAGGCTATATATTCTAATTAATCCCATTCTGCCGAAGATTTTCGGTCAACCTTAATTTTTATATAAATTATGCCCATATTATAAATTAACAAAGCAGTCATTTTTTTTAATTTGAACAACCAACTAACATCAGTCAATAACAATCCAACAAACATAACTCAGTTCTTTAATTGATTAATTAGATTAAGAACAAAAATATTATCTTTTTTATGAATTAAAAGTATTTTTTTGGATACATAAAAATTGTCACTTTAAAGTTTTTTAAATCTTTCACAATATTTATCATTTTAAAATTTTAAAAAAATATTAATTATTTTTTTTATTATTTTATCATTTAATAATATCAAATGTATCATTTAAGATGGCATTTAAATTAAGATCATTTTGGTAAAATACTATTAATTTTTATAATATTTTAAATTATTTAATAACTTTTTTATTGTGTAAAAACGTTAAAATGATATTTTTTAACTGGAGGGAGTAATTCTTTAATATATTTCCAATAAAAATTATAGTATTATTTTTAATAAAGCCTTTACAATAGAGGAAGAAATTGACAATAATTAGGGACAGACAAATTAAAGGTAAAGGGGCCAACATAAAAAAATAGTTTGAATACATGTTGAATTTGTCTCCTCTGAATTCCAATTCCATCGCGTCGAGTAAGAGGAATTTCATAATCATTTCATATAAATACGTGACAACTTCTCATAAGCTGATACAAATTGGGGGTTCCAAAATAAGATGGCAGCCACAGAGCAGCCACTTTGGGCTGCTGTGGCGTCACTATGGGATGGGTGGTCCGCCAGTGACCGCCCGCTTTCTATGTGATACCACTCTCTTATTTCTGGCCAACAACATTATGTTCTCCCCACTAATCAAAGAATGTTTATGTTTGGACGACAATTACAATTACTTCCCACGCTCCACTAACTACAAAACTGACCTCCATCACCCTGAAATTACCCCTACTTTGCAATATTTACTAATGATCGAGATCCTGCAAGTATGCAGGGTCAATCACAATAATAAAAAGTTTTCAGAGCATTCCAGAAATCAAACTCAAGAAAGATAGCAAATTTATTAGTCTAAACTTTTAATTCTAAAAATAAGTGATAATCAAATTGAGAACTTAAATAAAAAAGAAAAGAAATAGAAAAAAAAAATAATGTCTAAGTTTTAATTCAGTTCTAGAAGCATCAAGAGATCAAGATTCACCTTATAAGATAACTAGATTTTATTCCTTAGTTAGACTCTACACAATTATAGTGACCAATTAAACCTTAAAAATAACAATTTGTATCACCATGAATTCCTAATTCTATTTCTAAATTAATTATTTATATTTATCTCTCTATATCTAGGTTCACTCTTCATTTCTCAGTCCATCAAGTTTATTCATTAATTAAATTCTATGGTGATTATGCATAAAATCCACATGAACGAATAAAAGACTATATATAATAAAAACATAAATTAAATATAACTTGAAGAACAAATTCATAGAATTTTAACTAGAGAAACAAATCTAATTCATTCCAGTCAGGCTACATCCCTACCCCTGACTGGGAAATTTATCTACTCAGAATTAGAAATTAAATCAAAACTAAAATCTCAAATCATTGTGAAAATAATGAAAAAATAGAGTTATATTAGAAAAGAATGAATTTATCGTTAATACTCTCTAAATCTCCTTGCTCTCTCTCTATAGGATGCTCTTAGTTGCTTCTAGATGCGTTTTGAACCATGTTCTCTGACTTCTGAGTGTGTTTCTGAATCTCTTCTTGTGTTTCCATCATGTCTCTTTATATAAAGAAAGTTTAAAAGCTCATAAAAGTCCAAAATATCACAAAAAAGTGTCAAAAACATGTTTTTATAGATTTTTGTTGTATGACCCGGCGCCGGGTGTCCATAGAATTATCCCATACGGCATCAGGTGCTTCTAAATGCTGTATTAAAAATGCGTTGACCCAGTGCCGGATGGATTTGACCCGGCGCCAAGTGCTTCTGTGGTACGGACAATATTATTTTCAGCTTCAGAAAGTCATCAGCTCGTATTGACAATTTGAATTTGATTTTCACCATGATAATGTTGAAATTTGGAAAAACTCAAAACATAAAAGTTGTAGCTTTATGTCTTAGCTTTCTAAAGCATCTTAAATCACCTCAATTGGAGTTCATATGTGATATTTATGATCAAAATACCAAAGAATGTTGACATTTTTTAACATGAACGATTTGTAACGTTTTTATTTTGAATGCTTCCAAATGAGTCTATAACACTATAAAATACAAAAATATGTCAAATCATAATAAAATATACTAATGTAAACATATTTAGATACAATTTAAAATTTAAATATAAATATTTTATATGTATAAAATGGACACATTATGCAACCCTATTGTTTGGGTTATTATTAAATACAACATACTGCTATTATTTCTATATTATAATTCCTTAACTGAATTGCACAAGCAAGATAATCATGCGACTATCATCTATGATGATTTATGATAGATTTTATATTAATAACCAGCTCGTTGATATTATCTTTTTAAACTACTTAAATTAGATTGTGAAATTTGTACTTATAAAATGAAACACACGCATTTTTCATCGCTTATGAAGATTATGACATTTTGTAGAAGATTATTTTGATTTCAATAGTAATAATTAAATTAATAAAAGCAATCACTTACTTTCCAATTAATTCCACAAATATACGTAGTGATAGATTGGGTTCATAGATTAAAAATTTTCGTCATTGTATTAAAAAAGGAAAGAAATGAAAAATAAAACAAAAAACAATTTTAATGTATATTAAAAAAAACTTAATTGGTTTATAAAGAAATTGAGCCCATACTTTATATCAATAGCCATACCTTTAAAAAAATTTACCAAAAGAAAAAAACTGAAGCAAGGAGCATTAATCAGAGGGAAATAAATATAAAAAGAATTAGTTAAACTGATGACCGGATCAATGGATTTTTCTTTTGCAAACGCCCTAATATCCACGCATGTCTCAGTTATTTTGTAGTGCCTAAAAAAGTCATCTAGAACGTGCAAAAGCAGAGATTTGGATTTCCGAACCATACTACAGCAAATCAAGTGTATCATCGTAGAGGATCCAGCTTCTGATAAAGGGGCAAAAAAAACGAGGAGGAGAGGGAGCAAAGAAGAGTGACATTGCGCAGGAAATATAGTTCATGTTATTTAAGAGAAATATAAAAGTCACAAAGCAAAATAGAAAATTTTAAACAAGTAATAATGTTTCACTTTGTTCAAAGTTAAACACACGTAAATCCATTATGTGCACGGCACTGTCTTCTCAGAAGCACGCATCCAAAAGGCAGCAACAGCAAAGAGCAGCCAAACTGCACAATTTTTTAAAATTAAACAAATCAGAATCAGAATCCACGCGAACTCCACAAAGCTATCTATTATTCAAATAATAGGAAAATGTATGGAAATAACAAGAAAGTTCTAATTCATGTCAACGATGACAATGTCAATTACCCAAAACACCAAATTCATCCATTAACTATTGAAATTAACTAGAGTATTCTTATTATTACTAGGGCCAACTATCAGAAGAAGAAAAAAATTATATGCGGATTATAATTTTGTTCACAACATATACATCTCAAGTATCAAACTCAGGAGATACTTGAATTTTTTGGGAGGGGTGTCTCCTGCCACCCCCTCCGGCCACACTCATGCCGTGGCAGAAAAAATTATTTTTTACTCTTTTCAATTTTAAAAATTATAAATGGTATAACATGTTATAACATGTTCTTTGAAATCATACAATTATAATATGTACAGTTTTATCCTATATTTTATATCTTTTTCGTTCATATTATATAATTATCTAACTGTAAAGTTTATTATATAATATTTAAATTAAAGAAAAAAAACAGTGCAATTTGTAAAAAAATTTATTATTTATTTCTAAACTTAAATATTAAAGAATTAAAAATTAAAAAAATATTAAGAAAAAAAAAAGTCACAGAAAAGAGGGAGGGAGGGAAGATCTATCTTGCCAGAGAGACCTGCCCTCAATTTTTTGCCAGACGAATTCTCGTTTCCAAGGAATTTAACAGGGCACCAACTTAATGAAATCAAACCCAATAACGATTAAAAGAAAAAAAAATATATATAACCAGCGAATTCCCACAAGCAGATTCATGATTTGATTAAAGCGCAAATAGGAATCCCCAAAAAGATCTGCATCCAATTATCGTTACGATTTTCCCACCTAAAAACTTTATTTATTTTTCATGATTTAACCAATGAATCTACAAGAGAAAAATAGCTAACCAAAAGACAAAATTACCCTGTACCAGAAAAACTCAAAAGTTAAAAAAGGTGTGCCCAACTTAATCCAACGCACATGCAGTTGGAAACCTATCCACATCACCATCCACCATAGTGCCTTGCTTGACCGACACTCACAAGTCACAACAATGGATAATGGATCAGCACCATCTAGCTTGCGGTGACCAGCACCGGCGAACGAGGCCACTCGCCACTAACCACCAGATCACACCCGAGTTGACTCACCGAGACTCAAATCACAAGGAAAGAGAGAGAACTTACCATCCTTCCAAACAGCCAGGTCCTGTCGAACTTTGCTGTTGAGGAGGAGGCTGCTGGTACTGTGGCGCATACGGAGGCGGATATCCCTGCTGTGGATAAGCCGGAGGAGGATATCCCTGCGGTGGATATCCCGGAGGCGGATAAGCGTCCTTCGGATATCCCTCCGGCTGCGGATAACCTGTTAACACATCCGAACATCACAATCAGAGCCAAAAATCCACAGATCCAAATCCAAAACCCCCAATCAAAAGCCTATCAGATCCAACAAGCGAAACCGACATGCAATTTAAAAAACCACAATATCTAAAACGAAATCGGTGAAGAGGACGAGAGGCAGAGTCGACGGACCTTGTGTCGGCGGAACTCCAACCGGCGGCTGCTGCTGATTGTAGTAGCTCATCTTCGCCGACGATTGATGCTTTGTTGAATCCTTCGCTGTTATTGTTAGGTGTTAATGCTTCTTCGTTTGTGTGCGAAATTGTGAAGGCCAAAGGGAAGAATCGGTGGTATATATTGGAGGAAGAAGGAGGAAGATTATACTAAGGACGTTGAAGGTTGTAACCGAGGAAAGCTTTTTTATTTTATTTGTTATTTTATCGTTGCATCCATCAAATGAACCAATGAAATAAAGATATTTTACCGTGATTGCGTGACGGGGAAGCCGTCGCGATCATGACACGTCACCAATTATTTGTTACCCGAACGACGACTCCAGAATCGACGTCCCGATGAATGTTTCTTGTTAATCTAAAATAATAATAATTAGTTTTTGTTTTTATTTTCAATTTTTGTCAATATAATAATGATGGTGGGTCCCAATCCGGTAAAGATTTCTTTTTTTTTTCTTTTAGTAAAAAAATATTTCTTTTTACTAGCTAGTTATTTTTGTGCTTAGGTGGAGAAGAAAAGTCACAGGAGCAAGGAGCGACCGTGTTGAATTCGCGTACCATATTTTCTCCAATAACTTGAAATTTGTATTCGATCTCAATTTGGAAAAACAAAAAAAAAATCAGAGAAATCTCACAATTTAAAAAATTATTTATCTACAAAATCTTCACAGTGATAAAAGAAACTCAAATTCACGTTCTTTATAAGGATAGGAGATTAATCTTTACCGACTAAACTAAATAATCGAGGATATTAGTATTATCAACACAGACGTTATCTAGATATTTTTATTTGCATTGCTACTAAATGCAACCACATTTTAAGCCTACTATTTTGCTTTTTTTTTTTTAAGGATGCATTTTAACTTTTAAATTTTAATCCTACCAACAATTACTCATAAGGGAACTATAGATGGTTCCACATGTGCAGAATATTCGCGTTCAAATAATTTTAAATAACCTTTTTCAGTAATAAAAATGGATAACTAATAACCTGAAATGTGCGGAATTTCGGCTACGTATAATGACAAATTAAAATAGAAAGTCAAATATATGAATCTGAGATTTATCCTTTTAGCTTGCCAAAATAAATTTAAATTCATTAAAATTAATATGAAAATATTTTATTGGGAAAAATAAAAACAACATTAATGATTTCTATGTCTCGATAACTTTTTATTATTAATTAAAATATACTCTTAGATGCTAAAAGAAATTGAATTATAGATATTAATCTACCCTACTTTTAATCAACTAACCATGCTAATTGATACCCCTTCCATTTCAAAACCTCTTGTTGTTTTACTTTTTTGATTTTGATCCAAAACTTTTATTGTCTTAGAATTTTGAAACTTAATATATTTTCCAGTTATATGCTTATTTATTATTATTAATCTTTTCTCTCATTTAAATAAGGGCATTTTTGTTAATATATATATTAATTAATAATTTCTTAATTTATGTTTCATAACCTTAAATAACAAAAGTTTTAGAATTGAAGAAGTAGTGATTACCCAGATGTGGCTTCTTAAAACCAATAAGTATTATCCAAAATAAATATAATACAATGCTTTATTAAAAAAATGCGATGGTTTTATATATAACATCTAAAAGTTTAATATAAAAGAAAAATCTGTTATAGTTCTTAAATAAATAGATTATATGATTTTTTTTCAAATTACCAACTTTTCTCCCATCCAAAAAGACTATACTCTATATGATAAATTTAGACAATCAATGGACAAGGATAATCTATTATTATGATGTACTTCCTCTGTTCTTATTGTAAGACATTTTTTTAAAAATTAAAATTTTAAAATATGAGTCATTTTATAAAATTTATGTAGCATTTAATATTTATTTTAAATTTTTATACTTCTTAGAAATACTTAAAAGAGTTATATATAGTGGAAGGGATTAAAAGAGATAAAACGTATGATGAGCGGAGCGTTGTGGTCACCGAAGGAACGGAGGATGGAGATGGAAGAGAAAGAAATAAGAAAAAGGTTCGCCAAAATGATGATCGGAACCGTGGAGAGCTTGGGGATAAGGAGGAGCGAGGGAATGATAAATCTTTTAAGGAAACGCTTTTGAATTGGGGAGGCAAAAGTCATGTTATCGATGGGAGGGGGAGCAACGTGTTTGAAGAAGCCCGGTGCAAACATTTAGAAAGTTTGCGAAGCTTCTTTAGAGATGGAAAGAATGCGAGCACTAGGGTCTCGGATGTGGAGGTAGGGAGTGAGGAAGATGACAAGGATTTAATTCCTGCCCTTGTAGTTACTAAGGAGGAGTATGAACGTTGGTGTGCCCCATAGCGTAAATCTTTTATTGTTAAAATTCTGGGGAAGGTGATATCGTTATGGGGATTGAAAGCGAGCCTAAAGAGATTATGGAACACTAAGGAGGCATACGAGGTCAGAGATTTAGACAATGGATACTTTGTGGTTTCATTTGCCAATGATGAAGACTTAAGCTACGTATATTTTGCGGGCCCGTGGGTTGTGGCCGATCATTATCTTATGGTTCAAAGGTAGAGACCCAATTTTGACCCGTGGAATGCCGAGATGCAATGCAAGATTGCAGCTTGGATTAGAATTCTATTACTCCCTTTGGAGTTCTTTAATTCTGAGAGTCTGCTAAAAATTGGCAATCTGGTTGGAAGAACGTTGAAGGTAGACTCAGTTACGTATTTGATAGCTCGAGGAAGATATGCACGAATATGTGTCAAATTGGATCTGAAGAAGTGACTCAAGCTGGCTATATCAATATTTGGTAAGGAACATCATGTTGAATATGAAGGCTTACATTTAATTTGTTTCCAGTGGGGAAAATATACGCATTACAGAGAAGAATGCCCGGGAAAATTAGGGATGTGCTTTGTAGTTCACCAGAATGAGGAAGGGACATCTATCATGAATGCAGAGGGCTCACAAGCATCGGAGCAACAAGGAGGAGAGCAAGATGGAAGTGGTCGTGGTTCACAGAAGGAGACAAGCGTGCCTAGCGAGATCTAGAAACATCATCGACATGAGAAAAGTACGAAGACACCGGTTACGAAGGTTCTCGGCACCAGGAATCTGGTGAGGCGGCCGCAACGGTGAATAAATGGAATCCCTGGAAGTTCAGGGAAGAGAGAAGGAAATCCAGCACAAAATCAGAGTACACAGACTTCAGGCAAGATCGCAAGGGAAATAAAGAAGCCAAAAGATATTGTTTTGAATTTGCCGATGGCACGAGTAAGATATACACCTAGTGTAAATAATGATTCCCGCATTTCTAGGAAAGAGATCACAAATAAATTGTAATGGGTCCTAGTGGCCCAAGAGAGAAGGAAGGTTAGTCGAAGGGGAAGTAGAGGAAAAGAGCATATCAGACTAGGGCCGAATAATAATTCAAATGGGCATGGGCTGATTTTTAAATCGACAGAGGGACTTAATATGGATGTGACGTCTCATAATGCTTTTAGTGTGCTCATGGACCAAGACAGAGACCTACAGTCAAAGGGCCAAGGTAGGACTATTTTGAGTAACATGTGTGGATCACAAAGTAAGGAAGAGACGGTGATTATGGAGATGGACAATGGTATCTCTTCCTCAAGTGTCCAAGAAAGGGAGGTAGTAAATAAGAAGGTGGAACAGGGAGTGGAGTTTATCAAATCTAAGGAGCCTAAAAGCGATGCACCCCAACAAGAGATTTCCCCATAAATTTAATGTTCTGGAATAGTAGATGAACAGGAGCCAAATCCTTCCTGCGAATTATTCAGGAATTATCTAAAAAACATAACCTTGATTTTCTTGCAATTTTGGAAACTCATGTGAGTGGGGATAGAGCTCGGAGTATTGCTAAACAGCATGGCTTTCCCAATTATGAGGTGATTGATGCTCAAGGCTTTAATGGAGGAATATGGATTATTTGGAGGGATGGTAAATGGAAAATTAATGTATTAGGTACCCATGAACAATTTATGCATTTATGTTGGGATGACAGTCAAAGAAGGTCCTTTGAGATAGCTGTGTATGCAAGTCCTAAATAAAGAGACGTTTGGCTTGGGATGCGCTAAGAAATATTAGTAATACTGTTCAAGGGGCTTAGTGTATCGGAGGGGATTTTAATGGTACCCTTCTTATGGCTGATCGGAGTTCTTGGGCTCGCATTGGAGCAATGGCCGATAAAGATTCCTCTCTGTGGGTTGATGAGTTAAGCCGAAAGGATCTTGTTGTAGGGGCCCTTGCTTTACGTGGAGAAGAGGGGGGAGCGAGAGTAGACTGGATAGAGTGCTTGTGAATAATGCTTTTTATGATTTATGTCCTAATGCTTCTATGATTCATTTGCCTTTCTTTAAATCTGATCACAAGCCAATCTTATTGAGACTAGGGGAGGATGTAGATATAAAACATACAAGGGACATCCCGTTTCGGTTTCTGGTGCCTTGGGTGTTACATGATAAGTTTGAAGAGTTCATGAAAAAGGCGTGGCATGGAGATTAGATGATTTCACTTTGAAATTACATATATGGAGCCAAGAAGTTTATGGCTTTCTAGGGCGGAAGAAGAAACATCTGCTCAATAGATTGGAAGGCTTGAATAATTATTCTCATAATTGCTATAATAAACCTTCTATGGATGCCCTCATGCAAAAGTTATGGAATGAACTTGAGGAGATTTTGATCCAAGAAGATTTAATGTGGACTCAAAAAGCTAAGTGCGACTAGTATTATATGGGAGATAGAAACTCTAAATATTTCCATGCTAGATTGAATGCTAGGCGTTAGAGAAACAATATAGAAGCTATAAAGAATGATGATGGGGAATGGACATTTCACAAGGAGGACATAAAATGTATAGCGTTATCTTTCTACACGAATCTCTTTCGAGAAGACGGAGATGTACAGGATGGTAGGGATTGTTCTTTCTCATTTCCGGGTGTGGCTCCAAGTGTCTTAGAGGAGATGGGGCGTGATGTCACTCATGAAGAGGTCAAGGAAGCCATTTTTGGCACGGGCACTCTTAAATCGCTAGGAACATATAGGCTCAATGCTTTGTTTTATCAAAGCAGGTGGACTCATGTTAGGGAGTCCGTGATTTCACTTGCTCAATAGGCCTTCAAAAATCCGTTGATTATTGAAGGCATTAATGGAATGTTTATTGTTCTTATTCCCAAGAAAGATCAACCAGAGACAATACAAGATTTCTGACCTATTAGTTTGCATAATATGGTGTATAAAGTTAATACAAAGGTGTTGGCCAATCGGATTAAAAGAATTTTCTCCCAACCATTATCTCTCCTAATCAGTGTGGTTTTATTCCTGGAAGGTTGGGCTCTTATAATATTATTATTGCTCAATAGGTTATTCATTCTATGAGGAGCCTGAAAAAGAAGAAAGGGTACCTGGCTATAAAAATCGACTTAGAGAAGGCCTACAATAGAGTAAGATGGCGGTTTCTGGTTAAATGTCTTAAGGAAATACAGCTTCTAGGTCGCCTAGTGGATACGATACACAAATGCAAATCCTCTCCCAAAATGCAAATCCTATGGGAAGGAAGTAAGTCACAAGAATTTTCTCCTTCAAGAGGGATAAGACAAGGAGATCCTATTTCTTTGTATCTTTTTGTTATTTGTATGGAAAAATTGACACATGTAATTCAAGAGGAGATTGATAAGGGGAATTGGAAGCCTATTACCTTGACAAAAAATCAGCCACCAATCTCATACTTGTTTTTTGCCGATGATCTTATCCTTTTTGCTAAAACTTCATTGGAGTAGGTGGAGGTTGTTAAAAGTTGTTTGGAGAAATTTTGTTGTTTGTCGAGCTAAAAGGTGAGCCAGTCCAAAACGAGAGTTTTCTTCTCTAACAATGTTCATTACAGCCGTGTCCACCAATTCAGTGAGCAATTGGGATTTGCAAGCACCCAGGATCTTGGGAAATATCTAGGGGTACCTCTTCACCATGAAAGGGTAAACAAGGATACGTACTACTATGTGGTTGAGAAGGTAAAAACTAGATTGAGTAATTGGAAAGCAAATACTTTATCCTTTGCCGAGAGACATACTCTATGTTCCTCTATGTCATAGGCAATTCCTCTTTACCCTATGCAGTCATGCTCTCTTCCCATAACCACCTGTGAGGAGTGTGACAAGCAAACCTGTGGGTTTTTATGGGGTTTGACTGTGGACAGGAAGCGGACCTACCTTGTAGCGTGGGAAGATGTTTGTAAGGAGAAGAAAAAAGGTGGTTTGGGGCTTCATCATGCGCAAACCCAAAATAATACCTTCATGATGAAAGCCGAATAGGACCTTATGAAAAGAAAAGATGAGCTGTAGGCAAAACTGGTGAGAAACAAGTAGCGGTGTGGAGACGACTTGGTTCCAATTATAGATGAGAGCCGACAGGGGTCTAGGTTATGGATGGGCATTAAAAAGAATTGGAATAAAGTGTTGCAGGGCACAAAACAAGTGAATAGTAGAGATGAAGGCTCCTTTATATGGTGCCGATTCGAGAAGCATGGTGAGTTCTTTGTCAAATCGGCATATAACTTACTTAATAATGATATGGCCACTGCACATCTAGTTTGGAATAAAGTCTAGAGACTGAAGCTGCCCCGGCGATGTAAGACCTTCTTATGGCTTTTATTGAATAATAAGCTCTTGACAAATGTAGAGAGGTATCGCCGTGGAATGGGGACTGTTACGATCTGCCTGTGGTGCTAACATTGTGATGAGGATGCTTTGCATCTTTTTTGTGATTGTATTCGAGTAAAGGAGATGTGGAGAAGCCTCATAAAGAAAAGCATAGCATCTCAGTTCCTCAATGCTAACTTGTGGGATTGGTGTTGCCTAAACAAGAACTCGAAAGTGGGCAGAGAACAAAGGGAGTGGAAAGAGTTATTTGTGGCTTTATGTTGGTTGGTATGGAAGAGTTGTAATGAGAAAGTGTTTGAGAATACCATCATGAGTATACATTAGGTGGTTCTCAAGGCTCGAGCCACTGTTATGTCATTTGAAGTAGCGAAGCAAGGGTTGCGGAATGTTAACATGAGAGGAGCAGGACGAGGAAGTGAATGACCAATTGCGCATGCTGAAGGTGGAGTGTCGGTGCAAGTTGATGGGCCGGGTTCTTATAGATTTGGTAGTGCGAGTTGTGCTGTGATCATAAGGGATGATAGGGGGTGTCCTCGAGGTATGTATGCTCAAATTTCCTGAAGGTGATGCTCTTTATGCTGAATTATGGGCGTGTCTTCTTGGACTCAAGAGGGCTTGGGAAGGAGGTTACAGAAGGATATGTATTAGAAGCGACCGTCTGGAAGGGATTAATCTTATTAACGGAGGAGATATTGATGTGCATGAGCATTGCAATTTGATTCAGGAATGTCGCAACATGCTGCTTAGAGAGTGGAGTGTTGATCTAGGATTTGTTCGAAGGGAGGAGAATCAAGAAGCCGATTGGTTGGCCAAGTATGCTCTGAGCAAACCAGTAGGCATGCATTTTATGCACCCTCCCGAGTTCTACAGGGACGTGGGTAGTATAGTGGAGTAGATGGTTTTATTTTCCTTTGTATAAGAAAAAAAGAGATTAAAAGAGATATAATTTAGATGAGTTATAATTTAATAAGAATAATTTTAAAAAATTATGGTAATTTTTAAAAATATCAAAATTTTTAACTAATTTTTTATATATGTATGTGAGATAAATAAATATGACTTATAATAGAAAATAAATAGAATAAGTCTTATGTGAAGCCAATTCGAAAAAAATGGTTTGCACGGGATAAAAATATAATTAATGATAATAATAATTTTTAATTTAATGAGTGTGAGAAGGATAGTAATAAACAAAAAAAAGAATGGAAGCCGCCAGAGGGAGGCTCCTCAATAATGGAGGATGTAAAAGAGGAATTTGGACATGCGTGTGTGGGCGGGTTCCTCAGATAAGCACCAATTGGAAGAAGAGGAATGATGATTTGCGTGCAGCCCTGATGAAATTTGACTCGTTGAAATCAATGTTGACCTTACTTTAATTAATTATATATATACTCCAAAATCGTCAATTCTGTATGCCTATCTCTACATATAATGACATTGGTTTGTTTTTATTGACACGGACCATCCACATTTTATTTCTCTTTCTAAAATTTTGTAATGAATAATCATTACTTTTTCAAAACTTGTAGATAGAATATTATTTTTATTTTTCATATTGTTTCTTTAAAAAAAATATATTAATTTTTTCAATAAAAATATATATCTGAAAAGTCTGGATGATTTAGATTTACTATCAAATCAATAGCAGAAAACCCAACTCAGTTTTGATCCGACTTATATTATCAGGAATGATATTTAAATTTAGCTTTTTCTTCCTCTATTTCAACAGAAATGCACCTCAAAGTCTTGATGATTCGATTTCCTTATTCATATTAAGACTCGGTCATCCATATTTATCAATTCAATTAAGTTGAAAGGAAAACAAAAAAAAATCAGTTTTTTTTAACCAACAAAAAAATATTATTTAAATATATACATGGTTTAGAAAACAAAATTCAGTGATGAACTAATGATACAGACATACAGTCATGAAAAATTATTAGATGCACACATGACCGTTAAAATTTATTTTCCAAATGTATAAAATTATAGCTATGAATGAATTTGGTATACATGATCATGATATATAGCACTTGATACATTTATAAATTTTTATATAATCTATCATCAATGAAAGATTGATCAACATCCTTTTCAATTTAATTATAATAATTGAGGTTTTCTAGAACTTTACTCAGATTCATTTTTTTCAGCGTATGTTTAGTTAATTTAAAATTTCATTTTTTTAATAGTTTTTTTAAATAAACTCATATTACTAAAATTTATTTTTTTAAATAAAATAAATCAATAAAAACTAAATATTAATCCTCAATTTAGTCACTGAATCTCAATTTATTTCTTCGCGTAGTTAAACTCTTTCAAATATAGTCATTAAAAATAATATTCTTCCGTCAATCTGTTGCTAATAAAAATATCTGTAAGTCTTCAATCAATTTAAATATTTTATAATGGTACCAACGGATAAAAAAAATCATGTTGAGGGAGGTAATCCCACATTTAGTTTAGATATTAAATACTTAAATAAATCATATTGCTCCAGGATATGACCGGAATTTCCTCATTCCTGGTCTAGAATTGTTCCTATGTGATTGTTTCTGGTTTTCCTTTTGATATAAGAAAAGGGAAAAATATAGGTATTTAACTTTGTATACTTATTGAATGTAATTCAAAAAAAAAAAAAGAAACCTTATATACTTACTTAACATAATTTATTCCAATAAAATCCGGTCAAGTGTATTTTTTTATGTATAATTTATTCTATAAATAGCTATTGTTATTAATAAACCTATTTTTTTTAATTTTAAATGTACATACTTTGCTTTGATTTGACAAATGTATATGAGTTTAATTAAGTATATAAGTCTTCTCCAAATAGATCCTCCTTCTATTTCAAAACTACTGATATTTAGAGTCTTTGTACAGTATTAAGTATATATAGTTGCACAAAAAAAATCATAAATGATAACTAAATAATACTACTCCCTCTGATCCTTAATATAAGATCCTTTAACTGAATCACGTGGATTAAGAATTATAATTAAAATTAATTAACTACCTTAATTTTTCTAAAAATCCTAACATTTTTCTAAAACTACCATTATTTAATTTCTCTCTTTCTATTTGAATATATTAAATAGAGATATTTTTTCTAAAAATATATAATAAATATTACCTCGTATATTGTAAAGGATCTTATATATAAAATCAGGATAAAGAATCGTATATATAAGACTGAGAGAAAATACTTTGTAAGAATTATGAAGTATTTTTTTTTATATATTAAGGCATCCACAGCCGAGAGTAATAACTAATTTCTTCATTATGGGTCCTCCCGCTGAAAAAAAAATAGCTGGTCATGGATGTACTCCGTTTCCATGAGTGGATGATCAAATCCCTCACCACATAATTAAGGGACGGGATAAGGTACGACGCCGTGATTGTATTTATTTTGTTATTAGAGAATCAGAAAGAATTTCTGGCAACGTCTTTGCACAATAAAAGAGGAATAATAATACGCATATAAAAAAAAAAGCAGGAGGAAGGGCCGTTGTAGTCGTACGTGACAACTGGCCGTGTGCCAAAAAAGGTTGTGATTCGCTTGTGACTTCTTTTGTCAGTGTCTTCCTTTTCTTTTTTGGGTGAAACTTTTGTCAGTGTCCTTTCTTATTTTTTTTAATAACTTGTGGCATCCTATTACTAACAAATTTGAACTGTATTATAATTAATTAAATCCTGCGAGTTGTTCCAAAAACATTTTTTATTGTCTTTAAATGACAACTAACCTTTTTTATTGGAATCAACGCCTGACACTTTTGTCAATGTCTTTAATTTGCCTTGTTTCTTTTGCAAATCAATCAAAGCTCAAGCCACATTACTCCCTCTTAATAATATTATCTCCAGTCGTATATATAAAATGTTTTATATTTAAATATAAAATTATTTATAATATACTAAACAATATTTATTATATATTTTTAAAAAAATATTCTTATTTAATATATTTAAAGAGAAAGAGAGAAAAATTAAATAAGGTTAGTTTTAAAAAAATATTAAAATTTTTAGAGAAATTGAGGTAACTAATTAATTTTAATTTTAATTCTTAATTTATGTTGTTATTCAGTTAAAAGAATCTTATATTAAGAATAAGAGAGAGTAATAATATCAAAGCCATGGTTCCATTATTATGTTGAGAACTATGTGGAAAATAGTGTAACGTGTTTGATGCTTTCCTAGATTCCTTCATCATTTAATATAGTTTAATTATTATTTATTCATTATTACATTTCATAATTGAAGGACAACGCAACGTTTGAAATATCGTATGAACATAATCAATCTTGATAATTCAAATTATTCTCCCTCATATTTAATATCAGATTATTTTAATTAAATTATTTAAAATAAAAATAAAAATAAAAATTAATTAATTATTTTGATTTTTTAAAAATCATAATTTTTTTTAAATTATTTTTATTTAATATCTTTTTTTCTCTTTATGATATATTAAATAAAAATATTTTTAAATATATAATAAAAATTATCTGGTATATTATAAAGAATTCAATATTTATAATAAGATAAAAATTTTTATATTTAAGACTTGACAAACTACTCCATACGATGTGAAGCCAAGAATCAAGAATCATATAAAAAACTACATACGCATTTACTGGCTCTCTGGTCAATGTCTACCTTGTTCAGTTGTTCAATTTATTCGGAACCTCGTCCCGCTCATGTCTGCTTATTGAAACCATTTTACGCTTGATTTATTTTTTCCAAAACTAAATCATAATTTTTAACTATAATTTAAAAAAAATAAAAAATAAGTTAAATTATGATTTTGTAAAAAGAGAGAAATAATTACTTTTCTATTAGTAAAATCATAATTTTGAAAAAAAATGTATACTAATTTTATATTATACATCTAAAAATTATTTTAACTCTTATCATTTAAATATGTTTTTTTTCAAACTATAATTTTACAAAAATAATATCAAATAAAACAACTTACAATAAACTTCATTTTTACCAACTTCATTTATTCTAATTTACTTTTGTATAATTGAAAACCAAATGGGCCATTGGTAGTGGATACTAATATTCTTTTACATATCCTCCTTATTTGTTAATTCAAACAAGAGTTAATTTATTTTTAATTTACATAGTTTATTTATTTTTTTCATTTTGTTCTTATTATTAATTATATGTTTAAGATAATATAATTTTTACTATTTGTTCAATTAAATTTTATTCATGTAGTCAATCATATTTTATGTTGATTTGTTTATATTGAAGCTAACTTATTTAAAATACTCTCTTTTATCCATATTATAAAAGTTCTTCTAGAACACTTATTTGGTCCAAAATATAAGGAGTTATATAATTTTTAATAGATATTTACCCTTTTTACCCTTATTAATTATCATCTCGTAAATTAGAAAAAAGAGAAATAGAAGAGATAAATTTTTCAAACCAACTTTTATTAGTAATTAATAATAATAAAATTGGGATGTTGAGTTTTTTTTTTAATTTTAAGGTATGTAACTAATTTTTATTAATAAGTATGAAACAGTTGAAATTTTTCTATAATATGAATAAGAGGGAGTATTCATTTAACATCTTAATATAGTTCAAAAACCCACCCACACAAACTTACACACACAAAACTATATAATCTTTCCAGTTTCAAAGATAATGCACAATTACCTATTCCGCATAAATCAATAAATATAATTAAAATTAGTTAAGCTAATAAAACTTTTTGAAAATATACTCCTTCCGGTCCTATATATAGGAACTTTTGTCTTGATCTTGAATATAAGACCCTTTACAAGATACGAGGTAGTATTTATTATACATTTTCAAAAAATACCTTTATTTAATGTATTCAAATAGAAAAAAAAGAGAGAATAAATAAGAGTAGTTTTGGAAAAATGTTAGGATTTTTAAAGAAATCGAGGTAGTTAATTAGTTTTAATTTTAATTCTTAATCTGCGTGATTCAGTTACAAGGGTTTTATATTAAGGACCGGAGGGAGTATTTTCTCAAAAAATTTGCCTTTAATTAATTATTGACATTCTTCCTTCTGAATCTCAAAATTTCTCCCTTATACTTTATTGCAATAAAGGATATTAGGGGAAAACAGACATTTAATAGTACAAAAATTTTAGGAAGTAATTTATATTTTTTCCAAAGGGAATCCTCCAATACATGCCTTTTACTTGATACCAGAGGAAGTATGTGTGTGTTATGATACATATAAATTACAAACAGATTAATATTATTTTTTATATTTTTATTTATTTTTATTAGATTAAATAATGTCTATCTAAAAATTTTAAAATAACATATAGTAATCACATCAATAAAATTTAACATGACACAAAAAAGTTTAATAGCACGAAATAAATTTAAATCCTTAAGAATATTAAGACTCAATTATAAATTTTGGAATTATAAAAGCTTAAGTAAATACTAATAAAATTATAGGAATTAAAAGGGTACTTTGACTGCAAAATAATTTATATTTCATAATTTTTTAATAATAAAAAATTTTTCTTTTTTATTGAAACAAATTCTTCTTTGCAAATTTTCAGAAAGACTTACGTTAATTAAAATCAAAACGATCAAACCATTTTAGAGAACAAATGAAACAGAACAAGAAAATGTTTCACAATTTTTTTTAAGATAAAAGTCAAATATTTTATAAGTTATAAAATGAGTAGTCTTTGTGGAATGTATAGTTAGTTATGTGATGTATGTTCAAAATGACTTTGTGTGTGTGTGTGTGTGTAAATTTCTGAGGTGTAAACAAGCAATTCTTTAATGAGTTAGAGGTACGAACCACTTGTCTTTGTCCATCTCTATTCTGTATTTCGTAGCTTACAAGGAACTAGCATGGCGTTTGCCTCTTCCTGGTTCAAACTTTTTAAAACTTTAAAAATATTTATATATATAACACTCATACTTTTAATATATAATTTTAGAGCTTAATTAATACAGATTTTGAATTAATTGATATGTAATTATTATGTAGGTAATGTCTCTTATATTTTTGGAGAAAGAAAAAAGAAGAAATAAAAATAAAAAATACTAATTAAGAAAAAGAAAGGAGAGCCAAGCTTTTCTCTTAAGGAGAGAAGGCGTAAAACCCTTTTATTTTTTAAAAGACTTTGTTTTTGAGCAAAGGGAGGGAGCTCCAAAAGGAAAATGTAGTTAGGGAATCAATTTCTGGGTGTTAGGGTTTGGATTCTCCATGGATTCTTGGCCTAAAAAGGTAATTTTCTCTTCTATGTCTCCTCCCTCTCTTGCACAAAATGACACTAATCAAGGTGGAGGATGATGTATTTATTTTATACCTATAAAATACCTATATTTAAGCTCTAAATTACATCTAAATATATTTATATTGATATATTTTAGCATAATTTACATATTTTGGTGTTTCATAATGTTATAAGCTCATTTGAAAATATTCAAAGAAAAAACGTTACAAATTGTTTATGTTAAAAAATTTCCTCACCTTTTGGTATTTTGACCATAACTCTCACATCTAAACTCCAATTGAGATGATTTAAGATGCATTGGAAATCTAATACACAAAGTTACAACTTTCATGTTTAGCGTTTTTCCAAATTCTAACGTTATTATGGTGAAAATCGATCTCAAAGTGTCAACATGAGCTGATGACTTGTCGGAAGCTAAACAAAGGAGTTCTCTATACCAGGCATCCACCCAGCGTTGGGTCAAACTCAGCTGGCACTGGGTAAACTTGTATTTCATGTTGTTATGTCTTTCAGAACCTCCCGACACCCTATTTGATGATCCTATGGCCACCTGGTGCCAATTCAAACAGCAGAAGTCCATAAAAACATGTTTTTAATGCGTAGACTGGCATAGAAGCCAAGTATCCTTGTTATATTATAAATAGGACGCAAGGGAAACACAATGGGGGAGTCAGAAATGCACTCAGAGGCCAGAGAACACGATTCAAATGCATCTGCGAGCAATTAGCAGCAATCTATAGAGAGAACGCAAGGAGATTTGGGGAGTATTATAAATATAATCATTCTTTTCTAATATAACTCTGTTTTCTTATTATTTTCACTATGATTTGGAATTTTAGTTCTGATTTGATTTCTATTTCCATGTGTGGCTAAATTTCACAGTTAGAGGTAGGGATGTAGTCTGACTATGATGAATTGAATTTGTTTTCTTTAATTATGACTTTGTAGATTTGTTCTTCAAATGATATTAATATGTCTTTTTATTATATTTATCTCTTTTGTTTATTTATGTGGATTTTATACTTGATCATCATAAAATCTAATTAATGGGTAAATTTGATGAACTGAGAGGTGAAGAGTAAATCTAGATTTAGAGAGGTAAATATAAATAACTAATCTAGAGATAGAATTAGGAATTCATGGTGATATACGTTGTAATTTTCAAGGTTTAATTAGAAATTTTAGTTGTGCGAGAGCGAATTAAATCGTAATTAAATAAGGACTAATTGACCGAGAGGTAATTAGGATACTTTAGGAACAACAGTCACTATAATTGTGCAGAGTCTAATTAAAGAATAAAATCTAGTTATTCCATAAGGTGAAACTTGATCCTCTGATGCCTCTTGTGATTGAATTGAACTTGTATTAATTGTGTTTGCTTACTTCTTTCTTATTCATTTTTTCAATTTAATTGTTATTTACTCTTAGGAGTAAAATTTTGGACTATTGAATTTACTATCTCCCTTAGATACGACCTCTAGAATACTCCGAAGACTTTTTATTACTGTGATCGACCCTATATACGTGTTTGAATGTTTGTTTTTGCTATGGATATCATTATATTGCTTGATCTCACGTGTTATAAGTTGAGTTTTTCGATTTTGGTTTGAACCTTAGGTGGGTCTTTTGGTTGTAATGAAAATGCTTGGTTAATGTATTCTATAAAATTGTTATCGGAGGCTTCCTTAGATGTTTAGGAGTGTATATATATATATATATATCAAGTATGATGTAGATCAGAGTTGATTTAAGTTATATTTTCTAATTCGAAATTTTCTAAATTTTATAGAATACTTGAAATTGACGGTTTTTTAATCCTAAGTGATTTAGCTAGAAAAGTAGTTTTAGAAGTTTCGTATGATATTAAAAAATATGTTGGTCATGTTTGGTGCCGTTTGAAGCTAGTTTTAACTATTGTTTCTAACTCAAAACTTTAATCTGACATTTTGTGTATGGGATGTTATATTGGATATGTTAGAGTTTGGTGACCGTGGGAACAAGTTAGGGACTTGTTAGAGAATTTGAAACTTGATTCTATCATTTCGCAAGTTGTCTATCATCTTGAATTGATTAATGGATTAAGTGGAATGTATATAAAAGTAATTTAAGGATTGACTTGTAACATGGTATTGTAGTGTGAGGGTTGTGTGTGGGGCTTTCAATAGCTCATCTTTTGGCTTAGATAGCATTGCTTGTGTTGGGAGGTAACTAGGACTCCTTACCCCGAATCCTATGCTATATTACTTTTACATTTTCGTATGATATATATGTATGTTGGAATGGATGTTAAAACCTTTGTGATTGTGGCTAATTGTTGTGGTTGGATCACCTTAGATTGTGTACCTTGCAGGTGTGTGGTGCTAAGGTGTGTGAAGTATATGGTAACATATGTACTTTGTGGGTGTGTGCTAGCTACCATATGCTAGTTAGATTCACATATCATATGTATCTCAAAGGTATGTGATGGCTATATGAAAAAATTGACTTGATGGCATGTATACCTCATGGGTGTATGTTGGCTATCTTGTTAGGGTGGAAGTGTGGGACCTATAATTGGCATTTCTTAAGAGCTAAGCATCTCTCACGAGGGGTTGATTGTAACCCAAAGAGTATATGACCATATACTAAATATTGTTATGTGATGGAAATTTTAAATTGAATCTCTTGTTAAATTACTACTTATTATTCAGTACTTATCCTATATTGATGATTTACAAGTGATTAGCATAGGATGTTTTATTTTTATTCCTTAGTTACCAAGATGTAAATCTCACCCCTATTTTACTATTGTCCAAGTGAGGATACTGGCATAGAGAAGGGGAGGGGGTTGAGAAATGATTATCCATCACTCTTAGATATATTTTGGGAGTACTCATTAGTGACTTTATAATATTTTGTTATGCTTTTAAACTATAGTAATTCCCAAGTGTAATAAGTAATTTGTAATTCTGATTAACTTTTAATTGATGAGATTGGTATGAGTTATTTCATCCAATTATTACTTAGTGTTTGTGAATGGTGGAAGAAATAATAACACATTATCTTCCATTTAGCTTTAATAATTTGGTACACTTCTCAATTATTATCATGTGCTATACTCTAGGGCAATTATTGCTTGGAGGGGACGGAGTCCTTAGTTATCTATGCACTTGATCATTTCTAATCTTTTATGTGAATAGTGAAGATAAATTTAGAAAGGCCTACTATCTTAGTTGTGCTAAGTAAATTGAGTCTTGGATTGTGGATCCTTATTTGGATTATAGTGTTGTATCCGTGTGTTGGATTAGTTTGAATTTAAATATTTTTTATAAGTTTATTTCAGGTCTCAGAGAATATAGCCGTCATGCTCCTAAAATTTCGATAAAAAGACTCATGTCATTTTTTGGTCAAAATTTTGGACTTGGCTTTGAAGTGGTCCACACTTTTATTTGTGAAATTTAAACTATTTTATTTTAGTTTTCAATAATTATATTACATTACTCTTAAATTTCTGACAAAAAATTTAAGGGGTTACAATATAAATTAGATATTTTGTATTTAAAAATTGCATATATCTAATATAATTTCAAAATATTTTTTTTCTTTTGCATATTTTTTCGTACTTCCCATAATGTGATACTCCCACGGTTTATAAAAATAGTCACTTTGAAAGTTTAATGAATTTTTCAAAATATTTGTTGCTTTTAAAATTTCAAATTCAATGAAATATTAATTATTTTTTAGTATTTTACCCTTATTAATATGAAATCAAACATTTACATTAAGTACATTTTTGTAAAATAATATTAAATTTATATTAATTTAGATCATTTAATGACTTTCTTAGTTTATGTGAAAAACCATAAGACAACATTTTTGTGAAATGAAGGGTGTAATTCATTATATAATTTTTGTTACATTAAGAGAGTTTGCATCCTTAACTTTTAGATACACCTTATCTCATCCTTCTTATCTATTGGTATAAAAAGAATCTCTTCCTTATCACCCAAGATAGTGGCAATTAATTATATAATTAACTCCCTAGTCAATTTTTTTCTTTCTTTATTTTAAGAGAAAATATGTTTTAATGTGTTACTTTTAACTTATAAAATTTCATAAAAAAACTTTAAGTAATTTTTAAATAATTTTTTTAAAAGAGAACACATCCTTAAATTTTCACACTTGATGCTCAACTTTAGTTGGAAATCAAAGGTAAGGGGTTAATTCCGTATTATGAGGAAAAAAAAAATCAAGGGCAAGGACTAAGGGGTTGATTTCTTCCCTTTGTTTATTTATTGTGGACATGTTTATATTGGAAATAAATGAACAGTTGTTCTGTCGATTATAAAATAATGAAAGAAAAGAAAAGAAAAGAAAAGTGACATTGATTTAAAACCATTAAGAAAAACATAAGATGAATGGTTTGTTTTTTTTCGTTGAGGGTCTTTTTTTTTTTAATTTAAAATGCTTAAGAGACCATTGACCGATGACCTAAAGTTTTAAAAATGATTTTCACTCTTTTCACCAATAACTACTTTATTATTAAAAAAAAGAATTTTTTTTCATCGCTTTCTAACACGTCATCAAACAATTTCTAATACAATTCACATTCTTCATTATAAGTCATTTTTTAAAGGAGCTTTATATTTCCAATTATAAACCACATTACAAAATATTCGAAACATTTAGTTTTTGTCCTATAAATATCCTTTATTTGTTTGCTTTGCAATTAATAGATTAAAAGAGATATTGAATGTAATTAAGGTAAATTAGAAATAGTTATTGACTTACTAAATTTAATTAAGGATACTTTAGGAAAATAATAGTAATTCGTTACAAATATAATTATGTAAGTAAACTACTTTTAACTAATTTTTAAATCTTTATGGTAAACTTGTAATAAATATTTGAAAAGTATTTAATGACCAAATTACCCTCGCGGTTGAAGTGCATAAGATGACCACGAATCCAATGGATATCACCTGATCTCTTTGAAGTGGGAATGTGGGACGATGCGAGACACCACGCGACAGTTACTTAATTGTTTATTTTGTGTATTTTTTTATTTTAAAATTATTTTATTTCTTTCATATCATTTTATATATGTTAATTAATTTTATAGGATTTTTTCCTTCCATAATACATTTACTATATAATTATCATGAAAGTTTTATAAGATTTTAAAATGTTTAAATTTTATTTAAAATTTAAAATTGATTTCTTAACTTAATATTATGTAAAAATAATATATAATTATTGGGTATTCATACTTTTTAAAAACATGATTTTTTTAAAGTTATTTTTTTAAAAAATCTATTTTTAGATGTAAATAATTATATTTTTAATCAATCGATAAATTTAATTTTTCATTTTTTATTTTTAATGTTATAGAAATTTATTTGGTACTGAGCTCAACCCATAAAGACCCTTATTCCATGATTGCCACAAAAAAAAAAAAGATTATGGAAAAAATGAAAAATTGAGGAACTAAAATATAAGCACTTTGTATCAAATCAAAATTGCCATTTGACAAACTGTATTTTGTTTATCTTTCTTGTAACTCTTACAAAAAAAGTACGATTATTATTATTACTTTTTTGGGACAGCAAAGTAGTATTATGTTCTCCAACTTGGGGCTAGTTTATATAGGAATAGTGAGACGGAACGTGGTGGATAATCCTCAAGGCTTCAAACATTTCTAATGTAACTAAAACAATAGTATTATGTTTTTTATTACAAAAGTAGTATTATGTTTTTTTTATGTGACAAAAAATATTATTATGTTTTAATTATGTATAATTTAATTTCTAGGGTTGGCCTGGCCAGGCCACCTAAAGTTGTAAAGAGATGGAATGGGCCGTAAAGTTTTAGCAATAAGCTTATCATACACACTTTTTGTAGAGTTGGGCAAGCCCAATTTACTAGTTAAGCCCATTTTTTATAGAGAGTCATTTTGTATTGTTTTTAAATCATTCAAGAGGGATGTTTTAAATTTTATATTTAAAATTAAGTTAGGATATTTCAGTCACGAATTTAAGAATTAAAATATATGTAAAAATATAAGAGAATTAAAATATACAAAAATATAAGAGAAATTTGTAAAATGTTAACAAATTCAAAGGAGATTTATGTATTTTAATCATAATTAAGTGAACCTCCATACATTGCACTAAGCTCATAAATTAACTCTCTTGTTCACCACTTGGAAATAGTACAATTTCCTATAAGCGTTACATTTGATATGAAAAAAAATCAATATATAATATAAAATTTATAATAAATTGTATTTTTCACAAATAATGAATAGTGTAGTTTATTTTTGAGAGGTGTAATGTAATACACCGGCAAATGTGTTTAGTTTTTTCAAACTTTGACATATAACCTTCCATCTCTAATAATTAGGAACAGTAAAAGATGAATAAAAATACAGCCTTCTTGGGATCAAATGCATGGTAATTAAGGAAGGATTAAAGAAAAAAAACTAAACACAGGAATTAAGTTTCATGCCATCTTACCGCGACTAGCTTAATTAGGCACATAATTCTTCTAATAAAGGCAGTTGAATAATGAGATAGAGGAGAGGAAAGTGTAGAAACTTTCCATGGAAATAGAATATAAGACAAAAGAAGAATATGGAGGAGCTAAACGGATAGCAAATGAAATGCCTTAATAAAGACGAAATCAAAAGTCTGAACTAAGAACTTGAAAATATCTTAAAAAGAGAAGAAGAGGCAAAAGGTAGTGTAGAAAAATTAAAATGCCATTTCATGTTTGGTATTCCAACTTTTGACCATGTGAGAACGAATTTGGTAACATTAAATGGAGTGAGAATGAGAGAAGAGAAGTCAGCTTCACAAGGAAACAAACCACCACACCAATTTGAGAGTGGTGATACAACTATGCATGGAGAACACTATATTCTTTTTTATTTCAAAGTGAAGAAGGAAATGAAATGGTAGGTGAATTTCTCTTTTTCTTATTGTTTGGTTTGTATAAATAAAAAAATGGAAAAAATTGTTCTACATATGAACATAGGAATTGGTTACATAAGGTTGGCTTATTAGATAATATGGATGAAATGAGGTGTGGGTAGAGGTGTTAGGTTTCTTGATGTAAAAAAAAATAAGGATTCTCTTTCATTTGTGAAAAGAGAAAAAGAGAACGGACATGGACCCCTCACCTCTTTGTTAAATAATCAGAAAGAAGAAAAGGGATAAAATACCATAATTATTAGCTTAGTACCTCATATCACACACGCTATTAGCCAGGTCATACGCATGAGACCTACACATGACTTGGTAGTTTTATTTGGTAAGATGTCTATTATTACAAACACAAACACAGTGATTCTCTTTCTCTGCACACATTTTTTTATAACGTTGCAGTAAAACTTAATTATGCTTCATTCATTGGTTTGTCATATTACACGCGCCATCAAGGAACCACAGGCATGAGATCTCACATGACTTATCAAGTGCTAACTCTTATGATCCGTTTGGTTCATTTACAGAGGAGATATGTAAATGTGATCTTAATTATGTTACCTGAGTTACTCGTACTTAGTTACAGGGATAAATGTCACTTGAGTAATCTAGATTACCTAAATTGAGATGAAGAGGATCACTCTCATTTTACCAAGTGAAACCTCTCATAGTGAGGTAAAGGGAGGATAAATAACATTTATACCCTTTACAATTAAGAAAAAGATAGAGAACCCAATTTGGCCTTCATCCTTCTTCCTCTTCTTCCTCATTGCAAGCGTCTTCCACTATAATCATCGTCCATTTGTCTGGCAACCTTCTTCTTCCTCATTGTCATTGTCTTCCATCATCACCTTCTTGTTTGACTCCAAATCTTCGACCTTTGAAGTTTGTGTTTGTTTGTTTGTTGTCATTCAAGTTCGTCCTCATCTAAGTTTGAGTTCGTCGTCCATCCTCGCTTGACTTCGTGTTCATCCAAGTTCAAGTTGAAACCTGTAGATCTCATCGTTCAATCCTCGTCCATCGTCATTCAAGTTTGTCCTCATCTAAATATGCAAATTTTGTTATCTTGTCATTAATTTAGCTAGACCTGAACCTATGTTTTTTTTTCTCTTTTATTGATCTATTGTTTAAGGGCTGAGGAGGAAGATGGAGGAATGAAAATGGTGGTGTGATGATATGGGTAAGTGGTGGCCGTGGTAATGTTGCCTTGGAAGAGAATAACAAGGGAGGGAAGAGATTTTTTTTACTAAAGGCAAAAGGGTACTTTTACGTTCATTTGCATTTTTTGTTTAATAAAAAATAAATATCATCTCCTCATATTTAAATATCATACTATAAACAAATTCCTATATAATTATTATCTCATTACATTCTCTCACACCCTTCATATTATATTATTTAACCTCTGATAATTGAACTAAATAGACTATTACTAGTGTGTTTGGTATATAAAATTACTAGGTTTGTATATAATAAGCAAGTAAAAAATTATCTATGTTTTTTCTTTCTATCAATGAAAAAAAAGTCATAATTTAGAATTATAAAATATTTTTTATAAAATTAACACGTAATTATAAATAAAATATAGAAATAAAAACAAATAAGATACATAATTACTTTTTTATATAAAAGTAGAAATAAGGTATACTATATTCATAATAAATATATGTTTTTAGATTAAAAAATTAAATAAACATCTTACTTGAATATATTTCTTTATTCTTCCGACAAAATAAGAGAAAGGAAATGTTTCTACTTCTCTTTCCTATTACGCAAACAAAGAAGACAATATTTCATTCACTTCTCTTTCCTTTCTCTTGGAGTGTTTCCTTTTTTATTCCTTTTTATTTACTAAACAATGCATTAATTGTGATTCAATTATCATTCGATATAGTTTTTATTTTAATAAATTTATTATTAAAATTATTAATTCATATAAAAATCAGATAAGTTGTTTCATAACCATATCAATGATATATATATATATATATATATTATAATACGTTTAGTTCTCAATCTAACATGACGTGGCAAAGCAAGAAACAGCAAATTAAAGGGGCAAGCTACCATTTCACCAACTGCAACCAAAAGCAAAGGTGAGCGACTTCATTCCTCACTGCCACTGCAACAAACACAATCTCTCTCTCTCTCTCTCTAAAAATTATCGACTTCATGCGTCCACAGTAGAGTCGTCTCAACGTGGCCGCCTACAAGTACTTTCGCTCATCATTCTGATTCTCTCTGAGCGTTTAGAATAAGACAAACACATATATCACTGTCTCTTCCTTCTCTGCTTTCTCTCCATACCCAGAACAACACAGTAACATTCCTCATTCACTGACAGAATTATGGCAAGCGCGGCAAAAGGAGGAGGTGCAAAGGGGGATGAGTTCCAACCACATCCCGTGAAGGATCAACTTCCCGGTGTCCACTACTGCGTCACCAGTTCCCCAACTTGGCGTACCTACTCATCCTCTGCGCTTTCTTGTTTCTCTTTTCTTTTTCTTTCTCAATGCTAATTTTTGAGCTTTTCTTCGGGTGGGTGGGTATAGCGATCGATTTTCAGTTTCAGAAACAAGCGTTCACGTTTTTCTTCACCGCCTTTACATTTGTTGGGTAGTGTTGTGCATTCCAAGTGATTTTTTTTTTCCTTTTTCCCTTCCGTTTTAATGCGGTTTGGTTTCCGGGCAAAGTGATGGAAAGAAAGGGAAAGGGAAAGTTATGAAGCCTTTTCATTACCCGGAAGCATGCAGCTGGCACTTTCTCCAGACTTTTCATGTTGTCAAATTTCATTTTTATTTTTTTAAAGAATTTATATCCGAAGATATATCCCTCTTATTTTCATGCACTGGTTCAAGTAACCAAATAGAAAATGATCTTTCCCCTTTTTTTTTCTTTAGTTGCTACGTGTGGTTTTATATTAAAATAACTTAGCAGGACTGCTTCTTCTAAAGCTGATTTTTCCTTGAATGCAGCCGAAGGATTACTCCTTGGGTTTCAGCATTATCTGGTTATGCTTGGAACAATCGTTCTTCTTTCCTCCACACTTGCCCCTCTGATGGGTGGAGGCAATGTAAGAATAACGATTCAGTTCTTTAAAGTTTCACGCTATTTTCTCATCCTCTGGCTTCTAACCAAAATTCAAACCATAGGTGGAGAAGGCTGAAATGATATCGACTCTGCTTTTCGTTGCGGGTATAAACACACTGTTGCAGACTTGGTTTGGAACTAGGCTTCCAGTTGTTGTGGGGGCTTCGTATGCTTTCTTCATTCCTGCCATCTCCGCCGCTTTTTCTACAAGTCTGAGTGTATATGTCGACCCACATCAGGTAAAAGCTCTCTTTGTTCATGAACTTCTTCAGAAATGCTAGTTGCTTTTCATGGCTAAACAGAAAGGAAGAAGCAGAAGAGTTATACTTGGAAATGGCTGGAATTTGATTGTGGAGCAGAAAAATGTTGCTGCATGTCACTGATGTCTTTACAATTTTAATTGAATTTCAGAGATTTAAACAAACTATGAGAGTCATACAGGGGTCACTTATTGTTGCCTCTATCTTGCAAATCATTATCGGTTTTTTGGGACTCTGGAGAATCTTTGCAAGGTATAAAAATACAGAGGATTCAACCTACACTTTTGATAATCATGCATTTGCTTAGTTGAAGAAGCCGGTAATTTGAGCTAATGATTGTGCAGGTTTCTTAGCCCCCTTAGTGCGGTTCCCCTTGTCACTCTCACTGGCCTAGGGCTCTTTGCACTTGGTTTTCCATATGTATTCTCTTTATCTCTATTTGTGCTAAGCTTCCTTCATCTTAATATCAGATCAATGGCTAAGAAACATAACCTTTGCGTTTCTTTTGATTCATATAGTTGGTAAAATGCGTTGAAATTGGCCTCCCTGCATTGGTGATTCTGATTATCTTGTCCCAGGTTTGTTGCTTTCTTAACCGTTCTTTCCGTGTTCTATCTGAATTTAAACCCTTTTGAAATAAGTCCGCCATAAGTTTTCAAATTATACAGAAAGGCACACTGCATATGTTACACTGGAAAAGTAATGGGTTAGTAGTCCATATTGTAGGCACATCTTATATATCAATCAAAATAATTCTACATTCTTTCTTGTATCTTATTTGATCTCTTACTAGACTTATGTGAAAACAATCTCCTTGCAGTACATACCCCACATGATGAAATCAAGAGGAGCTGATCGATTTGCTGTTATAGTCACAATAGTAATTGTGTGGGTATTTGCTGAAATTTTGACTGTAGCTGGTGCTTATAATAGAAGATCTCCAAAAACTCAATTAAGTTGCCGCACTGACAGATCTGGACTCATCAGTGCTGCTCCTTGGTCAGTCGTGAAGCACCTTAATTTGTCTTTTTAAAACTCATATTATCCTCTTCTCCTGCTATTTCTTTTGACAGAGATGATATGTGTAGTATATGTATGTGTCTCTGTAGTTTGCTAATGGTAACTTCATACGTGAGGATAGTTATCTAGAGCCTTGTTTTACAATTAGATTTTGCTCCCGCTTATGCAGGTTAAGGGTTCCATATCCATTTCAATGGGGAAGTCCTTCTTTCAATGCTGGTGATGTTTTTGTAACGCTAGCTGCTGCTTTCGTTGCAATTATAGAGGTCTGCTTTACCTTTTTTAAACTTGTATGCAAAACTTGGCTGTTTAATTTTCTAGCTGTACTGAGAACGCTTTCAAATGCTAATTCTATCACCCTTCTGCACCTATTCCTTTCGAAAGTACCTTTATCCTTTTCTGATGTGCTATTTCTTTCCTGGTTGGATTTAATCTAAATATGATTTGTCCTTCTTATTTTCCCGGATCAGTCCACCGGGACTTTCATAGCAGCATCAAGATATGGAAGTGCAACACCTGCTCCACCCTCTGTCCTTAGCCGTGGTGTTGGCTGGCTGGTACCATAAAATTTCTGGACTTTACTCCTACACATTACGGTCATATAAATTACATGTATTTGTTCAATTGTTCTATTTTTAATGATTTCAGGGCATAGGGACTCTTGTGGATGGCTTTTTTGGCACCGGAATTGGCTCCACTGCATCAGTGTACATATTTTCACCAACTCGATAATTAATTTGCCTAGCTTTGATTAAAAAAGTTGATCAAGAAATCATGCTAGTCTGACTCTGGCAATATACCTTGGTTCAGGAATTTATCTTCCACTTATACATTATAGAAAATCTAATTGCTTTCTTTTTTTCCTAAGTGAAAATGCAGGTCTTCTGGGTTTAACACAAGTCGGAAGCCGGAGAGTCGTTCAAATAGCAGCAGTATTCATGATTTTCTTCTCTGTATTAGGTCTAGTATTCTACTATTCAAATATCACAATCTTGAACTTTATGTATTATTGAAATAAATGTCTAACTTCGTATTTCAGTGGACATTCCCTTCATTTGTAAATAAGTAACACATAGTCAAATGAACTTGTCTTGAAATTTGTAATTTTGCAAATTTATTGGTTAACTAACAAAATTGTGTTTGTGTGTTCTGTTTCAGGGAAATTTGGGGCTTTTCTTGCTTCAATACCATTGCCCATTTTAGCAGCATTATACTGTGTTCTCTTTGGTTATGTCGGTACGTCTAATCCATCACGTTTGCTCACTTTCATTTGGGCTTATGTCAACTTGAACTATTTCTTGGGCACATTTGGTAGGAATGAGTTGTTTTTAGAAAAAGGGAAAGAGGCTTTCATGAAAAGACTGTTTTTAATTTTTCGAAAACATGAATAATGTATACCTAACATATCATACAAGGATTTCTCTCTCCTGTTCCATTTCATGAAACTCCTTTCATGTCTACCAAACATGTTCTGCAGTTTCTTACACCTTACATCTATTGATTTTGAGTGTAATGCTTCTTCTGACATGAGCAGCATCAGCTGGACTTAGTTTTCTTCAGTTCTGCAATCTGAACAGCTTTAGGACATTTTTCATCCTGGGCTTTTCTCTCTTCATGGGTCTATCAGTTCCACAGTATTTCACCCAGAATATATTGCTATTTGGGCAGGGTCCTGTTCACACTGGATCCAAAACAGTAAGTAAATCAATGGACAAGTTCTTGCATACAAAGTACACTCCTCACACCAAGCACAAGGAATTAATAACAAAGAATTAGAATCATTAAAATAAATATATCAATAGATTCCATCACTTGAAATACCATGTTTAGTGAGTTTCCATTTGCTGCTTGCAATTGCATCTATCTTGGATGCAAGGAATTGTTCAAATCTATTTTAATAACTTTGGTTTGTAAGCAGCTGGCCATCTTTGAGCTGAACTTGTTTTGAATCTATCCTACAGTTCAACAACATAGTGCAAGTGATTTTCTCATCCCCACCAACAGTGGCACTCATAGTTGCTTACATTTTGGACATCACTCTGGCTCGTGGGCACAGCTCTACTCGCCGGGACAGTGGGAGGCACTGGTGGGAAAAGTTCAGGAACTTCAACCAAGATACCAGAAGTGAAGAGTTCTATGCACTGCCTATGAACCTTAACAGGTTCTTCCCTTCCTTCTAAATTCCTTCTCACTACTTGAAGAAAGTGTAAGTTTGATATTCCTATAATGATGTATTGTCCCCAAAGTTCCCAGTACCTATGCAAAGAGGATAGACATGTATCCCAGTATTTATGCAAGAGACATGCAGGATATATGGTACTAAGTTACCACTATCTTACAATTTAAAAGAAACTAGTTGACGTTGAATCTCTAAACCGAAATTAATTTTACTCCTCATAGGTTTTTTATACAAATATAACTAAAATATGTTTTCTCTTGCATTGTGTAAACTTAAAAATAATATATCTTGTTGTAGATTTTATATTTTATATTGACATGCAAAGAAGTTTCTTTAAAAATCAATTATATACTATCAATTAATGTAAAATATTTGTGATATTTTTGTTAAAAAATTCGATGGCAAAGACTTGAAAATCTCAAAGAAGGTTTTGCTCCTCAGTCCACCAAGTCTGAACTCGAAACTTTTCAAGCAACCTGGTAAGGATTTGAACGGGGCTTAGAGGGTGCAACTCTGCAATTGGGCTCAGCCCAAAATGGGCAAAAATTTGAGAATTTTTTACTGAAATGAATTATTATATATAATATTATAAGAGAGCTATAAAAAAGGAAATGAAATTGAAAATAAATAAAGGACAAATATTTCGGATACGCTGTTTTTTTAATTCGGTTTTTTTACCTTAATATACTTCAGCACTATGATAGGTGATCGTACTACAACATTATTGATGTATTTTAGGAGATTGTGGAGGTGATACATCAAGGTTAAGAGAAAAAAAAAGGTGGACGGAAAGAAGCGAAAAGACAAAGAAGTTGTTTTGATTTATTTGGGTTGGGTCCTGACACACAGAGAAAGTGCTAGAAGGTCATGAAAATGCGTGCTGAAACTTTTTGGATGATTATTATTATTATTAGGTCCCGTAGTGAGAGTAGGGTTGTGTGAGGATGCCCTACAATATTAAGCTGACCCTTCAATCTGCCCTTGTCGGGCGGAAGTCACGTTCTCATGCACTCTCATCTTTCATTCAAATTCTTAGCTGTTCCACCCTTGAAATCAAGCCAATCACAAATTTTCAACCAAGTTAAAAGTAATAGTTTTTATTTTCTTTTTTCCTTTTTTTAAAAAAAGAACGTTGTAATTGTTAGAAGAAACCAACTTGGATTTCATAACAAGTTTCAATTCATGCAATATTTCCTTGTTGATGAGTCGATGGCCATAAAGAACCGTATTCGCTTCAATGAGATTTTTTCCCCACGAAATATGGAAATTTCTATGATAATGAAATATTCATTGTATTTTTTCTATTCTATAGTTAAAGGGCTTCAAAGTTATTATGAAAAACTGAAAAAGAAGCTCTAATGAGATCACACTTTTCAAGAAGAAAAAGGATACGAAACTGACTCCACTAATGTTGACTATAAGGGATTCATTGAAAATGTAGTTCCACGAGACTTTGTGCCTGTTAGGTTCCATTTATTAAAATGTCATTTATTAAAATGTAACTGTACATTCTAATAATTTTTTTTTCTTCATCCAAACAGTTTTTAATAAATTATTTTATTTTTATTCAAATTTTATTTTTATAAATTATGATTATTTTAAAAATACTTTTATAAAAAAATAAATTAAACGGGCACTTTATCATTTCTAGACACCTATGTTTCCAGTCACAAATATCACAAATTTATTTTAGATTTATTATGACAACGTAAATTTGTTAGAAATAAACGGCATGGTTCAGATTGGCTTAATTAAGGCAAAAACAAAAATAAAATCAAATTAATAATCAAATTTGAAGAGTTCAATTGGTATACTTTATGAGAATTATTTTTTTTAGAGTATTAAATTTCAATAAAATTCATATATTACTATTTTTTATTGTTTATTTTCTAGAAAATTTAAATTATTCTTTAAATAAATTATATTTTAATATTAATGACATAAATATCCTTTTTATCAATTAAACATATTAAAAAGTTAAGAACATTTAAAAAATAATAATTTACTTAAAAAGTTTGAAGTCTACTTAAAAAGTTGGATTTAATTTAAAAAATTCTACTTAACTCCAAAAAATTGTGTTTTTTCTAGAAACCAAGCAATAACAGTTAATTTATTTTTTAAGAAGTTTAACTTCAGATACTTACATTCAACATATGAAACAACCCTTTAAACAGTTTTTGAAAAGAACATTTAAGGCATTAAATTTGTAAGTCTCTTATATTCATCTTCTACAACATATCTCAATTCAACAAACGTCTTCAATCCAATAGTTCACACTTAACCCCCAACTGAAACATAATTACATTTTGTCTAACTTAGTTTTCTCCACTCTTTGTGAACTTTATAAAGTAAATATCAAATATAAAATTTGATAATATTGATATATGAAAACAAAATCTTCGTATGTATTTTGAAATAGAAACTACTTAATAAAAAATTAACAAAACTTTTAGTCAGGCAACAAATTGACAAAGATGTGGTACAGCCTGTAAAAGATTTAGATGTACACAGACAAACACATTTTGATAAAAAACCACTTAGTTAATTGACAAAAACATAAATGCTTCCACACAAATTAAGTAAAGTAGTTTTTAATTGTCATTAACACGGTGATTAAAAGCTACTTAGTTAATCACAACTTATTATTTAATTTCATTAAACTAAAATACTATAATAAAGCATTTATATACTGTGAGTATGGATAAATATTCTATATTTACACTTCCTGTAATACTTCTATGATTTATTAGTAGTTGATTACTTGATTATTTTTGTTATATCTTATATTTAGAAACATTTTTCCATAAAAAATGCTTATTTGATGTATGAAAATATTTTTAAAAAAACTTAAACCAATTAAAATCTTAAGATTGTACAAAATCATTCTTGCTGGTTTATAGCTCATTGCGCAGCAATTTTTAAAAGATTATAACTAAATGTAAAAAAATATTTTTCAAGTGGTTTAGTTTCTAAAAATCATGCACATCTCAAATTTGTAGGGAAAAATCAGAAACTGGGAAATGAACGTACCAATTCATATAGTTTATTTAAACATATTATTATTCATTTCATATCTCTGTTTCTGTCTAAAAATCTGAACCTTAACTTTAAAAATTCATTTCTCTTAATATACAAAGTCATTTGATGAATATTTAGTATTATTGGAAAGCTTTACTTGTCTACTTTCTAACCATATTTTTTTCGTACATTTATTCTATTCCTACTGGTCAGAGCAACAATATATATCATCAGAGGTCAGAAATAATGTCTACTGAAGCAGTTTTGGTAAAACAGGAATAACTACCATTATATAGCTCCAAATACAGTTAAACCAGTGTCATCTTATTCCTATTATAGATCTATCCATACATATGGACCATTGAATTTTTAAAGATATGTACGAATTTATATAGTAACCAGAAGCAAACAGTACATAAACAAAACATTAACAGCTTTCAACAAGGTTCCATCATCATTATTCATCATGCTCCACATGCTTCCCATTGCCATAACTTGACCATAACATTGGTTAACTATGGGGTAAGATTGGGAAAATCTCAGTGGTCAACTTGCATATGTCATCATGTCATCACAAAAATATTTGAAAATATAACATACTTTCATTAAATTATCAAAACTTCCAAGTTGTTTAACGAAATTTCGGTAGCATAACGACTTAATAAATGAATATCTTGAGGTTTAGCCCTTAACATAAAAAAACCACCAATCATAGAAAAGCATTCATAACAACAATATGACATCATTTACAAATCATTATAACATATACAACATTTATAAACAATAACATTAAATAAGGGCAAGAGACTACCTTGGAGTTTTACTAACTTTTATTTGAACCTTGCTTTCATTTAACTTTAGATCACTTTCTTAACTTCATTGAATCCTAAAGCATCATTAAACCTTACTTAATAATTTATTATCATCATATAAACTTAACTTAATCATGAATTATAAACTTTTTTTTCAAAATTATGTCTTGATCCAAATAGAGGAACAAAATAGAAGAAGAAAATAGCTTAAACTCTAATTAATCTTAGACTAAATAAAGAGGAAATCTAGAAGAGATCTAGAGTATAAGCTTACTTCAGAATACCCCTATTTTCCTTCCCTTCCTTCCTTCTTATTTTTCTTCCTCTTTCTTTTTCCTTCTTTTTCTTCCTCTTTCCTCTTCCTTTTCTCTCTCTCACACACTCTCTCTCTCTATACGTGAGTGTGTGTGAAAAATGAGGGAAGGGGTTGGGGTATTTATATGAAAGGCTAGTGGTTATGGACCATTAGAAATCTGAGGACTCACAATTATTCTCACATTTAATATATCAATTATCCATTATATCCCAAGATATTTTTGGGCATGTGAGAGAGTAGAGAAGGGTAAAAATGTCCAAGTTTTTTCTTCTTACTTTATATCAAATCAAAAAAAGCAGATAGTTTACTTTTTACCTTCACAGATAAATTTGATTCTACTTTGAGTCCTTTTTTAACCAGATTTTCTATTATACTCAGTGTTATTCTTATTTACTTTATCTATGGGACCCATTATCTTTCTCTTTTACTTTTTCATATAAGGTCAATCTATTTTACATACTCTTTACTATTTATCTCCTCTGATATTTACTATTTATATGGAATCCTGTCTTTTACTGGATTTATACTTTTTTCCTCTCAAAATCCATATAACTAGTATCACTTGTACTTTTAACTTGCACCGGAGTATTTAAAATATTATTTTCTTTATCTTATTGTAAATAATAATTTTTCCCTTTTTAAGCTCTTTTTTTAGGATATTTTGGACTTTAAACTAATTTAATTAAATATCAAAGCTTCCCCAATCATCATAAATTAATCCAAAACAATTAATATCATTTATAATATTATCTGGTCATAATATTCATATATGAAAAATGAGGATATTACAATTTTTCTCGTACAATGTATGTGAGAGGAAATAATGTTAGAAATAGTACATAAGGATCAACCGGTGCCAAAAAATGGATAGTAATACACTGTTCTCAAAATGTTATTCGCCCTTACTAAGTTTGTTGTTGAGATCCAGCGAATTACCTCTAAGAATTATCTCAAGCACCACCAAAAGCATCTGACAATAACTTCAAATGTCTCTCAACACAGAATGAAACAGAAAAAATAGTAGTCAAAGAGAAGTTAAGAGAGTTGTGCCCCCGAACTTTGGTCTGACCCCTTTTTAAATTGTGAAGAATTTCAAAATGAGATTAAACCAATTAAATCTTGTTTATAATCAATTTTAGAACATTGGAGATTAATTTGTAATTAAAAACTGCTTTTGAAAGTTTCAAAATAAATATGATTAATATGAGAACAAAACTAAAAACTTTTATTTCAAAGTTTAAACCAGACTAAATCTGTACTGTTAGATTAAACTGTCAAGTGTTAAGTGATAAATATTTTAAATATTAAATAATTAATATTTAAATTCCACCAAGTCTTTTCCTCTAAAGTCATTTTATCATGTTTCATCTTCTATTTCTTATGTACACTTGAAAAACCTTTTTCCTATTTAACGTGAGATTTAAGTTTTTCTATCTCTAACAAATAATGTATACGAAATCTTTACAATGAAATGTTTATTAAAAAAAAACCTAAAACATGTTAAAACAATTTTCTGTGATCATACAAATATTGTAAATTATTAGTCCTATTGAATTAAATGTAGAGAAATGACTCTAATTATATTAAAATAACATGTCTGTAGTTGTTTATTCTCTGAATTTTCTTGTAACTTTAATTAGTTTAGATATTGCCTTAAGATTTTCAAAAAGTTAACACCTAATAGAGCTAACAATCTTAATGATATACTCATGGAATAAAATAATTGATATAATTCATTTTGGTATATTTCAAAGTCGAAGAAGTAATTTAAAAATTTAAACATAATTGATGAGGTAATGTATTTATTCAACTAGAAAATTTAAAACAAAGAAAATTCACTATAATTTTTATTTTTAATTAGAAAAAATAGATAAATTAATTAAAATAACACGAATGGATTAATTAAAAACTATTTGGTTAATCGTGATAAAAAAAATTCTCACTCCACACAAAATTAACTAAGTAGTTTTTAATTGTGATTAACACATTGATTAAAGACTATTAATTAATCATGACATGTTGTTTAATTTAATTATACTAAAATATTTATAATTAAACATTTGTATATTTTGAGCATGGATAAAAAAGTGGTTAAATTATTCTTTTAGTCGTTAAAATTGGTATCTTTTGAAATAGAAAAGCAAGATTAAACTAGAAAAAGAGCCCAAACAAAAATGGGGCAATCCCAATTGATTCTACTCCACATGGAGTTTGTCTACGTGCATGTGGAATTTGCAATCATCCGGCAGGTAATCAAGGATTCTGAGATTTCCTTCCACATTATGAGTGTTCTTAGCAAGGTTATTTGCACACATCAAAGCTTCCCCGTGGGAAAAATTAATTTTAAGATCCCAATTGTCACACACAAAGCTCTAACTTGAAGAATTTCCTCTTTGAAGGGATGATTGAAACCTCCATCTCAGAATATTAGATTAATGGCATCTGTTGAATTTGAATAGAGATCAATTTCTTTTAGTTGATACCGTTTACAAATCATGAGTGCTGTCTTGATAGCTACAAGCTTTGCTATAGTCACTATGGAGAAGCCAAGATTCTATTGAAAGCCAAATATCCATTTACCAGAAGCATCATGACATACACCACCACATGCCATAAGACTCTATCGGTCCACTGATCCATCCATATCAATTCTAATAGCTTCATTTGCAGGAGGTATCCACTTTGTATTAATGCAATCCGGTACTTGAAAGATTACTGTCTTGAATGTGATGCGAGCCACATCTTCTAAGATCTGGTTCATGCATACGAATTTGACATCTTTTGCTGTCAAATTATATCCTTAAAATAATCTTTTGCATTTGTTTGTCCACAAAAGCAAGCAGACATATCCAAAAGTTTTGCACCAAGGCCACCTTTGCATATCACCATTTGCAGTGTCGTTAAGAGCATTCCACTATAGCTACACCTGCAAATTACAATTAAAAAGTACACTACCAATGTTAGGATTAATAAAGAGATGCTAGACCTGTCTAGCCAAAGGACAATTCCGAAGGATATGTAAGGTGTTTTCCTTACTATAACACTTAAAAGGACAGTCAACCATTCAGAATGAGCCTCCTATGAGCTCTAAATTGGTTTGACAAAATTCTCTCATGGTAGACATTCCACAAGAAGACTTTGATTTTCTCAGGCACTGGCCATTGCCAAATCCTCTTCCACATAGAATTAGAGCCTCCAGTGTTTCCATTGCCAATAAATGTATAAGACGATTTGATTGAGAAAGAGCCATTGCCTGAAGCTCTTTAATAGAAACCATCTTCTCCAAGTTTGGATGGGGGTTTTACCATTAATAGTTTATTGATCACCCATTGAGGTAAGACTCGACCCCATTCATGAATATTCCATTGACCAGAGGGAAGAACAAAGTCACGCACTGAAACTTTCATGTTAATATGCTCCTGGTCATTATAGGTGTAGGTAATAAGAGGTTCCTCTAAAGGTGATGTGAATTGGGGATGAGGAGAGGGTAGAAAAATAGAGAAAGAAACAGAAGAATTTGAAGGAAGAGAGAATTCAATGAGGGAGAAGGGAAAGAACTTTAGGGAGAGAGGGAAGTTACTGGAAATATCTCAAAATCAATAATCAAAGTCTGAATACAACTGAATAGTAAGACTCTTATTTATATAACTCAAATCTTAATCCTACCATGGTCCCAAGATAAGAAAATTATTTAATCCTAATTTTAAACAAAAGATAAACTAAATCTTGAGAATAAATAAAAGATAAAATCAAAATTCTAATAAAATAACTTCATTTAAATTCTAATAATAAAGATAAATAATCTTAATTATCTTAGGATTATTCATTTTCTATCATTCTCCCCCATTTGAAAGAACTCTTTTTTGGAGAGTTAAGCTGATGATGTGAGTAGGAAAGTAAACTCTTTATATCATTTAGATCTGAGAAGCCTTTCCAAAAGTAAGACAACAAAGGATGAGATCTAAATAAAGGACTTTTTCATCAAAGACTCAAGTATTATTCAATTCAGGAAATCCTTTCCAATGAACAAGATAATGATGAATGGATTTAAACAAAGAGACTTCCAATCAAAACTTTGCATGACAGTTGAATCTGGAAAACCTTTCAAATGAACAAGGTACTAGTGGAGGGAACTTTGAGGTAATAGAACATTTCGTTCTTCTTTAAAAGTAGCAACCTTTGCACCAAGTAGCATAATGGATGGACGAGGTGGAACAAGAACATGTTGCAACTAAGCATCAACAACTTTAGACAGCACAACTTCCAATGATGAAGATTATTTTTGTACTTGTTCCTTCTTCAGGCTGTCTTCTTTTTGTGATAATGGAGGCATCACTTTAGGGGCATGATTAATATCTTTCTTTTGAGAAACTTCACTTTTAAGATCCAAACCTAAAGAACCTTAAGATTGTTCTTCTCCATGGTGCTCAAAATTCACCTGCAAATGTTGCTAACACATTATTTCCTTAAATAATTTCTCCAACTTTTTTAACCTACGGTTTATTTCTTCTTGATTTCACTTCATCTCAATTTGTAGAGATTTGAACCTATATGTTAATTCCTCTCTATCTTGCTTCATGTCAGTTCATAAAGATTTAAGCACTTGGTTCACATGCTTTCTGCTATTCATTTCAAATTCCTCAAGGCTTTGTTGAGTAACTAGAGAATTTTTTGGGATGGTGGAAACTAGACTCTGATACCAAATAATGTAAATAGGAGATGGGGAAAGGGTAGAAACATATAGAATATATGAGAAAAAGCAGAATAATTTGAAGGAAGAGAGAACTCAAAGAAGGAGAATGGGAAGAACTTTAAGGAGAGAGAATCTGAAGGTAGAGAGAACTCAAAGAGAGAAAAGGGGAAGAATTTTAGGAAGAGAGAGAAGTCACTAGAAATATCTCAAAATCAATAAACAAAGTCTAAATACAATTAAGTAGTGAGACTTTTATTTATAAATCTTAAATTATATTCCCACTAGAATCCTAAGATAAGGGAATTATCTAATCTTAATTTTAAACAAAAGATAAACCAAATATGAAAAATAAATAAAAGATAAGATCTAAATCCTTATATAATAACTGCATTTAAAATTCTAATGACAAAAATAAATAATCCTAATTATCTTAGGATTATCTATTTTCTATCTAAAGGGCTCCATCGATCCTACCAAAACAGAGAATTTTTCGTATTTCTCTGTTTACACCCAACTCCAAGAATGAATCTATCCCATACCTTAGAAATACCTTTCCAGACATGCGAAGCATTTTTTCGCTGGATGATGAAGGGAGTCAAATTTTGACCATACTTGTATTTCGATTTCTAACATCTAACCCACAAGGTCTGTGGTTTGGTCAAAATGCCCCAACATAGCTTCGTCATAAAGGATTCATTTTGTCTTCTATGGTCTTTGATGTTGAGACCCTATTTTGTTTATCTTCTTTAATCACATTCCACACAACAAGATGGAGGTTCCTTTTCTTGTGATGATCCTTCCATAAAAAGCCCCTACTATGTTTCTCAATCTCATCGATAGTAGATTTAGGCAAAACCATAGATTGCATAGCAGAGCTAGGGAAAGCAATCAAAGTAGATTTAATGGGAACTACCTTGCCAACTAAATTAAGGTATTTCCCTTTCCAAGATGAAAGTCTTCCATGGACTTTGTTGATTAAGAAAGAGAAGTTACCCTTTATAACTCTCTTATGAAGAAGAGGCATGCCAAGATATTTGCCAAAGTCAATTGTGAGACCCACTCCTAAGAATTGACTTAGCATAATTGCTTTATTAAAGTGAACATTCTCTGAGCAAAACATCTTAGTCTTAATAATATTCATTTTGTGACTAAAACATCTACAAAACCTGTCTAGCACTTCTTTAACAATCTCAGCTTGTCCCATTAATGCTTCAGCAAAGATCATCAAGTCATCAGTGAAAAAAAAGATGAGACAACAAAGGGACTTTCTTAGAGTAATTAAGGCCTTTCCACCTCTTCCTTGCACAATTATCTCTAACGATATGCCATAGACGTTCCATATGAAGGACAAAGATGTAAGGGCTCAAAGGATCTCCTTACTTAATACCCCTTGACTGTTGAAGGGAGTCAAAGCTTCATCATTCCATAGCACATTCATAATGGCAGTGGAAACACAAACTGTAACCACCCTTATGATATCTTTCTTAGCATTGTGTGCAGCATCGAAGGAAATAGGAAGGAGGAAAGCTCAAGTGGTGCAGAAAAATAGCTCCACGCCACGGCTTGAAGCAAAGCCGCCGCGGTGAGAACGTGTCTAGTGGCTCTTTTCAGCTGAAAATTGGTGATGTCGCGGCGAGATGTCCTAGAGCCGCGGTGAAATTCTGGATTTTTGTTTAAATCCGGATCATTTCGAACGATCGGGAAAAAAAGAAACGGAGGAGAACCGAGGGAGCTCTACTAGGGTTCGAGATTTTCAGTATTTATGAGTGATTTTCGGATCTCAATAGCTTGGATTCAAGTTAATAAGTGTTCTCTACTCCTTCCTCTCTATTTTTCTTCAGTTGAAATTTGGGGTTTTTCGGTTATATGTTGGGATTTCCAGTTTGGGACGAAATCCATCAATTGAAATGGATGAAATGGGGTTAATGAAGTATGTTGTGGTGTTCTTGTTGCTTGTGTATGAGTTTTGAAGGGATTATATGTGTTTAAAGCTTAACCCTAGATTGTTCTTGCTTGAGAATATGAGGAATCTGAGTTGTATGGAATTGCGTGATATTTGAATAGTTCCTAAGAGCTTAATGATGCATGAAAGGGGTATTGGAACCCTAGATGATGTTTATAATGATTATGATGATGATTATGATTATGATATTGACATGACATGACATGATGCATACATGATATTGTGATATGATGATGATGATTATATGATGATACATGAGCATCACTACATGGCATTGTAAAATTATGATATATGGTGGATCGGGTGGTGATGACGATATGATATATGTTAGGGAGGATAAGGATAAAATATATATGTTAGCGAGGATAAGGATGTGATCCCTGTGACTAAATCACCTCCTATAGCCAGGAGGGGAAAGGCGTGCAGTGGACTGCACTTTCCCTAAATCGCTGTCAATTCATGGTGGGAAAGGGGAATGAGAGCCATGGTCCGAACATTAGTGTTATCTTTGGCCGGATGCACTAATGGGAGGTGAGTTTGGTGATATCACGGAATCAATCTTTACTGATTGTTGGAAGGGAATTACGTATATGAAATGTCCTGTTATGACGATAGCCATGGTTCTAGCTGTGTGCGAGGAAGACATGCATACTATTCATTTCACATTGCATTCATTAGATGTATGTATATATATGTGTATGTGTGTGGTTGTCCCCAATTACTAAGACATTATCTTACACCATTCTCTCATGAACTAACCTTTTAGGTGAAGGTTCTGGCACTAGTTCAGAGAAGACGTGGGAGTAGCTACGTATATGGGAATATTTTATGTAGTATTTGTAATTTAGATATGTAACTTGTGCCAAGTAGGATAGAAGGTTTTGTCATGAATGTATGACATTAATAAGAATTGTTATGGATGTATGTATGTATGACTATGTATGTTGTGTGTATGGGTTATGTATGATGAAAGTTGGAATGGGGCCTGTTGTCGCACCCGGAAAAATGCGACGGAAGAAAAAAAGAGAACAAATCGAGTTTTCGAGTGAAAACCGACTTGTGAAGAGTCGCCACCAAAATTTTGAGGGAAAATCTTGGGAAACCGAATTAAAGAGGAAAAGGATGGTCTGCGTAATCAAAGTTGGATTCAGGAGTTGATTGTGTGTGGGGAAGGTGTTAGGCACCCCACAACACCCGTTCCTAGGAACGGTTACCTTACGTTGATTGTGTAAATTAATATGGCTTAAAAATGTATTTTGGTTTTCTTTTATCGTTCACATGCGAGAAAAAGGATAGAGAAAAAGAAAATTAAGAAGATTTGGAAAACAAAATAAAGAAAATAAATTATATTAAAATTAAGGATATTCAAGCAAAATGAGAAAAAGGGTTTGAGAAAACAAATTAGGAAAGTTTTATTAAATTAAGGAAAAAAAACCAAATAAATCAGAAGATGTTTATTTTTTACAAAGGCGGACTTGACCTAGGATCAGAGCCTAGGGCCTACGTACCCTGCGATGGGGATCAAAGTTCACGTAGTTCAGGCTAGAAATGCGTGTCACTGGGTTGATATTTTTTAATTTTTATAATAAGAGAAAGTTAATGGAAAATAATTTAACTTTTTGCAAAAGCTGTCGCACCCGGAAAAATGCGACGGAAGGAAAAAAGAGAACAAATCGAGTTTTCTTGGGAAAACCGACTTGTGAGGAGTCGCCACCAAAATTTTGAGGAAAATCTTGGGAAACCTAATTAAAGAGGAAATAATAGTTTGCGTAATCAGAGTTGGATTCAGGAGTCGATTGTATGTGGAGAAGGTGTTAGGCACCCCACGACACCCGTTCCTAGGAACGGTTACCTTACGTTGATTGCGTAAATTAGTATGACTTTAAAATATATTTTAGTTTTCCTTTTATAATTCACATGCGAGAATGTGGGTAGAGAAAAAAGAAATTAAGGAGATTTAAAAAAAATGAGGAAAAAGGGATTTAAGAAAATAAATTAGGAAATATTTATTAAATTAAGGGAAAAAACCCCAAATAAATCAGAAAATATTTATTTATTTACAAAGGCGGACTTGACACAGGATCAGAGCCTGGGGCCTACGTACTCTGCGATGGGGATCAAAGTCCACGTCGTTCGGGACTAGAAATGCGTGTCTATTGGTTGATATATTTTTTAATTTTTGTAATAAGAGCAAGTTAATGGAAAATAATTTACTTTTTTACAAACAAAACAATTTTCTGAGATTGAGTTGGTGTGTTTTAATTGGCAAAAAGATAATTTAATTCATATTACTTACTCTTATTTTATTTTATTCGAAAATATTTTATTTTATTTTTTCACTATTATTATTTTTTGAAAATGCATTTATTTGATTTTTATTTAAAACCATCATTTTTTTGTACTTTTGAAAAATTTTCTTTTAAAAGGAGAAAACCGATCCACCTGTTACAGACTCGCAGCCATGCCCGATAGATCGATACCTTAGTTACCTGCAGAAGTTCTAAACCTCACGGCATAAAGGCTTTATTATAATTTTAAGACGATAATTTAAAAAATACTAGTATCATTTAATGTTTGAGAATTGGTTATATTATTATTATTATTATTGTTCATTCTTTATAAAATATAATTATTTTCTTAAAAGAGAGTTCAACTAGTACATTTGCATAGATTCGCAATCTTACGTGACGACACAGTTAACCCGAATACCTGCGTGGATTCTGGAAACCTCACGTGGTATGGTTACCCAATCGGTTATTTCTATTATTCATTTTATTATTATTTTATTTTATTATTTTTTTATGAGAAAATAAAATTTTAGAAGCAAAGGTCATTGGGACATATTATACATATACCTTTATAATACACTCGTGCAGTTCCGTAGGCTCACACAGTGTGATTATTTTAACGATCTACGAGAGCTCACAAGTCTTTGTGACGAACATAAGAGGAAATTAAACTCACCGATTTATGAAACCATTTATACATTTATATGATTGACTTAATTAGCTCCGAATTGCTTTATATAACGCCTATGTTTCAACTCCAAAAGCCAAGACCTTGTGACCATAAAGAAATAAGTGGGCCCGAAAGGAAAAGCCCAAACTACACCCCTCCTTACTTTATTTCATTTAAGACCCATATTTGACAAAAAAAAAAAGCTTTTCTTTAGGTAGGCCTATGCCTAAAAGAAAAACACTTCATAAAAAAATAAATGGGCCTGAAAGGAAAAGCCCAACTATACTACTTACATTGTTTCATTTCAGAAACATATTTGACAAAAATCTTTCCTTTTGGTGGGCTTATGACTCATCCCAAAAAAACTAGACCTTGTAAATCATTAAGAAGAACTGATCATGGGGTAAGCTTGTTCTTTTTTTTTTCCCCCGGATTGAGGCTTACTGCGAACCAGTATGCTACAACACCTCTGAACCGTGACCGTGATACCTAAGCATGCAAAAATGTTGAAGACAAACCCATGCTCAATGCACCCTAATCCATGTCAAACAGCAGCCATGATTTTGTCCCGTGAGGCTTATCAAATGATCAAGTGCTAAGGTTAAGCCTAGGAAGCAATACACAATCAGCTTATGCATGAGCCATTACACTTATCACATAGGGGCGAGATTAGCAAATGGATTTGGCATTCATTTAAGCTCCCCTAACCATTAACGCCCTGAAGGAGGAGTATATAAAAGCAGGAGTCCAGAGCAAACTTAGCTACCTCTAAATGCATGATCAGCCAGTAATTTCAAAACTCAACAATCACAACACAGTAATGATCAATGGCCTTCGGCCATGCAACAGAACAGGAAATCAAGCTGACATTTAAAGTATACACCATCCAAGTTCCTAGAAATGAGATCTAAGATCAAGTAGTTAATTTAAACAAATTAACTATTAGAACTTGTAAAATCATGATAACAGCCACAGAGCCGAATATGGGGAACAATCAGAGATAGCAAACCCATAGCAAAAGAGGAAAAATCATGACAAGCTACTAACCCAAAAAACCCGATAAACTTCCAATTTCTTCTTGGATCGTCTGCTCCTTCGTCTCTTACGCATGGCTTCCCCCTAGGCCTCCCCTGTTCCTTTGCTCAGCCTACCCTCCTCTTTGTGCTCGGTCCTAACTCCTCTCACGAGTCAGTGCCTCCCTCTTTCATCCGCGGCTCACTCTGTCTTTTTTTTTTCATTATGATCCTCCTCCGGCTCGGACTCCTCTGGTTTTTTCAGCTCTGCCCGCGGCCCTCTTTTTCGGTCACCAGTGCTTCCTCTGTTTTCTGCAATTGCCCACCTCTCTATCCATTTTTCGATTCCCACTGAAGTTCCCTCTCCCCTTCTCACTCCCGCGATACTCTCGTCCTTGAGCTCCCCCCCTGTTCACTCACTTCTCGTGGATCCTCGCTTTCTCTCGGCTCTCCTCTGCTTTTCCCCACCCCTGCTTCCTCTTTGTCCTCTTTCAGCTTTTTCTTCGGGTGCCTCCAGCTTCCTTCGGTCCAGTCTCCCTCTGGCTTTTTCTCATCTCCGTCCACGGCCCCTTTTTGTTTTTTTTTTTCAGAATGAAGTTCCTCCCCCCCTCGGCCTTTAACTCCCTTGGCCTTTTATTCCCTTGGCCTTTTATTCCTTCCTCACCGCCTTCACTCGCACACGGTTCCCTCTGTTTTCTTTTCGTGTATGCCTTTCTGTGCTGTGTACTGCTTTCTCAGTCTTTCAGCGATTCCCTCTTTTCTTTTCTTTTCAGTCTGTCTTTTTTTTTTCTCTCCAGACTACTTTCGGCCCCCTGCTTTCTTTCCTTTTTCCTTCGGTCTGCGGCCTCTTTTCTTTTCTTTTCTCTGCTTCTACGCTGCGTCTTTTCTTTCCCGTGTTTTCAGTTTGCTTCTGGCCGCTCTTTTCTGGTCTGCGGCTGTCTCTGCCCTCCCTTTTCCAGTTCACGCGTGGTCTCTCCTCCTCCTTCCCGTGTTCCCCTCAGTTTCTTTTCTTTTCCTTCGGTCTGTGCCCTAGTTGTTCAGGGCATGGACCTTTGGGGCTCAAGTACACGAGCCCTCAATTGGGCTCGTGGCACCTTGGCCCAAATACCCCCTCTCCTCCTTTTTTTTTGTTTTTATTTTCTTTCATTTTCCCTTTTTATTATTATTTTTTTTATGGTTTTGTTTCTTTCTTTTTTTGCGTTATTATTTTTTGGGTTATGTATGTATATTTATCTAATTTATTTAATTCTTGCAACTTTCTTCTTATTATTTTTTGTTGTTATTTTTTCATTTTTATTTATTTTATTTTTGTTTTTTTTCGTTTGTTTGTTTTTTTTTTTTAGGATGCCCGGACAAAATGAGGTGTTCACACCTATATCCCGTTTTGACAAGTAAGGGTTCCAAGGGGTCAAATCTCAGAGGAGTGGTTTCTTTAGGGTGAAACCTCTTTGGACAAGTTGGTTTGGGGGTTTTAGACTTGTATGAATGGTCTTTGAGCCACCAGTTGCCTTTGAAAGCAATTGGAGGTGGTTAGTGGTGAGTTTTAGTCAATAAGTGGCCAAAATGGTGTCAAGAGTCCGGAATCTTCATATGGAGTTGAATTGAGGTGAAAGTGGTGTCTATGGTTACATTGAGACTAGATTAACTTGTAAGAGTTGAGATCAAGTAAATTGGAGGTCGGAGCATACAGTTATGCACGTCGGAAGTTCGCCCCGGTGTATGGAAGTTGCTGACGTAGAAAATCAGCAGGGGGCGCCACGGCGTTAGGGTCCAGGCCGAGGTGCCAGTGGAGGCAAAAGCGTATGCAGAACAAGGGAGGCCGGAGCCGTGATGATACTATAGCGGCTGCGGCCTCGGCCCAGGTTTTGGTGTTTTTGGGGTTCATTTCCGCTGTTCTGAAGTTGTGAGAAATTGTTTTGAAATATCGGGGTTGTGTTTGGTTGAATTTTGAAATTTTTATTTAAGTCTGGAGGTGTCAGGAGGTAGGGTGTTATACAAACCATGATAAGGTTGATGAAATTCTCCTTGAGACCAATATGTTATAGTGTTTTCAAAATAAATTCCCAATCAATGCGATCATAGGCTTTCTAAGGTCCACCTTTAGAGCAAAGAAATTCTTCTTACCCTTCTTATTTCTCATAGCATGAATAGCTTCTTGTGCCAAAATGATATTATCACTTACTATGTCACCCTCCAATGAAGCTACATTGATTTGGCACTACAAGTTTGTCAAGGTGTTTCTGAAACCTATTTGCCAAAACCTGTGACTGTTTAAAGCTAACATTGCATAGAGAATAAGTTGAAACGCTTTTAGAGAGCTTGGGTTCTTCGTCTTTGGGATAAGCATAATACTCATTCGATTGATAGCCCTAACTTTCAACAGGTCAATGAAGACTTCTTGCACTAAATTACATATTTTCTCCCTAATTATTTCCTACTGTGATTGGAAGGAATGTGCCTATAAGCCATTGAGTCCTGGTGCTTTAAGGCTCCCATAAAAAAAACCACATTCTTAACCTGGATAATAGAAAGATCTCTATGGATATATCTCAAAGCTTTATCCTTAAGTTGAGGAAAATTCACTAGCACTGGGTCATGAGAGATAGAGTAAGCATCTCTTGTGTAGAGTTCTTTGAAGAAGGTGTTGGCTATGTTTTTTAATAGCCTTGGGTCCTGAATCCATTCCCCTTGATCATTCTTTAGTGCTTCAAAAGCATTTTATCGTCTTTTAGCTCCGTCAGTAGCATGGAAGAAACTAGTATTTTTGTCTCCCCACTTCAACCATTTAGACCTTGATTTTTGAAGCCAAATGAGCTCCTCTTGGGTGAAAAGCTTGTGATACTCTTTCCAAAGAGATCTCTCAAGTTTGAAGAGACCATTTCTATGGTCATGCCTTTTAGCTTTATCAATTCCCTCTAGTCTTTTGACAATTTCCTTTTTCTATCTACGTATGCTGCCAACAGTTAGAGTGTTGTTATTCCATTTAGTAGCTTCCTTGGAAAAAATAATTTAAGCCGTCCTTCCAATCTTTACCCTCCCAGGAATCAGAGACCAAATCAAGAAAGCCTTCTTCAAGAAGCCGCGTTGCCCAATAAACAAATCTTTTTGTCTTTGAGTTTTCAAGATAAAGCCACTAGTAGAAGTAGTAATCAATCTGTGATTAGATTTGTACCTCAATTGATGAAAAGCTTTAGAGTGTTGAAGTTTTTCTTCCCATTGCGTATTACAAAAAACCCAATCAAGTCATTCTTTAATAACTCTAGAGTTCTCCTAAGTGAAAATGCCTCCCACCACAAAAAGAGTTACAAGAAAAGAAGAGTTGATACACTCGTTGAATTAATCCATTGAAATAAAATCAGGCGTGGCACCCCCAATTTTATCCGAGGGGTTCAGATAGGCATTAAAGTCCTCAATAACAAGCCAAGGATAGAAAGTGCAACAAGCAATAGAATTTAGATCTAGGTCTAGACCATGTTAAGAGTAACTTTTGTTTTTTGGCCAAAGTTAAGAGTAAATGATAACCTTTTTTTTTCGTATAAATGATGAAGTTTTGCAAATAAATTTTTCCTTGTGAGTATGATAGTTTTTAAATTTCTTTTTTTTTTTATTTTGTATTCTTTGTTTTAGTTTTTTCCTTGAATAATTTGGTTTATTTTTTTAATAAATAGGGTATGGTGGTGAAACCATACAATAAAAGAAAACTAGAATAACCTAGGTATGCCGTTTGTCAAAAGCAATCTCATCCCTCCATTTTTAAGGGGGATCAATATAGAAAAATGAGTCACCCATGTCATGTGTTGATATAGCCAATCAATTAGCATACTCATTCACGTCACATTAGACATGATATAAAATGTTCCAATCAATTAACGTAATCTTTTTAATCATCCTAATGCAAGTGATATATAAAAACAACGAGAATGACACATTGATGATGAGAAAGCAGTTACAATAACTTATATAAGGGTTATGGACACAATTAGAAGGAATAATGGATTTCTAACTCTATTACGAAAAATATGAACCATTTTCATAAGAATTTTCTGATTTCTTGTTTGCTACTAACAACATTGAATCACAATGTTATTGCTTATTATGATTTATTTATACTGGTTATTTTCTCATGCAATATCCAAATATAAAAAATTATACATGACTGTTATAATGAAATTATAAATATACTCTTTCGTGCATTGTACAGAAATTTTTTTTTTGTTAATTCTATTAAATTACAAATTAAATTGGTTGCCTATGTCATGCACCAATTTAGCCAACCAATTAGCACACTTATTGGTGTATGCATAATCTAAAACGATGTTCCAATGAATTGTCATATTCTTTGTAACCATCCTAATGCTAGTGATATTTAAAACCAATGACAATGACAAAGTGATGATGAAAACACTACAAAAAATTTGACTTTCAGTGAGGAGAAAAGTCATCGCCGAAAGTCGAAATGTCGTCGCCAAAAACTTTCAGCGGCGACAACTTTGTCATCGGCATAAGTCTTGTTGCCGAAAGTTTTAGTGACGACAAAAGATGTCGCCGCTGAAAGTTGACATTTGGCGACGACATTGTTGTCGCTGAAAGTTGACCTTTGGCGAGGACCAAATTGTCATTGCTGAAAGTTGACATTTAGCGATAACATTATCGTCGCTGAAAGTCGACCTTTGGCGAGGACCAAATTGTCGTCGCTGAAAGTAGACATTTGGCGACGACATTATTGTCGCTAAAAGTTGACATTTGGCGACGACATTAGTCGCCCCCGAAAGCTTATTAAACATCATTGCCACATCATCATCGGACATGCCACATCACCACCACATCACCTTGGATCCACCGCCACGTCACCCCGAGCCCACACCATGTCACCACCACATCACCGCCACGTCACCTTGGGTCCACCACCAAGTCACCACGGGCCCACACCACGTCACCGTGAGCCCATGCCACGTCATATAATGCTTTTAAATGCGTTCACCTAGATTTCAAACCCATTACCTTTTACTCTCAAAGCCTTATATTCACTCTTTTGCCAGTTGAGTTGAAATGTACCTGCAGTCTTTATGTGAAATATTAAATATATATTATTTATCTACACACTAATATACATACATATATTTATAAATCAATATATTATTAAAAAATACACATTTGTCTTATTTTCAATTACTAATTTCATAAAATATTTTATTTGGCTGTGCTTATATTTACATGAATATTTATATTATAATTTTTTATTTTTAAATCTTAAATAATTTTTCTATAAATATGTTTGTTTTTCTTTGACAAGAGAAAAATTGTTTTCTAGCTTACTTTTACATTTGATTTTTATTTTTAAATAAAAATAATTATGTATATAATATTTATGATCCATATGTATTAATATTATATTATTTTATGTTATTTTTCGTTTAGTCATATCATATAATAGATATCATATATTATATTATTTGATAAATTATATTATATATGCTTAATATATATTAGAGATGGGATGAGATTGGGTAGGAGTGGATTTTATACCAACTCGTGGTCTGACTCGAAGTTTTGGTCGAGTATTATATATATCCATTTTTTATTTTTTAAAATAAAATTAGAAAATTGAACTTCTATTATTATGATATTCTCAACAAAATATGTTTAATACTTGATAAAACTACATATAAATATAAAAAAATTAAAAAAAAAGCTCTTGCCGGGTCAGACCAAGTGATCTGAGAAGGTTACTCGAAACTTGGTCTGACCCCGTCAAATGACTCTGCCCAATGCTCAAGTTTTGGTTTTTTGTTAAAATGACCGGATTTGTCTTTAGTTGGACTGCTTCAAGTTGGATTAGATTGATCGGGTTCATGTTTATTCTCTCACCCCTATATATTATATATAATATAATAGGAATTTGGAAAAAAATCATTATTACAAATATTGTAATTTTGATTATCATATGATTTAAAAGAAAATGTAATAAACTCACTCTGTTATAATTGGAAGAATAAAAAAGATAAAAAAAAGTTGAGATAGTGAGAAAGAGAATTCGCTAATACTTGTTTTCCAAATATTGTCATTACTTATTAATTAGGAAAGTAAATTAATAATCCATAAGCATTTTTCCTCTATGTGACAATGCTCTGTTAGACTTTTATACTATGAAAAAACATCTACATTACTAATACCCATAGGAGTTTGGGCTGAGAGTTTCAATCATAGTAAGTCTGATTATTATTTTAGATATATTAACTACTGATTATTATCATAGTACGTTACTGCTTCATCATTTGTTATTAGTAATAAATAACTTTAATATTAATTTATATGTTAAATATATTAGCAATTAATTACTTAGCCTAATAAAAATTCCTCCAAATATAGGATTGATCATATTAGACAATTAGATATTAATTTGTTCTCTTAATTCTCTTTTATTAATGTTATCAATCCCTTTATTAATTAAAAAAATTATCCTAATAAAAATAACATATTTCATTAATTAAGATGAAGGAAAAGTAAATATAAATGTGGAATAGATTCAATAGTTTGACCATTCAAGTTTTTAATCTCAAGCAGAAATAAAACACTATCAAAATGTTTAAAATAATTCAAATGAATTTGATAAAAAAAATTCAAATAAAAGAAAATAGTAAAATACTTTGACTTTAATAAAAAATATCAGATATTTTTTATAATACAAAATATATGTAGAATATCTTATTTTTTATTATAAAATTATATCAACATAATACAATTATTATTTCAATGTTATTTATTAATTTTTAAAGTAAAAATAATAAAAATTCAAAAAAATTAGCTTTTAGCGACAACAAAGAAAAGTCATCACTGAAAGTATGATTTCGGCGACGACTTTTTTGTTGTCGCTGAAAGTGTGATTTTCGGTGACGACACAAAAAGTCGACGCTGAAAGTCATACATTCAGCGAGGACTTTTCTTTGTAGTTGCTGAAAGTGTGACTTTCGGCGACGACATTTTCTATCGTAGCCGAAAGCATACTTTCAGCGACGACTTTTTTTTGTCACCGCCAAAAGTTATTACTGAAAGTCTATTTTTTTGTAGTGAAAGTAGCTAGAATAGCTTGTATAGGAATTATGAACACACTTACAAGGAATAATGACTTATTATTGATTATTGATACTATTGCAGAAAATATGGACCGTTTAAGTTGGAATTTTATGATTTCTTATTCACTACTAAAAATATGAAATCACAATGTTCTTGCTTCTTATGATTTTTCTATACTTATTATCTTTCTCGAGCAATATGTAGGAAAAAAAGCAACAATTCATACATGATATTTATAATGTTGGCAAAAAAAAAAATTACATGATATTTATAATGAAACTATAAATACTCTCTTGTGACGAGGAGAATTTTTTGTTAATCCTATCAAATTAATTGTAAATAAACGACTCTAATTATGTTAAAATGACATGCACCTAGTTGCTTACTCTCTTAAATTATATTATAACTTCTTCTCTCTATCTCTTTCACTTAATTAGTTTAGATTTTCTTTAAGATTTTTAAGAAAATTAACACTTAATACAGCCAACAATCTTAATGGTGTAAGATATTCATGGAATATAAAAACTTATTTTGGTGTATTTCAAAGTTGAAAAAATAATTTAAATTTCAATATAGTTAATGAAGTAATGCACAAAGTTAACCAACAAAATGTCTTTGACATGAATGTAATTTGTTTTTTTTTTTAGCCATCCGCTCCTAGGATGTAAGGCACTAATTGAGTAAACTAGATGTAATAAGTAGTATACTTTGTTTCGTAATTTTCTATTTTGGTTTTTTGGGACCTACGATCTTTGCAGTGAGACCCCTCTTACCATGGTGTTGTTGTGCCTCAAGAAAGTTAGAATAAATGATATTTCGTTTATCAAAAGCAATATTCTATCCCTACATCCTATAGGGAGATTAGTGAACAAAATAGAATGGTCGTTCGTGTTGTGCTGATCTAGTTAACGAGTTAGCATATCCATTGGTGTCACAATGGGCATAATCTAAAATGATGTTCTAAACGATTGTCGTATTCTTTGTAACCATTCTAGTGCCAGTCATATATACAAACAATGAGAACGGCATAGTGAAGATGAAAAGTAGTTACAATAACTTGTCTGAGGGTTACAGACGTAGTTACAAGACAACAAGTTATTGATTATATTGCAGAAAATATGAACAGTTTTATTGGATTCTTATGATTTTATATTCATTATGAATAAAATATATTTTTTTTACGTTAGTCATACAACCAATGTAGAATTACATATTTACTACGTTGGCTACATCTATGTTGCCCCTGTATGACTTATGTAAAGAAGTAAAAATAACCGACATATAAATAGCTTTTTTTGCGATAGTGATTTATTTATACTAGTTATCTTTCTGATGTGATATACAGATAAAAGTAACAATTTATAAACATAATCTTTATAAGGAAACTACAAATACTCTCCCATACATTGGACGGAAATGATTTTTTTCGGGTTAATCCTATCAACTTAATTTTAAATAAATGACTCTAATTATATTAAAATGACATGCAACTAGTTGCGTTTTCCCGCAATTATCTTATAACTTCTATCTCTTTCATGTAATTAGTTCAGATATGCTTTAAGATTTCTAAGAAAATTAACACCTGATACAGCCAACAATCTTAATGGTATAAGATACTCGTGGAATATAATATCTGGTCCAATTTATTTTGGTATATTTCAAAGTTGAAAAATTAATTCAGATTTAAATATGGTTAATGAAGTAATGTACCAAGTTAACCTACAAAATGCCCACGACATGAACCTAAATTTCTTGTTATTTATGGATCCGTCCTTAGGGTGCAGGATGTTAATTGAGTCTGATAAACACAAGACCTAGTATACTTGGTTTCTGTTTTGTTATTTTCCCTCTTTCTATTTAAAAGAGTTAATCTGTAAAAAAATTTGTTGGCCAAAGTTCATCTATAAAATTGAAACAAAGGGAAAATAATTATGAGAAAACTTGTATTGATGAAGCAATGCATACACTAAGGAAAAATATTTAAGTAGTCTATCAAAAATAAAAAATAAAAAATAAAAATATATAACAATGCCACAATTATTGTTCAAGGGGAAAATAACTGATTTTATGAATCATGATTGCGTGAAATCACCATCAATCACTGTTAGAGAGTCAACATTGTCAATTACCTTTTCTTTCTTCCATGAACATTGCCAATCCCCTTTCCGAACACAAAATATGGAGAAAACAGCTATAAATATTAAATACAAATATCTATAAATAATTCTATTTCATTACCAGCAAAAACTGAATTTTTTTTTGTATTAAATATGTAATTAACGCAGATATCACAACCTCACGGATCACATTCACAATTCACATCTCTCTGGGCTGTCACACTTGAGACGCTCGCTATCTTCGCTTCTGACCACATCCTACAATTTTCATTGAAAACTTTTCACACACTCTCTCTCACCATTTGTACTCGACAGTGAGAAAAGAAAAAGAAGAAATGGGTCATCAATACACACAAAAGTACAAAACTTTTTGGAGAGAGAAACATAGAAGAGGTGAGAGAGACTGAGATGTCAAACCCAAACCCATCAGAGCAAGCCATGATCAAATTGCACTCACCATACTATTTCTCTCGCAGCTAATCCCCCGTCACTGCAATGTCTCAGTCACCGGAGCACCCAGCCGCCGGTAGCTTGTTCTGCTGCGAGGACGCCGCCGATGTCTTGTACTCCGGTGAAGACATGTCGATCTTCCATCACTCTCTGTCGTTTTACATCCCACCCTATTCTCCGCCGCCCGATGAGATCACCATCGGCGAACTAATCGACGTAGAGTCACAACACATGCCCAACCGTGATTATTATGAACGCCTCCGTGACCGTCCGATCGACTTCACCAATCGCGAAAAATCCATTGACTGGATGTTCAAGGTAGGGGTATTATCGTACTTCCATTGAAGCAACAATTTTTCCTTTTTCTTTCTTTTTTTTTTTTAGAGGTTCAAAATTGGTTTCTGACCTTCTTCATCCCTGTGCATTGCAGGTGCATGCCCATTACCAGTTCCATCCAGTAACGGCGTTACTATCCGTCAACTACTTCGACCGTCTCCTCTCGTGCTCTTCTCTTCCGGTACAGTACGGCCAGCTAATATTGAAGTGAAAAATAACTGATTTTCTTGGAGAAGTTTCTGACATTTATTTTATTATTACTATTACTGTTATTTTTAATAATAATTTGTTTATCGATAATATGGTCTGAACCTGGCAGCAGCCAACTGGGTGGCCGTTTCATCTGCTGTCAGTGGCGTGCTTGTCTCTTGCGGCGAAAATGGAGGAGCCTCAAGTCCCGAACTTGCTGGACCTGCAATTATTCGACCCGGGTTTGGTATTTGACCCGAAGACGATTCAGAGAATGGAGCTCTGGATCTTGACCCAACTCAACTGGAGATTACGCTCTGTTACGCCCTTCAATTACCTCCATTACTTCTTGTCCAAGCTCCCTACTTCATCCTCTGGCCTGAAACTCGGATTCGCCGCCCGGTTCTTCGATGCCTCCCAGTTCATTCTCAACACCACTCGCGGTACCACCATGGATGCATCGTTTCGCTACAGTTCATTAAATGCGGTGGATTACTCGTTTGTTTTAATTGTTTTATTCAAATTTGTGGATTCTATTGCAGTTATTGATTTCTTGAGATTCGCACCGTCGGCCGTCGCAGCTGCCGCCGCGCTCTGTTCCGCCGGCATTGCCTATGACATCCACTCCCAAGCACTGCCGTGTTTTCATGACGGAGTGAACAAAGTACACTACACTAACTGGTTCTGAATATGAAATTCATATATTATACCTATGGAGAAAATTTAATTTAATTGAAGTTTACTGGAAATTAATAGAAAAGATGAATAGTTCATTGTGGAATACATGGGAGAGAGACTTGAGAAGTATGTAAAGTGTGTTCCAATAACAGAATGTTTGTTTCATGTGGGTTTTTTTTTTAATAAAGCATGTGATCTTGTTTTTTGCTAAACAGGAAATGGTGAGAAGCTGTCATCAACTAATGGAGGTGTACGTGGCTGACACGTGTCAGCGAGCGCAGGCGGCTTCTCCTTCAAGTCCTGTCGGCGTGCTCGACGCCGCCACTTTTGCGAGCTCGGACACCGGTTCCGAGAACCGTGGCTCCACCACCCAAGCCAACGAGCCGCCGAGGAAGAGGCTGCGATCCTCTGCGCTGAATGTGCTGCGTCAGTAATTAAGACAAGCAAGCATCCTAAAAAACACATGGAATTTTATCTTTTATCGTTTGCCAGAAAGGAAGAAAGAAAATACAGGTTACTTTTGATTTTTTTGTTTTTAAGAAATCAGTCGTGATCTAAATCACAGATCAACGGTCCCTGGTGGAGAAACTTGGTCCAGTTGGAGATATTTTTTGTAAGTTACTATATTTTATGGACTATTATTATTATTATTATTATTATTAAGAGTAGTGGAGAGTAGAGTGAGTTATTTGATTTGTGGACCTTTTCAACAGTGTGAGGATTATTACCAATTTACCATTGACCATTATATATATATAAAAAAAAAATTACCATTGACCAACAGGATTTGATGTTAGATCTTTTTTTTATGAAAGCTTTTTAATAAATGACGACAGGCGGTTTTTTTTTTTATAGCAGTAGTAGGAATGATGCATTAGCATAACTGTACAACATATTTGAATATGATATCATAACTTTTCATAGAAAAGTTAAAAGTTAAAACCATTTTCCTCCATATCCATGGTTTAGAGTCACACACACATATACATATATATATATATATACTCCCTCCCTCTGAAACAAATAATTAATTACAAATTTTAAGGAAACTTATTGAAATGAATTTGTCTTCTTAAATATATTGTAAATAAAAATTAATTTTTTAGAAGTTCTCTATTTTATACTCTAAATTATAAATATAGAGAGCATCTTGTGAAAGTCATTATTCTTTAATGATAGATAGAAATTGAAAAAAAAATTATATTTTATTATTTTAAATCAAAATAATTTTTTATTTATTCCTTGTATTTAAAAAAGAAAATTGTAATGTCAGTAAAAAGTAAAAAGACGCATTATCAAGGTAAAAGGAGGTGGAGGAGGAAGGTGGGGGAGTGTGAAAGAGTGTGCAGAGTGTTGGGAAGAGAAGTTGGAGAGTAGACATGACAGATGAGGAGTAGGATGACGTGGGCATAGTATTGGGAAGCCACGTAGGAATTTTTGGAGGGAAAGGATGAGATGACTCATGAGAGCGCGGGGGAAGAAGGAGGGAGGGGAAGGGGAGGAGTCCAGGTGGGAAGAAATGAGAGGAAGGGATGAAGAGGATTGGAGTCACGTCCTGACATGAATTGAGGAAGAGACGACGAGGATGCAATGAATTGAAGTGAAATGAAGGAATCAGGATGGAGAACACCAAACCAATTGGACATCCTGGGGTGGCATGGGTTGGGATATTTTTCTTTTATTTCCACGTAATTATTATTAATTTAGAATTTTAATATTTTATTAATTTTTTTCTACTATTATTAATAATTCATAAGACTAGTATCGTAAAATATGTAATCACATTTTGCTAATTTTAAATTATTTATTAATTTTTTTAATTTATATGTATAACTTTAAAATATCAATTGTTAAAAAATGGAGGCAGCATTTCGGAACAGGATGATATTTGTGCCCGTGTCCTTCTACATATTTACACTAACAACACCTAGGGATGCTGTAAAGATAGGATAAGACTGGGTTGCCGGTCAATCTAATGCCTAACCCTTGTAAAATCGAGTTGAATTGGGAATAAAAATTGTTTCTACAGTTTTTTTCCAGCGCACCAATATCTGGAAGCCACACTTCTACATTTTTTTTTTGCTATACACATTGAATTTGCAGTTTTCTCTTTTTTTTTCTTTAAATCTCTCTGTTAGTTATTATTTTAAAAAAAATCAAACCTCATGTACAATGCTTGGAGAGTTGGTTTAGCTTTGTGAAAATTTTGGACCTATTTAATAGTATTCTAAATTTTAATTAAATTGATCAGTTTCATTCAATTCTAGGAGTAATAAAATTAGACAAGTTTTTTGTATATGGTATTCCCCATCTTTTGAAGCTTTGTATTGTTTTTATTATAAGACCTTGCGTATTTTCACTAGGCATAATAGTTTTTTTTTACCTTAAATACTCTTAATTTAATACTCACATTTAATATACTGGACTTCTCTCTCATGAAGATATTAAGAGCTCAGTTGAAAAATTTTTTAAAAATGTTTTACAAATTTATTATCCCTAAGTAATTTTAACTGATTCTCTTAATCTCTATTAATTTAGTTAAAAATTGAAATGCTCTCATAATAAAGATAGGAATTTGATAAATAAATATTACTATTTATATTTATAATTTTTTATAGTAAATTTTATTATATACATTAATATTAATTTAATTAGCTATAATTGCATACAACATTTATTAAGAAAGTCAAAAGAATGAAACATACGTGACCCATTGGGCCAATAAGGATTTGTTGGTATCCCTGGCCACTCTTGTTCAGGTGTCTGTGTTGTTACATCAATTTATGTTTCCGCTTTTTCTTCTCCAACAGGTTCTTACTTTGCCTATCTTTGTCCATACGCCGTACTCATTTATGTTCTTCTCTTTTGACCCCTAATTTCCTAACTTCTTTCATGCAAGCCCTCCAAGTGCTTGCGGAATGGCCCTCGCTTTCTTAAATATTATTGTATTTATGGCCACCTCCCTTGTAGGTAAGGCTAACTTCAAGATGTAGCTGGGACTCGAAAATAGGATCTCCTTTATAAGCTAGTCAAATCCTGGTCCCATCCCAGCCTGGAGTGGGCCCATTACCCCCAAAATGTTTTCTTTGCAGTTATTAATTTATTATTGGAATTTGCTTTAAGCGTGTGTACAATTATTGTTGTGCAAAATGTTTTATTCACAATAATGATTGGAGTCTGCTTTTATTTGTGTGTAATTTACTTTGCATTTTAATCCCATTTAAATAAAATATTATAGTTTTTTTAGCATAAAATTTATATTAAATTTTAATTTAATTTTAAAACAATATTAAAATTTATATAAGGAAAGGAACTCCTTCAAATTAGAATTTAGGAAAATAATTATGAAATTATCATATTTAATAAGGTTATATGCATATATGCAAATTTATCATTTCAACTGTTTCCCCAATTAAAGCATTACTTCTTGAAAAACAAAAATTAGTTACACACAATATATTAATTTGTGGGATAATGAGTCAGCGGAAACCTTCCACTAGCACTTCAAAAAATTTAGCCTCCTGAGATACCCTCAAGCGTCAAGGATTAGGTAGTGTGGGATCTATGCGGAAGTTCAGGTTCAAATCCTCCCAATATTAAAAATAAATTATAGACTTTTAGAACATATATATATATATATATATGTGATCCTTAAATTTTCTTTTATCTTTTTTCCATTTTTCCATAAAATTTTTTTATTATTTGCTTATGAATAGAGTTCCCTCAAAGGCCATCATTCCCACCATCATATATTTCTCGTTTTTTCTTTGCTATTTTTTTTTCTTGGATAAATATGTATCTTGGTTTTCGATTTCAAAAGAAAGGATTCTATCAAATTCAAATCAAACCACTTAAAGCTGCAGTGTGGACATGTGAAATCTGGCCTGGGCCCATTAAAGTGGGACCAATGAAGAAATTAGGGCCCACAAAACCGGGTTTAGAAATGTAGTAAAAACTGAAACAGGCTTTTTGAGGGACATTGAAGGATAATAAGACAAACACTCATTAACAACCTTAGCCACCCACTATACCCCAATACCGACACCCCTATCCCAATCACCCCGTATAATAAAATGCTTCACTTTTTTCCCTATCTGCATTCCCCTCTTTAATCCACTTGTGATTATTATTATTATTTATAAAAATCTGTACCCACACCAAATATCTCCTTCTTTTTTTTCTTTTTGGCCAACGGATATCTCCTAATTTAATATAAAAAATAATGTAAAAGGGCTCTGGATTGCAATAAATGAGGTTAAGCATAAATATGTTTGATTAGGCACCGGTGATATGATAGCTAATTTCTTAGTTATGAAAAATCTCACTTAAAACAAGAGGAATAGAGCCTATAAATCAGTAATCACATGTTAATATCTTGTTACATCTTTTTAGGCCTCATTAAGTAATACTGCTTTTGTTTCAAATTATAAGAAATAAATAATTAAATTATTATAACTAGAAAAATAGTTAGATATATTAAAAATGTTATAAAGAAATTTTTTTTATAAATTTTCTTATTTAATGTTTTCACTTAAATTTCCTTTAATTCATGCCTCATAATAATAAATTTACTTTAATTAAGGATGAAATTAAAAAAAATATATTAATTTATCAAATAAAAGTAATTTATCTCTTATATTTTGAAACAAAATATATTTAAAAATATCTCGTACATTTTGAAACTAGAGGAAGTAAAAAAGAAAAGAGGTTTCTATTTTACAATATTTATTATGTTTTTATCATCGTTATCCAATCAAACTATAAATATTACTCCCTCTAGTTTTAAATATATGGCATTTTACCTTAATTTTAAATATAAAATCATTTATAGTATATAAGGTAATATTTATTATGTATTTTTAAAAAATATTTCTATTTAATGTATTAAAAAAGAAAGAGATTAAATAAGGATAATTTTAAAAAAATATTAAAATTTTTTAAAAAATCAAGATAATTAATTAATTTTAATTCTTATTCTTAATTTATATAATTTAATTAAAAAAATCTTATATTAAATACAGAAGAATTACTACTCAATTTGAACTTTATGGATACTAAATTTATTATTAGTATTTTTAAAAATAATAGATGATCTGGTGTGGGATACGTACTCCAAGGTTGGCAAGCTGTCAAAGGATGAATGGGAGAGACAGAGAAGCACCAAGTATGGAAGACAGTACAATTCAATTGCTAATGCCATGCATGCTTTGACCAAACATCTATCCCAAACAGTTGAGACAGCTCAGCATATTTAATGAAACATGGAAATTTAACATGTATTTATTGCTTCTATATTCTAAACTAAAATGTCTCTTATCACACATAATTTCCTTTTTGTTCTTCTTTACTTGTTCAGTATCCTAATAGTTAAGCTTAAATATATATATACACTTGGTGCCCTTAGTGTATTTTATTTTGGCCCAGGAGAGCATCAAACAACGGGAAAATCTAGTGAGTTTTTTTTTTATTTTTTCTTATGCCATTAGGCTTATCGACTTTTCTACTAATATGCCTCTTCTTATGGTGATATATATCAGCATTAGAACACAGAACCCTAAGATTAAAACTTCAAAGGTTCGACCATGAAGACCAAATTTGCTGGTTATATTCCTCTTTATTTCAATTGTGATCCAATTCTACCAACCAGAGGGGTTCTATGTATATTATATGGACTATGAAAAATTAAACATATTGTTTATTACTTATGCATAATATAATTTATTAAAAATTTTATATTTTGTATTGATATTGATGTGAGACTTCTTCCCATCCGCAATACTCGTACACTAACAGTCTCCTCAAATAATAGTCAATGACCTTTTTCACACAATCATGCTTTCTCTTTGTCTTCTTTCTTGGAGAGACAAGGGCCCCCTTCTCCCTGGTCTCTTGCTCAGACACAAGAACCAACCTATTTGGACTTCCATCCCTTAGGTATTTTTCTCCCCTGAATGGGCACGCTTTAGCATTTTTTCCCCTTCCAAGAAGGCACAACTTGTAGGCTTCAATTAACCAGGACTATATCCCCTTGGACATTTGTTTTTTTCTTCAAATAGGCACAATCAAGTTTTTCAATCGACTTGGACCATTATCTTCATACTTGTTTCCTATTAGGGCCTAAGAGATTCGGGAGATCTACTAAGCCCTTCTTTCCTTTGGACTGTGAAAGTTATATAAAATTTAAAACTATATTTTGACTCAAAACTTAAGTTCTAGAACATTTCCTCTTATATACCTTTTTTTCCCACACATGACCCTGACACATTTTGTGTTCTAGGATGCTTATGATGCTGATTTGGTTAATTTAGTTATGAAGGCCTGATTTGAACCATGTGAATGTACTAAATGACACCCAATTAAGACAAATTACAATTTCACACTCATGTGATCGTTATCTTCTAATTCATTAGTTTTCCTTTCAAATTCTAGTAAAATTTAAGGTTATCTCACTTGATTATTTTCCATTGAAAATTTTGTTGTTGTTGTCCGAATTGTATTCATGTCTGTAACACGTGAGCAAAATTGAAAGGATGTATGGTTTGATTGTATTATTTTTTTAATTTTAACTAAACAATTCATTTCATCCAAAGTTCAACTGATAGATTTAATGATATTGAGAAAAAGGAAAAAAGATTAATCTTACGATCCTTTTACTTTCTCAATTTTTAATTTGATTTTTATTATTTAACAATTAATCATTTGGTCGTGTGGCGCCCATGATTAGAGGCTGGAGGCCCAATTTGAGCTCAGGAAGTTTAGGCTGAGGGTTACATTCATTTGGGTTAGAATGATGAGCCCATGTTCACCAAGATAAAAAAGATGAAGAGCCCATTGTTCATTGCCCCAAACCCAAACATTCCCCCACATTGCTTAGTATATACAGTATCACCGGCTTTTTTTTTTCAAACACAAACTAAATTATGGAGTCTGTGCTTATAAATAGTGTGAATTCCTATCAATTTTATGGATATATAAAAATATTTATAAATATATTAAAATATAGACTTATATGGTGAATATATATATATATATATATATATAATTGAATGTAAACTTTAGAGAGCGCACAGCAGTGAGTCCCTGAGCCTTAAATTATGGGTAGCCTTGGGCCATTGGGGCTGGAAGCCCTTACACAAAATACCAAGGTGAGAGAAAAAGTAATAGTAAACAGATTAATTAAAAAAAAAGAAAAATATTTATATAATATCTAATATCCCTTTATTAAAACCGATAATTATATTTATTTTTATATTCTATTTTTTACTTCATTTTTATTAAATCCAACATATCGCAAGTTTTTTTTCTAAAAGTATAGATAATATTTCTTGAATATTAAATTAGATAAAATAAAGGTCTAACATACTCCCTTTATCCTATTTATAAAACAAATTTAAAACAAATTTTGATCCTTTATGGAAGATATTTTAGAAGTTCAATGTAACATTAAAAAGTATTTTCCAAATGTATCCTTTACGTAAATATTTTTTTGTTGATTTTTACTTCCTCTAATTTAAAATATAAGTCATTTTTAACTATTTTACATATTTTGAGAAAATAAATTAGATCGTTAAATTTATCACAAAAATTTCAATATTTTTCACCATTATCTTTATTAATTATTATATTCCCCATACCTTTTATTTATCTCCACTTAATTGTAGAAGAGGGGCATACATGAAAATTAATGCACGGGATAATTCTCCAAAATGACTTATATTTTGGATCAAGATATTATCCAAAAAATGATTTATATTTTAAACTAAAGAGAGTTAATGTTTAATGAATGAAGGATAAATTTGAAAAATTAAGCTAATTTTTGAGAAATTTAATGATATAAACTAATTACCACTAACTTGTTGATTAATGTGAAATTAGTTAAAATTACTTTTATGAAAATAGTAAAAAGTGAATATTATTGTGTGTCAATAATGAGATAAGGCAATGAAGGGACAATAATTGAAAGAATGATAATGTCAAAATGAGAGAGATGGAAAACGAGAAGTGAGGAGGGGAAAGGCGTCCGTACAGAGCCAAAGGAAGGAAGAATGGACAAAAGTAATGGAAAGGAAAAGAGAGGGCAGAAAACAAATCCAGAGACATGAGAATGAGACAGGCACATACATACGCTGTTGTCTCCCACTTCTCTGTCATCTCTCCCCCTTCTTCATGCTCGCCAGCTCACATCTTTCTCCCCCTTCTTTTAATCATCTCACGCCATCATCTATACCATTCACCTTTCACCCTATTTTATTCTATGCATCCACTCAAACCAAATAACTACTCCATTTCAATTTTTTTTACTAATTAGTTCTTGAAAATCACATTCTGCCATACCTAATCCATGCTAAGCTCAGTCGGATTATATAGGCATAAAATTTATAAAAGTCATTAAATGTTTTAAATTGTAGTAAAATTTGATATTGTTAGACTAAAATGCCATCGTTAAATTACTATGTGGAACTGTAGAGATTGTGTTTAGTGGTTGATTAGTTTTTTATGTTTATTTTTAAATAATTATTTGTTTTGACTTATTATTATTAATAATGAAGAGTAAACCTGGATAGAAAAATTTAAAACTCATTGAAATTCTATAGTGATAATTTTTTTTTTCAAAAAAAGCTAAGATCCCAAAGCCACAATTTTTTTAAAATGGAGGAAGTATGCCAATTTATATTGTAAATGTAATTCATATTCTCAGCCTATTTGATTAGATGTCGGTGAAAATGAACCAACTCATTTTTAACTCAATTTATTATAAATCAACCCACCAATTGACAAAAAAAGCTGGGCACAAATTGAATTGATCCGTCTCACCTCCTATAGCCTGATTGAAGTTGACCCGTTGGAAGAGGGGAGTAGGTCAAAATAGTGATGGGCCCAAAGTTGGTGAGAAGACCCACATGATAAGTTTTCTCAAATAATGGCCCATCTCTGAGCTGTATCTCACACATTCCTCCACTTGGGACGGAATGCCTAAGAAAATTTGAATTCGAATTTTACAATTGAAAAAAGAAAATTGATATTTATTTTTCTATTGAATTTTTAAAATTTATCTCTAATTATATTATAAATATAATCAATTTGTAATTATAAAAAGGATTCGAGTTTGTAGCTTAATTCCAACTAGCATTTCATATTAGAATTGTTTCTTGTGATCATCAATGCCGAGTGATCCAAGGAAAAGTGCACATGCATTTTAACACTCTCATTTGGTGGAATTTCTTATACTATGATTTTAGGGTTTAGGCTCTTAGGTAGGGTGGCTACCCACCAACAAAATAATAATAATAATATCATAATAACAATAATAATCCTCATCAGTACAAGGAAGCTTCATTGATTTTTGATTCCAAAATCAAAGAGATTAAGAACAGATTTCAACATTTTGATCATTTGATTAATGTGGATTGGAGCCAAATTGTTGACCATTTAGAGTCTGATTTTGTCTCTTCTCCAATGACCCAAGTTGGGCGGTTCCATTCCATCTTTGGTTCATTCATTCTTCCCTTTATTAAAATAAAATAATCAAACTTGGTGCATTTCTTGATCTTATCTCCTATTTGTCATCTATATATTGGGTGATGGTACTTGATCTTATCTTTGTGATATACTTTTTATGCTCTTTATTTTTTCAATTTTGATTAAAGATACATCGATCGGTAGTGTTATTTGGCCTAAAACTTTACTTTTGCTTTTGTTTATGATTAAAAATATGGTTCCAACTTCTGCCAATTAAACCAAATATTTTCATGTGAATTAGATTGTGAGGTGTTTGTTTGGTATAAAATTAAAGTGAGCTATATTATTTATAATTTATAAATAATTTTGATTTTTAATAAATTATATATATATATATATGTGTAGAATATACAGATCAGGTCATCTTTCATGTATTTAAATTGATATTGGCAATGTGAGAGTTGTGATGAATTTTATATTTAATATTATTAATACTAAATATCATTTGTTTTTTACCACTGAAATGGCTACCAAAACAAAGTACTCGCTATCAGTACGACTCTTGTTTGAGGGTCACGTGCGTAACAGGATTTAAGATAGGAGTCACGGCCCATATTCTGCATTTAATATATGAAGGTTCATTGTGAATAATTTTTGTTATTATTTTTTTTTAAATAAGTATTGTCAATATACTTTTCACTAGCAATAAAGATCTGAAGCCCAGTAATTTTGCTTGATAAAATATTATTGATCTGATTTTTTAAAAAAAAAACTATTCTAAATTAATTTCATTTGGCCACCAATATTTTTATTAATTTCACAATTATAATTCATATATTTATATTCACAATAGTGGGATGATATACAGTCAGTTATAACAAATGCCCAAAATGTTTAACAAAAAATGAAAAATAATAAATAAAAATATGTATAAAATATGATAATCCAAATATTATTTTTTAATTTTAGATGTTTCTTTTAAAATTGAATGAAATTATCAGGAAAAAATATAATTTGTTTACAAAATTAAAGTCAGATACTCAGTATAACTTATTCATTGGATATGGAAGATTCTGAAAATTGCAAAAATAAAATAGAAATTTGTGTAATTTATAAAAAGTGGGAGAACACGTGCGGACATGTGTTTGACTATGTGGGAGAGCACATGTGAATATTATACACACGTGGCCACATGTGAGAGGGAGAGAGAGAGAGAGAGAGTTTGAGTAATATCCTTCAAAACCATAGAGAAATACCTGTCAATGGGATTGCATGTGTCTTATTAACAATCTCAGTCCCTTGCACTGTGTCCAAAACATTTTTTCTTTTCTTTTCTACCCCCTAACCTCTCTCCACAACTCCATTTCCCCCCACTACACCTAGGTTCTTCCTCCATTACAAATCTATTTTTTAATTGACTGAATTTATTTGCTTGTTGTGGACTGAATAAAGTTAAATTTTTTACATGATTACCTCAATTTTCCAATATGAGAAAATTAAAACAATTATAAAAATTGAAGATATAGACAAATTTTATTTAACAAATGTACTTAATTCATGCAAAAGAAATATTTTTTTCAAAGGACAATATTTTCAAATTTTATAAAAAGAGTTGTCACCTATGACAAAAAGAATTAGAATACTATGATCATAACAAAATAAATTAATGTAAGCATAACCCTCTATGATTGCTTGAAAAATCAAAGAATACCCTAAATTGTAATTATAAAAAAAGACAGATTATCACTACAAAAATTGGTTTCCATTGTCCGATATTAATTATTTTATGTATAAGCATAGAATCCCACTCTCTAAAACACCATACAGAACAAATAGATGGTGAATATAATATAATGGTGGTGTGGGGATAAGAGCTATGAGTGAGATTAAATTACAAAAAGGAAATAGAAAATAAAGTAGTAAATGGGAATTGTGGTGTGGTGTGAGATATGAATAATGAAAAGACAAAAAATGGAAGAAGTTAGAGAGTGATGTGATGAGGGATTGATCAATGAGGAGGCATGTTTGGGACAGAAAAGGAAAAAGGGGGACACAAGGCATACATACCAAGATGAAAAGTGTGGTGTATATATGCAGAATAGCATCGTTCCCTCCCTCATTTGTACCCTAATTACTCTGTTCATGTGTCCTCATTTACTCTTTGGACCACTTTTGCTTCAATCATTTTGGTCCTCTTCTCCCAAATTTCAACATTTGCTACTTGTCAAGACAAAAAGAAGAAAAAGAGTTACGGACTTATGATGCGTACGTGGACAATACTGCAAACACGTATATGTGTTTCCTTAATTATTAATAGGATGATAACTCAACTTTGAAACAACAAGCACATAGCTTAAATGTTAAAAATTTGTACTGACTTAACCTATTTTCAAAATAAGTGATATAAGAACTACTTTCTCCAGTCCTATATATAGGATTTTTTATTTTGATTCTGAATATAAGGTCATTTACAATATATGAAGTGGTATTTATTATACATTTTCAAAAAATACCTCTATTTAATGTATCTAAAGAGAAAAAGAGAGAGATTAAATAAGGGTAATTTTAAAAAAATATTAAAATTTTCAGAGAAATTGAGGTAGTTAATTAGTTTTAACTCCTTTTCTTAATTCGCGTAATTCAGTTAAAATTGTTTTACATTAAGAAACAAGGGAAGTACTTATTATTTTGACTTTCTTAAGAGTCTATTTGTGTTCACATTAAAAACACGATTAAAGAAAATTTATCTTCTAATCACATTTCCAACGTGAAAACAATTAGGCCTTAAATAGAGTTACTTTATAAATTTTCACAATCACTCTTTTACTAATCAAAATCTGCCACTAATCCGTACACCAAAAAAAAAATCTGCCACCAATCCCCCAAATTGGAACAATTGGTGGATGCAAGTAAGAAAAAAAATTGGCTCAAAAAACATGGTCATTACGCCAATATTGACCAGGGCATGAACACAAACAAACATAATGGGGAGGTTAAATTTGAGGTTTACAAGTGGAATTGAAAGGGCTATACATCTGATTTGATAGAAGTATAGAAATATCAATATGAGCGAGAGACCTGGGCATAACAACACCACAGACACAACTTACTTGGTGGGAGAAAGTGACATTACTGCACAGAGGGGATAGGTGCCCATGTACTGTGGAAGGAGAAATGGACGTGTACCTGGTTTTGTAAAGAGGGTACACAGTGCCTCGCTGTCTCGCATGTGATGGCTTGCGGCTTCCCCCTCTCTTCTCTCCTCTCTTCCATGCACCCACTATATCCCTCCCATCTGGCATTCATTTCCCTCATTCATTCCTTCCTATTCAGAACCTCAATCCCACAAAACTAAGTCTTGCTTTTTTCAGTCCCTTTCTCTCCTCAATTTTCTGCAATCCCCCATCCAACTTGGTACTCAACGCCCAAGACCAGAGAGAGATTCCCATTGCTTTTGGTAGATAAAGTTTCATTCTTTTCGTCATTTCCCACTAACCCTTTTCGGATTTTCCCGGGAAAATCGGAGGATAAGGAAGATGAATGCATTTGCCTCAGAATGCAGCAGTGGGTGCGAGTCTGGTTGGACTCTGTACCTTGAACAGTCTTTTCTGAACCAGAATGGTTCACATAGAGATAGTCAATTTTTTGGCGAATGCAAGGAGAAAAGAGTCAAGGACGAGGAAGAGGCTATAGAGGAGGATCTGTCTATGGTTTCTGATGCTTCTTCTGGGCCTCCACATTTTCCAGATGATAAAGGTTACTTCCATGAAGATAATGGGTGCTCTTACCCCCCAGTATCATCAAGACCAGCAAAACTGGAAAAGACTAGTAAAGAGAGGAATAAAGTCAGAGAAAATAAACACCTGCTTTCTTTGCTTGATGACACTGCAAGCTCTCCTGTTTTTGACTTCTCCAAGGTAAAATTTTGAACTTGAATCACTCAGTTTCAATTTCTGCTGATAATAAGAGAAGTAATGGTGTTCTGGGATATGTTTCACTCAGTTGGTTCGTGACTCTTATTTTTATTTTATTTTTTTCTTTTCAGAACAATGTCACCGTGACCAATCAACAAGGTTCAACAGAGAGTATCCTGGATTATTCACAAGGTTTCTCTGCGACCTATTTTGAGGTACTTGGCATGTTTTTTTATTTTTGATCCCCTTAATTTATTTGGAGAGTTTTACTTTGTTAGAAGTCTTATTCACAATTATTTGTGTTCTTTCAGGAGAGATCCTCATTCCAAGACCATTTTGGTTATCTACAGTCATCTATATCACAGAATGAGCTTCAGAACAACCAGTAAGTAATCGTACAGTACTAAAAGAAAACTTTGCATTTTGCGTTGATTCAATAGCATTCTGTTTTAATTAGCAGGTGGTTTGGAGGGAAAGGGATGGGGATGAGATGAAGACAAGGTCAGTTCTACTAATGGCTGCCATTGCCATTGAAGAAGTTGCAGTAGAAGTTACTGAAAATCAATGGAAGGAGAATTGAAGTGTGAAAGGAATTTGATATCAGAAGGGGTTATACTCCTTCCTTTTCTTTTCTGTCAATGCATTGGGAAACAACCTGAAAGGAAGAGTTAGATATTTTTTCCTCTCTTACTTTTTGCCTGCAAAATTTGATGTTATTGTCAATGAATAGTGGATACAAGTGAGCTAAGTTAGGCAGGCTCTGTATAAGCATGCTCACTCGCTTGTTTTTTATGAAGACCCATGCTCACTTTATATCAGCAATATTCATCACTTGCAACTTTACTTTAAAAATGATTCAATATATAATTCACCTCCTTTTTTTTTTTTTTGGGGTGTTAAAGATTGCAAGATGCCTTGTTGAGAAGATCAGATCAGATCTTGTGTCCCTACTCCCTATTAAAAATCAATATCAGAAGTTCTTGCTTTGGAAATCCAAATTTTGTTGGCAGAGCAGTACATTCTTAGGGTTCACAATCTATTCTGCACATTGGATTTAGGTTATTATTCTCTCATCAATAAACAAACAAAACCCTAACATTTGTGTCCATCAGAAAACTGAGTTATAGAAGATGACAGTGACGTGGTATTCCCAACTTGCCATTCCCAGCAAAATGTTTGCTACTCAGAAATAACCCAGTAGAGCTAACAAGAAAATTAAGAAATGCTTTTAAGCAAATTGGGTCTATAAAATATAAGTAGGCTAAGTCATTTATAAATAAACTGTAAATTTATCAGGTATACTTTCTAAGTTCTGCAGGACCATTGATTTACATAAAAATTTAATTCTGGGAGAGCGAGAAGAGCAAATGGGGTGTCTATTATAAATTAAAATTATGCAGCTTGTGATTTTATTATTGGATAAGGCTGTTCCCGATTTTACTCATGGATACAACCTTTTAGGTAAAGCAAGACAAATTTGAGGGCTGCCATTAAATCTATAAGATACCGGAACCATATATAATTGAGATAAAGGCTATATCAGCCTACCTGATTAGGTAGGATTCCATTACACATCCGAATTTGGATCTTTATATCAGAAGCTGTGAATTGACGAAAAACAATCTCTAATCATTAATAAGGGTACCACCTTCATTCATGTTTAGAAGAGTCCAGACAAGGCTGCATTTGTTGAGAAAGTTCCAGTATTTCCATATCAACTAAGAGTTAAAGGCTTTCACTCTGAATCACAAAGGAGACAAGATAATAAAGAGTGACATGGTTGAAGGCAGAGTGATAAGGATGGTGTACAAAGATGAGGAGGAAGTGACAGTGTTGATGTTGGAATATTTCAAATGCATCTTCCTGGGGGGTTTTTGTGAAGCCCAGGAGATCCTGCCTGAGATCTTCCTGACCCAAAGGAACATGCCTCCCTTTTGTTTAGTATGTCCACTATATCTCATTTGGAAGGATCCTCATTTTAAAATGCTAAGTTTAATGTTTGTTTATTTGACCGAAGTCTGTCTGTTTGGAAGCTGTCATGGGAGTTGATGTCATGCACAATTATGTGTCCTCTTTTGATTACTTTTTTTCCTTAAATCATTCCCAGTCAGCCCCCTGTTCACATTTAAAATACTTTATTGCATGTGAGCCCAGAAAATGTTAAAGTGATGAAAGATATAATATGGCCTTTGAGAATTTAGGATGTCAAAAACTCTAATCTTTCTGCTCACATGTTTTTCTTGTCCATATAAAGGTTCACTGTGTTGATCAGCTTCTTGTATTTGAAGTCTCAACCATAATAGTTGGGGTTTTCTTTATATCATATTAAAGAACTTGAAGTATTTTCTGGCCAATAACTACAAAATTTATCCTGAAAACAAGTACTGGATAATTACAACTTGCATCAGAAGAGGACAACAGATTTGAAACCCTAGAGTTGTAGCTGAGAAAAATTGTACACAAATTAAAAGTTCACTGTCTGTATTATGTTTTTCTTTTTTGCTGGGTGTGTTCAAACTGCAAATTGAAAGTGTTTGGAAGTGTTTTTTCAAATCTTACATAAATAGAGAAATATTTAAGTCTCATAATAGAATTTAAATTATACTTCTGAGTCTGGCATCAATTGGGCATTTAAGAGGAAAAGTAAAAACTTTCCATAAATTGACCATGGGTTTTTCTAAACTATTCCAGTCACCGAATTACCATAATGATGTTAATTGAAATATTGAGTAGTTGTGATCAAATAGTTTGATAATCACAACCACATATATAATTATTCATAAGTGTAATCAAAATCTTGGATAATTACGACTTGTGAGGAAAATTTTATAATATTTTGTTCAAAATTTGAAATAAAAAATTTTACAGTTTTTACATTCAAAATTATATGAGTAAGTGATTTAATTTATAATTTCTATTGTTTTTTTTTCTTTTTTTTTCGCAATTAAGTTCCCAAATATTAAAACAAGATCAAGTCATTGCTTAGCTGCACTCAATCAAATAGGATAATGCTTGTCTCCTTATGTTCCAACAGTGGATAGCTTCGGCCATAATAATAAACACATAATCTCAACCTAACTTCTGATATATATAATTGAAATTCTTCTGGAATGGGACTCTTCCACGTGTTCCTATTAGAAAAGGGGTCAACTAATGAAACAGATTAAGCAAAAGACGAAAGAACGTTTCTGAAACTTGATCAAGTGAATGCTTAGCTGCCCTCCATAAGAAAGCAGTGGATAAGAATCTGAAAGAAACAGTATGGCAGAAACGTTTCTGCTGTTCCAACCACCGCCCAAACCAAAACCTTCAATCCCTATATATAACACACAACACAAGGCTTCGTGTCTTCCAAACACGTGTCTGTGGTTTCATCTACTGTTTCTGTATGCCACCATTTCCTATTTAGTTCCCATGTTCCCATTTCTCAGGACAAGGCTTTCTGTGTCTCTGAAAGTGTCTCTTTCTCTGTCAAATGTGCTAATAGCTACAAAACCATGAGGGACCATATGCATGCATATGTGTATTGTGGTATACCACCTTTGGATTCAGAAACCAGAGTGTTTTTGTTGTATCTGTCTCCTGCTGATACACTAGTGAACCTGATCTTAGTGAACACCATACTTCGTAGTTTGTATTTACTTCAGAAAGCAAAACTTATGTATGGCACTTGTGTTCAGCTAGTCAGCATGTGTTTTTAGGGTAGGAGAATCTAAATCTGCACAAGATAAGTAAACTCGAAGTCCCCCTATTAATTATATCTTCTAGGTCGAAACGCTCTTCGTAAAGAGTACACGAAACATCAATCTGTTTCTATATTTTATATCGTTACTTGACCATCAAGCCGATCGAAATCTCCATTTTCTTTATCTTTTCGCTTCTGTTCATGCCTTATCTTTCATTAATTATTTTTCAATATATGGATTGTGCTGGTGAGAACCTCCGACTTTGTTTACGGATAACAAAGTAATTTAAGTATTTAATGTAGAGACTAATGCTTCCAGATGAAGATCAAGGCATGGCAGTAAGAAATATTTAATGTTTTATAGGATACTTAATGCTCTTTTGCTCGTTCAATAACTAATTTTCGCGGAGATGAGTTTAACTCCATTTAAATGTCACATTAATTGGCCATGTTTCCTATTATAAATCATACTCCCTCCAGCCTTAAATATGAGGGTTTTTACCATGATTTTAAATATATGACCTTTACAGTATGCGGAGTAATATTTATTATACATTTCTAAAAAATATTCCTATTTAATGTATTCTAAAGAAAGAGAGAAAGAAATTAACTAATGATAATTTTAGAAAAATATTGTGATTTTTAAAGAAATCGAGATTATTAACTAATTTTAACTCTCATTCTTAATATGTATAATTCGGTTAAAATGATCTTATATTAAGGATTAAAAGGAATATTTTAAAAGAATTTAAGTATGTAAAATATAAATCACTTTATAAGTATTAAATATTTATTTTCATATTTGTCCTTCATTAAATAATTATGATAGAGAGAAATTAAAAAATAGATAATTAAGATGTGTATAATTTAATAAGGATAATATTAACAGTTATGATAAATTTTACAAATTTTAAGAATTTTAAATTTTTTTATATGTAAAATGATTAAAAATAATTTATAATAAAAAAATAGAAGGAATATTAGAATTGGTGATCGGCTGCCTTGAAAGACAAAGGTTTTCAACTAATAAAGAAATCAAATGTCTTATAGAATATTTAAATGAGGAGGCTCTTTCGTACGTCAATAATTAACTTGTGGAAGAAAATTTTCACTTCACTTCACTTCACCCACAAGAAACTCGGCATTATTATTCTACTGTTTAATCTCGGACTTACATGCAAGATGATGGAAGTTAGACTTGATAAACAAAAGTCCAAGGACTGAAACTTCTGCCATTGGATAACTATATGTGACTTACACTTTAGGCTATGCATGTATCTACTTTCTCTTTTTTATTTTTAATTAATTTATCTAATATCTAGTAGTCATAGTAGACTCTAATGGAGTTGGACAGAATTACATGAGTGGCAAAGCTCTCCCAATAAACATTAAATAAAATTACATATCTAGAACTCAAGTTTAAGAATACTAGTTAAGTTAGCACAATTAATTTCAACCAGCTAAGGTACACACTCAGTGGTCATGTACCTATTTATTATAATATGATCAAGTGCGCCCAAATGAGGGAAATTGAAATCTTAAGCAGTATTCGTCATGTTGGGTTAATTCTCAAAAACAGGGAGACAAGCCAAAATTGACCCCAGGTCAAGAAGAATTTTTACCCAATACACCAAGACATTTTTTTACCCAAGAGTAATTAAAATAATTCTGTGGGAAAAAAAAAACTTTAGATTAACTATCATGTCTAAGACAATCAAAGAAGCAATCCATGTTTGTTAATCCACTGCTCGCTTTTATCAACAACCAATTTAACTAAGGTGATTGATTTATATTCATTCTTTTGTTAATATAGAGATCTCTAATGTCTATAGATGTCTTTTAAACCATCCATATACGCCCCGATCACTTAGGCCAATTCTATGATTTCATGTATCAATTAACCTATTCTTATGCTATTTGATTTAATGTCTATTTTAGAATCTCTTTTTTAAGTTCATCCAAAACACCCAAATTTATTCTAAGAGATGGTCAAATGAATAGAATAGCAAGAAACATAGATTTGAATAAACAAAAGATCCAAATACAATAAACGGTTAAGCAAAATGGATTATCTATCCATTAGCAGCTTCATAATGTAAAAACCTCGGTCTAACAAGTTTAACAACACATGGCCTCACAATTACCAAATCAAACATGAGTAGCTTCATGTGGTTATGCTCTCAGCCGATAGTTTAACACAAGTATAGGTGGATGAAATAATGTGAAATGCCCTTGAAATAATCATATTTTGCATCAATACTAATAACCCCAAAATAATATACCAAATACTTTGGGATACTATGTAGCACTGATATGAGTACGTGTATCGGATACGATACGGTATGATACAAAAAATATGATAATTTTTAAAATTTTAGGATACGGATGCGAGAGAGATATATATATATATAATATTATTTATATAATTATTTATATATATAATTAATAAATTTACCTATTAAGATAAAAATAGATATTAAATATTCTAAAACATATAGTATAAATGTTAAAATTAACCATAAAATATTTTTAACAATTTCAAATAGTCCTATTTTAATGTAAAAATTTGAAGTGGTACATATGGGTATAAAGTGATACGAATAGATATGTATGCATAAGTACAATATGAGTATCGTATGGTATCGTGTATCAGATACAAGTGCGTATACTTTTTTGAGATATCAATGCTTCATAGCTGGGGTGAAAACTAAGTTATAATATTCAGGGGCTGCCGTGCTCCTGAGAAATCTATTCTATGTATTTTGCATGTATTTTTTTTATTTCTTTTATGTTTTTCCCCTTAAAATTTTTTATGCGCCCGGTCTTCAATGTCTTAAAATTTTAGGACATGTTTGATAGTGTTTTCTGTTTTCTTGTTCTCAAAACAGTTTTGTAAAATTGTTTTCGAGAACAAGTTTTGAAAACAAGAAAATAAAAAAATCTGTTTGAATGATTGTTCTCAAAATCATAACTAGTAAGTAATAGATGAGTTATTCAAAATTTATAACTTTACCATTAATAAGGTGGGTGTTTTTCACCTTTTCTTTTATTTTCCAGAACAAAAACTACAAGACAATTTAAAGTTGTTCTGAATTTTCTGTTTTTTTATTTTTCTATTTTCCAGAATAGTTTATAAAAAAATAGGTTTATTAAATAATTTTTTTAGTTTTTCTGTTTCCGAAAACAGAAAAACTGTTTCGAAAACACGAATCAAACAGGCCCTTATTATCTACATGTTTTCAAAAACTAATTTATAATGATTATTACTAGTCACAGAGCCACTTGTTAAGTGGGTCCCAATTTTTCTCTTAAAAATTTGTTGGGAGAGTTACATTTACAGACCGATAAAGTAAATTAATTATAAAAAAAATTTTTAATTGATAAAAAGTGTTAAAATCTAAAATATTAAATAGTAAAATTAAAAAAATAAGTAGTAATATGTCCTATTTTATAATAAATTTATTATCTTAATCTTAAAATATAATTTCTCTCAAATTTTTAAAGGCTAATGGGTCAAACTAAGAGAAAAAGTCTTGGTTTGTCTCATCTATTGTTAGCCCACTTTATCTTCTGGTATTAGTTGGGCCTTCTTTGTTTGATCTTTTGAGTGTTTGATATCTAAAGGATCTTAATATAACAGTTTTGGGGCCTTGGTCCTATTTGATTCCCCTACTACTTCTCTGGCTCCTCCGCCCTTGATTATTACTTTTTTTAATACTGAATGTATATTTTCGGCCCTGTCAGTAATTTTTTCTCCAAATTATAAAATTCGGATTAAAAGAAAACAAAATCTAAATGAGAAGGATAGAAGAAACCCCAAACGTTATTGAATCCAGCAGAAAAGTTCTTGTGGTTGAATATTGTATAGAAAAAAAATGTGATAATGCCAACCTTAATGTCAATTACTTGAGATACTTGAACATGGTCGAATTAATGAGTTGTGCAATTTTAATTGCTTAAAATAGCAAGGTTCAAGTAACGTGACTAGTCTAATGTACACTTTTACATGAAGATACATAAACAGAATATTAATTAATCTCAGTTCAAAACTCTTATTCAGAACAAATTAAAATATTAAAATTTAAGTAATTGAATTACAAAGGGTAGAAATGAAGCCACCTTCGGAACATCTCAAAACATTCTTTACGATGATACTCGGGAGTTATGTGACCACCACCCTGATCAATTTAATTATATTCGTGTCAAGTCACAAAAAAGAAACATTTAATTTAAAAAAATCACTATAAAAAAAGAAATACTATTTTTAAAATAATATATAATATACACAGATATTCTAATTAATTACCTTTACCGTTGCATATGTTAAACGAAATCCATACTCCTCCTCCCAATACTTTCTGGTATATCTATATATACACATAGACAAAAAGGAGTACAGACAATTGAGGAATAAAATGATTTAGAAACCAATTTTCCCAAGTTGAAATAATTAATTGATCTAATCAATCAATATTAATAACAAATATCAAATTGCAAGTTTTACTGTTAATAAATCATAAATAATGCTATATATTTATTCTAGATTTCATATGATGAATGCATGGAGAAACATGTGTCGTTAATATCAATAAAAAAGAAATAAATTTAAGAGACCACGAAACGTACCCTGCAACTTGAGCATCGACATACCAAGGTCGCCATTTATAATAAACAGTGAGGTTTAGAATCTTAAGCCATGCTTCTGTTGCCACAATTGGCACTACCTTGTCTCGATCTCCACTGTCCAAATAATTAATTATTAGTCGAATTTGCTGCTATATCCTTTAATTTAAATATATTACTCCTTCAGTTTTGATATATAAGATATAAATAACTAATTCACACATATCAAGAAATATAGTTAAAAGTAGTTGAAAGTATTAAATTTATCAAGAATTCAAAGTAATTTACTAAAATGTTCCTAGTTAATATTTAACACTTCTATATTGTAATTATTAAAAATTATTTGTATCCACTTATTTAATAAAAGGTAAAATTGGAAAAAATATATAAATGCATCAAATAGCCCATTTTTATATCTTAAACTCTCTCTGATCTTAAATATAAGGAAAAAAAAACTATTTTACATATATTAATAAAGTTAGTTAAACTTATTTAGTTTGTAATAAAATATACCTTATTTCTAAAATTGTCCTCAATTAATAGTCACTTCCTTTATACTAGATTAATTAATGTTCATTGATGAGGGTATTCTTTAGAATACTGCATTTATTGTGCTATAGAAATCTACATTTTTTCTTTTATATTTTGGATCAATTATTCTCTTCAAAATTTGCTTATATTTAAACCAAAGGGAATATTTATGAACAAATTTAAAATGCACCTCATTTATATCTTATATATGGAAATGGAGTATTATACAACAACAACTACAACAACAGTAAGAAACTAATTAATAAATACATAATTAACTATGGCAAGAGGTTTTTGTTAATGGAAATTAGTTTAAGCTTATGTAATGTAAGTGTGTTTAATTTGTGCATGTATTCATAAATAATTCAATACATTAAGTGAGAATGGCAGAATGCACATTAATTAAGCAAAGCGATTGAGGTTAATTAAAATGGAATACGTACCCTTGGACCAGGACTTGTAACTGCCTCTGACTGAGCCATTGATGAATGTTAATAACACTTTGGATATCTTGTGTATATGACAGGGTTTGGTTGCACCGTGCCCAGTACTTCACTTTTCCCTTTATTTTAATGAATATTACATTCCAAAATATAAATAATTAAACTCACGAGCATGCATTCTAAAAATTAAGCATCTACAAAATTGAAAAAGTGGCCGGATTATCGGTTCAACTGATTCCATCTTTTTTCTTTATTGTTGGTACGAAATTACATTAATTTGTTGGGATAATAAAATTGTATTTCTTATTATATTCTAATGCTATATAAGTGTTATTATCCTTGTTCATAAATAAATAGTTATGAATTTAATTAATAAATATTATAATTACTGATTTTAGTTGATTATTTTGAATTCAATTTGTAATTATGGATTAATATTAATTTGTTTAAATTTGGATATCAAGTTATGAAATATTATTACTAGTTTTTTTCCTAATTTCTTTTATAAATTTTAATACATAAAATTATTAGAAATATATTAATCTTATTATGACTAATTTAACTATGATTGAATTAGTAAACTATGAACTAGTGTCAATGACTGACTAACTGGATTTTTAAAAGCAATTGTGGTGAGATATGTGTGCGTGTGTGTAAATTGGTATTCATTTCATATAATACCTTTCTAACGTGCAAGGCTTCTTGGACGGTGGGATCATTTGCCCAAATGTTAGATAGTGTGTAGTTGAAAGTCTGCACAACCCAAACAAATATATATTATGAAAGCAATAAATAAAACATATATATTACTATTATTGTTACTAATTATAGTTTAATTTAATAAATATATTCTGTCAAAAATTTAAGATCTGACTAAATTATAAGTATATAGCTTCAACTCAAAAACAAACAAATACACACACACACACACAAAACTCTAGTGAAAGAATGAAGTAAGAAGATAACGCAAATAATATGAAAGTAAATTATCATTTAAGAATATTAAGAAGGAGATCAATATATATATATATATAATTGATGTTTAATTACCCAACACCATAGATCATCTGAGGATAATTCTGCAAGTGATCTTCCAAGACTTGGTGGCTTAGGGGATGTAAATTCACACTTGGGATACAATATGTTATAAGACCATATTTGCTCGATGTCCTGCACACACACACACACACACACACACACACACACACAAGATCATCATTAATATTAATACTGTTTTACTTTGTTTTATTAGTTAATAATCATGAAATCGAATTAATCCATGGCTTAATTTGTAATAAATTAATGATTAAGGAAATTTAGATTTAAATATTATGCCCTTATATATATAATACTATAATATATCACCATCTTGTATTTGGTGAGAGCAGTGAGACATGCTGTGTTGGATGGATCCACATTCACATAGTCCTCATTGCAACTTGTCTTCAATTCCTGAAGGGAATTAATTTTATTGTTATGAATTAAACAGACAGATCATTATCAATCCTATGATTATATGTACGTAAAAGTTAAACTAATAAATAATTATTATTAAAAAGTTTTAAAAATGTTGACTGAAACATGTGACTAAGTAGATTTTAAAAGGAAATAAATTAAATTACCTCATAGAGTTGGTCTGATATAAGAGCCATTCGGTGAGCGAATATTATTTTTGAATTGCTGTTGAGATAATGATCAGTGTAGGGGCTCCCAACCAAATAACCCTGAAATTTTACAAAAATCACATTAAACTTAAAATGCTATAATTTTTAACTTTAAGTTGATTTTATTATAAATGAGTTTGTTAATAAATCAATCTTCCGTACCGTGAGATTCAAGTGAGGCTTCAAGCCTGCATCATTACCTAGAGCATGTTCACAACAGTAGCTTTATAAGTCACAATTAAATACTAAAGTTTTATGTGAAAAAGTGATAAATAGTAATTTCTCTAGTTTAAAATATAAGTTATATTTAAAAAAAATTATTTTAATACAAAATATAAGTTATGTAGTTAGTGTTTGATGCATCAATGATTGTTTTTTCTGTTTTGCCTTTGACTTTGATTAACAAGTGAGGGATAAAGTGAATAGAGTTTAATGCACTTAATAGATAATCAATGGTTGAAAGGACTATAATTTGTTGACAAATTTAGTAAGTTAATCAATTTTAACTCATTTCTTTCGTGTGTGAAATTTCTAAAATATATTTTGGATTAGAGGGAGTAATTTTCAATGAAAATAGTGTAAGAAGAAATTAAAATAAATGGGAAATTAAATAGTGAGCTATCGTTGACAGTTTGTGAACAATTTACCTTGTACAATTTTCTTGGCAACTAATGGAACAATGATGCATCCGTAAGAATCACCACCGATGAACAATCGAAGATGGAGATATTGTGGATGTTCTTCAAACCACTGAAACGTACTCTTCTAAGAAACGTTAGTACTTGTTTACAAAAATGAACATATTTTTGAAAATATTGGAGCCCTTGTATTTATCAATTTATATATTTATTCTCCATTTAGATAAGGAGAAAATAAGGAGTAAGAAAAAATTCGGGAAAAAAATAAGAGAAAATTTAAACATTCTCTTGTTTAGATTTTTTTTTATTTTTCCTCTTAGTATTTCTATCCCATTATTTTTCTCTCATTCAAAATAAAACTTTGGGGTATTTAGACTTTAGAGGAAGGGGAAGAGAAACACAAAAATATGACCGTATGTGAGCCGCATATCTCATCATGAACTTATTATCTCTCTGTTTTTTTTTTTGAAGGATACTTCTTATCTCCTTTTCTTTCACCTCTGATTGCATGATATGTTATTTTTGACAATATTAATAAATGGCATGTTTGGCTGTGTTGCTCAAAGGATCGAACTTGTTTAATTTGTTTAAACAAATACTTATTTAAAATTTTTAGATGTTGGATAAAATTTCGCAATAAAGTTAATATATCATTGGTACAATTTAAATTAGTCTTTTGTGGCCATCATTTAATATTTTAGTTATTTCCCATGGAATAATATGACATATTGGCCTGTTAATTTGTCTAATTACGAGAGGAGATTGAGGTAAAGGAATGTAATGTAATACAATGTGATGATTATTACCTAATTTTGTTTGGTAAACCATGTAAATCAATTTATCTTTTATTTTTGAATTAAATAAAAATAAGATTAAAAAGTCTAAAAGTCATTAAATAGGAATACGATGTAACCAACCTTTCTTATGAATTGATAAGCTTGTTCCGATGCTGTAGTGTCAGAGCTCGACCAACCAACCGAGGTAGTTGAATAAGAAAAACCGGAACCCACGGGTGAATCTACAAATACAAAGCTAGCTGTCTGAAAAATAACATTAGCCAATAGTTATGTAAGATTAATTGAAATTGATGCTCAACATATATATATATATAATGGAGAATATATATATATATATTATGATACCTTTGTCCAAGTATAAGGGTAATCAACTAATGTCGGTAATCCTCCATCGTAGTTGTCAAGATCAAACTGTAGTGGACCTGCTCAAAATGTTAAAGCTTTTTGATGGAGAAGCAAGGGGAAATACAATTAAAAAAAAACAGAGAGAGGAATTACCAATTTCATAAATAAGTCCATTGAAGGAAGAACAACCAGGGCCTCCAGAAAACCAGAAAAACAGAGGATCTATTTCTGGGTTTCCTTGGGATTCAATGAAATAGTAAAACAGTTCAGAATCATTCACACTTATGTACCTGAAACAAAAAACAACTAATCAAGGCCCTGTTTCTTTAATCTTTTTTCATGAAAAAAGCACTTATTTTTTTTGAAAAAAAAACACACCTTTCAAAATATTTGTTTAAACTTTTAAAAATAATTAAAAGTTGAAAAATATATATTTCTAATTATTTTAATAAATTATTTTAAATAGCTTCTAATTACTCAAAATTTCTTTTCAACTAAAAGGTGTTTCTATTACCAAACATAAAATAATTTCTGCTTTTCAGTAAGTCTCCAAAGAATAAATAACTTGTTTAGATAATCTAAAAGTCACTTATTTTTTAAGTTAACTTTCCTCACAGGAAAGGCAGTAAAAACAGGCCAAAAAAAAGGAAAGAAGAAGTGAGTAGTAGTGTAATAGAGAAATACCCAGTCTGAAGTTTGAAGGGCAATTGGCCGTCGTAGCCAGGCAAGTAGTTGACGATTTCCCCAGAAAAGGCTGCGTTGGCTGATATGACTAAAAGGAGAAACGAACGCAGACACACCCATTTTGGTGTGATGATAGAAGTGAATCCCATTGGAGCAAGTTTCGGAGAGCACTCAGCAACTGGAAGGTGAAATTCAAGTAGTACTTATTTACTAAAAAAACGGAGGAGACAGAGAGACATTAGACGTTGGAGCCAACAAAAATTCAAAGACAAGTCTACTTGGCGTCTGCTTTCAGATGGTAGTTAGAGTACAGTAGCATTGACCCATTGGAAGTTTGAAATATTGGTACAGAAGGAGAAGGGTTTGTTTGTTGGGACATTTGGTTTTTGGCACCAAAAAATTAGAATATTTAGTTTCTGGTATCACAGTTTATTTTCAACCAAGTTGGACTCAAATTTTTACATATGAGACTAAAAAATTTCCAATTGGTACTCAAATTGTATCCCCCAAAGTGTACAAAAGATGATACATTCTCTTATAATTAAATAGGTAACACATGCTTCGACGTCATTTGTATATATGAACAATATTTTTATGATGATATTTAGCGTCTAAGATTAAGATAATGATTAGTATAAGTATAAACTAATTATCATTTTTAATTAATGATTTAGGGTAAGAGACAAAGGGAGGAAAAAGCATTTTCAATATTGGGTTTCATAAAGGAGATTTTTATGAACCGGGACCACTAGTCTTCTTGGAAAGAAGTGGCATGAAGAAAAATTAATTTGAATCCTCAAGATATTACGAGAAAAAGAGTGGTTTTGCTGTCATATGCTGTTCACCACCAAGATAAACCGCAAGTATACGGGCCGAGGTCTAGTAAAGTGATGAGTGAGTATCGTTTCCACAGGGACTTAGATCACAAAGTGGTCAAACGTTGAACATTGCATTTTCGATCAATTTGAGCTACATCAATTAAAAGTTTGCTATTCAATTAATATCAACTAAGCCTAAAAAGCGTATGAGATCAGTAGCAAGGATAATTAGGATTTGTGAAATTCGAAAAGATCTAGAATTATCCATTCCCCTTGTATTTCATGAATACCCACTTAAGCTCTTTTTTTTTATAATTGTTCTTAATGCAAAATTATGCTAGTCAGGATGCTATTTTAACTATTTGTGCTCTCTCGAATCTCCAAATAGCTGTTCAGTTTAATTAATCAAATAATCTCTTACTAGTTAATTAAACTCTCACATTCACTTCAAATCCTAATTCACTATATGAGGTTAGTGAGTATATCTCTATCCCACTAACAAAACTCGTCACTTAACTCAGCAAGCTTCAAGTTCTCATATGATCAAACTCCAATTCTCTATGTAAGTTAACTCTCTCAAGCATAACTTAAATAAACTGGACAATCTTATTGATGGCCAAGCAATAAGAAGCATTACGATTAGAGTTAAATCACCATAACGATTGCATTAATCACAATTATAATAAAGAAACGAATATTCAATCCATACAAGAGTTCAGAATAATCCTAGAGATGGAGTACTAGCCAGTCATGCTCAACAACATCATAACCATACGTATCCCAATCAATAGCATTATTGAATAAAGCTGAAGCAAACAGGAAGGAAAGAGATGCAAGAGAACCAAGATGGAAGCTTCAATCTCCTCGAACCCCCCACGTTGGCTTCAATCTCCTTCAAGATTTAAACCCTAGCACTCCCAAGCTTCTCCCCGAAGTGTTCTCCCCAGTCTCTCCCGTGCCCTCGCTCTTCGTCTCAAATACTACGTTCGAGTGAAGCTCTGCGTTTTGCTGACGAGGGTTCGCGCCGCGGCTACAGGATCCTGGCCGCGGCTTGGTGAATTTGGGCTTAACCCTTTGTTTGTCACTGTCCGCTTTAGGCCGCGGCCTCATTCTTTCAGCCGCGGCGTGGACTCTCCAGAAGCTCATTCCCTCTTTTCTTCAGTGTTCTCCCAAAGGTACTCCAATCCAATCTTATCCCATGCTTTCCTATTAGGCCTACAATAAAGATGAGGATTTAAAATTCTTTCATGGAGATAAAAATAATGCATCATCAGATAAAAATATGCTATCATGCATCATTAGCATCATTAGGATTACAATTCACATTTTCCTAACCTGAGCATTAAGTATGTACATATATGAATACGTAACAACAGAAAAAGGTGCTGAAATGATGTAATTTGGTATGATTAACACACCCCCAAACTTAAACAATTACTCGTCCTCGAGTAAACTGAATGAAGAAAACCAGCTAGATTGCATAAGTTATCTAATTACTATAATAGCATGAACTTTCTCCTCACCAAGTGCCACTGAAAATAAATAACAAAGAAATGAGTCAAATGACCATAGCTACATGACTTTCAATCCAATAACCAGTTTTTTAGAAATTTCAAAGAGTGTGTGTGTGATTAATCAAAGAGCAACTTTCCTACAAGTATCAAGATTGAAAACAACACTCCAATCTGCATAAGATGCTTCAACATCAACACTTCATATGCCTAACCCTTTTCCCCCCTCTCCACTTATAAGATAACCACCATATACCCTTGAGATCAATGGGACTTTTAGGCTTGTAGCGTGGCCAGGTTTAATAGCTTACTGAAATGAAGAGGTAAGAGGGATAGCAAATATCTTGAGATAAATGATGCATTACATATCATCTCTCTTCCTTATTTTGAACTTTGAGATACTATATGAAACCAAGTAACAAACCCCCCAAACTTATCTCTTAATGAGCATCTGCACCACAAACATTCTTTGACTTTTGCTCATTTTCGATAGTTTTTTTTTTTTTTAGAGTGTGCAACTAATATACCCAAGCACCATTAATCCTGTACCCCAAATATACAATTTACCTCATTTCCCCTGCCTTCACCATCTCTACTCACCACTCATGACTTATCAATTATCTCAAGATTAAGGGTAATTTATGGTTTTTCAGGCTAAGTGGATAAGGTTTCATATAGGGTTCTCACAAGAAAATTCACATGGTTTTTCAATTTAAGGCTCAAATGGGGATCAAGTGATTAAATATTCCTCATGGTAGGCATGAAAGGCTCAAACGCATTTTAAAGAATGCCCAAATCATTTCCCATAAATACATGAAGTCCTTGATTAGCCTCAAGAGGTTCCAAGATAGGTTCTAGAGTGATGACATTCAAACAATCTATGCACATCAATTTGCTACTATTCTCTCTTAATACAAGCATTCAAATTGTTCCTCAATTATTGTGCGCAGAAAGTTTCTTCAAAATCACCATAAAACCAGAAATTGACATTGTAATTCAAGTAGCTATACGCATTACATACCCTTCCTGAGAAATCTATAATTTAAAACACTCCACAATCATTGGGTTCATGCATTCAATTCAAAAGATAACTCAACAATCTAGCTCAAAGTAAAAATTTGAAAGGAGGAAGAGTAATGGTAAAAGTTTAAAGCCACATCACTTCAGCCCAACAAACAAAAGCATCCCTCACCCCCAAACTTAAATGGGACATTGTCCTCAATGTTAGGACTAGTGCACCGGGGTAAAATGAGGGGCATCTCTCACACAGTATCACAAGACAAACAGATAAAACTGCATGAAAGGACAAAAAGAATATGCAAAAGCAGTTAAAGCAATAACTAAGCGCAGCAACTAATGTCTCAACTAAAGAAATCAAACTAATCCAAGAATTGCAACAGAGTGAGTTCCAGCCAACAACTAAAACCAAGGTTCACAGAAAGAGATGAAAACTGCAACATAAATAATGGACGACAATGAAAAGACTAGGAATAAGAGTTCTAAACAAAGAGCAAAAGTAGAACAGGACAAAAGAAAAGTCTAGTGCTAGCTGTCATCTGAGGGGTCCTGTACTCCGGGCATCCCACCATGCCCTGACGGTCCTGCTGTGTCCTCTGGGGATAGAGGGACCTGCATATGCTGGGCCAGCCACCGGATGTTTCTGTCCATCCTGGCTTGAGAGGTACTGATGTGCCGGACGTCCCGATGGACCTGCTGCAAATAAAGAAATAAGCGCTCCATCCTATACTCCTCAGCAGGTCGTGGTGGTGATGGTGGTGCAGGCTGCTCAATGGGTGCCACCTCTCCGTGCTCAGCCAGTGGCTGTTCCTCCCCAGGCTCCACCATGTCAGCTACTCTGATGGAGTCATAGTTGAACTCTTGCTTGTGTGGGAAGAGTTCCACCCTTTGCAGTGTCAGGGGCACTCCTGCCTTTATGCACAACCCCGAGATGAAATGAGGAAATCCAATGGGTAGATGTGCCTTGGGGACCGAATTCTTGAGATAATAAAAAATGAGCTGGGCGGCATCTACAGACTCTCCGCGTATGAATAAGTAAATGAGGAGGGCCCGTTCCCGATTAACATCACTCAAATGGCTGACTGGTACAAGATTATTACAGATAAAGTGTAGCCAGTACCGCGCTGTTCGATGCAAGTGGGCCCGCTTGATGTGACGGTGGACGCCATCAACAATGTGCCAATGGGCTCGGCCCGGTAAAGTAATCAGCTCGGCAATGCCCTGATAAGGTACCTCGTCAGTGTTCTCAGTAAAATACCGATACCTACAATTGGTCACAACAGGGATTTGGAAGGTTGACTGGATGAGGGACTTAGTAATTTCAACCCACGTGCCCCGCACCTTGCACCGCACAGAGGTGCGTTTTTCTGCCTCCGCACAAAACTCTCGGACCATAGTGAGAGATCCTCCTTCTCGTTTCCCTGCCAAGAATCCAAACCCGTAGGCCTCTATCCCTTGCCAAAATCGTAGGTCACTATTATAGGGGAAGTATTTCTCCAAAATGAGAGGTCGGGGTTTATCAAGCTCTACTCTTTCCTCTTCTTCTGGTTGTTCAGGCTGAGGTGGGGGTGGAGGCGGAGGTGCTGCCTGTGATCGAGTAGCTCGTTTCGTGCGGGCCATACCTGCAAAGAAGTAATCATTGGACAGATAAAGGACAGCCAGCCCAAAGACCTCAAAAGACAGAAGCACAACTTAACCGTGGGACCATAACAGGCTACAAACAAGAGACCTACTACAAGTTGAAGACAATAGCCTGACCCACCAACATACAAAATAGCATAATAAGCTGAAGACAATTAACAAAAGGAACCACTCACGATAAGCGACAACAGGGGACCACCAAGAGGCAGAACAATGGATACAGTCCAGCAGCAAAACATGGGAAGAGTTATAAAGTAATGGCAAATGGCAGACATGAGAGCGACAAAGCGTGGGACCACAGGTCAACATAAGAATAAAGTATTTAACCCCGGCCTACAATCCCAAACATAGGCAAATTGCATGCAAATGGTCTCTACACAGAGTCAATATCAACAGCCAAAAGACTTCAATCAGACTCAAGCTAGATTTTCAAACCAGCTGGAATCCATAAGACCCAAATACTGCCTATTGGACAAATAAAATTTGACACACAAACTGTACAACCCAGCCTATGAACATTCTACAAATTAGCTCAATTGAGGGTGGAAGCGTTACCCAAAATTGAGCAGAGAATCAAGGAAGTGGAGAGAGGCCACCAACCCACGTGGACCGAGGAGACGTTGGAAAAAGGTGGAGAAGGAGCACCGAGCTTGGCCGAAGGTGTGGGTGGGGCTACGGTGGTCCGAGGGAATGGGATTGTGGAGGTATGGGGGTGTGGGTTTGGAGGCGAGGGATGCGAGGGAGGGTGATGAAGTTCGAGGGAGATGGTTTTGGTTAGATTTCGGTGAGGGATTGAGGGGACAGGGGGCGGAGGACGGAGATGGAGGTGAGGAAAGAAGCTGCGGCTCGAAGAGGTGAAATGAATTTAGGGTTCAGAACACGCGGGGATGGCTGTCTTTGCAGTTTTCTGTCAGATCTCGCCGCGGCTCAAAACAAATGGCCGCGGCGAAAGTCGTGGCTCACGAGCCACTGGAAGCAATACACCGCGGCTATGTTTCTTGGGCCGCGGCGTAGAGAAACCCAGAAATTCCCTTTTCTGGAATTTTTAAGCCGCGGCCACAGTTGTTGGGCCGCGGCGTGGAGACACCAGAATTAGGTCTCTCTTTCTTTTTCGCCGCGGCTATATAATATCAGGCCGCGGCGTAATGTTCTTTCTGAGTCTCAGCAAAGCAGCAGTAAACACACTTGAGAAAAACATTCCTCACCTCATCCATGTGTACAACAGTTAAGATAGGCACACAATGGCAATCAAGAGCACAGGCCATATTTCAAATTCTATTCAGCTTAGCACTTTTCAATTATGCTCAATTGTTCATGCTTAAAGATCGTTTAGTAATTTGCTCAAAATTAGTCTGCAAAGCTTAGCTATCACCAGTACATGCAGACATGGGATTTGAACTGAGAATTGAGTTTAGTGACTTCCCTATTGATATGCCATTTCCACTTCAGTATTGCTTTGATCTTTGTCATGAATTTGTTTTCTTGGGGTCCAGAGCTGCACTGACTCTACCTACATTAAAACCACGAACCAAGAACAAATAGAAAATCAACTGTACAAGACACATCACTAATATAACAATGCAAGATACACGTTACAGAGTTTGGGTTGCCTCCCAAGAAGCGCTAGTTTTATAGTCGCCAGCCCGACTGTTCACCACACTAGCTATGCTCTGACAGATGGAGGGTAGAGGTTTGACGATCCACGTCTCCGCCCCAATAATGCTTAAGTCTCTGTCCATTAACCTTGAACTTTTCACCATCATTTCCTACTAGTTCCACAGCTCCATGAGAAAAGGTTTGAATCACGGTGAATGGTCCTGACCACCTGGATTTGAGCTTGCCTGGAAACAATTTAAGCCGTGAGTTGTAAAGGAGCACCTTTTGGCCTGGCACAAAGGCTTTGGGCAGAATTCTCTGATCATGTAACTTCTTTGTTCTTTCCTTATATAGCCTTGAGCTCTCGTAAGCATTGAGACGTAATTCTTCAAGTTCATTCAACTGCAGTAATCTTCTTTCACCTACCACCTTCAGATCAAAATTGAGCTTTTTTATGGCCCAATAAGCACTATGCTCTAACTCTATGGGCAAGTGACAAGCCTTGCCAAAGACAAGTCGGTATGGTGACATCCCAATGGGCGTTTTATAGGCTGTGCGATATGCCCACAATGCATCATCAAGTTTAGCAGCCCAATCCCGCCTAGTTACACCCACAGTCTTCTCTAGAATGGTTTTGATCTCTCTATTTGAAATTTCAGCTTGCCCATTGGACTGAGGATGGTAGGCAAGGGCCACTTTGTGCTTTACACCATATTTTCTCAAGAGAGCTCGAAATTGGCTGTTACAGAAATGAGTACCCCCGTCACTGATAATGGCTCGTGGAGTTCCAAATCTGGTGAAGATGTGCTTCTTCAAGAACTTAATCACCGTTTTAGCATCATTAGCCACACAAGCAGTGGCTTCCACCCATTTGGAGACATAATCCACTGCCACGAGAATATATTGATTATTGAAGGATTTGGGCAGTGGTCCCATAAAGTCTATCCCCCAAACATCAAATAACTCCACTTCAAGGATGTTGGTGAGGGGCATTTCATTTCTCCTAGAGATGTTTCCCACTCTTTGACATCTATCACACTTAAGCACAAACTCGTACGAGTCTTTGAATAGAGTTGGCCAGAAGAAACCACATTGAAGCACCTTGGCTGCTGTTTTCTCCCCCCCAAAATGCCCTCCATATTCAGAATCATGGCAGCCATGAAGTATTGCTTGTTGCTCACTTTCTGGTACACACCGTCTAATCAACGAATCTGCACATCGCCTAAAGAGGTAAGGCTCATCCCAGATATAGTATTTTGCTTCATGTAAGAATTTCTTCAATTGATATGGCTTCAAATCAGGGGGTGTCACATCACAAGCCAAATAGTTTACAATGTCAGCATACCAAGGATCCATTACATCCTCAATAGCAAAGAGTTGTTCATCAGGAAATTTTTCATGGATGGCACCTTCATCATCAATTTGTGCATTGCTGTCCAATCTTGACAGATGGTCTGCCACTTGGTTTTCTGAGCCCTTTTTGTCAACAATCTCTAAGTCAAACTCTTGCAGCAATAAAACCCATCTTATCAACCGCCCCTTTGACTCCTTCTTGCTAAATAGATACTTAATGGCAGCGTGATCAGTGAATACTGTTACCTTAGCACCAACAAGATATGGCCTAAATTTGCCAAAAGCAAACACTATGGCTAGCATCTCCTTCTCTGTGGTCGTGTAATTCTCTTGAGCATCATCAAGAGTTTTGCTAGCATAGTATATGGGGTGAAAAATCTTGTCTTTTCTCTGACCCAAAACAGCCCCCACGGCAAAGTCACTAGCATCACACATTATATCGAATGGAAGGTTCCAATCAGGAGCTACAATGACTGGTGCTTCTACTAATCTTCTTTTGAGTTCTTCAAAAGCCTCAAGACACTTTTCGCCAAATTTAAACTCCACATCCTTCTCCAACAAGAGGCATAAAGGCTTAGCTATCTTGGAGAAGTCTTTGATGAAGCGACGATAGAAACCCGCATGACCAAGGAAGCTTCGGATACCCTTCACGTTGGTGGGTGGAGGCAGTTGGTCAATCACCTCAATCTTTGCTTTATCAACTTCTAAGCCATTTTTAGACACCTTATGGCCCAGTACAATGCCTTCACGCACCATGAAATGACATTTCTCCCAATTGAGTACAAGATTGGTTTCTTCACATCGTTTTAAGACATCTGCTAGATTGTAAAGGCATTCGTCAAAAGATTCCCCGAACACCGAGAAATCATCCATAAACACCTCCATAGTCTTTTCAATCATATCAGCGAATATGGACATCATACACCTTTGAAAAGTTGCCGGTGCGTTACATAGACCAAAGGGCATCCTCCGAAATGCAAATGTGCCATATGGACAAGTGAAGGTGGTCTTTTCTTGGTCCTCTGGAGCAATGGCAATTTGATTATATCCCGAATAGCCATCCAAAAAACAGAAGAAGTCCTTGCCGGCCAATCTATCGAGCATTTGATCAATGAAAGGTAGGGGGAAGTGATCTTTCCGTGTGGCGGCATTTAGCTTGCGGTAGTCCATGCACACTCTCCAACCAGTAACAGTACGAGTAGGGATAAGTTCATTATGGGTGTTAGCCACTACAGTCATGCCTCCCTTTTTTGGGACACATTGGACTGGGCTCACCCAAGAACTATCAGAGATAGGATACACAATCCCTGCATCTAACCACTTCAGAATTTCCTTCTTGACCACATCCTTCATGATGGGATTCAACCTTCGTTGATGTTCTATGGATGTCTTGTGGTTATTCTCCAAGAAAATTTTGTGCATACAGATTGATGGACTAATCCCCTTTATATCTGCAATGGTCCACCCAATAGCTCGCTTATATGCCTTTAAAACATTTAAAAGTTGCCTCTCTTGATCTTCATTCAAATCAGAAGCAATTATGACCGGCAATGTATTGTCTCCTCCCAAATAAACATATTTTAAATGAGTTGGGAGTGCTTTCAATTCGAGAGTGGGTGGCTCAACAAGAGATGGCTTCAATGGAGTTTTTTCAATAGAAGAAGCGTCCAAAGACTCAAATGCGATGCGCTTTTTAGAGATGGTCGATGAGGCATTTATCAAAGCCAAACATTCTTCAAATTCTTCTCCTTCCATTTTACACCCAATTAAGAGAGCTTCCAACGGGTCTTGAGCTATTGACTTGTGGAATTCCTCATGTACTACTTGATCAATGACGTCAGTAAAGCAACATTCCTCTGGTTCATTGGGTGCCTTAATGGCCTTGAACATATTAAATGTCAACTTTTCTTCACCAACTCTCCATGTAATCTCCCCTTTTTCCACATCAATAAGGGCTCTACCAGTGGCTAAGAAAGGACGCCCTAGAATGAGGGGCATTTCCTGATCTACCTCGCAATCTAGAATGATGAAATCCGCAGGAAAGATGAACTTACCCACTCTCACAAGCACATCCTCAATTATCCCTTTTGGATAAACCAAGCTTCTATCTGCCAATTGCAACGTCACAGTAGTTGGTCTTGCCTCACCCAATTGCATTTTCTTGAAGACAGAAAGAGGCAAGAGATTCACACTGGAGCCCAAATCACATAAAGCCCTTCCGATGGTCATTTTACCCATTTCACATGGAACCACGAAGCTACCCGGATCACTCAACTTCTGTGGTAAATTCTTGATGATATCGGTGCAACTTTTGGTCAAAGCTACCGTTTCGAACTCATTAAATCTTCTCTTCTTTGACAACATGTCTTTCAAGAACTTCACATATGCGGGCATTTGCTCTAAAGCATCAGTTAGAGGAAGATTAATATGCAACTGCTTGAAGATATCTAAGAATTTCTTGAATTGTTTATCTTCTTTTTGCTTCTTGAACCTTCGGGGGAAAGGTAGAGGCGGTGTCATTTTTTTGATGATTTCTTCTTGCTTTCTTTTCTCTCCACTCAATTTTTCACCATTGTTGTCATCTTTTCCTTCTACCTCTCTTTTATCTCCCTCAACGCCATTTTCTTCCCCACTATTTTTCACAATTTCTTCTTTCCTGCTCTCATTCTCCTCTTGCACAACTACTCCCTCATCACCTCCATCGTTCACCTTAGGATCAATGATCTCAGGCAATTGTTTACCACTCCTCAAGGTAACCGCCTTACATTCCTCCTTGCCCTCTCTCCTCGGATTAGGAATTGTGTCACTAGGTAGCCCACCTTTTTGCAAAGCATTCAGTTGGGAAGCCATACTACCCATTTGCACTTCAAGATTCTTAATTGCCGTCTCATGTATGGCAAAAGTGGCCTTGGTTTCTGCTCTTGCAGTTTCTTGGTTGGCTAGAATTTGAGACAACATTTTCTCCATTTTAGATTCTTCCTCCTTAATGGGAAATTGCCTAGCTTGAGGTTGGAAACCGGGAGGGTGATTAGGTCGTATGCCGGATGAGGAAGGTTGATTCATCTTTTGTCCTTGACTCCAAGAGAAGTTAGGGTGATTCCGCCACCCCGGATTATAGGTTTGTGAGAAAGGATTGTTTTGCGGATTGTTTGGCCCTCTTTGAAAGTTGTTCAAGTAGTTCACATTCTCCATAGCATAGGGACATTGCTCCATGCCATGTCCTTCCCCACATTGCTCACAACCCATAGCAGATTGAATGGCATTAACCCCCATAGCATTTCCTCTCTTTACTTGCATCTCCAAATTGTCAAACCTCCGATTCAAAGCATTCAAATGATCTAGGATTTCATTCGTGGAGCTAGCGGCTTGTGAATAATCTTTCTTCTTTATGGTTCTCCTTCTATTGGCTTTTTGCATTGTGTTTGCAGCAAGATTCTCATACAATTTGTAGAGCTCATTCACTGTCATGTTTCCAATAGTCCCATTAGATGCCGCATCTAGCATATTCAAGGAGTCATCATCAAGGCCATTCCAAAAGGCTTCAAGTAACACCCATTTTTGCTGTGCGTGATTGGGGCATTGCTTCATTTTATCTTTAAATCGCTCCCATGCTTCATGGAAGAGTTCACCCGGCTCTTGCTCAAAAGATAGAAGTTCACCCCGAAGAGAGGCTCTACGGCCCCGAGGAAAAAATCTCGCTCTGAATCTCCTTGCTAACTCATCCCAATTATCAATAGATTGCTCTGGAAGAGAATTGAGCCATGCCTTTGCTTTATCTCTTAATGACAAGGGGAAGAGCCTCAATCTCAAAGCATCCTTAGAAACACCATTTTCCTTGAACGAGTCACACACCTCCACAAAGGTAGTCAAATGAGCATTGGGATCCTCCGCATATGTTCCACCAAATTGCCCATTCATTTGTAGCAACTGCAGCATCGTTTGCTTGACTTCAAAATTCCGAGCTTGGATATCCGGCATGCGGATACTAGAATGATAACCCTCATTCTCTCTACTGATGAAGTCATCAAGAGTCCGGACATCATTTTCATCCGCCTCACCGTCATTCATGGTTGGAGTTTCTTGAGGTTCCGGAGTATGAGTATTAGGAGTGCCTCCTTCAAAGATATTCTCACCCTCCAGAATCACTTCAAATCTATCGGGATCCAAGCCTTGCATGCGCGTGAGATAGGTACCTACCAGCCAAAAATAACAAACAAGTATCAAGCTAATAAGAAAAATAAAAAGTGTATAAGTCTAAATTACACAAAGTATCTATTTCCCTATCTATAACTCAAACTTAATCTACTAACACAAGTCTAAGGTTGACCAAAGAACTTTTGAGTCTAAGTCCCCGGCAACGGCGCCAAAAACTTGTTCACCACCAAGATAAACCGCAAGTATACGGGCCGAGGTCTAGTAAAGTGATGAGTGAGTATCGTTTCCACAGGGACTTAGATCACAAAGTGGTCAAACGTTGAACATTGCATTTTCGATCAATTTGAGCTACATCAATTAAAAGTTTGCTATTCAATTAATATCAACTAAGCCTAAAAAGCGTATGAGATCAGTAGCAAGGATAATTAGGATTTGTGAAATTCGAAAAGATCTAGAATTATCCATTCCCCTTGTATTTCATGAATACCCACTTAAGCTCTTTTTTTTTATAATTGTTCTTAATGCAAAATTATGCTAGTCAGGATGCTATTTTAACTATTTGTGCTCTCTCGAATCTCCAAATAGCTGTTCAGTTTAATTAATCAAATAATCTCTTACTAGTTAATTAAACTCTCACATTCACTTCAAATCCTAATTCACTATATGAGGTTAGTGAGTATATCTCTATCCCACTAACAAAACTCGTCACTTAACTCAGCAAGCTTCAAGTTCTCATATGATCAAACTCCAATTCTCTATGTAAGTTAACTCTCTCAAGCATAACTTAAATAAACTGGACAATCTTATTGATGGCCAAGCAATAAGAAGCATTACGATTAGAGTTAAATCACCATAACGATTGCATTAATCACAATTATAATAAAGAAACGAATATTCAATCCATACAAGAGTTCAGAATAATCCTAGAGATGGAGTACTAGCCAGTCATGCTCAACAACATCATAACCATACGTATCCCAATCAATAGCATTATTGAATAAAGCTGAAGCAAACAGGAAGGAAAGAGATGCAAGAGAACCAAGATGGAAGCTTCAATCTCCTCGAACCCCCCACGTTGGCTTCAATCTCCTTCAAGATTTAAACCCTAGCACTCCCAAGCTTCTCCCCGAAGTGTTCTCCCCAGTCTCTCCCGTGCCCTCGCTCTTCGTCTCAAATACTACGGTCGAGTGAAGCTCTGCGTTTTGCTGACGAGGGTTCGCGCCGCGGCTACAGGATCCTGGCCGCGGCTTGGTGAATTTGGGCTTAACCCTTTGTTTGTCACTGTCCGCTTTAGGCCGCGGCCTCATTCTTTCAGCCGCGGCGTGGACCCTCCAGAAGCTCATTCCCTCTTTTCTTCAGTGTTCTCCCAAAGGTACTCCAATCCAATCTTATCCCATGCTTTCCTATTAGGCCTACAATAAAGATGAGGATTTAAAATTCTTTCATGGAGATAAAAATAATGCATCATCAGATAAAAATATGCTATCATGCATCATTAGCATCATTAGGATTACAATTCACATTTTCCTAACCTGAGCATCAAGTATGTACATATATGAATACGTAACAACAGAAAAAGGTGCTGAAATGATGTAATTTGGTATGATTAACATATGCCTATCCAACTTTTCTTCTTTTAACTTCCGACTCAGAGTGGGACATCCGAAAAAGAAAATGCTGAATCCGAAACACTACTGTTTGAATTAACAACTGATTACATATGCATCCACTATGAAAGAATGGTTTATTATTTTCACTTTACAAAAAGCATCATATCCCTAAACTCTTATCATCAATTGGAAATAGAACCCACATTGGTAAATAAATAATAAGATTCTAGTCACAATAACTGATACGACAAAATGCACGGCTATATATATATATATATATATATCTCAATCGATTAGAACAAAGTGTTCTATGCATAAAGCTTAGTCGGTGTTAAGATTGAGAGAGGGAAAGTTTGTTTCTATGTGCCTATTATTGGTATGAAGATTAGTGTCCAAACTTGGACGTTTTATTCTTTAGCCTATTATTGTTTGTTAGTTTTGTATCTTCAACATGCATGGGTTGGAGGAGACACAGAGAGAGATTAGATGTTGGAGCCAACAAAAATTCAAAAAGAAGTCTACTTGGCATCTGCTTTCAGATGCATGGTAGTTAGAGTACAGAAACATTGACCCATTGGAAATTTGAAATATTGGTAGAGCCAGGGGTTTGTTTGTTGAGGCATTTGGTTTTTGGTACCAAAATATCAAAATGTTTAGTTTTTGATACCATAGTTCTTTTTTCTTGTTTTTTATATATCAAAGGCGAAAATAAGGTAACTAGCCTACCCGAGACCTCAACTCAGTACCATTTTTTTTTAATATATACCATAGTTCATTTTTAATTAAGATGGACTCGAATTTTTACAAATAAGACTAAAAAATTTCCAAGTACTCAGAATTTTTACCACTATCTGAGACTCAAATTTTTCCAATTAAGAACTAAATTTTTTCAAATGACATTTCATTTTTTTCAAAAAAAAAAATTTGTCGTACGTAAAACCAAATATCCTAATTTTCAGAAAAAAAAGCCATATGTCCCTTGATTAATGTTAAACTTGTTAGCATTGGGGGAATCTCTGATGCCAACATTTTTTTTCTTGGATTTTTTCCTATTATATATATATTTGTCTAATTTTATTTTATGTGTAAATTTTTTTAGTTTTTTTTTCCGAGACATTTAGCCTCAAAATATTTTCCTTAACTTTGACAATGTCATACAATGCGTACTTAGACAAATATATTCTCTGTTCTTCCTTCTTAATTAATTTGCACGGCAAGGCAGCAACTCACTCGCAAGAATTTCATTAGATTTTGATAGAAATTATGTTAATGAGTTATAACCAATATGTGTGTGTGTGTTAATGAGTTTGACACTACTTCTTAATCCAAAATTTGAACACATTAGGTTCAGAATTCCCTTTCAGTTATATGTGTCATTTCTCGGTTAATTATCTCTCTCCCTCCCTCCCTCTCTCTCTGAAATTGATTTCTCGCGATTGTGATTGTACGAACACTGTATGGTCCTGTTATGTTCAGAATGATTTAAGCTGTGTTTGGTTTGGGTGTATTGTACGAACACTGTATGGTCCTGTTATGTTCAGTATGATTTACGCTGTGATTGGTTGGGAGAAAAAATGAAGCAAGCATATAAGAGAAGGATTGGTGAGAAAAAAATTAGGTGGGGACTAAAATTTTCCTCCCTCTACCTTGTATATTTTTCTTTTAAATTGGAGTAATTTGAAGGAAACCTATCATTTTATTCAACCTTAACCAAATTGTCCCTCAACAATCTCAAAAATCCCAACACACCCACTCCATATATACGCATCTCACTCCCTGGGTGCTGTTTTTCGTGTGTGGCTTTGAGCCACGCACGCCACGGCCACACACAAATTATTGCGGCTGCACAATTTATATTTTTTAAAATTTATTAAAAAAAAAAATTCCTCCCCTCACATAATCCACGGGTTCTGTGCGTAGATCTAATCTTCACGTACGGAATCGCCTTCCCTCACTCTCTCATTCTGGTTTCAGGTTGCCGCACACAGCAGTCACTCTCGGGTCCACTATTGCCGTCACCATCGTCGAGTTGCTCTCCAGCCATCGTCACTGTTGCCAACCTCCTCTCTAGCCACTGTTGCAGTCTTGAACCCCCAACCTTTTTTTTTCATAATGAAAGAGAAGACAACCCTTCGAATCCTTGTGCAAGTGCAGCGGACAAGTGGTATAATCGGATAGAGAGGTTTTAATCCAAAAAAAATAGAAAAAATAGATAGAGAGGTGGAGGGGGGGAGAGGTTTGTTATGTGTAATAAGATATATAGAGGGGAAAGCCCACAGGGCTCGTCAAAATGAAGTTTCATCATGCTATAACTAAAAATACTATCTGAATGAATACGCGTGGATAACGAAACAAAAGTAACATGTATATCTGTTTTGGAAACTACTTTTCTGACATTCTTCTTTTTTTTTTTTGCCACAATTTTTTCCTAACATTATTCAAACATACCCAGAATTTACATGGATATTATATACACACACACACACACTCATCAGCTCTTCATGTATGTGGAGTCAACATTCATGGGTTTATATCTTGATAAATGTTATCATTCTCTTTTATGTCCTATAGCCACAATGAATGATGGATATTTAGAGTTGATTCGATTGTTATTAATTTATTTGCCAATTCCACATAATAATAAAGTTTTGCTTCACTCAAAAAGAGATGGATTCCTATTACTTGAGAATGTCCTCCCAATGATGCTAAACTTGAGAATCTCCTCCCAATGATGCTAAGTCATATTTTCCCTAATTCATATCAAATTTTGTTCATTTTGCATAGTAAAAGAACCAATAATTTTCTTAAATGAATTGATTTTTCAGATGGTGGAAAAAATAAATATGAAAAAGAGACCTTTTTTTTTTTTAACAATGAAAGAGAAAAAAGAGATTAGATTTCAACATATTAATTATTTTCAAATAATTCATATTGGAATCGCATTAATGGCTAAGCATAAATTTCAAATTTCAAATTGGTCTTATTAATTATATGTATTTTGTGGGATGATTGTGATTATGTCTTCATTGATTTGGATTTGATGTAAATTCAAATTTCAAATTGATTTAATAAATTATTAATTAAATATATATTTAGAAATCGAGTACTTATAATTTATTAGAAATTTCAAATTGCATTAAAAAATATTTATAACATATTAGACCAACTTAAAATCTCAATTTTTGATTATTTAAACGCCTTATCACGTTTTCTTGAATCAAAATCAGTTTTTAATTGCATATTTATACTTTATAGGTATCAAATTTTCTTAAAACTTTTTTAGTTCATTCATAAGTCAAATATGATTATGTGAAAGTTTAAGTCGTATTAAGACTCTTAATTTAATATTAAAATTTAAATTAAAGTTTAGAACATGTCTACATAGTACTATTAAATATATTAAAATAATACAGGACTCAACTTAACTAATTAAATTCATTAAATTATTTTAATAATAATTATTTGATGATTGCATCGAATTGAATTAATTAAAGGTTTAGAATAAATATTAGGGCTTGACAGTATCATGCAATCATTAATTCAAAATTTTTTTACTATATAAATTTAATTGGAAAAAATATAATCAATCAGCCTGAAGAATTTCCAATTTTTTGGACCAAAAGAATTCTTAAATTTTAGAGTCAGTTCATGTGGTAATCGAATCTCAATAATTAATATTAATATTGATGAAATTTTTCTTACGCACATATATACACAGTCACATATATATATATATATATCTATATATATAATTTGATTTGATGACTCAAATGAGGAACTGATCTTATATATAAAGAAGATATAATTTGTGCATAAAATTAATTTGTAATAAAATTGATCAAACTAATTATATAAAATTAATCCCGAACACAGGATCATATTTTCAACAATTAATATATAAAACTAAAACAGCCTCGTAAAATCATGCATTTTGAGGATCTTTAAGTATTTACCCGTTATTTTCTCACAATTCAAATGGAAACTAAAACTATACATGTAGGTGCAATATAGCAAAATTCAATGAATTTTTTCTTTCAAATGATTAAGCAATAAGCAAAAAGTTGCCAAAACAAGATATGAGAATTTAAGAAAATTATATATAAACCCTATAAGAGTAAAAAAAAAATGGTCATAACCATTTTTCTTTCTTGCCCTGTCAGCACCATTTAATTTGTTGATCAATTCAAAATTAAGGAATAAAGTTGAAAACTACTATACAATAGAGGCGTACCTGCTGTCTCCAAGGATTGCGACCTTCAATAACATACATCGAGAGAGAGAGAGAGAGAGAGAGAGAGAGAGAGAGAGAGAGAGAGAGAGAGAGAGATACCTTAGCCAAACATATAGTATATAATTGGTCTGCTTACTTAAATTGGAAAGCAATTCTTGTTCACGGTCTTTGTGACAAATGCGAATATTAGGGGATTAAGGTTTGTACATATATACTAATTGGCACTTTGAATTAGCGATGCCAACGACTTTTTGAAGGCTCCTAAGCAGATCTAGGAGTTCATTGTGTTCAATTATGAAGTCTCGAATGCAAAAAGGTCACTCCAAGTTGGCTAAAGAGATTTTTTCATAAAATATTTGAAAATTTGGAATTTTATTGGTAGTCATTTATTACATATTCAATTAATAGGATTCAATTATTATAGATATAAATTTTAATTCAAACATTATCCAGTATTGACAATTTGACAGATCACCCAAATATCAATAAATTTTTTTAACTCAATATTTTGAGAGAGATTAATTATTGTGCTAGTATCTTTCATAGGTATATATAGACATAAAAAAAGAATAAAAACATAACATTCGAATACTAAATGAAAGAAATTAATTCCAATTAACTATGAAATGATTGCAAATAATTTAAATAAATTCAAATTGTTGTTTAAACGGTTAAAGCATATGACGTTTTTTATTAAACCATTTTTAGAAAAGATAATTTTAAATTTGGTTATAAAAACCATAATTTTAAATCTTTTAAATACATATGTTGGTTAAGAAAATCTTTCAAACACAATATATTTTTAAATTTTTTGATCAAATTATATACCAAGAATTTTAATTGGCAATTATGACATTAATTTGACGTACATCCCAACATCTATCAACAATTTAATTTAAGAAACCTTAGTTCCCAAATTCATTTAGCTTAGTACCAGGGGGAGATTAGTCATTGTGCTAGTATCTTCCATAGGTATATATAGACAATGGGAATTTCGAAAACAATAAGAAATCCTATTCATTTTTGCTTTTTGCCAGGAATCTTATTCACATAAACATTAAGTGTTTGTGTTAAAAATTAATAATATTGAATGGGTATTATATGATACTAATAATTATATTATTCTAGTTTTATGGGACCACTATCTCAAAAATAAATATTGTGATATTCATATTGACTAAGATTAGTCTTAATATTTAATTTTGATTTTTAATATAAAAATTAAATATGAGATATAGCTTTTTGGAGATGATATTCAAAATGATTGAGGGAGGAAAAAAGTAGTATTGGAAAAGAATAACATGAAAGATGATCGGTAATGGAGTCAGAATTAATGATGATATATATTTTTATTGGATTTTTCTTAATTTTTTTTAAAAATCATTTCCATTTGAATCGCATTTTTGACATTTACCAAATTGGGTAAGCATTTTAAAGAGGAGGACATAAGTTGTCATTTAAAAACTAATATTGCGGATCTATCCCATGACCCAAATATACTTATGATAAGCAACTCAAATATATTAAATTTTGAGAGCGTACAAAATTTCAACAAATCAATTTTTCAAATTAAGGATTACAAATTGCACAGATTTGGAATCCCCCAAATGGCACTAATTTGTATAACAAGAAAATATTATAAATTGAAAGCATGTGTTGGCAGAAACTATAGTCTTTTCATACAAATTCTTTCAACAATAATGAAATTTATTGTGGATAAGCATTTGGGTTTTCTTTTTCAATTCTTTTGTCAACCATATATATGATGTGAGACAATTTGATAACATGTAATATTTCTAATGACGATGCAAACATAATTTTAATACATTATATGTGTGTGTATATGATTTGATAAGATTTGTTATGAATTGATGAGTGGTACTCCTTCTCTCCCTAATAATAAATTTTTTTTGGGACTCTTAAGTTGTTCCAAAATATAAGAAATAAAGATAAAATTTGTGAAGTAATTAATATCATTTTCCTTTTATACACTTGAGTAATTAAGATTATGTAGACAATTATCAATAATTAATTAATTTCACTCAAAACTTGTAATGTGGACAATTTTTAAAAAAATTGAAATTGTAGCACAATTAATGAATTTGACTACTAAAATTGTTTTTTCCTTGGTACTAACAAAATAATTATTTATTTTTTATAATTGGGGATGGATGGAGTATGTACGAATGACATAAAAAATATATTTGGCATGACACTAATTAAAATATAATTAAAACAAATTAAAAAGTACCAATTATTATTATTAAAAAACTCGAAACATAAAATGTCTAAGAACATAACATAACGTAGTTAAAAATGTCTAAGCTCAAACACGTCCTCCATCATTAAATTTAATTATCTTAATCCTTTATTGGTATGAAGGATGAAGATAATTAAATTTTTAAAAAATTCAAAAATACATTGTATACATTATATTAAAATATAAATTATGTGGATTTTTAATTATAAAAAAACAGAAATACATAATTGAACTGAAAAAAAAAATTGAAATGAATCAATCAAATATTAAATTAGTTATTTGAATATCAGTTAATTAGACATTAAATCAAATATATTATATTAAAGGTCATATTAATTACATTTAATTCAAATATATCAACGTGTAGTTGGTAGTGTGGGACCCGATTTTCTTCACCTCATCAGGGTAATGTGATAGTACAAAATTTTGACAGATGTCTCAAAATACTTTTTAGTATATATAATAGATTCAAAAGTTAAATTTTCATCATGTAATAATTTTATTTATCAGAAATATTTATTCATCTTATTATGTGTTGAATCATATATTATACTTAATCTCCAAACAATTATTATCATTAATTTTTTATCAAAATTTTTAATTAAAATTATATTATAAAATTTAATTGCGGATCAATTTTCCAAAGGAGTGTAAAACTAACCGCATGGAATGAGGTGCCTATTATTTTGAAGCTCTTGGTTGAAGCTTAGGGGATTTTATTAAATAATAAAACTCAATTTATGCTATCATGTCACATGAAATGCAATTCACTGTGAGATGAAATCTAAAAGCAAATATTATTTTGAAGCTCTTAATTAAAACTTAAAGAATTTTTTCAAACAATAAAACCTAGCCCATGCGAACATGCCCAGAAGAAGAGGAACCAGAAACGATTTGGTACTGAGAACCTGATTAAGTATCAACATCACAGTTTCGTTTAATTCAAACAAATTAAATAACTCTATGTGAGAAAAAAAACCTAAAATTAACTAACACGTCTAAGGCAATCAAAGAAGCAATCCATGTTTGTTAATCCACTACTCGCATTTATTGACAACCTAAGGTGATTGATTTATATTCATTCTTTTTTTTTAATACATAAAGAGATCTCTAATGTCTAAAAGTGTCATTTAAACCATTCATATGCTTCTTTTTGTTTTTTACTGAAGTTAAATTGAAAACACTTGCATTAATATTTTTTTATTAACTTATTCACATTAATCATTGAATCTCATTGCCTCCAAACAATAACAAAACCTACAGGGAAAAAAATTACAAATCCCAAATATAGAATTGTCATGAATTCCACCATACTTGTAAACACATATAACGTTAGAAAAATTGATTGCCTTCAAAGTCAGAAGGTAAATCATAAGATTTATTAGCACCTGAATGCAAAATTGACAATCTTCATTTGAAGCAGATCTTGAGATCTCTGGCTAACTTTTGAAGGGCAATCCACAGCACTTTTAGAATGTAGAATGTAAATATATATGATGCTACCTTTTTCTGTTCAGCAAGAAAGACTAATCATAAATCAACTGAAATTCACGATTAGGATTTCAAAAGTACAATAGCTTGATAACATAAAGTTCACAATTTTCTGCATATTCCACACTTTGAACCAAGTGCTGTCCATCCAAGTATGGAAGAATAATCTCTTATGACAGGGAGCTTTACAATTCAAAGGTACCTCACCAACAAAATTCTTTTTGTCTAGGCTTTCATTGCCAAAGGAGTTAGTGCGGAACAGGATTATGCTAGCCACCAGCAAATTTCTTAAATCCACCAACACTGAAGATAGGACCAGGTTTACAATAATAGTCTATGGCATGATGAGAGTCTCCATTACTAGGTTGTGAGTCAAAAGCAAAGCAGCTATGGAAGCAGAAATAGCAACAGTGAGGTATCTTCCAAGTTTCACATCAACCAGAAACTCTCCAAGCAACCCAAGAAGGTTTATAGTTCTCAGAAAGTTGGTCACAATAGTGGCAGATTTTGCTGATGGCAGATTCAAATCTCCAACCAACACCAGGTTCAGATAGTTATTCATATACTTCTTTCTTTTTTGATAAATCGGAAATTAAAACAACAAAAGTTATTCATATACTTCTATCTCAAGCCAATTGTATGATTTCTTTTAATTTAATGTTTATTTTAGAATCCCTTTTTCACGTTCATCCAAAACACCCCAATGTATTCTAAGAGTATGCCAAACAAATTAATAGAATAGCACGAAACATAGATTTGAATAAACAAAAAAATCCAAATTCAATCGATTGTTAAACAAAATCCATTATCAATCCATAAGTAGCTTCATAATATATCAACCTAGGGCATAGAAGTTTATTAGCCACACATGTCCTCAATTATCAAATCAAACATAAGTAGCTTCATGTGCTTATACTGTCGGCCAATAGTTTACTTATGCCCTTGAAATAATCATATTTTACATCAATAACAATAACCCCAAAATAATACCAAATATTTTGGGATGAAAACAAAGCTCTAATATTTAGGGGTAGCCCCCTTGAAAACTGTGTTATATGTATTTTGCATGTATTTTTAATATATTTTTTAATGTTTTTCCCCCTGAAATTTTTTATCTACCCCGTCTTCGTTTTCTTTTTTGACTAGATCTACCATGTCTTCAGTGTCTTAGATTTTTTTTTTTTAGACAATGTCTTAAAAGTTTATTAACTACACATTTTAAAAACTAATTTATAATAATTATTTCCAGTGACCGAGCCACTTGGCGAGTGGGCCCACAATTTTTTCTTAAAATTTTCGAAGGCTAAAGAGAGAGAGAGAGAGTCTTGGTTCGGCTCCTCAATTATTAGCCCACTTTATCTACTCACATTAGTTGGGCCTTTTTTATTTGATCTTTTGAGATGTTTATATATCTAAAGGATGTTAATATAACTCTGTTTATTAGGCTTGGGCCTACGAAACCCAAAAATTCCACGATTATTCATCTGGCTCCGCCCTTGATTATTACTATCATATTAAATGTAAATTTTTGCCCCTTTCAATAATATTTTTTCAGAATTATGTCCAAAATCTTCACTTCCCAATACAGTATACGTCAACTTGTTTCTGCACCTTGCTAGAAAGAAACTACCTCTCCAAATTACAAAGTCCGAATTAAGAGAAAGAAAATCCAAAGGAGAAGGATATTTAAAGTTGTTTTGCATGTCCACTTTAAGGTTGTTTAACACATATTTAAAAGTCATTGATTATGTTAATTTTTCTTAGGATTTGACTAAAATATTCTCATTCATGACAAACATTGCCTTACATTAATTGAGAAGAGGATATGGTTAGGAAAAAATAATTAATAGTACATTTAAAGTGTAAAACAACTATAGATTTGAAACAAAATAAAAATTTTAAAACTACATAAGAAATGGAATGGAGGGAGTATATATGAAGGATATCGTTTTTTGTGTCTGAAAGCTGCTTATGCATTCCTTGAAAGTTCCTTCTTTTGTTACGTGAGGTTTTTGTTGGACCAGAATTTCTTGTGGTAAATTCGACGGGGAAAAAAATTGGCCCATATTATTAGCTGGCTTTGGCCCATTAGATGCATAGACGCAAGAAACTTTAATTAATTAATTAATTAATTTTTTACCGTTAATCTAATCTAGAGTCTTGACGCCTAATGCCGATTTAAAAAGATGTATTGATTTTTGGGCAAATTGAAACAATATTTGGTATTTTCCAATCATAATTATCACATAATATTAATTAATCTCAGTTCAAAACTCTTATTCAAAACAAAATCTAAAAACTTAAGTAACTGAATTACAAAGGATAGTAATGGAGCCACCTTCGAAACATCTCAAAACATTCTTTACGATGATACTCGGGAGCTGTATGACCACCACCCTGATCAATTTGATTATATTCGTGTCAAGTCACAAAATAGATAAATTTAATTTAAAAAATTCACTATAAAAAAGAAATAGTCTTTTCAAAATAATATATAATGTACACAGATATTCTTACCTTTACTGTTGCATATGTTAAACGAAATCCATACTCCTCCTCCCAATACTTTCTGGTATATCTACAAACAATTAAGGGATGATTCAGAGAAAGAAGTTTTCCAAGTTGAAATTATTAATTAATTAATGAACATCATATTAATCCATAGCAAGCTGCACTATATATATATAAGTCATAAATAGTACAATTTATTTCATATTTCATGGGGAAGTTTGTCTAGTTAATATCAATAAAAAAGAAATAAATTTAAGAGACCACGTAACGTACCCTGCAACTTGAGCATCGACATACCAAGGTCGCCATTTATAAGAAACAGTGAGGTTTAGAATCTTAAGCCATGCTTCTGTTGCCACAATTGGCACAACCATGTCATGGTCACCGCTGTCCAAATAAATTGTTAATCAAATTTTCTGCTTTATCTTTCAATCTAAATTCAAATATATCGTTATATACAACAAATTATCATACTTACGTAAAAAAATAATACGAAAATCATTTTTGAAAAATTGGGGTTTAGTCAGTAATATGGTTTGAACTTTGATCTTCTGTTCCAGATTAATTACAGGAATAAACCGTTGTTGACGAAGTGCTTAATTTAGTGTACGTTTGTATTTATGTAGGTCAATGATATATAGCAACCTAAAGTAATTGCATGAGAACTAGAGAGACAAGCATACAATTAAGATACCCAATTAAAATTACTACAAGCATTATATAAAACTATAGTAAGGAGAAAATTTTTTCTTCTATAGGTTCAGTTTAATTTGAACTATATTGATGAATGAAACTAAATATTAATTATAAATAGATAAGTAAAAACTTTAGATACTTAAATGGGCTTTTTAATTAATTGGCAACAAGTGTTTTGTTTTACCCATTACTAACCTTGTAACTAACTCATGTTACTAACACTTTTAACTTATTTTTTGATTTAAAACTTGCTTGTTTTGATTTAATTGATTGAAAATAAGTATCCTATAATATATATAATTAAATGTTTTCCAAAAATATATATAAGATTAAGTATCCAAGTTTTTATATATATAATACGTGAAATAAGATATTTAAATGGAGTTTACTTCAAACATATATATATATATATGCATGTGTGTGTGAGTTTAATCTTAATTAATTGAATTAATAATGTATCGATAATTAGGAGGGGAAAGTAAGTTTAAAATGAAATGAATTATACCACTCGACCAGAACTTGTAAGGGCCTTTGACTGAGCCATTGATGAACGTCAATAACACTTTGGACATCTTTTGTGTATGAGATGGTTTGGTTGCACCGTGCCCAGTACTTCACTTTACCCTTTTATCACATTCCAAAATATAAACCTCAATTCTCAAACACATCAATTAATACTCACATATCCATATGTGTGTGTATTTATTTCATTTTCATATATATACCTTTCTAACGTGTAAGGCTTCTTGGACGCCTGGATCATTTGCCCAATTGTAAGCTAGTGCATAGTTGAAAGCCTGAACCGACATAACAAATATTAATTCATGCATGTTAAGGGCAGAGATCAAGATTAATCTCTCATACAGTAGAGAATAGATTCTTCTCAATTGGTCTATTCTATATATAAAGCTTGCGAATTGAATCCCAAATTACTTGTTTAAGGGATGAAAGACTCTACCATTTATACCAACTTAGCTAATTTTGAGAGCAATAAGAGAGAAAAATAAGTAACATTAATTTACCCGGCACCAGAGAATATCTGAGGATAATTTTGGTAGAAATTGTTGACTATTTTCTGAGAGTGATCTTGGAAGACTTAGTGGGTGGTCAGGCTTTGGAGATGCAAATTCACAATTTGGTTCCAATACGTCATTGGTCCATATTTCTTCTATGTTCTGCTTATACACACAGGATCATCAATATATATATATATATATATTTATATATTAATGTTCCACTTTAATTTGCTTATTTAATTGATCATGAAATGGAATTTCGGGGTTGATTTGAAATTAAGGAAATTAATTAGAATAATATGATACGCATTTTTCACCTTCTCGTACTTGGACAGAGCAGTCAGACATGCTGTGTTGGATGGTCCCACAAACACATAGTCCTCATTGCAACTTATTCTCAATTCCTGCAAGTAATTTTAAACAAACACATCATTCACCTACGATTATGTAAATGTTAAAATAATATAATTATTAGAATGTTGAATGAAGCAGACAAAAAGAGATTGTAAAACTGAATAAATTAATTAATACCTCATAGAGTTTGTCTGATATAAGAGCCAATCGGTGAGCTAAAATTATTTTTGAATTGCTGTTGAGATATTCATCTGTGGTAGGACTCCCAATCAAGTAACCCTATAAGATTAAAAAAAAAACAATTACGTTAATATTAAAAACTTGATTTCCATGGTTATAAAAAAAAAATGATTTTCGAGTTAATTTTAATTTAAATGAATACTAAAAGAAGTTTGGTGATAAATCTGATATGTACCGTGAGATTCAAGTGAGGCTTCAAGCCAGCATCATTAGCTGTGAGCATGCTCGCAAAAGTAGTTTCATAAGTCAGAGTTAATTTCTAAGGTTTTTCAGTGAAGAATTGATAGATATTAATTAATTTTTCAAATGAGAGAATTAGAAACTAAAATAAGGGGGATAATTAAATATTTAGCCATATTTGAATCCATTACCTTCTATAATTTTCTTGGTAACTACTGGGACAATCATGCCCGAGTAAGAATCACCAGCTATGAACAATCGAAGATGGAGATATTGTGTGTGTTGTTCCAGCCACTGAAACATACCCATTTCAGTACCATAAGTACCTCATAGAACACAGTACAAATATAATTTTGTTTATAAAAAATTGTGTTCATTTGTTATAGAAGTTACATAAATGCTAATGGGTATTTAATTAATTGAGATGGAATCCTCTCCCTAAAATCTAACCATATTCAGTAAGAGGAACCAACCTACTTAAATACTCTATTGAGTATCTCATCCTACTTAATGGGAAATTTAGGTATCTCATCCTACCTTAAGCATGTCCCCAACAAATACATGATACTAACCTTTCTTACGAACTGATAAGCTTGTTCTGCTGATGAAGTATCGGAGCTTGACCAACCATCTGAAGTAGTTGAATAAGAATAACCAGTACCCACCGGTGAATCCACAAATACAAAACTAGCTGTCTGAAAAAAAATTTTGTCAGAATCATGTAGGATTAGTTGATGCTCTCAAGATAGTGGGAATTTTAATTTAAAATGATGGAAAGTGAAATATTGTGGTACCTTTGTCCAAGTATAAGGGTAATAGAGTAACCTTGGTAATCCTCCATCGTAGTTATGAATGTCAAACTGTACTGGACCTGCACGCAGAATTTAAACTTGTTCGTCATATTTGACTTTGAACAATTTTCTACTCTCTCCAGCAGAAGATTAGGCAATTTTTAAGCCTTTATATTGACATGTGGGGCTGGGGGCAGTGTTTTTCAATTACTTTCTTCATAAAAAGATAATAAAAATGAGAGAAGTTACCAATTTCATAAACGATTCCACTGAGGGAAGAACAACCAGGGCCTCCAGTGAACCAGAAAAACAGAGGGTCCGTCTCAGGGTTTCCTTGAGACTCAATGAAGAAGTAGAATAGCTCAGAATCATTCACACTTACGCACCTGAAATACAAAACAAGTGATCAACACTTTCCTCCCAGAGAGATCATGAAGATAAGAACATTCAAAAAGAAAACAAAAGGGGAGTGTCAGAGAGTGAGAGTGAAATACCCAGTTTCAAGTTTAAACGGTAATTCACCGTCATAGCCAGGCAAATACTTGACAAGTTCTCCAGAAAGTGCTACGTTAGCTGATAAAACTAGAAGAAGAAGAATACGCAGAGCTGCCCCTTGTGGTGCCATGAGGGAAGTGAATCCCATTACAGCAAGTTTCAGAGAGTGGAGTAGCAATTGTGGGTTGAAACAAATGCTTTTCATTCACTCTTTACAAGTGAATTACACTCTCCGCTACTAATTTTAGGATTATTTCGGCTCATATTAAATATATGACCCTTTATGATATATGACATAATATTTATCATATATTTTTAAAATATATTCTTATTTAATGTATCATAAAGAGAAAGAAATTAAATGATAATAATTTTATAAAAATATTGTGACTTTAAAAAAAATTAAGATAATTAATTAATTTTAATTTATAATCTTCAATTAATGTAATTTAATTAAAAAAATTTTATAATAAGAGTAAGATGGAATAATATTCTAAACACCTCTTGAACTTAATGTACGTAGGTGACCTCGTAACAGAAAAAAATCATCTGATTGGATCAGTTTAGAAGCAACTAATAAAGTACGAGGCACAGGGCAAGAAGTCAGGATTGGAGAAAGGGTAAACTGGTAGGTGAAGTTGAAGTTCATTAACAAATTAAACAGAGCTTGAATTAGGAAAGGAAGACAGAAGGGGAAAGGCACGTGTTTGGTGAAATTAGAAAGATTAAAGACATTAGAGCCAACAAAAGTTCAAAGAGGAGGCTAATGGGGTCGCCGTTAGATAGGAGAGAGAAACATTGATGAGTGGGTTAGAACTTAGACCGTCATATCGCCGTCAGTCGAATTTTCATTTGTCATAGGTTGTTTTGGTCACCACGTGACACATAGCAGTAGTCCGCTTTGGAAGATATGGTGGGGGACCTGGGTTCACACTTTACACTGGACATGACATCCTTCTCTGTTTTTAAGAATTAAGGGTATAGTATAATTTTTATTAAATTATATTCTTTTAATTTTTTTGGTAGAAATATTCTTTTAATTTTATCAAAACTAAATGTGTGCTATCTATATGCATTTTGCATCGAATCTGAGATATTACTTGTGCTTTTTTCTAATTAAGAGAAATTAGTGAATCATAGTTTAAATAAATCATACTATTCAGAACAGTTTTTATATAAATGTTATATTCTATATATCAATTATAAATTTTTATTTTTAAAGTACATGGACTTTTTTTGTGATTAAAGGGGTCAAAGACCTAATAATATATAGACTATTTTGAAACAATTGTGTTACATTTTAGTTCAAATTATTCTTTTAAATATCTTTCAAGAGCTTTAAATGTATTTCTTGGGTCAGTTTTTATTAAAAAATATTTTTAGGTTAATGGAAGGTATTCTAGTGAAAAGATTTAAAATTAAGGATCCATTTCAAAAGTTTTGAACAAAGAAACTATAGTTACCTAAACCTTAATTACAAGAGTTGGTGCAAAAAAAAAAATTACAAGAGTTACTACTATATATGTTCGGTCTAACTAATTCCTTTCTAGCTTCACTTGAGAGAGGAATAAGAGGGAAATTAATAGATCAATGGCATAGTTTTTAAAAAGCATATTAAATCGTTTGGTTCCACTGAATAAATTGACCAATTAGTCCCTAATCTAGTTTAGTTGGCTTAGAAAATGGAGCTGCCAAAGAACTAATTTAAAATAAAAACAATTAATTAAACAGCATCCAAGCTATAGTCAAATTGGACAAGCCATACGTGGCTTTAAATATTTTCTTTTTTAAAAAGATGTTCATGCACGGAAGGTGAAGAAGCACATTTGGGTTATCTGCTATTAACAGCAAATTTAGACAGTCTAAATTAGATTTCTAGGATCCAAATTTTATATTTTCTTAAAAAATTTATTGATGTCCAATCATTATTTTTTTAAAACTTATAGTTAGAATAGAAGATTATTTCCATTCAACATATATAAGGTATCTCTCATAATAAAAATATTTAATTTTTAAATAAAAAAATTACATGTGAAATCTGGACCCCATGTTGCTTCACAGAAAAACGGTCAAAGAGAGAGAAGTAGATGGGTGGGGGTGGGGGAGGAAGGCTGTGGAGAAAGGAGGATCATCGTCATAAACTGAATTGCACAGCAGGAGCTAGGTTAGGTGATAGATGATATTAAAGCGTGAACTAAATGCGCTAACAAATATATATATATATATATTTCCATTTAGTTTGAATAACTTTATTCATAATAACTCTCAGGATTTGTGAATTAATTTTCTATCAAAAATATTAATAAATAAATACTTAAAGCATTGCGATAAGTGTTTTATCCATGTAGTGCAATAAGTCTTTAATCCACCATCATGTTTCTTATCTGGCATTACATCCAAATATCGGATCACAGGGTTTTATATAATAAATAACATTATTTCTTTATCTAATTTATTTACCTATTTTGTCAGCAACATTAACCTTTTCAACTTCATCAGAGTCACAAATAGCTGGGAAATTCTTAACCCAATAGTAACATTACGTCCTGAAACCGGAAGAAAAAGTTGTTAGCCCATCTCAGTAGTGGGCTTTGGCCCATTAATGAACTTGATTTAATCCTCTAACCACAGAAAAACGACGTAGCATCAGTATTTCTTCATGCGCTCAATATATAATCAAGATCAAAAAGTCCAAATCGCAATAAAAAACCTGAGAACGATGTATTCTTTGCAATGTCTAGTGCAAGCGGTCATAATCCTAATAGTGATTCTGACAGGGTGAGTCAACCAGATCAACGGTTCAGATTTCGGGATCAGCGAAGCGATAGTGGAGGACCCCAGAAGGCTTTTGCAGAGAACAAGCTCACTTCAACATAACCGGTTGACTTCTACTTGGAGAGGATCCGGTTCTTGAATGCCATACTTCGCAGCGTACTGGAAGTGAACCCGTACGCCAGATATCAAGCGGAGGAGGCTGATCAGGACAGGAGGGACGGCAATCGGTTGGTTGCGCCCTCACGGGGAGCACTTCACGGGATACTGGTGCTGCTCAAGGACAGTATCGCCGCCATGGACAAGCTGAACAACAGCGCAGGGTCCAACGCGTTGGTGGGATCGCAGGTTCCACATGAGGCGCACGTGGTGGAGAAACTCCGGCAAGGCGGCACCATCATACTGGGCAAAGCTTCTCTCTCCGAGTGGTTACGCCTCAAAATTGGTGCGCCGGAGGTGGCCTTGCTCTGGTACGTGTATATCACCTTTCTTCTCTCTTTCCTTTCAACATGATGATTACTTCTAATCAACCCTTATACTGTATAATATTATTATATATTAAATACAAATACTAATACTATAATGAAATGTGGCAACTTTTGTGATGTGATACGAAACATGCATGCAGAATCCTTACGTGAAAAGAGGGGATACGTGTGGGTCAAGTTATGGATTAGCAATATCAGTGGCAGTTAACATGGTGGCAGTGTCATTGGGGACAGAAACGGATGGATCAATTATCGGCCCAGCTGATCGGAATTCCGTTGTAGGTATCAAACCCACCGTTGGTCTTACCAGCAGAGTTGGTGTTATGCCATTTTCACCCCGTCAAGATTCCATCGGGTAATCTTTCAATCCACACACACACACACACACACATATGAAGATTAATTTAGATATGACAAAAATAATCAATGCATCAATATATTAGCCCTTCATAAGTCATGAATTTCCTCTCTCTGGGTAATGCACCGGACTAAGATCTAATTATATAATTAAAGGAAAGGTGATGAAGGTAGCTAGGTTCAACTCTAATATATATATGTGTGTGTGTGTGTGTGTGTGTGTGTAGATATGATTTTCGTTAGATGATAAATAAATAAGTGACAACTAACCCAATTTTTACTCCAAGAGGACACTATATCAGAAAAGGAAAATCATGTAACTGAACTACAAGTTGCCTGCAGATTACTTCACATGGAATATATCATTAGTTAATTATTTTTCAGGGAATATTTTACACAATTCCTCTAAATTATAATTCCATAATAATTTTCATAAACAGAAATTAAAACATTGCACATTATTATTCCTTTTAGTATCACATTAATTAGGTAAGATTGTTGCCTATTACTCCAAACTAAAGTCTAAAACCTTCGAGGCCGAAAAAAATTCTAAAATCACTAGTACAAAAAGATATTTCTAGAATGGCATTAGAGGATGGTTATGTGAGAGACCCTCCTTTGATCGGTGATATTTTTGTAAATAAAATTATTTATTTTGAACTTTAGAGGATGATTAAATCAGAAATTGTTCTTAAATCACCTTTTCAGCATGGTTTTGTGAGGAACCATGCTGGAAAGTTCAAGGGGAAAAAATATTCGCTTAACCTCATCTCACTCACATCGTGTAACATCCATAAATTTCCATATATGATTTTTAATACGGTTTATGTTTAGATTATGAGGAATAAAGATATACATTGAATTATGATGAGTATACATTGAATGAAGGTATACAATGAATTGTGATTTCAATAAGTTACATTGAATTTTGATAAGCATATACTAAATGAAGGTATACAATGAATTGTGATTTCAATAAGTTACATTGAATTCTGATAAGCATATACTGAATGAAGGTATACAATGAATTGTGGTTTCAATAAGTTACATTGAATTATGATGAGTATACACTGAATGAAGGTATACAATAAATTTTGGTGTCAACAAGTTATACTAAATTATGATGAGCATATATTGAATAAAGGTACACAGTGAATTGATATCACTTGCTGGCCAAGACATCAACACTATAAATACCCCTCCCATTTCTTCATTTCAGCACATCATCAGTTGAGAGTGAGAGTTGAGAGTAAGTGAGAGAAAGAGAGAGCCGAGGGAGAGAAAAAAGTGTGACTGAAAGAGAAGGAAAAGGAAGGAAAGCTAGTTTCAAATAAGATACTTAAAAAAAAATTCAAGAAGGAAGAAATGCTGCCTAGTTTAGGATATTTTTCAATTGAGGTAGTATATTATTTATTTTATACATTTTTTGTGAATTAATTATGGATGTTATGTGATGCTATTGGGTGAGTTGTTTTAATATAAATATTTTGAAATGCTATGGATGTCTAGTATTAAGAGGAGGCTCTGCCGAAATTTTTATAGATGCATAAAATATGAGTTATTTGGTTGTTTGCATAACTACCTGATTATAAGCATAATTTGTATGAATGGATATATATACTACTGAGATTTGTACAAGTAAAGGTAAAGGTAAGGAGGTTGTTAACTAAGAGGAATCAGATTGGAAGATATTATTTTATATTAAAATAAATGCACTACAAAAACTTTGACTTTCGGCGAGGACAAAAGTCGTTGCCGAAAGTTGAAATGTCGTCGCCGAAAACTTTCAGTGGCGACAACTTTGTCGTTAACATAAGTCTTGTCGCTGAAAGTTTTGGCAACGACAAAAGATGTCGCTGCTAAAAGTTGACATTTGGCGACGACATTGTCGTCGCTGAAAGTTGACTGTTGGCAACGACATTAGTTGCCGCCGAAAGCCTATTAAACACCATTGCCACATCAACATTGGGCATGCCACATCACCGCCATGTCACCTCGGGCCCACACCATGTCACCACCACATCACTGTCATGTCACAGCCATGTCACCTTGGGTCTACCACCACGTCACCCTGGGGCCCACACCATGTCACCACCACATCATCGCCACGTCACCTTGGGTCAACCATCACGTCACCGCGAGCCTACGCCACGTCATATAATGTTTTCAAATGTGTTCACCTAGGTTTCGAACTCATGAGCTCTTACTCCCAAAGCCTTATATTCACTCTTTTGCCAGTTAAGCTGAAATGTACCTGCAGTCTTTATATGAAATATGAAATATATATTATTTATTTACACACTAATATACACACATATATTTATAAATCAATATATTATTCAAAAATACACATTTGTCTTATTTTCAATTACTAATTTCATAAAATATTTTATTTGGATATGCTTATATTTATATGAATATTTATATTATAATTTTTTTATTTTTAAATCTTAAATGATTTTCCTATAAATATATTTATTTTTCTTTGACAAGAAAAAAATTGTTTTCTAGCTGAATTTTACATTTGATTTTTATTTTTAAATAAAAATAATTATATATATAATATTTATGATCCATATGTATTAATATTATATTATTTTATGTTATTTTTTGTTTAGTCATATCATATAATATATATCATATATTATATTATTTGATAAATTATATTATATATGCTTAATATATATTAGAGATGAGATGAGATTGGGTAGGAGCGGATTTTATACCAACTCATGGTCTGACTTAAAGTTTTGGTCGAGTATTATATATATCTATTTTTTATTTTTTAAAAGAAAATTAGAAAATTGAACTTCTACTATTATGGTATTCCCAACAAAATATGTTTAATACTTAATGAAACTACATATAAATATAAACAATTAAAAAAAAAAGCCCTTAGGCGGGTTAGACTAAGTGATCCGCGAAGGTTGCTCGAAACTTGGTTTGGCCCGATCAAATGGCTCTGCCCAATGCTCTAGTTTTGGTTTCTTGTTAAAATGACTGGATTTGTCTTTAGTTGGGCTGCTTCAGGTTGGACTAGATTGATCGAGTTTAGGTTTATTCTCTCACCCCTATATATTATATATAATATAATAGGAATTTGGAAAAAAATCATTATTACAAATATTGTAATTTTGATTATCATATGATTTAAAAGAAAATGTAATAAATTCAATATGTTATAATTGAGAAAATAAAAAGGATCAAAAAGGTTGAGATAGTGAGAAAGAGAATTCACTAATACTTGTTTTCCAAATATAGTCATTACTTATTAATTAGGAAAGTAAATTAACAATCCATAAGCATTTTTCCTCTATGTGACAATGCTCTGTTAGACTTTTATACTATGTGAAAATATCTACATTACCAATACCCATAGGAGTTTGAGCTGAGAGTTCCAATCATAGCGTGTCTGATTATTATTTTAGATATATTAACTACTAGTTATTATCATGGTACGTTGCTGCTTCATCATTTGTTATTAGTAATAAATAACATTAATATTAATTTATATGTTAAATATATTAGCAATTAATTACTTAACCTAATAAAAATTCCTCCAAATATAGGATTGATCATATTAGACAATTAGATATTAATTTGTTCTCCTAATTCTCTTTTATTAGTGTTATCAATCCCTTTATTAATTAAAAAAATTATCCTAATAAAAATAACATATTTCATTAATTAAGATGAAGGAAAAGTAAATACAAATGTGGAATAGATTCAATAGTTTGACCATTCAAGTTTTTAATCTTAAGCAGAAACAAAACACTTTCAAAATGTTTAAAATAATTCAAATGAATTTGATAAAAAAAATTCAAATAAAAGAAAATAGTAAAATACTTTGACTTTAACCAAAGATATCAGATATTTTTTATAATACAAAATATATGTAGAATATCTTATTTTTTATTATAAAATTATATCAACATAATACAATTATTATTTCAATATGCTATTTATTAATTTTCAAAGTAAAAATAATAAAAATTCAAAAAATTAGCTTTGGCAGCGACTATATCGTTGCTGAAAGTATGACTTTCAGCGATGACAAAAAAAGTTGTCGCTGAAAGTATGCTTTGGGCGACGACTATTTTGTCATCGCCAAAAGTGTGATTTTCAGTGACGATACAAAAAGTCACCGCTGAAAGTCATATATTCAGCGATGACTTTTCTTTGTCGTTGCTGAAAGTGTGACCTTCGGTGATGACTTTTTTTGTCGTCATTGAAAGTGTGACTTTCGGCGACTACTTTTTCTATCGTCACCGAAAATCAGACTTTTAGCGACGACTTTTTCTGTTATCGCCGAAAACATACTTTCAGTGACGACTTTTTTTTGTTGCCGCCGAAAGTCATCGCTAAAAGTCTGTTTTTTTGTAGTGATGTATTGAATTATGTTGCTATGTTTTAGTTATGATTTCTATCATAGATACTTGCTAGCTTTACTTTAAATGTTCTGAAATAATAATCAGATAATTACAGTATAATTAGCTTGATTATTATTAATTAAAGTAAACTTTTAATCTAGTTATTGTCTTTTGAGTAACGTAATTTTGAAAAGTTTAAAAGTTTAATTGTTCTAGGTTTTTAATCTTTCCGTTAGATATATAAAATATGATTAAAAGTCTAGTAAGTTAAGGTGTTATACATCATGCTCACATCCCCCCGACCTATCGAACCCTTTCTCCATTACCCTCCTCCTGCCTTCACCTTCTCCTACCTCTGTTCGGCAACAGTAGTGCTCCTTTTGTTAAGCCAGCACCACCATTTTTGGTCATCAACCTTACCATTCTTTCCATTGTTCCCTACACCCTCAACCTCAGCTTCGTCTAACCTCGCCTTCATCGAACCTTAACCTCACCTTAAACCTTCTCCACGGTGGTCTCTCCTTATGGCCTTCAACCTTCGCCATGCATCTCTCTTCCCCACGCCATGCCTCCTCTTCACCGTCTATTCTGGTTCTCTACCATGCTTAGTAGCTCTCCCACTATTCACTAGTAAATCACTAAGTTCCATCCTTACAACCTCACTGAAAGCTTTCTTTAGCTGTTTCTCCACATATCTCTCCTGAAGTTTTGCTACTAATGGTGATCTGTTCCTATGTTAGTTCGTGCTCTAATTTTCACCCCATAGTTTTCTATTTCGTGCTGCTTCTCTCTTTCAGTAAGTTCCTCCTTTCTTCCGTTGGCTATTGCGTTGTTCTATGCTAGCATTCTAATTTGTTAACTTTGTTCACAACAATTTATTAATTTTTATTCATTTTCCCCTGTGAGTGATTTAGATGAGCTTCTAGAGATTGCTTTGATGAGGTATCGGTTAGTTTCCAAGTTAAAGGATAAGTATTGTTATCAATTTTTATTTACTCCTACTATATTTGTTTTATTTTCAGAATTTCAAAGCTTAAAGTTGAAAGTAACTCAGGTCCTTCTGATCAAGTTAAACTTTCAACCATTGACATTGTTGATGCTATGTTATGTTTTTGGGAGGTATGCTCTCTGCAAATTCACTATTGAAATTTTAAGCTATTAGTTTACTTTTTCATATGTAAAATCTCTACCATTGATCTTACAATGGGTGGTTGCCTGTTGTTCAGTTAATTAATCTAGAATTCCTCTCATCTATGATCTATATTGAGCGAAAGTGATAGGATCCTCACAACCCTATAGATCATGTTATAAGTTGTAACATTAGTAAATTAAAATCTAGCTATTACTGTTAAGTACTATTTGGTACTACGGTGATTATTTCTATTTATCAAATGTATTATATTAGATGATTCATTTGTTTTTTCACTCACATGCTTTACAGTGGTTCAAACAATTGTATCTGGGGAGAATGCTTACTGTGAGGGATCTCATTTCTTGGATTGCTTTTTTTAATGTGACGGAAGGAAGTTTAGGACCTGAATATGCAGTTCTTCATGGAGCATTCCTTGTGTTGCTTTATGGATTAAGTCTAGGTACTCCTAGTTTCTTATGGAATTGTGGGACTAGTTTAGTTCTCTTCTGTTTTCTAGTTTTTGAGAGCCACATGAAACATTTGGAAATGCTTCGGAGTGCATGGACATGTTTTGATAGTTTATGTGTTATTCGCCAAAAATTCACATTATGGTTCCCCCCAGATACCTGAAACACTAGCCTACGACTGTGTAATGTATGCACTCCACTATGTTGTTAGCATGCACTAATTATTTTTAATATGCTATGAAGTTTGAGAGAGGTTAATTGTTAGCATGCATTTATTTGCCTCTCTTTTTGTTAACAATTTCTTTGTATAATAGGGACTGGTATTTCAAAAACTAATGCTAATGATTTAAGGGAGAAATATTATCCTTTATTCTACACAAGCTGAGGGTGTATTTTCTATATATTTTTTGTTCATTTACATTACGGAAATATTTAAAAATTTAAACTGACCATTGAACTAAGAAGGGGATTGGTTGATGCTGAAGTGTTCTACTTGGGATTCAACTATGATTAAGATGGAGTTTTAGATATAATTTTTAATTAATGGATATATTATAAGAGATATATAACTTACGAACTTGAATTAAGTTAGTTTTTTATATAGTATATTGTAAGAGATATTACTTTCTCCAAGTAATCAAGTGTTTGATAATTTCATCCTCTATGTCCTTCATTAAAATTTTTCAGCCCATGGGATAATGAGCCCATGCTTTGTCCATACTTCAACTCAAAGGGCTTTTGTGGGAGGGATGGTGTATAGATATTAATGAAATCAATCATCGGCTTTCATTTAGCAGCTTAAGCTTTGGAGTTGAAATAGGTCTTAATGCACATAATAGAGAATCAGATAAGGCAAAACACATTTTCAATGTAAGAATAACTAGTCTGAGCCATTTATATGCTAATGCCATTGATATGCATTTTATGAAGGTGTTCAAAACCAGATTGAGAACGTGGATGAAAGCATCTATATCCCTGTTACAAAAGCAGAATTATCAATTTTCCACTCAATTTTCAATGTATGATCTCTCTTTCTCTCACCCTCTACCAACAAAAAAGGTGTACCTATTAGGGTTGACATTGGTGTGGCCATGTTTTTTATCCATTCTAATAAATCTACCGCAGCTCCTGTTTAGGCGTTACCAATTCTAATGGGTGATGGAAAAGACAAGGCAATTGTTGGGTTACTTGTCTTTTGGCATGGAATTTCTCTACCTTGATAAAAATGTTAATATTAATTTAGGTAGTTAAGTTTAATAGAAGTTTTAATTTATGAACTCAACTTGCTGGAGGTGAATGAAACATTAATTAGGCTTTGGCAATGAAGTATTAAAGTATTAGTTTATGAATATAGTATGGTTTCACAAGGTATTTGTGTTTGTCCACTTTGTTGGTTTTGTGTTTGGAATTTGGATCATATTCATAGTCCAAGTCCATCCACTATGACTGTGGGTTGCGAGTTGTTATTCTGTAGTATTGCTATTATCATCCATGTTCTTGGTGTTTAGCATGCAGTGACCCCCGACAACATACCAAACACCCTTCTTTAGATTGTAAAGTGTGTGTTTTTTAGTGATATTTATCTTAATTTATCTCAATTAATATTGAGTATTTGGTGAAATGGTTTTGTATTTGCTATGTTTATGTCTTTAGGGCCAGCATTAATATGGGATAGTATTGATATTTCTTGCTGGGAGATTCAAGGGAAAGAGAGTAGTGTTTCTGAAGAAGCTTCCTTCTAGATTGCTTCTTGTTACCAGTAAGTGATGTGATTCTACATGTTTAATAAGTTTTTTTTATAATAATCATGGTTGGTATATGATATTTCACATGTTGTGATCATCAATTGGTCTTATTTGTTGTGGTCTATTATGTCTTCTCATTTAAATTGTGACACGTCATATTAGATACGAAGAGGCTACCTTATAATATTTATTTGGCTCCTAATTGTGATTTCTTGATTTTCCTTTTACTGGTTTATTTATTTTGTTATTTTCTAGGTCATGTGAAGGTGTCTCGAAAGGCTATAAGGTTGAGGGAGAAATATCTTGATCTTAGCAAGCGTAAAAGCATGAGCAAAAAGCCAAAGAAATGAGGAGTTTCTTAATGCAGTTTTGTAACAGTAAGTATATGTTATAGTTATTACTGTCAATTTTTTGTTTTTCCAATTCTTGCTTTGTATTTTTGGTTAAAAAAAAAATTCTTGCTTTGTATTTGGTACGAGTAATTTATAATAGCTAATGCTAAAAGAACCATTCTTTAAGCAAGGCCTATCTTTGTGCTTCTTTGAAGTAAAATTAGTTGCAATGGAAGAGGTTGTTCACTGTTGTGTAATATGGAAGAAGATGATTTCTTAGTATTAGTTTGGCAACATAGTTCAGGTGGTGAATTGTATTTCTATTTTAGGTGAAAAAAGGCTTCCTTTGATAAGTAACAACACTTGAGTAAAGGATTGTTGATTAATTTCAGTTGTGATGAGTATCCTGTTCATTGATTTATCTTGCTATATCATGTGAGATATACAAATTAATTAAGTTATTCACTTTTGAATGCTTGTCTTGCTATATTATGTGAGATATGCAAATTAAGTTATTCAATTTTAAATGTTTGTGTGAAAAAATTAAATTTTAATTTTTTTTAATAATAGACTTCCTTGGACAATTGTAAAAACAACTCTCCTAGAAAGTCAATTTATTTTTAATAAAAAGTATACTTTCTAGGATAGTCATTCTCACAAATATCCTGGAAAAATTTTTTTCTTTAAAAGAATGACTTTCAAGAAGGATTGTTAGAATAACTGTCTCACTTTTCAAAAAAGTTTTTTTTTAAATGACTTTCAAGGACGATTGTTAGAATAACTATCCTTGAAAGTCACTTTTCGAGATGATTACAGAACTGTCTCCAAAAGTTATACTTGTTATCACTATCAATTTCACCATCATACGATAACTGTCCTTTAAAGACCATTTTAACCATTCTTTCAAGTCTTTCCCCGTAATAGTGAATGTACTTCTTGTTATTCCCATAACAGTAGATAAGTTTGTTAAGATATAATAATAGAAACAAAAAATAACAACAATAGGTTGAATGGCAAGAGATTCTTAGCATTTCTTAAGGTATCAAATTTAAGTCTTGTGGATGGAAAAATAATATTGAGAGAGCTACTCCTTTTGAATTCAATAATACTTGAATTTAACTAAGTTGTGTTGGATATGAAAAAATAGAAAAATAAAATATAAGGTGATCATGATGTAGCTTTAAAAGCATTAACTTGAAGTTATATGTGACATTTTTAACTAAGAGATTTTTTTTATATTTTTAAGTTTGTGTGTTAAAACTATAATTTAAAGAAACTACACACACATAAGCACACATAGTTAATATCCTTAACAATTTGGATCTCACACTGGCTTACTTAGTTTAACTGAATAGATGCCTAGTTGAAATGAATGTGTATACCAGGCCACTATGCAAAACAGTGTCAGATGCAGTTCATGTGATTGTCGGGTTTGACCCCAAAGATAAAGCAACACATATTGCAGCAAAATATATACCGCAAGGTGGTTACAAACACTACAAAAAAATTGACTTTTAGCGGCGACAAAATTCGCCACCTAAAGTAGAAAAGTTGCCGCTAAAAGTTTTTAGTGGCGACTCCTTGTCGTCGCGATTTCGCCGCTAAAAACACTGTCACCAAAAGTTTTTTGCCGCAACCTAGTGGTCACTGCCAAATATAGATATTTAGCGGCGACAATTGTGGTCACCGAAGACAAAAAAAATTCGTCGCTGAAAGATTTGTCACTGCCAATAGTAGATATTTAGCGGCGACTAATTGTTGTTATCAATGGCGACAAAATATGTCACCACCAAAAGCAGATCTTCAGCGGCTAGTTGTTGTTGCTACTGAAAATTATATTTGGCGACGACTTCTTTTGTCACCGCTAAAAGTTGATCTTCAGCGGCAAATTATTGTCGCTGCTGAAAATTCGATTTGGCGGCGGCCCCTTTATCTCTGTTGAAAGTTGATTTTCCGTGATGCCACATAGGTCGCTGCAAAAAAATATTTTTGGTGACGATATTAAGGTGGCCGCAAAAGCCATACTTTTAGTGGCGACATTGTCGCCGCCAAAAAGTTGGATATTTTTTTAAAGCTTCTATTAGTGATACTAGTTGCCACCGAAAGCTGTTACTTATCAAAATATCTTTTGTTAACATTGAAGTTGTAATTAACATAATAATAATAATACAATTAAACTGAAATATAAACAAATTAAAACCTATAATTGAAATTGGAATATAATTAATACCAATAATTGAAACAACGACAAATTAAAACCTATAATTATAACATATTCCAATATATCAAAACCTGTAACATAATCCATAGACAAATTATCCAAACAATCCAATTCATTACTTAAAAGTCAAATGTATATTAACAAAATATAGATAACATGCAATGCATAAACTATATAAATCCCCTACATAGCTAAACTATAAAAAATTGCATGTTCCTACACCAATACTTGGAGAAGGCATTGATGTGGTGGCAAGAGTCTAAGAGTGTTCCTGTAAAAACAACAAATTTAAGCATAAATTAGCCTATTATATATTTAAGAACCCATGTCAAAAGTGCACTAATATACAATATTATTACCTCTACATTAAAAAAGCCCTTACATAATTTCCATGAAATATATTTGACAACTAAGATTACAAAAAAAAAAAAAGAAAGAAAAGAATTTGACAACAAAGGAAATACACATAATAGTTTTTTTTTTATATTCCATATATAAATATTATCTTATATTTTCTTTTATATATATATATATATATAACAATAACAAAAACAAAAAGAGTGGCACATTAAGGGACTCTCAACAAATACTAATAAATTTGCTATAAGAGGCATAACACTATGACAATAAGCCATCAAAGCAACCATGTAACTTGTGTTCTTACTTGATATTCATTTTAAATTCTCAATTTTACCGATACTAATAGATTTTAGTCACCTCTATGTAGATATATAAGAAACATGCATAAACTAGAGAGTTAATTCATGAAACAATTCAAAATAAAATATGTGCAAACTTAATAAATACCTGCTGGAAGGTTGCCATGAAGGTTTCCATCTTCTTTTGTGTTTGTTCCATCTGTTGCATCTTTTGCTGAAATTGTGCACGTTCTGTTTCCATCCTTGTACGTTCTACTTCAATCCTTTGAAGCTCTGTTTCCATCCATGCATGTTTGGCACTAGAGCTCCATGTGGGAGAATGTCTCTAAACAAGGCCAACAATGCATCCATAGAAGCATTGCTCCAATGGTTAAGGCACTTCAACTGAAGCAACTTCACAATGAAAGACAACTTTGACATCTTGTCACAACCTGGATAAAGTTCTGTCTCTGCATCTTCCAACAAGATATAGAATTTTTTGGCATCAAAATTGGGCTCTTCATTCTCTTCTAATCCAACGTCCATGTGACCCACATTTGGAACTCCATATGCATCATATATCATTCTTACAAGGTTCTCCTCCTCAACAGTGTCAACTTGTCCCACAACATTAGAAGTCCCAGAGTCCCTCTTAGATCTTCTAATAACTTCCCCATGCAAGTCCCACACCTTGTAACTATCCCAAAAACCCTTTTTCAACAAGTCAAGCCTTATGTCATTTCACACTTTGAATATAGTGTTCATGCACCCCCAACAAGGACAATGTATTACATCCCTAACCCCATGCTGACTAAAAGCCCATTCTAGAAATCTATCTATTCCTCTAATATATGTTACATTGGCTCTATCTTTAATAACTAACCAACTTTTATCCATTTCCATTCCCTACATAACAATAGGAGCCAAGGTTAGATAGAGATAGCCAAATTGATATTTGAAGCATTACTAGTTTGGTTTCGCATATTACTAAAACATCACATTCATCTTAACTAGGCATCATACTATTATTTAGCAAACAAGGCAACTATATAGAACTTCTACTTTGCAGAGTTTATATAAAGGTCGGATTTTATAATATATAATATGGGAAAAAAAATTAATGAGTTATATATAAAATATAATATTATATATATATATATATCTCAAAACACATCCCAACAAACCATAAGTAACAAAGTTAATGATTCAAATGAGGAAAAGAATTTTACCTCAGCTAAGTTGCTATTATTTGAAAATGATAGAGGCTGGGCAAATGATGCAACAACTTGTCTTCTCAAGCTTACTTGCAAATGATAGCTATAATGAGGCGTATAGGGAAAGAAAATGAAAAAAATTAATGCCTCTTGCAATATAGTATCAAATACCTTAAAAGGATTTTTAGTCTCATGATTCAAAAGGCTATTTTGTAACTTGTAACTTGTAACTTGTTAACTTAAAATAGAGCAACAGAAATATTTGATTCAAGACATGATTGCAAATTCATCATCTTTTCTAGGGACAGGGGTTGACAAATAAAGGTACCTACTTGATACAAATAAAATAATAATATGAACACAGGTAATAAGATCTACTTCATGCGTCTATAATAAAAATGATATTACTTGAACATAGGCTTGAAAGACAACAAATAGAGCTCACTAGTCACAACAATTAGGCAAAAAAGTTTACAAGTGACAATAGCAAGTTTTTTTGTTGCCCCATGGCATTGGATTTATTTCAGAGGCTAATAGTTATGTGCCTTTCTTATTTTCTAGCCAATAAGCTATAACGTGTGTGTGTGTGCCTTTATATATATATATATATATGAGACTTCAAATATGATGGTGGAACTTGGCACGTGACTTTCTAATTATATAGAGAACAAAAAATAGTGACAAATGTATTGCATAGACATTTCCACCTCTATATGTTTTTGGGGCAAAAGTTAGTATACATGTTATGTTTTTCATGAAATAAGAGGGTTAAAGTTAAGTTCAAGATTTTGACTTCTAGATTCTACTAATTTCATCATGCATCATCATTATACTGCGAAGAGATCAAAGGAAACAAGTAAAACATATTACAAAGTAAGTCCAATGAAGCTTAACTACAAAGCTTTATACCTCAGCTAAGTGATGCAATGACTAGTCTTCTCAAGCTTTGCAAATGATGGCTGCAATGAGGTGTACCAAACATCTTAATAAAAAAAAATACATATTCATATTCCTTTTCACACCTACCAACACATGATTTTAAATTATAAAATTCTATTTCATTCCAAATTACATCTCTATTTTATCTCTATTCCGTTAAAAATATTTCCACTGAAGCAGACGTCACCTAAAGGCATGTTTAGGATGGCTTATTGCTCCAAAAAAACACTTCTTCAAAATGTTATCAAAATCCATATTTGCACGCTTGATGCAACAAAAGAATGATTGTGGGCTGGGCCAAATATAATCCAACAATTCATGAAAGATTGGGCTGTTATGGGAAATGGAACCTAGTGGGCTTTATAAATAATTTGCATCTTTGTAGGCCTTTCAATGGGGAAAAGAAAAAGCTTTGTAATTTGGCCAATAAAAAGAAAAGAAATACTTTGTGACATGTTAAAGTAAAGGGTGATTATTTGTTATGTCTTGCTTTAACTTTATTACAAGACTTCAACTTAGAGGACAAAATATACCTTTTCAATGAAATAAGTGCAAAGCTCGTCAGTATTTTCCTGTGCGAACAGACTACTCTACATGATGAACATTAATCGACAATTCACAATCCTGTGGAGTTACTGACTATAAGCATTCTTTGATATTGAATCTTTTGGTCTTTTGAAATTCATGGCCTCTCTCGGTTTGTTTCTCCCACACAAATAAATTTTGTGTAGTGTCAACTGTGTGAGACCTAGTTCCACGAAATGATACATATCTTGGAAGTATAACTAAGTTTAATCTACAAAATCTTTCATTGTTCTGTGCAGAAAAGGCAGAGAGCAATGATAAAGCAACAGGAACACAAAAAACCTAAGGATTTGTGACACAAGTAGAACGAAGCTAGTGATTTGGGAACAAAGGAGAGAAGCAAGAGGCATCAAAGAGATCGAAGGACTAGAAATTACCTTAGTCAATCAGTTGAAAAGGAAGCTTTCTTCACTGAGATACCAGAAATTACCTTCAAGTTACCGTGATGAGAAGCCGAGAATAGAAGCATTGTTGTAATTAGGGTCAAGAACCACCAAGATTAGAGGAAACTAGTACCTAGCTAGTGAGCTACTACCAGATCGATAGAGTATAGAGGAGATGAGCCACAACATGAGAGGAAGGACAGATCACGGAAGAGCTGTGATGGGAGGAAAATAGGGGTCGTGGTCGTAAGAGACAAAGACAACAAAAATACCGAAAATAAAAAAAAAAAGCCATACATAGAAATTTTTTTCCCAAACCTGAAATCGGAACTGTAAGTGGCGATTCATAGGCCCTCTTTTGCAAGTTTGAGTTCAAGGCCGAAGGTTGCAGAGCTTAGATTGAACTTGGACTTTGCGAAGACCAGATGAGAAGCAAAGGTGTGAAGGGAACAAACGAATGGAGAAGGCTGAAGGATGAGGTGCAATTGAAGGTTTGATGGGGATGAGAGAAAATTTGGGGCTTAGGGATTTCAATTTCACGCATCTGACACTCGAGGCTTTTTACGCGGAGAGTGAAAAAATTTTGAGCACTAACGGTGATAATTAAGAACGCGTGGCCTTTAACAAATTTGCATAGTATAGTATTTTTTTATATTGTCCTATAAAATATATTAATAATAGACATATAGTTTTAATATATTAATAAAAAAAGTAATATATGTAGAAGTAAACATATATATATAAATATATTATTAATGTAATATATAGTATATATTAATATATTATATATGAGTTTATTATATATTAATATTAATAATATCAAAATATTAATTTAACATTGAAACTTAATATTATAATATTAATTTATTATTAATAATATTTTTAATAATATATAAGATATATTTATATGTTATACTATAATATCATAAGATTATCATATTAATATAATATAATATATTAATATATTATGCGATATGATCTTTTGATATCATTAATACTCCACCACTACAGTTAGTTAATCAAGATCATTTAATGGCTAATATCCCTCATTTGGCAGGTTTAAAATGTCTTATTAATTCTCCAACTAATTGGTCCAATTGTCCAACTACGGCCAAAATGAGATCTCTAACTAGGTCTAATATATAAATTGAAGTGATGGATGTAGATTGAAGACAATGAAGAACATGTGGTAAGAATTGATGAAACTTACTGGTAGATATTGAAGTCTGAAAATTAGTGATTCGTGATTGGAGAAGGCAAATATTGCCAAAACAAAGAATCCTGAAATTAATACAAAATAATAAAACATTGACATTATAACATTAACATAGTGTTTGGTTCAAATGAAGAGGAAGGGAAGGGAGAGATCTCAATGAAGAGAAGGGGAGAAAAAGGGTTTTAATAATTTTGTTTTTTGGATTGGGTTGGAGTGAATGGATAAGAAGTATTTTAATTATTTTTTGTTTGGTTCAAGAGAGAAGGACCTAATTATGAATTAATTATTATACCCTTATATATAATTTCAATTTTTTTAATATCTTTTTTCCTTTACAAAAAAAATGTAATTATATCATGATTCATTACTTTTATAATTTTTTAGTCTCAAAATCTTTTTTCTTACTTATCTATGATAATTTTTTCTGAGTAAAATACTATTATATCCTTTTTATTTTGCTTTAATTATAGAAATCTCTTATCTATTGGCTAACAAAGTCAATATGTTACCACCATTAAAAATATTCCTAAAATATTCTTAAAATATTAGTATTTTATAATGTGATAAAAATTTGTTAGCCAACGTATGCATTTAAAATGTTACTAAACTAAATATGTTTAAAAATTTTAAAATAATAAAAGTAATCAAATTTGTAATACAATAGAAAAGTCTAAAAATATATTTAGTAAAAATATCTTTTGGCTAACATAAATATTTAAATGATTCTTAAATATTAGTTATGTTAAAAAGGGGATATTTTGGTCCAATAGAAAGTTTAATAATATGGTTTAATGATCAATTAATGGTTTGGATATATGGAATAGGAATCTTATAAATAGAGAAAAGTTTATAGGACAGAATATTTAATTTTAAGGAAGGTCTATATAAGTTTTTAAAATAAAAGAGATATTTATGTAATTAAGGTAAAATAAAAGAAATGTCATGATATTTTACTCATTTTTTAATGTTTTGAAAAGATTTTTAAACTAATTTTCAGATTTTATCTCACTATAAAATTTAACATCAACTTAAAAATTTTTATTACAAAATTCAATTTTTATAATAGTACATTAATAATGTTCAATTCAAATTATTTGAGAGGGAGGTGGATGTTGAATAAAGTTAAGCGTGAGAAACAAATGTTAAGAGTTTCATAATGGTTAAAACAGTTTATTAATATTATAAATATGTTAGGGTAATTTAGAATGTATGTGTCAAAATTATATCCTCTTCTCTCTAAAAACCCAATTTTGGCGGAGAGCAGAGAGAAAAAAGAAGAAAATTTTTTCACTTCTCCCCTCCCAATTTTCCAACCAAACAAGGGGAATGACTTCCCTTCATCGTCTAAAAGAACATAAATAAATAATCTCTAAGTTCAACAAAATAAGAAAGGAGGATAAAGAATAAGGAGGAAAAACTTAGGAAATCAAGCTTATATATCTTCATTCTTCAAATCTTCATATAACCTTTCAAATATTTAATCTCTAGCTAAGCTCAACGCTCTAAAACATTTTCAAATATTCAAACTATTTCAAGAAAATTTTTACAATTCATATTATAAGTTGACTTAATGTATTTCCTTATAATAAAATTTATCTAATAAAACAAATTTATTACTTCAACTTATTAAACATTAGTTTTACAGGAAAAAAAAACAAAAAATATAAAAATTACTTTTAGCGGCGACAAATGTTGCCACTAAAGGCTCCATTTATTGGTGGTGACCAGAAAATAGCCGCAGAATGTATGTCTTTTGACGACAACATTAAATGTCGCCACTAATTGTCAACATATTTAATGGGGGTATTTATAATTATCGATTTTTGGTGGCGACACATACTTGTCACCGCAAAAAGTTTGTTTTTTGGCGGCGACTGTTGTTGGTCACCGTTGAAAGATAGACTTTCAGCGGCAACAACTCTTGTCGCCACTGAAAAGCTTACTTTTAGCAGCGACGCTTTACGTCGTCACTGAATGTCCCACTTTCAGCGACGACCCTTTTTGGTCACCGCCAAAAATCATCGCTAAATATCCTTTTTTTTGTAGTGAAACAATTTCTCAATAAGGATGGACTCAAAGGAAAGAGATTGGGTGTTGTTAGGAATCCATTTTCCAACCTCTATAATGGATCGATTGCTATATTTATTTCTATCTTCCAACATCATCTCAACACCTTGAAGTAACATTATACAATCCATTCTACTCTCCATTCATCTGCTAGCTTCATAGCCATTATTACTAATATTATGGATAATGCATTGTGTGATTTGTGAAAATTGAAGAGCAAGAGGCACAAACTTTGATAGATAATTTATAGATACCCAATATCAACATCATTCAAAACTAGTCAAGAAGTGGAGAACTTCTAGCTCTCTCAATAGAATTTAAGTTATCCATCAACAAATATCTTGATCTGGGACGATTTGCACTTACTAAGCCATTCAGGCATGCATAGGTGGGCCACATGGGGTATCTTGTGGTAGCAACGTGGGAAGCTCATGCAGGTTAGTTTTTGACTCATTCAAAGTGGAGTCTTGCAATGGTAATATGAGAGAGATTTTGGGAGTGAATCATCAAGTGAGTTACAAAGTTGAAACCGCAAGTCTCACACGCACTCCGTTATGATTATTCGGCACGTGTTGTTTTTATTATTTAATTATGTATTTTATTTTGGATTGTGGCCCATTATAAATAAACCCCATGTACGCCGAAAGAAAGCAGACTTGATTCTGGAATGAAATAGCATCAGTTTTAATTTCATCAATTACGGATCAAGTTAGGTATCAGAGCAACATGTTCCACCTGTGTGTGTGAATGGTAAAAACATGTCTCGATTATCAAACTAGTGGGGAGGGAACAACTCATGACATTCCAAGGTGTGCATCTGTCCACCCCAATTTCGAAAAAGCTTTTATTTCAATGTTGATTGACGAATCTTCTAGCTAGTCAGCATTAGTTGACCAAGTTGCTAAGCTTTCTTCTGATATGGAGACGGTCCTTGCATGGATCAAAAACCAAGCTTCTTCTTCAACAGATGGAAGTGGCAAAAGGGCTAAGGTGACAGCCACAAAAGAAGGGTTCAGGGACATCTCGAACTCAAAGGAGAAAGTGCAAGATGACTTTGACGACTCTGCTGATGATATGGACAGCGACAATGAAGAAACCTTATAAGGTTGAAGCCAAGGTGGACATCCCGATGTTCAATGGCTCTGTTGATGCAAATAAGTTAGACTATTCGATTGACCAATTAGAGACATGCTTCACCCTTCGAAGGTACAGTAGTGCTCAAAAGATTTCGTTTGCACCACTTAAAATGACAAACCATTCAAAAATGTGGTGGAAGGCCCATGTTACAAGTAGTAAAATCGAAGATCTTACGTGGAGCCAATTCAAACAGCTTCTTAGACAAGAATTCTATCCGATGGGGTATCTTGAAGAAAGGTGGGATCGTTAGCATCGTTTACGTCAAGGACGTGACCAAACCATTCAAGATTACACCACCGAATTTTGACGACAAGCAACAGCTCTTGGGATCTCTATAACAGATCCACAGATGTTCAGAAAATATACGTCGGGGTTGTATCGCGATATTAATACAAAATTGAGCTTGTTCCATGTTCATGACATTCCAAGCACCAATGCGACGGCTATGGCAATAGAGAAAAAGAACAAACCCCGTGGAGAGAAGGGTATGTAGAAACAGATTTATATATATATATATGAATCTATAAATATAAATAAATTTTCTATAAACTCGCAGCAGAATAAATAATGATCATAAATACTTCTCGCCATAGTTGTAAAATATTTGATTGAGTAATCCTACTCGAATTAGGAGTAAACCAAAGATCTGCAACCACAGAAATTAGTCAGAAGAAATTAGACGCGAAGAGATTCTTTTAACTAGTGTTAGGACTCAGTGATGGTAGTTGGGAATCAGCCATTACTAGTTAGGGAACCTCTATATGAGCGTAGAATGAATAATTAGTGTATCTGACACTCTACTCAGTCTCCTATTAAATAGCCTAACCATCATATGTTATTTAGTAGTTATCATATCTTTTATTTGAATTTCAAATTCAAATAAAGATAACATAATATCAACTAAGTTATTCCTTATTTCCTAAAATCACTCCACTGACATTATATTTATTAAAGATAAGGACCACACTTAGATAAAAAATATTTAATTAAGTAAATAAGATAAATATAATTTATATAAATTCAAATATATATTATTATTAATTAAATATATCTAACATTCTCCCACTTCGTTCGATCATAATATGTCAGTTGATATATCAAGAGATATTTAAGCAATACTACATGAATCATAGCGGTAGGTCCTCTAAATATGAGTATTACCTTCTATGTATCACAAGTAGTATCCTTACTTTATGGGATATCTACTTTATGAATAAACCAGAATGTTTATTCGGTTTTTAAATTCATATTTATTTATGTCAACAAGAATGCATACTATATAAACATAAGATAATAAACCATAAATTGAAATTTCATTACTTTACATACCTTGATTAGACTAGTGAAAGTCTAATACACATATGAGGCACATGATCCTTAAACTCCTTTGGATGCATCCCTTTAGTAAACGGATCAGCTAACATTTCTTTCGTCCAAATGTGCTCAACGATTATTTGGCCTTCTTTAATTCTATCTTTCAAGGCTAAGTACTTGATGTCGATAAACTTGCTTCGACTTCCACTTTTATTATTCTTAGCCATGAACATAGTAGCCGTATTATCACAGATCACTTTAATTGGCCTAGAGATTGAGTCCATAATCTTAAGCCCAGTAATGAAATTTCCAATCCATATTCCCTGTGAGCTTGCCTCAAAACATGATATAAACTCAACTTCCAAAGTAGAGGTGGCTATTAGTGTTTGTTTAGTACTTTTCTAAGATATAGTTCCCTTTGCTAACAAAAAGATATAGCTGGATGTTGATTTTCCTGTGTCAATGCATCCTACTAAGTCTGAGTCTGAATACCCAACAACTTCTAGTTTGTTAGATCTCCTATATGTAAGCATGTATTGTTTAGTACCTTTTAGGTACCTCAAAACTTTCTTTGCAGCCTTCCAATGATCTATTCCTGGATTACTCTGGTATCTTCCTAACATGTCCATAATAAAAGCTATATCAGGTCTTGTGCAAGCCTGTGCATACATTAAGCTTCCAACCGCTGAAGCATAAGGAATATTCTCCATCTCTTTCTTTTCAAAATCATTATTGGGACACTGTAACTGGCTAAATTTATCCCCTTTCACAATAGGTGCTGGAGTAGATGAACAATCCTTCATCTTGAATCGTTCAAGAATTTTATTGATATAAGTTTCCTGAGATAATCCCAAGATGCCTTGAGATTTATTTCTATATATCCTAATACCAATGACATAGGATGCCTCACCCATATCCTTCATTTCAAAATTCTTGAACAGAAATTGTTTCACCTCATACAGCAGCCCCAAATCTTTAATGGCAAGTAGTATGTCATCCACATATAAGATCAAGAATATGATCTTACTCCCACTGACCTTGTGATATATATATTGATCCATGATGTTCTCAACAAAACCAAAAGATGTGATTACCTCATGGAATTTTAAATACCACTGTCGTGAAGCCTGTTTGAGACCATATATTGACTTCTTCAACCTGCAAACTTTATGTTCATTTCCTTCAGAAATGAATCCCTCAGGCTGTTTCATATAAACTTCTTCCTCAAGATCCCCATTGAGGAATGCAGTCTTAGCATCTATCTGATGTAACTCTAAATCAAAGTAAGCTACCAAGGCCATGATGATATGGAAAGAATCTTTCTTGGACACAGGTGAGAAAGTCTCCTTGTAATCAATTCCCTCCTTTTGAGTGAATCCCTTGGCAACCAACCTTGCCTTGTAGCGCTCTATGTTACCTTGTGAGTCCCTTTTGGTCTTAAAGACCTATTTACAGCCAATGGCCTTAAACTCACTAAGCAACTCTATAAGTTCCCAAACTTTATTGTTTGCCATGGATTGCATTTCATCAGTCACAGCATCATACCATAATTTAAAGTTTGCATCCTGCATAGCCTGAGTAAATGTGAGTGGATCATCTTCAACACTTATATCATAGTCAGATTCAGTAAGGTACACCACATAGTCACTAGGAAGTGCTGACTTTCTTTCTCTAGTTGATCTCCTCACCTCCACTTGTTGAGTGGGTTGAGGTTGTTCTTCAGGAACATTCTCTATCACTTCTTGTGGTTGTTCTTCATGAGTGATAGGTTCATTAGTTTGTTCCTGATTTCCAACATTATCAACTTGAGTTTCAGGAACCGTATCACTTCCATATTCACTCTAACAGGATGAATGTTATATATTAGTGATGTTCACTACTAGAAAAATGCAATTTAGCGAGTGACAAATCCCTCGCTAAATTGAAAATAGCGAGGGGTTTTATCCCTCGCTAATTTGGTCGCCAAAAATGGCGTCGCTAAATTTAGAGAGGAATGAGTTGATTCCCTTGCTAAGTTAGCAAGGGATTTAATCCCTTTCTAAATTTAGCGAGGAATTCATTCATCGCTATCGCTATTTCCTCGCTAAATTACAAAAAATTCAAAATTGTCATATCACCACCAAGATCACGCCACGTCACATCATTGCGATGTCACCCGCCACATCACTACCACTCCACCGCCACACCACCGCCACATCACTGTGATTGCGACATGTCACTTCCATGTCATATAATGATTTCAAATATGTATTTACTTAGGTTCGAACCCATGACCTCCTGCTCTTTGTGCCTTTATATTTAGACTTTTGTCAGTTGAATTGTAATGTATTTGCAGTCTTTATATGAAATATGAAATATATTATTTATTTACACACTAATACACACACAAATATTTATAAATTAATATATTGTTAAAAAATAAAAACATATTATAAGTTTAATTATTAATATCATAAAATATTTTATATTTTGAATTTTGTAATAAATGAATTTTCATTTTCATTTTCATTTTTTGCCAACAAGTTATGAAAATTAATCTAACTATTTTTATTAATTTAAAATAATCAACTGATAGAAATAATTTTATAACATAATTATTAAAAAAATTTAATTCATTAAAATTAAATTTTTAATAAAATAATTTTAATCTATTAAAATTAATTTTAAAAAATTTAGCGAGGGACAAATCCCTTGCTAGATTCCTCGCTATTCATAATAATTAGAGAGGAATAAAAAAATTCCCTGCTAATTCCTCGCTAATTTAGTAAGGGAAAGGATATTCCTCACTAATTCCCCCATAAAATTTAATTTGTCGCTAATTTTCTCGCTATTTAGATCATTTAGCGAGGAATGAGTGATCCCTCGCTAAATTTAATTTTTCTAGTAGTGGTTTCTTCATGATTAGTGGTTTCTTGAATGTGATCCTCTTCAGTGACTAAGTCACGTACTTGATCACTCCCACTGATCACATCATTCTTAAGAAACTTAGCATTCCTAGATTCCACAAATCTCATTATATATGAAGGACAATAAAATCTAGAGCCCTTGGACCTTTCCGTATAGCCTATGAAATAGGCACTAGTGATCCCAGGATCCAGTTTCCTTTCTTGAGGGTTATACACTCTTACTTCCGTAGGACAGCCCCATACACGTATATCATTCAAACTAGGTTTCCAACCTTTTCAGATTTCGAAAGGAGTTTTGGGAACTGCCTTTGATGGAACCCTGATTAAAATATATACTGCTATCTTAAGTGCATCTCTCCATAATGAAACTGGAAGCTTGGAGTTGCTTCTCATGCTCCTCACCATGTCCAATAGCATCATGTTCCTTCTTTCAGCTACACCATGCATATCAGGTGAGCCAGGCATGGTGTATTGAGCTATTATACCATGCTCTTGAAGAAACTTAGCAAATGGACCAGGTGCTTGTCCATCATCATTGTACCTTCCATAACATTCACCTCATATATCAAATCTAACAATTTTAATTTGCTTACCGGTTTGTTTCTCTACTTCCACCTTATATTCCTTAAAAGCATTTAATGCCTCACTTTTATTATAAAGCAAATAGATATACATATACCGTGAATAATCATCTATAAAGGAGATAAAATATTTTTGACCATAAGAAGATAAATCAGGGCAACAAATATCTGTGTGAATAATCTCTAAAATTTCATAACTTCTTTTAGCCCATTTATGTGACTTATTGGTCTGCTTACCCTTAATGCAGTCCACACATGGATCAATTTCTTTATGATCTAAAGATGAGAGGATCCCATCTTTAGTTAACCTTTTGATCCTCTCTATAGAGATATGTCCTAATCTCCTATGCCACAAGCTAAGAGAATTCTCATTCATGACACTTCGCTTAATACCATGCGTAACAACATGAGATTGAGGTAAATTAGTATGTAATTTGAATAAACCATTACATAAAGAAATATCAGCAAAAGGTAAAAAGTCTTTATTCAATCTCATCAAATTTGAAGAAAGAAACAATTCAAATCCCAAAGGAACTAATTTGTAAATTGAAACTAAATTTTTAGAAAAATCTGGAATATAAAAGTAATTTTCTAAATCTAAAATTGATTTATTTGATAAAATAATCCTGCATGTTCCAACTGCTTCCACATGGGGCCTCATCCCATTGCCCCAATAGACATTTTCCTCATTGGGATGTGGGCGCCTGCTGTTGAGAAACCCCTATACCCTTCTTGGCTAGCCGTGCCTTCCTCTTAGGACATTCATTCCACATATGTCCTTTCTTCCTACAGAAGAAACAAGTGGCCTTATCTTTATTCTCAGCGGAAGCCAGAGGAATAGACTTATTCCTTTTGTCTTTCTTGTTCTTCCTCCTAGAATTGGAGCTTTCTGCCAAATGCACTTCCTTAGGTGCATCTCTTCCTCTCCTCATTAGTCTAGCCTCTTCTTGAACACACATGTCCAACAATTCATCTACTGACCATTGTTCCTTATGTGTGTTGTAAGAGACATAGAAAGCTTTATACTAATGAGGAAGGGAACTCAGAATGAGCTGCACAAGGAATTGCTCAGGAGGCTCTATTTTAAAACACCTCAGCTGGGATGCCAAGTCTCTCATTTTTATAATGTATTCTCGGACACCACCCACACTTGCAAGTTTCATATCAACAAGTTCTCTCATAATTGCCCCTCCTAGTTGTTTATCTGCAGAGGTATACTGCTTGTCAATAGCCTCTAAGTATTCTTTGGCTGTTCGGCAATCTGGAATAGAACCTCGAATGCTTCTCTTAATACGCGCCTTAATCAACATTAAGGCAAGGCGGTTGGATCGATCCCAATGATCATATGTTGTTTGCGCATCCTTATCGCCTTCTTTGGGCACTGGAGGTTCTTTAATCCTCAAGGTATAATCTAGTTCCGTATAGCCAAGATGAAGGAGAATATCTTCCTTCCACTAAGCATGATTTGTGCCATCAAGGGTGATTTTATCGCCAACTTCAAATAGAATGTGAGATGAAGGAGCTTTAAGGGAAATAATTATTAAACACACTTACAGTAATAATTTTGAGACAATCAATCATCACCTTAACAATTATGTATTGGCAAATAATTTTGAGACAATCAATCATCACCTTAACAATTATGTATGTTTACTAATGTAATACATACTTACATAAATATCGTATTACTAATTTCTACCTGTGGGCAAAGACATTAGCATAGCATATATTTATGTCTAATAAATGATGAAACTAGAATGCATTTATGCTTCCTAATACATGTGCGTTACTTAGAAAACACAAGGCTATATCTATTTCATCCTAACAAAATATGCAATTATAATTATCTACCTGTGGGTAAAGATAAATTAGAATCACACATTTTATTAGAATTTGATATTCTATATCCATATGTGATTTATATTATGCATGCAAGTTTATAAGGATGTTGTGACTACTCCTTAAAACAAAAGTATGTTAATCACAAATATCATATATGCAATTAAAATTATGTATATGCACTACACTATGAGAATTTAAATAATTAATTTAATTAACTAAAAATCATGTGATTAAATAATTAAATAAATTCTCCTACTTTCTTATTTATTTAAAAAAATTGCATAGAAAATAAATAATGCAAGCTGAAATTATTTCCAGAAAAATAAAATGAGAATTGCCCAAAACATAGGCCCATAAAACAAGCCCAATAATGTGCAGAAAAATAAAAACAAAAAAATAAAACAGACCCAAAACTAGTATGGCCCAAAAAACAGAAGCCTAAAAAAAAATAGAACAAGATAAAACAAAATTGGAAGACAGGCCCAGACATCGAAGCCCATTCTCTCTGAATTAATGAAAACATTAAATCAAAATGGAATTTCACTGTGAACTCAATTTAAGCTATAAATAATAAGTTTGCATAGATAAAAATCGAAAACTTTCAGCAATCGAAAATTTATGTTTTCTGTATGAGAAAAAAAAATCCTAGGCCACACAGAAAAACATGGTAACCCAAGAAAGCAAATTCATCGGTAATAGTAGTGTACGGACATATGAAAACAAAGAATGCAAGCATGCGGAGGTAATATAAACCAGTAGCTCTGATACCACATGTAGAAACAGATTTTTATATATATATATATAAATCTATAAATATAAATAAATCTTCTACAAACTTGTAGCGCAATAAAAAATGATCATAAATACCTCTCGTCATAGTTGTAAAAGATTTGATTGAGTAATCCTACTCGAATTAAGAATAAACCAAAGATCTGCAACCACATAAATTAGTCAGAAGAAATTAGATGAGAAGAGATTCTTCTAACTAGTGTTTGGGCTCAGTGATGGTAGCTAGGAATCAGCCGTTACTAGTTAGGGAACCTCTATATGAGCATAGAATGAATAATTAGTGTATCTGACGCTCTACTCAGCCTCCTATTAAATAGCCTAGCCATCATAGGTTATTTAATAGTTATCATATTTTTTATTTGAATTTCAAATTCAAATAAAGATAACACAATATCAACTGAGTTATCCCTTAACTCCTAAAATCACTCAACTGACATTATCTTTATTAAAGATAAGGACCATACTTAGATAAAATATAGTTAATTAAGTAAATAAGATAAATATAATTTATATAAATTCAAATATATATTATTATTAATTAAATATATCTAACAGGGTGAAGAGGATAACAAATCCAAAACAAAGAAGAATTTCAAGAAAGGTAATTCTTCAACCTCCTCTTCTTCTACTGATAAATATTATGAGCATTGTTATGTCACAGGTCATATGTATGAAAGATAAGTGTTGGAAGCTTCACCCAGAGCTTTTCCCTAAGAAATGGAAGAAAAGTGAACATGGTAAGAGCACTGCAATGGCAACGACAACACCTTCACAGCATGAACCAGAGCGACTAAGGTCAGTTCAACAAGCAGACACATCCTTGTCTTTGATGGCAATGCTGAATGAGACAATTGCGAGTCTACCTACTGATCATAGTCAAGCTGAAGAGTTGTTCACTGTCAATATGCAGGTAAAGAAAGAGGTCATATCGACCATATTTGATCCGGGAAGTCAGAAGAATCTCATCTCGACAAGGCTTGTTCAAAAACTGGGTTTGAATACAACATCTCATCCTCGACCATACCCGTTAAGATGGAGTACTAAAGATGTGAACCAACAAATTGATCGCCAATGCATAGTACGCTTTGCAATATCCTCTCTTTATAATGACAAGGTGCAATGCGATGTTGTGCTGCTAGACATCTGTCAGGTGATTTTTGGCAGCCCATTTCTGTATGATCATGATGCTTATTTTCATCTGAGAGCTCAAGAGTATGAATTGACTAAGGATGGGAAAGGGTTCATCCTTACCAAAGAGAAACCTATTCAAAAGATCAACTTGATTACAGCTGGTTAAGCAAAACGTATCGCCAACACATGTCAGAAGTACGTGTTGGCAATGATTCGGCCAGTGGTCCCTAATGGTAACAAATCATCTGCACTAACTTTGTCTTGTAGGGAAGATCATAAAGAATTGTCAAATCTTCTTGAAGAATATTCTAAGCTCTTTAAGGAGGTTCATGGCTTACCACCAGAGCGACTAGTAGAGCATGAAATTCAACTTGTCCCTGACTCACCACGCCCCAACCTTTGCATGTATCGTAACTCAGTGCTGGAGAATGAAGAAATCAAGCAGCAGATTAATGAGCTACTTGAGTTTGGTATTATTAAGCCAAGTAGTTCTCCTTGTGGATCTCCAGTGGTACTTGTATGAAAGAAAGACAGAGGATGGCGCATGTGGATTGACTATCGTGCACTAAATAAGATCACTATCAAGAATCGATATCCTCTCCCTTGTATTGATGATCTGCTGGACCAATTACAACAGGCAACCATTTTCACCAAGTTAGATCTGAAATATGGATATCACCAAGTCTGGATAAAAGAGGAAGATACATAGAAGATAGCATTCAAAACACGTCAAGGCTTATTCGAGTGGTTGGTGATGCCGTTTAGGCTTTGTAACGCCCCTGCTACCTTCATGCGATTAATAAACGATGTCCTACGACCTTTCATTGATGATTTTGTCATTGTCTATCCTGATGATATCTTGATTTATAGTAGGTCTAGGGAAGAGCATTTAATACATGTTCAAAAAGTCTTTCAGCTATTGAAGCAGTACCAATTACACTTGAACAAAAAAAAGTGTGAGTTTTGTAAGCCAACCTTGTTGTATCTTGGCTTCATGGTTGGTGGCGGTGAGTTACAAATTCACCCTGATAAGGTAAAAGTCATCAAGGAGTGGCCAAGACCTAGATCGATGACGAAGGTTCAAAGTTTTATTCGCATGCCAATATCTGCGTAAGTTCATTCGTCATTTTTCAATTATGGCTTCCCCATTATATGCACTAATGAAGGCTAACTAGAAATTTGAGTGGACCTCAAAACATGAGGACATGTTTCTCTTGTTGAAGAAGAAAATAAGTGAAACTCCTGTACTAGCCTTACTGATGCTGCAAAGGCCATTTGAGTTGAAGGCAGATGCATCTGGGTATGCTATGGGTGCTATTCTAATGCAAAATAGGCGACTGATAGCTTTTCACTCAGAGCTATTTCAAGGAGCTCAAAAGAATTACCTAATGTATGACAAAGAACTCCTTGCTTTATACTTGGCAGTGAAGCATTGGCGTGTCTATCTTCTAGGCAAGGAGACAGTTGTTCATACTGATCACCGACCTCTTCAATATTTGCAATCACAGGCTAAGTTGCAGCAAGCACGTCATATGAAGTGGATGACATACCTACAGCAGTTCAACTTGGTTATCAAGTACAAGAAAGGCATTCATAATAAGCTAGTTGACATGCTATCACGACCACCGATAGCTTCCCTTTGCTTGTCTATGTTTATGCAGGTTGAACCTTTATTTCATGAAGAATATACAAGCTTGTATGCAGAGGATCTTTGATTTTCAAGAGGTGCTAGATGACATTAAATCAGGAAAGCTATCTGAGTTCATTTTACGAGATGGACTCCTTTATAAAGGCACACTTCTATGTGTGCCAAGGGAAGCAAATAGGGTTCAATGGATGTGTGAGGCACATACTTCAAAGGTAGCTGGCCACTTTAGAGTGGCAAAAACATTGCAAAATCTCCAACGCTATGTTTTTTGGCCTCGAATGCAGCATGATATAGCTCGTTTCGTGAAGGGTTGTGTTTTATGCAATACCTCTAAGCCTTCAAATCGAAAGTTAGGTTTATACACTCCCCTGTCGGTTCCTTCTCGACCTTGGGAAAGCATATCTATGGATTTTCTTGGGGGCCTTCCAAAGACATGACATGGTAATGACTACTTGTACGTAGCTGTTGATTGGTTCTCAAAAATGGTGGTACTTATACCATGTAAAAAGACAATCACGAGTGAAGAAGCGGCACGACAATTCTTCCAACATGTTTGGGTACGTTTTGGACTACCCAACTCTATTGTGTCTGATCGTGATAGCCGTTTTCTTAGTCATTTTTGGCAATCCTTATGGTCGATGATGGATACAAAACTTAAACGGAGCACTGCTTTTCACCCGCAAACTGACGGTCGAACCGAAGTGGTCAACCATAGAGTTATTCATCTATTAAGAGGCTATAACTCACGTCATCCAAAAACATGGGATGAAAGCATCCCATATCTGCTGTTTGCCTTCAATCGAGCCACCCACAACTCCACGGAGAAGTCTCCTTTTGAAGTATGCTTGGGTTTCCAACCACAAAGCCCATTTGACCTGGAGTTCACTATCAAATCCTCATTACAAAATACTAAAGAGGAGAGAGATCAGGAAAAAGCACAATGATTCTTAGAAGGCATTCGGCGTCTACATAGTGAGGTGCAAGAGAATCTACAGAAAGCTCAAGAAAAGTATAAGAGGCGACATGATCGTCATCGAGTTAAATCCAATATTCAAGAAGGTGACCTTGTTTGGTTACAGCTAAGCCAGGAGCGTCTCAAGGGGGAAGGGAAGAAGTTAAAACCCATCCGTTATGGTCCTTTCAAAGTACTGCAGAAAATTGGCGATAATGCTTGTCAACTTGAGCTTCCTCCTTACATGATATATATTTAGTAGTGAATGTGGAGTATCTTAAGCTCTTCGAGCCATCTATGCTATAGATGAGGAACCCGAGGAAACACTGCCATCAATGGATGATCTGGTATACCAGAGGAAGGCACCTTTGGCTGAAGACGTAATATTGGAAAGGAAGACAACTACAACTCGACACGGTATTAAGGAGTCCTTTCGAGTTGGACAGAAGGGACAATGTCCAAGTGCTGCAAAATGGTTCACACATGAAGCTGGGCAAGCTCAGCTTCCTGATCTCCAATTCTAAGAACCTACAGGAGTTGGTTCTTTTCTTTCATGAAGGGAAGCCAATGATATGGGACGATTTGCACTTACTAAGCCATTCAGGCATGCATAGGTGGGCCACGTGGGGTATCTTGTGGTAGCAACGTGGGAAGCTCATGCAGGTTAGTTTTTGACTCATTCAAAGTGGAGTTTTGCAATGGTAATATGAGAGAGATTTTGGGAGTGAATCATCAAGTGAGTTACAAAGTTGAAGCCACAAGTCTCGCACGCACTCCGTTATGATTATTCGGCACGTGTTGTTTTTATTATTTAATTATGTATTTTATTTTGGATTGTGGCCCATTATAAATAAACCCCATGTACGCCGAAAGAAAGCAGACTTGATTCTGGAATGAAATAGCATCAGCTTTTATTTCATCAATTACGGATCATATCAGGAGGAGTTCATTTTCTCCCCTGTGAGGTCACTAGCACAAATCATTCAATTCAACATCGATCACCCTGATTTGGTAAGCACCAATGGCATAATACAACAAGGCCTTTCTTCTCATTGAAAGAAAAAATATGTGAAGCATACATTTCATGCTTTGGGGAAAAAAAATCCAGAACCTGATATAGCCTGATTGAAAATGTGACAGGAAAAGACAAAGAATATGGACAAGATATGCTGATTGCTGCAAAGAAGACAAGAGGGTTTGGGGAAAAGGAGAGAGAGGTAGTGACGAGGTTGGATGAGTTATCAGGAGAAGGGTTTGAGAAGGTGATGAGGGAGAACAAATTGGATGGGTTGGCAACTTTAGGATCAAATGTTAAAAGAATGTTAGATATTGAAGGGTATCCTGCTGTTACTGTCCCAGCTGGGTATGACCAATATGGTATGCCTTTTGGGATCTATTTTGGAGGCTTACAGGGAATTGAGCCAAAATTGATTGAGATTGCTTATGACTTTGAGCAATCCACCAAGGCAAGGAAGCCTCCTCCTCTTCATAAGACTTGTTGAATGATGCATCTTTCATTTAGTTTGTAGAAATAATACAAAATAAACTTCTAATAAAATAAATAGGACACTGAAGCTCAACTATTATGTAAGTTATCAAGAGTACTACCACAACTCTTTCTTTAATTCTATTATATAATGTCAACTTTTTTAATTCATCTTTTCAAATGTTGAATGTTCATGTCAGCTTAAAGATCCACCCTCTCAGTAACAATAGTCCTGTCAACTTCATTCAAGACCATAATTATCGGGAAATTCTTAATGCAATATTGAATTCTGTAGCAAATCTCGAAGGAAAAGTTTAGCCCATTAAAGCAGGGGGCTTTATTACAAATAATGAAACTTGCTATATCAGAGTGTCAATGGTGGTGGCTTTGACCCATTAGTAAATCGTCTGAACCACACAGAAATGGCGCAGTAGCTTCCTTCTTTGACTTTCTTCTTACCCTTAAAATTATTCAATGCCATCTTAAAACTCAAATCAGAATAAAAAACATGAGAATGAGAACGAAGCCTTCTTCACCATCTCTGGTAATCGCCGTTGTAGTCATAGTAGTGATTCTGACAGGGTGGGTCAAAGAGATCAAGGGCTCATATTTCACGGTTAGCGAGGCCACCGTGGATGACATCCAGAAGGCTTTCGCAGAGAACAAGCTGACCGCCACACTGCTGGTGGACTTCTACTTGGAGAGGATCAGGAGGATTAATACCATACTTTGTAGCGCATTGGAAGTGAATCCGGATGCCAGAGATCAAGCGGAAGAGGCCGATCGGGAGAGGAGGGATCGGGTGGCTGAGTCCTCACGGGGACCATTCCATGGGATACCGGTGCTGCTCAAGGACGGCATCGCCACCGAGGACAAGCTCAACAACAGCGGAGGGTCCTACGCATTGCTGGGATCGAAGGTTGCACGTGAGGAGCACGTGGTGGAGAAACTCCGGCGAGCTGGCACCGTCATTCTGGGCAAAGCTTCTCTCACAGAGTGGTATGGCGCTCGCTCCCTCACTACTATGCCTTCTAATTGTGGCGCGCCAAAGTTGGACGTGCTCGGGTCTCTTCTCTTTCCTTTTCTCATTTTCCTTCTGCATTTTTATTGGATTGGATGGTTTATATATATATATATATATATTGAAATGAAATTTAAAATATTTAGTTCAGAAAAAAAAATGAAATTAATGGACTTGCTCGGGTCTGTTCTCTATCTTGATGGGTTTGTAAATGAATTTTTTATATTTATTTTAAAAAGAAAAGTGAAAGAAAAAAAAATGACACTTATCGCCAAAATTTTGAATTAATACTACTTAGAATTTATAAATTAGACCTAGTAAAATGGAACAAACCAAAAAGCCCGTTTGGTAGCTCTATAAGCTCGAGCCCGTATTTTAAAAAAAAAATTATGCTTTTTTTAAATTTTTTCATATAATTATTTAAATTAATATAATTAAGCATCATCATCATTTACAAAAATAATATAATATTTAAATTTTATAATTTATATATCACTAATTAATAAAATAATATATTTTTTAATATTTTAAACAAAAAAAAGGGCTACATGGGCCTGCCACGAACCAGGCTCAAAAAATATGTTTTTTATTTAAGCTTTTATTTTTAAAAACTGATATGCCTATTTTATAATGTTGGCACGTTAAATTTGACCTATATTGTCAGCTCTACCAAAAATTCTGAAAATGATAGAAAAAGACCATGATCTTTAAATTTAACAAAATTTTCATTATTAAATTACCAAAATACCCTTATAGGAATAACAGTATCAAATGGTTGAAGAAAAGTATTAAAACTTAGATACAAAAATGTCAAATTTCTAAAGTTGAGTATTAAATGATATGAGCTGATAATTGTAATTGGTGAGGAAACTTTCATTCATTGCTGTAAAATAAGGAAAAATTAGTGTAAAATCCTGTAATAATAGTGTCAAATAGCTAATGAGAAATGTTTAAAATTAGAAGTTTCACTCTCAATTTTTGACACTCCTCATCAACTATTTAATATTGTCATTCTAGAACTTGACACTAATTTTCTTCCATTTTACACCGAAAAATGAAATTTTACTCATTGATTACAATTGTCTGCTTATATTATTTAACACTTAACTTCATAAATTTAATAATCTTACTCTTAGGTTTTAATATTCTTCTTTAGTCATTTGACACTGTCATTCCATGAAGGCATTTAGGTAATTTAATAATCAAAATTTTGTTAAGTTTAAAAAGAAATAGGGACATCACAAAGAAAAATGTGGAAAAAAAAACTAAGGAATATAAGAGAGCGAGAAAGAGAGAAACATTGGCCAAAATTTAATTAGAAAATAAAGAATGTGAGGAGAAAATGAACAAGGAATAAAAATAAGAAGAAAATAAACAAAATAAATGAAAGCAATGATAAAAAAGATACATGTACAGATTTAGTGGATTTAGTTTAAAGATTTAGTGGGTCAAAAATTTTGAAGATTATAGGAGCACCATCTCAAGTTTTCACACTATATGCTTATAATTTGTGCCAAGTTGAGGTTGGTAAATTTAATGGGTGCAAAATGTGGAAGTCTATGGGGGTATAGTCTCAAATTTTTACAGTACATACTTATAATTTTTGCCAAGTTGAGAGGGTATATACTCACTCTCAAGACAATGTAAGTGCGTCAAAATGAGTTTTTATCTCTTAAATAAATGATTAGTGCTTTAATTTCTAACATGTGTATATGAAAACAAATCTAATTAAAGGGTTTGCATACCCTTTATTCTCTTCATAGAGATTAATTCTTGTTGTAGATAAAAGATACTCCTTGAGAGAGATTAGTTTTTAATTTGTTAACCAAATTGATGTTTCATTACCAATTTAAATCGATGTGGGTAGTAATTTGGGGATTTGATTCATTACCCTTATGTATGAAATAAACCAAGTTGGGGATTTATTCTTTGGTCTCTCTCTACCTTGAAAAAGATTAGTTTTTGCTATTAATGAGAGATCCTCTTAATCGACCACCCAAAAAAAATTGACGTTTCAGTTGAAAGGGAAACAAAACGGGCACAATATAACACAAGATATCATATTTTAGAGATTGAAGTTAATGTTGTTGTATCAGTGCTTACAAGAAAGGAACAATTAGCCACATGACACAACAGCAGAAGTTCACATTTAAACAAGATATGGTGAGAATTGGAAACTAATGTTTGTCTGGGAAATATTAATTATCTTATACTTGTTAAGTATAAAATATTTTTAAAAATAATAAAAATTATATGAAAGGCATAAACTATTTTCAATTAGGGATGTTGAAACGTATAATAACTAAAAAACAAATAATTTTTATTTGGCAAAATTAATTAAACCCTTTTAAAATAAATTTTCCTTATTCTCTTCAACTTCATCGGAGAAAAAAGAGTTGGTGGGAAATTCCTAGCCCAATACCAACATTCCGTTTCGAACCGGAAGGAAAAAAGTTAGCCCATCTTAGTACTGGGCTTTGGCTCATTAGAAAACTAGATATCATACAATAGAATATACATATATACTATAAAATTTGTAACAAAAAAAAAAAATATATATATATATATATTGTAAAATTTAACTCATTAAATATGTTTTGAAAAGAAACACCTACACAAGGAAGCAAAACATCAATTAATGATAAAATGAACAAAGGATGGAAAAAGGAAAAAATGGTTTAATATCCTTAATTTTGAAAGGAAGCTTAGCTAACCGTGTTAGAATGAAGCTAATGATTTGGATTTAAAAATGATTTATTATGTTTTTCGGCCAAAAAATGATTTATTATGTTATTCATTCAGAAAAAATAAAAGGTAACAGCCTAAAAGGTACAGACCATTTTGGCATTACATTACATTTTAAAATTATCCATGTAGCTACACATTGCAAAAGTGATCAAGTAATTGATCAGCAGCTTTATAATGACGTGCCACTTTCTTTATAAAGTTTTCTTGATGAACCTTAACCATGCCATGAAATCAAGTATTGGAAACAATTAGCCTACATTAATGATCAAAGAGATCACACTAGAAATATCTTTTGATGGCACTCAATAATTAGTAATTAAAAAAAGATAATAAAAATAAAGTGGAAATCTTTATTCGCGATTTTAGAAATAACGTAACAAAGATTAGACTTTTGTGAACTATTATTGAAAGAACCGCCAAAAAAACAAAACAAATTCGTTGGCAAAGGTTCTTTGTTGGCGGTGATTTCTGACACAACCAACAAAGGCTCTAATAACATTTTTCAAAAATTGTTCATAAGACAAAAAGAAAACATATTTCAAAAGTAGCACAAGCACATATTAATATTTATAGCCGTCTCCTTCTCACTTCCTTTTCTCGTTGCAGTCTTCAACCACCCTGCCTCTCTCTCTTTGTCACGTCTTTTTCCTCTTTCCCAAAACTTTTTTCTCTTTATCTCAGCCACTCGTGCTTCTCTGTCACACGTTTTTTTCTGATCCTCCTCTTCGAAATGAGCAAATCTGGTCCTTTGGTGTATTGTAAACCAATGGAGTTGCCACAATAGTCACATGGCCTTTGAGCTTGTGTTGCTTCATCTTTATCCAAAGGATGGGGGTACTTCCCCCGCGCCCCTCTCCTCCCTTCTTTGTCTCTCTCTTTTCTGTCCGCCATCATGGAGACAAAGTCGAACGTCGTCTTGCCTACCTGCAACGTAACTCAATCTCAATCTTTGCATGTTTTCTGTTGAGATTGATGAAGAAATCTCGCCGGTGAAGTCCGATGGAGCCCAAGCAAGAAAACGAAATTCCAAATAAATCCTTCATGGGCCGGGTTGTATCACCCACTTTTGTTAACTATTGGGTCCAATGAGTCATTCCCAATACATGTACTCACCTTTCATCATGATGTTTCAGTTTCAGTCATCTTATCTCTGTACGCTCGTTCTGGTACGCTCGTCAACTTCTATTTGTCACTCTCTGTAATTGTCAATCATCATCATCATGAATAAGATTTCCAGCTCTCCTTCACCCACAACAATCTTTTTTCTTCCCTATTTTCTCAATCTATCTGCAATTTCATACATTATACTTTTTCATTAATAAGTAAGGATAAGGATTGAGGATTAAGGATTAAAAGATAAGGGTTAGGATTATTCAACTACATCATCAAACTCACAATTGAACATCCACAATCCAAAATATGAGAACGAAGCATTCGTCGCAATGTCATGCGTTCACCGTTGTAGCCGTATTAGTGATTCTGACAAGTCGGGTCAAAGAGATAAAGGCATCAGATTTCAGGATCATCGAAGCCACGGTGGATGACATCCAAAAGGCTTTTGCAGAGAACAAGCTCACCTCAACACAGCTGGTGGACTTCTACTTGGAGAGGATCAGGAGCTTCAATCCCATACTTCGCAGCGTACTGGAGTTGAACCCGGACGCCAGAGCTCAAGCTGAGGAGGCCGATCGGGAGAGGAGGGATCAGGTGGGTGAGTCCTCACGGGGACCACTCCATGGGATACCGGTGCTGCTCAAGGACAGCATTGCCACCAACGACAAGCTCAACACCACCGCTGGGTCCTACGCCTTGGTGGGATCAAAGGTTGCACGTGAGGAGCACGTGGCGGAGAAACTCCGGCGAGCCGGCTCCGTCATCCTGGGCAAAGCGTCTCTCACGGAGTGGTACACCCGTAGGCCTATCAATTGGTGCGCCAGAGGTGGAATTGCTGTGGTCTCTTCTCCTTCCTTTTATCTTCTTCTTCATTCATTGGATTGGTCAGTTCATGAAAATATATATATATATATATGAAATTGATTGTGTGTTTGTGCAGAATCCATACGTAGAACGGGGAAATACATGTGGGTCAAGCTATGGATCAGCAATATCAGTGGCAGCAAACATGGTGGCAGTTTCTCTGGGGACTGAAACCGATGGTTCAATTATCTGTCCAGCTGATCGCAATTCCGTTGTGGGCATCAAACCCACTGTTGGACTCACTAGCAGAGCTGGCGTCATACCTCTTTCTCCCCGTCAAGATTCTATTGGGTAGTCTTTCTTCTTTCGTTTCGAAATATTTTAATTCCGAGATATTCACGTTATGCAACACGCGCATGGCTTGCTTGCCTGGCATGAATTAAAACTTTGAATAGATGTTTAGTTGAAATGAATGTGTACATGTAGGACAGGCCAATATGCAGAACAGTGTCAGATGCGGTTCATGTACTTGATGTGATTGTTGGGTTTGATCCCAGAGATGAAGCAACCCATTCTGCAGCAAAGTATATACCTCCAGGTGGTTACAAGCGATTCCTCAGTAAGGAAGGTCTCAGAGGAAAGAGACTGGGAATTGTGAGGAATCCATTTTCCCACCCCTATAATGGATCCCTTGCTATTTCTGTCTTTGAACATCATCTCAACACCTTGAGGTAACACTACAATCAATTATACTTCATTCATCTGCTAAGCTTCATAGCCAGATATATATATTATTATTATTATGGATTTTACATTGCGTGTGATTTGTGCATAATGAAGGGCAAGGGGTGCAACTGTGATGGATAATTTAGAAATACCCAATATCAGCATCATTCAAAATCCTTCCGAAAGTGGTGAATTGGTAGTTTTTTTAGCAGAATTGAATTTGTCATTCAAAAAATATCTGAAGGAGCTCATTTCTTCTCCCGTTAGGTCAGTGGCTGACGTTATTCAATTCAACATCGATCACCCTGATCTGGTAATTAAGCATCGTTATCACAAGAAAATAAAATTGTCATGGGTTTCTATGATATTCAGTGCTTGAAAGCTATTTAGATATTCTCATTAATTTCATAACATTTATATTTACCTTCAATCATTTTTTGGCCACAGCAACCTTCATATAAAAGATTCACACGTATGTTTGACTTATATAGTAGTAATGTGTTTGAACTTCTTGTTGTAGGAAAAGACAAAGGAGTACGGGCAGGAACTGTTTATTGAATCAGAGAGGACGAGTGGGTTTGGGGAAGAGGAGAAAGAGGCAGTGAAGAGGTTGGATGAGTTATCAATAGAAGGGTTTGAGAAGGTAATGAAGGAGAATAAATTGGATGGGTTGGTAACCTTAGGATCAGATGCTGCTTCAATGCTGGCAATTGGAGGCTATCCTGCAATCACTGTACCAGCTGGGTACGATCACTCTGGAATGCCTTTTGGGATCTGTTTTGGTGGCTTAAGGGGAACTGAACCAAAATTGATTGAGATTGCTTTTGACTTTGAGCAATCCGCTCTGGCAAGGAAGCCTCCTCCTCTCCATTTGCCTCTCTTTAATTTACTTGGTTAATTGGACCCCTTTAGAGTCCCTCTTGTATATATGTTTTGCGAATTTAGTTTTTGGGAAAATTGCAAGGACAAGAAAAATAATTAAATCTTATCCATCTGTGTCCATTCCATTTGAAGTATTACTCAGTATAAAATATTAAATCTATAATAAATTATATCATTCACAAGTAATAAATAGTATAATTAATTCATATTTAGCTAAATTGTTTGTTTTTAGAGTTAACCTCAATGTTTGATGGTTGTGCATTGGTAGAGGTAGGGGACTACTTGTTTTAAGAATTAATTGAATTTTTAATTATTGAATCAAGTCAATTTGTATGGTAATATCGATACAAAATTTTCAATTATATATATAAAAGCATTGTTGTTATTTTTTTTTTATAATTTTTAATAACATAACCGATATATTATTTTATAAATAAATATATTTTCATACAAAAAAATTTAATTAAATAAGGTAGTAACTTCATATAACTATAATAACTAGCATATGAACTGTATAATGTACGGGGTTTGAATTTGCTGATGGGAACGATTGCATGCGTTACCCACAACAAAAGTTTACGTTTGAACAAGATATGATGTAAACAGCTTGGGAAATATTAATGATCTTATAATTTTAAATATACTATCATTTTTTAAGAAAAAATATTAAGAATTATATGGAGAGCATCAACTATGTTCAACCTGGTGTATTCAAACTAATGAAAACTAAAAATCAAATAATTTTTCATTTTTTTAAACTAATTAAGTTGTTTTAGAACTTAAAATCGAATCATTGAAAATATTAGGTATCGCTGAATTTTTTTTTTTGGGTGAATGGTATCGTTGAATATTATTATTATTATTATTATTATTATTATTGAGAGTGTAGACACATTAAAATAATCTTTTTATGGAATTTTGAACATAAAGCCTTTCTTTAAAAAAAAAAAGCCATTGCACGGCATTTTTTATTTTTAGATTGAAATATCTCTTACTAACAATGAGAATTAATCTTCCTCGACGACCAACTGAGGGTAAAGGGCTCTTGCACCTGAGCCCAATCCACCTGTAAGATGCTACCCCTGGATCCTGAAGGAAAGGCCCATCCGCAAACTTGATATGACTCTTTTTTAGAATGGGAAACTTTATGTTAATTCTTTCGAACAACAATTGTTTTTCGGCCAGATTTCTTTCGAGCCCCATGAAAACGACGTACTAGCTACATCCTCCGTCGCAAAGTATTTGTTCCCGCCTTTGACTTTCTTCTTTCTCTCAAAATCTACATTCTCAATAGATAAAACATCGGATGGAATTGGCGAATTTGACCTAGGAACTAGTGTAAAATTTGGTCGCGAAGAATAGTAATCCCACAAATCACAAAACAGGTGAAAACAGATCCAGAATCGATCAAACTACGTAAACCTGTCTGAAACTAATTTGAATTTGTAAAATTTTTTTAAAATATTTTTAGTTTTAATATAAAATAACATTATTTTTAATATTAAATAATATTATTTTTATATAAATTTTTTATTTTAACATTATAATATTATATAAATATTATTATGATACATAATTATTAATAATGATAAATTTACTTAACAAATAATATGAAAATAGAATATTAATTAATTATTTTATATTTAAAATATAATTATAAATAAATATTAACTTATTTATATTTTAATATTAGGTTATGAAATTTATTAATTATATTTTTAATAATATATATAATATAAAATATAAAATTATTAATTTTATTATTACTAATTTAATTATAATTAAACTATTGAGTTTTGAAAATCATTTTAAAGATTGGCCTAATTTTTAATACCTTGCACATTATTTAACTACATCTTCAAACTCAAATCACAGTAAAATTAAAGAGCATGAGAATGACTAATTATTTTTTATTATTTTTGGCTTTGCTTCTCGTTTGTTTTCATTGTATAGCTCTCTTTTGTTTGCTCCCCACTACATATTTCTGATTTTCAATTGAAATAGATCCACATTTCCCAAAAAAAAAAAAAGAATATGAGACTAAAGCATTCTTCTTCACCATCTCTGGCGTTCGCTATTGTAGTCATAGCAGTGATTTTGACGGGATGGGTCAAAGAGATCAAGGGCTTAGATTTCACGGTCAGCAAAGCTGCCATAGATGACATCCAGAAGGCTTTTATAGAGAAAAAGCTCACCTTAACTCAGCTGGTTGACTTCTACTTAGACAGGATCAGGAGGTTTAATCCCATACTTTGTAGCGTGCTGGAAGTGAATCCGGACGCCAGAGCTCAAGTGGAGGAAGCCGATCAATAGAGGAGGGATCAGGTGGGTGAGTCCTCACGGGGACCACTCCATGGGAAACCGGTGCTGCTCAAGGACAGCATTGCCACCAACGACAAGCTCAACAATATCACTGGGTCCTACGCCTTGGTGGGATCAAAGGTTGCATGTGAGGCGCACGTGGTGGAGAAACTCCGGCGAGCTGACGCCGTCATTCTGGGCAAAGCTTCTCTCACGAAGTGGTACGACGCTCGCTCCCTCAGTACTATGCCTTCTAATTGGTGCGCCAGAGGTGGACTTGATAGGAACTGTGAATAGGAGAAGAAATAATCTACTAATCTCTCTATAAGCAACAATCTCACTTTTAGAAAAATTAATAACCAAGGAAAATTTTTAATGGAAAAATAACTTTGAATTAATTTCTTCATATTCAAAGTGCATACATGACCCCATATTTATTAACATCAAAATAACTAATGACTCTTAAAAATAAGAAATCACTACCTATAACTCCTATTCTAATGATAACTGACTAACTAACAGACCTAAAATAATAATTAGAATAAATAAAATATTTTCTCTGTTACGTTATATAGTATACTATTATAGAAAATTCATGTTTTAAAATATAGTGCATTGTGCAGATTACATGATATTTTTTTGTTGTCTTTTCAGTATTGCTCCTAATAAGTAAATTCATATATTCTACGGTTACCAATGCATTTAATGAAAATTCTCTAATGGTTTGGTCAAACCATAAATGAATGTAGGAGAATTTCTCTCAAAATCTCTACTCTTCACAATTACCAATTACCCATCGAAACTCAGAAAAAAGAATAAAAGAGAGAATAACTATAATTTATTAATGTATGAAGTATTATTAAATAAGAATAATTTAAAAAATAATAAAAAAAATTTCGTTTACTAATCATTATCTTCGTATATGTGAAATAGTTAAAAGTGCACTATAAATTAAAATGGAGGGAGTACTTGATATATCCTTAAATTCAGGATTCCACCATCCCTAAACTTAAGCCACAAGGCCCATGACTCAAAACAAATTGGAACAGATTGAATAAATGAAATAATCAACAAATAAAATTAGAGAACAACTAGACTTGTTACTCGGTATGTGTCTTCCTACATGCACATGCACAAGTGATTAGAGGCTTATCAGGACTTGCTCGGGTCTCTTCTCTTTCCTTTTCTCTTTTTCCTTCTGCATTTATTATTAGATTGGATGGTTCACACACACACATATATATAATGCATTGAGATGAAATTTGAAATATTTAGTTAAAAAAAATCTCCATTTCTAGATAAAAAAAATATATTATTTTATTTCACTTTTCTTAACTGAAGTTGCATCATAAACTTGTTATTAATTTAATATGCTATTTTTGTTGAAGCACCTGTCAATGAGGGTCAAACCTAGAAGCTGACTTTGCCACATCATACATCTTCATGCTGAGTCACTAAACCATTACAAGCTTTGCTATGCTGTGTCGGTTTACACAGCTCTTGTATTTGTTCTTATCCTTTCAAATATTCTAGAGATGCACCTATGTTAGTATAAACTGTAAAGCTGATTCTTTGAATCAATCGATACAAAAACCCAATTCACTACTGTTCATTCTTGTCTTTTCTCTTGGCTTTAATCTCTTAAATTTTAGAGAATTGAATGTTCAACCGGGATTAGAACCCTACCATGCGAACTCGAGTGGGTTGATATTGATTTATTGAGGTAACCTGTTATGAATTTTACATTATTAATTTGAATATTGATATCGATAAGAAGTTGATCCGTGTTTGTGCAGAATCCTTATGTAGAATGGGGGTTTACATGTGGATCAAGCTATGGATCAGCAATATCAGTGGCAGCAAACGTGGTTGCTGTTTCTCTGGGGACTGAAACCGATGGTTCAATTATCTGTCCAGCTGATCGCAACTCCGTTGTGGGCATCAAACCCACCGTTGGACTCACCAGCAGAGCAGGTGTTATTCCAGTTTCATCTCGTCAAGATTCTATTGGGTAATCTTTCTCTTCAAGCTTGAACATTAAGCTGAAGTTGCATCATAAACTACAATGATAAATTGGTCATGAAAACTCTAGATATTATATGCTCTAGATCTTCTTATCAAAAGAAAAATATGAGCTATTAAATGAACATCATTATTAATTTCCAGGGAAAACTATATGGAAAGCGTTTGTACTTCTCCTTAATTACAATTTGTATGTGTAAACACTTTACTCTTAAATTATTACCCTTAAGTACAACTGTTATATATTTGCTGGACAAATATTTATGAGTTACCAATTGCGACGTGATACCTTATTAAATAATGCAAAATTTATCATGCTAGTAAGAATTATAATCCTAATCGAATAGGGGGAAAAACTAATTTCACAGAAAATGTCCACAAAAGTTTCGATGTTTTTTGTGGTGGATGCAATATGTATAATTAAATATTATATGGATAGACCATGACACCCTGTAAAAGCTTTGTATAGCTTCTTGGATTTCTCCATAAAAAAAAGTATGACTACTAATAGCTCCGACAAATATATATATATATATAATTATTCACTTTTCATCATACTTTAACTCAGAGTTATAGTCCATTGTCTGCTATAATTATATTTTGAGAGGATTATATGTAATTTTTTCAAAATTTTTAAATTCAACATGCACATGGCTGCTTTCTTGCCTCGTTTGAATCGAAACTTTGAATAGATGTTTGATTGGAATGAATGTGTGTCTGACAGGGCAATATGCAGAACAGTATCAGATGCAGTTCATGTGCTTGATGTGATTGTTGGGTTTGATCCCACAGATGAAGCAACCCATTCTGCAGCACAGTATATACCTCAAGATGGTTACAAGCAATTCCTCAAAAAGGAAGGACTCAAAGGAAAGAGACTGGGAGTTGTGAGGAATCCATTTTCCCACCCTTATAATGGATCCCTTGTTATTTCTGACTTTCAACATCATCTCAACACCTTGAGGTAACACTACAATCAATTATACTTCATTCATCTGCTCAGCTTCATAGCCAGATTAATTCTTGTTATTATGGATATTACATTGTGTGTTTTGTGCATATTGAAGGGCAAGGGGTGCAACTGTGGTGGACAATTTAGAAATACCCAATATCAGCATCATTCAAAATCCATTCGAAAGTAGTGAGACAGTAGCAATGCTAGCAGAATTCAAGCTGTCCATCAACAATTACTTGAAGGACCTTATTTCCTCTCCTGTTAGGTCACTGGCTGACATTATTCAATTCAACATTGATCACCCTGATCTGGTAAGTATCAATATCATGAGATCTTAGGTTTCTCTTACACTCAATGCACGAAAATATTTAGATACACTCAGTTTATATAAAGCTTGTACCTTGTATCAATCCTCTCATAGCCACATTATTCCCATGATTGGCCTTATAGAACATCAAGTTGTCATCTACAAAGAATATATAGGTGATTCCCTCTAGGAGTTTGATGAAAATGTTCTTCATCTATTCCTTTTACAAAACAGAAAAGGACATGGTATAAATACATTTCATTATCAGCTTTACCCAAGTAGGATGGAAACAAAGCTTGAGCATTTTGGCCTAAACACCGGGCTTACTACAATTGGATTAATTGTATCTACGTGCAGTCCAGACACTGATGACAATCTATTACCACTAGGAATTTTTCGGATCTTGCACTAAGAATCACACGTATGTTTGACTTGGCAGTAACTGATGAACTGTATTTGAACTTGTAGGAAAAGACAGATGAGTACGGACAGCAAATGTTTATTGCATCAGAGATGACAAGTGGGTTTGGTGAAGAGGAGATAGAAGCAGTGAAGAGGATGAATGAGTTATCAAGAGAAGGGTTTGAGAAGGTAATGAAAGAGAATGAATTGGATGGGTTGGTAACGTTAGGATCAGATGCTGCTTCAATGCTAGCAATTGGAGGGTATCCTGCTATCACTGTCCCAGCTGGGTATGACCAATCTAGAATGCCTTTTGGGATTTGTTTTGGAGGCTTAAATGGAACAGAACCAAAACTTATTGAGATTGCTTTTGACTTTGAGTAATCCACTAAGGCAAGGAAGCCTCCTCCCTCTTCATTTGCCTCTCTCTAATTTACTAATTTGAGATGTTGAATGATGTATGTTTTGTTAATTTAAGTTTTAGGAAAACTGTAAAGGAAAAAAAAAAGTTGAACCTTTGATCACTGGTCAATAAGATGTGATGTTGTTCACGAAGAGCTGTAGCAAATCGTTGCTCCAGGTGCTTTAATCCATTGGACACACCTATCAGTCCCCGTTACCTGATTCATTGAAACCTTGAAACAGTGCTGTTGTGCTGTTTCTTTGTTTCATGCTTGAATTCTTTTTTTTTTTTTTGTTTAATGTAGAATTAAATATTGACCGTCTGCACAATCTAATATTGGAGTCCATTGTATGGGAAGACTCAAAAACTGTGATCTCCAATCAGTGTTGATTATTAGTATAACATATAAAATTAATAACATTTTACATTGTTTATAACTCATGAATAATATAATGTTGTTTTTTTTTTTTGCATAATAAAATGTATCTAAGTATCTAACCAAATTGAACAGGTACATGGAGAATAAAATGCATAACTTGTGTTTGTTTTCAAAGTTGCCATCAAAATTTGATGGTTAAATTTGATGGTTGTGCATGTGGCAAAGTGGTCCGTGTACTGTTATGAATCACCAATTGATTTAAATTAATTGAATTTTAAATTATCAAATCAAGTCAATTCATAAACTAACATCTTTATATAACGCTTAATACACACACGCTGCTTCCAAATTTTTTCAATCAAAATATGTGTATTTTGGTAAAAAAAAAGTATCATAATATATGGATAATTGGAGGGTTTGAGAAGGTAATGAAGGAGAATGAATTGGATGGGTTGGTAACCTTAGGATCAGATGCTGCTTCAATGCTGGCAATTGGAGGGTATCCCGCTATCACTGTCCCAGCTGGGTACGATCACTATGGAATGCCTTTTGGGATCTGTCTTGTTGGCTTAAAGGGAACTGAACCAAAATTGATTGAGATTGCTTATGACTTTGAGCAATTCACTCTGGCAAGGAAGCCTGCTCCCTCATTATTTGCCACTCTTTAATTTACTTACTTGGACCCCGCCTTTAGAGTCCGTCTTGTACATATGTTTTGTTAATTTAGTTTTTGGGAAATTATTGTAAGGAAAAGAAAAATAATTAAATCTTATCCATCCGCGTGTGATGTGGACATCCATTCCATTTGAAGTATCAATCATTATAAAATATTAAATCTATAATAAATTATATCAGTCACAAGTCATCAATATTATCATTTATATTTAGCTAAATTATTTGTTTTTATAGTTACCCTCAATGTTTGATGGTTGTGCATTGGCAGCAATAAGGGGACTACTTGTTTCAAGAATTAATTAAATTTTTAATTATTGAATCAAGTTAATTTGTCTGCTAATATCGATATAAAATTTTCAATTATATATATAAACTTTGTTGTTAATTTTTTTATAATTTTTAATACCATAACCGATATATTATTTTATAAATAAATATATTTTCATACAAAAAATTTAATTAAATAAGGCAGTAACTTCATATAACTATAATAACTAGCATATGAACTGTGTAATGTACGGGATTTGAATTTGCTTATGGGAACGATTAAGGCCTGTTTGGATTCACTACTCCAGCCTTGATTTGGGGTCAAAATCAAGGTTAATAAAGAATTGGGTATGTTTGGTATATTTTGGCTTTTGTGTTTGAGAATGGGTTTGGGTGCAAAATAGAGGTTTTGAAGAAGCAGTATGAGTATGATGACAGCTTTTCGGTTATGATTCTTCATTTTTATCTATATTTATTTTAAAATCAGATAAAAATGGACTAATAAACATGAGAAAAAATAGAAAAATTAAGAAAATAAAATTTTCATAAAATTTATCCTATCTATTGACCAAAATGTTTCTTCAAAATTTTAATTTTCATAGATAATGACCTGGAAGAAAATATTATATCAGATATATTATGTTCTCAATTAAATAAATGCAGATTAAATTTTAGTCCAGAAAATTAAATTAATCATTGGATAGAGTTTAAGCTCAATTTAGAGAAAAATTATGAGTTTTGTCAAAATCAATTTTCAAATAAATCATCCAAACATAAATACGTTAGTCCAAAACTAATTTTTATCATAATTACGTTACAAAACCAATTCTATTAAAACTCATTTTTAACTAACTGAGAACCAAACGGACCCTAAGAGGCATGCGCTACCTGCAACAAAAGTTTACGTTTGAACAAGATATGATGTAAACATCTCGGAAAATATTAATTATCTTATAATTTTAAATATACTATATTTTTTAAGAAAAAATATTAAGAATTATATGGAGAGCATCACCTATGTTCAATTAGGAGTATTCAAACTAATGAAACTAAAATAAAATAATTTTTCATTTTTTTATTAAGAATTATATGGAGAGCATCACCTATGTTTTTATATTAATTTTAACTTAAAATCGAAACATTGAAATTATTTGGTATCATTGAATATTATTATTATTATTGTTGTTGTTGTGGTTGTTGTCGATGAGAGTGTAGACAGTTTGAAATAATCTATTTATGGAATTTTGAACATAAAGCCTTTCTTTTTTTGTTAAAAAAACCATTATCCAGGTTTTAACTTTTTCTTCAGCTGAGAAAAGGCTTTAACTTGAGACAACAGTGGCTAGGAAACTCTAAGCCCAATCCATCAGTAACATGCTCCCCAAATCCTGAAGGAAAGGCCCATTGGCAAACTTGATATGATTCTTTTTTGAATGGGAAACTTGATATAATAATTCTTTCGTACCCCATGAAAGCGACGTACTGGCCACATCCTTCGACGGAAAATATCCGTTTCCGCCTTTGACTTTCTTCTTTCCCCAAAATCTATAGAGATTATTCAACTCCATCTTCAAACTCAAATCACAGAAAAATTAAAAAACACGAGAATGAAGCATTCTTCTTCACCGTCTCTGGTGTTCGCCGTTGTAGTCATACTAGTGATTCTGACAGGATGGGTCAAACAGATCAAGAGCTCAGATTTCACAGTCAGCGAAGCTACCATAGATGACATCCAGAAGGCTTTTGCAGAGAACAAGCTCACCTCAACACAGCTGGTTGATTTCTACTTGGAGAGGATCAGGAGGTTTAATCCCATCCTTCGCAGCGTACTGGAAGTGAATCCGGACGCCAGAGCTCAAGCGGAGGAGGCTGATCGGCAGAGGAGGGATCGGGTGGGTGAGTCCTCACGGGGACCACTCCATGGGATACCCGTACTGCTCAAGGACAGCATTGCCACCAACGACAAGCTCAACAACACCGCTGGGTCCTACGCCTTGGTGGGATCAAAGGTTGCACGTGAGGCGCACGTGGTGGAGAAACTCCGGCGAGCCGGGGCCGTCATTCTAGGCAAAGCTTCTCTTTCCGAGTGGTACGGCACTCGCTCCTTCGTCATGCCTCTTAATTGGTGCGCTAGGGGTGGACTTGCTCAGGTCTCTTCTCTTTCCTTTTCTCTTTTTTCTTCTGCATTTTCATTGGATTGGATGGTTCATGTATATTATATATATATATATATATATTGAAATGAAATTTAAAATATTCAGTTCAGAAAAAAAAAATTAAAATAGTATATATTTTTTATCTGGAAATGGAGATTTTTATTTTGGCGGAATACTGGAAGTATTCATTTCTTTAGATTTAGAGAAATGAATATGCAACATTAAGGGATTAGAATCCTACTATGCCAACTCAACCCGAGTTGGTTGATATTGATTTATTGGGTTAACTTGTTATAAATTTTATATTATTAATTTGAATATTGATATCGATATGACGTTGATCCGTGTTTGTGCAGAATCCTTATGTAGAATGGGGGTTTACATGTGGATCAAGCTATGGATCAGCAATATCAGTGGCAGCAAACATGGTTGCTGTTTCTCTGGGGACTGAAACCGATGGTTCAATTATCTGTCCAGCTGATCGCAACTCCGTTGTGGGCATCAAACCCACCGTAGGACTCACTAGCAGAGCAGGTGTTATTCCAGTTTCACCTCGTCAAGATTCTATTGGGTAATCTTTCTCTTCAAGCTTAAACATTAAACTGAAGTTGCATCATAAACTTCAAAATTTGTTTCTCACATGTTCTGTCCTTTTCCTTTTATGACAAAGGGCTTCTCGAAATTGAAATGCGGGAAATCAAAAGAGCAGACGACAAAGATAAATTGGTCATGAAAACTTTAGTTATATGCTCTAGACCTTCTAATCAAAAGAAAAATATGAGCTATTAAATGAACATCATTATTAATTTCCAGGGAAAACTATATGGAAAGCGTTTGTACTTCTCCTTAATTACAATTTGTACATGTAAACACTGTACTCTTAAATTATTACCCTTAAGTACAACTGTTATATATTTGCTGGACAAATATTTATGAGTTACCAATTGCGACGTGATACCTTATTAAATAATGCAAAATTTATCATGTTAGTAAGAATTATAATCCTGATCGAATAGGGGAAAAAAACTAATTTCACAGAAAATGTCCACAAAAGTTTCAATGTTTTTTGTGGTGGATGCAATCTATATAATTAAATATTATATGAATAGACCTTGACACCCTGTAAAAGCTTTGTATAGCTTCTTTTATTTCTCCATAAAAAAAGTATGATTAATAGTAGCTCCAACAAATATATATATATATAAATTATTCACTTTTCATGATACTTTAACTCAGAGTTATAGTCCATTGTAAACTTTGTCTACTCTAATTATAATTTGAGAGGATTATATGTAATTTTTTCAATTTGTCTTTTAATTCCAAGACCTTCACAATATGCAACATGCACTAAACTTAACTGCGATGGCTCCTCCAAGAATGATGGAAGTCTCTCTGGCTGGGGGGTGGGGGGGGGGGGGTTGTTGTTATTAGAAACTCTTCAGGCTACTTCAAATTTCTGGGGTCGTGTTCTGCAGAAAGGTGGAGATTTGGGGAGTTTTTGAAGGTTTACAAATAGCATGGCGATTGGGACATGAAAGAGTTGAAGTTAATGTTGATACCCTCAGTGTCGTTAATCTTCTGTGTGGTAATAGTAGTGACACGACTGATAGCCTAGTGTTGGGAACGAAGGCAATTCTACAACGTAATTGGGAGGTTAAAATCTCTCATATCAGTAGAGATTCTAATCGGCTTGCTGATAGAATGGCCTGTATGAGTGTTCAGTTGCAAAAATCTGAACCTCTTCTCCTTGATGCTCCTGATGAAATTGGAGACCTTGTGCTTCTTGATGCTATGGGATGTCCATCCCCTGACCCTTTGTAATTAGTGTAATTTCTCTGTTTACCAAAAAAAAAAAAAAAAAATGCAAATGGCTGCTTGCTTGCCAGGTTTGAATTGAAACTTTGAATAGATGTTTGATTGGAATGGGATGTGTGTCTGACAGGCCAATATGCAGAACAGTGTCAGATGCAGTTCATGTGCTTGATGTGATTGTTGGGTTTGATCCCACAGATGAAGCAGCCCATTCTGCAGCACAGTATATACCTCTACGTGGTTACAATCAATTCCTCAAACAGGAAGGACTCAAAGGAAAGAGAATAGGCGTTGTCAAGGATCCATTTTCTGATGCCTATAATGGATCCCTTGCCATTTCTGTCTTTGAACATCATCTCAACACCTTGAGGTAACCATACAATCAATTATACTTATACTTCATTCATCTGTTCAGCTTCATAGCCAGATTAATTCTTATTTTTATGGATATTACATTGTGTGTTTTGTGCATGTTGAAGGGCAAGGGGTGCAACTGTGGTAGACAATCTAGAAATACCCAATATCAGCATCATTCAAAATCCATTTGAAAGTGGTGAAACAGTAGCAATGTTAGCAGAATTCAAGCTGTCCATCAGCAATTATTTGAAGGACCTTATTTCCTCTCCTGTTAGGTCACTGGCTGACATTATTCAATTCAACATCGATCACCCTGATCTGGTAAGTATCAATATCATGAGATCTTGGGTTTCTCGTACATTCAATGCATGAAAATATTTAGATATACTCAGTATATATGAAGCTTGTACCTTGTATCAATCCTCTCATAGCTACATTATTCCCATGATTGGCCTCACCGAACATCAAGTTGTCGTCTACAAAGAATAGGTGATTCCCTCTAGGAGTTTGATGAAAATGTTCTTGATCTATTCCTTTTACAAAACAGAAAAGGATATAGTAGAAATACATTTCATTATCAGCTTTACCCAAGCAGGATGAAAACCAAGCTTGAGCATTATTGCCTCCAGTAAAAGGACTAGAGAAGGTGAAATATTAAACACCGGACTCACTACGATTCAATAATTGTACCTACGTCCAGTCATGACAATCTATCAGTAGTATGAATTTTTTGGGTGTTACACTAAGAATCACAAATACGTTTGACTTGGCAGTAATTGATGAACTGTATTTGAACTTGTAGGAAAAGACAAATGAGTACGGACAGGACTTATTTGTTGCATCAGAGATGACAAGTGGGTTTGGTGAAGAGGAGATAGAAGCAGTGAAGAGGATGAATGAGTTATCAGAAGAAGGGTTTGAGAAGGTAATGAAAGAGAACGAATTGGATGGGTTGGTCACATTAGGATCAGATGCTGCTTCAATGCTGGCAATTGGAGGGTATCCTGCAATCACTGTACCAGCTGGGTATGACCAATCTGGAATGCCTTTTGGAATTTGTTTTGGTGGGTTAAAGGGAACTGAACCAAAATTGATTGAGATTGCTTTTGACTTTGAGCAATCCACTAAGGCAAGGAAGCCTCCTCCCTCTTCATTTGCCTCTCTCTAATTTACTAATTCGAGACCTTGAATGATGTATGTTTTGTTAATTTAGATTTTAGGAAAATTGTAGAGAGAAAAAAAGAAATTGAACCGTTGATCACTGGTCAATAAGATACAAGAGCTGTAGCAGATCGTTGCTTCAGGTTCTTAATCCATTGGACACACCTATCAGTCCCCGTTACCTGATTCATTGAAACCTTGAAACATTGCTGTTTCATGCTTGAACTTTTTTGTTTAATGTAAAATTAAATATTGACCACCCGCACAATCTAGGAGTCCATTCTATTGGAAGACTCAAACACTGCCATCTCCAATCAGTATTAATTAGTGTAACAAATGAAATCAGTAACATTTTACATTGTATATAACTCATGCATAATATGATTTGTTTTTTATATTCCATGTAATGCATTGGTATAATGTATCTAATTAAATTGAACATGTACATGGAGAAAGTAAAACGCTTAACTTGTATTTGTTTTCGGAGGTTGCCATCAAAATTTGATGGTCGTGCCTTGGCAGGATGGTCCGTATACTGTTTTGAATCACCCATTGATTTAAATTAATTGAATTTTAAATTATTAAATCAAGTCAATTCATACACACACGTTGCTTCTAAATTTTTTTCAATCAAAATATATGTATATTTTGGTAAAAAAAAATCAAAATACATGTATAATTTTTTAAAGTAATAACACAACCCATATATAATTTTACTAATAAATATATGTTTTAATTAAATAAAAAATAATTTTATATGACTATAACTAGCATGTTACCTATAAAATGTACGGATTTGAAATGTGAATACATAATATTTGTAAACAAAAATAAAAGGGTTCATATGATAGACCAACATTAAATTTACAAAAGTTCTACAAGTGTTATAAATATTATCACATTTTTGTTCACGTCCATGACCTCCCAACTCTTGAGATTCAAGAACGCTAAGTATTGTATCTATGAATCAATCATCAAAGATGCTTGGTTATTCATTTTTCATCTTATATTCATGAGTCAAAGTCATGAAGTTGAAGATTTTTCATCAATAATATATTAGGTTGAAAATTATGAAGCACCAATACTTTGAAAAAGTAAATACACCCATATCTGACACACGATATGATACGATACGATACATATATTGTATTTGTACATATATATCCATCCTGTATAATTTTGTACTTATCCATAGTGTTTCAAAATTTGATAATAAAATAGGATTGCTTTGGAATTTTAAGGTAAGACCAAAAAAAGTATCATAAATGTTTGTGAAAATATAATATTTCTGCATTTCTTTTTTAAAATATGTTTCTTTGTCAAGAAGAAAAAATAAAGATTTTATTTGAAAGTTGTTACAAATATTTTATATTTTATTTTAACATTTATATGATAATTTTTAGAATATTTAATACTTCTTTTTTTAATGAGTTGATTTACTGCTTCCATTTCTTTTTATGTATCATTTAAAGTTTTAACATAAAAATTAAGAAATACAATTAATGTATTAAATTTTCTTTTAAATTTCTTCATATACCTTTCAATAAATGAGTAGGTAAAAAAGAGTAATTAATATTATATTTGACTTTCAAAAGAATAAATAAAGGTATAATTGGAAAACTAATTATTAATGTTATGTTCGAATTTGAAAGTAACAGATAAATAGAAATAAAAATTTACTTAAAAAGTGACTATTAAAAAATAGAGGGGTATTAATTATATATATAAATAATTGCCTAAATAATATTATTTGTATATAAATATCTCCTACACCCATATTGTAAAATTTTAAAAATTATTGTATATTATATCTAATATATATATATATATGTACCCATTTCAATATTTTATTGAGACTTAAACCCTTTTGTCAAGGATACATTGATTCTAATGGTAAAAAGAAAAAACAAAAAGGATGCATTGATTCTAGATATTGTACATCCTATATTTGATATAGATACGTTATATCACTCAACTTAGTATTTGATGATTCATGGCTTATAATACTAAGCACGAGTTGGTATTTAATGATTGATGACTTATAATACTAAGTATTTATTATATATATAAAGATAGGTGGAATTAGAGAAAAGTTGTCATGCTACCTAAGCATGAATTGAAAAAATTGGAGAATGATTATAATCTAGCCATTTGGTACATTTGGATAATAATTTATAGTTATTTTATTAATATGGCATTTAATCCCATCTTCTTACCGTTTCATTTATTGGTAATAACATCTTAATGTCAATTAAATGTATGATAACATTTGATATTTCTAATTTATTTCTGTATATTTATACATTTTATATGTGCAGTTCATATTTCTTATTAAATAAATAAAAGTTAAGGCTTGTTAATTATTACCTATTTTCATTAAATGCTTTTGTAATCATTAATTCTATCCAAAAAATAGGATTCTTTATCTATCTATATAAGGAGAGTGGTGATTTACTTAGAATTCACACTACTTGAAAATTATTGTTTTGTTGCTCAACTCTAGTAAGAATACTCAGATTTCTCAGAGTATTAATCTAATTTAACTAATTTATTTTGAATTTAGTTATTTGTTGTTGGCAAATTTTGGTAATCTTCCTTTCTTATCTTTGAATATATAGGATATGGTATTATGACCCCATTCATACTATATATCAGTCAAAATCATCAGGGATGGCTTCTCTATGATGCAATCTATTCATCTGCTTGGTGATATTAGCAATATTGAGTTTGTTACTCAAGATGCCTATGTAATCTGCTATCCCTCTCTTCATATGCATTTATACCAATGATGTTTATTTTCCTGTATTCAATATTAAATTTAAATTATCTTGTGATAGGAGCCATTTTTTTAATCTATTTGATTGAAAAGATATATGCATAGTTTGTTAGAATAGATAAATTATATGTCGTGTCACAATGTCTGCATCTAATTTGTTTATTTTTACATAATATTTATTTGTTTTAACATAGAGTATCAGAATCAAGTCTATCTTATACTTAGAGAAAATGAAAATTGCCAGATTGATACTATTAGAGTTTAACACGATCAGGTAATTTATATTACCAGTATTACTGATGATGTAATATAATTTGCTGCATAGAATGAGATTTGATATTAGTTCAGCCATCAAACGATCAAAGCAAAGGTTCCTAACTGAATTGGATAATACCTCTTTGATTATGGCTCAATCTCTCATCATCATCTATGTCTGATATTACAAATGCTATTTTTTTCATTATGTTTTATTTGTTATAGGTAAAACACTTCAATTATCTGTTTCCTAGCCATCTTCTTTCTGTCATATTAGTATGCATAACTTTGGCAAAAAAATTTTTTTAAATTTTTAGGGTTTAATCAAGGTGGCTCAATAATATCATACAATCTGTCATTTGATTCCGAGAAAGATACAGGATTGGTGTCCCATAATTACTTGTGGAAAGATGAAGAAAATATAAATTTTTGCCAGTACAGAAAATTGTCATTACTTAAACTCATATATCATTATTAAAATTATGTTTATAAAAACAAAATCATTATTAAAGTTATGAAGTATACATTGGATTTCAAAAATATCATCGATTATAAAATATCATAGATTATCCTTAAAGTTAGCTACAATATTGACTTATAATTTTACAGATAAAAAAACAGTAGTCCGCTTTTAAGTGCAATTGATTAAGTGCACAATTTCATCCAATATATAAATATAATTTATATGGTTTTTTATATTTGATCTCCACATGCCAAATCCTATGTCTGAATTTTATAGTTAAGTTATTTCAAATATATAATGCTTTTTCTGTTTAAATTAAATGAAAAAATAATTGACATTAAATGGATATATTAGAATCCACCAAATACAATAGCCAAACTAACTTCAAAATTCAATCTCAATCAGCATAAATATTTTTCAAATTATTAATTGATATTAATGACAATTTTCACACTTCAACGTCAATTTTTTATTTTGAGAACTATGAACACCTCATTACATCAACATCAAAATAAGTATTAATTGGTTAAATTAAGAAATGCATGCCATTTTTGCTATATCCATTAAGTTTTCAAGTTTTTTTTTTCTAATTTCTAATTTCGGTTTGAACTTTATAAACTATGGTATTTGAATGAATGCTATAATTGAGATGGTGAAAAGAACCTTGAGAAGAGTAGTGTTAAAAATTCAGGTATTGAGAATTTATCAAATTAAAATGGATGATAGTTTGTCCATGTTCCGAATTGCATTAAATTAATTTGATTGTAGAAATTAAGTGTGTTGCTTATAATTTTTAACTTCTCTTTCTCTTTCTCTTTTCTTCAAGTTTAGTAAAAGTGAATAATTGTATGATGAATTTATGTTTGCATTCTTAGTGTGGTAAGTCATCATATTAAGATTTTTGTGTGAATAATCAATAGCAATTTTATTATTGAAAATACTGATAATCAACATTGAAAATTACAATTTGTTGATTTAGTGCATTATTCTAACTTATCAATTTTTAATTATTTAGAGATTTTTGTAGTGAACAATTAATTAATAACACTAAATGGAATTTGACCTAAATCCAAATTAAATTGAATCAATTAGTTGATTGGTTTTGTCTAATTTGTTTTTGATATCATATTAATTATAATTATTGCTTTTAATTCAATTATTTGAATTTGAATAATTTAATTATTTTACAAAATCATAATATTTTCAAATTTTTAAAATAGATATGAAATTTTATTTTATTACATACTGTGTTAAATACTCCTTTCAATTAAAAATATAAATCCTATTTGACTAACTTCACATAGACCTAGGAGGGAAGTTAATGGTAGGTTAACTAATTAAATAATTTGTGAAAAAATTACATTATTTTCTAATATTACTCTTATTAAATAAAATAGACTACACATTTTCCATATCAATTTTTCCTCTCACATTTAATTACTTAAATTGTACTTATAGTTTATATTAAAAAAATCTTTAAAATAAGACTTATATTTTGAATCATAAGAGAGTAAATTTTTATGGTTAATTTATCATTATGGTGCAATAAAATGACACTCTCTCTGATCCTATTTATAAAATTTTTTTTTTACTTTTAATGGTTCTATTTATAAAGGGAAAAAGAGAGTTAATGTTATATTAATTTCTTTTTACTAAAATTATCCTCATTAATTAACACTATTGAGAATCACGAGGTGCATTTTTGGAAGGAATTGAGAGAGAGAGATTAATTAAGTGTGGATAGTTTTGGAAGAAATTGAAAATGTGAGAAAAATTAATTATCTTTAACTAACTTCAAATCCCTTCTTTGATACTCATGAAATAGTTTTCCCCCTATAAATGGGATCCAAGGATGTAAATAGAGAATAAATTAAAGTGCTCCTTCTGGTTCATGATATAAGGTGCTATCAACAATTTCATGCATATTAAGAAAATTTTGTTACATCCTTAATTTAAAAAAAAAAACTTAAAATTTCATTTTTACTCCTATTTATTCCATTTTTTATTAGATATAACATAAATTACAATACTAGTAATAAAGTAAATGAGAAAAAAAATGATAAATCACTACATTATACCTTATATTATAAATCAAGAAAAACTCCTATAACACCTTCTAATATGAAGTGGAGGGAGTATCAATTTATATATGTAATCATTTTTATTATGATTAATTAGTTTTAAATGCCATACCATCTAAAATTGAAATTTTTTATTTTGAAATGGAAAGCGTTAAATGTGGGAATATATGAGGGTCAATCACAAGTCATAATATATATAGGTACTTTCTTGTGATTTCAATTTTTCTCTGCTTAGTGCTTATATCAAATATAATGTACATAGCAATGTTTGATAGTATAAGCTAACATTTTATTTGATGGTTATTTTTCTTCAGATATAATATTTCATATTAGTATGTCTTCGAAAAAATTTTATTAATATATTTAGTTTGTTTCATCTTCTATTGGATATTTATAGTTTTCATTTATAAATAAATGATCATTCTAAGTCATTGTATTATGATTATAAAAGTCGCATTAAAATTTCTTATTTCTAAATAACCCTGTGCATTGCGCGGGTGCATAACTAAAATGATAAAACTAGAATGCTACATCAGGAAGAAATTCAGTGATGCCACATCAGGATTTCAATCCTCTATTAATTTGCAAAATTAATTATACAATTGGGTGATTAATGTATTGTCTTACTATCAAATATGACACATTTTAGATTTTACAGCTATCACAATTTTAACTTGGATTCAATTAAATGTTCGACGTTTTTATGTATGTAATTAATGACCCTTATGAAAGTTAAATTAATGTCTAATTTATTGTGATTTCTATTTATTTGAATGAAAAAGTGGTGAAAAGAAAATTGTATACTTAAATTAAATAATAATGTCATTTTGTACTTCTAATTTTTTTAAATTCAATTTCAAATTGATATAAATTGATATCAATTCATAAAAACCAATCAATTTTTTGTTATACATATAGGAGAAAATTTTAAATTTCCCCAAATAAATTGATTCCTTATCACAATACTATTTACTATTATATCTATATATCGATTATGGCAACATTAATGTGCGTTTTCGAAGTTAACTAATATTCTGAATATATTTTGCATTAACACCCATTAAGTAGCATTTTATAATTAATAATATATTATTTGTATTATTTTTCAATTATAAATACTCTTGATATAGGAGGGTGCGGATGTCACTCATTGGCAATTGTAAACGCGATGCAATGCATCGTGTTCTTTAATGTGTGGTTGATGATTATTCAAGTTTATTTTTAAATCGTATGTATAAATATCCTATTAGCCGACATTCTCCGTTATGTTTCATAAAAAGTTTTAAATCGTATCCTTTTTATACTAATATTTATACTATTTGTTTGTGTTTCTTGATGATTTTTCATTTTGTAGGATGATGATATTAAACTTGGATGATAACTGTGATAATCACGTTTTTACTATTGGACTTTTCAACGTTTGTAGACTTTTTAATGTAATGTTCCTAATGTGGTTTTTATCCACTTAATCTCTAAATATATCTTGAATTTCAAGATGTAGTTGTTTTATAGAGAATGTTGGTGAAGTCGAATATCATTGGTTGGAAATTTGGGATAAAATGGTTTATTTGCACCAGTAAAAATAGTAATACCACATATTGCATATCTTTGGCTTTATGCTCCAATGCTCATTCAACACTGTATGTGTTATCTCATAGTGTTTCTAAGCCCAGAATCTAGTTGGAGAAATGGAGATGATAAAGCGATAGAAAAAGAAGAAACATAAACAATGAAGCTTGGATTACAAAAATTGAAAAAAATGACGAAAGAGAAGTGTATGAAAGTGAGGAGGCCCGGGATAAGGGTAGATGTTGTGAAAGTCTAGCTACATATCTTTGGGGGCACTTCTTTTTTAATATATTTCTTTATATGGCAGACTATTGAGCATTGGATTAATATATAACGATGGTCATTTAGTTAGCAGCACCTTGGTGCTCCTTTTTTATTGATGCAAAGAAACCAAATGCTGCTGAAGATTGTTGGTGGAAGGAAAAAACTTATGATCCCTTCCAAGTTTATCATTGCTAGAAAACATGTAGTTTGTTTAACCAAGAATATGTAAGCTTTTTTTTTTTCTTCTAGTTTAGTTGAGAGGCATCACATAGTAAGCTATTCTTGGTGAGTGCATTGTTATAATTGCAGGGTTCAGGAGCAAGCTTCTTTTTTTTTTCTTTTGGTATTAGTTACTTAATTTTGTAACATAAATTGGGTTGTTACGCCTACATGAGAGTTGTAAAGAATGTCAATGTTTTTTTGCATTAAAACAATTAAAAGATCATAAAAACATCAAATTAAGTTGCTGATTTTGATTTATTGTATAAAATATCAATATGTGGGATTTTTCTTAATGCATTTGAGGAATTAGATAGATGTTATCTAATCAAATTAATAATATATTTTATTAGGAAGTAATTAATGATGTAAGAGGAAAAAGGAGAAGGAAATGGTAGACAGATAAAAGAGAGAAAAAATGGAAAACTCAAGAAAGAGAGAACTCAAAGAGAAAAAATATATATATTTAGAAACTCAAATTCACTCAATATGATCATCTTTGTAATTTCAATTACAATGATAGCTATTTATAGAACTTAATGGAACGTTCTAGAAGATTGACAAAATCTAATGAAATAGAAAATTATTTAACCTAATAATTAAATTTAAGGAGATTGCAAGAATCTCATTTATTTAGAAATTTCTAAAGACTAGAATATTCTAACATAAAATTAAAGAAAAAGAAACCATAAAATAGGAAATAAATAAAAGATAAAATAGATCCTAATAATCCTAAAAAATATTATGAAATCTAATTAAATATAAAATATAATCTAAAATATCCTAATAAAATAATTTTATTTAAAATCATAATTGTCTAAAACTATCTATTCTCCATCAATTAATCTTCAATTTTTTTTGTTCAATTATGTAATCTCTGAATTAACATTAAACTTTTTTCAACTATTAATATTTTAAGCTGTTTTTAGAATTAATAAGGATTTAGGTCAAAATTGTCATGATAATTTTGAAATGAAAATTCGAAGTCTAATAAAGATATAATCTTTTGAATTAGAAACAAGGAAATGTAATTAATTAAAACACTTGAAAAAAAATAATGTGATAAATTGTTGACAAAAAATGTGATAAATTTAATTGAATTATGAAATTAATTAGAATATATGTTATCACATTTGAAATTTATTTAAAAAAATTGCTCAACATCAATTTTATAATTTCTTAATTAAAGATATGAACTTAATTGGTTGCAATTTATTGAAGATTTGGAATTTAGTTAAAAAATTGTCTTCTTTTTTAAAATGTGTCAAGTAACACAATAAAATTGAATTATTTAATTTAATTAATTTGAAATTTAAATATATGAACTAAATTCAATAAATTATTCAAAATTATTGATGATGATGAAAAATTTTTCAATTAATATATATTAATTAAATTTTGTATAGAAGACAATTTAATTAATATTTAACCTAGAAACCATTCTCAAATCATAACACATAACACATGAGGACAATTTTCAACCTGCTAAATTATACCCAAGTCACCATTCAATTTGAAAAGAAGACAATTTTCAATCTTATTATTGTATTGCCTATAAATAAGAGTTAGTCAAAATCTACGTGATATTAGTTTATATCAACCAAGGCCTGTATTTAGTCATAATTAATATCATATCAATCAAGGCCTATATTAATTGTGAGATGTATCAGTGATACATAAAAGTGATTACAAGAACACTTACAAGTGCATTAATTTTAATCATCAAAATAATATATAGTTGAAAAAATATTGTGTTTAAAATTATGTATAATTAGAGGAGCAATCCATGCAGTGCACTTATATAAGAGTTGTCGTCTTATTTTAACTTATTTGTTGTGATTAATTATAGGAATGGATAACTAGTTGTATACAAATTTAAGTAAATAAGAATTACTCATCTTTTCATTAGTTTTATAACAATCGTAATATTTTTTATTTTGCTAAACTAATGTACTTTCTTTTATTATATTATAAAGTTGTTAGCATCTATGGCCCCATGTCATTTTCCCATAATAAAAGGGGTAAGATAAATGTGAATTACTATGCACCGGCCCACACTGCTTCCATTCCTGTTTCTTGGCCTCGCATGTTTTTTGGGCCACTCATTAAATTTTATTTTTTATTCATGACTTCAACTCTTAATCATTCAACTGTATTCAATAAATGTGAATGGATGGGTTCGTATAACCTTTTATACCTTTGGTAAATAATAACTTGATAAAAAAGAGTTTATAAATAACAAAAACTTCATAGCGGTTGTATCAAAGAAAATTTACTCATGAGTTCTACTTTATACAGTTCTCTTCTTTTATCGAAAACTCTCCTATAAATAATACAATCTCATTCCTCAAAAAGTACTCCTCTTATATTTGGTTTTTTTTACCAACTTAATTATATTGTTTGAAGTGAAATCTTGTAATGACATAAATCCTTCTTGGCGATTTCAAATATACTCCCTCCAGTCTCATTTATAAGGTGTTATTATTTATTACACGAATATTAAGGAGACATAATTATACTTTTGAATTTATAAAAAGTTAGTACAAACTTTCAATTTTACCCCTATTGATTAAAGACTGGAACAATTTATGAGATAAAAAAAGTTATTAAAGGAAAGGTAAAGAAAAAAATTCAAATGAAAAAATAACATAACACCTTATAAATAAAACCAAGTAAATTTTCAAAATAACATCTTATAAATGAGATCAGATGGAGATGGAGTATATATATATATATATATAATTATATATATACAAGAAGTCTAATGTTTTATTTGTCTCCTAAAAATTTTTCAGTTAATTTCTTATTTTATTTTTTAATTTTTTATAAAAGCATTATAAATATATAGTTGTTTAATTTTACAGCTACTGATCTAATTTAATTTATATGATACATTAAATTTTTAATTTTTTAAAGGATATATATTTATTAAAAGTTTTGACAAAAATAGCATTAGCATCTAGATTAAAAAATATAATTAATATATTAAATTTTTTTTAAAATTTTTAATATATCCTTCAATAAATAAATAAATAAATAATTAATTAATTATTATTATTATTGACTTTTAATAAGGCAGATAGAGATATAATTAGAAAATAATATTTAATATTGTCTTAAAATTTGAAATTGAGAGATAAATAGAAAAAAAAAATTCCCCATAGAAACTTATAGAGATAAATAGAAACAATTAATGTTAAAAAAATCATGTGCTTTTTATTAATATTACGTGCACACCACCATTTCATAGACACCAGCGGGGACTTGATTTTTCTTAAAATGAAGTGTGGATGAGAAGCAAAATTCAAACTTGACAATTAGTCAAATTACCCAATAGTTGTTGAGAAAAATAGGAGAAAAGCAAACCTCGTGTTTGTGAGCCCCCTCATTAATGAGAGATGAGTATATGTGGGTATATAAATAAGGATGCAAGGCTTTAAACAAACATTAGCATTAAGTAATCTTGTTTAAACTATAACTACAATTGGCCAAAACAAAATTACCCTGTAGTTGGGAAAAAAAAAACTGGAGAAAGCTTGGTGTTATAATATTAGCAGTCTAAATTCAACTTACAGAAACTGCTTCTGATTAATCAAACTGTTTAGAAACAAGAACCCCTTTACACCGGGCCGGAAATCACATTGGGATGGAAGACAGAGGCTCGATGAATCGGAAATTGAATGGGGATGATTCATTTGCCGATGGCGCTCTTGCCCAGGCGATCGGCGGCTTTCAGCGTCTTATCGATGAGCTTTCGAGCCTTCCTGCTTCGGATCTCCACCTTCACGCTCGCGCTCTTATCCATCTTCACGTACGGCTTCTTCGACTTCTTCAACGACCGAACCTTCGACTTTATGCTCTCCACCAGATGCTCCAGCTGGTTCGCCATCTCCTCCTTCTTCCTCTTCAAAATATTCCGTTTCTCACTATTCGATTTCTATACTTTCTCACCACTTCACAATTTCTTGTACTTCGATATCTGTGCGGATCGGGACTTGGCTTTCGGGATTTTCCGTTACTCCGTGGCCGTGCCCACTAGATCAAAAACCAGAGTCCGCGCAGCGTAACGAATCGAAAACAGAGCCTCCCCGTTTTATTCATGCAGGTTTTCACAAAGAGGCTGAGTTTTGTACATAATTACGAATTTTTGCCATCACCTTCCTCTTATTTTCCCACGTCGCTTTGCTTAAATTATGTTCCATCCGATTGGGCATTGACCAACCGATTACCATTTTTTAAATGGCCCAAAAGATAATCATCTTCAAAATAATAAATTATTTAATATTTTATATATCTGAAATAAGATGAAAAATTTGAGAGGAGCAATATATTTTAAACGAGTGATTTCGATAATATATGGACTTATTTGATTCTTGTTCCTAAAAACAGTTTTTGATTTTTTTTAAAAAAGAACTTATTCAGTTATTTGATAATGTGTTTTTCATCCACTATTCTAAAAAACCAAAAAATAAAATAAAAATAAAAATAATTTTTTTTTAAAAAAAATACATTTCTTATTTTGTGTTTCCGATACCTATTCTAAAATAATTTTACAAAACTATACTTGTAATGCATTCGAAACCACAATTTTTTTCTTGAAAGGATGTCAACAAAGAAATTAATTGTGGCACCTATTAGTCATCAAATTCGTTGGCCCGGCGCCATCCATAAATCCCATATTTTTTTGGAAGAAGGGGGACTCATTGCTAATCAGAATGTACAAAACCCTCCTTTTTCAAAACAAAACAAGAGGGGAGCAAACAGAAGACCAAAAAAATGACAACCAAAACAATCAAGAATTGTCATAGTTATTTACACCATAAATGAGAGATATGAGATCATTAGTCCTAAGAGTGTGCTTAACCAGAGCCTGCATTGAAAGAAGTGTTTCAGCCCTAGTAGATTCTTCTTGGAATATCCTCTTGTTCCTGGCATCCCAGAGTTTCCAACAAATAAGCCCAAATGCCAGTTTCCACTCAATGTTACTAATGTTAAGGTTTTCGTGTAGCCAGGAATCAAAGTACTCATTGAAGAACTTGGCTTGCTCATTTCCTCTAATGATCATTGTTTAGCATTCTTTCACCAAGGAACAATGTCTAAGCACATGATCAATATCTTCAGAGACGTTTTGGCACATGGGACACCTATCATTCTGCGCAAGATGTCTTCTGTACCTCTCCTGATTTATGAGCAGTCTATGATTCAAGGTAAGCCATAAGAAGCATCTCACTTACTGCATCCCTGGCCATTTCCATGCAAGTCTCCATTTACTGGCCATCCCAAAAGCCCCTGTTGATTGCTACATATGCGGATGCCACGCTGAAGGTGCCATTATTGGTGAAGTTCCAATAGCAGCTAGGCTTCCCATCGACCTCTTGGGGCGGTCTTATTCCAGCAAGTTAGGCTATTAACTCATTAGGAAGAAGTTGCTCAAGTACATCCCATTTCCAAGCCCCTTCGTCTGTAATGAAGGCTGATATAGGTTCATTTATAAGTTCTGCATTGATGGAAGACAAGGAGAGGTTTTTAAGTGGCCCTAGATCTCCTAGCCAATTGTCTTGCCAAAACATCAACTCTTTCCCATTACTAGTGTGCCATTTGAGTCATAGTTTAGTGTCCTCCCATACTGAAAGCATGCTTCACCAAAAGTGAGAGCCTTTTTTTGTCTTTACCTTGTACATGTCATTGGTCGTCCACCCATATTTCCCTCTCATCACTTGTACCTATAATGAGTCCGGTTTGGACAACATATGAACCAGTGTTTTTATGAGGAAAACATTATTCTGGTTCTTTAGTTTCTTCATGCGACATCCTCCATTGAGTGTAGGTTGGCAAAGTTAGTCCCAATTAAGCAGATGCATCCCTTTCCTAGATTTAGTGGTTCCCTACACGAAATTGTGTATAAGTTTTTCAATTCAATCACAGCAGATAGTAAGGATTCTAGAGGTTTGCATTGGGTAAAGAGTTACAGTGCTGAGGACTGATTTGGCGAGGGTAATCCTTCCTATAAGGGATAGGGTGTTCACTTTCCACCCTGCTAATTTTTGTTTGATTGTATTCTCCAGATATTCATATGTAACCTTTGCAACTCTTGAATGTAGGATGGGCACTCCAAGATACTTCTCCAAGTTGAGTGTACGTTTGAAGTCAAGTTGCTCACACCATCTATTTGCATCTTGGTTGCTTATGTTACTGGAGAAATAGATTCTCGTTTTGGCATTGCTCACTTTGTGCCCAGATGACATACAAAAGTCATTTAGAACTTCTTTGATGAGCTGGATCTGATCCAAGGAAGCCACACTAAAGAGGATAAGGTCATCTGCAAAAAATAAGTGGGACAGGGGTGGCCCCCCTCGACCAAGCTTAATAGGTTTCCAGCTCCCCCTTTTCACAAGCCTTTTAATTGTTTGGGATAGATGTTCCATGCACAGAACAAAAAAGATAGGGGGATAAGGGGTCCCCGTGTCTTATCCCCTTTGTGGGTCTAAATTCTTCTGAGGGACAGCCATTCCAAAGCACCTGTAAACGTGATAATGAACTACATTTCATAATTAGACAGATTAACTGGTTTAGTAGCCCTGCATCAATGACTGTGTCTTCAATGAACTTCTACTTTAACCTATCAAACGCCTTTTCCAGATCCACTTTGATTGCCATCCATCCCTGCTTCCCTTTTCTTTGTCTCATGGAATGAATAACTTATTGGGCTATGATAATGTTGTCCGTGATATTTTGTCCCTTTATGAAGCTAGATTGGTATTGAAGTGTGATTTGTGGCATGATTTCTTTGAGCTTGTTGACCATAGTTTTTGTGATGAGCTTGTAGACAATTGAGGACAAGCTTATGGGCCTGAATTCCTTGAGGGTCTGGGGGTGATCAACTTTTGGGATGAGGGTGATAAGGCTCCTCCCAAGTTCTTGGTCAATACTCCCTTGTTCAAAGGCCTTCAGAATTGTGTGGAAGAATAAGTATTTGATGGTCTCCCATTGGGTTTGAAAGAAGTGGGCATCGAGTCCATCAACACCCGGGGCTTTCAAGGGGTGCATCTCGAACAGAGCAGCTTTAACTTCTTCAATGGTAATGTCTTTACATAAATTAGTTAGAAGGAAGCTTGGGATTTTAGGGAACATACCTCCATAGTAAGGTTGGCCGGCAAGTTCATCCTCTGCAGTGTATAGTTGTTGGAAATAGTCTCTAGCCATTTGTCTAAGCCTCTCAATATCGTCTTGCCAAGTGCCATTGTCAATTTTCAGCATTGAGATAATGGTTCGCTTTCTTTGGCCCTTAGCTTTGTTATGAAAGTAAGCTGTGTTCTTGTCTCCAAAGGATATCCAGTCACAACGTGCTCTTTGCATCCACTCTATTTCTTCTTGTAGTAGTGTTTCTTCATATTCCTCTTTTAGATGTACATAGGTTTCAAGAAGCCTAGGTGAATGAATGATTTTGAGTGATTTCTCAATACCCAAACTGCGAGCTTCGAGACGCCTCTTTCTCTTGGCTGTAGATCTGAAGACCTTGGAGTTCCATTCCTTAGCTCTTTGTTGAAATGTCTCAATGCAGTTCAACAAATTTGGGCTTGTGGCCCAACATTCCTTCACTAAATTATTGAAATCAGGGTGAGAGCTCCATGTTGTGTTGAATTGAAAAAACTTTACTATTATGTTAGGTTGTTTCTCTTGTTCTAGTAGTACTAATATAGGCCTGTGATCTGATTTTATTTGTGGTAAATGGCACACCTCATGTTGTGGGAATAGATTAGCCCAAGATAAGTTTGCTAGAGCTTTGTCAACCCTCACCAATAGTGTTCCCCTTCTCCAAGTGAACTTGGGCCCTAAAAAGCCCAAATCCAGTAGGTGATCATCATGAACAAAATTTTGGAAAGCGGTGCAAGCTGACTCAGCTCTTGTTGCTCCCCCTTTCCTTTCATCTGTGTTGAGAGTTGCATTAAAGTCCCCAGCTAAAAGCCATGGGGTGTTTGTGTTATGCAAGATTTGTGAGAGATCTTCCCAAAGCCACTTTCTTTGCACTGTCAAAGGGCTGCCGTAGATAGGTGAGAATATAAATTCTTTCCCAGTGGTTGTTTTAACACATGCAATAAGGAATTGTCTGTGACTCATAAGGACTTTGACTTCCACTGAATCAGACCATAATAACCATATGCCTCCAAAGAATCCACTTGCTTCTACTCTGTGAGAGTATGTAAGGCCTATCTTTTTAATGACTCCATCTGCTTTGAATTCGGATGTGCGTGGTTCAACCAACACCAGGATGTTTGGTTTGTACGCTTGCAAAAGGGCTTTAGCCACTCGTATAAATTCTCTTGAAGCTGCTCCTTGGCAATTCCAAGTTAGAAATTTTGTAGTCATCATGAATCAGTGAGTTACTGCTCCATTGAGGAGCTCATCATTTCTGAGGTGTTCCTCATCTCCTTGTGTGCTTCTACAAAGGCCTCATTTATAGCTTTGACTACGCTTTCTTGGGGTGATGGAGTGTTCTCCTTTTGGTGAAGAGAAGAACTTTTCACCTTTACCCCTGGTTGCAACTTAATCCCTTGGGGGGAGGCACTCTTATCTAGGGCTTTGGGTTTGACATTTTCCTTGATTTGAGGTGTTCTGTGGGTGATTTTGGAATTGGGGGTAGGTTTAGGGGTGTTAGTGGTGCTTCATATATAAATCCCATATTATTTACATATGGAGCAGTAGAACGAAATGCAAGGGCAAATTTGTAATTGTATCTTTCAAGGTTGAATGAAATGCTGCTCTTAATTACTAGCAATTGGTCCTCTCGAAAAGACAGAAGTTTTAAGTTCCACATCAATTATAAGTAAATATACGTAAAAATATAAGTTTGGAGGCAAGAATTTTAGAAGGGGTAGTTTTGTTCAGTTTTATAAATTAAATTAATAAAAAAAATTTATTAGCAATGAACTAGAGAAGCCTTGCGAAAAAAATAAAGCTCAATCAACTAGAGAGAGACACGTGACCTGACAATTAAAATTTTATTTTAAAAAAAATTACATCCAACAAAAGAAAATGATTAACCGTGATTAAATGATAAATATACAGTAACATCATTTTTTGATGACCAATAAATTCACATTTTAATTTTTTATATGATATATTCCTTTCGGTTCTTATCATATCATAGTTGTTAAAATTGAATCGGACTAGTCGAACCGAGAACTGGTGCTTGGTATGATTTAGACAAAGAAGAAGACCGAGAGAACCCAAAACTGGTCAAAAATTGATGAAATCAGCCATAAACTGATAAAACCGTCCATGAATCGGTTTGAACCGATCTCATATTATTTTTTTATAAGAAAATTTTTAAAACTTTTTTTAGTTTTTAAGATAAAATAACATCATTTTTAGTATAAAATATTTTTTTATATATTATAATATTGTATCAACATTATTATGATATATGATTATTAAAAATTATAATTTTACTTAATAAATAATATAATGATTGATTATTAATTGATTATTTTGAACTTGAAATATAATTATGAATAAATATTGAGTTATGAAATTTATTAATAATTTTTTTGTGTTGAATAATAAATTGATAATTCAGTATTATTTAGTTTGAAACTTTAATTAAGTAATAAAATTTATTTAAATTAATAAAATTTATTTAAATTTTCATTATTTATTTAAAATATATTATATTAATTTTTACTGATTCAATCCCGGTTAAATCATAGTTGAACTATTGAATCTTGAATTAGTGTTTTATCCAGTATAACGTCCTATTCTGACAACATTAGTCCTTATCATAAGCATGTTTATATAGGTTATTTTATAAAATTTATTAAGCATTTAGTGCATATTTTTCAATAAGCACTTATGGGTGTAGATAAATGATTATGTAAAGAAGTTGTCAGACTCAAACTACTTTTCAATAAATACTTATGCCACAAATAAATACTTATGAAAGAAGTTGATTTTTTCTGTTTATGATAATTACTTCCCTTCCCATAATCACTTATTTCACTTTTCCTTCATATTATCCACTCAATAATCACGTAAACTCTCGATATCATTTATGGGGTAAAAATATCCAAACACAAATCACTTTTGACATAATCACTTATTACCATAATGTCTGTTTATTACATCTTTTTTTAAGTGAAAATCATTTTTTATATGAAAAAACACTTTTAAAGTTTTAAATAAGATAATCTAAATACACCCTTAATAATTTCACAGTATTTAAGTTGCTACTCATTAACATTCTTCTTCATGTCATGTGATGAAAAATAATTAAAATAAAGAGAGAATGATAATTTTTTAAATAGGAGTAATTTTTAAAAGTTATTATAATTTTTAAAAGTTCATGAATGTCAATTAAAATTAACTTTAAAATGTGTAATAAAGTTAAAAACCCAAATAATAAGTATTCCCACTATTCCAAAAAAAATTTATTTTAAATTTTTTTCCAAATTTTTTTTTATTTTAAACTTTTAAGGCTTGATTAATTTTTTTGCAATTATACTTTTATTTATTAGGAGTATTATTATGATTTTTCTCTTTCTCTCTTAGTTATACTCTTTTCATTTCTTCTTATCTGTCACTTTTGAAATAAGTTTTTATTTCTATTTATTCATCATATTCAAATTCTAAAATAACATTAATTATTATATTTTCAATTATACTTTTATATATTATTTTAAAAGTTAAAAATAATATTAATTGATCTTTTTAATCAATCTATTTATTGAAGGACATATAAAAAAATTTAAAATAAATTCTAATACATCAATTATATTTCTTAATTAGTGTGTTAATATCTTAAACGTCACAGCAAAATAAATAGAGGTAGTAGTATACTATTAATTAAATGAGAGTATTTTTATCAATATACTCCATTGGTACTTTTTATAAGACACTTTTTAGAGGTTTTTTTTTTATCCTTTTTATAAGGTACTTTATATTGTTTAGTAACATTATTTTTGTTCTGCCCCTTATTATTTATTTCTTGACCTTATAAATTGTCATTTGAGTTTTTATATGATTGGCCAATGACAATATTTTTAGACTTATTTTAATTGGTTTCATAATTTTTCACTTAATAATGAATAAAAATATTTTTTAATAAAATTTGAATTATATAATAAATAGGAATAAAAATATTTATATTTTAAAATTTAAAAAATGTAACTAATTTTTTTAATTTATATTAAGTAGTTAAAAGAGCCTTTAAAGATAGAAATAAACACACAATAATTAATAATTTTTTAATCTACCTGCCATATACTGGAAAAGGCAGTAGCAGGGGCAGTATTAATTACTCACGCTTCTTAGGGAACAAAAGTCAAAGACGGTTGTATTATCCGTCTATTTTACTGCACGGCCAATTTATGAAGTTTGGACTTTGCTTGGAGGTTGACTTCAAATTCACTCACCATATGCTTTCAAAAATTTAAAACATTCAAATAAATTTCGGTTCAGGTAATAAGAACATATCTAAATTTTATCATGGTGTGGCCATGAATCTTATTATCAATGTAAAAATTGTAATAGTATTTCCTTTGTCTCAAAATATAGGATAAAATTTTAAAAAAATAAGATTTTAAAATATAAATTATTTTATAAAACATAAAAATTTAATGTTTTATTTTTAATTTTACTTATATTTATGACAGTATTCAATTATGAGAAAAAGAGTAAAAAATCACTCTAGTAAGAAGAGAATAATTCATTTGTATCACTATTTAATGAGGGTAATGTTAAAAAATTATAAATATTTTTTTAAAAAAATCAAGGTCTCATTAATTTGTGTGTGGTAGGTAAATATGATTTATATTTTGAAATAAGGGGAGTATATAATAATCTACATTTTTTTGGGTAAAAAAGATAATAATCTATAAACAGTTTTATAAATACTCTTTGAATCAAGAACCTGTCCAAATTTGGAAGTATTTTCGGACCCAACTCATAAATTTATATCCTTCAAAACAATTTGAACATAAATTATCTCAAAAATAAAATTTGAAACATGATACGCCTAACTTAACCTTTCTTTCTTTCTTTCTTTTTCTTTTTTTTAAGCCAAATATAGAGATGTATTGATATTATGTTTTATTAGCATTGATATTAATAGCAAGTTAGGAACACATCCTGCGTACACTTATTTAGCAAATCTCACTTTTAATGGAAGAAGTTATATTTGTAGTTTGATTAAATTATAATCTTTGTTTGCCAGAAAAAAATTATAATCTTTGAAGTTTGAATACTATAATCTTTCCAAATTTTCTGTGTATTCAGGGTAGCCAATAAATTTCAGATTTTCATTAATTCAAATACAAAAATTAGAAATATAGTGTAATTTGTAAAAAGAAATATAAATCTATCTTTCGGACGGTGACAAAGAAAATGTTTGATTTCAATTTTTTTATGGCCAACCTAAAAATTTAAAACTTGAATCTAAAAACTGTAACACAGTTGATAAAATCTTTTATAGTAAAAAATAAATATAGATGTATTTCGGAAAGAGATAGATAGAGAAAGGTTCTCATATCTCTAATTGCATTTATTGTAATGGATTTTGATCGTAAAATGTGTTTCCGATTTTGATTACCAAGTTCAAATCTTGGGTTGTGACCTTAAGATGGATAGTACTGAGAAGAGATTTATTTCAAATGCTGCATGGCATTTTGCCTTCCATAAGGTAAAAATACATTTTTGGTTACTTTATTTTATCTGAAATTTTATTTTTATCTCATAAATTTTTTGTTTGAATTTGGCTCATTAACTCTATTTTGTTTGATTTTTATTTCTTAATTTAATGTTATTTGAATTTAATTTCTTAATTATGTTTAATATTTTATTGTCAACCCTGTGCTGTCACAGGAACTAGGAAGCTTGCAACTTTTCAAGGATAATTGATACAGGAGGCATAAGGACAGTGACTTAATCAAGGACGATATAATCAAAGACCATTTTTGTAAGTTAAAAGATTATATCAGAAAAAATTTATAACTATAAATGGATCAAACATACATACGAGGTTACTCATCGTTTCTAATAGTTGTAAGCTCTGGTGGAGAATAGAAGATCCATTCATGATAATAGTAGAGATGTATATAATTTGTAGGTTATTAGTTTTCTCACTATTTATTTTAGTTTTATGTTAACGTTATTTTGTATTTGAACTTTCTTTTAAAAAATCATGTTTTATTCAAGAAGAAAAAATTGAGCCAAAAAAAAAGCATGTTCTGGTTCTTTTATGCAGCAATTAAAACAAGTTGTATTATTTATTATTTATGAATAGTTGGGCTTGTTTACTTCATCTAATTAGTAAAAAAGTGTTGTTTTAGCATTTTGATATAGACTTAACAAGTCATTAAATGATTTAGATTGTTATAAAATTTAATAGTATTTTTACTAAAATGTTATTGACTTAATTGATCCATTTCATACTCATGAAGGGTAAAATAGTTTAAAAAAATGAAAATAATAATTCATTAAAATTTTAAAATGATAAATATTTTAAAAAATTACAAAACATTTAAAATGACTATTTTTATGAACTAGAAAGAGTAATTTAATCTTTTTAACTTATAAAAATGGTTTAAATATTTTTTTTCTAAAGATTGTCTTGATACTGAACAAAAAAATTCTTTTTTTGATAAAACTGAACCAAAAAATTCTACATGATTTCTTCAATAATCTTTTACTAACTTGAAATCTACCTTATTACAATACCCTGGATATTATAACTTAAACCTTTTGATTGGTCAGACGATTTATCTCTTAAATAAGACCTTTCCAAGAAATTACCAATATCATCAATTATCAATTTAATTAATATACCATCAATATCAATTTTTTTTGGCCAAATACCATTAATATCAACATAAAATATGTCATTTATAGATCTATGCTCATTTGATTTATCCTTTTATAAAAAGTCGTTTACAATAACCACAGTTTATAAAAATGAAATTTGGAAAGAAGTAGAAAAGTTTACCACAAACCTGCTTGTATAACTTTTAAAAAAATAATGATTAGAAACCATGATTTAGTTTATTAAAAGATAAATCAAACAAGCCAGATAGAGTCACAGAGCTTCACAAGTAAAACATAACGCAGCTCCTACAACTTTTTTATTGCGTCAAATTTTCTACATATTGAGTGCGCATAAATTTGTTTCTATTTTTCTAATATTTTTTACATATTTAAAAATTTTAAATATTAGAAAGATGGATATGATATTTAAAAATTTTAAATTGTTAGCTTTCGTGTACAAATAAAAATTGTATTAGAAAAATCATATATGCATCAACATCACTAACATTCAAGAAGTCTCTTTGATGTGATTGAAGAAAATTTAATATATACAGTACTTCTTTAATCATAAATATAAATTTTTTTAATCATAATTATAGTATTTTTTTAAAATATAAAATAATATTTATTATATATTATTAAAAATATTTATATTTAATTCATGAGAAAGAGAGAGAAATAAATTTAATAAAAATAATTTTAAAGAAATACAGATTTTCTTAAAAAAATTAAGATAATTAACTAATTTTAATTTTCTTTTTGAATCTATGTAATATACTTGAAAGTATCTTATATTGGTGATAAGAGGGAGTATAGAAGACGCCAAAGCTCGAATCGTCTCCTTGCAGTGAATTATATTGGCACAAACATTGCCTATTGGTGATTTTTTTTTTCGATGGATTGCCAACTGGTGATTTTCGAGAGTCGCATTTAAGATAATTATTCAAATAATAAATACGAAAAATATTGTTTTCTTAAAAGAATATTTTAATTTAATTTTATGGCCCATGTCAAATACCGTAACGAAATGGAATTTGAGCATTCTGATGTATCATCCCATCATCTCATCCCATCCCATCCCATTCCATCATTGAGCATTGGGATTAATAAATATATATATATATATAATATCTTAAAATATAAAGAAAGTCGATCGAATGTATATTTAGTCAATGATAAAAGTATATTTTTGGTCCCTTAATAAACCAAAAGCATGCTTTTATCTTAATTAATTTGTAAATGGTATATTGATTTGAGATATCTGACTTGTATTAAATTTTATGTTTTGTTCTTTTACAGTATTAATTTATTTATTTGAAGTTTTTTTTAAAAAATAATGTGAAATTCATGTGATTAATTTTTATATTTTGGAGATCCCATATAATAAAGATGGAAAATTCTTCTGATAAAAAAAAAGATGGAAAATTCTCCTAGTTGAAATTTAAACCTAGATATCTTGTGTCAGAAAATGTTGACTATAAATTAACCATATTTGTCACATTCATGAAAACTAAGAAGGCAGTGTTTTTCTGGTGAAATATTCTCCTACCAACTTTTTTCCTTGTTTGATTCCTCTAATGTCAACACTCCAATAAACCAATCACAAAAAAAAAAAGAAATCTCCGACACAACCTTGACTCCTTGAGAAACTTTGTGGTATGTATTCTCTCGTCCATAATTCAAGTGATATATTTTTATTAATAGAAAAAGTTTACATGTATGTAATATGATTCAACTCAATTCGAATTGATTAAAATTTAATGTGATTTTTAAAAACTGAATGATATATAAGAAATTTATTAATATAATATTATTCCATAAAAAATATAACATGCATACTTTTCTCTTGCAGTATAATTTTACTTCATTTACTCTTCAAAAATAAAAAAAGGCTTCCAACATATTATAATCTATTTAAAAATCTAATAATTATTCTCTCTAGTCTTATTTATAAGGGACCTTACAGAAGTTTTACTTGATTCTTTTTATAAGGGACTTTGTAATATTTTGTAGGATTTTTTCTATTTTGTCCTCATCATTTATTTCTTCTCGTAAATTGTTATTGGATTTTTTGGATAAAAGATGCATTCTCAATTGATCAAATGATATTTAATGTGAATTGTATTATTATATTAAATAGGGGTAAAAAATGAATGTTTGATTTTTTTTTAAAATTTTAATAAGATAACTAACTTTCTTAATTTAGGTAAAATAGTTAAAAGTCCCTTGTAATAAGGATTGAAGGGAATATGTTAGAACAGCACTGAAGCAAATCTCGTTACTCTTTATTTTGTGCTTTTAATCAAAATATAATTAGATGTAAGCACATTAGATGTGACATTGATTGCAAATTACATTACCCCACTTATTAGGAAACCTTCCCGAGTAAACACCATCCTCATATGTTGCCTAGAAGTCCAGCCAACCACAACCATAACTTTCAGGGACCCCTTTCCCCAATAATAATAATATTCTTACACTAAAGTGTTGATATATTCAAAGTTTCTTCTTTTTAAAATAAATGAAGCTTGAATTCAAACTCCAATCTTATTCAGATTATAAATTTTGATCACTCTTGCATTCATAGATTTACTTGCATGGGCATCTATAACCATAAGAACCAACTTTCAAATGAGATAAATCTCATCAACCATTGAATATTTTGCCAGGTCTATTAAGGAATTGAGATCATTAATAGGGAAGGAAAAAAAAAATCACTCCCTTAACTTCTTTACATTACTTGTAATAAAAAAAAAACAAAAAGTAGCATCAATATAATGTTATTTTTCAACTAATTTTTCTCGCATGTTACATTATAATATTCCAAATCCTTTTTAATAAAACATATGATTTAAAATGTATTAAAAAATATGAGTTCAATGATTCATACATAAATAGGTATATACTACTCATTTTTTTCTTTTTATTAGCCACGTTCAAAAAGATTTTTGTGATCCTCAATATAGGTTATTGTTCAAAAGTTTTTAGAGTTTTAACTATTTTATTTTTAAAATTTTTTTATTTTTTTAAGAGAGAATATAAATAATTTGAATTTATGGTATTTACTAAAAATACAGATAAAAATCACATCAATTTTTAGATAATTTTATTAATGTCACAAATTTTTTTATTTTTAATAAGATAATTAAAAATAACTTATATTAAGGATATGAGGAAATATGATTTAGTTAAAAAAGCTAGTTAAAATTAATTAATATCATTAAATTTCTTAAAAATTAACTTAATTTTTCAAATTAGTCTTTATATTAAAGTTTCATTTTTTGAATGGGAAAAACGTATCGTTAATAAGAACCAAGGGCCAAAAAGTCAAAGAAAACTGTACAATCACTTTCCATTATCCGCCACCTCCTTATATTAAGGTGGGATATTAAAGCGTCATTGAATTCCTGCATCAAAGAGTATTTATTTATATAAAGGGCATTAATTAATGCTTCATTGAATTTTTTAAATATTTTTACCGAAATTTATTTAAAAAATTTGCCTAAATGCTACCGAGAGGGAATACACTGATATGATGATAGTGACAACTGACAAGTAGCTTTAATTTTAGATAGTAAATTGATTTGGATAGTTCAAAATCAACTTTAATGATTTAAATTTTATATTATTTTTTTATAACAATTTATATTATTTTCTACTTGTTTTATTTTCAAGTTTGAACAATTATTTTATTAAATTTACAGTTAATTTTTTTATTTAACGTCATTTAAAAAACATAAAATATAAGACCTCAAAATAAAAACTTAAATAATTTAGACTATCTGAATTCATTAAAAACAACACTAAGTGTGTGTTTGATTCCCGTTTTGCAAATGTAACCATATTTTTAATCATGGTTTTCTAAAAAATGTGTTTGGCGAAACATAAATAAAATGTAAACTGACTTTTTAAAAAATGAAAAGTGAGTTAAACTGTGATTTTGAAAAAGAAAGGAAAAGTTACTTTTCCTTTCACAAAACATGGGTTTTAAAAAAAGATAAACAAATTTACTCTATATTATACATCTAAAATTACTTTTAACCCCTATCATCCAAACAGATTTTTTGTCAAACTTACTTTTACAAAAAGAATATCCAATCATAATAACTTCCAACAAACTTACTTTATCTAAACTTCATTTTTACAAATTTCATTTATCTTAACTTAATTTTACAAAATAGAAAACCAAACTAGCCCTAAACTCACGTCTCTACAACAAAGAATCCATGTATGCAAACTGACGGGTAGTTGTCCAATGTCAAAACAACAACAACAAAAAAAAGTGGAGGACTAAATTTTTCATTATTTTTAAAATTAAAATTTCCATTATAAAAAAGAAAACTTGCAGACATAAAACAACATATTTTTAGATCCACGTGCAAGAGGCATATCCCATCTTCATCAATAATTTCAGTTTCATCATCAAAGGCAACAAGAGAAAAAAAACATGAAGGAGGCAAATACAAAAGATCCCACGTGATAACTGTAATCTAAGTAGAAGAAAGCACATGGAGTTGAAAAGTACACAACTTGGCTGCAAAATGGAGTAGCAACATGTGCGAAAGATTGACTTGATCTTGCTCCGAGCCATTTAAGAGATTTCTCACAAGAGCTTGATTCTTTAACAAATATTAAAACCTGCAAGATAGCACAACTTGAGATTCAGGGCAATCCCAATCAACAATATCGCTGTAACTTTAGAGTAACATAGACGTCGTTGCCAAAAAAAAAAAAAGTAACATAGACGTCACCTATTTTCAAAACCTCAAGGCAGAACAAGAACAAAACACTAGATATCGTTAAGAGTTCAAATAGGAGTCGCCTCAGGGGTTAATGGGTCTAATATATACAAATTTTTTAATCACTACTTCAATTCAAGCCAAGGTCTACATTCAAATACAGAAAAGTGGAAATTTTGTTACTTCCAAAGGAAGCAATAACATTTTCCTAATCTTATCAAGAATCAAAATCCTTTCAACTTTTATCTTTTAAAAAATCATCCTATGTAAACCAAACTCACATTTAACATACTTACATGCTTATATATCATTAACTTGATTTACCTAATAATCACTCTGACTTTTAAGGCTTGTATGTTATTTGGATAATAATTAGTAAGACTTTGGAAGAAAGTGGTACAATTCTTTAGCAAAAGGTCATAATTCTTTCACACAAAAAAACCGGGTCATAATTCAACTCAGTCCTGAATGCTCAGTAACAAAAGTGGAGCAATTAGTTGAATGCATCTCTATTATACTAGGGTAGCACATAAATTATCATATGATATCATCAAGCATATCAAATAGAGTTGAACAGGACCAAAAAACAAATTACAACAATAATCCTCTAATCATTCTCTTTCTTGACATTTGTGGATTTTGCATCTGATTAACGAACTAATTCAACAGAGACCTTTAATGAATTCATTCGTTGATAGAAGGCAATGGTCTACAAAACCCTTTAAGCCTTTATCTGTGTTTCTCCAACTCAAACATAACTTCATCTTCTACCAACACATGCATTTATGTGAAAAATTAATCATATTCATATCTAACAGAGAAGGGGGAAAAATCATGATTGTATGTATCTAGAAGATAATTGTGCATGCACTACCTGAAGCAATGAGTCATTTAGACAGAATTTTGCTGGGAGTCAGACCATAACATGACAGTTGCCAAAAGTGCTATCGTTGCAGTTTCAACCCGTAGTCGATGTGGCCCTAGACCAACAGCAGTAGCACCTGCTGCTATCATCATATTGACTTCTTTCTCTGTGAAGTCTAGAATACTCCATAGCAAAATAAACCATCATCAATTTCATTTAATTTTTCCCTCTCTAGCAGATAACAGATGTAAGGTATCACATATTCACATTTTAGTCTGGTGATAAGAAGACTTCAAGCCAAGGCACAGGCTCCAGCCTTCAGTTCATCCCCTAGAAATTATTGGTATTACATTGTTTAAGATTACCTAACCATTTGAGAGACAAAACTTAAATTCAAGAGAGAAGGGCATAGAACATTCATATATAGAGGATCATAAACGAAATTCTTCATCATGAACAAAACAAATCACCTGCATTACACCATTAGTACAAGAACACCATAACTACTATATAACACTTCTTTCATTGGCAAAAGGACAACATGTCAGCTCCGAAGTTCCATTATCATAATATAAAGTGGGAGTGGAAATTTTCCAAATAGCTGTCCTCAACTTTCTAGATATATAATACTGTAAAATGGCCTTTGATGCTCAGACACGTAGTAAAAATGTGAAACAAATAGATACTGAACAACATCAGACAAACAAACCAACCTCCTTCTGGACCAATTATGATCAAGCCGCTAGTTTCTTGAGATGATGATGTCAATGCATCTAGAACAGGAGCTGCCTTTGCTGCCGCAAGTAGAGAAAGCTTTGAGTGTGCAATCTAGTAGACAAAAAATAGGTTGATCCAGTTACTGAAAGAGAGAAAACGAGTTCAAATGCCACTAGATTCTTTAATTCATAAATGCCAATATGTAGCCTCAGGCTACAAACAACACAACAGAATCAGATCCATCATTTAACGAGTGGAATGCCCAAGAATAAAGGGCAAGTGGGGTATGCAACAATGTTTGTATCCACTATCTACAATTCTAGTACTGGGTAATAAGGTGGAGGTTACCATAACGATGGTTCAATTCAAATTATTATCAAGAACTTAAACACGCATGACCTTGGAATTAAAAAAATGCAGAACTTACAAGATGCAAGAGACCATCAATCTCTATTGGAGGTTTCAGGACCATTTCATGCAGCCTTTGACCTGTACAAGAAGGCAAGAATACACATAAAAATAGGTCATCCTTCATTTTAGACTCAACTGCAAGCGATTGACTGTAGTATTAAGGGCTTGTTTGGTTTGTGGAATATTTTTAATGGGAATGTGAATAAAGATTGATGGAATGGAATAATAATGTTTGGTATAACATGGAAACGAATGGGAGAGTGATGGACCCACAATTAATGGGCCAAGGCTGAAGGGAATATTGATGAGGTTCCATAGTGCGTGGAACTGACTCACATCGTTGTGAGGTGTGAAAGTGAGAGGGAGTATGGCAGTTAATGGAGAATATATTGTTGGTTGAGGAGTGAGAGAAGGGGGGGCAAATCATTTGGTTTATTGGAGAGTCTCTGATCTCTTGAATACCAAAGGACACCTTTTGCTTGCTGTTTATATTTCCTTTCCTACTGTAATCGACTATGGCTGCCATTCTATTGTCCATTTACAGGAGTGGACGGGGATTCAGTGGGCTTGTTTTATAAATAAGATCAGCTTTCATTTGGGTTCCATCAAAGTGTTATCTTATTTTGATTGTTAAGAATTGAAACGAATGAAACTTAAATGACCAAAATACCACTGTTTCACAACACACAGCACACTCTTGTCTACCAATGAATCAAGCAACAGAGAGCGGGGATACAATGCAGAAAGCTTAAGCTGTCAAACAAAGAAACAAAATGGAGAGAGGAGAATGCAATAGGGTTACTAGGTGCAAGAAATTATTTATTAGTAATTAGAGAAAATATTTAATTTAATTGAGGGGTATTTTGGTCATTTAAATTTCATTCCTTTCCATTCTTATTCAACTGAATAATCAAAATAATAAACATTCACAATTCCTTTCTATGTTATACCGGACATAATTAATACATCCATCAATTGTTATTCATATTCCCATTCCCATTTTCATTCTCATTCTCCTGAAAAATATGCTGCAAACCAACAAGCCCTTACTAGAATAACTATTCCCTTTAAAGCTGGAATCAGGATTGCACTAGGAATAGAATGGAAGAATAAAAGAATGAACCAAACATGTTGGGTATTGGAATCTTCATTCCATTCTTTTCCCTAATGGAAACCTTCTCTCTAATCGAAAGAGGCCTAATAATCCAATGAATTATTAATAGAAGTGAAATATCTGTTTTAATCTTAGATGCAAGTAAGAATATCGTTACATTGTTTAGATGCTGCTAAAATGACACGTTCCAATCTGTCTACCCGATTTTCTGATATCAATGGACAACGTTCAGTCAAGAGAGGAGTTACACTACTGGCTCCAAGTTCCTGTGGCAGTTAAAAATATGAATAAAAGCAAACACCATGTCAAAAGAAATTCTAAATCTAACTCAATAATATCTCAGTATGCTACTGAAACATACTGTACACTTCTCTACAAGCCAGTCAGCCCGTCCACCTTTCAAAGTACCTAAACAGGGATTGGGTCTCTGAGAGTGAGAAAATGGATTGAAAAGTACAAGTCTTCAAAATAGTGCAACAAGTATATAGCTGGTTTAAGTAAAAGCTACAAAAACTTACCAAAGCCTGCAAATACATGCCATTGAGTGTTTTGTGGAGGTATTAACCTTGGATCGTTCAAAGCAACAAAATTAAGTCCTGTGCGATCAATGTTCTGGATGCACCCTTCTACTAAACCTCCTTTCCCATTAAAGAGCTCTACCCTTGCACAGTATGATATTGATCATGAAGGAAATTTTCTCCAGAGCACAGTTAAGCACTATAAATAAGCACTGACGCACCGGATATAAAAAGATGAGAAAGAACTGTCACCCTGAACTTTTTTCATGGAACCACAAACAAAGAAGTAAATGGTGGCCAAGGTAGCAATGCCACAACCTTGACCAAATAAAAATATTTGACCACAATAATTGGGATCCAGTAATCCACTGCCAAAGCAAAACACCCTCTCAGCCTTCCCTTTTCAGTCTAAATAAACTAGCAACTGACATCTTAAAATTTTGACGCCAATACCAGATTATTTAACTTGATAGAACCAATCCATATTGCAGGGTCAAGACCAAGTGGCCTAAATCAAGCATCCTGCAATTCATGACTAATGATTATTAAAAATTACCTATCATTGATGCTTAATCTTAAAACTTTTGTCATGTGCCAGAACTCATCACCTTGTACACGCACAATATTACCCTGCAATATTACAAAAACAAAGCTATCACTATATTTAGTCAAACAGACGTCCGATTAGCTGCAATGATCTTTTAAAAACGAAATTAATTCTCTAAACGCCTTAAAATGCTAACTTCAAATCCGAGAGAAGAGCTGTCCATACCCCCACAAGAGAAGGACGCAGGGAACATTATCATCTGAAATTCAATGAAATATTTGACGCTACAAATAGTGACTCATGACTCAAAGTACTAGATAATATGAAAAGGTTTACAAGTTTTTACAATGCAAAATTATAATCCTTCAGTAAACACCAGCACACACTAAAACAACTCAAATTGAGGACAGGATAAACACGAGCATATATTGAAGAGAGCGGGCATTGTATGGGCAATAAGTAACTTAAGCAGAGTGAAAGTAGCGAGAACAGATATTGTGAGACAAAATGCACAGCAATATACAAGGAAGGGAGAAATTGCCTTGGAAGGAGGAAGAATTTCGGAGTAGAAGCGCGGGAGGCCACCACGTGACTGGTCCCCATAATCAGATGATGAGAATGCTCTAACGCTCAAGGTTCTGAGCCATGATCTATTTAAAAACTGTGCAAAACGAGGTCTTGCGTATGTTAGGGTTTGCATTTGCAGCAATTTTTTACAACCTGGAAGGAGTGCGGAAGAAACATGACATACAGTCATCGATTCATCAGCTGAAGAGTAAATAAATAGGGACAACTGGTTTTTGGGTCTAGAAAACAAAGATATTTGGTTTTCGGGAGAAGGAGGTAGGAGAAAGGTAATTTAGATTTGGGACTAGGGGTATAATGGGTATATAAAAAATAAGGTTGGAATGACCAAATTACCATTCTGTCGTAATGAGAGGGAAAAATAAAACAGAAAGAGAGAAGGAGCCAAATTAAAACAAAATCTGAGATGAAAGGAAATTCAACCAAAAACAAACATGCGCAGGACATTGAGAATGAAGAAGAGAATGATGGAGGCAATGGTGAAAGACGTAATGGTGCAAGTAGTTGTCCATTGAACGGAGCATTATCTGCGGTTGGCAGTATCTTTCGTGGTGGGAAGTTCAATCTAGATCATTCAAACCCTATAATCAAGGTTGCCTTTTTGTCTCTCTGCCTTCAAATCCTTATATGTTTGCTATCAAGCCCTCACATCACTTGTCTTTCTATCATCAAATCCTTGTCTCTTTATTGTCTCTCCACTATCAAACTCTCTTAGCATCTAGATGCTTATTGTCGGATGTTATAGATATTTTGATGGATCTTTTTTATACTGGTTGAATGAATATGTAAATGACCTATGCTCATAAAATGATGCAATGTTGCTTGATTATTATTATACCTATTTTGATACATCTTTTTATGAATTTCATTACTTGTTGTGCATGTTTGGATGTCTTATCATTTTTTTCTGAAAATGGTTAACTATACCACAATTTAAACTAAAAACAAGGTATTATATTGGTTGACCAGATTTTAAGAATAGTGGAAAAAAAAAGTTGATCACCTGAATTGATTTTTCCTGTTATAATTTTAATATGGTCAACCATGTTTTTTATCACCTCAAAGGCCATATATGCACACTAGCTAAAACCTCACATATGCCTATAAAAATGGTTTATCACCAGAATTAATTTTTTTAGTTATAATTTTGATATGGTCGACTGTTTTTTGTCACCTTACCCAGGCATATAAAAAACGATTGACCACCCAAATTGATTTTTTCAATTATAATTTTAGTGTGATCGACCATTTTTTCTGTCACCTAAGAGGCCATGTGTGCACGTTAGTTGAAACCTTATCCATATCCATGAAAAGTGGTCAACCACCCAAATTTATTTTTTTAATTATAATTTTGATATAGTCGACTATTTTTTTGTCACCTTTACCCATACCCATGAAAAATGGTTGACCACTCGAATTGATTTTTCTAGTTATAGTTTTAATGTGGTCAACTATTTTTTCTGTCACCCCAAAAGCCATGTATGCATGCTATCTGAAACCTTACACATACCTATAAAAAATAGTTGACCACCTGAATTGATTTTTCTAATTATTATTTTGATGGGGTTGACCATTTTTCTATCACTTTAGTCATATATAATAGACACTCATATACTTGAAGATACTATTTATGCTATCATTTGTGGAGTCTACATTATTATTCGTTGAATCTGATATGTTATTAGTGGAGTCTAACTTATTGTTGCTAGATTTTTATATTGAAAAAATCGGATTCTCTATTGCATATATAGGAATCCCACTTAGAAATATTGTTAATACTATTATTTATGAAGTCTAAATTGTTATTCGTGGAGTCTAACACGCTATTACTAAATTCTAACTTGCACAATTTGGATTCTTTATTACACATAGGAAGCTTATTTAGAGATACTGTTCATGCTATTATTCGTGAAATCTAACACTTTATTATTGGAGTTTAATTTGCACAACTTAGATTCTCTATTACACATAAGAAACCCACTTAGATATACTATTCATGAAGTTTAAATTGTTATTTGTAGAGTTTAACGTGTTATTAGTGGAATCTAACTTGTTATTATTGGATTCTTATTTTACACAACTTGAATTCTCTATTGCACATATAGAAATCCTACTTAAAAATATTGTTAATATTATTATTTGTGGAGTATAAATTATTATTCGTGGAATTTAACACTTTATTATAGGAGTTTAATTTGCACAACTTGGATTTTCTATTGCACATAGGAAGCCCATTTAGAGATGCTATTCATACTACTGTTTGTGGAATCTAAATTATTATTCATTGAGTCTAACACTTTATTACTGAAATCTATCTTGCACAACTTGGATTCTCTATTACACGAAGAATCTCATTTAGAGGTATTGTTCATGCTTCTATTCATGGAGTTTAAATTGTTATTCATGAAGTCTAACGCGTTATTAGTAGAATTTAATTTGTTATTATTGAATTCTTATCTTACACAACTTGGATTCCCTATTGCACAGATAGGAATCTCACTTAGAAATATTGTTAATACTGTTATTTGTAGAATCTAAATTGTTATTCATAGAGTTTAACACTTTATTATTGGAGTCTAACTTGTACAAGTTGGATTCTTTATTACATATAAGAAGACCACTTGAAGATGCTATTCATGCTGCTATTCGTGGAATCTAGTGCATTATTATTAGAGTCTTAATTGTTATTAGTGGATTGTAACTTGCACAACTTAGATTCTTTATTACTTACAGGAAGTCCACTTGAAAATATTGTTCATGTTGTTATTCATAAAGTTTAAATTGTTATTTTATGAGTCTAACTTGTTATTGTTGGATTCTTTTATTGAACAAATTAGATTCTCTATTTCAGATATATGAGTTCCACTTGGAAATATTGTTAACGCTATTATTTGTGAAGTATAAATTTTTATTCGTGAGGTCTAATATATTATTATTATAGTATAACTTGTATAACTTTGATTTTCTATTACATATAGGAAGTCCACTTAGAGATGCTATTTATGCTACTATTTTTGGAGTCTAACACGCTATTAATAAAGTTCAAATTGTTATTAGTGGAGTCAAAATTGTAATTTGTGGAGTCTAACACGTTATTAGTAGAATCTAACTTGTTATTCATGTGCATGGGTGAGATAACTGTAAAAATAGTCGACTACATCAAAACTATAACTGTAAAAATCTAATAAGGTGATTGACCATTTTTCATGAGCATCAGTGAGATGATAGAAAAACGGTTAACCACATCAAAATTATAATTAAAAAAATCAATTTGGGTGGTCAACTATTTTCATGGGCATGGGTGAGGTTTTAGCTAGCCTACACGCTTGTCCTTCTATGTAATTGCAAAAACGACCAACCACATCAAAATTATAATTAGAAAAATCTAATCGGATGGTTGATCATTTTTTATGGGTATAGGTGCAGTGATAGAAAAAATGGTCGACCACATCAAAATTATAATTAAAATAATCAATTCAGGTAGTCGACCATTTTTCATAGATATAAATGATATGAAAAAAAATGGTCGACCACATTAATAACAAAGCATGATCAAAATATAACATTTACTAATAGTAGGCTGTAATTCACATACATGTAGCCCAAAAATAAGCCAAAACCTTAAGTTACTAAATACACATCATTTAACACCATTTACAAAATAATATCCATAATACATTTACTACTATAAGTTACTAAATACATTCAACAAAAACCACATTATATAACACCATTTACTACAATACAACAACAATATTAATTCAATAGTTTAGCTCCGTGACTTCTTTCCCCACTTTTGTGGATGTGGGTATGATATCATTGACATAACTAAATCATGAACTTTGTTTTTTGGATGATTTCCCAACCACCACACAATCTCAATGCGCTTCTTTCTCATTGCATCTTGGGCATTGAACTTTTTATGTTAAGAGTTAACCAACATAACTCAATAAGCATTTTGTTAATAATATAAAGACTTACAGTGCTATATTTTGGAAATGTGTAAAGACACCACTCAAGCTTCCTTGTATTGTCCCAATCTTTGAAACAATTGTAATTCCATAAAGGAAGTATCCCAAATGATAATGGTGATTATTGTAAATTCCAAACCCAAAATCAGCACCAAAATCTTTAGACCTTTGTTTTGTTACAATCCCTTCCCATTTGGGATTGTACAGAAACTCATTTCCATTTAATGTTCCATCTAACCATGGCTCAATGATTTCCTTCAAGAACTTCCTAATCTCATGAATTACATGAAGAAATCCAGTTATCAACTTTCAACCAATTTTCCATAAAAATAAGATGAATTAGTTGTTATAGTGGTGGAAGCTAAGCCCTTAACATCTTTTGAAAGTGCTGAAACAATTTTATCATAGGATTGTTCTTTCACATCTTTGGTAGAATCCCAAGTTATAGAAATAGGATCAGTCTTCAACACCCATGAATCTCCTATCCTACCACACCAATAAGGTTACCATCAATGCTTCTATATTTGAAATCATCAAGAACAGTAACATCACATTCATTCTTAGATAAGAGTTGAAAATGAAGAGGGTGAGCCAACAACAACAAATTCAAAGATGAGATGTCTAATGTGGCACTAAGATCATGATAAGAAGAGTGGATATTATGAAGCCTCACATGCATGTCTTAAAACATTTATGCATTCAAATTATAGAGTACTGTGTATTTAGATCAAAAGAGGCTTATATGGTAAAATAAATTGTCATATTACATGTATACTTGGTATTTTAGATTACTTAGGTACCAATGGAAAGTGAGTAAAAGTAGAGTCATGAGACAAGTGTCTATAATGCACTAAAAGTGGTTATAAATTCACAAATTCAAAATGCATGTCTTCAGACCATTGATTGTAAACATACTTCTTTAAGGCTTTTTATCAAACACATGGTAAGCATTGTTTTATATTGTTTGGCTATAAATCAACCAAAGTACAAAAACCTAGTAATTTGAACCAATTAACATTTGAAATACATTAGCATATAAAGTCTAAACTTGAGTTTTTTATCCAATCCAACAATATAATGCCATTTTTCCACATATGATAGAAACATGATAAATACTTGAATAATAGACAAAGAATCTATACTTTTATCCTAACACATCTGCTGCTTTTAGATGTAGAGGAGGATCTTCCAAAGAAAAGATAAGTTCCCAAATGAACACCAAAAAGACACATACCCCAATATCCTATAGGCACATTTGATAAAGATCTAGGCGAATACCTCTGTATTCCAAGTTGAACAAGCCCATTGATGGCTGAATCAAGATCTATGTGATCCACCTTAGTTGCCAACAACAACTTCTCATCTTAAACAATGTGCTAAATCACATCGTCAATACTTTACCTCTCTTAAAAAGTTGCAAATCCAAGATTGTCCAAGAACCTTCTCATCATGTGCTTCCTTAGAATGGTGAAAGGAGGATGAAGGACGTGATGCAATGGAGACAGCGAAGGGTAGGATGGTGAGAGGAGATGACAATAGGGAAGAAAGAGGAGTTTTGTTTTTATTCGAGCCATCATGTTGCTCCCTTTTTTTTTTTCTGCTCACTAATAAAGAAGGCCAGCAGTTTCTTTTTTTCTTCTCATTACAAGTGGAGGGCATTTTCATCACTTCGCTACTATTTTTTCTATTGCCATCATACCCCTAGTCCCAAAAACAATTAATTTCCCCTGCATTCCCTAAAACCAAATATCTCTATTTTCTCATCCCTAAAACCAATTCTCCCAAGTAAATATAGAGACCATCCAAGAAAAAAATCTCACAAAATTTGTCAGGAGAGAGTTTGAAAATTTAAATTTAAATTATTTAAAATTAAAATGTTTAAAATGTTGAAATTTTCTTAGTAATGGATGAAGACATTTTAATTGTTTTTAGTTAACAGCTAATTTTTGTTAGTTTATAAAGAACTTTTAAACTAATTACGTCATATCTTGTGTTTTTTTTTTTTGCTCTTCTGCTTTTAAATTTTGATATAAGTTATGATGTGTGTGTGTGTGTGTATAAGAAAAGAATTAAAGAAAGTTGGATTTTTAAGATTTTCCATTATAATTTTTTTTAATGTTTGAATGCAATTTTTTCTTTAATTGGGTTTTAATTTTTGAACTTCACAATATTCTTATTTTCAAATCATATTCAGGCTATATTGTTAGTCTGGAAGAATATAGAAAGGTTGAACCAAGTTTAGGCCTAACCTAACATTAGAATTTGTTTAGCATGAGATCAAAATTTTGAGTTGGGTCCGTCGAGTTGGTTTCTTTGGTGTCTAACTAAACATGCCCGAACAAAAGCATAGTAAGACACAACAGCATAAAATGATATGGTGTCCTTCTGTGTGCGCATTTTCAGCCAGAATATCTGCACATCTAGTGTTCCTCGATTAGAATAGAATGATTCCATTCAGTTTCCCAGTTCCCAAACATGAGTGATCTTACGTCGTTGATTTCAGTCTTCAAAGGGTCATTAGGATTTCCATCTCTCAAGATAAGATTTAGAGCCCCTAAGTAATCAGTACAGAGCATATTATCCTGAAATTCTGCTGTTTACATATCTGCAGAACAGTTCTGATAAGACTGAAGTTCCTGTTTGCCATATCTTCCATCACATGACACAGACTTGCATTTTCTTCAGAGGGGATAAAACAACAAAAAAGCTCAGGGTCCCCCATCTCTCAAGATAAAGGAATCAGTACAGAGCATATTTTCTGATGGCTATGATCAGCTCAGCTGCTGTCTTAGGAATGAAACTCAAGTTGTATTGTATATGAAACCAAGCATCCAACTACCCTGTGAATCTCTAATTAAACCTTCACAAGCCGCATGATGTTGCCATCAACATCGAATGGAGTGTATCTGTCGGCGGGGTACACTCCATCTTGCGTCTTCACTATCATTAAGATAAAGAATCTGCTGCTTCAAGTTCTTATTTGCCATATCTTCCATCACATGAGACAGACCTGCGTTTTCATTTTAGAGGGGATAAAACAACCAAGTTACATCAGAGTGTCTCTCTGCTTACACCAGTTCTTAAAATTGCTTGGCCTTCGATATCATCACTTAGCACCATGATTCAACTAGTGAAGAAATCTAAAGAATCAGATATTGGTTTATTGATTTTTAATTTTAGGTTATTGATATGTCATACATTGATCATTTTCCAAAAGACATTTTTTTTTCCAAGCGATAATCATAGCAGAGGGAAATTCACAAGCTATAAACACAAACTTGGGACCGATGAGGCATATTTACAACCCATCAAGCCATTTCATCCAAAAGAACCTCTGTCCCTCTTTCCCGTTTTACAGTAAGCAAAAGTCTAGACTACAGACAAAAACAGGCAAATTTACAAACACCCATCATGCAATTTTACCATGAACCCTAATTATTCTTCAGCATCCCCTTCATCTTCCTCACGCTCGCTTCCGTCTTGACCATCCCCGTCATAGCCACCTCCCAAATCACAGATTCTTTTCCAGGTGTCTTCTGAAACCGGAACAACGGAGAGCCGGGGCTGCCTGAACAGAGCAAAATTCTTCAACCCTTCCTCCCCTTTCATCTCCTTCAAGTCCACCGGCCTCCTCATTTCCCCAACCGCCTTCACATCTACAGCGCCGTCTTCACCGCCTTCACCCTCCACATACCACTCACGCACAACAGTGACGACGCCGACAACGCGGCGGGCCTTGGCACCGGAGTGATAGAAGAAGCAGAGATCGTGGAGCTTCATGGACTTGAGGTATTTCTGGGCTTGCCTGTTCTTGACGCCGTCCCATTTGGTTATGCCTCCATTGGAGGCTTGGTCCTCCCATGACCAGTCTGATGGCTCTGTCTTCAAAAGGAAGAATTGTTTGGATTTCCCCATCATTTTGACTGCAGCGTCTCGTCGGGGAGAGATAAACTTAACACGAAGCGGAAAGATCATTTCATTGTTGTTTTTTTTATACAAAAGATCATTTCATTTGTGGCGCCAAAGCACAGAATTTGCCCATTATAGGCCCATGTTGTAATCTAGCCCAAAATAGGTCTCGTGAATCATTTTTTGGGCTCGTCAGCCGTGCTGTAAGCCTTTTGTTAAAAAAAAAAAGAAATTCTTTTCCTAGTATTAAAAATAGTATCTTAAAACATTATTTAAAATTTTTAAAACACAAAAAAATAAAATAAAAATAATTTTATAGATAAAAATTTTATTTTATATTTTTATAAAAATAAAAATAATTAGACATATTTATTCATAGTTACACAATTGACTTATAAATATAAAGCTTATTATAAGTTTTATATTACACTCCCTTCCCATATATAAGTTATCTTTAATTGTTTTTTTGGTCGCAATAAGTTATTTTAAACTAATTCATATTAATTAAGGAATTATGTGAAAATTAGATCATAGTGTTGAATTTTTCAAAAAATTACAAATTTTTTTCTAAATTACCTTTACTTAAATCTATTAGATTACAACTCATCTTTATTATTTCTTTTAATCCCACCCCCTACCATTACTATTTTAATTATTTCCTATATTATAATTATGAAGGATAAATTTAGAAATAAATCTTTAATATTTCATTGTTGTTATAAAATAAATTATATTAAAGACTACTAATTACTTTTAAAATGTAACGATATATAAAACAAAGGGAGTATCATATATTATCAATCACTATTTATTAATGATAACAAGAATATAATAGATACTATACATCTCTATTTTTGTAATATATAGGTAAAAACATATTTTTGATTCCTTAACTTTATATTAGATTTTATTTTTATCTCATAACTTTATTTTTTAATTTTTTAAATACAATTAAAAGTTTTCTTATTACTAACACGGTTAATTATGTTAATGATAAAAAAAAGTTTTTTATCATATTTTAAAAATTAAATGATTAAAAAAAATAAAATAAAAATAAGGGACCAAAATCTACTAAAGTTATAGGAAAAATGTTATATATATAATTTTATATTATCCGACATTGCGGGGTGAGATGATTTTTCCTCAATAAATATCAGCAAACAGCAATGAACTTAAGTTGCACAGATATGTTTAGAAAATTTGATAGTTAGGTGTAAGTTTATACGAATTAAAATCATACATATGAATTGGGACTAATTAATCAACCCCTTTTTCAATGCATTATATATAGGGAGAAAAAGATATTGCTCGATCCCTCCTCTCAAACTTCATTTTGTAAAGATCAAGTTCTAGAAACAACGTTTTGACTTATGAAATATATATATATATATATATAATTAGTCGCAAAATGATTAGGCTAATTAGCACAATTAATCCCAAATTCTCAAGTCAGACACTTTTGTTATCTGGTTTCAACATTCAGCAGCACATTCCGTACGGCACTCGTCGCATCAATGTCGAGGGAAAAATATTGTGAGGTTTACTCTGTGTACTCGCATGAAAATCTATTAAGCCAATAATGAATTATAAAAATGAGTCTGGCAATAAATAGACTAATTTTATGACTTGAAATTGTATACTTATTTCATTATAATTTGTATCCATTTTTTTACACTTGAACATAAAAATAAGAATCATAAAATATGCATTTAAATTTTCTCCCCAACGTACGGATACATGTTTTAATTAAAGTTTTCTATAGACTAATCAACCACTAAGAAAAAAAGTGGTAGTTGATCATTGTGAAAAGAGACAAGCACCATCGATGGTGATCACTGCACAAGGCGTCACCATCATGGTTGTAGGCCAACCTAATTGTCTTTGTAACCCAACAATAAAGCAGTAGACCAGTTCATGATGAACAACATTAATTCAAGTACATTAATTCTTCAAGTCCTCTAGTAATTAAATTCAAAGTTAAGAAGGAAAAGAAAATACAAGCACATTGCGTGTGTATTCTAGAACTTCGAGAAACAGGACTAGGGTTTACCTATGTTCCGTAAAAATCATCTGTACACACATAGGCTTCTGCTAATTGAATTTCTTCATAGTACGAAACTCAGTGTATATGAATAATAATATTTAAAACATTTTTATGTTTAATTTGAAATATCGTGTCATGTTTAACGGAATAGTGTTGATATAAATAATCACTCGCTGGTTGTAACATAATTAGGATGGCTGTTACACACACACACATATATGCTAATATGCATTTTCATGTCTTACACTGTTGGTTGATGGTAGAGTAACAATTAACTTGGCCTGCTTATCTGTGCCTTAATATTTAGACAACGCCATCAAATGTTACACTGCTATTATTGATGACTCAGCGATCAATAAATTGTTCCTTTTTTCTAATCCATTCTCATCCATTTTTTCTTTCTATTTGTATCAAATAATACCAAGAATATTTTTCTTATGAAAATAATACCAGGATTAATATTGACCCTTTATCATTTATCCATTGAATAAAAGGAGTTTTCTCGTTATATAACAAGAAAATTTTAGTCTAGCTCTTGATAAATTGATGGATTTTTTTAGTGATATTTTAAAAATTAAATATTTATAAATTAAATCTAAAAATTTACTAATTTGGACACCAAATTTAAATTATGACTTTATTGTGCCATATAAAAATGAATCAAAATGCCAATACAAGGACCTAAGTTCGAATCTCATTCTTAATATGGGGTGTTGGTAGATAATTTATAAGTATCTTTATAATTAAGTACTTTTGAGCCATGAAACCTACCTTCCCTAGTAAATCTTCAAGATCCAGCTGGCTTAAATTATTATATACCAAAAAAAAAATACAAATGAAGCAAAATAATATTCCACCAAAATTTTAATTTTTTAAGATTTAGTATATATTTGAAGAATCCCAGCATATACGGTTATTTATGCAAATAAAATGAACTAGCCAATATTGCAAAAATATTTAGGTAGCAACGCATTGGACTAGCAATATCTCATGAAATTTGAATTGTTGCGGTAAGGAACAGTTGTACTGAACCATAAGATTTAAGATTAATTGTAGGGTAAGAAACATAAAAGTCTATCCCCACACAAGTTATTATTCGCTTTGGAAATTAAAGCAACTTTCGGTCCATTTTGTTGGTTTTTTCCCCAGCAAGTTGGAAACTTTACAGCTTATGTTCTTATCTTCATCATTCAATTAATATTCCATTTTATCTCATACAAATTTATGACAAAATAAAATCTTCAACATAACTGACATCCAAATAATCACTGTACAAATTAATAATGCTCTTTACTCTTCTAGTTTGTTTAATATTTTACCGGATACTAGATGTGTCTCTCATAAAAAAATAAATAACGACTCAAAATTGTACGTGCCAAAATCAATAAACTTTGGTGTACATATGTTTAATTAGAAGAAATTCATTTATTAACACGTTAATTATTATTAATTAAATTAAAAAGGCCTGCCTGCAACTGCAAGAACTGAAGAACATACACGGAAAAACTAAGGACTTATATATTCGTACATGAAATTGCCAGAAAATTGACGCAGACACTGTCGAATTAAGAGGACCAAAACTTTTCTAAATTCTATTCTTCTTGCTGGAATGTTTATCATTAAGTATCTCCTACTATTTATCTTGGAAACTGAAAGAGTATATATATTGCACAGATTTTATGAGAGAATCCTCATGGATTTTGCTTCTGCGTGTAGATATAGTCCAAGTGAGCTGCTAGTGTTCTTCTCATCAAACATTCTTCTCCTCCATTACCTTCGCAACTTTCCTCCACGTTGTTCACCCTCTCTATCTCCGAAACCTTCAACGACATCAAAATTGATTATAAGAGAAAAGAAACATCTATTTAATGTATTTGAAGTGATAATCTGAAACAAGAATATTATGACATAATTCACCTCATTTGGAGTACCAGAGGAGGGGGAGGAGAAAGACGAAAAAGCAGAAGAAGTAGGAATAGGTCGGCCTGCGTGTGTGAGGCGGAAGAACAAGAGGAACAAGATGGCTGCCATGCGAAGCTTAGATGACATTTTTTTTTTCTCTGGTTTCTAGAATTTTCAAAGTGCCAAATTGTATGAGACACATACAGAATGAGATTATGGAAACTATTTATATAGAAAGCGCGTTGAAATTGGGAGTGGCATAACTGGAACTTTACGCTTTGGATTCTCACATGTATAGATATTCATCATAATATAATTAGGTCTAGAATAAAATGACTGTTTATTAAGATGTACTGTTAAGTTTGAACAGCGTATTTTCATATTTTCATCTTCCTCATTTAAAATATATATATATATTAAAAGGAATCTCTTATTGACCCTTGTAATTACACTCTCATTTCTTTGTTAATCAATTTATTATAATTATAAAAATATAATATAATTTACAAAGCAACTTTTTTAGACAACTTACATCATCGTCATTCAGAACTTTATTAAGTTGGTGAATTGTTTAAAATCTAATACTTTTTAATACCGTAGAACTTCTCTTTTGAAATTTGTTACCCTACATAGATTAATTTGACATCATACATACATACATACATACATATATATATATATATATATATAGAATTGGTTTGAAGTCAATTAATGTGGAATTACCCAAACTTGATGGAGTGAGGCTATGCCTAATTGGGAGTTGAATTTCCACTCTCTGCATCGTCATATCAGCATAATGTGCTCACCATATATTTCCGATCGGTGTGATTCAAATGCATTTTTGGTGAATTATGAATTACTTGCCTGGACTTTTATGCACACAGCTTCTTTATTTTGTCAATTAACAGTTTCTTAATTGCTCCACCAAACTCCTATATATGATGAAAATATTTTTCATTGGATTCAAAATAATTATAAATAATATTATACATATATGTCAAAAGAGATCCTTCAATATATAACTAGAATCATAGGCTTAGGTTATGGATATAGCAAGCTTAGCCTAATTAGTTTCCTGAATTTTTCCTTTGATCGGAAGAATAAAAAATTTCTTAATAGCTCTTTGACTTCAACTTTAGTTGCCAAACAATCATGGAATGCCTCAAAATTTGGAAGCAAAACTGAATAATGCAAAACTAATTAGGATTTTTTTGTTTGGATGTAAAGTTGCTATGAGATGATGACATCATGATATCTATCTCGGGCATGCTCACAAGAGCATGCTTAATGGACCTCATGGCGTGGGAATTGAAAAGTGGTTTTAATAATAATAAGATGATGTTAATTTCATATATAATCATAACTATGTTTTTTGTTAAGTAAGTGAAAGACAACATTTGCAGCTTCAAGCAATGAGATGGCACAAACATAATTAGGTGGTGTGTCACTATGAGTGGAAAGATTAAAGTGAGAATCTAAGGCTTCACATTTGGACATGAAAGAATCTCATCTCCAACTGTTTCAAATCCATCTAAACTAAACTGAAATAATTAAAAAGAATAAGTTAAAATTTAAGTAAATATATTTAAAGCCATTTGAAGTTAACTCAGGTGAAGAGATTGAGATAGGGTATAGGTAATGTTGGAGGGAGGAGGAGACCGGGACTGCAATGGCCCCCCCAAATTTGTACACACAGTCACACACATCCACATGGCTTCCCAGAATCACTATGCCAGAAATAGATTTCCTTAGTGCATAAACATTGATGGTTATACAAACAAATGCTAAGAAAAAATGAGGTGGAAATGCAGGCAAAGTTTCCTTTGTAGTTATTAAAAAAAACACAGAGGAAAGTTGAAATTTTCCTTTGTGGTTCTATAAATAACTGCAAAGGAAAGTCCTACTTTACTTTTCTTTGCGATTATTTTTAGAATCATAAAGGAAACATAAACAAAAGTCTTGTTAAAAAAAAAAAATAAAGTAAACTTCCCTTTGCGGTTCTTTAGATAATCACAAAGAAATGTTGATACTTTCCTTTGTGTTTCTTTATAAAACTGCCAAGGAAAATTTTAGCATTTTATTTTATAATAAACACACTACATAGATCACCATTTTCCACCATTGATAAGAAAAAATCAATGGTTATCACACTCCATCTCCTACTCCCTCAATCTTTTTTTCCACCTACTCATTCTTATCTCTCCTATATGCTTATATTCGTCCCATCACTCTCTCTCTCCTTTCAAGCTGCAACAACCCTCAAAGTATTGTTTTGGACTTAGCCGTGAACTAATGAAAAGTGTACACTTTGAATTGTGCAGTGCCGGAGGAGCCACAATTAGAGGAAGGATAAAATGGGAGAAGAATTCAAGAAATGAGACAAAAGCCTCCACACCGCGGTGAGAAAGCAGAGGACTTAAATCCTTTTCGGACATAAGGGTCTCATGCTGCGGTGAGCTAATCAACTACCACGATGTGAGTCGTAGAATTTCTTTAAATCAAAACGCATTTTAGTTGGACAAAAGGAAGAAATTGAAGAAGAAGAAGTAGAGTTCCGCTGGGGTTTGTGATTTTTGGTCTTCAGAAGTGATTTTCGGACTTAAGAAACTTCAATTTTTATTGGTAAGTGAATCTTGCTTTCTCTCCTCTCTTTTCTATCCATTTTTGCTTTGAAATTCATGAGAGTATGCTAGGTTTTGAGTTCAAGGATAATTCTACCAATTAAAATGCTTACTTTGGTGTTTTTGAAGTGTTAGTTAGTATTTCTATGGCATAGGTATGGATTTTGAGATGATTTAGAGGTGTATATTCCAAACCCTAGCTTTGAATTTGATTGGGAAACTTGAAATCCGAGATTTTTGTGTTTGTTTATGGTTGGAATATGTGTTTGAGGCTCATTGGTGTATATTTATGCTATTGGAGCAATATGTTAAGCTTCAATGGTTGAATTGTGGATTTAAAATTACTTATGTATTATGTTAATCGGAGGTGTTATGGCATTGTAGTGTTCTATCTGTTGATTAAAAGTGTTTGACTAGTGAATTAGTGCTCAAACGGCTTGCTATACCCCTGTGTGCAATGTGTCGATAATTCGAGCTAATCAGGGTGCATGTTATATGTGTGTGTTAGTTGTTAATTTTATATATTTGTTCCTTTTTATACCAGGATATTGCCTGTAGTTATGTTTATTATTTTCATATCATGGTAACTATACGGCTAGCAAAAGTATGGTAAGCTCTATTATCCTTTGCTTTGATGTATGAGAATATGTTATTGTTATGCATGTACATGATTTGTAAGCATCCCCATATGATAATATGCTAGCATGATGACCATAATGATTATGATTATAATAATGATTGTGTATGGGATTAACATGTTAACATTGCATTGGATGTTATTACCACATCATGCATATTGGGATATTATTGATTGGGTGATGATGACTTGAGATATGATGATACCACATGACATATCAATCTACTCGTGAACCATGCGAGTCCCCGTGTCCAAGTAGTAAGGTTGATGATTGTATATCCATGCCACTAAATCCTCTTCCTTTGGCTAAGAGAGCCATGTGGTAGTAGATTGGAGATGCATCTTTCCTAAATCACCACTAATATAGAAAGTCCAAGGGGAGGAGAACCATAATCCAATCATTGGTGTAGCTTTTGGCTGAGTCATACTAGTGAGCGGTGAGTGTACTGATATCCTAAAATTAGTTTTCACCAATTGTTGAATGGAAATCACTTATTGGGTTTATCTTGTGATGATAACTAGCCCATGGTTCTAGCCATGTACGAAAGAGAATATTCATATCATTGCATTTACATTGCATTGCATCATACGCATATATTGGTTATACTGCTTATATGTTGTTTGTTGTGGGTGTCCTCAGCAACTAATACTCTCACACCCTTTATGGTTAATATTTCAGGAGAAGATTCTAGCACTAACCTGGAGAAGACTAAGGAAACTTAGCTCTCCTTCGCACGAGAATATTCAAGTTGTAGTTGGTAGCTTTATGTTATTAGTTTATGTAATAGATTGTGTCAAGTAGTATAGTAATGGATGTATTAATTACTTGTTGTCTATATCTTGGGGATGTTGTAGTGTATGTAGTGGTGTGTATTTGGTAGAATGATGAGGATTTATGTTGATGTGGTGAAATGCCAAGTTTGTGATTGTGATGTTATATGTATTGATTCTAGACCCCAGTATGAGTCAATATGTGTTGGTGCATGTGTGAGTATTTTTGTTAGGCTTAGTGTACCTCGTTTGTGAGCCCAATATGGGTTTTGGGCCTTACGTGTGCGAAATAAACATATAGCCCATTAGTTTGATATAAGGTTCAAGGGAGTCAAAACTCGGAAGAGTGGTTTCTTTGAGGTGAAATCTTCTTGAACAAGTCCCTCGTGTCAATTGTGACATGTGGAAATGGTCCTAGGTTACTAATTGGTCATTGTGGTATGTGGGGGAATTGAGTTCTTGGTTTTGGTCAAAAAGTGACCAAAATAGTCTCCAGTGTCCTAAATCTCTATGTGAAGGTATTTTTAGATGTGGTTGGTGTCCATAGTTAGATTAGGAATAGAGTGACCTGTAGGAAGTGGAATCAGGACAATCAGAGATCGGAATGAGAAGTTATGCACATCGGAAATTCATCGGAAAAAATCAACATTTTGCTTATATGGATTCTGATATCGAAGCCACGGTGCCAGGTGCTATTGCTTTCTTCCTTCATTTGTCCAATATAGTCTCATGCCATAGTGGCACTGTAGCAGGCCACAATGCCATTCCCTATTTTTGTTCAATTGGGGCTATTTTGAGTGTTTTTAGTGGTGGATTTTTGGGTCTTGTTTGTAAGGTGTTACATAAGTGCTCTAACTTCCTTCTTCATTTCTTCTCTTCCATAGCACCCTTCTTCGTCCTTTGTTTCTCCTATCAAGTGAGTCACACAAATTAAACCTAAAATCAAGTAAAACATTCAAAATTGCTTTACAAAATGGAGATGTTGAAGAGAAAAACAGCTTGTTTCCTTAACTCATTGAGTTATGGGATGTAATCAATGTTGTCACTAGTAGCGAGGGTTTTGACAAGTTGTTGTTGTGCTAGGCTACAAATCAACTTTTGAGATCAAGAAATTTCTGATGTAGGTTTGGTAGGTAATGAATTGGCGTTTGTTGGGCGAATCATTGTCACCTCTATTGTAACGTCCGGCCGCTATTAGGGATTGACAACTATCCCCACAAACCAACACAAGCATTTTCATTGTGCTTTGTCCTCACTCACACACCTCCTTCCCAGGAGGTCACCCATCTCATAATTGCTCCAAGTCAAGCACGCTTAACTGAGGAGTTCTTAAGGGATAGGCTACCTAAAAGGTAGATGCACCTTGTTGGTATAGGTAGTACCTATCAATTCCTTTAAGCTATCCTTAACCATATAATCTCATACCTATACAATCTTTAGATCCCTCTCGTTCCGATATGTATTCAATTCATTCATATGCCCCTCCCGCTTAGAAGCCTGCTAGGAGCCGCTCCTTGTCCGTGCCTTATCACTTTATCTCACCCTCATTTCTTGCACCGGCGATCACTCCCCACTCTCATCAGCGCCTGGATGTCACATGCCTACTAGCTTCCGCTTGGTTCGTCCCCGAACCATACCATACTGAGAGAGGCTGGGTTCTGATACCAAGTGTAACACCCCTCACGATATCTTTATTGGTTTTGTGTTCAGGATCGGAGGATGTAGGACGGATATGGTTCAAGAGGAACCAGAAAGGGCTCCGCACCGCGGCGAGGAGCAAATCCGCTGCGGCGAGAGACCTTCCAGTGGCATTGTTCCGGATTAGTTGGTGGAGCCACGATGAGGTATGCTGGAGCCGCAGCGAGAGTCGGGAAATTTGTTTAAATCCGGATCAGTTCAGTCGAACGGAAAAGAAAGAAACGGAGGAAATAGAGGGAGACCGCGAGGAGCAATGCTAGGGTTTGGGATTCTCGGCTTCTAGGAGTGATTTTCGGATCTCAAGAGCTTGGATTCAAGTTGGTAAGTGTTCTCTACTCCTTTCTCTCCATTTTCTTCAGTTGAAGTTTGGGATTTTCAGTGTTAAGGTTGGATTTCCGATTTGGGGTGAAATCCACCGATTGAAATGGATGATTTGAGGTTAATGGAGTGTGTTTTGGTATTCTTATTGGTTGGATGTGTGTTTGGAAGGGTTTATGTGCGATTTGAGCTTAACCCTAGGTTATTTTCGGTTAGGGCTCTTAGGAATCCGAATTCGAGTAGTGTTTAAACGATCCCTGGGAGTTTATTGATGTATGATTGGGGTGTTAGAACCTTGGGTTAGGCCTAAAGTGGTTAAATTGTGATATTGTGATTATGGATATGTTGTGTTAATGGGAGAATTATGTATTATGAAGGTTATTTGGTTAACTGTGTGGGGCTCAAGTGTGTTGGTGTTCAAGAAAGCGTGTGGAACTTGCCTGAGCGTGGTATTGACAATCTGAGGTAACCGGGTGTTTGTTTATGTGGTTTTATATGATAGTATGTATAGTTGTATATATATATATATGCATATCTCTTTCATACCACGATAGTGATATGTTTGTGTGTGGTTATTATATATCGTGGTATGTGTATAGTAGATGATGTTTATGAGTATTGTGATGAGATATGTGATGAGGACATTGATGTGATATGATTATGATGATACATTAGTATCACCACATGTTATTGTTACATTGAGATGTATGACGGATGAAGTGGTGATGATGTGATAACGTATGATATATGATGATAAATGAAATTGTTAGGGAGAATAAGGTTGGAGTATGTGATATTGTATATGTTAGGAAGGATAAGGGTGGATTGTTGTGTTAGGGAGGATAAGGATGGGTTATATGTATATGTGTGTTAGGGAGGATAAGGATGGGTTATTTGTATACGTGTGTTAGGGAGGATAAGGATGGAAGTCCCTGAGAGGACGACATGCATACCATGCATTTTATATTGCATTCATATGTTTTATGATTCATGTTTGTATATATATATATATATCTTTATGTGTTGTTGATCCCGGTTACTGAGATATTGTCTCACTCCACCCTCTCCTATGACTAACCCCTTTCAGGTGACGGTCTTGGTACTAGTCCGGAGAAGCCAAGAGAATAGCTGTGTACATGGGAAGTCTATGTAGTGTTTGTATTTTTGGATAATGTATTATGTGCCAAGTAGGGTAGAAAGTTGTGTATTGAATGTATTAGATGGACAGGATTGTTATGGATGAATGTATGCTCGATTATGTATATGTGGAATGTATTATGCTGGTGTTTTGAGAGCGTTATGCTTTTAGAAATTGGTATGGTAGTATTTGTAAGCCCAAAGTGGTTTGGGCCTGATGGTGGTGTTTTAGGGCCTATAGCCCGTATTGTCATGTTGGGGTTCAAAGGGGGCAGAACTCAGAGGAGTGATTCCTTTGAGGTGCAACCTCCTTGGATATGTTGGTTTGGAGAGTTTGGACATGTATGAATGGTCTCTGAGTGACCAGTTGTCTTTGGTGACAATTGAGGTTGGTTAGTGGTGAGTTTGGGACCAATAAGTGGCCAAACAGCGTCAGGGATCCAGAATCTCCATACGGAGTTGGATTGAGATGAAAATGGTGTCTATGGTTAGTTTGGGACTAGATTGACTTGTAGGAGTTGGAATCAAGTCAATCGGAGATCGGAGCGAAAAATTATGCGCGTCGGAAGTTTGCCCCAAAACGTCAAAGTGCTGATATGGGATATCAGCAAGGGGGTGCCGCGGCGCCAGTATCCAGGCCGTGGCGCTAGTGATGGCAATAGCAATGGAGAAACAGAGCAGGCCGAAGCTGTGGCGGTCCTGTAGCGGCCACAGCCCTAGCCCAAAGTTTGGTAATTTGGGGTTCGTTTCCGCTGGTTTGAGGATGTGATATGTTATTTTGAGCGGTTTGGGTTGTGTTTGATTGTATTTCGTGAGATTTTGGTTATAGTGGAGGTAGGATGTTACATCTATAGCAACAGCATCACTGTGCTAGGCGGTAGATCAGTGTTTGAGGTCGAGGGATTTCTAATGGATAGCTTGTTGGAGTTCAGCGACGCATAGTTCCGATGCTAGTTTTGCTTTAAGCTAGAAGCAGTGGCAAGGGAGTTTGTTGGTCGATTTTGATGTAGGTTTTCAACTCTTAAAAGGAATTAATGTTTAGTTTATTTTATAATTGATTTGAATAGTTTGTGTTGATGAAATCAATTCTGGAGCCTACTAGAATTTTATATTGTTTTTTACTGTGATTTCCTGGTGGCAAAATAGAAATGATTGCTGATTAGCCACAAAGAAAAATAATCATATTTCTTTTCTTTAAATGACTTTCCTTTGCGGTTGTTGTAAATAACCACAAAGGAAAATATGCTTCTCTTTGTGGTTTTGAACCGAAAATGAAATTTCCTCAATGCTCAAATTCTTTATGGTTGAGAATTGCAAACAGATACAAAAAAATAACCACCAAGAAAGGCTGTTTTTGGCGTAGTGAATTTTCAATAGCTAACTCCGCCTCTAGCTCTGGGTATGGGTATAAATCAAAAGTTTAAACAATTATGATGAAAATGGAAAAAATTAAGTAGATTTAGTTTTTTTTTAAAAAAAATGGTACCAGAATAATTGGATTTGATTTATATTTTAAGAATAAATTAAAGTGAATCAAATTAATTGAATGAATTGATTGGTACAGGTATTTTCGTATATTTATTTGTAAGATTAATCTTTTCTGATTCTTAGAGTTAGGGCTGGGAGTAAATCGGGCTAAATTGGGTTTCATATCAACTCGAGACCCGGTTTGGTATCAGGTGTGAGTTCAAAAATTAAACCAATGGTCTAGTCTAGTCTGGTTTAGATATATCTCAATGATAGATCAGGTTAGACTAGTCTAGCTCAGGCTAGACCAGGTTCAGAGACTGTTAAATCAAAGTGAAAAGGAGTAGAACAATGTAAAAGAAATGCACATCAAACTAGAGTAAAGAGCCTTAACAATATAGATAAATTTGCATATAATAAGCTAAAAAATCCACAAAAATTTAGATATAACAATCTCAAAAACATATATGAATTAGAGTAAAAAAAAAAGCAAAAATAATTAAATACAACTAGAGAAAATAATTTCCAAAAATTCAAGAAAGCCATAGTAGCAGAAAAACATAGTGAAGATTGGAGGCCATGAACAAGTGGATCAGAGGAAACAATCGTAGATCAAGCAAATAGGCCATGAACAAGTAGATTAGAGGCCATGTACACAAATCAAATGCCACCAATAGATAGATCGTAGGCAACAAACACAGATCGAAGACCAATGCAACCAAATCAGAGTTTAGAGGCCATAAACGCTGACAAGAAGTAGTTGGAAGATGAAATTGAAGAATCTCTACAAGATGATGCGAATCGAAGAAGGAGATAGCCACACGAATTAAGTAGAGCAAAGACAACAAGCACAGCAATAGTGACTATACGTCTTGATTCAAGGTTTGAACTGAGACGCAGACAACAAAAACAAGCCAGGTTTAAAGTCTTGATTCAGGCTTCAAATTGAGCCCTAAAGAGATGGAGAAATGACAATGATGAAGATTTAAGACAATGATGGCACTGTGAAAAGTGAAGATAACGGTGAAGGATTTCAGAGGAAAGAGATGGGAGGTAATAAAAGGAAGATGACGGCAAGTAGTGAACAGATGTATTAGAGTTAGGGTTTTCTGTGTTTTATAGCAATTCTTAAATGATGTCATTTCATATTAATTTTTTTTTTAAAAAGAAAGATCCCCATGATGGGCTAGACTAATTGGTCTAAATAGGTAGCTTAGAACTGAATCTAACCCAGTCAATCAACCTAGTGTTCAGACCAGGTTTTTGGTCTCAAGTTAATGAGATTGGGTTGACTAGGCCTAGGTTTTTTTCCCCACCCCTACTTTAAGTGAATCTATTTCTTTGATGCATCATACAAAAGCATACTAAAAAAATAAAACCAGACAAACCAACAAAACAAAATTATAATTATCCAAACCAAAAACTTGCATATTGTTCCAACATTGTGACCTCTATTAAACTGATACTTCAAAAAAGGAAGACACACTCGTATTTGATATGTACTAGATATGATACACGTACTATATCATATATGTATCCTTAGTTTTTTTGTTTAAAAATTTTTTAAATGACTTAAGATCTTATAAAAAGACTCAATTTTTTATTTCTTATTTTAGATACATTTATATTACTTTTAAAATACTTGTATAAAACTCAAATTTTTTATATTTTTTATCTTTCATACATTAATTTATTAAATATAGATAAAAGTTAGTATGTATATTCCTCATATTTTCATATCCTAAAATTTTCAAATTTATAGTATTTAAGATATTATATCGTGTTACACCTGAAACTCATACCAGTTTTTGTATATCGTAGATTGTGACCTTCAAAGAGAGAAACCAATTTGCTTAGCCCACAAAGTTTTATGTTGTGAAAACAAGGCCATTGACGACTGTAACAGCAATATATATACTTCAAGACCCCTACTTAGCCTGTAGATAATCTAATCTAACCTTTTTTTTTCAGTGAAAGGAAATGGTAAACCATCAGAAGCGAAAGGACAGAACAAGCACCCTGAGGGAGATCAATATATAAAAAGAATACCTTCAACTTCAAGATCGTGAGCATATCTAGTAAGTCCGGTCGTGCATTCATTCACCTCGCGACAAATATATATGACCAAAGCTGAGTTTGTAAGCAATCACAATCTCATAACCTAATCTAATTTGAATAGTGAATCGTACTATTTTGTGGTTGAAAGCATAAAATGATGATATACATGACCAAAAGAGGAACTAAAGGGTACTGAAGACCTAGAGAGATGAGATCGCATGATAATAACAAAGATGCTAGAAATCTGATCGACTTTATTTACCACTCAAGTCGAAAGTCACTGGCCAAGAAAATGGTGGGAAAGTGGGAAAGAAAAAAATTGAACACAGAATTAGAGGGAGGGAAACATGAGGGTCAGGCATGCTTGCCAATTAGTGTGTACTGCAAAACAGCCCGATTCAGATTATCAGAGTGCTTAATCATTATGATTTATGGTCACCACTTCAACATGTCAGAGTAATATTGCAGCAGCTCTTTCTGAATGCTTCTCATATGTATTCTTCCCCCTGACACAAGCATTTTCCAATGCCTCTTTCAAATATGGTACTCTCCTTCAGATAAAGCTTGCCCTAAAAGCTTTTTCAGCTATACAAAAACAATTATTACATTGCTTTCCAACACCATAATACAAGTAATTAAATCAGTATATATTATGGCCAAAAAAAAATCAGTATATATTAAACCAACTGTAATGTAACCAAATAAGTATAAACTTTTTCACTGAGATAAATGAAAGAAGCATATAGCCATATATAGCACTCTATGTTAATTCTATCTTGCTAGTTGATATTGACCTTATCTAAAGCTATCATGTGGGTTATTCTAGCAATATATATTGCTCGATCTTAATAATATGAAATGGATCATTTTAAACCTGGCTATAAAATTAAGTATTTAGCTTACATATATACATAAGACTAACAACAAAACCAAATTAATTGATTAAAAATATAATATAATAAAGGACAGAAAGAGTTTGAATTTAAACTACCATTTCCTTTAGGTTTTGAAATAGTTTTACTTTGCCAGATTTTGAAGGATACAGGCCCAAAAGGGTTCACCTGACAATTCTGGAAATAATGTATTTGGTGTCTAAAGATGATGTCCCCATATATGCTTGAATCCCTCCTCCTTTCTCCAAAGCGATTAATAAAGTAATATGGCTATTGCTCTCTGCAAGTCCCACCACGTGATCAGTTTGTATTAAATAAGTAAAAATATGATATTATATATATATATATATAAGAAAATGAAGGACGTGACAGAGTAATTAAAGGGTCTTCTTCATCTTCGAAACCCCATTAACTATACCTAAAAAAGCTTGATTTAACGTTCGTAAGAGAAAAGGATAGATGTGTCCTACATGTGGCTCATAACCTGGAAGATGGAACCAAAAGCAATTACAAGAGGTTGATTGAAGAGGAAACTCCTATCTTGATGCCTGCCATTAAGGCCGTTTCTGTGATATAATTTATTAATTTATCAATTATTAAAATATTTTGTCTTCTTTTCCAGATCTGTCCAACAATATTAATTAATGCTAAATCTGGTAAATTACTAACTTAAATATTTGACTTACCTTGTATGTATTGTTAGCTCACACATTAGGTTGCTCCACTCCAAAATTAGCCATCAGTTGAAATTGTTGTTTCTTTTTTGATAAACATGAATTTGCAACATTAAAGGAACTTAGCAATTGAAGCACTAAATTGAAAAAGATAATATAAGAAGGGTAAAATTGAAAATATGTCCATTTATCAAGGACCAAAACTTAAAAAAAAAAAAAAGAAAGAAAGAAAGTTCATTGTTGAGCCATTTGAGAAAAATTAATCATTATTAGTAGATATTAACTAATTTCATGCTCATTGATCTTGTAGGGAAAAAATGAAATTACTTCAAAAGATATAAGTATTAAAAATTTTAGGTTTAAGAATCTAAAAAATTATAATTATTTTCAAGCACTAAAATTCTTACTAAGTTTTACCATAAGTTTTAAGAAAGTTACACTAAATTTTACGAAAAAATAGTAAGTCTTTTTCTCAACTAAACTATAACGTCAAGGTTTGGCTTTCTGTTTCCTTGGTCAAATACTTTCCTCTTTCCATCACCTTCATGTTCATTTAAACTCTCCCACGTTTTATGCTCAAAACTTTAGTCTTTAGTTTCTCTCTTCTCTAGGAAATGGAGGCATCCAAGCAGCCTGTATCTGCAAAACAGCTAAAAGAACACCTCCAACACCAACAAGAACCTTTCTCACTCCATAATTACCTCTCAGAAAGAAGATTCTCTCTCAACAACTTCAGCCCCTCCGATATTGATTACCACCTTCGTCCTTCAGAAAAAACCCTAAAGTGGTGGATCAATGATGAAAAGCACAAGATGAGAAGAAGGTTCTTGAATGCTTCGGCCATCCTAAGATCTCTAATATACAAGTTCGTTCCATTCGGTGATCAGGACCAGAAGCTCTCAAACTGTGTTGGCATTGCAGCTTCCGATGATCATTACACCCATGAAGATGGTGAAGGCAAGGGTTTGAATTGCCATGATTACAGTCCAAAGCTTGTCAATATGTTTCAGTTTCACTCTTTCACACTTCCCAATCTGAGACGACTAGAGGTAATTAACCAATTCTTATATTCGTCAACTTAATTTTTTTTTTCTGAATGAAAATAATCTTTCTATCAAATAAAAAGAACTCATATAATCGTTCACTTTATATGGTACCAACTTCAAGTTTCTTAGCTCCAAAACGACATCATTAATGAATCCCAGATTTGATTAAGTAACAATGCTTTTTAAAATATACACTCATATTCTTTTTAATTTCAATTTTAAACTGAATCCTCCTGTAAATCCTACTCTGAAAGTTTACAGCTTTGAAAATACTCAATTGTTGTGAGTGTCTGAGTGGAAAAAGGCTTGGGATACACACCCACCCACCCACATATATTAACCTTAATAATAATTATATTAATACCAGCAACTTTGGTCCTCATGGTAAAGCCTTTGAAGGCTTAACCTTGTGGTTTTATGTTCTATTAATGCTTGTACCACCAAAACAAAAATTATATTAATAAAAGGGAAGTTTATATGTAAATTGAATGTAATTGTGCTCTATCTTTTAAGATGAATAGAAGTTTCATTCACATATATAATATTATTATTATTGAGGTGAGTGTCTATGGATGAGCAAGCTAATTAAGTCATTAAGCTAGCTAACAGGTGGATTCAGGTGCAAAACCTCATTGGGCAAGCACCGTAGAGGAGCAATGGGAACAACCAATATTACCTAATGCAGGTTCGTCTTTCTAGCCTGTAACTTTCAAGTGTAAGATGTTCAATATATTCAATATAGAATTTTGAAACAAGTAATATATCATCATGCATGGATTATTTTCTTAAAAAATATTTAATGAAATTAATTATACTTGATACCCCTCTTTTCAAGCAACAAAAAAAAATCAATTCATTCCTCTACTGTCGGTTAAATATACCGCAAAAACCTTTAATATTTCGTGTCAACAAAGTTAATGTTTTACATATTATAAATTATTTTTAATGACAATAAATAATTAAATTGACGTTAAGTTTTAACGTGAATTTATATATATATATATGACTATTTTAAGAAAAATTTGTGAACTGACTTTAATTTTATAAATTAAAGAAAAAATCATTTTATACAGATGTTAAGAACATCAGATATCAGATAATTAATTCAAATCAAAAGAATAAATATACCATGTGTTATTGAACTAAAACTAAAAATAGAAGCCAGTGTAAATTATTTTTGAAAAAATGTCACTTAAATTTAGCTAAGAAAATGGTAAAAGTTGAACTTGAATGCATCCACTAAATTTAACTAGTACTATTTTGTTGTTATGGAACAGTGTGTGCCTTCAGAAGTCATGAGGACCCAGTGACAGCTTTTTCCACTTTCTCCCAGAAATCTGATGGGGACCCAATCTTCTCAACCTATCTCCGAAAGCTACTCATCAACCCAAATATTCTCAGATTCACGACTCCTAAAAAACACAAACTACATCACACTGTTGGGACACCTCCTACTCGCCATAAAAACACAAGGACACACCGTAAGAGTAAGCAGCAGGTACTGTTTGGCTGTGTAGAAAAAGCCAGAGAATTCCAAGAAAGTAAAGAGAAACGACATGGAGAGGCTGAGAAAATCACCCACTTCTTGCATGCAGAATCCTGTGTCGCGTTAGAAGACTGGAAAAATCTCCACAAACTGAGTAGGGATATACACGTTGAGATAGGAGATGATATCATGGATGACATGGTCAAAGAAATGCTTTATGCACTTGTAGATTAAATTAAATAGATTCTGTTCTGACCGAACATACAGGCCGGCTTGGATTGTTTTGAGGGAGTTCTTCTAGTTAATATTTATTATACTCTTATATTAGTGGTATATAACGACATGTATTTTTTATAATAAAAATGCAAAATCATTTTTCATTCATATAATTATTGCTTTTAAAAATTCATTCTTCTTGAATTCTTTTTCACTTTGTATACAAACAAGACTGGTTAATTACGACACACAAGTGCTTATTATTGATCAGTGGCAGCTTTTGAGAATTCTTCAATCAGAGGATGACGTGAAACCCCACCAATTGATAAAAAAAAAAGGGGGATAACCATTCACTCTAAAGCTATGAAAATGTCAACTTTGTTTGAAAACGTTAGTGCCTGAATCCAGCATCATCGAATGAAATCAATCTAGCTTTACTTCTTTCTTCATGTACAGTGATGTCTTATATAAACATAAACAAGACTTTTAATATTAAAATCCAACTCTAACATGCTTATGCGCACCTTTAACATTAATTCAGTCTTTTTTTTTTTTATTGTGTCTATCTGAATCTCGAGATTGGCATTGTCACAGACAAAATTCAGGCTACATGGATCAGGGTGTAAGTAATCAAGAGATGCCATCTGGCCTAAGTAGGTGAGGTTTATTTACCATGGCCATAGAGGTACATGGCGTCCACTTTTACTACAATATAAATATACAGAAAAAGGGGGAAGGGGTGTATTAAACTGAATAGGGACTGATATCAAAGAACATGCTGATAGATGTAAGTTGAAGTCAAGCGAGCTGAGAGGTTAAACGTACCTCCTAGTCAAATTCCTCGACTATAACAGAAACAAAATGGCAATTCTCTGAAAATTTTGTTCTGCCCATATTTGGAATACATGAGACTGAGCAAAACAGAGCGAAAGTGGGTGACAATATGACTACCATCTCTCTCCATCATCACCAAACTCCCCATCTTCAAGCTCTACATAATCACCATCTCTGTGAGAACTACTGCGATGGTCTTTCTTGTGTCTTTTGTGTCGCACTTCACTGTCTGATTCATGAGCAGATGCATGCTGTTCCATTCATCCCAAGAAAATTAAAAAACACAAATCAACAAGTGAACAAAGAATCTCACTCATTTGTAAAGCCACTAGTAAGTTTGCATACCCGTGATGATTTCTTTCGATCACTACTATGTCCTCGAGATTTTTTAGTCCTCTCTTTATCAGTTTCGTGAGAAATATGCTCAGGACTTTGATGCTGCTTTCGTTGTTTTCTACTATCATCTTCAGATCTTTTGGCCTCTTTAGAGGAGTAAATCTCAGTTGTATCCATATTGTCACTATCAGCTTTATCCTTCCTATGTGCCTCCTCTTTCTCTTTTTCCCTTCTTTGCTTCCCCTTCCTTTTTTCCCTTTCCTCCCTCTCCTTCTCCTTTTTTGCCTGCTGTAAATAAGACTTAAGAACTCAGTCACTGTACATTTAAGGATTCTTCTAAGATGGAACTTCTTGCATGCTTACAACTTGAACATGGTAAAAACTTAACCCTTGAATTGATTCAATGCTTATAAGCGAAGAAAGGGAAACCTGATGAATAAGCCACCAAAGGAAAACAAGAAAATTGATTTTCATCTCCAACTCCGGAGAACAAGTCATAGGTCTGGTTTGCTGATTTTTTTTGTCTCGGGGACTAGGAGCATCCCCTAAACAAGAAAATTAAATTCAATTTTCCAGTAACTGAAATGGATGATATCAGTCACAGTAGTTGTTGGAGTGAACAAAAGCATGAATTCAATTTTCCAGAAAAAGTCAACTAATTGAACAAGGGGTATGAAAATCAATTAACTGTTCCATTGGTATAGTCGAATGTTACTGTAGTTGTTGCATGACCTTTGATGCTTCTCTCTTACTAATTGCCATTTTCATAGCTCTATATTAAAAAGCAGAATAATGATTCACGGGGAATAACGGGCACAGAGCACAACAACAACAACAACAACAAACATAATAATATTAAGAATAATAATAAAAAGAAGAAGAATGACAATTAATACTAACTGCAATGGGAATTCATACCTTTTCCTCTTTCCGCTTTCGTTCACTCTCTTTTGCCTCTTCTTTCAGCTGTGCAACGTACTCCTCAAACATTTCCTTGCAGTAGATCTCATCTCCAATTGATCTAAACAAAGCAAATACACCCAAGGAAAATAAATAATAAGAATATCATGTATTAGTTTTCAACACCAAATAATAATAATAATTGGATATTTCCCCATCAGACCTATGTATGTTCTAGACTGAATTATCCACATCCAGCTGAAAAGATATACCATTCCTCATACCAGTTTTCCCTTTAGCCTAATATAAAAGGAAGTTGGGCATCATTTCATCCAGCTTAAGAAATGGGAAAGCACAATTATTGATATAAAAACCCCATATATTGACGTATCTCAAGAGATTCACAAGGCTACAAGTAATAGTCCATAATGTCCGACAAGAAATGACAACTCCCTTTTATATAATATTTAAGTCTTATGCTTAAGTATATAATCATTCAGACCTGAACTCTTGACTATCTTCAACAATTGATCTGAAGTCCTCCCACTTTGAAGCCAAGTTAATATCCTGCAAGGAAATAAGAATTTCAATAGTATAAATATGATTTCTCACTGCCCAACTATTAGCACATAACAGCACCTACTAGTTGAGGTCCATAATACTGCACCTTGATAGAATACAGAAAATGAAAGAAATCATCTGCAAGACGTTTCCGCTTCTTAGCTTCTTTCTCCTCCTTCTCTCTTGCCCGTTCAAGTAGCTCATCAAACACAAGCTGCAAGACGGTACAACAACAAACCAGATCATTAGGAGGTGAAAGACACGCCAAAACAAAAGCATGTTCTCAACTATTGTGACCTGTATAAGTCACATTCACAGAATGTTGGCATCCAACCCATTCAGATTTAAGCTGTAGTTACTTCAAATAGCCTTCTGCCATAAACAAATTATCTCCCAAGGAAAACATTAAAAAACCATTTGGTTGACAAGGCAAAGTTTTTGGATCACGAGTGATAGCATCCCACCCATTCAGATTTAAGCTGTGATTAAAGCATGGAAAAATGTGTTCCTAAAAGCCATTCCAATCACATCCTACTATGTTCATCACGAGCCAAGACAACCATCCATGTTGATTAATGATTCACTTTTAGTGAGTGATGAGAATCTAAAAACTAGAAAACCCGTATTGAACAAGATGAGCTCTAATTTTTTAAGGGAGTTTTTGCTATTACTGTACAGCTACAAGGGCCCTAAAAATAACATTTAAGATTATCTAAATTATAAAGTCAAATTTGTAAATATGTATCGCCAAAAAAATTTGTAAACACAACATATATTGGAGCTCCTTTAAATGAGCAGAAGATTACCCGTGCGTGTGCGCATGCATATACACACACTGACACTGTGAGCATGTACCCCTACACACACACAGCATGTACCTACCTTTATGTTAACATCTGATATAAGTGGAGAGCTAATATCTTTTAGTATAGCTGTTTTGAAGTCTTCCAACGTCCAGGTTGATGACAATGTGATCTGTAATTACGATAGTATTGTTTACATCAGAATATATGAGAATCAGAAACCACAGAAGATTAGTACTTCATACCTTTCCCGACTTCACTGCATCTTTTATTCGAGCCTTGTCATCCTGATACTGTAACATTATAATAAGAAGGGAGATTGGCATTTAGCAAGTCATAAAGTAGATACACTTAAGCAGTTAGCAAATCTGACATGATCCATTAGTCTCAGCCTGATGCAATAATTAATAAATAAATAAGAAATTTAGTTAGGGTGGTTATAGGAGGATGGTTGTTAGAGACTGTAGAGTCCATAAAAAGCAATGGAGATCGTTTGTTTGAGTAGATTTTGGCATAATGAGACTTTGAGTTTGTTTTCCTCTAATCGCTCTACTCTATCTATCTATATTCTATCTGCTCTTCTCCTTCTCTTCTATTTCTGTTCTCTTCCATTTCTCTCTCCTGCTCTCTTTAATTCCTCATCACAGCCCCATTTTGCTTGTTTCTATTTTTTTGCTATCTGCTATAAGTCTTTATCACATACATAGGTTGAATAGGCTGAGTAATCCCATCAGTACCCCCATTTCTTCCTTTTTATCTGTCTGCTATAAGTATCAATGACAGTAGTTGGGTGAGTACTGAGTATTCAGAGAATCAGAGTAATACCATCAGAATCCCATTTAGATTATTGAAAAACAATAAAGGTAAATGATAGCAGCAGTCTTTTCATTTAGAAGTATATCACTAATTGAAAAGATTTAAAAATTTGGGTATGACATACACACAGAGATGTGTGTGTGGAAACTTGTCCATATCTATGTCATGTTGGATATCCTCCGGTTCATTCAATACATAACTAGAAAAAAGAATTTTTCATTTTAACTTAGTAAGATAAAGAGTGACAAGATTTGCTGTTTGAACCCGAATTGATGTGGAATATGGGAAGTAACAGGGGAGGGGAAAGAAGAAAGGAGGAAGAACTAGAGTGAAAGAAGGGAAAAAAGGAAGAGGGGGGGAAGAGGTAGAAAGAAAGAGGGAGAAAAGCTGACAGCAAATATTTAGTCTCAATAATAATTCATCATAAAAGTCTCTAATGAGAGGGATCCTAGGGCTATTTATAGAGCCCTAAATACAATTATTATTAAAATAATAATAATAACTTAAAATAAAAGTAAAAGAAAATCTAACCTAAACTTCAAGTAAAAGAAAGCATAAAACTGGAAACAACCTAAGAAAGCCTAACAGGGAACAAAATGAAGTCATAAAAATAAATTACTAAAACATTAAATAAATCTTTCCTAATTTTCCGTCATAAATCTTTAACGTATCTTGGTTGATAGACAGACCCCATTGGAAGCAAATGTTTCTAATGTTAAAATGAAGAAGTTCAATGTCCCACAAAAAACATTTGGAAGACATACTAGAACTTTAGAAGTTAAAGAGATAACAGTTCTTTTCCTTCTAGGGAAAAAAATTTATCAAAATATAAATTGCCGCCAAGTACTTAAGCCCATAACAGACCCAAAGCTAGGAGGCTTAATCATTGAGCAACAATCTTATACAAACATCTATAAGCTTATACACGGAGATTTGTCATTTGGCTTTTGGAGTACAAGCTTTCCAATGATATAAGAAAACAACGTTCAAAATCAAGCAGAAAGAAAACTTAATATACTCACTTGTTTTTCAAGCTCTTCAGCAACATCTTCAAACAAGTCCTTTGGAGTTGAACCTGACTTGTTTGAAGCCACAGCCACATAAGCAGGCAAATCTTTGACCTACAAGATCACCCAACACAAAATCATCATTCTCATCTTCTAATTAAACAGAGCAAGGAACAGATCAGGAAAAAAAAAACTTGGATGTAACAACTTCTCTTAACAAAACAATATGTCATTATTTTTCTGATAGGAAAATAAAAACGCTTAATATGATGATGCATGACCATAAAGATGGGCAGTTAACCTTCAAGTGATAATCACGCCAATGAGTTTTTGCTGTAAGAGTGCCTGCAGCAACATCTTCTTCCATCAATTTGCGGAACTCATCACGGTTTCGACGTTCTACCTTTCTCAATTCTTCCTATTTTATTGAGAACTGGAATGAGTAAAACTGTGCAATAAAACGGAGGGAAAGGAAAAATCCAACTTAAAAAAGTTAAATGGAAAAGCACCTTCTGTATCTTCTTCTGCTCTTCCTCTTCCTTCTCTAAGTCATGTAAATAGTCCTGATAGACGAGACAAATTAGCTTGACAGTGAAATTTAATAATTTAAAAGTTTAATGTAGAGAATTACTTGAAATATTTCTAAGCGATCTATTTTCTCAAGACGGGAACATCTTTCATCAGCCTCTAAGCGGTCTTGAACTTTTCGCCATTGTGTGTTAGCCTGTGGAGGATATAAATCAGCATTATTTTGGCATAGAAAACCTGTACAAATCAACTGGGATCTAAACAAAATAATACCTTAATAAAGTCACAAGATTCCAAAAACCTCTTGTATTCCGATATGTTCCGTTTCCGCTCCTCCTGTGACCTTGCTCGTTCCTGAATAAAATCACACAAGTCAATAATCACCAAAAGCATTGCATGTCTGAGTTGCTCAACTCAAGGCAAGAAAACACCAGTCATTATCCTTATTGACCACGGTAACTGACTCCTATATTTATAAAAATAAATTACACAAATAACAATTGAAGGGAAAAAACTTTGATCCATAAGTAGTTACTAAATTATTCAGAGCTTAATACAAATAGATTCAGCTAATCTTTTAAAGCAAACAATTGGCAAGTGAGAATATTGAGCACAATTGGGGCAAATAAAAGCATCAATTACTGAAAAGGCAAGAGGAGTGCAGATTAAATGGCAAATTACGGTCTTAGCAGTCACCTGGGATTGCATTTTTTTTATCATCCTCCTGCTGCACTTCAGTCAATTTTACAGGAAGATAAGGCTGGCCTTGCTGTTACGAGGCTTGTGCATGGCAGTAGCTTATAGTTCGTTTTAGATTTTTTTTTATTCCTTTTGTTACCGAAAAGAAAACCAGAGAGAGAGAGGGATAGAGAGCATCTATGATTCTTCCACAACCCATAATACATCAATAATCAAGAGTTTATCACTCAAATGCAAGCCTTGAAATTGTCCCCTGTGCTCTACATCTTAAAACCCTAGTTGTTTGTGTTATTAATCTACTAGAAAACCTTAAGACCCATAAAAGAAACTAGCTAAAGCTCAGTGAATTTCATAACAAACCAAATTGTAGCAACTTGTCATTACAGCTAAAATCTAACAAAAGTTAGGACATAATACTACCAAAGTTTGGTGACCCAGAAACCATCCCATATAAATCATAACCCAACATGACAACCTCAACGGCTCATTGGCTCTGATATTAGGACATCTGCCTCAATATTTGCAGTGAAATAATGTGCTAGAAAATGTGGCATTATCTTCATATCTTGGATAACACAACTTTAGGTTTTCATATGTGTGTGTCACCATGTTTTTTTTTTTTTTAAACAGCTTTTACTATCAAATGTATTGCAAATTATAACAACTTTCACATCTCAATATGAATTATATCCAGAGTCTATACTCCATACATCCTACATAACTAAAAAGTAAAGGGTACCAAAAGTATAAAATCATTCTAGATATGTGCAAATAAGGAAAAACCCTAAATAGGCTGACCTTTTTACTCATCAATGAATAATGAAGATAACATGGTTGACATGTAATTAGATTTTTTTACTTGTCAGACATGAAAATAGATTAACCATAAAAGAAGAAAAGACAGGTAAACAACCCAAGCATGCACTTATATACAATAAATGGTTTAGAGATTAAGGTAGTAGAACCAACCTTGTTTGCAAGTTCCTCCACGAAGCTATCAAAAATATCCCTTCGATCTCTTTCTCGTTCCACAGCCTTGAAACGTTCATCATTTTCAAATAGAGATATTGCTTTGCTGAATGAATGTCCAAAAATGAAATTACAGAGAAAAAATATCACTATTCTAACCACCATATATAAAATATATATATATATATCAACTGAGAGTTTAAGTTAGAATGGAAGGGGAAGGGAAAAAAGTAAAATTCACATATCATGAATTAAAAGGAAACAAAAAAAGAAAGAAAAGAAACCTCCATCTTGTGGATGATGTCAAATCTGTGGATTCCTGGAAAAGTTGATGTATAAGAAAACTGTAAAATCAGAGGAAGTAATATTATGCTCATTAAGAAGAAATGTAGAAGCAGATAAAACATACTTCCAACATTTTTTTGAAATCCTCCCGTGCCTTTTTCTGTTTCATGCGCTTTTCCTCAGCTTCCTGCTTTTTCTTCAGATTTAGAAACTGAGAAATAAAAAATCAGTTTTGTTAACTTTTATTTTTTGCTAAAGTTTTGTTAACATTTTAGCCAAAAGCAAATTGTTGATTCAGCCCATGCACTAAGGTCATCATCAGTTATAAAGCAGAATGATTAGTCTCCAGTCTCCATCAACCTTTCCCCCAACTAAAACAATTTTAGCATTGTACTACGTCTAAACAATTTTATTAGTATTTACATTACAATATGATTTCAACCAGATCTCTATTACAGTTACTGTTTACCTTAATTCATTATTACACAATCAACTCTTACAAACTAGAGTAATTCAAATGGTTACAAAAGGCAGTTATCTTGCTACATTTTTCCTTTTGAAATATACAGTTGTATCACAATAATAAAATTTTCAAAACACAAAACAAAACAAAACAAAAAGGGACATGGAAAAAAATGAAAAATTAAAAAACAATCTGCAAAGTCAAGTTCATAGAAGAGGAAATTGAAGTAGTAAGCAAAAGCTGAATATATTAGCTCATGTCAGCTAACAATGGCAGAACTTCTTTAACAGAAGAAGAAAAGCAAGAGGAAAACCACAGTAGACCTATTATGACTCACTCCAAAATTACATCCATAATCCACCTGAAGGATTACCTCATTAAAAACCTGCTTCCGCTCTCCAAGTGATTTTAAGGCACCATACCTTTTGTCATTGATTATTACTCGCATGGCCTAAAACAAGGATAAATCAGTGCAAGCAAATCATATAAAGAAGCAAAACATTTAACAGATGAAAAAGAATATAATAATAAGTGACAGTATATTATATCAATATGACCAGTGTACCCGATCCCAAGTCCAATCAGATCCAACATTGGCAGACTCCAATAGTGCTTTGAAAACATTTTTAGCCTCCTAATAAGAAAAGGAATCATGTTCAATGGTTAAAGCTCAGGAAACACCAAGATAGAGAGATAGAATCAAAATGTTCAATTTCACTTTCATACCATCTTATTTGCATACACTAAAGGTTCTGGCTCAACTGGCTTTGTCTCATGAGCAATATCGTTTGTTTTCTCCCCCAACGAGTCTTTCTTAACATCCTACAAAAGTTTAAATAAATAAGATTGGTAATTAGCATAAGCAGAATTCATCAGATAAACTTCAAAGCTACAACAATAAAGGCATACTTCCTTATCCTGTGCTGGAACTCCATCAGCAGAACCTGGAGTATCTTGAGATGAAACCTTGTCAGCATCATTCCTACGATATTAACCGGAAGAAAAATTAAAATGACATTCCACCAGGGGAAAAAAAAATTAAGGACTGAAAAATTAGTGTTATAGATGATACGTTGGTACTCTAGCAGTATTAACATCAGCAACAGAAGCTCCATCCACATTAGCATCTGATGGTGTAACAGTATTTACAGGTGCCTCAACTTCATCCACATTTGCTGTGTTTATAGGAGTTACAGCAGGAGAGGCAGATGATCCAGGAGTCATTTCAGAATTAAGATTGCTTGAAGCCACTGTAACAACAGGAGCAACTGAAATGGGACTTGATGGTTCTCCTAGACTAGTTAAAGATGAATTATCGGCAATTGGTGCAACTTCAACCATAGAGGAAGATGTTGAATGCTGAGCATGAGAATTCAGCAAAGCATTGGTTTCTGTTCCACTGACAACTGCCTTTCCAATTTGTTCACGGGCCAACTTCAAGCATAAAATTTGCAGAAAAGAAAAGTGGGTCATAAAAATAAGAGACTGAAAATCATAGAAGAACATTTAAACATGACATTGTTTTCTAGGGAGGAAACCTTCAGTTCTTCAGGGATTGTCCATTTTGATTCCTTGGTGACTTTGTTGTAGTAATACCTATAGAATATTCATTTTAAAGGAAAAAAAAAAAAGTTAACATCAAACTTTATGAGCAGAAACCTAAATGACTCATATACAGAACCAGCACGCACTTTCTTCCATCAGGACTAGAATACTCCTTCCAGTTGGTAGATGCATCTGCCCTCTGACAGAATGACAAGAATCAAATTAGGGGACTGGAAAGTTTACCTCATAAGAGAAATGCTTCCAAAAAAAATAAAAAAAAAGTTCCTATCTCTAAAATTTTCTTCCCACAAGAATGTGAAAGAAAGAACATCAAATACAGGGAATTACGATGCCAGCTTAAGGGAAAATCACTATGACAAGCCAGCTCATATGAAGCACAAAGAAACCAGGCCTATCTAATTTCCTTCCTTTCATTTTCCTCATTCCCAAGCAAGAAGTGTAGAAATGATTTTGTATATTTTGTATTTTCCATTGCTCTGGCACATTTTGACCTCAGCATCCTAAGTTTCAAGGGACAAAAACCCATTGACTGATTGAGGAAATCAACCATCTTAAGGTGCAGAAACTCCAGAAATCGGATATTGCATTTAAAATGGCTTCTCAAGTCTCAACATATGTTTATGTTAATAAATTTCTCCATTTAGGATAAACTTCAAATAAAATTGATAAGAATTATATTCGAAGCTATTTTCCGGGCATTCAGCTACCACATTGTCATATTCACCTCCTCCTTCTGCATTCTTAACATAAAATCCAAGTGAATCAAATCATTCACCAGCATCCTATAAAGCAACTTGTTACTCACAATCCTTTCTACAAATGAGCATGGTGAATAGGCAGGTAACAAGGTGGAGTTTTAGTACTGGCACATCTGCCTTTCAAGCTTATAACTACAACTTACACTCTTACCAAAGTCCATGAATATCACCTGTAAAATACATTCACATGCATAATTTATTTTACGTCAATTCTATTATCCTAATTCCAAACATACTTCACCACAAGAAAGTGAACACAGCAAAAATATAAGGCAATCCAATAGATCGCCACTGTCAGAAAACTCAGGTTTTAAGGTGCAAACACAGCTTACCACCATACCCAATAGAATAAAATGACACAAATAATTTATCAGATTAAAGGAAAATTATAATAAAACTTCTGGAGGAAAAAATTCAACAAGGGCGCCCAACTCTAAATCTAGTAATGAGCTAGATATTTATAACTGATGACTTCTAAATAAGCATGTTAAGATTCAGAAACAAGTGTAACACTCAAGTGAACATTACATACGATCATACTGACTTACAAGTCATGAGAAAATTTAAGACAAAAGAAATAAACAATCAAAGTGGTAATACAATGATAGAATTTACTAACATTCAAGCAATACAGTAGGGAGAGCAAGCAGCAAAGACCCACAGCATATCCTACCTCTCAATAGAGTAGCCGGCAGGTACCTGTAAGCATCTTTAAAGCTATGGAAGTCACACATGCAGATTTGGATAAAGTAATATGAAAGCAATGAATTTCCAAAGTCATTAAAAAGACCATCAGCTTTGAAATGATTGGAATGGAACAGACAACATCATATGCTCAAATTCTTCAAAATAAACCTCCTAGGACGTTTATCTTGGGTACATGAATTAGACTTAAGAAGGGAGACATATGTCATTGGAAATTGCCCTAGCATTTGATTGACACTCATTTCTCGTGATTAAGAATTAAAAAGGGACATCTACCATAGGAACTCTTGCTATTTAACCATACCATTTGCGGTATTGACATATGAAGTACAGACACTTCAAAAAGGCACAATTTTGTGTTCAATACATATCCAACACTTGTATCAGACATCACAGCACTTCAAATTGTATATAAAAACTACATATTAGAGTAAATGGTATGCCTCCTAGTTATCGACAAGATTTGAAATTGTTCATCAAAATGGAAGATAGTATTCACCTAATCTAGAAATCACGCTATAAAAAGCAAGAACCCAATCACAATCAGAGAAAGAAAAGGAGACCAAATTCTTTTCATAAACATAAACCTAAACAAGGAAAATTGACCTTTCTACATAATGAATGCAAACAAAAAAGTCAACATTTTTTAAATTTCAAAAACCCCTACCAATAAAGCAAGAAGGAGGAGCCCAAGGAGCAAAGGAAGATCTTGTTATTAATAAATGCATCAATTATCTTCCATTATTCTTTCTGTCTATTAAGCAAATTTTTCTCTAAGATCAAAAGAATCATTATATAAAATAGAAAATTATTCTACAGCATGATCCAGAAAAAAGGAAAGCAAGCTAAGATCAGACAGCCCACCCCTTAATTGTCACAACACTGACCTCACAGTAAGGTGTAAAACTCAAGACCGATGGCTGCCTGCCTGAGAGAAAACCCGTGCAGTAATGGGCGAGCTAATGGAGCAGATTATTTTCACCACACTTGGACAAAGAGATAGCATATAACAATGAAACTAGAATATGTTCAGCCCAGTTAATATTGTTTTGAACCAAAACAGATATGCACTTGCTCTAACATCCTCTAGGAACAACCAAAAAAAAAACACGGTGGTATGACTAACAAGTCATTCAACAACATAAAAGAAAAGAAAGCTGTATGACTCACCTCAATTGGTGTCATCAATTCGAAAGGCTTCTCCCAGCTGGATACTTTAGTCTTCTTATTGTAGTAAAATCTGCAATAATTAAAGTGTAAAATTATGCAGTGAGGTAATTTATTTATAGTAAAAAAAAAAAGCTTTATTATAAGGTACAAAAGATTGCAAGGAAGGAGGACAAGTCAACCTCAGGGAAAAGAAGCTACAGCAGACCATAACTGGTAGAAAATAGAAAAACAATACAAATCATAAAACAAACATCACAAGAATATGTAGGCACTGCTGGTTATTTAGTAGAGAAAAATGTTTCAGTGGGAGAAAAGAGCCAAATCCATATCATTATAAAACAAACTATATTGACTATATAACAAGTTGAATAGCTTGTTGAAGTCAATTCTAATTTACATAAGCTTTGATGGTCAAGTATATGGCAAAAAGATGTATTCAAAAAATAACTTTATAGCTTTTGAAAACTAACTATTTAACTAAGAATGACGAAAATCAACTATATTAAGAGTATACTGGCCGGCTGAAAGCTAGATAAACCACGGACGAGAGTGGGCCCCCTTGGATTGGGCTCCTCTGGTTGGCAAAAAAAGGAAGAGTGGATAGAACCAAAACCAGGCAGGGTGTTTTCAAGGTGCAGTGGTGAGTGGCTTGATTAGAGGCTAGCCACTTTATGTAGGTCCAACAGAAGAAAATGGGAGAAACAAAAAGAAATAAAGAGATATGAGAAGGGGGCATCAGCTATTGACTGATGGAAAGCATCTCTTTTCTTCCCTCTTGACCGAAGAGCCCAAAAGAACAACAAAAGAAAGAAGGAAAAAGTTGTGCTTGCTTCAATGGAGACATCTTTATCTGAGGATGGCTTCATGGTTCATCATAAGTATTGGCCAGCTCATCCTCAAAACACACAAAATAAAACAAGTACAGAACAGAATGCTTCAAACTTTCAATGGCATAATTAATCAGACAGAATAGGATAAAGATCTGTCATGGTCATCTAAATCAATTTTACCAAGGCCTGCAGGGGGAAGACAGAGGAAGAAACAGAGAGATAGAGGTAGAAAAAGGAAAAATGGAGAAGAAAAGGATATTTATTGAATCATTAATCTTCCTGAAATGTGTACAACTAAGGGTCTATAAAGGAAACCAAAAACACGTGCTTAAAACAAAAATATGGTAATGAAGAGTATCACTAACTTAAGCCTTAATCGATGGCTTAATTCCAGACTTACACAAAATCACCCATATCACCATCGACCATATTACTCTTAATATTCTTTTTCCTACTCCTCATAAGTAGGAGCTGATGATAGGCAGAAGACAGAACAAATAAAACATAGACTTCACCCATCGGCCTCAAGACATGCCTAAAGTATACAAAAGACATTTTGAAAGAAAGAATTAAGCTTTGTCCAAGGGAAGGGCATATATCAGCAACACTTAGTTAGATAATCACTAAGTATCTTCTTCCACTCTAACAACCCCATATTCTTGTCCAACTGTAAAACCACATCAAACAAATTTACAGGATTCCGCACCTACATTTCTTATTTTATTTACTTTCACTATAAACAAATAATTAGCATTTTGACTGCAGGTTGCATCACTCAATTATCAACAGTATTGGTAACCTCAGAAGTAAACAAGCATTTTAATCTTTTACCTTCTTCCATTAGCAGAAGTATGCTCAATCCAATCTGTTGAGCCATCCTTAGCGGAATTTGGCAGGACATTTATTGCCTGAAGTTAAACAAAATTTTTGGAAATACTCAATATATATTAACACATAACAATACTTAAATAAAATTAAAAAAAAAAATCTGGTGATGTTACAGATAAAACTCAGAACATAAATGAAGTTAAGAATAAGACTCATACCAAAGGCGCAATGGTTGGAACTGAAGGTTGTTCACCACTGCTCAGAAGAGAGTTACCAGAGGCAATGCTCATGCCCGCTCTAAGTTGTTCCCCAGAAGAAACAGTGAGAGCTTGGATTTGAGAAACAGGTTGATATTGGCTGGTGGTACTAAAATTACTCTGTACTTGACCATAAGAAGATGGTGCATACTGCACAAATTCAATCCTTGATTTAGTACTCATACATAGAGTTCTTATCCACCACAAATACATGCCAGAACTTTACCGTATATGATGAAGAGAGGGATATCCCAGAGCCACCTAAACCAGGAGTATAGCCATTAGGAGCTTGAGAATCAGACTGAGGCATCATTGATTCAGATGGAACGGGCAAATTTGGCCGAGCAACAGGCAATGGAATTGCCTGTGATGGCAGTGGTAACTGCTGCCCAGGTCTTGGAGGCAACTGTTGAATTGGTTGAACAAACTGGGGTTGCTGATTTTGAGAAGACATTCCGACATTCATCAGGGGAACACCAGGGCCAACAGGTAGATAATGTTGAATGAACTGCTGCGATTGCTGAGCTGGAACAGCAGGGCGGAACTGTGGCAACAACCAACAAGTAGGTTTATCCAAACTGATGACACTTAGATATAGAGTTGTTAACCATTGTAAGAAAATATGTTTTACTTGAAGAGGCATGGGTGGAGCAAAATTGCGTGGGGGATCCACTGAACCAATAATGGGAGGCCGAAGAGGCTATCACAAGGGGGGGAAAATAACATTAAAACAGAAAGCATATGCTAGATATAAGGATAAAATATCAGATGGAACTAAAGCCTCCTATGAAAAGAAAAGGAGCCTATTACCCAAAGCAAAATTAATAATTAATAAAATAGAGGAATTCCAAATGCATATCTAATTGTATGTAATATTAATAAATATCAATTATCAAATAGTAATTTTTTATCAAATAGTAATTTTATGTAATAATATTGCGTAAAACAAACAAATAAAAACTGATTAATTTAAGTTGACAGCATTGATTACCAATTTATCATGCTTAAAGAATTTAAACCAAAAACTCACTAGTATAGGATAATAGAATGAGTTGCCCACCATAGACAAGGAATACCTCTCTCACATGTATGCCAATGAAAAAGACAGGCACATTCAGCCATACAAAGGCCAATTGCTGGTCATTGTATTAAAAGGATAGCATGGCCACAGCCATCAAGGCTGGAGGCCCTAACACTATGAATGTCTATATATCAATGTCACAAGTCTTGAACACATAATGCTAATTGTGAAGTTTCAAGGCTTTATGTAAGTTGAGCACAATGCCGCAACATCAATAAAATTTTACCTATATAAAAGGCAGAATTAAGCAAAAGTAATTCATTATTATATTCTAGGTGAAGTTTTCTGGATACTCTACCTGTAAACCTGGAAATTGAGGATTATTAGACATCTGACTCGAGCACCAACCTTTACAAACTACTGTAATCAACAAAAATGATGAGTTTCTCCGTAGTCCCCAAAATAACACTACAAAACTGCAAGAAAAGAGCATTATATTTTTATAGGAGTTGTCTTTTTTTTCTTTTTGGACATATATTTTTATATGAATTGAGAAAAATATTGAACTAGACAAGCAGAAAGAAAGAGCCCTTTGAAAGTGGTAAAAATATAATGACAATAACAGATCAGATATACAACTCTGAAGTTCAGACAAGACAACACTGGCATAAAAAACAACAAATGCTTACATTACTGCTTTTCAGATCGAGCATACTTTAATGTTCTAACTATGTTTATGAAAAGATTGTCAACAACTAGCACCACAGTGAAGGAAAAATCATTTTGTACACGAAGTTGTCCACTGAGATTAGTGATTGAAAACAGACCAAAAGCAGCGTATGGGCGGAAATGACCAGCAGCCGCAGGAAGTTAACGGCTTGCAGTCAGCAAGCAAAAAGGTATTACTGCATCAGCTTCTACATGCGGGTGTCACTCCATTAGAACAAAAAATGAGGAAATGGATACAGTCTACAGAGATTCAAATCAAAGTCACTGTAAATCAAACAGTGCAACCATCATCTAGCTTCTGAAAATTAGACTTCACAATTAAAAATGAATAAACCCCAAAATTTCAATCTTCCAAATTCCAGATGAACAAAACTAATTTGCACCCATAAAACGGAATGCTATTCAGGAAAAGCTAAGCTTGATCACATTTGTTGAATATGCACGAGGAAATTAATAAAAATTCCACAGCACGCATAATTCACCAGTGACATGATGAATGAAGATGCATGACACATACCAATGGTACGAGGATCTTTGGGAGAAGCGTAGGGTGTAAACTGCGAAGGGTTCGAGTAGGGTCTAAATCCCACGGTTGTTGATTCTCTGCTGAAACCTAAAGGGAACTGATGATTGAGAGACACGAGTAAAAAGATACCTCTCCAACTGACCTTATTACGTTTCCCTTATTGCCGAGCTGAGCTGCCCTTGGGTGTTTTGAGAACCTGCCGTTTCTGAAGTTTTTCCCCTTTTTTTTTTTTCAGTTACCTCATTTTGATTTTGATTAAGGAAGATGAGTCTTTTTTGAATATGCATAATTTCCTCAACCCCTTTTGTTTGAAAACTTGAAAAAAAAAAAGAGTACAAAAAAAACTTAAAAAAGAGTGACCATGCGCATGTAATCATATATATATATATATATATATATATTATGTGCAACCGCAAATTTGTATGGAAGTTATTTTTATTTAGATTAGACTATATAAAAAAATCGTGCATATTCATATTAATAATGCAAAATAAAACTATTGTAATAGTTAGATATTGTACTGATGTACTCCTTCCACTACCTAATTCTTACTATTTAAAGTTTCAAATCCTCCTTAATGATATAATTCTTATTATAATAGACAAATTCTTGATATTGTAAAAAAATAATGTTATAATGTGACGACATAGAATGACAAGATAATAAACGTCATGATATGCGATGAAATAAGAATGACAAGCACAATATTTGAATACAAATTAAATTAAATTAATAAAAATAGATCAAGACAAAAAATAGTTTTAGATAGTTTTTCTACGCATAACGATCAATTAAAATTTGACTTTTAGTTATTTAATTAATCAAATTGAACTAAAATGTTACTTTCGTTTTGGTCACGTCAGTTACAAGTACCATTAACATATTCATACATTCATATGGTAGGAAATGGAACGACGATGAGGATATGTGTATGAGGTGTGAAGCCTATGTCGCAACCATCATGAATGCAATACAAATTACCCCCACGCCTTGAGAGTTTGGAGAGGGATGCTAAATCAAGATTCAAAACATTATTTTATTCAGTAGGATTGGAAGTCTAGGTCACAGTAAATCTCTGATATGATAGAAGAGATCAGAATGAAATGGACTAAGATACAATTTTTAAGTTTTGTTGGAATAAGAGAAAAATAATAGGAGAGAAATACTAGATAAAAAAGTATCTGGGTTTTCTCTTATTTTTTCTCCAAATTTTTCTTTCCTTTTGTTTTTTTTTTTTTCATGCAAACAGAAGATTAGTGTAGAATGTTGATTTGCATGGAAGTGGAGAAATTTGATGATAGACTTGAAAAGCTTGCTAAGTCACTTGTTCGGACATACCAATTTGTCGGATATACCAATTTGTCGGAACTCTCAAGCAAACTGGAGTGAAATATCAATCATAACCAAAGGAGATAGGATGCATCAATGTGAGGTGGACACTAGAGAGATGGGTGAAATTGAATGTTGATGGTGCAACCATAGAGGCTTCTATTTATGCAAGTTGTGGAGGTGTCATTTCTGTCATCTTTTAGGGGTGTGTGAAGCTGGGAATGATGGGCTTGAAACTTGTTAGAATAAGGTCTTGGAAGAAATGAGGTGAAGAGCAACTTGGAAAGTTATGGTAAAGGCACGAGACAGGTGACCTAAGCGAGAACAATAGATTGATGCAAAGAATCAGAGCCGCTGAGAAGAGAGACTGGGAAGTTGATGTCAAAACACATTTATGAGAAGAGGCAAATAGGTGTGGCTTGCTAGTGTCCAAATTCCACCTTCTATCCCCTATCCTTGATAGTTGAGTGAAAATGCTCAACCCCAAATAACAAGAGCTGGCTATGAAATAAATAATGCATAAATAAATAAATTTATTTATCCTGTATAAAAAAAGTTCATTTGTCCTGATTTGATTAGAATACCCTTAATATATAAGTTTAACTGCCTATATTTTTTTACAAATCAAATTGATAAAAATCAATCAAGACAAACAAAAAAATAGTTTTAGATAATTTTTTTTTCAATTCTTCTACACATAGCAATCAATCAAATTAGTTTGGACCATTTAACTCTTGTTTAACCTATGGGTCATAACAAAATATATGAACCATGGCTGCATTTCCACCTTCTATCCCCTATCCTTGACAGTTGAGTGGAAATGCTCAATCCCACTACCTTTTTTCTCTCGGTTGAAGGAAGGATGGTAATTGAGTGATGAAGTATATAACTATATATGTATAGTGCCTCGGCCGTTGCCTACCTAGGGCTTTCTGTGTAGTTGAATAGCCTTATTAGCAATATCACATGGTATTAAAGGACAATATTGCCCATTTCACAGTCAAACATCATCAATCATAGAGTAAGATTGTAACCATTACCATTGTACCTTTTCAACATGCACTCTATAAAGTTGAATTATCATTCTCAAAACTAGTATTTTTATAATTCAATCGTGTGAAAATCGTAGTATATTAGAAATCATTACATGCATCATATTAAGATAAGAAATAAATTTTAGTTACCTCCCAACCATTGATACGGTTACACAAACACTCAGAGCCACTAAGCAAGCCTCTAAACTCATACCCAAGTGCTACAAAGTTCATATTCAGGTCATAATCCACACTTTTACATGTAAAAATCAATTTCCAATGACTTGCCCAAGGTCTTTAAATTGATCCAAAGTGATTGAATGAAGCTCCAAAGTATGAGCATCAAATCAAGCAATAAATCCAAACCAAAATCATAACTCATCCAACACAGACGAGTTATACCTTCGATATGACTTTTTAATGTAGCAAATCAACTCCAATCAGTATGAAGCTTTGTCTTCTCATAACTCAATGACGCTATTGATAAAAATTTCTTAGTCCAACAACTTGTAAATTTTGCTTTCCCTAATTTTCATACTTAGGGTTCATAACAATTTCGCACATACCACTTCCCATGCTCAAAATCCATCAATTTATACATACTCATACCATGAAAAAGCTTTTAGATATGCATGATTTCATATCATTACCAACAACTTTCCAAGACCAACACTGATTCACCCTTAACTGTCAATCAAATTCAAACTCTAAGGAAAGAATCATGAAATAGAGGAGAGATTGGCAAGATTCTAGCTTACTCTGATGATTTAAGCATGAAGACTGATGGAAAATAGTCTAAGAATCTCATAGCCACATCCCTTGGAGCTACCTCTCGAAATGTCTACTTTCTATTGCAAAAAATTGCAAAAAGTCCACTTAAAAATATTATCATTTTATCCCTCAAAATTATTTATTTTCAAAATTGCACAATTAAATTAGAGATATAACCGAGTTGAAAATCTAAAATTATCTAAATTACCCTAATTTCATTAATTAAATGTGTTTAAATGATATTTAGATCACAAAAACAAGTCTTGACTACATGACATGTATTTTCTTCCTTGGATTGATTTATAGAAATATGCAGAAACTGATTTAGAGGTAAGAGGAAGAACTATGGCCTAGTTCCTTCCTATAGGGTTCGACTATGATTGCTCCATCACTCCATCCTTGCTACTGTAACCTCAAACAACATGTATGATGCCAAAGCCTTTCCTTGGTTATGGATTGGGCCATTTTGGGAATTACACTCCTATTCTATTTGCCACAATATCATTCCGTTAAGGCTAGGCCTAGTTTGGTATAAGAGAATGAGTGTGAGGGAATGACTATTTGTATGTGTTTGGTATGCTTCAATATTAATTTCTAGGAGTGGAGGATTGCCTCATATGTGGGAATACTAACCCCCCCAACCCCCCCGGGCCGCGTGCGGGCGGGCGTAATTGGTTAATTCCCATGGTGGGTAATAAAATTTTAGTGACAATTTTGCCCCTCTCCCACTTGCATTGTCTTCCTAACCTATGCCTAGACCCATGTCATCTAAGTTCTGACTACTAGTGCTTGTGTCCAAATCCATTGTTGGCATCCCAACCCCCATGCGTCAACATCCCCAACCTCATAGTGGTGTCTTTGATCTTCCTTAGTCTAGATCTATTGTTGGCATTGTCACCTTCCTCCCTTAACCTAGTTTCAATCTCCCTCTTTTCTCGTTGTCACCTCTCTCTCCTCTAGAGCCGTCAAAATGGATCAAGCTCGACAGACCGGCCCGAAAAGCCCGAAAAAATGAGCAGACTCGGGCATTAATTTTGGGAGTAAATACATAATCCGAACTTTTTGAACCTGGCTCGTTTAGGCCCGGCCCGTGGCGGACGGGCCCGAAAGCTCGAGACTTTTTTTTTTGTTTAAAATATTAAAAAATACATATTATTTTATTAATTAGTGATATATAAATTGTAAAATTTAAATATTATATTAGTTTTTGATGAATTATGATAATAATTAGTTGTATTAATTTAAATAATTATATAAAAAAACTTATTAAAAAACATAAAAAAATATTTTAAAAATATTAAAAAAATTAAAAAAAGTCCACAGGCCGACTTGTAGATCTGATCCCGCGGACTCGGGCTTGGTTTTCCAAGCCTGTTTGTCAAATCGAGCTTTTTGGCCCGGTTCGATTTGTTCCTGGCCAGAGGCGGGCGGCCCAATTTGACAATACTACTCTCCTCCCATTTTAGTCTCCTTGCCATCATCTCTCTCCTCCTATTTCAATCTTTGTCTAACCTCGATGTCACCTTCATTTCGAGCTGTTCCAGTCTCTCCCTCCCTCCCTAGTTGTCACCATCAGTGTAGTAAGCCGTTTCAATCACTTAGATTTGGTTCTTTGGTGTTCATCACCCACATCTGTGTGCTTGATTTGTCTGATAATGTTATTATTATTATTTTTGTTTAGATTGATTTGTCTGTGGAAGGTGTGGGGGTGGTTGTCGCCTATGGAAGACGATGGTGGTGGATGTGCCGGTAGGGAAGAAAAAAGAAGGGATGATTTGAGTTTTTTTTAATCTAAGGGCATTTGAGTTACTTTCTTTGTTTCTTTATTTTTTTTAATTTCCATTATATTTTTTTCATATATCAAACATACATTTAAAATCTATTCTCATTCTCATTTTTACTTTCATTCATATTCATATTCATATTCATATTCATATTCTCATTTTATAAAAAACTATTTTATTTATTAAATAGGGTAAGGTAGGCCAACTCAAGAATCAGAATATGGAAATAAGATCAAACATACAAAACATATCCGAATTAATCAAAATTCAAGATTACGGTTGGATATCATATGGTTTAAAACAAAAATATCAAACATTATTTTAAAGGATTCCAATACCATTTCCATTTCCTAAGCAAGATATTTTGTCAAATCAAACATGTCTTTAGCATAAAATTATTACTGTAACATTACGAAAAAAAATAGTCTCACTAAATAATACAATTTTCTAGTTGGCAGGAGAAAAGATAATACAGTTTGATATATATTTTATATTCAAATTAAGTTTAATTTATATTTCAATATCTTGATGTGCTAATATTATTAATTTGATATCATTTTCACTTTTATAATTACTTCCATCCCATTCATCACCAATTAAAATCAATAGATCAACGAAAATATAAAATATATCAATCATAAAATTTATTGCAAGCCACCTTTGTTTAATTACACAACCTGTGTTTGCATCTTTTGTTCATCTCCAATGGTACTCGATAATTATCTTTGAGTTGTCAGTGAAAGAAGTTCGTGTTAGTCGGCTTTGTAATCACAGTTATGGTGTTTTCAGTCACAGTTCAATCTCCTCCTCTCTTTCGAATCCCTCACTCTCCGATTCCTCTGCCCAAATTCGTTCTTCGACTTCGTGCCTCACGAGGCATCGTCCTTCCTCAGCAGGCTTCAAGATCACGTATCCCCAATTTTCCTCAGGTTTGAGATATCTTTTGGGATTTGATTCTGTATGAATTTGCTATTTCTGTTGTCATTATGCTTTCAATTTGTTTCAGGACGACAGTAATTTGGTCGATGATCCTCGAAAATGGAGACGCACAATCAATTCGGCACGTGGCGGCATAGACGACGATGATGAGGACGACGGTAACGACGACAATGATGAGGAAGAAAGGAGTTTGGATCTGTTGATTAGGTTTCTTCACAATATGTTCAAAAAAGTGTCAAAGAGAGCTAGGACGGCAGTTCGATCGGTTCTTCCGCACACCATTTCCACGAAGCTGGTAAGGATCATTCTCCTGAATTTTTTTTTGGTAATTTCCTGTCATCCAATTGAAAGTACGGGGAGTTAATGCATGCTTTCTTCGTAAGTAAAGTATTTTGTTTTCTAGCTTCCTTTTCTTTTACTGAGAATAGATGACAAGATAGGGAAAATGGATGTTAATCTAACATTTAAATAGAGAGCGCAATCGCCATTAATTTAATTTAGTCATATCAACTCTCTTCTAAGTCCCAAGTCCCAACCTTCACACCCAACCTTCAAGATATGGTTGGGAAAGTTATGGAAACCTAGCGAAGTCATACTGGTTTTGAGTAACCTACGTGAAATGGAGATTGGGTTTCTGTAAGTCCTATTCTAGTTAAATTGGATAATTTCTTTTATTTGGGATTTTTAGACATGGCAAGAAATTTGTGAACATTTTTAACTCAAAATGTTATAATAAAATCATCCAATTCTTCTCTTCAGATGCATGTATAATCTTAAATACATCCAGATCTGGCTAAAATTGGATTTTATAATCAAGCGAACTTCTTTTGACTTTAAGTAAAAGTGGAACTGTGGATTTTCTTCTTGTTAATTTTTTCTCGTTGTGCAGGTGGGATTTTCTGTAAATGGGATCCTTGTGCTGGCATTCTTGTGGATTTTTAAGGCTTTTCTTGAGGTATAATTTTCATTGATTTGAAATGGGCAGGAATGTTGTCAACAATATTATTGCTGCCAATTCTAGTATCTAATTGAAATGATTAAAGCATGCTTTCTGCGATCAGGAAATATTCCTTAGGATACTTGCTTACTTGTATCTCTGTATGGGATTTTAATGATATTTATGGAGATGTGCATGGTTTGCATGGCCAAATATTTTTGCTCCAAGCAGCATGTGGGTGCCGTAGTAAACTGGATGTTTAGAATTTGAAGCTATTCGTAGTTTAATAGAGTGTGATGTTGATTAGAATGTGAAAGTGGATGGTTAGTGGATTCTTACATTATAATATCTAGCTAAATAACAAGCATTCTGAATTCATTTTCAATAATTCAAGTATTCTTCAATCTTCATATGCTTGTTAAGATTTTTCTTTGATTTATTTCATCTTGGACAATTAGGATTTGAGAATTATGAATGGCAAGAAGCCAAGGCAAGGGGAATGCCGCGGGGGAAAAGTTCTTCCCATCCCAATTCCCCATAAGGATGTTGGGATCTGTGGGGAACCCAAATGCCAGTAACCAGCCACAGAAAAAGGTGAAAAATTAAGTAAATTCCCATAAAATTAAAAGAAAATATGGTAAAGATGAAATAACAATTCAAACCAGGCAACAAATTCAAAGCTGCATCATCAAGTTCCTATCAAAAGCTCTGGGGAATTCCTTAAAGTTTGATAGTTGCCTATAGAAAAGGACCACGTCACAAATTTGAAGTTCAGAAGTACTGCTGGAAATAGCAACTGAATAAATTCCTTTATGCAGTGAACAGAAACTAGCTAGAGTAAAACATGAGACAGTTCCAATAAATAATAAATGAGAAAAATCCTAATCCCACCTAGTTGTGAAGATCTTCAAGGAATATATAATTTGATAAGCCATAAGAAAGAGTGTAATGAAGCAAGACGGAGGAAGAAACCCCAAATAGAAACAGGATCAAATGATAATGAAGGAAGAGAAGAAAGCAAGACATGAGGGTTTGGTTATGTTTCTATGTTTTCAAAAGCAATTAAAATGAAGGAATAATAGAACAAAAATCTGGATTTTGCTATAGAAGTGCTATAGAAGAGAAATAGAGAAAGTGGAGGTGAAAGCTCAGACAACATCTATGGAGTCTCTCTTCTAGGGTTTTCTTGAATCCTCTTGAGAGGCAGAGAAAAGGAAATTGGGGATTTGCAACATGAGCGGGCTGCAATTATTGCTCATTAATGGGCAAAATAAATGATTTTATTGAAATTAATATAGCTAATGTGAAACTACAAAAACAGGGCACATTTATTAATCGATATATAAGAAGGGGTACTTGAGTAATTTGAGCAGGGACATGGTCGTTGCCACCATCTTGGAGTCATTGATGGGATTAGTTTGGTTTTCATTCCTACCTCATGGGGTGAAAATTCCTGAATTTCACTGAATGGAGCAATCAGCAGGGACCGCTGAACATGTGGATTTTTTGCCATCCTTGTGTGCAATGACTCTTTGAGCTTGTTTAGGATTTGCATCCTGACATTGCAACCTGTCTTCTCTTGAAAACTGTAAAAAGAACGTTGTAATAATAGGATTAATTTCAAGCATCGTGAACAATATGAATGTTTGACTTTCCCCCCCTTGATATACCAATTGATTTCCAGAAGCCATATTAAGCCTTAGCTGATTTGAATTGAGTCGAGTCAGACCACATAAGTATAATGCTTTTCTTGCGGCAATTTCATCCATTTATAAGGCTTGAATCCAAGGCTTTATTTAAGGGAAATTAGTGTCGAACCACTTGAATTAACTGCCATTGGTTATGAATGCTTGACTTTGTCAAGGTTGTTGTCATAAGATATGACTGTAGCTTACCATTTGTTAATGTTGGATAGCACGTGACTCATTAAATTGATAAAGCACATGTGGAATAAATTAAGTGAAGCATGCAAATGTCTGGTGCTGATCAATGCTGCAGAATGCCTCTGGTTGTACGCCTGTTTTTTAGAGTTATCTCTTAGAAGCTGCTAGCTACTAACTAGCATATTAATTATTTTTTTCTTGTACTTTTAGTTTGTTTCTGTTATTCCTTGATATGATCAGATTTGGTAGTTATTTGTTCGTGGTAGGATCTGATTTGGTATTTTAAAGGTAAAAGTTTGTTTCCCTATGTAACTGATTGAGCATGGGATCTCTGTACACTCCAATCAGCCCTATTTAAATTATGTTCGTATGTTTTCTAATAATAATATAATTCAGAGAATCGAATACTCTGAATTCCTTCAGTCAACATTTGCTCTTCAGCAAATTGGAATACTTAAGGTTTAACGATCTGGAGGTAAACTTGTTTAAATAAATGTCGCAGAAGGCTGCGGATGGAAAAATTTTATTACAATATAACTGTTGACTTTTGTTTCTATTTTTTGGCTGGTAGTGAAAAGCAATTATTCTTTTAGCTGCCTAGAGATTTTGGCTTAATACCACTTTTCAATATTTCTACTTCAGTTGTTGTTCATGCCTGATACTTGTAATTATTCAATGTAGGTGGTATGCACAATTGGAAGTGTAGTGTTTGTGAGCATCTTATTAATCCGTGGGGTGTGGTCTGGTGTCACCTATCTACAAGAAAGCCGGAATCAAAAAGTGGCTGAGCTTGATGAAGAGTTCCATACATGGAATGGTGCGCAGCCTGTTACTTGATTTGTTTAGAGAATCATTTTCCATTCTTGGATAGCATGCAGCCTGTGACTTGAATTAAGAATAATGGTTTCCTTTAGAGAAAATGAACTTAGAACCAAGGAATATTGTTGATAGTTACTACAAACATAAGGCAGTGATGGAAGTAACCCTGATTGCAATTCTGACTGACTGACAATGAATCTGAAAAGCTCCGGAACAAGATTCTTTTGCATTATTTATAGAGTGTAACATATGAAACATTTGAAAATGTAGTGAGCCTTTTTCCCCCTAGTGATAGAATTTGGGGGTCAATTTAAGTTTATGAGAATGTTCACAAGTTCATTAGTATCTTCCTTGTTTTCTTTTTGCTGAGGGCATGTACATTCATATCAAATTAAAAGCAAGTTGACATTCTATTTCCTGGTTGGAATTTAAGCTTGTTCTAGTTTGCATTTTATATTTTGCAAGCTCTGGAGCTGATAAGTGACAAGAATGATGAACCTGCTTGACTCCTTGTGACATGAGCATAACTAGTTCTTGCATATATTTGCTTCCTTCATTGTTCCATACCATGTACTGAGACATTACTTGAAAAATTGAATGACTTCTCTTTAATTCCTCCTTGTTCTTGTTCTCCCAATTTGGGGATTGTAATTTTGGGGCTTCTGCTTCCCCATTAAGTTAGTTGTAGATATCTATCATATCTTATGCTAGATTGTTCATTACTTGAAGCACAGATTTGAATGTGCTTCCAGGCACATTTTGGTGGTCGTCTTTATAACAATTGGAAGCCACTAAACTTGAGCAGATTCTTTACGTTAGAGAGGGTTGATCAAGCATCTTTGTTATCGTGTCTTTGAGATTATGCTGCGGTACTTACCACCTAAGTATGTGTTTGGGTTAGCTTATTCATAATTAACTATGAAGATAAGTGATTATCCATAATTGATTATAAGGGTAAGTGATTATATTAAAAGTGATCTGTGTTTGAATATTTTTACCTCATAAGTGATTTTGAGAAAATGAATGTGTTTGGATATTGGGGGTTTAAGTGATTATTGGGTGAATAATGAGAAGAAAAAGTGAAATAAGTGACTATGGGAGGATAAGTGATTATCATAAGAGAAAAAAATCAGTTTCTCTTATAGATACTTATTTGAGGTATAAGTGTTTATTGAAAAATAAGATGTATTTGAAAACTTCTGTTCATAAGTAATTATGAATGATATCCAAACACACCCTAACATTAATTTTCTGTAGTCACAACTTCAACAAAATTACATTTCTTGGTCCCAGCCAATATCCTGACACGAGGCATCTGTGGTTGGTGCTAATTTACCGGTGGGGCGCTTTTCTTAGTCACCTGATTATTGGATTTGTTGCACGTGGTACTGCATTTGAATGCTTATATTTACTTTCCACTTTCTTACTATACATAATTCTAATGGTAATATGAATGCAGTTAATTGTTTGCTATGTTGTGCGGAAAAGAGTTTTAGTTTTAGAAATATTGCTCTCTTGGCGGGTGGCATCGCACTCTTGTTGCATTTTAACAAGAAAATCCATAAAATATGTAACTAACCAGTGAGGTGAGGAATATACTAAGTTTTTTTTTTGGCCAAAGGCTTATACTAAACAAATTAAGTGATCTATTTTAGAGAAGCTGATCAATGGTTTATGCTTTAAAATCTAATGTGACCCATGAAATGGTTGTGCATTATAGAGATAAGCTGTCATGGACATATAAAACGATCAATTTAAGGTCCATTTTGCCTCAGGCCTCAGCGAACGAAAGTTGGTGGCCTTTCACTTGATTGGAATTGGAGTGTCAGTGTCAATGCTCAATGTCAAGTAAATGGGGGTTTCACCATAATCAACTAATGCTGAGATTTCAATGAATAAATTAGTGTTAGTTGTGATGTAAAAAGACATCAAACCACTTAAATCATTTTAATCCATAATAGACCGGATTTTAGGCCAAAAAAAAAATCTCACTCAATGCGATTGGTATATAATCCAAAAAAGACGACTTTGAAAAACAAAATCCAATTAAAAAAGCCCCTTTTTCATTAAACCTTGTTGTAGAAAACGATTACGCTATTTTTTTTTTTAAATTTGCTTCAAAATTTTTAACTTTCTTAAATAGCCAAAAAATTCATTATTATTTTTTAAAATACAAAAAATTATTATAATTTTTACTTGGAGTTTCTAACCATAATTGTTATTTGCCATTATCATTGAAACTTTATCTTTTTTGGTTTTCTCTTCTGAAATCTCTCTATTTATACATTTAACAAGAGAATGACATAAGATGATGTAGCTATATAAGGTTCATATTTCCTAACTATACTACATCACTGTTTTTGTCTCCCTCTCTTTCAATATATATATTTTTTGGCCAAACTATGAATATATTTTTATCTGTGCCAAATTTTATCTATTATCATTATCAAAACCTCACATAAGTTATTTTGCATACTAATAAACAAATAAACAAAATTATTAATTAAATACTTAAATTTCATTTTTTTAGCCGTAAATATTGGTTCAAAAATGCAAAATTAGTTAATAATTTTTTATACAAATTAAAAAAAATAATGTAAAAACTTCATATAATAAGGATATATACGACGAGATGACAATTTACGTTTTGTTCAAATCGGCGGCAACAAAAGAATTTCAAAAATTGAAAGAAGAAGTCTAACCCTTGGGTTACCAGGTTAGTTACTCTAACCTAACGCCAACGGGTGACAGCCAACTCACTCACTTCCTGCCGTCCGTTGGATAGAACACGACAGCAAATCCCCTTATTTCAAAATTTAAATATCTCTCCTCTCTTCCTATAAATAACATCCTAATCTCCACCTGTTGTTGCATTCAAGGGTTTCAGAAGAAGGCGTCTTGATAAACGCCTTCGTTCTCTTGTTCTCTTTGCGTTTCCTGTTCTCCGGTTGTCTTCCTTTCAATTTTTGTTTCATTTCCTTTGCTCATCGACAATGAGAGAGTGCATCTCAATCCACATTGGTCAGGCTGGTATCCAGGTTGGAAATGCTTGCTGGGAGCTCTACTGCCTCGAGCACGGAATTGGGGTTAGCATCTTCTTTCTCTTTCAATTTACGCTCCAAAATGGCGGGATCTAGGTTGTACCTGGCTTGTTTATTGGTTTTTCTCTCTAGTTCTGAATTTTTTCATGTTTATTTTGGATTTCTTTTCGTGATTTGTGTTGGAATACACAGATCTGGGAATTTTAGGTGTCTGTTATCATGGATCTGAGTTTTTGTTTTGTTTTCGTACGGTTTCGGTGAAACATTTTTTGAGGTTACCAGATCTGAGATTTTTGAATCTCAATTCTGTCATTGGAATTTGATTGATTTCTGCGGTGTTTTTTCTTTTTAGTTTCTAACTTATATAATCACAAGTCTTCTAATACATCATCTGTTCATTTTGTTATTCGGTTGTTCCTTAATGGATCTCCGTTTAGTCCGTATATGTTTTGTTATTCTAATGTCTTTCTTGGTTATTCTCCCTGGATGCTTGTTAATTTTTACCTAAATATGTATCTATGGTGCAGCCTGATGGCCAAATGCCCAGTGACAAGACCGTTGGGGGTGGTGATGATGCCTTCAACACCTTCTTTAGCGAGACTGGTGCTGGAAAGCATGTTCCTCGGGCTGTTTTCGTAGATCTGGAGCCAACTGTCATTGACGAGGTGAGGACAGGAACTTACCGCCAGCTCTTCCATCCAGAGCAGTTGATCAGCGGTAAAGAGGATGCCGCCAACAACTTTGCCCGTGGCCATTACACCAGTAAGTATACATTCAAAGTTTCGCTTTTTATTTTATTTTCTTAATTTTTATTGTTTCTGTTATATGCATTCATATTTTGACATCTGATCTACTTAATGTTGAATGTTTTCTCAGTTGGGAAAGAGATCGTCGATCTATGCTTGGACCGCATCAGAAAACTCGCTGACAACTGCACTGGTCTTCAAGGGTTCTTGGTCTTCAATGCCGTAGGTGGAGGCACTGGATCTGGGCTTGGTTCCCTTCTTTTGGAGCGTCTGTCTGTTGATTATGGAAAGAAATCAAAACTTGGGTTCACAGTCTACCCCTCACCTCAAGTGTCCACCTCTGTTGTTGAGCCCTATAACAGTGTCCTCTCTACCCATTCTCTCTTGGAGCACACTGATGTGGCTGTTCTTTTGGATAATGAGGCAATTTATGATATCTGCAGGCGCTCTCTGGACATTGAGCGTCCTACCTACACCAACCTGAATCGTCTCGTTTCTCAGGTATATAAAACGAAGTTTGCATCTCATCCAATAAGTTATTTTTGATCAATTTCAAGAACGTTGTGTATTAAATTAAATTATTCTATTTGTGCAGGTTATTTCCTCCTTGACTGCCTCTCTGAGGTTTGATGGTGCCCTGAATGTGGATGTTACCGAGTTCCAGACCAACTTGGTCCCTTATCCTAGAATCCACTTTATGCTTTCCTCCTATGCTCCAGTTATCTCTGCTGAGAAGGCTTACCATGAGCAACTCTCAGTTGCTGAAATCACTAACAGCGCTTTTGAGCCTTCATCCATGATGGCCAAATGTGATCCTCGCCATGGCAAGTACATGGCCTGCTGTCTGATGTACCGTGGTGACGTTGTGCCCAAGGATGTGAATGCTGCGGTTGCCACCATCAAGACGAAGAGGACCATTCAGTTCGTTGATTGGTGCCCTACTGGTTTCAAGTGTGGTATTAACTACCAACCGCCAACTGTTGTTCCTGGAGGTGACCTTGCTAAAGTTCAGAGGGCAGTCTGCATGATTTCAAACTCCACCAGTGTTGCTGAGGTGTTCTCTCGTATTGACCACAAGTTTGATCTCATGTATGCTAAGAGAGCTTTCGTTCACTGGTATGTTGGTGAGGGTATGGAAGAAGGAGAATTCTCTGAAGCTCGTGAGGATCTTGCCGCACTTGAGAAGGATTATGAGGAAGTGGGTGCTGAGTCTGCTGAGGGTGAGGATGACGAAGGAGAAGAGTACTAGAATCTTGCACTTGATTTTTATGGCCTGGGTTGTCTTATATATTTTGTCTGTGTCTTTGGTAGTTTGGATGAACTTTAAGTTTGAATTCCTTGTGTTCTAAGTGCACGCGCATGATTGAAACTTACAATCGTATGCCATGCCATTGTTTTTCTTTTTTTTTTTTTTAACACCAATCGTGCCATGCTATTCGGATTCTATTATTGGTGATATAATGTGTTTGTCCTGTTTTCCTTGTGCATATTTCTCTTTTAAGTGCGTAAATTATGTCTTCATTTATTGATGGTAAATACTAATATAAAGTAAATACTAATATAAATTTTACAAGGAAGAAGGACGTTCACCATTATCTCTAATGAAAACTTTGGTATAACGTGTTTGTCCTGAAGTTTTCCTTGTGCATATCTCATCATGAGGTTGTCAATCATGTATTTTTATGTCGGTTATACGGACTGTAAAAGTGAAAATTTGAAGAAGAAATTAAATACTTGGTCCCTATAGTTTGCATTAATTTTTTTAGTCCCTATAATTCTATCTTTTGACTTTGCAATTATTAATGGGTGAGAACAAGATTCGTGAATCACTATATCGATCAGGAGTGGAAATAACAACCACCAAATCTTAAATATGGATACATTTTTTCTTTAAACCCAAAAATTTGATAATACTTAATCTATAAGCCAGGTTAACCATTTTAAAGCCTATCTTCCTGACTTCAAAATTATTAATGGGTGAGAACAAGCTTCATGAATCACTATATAGAGCCCGGACCACCGAATGTGGAAGAAGAAAGCTCTTAAATCTGGATTTTAACATTTTTTTGTGAATACCTAAAAGTTTGACAGTACTTTTCCCTATTCCCTATTCTCAATTTCTTATTATAAATTACGTTTAATTGTATATATCAAGAAAAATTATTAAAAATGATTAAAATTTTTTAACCTTATCAAATTTATCATAATTTTTAGATATTATTCTTATTAAATTATAATCAATTATAATTATATTTTTTTTCATCTTTCTCTACCATAATTGTTTAACAAAGAGGAAACATGGAAATGAATATTTAATATCACAAAATAACTTATATTTTGCATATTTCAATCATTATAAAATATGACTTATATAATAAAAAACAGATGGAGTAATATTATTTTTATTTTATTTTCTTTTTAATCAATTTAGTGAGGGGTATATTAATTGTTATTTTTTATTTATTAAAAAGAAATGAGGTAGTATTTATTAATTATATTTCAAAATAATTGTTTTTAACTTGCTAATATAGCAACTTGTAGATTTTATTATATTACTGAAAATGATTTTTCATACATTATCCAAAGTGTGAAATAATGTGTTTGCTATTGTATGATTTGTTATAAATTTTAATTTATGAAATGATATTTCTTATATAAGTTATTGTTGTGGGCCTATGTTATTATATTTTTTTTCTCAAAATATTTATCACTCCCTTTACTCCTTAATATAAAATTTTTTTAACCGAATAACGTGAATTAAGAATGAGAATTAAAGTTAATTAACTACGTCAATTTCTCTACAAATTCTATCATTTTTCAAAACTACTCTTATTTAATCTTTTTCCTTTCTCTTTATATAGAGATATTTTTTTAGAAATGTATAATTAATACTACCTTATATACTGTAAATAGTCCTATATTTGTAGCTTAATATGAGAAAAAAAAGACAAAATCATATAGATAAAAAAATAATAAATTTACCTGAAATATAAAATAGTTTCTAAATATATTCATTTAATATTAATAACTTTTACATCATATAATTAATACAAATGAATTGTATTGAAAAAATGTCATTTTAATTAGAGATATTTTTAAAAAACATTATTAAATATACTAGACAAATTTCCTGTGCCTTTTACATTTTGGAATATCAAAACTCCCTCAATTATTCCTTATATTAAAGACCGGAAAATAATTTTTATTCCTCAACTTCAAACAACTCTATAAAAAGGACCTTGGAATGATTAAACTTCAAAGTTCAAACAAATCACTGTGCTTCAGAGATTGCCTCTGTTTTAACTTTCCACCGTCTTCTTCTTAGGCTTATTTTTCTCTGATATCGTATTAGTTTTGAAGATTCCGTCTCTCTCGGAGATGGCTATGCAGTTGCAGATAAACATTAGCTTCTCAGTAGGAAATGGAGGATCCGACCCTAAATTTGATGATGATGGTAAATTGAAACGAACAGGTATATACGTATCTGCTTTTTTCTCTTAACTTGTGGCATTATTGAGTTCATTTCTTTGACTCTTTTTTATTTGTGAAGATTTCTTTGACTCATTATTTTAGGATAATTTTCATCTTCCAAGAGAAAAATGACAATCTGTGTTTTCATCTTATAAAAAAAGTTTTGGAGACCAAGTCCATGTGTAAAGCCATTTTAACAACTTATTTAACCATCACACTATTTTGAAACTGCATGCACTAGTATTTCATCTGAGTCCGTACAGGTCACCCCTATTGTTTTGCAGTTCAGAAGAAAATTGTTACTTTTTTTTAATTAATTTCAAAATTTTACTTCCTTTGGACTTTTCTGATTTTTTCGTCCCAGAATATTTGTCTTTTTAAAATTTTTAAAAATATTAATTATTTTTTTATTTTTATACCCTCCATTAATGTTAAAAAGAGACAAAAAGTATTTAAGCTAAAAATATTTTAGTAAATACTCTCCACCTTTCCTTATATAAGGACTTTTTTATATCGTTATAACGTCCTTATTTTAGACCAAAAAAAAAAATAACATCTTCATGTTTAATGAAGTTGCGCCTGTAGATATTGAAAATGTAACTAATTTACGATTGTGTCGTACGAAACGATGTGGGTCCAGGAACGTGGATCACTGCAAGTGCACACATGGTGACGGCCGTTATTGGATCAGGGGTGCTATGGTCGGCATGGGCCATGGCCCAACTGGGCCCATTTCCCTCTCAATTAAATAAATGCCAGTCATCAGTTAATTTAGTTGGTTTATATATAGATATATATATATATATATTAATTAAAGATAAGTAATATAATACTAATATTACTGAATTTGGTAGCAGGAGGTATCAAATAATTGCTGTGTGGGGTGACACAGTATGTGAATCTAGTAGGAATATCAATTGGATACACAATTACTGCATCCATTAGCATGGTGTAAGATTTCATATTATAGCTCTTAAATTCTTAATTTAACTGTCCACTAAATCCAGCAATTATATTTATGTGTGTATATAAAATACGTTTGTAATGAAAGGGGCCACACTTGGGTTGTCGTTTGCCAATCCAAAACTACTTTTAATAACATGAAATGAAAGATGTTAGTAATCAGTTTTTACATTCTACATTGGTAAAACGAGAATTTGTGTTGGCGTTACACAAAATATTGATTGATTGTATGGCTAATATTCATTGGGTGGTGAAAAGATTAAATTGCTTTCACAAGAAGGGACATGAAGACGGGTGTCACATGTCAAATAATGGATTTATGATAATATTTGGGATGGTGGAGATCATATTAAGAAGCCAAATCCCAAACTTACATGAGCTTTCATGGCTTTCTCTTCTCGCTGCTCTCATGTCCCTTAGTTATGCCTTCATTGCAGTTGGCGTTTCCATTGCCACTATTGCAGGTTAGTTTTTGCATTCAATATATGCCGCTAGCTTTAAGATTCCTTTTGTGACGAATGTATGGTAAATTTTTCACTAATCCACTTCTGGAACTTGAAGGTGAAAACCATGTGAAGACTGGCTTAACTGGGACAATTATTGGTGTGGATGTCACAAGCACTGAGAAGATATGGAACACCTTCCAAGCACTTGGAAACATAGGTTTTGCATATGCCTTCTCTGTTGTAATTGTTGAGATACAGGCAAGCTACTTAACTCAGAAACTTCTCAAATATGGATCAAACCATAAATGAAGTTCAATTTCAATATTTTTTGTTCGTTTGAGCAGGATACGTTAAAATCAAGCCCACCAGAAAATCAACTGATGAAAAAGGCAGCCTCCATTGGAGTCTCAATCACCAGCCTGTTTTATCTGTCCTGTGGAATATTGGGATATGCAGCATTTGAGAACTCTGCACCTGGAAACATCTTGACAGGATTTGGATTTTATGAGCCATTTTGTATAGGTGACATCGGTAACATCTTCGTTGTTGTTCATCCTGCGGGTGGAACCCCAAGATTCTCAGCCCCAAGAGTCTCTTCTAAGAGTCAGGATGATGAGGGTGGAACCCCACTAGACCCTTCTCTCTATCTCTCTCCACCTAGACTGTCCTGATTCCAAAAGAGAAACTAAACATAGGGCCCGTTTGGTTCGTAGAATTGGGAATAGAATGGTTGGGAATGGAATCTTGTAAGCCAAAATTTTGTTTGGTTCACCCTAAAAAAGACATAGGTAACAACTTAAATTTGTTTGGTTGGACATAAGAAAATGATGGAATGAAAAATAAATAATGTGCAAAAAGTCAGAATTGCACCTAAGTAAAAATTTAGCCCAACATCAATTGCTTCAATACTGTGTTCGTAACGTAACTTTTTTTTATATATTTTTTAGTTATAAACAGGTGACATCTTTTTTTTTCCAGACAATAACCTCATATTTTAAGTTTTTACATATTTTTATTTTTATTAAATAAAAAATATCTAAGTATAAATTGCAATATAAAAAATAAAAGGAAACTTACGTATATTTCAATTCTTATTATTTTTTATTTTAAATTTTTTAAATTAAATATTTTTAGAGAAAAAAATCATATAGAAAATTTACACTAAATAACTTATATGAATTAATGAAAAAATTTTAAGAGAAAATGAGGTACATAATCTGTGAAGGGTATTTTAAGAATAATATTTCATAATTAAGGTCATCTCTGTCATTTGGTCTTCATTCCTAGTGGTAGGAATAAACAAAGTCAGGGTCCAAGGTAGGAAAGTTAACTCTCAAATCTTTGGTAATCTTCATTCCCATGGGAGTCTAGATTCCTATTCCCATGTCTAACCAAACAGTTCAAATATGGGAATAGAATCTGGATTCCCACTCCATGAACACCTAAGAAATGAACCAAACGAGCCCATAGTTTCTCATATGATCGAACAAGCCGGCCTTCAACATTAAATTAGATTTCTACATTTTTATGTTAATGCATTTGAATAAGCACTTGTTGATGAATACAGAGGATCCAAATTGCCCTAAAGTCTTGCCAAAATTGACTGCCAGAGAACCTTAACGTTGTGATTGGTGTGTGCAGGTATTCTGCCAACCCGTTTACAGTCTGGTGGGAGATTAATGCAGTAAGCGATGGCCAGAAAGCAATTTTTCTTCCAAAGAGTACTCAATCATCATTTCAAAGTGTGGCCTTTACTGAGTGAATCAATTTCGCGTGATATGGAGGAGACTGTGCGTGATATTCACCACTGTGATCGCCATGATACTTCCTTTCTTCAACAGCATTTTAGGTCTACTTGGAGCTATTTCTTTCCGGCCCTTGACTGTGTATTTTCCTGTAGAAATGTACACTTCGCAGGCAAAAATACCCAGGTTTTCTGCATAATGGATAGAGCTTAAAATGCTAAGTGGGGTTTGCTTTATTGTATCCATAGTTGCTGCAGCTGGATCCATTGACGATATTATAAAAGCCCTGAAAGCTTATAAGCCTTTTCAGTCTACTTCTTAGTGCCCTGTTTCCCAGTCTTTGGGTTTTCTTAGGGCACAGAAAGAAACTAGCTTCAAAGTCTATGAAGATACTCAATGGATTAGAATTCAGACAACTTTTAACGTTGTAATGAAATCCAAATGAGATAGGTTTGTTGGCCCTTCTATACTTAATAGTGGGGGTGAATCACATGCATGAATAGTCATTTTCCTGAGAAAAGCTTTTCACTTTCTCGATTGTTTAATTAAACATTGAACTTGAGTTCTAATTCTGATAGTAGAGTAGAAATAAACCAAACTTTTTGAGTCAGTGTGAGGGTCAAATTCCAATTTACGTGTCTGCACCGTAATATTAAGATGTAATCCCAACTCTTTCAAGTTTTTATATAAATTGACATAAACCAAAACAATCCCTCTTCTTTGGAAGAAATAAGCATAAAAGGTTAGACTGTCTATAAAATGAATTTCTCATAACATTCAATTCAGAACAATAAGTTTCTGCCACCATATGGATTAAGCTTAGAAGTTGTACATCAATCTGAAATTATTCTGGCCATTATTATTACGCCTTAAGATTCATATAAAATAGCGTAATGTTATATAAGCCCAGATGCGTGGCGAGAAGCGAAGATCTAGAGTGAGAAAATAAGCCTGTAATCTCTAGAGTGAGAAAATGAGCATGTAATCAATAACTTAACAAGTTCTTCCTTAGTCATATTTTACAATGGAAACATATAAACAGATGCAAAGAGAACAGAAAAGTGATATATGCAATATAACTACATTCCTATGTATGTAAATTTTTGCCTTTCAATTGAGACGAGGTGCTATCTGAGATATTCGTTCATCTTCCAAGAGTGCATAAGGATCCACATACTGGGGAGGTAAGGGAGGCATCTTGCTACCATCATGGACAAAACTAGGTCCAAAATACTGCCACAGAGAAAAAATAGAATCAAATCCAGCTCTTTAAACGTCAAAAGTATCAAGGGTTCAATTATCAAAGGCCTGATTTAGTCTGGCGACCACTACAAGTAGCAATAAGACTTTGGTGAACCTCCCTCCGCATTTGTTAGTAGGTTTTTCAATAAAAGAACAAGGGACATGGACATCTTCTAAAACTGCATCATACACTAAAAAGTTTTTTCACGGATCATAATTCTATTGAAGAGCCTTGTAGTAAACACCTAAGATCTGCAAGTTAGTTTTTTCCTTCAGAAAACAGTGAAGCCTGAGGAAGCTCAGCATAGTGGCTAGTGTTAAGACCCACATGTCACAAAAGAAAACATAATTTCATTCGAAGTTTCAGTTCTCAACTGGGCTGGAGAACAAAATGCTTCATGCTGTTAAGTCATGTTTAAGTTTTTTCTCGTCAATATCTATTATAAACCCATAGGATGGAAGATACGATGCAGTAGTGATCACAAACTTCAGCACTTTCAAATAGAAGGGGATAATCCAGAAAATCAAATGCTCATTTGTACTTGATAAAGTGACGCTCCTCTAACTTTCTTAGGCAACAAACAGAAGATTCCATGAACAATCAACGTTTATGAGAACCTCATAGGGAATCTAACAAAGCAGACTTGAATAAAAGAGGGGGGAGGGAGGATCAAACCAGTTGCAAATTGTAATCAGTAAAGAAATAATCATAAGTGGCTTTTAGGTATGAATTTCCTTTAATTTTTTTCAAGAAATCTACTGAGGCAGGCAAGAATAGATTCCAAACCAGTCAGCTGCCTCTGCAAGGTTTGCCAATTAAAACCATGTATTTCGGCCCACCAAATAGTTCAGTATAATAACAGACAATTTAAACAGTTCAAAGCAAGTAATTTAGCATCCTTGATTCAATGTGGACATAACATGGTCAAGATTTACACCTATCACTAAGAATGGAATCAATATTGTTGGGAAGAAATTAACAAAGAAATTCATGTATGCATCAATTGACAAAGAAAGAGAAAGGGGGCTTACAAGGCAGAGAGCAGAAAAGAACACAATAGTTATGAGGATCAATGGCCAAAAGGTTAAGAAGAACGTTCCTCCAAGTGACAACAAAAGTTTAGCTCGAGGTATCAAACCCTATAGTGGATAAAGATGTGAGTTACTGTATTCCACCAAACAAAAACAAAGAAGGCTAATCAGATCTTTCCAGCTAAGTTCACTTCAATATATTAGTGATTTTCTAATTATGTTTTTAACCATCCATTTTTCTGTGTCCCCCATGCCCCCACCCCCCCCCCCCCAAAAAAAAACAGAGAGAGACAGAACATAAAGCACACAATTACTTAATTTTTCTTGATAAAGTAACATCAAATTCTTACTTTACACACTTGCAGTGGCACACACAAATAAATTATGAAATGACTCTATAAATGATCCAGGTAAAGGTCTAGAGAAGTTTTGAGAATCAATTTTGTAGTGGCAACATATGAAGGCAAATAATGCGCCACATATAAGCCATGCTTCATGAATAAGGAACATGACTGTGGTATAAGAGAACAAATTTAAGATGCAAAGTTCTAGAAATGTCGGATTACTAATATTCAAAATATTATATTATTCTAGAAATGTCAGATGATGCATCAACCTCAAGACCTTCACTGTTCAGTGCCATAGATCTCTCCCTTTGATTGTCTAGACTCCTCTCGACATTGGTTGAGACTGCATTTCTTTTTGGAAAACCTCTATCTTCCTCATTCATATTTATCTCCTCATCCACTCCATAGCTGCCTTGCTTATAATCCTCAAGCAATGAAGTGGGAGTCATACCCCTCCTCTTCAGTTCCTTCATAAATAATGATTCTGGAGGATCTTCACCTGAAAACACATAAGAGGCAATAGCCGACAGAAGTATTTAGTCCTTTGATGATTTCTAAGACTAGCAATTGCTGAGGGAAAAAAACAAAAAGGGGACTTAATTGTCTGCAGACTACTGTTGTGGAATGATATCTCAGAAGAAAGACATTGATCTACAGCTACATGATTACTAAAGGAAAACAAATAGAAAACCGAGCCAAACTATTGAATGCATTAAAAAGATAATGGATAGATATTGCATGCAATCTGACTACAATGCAGACCTTAGGCTTATAAGTATGCCACACACCCCAGGGGGTTGAAAAGATGTTTTCCCAAAAAAAAAAACCCTTTTTAATCAAGATCTCTCTCTCTACCAGTAAGAGTGTTCTTAGTGTTCTCTATGGAAGTCCTATGACGTCAATGATTAAGCAATATGTCCCTTCTGAATTTTTTTTTTTTAATTGTTCATACTAATAGGGAACCCAATAGCTTCGTGCGGTTTTAACCAACTTCACTGAGATAAAGCTCTCTCATCTTCTTCTTCTTCTTGTTCATATTAATATGGACCAAAAAGGATACTGAAAATGTCAAAATATCACACATAAATATAAAAAATTATAATGAAAAAATTGCATGAGCAAGTCCAACAAAGAAGCATGCATGCATGCATACATACATACATACATAATTACATATATATAAAGTGACATATCAAATTAAATTTTTAAAAATTGGCAAAATTGTTCTTTCTAAAACTAGCTAAGTCTGAGATTTTATACAGCGTTCTATAATGCTCGTATCTTCACAATTATTAATCTTTGCATTTATCCAAAAATAAGTGTTGCTCCCTTATTAATCCAAAAGAACTACAAAATTCTGAAGCAAATGAATAACTTATGACCAAATAGGAGCTAATCATTTTTACTTGCTATTTGCCAAGGTCACCTTGACCAACAAATAAGTGCTCATAATTCATATGCACAAATATAAATTCCTTTAACTTCTTTTCCTTAGGTGAACAAAGGGGATAATAGATGAATCAGTATCTTTCTTCAGTCCCCCATCTTCAATATTATTTTGGGCAAGCAAATTGTAGTGCTACTTATCAATATAAAGATCAAATCATTTAGAAGATTAAACTGCAAAGAAGTCATTGGTTTAGATCAAAAAGATATCGATCTAAAAATTTTACAGGTCACTCAAGTTTGCTCTGTAACTCACTCCAGAAAACAATATATGCTGAAGTCTTAACCACATCTCACATTAAACTAACGTCAGATAAACTATTGAGTCAGCGCTGCATGGCTTCCAGGGTCCAACTTATCAACAGCATCTCGTTGCATTCCATATGCATTTTACAGCCGATCTGGGATGTACATGAAACTATACAATAGTGAACTAGATGCCAACTACTAACAATTTCTGCCCACTGCCAGTTATCCTAGTCCTAAAAAATGGAAAGAATTTAGTACTTCCAAATTTAGGAAACTTTAATCCTCCTCAGACAGCAGTTCAGACCTTAATTAGACATCCGTAAATAAGGGAAGGCAAAGGTGGTATACAAATGAAAGTAAACCTTTTTTTAATGCTAACCTACATAATATTATACAAAATATACAGAGAAGAAAACAAAGGCCATGTCTTCTCCTCAGCTTACAGCTTGAATGGGACATCAATCAGCTTCATCTCATGTTTCGTATGATGTAATCAGAATGAATTTCCTCCCTTAACTTCCTTATTACCCAATTCCTAAATTTTAGTGGCTAAATTTTATTCATGACAACGCTTAAACCATTAAATGTCCACCAAAAGATTTATAATCTTAAGTTCTGTCCAAAAGGGGACATGTCACGTGTTATATATAACCCGAACCAATTCCACACTATATCCACCCATCTAAACAATAATAATTGTACAATATTTTCCGTACCAATCAATACATAAATGGTTAACGAAGTAAGGGGAAAAAATCTTTTGTTATTTATGATGAAAAAGTAGAAGGCACAATGTTTAAATGCAGAATTCTAGTACACTGAGTCCGTGGAATATGCAGGAAATAAAATCAAAGCTTCAATAATCTCTCCCCAACAGTTAGCCGAGGTCTGAAACAAAATGAATATGACAATTGCCCTCATAAAAACAGAGGTCAGAAAGACAGTAACTTCATTGCTATTTTAAGCAATCGACATGAACCTACGTAACTTCAGTAAACACGGAACCATCAAACTTGGAAAAAAAAAAAAGACCATTCCTAAAGTCAACCATCCATCTCAATAAATGACGCAGGGAATTTAAAATTAAAAAAAAGAAAAGTTGGAAACAAAATCTTGCCATTGTTTTGGTTGTCGGTATCTTGAGCTCTACAGCAGACCCTAAACCTTGTGCAAGATTTCGAACCACCGACAGTTGGCACCTTTACCATCCCTTCCCGGAAATACGACTCTCGTGAAGTCCATCTCGATTTTATAGGGAAATTCGATTGGGCAAGGGAAACCGAAGAGAGGGTGAGTTTCAGGATTTGTAACGAAGCCATAACCAGAAGCTACAAAGAGAAAAATTTCATTGGTCGCCAAATTAACGAAGAAAGGAGCGAAAGAGGTTTGGTGGAAGAGATATAGAGAGAGAAAGGAAGGCTTCTTCAAGAGGAACAAGCAAGTGGAACAGAGACAGCAGGAGATGGCTGAGCGTGGTTTAGCAGAAAGAACAAGTGGTGGCTAATGTGCGCGGGAGAGGTTTGCGTCTTGTGGCTAGAAGTTACGGATTTGCCGTTAGAGGCTGACGTCTGGCCATGAAGAAAACGCAAAGTTATGATTTTTTTAATTTGTATATTCAATATTCATAATTGAATGAATTTCAGTTTTTTAAAAATGATAACTAGATTTCATATTCATTCCTAGAACACAGATTCCAAGCGGTAGTTTGTTCCAGAATTTCGGGGAAAACTTTGTCTTACCTCAATCACCTTCCAAAGTTTTCACAAATTGAAAAAGCCTTATTTAATTCGTCTTCTTTCGAAAATTGAGTTTAATTGGTTGATTTATGTTTCTAAGTTTGAAATTTAAATAATTTTTTTTTCATTGACGTGATATTTTTAATATTACATTTTAAAATTAAAATGACCCACTGTAAATTAATTTTATAAATTTCCAATTTCATATTAGAATGATTTACAAAAAAATTTATTCCAGGTTAGTAAAATAAAATTTTATGTCCTTTTAGTGATTCAACCAACCCTAGATTTATTAAGTTTGAAGTTGGATATATATGTTAATGAATCCATATTCCATTGGAATGGAATATAATACTCCTCCATTTCCATTTATAAGTCATTTATGAGAAATTTATATTTTATAATATAAGAAATTTCATAGATTATATAGTATGTTTGATTTTGTTTTGTCTAAAATGCCTTCGAGAAATGATTAAATTTAATTAATATTAGGGAGTTTGATTCATGGGTTAATTATATTAAATAAAGATAACTTAGAAAAAAATGAAAAATTTTCAATTACTCCCCCTATTTCTTTTTATTTGTCACTTTTAAAAAAATTTATTTTTATTTATCTGTCCCTTTCAAATTCAAAAATAACATTAATTATTATTTTTTTAATTATACAATTATTTATTTTTTTAAAAGTTAAAGATGACATTAATTGTTATTTCTTATCTATCTATTTATTAAATGATATATTAGGAAATTTAAAATAAATTCTAATATATTAATTATATTTCTTAATCTGTGTATTAAAATCTTAAATATTACATAAAAATAAATAGAGAGAGTATTAATTACCACCCTATATTTATGTATGGTAATTAAAAGTATCTTATAAATTAAAATAGAGGTTGTAGAAAATAATAATGTTGTATGATTGAGGAGTAGTATATTAAGAAATGAGAATAATGAATGAGTGAAGAAAATATGGGAATTTGTAAGTATATGAAGGAAAGACAAATTTTTTGTGATTTGCGTGTAAGCTACCGGATCTGGAGCTTGCCATGCAAGTGTTGTATTGTTGCTCAGGGCAAGCAACTCCATTATTCATGATAATCAACCTTAATCTATCATTTATTTGTGCAACAAACTTCCCTAACGTGGACATCAACCTTAATATATAGTATAGAACATCTTATTTTTGTTGTATAAGAAAGAAGATTTTGACATATAAATTTAATCATTACATGTGCATCACACAAATGATAATTTTATGTATACTATATCCAATGGATCATTAATTTTTGAATTATTGGGAAAAAAATAAAAATTTGAAGTTTAATTTCTATTTGCCCGAAGAAAAAAAGTTTGATTTCTATATTTTTTATTATTAGGTATATTAAAGTGATAATATGTGGATTTAATGATTAGACCTTTTTTAATAAAATTATTTTTTTAGCACGAAAGATATCCTGCAACTGAGAGTTGAAGACTAGTTCCTTTAAGATTGAGATCACTGTAATGTGTTTTACCTTTTTCATATACACGATTAGACATCGAATTCAGGATAACATATTTCAAAGACTAGTTATAAAGAAAATTATTTTTTTCATCCATATTACAAAGGTTCTTCTAAAATTTTTATTTGGTCTAAAATGTAAAAGATTATATAATTTTTAGTAGGAGTTTGTCATTTATACTCTATTGAGTATTTTATATGTACCATATTTTATCAAAAAAAAAAAAGATTGTGTAATGCTTTTTTTTTTTAGGAAAAGATTGTGTACGCTTTGTGGGTGGTACAAATTGACACTCTATCAAATGGACATTAATTTTTGAATTATGGGGAAAAATACAAAATTTGAAGTTTAAATTCTATTTGCCCAAAAAAATAAAAAGAAGTTTGATTTCTATATTTTTTTTATTATTAGGTATATTGAAGTGATGATATCGGTATGAGGATTCAACGATTAGATTTTTTTTAAAGAAAATGATTTTATACGCGCCATATTTTATTAAAAAAAATAAAAAGATTGCGTAGTGTTTTTTTTTTTTGTGAAAAGATTGTGCATGCTTTGTGAGTCGTACAAAATGCAATGAGGAATAATATCGCATTTAGTATGAAAAAAATTTGTGCGTCAAATTGCAATCAAATAAATAATATTCAATCATTGGCTTCTAAATAATAGTAACTAAGTTCTGTCATCCTTGATGGATATGGGTGAGGCTTTGCACGGCTGGTTCATAATATGGGTGATGCAATGCAAATTAATCTTCTTTCTTTTTTTTCGGGAGACCAAAGGCCATGTAAACCAACTCAAATTTAGCTGCTCAATCTGCTGCATAGCATCATGCCAAAAAAGGGCTGGACATTAATCTTAGTAAATGTAATATAAAATCTCCAGTTTGAGATTATGTAAATGTAAAAGACATTTTTAGGAGAGCTTCTCTCTATATGAGGCTTAATGTGGATCAATCAGGATTACTCGTAACTCAAAGTTTATATGGTTAGAAAAAACAAATAGGGTTGAACAAAAGTAAGATTGTAGGAAAGGGAAGAAGGGTATTTCATTATGGGAATGACCATCTATACTATTGTGTTTTTCATAGAATCATCATTTCCGGGCCCCATTTGGTATTTAGGAATTGAAATCACGGAAAGAAAATTGGAAAAGGATTCTCCATATATATATATATATGTATGTATGTATGTATGTATGTATGTATGTATGCATGATTGGTTTGTAGTATTCGAGATTCCAAAGAAAGTCCATTCCACCAAAATAGGTGGAATCAACTTCCACTTGGGGGGCAATGGAATTGGGTCTAGTTCCATGGGAACAAAGTTGTTGAACCATTTTACTTCCACTTAAAACAATTTTGAACTATTTAATTTCTTCCTTGCCCTCTTTCTCTCCCATTCTTCTTTCTCTCTCCTCTCTTCTCTCCCAAAGCACTATAATTTACAATCTCAACCATATGTCTTATAATCTCAACCGTTTTTTCAATAGTGATTAATGATTATATAATAATTTCAGATCATCCCCTTTAGAATGATCATATATGTATTTTATCTTGCTAGCTAGAGAGGGGAAAAAATCTCTCTAGCATACTATATTTGATTTATATTTAAATTCCATTATATTAAAATCAATTCCTTTTTCCTTTCCTATTTCAATTCCTTCAAAAATCTTTCTGGCATATCAAATGGCCCCTTGAAAACCAATTAAAATTTACTGTACTGATGGAATAGGATTATGAAAACATATTCAATTAAATATGCAAATACTTGAAACCCTAATTTCATCCCATTTTCTATAATATGTAAAATGATCATTTAACAAAGTGATTTTAGGTAGAGTGAATAAAGAGATCAAGCAGGAATGATAAGCCCATCATTCTCCCTCTAGTCTCTCTTTATTTCATCAAAATCATATCAGGGATTAATGAAGATTGGTCCAATTGGTTCAATTTGTGAGAATCTCATTGGTAGTCATCTATAAACACCTTTGTTCTTCTTGATTCATGCATGAGATCTACCCTCATATTGATGAGTCACTAGAACTCTAATCTCCTAAACCTTTTAATTGATGAAAAAATGGGTCACTTTAGAGGATTTTAATCACTATAACACATATTACTTTGGAATAAAATTTGATTAGTTCATCTCTCCTCTTGCAATGATTCTGATGCGATGTTCGATGTTTCGTTGCCAAAGAAGCCATGAAACAAGTCATTAAAATCACTACTCCGATGATGTCAAACACGGCACTAACTGCTTCCACTCCACCCCACCAACTACTGTTCAATGGGCTCCATCAATCTCCTCAAGATAATTGGGGGTATATTGGTCATTACAGATGGTTTCATTTGACAGAATCTCCATTCCTCAAGTTCATGGAGGGCGTGATGATTCTAACAAATGAAGCAATGGTTTTTGTTTTCTTGGAAAAAAAGGCAAAACAAACACACCTTCTGTTGGAATGAGTTTATTCTCTTTTCCTAAGCCAATATTCTAGAAACCAAAGGGGTTCCTAAGTATTCTCTTTCATTCAACTCGATATTCAATTGTTTTTTTGATGGAATTATCATTATCATTTTCTTTAAACCCGAAATCCAATTTAATGAAGGAATAAAATTATAAAACAAAGATTCAGTACTTACACATGAAAAAAGTACTTACCATCTTACTGCATTTTGAGATAACCACAAGTGATTATAGAGAGAAATAATCACTTATAGCGAGAGGTTGTCAAATACATCCCACTTTTTAATAAGTATTTATGTTTTAAATAAGTGTTTACAGAAGAAATTAATTTTTTTTTACTTATGATAATCACTTATCTTCTTATAATCACTTATTTCACTTTTTTTTCATTATCCACCAAATAATCACTTAAACTCCAATATGCAAACACTTTTTTTTTCTAAAAATTATTTGTGAGGTAAAAATATCTAAATACAAATCACTTTTGGAGTTTAAGTGATTATTTGGTGGATAATAAAAATGAAAAGTGAAATAAGTAATTATGAAAAATAAGTAATTATCATAAGTTGAAAAAATCAGCTTCTCCTATAAGTACTTATTTAAGGTATAAGTACTTATTGAATTTATTGTTGTGTTTGGAAAGTTTTGAGGATAAATACTTTTCACCTCTCATAAGTGCTTATTTGAACAATCCAAATAGACATTTATTCATAAACTAATTCGAAGATATCCTTAATTTCATAACATTATCTATAAACACACATTGCCCATAGGCTTAAAGCTGAAGCCGGATAGTTAGCCAAAAACGAAAAAGCTGAAGCCGGATAAACCAAGTTCGAGAGCAAAATGATAGCTTCTAGAAAAGTTGAAGGAGTCAGAGGCCGAGGAAGGGATGAGCCTGATTTTAATATTGTTCAAAATTTAAAAATTTGATTTCTTTTTAATATCTTAAAACCTAAGACCCAATCAAGTTCAAGGCGTATATGCTTAGATTGCAAAGTGCAAACACTCACATAATTAAATTTGATAAATGATTAATTGGTTATAAAATATTCTTGATGTTGACTAATGAAACTTATCCCCTTATCCCATTATATAGGTCCGTGTTGCTTACTTGTAAATAATATATGAAGATCAATTCATATAAAATATAGCACCAATCGATTGAGTTATTGCATCTGTTTCTTAGGGTTATTGCTCCCATTTCTTGAGTAAAGAAAGACAAGTCACCCTCGGTTTTAACCAAATGAGCTTTCCATTAATTTTAGAGATTTTTTTTTATGACACCAACCAAGATTTAGTAGTTACATTGAATCAGGATTGATTCAGTTTACGCCAAATAGGACCACAAGCCAAATATGAGTATTTAATATAGCTGTATATTTAATTTGGGTTCAAATTCAAGATTAATGGTTAAGTTAGCACAATAATTTATTAGCTGAACTATATGCTGGTTAGTTTTAGGAATTTATTTAGTGACCAATATTTACCAAATGCATTCTCTGATTTTTTATGCATTAAAATAATGAAGATGTGTGACTTGAGGAAAACATTGATTGAAAAATATTGAAAAAAAAATTATGCCTTTCAGCTTATACAAAATTACAAATTTTACTTATCAACTTCAGTTCGTATTTTACGCATCTTCCATTTTATTTTTTTTTTTTAACTTGTGAAGTTGCTAAGAAACAGAGCCTTGTTATTAATGAATTTAATGCCCGTTTAGTTTACTTTTTGTAAAAAAATTTTTAGAATAATCACAATTTATAAAAATAAAATTTAAATAAAAATAAAAAAATTTATTATAAACCTATTTAAATAAAAATGAAAAAAATGACGATTAGAAATTTGCAAAAGTACAAGCCAAATAAACACTAAATAAATCACATATTAACACAGAAAACTCCTGATGATGTTACTATGTGAATTGTTTCACGTACAGTCAAATTCTTTTCTTTTTGCATGCAAAGCCAATGGAAAGCTTATAATTCGACGTTTGTGAGCAGTAGGAATATACTCCATAGGTCTCACACAATGCTGATTTTCTAGTAACTTCTACTGGTCGAGCTAACTTTTTTAATTTATGCAAACTTGATTGTGGACTTGAGATTAAATTATAATAACTATGATGGGTTTAAAAGAAATTAAACACAATATACATAGTGTTAAAGCAATGTACCATGCATGCAATAAAAAAGCAATTTAATATATATTTTCAGTAATTTCAGATAAACAATTAAAACACCACTAATATCACACATGAACATTCACACAAACGTGCTTAGCAACGAGAATAAGGTCATGTATCTGTGTGGGTGTGTGTGTAAGAGAGTCCAATATAATTTGAGAAATAGAAGACAACAAAAATTGGATCTAGCTTTTTTGATCATATTTTGCAGATCAGTGTAATAATTTCTCTTAAACTTATTTTTTCTCTCCATATACATAAAAAAAAGCTAATTTGAATATAATCTGTAAAAATTAATTTGCAAAGAAGCCAAGTAAAGAAAGATCGTCATGCATGTAATGAAACTTTTAAATCATTTATAAGACAGAAGTGGATTCATGTTCCCCCAATGGCCAGATTTGAACTGTTTCATCAGCACTCAATAATTATTAAAAGTTACTCCCTCCGGTCCTATATATAGGACATTTTGTCTTGATTTTAAATATAAGACTCTTTACAATATACGAGGTGATATTTATTACATATTTCCAAAAAAAAGTCCCTATTTAATATATTTAAAGAGAAAAAGAGAGAGATTAAATAAGGGCAGTTTTAGAACAATGTTAAGATTTTCAGAAAAATCGAGGTAGTTAATTAGTTTTAATTTCCCTTCTTAATTCGTGTGATTTAATTAAAATAGTCTTATATTAAGGATCAGAGAGAGTATAATCATTATAATAAATGAATAATTATACTGTTTCTGGTGACTGATTATAAAACAAATCATGAGCTTAAAGTCCAATTTTTTTTTTAAAGTGTCTCCCTCTAGTTTGATGATGATAACTATGTTTGCATGAGTGCAAGCAGTTTTTTCCCCCCTAAAATACAAAAGTGATAGTATTTTTTTGGGCCAATAATTGATTTGTGATATTAATTATCTCAATTTTTACATTAATTAGTTACCATCTAAGTTCGTTTTCAATTGATATATAATGTGTACATGTTTTTAAGACATTTTTTTATCTAATTGAATTCAGCATTAGAAGACTAATAATTTGTATATCATATTCAATGATCAAAATGGTTTTTTCATTTCAATTGAAGTTATGGGATTGAGCAATATTACTTAATGCGGGTGATAGTTTAAAACCCCTCCTAATAATCAAAATGGTCTTTCTCAAACCAGTGGTAAGTAAAATGCTGTCTAATTAGATATATAGTTGTATGATTAATTTTTACTGCACCATAATATGTGAACCAACCCTATCCTTCATTTTGGATTTTCAACAAAAAGAAAAACATTTTGAATAATTCTGTCAAAAAAGAAAAATATATAAAAATGACACTTTTCCACTACTCCACTTGAACAGCTCAATTATAATTTTTTATTTTGATATTTTTCATAAAATAAAATCTCATCTAATGGAAATTAAAAACATAACTTTTTTATATTAAATAAAACATAAATAAATAATATGACAAAAAATGTGGAGAGCACAAAATCAAGGGATAATTAATTTTTGGTACAAAAAAATTAAGATATTTGATTTTTAGTATTATAGTTCATTTTTTTTGTCAAACTCGAATTTCTCAAAAATTTCCAATTACGTCTTAAATTTTTTTAATAACTGAAACTCAAAAAATTTTAATTTAAAATCAATTTTTTTTAAAATGGGATTCGAATTTTTTTAAACAAATTATGATACCAAAAATTAAATATTTTGACTTTTTTTTTTATCATAAATCAATTGTCCCCAAAATCAAAGCAGACAATCAGTTTTCCAAGGAAATGTCAATGGGTCAAAGGTCTCCTACCTACCCTAAACATATCCGAAGATTGCAAATCTGTATCTAGTCGCATCAGAAAAGCATATCCCAAGATTGCTTTCCAAGATTTCTCAAACCACATTTTCAATACTTCAGAAAAATACCTCTCTATTGCTTGGAAAGATCATCATTCCCATGCATTACCTTCCCAATTTCAAGAATCATAACTTTGACTCTTTAGAAGAGTTGTCCAGCTTGATGTTGATCCACGTCCAACCCAAAGGGTATGATCTTGTGAGCGGTAATTTCAATACATGCCAAATACTAATGACTAATGATATGGTCCCATGCATTACAAAAAAAAAAAATTGAAGAAGAAAATCACACTCTTTATGTATTCCATTAGTATATAATATAAGGTATTTGTAATAATTTTATGTATTTTAAGAAAATTTTGTTAGATCATTAGTTTTTTTTTTAAAAGAGTAAAAGGCTTACTTTTATCCCTACTTACCCTATTATTCTAACACAAGTTATAAGACTAATTGTTAAATAAATGAGAGATAAAAGAGACAAATAAGTACATGACATCTTATATTATATTATGAACTAATTTTTTTAAAAAATATCTTACAATATGAATAGGAAAAATAACTTATAAGACATCAGATGTTGCACCCCTCTTAGAAAATTGACTTTTTTTAATTTAAAAGTTATAAATGATAAAATATGTTTCCCAGGGATCATGCATTTATATATTTATGCAGTTTTATCTTATTCTATATTTTTTTACTGATACTATATAATATCATGACTATGAAGATGTTTTTATTATGTAATATTTAAATTGAAGAAAAAATAAAAATAATAAAATTTTATAGTAATATAATTATAAAAAAATTATTTTGATTTCTAAACTTAAATATTGAAAACAGAAAAACCAACAAAAAGAAAAGAAAAAAAATGCAGAGGGCAGGATGGCAGGAGACACCCTTCCCCCCTCCTCCTCTTCTTCTTCCAGGAGTATCTTAGTCAGAAATAGGGATTAACCTCTCTTTAATAAAGAGGATAAAGGATAAATTTTTTCTAATTAAATTTAGTTCACATACAAGAGTTAAAAACCTAACTTTCTACCATTTGTTGAAACATGAAAGTTGCTATTATTTAAGCCAATTTAAGTTGATAAATACTCCCTATAGTTCTATATATAGGGCATTTTACCCTAATACTATATATAAGACTTTTTACAATATATGAGATAATATTTATTATATGTTTTAAAAAATGTTTTTATTTAATGTATTCAAAGAAAAAGAGAAAGAGATTAAATAAGGATAGTTTTTAAAAAAATATTAAAATTTTTAAAAAAATCAAGATAGTTAATTAACTTTAATTTTTATTCTTAATCTGTGTTATTCGATTAAAATGATTTTATATTAAAAACAAGAAAAAATATACTGTATTCTTTAAAAGAAATAAGGATGTGATATTGTAGTTATTACTTTGAAAGAAATAAATACAAATCAGTTTCATTAACATCGAGCTAAATCCTCCACTATTAATAACGGATCTAGCGTTTATGCCAGAATAATATCAGAGATATGAAACGCAAAAGGAAACATTTCCACATCAGAAATTCATTTCTCTGTGTGACTGAGTCTCAACGTCAACATAAGAAGTGGTGAGAAAAGCAAAGCTTGATCCCCAAAATCACGCATTTATTTGGCCTAACTAGAAGCATATTCTGTGCATCCCTTGCAAATATTCCCTTACTATTTGTCTCCTCAAGGTGAATTCAAGCTGGAGGGGTTAAATATAATTTAAACCCTCCCTCAATAAATAACTATATAAATTGCTTTCAAACTCATACACAGGAAAATTCCTAAACTTTTCTTTTCCATTTAAGAAAGCTGCTGAACATTTGAGCTTCATATTTACTGTAGCTTTTTGGAGTTGACAATAAAATTTGAAATCCTACAAAATGACACATCTGCCCTTCATGGAGCTCAAACATGACTGTAACACATAAAAGTCTTATATATTTGATAACAATGGAGGAAAATGATTTTTTTCCTCTCATTCTTCTACAATATGTTTTTATATTCATCAACTAATAATTTTTTATTTGTATTAATTTTTTAAATGAGTAGATAAATATTTTTTATTTTGAAAATTGATCTTTTTCATATGATTTTACTTAACTTTATGTGTCAAACGAGTTCTCACTTTATGATAATTAATTTTCTCAAACAAAAAATTCATGCTGTAAAAATAGATACCTTGATAATTTTTAAATTTATCATTTATTTTTTTAATTAATTTATTTTCTTGATATTACAATAATGTTTCAAATTTATTTTTAGTTAAAACATCTTTATAATAATTGAAAAATTAAATTATAATTTACAAGACATAAATATGAATAATAAATATATTTTTTTAAAAATTAATTTTTAAAATTATTACCCATCACTGATATAAGTTAAGTCATAATTTATATATATATTTTAATTTTTAATAAGGTGAAGGTGAGGGTCATGTCAATATCCCACAAAACAAAAGGGTAAAATGGTAAAAGAAGATATAGCCGAGGAGTTTCCAAGCCAGCGCGTCTTCCCCAGTGTCACCCCTCACCTTCTCTATTTATATATCTCTCTATCTTCACAACTAGACTCAATCCTTTCTGCAAACTGAATATTCCCCCCAAAAATTCATCCACTCTCTCTCTCTTCTCTCGCCTTTCTCACTTGGATGTTCCCTCTCATACATGTACCTGTAGAGATAGATTCTCTTTGGAGGGAGACCTCGATATTCCTTATCTGGTCTTTACTTTTAACTTTTAAATCCTCTAGCAGAGGGATACATAGTGCACAAGAAGTTATAAAGATGCCCTTAGGTTCCAATTCTATAAGAATATCCGTACAAGGGATTCCATTTCTTGTGTGATTTTGCTATTCCTCGTTTCCGTATTGGTTGATCTTTTTTGGGAGTCTTATCGTGGGACGGTAGAATACAAGAAAATTGAAAACATAGGCGTAGAAGAAACGAAAGGAATTAATCTTTCTTTAGGGTTCTTGGGAAGTGCGAACATGAGGTTTGATGGAGAAATCCCCCCTGAAGTGGAGGGGGAGAGTAAAGAGAAAGAAGTGAATTCAATGGTGCATTCGATCGGCGGTGGCGGGTCTCCACAGCCACAGAAACTGGTGGTTGGGTATGCCTTGACGCCCAAGAAGAAGAACAGCTTTTTAAAGCCCAAGTTTATTAGTCTTGCCCGGTATTTATCCTGTTGCTTGTTCTTGTTCACATTATTATCACACCTTTTTCTTCATACAACGAAAAGTATGACTGTTGGTCCGTGGATATTTATGTAATATTGAAGTTTCTTTGTAACTTCCAGAAATGGATTGCCAAAAAATTTTGTGTTTTCTTTGAGTTTTGATTGCTTCCTGCGCTAAAGCGGCTTTTGCAGAGGTGGGGGGGACACATGTAGTGTCTTTGTCGATGGTGGTGGAGTTATTTTGTACCCTGGCTATCACTTTCGCGAGCCGAAACCCACATTGATTCGCTTCTTGGTATCTGACATCTTGGTCTTTTCTGCCTTCTAATTTAAATGAGAATATTCCACCATATATGCCCTTTGGATTAGTCCACAATGAGAATCAAAATCAAATTTTAATACTTTTTTCTTAGATCAAACTTTTCTAATTAAAAACGATCCTCGCTTGTCTGATATGTTATTCAGCATTCTAATCTACAATTAGTTTGTTCTCTGTTCACGAAATCATTACTGCTAGAATTATTTACTGCTAATTAATAGTTGAGTCTTTTGACTTTTAGTTTATGCGTACCAAGTTACTCTGGAACATATTTGCCTAATACAAAAATTCGTTGATGAGTTGTCTTACAGTGTCAATAATTTGTACTCCTGACACCTCCAAATAGTGATCCTGAAAATTATGTCATACATGATGCAGGACTAAGGGAATATCTTTTGTTGCCATTGATCTAAACAAGCCCCTGTCTGAACAAGGTCCCTTTGACATTGTTTTACACAAGGTTAGTGTCATTTCCTTCAAAATTATATCTTACTGACTTGTAATCTGTAAATGTCTTTATACTGGGCCCTTTTGTTTTACTATTTGGATTATCTGTTTTGCTGCCTTTTCTTGTTCCTAATATTCTGTTTCCGTATTATAAAATAAATTATTTCTATTTCTTTATTCTCCTATTTAGTCTGACAGGCTGTATGTTCTTTTCAGCTGTCAGGAAAGGAGTGGCGTGAAGTTATTGAGGTTTGTAAACACCAAAATACTTCTCCTCACTTTCACATTGTACTAGTAATCCCGCAATGTTGTGATCTTGCATGACATTGTTCGAAATCATTAGCATCTACTAAAACTGGTAATGAAGCATAAAATGACAGCAGTTGGCTGAAGGACCAAATCTTCTGAATTCTTAAAACCTTATTTTTGTCTGGCATAATTTGCAGAGTTCTTGCTCTCCTCATCATGAATGGTGATCAGATAGTAGAAATCAGTCCCCCAATAATTCAAACAAGTGAGGATTTACATTTTGTGATTAATCTAAATAAATTGACAAGGCCTTGGTGAACTTAGTTGCAAAAAGAAGAAATAATTTATCTTCTTTTTTTTTTGGGTCTTTACTGGATCGTTTTGTGGTTGAAAATGCTGTTTAAAAAATGTACTCATACAATAATTTCTATTAGTAATAAATATATAGTAGTATTCTTTTTTCCTTTTAATCTGCCCCTAAGTTTGTAAATCGTGTCACAATTTTTTGTCATGACCATACTCAGTATTTCTGGACAAAGCTTTTTATGTCGTACTTAATATTAAGTGATTGCATGAATAATGCATTTGCAAAGTACTTTTAACCTGTACTAAGTGCAAAAGGAATTATGGATATTCATTTTAAATGGAGATAGGAACTTGTGGTTAGAGAAATGGACGGTTTTCAGTTCTTCTGAAAGTGCAGTAACTAACATCCCAAATTAACATTTTTGCTTTTAAGAAATACCATTAAATCTAACAAATTATGAGTGATGGGAGATATTTGCTGGTTATTTGAGCAGTTCCCTAACAAGGATTCACATGATCATTTTTGGCTGGAGAAAGCTCAGAATGAGTCTTATGCAGCCTGCATTCTCTTTGAACCATTACATGACTTATAAGAGATTATGTACATTTTAAATTGACGTCCTTTTAATCCTAATTGTTTTGTCATTCAAGGGCCTCTCTGTGCATATATGTTTTAGAAGAAAAAGGAGAGAGAGATATTCCTTGGATCCTATATCTACAAGTAGTCAGTGAAACTATCACAAACAGGTAAAAATATAGGAGAACTGATGTCCAATGATATTTGAAAGAGGAATACGGCCTGCTCTATGGTAGCTATAGCTTACCAATTGTCACCTGGGAAAGAGAAAGTAGTCTTATGATAACATGTGATGTGCTCTCTTTTTGACAGTGCAAAGGTTTTTCTTCAATCGCTAGGTTCTTTTTCCCTTGGGTTCCCTTATGAACATTAATCAGATTGTCCTCACCATCCTGAAATGAGGGAATATAGGTGTTACTTTGATTGAAAGAGTCAGGGAAGTTGACAGTTGGTTAGATGTCTCTATGGAATAAAAATGCTGATTGATTGGTCTGCCCTTACACATTAAGTCCTGCCTGTTTCAGTATTTATTGTAGTGAATGCTTCTTTAATATTACGTATATATTTTTCTGTTGGATGCGGTGAAATGTTGTGGCTTATAACGTTGGGTTGGTCAGCACGGACAAAATAGAACTTCCTCCTTGTAAGATACAAAATACAGCTTTTGCCATTTCATTGATCTGGAAGGAATACTGTTCTCTTGAACTTTCTTTTTTTTAATTCTCACCTTTTCTGTAGATAAAGAACAGGGATGGGTGAGACTATAGTTTAGTTTTAGTAGCCAAAATGCTACATGTGAAATGCAGTTGTCTGGTGGTTCCAAAGACACGTATTGATGTGAGACCATTAGATGAAAGCTACTGAATGAAGTCTTTGGGGTTCTCTTATTCACCAATTGACTATAAATGATATGGAGAAATCTCATCTTTGAACTGTCAATGCAAGTTTGCTTTCTTGCTTCTTCTGTATTCTGAAGAAAGTTTGCTTGATGCTGTAGTTGGCCTTAGTATTAAACCATTTTGTGCTGCATTTGTTGACTAGCCTTCCTAAAGCTGACCAATTTAAAATTGTTTTCACATGCTTTCTATATAGTCTTTGAAGTCTGTGTTATAAATGGGATGGCTAATTTTACCCTTTTATCTTTGTTTTTCAAAGGACTACAGTATAAAACACCCTGAAGTTATCATTGTCGATCCTCCAGATGCAATTCAACATTTGCAAAATCGCCAGTCCATGCAGCAAGTTGTGGCAGATTTAAACATGTCTGACTGCCATGGTAGCTTATTTGCCTTAAATGATGGAAATTAGAACTTTTCATCCCAAAATGCTTGGGACTTTTTATATGAATTGTTTAAGAAAGCTATGAGGATTTCAATAAGAAGTTTGTCTAGGGCTGCATACTCAGTGAACTATTAGAGCATGTAACAAAAATGTAGGAACAAGTTTATTGCCTTTTGTGTTTTAAGTTGAATTGTATTCTTTATTTGGTAAACTAGGCCTGTGCAATAATGACCAATATTTCTGTTGTTTATCAACTGTTATCTTTAGGCAAAGTTGGTATTCCACGACACTTGGTTATCACAAAAGACCAGTCATCCATTCCTTATGAAGCTGCTAAAGCTGGAATGAAGTTGCCACTAGGTATGTATCTTTATTTTCTTTTCGGATCACTACTTTAGTGCTAGTAATGGAGTATGGTAATTACTTTGACTTTTGGTATGGTGTGATTTCAGCCAATATCTCCATTGCTTTGATCTTGGATGATGCATGAGAATAAATTTAAATATTTGAATGAGCTTCTATGTGTCTTGGTTTTGCTCTGTCAGTTAATCTCCTTCTTAGATGTTGTGTCTAATGAACCAAAGAATATATATAGTTAGTATTCGTGCGGAATTTCCTAGTTGTTCTGATTATCCTTGTTGGGTATTTTCAGATTTACTGTCAACTTTTGCATTGATATGAATTTTAAAATATTCACATGTTCATTTGTCATTTTCAGTTGTAAAACCTTTAGTTGTGGATGGCAGTGCAAAGTCACACGAACTATTTCTTGCTTATGATGAATTCTCTCTTTCAGCGCTTGAACCTCCATTGATTCTGCAAGAGTTTGTCAATCATGGTTTGTGAACTGATATGCAAGTCTTAGTAATTTTATATGGTTAGTTTAATTTACATTATAATCTATTGAGTGAGGTTTGACATTGCAGGTGGTCTTCTCTTTAAGATTTATATTATTGGGGAAACCATAAAGGTTGTAAGGCGTTTCTCTCTACCTAATGTCAATAAAGCTGAGCTATCAAAAGTAGCTGGTGTAATGCGTTTTCCAAGGGTTTCAAGTGCAGCAGCTTCTGCGGATGATGCTGATTTAGATCCCAGTGTTGCCGGTGAGACTTGGAAAACTTTCTTCCTCCTCCTGCCAAAACAAAAATAAAAGGGATATTTATTTATGAGCTAGTCTGTCACCTGTATGTCTTCAATGGTAATTTGTTTAGCCTTTTACAATGAGGTACTGTTTGGTTCAAACCTCAAATCTGATCTGTATATTGTATCATCATTGGTGAATTTGGACTCTTTTTTTTTTCCTCTTTCATTAGGCTGTAGTTAGGTTGACACGTATATATAATTGCTTTCGATTACATGATTGGAACAACTGGCTCCTTTCTCCTTAATGTGGCATTATTGTTGCAGAACTTCCACCAAAACCCTTGTTGGAGAGGCTTGCAATGGAGCTTCGTCTCAGATTGGTAATTTTGCATTAGTTTACTTCCTTTTGCTGTGCAGTCTCTTTTTTTTCTTGATGATAAACTTAAAATAGATTGCACAACCTTGTCTAGGGTCTCCGCTTGTTCAACGTGGATATGATCCGGGAACATGGGACCAAGGATGTCTTTTATGTCATTGATATCAACTACTTTCCTGGTAAGTACAATTTATTTATTTATGTTTTGTATTTAAGTTAGTTATGTAGTTTATGTAGTTTCTGGTTGTTATCTCAAATGTATGATGGACTATGGTGCTGGTTCTTGGTCTTTCTTGCACGTCATTCTCTGTCAGAGGGATTCCCCCGTTTATGTCATTGAGCTGTTGTTGTCTAGGCACTGTATGTTTAGGTCCAAGGTGATAATTGAATTTGCAGTTTTTTCCTGAAAACAACTTAAAACTAAAATATGTTTGGCAAGTGGTATTTGTGGAAGAAACTTAAGTTAGAAGTTTTTCATTGTGTGTCTCTCTCTTTTCAGACATATATATTAATTGGGTAATAAGCCTTAAGGTTTTGTGATTTCATCTCTTTTAGTAAATATAGAAAGGTAGGATTGAATGAAATGCTCTAAACAAGTATATGTGAGTGATCTAGTAGTAAGTAGTCCACGTTTGTACACCCTTAGGAATGTGCTCCCGGTGTAAATCCCATTTGGATATACATTTGATTTGGATGGTCCATTTCTTTTTTATTTATATTTTTGCATGTATAATAGCATTATTTATTACAATTTCATAGTTAGAAGATTGAGCTTTTGGGGGAGGGTTCCCCATCTCACTTGCATACATATTGTTTTATATCCTGCTTTATTTAAAATAAAAAAAATTAATTTAATAAACAATCTTGATGATCCAAATCTAATTTGGAAGGTATAGATGTCTGAGATGGGCACCGATTCAGAATGCAGTGGTGTGGGCTTAGGTAGTTTTGTGACTTGTGAGAGGTCTAATTATCATTTATCATTTCCATAGTATCAAGTACCCACCAAAAAAAAAAACTGTTGTTACATACTAGTCTGAAAAATTAGTTATACTGAGCTCGATGTTAGGTAACTGAGAGGACCCCCTTGATAATGTTACAAGAAATACCACAGCCTCCACAGGGAAAGTAGGAAACACAATTGTTTTCATTAGACGAAATAATTACAACACTCCAAATTTACAAATACTCTCTAGATCACTGTACACAACCTTGACAGAGATTACAAAAACACCAAGTACAACACAACACACACCGACAGTCCAGAGAATGCAAATGGAGTATGAAACAGCAGAGGAAACTCAGGATATGAATTATGCAAGAGTGAATAAGAGTATCACAATGCCTTTTTTTTTTTTAATAGAATATATATAATTTACCGTTTTTACCTAACAAAGGAGCATCACAAAGCTTGTAACATCTCACAAATTGCTGTGAGCCAGCACACATCACCTCAGTACCATACACCAACAAAGCAAGACCAGACAAGACGCAACAATGAAGGTGACTTCCAAGAATAGGTATATTAGATAGACTAGAGTGAATAAGAGTTTCCCAATGCTTGTAACATATCTCATGAGTTGCAATTGGCCAACACAACACCTCAGCACGATGACACACCAACAAAACAAGAAGTGACAAGAAGCAATAATGAAGCTGGCTTTCACGAGGCCAGTACTCTCACAATTTCTTCCACCAAAAAGTTCTATTTCCTCTAATAAGGCTGGTTTTCACTCAAGTGCTTCCCCCCATCTACTTCTGACCACTCCCTCCTACTCTTGCTGCAGAAGGTCCTCCTTGTGTCTCCCTTTCGTTGGCCCTTCAAGCATTTATCCTTTTACCATTAGTGTCCCCACTGGTAACATCCTCAGCAGACGTGTTCCCAGTCCCATTAGTCATGTCTCTACTTTTTAGTTACCTACTATTCTATTAGGCTTGTGGTAGGAGTGGTCTGATTAGTTTGAGTTGGGCCCTCAGTAACCCAAGCGCTAAATCTTGGATATTTCAAGAATTTTGGCCTGTTGTTGATGCCTTACCAAAGGTTATTGGAAACACGATTGAATCTCCAGATTTTTCACTTTATGGTCTGGGAATCAAATGTGGTGCATTAGAGTAGCGATCTGGCCGAGTCATTTGTATGCAATGTTGACTACCACGATTGAAGATTATTTTTTTTTAAGGCAGAAGGGCTCTGAATTTATGTTTGTATGTAGTGCTTTCTACTATTTGATACTAATATACAAGATTTCGTCTAGTATGTGTAGTTTAGCACGTTAAATGTTCTTATATTGAGTTCTGGTAATGCACATGCTGCGATTGCTGTTATTCTGGCTAAACATTGTGTTCACTTGGCTTCTGCAGGATATGGAAAACTACCAGACTATGAGTATATATTTACAGATTTTCTTCTTAGCCTAGCGCAGGGCAAGTATAAGAAGAAACCTCTCACTCTCGGCTGAAGGAAGGGAACTGTATATAGATCGATTTATGGCTTCTTGAGAATTGGGAAACACTAGGCTTAACTTCATCTAAGCAACTTTGATGTACGAAAGTTCCTTTAAAGAAGGCCCATTCCATACACAACTTTTAATTTTGTCCTTTTAGTTAAAGAAACAAAGCGAAAATTCTTGTCCTAGTTTCTAAAGCAATCTAATTTTGATCCTCTGTCGCATCTTCACCCTAAAGTTTTAACGTCAAATCAAATTTAGTAATTTGTTGACGTGAATGGTAAAGTTGTACCTTGAGAACTCACATTTTGGAGAATCATGGTATTCACTTAAAAGAAATATATTGTATCAAGATGGTGGCAGTTAGTCAGATCTTTTCTAAAATTAACTGAAGACTGAAATTGTCAATGTCATTGATAGTTCTTTTTTGATGGATGTCTCATTGATAGTTCTAGATAGCTCGTTTATGTAAAAACAAAGAGTTCTGTATTTCATGACTTTTCCTTTTCTAGTTAGAAAGAAAATTTTCGAACATTGATATTGATAGTTGATCATTTATGTAACAAAGCCTGCAGGTTATAGATTATTTTAGTCTATTCGTTACATTATGTGGATTCGGTTAATTTAATTAAAAGTGTATATCAGTTAAATTTTATGTGGAGTATATTTTTTGCGTATCAAATTATTTAGTATCTGGTTGTTATATTAAATTATCACTAATTGAGGTCAAATTAGATAGGATTATGAAAGTGGTAAACCTTTTTCAGCTAGTATATAACGTTCTATATGCCCAGAGCGAGTCCAAATTCAAGATTACTGTTTAAGAGATAAAACTCAATTAATTCTATGTATATCTTATTAATAAAACTAAAATGAATAATATGGGTTTTTATCCTTTAGTTAGGCCCTATTGTCTGGGAATTACTTTGGTTACTCTAAAGCGACTTGTGATGTCATTTATGTCTAAGTGAGCTGCATGACTTGATGGGAAGTGTTTATGTCAAGTCTCAAAACGAGATGTTGTTTAACTTTGCTCTTAAAATTAATTAAATAATAACGAGATGTTGTCCTTGCACTATAAATTCTTTTAACTCATTTATATGGATACAAATATCGACACAAAATAATATGTCAAATATAATAAATTTTAAAATATAGGTACAAGACATATATTTATAATATATATATATATAACAAATTAATATATCAAAATTAAAAAAACATATAAAATTTAAGTTTTAAACAAGTATTTTAATATGTTTATTTTATACATATAAAATATCCATATTTAAATTTTAAATTGCATCTAAATATATTTATATGGATATATTTTAGCATGATTTGACATATTTTTGTACTTCATAGTGTTATAGGCTCATTTGGAAGCATTTAAAGTAAAAATGTTACAAATCGTTCATGATGAAAAGTTTCAACATCATTCAATATTTTAATTATAACTCTCACATTTAAACTCCGATTGAGGTGATTTATTATGTGTTGGAAAGCCAAAACATAGAGCTACAACTTTCATGTTTTGAGTTTTTTCAAATTTCAACGTTCTCTTGGTGAAAATTGAGCTTGTATTGTTACCATGAGTTGGTGATTTGTCTGAAGCTGAACAAATGAGTTCTCTATACCATACATCCACCCAGCATTGGGCCAACTCATATTTCATGTTGTTATGCCTTTCAGAACCACCCGATGCCGTATTTGATGATCCTATGGCCACTCGGTGCCTGTTCAAATAGTAGAAGTCTATAAAAAACACGTTTTTTTACACGTAAACTGGCTTGAAAACCAAGTATCCTTACTATATTATAAATAGGACGCAAGGGAAACACAAGGAGAGTCAGAAACGCACCCACAGGCACAAGAACATGGTTCAAAATACATCTGGGAGTAACTAGGAGTATCTTATAGAGAAAGAGAGCAAGTAGATTTAGGGAGTATTAGAGATAGATTCATTCTCTTCTACTATAACTCTTTCTTCTTGTTATTTTTCCTATAATTTGGAATTTTAGTTTTGATTTGATTTCTATTTCCATGTGTGGCTAAATTTACCAGTCAGGGGTAAGGATATAGCCTGATGGAGTTGGATTGAATTTGTTTTCTTTAGTTATGACTTTGTGGATTTGTTCTTTAAGTTATATTTAATTTGTTTCTTCATTATATTTATCTCTTTTGCTCACTCATTGGATTTTATGCTTAATTATCATAAAGTCTAATTAATGGGTTAACTTGATGGACTGAGAGGTGAAGAGTGAACTTAGATTTAAAAAGATAAATATAAATAACTAATTTGGAGATAGAATTAGGAATTTATGGGGATATACGTTGTAGTTTTTAAGGCTTAATTAAGAACTTTAACTGTGCGAGAGCGAATTACATCCTAATTAAATAAGAACTAATTGATTGAGAAGTAATTAGAATACTTTAAGAACAACAGTCACTATAATTGTATAGAGTCTAATTAAAGAATAAAATCTAGTTATCTCATAAGGTGAAACCTGATTGTAACAACTCTCATGATATTGTTTTAGCATTGTGCGCAGAACCGGAGGAGACAAGACTGAGAAAGGATGAAGTGGAGGAAAAATTGAGCTCCATGCCCGGCAAGAAGTAGGGCAGCCACGGCGAGAGCCAATTCTAGTGGCTTGTTTATGGCTGAATGAGGTGGCGCCGTGGCGAGAGTTGGGTTTCTGATTTAAATCAGAAACATTTTAGTCAGTCGGACGCAAAGGAAAGAAAGAAAACGGAGGGAGCGACGAGGAGCTCTACTAGGGTTTTCCATTTTTGGCCATTGGGAGCTGTTTTCCACCTCTGGAAGCTTAGATTCAAGTTGGTAAGTGATTTCTACTCCTCCCTCTTCATTTTCTTCGATTGAAACTTGGGGTTTTTCGGTTATAAGTTTGGATCTTTGGTTTTGACCGAAATCCACCATTGAAATGGATGAAATGAGATTAAGGAAGTATGTTTTGGTATTCTTGTTACTTGGATGTGAGTTTTGAAGGGTGTATGTATGATTTGAGTTTAACTCTAGATTGTTTTTGGTTTGGGCTCTTGTGAATCTGAAGTGTAGATGGTTTAATAGTGGTTGAATGGTCCCTAAGAGCTTATTGATGCATAAAAGGGGTGTTGGAACCTTGGGTTAGACTAAATTGGTTGAATTATGATGTTTGGTAATTGGTATATTATGTTAATTGAGGAATTGTTGTATTGTAAAGGTTGTTTGGTAGCCCAAGAGGGGTTAAAGCGTGTTGGACAACTCGAGAAGTTCATGGAATCCGCGTGTGTGATATTGACACTTGAGGTAACCAGGTGCTTGTTTGTATTGTATTGTTGTATTGTATGATATTACGTATATTTGTATATATATGCATGTTTCTTTCATACCACGATATGGATGTATTTGTGTATATTGTTTTTTATATATATCGTGGTATGCACACAGCTAGATGATGATTATGATGATGATATTGACATGACATGACATGATGCATACATGACATTATGATATGATGATGATGATGATTATATGATGATACATGAGTATTACTACATGACATTATGAGATTGTGATATATGGTGAATTGAGTGGTGATGATGTGATGATAATATGATGTATGATAATATGTATGTTGGGGAGGATAAGGATGGAATATATATATATATATATGTTAGGGAGGATAAGGATGAAATATATATATGTTAGGAAGGATAAAGATGTGATCCCTGCGAGGGAGACATACATTTCATTCATTTCATATTGCATTCATGAATTGTATGAGATGCGTGTATATAGATGTGTGTGGTTATTTCTAGTTACTGAGATATTGTCTCATACCCCTCTTCTATGAACTAATCTTTTAGGTGATGGTTCTGGTACTAGTCCGGAGAAGACTGTGAGTAGCATCAAACGTGGGGGATATTAGGTCTATGTAGTTCATGTGTATGTAATTTGAATATGTAACTTATGCCAAGTAGGATAGAAGGTTTTGTAATGAATGTATGACATTGTAAGGATTGTTATGGATGGATGTATGTATAGTTATATGTGGAATTGTGTATGTTGTATTGTGGTGTTTACATGGTTTTGGATGTTGAGAAGTTAGTATGGTGGTGTTTGTGTACCTATAGTGGATTTGGGCTTCGTTGGTGTGTTTTAGGGCCGCTAGTCTATTTTGTCAAGTTAGGGTTTAAGGGGGTCAAATTTCAGATGAGTATTTCTTTGAGGTAAACCCTCTTTAAACAAGTTGGTTTAGAGGTTTTGGACCTGTATGAATAGTCTTTGAGTGACCATTTGCCTTTGGTGGCAATTGGAGATTGTTAGTGGTGAGTTTTGGTCAATAAGTGGCCAAAATGGTGTCAGGAATTCAGAATCTTCATACGGAGTTGGATTGATGTGAAGTTAGTGTCTATGGATAGATTGAGACTAGATTAACTTGTAGGAGTTGGAATCAAGTCAATCAGAGATCGGAGTATAAAGTTATGGGCTTTGGAAGTTCGCTTCAGTGTTAAGTTTTTGCTGGTGTGGAAACCAGCAGGGGGTGCCATGGCGCTAGGGTCTAAGCTGCGATGCCAGTAGAGGCACAAGCGTATGCAAAACAGGGGAGGCTAGAGAAGTGGCGGTACTTAATGGCCGTGACCTCAGCCTAGATTTTTGATATTATTGGGTTCATTTCTGCTGTTATGAAGTTTTGGGAAGTTATTTTGAGATATTTGGATTGCTTTTGGTTGGATTTTGAAGTTTTTGGTTGAGACCGGAGGTATTTGGTTGTAGGGTGTTACACTGATCCTTTGATACTTCTTGTGATTGAATTAAACTCGTATTAATTGTGTTTGTTTGCTTCTTTCTTATTCATCTTTTCAATTTAATTATTATTTGCTCTTGGACCAAAATTTTGGACTGGTGTATTTACTATCTTTCTTGGGTTTGACCTCTAGAATACTCTGGAGACTTTTTATTACTGCGATTAACTCTGTATATTTGCGGGATTCCGATCATTTTTTAAAATAATAAAAAGATATATAAAACCAAAAATCAAAAATTAAGTTTCCCATGAAATTTTAAGCTATTTTAAAACTTTTTAAAGAAGGAAAACTAAAGATATATATATGATACGTATTATAAACTAGGAACAAATATTATATTTAATACGTATCAGATATGAGTACGTTTTCTTTTTTGAAATATTAGTGTAATAGAGTTTAAATGTTTTGTGTTTTTTTTTAAACTTTTTTTTAAGAGATTCTTAAGATACTTGACATCTCATTTTAATATTTTTAAAAAATATATTCTGTAAAAACGGGTAAATTAAGGGGCCTACACATAGAAGAATATATATATATATATATATATATGAAACTTAATTTTAGTATAAAATTTAATTAAAAAATAAAAATATTGTAAAATATGATTTAATTGATAAGATTATGTTTCTAATTATAGGTTGATTCTCTTTAATTTATTCCCATAAAAAATTTCATTTAGTTTTATAAAGTTAAAAAAATAAAAATCTCATTAAAAAATCATCTCAATTAATGAGATTATTGATTTATAAGAAAAAATTGCAAGTTTAACAACATTTTTCTTTTGAGGTGAATAAGAGAAACTTTGTACTCCCTCTGGTCCATATTATAAGATGTTTTAAAAAGTTTTTTTTTCAATGTATTAAAAACTAAACTGATCATTGAACCAATCTGGATATTAGTTTAAGGGTCAATAGTTTAACTGTGATTGAACTGTAATTAAACTAATAGTAATAAAATTAATAATTTTTTTATTTTTATATGTCATATATTATTATTAAAAAATATTATAAATAAGTTTTATAATATAATATTAAAATTTAAATAAGTTAATATTCATCTATAAATCATATTTTGAATTCAAAATAGTCAACTAATATTCTAATTTCATATTATTTGTTAAGTAAATTTATTATTATTATTAATTATGTATCATAATAATACTTATACAATATTATAATTAAAAAGAAAAAGTTTATAAAAAATGTTATTTAGTACTAAAAATAATATTATTTTATCTTAAAAACTAAAATAATTTAAAAAAAAATAAAAAATTCTGATCGGCTCAAACAGGTTATAGACTATTTTACAACTAGCTAGTTTTCATTGATTTAAAACTAGTTCGATTGGTTCTTTATTCCTTCAGTTATGCTCTTCTTCCGAACCAGCCTTAATATCAGTTCTCGGCCCAACTGATGAAATCAACCATTTCAGTTTGATTTTTTATACATTAGTTTTTTCTTAGTCGATGATATAAGGCACCATATACTAATTTGCCTTTTTTACTCCTTATTTAATAACTAGTCTTGTAAATTATGTTAGAGTAATGGAAATAAGTGAAATAAATATGGGTAAAAATTAGATTTTTAGCTTTTTTTTCTTGAGATATTTAAGGATGTTACAAGATTTCTTTAAGATATATAAAATTGTTGAAAACACTTTATATTATGAACCGTGGATGTTTTTTACAGCATTTTCATTCGCAATCATCATTGATTAGTTGCAGCAATTAGCCATTCACTTTGGAGACCGTCTCAATTGATCATCTCAATTGTATTAAAATCACACAGACACACACACACACACATCTTATATATGTTACTGCTTTTTCAGGGGAGCCAAACACAGTTATCCAAGGAACACCAATTTGCTTAAGCTGGATATCATCATCCCTAAAAATCAAGATTCAACGCAACTCAAGCTGTGACTGTCAGTGTCTGTATGAACGTACAAATTAGGAAGCAATATCGACGCTAAACAGATTTGATTATATTATATGAGAATCTGAAAGTAAATATAAACATTCATTTGTAGTCTGTCAAAAATTGTCAGCAGTAATACGCTGGTTTGTCATATATGCTAATTAACTTGTTCTTTAATTTCCTTCCTAAAATTGTCACTCTCACTTTTCTTCTTCTTCTTTTTTTTCTCCCCTTTGCTTTGTTTTCTCTTATCTGTCACCTTCTTTTTCTCCCTACCTTTCTCTTCTTACTCGGCAATTCTCTTAGCAACAACATGACATGCATGGCCAATATCTTCATCATCAACTGTCTCGCATGGTACATATGTTAATGAATAATAAGAGATTTAGGCCTCAATAAGGTGAAGAATGATTCAAAGGGAAGAAAGCAAACCTTTCTGCTTCCAATTAAAACCTGCACCAAGAGCATTACTTCCTGCTATAACACACTTTCCCAATCCCATAAGGGACTATATCTTGCTTGGTTAGTAAGTTTAATCACAATGTGGAATGTGTTAGGGGAAGTAAAGAATGAAGGAACAAAAAAATATCATGTTAAAAAAAAATTTAGTTGAAGTACCAGTATATAATAAGAATAAACCATAAAATTTTCAGTTTCTGAAACTAGTTAAATTATCCGAGTTCCGTTTTAAACATTTAATTTGTGAACTCAACGGAAGAAAACTCCAACTAGTTTTCTTAGAAATAAAAGAGATTATATCCTTTTATTCACCAAGATGATAAGAGTGAAGTGACATATTGATTAGGATTCAAACCCATTGATATAATTAAAAGGGATTATATATATATATCGTGTTTGAGGTTCAAAAAAAGTTTTATTTACTTCCCTTTTAATTATATTTAAATTTTAATCTTATCACAAATTAAAACAATCACTTTATAACATATATAATGTTCTCTTAGTTGTGGTTCTCCAAAGAGCATATCGATCAGATTCAAAATAATACAAAATGTTGAGTTTCATGATGCTGAGAGTTACATACCTTTTTAAAAAGCTAGACTTTTGACCTTGTGATACACATGTTTTTTTTTCATATCGTAGCACCCACGCTTCCATTTCAAATCCCATTATATATTCAATTCAAATTCAAATTTAAATAAACTCAAATTAATATTTTACTCAAATTTAAATCAATTGAAACCAATCAATCAGTAAGACAAGAAAGCAAGCTTGCGATATGAGCCAATTATATCCATCATATTAAGACACTATTTCTGATAGAGTAAGGGCTGTGTATGGCTTACAAAAGTTCAAAGAGGAGAATGGAAGACTTGATTAAGGTGCTGAACAAGAACATGGAAAGCAAGTTTGGGAGCCAAAAGATCCATTACAATGCTCGACAAGTCCAAAGATTGGAGCAAGATACAAAACAATGAAGAAAGCTTTAAATAGATTGATCCAAGAGTTACTATTTTTGAAGCCCAGTTATTTAGTTCAAGTTACAACCCAAAAGGAGCCCAAAGGCGTGATAATACTCTTATCCATACAAGGTTCAGATCCAAACGTAAAAGGAGCCCATTTGGAAGAGCTAACTTGAAGACATCATGTACTCTACATGTGACCATGAATAATGACATTTTTAATATAATTTTATTAGGAATTTTCGTTTATTGAATTTAATTTCCAGAAATAAGTCCTATGGTCAAAGATTGTATCTTAGAGATTAAGTTTTAGTTGTTTCCTAATTTTTAAAGATTATGTTCTAGAATTTTCTTTACCTTTCAGCAAAAAGGTGCCACCTTTATGAGTGATTTGTAAGAATATTTTATTTCCTTTTTTAGTTAGATTGTGGCATCTCCTTTAGGATTAGATATGATTATTTTCTTTATTTTTATTGTAATTTTCATTTTTTTATTTTTCCTAGGGTTTTGGTTGCCTTATTTCTTTATATAAGGAGCCACCTATGTATTTTTAGAAAGACAGATTAATGAGAATGAATTTTTAGAACTTATGTTCTTTTCTTGTGAGTTTTTCTCTTGTATCCCTTGTGTTCTTGAAAGAATTCTTAGACTTATCAAAGGAGTGATTTTCCTTTGTGGCGTCCTAAGGCTAGGGTTCTAAGAGATGGGTTCTCTTAGGGTCTTACCCCATTGACCAACATATCTTTCTTATTTTCTTGAATTTTCGTGCATTATTTTCTTCTTAATTTTCAGATTCACATATTTCCTCTCCCTGTGCTTTCTTGCTATTCGTGTGTCATTATTTGATTCTAGCACGATCTGTGGTTCATTCCGAGTCATTGAAGGTTCAATCGGACAAGTTCCGCTTGGGTCTTTCATCATTTATTTCTTTGCTATTGACTCCCCATAGCTTTTTTATTATAATTGCATAAAGGAAGTTGACATAATTTCATTTTTTTTATTTTCAAGATATTAGCTTAAAAGTTAAACTTTGGATATGAAACATATATTTAGTTTCACGGTCCTGCACAACTTTGGATTAATATTGCACTCTTATTATTATTATTATTTTAAATCCCAGCCACCAATTTAAAGAGCGAGGACCATTACTACTCATGCCTTGGTTGAACTCTTAAAACTCTTATCTCTATCCCAACTAAGACAATGCAATTGATGCAGGAAGATATAAATTGATGTGGGCTATTAACTGATTGGTTATAGGAGAATTAATTGTTCTTCATCAATTCAGAGTAATGGTATCTGGACGTTCTCTTGATTTTTCATATTTATATTTCAAACAAAGTCAACTTTCTGTAGTCGTCAAAGAGTACTTCAAAAGATAGGAGTAGGGAGGTTATTTTATTTTATTTTTCTTAAGAGATCACAAGAGTAAGAATAGCTGCTCGACATGAAATTAACATAGACAAGCTTTAATTTAGCTGAAGCATACAGTCATCAGCTCATTGGCTAGGGAGGTTAATTGTCATGCGTTAAGTAGTTTATTCATAGTATATACTAATGCTGTTCACATTCATATTTATCTCCAAACAAGTCAAGTTTTGACTTTTAATTATCACAATTAATATTCTCCAAATAAGTTTTCATCAAGCCCCGGAAACATAGCAAAACTTTTCCTGAAAATGCAGACATGACTGGGTTGTTTGTTCTAATTTCTCATCTCCCATTTTAACTACTCCTCTAAATCTTATTTTAATCTAATCATGCGAATTAATGATGAGAGTTAAAATTAGTTAACTATTTTAATTTTTTTTAAATAACAATGTCTTCCCAAACTTACCATTATTGAATTTCTTTATTCTCCTTTTCTCTTTCATAAATTGAATAATGGAAGCATCTCTTCTGATAATTTTTGTGGAAGATACTATTTCATATTATGAAAGGATACTATATTTAATATGAAGGCAAAATATCCTATATTTAGGATGAAAGGAATATCTTCTAAGGGTTTAGGTGAACTGTACATGTATTTGTGTGTGTGTGAGACAAGTTAGTTTAAGTCTAGAAAATAAAGACTCATTGCGTAGTGTTCTTGTGTTTACTTATTAGTAGCTACATATATAGAGAATTTCTCCGTGAGAACTAGATAAATAACAGCAAAATAGTTATATTGCAAAGGCTTTTATAATCTCTTTCTTATTGTCGCAACTAAAAAATGGTCATTGTCTGCAGAAATGGAATGTTTATGCGTTTTCTTCAATCTCATTCCAAAAATATGCAATGTTTCCAATTTTCCACATTTTAGCTTCTGATCAATAGCTCTAAACTTCTAATATACAAAACCTAATGTTAAAACTAGATGTAACAAATTATCGCATGGTTATTAGTTAATTACTGGAGGTTTTATTTATTTATTTTCGATCTATCATTTTCTGAAAATCTTTTCATTTCTAATTTCATATACTCATAAAGTGAACTAGCTAGTGAAGGAATTCATCTTTTGGAAAGAGTATTTTTGCCTCATATTGTTACACATCTTTAATCATACATATTATTATAGGAAATATCATTGATATTCTCCATCAGCTATGTTATTGCATCAGGTAGTCCAACTTTGGAACTCGCTTATAAAGAACCAGAAAATGTTTTATTTGACAAGAAAGTAGATTTACTAATACTTTCAGTAAATTAATCAAGGGGTGATAAAAATTTCAATTGTATGTAATATCACAAAAGATTAGTTTTATAGATTTTTTTGGGTGTAAAGGTTTTTTAGAATTTGGTATCAACACACATACACACACATATAAAGTAAATTAAGAATACAAAAAACTCTTTACACAAAAAAAAGAGAGTAAAGAACCCTGCGTTTATATGTTAAAGAAAGAACATTTTGGATAACTACAACGAATTGTTTATTTATCCTTGATTTTTGACTCGTGTAATGTATGAGAAAGTATAAATAGATGAACTATGGAGTTTAAAACAAGACATATAAATAATATCACAATACTAGTCATAAATAATTTTTTTTCCAAATTGACTTCATATAGGATTTATATTATAGTAATAGATTAATAAAATTTTACTCCCTCTGGTCCTAAATATGAGTCTTTTATATTGTTCCTAAATATATATATATGATCATTTTCGGAATACGAGATAATATTTATTATATATTTCTAAAAAATACTCTTATTTAATTCATCCCATAGAGAAAGAAAAAAAGATTAAATAAAAATAATTTTAAAAAAATATTGTGATTTTTAAAAAAATTAAGATAATTAATTAATTTTAACTTCTATTCTTAATATGTGTGATTCGATTAAAAAAATCATATATTAAGAACTAAAGTGGGTATTATTTTACTGGTTTCACTTTCCCCCATTAATTAATCTTGTTTTTTCTATGGGAAAATACAAGATCATGCTTTTTTAGTAAACTAGATGTAAGTCTCATGTATTGTTTTTAAATGTGAGAAATAAACTTGATTAATCTTTCTTTTTTTTTTTGGTAAAAAAACTTAATTGTTCATGATTTATGAATAATATGATTTGTTCTAAATTTTATATCATTTTGATATATTGATTGATATTGATGATATATTCATGATTTCATGGAATTTATATATATGTATATTTTCAAGTAACGGTTGATTTTTATTCATATATATATATATATATAATATGTATAATAATAAAATTAAACAGCCTAATTATGGCCACCATTTCTTAACATTTAAAGTTCCTGCCATATTAAACTAAAATCCACCCCTAATTATAACATTAAATCCAATGCCATAATAACCATTATCAGAGAAATTTAAGAAAAATCTGAACCCAGAAAAAATATGAATGTAACTATAATATTTGTAATAATTACTGACACCTAATTAAAACATTGGTTTTTCTTACCAAACCACTGTATTGAACCCTTCCACAAGGCCTATAAATTGACCCCTTCTCCAACCCCTTTCTGTGTGCCATTCAAACACAGCTTCTTTCTTTTCCCTTCATTCTCTTTCTGTCACTCTCAAGTCTTCTTGTTGCTTCTGAATTTGCAGGTCATTTCATCCATGTCAGCCTCAAATGCAGGGAGGAGGAGGAGTAGGGGTCGCCAGAAGATTGAGATGAAGAAGATGGAAAATGAGAGTAACCTGCAAGTGACCTTCTCGAAGCGTCGAGCTGGTCTCTTCAAGAAGGCCAGTGAGCTTTGTACTCTCTGCGGCGCTGAGGTTGCCCTAATTGTATTCTCTCCTGGCGACAAGGCCTTCTCGTTCGGCCATCCAAGTGTTGATGTTGTCGTGGACCGCTTCCTGAACGGTGGCGTGCCACAACCTCCGTCGGCTTCCATGCAAATCATGGAGGCCCACCGGAGTGCCAACGTCCGGGAGCTCAACGCTCAGCTCACTCGCCTCACAGAAGAGCTCGAGAGGGAGAAGAAGCGAGGTGAAGAACTCAACAGGAGGAGGAAGGAGATGGAGGCGAAGTGCTGGTGGTATCGACCAATTGATACTCTTACAAGGGATCAGCTTGTGATCTTGAAGGCGCGCATGGAGGAGGTGAAGAAGACTCTCTCACGCCGAGCTGATCGTGTTCTGATCAACATTGCTGCAAAGGCTAACCAGTCTCAGTTCTATGTTGGCAGCTCCTCCTCCCGCCAGCTGCCGCCACCACCCATGATGGCAGCTCCACCAGCTCAGACGTTTGCTCCCCCTCCCCCGCAGCCACTCCCTCAGCTACCTCCGTCACAGCCTCCGATGCCTCAGCATCAGATGTTCGATGGAAACATGAAGCTGTCGCAGCTACCGGTGCCACCCCAAGGGTTTCAGCCGTATCAGAACATGGGAGGGTACGGCGGACCAGGATACTACTGATCTGTTGAGGTCCCCCCTCGCAGGAGGATGCCCTGTTGAAGTCCAAATTTCAGTTGTTGGTTGGTCTCTTCTAGGCCATAGGTCTAGCCTTATAGGATTGGTTTGTTTCATTGTTATGTCGTTTATTCTGTGGTTCTTGATTTCTTTGCATCTGATAGGTAGTGGATGTGTTCTATCTCTGTTATTTTCGTGTCATTTCCTTCATGTTAATTTGCTGGTTTGTAATCGTGTGTTTTAATGATGATAATAATAATAAAGGGCATTCTCTTCTACTTGTGTGTTCGCATCACTTCAAAATTCAGATGGTCATGGTCGATTAATGAATCTAATAATCTGTTGGTTCAATTGACCTTCGTGAAACTGTATAAAAATGGTCCAAAGAGGCTTAAAAATTTATAAACCACGAAACAGAAAGTGACAACACAGCTCTGAAAATTGTTAGATGAACAATTCAGACACGGGAGTACATTAAATTGGAACTTAGGATCGATATATATTCAAATGCTTGTAGGTCATACTGATATATGTATTGGAACAAAGCTTTCTTCATAGTTCAGTCTCATCAGGGTTCTACTTTTTTAATGTTCAGAAATGATAGAAGTTTTAGTTGATTTCGAATGGAGAAAAGTGTTAGTATTCAGAGATGAAGACGGAATCGTATTCTGAAATGAATCTGATCGATCTTTCATTCATGGTTTAATCCACAAAGTACAGTGACTGGTATACGAAGGAACCTGGTGCATTTTACGACGACGCTGTGCTTCACTACACCAAGACTAAGCCACACCCTTCATATTGTTCATTACTAGTTAATAAAAAGTAGTAAAGCAACTTAGAGAACAAACGAATCCTATATATAAATATGTATGAGGTGAATGTAAGAAGACGTCCAATATATTAAGAAGTTGGTTTCAGTGAATGAATCCTGAGTCATTTGTTTGTCCAAAATATATGGCTTTTCTGACAAACTATGATTGTATTTGCGGCTGTATTCATTGAGAAAGAATGTTGACAATAAAAATTTTATAAGAATGATGAAAACTAAATGCATCTTGATTTGCGAAGGGAGTGGCTTTTTTCTTTTTTTGGGAGAAAGGGTGTGGAGTCAACTAACATAGAATAAACTAGAATTTTTTAGGCCTTATTCTTTGAAACTGTTGAATGCATTATATTAATAAAATTTAAAGGTATATTCTTTTTTTTTTTCCTTCAAAAACTTAATAGAAGATGACTAATCCAGTGAATGTTGTATTTTGCAATTTTCTTGATTGAGAGTTTCAAATTAAAAGATGAAAGATAGGAGCATAAAATGTTAACATCTCTCTCTCTCTCTATATATAACTCTATGCACACATTAACATTGTGGCTTATTGTTACACCCTAGGCCTTAAAACCACAAAACGACATCAAGGACATGGCTTTCTGCAACAAGAGGCAAGACATAAATGAAAAATGACAAGAAAGAGATACCAAGGATGAGAAAACAAGGGAGAGACTTAGAAAAAGGAGTTAAACATGACCGAAGTACTTCGAGATATGGTTGAATGATAAGAAAAATGAGGGAAACCAGTCTTCCTTATGGCGCAACAGCCTGGGAATGTTGCGCTGCGATGCCACCTGTTGTTGTCAAATGATAGCAAATTTGGTTTTTGGGAACTTTGGATAAACATATCTCTCTAATCAGATCTCTGATTAGCGTGATTCCAACACTTACAAGTCACTCTTCACCTTCTCTAACTATAGGCACCAACCTCATCTTGAAATTCTTCCGTATGGGGAATTTGGACATTCATGACTGTTGGGCCAAAACTTGACCTTGATAGCTTCCAATCCCATGCTATTGATCTTTTGGTCACCAAACCTTTTCCAACAGGTCACAATTTACACAAGAACATTGTTCAAGGAGGTGACACCCCAAGAAAACCACTCTCTTGAGTTTTGAAGCTCTTAAACCCCAAACCTACCTAGTGGGTGACATACCTTTTTTCCATATAATACGTTGAAATTCCTAAACGATCCTGTAACTTACTCAGACTTAGCAAAATACATGTGGGCAACTAATGCCTTAAACCCCGAACTCTCAATAACAATGAATTGGGCTTAATTATGCCCGATAACACCCTAAAAACACCAAGAATTAGCATATTCAACCACTGAGGATACAGTCTCTTTGATTAGTATACTTACAACCAAATATGTTCTAACCCAAACAATGTTGGGGTTATAAATGACAAGAGACAGTCTTTGGAAATAGGAACCCAAGCTAATGACTAGGAGGATTCACATGAATCCACATCATACATGGCATCCAATCATACCTAGACACTTAGCACAATACTAAACTAACATATAACGTGTTTTTGGATGAGTTTATACCGATCATTAGTACTTGAATATCTCGTGCACTGGCCAAAAGAGAAACCATCTCAGTTACCATCTTGCTAGAGCTAAAATCCTCTATTGAAAAGGGGGTATTATAAAGGAGTGAGACAAATGTACTAGTAACCAGGGGTAACAGTAAAAACAAGAAGTTTCATTGTAAAAAGGGGTTTCACTCACAAATACGCATTACAAGTTAGGTACTTAGCTCTAGGTATGTTTATATATATATAATTACAATTATGCAATATGAGAAATGCCATGCACATAATATGCAAAACCCACATCAATCATGGCAGGAACCATGAGTTAGTCACTACCACAAGATGGCCTCAATAAGTAGCCATCTTTCAACAACCAGTGAAGGCCAATTGCAAGCAACTACTAAGCTTACTACCACTAGTCATATATAACCTGGACAAAGGTCATTCTACTAGTATGTAGACCATGATTTCCCTTCCCCTGGACCACTCAAATTAGTGGTAATTTAGGGAATGTGCATTCCTAATCCATTGCCTCCTGGCTCTTCTAGCCAAAGGAAGAGGATTTAGTGGCAGAGATATATACATATATTAACCTTACCACTTGGACACAACCCTCGCGTATCCCATTAGTGGATCGGTATATCATATGGTATCATTATCTCATAAGTCATCATCACTCAACCAACAATATCCCAATATGTATAATAAAGTGATGATGCTCGAATGTTATGCTAACATGTCAATATCATACACAATCATTATCATTATCATCATACTAGCATAATATTATATGGGGATGCACAATAATAATTGTCAATATGAGTCACGATCCAATATATGTGTATGTGGCTAATTCCATTCTGATTATTATTAACTTTGTTATTAATATCATCATTGTTACACATACTAATACTGAAGGTATAATATTCCTAGGTTAAGTTCATGTATTTCATTTATATAAACACACACATAGATATAGATATAGATATAGATATAGATATAAATATATATATATGAATGAATACCAAATAAACTATTTTCACTTTCTTTTCATACTTTTTAAGGAATGAGGGTTTTGAGAAAACTTACTATTTCTAACTATGATATAAGTAGAGTTGGCAATCCGGGCCGGCTTGCCACAGGCCGGGCCCAAATCGAGCCTAGCCAAAAGGCTCAGATTGCCAAAATGGGCTCGGGACAAGAAGCCTAAGCCCTTTTTTTTTTAAATATATTTTTTATTTTTTTAAACTTTTTTTATATTATTATCTAAATTAATACAACTAATTGTTATTATTATTCAATAAAAATTAATATAATATTCAAATTTTACAATTTATACATTATTAATCAATAAAATAATATTTTTAAAAACATTTTAAACAAAAAAGAAAAAAAAAGAAAATGGGTCAATTGGGCTGGCTCGCCATGGGCCGGGCCAAAAAAGCCCGTGTCCTATTTGGGCTTACATATTTAAGGCCCGGTTCACCCATTTTATCGGGTCAATCGGGCCGGCCTATCGGATTTGACCCATTTTTCTGGCTCTAAATATAAGTAGCATATGCTAATATGAAAACTTTCAAACATATAGAATAAATAGAATTACTTCCCTGTTACCTCGAGTTGCCACATACTCACAACATCTAGGTAGGCCAAAAGATAACCAATGACAACGTATAAGAGAAAATACAATCAACAACAATTAATTAGCATTCGACACCAATTTAAGCCCAAACATTCAACAAGACTACCAATACAACCATTAAAATCTACCCAAAACCACATAGTGCCTATAAGACCCAAATCCACCATGCCACTATCTAACCACTTACCACTGATTTTGCTACATCTAAACAACTTAGAGCATAGACCTTTATTGTAACACCCCTCATGTCATTTTTCTTGGCAATGTGTTTAGGACTAGAGGAAACAGAACGGAGGAAGGCTCAAGTGGAGTCTGGAAGAGCTCCACGTCGCGACGACAATCTTTCCAGTAGCATGGTTTCAGCTAAACACGGTGGAGCCGCGGTGAGGTATGCTAAGGCCGCGGCGAGATTCAAGATTTTTGTTTAAATCCGGATCATTTCAAACTATCGAAAAGAAAGAAAACGGAGGGAGCGATGAGGAGCTGAGCTAGGGTTCATGATTTTCAGCCTTTGGAAGCTTGGATTCAAGTGGGTAAGTGTTCTCTACTCCTCCCTCTTTAATTTGTTCGGTTGGAATTTAGGGTTTTCTGGTTTTGAAGTTGGATTTCCGGTTTGAGAAGAAATCCACCGATTGAAATGGATGAAATGAGGTTAATGAAGTGTGTTGTAGCGTTCTTGTTGCTTGGATGTAAGTTTTGAAGGGTTTATGTGTATTTAGAGCTTAACCCTAGGTTGTTCTTGGATGAAAGTGTGAGGAATCTGAAGTGTAAGGGATTGTGTGATATTTGAATGGTCCTTAAGAGCTTAATGATGAATGAAAGGGGTGTTGGAACCTTGGGTTAGGCCTAAAGTGGTTAAACTATGATATTTGGATATTTGGATATTTGGTATATGTGGTTAATTGAGATATTGCAGTATTGTAAAGGTTGTTGGTTAACCGAGAGGGGGTTCACGCGTGTTGGACAATCCGAGAAGTTCGTGGAATTTACGTGTGTGATATTGACAACTGGAGGTAACCGGGTATTTGTTTGTGTATATTGTACTATATGATAGTATGTATATTTATGTATATATGCATATTTCTTTCATACCACGATATTGATGTGTGTGTGTGCTGTTTTCTATATATCGTGGTATGCACACAGCTAGATGATGTGATGATTATGATGATGATATTGACATGAAATGATATGATGCATACATGACACTGTGATATAATGATGATGATTGTATGATTATACATAAGTATCACCACATGACATTGTGAGTTTGTAATATATGGTGAATTGGGTGGTAGTGATGATACAATATGATATGTGATGATATGAAATATGATGATATGAGATATGATTAGGGAGGATAAGGATGAGATTCTTGTCGCTAAATCCTCCCCTATGGCCAGGGGAGCCAGGCGGCAGTGGACTGCACCTTCCCTAAATCACCACCAATTTGAGGTGGTCCAGGGGAAGGAGATCCACAGTCCGAGTACTAGTGTAACCTTTGGCCAGGTTGCATTAGTGTAAGGTGAGCTTGGCAATGTCCAGGAATCGGTCTTCACCGACTGTTGGAAGGGAGTTACCAATATGAAATGTCCTGTTAGGACGATAGCTCGTGGTTCTAGCTATGTACGAGGGAGACATGCATATCATTCATTTCATATTGCATCCATGAGTTGCATGAGATATACATATATATATGTGTGTGTGGTTGTTCTCGGTTACTGAGACATTGTCTCACATCCCTCTACCATGAACTAACCTTTCAGGTGATGGTTCTGGCACTAGTCGGGAGAAGACACAGGAGTAGTAGCGTACGTGGGAATAGCCTATGTAGTTTGTGTATTCTGAATATATATTATGTGCCAAGTAGGATAGAAGGTTTTGTAATGGATGTGACATTATAAGGATTGTATGGATGAATGTATATAAGGCGATGTTTTAGTTATTAAGAAGTCAGTATATTGGTGTTTGTGAGCCCAGAGTGATTTTGGGCCTTGTGGTGTGTTTGAGGATGTAACACCTCATACTTAGACTTATTTCCCATGTATTAAACTATATTTAAGTCCATTAATACTTGATTAGAGACTTGATTACATAAAACAACTTAAACCAATTTATTTCATTTCGGGTACCATTCCCTTGGTCAACTTCTTTTTACCCAGTAAACTTTGAAAATTCATAACTAAATCAAGAAAAATCATATTGATATGGTTCAAGTCTCTAAATATAGTTTAAAAGATTCTATACATGGAAAAAATGTTGAACAGGGAAATTACTTGGCCAACTTATACAGTAAGTTCGTATTCTATGCACTGTAGCGATGGTCATTTTTGAAAATTTCTGATTCTGACCATAACTTTGAAAAATTACCATAAATCATACACAACTCCAAATTAAGTGTCTATGGAAAGATACACATGTCTAGTTTTCATACATGTAAAACACTCATACATTGAGCATATCGAGTTGTGTACAGTACTTCGAATTCCCAACCATGTTTAGAAAAGTCTCTTGCATTCTTCCAACTTTCCAAAATACACACTAATATATACATAAATAGCCCTAACTTGCATTTATCTTACATGATACTCCATCAGAACCTAGAGGAACATATTAACATGGAAACATAGCATGATCATGTCCCATAAGATTTTTCATAAACTCTCATATAATAGTATCAACCTAAGTATCATTATCTTGAATATTAACTTGCTTCTCCTTGCCTTTCCTTTCTTGGGTAATCTTGCCATAACTTGAACCTAAAATTGATTGGACATTTGGAAAGGGGTGAGATTCAAATAATCTCAGTAGCAACTACCATCATGCACACATATCATTATACATATTGCAAGTATTCATCTAAAAGTACATCAAGCATGCAATCAAATCTTTTTGACATAATTATTTTATAAAAATTTGGGCAGCACTTCCCCTTGTATTTGGACATATCCAGGGTCACATTACCCTTCAAACAATCCAACCAACAATGCCAAATCATCATAAGATAACATTCCAAACATTAAACACATCATTCAAAGCAAGCAACATCAATGACAATACATAAGCATAGATAGGTAAGTTAACTACCTTTGAGCTTTCCATTAATCTCCAAACTTTCCAAACCCTTTCCTTGATCTTCTAACACTCCCTTGGATCCTATAGTATCATAACATAATGCCATTAACCACTAATTATCCAATTTCATTTACAAAGTGCTCACTTGAACTAAAATTTGCACTTTGTTATCCATCATGTATTCTTTGTACAACATACTTGTTCTAACCTATTTTGGACCCAAGGAATCCATTTTTAAGGTCAAAAACTTGAAATTCCCTTCCTATAATGAACCCTAATTAGGCAGAAAATTACCATAAATCATAGAAAAATAACTAACCGATTAATTTGTAATCTAATGACACATTCTTGCACCTTATGGCCTATATGATACCTTTTATGGTTTAGTTTCTTCATAGCCTCATTTTCTCTCTCAAGAACTTCCATGACTGAAACTTTTAGAGAGAGAGGAGTGAAAATAATCCATAGAACTAGCCTAACCCACAAGAGAACATAGTTTTATGGTCATAGAAGTTTACCTTGGTGTATATGACTTCAATTTTTTCCTCCTTGCTCTTCCTTTGCTCTCCAAAAATTTTTGCTCTCTCTCACTCTCTTGGCTGCTGACCAGATGTGAAATGAAGGAAATGAAGTGCTCAAATACTTAACTCAAGTGCTTGAAGAGAGATATGAGACAAGTAAATAGTTTAGTTAGTTTAATTAACCAATTTGAGTTACTTTTTTAAAAGCTTTTCCATAAATTCCCTCCTTATCCCTAGTCTGGTAATCTCACGCCCCTTATCCAGTTTTTTGGCCAAAAATTTTGCTCCAATAATTTATATGGACTAAAATACCCTTTAACGATTAAATTTACCTGTACCGATTAAGTATTTTTGCCAAAATTGTCATTAAATTGGTACGAGATTAACCAACCATTACTTTTGGTCCAAAATCATTATCTAGAATCAAAATATATTTTATTAACGTTCAATCATTGTTCTTGGATCAATACTGCCTTTTCTCTGCAATCTAAATTAACTTTTATCTGGTAAAATATTAATATTAAATCCTAATCACCCAATAAATATGATTTTGATCTTAATAAATTCCATACTATATTTCATTGGGTCTAACTCATTGAGAGCTTCATTTGACTATAATTTTTCATATTTACAAAAATACCTTTAACCCGGGACTAATTTATAATTTTTAAAACTTTCAGGTCGTCAGGTGTAATTTGCCCCAAAATTCATAAACTCTCCTTCAAAATCTTCTTGCTTCCACCAACTTAAACTTTGTTGTTATTATTATTATTATTATTATTATTATTATTATTATTTTTTTTTCCCTTTTTCCTTTTTCTTTTTTTTTCTAGGGACAAAATCATCATTTTCCATTTTTCCTTTCAATTGAGATAATTGATTTCTTTGTCTTATTTCATGTCAAATGGTGTATACCCGCTTTTACAAATTCTTTATAGATTTTAAAATATTGAGCCTTGAATATCCAGAAAAATTTTCAGGATATTACAGAGGACCTGTAGCCCGTTTGTCTAGTTGGGATTTCAAGGGGTCAAATCTTAGAGGAGTGGTTACTTTGGGATGAAACCTCTTTAGACAAGTTAGTTTGAGGATTTTGGACCTGTATGATTAGTCTCTGAGTGGCCAGTTGCCTTTGGTGGCAATTGGGGGTGATTAATGTGAGTTTTGGTCAATAAGTGGCTAAAATGGTGTTTGGGGTCCAGAATCTTCATACAGAGTTGGATGAGGTGAAAGTAGTGTTTATGGATAGATTGAGACTAGATTGACTTGTAGGAGTTGGAATCAAGTCAATCGGAGGTCAGAGCATAAAGTTATACACGTTAGAAGTTCACCTTGGTGTTGAGTTTTTGCTAATATGGACATCAACAGGGGGCGCCGTGGCTCTAGTGTTCAGGCCGCGGTGCCAATGAGGCTAGAAGCGAGTACAGAACAGGGGAGGCCAGAGCCGTGGCGGTATTGTAGTGGTTGCGGCCCCAGCCCAGTTTTGGTGTGTTTGGGTCATTTCTGCTGTTTGGAAGTTTTTGGGAAGTTGTTTCGAGATGTTTGGGGTTGTGCTTTGTTGGATTTTGTATTTTTTGGTTAAGTCTGGAAGTGTTAGGAGGTAGGACGTTACAGGTGTCAAGAGGTAGGATGTTACATTTTGGTATTAGAGCAATGGTTTTGGGCCATTGTTTCTGGTTGAAGTATTACTTAGCACAAGTTTAAATACATAGACTATGTTGCCACTGTAATACTAGTCCAGAACCATATAATTGAATATGTTGTGATTTGTGTGTAGGAAGAATGTCTTGAAGAGGAAGACCAAGTAACAGTGATCTCATGAGGTAGATAAATGAGATGCTGGCTAGCCTCAGTAATCAGGTGAATACTTAGGGGGAAACGTTGAACAGGTTACAAGAGTGGATGGATAGGCAAGAGCAAGGTGAAGTGAATGAAGAGGCTGGTATGTTTGTGGATCTGAATGCAAGAGAAGATGAGAATGTAGTGGAGCCTGAGAAAGCCCTAAAGGTTAAAAGAAGGGGTATCTCTTTCGCAGTTGAAGGACTTTTGGAAGTTTAGTCCCCTGACTTTTGAAGGTACCATGAATGTTTCACAAGCTAAAGATTGTATTAAACAATTGGAGAATATCTTCAGTGTGATGGATTGCACGTCCGAGCAAAGGGTGCAATTGGCGGCGTTTAAGCTTGAAAAAAAGGCCGAGATGGTAGAGGAGTGTCAAAGTGATAAATCCTACGATAAATTGGGAACAGTTTAAGGAACGGTTCTTTGCATACTACATCGTTCCAGCCTTGATGATGCAGAAGGAGGCCGAGTTCCTAACTTTTCAATAAGGGAATTTGTCGGCGGATGATCATATTGATCAATTTCTGGATTTAGCCAAGTATTCCACATATCTGAATAATTACCTTGATAATAGATGGATGGCTCAAAGGTTGTTTGAGGGAGCCCATCTGGAGATAAAGGAGCGATTATCTGTGGTGGAGTTTGTGTCCTTTGAGGACTTGTGTGCTAAGATACGTGCTCTATATAGACGAATGAAGGAGGCTAAGGAGCACAGAAGAAATTCCATGATTTGGGCCTTTTCTCATCTAGGACCTACCAGAGGAGTTAGTAAAGACAGTGGCTCAGGGAGTGGTAGCAGCGGTGGTAATATAGGTTATAGCGGAGGAAGAGGTCATTATAATAGAGGCCGTCATGGTATAGGTAGAGGCATGTTTGGTTGGGATCAGTCTAACAGAGGTCGGTTTAGCAGAAGACCCTTTTATTGAGATAGCTTTGAACGGGGGAGTTCCAGTCAGAGTGAGTATGCCAGAAGGGACTCCACTCCATCTCAGTACAGTTTAGGGAGTGCATCAAATTCGTGCACAAAATATGGGTTTAGCCATGGTGATCGTCCTTGTTTGATTTGTTTTAATTATAGGAGACCCGGACATATTGCATGAAGTTGTCATGAGTTAAGGCGTGAAGATGCAATGATGAGGCCCACGATGCTCGGACGAGTTTTCGCCATCACTGACAGGAAGCAGATGCAGCGTCTAACTTGATTAGAGGTAAACTTAAACTCAATGGTTACTTTATTCATGCTTTGTTTGACTCAAGTGCATCGCATTCCTTCATTTCTTTTAATTGTGCTTGGAAATTGAGTATTGTGACAATGGAGTTGCCTTTTGAGTTGTTAGTGTCCACACCCACGGGAGTTTTAATAAGAACTGCTCAAGCTTGTTTGAATTGTGTGGTTCGTTTTGAACACCAAAGCACTACTCTGGATCGACTCTATTTGCCGTTGCAAGAGATTGATGTGATAATTGGGATGGATTGGCTAGAAGCAAACAATGCCATTCTCGACTATGCTCGGAAAACTGTGTGTTTGCCGATGAATATCCCTAGTATGGAAGGGGATGAGAATATCTGTTTGTCCTTTGCTCAAGCTGATAGGTATCTGAGGAAAGGATGTCAAGGTTTTCTGGTTTTCTTCTTTGTGAATGTGGATATGGTGGGAGGTGTCGAAGGATGTTCGGTTGTGAATGATTTCCTTGATGTGTTTCCAGAGGAGATTACTGGTTTACTACCACCACAAGAACTGGAGTTTTCCATCCATTTGGTACCAGGGATAAGTCCTATCTCGAAAGCTCCATATCAAATGACACCGTCTGAGTTGAAAGAGTTGTAGAAGCAGATTAAGGATTTGTTGAAAAGAGGTTTCATCAGACCTAGCGTCTCACCTTGGGGAGCTCTAGTGTTGTTTGTCAAGAAGAAGGATGGTAGCCTCAGATTGTGCATTGATTACAGGCAGCTGAACCGAGTGACGATCAAGAATAAATATCCTTTGCCTAGGATTGAAGACTTGATTGATCAGTTGGCAAGTGCCTCTATATTCTCTAAAATCGATTTGAGGTCAAGATACCATCAATTACGAGTGCGTGCTGAGGATGCGCCTAAAACGGCATTTCAAACTCGATATGGTCATTATGAATTTCTCGTGATGCCATTCGGGTTGACCAATGCCCCGGCAATCTTCATGGATTACATGAACAGGGTGTTTCGGCCGTATTTGGATGAATTTGTTGTGGTGTTTATTGATGACATCTTGATCTACTCTAAGAGTGAAGAAGAGCATGCACTCCATCTTCGGATTGTGTTGCAAGTATTGCGGGATCACCAACTGTATGCTAAGCTTAGTAAGTGTGAATTTTGGCTACTGGAGGTGAAATTTCTGGGTCATGTAATTTCTGCAGAAGGAGTGGCAGTAGACCCTAGTAAAGTTGAAGCGGTGTTGAATTGGGAGAGACTGCGATAGGTGACGAAAATTCGGAGTTTTTTGGGGTTGGTTGGATATTACTAAAGGTTCATCAAGGCATTCTCTCATCTTGTTATGACATTGACTAGACTCACCTGAAAGGATCGATCTTTCATTTGGGATGATAGATGTGAGAGAGCATTCCAGGAGCTAAAGGTTTGTCCGACGTCCACCGTAGTACTCATTATCCCTAACCCATCAAAGCCGTTCACAGTTTATAAGGACGCCTCTAAGAAGGGTCTAGGGTGTGTTTTGATGTAGCAAGGCAGAGTTGTGGTGTATGCTTCAAGGCAGTTAAGACCTCATGAGGAGAACTATCTTACTCACGACCTTGAGCTAGTGGCTGTAGTGTTTGCCTTGAAATTGTGGAGGCATTATCTCTATGGCGCTTAGTTTGAGGTGTTCAGTGATAAAAAAAGTTTGAAGTATTTGTTTGATCAGAAGGAGCTGAACATAAGGCAAAGGCGTTGGGTCAAGTTCCTTGTGGACTATGAGTTTGCTTTGAAGTATCATCTTGAGAAAGCTAATGTTGTGGCAGATGCATTGAGTAGAAAATCGATCCATATGGCCACAATGATGATAAGGGAGCAACAGTTGCTGGAAAGCCTGAGAGATATGAAGTTGTCCATTAATGTCCATCCTGGAGTACTGGTAATGAGTTCCATCAGTGTATCAAGCAATTTATTGAGGAACATTTGCTATGCTTAGATGAAGGATGACTATCTTTTGGATATTCAAGAACAAATTGAAATAGCGGAGATCCAGGACTTTGATATTTTGGAGGATGGTATCATCTGGTATCGTGGTCGGATATGTGTACCAAATGTTGTGGGGTTGTGAGAAACTATTTTAGAGGAAGCTCATAAGAGTAGGTATACTATTCACCTAGGTACCACTAAGATGTATCAAGATCTGAAGCATGGTTATTGGTGGCCAGGCATTAAAAAAGACATCGCAGAGTACATGGCAAGATGTCTGATTTGTCAGAAGGTGAAGATTGAGCACTAATTGCCTGCTGGTTCATCGCAATCTTTGGAGATCCTGGAGTGGAAATGGGATATCATTTCCATGGATTTTGTGATGGGATTACCTAGGACCTTTTCAGTACACAATGGAATATGAGTCATTATAGACATGTTGACTAAGTTGACCCATTTTCTTCCAATTCGGGAGACTATTTCAATGGAGAAGTTGGCTCAGTTGTATGTGAATGAGATTGTGTAGCTGCATGGAGTCCTGATGAATATTGTGTCGGATAGAGATTCTAGGTTTACATCCAGGTTTTAGAATCTCTTTAGAAGGCCATGGGTACAAATTTGAATTTTAGCACTACTTATTACCCTTAATCTAATTGGCAGACTGAAAGGATTATTCAGACTCTGGAGGACATGCTGCAGGCGTGTGTTCTAGAGAATAAAGGCAATTAGGGCCAGTTCCTGCCGTTGGTTGAATTTCCCTACAACAATAGTTTTCACTCGAGTTTGCAAATGGCTCCGTATGAAGCATTGTATGACAGAAAGTGGAGGTCACCGTTGTGTTGGGTTGAACTCAGTGAAAGGAGTCTTTTAGGCCAGGATATTGTGGATCAAACCTCTCGGCAAATAGAGAGTATTCGTCAGAAGCTTCTTACTGCTCAGAGTCGATAAAAGAGTTATGTAGACAGGAGGAGGAGACCATTGGAGTTTGATGCGGGAGATCATGTGTTTTTGAAGGTTACTCCTACTACTAATGTTAGAAGATCGATTTGAGCCAGGAAGCTCACTACGTGGTATATGGGTCCATACCAAATTTTGGAGTGAATTGGGCTAGTAGCGTATCGAGTGGCGATACCACCTAATCTTGCTGGATTGCATGATGTTTTCCACGTGTCTCAACTCAAGAAGTATCATCCGGATCCGTCTCATGTAATTGATGATGAGGTAGTTCAAGTGCGAGAGGATCTGACTTTTGAGGTCATGCCATTGCAAATCCTTGATGTGAAAGAGAAGCAGTTGAGGAATAAGACCAGAAAGTTGATAAAAGGTCCTATGGAGTAGCTTGACATCTAATGATGCCACGTGGGAGACTAAAGAATCCATGCGAAGGAAGTACCCCGAGATCTTTATTTGAGGTAAGAGTTGAAATTTCGAGGACGAAATTTTTATAAGGAGGGGAGAGTGTAACACCTCTCATGTCATTTTTCTTGGCAACGTGTTCAGGACTAGAGGAAACAGGATGGAGGAAGGCTCAAGTGGAGTCTGGAAGAGCTCCACATCACGGTGAGAATCTTTCCAGTAGCGTGGTTTCAGCTGAACACCATGGAGCCGCGATGAGGTATGCTGAGGTTGCGGTGAGATTCGGGATTTTTGTTTAAATTCGGATCATTTTAGACGATCGGAAAGAAAGAAAATGGAGGGAGCAACGAGGAGTTGAGCTAGGGTTCATGATTTTCAGCCTCTGGAAGCTTGGATTCAAGTGGGTAAGTGTTCTCTACTCCTCCCTCTTCAATTTGTTCGGTTGGAATTTGGGGTTTTTTGGTTTTGAAGTTGGATTTCTGGTTTGAGAAGAAATTCACCAATCGAAATGGATGAAATGGGGTTAATGAAGTGTGTTGTAGCATTCTTGTTGCTTGGATGTGAGTTTGAAGGGTTTATGTGTATTTAGAGCTTAACCCTAGGTTGTCCTTAGTTGAGAGTGTGAGGAATCTGATGTGTAAGGGATTGTGTGATGTTTGAATGGTCCCTAAGAGCTTAGTGATGTATGAAAGGGGTAATTGAGCCTTGGGTTAGGACTAAAGTGGTTAAATTGTGATATTTGGATATTTGGTATATGTGGTTAATTGAGATATTACGGTATTGTGAAGGTTATTGGTTAACCGAGAGAGGGTTCATACGTGTTGGACAATCCGAGAAGTTTGTGGAATTTACGTGTGTGATATTGACAACTGGAGGTAACCGGGTGTTTGTTTGTTTATATTGTACTATATGATAGTATGTATATTTATGTATATATGCATATTTCTTTCATACCACGATATTGATGTGTGTGTGTGCTGTTTTCTATATATCATGGTATGCACATAGCTAGATGATGTGATGACTATGATGATGATTATGATGATGATATTGACATGACATGATATGATGCATACATGACACTGTGATATGATGATGATGATTATATGATGATACATAAGTATCACCACATGACATTGTGAGATTGTGATATATGGTGGATTGGGTATTTTTGGAAACTACCTTATATTTCAGAAAAATTTATTGCTTTCCTTGGTCTGTGTAATTTTGTCTTTTGTCCCTTATATTAAGTAACAGAGGGAGTATACTGCTAAAGTAGTTTTATTTGTTCATACTGGTTTAAGATATATCTGGATAAATAAAAGTACAATATTTTTAGACCAAAATACTCCCTATTTTGTGCTCCATAAGCTACATGTAACACCCCTTATGCTATCTTCCTTGGCATTGTGTTTAGGAATGGAGAATATAGGATGGAGGAAAGTTCACGTGAAGTATGGAAGAGCTCCATGCCGCGGTGAGAAGCAGGGCCACCGCAGTGAGAACCATTCCAGTAGCGTTGTTTTAGCTGAAACTGGTGGAGCCATGGCGAGTTGTGCTGAGGCCGCAGCGAGAGTCGGGATTTTTTTTTAAATCCGGATCATTTCGGACGATTGGAAAGCAAGAAAATGGAGGGAGCGAAGAGGAGTTTCATTAGGGTTCGTGTTTTCCGGCCTTTGGGAGTGATTTTTAGACCTCAAGAGCTTGGATTCAAGTTAGTAAGTGTTCTCCACTCCTCCCTTTCCATTTTCTTCGGTTAGAATTTGGGGTTTTTCGGTTTTGAGGTTGGATTTCCAGTTTGAGGTGAAATCCACCAATTGAAATGGATGAAATAAGGTTAAGGAAGTGTGTTTTAGTGTTCTTGTTGCTTGGATGTGAGTTTTGAAGGGTTTATACATGATTTGAGCTTAACCCTAGGTTATTTTCTGTTAGAGCTCTTGGGAATCCGAAGTGTATGTGTTTGCGTAGTGTTTGAATAGTCCCAAAGAGCTTATTGATGCATGAAAGAGGTGTTGGAACCTTGAGTTAGACTAAAGTGGTTGATTTGTGATGGTTGGTTTAATGGTATATTGTGTTAATAGAAGAATTGTGTTATTATGAAGGTTATTTGGTTAACCGAGAGGGGTTCAAGCATGTTGAGCAATTCAAGAAGTTCGTGGAACTCACGTGTGTGGTATTGACAACCTGAGGTAACCAGGTGTTTATTTTTATTGTATTGTTTATATTGTATGATAGTACGTATATTTGGGTATATATGTATGTCTCTTTCATACCACGATATTGATGTATTTGTGTATACTATTTTTATATATCGTGGTATGTATGCAGTTAGATGATAAATATGATTATGATGATGAGATATGTGATGATGACATTGATATGATATGACTTGATGCACACATGACATTATGATGATTATGATAATGATGATACATTAGCAACACCACATGACATTGTGAGACTGTTATTTATGGCGGATGGAGTGATGATGATGTGATGACGATATGATGTATGATGATATATATATGTTAGGGAGGATAATATTGGGTATATATATATGTTAGGGAGGATAATGTTGGATATATATATGTTATGGAGGATAAGGATGTGTATATATGTTAGGGAGGATACCTGCAACGGCGACATGCATACCATTCATTTCACATTGCATTCATGAGTTGCATGAGATATATGTATATGTATATATGTATGTGAGTGGTTGTTCTCAGTTACTGAGACATTGTCTCACACCCATCTCCTATGAACTAACCTTTCAGGTGACTGTTCTGGCACTAGTCTTGAGAAGACGTGGGAGTAACGGCGTACGTGGGATTAGTCTATGTAGTATTTGTATATTGGATATTGTATCTTATGCCAAGTAGGATAGAATGGTTTGTAATGAATAAATGTTTATGGATATAGATTATGAGGATGATATGGATGAATGTATGTATAGTTATGTTTGGTTGCATGGTTTTTGTTGTTATGAAGTCAGTATGTTGGTGTTTGTGAGCCTAGAGTGGTTTTGGGCCTTGTGGTGTGTTTGAGGGCCTGTAGCCCGTATTGTCTTGTTGGGGTTCCAATGGGTCAAATCTCAGATGAGTGTTTTCTTTGGGGTGAAACCTCTTTGGACAAGTTGATTTGGGGGTTTTGGATCTGTATGGATGGTCTTTGAGCGACCAATTGCCTTTAGGGGCAATTGGAGGTGGTTAGTTGTGAGTTTTGGGTCAATAAGTGGCCAAAATGGTGTCGAGAGTCCAGAATCTCTATACGAAGTTGGATTGAGGTGTAAGTACTGTCTATGGCTAGATTGGAACTAGATTGACTTGTAGAAGTTGGAATCAAGTTAATCGGAGGTCGGAGCATAAAGTTATGCTTGTCGGAAGTTCGCTTGGTGTAACACCCCTTACGTCATTTTTCTTGGCAATGTGTTCAAGACCAGAGGAAACAGGACGGAGGAAGGCTCAAGTAGAGTCTGGAAAAGCTCCACATCGCGGTGAGAAGCAGGGTTGTGGCGGCAAGAATCTTTCCAATAGCATGGTTTCAGTTGAACACGGTGGAGCTGTGGTGAGGTATGCTAAGGCCGCGGCGAGATTCGGGATTTTTGTTTAAATCCGGATCATTTCGGTAGATCGGGAAAGAAGAAACAGAGGAGAAACTGAGGAGCTTTGCTAGGGTTTGCTGGATTCGGCCATTGGGAGTTGTTTTCATCCTCTGGAAGCTTGGATTCAAGTTGGTAAGTGTTCTCTACTCCTCCCTCTCCATTTGGTCAATTGGAATTTGGGGTTTTCCAATTTTGAAGTTGGATTTCTAGTTTGGGAAGAAATCCATCGATTGAAATGGATGAAATGGGGTTAATGAAGTGTGTTGTAGTGTCCTTATTGCTTGGATGTGAGTTTTGAAGGGATTATATGTGTTTAGAGCTTAACCATAGGTTGTTCTTGGTTGAGAGTGTGAGGGATCCGAAGTATAAGGATTTGTGTGATGTTTGAAAGGTCCCTAAGAGCTTAATGATACATGAAAGTGGTGTTGGAACTTTGGGTTAGGTCTAAAGTAGTTAAATTGTGATATTTGGATATTTGGTATATGTGGTTAATTGAGATATTATGGTGTTGTGAAGGTTATTGGTTAACCAAGAGGGGGTTCACGCGTGTTGGGACAATCCGAGAAGTACGTGGAACTCGTGTGTGTGATATTGATAACTTGAGGTAACTGGGTGTTTGTTTGTTTGTATTGTATTGTAGGATAGTATATATATTTGTATCTATATGTATGTTTCTTTCATACCACGATATTGATATATGTGTGTGTGCTGTTTTCTATATATATTGTGGTATGCACACAGCTAGATAATGATTTTGATGTCTAAGATGATTATAATGATGATTATGATAGTTATATTGACATGACACAACATGATGCATACATGACATTATGATATGATGATGATGATACATGAGTATCACCACATGACATTGTAAGATTGTGATATATGGTGGATTGAGTGGTGATGATGATATGATATAAGATGATATGAGATATGTTAGGGAGGATAAGGTTGGGATCCCTGTCGCTAAATCCTCCCCTATGGCCAGGGGAGTCAGGCGGCAGTGGACTGCACCTTACCTAAATCATCACCAATTTGAGGTGGTCCAGGGGAAGGAAATCCGTAGTCTGAGCACTAGTGTAACCTTTGGCCGGGTTGCATTAGTATAAGGTGAGCTTGCTAATGTCCCGGAATCGGTCTTCACCGACTGTTGGAAGGTAGTTACCTATATGAAATGTCCTGTTATGATGATAGCCCGTCATTCTAGCTATGTATGAGGGAGACATGCATATTATTTATTTCATATTGCATCCATGAGTTGCATGAGATATACATATATATATGTGTGTGTGGTTGTTCCTAGTTACTGAGACATTGTCTCACGCCCCTCTCCCATGAACTAACCTTTCAGGTGATGATTCTGGTACTAGTCTGGAGAAGACGCGGGAGTAGCAGCGTACGTGGGAATAGTCGATATAGTTTGTGTATTCTGGATATGTATTATGTGCCAAGTAAGATAGAAGGTTTTGTGATGGATGTATGACATTGTAAGGATTATATGGACGAATGTAACTAAGGCTATGTTTGGTTGCATGGTTTTGGTTGTTAAGAAGTCAATATGTTGGTGTTTGTGAGCCTAGAGTGGTTTTGGGTCTTATGGTGTGTTTAAGGGATTGTAGTCTGTTTGTCTAGTTGGGGTTTCAAGGGGTCAAATCTCAGAGGAGTGGTTCCTTTGATGTTTTTGGACCTGTATGATTGGTCTCTGAGTGGCCAGTTGCTTTTGACAGCAATTGGAGGTGATTAGTGGCGAGTTTTGGTCAATAAGTGGCTAAAACGGTTTTAAGGATCCAGAATCTCCATACGGAGTTGGATTGAAGTGAAAGTGGTGTCTATGGATAGATCGGAACTAGATTGACTTGTAGGTGTTAGAATCAAGTCAATCGGAGGTCAGAGCATAAAGTTATGCGTGTCAGAAGTTCGCCCCGGTATTGAGTTTTTTATGATATGGAAATCAGCAGGGGGTGCCGCGGTGCCAATGTTCAGGCCGCGGCGCCAATGGAGGCCGAGGCAAGGAAAACAAGGAAGGTCTAAAGCCGCGGCGGTACTGTAGCGGCCACGGTCCTAGCCTATTTTCTGGCCTTTTTGGGTTCGTTTCCACTATTTCGATGTTGTAAGAAGTTGTTTTGAATTGTTGGCGGTTGTGTTGGTTGAATTTTGAAGTTTTTGGTCGAGTCTGGAAGTGTTAGGAGGTAGGTTGTTACACCTGGAATGTTGAGTTTTGCTGATATGAAAATCAGCAAGGGGTGCCGCGGCGCCATTGCAGGCCAAAGCAAGGAAAAACAAGGGAGGTTTGGAGCTGTGGTGGTACTGTAACGGCCACAGCCCCATCCCACTTTTAATGCTTTTGTGTTGTTTTTCTACTACTCTGAAGGTTTAGGAAGCTATTTTGAGTTGTGTTTGGTTGGGTTTTGAAGTTTTGGTCAAGTTCTGGAGGTGTCAGGAGGTAGGATGTTACACTGCACATGATAAAATAACATTATTTAATACTTTAAGTCATTTTCTTAGAAAATTCAAGAATATTAGGTGGCAAACTTTCATTGATTGGAAAATTTATAAATCCTCCCCTTTTGGTTCATGTTTTGACCGACCAAAGAAGTAAAGAAAGAGTGGAGAGAGGTCTGAAAAATAGCAAAGAAAGAGGAGAAAAACGTGAAGAAGAGGAAGAAGGAAAAAGAGCAGGAAATTCAAGAAAAAAAATTGGTAAGCTTCTACTTGTGATTTCCATGGTTTCTAGCTTAGTTCTTGAGTAGTTTAAGATGGTTTCTTTGAACTTTTCTCCCCTCCTCTTGCTGTTAGTTTTGGTTTTGTTGTGGATTTAGGAAAGAAAGTGGTTTTGTGTCATGACTTAAAGAGAAAGCATGAGATTATGCAAATGGAAGCAAGTATAGTATGATTTAAGCAAGTTTTGAGAAAAACAAATTTCTCTTCCTATAAGTCAGATTTTGGTCAGTTTAATATGATGATAAGCAGTTGTATTTTCATTGTTTTGACGCCAAAAATGGATACCTTGGGTCCAAATTAGTTAAAAACAAGTATTGGACTCAAGAAAAAGCTTAAGATAAACTATATGAAATTCTAGGGTTCAAGTGAGTCTTGATGACGAAACCTTTTGATTCAAATAATGTAGTCAATATTGAATGATGTTTTAGTACTTGTGAGAGTTTAAGAAAGCTTGTGGAAGCTTTGGTTTAAAGAGGATAAGCAAAAGAATACACAAAAGGTAGCTTGGTTTATTTTATTGCAATATGTTATTTTTTATTGTTTCCATGATTATATCTTATTGCCATATTGTACTTGTGTTGTTTTGTGACTGGTTTTGGCTGTAAAATGAGGGGTTTTGTTCCTCAGGATGTTCATTTTCTAAGGGAAAACTCTGCTGAAATTTATACTTGACAATATGGTATTTTAATGATTTATGTGATTATATATGAAATGTTCGTGAAATTTGAATGATATATTCGCATAAGATAAACTAGCTACTAAGATTTTCCCAAACCTCACCCCCAAGCACTAACATGATAAGTTCAAGTGATGGCAAAATCCCCAATAAGACAAGAGGTAAGGAGAAGATTTATGATGATTAGATTTATAGCTATCTTGGTTGCTTATTTTCTTGTAATTATATATGAAATCATATGTATTTTCATGAAGTTGTGTTTTGCTGCTATAATGTTCCTTTAAAGTTCTTGTGATGTTATGAACATATTTTGGAAGAGTTTGAATCATGTGAGAGTGGTATATAATTAACTTTGGAAGTTGTATGCAAAACTGTCTAGTTCTAAGTACTGATTTTGTATAAGGTTGGTTCATTCGAAATTCAGTTTTCTATATGAGTGCTATATATGTCTAGAAAGTAGACATAGAGATCTTTCCAAAGAGCTAAAGATCACTTGATTTGGATAAGTATACAAATTATTATGAATTTTTGAAATGTCTCAGAAAATCTGGAAAAGTAGTTTTGACCAAATAAACAGTAAAATTGGATGAATTATTGGAATAAATTGGCTCAATTAAATTTCAGTTGTATATTTTTCTCATGTAGGAAATGTTTCTAGCTATTTTTAGAAACTTGAACCATTCTTATACAATTTTTATAGAATTAGTTATGATTTTTCAAAATCTAGCCGGGAAAATCTAATTACCACATGAATAGTAATTTAAAATTGTGAATTTTTCTTATTTGATCTTTTACTGATTCAAGCTTCTAAATTAGCTTATTTAGCATCATATATGCTATTATACATGGAAAATAAAGTAAGAATGAAAGGTATGATAATAAGAACACTAAATCACACTCCATTAACCCCATTTCATCCATTTCAATTGGTGGGACTCGGCTAAAATCAAAGATCCCAACATATAATTAAAAAATATCAAGTTTAAACTGAAGAAAATGGAGAGGGAGGAGTAGAGATCACTTACCAAGGTGAACCCAAGCTCTTGGATACCAGAAAACACTTCCAAGGGTCAGAAAACTCCAACCCTAGCACAGCTTCTCAGTTCTCCTCTGTTTCTTTTTCATTTATTCATCTGAAATGATTCGGTTTTAAACAAAAATCCCGACTCTCACCCTAGCTCCAGAGAAGCTCGTCGTGGTGCCACTAGTTTCAGCCTAAAAATGCCACTGGAACTCGCTCTCGCTGGGGTAGTTTTGCTCCTCACCATGGCGTGGAGCTCTTTCAGACTCCACTTGAACCTTCCTCCATCCTGTTTCTTCCTGTTCCACACATAATGCCAATGCAATTATCATGAGGGTTGTTACAATTAGTACCTTATCCATTGGAAAGACTTCCCAAGTTCAACAACCATGTGGGTTTATGATTGAAAGCTCTGTGGTTAGATCTCATCCTTTGCTATCTTGGTCACTGGAAAGGTTTCCTAAATCTAAATATTACAAGAAGTTTTAACTCTTCAGAGAAAAGTTCTTTTAAAGAGGGGAGAATGATGGAAAATGAATAGTTCTAGAGAATTAGGATTTTAAATAAAGTTATTTTATTAGGATATTTTGGATTTAATTATATTTCATCATATTTTTTTAGGATTATTAGGATTTATATTATCTTTTATTTATTTTCTATTTTATGATTTCTTTTTCTTCAAGTTTAGGTTAGAATGTCCTAGTATTTCAACCTAGATTAAGTCTTAGGTTAAGTAATTTCCTATTTTATTAGATTTTGTCAATCTTCTGGAATGTTTCATTGAGTTTTATAAATAACTATAATTGTAATTCAAATTGCAGAAGATCATATTGAGTGAAACTGAGGCTTTCAGATATCTATTTTCTCCTTCCTTGAGTTCTCTTTCCCTTAAGTTCTTCCTTCTCTCTCTTTTTTGTCTACCCTCTCCTTCTCTTTCTCTCCTCTTACTTCATTTATCCTTCTTATATCATTTATCCTTACCAACTAGATCAATATATGTTGGACTATTTTTTACATTTTTATTTGATGTTATAATTTGTTTAACTTGAAATCATAAATTTAATGTATATAAAATTCCATAAAACTCCACTCGTATGTGTGATAATTTTTTTCATGTCATTTTCTAATGTTAATCTACAGGTTTGTAACCGTGTTTTTTTTTTAAACAAAAATGGTTGTCCTTTTCTTCTTGTGTGTGCATATCTCTTCAAAATTCGAATGTGAAGTTTCAATATGTGTGGCTTCAATTGATCTTCTGTATAATCGAAGCTTCAAAGTTATCAATTCAGACATAGTTGAAAAATTAAAATGATCACATAGTTGAAAAAGTGTTTGTTGAAAGATTCAATTCTAAAAACAAACGAAACTATGAATGGCTGTTGGGAATCATACTTCCCTATTAATTAGTATTAAAGACGTTTACTTTATTATATTCTAAGAGCAATAACCATTATTAGGTCAAAGTATCTCAATTCTTGATTATGCCTAAAAATTTTTTTTATATAATTTTATTACATTATGATTTTTTATCTGTCTCGAGAATCTCGTATGTACGCTCCAATTCAATTGATGAAAAGTATAATTGAATTGAAATAACAATGATTGAAATTAGCTGGATGAGCTTCATATTAAACTTTTTAGTTATTTGTCAGTTTATAACTTATAGGCTGTTGCATTAATCCAAAGGCTTTCAAAATGTTATGATGGGAGGGGAGTATATGGTTTAGATATGTAAAAGTTTTTTTTTTATTTATTTCTTAATATATAGAGGCTACGAAAGTTGGATAAGATAGTGATGAATTAATTGATTTTTGTGGAAGATATTAAACTTAGTTCTAATATAAGTAATTGATCTTATGTCATATGTGTAGTTTATCTAATAAATTGTTAGAAATATTACTCTTTACTTATTTAATCAAAATCAAAATTTGAGCTTTACTTGTTCCAATGTGAATTAGTCCGGCCTTAATATAACTTTTAGAAATCAAAAGGCCATATTACAAGAAAAAAGATTGAGCCTTATCTCGATGAGAGATTACTATTCATACCAACGAATGTATAGTTTAACTGATTGAGGGTTGTGTTAACTTAATTAGTGATTTTGACTTTGAGTCTTGAGTGTTGTATTAAATACTCATCAGGAGAACTTTGACACTCTTGTGGTCATATTGGCTTAACTTAGAGTAGTTGGAGTCTAATATTACAATTAGATATTTGGTAATTCAATAAAAAAAACATTTCTTATTCATCATTGCCAGGTTGTCATAAACTCTACTTACCTAGTAGCCACCTTATTAATCAACGTATTGTTTTTTCTTTTATAAATCTTCAACTTACTTTCAAATCCATATTTTTAGATTTTAAAATATTTAAATAACGTCACATTAATTTAAAATATGATAGCTAATACAAGAGAGAAGAGGTACCATACAAGGGCAACCAACGTGAATAAAAGAGAGTTTCTGATTAAGATGTGTATACCAGTACAATCTTGCATGGAAGCCACGTCAGCACAAGTGCATATGTTTACTTTGAATCTGCCATTCATCTGTCACTCACGGGAAACCTTTTTGATTGTATGACCTTCTTTAGCTCTTGTATTCTTTATAAACCATTCAACTGTCTAGTGCTGTGTGCCACTCAAAACAGCTCCAATCTCAAGTAGAAACCACCCTATTCTCTTCTCCTATGTCTTTCTAAAGTTTGAAGTTTTCTTTCTTGTAGGACAATTTTAACCATGGCAGGCTCCTAAACAAAAATTCGAATGTAGTAACCCTCATTACATTGTCCCTAGCTTAGTTTCTAGTTAACTAAGTATAATTGGTGTCACATGCAAAACCGGAAGGACCAGGATGAAGGAAAGCTCAATTTGGGGACAGAGGAGCTCCTTGCCGCGGTGAGTTTACTGGCACCACAGCAAGTGAGCAAAATTTTGTTTAGATTGGAAATGTTTCAGTCGGCCAAACATGAGAGAGAGAGAGAACAGAGGGAGCAACAAAGAAGTTTGTTAGGGCTTTAGATTTTCAGTGTTAGGAGGTGATTTCTGACCCCTTGGAGCTTGCTAAATTGTTGGTAAGTTATCTTTACTCCTCCCTCTCTATTTTCTTTGGTTTTGAGTTAGGATTTTTCGGGGGTATGCTGGGATTTTTGGTTTTGACTGAAATCCACCAATTAAAATGGATGAAATAAGGTTAATGAGGTGTGATTTAGTATTTATGAAGCTTGGGTATGAGTTTTAGAAGGAGTATGCATGATTTGAGCTTAACCCTAGGATGAAATTGCTAAAAAGAGCTTGGAATCCAAGATGTGCTAGGTTGAGTAAAGTTTGAATCGTCTCTAGGAGCTTAATGATGTATGGAAATAGTGTTGGAGTCATGGGTTAGGCCTAAATGATTGAATTATGGAATTTGAATATTTGGATTGTATGTTAATTGAGGTATTATGGCATTGTAGAGATTATTTGGTTGACCAAAAGGAGTAAAAGCATGTCGGAAAACCCAAGGGGCTTGTGGAATTGCGTGTGTGTGTGGAATTGACAACTAGAGGTAACCGGGTATTTGTATTATGTGATTATATGTTGATATATATATATATATGTATATATGCATGCTCCTTTTCATACCATGATGTTAGTTATGTATGTATATGGTTTTTGACATATCGTGGTCTGCACATGACCAATTGAGATAGGATAATTGTATATGTTGTGTATGTATGGTATTGTAGCATCCTCATATCATTGCATGCCAGTATGTCCATATGACGTTTGTGATGATGATATATATATATGTGTGTTTGAGGCATATTGACATGACATTGGTATCATCACCACATGATTGCATAGTGAGAGATTGATGATGAGATGATGATGATATGATAAAGATCCATGTTGCTAAATCCTCTCCTTGGGAGAGTTAGGTGACAATGGATAAGATGATATGATAAAATATCCCTGTTACTAAATCCTCTCCTTGGGAAACCTAGGTGGCAGTAAATTTGGGGATGCACCTTCCCTAAATCACCACCAATTCATGGTGGTCCAGGGGAAGGAGGACCACGGTCTGAGTTCTAATATAACCATTGGCTGGGTTGCATTAGGGTAAGGTGATCTTGGTGATGTTCCGAAATCAATCTTCAACCACTGTTGGAAGGGAATCACCTATTGGAATGTCTTATGATGATGATAACTTGTGGTTCTAGCCATGTATGGGGGAGAACATGTATACAATGCATTAGCATTTCATTGCACCATGTGCATGATTGTGTGGATCAGTATATATATTGTGTGTGGTTATCCCTAGTTACTGAGACATTGTCTCACATCCCTTTCCCATGAACTAACATTTCAGGTGAAGGTTCTGGCACTAGTCCGAAGAAGACAAGGGAGTAGTCAGACGTGGGAATATCCAAGTCGTGGTAGTAGGTTGTATTGTCTTTGTATGTTATGCTAAGTAGGATAAGGTGATTGTAATGGATGTATGTTATTGATGTTTGAGATGGGATGATGTGGTATGTATGTTTATGTATGGTGGTTGAATGTGATGGTTATATATGATGATGGTGTTGTTATGGGTCATGTATGGTTGGTATGTGTATTTATGGGGTGAATTGGTCGCATGTGTGAGCCCAGAATGGATTTGGGCCTTTTTGGTGTGTTTTTGGGCATGTAACCCATTATGAGAAAGTGGGGTTCAAAGGGGTCAAATCTCAGAGCAGTAGTTCCTGTGAGGTGAAACCTCTTTGCACAAGTTGGTTTAGTCAAACAAGACTTGTGTGAATGGTCCTGAATAATCAAATTGCCTTTGGTGGCAAATAGGAGTTGTAAGTGTTGTGTTATGGTTAAAAAGTGGCCAAAACCGTGTCAGGTATTCAAAGTCTCTATACAAAGATAGATTGAAGTGAAATTGGTGTCCATGGTTAGATTGAGACAAAATTGACTTGTATGAGTTGGAATCAGGTCAATCGGAAGTCAGGACATAAAGTTATGTGCGATAGAAGTTCACCCTGGGACTTTGGGAATTTGCTGGTATAAAACCAGCAGGGGGCACCATGGCACCAGGGTTAGGCCATTATACTTTGACCTCCGATTGACCTGATTCCAACTCGTATAACTCAATCTAGTCTTAATCTATCCATAGACACTACTTTTACTTCAATCCAATTCCATATGGAGATTTTGGACACTTGACATCATTTTGGCTACTTTTTGACCAAAACTCACCACTCATAACTCTCATTTGCCACCCAAGGCAATTTGACCAACTAGGACCATTTACACAAGTCCAAAACCACCATACCAACTTATCCAAAGAGGTTTTACCTCAAAGGAACTACTCCTCTGAGATTTGACCCCATTGAACCCCAATTGATAAATGGGCTACTTGCTCCAAAACACACCAACAAGGTCCAATATCACCTAATCAATACATGCCTCACAACCAGCCATCACATCACATTCATTTTCCATACATAAACATACATATAACATCCATCCATAACAATCCTTATCTATGTCATACATTCATTACAAAACATTCTATCATACTTGGCATAAGATATATATCCAAATAAACATAAACTACATAGACCTAGTATTCCGACGTCTAATGCTACTCCCTCATCTTCTCAGTACTAGTGTCAGAACCGTCACCTGAAAGGTTAGTTCATAGGAGAGGGGTGTGAGATAATATCTCAGTAACTGGGGACACACACACACACACACACACACACACATATATATATAACTCATACAATCTCATGAATGCAATATGAAATGGAATGGAATAGATGTCTCCCTCACACACAGCTACAACCACAAGCTGTCATCATCACAGGACATTTTGTATAGGTAATTCCCTTCCAACAGTTGGTGAAGACTGATTCCGGGATATCACTAAGCTCATCTTACACTAATACAATCTGGCCAAAGGTTACATTAGTGCTCGAACCATGGCTCTCCTTCCCCTAGACCACCTCGAATTGGTGGTGATTTAGGGAAGGTGCAGGTCACTGCCACTTGGCTCCCCTGACCATAAGGGAGGATTTAGCTATAGGGATCTCATTCTTATCCTCCATAATCATATATCATCATAATTATATCATCATTTGTCATATTATATCGTATCATCATCACCATCCAATCCACCATATATCACAACCTCACAATACCATGTGGTGATACTCATATCTCATCATCATATAATCATCATCATCATGTATCACAATGTCATGCATACATCATGCAATGTCACATCATCATCTAGCTATGTGGATACCACGATATTTAGAAAACCGTACACATAAACACATCAATATCGTGGTATGAAAGAAATATGTATATATACACAAATATACATAATATTATACAATACAATACAAACACCCTGTTGCTTTAGTTGTCAATACCACACACACGCTTGCATAAGCTTTTTTGAACACTAATCCCACGACTTGACCTCTCCGATCAACCAAGCAACCTTAACAACATCATAATACCTTAATTAACATACAATCCATATATCCAAACTCCATAATTCAACCAATTATGCCTAACCCAAGGTTCCAACCCCACATTAATACATTATTAAGCTCCTAGGAACCATTCAAACATCAATCAATCCCATGCACTTTGGATTCTCAAAAACCTTAACCGAAAACAACCTAGGGCTAAGCTTAAATCATACATAAACCCTTCAAAACTCATATCTAAGTAACAACAACAAGAACACCAAATCACACTTCCTTAATCTCATTTCATCTATTTTAAACAGTGGATTTCGACCCAAACCAGAAATCCCAACATATAACTGAGAAAACCCAAGTTTAAATCGAAGAAAATGGAGAGGAAGGAGTAGAGATCACTTACCAACCAAGATCCAAGCTTCCAAGGTCCTAAAATCACTCCTAAATACCGGAAACTCGATCCCTGGTAGAGCTCCCTTGGTTTCTCCTCCATTTCTTTCTTTCCGATCATCTAAAATGATTCTGATTTAAGCAAGTTTCTCGACTTTTGCTATGGCTCTAGGACAGCTTATCGCAGTGACCCCACGTTCAACCAAAAACATGCCATTGGAATTGGCTCTCGCCGCGGCATGGAGCTCTTTTCTTCTCTACTTGAACCTTCCTTCGTCCTGTTTCCTCCGGTGTTGCACACAATGCCAATACAAATGTCACGAGGGTTGTTGCAGCGCCAGCCCCTCTGTTTGGTTTTCTTTGGTACCTGAGAGCACCAGAGCCACAGCGGTACTGTAACGGTAGCGATCTTGCTCCCTGTTTCTGCTGTTCTGGTGTTTCTCGAGGTGTTTTGTGGTGTTTTGGCTGCTATGATATTTTGAAAGGTAAATTTGAGGTGGTTTGGGTTAGTTTTTGAAGAATTTGGTTAAGACGGGGGATGTATAGGAGTAAAGTGTTACATTGAACCCAAAAGGAAGGGTGACAAGAAGAAGCCAAAGGAAAAGGTGAAAAGCTGATGGAGAAGAAGCTATGGTGGGTTAAGCCACTTCATACTGTTGAAGCAAGAGTTTTGATGATTTTAAACCAACATTCAAGAGCTTGGATTGAAGATATCAAAGGAGAACAAAGCTGTTCCAAGTGAAGTTTTTCTGAGTATTTGCTGTTAGATCTCTTGTAGGATCTTTAGTTTTTGTTATGATTGGGTAAAAGGTTTTGATTTGAAGAAAAGATGTTTTCAAACCTTGATTATATGTTAAATCTTTAAATATTTGAAAAACACCCACAAACAGACGAAGGTTAAAAGTTTAAACTAAACTGTCAAGTAGGAAATTCGAACTTTGCCTTTGGAAATTCGAATTTCGAGCTAAAACTGATTAAGTCTGAAGAGATGGCTCTCTGTCAGACGAATTTTGAGTTTTCAAAATTCGAATTTTCATCTAGTCTGAAAGAAGCCTTTCTGGTAAAAGACGAACTTCATAGTTTCAAAATTCGAATTTCAAGTAAAATGAAATTTGTGAAAACCAAAGAAATTTGTCTGAGACCATGATAAAATGCATCTGAAATCAAAATGAAAATGAGTTTGATAAATGCTCTCTGACAGACGAATTTTGAGCTTCCAACATTCGAATTTTCATACAAGTCTGAAAGAAGCTTTTTCCAACAGACGAACTTTAAGTCTTCAAAATTCAAATTTCAGACAAAACAAAACTTGAGAAAATAGAAGAAATTCGTCTAAAAATGTGTTAAAGTTCATCTGAGATCAAGAATGATTTATGTCTCAAAACTGCTCTCTGACAGACGAACTTTGAACATTGAAATTCGAATTTCAGAAGCTAAGTTCTTGAGTCTGTTTAAGTGAAACATAGACATACGAATAACAAGAATTTGCAACATTCGAATGATGAAATAAGTCTGGAAAGAGTCTCTCTGACAGACGAATTTCACACCTTTAAAATTCGAATTTCGAAGAAAGTAAACTACTGTGTCTCTTTTAACGTTCAGTGAACAGACGAATTTTGGGATACCAAAATTCGAATTTCGAAGACACTGTAGCAAATTGAAAACACTGTTCACACTTAACTGAAAAACTTTCTTCTTGAAAATTCGTATGTCACATTGTGAAAATGTTTTATAAGTTTCAAAATTCGAATTTCACTTCATGAACAGACGAACTTCGTGTTGTAACGTTGAAAGCTTTAATCTTCGGTTCCTTCGAAATTCGTCTGTTGACCAACCAAAATTCGAATTTCAGTATGTCAGAAACATTAAATGCGGTTGGTAAACGGATAGTTTTTCAGAGTAACCGTTGGATAACTTCCCCAACGGATAGATTTAGTCTCTAACGGATATTTGGGACCTAAATCTATAAATACAACATCATTTGAAGTTGTGGGTAACGAATCAAACTTGTATATACTGAATCTCTGCTGAATTTTCTTCTCAAAAGCTTTTACCCTCTTAACTTCCAGACTTGCACCAAAACTTTCATATCTACTCCTTTCAAGAGAGTTATTTCATTGTAATCAATCTACTCTTCATCTGGAAGATAGATTTACTTGTGAGGGATATTCACAAGGGGATTGGGAAGCACATAGTGAAAGTGCTTGGAGAGTTTGAGAGAGCTCTGAAACAGAGCATACTCGTGTACTGTGGCCTTAGCAAGAAGCCCATTGAAATTCTTGCTGTATAGTGGATAAATCTCAAGAGGTGTCTTGGGGACTGGATGTAGGTCAAGTGGAAAGACCGAACCAGGATAAATTGCTGAGTTTTCTTCTCCCTATCTTTACTTTTCAGCTTGCTCTATTTTTACACGTTATTTTCTTTATACTGTGATATCTTCACTTACTTCACCTTGTGCAGAAAATTTTCAATCTTCCCAATTCACCCCCCCTCTTGGAAAGTCAGCCTTGCTAACACATACTCTTTCTAGGGCTCAAGTGGAGGAGATGAAAGCATGATTAGAGCAAATGAATGACAAAATCTTCCTATGGATACGGATCCATGGTGGTGCCGCCGTAGAGTTTGACGGAAACATGAATATTGTTGAATGAGTATTTCGACTTCTTGGATCACTTGACAAAACTAATTTCACTCCCTACCCCTCTCAATGTGCTAGCTAGAAACTTTCTATTATGTAGAAGTATGAAATTTTTCTGCTATTAGATTTGATGTTGTGCATTAGTGGAAATCGGATTTAATGAATGTCATTAAGCCCAATTTCGCAGCCTCCAATACTAAATCTCATAATGGCAGAAATGCGTGCTTATAAATGACAAAGAATCTAGCTCACATTCGAGAGAAGTTAGTTATATGTCAAAAGATCCATGAAGTCAAAATGCTCTTTTGGCAATATTTATGAAATCCTGGTGTGTGGCGTGTTGAGAGTTTGATTATTGATCACCACATGTTTTCTCACGATCTTAAGGCATAAGAAAAATGTTTTCCTTCGAATTTTTTGACCGATGCCTGTGCGTGATAAATTTTGTGAGAAACTGTTTTCTCACATATTTTGGTTTTGATTTCCCATAGATTGTGACTGTGGAAAAAAATCCCTGTTTTGGTGATGTATAATTTTATGGGCATTCACTTTTTTTTGGGGATAATTGGGTTTTGGAACCAAAAAATAAAGATATTTAATTTTTAGGATAAAGATGATTGTTTTGGGGTGAGAATAAAATTTTTTGAACTTAGATCTGATTTTTTTTAGAAAAAAATTAATTTAGTACCACAAACCTTCATTTTTTGGTCCCAAAACCCAATTTCCCTTTTTTTATTCATTCGATCCATATCAGCAATTTTTTTTTTACCAACATATCAGCAGTTTGGAATCTTTGAAATTCAAGATTATGAAGTTATAAGAGAATTTCAAAGATTCCAAACTGCTGAAATGTTGGTAAAAAATTAATTTTTATGGTTAGAATTTAATAATATTTTGTTAAACTGTTGATATGGAAAAAAATAATATAACTTCATAATCTTGAATTTCAATAGCAGCAATTATTTATAAGAGAATTCAATCAATTAATGTCCATCCAAAGGATGTGTATTGAATCTGGATGCGATACTCTTTTGTTTTCTCACAAGCAACCTGCGGGATAAGATAGGGATGAATTAATTGATTTAATAGAATAAATTAGAAAAACTTCTTTGTTTTTTCCTGGTGAACAAGGAAGGCTCAAAGCCCAACAGAAAAAAAAAAAAACAAAGTAATTAGAAGAACTTTTATTTTAGGTAATTGATTTTATGTCATTGTACTTTTGGATTCTAAATATAATTTTATCCAGTATCGTTAGTATATTTCAAGAGTATATAAATTCCTATTTATTTCTTCGATCAGTCAAAATTTGAGCTTCATCACAATGACAGATAACCTATTGATCGTTGCTCATTGGCAGCATCCAGACTCATCAACGTATTGATTTATCTGTCTTCGACATAATTTCAAACTAAAATTTTTGTCTTTCAGAATATATATTCAAATTCCACCACATTAGTTTGAAATATGACAACTAATACAAGAGAAGAGGTAATAAATATAAGCGTGATATATGAAATTCTAAAATCAAATTTTAAATAAGACAAGTAAGCCCATATAATAGGGCATGAAGGCCACATTAGCACAACAGAGGATTGTACTGCAGATTCTTGAATGAAAGTCATATCATTATGGATAAAAACTAATTCTTTGAACACGTAGAGTTCTTTGAATCTACCATCCATATGTTAAAGGAAACACCTTTTTTATCTGAGGACATTCTTTGGCTCTTGTCTTCTTTATAAACCATCCTACCCTTTGATTTTGTGTACCACTCAAAATGACTTCCATTACAAGTATATAAACCACCCCTTTCTACTCTTTTGCTAGAAACTCTCAAGTTTTTTTTTTTCTTGTAGGTAAGTTTTAGCTATGGCAGACTCAATTCCAAAACAGAAAGACAAAATTGGAGAGATTGTTAACGAGAAGAAGCCAGAGGATCGGGAAGCTAAGGATTAAGAAGAAGTTGTGGTGGGTTCAAAAGTGTGAGAGAGAGAGAGGGAGAGAGTGACAAAGTTGGAGAAGTGTATGGCTTTGGATATTCTTTTGTTTTATCGTAACATGTAGATAGAGCCCAGCGAAGCAGCCAGTAGGATGAGCCAGAGATATGGATGAACAAGAGGGCAATATATTTTGACAAGCCGTTGGTTTCAGAAGAATGATGTGACTGTTTTAATGAGAAAATGAATTTTTAATGCACGTTTGGATTATTTTTTTATAAAAAGTCTATTAGAATAATCATAATTTATAAAAATGAAATTTAGATAAAAGTAGAGAAATTTATCACAAATCTATTTGGATAAAAAAAATAATAATTGGAAACTATGGTTTGGTTTACCAAATGGTAAACCAAATAGGCCCTATGTTATTTGTTTGTTCAAAAGCTATGAATTTTTCACACCCCAAGATTGTGTCTGTTGTTTAGAAGGAAAATATGTATAAATCAAATTAAAAACAGAAAAAAAAAGAGAATGAAACTTAAAAGATAGATAGACAATTGAAAGATATTGTAGCTTATAAAATTTATGTGGCATGACATGCTCTTCAAATTTCAGTGTTTTATGAGGAAAAGGATCTCCTGAAGTATGATTTTTTTAAAGTTTTCTAAAGTTCCTAATAGTACTTTTTTCTCTTTGTTCCCTTTTTAAATAACTGCAATAATTGAATGTGTGTCTAAAAATAGAACGGTTGCTTTTTTTCTTTTTGTCCCTGACACGAAAAATAGAACACTTAAGGAACTTTAGGAAAATAACACTTAATTGGATTCTCGTTATTTTATGAGTAGATATATATATATATATATATAGAGGGAAAATGACATTTAAATACCAAAGTGAAGATGATTTCAGAATTCTCACAAAATTTGCTGAAATTATTAAGAGGTACCTGGATATGAAAAAGGAATTTTGCAATTGAAGTGAAATAACAAATTAATAGTCGACAACCAAATTCCAAAATCATTTACAAATAGTCATCGCCACTTGTAAATTCTTGATATTCATTGAACAAGGATTTTTTTTAACTTAACAACTGCTAATAAAGCTTTTTTCTTTTAAAAAAAATTAGCGTACTAGAAGTAAAATAAGACGTGCACGTGTTCATCCCTAAGGATGTGCATTGAATATGGATGTGTGTATGATTTGCATATTTTTTTTTCTCATAAAATATTGAGCCAAGCCAAGAAGCCAGTAAGATAAGATAGCGATGACTTATTTAACTTTATGGAACCAATTTAAAAACTTCTAATTTGAGTAATTGATTTTATATCATTGTATTTTCGGATGCTAGGTACAGTATTACCAAATAAATTGCTAGTATATTTTATGGGCACATGATCCATGAGTTTTTATTTATTTCTTCAATCAATTGAAATTTAAGAATTTTAGCATTATCACATGAGAAGTTACTTATATATTCATCATTGCTTGCAAGGCAATATTTGTACTCTTCAACATATATTTATTTGTCTTTGACTAAATTTCAATTTAAAATTTCTATCTTTTAGAATATGCAAGCCAATGTGCATTAAAAGCAAATTTTGATATAGACATGCCCATAAACTTAGGTATGAAGGCCACATGAACACAATAGACTGTTACCAGGATGAGAGCCACATCAACATAGCAGATAGGATTGTATTGTTTCCTGCATATGAAGGCTACATGAGCACAACATAGGATTATCCTATATTCTACATGGGACTTTCAGGCGACGTTGATCACGTCAATGAGAATTGTGTTTGAATCGTCCAGTCTTAATTTAGATGATTTAAATTTAAAATTTTTATTTTATTTTTTAAATGATAATATAAATTTTTTTCAAAAAGTGATAGTTATAAAATTATTTTTATTTTACAATTTTCATATAATAAAATAAAAATATGTTAAAAATATAATAATAAAATTAAATTAAATTTAGATTTTTCAATTTTAATTTATTCTTAACCATTTAGATTCATAATAAGCATTAGATGCTCTTCATTCTTATAAGTAGCCCAATGAATTTCCATTATGCACGAAGGCCACAGTAGTATAACTGAGGATCGTACTGTTTCCTGCATGAAGGCCATGCGCACAGAGCAGAATTGTACTGTTTCCCACAGTTATGCACAGTAGTCAGCAGATAAGATGGGAATATTCTTTGGAAAATGACTGATAAATATCATTGGAAGATAAAAATTCAAAAGCATCAATTTGCGTAATTTCAATTATATACTCAGTTACCCAATTAATCAAATTCTCGTTTTACCTCTAACTAAACTTACTAAGGTATTACTTGCAAATTAAATATATGAATGTCATTTGTAAATATTTGATGATCAGTTGCAAATCTATAAAAATTATTTGCAAATGGACTATCTGGTTGTATTTCATGTTCTGCGGCTTATTTTGCAACTGTTTTTCATAAATTTGTAATTGATTTGTGTATATTCGCAAGTGATACTTGTATATATCCATCCCCCAACTTTAGGGGTAAAAAGGAAATTTAATTTTAAAAAATATTTTTGATTAACTACTTGGTACCTAATTGGAATTATGCAAGCTCATGATGAGTTTTTGAATTTTTATCTCCCAAAGATATTTACCTGTGATTTTCCCATATTCTTTTGAACGTTGTTTGATTTAGATATTCTTTTGTTTTCTCATAAATTATAGATAGGGCCAACTAGCCGAGTAGTCAGTGGGATAAGATAGAGATAAATGGATTCATTTTGTGGTATATATTAAACGAACTTCTAATTTATATTGGTTTCATTCATTGGATTTTTGTATGCTAGATGTTGTTTTATCTACTAAAGTAGCCTCGTGTTCTTTTATATTATTTGAATGCACTGTTTATGACTTTTGAATATATAATATATCATGTTACTTCCTTCATTATGAGAAATATTTTCAACCTGTATTTTGTTTTAAAATATAAGAGATAAAATATTTTTGTTTGATAAATTAATGTATATATTTTCAATTCTGTCTTTAATTAAAGTAAATTTATTATCAAGAGGTATGGGTTAAAATATAATTAAGAGAGAATATTAAATAAGGGGCATTTGTGAAAAAAAAAATTCCTTTGTGATACATTTAAACTATTTGAAAATTTTCTTAATTTTGATAGTTTAGTTATTTGAACAGAGGGAACAAAAATTTTACTCCTTCCATTCCAAAATATTAAAAACATTTTTAACTTTTGTTCTAAAATGTAAGAAACAAATTATTTTTATTTGATAAACTAATGTATATTTTCAATTTTATCTTTAATTAAAATAAACTTATTATCACGAGATATGAGTTAAAGTATAATTAAGTGAGAACATTAAATTAAGGGTATCTGTGAACAAAAAAATTCCTTTTATGACATTTAAAATGTTTGACTAGGTTATTGATTTTAATAATTTAATTATTTATTTCTTATATTTTAAAAATAGAGTGTACTTTATAGTGATTATTAGCATATTTTGAACTCACAAGACTTCCTATTTCTTTCTTTAAATCAATCGAAAATTGAGCTTCATCACAATGAGAGGTTACTTATTGATAATTGCTAGCAACAACTGTACTCATCAACATACTGATCTATTTGTGTTTGACATTTAAAATATGACAGCTGACAGATGACTGTACAGTTTGCTGCATGAAGGTCCCGTATAGCACAGAGGAGAATCGCACCATTTCCAACGGAGTGAGCAACGTTTTCTTTGAAACCATCGTCCATTTGTCACTCAAAGGAAGCACCTTTTTAATCGCACGGCATTCCTTAGCTCTTGAATTCTTTACAAACCATCTTGCTCTCAGAATCTGAGTGCCACTCAAAACATCATCCATCACTAGCATAAGCCACTCTGTTCTCTTCCTCTCGATTTTTCTCTATAAACTCTCTAGTTTCCTTTCTTGCAGGTCCATTGAACATTGAGCTTTCCAAGCATATGCTCCACGGTGGAGCTGCTGTCTGTGAATCAACGTTTGACAGAAACATGATCTAACGAGCTATAATCCAATTCCAGACGTACGCCTTTCTATGGATTCCATGAATATTGTTGAAAGAGTCTTTTCAGCTTCTTGGATCACTCTTTATATTACTAACTTGAACACGATCCAGATACTTTCTATCATGTGAAAGTATGAATTTTTGCTGTTGAGGGATTTAATGTTCAAGATTCTCAGCTCAGGTTAATCTCGTTCAAGAACTATTCTTTCAGATGAGCTTCAGCTTTTGGAACACAGACTTTTTTAACCTATTGTTAACATGTTGGTGTTGCTCGAATTTTTTTATTCCATTTTTTTTCATATCTGAAGAAATTGAAGGTAAATTGTTATATTACCTGCTAAAAAAATTAGCTTCAACTTCTTTAGATAGGACAAACAAAATGGAAAAAGAAATTCGAGCAAAGCCAACATGTTTAGGTAAAACAAGTTTGTGTTCCACAATTAATGAAATTGAAGCACGGTTGAGTGAATAGTTCTTGAAAATGATTAAGTCTGAGTTCAAATTAAATCTTGGACTTTAAATCTCACAACAGCAAAAATCCATGCTTCTCCATGAAAGGAAGTTTCCAACTCGCATTCTAGATAAAAGTTATGTTAGATGATCCATGAAGTTGAAATGCTTTTCAACAATATTTGTGAAATCCATTGGTGTGCAATATTCGGAGTTGGATTATGAATCATCACATGTTTCGAATCCATGGTTGTTAGTATTTTTTCCGACGGCCGACAAATTATTTACACACTCCGCAATATTTGTACTCTTCAACTTATTAATGATATTTTATTGCTGTGCTGGTTCAGTTTGTCTTCATGAAATTGTAGAAAAACCATCAAAGCTGCTAAGAAATTAATGACAAAAAAAAGAAAGAAAGTTAGTGTGAAGACATAACCGAAAACTTCTTTGTGGCAAATGTTTGAACATCAAACCAATGTAGGTTTTAGAATGGGCTTTTTCAAAATATTAGTCTTATCAACAGTTTGGAATCTTTAAATATTAAAAAATTATAAAGTTCTTATTGTAGAATTTTTTTGCAGAAAAAGAATGAAAAAGGAAATTAGTACTATAAATCTTTCTTTTATTGCTTTTTTTAAAAAATAATTATAAATATTTTATAATAAGAAACTATATGTGTGATCTGAATCTCTTGTTTTCTTGTTGAGTTGGTTTTGGGTGGGATCTTCTTGTGCTACACAGATTTGAGGGGTTTGAGTCGGTAGTTATTTGGTGGTGCTCACCGAAGTTTCTAGCATTAGTTGCACTTTTAATGCCATTGATATCTTCTTTCCTTGCATGGAGGCTTTTGCGAAAGGATTTAAAATCTGCAGTTCGTGAGGCAATTCTGTTGACAAAAGGGATGGATCCATTGGGATGGTTCTATGAGCCTCCATCCCCTTTAATGTTGGTCTTTGTGTTTTTCTCTAGCGTGGTGGCGTTTTCTGACTCTTTGATTTCCAGTAAGTTGGTGGTTAGGATACTTGGTGTTGGTGCTGTTGTCAGCTCTTTTTGTTTCTATCTTTTAGAGCTAGGGTTTGGTGTATGTGTTTTTGGGCCTTGGGCTTTTTAACTGTTTGATTTGTGTTCTTCCTTTATTTTGTTTCTCCTTCTTTTGTACTCTGTTGTTTTTTTATTGTTATAATGTAACATGTTTTGTTCCGGCAAAAAAACAAAGTATCACAGAACTTGTGTACACATGCCTCCAAGTCAAAGTTGTCTAATTACACATTCAAGACTTTTTTTTGGTAAATTCAAAACTTTAATTTAGATCTAGCTCAATAATCTCTTTGTACTATATATATATATATATATATATATGAAGTGTGTGATAGTGCGTACAAGTGAGTGAGAGAACGAATCTGTGAGAACCGGAGTATTGGGACCTGTTTGATTTATATTTCTAGAATAGTTTTTTTATTTTTAAAAACAAAACAAACAGAAAAACTTTTTGGATAAACTTATTTTTTATAAACTGTTCTGAAAAATAGAAAAATAAAATAACAGAAAACGCAGAATATCTTTAAGATGTGCTGCAGTTTTTATTCTGGAAAATACAAGAAAATGCAAAAAATAACTACCTTATTAATAATAAAGTTATAAATTTTGAATAATTCATTTAATACTTACTAGTTATGATTTTGATAATAATTATTCAAACAGATTTTTTTTATTTTCTTATTTTCAAAACTTATTCTAAAAAATAGTTTTTCAAAACTATTTTGAGAATAATAAAATAGAGAATATTATCTTACCCTTGTATTCTTAGGTATTCTTGTCTTATAAAATATAGACAGAACCTAGGAATGCAGGCAGCTAGCAGTCCAACATGTTTTTTTGGCCCAAGGCACAAAGTCCAATTTAATTTTTATTCATGAGATTTTTTTAAATGAATTTTAATATTTTAAAATCAGATTAAACGTACAGTTTAATTTTTTCAATTCTTTAAAATTAAATATTACAATTTTATTTTAAATAAATCATAAGACAAAATAATATCAATTCTATAACTATCAACTTAATAAAAATTATTTGATTTACAAAATATTAAATAAAATAATGAAATCCAGTCCGATCATTCATTGTTATCTGGACAACTATCATCTAAATGAGACACTCACAATGTTTATCTCTGAGGGTGTCCATATTCAATATGAATGCATACATGATTAATATATTCTTGTTTTATCTTAAAATTTAGATAGAGCCAAGCCAAGTAGCCAGGATAACATAGCGATGAATTAAATGATATTATTAAAGAAATTAAATTTAATTACTTCTAATTTAAGTAATTGATTTTTTGTCATTGTGTTTTTGAATGCTAGATGTAGTTTTATTTAATAAGCTAAACATGTCTTTTATGTATTGCATGAATTTGAATCAAACAGTACATGACTCATTAATAATATAATTTACTATAAATTTTACTTCTATATTGATATTGGCCATGGCCGTGTTTGCTATAAGGCAATTAACCAAGGTGGTTGCCTTAGGCCCCTCCATAAACAGATTTATGTCCCTCTCATGTATATATTTTGATCATAATTATCATGGTTTGTGCTATATAATTAATAGAAAATGACATTATAAAGAAAATATTGTTAATAATGAAATTACACGTTCATCCACATAAAGTTTCCTTTTGTATTGAATATTTTCTATACATATTAAATCAATCAATTTCTTCCATTGAGAGCTGATTTGAACACTTTTTAGATTATGAAACCATTTTTTATTTTTTATTTTATTGCAAAAATTTTAAAACTTCAGATTAGGATGAATTGAAAAAATTTTGTATTAATATTGAAAACCTTTTGAGTTCTAATGAATATTGTGAGTAATGGTCTTGATTTGGTTTCAAATTTTATTACAAAAATTTTTATAACTAATTTTACAGGTCAGAAAGCTGGAAAAATTATATGTAAATTAATAAATTATATTATATTAGGCCTCTCCTATAATATTACCTCAGGCCCTGAAACTTGTTGACGCCTGATATTGAGTGTTAGTATATTTGAAGTATAGAAAATTTTCTGACCAATTGAAATTTGAGCTTCATTGCAATGGAAGGTTACTTATTTATCATTGCTTACCTGGACCCAACTGTACTCAACAAGATATTGATTTATTTGTGATGGACTAATTATTCTCAAACTAAAATTTTGATCTTTTAAAATATTCAAAATCCTCTTGACAGCTAAAACATGTGAAGAGGTGGTACATAAGCAAATGATAGTAAGCAAAACCAATGCGTATAAAAATCAATTATTTATTAAGACAACTAAGCCCATAATTAAAATAGGGCAGAATAGTAGAGAATTGTGCATGGAGGACAGATCAGCATAACAGAGTAATCATGTACTGTTTCCTGCGTGAAGGCCACATCAGCTTAACTGATGATGGTACTATTTCTCATAGAGAGAAGACGTTTGCTTTGAATCCACCATCCATCTGTCACTAAATGCAAGCACCATTTTAATCGTACGGCGGGCTTGAGCTCTTGTATTCTTTATAAGCCATCTCATCCTTTGATTCAGAGTGCCTCTCAAAACAGCTTCCATCACATTCCTACACCACTCACATCTCTTCTCCTATTCTCAAGTATGTTTTTTCTTGTTGCCAATTTTAACCATGGCAGACTCGATTCCGAAAGAAAAAGGCGAAATCATCAAGTTCATTGGTGAGAAGAAGCCAACAGGGAGCTGCTGAGGATTAAGGGGAAGGAGATGGAGAAGAAGCTTTGGTGGAAATTAACATGATCTGATGATTTGGTGAATATTGTTGTGTGAGCATTTTGACTTCTTGGATCTCTTGACATGACTAGCTTTTTTCTCAAATGTGTGTTAGATATATACTTTCTGTCATGTAGAAATATGATTCTCTGCTGTTATGAGACTTGGTGTTGCAGGATTTTGATCTCAGACTTAATGATGTTTGATTAAGAACCTTTGACTATGTCCCTTAGCTTTGTTAATTGAAGAATGGTGATTAATCTTACGGTTACCATTTTTGTATTGCTTGAATTTCCTTCCCCGATTTGCTTTTCTAATCTAAAGAAATTAGAACTAAATTATGTTACATTCCCCAACGAGCATTCAACTCAACAAATCGTTGTATTCCTATCTAAGATTAATCCAGAACTAAATTATGTTTACAGCCAATGATTTGTTAGTTGAATGCCCGTGGGGAATATAACATAATTTAGTTCTAATTTCTTTAGATTAGAAACGTGAATTGAAGAAGGAAATTCATTCAATCTCAACATGTTAATAGTGAAATTAATCAGTAAGTTCTTCAATTAAGAAGCTAGGGGCATTGTCAAAGGTTCTTGAAGGTCATTAAATCGTGATTCACGATCTTGAAACATCCAATCTTACAATAGCAGAAATCCATACTTCTACATAATATATAGAAAGTATCCATATCACATTTGATAAAATAGTTAGTTATATGTTAGATGATCCGCAAAGTTGAAATGCTCTTTCAACGATATTTATCAAATCCTTTTGGGGTGCGGCGTCTGGAGTGGGATTAGATATAGACGTACAGATTCTTTTAATGGGAGTGAAGTTGTATTGTAACATAATAATGTGTGTATCTGTCTATTATTATAGAGTTACTTGCTTTCTAAATTTTACAAAATAATTTAGACTAAAAAAATTTTAAAACAAAATTCCTACAAGCTTTTAATTGCATTCGTAGAGGAAGCGCAATAACTATTGCAATTATCTTGGCTTATGTAAACCACCCATACGGAACCATACTCCCCTGAAGGCTGGAGCTGGTATCCAATCTGCACCATGGTTCATAAGTGAAGGAATGTGCACAGTTGGAAGATATGCACCATGATCTGTTTCTTATTTGGATTGTTCGAACAAGATTTTCACGGCCAAGTGATTATAGATTATAGATTATATTGGGCCACGCCAAGCAATTGATTTTAATTATTCACTGTATTTTTGTATGCTAGATGTTGTTTTATCTAATGAAGAAGACTCATTTTCTTGTATATTGTATGGAGTTTGATATGTGTCACATTATTTGTAGCTTCTAAATAATATAGTTTGCTATAATTAAACTTTATATTTTATATTAATTGCTAGTATGTTTTTTGGTCACAAATTCCTATTTCCTTCTCTGATCAATTGAAAATTGAGCTTCATCTCAATGAGAGGTTACTACTTAGTAATTGATAATTGCTTAGCTAGCAACAGCTGTACTCATCAACCCGTACTGATCTAGTGTTTGCCTTAATTTCAAACCAAAATTTTTATCTTTTAAAACATTCAAATTGCTCCATTAATTTAAAATATGACAGATAATGCAAGAGAAGAGGTAATATATAATTACAAAATATGAAGCAAACTAACACAAATAAAAGCAAATTTTTAGTACGACAAGTAAACCCATAAAATTGGGCATGAAGGCCACATTGGTACTACGCGGGATTGTATTGTATTCTGCATGATGGCCACGTCAGCACAATAGAGGATTGTAATGTTCGTTGCATGAAGGCCATATTCACACCGTCTCCAACAGAGAGACGACATTTACTTTGAATATCTGTCACATCTTCCATTCTTTTATCTTTTTCAGGAATATAAATTTAACTTAGTTAAAAAACTCAATTTTTAGAAAACTCCAACTCAACTTAAATATAAAATTGTAAAACTATTTTGTACTTTTATCCACTTGTGCAACAATTTTAAAAAATTTATAACTAATTTCTCAAAAATCATTTTATAGTGGTTCAAATCTTTAAAAATAGCTTATATTTTGAATTTTATGGGAAAAATAAGAAACAAAACTTCCATCATGTGAAATCATATAGTTTATTCTAAAAATTTTACTATTTAAAATTCACTCCCGTAAACTGTCCAGTTTCACAACCTCAATTTTGATGTGTCATTTCTTCTCACATGCGGAGTCAAAATGTTTAAGCTTTAAATTATAAGAAAGCTCTGTCTGTCTAGTTTCAAAACATATAAACTTTTCACAAGGATATTATTACTATTGAACTAGAGATTTGTTTAAAGCACTAGTATACCATATTGCTTCTATATTTGTACCAATTTTTAGAAATATTCATTTCTATTGTTGTATAAATTCAATTTACATTCATATAGTACTAAATGGAAGCTAACACATAAAGGTACATAGAAACATAGCCTACTAAATTTTTTAGGCAATAATGTGAATTTATACAAATTAATGAAGTACAAACAGTTACATCAATATAGAAATTGTTCCTAAACAATCATTTCTTAATAAAACAGTTTCTAAACCAGCCTTCTACCCATAATTCTTCTTGGTTTAAACTCCTGCTTTTGGGAAAGCTTATTCTTAGCATTTGGAATCTTAGGGGGTGAGATGAAGCATCTCAGAAGCAACATTGTACATGCAGTTATATTATTATATTAACTTCGAAAACATTTTATAATTTTTGCAAAATAGTCAGATAAAATCCATGTTACTTTTTAAAATATTAGCATAATTTCATCATAACATAAATAGGATATCCTAATAAATAGTTAAAACATGCCAATCATTCATAAATATATATAATTTTTAACATAGAAATTTTGCAATAATATAAGAGTAGTACAAGTTACTACCTCAGAGTTTTAACTTTTTTTTTTTAATATTTGCCTTAATCTACACTTCATTTCCTAACTTTGCTTTGATTCCTTGCTTCAATTTCTTTCTTTCTTTCTCCTAAAGTTTTCCCTTCCTTCTTTTTCCTCTTCCCTTTTATTCCTTCTTTCTTTCTTTCTTTTCTTCTTTCTCTCTTCCTCCCTCTCTCTTCCTCACGTTAATTGTGAGGATTGAAGGGGGTGGAAGGTGCTTTATAAAGGCCTTTGAAAACTTGACTACCAAGTTGCTTCTCCTTGCCTTCCAAGTTGTCTTCCTTCCCTTCCAAGTTCATGGCATCATTCTCATTATATCACACTTATGGCATCATCTTATGACATCATCATGTCTAATTATGACATCATAAATAGCATACTAAAATCCTATTTTTGCCCCTTCAAGTCCAGTTAGGAGAGAGACTAGAGAGAGAGACATTTTCTTTTCTAAAACATTCTTTAGGCATGTCTAGAGAAAATTAGAGAGAAAAACTTTCCTTTGAACGAAAATGTTTTTACATGATCTGTATACATACTTTTCCTTTGATTTTACATTCCGGAGTTTTTTTCATTTTGGTATCTCAATATTTTTCCATATTAATTTTGAAATTATTCAAGGACCAAACATATTTCTTTCTAGGGACCTTAGAAAACTTAATTCCAATTAAAGACCCAATCTCTTCCTTGCCCAATTACATCTCTATGCATAATAATCTAGTCATAAAAATTTGGGATGTCACAATATCCATTGTTCATTTGTCATTCAAAGGAAGTAACCTTTTAATCACACGGCATGCTTTAGCTCTTGAATTGTTTATATACTATATATCCTGCCCTCTATAAATTAACTCTAGTTTTCTTTCTATTTTTAGCAGGTCCTTACAGCCATGACAGACCTAATTCCAAAACAAAGTTGAACTCAGAAAGATGGAAGATGAGAAGAAGCCAACGATGGAGTTGAGGATGGAAAGGAAAGAGATAGAGCGGAAGCTATGGTGGGCTACACCATTTGATACTCTTTCTAGAGCTCAGTTGGAGGAGATGAAAGTGCGACTAGAGCAACTGAACATTGAACTTTCCATGCGTATCCAATTCAATTGATGAAAAGTTTAATTGAGACACCTTTGATCAAAACATTGACTAAAAAAGAAAAAACATTGATCAAAACTAACAATTTATGAAAAAGGATTTTAGATATTTGTCTGTTTTTAACTTCAAATCCATCACTAATCAATAGAGACATGAAAAGGATAGAATTAGGTTCAAAAGTTTGTTGAGTGTGTACGAGGACTAAGATAGAGCCTAGAATATATAACTATTAGGATAAGACAAAGTCCAATATATAAATATTTCATGACCCGTTCTATTTATTTTAATATTTTAAATTAGATTAAATAGTTCAAGTTTTTCAAATTCTTAAATAAAGCATATGCAAAATAATATCAATTTTATTACTGTCAACCAATAAAAAATATTTTAACTTAAAAAATATAAAAATAAAATAATATCATTTGGTTCTTCCATTTTTCATCCGGACAATATATTGTAACACCTTATTCCAATAAACCTCTTGACTTAACCAAACGCTTCAAAAACCAACGAAACACAGCTCAAACATCTCATATTTACCTTCCAAAACATCAAAGCAATGAAAAAAGCCACAAAACACCTCGAGAAACACCAGAACAACCTGAACAGTGTGCAGAGTTGCGGCCACTACAGTACCACCACGGCTCTAGTTCTCTTAGATTCACTGGCGTCGCAGCCTCCCCTTATTGATGCTATATCAGTAAAATTCAACTTTCGGGGCGAACTTCTGACTCACATAACTTTATACTCCGACCTCCAATTAACCTTATTCCAACTTCTACAAGTCAATCTTGTCACAATCTAACCATAGACACCACATTCACCTCAATTCATCTCCGTATGGAGATTTTGGACATTTAACACCGTTTTGACCACTTTTTGACCAAAACTCATCATTAACCACTTCCAATTGCCACCAAAGGACACAGGTCCTAATCCACTTAACTAATTTGTCCAAAGAGATTTCACTTCAAAGAAACCACTCCTCTAAGATTTGATCTCATTGAACCCTAAATTGACATAATGGGCTATTGACCCCAAAAATCACATACTTGGCCTAAAACTCCCTTTGAGCTCACATACACTACCACACTGCCTCAACAACACTTCTTACCATGCATGCATCACAAAACATCACATCCAACATCATTCCACATCAATATCATTGACATCATTACATTCATTAGAATTCTCATGTCAATTACACTTGTATTATCCTACATAGCACAACATACATAGATACTACACACATACACTACATAGACTTGGTATTCTCATGTCTGATACTCTACTCCCTTACCTTCTCTGAACTAGTGCCAAAACTTTCACCTGAAATGTTAGTTCATGGGAAAGGGGTGAGAGACAAAGTCTCAGTAACTGAGGGTAACCACACACATATTTATACATAACTTATACAATCTTATGAATGCAATATGAAATGGAATGAATGTCTCTCTAGCACACAGCTAGAACCATGAGCTATCATCATAATAGGGCATTTCGTATAGGTAATTCCCTTCTAATAGTCAGTAAAGACTGATTCCAGGACATCACCAAACTCACCTCCCATTAGTGCACATGGCTGAAGGTAACACTAATGTTTGGATCATGGTTCTCCTTCCCCTTTCCTACCACGAATTGGTAGTAATTTAGGGAAGATGCAGTCCCCTGCGCGCCTTTCCCTCCTAGCCATAGAAGGTGATTTAGCGGCAGGGATCTCATCGTTATCCTCGCTTATCATATATCATATCACCATCACCACCCAATCGCCGTATACCTCAAAATGTCATGTGGTGATGCTCATATTATATCATCATGTTATCATCTTCATTATCTCAATGTCATGCTATGCATCATGTAATGTCACATCATCATTTCTAATCATCATCCTTTATATGTCTAGCTGTGTGCATACCACAATATATAGAAAAATCATACACAAACATACACCAATATCGTGGTATGAACAGAAACATGCATATATACACATATATATATACTTACATGTAATACATACCATACAAATCATACAAACACTCGGTTACCTCTAGTTGTTAATACCACATGCACGCGTAATTCCATGAGCTCTTGGGTTGTTTAACACCATTGGTATCCTTTTCGGTCAACTAAACATTCTCTACAACATCATAATGCCCAAATTAACATACAATACAAATATTCAAATTCCATAGTTCAACTATGTAGACCTAACCCAAGGTTCCAATACCATTTTCATGCACCATTGAACTCCTAAAAACCATTCAAACTTTACTAAACCACATAGACTTCGGATTCCCAAATGCCTCAACCGAAAATAACCTAAGGTTAAGCTTAAATCAAGTATACTCCTTCTAAAACTCACACCCAAGGATCATAAACACTAAATCACACCTCATTAATCACATTTCATCCATTTTAATTGGTGGAATTTGGACAAAACCAAAAATCCCAACATATACTCGAAAAATCCCAACTCTAAACCGAAGAAAATGGAAAAGGAGGAGTAGGGATCACTTACCAATAATTATCCAAACTCCAAGAGGCCAAAAATCACTCCCAAAGCCAGAAACTTCGAACCCTAGCACTGCTCCTTCTTTCTCCCTCCATTTCCTTTTGTTTGTTCGTCTGAAATGTTTCTGGTTTATACCAGATTTCCTCCACTCATTGTGACCCCAGAAAAGCCTGCCGCAGCATGGAGCTTCTCGGCCTAAAAATTTTGAGCCAAAATACAGCTCTCACCACGGCGGTCTAGCCCTGTGCCACAACGTGTAGTTTATTTTCTTCCACTTTAATTCTTTCCTCCAATATGGTCCTCCAGTTCTATACACAATGCCAATTACACTTAGTTAGCTAGAACTACACCAAAAATGGAATTTTTTTTTGCTATTGTTTTAGTCTTTATTGGCGGTTTAAAACCGTCAACTATTTGAACGCCGAGATAAGAGGTAACTTTTGTTGGCCGTAATTAACTGCCAACAAAAGGTAAATTTTTTATTTAAAAAAATACTCTTTCTTTGCTGTTATTTGAAACAACCACCAACAAAGGGTAATTTATTTTTTTTTAAAAGTAATCACAACTACAATCATCCTTAATAAGTAATCCAGAATCATCCAAAGGTAAAACAAAAAATGTACAACATAAATCATCAATAGATCTAATTGAAATTTTACATAACCACACTACAACAAAAAAATCAAAATCTTAAAGAAGAAAAAGAAAAAATTTTGCCACATAATCAATATTTATACCTTAAGTCATAAAAAATTACAAGCATTAAAAATTTCTTCCATCTTCAAGATTCATTTTCTTGCATTAGAGCCAAGATGAGATGAGAGAGAATGAAGTCATCAATGAAGGTAGACACAGACACTGTAGTCAGCAATGAAGGCAGTGGACAAAGTCACCAATGAAGAAGAAGCTTGTAATCTGTTGGTGCCAAGATGAGATGTGGACCATGCTTCAAGATTTGTACAAGATCTGGACCAAGTTTTGAAAATCTTGACTGAGGGAGAAGAGAATAGAAGAAAATAAAAAGGGAGAGAATGATAAAATTTGATTGAAAGAGTAAGAATGACGATTTGAATCTGATGAAAGAGGAAGAAGACATGTAAGGGGAAAAGAACTTGCAGATCAAAGAAGAAAGAGATTTGGTGTGGAGAGAGAAAGAGAGGGAAGGAAAGTGATTAGGTGTGAAGAGAGGAAAAATTCAAAAATATGAAAGTGATGGAGTTTGATGCGTAACATGAAAATTATGAGTGCGTGTAGAAAGAGATGTGTTAAGGAAAAAGATGGAAAGAAAGGAAGGCCGTTAGATCTTTTTTATCAATGGTTATAAATATTGATCTGTGGCTTGCGTACTGATCCGTGCCTTGTGTAGTTTTTTTTAAAATAAGGCTGTAAAAACTTTTCTTGGCGGTTATTTGGCGAACCGCAAAAAAAAGCCTCTGTATCATTTTTGTTGGCGGTTCTCCAAATAATCATCAAGAAAATGCCAGACTTTTATTAGCAGTTATTTCTAGAACCGCCAACAAAAATTATGCAAGGCTTTTCTTTGCGGTTCGCCAAATAACCGCCAAGAAAAGTCTTCACGTTATTTTTATTGACGTTTTCCCCTATAACCACTAACTATTAAGCGCTAAGAAATGTTATTTTTTGTGTAGTGTAAGGACTAAGTTAAGGACAATGGAATGAAGGTTCTTACATATATCATCCTGAGGGCACACGCACAATGCTTATCTGTATGAATGAGCATTGAATATGTATGCATGCATGATTTGGATATTCCTTTTTCTCATAAAATATAGATAGAGCCAAGCCCAGCAGTGAGTAGGATAAGATAGGGATGAATTAATTGATTCTGTGAAAGAATTTAAATTTACTTCTAATTTAAGTAATTAATTTTAAGTCATTGGATTTTTGGATACTAGATGTATTTTTATAATAAACTAGACTCATTTTTCCAATATTGCACCTAGTTTGACCCGCATAGTCCGTGGCTTTTGAATGGCATGACTTTGTAAAAAATTTATATTTTATATTGATTGTTACCATATTTCAAAGGTATAAATTTTTTTATATTTTTTTTTACCAATTGAAATTTGGGATTCAATACAATTAAAAGTAAGTTATTCATCATTGCTTACCTGGAACCAACTGTGCTCAACAACTATGTGGTTTATTTTTGTTGAGCTAAATTTGAAACTAAAATTTTTATCATTCAAAAAGTTCAAACGATCCACATTAATTTAAAATATGACAACTAAAACAAGAAAAAAGGCAGTATATAAGTGAAGTACATATATGAAGCAAACCAAAACGTATAAAAAAAACAATTTTTAATTAAGAAAAGTAAGCCCATAAAATCGGGCATGAAGGCCAGATCAGCACAGCAGAAGATTGGATGGTTTCCTGCATGATGGCCACATCAACACACAGCAGAGGAATGTAGTGTTTTCAGCATGAAGGCCACATCAGCACAGTAGAGGATCGTACTGTTTCCGACAGAGAGAAGATGTTTACTTTGAATCCACCATCCATCTGTCACTCAAAGCAAACACCCTTTTAATCGTACGGCCTTCTTGAGCTCTCGTATTCCTTATAAACCATCCTACCCTCTGATTTAGAGTGTCACTCAGAGCAGCTTCAAGGCAAGCCTGAACCACTCTTTTATCTTCTCCTATTCTCTTGACATAATAGATACTTTCTGTCATGTGGAAGTATGAATTTCTGTTCTGGTGAGATTTGATGGTGCAGGATCTTGAACTCAGACTTAATGATGTTCAAGAACCTTTGACTATGTACCTAAGCTTCGTTTGTTGAAGAACGCTGTTTAATTTTACTGTTACCATGTTTGTGTTGCTTGAATTTCCTTCCCTGATTTGTTTTTCTAATCTAAAGAAATTAGAACTAAATTATGTTGTTGGTGTTGGAGATAATATCTCACCTGCCGGACTGATTCCAAGTGGTATGAATCATCTTCGATCTTACGTCCTGATAGAGTTTCTCCTTGGGAATCGGTCCAGTAAAACATGGCAGGTTGTCTACACCGATAATGAAGATGATGTGAAGATGGTGAGGAAAATCTTCATTTACACTGCTGAGGAGGTGAAGAAGCTTTGTCCGAAAACACTTGTTCGATTGGTGAAGAAGCTAAAACAGGCAAGCCAGATTCTGAAGCAGCAGTAAATACTGAAGATGCTCTTTCAACAATATTCATTAAATCCATTGATGTATGATGTTTGGAGTTGGATTATGAATCATTACATGTTTCAAATCCAAGCTTGCAAGTATATTTTCAAGGTTGTAGAAATGTTTATTCATTTGATTAATTGGAATTCCAGCTTGACAATGAGATGTCACTCGTCATTATATGTACATGCGGAGACAAGGAATTCATCAACACAATGATATCTTATTGCTGTCTTGCTTCAGTTGATCTTCATGAAATTGTGTAAAATTGAACGAAGAAGCTAAGAAAATTCACAACAGCAAAAATTAAAGTACATGCATAACTGAAAACTTGTTTGTTGTAGAAATGTTTGAATATCTCTAATAGGTATATATTAGAATTTTTTTTATTCCTTCAATCATATCAACTGCTGTTTGGAATCTTTAAAGTTCAAAAACTATAGAAGTATTGTAGATTGTTTTGCTGAAAAAATGAATTACAAAAAAAAAAAGTGATATAAAACTTTCATTTATTGCGATTTTTAATTAATAAAAAAATTTATGATAACAACCTTCATGAAATTATTGTTACTTATCGTATCAATGGATAATATATTAAAGCTGTTTTTTTTTGGCATTAATCTAAGAACAATAAGAGCTCTTTGTCAAATTGTCTCACAACCTAATTTTATGTCAAAGTCGTTATCTAATTTCACATTTTAGACTCTTGGCTTATCTCAGCAATCTCTATGTACTATATCCAATTCAATTGATGAAAAGTTCACTTGAAACAACCTAGCTTGATCAAAACTAACAAATTATAGAGGATTAGTTTCTCTTAAGTAAATTGCAGGTTCATTTAGATCACCTCCTTAAGTACTTTACCCTGAAAACTAAAGTGCAGTATTGCATGATCGATCAAAACATTTTGAACTTACTGCATAGTCCGGATTTTGAGCAGGTTTCTGATGTCCTAACTAAGCCACAGTCGTGTTCTTAAGAAGTCTATATTGTGTTAACTGTACAAATGGCGATCTGATCCTTGATATTAGACGCGTGTGTTGAAATAAAAATAATGCAGAGTAATTCATTTTTCTTTCTTTGTTCTTCCCCCTGACTCATCTAAGAAGGAAAGTAACCATGTGTTTTTAATACCAATTAAAATTAATGACAATGTTTTCTTCTTGTGTATGCATATCTCTTCAAAATTCAAATGCTGAAGTTCAATCAATGACTATAATTAATGTGTCAGCTCAATTGATCGATGAATATAATTTGTTCCTTATTGATCATTGCTTGCCTAGCAACATCTTATCAACGTATTGATTTATTTGGCTGGCTTTAATACAAACTAAAACTTCTATCTTGAAGAATATTGGAAATCCTCCACATTAGTTTCAAATATGACAGCTAACATAAGAAAAGAAGTCATATATAAGTTTAGTATATGGAGCTAGCAGACCAATGCAAAATAAATAAATAAATAAATTTTAATTAAGACAAGAAGGCTATAGAATTGGGCATGAAGGCCCCATCAGCATGGCACAAGATTGTATTGCATGTTTTCTTCATGAAGCCCATGCCACATCAGCATAGCAGAGGATTGTATTATTTTTCTGCATGAAGGCCACATTAGCACAAAGGATAATCTCACCTTTTTCCTAATGATGCACTTTTCACTTGGATTGTCCAAATTTTTTAATTTTTTAAAATTAAATTTTAATAGTTTTATTTTAAATGGGGCAGAATATAAAAATAATATCAATAATTCATAGCTATCAACTTATGGGAAAAAAAATAATATTTTGACTTAATAAATACAAAAATAAAGTAATGAAATTTGAACCACTCATTATTTTTCACTGGTCGAAATGAGACATGCATAGTAATCATCCCTAAAGGATGTGCAATAAATCTAACATTGTATGATTTGGATATTCCACCCTCCACTTCTCGCTTTGCTGCATAATGCTGATGCGCAAAGAGAGAAGAGAGATGGGGTTGGGTGAGGCCCCCCACATGGACCCCACTCCACCCCATATTTCTTTCTCGCTCTGCACAACGGAAAATTAAGTTCAAATATTCCATTACTTGCTCATAAAATATGGATAAAGCCGTAGGCCAAGTACAATTAGTAACTAGGATAATTAAGATGGGGATGAAATAATTGATTTTAGCCGATGCCAGCGTGCCAAAATGGCACCAAGCGCCTCCCTTAAATGGGAGGTTGTGGGTTGGATCCCAAGTGGGAATGATGGGTATATGAGTTCTTTTTATGTGGGGAAAAGATATGGATATTTGTGATTTGTAATTGTCTCTTATCACAAATAAATAAATGAATAATTGATTTTATGGAAGAAATTAAACAAGTTTATAATTCATAAGTAAATGATTTTATTCTGGCTTTTTGTAGGATGTCGGTTCTTCTAGTAAAGTAGGCTCGCTTTTCATATATTTTAAAGTATAAGGTGAGCTACATGACCAATTATATTTTAAAGTATAAAATGAGTTACACTATTTATAACTTCTATATAAAATGACCAGCTATAAATTTTATAGTTTATATTGATTGCTAATAAATGTTGTAGCAGACCTTACCTTCTTGATGGTAAACTTACATTTTCACAATTAAGCTCCAAATCCTAAATCAACCATATATCAAATTAGTGCAATATCAATTCACAAAAATTTCAAAATACTCATGAAGCTCACATATTCATCCTCGCAACATCCAATCTCATAAAATCAATCAGATTAGCACATAATATGTAATAAAATCATAATGATGACTTCCGATTAATTATTCTTAAATCCATGTTAAATAATAAGAAATATTGGGAGTCATCAACATCCCTATTAATGGGTATGAGATCCTTTTATTACATTAAGAGCAATAACTATTCACATTGTGTTAAAGTATCTCAGTACTTAATTATAGCTTAAAGTCAATAGCTTTATTTAATTTCTCATTTATGGTTTTTGATTTATCTGCAGAATCCTTGTGTATGATCCAATGCAATTGATGAAAAGTTTAATTGAAACAACGGTGATCAAAACCATCATAGTATAAGAGGTTTTGATTTTCTGGAGGAGCTTTAGATTTAAGTTTTTCAAATATTTATCAATTTATATCTTCTGTTTGCCAGACTTATTCAGAAGCTTCCAAAATGTAATGATGGGATAAGAATATGTAACTTCTTTTCTGATTAATTAAAAAAAAAAAGAAATAGATGAAATTTAGCTCAAAGGTGCATATGTGAGAGAGACACACACAGAAAGAGTCAGGAAAAGTGAAAGAAAAAAAAAACAGTGCAAAATTGGGTTTCGGTTAAAAAAATCAAATTATTTTATTTTTGTCACTAAAATTGGTGTTGATACCAAGTGAGAATGGAATATTTTTAAGTGAGAATCGAATTTTTTGGTACTATCGAAGAGAATTGAATATTTCCAAAGAAGAATCACATTTTTTCCAACTATTTTGGTACCAAAAACCAAATATTTTGATTTTTTGGTACCAAAAACCAGTTTTCAAAGAAAATAAGAATGACTTGGATATTCTTTCGTTTTTTTCTGTGTTTATGTCTTTCTCTTTAAAGTTCAAATGCTGAAGTTCAGTGAATGAATCTAATGTGTTGATTCAATTGTTCTTTTTTATAAAAATATCGAAGAAGCTTAAAAATTTAAAAATTAGACAGGTGACATAATTGAAAATTTGTTAATTTGTTCATAAATTGAAGAACAAAAAATTAGAATTTATGATTAATATATATATTCAGACGTTTGAAGTGCATACTAAAATATTTATGAGAATAAGCTTTAAAGTTCTAATTCAGTCATAAGAGCTGGGATTCCTTAAAGTTAAAAAAGTATGAAGTTATGGTAGATTTCAAAGACACAAAAAAAAGTGAGGGACAAAAAGAATTATATATATATTTAGTCACTCTCTTTAAATTTTTTTTTTTAAAAAAGAAAGCGTATGATAAAAAGTTCTAAAAAAATTTCTTACATCCCAATTAATGAGTATTAAATCCTCTTATTGCTATAAGAGCAATAACTATTCTTATTGGGTTAAAGTATAACATGACTTAATTATAGCTTCAAGTCAATAGTTTTATTTAATTTCACATTTAATATTTTTTTATTTACTCTCTCCAGTCTGTTTTATAAGATATTTTGTGTGACAAGTTTTAGTTAAAAATATATATAAAGCATTAGATATTTTTTCTCATTTTATCCTTATTTTTAATTCTTTCATACTCCTTATTTATAATTCTACAATAATAATATAATTGGGTATTTAATAAAAAAAATAGAAAATATGGGCACTTTTCACATTAATTTCAGATAAAATAAATAATTTTTTTAATATACATATAATTGATACAAAATGTGCTTATAATATGGACAATAAGGAGTATATGGAAAATTCCAGTGTATGTTCCAATTCAATTGATGAAAAGTTTAATTGAAACAACGCTGATCAGAACCAACAAAGCACAAGAGGTTTTGGTTTTCTAGTTGCGCTGGAGATTTAAGTTTTTCAAATATTTATCAGTTAATATAACTTCTGTTTGTCAGATTTATTCAGAAGCATCCAAAATGTCATGATGGGATAAGAATATGTAACTTCTTTTCTGATTAATAGAAAAAAGAAACAGATGAAATTCAGCTCAAAGAGTGGGTGTGAGAAAGAGAGACGCAGAGAAAGTCAGGAAAAGTGAAAGAAAATATGAATGGCTTGGATATTCTTTTGTTTCTTTCACAAAAATAATGGATAGAGTCATTAGGATAAGATAGAGATGAAATTATGAACAAAAAATCCAATATATTCTGACAAGCCACTGGTTTCAGACTTTCAGGAGAAAGATGTGAGACAGAAGAGGTAGTATATATCCGAGTGTAGTAAATGAAGCTGAAAATGACAATGAAAAGAATTTTCTTAATTAAGCGATACATATATAAAGGCCAAAGTGTGGCATCAAAAGAGGATTATTTTGCTCCCTCCATGGCCAACATGTTTCTTCTGAATCCACCTTCAACATGTCACTTAAAGGAATCATTCTTTTCAATCGTACGGCCTTCAATAGCTCTTGCATTCTTTATAAACCATCCCATCCTTGAGTCTTGATCGTGCAACTCAAAACAGCTTCATTCTCAAGCATAAACCGCCATCTTCTCTTCTCCTCTTTCTCTGTATCTCTCAAGTTTTCTTTCTTGCAGTTCAATCCTAACCATGGCACAGCCGATCCCACCGAAGAAAACGAGAGGACAGCAGAGAATCGAACTCAAAATGATGACCGATGATAAGCGACGAAGTGTGACATTCACCAAACGAAGAACTGGCCTCTTCAAGAAGGCGGGCCAGCTGTGCACTCTCACCGGTGCTGAGGTGGCCCTCATGGTGTTCTCTCCGGGAGGGAAGGTTTTCACATTCGGCAGCCCTGACGTTGACGCCGTGATAGAGAAATACAAGAGTCAGGTGCCACCTTCACCCAGGATAGCGCGACTCAACGCCGAGCTTAGGGAAGTCATGGAACAGTTAACATTCGAGGACAAGCGAGCAGAGGAGCTGAAGAAGAAAAGGCAGCAGATGATGAAGGATATGTGGTGGGCTGCGCCATTTCATACCCTTTCTAGGGCTCAGCAAGAGCTGGTGATGGCGCGACTTATAGAACTGGACAATAAGCTCGCTAACCCCCCTGTTGACTTCAACTCAGATGGATCCACGGTGGCGCCACTACCTCAGAATCCAGCGTTTGAGTGCGGAAGCAGCTCCTCAACCACGTTATTCACTCAAACTCCGATATTAGAAGGATCGTCCTCGACAGCGCCTTCGTCTCAGAGTCAAGTGCTTGAGGGGAAAAGGGTGCTACCCCATGAAAACTTGTTCACGTGTGGATCCTCATCAGCTTCAGCGGCGGCTCAGAATCAGATATTTGAGGGGAACATGGTGCTACCCCATGATAATTTCTTAATGTGTGGATCCTCTTCGGCGACTCAGAATCAAATGTTTGAGGGGAACATGGTGCAACCTCATGATAATTTCTTCAATTGCGGATCCTCGTGGGTCTCAACTGCTCAGAATCAGATGTTTGAGGGGGACATGATGCTTGCACCTCTTGATAACTTCTACCCCGGCGAATCGTCGAAGGCGCCCGTCGTTGAGAATCAAATGTATGAGGATAATATGATGCTAACTGCCCCTAACAACTTTTACAGTACATGCGAATCCTCATTGGCGCCGGCTGATCCGAATAAGATGTTTGAGGATAACATGGCAATACTAGAACCTGATAACTTCTATACATCTCGATCCTTCGTGGCAGACGAAAACAATATGGCTGCTCCGCATGATAACTTCTACGCATGTGGATCATCGGAGGCGCCACTTACTGAGAATTTGATTTTTAATCAGAACATGGTCAGTCTGCCACCAGATCACTTCTATGGAAGCAGTTCCTTAATGGACCCACAAGCTCTGAATCAGATGTCTGACAGAAATGTTATGCCGCCGTGGCTGCCGCCAAATGATCCCTTCTATGGAAGCTGTTCATCTATGGCGCCACCAGCTTCCGATCAGATGTCTGACGTTATGCTGCCGCCGCTGCCGCCCTCTTATAATCCATATGGTGAACCTTCAGGGTTTTACTGATCTGCTCGTTCACAGTGGGATTCATGATTATGGGTTTGACTTTTTAGTGTCTGAGTGTTGATGAGTTCTATTTGAATTTCGTGTAATTAATTAGTTTACCTTTTGTAAGTGCCATAATGTTTAATCATGTATCTATTTCTATTAACAAAGGGCATTTAGTTCTTCATGTGTATTTCCATATCTTCTCAAATTGAAAGCCTCAAGTCTAGTAATTGAATCCAATGAGTTTGATAAATATAGACATGTGATTTGTTAAGATTGACAACATATGTGAGTGCGAAGATCTTCGCCAAATTAATTGTTCATCGAACAACCACATAAAACTAGATGAGAGAAGAGGCAATCAATCTGCTACACAACATTTCTATGTCTGATCTCAGTTAAGTTGGTGAAAGTAATGTCCAATGCAGATCCTTTGCTTTCTTGTTCTCCGAAAACACACCTGTGCTTTGATCCCTTGATGAGATCATAAACGTATCTATGATAAAAAGTACTATGATGGGTTGTGTTATGGTCGAGCTGTATTGGTGGATCATGGCGAACTAGCAATAATGGCACTCTCATGAGCAATCAGTCCGAAACATAGTTAATGTCTGACACAATAAAGTATGCGTGAAGTTCAGTTTCCGACCAATGGTGAAAAGGAACAGAGAGGAGTCAGTTCAAAAGCTGCAGTTTTGTTTGTCTTCTCATGAAATGGATATAAAGCCAAGCGCAGAACCCTAGATAAGATGAAGAATAAAAATGTATTCTGGTATATTTTTACACCCTTTGATTTCAGAAGAAAAATCTGAGGGCGGATTATTGCAGAAATGAAAAAGCTAGCTTCTAATTCATGTGGGAAAGAGGATGAATCCTGGTCATTTGTTTGGTGAAATTAAAGATAGGATTTTAACCAAGCGAGCCCCTGCAATTGTATTGGTTTCTAATTAATTCTCTTAAATATGTTGGATTTGTTGAGTGAGTGAAATTTAATATAATAAAGAGAAACAAATTTTAAGGAATCTTGGAATATTCTTCACGAACAACATTATATGGTCTTTTAGAAAATGGGAATTAGTTCATAAATAAATATATACCACCTCCATTTCTTTTAATGTGTCATTTAGGATATTAGCACAAAGATTAAGAAATATAATTAATGTGTTATAATTTTTTTAAAATTTTCTAATATGCCCTTCAATATATAAGTAGGTTTAAAAAAAATAATTAATATGATCTTTGACTTTTAAAAAAATAAATAATGGTATAATTGAAAAACTAGTAATTAATATTATCTTAAAATTTAAAAGTGATAGATAAATAGAAATAAAAATTTTCTTAAAAACTGACCGTTTAAAAAAAATAGAAGGAGTAGACCTTAGAATATATACATAATTCAGGTAAAAAATAGAAAATATATATAATTAAGAAATCATATAGTTAAAAATTAATTCATGTAACACCCTACCTCCTAACACCTCCAGACTTCACCAAAAACTCCAAAATTCAACCAAACACAACCCTAATACCTTAAAACAACTCCCCAAATCCTCGGAACAGCGGAAACGGACCAAATTCAACAAAATCCGGGCTAGGGCCATAGTCACTACAGTAACGTCGCGGCTCCGGCCTCCCCTGTTTCTCTATCGCTCCTGGCTTCACTGGCGCCACGGCCTGGACTCTGGAGCCGCGATGCCCTATGCTAATATGCCATATCAGCAACTTTCATACTTCGAGGTGAACTTCCAATGCGCATAACCTCTCGTTCTAACCTCCGATTTACTTGATTCCAACTTCTACAAATCAATCTAGTCCCCATCTATCTAACAACACTGCATTTAACTCAATCCAACTCCGTATGAAGATTCTGGACCATTGATACCATTTTGGCCACTTATTAACCAACACTCATCACCAACAACCTCCAATTGCCACCAAAGGCAGTTGGTCACTCAGAGACCATTCATACAAGTCCAAAACCCCTAAACCAACTTGTCCAAAGAGACTTCACCTCAAAGGAACCACTCCTCTGAGATTTGACCCCTTGGAACCCAACTTGACAAAACGGACTACAGGCCCGAAACCATGCCAACAAGGCCCGAAACCACTCTGAGCTCACAAACACTAACATACAAACTTCTCAACATCCAAAACCATGCAACCATACATATAACATACATAATCATACAATCCATCCATAATAATCCTCCCAATATCATACATTTATTACAAAACCTTCTATCCTACTTGGCACAAGATACAAATACAAAATTCACACACTACATAGACCTAGTATTCCCACGTCCGTTGCTACTCAAGCGTCTTCTCCAAATTAGTGCCAAAACCGTCACCTGAAAGGTTAGTTCATGGGAGAGGGGTATGAAACAATATCTCAATAACCAGGAACAATCACACACATACATATATACATATACAGATATCTCATGCAACTCATGAATGCAATATGAAATGAATGATATGCATGTTGCCCTCGCAGGGACCCCATCCTTATCCTCCCTAACACATATATCATCTATCCCTATCCTCCCTAACATATATATAATTCAACATTATTCTCCCTAACATATATACTCCACCCTTATCCTCACTAACATATATATATAATCCAACCTTATCCTCCCTAATATATATATATCATCATACATCATATCGTCATCACATTAGCACCACTCCATCCGCCATGAATCATAGTCTCACAATATCGTGTGGTGATGCTAATGAATCATCATATCATCATCATCATAATCATCATAATGTCATGTATGCATCATGTCATATCATATCAATATCGCATATCTCATCATCATAATCATAATTATCATCCGACTGTGTACATAACACGATATATAAAAATAGTACACACAAATACATCAATATCGTGGTATAAAAGAAACATGCATATATATACACAACTATACGTACTATCATACAATATCAACAATACAATATAATTAAACACTCGGTTACCTCAAGTTGTCAATACCACACACGTGAGTTCCATGAACTTTCTTGAACTGTCTAATACATGTGAACCTCTCTCAATTAGCCAGCAATCTTTACAATACCACAACTCTTCCATTAACACAATATACCAATAAATCAAACATCACAATTCAACCACTTTAACCTAACCCAAGGTTGCAACACCCTTTTCATGCATCAATATGCTCTTAGGGACCACTCAAACATTACACAACCTTATACACTTCGGATTCTCAAGAACCCTAACCAATAACAACCTAGGGTTAAGCTCAAACCATACATTCACCCTTCAAAACTCACATCCAAGCAACAAGAATATCAAAACACACTTCCTTAACCCCATTTCAATCGGTGGATTTCGGCTAGAACCGAAGATCCAAACTCAAAACCTCAAAATCCCAAATTTCAACCGAAGAAAATGGAGAGGGAGGAGTAGAGAACACTTACCAACTTGAATCCAAGCTTCCAAGGTCCGAAAACAACTCCCAATGGCCAAAAATCTTGAACCCTAGCTGAGCTCTGTAACGTCCGGTCGCTTTCTTGGGATTAAGAACTGTCCTCACAGACCAATACAAGCCCTTTCGGTGTGCTTTGTTCTCACTCACACACCTCCTTCCCAAGAGGTCACTTATCCCAGAATTGCTCTAAGTCAAACACATTTAACTAAGGAGTTTTTAAAGGATAGGCTACCGAAAAGGTAGGTGCACCTTGTTGGTATAGGTAGTACCTATCAATTCCTTTAAGCTATCCTTAACCGTATAGTCCCATACCTATACAGTCTCTAGATCCTTCTCGTTCCGGTATGCATTCGATTCATTCATATGCCCCTCCCACTTAGAAGCCTACCAGGAGCTACTCCATGTCTGTGCCTCATCACTTTTATCCACACCCCTTTTCTTGTACTGGCGATCACTTCCCGCCCTCATAAGTGCCCGGATGTCACAAGCTCCCTCGGTTTCCTCCATTTTTTTCTTTTCCAATTGTCTGAAATGATCCAGTTTTAAACAAATTTCCTGATCCTCGTCGCGCCCTCAGCATACCTCGCAGCGGCTCCATCAGTTTCAGCTGAAACCATGCTACTGGGATGGTTCTCGCCATGGCGGCCCTGCTTTTCGCCACGGCATGGAGCTCTTCTAGACTCCACTTGAGCCTTCCTCCGTCCTATTTCCTCCGGTCCTAAACACAAAGCCAAGAAAGATAGCATGAGGGGTATTATAATTCCCACCATTGATTTTCACAGCTAGCTTAATTCTGAATTTTCATTTATATATGTAGTAGACTATAATAACAAACTAGATAGCAGCTTTTGTATCACTTAGAGCACCATATAACAAGCCGTCGCATTATTCATATATGATCCTTTCAGTAAATGTATTAGATATATAGATATAGCTAGATGATTCAATCATAAATTTAAATCGATAGTAAACCTCTTAGCAACAGTTAAAATATCTTTAAAACCACTATAAATGGAAGCTTAGTATGAATTATATAATGCCAAGACATGCAAATGATTTATTATGATATACATTTGCCATGATTTGTGTGTGGATTGTGCTACACACTGAATCCAAATCCCCCAGCTACAAACCTTTTGAACAAGAAAAATACAAGCAAAATTTAAAGGGTTCCTTTCAAGTGCCTTATAGAATATGTTTCTGAGCCTTCCAATGTCCCTTGAGAGTCTATATACTGACAAGTCTCTTATTTACTACTCTATCTACTCTCTATTATAAGTTCTTTTAACTAATTTACATATATCAAGACAAATGATTAAAAGTAATTAAAATTTTGAACTTTACAAAATTTATCGTAAATTTTCAATATTACCTTCATTATATTATAATCTATCTTATTTATATTTTTCTTAATCTTTCTTCACCAAACTCTTAATGAGGAACAAATATGAAAAATAATATTTAATACTCAAACAATGATTTATATTTTGCATAATCGAATTCTTCTAAAAACTGCCTTATAATAAAGAATAAAGGGGTACAATTTTACTCTTTTCAAGCCATGGCAGCTTTCCATTACGCAATTTGTAATTCTTCAAATGGGAAAGTCCTCTGACCTTGTGTTAGAAACATTCTTGGTTTCAATGTCTCAACTTTGATATTGTGATCATGTGATAAGAAGAATGCTGAGAATCATACTGAAGTGAATGGTGCCTAACAAAAGCACTGTCCACCACTTGATAGCAGAATTATCATCTGAGAGAACTATAACTGTGAAGAATATCCGGGTTATGGTTGCTGGTTTTGAGTTTGATGTACTTGTAGCGTAATGGCAAAACATCTATCATCACAATAGGCCCAAAAGGTGTTAGTAGGAAAATCACTGATCTGTGTTAGCCAAAATTAATTGTTTATTGAACAATATTCCACAAAAATTAGATAAGATGGGTAATTATTTAACCTACTAAAATTCCTATGTTTGATCCCAGTTCAGTTGATTAAATTAATGTCAGATGTAAAAGATTTGCTTTCGGGCTCGCAATAAACACAAACACAATTGCTTTTCAAACCCATGAATCTTGATGAGATTTGGAACAACTTTATGCATGATAGAAAATAATTAGAGATTAATTTCTAATTATGGTTAAGCTGTGTTGGATGGCCACAGGATGCTAGTAATAATAGCCAGCATTCTCTGATTAAGTGAAATCTGTCCAAAACCTTCTGAGTATCTGATTCTCATGTGATAAGAATTTGTAACTTGAGTTCTGACCAATTGTGACAAGGAACAGAGACTGTAGTCTGTTGTGGGAGAGAGAAGCAGAGGCAGTCTGGTTAAAATGAAGGAAAAGCCTAGCTAGGGCTAGAATACTCTTTTGTCTTCTCATAAAATATGGGATCCGAGTGTAGTACCCTTTTAAGATAAGGTAGAGATGAATGAAGAAAAAGTTTGATATCTATTATGATAAGATTTAAAATGGATAAAAAAATCAACAAGAAAAATTATACAAGACTAATCCAGGACTAATTGGGTTAAACTAGATTGTGGTGTGGGGCTCATATACTTTGCATGCAATGTAAAATAAGTTGCAATACTCATAATTTATAAATAATTATGCAGATTCCTATGTTTTATTTGTATATATACATATCACGAATTCTAGAAAACATTAATCATACATCTAAATTTTATTAAATACTTTTTTTTGCAGTGAAAAATATCGTAATTATAAGCGAAGACTTAAAAAAAACTGACAACAAAAATAAACAAACGAATTAAAAGACCTAGCACAACCAAAAAAAGAGCAAAGCAAACAAAAGATTAAGACTAGAAAAGGCAAAACCTTACCTATTAAATCTAGTACGCTTGTGTCGCTTTGCTCTGTGTAACTTGGTGAAGCAGCTGTCTTCTCTAATTTATCAATGATAATTGCCCATTCCATTAAAATATATATATACATATATATATATCTAGTACACTTGTAACACCTGACTAACAAAACTAGACAGACCGACATTTAAGTCTATATAATATATATAACCCACTAACTTTGGGCACCTAGTGAGTTGTTGATTTTCTTTTTACAGGCAACCCAATTTCATTTTCTCCTATGCTTTTCTTGATCAATCGAATGGAATAGTGCATTAGCCCCTGAAAAATCTCGTTCAAACCAACCAAAACATCATAAGAGGGAGAAATAAAGAATTATGTAGGAGTAAAAGTACAGAGGGTTTTATTCTACTGCCTCAATATTGTGCTGAAGTTAGCATCATGCACGAGGTTAATTGATAATATCAGTGAATGTTCAAATCAGAAGAAAAAGATAAGAATGAAATTATAATTGTGGGAGAATAACGAGGATTCTCCGAATGATTAGGTCAGGTGCATACTTTGTTCGAAGGAGCGTCAGTCTCTTTTTCCTTTTTTTTTCCCCCTCTTAAACATTAGTCTTTATTTATTTTTTTTTTGTTTAACATTTGTCATTATATAGTTAAATAGAAAGAAACCATTTTTTCGAGCTGAATAGAAAGAGACCAATTAGTAAGCGGGGGTGGACGTAGCCTTGACTAGTGGGGGGGCCAATTTTCTTAGTTAAGTAGTCAAAATATATTTTCAAGAGACTCAAAACACATTAAAATCTAGACCTTTTTTCTTTCATATCATGAAAATCATTTACAAGAGAATTCATTTCAAACTTTTTAACAATTTTCTTCTCAAAATACATAAGCAAACAATTAGATAGATATTCATCTTCCATCTTGTTGTGCTGTATAGTCTTAACAAAATTTATAGTCGAGAAAGATCACTCTGTTGTAGCTGTAGAAACTGGAAGAGTGAGAATAAGAGTTATAACTCTATGTACAAGAGGATAAATTTCTGATTTTCTCATTTTTACCAGCCATTGGCATAAATTAGAAATGGTAACCATTGTTTGAAAATCAGGAAGTTGTTATATATGATCAAAATGCTCACATTGCATCTTTCATTGTATCATTTCATGTTGTAGAAAATCTTGTGGGTAGAACTTTTCCACCAAATTGCAAATATCATCAATTCTAAATGATTTACAAATCTCTCTTGGATCCAAAGCTATGCTAAAAACAAACAAATCCACTGTATGATCATTGAACCTATTATTCAATTCTTGCAATTGAGAATCTATCACTGCATTGAAAATGTTAACTTTATAATGATGCCCTATTGTAAATTCATCTTGTTGATGACGAGCCCTTCCTCTTCTAGCAACATAATGAGCATCAAAATTTGGAATAGGTATATTAACTATTTCGCAAAAAGATTTCACATTCTCAACTAATTCTTTCAATCCATCATTCCTCAATTTTTGAATAAGGAACTTAGTAGAAGAAACAAGATCCATTGCATTCAAAATATCTTGAGATTGTTGTTGTAGAGCTTGACAAAGCAAATTAGAAATCTCTAAAATTTTTTTCATAAGATGCATAATGAAAACAAATTCAAAAGAAGTTAGCACCTTATAAGTTGCATCTGCATCTCCACATTGAGCAAGGTTTCCATCTTCAATTATATTCAACAAAATTTCACATGTTGCACTAAACATATTCATCAAGCTAGAAATAGACTTCAAATGAGAACTCCAACAAGTATCTCCAGGCCTTTGAAAAGTACCAATTTGATTAATCCCTCTTTCACTTTCAAGCTCATTAATTTCAAGTAAATAAGCAATGTTTTCAGCATGAGCAGCTTTTAATTGATCATTACACTTACATGAGGCTCCAACAATATTGATAACAATATTTAATGTAGTAACGAAATAATAAACAGGAAGAACTTCTTTACATGTTGTGACTAATGCTAATTGTAGACGATGTGTCATACAATGTACATAATATGCATATGGACATTCATTTGAAATCAAGCTTGTAATCCATTCCATTCTCCTCGCATATTACTTGCACCATCATAATCTTGTCCTCTAATATTTTGAACATTAAGATTGTATTTAGAGAGGAGAGAAACAATATCTTCTTTTGGTGTTATTGCAGCTGTGTCTTTGACATGAATAAGCCCAAGAAACCGCTCTTGTACATATCCATCTTTGTCAACATATCTCAAGACAATAGACATTTGCTCCTTTTTTAATGCATCTCGAGCCTCATCAACAATTATAAAAAATTTCGTATCACCAATTTCTTCAAGAATAACATTTCTTACTTTGGTTGTCATTACATGCAAAATTTCTTTTTGCGTTCTTAGTGATATATATGATGCATATTTTTGGAGCTTTTTCCAAAATACTTGCAACTTTATCATTGAAAGAAGATATGAAACTTAGTAGTTCCAAAAAAATTGCCATAATTCTTTGATGTGTTAAATTCATCATGGGTTCTAAAAGAACAACCTTGAAATGCTATCCACCTAGTTACTTCAATTGAAGTTTTCAAACAAAGTCTATTTTCTGCAACTTCTTGAGATGTGAATTTTTCAAATTTGTGTGCAATATGTGATGCTTGGTTCATGAGATCTTCTCATTTTTTTTCTGCAATTCAATGTGGAGAAGTGATATCCTTTCCAATGTGAGCTAAAAATGCACAATTTTTTCCATCCCTCACCTTTTCCCATGATCGAAAGTCATTAATAGTAAATGCATCTAAGCTAGATGGTCCATTTTGGGAATGAAATATAAAACATGGTAAATAGAATGCAGCATCTTTTCTAGGAAAATATTCCAATCATGATGGAAACATCGCAAACTATGATGCTTGAAAGCTACGGGCATGTTTTTCCTTACATTTTGGGTACTTTGAAAGATTAAATTAATATGGGCCAACCCTAATATAGGCTCTCTGGACTTCATCACGCATTTCAATAGGATATTCCCATATTTGTTATCTCAATCCTGGATCACGTTATAATGAATTGATATCAAAACTATTATTAGCTTGAACTCTTTTATGTTTTGCAAGAGGATATTCAGAATTTGGAGGTTCAATTCTTATGAGAGGATTTAATGTTGCATCGATTTGTGAAGTCTCAGCTTCAACATTCTTCGTTTTAAAATATGAATGAATTGTGTTTTTTATCTAAAAGAAAAGAAAGAAAAACTACAATAAGAGCCATACAAAGGAACAACTTTATATTTAGAGGAATATAAGATTATTATAAAAAAAATATAGACTAAGTCTAAAATATTTAATTGCCCACAAATAAACTTATAAATTTTTTATATACTAATTACAAAATTAAAATACCCTTTCTAATTTAAAATTAAATCCTGTCTTCTGATTATTCCCGAAAAAAAAAATACAATGCAAAAGATTAATTGACAAAGACAAAATTCGTTTTCATTGTATTGTTGTATTGTGATGGTGGAAGATTAATTAAGGAGTAATTTAAAATTAATAACTCTGCTAGGCAAAGAGGAAAAAAAAAGAAATTATTAATTCCAGTAAAATAATAAGTTATTAATAACTCTTTTCCTAAATTAAAGTCTGTAATGAGTAATTTGTTCTCATAGTTGATTTAATTGTTCAAGCAAATTAGCATTTAGCAAAATAAGATGAAAGAGATAACATATTACTTACCATTTCCAAATCCCAAGTGGACAGTGGTCCCTCCTCCTTGTGACAACTTTTTGGACTCCCTCTTCAATTATCAACTATGAAGTAGTCTTCAATGCTTTACTTCTATGTGGTCCCTTCCCTTAGGGTTGATCAAAGACCGGACAGGACCGGGTTAGCAGCCAACCCGGTGTCTAGTCCTGTATGGGGATGGGCCATAAGATTGGAGCCCGAGAACCTGTCCTGCCCGGTCTAGCCCGAGACCAAAACAGGACAGGGTTAGGAGACTGGGCCGAGACCAGGTTGGAAGACCATCATACCTCGTCTCATCATGTCCCTGCCTTGAATTTATTAAACTTCATCTCTAAATTTTGGACAAAGAGGCTTCCTTTCAAAGCAAATTAGATCAAATAATAAAACTAATGATGATCCTCATGCTAACCAGAAACAAAGCAAACTAAAAGTTTATTCAATATTGGACAAAGAAATCTTAATACAAACTCTTACATAAAATACAACCAGAGGTCAAACTACGATTTTGAAAAAAATCAAAACACAAATACCCATATGGGTTAATACAACTAAAAGTTCTACTGTAATAGATGCACCAAAAATCAAAACACAAATACTTATAAGCTATAATGCAACAAGATGCACCAGCCAAAATTTCATCATTGACAGTTTGCCATTATTAGTATGACAATAACATTATGGAAAATGAGAAATACCACCACAGATGCTTATAGTTAATGGGAAGCAAGAAATATACTAAAAAAAGTACCATTCTTTTCCCTAAATGAGAGAAATGAAGAAACGAACCCCCAGTAATCAAGCTAAGATCCCAAATCCTCTGTTCAGCAAATAGATTATTAAAATAAAAATATGAATGTACATATACCTGAATAATAATCAATATATATAAGGAAGGCAATAATAATCAGAATCAATATATATTAATCATGATTCATTCCATATAATTATATTAACAAAAGATCACTACATAATGTGCACCTCATGATTCTTCCATAATGATCACATAAGCTACACAAAAGGATTTCATATCGTGATTCATTCAATATCAGTATATATCAACAAAAGATCATTCTAGTCTAATTCTTGTCATTTGTATCAAAAGTCACTGCAGTGTCATCCTTAATCCAACCTAAACCTTGCCATTTGCATCCTTAGAAGTGTTAGCCCATATCAACCTATCACAAAAAAGTCATCCAATATTCATCTAACTAGCCACAACAAAAATGGTCATTCTACATCAAAAAACACAACCATTCAAATATCTGGAAAATGAGATTGTTGAAAAATCTGAAACGGGAGGGCCATTCAAAGTCAATCAATATCCATCAAATCGCCCTCTCCACTTTCAGTTACATCGGAAAGATCTGAAAAATATTTAAAGTATAAGTAGTCAACAATCAAATAAAAATGTAAAGTACTAAAGTACAATCAATTACAAACATATCAATAATGAAAAACTTTACCAGATTGAACAACATTTTCACTTTCTTCAAAGTTATCAAAGTCACGCAGATTATAGACAAATTCTAAAAGAGATAATCCTGGAAGAAGCCAATTTTGAGCACATATAAGTGCTTCCGTCATCTTTACTGAAAGAGAACTCCTATAGGAGTCAACAACACGGCCCCCAGTGCTAAAAGCTGATTCAGAAGCCACTGTAGACACCGGCATAGATAAGACATCACGTGCAATTAAGGACAACACTTTATATTTAGTAGCATTTGCTTTTCACCAAGCTAAGACATCAAATTTTGAATTAGTAGGAATATCATCACGTGAGTCAGTTGCAATATACTTATCTAACTCTGTTTGTGGATCTGCCATGCTTCTCTCTTTCAAAGTTGCCAGCTACTTGTCTCCAAAATCCCCTTCATCATCAAATATCTCCATGTTTGCTGGCCTCGCGGTATTAGATGGAGCAGTGGTACTTGTTTGAGTATTAACTCCCTTAGAATATTCTTCAAACAATCGATTCAAGGTATCTTTGACCTTCTTAATCATTGCCTCGCGCACCTCAATATCAGGAAAAAGTCACTAAAAGCTATCCTCAACATATGCAAGCTTATATCGAGGATCTAAGATAACCGCAACAATCAACAAAGGATTCAATTTCTCCGTTGCACCCCAATATTTGTCATATTTGCTTTGCATGTTTAGTGATATATCCATAAGAACAGGATCAACAACATTTTTTGTATTCTTGGTCAGCAAATTTTGAATGCAAAAAATTTGGTGAAAGCACGTATTAGATGTAACTTCCAAGGAGCTTGAGAATTTCAAAGTTACTTCATAAAAAACCTTCAAAAATTTGATGAACACTCGTGCACTACTCCAATCATATGGACCAGGAGGGCCCTTACGGCTTCCTTCTTCAATGAAATAATCACCGTAATCATTATCTTCATCTTGCATCCTCTCAAAGACCTTCTGAAATTTTAAAGCAGCTTCTAACATTAAGTATGTTGAATTCCACCTAGTATTCACGTCCAGGCACACAAGACTTTTTGTATCCAACTTTTCAGCCTCAACAAAACTTTTGAACTTTTGGAAACGAGCTGGGGAAGATCGAACATATACAATAGCATTTCGGATTGAGTCAAAACTGCCCTTCAATTCCCTCAATCCTTCATTAACCACCAAGTTAAGGATATGTGCAGCACACCTAAGTTGCAGATAATCACTACCACATGCTAGACCCTTCCAATTCCTCAACCGTCTCTTTATATATGCCAAACAAGTGTCATTAACTGATGCATTATCCATGGTTATGGTGAATACTTTCTCTATTCCCCAATCCAACAAACATTTTTCTATTGTCTTGCCAATTGTTTCCCCTCTATGATTTTCAACTTGGCAAAAACTCAAAATCCTCTTATGCAATTTCCACTCAGGGTCAATGAAATGAACAGTCAAGCAAAGGTAATAAAAATTTTGACAAGAAGTCCAACAATCTGTAGTCAAACAAACATGATTAGAGCACTTCTTTAACACCCTCTTTAATGACTTCTTTTCTCCCTCATACAACTGCAAACAATCTCGAGAAACTGTCATTCTAGAAGGGATAGTAAAGCCATTCACAAATTTCCTAAAACCCTTCTTCTCAACTATTCGAAAGGGAAGCTCATCACAAATTATAAATTCAACCAAAGCTCTTCGACAACGCTTTTGATTAAAGATATGAGGAACCAAGCTTCTACCTTCCCCAGTAACCCCACTAGATGACACATAAATCAGCATTGATTGTTTTGAAATTGTTGTTGCATTGTGAGGGTTTTTCTTACACTTCTTTATATGCCTTCTCAAAGACGTAGTCCCATGCTTGTTTGGGTCACATGCATATGTTTGTCCACAATAATTGCAAGCAGCTCGAGTTTCTCTATTAGTTTCCTCCATGGGGATTTTTACAAAATGGTCCCAAACATCTGATTGTTTTGAGACTTTGGGTGGCTTTTTTTCCATTTCTTTTCTTTTTTCCCCCCTATCGTCTTGAGTTGTTGCTTGAGCTTCTGTGGACTCATTTAGACCAATAGGTGTAGTAGGGGTTGACATTTCATTCTCACTACCAGTGCTTATATTGGTAATTGGTTGATTTACTTCAGCAGTAGAACCTTGGTCTGTCATTTTAAGATTGCAAATATACCTGTAAAGAGTAATTAGTAATAATATTTTATAATTAATCTGCCAAAGAAAGCATTAAGAAACCTGGACATTTTCATTAAAATATACACATTCATTAATTAATTCCACTTAACACTTCAAAAGAGTAATATAGTATAAACCCCATTTCCAACTCATTTGTTTATGAGTTCATGAACATATTATGATAGATAAAAACAACATGCATTACAAAGAGAACAAAACATAATATATTACATACTTTGTTTATCATGCTCAATCAACCTCGTACAATCAAGAGGAGGATCGGTTAAAAAAAAAGCATCCACATCAAGACTATACGCAGTTATAACAAGGAAACTGACACATTCATTAGCCTCCTATAAATGTGATCCAAGTGCATATATCATCAATTAACGAAGATAGAGAATGTGGGGACAGATTGAGCCTCATAACTAATATTCAAGTGCATGACAACTTGTAAGACTTAATTAAGCTTACATGTATAGTTAAGCACAGTTTGGTCATGACACGACATGTCTTCACACTACTTTATTTAATTACTTTGTCTAAATCTGATTCTTGAAATTGAAAATATATATATATCCACCCAAGTAATCAGTATTGAGAAAACGTGCTTCATTTGACTTCAATGGTCCTACAAAAGCACCATAGGTACATATGCATGTGCCAAATAATATATAATCAAAAAAGATATTTCTTTTTAGTCTCTTTTTCAATTATTTGATTAAAAATTAAGGAAGGTATGATTACATCAACTAAAAAAAAAAAAGAAACATTCATGGTATGATGTCATCATTATTCATTTATTGACTATTCATTTATTGACAAGGTACAAGTAGTTGAATTATTTTGAATTATTATTGGTGAAAATTTAATTACCTTAGCTAATAGTCTAGCATGGAGTCTCTATCTATAATTGATAACACACAGGAGATCAAACTAGAAAGCAATAAATGAATGAAATGATGATAGGGATGCGATAACAATACTAATAGAAAAAGCAAAGAAAAAAAAAGTTAGCTCAATGCCCAGAAATCAAGTAAGAGTGAAACTGTGAATAAGAAAGGGGTTGTCCTTGTCAGTGAAATGGATTGCCTTACATTACTGCCATATTCTCTGTGGACTCTCACAGCAAACCAAAGAGGCAGAGAGAAAGCGACCCCTTATTTACAATGGCATAATAACCAGTAAGAGAGAGAGAGGAGTAGTAATGCAAAAAAAAAAGGAGAAAGCTGAGGGCAGAGAGAGAAAGGAGAAGCGAGTTGCAGACTTACAATGGTGTTACAGAGACAAGGAGAAAGAAAACAAAAAAATTGCAATAGAGAAAAAAACAGCCACGGATGGGTCGTAGCACAGGAAAAAAAAAGCCAGAAAAAAATGGCCATGACAAAAAATAGTCACTCTTACTCTCCTACAAGACATCATCAACTCAAGGCAATGCATTAATCAAAACCTCATACCTACTTTTTGAAGGGAGACGAGAGTTGTGCTGCGACGGATAGATGAAGAAGAGCACCTGGTGATGATTGTCAAGGAAGATGATGTAAGGCTACACAGAGGAGAGAGCCATAGATGATGGCTGCCGACGGAGATGAAAGCAATTTTGAGCAAATTTGAGAAAGGGTCGAGAAATGGCAAGAGATGGTGAGTTAGGGTATATGTTAGGGTCTGACGATGAAATGCTGTCATTATAAATGAATAAAAAAAATACATGATAGCCCCAGGTCGGACAGAGGCCATTGGTCAAGATATATGACCCTGGACCCGGTCCTACCCAGATTAATAACCTGGTCTCGTCTCTTTCTCTGGTCTTTGGACAGTTTTGCACCGGGCCCAACCCGACCTGATCTAGCCGGGCAGGACCGGGTTGTCCGGGTTACTGGGTTATGTGATCAGCCCTACGTTCCCTTGTGTCTGTATCAATGACCGTGAGTCCCTTGTGTGAGTGCCGCATGTGAGAGTGTGAGAGTGACTGCCCAACTTCTCTTTTTTTTTAGTGTTATGTTGTTTATCTTCATAACCTAATAAATCTTATTTCTATTTAGTATTCTCTCTTGTAGGCTTTATATTATTTTTATTATGTATTTTATTTGGTCTTAGATTGTATGACAAATTTTGGGAGGGGCCAATTTAAAATCAACATATTTTTTATTTCAACATATATATATAGATATATATTATATATATCATTATTTTAAAAAACAAATTTTGGGGGGGGGGCGCCGGAAATCTCACATCCACTAAAATTCACTTATCTAATATGAAATTATCAGGTAAACAATAATAATGGAAGCTACAACGGCAACACAAGCGGCATCGCCGACCCTGAACTAAGGCTGAAAACGCAAGAGCTGGTGCAATTGGTGCTGTCTTCGAATGGCCTGGATCTCAACATGAAGAAGACATTCCTCACAGTGACAAAGAGCTTTTACTATGCAGCTCACACTGATCCCCACACTATCAACTCTCACATCCAAAAAGTTCTCTTTGAGAGAGTCATGTAATAATATATGTATTCCAAATAATTGGTCAATATATTTTCTCATGAGAAACACACAATAATCCCCCTGTGAATTGTAATTTTACTTATGTTGTCTGAAAAATAAAACAATTGTTTCAGATTGGTTAATTTTTTTCCACATTAAAAATATAACGAGATTGTGCCCTGTACTTTTTTGATTATGCGTTTCTTCTACTTTTTAGTGCCTTAAGGATTTGAAGTACTTAGATTCAATCTCATTTCTTCTTTACGTTCCTAAATCGGTCTTCCTCGATAGTCAAAAGAAGCATTTCTTACACACTTTCTCTGTTCTCCTTGCATGGAACAAAATGCTTACTCTGTTTTGGGCCCGTTGAACAGAACATTAGCGGATCGTTTTGGACTCCAAGTCCACAAATTTATATACAAGACACTTCATATTTTTTATTTAGGGAATCCTTTTTACTGTTGTATATGATTTCTGATTTTATCAAAAAAAACAAAAAGAGTGCACATGAGAATGTGGCGTTTGACAATATCAACCACACCTTTAAATCCAACTACATCCTTCCACGCGTCCGAATCTCATTGGGCTGTGCTTATAGTGAGCCTTGAGCGATTGCCTACTTAAATCCTCCCTTCCCTTTCCTTCTCATTCCTCTCTGTTTCATTACTTTCTTCACTTCTTTCTATTACATTGTTACTATTATTACTACTATCAGCATCAACTCTTCCATCATTTTCATCCCTCTCAGATCTGAGCTCTTCTCATCATTCAGCAATGGCGGAAAAGGTATACGCATCCTTCGATCTCTTCAATTAATCCTCATTTTCTCTTCTGTTAATCATTCAGACATTCGATCGTTACATTCTGATTCTGTTAATTCCTTACTTAGGAGACGAAAATGAGGCTCAAGGTTGATCTTCAGTGTAAGAAATGCTACAAGAAGGTCAAGAAAGTTCTCTGTAAATTCCCTCGTGAGTTTCTGTCTCTTTCTTTTTTAAATTCTCTTTTTCAAGTTTTGAAGTATAAGATTGGTGATGGAATTAAGATTGAGTTCATTTCGTGGTTGTGTTTGGTTTGAATTTTCGTGGACAAGAGAAATTCGAGACCAGGTGTTCGATGAAAAGCAGAACATTGTGACCATTAAAGTGGTGTGCTGTAGCCCGGAGACGATCAGGGATAAGCTTTGCTGTAAAGGATGTGGTGCCATCAAGAGCATTGAAATCGTCGAACCGCCACCACCGCCGCCGCCGCCACCACCGCCACCACCGCCGCCGCCGCCACCACCGCCACCACCTCCACCATGTTACGGTGGCTACTTCTATGGGAGATTTGTCTATGATAGCTATGGTGGAGGAAGACCTTGCTACGTGAGCCGTTGTGATCAATACTTTAGTGAAGAGAACCCAAATGCATGCACAATAACGTGAACATAACATATCGTTGTGGCGCTGCATGGAAAATTAAATAATGGCAAAGTTATATATATGGAGTCATCTATGGATGGTAAATGCATCTAAGCGAGATGGTCCATTTTGGAAATGAAATACAAAACATGGTAAATAGAATGCAGCATCTTTGTTAGGAGAATATTCCAACCATGATGGAAACATCACAAACCATGATGCTTGAAAGCTATGGGCATGTTTTTCCTTAGATTTTGGATACTTTGAAAGATTAAATTGATATAGGTCAGCCCTAATATATGATCTCCAGACTTCATCATGCATTTCAATAGGATATTCCCATATTTGTCGTCTCAATCCTAGATCACGTTCTAATGAATTGATATCAAAAATATCATTAGTTTGAACTCTTACATGTTTTGCAGGAGAATATTCAGAATTTGGAGGTTCAATTATTATGAGAGGATTTAATGTCTCATTGATTTATTTAGTCTCAATTTCAACATTCTTCCTTTTGAAATATGAATGAATTGTGTTTTTCATCTAAAAGAAAAGAAAGAAAAACTACAATAAGAACCATACAAAGGAACAACTTTATATTTAGAGGAATATAAGATTATTATAAAAAAATATAGACTAAGTCTAATATATTTAATTGCCCACAAATAAACTTATGAATTTCTTATATACTAATTACAAAATTAAAATACCCTTTCTAATTTAAAATTAAATCCTGCTTCCTGATTATTCCCAAAAAAAATAAAAAAAAAATACATGCGAAAAGATTAATTGAGAAAGACGAAATTCTTTTTCATTGTATTGTTGTGTTGTGATAGTGGAAGATTAATTAAGGAGTAATTTAAAATTAATAACTCTGCTAGGTAAAGAGGAAAAAAAATTGTTAATTCCAATAAAATAATAAGTTATTAATAACTTATTTCCTATATTGAAGTTTGTAATGAGTAATTTGTTCTCATAGTTAGTTTAATTGTTTAAGCAAATTAGCATTTAGCAAAACAAGATGAAAGAGATAACGTAGTACTTACCATATCCAAATTCCAAGCGAATAGTGGTCCCCTCTCCTTATGGCAACTTTTTGGACTCTCTCTTCAATTATCAATTATGAAGTAGTCTTCAATGCCTTACTCCTTTGTAGTCCCTTCCCTTGTGTGTGTATCAATGACCGTGAGTCCCTTATATGAATGCCGCATGTGAAAGTGTGAGAGTGACTGCCGCAACTTCTCTCTATTTTTTTTTCTTAATATTGTGTATTAGTCTTCTATGTCTTACTCCTTTGTGGTCCCTTCCCTTGTGTGTGTATCAATGACTGTGAGTCCCTTATGTGAGTGCCACATGTGAAAGTGTGAGAGTGACTGTCGCAACTTCTCTCTATTTTTTTTTTAATATTGTGTATTTTGAGAAAAAAATTATTAAAAAGTTTAAAATGGATTCTCTTATAAATAATTTTTGTGATATGAAATAAAGAAGACATAGATTTTAATGTATTATGAGTTACTTGAAAATATATTTTAACTACTTAACTAACAAAATTCCTTTCCCCCCCCCCCCCGCCCCCCCCCCCCCCCACCCCCTCCCCCCTCTCCCACGCCCCCTAGTCAAGGCTGCATCCGCCCCTTGAAAAAGTAATGAATATTGGAAGGTATTATTACGCTGCGTCCACCCCTTGAAAAAGCAATGAATATTGGAAGGTATTATTACAAAACAAGGGAATGAACAAAGTCTTTTTTTCGATTACAATGAACGAAGAGTCTAGTTTAACTTCGTTGTCCAATGCCATGATTACTGATTTTATCAAAAAAAAAAAAAAAAACAGTGCACATGAGAATGTGGCATTTGACAATATCAACCACACCTTTAAATCCAACTACATCCTTCCACGCGTCCGAATCTCATTGGGCTATGCTTATAGTGAGCCTTAAGCAATTGCCTACTTAAATCCTCCCTTCCCTTTCCTTCTCTTTCCTCTCTGTTTCGTTACTTTCTTCACTTTTTTCTTTTACATTGTTACTATTATTACTACTATCAGCATCAACTCTTCCATCATTTTCATCCCTCTCAGATCTGAGCTCTTCTCATCATTCAGCCATGGCGGAAAAGGTATACGCATCCTTCGATCTCTTCAATTAATCCTCATTTTCTCTTCTGTTAATCATTCAGATATCTAATCGTTACATTCTGATTCTGTTAATTCCTTACTTAGGAGACGACAATGAGGCTCATGGTTGATCTTCAGTGTGAGAAATGCTGCAAGAAGGTCAAGAAAGTTCTCTGTAAATTCCCTCGTGAGTTTCTGTCTTTCTTTTTTAAATTCTCTTTTTCAAGTTTTGAAGTATAAGATTGGTGATGGAATTCGAATGCGTTTGATTCCAAATCACAAGATTGAGTTCATTTCGTGGTTGTGTTTGGTTTGAATTTTCGTGGATAAGAGAAATTCGAGACCAGGTGTTCGATGAAAAGCAGAACATTGTGACCATTAAAGTGGTGTGCTGTAGCCCGGAGACGATAAGGGATAAGCTTTGCTGTAAAGGGTGTGGTGCCATCGAGAGCATTGAAATCGTCGAACCGCCACCACTGACACCACCACCACCAACGCCACAACCCAAGCCTTGTAAGCCGGAAAAACCGCCGTGCGCTGAAGGGAGGTGCGGTGGGCCGTGCCATAGAGAACCAGAAAAGCGCCAGATCAGAATCCCACCAACAGGGCCAGTCCCAAACAGAACGTGCTGTGCGTGGTGCTATGAACGGAGGCACAGTGGGCCGTGCTTTGAAGGGTGTGGTGGGCCTCCATCATGTTACGGTGGCTACTTCTATGGGAGATTTGTCTATGATAGCTATGGTGGAGGAAGACCTTGCTACGTGAGCCGTTGTGATCAATACTTTAGTGAAGAGAACCCAAATGCATGCACAATAACGTGAACATAACATATCGTTGCGGCGCTGCATGGAAAATTAAATAATGGCAAAGTTATATATATGGAGTCATCTATGGATGGTAGATAATCATGTGTCTTGATCACATTTATTTTCTTTGTTTTTTAATGTAATAATAATATCTTTAACGTTCTTTCATAACAGAAAGGGCAGGAAAATGGGTCAGAAAAATAAATGGTTAATTAATGATTGAGTTGTTTATGTTTTATATTTCTTTTTGAAGTGATTTGGTTTGCATTATATATATATATATATATATGCTCGGTTGGAGAGGCAGATCAAAAGAACTTGTGATAGGGTTTGGTATCAGATTATTAAATGAAACAAAATTTGATTGTGATATATATGAATGAGTACAGTGATAATTTCCAAAATGTAATAATGTGTTCATTTTTTTAAATACATAACAAATGGAACCAGTGTGATGAAAGAAATAAATGAAAACCAGGTGATCCTTTATCCACGTAGAAATATACTTTTTTAATTTGTCGATCGAAAAGTAATGAATTAACTTTCTACTAATAATCACTCACTAGGTAGTGCTTTTTAGTGAAGTCAATATCATAATAACACAAACTCTAATAATTGACTTTTATCTTTTCTTCTTTCTTGGTTGTTCTTTTGCTGAATGTGTACAACAACTTCGTTGAGAATTGATACTACTCTACATTATCGTATCTCAATGTCTCTAGAATCTACAAACGCGCTAAAATAACTTAGATGATTAAATATTATTGGGCCTATTAAAAAGCAGTAGTTAAAGAGTACTCCTTTCTCTAGATTCAAGCTTACAATAATTAGTTCATTTAACTAAAGATCTCTTTAGTTCGCACATACCGACAAATGAAGAGATCTATTCATGCGTTTTTGCTTTTTTTATTGTTATTATTATAAATATCAATATCAATATCAATGACTTCAATTTATAAAATCTATATAACGATGCAAGGAATCCACTTAGTAAGTTACGTATTAAAATACAACATGTATAATCAATAATAATAAAAGTTGATTCAGTTGATAAAAATGTAATTTATATATTCTATAAGATGTGTGTTTAAGTTCTATCGTCGATATAACAATCTTATTGATACTCCAACAAAGTAAGTTTTAAGTTTGTTCACTCTATTATAGTTGATTTAAGACTTTTAATATATTATACCAGTTTTAAACATTGATAACATTTAAATAATAATTATATTTTTAATTATCATATCATCCGTACAACTAGAGAATGAATATTCAAAAGTGGGTCAGTCATGGAGTCTAGTTAGGAAGCAAACTAGAAGATGGCCTTATCACAAAATTATTCTTCGGACAATTTTGAGGCACCGAGCTGTGATGCATGTGCATGCTTCGATGGTTTTTTATCATTAAATGACGTCACCAGACAATGACATATATGCTGACAAACACCATTAATCATTCTCATCCTTGCTTTTTTACCATAAAAATATTTGAGGAAATTATATTTTTGAATCAAAATAATAAATTTATTATAAAATATAATTTTTTATTATTTATTTTTTAATTTTACTATTTAGTTTTCTAATTTTTATTACGTTTTATTAGTCAAAAATATTTTTTTATAATTAATTCCTTTTATGGGTCTTTAATTGTGATTTCCTCAAAATATAGTTTTGTACGGATGTGGCAAAATATTTGAATTTTATAAAAGTACACGCACGCTAAAAATTTAAGATTTGATTGTTTCGGTCTCACAATAAGAGTAGTTTGAGTTTAAAATATTCTTTTATGAGTACTTCTAGAAGGTTTAGGTTATGAATAGAGTAATTACGTACGGGACAAACTTTATTTAATGCATTTGTTTATATTAATTTATATTATATACGCCTATTAATTCGATCTATTAGAAAATTGTATGAAGAATTCTCAAAACATATTCTGTTTGGAATTGTATTAATAATGATTTAAGGTGAATCTTAAGAAAAATCATTTGTTATAAACTATTTCATTCTCATCCATGAGACTCCTTACTAAAAAGAAAACTAAACAAATATGTAACTTTCCAGCAAAAGTTACTTTGGAAAGGATGGATTATTTGAATCAAATTAGGTCTCTCTGATCTCTCTCTCTCTCTCTCTCTCTATCTATCTAGACACGCGCGCAAAGCAGACTGACGCATCAAAGTTTTCAATGTATATGTATATATGCAATGAAATATTAGTAGTTATGTTTATAAAAATATATTAGTAATAATTATACTATTTTACTTGGCATTTTAAAAATAATATTTATTGAATATACCCTTGATGTTAAATTATTATTGAATGATATTAAATCCAATGAAATTTTAAAATGGGGTTGTTTAATGATTTTTATTATAAATAAATACATAGTATGAGTATAAAAAGATATAATAAAACAAAATTGAATGATTCATAAATTTTCAAAAGTGAAAATGGAAATGGAATAATCCCATTATTGCCGACATGTATAATAATGAAGCTAGGCACGTTGAAAGCAAAAAATGAGAGCCTTAAAAAAAAAGGAAGAGAGAGAGAGAGAGGAACATTTGTTCTAACAAAAGTGAAAGAGATATATCGCCAGGGCCAGTCCCAATTAGAACGTGCTGTGTGCCGTGCTTTGAAGGGTATGGTCTACCTCCACCATGTCAATCCGAGAAGCCAATGCATAGAGAACCGGAAAAGCCCCCGACCGAAATCCCACTGCAAGGGTCGGTCCCAATGGAAACGTGCTGTGTGCCATGCTCTGAAGGGAGGCGCGGTGGGCCGTGCTTTGAAGGGTATGGTCCACCTCCACCATGTCAACCCAAGAAGCCAATGCATACTCAGTAAGCCTGATTTACATTGCGTCCGCAAAGAATTGACTTCGACCCATTGTGTCATGAGGTTGACCCAAGGTATAAAATTGGGCTCAAGCTCAAATGATGTGCCAGTTGTGTTTCCAAATCAATCGTCCTCGTCAGTCGTCACGCCCTATACGTATAATTGATTTAATAAAATAATTATTTTTCCTTACCGAAAAAAATTATTTTTCTATTTTGTTAAATGCACCCTAACAGATTATATACTTTCTTAAAAATACTAAAGTATGATCAACTAACAGATTATCCACATTAACCTGCAATTTGTCATCTACAGTATAAAAAACCTATATATCACGTTGTATCCTTACCTATGCACATTTTTTTCTGATATTTAACCATATTAACTATGTTATTGAAATACTATAATACTCGCTTCCTTGCAAAGATGTATAAAATAACATGAATATATAATCGAGAGCTGATACTAAGATCAGCATAAAGATAATAACCCAAATGGATGAAGCTTACGCTTAAAGTAGAAGACTCAATGGCAAAGTATAGGCCCAATGGTCTCTTCCATGTAAATTGTTGTTGAAAAGAATTTAAAAAATAATAATTCAATATATATTTCTATTAAAAGCTCTAGAAACTACTCACACATACAAACACTTTGTTTTGTGTTCAGTATAAAGTATGAGGTCAATGTCTAAAACATTAAGAGTCCATTTAGTTTAATTACAGAAGTTTAGATAATGTAATATAACGTAATGTAATAGGATGATGATTATATAAGTGTTTATTTGCTTTGATATTGAGATATAGAAAATAAATTTATTTTTCATATTTAATCAAATAAAAACAAAAGTAAAATGATAAAAATGTCCTCATCAACTTTTTTTCCCCTCTTTCTTTCTTCCTTCTCCTCTTCATCACCAATAGCACTTCCATCTCACTGACAACATAGAACAAATCCACATCTTCACACAATAAGATCAACTTTGCAACAATTGTGGGTTATGTAGGAGATGGGGGCTTGATGAAGTGGGAAAAAAGGATGATCTGAAAAGAGGAAGAAGATCTGAACGGAGAAGCAAAAGCGAAGATTGATTCACAGGTTCATAGGTTTGACAAACAAAATGAAAGATTGATTTGTGCGTTATGGAGGAGATGAAGGTTAAAGGAAATGGGGGTTTGCAGGTTTAATCTGGTTCATGGATTGATGATTGATTATCTTTACACAAGAAATTGGGGCTCGACAAAAATGGGTTGACAAAGTGGGAAGAAAGGACGAGTAGATGGGGGCTTGATAGAAATGGAGGAGATGAAGGTTGAAGGTGGTGTCGCCGTCGATGATAGTCCAAATCGGTAGAGAAGTGTAAGGTCATGGAGAAGTTTTCTAGATTATAATTCTTTTTTCATCATAAAGGGTATTAATATCTTTTTTGGTCTTCATTACACTCCTATAATCACCTTTACATACAAAATATTGTACTAATCCTATCATCTCAACAAAATCATTTAAGTAATTAGAATCACTTGTAAATGTCGAACCAAACAAGCAAACTTACATGATGTGAAGAACATTACCTTTACATGGGAGGTGTAAATGAACCAAACATACCCTTAGACAAGTGTAATAAACTCACCTTACAACTCAAAGAGAGAGAGATTGTTAGAATTAAGTGAAAATGAGATTAAAAATTTCACATTAAATAAAATTAGATTTAAGAAAAAAAGAATGCATAAACGACAAACTCAATCATTTAATAGTTTTGTATCAAAATAATAGTATCAAACTCATTTATGCAATTTTGTCAAAAACAAACATAAAAATGTAATATTTGAATTTTGCAGCTTCACGGTCCCAGAGCTCCAACATGGTCGTGGAACACTAAACTGATGAAAGTGCGGTAATTTGTCTTATATGGAATGCAGTCCACATTGTATTTTTGCCCTGCAAATCTAGAGAAATTACTCACTAATAAGCCCCTTAACACCTAATAGAGCTTTATTATTGGACCTGGGCCTATCGTAAATGGGCCTTTTAACATAGCTCTAACAAATGTCCTTTATTGTATAGATCTAACAAATGTCAGTTCAATGTACCCAAAAAAAAACCGATGTCATTTGAAAGTGTGAGATCCATACAAATGCCATTATGCCAATCGTCAACTACCTTGTTATATGATTTTGGAAGAATTACTATTCAAAACCACAATCAAAATTTAATTACAAAATGGGATCTAATGTTCATTTAATTGCAAAAAAGGGACTAACTTTTTTAAATTAAATATTAAAAAATATAAAATTAACCAAAATACCTTCAAAATTTACTTCTCCCCTACTCTTGCCGGTCAACGCCAACCGGCTGCTGATCAATAATCATCGGCCATCGGTCAAAAATCACCAGTAACCGGTCAACGATCACCGAAAGAAAATGGTTTACAACTTTTTTTTTCGATTTTGCATCTTACTTATTTTAAATAAGTAATTTAGTTTTCAAAATTTTTTTTGCAATTTTTTTCCAGAATTTGTAACTTTTTTATTTTAAATTTGTAATTTATTTTTCAAATTTTTACTATAAATTAATTCAGTGCTTTTACAACTTTTTTTTTTTCGGATTTTTCAACTTACTTACTCTAAATTTATAACTTATTTTCCAAGTTTTTATTATAAATGATTTCAGTGTTTTATAATTTTCTTTGTAGAATTTATAACTTTCTCACTTTGAATTTGCAACTTATTTTCCAAATTTTTACTATGAATTGTTTCAGTATTGTTGCAACTTGTTTTACATATTTTGTAACTTGTTTAATTTAAATTTGTAACTTGTTTTCCTAATTTTTACTATCAATTGTTTTAGTGCTTTACAATTTTTTTTCAAGAATTTTTAACTTGTTTTTCAAATTTTTACTATAAATTTTTTCAAGGCTTTTCAACTTTTGTTCCAAAATTTTTCAGCTTAGAATAATTAGTAATGATGATTTGAAAAACAAGTTGCAAATTTAGAGCAGACAAATTGCAAATTCTGGAAAATAAGTTACAAAATACTAAAATAATTGATAGTAAAAATTGGAAAAACGAGTTACAAATTCAGAGTAAATAAGTTGCAAAGTATATAAAATAAGTTGTAACAATATTGAAATAGTTCATAGTAAAAATTTGAAAAATAAATTGTAAATTCACAGTAAGCAAATTGTAAAACATGTAAAATAAGTTGCAAAAATATTGAAATAATTTATAGTAAAAATTTGGAAAATGAATTGCAAATTTAGAGTAAACAAGTTACAAATTCTAGAAAAGAAGTTATAAAATACTGAAATAATTTATAATAAAAATCTGAAAAATAAGTTACAAATTCAGAGTAATCAAGTTGTAAAATTTGAAAAAGAAGTTGCAAAAGTACTGAAACAATTCATAGTGAAAATTTGAAAAATAAATTATGAATTTAAAATAAAAAAGTTACAAATTTTGGAAAAGAAATTGCAAAGTAAAAAATTGAAAACTAAGTTACGAATTCAGAAGAAGTAAGTTGCAAAATTTAGAGAAAAAAAAATTGTAAGTTATTTTGTTAATCAGCCACTGGCAAGCCATTGGCTGGCACTCGGTGACTGTTGGCCGGCAGCCAATGGTCATTAACTAGCAAGGATAAGGGAGAAGTAAATCTCGAGGATATTTTGTTAATTTTATATTTTTTTATATTTAATTTAAAAAAGTTGGCCTTTTTATAATTAATTAAATAGTAGGTCTCATTTTGCAATTAAATTGTGATTCTGGTCCTAAATAGTAATTGACCCAATGATTTTTTACATTTGGTATTAATTGATAAAAAAAGAAAAAAGACGTCGCTAGGTTCTAATGAATGCTTGCATGTTCAGCCAAATGGGAAAACTTTTTTTCTGTCCACTAATTCTTTTAATTTTTGTCTTAATTAAAAGAAGGAAACGTTGGCATCCAATGATGAGGCGTAAAGAAAATGTAAATGCCAAATTCAATAGAGACACTTGAGCTCTAAAATGAAACCACCACGCATATATTTATTATTCCACATTACCTTTGAAGTATAACAATCATTATATTTATAATGAATATTGGAAATTTCAAGACCAATAGAAATTAATGAATGTATTTAATATTCCATAACTTGTTCAAATCAATTAAATTTAAATTGAGATACATATAAAGATTTTTCATTTGCAAATAATATTAATATTATATAGAAACCATTTATATCCAACTATACATACACACACAAATGGATCTGCAGCTGCACTTTTTTGCTTAAAACTGTAAAGATGTGCATTATGTAGATATCTTATTTGGAATTTTGAATCATCAATATAAGATTTGAATGGTTTATATCTTTTTATTTTTTTAATTAGATTTTAATAATCACACTAGTGTGACACACGCTGACACGCATAAGATAATGAAGAAAATTTGTAAATGAATTTATTATATCGATTCTCAGGTTATCATATTCCTTTTTTTTTTTTTAATTTGGTTGGGTTTCTATATATGAATTTATTCTAAATTTAATTTCTGATAAGCCTGCCATATTTACTAGTTCGCCTTATTACCCACTTTCCATAAGGAAAACGCGCGACAGGATGATGCAAAGAACCATCTTTGTTTCCTTGATATTTGTATATGAAAATCTTCTAAAAGTGTGAAACTGGCATGTAATTTATTGAATTATTATGGTTTCCCCACATATCCAGCCTGTCTTCGCTTTACTAAAAGTGACTGCTAAATTATTCATCTCAGTATTTATTATGTTTGATATTGAAATATTTTAGGTATTTAATGGATATAATATATTTTGTGGAAAAGAAATTGACTCACAGAGATATAAAAAATTAGATATAACTTTACCAACAAGGTCCTAATTAATTAGTAGATAGTTGGGTCCCTTAAACATGTTATTCTAAATTCGATTATACCCTTAATGCTTACCTAAAAAAAATACATATAACTTTTTTCCTTCCTAAAAATGAAAAAGTTAACTTTTATCATAATAATAGAAAAGGTCAATGGATTTCCTGAAATCATATGTGTGTGTGTGGTAATCCATTTTATGGATCTTGTAAGAAAAGTTGATAAATATTCTTAATAAACAACTGTTTAATTTCGAACAAGACATTTTTTTCATCGAATAAACTGAAGAAATGTGAACATTAAATACTATATATATATATATATATATACTGTAAAGGGAAAAGTCTACGATTATATTCCTTAGATAATTATATGAATACGGTTAACCAGCTGTTGTTAATAACCTTATCCTATTAAATTAAATTTATTAATAATTACACAATAATATTCACCAAAGAGTCAATATTCTGACGAACATATAATTGTCTTAATGATATTAAGATTTCGCTAAAGTCAAAATCTGAATTATAATGACAAGAGCATATAGAAAGGAGGTACATATTTTAATCATAAATGGAGATTGAGATTTTATAACTTCCTAATCTTGGACTAATAATAAAAAGTAATAAAATCATTAAGAAGGGACAACCAATTAATTGGGTTAATGACAATAAACCAAATATTTAGCAGTATAAATACCAATGTTAATCTCCACTCCTACAACAATAAAATATTTGACATCCTTTTTCCTTCACAAACATGAAGAGAAAGTCTAGCTCAGGTCGCCAAAGGATCCCGATTGAGAAAATACCAAAGAAAAGCCACCTTCAAGTCACATTCTCAAAGCGTCGTTCAGGACTCTTCAAGAAGGCCAGTGAACTTTGCACACTCTGTGGTGTGGAAATAGCCATCATAGTCTTCTCTCCGGCCGATAAGGCCTTCTCCTTTGGCCACCCCGAAGTGGAGTCCATCATCGATCGCTATCTTACCCGAAACCCTCCATCGGAATCTGGGGCTCACCCGCTGGTCGAGGCTCACCGGAAAGCGAACGTTCGCGACCTCAACATGCAGCTAACTCAGCTTCTTGGCCAACTGGAGATCGAGAGGAAGCGAGGAGAAGAGCTGGACCAAGTGAGGAAGGCGAGGCAGGGGCAGTTCTGGTGGGAGAGCCCTATCGAAGAACTAGGGTTTCATGAGTTACAGGAGCTGTTGATTGCAATGGAGGAACTGAAGAAGAACGTAGGGAATATGGCAAGCAAGATGTTGATGGAGCATACTAGTTTGTCTGCTGATCCATCAGTTATGGGGGCACATGGACTTGGACGCTATAATGATGCCTTTGAGAACAAACCTGCTGTTATGAATAATATTGCTGCTGCTTCCATTAATAATCTTCCTCATGCCTATAATAATCTCAATTATAGGCATGGATATCTATGATTTATTTTCCACTTCTTTTTGGTGTTGGCTTTGGTTATGGTTATGTTTGGGAGAATAATTGGATTGCCAAACTAGTATATTGCTGGTTGTAATTCAGATTATTTTCTCTCTTTTTCAATAAGGGTTGTTGAAGAAAACCATATATAAATATACAGTTGCAAATAATTGGTCCATACACATTAAGTACTCCTTGATGATAATAAGACTTCAATCTGTGAGTTGTGTTATATATATGATTTTTTTTGTTATATACTGTGAATTAATTTCATCATGCATTGAGCAAATTGCTTGATGACCATTAGGATTTTGCTGTGTTGTGTAAATGATAATAATCATGTCCAAAAGCATTAAGGTAGGAGTTAAGTTTAGAGAACATGAATCATTAGAGAGGAAAATACATAATCATGCATCTATATTAAGATAAAGATTCTATAACTTCCTAATCTCCGAGTATTAATTAATATTGAATCAAGAAAAAAAAAATACGGAAAGTACCATAATAAACCAACTTAACAATATAATTAAATAAATGCCCATGTTTCTAGTCCAGCTAGCAATCGCAAATTCGTAACCCAAGAAAGAAGCATTTAGTATTCCTTTTCATTCTTTCTTAACGCTCCTTAGATGAAGAATGCATATTAGCTAAAGTTTAGACATAGACAGAATAGGGGAAACGTTGTGTACACAATATATCTTTGCTTCTGATCTAAACTAAGGTAAATCAATTCAAATCATAGTTAAAAAAATTACAATGAAATTAAGATCCCTCCGAATTAATGCCTGTGTTAAGAATTAAGAAGTTTGATTATTCCTTAATTCCGTCAGATCTCTGATTACTTGGTTTCTGGTCAGATTGAGGTATTACACATCACTCGGCCCATTAAGACAGTCCACTACCTAAGCCCAAGCTGGTGAGGCCCAATTTCGGTTTTTTTTGGGGTTAGCACAATCAAGATGATTTCTCTCTTTGCCACTCTTTAGCTACTTGAGAGGTTAGCTAATGCGGATAGGGATAGGGGTAGGGCAGCTTATGGGTAGGAGTCAAAAGTTCAATGCCCCTTCATGTACCCAAAAAAAAAAAAAAGATGGTTCCTCTCTCAATATATATATATTTTTTTTTATGAAATCCCTCTCTCAATATATTAATATGTATATAAAAAATAAAAATTGTAGGAAAACAGTGCAATTCATTTTAAGTTTAATGTGATTGTTATATTTTTTTTGAATCGTTTTACACCTACTTTTATTAGGTTTTATGTAACTTTTTCTTATTCTGTTCTTACGACACGTTACAAGAAGATTAAAATTTGAGAAAAAAAATAACAATCTTTCAAAATTTTTAAATTATTAGCTATCCCTCCCTGTTATGACTGCTTATTATTCATGCACACAAAATTAGAAAGCAGTGGGCTAAGAAAAAGCCAAAACTGGTAGAAAGGAGGGGGGAAAAACAACGAAGTGACTATTTGCAATCATGTTGCTGAAAACGTTCTGCCAAGGTTGTCAATATCCATCTGGAAATGAGCTGGAGGAGAAAGACTCGATCGAAAGTAGAAGTTCGCCACGTGTGTCATTTTATTATTAAGTTTTCGTCTGCACTCAAGCAAGAAGTTTCTGGAAAGAACCAACTGCAACCTTGTCCTCCAGCTTCGACCAAGTGGCTTGAATCATTATATAGCGGAAGATTTTGAGAGCATTTCCAGCTAGTGTCATCGATCCCTTGTTTTATTTTCGTTAGATCTGCCATACCGAACTAGCACTTACTTCCCAGCTATAGTCAAGACGAGTACTGATGGGTCTGGAAATTAGGGAGCTTGCTCTTATAATGGTTTTGGCTTTTGTAAAGGATTTCTCTGAATCATTAGACACAGATAGTCAATAGCCTCACAATAAGATGAAGGTCCATCCTGTTGAATCAGGTTAAAAGCCAATTGATTATGTCTTTTGATCTTAGAGGTGATACCTTTCATAGGATAAAAGGAATGTAGTCGATCAACAATATGATGATTCCATTCCATGTAGTTAAGCACAATATGGTTAAATTAAAGCCATACATACATACATGCATGCATATATATATTATATATATATGTAGTTGATGGTGTCTTGATCTGGTTGTGCAGACCACTATAAATGATATATAGTTGATAGAAGGAGTAGATGAACCTGAACCAATTCGCCAGTGAAGCTAGAAGATTAATATAATCATATGCTGATTTTTATATATAATATAGTTTTGTTAATTTCCAATCCACCATTTGTCATACCCTCTGTGCGAGAAGAATATTTAGTATTAAACTTTTCGAGATTCTTAAAAGTATAGTAACAATAAAATGGGAAAGAAAGAAAACATTTTGGCCATACACTTTGAGATGCTGGTAAAAAGATGCATCATCATAGAAAGTAAAATAAAAACAACCTTAGTTATTGTATAATTGGGTTAAGTAATAAGGAATTCAATACTTTTTAAGTAAAATCTTGAGTTTAAATCATATAAATAAAAAAAATAATATTAAAAAAATTACTCTCATCAAACCTGATAATACTTAATCTTATTTAATTAAATAAATATATAAAAAAAGGAACGACCTTGGGAAGTGAAATGTTTGATTTTTATGAGATATATTGAAATAAAGTATATTTTTTAAGCAATAAAAACTTAAGATAATTGACACTTTATGTTTGTAGATTTAGGTGTATGGAACGCAATGGAACGCAATGACATAGGATCCGAAATTCAAATAATGTTACATTCAGGTTTTTTTTTTACTGTATGAACAAAAAAATAGCATCTCCAATAATGAATGTTATTTAATATTAAAAATAGTATTAGGCTGGATTCCACTGTCTGTTATGTTGTGGTGGCTGTGGCTCCAAATGATTTCTTTACAGTGAAGGCTTTGTTGGCATCCAAGAGAAGAGAATGATTGAGTGAAGGAATTTTTCTTTTGGGGAATTGTTTTCAAGTCGTACAAATTTTCTTATTTTGAAATATATAATTTAGTCCAATTACTATTTTTTATGTTAAAATAGATTTCATTAAATTAAATGTAACAATATTATACATATATAATAGACGTTACTGTAAAATATTTAAAATAAAAATTAATGTAATTATAACAAAATAAATAAATAATCGGATATTTTACTTGTTTTTATTATACGCTGTAATTAAATATATATGCCAGGTGTCTAAGTCTGTCACCCTAGACCTAGATATCTACCATGATGCTGTTGACCACTTGCACGTGCAGGTTCACGTGCAAACTGAACTATTTATCTTCTTTTCTTGATTTACAGTCCAAATGCCTTTTTCGTGCCCAAAAAACTAACAGTTGAGAACAAAGATTCCATCTCACGACGCACGCTTCGTGGGTCCATCTATCCCGTAACATGGCCCCCCGGCTAATATTAATCAAGTGAAGCAATTAATTAACAATTCGTTTGTGAAGGACCTATAAATTAGACATTAGAAAAATAAAATGACACCTAAAACCAATCTCACAGTAGAGGTAAGGTGACGATGAATGAGAAGAGAAATGAAAAGTTTGGAATGAGCGAAAGGGATGAAGGCACATATTTTAGGAAATAATAAAGCACAGCTGGTAAACAATGTAAGTAATAATTATTAATTATTACTTCTTTTTATTCATATTAAAAAGACATTTTATATAATAAATATTTAATTCAAAATATAGGATATTAAATATTATTTTTTCTATTTTACTTGTATCTTTAATATTTTTTTATTTATAATCCTATAATAATAATAGAATAAGATATTTGATAAAAATAAAATAAAAAATATGAATATTTTTTTATATTAATTTTAGATAAAAAATAATTTTTTTTAATATGTGTATAACTAATATAAAATATTTTATAAATATGGTGTAAAATGATAGATAGATAAGATGTGTATAAATAAGCTGGCGAAATGGAAAGCGGGGATAGAGAAAGTAAAGAGGATGGATGAGAATTTGGGGAGCCCACATGAGGAATGAACAATAATAATAATGATGATGATGATGATGATGGAGAAAATGAAGGGGGAAGGGGGGAAAGTAAGTGGAAGGAAAGGTGGAAACAGCTGGGAGAAGGTTGGATCCCGTACATACACAGGACACAAGAGAAGGGGTGTTGTAATTGGAGTGGACAACGTTAGATTAGTGGGAAGGGATATGAATATGAATTGGAAGGCAGATGGTGGCGTACTGACGTGCCAACTTTGTCTCTTTCTTTGCTGGTCATTACTCCTACCTGTGCTGTTCCCCCACCGTCCAGCTCATCTTTCAGTTTTCTGCTCCTCCTTCCTTCTCCCCAACCTCATCCTTCCTTCTTTACTTATATTTTATATAAAATAAAAATTTCTTAATGTTAAAATTGGTTTTTAATACATTATATATTTAAAAAAAATTTATAAATGAGTCACATTGTATGGAGTCTCTAATGATACTTTCTACTACTCTATATCATGATGCCTGATATATATTACACTTAAAATTTTATGTAGAGGATGGTATATTAATATCAAATTTGATAATTTGTCACTTTGATTGAAATTTAAAAATCATGTCAAGGTTCGTGGAGAGAATTATGAGTTGAGGTGGCAATTACTCCCACTTGCTGTTCGCTTACCAACTAATTACGATTGGAACGGTTTTGAATAAGTTTTCGGGAAAAAAAGGATTATATTTATATAGCTGATTTTAAATTGTAAAACTATCTTAAAAATATTTTTAAAAAAAGTTTGACTAAATGAAAAAATTATTCAAGCTCTTTTTTTTTCCACAATATTATTGAAGCTCTTAAATTAAAATTTTCAGTACAAAACATTATAAAATAATTTTAAATTTTTGAAAGTTTCGACATAAATATTTTGCAAATTAAGAATTTCAACTGATTATTCCTTAACATGTAGCATCAGTACAGTTTAGCAACGAACACAATGGATTAGAATAGAAACCAATTATATATATAGCTGTGGCATAATTTTTAAGTATTACTTTTATTAGCACGTCATGATTTGATGTCTTGAGGAAGAAGAAAATGACAATCAAAATATCGAAATATTAAAAAATCTATTTGAATTTTATAAGTTAAGATTATGTGATATAAAAATTGATTTTGCTCATAAATTTTTTTTCCTTAAGTTTGTACTTAACTTTTATTATCAAATCCTACATGCATTGGATTCGTAAATCCTAATGGAAGATTATGAGTTCTTGTACATATTTTTGTACAGTTTTACTGATTTTGTGCATTTCATGTGGCCTGAAAAAAAAAAAATTTACATGTAGCATTGGGTGACACTATGATTTCTATTAGGCAGATTTGTCACCAGCTATTAGACCTGAAACAAAAATTGGAACCACTTTGTCAACTTTTAATAATTAAAACAAAAACAAAGAATCGTTGCTAATTAGGTTGATTGAAATTGAGGGAATTACGTGCGCTTTGGCCATAATTGGTGGTTGCTACCTAATTTTTTTCTTTTTTGTGATGCAGAATATTATGGGTATCAGTAAATATAATAATTAGGACATTGTTGTCATGAGTCTCTATCTTTGGAATTAAGTACTTCTTTCTCAAAAGCTACCTAATTTTTATCAACAATGGAAGGGAAAGGAAGCAACAAATAGAATGATTTAAAATTTAAATACATTAATTATAAACGTCATGGCCAAATGTTCAGCTATATATATATATTGTATCTAGTTTAAATCTCTGATATAAATTCGGCAAAAAGAGTCCTATTCCATTTTTTTAGACTTTGCAGATTTAATTTAAATAGTTTCATTCTTAATTTTTTAAAAATTTTTATTGAGAATCATCATTATTTTTTAATTTTATAATTACAAAATTATTTTTAATCTGCATTTTATTTATTATTAAAATAATTTTATTAAAAAGGTAAAAGACAGTTAAAATTGTTTAAATTTAACCTAAATAATTATAAAATCTTTTAGAGATGAGACCAAATCCAATTACATAAATAATTATATATTGAAGATACCCTCGTTTTTTATGCATTTCATATTTTCTCTTTCTCGTGTTTCCTTTTAAAAAAAATTCAAATTTCATTGAACTCAATCACTTATACAAACTTTTAATATGTTTTTCATATAAAATGTCATCAATTTGGCTATTAAAAATGATATCGACTTGCGTTTTCATCAAAACAGAATGAAGAGTCCTTAAAAAATAAAAACTCACGAGTCGCCAGTTAAATTAAATCTGATACAGTCCTAGAATAATAGAACTTGATAATATTTTCTATTTTATTATTCTTAAAACAGTTTTATAAAACTACTGTTTTTAAGAATAAATTTTAAAAATAAAAAAATAAAAAAATCTATTATTCCACCTTACCTTTAAAGTATAACAATCATTATATTTATAATGAATATTAGAAATTTCAAGACCAATAGAAATTAATTAATGTATTTAATATTCCATAACTTGTTCAAATCAATTAAATTTAAATTGAGATACATATAAAGATTTTTCATTTGCGAATAATATTAATATTATATAGAAACCATTTATATCCAACTATACATACACACACAAATGGATCTGCAGGTGCACTTTTTTGCTTATAACTGTAAAGATGTACATTATGTAGATATCTTATTTGGAATTATGAATCATCAATATAAGATTTGAATGGTTTATATCTTTTTATTTTTTTAATTAGATTTTAATAATCACACAAGTGTGACACACGCTGACACGCATAAGATAATGAAGAAAATTTGTAGATGAATTTATTATATCGATTCTGAGGTTATCATATTCCTTTTTTTTTTTTTATAATTTGGTTGGGTTTCTATATATGAATTTATTCTAAATTTAATTTCTGATAAGCCTGCCATATTTACTAGTTCGCTTTATTACCCACTTTCCATAAGGAAAACGCGCGACAGGATGCTGCAAAGAACTATCTTTGTTTCCTTGATATTTGTATGTGAAAATCTTTTAAAAGTGCGAAACTGGCATGTAATTTGTTGAATTGTTATGGTTTCCCCAGATATCCAGCCTGTCTTCGCTTTACTAAAAGCGACTACTAAATTATTCATCTCAGTATTTATTATGTTTGATATTGAAATATTTTAGGTATTTAATGGATATACTATATTTTGTGGAAAAGAAATTGAATCGCAGAGGTATAAAAAATTAGATATAACTTTATCAACAACGTCCTAGTTAATTAGTAGATATATAGTTGGGTCCCTTAAACATACTGTTATAGATTCAATTATACTTGATCCTCACCTAAAAAAAATACATATAACTTTTTTCCTTCCAAAAAATGAAAAAGTTAACTTTTATCATAATAATAGAAAAGGCCAATGGATTTCCTGAAATCATATGTGTGTGTGTGGTAATCCATTTTATGGATCTTGTAAGAAAAGTTGATAAATATTCTTAATAAACAACTGTTTAATTTCGAACAAGATATTTTTTTCATCGAATAAACTGAAGAAATGTGAACATTAAGTACTATATATATATATATATATTTTTTTTTTTTTGTGAAGGGAAAAGTCTACGATTATATTCCTTAGATAATTATATGAATACAGTTAACCAGCTGTTGTTAATAACCTTATCCTATTAAATTAAATTTATTAATAATTGCACAATAATATTCACGAGAGAGTCTATATTCTGACGAACATATAATTGTCTTAATGATATTAAGATTTCGCTAAAGTCAAAATCTGAATTGTAATGACAAGAGCATATAGAAAGGAGGTACATATTTTAATCATAAATGGAGATTGAGATTTTATAACTTCCTAATCTTGGACTAATAATAAAAAGTAATAAAATCATTAAGAAGGGACAACCAATTAATTGGGTTAATTACAATAAACCAAATATTTAGCAGTATAAATACCAATGTTAATCTCCAGTCCTACAACAATAAAATATTTGGCATCCTTTTTGCTTCACAAACATGAAGAGAAAGTCTAGCTCAGGTCGCCAAAAGATCCCGATTGAGAAAATACCAAAGAAAAGCCACCTTCAAGTCACATTCTCAAAGCGTCGTTCAGGACTCTTCAAGAAGGCCAGTGAACTTTGCACACTCTGTGGTGTGGAAATAGCCATCATAGTCTTCTCTCCGGCCGATAAGGCCTTCTCCTTTGGCCACCCCGAAGTGGAGTCCATCATCGATCGCTATCTTACCCGAAACCCTCCATCGGAATCTGGGGCTCACCCGCTGGTCGAGGCTCACCGGAAAGCGAACGTTCGCGACCTCAACATGCAGCTAACTCAGCTTCTTGGCCAACTGGAGATCGAGAGGAAGCGAGGAGAAGAGCTGGACCAAGTGAGGAAGGCGAGGCAGGGGCAGTTCTGGTGGGAGAGCCCTATCGAAGAACTAGGGTTTCATGAGTTACAGGAGCTGTTGATTGCAATGGAGGAACTGAAGAAGAACGTAGGGAATATGGCAAGCAAGATGTTGATGGAGCATACTAGTTTGTCTGCTGATCCATCAGTTATGGGGGCACATGGACTTGGACGCTATAATGATGCCTTTGAGAACAAACCTGCTGTTATGAATAATATTGCTGCTGCTTCCATTAATAATCTTCCTCATGCCTATAATAATCTCAATTATAGGCATGGATATCTATGATTTATTTTCCACTTCTTTTTGGTGTTGGCTTTGGTTATGGTTATGTTTGGGAGAATAATTGGATTGCCAAACTAGTATATTGCTGGTTGTAATTCAGATTATTTTCTCTCTTTTTCAATAAGGGTTGTTGAAGAAAACCATATATAAATATACAGTTGCAAATAATTGGTCCATACACATTAAGTACTCCTTGATGATAATAAGACTTCAATCTGTGAGTTGTGTTATATATATGATTTTTTTTGTTATATACTGTGAATTAATTTCATCATGCATTGAGCAAATTGCTTGATGACCATTAGGATTTTGCTGTGTTGTGTAAATGATAATAATCATGTCCAAAAGCATTAAGGTAGGAGTTAAGTTTAGAGAACATGAATCATTAGAGAGGAAAATACATAATCATGCATCTATATTAAGATAAAGATTCTATAACTTCCTAATCTCCGAGTATTAATTAATATTGAATCAAGAAAAAAAAAATACGGAAAGTACCATAATAAACCAACTTAACAATATAATTAAATAAATGCCCATGTTTCTAGTCCAGCTAGCAATCGCAAATTCGTAACCCAAGAAAGAAGCATTTAGTATTCCTTTTCATTCTTTCTTAACGCTCCTTAGATGAAGAATGCATATTAGCTAAAGTTTAGACATAGACAGAATAGGGGAAACGTTGTGTACACAATATATCTTTGCTTCTGATCTAAACTAAGGTAAATCAATTCAAATCATAGTTAAAAAAATTACAATGAAATTAAGATCCCTCCGAATTAATGCCTGTGTTAAGAATTAAGAAGTTTGATTATTCCTTAATTCCGTCAGATCTCTGATTACTTGGTTTCTGGTCAGATTGAGGTATTACACATCACTCGGCCCATTAAGACAGTCCACTACCTAAGCCCAAGCTGGTGAGGCCCAATTTCGGTTTTTTTTGGGGTTAGCACAATCAAGATGATTTCTCTCTTTGCCACTCTTTAGCTACTTGAGAGGTTAGCTAATGCGGATAGGGATAGGGGTAGGGCAGCTTATGGGTAGGAGTCAAAAGTTCAATGCCCCTTCATGTACCCAAAAAAAAAAAAAAGATGGTTCCTCTCTCAATATATATATATTTTTTTTTATGAAATCCCTCTCTCAATATATTAATATGTATATAAAAAATAAAAATTGTAGGGAAACAGTGCAATTCTTTTTAAGTTTAATGTGATTGTTATATTTTTTTTGAATCGTTTTACACCTACTTTTATTAGGTTTTATGTAACTTTTTCTTATTCTGTTCTTACGACACGTTACAAGAAGATTAAAATTTGAGAAAAAAAATAACAATCTTTCAAAATTTTTAAATTATTAGCTATCCCTCCCTGTCATGACTGCTTATTATTCACGCACACAAAATTACAAAGCAGTGGGCTAAGAAAAAGCAAAAACTGGTAGAAAGGAGGGGGAAAAAACAACGAAGTGACTATTTGCAATCATGTTGCTGAAAACGTTCTGCCAATGTTGTCGATATCCATCTGGAAATGAGCTGGAGAAGAAAGACTCGATCGAAAGTAGAAGTTCGCCACATGTGTCATTTTATTATTAAGTCTTCGTCTGCACTCAAGCAAGAAGTTTCTGGAAAGAACCAACTGCAACCTTGTCCTCCAGCTTCGACCGAGTGGCTTGAATCATTATATAGCGGAAGATTTTGAGAGCATTTCCAGCTAGTGTCATCGATCCCTTGTTTTATTTTCGTTAGATCTGCCATACCGGACTAGCACTTACTTCCCAGCTATAGTCAAGACGAGTACTGATGGGTCTGGAAATTAGGGAGCTTGCTCTTATAATGGTTTTGGCTTTTGTAAAGGATTTCTCTAAATCATTAGACACAGATAGTCAATAGCCTCACAGTAAGATGAAGGTCCATCCTGTTGAATCAGGTTAAAAGCCAATTGATTATGTCTTTTGATCTTAGAGGTGATACCTTTCATAGGATAAAATGAATGTAGTCGATCAACAATATGATGATTCCATTCCATGTAGTTAAGCACAATATGGTTAAATTAAAGCCATACACACATACATACATGCATATATATATATGTAGTTGATGGTGTCTTGATCTGGTTGTGCAGACCACTATAAATGATATATAGTTGATAGAAGGAGTAGATGAACTTGAACCAATTCGCCAATGAAGCTAGCTGGAAGATTATAATCATATGCTGATTTTTATATATAATATAGTTTTGTTAATTTCCAATCCACCATTTGTCCTAGCCTATGTGCGAAAAGAATATTTAGTGTCCATTTAGTTTGTATTTTTGTAAAAATACTTTTAAAATAATCATATTTTACAAAAATGAAGTTTGGATAAAAGCAGAGTAGTTTACTGAAAAACTATTTAGATGAAAAGGAAGAAAATGATGGTTAGAAAGTACAGTTACATTTAAAAAAATGAGAACCAAACATGTACTTATTGTTGAACTTTTCAAGATTCTTAAAAGTATAGTAACAATAAAATGGGAAAGAAAGAAAACATTTTGGCCATACACAGATGCTGGTAAAAGATGGATCATCATAGAAAGTAAAATAAAAACAAGCTTAGCAATTGTGTAGTTGGATTGAATGGTAAAGAATTCAATACCCTTTTAAGTAAGTATCAAGTTTAAGTTATATAAATTAAAAAAATAATATTAAAAGAATTACTCCCATTAACCCTGATAATATTTAATCTTATCCAATCAAATAAATATATAAAAAAAAGGAACGACCTTGGGGAGTGAAATGTTTAATTTTTATGAGATATATTGAAATACAGTATATTTTTTAAGCAATAAAAACTTAAGATAATTAACACTATGTTTGTAGATTTAGGTGTATGGAACGCAATGGAACACAATGACATAGGATCCGAAATTCAAATAATGTTACATTCAGGTTTTTTTTTACTGTACGAACAAAAAAAATAGCAGCTCCAATAATGAATGTCGTTTAATATTAAAAATAGTATTAGGCTGGATTCCACTGTCTGTTATGTTGTGGTGGCTGTGGCTCCAAATGATTTCTTCACAGTGAAGGCTTTGTTGGCATCCCAGAGAAGATAATGATTGAGTGAAGGAATTTTTCTTTTGGGGAATTGTTTTCAAGTACATATTTTCTTATTTTGAAATGTATAATTTAGTCCAATTACTATTTTTTATGTTAAAATAGATTTCATTAAATTAAATGTACACATAAATAATAGACGTTAAAATAAAAATTAATATAATTATAACAAAATAAATAAATAATCTGATATTTTACTTGTTTTTATTATACGCTGTAATTAAATATATATACCAGGTGTCTAGGTCTGTCACCCTAGACCTAGATATCTACCATGATGCTGTGGGTAGACCACTTGCACGCGCAGGTTCACGTGCAAACTGAAATAGTTATCTTCTTTTCTTGAGATCCAATCAGAAATTCAGATTTACAGTCCAAATGCCTTTTTCGTGCCCAAAAAAAAAAGTTGAGAACAAAGATTCCATCTCACGACGCACGCTTCGTGGGTCCATCTATCACGTAACATGGCCCGCCCGGCTGATATTAATCAAGTGAAGCAATTAATTAACAATTCGTTTGTGAAGGATACATAAGTTAGATATTAGAAAAAAAAAATGACACCTAAAACCAATCTCACAGTCGAGGCGAGGTGACGATGAATGAGAAGAGAAATGAAAAGTTTGGAATGAGCGAAAGGGATGAAGGCACATATTTTAGGAAATAATAAAGCACAGCTGGTAAACAATGTAAGTAATAATTATTAATTATTATTTTTTATTTATATTATAAGATATTTTATATAATAAATTTTTGGTTTAAAATATAGGATATTAAATATTATTTTTTCTATTGTACCTATATTTTTAATATTTTTTCTTTTCTCATTTATAATTCTATAATAATAATAAAATGAGATATTGGATAAAAATAAAATAAAAAATATAAGTATTTTTTTGTATTAATTTTAGATAAAAATATAATTTTTTTAATATATATATATATAATTAATATAAAATATTTTATAACATAAAATAGAGGAAATATGGTGCAGAATGATAGATAGGAAAGATGTGTATAAATAAGCTGGAGGAATGGAAAGAGGGGGTAGAGAAAGTGAAGAGGTGGATGAGAATTTGGGGAGCCCACAAAAGGGATGAATAATAATAATAATAATAATAATAATAATAATAATAATAATTATGGCGAAAATGAAGGGGGAAGGGGGGAAAGTAAGTGGAAGGAAAGGTGGAAACAGCTGGGAGAAGGTTGGATCCCGTACATACACAGGACACGAGAAGGGGTGTTGTAATTGGAGTGGACAACGTTAGATTAGTGGGAAGGGATATGAATATGAATTGGAAGGCAGATGGTGGCGTACTGACGTGCCAACTTTGTCTCTTTCTTTGCTGGCCATTACTCCTACCTGTGCTGTTCCTCCACCGTCCAGCTCATCTTTCAGTTTTTCTGCTCCTCCTTCCTTCTTCCCAACCTCATCCTTCCTTCTTTTCTTATATTTTGTATAAAATAAAAATTTCTTCATGTTAAAATTGGATTTTAATACATTCTATATTTAAAAAAAATTTATAAATGAGTCACATTGTATGGAGTCTCTAATGATACCTTCTACTACTCTATATCATGATGCCTGATGTATATTACACTTAAAATTTTATGTATACAAATGTTATATATAACAGTTAGCAATAGACAATTATGTACATCTATGTCAAACAAAAGCAATTATATAAATATAAATATTTACAGCAATTTTTAATATATGTTTTTAAAATTAAAAAATTCATGTAAAATAAACAGATAAAATACTTGAAAAAACTTTTCCCAACCTTTTACATCATAAAAAAAAATTCAATGCTAAATTTACTCGAAACCAGATATTAAACCACTGCATTCCTTAGTAGATAATTAATTGTATCTTTTAACCAACATATATAGACAATTTTGGAGAGGATGGCATATTAATATCAAAGTTAATAATTTGTCACTTTGATTGAAATTTAAAAATCATGTCCAAGGTTCGTGGAGAGAATTGTCAGTTGAGATGGCAATTACTCCCACTTGCTGTTCGCTTACTAACCAGTAACGATTGGAACGGTTTTGAATAAGTTTTCGGGAAAAAAAGGATTATATTTATATAGCTGATTTTAAATTGTAAAACTATCTTAAAATATTTAAAGAAAAAAGTTTGACTAAATGAAAAAATCATTCAAGCTCTTTTTTTTTTTTGCCACAATATTATTGAAGCTCTTAAATTAAAATTTTCAGTACAAAACATTATAAAATAATTTTAAATTTTTGACAGTTTCAACATAGATATTTTGCAAATTAAAAATTTCAACTGCTTATTCCTTAACATGTAGCATCAGTACAGTTTAGCAACGAACAAAATGGATTAGAATAGAAACCAATTATAAATATAGCTGTGGCATCATTTTTAAGTATTACTTTTATTAGCACGTCATGATTTGATGCCTTGAGGAAGAAGAAAATGACAATCAAAATATCGAAATATTAAAAAATCTATTTGAATTTTATAAGTTAAGATTATGTGATATAAAAATTGATTTTGCTCATAAATTTTTTTTCCTTAAGTTTGTACTTAACTTTTATTATCAAATCCTACATGCATTGGATTCGTAAATCCTAATGGAAGATTATGAGTTCTTGTACATATTTTTGTACAGTTTTACTGATTTTGTGCATTTCATGTGGCCTGAAAAAATAAAAATTTACATGTAGCATTGGGTGACACTATGATTTCTGATAGGCAGATTTGTCACCAGCTATTAGACCTAAAACAAAAATTGGAAGCACTTCGTCCACTTTTAATAATTAAAACAAAAACAAAGAATCGTTGCTAATTAGGTTGATTGGAATTGAGGGAATTACGTGCGCTTTGGCCATAATTGGTGGTTGCTACCTAATTTTTTTCTTTTTTGTGATGCAGAATATTATGGATATCAGTAAATATAATAATTAGGACATTGTTGTCATGAGTCTCTATCTTTGGAATTAAGTACTACTTTCTCAAAAGCTACCTAATTTTTATCACAATGGAAGGGAAAGGAAGCAACAAATAGAATTATTTAAAATTTAAATACATTAATTATAAACGTCATGGCCAAATGTTCAGCTATATATATATATATTGTATCTAGTTTAAATCTCTGATATAAATTCGGCAAAAAGAGTCCTATTCCATTTTTTTAGACTTTGCAGATTTAATTTAAATCGTTTCATTCTTAATTTTTTAAAAATTTTTATTGAGAATCATCATTATTTTTAATTTTATAATTACAAAATTATTTTTAATCTGCATTTTATTTATTATTAAAATAATTTTATTAAAAAGGTAAAAGACAGTTAAAATTGTTTAAATTTAACCTAAATAATTATAAAATCCTTTAGAGATGAGACCAAATCCAATTATATAAATAATTATATATTGAAGATACCCTCTTTTTTGATGCATTTCATATTTTCTCTTTCTCGTTTTTCCTTTAAAAAAAATTCAAATTTCATTGAACTCAATCACTTATCCAAACTTTTAATATGTTTTTCATATAAAATATCATCAATTTGGTTATTAAAAAATGATATCAACTTGAGTTTTCATCAAAACAGAATGAAGAGTCCTTAAAAAATAAAAACTCACGAGTCGCCAGATAAATTAAATTTGATACAGTCCCAGAGTATCAGAACTTATTTGACAATATTTTTTATTTTATTATTTTTAAAATAATTTTATAAAATTATTTTTGAGAATATGTTTTAAAAATAAGAAAATAAAAAAATTTATTTAAATTATTATTACAAAAATTATAATTAATAAGTATTAAATGAGTTATCTAAAATTTATAATCTTAACGGTGGGTATTTTTTATCTTTTTTTTTAATAAAAACTATAAAACATTTTAAAATGTTTTGGATTTTCTATTATTTTATATTTTATTTTTTAAAATATTTTATAAAAAATATATTTATTAAACATATTTTTTTTATTTTTTTATTTTTAAAAATAAAAAAACTGATTTTAGAACCATTGCTAAACAGGCCCGCTTAATTCATTTACTGGTTTCACGTTTCTCCTTAATCAAATGTGGGATTTATTTTAATTTATTTAATTCATATTTTAAATTATTTGATGGATTGTAAAAGTAAAATTTGAAAAAACAATTATTAGTGAAGAACATTTAAAAAAAAATGCCAACTTGCATGGGACCTCCTCAAGTATTTCCCATCATATCAAAAGAAGAAAAAAGACGTTAACGAAAAATCCTCAACTTACAGGCTGTCTCATTCAGATTGCCTGCTCAACAACTGTCTTCTTTGTTCTCTGTAGATTCTTATAAGCACTGCTTCCTCTCCCTCCCTCTCTCATACCCAGCAATAGTGCAATAATCTCTTCACGATTGTCTCACTCGACGGAAGGAAAACTCACGAAATGGATCCGTGTCCTTACATTCGGATCCTCGTCGGAAACTTGGCCATCAAATCTCCGGCTGACACTAGGCCTTCTTTCTCCGGCCAAGTTCACCCTTCCAGTTCTCCTCCTTGCTTTTGTAAGATCAAGCTCAAGGACTTCAAATCCCCAGATCATCAATACGCCACTGTTCCTCTAGTCTCGCAAGACGCCGGCGACTCTCACCCTCAATCCTTAGGTGCTTCCTTCGATTTGAGCAAGCCCCAGATCGAGAAGCTTCTGAAATCGTCCAAGATTCCTCTTCTGAAGATTTCCGTCTACAAGGGTCGGAGAATTACATCGTTTGGCTTCAGTACCGCCAAATTATTGGGGAAAATTTGTGTGCCGTTGGATCTTACCATGGCAGAGTCTCGCGCTTGTATGTTTCAGAACGGTTGGGTCTCACTTGGTGAGAAGAAAAAGGCATCGTCGGAGCAGTTATTACACTTAACTGTCCGGGCTGAACCGGACCCTAGATTCGTGTTCAGGTTCGACGGCGAACCAGAGTGTAGCCCGCAGGTGTTCCAAATCCAAGGGCATGTTAAACAACCCGTTTTCACATGCAAGTTCAGTTTCAGGGATCGAAATTTCGCTTCTAGGTCATCTGTATCGGAGCCAAGCAGTTCAAAAACCTGGTTGCACTCGCTCAAGTCTCAAAAGGACCAATCGCCCGAGCGAAAAGGATGGTCCATTACGGTTCACGATTTATCCGGTTCGCCAGTAGCGGCCGCCTCAATGGTCACGCCGTTCGTCCCCTCCCCCGGTTCCCACCGGGTCAGCCGGTCCAATCCGGGTGCATGGCTCATTCTCCAACCCGGTGGTGAAGGCACGTGGAAGCCTTGGGGTCGCCTCGAGGCTTGGCGCCAACAGAACAGTTCCAATTCGGTGGGTTTACGGTTTGATGCCCTTCCGGCCACCGCTGAACCGGTTACACTCGCCGGTACAACCATCAGCGCCCAACATGGTGGTAAATTGACAATTGATGTTACCTCCGGGGTTACCCCGGTAAACAGTCCGCACGGCAGCTGGGACTTGGGGTCCGGGTCGAGATCGAGGTCGGGTTCTGGATCCGGATCGGAGTTCGGGTTGGAGAAGCAACTCTTTTACAAGGGGTTTGTGATGTCGGCGACTGTGGACGGCGAGGGGAAGCGCAGCAAACCAGAGGTGGAGGTTGGGGTGCAGCACGTGACTTGCACGGAGGATGCGGCGGCGTTTGTGGCTCTTGCGGCAGCCATGGATTTGAGCCTGGATGCTTGCAAGTTGTTCTCACAGAAGCTCCGAAAGGAGTTGAGGCAGTAGATTCTTTATTATTTTCTTTTTTCATAAGCGAGTAGATTCATGAGTCTGTCGTTTGGTGGATTTTTTCTGTCGTTTTATCCCGCATTGTGTCGTTTTTGCATCAGATTCGTTCTCTTACTCAACGAACATCATCTTTATCGATTAATTAACTAGATTCTTTTATGGAGTTTTTGAGTTACGATGTACAGCTATTGTGGAAAAAAAATTGTACAGTGAAATTGAAATGGCAAGATCTGGAATTTTAATTATTTTTGCTCATACATTAGCCTTTGAATTTGATTCATTTTCTTGCCGACAAATCATCTTCTGGATCATACATTTGGGTTCGATGAGTCTGTACTATATTTTAAAAATTTATGTCCTCTGGCGTGGTGTGAGATTAAAAGAATGAGAATCCTATGTTTATTACGGCCTGAAGTGCATGCATTTAAGAGATCAAATCATCAAACTAGTTCATTTTGGAACAAATAAAATAAATTATAATGTTACCTCTCCAAGATGATCTATATGTAGCTGGTTTTAAGAGAAAATTTTATGATTCTGCTTGAATCAATCTAATTAATGGAAGGCTTTTTAATTTGATATTTTGTTATGATCTCATGACTTTTAAAAAAACAACTAATAATGTTAATAACAATATCTTGGGGAGCGATATCAATTCTCAAGCAGTCATACTCCAGCAGAGTATAATTCTTTCAATATATTTTTTCTTCAGTACTTCTCTCTTTATATGTGGTTTGAAGTCATTTCAATCTAACGAATAAGATCGAACAAGAGAGAAAAATAATATTTCAAAGAGCTTCGTAGTTTTCTTTAACATTAATTTCATATTCAATATATACTTCAATCCAAGTTTCTTTGCATGTTTGTCATAATATGTTTTTCTTGTCCATGAAGTATCGATCCAAAGAAATTAGTTTTTTTTTCAGGGGTTAAGACGATTTTGCTAACTGAAAAAACTAACCTTTTTCAAGATATTGAGGGCAAAGAATACTTTAATTAACATAAATCAAGTCTCATGAATAGAAAATCGATTATACCAACACCATATATTGACAAATTCTCATTTGTTATCTTGATCAATTTCTTGAGAGAATAGCCAATTTGGATTTTTTTTCATCCAGGGGATAAATTCTCTTAACTAAAATGATACTTCAGATCACATCTAGATAAAAAGTATTGAGAAAGAGAATTGACAAAAAAAAAAAGGAAAATAATAGTATTGAGAAAGAGTATCCATTTATGTATTGCCATTTTTCATTCCAAATCAATATGTGAATTTTAAGGGCATATTTTTTTAATAATAAAAACAGAAGATAATGATGTCAACAGTACGAAAGCATAGTTCCTAAAAAATGTGTCCATTCCAAATAGAACACGATAATGCATGCCTATTTTGTGTCCGAATACGATGTAGCTTTCTATGTGTTCATTTTCACCCCCAACCAAGCACAACAAACATTTGAAATATGGTCCACAAAAAACATATAAATTGAAATCATCGACAGGTACAACCCTACTTTTCAATTTGTTCATTATATTGCATTCAAGGTCTTCCTTCCTATATAGATTTCCACTCTAATCTATCATACGCACAACAACAATTCAATTTCAATAAAATAGACCAATTCAAGGTCTCTCTTGTCTATGGTCCTAGCATACTATTTATATTATAAGGAGTTTTCAACAAATATAGACTTCTTAGAAAAAGTTAATTACAAGCCTCAAACTTATATAATTAAGAATCCCAATATTTCACTTTTATTTTTATTAATTATCAAGTTTCACTTTTTTCTCTTTTCTAAGTTACATGATAGGTAATAAAACAATATGAATCAAAAAATAAATTACTACTAAAACTTAACATAGCACTTTATATTTTAAACTAATTAAAAATTTTATATGAATGTTTATATTATAATATGAACCGAGAGAATATCTTGGTTAGACTTCCCATCATTGATAGCAAAATAAAAAAATGTGAAAAAAACGAGGTACACTTTATTTTATTTGAGATTAATATTAATACTAGTTGTATTTCTGTTGTTGTTGTTGTTATTATTATTATTATTCAATAGTATTTTTTTATTGTTTTTTAAAACAAATTAAAGACATGAGAATATTTTATTACAGTATTTCAAAGAGATTTAGGGACCGAAAGTTTAGGCTTTTTTTTTTATTAATGAACAACAAAAGGACCACAATAACAACAAACTGCTATGTCAGATAAAGTGTGTATTTGTATTAGTTTATCTATAATTAATTATGAGAATAAGTTATTATGTTAAAATTAATTTGTGTTTGAATATTTTTACCTCATAAGTGATTTGGAAAAAAATGTGTTTAAATTTTGAGAGTTTAAGTGATTGTTGGGTGAATAATGAAAAATAAAAGTAAAATAAGTGATTATAGAAGAATAAATGATTATCATAAGTAAAAAAATTAACTTATCTTATAATTATTTATTTGAGACATAAATACTTATTGAAAAATTGATATATAAGTGTTTGACATTTTTGCAAAATACATAATTATGGATCTCCATAATTATTTATTTTTATTATCCAACCAGGCTCAAAGTTAAAGAGATTGTGAAAGTGTGTGCTATGCAAATTACAGTGATTCAAAAGAGAAGATGAACAAAACCACCAATCTCTCCATAAAAAAGGAAGGCATTCAATGGAGCTATTGCAGAAGAAGTACTAGGAGCATCTATATCCTAAATGACAACCCCAAACCTTGGTTTCTTCCAATCAAGATTTAGAAGAAGATTTGCATGCTTAGGATTCATTAAGATGATTGAAAGATCAGAAAAACCAGGCGGCCCAAAATCTTCATGGTTGTTAATCCATCTAATTATTGATCTCAATTCTTCTAGCCAAAAAAAAAAAACATAATTCAGTTCTCTCCTTCTTCTTGTTGCATATAACAGGGACCGAAAGTTTAGTTGATGACAGCTAGACATTTATTCACTCTCTCTTTAAACTAATTAATGTCGACAGAAGGAGAGGTTTCTTAAAACATTGGCCCAAAGGAATGTTATGCTATCAAGTTAAAAGTCTTACGACAAGAAAGGAGGATGCTTGATTCATATTTCATTTCCCTTTTCTTTTGGCTTTTTGAAATTTTAATTTTGGATGTTACCGTTATTTTCTTGATTAATTGCTGAATTATCTCTAGGCTTTGAAATAAAGCATTCATGTACCTGAAATGAAATGTGTGGTTTCCCGTTTGAAAAGATTGCCTTTTGTTTACTCCTTTCGTTTCTTGCTTCCGAATATGTGGCATCAATTTAACTTGAAGCTTCGAAAGGAGTCAGTGCCAGCTTCGGTTCACATTTCTTGATTCTTACACGGTACTCCCTGACTTCCTGATATAAGGTACATTTAAGTGATTTCTCATGGTTCATAATATAAAGTATAATTACTTGTAATTATTTTTCTTAATTTGTATTCTCTCTAGTTTCATATATAAAATGTTTTGTATAAAATGTATGCATATTAAAAAAAAGTCTTTTAACATTTGAATTTTTTTAAAAAAAGAACCAGAATTTCAATTTTTAATTTTATTAAATATTCCGTTATCATACCCATTAAGTGTAGGGATTAGAGAATAATAATAGGGATAAAAATGAAAAAAAAATTATATTTAACACCTTATAATGTAATAAAAAAATTGTTCTCTAAAATACCTTTTATATATATATATATATATGAGATCTGAGGTAGTATATATCAATTATTTATTTAATTATTTATTGTTTATATTAGATATTAAAAAGAATATTATTGGATCAAGAACCCAAAATATGCACACTTTTCGAAAAATTACAATGTTTTCGAGATTGGTATTCCTGTATCTTGACCCATCTTAATGGAGACAAAGTGGAAATGTGCAAGGCAGAGGCATGTTATTTTGTGATGGTCGAGAAATAGTATTTGAAAATGAAGTCAAAGTTTCAGTCCACACCAAGAAAAAAGAGAGAGTAAAAGTTAAATAGTTAGAAGGTTTTGAAACATATGAATATTATAATAATACTGTATTTTGAAATTAGTAAGATTTTGTTCATTATTATTACGGTACGATATTAGTGAATTTGTTTCCCAAATTAACCACACATTTTGTGGATCACATATGCCCAATCTTTTTTCTTCCTTCAGTGTCTCGTGCCATTTAGTTGTTATTCATTTTATGGTTAGTAAAAATACATAAATTACTTCCCTATTTTTAAATTCCATGATTTATTATTATTATTATTGAAATAAGCATAATTTGTTCTCAAAATTTAATAGTGACTATATTTTTGAAAAAGGGAAAATTACAATTTCAAGCCAAACAAAATCACATTAGCTTTTCACCGTAAATATAATATTGAAATGTTCATATTATTTATTTTATGTAAAAATGTTAACTTAAATTCTGTTTTATGTTCAATTAGTATATATTTAGTTCTGGATCATCCTCTTCCTTAGAACAGCTTCAACGTAAACTTTGGGTGGAGCTTGAAGAAGTTTTAATACAAGAGGATATTTTGTGGGCTCAAAAGGCCAAGCGTAGTTGGTTTGTTCTAGGGGACAAAAATACTACTCCCTCCGGTCTATAATATAGGGTGTGAGACCCATTTTTCTTTGGTCCATAATATTAGGTATAGGAATCTAAATGAACAAATTTACCCTTGTTATATTTAATTGTGTAAGTTAATTTTTTTTCTCTCTCTTACACTTATAGAGCATATAGGTAATTGCTTGATTTAATTATTTTAATATTTCTTCAATAAATAGGGGTAAATTTGAAACTTTTGGCATATTTAATGATGTTTTTTAACTTTCTTAATAAACGTAAAAATAGGTTCCACATCCTATATTATCTACCGGAGGGAGTAAATATTTTCATGCTAGAGCTAACTTCAAAAGGAAGGTGAATAGAATTGATACGCTGCAGGATGACAGTGGGACTTGGATTTATAATGTCGAGGTATCAAGAACCTTGCTACCTCTTTTTTCAAAAATCTTTTCACGGAGGAAGGAACGCGGTCTGTTATGGATCATTGTAATTTGTCCTACCCTCTTATTGACAATATGTTTCTCAGATATTTGGGAAAGGAGATTAGTGATGATGAGATTAGAAGAGTTGTGTAAAGTATGGGTGATTTGAAGCGTTATTTTTTTAGAGCCAATGGAAGTACATTGGCAATATGTTGTGAAAGTCATTAGGAAGGCTTCTGAAGATCCCCTAAGCATCCGTCCTATCAACTCAACAGGACCTTCATTGTTCCATTACTAAAAAAATTAAATTTAATGAGGGATTACACATGAATCACTAAATGATCTAAATAGTGAAAAAATTAGCGACGAATTAAATTTAGCGAGGGAATTAGCGAGAAATATCCTTTCCCTCGCGAAATTAGCTAGAAATCTTTTATTCCTTGCTAAATTATTATGAATAGCGAAGAATTTAGCAAGGGATTTGTCCCTCATTAAATTTTTTAAAATTAATTTTAATAGATTAAAATTATTTTATTAAAAATTTAATTTTAATGAATTAAATTTTTTTTAATAATTATGTTATAAAATTATTTTTATCAGTTAATTATTTTAAATTAATAAAAATAGTTAGATTAATTTTTATAACTTGTTGGAAAAAAGAGAAAATGAAAATTCATTTATTACAAAATTCAAAATATAAAATATTTTATGATATTAATAATTAAATTTATAATAATTTTTTTTATTTTTTAACAATATATTAATTTATAAATATATATATATATGTGTGTATTAGTGTGTAGATAAATAATATATATTTAATATTTCATATAAAGACTGCAAATACATTACAGTTCAATTGACAAAAGTCTAAATATAAAAGCACTAAGAGCAGGAGGTCACGTGTTTGAATATAAGTAAATGCATATTTGACATCATCATATGACATGGTAGTGACGTGTCACAATCACAGTGATGTGGCATGGGTGGCAGGTGACATGACAATGATGTGACGTGGCGTGGTCTTGGTGGTTATATGGTAATTTTGAATTTTTTGTAGTTTAGCGAGGAATGAGTTCCTCGCTAAATTTAGTGAGGGATAAAATCCCTAGCTATTTTCAATTTAGCGAGGAAAAAATAGCATTTAGTGAGGGATTTGTCCCTCGTTAAATTACATTTTTCAATCCCTCGCTAAATTACATTTTTCTAATAGTGTTCTCATCATGAAGAAAGATCATCCAAAATCAATTCGGGATTTCAAGCCCAATGTAACGTCATTTTTAATGTCATCATGAAGGTAATCTCAAATAGTATATATAAAGAACTCCTTCCCACTATTATTGCCCCTAATTAATCAGTGTAACTTTGTGCCAATGAGGTTGAGTTCAGATAATATTATTGTAACTCTGGAGGTGATTCATTCTATGCTAACCACGAGAGGGAAGAAAGGTTTTATTGCAATTAAGATTGATCTAGAAAGAGCTTATGAGAAGATTAGATGGGATTTTGTTATCTCTTGTTTGAAAGAGTTGAACTTTCCAAGACACTTGATTGATGTCATCTACCATTGTATTTCTTTGTCTGTTATGCAAATTCTTTGGAATGGCAGCAAAGGTGATGAATTTACTACCTCTAGGGGAATTAGGTAAGTAGACCCATTATCTCCATATTTGTTTGTCTTTTGCACTGAAAAACTTGCCCACCTTATTTAGCGAGCAATGTCCAGTAGTGAATAGAAGCCTATAAAGCTTAGTAAGAGTAGGCCACCAATTTCACATCTTTTCTTTATTGATGATTTGTTTTTTTTTTTCGAAGCCTCATTGGATCATGTTGATATCATTCTAAAATGCCCGAATGAGTTTTGTTCAGTTTCTGGCCAGAAGGTGAGCCAAGCCAAGACCAAGGTCTTTTTCTCGTGTAATGTTAATTATAATAGAGCTTCCAAATTAGTGAGGCACTTGGATTTTTGATGACTGGGGATCTTGGCAAATACTTGGGAGTACCGTTACATCATCAAAGAGTTAGCCAAGGTACGTACCAACATGTTGTTGATAAGCTTAGAGAGAGATTGAGTAATTGGAAAGCTAACTCATTGTCCTTTGTGGGAAGAAATATTGTCACACCTGAGAATGTAACGCGGATGGTGTGGGAAATGAAAATGAAAGAAAAAGGGGTGAAATCGGCCCTCCCGGTGGGGGGCCGGTTTCGAGGGAGTCGCCACCAAAATTTTGAGGAAAATTTTGAAAAATCAAATAAAAAAACAAAAAAGGATAAGGAAGGTCTACGAATCAGAGTTAGATTCGGGAATACGATTGTGAGAGAAGAAGGTGTTAGGCACCCCCACAACACCCGTTCCTAAGAACGGTTACCTTAAGTTGATCATGCAATTTTATGGCTTTTAAAAAATTATTTTGGTTGCTCTTTTACCGTTCACATGCAAAAATAAATACAAAAATAAGGAAAATGTGAAAATGAAAATAAAGAATAAAATGAAAATATGAAAAGTTGGGAAAAATAAATTAAGAAGAAAATGTTATTTATTTACAAAAGAGGACTTGACCCAGAATGAGAGTCTGGGGCCTACGTACCCTGCGATAGGAATCAAAGTTGACGTAGTTCGGACTAAAAATGCGTGTCACTGGGTTGGTATTTTTTTATTATATATATTCTTTGAAAAGAGAGGTTTATAGAAAATAATTTGTCTTTCCATAAAGAAAACAATTTTTAGAATTGGTTGATGTGTTTTAATTTGTAAAAGACAGATTAATTTCCATTACTTGCTCTTTTCATTTATTTATTTTTTTGTTTAATCAATTCCTAAAAGAGAATATATGTTTTTCCTCAATTTAGAAAATCTGATTAAAGTTATGTGTGATTTAAAATATTTTATTTTGATTTGAAAGAGGAAATATTTGAAAACAATTTTATTTTTGTAAAATAAAACCAATCGGCTCATATAGTGACTTTATCACTCACAATATACCCATTGATACTTAAATGTTTATGGTCGTGCCACTCGAGACAAGATGTCATAAAAATATTTGAATAAAACAAATAATTTTTTTTTTGTACAAAATTTTTTCTTTTTTATTATAAAAATAAAAATAAATAAAATCCTTAAAAGAATTCAAAAATATGATTCTTATATATATTTTTAAAGAAAAATAATCAGCATATATGGTGACTTTATCACTCACAACTTACTGATCAGTATTTAAAATACTCGCGGTGTTACTACTCGAGGCAAATAAGTGAAAGGGATAAAAACTTGAGGGATAAAATTGGGATAAATAAATTATGCGTAAATCATTTGTATTCCACACAACCATGATAACACATTTTTATAAAAGGGAAAGCGGTAAAAGACACTTGGAAATATAACTTTTATATATATCAACTTTTTTTTTCTCATTGTTTATTATTTGTTTTTTTTATACACTTAGAAAACCACTTCTATTATTTATTCTACATTTTTCTTAAGTACTCAAAAAAGAGATTAGGATAATACTGCTATATTCAAAATTATATATATCTTATTTATTTATTTATTAAAAATTTATTTGCATCTTTTATTATTATTATTATTATTATTATTTTATATTTCCTTATGTTAAAATAAAAAAAAAACAAAACAAAAAACTTGGAATCGTATTTTATTTTATTTAAAAATTAAGGTGAAAACTCCGCCTATATTTTCATTTTTCAAAATTAATTTCCAAAGCAAACAATATATATAGTGATTTAGTCACTTATAATTTACTAATTGACGCTCGCATGCTCATGGTGTTAGCACTCGAAGCACAAAGACAAAACGGAAAGAGTTCAAAGTAAATATAATTTATTTATTTATTATTATTATTATATTTTTTTTATAAAGAAAAGGCCAATTATATAAAATAAATCAAAACATAGTCAATATTGTTACCATGGCAACTCCTTGCTCACGGTATCTTTAGCTGACACCTCATGAGTCCACGGGGACTTGAAGTCCCTTGGGACAAACTTTAAAACTCTCATTCTTTTTTTTTTCTTCTCTTTTTTGTTTTTTTTTGTAGTTTTTTTGTTTTTGTTTTTTTTTATCTGAGTAAAAAAAAATTTAAATATAGTCTTCCCTAACTTGTATACTTCTATACGAGAGGAACCGTATTCACATGGTGGACATAATCTCCCCCTTTAATTTCTAACATTATTTCATAAAATCAGCAAGTAATTATGGGCAAAAAAGCATTTAACTCATGGAATGAAGAAATGGATGAGATAAAAAAATCATCATCATCTACAAATATTATTTACTGACAAAAGCACAACAATAGTATGAAAATGCAGCTCCTCTAAAGGCCAAGTTAAAGCTAAAGATGGGTATATGATATTAACCACATAAAAAGAAAAACAGCCATGTTAACAATTTAGCTCCTATGTCTTTTAACACAATGATCAATTGGCCCTATAAAGTTGTCAGTGTTTTAATCCCATTCAAAAATCATCCACCAAGTCAAAGACAATCTCAAAGACAGTAAGATTGCCCCTTACTACCCAAATTTGAACATAAAATAAGTAATAGACAAGATATCATATCAGCCTGTATACCATATGCATCCTTATCAGACAGATCCAACATTTGATAGAAAAACCTTTCTAGCCCCAGGACAACATCCCAAACAGCTTGAAGCCAAAATTCCAAACTAACTCCCTAAGCCAAATGAAACCCAACCCACCTTCAAAACAACTCCTATTTGAAACCCTGCACATGCGTATCCCATAAACATAGACCACAATGTCATTTTGAATGGATAGAATTTAGAAGCCCTGAACTTGAAATATAACCATGGGCTAAATCATTAGGGTAAGCGATGCCCCCTCCCCTCTTTATTGGAAAACTCCATTGGCTCTAGAATAGCGAACACCAGAAGCACACTTGAACAGAGAAACCTATTGAAGGAACCTATTAAACTGTATGCCATATTAACATGCTAGAGAACGGAGTGAGATAGAGGAAATTCTGAACTCAAAGAGGATCCAAACTAAAGCGTATATTCATATCCCAAGTTTTATTCAGAAGATATCAGAGCGAGATAAGAGAAAACAACATTTGAGTGACACAGAGAATGTAAACCAGAAAAGCAACCTACGTTCATCTGGACAAAAAGGAAAAGCCAACCCGACATAATATCTAATTCATACATTTAGCCAAGAACCGCATTTATATTCCAGAAACAGAACAGCCTTTGAATGATGATCCCGAGTCAATAGAAAATTGGTTTTTTATCACAACAAGCACAACTTATCAGATGCAGTCCAATGCTAATTACATACAAAGAAAGAAACTCTCGAGGACTAGAGAAATTCTATCATGGACATAGAAATTTCAATCAACAAACTTTCAAGTGAAAGGCAGGGGAAAAGATGAGGCAACAAAGAAAAAGGTGCTAGAGAACTCCAACTCAGTGTTGGAATTTCACAAAATTACCAATGATGATCTTCTTCACCACTCTTGCTCTCGGCCTCTGAAGCTCCGGTCTTCCCTTGCGTCTGCCTCCTTGCCTCTGTCTTGCACCTGCGGCCCCCCTTCTGTCTCTATCTTGAAGATTTCTTTTGGTGTTCCTTTCTCCACTCTCTCTCTCTCCCCTCCGAAAATTCCTTCTAGGCCCCTTTTATAGACCTCCGCGAGTGGAGGAATGCCTCTTGGTGAGCGCGTGACTGCTACCTCTTTTCTTTTCTGATTTCGTGTGTTGCCCTGAATGTCCTCCCTCGCCCAATTCGTGCTCTTCCAGATTGCCCCTCCACTGCTCTCGCTCTCACCATTAACTTACTGTCCTTGGTACGGAGTTGTGAAGGAAATATTTTGTCGCTTTCTGACTCCCTCGCTCGGGTTCGGCCTCCACTTTTGTTCTCAGCTCTGTTCCTCCCTCTCTCCTCTCCTTTTCTTCTTTCCTTGAGGCACCACCACTTTCCTGGTTCAGACTCCCTCCCGTGCTCTCCCCTCTTTTTTCCTTTTCTCGACTGCGGTTCAGACTCCTTCTGTTCGTCCTCTTAGCCCTCAATTCCAGCCCCCTTCCTTCGTCTCTATCCTCACGGTTCTCTTTCCTCCCTTTCTGATTTTTTGGCCAAGTTTCCTCTGTGGTTCAGGCTCCCTCCATGGTTTCCTTCAGCCGCTCTCTCTTCTGCCTGAGCTAGCGGCTCCCTCCAGTCTAAGCTCCCATGGCAAGCCCTCATGCCCGCGGTCCCCCTGAGCCCTAAAGGCTCACTCTCCTTTTGAGGCAATGCCCCTTGGACCAGGTCGCGAGCTCTTAATTGGGCTCGTGACCTTTTGGGCTGAAATCACTTCAGCCCAATATGGCCCCCTCCCCCCCCCCTTTTTTTTAATATATTTTGGATTTTGTGCCGAATTTCGGCCCAAAGTTTTTTTTTTCTTTTCCTTTTTTTATTATTATTATTTTTTTGGTTTAGGGCTTTGGTTTTAAAAATTTTCATTTGAAATTTTTTATTATTGTTATTATTATTATTATTCTACAAAAATGCCCAGACAAAATGAGGTGTTCACAAATACTTTAATCTCCTCTGTGGTTTCTTCTATTCCAATATATTCCATGCAAACAGCGTTACTCCCTTCTACTTGTTGTGATGAGATTCTTGTGGAGATCTTCGGCTGAGAGAAAAAAGATGCACTTAGTAGCATGGGATAGTGTGTCAGGATAAGAGAGCTGGTGGACTTGGTGTTAGGCATGCAAAGCTGCAAAAATAGGTGCTTCTTATGAAGATGGGCTGGGGTTTAGTTCATAATTGGGATGTTTTGTGGGTCAGAGTCATATGTGGGAAGTATCAATGCGGCAATGATGTACTTCTGGAAATTGATTAGAAACGTCTGAGATCCAGACTTTGGAATGGTGTTAAGGCAACTTGGGATGATGTGAATAAAAGTTTGGAGAAAACACAGAGGTCAGATGGTGCTGAAGCTTATCATTGGAAGCACGAGAAGCATGGATTGTTCACAACAAAATCTTTGTACAAGTCTCTTGTTGTGAATGATGATATCTGGGACCTTCTTTGGTCTGAGATTTGTAAGTTAAAGGTGCCCCAACGATGTAAGTCTTTCATGTGGATTTCTTTGCATGGGAGAATTCTCACAAATGAGCTGAAATGGCGCCGCAGGTTACATCCTATGGGTATATGTGATAGATGCCATGTTTCAGCTAAGGATATACTACATGTACTTTGAGATCGATTGCAGTATGATGCAGAGGATTTGGAGAAGTCTTGTTCGGAACTCGGTTATGAGTACGTTCTTCTCTAAGGACCTTCATGGTTCGTTAATTTGCTTTGAACTTGTATGAAAATGTTGGAAGAGGAGAGGGATGATGGCAGGATTTGTTCTCCATTATTTGCTGGCTTGGTTGGAAGAATAGAAATGAATTTATGTTTGAGGGTGCACAGGCTAGCGAGCAGGAAAATATTGTGGCTGAAGCAAATGCCATTGTTGGATGTATGAATCAGGATATCGGTAAGTTGCATGATACGAGTATTGGTGGTAGAACTTTAGGTGACATTGCTAGGGGCATGTTTGTGGAAGCTGACTGGATTGGTCTATGGTGGTGTTATAAGAAGCCATGATGGTTCTGTGAAGGAAGCTTTCATGATGTGTTTGGAGCATGGGGACAGTTTATTTGCGGAGATATGGGCTTGTCTCTTAGGGTTGAAGAGAGCCTGGGAGGGAGGATATAAAAACGTTGTCTTGTATAGTGATTCATCGGAAGCCTTGTCTTTGTTGTGGGAGGAGGTTTCGACCTATCATGCTGATTGGACACTGATTTAAGAGACTAAAGCGATACTACAATGTGATTGGTGTGTGAGATAGATTGTGGCAATTCAACGGGATATGAATACTGACGCAGATTTCTTAGCTAAGAGAGCATTATCCATGATGCCAGGATTTCATTTTATTTCTGCTGGTTCGTGGCATGGTTTGCTGAGCGTGGAAAGCGTTACGTAACCCGCTCGTGTTTGTTTTCAGTTGATTAGTCTATTTCCTTTCCGACTTATCAGAAGTAAAAAAAGTATATATTTAGTTCTTATGATGGAATACGAATAATAACTATAAATAAGTTTTAATTAAAAAAAGTGTAATTGTAATTTAATTTTCATGATGAGAAAGATTAATGTAAAGAAAAAGAATACATCTTGAAACAAAAAACCTTGTAATATTGTTTTAAAGAAGGTAATTTTCAGCCAAGAAAAATTTATTCGGGCTCACAGACGAACACATGCATGGAGTGCTCACTAATCACTATAGCGTTTTCGGCTTAGGTCTCTATCGTCATTCGTTAATGCTTTGCCTTCGATTTGAATATTATTTATCTTTTATTTATATTTCTTTTTAAAATTGATTGTCAAGGCATTTATTCTCATTCAGCGTCTTGCTTTCGATTTTGCAGAATCGTCAATGAGATGGATTCAAGCCTTCGATCAATGAATTGTCCCCCTCCTTGGCATCGGTAGCAACTATCCCTTGTCCACTAAAGCAAATAGGCTGTTTAATTTCCTTATTTCTGTAATAGGACACACTTCGTGTTACACTTGCTTTCCTGTAAATGTAATTGAGACAAATAAGATTTGTGCCCTCTTTGCTGTTCAATTGCGGTTGGATGTTGATTCTGTGATATGGTTAGACTGACTTAAAGTATTATTAGTTTTCGTTAGTAAATCTTTTGCAGTTGGATGTTGATTTTTGTACCTAATCCAAGTTTACACTTTCATCATATAGTTATTGTCACCAAGATTTTTAAAACCTATTAGACATTGAGCTGGTTCAAAATTTAATAATTTAACTATAATTTAATTAGAATTAAACTAGTAGTAATAAATTTTTAATTTTAAATATTATATAGAAAATTAAAAATATTATTAACCTAATATAAAAATTTAAAAAAATTAATAATTATTTAAAATTATATTTTAAATTCAAAATAATCAATTAATAGTCCATTTTTCATATTATTTATTAAGTAAATTTATTATTATTAATAATTATAAATCATAATAATACTTATATAATATTATAATATAAAAATAAAAAACTTATATAAAAAATAATATTACTTAATATTAAAAATAATGTTATTTTATCTTAAAATAAAAAAAAATTTTAAAAATAAATTGATTTTATACTAATTCGACCTATTTGCATCAGTTTTGAAATTGATCAATCTTCGACTAAACTAGATTTGGCAGGAGCGGACCTCTATATATATATATATGTATGTATATATCAGTGGGGGCATATGAGCCCTCGAATTTTTAAAACCAAATACATTTAGTAGTTAAGTTCATATATTGCCCCCATTTATCCTTTCATTTTATACCCATTAACTTAACTAACTGGCCAATTAAAAAAAAACAGACAGGAGGAACAAAGTGAGGGTTGGTAAGACTAGGAGTGATTTCATTGAAGAAGCACCCACTGCCCAAAAGAACTATTTTTAATTATTAAAATTTACTTTTTTTTGTTAACATTTTGAATAAAAATAAAAAAAATTAAGAAAAAATTGTCCAATAACAATCTATTTAAAACTTGCAAATCAAATTTTCAATAGCAATAAAACAAGATAAATTATAAAAAATACCATTAGACTTAAAAATTGTAAATTATGTAATTTATTTGATTATAATTTATATATTTATATAAATTAGTATATAATTTTTCACTTAAATATTTAAGTTTAAATGATAATATGCATTTTTATTTATTTTGCCCCACTGATACGAGGTCTTAGGTCCGCCACTGGGACCTGGTATATAGTTCTTGGTTAAATCGATCAATCCGGCTGTTCTGGTCCACGTTCCTTGATTGTCACTACTCAGAAGCATATAAACATCTGTCTGCAAGGATAAAGATGAACTCTACGAGAGTAAAACTACGAAATGTGCACTTCTTATTCTTAACATGTACCCTGCTTTCTTGTTTTCTAATTCTTGTTGCACAGGTGCATTGTCCCTTGTTTTTTCCCACCTATTTACGGCTAATGCAAAAGGAGAAAAAGCAGGAGAAACGAAGCATTAATCGTTCACCTCAGGTTAAAAACAGAGATAAAACCAAGAGGGTAATATGTAAGAGTTTAATCAACCAGTAAGTTGTATACACGAAGAGTCCTCAATAATTACAGGAAATGAGGAATACTGACAACTGATCTCAATCACATGAGAATTTCTTAAGGGAAACAGTTGTGGAGGATTGAGTGGCGAAGAATCTGCCAACGGAAAATGGAGGAGCAAACGGGCGAGGAAGATTGCTGGAACTTGCAAGCATGAGAACAACTGATGACATGGTGGGCCTATCGCTTGGGTTTTCCTGAACACATAGAAGTCCAATATGGATCCATCTCAGAGCTTCATCCATGGGGCAAGTGTTGACCAAGTCACGCTCCACAAGTTCAAGTCCTTTGCCTTCATTCCAGAGTCGCCATGCCTGTTCAAACTCTCAGAGGTGTGATAAAGTTTTTACCAATAATTGCTCATAAATATTAAATAACACCTTTCATTTAGCTTATTTCACTATCATGAAAAGCCTAGAAGTAAAAATATGGGGACAAAGAAAAAAAAAAACTTACGTGGGAGAGGAGACTTAAACCACATTCTGGTTGGTAGAAACCAGTGCTTCTTTTCCCGCTAATAATTTCAATCATAATGATGCCAAAGCTATAAACATCTGCCTTGATGGAAAATAATTCCTCTAAAGTATATTCAGGTGTCATATATTCACTATACAATAATTAGGAAGCCTTTATCAAGTGACAATAAGAGTAAACATCTTTTAATTAGGTACATTCAATTTATAAAATTAGAGTAGGTTAGCAATAAAAAGCTTCTACACTATGCACATTCAATTTCCGTGTAAGGTTATTGTCAATTCTGTTGAAAGGAAAGAAAAATAGTCAATAATTTGATGACAAATTATATAGTATATGTGGCATATGGATATAAGTTAAGTTATATGAATCAAAAGTACTTACTATGTACTAACAACTCTTTCAGAACTAGCTTGACTTTGATTGCTACAAAAAAATTCTAGCAGATCCAAATCTAATATCTTTGCATTCATCTCTTCATCTAGTAACACATTGCTTGTTTTCATATCTCTATGGATAATTTTTAGCCTTGAGTCCTCATGCAGATATAGAAGCCCTCTTGCAATTCCCTTTATAATATTCCTCCTCTTAGGCCAATCTAGTTCTCTACGTGTTGTTGGATCTGCTTAAAAGGAAACTCCTTATTAATAACAATAAGATATAGATATTTATATAATCAAAGACGGAGAGAAAAGAAAAGCTAACCAAACAGGAAGGCATCAAGGCTAGTGTTGGGCATATATTAATAGACCAGAAGCTTTTCATTTTCTTCCAGACAGAATCCCAAAAGCCTCATAAGATTCTTGTGTTGAAGTTTTGCTATCAATGTCACTTCATTCTTGAACTCTTCGAGGCCTTGCTTTGATTTGAATGAAAGCCTTTTAACTGCTATCTCCTTGCCATTACTCAACTTCCCCTGCATGCATGCTAGAGTTTCATCACGATCAAGGAAAAACAAGCTAGTTTTCTGTCAAAATGAAAACTGATATACCTTAAGACAGTGGAGTTCGTTGACAGTCATTGATTTTGAGCATGCAATAATCCTGGATGAATTATCAAAATAATTAGCTTGTTAAATCATTCTCTCGGTGTCTATAATTTCATCCAAATTTTAATTTGGTTTTTATATTTTAAAGGTTTGTAATTAGATCCCTACAATTTAATGCCTCCTATGTTAAATGACTTGGATAATAAATTGTGTATATTTAGAGTCTCATGATGGCAGATGGTTGATTAAGGTGAATGCTCCATTTATTTCACCAAAATTGATCATTTCTAATGCAACTTCCTTATCATGCATTTGAATTCTATGTACTCAAGTAAGAAAGTTGGCTTTTCAACCTTTAAAACGAGTCCAAATCCTCCTTTCCCTAGTTTGGCTTCTTCTAAGAAATAGTTTGTAGCAACCTTAATGGTTTTCAAACTAGAGTTTTGCACTTCTCCACCGTTGTACTCATCTCTTGCAGTTCCTCGCTCTTTAAAGTGTGTCCTATTTGAATTCTCCAACTTCTTTAACAGAATTTCATCACTAGTTTCTGCCCCTGAATAGAAAAGGCTTCTTAGAAAGTTCTGGCAGATATATTGAAAATTTAGTATGTGAAAGGTAGAAACACATAATCAGGCTTCACTCTCATCAGGTAACAGATCTTTTGACCAAAATTTGAGAGAGGAGAATTGAAGCCCACTCATGTGGGACATATATGGTAGAATGGTAGAAGTGAGTGCCACTTTCTTCTCTTTTTCTCTCTTCAAACTCAAAGTAAACTTTAACTCTCCATTTGGATTGAGGGATTTGGAGGGGAGTGGAGGGGAAAATTTTCAGCCCTATTTTTCTCTGTAAACAAACAAGAGAACTGAATAATTTTCCTTCCGTCTTTAGACAAAAGAGAGAGGAGGGAATGGGTAGGGAAATGTTCCCCCTTCCTTTGTTTGGTTTAGAAAAAAATAGGATAGAAAATTTTTTCATCTCTCCCCTCCAAATCTTCGAACCAAACATAGGATAAAGGATCTTCTCACTACATACCTCTCGGCCTTTTGTTCCAGTAAAAGCATACATAGCTTGCAAAACCCACAAGAGCCACAGCCGTTGTAATCGGTACAAGCATAACAGCACTGGTTGTAACGTTGGATATAAATTCTTCAGCAGAACCTGCTCTTTCAAGAATTGCGTCAATATAGATGTGAAATCTGATCCAACTGTAAGTATCAACCATTTTCTTGGTAATAAAAAAAAAAGTATAGAAAGAAATGGTTAGTTGTATTCACAAATTCATCCTTATTTTTTATGAGTTTTGGAATTGAGATTCAAACTTGGATAGTTCACTCTGAGAGATGACTCTTAACCTTCTGAAGAAACAAGAACATCAGAAGAAGAAAAAATATCTGCCTTCATCAACTGGTCCCCAAGTTTGCTGATAAAAGTTATAATTTTCATGTCTTATACTACAACCTGGGCCAAATATGTGCCAACCTGCTCTTTTCTGGGGAAACTTCTGTGCCTTTACCATCAACTGTGACAAGCAGAAGCTGCATGAACTTCTATTTAAGTCTCTTGTGCACTGCACGAGCCCATATCGATGCTCAGAACAATTTGCCACCACCTGTGAACCGATTGCTTTGAACAGCATAGATGCATTTGAGGCTTCTGTTATGAGTTGGTAAATCAAAGCTAGTGCATCAACATCAGGTTGATTGATTGAAGTTCGATTTTTCTGATTCCACATGAGTGATCCTGGCCAAATTTGTGCCTCTCCTAAGAAGTTCTGTTCAGAGTATCGAAGCATGCACTGCTCATACCAGATGATTGCACTTTGGTTATATGCACATTTGATTTTGATTTGTTGAATTGCAACTTTGATACAGTTTTGGCAGGTTTCGATGGAAACATCTCCCCTACAGAGGTAGAGACCATAAAGATTACGTGAAAAAGCTTTGTAAAAGCTGTAAAGGGATGATTTAGAAGACAAAGAATACAACAGGGAAGTGAGATTGGAATTGAATTTTGCATAAACTCTGCTATTAAGGGGATGATAGCAGGTCTTTTAAAGGTATGTTATCTGGGAGTTATGGGGGATGAAGAGCGCAGTAACTGAAAGTAACACCAGAAGAAAATTTCTGCAGTTTAGGGAGAGAGACATTTTCACTCGAGGCTTCTATGGCTAATTTGTTGGGATAAATATGAAACTTTTCACTAATGGAATGAAGGAAAAGGAAGATATGCATGTCTCTTTCAGCTCCATGTTTCCTTTAGGAAAAGCCTAAATGTTTATTGTGTATTTATTTATAGAATATACAACTGCCATATCGACCCATTGCTTCATTGAAAATGGACTGAACAAATCTAACAGGACCTCCTTCTCTGATATTTTAATATTTTTTCTCTTGGTTTTTGTTTTGTAATCTTGTTATCTCTTGGTTTCATCCCCCGGGGGCTGGGTGCATAAAAAAAATTGCCTTTGGATATTGACGTGGTCAAAATCAATAGGATGCACCGACTGGTCATTGAAGGGTAGAAACTACAAAAATAAAATCATCATTCATTTCCCAGGAGTTATGTTGAAGGAGTCAGATTTGTATGTGCTTGGTGGAGGAGACAGATGGATAGGAACCTAAAGAAAGAAGGATACAGAGTAGCAGAAATAACTTAACATAGCCAATAGAAAAAGGTTTGTTACCACTGAGAAGAGGGGTGAAAACGAAGCGCCAAAAAACTACCAAAGAACAGGAGATAGATACGTGAGAGTGAATTTCTTTCATGAAAGATCCATCTGTGCATGTTGGATGATTATCATACACGCTACAAAATAGATTCTTAAAGCAGTTGTTTTCTTTGATCAATTAGTAGCGAGATGCTTTACTTTCCAAATTTGTTAAGGCTACCAACAGAAGAGAAGGCTCTTTCAGATAGTCTTATTAGTGTTTTCAGAGGATTGAGAGTCACTTCTCAGTGTTTCAGGTTTCTAGATATGGTCTTCAAATGGCCATTCAGCATCGATATTTTTCATTGCAAGTTCAATTTGTTGGTTTGTTGTTGTAAGGCAATCACATTTTCAGAGCAACAACCTAATGTCAACACACAAACACTTTTAAATAGCTGCAGGATTTTGTGGCAAACATAAAAGTAGTACAAAGATTCTGGAAGTTCACAAAGTTGCATTCAAACTTGTACAAGCAGCAATGAAGAATCTGAATAGCTTTTGTTTCCATTCCACGCCAGCACCTTAGGTGTTGCTTTGGAATTAAGAGTGCTAAGACAGCCCCAACCTGCAAGAAAGCTGATTTCTTCACTGCTTCCTTGAGCCTCTGCCAAAATCCAAATTTACAACCCATGAATTTCTGAGTTCAAAATAAGAATAAATAAATTGAATCTCTCAATTTCATGCAATTGAAGATTTCTTCATTATCTTGACAGACATCAAGTATTATTTTTTCTTCCTAAAATAGATTGTAAACCAATAATTGATGCTCATGTGTTTTACCTCTACACTGACATTTAGCGAGGATATAACTCAGTTATTGAGGCCTCATTAACTGATAATATTTCGACAGGGTTACCATTTTGTTCACTTGAGCTTGTTGAAACAGAAATATCCTCCCCAGATTTGATGCGTGATAAACTTCTGTTATTTGTAAAAAATGCAGGTTGCAAGGGCTCTGGAAGAGAGAGAGAGTCGCTGCTAAGCATAAGCAGAACCGAAGCCATGGTTGGTCTATTAGCAGCCTTTTCTTGAACACAGAGTAAGCCAATGTGAATGCATCTCAATATTTCACTTCTTGAGCTGTCTTTTAATGTGGGATCAACAATATTAGAAGATGTGCCTTTCCTCCATCTTTTCCATGCCTGCAAGAAGTTCAGTTGTAGACAATTTCAAGTAATCTAATAGTGGATAATTTTCTAAACTCAATTCTAGATGTAAGAAGATAAATAATTAAAAAAGAAATCATACAAAGCTTGGAAGATGCTCTATATTCTCCCCATCATGAAACCCTCCATTCTTTTGGCCTCTCATAATTTCTAGAATGAGTACACCAAAACTATATACATCTGACTTTACAGAGAATTGTCCATGCCTTGCATACTCTGGTGCCATATACCCTCTACATGTTAAAAGGATCAAACAAAATCATATTCAAGTGTTTGCTCTCCTGTTTTGTTAGGTAAAGACAATCCTTGCCCAGTAAGTAGTTTTATCATATTGTTATACTTACAAGGTTCCCACAATTCTATTTGTCATGGCTTGAGACTCATCAAGGGCAAATAATTTTGCCATACCAAAGTCTGATATTTTAGGATTCATCTCTGCATCTAATAGAATATTACTTGCTTTTAAATCTCGATGAATAATTCGTTGTTGAGAATCCTCATGAAGATAATGTAGTCCTCGAGTAATGCCTTCTATAATTTTATAACGTGTTTTCCATTCCAAATGTACATGCTTCATAGGATCTGCATGTTTCAAACCAAGAAATAATCATCTAAAGAATTGTCAAGATTTTTCTTTATTTGTCCACACAATAACAATGAAGCGATTTTTGTTTAAGAAAAATTTCATACCAAATATGAAGTGATCACGGCTTTTATTAGGAAGAAGCTCATATATAAGTAGTCATTCTTTTTCTTCCAAACAAAAACCAAGTAGCTGAACTAAATTTCGATGCTGAAGCTTAGCCATTAGTAGCACTTCATTCTTAAATTCAATATCTCCTTGCCTAGAACATCCGGACAACCTTTTGACTGCAATATTTTGTCCATCGGAGAGCCTACCCTGAAGTTGACCAAGAACCAAGATTTATCAGGAAGGGACTTAGAAGTGATATTAATTTAGTGTGACAATGTTATCCTAACCTTATAAACAGGTCCAAATCCACCTTGTCCAAGCTTATTTGCATCAGAGAAGGAATTTGTAGCGACTTTAATGTTATCAAAGTCGAACTGTATTGATTCAGTAGGCTTAACTTCACTGTCAGCTTCCAGTTCACCTGGGAGAAAGGAATTTAAGCTAGTGAGTTCAACGACTTTATATTCTCTTTTCTTTGTCATTTTTCTTAAGAGATAGTATATATATATTTTTTGTAAATTTATATCATCTCCCCTGTCAAAACAATAATGATAATAATAAGGTAATGTGTTGGTCCTACTTGATTAATTAAAAAATAAACCCCCTCAAAAAAAAAAAAGTTCAGGCACGCTCTCACCAATAGACCGATATGTGCACTTACTTAGAAAAGCTGTTCTCGGCTTTCTCCCTCTTGCAACATAGATCCAAATGAAGCTAAGCAGGATTACAAAGCCCGCTATAGGCACAATTATCTCAATGACAGTTTGTGATTCATTGTGTTTTCCTGAGAAAGAAAACACTGTTCATTAGTGGGGCACAGAAAAAACTCGTACAATGAAGCATGAAGTTTGGAGCCTAATTTATTCTGCAGCTTATCTGCTAATAAAATCTCACCCTTTCCTTCATTAGATGGAAAGGAACAAGGCAGTCAGAGCCCGCTTACTTATTGGAAAATAAGTGAAAAAGAGTAGAAATAAAGAAGACAGATCTTTCAATTCCTAATCATATTATTGTCAACTACATTCGATTTGAGGAAAGTAATATATTAATAGAAAAACAAAGTTACTAAAATAGCTATAATATCTCTATTATAAAAAAATAACCCAAAAAGATTTGGAATTAGCACAGCCGATAATAGTGAGATGGAGTCTCGACAATATAAGAATTTAAACTCTCATGGTGTAAATATAAAAAGAAAAAATTATGTTTAATTACTAGTAAAAATAAGCTAAATAGTTATTTGAAATTAATAATGAAATAATTATTTTAAATTACCAAAAATAATAAATATAAAAATGTTTTTAATTCAAAAATAATTTTTTTGTTACTAATAATATAAATGTGCACCACCACATTTTTTAATTCAACTTCCACCATGGGATGCATTTCTTTCATATGATGATTAGAGTTTTTGTTTCCATATTTTTTTAAAAAGAAATTTTTTTTATCATGAACTAAGAGTATTTCTATTAAGAGTTTGAACTAATTTCCCTCGAGGGGTTTATAGATTCCATTCAACTAAGTTTGATTCGTACACAAAAATAAATTGGAAATCAAAACCAATCTCAATCACTCTCTTAAGTATAAAAGTTTCTCCTACTCACGATAACTTGATTTAGTTGATTATTTTTATGTGTGTGGGTTATATATGGATATTTGAACTCTTGTGTATTACCAACACTTTCTTAATGGTTTATACCCCTTCCTGTAACAAAATTTTATTAACTTCCTAAGTAATTACGCATCTTCAAAGTAATACATAACTAATCAGGTTGTAATGATACGAAAACAGACATCCAACAATGAGAAACCAAATTAAAAGTTCTGAAACTGAAAAAACCTTTTGAGTTGAAAAGACCAAATTAAAGATTTGGGCAAATTCTGAATAACCAACAAAGTAGTTTGAGTTGAAAAGTACTCTTTGATGACGTTATATTGGTGGAAGGAGATGAAAATGGAGATGGAGGAAGAGGAGAGACTTGTGGTGACGGTGCTGATGCTGATACTGATATTGGCACATCAGCTGTAATTTCGTAGAATCTGTAGCTCTCATATCTTATATAGCAGCTCGGTTTAACGACCCTCCCTCCTGTGCTGCCGATACAGCATTCCGGGATTCTCGAGATAGCTCCATCCAAGCAATTACGACATTCCGGCTCATTTAAATCAGGCATGCACTGAACAACACCATATATCTTTCTTCTGCTCGATCCTGCTTCAGTATTTCCGGCGGCAAATTTCCGGCGAGAGTCGCCCGACGCTGCTAGGCTCCCTAGACTCCCAAGTAAGCCATTCAGAACTTGTTTGTACTGATCCCAATTTGTTATATTGCTCCCTACGCTTCGGTTGTAGATGGTGAAATCAAAAGTGGGGACCACACCAAATATTGTGTTGTCTGAGTAGAACAGTAGGCAGTCATCATGAATTGCAATTGCCTCTGTTTTGTATTCACACAAATGTGTGATGACTGTGGAATTTCTGAGGCAGGTACGGCAAATACTAGGCGTAACATCTCCTCGGCATAGTCCAACTGTGTAGACCGTGTCTGGGTATTGGCCATAAGAGAGATTGTAGAAGCCATAGTCGATTTTAGGGTTTGAAGTTAGTTTTGATAAGAGGGCATTGAGGTTGATATCGTAGGTGCTGTTTGGGGTGTAGGTTGCAGAGGAAGTGAAACAGTAATTTTCTGGGTAGTTTGATTCGCTGGTGCGTTTAGGAATGAGAATGATAATGACACAGAGAAAGGAAATGTGTCGCAAAGTAGCCATAGTCATTGGGTGGTCTCTGGGAAAGACCATATCTCACATGGAGCTTCAGCTACTCTCCACTCAGGTTTATAATTTCTTTCTTCTGTACGTAGTCTTCTAAATTCAGTTACAAATACACACTCACTTATTTTGCCATTGGCGTACGTAATCTTTCAATTGTAACAGGAAATTAGCGGGACATACAGTTCTTTGTGACAATATTTTCTATCTAATTATTTTTAGAATAGTTTTATAAAATTGTTTTGAAGAAATAAGTTTTAAAAATAAAAAAATAAAAAAAATCTGTTTAAATAATGATTCTCAAAATTATAAGATAAATGAGTTATTTAAAATTTATAACTTTATCATTAATAGGTATGTATTTTTTATTTTTTTTTTATTTTTTTCAGAATAAAAATTACAAAATATTTTAAAATTATTCTGAGTTATCTCTTTTATTTTTCTATTTCTTAAAAAAATTTATAAAAAATAAATTTATCAAACAATTTTTTTTATTTTTTTATTTTTAAAAAATAAAAATTTATTTTTAAAAACAGAACTAAACATGATTATAGAAATAGAACCAAACAGGCTCATTAGGTAGTCCGGTTTTTTACTTTTTTCTCAAGAATGGGTCCTACACATCACTTTGCGCGGGTCCCGGGCCATGGACTCAAAAATGTGAACGTCCTAGTAACGCAACATCTCTCTCTCCATTAACATCTCTGTATTCTCTACGTTTATAAACAAATCACATAACTATGTGAATAGTGTAACTTTTGAGTTTTGATGATATAGTAATTTATAATTTACTATTTATGAATTTTTAATATTTGTTTCTAGTGATGAGAAGACTTTGATTGCTTTTTTTTTTTTGTAACAAAATGGACATACATACAAAAAACTAAAAAGACTTTTGAGTTTTGATGATATAGTAATTCAGTTACAAATACACACTCTGCCTATTATGCTATTGGCGTTTGTAATGTTTCAATTGTGACAGGAAAATAGCAGGACATATAGACTCGGTTTTTTTTTCTTCAAGAATGGGGTCCTACACATCACATTGCCCGGGTCCCGGGCCATGGACTCAAAAATGTGAACGTCCTAGTAACGCAACATCTCTCTCTCTCCATTTACATCTCTGTATTCTCTACGTTTATAAAATTGACCAATGTCCTGTATACAGGGGCAGCTGGGAGAAGTTAAAATGGGGTTAAACTTAGAGAGGTTCAACCACTTCATTACCTATCATAATGGGTTGACCCGAAGATCAGGCCAGTGAGTCTAAACATAGTCCTTCACCCGATATATGTTATAAGACATGATATTTTGATAAATAATTTATCTAAAAAAATAATATTTAATAGAATCTATTATTATTGTATAATCCATGTAACTGATCTTACTTAGTGGGATAAATCTAATATTATTATTATTATTGGTGGGCTTAACTAGTAACATTTTAATTTCCCAATAAAAACTTAGGATGTTGTAGTTCTTAAATTTAATAATATTTTTTAGGAAAACCTTTAATTCCATAAAACATCATAAAATAAAAATGTATTTATCTCTTTAATATTAAAACATTTAAAAAATTTTGAATTTCTTGAAAAATAAAACATTAAACAGACAAATCACATACCAACTTGAAAGTATATTTTTAGAGAAATTGCTTCCAAAGGTGCAATTCTTTTTTCAATTCATAAACTATGTGAATAGTGTAACTTTTGAGTTTTGATGATATAGTAATTTATAATTTACTATTTATGAATTTTTAATATTTGTTTCTAGTGATGAGAAGACTTTGTCTGCTTTTTTTTTTGTAACAAAATGGACATACATACAAAAAACTAAAGAAGACTTTTGAGTTTTGATGATATAGTAATTCAATTACAAATACACACGCCTATTATGCCATTGGTGTACGCAATGTTTCAATTGTGATAGGAAAATAGCAGGATATATAGGGTATATTTAACAGTATTTTCTATTTTTTTATTCTCAAAATAGTTTTGTAAAACTGCTTTAGAGAATAAGTTTTGAAAACAAGAAAACAAAAGAATCTGTTTGAATAGTTATTTTCAAAATCATAACTAGTGAGTAATAGATAAGTTATTTAAAATTTATAACTTTACTATTAATGAGGTAGGTGTTTTTCACCTTTTCTTGTGTTTTCTAAAACAAAAATTATAAAATACCTTAAAATTATTTTGAGTTTTCTGTTCTTTTTTTTATTTCTCAAAATAGTTTATAAAAAACAGGTTTATTAAATAATTTTTTTTATTTATTTTAAAATAAAAAAATTATTTTTAAAAACAGAATCAAACTGGCCGACCATGGACTCGTGTTTTTTCCCTTCAAGAATGGGGTCCTACACACCACATTGTGTGGGTTACAGGCCATGGACTTAAAAATGTAAACGTCCTAGTAACGCAACATCTCTCTCCATTAACATCAGTATTCTCCACGTTTATAAAATGAGCAATATGTTGTCCTTTGTTTGGTTTAACTGATGAAAAAGGAGAAGAGAAATTTTAATAAAAGGAAAGAGTGGGAGAGAAAAAGAAAAAATTATAATTTTTTTTGTTTAAAGGAAAATGAGAAATTTTAATAGAAAAATTTTAATATTATCTTATTTGATTTAAGAGAGGAGAGAAGGAAAATAATTATAAATGGACCATTTATATCCAAATTATATTTAAGTGAATTTTTCATATTAAAATATAATGGTAAAAAAAACTAAATAAGAATATGACAAATAAACTCATAATTAAAAAAAATACTCATAATTTAATAAAATAGCAATTTGTATAATTGAAAATTGGTACACTTTATCGTTTTGAAGAGTAGACTTACTGTAACCCATTTCACAATTACACAAACAAAAAAAAAAAACCAATGGGACACGGTGGGCATAATGAGAAACGAGAAGGGTGTTTTGGTTACAATGACATAAAAATCTACATTATCTCCCAAGTTCCCCCAATTTGTGGGGAGAGCGATGTTATATATTATATTTTAAAAAATTTTTCATAAAAATTACTTGATTTTAATATATAAAAATAGTTTTAGAAAACTTAATAAATTAAAATTTTAAAATTAAAAAAAATTGTTCTCATTGGTTTACAGCTCTTGTACAACAATTTTTTGAAAATCATAATTAAATGTGAAAAAAATCATTTATTAGTGATTCAAGGGTCCAAAAATCATACACATCTTGAATTTTAAGATAAAACTCATAAACTAGGAAATGAACTCACATATTTGTACAGTTTATTGAGTAAAAATTACTATTTAAAAATTTATTCATCTTAATATACAGATCTATTTGGTGCATACTTAGCATATTTGGAAAATTTTATATGTCTACTTTGTAACCATATTTTTTCATTCATTTATTCTAACTATATTAGTCAGAGAATCAACATATATCATCGGGGTCAAAAATAACGTTTACTAGAGTAGTTTTAGTAAAACTTGAATAACTACCATTATATAAATCTAAATATAGTTAAACCAGTGTCATTTTGCTCCTGAGATATAGATCTATCTATACATATAGATATCATAATTTTTGGAGATATATTTAATTTTATACAATAGTTTGAATCAGACTATATAAAATAGAATATTAACAGTTTTCAGCAAGGTTTCACTATCATTATTCTTCATGCTCCATATTCTTCCTTTCACCATGATTTAACCCTATCATTGGTTAACTATAAGGTGAGATTGAAAAATCTTAGTAGTCAATTTGCACATGCAATCACGTCATCATAAAAATATTTGAAAGCATATAAAAAAATAATATACTCTCATTAAATCATCAAAACTTTCATGTTGTTTAACAAAATTTTGGCAGTATAACTGATTAGTAAATTGGCCTCCAGGGCTTAACCCTTAACATAAACAACTACCAATCATGAAAAACATTCATAATAACAACATGACATCATTTACAAATCATAACAGTATATAAAACATTTATAAGTAATAATATTAAGTAAGAGCAAGAAACTATCTTGAAATTTTACTAACTTTTCTTTGAACTTTACTTTTACTTAACTTTAGATCACTTATTTAATTTGATTGGAGCTTGGAGTATCATTAAACTTTAAGATAAATGAAAGAAGATAAATACTTAAAAAGATTAGGAGAAGAAACTTACGTTTAGAGACCTCATCTAACCTTCATTTCCTTCTTCTCTTCCTTCCCCTTCCTTTTCTGTTTCTCTCTCTACATGCCCTTCCTCCTTTTCTCTCTAACACTCTCTTGGTATTTCACAAATGAGCAAATGACAAGGGGGAAGGGGTCTATTTATAGAAAAAATGGGTAAGTGTGAGTCCTTAGATTGTTTTTTGATCTAAGGGCTTAAATTTTTCTTTCAATATTTTATGTTAATTTAACATTTTACCTCAAGATATTTTTGACTTTGTGACAAGAATGAGAAGGGTATTTTTATCCAACTAAATGGTGGAAAATTTTTACTTTTTACCTTTTTACTTTTCCTAGTCTAGTAAATTTTTAAGTGGTTACCTTTTTACTATACTTTTTACCGTATTTGATAAATAACTTTTACTAATCCTTCCTTTTTTTTCATACATAAGGTGGATTTAAACTCTTAACCTCTACTTATATCCCACTCTTTTTTACTATGATAAAAGTATACTGATCTTTAACTCTTACCTGGTTAGTACTCCTACGGTGGGGTCCACCTGTCTAACTTTTTACTATTCATTTCCATGATATTTATTATTCACGTGGGACCGTCATTTTATCAGACTTATATTTTTTTCCTCTCCAGACCTACATATCTAGTATCACTTATACTTTTAGCCCGCATCGGAGTATTATAATATTATTTTCTCTTTCTTCTATTGTAAAATGACCATTTTACCCTTACCTTTTGGCAAAATAACCATTTTACCATTTTAAGCCAATTTTTAATATTTTTATGATACTTTGAGCCTTAAACCTATTTAATTAAATATCAAGACTTTCCCAATTATAATAAATTAATCAAGAACAATTCAATATCATTCATAATATCATTTGATCATACATACATAAAAAATAGGGATGTTACGAGAGATAAAAATAGGATAGAGGGAAAATGTTAAGAAAATTTTCCCTCTTCTTTTACAAATCTTTATCTACCAAACAAATTAAGAGGATTCCTTACAAATTCTACTAACTAAACCATGCTTTATATGCAGGGGTAGTTAGGAGAAGTAAAAAAGAGGGGTTAAACATAAAGGTGTTTAACCAATCTAATAACACAGTAGTTATGGTCCTATATATCATAATGGGTTGACTCGAAAATCAAACCAAATTGGACATTAGGTTGAGTCCAAACTCGTCCCTTGACCCTGTGTATATATTATAATTTTTTAAAATTAGGCTTAACTAGTAACATTTTACTTTCCCAATAAAACTTAGGATGTTGTAGTTCTTAAATTTAATAAAATTTTTTAGGAAAACCTTTAATTTCATATAGCGTCATAAAATAAAAATGTATTTATCTCTTTAATATTAAAACATTTAAAAAATAATTTGAATGTCTTAAAAAATAAAACATTAAACAAATAAATCACAAATGAACTTGAAAGTATATTTGCTGACAAGTTACATTCAAAGGTGCAATTCTTTTTTCAATCCATAAACTATGTGAATAGTGTAACTTTTAATGATATAGTAATTTATAATTTACTATTTATGAATTTTTAATATTTGTTTTTAGTCATGAGAAGACTTTGACTTTCTGACATAGTACAACTTGCGGTTGGGAAACACTTCCCTTGACTTGACTGCCCAATAATTGCGTTATTCACCCAGAGATGCCATTGACGTAAATCGAAGCTTTCGGATTAAATTTGTTACACCCCAAGTCCACCAATAACAAGAAAAAGCATCAGATCAAGTCTTAAAATCAGATAAACAAAATCCTTCATATTAACAAATATTAAGTTGTACAATGAAGATTTGCCAAAGATCAAACATCCATATCATGAATACATATCCTTCGGCCAAAAAAAAATCATGAATACATATCCACATCTGTAAAATTTCAAGAAATGCAATGAACAGTAGCTCTGATAACAATTGTCAGAGAATAAATTGGGAGATAAACATGGTACAATAAGCTTGTAGACCAGTAAATGAAGCTAATGAATGCAACCTCCACTACTTATACCTATCGAGGATACAGATCAGTTATAGTTGTATTCACAAATTCATCCTTATTTTTTATTAGTTTTGGGATTGAGATTCAAACTTGGATAGTTCAGTCTGAGAGATGACTCTTAACCTTCTGAAGAAACTAGAACATCAGAGGAAGAAAATATATCTACCTTCATCATCTTGCTGGTTCATTGGTGGTGATACAGGGGCAATCTCTGGTCCCCAAGTTTGCTGATAAAAGTTATAATTTTCATGTCTTATACTACAACTTGGCCCAAAAACGTGCCAACCTGCTCTTTGCCGGCGAAACTTCTGTGCCTTTACCATCAACTGTGACAAGCAGAAGCTGCATGAACTTCTATTTTTAAGTCTCTTGTGCACTGCACGAGCCCATATCGATGCTCAGAACTATTTGCCACCACCTGTGAACCGCTTGCCTTGAACAGCATAGATGTATTTGAGGCTTCTGTTATGAGTTGGTAAATCAAAGCAAGTGCATCAACATCAGGTTGATTGACTAAAGTTCGATTTTTCTGATTCCACATGAGTGATCCTGTCCAAATTTGTGCCTCTCCAAAGAAGTTCTGTTCAGAGTATCGAAGCATGCACTGCTCATACCAGATGATTGCACTTTAGTTATATGCACAATTGATTTTGATTTGTTGAATTGCAACTTTGATACAGTTTTGGCAGGTTTCAATGGAAACATCTCCCCTACTGGGGTAGAGACCATAAAGATTACGTGAAAAAGCTTTGTAAAAGCTGTAAAGGGATGATTTAGAAGACAAAGAATACAAGAGGGAAGTGAGATTGGATTTGAATTTTGCATAATCTCTGCTATGAAGGGGATGATAGCAGTTCTTGTAAAGGTATGTTATCTGGGAGTTATGGGGGATGAAGAGCGCAGTAACTGAAAGTAACACCAGAAGAAAATTTCTGCAGTTTAGGGAGAGAAACATTTTCACTCGAGGCTTCTATGGCTAATTTGTAGGGATAAATATGAAACTTTTCAGTAATGGAATGAAGGAAAAGGAAGATATGTATGTCTCTTTCAGCTCCATGTTGCCTTTAGGAAAAGCCTAAATGTTTGTTGTGTATTTATTTATGGTAAATACAACTGCCATCTCGATCCATTGCTTCATTGAAAATGGACTGAACAAATCTAAATGGACCTCCTTCTCTGATATTTTAATATTTTTTCTCTTGGTTTTTGTTTTGTAATCTTGTTATCATCCTTTCTCTTGGTTTCATTCCCTCCACACCTCCCCACCCCCAGACAACCACCCCCCCCCCACCCCCCACGCCCGCACGGGGCAAAAAAAAAACAAATCCTTTGGATATTGACATGGTCAAAATCAATAGGATGCACCGACTGGTCTATAAAATTTCGTTGCAGTCAGAACTATGGCTGCGGACAATCACCAGCAGATTGTGTCATTGAAGGGTAGAAACTACAAAAATAAAATCATCATTGATTTCCCATGAGTCATGTTGTGGGAGTGAGATTTGTATTAGGGTGGAGGAGACAGATGGATAGGAACCTAAGGAAAGAAGGATACAGAGTGGCAGAAATAACTAAACACATCCAATAGGAAAGGTTTGTTACCACTGAGAAGAGGGGTAAAAACGAAGCGCCAAAAAACTACCAAAGAACAGGAGATAGATACTTGAGAGTGAAGTTCTTTCATGAAAGATCCATCTGTGCAGGTTGGATGATTATCATACACGCTAAAAACAGATTCTTAAAGCAGCTGTTTTCTTTGATCAATTAGTAGCTAGATGCTTTACTTTCCAAATTTGTTAAGGCTACCAACAGAAGAGAAGGCTCTTTCAGATACAGTCTTATTAGTGTTTTCAGAGGATTGAGAGTCACTTCTCAGTGTTTCAGGTTTCTAGATATGGTCTTCAAATGGCCATTCAGCATCGATATTTTTCATTGCAAGTTCAATTTGTTGGTTTTGTTGTTGTAAGGCAATCACGTTGTCAGAGCAACAACCTAATGTCAACACACAAACACTTTTAAATAACTGCAGGATGTTGTGGCAAACATAAAAGTGGTACAAAGATTCTGGAAGTTCACAAAGTTGCATTCAAACTAGTACAAGGAGCAACGAAGAATCTGAATAGCTTTTGTTTCCATTCCACACCAGCACCTTAGGTGTTGCTATGGCCTTAAGAGTGCTACGACAGCCTCAACCTGCAAGAAAGCTGATTTCTTCACTGCTTCCTTGAGCCTCTGCCAAAATCCATATTTACAACACATGATTTCTGAGTTCAAAATAAGAATAAATAAATTGAATCTCTCAATGTTCATGCAATTGAAGATTTCTTCATTATCTTGCCTGCAATAGACTGTAAACCAGTGATTGATGCTCATGTGTTTTACCTCTACACTTACATTTAGCGACCATATAGCTCAGTTATTCAGGCCTCATTTACTGATAATATTTCAACAGATTTACTTTTTTGTTCACTTGAGCTTGTTGAAACAGAACTATCCTCTCAAGCTTTGATGTGTGATAAACTTCTATTATTTGTAAAAAATGCAGGTTGCAAGGGTTCTGGAAGAGAGAAAGAGTCGCTGCTAAGCATAAGCAGAACCGAAGCCATGGTTGGTCTATTAGCAGCCTTCTCTTGAACACAAAGTAAGCCAATGTGAATGCATCTCATTATTTCACTTCTTGAATTGTCTTTCAATGTGGGATCAACAGTATTAGATGAGGTCCCTTTCCTCCATCTTTTCCATGCCTGCAAGAAGTTCAATTGTAGAAAATTTCAAGTAATCTAATAATGGTTAATTTTCTAAGCTCAGTTCTAAAGGCAAGAAGATAAATAATTAAAACAAAGAAAACATACAAAGCTTGGAAGATGCTCTATATTCTCCCCATCATGAATGCCGCCGTTCTTTTGGCCTCTTACAATCTCTAGAATGAGTACACCAAAACTATATACATATGATTTTATAGAAAATTGTCTATGCCTTACATATTCTGGTGCCATATCCCACTGCATGTTAAAACAATAAAAAACAATCACATTGAAGTGTTTGCTCTCTTGTTTTGTTAGTTACAGACAGTCCTTGGCACTAAGTGGCTTTATCATATTGTTATACTTACAAGGTTCCCACAATTCTAGTTGTCTTGGCTTGAGACTCATCAATGGCAAATAATTTTGCCATATCAAAGTCTGATATTTTTGAATTCATATTTGCGTCTAATAAAATATTGCTTGCTTTAAGATCTCGATGAATAATTCATTTTTAAGAATCCTCATGAAAATAATGTGGTCCTTGAGCAATGCCTTCTATAATTTTGCAACGTGTTTCCCATTCGAAATGTACATGCTTAACATGATCTACATGTTTCAAACCAAGATATATAATCATCTAAAGAATCATCAGGTATTTAGTCACACAACAAAGTTTAAGGAAAATTTCATACCAAATATAAAGTGGTCAAGGCTTTTATTGGGAAGAAGTTCATAAATAAGTAGTCATTCTTTTTCTTCCAAACAAAAACCCAGTAGCCGAACTAAATTTCGGTGTTGAAGCTTAGCCATTAGTAGCACTTCATTCTTAAATTCAATATCTCCTTGCTTAGAACCCCCTGACAACCTTTTGACTGCAATATTTTGTCCATTGGAGAGCCTACCCTGAAGTTGACCATGAACCAATATTTATCAGGATTGGACTTTGAAGTGATATTTATTTAGTGTGACATGTTATCCTAACCTTATAAACAGGTTCAAATCCACCTTGCCCAAGCTTATTTGCATTAGAGAAGGAATTTGTAGCTACTTTGATGGTGTCAAAGTTGAACTGTATTGATTCAGTAAGCTTAGTTTCATTGTCAGCTTCAAGTTCACCAGGGAGAAAGGAATTTAAGCTAGTGAGGTCAACTATATATTCTCTTTCCTTAGTCATTTTTCTAAAGAAATCGTAAGTTAATAAAATTTTATTTTAATTTATATCATCTCCCATGTCTAAGCTTAAAGGAAAATTTTACAGAACAGCTATAAGGCCAGCAATGCTATATGACAGTGAATGTTGGGCTTTGAAATGACAACAAGAGCATAAGATGGGAGTAGCAGAGATGGGAATGTTGAGATGGATGTGTGGTCATACAAAATTGGATAAGATACGAAATGAATGTATACGAAGGAAAGTTGGGGTGGCACCTATTGAGGAGAAAATGGTGGAACATCGTTTAAGGTGGTTTGGGCATGTACAAAAAAGAGGGCAAGAGGAGCCAGTGAAGAGAATTGATCAAATGGCTGGAGCCCGATCAAAAGGCATAGAGGAAGACCAAAAAGGACATTAAGGGAAGTTATAAGGAATGACCTTTTGAGAAATGATCTATCTGAGGGGATGGCGTTTGATAGAGCTCATTAGCGTCGTTTGATCCATGTAGCTGACCCCACATGGTGGGATAAGACTATTGTTGTTGTTGTTGTTGTATATCATCTCCCATGTCAGAATAATAATGATAATAATAAAGGTATTGTATCGGTTCCACTTGATCAATAATAAAATCACCCAAAAATCTAAAAAAGTTTTTGGCATACTCTCACCAATAGATCGATATGCGCCCTTACATTGAAAAGCTGTTCTCGGCTTTCTCCCTCTTGCAACATAGATCCAAATAAAGCTAAGCAGGATCACAAGGCCCACTATAGGCACAATTATCTCAATGACAATATGATTTATTGTGTCTTCCTGAGAAAGAAAACACTGCTCATTAGTGGGGTAAAGAAAAAACTCCTATAATGAAGCATGTTGGAACTTGGAAGTTTGAAGCCTAATTTGTGCTGCAGGTTATACTGCTAAAATCTGACCCTTCATTAGATGGAAAGGTAAAAGCAAGTTTAAGGGCCCGCTTACTTATTAGAAATAAATTTTATGAAAACAGATGAAAAAGAGTAGAATTAGAGAAGACATATCTTTCAATTCATAATCATATTAATGTCAACTACATTTGATTAGATGAAAATAATACAATAATAAGAAAGAAAGTTACACAAATAACTATAATATCTCTATAATAAAAAAATCCAAAAAAAAAAAATGATCAGCTCAATTAATAAGAATAGGATGTGGCTTCTTCAACAATGTCAAGAATTTAAACCCTCCCAATGTAAATTAAAAAAATAATTATGTTTAATTACTATTAAAAATAAGCTATACAGTTATTTGAAATTAATAATAAAATGATTATTTTGAATTACAAAAAATAATAAAATATCAAAATAACCTTTAATTAAAAAATAGTTTCTTTATTACTAATAAGATAAAAGTGCACCGCTCCATTCTTTAATTCAACTTCCACCATGGGATGCATTTCTTTCATATGATGATTAGAGCGTAATTTTGTTTTCATATTTTTTTTATTTTTTCTGTCATGAACTAAGAGTATCCAGTGAAAACTAATCTTTTTAATTAGGATACTGATTAACTCTTTTTAATTAGATTTGTTCCATACACAATAATTGAAAATTGAATTCTCAATCTCTTGCTTAAGAAATCAGAACCTCTAGCATCAACTTTGAGTTGGTTCAGATTTTTTATTTTTGTTGGTTACATATGTAGAATTTGAAGTATATTACCTCGATTTTACCCCATCCCACCACTATCAGATGACTTGGTCTTTGTGGTTTATATCTTTTTTAATTTCACTGTTAAAATACGCCTTCCTCTAATAAATTTTATTGACTTCTTGATAGATTACGCATCTTCAGAGAAAATCAAAATAATACATAATTAATCAGGTTGTAATGATACTAAAACAGAGGTCCAAGAATGAGAAACCAAATTATAAATTTTAAAACTGTAGAAACCTTTTGAGTTGAAAAGACCAAATTAAAGATTAGGGAAATTCAGAACATCCAACAAAGTAATTTAAGAGTTGAAAAGTACCCTTTGAGGACTTTATCTCAGCGGAAGGAGATGAAAATGGGGACGGAGGAGGAGGAGAAACTTGTGGTGACGGTGCTGATGCTGATACTGATATTGGCACATCAGCAGTAATTTCATAGAATATGTAGCTCTCATATCTAATATTGCAGCTCGGTCTAACAACCCTCCCTCCTGTGCTGCCATTACAGCATTCTGGGATTCTCGAGATAGCTCCATCCAAGCAATTACGACATTCCGGCTCATTTAAATCAGGTATGCACTGAACAACACCATATATCTTTCTCCTGCTCGATCCTGCTTCAGTATTTCCGGCGAGAGTCGCCCGACGCTGCTCGCCCACCTAGACTCCCAAGCAAGCCATTCAGAACTTGTTTGTACTGATCCCAATTTGTTATATTGCTCCCTAAGCTGCTGTTGGAGATGGTGAAATCAAAAGTCGGGACCACACCAAATATTGTGTGTCTGAGTAGAACAGTAGGCATTCATCATGAATTGCAATTGCCTCTGTTTTGTATTCACACAAATGTGTGATGACTGTGGAATTTCTGAGGCAGGTACGGCAAATACTAGGCGTAACATCTCCTCGGCATAGTCCAACTGTGTAGACCGTGTCTGGGTATTGGCCATAAGAGAGATTGTAGAAGCCATGGTCGATTTTAGGGTTTGAAGTTAGTTTTGATAAGAGGGCATTGAGGTTGATATCGTAGGTGCTGTTTGGGGTGTAGGTTGCAGAGGAAGTGAAACAGTAATTTTCTGGGTAGTTTGATTCGCTGGTGCGTTTAGCAATGAGAATGATAATGACACAGAGAAAGGAAATGTGCCGCAAAGTAGCCGTAGTCATTGGGTGGTCTCTGGGAAAGACCATATCTCACATGGAACTTCAGCTTCTCTCCAGGCAGGTTTATAATTTCTGTCTTCAGTACGTAGTCTTTTAACCATACAACGACAAATACACACCCGCTTATTGTGCCATTGGTATACGTAATCGTTTAATTGTGACAGGAAAATAGGAGGACATACATAGAATCTGATCGGGGTTTTTTACCTTCAAGAGTGGGGTCCTACACATCACATTGCGCGGGTCCCAGGCCATGGGCTTAAAAATGTGAACGTCCTAGTAACGCAACATCTGTGTCTCAGCTAACATCTCTGTCTTCTCTATGGTTATAAAATGAGCAATCTCTCATACTATGTTTGGTTTGAGGGATAGAGAAAGAGGGAAGGAATTTTAATAAAAGAAAAAAGAGTAAAAAAAAAGAAAAGATTTTAATTTTATCTCGTTTGTAGAAAAAATAGGAGATTCTAATAAAATTTTTTTTAATATTATCTTATTTGATTTAGGAAAAAAAAAGAAAATAATTATAAATGAACTATTATGTCTTGATAAGATTTAAGTGAATTTTTACATTTAAAATATAATGGTGAAAAAAACTAAATAAGAATATGACAACGAAACTCATAATTAAAAAAATAGTCCTAATTTAATAAAATAGTTATTTGTATGTTGGAAAATTGGTACTCTTTCTAGTTTTGAAGAGTAGACTTACTGTAACCCATTTCATAATTACACCAAAAAAAAAAGAATCGGACACAGGTGGGAATAATGGGAAATGAGAAGGGTATTTTGGTCAAAATAACATAAAAATCTGCATTCTCTCCCAAATTCCCCCAATTTTGGGGGAGAGATAAAAGTGGGATGGATGGAAAATGTTAAGAAAATTGTCTCTCGCCTTCTACAAATTTTTTTCCATCAAAGGGAAAGAATTCCTTATAAATTCTCTCAACAAAACAATGCCATATATACATAGGTAGTTGGGAGGAGTGAAAATGGGGTTAAACTGAAAGTGTTTAACCAACTCGATAACACTGTAATTATGGTCATATCTATCATAATGGGTTGATTCAAAGATCAAATCGGATTGGTACTAAGTTGAGTCCAAATCCACCCCCTAGCCTAGTGTATATATTATAATGTTTATAAAAGGGGAAAATTGTGTTTTGGGACAAAAAATAACATATTTAGTTGGTGGGGTCAAAGATGAATTTTTTTTTTGAATTTTTGAATCTAGAAAAAATCAATTTGCTACAAAAAATCGAATATGTTTTTTTTTTTGTCTCAAAACACAATTCTCCCTTTTCAAAGTTGAACTTAACCGGTAACATTGTACTTTCCCAATAAAACTTAGGATGTTGTAGTTCTTAAATTTAATAATATTTTTTAGGAAAACCTTTAATTCCATCAAACATCATAAAACAAAAATGTATTTATCTCTTTAATATTAAAATATTTAAAAAATAATTTGAATTTCCTAAAATATAAAACATTAAACAAATAAATCACATATGAACTTGAAAGTATATTTGCTGGCAAGTTACATTCAAAGGTGCAATTTTTTTTTCAATCCATAAACTATGTGAATAGTGTAACTTTTAATGAGATAGTAATTTATAATTTACTATTTATGAATTTTTAATATTTGTTTTTAGTCATGAGAAGACTTTGAATTTTGATGACATAGCGCAACTTGCGGTTGAGAAACACTTCCCTTGACTTGACTACCCAATGACTGCGTCATTCAGCCAGAGATGCAATTGACATGAATTGAAGCTTTCGGATTAAATTTGTTACACCCCAAATCCACCAATAACAAGAAAAAGCATCAGATCAAGTCTTAAAATCAGATAAACAAAATCCTTAATATCAACAAATATTCAGTTGTACAATTAAGGTTCCCCGAAGATCAAACATCCATATCATGAATACATATGCACATCTGTAAAATTTTACGAAATGCAATGAACAGTAACTCTGACAACCATTGTCGGAGAATAAATTGGGAGATAAACATGGTAACATAACCTTGTAGACCAGTAAATGAAGCTAATGAATGCAACCTCCACTTCTTATACCTATCGAGGATACAGATCAGTTATAGAGGCCCCGTTTATTGATAGTATTTCAACATCTTTGCTTTTTTGTTTTTCTGAGCTTCTTGAATCAAAACTATACTCCCCGTGTTGGATGTCTGATAAGCTTCTGTGATTAATAAAAAACGCAGGTTGCATGGGAATTGGAAGACAGAAAGAGTGGCTATTAAGCATAAGAAAAATTGAAGCCACGGTTGGTCTCCAAGCAGCCCTTTCTTGAACACAGAGTAAGCCAATGTGAATGCATCTCATTATTTCATTTCTTGAACTATCTTCTAATGTTGAATCTACAATATCAAAGGCAGTCCCCTTCATCCAGCTTTTCCATGCCTGCATGAAGTTGCTCAATTTCAGAAAATTTTAGTTCAAAGCATTTCACTAAAACATAAACTGGTAATGACTGATTTTCTAAACTTATAGTTCTAAAGATAAGGTTGAGAAATTATGATAATAAGGTAGACGTACAAAGCTTAGTAGATGCTCTTCATTCTCCATGTAGTAAAAGCTGCCATTCCTTTGACCACTTATAATCTCTAGAATCAATACACCAAGGCTAAAGATATATGACTTCATTGAAAATTGCCCATACTTAGCATATTCTGGTGCTATATATCCACTACATGTTATCAAAACAATCATTATTACATTTCTTGACAATTTTATTGAAACTTGTCTTGTTTGTTATGGATAAATATTTAAGTAGCCCTCTCATATTTTGATACATACCGCGTTCCTGCTATTCTATTTGTATTGGCTTGAGTTTGATCTAAAATAAATAATCGTGCCATACCAAAATCAGATTTCTTAGGATTCATCTCTGCATCTAAGAGAATGTTGCTTGGCTTGAGATCACGATGAATAATTCGTTGTTGAGATTCCTCATGAAGGCAAAGAAGACCTCGGGCAATACCTTCTATTATTTTAAAGCGAGTTTCCCAACCTAATTGTAAACGCTTCACAGGATCTATGTTTTCAAGTTAAGATATAATAGTTTAAAATATGATTAGCAAATTAATTTGCTTATTTTGTCATCCAAAAGAAAAGAAGTAATGAAGTTTTTGTTTAAGAAAGTCTAGTTAACTTACCAAATATGAAGTAATCAAGACTTCTATTAGGAAGAAACTCATATATTAATAGCCGTTCTTTTTGTTTCAAGCAAAATCCAATGAGCCTAACTAAATTTCGATGCTGAAGCTTGGCCATCAATAAGACTTCATTCTTAAACTCAGTTTCTCCTTGCCCAGAATTCCAAGACAATCTTTTCACTGCAATGTTCTGTCCATTTGGAGAGCCTGCCCTGAAGATGACCAACAATCAGGATGTATTAATATTCAACGTAGAGGACACACCAACCCACCGCCTCAATGGTTATCTCTCTTTACCTTGTAAACATGTCCAAATCCACCTTGCCCAAGCTTATTTTCAATTGAGAAGTTATCAGTAGAAGCTTTGATGGTCTCAAATGCACATTGTATTGATTCAGCGAGTTCAGTTTCATTATCAACTTGAGATTCACCTAGGAAAAGGAATTTAAGCTAGTTCCTCAAATGAAGTTTAAATGGGTTCATAACTGTGCAGAATGTATCAAGATCTCATCTGGTAGAGGAGGAGAAATGGAAGAGAAAAAGATCTGAGGGAGAAATTAGGACCTCAGGTAGGTCTCACTTCCATCTCTCTTTTGCTCTCTTTTATTTACGTTCTTGTGGAAGAGATGATTTTGACGCATATATAGCTATTTAATTCCATAGAACAACATACTTTCCAAAAGCTGCAAGAAATTTCACAAAATTTAACCATGTTTTGATTTAGACTGTCGGCAATGACTAGATATGTAAACTTACTTTGAGTATGTCTAGTTAAGTTCACTCTTGCTCTTACAGAGATCCAAACAACATAAAGCAGAGCAATAGAGGCAAGAATAGGCACAACTATGGCAATTACTGTTTGTACTATCTTGTTCTTTCCTGAAAAGAAAAGGGTTAAAAATGCATCCTTTCCTTCCTTAGATGAAGATGACAAGGAAACAGAGAGATGAAAGCAGACTTATAAGAAGCAGAAGCCAGCTTCATTCTATAATATTGGTCAAAAAGGGCAATGATCCTTCACAAAATCTGAACTAACATCACAGTTTTTTCTCCATCAAACTGTATTACCTCGCCATGGGAAATAGAACAGGTACGTACCTTGTGAGGTTGACGATGCGGAAGAAGGTTGTGGTGAACCATCAACTACTGGATCATAGAACAGGTAATGCAATGTTAAATGGAGGGAAGAGTCAGATACCAGGACCTCAGACGTTGAACAGTTTGAGTATCGCAGAGTACATTCATCATAGCTCCCCATTGCTTCCTTCTGATTTGGGCACAACTCTGGGAGACGAATTGAGGCGTTCTTGAGGCAACTACGGCATTCCTCTTGCTTGACGCCACCTCTGCACAACCCAACTGCGTTAATTCTGTCAGGATTTTGGCCATAAGAGATATTGGTGAAGCCATAGTTGTTGATTTTTGCGTTGGAAGTGAGATGGGAGAGAAGGATATTAAGGTTGGTTTGGTAGGTGCTTGTGTTTGTATAGCTACCTTTGGAGTTGAAACAGTGGACATATCGTAAATCGGGAGGGTCGGCAGTGAGAAAAGGAAGATGAGAAAGGAATGAGAGAGTAAGGGTAATAATAGACATTGTGATCATATAGAATGACCGAGTGGAAAAGATGAGCTTTCATACAACTTCAATGGAGTAATGCAGCTCCCTCTCTCGTAGACTTTTCCTGGAGACTTGATAGTCATTATTGTCACCAGCTTCAATGGGTGGACCTAAAAATTTTCAATCCATCCCACCATATATTGTGTTCACGGGTCAAACGGCCTACCCCATTTTTTATTCTTTTTGTTGGACTAACCCTTTTTTTTCTTATTTTATTAAATTATTAATTTTCTATTTACTATCATGAATTAAATAACTACATTCATAAAATTTTTTATCAGTTTAATATATAAAGTCTTAAAGTATAATATATTAATATGATAATACCATAAGTAACATTTAGTTTAGTAAAATAAAATACAACTAAAATTATAATACAAGAAATATTGAGAAAGAAAATGAAGTCTAAGGGCTTTTATTTTAGTTTTTATTTTTTTAGATATAATTATATAGAATAAAAAAAAAAGTGAGCCTGTGGGTTGGCCTGCTTAAATTGATGGGTTAGTGGGACGGATCAAAATTTTTACATCCATTATAAAGTATCCCAATTTTACAAGCCTGCCTGCCATTTTTTGTGGGTTAAGCAGGTCGAATCGTGGACTTCGACCCATTTTACTGGTTCTATTTATCACCCAATTGTATAAAAGTTTCCACTTTCACATTATGTGGGTTGTTGAGCTTTTTTACATTAATATTATGATTATAATTATAATTATAACTATAAATATTATAATTTATAAAAAAATTAAATAATAGTTAGTCATACTATTTATCATTTCTGAACATTGCATCATGCCGATGATTTTATATTAGAAATATTAATAGGTTTTTGGTCCAGTGTACCGCTAAGGAATGAGTCCAACTTAATGAGGTATACTTCTCATCTGGTACCACCTAATAGCATAATTTGTTTTAAGTTTCATATTTATTATTGATGTTGATTATGTAAATTTTTCCGTTTTAAATATCATTTTCTCAATGGTATCTATAATCTATATCTATATTTATTTATATTCTATATCTATATCAATCTATCTATTCTTTTATTATATAATCTATATCTATCAATCTATCTATTCTTTTATTATATAATCTATATCTATAATATAAAAGGAGAGAATGCAAAATCACTGTAGTGAATACTATTCATTGTTAGAAAAGATGAGTGTAAAAGAAAGGAGATTAGAGAAAAAGTTATGTATAAGTTTTCAATCGTGTGGGCAACATTTTTTTTAAAATTTAATTCGTTCCTACCAATTTCTAAATCTTGGGTATAATTTAGGTTAGTGATGAATTTCTTATAGGATACAATGAAGATTCTTGAGTAGATGTTGTACTTTTAAAACTCAAGTCTTATAACAATAATTTTTATAAAGTAGTAATTTACTTTTTATCCTTTATGTACTAAAGATAAATACAAATGAGTTTATATATGTTGAAATAATTGTGAATAAAACAAAATTGAAATTATAGAATAATAGAAGATTATGGACTATTTATAGAAAATGAAAATATATCTCTTGAAATAATATGACTCTTTTAATAAAAAAATATATATATTGACTAATGTATATACATTATAATGATTCATAAATCTAAACAAAAATTATTTCTTTTCTTATGATTAATGTATGAGCATTATAATGATTCATGAATAAAAAAAAATCACTTATTTTTATATTTTATTAACCTTATAGCTTTTCATAAATTATTTTAAAAGTAATAATTAATTCATAAATTTATCTTGTTCTAAAAATTTTGGTAATACTGTTGTTTTAACATTTCACGTTCTATCCCTAGTTTCCTTTTCTTTAGACGAAGAAAATAACACGAAGTGCACCAGCAAAAATAACAGAAAAGGACCCAATGAAAATGATAATTACACCAATACCATGAGGAAACTTTTCATACTTATTAATACAAACTAACTAACTAAATTTGTGAAGAATTTACCATGCTTTCCTAACATATTCTAGAAAGTAATACTCAATTAAGATTATAATTACATCAAACCCACAAGAAAACATTTTACTTATTGTTAATCCAAAATAACTAATTAGATTTACCAGAATTCACAATACTTTTCTAAAGTGTTGTCATAAAAATTGTTTGAGTGCATTAGATTTATTCATCTGTGTTATCATATGATATTAATTAATAATCCACAAAGAACGACTATTATTCAAAATTAGATTTCTCAATTTAAAATTTTATTAATCATTCAAAATATATTTTTTTAGAAATTCAAGCTATTAATATTTGAAATAAAATCAATTGAAAATATAATTTTTAAAAGTATAATTTAAATTTTTGTTTTCCCATCTTTAATATAATCTTTATTGTTAATTGTCATTTTTCAATTAATCAACATTAATTATAATTGCTTATTTGATTGATGCAAAGTTTGGGGGAACTGCTATTTAAAAATTAGTTAGAATTCTCAATTACATAGTTTATTTAAAAATATTTATAATTAATTGCAGAATTTACTGTCTATTGTATATCTAGATAAATAGTTATCTATAAAATAAAAAATCTAAAATCAAAATAAATAAAGAATAAATAAAGCTAATAAATAGAAGGATTCCACCTAATTTGATTCAGATAGCAACCCAATAAATCAGGAATTGGCATCAGGTTCGCGCTTTAGCAATCCATGCCACTATTGTTACCTAAGATAATATCATTAGATTTATCAAATTAAAAATTTATTAATCATTCAAAATATATTATTTTAAAAAAAATTCTAACTATTAATATTTGAAGTGGTATCTATGCAAAATATAATTTTCCAAAGTATAATTTAATTTTTTTTTTCAAATTTTTTAATCCACAATTTAATTTCATTGAATATTATCTTTTATTATTTATTTTATATTAGATTTTAGATTTTTCTTTAAATTCCTACAGAAAGACTTCCATAGCCCAAAATATAAATTATTTCTAACTTCCTTGCATATTTAAAAAAAAAATTGATTATATTCTTAAATTTTTTAAAAACCCAATAAGGTATAAAAAAAAAATCTCTCTCTATATTGTTAATTGTCATTGTCAATATATAGATACAAAATACCGGTAGAGTTTGCGGTCAAAGAACGGCACGACTTGATCAAAATTAGTCACAATCTAATAGTTCCTAAAATTAGACTAGGATGGATTAGAGAAAAATAAAAAATGTGAATTCAAAATTTTGTGATTAGAATTTTTCAAATTGTGTAAAAAGGACCCTGATAATTGCATCGTATTGTTTGGTTCTCTCTTGGGTGTGTCCTTTTTCATTTTCCACCCGTTTTCTGCGTACACCTTCCTTACTTTTCCTTTTCCATGCATTTTCTGCATTGGGCCCACAAGGGATTCAATTCTGGTAGAATGCTCAAGATACAATCCCGATTTATTTTCTATTCCTCTATCTCTCATTCTCCAAATTTCGACTGCTTCCCATATGATTTTTCTTGGCTTTCTTTATTTCTCCATCGGTGACCCATGGCCATTCTCCCTCCCTCTTCTTCTTTGCCTTCTACCAATTCCACCGGTGAGTTTCTTGCTGGTGACCGGAAAAGAACGGCCGCCTCTTCCCTACGCTCTCAAATCCACACACAGGCGATGGCAGCAGCAACGCACAAGACGGCGGCGATAGCAACACAGTGTAGCCAGCCTCCTCGAACTTCATCACTCTTGACCAGAGGGAGAAGATGATCTGCCATCTTCCGTTCACAGATCTGGGTTATGGGTTGAAGAATCGTCACTCTCATCTTCCCTCATCTTTTTCTTCTTCTCTTCTTCTCCTTTTCCATTTTTCCTTCTTCCTGCAATTTTTTTGCGGCACTCATCTAAACGCGACTGCAATGGAGACATTTGAGTTCGAAACCAAGATGGGGAACGCCCATAGTGGAGGAAGGGTTGTCCGGAGTTTTGTGATTTTCTCAAAGCCAGTTGAGCCCTTTTGGAAAGGAGCAAAAATACATGGAAAAGCTTGAAGTATGTGTATGTTGCCCTATTGTTGGATAGATTTTAGAGTAAATGATTTTGCCTTTGACACTTTTTTTTAGCATTTGGTCCTTCAAAGATCAAGTTTCTCAAACATTTGTGGGACTGAGAAGTATTTGTGAGTCTTCCATGTACTAAAATCTATATCTGATTCATAAAAAATGTCATTTTGAGGGTTGAAGAGACATGATCAAGTTCAAAATGTTAACAGTCTTGTGCAATCCTGCCACCTTATGGAGGGACCAATTTGATCTCAAGCTTCTTTTATCTACTAACTTAACACAAATCAGATATTAAAATGTGGCCAGGATAATGTTGTTTGATTGAATATAAAATTTAGACTCTGGATCCCTAAAGGATAAGTATTCTGATGCTTAGTCCTTGGAATTAATCTCTGCATGAGACAGATCCTACAGTTTTGTTACAGCCCCACGGTCAACCAAGCAAGTTAATTTTTCATGGATACATGATGAGACACATTAAGTCTTTAGGTGGACTGCTAATTGCTTATCTGTAACATATATGGTAATGTTGTCTATGGCAGGCACCTGGCATGGCAGAATTTGAAGAATGCTCAGGGGCTTTCATGATATGTTAACCTTAACCTGGAACTAGCATGGCATCCACTTTAACTCAATGGCTCTTTTCCCTGATCAATAGACTTCCCAAATCAATGAGTTGAATCATTGTAAATTTTGAGTTAATATTAATTGAATATTTCTTCTTGCTTTGTGGTCATATTTCCTTTATTTTTATTGTTGCTTAGTTGACTGGTACGTGTCCCCAAGAGTAGAAATGTAATTGGCGTGAGAATTCGGTTTTTCTGATGTTTTTGGTTAGATCAATCATAAAGTGACTCTACTACTCCAATCTATATTGCAAAATTAAGGCAACTATCATATTGTGAAATCTATTTTGGTGGGATGCTTTTCTTTTCTAATTAGTTTTTGGGTTGAAATATGACAGGAACTTGGAGGCGTTCACTTAATGTCAAGGTATGTTATCTCATACTTATGGTAATGAAAATATGCATGGCTAATTGGAACTATATATCATTGGTTGGATTCAATGTTTGAGCATATTGAGTTTTATGAAATCCTTTGTTAGTTCTTTTGAATAGTTTTATTTTTTATGTGGATCTAACACGTAGGATTATAAATTTATTAAAACAAAATTTTATTATATACATGTTTTCCTTCAACATAATAAACTGCTTCAAAAGGAATAGTTCCTCTGGTCTTGTATATAGGATCTTTTGTCCTGATCTTAAATATAAAACATTTTACAATATATGAGGTAATATTTATTATACATTTTTAAAAAAATGCTCCTATTTAATGTATGCAAAGAGAAAGAGAGAGACTAAATAAAGGTAGTTTTGAAAAAACGTTGGGATTTTCAGAGAAATTGAAGTAATTAATTAATTTTAATTCCAATTCTTAATCCGTGTGATTCGATTAACCAGATAGAGTAATATTTATATGATGTTATACCAAACATAGTATAGTATTAAAATTTTATTGGGTCTTATCCTATACGGCCTTATCCTATACGGTATGTTAAATGGATCTTAATATACTTAAAATGAGCTTTGATGTGTTGCAGGTTGTCAGAATTATTTTGTTCAGTTTACACTGCATAGCTTCAAACATTAATACCACCAAACATCAATCCCTCCATGGCATTGATAGATGATCTGAATTTTGGTTTTACGTCATAATGTAAATCTAATTTCATGTTTGTACTCATTGTAATGGTTGCAACAATTTAAATGTTTGGATGAGTTTACAATTTACCACTTAAATTATCATCATTTGAGTATACTAATGTATCATAAGTTTTGTCAATTAATTCAAGTTATTATTTATATAATTAAAATACATTAATTAAATATAATTGAGTATTTATATAATTAATCACCAACGCACGGATTAATAGTCTAGTTGAAAAATATATTAAAAAATGCAAATATGTCTAATGAACCTATAGGTAAAAAACTTAAAATATTAATTTTTTTTTCACATTCATATTAAATAAGTAATAATTTAAATGTAATAAATGGGCGGACCCGTGCGTTGCGCTTCTAGTTATCTAATAAGGTCATGTTGGGGTATTTTGTTTTTTGGGTAATCCATGTTGGGTCAGTTTAAAATAAAAAAGTTCGGGTTGGATGTCGAGCTGGTGATATAAATCATCAAGGGTCGACCCAGTCTCATAAGTCATTCAGCCTGTCCTAGTTTGAAATCGCGCCACAGCCAAGACGGGTCAAGCTGACGCTTTGAACCCATCATAAATTGAGTGGAGCTAAGCCTTGGATTGAAGTGAAAACATAGGGCTCGGTTGATTGGAAATTAAATGGAATGGAATAGTTTAGAATGAAATGATTATGACTATAAATTTATTTGGTATGATATTTAGGGAAATAGAAAAAATTTTTAAAAATAAAATTGATTAAATAAAAATAAAAATAAATATAATAAAATGATATGTTTGATTAAATTTCTAAGGGATTTAGAAATGAGATTTCAAATCCTATTCCAAATGTTAAATTATTTAATTGTACAATAAAATAAAAATTTAGACTCTATGAAATGAGGACATTTAAAAACTATGGAATAAAGACTGTCACTTTAACCTTTATTTTTTCTCATTCTTACTTTCAAGAATTTTATTTTAACCAAATTATTAAAATCCACTAATCTCGTCTTCTTCACCTTTGATTTCTTCTCCTTCACCAATCTTCTCTCTTCGTTCACTAACATTATAGTCAAAATCAATTTCGATGACATCTAATTTTATTTTTAATTTTGATGGCTGATTTATTTTATTTTATTCTATTCTATTACTAATTATTTTGAAAACCAATAAATCCACTTGGGTATCCACTGGTGTTATATCACATTTTTTTTGTTGTTCACCAGAAAAAAAATATCACTTTTTATTTTGGTCGAAATTGTCCCCTAGATCTTAATTCTAATAACGTGAGGTGTTGGGACGAATTGAAAAACAGAAAGTAAATTTTGTGACTTGGTTGTTTCTCTTCCATCCAACTGCGTGAAGTTTCTTTTTTTTAAAAAAAAACTTAAACACAAAGGTTTGTATGTTTAAAATATTTTATTTCATTAAATCACAAAAAGTAAAATTTTGGTCAGTATCATTTATCTTATAATTAATTTTGTAATTAAAACTTTACAATATAAGCTCTTGAGTAATTTTTTTTAAATTATCTGATATTCTTTACTATCATGTTAACTAGATTGATCTGATGAGCAAAAATTTTATTCCTGCAATTTGATATTTAGTATTATGTGAATAAATTTGATGTTGGAAGTAGAAATAGGTTTCGTTGGTAAAAAAGAAAAAGGAAGGAAAGAAAGAAAGAACGAAATAGATTCCTACAATTTGATTTTTGATACTATATGAATAAATTATTTTCTTACAGTACAGTGGGAATAGATTAAAATGATTGCAACTAATTACTTACATAGATCATTAATGTATTTTTTTTTTCATTCCTTCTTGTTATTTGCATTCTTCCTTCTCTTGAAATTGAAAAATTATTATTTTGTATATATTTATTGCGAATTGTAAAAGAAATGAAATACTTTTTTTGGTGAAAAAGAAAAGAAAATATTTTAATTTAATGTTAAGAATACATATTTGATGTAGGAATTAGTTTATTGTGCATCTCTTGCAATACATATACAAAGAGATAACATCCAACTTAATAGTTATTGTTATAGTTGCTGATTGAAAAATGTGATAACATTAATGTTATCATAATCGAATCTGATGTTTAATTGGATAATGTACAGGTTTAATATTTAATAGTTTAACCTGGGTTGAATCAATAATAATTAAAATAATATGTTTTAAATGATATATATGAAAATAAAAAGATCTTAGATTACATACCTTTAAAGTTTTCCTAATTTTTTCATAATTTAAATTCCTAATGTGCCAATAAAATGGAATAAACCTATATATTTAAAATAATGAGTATGAAATACAATAAATAAGAAAAAATATATTTACAAAACATTAATAACAATTATTTAAGTAAATTGTTCTGTAATGTTATTAACAAATTAATAACACAAGTTTAAATATATTTTAGATAAAAATAAAATATAAATATAAAAACCAAACAAACTCATTAATGATAATAATAAAAAAATTAGAAAAACTTTACAAATGAATTGTATAGTATGTGAGGTCTGACGTTAAAAAAGACTTGACACTCATAAACAAAAAGATAAAAACAAAAATTAAAAAGAAAAATAATGAATAGAAATTTTACCATTTAAAATGATAATAAAATAATATTAAAATCGTAATTATGAGCTAATAGGTAAGGGTGAGGGATATGCAGAAGACGCAGTAGCTTCTTGGGTTTTGAAAAATTAAGGGAGGAGGGTATTCGAATTAGGAAAAAGACACTTAGGGACCTTCGAAGACACATAATGACAAATGAGGGATCTTAAATTGCATAATCTTTCTCAAGTCCCAGGGTCCTGAGCTGGGATATAAATAAAATCATGTAGACAAAATTACCCCTCACTTGAAGAAACAAAAACGCACGCACGACTGAATTAAAAAATGCACAGAGGCGGACCCAGTTGTGTCAAAATCTGGAAAACGCACGCACGCACCCACCCACGCGAAGCCCTAATGTCATTTTCTCAAAAGGCAGCACTTTTTGCATCCATCGTTTTCGAGTCTCCGCGGTCAGTTCTCTGCTCCAGTTTCGGTGAAAATCATCTGCGTCGTGGTGTTGGAGTCTCCGAGTTCGTGACATTGCTGCTAGATTTGGCGTTGAAAATCTTCTGCCCCGTGAGTTCAGAGGTTCCGAGGTTCTGAGTGCGCTACTCCGTCGTCTCTGAGTCTCCGAGTTCGTGAGTAGTCAGTTGGCGTTTATTTGGTCGTGGTTGAAGGTCCGTAGGTTCTGAGTTCGTGAGCATTGTATGGCACATCGTATTCGAGTGTCAGATTTTCACAGTTAAGTGGTCGAGGTTGAGTTCGCTGCTCCGTCACCAAAGTTCATCGTGTATAGTGATCCCGAGGTATGACTATACTTCGATCTGTTCTATCAGTTATGACATGTTATATTCCTTTGCGTGAATTAGTGAAGGCATGACATTTTGTTTTGGGAATACACAGTATGATGAGGCTGGTAATTAGGCTAGATTAGTTTGTGAAGTAAAACTGAGTTATAATCTGAAGTGGTCATTAGGTTCTGCACTATGAAAAAAATTCGTTGTGAAGAGAGGGAAGATGTTACTGGGCAACCAAATTAGTGTACTCTGTTTCTGGGCATTATTGGTCATGAGTTGCTGAATTTTCTGTCTTTTTCTCATATAAGGTGCGGCCAAACATGGTGACCATATTTGAACAAGTTTCGAATCATCCATGCAGAAGCAGCTTTATAGATATTTTTGTTTAAAAATTTGACAGAATTAATTTTGAAGCTCAATATGAGTGATTAGCCAAATGTAATAATCAATATTTAGTGGTGGTTGTGTTCTATCTAGTTGAAGTGTGTGTATTGATCTGACAAAAAAATGCAAAATTTTCTGAATAGGACAAAAATGGTAAAGGAAAAGGTTAAACAAATGACATCAGATGAGGTATGCTATTTGTGAGTTGAAGTAACGTAGATTTCTTGATTTGAAGTTATATTACTGACAGATTCTCTTTTTTAACAAACAGGTTCCATTTGAAACAAGGTGTTCACCAAAGCAGCTACAAAAAGTTTTCAAGCATATCAAGGGGAGACAAACATTGGTGGAAAGGGTGGCAAAAATTGGTTTTGCCACCCTATTGGACATGGAATGTTTTATTCTACATAGAGGGGTATGTGAGGAGGTGATCAAGGCATTTGATCCACCTACCTCAAGTGTTTATGTTAGAGGTAAACAACGCCAAATGGACCCCAAAGCTGTCAATCGATTGTTTGGGTTACCCTATAGTGGGGAAGAAATTAAGTTAGAAGGTGATAGTGAGACCTTCATTTCATTAAAGGGGGAATTTGTGGGAGTAGCTTATAAGGTTATAGAAAATAAGATACTGTTAGGTGAAGATGAAGATAGATTTGAGTTATTCTTTATTTTGTATTGCTTAGGAAACTTTCTTTACCCAAGCACAAGTTCAAATATTAGTCGTAGATTATTGAAAATTGTGTCTGGTCTAAGGCTTGGAGACACTCAGTATGACTGGTCTTCTTTTGTATACAAGGAGCTTGTAAAAGAAATTTCAGAATATAAAAAGTGGGTGCAGAAAGGGAAAAATGAAGGAAAAAGAACTGTTGGAGGGTGCTTATACTTTTTAGTGGTGCGTGGTTTCATTTTACAAATATATGTTTTAGGTCTTATATAATATTTTCTTCAAATCTCTGTTTTAAGTTATAAGCTTACTGTCGGTTCATTTGCAGCTATTTTTTATGCAATATTTTCCCCTTGGTATAAATGAGGTGCCACAACCTCAACATGCATTGAAATATTGGACTAATGGAAGAGTTCAAAAGCGTGTTGAGGATGAGAAGGAGAGCTTCTATGGAATATTGAAAACATTTGGCATCAATGAAGCAACCTCCTCCTTAGACTTGCCACCCATGTCTGCATTCCATGATTTGGTAATAGTAAATTATTAAAATGCTTCACTTATATAATCCTATATAAAATGACATATCATTTTCATTGTTGCAGGAATTAAAACATCTATATGCTGAGGTTATGAACTGTACAGGCAGAGTTCTGAGGCAGATGTTGAAGATGCAAGCAAGCAGAGATGATGCAGACAAGGATGAAGAAGGGGAAAAAGAGGAAAAGGAAGTGGCTGATGAAGGGAAGGAGGAGAGTGTAAGAGAAGACAAGGAACATGATGATGAAAGAGGGAAAGAGGATGAAGAAGAAGAAAGAGAACAAGACAAAGAAAAGGAAGAAGAGGAAGAAGAACAACAAAAGGGAGAGGACAAAGAACAAGATAAGGAAGAGAAAGGGGAAGGAGACGCTAGAGGAGAAGAGGGAGATGGACCAAGCAAAGATTTGACATTTGCAAAGGATGGGCGGAGAAGATCTCAAAGGGAAAAGAGGGGAACGAAGCGTTCTTCATTTGTGTATCAAGCTCAATCATCTAGGCAAACAAGAGGAATGACAGTTGCAAACACTAATCAGATGGAGGAGGTGTTTAGATATTGCACAACAAATGGGAAAGAGTAAGTTCAGCAATGTTTATGTTGTTAACTCCACAACTAATTGTAAATGCCTAATTATGTGGTCATTGACTGATTTAATAGGGAAATTGTCAATATTGATGGGCTCATACTCACAAGAGCTGATTGTGAGTGTCTAGGTATAAGAAGATGGTTAAAAGTTCATGTGAGTGCATTCTTTATAATGATATTATAGTTGGAAATTGTTATTTTTGGTATTTGTTACTTCAATGAAGGTTTGCAGGTATTATCTGTGATTGGAAGAATCTTGGTTCAGGACCAAAAGGAAGAACATAGAGTTGTGCAGTGCCACATTTTCCCCTCAGAGCTTATGGTAATGTTTTGCATTTAATATTTTCTCATTTTCATAAACATTGTTCTTACATAATATATAATATGCATTAATATGAACTGATCTGAATGATTCATTATTTTCAAAATAGCAACGAATGACTTCCAGGCAATGGAAAGCAGAAAACGACTTAAAATTCATACTGCCAGAATATGTTGGGTATAATATAGGGGATTGTGAATTTATTTTTGCACCGGTGTGTCACGCACTACACTGGTTTTGCTATGTTGTGGAAGTGAAGACAGCTACAATGTTTGTGTTGGACTCACTATATTCAAGGAAGTTTAGTGAGGACAAGACTTACAGGAGAAAGGCTTCGAAAAAGGATCCTATAGCAATGGGAATGAACTTAATGAGCAATTTCGTGGTATAGCTTGAAACAACATCTAAAAATCATTTTTTGCTATTTTACTAATGTTTTTAATAATCTATGATTTTTTAATGTGAATAGAAACAACACATTGAAGACATACTGAGATTAGTCAAACCAGGTGTTCTTGGTAAGAACCACAGTTTGGAATTGAAATATCTCCAAATGCATCCACAACCAACCAAGTAAGTGGCATCAATGATTAATTCATGTACGTTTATGCCTATCTGTGCTGTTTATTATTTACTGCTTGTAATTTTTGTAGTGATGATTGTGGAGTGATTGTGATATCATGGCTACAGCATTGGACCAACACCCCAAATAAAGAGTGGGGTGGTTACACAAGCCCCAACTTAATAATGGTTAGTAGTTTTGTCATGATTCATGTTATGTATACTAGTTTATTATCATTTGGCCTATAATGGAGTTTAATGGGTATTATAATTTTTGTTTGTGTAGGAGGAAGTGGATAATATGCGACGTGAGTTGGTGAATTGGTTGGTAAAACATCCACGTAACCAACTGTGCCAACAAGTGTTGACCTCTATTTCAAACCCCAAGGAACTCAAAAGGCGGAGGCTGAAGGCATAAACAAGTTGGCAATATTGGTGTGTTAAGCTGGGGTACGATGGGATGTGTTGTGGAACTGGAGCAGCTGGTTTTGATAAAGAAACTGAACTCGTTGATGGAGTTATAGGAATTGATAACTGTCTGTATTCTGAATTAATTCATGGAGTTAGCATATCAGGAAGTTAGCATTGTTGATAAAAAAGGGAAGTAGGAAGCTAGATATAGAAAACGGAAGCATTGTTGATAGTATCATATAAAGTTTTTGTATTTTCTGAAACTTAGTTCTGAAGCTTGTAATTAAAGGTCTACATAGAATTGTTATTCATATGAAGTTGTCTATATTGTATGCATTATAAATGGATATGGAGTAATTGTAACTAGATCCATTTGATCATGTTGTTTTAATATAATTGAAAATTAAATTGGTTGCCTTTGGCCATTATATGGTGGTTTTGTTGTATGTCTTTCAGATTCTGGAAAGATTAGGGTAACAGGTTAACATGTTGTGTCATGTCATTTTCTCTTTAAAACTGAATGGACGACATGTCTGGAATATGATTGCATTTTGAATGTGGAAAGTGGGATTTCATGGATTGATTTTCGAAAAGAATGGACAAAGCTGAGCTTGTTTATGCCAATTACATTCTGAAAGTGATCTCTCAGCTTCCTATCTTAATAGACCACCTACTCTGTTCCCTGCAGGTGACAAGCAACTCAATTCCCGAGTCCCTCACATTGAATTTCAGAGTCCCTCAAACTAAATTCCCAAGTGCCTACAACTGAATCCCCATGTCCCTCATACTGATTTCCTAAGTCCCTCAAACTAAAATCCCAAGTGACCCAATCTGAATTCCGAAGTGCCTCTAACTAAATTTCCAAGTATCTCATACTAAATTCCCAAGTGCCTAAAACTGATTTTCCATGTCCGTTATACTGAATTCCCAAGTCCCTAATACTAAATTCCCAAGTGACCTAATATGAAGTCCTAAGCCCCTAAATATGAATTCCCAAGTGCCTAAAACTGAATTCCCTTGTCCATTATACTGGATTCCCAAGTCCCTATTACTAAATTCCGAAGTGACCCAATTTGAATTCCCAAGTGCCTAAAACTGAATTCTCAAGTCCCCCATAACTGAATTCCCAAGTCCCCACTACTGAATTCCTAAGTCCCTGAAACTGAATTCCCAAGTCCATCAAACTAAATTCCCAAGTGACCCAAACTAAATTCCCAAGTGTCTGATACTAAATTAGTGTGATAAGGGACTTAGGAATTCAGTACTGGGGACTTGGGAATTCAGTTTTGGGGGACTTGGGAATTCAGTTTTGGGGGACTTGGGAATTCAGTTTGAGGCACTTGGGAATTTAGTTTTATGGACTTTGGAATTCAGTTTGGGGAACATGGAAATTTAGTTTTGGGGACTTGGGAATCCAGTTTAAGGGACTTGGGAATTTATATTGGGTCACTCGGGAAATTAGTTTGAGTCACTTGGGAATTTAGTTCGATGGACTTGGGAATTCAGTTTCAGGGACTTGGGAATTCGAGTATGAGACAGGAATTGAGGTATGAGACTTGGGAATTCAGTTTAGGGCACATGAGAATTTAGTTTTGGGGACTTGGAAATTCAATTTAAGTGACTTGGGAATTTGGTTTGACGTACTCAGGAATTCAGGTATGAGACACTTGGAAATTCAGTTTGGGGGACTTGGGAATTCAATTTGGGTCACCTGGGAATTTTGTTTCAAGCACTTGTGAAATCAAGTAGACATCATTCCAGAAATGCATGTACATTGAATTATAACAAAGCACATAAACATATTCAACTTGCATATATGTTACTGCCATACATATCATTCTTACATTCGTACATCAAAGGTAGTCTGAGCAATTTACAATTTATCATTCTAACATGTTAACTACCCATGTTCCCAAAAAATAAACACTATCGCCTACCTATATGCAGTGCCCATTTCCAAAAAAAACATATATGGGCTGCATACCAACTTCTGCTAACCCCAACTTTTGCAAAAAAAAATCGATTTGGGGTGTATATTTATACAAAAAAGCTATTCAAAACCATTAACCAAAATGAAGATAAAAACCAGCTGCATTTCAGTGGTGAACCAATTGATATGCTGGTGGTTTTCATTTTCCACAGTTACACAAGATCTACATAGGATTAGGATTCTTGCAGCTACAGCGATTATGCCCAGGTTGGTGACAAAATGAACACATGTACACCTTCTTGTTTTGAAACTGAGACTCCCGTCGCTTAGCCCGCGGTCTACCAGCAGCACGTGTGGTAATAGGAGGCTGCAAAAAAGTGTGTGATTCATAATCACTAGATGTTAGTTCATCCAACCGTGGCATGTCATTAGTTTCCAATGGAATCATGGTACTACTATATATTTTTTCTTGTGCACTAATCTTGTAACAGTCTTCAACATAGGCATAAACATTTCCATGAACTAATCTAATTGCTGCACATGCATGTGGGCATGGAATGCCAACCATTTGCCATGCTTGACAGGTGCATTCCCGAGTTATGAGATTGACCCTCAAATCTGCGGAAACAGTGCGAATTGATATCATACTTAAGCTATAATGTTCAGCAACCATTGTTTCAGCCCTTGCCACATTCTTTTGTAGTTGTTCTTCCACTTTTAGACTCACCCCGTTTGTCCACTTTGACATAGCCATCTTCGAACTATACAATTTCTTTGCCAATTTTGATCGATGCTCATTTATCAAAGCATATATATTGTGCTTCCGCTCCTTTACCAACCAAGCATTAAATGACTCTGCCAGATTTGTTGTCATATGATCCCACCTTCAATGCCGAAATCGAGATAAGGCCCAACGATCAATGTCACCATTTGTTTCTAACCATTGTGTCACCTCAGGGGAGAAACACCTCAGATTGTCCATAGCTTTATCAAAATCACACTCCAACCTTGCATATGCAACAGCATCCAACAACTTAAGTGCATCATCCTTTTTCTTTCTCCTTCTACTGCCTGTGGTGATTTTCATAAACTCAGAACTGAAATTTTCCTTTACATGCCGATAGCAGTATGCATGTCGATCACTTCCAAAAATATCTCGCATTGCACTAATAATTGCATTATGCCTATCTGAAAGTATGGTTATTTGCACAGAACCTGTAATCTCTCTCAAATTCTGAAGAAACCATGCCCAATTATCATATGTCTCCCCACCTACAATTGCATAAGCTAGAGGGAACAAGTCATCATTTGCATCATATGATGAGGCTGACAGCAAGGTCCCCTTGTATGGACCACTCAAATGGGAGCCATCTATAGATAATATTGGTCGGGCCCCAAGCAAAAATCCATTTATGCAACATCCATAAGCAATAAATAGCCTCTGAAACTTGTTGTCTCCCGATGCTTCCCATTTTGCAATTGTATCAGGGTCCGTCTCCATCAGCCTCTATCCTGCATTTACAAACCGTCACAATATATTACAACAAATTATTGAAAGAAAAAAGCTTCAAAATATGTCCAATTTCATTTAATTAAATTCCCATTAGAGAAATTCAGATTTTCCAACTCAGTACAATAATTTTCAGCATTCAATGTCTTATTTAATCAATCCTCATAAAATGCTACTAACTTGAATTAACATAATTTCCAAGTGAGAAATTTAGAATTTCCAACTCTTTCTACCTATTTTCAGCAGTCTCAATATTATTCATTATTGTCATTTTATTCCAAAACTCATTTTAAGTCCAAACATCTAACCAGGACAACTTACCCTTCTGAATGTTCCATTGATGTCTCTACAATTTCATTGATTCTGTTCTCCCCAATGTATACATGTGCAAATTCATCGTTGAACCTTACTAATTTTTGAACTCCTTCATTATTTACAAGATCTATAAATGTACTATAATCGAACTTCACTGTATACTTCACTTCAACTCCATTGCATTCATTACCCGTTGTTAATGATATCATTCTCAACAACTCGTGCTGTGTCATGCCTTCTCTTAACAACTCAGCATTTGTTTTCCCTCCCTCATATTGGATCCTACCTTGCACATCTTTCACAAATTGTCCCCCAAAGTGAACATAACAAAATACTTCTTTCAATGAACTACCTAACATCTGTAAATCAACCCTGCAAGAAGCAATTATCTAATTGTTACAAATGATTTTACTAAGATGAAATTATTTCTCATAACAACTATTAATTAAACCACAATTCCCAACTACAAATTTCTATCATCTTTATCTATACTAACTAAGCAACAATGAATCATAATATTTATTAATAAAATTACCCAATGAGCCAATTATTAGTTTAGACAACAGTTTACAAGAAAGATCAGTTTTCTGCACAATTTTCATAGACATAACAAGCATTTCCAACTGACATTTGCATAATTCCATACCTCTCATATCAGTTTTCAGTACTCCTCCATACTTTCGTTTAGAAAAAAGATTTCAGTTCACTAAAAAACATCATATCCACTGATACGTTCATCAGCCATCGGTTTATACGCCATCGAAAGTGTGATATATGTAGTTTTAACATATTATTAAGCTATACAAAACAAGTTACAGTGCTTTACTAACGTTTTACCGAAAACCCACTGATGTTTTATGAGCAAAGCTGAAATGCATGATGTAGCAATGATAGAGGCAGCAGAAAAAATGAAGATGACAGCAATGACGTAGCAAGGAGAGATAGCCACAATAGAAGAACAACACGGCAGAAATTATGACAGAGGTAGATGAGAAGAATAACAATACTTTACCCAACATCAACTGAGATGACACCAAGCTTTGGGGAGGAAGATATTTTGAGCCTGGGCAGAGGAAGAATTTTACCCTTTATGGAGCTCTGTTGATGAAGACGATGACTTCGCGCGCTTTCTGATTTTGGGAGCCGTCCATGCGTGGGTTTTTGTTTCTAAAAGTGAAGGTTATTTTTGTCTACATGATTTTCTTTTTATCCCAGCGCAGCGCACTCAGAACCTCGGAACCTCTGAACTCACGGGGCAGAAGATTTTCAACGCCAAATCTAGCAGCAATGTCACGAACTCGGAGACTCCAACACCACGACGCAGATGATTTTCACCGAAACTGGAGCAGAGAACTGACCGCGGAGACTCGAAAACGATGGATGCAAAAAGTGCTGCCTTTTGAGAAAATGACATTAGGGCTTCGCGTGGGTGGGTGCGTGCGTGCGTTTTCCAGATTTTGACACAACTGGGTCCGCCTCCGTGCATTTTTTAATTCAGTCGTGCGTGCGTTTTTGTTTCTTCAAGTGAGGGGTAATTTTGTCTACATGATTTTATTTATATCCCAGCTCAGGACCCTGGGACTTGAGAAAGATTATGCAATTTAAGATCCCTCATTTGTCATTATGTGTCTTCGAAGGTCCCTAAGTGTCTTTTTCCCATTCGAATTTGTGGTGGCAGTGGAACATGGTACAATTTGAGAGATTGAATTTTGAATTGGAATATGGTACAATTTGAGAGGGTAAGAAAAAAAGAAGAGAGAGATAGCATATGGGCATAGGCTTTTACCAGTTTTAGACTGTAGGAAAACTGGTAGTCAGTTCTCACCGGTATGGGACCGATTTTGGCCAGTTTGTTTCCACTTCTATAAATTCGTTTTAAGATTAAAATCAAATTTGATATTTTTGTTTATGTTTGGATGTCAAAAGGGAGAACGTTGCGGGCAGTAATTTTTGCTGAAAATGAAGTTGAAGGAGAAGTAACCCACTTGTTACTTTGTTTTGTTCTATTTTTTCATTTTTACTGGTATTTATTTTAAAATTAGATAAAAATATACCAATAAAAATGAGAAAAAATAAAAAAATAAAAAAAATAAAATTTTCATAAAATTTTTACTATCTATTAACCAAAATATCCTTTCAAAATTTTAATTTTTATAGATCATGACTTATAAGAAAATATTATATCAGATATATTATATTCTCAATTAAATAAATGCAGATTAAATTTTTGTCTAGGTAAATTAAATTAACCATGAGATAGAGTTTAAACTTAATTTAGAGAAAAATTATGAGTTTTATTAAAATCAATTTTCAAATAAATCATCTAAACATAAACATGTTAGTTCAAAACTAACTTTTATCATAACTACGTTATAAAATTAATTCTACCAAACTGACTGAAATTCATACCGGCCTTTACCATTTTGCCATCAATTCTAAATAGTGTCAGTTACCTCCTTTATCCAAACTGGAGTAGCTGCTGGTTCCGATCACATCAGTATCAGTTAGTATACTGGAAAACATGGTATTTATAGTTTTAAAGAAATAGTTACCAAAAAAAAATTAATAAGTAGGGACCAATATGATATAGAATAAATCTCAAAAACCACTATTGGCCAAAAAAATAAAAAGCTTAAAAACCACTAACTATTAGAGCCTGTGTCTGATATTCTAATCTCAAGCAATATCTCAAACCAGGAACTCCAAAAAAAAAATGTACAGCTGCACTAAAAATAAAAAAGGACCAAATTTTGGCAATGAAGAGATAGAAGGCCATAGCTTCCTCTATATGTAAACAGATTGCAGCATACTTTACCGTCAATTTCTCATCAACAATAATGACATTCTTTTTTAAACACAAACAGTACAACATACATGAAGCAGCACAAGCAACATACCATCTGTTAGCTCAATCTTGTCAGAAAAGAAGTCAAGAAACAGACATAAAGTTGATTTTTTGCCATTCACAATAGCCATCAACACAAAAAAATGACGTAATTGACTGAACTGGGGTAATGAACATAATTCTTATTACCCCAAATTGCTTGTGCTGTTCAAAATCTGACCTATAATTCATCATGTGTTAGACCATAGGAAAACTATAAAAAATGCTCCTATTAGCACCCACGTTAGAGTAAGAGTAAAAAATTGATCTTGACCCAACAAAACTAATATCTGCAAAATGATCTCTATAATGCTAGTGTTTTGTAGCTTTTTGTTGCCCTGTAGCCCATCTTATTTGCTTACTCTTTTTGTCAGATCTCCACAACTTTAGAGATTCATTGACATAATCCACCAGGGCCATTGCTTCATTTAAGCTGCTTGACTATAATTCTGGCAAGGTACAGACACGATTTTGCATCTTTTGGCTGACAAATTTGACAATTTTAAGATTAGGGACCTTGCATAATTTTCAGTTTGCTCTATAGGATCCATAATCTAACCAACCAAAGGATGGATACAATATTATTAGCAAAAACCAAAAAGTATAACATTTTATGCTTCTCCCAATCCAAATAGAAAGTCAAGGAGCTAAAAAATAAATGTCAAAGCAAAAGGAATATTACAGATATGGCATAAATCTTTGGCCAACCATCTTGTGCAGTTGTTTATCAGTTCCCATTGTCCATTGTATATAAGCAAATCCCCTCCAATTCTCCCTTCGAATCGATGACGCTAAACTGCAAAAAAACATGCAATATCATGTAATCATTAGAGATAACACCTAGAGAGCCCTTCCGTGTTGAAATAAACTCTTATATTGAGCTTCAATAACTAAACCATAAAAAATTATTGTAGTTATCCTCTTTAAAGTTCAAACGAAATGATATTGGGGTCATCTATTGTTGGGCCAAAATCTCAAAATCTGAATAATTATTTCCCATGCATGAATAAAAGAAGCTTATGAAAATTCACATACTCGTGAAGCTTCTCCTCCCCATAAACAATTAGGTGTGCAATGGCGAGGAAAGAAATGATGAGAATTGGACCGCTGAGCAATAGAAAAATGATTCTTGCGCCATATATATACATTTTTTTTTTGCTTCAAATTCCAGCAACATAAACCATCGTCGCGAAAGAATAAAAGAAAGAAATAGAATAAAATAACCTGTAATTCCAAAAGGTTCCTTCGGTGTGACGAATCCATTTCCCCAACAGGTCATTGAAAAATTCTACTGGAAATAGAAAGATTATAGCAACCCATGCAATGAAAAAGGAGAATACGAGATAATCTAGTCAGATCATATTCTCAGAACAACAACTAGAAGGATTGCAGGGATAAACTGAGAAGCTGTTAATAAACGGTGAAGCAATGAACCACGATGAGACAGAATCGCTGAAATTTGATTTGTTGTATAAATAGATGAAAGATGAATAGATGAAGTCTGTGGTTCTGATTTTTGGAATGTGTGGCTAGATACCCAATCAACATTGCGATTTTGAACGTACGCCGTGCCACTGAATGTGTGTACAGAGGATTGAGATAAATTGCACTAATCTTCATTCAGATTTTGAATCTATTCATTAATCGCAGCCAACGATCCTGCCAACGCACCACCCAAAGTCTGGCTGAAAAGTATTTAAACAGCTCGCACCCAATCGGGCGGTGGATTATCTTTCTTGATTTTTTTTTTTTTTTACAGTTTAGGTGGATAAAATTCATTGACTATTCTTTTTTTTTATTTTTATTTTTAATTTAGGCGAATAGAAATCTTTGATTACTGCATAGGGTGCAAGATAAAAAGTATTCTCATCAATTTAAAATATGAGTTATATTTGATTAATTATGTAGAAATTAAGAAAGATAGTTTTATTTTTATTGATTAAATCTATAAAAAATATATTATTTTTTAATAATACTTCTATTTAATGTATTGCATTTAAAGTTTGTTATTTCTGTTATATTTAATTATAGGTAAAAGTATACATTTGATCCATTAATTTTGAAGCAGATTTTATTTTAGTCCTTTAACTTTTAGAAGTTTAATTATAATTCTTTAATTTTAAAGATGCGCTAAAAAACTTTCTAAATTTAGTACTGTTAAACAAGTTTACAGAAAATTTACTTAAATTCATTTAATCACTATTATTATACATTATTAATATAATAATTATAATTATCATTTTTCAGGCTCAAAATAAATAATTAGTACCCTAGAAAAATAACAAAGTTAAAAAATATGTTAATTTAAGGTATTAAAAATTATAACCTTAGAACAAAATATTTTTAAAATAGTTGTAAAATGTTTAAAATTATTATATTAAAATGAATAATTTTTATTTGTTTTTGATAAGTTGACAAGTTGAAAAATTTAGCTTGAGAATGTAAAATATAAAAAATAAATATTTATTTTTATAATAAAAATATTTTAATGTCTTAAAATAAATATTTAAAATCTAAAAATAAAACTTTTGATTTTAAAGAACTAATCTTTAACTTCTTTCGTTAATATATTTTTAAAATAATAAATATTTAAACCTTAAAATTATTTTTATTTTAATTTTTATATTAATTAATACATAAAAATATTAATAATGTGACTTTTAAATAAGTAAATTATCATTTTTCATTAGTTTATTTAACGGTATTAAAAATTAGGAAGTTTTTAGTTACATATTACTAGTTAAAGGATTAATATAAAATATAATAAAATTAAATGATTAAAATAAAATTTATTTTAAAATTAAAGGACAAAAAATATACTCTAACCTCAATTATAAACAAGAACAAAATAAAAAAAATATTTAATATCATTGAAAATATTAAATGAGATTTATATTTTGAACAAAAATAACTTATGAAAGAACTTATATTTTAAATTGAAAGGAGTATAAGATGAACTTATCAAGGTTATCTAGATATTACTGTTTTATACTTTTCCCTTCCCATTTTATAAACTGATGGGTGAAATTTTAAATGTATTAAGAATATTTATTATATTTTTAAATTTTTTTAAAAGAAATCAAAATTTCTAATTTTATTTTTATTAATTTTACTATTTTTATTAAATAAATATAAATTATAATACTAATAAAATCATAAATAATGGGTAAAAATAACTAATTTCTACGTGTACATGTTGGGTTATATTATGAGGATAAAACTTTTCTCATTAAAACATATTGGAGGGAGTAATAAATAATAGATTCAGACATACATTCTTGTTCCATTTTTTCATCTACAACTTAAACTCATTACCTTTATTCCTTAAAAGGTATAATCCGTCAAACACTGAAATCAATTTGTGTAGAACTTTAAGGTTTTGTTTGGTTTAACTGAGGGGATTGAAAATATTTTAATTAAAGAAAATTAAAGAGAAAGGGATTGGAGAAATTTTAAAATTTTTTTATTTAATGGGATTGAAGGAGAGAGGATTTAAAAGATTTTAATAAAATCTTATTTAATTTAAAAAAAATTAAATAATAAATACTTTCTCTCCTATAAAAATATTTAATTTAAAAAAATTTATAAATGGATATGGAATCCCTCCAACCTCTTCCAATTTCCTCAACTAAACAATAGTAGGGAATTCCCTCGAATTCCATCCCCTCCCCGATAAGAATCTCCCATCAATCCCAACGCCAACCAAAGAAACTCAAACTAAGGCTCTATTTGGTTCAATTCGGGAAATTGGAGGGGAGGGGTTGGGGAGATTTTAAATAAGGGGATTGGAGGGATTTTAAAATTTTCTTGTTTGGTGGGATTGAAGGAAAGGGAATTTTAATGAAATCTTGTTTGGTTCAGGAGGAAATTGGAGGGGATTGAGTTATAATTACTCAATTCCCTCCAAAAAATTTCAATTTAGGGTGTTTTAAAATGGGGAGGTGGAAGGGGATTGGCCCTCCAATTTTTTAGTCAAACAAGAAAAGGAAATTCAATTCCCTCCAATTCCGTTCCCTGTCCTTAAAAACACCATGACCACAACGGACCCTAAATTATTTACTCCACAAGATCAGACCAGAACAAAAAAAAAACTCCGCATTCCCGCTCCAAATGACAATTTAAGGGGGCAGTGAACATATCACATTTAGTCTGAAAACCTTTACACTCCGATTTGTGAGTTCAGAGTGGCAAACACATGCCTTGCGATTGCCTCCTTTCCTTCTGATCCCGACACACAGATAGATTTGTTGAGGTAACTACCGCAACCATTTTCCTTATCATTTCTGTATAGCTAGCCTAATTGCTTCAACTTTATCGGAATTTTGAACATGAAAGAGAAATTTTGGAAGCCATTGTCAGTTTCTGGGTTCGAATTAGTTTCCAAACAAAGCCATTGGGGTTATCTTGGTTGCCCCTTATTAATCTAAACCATTTAAACCTAAGCTGTAGAGAGAGAGAGGGAGATTAAAATGCCGGCACATTGCACGCTATATCATGAGTACATGACAACATGACATTCGATTAAAGTAACCATTTGGAGGTGAACTGACTCTGTAGCTTTGGTTTTTCCTCTTGACCAACTCATAAAGGGATAGCACTTAGTAGAAATTTCTGTGTTAATATTTTGGCTAGATGAGATAAACTAACCACCTGATTTCAGCTACTATTTCAACACTTGAGAATTCAATATACATTGGTATTTTGTATGAGTTCTTCAGGGACTTTGCCAAATTCAGATGGCCTTCCAACAAACAATTACTCCCTTTGGTCTCAAATATATTAGACCTTGAAAGGATTTTCCTTGGTATAAAATATAAGAAACAAATAACGGTTATCTAGTGTATTTAAGGTTTTTTTTCCCAATAATACCCCTTATTAATTACATATTTGAATTTTACATATTAGAGAGATCATTAATTATATGGGGTATAAGTTTTAGGCATTAAAATGGGGTATTTCTAGAAAAAAAATTTCGTTTGTGATAAATTTAATTATCCTAACTACTTGAACTGTTTTTCTTAGTTTCTGTAAAGTGGTTATTTTTCTTATATTTGAGAGTAATGTTTAATAAAATTTTGTTAAAACTTTGAATTGATGGATAAATGGGATGTAGATAGTGAGTTTGTGGAGAAATTACCAATGGGCTTGTTCGTTAAAAATGAATGCATCAAACAAGTTAGTATATCAACTATTTGAGATGTACATATAACTAAATTGTGGGACAAATGCCTAGGATTGTAGATCTGATAACTTGTAGTATGCAACAAAATGCAGTTTGCAAGGGTATAGTAAGTGTGATCATAGTTTCTAAGCATGAGCATTGATGAATAGGTAGCAGAGAGTTAGGAGGCTAGGTTTTTCAGAGACTGGGTGTCTCCATTAGTGTTTTTGCAAAAAATATGGGTGTCTGTCTAACAATGGCTATTAATGGCCTTTTTCTATTGCAAATTCAATTTAACGCTTTCTATGTTAAACATGCCAGCACATCATCAGAGCAACAACCTAATAAGAATGAACATACGGACACTTTTAATTGATAACAGAATGTTGTTGGCAGACATACTTAAATGGAAAGTGTCAACTTCTGTAAGTCAACTAAAGCTGCAATTTTCCTTGGATAATCAGAATGACTTCTGTTTTTATCCACACGATGGCCTACTAGAGCTTGTTATAGGATACAGAGTTCTCTCACATCCCCAAACTGCCAGGAGCTGACTTCTGTACTGCTTTCTTGGTATGAATTTCTCTATTTACAATACGGAGAACTTCTGAATTAAAATAAATAACTCGCAGCAATTGAAGAATTCTTTCATTTTCTTGAAAAACATAAAGCACTCTGTTATATTGATACAATAAATTATAAACCAGCAATTGTGCTTATGAGTGTCACCTCTTCAACTCACATTATCGAGTATATATATCAGTTATTGAGGCCTCATTTACTGATGGTGTTTCTACAGATTTACTTAATTGTTTGCTGGAGTTTGTTGACACAGAGCTGTATTCCCCAAATTGTTTGCCTGATAAACCTGTATCATTCATAAAAAATGCAGGTTGCAAGGGTACTGGAAGAGAGAAAGAGTGGCTGTTAAGCATAAGCACAAGGGAAGCCAAGGTTGGTCTCTTAGCGACTTTTTCTTGAACACATAGTAAGCCAATGTGAAGGCATCTCATTATTTCATTTCTTGAACCATCTTTTAATGTGGGATCTACAATATTATAGGCTGTCCCTTTCCTCCAGCTTTTCCATGCCTGTGACAAATTGCTCAATTGTAGAAAATGTTAGTCCAAAGCATTTAATTTGTGTTTTATGCAGACCAATAATGATTAATTTTCTAAACTCAATGTTTTAAAGACAAGGAAAATAAGTAATGAAAAGATAGAGCACGTACAAAGCTTGGTAGATGCTTTACACTCTCCTCATAATGAAAGTCACCATTCTTTTGGCCACTCACAATCTCTAGAATTAGTACACCGAAACTGAAGACATCAGACTTCACTGAGAATTGTCCATGCCTTGCATATTCTGGTGCCATATACCCACTGCATGTCAAAGTGATCAAATACAATTTTTACCACTTCTCTTGACTATAATATTCAAGTTTCTGTCATTTTGGTCTGGGACAATTCTTAGAAACTAAGTAGACATTTCATGTCTTGATACTCACAGGGTCCCCACAATTCTATTTGTATTGGCTTGAGTTTGATCCACAACAACCAATTTTGCCATGCCAAAATCTGATATCTTAGGATTCATCCTTGCGTCTAAGAGAATATTACTTGCCTTAAGATCACGATGAATAATTCGCTGTTGAGATTCTTCATGAAGGTAAAGAAGGCCTCGAGCAATGCCTTCTATTATTTTGTAGCGTGTTTCCCATCCCAATTGTACGTGTCTGATGGGATCTACATGTCAATCACAGACATCATTAGATAAACTAGAGCTAAAATATTTGCTTATTTAGTCTTGCAAAGAACAAGATAATGAATTTCTTCCCTTTGCAAGACGTCTAACTTACCAAATATAAAGTAATCAAGACTTTTATTAGGAAGAAACTCATATACAAGAAGCCGTTCCTTTTGTTGCAAACAAAAGCCCAGGAGTCTGACTAAATTTCAGTGTTCAAGCCTAGCCATTAATATTACTTCATTCTTAAATTCAATGTCCCCTTGCCCAGAATCCATAGACAACCTTTTGACTGCAATCTCTTGTCCATTGGAGAGTTTACCCTGAAAGTTGGCCAACAACTATCAAGTTTTGATTAGAGGTTATGTGTTTATAACAATGTGAGTGTTATATCTGTCTACCTTGTAAACTGGTCCAAATCCACCTTGTCCAAGCTTATTTGCATTAGAGAAGTTATTAGTAGCAACTTCGATTGTGTCAAATTTGAATTGTATCGACTGAGCATGTTCAATTCCACCATCAGCTTTAGGCTCACCTGGGCAAACGGAGTTTAATCAATATCCTTGGATGGCATTTAGTTAAAGCTAATTGTTAAGTTCCGTAGAACAAATGCCCTTCAAAAAGTCAAAAGAAATTTAATGATATTTTGACTTACGCTCAACATTTTGAGGCTGTTAGCAATAATTCAATTTGTACTTACTTGGAAATTTTCTTCCTTGCTTTTTCACTCTTACACAGATCCAAACAAAGGTAAGCAGCACCACCAAGGCAACAATAGGCACGACTATGGCAATGACAGTTTGTGATTTCCTTCCTGAAACAAGAAAGTCCCCGTTCATTGGAAGGGATAGAGGCAAAGAATTTTTATTTTAAAGCCTTATTCTGCAATATCTGCTAAAAATAGCTCATTCCTCCATAGCTGGAATGGGAAAGCCCAACAAAGAGTAAGCATTGAAGGTTTAACTGCTAATGAAAATACCTTTTGAGGATGTTGTGGCAGAGGATGGAGGAGGTGAAGATGTCATGTTGGTGGATGGAGGAGGCGTTGAAGATGTAAGAGGAGAAGGGGGAGGATGAGGAGACACTTGGGGCGATGGTGCTGATAAAGGTACATCAGCTGTAATTGCATAGAAGCGGCTGCTCTCATATCTAAAGTTACAGATGGGTGTAATAACCCTACCGCCTGACCTGCCAGTACAACAATTTCGGATTTGTGAGATAGCCCTAACCAAGCATTTGTTGCATTCTGACTCGTTCAAATCAGGTGTGCACTGAACAAGAGCATATATGATTTGAAGGCTAGGTCCTTCTTCATTTCCTGCAGCAAACTTCAGACGAGAGTCACCAGATGCAGCTCTGCTACTTAGATTTCCAAGCAAACCCGTAAGGACCTGATTGTACTGATTCCAATTTCTTGCACTGTTCACGCTCCACATATAGACAGTAACTATAGGACTTGCCTGATTACCTAATATTGCGGTGTCTGAGTAAGATAACATGCATTCATCGTACATTCCGAAAGCCTGCTTCTGATCTGGACATAGCTGTGGCAGCAGGACTGTTGAATTTTTGAGGCAGCTTCGACAAAAATAGGGCACAACATCTCCCCTGCATAGCCCAACCGAGTAGACTGTATCTGGGAATTTGCCATAAGAGAGATTGTAGAAGCCATAGCCTATTTGTTTGTTGGAAGTGAGATTTGATAAAAGAGCATTGAGGTTGGTCTGGTAGGTGCTATTTGCTGTGTAGTTATTGCCATTGTTGCAATAGTTGGATCGAAATTCTGGTTGGCTGGTGGCTTGATATACTAGAATGACAAGGACACACAGAAATGGAAAAAATGTTAAAGAAGCTCTAGCCATTGTATTTGTCTAGGCACACCATTCAGGGACTGTTTGAACGCCTCACTTCTGACTTCTGATCCATAGGTATAGCCCTAGACGGAGTATATTATATCCCGTCAGTGTGAATCCTGCAGCTGACTTCCTGTCATCTTGTCATTGAAGTTATTCATTTTTTCAGCGTTTTATTAAAAATTCCTTGTTACTTTGGCTATGTTTGTAGGAGGTTTTTTAAAGGATGAGGAGGAAATTAAAGGGGATTAAATCTTCTCCTTTTGTTTAGCTAAAAGCTAAAAAATTTGAGGAGATTTGGGGGAATTTAATTCCCTTAAATTCTCTTTTCCACCCCTTTATAAATTTCTCCTAAATTTGAGGTTTTTTAGAAGATAAATGAATAATTATAACTTAATTTTCTCCTGAATCAATAAGATTTTATTAAAATTCATCTAATCTTCTTCTCTCTAATATTACAAAATAAGGAAGTTTTAAAATTTTTTCAATCCCTTTTTCTCTAATCCCTTTTATTAAATTTTCCTCTAATACCCTTTCTCTCTAATCTTCTCATCCAACCAATCAGACTCTTAATGACTGATGCAGATTTTACTTCGCTTTAGAATGGGTAATTGCTGAATTCTAACCTTCCTAGATCTAACTCTCAGCTCTGCCTATAAGCCAGAGAGGACATTTCTCGATAACTGAAGCCTCATTTTCTAACGCCAAAACAATTTCTTTGACTCTTTCATACTGCACGTCTCCTAGACAAGCAATAAGACGCGTGTCTAATTTAGGAGAGGAATAGAAAATGTTTTTGTTTTTTCTTTTTCTTATTGTTATGACACTTTGATATTGAACTTCACGTCCATGGATTGTTTTAGGCCGAAGTCAATGGATCAAAACATAGAAATTTGTTGAGAGGACAAAAGCGAAATATATTTCTATGCCAATGTCAATGTTCTCTAGTGCCAACTTGTGGTCTGCGTTCCTATTACTTTAGCTTATCAAATGGGAAAGTGAATAACTGGACCAATTTTTTTTTTTAAATTTTATATTAAGTTTTAATCTTGGTCGTTACATCACTGAGGCTCGAAATTCTAGTCGGCTTGTGGCTTGATATACCAGAACGACAAGGACAAACGAAATCAATGTTAAAGAAACTCTAGCTTATTGAATTTCTTTAGGGATAGCATTAAAAACTGTTTTAGATCCTTAGGTATAGGTAATATTATATCTTAGGATCATATATTTGTAAAACTCACAAGGAAGGGGTGGTTTTAAAATTTTAAAATATTTAAGAAGTTTAAAAGCTTTGATATTAGTCATGAGTGGGCGTAAATAATTCTATGTTGAAAAGTAAAGTGATCAGTAATCTGAAATTAAATAATAATTTTAAAATTTTCCTTTAACATAAAGAAATTTGAGTTATTGCCTTTGTGTGTTATAACTAGAATACGTCCTGTACACGGTGGGGGATTTGAACAATTTTTAAAATGAAGAAAAGGAGGTTAAAAAAAGCTCAAAAAAAAAAAGTAAAGCCCACTAACACCTACAATAAAAGAATAGGAAAATCAATTGAAGTTTTATAATATATTGATGATTTCCACACGTAAATAATATTGAAATTGGAAAGCTAGCAAAGTGGTGTGAAACTTAAAATCTAGTAATAAACATAAAATTTCCTTTAAGGAGATCTAGATTGTATTTTGTAATGCACCTTTTGTATGCAGGTGACATTAGAATTGGAAAGCAAGTTGATAAGAAACTTAAAATTTGATTCTGGTTGTCACCTTGTTTATATTGGAACTTTACATGCAAGTGACATCAGAGTAGGGAAGATAGCAAGAAACCTACAACCTATTAGTAATAATTAATCTTAAAAAAATCTTATAACTTCAGAAAAATTTAGATATAATATTAAGACATAATATATTCGTAATAAAAATCAAATCCTTTAAGAGTTTTGCATAGTCGTTTAAAATTTTAAGTTTACTATCCTTGAATCTAAGTTTCCCCTTAGACAAAGGTCTAAGACGGAGTATATATCCCGTCAGAAGTCTTTATTCGTAATTTGGAAATCAGAGAAATGCTGAGAGAAACTGAGTCGTTTTGTATAGAAACCTCAGTTTGTACAATTGAACATTTGACAAAGTATTGATAGAGAGTTTAAGCTTTTTCAAGTTTAATTGTGCCAAAAAAAAATCTGCATCAATATATATAGAGTCTATTTATTTCTAGGTGAACTGCAAACTTTCATTTTTCTTCGCAGAGTAGTCTGCAAATTAAAAATATTGATGCATGGACACCAAGGCCAAACTTAACGGACACCAAGGCCAAACTTAACGAGGATAAAACTCAGTAATTGAGACCTCATTTATTGACGCTTCAATAGAGTTGCTTCCTCCACTTGATCTTGTTGCCTCTGAACTATAATCTTCAAACGCATCTCAAATGAACTGCTGTTATTCATTAAATATGGAGGTTTCGATGGTAACGGGAGAGACAGAGTAGCAGCTGAGCATAAGTGTAACTGAAGCTATAGTTGGCCTGTCAGCTACATTTTCCTGAACACACAGTAAACCAATGTAGATACATCTCATTATTTCATTTCTTGAACTATTGTTTAGTACAGGATCTACTATGTTTGAGGCTGTCCCTTCCTTCGTCTTTTTCCATGCCCGCAAGAATTAATGTCCTCATCAGCAGTAGTTAATTTTAGTTCACAATTTTGTAATTTCATAATGTGCGTGTACATGTGTGTGTTATCAATAGGGCACAGGCATACAAAGCCCAGTAGATATTCCTGTACATTCTCTTCTGGAATGGTTCTGATAAAGGTACATCAGCTGTAACTGCATAGCCCCAACCAAGCATGTGTTGCATTCTGACTCATTCAAATCAGGTGTGCACTGAACAAGAGCACATATGGTTTGAAGGCTAGGTCCTTCTTCATTTCCTGCAGCAAACTTCAGACGAGAGTCGCCAGCTGCAGCTCTGCTACTTGGATTTCCAAACAAACCCAAGAACCCAATTGTACTGATTCCAATTTGTTGCATTGTTTACATCCCACATATCGACAGTAACTATAGGATTTTCCTGATTACCTAATATTTGAGGTGTCAGAGTAGGATAACATGCATAAAGCGTACATTCCGAAAAGCCTGCTGATTTGGACACCACTGTGGCATCAGAACTGTTGAATTTTTGAAGCCATAACGTATTTTGTTGGAAGTGAGATTTGATAGAAGAGTATTGAGGTTGGTCTGGTAGGGGCTATTTGCTGTATAGTTATTGTCATTTTTGCAGCAGGTGTATCCAAAATCTGGTTGACTGGTGGCTTGGTATACTATAGAATGACAAGGACCCAGAGAAACGGAAGCGATGTTAAAGAAGCTCTAGCCATTGAATTTGTCTATGGACAGCATTCAGGGACTGTTTTGAACGCCTCAGTTCTGACTTCTGATCCATAGATCTAGGCCCAACCCAACCCAAGGCCAAGACGTAGTGTATTTGTGTACCATCAGTGAATCCTGCACCTGAGTTCCTGTCATCTTGTTATTGAAGTTACTCATTCATGATTTTGCTAAAGAATCCTAGTTAATTATTGAGGTAGACTTGACTTCACTTTAGAATGGGGGTTATTGCCAAATTCTAAAGGTCTGTTTGATAGTATTTTTTATTTTATTATTTTGAGAATAATTTTGTAAAATTATTTTTAAGAATAAGTTTTAAAAATAAGAAAATAAAAAAATCTGTTTAAGTAATTGTTCTTAAAATCATAACTAGTGAGTGATAGATGAGTTATTCAAAATTTATAACTTTACGATTAATGAGGTGGATGTTTATTACATTTTCTCATATTTTTCAGAATAAAAACTACAAACCACCTTAAAGGTGTTCTGAGTTTTCTGTTTTTTTATTTTTTTTATTTTTCAGAATAGTTTCTAAAAGACAGGTTCACTAAATAAACTTTTTGAGTTTTCTATTTTTAAAAATAAAAAAATTATTTTCAGAAACAAAATGAGACCTAACCTGACACTCAGCTCCTAGACATATCACTCTCAGATCCCGAGAAGATATTTCTTGATAATCAAAGTCTATGTTCTTCTGGTGCAACAATAGTTTTCGTTGACTGTTTCTTGTGACATAAGGATATGTCTCCTAGTCAAGCAATAAGACGCGTGTCTAATTTACAAGTGGAACAGAAAATGAGCCTTGTTGTCTTCTTTGCCATCCACAAAGACTAACCCTGCTAGAAGCTGTATAATTTAGTGAAAAATATGCATAAGCAAAATTAATTTACTGAAAAATAAAAGATACTCCCCCGTTTCTTTTTATCTTTTCATACGTCTCTTCTCAAGAAAAAATTGTTTATAAGTCCTTTTATAAGTTTAGATAATATTAATTACTATTTTTTAATTATATTTTTATTTTTATTAATTATTTTATCCTTATTTACACTAATTATACATTTATTTCAATTATACCCTTATTTTATTCTTTTTTCAATCATATCTTTATCTTCACTTATTATTTTACATACCTGTCATCAAATTAGATTGTAATAAATTGAGAGCATTTTAGAAAATTTAAAAGAAATTCTAACAAATTAATTATATTTCATTAATTTTTAATCTATTTACTAAATATAATTTTTTTTTAAGTTTTTCTCTTTTTTTTTCCCCTTCTTTTCTCTCCACCCAAGCAAAGGGTAAGAGTTATATATAAAGACACCGAGGTAGTAATATCAAAATCTCTTTGATATTAATACGGTTGTTTTTATTAATTGTTACGCCACTTTGATATTCAACTTCACGTACGTTAATGGATTTTTCTGGGCCCAAGTCAATGGGTCACCACTCAGAAATTTGTTAAGAGGACAAACGCGAAATTATTTCCTATGTGAATGTTTACTGTAGCAAACTTTTGATCTTGCTTCATGCTTCTTGATTAATATAAGATTATTTTAATGAAATCACATGAATTAAGAATTAAAATTAAAACTAATTAATTATCTTGATTTTTATAAAAATTTCAACATTTTTTTAAAACTACCATTATTTAATCTTTCTTTTTTTATTTTTGAATATATTAAATCGAGATATTTTTCTAGAAATATATAATAAATACTATCTTGTATATTTTAAAGCGTTTTATATTTAGAACCAAGATAAAATATCCTATATATAGGACCGGAGGGAGTATTAGTTTAGCTTGTCCCACCGGAAAGCGAATATTTGGACGAAAATTACTTTTTATCTTTAAATTTTGCATTAAGTTTTAATTAAATTGCTTACATCAATAAGGCTTGAAATTCTAGTCGGCTCGTGGCTTGATATGCCAGACTAAAAAGGAAACACAAGTGACATCGAATTAATAATGGATGTTGATGAAACTCTGGCTATTGAACTTCTTTAGGTATTGTTGGTAAAAAAAAAAGTTGTTTAAGTACAGCATTAAAAACTGTTTCAGATCCTTAGATATTGGTAAAATTATATCTGACAATCATATGATTGTAACACTCATATGGAAGGGATTTTAAAATTTTAAAATATAAAAAAATTTCAAAGGATTTGATATCAGTCATGAGTGGGCGAAAATAATTCTATGTTGAAAAGTATAGTGATCAGAAATCTAAATTTAAATAATAATTTTAAATTGATCATTTAACATAAAGAAATTTGAGTTGTTCCTTTTTTATGTTATAACTAGAATACATCATGTACACTGTAAAAAGGGTTTGAATTATTTTTTTTTCTAGGGAAAAAAGGAGGTTAGAAAAAAAAATTGACAAAAACCACTGATACCCACAATAAAAAGAACAGGCAAATAGGAAAACGGATTGAAATTTTATAATATATATTGATATATTTATGATTTGCACATACAAATAAGAATAAAATTGGAAAGCAAAGTGGTTAGACAATGAAAATTTAGTAATAATCATACAATTTTCTCATAATTTAACGAGATAAGGATTGTATTTTCTGATGCTCCTTATGTATGTAGGTGACCTTAGAATTGGAAAGCATGATGATAAGAAACTGGAAATTCGATAGTAATAATCTTAAAGTCACCTGTACTACAGAGATCGGGTGGTAACTTACTTCCATTGGAACTTTACATGCAAGTGACATCAGATCTTGCGAAGATAGCAAGAAGCGGTTGATGCATTGAATGTCACCCCCAAGGCCAAATTTAACGAGGATATAGCTCCGTAATTGAGACCTCATTTCTTGACGCTTCAACAGAGTTGCTTCCTCCTTCAATTGATCTCGTTGCCTCCGAACTATAATCCTTCAAATGCATCGCAGATGAACTGCAGTAATTCATTAAAAATGGAGGTTGTGATCGTAATGGGAGAGACATAAAGTAGCTGCTTAGCATAAGTACAACTGAAGCCATAGTTGGCCTGTCAGCTACATTTTCCTGAACACATAGTAATCCAATGTGGATGCACCTCATTATTTCATTTCTTGAAGCATCGTTTAATATAGGATCTATTATGTCTGAGGCTCTCCCTTCCCTCCAGTTTTTCCATGCCTGCTATAACGTCCTTATCAGCAGCAGTTAATTTTAGTTCACAATTTTGCAATTTCATGATACACGTGTGTGTGTGTGCGCATTTCAAAAGGGCAGAGACTTACAAAGCATGGCAGATCTTGTACATTCTCCCCAATGAAAAAGCCATTGCTTTTCTTCCCAGTTACAAACTCTAAGATTAGTATACCAAAACTAAAGACATCTAATTTCATTGAAAATTGTCCACGTATTGCATACTCTGGAGTCATACATCCACTGTATGCCATAATACACAAGATTTATGAATGTTGCTATGTCTCATTGTTATGATCTCAAAGCTTCTTTCTTATTTATATAAGTTGCTAAAACTTGTTATACTTACTAGGTTCCAACAATTCTATTAGTATTACTTTCAATTTGATCCACATCAAATAATTTTGCCAAATCAAAGTCTGATATTTTGGGATTCAGATCACTATCTAAAAAAAATATTACTTGTTTTAAGATCATGATAAATGATTTGTAGTTGAGAATCCTCATGAAGGTAAAAAAGGCCACGAGCAATACCCAGAATAATTTTGTGACGCATCCCCCAATTTAGTTGAATACTTCGATTTGGATCTGCAATTCCATGTTCATATGATCTTAGAAATCAATATATCGAAAATTTTGTGGTGAAATGAAATTAACATTCTATTTTGTACTTATTGACTAAGTGATTACAAGGTTGTAGTTTTATTGTCTCTTGTCCTTCTAATTAAAATTAAGTCAAGATAAAGATGTATAGTATATATTTGTTCACATTTCAAACCTAGGAAACTAATAAAGTCAATTTAATCATTCAATTAAACTTAATTAAGTGAGATAGATAGAATGCAAATTAATTAATTAAGCCAATAATCAAGCACTTAACTTACCAAATAATAAGCAGTCAAGACTTTTATTGGGAAGAAACTCATAGATGAGTAGTCTCTCTTCTCTTTCCAAACAGAAGCCAAGTAGTCTCACTAAATTGCGATGCTTAAGCTTGGCCACCAACATTACTTCATTTTTATATTCAATATCTCCTTGCCCAGAATTCTTGGATAACCTTTTGACAGCAATCTCTTCTCCATTATAGAGCTTACCCTGCAATTATCAAAGTTGGAAGCTACATATCTTAGTATACATGATTTGCACATAGTGGTGAAATTGATCTCATCCTGACACTGTCATCCTACCTTGTAAACTGGTCCAAATCCACCTTGTCCAAGTTTATTTGAATCAGAGAAATTATTTGTTGCAATTCTGATGGTTTCCAAGTCTAATAGTAATGACTCAGTAGGTTTCATTTCACTATCATGTTCAGCTTCATCAACTGCGGAAAAATCTAAACAAATTAGTTATCATAATAATTTTCTTTTGAAATGGTACATTTCCTTATATGGCATTTAATTAAAGCTGTAATTTGTAAGTTCCACAGAACAAACGGCCTCAAAAAGTCACGAAGAAATTTAATAACATTTTGACTTGCGCTCAACATTGTAGGATGTAAGCAATAATTCGATTTGTTCTTACTTGAACATTTTCCTCGTTGCTTTTTCACTCTTACACAGATCCAAACAAAGGTAAGCAGCACCACGAAGGAAACAGTAGGCACGACTATGGCAATGACAGTTTGTGATTTCTTTCCTGAAACAAGAAAGTCCCTGTTCATTAGGAGAGATAGAGGCAACGAATGTTGATTTTAAAGCCTTATTCTGCACTATCGGCTGAAAAAAACTCATTCCTCCATAGCTGGAATGGGAAACCCAACAAAGAGTAAGCATTGGAGGTTTAACTGCAAATGAATGTACCTTTTGAGGATGTTGTGGCGGTGGATGGAGGAGGTGATGAAGATGTGTTGGTGGATGATGGAGGAGGAGACACTAGGGGCGATGGTGCTGATAAAGGTACATCAACTGTAAATGAATAGAAGCGGCCGCCCTCATATCTGAAGTTACAGATGGGTGTAATAACCCTACCGCCTGGCCTGCCATTACAACAGTTTGGGATTTGTGAGATAACCCCAGCCAAGCAGCTGTTGCATTCTGACTCGTTCAAATCAGGAGTGCACTGAACAATAGCATATATGGTTTGATCGCTAGGTCCTTCTTCATTTCCTGCAGCAAACTTCAGACGAGATCGAGAGTCACCAGATGCAGCTCTGCTACTCAGATTTCCAAGCAAACCCGTGAGAACCTGATAGTACTGATTCCAATTTGTTGCATTGTATGGGTTCCACATGTAGAGAGTAACTATAGGATTTTCCAGATTACCTAATATTGAGGTGTCTGAGTAAGATAACATGCATTCATCGTACATTCCGAAAGCCTGCTTCTGGTTTGGACACATCCATGGCAGCCGGACTGTCGAATTGTAGAGGCAGCCACTGCAAAAATCTGGCATAACATCTCCCCAGCATAGCCCAACTGAGTAGACTGTATCCGGGTATTTACCATAAGAGAGATTGTAGAAGCCATAGCCTGTTTGTTTGCTGGACGTGAGATTTGACAAGACAGTATTGAGGTTGGTCTGGTAGGTGCTATTTGCTATGTAGTAATTGTCTTCTATGCAACGGTTGTATCGAAATTCTGGTGGTTGGCTCGTGGCTTGATATACTTGAATGATTAGGAGGCAGAGAAATGGAAGCAATGTCAAAGAAGCTATAGCCATGGAATTTGTTGTTTGAAGGCCTTTCTAAACATATATGCACAGTACACATATATTCACTTTATTTGTTGATATTTATAAGTAGTTTTAAACTCTTTTTCATATATAAAAAAGTTAGCTAAGATTAATGTAACAAATTTATTAAAAATTTTAATAGTTTTTCTATTTCACCCTCTCTCCCCACTTAATAACAAATGACATCATGTATATATATTTATATATATATTTCCTTCCGTCTATATTATAAGACATTTTGTATAATAAATTTTTCATTCAAAATATAGGTAATTAGATATTTTTCTTCCCATTTTATCCCTATCTTTAATGCTTCCATACTTCTTATTTATAACTCAACAATAATAATAGGATGAGGCATTTAATAAGGGTAAAATAGGAAATATGGGTGCTTTTTACATTGATTTCAGGTGAAAAAATGATTTTCTTAGTACGTGTGTAATTGATACAAAATGATTTATAATGTAAATCGGATGAATTATATAATAAGTATTAATTAATGTTTGTGAACTTCCGCCCTCCTCTTAACTTTAAATAAGTGCATTTGGAACAAAATAAATTAGTGAGCCAAGAAATGTATGGACTTTATAAAAAGGAACATATAAAACTTCTAAAATAGTCCTTATAATAAGGTGAGGAGGGAGTATAACTCTCTTAATCTCTTTGTTTATCATTAGTGTTTTGAATAAAATTAAGAAAATAATTTAATATTCTTTAAATATTATAAAGCGGATTATATTTTAAATAATTAAAAAATTTTAAAATGTTATATAAATAGAAATAAATGAGTATATATAGAGGCTCAAGAGGGAGTACACCCCAACAATATGAATCCTGCACCTGACTTCCTGTCATCTAGCCATTGAACAACTTCACTGTGTCATCGTTTTGCCAAATTCTATCCTTCCCAGTTCTTATGACAAAAAAGCCCAGTTTGGTTCCTCAACTTCCTCGAGAAAGCATGACTTCATAACTTGTGATATTATTTTGATCTATCTATCTATCTATCTTTCTTTTTTTTCTTCTTCTCGTGTCCCACGCGTGAATTGGTAAGTGGTCTGAAGACTGAAGCGAACAAGTCAAACTTGGGCATGCCATAATTATCAACTAGTCACCACTTTCTTGGAAACAACCCATGATGTGCCTCTCTTATCTCCTGTCTCAGTTTCACCATTACTTTCTCAGTTGACTCACTATTCGTAACCTACAAGCCTAGAAAATTCAAACCCCACATTCATCACGGTAATCAGATAAATAGTGCCATCTCTGCCTTGTCATTTCAACTTGTACCGTAACCTCCCAAGACAATAATACCACCTCATGCTTAATTATCTTCTCTTAAATATTGTTAGACCATCGTTTCACCGTTTTAAGCTTTTAAGTTTATCATTAATATTGATCGGATTGACTGGTTCAATTGGAAATTAATATCTAGTTGGGTTTGGGAAGAAGGGATAACCGGGAATGACAGAATTGGTCAAAAATTTGTTAACCTGATCAAAAATTGGTGAGAATCGATAAAATCGATGAACTGTCCGGTTTGGACGGTTGAGAAAAACAATGGAGATAAAGAGATGAAAGAAGTTATGGAAGTGAAGAAGAAAAAAGAAGACAAAGGATGAGAAAAAGAACATTAGACATTAATATCCTGAAACCTAAATAGAAAAATGTAAAATAAAAAAAAATTACCAAGTAGTTCTTTTAGGAACTCCGATCATGACCTGTTTATGCTTGGGTGTAATGCTAGAAAATCATGACATAGGAAAAGCTAGACTTTACGGTGGCTTACACCCAGAAAATCATGACATAGGAAAAGCTAGACTTTACGGTGCAGGAGAGTCACCATGTTTTGAAAGTTGAAAAGTATATATGTTTGTTCATTGTTCATAAGTGGAAAATGAAAACATTTTTAAAATACATTGTTCAAAAAAGAAAAATGAAAACATTTTTAAAGTACATTTTGCACCCATCTGTCACTCTTTTTCAATTTTGCACGTTCCCATCACGTGCTCCCATCAAATCACTATATATTATATAATAATATATTTATTTTGTTATTGTTTTTAAACTATAAAGCATATATTCATAAATTTATTTTTTTTCTAAATTATATTTTTATTTTTTAATCTCTCTTTATTTTAAAATTTTATTTAGTATTATTATTGTTGATTAAAAATTTGAATAATATATATACCTATATAAATTAAATTTTTAATTAACTATAGCACAAGTCACTATAAAAATTATGCTAAAGCATACTAATTTCAATAAAAATAAACCCAAAACTATAGCACAAATGATGCAATTCACATATTTTATTATTTTTTATATTTCTATTTTTATTATATGATAATATAAATTGACTTTTTTTTATTTTACTTTTTTTAAGATTTTTGTTAATTTAAAAAAAGTATAAAATTTATAAACCTGTGATATTTATGGTAAATATTGGTTAATTATTATACCAAATTATTAATTTTATGTTAGTTTGAATATTAATTTAATTATTATAGAATATCTTTTATATTTTTCATCTATTTTATTTAAAACATATTAATTTATTCATAGTCGGTTTGATCGTGGTTCGATTCCGATCTAATTATTGAACTTTAAACTTTGAACTGGTGCTTTAATTGGTCTAATAGCCGGATTTTTAATACTTTGATGATAATTAGGAACTTTGCTAAGAGGACAAACGCTGAAAATATTTGTGTCAGTTTTCTATTGCCGAACTTGTGTTCATATTTCAGGCAAAAAAAAAGAACTTGTGTTCATGTTACTTTAGCGGGTCCAACGGAAAAGCAACAAATTAGGACCAAAAATTATTTATCATCTTTTAAATTTTTATTTCATTCCTTAAATCAACGAGGGTCGAAATTCTAGTCGACTTGTGTCTTGATAAGCCGGAATGACAAGGACACAGAAATGAAACGAAAATCTAGCCATTTTAGATTCTTAGAGACATATGTATAATTATATATATATATATATATATATATAATGATCATATGTTTGTAAAACTTATAAGCAAGGGCTTTCAATTTTAACATATTTAAAAAGTCTGAAGAATTTGATACTAGTCAAGAGTAGGTCAAAATTTTTTTGTTGAAAAAGTAAAGTGATCAGAAATTTAAAATTAAATAATAATAATTTTAAATGCTTTTTAATGTAAAGAAATTGTAGTTACTTTTTTTATGTTATAATTATATACTTGTTATGTGCATTGTATAACGCTTAAAAAGTGAATTATCTTATTCATAATTTGTGGATATTGTGAATTGCTGCTATGATATATTGGTATATATATATATATATTTAATATGATGATCTGCATATGTAAGTGAGATTGAAATTGGAAAGCACACACTATAACAAAAATAGGTTCTATTGGTATTTATATTTTGTTTTTTTGGCATTTTAGAAATACCATAGTTGACGGTGCTTATATAAGGGAGGGGGATTTTTATTGGCATTTGTACCAACGCAAATAAAAGTGATTTTAGTTGGTGTTTGTATTTTGTTTTCAATTAAAAAAGTTTGAGCAAATGCCAACTTTTCTTTTTTTATTAAAAAAAAATTGAAATGCTATTGTTTCCATTATACCGCAATTCTAATCCAGGTTCACAAAGTAGTGAAGACTTAGCGATACAGAAACTACCAAGGAGTTCAAAATTAGGCAAACACAAGGGAGGATCTTCTTTTCTGGCCAGATTAACAAGATTGAAAAGCCACATAAAAATTTTCAGAACCAACAATATACACATTTACAAACTGTAAAGATTCAAATTGCATAGATTTATAATGCAGGTGATATTGGACTTGGAAATCAAGATGTACAATATGACACTGAAGAATTGATTGTAAAAATCTTAAAGGCACTTGTGTTGTTATTATGCAAGTGACATCAGAGTTTTTTTTTTCTTAATACAAAAAGTTTAAGCTCACAAGGGTTGAAACTAGTCTTATGGCAAAAAGAATTCTTACAAAAATATTTATAATTATTAGAACATTGACGTCTCATGTCTATCTAATAGTAATAGAAGTCTCATATATATATATATATATATATATCTATATATATATATAAAATTAACATGATTGGACATGAAGGTTGTGATTGCTCACGAATGGATTGTAACTCTTAATAATTGATCATTTGACAAATATAGAGAATTCAAACTTTTTCAAGTTTATTCAGGAAAAAAATCCCTCATCAATATATACATATAATCTGTTTATTTCTATGTAAACTACAAGCTTCCATTTTTCTTTGGCAGAGTAATCTTCATATTAAAATTGATGCCTTGAAAGTCATCTCCAAGGCCAAATTCAATGAGGATATAGCTTAGTAATTGAGACCTCATTCCTTGACGCTTGAACTGAACTGCTTCCTATAACACACTACTAACAAAATCCCAAAAAAAAAACTCTTTAAAACCATACTTAAGAGCACTAAGAACACAAAAAAATTGGGAGTCATTGCAGCATGAGAACTGGTGTTGCGGTGATGGTGGGTTTTGGATGACAAAGGGAAAGAAACAGAGGAGCATGGCATTGCGGCTTGATATATATAAGCTATTTGCTAATTTTTTGGACCAAATTTTGATGCGAACATCTTCTCACTTCGACCTCCAATTGACTTGATTCCAACCCTTATAAGTCACCCTACTCCTAATCTAAACATAAACACCAGCCATTACTTAAAATACTTTTGTATAGAGATTTTGGACACCCCTGACCAAAATGGTCAATTTTGAGCTAAAACTTGGAATTTGGACCTCCTAAAACAAAATCACAGCACCTGGACCTGAACCAGCACTTTTCCCTAGTCCCAAACACTACAAGGACTGGGTTTAAGGTGAACACATCTTGGGGGAACCTCTCTTTTAGAAGTTGATCCCCTTGAACCCTAATGGGTTATATACCCATTGATAAGTGAACCCTTATAGAACCCATACAAAGAACCTACTTTGAAGTGAATTATGTGATGTATCCATTTTATACATGTAAAATACCCACATTTAAGCTCTAAATTGCATTTAAATATATTTACATTGATATAGTTTAGCATGATTTGACATATTTTGATGTTTCATGGTGTTATAGGCTCATTCGGAAGCATTCACAGCACAAACGTTACTAATCATTTATGCTGAAAAGTTTTGATATCCTTTGGTATTTTGACCATAAGTCTCACATATGAACTCCAATTGAGGTGATTTAAGATGCGTTGGAAATATAAGACATAGATCTACAACTTTTATGTTTTGAGTCTTCCAAAATTCCAACTTTATCATGGTAAAAATCGAACTCAAAATGTCAACATGAGCTGATGACTTCCTAAAGTTGACGGAGAAGCGTCCGTACAGACTGAAGCACCCAGAGCCAGGTCAAACTCATTCGGCATTGGGTCAATGCGAATTTTCAGTTTTTCTGCCTTCTAGAACCACCCGGTGCCGTACAGGATGAATATATTGCCACCCGGCGTCGGGTTAAGCAACAAAAACCCATAAAAACATGTTTTTGGCGCATTTTGGTGATATTTTGGGCTTTTATGGGCTTCTAAATTTTTTTATATAAGGAGACACGATAGAAACATAAGGGAGATTAAGAAACACACTCAGAAGCTAGAGAACATGGTTCAAAACGCATCTGGGAGCAAATAGGAGCATCTTATAGAGGGAGAATAAGAAGATTTGGGGAGTATTAGTGATAGATTCATTCTTCTTTAATATAACTTTATTTTCTTATTATTTGACTATGATTTAAGATTTTAGTTTTGATTTGATTTCTATTTCCATGAGTAGCTAAATTTTCCAATTGGGGGTAAGGATGTAACCTAATTGAGGTGGATTGGATTTGTTTATCTAGTTAAGACTCTTTGATTTATTGTTCAAGTTACATTTAATTTATTTTTTTATTATATTTATCTCTTTTATTCGTTCATGTAGATTTTATGCTTGATCACCATAAAGTCTAATTAATGGGTAAAATTGATGGACTGAGAGGTGAAGAGTGAACATAGATTTAGAGAGATAAACATGAATAACTAATCTAGAGATAGAATTATGAATTCATGGTGATATATGTTGTAATTTTCAAGGTTTAATTAGGAACTTTAGTTGCACAAGAGCAAATTTAATCCTAATTAAATAAGGACTAATTGATTGAGAGATAATTAAGATGCTTTAGAAATAATAGTCACTATAATTATGTAGAGTCTAACTAAGGAATAAAATCTAATTATCCCATAAGGTGAATCCTGATCCATTGACTCTTCTAGAACTGAATCAATACTTAAACTTTGTTTTGTTTTCTATTTCTTTTCTTTTTAATTTGAATTCTCAATTTCATTATCACTTGCTTTTGGGACTAAAAGTTTGGATTGGTGAATTTACTAGCTCCCTTAGATTCGACCTCTGGAATACTCTGGAGACATTTTATTACTGTGATTGACCCTGTATACTTGCAGGATCCTGATCACTATGCTTGGCTTATTGCAATTCAAGAGATGAAACAAAATTGGACAGTAAAGAACCAAACAGAAAACACACAAGAAATAACAAAGAAAACAAGAAAATAGAGAAGATAAGAAGGGAAGATGTTGGTCGAGGTGGAATGGAACCCAAGAGAACCAGTTTCTTAAGCCCTAACCCCGGTGATGCTAAAAGGATTGACTGATCCTTGATAAGTCATAGTTTCATTTTAACACTTAAAAGAGTGCAAGAAAAATTCACAAAGTCTAAAACTTTATCCATCCTAAATCTCTCAAATTCTCTTTTTTCTTTCTCACTCATTCTTTTTCCACTCTTGGCATTTTTTTGGACTTTTTCTTTCTTATTTTGACCACTCTTGTTCTTCCATTCAAGCTCACTTTTCACGTTCGCATGATGAATACATGGTATTGATCTATGGGCTTTATCTGATACAATAGAACAATTGGCAACAGAGCCATCAAAATTAACATCAAAATTCCCAATTACCATGTCAATATGCTCAATCTCATCATTGAAATCATAAGAACCAATTTCAAATGGAATCAAATCATTAGCATTACTAGAAACTAGCATGCCACTATCAACAAAATCTTCTACCAACTTATTCACAACATGTAATTCATGATTCTCTTCTAAAATTTGCGCACAATTATGGTCAATCTCATAAGTACAATATTGAAATTCATTTTCTAATTGTGTTGCATCTGGATTTTCAATTCGCAAATTAGAAACACGACTATAATCAAAAGAACTAGCAATTTCTGGATCAATGTTCTCCTTTAATTGATGCAAACAATCAATCTCTTCAACATAAGCAACATCATTCAACTTACTAGGACTAATATATGAGATATAACAAGAGACATCATCACCAGAGGTTTGAGGATTAGGATTAGCTATAGTGGATTCTATTGTTTTATCATCTCTTGTTGAAGTGGTAGTAACTTCATCATTATGAGTTGGATTCTCTTCTATGGATTTATGGATCTTTTTGGAATGTTTATCTTTGCTCTTAGGTATAAGTTGGTGTTAATAAGAACTAAATTTTCTTCTTATAAGATCTTTCATATCCTCCCAAGAAGTGATAGGTTCAAACCCATATTCAATCCATGTTTTATAGAATATTTCCCAGTAAACTTTCACATGGTCAATAAACTAATGATGGCATGGTCAACTTTGTCCTTAGCGATGTTGTAATGATCAAACATGTTCTCAGTTCATCATTCCCATTCCTAATAGAGATTGGGATCATCTTTGCCTTTGAAAGAAGGAATCTACAACTTTGGCTTTCTCAAGTTTAGGTCACAATTGGAAAATTTCTTCAAAGACTTGTTTTGAGCTGCAAAGCTTAGAAATCCTGACATGGTTAGTAGTCAACAAAAGTATAAAGAAGAACAAACCTTACTATTTCCTCACGTGTTTCACTCAAGAATGATGCAAATTTGCTTGCGTTTTACACACTAAAATGCTTTTTCAAAAAATGATGTAAGTTACTGTCTTGCCCATTTCCACTCAAAACTTGTTTTATTAAGAGAGTGCTAAGTTAAAACCACAACTATAATCAAAAGGAAATCAATTTGAAGAAAGTAGCAAACATAGAACTAAACTTCAAAATTAGAGTTCTCTAAGGATCTGAAATAAATCTCACCAACCAGCAAAGAAGCACATGATGATCTAAATTTCCAGCAAGAGTCAAAGGAATCAAAAGCTGGAAATTAAAGAAAACAATAGCAAATAGGGGCAAGAAAAGATGAAAATATGATGGAAGGAAAGGGAGAAAGTGGAGTGTACATTTGGAAAGAGGATCGAGGAGATTTTCCCAAGTTCACAATAATTAAAACAAGAGAACATAATGCATTAAATATGAACAAAATTTGAGGGAATCAAACTATGAGAAAGACATAAGAAATCTAGAAAGATAGGAATCTAAAATAATTTAGGAAAGTTCTAGGAAACTAATCACCAAAACTTAAGGAATAAGAAATATGAATGACTTGGTGTAGAAGAACCTTAATTTAAGAAACTCTCCTCTAAAGAACAATAAAGTCAACACATATGGAATCCAATATTCAGCTCCTCAACCAATAGAAAATCTTCTTGCCAATCAAGATTAATCAAATAGGAAATAAGAATCTTAGCACCTCTCACAAGAGCTATATACCTTGAGAATCAAATATGATTAGGAAACAATTAATAAAACCATATCAAATCAATCATATCTTTTCAGAAAAGGAAAGTACCTTCCCTCAAATCAACACAATCTTTGAACAAATTAGCAGCTATAATGATTTTTTTTCATTTTTTATTATTTTTAGCTGCTTTGCTACTTCTTTATTTTCTAGGCAGCACACAATTCAATTTTTTTTTTGCAATTTTTTTTACTGATTTGGAAACACACTAAAAGTTGAACACCCTAAATGAGTACAACTTAAATCATGAACTTTTTTTTAATAATTTAAACAGAGAATCTAGAAAATTTTTAGACAAACAAAGATTGATGATTTTGGGTAGCAAGAAATTTAGTACAACCCAAAACACAAACTAGAACAATAAAGGTGCATAACTATATCTAAGGAGAACAACCAAGGTCACACAATTTTAGGAGAAGAAGAGGTGGAAAGATAAAGAAGATGGAACGAACAATTAAGGGAACAACAAAGAAGCACACCATAATAGAAAAACAAAGGAACAAAGTGGAAGAAGGAAATCTGGATAGAATCAACATGGTAACGAAACAAAAGAAGAAGACACAAGGAAAAAGAGAAACCTTGATTGCAAAACCAATGCTCTATTGCCAAATCATAAGTGAACCTTTATGGAACCCATTCAAAGAATCCACTTTAAAGTGAACTATGTTTGGATTGTTGCAATTCAAGAGATAAAACAAAACTGGATAGCAAAGAACCAAACAGAAAACACACAAGAAACGAAAAAGAAAATAAGGAAATAAAGAAGAAAAGAAAGGAATATATTGGTCTAGGTGGAATAGAATCCAAGAGAATTGGTCTCTTGAACCCTAACTCTGGTGATACTACAAGGATTGATCAATCTTTGATAAATCATAGTTTCGCTCTAACACTCAAAGAATGTAAGAGAAACTCACAAAGTTTGAAATTTTATTTATCCAAAATCTCTCAAATTCTCTTTCTCTTTTTTTTTCTCTTTCTTTTCCCACTTTTCTGCTCACTCATTCTTTTTCCATTCTTGGCATTTTTTTGGACTTTTTCTTTCTTATTTTGACTATTCTTGTTCTTTAATTCAAGCTCAATTTTCACATTCTCACATAAAACACCAAATTCAACACCAATATAGGATACCAACATATCATATTGATATACATACTGAAGCTTTCCATTTCAACCTAAACTGGGGCCTCAGAGCACAACATAATATAACATATCGCAAAGTCATCAGTTAATAAGCATCACTGACCGATTCACATATGACCTAAGGCAAACATGAATACCATACATGGAACCATATGTAATATCCTACTTTAATTTATGCCACATATCACCTAAAACTCCGTAAACTGACCAAAATGAACTAAAACAACTATGTTAGAGTGCGACGCCGTGGTCTCAACAGTGCTATCATGACGCAGAAGCTCTCGAGTTCCAAAGTTTAGAAACAGAGGGAACTGGCACCGCAGCGCCTCATCCTAATACCATATCAGCAATTTGCAACTTCCTAGGGTGAACTTCCGATGCGCATAACTTTATGTTTCAACCTCTGATTAACCTGATTCCAACTCTTATAAGTCAACCTTATCTCAATCTATCCACAGACACTGGTTTCACTTAAATGCATTCTTGTATGGAGATTTTGGACATCTAACACTATTTTGTCCACTTTTTGACCAAAACTTACCATAAACCTCTTCTAATTGCCATCCAAAGCAAATTGGCACTTGAAGACTATTCTTATAGGTCCTAATTGACTCGACCAACTTGTCCAAAGAGGTTTCACCTCAAAGGAACCACTCCTATAAGATTTGACCCCCTTAAACCTCAACTTTATGTAGTGGACTATATGCCCAAAACTTACACCCATGGCCTAAAAACCCCCTTTTGGGTTCACATACGTCCATTTCGACTCTCAACCATATGTATCACAATAATGACCCATACCTGGGTCTATCTTATCACCACACATATACAACCATTCATGTATAATCACATGTCATTCATCATCATCAACATTTGTAATTATCAACATCATACAATCATCATTGTATCAATGTCATAATTCTCATATGAATTACAACATGTTATCTTACTTGGCATAATGCATACATAAACAATATATCATACTACCATGGCTTGAATATTCTCACGTTTGAGACACTAGGACTCCCTTATCTTCTCCATACTAGTACCAGAGCTTTCTCCTAAAATGTTAGTCATGGGAAAAAGGTGTGAGACAAAGTCTCAGTAATTGGGGACAATCACAGGTAACATATATAAAATTCATTCAATAATGCACATGGTGCCATGAATGAAAAATGTAATGGAATACATGTCCTCCCCGCACATGGCTAAAACCACAAGCTATCGTCATAACAGGATATTTTATATAGGTAACTCCCTTCTAACAGTCGGTAAAGGCTGATTCCGTGACATTATCAAGCTTACCTCACACTAGTGCTTCCAACCAAAGGTAACACTAATGCTCAGATCGTGGCTTTCTTTCTCTTGGACCATCGTGAATTGGTGGTAATTTAAGGAAGATGCGCTACTGTCTATCTCTCCTGGCCATAGGAGAGGATTTAATGACAGGGATCCCTTCCTTATTTCACCCATATCATATCTTATCATATATCATCATATCACCCAATCCACCTTTCCTCATAATGTTCATGGAATGGTGATATTCATGACATATCACTATATAATCATCATCATCATATTTCTTAATGTCATGCTATGAAATCATGTAATGTCATGTCATCATCATATATAATTATCATCATCAACTATATCATCTAGCCGTGTGTATACCACGATATGTAAAAACTATACACACACATAACAATATCATGGTATGAATAGAAACATGCATATATACACATATATATACTAACATATAATACACACAGCACAAACACCCAGCTACCTTAAGTTGTCAATACCACATATAGGGATCCTATAAGCTTCTTAGATTGCCAACCACAACTTGTACTCCTCTTGTCAACCAGACAACCTCTACAATGCCATAATGTCCACAATCAACATATAGTATAATTATCCTAAAATTCATAATTCAACTATTTAAGTATAACCCAAGGTTCTAACCACATTTTCATACATCAATGAGCTCATAATGATCATTCAATCCCTAACCAACCATACACACTTCGGATTCTATATACCCTCAAGCAATTCCAACCTAGAGTTTATCCCAAATCATGTGTAATTCTTCTAAAACTCACATCCAAGCATCATTAACACTAAATAACATCTCATTAATCCTATTTATTTTAATAGGTAGATTTTGGCTAAAATTGAAAACCTAACTATATATTTGAAAAATCATCTTAAAAACCAAAGAAAAATGGAGAGGAAGGAGCAATGATCACTTACCAACTGCGATCAAAGCCTTTAGAGTCTAGAAATCACCTCCAAATTTTGAATCTCCAAAGCCTTAATGTAGTTCCCTTTTCTCTCCTCCCTTTTTCATTTGCTCAGCCCACTGAAATGCTTCTGTTTTAAATTGATTTTCAGTTTGATGCTGCGGTGGCAGGCAAGTTCATCGTGGCATAAAGCCCTTTTGTTCAAAAATTTTTTCAAAGTTAAGCTTATTAGCCGTGTTGGCCCTGTATCTTGCTGCAACATGGAGCTTTTTTGCCTCTACTTTAGCTTTCTTCCACCTTATTTCCTCCAGTCTTGCATACATCATTAATTGTACTTCATTAACTAAAGACTACATTCGGGATAATGTGATAAGGGTTGTTGCATCATACAACATTGAATGTTTTGAATACAACAATACACAAGGTATATACTACAGGCATACTACTTAGCACAACAAAGATACATAAACCAACTACACTAACACTACCAGCTACGAGCTCAAATATCCCTGTGTGAAGGAAGGAACTAAGACTCCTTCCTTAGTCTTCTCCTTACCGAAGCTAGAATCTTTGCCTAAAATGTTAGCCACATAGGGCTGTGAGACAGAGTCCCAATAACTGATGGAAACGAAAACTATCACATGTACAAACAAAATTATATACTGATTAGTAAAGTTGAGCTTCAAAATATCTAAAATGGAGAAGGTATATATATATATATATTAACTTCTCTTATAGGCTTTTTCTGCTTGTTATTCAGCACTATTATATGCATTATTTCTAAGTTCTTTGTAGACTAATTAAGGCATTTCTTGTCAATTTTCAGCATTAATAATGTTGAAGGCGACTGAAGTGGTAGAAGGAAATCACAATATCAAAGAATTATTTTTGTTTTAGTTGCCTTAAGCCATGAGATGATAGTGGTGTTTGTATTTCGTATCAAATGCGCTGAAGTTTCTTCTACTATCTTTGCCAGCTGTTGTACAAAATTGATAGCAATATTCTGAGGGTCTAACCAGTTTAGCTGGAATTAGTGTTTGGTTTGAACTGAAATAAGAGAGAAACTGGAGGTAAAGGGAAACAGTGATAAACCTGTTAAATCAGTTGAAAATGGGTTAAAACTAATGAAATCGGCTATCCAAAAGATAAACCGATTTAACTTGATAAAACTGAAGAAGAGGAAGAAGAAATGGAGGAAAATACACATATAATCTTTTCTTTTTTACTTCAATAGAAACAAAAGTGTGAAAACCTGAAGAAAAATTGAAAATAGAGCAAATAACTTGAATCACCATTTGTTTCACTTCATTTAGCCGATAACCTTCAAGTACTCATGACAACAGAGAAGGAGGGTTGGAGTGAGAGAGGAGAGATAGAGGAAAAACTCAACTTGACGTAAAACTGAAATGTAGATGAAGCCCAAGAGCGAAAATTTGAAAATGCCTATAGATGATTCACGAGAGAGATATAGACGGAGAGAGAGGGAGTGGTTGAGAAAACTTGGGAAATAATAGAGAATTATAGGCAATGATGCCTCTTGCCTAGGGAGTTGTTCGGTGAATATGACAAATCAAAAGCCTTCATTTTCTTTTGGGAAAAAGACACTTTAGGACCTCCAAAGACAATTAATGACAATTCAGGAACCCCAATTTTTATAAATACCTAGAAGTCCCAGGTCCATTGTAGGGAATATCTAAATATCCAACTGATAAAAATACCCCTAGCTTCTTTAATAAAAAATACACACACACCTCTATATAGCAAATATGCCCTAATGTTATTTTCCTAAACGAAAATCTTGTTCATTCGTCGTCTTTAATTCTCTGAGTTCACAAGTTCTCTACTCCAATTCTCATTGAAAATCATCTACCCTATCATCTTCAATTCTCTGAGTTTGTGAGTTTTCTGCTCCAATTTGCATCCATTTGGTCGGGGTTGTGAGTTTAGAGGTTTCGAGTTTTTGAGTGCTATGCTCCATTGTCTTTGAGTCTTTGGAGTTCGTGAGTTTTCTACTCTAGTTCATGTTCATTTGGTTAGGGTTGTGGATTCATAGGTTCAGAGTTTCCAAGTTCTCTGGTCCATTGTCTTTGAGTCTTAGAGTTTCAAAGCTCATTTGGTAGAGGTTGAGTTTGCTGCACCATCACCAAACTTCATCCTTTACGGTGATCCTCGGGTATGACTATTCTTCAATCGGTTCTATTAGTTGTGATATGTTCTATTCCTTTATGGGATTTAGTACTAACTTATGTAGAATGATACAAGCCCAAGTATGTTTAATTAAGGCTAATGCTCAATTTAGAAGACTCATCGATAAGGAAAGAGTCATGTCATTTTCTTATGTTTGTGATGTCATTTTCTTCTTTCTTTTTGGTTATTTGTTGTCATTTTCTTGATGAGTATAGACTCATTAGACATGGACAAATCTTGAATAAGAAATTGGAAAGATTAACAAGGGCGTGTAAGGATGCATGTGGGCATCGTCCCAATTTACCAATGATAGCATGCAGATTCCTTCCATCCTAAATTTAACAAACCTAAAGATAAAGTAAGAATTAGGAGGTTTCCCACATTAGTGTTAAATTTACAAGCTCAAAATTTTGCTTTGAATGTTTGTACTAGAATTTTCAACAAATTGGCTAGGCTTATCTTTCAATACTTGTATTAAAATTAAAAGAAACAAGGAAAAGAAAGCTTAATTATGGAGTAACTGAAACATAAAGATGAGTTAATGCTTCCTTTGTTTAAGTAAAACTGCATTATGATCTAAAGAACTCAGTAGGCTTTGTACTTTGAAAAAAATTAGTTATCGAGAGAGGGAAGATGTTAAGGGGTAGCCACATTTTTGTACTCTATTTTTGGGCATTCTTGGTTATGAGTTGACTGTATTTTCTACCTTTTTATCATATAAGGGGCGGCCAAATTTGGTGACGAAATCTGAACAAGTTTGCAATCATCCATGCATTAGCTCTATAGAAATTCTAGACGTATTTTTCTGTTAAAAATTTTCACAGAATTAATTTTTTGTTTCAATATGACTTAATAGCCAAATGTGCCAATCAATAAAGAACACATATTTTGATTTTGATTTCATTATTTATATCCTTTTGTTGTCTAATGGTAGTTGTGTTCTATCAAGATGAAGTGTGTTAATTTGACAAAAAGATGAAAATTTTCTAAATAGGTAAAAAATGGTAAAAGAAAAGGAAAGAGAAATAGCATTAGAATATTATGAGGTATTTTATTTGTGTCTTTAAGTAAAGTAAATTTCTTGATTTGAAGTAATGTTGCTAACATATTCGCTTTTCAATAAATAGGTTCCTCTTGAAACAAGATGCTCGCACAAGCAACTTCAAAAACTTTTCAAGCATATAAAGAGCAGAAAGACATTGGTGGAAAGAGTAGTAAAAATTGGTTTTGCCATCCTATTGGACATTGAATGTTTTATTCTTCATAGAGAGCCATGTGAGGAGGTGATCAAGGCATCTGATCCAGCTACCTTAACTGTTTATGTTAGAGGTAAGTAACGACTAATGGATGCAAATGTCATCAATCAGTTGTTTGGGTTACCCCATATTGGGGAAGAAATTACATTAGAGGGTGATCCTCACACCTTCCTTTCATTAAAGAGGGAATTTGGGGGAGTATCTTATAAGGTGATAGAAAAAAAAAAGATACTCTTAGGTGAAGAGGAACGTAGATTTGAGTTATTTTTTATATTGTATTGCTTAGGAAATTTTCTTTGCTCAAACACTAGTTCAAATATTAGTCATAGATTGTTGAAAATTGTGTTTAATCTAAGGCTTGAGGACACTCAATATGATTGGTCCTCTTTTGTATACAAAGAGCTTGTCAAAGAAATTTTAGAATATAAAAAGTAGGCATAGAAAGGGAAAAGCAAAGGAAAAAAAACTATTGGAGGGTGCTTATACTTTTTAGTGGTATGTGATTTAATTTGACAAATATAAGTTTGAGGTGTCATATAATATTTTCCTTGCAGTCCTATTTTTAGTTCTAACTTATAGTCTATTTTGCAGCTATATTTTATCCAATATTTTCCTCTTGGTATGTATGAAGTGCCACAACCTTAACGTGTATTAAAATATTGGACTCATGAAAGAGTTTAGAAATGGGTTGACGATGACAAGGAGAGCTTTTATGGAATCTTGAAAACATTTGGTATTGACAAAGCAACCTCCTTCATGGGTTCCCACCAATGTCAGCATTCCATGATTTGGTAAGAGAAAAATATTATAATGCTTCACTTATATAATCTTGTAAAAGATAAAATATTATTTCATTGTTGCAGGAATTGAAACACATGTATGGTGAGGTCATGAGTTGTAGGCTAGACTTCTGAGGTATATGTTGAAGATGCAAACAAGAAGAGAAGATGCTGACATGGATGAAGAAGGAGAAAAAGAAGAGGATGAAGAAGGGAAAGAAGGAGGATGTAAGAGAAGAAAAGGAAGAGGATGAATAAGGAGGAAAAGAGGATAAAGAAGAAGAAAAAGAAGAGGATAAAGAACAAGAAAAGTAAGAGGAGAAAGAAGAGAAAAGGTAGAGAAGGAAAAAGAGAAAGGAGAGAATGAAGAACAAGAAAAGGAAGAGGAGGAAAAAAATAGATAATTTATGAGTAGTAGGGAAGAAGACATGAAGGAGAAGATGAGAGAAAGGAAGGAAGAAAATATTTGACTATTGGACAAGATGGACAGAGAAGAACTCGAAGAGAAAAGAAAGCCATGAAGCATTCTTCATTTATGTATCAATCTCAATCTTCTAAGTGAACAAGAAGAAGTACAATGGTGAAAAACAATGAGATAGAAGAGGTGTTTCAATACTGCACAACAAATGGGAAAGAGTAAGTTAACCAATGTTGATAGTGTTAACTATAGAACTAACTCTAAAAGCCTAATTATATGGTAATTGATTTCTGTAATAGGGAAATTGTGAATATTGATGGATTGATACTGACAAGAGCTGATTGCCAGTGCCTAGGTATAAGAAAATAGATAAAAGCATCGATGAATGTATTCCTCTAGAATTCTATTATAGTTGGAAGTTGTTATTATAGCTATTTCTTACTTCAAATAAGGTTAGCAGGTATTATCTATGATTAGGAGAATCTTGGTTTAAGATCAAAAGAAAGAACACAAAGTCCGTCGACACATTTTCCCATCAGAGTTAATGGTAATGTTTTGCATTAAATATGTTTGCATGTTCCTGAATATTGTTTCTACATGATATCTAATATGTATTAATTTCAATTGAAATCAATTATTTCTTGTATTGATAATAGCAACGAATGACTTTGATACAAAGGAAAATAGAGAATGAATTACAATTCATAATGCCATACTAGTTTGTCACGCATTACAATGGTTTTGCTATGTTGTGGATACCAAGACAACCACAATGTATGTTTTGGATTCACTATATTCAAGTAAGTTCTATGAGAAAAAGAGGAAGACTTCCAAAAATGATCCAATAGCAAGGGGCATCAACTTAATGAGCAATTTAGTGGTATGACTTGTAACAATATCTGAAAACTCCTTTGATCCATGTTTATAATGTTTTAAATAATTTATGACTTTTTTATTATGGATAGAAGCAACATATTGTGGACATTTTGAAATTGGTGAAACCTGAAGTTCTTGGAAAGAATGATAGTTTGGAATTGAAATATCTACAAATGCATGCACAACCAACCAAGTGAGTGGAGTCGGTTCTTCATTCATTTTTGCTTATTATGTTTATACCTACTTGTGTCGCTTTTGATTAATTTCTTATAACTTTTGCAGTGATAATTGTGGAGTGATTGTTATATCATGGCTACAACATTGGACCAACTCCCTAAACAAAGAACGGGCTAGTTACACTAGCCCTAAGTGAATAGCAGTTAGTGGTTTTGTCATGATTTGTGTTATTTATGCTGGTTTATTATCATTTTGCCTGTAATCAAGTTTCATTTGTATTATATTTTTTTATTTGTGCAGGAGCAAATAGCTGAAATAAGATGGGAGTGTATTGTTTAGTGAAACATCCGTGAAACTGTGTGAACAAATCTTCAACTTCATTACAAAGCATGAGGAAACCAAAAGGCGAAGACAGAAAGCCTAATCCTGTGATGACCTTTTTGTATTGGTTGTGTATTTCAATTTGGTTGATGACCTTTTTGTAGAAAATTCCAAAGTGGAATTAAATTTATGACTGGATATACATGTAGTGCTTTAGTTTTCATGTACAGGTTGACCTTTTTGTAGCAAATTGCAAAGTGGAATTAAATTTATGACTGGATATACATGTTGTAGTGGTTTACTATTTATGTACAGTTTGACCTTTTTGTAGAAAATTTCAAAGTAGAATTACATTTATGATTGGATATATATGTTGTAGTGGTTTAGTATTTACATATTGGTTGACCTTTTTGTAGAAAATTATGAAGTGAAATTAAATGTATGAACGAAAATACATGTTGTTTGTGAGAAATTTATGAAAATTTTAAAACTCAGTAATTTTAAAGTGGTGACAAGTTAATTTTGAAGTGCTTACAACCAAATTCCCACTTGATTAAACCTGAATTCTCAAGTGGTTAGATGTAAATTCCCAAGTGCTTAATACTAAATTCCTAGCTGATCATACTTGAATTCTCAAGTGGTGAGATGTAAATTCCTAAGTGCTTCCAAAGCCTAAATTCCCAACGGATTGAAATTGAATTCCCAAGTGGTGACAACTGAATTCCCAACTAATTGAAACTAAATTCCTAAGTGGTGACAAATGAATTCTCAAGTGGTGAAAACTGAATTCCTAAATGCCTGAAACTAAATTCCTAACTGATCGAAATTGAATTCCCAAGTGCCTACAACTAAATTTCCAATTGATCGAAATTGAATTCCTAAGTGGTGACAATTAAATTTCCAAGTAGTGATGACTGACTTCTCAAGTACCTGAAACTAAATTCTCAATTGATCATACCTGAATTCTTAAGTGGTGAGATGTAAATTCCTAAGTGCTTCCAAAGCTTAAATTTCCAACTGATCAAAACTGAATTCCCAAGTGGTGACAATTGAATTCCCAAGTGGTGACAATTGAATTCCTATGTGCCTAAAACTAAATTCTCAACTAATCGAAACTAAATTCCCTAGTGGTGAAAAATAAATTCCCAAGTGCCTACAACTAAATTCTCAATTGATCGAAACTGAATTCCTAAGTAGTGACAACTTATCTAAATTCCCAACTGATCGAAATTGAATTCCCAAGTGGTGACAATTGAATTCCCAAGTGGTGACAATTGAATTCCTATGTGCCTAAAACTAAATTCCCAACTAATCGAAACTAAATTCCCTAGTGGTGAAAAATAAATTCCCAAGTGCCTACAACTAAATTCTCAACTGATCGAAACTGAATTCCTAAGTGGTGACAACTTATCTAAATTCCCAACTGATCGAAATTGAATTCCTAAGTGGTGACAACTAAATTCCCAAGTGCCTACAACTACATTTCTAATTGATCGAAAATGAATTCCTAAATGCCTGAAACTAAATTCCCAACTGATTGAAACTAAATTCTCAAGTAGTAACAATGGAATTCCTAAGTGCCTAAAACTAAATTCCCAACTAATCGAAACTGAATTCCGAAGTGGTGACAAATGAATTCATAAATACCTACAACTAAATTCCCAACTGATCGAAACTAAATTCCCAAGTGGTGCCAATTGAATTCCCAAGTGCTAGCAAATAAATTCCTAACTGATCAAAATTGAATTTCCAAGTGGTGACAATTGAATTCCTAAGTGGCTGAAACTAATAAATTCCTAAGTTGGGAATTTAGTTTTAGGCACTTGGGAATTTAGTTGTCAGCACTTGAGAATTCATTTGTCACCAATTGGGAATTCAGTTTCGATCAGTTGGGAATTTAGTTTTAGGCATTTGGGAATTTAGTTGTCACTACTTGGGAATTAATTTGTCACCAATTGGGAATTTAGTTTTAATCAGTTGGGAATTTATTTGCAAGCACTTAGGAATTCATTTGTCACCACTTGGGAATTTAGCTATAAGCACCTAGGAATTTACTTTTTATCACTTGGGAATTCATGTATGCTCAGTTGAGAATTTAGATTTAAGCACTTAAGAATATAGTTTTCACCACTTCGGAATGAAAACTTATGTATTTCCATTCATAAAGTCAAATTTGTCCAAGCCACTTAGGGATTTTGTACACATGTCAAATTGTACAGAAGTACTAAACCATTACATGTATTTAGGTGCACCTAGTTAGAAAATTAGTTTTCTTCACTTGGGAGTATATCAATATCCACCTGGAAATTTGTACAGATATAAATCAATAATTATCAGTCCCCTTGCCAAATTTTTTCAAATGTAGACATCATTCAACATATGGCATGCATATTGAATTATCACGAACGACTTACACATGTTCAAGTTGCATGTATGTTACTTGCATATACATCATTCTTATATATATGTTACTTACATAGACATCATTCCTACATGAAAGGCACTCCTTCCAATTTACAAGTTATCATTCCCATATGTTCAGTACCTATTTTCCCAAAAAATATTCCCATCACTTACCTACGTGCAATGCCCATTTCCGAAAAAACATATATGGGCTGCATAACAACTTCTGCTAACCCCAAGTACAAAATATCCATATAGGGTGCATATCTATACAAAAAATCCTATCCAAACCATAAAAAGAACCAAGATAAAACCAACTGCATTCATTGGTGAAGCAGATGATATGCTGCTAGTTTTCATCTTCCATATTGGCATCAAATCTACATGGGGTTAGGATTGTTGTAGCTAGAGCAATTGTGGCTAGGTTGGTGACAAAATGAACACATGTACACCTTCTTGTTTTGAAATTAAGACTCCCATCGCCTAGTCCAAGGTCTACTAGGAGCACGTATGGTAATAGGGGGCTGCAAAAAGGTCTATGATTCATAATCACTAGGTGTTAGTTCATCCAACCACGACATGTCATTAGTGTCCACCGGAATCATGGTGCTACTGTATATTTTTTCTTGCGCACTTATCTTGTAATAATCTTCAACATACGCATAAATATTACCATGAACTAATCTAATTGTTGCACATACATGTGGACACAGTATTCTAACCATTTACCATGCTTGATTGGTGCATTCCCGAGTTGTGAGATTGACCCTCAAATCTATAGATGCAGTGCAGATTGATATCATACTCAAGCTATAATGTTCAGCTACCATAGTTTTAGCCTTTACCATATTCTCTTGTAGTTGCTCTTTTACTTTTGGATCTATCCCATTTGTCCACTTCGATATAACCATCTTGTAATTATACAATTTCTTTGCCAATTTGGACCGATGCTCATTTATCAAAGCATATATATTGTGCTTCCACTCCTTTACCAACCAAGCATTGAATGACTCGACCAAATTTGTTGTTATGTGAGCCCACCTCCGATGCTGAAATCGTGATAAGCTGTAATGATCCATGTCACCATTTGTTTGAAGCCATTGTGTCACCTCTGGGGAGAAATGCTTTAAATTGTTCATTGCTTTATCAAAATCACACTCCAACCTTGCATATGCAATAACATCCAATAACTTAAGTGCATCATCCTTTCTCTTTCTCCTACTGCCTGTGGTAATTTTCATAAACTCAAAACTGAAATTTTCCTTCACATGGCGATAGCAGTATGCATATTGATCACTCCCAAACTTATCTTGCATTGCACTAATAATTGCATTATACCTATTTGAAACTATGGTTATTTACACTAAACTAGTAATCTTTCTCACATTCTGAAGAAACCATGCCCAATTATCATATGTCTCCCTACCTACAATTGCATAAGCCAAAGGGAACAAGCAATCATTTGCATCATATGCTGAGGCAGACGGTAAGGTCCCCTTGTATGGACCACTCAAATGGAAGCCATTTATTGACAATATTGGTCAGGCATTAAGAAAAAATCCGTTAATGCAACATCTATAAGCAATAAATAGCCTTTGAAATGTGTTGTTTCCCGATGCTTCCCATTTTACAATTGTATTAGGGTCTGTGTCCATCAATTTATCACAAAGTCATGGGATGAACATATATGAAGTATTTGGACGCTCTAAGGCTTTTTCTCTTGCTCTGTATGCTTGCTTGTAAGTGAGGATTAGGCCATAATCCCTTAGTAAGTCTTGTCTTATCTCACTCAGTGTTTTGTCCATATTACCCATCAAAGCATTAACAATTATAGATGCTTCTAGTGATGATCTGACCCTACAAGGCATAATAAGGTAGTCTTGTGCATTATGTGTGTGTTCATTGTGGAAATTGTGTATACAAAGGAAGGGAGTTCTTTTTCCAACAGTATATGTCGTTATCTTCCATTGACACCCAACAACCAAGCACTTCACAATCATCTTCTTTCGACTATTCTTTATGTAGGTGTATCAAAATTTATGAGCAACACTGTATTTGTACATTGTTTTTCTGAATGTCTCTGCATTTGGAAATGTTTGTCCTACTCCAAGAAATAGGTCCTTCCATTTGGTAGAATTCAACATTAGCCGTGGTACAGGCATACTTTGTGTGGCACAAGGTAAAGCATTCACTTCCTCCTAAGAAGGATTCACATCCTCCACAAAAGTATTCCCTTCTTGCTAATAAGGAGAATTGTCCAATGAAAATCCTGTCATAGCCTCTATCCTACATTCACAAACAATCATAGTACATTATAACAAATTATTGAAAAAAATCAGCTTCAAAAAAATTCCAAGTTCATACAACTAAATTCCCATGAGAGAAACTTAGAACTTCTAACTTAATATAACTATTTTCAGCATTCCATGTCTTGTTTAATCAGCCTTAAAAAAAATGTTCGCAGTTGAATTAATTGAATTCCCAAGTGAAGAATTTATCATTTCCAACTCGTTCTACCTATTTTCAACAGTTTAAATATTATTCACTATTTTCATTTTATTCCAAAACTCAATCTAAATAAGACTAAACATCTAACCAAGACAACTTACCCTTGTAAATGTTCCTTTGGTGTCTCTAAACTTTCATTTGTGTTCCCATCAATTTATATATGTGCAAATTCATCATTGAACTTTATCAACTTTTTAACTCCTTCATTGTTTAAAAGATCTACAAATGTATTACAATCAAACTTCACTATAAATTTCACCTCAACTTCATTACATTCATTGCCTGTTGTCAATGATATCATTCTTACCAACTCTTGATGCGTCATCCCTTCTCTTTTCAATTCAACATTTATTCTCCCTCCCTCATATTGCATCCTCTCTTGCATATTTTTCACAAATTGTCCTCCTATGTGAAAATAACAAAATACTTTTTTTAATGAAGTACTTGCTATCTTGAATTAACCTTGCAAGAAGTAACTTTCTATTTGTTACAAATGATGTTACCAACATGAAATCGTTTCTCATAACTACTATTTTTTAACTCACAGCTATCGTCCAATAATTCCCACCTAGAAATTCAGAGCATCTTCAATTGTACTAACTAAGCATGAGTGAATCATAATATTTATTACTAAAATAAGCCAATAAGCCACTAGTTGCTATGGACTATAGCAACAACAAAATTATAGTTTACAATAAAGTTTAGTTTTCAGCAAAATTTTGATGGGGATGACAAAAATTCCTAACTCACATTTGCATAATTTCATACCTTTCATATCACTTTTCAGTACTCATTCTTAATTTAGTTTATAAAAAAAAATTTAGTTCATTAACAAACTTCATATGCTATTGATGAGTTCATAAGCCATTTAAAGCATGACCATATGTAGTATTAATAGAATATTAAGAATATTCACATTACTCATGATAAAAAGAAATGTATACAGTAGCATTCAAATATATTACCTTTTTTACTAGTTAATTTTTGCAAATAGAGGAACACCAGAGAGGAGAATAGAAAGAAACATATATAGTAACATTCAAATATATTACCTTTTTCACTAGTCAATTTCTACAAATAGAGGAACACCAGAGAGAAGAGTAGGTGAGGGATCACTAATTTTAGATTTAACCCATACCTATACCAACAAACCAATGTTTTATAAGCAAGAATGAAGGAATGGTGTAGGAAAGAAATATAGGCAATAGATAAGAACAAGACCAAAGGAATGATGTAGCAAGGAGAGAGATGCAGAAGAGAAGAATAACAATGCTTTACCTTACACCAAGTCACTGACAACTACATTGAGCTCTGGGGATGAATATTTTCACGGCTTGGCTGAGGAAGAATTTTGCCGATTTTGGAGCTTTATGGTGGGAGGACTAGTTTGCACCTTTGGATTGCCAATTTTGGAGCTCTAGGGATGAACAATTAGGCGTGCATGCGTTTTTGAATAATGAAGCCAGGGGTATTTTTGTCGGTTGGATATTTAGATATTCCCTACAAAGGACCTGGGGACTTCTAGGTTTTTATAAAAGTTGGGGTTCCTGAATTGTCATTATCTGTCTTTGGGGGTCCCAAACTGTCTTTTTCCCTTTTCTTTTTATGTTTTCCTACTATGAGATTTAGGTTTTAAGAAATATCATTAAAAATTTTGTAACTGTTAAATTAAGTGTAATCTTAAATTTTAAAATATTACCAATTAGGTGTATTACATTTTTACAAACAAAGAGAAGAAAATAAATTAGGAGTCTTATTTATTTATAACGTTTTAAATATCTCTTCATTTGTCATTTGTTAATTTAATATTATTTCTTTCATTTTAAATCAATAATGATATACTTATTATTGATTTATTATCATATATACATAGTATTTCTCTTTGTAATAAAGAATATTTTATTTGGTTCCCTTTGGTTCATATTTTATTTTATATGGAACATATTTTATTATCATGCTTTATATTTTTTAATTTTTTATTTGGTTCATATTTTATTTTATATGAAACATATTTTATACCATCTTAGATTATTATTTTTAAGATATGTTCCCTCTAATCCCATTTATAAGAAAAAAAACTATTTTACAGGTATTAAAAAATAGTTTTAGTTAATTAAAGTTAATTAAGTTGTCTTATATTTTAAATTTTTTCCAAAATTACTCATACTTAATTTAATACTAATTTGAATTACTAATGTATTTAAATTCTCTCTTACATAATTAATGAAGGGTAATTTTTGAAAAAGAAAAAATTAATACACCATTAACTCCTTTTTTCCCCTTATATTTAGAACCACCAAAAGGAAGAAATTTTCCCTTATAAATAAGGCCATTGAACCTTAAAAGGAGGGAGAATTACTTTCTTTGGAATAAAATTTTCCATTTTTTTTAACTTAGGATGGTGATTTTTTTCTTGTAAGTATATATAATTTAAAATATATTAATTTAATTACAAATGGTCTAACCCCGGTTAAATCTCAGTTTTATCATTGAATCTTGAATCGGTGTCTCAATCGGTCCAATGATTGGTTTGGTTTTCTTAAGATTGATTGATACTATAACTTATGATAAATTTTATATTGATTGATATTGATGTTTTCCCTTGTATCATTATTAGAAATTGAAATTGACCCATAAGCTTCAAAGTTCAAACTACTACATTGGAAGATTTTTTTATTGAGAAGCAACAAGATTGTTGCTATATTATGTCCTCTCATGAATAGCTAAGGGAATATACGCTCACTTGTATAGTTGGATGTGAGACCTCTTATTTAGGAAGCACAGATACGACAAAATGGAAAACATGTAACATCTAAATTTTTATGATTTTGTTTGAATTTTGGTTTTGAGAATTATTGCCTAATTAGAATTAAAAGAGCTTAAATATCATATGTAAATCAAACAAGGGACTAACTTGCAAAGGATGATTAGGGACCAAATTATAAAGAAAGTTAGATGGCATAATTGAAAATATTAATTATTAGCAAAAAGACAAAAAAAGGGGACATAGATGTCATTTCTTCAAACAAATTATCTGTCCAGTATTTGCTAAGACTGATTATAGGAAATGATTCAGGAAAATTGTCGTAAAAAATTATACTGTAATAAGCAAAACTAGAAAATAGATATATTAGGCATAAAATTGATTGGAAGTTCCATAATTTGTAAATTAACAAGAATTAGAAAGCAAGTATGAATCAGAAAACTCAGATACAGTATGACATAAAAGAGATATTGAATTTTTCTATAAGGTTTAAATAGTCATAGAATCGGTGTAATGGATATTGGGTCAAAATCAGAGTCTGGGCCCAGCAAGACTGCACTGGTTTCTTAATGGGCCAAGAGTACTATTCATGGAGGCCCAATCAAGGTTTAGAAAATCCTAATAGGCCAGGGATGATTTTTGGAGGCCCAGAAGTATTATTGACATGAATAGTTAGAAACTAGGGCAAGAAAGTATAAAGGACCCAATAAACCTAATGCACCCAACTTTCAAACTAATTAAATTATAGGTGATCCAGTAGACTATGAAATAATCAAGAATAAGTCTAAAATAATTTTAGAAGGTTTATAATAATTATCTATGAAGAGAGATTACAGGAAAAATTAACCAGGACTAATTTTATCGGTGTTTTCGGTTAGAGTTCAATAAGGTAAAATATTTTTCTAAATAAATTATATGGGCTTAGAAATGATTAATTAAGCTTATAATGAGTTTGAAATTTATATTTTAAATATATTTATGCATAAAAAATTTTACCGGACAAAATTTACATTATCGGAGACCGAAAACCAGTATATGTTGAAATTTGGCCTAGAATTAAATGGTTTAAGCCCAAATAATTAAATGCATCATCTTAGGCTGAATTTGGACTCAAAATGTCTTGCAAATAAGAAGAAAAAGGAGTGGAGAAGAATTAACCACTATGCATGATACTATTTCAAAGATTAGGTGTCAAAATTGGAAGCTTGGAAGAATTAAGCTTATGTAAGTATAATGATGCAATATTTACCTTATTGGGAGATAAAAGTGGCATCCAAATTAATTACAAGAGAGGAAAAATTAATTAGATAACAATTGTGTGAGAAATTAGGTGTATGGTGGAGAAAAGAGGTGATGTAGTGCAATTTTGGCCCTTGGATCAAAATTTAATCCAATGGATGGAATTGCTTCTTATTGTCTATAAATAGGCTCTTCCTCCCCTCCATTCCTCACACCAGAAATGAAAATCCATCATATATTAGTGAGAGAGTGAATTATAGAGAGAAGAGGAAAGGAATGTTTGCAAGTTTAAGATAACATCTTTTCCCTTTCTTGCATTTTATTTTTAAATGATTGTTTAGATCTTGTGTTTCTATGATTGGTAGGTAGAAAACATGTTAATGATATAAATATGATGATGATGTTGGATCAAAATGGTGAAAGAATGATGAACATGCTATAAATTTTGCATGAACAAGCATGGATATGTGAAGAGCATGATGAACATGCTAAAAGATGCCTTTTGATCTTAAATGTTACCATGCCAAAATGAAATCATATTATGCTAAGAATGAGATTATGATCTTATTGGGATTTTCATAAATTTCACCCCACCAAATATCTAACCATGATTAGGTCTAATCATGTGAAAGGCAAGAAGGAGGATTCATGAAGAAATATTTAGTAATAATACGAAGGATATTTTGGATGTTTATATAACATTAAAGTTTAATGACAATCTATGTTAGAATTATGTAAATTACATGTGACTCCTAGACAATGAATAAAGTTTGTTTTGGATCAATTGTACATGTGTTATATGACTACTATTGAGAGAATGATATTATGGAATTTTATGGAATGAAATTTGGAAAAATTAGGGTAAAATTACAAGTAAATTCATGAAATTTGCTGTATCTATTTGCCCTATAAAATTTCAAATTAATATTTTTCTCTCATAGATTATTTTAAGAGATGAATTTAGCAATTTGAACCACCCTTAAATGATTTTTTTTTAAATTAGTTATGATTTTTTTAAGTTCAGCCAAATTATTATAGTTACCAAATAAATAGTGACTTTTGGTAATTTTTGGAATTTTTTGAATTTAGCCCAAATTTGCTTCCAAATGTATCTAATTGGAATCCAAACCACTAAAAATAAATAGTAAATGGTTCCTAAGATTAATGTTTGACAAAACACACTTGCACCTGATATGTATTCGGTACAGACACGCGTACCATACAGATACAACCTCACCAAAATGCACAAATATGCAAGGATACTTACTAAAACACAAAGATACGCATCTAAACGACTTCGATACATACCAAAACACAAAAGAAATGAAACACATCATTTTCCCCTATTTCCCCCCTATTTACCCAATATTGAATCCCTATTGAAAAGATGAGAGAGTCACAGAGATTACCTTCAAATTTCTCTTTGGTGTGCGGCGTTGCCGTATCTGTGTTGACAACTTTCTGCCATCATTTTAGTTCATGATCCCGATGGTTTTGCTTCATTGTTCACTATTTGCCTTCTTATGGTTCCTTCATCGACTCAGCCTCTCATCTTTCTCTTTGGTAATTGATGTATTTTTTGACTAAAATACTTTGCTTTTATGTCAAATAGGATTCATGAATATTGAAAAGATGAGTTTCTATATAATATAATATATTATAAACAATGTTTTTTATGGCTTCCTGCAGTGTGAAAACTGTAAGCCATCATTTCTCTTCTCTATAATGTACATATTTGCATCACAGCTGTCAAATGCCTTTTCTTTTTGTCTTTTTTGGAAAAGTAGCTACTAAATATTTTATTGTGACTTCATCTTGTCAAATACCTTTTCTTTTTGTCTTTTTTGGAAAAGTAGCTACTGAATATTTTATTATTACTTCATCTTTTTTTGGTGTAGCCTACATCTACGTCTAGGCTTGTCCTCATATTTGTTTAAAGTGAATAATTACATTTGTATGCACTCCTTTAAATGCTTGATGCTGAATTTGAAATATATATATAATATTAGAATCTTATTAAGCTGTATCATATATATGTATATATAATTATTTAAAAATTAATTTACATGGTTATTGCAGGATATTGGTTAGAGTTGTCCAATTTAGATAATGCACATGGATTTTGGTAATATTAGTTCAGGAGGTGGTCTAAGTAGTAACAATTCTACTTGATATTCTTCTACTAATGAACTACAAAAGGAGGGAACTCCTTTATGGGCTTATGTTACTTTAGTAAATGAAACAAAGAGGGAGAAAATTTAAATCTAGGAGGAAATAAATATTGGAAATGTAATTATTGCAACCATGAATTTATTGGGTCTTATTCTAGAGTTAAGTGGCATTTATTAAGGATATATGGTAAAGGAATTGCTATATGCTCAAAGGTTGATATTGATTGTTTAAATGAAATGCAAAAAATGCAAGATGAGGCTAGCATTAGAACAAAACACAAACAAGTGCCACTACCATCCCCAGCTGAAGGCATGTCTCCTTTAAATCAAAGAGACCCAATTCCTATAGAAAATGAACATAATCAAGGAAAGAGGAGAGCATCAAGTGCATTGGAAAGAGCCTTTAATCAAGGAGTTAGAGAGAATTTGCATGCTGAAATTGCTAGAATGTTTTATATTGGAGGTTTGTCTTTTCATTTGGTACGCAATCCATATTTTATTAGCGCATTTCAATATGCTGCAAATAATGTAATACCTGGATATAAACCCCCTGGTTATCATGCACTATGAGGCCCTTTATTGCAAAAAGAAAGAGCCAATGTTGAGAGGTTATTGGAGCCCATAAAAGGGACTTGGACTGAGAAAGAGGTAAGTATAGTTATAGATAGTTCGACAAATGTACAATGAAGGCCATTAATTAATTTTATGGCTGTATCTGATGGGGGTCCTATATTTTTAAGGCAATTGATGGGTCTAAAGAATATAAAGACATTTTATATAGCTAACTTGATGTGTCAAGTAATAGAAGAAGTCAAGCCTCAAAATGTGATTCAAATAATCATTGATAATGAACCTGTTTGTAAAGCTGCAGGTAAACTTATTGAAGCTGACTATCCTCACATTTTTCGGACACCATGTGTTGTGCATGCACTTAATCTAGCCTTGAAGAATATATGTGCAGCAAAACATACAAAGGCAAATGAAATTGTTTATGAAGATTGTCATTGGATTACTCAAGTCAGGGATGATGCAATGTTTATTAGAACTTTTATCATGAATCATTCTATGATATTAGCTATTTTCAATGAACTTGTGCCATTAAAATTACTTGCCATAGCTGAAACTAGATTTGCTTCTACAATTGTGATGCTCAAGAGACTTAGACTCATCAAAACTTCTCTTCGTACAATGGTCATTAGTGAAATATGAAATACTTATAAAGAAGATGATGTTGGAAAGGCAATTATAGTTAAAGACTTAATTCTTGATAACTATTGGTGGGACAAGATTGATTATATACTCTCTTTCACTAGACCAATTTATGATATGCTTAGGTTTGCTGATACAAATAAACCTACACTTCATTTGATTTATGAGAGGTGGGACTCAATGATAGTAGAAGTGAAAGAATCAATTTACAAACTTGAGAAGAAATTGCTTTATGATTATTCAAGGTTTTATGAAGTTGTTTATGGAATCATTATTGATCGATGGACAAGGAGGTGCACACCCCTTCATTGTCTTGCTCATTCATTGAATCCTAGGTAAGCAAAACTACTCATGTAAGTTATTCATTGAAAGTATTATATTTTAATTTCCAACAAACAAGTCTCGTTAATGTTATTATTATTATTTTCACATTATATAGGTATTATACTTCTCAATGGATTAATGGTACAACAAATAGAGTTCCTCCACATAAAGATGTTGAAATATCAAATGAGAGGACAAAGTGTCTTAAAAGGTACTTCAATGATCCTGATGAGGGATAGTTGGTTCTTGAAGAGTTTTCAAAGTTTTGTGGATCTTCAGAATTATATTCGTTATTTGATTTCTTACAAGATAGGTGGAATCTAAAGCCTAAAGAGTGGTGGCTAAATTATGGTTCTTTTACCTCTATTTTTCAAGGAATCGCGTTGAAGTTTCTTAGTCAATCATGCTCATCATTTTGTTGTGAAAGAAATTAGAGCACTTATTCTTTTATTCACTCAATGAAAAGGAACAAGATAACTCCAAAAAGAGTGTAACACTCTACCTCCTGACACCTCCAGACTCAACCAAAAACTTCAAGGTTCAACCAAACACAACCCAAACTACTCAAAACAACTTCCCAAAACTTCAAAGCAGCTGAAAAACACCAGAAAAGCACTTGAACAGGATGAGGCCACGGCCTGTTACAGTGGTGTTGCGGCTCTAACCCTTCACAGATTCACTGATGCCTACTGTCTTGCTGGCGCCACAGCCTGGATTTCTGGAGCCGCGGCCCCAACATCAGAACTTATATAAGCAAATTGCTGATTTGCCAGACCAACTTCCGACGTGGATAACTTCTTGCTCCGATCTCTGATTGACCTGATTCCAACTCCTACAGTTCACTCTCATCCCGATCTAACTATAGACACCTATTTCACTTGAATCCATCTCCATTTGTAGATTTTGAACACCCAACACCGTTTTGGCCACTTTTTGATCAAAACTCACAACCTATCACCTCCAATTGCCACCAAAGGAAAATGGATAACCAGAGACCCTTCACACATGTCATATTTGGCTAAACCAACATATCCAAGAAGGTTTTACCCCGAAGAAACCTTTCCTTCGAGAATTGACCCCCTTGAACCCCGAAACCACATAATGGGCTATATGCCCGAAATTCGCATTCATGGCCTAAAACCACCCTTGGGCTTGCAGTCAACCATTCTATCATACAAATACTTGCTTACACATTAAAGACCCATACCGGGGTCCACTATCAACATCACACATCATTATATCATGTAACACCCTACCTCCTGATACCTCGATACTTGATCAAAAACTCCATAATTCAACTAAACATAAACCAAACAACTAAAAACAACATTCCAAACCTTCAGAGCAGTGGAAAACAACACAAAAGCACCAAAAGTGGGGCTAGGGTTGCGGCCGCTACAGTATCACCGTGGCGCCCCATGCTGATATTTTATATCAGCAAATTCTATACTCCGGGGCAAACTCCCGACGCATATAACTTTATGCTCCGACCTCCGATTGACTTGATTCAAACTCTTATAAGCCAATCTAGTCCATATCTATCCATAGACACCACTTTTACCTTAATCCAACTGCGTATAGAGATTCTGGACTCTTGACACTGTTTTAGCCACTTATTGACCAAAACTCACCACTAACAACCTCCAATTACCACCAAAGGCAATTGGTCACTCAGAGACCATTCATACAGGTCCAAAACCCCCAAACTAACTTGTCCAAAGAGGTTTCACCTCAAAGGAACCACTCCTCTGAGATTTGACCCCTCAGAACCCAACTTGACAAAATGTACTACAGGTCCTAAAACATACCACTCAGGCCCAATCCCAACTCTGGGCTCACAAACACCAACAAACTAACTTCTCATCCTCCAAAACCATACAACCATGCATACAACACACATAATCATACAATCCATCAATAATCCTTATCAATAACCATACATGCATTACAAACCATTCTATCCTACTTGGCACAAGATACATTATCCAAAATACAAGTACTACATAGACTATTTTCACGTATGCAGCTACTCTCACGGCTTCTCCGGACTAGTGCCAGAACCGTCACATGAAATGTTAGTTCATGGGAGAGGGGTGTAAGACAATGTCTCAGTAACCAGGGATAACCACACACACACACACACACACACACACATATCTCATGCAACTCATGAATACAATGTGCAACGAATGGTATGCATGTCTCCCTCGCACACAGCTAGAATCACGGGCTATCGTCATGACAGGACATTTTGTATAGGTAACTCCCTTCCAACAGTCTGTGAAGACTGATTCCGAGACATCATCAAGCTCACCTCCCATTAGTGCACCTGGCCAAAGATAACACTAATGTTCGGACCGTGGCTCTCCTTCCCCTAGACCACCTCGAATTGGTGATGATTTAGGGAAGGTGTAGCCTACTGCCGCCTGGCTCCCCTGGCTATAGGGGAGGATTTAGCTACAGGGATCCCATCCTTATCCTTCCTAATCATATATCATATCATATCATCATATATTATATCATCATCACCACCTAAACCACCATATATCACAATCTCACAATGTCATGTTGTGATGCTCGTGTATCATCATATACTCATCATCATCATCATATCACAATGTCATGTATGCATCATGTCATGTCATGTCAATATCATCATCATAATCATCCTAGTCATCATCATCATCATAATCATCACCACTATCATCTAGCTGTGTGCATACCATGATATATATAGAAAATTGTACACACAACACATCAGTATCGTGATATGAAAGAAACATGCATATATATACATAAATATACATACCAATATACAATACAATACAAATAAACAAACACCGGGTACCTCAATTGTCGTTACCACATGCACACGAGTTCTATAAGCTTCCTTGAACTGTCCAACACGCGTGATCCCCTCTCGATTACCCAAACATCCTTCATAATGTCACAATTCTTCCATTAACAGAATGTACCAATAAACCAAACATCACAATTCAACCACTTTAGCCTAACCGAAGGTTTCAACACCCCTTTCATGCATCAATAAGCTCTTAGAGACCATTCAAACACTACTCAAACACATACACTTCGGATTCCTAAGAGCCCTAACCAAGAACAACATAGTGTTAAGCTTAAAACACACATAATCCCTTCAAAACTCACATCTAAGCAACAAGAATACCAAAACACACTTCCTGAACCCCATTTCATCCATTTCAATCGGTTGGATTTCGTCATAAACTGGAAACCCAACCTTAACACCGAAAATGCCAAATTCTAATCGAAGAAAATGGAGAGGGAGGAGTATAGAACACTTACTAACTTGAATCCAAGCTTCCAAGGTCTGAAAATCACTCATAGACGCCGGAAATCGCAAACCCTAGTAGAGCTCCTCCATTTTTTTCTTTCCCAATCGTCCAAAATGATCCGGATTTAAACAAAAATCCCGAATCTTATCGCGGCCTCAGCATACCTCGCCGTGGCTCCACCAAGTTCAACCGGAACAACACCATTGGAATGGATCTCGCCGCGGCGTGGAGCTCTTCCAGACTCCACTTGAGCCTTCCTCCGTCCTGTTTTCTCTGGTCCTGAACACGAAGCCAAGAAAGATATCATGAGGGGTATTACATATCACATGCATCTCTATACTCCCAAGACACTAATTTAGGCAACCCAATTATATCAATCTACTTAGCACAGAATTACATAAACTAAATTATAACCATGAAATATACTTGGAATTCCCAAGGATGGAAAGACCGTTGACTCCTTGTTCCTTTTTGAACGAGCACCAGAGTCTTCACGTGAAATGTTAGTTTATGGGAGAGGGGTGTGAGACAATGTCTCAGTAACCGGGGACAACCACACACACACACATATATAATATCATCAATACACACATATATGCAAATGATGTAGTGTAATGCCAATGTCATGAGATGCATGCCTCAATGCATGTCTCGGTGCATGTCTCTCTCGTAGGGATCCCATCCTTATCCTCCCTAACATATATATATATATAATATCCATCCTTATCCTCCCTAACATATATGATCCAACCTTATCCTCCCTAACATATATGATCCAACCTTATCCTCCCTAACATATACATATATCATCATACATCATATCGTCATCATATCATCACCACTCCATTTGCCATAAATCACAGTCTCACAATGTCATGTGGTAATGCTCATGTATCATCATATCATTATCATCATAATCATCATAATGTCATGTATGCATCATGTCATATCATATCATATCAATGTCATCATTACATATCTCACCATCATAATCATTATCTAACTATGTGCATACCACGATATATAAAAATAATACACACAAACACATCAATATCGTGGTATGAAAAAACATACACATATACACAAATATATGTACTATCATACAATATAAACAATGCAATATAAACAAACACTCGGTTACCTCAGGTTGTCAGCACCACGCACATAGGGGCTTAGGCAAGCCTCCAGAGCAACCCACTCACGAACTATAAGCCTCCGATTAGCCAATCTATCATAACAATAATATAATACCTTTAATTAACATAACTCCCATAACACTACAATCCACAATCTAGCCGTCCAAGCTTAACCTGAAGTTCTAACAATATACACACATACCAATAAATCTTAAACAACCATTCAAACACACACCAACACATACCATTTCGGATTTCCACATCTTTTCCCAAATTCTAACCTAGGTTTTAACTCAAACCCATCATAACCCAATCAAAACTCAAACTGAAAGCTTCCTAACATCACAAAATACTCCCACAACACAAATCAAGCATTTTAATCAGTGGAAATTGCTTAAATCAAAAACCTTAAGCTTCAACTCAACTTCCCACCGAGAATGGAGAAGAAAAGAGAAGAGAGAAGGCTAGGGGTCACTTACCAACAAAGATCCAAGCTCTTGGACACCGGAAAACACTCTTATTTTCCAGAAAACTTGAACCCTAGCAGAGCTCATCGCGTCTTCTCTGTCGCTCCCTCTGTTTCTTTCTTTTCTTTTTGTCTGAAATGATTCTGATTCAAAACAGTTTCTCGTCTCTCGCCGTGGCTCCAAATAAGTCCGCTGCAGTGCCACCAGTTTTAGCAGGAAAATGCCACTGGAACACGGCGAGAGCTCATTTCTTCTCCACTTGAACCTTCCTCCATCCTATTTCCTTTAGTCCTGCACACAATGCTAAAGACAAGCATCATGAGGGGTGTTACAAAGAGCATAAGATCTAGTTTATGTTCATATAAATCTTCGTCTTATATCAAGAAAGAGTGAAAAATATTCTAGTGGACAAAGTAGAATGTGGGATCATAATAGAGATAGTTGGGAGCCATTTGATGGTGCTGAAAGCCTTGAAGTTGTAAATTTATCTCTAGATGAACCAAATTTGGAGTAAGAACTCATAGGAATTCTAGCAATGTTGATGGAAATGATGATTAATTTAAATTGAAATTTATAACACTTATTTCTTTTATCATTTATGGCATTTTTAAATTATTGTGCAATTTTATTTGTTAACTTTTTGACTACATATATAACTATGCAAATATATCAAAATATATAATTATATATATATATATATATATTCCCATACCCGTATCCTAAAATTTTAAAAATTACTATATCTAGCGTAATCACATCGTATCGCACCCTATACATGCACCCGTGTCGATGCTTCTTAGCCTCTTATTGAGTGTTACAGAAACCAGAGCCCTTTTTTGTCTCCCTTGTAAGGATATTATATGAAATAACAATATAATCACCTTTGTAAAAACTCTGCTAACATCTTTTAGTCTTATGCACGGAACATAATCTAAACAAAACAAAATAAAACAAAACAGAAGAATACCAACAAAATTTGACATAGTTGATAAATATTTAACTCTTAAAATTTTGATATAATTAATAAATAATTGAATTTTTTTTATATGTTGTGTACGGAAGATTTGATTCCTAGTTATGTATAGAAAAAGTCTTAATTTGGAACATAGTTGATTAAAAGAAAAAAGAAAAAGTCTTAATTGATATGAGAGGCAAAATCCATTTTAAATACCTTTTTTAGTGGAAGCATGAATTTTTGGTGTATCTCCTACTATAGCATTTATTATATGAGATTTATTAACTGACATTTATAACTACAATTGTTTCGCTTCAATTACAAGAAGTGCATTGGGGAAAAAATATCAGGATTGAAGAAAAAACAATTGCGCAAGGACAATATAGAGTTTTTTTTTCTCCCAAAGCGCACATAGAGTAGCCATGAGATTCATTCAACATATTTTGGGTCACACAAAAGAACAAGGTGGCAAAGATAGTGTGAAAAAGTAGAAACCTCTATGCATTTGGAACGAAATACAAATATGTACCACTATCGTCCCAGTAAAATAAGGCAGAAAGAATAAAGAATAATTCTTTAAAATTGTGGTTTGACTTCTACCACTTCAGTTTCATTCAAACTTATGTAATGCTGAAAATTGACGAGGAAATGCCTCAATTCTAGTCTCTTAAGAACTTAGAAATAATGCATTATGCTAAATGACTAAAAGGAAAAGTCTAAAAGAAGCCAATATATACCTAGCTTCCTCCATTCTAGTTACTTTGAAGCTCATCTTACTAATCAGCCTGATTTGTAATGTCTTCCATTTCTCTATTCTGCTTTCTTTCCTTTCTCATCTTATCATTCTGACTGCCAAGCCTCCCGACCTCATATATAGTGACTATTTTTATTTCATATGTAGCTTTACAAATACAAGCACCTACCGAACCAACCCTGATACCCTTCTTTCACACATCACTTCCAGCATAGAAATTGACTATGGTTTCTACAATCTATCTCATGGCCAAAATCTTGACAGAGTTAGTGCCATTGGGTTATGTAGAGGAGACGTCAAACCAAGCAAATGCCATAGTTGTTTGAGAAAGTTTGAAAAAACTAAAGTCCCATATTAGATGGGAGTAAGGCCTATGAAATGTATATAAGAGAGAGAAGACAAAGCATATTAAAAATAATTATTGAGGAAAAAATGTTAAGTGGATTTAAATATTATTTATTTAATATTTAAAGCACTTAGCACTTAGCATTTGGCACGTGACGTGTCGTGATCATTGGATTGATCTAACGGTGGAGATCTGGTTTAGTATGAATTTGAGATTAATATTTTTAATTAGTTATTTTTTTTTCAGAAACAGAATTTCAAATAACAACGTTTTGAAATGGTACATTCTAAAACAACATGTCATTTGATATTCTGTTTCAATTTGACAATAATGTTTCAAATACAACATTCAGAAATGAACAGGTTCATCAATAACATTTCAATTTTATGTTTTCCACTATTATAAAAGGATTAGACCAGAGACTAAAGTGCACTGACACATTCTCTTCTCTCGCTTACAATCTCTCTATTTCGTTCTGTGTTTCAAGGTATCTGAAGTTGCTGTCAGATATCTTTGGTGCTTAGAATAACTCCTAGGGATGATTCGTCGGATCCCTGCAGTAAACCTAGTGGGGGTGAATAACACTTTAAGGACAGTGTGTTATCATATGTTTCTGGGCACCAGTTGTTTTCATATACTATTTTTAACAATCTTAAGGTGTTATCTTTATTTTGATTGATCTTGGAGACCACCCAGGAATCAGCATTCAAGGTCATGAACCAGGACTTCATCAAATTGGATCGTTTTGATGGAACGAATTTCAGTAGGTGGAAGGACAAAATGATGTTTTTGCTGACTGTCATGAAAATTTCGTATCTGCTTGATCCTGGTCTGGAGCCTCTTGTTGAACTAAGTGATGATGAAAGTGAAGAAGTTAAGGCTAAACACAAGAAAAGGGTAGAAGATGAAGTGCTGTGTCGTGGCCATATTCTGAACACACTGTCAAATCGATTGTATGATCTCTACTCATCCTTCTCATCACTAAAAGAGATCTAAGATGCATTGGAGGCCAAATACAACACAGAAAAGCAAGGAACAGATAAGTTTCTGATTATACAGTATTTTGATTACAAATTGCAAGATGTTGTTAATATTTTAGATAAAACTCATGATTTACAGATTATAGTTTCTAAACTGAAAGTTATGAAGGTAGACATTCCAGAGTCAGTGCAAGTAGGTGCCATTATTGCAAACTTACCTCCTACTTGGCATGAATTCAGGAAAAAGTTGCTGCACACCACAGAAAGTTTTACTTTGGATTAGATTCTGAAACATTTAAGGATTAAACAAGAAACTCGTGTCTTACAAAGGAAGCATTCAGAATCTCAAACCAAAGTTAACTATGTGGTTGCTGAAGGTCGTAAAAATTAGAATTTTCCTGGAAATAACAACAACAAGAGGAAGAATCCCGAGCCCACTGGTTTCAGTTCTGGAAAACAATTCAAGACTCAAAAATCTTGTCTTGTTTGTGGAAAGAAAGGACATCTTAAAAAGGATTGCGGATGTAAGAAAAAGCCAAGGAATGAAACTACCAATAGTGCAAACATGGTGGATACAAAATGTGATGAAATTATTGCCATGGTTTCTAATATGCACATTGGTACAATTTCAGAATTAAATATGGCTGCTGTTGTAAAGTTGTTTGACTGGTGGTATGATTCTGGAAAAATAGTTCATGTATGTCAAGACAGAAATCTATTCAAGAATTATGAAATTGCTCAACAAGAGCAACATGTGATTGTGGGCAATGGAAGCATAGCAAATGTACTTGGAAGAGGCAGTGTTGAGTTACAGTTTACTTCTGGAAAGAAGATGATTCTGCAAAATGTACTTCATGTTCTAGAAATTAGAAAGAATCTTGTGTTTGCAAGTGTTTTGTTTGGAAAGGGGTTGAAAGCTATCTTTGAGGCTGATAAGATTATTATCTCTAAGAATGGGGCATTTGTGGGAAAGGGTTATGTTTCTGATGAAATGTTCAAGTTAAGCTTAATAAGAATGATTCAGTTTTTGTTTATATGCTTGATCAATTTTTTACTTTATGGCATATGATAGATTAGGACATGTTAATTACAGAACAATAGCACATATGTCTAAAAATGGATTAATCTCCTGTAAAAATAATAAGAATAACAAATGTGAAATTTGTGTATAAGCTAAAACAATAAGAAAACCTTTTCCTTCTATTCAAAGAAGTTCAGAAATTTTAGAACTTATTCATTCTGATATCTATGAGTTAAATGGTATTTTAACAAGAGGAGGAAACAGATATTTTATAACTTTTATAGATGATTTTTCAAGATTTACTTATGTTTATTTGATGAAGACAAAAGATCAAGCTCTTGAGATGTTTTTAAACTTTAAGAATGTTATAGAAAATCAAAAAGAAAAGAAGATAAAGATTTTAAGAAGTGATAGAGGAGGAAAATATTCTTCTACAGATTTTTCACAATTTTGCGAAAATAATGATATTATTCACCAAATGAGTACTCTTTATACACCTCAACAAAATGGTTTAGCATAAAGAAAAAATAGAACTTTAGTAGAAATGGTAAATGCAATGATTTTGAATGCAAAAACTCCCATGAATTTGTGGGGTGAGGCTTTGTTAACTGCTAACCATATTCTTAATAGAGTTATTTCAAAATCTATGAAATGCACTCCTTATGAGTTATGGAAAGGTAGAAAACTGAATTTAAATTACTTAAGAGTTTGGGCATATCTTGCATTTTACAAAGTTCCAAAATATAAAAGAACTAAATTATGACCAAGAGCTTTGAAAAGTATATTTGTAGAATATGTAGAAAATTCAAAAGCCTATAGACTCTTAGATATTGATTCTAATGTAATTGTTGAATCACGAGATGTTGAATTTTTTGAAGGAAAATTTGTTTTTGATCCAGTACAAATTGATTTGTTTCAAAATAAAGAGTATGAAGAGTCTACATCTGTAAGAAATGAATTAGTATAATCTCATTCTGAATTTGAACCTAGAAAAAGTCAGAGAGCAAGGAAAGGAAAATATTTAGATTCTGATTTTATTAATTCTCAAGCAATAGTCTTCTTAGTTGAAGGTGATAGAGAATCAGTGTTAAGACAAATTCCTATTCTTTTAAGTATTGAAGAAGATCCTAAAACATATACGGAAGCATTGATGTCTAGAAACTCAAGTTTCTGGAAAGAAGCTATAAATGATGAAATGGATTCATTGTTGTCTAATAAAACTTAGGAATTAGTTGATTTGCCTTAAGGGTCAAAACCTATTGGTTGCAAATGGGTTTTTAGATGGAAATATAACACTAATGGCTCTATTCAAACATTTAAAGTTAGGTTGGTTGCTAAAGGTTTTAAACAAAAAGAAGGAATCGATTATTTTGATACATATGCACCAGTTGCTAGAGTTATTTCTATTAGAGTTTTATTTACTTTAGCATCTATTAATAATTTGTTTGTGCATCAAATGGATGTTAAAACAACATTTTTAAATGGTGAATTAGAAGAAGAAGTTTATATGGAACAACCAGATGGTTTTGTACTTCTTGGAAATGAAAAGAAAGTTTGCAAATTAACTAGATCTTTGTATGGTTTAAAACAGGCTCCTAAGTGTAGCATGAAAAGTTTGATTATGTTGTGTTGTGTCATGGTTTTAAACATAATAATGCAGATAAATGTGTTTATCTGAAGTTCACTAGTGAGTATAGAGTTATTATTTATTTATATGTAGATGACATGCTTATCTTTGGAACTAGTATAGTTGCAATAAATAAGACTAAAAAGTTTTTATCCTCATAATTTAGGATGAAAGATCTTGGAGAAGTGGATACTATTTTAGGGATGAAAGTTAAGAGGCATAGTGGAGGTTTTTCTCTAGATCAATCTCACTATGTTAGTAAAATTTTGAACAAGTTTCAACATTTAATATAAAAGAGGCAAATAGCCCCTTTGATTCATCATATCATTTAACAGAAAATAGTAATAGATCAGTGGCTCAATTAGAATATGCTAGTGCTATTGAGAGTTTGATGTATGCAATGCATTGTACTAGACCTGATATAGCTTTTGCAGTATGCAAACTTTCAAGATATACTAGTAATCCAGGAATAGAACATTGGAAAGGAACTACAAGGGTCCTAGGATATCTAAAGAAAACAATTAATCTAGGACTGCTTTACAATAAATTTCCAGTAGTTTTGGAAGGTTACACGGATGCTAGTTGGATAACTGGTGCAGGTGATAGTAAGTCAACTTCAGGGTGGATATTTACGTTGGCAGGAGGAGCAATCTCCTGGGCATCAAAGAAATAGGCTTGTATAAGTCATTCTACGATGGAATCAAAATTTATTGCCTTAGCGTCTGCATGTAAAGAGGGAGAGAGGTTGAGGAATTTATTATTGGAAATAAAGCTGTGGGCACAGCTGATGCCAGCCATCTCTTTACATTGTGACAGTAAGGCTACAATGTGTTGGCATTTAACAAAATTTACAATGGTAAATCTAGACATAAAAGCCTAAGGCATGAATATGTGAGTCAATTAATTTTTGATGGAGTAATTACAATTCAATATGTAAAAACAAGTGAAAACTTGGCTGATCCTTTTACAAAAGGACTCAATAAAGAATTAGTTAACAAAAAATCAAGAGGAATAAGATTGAACCCCGTAAACATCAGTCACCAGTAATAGAAACCCAACATTTAACTAGACCAAATCTGGTTTAAAGGTTCAATGGGTAATAACAAGTTATTGATAAGTGACTGGACACTAGAGTAAACATTTAACCATTCCGTGACTAGTGCATATAAGAAGAATTTAAGTGTTTAAGGTGAGTTAAACTCTTAATGGATTCAAGGAAGTCTGAGCAATTAAGGCTTAATGGAAATCCACCTATATGAACATAAGAAGTGGTGTCGCTTCTTACAAGAATTCAGGGGTAATTCTTGAAATGTTCATGAAAAGCCTTGGATGAGCACATGGCGATAAAGGTGCGGGAAGTCTATGCAGAATGAAATTAATATAAGATTATGTGTGTGGTATTTCCAGTACTAACACTAAAGTTGTGGTTCAATGCAGTTAAGCAACTATCTAATTGTTAATACTTTGAAGTACTTACACTATTAATAGGCTCAAGTCAAGAGACACCTGCTATTATGCATATTCTTATGTTTAGATAGAACATTTAGTTTTTCAAACTAAGTGTGGGATTGTTAGAGATAGTTTGAAAAAACTAAAGTCCCACATTGGATGAGAGTAAGGCTTATGAAATGTATATAAGAGAGAGAAGACAAAGCATATTAAAAAATAATTATTGAGGAAAAAATGTTAAGTGGATTTAAATATTATTTATTTAATATTTAAAGCACTTAGCACTTGGCACGTGGCGCGTCGTGATCATTGGATTGGTCTAACGGTGGAGATTTGGTCTAGTATGAATTTGAGATTAATATTTTTAATTAGTTATTTTTTTTTCAGAAACAGAATTTCAAATAACAACGTTTTGAAATGGTACATTCTAAAACAACATGTCATTTGATATTCTGTTTCAATTTGACAATAATGTTTCAAATACAACATTCAGAAATGAACAGGTTCATCAATAACATTTCAATTTTATATTTTCCACTATTATAAAAGGATTAGACCAGAGACTAAAGTGCACCGACACATTCTCTTCTCTCGCTTACAATCTCTCTATTTCGTTCTGTGTTTCAAGGTATCTGAAGTTGCTGTCAGATATCTTTAGTGTTTAGAATAACTCCTAGGGGTGATTCGTCGGATCCCTGTAGCAAACCTAGTAGGGGCGAATAACACCTTAAGGACAATATGTTATCATACATTTCTGGGCACCGGTTGTTTTCATATACTATTTTTAACAGTAGTTGCCCCAACAATGCTTCAGTTCTTCTCCCAAAGATGTGTCCAAATCAGAAAGAGGCAATAGGAGGCTATGACTTACGATTGCATGCTATGATACTCAATCCATTCAATATTTGGGGTCAAGGAATCTGATGTTTCATATTACTTGTGGAACTATAATAGTGCAACAGAGCCAGACAAGTTCAACCAAGTGGTTAATGAGTTATTGGAAGGACTAAGAGGCAAAGCTGCAGCTGGAGATTCACTTCGTAAGTATGCAGCAGCAAATGAATCACCGACTACTTGGTGAAGGCTATCTCAGAAATTCTAAATTGTTGTTTGCCAAGGATAGGTGCTAGGATTATCAAACCCAGCTGCAATAATATGTATGAGACCTATCGTTTTTATGATCCCGTGGCTGAGGATTCACCACGAGTATCTCCTCCAACGTCCACCTCAAAAGGTACTTCTTTCAACTTGCTGGTTAAGATGATCATTTACAACGTAATAGAACTCCTTTTGTTTACTTGACATAAATGTATTGTTCTATACCCGGCATATATTTTTTATTATTAAATATTTTTAAGTTCTTTGACTATTGTTTTATAATACATATTAATTTTATTCTATAAATATATAATTATACACACACAATCATATATATGCAGTGTTCATTTTCAAGTGTCAATTTTTTGCTGCGCTTTTTTCTTTAAAAAGGATATTATTAAAATAATTAAAAGTTATGTAAACAAGGTGGAGAGAGAGTTCATCAATCTATTGTTGCGTCTTATTTTTTTATATTTTCAATTTCAAAACAAACAAGATTTTCGACTCTTTTCATAATACGAAGCTCAAGAAGACGTCAAAGCGTACCATTTATGACTTTAAAACAAAATAATTTATTATAAATTATATATAAAAACTGTAACCTTTAGCTAATTTAAAGCATGAAAACACCATTAACAAAGTTGTATCTCGGATATATAATAACAACAAATCTAAATTCGAGATAAGATAAGTCCCAATTAGAGGGGGCCATGGGATGCTTTCCTAGTTAATGTATTTTTTTCATATACACAAAGCTCGAATTTTAGAACTTGCCTGAGGAATTTTGGATACTTCACCATTCAACTCAATCTCAATTGATTAGGTAAAATTATGCATGATCATATGTTTGTAAAATTTTTATGAATTTAAAAATTTTAAAATATTTAAAACGTTTAAAGGTTTTATTTTTGTCACAAGTAGATGAAAATAATTTTATGTTTAAAAGTAAATCGATAAAAAACTAAAATTAAATCACACTAATTTTAAATATTTCTTATGACATAAAAAAAATTTGAGTTGTTAGTTGTTGTGTTATAAGTTAGTAATGATATATAATTGTAAAATTCCTCGTAATTTAAGGAGATTTAGGTTGTAGTTTTCTAATGCAACTTATGTATACAATTTCGTCGTAATAATCTTAAAATTACATATACGTAATCTAGAGATCTGATTATAATTAACTTTCTTATATATGTTGAAATACATACATGTGGGTGGCATCATATTTGGGAAGCAAGTGAGCAATAAATTAACCTACAACCAGATAATAATAATCCTAAAAAATATCCCAGAGGAGAGGCTCATTCATTAATATAAACATGTTATCCTTGAATATCTAAATTTCCCCTCAGATAGAGGCCAAGACGGATATATACATCAAAAGTCCATTCCTATAGTTTGGAAATCATCAATATATCAATCAAAACACACTAAGTGAAGCAAATTAGGGCTTCAGAACAGTACATAGATTATTTATTGGCTCCATTCATGTAACATGGAAAATTAAACGATGCTAGTCAAACAAAATAAATGAGAGAAACTCCTTTAATTTGTACTCTAGAAACCTCTGCATAGAGAGTTCAAACTTTTTCAAGTTTAGCTGGGAAAAAAAAATTTTGCATCAATATGCAATAGTTTATTTATTTCTAGGTGAATTGCAAGCTTGCACTTTTTTATTTGTAGAATGGTCTGCAAATTAATCTTGATGCATTGAACTTCTGTCACATCCAAGGCCATATTTAGCGAGGATAAAGCTCAGTAATTGAGTCCTCATTTCTTGATGTTTGAACATAGTTGTCCCCTCCTTCACTTGATCTTGTTGCCTCTAAACTGTCCTCCTTCACATGTATCTTAGATGAACTACCGCTATTAATTAAATATGGTGGTTTCAATGGAAGTGGCAGAGACATAGAGTCGCTGCTAAGCATTACTGCAACTAAAGCCATGGTTGGCCTATCAGCTACATTTTCCTGAACACACAACAATGCAATGTGGATGCATCTCAATATTTCATTTCTTGAACCATTGTTTAATGCAGGATCTACTATATTTGAGCTTGTCCATTCCCTACAGTTTTTCCATGCCTGCAAGAATATATCCTCATCAATAGTAGTTAATTTTAGTTCACAATTTTGCAATATATATATATATATATATTCAAAAGGGCAGAGACTTACAAAGCCTAGCAGATCCAGATCATTCTCTTCATGAAATATACTATTGTTTTTCTTCCCACTTATAATCTCTAAAACTAGTACGCCAAAACTAAAGACATCTGATTTAATTGAGAATTGTCCATGTAGTGCATACTCTGAAGCTATATATCCACTGCATGTCATTATGAAGAAGCCTAATTAATCATAAAAGTTACAAAAGTATAATTATATATAATCATCCTAAAGATTTTTCTTAATTTCAATAAGTTTTTAAGACTTGTGATACTTACTAAGTTCCAACAATTCTACTAGTATTACTTTGAGTTTGATCAACAACAAATAATCTTGCCATGCCAAAATCTGATATCTTGGGATTCATTTCTTCATCTAAAAGAATATTGCTTACTTTGAGATCACGATGAATAACTCGTAGTCGAGAATCCTCATGTAGATAAAGAAGGCCACGAGCAACACCCATGATAATTTTGTAACGTATCTCCCAATTTAGTTTAGTGCGTTGATTTGGATCTACAGTTCCACATTCATATGATCTTAGAAAATGATGTCGTGAAAATCTGGAGGTTAAATGAAAATTAACACACTAACTTATACTCAATAACTAAGTGATTGCAAGTTTATATCTTTATTGCCTCTCGTCTTCTTAATTAATTCACAATCAAATTTCAAGTAAAGAAAATATGTGTGTGTGTGTGTTTGTTCACACCTCAAACCCAAAAAACTAATAAAATCCATGCAATCTTTTATAGGTCATTCAATTAAACTTATAGAAATAGAAATTGAGGAAGCTAAAGTACTCATCACTCACTAAATAATAAGTAGTCAAGACTTTTATTGGGAAGAAACTCATAGATGAGTAGTCTTTCTTCTCTTTCCAAACAGAAGCCAAGTAGTCTCACTAAATTGCGATGTTGAAGCTTGGCCACCAACATTACTTCATTCTTAAATTCTATATCTCCTTGCCCAGAGTTCCTAGACAACCTTTTCACAGCAATTTCTTCTCCATTATAGAGCTTACCCTGCAATTACCAAAGATGGAATCTATCTTAACATACATGATTTTCCAAAGTGGTGAAATTGATCTCATCCTCACAATGTTATTCTACCTTGTAAACTGGCCCAAATCCACCTTGTCCAAGTTTATTTGCATCAGAGAAATTATCTGTTGCAATTCTGATGGTGTTAAAGTCTAATTGTACCCAGTCAGTTGGTTTAATTTCACCATCAAGTTCATCAGCTGCAAAGGAATTTAAACAAATTAATTAGCTCCACTAAAATAATGTTCTTTTGAGATGATATATTACCAGAATTGCCAAGGAGATCATTAATTTGACTTACATTGAATTGCATCTTTGGGTTTCCTCTTTAGAACAAAAATGAAGACAGAGATGAGCAGTAAGATGACAGCAACAATTGGTACAACTATGGCAATGATAGTTGTAGGTTTTGTATTATTCCCTGAAAAAGCCAAACATGGTTTAGATATTCCGTGACTAAAATAGAGTAACAAGTATGTAAAATAAGACTTCTGATTTTTTTTTAACACTTTCCTTCTTTATCGTACAGGGAAAAGCAAGGGTATAGTCATTTATTTTTTTCTTCGTTAACCAAAAGAGAGATTACTCAAACTTTGACTACACATAATTTAATTATAGATATTGGCTTGTTGTAGCCTACATGGATTCTACTTGCTTTAATCATAGTAATCTTTTCCCCAGACACTTGAGATGACCAAAATATATATGTGCTCTTGCACCTGCTTGAAGGGTGAGCATGGCCTAATGAACCTGATGAGCCCAACCCAACCCAAGTGCCACTGGGTTAAGAAAAGCCGGGCTGGTCTAGTTTACGGGTTTTGTATTTGGTCTTGAACAACTTGGACTGGCCCATGATGATATATATATATATATATATTATGTTTTTAAAGATTTTATTAATGTTTCAAAGTTTAACCAACCCCCACCCCTTTACTCCCTTAGTGCTGCCGACACTCTTTAGTCTCTATCTTCCTCTCGCCATCTGCTTCCTCCTTCATCTTCTTTCTCTTCCAAAATCAACTATGTAACCATGTCGTCATTGATTTACAAAGACCAAAGGAACCATGTTGCTCTCAATCTCAGCATCTCTTTGATCTCCATCCTTTTTCTCGCTCATCATCTCCTTTCTCCTTTATTTTCTTCCTTTTCCAAAATTAACACAACCATGCCATCACTGATCTCCCAAGATCAAAGCAACCTTGATGCAGCTGCTCCCTATTTCTTTCTATAATAGTCAAATCAACAAAATATAATATAACACGGAAAGGCAAATCCGATAGGCTAAATATTCACTTATTATTAATGACAAAAATAGGATACACTTTGATAAATAAGAACTGAAAGAAGTATAGTGGGGAAGTGAGAAGAAATATTTAGATGAGGACAAGAAAGTTTAGAGAGAGAAACTTGACTAATTCCACACCCTTAATAATTACTGTCATTGTCTATTTATCTGCTTATTCCTGTAACTTTCACGTTAACTTCCGAATGCGGTTACTTTTCCTCAAGCCACCTGTCACATTTACATGCATTTGATCCTTAATGTTGGGAGTGCAAGACATGTATGAAGTGGAAGTTTTGCCAGCCACGTGCTTCAATATCACATTACCCTGCCCATCAGCAACAACCTTGTCCTTAAGGTCGAAACATAGATAACCCTCCTAAATGTGAGAATATGATTCCCAACTTGGAGGTACAAGGTTATCCTAAGCAATTAAGACTTCAATACAAGGGCCATCGGAATGAAAAGTCTGACGTATGTCAAGAACTTCGAAGGGTTGAAGTTGAGGACTATCTTCGGTAATGAGTAATGGCAAAGGAATATATTGCTGTTCAAGATCACCAACATACTTTTTAAGTAGTGAAACATGGAAAACAAACTGTATCCACACCGTGGGTGGTAACTGAAGTTTATAAGCTATAGAGCCAATCTTCTTTAAAATATGAAATGGACCAAAGTAACGTAAACCTAATTTATGTGATTTATGCAACTGGATGAAGTGTTGACGATAAGGCTGTAATTTCACAAAAACCCATTCATCAATGTTAAAGTGTACTTCAGTGTGGTGTTTATCAGCAAAATGCTTTATCCGATTTTGAGCCCATTGCAAATTAGTCTTCAGTTTGTTAAGAACAGCATCTCGAAGTTGCAAATGTTAGGCAACATCATAAGGAGTGTTGTCAAGGGGGGTTAGCTGGAGTAATAGATGGTGGATGTATGAAAAGAAAAGTTATACCAAAACTCCATCCATGGTAAAAACTAGATCCATAGCGTCAGATGGTTATGTACAAAACATCTGAGATATATCTCAATGCATTTATTAAGAGCTTTAGACTGACCATCACTCTGTGGATGGTAAGAGGAACTCATAGAAAGAGTAGTGCCTTGTAAATGGAAAAGATGCTGCCAAAATGTACTAGTAAAGACCTTGTCTCTATCCGATACAATGGATTTAGGAATCCCATGATGTTTAACAACAGTATGCACAAAGCATTCAACAACCTGGGAGCTTGAAAAATTAGCATGTAATGGTGCTAGGTGGGCATGTTTGGAGTGCCTATCAATCACAACCATGATCACAAAAAATCCTTTAGCAACTGGTAAATGTGTAATAAAGTCCATAGCCACATCTTCCCAAACTTGAGAGGGAATTGGTAATGGGCTAAGAAGGCTAGAAGGATGCAACTGGGAAACCTTCACTTGTTGACAAATCAAGAACATTAAACAAAAACATGAATATCTGAATGCATGTGTTGCCAATAAAAATAAGTTGCAATGCATGCATGGGTCCTGAGAAAACCCGAATGACCACTGACTAATGAAGAGTGGAATTCTTGTAGAATTCTGTCAATAAGAGAATGGACGCCATGAGGAATCACCAATTGACCTTTCCAAAAGAGTAATCCATCGCGAATAGAATAATGCAACATGGTGGAGGGATTTTCATGGAATCTATGTATAAGTTCCTGCAACTCAAAAGACCCTCAAACCTCCAAATAAACATCATCAATAACAAAAGAGTGAGGAACTGAAAGTGTTAGGAAACAAGATCTAGAAAGAGCATCAGCAGCTTGGTTCTGGTTACTTGGCTTATATTCAATTGTGTATCGATAGCCCATCAATTTAGGAGGCCACTCTTGTCTTTCAGGTGTCTAAACAACTTGATCTACAAGATATTTAAGGCTTTTTTTATCCATACGGATAATGAAGTAGTGGTCGTAGAGATAAAGTCGAAACTTTGCGACTGCTTTAGTGATTGCATATAATTCCCAGATATAGGCTGATTAGGCACTCATGTGAGGTGATATCATCTAGGAAAAATAAGCAATTAGATTATTGTTTTGACTAAGAATGGCACCAATGCCAAAACCAGAAGCATTAGTTTCAACAATAAAGGTCTTGGAGAAATCAAGTAAAGCCAAAACTGAAGCAGTAGAAAGAGCTTGTTTTAAACATTCGAAGCCAAGTTGAGCTTCCTTTGACCAATGGAAATTATCCTTCTGGATTAACTGAGTAAGAGGAAATGCAATAATGGCATATTGACGTATGAAACCTATAATAGCTAGTTAAACCCAAGAAACCATGAACTTGTGTTAGAGTTTGTGGAACTGGCCAATTCATAACAGCTTGCACCTTTGAAGCATCTATCTCAACACTAGCAGTCAAAACATGACCTAAATAATCAACTCGAAATTGCCCGAATGAGCATTTCGATAGTTTTGCATGAAGTTTATGTTGCAATAATTGCTCCAAGACTATAACAAGGTGTTCAAGATGTGAAGTCCATGAGGGACTATATATAAGAATATCATAAAAAAATATAAGGACAAACCATCAAAGGAATGGACGAAAAAATATCGTTCATAACTGATTGGAATGTTACTGAGGCATTAGTAAGGCCGAATGGCATTACCAACCACTTATAATGTCCATTATGCGTTCGGAATACAGTCTTTTCACTATCCTTTAGTCGCATTAACACTTGATGGTTTCTAGAATGCAAATCCAACTGAGTAAATAGTTGAACCACATAACTCATCAAGTAATTCATCAATAGTTGGCATTAGAAATGAATCTTTGATAGTAACCATATTGAGTGCCCTATAATCAATGCAGAATAAGTTCCATCCTTCTTTTTAACAAGAAGAACAGGGGTTGAAAATGGACTTGTCCTCGGTTGGATCAACCCTTCTTGTAACATGTCATTCACCATATGTTCAATCTATATCTTTTAGTAATATGGGTACCTATAAGGTCAAACCTTCACTAGAGCAGTTGTTAGTTCCAAAATAATTGCATGATCATGCCCTAAAGAGGGTGGTAAGCCCTGAGGAATAGAGAAAATAGTATGAAACTTCCTTAAAATAGTTACTAAGTCCTCTAGAATATCCTCTGGAAGAATAAATGAAGCAGGAACATCCTCTTGAGCAATGCAAGACTGAAGAATAAATAACACAGAAATTGCATGGATTGATTGCAGGTGCTTAAATTGATGGAACTGAGCCTCTATTGGCAAATTTGATTTATGTCCCCACAAAGTGATGAATTTTCCATTACGATAAAACTTAATGACACAGGCACCATAGTCAGCCACATATGGGCCCAAAGTGGCAAGCCAAGATGCATCACTCATAACGTCAGATCTTGCCACCTTAAGTACATATGTTGGAAAAGATGATTGATGCCCTTGAATGGTGAGTGTCAAAGCACGAACAACACCTAGGCTCTCCAAATAATTACCATTACCCATAAGAACTCGAAAAGTTGGAGCAGGTTCAATGGGTAAATGCAAGTGTTGTGCTATTCGTGGAGTAACAAAGTTACTAGAGCCGCTTCCATCTAATAACACTTGAACATTTGTGCCATTGATAGATGTCAAAAAAATGAATCGTAGCCACACCCGTAGAACCTTGATAGGCATGGAAAGAAAGGTATGGAACTGATGGATTCTCTTCTATGGTAGAAAAATTTGGTTGATCAGTAGTCTCTAATAGAGGCAAATCCTTTCCTTCATCTGGGTCAGATAGCATAATCATATACTGGAGATTGCGGCATTTGTAGGCAGGAGAAAATTTCTCATCACAATTGTAGCACAGACCCTTCTCTAGATGAATTTTCATTTCTGCTGGAGAAATATGTTTTATAGGTGGTAAAGGTCTAGTAGATGGAGTAGGAAGCAATGGTCCAGTGCTAGACCTTTGTTGAGTGGCAATAGACAATGTTGTGTTTGAGGAAGAAGATGAATTCGAGTTTGATGATCCTACTAGTGTTGGTAATGCTTTAGGCTGAATAGAAACCAATCTGATAATATCCTTCTCATCAAATAATCGAGCAAGATCAACAGCCTGCAAAAGAGTTGAAGGTGATTGGGCGATCACATCATGTCAAATATAGGACTTAAGTCCGCTGACAAAGCAATCAAGCAAGGCATTATCGGACAGTCTAGTAGTTTTATTTGCCGAAACCATGAACCTCTAGTAGTATGCAAAAACTGACTCATTCTATCTCAACTTAAATAATTGGGCTCTTGGACAATCAAATTGTGAAGGTCCAAACTGATGTTCAATAGCCTCTATAAGTGCCACCCATGTTATCATCTATCTCGATCTTTGCATCATTTGAAACCAAGGTATCACTGACCATTCCATATGTACTGCAGCAATGGTCAAATGTTGGGGATAAGGAGTTTCATAATAAGAAAAATATTGTTCTACTTTGAAAATCTAATTAAGTGGATCTGTGCTGTCAAATTTTGAAAAATCTAACTTAACTTGCTGCATTTGAAGAGGTGGATATGTCTGTGATGTTGAAGTTGTACTCGAACCCACATTTAGTGAACCATTAGTTGCAGAATGTTGAAGGAGATCCATGCTTCTGGTCATAGCATCTATTGCTCAAATAACTGCATTCAAGAAGGTCTCTAATTGATCAACTCGGCTCATCGAACTCTCTAATCTCCCCATTTTGCCTGTATTTAGTTGATTGGAATGCTCCATCACATCTGATAAGCATTTCAATTCAGATGATAATTCTTTTAGGCAAGTATTCTTTACCATCATGTTTCTCAATGAGAGCACCAAATGTAATAGCATAGTGAGATGTTATGTATCGGGAGGTAGTGATGAGATAAGATATGATAATATACGATTTGATGATATGATAAAAGATCCCTGCCACTAATGAGAGCCAGGTGGTAGTAGACTACGATATGATATGATGACGATATGATTTGGTGATAGGATAGAATATCCCTATCGCTAAATCCTCTCCTATGGCCAGGAGAGCCAACTGGTAGTAGATTGCACCTTCCCTAAATCACCATCAATTCACGGTAGTCCAGGGGAAGGAGAGCCATGGTCCAATCACTAGTATGACCTTTGGCCGGGTGCACTAGTATAAGGTGAGCTTGGTGATGTTCCGGAATCAGTCTTCATCGACTGTTGGAAAGGAATTACCTATTGAAATGTTATATGATGACTCCAGCTCTTGGTTCTAACTATGTTGAGGAAGACATTCATTGAGACATACATCGCATGACATATGGCATTGCACGACATCATATGCATAAATGTGTGATATTGATGATATATATATATACATCTATGTGTGTGTTTGTCTTGGTTACTAAGAAATTATCTCACACCCTCTTCCCATGACTAATATTGTAGGTGAAGACTTTGGTGCTAGTCCGGAAGAGACCGAGAAGTTGCAGGCCTCTCCATTTTTGGGAATCTCAAGTGTAACTAGTAGTTCATAATATAGTTTATGTAATATTATGTCAAGTAGATTGTTATAGTCTAGTTGCCTATATGAGAGTCCTGGGAGTATTGTTTGTATGCTATGTGATGATAGAATGATTGTGAGAATGAGGATTGGATAATATAAATGACATGATGATATTGATGATGATGGTTGATATGTGATAGGTATAGTTTATATATGTGCAATGATGGTGTGGACCCCGGTATGGGTCATTATTGTTAGGAGTGTGTTTGTGAGTCGGATTGGCTGTATGTGAAAGCCCAAAGGTGGCTTTGGGCCATGTAGGTGTGTTTTGGACATACAGCCCCTTATATGGTTTTAGGGTTCAAGGGGGTAAATTCACTGAGGAAAGGTTTTCCTGGGGTGAAACCTTCTTAGACAAGTTAGTTGAGCCAAATAGGACCGATGTGATTAGTCTTTGAGTGCCCAATTGCCTTCGATGGCAAATGGAGATGTTAAGTTGTAAGTTTTAGCCAAAAAGTGGCCAAAACGATATTGGACATCCAAAATCTCCATACGAAGATGGATTCGAGTGAAATTGGTATCCATGGTTAGTTTAAGATAAAAGTGACCTGTAGGAGTCAGAATCAGGTCAATTAGAGGTTGGAGCAAGAAGTTATGCGCGGCATAAAATTGCCTCGGAATTTTGTAATTTTACTGATATGGTATCAGCATGGGGTGCTACGCTGCCAGGACTAGGTCGTAGTGCCTGTCCTTCCTTTGATAAAATTGAAACTTGAGAGTACCGAGGCCAATACTGTAGCAGGTCGTGGCCTTAGCCTAGTTTTGGTGTTTTGAGTGTTTTTGCGCTGCTTTGATATCTTGAGAGCTTAAAGTTGAGGTGTTTGGTTCAGTTTAGTTAGTTTTTGAAGAAATGGGTGAAGTATGAAGGGGTGACGGTGTAAGGTGTTATAATCACAATTTCCCCTTTCATTTTCATAGAGGCAATATAATAGATTTGTGAGATCGCCAAATCACTTCAATCTCGTACTCTAAATCCATATCTGTTGTGTTGTGATTTAATTTGTTGATTGGTTTTCTTTATGGATCTTATTTATATCTTCATCTCTTTGAATATTCTTCTCCTCCTCACACTTTCTTTCTCATTTGTGATTACTTTGGTTTGAAATCGAGTTAACTCGTCGGAAACCCGATATGACCTGGACACACCCTGATCATAGCCGGGCCGAGCCTCGATTTTAGCCAAACCCAGACCCGGTCTGGCCCATGCACACCCTTGCCTGAGGCCCTAAATTACAAATATATATTATGTAAAACTAATTTAAAATATTTAATAATATTTAACAAATCTGTTGCACAATATCATAAAACTCTAATTTTACCTGATGGAGTAAAATACTATTTTTTTTAAAAAAAATAAACTCATTATTAAATGGAGATAAAAAAGGATCGAATTGTTTATATATGGACAACAGACATTCAAATTAGTGAGTGGGATTCAGAAAGGTTTTTGGGAATGGCTGAAAATCCAAAACCCAAATAAATTTTGCCTTTTGGTTTAGGGCACTAAAGAAATTTTGCAAAAAAAGGAAAAATTTGGGCACCCTTCCAACATCGCATTGTATCCGCCCTTCAGGGAAAACAGTAAACATAGCATGTGAAAGTAATTGCTAATAATTGATAATGTATGAGACCAAGAAGTTAACGGGTACGTACCTCTAGAGGTGGACGTTGCAGGAGGAAGAGGAAGAGGAAGAGAAGGTGGTGGTGAATCCTCAGCTACTAGATCAAAGAATTGGTGGTCCTCATACCTAATATTGCAGCTAGGTGTGAGAATCCTACAACCTCTCCAAGTCGAACAATTCTCTGGAATTTTTGAGATAGCTTTCACCAAGCAGTTGGAACAATTTCTCTCAGACAAATCAGGAGTGCACTGAACTGCACCAAACACAGTTTGGAAGTTTGGACCCGATTCATTTCCTGCAGCATACTTCCGAAGTGAATCTCCAGCCGCAGCTCTGCCACTTAGTTCTTCCAATAACTTTCTAACCACTTGGTTGAACTTTTCAGGCTCAGTTGCATTAATCCCAGTCCACGAATAGAGCCAAAAGTCATCAGCAGATTCCATGACCCCAAATATTGAACGGTTTGAGTATCGGAGAATGCATTCGTCATAGCCTCCCATTGCCTCCTTCTGATTTGGACACGTCTTTAGGAGAAGATTTGTGGCATCGCTGAGGCAACTACGGCATATGTTTGGTTTAACATCTCCTCTACATAACCCGATTGCGCTAACTCTATCAGGATCTTGGCCGTATGACATGTTGTAGAAGCCATAGTCAATTTGGGCGTTGGAGGTGAGGTCTGAAAGAAGGATATTAAGGTTGGTTTTGTAGGTGCTTGGATTTGTGTAGTTACCTTCGAAACATTGGCTGTAGTTGAAGGTTGAAGTCTGGACGGTGAGAATGGTAAGATCAGAAAGGAGTGAAAGTGCAACCAAACAAAGGGTAGGCATTGCAAATCAGACTGATTGGTAAAAGGACGAGCTTCAAAATATATAATCACTACCATTTGGATTATTTATTAATTTATTTATATTTTTAGGTTCATTATATGAAGACGTTACGCGCATAATTATTGAACTTTTCTTCCCCTTGTGGTCCCCACGTTCCCCCCAACTCTCTTAACTCTTCTCCGTGTCTTCAATAAACCGTCCTTCTCTCACCATAAAATGATGACGTGTTAATGCAGTGGAGACAAGTTGCAGTGGAGAGAAACGGGACGCCAAACGAACGTGGTCCCATTGCGAATGCAGCGGAACAAGTCTTTGAAGTATTGCTCACGTCTGGCTTCAGCCAATAAAGTCTTTTTCATTTTTTTCTTCTGAGCCTTTTCCTTATTTTTATTTTGAATACATGATTAATGCTGAAGATAAGTTTAAAGTTTAAGGAATCAAGTTTGTCAAAAGTACCAATTTATTTTTTTTCTGAAAAAATTGAGCATCAAATTGGCATTAAAAAATATAGGCTTCAAGTGAAAAAAATAGGCTTTTGCTTTTGCACCTGTAATCAGCTCATATTTTTAATATGAAACTCCAAACTTTTTCTTTAGACTAAGACTAGAAAGCTGGTTATGGCACGAGGGCCCGCCCGATAATGAGAGTTGAAGGGAAATGAATTAAAAAGGTTACAGGTCGGCTGAAGAATTTAATTTGCAGTTTAAATCTGCATTGCTGGAAAATGAATATGTGTGTATTTAAGTTCTACAAGAACTGATTTGCAATTACACTTATTTCATCATGACCAGAAATTATATGACTATCAATATCAATTTTGTTTGGTGTTTTTTGTATACAAATTGTGATTGAAATTTCATTTCAATGTAATTCTAATTGTAAGGATTGAAGTAAAAGCACGTTGTTATTATTCTCTAATTGAGTGACTCCCATAACGTTCTCTTCTTACAAAGACATGCCATTCGTGTCATGTCACACATTAACTTTAGAAATTATTTACTATTCATTATTAGTAGTTTAGATTCCAATTAGATGTATTTGGAAACAAATTTGGGCCAAATTCGAAAATTCCAAAAATTTACCAAAAGTCACTATTCATTTGGTAAATATAAAAATTTGGCTGAACTTTGAAAAATCATAACTAATTCTAGAAAAATCATTTAAGGGTGATTCAAATTGCTATATTCATCTCTTAAAATACTCTATAAGGGAAAAATATTAATTTGGAATTTTATTTGGCATATTACTACAGTAAATTTCGTGAATTTACTTGCAATTTTACCCTAATTTTTCCAAATTTCATTCCCTAAAATTCCATAATACCATATATTCAATGGTAGTCACATAACACATATAAAATTGATCCAAAACATACTTTTATTCATCATCTAGGAGTCACACATAATTTACATATTGTGACATAAAATGTCATTATACTTGATATTACATAAGTATCCAAAATACCCTTCCTATTTCTAAACATTTCTTCATGGATCCTCCTTTATCTCCTTGCCTTTCACATGATTTGAACCTAATCATGGTTAGATATTTGGTGGGGTGAGATTTAAGAAAATCCCAATAACATCATAATCCCATTCTTAGCATAATATTTAAAAATAATTGCAAGAAACATGATTTCATTTTGGCATGGTAACATCTAGGATCAAAAGGCATCTTTTAGCATGTTCATCATGTTCTTCATATGTTCATGCTTGTTCATGCAAAATTCGTAGCATATTCATCATTCTTTCACCATTTTGATCCAACATCATCATCATATTCATAACATAAACATGTTTTCTACCTACCAATAATAGAAATACAAGATCTAACAACCATTTAGAAATAAAATGCAAGAAAGGGAAAAGATGTTACCTTAAACTTGCAAATTTTCCTTTCCTCTTCTCCTCCTTCTCTCTATAACTCACTCTCTCACTAATATATGGTGGATTTTCATTTTTTGTGTGAATAATGGAGGGGAAGAAGAGCCTATTTATAGACAACAAGAAGCAACTCCATCCATTTGATTAACTTTTGATCCAAGGGCCAAAATCGCACTACATCATCTCTTTTCTCCACCATACACCTAATTTCTTCACATAATTGTTATCTAATTAATTTTCCCTCTCTTGTCATTAATTTGGATGCCACTTTTATCTCCAAATAAGGTAAATATTGCATCATTATGCTTACATAAGCTTACTTCATCTAAACCTCCAATTTTGACACATAATCTTTGAAATAGTGTCATGCATGGTGGTTAACTCTTCTCCACTCCTTTTTCACGAAATTTTGAGTCCATATTCAGCCCAATATGATGCCTTTAATTATTTGGGCTTAAACCATTTAATTTTAGGCCCAATTTTAACATATACCGGGTTTTCGGGCTCTAATTATGTAAATTTTGTCTGGTAAAATTTTTCATGCATAAATATATTTAAAATATGATTTTGAAACTCATTATGACCTTAATTAATCATTTCTAAGCCCATGTAATTTATTTTAGAAGGTATTTTACCTTATTGGGCTCTAACCGAAAATACCGATAAAATTAGTGCTGATTAGTTTTTCCTGTAACTTCTCTGCATGGAGGATTATTATAAACCTTCTAATATTATTTTGAACTTATTCTTGATTATTTCATAGTTTACTGGGTCATCCATAATTTAATTAGCCTGGAAATCGGGTGAATTGGGCTTATTGGGCTCTTTATCCTTTCTTGACATCATTTGAGCTATTCTTGTCAATAATACTTCTGGGTTTCCCAAAAATCATCCCTAGCCTATTAGGGTTTTCTACACCTTTATTGGGCCTCCATGAATAGTACTTTTGGCCCATTAAGAAACCGGTGCAGTCTTACTAGGCCCGGACTCCAATTTTGGCCAAATATCCATTAGACCGATTCTATGGCTATTCAAATCTTATAGAAAAATCCAGTATCTCTTTTTATGCCCTAATATATCTGATTTTCCTAATCTAGACTTATTTTTTAATTCTTATTAATTTACAGATTATGGAACTTCGGATCAATTTTCTGCCCAATATATCTATTTTCTGGTTTTGCTTATTAGAGTATAATTTCTTACGAGAATTTTCTTGAATCACCTCCTATAACCAGTCTTAGTAAATACTAGACAGATGATTTATTTGAGGAAATGACATCTATGTCCCATTTTTTGTCTTTTTGCTAATAATTAATATTTTCAATTATGCCATCCAACTTTCTTTGCAATTTGGTCCCTGATCATCCTTTGCAATTTAGTTCCTACTTTGATCTACATAAGATATTCAAGCTCCTTTAATTCTAATTATGCAGTAATTCTCTAAACTAGAATTCAAACAAAATCATAAAAATTTAGATGTTACATGTCACACACTATATTTTAGATACTGATTAATAACAGCACAGACTTTCATAGATTATCGAACTTAGAATGAAATTTCTATGAGAAACAATTCCACATATAATATACCTCATATTTTTTAAATTTCATGCATTTATGTTGCAGGAAAAGATTATTTGTTAATTAAGAGCAACTAACCCTTTGCAAAGTTAACCCATAGGCCTTGAAAGTAATTTGCAGAGAAACACCATCATACTAAGATCCAGTGGGAAAGAATCACCTTCATAAGGCCTCAAAGTAATTTACCTTGAAAAAACAAATATCATCTCCCACAATTATACACAAAAGGGAAAAGAGAGAGAGAGGGTATTGAATGAGAAAGAAACTCACCGATGGGATTATGACCTTTGCAGATTTGCTCCTTTCATTGTTGTTAATTCAGATATTGTGATGATTCTAAAACAAATGAGCTTGGAAATTCAATATCAAAGGAACACAAGTGAAATGAAAGACAAAATTGGAGTTTCTTGAAGATTGAAGAGCTGTTTCACATGTCTTAGGAAACTATTTGTAAAAGAAGGCATATAAGTTTTGAATTTCAATTAACTCAATATTAAATGAGATAACTAATTGAATGATTGATGATTAGTTTATGATGTCAAATTGATTTTCAAGAAAAGAGTTATCTTATAAGGATAAAGCTTCAATTTCAAAATAATTCTAAAGTGTTCACTTTGTTTTCATGAAAATGTTTTAACTTATGGGGATAAGGTCTTAACTTCAAAGATGTTTCGAAGTGTTTACCTTATTTTCATGAAAATGTTTTACCTTATGCGTATAACTATTAAAGGTTATGAGAATAAAGACTCAATCTCAAAGCTTTTACAAGGTTCAATTTTCAATTTCATGAAAAGAGATTGAGGTTATCCACATAACACAACTTGGGAATCATGTTCTCAAGTTTGTTCATATGGTTATCCTAACAAGGTAGGCACCTTATTCACATAAGGGAGTGAACAGTGAAGGCTAATTGTACTGTGCAGCCCGTTATTTACATAACTTAGGGAGGTTGTTCGCATAACGTATGTCACATAGCACTTGGACTCTTCTCAGATAAACAGGTTATCCACATAACCTATATTTCAGAGTACTTGAATTTTTCTCGGGTCAACAGGTTATCTACATAACTTAGAGAGGTTATCCGCATAACTTATGTTATAGAACTCATAAGTTCTTCTTCAGCAAAATGGGTTATCCACATAACCTTGGGAGGTTATCCTGATAACCTAAGTTTTACAAAAACTCAGTTTGAGAAAAACTTAACATTATCCTAATAATTGAGTGGGTTTTCATGAAAATGATTTTGAGCTAAAACTTAGTCATTTTGGATAGTACGTTATCCACATAACCTAGTTAGGTTATCAGTATAACAAAAGCTCTACGTTGAAAATAAAGGCAAACAGTTACCCATTATTCGCATAACCTGAGGAGGTTATCTGCATAACCTCTATTAAATGCATTTAATGCAGTAGGTGAATGGTTATTTTTCCAAAAGTAACTGCTAATCTTTGTTTCCAATAGATAGTTTTGCCCTAAAACTATAAATAGGACCTCATTTAAGTTGTTGAGTAATGAGAAAAATAATAAATACGCTAAAACTCTGCTGATTAAATTTCTGATTCATTCAAAACTTACCTACCCTCTGTTTAGCTCATTCATTGTATCTTTACTTTCATATCCACTCTTTTGATAGAGTTTTCATTTTGCATATATTTACACACTTGTAGATAGTGCTTAGTGTAAAAATATACTAAGGGAGATATTCTTACTCTTGAATGAGAAGACTGAGAGAGTTTATTTTAACTCAAGGTTTGGGCTGGTGTTGTACTGTGGTTATTGCAAGAACCCATTCAAATCTTGTAAGAGATAATAGAGAAATCTCAAGTGGTGGCTTGAGGACTGGACGTAGGTCAAGTGGTGTAGACCGAACCAGGATAAATCACTGAGTCTCCTTCTCATTGTTATTTATTTCTTGTACTATGTTTTTTAGTAAATGTTTAGTATCACCACTGTATTTCATTTTTGTAGAAAAATCTCAATCTTCCCAATTCACTCCGTTCTTGGGAAGTCAGCTAAACTAACAATTGTCATTAACACTAGACACCGGTCACCACCATCGTGGGATAACCTAATTGTAATAACCATTATTACATTATCTCGAACTTAGTCTTTAGCTAACCAAGTGTAATTGATGATGTGTGCAGAACTGGAAGGATCAAGACGGAGAAAAGACTAAAGTGGAGGCAGAGAAACCCCATGCTGCGGTGAGAAACAGGGCCGCCATGGCAAGTGGACTTGAATTTCAGTAAAATCTTTTAGGTTGAGAGCATCCACGCCGCAATGAGCTTATTGGCGCTATGACAAGCGTGAGATATTTTATTTAAATTAGAAACATTTTAGTCAGACAAAAGAAGAGGAAACAGAGAGAGTAACGAAGGAGCTGTGTTGGGCTTGAAAGATTTGACCTTTGGGAGTTTGGATTTTGGGTGGTAAGTGATCTCTACTGTTTCCTCTCCATTTTTCTTCGATTTTGAGTTGGATGTTTCGTGTATATATTGGGATTTCCATTTTTGGCCAAAATCCACCGATTAAAATGGATAAAATGGGATTAATTATGTGATTTGGTGGTTGTAATGCTTGGGTGTAAGTTTAAAAAGTGTTACACATGATTTGGGATAAACCCTAGCCTTGTATTGTATGTGGAAGCATGGAATCCAAAATGTGTGTGGTTGGTGAGAGTTTAAATAATCTTTAGAAGCTCAATGATACATGAAAGTGGTGTTAGAACCTTGGGCTAGGTCTATATAGTGGAATTGTGGCTTTTGGTTAAGTGATATGTTGTGTTAATTGAGGATTTTATGGTATTGTAGAGGTATTTGGTTGACTAGAGGAGTATAAGTATGTTGGATAGCACAAGAAGCTCGTGGAATCACGTGTGTGGTATTGACAACTAGAGGTAATCGGGTGTATATATTGTATGTTATTGTATATATGTGTATATATGCATATTTCCATTCATACCATGATATTGATATATGTGTGTATGGTTTTCCTATATATCATGGTATACGCATGGCTAGACATATAGTGGATGATGATTAGAGATAATGATGATGCAACATTACATGATGCATAGCATGACATTGAGAACATGATGATGATGATGATGACATGATGATATAGCATGAATATCACCATATGACATTGTGAGATATATGGTGATCGGGTGGTGATAATGATATGATATGATATGATGATATATAATAAGAGAGGATAAGGATGAGATCCCTATAGTTAAATCGCCTCTTATGGCCAGAAGGGAAAAGGCAGGCAGTGGACTGCACCTTCCCTAAATCGCAACAATTCGCGGTGGGAAAGGGAAAGGAGAACCATGATCCAAGCATTAGTGTTACCTTTGGTCAGGCACACTAAAGTGAGATGAGCTTGGCGATGTCCCAAAGTCAGTTTTCACCGATTGTTGAAAGGCAATCACCTGTACGAAATGTCCTATTATGACGCTAGCTGGTGGTTCTAGCTGTGTGCGAGAGAGACATGTATTCTATTTCATATTGCATTTATGGTATTATTGTATGAGTTATATATATATATATATATATGCGTGTGGTTGTCCCTGGTTACTGAAACATTGTCTTACACCCTATTTCCCATGAACTAACATTTCAGGTGAAGGTTCTGGCATTAGTCCAGAGAAGATGAAGGAAGCATAGTCACTCCGATATCGAGAATATTAAGTCACCGTAATGCATGTGTGTATTGTCTATGTATGTTATGCTAAGTAAGATAGTGTGTTTGTAATTGTCATGAGAATCCAGATGACTATAATGATGATGGTGGTATGATATGGATGCGATGATAATGAATGATATGGAATAATGTTGATCATGATGAGTTTGAATGGCGTGATGTGATGCATATATGGTTCAGGGTGTTGAGAGTCAAAAGGGTTGTGTGTGCACCGAAAAGGAGTTTTAGGGCCAAGTATGTGAGTTTTGGGCCTTATTGGTGTGGGTTAGGGCAAATAACCCATTATGTTAATTTGGGGTTCAAAGAGGTCCAATCTTAGAGGAGTGGTTTCTTTGAGGTGAAACTTCTTTAGACAAGTTGTTTAGGTCAATTTGAACCTGTATGCATAGTCCCTAAGTACCCATTTGCCCTTGATGGCAATTGGAGAGTGTGAGTGGTGACTTTTGGTCAAAAAGTGGTCAAAACGGTCAGGTATCTAAAATCTCTATATGGAAATGGATCAAGGTGAAATTAGTGTCTATGGATAGATTGAAATAATATTGACTTGTTGCAGTTGGAATTAAATCAATCGGACGTCAGAGTTTAAAGTTATACGCATTGAAAGTTCACCTCGAGACTTTGTAATTTTGCTGATATGGTATTAGCATGGGGCGTCGTGGCACCAGGGTCAGGTTGCGAGCCTAGACCCTCTATTTTGACAATATTGGAACCCAAGAGCATCGACACTGCGGTGGTACTATAGCGGCCACAGCCCTGCACTCTGTCTTGGTTGTTCTGGTGTTCTTGTGGTGTTTTTTGCTGCTCCGATGATTCAAAAGGTAAAGTTGAGGTGGTTTGGTTGTGTTTTTGTTAATTTTTAAAGTATTTGGTCAAGTTATTAGGTGTGTTTAAAGTAGGGTATGACACCAGCCACTGTCAATCATCACTACATAGCTACAACAACCTCCAATCGGACACTAGTCATTGGCAATATTCTCCTATAAGCATTGGTCACTATGTGGAAGCACATTTAAACCTCAAACAAATCTAAAGACTTTCATGGATCTGGACCATAGAATGGGTTGAATGAAGGAGGTAGCCAGTTTATGTAAAGGTGGTGAGTATTTTGATGATGAATCTAGATTGGATGGTGGTGTGGGTAAGAATGTAGAAGGAAGGAGGTGGTGCAATGCCTCCTTTGATGAAAGAAGAAGAATAAAGGAAGAAGTTGAAGGATCGAGAAAGGGGGGAGAGAGAGAGAAATGTGCCAACTCAATATAACTATAAACCAAATTAACAAAGCTTCTGATATCACATTTACTGTAATGCAAAAAACGTGTGGAAAAAAAGAAAAAAGAGGTCACTGCAGTAGACATAGAAAACATGTGAAGGCACAAGAAATTAAAGATTTGGAGCAAAGTAAATTTGAAAATATTCATATACAAAAATTAGAAAAAAAGCCTGTATTCAATATCATTTAGAAAGTATTTAATTTATTATAATATTATGCTTTTGGAAAAAAAAAATAGAAAAGTAAACTTTCCATTTTTTTATTACTAACTATTCGATCATTTTGAAAATTAAGGAATAAATATGGACTTTTTAAAATGGAAAGATCATTTAAAGTTCCACTTTTTTTTTTCAAAAAACTTCATTTTGGCCATAAAGTCCATAATTAAAATTTTCACAAAATTTTTAATTGACATTTTTGTGTGTACTTGGTCTACATTGTGATTACCTTACTTCAGCTGGAAGGTTTATTACGATCATCACTAATCGGGCTTTAGCTGGGTCCTTTAGCATTTTTTAACATGTATTGACAAATTTTAATAATTCCAATTGCTCTTTTTTATTTGTGTTTTTGTTAGTTTGGTCTTCCTATGTGATTATCCATATTACAAAATTCAAAAGTAACCTTGGCCTTTTGGTGTAATTGTTATCATACCTGGGTCCTTTTTTGTTATGATTTTTTTGGCCCTTTGTTATTTACAAAAATCAAAAGTAACCTTGGCCTTTTGGTGTAATTGTTATATTGTTTGTGTCTTTTTTTGTTATTATTTTTCTGGTCCTTTGTTGTTATTTTTACAATACATGTGGGGCAAGGAAGAAAAAAACAAATAAACAGAAACGCAATGGTGTCACCAGCATAGTGTTAGGAACAGTGCTCAAGGGTAATACTTTTATGGATTATATAGATATATGGATTACATAGAAGATTATTCCTGCTAACAATAAGAATTAATGTTTCTTGAGGTACTTAAGGCAAAGAATAAACCCTTTCTATTTAGGTTTACTCTACACACAAAAATTGGGAATTGAACCCTCGGTCACTTATGTTAGAGACAAGAGATCCTACCATTTATGCCAATATGAGTTGGTAAGACTCTAAAAATTTTACAAACTAGATTGTTAATTTTTACTCCTTTCGGTTTTAAATATAAGAAATGAATAACTATTTTACATAGACTAAGTATGCTGGTTAAAAACATTTAATTATTTTAAACATGTCCCAAATTGAAAAAGTTTTTTTGAAAATATCTTTAAATTAATGTATATACCACTGAATTTCTTGATCGCGATTCTGCAAGTAGACATAATCGATCACAATAATAAATAGTCTTCAGAGTATTCCCAAGGTCGAACCTAAGGGAGATAATAAATTTATCAGTTTAAACTTTTAATCCCAAAAGTAAATGATAATCAAATTGAAAATTCAAATTAAAAAGGAAAGAAATAGAAAACAAAACAAAATCTAAGTTTGATTTAGTTTTAGAAGTGTCAAAGGATTATGATTTACTTTATGAGATAACTAGATTTTATTTCTTAGTTAGACTCTGTATAATTATAATGACTGTTATTTCTAAAACATCTTAATTACCTCTCGATCAATTAGTCCTTATTTAATCAAAATTCAGTTCGCTCTCGCATAACTAAAATTCATAATTAAACCTTGAAAACTACGACGTATATCACCACAAATTCCTAATTCTATCTCTAGATTAATTATTCATGTTTATTTCTCTAAATCTAGGTTTACTCTTCACCTCTCAGTTCATAAAGTTTACTCATAAATTAGATTCTATGATAATCAAGTATAAAATCCACATGAACGAACAAAAGAGATAAATATAATAAAGAAACAAAATTAAATATAATTTTGAAGAACAACTCCACAGAGTCTTAACTAGAGAAAACAAATTCAATCTATCCCAATCAAGCTACATCTCCATCCCTGACTGGGAAATTTAACTACTCATAGAATTAAAAATCAATTCAAAACTAAAATTCCAAATCATAGTGAAAATAATAAGAAAACAAAGTTATATTAGAAAAGAATAAATCTATCTCTAATACTTCCTAGATCTTCTTGCTTTCTCTCTATAAGATTGCTTTCAGTTGCTCCCAAATGTGTTTGAACCATGCTTTCTAGCTTCTGAGTGCATTTCTGAATCTTCCCTTGTATTTCTACCATGTCTCCTTATATAAGAAAAGTCCAGAAGCCCATAAAAACCCAATAAATCACTAAAACACGTTAAAATTAAGTCTACCTCTCAAATGGAGCCGGTGTCGAGTCCATATTAATTTCCTTCACCAAGTGCCGGCTGAACGCGTCTTTCTTCTCAACTCATGAACTCACCTGGCGTCGACTCCTCTCTTCTCTTAATTGACCTGGCGCCGAGTCTGCTTGAGATGCTTCATTCTCCTCACCTCCTCAACCGTGGCCAGGTTAGGAAATTAGTGTGGACCGGGTGACTTCGTAATTCAACATTTTTCTCCTTCTTTTTGGCTCTACGTAACTCAAAAATTCCCATAAACATTTCTGTGATATAAATATACTCCAAGTTATGCAGAATCATGTCAAAAAGTATCAAATCATAAGATTCTGGGATGAAAATTGATACAACATGTGGGTGTTTTATAAGTATAAAATAGACACATCAGTTCTCTCTCAAAAGAAAATGTTAATTCACATTTAATAAAGAGTACAATTAGAAAAAATAAATGAATGCCGGGGAGGGGACAAACTGGGTTTATCCCTTACATTTTGGACTAATAAGTTCCTTATATTTAAGATCGAAGATAGTACTTTCTTTTCTTTTCATTTTCTTTTTCTATTTCATTCCTTTCTTTCCAAACAGTTTTATCCAACCAAACTAGCCTAGTACTCCTAATTTATTCAAAATTATGGATTTGTTTAAATTTTGGCTACAACATAATCTTAACCGGATCATAATATATAATTATTATTAAGATATATTACTTCTCTAATCCTTTTTACAAGAGAATTAGAGGAGTATTTTTTTTATCTTATTTATAAGAAATATAGTCTCATTATCTCGTGTATTTATTAGTTTATTCCAATTTTACATTTCCTTTATGAGGAATGGGTTAGTAATTGTTTTTCCTACAAATGGAATCCATTAAACATGTAGCATTAAAGTAGTTAAAATGTTGCAATACTAAATATGGCCATTTTTTGAAAAAAAAAAAAAGAAATTTGAATTTATAGCTTATTAATCACACTTAATTAATTCAACTATTTTTCTTAATATTGATGAACTAGTTGTTTGTCTCCTATAAAATGAAGTGGAGGGAGTATAATAGTAACTAACATATATCTATTAGTAATTCTAACGTTTGGCTTTAAATAACAATTAAAAAAAAAGTCCTTGAGTTTTTCCTGAAGACATGATTAATGCTGAATATAAGTTAAAGTTTAAGCAAATTTGGCAAAGGATACCAATTTATTTTTTCTTGAAAGATAATACTATGCATGTGTGGGGCGGGTCGGGGTAGGTTTTGCCCTAAATTGAAACCCGGCCCTAAAGTAATAATGGGTTGTGCCTTTTCCACTTGAAACTTGATGCAACTTATGTTGGCCCAATGACTAACATGTCTATCCAAGTTTATACCGGGTTGGACAAATTAGGTTAAACTATTTTTATATTTAAGAAATATTTAAGGGGGAATTATAATTTGGGATGGATAGAATGAATTAATTATAAAGAATGACCTTCGTTGACAAAAAGTGTTAAAATCTGAAATATTGAATAGTAAAATTGAAAAAATGAGTAGTAACATGTCTTATTTTATAATAAATTTATTATTTTTTGTTTTAAAATGTAATTTTTTCAATATTTAATGTGTTTTTTGAAATTAAAATATTCTTAAAATAATGAAAGCTTTTTGCATACCTATTAAAATAGGTGAGGAGTAGAGTATTAAATTTGACTATTAGTACTAATAGGCTTAGTGATTTTTACTATGATGCACATATACAACTACAGGTATCAGATATGACCCAATACAATATGTTTGATATGACAAATTTTAAAATTTTACGATATGGGTATGAGAAATATATATATATATAATTTATGTATATATTAAACAAAATGACGTACTAAAGATAAAAAATATGAAAAAATTTGAGTTTTAAATAAAGATTTTAGAAATAAGATAAAGATTTCTAAAATAAGAAATTAAAATTTGAGTTTTTTTATAATATTTTTAGTCATTTTAGGATTTTTAAAGGAGAAAAATAAAAAATACGCATATAATACATATCATGAAATATAATATATGTATCATATCTAATACGTATCAGATATAGATATATTTTTTTAAGTATTATCGGCAAGAAAATATTTTAATAATTTAGGGGAAAAACAGGATGGGCATAACGTTAATTAAGCTACCTTGTGTCTAAGCATACATAGCCTCTAGATTATTTGATTTAGTTCAAGTCTTGTGTAATAAGGAAATTTCTGCGAGAGTTTTATATCTATGTAGTGTGACTCATATTGATCCGAACTAGTCGAGACATCCAAAAATCAATTAATATAAAAGGTTAAAAAAGGGCTGGCAAATGGCGGGAACTCACAGAAAAGCAAGAAAGGCACTTTGGAAAGGGCGAAACACGGAAAAAAAAAAAAAAGAAAAGGTGTGAACCCAATGAAAAGCGAGGATGGAAATTGAAAAGGATAAAAAATTTAAAGCTGTGCAAAGAGGAGAAAGATCAACGTTGAAAATAGAAGAATGTGAAACAAGGATGTATAAAACCTTTATTTTGTTTTAACTCATATTTATATCCGTTAAATGGGCCTTCACGCGTTCGAATCACTAGCAACAGAAGACGACATTAAATGGTTTGGAATTTAATGAGCCGCCGTGTCAAACAAACCAAAATATATTAAAGGAAGATACAAGCAAGAGTTATGGGTAATGGGTTGACTAGTTACCATATTTTAGTTGACTTGCTGACTTTTTTTAAGAGTTGACTTGTTGACTTGTGCGGCATAAGAAGTTGCGTTAGTGAGCCTCTTACAGCATCCCTCATCAATAATAGCTAAAGTACCATACTACGCGTTTTTTTTTTTTTCTGACAATAGATATAACATAATACTAGGCTTCACCCTTTCATTTGTCACAATTCATTCCAATATGGTGACAACTACTCTCATTTCTTTTGTTCTGCTTTCATTCTTTTCCCATCTTCTCATTATCACCGCCCAGATTCACCGCTGTTTTAATGACAAAGGTTACTACCCAAACACAAGCATCTACCACACCAACCTCAATAGCATTCTTTTCAATCTCACTTCTGACGCAACAATCGACTATGGCTTCTACAATTCCTCCTATGGCCAAAACCCTGACAGAGTTTATGCCCTTGGCCTCTGCAGAGGAGACACTAACCCAGATTCTTGTCGTAGTTGCCTCAACAATGCCACAACCCTTCTCCCAAAGCAATGTCCAAATCAGAAGGAGGCATTTTCATACGATGAACTTTGCACTTTACAATACTCAAGTCGTTCAATGTTTGGGATATATCAGAACCCTGACTTTTCCATTTGTATGGCGAATCCTAATAATGAAACTGATGCAGACACGTACGAAGATGCGCTTGGTGTTCTATTCCCAAGTCTAACAAGCAAAGCTATAGCTGGTGACTCTCATCGTAAGATGGCTGTGGGATACGCAAAAACTCAGTTTGGAACTATTCATGGTCTTGTCCAGTGTTCGCCTGTTTTGTCTGAGCATGATTGCAAAAGCTGCTTGAGTAAAGCTGTGTCAGAAATACCAAATTGTTCGGAGACCAAAACTGGTGGTAGGATTATCAAACTGAGCTGCAATATTAGATATGAGCATTATGCCTTCTATGATTCTGCAAATGTTGATCCACTTCAAATACCTCTACCACCACCCCTTGCTTCGTCTCCCAATCCAACTTCCTCACAAGGTATCTTTCAACTCAAGCTTGTAAATCGATTATGGACTTCAAGTCTGACGTGCTCACGGTATCTCTGTCATTTATTATTGTTTGTGTGATATTGAAGGAACTGGCGTTTCACCAAAAGATTCATCTCCCTTGGAAGGTACCTACTCTTATCTAAGTAAATGGTCTAATATATATGCTTGTTCTTAAAATACATGTACTTAAAATTTCATTAGAGGAAATACATGTGCTTAAGAGAAAATTTACCTGCAGGCCATATTAGGCGTAGTTGCTAAACTAAAACTTTTTGCAAATTTGCCTTTGTGACTGTTTGTATCTAGTCAAGGAATTGTTAATGGATCAGCTCTCTGAGTGTGTTGAGCTTTTGCAGGAAAAAGCAGCAGATCAAGGACTGTTATTATCGTGGTTGTGTTTATTTGTGCCTTCATTCTTCTCATCCTAATCTTCATCTATTTTGCAATTCGGAAATGGAAGAAAACCATTGAAAGTAAGTCAAAATAATATTTTTGTCACGAATTTTGTTCTTTGGAAGCCACGTTGGTTCATGGTGAATGACAATGACGATAATAAACTCCTGGTAGTGGAGTGAAACAAAAATTTGAAAGGACTTTCCTTCTTTTTTTGAAAACACTTTTCTTTTTGAAACTATGGTTATAATTTAGATTAGTGAATTTCCTTTTCAGCAAAAACAAATACTAGAATTTTTTTAGAGAAAAAGACAATTTGGTACCCACAACTGGAAATATTCCCTTTCAAGGACCCAATTTAAAAATTCAGTAATCCTATAAATTAAATTCTCAACTTGAATTAACTGAATTTCCAATTGATACTGTTCATTTGTCAATATTTTTCTATACTCGTCCTAAAATGTCTTTTTCCCATTTTTTTATGTTAAAAACAGACAGCCTTTAGAATTATATAGACTTAATGTTTCATCTCATTTGAAGAACTAATTACTGAGTATGAATTTATTCTTAGCAGGGGTTGAAACAGAGGATGATGATGAAATTAAATCAATTGAGTCATTGCAATATGACTTTAACATCATCAAACTTGCTACAAATAACTTCTCTATTGTAAATAAGCTTGGACAAGGAGGATTTGGGTCAGTATACAGAGTAAGAAAACACTTTTACCTTGAGATAAAAATATATATAGTCATATTTTCTATATAGCTATCCAATTATAAATTACAAGTCTCAACTCCAACAATAAATGCAGGGTAGACTGCCTGATGGACAAGAAGTTGCTGTCAAAAGGTTGTCCATGGATTCTAGACAAGGAGATTTAGAATTTAAGAATGAAGTGTTGCTGGTGGCTAAACTTCAGCACCGTAATTTAGTAAGATTAGTTGGTTTCTGTTTAGAAAGAACAGAAAAACTACTTATCTATGAATTTCTTCCTAATAAAAGCCTTGATCACTTGTTATTTGGTAAGTCACAAGGGCTTTAGCTTAATTTCAATAATATCTTTATAACTTAAATTTCGTTGAATGAACATGTGATCAAATACATATTCTAGACATATATAATATTGCAGATCCAAACCATCATGGTCATTTAAATTGGGAAATGCGATATAAAATTATAAGAGGTATTGCTCGTGGTCTTCTTTACCTTCATGAGGATTCAAGATTTTGTGTTATTCATCGCTATCTCAAAGTAAGCAATATTCTCTTAGATGAAGAATTAAATCCCAAGATATCAGATTTTGGCATGGCAAGACTATTTGCTATAGATCAAACTCATGGCAATACTAATAGAATTGTTGGAACTTAGTAAGTATTTCATCATAACCACCAATAATTAAATTATTTAGTAACATTTTTGTCTAACTAAGCAAACTTATAATACCATGTAGTGGATATATAGCACCAGAATATGTAAGGCATGGACAAATGTCAGTAAAATCAGATGTCTTCAGTTTTGGTATGTTGATTCTAGAGATTGTGAGTGGCAGAAGGAACAATAGCATCTTTGATGGAGAGGATATACAAGGTCTATTAAGCTTTGTAAGTTCCTATCTTCTTTATACATCAAAATATCTTGTCTTCTTTCAAAATTATAGGATTATAAGATTTATTTATATACGATCATTAGCCAGCATGCAATTGCTGAAGTAACTTGGGACTGATATCGTTTACCATTGATGGGGAACTTCTTGCAGGCATGGAAAAATTGGAGGGAAGGAACAACCTTGAATATAGTTGATCCTGTATTAAACAATGATTCAAGAAATGAAATAATGAGATGCATCCACATTGGTTTACTCTGTGTTCAAGAAAAAGTAACAGACAGGCCAACCATGACTTCAGTTTCACTTATGCTGAATAACGGCTATTCTTTCTCTCTTCCGTCACCTTTGCGACCTCCATTTTTAATGAATGACAGCAGCTCATCTGAGATGCATATGAGGGATTACAGTTCAGAGGCAACAGGGTCAACTGAAGGAAGTGGTAACTCTGTTCAAGTATCAGCAAATGAGGCCTCAATTACTGAACTATACCCTCGCTAGATTTTGGTCATGAAGGGGTCAATCAAAAGCATTGATTTTAATTTGGAGATTGTTCAACGGAGCATAAAAGAAATCTTGAATTTTGCCAATCAAAAGATTGATTCACTTGTAACTTTGGCATTTTCCTACCGTTAAAATATCATTAATTGCTAAAATATTTGAAAGCATGGATAAAGTGGAATAAAAGGAATCCTTGAAACCATAAGTATCTATATACTTCTATTTTTATTCAGATTTTTATATGAGAATTTAGCAAGTGAAATCTTGTATCTTCTTATGTCCATAAAGTGTCACCTGGTGGAGGCCATAAAAAATTGCATTGTCTCCTTAGATCTTACCTAGTATTTGTGAAGTCATTATAAAATAATTAATTAGGTTCCAATGGTATTTGTTCTCTCTAAAAGAACCAAATAATTAAAACTTGAAAATTAAATAAGTTTCTCGGTGAGGTATTTTGATTAAATAGGAAAACCTTAATCTTAAAGAAAACCATTAAACCTATTTTAGAATTAATTTTTAGATTTGAATTTTTTAAAAAGAAAAAAAGCTGCCAAAAATATTTGCAAGTGTTAAAAAAGGGGGAATTGCATTAGCAGAGCATCTCCTCATCGTTTACAGCTTCTTCTCTTGCATTCCCCACCATTTGTAGCTTGCCTCCAGATCTGCTTCATGGCCTCATGCTCCAGCTTAGCTCGCCTCCATTTGACTCTCACGTCGAAGACCAAATAAGGGTTGTGGTCGCATTTTTTTTTGGGCAGATTTTGACATCTCCTCTCCTCTTCAAAATTTTTACTTCTTTTAGTTTTTACATATTACTCCTTTAGTTCAAAATATAAGTCTAATTTATCAAAAATACATTATTTTTTAATATTACTCCTATTTAATATATTGCATTTCAAGTCTATATGATTTTCATATCATTTGCTACCTCCATCGCATTTAATTGCTAACAAGGGTAGAATAAAAAAATATTTAATACTCTAAAAATTATCAAATGAGATTTATACTTTGATAAAATAAAAGACTTCTAAAATAAAATTTATATTTTAAACTGAAAAATGTATTTATTAATTTTTGTTGTTAATGTGATCTGGAGGGTTGCCTCGTTGTGTGCGCTGATTACTTGATAGGATCCTGTATGAAATTCCCCTTCCCAAGATGACTCGTTTCTGTGTAGATGTTAGCAGAAAGTGGCTCACAAAAATGCATAGTTACTTTGTTATCAATTTTTGCAGTACTTTATGAAGTTTGTTCCCAAAATGCCCGCGCATTTCTCAATGAAACAAAAAAAAAATTGGCATTTCAAAATAATGTTATTGATGCTCTGAGAATGATTCTGTTTTCTGAGTGAAACTTTCATGATTCATCTCAGTTATCTCTGGCTCTCCTATTTTTTTCTTTTAGCCTTTTCCTGATTGTAATGGCCATGAACTGGTCTGACACGGGGTGACTAACCCAAACCAGTCTTGTGCTAAGTTGTTTGAGTCATACTAGACCTCGATCGGATTAAAAAACCTAAGACATATCCAAGTCAAGCTTCGGGTTAGGTGTCAATTGGTTTGGCCTGGTCTATATGTAGCCCTAATGAAAACGTCAGGAATGTCCATAAAAAAAATATAATAATAATAACGAAAACATCAAGAAAGTAAACTTTATGCGATCTGCATCATAGATGACGCAAAAGGTCCCAATCTATCGTGAGAATGGAGTGGGCATTCAAGTTCCTGTGTCGTGAAGGGACGTTGTTGGCATCTCCATTTTATGGTGTCTCAAATTAACCAAATTAATTGGATAAAAATGCAAGACTATACTTGTATTATATGTTTCTAGTCCCATAAGTCCATTATGTTTCGCTCCACCTGTGGCTTCAACGACTTCACACTTCGGGAAAGTCTTCAACTCCACACAACGTCTGACTTTAAAGTTTATACAATTAAATCTGTCCCAAAAAAAAACCAATTTAGTTTTCTGAAAAGTTTAAAGACAAAAATTGGCTACAAAACCAAGTATTAAGACACCAAGCTCAAGGCTAAGTGCGTATATAAAAGAGACTTTTGCTTATGTATCTCCAATATAGCCACGTTTTAAGATGTATAATTCAAAAAACTTGACTAGTTTGGTTGGTTTCATGATATAAACGTGATTTTGCAGTTTTTGAGGCAAAGCTACTCTCATATTACTTTGATTAAAACTGCGTGCTGATCAAAACTAATTAGAAACCAAACGCGGTAAATAAAATTGGAATATTTAGGGCTTTATGCGTTATGCATCACGCATGCGTAGTGGGCATTTAAATTCCTATGTGGTAATGGACATCGTGGCAGATAATGAGTGATATGCCACTTAACAAATCAACCCAATTAAATTACGAAAAAATGCAGGAGATGATTATGAGTAATGAGATGACGTGTTAAACTCGTATTCCTAGACATGTTCGAATCTTTTCCTTGCCTCGTTGACTTGTGTACTATAAAGAAGCTGAGGACTAAGCCTTACTGCATCCTAAGCATCACCCTTTCAATTGTCACATTTCATTCCAATGATGAAAATGTCTATCATTTCTCTAGCTATGCTTTCATTCCTTTCTCAGCTTCTCATTCTCACGGCCCAGCCTGACTTCGTTTATTACAACTGTTCCATTGGCAATCAAACCTACACAAGCAGAAGTGCCTATCGCACCAACCTCAAGATCCTTCTCGCGAATTTCACTTCCAACACAAAAATTGACTATGGCTTCTACAATTTCACCCATGGTAAAGACCCTGACCGAGTTAACGCACTAGGACTGTGCAGAGGAGATGTGAAGCCAGATTCATGCCGTAGTTGCCTCAACAATGCCACAATCCTTCTCCCAAAGGTTTGTCCAAATCAGAAGGAGGCATTTGCATACTATGACTTTTGCATTTTTCGATACTCAAATCGTCCAATCTTTGGGATATACCAAGACCCTGAATTTTTCCACCCTCTTAACAACCCACAAGATGCCGCAGATCCAAAAAAGTACACAATTGCACTTGGTAGACTACTACAAAGCCTAAAACGCAAAGCTGCAGCTGGTGACTCCCGTCGTAAGGTGGCTGTGGGAAACTTAACGGCTGATCCGTCTGAAACTGCATATGGTCTTGCTCAGTGTACGCCTGATTTGTCAAGGAAAGATTGCGCTAGCTGCTTGGCGAAGGCTATCACAAATATCCCAGGTTGTTGTCAGAACAAGATTGGTGGTAGGGTTATCAAACTGAGTTGCAATCTTCGTTTTGAGAACGTCCATTTCTTTGGTTCTATGGTTTAAAAACCAAAATAAAGTGGAACCTAGCCCATGAATATGTTTTCAATAAAGTGCTTATTGTTGGAAAATCTAAATTCAAATAATGAGTTTGTCAAAGTTACTGTATTAATAAATCTTAAGTGTTTCTAGATTTATTTTTGTACTATGTAGTGCTTTTTGAATACTATGTCACTCATCTAAAATTATGCGTCATGCATGTATGGTTTTTAGTAAACTATACTAAATAGGAGGTAGTTTGAAGTGTCATATAAAATTAAAATAAATAAGCTAAGAGGCTTGTGTTTTTTTAAGTGTGGAGAAAAAGTGGAGTTTGAAGTGTGGACTTGTATAAAGGTTATGGAAAATAAGTATATTTTGCAATCTCCATCTTCCTCAAAGTGTCTCCATTTCCTTTTTCCAACACTTATTACTTATATTTGTAGTAGCTTTTCGATGTTTTCCCCCCTTGTTATCAGTTTTTCTTTTTTCCTTAATGTCTCTTTTTATAAACTATAAGTGCAGTCTTCCTCTACTATGAGTGACCAAAAACTAATTTAATTAAATTGTACTTGTACCACTTCATCTACATTGGATGGAAACGAGGATATATATTTTAGATGTAGTTTTATCATCCTATGCCTTTCTGGACGTGGAAATATTGCACATCATGAGTATATGAAGACTTAGGTTATCGGCTGCAAAATTATAAGATCCATTAATTACTTGTCTTTTTTTACCCTCGTCAATTCAAGATTATATAATATTTATTGTGATATCAATGCAAACAATATTATTAGATCGCGTGATTGGTACCTTGATCTGACCCCAAAAATTTACACACACACACACACATATATATGTATATAATGTTCATGCAGAGTTTAAAATTAACGAGTGTGTGGTAGAGAAGCATTGATGGAAGATAACCAGAGGCAAGCGATCAATGATGAGGAAAAAGTATACATACTTCAATGAACTTTCTCTGCCAATAATTTGATCGAAATTCTATAAATTATTAGGGCAGGATTTGTTAATCATATGGCATGCAGGTGTAACACCTAGAATCTATATACCAAAATAAGATTAATATAATAAAAATAACCTTCTAATAACATCAATAGATGAAAGCCAATAACCCAATATTATTCTAGCAATGTATATTGAACAAAAACAAACTAAAAGAAATCTTCTTGGGGTACTGAGGGTAAATGTCTCCCATAATTAGATTTACTTATGCATAAAGATTGATAATTAAAATCCTAATCGCTTATTTAAAAGATAAGAATACTTATTACTCACACAAATATGCACTACTACAAAATAACCATTTTATGACTTTTATTTACATCTATTAAAATAAAAATAGACATAAAAAATTGATGGGTGGCATTTTTGTAAATAAATATATAATATGTAAGTTTTTTACTGCTATTTTTAAATAACAACATAGTTGATTAAGTTTTTTTATGGCTGTTATTTGAATAACAGCCATATAAGAGACATTGTTTATTTACTTTTATTTTTAAGAATTAGGCTTTAAATGGCTGTTTTTTTCCATAATTAATCAAGTTTTCTATGACTGTTATTAAAAAAAAAACTATGGAAAAGATATTGTTTACTTGCCTTTTTTGTCCTTTCGAAATTATAAAAAAGAAAACTCAAATTTTCCACAACTGATTTTCAAAAAATAATCAAAATTGGTGGAGCTTTCTAGGGTTGTTTGTTGAGTAACAGTTGTAGAAAATGTGATATTTATTTGCGTTTTTAAATTAAAAAATATTTTTAGCTTATAAAATTAAAGAATTCAAGATTTTAAAATAAAGATTGTATATTGACTTTTTTTCTCAAAATTAAGATTGTATACTTATTTTCATTTTTAAATTAAAAAGAATATTTTTATTTTTAAATTGGAAAAAAATTAAAGGCTTCTATGGATTTTTTTTATTTTTCAGAAAATAGCCGTAGAAAGATTAATTATTTGATTTTATAAATTCAAAATATTTTATTTAAATTGAAAACAGCCATATATTATTTACAATTATATATTACAAATTATAAACCGGGCTTCCCTTCCCCTCCCGTCGATCTCGAAGTCTAAATCCAAACCCAATAGTTCTTCTCCTCTCCACCTCGATGAAGCCCATCCTCTACAGGTGGCTCCAGTCGACCTCCTCTTCCAGTCGTTGTTATATCCCTTTCATTAGTTGCAGATAATCTTGCGGAGGCAAATCACAGAGCAAACACGAAGTCAATGGGGAACAAGTTTGCAGTCGCGGTCTCGCAGGAGGGAACTCGAACTAAAGTCACAGATTCGCAGGAAAGACATCATTCTCGCTAATATTGGAGTTGAACGACGATGCCGTGACCCAGCCAACAGACACCATGGACAGCTTCGAAAAAAGTCTCAGACTTTGGTGCCCTAACGCCTTCACACTCAATTGTTTATTCGCATACTTAGAAATTTGTTTCCTCTTACACTTCTCTCTTGTTTTCCTCTCTTTGCTGACTTTTGCTTCTAGTTTTTTGGCTCGATGCTCTGTAGTTCTTTCTTTACTGCATCCTTCTGAAGAAGATTACATACTTCACTTCCTAGAAGTCTTACTGACATTTGTTAATATAAATGCCCAATAGTTAGGAATTGTTTCTGTTAAAAAATTATTTGATATATCCAAATAAACCAAATTCTGTTCTTCACCTGAGAAAGTGTTGTGTGATAATCTCAGATCAGTTACGTTTGTGGACATATATATATGTGGGAGGTCTCCTGTACAATTATGGTAGGCTAGATTTATATATGTTGAGGTCAAGGTTTATTTTGATAAGTCCCCTGTAATTGAATTGTTAGACAAAGAGGATTTATTCAAAAACTTGAGCAATCACTGTCTGGCCTGGTCCAAGCATTACTATATCCGTTATGAATGGCTTGGTGTATTCAGCATTAGCTTCCACGATTGTTGATTTTTGATTAGAAATGGCAAAGAAGTTCTCCGTGTTTAACCCCACATTGATTAGTCTTAACAAATAGGTCCTCCCAGCAATCACATCAATTTTATGGACATTTGAAATATCGAGAGATAAACACCTGTGAAAGAAAAGGTAAGGGGAGACAGAAACTTTAAAGTACAAGCAGTTATGAGTTATGATAGATTATATTAGAAGACCAGTGATTCATATGCAGGCTTATTTATATTAGGTTAAAGTTATGGATCAGCTATTAGATAATTGAAAGCAGTCTAAATAACAGCATATCATCGTTGTCATCATAATTAAATTTTAGTTGTATTATTTGCTAACTCATATGAATTGGTATGTGGACTTGTAAAAAGATTATGAAATAATATGAGTATTTTGCAATCTCCCTCTTCCTACTATATCATTTTGAGGATAGTACTGAATATCTATCTCCAAAGTATATGTATCCTTTTTCTTCTTTTCAACAAAATGGTATCAAAGCTTGGCTGCAAGAGCTTTGGTGAAAGAAGAGGAGAGGGCTGTTTGCATGTGTTTGATATATATATATATATGTGTGTGTGTGTGTATTAAGATTTGTAGAAATGAGAGCCTGTGTTTAGAGTGTAGCTCGTGAAGAGTCAAAGATCACAATGTGTTGTGAGAGGTTGCGAACATAAAACCAAGAAAACAGTAATTTAATTTTCTTGCAGAAAATTCTAAGGACCAAAAACTGGAGAGAATTTTCATGAAAATTTTGTAGAAAATTATTGGGAAAATGATACTTAAGGACCAAAATTTTAAATTAATATCATTTAGGAACCCAAAAATTCTAAAATAACAAAAAGGGCCCATTGTCCTATACTTAACAAAATTTGATTATTAAATTGCTTAAATATTCTTTTTAGAATGTCAATGTCAAATGATTGAAGAAGAGTGTTAAAACCTAAGTGTAAAAATGTTAAATTTTCAAAGTTGAATATCAAATAATATGGGTTTATAATTGTAATTGGTGAGTGAAATTTCATTTTTAAGTTTAAAATAAGAGAGCATTAGTTTCAAACCCTGGAATAACATTGTCAAATGGCTTATGAGGAGTGTCAAAAATTGAGAGTAAGACTTCTAATTGACACTCGTTTTCAGTGATTTGAAACTTAAATTTCATGATTTGACATTAGTCTCTAGCCATTTTATACTAAACAATAGTTTACGCTCATTGAATTAGAAGTCTCACTTGCAATTTTTTATACTTTTCATTAGCCATTTGAGACTATCATTCCAGGATTTGACAATAATCTTTTCTCATTTCACACCAATGAATGAAATTTCAATCATTAATTACATTTATCCACCCATATTATTTAACATTCAACTTCAAAAATTTAACACTCTAGCACCTACGTTTTAATACTTTTCTTCAGTCATTTGATATTGTCATTCCAAAAAAAGGTAGTTAGGTAATCTAATAATCAAATTTTTTAAGTTTAGGACCATGGGTCTTTTTTGTCATTTTAGAATCTTTGAGTTCCTAAGTAATATTAATTCAAAGTTTTAGTCTCTATGTGTCATTCTACCAAAATTGTCTGAGAGATTTCTCGTAGAATTTTCTAGCTGAAAAAAAATAGTGAGAAAATTCCATTAGAAATATGTAGGAAAAATTGAGAGAATTGTTGCATGATCTTACAGGAAATTATTGCCACTCAAGAATTCAATCAACGAAAAAATCTGAGAGAGTAAGAAAAAAGGAAAAACAAAATATGGGCGAAATAATCTAAACAAGCTTGTCACAGTAAAAGAGTCCATGAGAATTTTTCACAGCTACTTAGCCATGAGAAGTTTGTTGAGTACTTCGAATTTTTCAACAACATTCACTTTTCTTATGATATATATATAGCCGAGAGAACTTATTACAATCCTCTGTGCCATGAGAAACATGCTTGGTGTGAAAAATAGAGCACCAACCAAGCATGTCTTTCATGGCCTTTTGGGCCATGGGAACGCTTCTTTATATTGAATAATTCAACATGAAGTACATTTCTCATGGACCCCATAGTCGTGAGAATTTCTCGTGGCATTTTGAGAAGGTTGCTTGAGGTTGAGTAATTCAACATCAAACATGTTTCTCATGGCCCTGTAGTGATGAGAAATTCTCATGATCCTAGTGCCGTGAGAAACATGATTTAATTTGTGTTAAATTTATCAACGTTTTTTGATATTTCTCATGACTTATGGGGCATCATATAGTAAAGCCAGAGTAAAGACGGAATGCCTCTTTGACTGCCCCAGATAGCTGAAATCGATCGGCCATGAATGAGTTCCATCATATTTCCTCCAGGGAATCGAATGCTTATTGGAGTGATTCTCCCCCGAGTTCATGTATGAAGTCACTCATGACTTGTATTGTAGTCGTAGTCTTGTGGTTGGCTTTGGTTCGACTCAAACTTCTGTCATGTCTAATTTGTGAGAATCCCGGCCCTCACGAAAACTAGGCTGTGAGTTTTGAAAAATTAAAATTAAATTTGCTAATGGTTGTGTGCTAGGATTCAAACCTTAGTGATTTTAGAAACGCTTGCTTACCAGTGAGGCAATTAATTACCTAATGATCCATGAGAAGATTTCTCATGCATCACTTCCATGCGGAAAAAGTAGATTTTCTCAGAGTATGTGAGAAAGGTTCTCACAGAACATTTCAGTTAGAAAGATATTGTCCAATTTATTTTCTCACTCTCTTGACAATGCTTATAAGTTCTGGCCATGGGAAACGTTTCTCATAGGTCAGGATCTATGAGAAATATTTTCTTATGGCTTTTGGCCATAAGATTTTATTTCCTATGAATTATTTTCTGTCAGATGATTGTTTGTGAGAAAATCTGTAAGAAATCATTTTCTCACGCATTTGTGGCCAATTTCTCACAAATTTGGTCCTCGGGAAATTCATTGTTTTGGTGTAATCTCGTTATTGAATATCTTAGAAGTGCATTTTGTAAATGAATATCGTAGAGATGCATTCTGTTTCTGAAGCTACATATTGTAAAAGGAGAAGATCTTGCTAAGAATTGCCATTTTAATTCGTTGACCGCCATCAGGGTCGTCATTCCTCACTAACTAGCAAACGCATCCTTTCCATCACATCAAGCCAAGATATCAATATCTCTTTCCCTTGCTTCTCAATATATATATATATATACATCTTTCCCTTACTGGATCCATGGGTCCACTGGCCATCGGGGCTCTGAGTTGGGAAATTGCCATCGCTTCACCTCCAACTCACTAAGTTAAGCTCAATTTTCTCCACGAATTGCTGGACTCTGTCCTAGCCATTGCCATTCCACATCATCAAGGGGATGGGCTGACGGTGCCCTGCTTTCAGTTCCTCCCAAAGGTGCCTGCACCTCCTAGTTGGGTCGTCTTAGGCCCAATAACAGTTGTTAAAACATATATCATCAACCAAATAAATGGTAGTTATATTGTGTTGAAATGTACTTAATTTTAGTTAAGTAATATCTTAAATTTGAGTTTTATAGATAAAAAAATTACATTGAAAAAGTTATTTCTATTTAGTTCATACCAAACAATACTAAAATCCGAAATAATTAGTAATACCAGATATACCAAATAGATGTTAAAACAAAACACATATCTCAACCATGATAAAAATACAACCGTATTGCAAAGGAGCATGTCTCCTGCCACATTGGATCTGCCTCTTATAAACTTCACAAAGGACTTATATTTTGTGAAAAAAGTGCTTGTATTTTGTGTAAAAAAGTCTTTCCAAAGGCAAAGTTCGACTTACAGGTGACATTCGAAAAGAAACATAGAAAAATTCTTTTATTCATATTATCCGTTAGTCGAGACTATCCTAAATTAACTTGATAGAGTTGACCATGATTTTGTATAAATTATAGTTAAAAGGCTGTTTTGATTGCCTTGGCTCTAATGTGTCTCCGAGACCCAATTCAGTTTTTTTTTTCACAAAAAGAAAAATACTGTCGTAATCACCATTTATAATAACAGTTCTTTTTTTTTTTTTTTAAATCATGTTTACAGTAACAGTTGTTAAAATATACTTCCTCTAATTTAAAATATAAGGTGTTTCAATTATATCACTCATCTTAAAAAAAAAACTTATTACATTCTTAAACTTATAAAAAAAAACTTCAACATTGCATTTTTACTATTATTAATTACTAATAACTAAAATTATTTCCATTCATTTTTGTTATAGGTTATGGGATTGATTATAAATGAATAAAGGTAAAAAAGTCAAATAAATTAAAGATATTTTGAAGAAATTTTTTTTTTATTTGCCACTTTCAAGATCTGTGATAACATTAATTATTATTTTTTTAATTATATCATTATCTATTCTTTTAAAAATTAAAAATAACATTAATTGTTCTTTTTTATTTATCTATTTATTAAAAGATATTTTAGGAAATTTAAAATAAATTTTGATATATTAATTATATTTCTTAATCTATATGTTAAATCCTTAAACCACACCTTAAAAAAAAGAAAGAAAGAAATGGACGTAGTATGTATCTGATCCTTAAATCAACATTCCAATGCAATCAAATACTTTCTCTGATCCTTTTTATTGGTCACGTTTTAAAAAATTTTGGTGGTCCTATATATAAGTTACATTCTATAAACTTTTGAAGTATTAATTACTTTATTTAAAAAATACTCTTATTTAATTATGAGAGAGAAAATAAATTATTTAAATTTGTAAAATTTATTAGGAAATAAAAATAAAAATTATATTATTTTTAATATAATTTTAATAATATAATAATTTTTTTTATAATGAGATAATTAAAAATAATTTATATTAGGTAGAGTAATTGTTGAAAGCAGAGGAAGTGTTGAAATTTCCCTCTCGTACGCGTGGTCTCAACGAATTCACTTTCCAATAGTCTTCAACAACTTGACATGTGACTTTAAAGTTTAAACAACGAAATCTGCCAAAAAAAATTTTCTGAAAAGTGAAAAGTCTAAAGATCAAATTGGCCCGATCGGAGAAAGTTGCGGAGAAAACGACAAAAAATGAAAAATTTACAGCTTTATGCAATCAGCATAATTTTTTGGGAAAAAGACATTTAAGGATTCCTATATGAAAATAATCCCTTTCAAGGACCCAGTTTAAAAATTCAGTACTCCTATAAACTGAATTTCCAACTCAAATTAACTGAATTCAGTACTGGTACTGTTCATTTATCAATATTTCTGTATGGAGATCCTAAACTGTTTTTTTCCCTAATTTTCTTTTTTGGGAGGAGCATCAGTATGATGTATGACGTAAAAACGTCCCAGTCTACGATGTGAATGGAGACCACGCAAGCGTACAGGACAATTAAATTTAAATTCATAGTCGTAGTGAAGTTGTTGGCACAAAACGAGATGCCGTGTCAAATTCACGAAATCAAAGGACGAAAATGCAAGGGTAATGAGTAATGGGAATGCTCCATTTCTTTCTTTTTTTTATCGAGGGCTGCCTACTTGACCAATGGCAAGACTTGTATTCCTAGAAAGTATACGTGTCTTTTTGTTGACTTGTTGACTTGTGTAATATAAAGAAGTTAAGGATATTATTATTGTATTCATAAGCCTTCTTGCATTGCTCATCAACTGTACCCAAAATTGCATCCTAAGCTTTTCACTCTTCCATTGGTCACAATTCTTTCCAATGATGTCAAAGACTATCATTTCCTTGGCTCTGCTTTCATGCTTTTCTCATCTTCTCATTCTCACCGCCAAGGCTGACTTCGTTTATTACAATTGTTCCATTGGCAAAGGAACCTACACAAACACAAGTTCCTATCACAGCAACCTCATTACCCTTCTTTCTCATTTCACTTCTGACACAAAAATTGACTATGGCTTCTACAATTCCTCTTACGGCCAAAACCCTGACACAGCTAACGCACTTGGTCTGTGCAGAGGGGATGTGAACCCAGATTCTTGCCGTACTTGCCTCAACAATGCCACAGCTCTTCTCCCAAAGCTATGTCCAAATCAGAAGGAGGCGTTTGGATACTCTGACTTTTGCACCTTTCAAAACTCAAATCGTTCAATTTTTGGCATATACCAAGACCCAGAATTTTTCTACGCCTTTAATAACCCAGAAAAAGCAGCAGATGCAGAAAAGTATACAATTGCTCTTAATGGTCTAATGCAAAGTCTAAAAAGCAAAGCTGCAGCTGGTGACTCGCGTCGTAAGCTGGCTGTGGGAAACGCAACAGCTGATCAGTCTCAAACTGTATATGGTCTTGCTCAATGCACGCCTGATTTGTCTGAGAAAGATTGCGACTCTTGCTTGGTTAAGGCTATCTCGAATATCCCAGGTTGTTGTGAGAATAAGATCGGTGGTAGGGTTATCAAACTGAGCTGCAATCTTCGTTTTGAGAAGGTCCAATTCTATAATCCTACAGCTGTTGATCCCATATTATCTTCTCCACCTTCTGCTCCGTCTAGCAATGCAACTTCCTCACCAGGTATGTTTCTCTCAACTAAAGCTTATGTATATGGTGTTCACTTAAAAAAAAATTGATATAAACAATCTTCCCTATGAAATTGCCTTTTAGTAATTGATGACACAAAAATATTTTGGTTGTATCACGGGAGTTGCTGACTCACCTAAAGCTTCAAGCCTTCAACCTCCTCAAAGGGTACCAACTCTTTGTAAGTAATATATAAGGTTTCATTTTTTTTTCGCATACACGTCAATTTTTGTTAAAGAAAATGATTTAGGAGAAATTTTTTCAGTAAGCCCCATCAATATATATATATATATATAATAAAATACATAACAATTTGTATTATTTTTAAGTTTTAAATAATGCTTATATTTTGAATAACACTCCCCTCTGAAATTTGCTTACATTTGAAATAAGAGGAAGTAAATTGCAAAATTAAACTGTATCAATTTTGTTTTGGTTGTCTATATCTGGTCAATAATGAATATGTTAATCAACTCTTTGAGAGTGTTTGGCTTTTGCACGAAAGCTCAAAGTTACAATAAAAGTAATCTTCTATATATAGAGGTGTAATAATCTCTATGACATTTATGACATTGTCTATTAAATTATTAATTATTGTTATTATTTATTAATAATAGATAACTTTTTTTTATGCATAACAGGAGTTGCTGAGTCACCAAAAGCTTCATCTTCCTTAGAAGGTGCAATTACACACACGTCAAATTTCGCTAAAACGAAAATGGTTTAGCAGAAAATTTATCTGCTGGCTAATATTACATATTGAGTACTTTTTGTGGCTGTCTTTATGTGTGGCCAACGAATATGTTGATCATCACTCTCTGAGCGTTTTTTTTTTTTTGCAGGAAATAGCAACAGAACATCGAGAATTGTCGTCATCGTGGCTGTGCTGATCGGTGCCTTTATCACACTTTACTAACACTATTATCACAAGGTTTCTATCTAAAAGAATAAAAGAAAAAGCTACTGGCTTATATATATACATATATATATATATATAAGTACTTGATTATTTAATTAGTATTCGATAATTAGTAGCAGCTTTATTTTTCCTCTGTTGTTGTCGGGTTTTGACTCTTTCTCTTTTCGTTTTTTGTTTCTTGTGTGCAATCATGATATTTCTCGCTCAATGAGGAGTATTTATAAAAATTTTGAAACTGTCATTCCCTTTTTCTAAAAAGGAATTAATTTGAATTGCATTAGTAGATAAAAACCTTTTAATATCTGCATTTTAGATCAGGTTAAAAATAATTGATTTACAAAATATGACCAATGACTAATTAGGAGTTGAGTTTAGATGCTGGTGATGGTACCACCAAACTCAAGCTATGAGGAGATATTATTCTATACTCCCTCCCTCTGGTCATAAATATAGATATTTTCATTTATCCTAAATATATGATATTTTTAAAATATGATATAGTATTTATTATATGTTATAAAAAATATTTCTATTTAATTTATTATAAAAAGCTTTAGAAAATAAAGCCCACCTACTCTTTTATAGCACCCGCAATATTGTAAAGATAATTTTGAGAAAGATGTTGTGATTTTAGAAATTAATATTATTGACTAATTTTAACTCATTATTACTGTAATTCATGTGATTTAACTAAAATTATCTTATATTAGAAGATTAGGAGGAGTAGATTGTGGCTGTGATTAATACAAACATTGAAATTGTATGAGAGCAACATTACTTTCCTGTGCTCTCCATTTACTTCATCTCATATATAAGCTCTTTAAATTTAATATTTGGTAAAAAATTATTAAAATATAAATGTGAAGAAAAATAATTAAATTTCAAATGCTATGAATAATTCAGATGTGAGTCACGCATAAGAGACGTGGCGCCCCACTCTCTGTCTCTCTCTTTTTCTTGGGAAATAATATTTGAGGACTAAAATTTTCAATTAATTCTATTTTAGGATCAAAAGATTCAAAAATACTAAAAAAGGACTATAGTCTCAAATTAATTAAAAATGTAAATATGAAATGACCTAAATACCCAAGTAAAAAGGCTTTACACTCATCATTTACTTTTTATTACTTTTTTTTCATAAATTGGACACTGAACATCCCCAATTTTACACTGAATACATTATGAAATATGAGTGTAAAATTAAGAAAATTTAGTGTTAAATTTATGAAAAAGAGTAGTAAAAAACATATGTTAAGTAATAAAAAATGGAAGTTTAGCATAAAATTCTGAGATTTATCCAGTGTAAAATCGTGGGTTTTCAGTGTCAAATAGTGAAACATGAATAGTAAAACGCAGAAAATGAGTGTAAAATTCTGAGAGTTGAATTTTTTATTGTGTCAAGTGTAAAATCGGGAAAGTTTAGTGTTAAATTTTAGAAGAAGAGTAGTAAAAAGCAGATGTTGAATGTAAAATATTTTAACAAGAGTGTTTAGGTCATTTCCTATTTAAAATTTTGATCAATTTGAGACCATTGTCCTTTCCTGGTATTTTCAAATTTTTTTAATTCTAAAATAGGATTAATTGAAAGTTTTGGTCCTTAAATTTTATTTTCCGTTTTTTCTTTTTACTAAAACAAACAAGGGTTCAGTAAAGCCACTCATAGTATGCGTGCATTACGCCACGCACTTAATCCCATTCCCCATTAGTGGAATCCTTTCTTTGATTTTTTGACTTGTATGGCGTAGACATTCTTTTTTTTTGCCACTTAGACATTCTTTTTTTTTTTGGCCACGCCGCTTAGACATTCAGACTATGCATTTATTAGATATATATTTTTTATTATATAAAATTTCAAAAATAACTTATATTGCATTTGTAAACTATATTTTACTTAATTATAAAACATACGTACCATATTTTGAGATACGCTAAATATATCTTCCAAAAGGACTTATTAGAAGAAACCAAGAAACAGAGGGGGGGTACGCACTGCATTGTGTCCTCCGACAGTTTGATATTATTTATGCTCTCTCTAATATCAAATGTAGAAAGAGAATGTAATTAGAACAAATTGAATAATATATTAATAAAAGGAAGAAAACATGTATTGAAATAATAAAAAATTTTAATTTAAACTATTTATATTAGACAAACTTTAAATGACATGACATCTCAAGAGTATTTAACACTTTTTTAGAAGGCCACAAGTGGGATCGGTGGCGAGCTACGTACAATTTAGGGGGGTCAATTGCCATCTCTCGACATGACATGAGAAAATTATAAGTTACAGTCCTAAATTTTAGTATTTTAACCCTATTAAATCTAATATTTTAATTTCACTAAATTTAAGTTTTGAATATATTTAGATTCAAATTTTTTTATAGTACAAGGTTAAAAATTTTTGTGAGAATTTTATTAAACCCAATAAAATATAAAGTTGAAGTTATCTGTAAGAGAAGGGTTCAATAATTTTTACAAAAAATATTATTTTATTTTTCTAAAATTCAAATTAATAAGAAAGAAAAGTTGAGAGATTATCGGACTAAATCTCATCCAAATTAGAATGCCTCCACTGCCTCAGGTCTTAGATCCGCTGGTGGGGATAAAAACCATGGTTATTTCTAATCCCAGCCAGGACACTAAAATTACTTGTGTGGCATGACTCCACCATATACATATATGTGTGTAACTAAAAAATCAGAAAATTTATTGAGATAAAATATATAATTTAATTTATATCTAACAACGAAAGTTATGGTAGAAAAATTTTAATGATACAATTTTAAGTTTTAAGATCATTTCAAAAAATACATCGTGGCTGTGAGAAAAAATAGAAAGGTTGAAATTAAGTGTAATTATGAACTATGAAATCAACAAAATTTACAATTTATAATCTGCGAAATGCAAGAGGTGAAACTGAGTACGGAACGGAGCAAGTTGTGAAAGAAACCGTAAAAAATGAAAATAATAGGGCTTCCTCATAAGACATAAAACGTCCCCATCTTCGTTGTACGGATCACATTTTGACTGGAGCTACCCACAGCGCATTTGGTCGTTAAAATTCATTGTCGTATAATGACATTCTTGGAATTTTATGACACGAAGGAGTGTCGAACTAGCCAAGAATGATTCAGATTGGCGGGGGAAAAAAGATTCAAGACTTGCAAGGCTTGTGTGCATAGACCAAATGTTCGTGCAAGACTTGCATCCCGAGACCTGTTCGTATCTTTCTGTTGCCTTGTTGACTAGTATGACATAAAGTCTTCTCTATACTTCTATCTTCTTCCTCATGTCTGTCCAAAGGTGCATGCCACTTTAGTTCTCTAAAAGACAAAATTGGCCTAAAAACCAAAGTATATAGACCAAAATAAATTTGACATTTTTAATTTTGAATAGTTAACTATATTTTTCAAATTAAACTAAAAAATTGTATTTTAATGTTTTTGAAATAGAAATAATTTTAAAAATGTCAAATATATTTATATATATTCAGCCAATTTAAATTTATTACACCCTTACGGCAACACAACACAAAGGTTAGGTGTTGTCACTGCTGTTGCTGCAGAAAAGTAAAGAAACCTGGTTCCAGAGAAATGAAAATTCAGGCTCCATCCATTCAGCATTCACCATTGAGTATGAAGTAAAACGTCCCAATCTATACTGTGAATGGACACCACGCAGCTTTAATGGGCATATAAATTCCAATCTCATGCAAGACATTGTTGGCATCTAGTGAAGTGCCGTGTGAAATCAAGCAAATTAAAGAGGGAAAAGAAAGCAAGACCTGTATTCGAGGACATATTTCTATATTTTCCTTGACTTGTTTAATTATTTGTGCATTATAAAGATTCACGACTTTGAGGATATTATTATACTAATACGCCTTATCGCTCTTCAATAATACCCAAATTAAATTGCATCCTAAGCTTCCCTCCTTCATTTGCCAGATTTCGTTCTTATGATGACGAGGACCATCATTTCTTTGGCTCTGCTTTCATTCCTTTCTCATCTTCTCATTCTCACTGCCCAGCCGCCTAATCACACCTGTTTCGATGACAAAGGAACCTACACAGACGCAAGCACTTATCACAAAAGCCTCAATACCCTTCTTTCTAATTTCACTACCAATACAGAAACTGACTATGGCTTCTACAATTCCTCATATGGCGAAAACCCAGACACAGTTTACGCATCTGGACTCTGCAGAGGGGATGTAAAGCCAGATGTTTGCCGTAGTTGCCTCAACAATGCCACAATTCTTCTGCCAAAGCTATGTCCAGATCAGAAGGAGGCATTTGGATACTATGACTATTGCTACTTTCGATACTCAAATCGCTCAATGTTTGGGATATACCAGGACCCTGACTTTTACGACGGTTTTAACAACCCAGAAAATGCGGCAGATCCAGAAAAGTACACAGAAGCGCTTGATGGTCTAATGAAAGCTCTGAAAAGCAAAGCTGCCGCCGGCGGCTCTTACCGTAAGGTGGCTGCTGGAAACGCAACAAATCAATTTCAAACTGTATATGGTCTTGCTCAGTGCACGCCTGATTTGTATGAGCAAGATTGCAAAGCCTGATTGGAGAAGGCTATCTCAGACATCCCACTGTGTTGTCAGAACAAGGTTGGTGGTAGGGTTTTCAAACTGAACTGCAATCTTAGATTTGAGAAGGTCCGCTTCTATGATCCAACAGTTATTGATCCAGTACAAGTAGCTATATCTCCCCCTCCTCCTGCTTCTTCTACCAATACAACTTCCTCACAAGGTATATCTCATCTCAATCTTATTTCTGTAGTCCCCGTTTGACTCACCATTCTTTCTGATCAGATAAGCTCGATCAAATTTATAATAAGAAATTCTTTTACAGGCTATCTAGTACAACTATAAAACTAAAGTCATTTTGCGGTTATGGTTGCCTGTATCTGGGGAAGAAATATGTTAAATCAACTTCTGAGTATGTTCGGCTTTTGCAGGAAAAAACAACAGATCAAGAACTATTATTATAATCGTGGCCGTGCTGATTGGTGCCTTCCTCGCGCTACTAGTCTTCATTTTCATCTATTTTGCAGTTAGGAAATCGAAGGGAACCATTAAAAGTAAGTTAAATAATGCAGTCGTTAAGACACTGTAGGTGCTTTAATATCATAAAAATTAAAAAAGTGAAGATACATATATATTAGGTTAAATTAATATTTCAAGTTACATATGTTAAAATAATCTCTTTTTTTAAATACAATAAATAGTAAATTGTCAATCCTCTAATTTTCTACCCTAGGATCTTTTAGCATATTTTTAATTTTTATAGATTCTTCACTACCTTCAAGTTAGAGATCTTAGTTTTTTTTTAAAGAGACAAAACACATTTTGGTAATTCTTATGCCTCTTGAGGATATTAGTTTTTACTATCAGGCTAAGGATAGCCTTGGTCTTTTAAAAAGAAAGCCTCAATTTTTTTTAAATTGCTTTTGAAATTTCGATTGCCTATGCACTAGTCGGAATGAAAAGTTATGTTAGTACCTATTCACCAAAAAAAAAAGTTATGTTGGTCCCTGATGAATGACAATGATAGCACAGTGGGGGAATGAAACAAAAATTTAAATTTACTTTCTTACTTTTTTTTTTATAAGACTTTCTTACTTATGTTGAAAAAAATTAAAAGTGTAAATATAATGTTTTTAATGAAAAAAAACGGCATCTCCAATTTTATCAATAGACTATTATTTATGGCGAAAGTAATCATAGTTTAGATTAATGATGTTTTGGCACAATATATTTTTTATGTTAAAATAATTTTTCAACAAAACAAAGCTTAGAGATTTGTTGACCTGCTTCATCTCATTTGTAACTCATCGACTGTTTAAATTCTTTCAGATGAAGCTGAAATAAAGGAAGACGAAGAAATTAAACCCACTGAGTCGTTGCAATTTGACTTCGAAACTATCAGACATGCCACAGATAACTTCTCTGTTGCAAATAAACTTGGACAAGGAGGATTCGGACCAGTATATAAGGTATAATCCTAATGTTAAGATATATCGACCTATTTAGGTATTATGTAATTACATGTTCAATTCTAAAAATTGTAGGGTAAGCTCCATAATGGACAAGAAATTGCTGTCAAAAGGTTGTCCATGGATTCTGGGCAAGGAGATCTAGAATTCAAGAATGAAGTGATGTTGATGGCCAAGCTTCAGCACCACAATTTAGTAAGATTACTTGGTTCTGTTTAGAGAGAATAGAAAGGCTACTTGTGTATGAATTTCTTCCTAATAAAAGTCTTGATTACCTATTGTTTGGTAAGTTATAAGGTCTTTAGCTTAATTTGGATTAAATCTCTATTGCTTTAATTTACATTGGATGAATGGGCATGGAAATACTACAGATCCAATCCAGCGTCCTCATTTGCACTGGCAAGTGCGGTACAAAATTATATTTGGTATTGCTCGTGGCCTTCTTTATCTTCATGAAGATTCAAGATTACGTATCATTCATCGTGATCTCAAAGCAAGCAATATTCTTCTAGATGAAGAGTTGAATTCAAAGATAGCAAATTTTGGCATGGCAAGATTGTTTGTAGTAGATCAAACTGAAAGCAATACAAGTAGAATCGTTGGAACTTAGTAAGTATCACTTATCTTAACACATAATAATTACTAGACTTTGAATGATTTATGCCATACTAAACGTGTTTATATTGTCACATAGTGGATATATGGCACCAGAATATGCAATGCATGGACAAATATCAATAAAATCAGATGTCTTCAGTTTTGGTGTATTAGTTCTTGAGATTATAAGTGGCCAAAAAAATAGTGGCGTGTTCGAGGAGAATATACAAGACCTTTTAAGCTTTGTAAGTTTACCTTCTTTTCATATGTACTATAACTGGCCAACATGCAATTGCAAAAGTAACTTGGGACCAATACGGTTTACAATTGATGATGAACTCCTTACAGGTCTGGAAAAAATGGAGGGAAGGGACAGCATCAAATATAGTAGATCCTGTACTAAACAATAGTTCAAGTGATGAAATAATGAGATGCATCCACATCGCATTACTATGCGTTCAAGAAAATGTAGCAGATAGGCCAACCATGGCCTCCGTTGAGCTTATGCTAAATAGCTATTCTTCCTCGCTCCCTCTACCTTCTCGACCTCCATGTTTAATCAATTACAGCAGTTCACTTGAGATGCAACCGAAAGAGTATAGTTCAGAGGCAGCAAGATCAAATGAAGGAGGAAGTAACTCTGTTCAAGGAGCATAAAAGTGAGGCCTCAAATATTGAACTAGATCCTTGCTAGGTTTTGGCCTTGCAAGTGAATCCAAAGATTTTGTGTATGATAGTGAATAAAGATGTCATTCTGAATTCCTATGCTTCAACTTCATTGTATGCTTGACACCTCATATCCAATAAGAATAAAAATCTACTTAAGTCTGGGCTTATCCCTCCATTTGGATAAGAGGAAAATAGAAGGGAGAGGAAACAAGAAGAAACCTAGACATTTTTTGTCTAAACCCATCCTTATTTTCCTTTCTAGTATTCTTCTCCCCTATTTTCTTCTAATTCCAAACAAATCCTAAATGTAATTAACTCCTAATGTGATCATTTTTCCAATCACAATAGTTGAGCCATCAACCTTCTTTAAGGGATATCGAAATCCTTCCACATGATGCTACCACTATTAGTTAAACATTAATACTTTATAAATGAAAAACTTCATTTTTTAGACTAATTTAAAATTAAAAGCAGGCTTGCTAAAAAAATTTAAATATACTCAAGTTAAAAAATTAATATAGAAAGTAATTAAAAATTTAGATAAATTATTGAGATAAAATATACAATGTTATTTATAATTTTAACAATAAAAATTATAATTATATTTAGTTATAAAATTTTTAATAGTACACTTTTAACACTTCATAAATTACATCAATTTCGAAAAATATTCCAAGATATAGTTATTTAAACGGTCTCCTTAAATCGAATTGTGAAGCTGCAGGTATAAAACAAAACTTAAGATATAGTCTGTGGGAGTGGGAATGCGAGGAAACTGTTAGAAATATAAAATAAGAGGATTGAGAGACATATTTTGAAGTGTGAAAAGATGATTTATCTTTACAAAATAATTGGCTTGTATATTGCATTATTACTGTTCACACCTAGCGTATATTGCAAGCGTATGAACCATGATAAATAATATAGAATAAATAAAGTATTGTTCCCATAAAAATTTAGTTCCAAAACCTGATTAAGTATCAATTATCACATGCTCACTTAAGTTGAATCACTCAAAAAACAAGAGTAAAAGCACAAATAAAATAAAACCTACACTAAAGTTAGATGTTACTAGTGATTCTATATAAAAGAGACAACCTAAGATTATTGTTGTTAAACTTATTGCCAAGTATATTAATTACCTACTCTTAATTGTAATCAATGGTATTTAGTGCTAGTCTAAGATTCAATTTTACCTGAAAGCATCTTACAATGTCAAAGAGGTTTCCTAATTAATTTACCCACAATCTCTTGCAAGGTTAATTAATTAGCATCATTAAGGGCAAACCAAATTTGAGTGAGGCTGGTAGGTATATATTTATCTTACAAGCAAAATTATCCACCCAACATTGCAAGTTTCAAGTTCTCACACAACCCAATTGAAGATTTATTCTAATTTTCCTATTATTATGCTCCATTAGAATATATACCTAAATCATTCCAAATAAATGGTCAATCAACGTGGAAGCATGAAGAGGACAAATGGGTAAACATAAATATAAACTGATGAAATAACACACTAATCCATAAATAAAGTTACAATAATCCTAGAATAAGAGTTTAGCTACACATTGAGAGTTTAATCCATAAATAAAGCTACAATAATCCTAGAATAAGAGTTTAACTACACATTGACAGTTTAACAAAGAAAATTAATAATATAATATGATGAAACAGCCACCCAAATAATAAGGAAGCAAAGGAAAAGGAGAAACTAAGAAGGAAATCACCAAATTTCTATCCATAGCCAAGCTGTAGCTTCTGAAGCCTCCACACCTATCCCCATGGGCCTCTCCATGCCTAGAATACCCCAAAATGTTGAAGAGGAGGGTTTAAAACCTTTGAGTCACAAGTTTTTTGAAGCCAAAGCACACAACTTTAGTAAAAACACAATAGTTGTCATAATGAAGTTGCTCTCTGTCCAATTTCTTGTTTCTAATAGAGAATTAATGCCATGATTATAAATTTTAGAGTCATGGCAATAGAGTTTAATGTCCAAATTTTTTTTGTGTTTCCCAAAGTTGTGTCATAACTAGTCATGACAAAAAAATCTAATTCATCATCTTTAAAATCTTTTCATACTTTTCAAGTGGCAATGTGACATAATCATCATTCAACAAGATTTATTACAAAAAGAGTAAAATATTGAAAGCTACCAATGGTCCAAAAAATAAGACTAAAATATGCATAAATGAGACTAAAGTGCAAGTATAAACCTTATTATCTAAAATGCATATTTTCCTAATTTTAAGTATTTATTATTTACAAAATATTCACTCAAAGCATACAAAACTTAAAAAAAAGTGATGAAAAAGTATTATTTCAAGAGGTTAACAATTACCTATAATGCTTTTTAAGGATCTAAGAGACTCTCTAAACTCACTCATCAATTTCTCGTATGTATAACACAGGATATAATCTTGAGAAGTACGTACGAGGAAAATGAGTCCAGAGACCAGAGAGCAAGCTGTCCAACTAAACATAAGGAAAAAAAAATATTTGTTCATTGACGTAGTTGATCACAAGATTATCCAAATCCTAACCGCAGTTACTAATAAACTTCTGGCTCGGACGTATTTTTGTTAACTGTATTCTTCTTAAAAAAATATTGTTAGAATGTCTTGATCACTTTTATAACAGGTGGCCGGAAAAAAAAATACTGTGATCATATAAGCTTTGTTATACCGTATTTTAACCATAATCGATATAAAGGTATGACGCCGCCCACGACGGATTATGTGTATCTGGTCCCAAAAAGTTAACGCGTCATCCCAACGCACTTGAATCGCGTTTTGTAAACATAACCATGATTTTGTAAAAGATGTGTTTTGCCAAACACAGATGAAACACAAACTGACTTTTTAAAAAATGAAAAGTGGATTAAATTGTGGTTTTGAAAAAGGAGGGGAAAAATTACTTTTCCTTTAACAAAACGTGAGTTTTGAAAAAGGAGAAATAAATTTACTCTATATTATACATCTAAAAGTACTTTTAACCCCTATCATCCAAACAGATTTTTTGTCAAACTTACTTTTACAAAAAGAATATCCAAACATAACAACTTCCAACAAACTTACTTTATCTAAATTTCATTTTTACAAATTTCATTTATCTTAACTTAATTTTACAAAATAGAAAATCAAACGGGCCCTTAGAAGTGTCCTTCATGTTTGGCTAACCACTTCAGTCGAGCTAAAGTCTTGTTCTTCTTTTTCTTTTTTAAAGACATGAATAATGCTAAAGCTCAGTTTAACTTACAGGATGAGTTTTATCGTCAGTTCAATCTGTCTTGATTAAAATTAATTGGAGTTCAGTTTTATTATAGATATCAAGTGGTTTGATACCAAAAATCTTTTTCTTATGCACGTTTAATCAACTATGGAGACCATATTTAGGGCCGTTTGGTTCTTTATTTTGTAAAATTAAATTAAGATAAATAAAATTTGTAAAAAAGAAGTTTAGATAAAATAAGTTTGTTGAAAGTTGTTATGTTTGAATATTCTTTCTGTAAAAGTAAGTTTGACAAAAAATCTATTTAAATGATAGAGATTAAAAGTACTTTTAAATATATAATATAGAGTAAATTTATTTCTTTTTTTTCAAAACTCACGTTTTGTTAAAGGAAAAGAAATTTTTCTTCTTTTTTTTTTAAATTACAGTTTAATCTACTTTTTATTTTTTAAAAAATCAATTTATATTTAGTTTATGTTTGACCAAATACATCTTTTACATAATCATGATTAAAAATCATGGTTATATTTTGTAAATAAAGAACCAAACATGCATCTAATCAACCCGTGCTTTCTGAAAATCATCATGTATGTGGTTAAAGGTCCCAATCTGAACAGCTTGGGAAGTTGTGCACTACGTACAATTTGAATGAAGACCAGATGGGCGATGTGGGCTTTTAAAGAAAATGACCTTGTTGGCATCTAATGAGATGCGTGTCAAAGATTACGCAGTAGTCTATTGACTAATAATTAATAGACTAAAATATGTGGGGTAATGAGCGGCAAAGCTAGTTGAACGTGTTCATAGTACTCCTAGACATATTCCTGTCTTTTCCTTGACTTGTCGACTTGTGTGTTTCATAAACTTGAGGCCACAGTTATACTAATAAGCTTTACAGTACTGCATAAATGATTCAATAATATACACCACAAAATTGGATCCTAAGCTTCACTCTTTAGATTTGTCAGATATCCTTCCTTGATGACAACAACTATCATTTCTTTGGCTCTTTCATTCCTTTCTCATCTTCTCATTCTCACCGCCCAGCCTGACTTTGTTTATTACAGGTGTTTCAATGAAACTGGTAACTACACAAGTACAAGTGCCTATCGCACCAACCTCAATAACCTCCTTTCTAATTTCACTTTTGACACAAAAATTGGTTATGGCTTCTACAATTCCTCCTATGGCCAAGACCCTGACGTAGTCAACGCAATTGGGCTGTGCAGAGGAGATGTGAAGCCAGATCCTTGCCGTAGTTGCCTCAACGACGCCACAATCCTTCTTCCAAAGCAATGTCCGAATCAAAAGGAGGCATTTGGATTCCATGAATCTTGCATGTTACGATACTCAAATCGTACAATGTTTGGGATATACCAAGACACTGACTTTTCTCATTATTTTAGCAACCATGTTAATGCTGTAGACGCAGACAAGTACCAGGATGCGCTTAATGATCTAATGCAAAAACTAATAGACAAAGCTAAAGTTGGTGACTCTCTTAGTAAGGTGGCTGCGGGAAACGCAGCTGTTGATCAGTCTCAAACCTTGTATGGTCTTGTTCAGTGCACGCCTGATTTGATTCTACAAGATTGCTTTGACTGCCTGGTCAGCGCTATATCTGATATCCCAAGATGTTGTCAGGACATGGTTGGTGGTACGGTTATCAAATTAAGCTGCAACATTAGATTTGGCGCTGTCCAATTTTATGATCCTACAGTTGTTAATTCAATACAATTACCTCTATCTCCTGCTCTTGAACCATCTACAAATTCAACTTCCTCACAAGGTATCTCTCAACATAACCTTATAGACATCTCTATGTGATTAAAATTACAAGTTTTTACCACTGTGTGATATATATCACAGGAGCTTCTGATTCACCAGCAGCAACATGTACTTAAAATTTCTTGAATTAAGTGCTTAAAGGAAAATTTAGTTTGAGGTTATCTTAAGTACGATTATAAAACTAAACTTCTATAATTTTAATTTTGTGGTTGAGTGGTCAAAGGGTATGTTAATGAGTTCTTGGTGCAAGTTTTCGACTTTTTTAGGAACTAGCAACAAATCAAGGACCATCATTATTGTAGTTGTGCTGGTTGGTGTCTTAATCGCACTTCTCCTATTGATCTTCATTAGGAGGTCGAAGAAAACCCATGAAAGTAAGTCAAAATTACTTTCTTGCATTTTCCGAATTTTTCTGACAAAACAGAGCCAAGATTTTTTCTTTAAATGTTAAAACTATTTTTCAACAAAAGCAAAGCCTAAATAATGCTATAGATTTGTTTTTCCATCTCAGTTGAAGATTTCATGACTTTCACTTTCTCAGTTGAAGCTACAAAGGATGATGATGAAATTAGACCAACCGAGATGTTGCAATTCGATTTTAACACCATCAAACTCGCTACAGATAACTTCTCTGATGCAAATAAGCTTGGACAAGGAGGATTTGGGCCAGTATATAAGGTATAATAACTTTGTTACCTTGAGATAACTAAATACCATCACATTGTTGAAAGTGAAATATGTATATATATCTTATAGCGTCCCAACTCCAATAAATAAATGCAGGGTAGGCTTCCCAGTGGACAAGAAGTTGCTGTGAAAATGTTGTCAAAGCATTCTAGACAAGGAGATTTAGAATTCAAGACTGAAGTGATGTTGGTTGCTAAACTTCACCATCGAAATTTAGTAAAGATTACTTGGTTTCTGTTTAGAAAAAACAGAAAAGCTGCTTATATATGAATTTCTTCCCAATAAAAGTCTTGATTTCTTCTTATTCGGTAAGTTGTAGAGGCTTTAGCTTAGTTTTGGATTATACATCTATCACTTCATTTTTGTTAGACGAAATGAGAATGCATATTCTAGAGATAGTCTTAAAAAGGTCGTAGTCTTACATGGGTATGGAAATGTTGCAGATCCCAACCAGCAGGCTTATTTGAATTGGATTATAAGATACAAAATTATAAGAGGCATTGCTCGTGGCATGCTTTACTTTCATCAAGATTCAAGATTACGTATTATTCATCGTGATCTCAAAGCAAGTACTATTCTTTTAGATGAAGAGTTGAATCCCAAAATATCAGATTTTGGCATGGCAAAACTATTTACTATGGATCAAACGAGAAGCAATACTAATAGAATTGTTGGAACTCAGTAAGTATTATTGACTTTAACACTCAATGATACTTACAAGACTTGATAACTTTTATGTAAAGATAAACTTGTTCATTTTGATATATTTACAGTGGATACATGGCACCAGAATATGCATTATACGGATATTTTTCCGTAAAATCAGATGTCTTTGGTTTTGGTATATTGGTTCTAGAGATTATAAGTGGCAAAAGAAATAATACCATCTTTCATGGAGCGAATAGAGAGACTAAGGATCTATTAAGTTTTGTAAGTCTCTGCCTTCCCTTTCAAAAGTATAGGATTATGTATACTATATAATTAGCCAACATGCAATTGCAGAAGCAGCTTCAAGCTAATATTGTCCACCATTGATGAACAACTTGCAGGTATGGAAAAATTGGAGGCAAGGGACAGCCTCAAACATAGTTGATCCTGCATTAAACAATGGTTCAAGAAATGAAATAATGAGATGCATCCAAATTGCATTACTCTGCGTTCAAGAAAATGTAATTGATAGGCCAACCATGGCGTCAGTTTCATTTATGCTGAACAACTACTCTTCGTCTCTCCCTTTACCTTCGCAACCTCGGTTTGTGATGAATTACAGCAGTTCATCTGAGATGCGTTTGAGGGAAAATAGTTCAGAGGCAACAAGATCAAGTGAACGTGGAAGCAACCCTACTCAATCATCACAAAATGAGGCATCGATTACGGAACTACATCCTCGCTAGATTTCTGGTCTTGCAAGCGACAATCAAAAGCATTTTGTAGATTGATAAGAACGCAAAGTTCAATGAGCACATAAACATGAAAAGACTTGTACTATGTGTCTCAATATCGGTTCAGATGTTCAATTCTGGATAGAGAGAACTTTACATTACAGAAAAAGTCAAGTTTCTCTCACCATTTCCCAAATTCTTTCTCAGAACATGCATATACAATTGCTTATTGTATGTCGAATATCTCATCCACTTGCCCCTGTTTCTTAATTAAGTGGTAGCCTAGCAGACTTGAAACAGGATTGAAAGAATTTGATGCAAGCGAAGGAATATCCATTTGTGCATCAGAAAATGGAGTATCAATCACTAAGTAACCGTTTGGTTTACCTTTTTGTAAAAGGTGTTTTAGAATAACTACAGTTTATAAAAATAAAATTTGGATAAAAATAAAAAAATTTACTAAAACTTGTTTAAATAAAGAAAAAAAAAATAATGATTAGAAAAACAGGACCTCAGTTCTTTTCGGCCTACTAAAACTAAAATAATTGTCACTTGATTTATTTCCTTGTTGAGCTATTTGAAGTGTCAAAATATATGTCATTTTTTTTATTATAACAAAAAAATTTAACATAATACTCACAAAAATTTAACAACACATACTGAATTAAAAGTTTTAAATTACAGGATTCAACACATTTTTTATTTTCGCTAATTGACTTGTTATATTGAACCGAATACTTGAAGAATTATGAAATTATGAAATTATGAATTCGTGTGCCACATTTGGAATGACAATACAATCATTAATAAATATCAAATGTAACATGATCAATTATTATCGCACCCAAAACTGCAACACCGACGGCATGCGGGATAAGAAAAAGAGAAATAAATCAGGTTTCTTAATAAAAACTGACTTGTTAGGAATTGCTGCCGTGGAAGGAAATCTTATAAAACCAAATTTAAAAAGGAAAAAGATACTCTATGTAAATAAAGTTTGATTTGGAAGTCGATTATGTGTAAAAAAAGTGTTAAGCACCCACGACACATATTATTAAGAACAGTTATCTTAAGTTAATTGTATAAATTAATATGATTTTAAAAGTATTTTAGTTATCATTTTATTATTCAGGTGATAAAAAAAACAAAGATAGAAATGAAATAAATTAAGAAAATGAAGGAGATTTGGAAAACAGAAGGAAAGAAATTAAGAAAATAAAATTAAAAAATATTTATTTATTTACAAAGCATACTTGATTCAGAATCAAAACATGGAGTCTATATACCTTGTGACAAGGATCAAAATCCACATAGTTCAAGAGAAAAATGCATGTTAGTTGATCATTATTTTTTTTTAATTATTTTTATAATAAGAGAAAGTTAATTGAATATAATTTATCACTTTATAAACAAAACGATTTTCTAAAATTTGAGTTGGTATATTTTGATTTGCAAAAAATAATTTAATTTCACTTACTTACTCTTATTTTTTAAAATTTTAAAAATATTTTAATTTTTTATACTCATTATATGAAACATACTTTTTTGTAATTTTTGAAAATTTTTAAATTTATTTTATGAAAATAAAATTAACCTATTTGTTTCAAATCATACCCAACAAACTTATTCCTCAAGTATTTATGGAAGTTCTAAACCCCCCATCAAATAAGGGTTTTATTATGTACTTTTAAAACAATGATTTAGAAATTATTTTTGTTTTTATTTATTTAAAACATTTTGAATTCTTTTCTTATAAAAAAACTTCATAAATAATTGTTGTTAGTTTTTATAAACTTATGGCACACAACCTCACTAATATGCCTATGTGAACTTGCCATCATACACGATAATATGGTCAACCAAAATACTTGAGAACATTTGTGATGTAGTTATTTACCAAGTGGTTTATAAACAATTTTTTTCTTTAAAAAAATAGAAATTTAAAAAAAAAATAGTTGTTGCAATTGCTTGTGGAGTCTTGTGATCACATCCTCAGTGTGTTCAAAAACCTTTTTTTGACAACTCCAAGAAATAAATATATGAAAGAAACTTAAGATCATATCCAAATTTGTTCATTTGTGTACTAGTGTGAATACTTAACTAGTTCAAACACAATCACAAAACCTGAATAATTTCATAAGATAAAGTAAAAAGATGGAAACTCTTATGCCTTCCCCTTCTTCCTTTACTTCCAAAATGATAGCTTTAATTCCTTCAAGCTTGGTTTGATCCTCCCTCTTCATTCTTCTTCACTCCGTGCAGGAAGCAAATTTTATACCGGTCTCCTCCACCCTCGCGCACATCAAGACATAAAACAACGATGAAATTATGAATCAAGTCACAAAAAGCATGCCAAGCTCAATCAAATGTATTCCAGTAACTGCCTTTATTGTATATCATCAATAACTTGACCACCTTCACCACGGTGGCCAATTCATAGAGTAAATTCACCGCATCATCCAATCTCATCTTTTATAACCTAAAGCAAACATAAAGAGGCCCATTGACTTGCCTTAACATTAGAGCAAGACAAACCCAAATGGAGAAGCTAAATGCTTTGTGACCCAGTAGCATGTCTCCAAGTCAAGATGAAATGCAGACTGACCACGGGACGCCAAACGATCATAAAAGAAGATGGTCAACAATATAAACATGAGTTTAACTCTCTATGCACCTTTCCAAACGCATGTGAATTTACTACAATCTAACACTTCACAAGGCATCAAACTTAAGCTCAACAGCCATCGAGTGAAAAAAAAAAAACTACAATTATACTTTAGCATTTTCCTTGTCTACACAATAAAGCTGTCCCTATTTTATACAAATATGCCACTTCGATCAAATGTTAGACAAAGGACCTCATAAACTTTGCAACGTAAGGATGCCAAGGATAACTAATCAAAATCATACCACCAATGTCTCAAGCTATGTTCCACTAGCGTCCAAGACCAAATGAACTATAAAAATAATATTCTTCATACAAGTTCATGCAAAAAGGGTTCAAAGTGGACTCGGAAAGAGCATGAATGAAAAATTCTGGCTTGGACGTTAAATCATATATTTTCACAAAAGCATCATCGAAATATAATTCCCATCAATGTTTAGTTGCATACGCTATTTCCAGAGCCTCAATAAATGATTCCCTCATTCTCCAAGCCATAGCAATATGATAATGCTTTAAAGGATGTAGGACAAGCTAAAAAGATGCAAGAGCCGTGACCAAACATTATATTCAGAAAATACCACTCCTTAAACAAGTGAAATTCTCACGGGCATTTTAACAAACACCATTCAGACACAAATTAAAAATCATGACATTTTCTATTTTTTCCCAGATTTCAAATATTAGAGATTTGAAACCTTAACGGAGGCATGGGAGTTCAGAATCAATGAGCTTACCTTTTCTGTTCTCTATTATTCTGCTCGTACATCTTCTTCTCTGTCTCTCGCTCTTACTCGTTTTCCTTCTTTGGTTCTTCAATTCTTCAGTTTCGGCTTCCTCCTCCCTTTCTGGCGTGCCAACCTCTTGCTCCTCACTGACTCCAACCGTTCTCTCTTCCTCTCCTCCTTCCAGGCTCGCCGATGTCCCCCCAAGGTAGCTCCTTGCTCTGCACGAATGGAGCGTCCATCAACACCCTCCTCTTCATGTGTTCACATCTCCATCTGATGTGGATTTGGCGGGAATCATCCATAGGACCTCGAGCTTCTTGGCTTATTCGTTGCTTCAGCACCGATGGTGACAATTGAAGGGGAAAGAGAGACGAGTCAGCTATCACTTTCCTTATTCTCTCATTAGTCGCTCTGCTCCTTTGCCTTTCCTCCTATTGCTCTGTTCCACCGCTGAAAAAGGACTAGGGCATTGAGCTGGGAGAGAGTCAAACGCTGAATGGCTCAGCGTTGGGCACCTCTGTTTTTTCTTTCCTTTTTTCCCGTTTTTGAAAGATTAGGGACATGTTTGAGAGTGTTTTGTTTTATTGGACAGTATTTTTTATATTATTGTTATGAATAAATTTAAAAAATAAAAAAATAAAAAATTTGTTTAAATAATTGTTCTCAAAATCATAACCAGTGAGTGATAAATGAGTTATTCAAAATTTATAACTTTACCATTAATAAGGTGTATATTTTTCACATTTCTTTGTATTTTCCAGAATAAAAACTACAAAACACCTTAAAGGTATTCTGAGTTTTTTGTTCTTTTATTTTTCTATTTTCCAGAACAATTTATAAAAAATAGGTTTACCGAACAAGTTTTATGAGTTTACAAATTTTCTAAGTTTTCTATTTTCGATAACAAAAAAACTATTTTTTGAAACAGAAGCAAACATACCTTAGATTTCCTGTGCTTTTTCTATCTTAACTTCTTCTGTTTAGTAGGAGGAAAACTCTTTTTTTTTTTTAAATCCTAAAAGGAAGGGATTGGGGTTTTGAAAATTCTAAAATAAAGGGATATGATTTATATTATTGAATATTCAAAAAAATAAGAAATTTATTATATTATTTTTTTAAAGAAAAGATATTAAAAGAAAGGGATAGGATTTTTTGAAAATCTTAAAAGAAAGGAGATTGGATTTTGAGAGTGATTTTTTTAAACTTTTTCTAGGATTTTTCATTCAAATTGAAATTAAAGAGAAATTCTAAAGAAGATTTTTTTTATATTTTTTCTTTTGAAAATCCTAATTGAAAAGAATTGGATTTGGAGAATATATATTTTTTATTTATCTTTTATTTTAAAAAATTTGCATTCAAATTGAAATTAAAAAAAATTTACATCAATTTTTTATTTTTCTAATTTTATGTATAAAATCTGAATAAAATATGGTATTCACAATTTCAATTTAATTCTAAAATATAGTATAAATAAATAGTCAGACACACACGCAACGAACATGGACCAAGTAACCTGGGTGATAAATCTTGAACCATAAACAGTAAAATTTATAGGAATTAATGTTGAGAGAAACTCGACTTCCTCTTTGGTATATGTAGAAGCTGCACAACCGAACATTTGAATGTCACGTTCATGGCCAACATCTAGCCAGTGAGCATGTAGCTCAAGAGTCAGGAGTGACCGAGGCCACATTTTCTGATGCTTGGACAAAATTATTTTCTCGTCCACTTGAACCTTCAATAGAGTTGGTGTATTGTTCACTCGATCTTGTTACTCCTGAACTGCACTCTCCGGATTGCATCTCTAATAACGATCTGTAATTCATTAAGAATGCAGGTTGAAAAGGTAAAGGAAGAGAGAAAGAGGAGCTGCTGAGCATAAGTGCAACTGAAGCCATGGCTGGTCTATCTGCTACATTTTCTCTTGAAGGCAAAGTAACCCAATGTGGATGCGTCTTATCATTTCCTTTCTTGAACTATCAGTTAATATAGAATCTATTATATTTGAGATTGTCCCTTCTCTCCAGTTTTTCCATGCCTCCAAGAAGTTTCTCATCAATGGTAAAAGAAATCAGCTCAAATTTACTTCTGCCATTTTATATTGGCAAAGCTAAAGCGTATACTTTAATTTTTCTGAAAGATAAAGAGAAACGAAGACAAAATTAAAGTATGGAAAAAGAACTTACAAAGCTTAGTAGATCGTGAGCATTCATAGACAGGTAACCTTTCTTTTCTTTCTAAACAGAAACCAAGTAATTTCACTAAATTAAAGTTCAGATCTCGTGCAAGGTTGTCGTTGTAATATGAGAAGAAAAATTCAGGTTCCTGGTACTACCCAAATATTGACTGGTCTGAGTATCATAACATGCATATGTCATTATATCCTATTGCCTCCTTCTGTTTTGGACACTTATTCAGGAGAAGGATTTGTTGCAATCTTGAGGCAACTACAACAAACATCTGGCTTGATATTGCCTCTACAGAGCCTAATTGCTCTAACTTGATCAGGGTACCGTTAGAGATATTGTAGAAGCTGTAGTCAATTTTTGAGTCGGAAATGAGGTTGTTTACATGGAGATGTGTTGTTGTCATGGGAATAGTTCTAATATCTGAATGCGGAGAGAACAGGGATGAAAGCAGGGCCAAAAGGATGATAGAAGTACCAAAAGATTAGCTTCTTATATAGCTCAAAGTGTCTGAAGTCCTAGGAAGACAACTATACAAGGTTAGGTACCCGTCGGCCAGTTGGTATCACTTGGCAATTAGACTTCAATGGAATTCACCCACTTTTTTGCTTTTTATGGTAGACTCTGCCGTGGTCTTGGTAGGCACAAAACTATTTGCTTATCCTCCAAACTTCTATTTAATTAGTTTCAAACCTTTGAATCTGATTTTTTTTTATTGATAACTCCCCAAATTCTATATCATTTGTGTTAGTCCTTAATGTGATTCAAGTCAATAAGAATATCACATGTCAACTTCTAATTATATAAATATGCACTCACTTACATATATGCATATATTATGCATTACTTTTTAAATGAACTTATACGTGCCATTGCTGTGTTAATTCAACACATTGTCTTCAATTAATGTTAGTTTGAAATGAAATTTTTTATTTTCAAACTCCATATATACAGCTTGTATATATAGATATAAATAGGGAAGATGACTTTCTCAGAAAGAGCATTTTTTACTCTTGTAACAAGCTTTAAATTGCTCTTTTGGTCCATTTTGCAGGCACTAAAATAGACAAGTAAAAATTAAATGACCAAAAACTATTCAAGTGGATCCTAGAAGGAAAATGATATAGTAGAGCCCGTTTGTCATTGCTTGTAATTGTAAGACTTTTTGCCAAGGGAAAGAATATAAATTATTTTTCTGTTGATGCTCTTCTTATTTTTTATAGTAAAAAAATTGGTTATGTTGTTAGTCCTTTACTCAATCAGTTGCTTTATTGGCAAATTCATATATTAGAGTAGCTCAATCCTAGAATTGCAAATGTTCTTATTGATGTAGCAGAAAAAGCTTAGACACATTCAGTTTTTAGTTTTTACCCATAAATTTGTGCAAATAAATAATGAGGAAAGTTTTTAATCATGCAATGTGAGCTTTAAGTCCTAGAACATGTTTTTCTCCTCAATATTTAAGTAGCATTCTTTACTTTGTTGATATTGTGGAACTGTGGAGCAAACTCATAATTGAACAATTTATTTCATTAACATACTTCTTTTAAAGCTATTACTTATTGCTTAATTTTTTTGTTATCTGACTTTTTACTTCATACTTAAACATAAGCCAGTTTAGTCATGACATATACAAATATTAGCACCTTTTTCTCCCTACAGCTACGTCAATAACTACTAAAGAGATGTTATGTCTCTATATATGTGTTGGAAGAGATGCACACAGGAGATATTTTGACATAACTTACTCATAAATCAAGTATGTTTTGAACAACATTAAAAAAAGAGCCTCTAAATATATTATTATATTATCTTACTCACCAGCAATGCATTCTTTACTATTAACAGTACATACGCAATAGGGGTTCAGATTAGTTTAAAATATGACCTAGATTTGGTTAAATTTAGTATCATACTTTAGAACTAAGTAAAACATCCTTGAATTATTCATACCAAAGCACAAAGGTCATTTCACTATTTTTTCATTTTTAAAAATTTTATATATCAAATATATACCATAAAAAAAATAATTTTCTCATTTTTTCAATCACAAAATTTCTATTCATCCCATGCATCATGAGCGGAAAAAGATCTAGTTTTATATATATATATATATATATATGCACACACTTATTTATTTAAAAATTTAGACACAGAAACTATGCTTTTGTTAAATTATTTTATCTTTTCAACACTCTCTTTAGGGCTTGTATGATTTACTTTTTTATAAATCTAACTATAATTTTTGACCATCATTTTTTCTTTTTTTATTCAAATAGGTTTGTGATAAACTTTTCTAATTTTATTCAAATTTTATTTTTGTAAACTATGATTATTCTAACAAAATTTTTATAAAAAGGTAATCCAAATCAGCATTTAATATTTAGAATTGCACTTTGGCATTTGTTTCCACTAGTTATTCCGTACAGCGACAGAAAATTTAATAAAATTATTAATTATTAATAATTCAGATCTGAATTGTTAAGCATAAAATAGTTTTTTTTACGTAGTATTAACAATTGCAACAGCATGGAATATTTAACGAGTCTTTGACATTTACATCAATAACTTGTTTTCATATCAAACAATATTTAATTAGGAGCCCGTTTGAATTCGTGCAATTATGTAAAAGCTTTTACATTATATCAGTTGGTGCATTTGCTTGTCTCGCTATCCATTAGCTTGGTAAACCGAACGTGGCGCCAACATCTTACCTATGAGGTGGCCAAATTTTTAAAATTAATTTTTATATATTGTCAATTTAATGTTTTTAATATTTATTATAATTAATTTATTTAAAAATAACTTTATTACTTTAAAAATACTAGATGTAATATAATATTTACGTATTGCAATATAATATTTAAAAAATTTTAAAAATATCTAAAGTGAATCATATATCTAATATATTAATTTTAAGAAAAAAATGAGGAATATATAGAAAGTTTATATTTTCAATATATTTTATACATCATATATAACATCATTGTATATATTCATGACATGGATGCAAAGTTGTTTGATCGCATAAACACGAACAAACTTATACTCTTCGTGTATCAACATTGATTCAAATGTTCAATTGTGGATAGAGAGAAGTTAAATCACAAAAAAAGTCAAGATTAAATTCAGAACATGTTTGTCTCCTTGTAGATCCTGCGAGTTTAAAAACCCTATTTCACTATGTATTGATGCTTATATCACATTAATTTATTACTATTTTTAAATTTCTTGCTTTGGTATATATATATATAGTACTAAATATTGCTTCATAATTATTATTTATAATAGCTAGCAATTCAGTTAGATATTATCAAATATCTCATCGTCTTGCATGTTTCTTATTAAATGGTGGCCTAGCAGAGCAGCAAACAGGAGTGACAGATTCTATTGCGATTTGCAAGTGAATGGAGATCCGTTTTGAGTATCAAAATTTGGTGTCTCATGAATCACTGAGTTCTTTTGCTGGCCAAGAAAAACGTCAGCGAGTTCTTTTTGGCCAAAAAAAGAAAAGAATGTCACTTGTTTTCAATTGATATATTTCCTTTCTGATTTATTTCCAGTGTCAAAATAGCATTCTGTTTTATTGAACGAACAAAATATAACATGATACTTTAATTTTTTATTAATAAATTGAACAGAATACATTGCATAAGTTTAACAACATATACTAAATTAAAAATGTTAAACTGAACTTAAGTTGCTTAAAGTGCGTCTGAAAAGGAATCGTTAAATGCAACACAGGTCTTTTCCCAGTGAAGCAAAAATAAGAAAAGGTTTTATCAAGGCTAAATGACCTGAACGCTTGCGAGAATACATAAACAGTCAATCTGCATACAACGAAGATGAACCAACTGGGAACTTGGGAAGTAACCCTTTATTCATAGTGATACTTAGAGAAAGGTTGAAAGAAACTCGACTTTCCTTTGTATTATATAGAAGTCTCTCTTTGTAGTCGAACAACCAAGCATTTGAACGTCACCTTCAACGCCAACACCTGCTAGCGAGCACGGAGCTCAGGAGTAGCTGAGGCCACATTTTCTGATGCTAGCACAGGGTCGTATTCTCCTCCACTTGATTTTTGAATAGAGTTAGTGTCTCGTTCACGGGATCTTTTTACTCCTGAACTACTCTCCCCAGAATGCGTCTCTGATGAAGTTTTTTGATTCATTAAAAATGCAGGTTGTGAAGGTAATGGGAGTGAAAATGAGTAGCTACTGAGCATAAGAGCAACTGAAGCCATGGTTGGCCTGTCTGCTGCATTTTCTTGAACGCACAATAACCCAATCTGGATGCATCTTATCATTTCCTTTCTAGAACCATCGGTTAATACAGAATCTATTATGTTTGGGATTGTCCCTTCTCTCCAGTTTTTCCACACCTGCAAGAAGTTTCTCATCAATGCTAAAATATATTCGTTCAAAGTTACTTCTGTACATCATCTTGGCAAGCTACACTGTAAATATCAAAATATTATACTTTGGAAAGAGTAAGAGAAAGGGAGATTAAGAAACCAAGGGAAAATAAGAAGAAGAAGAAGATGAAGAAGACATGGACTTACATAGCTTAATAGATCATGGGCATTCTCCTCGTGGAAGATGGTATTGTTTTTCTTGCCACTTAGAATCTCTAGAATTAAAACACCAAAACTAAAAACATCTGATTTTATTGAAAAATATCCATGCATTGCATATTCTGGTGCCATATATCCGCTGTATGTTAATATGACAAGGTTAATCAAATATAAATATCAATAAGTCATTGGGCATTGAAATGAATAATACTTACTAAGTTCCAACAATTGTGTTAGTATTACTTTGAGTTTGATCCACAACAAATAATCTCGCCATGCCAAAATCTGATATTTTTGGATTCATCTCTTCATCTAGAAGAATATTACTTGCTTTCAAATCACGATGAATAATACGTAATCTCGAATCCTCATGAAGGTAAAGAAGGCCACGAGCAATGCCTCCAATAATTTTATATCGCATTTCCCAATTTAAATAAGTTCGTGGATTTGGATCTACAACATGTGCATGCCCATTTAGAGATCCAAATATGTAGTCACATTTTCATCCATAAGAAATGCAGTAATAGAAAAGTATTCTCAATTAAGCTAAAGCTAAATCAACTGTATATGTAACTTACCAAATAGCAAGTAATCAAGACTTTTATTGGGAAGAAATTCATAGACAAGCAACCTTTCTTTTCTTTCTAAACAAAAACCAAGTAACTTAACTAAATTACGATGCTGAAGTTTGGCCACCAACAACACTTCATTCTTAAATTCCGAATCTCCTTGCCCAGAATCTGTGGATAGTCTTTTGACAGCAATTTCTTTTCCATTGGAGAGCCTACCCTGCATTTATTATAGTTGGAACATGTAATTAATTTACGGATAACTATATATTATGATCCACATGATGCTTACCTTATACACTGGTCCAAATCCTCCTTGTCCAAGTTTGTTTGCTAAAGAAAAGTTATCCGTAGCGAATCTGATAGTATTAAAGTCGAATTGCAATGACTCATTTGGTGCGATTTCATCCTCTTGATTACCTTCAAGTTCAACTATGGAGGAGATAAAAACAAGTGAATTTTTCATATGAGTCTGCATAAATATTGCCAAAGCTATTTTGTTTTGAAAAAATTTTTCAACGCCACAAGTAATATTTGGTTTTGTTCGCCGAAAAGAAAGAAAAAAAAATTCACTAACCAATACTTGCAGATTTTAGAGAAAATTCTAAAATCCAAAGTAATGAAGATATTTTAAATTTTGAGGAAAAAAAGAACACGATTTTTTTTAGCTTCACCACTCAAGATAGTTCACGCAGATTGAAGTCTAAATTTTTAACTTGAAGGTGCTCAATCTCTTTTGACTAGGCTCAAATCCGAAAAAGCTCTATTCAAGTAAAAAATTGATCAAAATAATAAAATTTAGAAACAACTTTTAAAATCTAAAACAATTAAAAATCAAATAAAAGTTTTGATATTTACAAATTAATTATTAATCTCTTTTCATAAGTACTTCGCGATCTAACGTTGTAATATATATATATATCATTTCCTATGTCAAATTGAAATATACTATATATATATATATATATATTCCCTTTACAGTTCTTTGCTATGTCTAACTTATAAATATATAAAACGAAATATATACGAAAATATAACATAACTGCAATATAAAATTTATCGCTTTTCATGTGCAAAAAAACAGCTTATATATTTAATATATTTTCTCTAATTAGATCAAATCAGAATAAATATATTTTCAATTTAAAACTAAGCTAACAATATTAGTTACAAGAGTTAGTTATAAATAAATTATGCACAAAAAATACACTTATCCGGATTAGATTAAAAAAAAGTACTTTAAGATTGTTAACAATATTAATTATATAATGTGTCTTCACCTCCGTAAAATCTTAAATGCAGTTAAATAAGTATTGTTAATTAATTTTTACAATTTTCAACCTCAAATGCAAAGTAGTATGTATTTTAAATTACCTAGTCATCATTATTAATATGAAATATAAAACTTATTACAAATTATACAATTCACAAACTTCGAATTATGCCATGTCGTACTCATATATATATATATATATATATATCTCCTTGTATATTAAAGTAATGCACAAATTTGAAAATAAGCGCAGATGATGGAGGAATATTAAGTTGACTTACTTTCAATGTGTTTCTTTGATTTCCTAATTCGAAAATTAGCGCAAATTATGGAGGAGAGAAGTATGACAAAGGCAACAACCACCACTGCAAGGATAATTACGACCATTCTTGAATTGTTATTGTTTCCACCGTTGCTGTTTCCTGCAAATTAAAGCCGATGAGTTTTTCTAATCACCGAAAAAAAAGATAAAACAAAATAATATTTTTGTAAATAAAGATTATCTTAAATATTTTAATTAAAAATTAGAAAAGAGATAATAATTATCATAAAAGTATAATACATATTCAATCTATGTGCCGGAAAAGAAAAATCCATTTCACCTGTGACACCAAACGGGACAAAAGAATTTTTTAAACATAGAGAGTTGAATAAAAAAGTTACCGCCTCCTCTTTCAAATATAAGAAAATTTTAAAAGAATTATGTTAGTTCAAAATATAAAAAAAAGTATATGTTTGATATAATAAATAAGATATTCCAATATGACCTCTGTTTAATTGGAAGAAAGTTATTTTTTAATTTTCAATGATAATTAATTAATTTGGTGTAAAAAAAGAGACCATTAATTGAGGGTAATTTTTGGAGAAAAAATAGCATATTTTACTATAAATTAAATGAGTCTAATTAAGTTTAACTAATAATATTAGTATGTATAAAGTAATATTTTTCTTATATTTGAGATAAAAGGAAGTATTTCTTATGAGAAATATCTTTTATACTTTTAATATAAATTTTTGTTTTACAAATCACACTTATGAGATTGGACAAAACAATTTAATGCAAATGCAATTCAAAATTCCTGTTTCCCAATCTAATGAGATTTTGTTTTTTGTTACAAGTTTAATTAGAATTGAAAATTTATCTTTATTTTATCTTTTAATTCATACAAAGAAATTGTTAAAAAAAAAAAGACCTGTGGCATAGAAATCTATCTCAAGTCTCAATTATCTAAATGTTTTTCTACAAATCACAAAACAAACTACCCCAAGACTTTCTTCGCTAATTTAATTAGAGTTAGGAGGGAATTTACTCTAAAGTTCCTTGATTAGTGGATGAAGTGAAACAACGGGTGATTCCCCGACCCCGAGGGGAAAAAAATTGGGTGGCAATTGATTGACAAGTGGTACTCCCTCAATCCCATTTTATTTATTGTTTTTATAAAGTTTAAATATTATAATTTATTTATTATTTTACATTACTAATGAATTATTAATTACTATTTTGTTATTTAACCCTTTATGAAAAATAATTGTAGGCAAAATATATGTCATTTTTAATATTTAAGTTAATAATATTTTAATAAAATATTATTAAATTTTTATATGATCTAGAGTTTTTAATAATTTTATTAATATACATGAATACCTTAAACATAAAATAAGATAGAAAGAGTACGATAATTTCATTTTGGGATCAATGGTAAGTGGCATTATGTATAGCAACCTTAAAATGATGTGGTGGACAAACTTTTGTCAATGGGAGTAACATTGTTTCATATTCATATTGTTGGGCTGTTTTCCTTATTTCTTTTAATACTGCACTAACTTTTCAGGGCAAAAAAAAAAGTAATACTAACTTTATATATATATATACACACTCTATTCCATCCAAATTATAAGATTTTTTTTGTATTAATTACACACATTAAAAAAATTATTTTTTCACTGGAAATCAATATAAAAAGTATTAATATTTTTTATTTTACCCTTATTGAATATCTTATTTTATTATTATTATATGATTATAAATAAGAGATAGGGAAGAATTAAAAATAAGGTAAAATAGAAAAAAATATTTAATATCCTATATTTTGGATAAAAATTTATTATATAAAATGCCCCATAATATCAGTTAATATATAAATAATGAAAAAAAAATAACTAAAAAATCCCAAAACAAGAAAATATTTACTCCCAACACAAAAAAATATTATACCAAAATTCCCGTCCAAAAAAATGAGTATTAAAAACTTTAATTTTAAGTATAAAATCATAAAATATAAGTATAAAATATTATAACATAATTTTATATTCAACACTAAAATTTTTTATACTCATTTTTCATAATTTTATACTTATTTTTTTAAATTTTATATTGATTTCAACTGTGACACTTGAATATAATATTTTATGATGTTAAAATTTTTAATAAATATTTGACTGTTTTAGGATTTAACAGTGATTTTGCGAGATGAATGCTGCGCTAGCTTTTTACGTAACTATAAATTCAAATTTAAATGTGTGGACCTAATTTTTGCACAAAAACTGACAAGTGAGTCTTTGTCGTCAGCAGGTCAAGGCTACCATTAATATTTTTCATCGAAAGAAAATATTAAATATCTATATTTCATTTTATTTATTATATTTTTAAAAAAGTTTATTTTTATTTACCATTTTAAAATTTTATCGTATATTACCTTAAAATAAAAAATAATATTTATTATTCTGTAAAAAAAATACAGATAAAAAAACTGAAATTAGAAACACTAGATCTGAATGATCCTCCAAGGATCAGACGCATCATGCTTAGTCGATTGACATTATTTTTAAGTTGGAAAGATACCTGCTGAAACAGTTGCATTGACAGCAGATGGAGGAGGAACAGCAGCAGCAGCAGGAGAAGTAGGAGGAAGAGGAGGTTGTAGTGAATTAACTGCTTTAGCATAAAAGAGGTAGTTCTCATATCTAACATTACAGCTCAGTATGACTATCCTCGCTCCAATCTTGTTCCCACAACAATCATTGATTTTTGACATAGCGTTCACCAAGCAATTTTTGCAGTCTCGCTCAGACAAATCAGGCGTGCATTGAACAAGACCATATACAGCTTGTTGAAACAAGCCTTCTGCATTTGATGCAGCAAACTTACGACGAGAGTCCCCAGCTGCAGCTTTGGTTGTCAAATTTTGCAGTAGACCATTAACCGTTGCGTTGAATTTCTCATCAGTTGCATTCTCTTGGTTGTAATATGAGAAAGAATACTCCGAGTTCTGATATGACCCGAGTATGAACTGGTCTGAGTATCGGAACATGCAGAAGTCGTGGTATCCCATTGCTTCCTTCTGATTTGGACACAGATTTAGGAGAAGCATTGTTGCATCGTCGAGGCAACTACGACAATCGTCTTGCTTGACATCGCCTCTACAGAGCCCAATGGCGGTAACACGGTCAGGGTCTTGACCTTGAGAGAGATTGTAGAAGCCATAGTCAATTTTTGAGTCGGAGGTGAGGTTGGAAAGATTGGCTATGAGGGTAACAAGGTTCAAGCCGTAAGTAGTGGATTTGTTTCTGTCATTGAAGCATTTGTGATGAATGAATGTGAAGTTACGCTGGGCGGAGAGAATGATGAGATGAGAAAGGAAAGAGAGCAGAACCAAAGAAAGGAAAGACATTGTCATCTGGAGCACGTTGGGACACCTCACTAAAATAATCCTTATCTCTCCATATGTAACACAAGACATATAACACGAGACAAAAGAAAAAAGAGAAGGGAAAATTTTTAAATGAATATTAAGAAATTAAAATATTTTTAAAAGTAATATTCGATTCATCTAATTTTCTAAAATTATTAAGATTTGTAATTGAAATTAAAATTAAAAAGTAAAAAATGAAAATATTATCCCTATATAAATGGCCCATTTATGAATAACTAAAGTTCATTTACAAATAATAATAACATATTTATAATTGATATATATTTATTTATAAGATATATAGATTTATTTATAAATCAGAATAGTATCAATTACAAATAAGGTTATATCACCTGAAAAATGAAGTGATGAAGGAAATGAGAGATTGATTTAAATTAAAAACCCTGTTATTAGGAAGAAAAAAAAGGAACAACTCCTTTCCTGGTTTATTTAGGAAAAAAAAAAAGAACAACGAAAAGGAGAGGAGATGAAGTGACAAAGGAATTGAGATTGATTTATATTTCATAAATTAATACATTACGTTTCTCTCCTTGAGTGAGCTTCAGGAGTATCAAAACACTATATTCGTTATTTAATGGAATTTAACTAAAGGGATTATCATCTTCATTCCCTATAATGTGCACCAAAAGCCCAATGGAAAGCAGTAAAGAAACCTTATATCCATCTTCATTCCTTAAATATGATATGTTTTAACAGAATTCACTATTATCAACTCAATCTGACAAATAAATGAAAAAAAAAAAGGATATGGATTAAAGCGTTATTACCGTGTGAGAGAGACTTCATAGGCTTCGCGTAATAAATTTCCACGCGGTGAAACCATCTTTCATTTATAATACAAGTCAACGAGTCAACTGTGGGGTACATGATGTCATGTCTTGCATCGCACTCAAAGTCACGTGGCGTCTCTGTCCTCGGCCCTCCCGTTAAGTTCAACCAGGGTCCTTCCTATAATAATTTAAAAAAAAAAGCTAAATTAGTAATATAGATCTATGAAATAAAATTTTTAAAATAATATCTTCAATTCTATTACTCAATTAGACATTTCAATTATTATTTTTAAATAATAAATAGATATTATATATTGTCTTTTAAAATTAAAAATTAAGAATATTTATGAATAAAAACCTATAGACCTAATTGTAAGAAAATAAACACTCCCATAAGATGGAAAAGATATTAATTTGGGACATTGGAGTTTGATTAGTGGTAAAAAATGTAATTATAAAAAACAAAGAATAGGATTAAATCTTGATGATGGAATATCCAGAAATATCTTTAAGATAATTAGAATTTAAAAATAAAATATCTTTTAGATTTTATTTAGAATTTATATTTTATTTTTATTTATTTCCTATTTTATGATTTTTTTAATTTAGGTTTAAATTATCCAAAATTTTTATTTTGGTTTAGGTTTAAGTTATTTCTAATCTAATAATTGTGCTAGGGCTCTATAAATAGTTAATAATATTATAAGCTACAATTTGATAGTAATATTTAAGATAACTGAATATACAAAGAAATAATTAGTTATAGAAAACCAATGGAATTCAGCAAATATCTAAATACTAAAATATATTATGGCTTAGTAGCCAAGGAGCCTAATGAGACAAAATGAGAAAAACATGTACATAGAAATTTTGAAAATGAAAGGACTAAAAATAAATAAAATAAAATAAAGTTGAGTGATTAAAATAAAATTTAGTATAAAGTTAAGAGACTTTTAGTAACTTCTTTTTAATAATAAAAAAAAGGAAGTGTACTTCCTTTTTATTTAAAATATATGTGTAGTTTAACTAATTACATAGTAACTAAGAAAAATAGTTTTAGTCATTAAATTTGTAAAAAAATACATTTTTCCAATATCATCTCTATTTAATCAATTGTATTTAAAGTTTACATAATTTTTATATAATTTACTATCTCTCTCATATTTAACTGTAAATAAGAATAAAATAGGAAAAAATATTTAATATCCTAAAAATTACTAAATATAACTTATATTTTGAATAAGAGAGAAATTTGTTGGTTTTAATAAAATGAATTTATTGTTTTGGTATGTATGTGCATATATGTCTATGTATATATATATAAGACATGTGAATCAACCACTCAACCTTAGAGTTTGTTTGATTCAATTATTAAAGGGGTTAAGTAATATAATTAATGTAAAGGATGAGAAGTGATACAAAATAGGATAATAATTACGTAAGAGTTTATTTGTTGTGATATTTAAATATGAGAGAATGGCATTTATTCTTTTATTAAATAAAAAATATTAATAAATGTGAAAATACTCTTTTGCTCTTGATAAAAAATCCCTCCCTCCCCTATTATTCACCTCCCGATGGTGTCATCAACATCATCGCCGCCGCCACTCACCCAAACCAACGTGCAACAATCAACCCTTCCTCCCTATCATTCACCTTCCTTCATCTTCCTCCCCCTTAAATCAATCACTAAAAGAACAAAAGAATAAAGGATCTTGATTTGAGAATGCAACCTACAAACCCAAGTGCGATGGCGATGGACGACTATGGTGCTTGGTGCAACCAGATTTGGAACATGAACTTGATCTGGGTTAAGGGAGGTAAACAACTTTATTGATGAACTTGATCTTTCGTGCTTGGTGCAACTGAATCTAGGAGGATGGAGGACAATGGTGGTGGTGGTGGTGGTGGAGGGAGCTTGGTGAGAGTAAGGGACCTTAGTGGTGGTAGTGGTGGAGATGTCAACAATGGAGGAGCTTAGTGGTGAGGAAAAAGAAGCTTGGTGGTGGAGGGGCTCACCTTCAAGGAAGAAGATGAAGAAAGTGAAAGGAGTAGATGAGAAATTGTTTGTTTTATAAGGGTAATAATGACATTTGAATCTCCTTCACATCATCGTGAGCCCCTTCATATTTAAAAATGAATGAGAGTGAATTACGTCAATTTAATTTGGCTGATCATCATGTGAACCCCTGTCCTCATAACTTTTTCCAACCAAATGCGTTTATGTAAAGTGACGTAGTGCATGTTTGGGAAAACTTTTACGGAAGTGATTTTGAGTATAATAGATTTTGCAGAAGTGATTTTAGTTAGAATAGCTGTTGTAAAACTTAATTTATGTTTTGATGTTTTTATCTCAAAAGTGATTTTGCAAAACTAAACATGTTTGGATTATTTCAACCATAAGCACTTTTGAATATGTAATAATCTTATGTTTACAAAATTAATTGATAATTTTTACTTCAAATTATAAATTACAAATAATATGAAAGAAAGCCTATAAAACATTTTTAATTTTTAAACTAAATAACCTGATATTGTTATAAGGAACTTAATAATATAACATGACTAATTATCTTCGAAATATTGTACAATTTGATCTCGAATTAAATCACGAGTAATATCCATATCTCTTGAAGAGGCCAGGGTTAGATTTGAGGATGATGCCCGATACTCATTAGTCCGATCAGTATCTTCATGCTCAGTTATATTTTCATTTTCATAACACAAGAACTCATAATCTGTTTTAGATTTCCTTCTAATGAAGTTATGTATGGCCATTGTTGCACAAACTATTTGAACTTGTGTATCAAATTTGAATCTGGGCATTCGACGTAAAATTGCAAACCTATTCTTCCAAACTCCAAAAGTCCTTTCTATTGTGCTTCTTAAGCTTGAATGGTAATAATTGAATACTTCATTCGGGTTAGCAAATCTATGAGTACGTCTGAATTCTGGCAGGTGGTAGCACTCACATTTATATGGACCAAGATATCCTGTTGGTGTTGGGTAACCATGATCTACCAAATAATATTTACCTAATAAGCAATGAAAATTTTGTGAATCATTTATGATTTCAAATGAAATAATAAATACTTGTATTTATAAGAAATATGCCAGGAGGCGGATGTGGAAAATTCATGGAAGGAGTTGTGAGGGCATTCTCAAAAACACAAGCATCGTGTGCGGTTCCTTCCCATCCGGCTAATACAAAAGTGAAGCACATATCCCAATCACATACAGCCATTACATTTTGCGTTGGATATCCTTTTCTTCCAATAAATCTGGGTTGTTCGGTGGGACTAACAATGCATGGGATATGAGTTCCATCAATAGCTCCTATAGCATTCATGAAAAATGGCCAATATCGGCAATCATGTTGTATTTTTGGTGATATATCATGAAATCTGCTATCTCCTGGCTTGATGTATCTCATTGATAGTTTAAGGCATGCCACTAAAACTTCATGAAAATGTCTACTTATGGTCTCTCCTGAGTGTTAAAATCTTTCTTATAGCATCCTATTTCCAACCCCATGTCCTACTGTGTTTAAAAATATGGGAACCATTTCTTGCACTCCCATCCCCTTAGTTTGTTTCAATCCATGTTCTACTAAGTCAGTGTAAAGTTCGTCAAATACCTTCTTCTCCATTCGGAACATCTCATAACAACGAATAGGATGTCCTTGTAAAATTTCATTCACCCATAAATGACATGTATACTGACTAGTTCTTCGTGGCTCTTTACATAAATATTTAAATGCATACAATCCAACCAGTGCACTCACCTGTGCAGCCTGATCTAAGTCATCATCAAAATAGTCGCTCATTTTATTATTTGTACCTGTAAGTTGGAAAATAAAGTAATTCTTTAAACAGTTGACTTTCTAAAAGTTCAATAATATTAGATAAATTTAAAAGCTCCATATAAAACAAAGTTTTTCAAACATAAAAAAAGATAAAGTTCATCCACCAAAGTTCATAACAAAAAAGAAAGGAAGCAAAGTACTAAATGAAAGCATAAATAATATCCTAAATTCTATAAGCTGCCAACTTCAACCATGCCATCAATCTGTCATGATGTGGTCTCAATTTAAAAAAGATCTCCCTCTTCGTCGGGTCTGAAAGGAGTTCACAACATCGAGAATACCAATCCAGATCCATTGTGATCTCCTCTATTGTGCCTAGTTCATCCATCGCTTGACCCATAGATGTTTCAGCCTTTTGTTTTCCTTGTGACTCTTGGGCATCAGTAATTCTACTAATTGCATCAACTAAATGTCTTGCATTGGGAGCTCTCTGTCTTTTCTGTCCTTCAGAAGCTCCCACCCTTTTCTCTTTCCCATGCTTCTTTCACTAGAGCACCCTTGTGAAGTGTTTAAGTTAATATCTCCAAATTCAGTACTAATTCCAGCACTAACTCTAGGAGTAGGATTTTGAAGCTCTTCCTCACTGTCCTCGGATCCTTCCTCTAAGTCTAAGGTAGGACGATACACATCATCGTCTTCTTCTACCTCATTAGGTAATCTTTGAGATGAGGGTGCTCATGCTTATTGTCCAGTTGCCACCACATTTTTGAATAGAATTGTTAATTCATCTTTGAACGGGAGTCCTTTATATCTGTATTTTGCATATAGCGGATTTGCCTGCTTGTTTACAACCAATCATAGTTATATTTTTCACAATGAATATAAAGTTTATAATACCACATTTACAATTACATACCTCTTGCTTCTCAGCCCACCAACTATCAGGTGCATCTATCTTATGTGTGTTAGGATTCCATCCTAAACCTGTCTCTTTCTCAAATAACTTGCACCATGTCATCCACTCTTTTTTAAGTGAGTCCAACTTATTTTTAAGTTGTCCCCTATCATAGCTCTTACCGGTTTGGTCTTTAAATCCAGAAACTATTTCTCTCCATGCTGTTTTTGTATAACTAGTTCCATGTCGTTGCCCTTTGTGGACTTGTTGCAAGCACAGTTTGATTAAAATTTCAGTCGTTTTAATATCCCAATTTGCCTTTGCCTTATCATTACTCATGATTCTATTACAAAAACATCCATAATAAACAAAAGAATCCAAACCATCCATGCAAACAGAAACAGGAACAAGACAAGGAGAGACAAAAATATACATGAAGAAAATATACTAATCTAACCAATACAGAGAGACAAAAACCTATATCATAAAACCATTTAAATTCAACAGCTCCAAATTACAGGGTGAAAAAGATGCTAATCAAACATCATATCCCACAATTATATAACCACCAGTACAACATACAAAATCAGCATCATCTTTAGTGATAGGTGGAATGATTATTATATTACAAGAGAGACATTGAATCACTTTCACACTTGATGAAGAACAAAATTTATTTTTAATGTTAAATGCTCACTAGAGTCCCACGCACACAGTAAATATTTTTTGCTAGAAACCCTATTTTCCATTCCCTTTCCAGAACACACTTTCCCACATATCAATCATACCCTTAATGTTACTTTCAAAAAATCTTACTCTTTAATGTTGCCATATTCATATGGGATAAGTAAGGGAGAAAACACCTAATGGATTGTAATTCTTTCTGTCCAGCATGACTCTTGAAACAAGCATAAATTATTCATCATTCGATGTATGCCTTGTCACCACTATACCGTTTTATTTTCAGTAAAAAAAGATAGAGAAAGTTGACCGTTGTATTGCTCTATTCGTCATTATCGAGAGCATCATTTTTCAACCACATTGCATGTATATTACTCACTAGATGTATAACAGAGGTTGAGAGGAAGAAGATTTGTTACTGTTAAATGCTCAGATCCAAGGTTGACGGTGGTGGCCAAGAAAGTAACTTCAGTCACCGGTTGAAGATGCTCCAAGGTTGAAGAAGAAGCACCGAGGTTGATGGAGGCCGTGCTACACCTGATGTACGAGCAGGGGTCGCGGTGAATGAGAAGCTTCAGCAGACAACATACACACCGGGACCGGATTTATAACAATGGAAGGCGCCGGTTCAAGAAGCTCGGAGGTTGAAGAAGAAGCACCGAGGTTGATGGAGGCCATTCTCCACCGGATCTACGAACAGGGGTCCCGGTGAATGAGAAGTTGAAGCAGAAAACAGGCACGCCGGGACCGAATCTATGACAATGGAACTCGCCAGTTGAAGATGCTCGGACGTTGAAGAAGAAGAACCGAGGTTGATGGATGTTGTTGTCCACCGGATCTACAAACAGGGGTTGTGGTGAAGAAGGAGACGCGTCACCAAGAAAACAGAGACGCCGGGACGAGAGCTGTAACACCGGAAGTTGTCAAGAAGTTGCCGATGAAGGATAAGCTCCACAATGCTGGAAAAACCACACGCTCTCCACCATTGAAACAGATGCTGCTGACGAAGGAGGTGTTGAAGTTGCCGATGGAGGAGGCGCTCGGCCAGCTCTGGACTCTCAGAAATAAATAAAAGAGGCTCTTTACATAATATATTGACATGTATAATGCTCCAACGGTAAAATAATTAATTCTGGCCACCGAAAAAGCTTCTTCTCTCAGCTTATCTTCATAATCTATTTCCAGTGACAATCAGTTTTTTTTTTAAGCTCAGCCTACACTGTCCAAACATGATATCCCATTTCAAGAATCTATTCTTGGGCTCAAAACTAAGGTTTGGGCTTCTAAAAAGCTTCCCCAAACATGCACGTAGATAAGTAGCAAGTTTGGATTCTCCAAATAAGCACTTATGAGAGATAAAAAGTATTTATAGGAGAAGTTAATTTTTTCAACTTATGATAATTATTAATCATCCCATAATTATTTATTTAATTTTTTTTATTATCTACCTAATAATTACTTAAATCTCAATATTTAAACATATTTTTTTTCTCAAAATCACTTATTGGATAAAAATATTTAAACAAAAATTATTTTTAATATAATCACTTATTCTAATAATCTATTATAAATAATTATTTATCTCTATAATTATTTATATATAAATTAATTCAAATACAGCTAGGATCATTTCACAAAGCCCATCCAGGAACCAAACGGTTGTAAGGTACCGGTGTACCACCGGCCATGGATTTGCATCGTGATCAATGTCACATGGCCTCACTGCCCTCTCATTAATGCAATCGAAGTCTTTTGAGTACTTACTAAAATGCATTGTCGACAAAGGACATTGTCAGAATTTTATTATTATTATCAATTAGAAAATAGAAATTGAGTTCTGTATCAAAAAAAAGAAAAGAAAAGAAATTGTAAGTTCAAACGCTGCTGGTACCACCAAACTCAAGCTACGATGAGATATTATTCTACTTTCTCTTCTCACATTCCAACAAGTTTTAAATATAAAATTTTGTTTTAAAATATATAATATAATACTTATTATACAATTCTAAGAATATTTCTATTTAATTCATCTCAAAATATTTTAAAAAATAAAGCCCAACCAATCTTTTATATTACTCGCTATTGTGATGATTGATTTTTAATAAAGATAATTAATTTGAACAAAATGTTATGATTTTTGAAAAAAATATTAATATTGTTAACTAATTTTAACACTTCACCATAATTTATGTGATTTCACCAAAATATTTTTATATTAATGATTGGAGAAATTTTATTGTAGCTATGATAAATACAAAGGTTGAAATCCTGAGTATAAGAGCAACTTTGCTTCTCTGCCCTTTCCATTTACTTCATCTCTCCACTGCATATCTGAAGTCTCAAACATAAACTCTTTAAATTTAATATTCGGTAAAAATATTATTAAAATATAAATGTAACCAAAAATAATTTATTTTTGAAATGCTTACTAAAAATAATTCAGATGTGCAATGAAAATGAAGTGATATCACATATATGATGCAATACGTCCCCCATCTGTATCGGACATCACATCACAGTGTGAAATGGAGACCTAGCTCGCAGCAAATATTGCGTAGTTAAAATGCGTTGTGGGAAATTAATTAATGACACGCCGTTTCAAAAATAAACAATATGAATGAAACATATTAGTGGCAAAAAGATGCAAGATTTGTATTCCTACACCTATTGGAATCCTTTCGTTGATTTTTTGACTTGTATGACGTAAAAGACGTATTCAGAATATGCATTTATTAGATATAAACTTTTTTATTACATAAAATTTGAAAAATAACTTATATTGCATTTGTAAACTTTATTGTACTCATAAAACATACGTACCATATATACTTTGCAATACGTCCAACGTATCTTACAAAAGGACTTATTAAAAGAAACCGAGAAACATAGGGGGCATTGCATTGTCTCGTCGGACAGTTCGATATTATTTATGCTCTCTCTAATATCAAATGTAGAAAAAGAAGGTAGTTAGAACAAATTGTAATAATTAAAAAATATAATTTACTAATTCATTTAATTTAAACTATTTATATTAGACAAATTTTAAATGACATGACATCCCAAGAGTATTTATCGGTTTTTTTGAAGGCCACAAGCGGGGATAAAGAGCCATCGTTATTTCTAACCCTCCCAACCAGGACACTAAAATAACTTGTCTGGCATGACTCCGCTATATACATACGTGAGTAACTAAAAATTCAGAAAACTTATTGAGATAAAATATATAATTTAATTTATTTCTAACACCAAAAGTTATAGTAGAAAATTTTTAATCATACAATTTTAAGTTTAAAGATCATTTCAAAACATACATCGTGGCTGTGAAAAAGAAAAATAGAAAGGTTGAAACTGTAATTATGAATTATAAAATTAACAAAATTTATAATTTATAATCTGAAATGCAAGAGGTGAAACTGAGTACGGAAGGGAGCAAGTTGTGAGAGAAACCGTTAAAAATGGAAATATTAGGGCTTCTCATAAGACATAAAACGTCCCTTTCTGCGTTGTACGTATCACGATTTGAATGGGCTACCCACAGCGCATTTGGTCGTTAAAATGAGTTGTCGTATAATGACGTTCTTGGAATTTTTTGAGACGAATGATTCAGATTAGCGAAAAGAAAGATTCTTTTTGTTGGGCCAGACTCGTGTTCATAGGTCAAATGTGCATTAGTTTTGCTCCGGAGACCTGTTCGTATTTTTTTTTGTTGACTTGGTATAACATAAAGTCTTCTCACTCATGTTTGTCAAAAATGCATGCCACTTTAGTTCTTCGAAAAGACCAAATTGGCCTAAAAAAACAAAGTATACAAACCAAAATAAAATTTTATATTTTTCAATTTTAAATAGTTAACAATATTTTTTTTTTTGCCAACAAATAGTTAACTATATTTTTCAAAACAAAAAAATATGTGTATTTTCATGTTTTTAAAATAAAAAATAATTTTATAAATTTTAAATATATATATATAGACAGTTTAAATTTATTAGTTTTATGATAGCACAAAGATTAGGTGTTGTTGTGGCTGTTGCTGGAAAAAAATACTCCCTTTGATCCATATTATAAAGTATTGAGATCACTTTCATAAATATTAAGAAAATTTTATTACATCATTAAAATTCTAAAAAAAGTCAAAATTTTCAGTTTTATCTTTATTAATTCTACTCCTTTCATTAAATGTAATCCAAATTATAATACTAATGACATAATAAATAAGGGGCAAAATGAAAAACCACTACCGAGCATCTTATATTATAGGAAAAAAACTCCTTAAGATATCTTATAATATAGATAAGAGGGAGTAAAGAAATAAGGTTCTAGAGAAATAAAAAACTAGAGTTGCAACTAGGGATGGAACTAGAAAAAAATTTAGGGCGGGTAGGTGATAAAAATTATAATTTTTAAAAATATTATTGTAAATATTTATTAAGTCAACATAATAATAAAATGTACAAAAATTTAAAAAAATGATACATTATGTGACACCTATAAAAAATATATAAGTGTATATATAATATTAATTATAAATTATAGGTAAACATAGAAAATGAGACTTTTAAAAAAGATGTTTAAAAAAGATGTATATATATATATATTCTTTATCTTGATAATATGCTAGAATTTTCAATCAGAAAATAATTTTTTAGAATCATAATTTAAGGAATATATTTAAGACATTAAAATATTTATAAAGGGAGTAGATAAAAAATTTAGGGTAAGTGTAAAGTTTTGTTGAAATATGTATATAAATATATCTATATATATATTATGGGAGTAGACATGCTCTACAATGGTAGTAGTCGGAATTGCAAGTGACTTACACTGAACATGTCATGAAACGAGAAGATAAACCAAGAAGGCAAGGTTTATGATGGCATCTCAGCTGGAACTTTTATCGTACTAATTGGAGAATACATCCATTATTATTAAAGAATAAAATTTCCATTCATTAAAAAAAAGAATAAAATTTCTAACATATATTTAAAGTAAGAAAAAAAATGAAAGATAGAGAATATCATCAAAGTCATCTATTATTATTTTTAATAATAGTTTATGTTTTATGTTTTAAAAGGACATTTTTCTTGGAGTAAATTTAAGTCATCTATTGAATCAAAATAACATATACTAATGCTGAATTGTATGTAGAATATCTCATCCACTTGCATGTTTCTTAAATGGTAGCCTAGCAGACATGAAACAATCACTGAGTTCTTTTTGGCCTGCCAAAAATAAAATAATTGTCACTTGATAATTTCCTTGCTCATTTATTTGAAGTGTCAAAATATCAAATTTTTATTACATCAACAAAATTTAACATAATACTAGAAATTTAATAACATATACTGAATTAAAAGTTTTAAATTATAGGATTCAACACATTTTTTCCGCTAATTGAGTTATTCTATATTGGATTGAATAATTAATGAATTATGAGATATAGGTTATGAATTCATGTGCCACATACAGGAATTATGATACAATCATTAATAAATATAAAAAAAAAAATATAACATGAATAGAGGTTTTGAAGCTCATATATCAAAACGGGTTTGGCTTTATAAGCCTAAGCTTATATAGAGTAGGCCTATATGCCCATATTTGTTATGTTTTTCTTTTAAATTTCATATAATTATTTAAATTAATATTATTAATTATCACTATCAATTACTAAAAATCAATATAATTTAAATTTTATAATTTATATATATCACTAATTAATAAAATAATATGTGTTTTTAATATTTTAAATAAAAGAGGGGCTAAATGGACTAGCTAGTCATCCGTTATGCCCAAAAAGTTCATTTTCTATTCAAGCTTCTATTTTAAAAGCCCAACTCACTCATTTTATTGGACTAAATAGGTTAACTTGTCGGACTTGACTTATATTACCGGTTCTAAACACGATAAAATACAATTCAATTCCAAGATATAGTAATATGAACACAATGAGAATCTGTCTCAAACAACCAGAAAATACAGAGTAGCGGAATAACTTGAGTCAAAAAATTAAGAAAATGATCAATTAGAACCCTAAAGGAACTCGTCTCTAGATCCCTAACTATAATGACGCCCACAAAGTTGATCACTCCTCACGGCAGGTCAGATGAGAAAAAGGAGAGAGAGATAGAAAATAAGGGAGAGAAAATAAATAACTCAGTAAATCCTTACTGAAAAACTCACAATAATATTATTCCACTATTCTCAGAAGAAAATGCATTACATAGATGCCTTTATATAGGCAAAACAAAAAAAACCCTAATTTTAAAACAACTGGACCCAAATAATCCTAATACATTTATAAATGTTGAATCCAGAGTTTTGATGATTCTAAACCAACCCTCAAGAGCTTGGAATAAAGATATCAAAGGTGCCCAAAATAATTCAAGTGAAGAAATTCTGAAGAATCTGTGCAAAGTCTAATGTAGGATGTTTAATAGTGTTTTATTTGAGTAAAAGACTTTGATTTGGTGAAAAGATGTTTTAAAACCTTGATTCTATGTTAAATCATGGAATATTTGAAAAACACCCACCAACAGACGAAGTTTGAAAGGTTAATACCAATCTGTCATAGTGAAAGTTCGAATTTTGCCCTTGGAAATTCGAATTTCGTACTGAAACTGAACAAGCCTGAAGAGATGCCTCTCTGACAGACGAATTTTGACTTGGGGAAATTCAAATTTTGATAAGTGTCTGAAAGAAGCTTTAAGCAACAGACGAACTTTGGATTTTGAAAATTCAAATTTCAGACAAAATGAAACTTATGAAAACTAAAGAAATTCATCTGAAATTATGTCAAAGTTCATCTGAAACTAAGTTTAGATTGGATTTCAAAAGTGCTCACTGATAGACGAACTTTGAACTTGAAAATTCGAATTTCAGAAACTAAGCTTGTGAGTTTGTTAAAGTGATATGTTGACATACGAATAACAGTATTTATAAATTCGAATTTTGAAGTTAGTCTGAAAAGAGGTCTCTCTGATAGACGAACTTTGACATTTAAAAATTCAAACTTTGAATCACATGAACTTTGAACCAACTACGGACAGACGAATTTTGAGGTTCCAAAATTCAAATTTTGAAGGTACTGTAGCAAAATGAAAATACTGTTCACACTTAACAGAAAAACTTTCCACTTGAAAATTCGTATGTCACAACATAGAAACATTTTCCAAATATCAAAATTCAAATTTAACTTAATGATAGACGAACTTCGGGCTTTCAAAGTTGAAGCTGTTAACCTTCGGTTTCTGTGAAATTCGTCTATTGACTAACCGAAATTCAAATTTCAATATGTCAGAAACATTAAATGCGGTTGGTTAACATATAGTTTTTCAGAGTAACCGTTGGATAACTTCTCCAATGGATAGATTTAGTCACTAACGGATATTTGAGACCTAAATCTATAAATATAACATCATTTGAAGTTATGGGTAACAAAATTTAACATTGAATATACTGAAACTCTGCCAAATCTTCTAATCAAAGTTTCTTACTCTCTCACTTCAATATTCTGCACTTCAACTTTCATATTCACTCTATTTAAGAGAGTTTAATCTTTGTAATCAATCTTATCTTCATCTGAAAGATAGATTTTCTTGTGAGGGGACATCACAAGGGATTGGGTAGCACTTTGTAAGAGTGCACAGAGAGATAGAGTGAGCTCTAGAAATAGAGCAACATCTTTGTACTGAGGCATTTGCAAGAAGCCCACTGAATTCTTGCAGAATAGTGAAAAAATCTCAAATGGTGACTTAGGGACTGGACGTAGGTCAAGTGGAGAGACCGAATCAGGATAAATTTTCTGAGTCTTCTTCTCTTTCTTGTCACCTTTACAGTTATTTGTTTATACTCTGTTTTATCATCATATATTGCTTTCTTCTCCTTCTTGATATTGTGCAGAAAATTTTTAATCTTCCCAATTCACCCTTCTCTTGGGAAGCCAGCTAATCTAACAAGTGGTATCAGAGCCCGGATTTCCAATCAAAGGATCTCACAGTCCGGGAATTAAAATGGCTGGCTTTGGAGAAAGTATATTACCAGAAGGCAACAACACAAATAGACCACCTGACTTCAGTGGAGAACACTATGGGTACTAGAAGATGAGGATGCAAATCTATCTCCAGTCAGTTGATCTGGACATCTGGTCAATCATCCAGAAGGGAGATTTTGTCCCAATGGCTTTGGAAGATGATGGAAAATACAGAGAGAAGCCAGAAGCTGAATGGAATAAGGAAGATAAAAGAAGAGTCTTGCTGAATTTCAAAGCAAAACACTGTCTGGTCAGTGCTTTGAATCAAGACGAATTCTACAGAGTCTCCCAATGCTCCACTGCCAAGGAAATATGGGACACCCTGCAAATTGCTCATGAAGGAACAACTGGAGTCAGAGAAAACAAACTAAATACATGCATAGGAGAATATGAAAGCTTCAGAATGGCTGAAGGAGAGAATGTAAAAGAGCTACAGAAAAGATTCACCCTTATTGTGAATCAACTAAAGAGCCTGGAAAAGGAGTACACTCAAACAGAGAAAGTCAGAAAGATCCTCAGAGCTCTCCCTCTGAAATGGCAACCTAAAGTAATAGCAATACAGGAAGCCAGAAGGGAATCAATGGCCTCTATCATAGCTCTCTTTGGCAGCCTCGAGGAGTATGAAGGAAAAATGAAGGCTCTCAAGGAAGCTGGACAAGACAGAAAGAAGAAAGGCCTTTCTCTCAAAGTTGCTGAAGAAAAGGAAGAATAATCTGATGATGGAGAGGAACTTGATGAAGAAACTTTGGCTATGATGGTAAGAAAATTTGGAAGATTCCACAGCAAAAAGAGAAACAAGAAAATCTTCAAGAAAGGAGTAGCTGGAGATAGCAAGAGGAAACAAATGAACTTATCACTTGCTATGAATGCAAAAAGTAGGGACATATCAAATGAGATTGTCCACAATTTCTCAAGAAGTAAGAAAAAGAAAAGAAAGCTGCAGACAAAGGCAAGAAGAAAAGAGCTTACATCTCATCAATATGGGGTAACAACTCAGATGAAGAAGAAAACGATGAAGATGAAGTTGCCAACATCGGTCTCATGGCACTTGCCTCTGAAGAAACTGAAATCCCATTCAGCAGTGATCAAGAAGATGAGATATATGAATCTGAACCTTCCTATTCAGAATTACTGGATGCATTTCATGAGCTGTATGATGAGTTTGTTAAGATTGCTAAAGAATTGAAGCAAGCTAAGAAAAAGATTAACAAATTAGAATCTCAATGCAATATTTCTGAAATTGCTCCTCCACCTATTATTGAATCTGTTTGCTGTAAATCATGCATTGAACCAAAGCAAACCAATGAATATCTAGTGAAAAGCATGTCTAGGCTCACTAAAGGTAAAGATATGTTGTTTGCTTTAATGGGAAGTCAAAGAATATTACAAGGAAAAGCTGGACTTGGCTATGATCCTTGTGCTGTAAAAGAAAAGATTAGGAAGAAAAATCAGAATATGTACATGAGACATTTCATGCATGCTGATGGAAATAGAAAGAAATATCATATGTCATACCACATTGAATCATATAATCAACCAAAGCATGCTAAACAAAAAAATTATCTGCATTGTTTTCTTCCTGCTTCTCAATCCAGCAGTCCCTTTACCACCTGTCACTTCTGTAACAAAAAGAGGCATATTTCTAGCTCATGTGCTCTAAAGAAAAATGAACGTGACAGGAAGGTTAAATGAGTTCCCAAAGGTACATCTGTATCTAGGGAAGAGACCACTGATAGAAGAGGACCCAAGCAAATTTGGGTACCTAAAAAGAAAACATGAACTTTGTTTTGCAGGTCTGTCTCAAAGCTAGAAACAACAATAAATGGTACATGGACAGTGCCTGCTCAAGTCACATGACCGGTGATAAGGAGAAGTTCATCACCCTTAGAGACAAGAAAGGAGAAAAGTTGACCTTTGGAGGTGATCAATATGGCAGAATAGTTGGCATTGGTATTGTGGGCAAGAATCTTGAAACATCCATTGAAGAGGTGCTGTTTGTGATAGGCCTCAACCACAATCTACTGAGTGTGAGCCAAACATGTGACAAAGGAAACTGGATACTGTTTGACTCAAAATTCTGTCTAGTCATCAGAAAAAGTGATCACAAAGTAATCTTCAAAACTCAAAGGGATGGTAACTGCTATACTATTGATCTTGATGAACTTCCTCCTTTAGATTCTGTTTGCTTGATTAGTCAGGATAATGATAGTTGGTTATGGCATAGAAGATTAGCTCATGTTAACATGAATCAGCTTTCAAAACTTGTCAAAAATGAGTTAGTCACTGGCCTGCCAAAAATTGCTTTTGAAAAGGACAAAGAATGTGATGCATGCTTAAGAGGAAAACAAACTAAATCTTCTTTTAAACCCAAAAACGTAGTCACCACAACTAGACCATTAGAACTACTGCATATGGACTTAATTGGTCCATTTAGGGTAAAAAGTATTGGTGGAAATCTGTATGTGCTTGTAATTGTGGATGATTACTTAAGATTTACATGGACATTGTTTCTTTCCTCTAAAAGTGATACCTTTGATGTATTTGTAACCTTAGCCAAGAAAGTGCAAAATGAGAAAGGTATTTTCATTGTGTCTACCAGGTCAGATCATGGAGGAGAATTTGAGAACTCATACTTTCTGGAGTATTGTAATGAGCATGGAATTGACTATAACTTCTCAGCCCCTAGAACTCCATAACAGAATGGAGTAGTAGAAAGGAAGAACAGAACTATTGGAGAAATGGCTAGAGCTATGCTTAATGCAAAGGAACTTTCTCAAGTATTTTGGGCTGATGCAGTGAATACAGCAAGCTACATCATAAATAGAGTCTACATTAGACCAATCCTTGGGAAAACTCCTTATGAGCTGTACAAGGGAAGAAAGACAAATCTGTCACATCTTTATGTGTTCGGCTACAAATGCTTCATTCACAATAATAGAAAGGAGAATCTGGGTAAGTTTGATGCCAAATCTGATGAAGGTATATTTCTGGGCTATTCTAGTAGGAGTAAAGCATATAGAGTTTTCAATAAAAAGTCTAATTTGGTAGAAAAATCTGTGCATGTAGTTTTTATTGAACATGAAACTGCTTCTAAACATGCTACTGATGAGAATGATCTTGTTTCAAACTTTAAAAAGTTAGATATTTCTGATGAAGGTAAAATTGAGTCCCTAAAAATATCTGAATCTATTAACATAGAAGAAAATATTCAGAAAAGAGATTTTGAAGATGAAAATATTGAAGAAATGTCTCAAGAACTCCCTAGAGCTTGGAGATATCAAAGGAATCTTCCTGTTGATCAAGTGATAGGGAATGTTCAAGAGAAAGTTAAAACCAGAAAATAGTTAAGGGATCAAATGATTAATTGTGCTTTCATCTCACAAATTGAACCTAAATACACTGAGGAAGCCTTAACTGATGAGTACTAGATTTTGGCCATGCAGGATGAATTAAATCAGTTTGAAAGAAATCAAGTATGGGATTTAGTGCCTAGACCCAAAAATCATCCTGTTATTGGTATCAAATGGGTTTTTAGAAATAAACTTGATGAATCAGGATTAATCATCAGAAATAAAGTTAGACTGGTTGCTAAAGGATATAATCAAGAAGAAGTCATTGATTTTGAGGAAACCTTTGCTCCAGTAGCTAGATTAGAAGCAATCAGAATTCTATTAGCATATGCATGCATGAAAAATATTTTGTTGTATCAAATGGATGTAAAAAGTGCTTTTCTAAATGGATATATCATGGAAGAAGTTTATGTAGACCAACCTCCAGGTTTTGAGGACTCTACAAAACCAAACCATGTATATAAACTGAAGAAAGCCCTTTACGGTTTGAAGCAAGCCCCTAGAGCATGGTATGAAAGATTAAGTAATTTTCTAACTGATAGGGGTTTAATAGAGAAAAAGTAGATACAACTTTATTCACTAAGAAAGAGAATAAAGATTTACTTATTGTTCAAATCTATGTTGATGATATTATATTTGGTGCTACTAATGAATCTCTTTGCAAGAATTTTTCTAAGTTAATGCAGGGGGAATTCGAAATGTCCATGATGGGTGAACTCAACTTCTTCCATGGACTGCAAATCAGGTAGTGTGATGATGGTATCTTCCTCAACTAATCCAAGTATCTGAAGGAGTTGCTGAAGAAGTTTGGAATAGAAAATGCCAAGCCAATGGGAACACCTATGGCTACTATAACCAAGCTGGATATGGATGAAAAAGGGAAAATCTTTGACATAATTCAATATAGAAGAATGATTGGGTCCCTACTGTACTTAGCTGCTAGCAGACCTGACATTATATTTAGTGTTTGTATGTGTGCAAGATTCCAATCATGTCCCAAGGAAAACCATGCAACTGCTGTGAAACGTATCTTCAGATATCTTATTGGAACTTCACAGATGGGACTTTGGTATCTAAAGGGCAATGGAGAAGATCTCAAAGGATACACTGATGTTGACTTTGCAGGATCCAAAACTGATAGAAAAAGCACAAGTGGAACATGCCAGTTTCTTGGAGGATCCCTGGTTTCATGGTTTAGCAAGAAACAAAACAGTGTGGCCTTATCCACAGCAAAGGCTGAGTATGTTGCTGCTGGAAGCTGTTGTGCCCAAATCATCTGGATGAAACAACAGCTTGAAGATCTTGAGGTTGAGATTAAGGAAATACCAATCATGTGTAACAACCAAAGTGCCATTAATATCACAAAGAATCCTGTCATGTATTCAAGGACAAAACACATTGAAGTTAGGCACCACTTCATAAGGGAACATGTCTTGAAAGGAGAAATCAGACTGGAGTATATCCCAACAGAGGACCAAGTTGCAGATATCTTGACAAAGCCTCTATTAGAAGATAGACATTGCAAAATCAGGAGAGAATTGGGCATGGTAAATTCTAATGAACTGTAAATAAATCCATGTGCAATTCTATTTTTAGATTTTCCAACATTGAATTAATTCTAACTTTAGCATCGAAGTGAGTTTAATTTAAGTTGCAGGAGCTCCTCATGAGATTCAATGCGAATAAATCTAAAAAATGAAGCACATGAGAATGGAACAATCAAAAAGTGAAGAAAAGGGCAGAAATTCTGAGTTTCTGGATCCATTCTGTAAGTTTTTAAAGTTAAAATTCGTATATTAATTGTGTGTTAGACGAATTTCCATGAAAAACTAAGTTTCTGAGGAAGTCAACATGGTCAACATTTGAATTTGGATGCCCAACAGACGAACTTCAGCCTGTTATAAGTTGGAACAGTTCTCGGTGATGCCTCGAAATTCATCTGTTGGACCTTGAAAGTTCAAATTTTAAAAAACAAAAATTTCAAAGTTATGTTTGTTCAACATGATGATTATACTGATGTTTATTTCTTAACATATGAATGTTGAAAAACTTTTACAAAGTAAAGAAATTCAAATTTCAGATTCAAAATTCGTCTGTTGAATTTTGCTCTTAATGTTGAATCCTTGAAAGATGAAGTTTAATATGCATAATTTGTTTGTTAGTTGTTGTTTTGATTGCTGCTTGATGTTTGCTCTTCAAAATTCGAACTTTGTTGAAACAAAGTTTGTCTGTTTATCTTGTGTTGCTTGAACCAAGCCACTGTCAGACGAGCTTTCTGAAAAAAATTCATCTGTCAGTAAGCTTTGCTGAACGGTTTAACTTTTGACTGCTCGAAGTTCAAATTTTGACCCCTCAAAATTCGTCTATCAGGCGGTTACTTACGTTAAAACCGACGGTTTTCAACTGAATAGACGCAACCCTACTCTTTTCCTCTCTGAGTTTGTTCAAATCCTCTCATCAATGCTCTTAAATTCTGACTGAAAATCTTCATCTCCCACTGTTTAAACTAATTTTCGCCCCCTATAAACCCAATCCTTGCTTCATTCTGAAACATTCATCCATGGAAATGGCAAGAGTAAAGAATCCTGAAGCTGGAAAAGGAGAGTCTCGCCTAAAGAGATCGGTTAAGTCATAGTATGCTTCAAAGGAAGGAGAAAAACTTAAAAGAAAGGCCGAATCAAGTAAGGGAATCCTTCCAAACGTCAGAAAACTACACCAAATGGAGAATCAAAGAAAGCTGGACCCTCTTCCTTGAAGAAAGCAGAACTTCGGTCCCTATTCCTACTGCTGCTGAGACTGTTGCTTACACTTCCTCCTCCAGTACTGAATCTGGAGAATATCAACTTACCACACTATCATTATGGAGCACTCCACAGATTCAAGAGGAATACTCTACCAAGTTTGCTAATAAAAAGGTAATCAAGCCTCATTGTGTGAACTTGGAAGATTTCTTGGTCTTTAATAGTTTTGATACTGGAATATAGATGTTGAGATATAAGAATCTATTAGAGATATTAGAAAGATATGACGATGAAGTGGTAAAGACATGGTATGCCTCCTTGAAGTATAACAGCAAGAATAAGAAATAGGAGGTCAATTTGAGATCAAGGACCATCTAGCTCATAGATAAGATTCTTAATGAAGTGTTGGATATCCTAGGGCAAGATGGCCTCAAGATTGACATCACTGCCTCTGGATATATGGATGAGGCAGATACTGCTGATGAAGAAGGTGGCCCCTTTCTGAACTATAAGGAGAGCATAATCCTGAACACTATGTTCAGAAGAAGGGAGAATAGGCCAACCATTAACTTTCTAAAGCCCACAGACCTCAGTGCTAATGTGAGGATCCTATACTACATAGTGTCTAGGATCATATTCAACAAAGGAGGCAGTTTCAATCTGATAACAAGGGTAAAGGCACATGTCATGGCAGCAATCATGCGTGGAAAGCTCATTAACATGGGACATATCATACTCCAATGCATGATCAAGGCAAGAGATCAGAGGAAAGACTCTACACTCCCCTATGCAGCTATTATTTCCAGAATTATGCAATATGCTAGAATTCAGCTTCTTGAGAATGGAAAAGGGAAACCCACTGAGATCTTCAAGGAGAAGGAACTTCAAAGGATGGGGATTGAAAGAAATGAAGGAAGATGGATTGGGAAAGGCACAGGAAAATCTGAAGATCTTTTCTTTGTTGAAGGTGCCTCCCAACAACAAGAAGGTACTTCTGAGGCTCCTGCCAGACCCACACCACAGCCTTCTCTGCCTGTGCCATCTCCGTCCAAGTCTACTCACATTCCATCTACTCCCTCCTCTCGTGCCAGGCCAACCAAGATCATTGAGTTGTATGACAGCCTGTCTACACTCATTCTTAGCATCAGAGATGAGCAAAATGCCAAATTTGTTCATCTGCAAGATCAAATTCATCAGTTGGCAAAGTACATGAAAGTGGTTGCTAATGCCTATGAAGATATTCATAATGCAATTCCTGCCACATCAGCTCCATCTCAGCCAGGGTTCTCTGTGCCTGTTCAGTCTCTAACTCCTGAGCCTCCAAGCCCCTTCAAGCTAGCCTTTTCTGAGCATGATGATGATGTAGATGATGCTGAGCCTGCTGGTAAAATGAGGACACCAAGTCCTAGTCCACCTTTAGACTATGGTCTGGAAGTAGAAGGACCTCAAGAAACAGGCCCTCATGAGCTCATTCTAGAAGATGCTCAGGATTCAATTCTTTCCACTCAAGAACCTGAGCAAGTTGAAAGACTAGTGGCAGCCATTTCTACTTCATCAATGTTAGAGGTTGCCAGCAATGAAGAGAGAAGCATTGTGCCTGTTGTTGATTTTGAAGCTATTGCTCGCAATGCTCTCTTGCAAGCTCAGAGAAGAAGGCTTGAGGAAATGTTTCATTCTGATAACCCTGCTCCTTCATCTCTCTTTGCATATGGTCTCTCAGAAGAACAAAGGGCACAATTGGCTCTTTTCAGGCAGGAGATGTAAGAACTGCTTGAGGTCTCTGATGATGAGGATCCAATCACTGAGCCTTCTAAGCATCCTCCCTCAGCTGAACTGGATCTCCGCTTTGATCCTGTGCTCCTCCAAGCTATTCCAGTTTCTCAGATCCCTCCTTCGGCTGATTTTGTTCACCTTCATGATAATGCCAAAAAGGGGGAGAAGAGTAAGCAAACTGGCAAGACTGCTGCTGAGCCATCTGGAAAGACTTACAGTAAGAAGACTAAGCCAAAGAAGAAGTGATTAGAATTTAGGCTTGCGTCCTCTTGTAGTGCTGCTTTTTGTCTCAGATGTTTGTTTTGTTTGATTGTTTGTACTTTATATTTGATTTGGTTATTTAGAAGAACTTTGCTTGAATTTGTCTCTGTAAAGCAACATTTGATTAAATGAAAGAACTTCTTGGTTGTGATGATTTGTTCTTTGAATCTCTTCACATGATTTACTATATATGATATATTTTGAAATATAATGCATATGTTGAGGGGGAGCTTGTTGAAGCAAACCCAAGTACTAATCCAGTTTGTAAGTTGTTTTGTCATCATCAAAAAGAGGGAGAATGTTGAATCTAGAGTTTTGATGATTCCAAACCAACCCTCAAGAGCTTAGAATAAAGATATCAAAGGTGCCCAAAATAATTCAAGTGAAGAAATTCTGAAGAATCTATGAAAAGTCTAATGTAGGATGTTTAATAGTGTTTTATTTGAGTAAAAGACTTTGATTTGGTAAAAAGATGTTTTAAAACCTTGATTCTATGTTAAATCATAGAATATTTGAAAAACACCCACCAACAGACGAAGTTTGAAAGGTTAATACCAATCTGTCATAGTGAAAGTTTGAACTTTGGCCTTGGAAATTTGAATTTCGTACTGAAACTGAACAAGTCTGAAGAGATGCCTCTCTGATAGACGAATTTTGACTTGGGGAAATTCAAATTTTGATAAGTGTCTGAAAGAAGCTTTAAGCAACAGACGAACTTTGGATTTTGAAAATTCAAATTTCAGACAAAATGAAACTTATGAAAACTGAATAAATTTGTCTGAAATTATGTCAAAGTTCATCTGAAACTAAGTTTAGATTGGATTTCAAAAGTGCTCACTGACAGACCAATTTTGAACTTGAAAATTTGAATTCCAGAAACTAAGCTTGTGAGTCTGTTAAAGTGATATGTTGACATATGAATAACAGTATTTATAAATTCAAATTTTGAAGTTAGTCTGAAAAGAGGTCTCTCTGACAGACGAACTTTGACATTTAAAAATTCAAACTTTGAATCACATGAACTATAATGCCTTACAGACCAGCTACGGACAGATGAATTTTAAGGTTCCAAAATTCAAATTTCGAAGGTACTGTAGCAAAATGAAAATACTGTTCACACTTAACAGAAAAACTTTCCACTTGAAAATTCGTATGTCACAACACAGAAACATTTTCCAAATATCAAAATTCAAATTTCACTTCATGATAGACGAACTTCGGGCTTTCAAAGTTGAAGCTGTTAACCTTCGGTTTCTGCAAAATTCATCTGTTGACCAATCGAAATTCGAATTTCAGTATGTCAGAAACATTAAATGCGGTTGGTTAACAGATAATTTTTTAGAGTAACCGTTGGATAACTTCTCCAACGGATGGATTTGGTCTCTAACGGATATTTGAGACCTAAATCTATAAATATAACATCATTTGAAGTTGTGGGTAATAAAATTTAACATTGAATATATTGAAACTCTACCAAATCTTCTAATCAAAGTTTCTTACTCTCTCACTTCAATATTCTGCACTTCAACTTTCATATTCACTCTATTTAAGAGAGTTTAATCTTTGTAATCAATCTTATCTTTATCTGGAAGATAGATTTTCTTGTGAGGAGGCATCACAAGGGATTGGGGAGCACTTTGTAAGAGTGCACAGAGAGATAGAGTGAGCTCTAGAAACAAAGCAACATCTTTGTACTGAGGCATTTGAAAGAAGCCCACTGAATTCTTGCAGAATAGTGGAAAAATCTCAAGTGGTGACTTGGGGACTGGACGTAGGTCAAGTGGAGAGACCGAACCAGGATAAATTTTCTGAGTCTTCTTCTCTTTACTGTCACCTTTACAGTTATTTATTTATACTCTGTTTTATCATCATATATTGCTTTCTTCACCTTCTTGATATTGTGCATAAAATTTTTAATTTTCCCAATTCACTCCCCTCTTGGGAAGCCAACTAATCTAACAATAAAATCTAAAAGATATATTTAATTATAAAAAATCCTAATAATAAAACAAAAATTCAAAGAAAAATAATAAAATTAATATCTAATCCTAATACTATTAGATAATCTCTTAAATTCAAATATGAGAAATCTATTACAAGATATCTGATAGATTTTATTTCTTCTAATGTAAATTAAACTAATAACTTTGGCCCCAAGGAAATGCAAATTGGAAACCAATAAAATAAAAATAAATAAATAAATAAACAAAATTATTTAACAAAAAAATGAGAGGAATCATATGGATAACGCTTAAAAATCATTGACGTGCCTCCTTGAACTCTATCATTCCCCCTTTCATCGAAAAGATTCGAGGACGAATCTTTACCACCTTGTGATTAATTTGAATACGCTTCTTTTGTTTCAACCTCTATATATGTTTTTGTTTCGTCATATATCTAAAGATAAAAGCACTAATATTTTTTTTAAATAACTTTTTTTTCAACACCTTTTTTTCCTCTTTTCAATGTGCTCTTTGTTTTTTTGCACAGTTTTTTTTACAATAATTTCACAAACACAAAGAATACAAGGAAAACAAGATATAGAGATAGAGAAAGTAGTGAAATGATAGTGGAAAACAAAGAAGATGAAGATGGACACAAGAGAAGAACAACCAAGAAAAAAAATGGAAGAATACGAAACAAAAAAGATAAACCTAAATTTCAGGACCAAAGCTTTAATATCAATTGATGTGGACACAATGAGAACTTATCTCAAGCACCCAGAGGAACTTGTCTCTAGATCCCTAATCACTACTCGCGGTAGGTCAGATGAGAAAAAGGAGAGAGAGATAAAAAATAAGGGAGAGAAAAGAAATAATTCAGTAAATTCTTACCGAAAAACTCATAATAATATTATTCCACCATTCTCTCAAAAAAATGCATTACATAGAAGCCTTTATATAGACAAAATAAGAAAAACCTTTATCCTAAAATAACTAGATCCAAATAATCTTACATAGAGGCATTCATATAGGAAAAATAAGAAAAACCTTAATCCTAAAATAACTGGATCCAAATAATCCTAATAGATCTAGAAAATCTAAAAGATATATCTAATTATAAAAAAATCCTAATAATAAAAATGAAAATTCAAAGAAAAATAATAAAATTAATATCTAATCCCAATACTATTATATAATCTCTTAAATTCAAATCTAAAAAATCTCTAATAGATTTTTTTTCTTTTAATATAAATCTAATTAATAACTTTGGTCCCAAGGAAATACAAATTGGAAATCAATGAAATAAAAATAAATAAATAAATAAAATTATCTAACAAAAAAAGACCTAGAATTTCCTTGAGAGAGATCATATAAATAGCGCTTGATAATTTTTGACATACCTCTTTGATTTCTATTATTCCCCCTTTTCTCGAAAAGATTCGTCCTCAAATCTTTACCACCTTAGTATTAATTTGGAAGCACTTCTTTTGCTTCAATCTCCATATATACTTTTGTTTCGCTATATATCTAAAAATAAAAGCACTAATATTTGTTTTAACAACTTTTTTTTTCACACTTTTTTCTCCTTTCAATGTGCTCTTTTTTCTTGCACGAATTTTTTTAAAAACTTTACAAACATGAAGAAGATGTAACACCTTATTTTTATCTATATTTTTTTCATATATTATAGTATGTACAATGTCCAAATGGCTCATATTAAGAGCTTGAATCATTAATAGAACCAAAATAATAAAAAAAAATGTGGTGCTATTCATTTGGTTCTCAAGTTTTCTGGACGAACTTTGAAAAATCATAACTTAATCCAGAAAAATCGTATCAATGTAGTTCAAGTCTCTAAATGAAGCTAGAAACCTGATATACAATATAAAAATATGAAAACTTCCTTTAACCTGACCAATTAGTACAGTTTATTACTCAAACTTACACTGTACAAATGGTTATTTCTCTCTTTTCCAGGATTTTGGCCGTAAATTTAAAAATTCATATCTAACTCTATACTGAGCCAAATCATGTATTTTATATACCATTGGAAATATATATATGTCTACTTTATAATTTTATTATACATTTATTTAGTCTATATGGGGTACAACATCAATTTGAATCGCTAGGGATCAAAACATCACTTTTACTAGAACAGTCTTGGGAAAACTTGTATATCTCTCATTGTATAGCTCCAATTGAACTCAAACCAGTTGCATATTAACCTCAAAAGATAAATATTTTCATAAATATAATCCATTGAATTTTTTGAGCTCTATACAATTTTATACTCCCTTTCAAAGTAAGTGATACTTACAGTGAATTTCGCAGCTCTTACTTTACTGTCCAGTTTTGACCCTTAACTTCAAAAATATACTATAAATTGTACACATATCCAAATTGAGTATTCTTTAGGTCATTGGAAAGCTTGTTCTCTCTAGTTTCAGATAATATATAACACTTGACTTACTTGACCTGTCTCAGTCAAACAGTGTTGACTTTACTTTCATTACTACAGAATGAACTTCTAACAATATAACATGGCAAAGTAGACTTCATAACAAGCTCACATGATCATTCCATGTTTCAAATCCATGCCAAACATTTCATAATGCTCATAATAACATAATAGTACAAGGATATAGATCTATATACATATACATAATTTTTATACATTATTTCAAAATATGGATTCATAGCTTGAAATTATCATCAAGCATCATTCTCTCTTTCATTCTCTTTGGCTCCTTGATCTCCTTGACATTGCTTGTGCCTATCATTTGGGATACTTGAGAGGATGAGATTGAGGCAATCTCAGTAGCAAGTTACATTCCATGCAGTTATGTCAATCATGTCACATAAACTCACATTTGATCACATTTAATCACATCAATCATATTTAAACAATAAATTGCCATATTGATCATAAAAAATTCGGTAGCATAACGGCTTAGAAAATGGATATCTCAGGGAATAAAACCCCTCATTTAACAGCCAAGACCAATCAAAGAAATCACAATTGCAATATGGCAACACAATTTAATCATAGAAAGACAATGAAAGAACATAAAGCAAGAATATAAAACTTAGTTACATTTGGTGCTTGCACTTAGCTTTCCTTTTTAAACCAAAACTTCCTTTAGTTTTCCCAAGCTTCCTCAAGTCCCTAAACATCATTAAACACATGCTCAAGCCACTAACTTCATGGCTAATCACAAAAAGCTCTCATAAAATTCTTGAAACCCTTAAATTCTCAAACTCTTTATCTTAAGTTCTATCTTTGAGCCAACGCTTGTCTTTAAGGTTTTTCATCATGGGGAACTCATTTTTGCCATCAAATTAATGAAAATCAAACTCTTTCCCATCATATTAAACTGACCAAAACAAGGATTGGAAGAGGAAAGAAGTGATTTTCATTTTCTTACTTCTAAACATACCAAACCTTGTTCCTTTCACTTAATCTTATGCTTTCTCTTTAATTTATGGCAAAAAATCACTTTCTTTCCTAACTCCTTTATCTTGGACGAAATTTACAGCAAAGGATGAGAAGAGGAACTCAAAAAAACTAACATTAAACCATTCAAAACTTGAAGGAAGATTACTTAGAGTTTCAAAGGAAAATTCTTACCTTTTTTCTTGATTTTTCCTTCTCTTTTTCCTTCTTCCTCTTCTTTACGTTTTTCTCTTCTTTCTTTGCTGTTTTTCAGACCTCTCCCCACTCTTTCTTTGCTTCCTTGGTCGGCCAAAACATGAACCAAAGGGGAGGATTTATAAAATTTTCCAACCAATAGAATTTTGCCACCTAATGTCTTGATTTTTCTTGCTTTTTCATGAAAAATAATAAACTATGGCTAATTTGACATGTGCAGCTTGTGGATCACGAAATGGAGGGTATTTTGGTCCAAAAATTTTAAATATTTACTTATCCAGATATATCCTGGACCGGTCTGGACAATTAAAGCTACTTTAGCAGTATATTTTATTATTATTGGGATGCTAATTATAATCATAAAATTACCATAATATAATTATCCCAATTGATTCAAATATAAGACCCACACATTTTTTTTGAATGAATACTGCTTCTCCATGCCATTCAGACTGACATTTATCAGGTAAGATATTAATATTAAATCATAATTACCCAATAAATATTATTTTGATCTTAATAAATTTCATACTATATTCCATTGGTCTTAGCTCATTGAGAGCTTCATTTTGACTATAATTTTTCATATTTACAAAAATGCCCTTAAGCCGGGATAAATCTATAATTTTTAAAACTTTCGAGTCATTAAATGTAATTTTCCCAAAATTCATAAAATTTACTTCACTCTACGCATAGATTCCACCCGCCTTTCTCTCCTTCTTCTTTTTTTTTCCCCTTTCCTTTCCTTTTTTTTATTTTATTTTCTTTTTTCTTTCAGGGGTAAATGGTCATTTTCTCATTTTTCCTTTTACCCGAGATAATTGACCTCTTTATTTTATATCATGCAAAATTACGTATATCTGTTTTTACAAATTCCTTATAGATTTTAAAATATTGAGCTTTAAATATTTAAAAGAATTTTCAGGATATTACAGAAGACAAGGAAAACAAGATGTAGAGATGGAGAAAATAAATGAGATGATAAGAAGCAATACAAAACAAGACACAAGGTGGATATTTTGAAAAGATATATCTAATTATAAAAAAATCTTAATATTAAAAATGAAAATTCAAAGAAAAATAATAAAATTTATATATAATCCTAATACTATTAGATAATCTCTTAAATCCAAATCTAGGAAATCTTTTAAAAGATACCTAATAGATTTTATTTCTTCTAATGTAAATCTAATTAATAATTTTGACCTCAAGAAAATATAAATTGGAAACCAACGAAATAAAAATAAATCGATAAATAAATAAAATTATTTAACAAAAAAAATCTAGAATTTTCTTGAGAGGAATCATGTGGGTAGCGCTTAAGAATCATTGACATGCCTCATTGATCTCTATCAATTGGGCTTCGACTCATTGTGGATGATTGATGGCAACGACACAAGCTTCGATTCATGCTAGGACGACAACGGCATGAACTTCAGATCATGGGAGGACAATGGTGATAAGCTTCTAGTTTTGGCCAAAGAGAGGAGGATGCGAGTTGCCGAGTAGAAGTGGCATCTAGCATTGGGATCGAATTTTCAGGTCTTGCAGATTTTAAGCGTCTGTTTGGTAGGGTTTTTAAAAATAGTTTTTCTGTTTTTAAAGACAGAAAAATAAAAAAACTTGTTTGGTAAACCTGTTTTTTATAAATTGTTCTTGAAAACAGAAAAATAAAAGAACAGAAAGCTCAGAACAACTTTAAGATGTTTTATAGTTTTATTCTGGAAAATACAAGAAAAAATGAAAAACACTCACCTCATTGATGGTAAAGTTATAAATTTTGAATAACTCATCTTTCACTCACTAGTTATGATTTTGAGAACAATTATTCAAATAATTTTTTTTATTTTCTTGTTTTTAAAACTTATTCTCGAAAACAATTTTGTAAAACTGTTTTGAGAATAATAAAATAGAAAACACTGTCAAACAAACTCTAACTTTTGTTGTTTTGTTTTTTTTTTGTAAAGCTTCTCTCTTTAGCCATCTGATTAATCCAAGGGTGGAAAATAAGGCAATTGAGGGGATCCAATTCCAACAAAAACCAGCAAAGCTAAGAATAGTTTTCAAACTGACATAAATACTTTTGAACTTGAGACTTTTACAAAAACTAAAGATGGGCCTTACATGGTACAAAATTTTATGTGAGCTGCAATATTCACAAGTATTGAATAGCATGTCTACTTCTTACAAATTTTAATATCTATATATACATTGAAATACTGAATATAGTGGCAAAAAAAATTGAATATTGGCATTGTGCTGTAACTTGTTTTAAAAAGTGGATGTTTGTAGTAGCAGTAATAAGATTGATCACGGATACAGAATATGTAGTTAGCAGCAGGGCTAATGAACAAGCTTCGTAGCTTTGAAAATATTAAGTGATGGTGCGCTTTCAAAGTGGATGTAACTGAGGTATATGATACTCCATCTATCTTATTTTATATGTCATTTAATGTTTTTTTGCACATGGAATAAGAAAAATAATAAATAATTTAATAAATTATGTAATTTTACTAAATTTTTTTGAATTATTACTCCCATTTTAATGTTATAGGAAATAAATATGAAATATTAAATTATAACAACAAAAATCACCACATACTATTAATTATTTAAGGGTATAATTGGAAAGGTAAAGTTAATTTTTCATTAATTTTCTTAATTGATAGATAAAATGGGTCAAAAGGAGTAGGTGTTTTTTTTCTTTTATAGTTTTTTTTCCTGAAGGTAGTTTTGGATAAGATAGGATTTCCCCACAGTTGGAAACATATGGATATGGTTATGTAATGCGTTTAATCTGGAGCTCAGGATGCTTATGGGCCCAACCAGATTAGAGATTGACCTGGCGCGAAACTCGACCCAACTTGTCCTTTAAAATAGACAATGTCCGATTAGCTGCTTTGCTGCTTCAAGAGGAATAGCACCTACTCTTCCTAGGATAGAGTTTGTGTAGAGCGGTCAAATTGAGCTTTTCGACCCGGCCCATTTGAGCTGGCCTTAAATTGGGTCGGGCTAAGAAGCCTAATTTGACAAATGGGCCCCAAAAGTGAAGTCCGGACCCATGGTATTGGGCCCACGGGCTTTTTGTTTTTTTAAATATTTTTTGTGTGTTTTTTTAAAGCTTTTGTATATATTTATTTAAATTTTTTTATATATTTATTTAAATTAATACAACTACTTATCATTATTATTTATAAAAAATCAACATAATATTTAAATTTTATAATTTATATATCACTAATTAATAAAATAATATATATTTTTTAATATTTTAAACAAAAAAAAAAGAAAATGGGCCAATCGGGCTAACCTGCAGCCCGCCACGGGTCAAGCCTAAAAAGCTCGAAGTTTATTTTGACACCAGATATCGAAGCCTGGCCCATGCATTTTTTCAGGCTTTTTGGGCTGACCTATCGGATTTGACCCATTTTACCGGCTCTAAGTTTGTGTTTTCATTTTTTATTTTTATATTTTCTAATTTTAAATAGAAAATTTTTTTTAAACAAATTTTAATAAAACAGTCTAAAATGAAATTTTGGTTATAAAACCGTTTTTATTTTGTATTCCATTTTAAAAAAATACAAATATTAAAAAAATACATTATTAATAATAAAAATAATAAAATTTAAAATCTATTTTACCATTTATATTGTTCAGCTTGACAATTCTGCCATTCGATACAATGCAGATCAAGTTCAAAAGCCAAACGTGTTTGGAACTCCAGTATCTCTCTTTGTCTGATTCAAGAGCCACACGTATGTTTGATCGATGCATTATAGACTTCACCATCGATATGCATGGGAATTAATAAGCTTTTTATCGAAGTTCAAGATGCTTAGCGCTTCATATATAACTCAGGTGTTTGGAGTCCTGGTAATGCTACTACACAAACAGAGACGAATCCAATTTTTTTTTTTTGGGGGGGGGGGGTTCTAGGAGAGTACCCCATGTTTTCAAATTTTTTATAAATTTCCTTTAGTTCTATTTGTAAAAGAGCTAATATTATTTCTAATCCCCCATATTTTATGTAGTTTGCAATATGTTGTCCCTCATATATTACACTCTAGGTCCGACTGCGTATACAAGACTAGCTGCCTCTTGGCCAATCGGTATATCTATCACACGGCAATTAGACTTCAAATGGAATCCACTTGCTCCCTTTCTTTCTTACTTTAATTTCCTTTTTTTTTTCTTAATTTCCTTCTTTTTTATCTTTTTAGTTAGACTCTACTAGCTTTGGTAGACACTGTAACAACTTTAATTGGATTCTTCTAGATATGTTAGTGGATTCATGTATAAATACTTTTAGATTAGTGCAGGTCTAGAGGGGCCAAGACTGGAGGAAGAGATGAGAAGAGAGAAGGAAGAAAAACTTCCTAAGTCATGGCGATCTCATCTTGTGCCACGGCAAGAGAGTTAAATTGTGCTAGTAGAATTTGGAGACAGAAAGTATTGACTCCGCTATGCCATATCACAAACTCTATTTTTAAATAATGTAATCAATTTGATGGAAGGGAAAGAAAATGGAGGAAATTAATATGTTCTGCTAGGATTCGAAGATCTAAAGTGTTGGGGCACATTTTGGAGCTCTGAGAAGTTTGAATTTTGTAGGTATAATGATTTCCTACTTGCTTCTTCCTCTTTTTCTGGTTTTAAATGGTAGATTTTGGTGTTGGATGTTGGGGATCCAATCTAGATGGATTTCTACCGACTAAATTGAGTAAAATGCTTTAATGATGTGTCATTGTGTGTAGTTAGGTCTTGGGTTATGGACTTTTGTAGATTATATAGTTGGTTCCCAAATCCTAGTCTCTAAGCTTTGGATTCTTATAATGTCTAAATTTGATTAGGTTCAAATATGGATTTATGGGTTGTTTTACGTATAGAGATAGTTGGAAATTTGGTTTCATTGGGTTTATGCTTGAGTGTTGATTTGGGTTCTGGTGAAGCATGTGTTTGATTTTGATTGTTGTGTTTGATGGTTATCTAGGTTGTGTGTATGTTTTTATGAGGTATATGGACCTTGAAAAGTTAATTAAAAGTGGCAAATCCATTGGTAAGTGGATTAAATTGTGTTATGGTGAACTTCGGTCTTGGAGGCATTAAGTAATCTTGGGTAATTCTATCGATGTTATTTGGAAGTTCTATTGAATGTTTGGGTTTAGATTGGTGTGGAATGTTAATTAATTGTTGTGGACTATATTTCCTCTTGTATATTGTAGTTGGTGATTATTTGACTTACCAAGGTGTTGTGGGGGTATGACATCTTGAGGTAACTGGGAAGTAATTTTATTTATTCTATATGTTTACAGTTTTCATATCATGATCTACTATTTATATCACAGCAGGAAATTGTAAGTTTTCTCAAAACCCTTTTTCTTTGAAAAGTATGATAAAGAAGTAAAAATAGCTTATTTTTTATCCATACGTATATATATGTTTATATAAATGGTAATAAACAAGTTTAATCCATGAATATTATACTCTTTGTATTAGTATGTGTAGCGGTGATGATAGTAACAACAATGTTAAAAATGATGAGAATGAAATTGGTCACATATACATGCATTGGTTCTTGACTTACGTTGACATACTTCTTGTCATCCCCATATGATAGTATGCTAGCATGACAAAGATTACGACAATGATTGTGTATGACATTGACTTGTTAGCATAATCTTCGAGCATCATCACTACATTATACATATTTGGATATTGTCAATTTGTTAGGTGATGATGGCATATGATAGGATGATACCACGTGATATATTGATTCACCGGTGTGACACACGATGCCTCATGTTTAGGTGATGAGGTTGATATATATCCCTACCACTAAATCCTTTTCCTTTGACCAGGAGAGCTAGGTGGTAGTAGATTGGGGATGTATCTTCCCTAAATCATCACCAATTAGGGTGGTCAAGGGGAAGGGGAACATGGTCTACTCATTAGTGGAATGACCTTTGACCTGGTTATAACTAATGGTAGTGAGCTTAGTAGTGCTCCGGGATTGGTCTTCACCAATTGGTAGAAGGGGACTACTTATCAAAGTTACTTTGTAATAGTAACTAGCACATGGTTTATCTTGTGATCGATATAGGTTTTGCATAATATGTACATGACTTTTCTAATATTGTATATTACATATTGTATAAGTATAATTATATATATATAATACTGTGTACCTATCTTGTAAGGCGTATGTGTGGGTGAAACCTCTGATTTATATAGTTGCTTCTAGTTACTGGGACGTTTGTCTCACCCCTCGTTAATAACTATTCATGGGAGAGGATTTCAGTTCTAGTAAGATGGTGTCTAAGGTAGTTTCTCCTTTGGCCGATGTACGGGGTATTCAAGTACTCATGATCAGTATGAACTCATCTAAGAATACATGTTATATATTTGTTTAGTATTATACCAAGTGTAGAGATATGATTGGATACTATTTGTGATGTGACTCTGTGTGTTCTATGGATTGTTCTTGAGTTATGGACTCTATTGTTAATCTCATGTCATCATTGATCATGAGATTATTGAGAATAGAATATATATAGACCATTATGTAATGGATTGTGAGGTCATACCTTGGTGGTTATCGATGTTTCTTGGGCATATGTCACACTAATTATTATTAAGAATCCAGGGTATAAGGCTTTGGTTGCCCATGTATATCTTGATGAGTGAGAGCAATGTATCAGGTTATTTGTGAATTTCAGTATGTTTAGTACAAAAAGGGTATACCACTCGATATGTGAGATTGGGGTTCAAAGAGGTCAAAACCTAAGATAGTGGTTTTCTTAGGTTGCCACCTTCTTAAACAATATCCTTGTATTATTTATGACCTGCTAGAAAATGTTTGATGACCAAAAGGTTAGTAGTTTGTATTTGGGTAAGGTTAATGTTAAGTTTTAGTCTAAAAGTGACAATTATGGTCAAAGGTATCCTCAATTTTTATACGGAGGAGTTTGAGACAATGTTAGTGTCTATAATTAGAGGAGGAGAAAAATGACTTGTAAGCATTGGATTCACACGAATCGAAGGTCAGGTTAGAGAGATATGCGTGTTCGAAGTTCATTCCAAAAATAAGTTTTGCTGTCATTTGATAGCAAACTTTGTCACCGTGGTGCCATACTCCTAGGCCGCAGTGGCACACCCCTGTTCTCCCCTCTTCGTCCTTTTCTCCCTCAATCTAAGTTTTTGGATCATTTGTTTGTGCTATCTTTTTTTTTTTCTATCTCTTCTCCCCTAGTTCTTTATCCTTTTAAGTTTTATTGGGATACTCTGGTTTAGATATGATCATCAAAGGTAGTTTGAGTCTATGTTTTCTTATGATGTTACAGACACAAAACCACTTGCTTGTCTTCCAAACTCCTATTTACGTGTTTTTTTTCAGCATGCATTCTGACATTAATTATTAATTAATGGATCAATATCCATTTGCTTGGACTTGCATTACTTCTTTATTCAGGATGCTCTTTTTAAAAAATTAGACGCAGAACCTATACATATGCTTAATGATTTTATCTATTCAACACTTATTTAATATTAATTTGCAACTGTGCTTATACTTTTACTTCAGCTAGTTTTCCCGCTTGAATCGTTAAACATAAAATAATTTTTTCCTATTAACATTTCAATTGCCTGGAATATACAATGGGTCTTTAACATTTTATCAACAACTTGTTTTCTATCGAACAATATTTAAGATTTCTTTCAGATTTGCGACCTGCTTCAATTTGATGGATGTAAGACATAAGATAGTTTTGGTCAGTCCAATTTACTCTTCGTAATTTGTTCAGAAGTTTTTATTCAATAAAAAATTTATTAATTTATTAGTTTTCAACTGAGATAAAGACTTTTGGAAGTATCGTGACTTTCATAAAAATATTGTGCTACAAGTGGATGAGAAAAAAGTAATGATTCCCTCGAGATTTAATTTGTCTCAAAAGATCAAGTTTAAGCAGAAAACAGGAGTTACAGATTCTAATGCAAGTGAACGGAGATTCGTTTGAGTATCAAAAACAGGAGTCTCGATCACGGAGTTACTTTTGGCCGCCAAAAAAATTACCCACACACACGTCACTTGATTGACTTCCTTGCTGATTTATTGCATGCGTCAAAATCGCATATTTTTTAATTAAATCATCATAGTTTTTTTTTGGGCCTGAATAATCAACAAAGTTTGGCAAAGTACTTACAAAAGTTTAACAACACAGGCTAAACTAAAAATTTTCAATTAAAAAATCAAAAATTATTTTTCCAACTCACTGTGGCTCAGAAATGAAGAGAAACACACAAATTTAATTGATAGAAAAACTTGGTTGATTTCTGAATGCCTTTCATTCTCATACAATGGTCCTATATATAGTGTTTATAATGCAACATAAAATTAAAGGTAATTAAAACGAATACATTAACTCAAGGGGGGGTTATGGGAGCTACAAACTCCATTATTAGGAAATTAGGGAGGGGTTGTAGGGGTTACATGAGTTTAATGGAGGAGATGAGTTACAATTGTTTTATCCTCCCCGGGTTGGACAGAACTCACCCTCGAGTCAAAGTTAGCATCATCATCCAGATAGGGTGACAAGTTAGCAATGTTGAAAGTGGCAGAAACTCCATAAGCACTAGGCAATTCAACCTTATAAGTATTGTTGTTGATCTTTTGTATAATCTTGAAAGGACCATCAGCTCTAGGAGACAACTTGGAATTGGATTGTTTAGGAAAACGCTCTTTTCTTAGATGTATCCAAACCAAGTCTCCCACATTAAAGATCTGTTACTTCCGATGCTTGTCTCGCTGTGTCTTGAGTTTGAAATTCTGCTTCTGTATTCTTTCACGAACTTGTTCATACAACTTCTTGATTTTCTTAGCCCTTTGATTTGCATCAGAACTATACTGCTGCTTATTGAGTGAAGGGGTCAAGACTAGTGGACAAAGGGGACGAGTGCCGTAAACAACTTCAAACGGACATTTTCTAGTTGCTTGATTAACAGAATTATTATAGGCAAATTCAACTTGAGCAAGAACAAGGTCCCACTGCTTCAAATTCTTCCCCACGAAACTTCGAAGAAGATTTCCCAAAACTCTGTTAATAGCTTCAGTTTGTCTGTCGGTCTGTGGATGGCCAGTGCTGCTAAATTGGAGCTTAGTTCCCATCTTCTTCCATAACGTCCGCCAAAAATGGCTGAAAAACTTGACATCACGATCAGAGGTGATAGTCTTAGGAATGCCATGGATACGGACAATCTCTTTGAAGTACAAATCTGCAACTTGAACTGCATCATTAGTTTTCTGGCATGGAATAAAAAGGGTCATCTTCGAAAATCGATCCACAACAACCATGATTGAATCTTTTTGTCTCTGTGTTCGGGGTAAACCAAGAACAAAATCCATGCTCACATCTTCCCACGGTGCTTCTGGAACTGGCAGTGGCATGTATAATCCTGTATTTTGCCCTTTCGTCTTAGCCAAATGACATATTCGACATCGCTGTATATGCCGGTTGACATCTCATTCAAGCCTTGGCCAATAGAAATTCTCTTTGACCAGATCAATTGTTTTATCTCTGCCAAAATGACTAGCTAATCCTCCATCGTGAGCTTCCCAAATTATTGCTTCCCTCAAAGAACCCTGAGGAATGCATAGATTTTTACCTCGAAATAGAAACCCATCATGTCGGTAATACTGGTGGAATGATTGATCGGTAGTAGCTTCCCACACTTCATGAAAATCAGGGTCATCCTAGTACAACTCTTTAACAAGATCAAAACCAACAACTTTGGCCTGCATTGTTGTTAGTAACATATGTCTACGGCTAAGAGCATCAGCTACAGAGTTTAAAATTCCAGCCTTGTGATTAATGAGGAAGGGATAAGACTACAAGATTTCACTCCAACAGTCATGTTTTTGGCTGATCTTTTGTTGAGAATTCAAATACTTTAGAGCTTCATGATCTGAAAAAAGTATGAACTCTTTGCTCAAGAGATAGTGACTCTAATGTTGCAGAGCTCGGACAATGGCATAGAATTCTTTATCATAAGTAGAATACCTGAGTTTGGCATCATCGAATTTCTCACTGAAAAAGGCAATGGCATAGAATTCTTTATCATAAGTAGAATCCCAGTGTTGGAGGCATCACAGCTAACCTCGAACACCTAGTCAAAATTTGGAAGAGCTAGGATGGGAGCTTCAGTCAACTGCTTCTTTAGCTCCTGAAAACTCCTCTGAGCTTGCTCTGTCCACTGAAATTTGTCTCCCTTGGTGCAATCTGTGAGGGGTGCTGCAATAGAGCTAAAATTGCGAATAAATCTCCTGTAGAAAGAAGCTAATTTGTGGAAGCTTCGAACTTCTTGAAGAGATCTTGGAACTGGCCAACAGTTAATGGCTTCAATTTTACTTGGATCAACTTGAACACCTTCTGTGGTGATGATGTACCCCAAGAAAACAACTTCATTTGTGAGAAAAGTGCACTTCTTTAGGTTGGCAAAAAGCTTTTGGTCTTGCAGAGCTTGCAAGACTTGCCGCATGTGATCGAAGTGTTCTTCCTGACTATTGCTGTAAATAAGAATGTCGTCAAAGTAAACAACAACAAATTTTCCAGTAAAGGGTCACAATACCTGATTCATCAGGTGCATGAATGTGCTAGGGGCATTGGTTAATCCAAAAGGCATCACGTTCCACTCATACAAGCCATCTCTTCTCTTGAAGGCGGTCTTCCATTCATCCCCTGGCCGAATCCGATTTTGGTGATACCCACTACGAAGGTCAATCTTGGAAAAGGTAGTGGCACCATATAGCTGGTCTAACATATCATCAAGTCGTGGTATCAGAAACCGATACTTGATAGTAATTTTGTTAACAGCTCAGCAATCAATGCACATTCTCTAACTCCCATCTTTCTTGGGTACTAACAGAACAGGTACAGCACAAGAGCTAACACTTTCCCGAACCAGCCTTTTCTTTAGTCACTCCTCAACTTGTCACTATACTTCAGCATGTTCCTGAGAGCTCATCCTAGAAGCAGGCTTGTTAGGAATGACTGCTCCTGGAACAAAATCAATGTCATGTTGTATGTCTCATATGAGTGGTAACCCGGGTGGTAACTCATCAGCTATCACATCTGGAAACTCGAATAATAAGGGCATAACTCCTGGCGATATGGTGGACTTACTGTTCGCCTCGAGTACCAGTATGAAACTCATCATCTGGGTCTTAGCTTTCATCACCTTGAACTCTTCCTTGGTCATCAAAGTCACCAATGGTTTAGCTTCTGTCGAGGCTTTACTGAACTCACTAGGTGGTAGGGGCGCTAACTTGATCTTGACACCATCTTTAGTGAAAGAGTAGGCGTTTGTACGTCCATCATGTAGAGCATATCGATCATATTGCCATGGCCTCCCCAAAAGAAGGTGGCATGCATCCATGGGAACAACATCACACAAAACATTGTCACAATATCTGTTCCCAATAGAAAAAGTAACAAGGCATTGCTTAGCGACTTTTACCTCGCTTCCAGTATTAAGCCAGTGAAGCTTGTAAGGATGCGGATGGTCATGCGTTGGTAGTTTCAATTTCTGCACCATGTAGTCAGAAACTATATTTTCACAGCTCCCATTGTCAATAATGACATTACAAACTTTGCCCTGGGTAGTGTAACAGGTGTGAAAAATGTTACGTCATAGCTAGGGTTCTTCCTTAACTATAGCTGCATGCAGACTTCGTTTGATTACCAAAGCCTCTCCCTGATCTGCAGGCATAATCTCCTCATCATATACTGATTTAGCTTCATAAAATGTAGTTTCCTCTTCATCTTCCTCAAGTGCTTCATAAACTTGCCCTTCCCTAATGGTGATAACCCTCCGAGTAGGACAGTCTGAGGCAATGTGACCAAATCCTTGGTATTTAAAGCATCGGGGTGCTTTAGAGCCAGGTTCCTTGATAGTATTTGGTGGAGACTTGCTCGTAGTGCTCGGCTGCGGCTTGCCTGATGAAGTGGGCTGTTGAAATTCTGCCTTACGACCATCAAAATAACCCCTAGAGGAAGAATGTTGATAAGAAGGCCTCTTAGGCGTTTATTTCTCGATACGGATGGCTAAGCGAATCACATCATCCAAAGTCTAATACTGTTGAAGCTGGACTGGATGACTAATGTCAGTGTTTAACTCTGCAAGATAATGAGCTATCGTTTGCTCCTCCTTCTCCTGTGTGTCACACTTCATCATAAGTTTTTCAAATTCTCTGGTGAATTCTTCTACAGACAAGGACCTCTGTCGAAGATTCTACTGTTGGATAAAATTATCCTGGTGGTAATGCTCCGGTAGGAACTTCCTGGTGAGTTGTCGTCTCATTTTCTCCCAAGTCTCAATCTTGCGCTTTCCCTCTCGTACTCGCTTCCGTTTGAGATTTTCCCACCATATAGAAGCATACTTCTTGAGTTTAAGAGCGACTATCTTGACTTTCTGTCTGTTTGGAATCTCTTTGTATTCAAATACTCGCTCCACTATTTGAAGCCAATCTACAAACTCATTTGGCTAGAGTCTTCCCTCAAATTCCGGAATGTCTATTTTGATATCACTAGAGCAGAATGGTTATTGTTGAGGTCGGCGGTGGTTGTCAGTGGATGATGAATTGCTGCTATCCGAATCACCTTCTGGGTTTTCTCTATGAGTTTCTAGTAAAGTTCGCTGCAATTCTATGGTAGCTTCCAATTCTTGTATTCGACGTCTCATATCGTCCATTGCAACGTCTTGTACATTTCTGCGTCTTAGAGGCATTTTTTTCTGCCTTTTCTGGAAGGTTAGGACTTAGGCAAAAACAATTAAAAGTATAGGGGTGAAAAGGTAATTTGTTGGGGTGTAGGGGTGGAAAAGGAATTTTAAGAAAATGTGAGGTAAAATTGTAATTTTGAAAAAATATGGGGTAAAAATTGCAATTTCAAAAAGTTTTGGGGCACATTTGCAATTTTTAGGAAGTGAAGAAGGTAAAAATGAAATTTCAGAAAGTTGAGGTGCCAAAATGTAAATACTGAAAGTATAGGGAAAAAATATAAATATGAAAAGTTTAGGGGTCAAACTATAAATATGAGAAGTTTGGCTAACTGGGCAGCGTGACGTGGCAAAGGTGACACGTGGCAGACACTGGGTGGTTAATCTGTCACTGACTAGACAGGTCAGGATGACGTGTCAGCTGACGCCATCATCTTCAACCTCCAGAGCGCGTGGCCGACGCGTGTGAAGTCTGGACGGCACGTGGTCTTCCGGTGGAGGCGCGTGAGGGCGTGTGTGGTGTCAGACGGCGGCGAAACTCTCTAGTCTGAGGTTTTTTGGCTCTGAGCTTGATGGCGAGGTTCATTTCCCTGAAAATTGACCGGAACTGGATTTTGACGGTGGTGGTGGTGGTGGTTACTCACTTTCAGGCAACTCTTCGACGGCTCTCTCACTCTACGAAGCTCCTGGACATTCTCTCACCTGCTCTGATACCAAAATGGCTCAGAAATGAAGAGAAACACACAAACTCAATTGATAGAAAATCTTGGTTGATTTCTGAATGCCTTCCATTCTCATACAATGGTCCTATATATAGTGTTTAGAATGCAACATAAAATTAAAGGTAATTAAAATGAATACATTAACTTAAGGGGGGTTATGGGAGTTACAAACTCCATTATTAGGAAATTATGGAGGGGTTGTAGGGGTTACATGAATTTAATGGAGGAGAGGGGGTTACATGAGTTTAATGGAGGAAAAAAGTTACATCTGTTTCAAACTGTAATATATATATATATATATATATATATATGAGGCTCACATCTGGCTATATGAAAAACATTTTTTCCATGATTCTTTCAACGTTAAAATGGTTTAGCATAACAGTTTCAAGGATATAGGAATTAGAAAAATTGAAATTGATTCAGTTCAACACCCTTGTGCTGTAGTATATAAAGCATAAATTTAGACCGTTCAAATTTATATATGTAACTTGTTTATAATTATATTTTTTATTTTAAAGAACATTATACAAAATTAAAAAATCTTTTAACTTTATTTAAAAATGATAATTTGATTTCACCCAAAGATTACAATTAGATGTTAATAAAATAAAATTCAGATTGTCTATATTAAATGTAAAATTTGCTCCGATCGTGCTATTGAAATAACAACAGAATGATGCTATTACACCAGCGGAGGACCCCCTTTCTTTCTTATGTGACGCGTAAAAGATCCTTACTCCTATTTACGCATCACGTTTCATTTTAACGTTAATGATGTTTTCAAAAAAATAATAATTAATCATGTTTTGGAACTTTAAAATAATAGATAAATATAAACAAAAATTTTCTTTTAAAAATACAATTAAAATGAAACGGATATTAACTATTAAATATAACAAGATTAAATACAATTTAATTCTAAATATGAAGTATACATAAACAGTCCAATATACATGCAACGAAGATGAACTAAGGAACTTGGGAAATAAATCTTTATTCATAGTGATACAGCGAAACTAGAGAAATATTGAAAGACGGTACTTGACTTCCTTTGTAGTATATATAGAAGAGTCTCTTTGGAGTAGCACAACCCTGCATTTGAGTGTCACCTTCGAGGCCAACACCTAGCTTAGCAAGCATGTAGCTCATCAGGAGTAACTTCGGCCATATTTTCTGATTCTTGAACAGCGTTATATTCTCCTTCACTTGATGTTCGAAAGCTAGTGCCTCATTCACTGGATGTTGTCACACCTGAACAACACTCCGCCGTTAATATCACTGATGAAGTTATGTAATTCATTAAAAATGCAGGTTGAGAAGGTAAAGGGAGAGAGAATGAGTAGCTGCAGAGCATAAGTGCAACTGACGCCATGGTTAGCCTGTCTATTACATTGTCCTGAACGCAGAGTAACCCCCAATGTGGATGCATCTTATTATTTCCTTTCTTGAACCATCGCTTAATGCAGAATCTATTATATTTGAGATTGTCCCTCCTCTCCAGTTTTTCCATGCCTGCAGCAAGAAGCTCGTCATCAATGGTAAAAGGTAATAGTTTAATGTTACTTCAGCGATTTTAGTTGTCAAGCTATAGTGTATTCATAATCCCCAAAAAATTATACCTCTGAAAGAATAAGAGAAAGGAGGGTTAAGAAAATTCTGCAAAAAGGACTTACAAAACTTAATAGATCTTGAGCATTCTCCTCATGAAAGATTGTAATGCTTTTCTTGCCACTTACAATCTCTAGAACTAACACTCCAAAACTAAACACATTTGATTTGATTGAAAATTGTCCATCATTGCATATTTTGGTGCCACATATCCACTAAATAGTAATGTGAACAAGGTTACTTAAATGTACAGTACATGTTACTAAGTCTCATATGATTGGTTATTGAGGTAATACTTACTATGTTCCAATAATTTTACTAGTATTGCTTTGAGTTTGATTCAAAACAAATAATCTTACCATGTCAAAATATAACATTTTGGGATTCATGTCTTCATCTAAAAGAATATTACTTACTTTTAAATTACAATAAATAATACATAATCTCAAATCCTCATTAAGGTAAATAAGGCCACAGGCAATGTCTCATATGATTTTGTACCGCTATATTTCCCAATTCAAATGAGCACGCAAGTATATGGATCTACAATATTTCCATGTCCGTCTAAGATTTCATTCTTTTAAAACTTTGTCTAGAATATGCACTCACGATTTCATAGAGAGGAGAAGCAATATAAACATATTGACCAGGAAAAAAAAAAGAAGAGAAGCAATAGAAACATAATTGCAATATAAGCTAAAGCAGAACAGTAATAACTTACCAAATAGTAAATAATCAAGACTTTTATTTGGAAGAAATTCATAGACGTGTAACCTTTCTTTTCTCTCTAAGCAGAAACCAAGTAATTTCACTAAATTACGATGCTAAAGCTTGGCCACCAACAATACTTCATTTTTAAATTCTGAATCTCCTTGCCCAGAATTCATGGATAGCTTTTGACAGCTATTTCTTTTCCATTGGAGAGTATAACCTGCATTTATTAAAGTTGGGACACGTACTTAGTTCTTGGATAGCTATATACATCATTGTTACAATATGGTTATATATCTCAACTTAACAATGTTAGTGTACCTTATATACTGATCCAAATCCTCCTTGCCCAAGTTTATTTGCAACAGAGAGAAGTTATCTGTGGCATGTCTGATGGTATTAAAGCCGAATTGCAATGACTCAATTGGTGTGATTCTTCTTGATTATTTCAAACTCAACGGAGGGGGAGATAAATCAAGTGAATTTTTAATACGAATATGCTTAAATATTGCCAAAGCTTTTTGGCTTTAAAAAATTTTTTCTACATCAGAGGAGTAATTCTTTTTTTTGTTTTGCAAAAGAAAAAAAAAGAAAAAGAAAAAGAAAAAAATTTCCAAAACCAATACTTGAAGCTTTGAGAGAAAAATTTATATTTTTTTGTCATAAATTAGGATATTCTCATCAACAATAAGTAGTAATACCCCTCAAAGTACTAAGGGTAAAAGATAAATCCTTTTCAAACTAAGCTTGCTTTGTACACATAAAGACCGGGAATCAGACTTCGGACTACATGCTTTAGCAACAATGGCAGAGCCACATATATACAAGTCATGCCCTCACTTAGATGAAAATTAAAACGTGAAGGTACTTGAGATAAAATTATGATATTAGATCAATAACAATTTTCAACAAAATCTTTGACAACAAATATATTATTAGTAAATTAATAAAATTAAACTACAATTGTCGATCAATTATAAATTATAATTATTTGTAATGTATAAGCTAATTTTCAGTTACATAATTTTTAAATTAACATTTATTAAATTTTTGACCTATTTTTTTATAAGAAAATTTGAATTTTAGTTTCACCATAATACTACCTTTTATCACTATTGTGCCCTTTTTCCTCTGGAACATAAACAGAGAGCAAGTTCATGTCTAAATTTTAAACTTTAAAATTCTCAATCTTCGGCCCAGCTAGGCTTAAATCCAAAAGAAAAAAAATATACTGAAGTCAAACTTCGTTAAAATAACTTACAAATGTTTTACCAAAAAAAAAAACTTACGAATTAACCTCACTTAATTAAGCCCTAAATTAGAACTTTTAAAATCATAAAAATTTAGTTGAAAACTTTAAATTGTAACACAATTCAATCAAATAAATTTTAAATAGTTTGCACCTATTAAATTAGAAACTTTGCAACTTTGCATAAATTATGTGGTGAACCGCACTATTAATTATTCCTATAAATTTTATTTCACATATATATATTGATTGATTTGCCAATCCTGCAGGTAATCGAACATCCTATTACGTGTAATTTCCTATGTTAACCTAAACTATATGCTCTTCGATGTTCCCCTAACATTTCTTTGCCAGTCTAACTTACAAACATAAAGCAAAATGTATCAGAAAAATATAACACTACTGCATATAAAATTTGTCACGTGCGCGGTGAGAACAGGCGTTCATATATATTCATAAGGGAAACATTGGTTTGACTTACTTTCAATGGTTTTTTTCTTTGATTTCCTCATTAGAAAATAAGCGCAGATGGAAGAAGTATGATAATTTAGGCAACAGCCGGAACAGCGATGATAATTATGACAATTCTCGAACTTTTTCCTGCAAAAGACAAACCCAACAAGAGTCAATCATATCAGATCGCTCAAAGTAATAACTTGAGGTGGCGCATGGATTGTTAGTTTAACGGAACATATGTATTTTGAAGTACAATCTATATTTAAATCTGAGTGGTTCTCTAATGATCAGAGGCATCGAAATTGATTGATTAGACAAATAAAAAAAATTAAGCAAAGTTGTTTATCTACCTCATCTATTGGCGATACAACTTCTTCACATGGTACATATCTCACATCTAACTTTGCAGCTCAGTTTGATAATCCTTGCACCAAACTTGTCCGTCCCACAAAAATCATTGATTTCCGAGATAGCCTTCTGCAAGCAGTGGTCGCAACTTTGCTTAGACAAATAAGGAGTGCACTGAACAAGACCCCATAGGTTTTTGAAAGAAGCTTTCTACATTTAATGCTACAAACTTACGACGGGAGTCACCAGTTGCAGCTTTTGTTTCCTTAGATTTTGCAATAGACCATTGACCGTTCTGCTGAAGTTCCGATATGTTTCAAATTCATGGTAGCACATACGCCAGAAAAAGTTAGGGTTCTGATATAACCCAAATATTGACTGGTCTGAGTAACGTAAAATGCATCCCTCGTTAATTATCAGTGCTTCCTTCCGATTAGGACACTGTTTTAAGAGATTCAATGTCGCATTGTTGAGGCAAATACGACAAGCACCTCACTTGAGATCCCCTCTACAGAGCCCAATGGCACTAACTCGGTCAGGGTCTTGGCCCTGAGACATATTGTAGAAGCCATAGTCAATTTTTGTGTCGGAAGTAAGCTTATAAAGAAGAGTATTGAGGTTGAAGTGGTAGGCACTTGTATCTGTGTAGTTAGTGCCAACGAAGCATGTTGAGCTCCAGAACTGGTCGACAGGAGGAGGCGGGTCAGGCTGGGCGGTGAGGATGAAAAGATGAAGAAGGAATGAAAGCAGAGTTAAATAAATGATAGACATTGTCATGAAGGAATGATAGAATGGAAGCGTTTTGGGCTTATCGATAAATAATGAGTTGTTCACAATCCAAGTGAACGTGATTTATTGAGAAGAAGATACCTTTCACTATGCACAGGATAATTTGATCCTTTCTATTTACAATCTTCTCTCACAACGCAAATTTAAATTGAACCTGCAACCATGATATCAGAACCCTGAACTTTTTTCTTCGGAAAAAATACACACAAGGACAAACGTACAAAGATATCTACACATCTAGGTTCCTAAAATTTTAGAAACTACCATGAAGTCCCAAGGTCCTTGTATGCTTAAAAATTTTTTTGAAATGTCCAATATGCCTTTTCCTTCCTGTTTCTCTTTCCCTTATTCTGCCTTCAACAATGCACTGACAGTAGTTTCCGGCAATGGTGATTTTTCCTACAATTTTTCTTTCGATTTTTCCTGCAAATTTTCCGACAAGTCCAGCAACATCAATGTTTCCAATGAGGTCTCCAACATAAATATTTTAATCGTAAATTTCCTAGCATCACTTGGAAATCCCCAAACGTAAGTTGGAAGGTCCCTTGCATCAGTTGTAAATAACTATCGATTGCCTAAGAACCTCTAATGTAACAATCAACTGCTGAAGTTGACACTCATCTTCCATTATAGAAATTTCCTAGCATCACTTGTAAATTCCCTAACATCACTTGTAAATAACAAACTTTAAATTAAACTCTTTAATTAATTTAATTGATTCAAAATTTTCATTTTTTCATTTAATAATAATTAATTTATAAAATGAGAATATGAATATTAAAAATATTCAAATTATCTAAAAAATAGATTAATATAATTAAATTAAACTACAATTAAAATACAATGTTCAATAACAATGCAATATACAAATATAGAAATAAATATAATAATTTTTTGAGTCTTTTTTATATAACTATATTATTATGAAATGAAATCATTTAATATCATGGATTAGTATTAATTTATTATATATTATTCATATAAATATAGATCATACATATAAATTATATATTTTGCAAAATAAAATCAATGATAAGTAAATTATATATTTTGTGAGTATTTTGTTATTTACTACTGATTCCAGGGAATTTCATAATGTTAGAGAAGCGGTTTTCAAGTAGTTGACTGTAATTTAATTTCTAATTAATGCTAGGAAAATTTCAAAATAGAATACTCGTGCCAAAGAACACCTTGAAAAAGTCACCGAAGAAGTCGTTATCATTGGAAAAGTCAATGGAGAAGTTGACATCACAAAAAAAGTTAAAAAAAGTCACTATTACCGGAAACTGCCGTCGGGCCTTCCCAGAGGGAGAAGGGAGGAAGCAAAGAAATGGAAGGACATTTTGGACATTTGACCTCTTTTTTTTTTATCACAAAGGACCTTGAAATGGCAATTTTTAAAATCTTAAGGATTTAGTCATAGATATCCTTGTACCCTAGCCTTCGTGTGTAATTTTTCCTTTTTCTTCACTGGCAAAATGTAGTAGTTATTTTGATATTGAATTATTCCGGTTTTCTTTTGCAACTCAAGATGTAACTAATATCTAGTGCTTTTCTATTTTATAGGGATTATGGATTTTTTTGGTAAGCACAAAGTGTATCCTCAATCAATAATCGAAAATTAATTTCTTTAAAAAATAATGATGAATTTTAATTTTTGGTGTTCTGTTCTTGATAAATTAGGGAAAATAACATTTACTTCTTTTTGTATTTTATTTGCACTGCATATTATAAATATAATCACTTTGAAGAATATTATAAATGAAAATGATTTAACTAAAAGAAAAAAGAAATTATTCTCTCAAGTTTTATTTTATAAAAGAAAAAAACTACTTCAAGAATATTAAGAAAATAGTTGTAGTTACTTAAAATTAATTAATTTGTCTCATATTTTAAATTTTATTTTTTAAAATTATCTCTACTTAATTTAATACTAATTTAAATTATTAATATATTTAATGCATCATTAACTCCTTTTTGAAGAGCCCTAATGAAGAGTAATTTTGGAAAAATTTAATGCATTATAAACTTTTTTTTCTCTTATATTTTAAAACAATCAAAAGGAAGAAATTTCCCTTGTAGGATTGGAGGGAGTAAATGATTTTTAAAATATTATCAAAAGTAAAAAAAATAATTAATGTACTAGGTAAAAAGCATTAGCAAAAGTTAAATGCATACATACTATTCATAAGTCATTTATTTTTTTTTATAAATTTATTAAATTAAATGAAATGAAATTAAGTATAGATAGCATTGATGCAGAACTAACATGCTTCTTTAAGTTTGAAGTGGAACCTGACAACTCAAGATGTGAACCGGTCAAAATTAGAAAAACCAATGGGTCGTTGATCAATTTAGCCAATTTAAGAAAAACTAACCAAAGAAGAAAACGGAAATAGGGAGAAGAAGAATGCAGAAAAAGACCAATGGAGAAGAAGGAAAAAAGAAGGAAGAAGAATACCAGGGAAGAAAGGGAAAAGTAATTGAAAAAGAGAACTGAAGAGGAAGAAGAAGAAGAAGAAAATAATGGAAAAAAAAGAAGAAGAAAATGGAACAGAGAACAACAGTGTGTGGAAGACTACCAACCTGATTGATTGTTGAAAGCTTGGACAGCTCTCTAAAAGCTATATTGGTATTACACGGCTTTTCTGGAAGATTTAGAACTAGAATTTTTATTTGGGAAAAGAATAGTTTAGTACCCAAAAATAAAAATATTCTCCTATTAAGATCCAATTTAAAAATTCCCAAGTCATATAAACTAAATTTTCAACCTCGGCAAACCAAATTTTCAACCGGTATTGTTCATTTAGAAATATTTTTCATTATAGATCTGAACTATCTTTTTTTCTTTTTATTTTAAATTTTTTCCAATGACCAAGATCCATTTCATCTTCGTTAGCAAAATGAAATAAAATAAAAAAGTTAAAAAATTATAGATGAAATTAATATTTATATAATTTAAGTATAAATAATAATGCCTAAAGTGTAATAAATTTTACTTATCTCGTAAAAATTAAATTTGTTAAGCAGTTCTCATTAGTACTCCTTCCAATCTTTTTTATAAGATATATAAAAGGGAATGTTTTTTTCCCTAAATATAATATACATACTGGGGTGTCCAGTGCATTTATTTTATTTTATCAATTTTATCCTTAACATTAAACCCTTCATTTCCTCATATTATGGCACGTGACTAATTACAAGATAAAATTTCCAAACTTTAAATAGGGACATATTAGAAAACTATTTTAAAATTTTGACAAATTTGCTTCCAACATATACCTTGATATATATGATTCGGCTATTTATTTCTCGTAAATAAGAACGAAGGGAGGGAGTATCCTCGTTTGCACGAGTTAAGAAACAACCAATTTAATAAGGTTTCAGATTTGTTCTTCTACCTCTTCTTCTCGTGGTTTTTTTGAAGTGTCTTATATTTGTTCAACGTCTTCCCAACACAACTGAATCACTATTTTTAAGTGTTTTACATGTTTGGCTGACCACTTTAATTAGGTTTATATCTAATTCTTCTTTTTCTTTTTCTTCTCCTCCTCCTCATTTTTTTAAGAGTCTTATATTTGTTCAATGTCATCTCACCACGGTTGAATCACTCTTTTTGAAGTGTCTTATACGTTTGGCTGACCATTTAATTTGGTATCTTCTCCCTCCTCCTCCTCAATTTTATGAAGTCTTATAATTGTTCAGGTTATCCCAATGCATTGAACCCATTCTTTTGCCTGTCACGTTTGGTCGACCGCTCCAGTCTCGCTAATGAATTATATGCTAAAGCTGAGCAAATTAGTCAGTCAAAAATACGAGTTTAATATTTTGAAAAGTGAAAGTCTCAAATTTTCCCCCAAAACAAAGTACTCTATAAAGACCATGGTCACGTTTAATCAATTCTGGGCAGTCAAATTCCAGTGTCATAAATTAAAATGACTTTGTTGGCATCTAATGAGATGCCGCGTAAAATTTTTTAGTTCCATTAATTTTTTAATTAGTCCAAATTTATTATAGTTAGCTGATATCTTAAGATTGGAGTATTTATAATTGTGGATTGACATCAATAGCTTGGAGTATTTAATGGGTCATGACATTTTCATCAGCAACTTATTTCTTTGGAACAATTAAAGACTTTGAGAAAACTACTTTGAATGGAGATAGCCCCGTTTTTTCGTAAGTGTTTTTGAGCCATGCATGATCTCGAGTCATTGGTCCAATCAACTAGCTTTTTTTTTTTTCATATAAAAACTATCTTTTTTTTTTTTGGGTGTTAAGATAAAGAAAGGATGAAGCCAAGCATAGAATAGAGTTTCTTAAACGTTTTTTTTTTCTACCTTTTTTTCTTTCTTAGTGAACTCTTAAGCGTGTATTTCTAATCACGGATATGATGCTATTTCCACACAAATATGCAATGGCTTAAGTCTATAACTTAACGGGAGTATTAATGGACCAGATCAGACTGAGGATAGACTTGGCCCAGAATTTGGCCCAATTTAACTTTCAGATTAAATTCTTAACATGTGATCCAGCCTGATCCAGAAAAATCCGATTGGATATCTGGCTGAACTATTACATCGGTTTGAATGAACAGGAATAGAAAGCTCAAAAGCCAGTCAGTTTTGTATTAAAAGAAAAATCCAGTGAGTTACATGTCAATGAAGCTGATGTCGCTGCTCCCAGGGCGAAAGCAGAGCGTGCTACTGCTCTCGGGCCGGGCTCTCTCTCCCCTCCTCAAACGCCTTGATTCGCTGTCAATTTTAGTTTTTCTCGTCGATTTGCCGCTCAATTCTGTATAACAGAATTCCCGCTTGACGACTGGATTGAGTTCTATTGCCCATGTAGATGTCTGCTCATGTATGCATCTTCTTTTCTCTTTGTCTATGGTCTGTTGTATGGGAATATTTTCCATTTGAATGCATTATATATTGATCCATTTCAAAACAATATTATATAGTTGGTGATTTAACTATGAGATACTATTTAGTCATGGGGTTATCAGTTATTGTTCTATGAGGTGGAATTCTGCATTCATACCATGCTCAAAAGGTGTTTGATGATCTGCCTTTTTGATAATTTGTTGCATTTTATGGTTTTTATTGCAGTTTTATGACTTCATCTTCAATTAGTTTGCAAATGATCGTGGCCAGTACTCTGTCCTACCAGTTTTTTGGGAAATGGTCTTGATCTTGTCAGCATTAATGGAAATGGCATCTGCCAACCGCTATTTAAGCTTCCTTTGAGGTTAGTAATATACTCCGCCCTCCTTAAACTTTGAGAATTGCACCAATGATGCATTCTTTTCCTTTTTCTGTGAATTGTGATAGCTGAAGGGTTGTGTAAAAGACTAAATATTTAGAATTTGTGAATGCATATCTCAAAGTGAGCAGGACCAGTAAAAAAAAAAGGGAGAGCATTCGTCGATTATCTAGCATTTACAGCGAGTAGTTTGCATGCGAGGAAATTCAATTCATTAACTATGGACAAATGGTATATCGTACTCCTAAGCATAATCAAACTGTACTATCTTGGAAATTGATTACTCTTAGACATTTCATGGTTTGAGGATGTAATAGAATTATAGGTAGATTGACCTGAACCAGATTCCCACGATAACAAATTCAGCTTCAAATCAGTATCCATGAAAAATGCTGGTTCTCGGGGTATTGGCAATTCAGCTAAAAGGCTACTTAGATATGAAACAACCCTTGCCATTGTTGGCCTATTTTCTGGATTCTCTTGAACGCATAATAAACCTATTTGGATGCACTTGATCACTTCACTGTGAGAAAATGAATCTTTTAGTTCTGGGTCTAGTATTTCAAGTGGTGTCTGATTCCTCCAATGTTTCCATGCCTGAAACAATATCACCAGTTGCATACAATTGAACCATTGGATTCTTTTCTTTTTTGGCTTTATATTTGCTACATAATAAGAGTGGTGATCTACGTATCATCAACAAATGGAAAACAAATTATTAGGATTTTATTCTTACCTGACTTAAGAGGTCATCGAAATCTTGTGCTTCAATTGGACGAGCATTCCTTTTTGCACTAATAATCTCGAGAACTATAACACCAAAACTGAATACATCAGATTTCTCAGAAAACTGACCATGCATTGCATATTCTGGAGACATGTAGCCACTGTTAAAAGATAAAAAGAATGTTAAAACTGCATAAGATTTAAAAAAAAAAAACTATTGAGATTAGGAACATTTAAAACTAGATGGATTTCCTTATTTATGTAGTATATTTAATAAATTCACATAAACTCTTATCATATGTGGCATAACTAGCATAGAATTTTTAAGAGGAAACATCAATGTAGAAATTTATTTGGAGTTAGAAGAATACTTTGTTCCCAAATAATAGGTTTGTCTCTGAATTAAGTGCAACAAAAGAATAAATCATGGAATTGATGAGATAAACAGAAAGGAATAAAAACACTTACTATGTTCCAACAATTCTATTGGTACTCTGTTGATCTTGATCTATAGCAATTATTCTTGCCATGCCGAAGTCTGAAATTTTTGAATTCATTTTGTCATCTAATAATACATTGCTTGGTTTGAGGTCACGATGTATGACTTTGAGTCGAGAATGCTCGTGTAAATAATGAATTCCTCGTGCAATTCCTCCAATGATTTTGTAGCGTTCAAACCAATTCAGCACCCTCTGTTTCTTGGGATCTGGAAAATCATCATGAGTCATTAAAGTTAGAACATAGGTGAATCTGATTTTCTTGATAAGTGCATTCATATATGAAAGCATTGCATTTTAACTTGTTGATGTTAAACTTGAAAATAAAAGCTGGGATAAGAATAGAAGTACTTCACCAAAAAGAAAGTAATCAAGACTTCTATTAGGTACATATTCATAAATGAGCATTTTCTCTCGCCCTTCCAAGCAAAATCCCAATAAGGCCACCAAATTCCTATGTTGCAGCTTGGCAATTAGTAAGATTTCAGTCTTAAATTCTATTGCACCTTGTCCTGAACTTCTTGAAAGTTTTTTTACAGCTATTTCTCGTCCATCCGGCAGAGTTCCCTAAAATTAAACCATTAGTTAACCAAATTGGATAACATGTATATATTGGATTTTTTTCAAAAAAAAATCACAGAGTCACCTTGTAAACTTCTCCAAAACCACCTCTTCCAATTTTTTTTTCCTGTGCAAACTTGTTTGTGGCAGCTTCAATTATAGCCAAACCGAATTGCAATGACTCCAAAGTAGCCATTTCTTCCCCAACTGCACAGATGTATGAATTTTAAAGGAATCATATGAGAATGATTTTACATTTTCTTCACATTACTTACAATTTTCTCTTAGAATAGTTCTCTGTTTCATCCTCGATCTTCTCAGCAGCAAAAATCTGCCTAAACCTAAGAGAAATACTGGAACCACAACAAGGACAACAATCAAGGCAACCATTCCTGATGAAAGTTTCTTCTTTCCTGCATAAATAAATAATCCATAGGAAGAATATTCATTCTCTGTCGATTCTATAACAAACAAAAAAACACAAAAGAAATGAATAAAATCAATATGCTAAAGAAAAGTATAATATGTTATGACTGTTCTTTTATTGTTTATGAATATTTGTGGCCTCTTCTTTTATTTTCATATATTATTTTGTTAGTTAGCAGTTCATTAAACCCTGGCAAGAGGCTTACCTGAAGTACACTTCGGGTGAAGTGTAAAGAGAAAAATGTTTTAAAAAAAACAAAAAAACAAAGCAAATGGTGATCCCCGCTTTTGCGAGACTCACATTGTTAGAAGAGTAACTTTTTTTAAATCTCTTTTAATACTTCATTTGAAGTGCACGTAAGATGATCCAAGTCCTCTTATTAGGACAGTTATATAGGATTTAAAACACTTAAATTATTTTATCCCAGCGTAAGAAATAGCGTCTCAAATTTACATGAACATACTAGAACTTAATGAATTTACATTAAATTGATGATCACAGCTGGAAAACACATATAAAAACTGAATTCACTGAATTCCCGAACACTTTTCTAACATAACTTTAGAAAGACACAATAAACTAGTGTTGAGAATTGATTGTTTCTTACGTCACCTGAAGAAGTCAATGATGGAGCTGATGAACCGGATGAATTGTAAAATGGATACAATTCATATCGGACAATACAGGACGCAAGCAGAGCTCTTGCCCCTCCGGCCCTGTTACAACATGTTGGAAAAGTTCCGACAGCATTTTTCAGGCAAGTCTCGCACTGAGCTGACGTTAAGTCAACCGTGCACTGCTCTAACCCATAAATCGTCTGGTTGCTGCCGAACTTTTCCTCGCCGGTGGCGAACTTATCCGCTGACTGAGAATTCGCTGCTTGTTCTGCTATGTTATTCAGCAAGCTGAACAATGATTGATTGAAACCATTCCAGTCGTTGCCGGAGATGTTCTTCCCATCCACGAAGTTCTTCCCAGGGACGGTGCTGTCAAACTTGAAGTACCTGGATTTTTTTTTTAATCAATACAGGGAATTAGCATAAAATATATTAGTTCAATAAAAAATTGATTAATATGAATTTCAAATCTACAAGATCTAGATAAATTATGACTTTAATAATAAAAACAAATCGTACGAACTCTTTATGACATGAATTGAACTCATACAAAAATCTGGATTAATATGGATTTTAAAACGACAGAGTCTATGTTTGACTGCGATAACAGGACAACTTATGCATGACACAAATTGGGCCCATATGTGAATATAAGAATTTGTAGGCCTCTTCCTCGAGAATAACTAAAACTTAATCATTGATTAAAACAGCGAAACCTCAAATTTCAGATGCACGCACCTTACTATTCTGCGTGAAAAAATTATGATCAAGGACGAATAATAATAGTTTCCTTCGTTACCTGCCCGTATAGCGCAGCATGCACTCTTCATACCAGATGATTGCCTCCGTCTGGTTAGGGCAAAGCTGCGTTGTCTGGTTGGCTGCCGTGTCAACACACTGTTGACAAACGCTCATGTTGAGGTCTGCCCGGCAGTTGAAAAGTCCGTTGACGGCATCGGCAAATCCGAAGCCCATGACGGTGTAATATCCTCTAACTTGGGTGGCGTTGGTAGTGAGGGAATAAAGGAGGGCATTGAGATTGCCATGAAATCTGCTTTCAGGAGTGTAAGTGCTATTTTCTGTGCAGGAATAAGAAAGGAAAGTTGGAGCTGCTTGGGTCTCCAAGCTAAGAAAGCCACACAGGGAAATTAGTGTGTAGAAGAATGCACAGTATTTAATGGGAGCCGCCATCGTTGAGGATTATTAGTTTCTCTTTTTCCAGAAACCTGGTTGCGACAGTGAGGCTGGGCGGAAGAGAAGAAGGAGGAGGACGAGGAGGAAGTCATGCATGAACATGTTTGTTTTATGGGGATTGCTTTTTTCAAAGTTTGACCCGGCAAATGATAACTTTGGGCTTTAAAGTTGTTCTGGAGCAGGTGTGTCATCAAGAACCATTTTTCAGCCATCGGTGATTATCCACTCCAGTACGCACGTGACAGAAAAAATGTCGCCGACAAAGACTTCTTTCTGCCGCAAGTTGAAATTTGATTAAACTTCTTTTTAATTATATATCCCTTCATTTTTTTTTTTGGCCAAATCCCTTCATTAACTTTTATTAAAATTATATAATTTTTTTCTTTTTTAAAAGTACAAGTCTTTTAAATTTTGTTAATATTATAAAATATGTATATATATATATATTAAAATTTATAGAAAATCATATTATTCACCAGTGAATAATCACTAGTGATGAGTAGTGTAAGAATGGTGCAGCTGATTTTAGATTTTGTATGTATGGGGTTCACCAAAAAGTTTAAATGTAAAATAAAATAAAAAATGTGTATGATTTTACCAATTTTAAAATATAAGTATAATTCATTTTTTTATTTCATTTTCTCACACGATCCTTGTGTGAAGTCGAAGTCAAACTTCGATGGCATAAACAAAGGTTGGTATTTAAATATTAGGCAAGTTGTATCATTATGCCCAAAACTCAAGACAATTCTCGCCGTTGACAATTAAGAAAGCTGCTTTGTTTGACTGACAATAGATAGTAAAAGAATAAAAAATATATAGGTAAAATATGCATCCAATGTTGCATTATGATCTCATCTTACTTGTTCGGAAGGATATTATCTTTTTTAAAATAAAAAAGATGTTTATTATAATTTCATTATAATTTCAACAAAAATAAAATATTCATCCGCAAAAACGGTGTCATTGATACGTTCACTTATCCTTTTTAATTATATCTAAATTTTTTGCCTACGAGTTGATTGAATAACAGAATGAGTCTCAATCTTTGAGATCAAAACCCTTTTCACATTATGTTCCTGTAAAATTTTAGCCTCTTTCTTAAATAATAATTTTTAGGGAAGAAAAAAACTAAGCATTTTTTCTTGGGATTCACACGCTGAAGTAAAAGTCAAATGACCAACCATATTATTGTAATATGATACATTGCTGAATTGCGATATATATATATATATATATTATAGGTCATTGCTATTTATTATCATTTTCAAAGTCTCATTGTCAGTAAATAATGTTGTTGTATTTTGTATATCATTTATTATATAATAAATAAAAAAATAGAACAAGTCGCATTGTTCTCAAACTGTAAATTGCACCAATAAGTTGTGATATTTGAAGCTTAGTGCAAGAGACTAATCCTATGTTCAGATATAAAGCAAAATAGGGGAAAAGAAAATTTAGAGAAGAAAATATGAGTGAGCTCCCCCCATTAGATAGCAAAATAAAATAGGAAGAAAAAAAATAATGACTGAAAAAAACATGAACTTCACATATTTTCTGTATAAAATTTTCTCTTCAAAAATAGAAAGATTTTAAAGAGAAAACATTTAATTTCCAAAATTGCTATTAGAAATTGCTTGCTATAAATTTGATGTCCTTGGCCACCACTGGCTGGCACCCTTTGCCACTAGTCACTACACCATTTGGTGTCAATTGCCATGGTCTGTGGCTTGCCACCACCCTCCACTATAGGTTATTGGCCACCGCCCTCCACCATTGGCAATTGGCCACCATCTCCCGCTGTTGGCAATCATCATTAGCCACTCGCAAGCCATCAACCAACACTGCCAAGTCCGCCAGCCATCGTCCATTGCCACTGGTTGCTGCCACTTGCCGACCTTTGCTGTCAATCGTTGGCCACAATTGCAAACTGTCACTTGCTGTCTATCACTATCCATTGTTGACCATCACTAGCAATTGACCAATACTGCTAGCACCACCCCATCTATTGTCAGCCAATGCTCCGCCATTGGTTGCCACTTATAACTGATAATCATTATATTACATTGTAAAATTTATTGTCATTGTGAAATGAGTGATTTTTTTTTCTTTTATTTATCCAAACATATGGAAAAAATTTTTTTTTCATGTTTCTCTCCCCTCGATTTTCTCTCCTCCCATTTTCTCTCATCATCCAAATAAAACATAAAACTTATAAAATTTGTAATGTATATCTCAAAAAAGAGCTTGACAAGTACAAATACATAACGGGGAGAGCACTCATCCAGCATTGACAGTCATTGGTAGTTTGAATGCCAGGAATTCTAGTAATTAATTATGAACAAATGATCTATCATAATTCTATGCATAATCAAACTCGTACTACATTGGAAAATATATAACTACTCTTTGACCAGTCAAGATTTGAGGATGTCATAGAATTATAGGTAGATTGACCTGAACTGGATTACCAGGATACCAAGTTCAGCTTCAATTCAGTATCCGGGAAAAATGCTGGTTCACGGGGCATTCACAATTCAGCTAAAAGGCGCTACTTAGATATATGAAAGTATTCTTGCTCCATTGTGGGCCTATTTTCTGGGTTTTCTTGAACGCACAATAAACCTATTTGGATACACCTGATCACTTCACTCTCAGAAAATGAATCTTTTAGTTCTGGGTCAAGTATTTCAAGTGGGATCTGATTCCTCCATTGTTTCCAAGCCTAAAATAATATCACCAATCAATGCACACATATAGAAGAAGCTGTAGTATTTATCATAAATAGTACGATTCTGCTCATACTCATATGCAGGTTACGGAGCCCACCTCTAGTTACATGTATAATTGAACCAATGGTTTTTGTTTTTCGTTTTTGGCTTCATCTTTGGTTCACAATAAGGAAGGTGATATGTGCATCATTAACAAATGGAATACAAATTATTAGGATTTTATATTAACCTGACTTAAGGGGACATCAAGAACTATAGATGACACCAAAACTAAATACAGAAGACTTTTTAGAAAATTGGCCATACATTGCATATTTCGGAGACAAGTAGCCATTGTTTAAAAAAAAAAAAGGAAAAGTTGGAACTCCATAAAATTGAATAAATTGTTGAGCATATTTCTTATTTATGTAGGATATTCATGAATTAATTCACATAAACTCTTATCATCTGTGGGGCTTTAACTATTATTGAATTTTAAGAGGAAAACATCAATCTAGGAATTTAATGGGAGTTTAAGAATTTTTTATTCAACAAAGAATAGGTTTGTCGCTAAATTAAGAACAAAGAAATTATTCATTGAAGTGATAAGAGAAAAGCAAAGAAGAAAAAATACTTATTATGTTCCAACAATATACTATTAGTACTTTGTTGATCTTGATCTAAATATACTCCCTCTGGTCGTCTTCTAGAAGATTTAGTTAGTAAAAAATATAGAGCATTATGTAATATTAACTATTTTTTCCAATTTTACCCTTATATCTATTTTTATAAAACCATTGGAACTCATTCATCATTTAATAAAAGAAAGTGTGTTAATGGAGTAAATAGAAGTAAAATGGGAAACAATTGATATTTTTTAGAAAATTAAGAATATAATTACTTTTTCTTAATATGCATGAATTAATTAACAATACTTTATATTTAGGATCAAAAGGAGTAGCAATTATTCTTGCCATGACAAAGTCTGAAATTTTTGGATTCATGTTATCATTTAATAATACATTGCTTGGTTTCAAGTCAAGATGTATGACTTTGAATGCTCATGTAAATAATGTACTCCTTTTGCAATTCCTCCAAATGATTTTATAACGTTCAAAACAATTCAACACTTTGCTTTTCCGGATCTAAAATTTATCATGAATCACTCAAGGTAGAATAAAGGTGGTTGACCAAGAAAAAAAGTTAGAATAAAGGTGAACTCCATTGTCAATGATAAGAGTGCCATCATATATGAAAATATTACGTTTTAACTTGTCAATGCTGAACTTGAAAATAAAGTTAGGATAAGAATAGGAGCAATTACCAAAGAAGAAAAAACAGTTATCGAGAGTTTTATTAGGTACATATTTATAAATGAGCATTTTCTCTAGTCCTTCCAAGTAAAATTCTAATATAGTCACCAAATTTCTTTGTGTTGTAGCTTGGCAATTAGTAAGATTTCATTCTTAAATTTTTTAGCACCTTGCCCAGAACTTGTAACAATCCTTAAAGTATTGTCTTGGTTGGCCTTGAGCTAATGAGGAGTATCATTGTTGTTTGGTGCAGTGCCAAAGGGATCAGGAGACTAAAATGGACCAAGTTAAAGAAATAAAGGCTAAAGCATATGGCACCGCAGTGAAGAGTAGGGTTGTCACAGTAATAGATCAGAGGATTCTGAATTTTTTTTTCAAGCAATAAGGGTTCATGCTGTGGCAAACTTATTATGCGTTGCAGCACCAGTCTTTGAACTTTAAGAAATTTGAATGCGTTTTAGTCTAAAAATAGAAAGAAATTAAAAAAGAAGCATGAAAGCTCTGATAGGGCTTGTGACTCTTGTCCTTAGGGAGTAATTTCTGGACTTTGGGAGTTTGGATCTTGGTTGGTAAAAAGATTTTACTCTTTCTCCCCTCTTTTCTGCCCCTTTTTGGTATGGAATCCATGGAAGTATGATGAGTTTTCAGTTTGGGTGAGGTTTATACCAATTAAAATGGTTGTAAATGTGTTATAGATGTGTTATTTGGTGTTCCTTTGGTTTGAGTATGAGTTTTGTAGGGATTATGAATGGTTTAAGTTAAACCCTAAACTTGAAAGTATTAAGGAAGCTTGAAATATGAGATTGTGTGGTTGTTTATGGATTGGAAGTATGTATGGGGTTCATTGATGTATGCTTGTGCTATTAGAATCATGGATTTATCATCGTTTAGCTTGTTTCATTGAATGATAATTTATTGGGATATATGAGTATTGTATTTATTGGAAGCATTATGATATTGTAGTGTTCAAGATTTGTGTTTTGGGTGCTGTAGCATTCTACCAAGTGGCCAAGAGTTTTGCATTTCCTATTGGTACCTCGATGGCCTACCTTTCCCCTCTGTTTGTGTGTGGATGATCCGAGGTAACTAGGGTATATGTTTATGTGATGTGAAATTTCATAATTATATATATATATATATGTTTATTTCTTTCATATCATGATATGTCTCGAGGCATGATTGGTGATGGAAATGGTAAACTCTCTCCTTATCTTATGTATGTATTATGTGGTTATATGTTGATTAGTAGCAAGTGATATACTAGCATCCCTGTCATGTAAGATAATATGTGATTATGATGATAATATACATGTATGCATGGAATATGATAGCATGAGAGCATCATTACATTGTTGAACATGAGTATGTTATAAAGGTTGGGTGATGATGTATGATACCACGTGGTATATCAATTTACTTGTGGAACACGTGCGGCCTCTTGTCCAAGTGGTGATAGATGCATATCTCTGTCATTAAATCCTCTTCCTATAGTCAGGAGAGACAAGTGGCAGTGGATTTAGGGATGCACCTTCCCTAAATCACCACCAATTTGGGTGGTCCAAGAGAAGTAATACTACGGTCCAATCACTTGTATAGCCTTTGGCCAGGTCATACTAGTGAGCAAAAAGCTTAGTAATGTCTCAGAATCAATCTTCACCAGTTATTGTAAGGGAATCACTTATTGGGCATATCTTATAATGGTAACTAGCCTGTTGTTCTAGCCGTGTATATTTGTGGGGACATTTATATCATTACATTTACATAGCATCACATTTTTATGTATCATTATATATTATTCTATCATGTGAATTGCTGTTGTTTTCCTCGGTTGCTGGGACTCTATCTCACATCCCTCTGAGGTTAACCTTTTAGCTAAACACTCTAGCATTAGCCTGGAGAAGATGAAAGATAGAGTCTTAGTTCTCTCCATTTTGCAAGGGCATCTAAGCTTGTAATTGTTAGCTTGTATGTTTTGGTTTATGTACTTTATATTGTACAAAATAGGTTGTTTATGGTATCTGTTGCCAGTACCATTATATCATGGGTATTTGATATTGTATGAAGTTGATGTTTTATGAGAGGCTATATGAAAACTTGTTGATGTGCCAGATTTTATGTTGGCCTTGTTAGTATACTATGTATGTGGTGGTAGTCCCTTGGTCCAAGCTTAATTATGGTCATTCTAAGTGTATTATGTTATGTTGGACTGAAAATATGTGTTTGTGATTGATGTATTTGTTTTTGTGTTTGGTTAATTCGGTATCTAACCCATCGGTTGCTTTAGGGGTTCTAGGTGGTCAAATTTTACAGAAATGATTTCTTTAGGATGAAATTGCTCTAAACCCAGTTCTTGGGGTATTTGAGACTTGGGTCAAGTGTTTGTTTGGTGGTTTGTGTTAAGGTTTGGTGTTGGGAGTCCCCCGTACCATCGTTTAGTTCAAACTGAACATTTTGGTCTTGGATACTTAAAATCTCCATACGGAGGTATTTTTAAGTGTAAGTGGTGTCTATAGTTAGAGTCGGACTAAAGTGACCTATAGGAATTGTAATTAGGTCAATCCAAAATCGAAGGAAGAAATTATGCACATCAGAAGTTTACCCAAGGTATTAGCAATCTATTGATGCCATATCAGTTCAAGGCGCCGCGGCGTAAGTATCCAATGTAACATCTAAATTTTTATGATTTTGTTTGAATTCTAGTTTAGAGAATTACTACATAATTAGAATTAAAGGAACTTAAATATCTTATGTAGATCAAAGTAGGGACTAAATTGCAAAGGATGATCAGGGACCAAATTGCAAAGAAAGTTGGATGGCATAATTGAAAATATTAATTATTAGCAAAAAGACAAAAAATGGGACATAGATGTCATTTCCTCAAACAAATCATCTGTCTAGTATTTACTAAGACTGGTTACAGGAGGTGGTTACAGGAGGTGATTCAAGAAAATTCTCGTAAGAAATTATATTCTAATAAGCAAAACCAGAAAATAGATATATTGGGCAGAAAATTGATCCGAAGTTCCATAATCTGTAAATTAATAAAAATTAGAAAATAAGTCTAGATTAGGAAACTCAGGTATATTAGGGCATAAAAAGATATACTGGATTTTTCTATAAGGTTTGAATAGCCATAGAATCGATCTAATGGATATTGGGCCAAAATTGGAGTCCGGGCCCAGTAAGACTGCACTGGTTTCTTAATGGGCCAAAAGTACTATTCATGGAGGCCCAATAAAGGTGTAGAAAACCCTAATAAGATAGGGATGATTTTTGGGAAACCCAGAAGTATTATTGACAAGAATAGCTCAAATGATGTCAAGAAAGGATAAAGGGCCCAATGAGCCCAATTCACCCGATTTCCAGGCTAATTAAATTATGGATGACCCAGTAGACTATGAAATAATCAAGAATAAGTTCAAAATAATATTAGAAGGTTTATAATAATTCTCCATGCAGAGAAGTTACAGGAAAAACTAATCAGCACTAATTTTATCGGTATTTTCAGTTAGAACGCAATAAGTTAAAATATCTTCTAAAATAAATTATATGGGCTTAGAAATGATTAATTAAGGTCATAATGAGTTTGAAATTCATATTTTAAATATATTTATGCATGAAAAATTTTACCAGAAAAAATTTACATAATTAGAGCCCAAAAACCCGGTATATGTTGAAATTGGGCCTAGAATTATATGGTTTAAGCCCAAATAATTAAAGGCATCATATTAGGCTGAATATGGACTCAAAATTTCATGCAAAAGGAGTGAAGAAGAGTTAACCACCATGCATGACACTATTTCAAAGATTATGTGTCAAAATTGGAGGTTTGGATGAAGTGAGCTTATGTAAGCATAATGATGCAATATTTACCTTATTTGGAGATAAAAGTGGCATCCAAATTAATGAAAAGAGAGGGAAAATTAATTAGATAACAATTATGTGAAGAAATTAGGTGCATGGTGGAGAAAAGAGATGATGTAGTGCAATTTTAGCCTTTGGATCAAAAGTTAATCAAATGGATGGAGTTGCTTCTTGTTGTCTATAAATAGGCTCTTCCTCCCCTCCATTATTCACACCAAAAACGAAAATCCACCATATATTAGTGAGAGAGTGAGTTATAGAGAGAAGGAGGATAAGAGGAAAGGAAAATTTGCAATTTTAAGGTAACATCTTTTCCCTTTCTTGCATTTTATTTCTAAATGGTTGTTAGATCTTGTATTTATATGATTGGTAGGTAGAAAACATGTTTATGTTATGAATATGATGATGATGTTGGATCAAAATGGTGAAAGAATGATGAATATGCTATGAATTTTGCATGAACAAGCATGAACATGTGAAGAAGATGATGAACATGCTAAAAGATGCCTTTTGATCCTAAATGTTACCATGCCAAAATGAAATCATGTTTCTTGCAATTATTTTTAAATATTATGCTAAGAATGGGATTATGATGTTATTGGGATTTTCTTAAATCTCACCCCACCAAATATCTAACCATGATTAGGTTCAAATCCTGTGAAAGGCAAGAAGATAAAGGAGGATCCATGAAGAAATGTTTAGAAATAGGAAGGGTATTTTGGATACTTATGTAATATCAAGTATAATAACATTTTATGTCACAATATGTAAATTATGTGTTACTCCTAGATGATGAATAAAAGTATGTTTTGGATCAATTTTATATGTGTTATGTGACTACCATTGAATATATGGTATTATAGAATTTTAGGGAATGAAATTTGGAAAAATTAGGGTAAAATTGCAAGTAAATTCACGAAATTTACTGTAGCAATCTGCCAAATAAAATTCCAAATTAATATTTTCCCTTATAGAGTATTTTAAGAGATGAATATAGCAATTTGAATCACCCTTAAATGATTTTTCTAGAATTAGTTATGATTTTTCAAAGTTCAGCCAAATTTTTATATTTACCAAATGAATAGTGACTTTTGGTAAATTCTTGGAATTTTCGAATTTGGCCCAAATTTGCTTCCAAATATGTCTAATTGGAATCTAAACTACTAATAATGAATAGTAAATGGTTCCTAAGGTTAAGGTGTGACATCCAAGCTGCGGCACCACCCTTTTCTACCTTGTAACAACCCCCAACATGTTGCCTTGGACTTAGTCATAGGCTAATGAGAAGCATGGCCTTTGCATTATGCAAAGTCAAAGGAACCAAGACTAGAGGAAGGATGAAATGAGAGAAGTTAAGAAAAATTGAGTCACAAGCCACCATGCTGCAACAAAAAGCAGGGCCATTATGGCAAACAAAATAGACAACTTCAATATTTTTTTGGACAAAAGGGTCTCATGCCGTGGCGAGCTTATTATCCGTCACAGCACCAGACCCAAAACTTCAATAAATTAGGGCAAGATTCAGCTAGACAAAAGAAAAGAAAATGGAGGGATTTGAGAAGAGCTTTATTAAGGCTTAAGAAGCTTGACCTTGGGGATCAAATTTCGGACCTTAGAAGCTTGTATTTCAATTGGTAAGTGATCTCTCTCTTCTCTTTTTTCTTTTCTCCATGAAATGAAGAAGGAATTCATGTATAAGTTTGGGGAATGATGTTTGATTGTTTCCTACTAATTAAAATGCTTGTAATTGTGTTATTGAGTACATGATGGTGTTCCTATGGCATGAGTATAGGTTTTAAGTTGGTTTAGAGATGTATATGTTAAACCCTAGCTTAGATTTGATTATAGATGTTGGAAATCTGAACTGTAGATTGATATTTGAGTTGGATAGTTGTTTAGGATTCATTAGTATATGATTATGCTATTAAAACTTTGGGTTAAGCTTGAATGGTTGAATTATGACTTATGGTTTGATATAGGCTTAGTTTTAATGGAAGATATTATGGTGTTGTAGTGATTAAGTGGTTGATCGGGGGAGTCCAATCCATTGTTAGTAATTTGAAAGCTTGTGGAAAACCCCTGTGTGCAGTGTGTTAGCAATTCAAGGTAACCGAGTGTTTATTGTATATGTGTGTATTCGTTATTATATGTGTGTGTGTGTGTTTCTTTTCATACCATGATATTGTTTGTGTGTGTGGTTCTTTTTTCATATCGTGGTAGGTACACAGCTAGCAAAGGTATGTTAATATTGACTCTTAATACTTTTATGTGATAGATGAGAATATGTAATTGTGTATATATGGTCATTTAGCATCTCCACTATTGTGATAGCATGATGATGATGATGAATATATATAGTGACATGTTAGTAGGCATCGAGCATTATCATTGTATTGTGCATATTAATACGTGGTTGATTCGGTCATAATGATGATATGAGATATGAAATACCACGTGATATACCGAACTAGTAGTGGCTAAGTGGTGAGGTTGATGATTATATATCACTGCCACTAAATTCTCTCCTATGGCCAGAAAAGCCAGGTGGCAGCAAGTTTGGGGATACACCTTCCCTATATCACTACTAATTCATGTGGTCTAGGGGAAGAAGAACCACAATCTAATCATTAGTATGGCCTTTGGCCAGGTCATGTTAGTGCGGTGAACTTGGTAATGTCTAAGAATCAGTCTTTATTAATTGTTGGAAGAGAATTACCTATCGGGTATGTCTTATAATGGTACTAGCCCGTGGTTCTATTCATGTACAAGGAAGATCATGTATACCATTACATTTGCATTGTGTAACGTCTGGCCGCTATTCAGGATTGACAACTGTCCCTACAAACCAACATAAGCCATTTCGGTGTGCTTTGTCCTCACTCATATACCTTCTTCCCAGAAGGTCACCCATTCCAGAATTACTCCAAGTCAAGCACACTTAACTAAGAAGTTTTTAAGGAATATGCTACCAAAAAGATAAGTACACCTTATTTGTATAGGTAGTACTTATCAATTTGTTTAAGCTATCCTTAACCGTGTAATCCTATACCTATACAGTCTCTGGATCCCTCTCGTTTCAGTATGCATTCGATTCATTCATATGCCCCTCCCGCTTAGAAGTCTGCCAGGAGCCAATCCTCACCCCCTTTCTTGCACCAACGATCATTTCCTGCCCTCATTAATGCCCTGATATCACATACCCACCAGCTTCCCTGTGGTTCATCCTCGAACCATACTGTACTGAGAGAGGCACGCTTAATTGAGGAGTTTTTAAGGGATAGACTACCGAAAAAGTAGGTGCACCTTGTTGGTATAGGTAATACTTATCAATTCTTTTAAGCTATCATTAACCGTATAGTCTCATACCTATACAGTCTCTGGATCCCTCTCGTTCCGGTATGCATTCGATTCATTCATATGTCCCTCTCGCTTAGAAGCCTGCTAGGAGTCATTCCTTGTTCGTGCCTTATCATTTTTTATCTCACACCCTCTTTCTTGCACCAGCGATCACTCCTCGCGCTCATTAGTGCCCGGATGTCACACATTGCATTGTATCATATGCATACCATATGGATATATATACATGTTATATATATATATATATGTAGTTTGCTGTGTATTGTGTGTGCTTCTCGGTTATTGAGACATTGTCTCACACCCTCTATGGTTAACATTTCAAGCGAAGAATCCAATACTAGTCTGGAGATAACCACGGAATCGTAACTTTCTCTGTCATGGGGAATATCTAAGTTAACAGATAGCTTTATGTTATTGTTTATGTAATGAATTGTGTCCAGTATTGTAGTGTTGCCTATTCAATTTGTGACTTGTATCTTGGGAGTGTAGAGATGTATGTGGTTGTGTATGTTTGGTAAAGTGATGATGAATGTTATGGATATGAAAGGATGTCGGCGAATGTTAAAATAGTGGATGTGGTATGATCTGGACCCCGGTATTGGTCAATGTGTTATGGTGCATACATGAATATGTATTTTAAGCTTGTTTGGCCATGTTGTGTGCCTAACATGGTTCTCGGGCCTTGTGTATGTGTGTTAAGGCATATAGCTTATTGTGTGGATTTGGGGTTTAAGGAGGTTAAAACTTAAAGGAGTGGTTTCTTTAGGGTGAAACCTTATTGAACAAGTTGGTTGTGTTAATTGTGACATGTGGACATGGTTTTGGGTTGCCAATTGGCAATTTTTAGCAATTTAAGGTGTTAAGCTATGAGTTTCAATCAAAAAGTGACCAAAATGGTGTCAAGTGTCCAAAATCTCTATATTGAGATGTTTTGAGGTGCAGTCAATGTCAATAGTTAGATTGGGAATAGAGTGACATGTAAGGGTTGGAATAAGGTCAATCAAAGATCGAAGTATGAAAGGGTGCAAATTGGAAGTTTGTCAAAAAAATATGCAAAATTGCTTATATGGGAGTTGATGTGGGTGCCGCGGTGCCAGAACTCACTGCCTTTTTCCCTTAGTCCAGATGGTGACACGCCATGGCAGCACTATAGTAGGCCGTGGCGCCATGCTTTATTTTTGCTTCATGGTGTTGTTTTAGCATATCTTTGGTTGTCGTTTCTGGGTTTTGTTTGTAGGGTGTTACAATTTTTGTTAGGTTGTTACATGTCTTATTTTCGTTTTCACACAAAGAGCTTCCATGCCATAGTGGTACTGTAGATGGCCGTGGTGCCTCCTTTGTTTCTGTCATAATGGTATTGTTTTGTTTCCTTTTCAATGTGTTTTTGGGTCTTTGGTCTTAGGGTACGACAAAACTTCTTGATAGCTTTTTCACAACCATTTTTCATCCATCTGGAAGAGTCCCTTACATACTAGAACCACAACACAGACAACAATCAAGGCTACTGCTCATGGTGAAAGTTTCTTTTTTCTGCATAATAAATAACCCATGAAGAAAATTCTTTCTCTGACGATTCACAACAAACAAAAAACGCAAAAGTCATTAAATAAAATTAGATTTCAGGCCTCATGCATTGCACTGATCTGAAGAGCAAACTGAACTATTCACAACTTAATTGTAAACGTTACAGCTTAGTAGTAGTGTAAGTTTTATGAATACACAGATAGATTAATATTGTTATTTCACTACTCATGAATACATCTGAATGGTAGGTAACAAGTCATCAAGTGAAATAACATTTCAGGCCAAAAGAAAAAGTGAAATAATAGCATTATTGTCAGGTAACTTTTTTTGCTAATCTATTATTTTTCTCGTACATTTGGATTAGTCCCACTTCTGTATTAACTTATTACCTTAATATATTCTGATGTTGTTCGGTTCAATGTACCCCGTCGATTAGTTCTTAAGCGTTCATATTCAATTAAATATTGATTTCATTATATATTTAAATATCGAATGACGTGCAACATTAATTTTGGTGGGATTGACAAATTCAAATTAAATAATTGTTTACCAAAAAAAGTTTAGGAAAACCTCAAATGAAAAAAAAAAGGTATTGAATTGACTCCATCAACATGAAACTGGATTATGAACTTTGTTTGTTTGACTAAAAGAAAAGAAAAGAAAAGATTATTCAACGTCGAATTTTGACAGATGATGGAATTTAATTTATCGTGAACAAAAAAATTCAGTCATAGCGATGAGATTGTACGGTTCTTTTTAATTTTTTTTTTCTTTTGCCACAGATTGTTTACATATTTTATTTTAATTGAACTAACAAATGGTCAGGAAATCCAAGGAAGTACCAATAACATATATAATTAGTGAACGTTGCGTTCTGATTAATTAATTGAATGGGGATTCATATTTTTTAAATATTTTGAAAATTAAATTATTCATCTTAATTTTAAATAAATACAAAGACATAATATCCACCAAAATCACAGTTCAAGTGATATGTCAATTCCCTGGCAAAAAAAGTGAGATGTCCATTAATTATTCAAGCGATTACAATTAATATTGTTATATTTTTCATATTATTTTTTGTATAGAAGAAAGTATGACTAGAAAACTAAAAATAAGAAGGGAGGGAGTGCCAAAGTCCATACCTGGACCTTGGATCTTCACAAAAGTTTTAAAATATGGATTCCTTCGGTCCAATAAAGTTTCTTCCTTTGTCCCCACAGCTAATTCTCCTTTAAAATAATCCACACAGGATGGCCTTTCAATGGCTAAAATGGTCTTTCGGTTGGAGTAAGAGTGCCAATTTCATGCAAACCGGCACTACTCATATGCATAGTAATAAAAAATTCAAATAAGGGAAAAGAAATAAAATATTTTCAAAACAATTCTAGAAATTTGTTAAATTTCTAATAGGTTTCAAGGTACTAATTTGAAAAAAATAAGAAAATGATGCTTTGACCCTGATATACATGGATCAATTGGAAATATGTGTTGAAACAATTGGAAATATTTATGGATCAGGGACAATATTTCCTACACAATTGATGATAATCTATTTTCCAACTTATACATGGAGATTTATAACTGATCCAGAGATTTCAAACTGACCTACTCACTGATAAAAGCGTCATTTTCTATATTTCCCATTCAATTGGTATCTTGGAACCTATTAGAAATTGGGAAAAAGACATTTTAGGATCCACAATTGGAAATATTTTTTTTCAATGACCCAATTGAAAAATTCAGTAGTTCTATAAACTGAATTCCCAACTTGAATTAACTGAATTTTCCATTGGTACTGTTTATTTGTCAATATTTTTCTATACAGGTCATAAAATGTCTTTTTCCCTAATTTTAGAAGTTCCGAGAATATCCTTTTAAAAAATATTTTTTATGGTAATTATATGGAATTTTCCCTTCAAATAATATGACAATAGATTCGGATTCTAGTTGATTATCTAAATATAGTTCGGTTCTTAAATTTGTACATCTATATACCTGCAGATTCAAATAACTTGGCCAATATTAATAACAAATAACAAGATGTCACAACAAAAAAATGTTATTTCTTCCACACGCACGTTTGGATATACATTGATATTTCATAGTGACGTTGCCAGTAGAACACCTCTTCCTTGAGATGACAATGGAAGAACGAACAATCTTCAGAAACACCGGGTAAAGTGCTGAAATGCCCTTAGAATTATTGGTCCTGTTAGATATGAAACAAGAAAGGGGATACATTCAACCAACGTGAATCAATGAAAGAGAATATTTTTAATCAAATCAAAGACATGAACATAAATGAATACTGAAAAGATGAACCTCGCACCAGCTTCATCGAGGAAAGAGTTCACTCTTAGACATTTCATTAAAAGATGACGGCTTGGAATTCAAAGAAGATTGATGCAAAAGTGATTCTGCTGCCGTATTTTGAGTTGGATTCTCTCTACTGTGCATGATAGAACGCGCAGGTTCACTTGGAGATGGTAGTTCAATGGAAAGATTACTAAGATAAGAAACAATTTGAGTCATTGTTGGCCTGTCATCTGGACTTTCTTGAACACATAATAGCCCAATTTGCACACATTTTATCACTTCAATTTGAGAACAAGATTCCACTAAAAAAGGGTCCAACATTTGTAATGGGTGCTCCGTCATTCCATTGCTTCCAAGCCTGTAATAATTTGTTAAATGACTTGATAATCAACAGCATGGTCTTCGTTTTTCTCCTTCATTATTTGTGCATCAAATAGATGTGAAAATAATCAAGTAGAAACAAGAATCAACTTGTATTCAATACTCACATTAGTCAAGAGGCGTGATTCGTAAGATCTAACATTCATTTTGCTGCTAATTATTTCTGAAATTATAACTCCAAAACTAAATATATCTGATTTCTCTTAAAATTATCTATACATTAAATATTCTGAAGATATGTAACCACTAAACCAAAAGAATAAAACCAAAGTTAGGATATTATTATAAAGACAAAGGAAACAAATATAAACATTGTAAATAAAAAAGAAACTATAAGTTATGGAGGAAAAAAAAAGAAACTTTAAGAAAAATCGTCAAGTTATTATGTAGGATGAAGGAATGTTGACATTGTATGTGGGATGTGTCATTTTGTTTCTTATGCAAATATGTTTAAGATGCAGCTCAAGAGTAAGCGTACCAAGAATAATGGGGTAGGACTTACTATGTTCCAATAATTCTACTCGTATAGCCATGGTTTTTATCAAGAGCAATCATCCTTACCATACCAAAATCAGATATTTTTGGATTCATCTTGCTATCTAATAAAACATTATTAGGTTTAAGATCACAATGAATAAGTTTTGAGTGAGAATATTCATGTAGCTAAATAAGTCCTCGAGCAATTCCACCAATTATTTTGAAATGCTCGGACCAATTTAATCGTCTTTGTTTTTCATGATCTACACAAAATAAGTCAAATAATGAAAAAAATAAGTGATGAGAAATTTGTTGAATTTTGGCTAAAAAATAAAATAGTTGAATAAAAAATTTCATGTGAAAAAATTGCATAATGATAAAACTTCAACAAGAAGGTGAAACTAAGGTTCGAAGTTCCATGCAAAATAAAAGAAATCAATACTTTTGTTAGGCACATATTCATAAACAAGAATTTTTTCTTGTTCTTCCAAGCAAAATCCTAATAAAGCCACCAGGTTTCTATGCTGAAATTTGGCTATCAATAAAATTTCATTCTTGAATTCTGATGCTCCTTGTACAGAACATTTTGAGAGTCTCTTTGAAGCAATTTCTCGTCCATCATGAAGAATGCCCTAAAAAATTATTCAATGAAGATATATAAGTTTTTTTTTTTTTTTGCGTCAATAAGGATGAAATTCTTTCGTTCAAAGGAAACAACATGGCACTACAATACATAAGATGTATAAGATTAATTATTCGTTAGTTCAGTATATTACCTTGTATACTTCTCCAAATCCACCTTTGCCTTTTTCTGTTGTCATAAGAACACTTATTTGTTGCAGCTTCAATAGTAGCCAGATTAAATCGCAAGGACTTCAGGTTTGAACTTTCTTCTCCGACTACCAATATGACAATGATCAAAACATTATAAGCAAGCCAAAAGTAAAAACGTTCTTTAAGCTTAAAAGTAAACAGGTATACGTAAATTACAGTTTTCTCTAAGAATAGCTTGCTTGCCCTTCCATATTTTTCTCCTTAGTAAATAGCAGCTCATACAAAAAAGCGTCGCTGAAATGATAACGGGGACAACAATGATGACAATAATTCGTGATCCGCTATCTCTTCCTGAGAACATAACAAGAAGCAAATATGTTATTTCCGTGCCATTAATAAAAAAACTATTATTTTATTTTCCAAAAGATAACATAATATTGTTCATGGTTATCAAAAGGAGAAAAAAACAGAGCAACTGTATATTATTCCAACATTTTTTTAATCGGTTAATCTTTCTGTTGTGCAACGTTGTATTGCACTAGGAGGAGAGAGACTCATAGGAGTTGTGTTGCAAGCACTCTTTCTACAAAGCACATTGTAAGAAATGGAATGAAAAAATAATTTTGAAGATGAGAAATATCCAACAAAATGATAGGTGAATTGATAATATTTGAGGAGTTGGAATTAAGGAGTTCATATATCTCAAATGATAATTATTTTTTTGCCAATTGAAGTTATGGGACTGGACAATAGATGATAATTTACTTACTGTTTATTTTGTAAGAGAACAAAAATATCTGTCATTTTTTTTTTTGAATTTTCTAAAAGAAACACATTTTCTTTACAAAATAGACGAAAATATATTCTCAGATTGTCAACAGTTAGATAGGTGGTTATATATAATGTATTTTGGAGAAAAATAGAAACAAAATGAAAATGGGTGCAAAGTCAGAAAATGAATTCTATACGTAATCATACTTTTTGGCACTGCTTTTGGAGCTTAGACAATCTAATTTAGAATGCAACAAATAGAAAGAAAAGAAAAAAAGATGCTTCACCAATGGATGATACCTGATGCCCCGGTCATTAAGAAGTGAGTATTCTGTGAATATAAATTGTTACCTGACGGTGAAGGCGCAGTTGATGCTTTGCTTATATTATAAAATGGGCGCATATCGTATCCAATGTTACAACCTGCTAAGGATTGAACTTGTACTGTAAGCCTATTTACTACTATTGGGCCCTTGTATTTACTTTAGCCCACTCTTCCTCTCTCTGCTTGTCATTGTTTCTTGTCTTTTCTTTATCGTACAGTGTAGTGGAGGCAGGACACAGAGTAGTGCTCGTCCCTCATGTACAGAGATTAAGGTTGCTCATCTTGTGCGTCTCTCTTAGGGCATTCTTATCTTGTAATTCTTGGTTTCTATATAATCCACACTGTACACTTGAATACGACACACAATATTCATCATACTTTAAGAGACTTTCTTACTTGGTATCAGAGCAGCCCAGAATCATGGAGTCCGATAACGCTGTCGCCTCCAAGACTGAAGTTGCAGTTGAAGAGAAGGAGAAAGATCAAATGTCATCAACAATTTCGGAGACAAACACAGCTCCAATCGAAGAGCAATCGAAGAATCAAATGCCCATTAACATTACGCAAAACTTGAAGGATACTGTAAGCCCTAACAGTGTCTTTTTCAATGCTTAAAGGATAGCCTCCCTTTTCATTCAAACATGTTCCATCGAGTTGGATCAGAACAACTTCTTGTTGTGGCACTCTGTGACACAGTTGCTTATCAAGGGTAACAACCTCGAGAGCCACATTGTTGACAATTCAGACAAACCGCCGGAGTTCATACTGGATGGCAATAAGATCAGGAAAAATCCGGCCTACATAGAATGGACCACCACTGACTAGCTTCTACTCGGGTAGTTGCTCAACTCAATGACCATTGAGGTTGCTTCTCAATTGATTGGCAACACCACTACTCTTGCTCTATGGAAGGCAACAAGAAATTTAGTTGGAGTTCAATCTTGTTCGAAGGTGACCCTCCTCAAAACCAAGTTTCAGATGACTAGGAAGGGAACAATGAAGATGGGGGATTATTTGTGTAAAATGAAAGGAATAGCGGATCAACTGGACTTAGCAGGTTGTTCTATTTCTTCTGATGATCTTATTACTCAAATCCTCGCAGGTCTGGATGCAGATTACAACCCTATGGTTGTGCAACTTGCTGACAAGATGGACTTAACCTGGATCGATTTGCAAGCTTCACTACTAACTTATGAAACTCAGATGCAACAACTTAACCAGTTCAATGGCCTCAACATTGGGTCATCGGCAAATTTGGTGATACAGAAGAATGAAGGAGGAATGAGAAACTTCAATGATCCACCCAGAGGAAATTGGCGTGCTCCAAATCAGAGGAATTTTAGAGGTGGTAGAGGCCGTGGAGGAAGAAACTATAGGTCCAATAATAGGCTTATATGTCAAGTCTGCAACAAAGTTGGACATATTGCCACCAACTGTTTCTTTCGATTTGACAAGAACTATGGACAACAATCGTCTCATGGACGCAACCAGTTTCCAAATGATAACTCTTCATACTTAGCTTTTCATGCTACCCCTGATGTAGTTGCTAACCATTCCTGGTACATGGATAACGGAACTAATAATCATGTCACCAATAGTCCCAACAACATTGATTCAGTGAACAACTCTGGTAAGACAATTCCTATCACTATTACTGTGGCTAATGGTACTAAAGCTAAAGTTGAGAACATTGGCAATTCTAGTTTGAGATGCAACCAAAAAACTCTTCAATTGAAAAATATTCTGCTTGTTCCTTCAGCTCCTAAAAGTCTGATAAGTGTGTCAAGATTGGTCAAAGATAATGATGTTGCTGTCTTGTTTGACTTATTTGATTGTTTGGTATTGGATAAGGTGACGGGGAAGGTAATTCTGCAAGGAAAAATCAAGCACGGGCTCTATCCCTTTGATAGGAAGCTAGAAAGAGAATCTGTTGATGGTCTGCTGAGTCAACAAAGGAGCTTGAAAGTTTTTAGTTGTGAAGTCAGTAGCAGCTTTGATAATGTAGTTAAACTTACTAGAAATGAAATTTGGCATAGAAAGCTAGGGCATCCTTCTAGTAAAATTTTGTTTCAAGTTCTAGCCAAGTGTAATGTGCAAATCGGAAAGAATAATAATAATCACTTTTTCTGTGAAGCCTGCCAACTTGGCAAGTCACATTTACTACCATTTAAACAATCTGTGTCACATGCTGATCATCCATTAGATCTCATTCATACTGATGTTTGGGGGCCTTCTCCCGTCAATTCTACTTCTGGTTGCAAGTATTACATAGTCTTCATATATGACTATAGTAGATACTCATGGTTGTTTCCACTTAAGCAGAAGAGTGATGCAGTTATTGTTTTTAAACAATTCAAAGCTATGGTTGAGAACTACTTTGATCGAAAGATAAAAGTAATCCAAAGTGATTGGGGAGGAGAATTTAGGGCTTTTCTTGAGGTCACTTAGAACAGTGGGATAGTTTTTAGATAATCCTGTTCGTACACCTCCGCTCAGAACGGAAGGGCAAAGAGAAAACATCGCCATATAGTTGAGATTGGCTTGACTTTACTGGCCCAAGCCAAAATGCCCTTGTACTATTGGGTTGAAGCCTTCCAAACTGCTATCTTCATCATAAATAGGTTGCCAACTGAGATTTTGAAAGGGCGATGTCCTTATGAGCAGATGTATAACAAAGAACCCGATTACATGTCCTTGAAGCCATTTGGCTGTGCCTGTTATCCATGCTTAAGACCCTATAATTGTCACAAACTACAATTCCATAGTCAAAAATGTGTCTTCTTGGGGTACAGTTCAGCACATAAAGGCTTTAGATGTTTGAGCTCAACCGGAAGAATCTATACTTCTAGACATGTAGTTTTCAATGAGCATAATTACCCATTCGCTGGAGGTTTTCTACATAAGAGGGAAAATCCTTCTGATATGTTAGTTCCAACTAACAGTGTTCATTTACAACATTTTGATAGGTTAACTCCTGGAGTTGCAACTGATCCAACCACCTTCAAACCAGCTAAATCAAATCCAGAAGAAGAAGAAGAAGTTTCTGCTGATTCGGACAACTAAACTCCTGACCCTGTGGACAGTACAAATACCAATGTAGAGGACAATATAAGTACTTCAAAACACATTTCACAACACCACAACTCAGACAGTGGAGATATCAATCAGAGTGGTGTTAACATTGATTTGCCAACTGAAGAACAAATAACAGAACAGCCACAACTTGAACCACAAACACAAGATGTTGAACATCGCATGATCACTCGAAGCAAGAGTGGAATCTATAAGCCAAAGCATCCCTTCACTTGATTGACTCATGCAAAAATTGAAGCATAATCAGAGCCAAGAACAGTAAAGGAAGCACTAAGTAATCCTCTCTGGAAAACGGCCATGCAATAGGAAATGGATGCTCTAATAAAAAATAACACCTGGACTCTTGTGGCCTATGATGGTAAGTCTAATCTTGTTGATTGCAAATGGGTGTTTAAGAACAAATTCAATTCACAGGGAGAAATAGATAGACACAAAGTGAGGCTTGTGGCTAAGGGGTTTCAACAAGATCCTTGGCTAGACTTTGGCGAAACCTATTCTCCAGTAGTTAAATACACTACTATTAGAGTCATATTATCGCTAGCTGTGTCTTTTGGCTAGAGTGTTAGGCAACTAGATATTAACAATGCTTTCTTGAATGGTTATCTTGATGAACCTGTTTTTATGAGACAACCTGAGGGCTTTGTAGAACCAACTAAATCTTCATATGTCTGCAAGCTATCTAAGGCACTATATGGCCTAAGACAAGCACCTCGTGCTTGGTTTGAAAGGTTGAAAAATGTGCTGGTTAATTGGGGATTCAAGAATTTGATAAGTGATAACTCTGTTTTCATGCTGAAAGAAAAGTGTGTTGTAATATTCGCCCTAGTTTATGTTGATGATATTATCGTGACTAGGAATGATCACAAGTGTTTAACCAGGTTCATCAATGACCTAAATGGATTATTTTCCTTGAAAGATTTGGGTTGTTTGCATTATTTCTTAGGCATTAAGGTTTCAAGAAATGAGGCTAGGCTACATCTTAGTCAAGGCAAATATACAGCTAACTTGCTAAAAAAGTTTGACATGCTGACAACATCTCCCTGCCCCACTCCTATGGCAACAGGGAAAATAATTCTAGCCTCAGGTGGAAAACCCTTAAAGGATCCTACAACTTATAGAAAGTTAATTGGTGCCTTACAATATTTAACCATCACTCGGCCTGACATATGCTACTCAGTAAACAAACTTAGCCAATTTCTTAATGCTCCCCAAGACATTCATTTACAAGTTGCAAAAAGAATACTGCGATACTTGAAAGGCACATGGAACATGGGAATATACATCACACCTGCCACATGGCTTGATATTATTAGCTTCACTGATCCTGATTGGGCAGTGGACATTAACAATAGAAAATCAATAGCTGGTTTTTGCGTTTACTTTGGCAACAATCTTGTGTCCTGGGCATCAAAGAAGCAGAGGGTAGTCTCTAGATCCAGCACTGAATCAGAATATAAAGGCTTAGCTGATTTGGCAGCTGAGATATGCTGGTTAACTTCACTTCTTCAAGAACTTGAATTCCTCTTTCTAGCACTCCAATCATTTGATGCGACAACTTAAGTGCAAATGCACTCGCTGCCAATCCCGTTCAACATGCTCGGACCAAACACATTGAGATAGATATACACTTCATCAGAAATCAGGTTCTCCAAGGAAAACTTGATGTTAGATATGTTCCCTCAAGCAATCAAATAGCCGATTGTATGACAAAGCCTTTGTCTCATACTTTGTTTACTACTCTACAAAGCAAACTCAGGGTGATTACACCACTCTCTCGTTTGAGGGGGGTGTTAAGGATTGAACTTATACTATAAGCCCATTTACTACTATTGGGCCCTTGTATTTACTTTAGCCCACTCTTCCTCTCTCTGCTTGTCATTGTTTCTTGTCTTTTCTTTATCGTACAGTGTAGTGGAGGTAGGACACAGAGTAGTGCCTGTCCCTCATGTACAGAGATTAAGGTCGTTCGTCTTGTGCGTCTCCCTTAGGGCATTCTTATCTTGTAATTCTTGGTTTCTATATAACCCACACTTTACACTTGAATAGGACACACAATATTCATCATACTTTAAGAGATTTTCTTACTCAACCTGAGAGCAAAACCATTGCATGAGGGCTTCCGGCACAACAACACCCAAACTTCCTACTGTCTTCATCACAGCACATATGAAGCTATTGAAAGGCCATTTCGAAGCACTTGTGACAGTCTGAAGCAGTCAAATCCGGCATACACTGCCCTAACCCATACAGTTTCTACAGTTTCTGCGTGGTCATGAATTGCTCTTCACCGGTGCCAAATTTCTTATCAGGCAAGGTTGAATTCGCATTTTTTTGTGGCCACATATCTTAAAAGCTCCCACGGTGTTTGATTGAAACGACTCTGGTCAAAGATTTCTATCTTGTTATTCAACCAAGAGACACTTCCAGGGAGTAAGCTATCGAACTCGAAGGATTGGCTGGTATAACACAACATGCGCAGATCATAGTATATGATGTACGATGTTCTGTTAGGGCAAGACCGTAATGTTTCTTCGGCTGCAACTATGACGCAGTGTTGACATGTGGTGGGATAGACATCCCCATGGCAAAGAAGCTGTCCACTGATAGAAACTGAGGTTCCCCAACCGGCGACTGTAGTGTAAAAGCCAGTGTCTTGGGTAGCATTAGAGGTGAGATAGGTGAAAAGGGCTTTCTGTAACGTCCGGCCGCTATTCTGGATTGACGACTGTCCCCACAAACCAACACAAGAACTTTTGGTGTGATTTGTCCTCATTCACACACCTCCTTCCCAAGAGGTCACCCATCCCCAAATTGCTCTAGGTTAAGCACGCTTAACTGAGGAGTTCTTAAGGGATAGACTACCGAAAAGATAGATGCATCTTGTTGGTATAGGTATTACCTATCAATTCCTTTAAGCTATCTTTAACCGTATAGTCCCATACCTATACAGTCTCTGGATCCCTCTCGTTCTGGTATGTATTCGATTCATTCATATGCCTCTCCCGCTTAGAAGCCTGCCAGGAGCCGTTCCTTGTCGGTGTCTCATTACTTTATCCTCATCACTTTATCTGAGCCCCACTATTCTTGCACCGGCGATCACTCCCCGCCCTCATCAGCGCCCGGATGTCACATGCCCACTAGCTTCCGCTTGGTTCATCCCCGAACCATACCGTACTGAGAGAGGTTGGGCTCTGATACCAACTGTAACGTCCAGCCGCTATTCTGGATTGACGATTGTCCCTACAAACCAGCACAAGCCATTTTAGTGTGCTTTGTCCTCACTCACACACCTCCTTCCCAGGAGGTCACCCATCCCCAAATTGTTCCAGGTCAAGTACGCTTAACTGAGGAGTTCTAAAGGGATAGACTACCGAAAAGATAGGTATACCTTGTTGGTATAGGTAATACCTATCAATTTCTTTAAACTATCATTAACCGTATAGTCTCATACCTATACAATCTCTGGATCCCTCTCATTCTAGTATGTATTCGATTCATTCATATGCCTCTCCCACTTAGAAGCCTGCCAGGAGCCGTTCCTTGTCGGTGCCTCATTACTTTATCCTTATCACTTTATTTGAGCCCCACTATTCTTGCACCGGTGATCACTCACTGCCCTCATTAGCGCCCGGATGTCACACTTTCACATTAGCTTCATATGTACTGTTAGGGTTGTAGGGAGACTGGCAGGATCAAAGTAAGAAACCCTCGTCCCCATGGATGGCAAAGATAAGCATCCCCATGTCCAACAGGAAAAAAAGTATAAAGCATTTGATGCTAGCCATCGTTGATTGCCTATTCCAATTATCAACTATGTAAATTAAGAAATGGGATATGATAGAAATAATTTGGGGGTTATCATATTATGGACCCACTTAATGTCAGATGAAAAGCTCGTAATTAATTAATTAAATATAATATTGCTATGGCTATTCTAGGATGACGTGATTGATTGAAGAATATGATATGAATTTGTGGGATTTGCTTCTGGATCAAGATAACCCAAAGTGAACCTCGGGTAGGTTCTTCCGTTCTTCATAATATTATTAAATATACACAAGAAAAAATAATTAAATCCTTCTCTAAGTTGACAATGATGTACGAGATATTAATGCTTGGTGCCGGCGTCGTAAATTACTAGTAAATAGGAGTTCCTTTTCGACACAGAAAGTCAGAAAGCTATCTCCTGTTTTTCCCTCAGCACGTTTTTTAACAATGGTGTGTGAGATATTGAAGGATATGGTAAAATTTAATGACACTTTATTAAAATATTTTTTAATTAAATATTAAAAAATGATGTATATTCTATTTATTATTATTTTTAGTAAATAATAAAATAGTAAAAATGATAATTAATATTTTATTAATATTGTAGAATAATTGATAAATTGGAACATTTAAAATTTTTTAAAATAATAAATAAAATAAAATAGAGAAAGTATGAAAAATAAAATAGATATTTGAACTCAGCCAATCTACGCATGGTATGGTAATGTATATAAGCATGGCGTGCTGGCTTAATAATTTTATTAGTTTCTATAAGGCTTTATTTTTATTTATAATATTTTAAATTTTAATATAAAGATGAGCATATTTTTTTTTAAATTAAGATTAGTATTTTTCTATATATCACACAAAAAAATCTAATTATATAAATAAATATTAGTAATTTATAGTTCTTCTCTGACTAATGGTACGTTGATCAACGCCGTCTCAGTAACAGAACTTTATCAGGTGGTCAATCAATTAATCTGACGGCTACCGTGACGTCAAATCCGCCATCTCTTTGACTTTATTTTCATCGCGTCCTTCACTCACTTCTATCCAATGGAACGGGATTTCGCAGACGCAACTCCGTGAAGAATGGTAGTGTTGCTGCACATTTTGGTTTGGTTAAAGGTAAAAAGGTGAAAGATTCGAAAATGATCTACAGTAGATGATGCTTATGAGGTTTATATAATTAGTCATCTTGTGAATTTTTTTAATAAATTTATTAGATATATTGTAGGGAAGTACAAAGTCGGGGTTGAGCCCCATTGATCATCGACTTATCTGGTCTGACTAGGATGAATTTAGTTTTTGAACCAGTGGTCTAGCCCAATTTAATTCGGAATAAGATCAGATTGGGCTAGACCAATCCAAATATGAGAGCACATTCGGTGCTCATTAGCATACCTCAGAACCGTCCAAATCAAATCTGGATGGTTCTGATTTAATTAAATTTAATTATTATATTTTTATTTTATTAAATAAAAAATTTAAAATAAATATAATTTTATAATTATTATTTTTTAGAAAAATAATATTATTATATAAAAAAATTAAAATGATAAACTATAAATCAGGACCGTCTAGATTAAATTTGGATGGTTCTGAGCCATGATGAGTACCGAATGTGCTCTCTCCAAATATGACTGAATTACATAGACTGCAACTATATTTATAATAAAATTCACAAGATGATCCAAAAGGCAATCAACAACAAAATTATCAAAATACTCAAAATGTACTAAACACTACAAGAAAACAATGTTTTTGTCAAAAAAAATTCTTAGAAAAAAAACTTGTGAAAAACTTTCCTGAAAATTTCTCATCAAAAACTTTCTCATGGACATTTCTCATGGAAAAATAAAATAAAAAAAAAAATCCGTGAGAAATCTTCCTAATAAAGAGTGTGCCATATGGTGAGAATTTGGCACCAACATTTCTCAAGCAAATGTTCCCAAAAAACAATAGAATTCCTCACAAAAATATTTATGAGAAATTATGTAAACAAATAATACATCATTAAGAAGATGGATGTGACATACAAAATGCGACACGAATGATGAAAAAATGAAGAAAAAGAGAAAGATCAGCTTCCACAATGAAAGCTGATTTAGAATGATTCCCCACCAAAGGGAAATTTTAGAAAACTAATTTAAAAACAAAAGAATGGTTTGTGTAAATAGAGTTAGGTTTGGAAATCTATTGTGCGTGGGAAAAGTTTTAGGCAACCCACAACACTTGTTTTTAAAAATGGTTATCTTAAATTAATTATGTAAATTATTATGACTCTAAAAGTATTTTGGTTATCCTTTAGTTGTTCATATACGTAAATAAAGATAGAAAGAAAAGAAATTAAGGAAATAATTAAAAGAATTAAGAAAACAAGATAGAAAAAGAAATTAAGAAAATTTAGAAAATAAGAAAATAAAATTGAAAAATATTTATTTATTTACAAGGCAAACTTAACCTATAATAAGAATCAAGAGCCTACGTATCCTATAATAGGAATCAAAGTCTATATACTTCATGATAAAAATACGTGGTTAGTTAGTTGGTATATTTTTGTGATAAGAGAAAGTAAATTGAAAATAATTTGTCATTTTGCAAACAAAATAATTTTCTGAGATTTGGATTGATGTGTTTTAATTTACAAAAAATAATTTAATTTTGCTTACTTACTCTTACTTTTATTTAATTTTAAATTTTTTTTTACTTTTGAAAATATACTTCTTTTTGCATTTTTGGAAAATTTTTAAATTTATTTTATAAAAATAAAATTGATCTACCTACCACAAACTCATTATTATACTCGATAGACTAATTCTTCAAGTACTTATAGAAATTCTCAGACCCCACGGTATAAAGGTTTTATTATATAATTTAAAAAAAGAAAATAGAAAAGATTATAGTATTATTATTTTTTTATGAAACATTATTATTTTCTAAAAAAAGGAAATCACCCTACAAATTTAATGAACTGTCTAATCTAACAAATATGTCTATGTGAACTCACTATCTCACGCCAGAATACGATTAACCCGAATATCTACGTAAGTTTAAAAACTTCACGTGATGTAATTATTTAGCCAATTATTTTTCTACAATATAAAATTTTTATTGTTTAATATTATTTATATCAAAGAACCAAAACATAGCATTATTTTATATATTTAAAACCTTTTGAAATATATTTTTTAAGAAAAGAAACTCATAAATAATTGTTGTTACTCGTTTTTTACTCAAATAGCTACGTAGACTCACTGTCTCATATGACAAAGTGGTTAACTCGAATACATGTGTTCTAAAATCCTCACGTGGTATTGTTAGCTTAAAATCTTTATTATTATTATTATTATTATTATTATTAATTTTTTTAGAAAATGAAATTTTTAATAAATAGGCCACTAGATTTTTTAAGCACTTTTTACTAATTTAATTTCAAAGGGGAGGTGTACTAATTTAAAATATATTGGCACAAAACTTTTCCTTCCTCAAGAATTATAAATTCAAAAAGACTGAATGCCACAAGAACCTATCATGATTAATCCCTAACAAATTCGTGAATCACAAAAATAAAACAAAACACGCCTAGCATTTAATCTATCCCAAAAATTGTCCATGGCTCTAAATATATTGGCATGACAGTAAACACTAAAGCACCATATCAATTCGGGTATAGCCTGCATACTGATCTGACACAAAGCCAGCATTGGGTTAAACCAACCATGCTCAAGATCACAAAGGAGAGAAGCTACAGAGGCTATCCAATAGAAACAAAAAGCCAGATTTTCTTCAATAATTCAGAATTCATAATAGAAAAGGTATTTCCTATGAAAAACTGCTCAAACTTCAAACAAAACTTATTACTAAGATTCCTCCAGGAGCCGTTAGTATGAAAAATAAACAAGTTCAGGCCTAAAACACATTTCCAGATTTTCAAACAACCAAAGTGCATAAGTAATAATGTTCAACTACCAACGCAGACAAAGGATTCTTTACAGCAAACAAGCCATGCAATCATCGTTATAAATAAGGCAAATCTACAACCAAGAGATCTAATATCATAATCAAAGAATAACATAGTACTAGAAAAAGAAAAACCACTAACTAACAACCCAGACTGCCCCAAGATTCAAGGGAAATTTATAGGGCGGGCAAGGCATCACAGCATAGACCCAATGTTCAGTAAACCCAAACCGTGAAACAAGGACCTAGTGTGTACAGTAAACAGAGCATTCGATTAAACTAACAACCCAGAATATCCCACAATTCCGTATATATGTTTATTGTTTTAATGAAAATAAAAACCAAAAGATCAGTTTAGAAACGAAACTTCAACAGAACGAACTCAAGGCTCGGGGAAACGAGGTACCACACCTAAACAATGGAGAAATGGATCATCGTTTAGACACTGTATTCAAATCCTAAAGGAAAAATTACAGATAGAAAGCCCTAGTTGTCCTAGTTTTCCACTTTTTCTGCATTCACGATGAGCACAGCTGCACGAATTCGGCCGTCAGCCCTCTCTTCCTTCAACTCCGGTGACTCCCCTTCCTTCTTTTATCGTATCACACTCACCCTCGGTTTTGTGATTTTTCCATTGCTTTTCTTGTGGTTATTGCCTTTTCCTTTTCAACACAGTCACCTTTTCTAATTCCTCAATTAATTTCTTCCCTTGTCTCTCCTTTCGGCCCTTACAGTTTTTTCAGTGTCTGTCTCTTTTTAGGTTGCCCTCTCTGTTTCTTGAAATGCCTAGGTTTTTTGTGGTGCGATTTTCTCTGTCTATAAGGGTCTGGTTGGCTGACATTTTGAAAACAGTTTCTGTGTTTTTTTGAGAGTAGAAAAATAAAAAAATTTATTTGATAAATTTATTTTTTATAATCTATTGAAAAAATAGAAAAATAAAAAAAATAAAAAACTTAAAATATTTTTAAGGTGTTTTGTAATTTTAATTCTGGAAAATACAAGAAAATGTGAAAAATACCTACCTCATTAATAGTAAAGTTATAAATTTTGAATAATTCATCTATCACTCACTATTTATGATTTTAAGAGTAATTATTTAAATAAAAATTTTTATTTTCATGTTTTTAAAACTTATTCTCAAAAATAATTTTACAAAACTGTTAATAATAATAAAATAGAACATATTATTAAATAGGCCCTAAATTCTCATGCCTCCTCCGTTTTTAGCTAGCTTGGCAAGTGAAGGTACTCATGATGGAGCGCATGGATTTTTAAAACAGATAGATGCCATAAGAAAAATTGATAAATTCTTGGGACTTTAACAATTGAGAAATATTTCTCATAGATTTCTCCTTAAGAAAAGATTTGGTTTCTCATGGAATGCATGAGAAATGTTTAACATATTTAAAAAAAATATAAATTAAAATTGCAATTCTACTTAATATCTATTAATTTAAAATGTGTATTTTATTTATATGAGTTAATCAATAAAGTTCATTATTTTTATAATTAAATCTTCTTTCTCATGATCTTTTATAGATAATCTCTTGTCACTTGGATAAAATTAAGTAGTTTGAATATATGAAATGTTTATATGATTTATGATAGGTTAGCTTAATTTGGGCAAGGAAAATGAAATAATTATAGTGTGCTTCATACTATATCCCTCTTCCCTAGTTTTTTCTTTTATCTAATAAAGTGGTATCAGAGCCACAATAGAAAGATCCTAATAATTTGTTTATTAAAATGTTTATATTTCATATTAATAAGGTATACATTATACATACATTTAATTTAATATTATTATATATAATATATATTATTGCAATGTATATCTCATATATAGCATACATATTTCTTTTTTATACATTAATAATATATATGTTATGTTAATAAGAAATATATATATATATATATTAATGCAAATACAATACTATAATATTTTATTTCAGTAACCATACACTCATCTCCACAACCTATATTACCCTCAATTAGAATAGTTCTATTTTCATATTTGTATTTAATGCTTTCCTTAAATACTATTATATAAGGAACTTTCTTTACAATCTACTCTTCAGCACTCTTTACTTTCTACACTAAAGACTAATATCCTATTTATGCTAAAACTTCATCACTCCTCAAACTTCCGTCTATTAGTCGCATCACAGTTTCCTGGACTCTCGTTAAGTTACACACATAACTGAAACCCTCACAATACTCTAATGATATTTATCATATTACTACTATCTAAAAGACTCAATTTAAGTTTACATATTTCAACAAGTACAAGTTTCTTTAGTAGTCATGTGAACTAGAGAAATTAAACAAACTAATAATTACTAATTAATGCTGTATATACAAAACAATACTAATGAACTGCAGGCTTCTTCATAAAAAGTCGCCTAGGAAAGTGAAGAACTTAATGGATGGAAACTGAAAAGAACATAAAAAGAGAAGCTAGCTAGCTAGTTCTATCGAGGCAACAATTTACTCTCGGACATTTCATTCAAAGAAAATTGGGTCGAACGTGAACCAGCTTCCATGTTCGGATCCTCTCTACTTCGAGTGAAGAATGCAGGTTCTCTTGGATGTTGCAATTCAATGGCAGGATTACTCAGATATAAAACAACGTTAGCCATTGTTGGTCTATCCGTTGGATTTTCTTGAACACACATTAACCCAATTTGTAAACATTTTATGACTTCATATGCAGAATAAGATGATTCCTTCAGGCATGGGTCCAATATTTCAAGTGGTGCTCCATCCAGCCATTGTTTCCACACCTACAATAATTTGCAAAATAACATAATAAATAAATGATCTTGATCCTACACTTTTGCTTATCATAGAGGCCTTGAAATGAGACTAGTTGAAGTTAATACTCACATGACTTAAGAGGTGTGGTTTATTAGAGCTCGCATTCTTCTTGCCACTAATTATTTCTAGCATTATAACCCCAAAACTAAAGATGTCTGATTTTTCTGAAAATTCTCCATATATCATATATTCTGGAGATATGTAACCACTATATATAATAATATCATCAAATTAGTCAAATATCCAAAACATATATAAAAAATTTAAACATAAATTAAATCTTCAAGTTATATATATATATATGTAGAATGAAGCAAAAAAGACTTACTATGTCCCTATGATTCTGCTCGTACTTTCTTTGTTTTGATCTAAAGTAACCATCCTTGCTAAGCCAAAGTCAGATATCTTTGGATTCATATTGTCATCTAATAAAATATTACTAGGTTTCAAGTCACGATGAATAATTTTGAGTCGGGAATGTTCATGAAGATATAGAAGTCCTTGAGCAATTCCTCCAATAATTTTGAATCGTTCCGACCAATTCAATATTTTTTGCTTTTGAGGACCTATAAAATATCTCATCAAATAAGATTAATGAATTTTTCTATTAGATAGATGAATCGAATAAAAGCAACAATAAAAAAATTACATGCACACTAGAGCTGTCGGTTAACACTCTCCGAAGGTTAATGCTTTTGAGGGCTATGTTAGAACCCTTTTAACAAAATGAGATATTAAAATGGTAGCCCAATATAAATCCATTAAGAATCAAAGGTGGTCCTAAAGAGAAATAAATTTGAAAAACAAATGATTACATCATGCAGAAATAAAAAAAAATCATAATTACCATTTATGTGCTCTCTTGACAAATTTGTTCCATTACAACATTCATCATCATCATCATATACAAAGTAAGAATTAAAGTACAACAAATATTTCACAAATGAAATATCAATATCATTATGATTATAATAATGATAAACCACACATAACCATGTGATAAATGTTGATCGCGTATTATTTTATGAAAAATTATTCAGCTCAAAAAAATTCAGATAAAGTCATTTTGCAACCTCAGTTCACATTCTTAATAAACACGAACGAATCGATTCTAATAACTTGCATGGATACATCTATAAAGCACAGAATAAACTTTAACAACAACATGGAATTGACATGGTTAGAAGTATATACCAAATAAAAAGCAATCAATGCTTTTATTGGGAACATATTCATAAATAAGTATCTTCTCTTGCTTTTCTAAGCAAAATCCCAATAAGACCACTAAATTTCTGTGCTGAAGATTAGCTATCAATAAAACTTCATTCTTGAATTCTAATGCCCCTTGTTTAGAACCTTTTGAGAGTCTCTTGACTGCAACTTCTTGTCCATTAGGAAGAATACCCTAAACAAATAAAACTCATGAACTAAATATGCAAATAAATGATATGCTATATATATAACTTTATCATATTCATAATAGTCACCTTATAAACTTCTCCAAATCCTCCTTGTCCTATTTTATTCTTTGGTGAAAACTTATTTGTTGCTGCTTCAATTGCAGCCAAACTAAAGCGCAAAGACTTCAAGTTCGAACTTTCTTCTCCAACTGAACCATTAATGCATAAATGTTCAAAGTATGCATGCTAAAATTAAAGTAACAATATGAAATGAGCATGATCAAATGAAATTCTGTTTTTTCTCATTACAGTTTTCTTGGAGCATATCTTTGTAAATCTTCCTCTTTCTCCATGACAGATAGCAGTACAAAGCAAGGAGCATCGTACTGATCCAGGCTTTGGACCTTATTGATCCAGTAACTCTTTTTGCTGCATACATAAATAACAATTAATATTCCAAATTACAAACTGACAAAAATAAAGAGACTACGAAGAAGTTCATGGAACCTGGTTATGGCAGAGAGATTTTGATGGAAGAGACGACGATGAAGCTCGTGAACATATGCGATTGGTTTTTCCAAGTTTGACACGGCATTTATATTATGAGCTTTTTAATTGTTCTCAGCAGGTGTTATTAGGTAGCACTCCCTCCCTCCGTTCCTTAATATAAGAGATAAGAGATAAAATCACACAGATCAAGAAAAATAATAAATTTGTCAGAAATATAAAGTAGTTTCCAAAAATATCCTCATTTAATGTTAATAACTCTTCCATCATACAATTAATACAAATGAATTATATTGAAAATATACTATCTTAATTAGGAATATTTTGGGAAAAAATTATTAAATATACCAGACAAACCCCATGTGTCCCTTATATTTTAAAATATAGAAACTCCCTTAATTGTCCCTTATATTAAGAAACGGAGAAAGTATTTGTCACCAATCTGCTTGCACATTGTTCAGACAAAATTTTCTACCACGGCACTTGAATTTAAAGTTAGAAAAAAAAAAGTCAAACTTTAAATTGATTGCACGAAGAAGCTTCACTATTTCATTAAGTAATTTGTATGATCGTGCTCGGAATTGAAAAGCCAACTCTCATTAATCTGCATATACGTAAGATGGCTGATTTTTTTGTTTTTTATTTTTTTTATATTTTTTTATTTTTATGAAAGAGATAGCTGCTTTGTTTGACTAACAATTGTCTTTCGAAAAAAACATAAACTATTGCACAAAAACTACATGCTTAGATGGAACCTGTACCAGCTGCCAAATAACACCAAATTCCGAAACATATGAATTTCATAATGTTTATTAATAAGAATCACTCAATAGTTTAAAGATACTGGTGGAATGAGGGTATATAAAATAATTACCATTGCCCACAAGCTACCAGATTACTGAAAATTAAATTACTATTATTTGCAATACCCTTCCACATCCTTAACCAGTGAGCAAGTCGATTAAGGATTAGGAACTTTAATGACGAATTTTAAAAAATTAGGACTATATATATCCCCCTTGTTTTGAATGATTTCCTTATACAGCATTGTGCCTCATGTAATTACCTTACTATATTCTGATGTTTTGTTTTTTGGCCAGAAATCGTATTATATTATTAATACAAAATAGGAGTTACAACAAATTACGAGGCCCTAACAGATACCTGCCTTTCATACTTAGTGCAATAAGAAATAAAACAGAAAAATTGGGATGGGGATCTAAATCACATTGCGTGGCATACATCTCTCTGTCCAAAGTGTTCAGCAAGCCAATCAACTGCTGCCATTGTGCAAAGAACAATCAATTAAAGACCTGAAAATTTGAAGTTTAGCAGATGAAATTAAACCCTCTCTTCCAGCCACTAAAAGCAAATGAAGAAACCCCGATCTTCATTGCAAGTTTTCTATGTTCCTCTCTTCATCCTAATTTCCATTAGAAAATCTAGGGAGGGTTTAAATATCTTGCAAAGTCTCATAAGTATCCTCCCTATTGGAGCAACCCTCATACCTTGACAAGTCCATGAGATAGAACTTTTGGTTGCTCGGTGGCTTTTTAGGCAAGCCACCATGCCCCTTAATCGCGAAACATTCCCCCAACTGCATTTCAAGGACCAAATGAGAAGAGAATAAGTATGAACAGGAAACACATACCAAGAGCTAACACCTTGAGTTTAAACCCACTAGAGTTTGATCCATTCTTCCATACCTTCTGATGATCATCGTTCTCCTGAGTGCAATACAAAGAATAATCGACGGCATTCTTATCACCCATGTCTTCAATTGAGCACTTTTATCCTTAAATATTTTCTTCTTTGCTCGAGCAATAATCAAAATTTCCTTCTGTTTTCCATTCAGATGTATCTCACGAAACCCATCAAACAATTTAGACTCATAACTTCTACACACAACACAACAGCACACAACTTTTGGCCTATGACCGTTGTATTACTTGGCAGTTTCACGATGCAACGGCGGGTATTGCTAGTATCCCTGTTCGACGTGATGAGACACCCAATTGCAATACATAATCCACTATCTTCACTGAACCAGTCCAAGGCGGCAAGGCCCACTCGAAGCAGTCGAATATGAGTTTTATTTACCACCTCATCCTGCCATATATCCTCCAGCTTACACGTGAACATATGAGTATCCAGATGAGGATACAAAATTACGGGGAAAAATGACAGTTAAAAATTGTGTAAGAAGAATAATTAATTACAGTTAAAGATCATGAAATTTTAAAATTTCTCAAAAGGACCAAGGTCCTTCCTTCGAAGGGGGAAAATATTTTCACGGGACAAAAATGCCCCTTCCCCGCACCATCCCTAGCTCGCTGGAAATGTCGCCACTCACTGGAGCTCCGGTGCCGACGCCGGAATAGTTGCCAACAACTGAAGGGAGGGGGAGGTGGGTTTGGCCAGTAAAAGAAAAAAGGAAAAAAAAAATAATTGCAACCCCAACCTTTAGTTTTTAGTAGTTAAAATATTTGCAACCAAACCCTTTAGTTTTCAATAATAAACTTTTCAGTTTTCAGTAATCAAAACATTTTCAACATAAACTTTCAGTTTTCAGTAGTAAATTTATTATTTTTCAGTAGTCAAAATGTTTAATTGCGTCTGCATTTGAACCATGAGTAATCTGTAATAATTTCTTTTGCTAATTACATTATTTATGTAATTAAATATCGAATGACGTCCAACGTTAAGTTAGTTAGGATGGGATTGATTAAAGCAAATTATATAAACGGCTACATTAACCAATTTTTTTCTTTAAAAAAAGTGAAGCTTTAGGTAAACTAGGCTATGGACATCTGGATTGTTGACACAAAAATATAATTTAATGAGTCTAAACACTATATTCCGTCCGGATATTAAAGAAAATTTAAAATAAATATTAAATTAATTAATTCAAAATTTAAAAAAAAATTAAGCTAAAATAAACCAAAATTCCTTTTAATAAGATAAATTAGTAAATATTTTTTTAAATAAATACAAGCTTTTAAACTAAAAAAAATAAAAAAGAAGAAAAAAGGAAAAAAATGAATGAATGAAAATCATTAAAATTAAAAGCCAAATCACCCTCTAAGTCACAAAACCAAAATTTAAATAAATCAATTTTCTTCCTTATAAAATGTTCAAAGTTATATAAAAGAAAATTAAAAATAAAAATAAAAAAATTCTCTTTAAAATTTTTAATTAAGCAAATTACTTATCTTTTGCACCCTCCTTTTAGGAATGAATAAAAATTTCTTTTTATCAAATTAATAAAAGATTTTATTTAAAATAACAACAAAACAAAATAAATAAATAAAAAAAAAAAGAAAAAAAAAAAAAGGAGGGATGAAACGCTGAATGGCTTCAACATTTCAGGCTCTCAAACCTAACAAAAGGGAAAGGAAGGACGAGCCAAACGGGCAGGGAGAAAAAGAGGAGCGGCAGAATGGAGAACAGAGTAAAAAGAAGAACGAAGACACAGAGCGAAAAAGAGGAGAGGAGGCCGCAAAAACGAGAAGGGGATCGGGATTGAGGGAGAGCGCACGGAGAAAGTAGAGAACGCCCGAAGAAAGGAGAGAGCAGCAAGGTGAGACCGAGTTGGAGAGCACGAAGGAAACGCAGATCACGAGCAGAGCAACGCCGGGAAGTGAAGTGGTTCACGAAAATTAAAGACAGAGAAGAGGAAAACACTTGAAGGGGAGGCTGAAAACCCTTAGAGGTGAGAGAGGGATTGCGCCGAAATTAGGAGGAAAGAGGACACAGCCACAAAAAAACCTAAGAGAGCAGAGTAGGAGGCGGCACAGAAGCAAAGAAAAGGGGGAGCTGTGAGAGATTTCGAAAGAGAGAGGAGGCGAAAATGTCCTAGAATTTTTTAGACAGAAAGAGGGAGGAACCCGAAGAGATTGCGCCGAGAGTGAGAAACAGAGGAATTGATACCGAAACAAAGAGACGAATTGAGACTAGGAGAGAACCCTAGAAGCGACTTACAAGAAATCAGACAGGAGAGGACGAAGCTGAGCAAGAGAAGTACCACCCTCATTTGGGTCAGTAGTTTTTTTTTTTCCTTTCTTTCAATCGTGCAATGAGACTCACTGTTGTTTTCTTATTCTTTTGTTTACGATGCTCTGTGTTTTGGGGATGAATCTAGTTTTGTTGCTAGCTAGTATTTTAACGGTGGATTAGTTTAGCCCACAGCTACCCACTGAATCATTGTTTCTTTTTGGTCTTCTTTAGTGCTCTGTTTCTGCAAATATTGTTCTCAGTTTTTACTGCTCAGAATGGAAAATTTTGTTCTGGTATATTATTGACTGACATTCTGTTTATGGTCGCTGTAGTTAACTATCTTTCAGGCATGTTCGAACTCAGGTTTTTTTTTCTTAAATATGAGAGATAAATGGAAATGATTTGTTGAGGTTCTGGATTATTGTAATTTATGGAAGTGATCCAAATAACTGTCAAATGGTAGATTCAAGCTTAGAAATGGTTTGTTATATGATTGTTTGCCAAGATTTGCCAGTGGAGGTCCCGTTGGAAATTATTATGTTTTGGCTCAATCTGGTCATTTCTAGTCCAAGAGAGAAATTTCTGTTTGTGGGTCATTCTTCTTTGTTTCCATTTGTGAATCTGAATGCTTTTGGGTTGATGCTATGCCTCTTGGTATATTTTAATGGTTTTAGATATCATGGACACACATTGGGTTACTTGGGAAAGCTTGGAGATATTGTGTCGTTGATTCTCATGTCTTGCTTCAAGCTAGATAACAAATTTTTGACTGATTAATGTGGTACAAAAGGAGTCTTCAGAAACTCTGGGTGGTTGTTGACTCATGGTTTGGTGCTTGATTCTTGGTGTTTTAGCCTGACTTGGAACTCACTTATATACCTTTCTTGGGTACTTCCCTCATTGCTTTGATGCAAAAATTTTAGAATGCATAGCTATGAGTGCATATACTCACAGGTCAAACTGAAGTATTGTTTGAATTATCCTTAGTTGTTTGCATCACCGGGTAGTCTTATTCAGTTGCCACTTTCTGATTCGTTTAAAGCTTGAAGCGTTTTATTATAAAATTCAGTTCATAACTCATACAATGATCCAATGCATGGTTCACGGGCACACCCCTAATAAGCCTTGTTTGATGATGTGGTTGCATAGCTTCCTACACGTGGGTTGCAGTTTGAGGAATTCATGAAACTTACCTCTCTTATATCGTTTATGAAATTAAAACATTGGGTAGTGGTAGTCTTTAGTTATGCAATGTGATGTGTGTGGGGAAGAGGTGATTCAAATATAAGGGTGTCATTTAGCATTAGCTACCTTAGTTGTCATTTGCATAAAAATTTGGTCTCTAAATTTGGGTACTGTTTCCTAATTGTTGAGTAATTAATTTATCATAATGTGTAAATGCTAAATACCTTCTTTATGTATTTTTTTTTTCTTAGTACCATGAGAGTCGATATCATCAAGCCAAGCATGGAAATGGAGGCCGTCATCTTCAAAGCATGGAGGAGCATATGAGTGAAGTAATTGGACTCTTTTTCTTTCTATCCATTGTAATTTCATTATGTTTGAATAAATTATTACTTGAGCACACATGAACATGAACAAATATGCATATGACTTTTTCTTATTATATATTTACATCTATATTCTATAGTTTGTACCAAAGGTTTTTGAAGCGTTGTAGGCAGGAATGATCACAAGCCGTGGAGTCATGGGACTCCATGAGTATGCTGGTCAATTCCCGTTTGTATCGGTGAGCTCGAATGGTATAAATTTTCATATAATTTTCTAAAAAAAATAACAATGTAAAATTGGCTGAATAATCATGCCCCAGAGATTCATAAACTTTAGCATAAATTGTTTTTCAAGATGTTTAAAAAAAAAAGAACATTTTTGTATTCACTATTTTAATAACAATTAAATAATAAAACATTCATATGTTGGAAAATAATTGGTTAAATTACCATATTCCAAAGCTTCAAGAACTTTTGTTGGTATTTTGGATAACTATTTTGTCGTATGAGATGGTGAGTTCACATAGATTTATTGCTCAGGATACGCATGATTTTGTTGAAACATATAATAATTATTTGAAAGGTAATTTTTTTTTAAGAAAATAATTATATTTCGTAAAACAATAATAATAATAATACAAGCTTTTCTAATTTTATTTTAAAGTATAATAAAACTTTTATATCGTAAGAGTTTTTAGAACTTGCATAAATAGTTGAAAAATTGATTTATTGGATATGAAGGCCAGTTTATAGTAGATAGATTGATTGTATTTTTATAAAATAAGCAAAAAAATACAATATATAATAATAGTAAAAAAGAATTTCTAAAAAAAAAAAGAGAAGAGAAATATATTTTCAAAATTAAATTAAATAAAAATAAGAATAAATAAGTGAAATTAAATTATTTTTTACAAATTAAAACATACCAACTCAAATTTAAAAAAATTATTTTATTTACAAAATAGTAAATTATTTTCAATTATCATTTTCTTATTATAAAATTATAGTTAAAAAGTATCAACCCACATGCACACATTTTATCTCGAATTATGTGGACTTTAATTCTTATCGCAGAATATGTAAACTCTAAATTCTCATTATAGGTCAAGTCTGTCCTTGTAAATAAATAAATATTTTTTAATTTATTTTCTTAATTTATTCTCTTTATTTTATTTTTCTAAATCTACTTTAATTTCCTTGGTTTCTTTTCTTTTTACTCTTTGTTTTTTAAGCATGTAAATGATAAGAGGATAACTAAAATACTTTTTAAAAGCTATATTAATTTACATAATTAACTTAAGGTAACCATTAAGAATGGATATTGTGGAGATGCCTAACACTTTTTCGACTTATAATCAATTTGTAAATCAAATTCTGTCTCGTAGACCAACATTTTTTCTTATAAATTAATTTTCTAAAATTTTTCTTAAAATTTTCATAACAACTTCTCCTGAACCGGTCTCTATTATAGAAGTCTATGTTTTTCTCTTTTTTCTTTATCTTTGCACTATCCGCGTCTTATTTTCGGGGAGTGCGGCAATGGGAATGACGAGCATTGCAAATGGACGAAGTGGAGAATTTGATTTCACAAATTCAACGGCTGAGATTAAGATATTGAAACGATATCGTTCTGGATGCAACTATTCGGAGATCAAGGCCTATTGAGATGTCCATTATCCGAGCGATAGTCACTATTCGCATATCTCGTGCATTATCGACTCTTCCACTCTAAAATCAAAAAGTAAATATTCTCACTCATCTTTTTAATATTTTTGGCTTTGGGATTGTTTTAGTTATTTGATCATTATTTATTTTACTCTTGTATTTTTCGTACCATATCTACTAATTCAAATAATTAAAAATGTATTTTTGTTGCTTTTCTATGCCATATCAAGGGTAATTTTAAGTCACAATTTCATTTGAGTCTCAATTTTATTCTTGTTTTCATTATCAAAACAATCTTCTTTTTTCTGCGTACCAAAAAAGAAGTAATAGACTTTCAACGCTACCGAATATTCATATATTATATGTGGATGAACCATAAGAAAAGCAAAAGGAAAAAGTACAAGTTTATTCTTGTTTTCATTATCTAAACAATCTTATTTTCTCTACGTACTAAAAAGTAGCGATAAACTTTCAACGCTATCGAATAATCATATATTATATGTGGATGAACCATAAGAAGAGCAAAAGGAAAAAGTACAAGTTTATTTTATAGCTAGTCCTGTTAACTTTTGTACAGTAAAGAAATTAAACAAAATACTATTGATAAGCAAAATGTATAATGGCCCTTAGGGTATATTTGGTTGAGGGAAAATGGGGGGAAGGGAAAGGAATGGAAGAGATTTTGCTCCTTTCCCCTTGTTTGGCAATCAAATAACTTTTAAATTGTACAACATTGAAGGGATCAAAATCGGAGGAATGATCAAAATGGATCAAACTTGAGAAAAGAAGCAAAAGCCTCTCACATTGCAGCAGAGAGCAAAGGTGCCATGGCGAGAGCTGTCGAAGACTTCAAATTTTTTGAGACAAAAAAGTCTCATGCCACGATGAGCTTATTGTGCATCACGACATGAGTCGTAGAAATTGTTTAAATCAAAACACGTTTCAATCGACGGATAATTTCCTAAGCATGAGAAGGAGAAATTTGAGAATATATGAAGGAGCTTTGCCAGGGCTTGAGATTTCCGACTTTGGGGATCAATTTCTCGGCTTGAGAAGCTCCAATCTTGGTTGGTAAGTGGATTTCTACCTCTTATCCTCTCTTTTGTCCATGATTTTTGGGTTGAATCCGTGGGTATGATATTGGAGTCTGACTTGGGTGAAGTTTCCACCAGTTAAAATGGTTGTAATGTGTTGTTGAAGTGTTATTTGATATTCTCAAGCATTGGGTAGTGAATTTTAGTATGTTAGATAGCAAATCTTGCAAACCCTAGCCTTCAACTCTAAGATTTCTCATGGCATTCGAAATTGGGGGCTTAGGTTCAGGTTTAATTGATATTTAGGACTCTTTGAGGTGTGATAATGATATTGGAATCATGGGTCTATCATTAGTAAGCCTGGTCGGTTGAGTTATGAGTCATCAAATTATATATATAATGTGTTAATTGGAGATATTTAAGTATTGTAGTGTTTAATAGTGCTTATTGAGGTTGTGGCATTTTACAACGTGGTCTGAAAGCATTAGATTCCATATTAGCACTTCGACGGCTTACCGTTCCCCTCTATGTGTGTGGACAATCTGAGGTAATTATGCTGTATATTATCTATGATGTAGATTTCTTATTTATATATATCCTTTTCTTTCATATCATGATATGTTCCAGGACACGACTATTGATGGAAATGGTAACCTCTTTTCTTATCTTATGTACGTGATCCATGAGATTATATATTGCTTTGTAATATGTGATTCATTAGCATCCCCACCATCTGAGATAGTATGTTACTACGATGATGATAATGATGAGAATATAAATGTGTTCATAGAATATGATAGCATGAAAAGCATCATCAAATTGTTATGCCTGGATGACATTGGTTAGTTTGGGGTGATGATATGATATGATACCATATGGTATACCAATCCACTCATGGAATAAGTGAGGCCTCGTGTCCAAATGGTAAGATTGATGTGTGTGTATATATATATCTCTACTATTAAATCATCATCCTTTGGTCAGGAAATCTAGCTGGCAGTGGATTTAGGGATACACCTTTCCTAAATCACCACCAATTTGGGTGATCCAGTGGAAGGAGAACCACAACTTAATCATTAGTATGACCTTTCACCAGGTTATACTAGTGAGCAAAAAGTTTAGAGATATTTCGAATCAGTCTTTAGCAGTTGTTGAAAGGGAATCACTTATTGGGTGTATCCTGTGATGGTAACTAACTGATGGTTCTAGCAGTGTACTTTGGGGAACATTCATATCTTTACATTACATTGCATCTCATTATCCTTATATGTGCATAGTTTTGTTTGTATATATGATAGTTGTGGTTTCCCTTGGTTGCTGGGACTCTATCTCACACCCCTCTATAGCTAACATTTCAAGCAAAGATTCTAAATTTAGCAAAGAGAAGACTAAGGAGTCTTAGTTTCCTCTTTTACACGGGATATTTGAGCTCATAGCTAGTAGTGTTAGTGTAGATGGTTTATGTATCTTTATTGTGCCAAGTAGTATGCTTATAGTGGATACTTTGTGTATTGTTATATTTGGAGTATTTGGTGTTGTATGGTTCCATGTATGGTATTTATGTTTGCCTTAGGCCATATGTGAATTGGACAGTGATGCTTATTAACTATTGACTTGGCAGTATGTTATGTTATGTTGTGCTCTGAGGCCCAATTTGGGTTGAAATAGAAAGGTTCAATATGTATGTTTGTATGATATGTTGGTATCTTGTTTTGGTGTTGGATTTAGTGTTTCTGTGTGATAATGGATATATAACCCATTAGTCTTATTAGGGTTCAAGGGGGGTCAACTTCTAAAGGAGAGGTTCCCCTAGGATGTGTTCACCTTAAACCTAGTCCTGATAGTGTTTGGGACTTGGGAAAAGAGTTGATATGGGTTCAGGTGTTGTAATTTGGAGTTAGAAGGTCCAAATGCCAAGTTTTAGTTCAAAATTAACCATTTTTTGGTCCGGAGTGTTTAAATTCTCCATACGAAGGTATTTTAAGTTGTGGCTAGTATCTATGGTTACATTAGAAGTAAGGTTATTTATGAGAGTTGGAATTAGGTTAATCAAAAATCAAAATAAGAAGTTATGCATGTCAGAAGTTGGTTCAAAAAATAAACAAATGGCTAATATTTTATTAGCAATTAGCGTCGTGGCACCACACTCCTTTGTTTCTTTTCCTTTGTTGTAACCTACCATTGCCATGGTGCCAGTTCTCACACCATGATGACACCCTGTTTCTCTGTGTTCTTAGCGCTCTTTGGTTTTAGTGAGTTTTTGGGTTTTGCTAGTAGGGTGTGACAAAATGTATATTCGCAAGTACATGGATCGTATTAAGTAATAAAAAGTGAGTAAGAACATTATTTTTCACTGAGATTTGGCACTATCAATTCAATTGAGCATTAATGTTACACTTGCATTCAATTTGAGCTAGACATTAAACAAGACAAAAGTAGGATGAGATTTGAAATCTAAGTTACAATTTTAACCATGATACTAGAACTTAATTAAGTGGTGATTCGGATTATGTTAACTTTGATTATTTCTCAATGTCAAACTTCTCTCTATAATTACAATTAAAGTTATATTTACTAGTCCGACCCCTTAAATACCTAATAGCGTCTTCCAAATCACTAAGAAGTATTTCAATTATATTAACCCTTGATTCCTTATGTGACTAATTAATTAAACTCAATTTAGTGCCAGTGGTATAATATGTGACTATGTTGGGCCAGTGGTATAATCCTATCTTATAAGCAAATTGAACTATTTTTTTTAAATTTCTTAATATGTTCTTCAATAAATTAATAAATAGAAAAGAGTAATTAATGTTATCTTTAACTTTTAAAATGATACATGTGATATAATTGGGAAAATAGCAATTAATATTATTTTAGAATTTGAAAATGAAATATAAATGGAAACAAAAAATTTCTTTAAAAGCGACAATTGAAAAAAGCCAAGGGAGTAACTAAAAAGCCAACTTCCTTATCATTTGCAATTAACAAATATGCTTTTGTTAGATTGATAATGTCTTTTGATAAATGAAACTAATTAAAAAAGTGAATTATCTTATGCAAATTATTCTATCGATACTTAATATAAGTCAATTTTTACTACCTGATCAGAATCAAGTAAAGTTAATTATATTAATAAAATTGTCTAAAAATTGCCTATATTTCCTTCTTTACCTCTAATAATTACCATAAATTTAATAAAATACTATACTCTCTGAAGAAATTAATGCTCCAAAAAGTGATTTCCAAGAAGAGTATTTTTAAAATAAAACATTTAATACTCCATAAACTCTTACAAAATGACTTATATTTGGGATCATAGAATTCTTTTAGAATGTGATTTATATAAAATACTAGAAGGAGTAGATATTTTGATGGAACTTGCATGGCGTCCCTTCTCAGAAATAACACCTATTCATAACCACTAGGTGCTTGGTTTAACTGAAAAGAGTTGTATCAATTTAACTAGAACTCCCAAGTTCAAGCTCTAAGAATTTAGCCATGTAAAATACTTGACAGTAAAACTTTGCAGTTTTTTGTGATCATGTCTAATTTAATCCAAATCCCAATGAATCCTTATTCAAAATCACTTAATAGTTTGAAGAGATTGTATCACGATCAGTTCTAATAGGTTAACCCAAACAATGGAACAGAAAGATGAAAATCGTGATGCTAGGTCAAGCTGCACTTTGGCCCAAAGATGTGTGAGTGCTCCAATTAGGAAGCCCACATGGAAGCTGAGGGAATGGGATATTTTGAAATGCGCCCATGTCAGAATCCAGTTATGCGAACGTTCTAGTTTCTCCTCTCTGATTGATCCTCTTTGAATATTCTCTACTGATGAAGCTTATCTGAGTTGTTCTTCTCCATTTTTTGTGTTGTTGTCTCTTGTTTGTTAATTTCTACTTTCAGTGTCTAATGCTCTCTGACTTGAGCTTAAGTGCTGTAACAATTTGAGACTCATTTGCTCTGTTTGTTTATGCATAATTTTCTGTGTTCATTACAGATTGGTAGAATTAGTGTATAAAAATAATTACGATAACTACGGAAATGAAACACACGACCAACAACAACAACATTAGCCTTATCCCACTATGTGAGGTTGACTACATGGATCATATGATGCCAATGGGCTCTATCAAACATCATCTCCCCAGATAAATTATTTCTTAAAAGGTCATTCCTTATAACTTCCCTTAGTGTCTATTTTGGTCTTCCTATATCCCTTTTGATCGAGCTCCAGGCCATTTGATTAACTTTCTTCACTGGCTCCTCTTGCCCTCTTTTTTGTACATGTCCAAACCACCTTAAACGATTTTCCACCATTTTCTCCTCGATAGGTGCTACCCCAAATTTCCTTCGTATACAGTTATTTCGTATCTTATCCAATTCTGTATGACCACATATCCATCTCAACATTCTCATCTTTGCTACTCATATCTTATGCTCTTGTTGTCCTTTCAAAGCTCAACATTCACTATTATATAGCATTGTTGGCCTTATAGCTGTTTTGTAAAATTTTCCTTTAAACTTAGTAGGTATCTTGCGGTCACAAATAACTCATGTTGCTTTCCTCCACTTTAACCATCCAGCTTGTATCCTATGCATAACATCCTCATCAATTTCACTATCATTCTGTAAAATGGACCCCAAATATCTAAACTTTGATATTTCAGGAATGATTTGCTCTCCAATTTTTACCTCTGAATCATTTCTAATTGGTCTCTTATTAAATTTGTAATGAATATATTCCGTCTTGCTTCTACTTAGATGGAAACCGTTTGATTCCAAAGTGTGTCTCCATAATTCAAGTTTAGAGTTGACATTTTCTCTTGAGTCTTCAATTAAAACTATATCATCTGCGAAGAGCATACACTTTGGAATTTCTTCCTGTATATGTTCTGTAAGAACATACAAAACCAGATCAAACAGGTATGGACTTAAGAAAGATCCTTGATGTAAGCCTATTATTATAGGGAAATCCTTTGTCACACCTTCAGGGGTATCACACTTGTTGTTTCTCCTCATACATATCCTTTATAGCTCGAATATAAGCCACACTGATACCTTTCTTCTCCGTTGCTTTCCATAATATATCGCTTGGTACTTTATCATATGCTTTTTCCAAATCAATGAAAACCATATGTAAGTCTCTCTCCTTACTCCGGTATCTTTCAATCAAACCCCTTAATAAATAAATAGTCTATATTGTGGACCGTCCTGGCATAAATCCAAATTAGTTTTTTGAAATACGAGACTCTTTGCTGAGTCTATACTCAATCACTCTTTCCCAAAGTTTCATGGTGTAACTCATGAATTTTATTCCCTGATAATTAGCACAATTCTAAATATCCCATTTGCTCTTGTAGATGGACACTAGAGTGTTTTTTCTCCATTCCTCTGACATTTTCTTTGACATTAAAATCTCGTTAAATAACTTAGTAAGCCACTAAACCCCCTTCCCTCTAAGCACTTACAAACTTCGATAAGAATACCATCGAGACCAATGGTTTTACCATTATCTATTCTCTTAAAAGCTTCTTTTACCTCTCCAACTCGAATCATACAATAGAAATTCAAATTGAAATCATTTTCATGGGTTGTTAATCCTTCAGTATCAATAGTCATATCCAATCTATTATTGAAAAGCTTATAAAAATAGCTCTCCCATCTTTCTTTGATATCATCATTTGCAACTAAAATTTTTCCTTCTTCAACCTTAATGCATCTTACTTGGTCCAAATCTCTTGACTTTCTTTCCCTTCTCTTGGCAATTTTGTAAACCTTACGTTCACCATTCTTCGTTCCTAAATCCTGGTAGAATTTCTCAAAAGCTTTAGATCTAGCCTTGCTCACTGCTTTCTTAGTCTCCTTTATAGCCAATCGATAACATTTCCAATTTTCATTATTATTGCATAAATGCAAGACTTTGAAACACTTGTTCACCACCAGGCTATACCGCAAGCGTACGGGCCGAGGTCTAGTAAAGTGATGAGTGAGTATCGTTTCCACAGGGACTTAGATCACAATGTCGTCAAACATTGGACATTGCATTTTCGATTAATTTGAGCAACATAAATTAAAAGTTCATTATTCAATTAACATCAACTATGCATAACAAGCGTATAAAATTAGCAGCAACGACAATTAGGACTTGAGAAATTCAAAGAGATCTAGGATTATTCATTCCCCTTGTATTTCATGAATACCCATGTAAGCTCTTTTTATAATTGTTCTTAATGCAAAATTATGTTAGTAAGGATGCTAATTTAACTATCTGTGCTCTCTTGAATCTCCAAATAGCTGTTCAGTTTAATTACTTAAGTAATCTCTTACTAAGTAATTAAACTCTCATATTCACTTCAAATCCTAAATCACTATATGAGGTTAGTGAGTATATCTTTATCCCACTAACACAACTCGTCACTTAACTAAGTAAGATTCAAGTTTTCATATGACCCAACTCAAGTTCTCTATGTAAGTTAACTCTCTCAAGTATAACTTAAATAAACTAGACAATCTTATTGATGGCCAAGCCATAAGAGGCATTAAGAGTTGAGTTAAATCAACATAAAAATTGCATTAATCACAATTATAATAGAGGAATGAATATTCAATCCATACAAAGGTTCAGAATAATTCTAGAAATGGATTACTAGCCACTCATGCTCAACAACATCATAACCATGCATATCCCAATCAACATCATTATTGAACAAAACTGAGACAAAAAGGAAGGAGATGCAAGAGAACCAAGAGGGAAGCTTCAATCTCCTCAAACTCCAAACCTTAGCTTCAATCTCCTTCAAGAGGCAAGCCCTAGTACACCCAAGCTTCTCCAAGAAGAGTTCTCCCAGTCTCTCTCGTGCCCTAGCTCTATATCCCGACTATCTCTTCAATCCCTCATGAAATACTGCATTCGAGTGAAGCTTTGCGTTTTGCTGACGAGGGGTTCGTGCCGCGGCTAAAGGATCTTGGCCGCGGCCTCATATCATTCGGATGTGCTGTTTTGTTCACTACTTGTCATGAGGCCGCGGCCTCATATCTTTTAGCCGCGGCTTGGTGAATTTGGGCTTAACCATTTGTTCGTCACTGTCTGCTTTAGGCCGCGGCCTCATTCTTTCAGCCGTGGCGTGGACTCTCCAGAAGCTCATTCCCTCCTTTTTTCTGTGATCTCCAAAGGGCGTACTCCAATCCAATGTTATCCCATGCTTTCCTATTATGCCTACAATAAAGATGAGGATTTAAAATCTTTCATGGAGATAAAAATAATGCATAATAAGATAAAAATATACTATCATGCATCATTAGGATTACACTTCATATTTTTCTATCTTGAGCATCAAGTATGTACATATATGAATGTGTAACTGAAGGAAAATGTGTTGAAATAATGTAATTTGGTATGATTAACAACACTCTTTCTTATATTTGACTTTCTCCTACACACTTTCATTCCACCACCAAGATTCTTTATCCTTACATCCAAAACCTTTGGATTTACCCAATACTACTTTAGCAGTATCCCTAATCCTTTTAGTCATCTTATCCCATAAGATGTTAGCACTTCCTTGCAAATTATAATTACCTTCCTCCATAACTTTCCTCATAAAGGTCTCTTGTTGCTCACCTTTTAGTTGCCACCACTTAATCCTAGGATTAAAAGCTTTTCAACTTTTCAGTTTACGATTTTTAATTAGCACATCAAGGACCAAGAACCTATATTATGAAGTTAAACTTTCCCTATGATTACTTTGCAGTCTTTACAAGTTATTCTATCTGAGTTTCTTACAAAAAAAGAAGTCAATTTGCGACATTTGGACTCCACTCTTATATGTAATTAAATGCTCCTCCCGCTTCTTGAAACATGTGTTTACAATCGTGAGTTTGTAAGCCATTGAAAAATCAAGAATGGAATGTCCCTCCTCATTTACTTCTCCAAAGTCATAACTGCCATGAGCTCTCATATATTGCCTTGTCTCTTTTCCCACATAACAATTAAGGTTCCCCCCAATGAGGATCTTTTCCTCTTGTGGGATATCTTGAACCAAGCCTTCCAAATCTTCCTAAAACTTTTCCTTAATATGTTCATATAACCCTACTTGAGGTGCATAAGCACTAATAAGATTGAAAGTATCATGTCCAATGGTCAATTTTAAGGATAAGATCATATTTCCAATCATTCTGACTCCAACCATATTCTTTTTCCAATCTTTGTCCACAATAATACCAACTCCATTCCTTACTCTAACTTTCCCTACATACCAAAGTTTATAACCAATAGTGTCTAACTCAGCTTTTTCTCCCACCCATTTAGTTTCTTGAAGATAAAAGATGTTAATTCTCCTTCGAATCATAGTATCCACCAGCTCCATAGATTTACCTATTAACATACCAATATTTCAAGAACCAAATCTAATCTTGCTTTTTTGGGCTAACTTCTTTACGCACATTCGTCCAGCATGATGTGGGAACCCTTGCTCATTTAACACTACATCCGGGCGTCGATGTAGCAACTCTAGCTTATTTAACACTGTATTCGAGTCATACAACGCATTATTTCTGGGCAACAACCTAACCTTAGCACATATAAGTCTCTGATCCATGTCATAAAGATTAGACAGATTTTTACGTTGGCTATCGAGGGCCTAACACAACCCTTCTCCTTTACCCGGGCTTGGGACCAGCTATGTCGACACTACATAGGCGGAGTTATACGACCAATAATTTTATTGAAAGAGTGCATTACATTAGCTTCTCTATCATCGTAATAAAAGTATATAAATAATTTTATTTTTAGCCAAGAACTTATATAAACGTAATGATTGAAAGAATTTTTGTTATATGATTTCACATGTTAGGACGCATATCAATAAAAAAAAATAAAAAAAGAATATTAAATATAATTAAATTAAAATTTTAATACAAAATTTGTGAAATTAATTTGTTCTGAAATAAGTGTTTATATTTATTTATGAATGATTAGATTCTACCTCATTCTCTTCAATATATATATATATATATAATTGAACCGAAGTATAATTTAAAAATTTAGATTAACGATATTAATGCATTTTGATGGATTTGTTTTTTTGCTTGAATTTGTAAGGAACGGATTTGAAATCGGCAACTCCGTGAAATTTTAATGGTGAAGAAGGTCCACCCCGTATGACTGAGCCAAGTCTAAGAAGTCCTGCATTAACAATTTCCCTTTTCTTGAGATCAATGAAAAAGGTGTACCTTGTTTGGAAAAATTATTCAAATCTTCATACTTGTAAAGTTGCAATGACTGAATTACACAGATGACAGACATGACTTATTGCTAGAGTTTGCTTAATTTCCCTCCGTCTTTGCTCATTTGTGAGACCACAAGCTGGAGTGTTAGAGAGAGAGAGAAGGTGTGAGAGTAGAGAAAGGGAGAGAGGCTGAGAACAAGAAGAGAAGAAGGAAGGAAGGAAGAGTAAGGTGGAAGGCTCCAAGGTAAAGTTCTTTCTTTCCATTTTCCTCTAGTTTCCTTTCCATTCATCAAGCATGAGTTGAATTAAGGTTTTGAGAAGTTTTCTTCCTCCTTCCATGCTTCATTGTCTCGGCCAAGGCCAGATTTTGGGCTAGGGTTTTCTATTTCATAAAGACAACAGTGAGTTTGTGATGTTGAGTAATGTCTAGAATGCATCTTGAACCATCAAAGATTGAAGTTTTTTATTTGGGTTTTGTGAAGGGAGGTCTCAGCCTGCATAAGAAAATGCATGAAGGAATGAGTTTTTGATTAAACCAATGATTCTAATGAGTTACTATAGGGTCCAAAAATCAAAATAGTCAAGAAAGGTCAAGGAATTCACAGTAGAAGTTGGTTTACAAAATGTTAAAAGTTTAGGGCCATTAATGCATACTTGAGTTCAAGTAATGTAGCAAGTTTTTTAGTGAACTTTTATAATGTTTATAGGCCGACAACAAGTTAAGGAAACAAAACAAAATAAAAAAGAAACAAGATTAAAATAATAACTGACTGGCTATTTATAAGAAGTGAAGAACTCATTAGCGAGAATGATGAATTAAGAAGTAAGAACTAAGATCGATGGTGGGCACTGGAGTAACACCAACAAGGACGACAGGCTATGGCCACAAGGACGATGAGAGAAGTGAATAAGAAGACACAAGTTGCGAATTGAAAAGGTAAAAAAAGAGTGACAACACACCTAATAATTAAGAACTCACTAAAGACGGAGGCTAACAGAGGAAGTAGGAGCAAGAGCTGTGATGGAGTTGGAGCACAAATTAACATCGACAGAGAGGAAGACAAAGGAAGAAGGCAATAGAGTTTAATTGACTTGAAGGGCACAATGGAGGCTGGGATTTGGGGATTTTTTATTTTGTTCAATTATTTAGGTTAACCGGTTTAGTTTTATTTTTTCTTTTTTTATTTAATTTTTGTTTACAAATTATAAGTATAATAAATTATAAATTATAACTATTATATTATAAATTATATATTATAATATAATGATTTAAATAAAAAATAAAACCAAAAAGTAAAATTTTAGGAAATTGTTAGGTCCTCTAAACAGTTCTCTTAAATTTGTTTTGATTTCCAACTCAAAAGCCGATTCAAAATAATTCAACCTAGTTAAACAGCTTAAACGGCCTGAACATGCAAAACAAGCGGTTATTCTATTTAAGCGGTAGTCTAAATGACTCAATAGTTTGGTCCGGCATGATCTCAACAACATTGACATAGAGTTGTGGGATTTGCTTTTCGATCAAGAGGAACCAAAGTGAACGTTAAGCGGTGCATTGTTTTTATATTTATTAAATATACACGATAAACTATCCTTAATTACATTGAATTGACTATTGCTGCGGTCATCACCCGCAACATTGAACTGAGACTTTCCGCCTTGCTTTGGGCTTTTTTTCTTTTCGGAATTGGAAAATATATATTTTTTTATTACCTTGCTTTGGACATGAATGGATCTTCTTTTCCACTGCCTCTTCATTAAGAGGGTCAACGGTTATTGTTGTCTGTACCAACATTCAGCCGAGGTAGGAATTACTAAAATTTCAAAATTACTCTTAATTATGCCGCTTTAATCTCTTTTTCATTCATATTTATCACAATATTAAAAAAACCTAATTTCAAAAGATAGGCAGTTGCAGAGTTGATTTATGAAGAGTACTGTAAAAAAAACCTAAAAATGCTTCACCTTTTTTTTTAAGAAAAGAATTTTATATTAAGAAACATAAAAAAAATGTCTTACGAAAAGGAAAAGAGAGAGTAAACAATTTAGTATAAGAAGTTTTGGAAACAAAATCCTCCGCATACGTTATTACACTCTTAAAGCTTGTTCGCCACTTACATGCAATTTCCTTGCACCCTACATGCTTGCATTCAAGTCTTCGTTCTTTTTTACCGAAAAAAAATTGAAGTCTTTGATGTTTTCAACCGAAGGGGAAAGAAAACATTCTTCAATCTTTATATAGAAATTCCATTTTTGACAGGAAAAGTCTGAAAGATATCTATTCCCGTCTAGGGGGCAGTTATTAAAAATAAAATAAAAAATTTCCTTGCCAAACTAAACTTGGTATATACTCATTCGGTCCAAAATATAAGGGATTTCCAACTACTTCACGCATATTAAGAAAAATTGATTACACTCTTAAATTTCTAAAAAAAAAAAAACTCAACATCTCATTTTTACCCTTATTAATTACCAATAATTAAAGTTGTTTTTATTCATTTCTATTGCAAGTTACGAGACTGATCATCAATAAATAAGGGCAAAAAAGGTAAACTACTACTAAATATTATATAACACCTTATATTATAGACCAAAGAAAGGTTCTAGAAAATCCTTTATATTTTGGAACGGAGAAAGTATATTGCAATGTGAGAGCGTGCAAGCTGGCTTGTGTTAATTATAATTAAGCTCAGTTCTGAGTTTGATCACCCTATTTGATTTAAATATTGAAGATTATCTTTAATAAAAATTTTAAAATTAAATTTCACTAACAATACATGATAAGTTAGTAGTAAGGACAAAGGAGTTTAACTTTTGTATACAAAAACATCATGGTTATTAATTATTTTTTTAAAAAGAATTGATAACAAACCTTAATTTCTTCCTAAAAGAGGACGACGCTTAAAGTGATAACGTGTTGAACTTCATTTTTGTATACATAAACATGATGCTTACTAGGTTTTTCTTTTTATTCTTTTGTTTGATTTGATAACAAACCTTTCTTAAAATTTGACCTATGTCATGCCGCCAAGCTTGGCGTAGAAAACGAGGATGAATTGAAAGTTATAGCATAGGAATTCCATAACACAGGTCGACGCCACTAGGGAATAAATTTCAACCTTACATTGCACGTCAAGTTACACTTACCAATCCAATCCGTGCTCATATAATGACTTCAGTTTGAGAATGAGATATACTAGACATGAATCCAATATTTCTAACGGTGTTTCATCATTCCCTTACTTCTAACGGTATTTTTCTCATACAAGCTCCTCCGTGCACTTCAAGATGATAACACCTTTCTCTCCTTAATTTATGGACTGCTTGATAATTAGCAACCTTGCGTCACATACGAATCAGGTGAGACAAAGAAGAATGTAGCATTTTTCCCCCTTGGCCTCAGAGTAACGTAGAAGACTAGCAGAGTTGGGATGAACGAAGAAAAAAAGAAAGAAAAGAGGGAGAAAAAAAAAAAGAAAAAAAAGGCGAAAACGGCAAAAGAAAAAAGAAAAAGGGTATAATAGTCAACTAATTATTTTTTTATCTTTTGATATTATTATATTTTTTTATGAGGTTTATAATAAATATTAGTTTATATAAGTCCTTTGACATAATTTTTCCTTCAATTTATTATTACTCACATGATTTAAGTGTTGTGATTCTTGAGAGCTAGCAATCCACTTGCCACTAATTGACCATGCAGGAAAATCAATATATCAATATATTAATACTCTATCTAAACCATACAAAGTGTAATATGCTATACAAATATTAATTAGCAAGTAAATTAATGAAAATGACGAACTCATCAAGATTGAGAATACGCGATCGGCCAAATATAAATATATAAAAAAATGAATACATGAATAGTGTATTATACTACCCAAAGTCCCAAAGACTTGTGCACATACACTCAAGTATAGATGGAAATAAGTCATGAGCCCTATCAGACGACTTATGGCCTGGTTTAGAAAAATTATTCAGTTCAAGCTAATAGCTAAATTGTTTAAGTAAATATGGATTGCTTGTTTACATAAAGCCTGGCTTGTAGGCTTGTTAGGCTAGTCTGTTTAACTTATATTATAATAGTATATGTTATATATAAAATATATTAATGTAAATTAAATATACAATACTAATGCACTTCCCAACAAAGAATGCTCCAGTGGCCAAAAAAAAAAAAGCGAAGGATGCTTCGACGCCAGATTGGAGATCCCCCTGATAGGAAATTATAGAATGGGACTTGATAAATGGAGATGAGCTGAATACACTGTTTGGGTGTCAGTTTAGCTAACTCGAAGTTGGAGATAATGAAGGAGGGAGAGGAGGGTGGTCCCGAGGTGATCGTGCAAATTATGAAGAGGAAAGTTGTCAGAAATCCCACACCGACTAAAGCTAAAAGAGAAGGGGAGAAGTGGGGTTATAAGAAGGAGGCGGACCATACCTAGAATCTGCATCCGGTTTACCATTGTAACAGCATCGAATGCTCATCATATTTGTCAAATCTAGATCATCCTATTTTACTCTGTGTAGATTTATAGTTTTTTTTTTAATTTTTTTATATTCTCTCTAATTCTTGACATAAGATTATTTTAATGGAATTATGTAATTAAGGATTGAAATTAAAACTAATTAACTATTTTGATTTTTTCAAAAATCTTAATAATTTTTATAAAACTACCCTTATTTAATTTCTCTCGTTTTTTTTTCAAATATATTAAATAGAGATATTTAGGTATTTTTTTCAAAATATATAATAAATACTACTTTGTATATTGTAAAGGATCTTATATTTAGAATCATGACAAAAGATCCTACATATATATGACCGGAAGGAGTATAACAATAATATTTTTAAAAAATAATAATTATTATTAAATTATATATATTTATTTTAGATTTTACATCTAATAAAATAAAAATATAATTAAATCCAAATCTTCTATATTAAATTTTTTACGTTCAAGAGGGCCGATGAAAACCTAATGTGATTTCACCATACCTTATGAGTATCAAGTCGCCTAAGGGTGTGGGGGTACTAAAAGGCTTCTTATAATAGCTTGGGTTGTGGGGTATTAAAAGGCTTCTTATAATAGCTTTTACAAAAATCATGCATATAATAAGAAAGAATAAAAATTACACATATAAAAAAAATTAATTAAAGTTAGTTTGGAGTCTTAATTTTTATAAAAGAAGAAATTTATTGTAATTTAAAAAATGACCTCCATCACATATATCAATTAAAACATTAAAAAGAGAGAGAATATCTCTAGAATGAATTTATAAGGGTATTTTTAGCACAAAAAAAAACTCATAAATACTCCACTAAATCTTATAAAAAATCTTATATTAGGAGACAAGTAAAATTTTGGAGAAGTTTTTATATTATGAGATTGAGGAAATAATATACTATATAATAATATATTATACATAATATTATATCATACTCCTTTGGTTTTAACTATAAAGCCTTTTACTTTAATTCTAAATATATGACCATTTACAGTATACGAAATAGTATTGATTATATATTTCCTAAAAAAGCCTTTATTTAATATACCCCAAAGAGAAAGAGATAAAGATTAAATAAGGATAGTTTTAAAAAAATGTGATTTTTAGATAAATCAATGTAGTTAACTAATTTTAATTCATATCCTTAATCTACATAATTCAATTAAAATGATTTTATATTAAAGAGCAGAGGGAGTAATATTTATTATATATAATGTATATTATTAAACATGTAGGAAGGTTTAGTTTTTTAGTAGGATTTTAAATATGTTTTAGGTCAAAATGTATAGCTAAGGCTGTTTAATCTATTATAAAAGACGACTATTATTGTAAATCAATAAATGATTGAAATTGATTCTAATAGTTACTGGTATTTTTTCTATAAAAAATTCTTACCTTTATATTTTATTTAACAACCCACACTTAATAATTCTAGATATGTATATGATTCATGGAAGTGACTAGGATTGGAGGAACATATGAAACCGAAGCATAAAGAAAAAAGAGGCAGAAGCACACCATGCCGTGGTGACTTCCCTTGGAACCGTAGTGAGATTTGGCCCAATGGGTTGGAGATAGAATGCAATGGTTGCACGACACCAAAATCCTTCACTGCGGCATCAGTTGGAAAATCTAGATAAATCAAACACGAACCAGTTTGATGAAATAGAGGGAGTTTGAGGATTTTAGAGAGAGAACTGCTAGGGCTCAGTTTCTAAAGATAAAGGATGAAGTTTTTATACCCTGGGAAGCTTGAATCAACAAGGTATGGTGGTTTCTTCATTTTCTCCTCCATTTTCACCTATTGTTTTTGAGTATTTTGAGGCGGTGATTGTGATTTAAGAGGTTGGGTGAGTTTCTACCAACTGATTTGTGCTTTAATGCTTCAATGAGATGTTATTTGGTATCTCTAAACTTTGGGTTATGGATTTTGGGTGTTTATGTTGTTGATTCTCCAAACCCTAGCTTTTAATTTGGGATTTCCTATAGTATCATAATTGTATGAACTCATGGCTTGTTTTGGGAGTTAATTTGAGTATAATGATGGGTGGGTAAATGGATGGTATCTTGATTTTGATGGTTTTTATATGTGAAATATTGGTTTGAGTTCTATCGAAGGTTATGACTTTTTATGTGTGTGTGTGTGATGAATCATGTATGGTGTGCCTTGCTTTGTAGAAGTAATTATGCTTTGAGAAGTTGTTTAATAGTGGCTAACTCTTTGGCAAGTGATACTTTGATGTTTGAAGGATTTGTTGATTGGTATATATAAAGGTTTTGATACTTGAATATGATTGTTTTGGGGTCTCTGAAGTTGTATTGAGCTAGTATGATAAGTAGAGCAATATGAGCTGACTTGGAATACCTCTTCCCTTGTGTTATAGTTGATGACCTAGCGGCCTACCATGTTATCATGTGGGTTTGGACAACTCGAGGTAGCCGGGTGTATGGTCTTATGTATTGCTTTTGTCTACGTAAATATATATGCTTTTTCCCTTCATATCATGATATGTCTCTAGCACGATAGGTGAGAATATGGTAATCTCTTTCCTCTGTCCTTGTTATGATGTATGAGAAAGTATGTGTGGTTTATTAATATGTGATTTATATTGCATCCCCTCTCATATGTTAGGATACCAATGAGTATGCTTACATGATAACACTGATGATAAGGTATATATATATGTGGGCATGATAATGATAAGGATGATGGCATTGGCTTATATGCATTGCATGATGACATGTTAACATGATATTCAGGTATCGTACTATATTTTGCATATGGAAACTGATCGGGATCCTGCAAGTATACATGGTATATCACAGTAATAAAAAGTCTCTGAAGCATTTCAGAGGTCGAACCCAAAGGAGGTAGTAAATTTATCAGTCTAAATTTTTAATCTCAAAAGCATGTGATAATCAAATTGAGAATTTAAATTTAAAAGGAAAGAAATGGAAAACAAAATGAAGTCTGAGTTTGATTCAGTTCTAGAAGTGTCAAGGGATCAAGATTCACTTTATGAGATAACTAGATTTTATTCTTTAGTTAGACTCTGCACAATTATAGTGACCGTTATTCCTAAAGTATCATAATTACCTCTCAGTCAATTAGTCCTTATTTAATTATGATTCAATTCGCTCTCGCACAGTTAAAGTTTCTAATTAAACCTTGAAAACTCCAACATATATCACCAAGAATTCATAATTCTATCTCTAGATTAGTTATTCATATTTATCTCTCTAAATCTAGGTTCACTCTTCACTTCTCAATCCATCAAGTTTACCCATTAATTAGATTTTATGGTGATCAAGCATAAAATCCACATGAATGAACAAAAGAGATAAATATAACAAAAAGATAAATTAAATATAACTTGAAGAATAAATCTACATAGTCTTAACTAGTAACTAGAGAAACAAATCCAATTCATTTCAGTCAGGCTACATCCCTACTCCGACTGAAAAATTTAGCTACTCATAGAATTAGAAATTAACACAAAACTAAAATCCCAAATCATAGTGAAAATAATAAAAAATAGAGTTATATTAGAAAAGAATAATTCTATCTCTAATACTTCTTAAATCTCCTTGTTCTCTCTCTATATGATGCTTTTAGTTGCTCCCAGACACGTTTTGAATCATGTTCTTTGCCTCCATGTGTGTTTCTAAATCTCCCATTGTGTTTCTATCATATCTCATTATATAGAAAAAGTCTAGAGGCTCATAAAAGTTCAAAATATCATGAAAACGCATCAAAAATGTATTTTTACGAACCTCTGTTGGTTGACCTAGCGCAGGGTGCTTCTGAAAGCCAAAAAATCAAGAAATTCACGTTGACCCGGCATCAAATGAGTTTGACCCGGCGCTGAGTGCTTATGTGGTACAAACAGTGCTTCGTTCAGCTTCAGAAAGTCACCAGTTTGTGTTGACACTTTGAGTTTCATTTTCACCATAATAACATTGGAATTTGGGAAAATGCAAAACATGAAAAATTGTAGCTCTTAGCTTTCCAACGCATCTTAAATCATCTCAATTGAAGTTCATATGTGAGAGTTATGATCAAAATACCGAAGGGTGTCGAAACTTTTCAGCATGAACGATCTGTAATGTTTTTACTCTGAATATTTCCAAATGAGCTATAACACTATGAATCACAAAAATATGTCAAATCATGCTAAAATATACCAATATAAACATATTTAGATGCAATTTGGAGTTTAAATGTGAGTATTTTATATGTATAAAATGGACACATCAGAAATATTATTGGTTGGGTGATAATGCCTTGAGATATGATACCACATGGTATACCGATCCACTTGTGGAACATGCGATGCCTCATGTTCAAGTAGTGAGATTGATCTATGTATATATATCACTACCACTAAATCATCTTCCTTTAACTAGGAGAGCTGGATGGCAGTGGATTGAGGATACACTTTCCCTAAATCATCACCAATTCCAGTGGTCCAAGGGAAGGGGAACCATGGTTTACTCGCTAGTGGAATGACCTTTAGCTGGGTTATAACTAGTGGTAGTGAGTTTAGTAGTTGTCCAAAATCGACCTTCACTGGTTAATGAAAAGGGGCTACTTCTTGTGATGATGACTAGCTCATGGTTTTTGCCGTGATTGATTTGGGGGATTGGCATAACATATACATTGCATTCTGCATAACATATATTACATGAATGATACTACTTATAAGTATCTATAACTTTCTTTATATTGTACTATTATGTATGTAACCATTTATGTAAATGTAATTCTTTGTTTTATGAGTCACCCTGGTTACTGGGATATTTGTCTTACCTCTCGTAAGGGAAATATTTATAAGAACGGGACCTAGCTATAGCAAGGAGTAGCAGAGACGGATAAGTCTCCTTGGGGACATACAGGATACCGGAGTACTCATGCTGGTATGTGTTGCGCATGTTATATTTAGTATTGTGCCAAGTGTATGACACTACTTGGCGCTATATGTAATTGTTATGCATGTGTTTCTTCGGAACTATTTGTGTATTCTTGTCCCTCGTGCGTTAGCTATATAATTAGACATCAATGTTGAATGAGACTACATTGGGTTTAGAGGTATGTATGTTTGAGCTGGTAGTCTAAACCATCTTATTGTTTTTGCAAGGATTGTTGTAATGGTTGATCTTGTATGACAGATTTTTGTCTCCCTTTATTGTCGGAGTGAGCTTGGCCCCTATGCCATGGGTGGCCTATGTGTGTTTTGATGAATGTGAGGGATTTGTGTGTGTTATGATTGGAGACCTCGAGCTGGGTTAGGATGTGTTTGTTTGTATCGTATATTGCTCTGCTAGTGTAAGGTCTCATGTGGATGTCCTTTTTGGTGTTGTTGTAGTAAATGGGTATATAACCGATTTGTGCTATTGTGATACTAAAGGGGTCAAATTCTACAAGAATAATTTTCTTAGAATAAGATTGCCCCAAACTCAGTTCTCGAAGTATTTGGGTCTTGAGTCAAGTACTAGTTTTGGTGCTAATGGTATGGTTTGGTATTGGGAGGCCCAAGTGCCAAGTTTTGGTCTAAAATTGACCATTTTGATCTATGACATTCAAAATCTTTGTACAGAGATATTTCATAACATGGCTTGTGTTTATAGTCAGAGTAGGAGTAGAGTGACCTACAGGAGTTAGAATCAAATCAATTGAAGATCAGAGTACGAAGTAATGCGCATCAAAAGTTCATCAGGAAAATTAGCAAATTACTAATATTGCATCAGTATTTGGCATCGCGGTGCTAGTGGCCAAGCCACAGCACCACATAATCCTATTTCTATCCCCTATTCATCTAGAACACTCTCCCACTGTGGCGTGACCTGGGACCTAGGTCTCACTATGGCGGCACCCTCTGTTTTATCTCCTTGGTGCTGCTTTGCATTCTTGATAGTGATTTCGGGTTTTTGTTTATAGGGTGTTGCATTTTACCCTTCTTTTTTTATGTGAGCATCATGGATATCCCCTTTTATTTTACCCTTCTTTTCAAATTGGTTCCCCATTTTTTTAATATCAATCTATACTTATAACTGTTTAAATAATTAATCCCCACAATTAATAATAATTGCTTGTGAAGTCATCCCTATAAGCGTCCAATTGCATAACCGACGTTAGAATTTGTTCAATTGCCAAACAGTTTGCTGATATAAAAAAGTGAACTGCTTGGAAGGGTATTCAAATGGGTTTACATATGGATTTAAGAAATGTAGTTATTTAATCTGACGGCGAAGAGCTTGTTGATACCATACATTCCAAGTCCTTTTGTCATGAATGGAAGCTATAGTCTAATCAAGATGATGATTAGCTTGCTCATAATGCTGATAAGGGGTTGTGCCCGTTAGGATAAGAGGTTACTTCCCCACCCTTTTTTGTTATAATTCTTTCTATGGATAGGAATCATTGTAAAGAGATAAACTATGATTGGATAGATGTAACATAGCTTCCATTTCTCTATGCATGTTATGTTTGTTTGTAATGTCCTAAAAATTTGATAGAGGAACCTAAAGCATCACAAAATTTCTATCAAGAAAACTTTAAAGACAAGATTTTGATGAAATTTATTTCATTAAAAGGGTTAATAGAAGAACATGAAATAAATATAAAAAGTAAACTTCATTTTATCTAGCTAAGAGCTCACTATCTGACATTTCATTCAAGGAGGATAGTATGCAAGTATGAATTTCCCTCCCATGAATGAAGTATGCAGGTTCTCGAGGAATTGGTAATTCAATAGAAAAGTTACTCAGATAGAATAGAATTTGTGACATTGTAGGCCTGTGATTAGGATTTTCTTGAACACATAACAATCCAATCTGCACACATTGGATGACTTGATCAATTTCAGAATGAGATCCCTTTAGATATGGGTCCAAAATATCTAATGGCTTTTCATCATTCCATTGTTTCCAAGCCTGAAAGAATTTGTTAGAGAATGATAATCAAATCAATGCTCTTCCTTCCTCTAGGATATTTGTTGACAATTTGCATATAAGTTGTAATGGAAACTGCTTTAATTTAATACTCACATAAGTTAATAGGTGTGATTCCTGAGAGCTAGCAATCCTTTTACCACTGATCATTTCTAAAATTATAACACCAAAACTAAAAACATCTGATTTTTCTGAAAACTGACCGTGCCTTACATATTCAGGAGCCATATAACCACTGAAAAAATAATAACAATATTAGTATAGTATTTGAACCATACAATGTGTAATGCTTTGTACAAGCATCAATTAGAAATCAAATAAATTAAGTGAAACCCTTCTAGTTATAATTCTACAATGAATGGAATGCACATAGAATATCCAATCTCATTTTCTTCATTCAATTTGATGATAAAATGAGGATTCAAGACTTACAATGTTCCAACAACTTTGTTAGTATTTCCTTTTTCTTGATCTACATCAATCATTCTTGCCATACCAAAATCTGATATTTTTGGATTCAGATTATTATCTAATAAAATATTACTTGGCTTGAGATCACGGTGAATAACTTTTAGTCGTGAATGCTCATGTAAATAAATGAGTCCTCCAGCAATTCCTCTTATGATTTTGAATCGTTCAGACCAATTTAGTAATCTTTGCTTTTGAGTACCTACATTATAAACACAAACAAAAAAGGAAAAACAAGTGAATTTTTTTAATAAGTAATCAATTTGCTGTATAAATCCATCAAAAGCATGTACATATACACTCCAACCAAATTGAGCAAATAAGATTAGCAAATCTTACCAAATATAAAGCAATCAATGCTCTTATTAGGTACATATTCATAAATAAGAATCTTCTCCTCTTTGTCCAAGCAAAATCCTAATAAGGCCACTAAATTTCTATGTTGAAGTTTTTCTATTAGTAAAACCTCATTCTTGAACTCTAATACTCCCTGCCTAGAATTTTTTGAAAGTCTTTTTACAGCAATTTCTCGTCCATCAGGCAAAGTACCCTGAAAACAAAATTAACTAATTATATACCAAATGTATATACAAATGAGTAATTTGTTATAGACTTTTGCATACTAATCACCTTGTAAACTTCTCCAAATCCACCTTCACGTATTCTATTTTGATGTGCAAACTTATTTGTTGCAGCTTCAATTATAGTTAAATCAAATTGCAGGGACTTCAACTTGGAACTTTCTTCCCCAACTGGACAAATGTACGAACTTTCAATGAGTTAGCGTGCTAAAATTGAACAACCTTTCATGCATAAAAGTGAAAGATATATTACAATTCTCTCTAAGAATTGCCCTGTCGTTCTTTCTTGTTTTTCTCCAAAGCAGATAGCAGCCCAAAGAAAAGAGCATAAATGAAATGACAATGACAATGGAGACAATAGTTTTGATAACTGATAGTGATCTCCTCCCTGTTTTTCCTGAATACATAAATACAAACAAGTGCGTCATTTACCAGATATTAATTATGCAAATGATTGTTCATGGTAACCATTTTTTGCACATTAATGTGCATTTGTTAATTACAGCCACTTGAACTTTTTCCCCTCATTATAGGTTCATGACTCCGTCAAAGATAGAGAGGTGCTTCTCACGTTCTCTACAACTCTTTTTGTCCTTAATATAATATTTTTTAACTGAATCACCTAAATTAAGAATTACATATATTTATTAATACAATTTAGTAATTTAGTAATTCGAGAATATGTCTAGTACATTTATTTTCTTCAAACCAAAACAAATGATTGAAATACAATTTTAAAATTTGATTTTTTATAAGTTTTGTGGATAATAAAAAATAAATATGGTCTCACGTCATATTTTTGTTTCAACTAATCAACTTCAAACTCATAACTGAAATTATTGACCGCCATTCAGTAATTATTTCTTTTCCACTTTCTATGTTCCAAAACTTTTATTGTTTAAAGTTACAACATACTCTCTCCGGTCCTATATATAGAATATTTTGTCCCGATCCTAAATATAAGATCATTTACAATATACGAGGTAGTATTTATTATACATTTCCAAAAAAATGTCCCTATTTAATATATCCAAAGAGAAAGAAAAAGAGATTAAATAAGGATAATTTTGGAAAAATATTGGGATTTTCAGAGAAATTGAGGTAGTTAATTAGTTTTAATTTCAATTCTTAATCCGCGTGATTCGGTTAAAAGGGTCTTATATTAAGAACCAGAAAAAATATATATTAAAAATCATTAATTAATATATAGTACATTAACAAAAATACCCACATTTAATTTATATACTATAATTAACAGAGAGAAGGAGAAAAATATTAATAATAATAAATGAGAGTGTAACTTGGAAAAGAAAATTAATCAAGCACTATAAAACAAAATCAAAGGTCCAAAATAACAAAAGTTTCAGAATTAAGGGATTATCTATTAACATGATATCGAGAGGCTAGTACTTGGAGTAGAAAAGGAACGAAAAAAGGATCATCATCAGAGAACCCGAACTCAATTTGGATGAGAAATTTATATTTTGACGAAATTTATTAAATGCATCGATGGATGAGAGATTAAGGAACTGACGATGAAATGAATGTAGAAAAAGGTCAAGGACAACCTTTCATTACCTGGAGCAGGAGCAGGAGCAGGAGGGATGTCAGGTGCGATGCCAATGCTTACATATGGGAGCACGTCCATATTCATGTTACACCCAGCAAGATAAACAAATTCACTAAGACACCAGGGGGAGTTGAAGGCAGCCTTGTTCAAGCATTTGGTACAATCCGAAGGTGTCAAATCAGGTATGCACTGCCCTAACCCGTATAGCTTCTGCTTTGCCGTCAGCAGCACTTCACTTGTTGCATATTTCTTATCAGAATTTGCAACCTTTGGTATCAAAACTTCTACAAGTTCCCGCAATGTTCCGTTGAGACGGGTCTGCTCGATTGAGGCTTTCCTCGACCTACCGGGACAAGTCATACCACCTGAAGACAAAAATTTGTCGAATTCAAAGGATTGGCTGGTGTATAACGTACAAAAGTTGTAAAGGATTAAGGCATCAGCTTCAACAGGGCAGTGCTTTGGCATCATTTTAGCTGCAAGTTTTACGCATTCTTGACAGGTGGCTGGAGTGACGTCGCCACGGCAAAGAAATATGCCAGTAATTGAGTCACTGGTTCCCTGGCCCTCGGTATCACTAAAGAAGCCATTTTCCCAGGTGGCATTGGATATGAGGGATAAGAGGAGGGCATTCCGATTGGCTTCCAATGTGCTGTTGTTTTTGAATATAGTTTTAGGGTCGCAGGAGCCACCATCATATTCGATGTCAGCTGAAGATGCTCCAATAGCAAAACTGAGCAATCCAAACAAAGAAAGATGAATGAAGAAATAGGGTGTAGAGTTTTTGAAACTAGCCATATTTTGATTTCATTTGATCATGGCCAGTTGCTTCAAATCAATCTTTCATTATGTCGTCGGAGAAATCGATGGTTGTGTACAATATTAAAAGCTTTCTAACTTTGATATTTTTGTTTGTTGCCTTTTTATCGTATATAGTCTTTGATCTTGTGCAATGCGTTATAGACATATTGATATGAATTATAATGTTCGTGGAATATTAAGTTTACTTTTTCAAACTTGGACTTAGGGGCCGGCTAAATAAATAAATAGATATAACTAAATCACTAAAAGACATGCCTTCCATTATAATTGTTTTTCATCCATGTAACTCACCAAGCAAACCCTTAACCATGGAGAAAAAAGCACGTAGAAATCATCCAAAAATTAAAGATAAGGAAAGCTAAAAATTATTAAAATCATGACAAAGTAATAATATATATATATATATAAACAACTATAGCAATTACACGGAAGTAAGAAGCTAATACCTATATAAATTTCTGTATTTATATATATATAAATAATTTATGGATATATATACGTCTAAGTCATGGAGTCATTGGTTCTCCAGCCCTTGATGACTAAAGAAGCCATGGTCTCGGTTTGCGTTGGATGTGAGAGATGAAAGAAGGGCTTTTAAACTGGCTTCAAAGGTGCTGTCCTGTTTGTTTGGGCTATATTATTACAGTGGCTAGATATAAATTTGAAGCCAGCATCCGGTTCAATGGCAAAACTTAGCAATCCAAACAAGCATGGAAGAATATAGAAGTAGTGTGTTGTAGAGTGTTTGAAGCTAGTCATATCTTGATTTGATGATGTGGCCAGCTTCATCTTTAATTTGGTTGCTGGTTCCATTCTCAGAGAGATCAATGTAAGTGCACAATGTTATGAACTTTCTAGGACCACACTAGAAATAGGCTATGTTTGGCATATATTAGATGACTGTTAACAAGAACCTGCCAACAACAAAAAAATGATCATGACCGAAGATATATAACAACTGTAATATTATATTTGAGCCAAAAGATGTAGATTTTTTACTTAATAAATAATACCAAAAAATAAATAAATAATTATCCCACAATCTTCCTCTTTATAAAAAAGCACGCGTATATAGGGGGAAAAAATAAAAGATTCCTTGACAATGAGAATAAAAAATGGAAAATTGGAGAGAGAGAAGGGGGAGGGGGGGGGGAGACTGGACGACAGTTGGCAAGCCAATCGGCAGAATTTGAAAGTTGAAACATTACTATGTGAGATTTATATTATGTTTTGGATTCTCTATTTGGATTACCGAGAAATGCTTCACAATAATATGTATGATTATTTTGCCATGGGAAGCTTAAATTATCTATTACATGGTATGAATCATTTCACATGGATCAATTATACTCTTTTATAAGCTGAATTATAAGCACGAAACTATCTAAGATTTTGCTGAACTTTAATTTATTGATAGTATATTTGTCATTTACATACCTATAAGATTGTAAATAACCTGGTTTCTTTAATGGATTCTGATGTGAGAGAAATGAGCAATTAATTGCAATAGAATGCAAAAACTTAATGATTTTATGTGATTCTATAATTGTTTTATCAGTTAATTTATTTTATCCACTTTAGAAAATGCTAAAGAATAATTCTTGAATTGGGGTGCATGTTTAAAAATAGCCCTTGGTTCTGTTAGGGGGTTGGTATTTACGCCATGAATGCTGTCCAAAAATTGTGCATGGCAACATAAAATCCAGCAATCTCCAGCTTGATCAAAACTTGGAGGTTCATCATGTCTCTGATTTTGGCCTTTCAAAGCTCTTGGCTGACAAAGGTTGTTTTTTATTTTCTAATCAATCTTTAGCTGTAAGTTTGACTCATTCTTGATATCACAGAAGAAGCCATTTGTCTCCATTTGCATTGGGCGTGAAAGATGAGAGAAGGCCTTTCATATTGAATTCAAATGTGCCGACCAATCTAGACAAGGAAAGATGGACGAATGGAAGTAGTGTACAGTATCAATATTAACTTTTAACTTCAGTTTTACTTGTTTGCTGGCTTTTTGTTTCATCTTGTGCATTGCGACGTGGAGATAATGATATGGACAATATATATAAGAGCAGAAGTTGGATATATCACTAGATTTCTTTTTTTTTTTTCTTTTTTCCAAATGCCTGAATTCAAACATTCGTTCATGTATTCATTCTTAGAAATAATCTCAAGTAGCTTGTTCTTCCTTGTGCCTTGCAAATAGCCCAAAACAAAGTATCATAATAGTATTTTACTATTCATGGCATGTAAATAGAACCGTTTTACGGAGTTTAAATCTCGATACAAGTTAATTTATGTGAAAATTTTATAATAAACCAGTTTTTCTTAATTTTGTAATAAAATATATCCATGTAAAATTAGAAAAGAGAATAAAATGTTTTAAACAAGCATTTAATGCTTTAATCAAAGGTATCGAGATTGAACCCTAAGAATGCAGCAATATAGATAACAAGAGGCATCCACCCTTGTGGTGCCTGTCAAAACTCAATCCGAATTAGTTTAGACCCCATTAAAGTCCTCACAACTCGAATGAGACAGGTCCAAAATATTGGATGCTCACATGAAAAAAAAATTAAAAAAAGAGACATTAACTGCATTTTGGAATATGCTATAAGTACGGCATGAGTTCATAAATAAAAAAAGTTCCTTTTTGTTTTGAGTTTGAAAATAAGGACTATTATATTTGAGCCAAAAATTGTTATTTTATTTGACTCTTAAATAAATAATTATCCCACAGTCTTTACTAATCAAAAGGAGGCAAGTAAATTTTAATGAGGAAGTTCCACTTCATTTTTTTCCCGCTCCATAAACTTTCTCCTGAGGGGATCCTGGATCCATTCGGCTATTCTAGAATTTTGTTTGAAAATAAGATTCCACATACATGACTCCGAATTATCTAGAGGTATATGAAGTCTGAACATGCCACGATTAATGTCAAGTAATATCTATAAATATATTAAATAATAATGAGTTTAATGCTCCTCCTTTTATATTTTAAAAATTTGCATTATGATAATGATGAAGAAAAATGTATAATGAATGCAAACAAATGATTTTAAATATTAAATTTAGATTCACTTTGATTGATTTTCTAATTTTTTTTAACTAAAATATATATATATATATATATATATATATATGGAGTAACTAAACTGCCTCTATGTAAAAGGTGAAAAACCGGCCGCCAAAGGAAAACCCGACACAAGAAGATAATTAACATTGCCACAACTTTTTTTTTTTTGGGAGAGGAGGGGGCGTGGGCGCACCACCACGACGACGACAACGACAAGCTAATTGGCAGAAACTCGCTGTCGTCGAGAGGTTATAAAGAATTTGGATGCCATTTTAGATAATAAATCAATCGCAAAACTTAGCTCTAATAAGATTCCATGAAACAAGAAACCAACATCAACTTCATTTTGCCTGTTTCGATACAGCTTTGAAGTTCTCATCAATGATGCCATTTAAGACAGAACAAATGTTTCATAGAAAGAGGTTTTGACAAATACCACATCAGGACAGCAGACTAGAAAGTGGACCACGTCCAAAAAGTTGGCCTAGTTCTGCAATTTCATCACTTTCATATTTGCCAATGAACCTGAGAACAGACCACAATACCAAAATAGGAAGGTTAGAGGAATAACTGCTCCTAACTGCAATGTAATTGATCTTTGCAATATTATGCCCATTACTACATATTTTTTGGCCTCAAATGCTTGTCCACAGAGTTTGAACTGCAGCAGCCATTCCAACCTGCTTAAATGTATTTTTGCTAGAGTCTGCATGTGCATAAAATTTTTGCACATTATTTTCCCAATGAAAAACTACCTACTTTCCAAATATTTCATCCATTATTAGAAGGAATCACATTTCATCAGTGGAAAACCACTAAAGCAAAGACATTCTAGAAGCATTAACAGAGTTTAGACCATAATCACCAATAAATTCACCATTATTTTTACCTGAGGTTGCTGGAAACTGCCATATAGACACCATAGGCTGCACTGGTAGATAAAATTGGAACATTTTCAATTTCCCCAGCAGAAGACTTATCAACAGCCATCTTTGCATTGATCAAGGCATTTGTCACAGCTGTCCCAACCTGAATGAATACAAAAAGTAACGCATCAGTGTCCGTACCCAATTAAACACTTTAAACAAAAAAACAACTGAAAAGATTATTTAATAACGAAATAAGTTACAATATGTCATATGAATCCTTGACAAACTTTTATGCCCTTCACTATTTCACTCTGAAGAACAAATTGATCAAAGGTTTAAAATTTGTATTTGAACATTTGCAAAAGCTGCTATTCATAATATATATATATATATATATATATATCATGCCATGCCAAATCGTCCAACTGCACATGGAGGAGAACTCAATTTCTTGTTTTTTTTTTTTCTCCGGCCAGAAGGGAAATGAACATAGTTAGATAGAGACAGGGCCAACATGTAAATTATATAAAGAAAGGGTCTTGTTCATTTTATCCACATCTATTTTAATCTGCCTATACATAATTTTCAGTCTATTTATCACATTAGTCAACTGATGGAAGATTCTGCTGGTCATTATTTCAAAGGAGAATAATGAATTGCCTGGTGGTCCTCCTCTTGAAGTTTACATTGTTAAGTGAATTATCTCAATCATGTTTATAACTTCGTTACTTGCAACTACTTTCAACATATAGGAAATGAAAGTGGCCATATGACTAATAATGAAAAAACTTAACTTCAAGAAATGCTTAAGTAAATCATAGTGCAGATATGACGAAGCAAAGCCCAAACTCTAAATGGTTTCTCTTTGAAACAAGAAAGAGTTAAGTCCCCAAGAAAGATAAGAACTAACCAGTGATGAATCTGTTCCCACAACAAAAAGCTTTGATCCATTACGCTGTGCCATGTAAGAAATCATATAGAAAAGTAAGTACTAGAAATATATAAAAGGATGAAAGTGGATAAAACTACAGGCTGTAAGACAGAGATTACCAAATTGAACATACCACAATTGCACCAATCCTCTGTATTAAGGAATAGAAGAAGTAAGATTACAACTACTCTACATGATGTTGCATGGGTGTCAATCAAATTCCTTATGTGCGTATAATAATTGGTTAAAAAAGATATCACAGATAGAAGAAGTAAGATTATGCATAATAAAAAGAAAGCTTTCCATCAATTATGAACAAATAAGATTATTTTAAAAGAATTTCCAAGGTTTATAAGAAGTATGATAACATACATAAATAACTCCCAAGATAAATCATGATTCAACAGCCCATTTGACTTCAGATTGGATGGAGATGTCACTCAAAATCGTGTAACTATCAGGTCAACATAGAGATGACTTATTTTAACCTGCCTAACTTCAACTTCAGTCTGGAATTTCCTTGCAGCTGCCCCAGAAGATGTAGATATAGAAGCTCCATTACCATATCTGTAAGATGACAAAGAAATAATGCTATAATCAACATACAAAAGATATAGATTAAGAAAAAGAGAAGAACAAGCTCAAGAGAAGTTAAATTCTGTAGCACTTGTTTCCGTTGATGATGTTTATGTTGATGAATCATATTAATAACCAATATAATGTGGTGGCTGAGATTAATAATCTGTTGTTGATTACACAATAAGATGCAGTAGTAGCACCAAACAAAGGAATAAAAAGTCTGCGTACAATTCAATATTTTAATCACAACATCAAACACTAGTTATTCATGATTGAGCATAAACAGGTTTGATGTAGAAAAGGCTGTTAAAATAACATCTTGGCTGGAGTAACATCCACTCATCAACTTTACATAGTCAAATGCTACATCCCACAGTAATATCTTCAAATGCAAACAACCTTTATTATAACACCCTTCAAGCCAGAAGCTACAGATGTGGTCGTCAAGTTATGCTTGCAACTTGTGTTAATTTAAAAATGTGAATTTCACTAATGTCACCTAATGAGATGATTACTTCAGAAGGATAAATCAGATAATCAAATGTCAATGTTAATTTGCAACTATACCATGTGCCAAAAGGAAACTTGAGATCAAAAGTGCAATTTTGATGTCAATACAAACCATTCATTTAACAGCTAAAAGTTTAAACGTCATAATAACGGGAAATCTAGTGTGTTTTAGACATGAAAATATGTGCGAATAATTTATCCCAAGTGTGCAAATTTTGCAACCACAATTATTAAAAGCAAAGACAGAACTAGCTAAAACGGCTGCTATTTCTAATGTCTCAAACCTAGAAAGATATGGACATTTCTATTTATTTCATAGGACCCGAATAGCGACATAGCATGTGCTTAAGAGCATTATATATGACCAAGCAAGGCCCATGAGCTCAACATCTACTGCATGTCTGTTCAAGAAGTTACCATAATTCAGATTGAACAACACTGCACTCAACTATATTTTGAGCAAATCCAGCAATCTAGTCACCATCATTGCCATGTAATACCGAACTTGTTGCACAGTCACCATCATTGCCAATCGTGCTTTATTAAAGGTGCTTTGTTTGTACCAATATTTTTTTCTTCCATCAAAAAGGTGTCCGATGTTTTGTGTGAATCACACTAGCTAGCTTAATTCGTTTCTCACAGATAGAGAGATACAGTTAGTTGCTATGGCTTATATATTTGTCACAGCCACCACCAAAAACAACTCAAGTTAATGAAGATACTGAATAATTAAACACAATTATATTAATAATTCGAAATTTTTTAAGTTTTAATATGGTACAGTATGCATTGAGAGAGAAATAGAGAGGTGGAAAATAACTGTAAAAAAGAAAAGTAAACTCAAACGTGTGAATTGGATGTCTACACGGATGAACGAGAATACATGAAAATTTTAATTAAAACATAGATATTTAAGATATAAACACATGGCGCGTGCTGTACGATACAGACATGGTCAGGTATTTGTTCAAGCCCTAATGGAAGAATGGGCTCTGTCGATTTGTTTGGAAGGTTTTTGAGTAAATTTTAGCTATATTTGTTAAATCAAACACGATATGACTATGCAATTGATACAAACAATTTGATCGAGCTCTTACTGGAGATTTGAATGATGAGTTCTACTTCCGGCTTTTCTCTAATCTGTCTGCTTCACTCTGCAATAGCCCTAACCTGTGGAGCACTTATGGTTTTCTTCTCGACGGAGATCTCCGAGTTCAGCCATGGCTCAGAGACGGCGAGGAAGCTGCAAGGATCAACGCTTCACGATCAATTACTGGTTTGAACCTCAGATTTGTTCTCTGGACTGCTTCTGCTCGCGATCGGTTTCCTGATGTTCATGGCAGCTTTCGTAAAGGACAGGGAGTTTCAGATCTTCTTCGCGAAAGAATGTGTCGGTGTTCACGTTTCCATGGCGGCATATATGAAGATTTTGCATATTGAGGGAGATGGAAGCTGAGTCGGACTCAAGGAGGAAGATGGAAGCTGAGGATCAGCTGACTCAAGGAGGATTAGTCTGCTATGGAGAATGGAAGCGGGGAAATTTCATCGGAGAAGGAGAAGCATGCGACAAAGAGACGGGACCAGAAGCTCGATTTAGGGTCTGTTTGTATGGGTTTCTTTTAGAAGAGGGGAAGGAAAGGACGGGGTGTTTGGTTTACATATTTAGACGGGAGGCACCCAAATTTTCACCTCCCCTCCCCCTTTACGCCGCAATTTTATCTCCTTTAATTTGAAATTTTTTTTTGGAGACAAGAAAATATAATTGATAATTTCTTGATCGTTACACCCGTCACCATTTGTAAATATTACAAATTATCAATTCTAAAATAGGACACCTCAAGCTCATTTTCTCTGTCCAATTGAACTAAGCCTGGTGAGATTATGTTGTGCTTCACCGTCGCGGGACTTGCTACTCCTGTTCATCATTGCCATCACTGTCTTCCCTTCTCAAGAGAGTCTCGCGCCTTCCCTACGAGTTCCACTTACCATTATCTCCAATGACGGTGATCCAAGCAACAATGTTTAGCCTCTCATGACGGCAACAACAGTGGTCCCTCAGTGGCAGCAACAACTTCCTCTCTGTCACGGTCACTAACGGCAAGATCAAAAGATTTTTTAAGGCGACAATATAATCTTGTTGTGATTCATCTATGGCTCTCTAAAATATGGGTTTGACATCATCGATCTTTGAAATTTGGCTTTCTGTTTTGCTGGCTTTTGATTCCCCATCTGCTTCTGGTTTCACGTTGGTGGGATGCAAAGAAGATTTTATGTTGGTGGTGATGCCTTCGCCAATGACCTTAACCTCTAGATCTGCTTCTGCTATGCTAATGATGCCTTTAGCTTTTAATTCCCTCATCTGCAAATCTCACTTTCAGATTGAGTTTCAGTTGCGATTTTAGTTTCCATTTATGGTGGTCAGAGGTTGTTTATGGTGGAGGCTAATTAATCATCCCCTCTCATTCTTTGTATTATTAATCTTCAATAACAAGGTTTACATAGAAGTCCAAAGTAAGGATGAATGTGTGAATGTATGTATGTATATTTTAGGTTAAAGTGTACAAAGAAAGAGAAAAAATAAACAATATAACATGTAGAAGTATAATAGTAAATTTGTTATTAGCTCATCTCCCCTTCCCTCCTGAATAAAATAAGATGTCATTAAAATTTCTTCAATCCTCCCAAAACAAGAGAATTTTAAAAGCCATCTAATCTCATACCTCCATTAAAATCCTATACTTCTCTTCCACTTTATTGAACTGAACAAATCCTTTGGGCTCAGAAAAAAAAAATTTTTTTTATTATAGTTTTAACTTCATTTATATAGGGAATTGACTTGAAAATTGCTAGCATTTATATTTACAATTAAAAAATTACGAAACTTATTTTTATTTTTCATAAATTTTATTTTAACAGACATAAAAAATTCAACAAAAATAATTTTATTTACAAAAATGTCATTGGTCATTTTTTCACGTCAGTTCAACATAAAACCAATGCCATGAACTTGTTCACCACCTAGTGTATATTGTAAGCTCACGGGCCGAGACAAGTAATACAAAGTGAGTAAAATATCATTCCCATGAGAATTTAATTTCAAAACTTAGTTAAGTATCAATTGTTACATATGCTTAAGTTGAGCCACCCAAAGAACAAGAGCAAAAGCATATTTAGAATAAACCTACACTAAAGTTAAACGTTAGTGGTAATTCTAGACAAATAAGATAACCTAGAATTATTATTACTAAACTTATTTCTTAACATATGAATTACGTACTCTTAATTGCAATTAATAGTATTTAGCTCTAGTCTAAGATTCAATTTTACCTTAAAGCATCTCTCAATGTCAAAGAGGCTTCCTGATTAATTTACCCATAATATATTGCATGATTAATTAATTAACAACATTAAGAGCAAACCAAATTTCACTATATGAGGTCAAAGAGTGTATCTCTACCTCATTAGCAAAACTATCTACTCAACCATGCTAGTTTCAAGTTCCCACACAGCCCAATTGAAAGTCTATTCGAATTTCCCTTTCTTTAGGCTCCATTAGAAAACCTAAATCAATCCACATTGATAGCCAATCAACAAGGAAGTATGAAGAGTAGAAATGGGTAAACAAAAATACTATTAAATAGCAATAAAGAGTAGAAAATACACATTAATCCATAAATAAAGCTACAATAACCCTATATACAGAAATTTTAGCCACATATGGCCTGATTTACAACAAGAGAATCTATCAAACAAGCACAAATATCAAAACAGTAAAGGAAAATTGAACGAAAAGAGAAAACTCAAGGATTGAAGCCTAAATCTCTTTCAACTTAAGACCTCCCAAGCTCTAAACCTTTCACCTATAGCCTTCATTTGCCTTCCCCAAGTCCAAAATACCGACTAAAAATGAAGGGAATGAATAAAAGTAAGCAACCCTGGAAATTTCACATTAAAGCAAAACTTTGCATTTTGCTATCAACTTTAGGCGCCGTGGCCAGATAGTATGAAGTCGCAGCTAGCTAAGCTTTCTAGAGAATTACATGCATTTTCTTTCTCCTAAACGCAGCTAGCCGCAAATGCCAACTTGCTAGCCGCAACTAGCTATGCTTTTTGAACACTTTGCTCACTTTATTGCTTCATCTTGCTATAGTCTTGTCCTTGATGCTCGCTTCCTTTTTTTTCCCATGCTTCTCTGGTTCCTTTACAAGGTCTGAGTGGCTTCAATTCACCTTTAAAAGTTACATGTACACAAAGGCAAACAATCATGAACTACCAAGGGATCAAAGACAAAGCAAAGGTGTGCACAATTAAGCAAAAAAATGCTATCATGCAACACATCAATCCAAAATACACATTTTCTTATTTTTGAGTATCTAAAATGTACAAATGTACACAAAATGTATGCAAAACCCATCAAAAATGTGTTGAAATGACATAAAATTCAAGAGGTGAACTCACTTCCAAACTTAGACCATTATTCATCCTCGAGTAAAGCATGACAATAACAACAACTAGATTGTTCAATTATCCACCAACTATATGTGCATGATGTGTTCTTCATTAGTTGCTACTAATGATATATCAAATAGGAAAGAAGTAGTATGTATGTAAGTGTTAGATTCATGAATTAATATCAAACTTTCCAGCAACTTCAAAGTGTGTGCATGTAGAGTTAGAAAATAATCATCCTGCAAAGTCAATATCAAACACAACACTCCAAAATGTATAAAACAATCTCAACCAAGCACTTCATATGCCAAACCCCTTTCTCCCTCTCCACTAATAGTTAGATCTTAAGCAATTCCAAAATCAATGGGACTTTATCGGCTTGTAGCGTGGCCAGCGTTCATGGCTAATTGAAAGAAAAGGAAAGAGAGAGTTCAAAACTCATGAGATAAATGATATATTATAAACCATTTCTCTTCCTTACTTTTAACTTTAAGGCTCTATGTGGTTCAAGGGATTTAGGAGGGGAGGGGAGGGGAGGGGAGGGGAGGAAAAAAAATTTTATCTTATTTTTTTTTCAAATTAAACAAGGAAAAATGAGTATTTTCACTCATGTCTCTTCCTTTCCTTTTTGTCTAAGAACAGCAGGAAAAGTACTCTATCCCCTTATTTGGTTTAAGAAAAAAAAAATAAGATGAAAAATTTTCTCTTCCCTCTAAAAACCCCTTGAACTAAATGAAGCCTAATACTCATTCTATAAAGCCAAGTAACCCACCAAACTTATTTCAAAATGTCATATTTGCACTCATTTATTCATCTTTTTTTCTTTCTTTCTTTGCTTTCATTTTCAAAAGTGCAAATAAGTCACACAATACTCACTTTACATTGCCCATACCCAAATTCAACAATACATTACAATATACACATCCTACACCATTACTTCTTGGCATAAATGATTTACCATTTATCTCAAGACTAAGGACAATTCATGGTTTTCCAGGCTATATGGGTTAGGGACAAATGTAGGTTCCAAAAAAAAATTCATATGTGTTTCAATATAAGACTCAAAAAGGGCTCAAGCGGATATATATTCAATAAGAGTAGGCATGAAAGGCACGCACACATTTTAAAGAATGCCCAAATCAATTTTTGAAACCACAAGAAGTCATTTAATCCCCTCAAGAGAGTCTAAGGCAGGTTCTAGAGCACTAAAGTTGAGATAGAACATACATATTAAGTTGCTGAAATTTTCTCCCAAAATGATACCGGCCAATGTGAAGGTAAACATATATGCTTATGCTTATAAAGAATGATGGATGTTGTTATATGTGTATATATATATATATATATGATTATTGTGCATGATGACGATATGCTAGCATGATTATAAACATATGGCACGAGATGACATGTTAGCATGCATTTGACATTGTCACAAGTCTTACTTTGTGAGGGCATGATATTGTTGGATGATAATGGCTTGATACCATGTGGTATGCTAATCCACTAAATAGGACATAAGACCTTGTGTTTAGATGATGTAGCTTATGATATCCACTACAATAAAAAAAGGAATAGTTGGCGTTTATTTTCTATTTTTATTAGCGTTTCTGAAACGCCCACTATTCCAGAGCCGATAAAAAGGGAAACTTTAGTTGGCATTTGTAAAACGGCAACTAATGTCCACTTTAGTTGGCGTTTGTTCCTGAAACGCTAACTAAAAGGGGGGTTTTAGTTGGCATTTCTGTCAGAAATGCCAACTAAAACCCCCCTTTTAGTTAGCGTTTCAGGAACAAACGCCAACTAAAGGGAGACTTTGGATGGCGTTTCTTCCATAAACGCCAAGTAAAGGAGACTTTAGATGACGTTTGTAATAGAAATGTCAACTATAGTTAACCTTTTAGTTGACATTTATAGTATAAACACCAACTTTTCCCTTTTTCTTAAAATAAAAAAAGGCTTTTGTTGGCATTCACCTTAATTAAATACCAACAAAAGCCAATATTTTTTTAAAAAAATATACATATATATTATTCTATTGAACTTATTGACAAAAAAAAACATATATTACATTAAAAATTATACATTCCAATAATACAATTACAATTCAATTAACCAAAAAAAATTTACAATTCAATTTCTAGTATATCAACACCAATTCCTAATTAAAAAAAAAACTCTCCTACTTATTAAAAAATTATTCAAACAAATGAAAGTAAGTAAAAAAAAAGTAAAGTGAAAAATGACGAATTGATTCTCCATAAAGCCCATAAGCCACAAGTATTAGAATTCCAGGAGCATTATCTTTTAAAATTTTATCATCATTTAATATCCTGCATGAAAGATTTAAATTACAAAAAATCATTGAATTGACTCGAATATTTGTTTCTCAAATAAGCAAATCAACTACCCAATTTATTACTTAATAAAATCTCTTGAAGCATCACATCACAGAACAAATTAATGCAATTATGAATTGGCATCATGACCCTATACTTTGCTTGCATTAATAAATAATAACAAAAAAAATTAATTCAATGTTATAAGATTTATAAGAAAAGGGTACATCAGGTAACCAAAGCAAAATAGCTCGTAAATCACAGTGATTATGGAATTATAAGAAAGAACATGAAAATTAAGCATAACATAGAACATGCAACAAGAATATGCCTTATAAATAATCAAATTTGTTGGCATGATGAAGCCATAACAATCCAAAATTAATATAACTGCATAATACACTAAAAGAACGTAGAACAAGCATAACTTGTGGTAAGAAAAAAAAAAGAACAAGCATACCTTGCAAATCAAGATTGTGTTAAAATATCCCAAACCTTAATTCTATTGACTCTACCACTTTGGCTAACAAGAACCACTCGTTTATCACTTTCACCATCATCTGTTGAAAACAATAATATTACACTACAACTGAAGCTATAATATGTAGTACAACAATGCATAATAGGGAAGACTTCTTGCATGAATTATTCCTTTTTTTGCTTGAATGAACACTAACAGCTCAAAGAATCACAGAGGCAATGGAAACATGTAAAGATGGCAGAGACTCACGCATGTTCCTCAATTCTGTAAATTGATTAAAGACACATAAGATTTATTAGTCTGTCTTACGTCTTTCCCAGTGTGAGCATCTCTAACAAAATTGTAGTATTCCATCGGCTGTGACATGTTGCCACAATGCAAGTCTTTAAGTGAATCGCCATATAAAATATATGATCATACAATACAAATAACATAAATTGCAACTGGAAGTCGAAACTAACAAAAAGAAGTAAGAAGAGAGAAATAAATTCATTTTCACAAGATGGCTTACCGAAAAGCCTCATGAGAGTATGCTTGTGAGTTGGGAACCAAAATCTCATTTCTTCTCTTAACAGTGTTCCAACATCTCTTCAGACCATCCAACAGCACAGAACCCTCATGAGTATCCTCCATGTCTCTTTATCCAAATGCAAATCATTCATGAAATTGAAGACCTCATTTGCCATCTCCATCTATGAATAGAAAATTCTAATCTAAGTTCTCATCAGTGGCCTAAATCAAATTCATAGATCTAAGAGATATATGTCAAAAATATTCATATTCCTATAATAATTAGCCAGTAAACCAACCTGAATTGAGTATGGGTTCTATTTCTAAGGATAGGAATTGAACCTTAAGGACACATGAAAATTTCTTCTAGATTTCCATTTTTAGAAACTGATGTTTCCCTTCTGATTGAAGCAGACTTTCAACACGAGATTGAAAGATATCACACTGCCAAGTTAATTCTTTGATCTCTTCATCCATCTGTGTTATTTCTCATTAGAAAAACAATGCTTGTCAAATTGAGGGAAAAAATGTTCTATCAAATCTGACCTTGTTTCTTTTCTTTTTCCTTCTACACTTATGTTATCCCTGAGTCTTAATCATCACTTAGCAACACATAAAAGAAAAATCTACTCTAAGAGTCATTAAGAAAAGAAAAATAAAAATCACAAACTCCTTTTCATTTTTTACTACACAAAATTAGTTACTTTTGATAGGCTATGCCCCCAGTCTGCATTTAACAGGTTTACCAACAGTAGTATATTATGATCAAAAACAGGGTAAGTAGTAGAAATTCGCATTCACATTCCAAAAAAAAAATGCTTATTTCATGCTCAATGCAAAGGATAATCATTACATTGGTCTTCCATAATTCCTAGGTCTTGAAATTATACGGTGATAATTGAAGTAGCACAAAATCTCTTCATTAACTAATATATAAAAAATATAAAATAGCAAGTCAAAATATTTATAAGACACAGTTTGCCTCCTACATTCCATGTATTGTATAGAAAGCCCACCTAATTAAGATTAAATCATTCACAAAATATAAGAGTAGTGTTATATAAAAAAGGGCAAGGAGATAACTGTTGAATTAAGAGTTTTGATGACTTCAAACTAACATCCAAGAGCTTGAATTGAAGATATCAAAGGAGATCAAAGTGTTTCAAGTGAAGAATTTCTGAGTAATAGCTGTTAGATCTTCTGTAGGATCTTTTGTTATGTTTAAAAGAGGGTAAAAGATTTTAATTTTAAGAAAAGATGTTTTTAAACCTTGATTTTTTGTTAAATCTTGACTTATTTGAAAAATACCCACAAACAGACGAAGTTTGAAAGTTTAAACTAAACTGTTATATTGGAAATTCAAATTTCGAGCTAAAACTGAATAAGTCTGAAGAGATGTCTCTCTGTCAGATGAATTTTGATTCTCCAATATTCGAATTTTCATCAAAGTTTGAAAGAAACTTTTTAGTGACAGACGAACTTCACATCTCCAACATTCGAATTTCAGATAAAATGTAGTTTGTGAAAACCAAAGAAATTCGTCTGAAACAATGTTGAAGTTCATCTGAAATCAAGAAGAGACTGAGTTTGAAAAATTCTCTCTGACAGACAAACTTTGGCTTTTCAACATTCGAATTTTCATATAAGTCTAAAAGGAGCTTCTTTGAAACAGACGAACTTTAAGTCTTCAAAATTCGAATTTCAGACAAAACTTAACTTATGAAAATAAAAGAAATTTGTCTGAAACAATGCTAAAGCTCATTTGAGATCAAGAATCATTTAAGTTTCAAAACTGCTTTCAATAGACGAACTTTAAACATTAAAATTTGAATTTCAGAAGCTAAGGTTGTGAGTCTGTTGAAATGAAATATTGACATACGAATGACAGAGCTTTGTAACTTCGAACGTTGGAGTTAGTTTGAAAAGAATCTCTCTGAGAGACGAACTTCAGTTCTTCAACATTCAAATTTCGAAGAAAGTGAACTACTGTGCCTTCTTGAACGTTCTACAGACAGACAAATTTTGGAGTTCCAAAATTTGAATTTCGAAGGCACTGTAGAAAATTGAAAACACTGTTCACACTTAACCGAAAAACTTTCTTCTTGAAAATTCGTATGTCACATTGTGAAAATATTTTGTAAGTTTCAAAATTCGAATTTCACTTAATGAACAGACGAATTTCGTGTTATAACGTTGAAAGCTTTAACCTTCTGTTCCTTCAAAATTCGTCTGTTGACCAACCAAAATTCGAATTTTAGTATGTCAGAAGCATTAAATGTGGTTGGTTAACGGATAGTTTTTCAGAGTAACCATTGGATAACTTCCCCAACGGATAGATTTTGTCTCTAACGGACATTTGAGACATAAATCTATAAATATAACATCATTTGAAGTTGTGAACAATGAATTAAAACTTGTATATACCGAAGTTCTGCCAAATCTTCTTCTCAAAAGCTTTTATCCTCTCAACTTCAATATCTGTATTTTAACCTTCATATCTACTCTATTCAAGAGAGTTATATCTTTGTAAATAATCTACTCTTCATCTGGAAGATAGATTTACTTGTGAGGGGAAATCATAAGGGGATTGGGAAGCACATTGTAGAAGTGCTTAGAGAGATTGAGAAAGCTCCAGAAACAGAGCATACTCGTTGTACTGTGGCATTAGCAAGAAGCCCGTTGAATTCTTGCTGTATAGTGAAAAATCTCAAGAGTTGTCTTGGGGACTGGACGTAGATCAAGTGGATAGACCGAACCAGGATAAATTACTGAGTCTTCTTCTCCTTATCTTTACTTTTCTACTTACTCTGTTTTATACCTTGCTTCCATTAAACTGTGCTATCTTCACCCATTTCACTTTGTGCAGAAAAATTTCAATCTTCCCAATTCACCCCCTCTTGGGAAGTCAGCCTTGCTAACAATAACTAACTCTCGTTTCCTTACTCACAAGGGATCCTTTATAGTGAGGATAGCTCTAAAGTGGTGTAGTTAAATCAGGATCCCTTCTCCAATGCATTATCCTCAGAAAATTAGGAAATATAACGGATCTTTTAAAGTGATGATGATTCTTTTTCATTCAAAGATAGAGCATAATTTTCATACCAAACATTGTTTAAGTATGGCCTTATTATAGTCCATGTAGATATATTAGCACAATAATTACCTCTTTGAAAACCCATTTTATTGATCCTCACCTGTTTGATCAGAAGTTCTCGCTCAAGTAAAACAGTATTGGGTGCAAGGTTCCTAAGCTCGTTCTCCATTCTAGCAATATGTATTAATCTAAATTTGACAACTTAGAATTCAAACCCTATAGTACACAAAAAAAATGCGAATCATCTTAGTATGAACAATACATATTGACAATATGACAAATGTTTCTGACTATATGAAAAGCACTTACTCCTTCTCCCATGTGAGCTACGTCTTGACAAACAAAAATCATATTGAAGACAAACATTACAAATGTAACATTGAAATATGCTCTGTTCAAGCACTTAGATAATGAATTAACAAGAAAAAACAATGGCATTAGACTTGAACTTCAATCATGATAAATAATTCAAGTATAAAGTACTTTATTAGTTATTAATGAACATAGACAATTGTAAGGGTGTAAACTAGCCTCCAATATAGAAAGGGATTGACCAGGTATATGTTTGGTACAACTAAACCATATGGAGTAGCCATAGCAATCCCAATGTTGTTTGAACCTATAGCAAACAAGTCATAGAGTCAAATCTACAAGCTGCTACCTCAAATTAAATCATCAACTTATCAATTGCCAACTGATACAATCAAGCAAGATTCATGTATTAATTAATCTACATCTAGCAAAGTTAACCAAGCAACATCAGATGACGTTAAGTTGAGATACATATTCAAGCAAGCTTCATGTATTAATCTAAATTTAACAACTTAGAATTTTCTTTTTTTAAGTTTGGTAACTTGAGACTCCAAATAATTCTCATTTACGAAGAAAAGAAGACAGGCACACAATAAAACTGATTAATCAAGCAAATTGCACGATGGGTTATATTCATGCACTAAGTCTAGTAACAGTAACCTGAACCAATAGAACCTAAAGGAAATTAATGGTGGGAAGGTTTAGTACCTTGAATTTATATAACCAAGAAATCTGAGGTATAATGGTTGACGACTGTGATATTGGCAGTTTAGGGCACGGTGTAAGGGCCAGAACTTTAGGGCATGGTGGACTAAGTCAGATTAGAGGAATCCATTGATGAAGGCTAAAGAAGGCAAGGAAGGAGAGAGCGAGAGACTGCTGGAGACTGTGAAATCTGAGATTTGAAGGTAGAGATGGACCTACCACGCCCTATGGCTGATGAGAGATGAAATTGGAAGGATGGTGACAGTGGTTAGAGATCCCAACAGCCACACTCACGGCAACGAGGCTGGATGAAGATGACTCACTGAGACGCAGAGCAAGAAAAACACCACAGGGCAGGAGTAAGAGGAGGACGGAGTGCGCGAGTTTGGAACAAGGAACAGAAAGTGGATTTAGGTTTTGCAAATTTTTTTAAAATATTATTTAAATAACTTTACATGGTGTTTCTGTTGCAAACGCAGACTAAAGTTGGTAACTATATTTAGTGTTTTTAAAAGAAATGCTAACTAAAATATTTAATAGTTTTTTTTTAATTTTTTAAATAATTTTAGTTGGCGTGTATATAGGAATGATAACTAAAATATTAACTTTAGTTGGCATTTATGTTGCAAACGCAAACTAAAATTGGTAATTAAAGTTAGCACTTTTAAAAGAAATGCCAACTAAAATATTTAATAGTATTTTTTTTTATTTTTTAAATAATTTTAGTTGGCGTTTATAAAGAAACGCCAACTAAAATACCAACTTTAGTTGGCGTTTCTGACATAAACGCCAACTAAAGTTTTTTTTTTTTTACATTTCATTTTAGTTGGCGTTTACATAGGAAACGGCAACTATTGAGCGCCAATAAAACCCATAATTGGTATAGTGATCCCTGCTATTAAATAGTCATCCTCGGTCGGGAGATTCATGTGGTAGTAGATTAGGGATGCATTTTTTTAAGTAGCCACCAATTTTGGTGATTCGGGGGAAGGAGAACCATAGTCTAATCATGAGTAGAATGGCCTTTAACCAGGTCATGACTAGTAAGAGGTGAGCTTAGTGATCACCCATAATCGACCTTTACCGGTTATTGGAAGGGAGTTACTTGTTGAGGATACTCTATGGCAGTAACTAGCTCATGGTTCTTATTGTGATTGATGTAGGGTTCTATTGTATATCATGTGCTTTGTATCATGCATAGTACATCTTGCATATATGTATGTAAGCTTGAATATAAACTCTTGTATCCAAACTTGTACTGGAACCTCTAGTGTGTGAACCCTTGTTTTGTTTGTATGGTTGTTCCATGGTTACTTGGACTTTGCCCCATCCCTTGTGGAAAACATTTATAGGAATGTGATCTAGTTCTAGCAAGGAGGAAGCTGAGACAGATGAGTCCCCTTGGGAACATACGAGATATTTGAGTACCTGTTTTTAGTGTGTTTGTTTAAGAACGCATGTTATATTGTAGTATCATTCCAAGTGTAAGACACTATATGATATCATATGTAAATGTCATTTTTGTATTCTATAGGGACCATTTGTGTGTCCTTGTCCCTCATATATGACTCATGTCACTTATGACCTCAAGTTTGGGTTTAGACTACCTTATGTATAGATATGTATGATGAGTCAATGTGTGGATGTGTACATAGATGAAATGGTAGTTTAAGCCATCTTGATGCCTTTGTGAGGTTTGATATTGTAATTATTGCATATGTTAGCAGGTGTGACCCATTTGTTATCAAAGGTGTGTTTGGACCCCGGGCAATGGTTGCCCCATGTGTATTTTGTCGAGTTAGATTGGTTTATGAGGTTGGTTTCAATATTTGGTAGATTTTAGAGGAAATGAGTATTTAATTCATTAGTCAAGTTTAGGATTCAAGGGAGTTAAATATTGAGGGAGTGATTTTCCTATAGTGCAACCTCCTTACACAGTGTTCTTAAGTCAATTGTGACTTGTGGGAATATGTTTGGCATCTAGAAGGTTAGTGGTTTGATTTGGTGATGTTGATGCTAAGTTTTTGGCCTAAAAGTGATTATTTCATTTTCAGGGGTCTAAGATCTCCATAAGAAGGAATTTTGAGGTGTGGTCTACACCCATAGTTAGTGGAGATTGTATGTGACTTGTAGGCTTTGGAATCATATGAATCAGAGATCGATGTCAGAAGTTATGCATATTTGAAATTTGCTAAAAAAAAACATGATTCACTACCGTGGCACCATAATAATGAGTTTTGAAATTTTTGTTCATTTGCTTCCCGATCACAATATCTGGTTGTTTGAAATGTGTTTCTTAGTTTTCTAAACTTTTCCCTCATGTTTTTCACTCCAAAATATCAAGGGTTTAGTTTATGTTGGTTGCTTTGGTCATATATTCATACTATATTAGAAAATAAATTTATAAGGGGGTTGAAAAAACACTTAAGACTCATTTGGTTGACAAGAATAGTTGTTGGAATGAAATGGACATTCCCACCCTCATGAATGTTTATTTTTATAAAATCCAAAAAAAAAAATCACTCTTTGAATTCAATTACCTACTCCCAGAATTTAAGTTTTCAAATTTTAAATTTTAAACAAAAAAAGAAGAAATTTAAAATTAAAAATCTCCTTAGTCTTAAACTTGATAAATCTCCTTTCATGTTACTAATATACTAAAAAATAATAATAATAAAGATTTTCTAATGAACTTGGATCTTGCTTTAAAAAGGAAAAAAGGATTTTCCTTTTAATAAAATATATAATAATAAGATATAAAATAGAAAAAGAAGAAAGTTTCTTGAAATTAAATCTTGATAAAATTAGCATATATCTATATATATGAACATCTATATACATACATAAATTTAATAAAAAATAGAGATAGAGAAAAAAAGAAATAATAAAAGAGAATAAAACACGTAAGAAAAATAAAAACTAAGAAAAAGCAAGGAGGTTTGAAACGCTGAATATCAGCGCCTCACTTTTAGCCCAAATGAAGCAAGTATTGAGCAAAAGAGGCCGAACCAAAAAAAAAGGAGGGAGCAGAAAGAGGGCGAGCAAGCAATTGGAGTACAACTGAGCCATAGAGAGAGACGATTCAAAACTAGAAATCCACAAAACAAAGCCTCCACTACTCTATACTAGGTACGGGAGTATAGTGGTGAGAGCAGGAGCATTTAGGCTCACAAAAAAGACACGTCAAATTAGGAACAAAAGGATGCAAGATAGCAACCACGCACTTGAGCTTCTCTTCTTCTCCACTCGCCAGAATTCTATTAAAGGGGTTGAAGACAAATTGCAAAGGAGGGAGGAAAACCCTAAGAGATTGTGCCAGCAAAGCCCTAGAAAGTGAGAAATAGATGAATTGATACCGAAAAGAGAGACGATGGGAGACTAGGAGGGAACCCTAGAAGTGACGCATAAGAAATCAAATAAGAGAGGACGAAGTTGAGTAAAGAAGATGAAGAAGCAATCGGCTCAGAAAGAAATTTGATGCAGAGAGAAGTACTAGCCTCATTTGGGTTAGTAGTTGTTTTTTTCTTTCAATCGCAATAAGGCTCGCTATTGTTTTCTTATTCCTTTGTTTATGATGCTCTGTGTTCTTGGGAAGAATCTAGTTTATTACTAGCTGAAATTTTAATGGTGGATTAGTTTAGCTCTTTGCCACCCACTAAATCATAGTTTCTTTTTGGTCCTCTTTAGTGCTCTGTTTCTGAAAATATTGTCCTTGGTATTTTGTGCTCAGCTTCTGGAAAATTTTGTTCTGGTATATTATTGATTGGCATTCTGTTTGTAGTCACCATAGTTATTGTTCGAACTCTGATAGTTTTTTTTTTGTAAATATGAGAGATAAATGGAAATGATTTGTTGAGGTTCTAGTTTATTGCAATTTATGGAAGTGATTCAAATAGCTGTCAAATGGTAGATTGAAGCTTAAAAATGGTTTATTATGATTGTTTGCCAAGATTTGCCAGTACAGTTCCCATTGGAAATTATTATGTTTTGGCTCAATCTAGTTATTTCTAGTCCGAAAGAGATTTCTATTTGTCATAAACAAGTCTCAAATAAAATTAAGTAATAGGGGATGGAACCAATTTACGCAAATAAGATGTTAATATCACTTGAGTATAGCTTGCTTCAGTGTCTATTAATGGGCATTGACAGTTTGATTCTCTAATTACCAGTGCCTTTTCCTCTGTTAATCCATTTTCTAAGATTGTCCTCTTTGGGTTCATACTTTGCACTCATATGAGCTGCCCTTTTTTTTTTTGGGTCTCGTTAGATTGTTGGCTACTGTGTTATGGTATTGCACACTTTAATCACCTTATCGGTTAAGTTGTAGAGTATTTGGGGTTATTATTGTATCTCTTAGTCCCTTAATTTAACGACATATTGATTTAATCTGGTTTATGGATAATGTTTTGTCATGCTATTTCTTTCTAATGGTCAGTGAATAATGGCTTTCAAACTTTATTATGATATATATGGCTATTATGGTTGATGTTTTAATAATTTGCACTTCCAAAATGATGTTTGGAGTACTTGTTTTTATAAAGTTTGAAGTCTTGATGCTATTGTTGTTTTTTTTTTCACAAAAAAAGAGGTCTTGATATTATTGAGTTTGGTGGGATTATGCATTGCTCTCTGTTCTTGGGTTTGGCATTGTGCAGTTGTTTTGTTTGTGTTTGATTGGAGTTTAAGTTTGGAATATGTTTTTTTATGATAAATCCCATGTTAGCTTAAGGTTGCTACCATGAGTTGTAAGGATGCGTTGTATTTGATCTAGATTGTCATTTGAATATAAAATGGTCAAAACCACTTTGAATAATTGTTATGACTCAGATAACTTAAGCACCATAGATTGTGTTCTTAGTTGATATGGCTTGGCGCATATATTGTGGTGTTGGTTTAAGGGAACACTAGGGACAGCACTCAAGGTAGTAACACTTTAAGTGGATGGCATTAGTTCATATATGTATATGCATGTCTATGTGTGCATGTGTGTATGTGGGCATGAAGTCATTTGTTTTTGGTTTAACATTGTGAAGAAACTAACACCTCTTTTGTCCTTTGTGGCACATAAGGCCAACTAGTTGGTGAATCAACATGTGAAGGGATTTGGTAAGCTAGCTTGAAGGTGGATGAAAGGCGAGTCATGGTTTTATCACTCTTTGTTAGCTCTTAACATTTGTGTAATATCTGTTGGGCATTTGGAAATTGCGTGGTATTTTTGATTTTGCACAATAACACACGCCATCATGAAATAGTTAGTGCAATGTTGTAAAATATTCAAATTTTATATATATATATATATACTTTTAAAGTTATCACCAAGGTTTTTGAGCTTTTGCAAATGCTTAGGGTGATACTTGTTGTGAGTTTACTGGGCTACACAAGCATGGTGATTAATTTGCATATTTAACAGTAGGTTCTAATGGCCTATCTATTAAAAATTTTGAAAGATTTTAAGTCAACCTTGCCACCTGAGGTTTTTGAACATATACAAATATTCGGGTTAACCACATTGCCATGTGGAATTGTGAGCCTATGCAGGTGTGTATGCCAAATTGTAAGATTCAAGTTTATAACAATAATCTATAAAGTGATTTTAAAAATAAAATAATAATGTTTCAAAATATTTTAAACAAAATTTTTTTCTAATTCTTTGTTAAAAATAATAAATAAATAAAACAATAACATATTCTAAATTGTCACTTTAAAATATATAATAAACCTTTACATTATGGAGTTTCTAAATTGTTGATTTAAAATATATTATAAACTTCTACATCGTGAGATTTTTTTAGAGCTTTTATAGATACTTAAGGAATCAATCTATTAGGCATTATGATGAGTTTGCAGTAGGCGGATTGATTTTATTTTTATAAAATAAATAAAAAATAATAAAAATAAAAAAATACTCCCCAAAAATACAAAAGGAATATATTTTCAAAAAGCCAATAAAAATTAAAAATATTTTCAAATAAAATAAGAGTACGTAAGTGAAATTAAATTATCTTTTATAAATTAAAACACACTAATATAAATTTCATAAAATCGTTTTGTTTGCAAAACGGCAAATTATTTTCAATTAACTTTCTTTTTATCAACAACAAAAACAACATTAGTCTTATTCCACTAAGTGAGGTTGGCTATATGGATCATATAACATCATTAGACTTTATCAAATACCATCTCCTTAGATAAATCATTTATCAAGAGGTCACGTCTCATAACTTCTCTCAGTGTCATTCTTGGTTATCCTCTACGCCTTTTGATAAGACTTTAAGCCATTTTATCAACTTTCCTTACTGACTTTTCTTGTCCTCTTATTTGTACATGTCCAAATCACCTTAAATGATTTTCCACCATTTTCTCCTAGATAGGTGCTACTCTGATTTTTCCTCGTATACAATCATTTCATATCTTATCTATTTTTGTATGATCACATATCCATCTTAGCATTCTCATCTCTACTACTCCCATCTTATACTTTTGTTGCACTTTCAAAGCTCAACATTCACAATAATATAGCACTGCTAGCCTTATAACAGTTCGATGAAATTTCCCTTTAAACTTGGTAGGTACTTTAGGATCATAAATAACTCATGAAGTTTTTCTTCACTTTAATCACCAAACTTGTATCCTATGCATAACATCTCCATTAATTTCACCATCACTCTATAAAATTGACCACAAATATTTGAACTTTGACAATTCTGAAATGGTTTGCTCTTCAATTTTTACCTTTGAATCATTTCTAATTGGCCTCTTGTTAAATTTGCAATGCATATATTCTGATTTACTTCTATTCAAGCAGAAATCTTTTAATTTCAAAGTATGTCTCCATAACTCAAGTTTAAACTTGACCTCTTCTCTTGAATCCTTAATTAAGATTATATCATCCATGAAAAGTATACACTTAGGAATTTCTTCCTATATATGTTATGTTAGAACGTTCAAAACCAAATCAAATAAGTATGAACTTAAGGAAGATCCTTGATATAAACATATCTTTAGAGGAAAATCCTTTATTTTACCTCCAGAGTTCTTACACTTGTTGTTGTCTCCTCATACATATTCTTTATGGCTCGAATATAAGCCACAAGAACACATTTCTTCTCCATTACTTTTCACAACACATCTCTTAGTACTTTATCATAAGCTTTTTCCAAATCAATTAAAATCATATGCAAGTCTCTCTCTTTACTTCGGTATCTTTCAATCAAACCCCTTAATAAATTGATAACCTCTGTTATAGACAGTCCTAGCATAAATTCAAATTGGTTTTCTGAAATATGAGACTCTTTTCTTAGTTTATGCTCAATCACTTTTTCTCAAAAATTTATAGTATTACTTATAAGTTTTATCCCTCGATAATTAATATAATTCTGAATATCCCCCTTGTTCTTATATATAGGCACCAAAGTGATTTTTCTCCATTTGTTTGACATTTTTTTTTACCTTAAAATCTCATTAAACAACTTAGTGAGCCATAAAGTCTCCTTCTCTCGTAAGCACTTCTAAATTTCGATAGGAATACCATTGGAGTCAATAGCTTTGCCATTATCTATTCTCTTAAAAGATTCTTTCATCTCTCCAACCCAGATCCTACAATAGAAACTCAAATTCAGTTCATTTTTGTGATTTATTAAACCTTTTGTATCACTAATTATACATAATCCATCATTGAATAGCTTATAAAAGTAGTTTTCCCAACTTTTTTTTATATCATGATCAGTAACCAAAATTTTTCCTTCCTCATCCTTAATGCATACTTAATCTAAGGACCCGTTTGGTTCTCAGTTGGTTAAAAATGAGTTTTGGTAGAATTAGTTTTGTAATATAGTTATGATAAAAATTGGTTTTAGACTAACGTGTTTATGTTTGGATGATTTATTTGAAAATTGGTTTTAATAAAACTCATAATTTTTCTTTAAATTAAGCTTAAACTTTATCCCATGATTAATTTAATTTACTTGGACTAAAATTTAATTTGCATTTATTTAATTGAGAACATAATATATCTGATATAACATTTTCTTACAGGTCATGATCTATAAAAATTAAAATTTTGAAGGGACATTTTGGTCAATAGATAGAAAAAATTTTATGAAAATTTTAATTTTCTAATTTTTTTATTTTTTCTCATTTTTATTGGTATATTTTTATCTTACTTTAAAATAAATATAGGTAAAAAAAAAAAAGAACGGAAAAGCGTCAACCCATATGCTTCTCCCTAACTCCATTTTTTAGCCAAATTCATGGTGGCAATGTGATTGCTTTTTGACATCCAAACAACAATAAAAATGAAAAACTTGGTTTTAAGCTTCAAACGGGTTTTGAAAAATGAAAACAAACAGGCCCTAAATCTCTTGACTTTTTTTTTCCTATTCTTAGCAATTTTGTAAATCTTGCGTTCATCATTTTTCGTTTCTAAATCCTGATAGAATTCTTCAAAACTTTAGATCGAGTCTTGCTTACTGTTTTCTTAGTTTCCTTTCTAGTTAAGCGATAACTCTTCCAATCTTCCTCGTTATTGTTCAAGTGTAAGGCTTTGAAATACTTTTTTATGTTTAACCTTTTATTGTACATTCTTATTCCACCACCAAGATTCTTTATCTATAGGTCCAAAACTTTTGAATTCACCCAAAACTGTTTTAGTGGTATTTTTTATCCTTTTAGCCATCTCATTCCACAAGATATTAGCACTTCTTTGCGAGTCCCAATTACTTTTCTCCAATACTTTTCTCGTAAAGGTCAATTGTTACTTACCTTTTAGTTGTCACCACTTGATCCTAAGATTTAAGACTTTTTGACTTTTCAGTTTACGACTCTTAACTAGCACATTAAGGACCAAGACCCTATGTTGTGAAGTTAAGCTTTCACAGGGATTACTTTGCAGTCTTTACAAGCTCCTCTATCTAAATTTCTTACAAAAAAGAAGTCAATTTGCGATATTTAGGTATTTGGGTTTCACTCTTATACGTGACTAAATGCTTCTCCCGTTTCTTGAAACAGGTGTTCACAATTGTAAGGTTATAAGCCAATGAGAAATCAAGAATAGAATATCCTTCCTCATTTAATTCTCCAAAATAAAAATTGATATGAGCTCCTACATATTGCCTTTTTCTCTTTTTCCACATAATCATTGAGGTCCCTACTAATGAAAATTTTTTCCTCTTATGAGATGTCTCGAACCAAGCTCTGTAAATCTTCCCAAAATTTTTCCTTAATGTGTGTTTCTGACCCTACTTGAGGTGTGTAAGCACTAATAACATTGAAAGTATCATACCCAATAATCAATTTCAAAGATAGGATCCTATCTCCAATCCTTATGACTCTTACTATATTTTTTTTCTAAACTTTGTCCACAATAAGACCAACTCCATTTCTTACTCTGATTTTTCCTATGTACCAAAGTTTAAAACTAGTAGTGTCTAACTCTTTAACCTTTTCTCCCACCAATTTAATTTCTTGAAGACACAAGATGTGTAATTCTCCTTTGAATCATAATATCCACCACCTTTATACATTCACTTGTTAAAGTATCAATATTTCAAGAACCAAACCAAATCTTGCTCTTTTGGGTTAACTTCTTTACCTACATCCATCCAAAATGATATGGAAACCATTGCTCATTTAACACTACACACTGAGTGCTGATATAGCGGCTCTAACTCATTTAACATTGCATTTAAGCCACACGGTGCATTACTTCTACATAACAACCTAGCCTTAGCACAAAAAGGTCTTTGATCCATGCTAAGATTTTACATTAGCTGTCCAAGGCCTAATGTAACATCCGGCCGTTTCTTTGGGATTGACGACTGTCTCCACAAACCAACATAAGCCATTTCGGTGTGTTTTGTTATCACTCACACACCTCCTTCCCAGGAGGTCACTCATCCCAGAATTACTCCAAGTCAATCACGCTTAACTGCAGAATTCTTAAGGGATAGACCACCGAAAAAGTAGATACACCTTGTTGGTATAGGTAGTACCTATTAATTCCTTTAATTTATCCTTAACTGTATAGTCCCATACCTATACAGTCTCTGGATCCCTCTGGTTTCGGTATGCATTTGATTCATTCATATGCCCCTCCCACTTAGAAACCTACCAAGAGCCGCTCTTTATCCGTGCCTCATCACTTTTTATCTCACACCTCATTTCTTGCAACGGCGATCACTCCCCGCTCTTATTAGCGTTCGGATGTCACATGCCTACCAGCTTCAGTATGGTTCGTCCTCAAACTATACCGTACTGAGAGGCCAGGCTCTGATACCAATTATAACATCTAGCTGCTTCTTTGGGATTGACGACTATCCCCACAAACCAATATTAGCCATTTTAGTATGTTTTATCCTCACTCACACACCTCCTTCCCAGGAGTTGACCCATCCCAGAATTGCGTCAAGTCAAGCACGCTTAACTGCAGAGTTCTTAAGGGATAGACTACCAAAAAGGTAAATGTATCTTGTTGGTATATGTAGTATCTATCAATTTCTTTAAGCTATCATTAACAGTATAGTTCCATACCTATACAGTCTTTGGAGTCCTCTCGTTCTGGTATGCATTCGATTTATTAATATGCCCCTCCCGCTTAGAAGTCTATCAGGAGTCGCTCCTTTTCCGTGCCTCATCACTTTTTATCTCACACCCAATTTCTTGCACCGGCGATCACTTCCCACCCTCATCAGCGTCCGGATGTCACACCTAACATAACCCTCCTCCTTTACCTAGGTTTGGGATCAGCTATGAAACTACATAAGCGGAGTTGCTTTTTCTTTATCACAAATAATAATAATAATAATTATTATTATTATAATTAAAAAATTCTAACCAATAACGCTATTTTATCTCAAACTACGTGAACTTTAATTCCTATTGCAGAATACATAGGCCCTAAGTTCTCATCTTGGGTCAAGTCCGCCTTTGTAAATAAATAAATTTTTTTCAATTTTGCCTCTTTATTTTCTAAATTTTCTTAATTTCTTTTTTTACATTGTTTTCTTAATTCTTTTAATTATTTCCTTAATTTCTTTCATTTCTACCTGTGTTGTTTAACATGTGAACAATTAAAGGATAACCAAAATATTTTTAAAAACCATATTAATTTGTACAATCAACCTAAGGTAACCGTTCTTAGGAATGAGTATCGTAGGATGCCTAATACCTTCCTACACATAACTGACTGTCAAACCTAATTTTATTTATGCAGACCATCCTTTCACTTTTTATTTGGTATTCAAAAAGTTTTCTTAAAATTTTGATGGTGATTTCTCCCAAATCGACTTCCTTCATAAAAGCCAATTTTTCTCTTTTTCTTTGTTTTCGCACCATTTGTGTTACATTTCAGGTGTGACACTAGGTATTAATGGTGCTTAGGTCAAGTAGAAGGACTCAAATCTTCTTAAGTAACACCTAGTTTTCATTGTTGGGAGAGGCAAAACAATTTCAGTAATTTTTACATCTTGAAATGATTAGTTTTTGGCAATCAGTTGAAGAATATTTTTGGTACTCACAACATTTAGGGTTTCATCCTTGTAGATGAAAAATTTTTTTAGGAGAGTTACGTCTAATTATTTGGCTCAACAATACTTAAATTTAATTCAATAATATCTGATACTAGATAATTATATATAAAAATAATAAAAATTTGGTGTTATTCATAGTTAGGAACTCAATCTAGGGTATTTTTGGACCACATATATATGTATGTGTGGGTGGGTTTGTTTAATTAAAAATTTTAGGATTTGAGAACTAATAAATATTATTTTTCATTTGCTTTATTAGCATGATGAGGTAGATCAGGTTATTATGTATGAAGAAATTTGATTTCGTGTGTGCATTTTTTTTAGATAAATTAACAAATTCACATAGATGTATTGATCATATGTGTGAATTTACTAAAAAATATAATGATTATTTATAAGATTTTTTTTAAAAAACTATTTCATTAAAAATAATATATATAATAATATTTTCTAAATCATTACTTTAAAATACATAATAAAACATTTACATTTTAGAGCTTCTATGGGTACTTAAGGAATCGGTCTATCAAGTATGATGATGATTCTGAAGTAGGTAGATCAATTTTATTTTTATAAAATAAATAAAAAGAATTTCACAAAACACAAAAAAAGAAAGTATATTTTCAAAAGCCAAAAATATCAAAAATATTTTTAGACATTTTAGAACATAAGAGTAAATAAAAATATTTTCAAAAAATTAAAATATTTTCAAGTTAAATAAAAATGAGAGTAAGTAGAAGAAAATTAAATTATCTTTTGCAAATTAAAACGCATCAACCCAAATTTCAAAAAATTATTTTGTTTGTAAAATGGTAAATTGTTTCCAATTACCTTTCCCTTATTACAAAATTATAAATTAAAAAACTATCAACTCATTAATATGTATTTTTATCTCTAACTATATGGACTTTAATCCGTAACTCAGGGTACGTAGACTCTAAACTCTAATTTTGAGCCAAGTCTACCCTTATAAATAAATAAATATTTTTTAATTTTATTTTCTTAATTTCTTTTTTATTTTGTTTTCTAAAGATTCTTTATTTCTTTAACTTTTTTCTTTTTCACTTTTTTTTATGCATGTGAATAATAAAAAAATAATTAAAATACTTTTAAAATCATATTAATTTATATAATTAACTTAAAATAATTATTTTTAAAAATTATTATTATAAAATAGCTAACACTTGCTCCACCCAAAATCAACTCTCATACCAACTCTTTTAATACATCGTCATTCTTCTCTTTTTTTTTCTTTTTAAATCAGTTTTTCAAAATTTTGATTTTGATTTTTATTAGAAAAGCCGATTTGTTTCTATCTTTTGTCCTTTTTCCGCGGGGCGTCCACATCGTTTTTTGAGATGGGACAGGGGCGATCAAATGTGGAGACTCTTGCTTTTGTTCTAGACAGGATGAGGAAGAAAATTAGTGGGTGGAAAAACTTCTTGTTATCTCAAGCTGGAAAAGAAACTCTCTTGAATGTCGTTGCCAATGCGATGCCAACTTACTCAATGTATTGTTTTCTTTATCCTAAGAAGACTTGCCAGGAGTTAGATCTATCATCTCCAATTTCTGCTGGGGCTCTAAAGGAGAGAAACGAAAAATTCAATGAAAATCGTGGAAAAGCTCACTGATCTTAAGAAAGATGGAGGACTTGGTTTTAGATGTTTTATGAATTTTAATCTGACTCTTCTTGCTAAATAGGGGTGGCGTATTCTCACTAATCCTGAGGATTAGTGGGTGTGAATTCTCAAAGCTGTCTATTTTCCAAATTGCACTTTCTTACAGGCGAAAAATGGTTCTTGAGCTTCATGGGCTTGGCACAGCCTTCTTGCTGGAAGATTTGTCCTTGAAGGAAACATTTGCTGGACTATTGGAAATGCCAAAGAGTTAAATTTTGGACAGATTCATGGATTCCTTCGAGTGCGGATTCCCGCATCTGTACGTTCTGATAGTGATATGGGAGATGATGATTGCTTGGTTGCTGATTTTATTAATAATAATCAGTGGGATATGGTTCAATTGCAAAGCAGGGTGCCAGCTTTTGCTATTGAGGAAATCTTGAGGATCCCAATTCCTTCGAGAGCCTGTGATTATCGTCTGATATGGTTGGGTAACAGAAATGGCATGTACACGGTGAAAAGTGGTTATGGGTGGCTTAGATCAAACAACAATGATGAATGTATGGCTCTGAGTTCTTCTACTCCTATTCCTCGGGATTTACGGAAACATCTTTGGAAGCTTAAAGTGCAACCAAAAGTGAGACATTTCCTTTGGCGTGCCTGCAATGAAGCCTTGCCTACAAAGATAAACTTTTGCAAAAGACGATGTAGTGAGGACCTAGGCTGTGCTCTATGCCATTGTCCAAATGAGACTACTAAACATTTAGTGCTTCTATGTGACTGGACGAAAGCTGTTTGGTTTGGTAGTGATTTTAGTCTTAGCATTAAATGAATACCATATAACCAGGTCTGATTTGTGGCCCTATGATTGCTTGAGGAGTAGTCACTTGTCTGACTTTAATAAGGCGTATTTGGCCAACATTTGTTGGTTTATATGGAAAGAGAGATGCAAATTTCATTTTGGGAATGTTAAATCAAGTCCAAACTGGGTTATTCAATCTGAAGAGTACATGTGATTTGTGGACGGCACAAGGCTGGTTTAAAGAGGAAAAAAATAATAGGAAGGCTCACCCTTCTAACATTATTTGGAGTCCACCTAATTAATGTTAATCTGGTTAAGGTTAATATTGATGGAGCCTTTGATTCTCACTATAAAAGGGGTGGAATTGGGATTGTTGTTCGTGACCACGCTGGTTCTCTCTTGCACAAATAGGCTATTCAGTGTGAGGCTTATTCCCCGATTCATTTTGAAGCTCTAGCTTTGAAGATGGCCCTCCTCAACGTTGCTGATTCCAACTTGGATAACATGGTGATTGAATTTGACTGCAAAACGCTGGTGGATGTTTTTATGGGTAAGATTCCTTGTCCTGAATGGGAATGGCTCACTTGCATGGAGGATATCTTTTTTCTTGCACAAAGATTTAATCATTTATCTGTGGTCTAGGTTAATCGCTCTTATAATTTGGTGGCAGATTGGCCTACTAAATTTTGCTGTAGGGGGGTGGATCCTTCGATCGAGACTTGAGTTTGTGCTTCCATTCTCTTTAATTAGTGTATTTACTTTCTTCAGGTATGGACTGCTGTAATCAGGGGAATGTTTCTCTTTAAGCCTTTTCCTACTTTGATGGAATAAAAGTTTCTTCGTTGATGACCCAAAAAACAAAGTTGATCAAAGAGAATTTTCCCGTGACTGAATAAAACTTTAGTTTAAATAATTTGAGTTTGGTGTGGGGAAGTATATTGGCAAGTATAGAAGTTATAGATTATTTTCATATTTTGATTAAATTGAACTTTTTAATTTAAATAGACAAATATAATATATATATATATATATAAAAGAATATATTGGGATGTACCCCACTGAAATAGCCTCCTCTGTGGTTTCCACATCAACCTCACATTCCATTTTTTTTTTCAACGTCTTCGAAAACCTGTGCTTGTTTTCCTGTCCAACAACGATACAACGTCGTTTTATATGTAGTTGAGACGTAGACATAATGCCTGTTTGGTTTTTAGTTAGTTAAAAATAAATTTTGGTAGAATTATTTTTGTAATATAATTATGATAAAAATTAGTTTTGTACTAATATGTTTATATTTGAATGATTTATTTGAAAATTAGTTTTGACAAAACTCATAATTTTCCTCTAAAATGAGCTTAAATTCTATTTCAGGATTAATTTAATTTTTTTGAAATAAAATTTAATTTGTATTTATTTAATTGAGATCAAAATATATTTGATATAACATTTTCTTTCAAGTCATGAACTATGAAAATTAAAATTTTGAAGAGACATTTTGATTAATAGATAGAAAAAATTTTATGAAAATTTTATTTTCCTAATTTTTTTATTTTTTATAATTTTTATTAATATATTTTTATTTAACTTTAAAATAAATATAAATAAATATGAAGAAGCAGAACGGAAAAAGGATGCATCCATCATCTTCTTCCGAAATGGGGTTTAACAACAGATATGATTCTTTAACAGAAAAGTAAAATTCAGTTAAATTTCATCAAATTTGATTTTAACCTCAAACCTAGACTTATGTAGTAAAGCCAAACACAGTCCAGAGACAAACCGGACATGTTACAATGCAGTTACGCGGTTGTTTCTCATTCTCAGAGGTGAATTTCAGCTTTCACCACTCCCCCTTTGTCTCTCGGAAATTAAGTTAAAATACTTCCTCACATTCTATTTATAAGAAATTTTTTTATTAATTATGTGAAATAAAAATTAAATATATTAGTAATTTAAATTAATATTAAATTAAGTAAAAATAATTTAAAAAAAACTTAAAATATGAAATAACTTAATTATTATTATTATTATTATTATTATTCCAAAACATTGAATAAATATATTGTCTGAATTATTTATTATTTCCATCACTTTCATTTATAAAGAAAAAAATTATTTTATGAATATTAAGATAAATAATTTTAGTTAGTTAAAATTATTTACTGTAGATACGGAATAATAATAATTTATTGGAAGAAGTTTGGAAAACAAAATCGTCCGGATCATTAGATGAAACCTACCCAATGTGATTTCTAGATATGTTTCAACACTAGAAGTTTGTGCGGCACTCACAACTTACAAGCAATTTCCTCTGAATAAAATAAAAAACAAATAGAAGCGAATTATTTGAGACAAATTTGTAAAATACATTAAGTTTGGGATAAATTTAAAGAATTTAACAAATATTTTAATATTTATTATATAATTAAAAATAACTTAAAAGTATAAGAACTGAAAAGCAGATCTTCTAAGAAACTTTGACCTCCATTATGCCGCCAATGTTGACCTAATGTCATGACCAAGTGGACCCCACTTCTATTTTCCACGTCCACATGTTTCCCCTCGAGGCAGTTCAGCTCACCCCAAATCTTCTACAGTTCTATTCTACTGTCAATATTAAAATATACTCCTTTTTGTTTATAATATTATTAGGGGTGTTTACAACCACTAATTGATAATTTATTTTTTTATCTATATTACTTTATTACTTATCTTATAATTTAAAAAAAATAGAATTTGATAATTAATAAATTTAAAGAATTTAACAAATATTTTAATATTTATTATATAATTAAAAATAACTTAAAAGTATAAGAACTGAAAAGCAGATCTTCTAAGAAACTTTGACCTCCATTATGCCGCCAATGTTGACCTAATGTCATGACCAAGTGGACCCCACTTCTATTTTCCACGTCCACATGTTTCCCCTCGAGGCAGTTCAGCTCACCCCAAATCTTCTACAGTTCTATTCTACTGTCAATATTAAAATATACTCCTTTTTGTTTATAATATTATTAGGGGTGTTTACAACCACTAATTGATAATTTATTTTTTTTATCTATATTACTTTATTACTTATCTTATAATTTAAAAAAAATAGAATTTGATAATTAATAAAAATAAAAATAAAATATTAGAATTTTTTTAAGAAATTTAAAATTTGTAACTAATTTTTTTATGAAAAATAAAATAATTAAAAATTATTTATAATATAAACTAGTGAATGTGCTTTATTCAGTCATTTTAAAATAAAATTAAAAATTAAAAAAAGGAAAAAGAAATAATTTTTGGCCTAGGAAACAAACAAAATTGTAATGAAATTCCCCAAATTTACTAAAATTAAGAACCTAGATCCCCGACTTTAAATCAAAAAATACCTGTGGACAAAAATGACCTTACATAGTCGAAAATGTACGTAGGTCAAAAATAGCCGAGATTTAGTCAGAAACTGTGTAAGTTTAATTGCATCGTTGGAAACAAAATGAATCGGTCTTTTTCAATTAAACTTGTGCGATTTTCAACTAAATATTCACTATTTCCAACTAGACCTCCATTATTTTCAACTTACATGCATTTTTTACTGACTAAGGGTATTTTCAAGCATCCACAGATATTTTCTTTTTCTTTTAAGTAGAGGACCTTGGTCGTTCTTATAAATTTCATAAATTTTAGCTATTTAGTTGCAATTAATCTTTTTCCTGTCCTCAAAATCAATTTTCCCTAGCTATCTTTTTTATCAAGTGATTTAAGATCAACCATATTCAGATTCTGAGCAGAATTATAGACACCCTCCCCTTTGTGCATGCATCCATTTTGAGCTAAGTCATCCATCTGACCCTTATATGAAGACTCCACATTGGCATCCAACTTCTTCATCACTACCTGACACGTCAGCCCGCAATTAACAAGGTAGTTATCAATAAGATATAACTACCTGAAACTGTTACCCTGTTCCTCCTTTATGTAAGAGTAGACCCCTATAAAGCCCATAATATCAACATAAGAAGCTTTCACTTGATGTATGAGTTGAAGCACTTGACTCGCTCTGTGAAGGCCCAAATTCTCCTCTCCTTAGCTACTCACTCCACAATTGGGCCCATTATTTTTTTGGAAGAAAAATATATTAAAAAATACCGAAGTGCGAAATATGCAAAACTAAGGTGAGAGCTAGCACAAGGCTAACATGCAAGAGAACTAATAGAACTAATAAGGTACCACTGAATGCAAGAGAACCAATTTAATTAAAGGCCTCAAGTTCAAGTTCTGAAAATGCAATCACATTAGAAACTCAGCAGAGCTTTGGTCTTCTATATATATATATATATATATTAATTGTGTGTGTCCTTTTGGTCTTCTATTTTGAGTTTTAGCTTGTTTTCACCTCCATAAAGTTCTTACAATAAAATATATCATCAAGACAAAATATGATTCTTCTAAAGCATACGCTGAGTGTTTTCCAAGTCAAGCACATTTTACATCATTTAGCGAAACTGAATAACGCATAGATAACCCAATAAACACTAAAAAAACTAAAGAAAAATGTGTTACGTGACGTCAATTTTCATCTGCTCAACACTTGCTGCATATGATCGGCCGGTTGGTTCAAAACCAATTAATGGGGATTAAAAAAACCAGGTGACCCGTAACTAACCCAATGACGATAATGTTGATACCATCCACAAAAAGCATTTTGACTCAAATCAGGGCAATCCTGTTTTCTTCCCCTTCCACACCATTCTACAATTTTGTTTATGTTGGCGACATTTACAAGGAAATCGTACAAATCACACAATTCCAAGACTCTCTCTATCAACCTTTCTAATTGATCGAGAAACTTAATTAATGGACTGAAAGAAAGTGGATATCAACTCTCAATTAATTAGAGCGAATTTTTTTTCACTAAATCAATGACATGATCCGAAAGGAGCATAGAAAGATGAACCTCGTTTTATCGTGGGATGAGTTCGCTGTTAGACATTTCATTCAAAGAGGATGGGTTGGGACTCACAGAAGATGGATTCAAAAGAGATTCTGCTGCCATAGTTTGACATGGATTTTCTCTTCTGTGCATGAAGAATGCGGGTTCCCTTGGAAATGGTAATTCAATGGAAAGGTTACTTAGATATGAAACAATTTGAGTCATTGTTGGCCTATCATCAGGGCTTTCCTGAACACATAATAATCCGATCTGCACACATTTCATCACTTCAGCTTGAGAAGATTCCAATAGAAATGGGTCCAATACTTGTAATGGTGTTCCGTCGTTCCATTGCTTCCAAGCCTGCCATATTTGTGCATTATATAAATATGAAAATATCATCAAGTAGACACAAGAATCAACTTGCAATTAATACTCACATAAGTCAAGAGGTGTGATTCGTAAGATCTAGCATTCCTTTTGCCATTAATTATTTCTAAAATTATAACTCCAAAACTAAATACATCTGATTTTTCTGAAAATTGTCCGTGCATTAAATATTCTGGAGACATATAACCACTAAAAAAACAATGTTAGTATAATATCATAAATATATAAAGAAACAAATATAAATATTGTGGATAAACAATAAAAAGGACAATTCTCAAATTAATATGCAGGATGAAGGAATATTCAGATAGAATATGGAAGGTCATTTTGTTTCTTATGCCGTTTAAGATGTAGCTCAAAAGAAGGACAGTTATAGAAATGAAATTAAATAGATACAATCCATTTGATTTCATTTTGTAGAAAATTTTCCATGCATTAAATATTATGGAGACATATAACCAACAAAGAAAGATAAATGTTAGTATAAAAATATAAACATAGAAATATAAATATTGTCAATAAATAAGAAAATAAAGGAAAATCCCTCAAGTTATCATGTAGAATGAAAGAATATTCTCCTAGTATATGGAATCTCATTTCATTTCTCTTGCTTGTATGTTTCAAATGGATCTCGATAGTAGGCATACAAATAGGCATTCAAAGAAGAGGGATTTAAGACTTACTATGTTCCAACAATTTTATCTGTATTTCCTTGGTCTTGATCAATACTAATCATTTTTGCCATACCGAAATCTGATATTTTTGGATTCATCTTGCTATCTAATAAAACATTACTAGGTTTAAGATCACGATGAATAATTTTTAAGCGAGAATGTTCATGTAGATAAAGAAGTCCTTGAGCAATCCCAACAATTATTTTGAAACGCTCAAACCAATTCAATAGTCTTCTTTTCTCAGAATCTACACAAAAAAAAAATAATGAGTCAAATAATGAAGAAAATAACTTATAATAAGATAAGTTGAATAAAAATTTACATAATATAACAAACCTAATCCAATTCTTTTAGACATGTTAGTGAACTCATGGAAGAATACTTTCAGATTAATGTAGGTCTGGATGGGCTAGGACTGGAGGAAAAGATGGGAAGAAAGAAAAGTATAAAATTCTCTCACATCACGGTGGTCTCCCTTCGCGCTACGAAGAGAGAGTTGAATTTCACTAGTGACATTTGAAGACAAAGAGCATTGGCACTATGATATCAATAACCACAGTTCCAACGCCATATCGCAAATTCTATTTTTAAATGACGTGAACTAGTCAATCGAAGAAGGAGAAAATAGAGGAGTAACGAAAAGCTCTGCTAGGGATTGAGAATTTCGGTTTAGAAGACTTGGTTTTTGAGATTTGAAGGCCTTAAATTTCTACGCATATTGATTCTTCCTCTCCTATCTCCTCTTATTGCGAGTTTTAGGTATGAATTTTGGGATTTAAGTTTGGATTGCTTTTTGAAGAAGCTTTCACTGATTAAAATGAGTATAAGTGTGTTATTGATGTGTTGTGTAGCATTCTCAAGACTTGGGTGAAGGATTTTAAGTGATTGTAAAATAGTTTTCTCAATTAACCTCTAATATTGGGGTTTCTCATAAAATCCAAATTGATTGGGGGTCATGGTATGTTTTAAGAGTTAATTTGATTATATTCATGAGTAGGTAAGTGGTTGGTTTCTTGGTCTCATTGGGTGTATACTTAACATGTTGATTTGAGTTCTACCAGAGCATGTGTTCTGTCTTGATTCTTGTATTTGGTATTTGTATAGGGTGCATGTATGTTGTAATGAGGTATATGAATTCCAAGAAGTTATTTGAAAGTGGCGAATTTATTGGTAAGTGGTTAAATTGTGTTATGGTGGATTGGGCCTTAGAGGCACTAAATGATGCCAGTTGATTCTATCGGTTTTATTTGGAAGCTTTGTTGAATGTTTGAAGTTAGATTGGTATGGAATGCTAATTAATTCTTATAGATAGTATTTCCTCTTGTATGTTATAGTTGGTGATTCTTTAGCCTATCGAGGTGTTATGGGTGTACGGCAAGTCGAGGAAACTAGGAAGTAATTTTAATTATTCTATATGTTTGGAAGTTTTCATATCATGATATGCTTCTTGAAACCCTCTTTCTTTGAAAAATATGATAAGTAAGTGAAAGATAGTCTATTTTGTATTCACATAGATATGCTTGTATGAATGTGAATATACGGACTTAACCTATGAATGCTATACTCTTAGTAATTGTATGTATGACAATGATGATAGAGATAATATTAATAGTGATAAAGATGGATCTGGCCACATATACATATATTAGATCATGTCATATGTTGATATACTCCTTGTTATTGTGCATCCTCATATGATGTTATGCTAGCATGATGATGATGGATGATGATGATAGTGATTGTGTATGACATTGACATGTTAGCATGGCCTTCAAGCATAATCACTACATTATACATATTGGGACATTATTGGTTGGGTGATGATGACTTATGATATGAAGATATCACATGGTATATCGATCCATTGGTGGGACAAGCAAGGCCTTATGTCCATGTGGTGAGGTGGATGTATATATATCCCTACCACTAAATCCTCTTCCTTTGGTCAGGAGAATCAGGTGGCATTAGATTCAAAAAGTACCTTCCCTAAATTACTATTAATTCAGGTGATCTAGGGAAGAGGAATTATGGCCTATGCGCTAGCAAAATGACTTTTGGTTAGGTTATGACTAGTGGTAATGAGCTTTGTAGTGCCCTAAAACTGGCCTTCACCATTTGTTAGAAGGGGGCTACTTATCAAAGTTACTTTATGATAATAACTAGCCCATGGTTCCTGCTGTGATCGATATGGGTTTTGTATATCATGTGCATGACATTTCTCATATTACATATTATATACTGCATAAGTGTAAGTATATGTATTTATATCTATTTATAGTACTATGTATTTGTCTTGTAATGCGTGTGTATAGGTGAAACCTTTTGTTTTTGTTGCCCCTAGCTACTGGGACATATGTTTTACCCCTCGATAACACCCCCTTTTTTAGGAGAAGATTTTAGTTCTAGCAAGATGATGACTGGGGTGGATTATCTTTTGGCTGGTGCACAGGATATTGAGTACTCATGATCAATATGGGCTTATCCAAGAACACATGCTATATGTTTGTTTAGTGTTGTGCTAAGTGTAGAGATATGACTGGATACCATGTGTGATGTGACTTTGTGTGTTCCATGGATGTCCCTGAGTTCTGGACTCTATTGTTCATTTCACTTCATCTTTGATCCTACGATTGTTGAGAATAGAACATATATAGACAAATATGTATTGGTTTGTAAGGCCATAACTTGATGGTTATCAGGGTTTCTTGAGTATATGTTCTTTTGAATGTTATTGAGAGTCCAGGGCCTAGGGCATTGATTGCCGATGTGTATCTTGATGAGTGAGAGTAATGTGTCAGGATATTTGTGAAGTTTGGTGTGTTTGGTGGAAAAATGGCATATTGCCAGATAGGTAAAATTGGGGTTTAAATGGGTCAAAACCTAAGATAATGGTTTTCTTAGGATGTCACCTCCTTGAACAATGTTTTTGTGTTATTCGTGATTTGCTAGAAAAGGTTTGGACCAAAAGTTCAGTGATTTGTGTTTGGGAAAAGTTAATGTCAAGTTTTGGTTTAAGAGTGATCATTTTAGTCACGGATGTTCAAAATCTCCATATAGAGGAGTTTTAAGACAAGGTTAGTGTCTATAGTTAGAGGAGGAGGAGAGTAACTTGTAGGTATTGGAATTATATGAATTAGAGGTCTGGTTAGAAAGATATGCGCATTCGAAGTTCCTCTAAAATTAAACTAGTTTTTCCTATTATTTGACAGCAGCAAATGGTGCCACGGCGCTACATTCCTAGGCCACTGCACCACAAGGGAGATTCATCTCCCTTGTTTTTCTTGTCATCCAACTATGGTTCAAAGTCCACTAATCATGCCTAACTCCTTTCCTAAGTCTCACATCTTTTTCTCTTATCGTTGGTATCCCTTTTCAATCATTTTTCCTTTATGGCTTGGCTCATGGTGTAGCAAGTCATGTCTTGATGCTGTTTTGTGGTTTTGAATATTAGGGTGTTACACATGACACTATCATTAGAGGTTTGGTTGAGTGTAAGAATTGAATACTCTATTCAATTCTCTATAAGCAAGGTTGTGGGTTCAACCATACTCAAATTTATTCCTATAATACTAAATACCAAATAGTTGTATAAGAAATTACATAACAATCAATTTCAATGAAAAAGTGGATAAGTTTAGAAGCTCTATACCGAATAAAAAGAAGTCAATGCTCTTGTTAGGCACATATTCATAAATAAGAATTTTCTCTTGTTCTTCCAAGCAAAATCCCAATAAGACCACTAGATTTTTGTGTTGAAGTTTGGCAATAAGCAAAATTTCATTCTTGAATTCTGACGTTCCTTGTATGGAACTTTTTGAGAGTCTCTTCACAGCAATTTCCCGTCCATCATGAAGAATGCCCTGAAACAGAATTCAAGGATACGTGATTTTTTTTCGGTCAATAAAGATATATAGAATTCATTCATCCAAAGGAAAATACAACCCATAGCACAACAATACATGAGATGATATATAAAATTAATCATTTGTTTGTTTAGCATATTACCTTGAATACTTCTCCAAATCCACCTTTGCCTATTCTGTTCTCATGAGAAAACTTACTTGTTGCAGCTTCAATTGTTGCCAGATTGAATTGCAAGGACTTAAGGTTTGAACTCTCGTCGCCAACTAGACCAATATGTGTGAAGATTCAATCATTAATACAAGTACACCAAAAATCGAAGTAAACATTCTTCTAAGCTTAAAAGTAAAAAAGTATATATATTTACAGTTTTCTCTCAGAATAGCTTGCTTGCTCTTCCTTATTTTTCTCCTAAGCAAATAGCAGCTCACACAAAAAAGCGTGACTGAGAAGATAATGGGGACAACAATCACTATAATAATCCGTGATCCATTATCACTTTTTCCTGAGTACATAACAAGAGCAAATATGTCGTCATACGTGCCATTAGGAGCATAAAATTATTCATCTCTAAGTACATAACTGCATAATTAAGAGGACCTAATCTTTTAGAGAACCAAATAAGAAAAATGGAGGATTGCTTGCCTCATGCATGTTACCTGAAGGTATAAGTGGAACGAGTGAAGATGACGGATGAACCTCTGGTGCAGTTGATACCTTGCTTACATTGTAAAATGGCTGTGTATCGTATCTAATGTTACATCCTGAGAGCAAAACCATTGCGCCTGGGCTTCCCGCACAACAATACCCAGACTTCCTTGAATCTTCATCACAACACTTTTGAAGCTGTTGGAATGCGGTTTCAAAGCACTCACTACATTCTGAAGCTGTCAAATCTGGCGTACACTGGCCTAATCCGTACACCTTCTGTGTGGCCGTGACTTGCACATCTTCGGTGGCAAATTTCTTATCAGACAAGGTTGAATTCGCAGTTTTTGCTGCCACATCTCTTAAAAGTACCCACAGTGTTTGATTGAAATGGCTCTGGTCAGAGATTTCTGTCTTGTTATCCGACCAAGAGACACTGTCAGGGAATAAGCTATCGAACTTGAAAGATTGGCTGGTATAACGCAACATGCACAGATCGTAGTAAATTGTGGAGTCGGTTCCGTTAGGGCAGAACCGTAATGTTTGTTCGGCTGCATGTGTGACACATTGTTGACATGATGAGGGATTGACATCCCCACGGCAAAGAAATTGCCCACTGATACACTACAAAAAAATGCTCATTTAGTTACGAATTTTAGATACAGATTAAAATCTGTCACTATTAGAGACAAAAATAGAGACGGATAACGAATTTTTTAAGCAAAATAACTTTCTTTCATATTAAAAATAATGGAAAAGTGTTAGAGACGGAGTTTGAGATGGGTATATATCGTTTCTAATAAAATCTGTCTCTAAATCCGTATCTAATAATATGATAGAGACAGACTTAGTAACAACTAATTTTTCATCGCTAAAATAAAAAAGTCCGTCTCTATATCCGTCTCTAAAAATATTCTATTATTTCTTGAAAATTCTTTAACATTTAGAGATGAATTTTGTCATGGATGTTTTTAATTTATTGTGATGGATAAAAATTTGTCACTAAACCTATCTCTAATTTTTTTTTGAAATGGATTTAGATACGTATTTTTTGTGAATGCAACAATAAATGTCTTGCCCTAAATTCGTCTCTAATATCTATTTAGAGATGAACTTAGAGACGCATTTGTAATGAACGCAGCAACGGGTGCTTTGTCTGTCTCTAAATTAGTCTCTAATTCACATTTAGAGATGGATTTAGATACGGATTTTTTTAAAAATTACTTCAATTTTATATAATATTATTTTTTAATATTGTAATATGTTAATTTAAATTTTGAGAGATATTTTCAAATTTTGGGTATTTTTTAAATATTATAATATATTAAATGGACCAAACTCATGAGTTAACTAATTTAAGTTAAGTGAATTGTATTTCTAATCATATTAAAAGACATTTCAAAAAGCGACCATAAATTAAACCACCAGAATCCTAAAACCTAATGTTTCTTTTATTTTTTTAGGAGCATGCTTGGTAGTTGATGGAAGAAGATCGAGAAATTGAGAATATAGGATGAGAATGAAAAATAAGAAATGAAGGAGAGATGAGATATATATAGAACTTTAAGATTAGAAATAGTAAAATAAAATTAAAGGAAGCGTTGAAGTTTTAAGAAATTTTAGACTAAAAGAGAACGTAAGTAATTTTATCATAGATGACATTTAATTGTCCTAGTAATTAACAAATATCTAGAATCAATTAATATTAAACAATATTTTTTATTTAATTAGTAATCCATATGTTGATAAATTTTTTATATTGGATATGTTTGTAAAATTGATTTCAAAAAAAAAAGTTTATCTTTAATAATATCATTCGGTTTAAAATATCAAAGTTGATTATCTTAATTTTATTAATTTATTTTACTTTGAATTAATACGTTAATTTTTAATTCTATTTCATGATAATAATTTCAAAAAATTGTGACAACAATAAATTTATTATAAACTTATTAATCCTATTTAATTAGTAATACATATGTTGATAAATTTTTTACATTGGATATGTTGGTAGAATTGATTTCAAAAAAAAATTTATCTTTAATAATATCATTCGGTTTAAAATATCTAAGTAGATTATCTTAATTTTATTAATTTATTTTACTTTGAATTAATAAGTTAATTTTTAATTCTATTTCATGATAATAATTTCAAAAAATTGTGACAATAATAAATTTATTATAAACTTATTAATCATTAATTCTTTTTAAATCAACCTTCTTTTGAGAATTTACATCTACATTTTAAAATTAAAGTTAAAAGTAATAATGATACTAAAAAATAAATCAAATCAAAATCAAATAAAATTTCAATCATTTTCCATTACGAATCCATAATTAAATTTATGGTGTAAATAATAAAAAGATATGTTCCTTTCTAAATTTAAAATGGATATATATAATACTTAACCAAGACTTTAGGTTAGATCATGGACTGATATAAAACTCGATCATATCTGGTTTCCTCCCACCTCTAATATATATTAAGCATATATATAATATAATTTATTAAATAATATAAAATATGATATATATATTATATGATATGACTATGCAAAAAATAACATAATAAAATATTAAAACGTATGGATCATAAACATAATATATATAATTATTTTTATTTACAAATAAAAATTAAATTTAAAAGTCGGCTAAAAAAATAATTTTTTCTTTCCAAAGAAAAACAAATATATTTATAGGAAAATTATTTAAGATCTAAACAAAATAATATAAATATTCATATAAATATAAATATATATATATATAAATAAAATATTTTATGATATTAATAATTGAATATAAAACATATGTGTATTTTTTAATAATATATTGACTTATAAATATATATGTTTATATATTAGTGTGTAGATAAATAATATATATTTAATATTACATATAGAGACTACAGAAACATTTCAGTTCAACTGGCAACATGATGACTATAAAGGTATTGGAAGTAAGAGGTCATGACTTCGAACCTGGGTGAGACACATTTGAAGCTATTAATATGATATGGCACTACAAATGACATACCAGTGATGTGGCATGGGCGGGCTGAAGTGGCTAATGATTATATTCTATTTTTATTATTTTATTTGATTATTTTTAATAATTTTGGTAACAAATTTTGACTGAGATTAGAGATGAATTTGTTTTATTTAGAGACGGAATAAATCCGTCTCTAAATAGAGACGGATGAGTTAATCCCTCTCTAATTATTTAGCGACGCCACTTTTAGAGACAACTTAAATGTTATCTCTAAATTCGTCTCTAATAGATTAGATACGGATTTTGAGTTATTTAGTGACAGATTTTGGCCATCTCTAAATACCTCTTTTTTTGTAGTGATAGAATCTGCGGTTCCCCAGCCCACGACTGTAGGGTAAAAGCCATTGTCTTTGGTGGCATTGGAGGTGAGATCGGAGAGGAGGGCTTTCAGATTAGCTTCATATGAACTCATGTTATGTTTGTTTGCAGGCTGGCAGTCCTGAAGGATGAAATCTATGGGCGGTTCAATGGCGAAGATAAATGCTAGCATGTCAAACAGGAAAAGAAGTATATACCGATTGATGCTAGCCATCATCGAGTGCAAAGTCCGATGATCAGCTCTGTAGTTGATAAAGAAACGGGATGGATATATGTGTGTGTGTTTGTGTGTACATTAAGAAACGGGATGGAAATGATGTCATGGTATGATATTATAAACTCAATTAATGTAACGACTATTCTTGAATGATGTGAAAGAAGATGAACCGTAGATTCGTGGGATTTGCATTTCGGTCAAGATTTGTTCAGTGTTTACTCATACTAAATCTCCTAATCGCGATCCTACTAATATTTCTTAAAGATTCAAGACAAAAGGAAAAGTCTTCTCTAAATTGTCAAAAGCGACCAATGCCTTTTAAATTTCATTTCACTTCAAGTTTAGAAGAGAATAAGACAGGGCGGTAGGTTTTATCTCTATCATCTGAGTTTGACAGAGCTATCAGATGAGACCCTATGCCATGCAAATTCTAGATATGTTCCCACGCAGGAAGTTAGAAGGTCGCTTGCCACTTACGAGAAATTTCCTCCACACTTGCATTTAAGTCAAGTCAATGATGATTTATCAAATAAAAACTCGTTTTTGGGTACAGAAAGTCATAAAGCTATCTTTTTCTCGCTGTCGTGATTTGATAATGATATCTGTTAAAAATAAGTTCCAACCAAGCCAACTTAGACTTGACATTGCATGCAAAGAAAGCGTGGCCAAGTTTGGCTTTGTGTTAAGCTGAGATCTGAGCCTGCTCACTCCCGTATACAAGTTTTATTTTTGTTAATTTAAGTTTTTTTTTAGGTGGACTGTATATATTGGATTTTTTTAAAACACATTGAGTTCAAATTTATTTAACTCAAGCTTTTTAAATGATATACCAGTAATTACTCAAGCATTTAAAACTTGACAATATTTAAAGCATATATAACTTGATGGTCATTAATTGATATGTTTTTCAATAAAGCATTATATGCCAACGATATGAATTAAATTTCAATTTCTGCGTGAATAAGTTCATAAACTTTAAATTATGTGATTGGCAAAAAAAAAAACACTTTAAATTATGTGTAAATAGCCTTCTTATGTGTTACAGTCGATTAGTCATAATAACATATTAACGGCTAAAAAAGGGGGAAAAAAACTACCTTCACATGATTTCAAATTTAAAAGAGAATTTACGCAGTTTGGTTAAATTTTGATAAAATAACTTTAGTCACAAAACTTATACAACAACTATTTAAAAACATTTTAACCCAGTTTTGTCATTTTTAAATGGTGGATAATCCGAGGTAATATGCGAACTAACGACGTATCATCAAATTCAAGACACTTGAATTTGACCACTTTTTTCCACAGCGCGATTGATGGAAGCTGCTAAAGGATTAAGTACTCCCACATTTAGTTCAACGAAATTTTAATAAAATCACACGATTAAAAATTAAAATTAAAGTTAGTTAAATATATTAATTATTTTTCAAAAGTCACTTTTTTTAAAAAAAAATAAGGCATCGGTTCCCAATTTAATTAGTTGAACCGGCCAGTCTGATTCGATTTTGACAACAATAACAAAAATTTGATGGACCTCCTTAGTCCAAAATTTATGAGATAAATAAAGTTTAATTAGTGTTTTTAAATTTTTTTAATAATAATCTTTATTAAGAATTACTTTCATTAATTACATGATAAAAATTTTAAATATTAAATGGTGGTTTTTTTTTAAATTATTTTAAATTTCTTTTAAATTTAATTATTCTACTGTTTTTAATTATATTTCTTAATTTATTTAAATTAATTATTTGGCCCTTATATTTAGGAATGGGTGGAAAGGTCATGCCGCCAATCTTGACGTAGATATATAGTTGAAAGTTATGGCATAAGAATTTCATAACCAAGTCGACCCCACTTGTAGATGCATTCCAACCTTCATTTGCATGTCAAGTTGCAACCAAGCAAAGCCTCAGTGCAGTTTCAACACATGAATTATCCGCCCCTTGTCTTCAACAAGTGAATTGTTATGGATTTTCGTTCCACAACAACTATTCTGGCAAGCCAATGTTGAACTTAGAAACTTCGTCCGACAATGTCTTCATCATAGAGCGAATTATTTATTGAATATTTGAAGTATTAATAATTTGAAAATTAATGCTACTTAAATTTAGATAAATAAGTTTTTTAAAAAAAAATTGAAACCTAAATCAATCTTTTTTTCTGGTTGGAAAATAAAGGCATTTTCACATGCCATTACATGACTCTAAATTTGATAGTAGCAATAATTCTAGAGCATTTCAAAATTAAACCCCAAGTCATGTTATAATCATTATTACAATTAATTGAAGTTAGCAAAACCAATAATCAAAAGAATTAAGTGAATATTAAACCTGAATAACTGATAAAACAAATAAAGTTGTGATCCAACCAAGGAGAAGAACGCTCAAGAATCAGGGTTCATACATTGGAGTAGCTAATTTAAAATCTGAACAGTTTTGACTCTAATAATTATAATGGCAGTTATTATGAAATCTAATACTTCCTCTATTCCCTATTAGAAGTCAATTTTAAACATTTTATAAATATTAAGAAAAATAATTAAAATTCTTAAACTTTACAAAATTTACCATAACTTTCCACTATTACCCTTATTAAATTATACTCATCTTGATTATTTTTTTCTTAATTTCTTTATATTATAATTATTTAATGAGGGGTAAATATAAAAATAAATATTGAATACTTACAAAATAACTTATATTTTATATATTTAAATTCTTATAAAATGTAACTTATAATAAGTAGCTGGAGTTGATTGTATCTAAATTAATCTGCTGCTTAATTTTCAAGCCAATCATATCCATTGAGCTATAACTCTATGACGTAACACACTTGAGTCTAAGTCTAGCCTAGGTTGACTATGTATATCTTCCTAGTTCCGAATGTGTGCTTCTCCTGTTGGTCCTTCATTCACAACCTTAACAACAAATTATAGATGGCCAGTCATATGTATAATCAAGAAAAATCACAAGGAATATAAAATATACATGGGAGTTCAAATTATATGAAAATAAATCAAACTTAGAGTCGTCAACACACAAATTAATTCAAATTAGTTTTTCCACATACCTCTAGCTTGGGGATTTAGTGCAACTTATATATATATATATATATGTATATAATAAACAATGAAAGTATAGTTTTACAATCCCAAAACTTCAAATCAAAGGAAAGGAAAAGAAAAACTATGGATTGATTTGCGGAGATGGTGTCTTGGGTCGTTCTCTTCCTGATTCGCCTTCTCTCTTAGCCTCCTCCATGATATTCCTAATGAAAATAGCCCAATAATGTCCTAGTGTAAGTTCTAGCCTGCTGTTAAAGCAATAATCCTCCGTCAAATACTCATGTTTCCTTATTTAAAAATGTTGCATCTAGATCAAATTGCATCAAAATCTAACTTTCTTTTTTTGGTCCTACAAATAAATATGGAAGGAAAAATATATAAAATCAACTAAATATTCATATAAATTATAACCTCAATATTTTATCCATTTGAGTATATAAAATAGCTTTATCGAGATCTTTTGATCCCTTAGTGAATCTGCTTGACTCAACTTGAAAATATGAATCCTGGAAATGGAGGACATAATTAGAAGAAAACATTTTAGAATTTGGATGCATGGATATAAATTGAGGCAGATCTGAAAGTTCAGATCTCGTCCTAAGTTTTTCCAAACACAGATTTTGTGAAGGGAAAAAAACAAGTTGAAACCCATGAAGTAAAATATTTCCCAAGAAAGACCTTATTTAAATTTTTTTTATTAGTATAGACTGAATTTTCAACTTACATAAACTAAATTTTTAAATACTTATTCTATTTTATAAATATTTTCTTGGGTAGGTACTCAATTGTCTTTCTCCCAATTTGCTAAATCACAAATGAAAAACAATGATCTAGTGTCCCATCAAGAGTATGGCAGAAAATAGATTTGGTACGTACTATAACATTTAAGTGACTTGAGACTAGAGTCACACCCACCGTATACCGCTACTAATTAACTGCTAGGAGCTCACTATTGGACATTTCATTCGAGGATTGTGGTCTACAATTCTGAATTTCCCTAGCATGTGTGAGGTATGCAGGATCTCGAGGAATTGGTAATTCAACTGAAAGATTACTAAGATATGAAACAATTTGTGTCATTGTTGGCCTGTCATCTGGATTTTCTTGAACACATAATAATCCAATCTGTGCACATTTTTTGACTTCAGTTTCAGAATGAGATCCTATTAGACATGGATCCAATATTTCTAATGGTGTTTCTTCATTCCATTGTTTCCAAGCCTGCAATAATTTGTTACGGAAAGATATAATCAAATCAACGCTCTTCTTTCCCTTGAGATATTCACAAACCATATATAGTAGATGCATATATGGGTTGTAAATGAAACAAAAACTACTTTATTTGAATACTCACATGACTTAAGAGGTGTGATTCTTGAGAGTTTGATGTCCTCTTGCCACTAATTATTTCTAAGATTATAACACCAAAACTATAAACATCTAATTTTTCTGAAAATTGACCACACCTTACATACTCTGGAGCCATATATCCGCTGCAAAAAAAAAAATAAATAAAACATTATGCCTAGTAGAAAAGTAAAACCCTTCAAGCAATATAGAGTGAAAGGATAGTGTCAATTCTAAACTCTTTTCTCATGCAATAATGGAAATGAGGAGTCAAGACTTACAATGTCCCAACAATTTTGTTAGTATTTCTTGTGTCTTCATCTACATCAATCATTCTTGCAACACCAAAATATGATATTTTTGGATTCATGTTATCATCTAACAGAATATTACTTAATTTGAGATCACGATGAATAATTTTGAGTCGAGAATGCTCATGTAAATAAAGAAGTCCTTTGGCAATTCCTTTTATAATTTGGAAACGCTCAAACCAATTTAGTAATCTTCGCTTCTCTGAATCTACAATATTAATTCAAACAAGAAACATGTGAATTTATTCAATAAGAAATTAGTTGTAATATAAATCCGTCAAAAGCATGCGTATATATACGACTCAAACTAAAATGTTCACGTAAGATTAGAAGATCTTACCAAATAAAAAGGAATCAATACTTTTGTTAGCCACATATTCATAGATAAGAATTTTTTCTTGTTTTTCCAAACAAAATCCTAATAAGGTCACAAGATTTCTGTGTTGAAGTTTAGCTATCAGTAAAACTTCGTTTTTAAATTCTGATAATCCTTGTCCAGAATCTTTCGAAAGTCTTTTTACGGCAACTTCATGTCCATTCGGCAGAATACCCTGAAAACAATTTAGTGATTATATAATAAATACACAAATAAAGTATTTTTATAGACTTTTAGTATATTAATTAAAAATGAAGCACCTTGTAAACTTCTCCAAATCCACCTTTGCCTATTATATTAGTATGTGCGAAATTATTTGTTGCAGCTTCAATTGTACCTAAATTAAATTGCAAGTACTCGAGCTCAGAACTTTCTTCTCCGACTGCATAAATATAAGAATTTTCAATATAAGTCAGAATGTTATAAAATTAGACAACTTTTTAAGCTTAAAAGTAAACGAATGTGCATATTACAATTTTCTCTGAAAACAGACTTGCCGTTCTTCCTTGTTTTTCTCCAAAGCATATAGCAGCCCAAAGAAAAGAGCACGAATGAAATGACAATGGGGACAACAGTTATGATAGCAGTCCGCGATCTGTTGTCTGCTTTCTCTGAGTACAAAATTACAAGCAAACGTGTCATTTACGAGACATTAAAAGCTCACGATGGTTTCATGGGTATTACTATACTGGAGAAAAGAATGTATGTGTGTGAATAAATTTTTTTTAAATATTTACAAGAATTTAATGAATAATTAAATTATTTTAATGCCAAATGATAATTATTAATGCATGAAAATATTCCTTTGTCTAATATTAAATTTAAATTGAAAATAGATTTTCTTGAGAAAAAGTATGATCTCCAAAATTTCATTACACTGGTCCAACCGACTTTATATATGTATGAATTGAAGTGAAAAAGAAAAAAGAAAAAAAAAAAGCTAAGACACCAACCGTTAGAAGACTGCTGATAAAACTGATACACTTCATAGCGAACGATGCAACTAGGGAACATCACACGTTCTCCAATCGTACCTCCGCAGCACGACGTCGTAATCTCCGCTATTGCGTGCCTCACACACAGCTTGCAGTCGCCAGCGCCTAAGTCCAGCGTGCACTGAGCCAGGCCATACAGTGTCATGTTGCCAGATACGTCGCGATGCTGAACAACGAACTTGGAATCGGATCTCACAAGAGCCTGAGCTGCTCCATCTATCAGATCATTCAAAATAAATTGCAAAGTATCGTAAAAACGATGACTGTATAAAAGCTGAGTGTTCATTAATGTATTTTTGAGCTGCCACCTAGGCCACTCTTCCATGGAAGAGAAGATAAGCCTATATGAATATCTCAACAAGCACTCGTCGTACCAAATGACGACTTCTTTCGCTAAGGGACACGAAAATTTTATCATTTGGGTCGCAAAGTTCACGCACTCTCTGCACAGTGAATACTGAACGTCGCCGCAGCACATTAAGAGGCCGTAAAGGGTATTTTCCCCGCCGCAGCCAGGGGTGGCGTTGTAGAATCTGAAGCCGTCGGAGGCCTTGGAGGAGAGGAACGAGAGGAGGGTCTTGAGGTTGGTTTGGAAGGCGCGGTTAGGAGTGAAACTGATGTTGGATGTGCAGTTGACATGGTTGAATTTAGAGGCAGCTGACTGGGTGGCGCTAAGGAAGATGAAGATGAAGTTGAGAAATAAGAAGATGATATTGACCATTGCGTTTGGTGAAGATAGAAGTATTTCCAGGGGAAGTTAATGAGTGGTAAGATTGGAATCCGATCGCCTCCTGTCATCTTATATAGTGTCAGCGTCGACGTTCCAGATTGACGTGAATCACGTGCGCCATTCCTCACTCAAGTCCTTTGACTCCGTTCTCCATCTCCAGCAGCCACTACACTCCCAAGGTTCACCAACTCACGCAACTCCTCTAGAACATGAGTCTAATTGGTTCAAAAAGAATAATAATAATATGACAAAGAAGATCATGACACACTTTATAAAATGTTACGTTTTTAAAACGTGTTATCTTGGATTTCACCCTATGTATTAAAGAGGTCTCGATGATAGAAGTAAAACCCACCTTATTGATCTCTACATCTTAAAGGGCTGACAGTTAAAATCCTTACTGCTTAAAAAAAAAAACAGTTTGAATTATTTTTTTTAGAAAGAAAACGAGTAAGAAACTGAGTTATTTGATGCTGGGACGGAAATCGGATTGAAGTTGTGGGGGCCAAGTTTGTAAAAATTAATTTACATATATGACATCATTAATTTTTTACTTTTACTATTGATCATAATTAGGTTAATGATAAATTATGTATAAACATATAATATTTAAAAGGAATTTAAAAATATATTCAAAGTGAAACCTTATATCTAATAAACTAATTTCAAGAAAAATTATGAAGAATAAGATATTTATGTATATATATACATAAGTGTATATATACACACAAGTATAATTCTCCATGCGTAGCGTCTTCTGAGGTAGGTTGGGAGGGGCAAAAATCAGTGAACTACTCCTCCGAGCTTGTGTAGAGAGGAAGTAGTATATGGTAAGAGATCACAAGGGATGGAAGGGCTCTGTGGCATAACCTCGGTCCGCACTGATTTGATGTGATTTCTGGAAACAACGGAAAAAGTGGATCTGTTCCGGGAATGAGAGGAGTGGTGTTGAATCGAGGGATGTATTTGGCTCCACTGTGTCCTCTTGTGTCAGTGTCCTTACCAAATCTGAGATACGTTGGGAAATTATGTCGTCTTAGCAAGGTTCATGCAACCAAATTTGAAATATTCCAGACTTTGAGTGAGGAAATTGTTTCATTAAGTGGGTCAAGAGGATCTCACCCATCCTATTAATCTTTCGGACCAAAATGTCTTCTTCAGAAAATTCGAGGATTACTTTCAAGAGATCTGAATCCAAACAAAATCTAGAGTGAGATACGTCAAGATATCACGCGTACCAGATAATCTGTATGCTACCAATTTCGGATGCAGGATCGGTGCACTTTCCTTGAGTGTGCCATTGAACCATGACTCAGTTTTTCTTTTTTCCTTTTTCTTTTTTTTTTCCTCCTTTGTTTTTTATGCAAACCTTGACTCAGCCCTTTACATAAAGAAAAAGCATTTTTTTCTCTTTTTATTGTTTTAAGTAATTAAAAAATCATTTTTTATATAATTAAATTATATTATTGAAACAACAACATTCATTACAAAGGAAAAAAAATTCAGACTTTAAAATATAAATTTAAATATAAATCAAATATAATATCTAGGAAGATATAACATGTGTATGATCATTTTTAAAATAACTACTAGAGTTTATTTGGTTTTTAATTTGTAAACTTAAATTATAATAAAATGAAATTTACTAAAATAAAATTTAAATAAAAATAAGTTTGTTGCAACATGATTTATATTTAGGTGTTTTTATTGTAAAAGTAAATTTGATAAAATAATTGTGATACAATTTACAAATTGAAAAATAACTTCTTTGATTTATTAGCTAAAAATATGTTTAAAGATAAAAATAAGTTTATAAAATAATCTTTTAAAAATTGCCAAATATAAAATTATGAAAAAGTAATTTACAAAACCAATGTTTATGTAGGCAAATGATAAACCAAACAAGCACTATAATTATAGGGTCATTATTCAAGAAACAGTTGAAATTAAGCACTTACAAAGCACTGAATTACAGGCCGTGTACCACTTAATCAAGGTATATCTTATTTGTTTTGCTTAGATTTAATTAATTAGATTGTGTATTTTTTTACTATTTCCGTTCTTATATATATTTTTTAAATTTAAATGATAGTAAAGGTTGATAGTTAAACATTAGTTTTTTTTTAACCTTTTTTTTAAATTACCTTTATTTAATATTTTTCTCTTTCTCTTTGAGATATATTAAATAGAGGCATTTTTTTAAAATATATAATGAATGCTACCTCATAAATTGTAAATAATTCTATATTTAGAATCAAGATAAAAAACTCTCATTTTAACTCTTATTTTTAATTTGTAATTAAAAAGTGTTATATTAAAGATAAGATGGCGTATTATTTATTAGTAATCAACCGTGCACTTTTATTTATTTATTTTTTTGCCAATAACGGTGCACTTTTATTTCAGATTCCATGCACCACAAATTAAATTCTGGTTATACTAATATGCTTCTTATTCTGTTTATTTGGTCAATTGAGAAGCGAGAATCTGATCATATAAGCCTTTTAAGTGCTTGTTTGGTTTTCCTTTTTGGAAATCAAACTGTACTTTCTAATCATTATTTTCTTCTGTTTCATCCAAACAGCTTTTCAGTAAACTTCTTTATTTTTTTCCAAACTTCATTTTTGTAAACTGTGGTTATTCTAAAAGTACTTTTACAAAAAGGTAAATCAAACGGGCACTAAGTGTTAAAAACGAAGTTGGCTGTTTTAGAATTTGCGCCCGTTGATTTGCACTAATTTAGGACCATGCGAGGCCATCAGAAGAATAAAGGAAGGTCCAAACAAATATGATATTCTTTATTCGTCCGGACTGGAAATCAAGTTTACTTTTAATGAATATACAATATTAATAATAATAGTTACTAAATGTTATCAAGATCAGACTTTGACATAATGTGATACTAATCTAAGGTTTAATAATTTAATTGATGTTGAATGGTTGTGATTAAAATAATATATTTTAAATAATATATAAAAAATATAATAAATTTAGACAATTTTCAAGACTTTTTTTTTAATTTTTTCATAATTAAAATTTCTAATGTAAATAAAAAATGAATTAAAACTATATATTAAAAATAATAAGTATGAAATAAAATAAATTAAAAATAAGCATAATTGTTATCTTTTATTCCAAAATTCAACCATCAATAATTTTACAAAATGAGCAATGATTTTAATTTTAATTTTATGTGTGATAAATTTTAAATATTAAAGTAAATTATTAAATTATTTTTTTGTTTTTATTAAATTAATTTTTATTAAAAAACGAGGTTAGCTTTTTTAGAATTTGCGCCTTTTGATTTGCAATAATTTAAGACCATCTGAGGCCATTAGAAGAATAAAGGACGGTCCAATGAAATATCATACTCCATCCATTCAAAAATATAAATAAAAGTACTCCTTAGCAAAGTGCCCACAAATAAAAAAATAGAGTTAAATTATTTAAATTTATTAAAAATTTATATTATTTTTAATATTATCTTTAGCAAATATAATTTTTAAAATAATTTTTTCAATAAGTTAATTAATGACAAAAATAAATTAGAAAAAATTATTAATATTTTTAACTTTATCTAAAAAAGAATTATATTTTAGTCCAAAAAAATATTTTAAAAAAAACTTATATTTTGAATTAAAAGGAGTATTCTTTATTTCTCCTAACTAGAAATCAAGTTTTTTTTAAATGAACATACAATATTAATAGTAGTTGTTAAATATTGGGTGAGCTAATGATTTGAAGTTCAATAGTTCAATACGTAGCAATAGTAATTAAAATCATATATTTTAAATAATAATAAAAAATAAAAAACTTAGACTATTTTCAAGACTTTTTTAATTTTTTCATAATTAAAATTTCTAATATAAATAAGAAATGAATTAAAGTTATAGATTAAAAATAATAAGTATGAAATAAAATAAATTAAAACTAAACATATTATCTTTTATTCCACATTTCAACCATTAATAATTTTATAAAATGAGCAATGATTTTAATTTTTATTTTATCTATAATAAATTTTAAATATTAAAGTAAATTATTGAATTATTTTTTATGTTTTTATTAAATTAATTTTAATAAAAATATCAAAATTTATGATCTTTTAATTTGTTTTTTGAGTAAAAACTAAAAAAAATTGAAAGATAATAAATCTTAAATCCTCTCTATTTAATTTTTTTCAAACAAATTAAATCCTATCCTTTTGTTTTAAAAAAACCAAAATCCTATCAAATAGATTTCACCTTCTCCGAAGTCCGAAGCAAAATGTAAATGCTGAAGAATAGTACACCTCTGTGAGCCTATGCACCTATATTACCAAATGAATGGGTTTTGGGGTAGACAACTTCCAAAAAGGTGTAGGCGCTCATAAATTTTTATATAATAAATGACATTAATTTTGATTTCATTTGAGTTTGTTTCCCATCAACACCTTTGCATTCTCCGAAAAAATGTTACTGTATCTCCCTCTCCCAAACTCTCACCCCTCATCTCTATAGTTATTCAGGCGGCCAAGACTTTTGTCTCTTCGTTCTTCAAACTCATACTATCAGTCTTTTTCTTCCGGGCAGCAGCCTCTTTCATCCATTACCTTCTCCGATTTGCAACATGCGTGGGCTTAAACCTCACATCATCTCCCCATCTTTTTCAACCTTACTGGCGACGTCTATGGCTCCATCTATTATAAACAGGAGCACAAAATGGATTTAAATATGAGATCCAAACGACAGAATTTGTGTAGATCTCCGTCACTCAAAAGCTACGGGACTTAACCCGGGGGTGTGGTTGAGTGGAAGGGACTCATCCACCCTTAACTAAATGTCAGGAGTTCGAATCCTGGCTTTGGGTATGGAGCAGCCTTAAATCTCCGGGCCAGCTGTCCCACCCTTTGAGATACCTACAAGTCAGCGAGTGGATTAGTCACCGTGTTCGACGGTGGATACCCTGGTTTCGACCAAAAAAAAAAGCTACGGGACTTTATTCACCGGCTGCAAGTTCCCTTCCTCATTTTTTCCTGTACATCTTTTCTTCCTCATTTTCCTTCTTCTTTGCTTCATCTTTCTCCTCCTCATTTTTTCTCCGGCGCCATGTCTGCTGATTTTGAGCTTTATTTTGAACCGGTCAACCGCCGGTTTATGTAGTTTCCACAAGTTTAAAGCTGGTTTTGCCTGTTTACCACCGATTCGTTCAACCTCCGGTTTGTGCTTATGTCTGGACCGGTCATGCGGCCAATTCGCCAGTTTTCTGGCTGGCTGGTGCGGTTCAGTTTTGATATCAATTGTTATTGAAGTGTATGATAGCAGAGAATGATGATAGAGTGAGATGAATAGAAATAAAAGAAAAGGGACTTAAATTAACCAAGAAGTACAAGTATTTTAATGACTAATTAATTGAGTCTAATTAACCAAGTTTTTTTTCTTTGGCCATCTAACTAACCAAGCTTCATTGCAAAATAAAAACCGAGCGCTCTTGGCGGCGGTCAATTAAGTGGCATTTAGTTTTGATCTGAAACTTGTGAAATTGCTATTAGTAAAAGCTTTAATCAAAATATCTGCTACCTGCTCTTGAACTGGAACATGAATTACCTTAATTAATTTCCTTGTTAATCACCTTCTCATGAACAAAATACAAGTCCAACTCAACATACTTTGTTCTTCAGTGTAGAACAAGATTTGCAGATAATAACACTGTGCTTACCTATCACAATGTATGATTGGTATTAGATACTCTTTCCGGTCCTATATCTAGGATCTTTTGTCTTGATTCTAAATATAAAACCCTTTAGAATATATGAGATAGTATTTATTATAAATTTTTAAAAAATGTCTCTATTTAATATATCCAAAGATAAAGATAAAGAGATTAAATAAGAATAGTTTTAAAAAAATATTAAAATTTTTGGAAAAATCAAAGTAGTTAATTAGTTTTAATTCTAATTCTTAGTCCATGTAATTCGGTTAAAAGAGTTTTACATTAAGAACCAGGGTGATTACTTTCTTAAGAATGGTGGTTAGCGGAGGGAGGAAAGAAAGAAAAGTTAAGGGCGTTGCCGACATTTTTTCAAATTTGTTTTTGCATACGGACCCAAGGATTTCTTAGTAGTTTTCAAAATCTTATGGATTTGGGTGTAAAATATCTTTATTTCTTGGTCCTTTTGTGTGAATGTTCCTAATAAGTTTGACGTTGAGGCATGTGACTGGAATTTACTCAGACATCTGTTAAGATGTTTTTCAATTATAAATGGGCTGAACCTTGCTTATATTTCAGCATATGTGTTTTGCGATATGTCTATTATATTTTGTACGAACTAGGCTTTGTTTTTGGTAGAATGAATAGGCTCTTCTGTTGCAACTGGATTATTAATTCAATTTGGGTTAGCAATCTAGTTAGTATTTCACCTTATGGTTAATATAAAACAATTTTAACCGAATCACACGAATTTAGAATTGAAATTAAAACTAATTAATTACTTCGATTTCCCATAAAATTTTAATATTTTTTTAAAATTACCTTTATTTAATTTTTTTTTTCTCTTTGAATACATTAAATAAGGGTATTTTTTGAAAATATATAATAAATACTACCTCGTATATTGTAAATGGTCTTATATTTAGGATCAAGATAAAAGATCCTATATATAGAACTGGAAGGAGTATCTTTTTTTGAAAAGAAAAATTTTGGCTTTCTAATATAAAAGGATTATTAATCCTATCAAGACTAGGGATCCATTTTAGTTTGAACCATTTCAACCCATTAGCTATCAGGGTTTATTTAATTTCCTTGTAAATAGGTACATCAACAATATTGTTCTCGGAAATGTAAAAGGTCACCAATGGATAGTGAATTTTTAGTGAGTTGTTTTCCCTTAATTTTTCCAAGAACAGTAATCAAACTTATTAAAGATATAAATTTTGGTGGCATTACCATAAGGTTATAGTTCTGGAAGCTTGTTTCAAGAGTTTTACTATTCTTTAAAATTGATTTTCTAGCTTTCTAGGGCTATAATTCAATCTTGCATGGGTTTGAATTGCATTCGTTGTCCGAGAGTACACATCAATATTATATATATACCTACACAGTTTTTTATAAGGTGGGTCATATTTTTTCCAGAATTGTTTTAAATTAATGTTTAAGGAGAGTATTTCCTGTAATTTCTTTATTTATAGGTAGTTTGCCACTTACAAAAGCTTATAATTTTTTCGGTATTAATTTTAAGTTGTATTCTTGATGTTGTCTTATGAGTTATGATACAGGTATATGTGCCTGATTAATTAGCATGTAATCAATCATGTATCCTTTCTTTATGTATAAAAATTTAAGTGAATCAGGCCTTAAAAAGTTCACCAATTACTATAATTAAAAGATTGTCAATTCATGACCAAATTTGTGCAAAATTCATCGCAAAATTTTTGCCACGGATTTTAATTACGGCGGAAAATTTCAGAGATCCATCATAAATCTATTGTAAAAATTTTGCAACTTCCTAACTTGGAGGGACCAAATATTTGCAAAATCATAGTCTATCACAAATTTCTCTAATTCCATCACAAATTTTGAATGCATAGTCAATATAGTCTTTACAGCTCAAATCGCAGTTATAAAAGTACTTATATATCATCCTCTTACAAAGTTTTTACATCAGCAAGAAGATTAAAACCATTGTCCTGCGAAACATAGCCGTGTTTTATTGACCGTACCAATCATCCTTGGTACTATAATGCAATGTATATAATTACATGAATGGATAACTTATAAGAGGAGTAGTAGTCGCCATAGTTAAATTTCCCTTGGCTAATTCCCCTTCCTTAAATTTGAATAGTTAGTTAGCTATATACCAAAGTTTAATTTCTAAAATGTTTGAAAGTTGAGTAAATTAACATAATCATTTCGAAAGAAAAAATCAACCTTATGTTGTTGTGCAAAGAATTTACTCCCTAGATATTTCAATATCACCGGGAAAGATGTTTATTAGTTGATTGATGACCATATCGGTTACAATTTTCTGCTGGAAATAATGTTGGTTGCATCTTAGGATACAAAATATATCAAAGCACGATACTAACACTACAAAAAAATAGACTTTCAGCGACGACTTTCGGCAGCGACAAAAAAAAATCGTCGCTGAAAGTATGCTTTCGGCAACGACAAAAGAAGTCGTCGCTGAAAGTGTGACTTTCGGCGACGACAAAAAAAGTCGTCGCCGAAAGTGTGACTTTCAGCGACGACAAGAAAAGTCGTCATCGAAAGTCACACTTTCAGCGACGACAAAGAAACGTCGTCGCTGAAAGTATTCTTTCGGCGACGACTTTTTTGTCGTCGCTGAAAGTGTGACTTTCGGCGACGAAAAAAAAAGTCGTCGCCGAAAGAATACTTTCAGCGACGACTTTTTTTTGTCGTCGCTGAAAGTCATACGTTCAGCAGCGACTATGTCGCTGCCAAAACTAATTTTTTGAATTTTGTATTATTTTTACTTTAAAAATTAATAAATACCATATTCAAATAATAATTGTATTATGTTCATATAATTTTATAATAAAAAATAATATATTCTACATATATTTTGTATTATAAAAAATATCTGATATCTTTGGTTAAAATCAAATTATTTTACTATTTTCTTTTATTTGAATTATTTTTATCAAATTCATTTGAATTATTTTAAACATTTAGAAAGTGTTTTGTTTCTGCTTAAGATTAAAAACTTGAATGGTCAAACTATTGAATCTATTCCATATTTATATTTACTTTTTCTTCATCTTAATTAATGAAATATGTTATTTTTAGTAGGATAATTTTTTTAATTAACAAAGGGATTGATAACACTAATAAAAGAGAATTAGGAGAACAAATTAATATCTAATTGTCTAATATGATCAATCCTATATTTGGAGAAATTTTTATTAGGCTAAGTAATTAATTGCTAATATATTTAACATATAAATTAATATTAATGTTATTTATTACTAAAAACAAATGATGAAGCAGTAACGTACCATGACAATAATCAGTAGTTAATATATCTAAAATAATAATCAAACATGCTATGATGGAAACTCTCAGTCCAAACTCCTATGGGTATTGGTCATGTAGATATTTTCACATAGTATAAAAGTCTAACAGAGCATTGTCACAGAGAGAAAAATGCTTATGGATTGTTAATTTACTTTCCTAATTAATAAGTAATGACAATATTTGGAAAACAAGTATTAGTGAATTCTCTTTCTCACTATCTCAACCTTTTTGATCTTTTTTATTTTCCCAATTATAACAGATTGAATTTATTACATTTTCTTTTAAATCATATGATAATCAAAATTACAATATTTGTAATAATGATTTTTTTTCGAAATTCCTATTATATTATATATAATATATAGGGGTGAGAGAATAAACCTGAACCCGATCAATCTAGTCCAATCCGAAGCAGCCCAACTAAAAACAAATCCGATCATTTTAACAAGAAACCAAAACTTAAGCATTGGGTAGAGCCATTTGACGGGGTCAGATCAAGTTTCGAGCAACCTTCTCAGATCACTTGGTCTGACCAGGCCTAAGGGTTTTTTTTTTAAAATTTTTTATATTTATATGTAGTTTCATCAAGTATTAAATATATTTTGTTGGGAATACCATAATAATAGAAGTTCAATTTTCTAATTTTATTTTAAAAAATAAAAAATGGATATATATAATACTCGACCAAAACTTCGAGTCAGACCACGAGTTGATATAAAATCTACTCCTACCCAATCTCATCCTATCTTTAATATATATTAAGCATATATAATGTAATTTATCAAATAATATAATATATGATATATATTATATGATATGACTAAACGAAAAACAACATAAAATAATATAATATTAATACATATGGATCATAAATATTATATATATAATTATTTTTATTTAAAAATAAAAATCAAATGTAAAAGTCAACAAGAAAAAAGTTTTTTCTTGTCAAAGAAAAACAAATATATTTATAGGAAAATTATTTAAGATTTAAAAATAAAAAATTATAATATAAATATTCATATAAATATAAGCATATCCAAATAAAATATTTTATGAAATTAGTAATTGAAAATAAGACAAATGTGTATTTTTTAATAATATATTGATTTATAAATATATGTGTGTATATTAGTGTGTAGATAAATAATATATATTTAATATTTCATATAAAGACTGCAGGTACATTTCAGCTCAACTGGCAAAAGAGTAAATATAAGGCTTTGGGAGTAAGAGGTCATGAGTTCGAAACCTAGGTGAACACATTTGAAAGCATTATATGACGTGGCGGTGACATGGCAGCGACGTGGTGGTGACATGGTTAGGGCCCGGGTTGATGTGGCGGCGACGTGGCGGTGACATGACAGCGACGTGGTGGTGACATGGTGTGGGCCCGTGTTGACATGGCGGTGACGTGGTGTGGGCCCGGGGTGACGTGGCAATGACATGGCAGTGATGTGGTGGTGACATGATGTGGGCTGGGGTGATGTGGCAGTGGATCCAAGGTGACGTGGCATGCCGATGATGATGTGGCAATGGTGTTTAATAGGCTTTCAGCGGCGACAATGTCGCCGCTGAAAGTCAACTTTCAGCGACGACAATTTGGCCCTCGCCAAAGGTTAACTTTCAGCGACGACAATGTCGCCGCCAAAAGTCAACTTTCAGCGACGACAATTTGGCCCTCGCCAAAGGTTAACTTTCAGCTACGACAATGTCGCCGCCAAAAGTCAACTTTCAGCGACGACAATTTGGCCCTCGCCAAAGGTTAACTTTCAGCGACGACAATATCGTCGCCAAATGTCAACTTTCAGCGACGACAAAAGATGTCGTCACCAAAACTTTCAGCGACAAGAGTTATGCCGACGACAAAGTGGTCGCCGCTGAAAGTTTTCGGCGACGACATTTCAACTTTCAGCGACAACTTTTGTCCTCGCCGAAAGTCAAGTTTTTTGTAGTGTAATAACTTGTTCCTCTCAATAATGATCTCTGTATTCTTTGATATGAGTGTGTGTCAAGGAGTTAGAAAGTAGGGTCTTTAAATTGCCACTCGTATTAATTAAGTGGTTATGTTCAATACCGTAGGTCTACTTAGCCTGAAAGAGAAAACTCCCTATTCTATGATATGATACAATTATCAGTAAGTAATCAAATCGATTATATTGTATTTAAAAAATCAATCAACCATTAAGCACTTCTAATAAAAGAGTTATACCTGCTTAACTAAAATCCTCAAATTTAAACCCTGGAAATATAGACATTAAATAATTAGGGTAGAACTTGTTACACAAAAAGGTCATACTTGACTTGATTTAAATTAGTTTAGATCCCCAATAAATTAATAAATACATCAAATTACAGTTTATGCACTACAAACACAAGCCATTTGCCTTAACTCTGCATCATCAATACTATGGAGCAACATGATCAAATACCACTCGATGTAAAGGAATCCAGAATCGAGTTTTGAAGTTACTATTTCTTCAGGTATCAAAAGTATTAATCTTCATTATCGAGGGAGGAATTTACTCATAGACATCTCATTTTTGGAAGATGTGATAGAGTAGTTGGTGGAGTGATCAGAATTGGGGTCATGTTCAACATTGTTTCGTCTTCTTCTTCCTTGCATGAAGAATGCAGGTTCTTGAGGATATGGCAATTCAACTGTAACGTTGCTAAGATATGAAGCAACATTTCCCATTGTAGGTCTATCATCTGGGTTTTCTTGAACACAAAGTAAACCAATCTGGGTGCATCGAAATACTTCTTCTTGAGAATAAGATTCTTTCATTGCTGGATCGAGCAATTTGTCTGTTGATCCATCCCTCCATTGACTCCAAGCCTGCAACAATTTGTTAAGTATAAAAGTTAAACAATATTCTTAATATGTCAATATCCTATTTCCTTTTCTCTGTGTTTTTTCTTGTTCATACTTGAAGATACAAAGAAGACAAAGAAATCTATACTCACATTGCTTAAGAGATCATCAACACGACATGATTCATAAGAACAAGAGTTCTTTTTTCCACTAATAATCTCAAGTATCATTACTCCAAAACTAAATACATCAGATTTTATAGAAAAATATCCGTGCATTGCATATTCTGGAGACATGTAACCACTGAAAAAAAAAACTTATTAATAGTTAAATAGCTACAATAAAGTCATGGAAAGAATTATGGAAAAGGGAATTTCACACTTACTATGTTCCAACAATTCTATTTGTACTTCCTTCAATTTGATCCATTGTTATTAGTCTCGCCATACCAAAATCTGAGATTTTTGGACTCATGTTGCTATCTAATAGAACATTGCTTGATTTAAGATCACGATGTATGATCTTGAGGCGAGAGTCTTCATGCAAATAAAGAATTCCCTTGGCAATTCCTCTTATAATCTTAAAACGCTCTGGCCAAGTTAATCCTCTTTGCTTCAAAGGATCTATATATAAACGTGTCATTCATTAATTAGCCACTACCAGAAAAATCTATGGCCAAATATTTTATATGATCAACTACATAATGCATCTTAGAATGTGACCCAAAAAAAGAGAAAAAAATTTCTAATTTAGTCAACCTAGTTTGACAACGACTAATTAAAGTCTAATGTAGCTACCAGATATCAAATGATTTGAAACCAAAAAATGTTTTTAATTTATTCAAAACCAATCAAGAGCACAGATAGATATTGAAATTATGACATACCAAATAGGAAGTGATTAAGGCTTTTGTTAGGCACATATTCATAGATAAGTATCTTCTCTTCATCTTCAAGGCAAAACCCTAGTAGCCTTACCAAATTTCTATGCTGAAGTTTAGCTATCAGCAGAACCTCATTTTTGAATTCTTCCACTCCTTGCATAGAAGTTCTTGACAATCTCTTCACAGCTATTTCTTGTCCATTAGGAAGAATTCCCTAAAATTTCAAGCCATCAAATAACTTGTAAATTTCAAGATATAAAATTAACAGGAAAACGCATTAACTTGTTTTGTCATGATGATTACCTTGTAAACTTCTCCAAATCCACCTTTGCCAATTCTGTATTCTTCAGAAAAATTGTTCGTGGCTACTTTAATTGTAGCCATGTCAATTTGTAAAGAATCCATGGCAGTGATTTCAACCCCAACTATAAAATGGTAAAGCATATTATATATATATATATATTCAGTTACATTATGGAAAAACTAAAGGGTTTTCTATCAAGCTTAAACATAAATCGTGATTGAATTATTTCTTACAGTTTCTTGAGACAACGGCCTCCTGTGATTTCTTCTTGGCATGTGCGGGTACCATCCAGTAGCGTAAAACGAGTATCACCATCACCAAAACAATAATCGAGGGGACAAGAATCGCAATAATTTGTGTTCGCAATTTATTGCTTTTATCTGCACTTACATTTCATACATCAATGCCATTAACAGCCACATGCTACTTAATAAGAATGAATGTCATATTTTAACGGACAAAAAATTCTTAAAAGTGACATTTTTGTTTTCTTCGCAATCAAATTTTTCGTTGACCCTAGGAAGAAAAAAAAATTAAATACAGCTTTTTTTATTTTTATTATAAAATTTTTAGTTGAAACTTTATTAAGTATATAAATTTTATAACTATTACAATTCTAACTCTTTCAAAAAAAATTTCACATGTCGTATATAATTTTATGAAAAACTATAATAAGGTTTATAGTGGAAGGTCGCTTTCCAGCATCAAATGGAGTACGTGAGAAAGGAAGTATGGGCAAAATAATTTAAGTTGTTCTCTCTTTCAGGATAAGCATGCTTACAAGGATCCACAATCTTTCCCCGGCCACTGAAAGTTTCTAACCTATGATATTATTAATTATATTTTCGGCCCTTGAGTTGAGTCCCGTTAAGCTAAAAAATATTAATGGTCAACTATATAAAAAGCTACTACAAATGGTGGATACATTTTAGATTTCGGTGAATTTATTCGCATACAAAATTGATTTTATGCGAACAGCCTAACCTTTTCTTCATAAATTAAGATTAATTGGTTACAATATTTCAATGTCAAATGATAATGATGAATGCATTAAAGGAGTCTTAAATCTTGTATAAATTAAATTAATTTTGAATTTTTTTTAAGAAAAACTTCACTTTTTGGCAAACAGAAAAAATATCATTTTATCTCCATAATTCTGTAACCGAGCCAAATATGCTGGTCCAAATGACTTTTGCTTTTTTTAGTCGTATGCGTCGAAATGACTTTATTTGTATTGAATGTGAAAAAAAAAAGAAAAAAGGAAAAGCTTAGACACTGACCGTTAGCCGCCGCCGATGGTGTCGACGTTCCGGAATGTTGATAAAATGGATATGTTTCATAACGAACAAAGCAACTAGGGAACATTACACTTTGCCCAATGCTACCTCCGCAACACGACCTCGTAATCTCTACTATCGCATCCCTGACACACTGCTTACAGTCGCCGGCGGCTAAGTCCGGCGTGCACTGAGCCATTCCGTACAGCGTCGTGTTCGCGGATGCGTCGCCTTGCTGGACACCGAACTTGGAATCGGATCTCCCAAGAGCCTGTGCTGCTCCATCTATCAGATCATTCAGAATAGATCCCAACGTATCGTAAAATCGATGACTATGCAAAAGCCCAGGGTCGCCTAACGGAATCTTGATCTGATACCTTGGCCATTCTTCCATGAAAGAGAAGATAATCCTATTGGAATATCGCAGCAAGCATTCGTTGTACCAAATGATGGCTTCTTTTGCTAAAGGACACGATGAGCTTATCCTTTGGGTCGCGAAGTTGACGCACTCGCTGCACAGTGGATACGGCACATCGCCCCGGCACATGAAGAGGCCGTAGACGGTGTTTGTTCTGCCACCGCCGATGGTGGCGTTGTAGAATCTTGTGCCGCCGGTGGCGTTGGAGGAGAGGGAGGAGAGGAGGGTGACGAGGTTGCTTTGGAAGGTGCCGTTAGGAGTGAAAGTGATGTTGGTTGTGCAGTTGACATCGTTGAATACAGAGGCGGCAGATTCGGTGGCGCTATGGATGATGACGATGAAGAAGATAACAATCATTGTGTTTGCTGAAAAAAGCAACATTTTTAGTAAATGCTATGAGCGGTATGATAGATATGGAATTAAAATGCATGGTTGATTCTTTTTTTAAAAAAAAAAAGCATGCTTGATTACTGTAGGGGATCAATTTTTTATTTTCATGTAGTGTGAGTAACTAAAGTGCTTGTTTGGTTTCAATTATCAAAATTAATAATTAAGAGTCTCGTAATTGATTTTTTTAAAGTATAAATAACAAATTGTTGTTTCTAGATAATTGATGTTGGGCCTATAATTAATTATGATAATTGAAACCAAATAGACACTAAATGATTTGACGCAAAAAGAAATCTAAATGATTTGGGCTAATTAATCTTCAATATTCAAATAAAACTTTCAGGTATACTTCATGTATAAAAAATATAAAAATTAAAATAATTCTCCAACAAATTTAAATAATAAATATATGAATATATCAAATTAATTAATACCAATCACAAGTGAACATAATTTATTAATTTGACCTATTTAACATTGTTTTCTTTATCAGTTGTGTAATAATTTTTAAATGACATTGAATATGCATATAATATGATTTTATCTATTTTATTAAATTTATTTTTAAAATTAATTATACTCATTGCCCAATCAAAAGTTAAATTGATCTTCAAAAATTAATTGATTATCAAATGAACGAATATTTTTAAGTAATAAGTAGAAATATCAAGTCACATTTAATAAATGCTGCATTAATTATAATTAAGATACATTCTACGATCTCAGTTCTCTACTTTATCAATTACTCTATCACTTTTCGTAACTTGGACCTAAAACTTTTGTGTTTTGGATCTCTCTTTATAATGAGAACTAAAATCAACTATAAACGCAGATGTATTTTATCTTTATGTAGTATTCAATGTGACGGCCAACTAGTGAACTACTAACTTTTATTTTTTTATAAAAAATAAATAACTATTTATCAAAATTAAGAAAATTAGTTGAAATTGGTAAAGTGTTATTCTTATGTTACAAATTAAATTTTTTTTTATAGAAATACCCCTATTAAATAATCTATACTCCTTTTTATGGGAAATAATAATGACTTTGTAAAAATAATTTTTCTTGAAGGATAAAAGAAATAATTTAATAAATGTTTAAAATATATTTCTTATAAATAGTACCAAAAGAACATTCTTAAAATTTTCTTATAAAAAGAGAGAGAGAAAGTTATCCATAAGTAAAAAAGGTGCTCTTATAAAATTCTTTTGTCTGGGATATATGAAATTTTCTATTCAAACAAGTATGCATGTGAGGTCTTAGATTGTAGATTGTGTTATTATGTGAAACCAAAAATAGTGTAAGGTATATGTTTCTGATAGAGTAATAACAATAAATTAAAGTAACTTTTTCATTTTTATAGATACAAAATGTCAGATATAATTTAATATTATTTGATTAGTTCTGAATCTTATCTTTTTCAATCGTGGAGCTAGCATAGGCATAGATATTAAACAATATAAGATATGGTTGAGGTGAAAGACTGGCCCAAGTGTATGTAGAAACGGGGCAAAGCTCCAAAACCGACAATATGATATACAACTTGTATTAAGATCAGCACCGGGATTAACATCAGCGCCCACTGAGTATCCAAAACTCATCACTTTGATTGAGCATCCACTACTCGGCACTTTGATGAAATTTAAACCTTCTAATTTTAATCTATATTTAAATATTTTATTTTAATTTTTTAATTGATAACATTTTTTTTGAATTGATAGTTATAAAATTATTTTTATTTTATATTCTATATCTAATAAAATAAAAATATATTAAAAATATAATAATAAAATTAAATTAAATCTAGGTTATCCAGTTTTAATGTAGACCAACCAGATTGAGCATCCAATGCCTTTCCTACGCTGTGAAAGCATGCATCTTCTTGGATTAATGTAATTGAAATCTGTGTGTTATTATCCTGTTTAGAAAAGTTCCATAATCTGCGTTATTACCCCAGTCCAAATTAGTCAAATTATTGTGCTGGGTGGGTAGGCGGCATCAGAAATGAGAATCCAATATAAGGATCTTATATAATTGTTAAAAGTGAAAATAACAAATTAGGTCCAAATTTGATATTAATTAGAATAATTTCTCCCAAGAAAATAAAAACTATTCACAAAAGTCCAGGGGCCAGAAATTAAATGTGAATATATCAAAACCATAATAATGTTTTCAAAAACCTCAATATAAAATCATAGTGACAACTTTATAACTAGATAATAACAGATATTGTACTAAGCATGATCATAGTAATAGGGCTATGCATACCAATTTGACAATATGTCTAAATCTCACAATAATCCCTTTAAACTTTTGTAAGAAAGTGTTATTGAGAATAGTAGAAAGTGTACCTATATAGTAATGTTTCTAAAGAGCATAATAAGGTCTCTTTTAATCTTTGACCAAAAAAGGGAAGAAGAAGAAGGTCCCTTAAAATCATAATAATGTTGTTAAGTTGATGTTAATATGAGTTTTAGTGATATTTTGATATTTTCCATGTCTAATTTTCGGTCCCTAAATCATTAATTGTAATTATTTTTTTTACAATATTTTATTATAATTAATGTTGGATTTGAGTCGTTCATTGTAATTTTCCTTATATAATATCGTTGACCGGGTCTATTTGGTTTTTAGTCTTATAAAAGTAAGGTAGACTAAATAAAGTTTACAAAAATAAAATTAAGATAAAAATAAGTTTGTTATAAATTGTTATATTTAGATATTTTTTTTGTAAAAGTAAATTTGATAAAAAATATATTTAAATGAAAAAAATTAAAAGTACCTTTAGATATATAATATAAGTTTGTATCCCCTCCTTTTTCCAAAACTATAATTCTTTTAATACAAAAATAATTATTTTTCTATTTTCTAAAATTATAGTTTAATCCACCTTTTATTTTTTAAAATATTAGTTTGTTAATTACCAAACACCTCTTGATAAAAAATGAAGCTTGAAAATCATAGTTTCATTTTAATAAAGGTTAATCAAACATGCACTAATTATCAAAAATCAAGTTGGCTTACTTTTTGCAAATTTGCGTGTTTTGATTTGATAATAATTTAAGACCACTTGCGCCCTCCGTCGACCTTAACAGATATAAGGAGAATAAAGGGAGGTCCAGAGAAAGATCATATTCTTTCTTTGTCCCTACCGTAAAAAGAAATTAATCTGAACTTGGGCCCCAAAAACAAATAATCATGTAACGTGCAATCAAACATATGAGTTATGGTTTCCATAAAAAAGATAAAAAACACATATGAACTATGGTTTTCAGAATTTTACAAAAAAAGGTTGGCATGTCACAATTTCTTTTTTTTTATGAACTCTTAGGGTATATTTGGTTGGGGGGAAATGGGGGGAAGGGAAAGGAAGGGAGAAATTTTGCTTCTTTTCTCTTATTTGGCAATCAAATAATTGGAGGAGGGGGAGGGAAAATGTTATTAAAATTTTTCCTCTCCTCCCCTTATATATTTTCCTCCCAAATTGGGATAATTTGGGGGGAAAATGTGTTATTGTGTTCAATATGACTAAAATACCCTTCACTTTTCATAACTCAATCATACAATATACTGATTAGTCTTATCGTGTTTCTTCTTGGTCTTATTCATAAAATATGAAATACCATAGTAACATACATGTAAGAAGTCACGAATACACACAAACACATTCATATATTAACATATATAATCATGGTTAAAGTAAAGGAAAAAAAAGAAGATACATACAATCATGTTGAGGTTGAGAAAAAAATAGTATTTCTTTTTAATTAAGGATTTTGTCTAATATTAAAAAAAAATACTCTTTTTTTAATATAGAAAGAAAATATTAACTTAAATAAATTGAGGATATAATAGTCAAATTATAATTATTTTCCCTCCATTTCACTCATAACCCAAACAAGGCAACATTAAAATCCCCCTATTAAAATCCATCATTTTCCTTCTAAACGAGGTAAAATTAAAATCCCTTTTTTTCCCTCCCCTTCCTTTCCCTCTACTAAAATCCCTTCCCCTCCTTTGAACTAAACATACCCTTAACCTCTACCCATACTCCACCCTTACCACCTAAGCTAACCTTAGGTGGCGGCATGTCACAATTTTTGTTTTCATTTATATGAAACTATTTCTCTCTACTTGATTAGGTTTAGGAAGGGGTGCTCAACTAACCCGATAGCCCGATAGATCTGATCCTACCTGACATACCGGGCTGGTCCCAAAGATCGGGTTGGGTTGGACACTGTGTTAAGGTCAAATCCGGTCTCACTCGGTTTTGGTATATATATAATTATATATATTTAAAAATTTATAAATATTAATTTTAATTAATATTTTTCTTGATACATCACATATAATAAATTGCCTATATTATTATTGTGAATATTTTTAAAAATCTTATCTTTTGATTTTATTTAAAACTTTAAATTATTTTCTTAATATTGTTTAAAAATAATATATGATTATTGAGTATTTATAATTTTAATAAATTTTATTTTTTAAGAAAATATATTCGGAATGAATATAATTATAATTTTGTTCATAAATAAAATTAATTTATTTTTTATTTTTAAATATTTTTTTAGATGTTGACCTCACAAAGACTTGGTATCGGGTTAGCAATTAACCCAGTCTTATCCAGTCTTTCTGCATCTCTAAGTTTAGGTCACAATTATTTTCATAAGTTCATTTGTTTATGGCTTGATTTTGTTATTAAAATGCACGCAATCTCATTCAAATAATTCCTCTATTTAATACCCAAAAAACCAAAATTTAATCAATAACAATATATTGTGGCAATAAAAAAAAGAAAAACAATAGCAATATATTGTTTTTTTTTCATTTACTCACAATTTAAGATGATTCATTAATTCTAAATAATTAAAAAAAATAATAGACCGCATCGTTACATACTTGAATACGGATTTTTATTCTTCGAAACGATGCGTTTTAACTTGAAATGAAGCAGCCTAAATATGAAGCATCGTCATTACATCCATGTTTTAGGGATGATTTATCTTAAAAATAGCAGCTAACACGCTGATGTGATGACGATTGCTGGAGTGGAAATATGTTAAAGCAGAAGCCCAATACTTGAAGAAGTCCTGATCCATTTTTAAAGTGGCCCAAGAATACTTTTCTTATTTTCACTGAGTAAAATGCTCACACACTTAATCCAAAAAAAAAAAAGAATACACAATTTTGTTTTACTTTGTCTTTTGCATCTTTACACGTGTGAGAAGTAAAATATCTGTGTGTACTATTTACCTCCAGGCAATACAATAACATGGCAAATATTCTATCTTTTCTCTGATTTATTCAAAATATATGTAAACTGGACAGAAATTTTGGGTTTAGGATCTTCCAAGAAAAGACATTATAATTTGTAAGCTAAAAATGGCTTATTGAAGGAGAAGGGCCAAGGGTTTTAATTATTTAAGATAAATTTAAAGGTTATTATACATTTGAGGTATATATTGTAGAAGATAAGTTGAAAATGTCAAAGGATGGATTGAAAATGGACTAGTTGGAAATAAATCAAGATAACTTGAACCTTTATTTTTTTTTTCTTGAACTAAACCATGTGACAGTAAATTGTAAAAGATACATTAGAAATATTGGAGGATGCATTAATGGAAATCCGTGAGAACAATTCAGTATAAATGACCTTTGAATTCAATTTCAAATAAGAATCTTAATCCTTATCTACCCATAAAACTTTTTTAGATCATAAATTTTATTCTTAGAAGGTCCTAAACCCAAATTTTCCCAAACTGGAGACATCCTTCCAAGTAAGTTGCTACTGGATTACAACACTGGTAGATTGATTATTTGTTTGCTTTTGATCCATTTCAGTCTCTGCTGTAAGTTTCCTTTCTTAAAGGATGCTTTGATATATCTTCCATTGGTTATGCCGAATATTCATTCCCTGTAAAATGCTTTAATTATCAGAAGAATTGGTCTTTTATTGATGGAGTTCATTAATTCCCGCCAATCCCTTCGATTGTAATGGACAGCACATTTACTTCAAATTGCTACACGTGTTTATAATTGCATACATCAATGAAATTAATTATAATTCTAACAAAAACCAAAGACTACATGTTTTTGCTGCATATTTGTATCTTTTTTCTAGTTATAGATATGAGTCACTAATACCCTGACTCTTCTAAATTAATGATACATAAACTTCTCCCAAACTTAAGCTGCATAATCCAGGCCAAAAAAAAAAAGCTAGAGGGTTTAGGTTCAACAGTACACTTGTAAATGTATAGGCTAGCTAATAACAATATATAACAAAACTAGCTCCAACCATTTACAACTACCAAATTTCGCTGCACTACTCTGTTTCCTCGGGACCCATAATTTCATATGCCCAAAGTTTGAAGTGTTTTATATTTTCAGAATCAACAAATTACATTGTAACTTAGAAGCACTGATATTAAAACTGTGTAGGAATTCGGACGAATAGTTAACGACCAGTGTAACAAATAAACCACGATGAGTTGCATGTTTTATTTTGGTGCTTATATGTGATTATTAATAAAGAATATTTCGCTTAAACTGATAGAGGAACTCTATAGACAAACAACAAAAGCCATACATTCAGCATCAGTTCTCTAAATAAAAGTGAATAGTTTTCACTGAATCCATGATCTAAACATATATAAATATAGCATAAGAAGAACCTTATCTCATCTAGGCAAGAGCTCACCCTAAGACATTTCATTCGAAACCGTTGCCTGGGAACTCTGGGAAGTTTGATCCACACCATATTCTACTAACATTATTGGATTCGAATGCATCAAGAATGCGAGTTCTCTTGGAGATGGTAATTCAATGAAAAGATTACTAAGATATGAAACAACTTGAGCCATTGTTGGTTTGTCATCTGGATCTGCATTTAACACTCTATACTCACAAACCCCCAAAAATATCGAAAACTACTTTGAAGCAGGGGAGAGAAGACAAAATAATAAAGTAGCGCCATGGTTATGCTCTATGGCACCACAGTGAAGACCGTTTTTGGAGGAAATAGTGACGCATGGTGCTACAGCCACGGTTATGGCGCCATGGCACCTTTGACAAAACTTGCATCAATAATTTGTTAATGCATCCGACGAGCTTCCAACATGTATAACTTCGTGTTTCGACCTCCGATTAATCTAATTCTAAAGCCTATAGGTCACTCTAATGCCATTCTAACCATAAACACCAACCATATCTCAAAACTCTTTTGTATGAAGATTCTGGATGCTCAGAATCAAATTGGTCACTTTTTGACTAAAATTAAGAACCAAACACATCCAATTGCCACCAATGGGCAATTAGCACCTATAGACCCTTCCAATAGGTTACACAAGACACAAGGAATATGTTCAAGAAGGTTTTAACCTGAAGAAACCATTTCTTCAAGTTTTGACCCCCTAGAATATGAAATTAAACTAATGAGCTATATGCCCATTCCACATACCATGGACCCAATAACCACATCATGATCACAGTTTGGACATACATACTCAAAGGAACTTGGAGTCACCAATCTCAAGTCCAACACAATTAAACATCAAGAATTGAAAACATCACATGCCACACATAGAACATAATTGACATTTATCACACCATTAGCATAACTATAAGCCCATCAACTCACCAAGGGCCATACATTAAGCATAGAGAGTATAAGAGGGTTCACACTACAGTTCGACCAAAACAATAGACATAAGTCAGGTACACAAGACATACACAACAGTACTAATGGCCCTTTACTAACAACATAACCAAAACAACAATAATAAGGAGAGGGGGTAAACCCCAACATTCACGAGTACTCTCAATCCTCCTTTCCCAAGCCCTCCTTGGTCCTTTCTTTGCTAGTGCTGGATCCTTCGCCTGGGAATTATTAGCCATAAGGTGAAACATACGTCTTAGTAACCAGGGGGTTTACGCATATACAAATATACAGACATGCTTCCATAATAGTAATCAAATGTAATAATCAATATAAATGCAACGTGCATGATATGCAGATATAACACCCATTAATACATGACAAGAACTACGAGTTAGTTACCATGACATGCTAACCTTAACCAATTGCCCATTCTAATGACCCGTGACGGCTGATTTATCGACAAGAAAATCAACAAACAACTTGAAGAAAAATGAAGAGAAAACGTGAGGGATGATTTACTAATAAGATTTAAGCCTCCAAAATGCCAGAAATTGAGCTCCTAAGACAGAAATATAAAATCCTAGCATAGTTCCTTCTTTTCCTTCCATTTTTCTCTTCTTCCAGTGACTAGTTCGACTTCTAATTTAAGCAAATTTCCCAACCAGCACCGTGGCACCACTTAATCTCACCGTGGCTTCAATGCCCACTGACTTGGCCCAGAAGCCTAGTTCAGCATATCTCACCGTGGTAGCCTTGCACCTTATCATGGCATCATCACAAAATTTGCTTCCTTACTTAATTGACTCCTCCTCCGCTCTTGGCCCCTCCAGTTTTGCATCATTTGGTTAAGCTTTTCTTAGAATTGATGTTAAGAGTCATTATATCCTCCTCACTTTATGAAAATTTCGTCCTTAAAATTTTAAAATACGTACCTCAAGGAAAAAGTTGAGGGTAATTCCTCTGCATTGACTCCTTCATCTCCCAAGTGGCTTCACTTGATGTTAAACCCACCTACATGACCTTTACTAACTTAATCATCTTATTCCTTAATTGCTTCACCATCGATCCCATGACTCTTTCCGGCCTAACCTTGAATGACAAATCCTCTTGTAACTAAATCTCTTCATGCTCAATGATATGAGATGGATGAGACTGATACTTCTTAAGCTGAGACACATAGAACACATCATGCAATTTGGCTAGATTAGCTAGTAACGCCACTTTGTACACCACTAACCCAATCCTATTGAGAATTTGAAACAGTCCCATAAAACTTAGGCTGAGCTTCTTGGCGTGAATAGACCTTACCACATTGGTGGTTGGGGTGACCTTGAGAAATACATGGTCCCCAATTCCGAACTCCAATAGCCTTCTCCACTTATCATCATACCTTTTTTTTCTACTTTGAGCAACCAAGAGCTTCTGACGAATATTGTTAATCTATCGGGTAGTTTGGTCTACTATATCTGGCCCTAACAAACTTCTTTCACTGAACTCTACCCAACACAAAAGTAACCAACACCTCCTTCCATATAAGGCCTCAAACGACACCATTTGTAGACTAGAGTGATAGCTATTATTGTAGGCGAATTCTACCAAAGGGAAGTACCTATCCATATTGCCTTTTCACTCTAAAACATTAGCCCTTAATGTATCCTCCAAGGTTTGAATCGTCCTATCATTTTGCCCATCTAATTGAGTTATCCTCATCCCAATTGCTTCCTAAAGGGACCTCCAAAACTTCGATGTAAACCTTGGATCTCAATCTGACATAATGCTCTTCAGGACTCTATGCAACCTAACAAATTCGTCCGCATATAGCTATGCCAACTTCTCCATGGTAATGGTTCCTTGATGGGTAAGAAATGACCGAACTTAATCATGTTAGGTTGGCTAGTCACCTAAGAGGGGGGTGAATTGGGTGATGTAAGATTTTTACCTTTTTTGAAGTATAGCCCAATTTCCCTAAATGTTCAACAGAACAGGGATACATAGAGTATGATGAAGTAGATAGATGAAATGAGAAGATAAAGTGCAACACATAAAGATTTATACTGGTTTAGCCCAAATCACTTGACCTATGTTTAGTCCTGAAGCCACAACTTGAGATTTTCCATTATATCCCATAAGTTTGATTCGAGCACTTGTGAAACCTTAATACATCCAACAAGTTTCACTAGACACTTGTAAAACAATCTCCCCATGCCCTTACAAAATTAGTAATTCCCTTAGTATTTCACCACACTAAGATTCTACCAAGAAATTATGAAAAGAAATATTACAGAATAGAAACTCTCTTTAAGAATGGATAATATATTAAAGCTCACTCGAATAAGGTGGGTTTAACTTTAAATGCTAACACAGAAAGATTTTATTCATTGTAGCAGCATTTTGGCATATAAGCGTTTAACATTGTTCCCTATAAGTTTAAATGAAGTTTTATTTATAGATTTGTAACTTGACTAGTTATTAGACACAAGATCTATTTATTAGACATTAGTTCTAGCTATTACTCTGCAGAAAGAGCCATTCAATAAGAGCATTAAATGCGTCTGACATACCAAAATTTGAACTTTGGGGCTCAACATTCAAATTTTGCAAAGTCATAATAGTTATGTATTTCACATTGGGCTTCAAAATTTTTCTGTTACTAAGTGATATTTAAATTTTGAGTTTGTAAAAGATACCCCATGTTAGTTTGTACGAATTTTCATATTGGAAATGTGTCTATTAGGTTTGAATAGTTGCTTCAAGTTTTCATAATGCACTCTAAATTTGAATTTCAGAAATTAAAATTTGTCTATCAGAGGCATATTCCAACAAGACACAAAAGTTTTTATTTCGAAGTTCGCACTTTGAAGCTCAAAATTCATCTATCAGTAACTGTGACTTTGAATTCACTTTGACCTTTACCATCAATTGAATTTCAACTAAGCTTCATGTGAATTTTTCACACTTTCACTAATAATGCTTAGTTCAAAATTCGAATTTCACAATCAAAATTCATCTATTAGAGATAAAAACTCTATGACTTTGAATTTTAATAAGTAAAGTGCAAATTTTGTACAAAATAAACATGAGTCAAATAGAAAAATTCATTTATTAGCCAATATATCTTAATTCTAATACATGCTAACATCAGATTTACTTAATCTAACTCATTTAAGACATATGGTAATAAGATTAAGTAAATTTCAAAGATTAAATTACTTCAAGACCTAAGTGAAAACAAAATATACCTAATAGTTAGGTCTTCAAAAAATTAAGCTCTACTTTCACTTGATCATTTCATTCTTGGCATACTCCTTTCTAATTTTTAATTCTTGGAGTATTCTTTTTCTTCTTTTTCTTTGAGTAAAACATGATGTTGATTTTCCTTTCTTTATTCCAATGCTTACTCTTTCTTTTTGAACAATCGTACATTTAATGTATTACAAAGTAGTTAGTCTAATTTATATATCCAACTTGTATTATAAAATATAAAAGCACAGTAGATATATTAGTACATAGTATGATATATGCATTATAAACACAATTAAATATATACTAATGCACATTTTACTTCTTTTAGGAATAAAATACATGTTAGAAAAATATGATATATTTGTTCTTTATTGTTCTATATTTGTCATCATTAAAACTTATATTGTATTAAACCTATGAAGTTTAATAGTTTAAAGTTCGTCTGTTAGTGAGTTTTTTTAAATATATCATAAGTTAACATAGGATTATTTGAAAAACATATTTAAAAACATTGGAAGAACGATCAAAGTCTTTTACTTCTGTGAATACTGTGAGAAATCCTACAAACTAATATTGTGCTCATTTCTTCCTGGATTTCTTTATTTGAGATCTTTTATACTCCTTTGATACCTTCTTTCCAAGCTCCAGTTGTTTGGAATCATCAAAATACTTGATTCAACATTCTCCCCTTTTTTGATGACGACAAAATAACTTGCAAACTGGATTAGTACTTGAGTTTACTTCTAAGAGCTCCCTCTCAATATATGCATTAAAATTCAAAGAAAAATGCAGCAGATCAGAAGGAAGATAGGGAATCTCATTATAGTAATTCATTTAAAAGTTTAGTACAGAGATATGACATTGCAAACATAGTATTTCAAAGCAAGATGTCATTCATTACAAAAGATACAACAAACATAAACAAGCAGTACAATCAAAATCAAGCAACCCTAAGATCTATTTACTTCTTCTTGGGCTTAAACTTCTTGCTGTAGGTCTTGCTAAAATATCCTACAACAGCCTTCCCAGTTTGCTCAGATTTCTTCTCCCCCTTTTGGCATCATCAGGGACTTGAGCGTGCATAGTGGGAGGAGGTATTTGTGGCACTGGAATTGCATGAAGAGGAACAGGGACAAAAGGCAAGTTAGAGTTATTTTGAGGAAGAGGTACAGATGATGGTGACTCAAGAAGGACATCCTCAGGTTGATCATCCTCAACATCTTCGATTATTTCTTAAACTTCCTTCTAAAAGGTTGGCAAATCTAAACCTTTGAGCTATGGTAATGCCAAATTGAGGAGATGAGGTTTGAGGAGCATGAGGAAGAAACAATTCATCAAGCCTTTGTTTTTGAGCTTGAATAATGGCATCATGTGCAATAGCTGTAATATCCAGGTAAGGTACAAGGCTTCTTTCCTCATTCAGAGTAGCTTGAATAATATGAGTAGAGGTGATAGTTGCAACAAATATCTCCATTTGCTCAGATTTTTGGAGTAACAGAATGGATTCCTGAGCATCTTCTACCATAGGCTAGTGAGAACTTGCTTTTTGAGGAGCTCCTCCCTCCATGCTATAGTCCAAGGGAGGACCAAGGCTTGTCCTATTACTGGAGGCCTGTGGAGTGGCCAAAGTTCCAGCAACCTCAACAGCAGCATGTTCAGCAGGAGCAGGTTCAGGGGAGGTTAGCTCAAATGGGCTTTGAGGTTCAAGAGTAGGAGACTTGGTAGGCTCAGTGTGTCTTGGTTGAGGTGGAGCTGATGAAGAGGGAATATCACTTCTGATGTCCTCATACGCATCAACAACCACTTTCATGTTCTCAGCTAACTGAAATATTTGATCTTGTAGATGAGCAAACTTGACATTTTGCTTATCTTTAATGCTTAGCATGAGTGCAGCCAGGCTGTCATATAACTTAGTGATTTTGGTTGGCATTGCCTATGTGGATGGAATAAATGGCAGAGGTGTCTGAGTGGGCATAGATAGAGGAGAAATAGGCTGAGAAGACTGAGGTGAGGGCTGTGAGGATAGAGCAGCCTTAGAAGTTCCTACTTACTGTTGTGAGCCACCTTCCTCAAAGAACTAATCTTCTGACTTCCCAACTTATTTTCCAATCCACCTGCTATCTTTTCTCTCAATAGCCATAATCTGCAATTCTTCTTCTTTAAAAACTTCAGTAAGCTTGCCTTTTCCTTTTTCCAGATGTTGAATTCTGGCAAACTGAAGTATTTTGGAGAGAGGCATAAGGCAAAGTGGAGTTTCTCCTCTGATCTCTTGCTTTGATCATGTGTTAAAGGATGATATGACCCATATTTAACAGCTTCCCTTGCATGAGAGCGTTCATCACATGTGCTTAAGCTCTTGTGATTAGATTGGAGCTTCCCTCTTTGTTGAATATAATCCTAGACACAATACAGTGTAGAATCCTGACTTGAACACTAAGGTCATAAGGCTTCAGCAAACTCAGAGGAGGCCTATTCTCTCGCCTTTTAAATAGGGTGTTCAGTACTGTATTTTCTTTGTAATTCAAGAAAGCACCACCTTCCTTATCTGCAGTTTCATCCTCATCCATGTACCTTAAGGTAGTGATGTCAATCTTCAGGCTATCTTGCCCAAGGATTTCCAGTATTTCATTGAAGGCCTCATCAGATAGTCAGATAGTTCTAGACCTTAGATTTACTTCCCATTTTTCCTTTTTCCCATTGTACTTTAGAGTAGCATACCAAGTTTTGACAATCTCATCATCATATCTCTCCTTAATTTCCAACAAGTTCTTATATTTTATCATCCAAAGCCCTGCATTAAAATTGTTGGAAATAAGAGATTCTTCCATATTTGTACAATGAAGTTTGATTACCTTGCTGATGAACTGGGTGATATATTCTTCCAGGATATGAGCTTGCTCCATAATGGCTTCGTGGTTAACTGGTATTCCTCTGATTCAGTACTGGAAGAAGAAGAGGAAGCAAGAGGAATAGGGGCAGCAAGTACAGGTTTCTTCGAATCTACTTTGAGATTAGTTTTCTGCTTTTTGGATGGAGTAACCTTGCTAGATTCACTTTTCCTCTTCTAAGTCTCACCTTCCTTGGAGGTGTATTGAGATTTAACTGCTCTTTTTGGTCTGGACTCTCCTTTGCCAACTTTTCTATTTTTCACCCTTACCATTTTCGTGAATGAATGTTGTAGAAAGATGCAAGAAATAAGTTTATAAGGTGCGAAAAGAAGTTTAAATGGTTGAAAATGAAGATTCGTGAATGAAATTAATGGGAAATTAAGAAAGGATGTGAACAGACTTAAGAGAGAGACAAATATGATTGCATCTGTTTAGAGTGAGACCCTTCATTTTAACTTTTGTAATCGTTCAACAGATGAATTTTGAGGGTCAAAATTTGAATTTCGAGTAGTTACTGGTTAACCAACACAAGGAGGCTTTTTGACAGATGAAGTTTTTTCATAAAGTTCATATGATAGAAGATAAGTTCAATGAGCAGATAGCAACAGACAAACTTTGAATCATCAAAGTTCAAATTTCAAGAAATCAAGCATTAAACAAACATGAGTAAGAAAAGCAACAGATGAATTTCATTTTTTAAAGTTCATTTTATAGAGGATTGACATGAAAGCAGGCTTCAACAAATGAATTTAGAGATTCAAAATTTGAATTTTACAGATTTGTAAAGAGTCTCCAAAATGCATATTTTGAAATAACAAAATTTTCACATAGAGCATTTTGAGCAAGGTCAACATTCACAATGTCATTTAGAAATTTGAATTTCCAGTAGTCAATAGACAAATTTCGAGGGATGTAAAAGTATTGTTTCAATGTAGAAGTTAATGAAATTTGTCTAATAAGTGCCTGGGTTTGAATGTTGAGCATTCCAGTCCATTCAAAAACACATTTTATCATGGAAATTCCTCTAATAACATCTAAAATGTGAATTTCAAATTTCTAAACTTACAGATAAAGCTTGAAAGTTTGAATTTTTAGCTTTCCTTCAGCATCTTTTGATTGTGTAGGTTTGATTAACTCGAGTAAATTAATTTCTATCATCTAGACTTATGTGGAGTACTTGCAAAATATCTTAAACACACTCCGATACTAAAGTTATTATTAATTTAATGTCAGAAACTTTAAATAGGTTTAGATAGAGGCTTGTTTACAATTTATTGGGATCTATCATTCCCAATTCTCTTTTGATTTTGTAGTGTCTATCTTCTGCAAGTGGCTTAGTCAAAATGACTGCAATTTGATCTTTAGTAGGGATATATTCTAATTTGATGTCTCCTTTCAAAACAAGATCTCATATGAAGTGATGTCTTACTTCAATGTACTTTGTCCTTGAATGCATGACTGGATTCTTTGTGATGTTCATAGCACTTTGATTATCACACTTTATTGGCATCTCCTTCATTTCAATCTTAAGATTTTCAAGTTGCTGCTTTATCCAAAGAACTTAAGCACAACAGCTGCCTACAACAACATATTCAGGTTCTGCTGTAAAGAGAGCCATATTATTCTATTTCTTGCTAAACCATGATACCAAGGATCCTCTAAGAAAATAACATGTTTCACTTCTGCTTTTTTTGTTAGTTTTGGATCTAGCAAAGTCAGCATCAGTATATCATGTAAGCTCTTCTCCCTTGCCTTTTGGATACCAAAATCTCATCTGTGATGTTCTAATTAGGTATATGAAAATTCTCTTCATAGTTGTTGCATGAGACTCTTTGGAACATGATTGAAACCTTGCACACATACAAACATTGAACATTATGTTAGGTCTACTAGCTATTAGGTATAGTAAGGAGCCAATCATTCTCCTATACTGAGTTATGTCAAAGGGCTTTCCTTCCTCATCCATGTCAAGTTTTGTTGCAATAGCCATTGGAGTCCCCATTCATTTGGCATTTTCCACTCCAAATTTTTTCAGTAGCTCCTTTAGATACTTTAATTGATTAAGGAAGATGCCATCACCACATTGTTTAATTTGCAGTCCAAGGAAGAAGTTGAGCTCACCTAACATTGACATTTCAAATTCACTCTGCATTAGCTTAGAAAAATTCTTGCAAAGAGATTCATTAGTAATACCAAATATAATATCATCAACATAAATTTAAACAATAAGTCTTTATTTTCTTTTTTAGTAAACAGTGTCATATCTAATTTTCCTCTATTAAACCCATTTTCAATCAGAAAATTACTTATTCTTTCATACTATGCTCTAGGAGCTTGTTTTAGGCCATAAAGAGCTTTCTTTAATTTATAAACATGGTTTGGCTTTGTTGAATTCTCAAAACCTAAAGGTTGATCAACATAAACTTCTTCCATGATATATCCATTCAAAAAAGCACTCTTTACATCCATGTGACATAATATTATGTTTTTCATGCATACATAGGCCAAAAGGATTCTTATTGCTTTCAATCTTGCAACTAGAGTAAAAGTTTCCTAATAATTAATGCATTCTTCTTGATTTTATCCTTTGGCAACTAAGCTTGCTTTCTTTCTAATGATTGTTCCTGATTCATCAAGTTTATTTCTAAAAACCCATTTAGTTCCAATAATTAGGTGATCTTTGGGTCTGGGCACTAAGTTTTAAACTTGATTTCTTTCAAACTGATTAAGTTCATCTTGCATAGTTAGTATCCAACATTCATCAGTTAAGACTTCTTCAGCACACTTAGATTCAATTTGAGAAATAAATGCACAATTGTTTATTTGATCCCTAAGTTTATTTAATCCCTAAGTTGTCTTCTAGTTTTAACATACTCTTGAATATCCCCAATTACTTGATCAATTGAATGACTCCTTTGATATCCCTAAGCTCTAGGGAGTTCTTGAGAGATTTCTTCATTGTTTTCAAATTCCAAATCTTTCTCCTGAATATCTTCCTGTATATTAGTATATTCAGATATTTTAAGAATTTCAATTTTATCTTCTCCAGAAAAACTTAAGTTCTTAAAGCTAGAAATGAGATTATCTTCATCAATGACATGCTTGGAAGTAGTTTCATTTTCAATAAAGATAACATGCACAGATTCTTCTATAGCTCTAGTTTTTTTTATTGAAAACCCTATATGCTTTACTTCTACTTGAATAACCAAGGAATATATCTTCATCTGATTTGGCATCAAACTTACCCAGATTCTCTTTTTCATTATTGTGGATAAAGTACTTGAAGTCAAATACATGCAGGTATGAGAGGTTTGACTTCCTTCCTTTGTATAACTCATAGGGTGTCTTCCCCAGAATTGGTCTGATGTAGGCTCTGTTTATGATATAGCTTACTATGTTTACTGTATCAGCTTAGAAAACTTGAGGAAGCTCATTTTTGTTCAGTATTGCTCTAGTCATTTCTCCAATTGTTCTATTCTTCCTCTCCACCACTCCATTTTGCTAAGGAGTTTTTAGTGCTAAGAAGTTTTGGTCAATTTCATGCTCTTCATAGTACTCCAGAAAGCTTGAGTTTTCTAATTCTCCTCCATGATCAAACTTGATGGTCACAATGGAAATACCTTTCTCATTTTGCACTTTCTTAGCCAAGATTACAAATGCATCAAATGTATTATTCTTGGAAGAAAGAAACAAAGTTCAGGTAAATCTAGAGTAATAATCTACAATCATAAGCACATACAGGTTTCCACCAATGCTTTTTACTCTAGATGGACCTATCAAATCCATATGCAATAATTGCAGTGGTCTAGATATGGTGATTACATTTTTATGTTTGAATGATGATTTAGTTTATTTCATTTTGAGGCATGCAACATATTCTTTATCCTTTTCAAAAGAGATTCTTGATAACCTAGTGACTAAATCATTCTTAATCAATTTTGTTAGTTGGTTCATGTTGGCATGTGCAAGTCTTCTATGCCATAACCAACTATCATTATATTTACTAACTAAACACACATAATCTAAAGTGGGAAGTTCATCAAGATCAGTAGTATAACAGTTACCATCTCTTTGAGCTTTGAGAATTACTTTATGATCACTTTTTTAGATGACCAAGCGGAACTTTGAGTTAAACAGTACACAATTCCCTTTATCACATTTCTGACTCACACTCAGTAGGTTGTGGTTGAGTCTAACTACAAACAGCACCTCTTCTATAGATGTTTCAGGATTCTTGCCCATAATTCCAATGCCAACTATTCTGCCATATTGGTCACCTCCAAAAGGTCACCTTTTCTCCTTTCTTGTCTCTAAGGGTGATGAATTTCTCCTTATCATTAATCATATATCTTGAGCAAACATTGTCCATATATCATTTATTGCCTTTGCTAACTCTAAGACAAAACTGTAAAACAAGGTTCAGTTTTTTTCTTAGGCACCCAAATCTGCTTGGGTCCCTTTTTGTCCGTGGTTATTTCCCTAAATACAGATGTACCTTTGGGAACCCATTCTACCTTCCTACCAAGTCTATTTTTCTTTAACAAACATGAACTGGAAATATGTCCCTTCTTGTTACAGAAGTGACAAGTGATAAAGGGACTGCTAGATTGTGATGTAAGAAGAAAGCAATGCAGATAATATTTTTGTTTCACATATTTTGGTTAGACATAAGATTCAATGCATTTTGAGTTGTAACTTTTCTTTCTATGTTCATCAGCATGCACAAAATGTCTCATATATGGATTTTGATTTTTCTTTTCATTCTTTTCTTTAACTGCACAAGGATCATAGCCAAGTCCAGTTTTTTCTTGTGTAATTCTCTGACTTCCTAATAAAGCAAAAAACATATTTTTACCCTTAGTGAGTTTAGCCATGCCTTTCAAAAGATATTCATTGTTCTTTAGTTCAGTGCATGATGTATAGCAAACAAATTCAGTTTTATGCAGAGATGCAGTGTCAAATAATTTGCAATCAGATTCTAACTTGCTAATCTTTTTCTTAGCCAGTTTTAGTTCTTTTGCAGTTTTAATGAACTCATCGTGCAGACCATGAAATGCATCAAGCAATTCAGAATAGGAAGGTTCAGATTTATTTACCTTATCTTCATGTTCACTGTTAGACGAGTTTAGAGTTTCTTCAAATGCAAGTGTCATCAAGCAGATGTTGGTAATTTCTTCCTCATCTTCAACTTCTTCATCTAAGCTATTGCCCCAGATTGATGAAATGTATGCCTTTTTTCTTTTTTCCTTTGTCAGTAGTTTTCTTTTCTTTTTCTTACTTTTTCAGGAATTATGGACAATTCCATTTGATGTGCCCTTACTTCTTGCATTCATAGCAGGTGATATACTCTTTACTTTCTTTCTTATTGTCTGCAGCTGCTACTTTCTTAAAGAATCTTTTATTTCTCTTCTTGTTATAGAACCTTCTAAATTTTCTGACCAATATAGCCAGAGTTTCTTCATCTAGTTCTTCTTCATCATCAAACTCTTTTTCTCTTTCTTCTGCAGCTTTCAATGCAATGCCCTTTTTCTTCTTATCTTGACCAACTTCCTTGAAAGCCTTCATTTTACGCTCATGCTCTTTAAGGCTACCGAAGAGAGCTGTGACAACAGCCATTGACTCTCCTTTGGCTTCTTCTATTGCTATTACTTTTGGTTGCCATTCCAGTGGAAGAGCTCTAAGGATTTTTCTGACTTTATCTGGCTGTGTATACTCCTTGCCAAGACTCTTCAACTGATTCACAATGAGGGTGAATTTTTTTTGCAGTTCTTTGATACTTTCACCTTCCCTCATTATAAAGCTTTCATACTCACTGATACAGGAGTTCAATTTGTTCTCTCTTACTCCAGTATCTCCTTCATGAGCAATTTCTAGAGTGTCTCACTTACTTTGGCTATGGTACATTGCGACACCCTATAGAATTCTTCCTGATTGAGTGCACTGACCAGGCAATGTTTTGCTTTGAAGTTGAATAGGACTATTATCTTATCTTCTTCATTCCACTCTTCTTCTGGCTTCTCTTTGTATTTGCCATCATCCTGAGCTTCATTGGGAGAAAATCCCTTTCTTGGATGACTGACCAGATGTCCAAATCAATGTACTAGAGATAGATTTGCATTCTCATCTTCCAGTATCCATAATGCTCTCCACTGAAGCCAGGAAGTCTAGTTTTGTTGTTTTCTTCTGGAAGAATACTCTCTCCAAAGTAAGCCATTAATTTTCTCAGATTGTTAGATCTTTTACTTGGGAGTCCGGGCTCTGATACCTATTGTTTGTTCTGCTGGCTTTCCAAGAGGGGGTGAATTGGGATGTTTGAAATTTTTATGTAAAATTATAAGAGAGCAGTAAAAGAAAAAGTTGCAGAAAAATAGAGTGCAAAATGTAATAAGGCAATAAGCAAGGTATAATAAGAAGGACATAAAGATTTATTCTGGTTCGGCCTCTTCCTCTTGACCTACGTCTGGTCCTCAAGCTACCACTTGAGATTTTCCACTATCTAGCAAGAATTTGGTGGGCTCATTGCAATACCACAATGCAACTTTATTTTCTGTTCCAAGAGCTTACAAGTTCACTCTCTGCACTCTAGCTAAGTCTTCCCAAATTCCTTGTGAAGTCTCCTCACAAGAAAATCTTTCTTTCAGACGAAGATTAGATTGTTTACAACAAGAGAAACTCTCTAATACAGAGTATGTTTGATAGTTGAAGAGCAATAAATGAGGTGTGTGAAAGTAGAAGGCTTTGTCTGAAGATTTTGACAGAGTTTCAGTGCAAACAGTTATTCTATATTGCTACAGTACACTCGAAGTTTGAATTTTGGGGTCCAAAATTTGCCTATTAGAGAGCAACTTAATATGATACAAAAGTTCTTCTTTTTGAAATTTGAATTTTGAGCCTTCAAAGTTTATTTGTCAGAGAGACATCTTATCAGACTTATATGCTTTCATTCCTAAGTTTGGATTTTCAAAAACCAAAGTTCATCTGTTAGAGGAATTGACTTAGAACTCTTTTTACACTCTAACTTTAGATGGACTTTGACATAACTTCAGGCGAATTTTTCATTTTTCACAAATTATACTTGACTCGAAATTGAAATTTTAACAAGCTGAAATTCGTCTGCAGAGGCAACATTCTTGTAAGTTTGAGTTTCAACTATCAAAGTTAAAATTTTCAAGGCAATATATGAAGTTTAATAGTTCAAAGTTCGTCTGTTAGTGAGTATTTTTCAAATATATTATAAGTTAACATAGGATTGTTTGAAAAACACATTTAAAAACATTGGGTGAATGATTAAAGCATTTTACTTCTGTAAATACTGTGAGAAATCCTACAAACTAATCTTATACTCATTTCTTCCTGGATTTCTTCAATTGAGATCTCTTGTACTCTTTTGATATCTTCCTTCCAAGCTCCGGTTGTTTGGAATCATCAAAACACTTGATTCAACAACCACGATTTGTTCTCCTCTGATCAACCAAACAACCTCTACAAGACCATAATATCCTCGACTAATATATAGTATAGTTATCCAAAATCCATAATTCAACTATTTATGCTTAACCCAATGTTCCAACTATAGTTTTCATACATCATTGAGCTCTTAATAATCATTTAAATCCTAACCAATTCCATTTATTTCAGATTTCATGCTTTCCTTCACAATACAAAGCTAGGATTTGGCACAAATTACACATACTCCCTCTAAAACTTATACCCAAGCATCATTAACACTAAATAATACATTATTAATTCCATTACATCCATTTTAATTGGTAGGATTCAACCAAATCAGAAAACCCAAACATATACCCAAAAATCCTCCTCAAAAATTGAAGAAAAATAGAAAATGAAGAGTAAGAATCACTTACCAACAATTGATCAAACTGCTAGAGGCTAGAAATCACTCATAAGGGTCGGATCTTTGAAGCCCTAACACAACTTTTCTAGTTCTCCCTCCGATTCTTTCTATTTCGTCCATCTGAAAACAAATTTCTCGACTCTCATCGCGGCGCGAGTGCTTTTGGCCTGGAAAAATTGAAATATCCCAAGTGTCTCTCTCCGCGGCGGCCCTGCACCTCGCCGTGGCATAGTCTGTCTCTGTTTCATTTTCAGCTTTATTCTATTTGAATCCTTCCTCCATCCCTAGACACATTATCAAGTATATTTTCCATTAGTTTGAGACTAAATTCAAGATAGTATAATGAGGGTTGTTACAAAGTACCTCCAACAAGAAAGAAGCCTTATCTCTTTTTTGATCATTTTGAGGTATGAGATCTCTTAGAATCTAAAATCTGGCTCATAAATAAAATTATTTTCAGGTATGAAAATGAAAACTCCCATTACTATCAATAATGTATTCATCAATCTCACATCAAAATAGCCCATAAAGCATTTAAAGAGCAATTCAAAACACCGAAGTATAAGTGTGTTACATAGTTTACAAAACCTGGTTAATTTTTATATCTAAAGAACATATGACATGAAGATGAAGGGAGGGCCATGACTATACAAATTGAAAAACTAAACAAAAGAGAGGTGCAAAAAGAGTCAACCTCCTGATGGCTTTAGTGAGAGTGGAGGTACAATGAAGGCAGTGAGAGTACACCATAGGTCTGAAGAACTAGCCAATACAAGATCCAATCTAAAACATATCATTATAGAACAAATCCACGATAGTGATAGGAGATTGGAAAAGGAGGAGACGAACTAGATCTAAAAAGAATGGCCAAAGAGGACTTCTGGTCATGAAGAAGAGAGTGAAGATGGGGGGTGAGAGAGGACCATCCAACAGCCATGAGGTAAAGACCATCCAATTGCCACGAGGTAGAGAGTAAAGAGGGAGGTGAGAGATTGGAGTCCTAAGGCAGAGAATGGAAAAGAAGACGCAGACACAGATTAAAAAAAGAGAAAAGTAAGGAGTGAAAACAAAGCCGTTGGATCATTTTTAATCAATGGTTCGCCAACAAAAGTATGATCTTTAGTTGGTGTTTATAGAACAAATGCCAAGTAAAATCTTATTTTTTTTTAACATTTATTTTACAAACACCAATTAAAGCATTTTTTATTAGCATTTTCTCAACAAACGCCAAATATTGAGCGCCAATAAAATCTGTTTTTGGCATAGTGAAAGAAGTCCACGCTTTACTCTAATTTGTTGAGGGAGTAAATTTTTTTTTATAATTAAGTTACATCGGTTTTTAGTATAAAACCGATATAACTACATAATTCAATAAAATAAATATCATATTTTCATATTATAATTATATAATTTTATTTACATAATTTTATTTAGTTGTATTAATTATAGAATTTAGCTATATTAATAATATATTTTTATATTACTTACATATTTTTATTTAATTATATCAATTAAAGAATTAATATATTGTAACATAAAAATGTAATTGTAGTCAGATAGCCTTTATGTGGGAATCGGGAATTCAAGTTTACATCAGTTTTTTTTTATAAAAAACTGATATAAATACCATTAAAATATATATTAAATTATACATATTTACAAATAATATAATATAAAAATCTAATTATAATCATATAGTTATATAATGCTATATTTCTATCCACATGCAAGTTCGTCTTGTGCTAAAGATTATGATGGCATATTTATGTAGGTTTTTAATGAAACACTGATATAAATAATGAAAATATATATTAAAAAATATATTAAGAATATTGTAATTGATTAATTTATATAATCATATTTTTATTTAGTTCCATTAATATGAGTTCTAACATGATGAAAAAATTACATTGGTTTTTAAAAAAACTGATGTAGAAAGATATAAATTGAAAATTTTAATTACAAAATTGTCACTAGTCATCATTTTACATTGATTTTTTTAACTGACATATATAACCAATGTATAAAGCAACTTTTGTAGCAGTGTCAAGCCCTATTTGGTGCTAAATCGCAAGAATGACAATCTCCCCCCTCTTTATCTTAGCAATTACTTTTGCACATAATTTTCTTAGTTTAGACTAGGAGCATATTTTGTAATAATCCCCAATATATTGTTCTGGACTTGGTATGAACTAATGAACATGTTAACACTTAAATTGTACAGAATGGAAGGAAACAAGATCAGAAGAAGCACCAAAAGGATCAAGATTTCTGAAAAAGGGATCAGAGGCCACTTATGTTGCGGTGTAAGCAAATGGCACCGCTGTGAGAGTTGACAACTTTTTGAAATTTGGCTGAGTTAAAAAAGACTCACACCGCGGTGAAACCATTCTACGCCGTGGCACATGCCATTGAACTTGCTTAAATCAAAAGGTGAACTAGTCGACAAAGGAAGGAGAAAATGAGGGAGAGCAAGGGAGCTCTGTTAGGGTTTGACTTTTGCAACTTGTAGCTCAATCCCTAGACTTAGGAAGCTTTGATCTTGTGTGGTAAATGGTCTTTCAACCTTTCTCCTCCAATTTCTGCTTGGTTTGGGGTTTGTTTACATGGGTACAAGTTGGTTTCCATATTGATTGACATTCCACCAATTGAGAGGTCAATAATGTGTTTTGTAGCATGCTTTGGTATCCTCAAACTTTGGGTGGTATATTTTTGTGTTGGGAGGTTGTATTTGCAAACCCTAACCTTTAATCTCAAGATTCTTGATGGTGTCCGAAATTGTGGGCTTGATTATAGTTTGGAATTAATGGTTAGGTCTTATGTATGTGTGGTTGTGCTATTGGAATCATGGATTTGTTACATTTATACTTGAGTTATCAAACTATGGGTCGCTGCCATATTTTGATTTGGGTGTTCTATGATATTGTAGAGTGTGTGCTTGCTTAGATGGGGTTTTTGTATTTCAAGAAGTTATTTGGAAGTGGCAAATTCATCGGTAAGTGGTTAAATTGTGACATGGTGGATTTGGGTCTTAGAGGCACTAAGTGATCTTGGGTAAATTCTAATGGTTTTATTGGAGCATTGTGGAATGTTAATTAATAGTCGTGTATTGTATTTCCTCTTGTATGTTATAGTTAATGATCATTTGGCCTACCGAGGTATTGTGAGTGCGTGGCAACTTGAGATAACCAAGGAGTAATATTATTTATTCTATATGTTTGGAAGTTTTCATATCATAATATACTAGTTATATCACAGCAGGAAATAGTAAATTTTCTTGAAACCCTCTTTCTTTGAAAAGTGTGATAAGGTAGTAAAAATAGTTGATTTTATATTCACTTGTATATATGACTATATGAATCGGAATACAAGGATTTAACCTATGTATATTAGACCCTTCGTATTGGTATGTGTACATTGAGATTAGTAACGATGTGAACACCCAATTTTGTCCGGGTATCAAATAAATTAAATGCTAAAATAACAAAAATATTAATTAAATAAAAAATATAATAATAAAAAAAATATGTAGCCCAATTACTAACCAAATCCAAAAACAAAATATTTGAGTTGGGTACTGGTGGCCCAATCCTATAACCAATTAAATCAAAATTAAAATCTAAAATTGTAGTTAAAAAAAAGAAAGCTAAAGGAGATCATAGAACATCCTAAAATCATAGAAAATTTCTTTTCAAGATTTCTAGTTTAAATAAATTCTATATCTTTCAAAAGATTTATAACTTGCTTTGGTAAAAATAACATAATAAATCAAATTAATTAATTCCAAAAAGAAAGAAACAAAAACAAAATAAAAAAAATGTATGAAAGAAGGGGATTTTGGGCTGAGTTTGAAGTGCTGGTAGCCCAGGATTTTAACCCAAAGCCCAGACACTAAAAATCAATAATGATAACCTAAAAAAAATGAATAAGGTCTAAAACGCTAGGACTCAACATTTTGGCCCAAATGGTGCTAAGCCCTATTTGAGAGACATCACAAGAGTCGCAAGGCTCATGCGAGAGATAGACATGAGGAAAGAAAAGAAGGAGCCTTAATTGAGATGCTTGGGGAAAAAGGCAAAGGGAGCTTTAGTCTGGAACCAGGTAAAACAGAGGGGGTACGTCGTGCAAGCGAGAGAGAGAGAGCCAAGCCACAATCCAGATGAGAGCTAGAGAAGTTGAGCGAGAGCGGGCCAAAACTGACAAAGCAAAAGCTCCACTACTCTGTACCTGGTATGGCAGTGTAGTAGTGAGAATGGGAGCAATCAAGATGGGCACAAATTGGACAAATAAGGACATTGAGGGCAACATGCCAAATCAGACGAGGGATGAAGGCAGCATCAAGTGCTTAATCCTTTCATTTCTTCACCCACAAGCGTTCCTATAAAAGCCGCAAAAGAAAAACCTAGGGGGGCAGACGGAAATTGCACTGAAAGGGGAATTATGAGGAAGGGGGCATCAAGAAAACCTAGAAGCCAAAATTTCAGAGACAGAGAGACATAAGGAGAGAGCAATAGAAAATTTTAGGAAGCAGAGTTTGTGGCAGTGAAATGGAGTAAACCCTAACAGAGAGAAATCAATGCTAAAATGAGCTGAGGGAAGAAAAGGAAAGGAAGGCTATCACACTTGAAAATGCGACACAGATGGCACGAAAAATGAAGAAAAAGAAAAATCATCTTCACAACGTAAGCTGATTCAACAAGAGTCACAACCAAAATTTTAAGGAAAGTTTTGGAAAACCAAATAAAAAGGAAATGGATGGTCTGCGAATCAGAGTTGGGTTTGAGAGTACAATTATGAGTGGGGAAGGTGTTAGGTACCCCCACAACACCCGTTCCTAAGAACGGTTACCTTAAATTGATTATGCAATTTGTATGGCTTTTTAAAAGTTATTTTGATTGTCCTTTAATAATTCACATGTAAAAGTAAATATAAAAAATAAGAGAAAATGTAAAAATGAAAATATGAGAAGTTGGGAAAAATAAAATAAGAGAAAAATATTATTTATTTACAATGGTAGAATTGATCGAGAATTAGAGTCTGGGGCATACGTACCTCACGATAGGGATCAAAGTCGACGTAGTTCGGATTAGAAGAGCGTGTCACTAGATTGATATTTTTTATTATATATATTTTTTGAAAAGAGAATTTCATAAAAAAATAATTTATCTTTTCACAAAAAAAAACAGTTTTCAAAATTGATTTATGTGTTTTAATTTGTAAAAGATATATTAGTTTCAATTATTTACTCTTATCATCAAACTTTTGCTCTTATCTTACAAGATATGATAAAAAAATATTATTCTAAATATTTTATTCTCAACTTAAAAAGGAAACATTTGAAGATGATTCTAATTTATTTATTTTCCATTTTCCTATCTGTATATTTTTTAAGGTTAATTTTAAACAAAATCAACCATCCCTTATAGTGATTTTATCACTCACAGTTCACAGATTAATATCTAAATGCCTATGGTGTTACCACTCAAGACAAATGGTGTAAAAAATAAAAAGAGTTTGAAGGAAAACAAATAATTTTGTATAAATTATTTTTATTTTCTTTTTTATTATAAAAATAGAAATAAATATGATCCTCTTAACACATTTATTTATTTAAAAGAAAAGCATTAAGAAGAATTTAAAATATGATTATTACATAAATTTTCAAAGAGAAATAACCAGCATATGTAGTGACTTTATCACTCATTAGTTGCTGATTGATACCTAAATGCCTACGGTGTTACCACTCAAGGCAGATAAGTGAAAATGATAAAAGTTTGGAGGAAAACAAATAATTTTTTTTTAAATTATTTTTATTTTCTTATTTCAAATTATGAAATGAAAAAGCAAATTAAAAAAAATCCTTCCTTTTTTTAGTTTTCGAAAAAAGAAATTTAAGGTAAAATTGCTACATTTGATATATTTCTTTATTTATTTATATATTTTTCCTTGTTAAAATCAACTTTAAAATAAACCAACAATCAATTATAATGACTTTATCACTCATAATTTACTAATTGATACACAAATGCTCACGTATCACCACTCCTATAAAGGCAAGAAAAAAGAAAAGTTTGAAGTAGAATGCTTTTATTATTTATCATTTATTTTATTTTTATTATTTATTTATTTTTTAAAAAAAGAGAAAAATAAAAAAGGCCATTCGAACCCAAAATTATTTAAAATTTAAGATGTTGCCAATATAAATATCATGGTAACTCCTCATTCATGGCGCCCTTGACTAATACCTTATGAGGCCATGGAGACTTAGTCTCTTGGGTAGGACAGACTCTAAATTTTTTTTTTGGAGAATCATTAATCAATATATCCTATTTTCATAGTTATATTCCAAAAACAACAATCCAAAATTTCAAACATTCACGACTACGTACTAAGACTCTACAGAGCATTGATTCATCTGTGATAGGTCTAAATTCACATCAGAAAGCATCCAATACAGACAAATCGTTTTCTTCACCAAACTGACTATAATTTCCTCCAGTGACCTTTAGCACCCCGGACAAAACAAGTTCATAATCAAAGCATCATCCCTTATATACACAAATACTCTAAACCCTTCCCATCAACACCCCGAATAGTTTGGGAAGTTTGCATGATTGCTTTGTTCATTCCCTTTTTCATGTCCTCCATCTGTCATGCTTCAGTCACTCAATTCATGCTCGTCCTGATTACTCCCATTCTTGCCACTACCTCATCATACTAGGTACAGAGTATGGAAGGAAAATTGGTTGTTGTTTTCTAGTATGAGCTCCCTCTTTGTTTAATGCTCTTACTCAATCTAGACTCAGCCACAGTTCTTGGCCTCACCATTTCCCTTGACCCAGAGACTTCCTTGGTCTTCTTCTCACGGCTCCCTCTGTTTTCACACCTAAGCACCCTCTACTTTGCTCACCCGAGCCCTAAGTTAGGGCTCCCTCTTGTCTCATATCAAAGCCTCTGTCTCCTTGTGCATGAGCCCATAATTGGGCTCAGGGTTATTTGGGCTGAAATGCTGAGTTTCAGCGTTTTAGTCCAAACGTTATATTTTTTTTTTTGCTTATTTGATTTTTTCTTCTTCTTTTTCTTCTTTTTTTTTACTACTTTTTTTTTACTTTTTTATTATATATTTTTTATTATTATTATGATTTATTATTATTTTTATTTTTCTCTCATTTTTATATATATATTTTTTATTTTTATTATTTATTATGTATATGTTAATCATTATCTTATTTAATTTTTCCATTTAATTTGTTTATTATTATTTTTCTCTATTTTTCGTTTTTCCTACTTCTTTCTTCTCTTTTTTTCCTTATATATATTTTTATTATCATTGATATTTTTTTTTTAATTTTATATATAAAGCTTGGACAAAATACGGTGCTGACAAGGCAAAACATGAAATGGGATGGAAAAAGGAGCTGAGGGGAAACTGAGAGAGGAGGAGCAAGGGAGGAGAGAGATACCGGGAAAACCCTAAAGGCTAAAACTAAGAGACAAGAAGAGGGGTAGAGGAATTGGAGGCCAAAGGTGACACATAGAGCACTAGGAAATATAAGAGGAATTGAGAATCGAGTAGTGGAGACTCTAGTTTTGGTAATTTTTGTTTCAATCATGCCATTTTCTTTGAACAGCACCTATTTTCTTTATTGTCTCCAATCCTATTCTCTGAGTTGTTCAATCATGGATTTATGTTGCTCATGTTTTCTTCTAAATGGTTTATCACGGTCCCTTCTCATGAACAAATTAACCTCTTGTTGATTTTGTTTTAGAAAAACACTTATCAGAAAGTGGAACATTCTGGTTTTGGTAGGAAGTTTTTTTTTAGCATCGCTTTGTTCTCTGTTAATTGGTTGTGTTTCTTGGTTTTATATTTAACTGATTTAGGAAAAAATGTTGTTTGATTTGTTTGCTATGAAACCCTATGACTCTTTTGGTTATTAGCATGATTGCTTATGTGCTTTGCTGTTTGAAATCTAATGATGAAAGGCACAGTGATTTTGTGCCTGAAAATGAGGAATAGTGCTATGATTATGGAGTTGGGTATTAACTATTAGAGCCTTTGTGTGAGTTGAAGGATTATTCTCTAAAAGATTCTTTGCTTTTTCTGTCGTAAACTTTGATATGTTTTTCTTATAGGCCTGACATTGTGAGATTTGTCCTGAATATTACTTTTCCTTAAAATGTAACTTGGCAAAATTCTCTGGCATAAAATAGGATTCATGTATGTAGATTATGCTATATGGAACTTTGATTGGCTCATTATTAGTTTTGTAATTTCAATCTTATTGTTACAACTCCCTTTTCATGCTTTATTGTTCTTAGTATAATTTTAAGTACTCTAATGACCTATTGTCTAGTTATCCACAATTTTCATGTGTTGTTTAAACCTGCTTTATCATTTTATAAAATCAAAAGAAGAAAAGAAAACGACCAATTTATTTATAAATAAAAGTTTCTTTAGAATTTGCCACAAAGACTTTTGGAGTTTTTGCATACTTTTAAAATAATTATATCGTACGAGTCTATGAAGCTGTATGAGTATATTAACAAGGGTTACTTATAATAATAGGTTCCAATAACTTTTCTATTTTGTTTTCCTATGAAAATAACAAAATAAGTAGATCAATAACGGTAAAAAGGAATAGTAGAAATAATAAACCAAAATAATAATAAATAATAAAAACCATAATAAATTTATCTTAAAAAAATTATTTTAACAATTACTTAAATGTCCATGCCACGAAGACTTCAGAGTTTTCATAGGTAACTTGGTCGACTGGTTGTCTCATGAGACTATGAGTCCATGTAGACATATAAATTGGTTGGGTGACTTATTTTATAAATAACTTTATATAGTTTTCCTTTTAAATAAGAATGTATGTCAAAAATGTTTAATCCCTTGTTAAAACTAATAAGAACCTTATTATAATAAAGGGATTGACTACACGATTATTTACCAAATGATTTCAAAACAAAATATAATAATGACGAGATGACATTTCTAAAATGCCTCATACAAATAAAAAACGATGTAGGAGGAAATAACAAAAATAAATAATAATATCATTAATAAAAAAGAGATTAAAAAAAGAAGAAAAAAATAATCATAACAATAATAATGGGCTAAATAATCACCTCGTGAAGTTTTTAGAATCACGTAGGTATTCGAATTCACCATGTGGTCACGTGAGATTATAAATTCACACACACATATATATACATGTGTCATGTTAAGCAAAATTCATCAAAACGTATAATGATTATCTGAAAGGTGTTTTTATTTTAAGAATATAATTATATTTCACAAAAATAAATAATAATAATAATATAACAAGTTTTTTGAAATTTTACTTTAAAATATATAATAAAATTATTATATTAAAAAAAAATAATAATAGTATTTTCTAAACTATTGTCTTAAAAATATAATAAAACCTTTATACTATGGAGGTTTTTAGAGCTTCCATAGGTACTTGAGGAATTGAGCTATCGGGCATGACTATGAGTCTGCAGTAGGTAAATTGATTTTCTTTTTTTAAGAAAATATATATAATTTTGCAAAAGTACAAAAAAATATATCATTTCAAAAGTCAAAAATTAAAAAAATATTTTCAACATTAAATAAATAAGAGTAAGTAAATGAAACTAAATTATCTTTTACAAATTAAAATATACCAACTCAAATTTTAGAAAATTATTTTATTTGCTAATGGTAAATTATTTTCCATTAACTTTTTATTATTACAAAAAAAATTAAAACTAAAAAATATCAATCTATAGACACGCATTTCTAGCTCAAACTATGTAGATCTTGATCCCTATCACAAGGTACGTAGGCCTCAGACTCTGATTCTAGGTTAAATCCACCATTGTAAATAAATAAACATTTTTCAATTTATTTTCATAATTTCTTTTCCTCATTCTGATTCCAAATCTCCTTGATTTTTCTAATTTAATTTCTTTTCTTTATTTTGTTGTTCAAATTTCCTCAATTTCTTTAATTTCTTTCCTTTCTACCCTTATTCTCGCATGTGAACCATTAAAGGATAACGAAAATACTTTTAAAACCTTATTAATTTGCATAATCAACTAAAGGTAACCGTTTTTAGGAATGAGTGTCATGTGGTGCCTAACACCTTTTCTATGCACAATCAACTCCCAAATTCAATTCTAACTATGCAGACTATCCTTTTCTTTCTTAATTCGGTTTTCCAAGATTTTTCCTCAAAATTTTGATTGTGACTTCTCTAGACAAGTCGATTTTTGTTCAAAAACCTTATTTGTCTCTCTTTTGCTTTGTCTTTTTTTTACACGCCATCTAAGTCGTATTTCCAAGTGCGACAGACGATAATGTTAATAATAAAGACTATGGAGTTGACTATATATATGATCAAAATGAATGTGACATGCTTATTACTATTTTGCATTCCCATAAAATATCTTACATGATAGAGTTATGCTAGCATGATGATAGTGATAATAATGTTGATGATGATATCGACCTATGTCTATTGTATGATGGCATGTTAGAATAACATTCTACATCATTACCACATTATGCATATTGGGACATTGTTAGTTGGGTGATGGTGACAATATAATGATACCATGTGGTATATCGATCCACTCTTGTAACACATGAGGCCTCGTGTCCAAGTGGTGAGGTTGATATATGTATATGTCCTTACCACTAAATCCTTTTCCGTTGGATAGGAGAGCTAGATGGCAGTGAATTAGGGATGCACCATCCCAAAATCACCACCAATTCAGGTAGTCCAGGGGAAGGAGAACCATGGTCTACACACTAGTGGAATGACCTTTGGCCAGATTATAACTAGTGGTAATGAACTTAGTAGTTGCCTGGAATTGACCTTCACCGGTTGTTGAAAGGGACTGCTTATCAAGGTCACCTTGTGGTGGTTACTAGCTCATGGTTCCTGCCATGATCGATGTAGGCTTTGCATATCATATGCATAATATATGCATAATGCATACTGCATGTGTGTAGTTATATATCAATTTCTAGTATTTTAACTTGTAGTAAGTTATTGTGTTTATAATCTATTATATTGGAAATCTTTCATTTTATAGATTACCCCTGGTTACTGGGATGTTTGTTTCACATCTTGTGAATACCCTCTTTCCAGGAGAGGATGTTTGGCTCTAACAAGAAGGTAACTGAGGTGGGTTTCCCCTCCGACGGGTATAGTATATTTGAGTACTCATGAATGGTATGTGTCATCTGAGAACACATGTTCATGTATATATAGTATTGTGCCAAGTATGGTTTTATAACTGGATGCCATGTGTGATGATGCTCTATGCATTCCTTAGGTTGTTTGAGACTCGGACTTTGTTATTAGTCTCATGTCATTTTGATTCCAAGGTTTTTGAGGTTAGAGTATGTATAGACAAGTTATAGTGAATCGCAAAGTTGTAATCTTAGTGGTTATCATGTGTTTTTGTGCATACGCCCTATTCTCTGTTCATGAAAGTTTGGGGTCTACGGCAGTGGTTGCCTATGTGTGTTTTGATGAGTCTGAGTAAGATACAAGGTAGTTTGGGAATTTTCAGTATATTCTGTGGAAAAAAAAAGTATGTCACCCGATAGGTCAGGTTGGAGTTCAAGGGGGTTCAAAACCTGAGAGAGTGGTTTTCTTAAGGTGCTACGTCCTTGAGCAATGTTTTCATGTCATTTGTGACTTCTTGGAAAATGTTAGATGACCAAAAGGTCAATAGTTGGGAATCGAGAGGTGTTAGTGGCTAGTTTTGGTGAAAAATTGACAATTTCAGTCATGGGTGTCCCAATTCTCCATACGGAGGAATTTTGAGGCCAACTTGATGTCTATAGTTAAATGAGGTATAAAGTGACTTGTAGACATTGGAATCATGCCAATTGAAGGTCTGGTTAGAGAATTAAGCGCGTACAAAGTTCATTCCAGAAATCCAAAAATTACTATCATTTGACAGCAGCAGGTGGCACTGCAGCACAACATTCCCAGGCCGTGGCGCCACAAGGGAAAATTGCTTCTTTCATTTTCTTGTCAGCCAATCACAATTTGATGTCCTTTGGTCTTGTCTAATCCCATTGTCCCTCCTCTTAAATTCTCACCATTGGTGTCTTGTTTTGGTGGTTTTTCATTTATGCCTTAGTTCATGTCAAAGAAAGTCATCTCCTGGATACTATTTTGTGGTCTTAAATCTTAGGGTGTTACATATTTGAAACATATGGCAACAGGATGCCACTGTAGTTGAAGACCATTTTCAAAATAAGATTATACAAGTTTTCCTTATGATTAGTCTTTTGACTTTAACCTTGTCAAGATTGGCATTGCTTCATGGTTGCAAACCCAAGTATATTGGCACTCTTACAATGTTGTTTCTAGAATGCTTTGGTTCCACCTATTGTGCTAGTTATTACTGCTTCAATTGGTACTTTCTCCAGTCTCAAATATAAGTTACTAAGAAAAGAACTTTTATGGTTTATGTACTTGTTCAACTCTTGACCTTGTGGACAAGATCAATGTCCTGGAGGAGTAATGTAATGGCACAGCTTAATATTAATGTGGGCTTAGACCATGAAGAGGCGATAGATGGGCCTAATGGTGATTAGGTCCATTTAGAGTCTGATACAAATAATAAGGAAATGGGCCCACAAATGAGATTAGTGGGATTAGGAGTAGTGAGAATAGTACTATCTATGTGTCTGCTGTAAGTTTCCGTTAATAAAAGATGCATTGATATATCTTCTATTGGTTTTGCTGAATATTCATTCCCTGTAAAATGCTTTAATTATCAGAAGAATTGGTTTGTGATAGAGCACTAATTCCTGCCAATCCCTTCGATTGTATTGGACAGCACATTGACTTCAAAATAGACTGAACATCACCGTGGTTTACACATGCATACAAGGTGTTCCATGAATTGCTCCATGTGTTTGAAATTGCATATATCAATGAAATTAATTATAATTCTAATGAAAACCAAAGACTAGATGTTTTCGCTCGATATTTGTATCTTTTTCTAGTTATAGATATGAGTCACTAATACCCTGATTCTTCTAAATTAATGATACAAAAACTTCTCTCAAACTCAGGCTGCATAATCCATCAGGCAAAATAAATAAATAAAGCTAAAGGGGTTGTGTTCTACAGTTCACTTGTAAATGCATAGGATAACTAATAACAATATCAAAACTAGCTCCAACCATTTCCAGCTACAAAATTTCGCTGCACTACTCTGTTTCCTCGTGGCCCATATTTTCATATGCCCAAAGTTGAAGTGTTCTATACTTTCAGAATTAACAAAATACGTTGTAACTTAGAAGCACTGATATTAAAACTGATGAAGGAATTAGGACGAATAGTTAACGACCAGTATAACAAATAAACCACGATGAATGGCATGTTTTCTTTTGGTGCTTATATGTTATAATTAATACAAAATATTTTGCTTAAATTGATAGAGAACTTTATAGACAGAAATAAAAAAGGCGATACAAGAAGAACCTCATTCATCTAGGCAAGAGTTCACTCTTGGACATTTCATTCGAAACCGTTGTCTTGGAACTCTGAGAAGTTTGATCCAAACCAGATTGTGCTACCATAGTTGGATTCGAATGCATGAAGAATGCGGGTTCTCTTGGAGATGGTAATTCAATGGAAAGATTACTAAGATACGAAACAACTTGAGCCATTGTGGGTCTATCATCTGGATTTTGTTGAACGCACAATAACCCAATCTGCACACATTTTATTACTTCAATTTGAGAACAAGATTCCACCAGAAAAGGGTCCAATACTTGTAATGGTGTCCCATCATTCCACTGCTTCCATACCTGAAATAATTTTTCAAATAATTGGATAATCAAATTCATAATATTCGGATTTCACCTTAATTAGTATTTGCATCAGAAATGTAAGATATAGTATGATTAATACGAACAACAATTAGCATGATTTATTACTTACATTGGTTAAGAGGTATGATTCATAAGATCTGGAATTCCTCTTGCTACTAATTGCTTCTAAAACTATAACTCCAAAACTAAATACATCAGATTTTTCAGAAAATTGTCCATGTATTAAATATTCAGGAGCCATGTAACCACTGCAAATAAAAAAGCTGTTAGAGTTTGAAGAGTTTAGCGATATTCACATATAGTATGGAATCTCCTTTTGTTTGTCAAGCACTTAATTCAAACTAGCAATTTCTTTTCTTTTCCTTTTTTTTTTGGGGGGGGGATTGGGGAAGGCATAAAAAGAAATAAGAATTCAAGACTTACTAAGTCCCAACAATTCTATTTGTACTCTTTTGGTCTTCATCTATAGCAATCATTCTTGCCATACCAAAATCTGATATTTTTGGATTCATCTTATTATCTAATAAAATATTGCTTGGTTTGATATCACGATGAATCACTTTAAGGCGAGAATGTTCATGCAAGTAAGAAAGCCCTTGTGCAATTCCTCCAATGATTTTGAAACGCTGAGGCCAATTAAGTAATCTTTGCTTTTCAGAATCTACATAATTAAGTCAAATAATTAATTAGAAAATAAGTAATAGTAACAAATTAGTTGGAAAAATTCCATATAAAGTTTGATCATAGAACATTAACCAAAATGTGGAAACTAGGCTAGATGCTTCATACCAAATAAGAAGTAATCAATGCTCTTGTTTGGCACATATTCGTATACAAGAATTTTCTCCTCTTCTTCCAAGCAAAATCCCAATAAAGTCACCAAATTTTTGTGCTGAAGTTTTGCTATCAATAAAATTTCATTCTTGAATTCCAATGATCCTTGTACCGAATTTTTTGAGAGTCTCTTTACAGCAATTTCTTGTCCATCAAGAAGAATGCCCTTAAAACATATATAATTGAGTTAGTATATATGAAAATTAGTCCTCAGTAATTAATTAGTTTGGCATAATTACCTTGTAAACTTCTCCAAATCCACCTTTCCCTATTGTGTTCTCTTGAGAAAACTTCTTTGTTGCAGCTTCAATTGTAGCCAGGCTAAATTGCAAGGACTTGAGGTTGGAACTTTCTTCCCCAACTGGACCAATGTATGTTATCATCAAAATAAGCACACAATAGTTATATAAACATTATTTTATGTCTAAAAGTGAAAAACGATACAGAAAATACAATTTTCTCTAAGAATAGCTTGGCTCCTTTTCCTTGTTTTTCTCCTTAGCAGATAGCAACCCACCAAACAAAACAGTGTGGCTGAAAAGATGATAACTGGGACAATAATCTTGACAAGAGTTTGTGATCCGGAACTATCTTTGCCTCCTGATTACATGACGTAAATGTGTCACCTATGTGTTATTAAGAACACAAAACAGTTCATGGTGATAACTGGAAAGGAAAAAAAAAACTTTAGTATATTTCAAGGATTTGTACTATTCTTTTAAAATCAATTTTGCAGTTGTGCTCCGCTGTATTAAATTTGGAAATGAGAAACACTTGTGGAACAGGTTTGTCTGTTTAGATTCAATTATCATAATCAATTATCAAACTCGTAATGAATTATCCTTAAACTAAAAGTAACAAATTGTTGCTTCTAGATGATTGATTTTGGGCTCATAATTGATAATGATAATTGAATCCATAATTGTTCAATTTTAGGATTTTTCCACCATACCTTCTCATGGCAATTGTATCCATCCTTTAATGAATAAATTTATCATCTCATGAATATATTAGCTTGTAGCTATATATAATGAAATTTAGAGATTTAAATCCTCAACTCACCTGTCAAAAACAAGCAAACGCAATCTTCATGTATCTTAGGAATAGTTGGTTTAAAATCAATCAATGCATCAGCACAAGTATGTTTGTGTAAAATTATATCATTATATATGTGGCGTGGCAGTCTGGCAGGTTGGGAGATATAGAATATACTCGAATGAAAATTAAAATTGATGTAATGTTGTATGAACTATGTTGAAGATCCGTGTGTGCATGCCCAACAAAATTAATATTATATCTTTCCAATGATAATTTATATATAGGAGTAGGCAGGTACCTTCGGAGGTTGATAGTGGAAGAAAAAAAAAATACTATGTTAGTATTTCAAGCTGTTTTACTTTTTTAAATTTTAATCAATTTTACCGTACAACGAACTTTGGAGAAGAGAAATACAAAAGTAACGTAACATGTTGAATTTCCACAGTACATACAGATGTATTTCGCTCGACCGTCCCAATTAATTGATGATAAATTCAATTACCTATACGACTATATAATAATATATATATATATAAACGACAAAAGATTAGTCACACGCACGCACGTATATATTTTGGAATGCGAAAAAGAAAACAGATGAAATGAGATGTAACTTTAAATCTTCAACTCACCACTCAAACGATCAAATGATAGAAGTAAAATTAATATTAAATGGAATTAAAATTAACATAATAATTTATGAGCTAGGGGGAAGATATTAGTGCTCAATAAAATCAATGATAGGAATAGATATAGATGCAAAAGTCGATGAATAAGGTAAGGGATCATATGTTTCCATTATGTATATTTCTCGCCAAATCATCACGGTTATATCAGCGTAATTAGTCAATGGCAGATGTAATTCGTAGGGATTATCTAGTAAATAGAACAAAGTTTGGGGTCTAAATTCTAAACGTATGATGCATGACTATGGGAAAACATTTTTAGGAAAATAAAATATAGGAAATATAGGGACCAAATTAAAAAAAAGTGTAACTACAGGGACTAAGTAAATTTGTTGGACGAGATAGGTACCTGTAGTGGATGGTGGAGGAGATGTGGGAGGTGCCTGGGGTGAAAAACCCATGGGATCAAAGAAGCGGTAGTTCTCATATCTAATATTGCAGCTGGGATTAATAACCCTAGCACCAATCCTGTTCCCACAACAACTTGGGATAAAAGAGATAGCCCTCTCCAAGCAGTCACGGCAATCTGTCTCAGACAAATCAGGCGTGCACTGAACAAGACCGTATACGATTTCAGACTGATCAGCTGTGGCGTTTCTTCCTGCAGCCACTTTAAGATGAGAGCCACCAGCTGCAGCTTCTTCTGTTAGATTTTGCATCAGGCCAGCAAGCGCAACCATGTGCTTTTCTGCGTCTGTTGCATTTTGTAGGTTGACAAGAATGTTGGCAAAGTCATTATCATCAGTGTCCTGGAATATCCTATATAGTGAACGATTTGAATATCGAAACATGCATAACTCATAGAATCCAATTGCCTCCTTCTGATTTGGACATAGCTTTGGGAGAAGGGTTGTGGCGTTGCCAAGGCAACTACGGCAAGTATCCAGCTTCACATCTCCTCTGCAGAGCCCAATGGCGTTAACTATGTCAGGCTTTAGGCCTTCATAGGAATTATAGAAGCCATAATTAATGTCTGGGTCCGAAGTGAAATGAGAGAGAAGGGTATTGAGGTTGGTGTGGTAGGCACTTGGATTTGTGTAGTTTCCTTTGTCATTGTAACACGTGTGAAAAAGGAAGTCAGGCTGGGCGCTGAGAATGAGAAGATATTGAGAAAGGAATGAAAGAAGAGCCAAGGAAATGGTAGACATTGTGATGAGGGAATGATAGATTCGAAGCATACATGCTGCGGGCTAATTTTATGGATGAGTGATGAGTTGTTGAATATAGAAGTGATCGATGAGGGTAGGGTAATTTATTAATGGTCTACGGTATATCTGCAGAGTTAGCGTATTTCTGAAGTTTTGAATAGTCAACTTTTAATTAAACCGAGCGGTGAAGAAAACAAAACTGATGATGCATTTTCTAGGATCTCAAGTATTGATTGAGATTTGAGACAAATTCAAACATCATTTCTATTGTACACGCTGAATTCCCAATTTTTGACTTTCGCTTCCAGAACTTTCTCCAATGCTTTTTTAGATGAAATAAAAAAAAAATTATAGATAAAAAATTTTATTTATATAATTAAAAAATCAATAAATAATATGACTAAAAAGATAATAAATTTTACATATCTCATTTTATATACACAGCAAAAATTAATTAAATCTATTTTCACCACTATAATCAAATGGTCGTAATAACAAGTATAATCGATTACTTGAGTTAAGAAACACCCGAATTAATTAGGTATGTGTGGGGCTAAAATAATAATAGCAGTCATTGAGGGCCAATTCCGGTCAACTCGGAAATTTGAGACGCAGTTTGGAAGGTGCTATATATTAAGATTGAGGATTGTTGCAAAAGGGGCTGGGTGTTTTATCCTCGTAGTCTTTTTTCAAAACTATACTTTTACAAAATTTAAAATTAAGATTTATTAAATATTTAAACCTAGGAAATATTTATTTAATTAAAACGTATTACTTTCTGTTTAATTTCTTTATAAGAAAGATACAATACCATACAATTCATGATTATATAAAAGTTAAATTACATCCCATACTAATATATTTAATTAGTTGAATGTAATATTTATTTTGCTTTTCATGACGTCTGTGTCATTTGTTGTTGTTGATAAAAAAATTTTGGTTGATTAGGTCAGAACCTGAATCTAATATAAAATGTGAAATGAATTTTCCTACTTATTATGTCATACAAAGTAAATCAATAGACTCTTTTTGTTTTTGGGACAAAGGGCTAAAGTGAGTTAATAGACTCATTCCCTACGCCAAGAAAAGGCTTCCTCGGTAGTTAAAAGTGGTTATCCTTTCCGGTTTCAAACTGTAAAGGATTTGAATGCCGAGAAAAATTCCTTTGTAGTTATTAACCGTAAAAGAAAATTTAGTTTCCTTTGTGTTGTTTGCCATAACACACAAATGTAATTAATCCCTATGATTAATTACATTAATTGAAAATTAATTTCATTGGCCGTGAAGAGATAAAACCACAAAGGAAAGTGAAATTTTCTTTGTGGTTGTTTCGAACAACCGCAAAGGAAAGTGGTCTATTAATTTTTTAAAAATTAGTTAATCAACATTTTCCTTTGTAATTGTTTAAACAAATGCAAAGGAAAAGTTATATTTTTTTTAATTTGTCAAAATTTCACTTTCTTTTGCATTTGTTGGATACAACTGCAAAGGAATCCACATGTTTTATTTTAATGGACTATACATTTGGTTAATTTCCTCCCTGTTTTACATACTACAGAAATTGTCACTATTTACAAATTGAAATGGCCAATAATCTAAGTATAGAACTGGCATATCCAACAATACAGAAATGGCCAAATAATCTATTTACAAATAGCTATATTCCCAACTCAATATCTACAGCAATATAGCAACATCCCAAAACAATCAAAAAGTCATATGTAAAGTAAGTTAGCTAGTTATAAAGCAACCTAACAGCTAGCAGCAAAAACTTACAAAGTTTTGTACATATGTCTAAGGATATCTATCTACCTAAACAAGCAAAAACTTACAAACCACATGATGCCAAATATAATGCAGTTGCCATTATATGCTCATTACTTTGTTTGCTATCTCCTCAAACTGAATTTACATTACCAATTTTTAGAACTTAATTAATTTACAACTTAATTATCTAAGAAATAGTTATACCCACCATTACTTGACTTCAACCACGTATCCAGACTACTCCTCAATGACTTCATTTACACGATCTTCAGAGAAATACCTCCTACAGTCGAGGAAGTACTGAAATAAAAATAATAGAAAAAATGAAGTTAGATTATTAATTTTTAATGTAAGCTGGATCTAAACCAGTAGTTCTGTTGCATGTTGTTTTAGCTCTTCCTACTCAAGTTTAGAAACTAGGAATTGGAGTTGTACAAGGAGGGGACTATGAGGCTAGGTTCCTACTAGATTCAGACAATCCAAGTTTTGACGGTCCAATTAATATTGAAAATAAGATTTATGGGATGGTTCAAAAGTGCTTTAAGGAAAGTGAGGCATATCTTGGAGGGCCTAAGCATGTGATAGATTTCCTATATGAAGTTGTTAATATTAAAAGCTCTATAGTAAGTAAAGGGTTGTATTACCTAAAGCCATTGTGAATTGACACATTAGTCCATGAAATCCCTAGTGATTTCTTCTAAACTTCTATCAAGGCTCAACTGGAAGGTGTACAGTTTGGCAGTATGAAAGAATGTAATACAGCTTATTGTATATAAAGGGATATTAAGTTAAATTATTGGCCAGTAAAAGCTAATGGCCAGGTAATGGCTCGAGAGGACTTTAGCCTTATACTTCTTTTTGATTATGCCTTAAAGACTAGAGAGGTTGTTATGCAGTTATAATAGGAAAGCCAGGAACATTTTATGAAATCTAGAATCTTTACCGACTGAAATTTAAAAATTCATAACTAATTCTAGAAAAATCATTTCATAGTGATTCAAGTATATAAAAATAGATAAAAACCTTATATACATGTAAAAAATATGAAACAGAGCATTCTATTGACCAATTTATACAGTTTATTCCTCAAATATTTACTATATATTTGGTCATTTTCTCTTCTCCAGGATTTTGGCCTTATATTTAAAAATTCATATCTCATTATATCCTAAGCAAAATCATACATTTTTTATGTCATTGGAAACCTTGTGAGTCTACTTTCTAGAAATATTTTTCTTGTACATTTATTCAACTTGTAAAGGACATGAAATTGACTTAAATCATTAAGGGTTAGAAAACTACTTCTACTAGAATAGTTTTAGGCGAAATTACATAACTCTTTTTTTATAGCTCCAAATACTTTCAAACCAGTGGCATTCGTTTCTTAAGACTTAGAGCTTTCTATAAATTCAAACCACTGAATTTTTGGAGTTTTGTACGATTTTATCTTATGTTTTGAATTTTCTAGTGTTCATAATAAAGGATCTAGTTTTCCTTACTTTAACCAGTTTTGACCCTTAACTTCTAAAACTCATCATAAATTGTACACTTATCCAATTTAGGTGTTATTTAGCTTTATAAAAAGCTCATTCTATCTAGTTTTTGGGAATATATAACACTCATACATTATACCTTGTTTTGTATGAACAATATCTTTGTTATTCTCAGAGTGTTTCTAATTGAGCATTTCCATTCTTATCTTGGCAAAATGAGCTTCATAACATGATTACATCATCCTTCCTTGTACCAAATCCATACATATCACTCAATAATGCTCAAATGGATATAGTTATAGAAATACAAGCCTCATGAATTGTCATGCAATTTTATACATGATGTCATAACAGTACATTAAAATACCCACAATTCACAAAATTATCATGCTCCTTCATTCTTCTTGCCTTCTTCCTTGGTTACTTCCATGTCCTTTCCCTAGCATGGTTAGTGTTTGGAATGGTGAGATTATGAAATCTCAGTAGCAAGTCATATGTCATGCAATTACATTATCATATATGCATAAAAACTTAAATCATAACCAGTCACCCATTCAAGCATATAATAAGTCATAATGGTTCATAAAAATTTTGGCATGGTCTCTCTTTATAAAATGAACATCCAAGGGTTAGGACCCTTTCATAAAAATAGTCAAACCAATCTCACAACATCATAACAACAATGTAGCAATGGGATTATAATATAGAAACAATATACAATAACATAAAGCAAGAAATAGACTATGCTACCATTGTTGCTTTCCTTTGCCTTCCAACTTGATTCCAATGCTCCCATTCTCTTTTCCTTTGAGTTGTACTTCTTCCAAACACTTTCATAAGCTTCCTTGGACTTAAACATAATACCAACGAAGCATATAAGCCACTGGTTCTTGGTCCAACTTCACACAATGCTCACTAAACCCTTAAATTTTCTCTTTGCTTTCTTCTTGGTTTTTCTTTGAACCAATGGTTGTTCTCAAGGTTTTGGGCCATGGGGAACTCATTTATGGCATTAAAATCATGAAATTATAACCCTAGAATGCACCCCTATTCAGACCGAAAATTATGAGAGAAATAGAGAAATTTATTTTCTTTGAAACACTTCCTACAATTCATGAAATCATGCTTTGGGTGGCTAAATCATACTTTGGCTTAACTTTGATGCATGAAAACATAATTCTTTCCATTTTCCTTACATAGGCCAGATTTAGACTCGAGAAGAGGAAGAGTGAAACTCCATGAAATCACTTGAAACTACCAGCTTGAAATGATTAGAGAGCTTACCTATCACTTGCATCTTGATTGCTTTATGTTTCAAGCTTGGCTCTTCCCTCTTCTTCTTCACTTAGGTCACGCCATTTTTCTTCTTTCATGAGCAAACTTTGAGCTCTCTCTCTTTCACTTCCAGCGCATATTGGTCGTGCAAGAAGAGGCAAAAGTAGCCACCTCACCAGCTCACTCAACTTTGATATAATTTGTCTTGACTTTAGTTAGCAAAAAGCAAATACTTCTTTGAGAAGTAGTATAAAAAAAATAATATTAAAGTCCAAGTCGGTTGCAGCTGATGGACGTCCAAAATGAGGAGAGAGAAGGGAATTATCTCACTTAATGACATGGCTTAATTAACTTGCTAATTACCTTCCTTAATCATACTTACTTTTTTACCAAAAAGGTAAGCCTTCTTGAGCAAGTTTTGGGACAAAAATCACATGCCCATTATTATGAATTCTCAAGCCAATAAGAGGGAGAGGAGTGTCCAAAAAGTGCTTTATAATTTTATGGACCAAAATACCCTTTACCGATAACTTTTACCTGTAACGATTAAATATTTTTGCCGTAATTATTACTAAATTGGTACAGGATTGTCTAGAAATTACTTTTGAATTAAAATCATCACCTTGTCCCAAACTATTTTTGGGTGAAGTCCATTTACTATCCTTGATCCGGTACTGCATTTTTGGTAGTCCAAATAACCTTTTATCGTTATAATACTGACTTTTTATTCCAAATACCCATAATAAATTCATACTGACTTTATCAAATACCAGTCAACATTCCATTGGGCTTAGCTCATTAAGAGCTTTATTTTGACTATAATTTTCCATATTTACAAAAATGCCCTTGACCTGGAGCTAATTTATAATTCTTGAAACTTTCGGGTCCTTTTTCATAATTTTTTTCAAACTTCTTTCTCCTTCCCCTTCTAACTTTTTAAGGGGCTAAATTATAAAGATTTTTTATTCTTGGGGCCCAAATATAATTTTCTTATTTTTCCATTTAACTAGGAAAAATGACCTATTTGCTCCTTTTTCACGCTTAACGGTATCTCTCTATTTTTTTCAACTCCTTTTACATTTTACAATGTCAACTTTTTTATTTTTGGACCTTAAATACATTATTCACATTTTACTTCTAATTTAGAAAATGACTGTTTTACCCATTAGCCGAGTCAAAAAAGTAATTATCCATTCTTTTACTTGTAATTTTACCCAAAGATCAATTTTTTTATTATTTCTTTCTTACTATTCACACTAATTTTCAATTGGTCTATCTCTTAACCTGGATCTTTCGGGTGTGCAATACTTATACCATTGCGCTCAGCTTGGAGCGGGCTTTCATTCAAATACTAAATTGCATATTTTCCGAGGTAAGTTCTGGAATTAATTTCTGTTAAGGACCTTATGAAAAATTAATTCAAATTATGGACCAAACATAACTTCTTCAAAAAATTAGATGAGAAATTAACTCCTTCTAAAGCTCAATTCTATATAACTTTTTCATCTCACTTCGTTTCTCATCTTTTATTCATTTTATAACATCTCATAAAAATAGAGATATTACATGAGCAATCCTTGGAATCCCTGAATTACTTACATGGAGATTGCGTGCATTGATGCAATGATAAATGTACTATCAAATGACAAATACCGGAGGTCACATAAAGTTGGACACCAAGAAAAGATGCCAAAAACTTTTTGAGAATGTATTAAACAGCTAGCATATTTGGAGGTGATTCAACTGGAATAGGAGGATCCTATTATAGACATAAAAGAAGAAGATTCTAAGGAGGATTCGGAAGAGAATTTCGATGAAGCTTCTATTGGAGGTGAAAGTAGCTTTGGTTCCTCCGGAATAGAATGGTGAAAGAGATCATGTGTAAATAGGTATAAATGCATAAAAGTAAAGAATAATGATGACTGCAAATTTTGAGTGCATCATAAGCAGTCACAAGTAGGAAGTAGAATGAGGGGATAATGTAATCACACAATAAAGGCTTGTGTACAAAGTCTACTCATGTAAATAAAGGTATTATGTTTATAAATGTTATCTGAGTAGAATCGTCATGTGTTTATGAATTAATTATTATAAAAAAATGAAAATGAATGAAATGGTTTGCATTAGGAGATATATAAGGGTAGAGACTCTTGAATGAGAAGAGACATTACAAATTGATCCTTGTAAGCTATTATAAATAGATGAGATCAATGGCAAAGGATTATTAAGAAGTTACAGTGAACCTTAAATACTCAGAAGAAGTATCAGGCATCTAGAGATGAAATTCCATCTCTGAGGTAATATCAGCAATAGGTACCCTAAGCTGCACTAATGAACTAAGCAGCGGGAACAAAGATTAATCCTACTAACCAACATCATGTAATAGCTTAGTTCTGGAGAAGATGTTCCCCTTTATTTGACGAAGGGTTGGATGCATAAGTTGCTAAGGGCTAGATATTGAGTTAGGAAATATTTTCGACTTAATGGGCTGTCCCTCTAAAGTGAAAACCTTGATGGCTACGAAAATGTTTGAAGAAGAAGTAGAAAGATTGTTGAACCCCGGAGTTCTAATAGTTCTCTGAAAAGAGAATGACCTATGATGATTGTTTCAGATAGATATGAAATCTCATTAATCAGCTGCTACTGCAGATGTTTTACATTAGACTTTTCTTTAATACTTTGCCACTAACCAGGAAATAGCAAAGAGATCTGATAATAGATGATAACAAAGAATATGAGATGTAAGTACTCCACCTACAAATAAGCATAGTGGCAAAATGTTTTCGATAATGAATAAAAAAGGCCAATAAAGAATGAACAATAGTGATAAAGAAAGGTAGCTATTCACAAAATTGATGGGGAAACTAATGTATGAAGGAAGATAAGAAAGGAAAAGAAGTAGTCAAGAGAAAAGAAATGAGAAGAACTAATGTATGACTAAGGAAGAAAGCAGCCCATGAACGGTGATAATTCCAGTAAGTCTGGACCAGTTGAATTTTGTGACAAGAAAGATGACTTCCTCCAACTAAATCAAGGACTCTAAATCCAAATGAATCTTAGAACTATCTATGATCAATATAATGGGAGATTTGGAGGATATATTCTTGCTATGTATTTCCTAAGTACCATATTAGAAACAAAGATATTTTTGAAGGGCATTATGACCATAGGCTCCTTAAAAGTTGATGGGTGAGCAAGTATTAAATGTCATAACTGGATTATGACTTCTAGAACCATATCAAAGAATGGTTTGAGAATTTAATATATCATGTTTTGAAGACTGTGTTATTGCATATATGCTCCAAGCAATATGTTATCGAGAGAGAAAGAAGCTAAGGTGATACAAGTCTCAGAAAAGGATCCAGAGAATGATCCAAAAGGATATCTAATGGAGATAATAGATGGCAATGTTAAGTCTACCATTAGTATGAAAACCTAGCAAGTTCAGTATCATGAGGAATGATGTGAGTATAAAGTAATAGAAGTGTAGATATAAATTAAAGGAAGAGCATGCATATATGATGTACAAGATATAAGTTATGGATCAAGAAAGATGAAAATAGTGGCAAGTAGTTTAGGGCATTATGAAACCTTGAGAGACTAGATTGCTTGGCTTAGTATGAAATCTACCTAAATAAAGAAAGTTTTTGGCCAAAAGATCTCACAAGAATATATGAAAGAAATCCTCCATCAGCTACCAAGGCAAGGTAAAAAGAGGAGATAGCTCTTGGGAAGAAGTTCAATTAAACAAATAGATGAAATCATTCGTATAATGAAAGCCACAGAGGCAGAGCAAATGAGAAGTAGCTCCTGGGATAATACCCAAAAGAGCAATAATGAGTGATGGTGAGAGGCTAAGGGCTGATTCTAATTGAGCTAGTAAGAGACTTTTGAAAGGTTAAAACAATCTCCCTCAAGTTACCAAACCACTAATTAACCTTAACTAAGCAGCTAAAAAGGCCATAAATGAGAACAAATAGAGCAGAAGGTGTTAAAAGTCAATGATCACTGCTCTAATATCATTAGAACCTAACCCTTAAGAAGTCAAGAGATTCTAAAATCCTTGGTAAGATAAGTAGAAGTATTGGGTCAAGAATATGTTTACTTACAAGGGTAGATTTGTAAATTGAGACTCTAAGTTAATAGAATAACTAGAGTAGAGAATAAAGAAGTAATATAAATGTAAGTAGTAAACAAAAATAAGAATAGCAATGAGATGCCATCATAAGATACCAAGCCAATTAATAGAAGAAAGATGAAGCACAAATTGAATACCCAAAAAAAATAAGTGGTAAACCATCCAGATGTCACACAAATAAGTTATGGCTTGAAAGGAAGCCCATTGCCAGCAATCTATAATACCAGTTCTGGCAAGAAGGCAAATAGAACCTCTCAGCACTTTAGAGTTAAGCGTGCTCAAGGCCTACTAAGAAGCAATGAAAAATGAGAAAGACGTAAAGAGTACGAAAGAAAAGATGTGCCAATGGTTAAGTAAGGGTACTATAAAGTTATGATGAAGATAAGTAGTCTTACCAAAGCACCTGTTAAGACTGCATGAATAAAAGTATAAGTAGTTTAATGGTAGTTCTCAAGAATGATGTGTTAAAGTACTCTGAATTATAAAGGAGCATAGAAGACAACTGAGAATTTTGAAACATTTTAAATAAAAATAATGACTTACTAAACTCAGTGAATGTAGCTCATGAAAGTACGATCAGTAGGTTACAAAATCTCTCATATGATCGCAATAGATCCTAATAGAATAAGTAAGTTAACAATGGGAGAAACCAAAAGCCAAAATAAGATGAGAAATTTACTAAATTTAGTAAGATGTTAAAAAAAATTTATGAAAAATTTCTCTTAGTTTGTTCTACCACTTAGCTAGAAAGAAAGTTTTATGGGAAAGGGATTACAAAATGAATTTTTATGAACTAGTAAGGCTAAACCTCCCCCCTATATTAACATTCTTGATCCAATGATGACCCAATGGGTCTATTATAATGAAAAGATAAATATGGATCAGGATATGAGTAATGAAACTATTAGAGATTGTGCCCTAGGCCAATCATTATATTATGAATATTGTATTTCATTATGAAAAATAGAAGGTGTTTTTCTTTTATTACATTATTATATTGTTTGCATGTTTTTCTTTATAATAATATCCTTGGATAAATCATTTTATCCCAAACACCCCTAGTCATTCTTCTTTGTGGGAACAATAATGAACTAAGACTAGTATGATTTTGATTGATAATTATGAATTAATTATATACAAAGATACAAATAAAATCATAAGTACCTATTAGGGAATAGGCGTTGGATCGACCCGTCATGAGATAACTACATGGATCAAGTCATAAGCATATCTCATATATATAATTGTGTCACTAAGCCCTCATACCTGAAATCACCATGACTTCTTACATGAGGAACATTGTACTTTGGCATAGTCAAAAGTCACATTTAATCAGAAGATCATAAAGGCTATGATCGGGTATTGTGGAATTCATGTAAAGGAAGACGAATGGTCAAGATGGAATTTTTCCCTCTAATTAATTGAGAGATATATCTAGGCTCCTCGATGAGTAAGACTGAGAAATGCATGGCCATATTTGACTGGAAGGGTTTCAGTTGCTCTGACAATCTACTTGAAGATTGAGAAAGTGATGATCGAATAAAATGAGGATGATGTTTCCATGCCTTATACTTGACTTACATATCGTGAGACAAAAGGGATATGATAAGGTTGTATAATAGGTTACATCAGATCACCGATCTCATGTTATTTGGTTAGTCATAATGTCTTACTAGAGACCACTTGTGACTTATAGGTACAATAGAGTCATTGGCTCACGGCCAACATCATATGGCCCTGCAGGGTTGCACATTATCACACTCTAAACTCACTAGGCCATACTGAGCCATTTACACAGCGAAACGGGAAAGAAAAGGCAAAATAGAGGGGTCAAGCCACAGCCGGTACTGTAGTACTATAGCTTAAGATGTGTCTAGTGAAATGAGCCGAGACGCGTGGCACCACGGCTAAGGTTATGGCGCTGCAGTGCCGTCAGCTACCAGAAACTCAGCTTCTTGCTAATTTTTTTTACCAAGCTTCTGACTAGCACAACTTTATGCTCCAACCTTTGATTGATTTGATTTCAACTCCTACAGGTCGCTCTACTTCCCCTCTAACTGTGGATACCACCTATGTGTCAAACACTTCCGTATGGAGATTTTAGACATCCAACACTCAATCGGTCAATTTTCCTCAAAAACAGGAACTCAACACCTCCATTAACCTCCCATTGGCAATTGGCATTCTGATGTGTTTATTTTATACCTACAAAATACCCATATTTGATATTGTTTTTCTTGAAAAAGATTAAGTTTTGATATCAAATTTGCATGATTCTATTTAAATTGGGATATATTTACATCTCAGGAAAAATTGAAAGACAAATGGGGATTTTAAAGTGAAAGAAGAAGAAAAGAAGACACAAAGAAAAATCCTTTCGGTTCTCATTTATGATCCTCACCTGCGGCCGGGTGAGGAGGCGTGAGGCTGCCAGAATTACGAGTTGACTCGGCACCGGGTCAACCAAAACATTACACCATCTGGCACCGGGTGGATCAAGAAGGAGCATTCTAAAATTAGTCACCCAGCGCCGGCTGGACTAAAATATGACATGACCCGGCGTCGGTTGAAGGATTTAAATGAATTTTGAATATTTCTTTCATAAGGGTCGTACGAAATATATATATATATATAAGTTTGGAAAGGGGAAGGAGAGAGAATTCGGAGCCTTAGAAGACTTACTCCAAATTCTCTGGAGCTGAGAGGATTGAAGGCGTAGTGAAGCTGAATCACTCTATTCTTCTACTACTTTTCTTTCTTTAGATTTTGTTTGAATGATTTCGGAGTTTATTATTATTTTGAATTTAAGAACCATGTTTATGAGTAGCTAATCTTCCCAGTTAGGAATAGGGATGACTAACTGGGATTGATTAGAGTTTACGCTGGATTATGACTCTTGTTTATGATTGAATTTTCCAATATATGTATGTTTGATTATATCTATCTCTTTTGTGCTTTATTGTGGATTTTGTGATTTGCCACCATGAAATTCATTATGTGGATAAGCTTAATAGACTGAAAGGTGAAGAGCAAACCTAAACCTAGAGAGATAGACATAAACAACAATTATAAGGATAGAATTAGGTGTTTATAGTAATTTTAGTTATAACTTCAAGGTTTAATTAGGAATTTTAGTTGCACGAGAGTGAATTAAAACCTAATTAAATACAGATTAATTGACTGAAAGGTAATTAGGATAATTTAGAAATAACTATCACTATAATTATAGAACGTGTCAAGTTATGAGTAACTTTAGTTGTCTCAGAAAGATGAAAAGCAATTCCCTAACACTTTTAGTGATTGAATCAAACCCAAATAGTTGCTTTTATTGTTAATTTCTCTTAGTTTAATATCTAACTAACTTTCACAAATTGTTTGCCTTGACTGAAATTATCTAATTGAGTAAATCACAACCTCCATTGGGTTCGACCTCTTGAATACTCCAGAGATTTTCTTTTATTACTGCGATCAACCCTGTACACTTGCAGGATCCCGATCAAGTTTTTGGTGCCGTTGCCAGAGAGGCTAACGATTTGCTGAATTATTAATTTTAGTCTTTCTTTTTCTCTCATTGATTTGCTTGAATTTATTTTTTTTCTTCCATGTTATTGAGATCCAAAAGTCTCAATAGTATTTCTGATTTGACTCCTATTAATTTCAAAATTGAATGTGCTTGCAGGGCAAATCTAGCTAGAAGAAGAGAGATGGCTCCAAACGGTCGTGCGAATAATGATAATCTTGATAACATCAATAACCTGCTTGAAGATGATCAAATAATCCCACATAGAAATCCAATTGTTCAAAATCCAAATCGTCTATTTTGGAGAGATGCATACAAGCCTGCAGTGTATGATAGTCTATCTTGTATCAAGCTATCTGACAATGCAAAGAACTATGAGTTTAAGACCACTCACTTGAACTCTTTGCCAAACTTTCATGGTCGAATAGGTGAAGATGCATTGGGTTTCTTGAAGGACTTTTACAATCAGATTGATCAACTTCCTCCTAATGGTCTGACTTCGGAGGAACTTAAAATGAGATGCTTCAACTTTTGCATGAAGGATAGTGCTCGAAGATGGATTCTTAATCTGCTGAAAAACTCCTTGACATCATGGAGGGAGATCTACGATGCATTCATTGCCAAGTTTTATTCTCCTCAGAGGACTGTAGATTTGAGGGATAAAATATATCTCTTTGTACAACTGGAGGGCGAGCTTTTCTATGAAGCTCGGGATCGATTCAAGGATTACTTATGTGACTGTCCCCACCATGGATTCCAAGATATGATGCTTGCTAAACTGTTCTATAATGCTCTGAACACTACCTCCCAGTCTTTAGTGGACATTACTGCAAGGGATGGTAATTTAACTGCTGAAGAGATGATGAATATCTATGATCAAGTGGCAACTCAAACCAGACAAAAAGGAGTATGAGGCAGGAGAGTACCTGTCAATGAAGTTAACTCTCGCTCTGATGTGTCTGCACAGCTAGAGAAGCTAAATCAAAGCATGGATCTTCTTTTCCAACAACAAAGCAATAATCCTAATCTTCCTAAAGGGTCATGTTCTGCATGCGGGGGTTCAGGCCATACTGCGGACACATGTGTGCATATGATTGAAGGGAATGCAGAAGTCAATTATATGGGTCCCAATGCAAAACATCCATAACTAATGCAAAGGAAAAATGATCCATATTCAAATACATATAATCCTGGGTGGCGAAATCATCCAAACTTTTCTTGGAAAAATCCATCGGCACCACCAGGATTTCAACAGCATAAGACTCAGGCACCCTCTTAGTTTCATGCATCATCCACAGGAAAGACTCCGCAGTTAGAGGATATGTTCTCCCAGATCTTAGCTGGTCAAGCATCCACTAACAAAAATCTGGATCAGTTCATGGTTAGTCAAGCAGCAGTAAACAAAAATTTTGATCAATTTATGGCTAGCCAAGTCACTACAAACAATGCCACTCAAGCTGCAATTCGAAATATAGAAGTTCAGATGAATGACCTGGCTAAATTAGTAGCTGAAAGGAATCCAGGGTAATTTCCTAGTAGCACAGAGGTGAACCCGAAAGAAGAAGCTATGGCAATCACGTTGAGAAATGGAAAGGAGTTAAAAGAAGCTGTGAGAGAAGAACGAAATTCAAAGGAAAAATATGAGAGTTTGAAAAAGGGCACACACGAGAAGGACAATAAGGAACTTAACTCCAAAGATGTTGCTCAGGATCATCCTGTACCTCCTGAAGTTAAACCATACGTTCCTCCTATTCCTTTTCCACAACGCCTTCAAAAAAAGATGCAGGATGTCAAGTTTATAAGGTTCCTGGATATGTTCAAGAAGCTTCGCATCAACATCACCTTTGCTGAAGTACTAGCGAATATGCCATCTTATGCCAAATTCCTTAAGGAGCTAGTATCCAACAAGCAAAGTCTAGAAGATTGTACTTTAGTGCCTTTAAATGAAGAATGCAGTGCCATCCTACAAAAGAAGTTGCCACAAAAGCTAAAGGATCCAGGGAGTTTCTCCATTCCTTGTGTTATCGGCTCTCAACTTGTTAAACATTGTTTATGTGATCTTGGATCCGGTATAAATTTATTGCCCTATTCTTTGTGTAAGAAACTCGAGGTTACAGAGCTGAAGCCCACAGGTATGACTCTACAATTGGCCGACAGATCAGTACGATATCTAATGGGAATCATGGAGGATGTACTCATAAAAGCAGGTAATCTTATTATTCCTGTTGATTTCATAGTATTAGATACTGATGATGATTTAGATGTGTCTTTAATTCTTGGAAGGCCATTCTTGTTAACTGCTAGGGCCTTGATTGATGTGCCCGCTGGGAAATTAATTTTGAAAGTAGGTGATGAGCGAGAAGAATTTCAATTTTCAAGGGCTATGAAATTTCATGAAACTGAAGCATCTTGTTTTAGAGTTGATATAATTGATAAACTAGTTGAAGAACATGCTATCAAACATTTATATAAAGATACTTTAGAAGCATGCATTGCATTGAACCTTAATGAACAGGTGGAAGAGGTTAATTTTATTGATTCTGTGAATAAATTAGAAGGTTCAAGTCCTATATATACATCACAATTTAGAAAATTTGAGGCATTAGGACAAGGAAGTCACTCCCACCGCCTTCTGAACAATCACCTCCTTAAGTTAAGTTAAAACAACTTTCATCTCATTTGAAATATGCATTTTTGGGCAACTCTAGTAGCTTTCCTGTCATTGTCTCTGCTAATCTAAATTCTGAGCACGAAGAAAAATTATTGAGAATTCTAAGGGAGCATAGAACTGCTATTGGCTGGAGCATCTCTGACATAAAGGATATTAGCCCTTCACTTTGTGTGCACAGGATTTTAATGGAGGAAAATTTTACATGAAAAGTTCAGCATCAACGGAGATTGAATCCTAATATGAAAGAAGCTGTACGCGCTGAGGTTCTCAGGCTCATTGATGCAGGTATAATTTATCCAATTTCTGACAGTTCCTGGGTGAGTCCTGTGCAGGTTGTTCCAAAGAAAGGTGGAATAATAGTGGTCCCAAATGAGAAGAATGAACTCATTCCTACAAGAACGGTTACTGGCTGGCGTGTCTGCATTGATTATAGGACATTAAATGAGGCGACGCACAAAGACCACTTTCCTTTGCCATTTGTTGATAATATGCTCGAGAGACTGGCTGGGCATGACTATTACTGTTTCCTTGATGGTTATTCAGGATACTTTCAGATCCCCATTGCCCCTGAAGATCAAGAAAAGACCACATTTACGTGTCCCTATGGCACCTTTGCCTATAGAAGGATGCCTTTTGGTCTTTACAATGCACCTGCTACCTTTCAATGGTGCATGATGACTATTTTTTCTGACATGGTTGAAGATATAATTGAAGTTTTCATGGATGATTTCTCTGTGTTTGGCCACTTTTATGATATCTGTTTGTCTAATCTCACAAGAGTTTTGCAAAGGTGCAAGGAGAAAAATCTAGTGCTCAATTAGGAAAAATGCCACTTCATGGTGACTGAAGGTATAGTTTTGGGGCACAAAATTTCTGCAAAAGGGATTGAGGTAGATCATACTAAAGTTGAGGTTATAGAAAACTTACCTCCTCCCACAACAGTAAAAGTTGTTAGGAGTTTCCTTGGACATGCAGGTTTTTATAGGTGATTCATTAAGGATTTTGCTAAAATTGCTAAGCCTTTAACCAATCTACTTGTTCAAGATGTGCCTTTATCTTTGATGACAGCTGTTTGAATGCTTTCAATTATTTGAAAAAGGCTTTAATTTCTGCTCCTATTGTTGTGTCCCCTGACTATAGCATTCCTTTTGAACTAATGTGTGACGTTAGTGATTATGCTATTGGAGCAGTGTTAGGACAAAGAAAAGACAAGAAGTTGCATGTGATTTATTATGCAAGTATGGTCTTAGATGATACACAGCTCAATTATGCTATCATTGAAAAAGAATTTTTTGCTGTGGTGTGTGCTCTAGATAAGTTCAAATCCTATCTTGCTCTTTCAAAAGTCATCATTTACACTGATCGTGCAGCTATTAGATATTTGATGTAGAAAAAGGAAGCCAAGTCTCGTCTGATCATATGGATCTTACTTTTGCAAGAATTTGACTAGGAAATTAAAGATAAAAAGGGCTCTGAAAAGTTGGTTGCTGATCATTTGTCTAGACTAGAGCATGTGCCTAAATCTGATATTCTTATAAAGGAAGAATTTCCTGATGAAAAATTGTGGGCACTAGATCCGTTATTTTTGCCTTGGTTTGCTGACATTGCTAATTTTCTAGTTGCAGACATTATTCCAGATGATCTAAATTTTCATCAGAGGAAGAGATTTTTAGCAGAGGTCAAACACTATCTTTGGGATGATCCATTACTTTTCAGGCGATGCACCGATGGTATTATAAGATGATGTGTACCAAAGGTGGAGATAACTCCTATCTTAGAACATTGTCATTCCTCTCCATATGGAGGATATCATGGTCTTGACAAGACAGCTACAAAGGTGTTACAAAGTGGTTTTTATTGGCCTACCCTTTTCAAGGATGCACGAACCTTTGTGACAAAATGTGACAGGTGCCAGAGGATGGGTTCCATTACTAAGCGTCATGAGATGCCACAAACTGGAATTTTGGAAGTTGAGCCCTTTGATGTTTGGGGGCTTGACTTTATGGGTCCCTTTCCTCCTTCTAACGGTAACTTGTACATTTTAGTTGGTGTTGATTATGTCACTAAATGGGTAGAAGCAGTTGCACTGTCTAATAATACTGCTGCTAGTGTGGTTAAGTTTGTGAAACAATTGTTTGCTAGATTTGGTGTTCCTCGAGCCTTTATCTATGATAATGGGGTACATTTTCAAAATTATCAATTTAAATCCCGATAAAAGAAATATGGGTGTCACCTTAAAACTAACACTACATACCATCCTCAAATTAGTGGGCAGATTGAAGTCTCTAATAAGGAACTTAAAGATATTCTAGAGAAGACTGTAAATGCATCTCGAAAAGATTGTTCACAAAAATTAAATAATGCTTTATGGGCCTATAGGATTGCATTTAAAACACCTCTAGGAATGTCTCCCTATAGATTGGTTTATGGAAAGTCATGCCACCTCCCTGTAGAGTTAGAGCACTGTGCATATTGGGCTATACGTACTCTTAATTATGACTTGAAAGCTGCAGGTGAGCGAAGGTTACTCCAATTGACTGAGCTGGATGAAATTAGAAGGGAATTTTTTGAGAATGCTTGCATTTATAAGGAGCGAACCAAGGCTTAGCATGACAAAATGATTCTAAAGAGAGAATTTACAGTTAGACAGAAAGTGTTATTATTCAATTCACGCCTTAAATTTTTTCCAAGAAAATTGAAATCCAAATGGTCGAGACCATTTGAAGTTACTGATGTGTGTTCTTATGGGGCTATGGAAGTTCAAGGACCTGATGGAAATCGTTTTGTGGTTAATGATCAGAGGCTTAACATCTATTATGAAGGGGAATTAGTTGATGCACCATAATCAGTGCCTCTAAATGAAGTTTGACATCCTTGCCACGGCTTCATCTAGCTATAGACATTAAATTTAGCGCTTATTGGGAGGCAACCCAGTCTCTCTTCATGTCTTTATTTTTTATTTTCTTTTAATCTTTTTCGTACTGATTTTTAGGTTCTAAGTCACTTGCATGGAACTCGTCTCCAAGCCAGATACAAGGTTCAATAACAATTCAGGGAAATTTCTAACCCCTTAAATTTTTTTTCATTTTTATTTTAGTGCTTAATTTTAAGTGTGAATGAAAATGTCAGTTTTTTTAAAAAATTTTAAATTGAAAAAAAAATGAATGTAGAGAGAGACATGTAGAAGGGGATCATACCCTGTGCCGGATCCTTTAAATTGGATCCAGCCGGCTCTGGGTTAAAAAAAATGGCATTTGTACACCCGGTGCCGGGTCCATTAAATTGGACCCACCCGGCGCTGGGTGGACTCGTTTAAACAGATGAGAGTTCTCTTCCTCGTCAGTTCTCAGCAGTTTCTTCTACCTTTCTCGCTGGCAGCCTTCCTCCACCACCAAAAGGAGGTTTTCGGCCCTCCCTAGTCAATTTCTACCCATTTCCATACTTTTTCACCTATTAAATCACACCCTCTACAAGATCCACCGATTGATTTTTGCCTTCACGCCTTCTGAACCGTGGGTATAACAAATCTTTAGCTTCAATGCATGGGTTTTTAGTTTTTCATCATTCTGTGGTCTGGGGTTAGTGGTTTATTTACTCAGGGTTTGATTCTTGGCTCAAGGTATGTGTATTTCCCTTGGTTTCTTTCACTACTGCCACCATTGCTGACACGGGATATTATTTAAGCAACTTTAAACCCATTTGTTTTGTGTTTTATATTGAATAATCTTTAGAGTTGATTGAATAGAATTAGTAAATGCCTGAAGTAGTATTCCAGGGCATTCTGAGAATTGCTATTATGTCCATCAGTGGTCTTTCCTGCTTTACATGCTTCACTGCGATAGAAACGTCGTGGAGATGTGATAGTGGATATGTTGTTTCTGATATACCTTTCCTATGGTTGCTGCATCCTATTTATGCATGTGTACACTCCTAGTTCATATTGCTTGCTGAGGTGAACGATTCTATCACGTGTCCTTTGACTTGCTTGTCCTAGGGGTCCTGTTAAACTTGGATACAGATAAATGACATTTGCACGATACCGATTTGACTGTTTTCTACTCTATTGTGGACCCCAGTAGATGGTACTGATATGCATATTTTCATGCATGCTGGTAGGGTCCACCCCTTTTGTTTTGTTACATCTATTATCTTACTGGATATGATCACATCTAAGGATGCAATTTATTTCTTTTGGCATATAATGGGTAACTGCTGATTATGAATTTCACTCTAGCAGTAGTTATGTAGTTACTTATTTTTCCAGATAATGCGTGAGCTTGTTCCTGATTGCTTTCTTGATAGGATTTGCACTTGAGAGAACCTCCTCTTTGTTTTTCAGGCACATATATGGCAAGCGCCAGTTCATCTTACTCAGCAGCTGTTCCACCTCCACCTCACTCACACCGATTTACAAGCGCGGACAATGAAGCATGGTATAGTGCAAGGAAGGACAAACCATTCATTTATGAGAAGACTATACATCCAGCTATTGAAGACCAATTTCATTTGAGCCAATTATATCAACGACTAGGATGGGGCGGTATTCTCATATTATATGGACCTCAATACCCCGACTTGGTTAAACAATTCTATGCCAACATCGAACATAAGGACTCGAAAACTGAATAGAGCATAGTATCATCATTTAAGGGGACTCCAGTAATTATCACACCTGAGCGATTATCTCAGCTCTTAGGACCCCCTCAACAGGGCCCTATTTTCAACTCTACTGGAGATTGGATTTCTTCGGATCCCACTTGGAATATTCTCCACGCCATGAACGATCTTCAGATCCAGTGGACATCCACTAAGGGAACGCAAAGGCAAGCCCTCCTCGTGAAGTCATTGGTCATTCCTCACCGGTTACTCGTCTATCTCATGAGCTTCAACATCATACCGCGCACAAGCAGTCTAAATGAAGTACGATTCATCGACTTGTACTTCCTCCATAAGCTGACACACTGTATGGGGAATATCCCAGGGATACCACTGGCCCATATCATCATCCGCTCTATCAGGAAAGTCATCCAGGCCAAACACAAAAAGACGGCCTTCTTATTCCCTGTCCTGATTAATGTTTTGATGGAGGCTGCGGGAGTTGATGTGAGTGGGGAGGTCGCCAGAACCCCAACTGATAATGATGTATTATCTTAGAAGACACTTGGCTCCCTGGGATATATAAAAGTGGATGGGGTTTAGAGAAGAAAAGGTGAAGGACCACCACAGCCAGTGCCCGAAGCACAAGATATGGCTGAGTTTGAGGCTACCCCAGAACAACCAGTTGAGGAACCCGAACCATCATAACCAGCCATCTAGGTTCAGCAATCACGCCCTAAGCACAGCCTGCTGAAGCTCCTTTTCAAGAAGATCACCCGCATGGAGAAGACAATTGAGTAAATGAGACAAGAACAAGCTGAACGTGATAGGGGGATGAGGAGCATCGGCAGCGTACTGAGGCGCTGCTACATCAGCTGATCCAGGTTAGACAACCTCCACCACCATGATTTCAATCATTTAGTTTTTCTTTGTCCTAGAGTCTTTCCCTTTCTTTTTCATTTTTTTCTTCTAATTAAGTAGATTTTTTTTTCTTTTGATTGTTTTTTGATCTGCTTCACCCCTTCCCTCTAAGTTTTTGTATAACCAGAAAAGTTCCTAAGATGTAGTTGCAGAACAATTAGAGAAAACTGAACCACGACCAACATCCACTAGGGAAGTATTAGTTTTCTTTTTCACTTGTTTGCCATTTCTAACACTGGGGACAGTGTTCATGCTAAGTGTGGGGGGAGCATAAATAAAAAAAAATAAAGCAAAAAAAAAAATTTTATTTCTAATTTATTCTTTGCATTTATTTCTATTTTTGAATTGACAATCATCTATTTCTAGCTATTTAAGTACAATTGCTATCTTGAAAGTCATGAATCTAAGCTTCATTGTTAACTAAGTGAGATAGACAGCCAATTATAATAAGAAGGGAATCATGTAACCTAAAATTGAGCATTAATAGCTAGCTTATAAGAGGTGAAAATAAGTAGTCGAATAAGTAGAATAGCGAATTATATATTTATTTTTGAACTTGCATAATTTCAAATAGAATTTATGAGTATTATCATTCATGAGACATGACTCAGGAAGCGAAAAAAAATGCGTGAAAAATTATCCACTCTACTGGTTCGACCTGTACTGAGTTACCAGGGGTATGCATCACAAATACGAGACCTTCGCATCAAAAGGTGCAAAGCGAGCTATGAGTCAGCCAAAGGCTCTTTGTGCCAAAGTGATGTTAGCTTGAGTAACCGGGGGTACGCATCACAAATGCGAGACCTTCGCATCAAAAAGGCGCATGACGGCCAAAGAAAAGCAATGATCCCCAGATAAAATTGAAGCACAAAATGTGTGGGGAAAAATAATATTAGAAAATGTCTTGGTGCATAAAATGAAACCTGAGGATCTCCTATCCTTAAATTGACACTCATATGATTTTAAATTAGGATGTTGCAAGTTCCAAAATAAGTATCGTAATTTTCAATCCACTTGTTTAGCTGTTTATTGACACTAATTATAGGTTGGAAAGCATACACACACCATTGGGTTAGCGAATATGAGTAAGAACTTATTGGCTGGATATTGAGCTTAGTATTTCATTTATACATTGTACTCTTTGACTGGATAGGTAGTAGATTGTTCTTAAAATTTAGAAATAGGTGAATGTGAATTTTATGTAGAAAAATTCTTTTATCTCATGCTTAGTGTTTGCTTGAGGACAAGCAAAAGTTCAAGTGTGGGGGGATTTGATGTATTTATTTTATACCTATAAAATACCCACATTTGATATTATTTTTCTTGAAAAAGATTAAGTTTTTATATTAAATTTGCATGATTCTATTTAAATTGAGATATATTTGCATCTCAAGAAAAATTGAAAGACAAATGGGGATTTTAAAGTGAAAAAAGAAAACAAGAAGACACAAAGAAAAATCCTTTCGGTTCTCATTTATGATCCTCACCCGCGGCCAGGTGAGGAGGCTTGAGGCTGCCAGAATTGCGAGTTGACCCGGCGCTAGGTCAACCAAAACATTACACCATCCGGCGCCGGGTGGATCAAGAAGGAGCATTCTAAAATTAGTCACCCGGCACTGGTTGGACTAAAATATGACATGACCCGACGCCGGGTGAAGGATTTAAAAAATTTTGAATATTTCTTCTGTGAGGGTCGTATGAAATATATATATATATATATAAGTTTGGAAAGGGAAGAAGAGAGGATTCGAAGCCCTAGAAGACTTATTCCAAATTCTCTAGAGCTGAGAGGGAGCACTTTGAAGGAAAATCTGAGAGGATTGAAGGCGTAGTAAAGCTGAATCACTCTATTCTTCTACTACTTTTCTTCCTTTAGATTTTGTTTGAATGATTTCGGAGTTTATTATTATTTTGAATTTAAGAACAATGTTTATGCATAGCTAATCTTCCTAGTTAGGAATAGGGATGACTAACTGGGATTGATTAGAGTTTACTCTGGATTATAACTCTTATTTCTGATTGAATTTTCCAATATATGTATGTTTGATTACATCTATCTCTTTTGTGCTTTATTGTGGATTTTGTGATTGGCCACCATGAAATTCATTCTGTGGGTAAGCTTGATAAACTGAAAGGTGAAGAGCAAACCTAAACCTAGAGAGATAGACATAAACAACAATTCTAGGGATAGAATTAGGCGTTTATGGTGATTTTAGTTATAACTTCAAGTTTTAATTAGGAATTTTAGTTGCACAAGAGTGAATTAAAACCTAATTAAATACAGACTAATTGACTGAAAGGTAATTAGGATAATTTAGAAATAACTATCACTATAATTATAGAACGTGTCAAGTTATGAGTAACTTTAGTTGTCCCAGGAAGATGAAACCCAATTCCCTAACACTCTCAGTGATTGAATCAAACCCAAATAGTTGCTTTTATTATTAATTTCTCTTAGTTTAATATCTGATTAACTTTCACAAATTGTTTGTCTTGACTGAAATTATCTAATTGAGTAAATCACAACCTCCCTTGGGTTCAACCTCTGGAATACTCCAGAGATTTTCTTTTATTACTACAATCGACCATGTACACTTACAGGATCCCAATCACATTCCGAAACCATTTCTACAAGTCATAAGGGACACGAGGGGCATACCCAAGGGGGTTCTAACCTGGAGAAACCATTTCCACAAATTTTGACCACCTGGATCCCCCAACTCAACTAATGAATTGTGTGCCCATTTCACCGAACTATGGGTCCAAGATCCACATTGAGTTCACAACCAGACATACAAATTCAAGGTAGGCTAGGGATATCAATCATGAGTCTAATATAACCTTACATTCAAGTTCACAAAACATGCATAAGATCTTACCCATGTTTAATACCATACGAATAGGGTTCAGGCCCATCAACATCAATTAGGCCACCCAATGCACCCAAGATAGGTTCAATAAGATACACACAATAATCTATCCTCAAATTACATCAATCCACAATCCTTACACGAAACAGTGGGACCTTACTAGAATTAACAACATGGGGAACATAGTTCCTGGCAGCTACAAGTACACTCTCAGTTCTCCTTGCCCAAGCCCTCCATGTCCTTGTCAATGCTAGATCCTTCGCTTGGAAATGTTAGCCACAAGGTAAGACATACATCCTAGTAACCAGGGGTAAACACATAGATACATATATTCACACTTTCATATTAACAAAAATTATGAATCATCACCGATGCAATATGCATGATATGCAGACACTAATCCCATCAATACATAGCTAGAATCATGAGTAGTTACCATGACAAGATAACCTCAACCAATGGCCCCCTTCTAATGACCCGTGATAGCCGATTCTGAGGTCACCACCCAACTTTCCTCCCAATGGTCATAACCCGTCCAAAAGTCATTGCACCAAATGTTGGACCATAGCTCTCCTTCCCCTAAACCATCCAAATTAGTGGCTATTTAGAGAAGGTGAACCCCTAATTCACAGCAACCTAAGTCTCTCAGCCATAAAATGACTATTTAGTGACTGGAATATACTTACACAAGCCGCACTGCCTGAACACAAGGCCACATATGCTATTTAGCGGGTTGGCATACCACGTGGTATATAGAGCATCATCACCCAAACCATATATCCCAACAATATACACAATGTGACAATGCCTAATGCATGCTAACATGTTGACATATATATATATATCATTTTCAAATGTGTTAGCATGCCATACAAAGGTACACAATACATCATGGGTTGCATAATCATCATTTCTTGTCAATAGTCATTACCACTCACACATATCATAATCATTAATGTCATGTTACCATTCCATTGTACAATGAGGTAGAGATAGATACTTACCAGCTATGTAGTTGCATATATTATGATATGAATATGATCAACCTTAACCAAGCTATAAGACATATCATGATATGAAAAGGTAAAACATATATATGTAAAGCATGCATATCATGATGTAAAAATGATTAGACTTGTATCATACACAAATAAGAAACAGTGGTTACTTCAACTGTCAAACCCACTCGACACCTCGGTAGGGCAAATAGAGTAACTACCACCAATCTAATACTTTACAATTACAATCCGAAGCCAAGAGACCACAATCAAGTTGTAAGACAACCTATATTACATCAATTCCTTATTACCATCATAATTCCTCAACCTTAACATCCACATTTATCAATTCAAGCATATCCCAAATGGAAATTAGTGCTTAATTAAGCAAATCCAAGCATCAAACACTCTAAACAACTCTTAGAATAATAAACATACTTCCCCAAGTTCAAATTCCTAATTAAGTCAACATTTGAGGGTTAGGGTTTGGAAGATATACTACTTAAACACCATAAAATCAACACTCAATCCATAGAAACATCCAATGATACCTCTAAATCACATTTATACATAATTTAATCGGTGGAAACTTACTCAAATCGGAACCCTAAACAAATCTATGAAAAATCTTCAGTAAAACTTAAAGAAACACATAGAGGGAGGTTAAGAGATGACTTACTAACAAGATTTGAGCTCTAAAATACTGGAAATCAAACCCTTAAGGCCGAGAAGATCAAACCCTAGCAGAGAAATCTGTTCTCCCTCATTTTTTCTTTCTCTTCTGGTAACTTGTTCGATTTCTAATTTAACCTAGTTCAGACACGCTCACCGCGGCTTCACTTAAGTAGGCCACGGCGCCAATGCTCTCTGTTTTGGTGTGGCCGTGGTGCTATTATTCCTAGCTGTGGTGTCGGTGTCCTCTATCTTCTCTCTCCAACTTGCTCTATTTTGATCCTTCATCAAGTCCTAATCCCTCCGATCTTGTATCATAAGGCAAAGTCCTCCTTAGAACGATGCACAGGGTCATTACACACATAAGGACAGACCAACTCGAGCTAGAATGTCTAGATTTATTGAACACAAGATGTGTCTAGATTTAATGAATTTAACGTTTACTTTAAGGCGGAGGAATTTTATAAATATATTTGATATATCTTATAAAAATTTGAAATATATATATGTTTAATATATATTATATATATTTGATATATTAAATATATATTTCAAAATATATATATCATTTAAGCCATTTAAATGAGTTAGTTTTAAATTTAATTCTATGTGATAGATTTAAATTTAAACTAATAATTTGAATTTGATTTAGATTTTATTTTGGATTTAGATTAAATTTAATCTCGTTACGTGTGTATCAAAATTCCCAACAGAAACAAAGTTGAGATGAGGGAAGTATTCTATATTTTATACGATAAATTTTATGAAAACCCTGTTCCCACACATAACAGCTATGATTAATGCTCTCGAGAAGTGGAGCAGTTCTGAGTTAAAATGTGTTATAATCTCTATGGTATTACTATAGAAGTATTATGAGACCACCAAGAACATCAAGTGACTATGAAATAAGAAAAATGAGCTTAAGATAAAGATGTGATAATGAAAAGAAGGATGAGATGGCTTCATAGGTGCCATATAAACAAAATAAATGTTGTAAGATTATGCTTCAGTAGACAAATGATATGCAATTGTCTAAAGTTATGAAAAGAAAAGAAAGGAATAAAGTCTAGTGTTAATGAAAAGATTATAGTACGAATAAGATAAGGAAATAATGAAGACGAAGATGAGTATGTATATTAAAGTACTCAATAACCTTAAAGAAAAGCAAGCTTATGATATCTTTAACGTTTCCCAATATGAAAAATATTGGCTAGCCTTTCTCAATATGATGAATTAGTAAAGGATACCAGAGTCAAGTAAAGAAGAAAGAAAGTTCCTTTGGTACAAGTGGTCTAGAAATGGGAAAACGAAAGCTTAGATGAAACAACGATATTCAAAACTATACTAATAAGCTATATTTTAAATTTCGAAGACAAAATTTATTTTTAAGAGGGTAGAAATATAATATCCCTAATTTTATTGGATATCATATAATATAGGAAAAAAAGTAACGGATCACAAAAAATAGATAGAGAATTACATAAAATGAAGAGATATAGAAACAGATGAAAAATGGCAAAAAGAACAATTTTCCATCTTAGAGTTGAAAATGATAAAATTATAATTTTACCCCAAGAAAAAAATTCTTTGTAAAACAGTCATCAAAGAGTATAAATTAATATGTTTATACCTCTAAAAATAAAATTCTTTATAATTTAGTCCCTCAAGGAAGAGAAGGGATTTTATGTGAAAAGAAGTTTTGGGACAAATTACAGCTAATGACTAGAAAGTTTCAAAAATCATAAATTTACCTCAAGTCAAAGGTGTTTTTGTAAATATGAAAAATTATCGTTAAAATGAAGCTCTTAATTAGTTAAACCCAATGAAATAATGTCTAAAAGTTATTTAGATCAATATAATTTATATTGTATATTAAAATTTTATAGTTAATATTTTACCCGATATAAGAGATTTCAGACTGCGGAAAAAGCAGGATCATGTCAAAGACACTAAATAGACCTTACCTAAATATATTTTGGGTTAAGATAATAATTTTAGTCTAAAAGGAATTTTTGGATAATTCTATACCAATTTAATGACAATTACGGCAAAAATATTTAATTAGTGCGAGTAAAATTAATCAGTAAAGGTATTTTGGTCAATAAAAATTATTAAAGTAATTTTTAGCCAAAAATGAGGACAAGTGACATCTAAAATGCTGACCAGGACACCATGGGAATTTTGTGAAAAGCTTTATTAATAAAGTAACCAAAGGTTAATAAAAATTAATCACGATTTATTTTATTAGATATCTTTTCTAAAACACATGAGTTAAGTCATTTGAGCTCCACTTCCAACAACACATCACGTCTAAAACAGAGCAAGAATAGTGAGAGAGAGAGAGAAAGCAAAATTTTCAAACAAGGAAGGAGGAGCAAGAGAAAGGTCGAAGACAACAAAACCAAGGTAACTTTCTATGATCTCTACCTTATGTTCCTTGGTATTTTGAGAAGCATCCATGAAGTATTCTCTACTCCTTATACCATGAAAACTTCAGCCATAGCAAACCCTAGAGAGAGAATGTAAGCTATGACAAAATAAAACCATGGAAAAACTTAGAATAGGTGAGATATGCATGAAAGTACAAGTAGTTTGAAGTTTTATTGAGTAAATATTTTTCCTCATTTTCGGGTGATTTTCGACAACTAAGATTATTCTTAGAGTTGGAATTTCAAGTTTTTGACCCCAATAATGAACTCCTTGGGTTCAAATTAGGTTAAGACAAGCGTGTTGTACAAGGAATTCCCAAAGGATAACTAAATGGAATTTTAGGTTTAAGTTAGCCGCTTTGTAAGGAAGTTTATGTACGCAATGGATTAAGACTTTGTTTTATGATGTTATAGGGTTCCAAAAAGTATTTCAAGGCTAAACAAAGTGTCATAAAAGTTTGATGAACATTGGAAAACCATAAGGCAATTATTTATCTATCTTTGCTTAATGTTATCAAGTTTGATTTCCATGATTATATGTTTATGCCATATGCTTATTTGAATGTTTTGTGATATATTTGTGATGTTAACTAGTTGTTTGAAGGGTTTATGTGACCCTAGGATGTCCAATTTTTAAAGTGTTATCACGCCAAATTTTTAATAGAAATGTATGGCATAATAAGATTTTATAATCTCTATTCATGATTTTATGAAATAATATGATAAAATATGTGCATGTTTCGATATAACTACTGAGATTCTTTGAATCTCACCCCTCTCTAATTGTTCAATTCTTCTAGGTTCGAGCAACGACAAGGTTGCCCAAGAGGAGAAAGGAAAGGAAAAGCAAATTATTAATTAAGATGAATTTATTATCTTTAGTCATTCGCTTAGAATATTTGACTGAAATAATGTGTATGGTTCTAGGGCTGCACTTAAATGTAATTATGTCACTCTAGATTCAACATGTTGTAATATGTGAAGTAAAGACAAGTATGGCTTATCTACCAAAACCCCTCAAGAAATTTGAAGTCCTAGCTTAGCTATATCATCATACACATAAAAAACCTAACATCCAGCTTTGAAATTTGAATATAGGGAGGAAAGAGATGTAGAGATCATCTTACCTTAATGATTTGGCCTTCAAATCGCTAGATATCACCCCTAGAAGCCTCAAAACATCACTGGCTGACGTTCTCCCCCACTCCCCCCCTCAAAACCCTCATTTCTGATCTGTTTCAAGTCCTTTTTATAAAATTTTTGTGACTCCTACTGTGGTGCACGTAACAACCCTCTATATACTTTGGACTTACCCTTGAGCTAATAAGAAATTGCCTTGTATTTGGTGTAACACTGAAAGGGCTAGTACTGAAAGAAGAACCAAAAAGGACCAAGATGAAGAAAAGAGCCAGAAGCCTTTAGCGCCACGATGAGACACTTGTGGGAAATTCCAAAAAATTTTTAGTTGAGAGGTCTCATGCCGCGATGCGAGTCATAAAATTTGTTTAAATCAAAAACATTTCAGTCGATGGAGAAGAAGAAATTGAATGAGAAAACGTGGAGCTCTGCTAGGGTTTGTGGTTTTCGATCTTGGGAGGAGATTTCGAACCTTAAGAAGCTTCAATCTTGGTTGGTAAGTGATCCCTAACCTCTCTTTCTCTCTTTTGCATCCGTTCTTGAAGGGAAATCCATGGGGGTTATGGTGTTTTCGGTTGGGCTGATGATACTACCGATTAAAGTGCATGCAAATACATTATTAGAGTATTGTTTAGTGTCATTTAGGTTTGGGTATGATTTTTGGATGGTTTATGATTGGTTTAAGTTGAACCCTAGCTTGGTAATGGTTGAGGGAGCATGAAATCCGAAATGTTTGTAGATATTTATGGTTTGGTTATGTGCTTGGAGCTTCTTGATGCATGGTTATGCTATTGGATTTGTGGTTCAAGTTTGGATAGTTGAATTATGAGTTTTGGTTTATGTGGGTATTATGTTAAATCTAGATACTATGACATTGTAGTGCCTAATTGGTTGATTGGACACATTGATTCATTGTTGGTGCTCCGATGGCTTGCCGATCCCCCATTGTATGTGTGTTGTGTGTAGGCAATCCGAGGTAACCGGAGCGTATGTTATGCATGTTGTACATTTTCTATATATATATATATATGTTTGTTCTTTTCACATCACGATATGTCCCAAGCACGACTTGTGAGGAAAAGGTAATCTCTTTCCTTATCTTTGTATGAGTATGTATTTGGTTAATGGCATGAGAAATTGTAACATCCCCACTTTGGATATAGTTTGTTAGATGATGATGATAATGATATATATATATATATATGCATATGTGAGTATTAGACTTGATAGCATGATAACATCATCATACATGAGCATGAGTACATAGACGATTTGGGATGATAATGATGAGAAATACCATGTGGTATACCAAACCATTAGTAGCTAAGTGGTAAGGTTGATAATTGTATATCTCTGCCACTGAATCTTCTCCTATGGCCAGGAGAGCCAGGTGACAGTGGATTTAGGGATGCCCCTTCCCTAAATCACCACCAATTTGGGTGGTCTAAAATAAGAAGAATTATGGTCCAAGCATTAGTGTGGTCTTTGGCTAGATCATACTAGTGTACGGTGAACTTAGTGATATCCTAAAATCTGTCTTCACTGGTTATTGAAAGAAAATAGCTTATTGGGTGTTCCTTATGATGGTAACTAACATGTGGTTCTAGTTGTATATATGTGGAGACATTCATTACATTGCATTGCACAACAGCAATTTACATGTATCTATATGTATGTATATGTTGTTGATTATATCTTACTCGGTTACTGGGACTCTGTCTCACACCCCTTGTGGTAAACATTTCCACCGAAGACTATAGCACTAGTCCGGAAAAGACGAAGGAGTCTTAGTTCTCTCCATTACACAAGGGCATTCGTGTTGTTGGTAGCTTCTATACTTAGTTTATGTAACATATTGTGCCAAGTCATGTATTGCTGTGTATATTACCTATATTGTTGATATCCTAGGTATTATGTAATGGTTATGTATCTTGTACTTCATGTATTGATTGGAGAATCCCATAAAGGAGATAGGCCTTGGTGTAGGCCATGTTATGTGATGTGATTATGCACCCCTGTATGGATCAGTTTGTGTGTGCACTATGTTATTGACCTTGTGAGCTTGTTTTGCATGTATATAGATTGTACTAATGGTTGTTTGGTTAAGTGGGTAAATAACCCACCAATTGCCAAGGGGGTCAAATTCTACATGAATGGTTTCCTTAGGTTGAGATCGCTCTAAACCCGGTCCTAAGGGTACTTGGAACTTAGGTTAGGTGTTGGTTGGGTCATTGATGGTTTGGGTTGGCATTTGGAGGCCCAAGTGCCAAGTTTTTATCTGAAATTGATTATTTTGGTCTTAGACGTCCAAAATCTCCATAGGAGGTATTTTGAGATGTGGTTGGTGTTAATAATTAGTTTGGGAATAGAATGACTTGTAGGAGTTGGAATCGGGTCAATCAAAGATCGGAGGAAGATTTTATACATGTCAGAAGTTCATTAGAAAAATCAGCAAATACTCATATCCATATCAGCATTTGGTACCGCGGCTCCATGCCCCTCTGTTTCCTTTCATTTGGAACTCGAGAGCTCTAGCACCGTGGCAATACTATAGCAAACCGCAATGCCGTCAGCTATTTTTCTTATTATAGTTTTGTCTTGCTCCCTTTTAATGAGTATTTGGAGTTTTTGGTACTAGGGTGTTACAACGCAACCATTAACCATCACGGCTGTGGTCAATGCTATGTAGAAAAATTTTTCCACAAACAAGTACCATCTTCCCCATAACTTGAGTTACAGACCTTAGAAAATAGCAAATAAGGACTACTTGGAAAATTAAGATGTATATTTTCCAATGCAACAAATATCACTTCAAAATGATGTCATTTGGTTCTTCAAACTATCAAAACTCTAAGGTTGTACAGTTTTCATCGGTGAGAAAATACTATATCACAATTTCTGTAACCAACGCTTAATTAAACCACTTCAAAACACCTTCAAAACCTTTCTAACAAAGTTTGTTATGTGGCAAGGCATTAGGTTACACTAAATTGCTCATCATAATTCTTTGAATCAAATTTTGGCCACTTGAATTCTAGTTTTCCTTTCATCAAGCTCTAAATCATACGAGATATAAGAAAAAAGATAAAATGAGGTGTAACTGTAAATCCTTTATTTACCTCTCAAATGAGCAAATGCATTCTTAATACAACTTAAGAATAGTTGTTTAATTTTAAAATCCCAACAAATTTATTTAGCACATGTATATCTGTGTAGAATTATATATAATTATTCTATGGCATGATAATAAATACAAAATTTATATAAAATGAATTAAAGTTGATATAATGATTGATGAATTAGGCTAAAGATATATGTTTGCTGAAATAAAATTAATGATATATATAGTTATTTATTATAAGTAAATACATATAGAAGTTTGTGAATGAGGGTTCATATTTCTCCAATGTTAATAACTTATGTGCAAGACTAGGTATATATGTACCTCTGAAGGGCGCTTCATCAATAGATGGTGTAGGAGATGCCTACATTGAAGAAGTGTAACAAGTTAGAGGTTTTTTCCCCGCCAATAACAAGTCAAAGACTTTAATTGTTGAATTTCAGGATTTTTCCTTTGTATTTTCTCATATAGCAATTATAATGTGGTATTTAATCCTTTCACCTAGAAATTTTATCGTCTCAATATCATAAAACTTTTCATATCAATATCTAGAGTTTCTACCAAAGATAAAAATTGTTTCGCTCACTCATCCTAATTGATTAACAAAGCATTGAATTCCCTAATAAGAAAAAAATATTAATCACATATACATAAATTGAACTAAAAAAAAAAGAAATATGATGTGAATTTAAATCCTCAACTCAACTCCCAAACAAGCAAAGTTCAATGAATGCATGTATATTTGTGTATATATTATCATGTCATGTTAATAGATATAGAATTTATATAAAATGAATTAAAATTAGAATTGATACAATGTTTGATGATATTTGAGTGCCTAATGAAAATGATAGTAGTAAATAGATTATGTGGAATAGGGAGGTACCTTAGCCAAAAAAAAAAATGGGACCAAGAAGAAACCTATGGTGGATGGTGGACTAGCAATGGGGTCATAGAAGAGGAAGTTCTCATATCTAATGCAGTTGCTAGGATTAATACCATACCACATCTCTTTCCTTCATAACATTTTGGGATTCTTTGGAAAGCCTTCAATAAGCAGTACTTGTAATCATCCTAAGATAGATCAAGAGTGCACTGAGCAATAACATAGATAGTCTAAAATGATTTTGTAGTTCGATTTCCTGCCGCGAACTTACAACGAGAGTCACCTATCGATGCTTGGCTCATTACTCTATCCAATAACGCCCACACATCTTGATCCATTTGTTCTATTGCATTATTTGGGTTCCACAAGAAATATGAATTGTCAAATTCCATGACCCCAAATGTTAAACAATTTGATTATCAAAGCATGCATTTGTCATAGCCTCACATTGCCTCCTTCAAATTTGGACACAACTATGGGAGAAGAATTAATCCATTGTTAATGCAACTATGGCATTCATTTTGTTTAGCATCTACTCTACATAACCTAATGGCACTAACTCTATCAAGATTCTAGCCATGAGACGTGATGTAAAAGCCATAATCAATTTTTGTGTTGGAACTAAGATATGAAAGAAGGGTACTAGGGTTGGTTTGCTAGGTACTTGTATTTGTAGAGTTACCTTTGGAATAGAAATAGTAGTTATATCTCAAGTCAAGAGGCTGGGCAGTGAGAGTGATAAGATGAGAAAGGAATAAAAGCATAACCAAATAAACTATAGACATTACGAAATCAAAGGATTGCTAAGATAAGCTTCAAAGTAACTTATGGATGTACGTATATAATTGCTTCTCTTATAGTTCTTTTCCTATTTATATTGAGCACCCTACATTTTAGAATGGTAGCTTTCGTGTGAATGCATGGAAGTTTTTACTAAAGAATTAGTCTTTGCTCTAGTTACCATAAGCCAATGGTAGCTTTCATGTGAATGCAAGGAAGATTTTACCCAAAACAAATTGAAAAGTATGTCAAGAATAATACTTTAATCTTGGGTTGCATAACTTATTCTTCAACCCCAAGTCTTTTTCCACCTACAATTTTTGCAACTGAAAGCAAAGCCAAAGAAATACTGCTCCAATCTAAAATATAAGTCTTATTCTAAAAGCTTTTTCTCATTTAAAATATAAATCCCATTTAGATAATATCTAGAATGTTAAATATTTTTCCTGATTTACCTTTATATGTAATCAAATGTGAGAGAGAAAATTGATATGGGAATCACTACAAAAAGTTGACTTTCGACGGTGACGAAAGTCCCTACCTAAAGTGGAAAAGTCGCCACTGAAAACTTTTAGCGGTGACTTTCTATCATCACCAGAAACAATGTCATTGAAAGTTTTTAGTAGCGACAAAATAGTCACCACCAAAGGTAGACATTCTGCACCAACAAGTATTGATCCTAGTGGAAGAGGCTAAGGTTACTTAAACACGATGTCTTGGGTTTGAGGTTGTATGAATGTAGAAAACATCTTTGTGAGAGCTCTCCCCGAATGGACCCAACCATAGCTTAATTTGAATTAGTCAGAGCCCAAAGTAGTGATCAAATACCAAATGTTATTACCAAAAAAAGAAGGTAGACATTCTGTAGTAAAAATAGTTGTAATTGAAGACATAAAAATTCGCTATTGAAAGTTTGTTGCTGCTAAAGCTAGCTATTTATTGGCCACTTTCTGTTACTGCTGATATTTTTTATCAATGGCAACAATAATTGTCAACGCTAAAAGTTTCTCTTTAGCACCGATGTTCTGTCACTACTAAATGTTGTAATTAGCATTGGCAAGTACTATCGCAGCTGAAAATATTGATTTGGTGGCGACACTTCTTGTCGTCGCTAAAAGTTATCATCATCGACAATGCACTAGTTGTTGTAGAATGTATATTTTTATGTCACTGCTAAAAAGTGCAAAGTTTTTTTTAAGTTTTCATAAGCAATATTACTTGCTAGTGAAACTTGTTACTTATCAAACTAATTTTTGTGAACATTGAAATAGTAATTAAAACAATAATACAATTAAATTGGAACCTATAACATATAATTATTGATATATAGACAAATTAGAACCTATAATTATAACATTTTCCATTATGTCAAAATCTGTAATATATTTGATAGACATAAACAATCCAATATACTACTTAAAAGTCAAATGTATATCAACAATATATAGATAACATGCAATGGAAAAACTATATAAATTCTCTATATAGCTAAACTATCTAAAATTGCATGTCCTTGCATCAATACTCGGAGAAAGAGTTGATGTGGTGGCAAGAGTCGAGGATTGTCCCTATAAAAACAATAAACTTAAGAATAAATTAGCCTATTATATATTTAAAAACCAAGGTCAAACATGTAGTAATATACAATATTATTACCTCCACATTAAGAAAAAGCCCTTACTCAAATTCCATGAAAACAACTAAGATTGGCAAAAAAAAAAACAAAGAAAAGAATTTGACAACAAAGGAAATACACCTAATAGTTTTTCTTGTATATTCTATATATAAATATTATCTTATATTTCCTTTCATATATATATAACAATAACAAAAATAAAAAGAAAGGAAAATTAAGGGACTCACACAACAAATACTAATAAATTTGGTATCTGAGTCATAAACACTATGACAATAGCCATTAAAGCAATCATGTAACTTGTGCTCTTACTCGATATTCATTTGAAATTCTCAATTTTACCAATACTAATAGATTTTAGTCACCTCTATGTAGATATATAAGAAAAATACATAAACAAAGAGCTAATTCATGAAACAATTCAAAATAAAATATGTGCAAACTTTATAAATACCTACTGGAAGGTTGCCATGAAAACTTTCATCCGCTTTTGCACTTGTTCCATTTGTTCCATTCTTACATGTTTTGTTTCCATCCTTGCACATCCTATTTCAATCTTTTGAAGCTCTGTTTCCATTCCATCCCTTTAAGCTTTACTACACACTTGCTTCCATCTATGCCCACTCCTCCTGAAATCTATTCTCGACATCTTCTACTTGTTGGCGTAAAGATACCACCAAGGTAGGGTTATTAGCCTTGGAATAGGCTCTCTTCCTTGAAGGTTGTGCCCCACAACCCTTCCCTCTCACATGCTCAAATCTCTCACCAAGAACAATCGTTAAGATCTCATCACGAATCATTTGAGAATCACTCTCTATTCCTTCTTGTTGTCATATGACCTCTTGTATGTGACCCTATAATTAAAGAACACTAATGTAATTAAAATCACACTATACACTAACTTAGGATAAAATATAGGAACAAAACACATACATGAATCTCTTGTGACAAAGGATCTACCCACACTAGCTGCTTATCCTCATTTTTCCATGTATGTTGTATCTCCCACAATCGGTCAAGCGGTGATGGCATTCCAATAGTAAGGTCTCTCTATAAAGTATAATGTACAAGGATAAATACTAACTTGAAGTTGGAAAGATAAAGAAAATGAATGAAATTAAAGAGAATGATATTCAACTCATAGCAGATTCTTCAACCTTTGCCAATAATTTAGCATTGCAAGTATGCTTTATTATCTATTTCTATCGGTTTGACTTATTTTTTGCACTTTTATTCTACAACAAAGTTGATTATTGCTTAGGGTTATATGACTAAAGTAAAAAAGTCATGAATCTAAATTAATAATAAGCTATCTTGAAAGAAGGCGACCCAAAGTATCTCACAAACCACTCGAAATCCTTAGTACTAATACTAGGTGGTCGATTAGCCAACCTTTCCTCATCAATGGTGTATGCCCCATAATAGAGCTTGTGTAGTTTAGCCTTCCACTTTGGACATCCTTAATTATTCTATCCCATACAGTATTTGTATAGAGCACACATATTGTTCCCTTCACCTGTCTACTTTTGTGGGGCTCACAAACTTCTTTTCCAGCATAATCATAACTTTTTAATATTCAACACAAATTATAAATTAATACTAACTCAGTTAACCTCTAAGCGGTATTCCATTGGTTCTTACTAGTTGTGAGCTTTGTTTTGACAAAAATTCTAAAAATTATAAAATTGCCCTTGACTCAGGATAAAATTATAATTTTTAATTCTTTCGAGTCCTTTCTCATAATTTCTCCCATAAAATATAATGCATGAAATTCTTTCTTTGTAGAGACTATATTGCATAGAATTTTTCTTTCAAGAAACAAAAATATAATTTTCTCATTTTCTGTTCTAATATGAAAAAAATGATCTTATTGCTCTTTTTCACATTTAACTATGTCTCTTAGTTTTCTCTAATTCTCTATTCATTTTATGATATTTAATAAAATTAAGGATATTACAAAGCAAATATCCAAGCTTACTTTAATATTGTACTCATAAAATAATTTAATACTGCAAAAAGTAACTTTACCGATCCAGATATAAAGTAACCAACACATAATATAACTGGACTAAGAAAAATATATAGTATTTTGAAGATTTTTTTTTTGAGTTGGCGAGACAGATTTCAGCCCATGTTAGAATTGGGATTAAATATTATTTTCTTGCCAAACTTAATGGTTAAATTTTGGGTTAACTCAACTATAGTTAGACAATTAACCATGGTTATGTTTCTTTATTTACTCCCTCCACTAGCCGATGTGCTACACTTGGAAAGAAAGGAGAGAAGTCTAAAAATACTCCCAAGAGGAAGTGGAAGCTATGTAGAGATGAAGAAAAAGAGAAGGAAAATTCAAGGACAAAGGTGAGAAATTCTTCTCTTGATCTTCTATGGATTCTAGTTCAAGTTGTGATAGTTTTGTGGTAGTATAGCAAAGCTCTTCCCCTTTTCTTTAAGCTAAATTTTAGGCCAAGCATGGATAAAGAGAGGGGAAAGTTTTTTCTTGCATGAAAATGAAGATAAAATGTGAGAAAATGTAAGAAAAGTAAGTTTGAGTACGTTTGGAAACAAAAAAATGAAGAACCACTTCTTCCCTTTTATGCCCTAATCTTCAGCCAAGCTATAGTATAGGGAAGAGTTAGATTTTTATGATTTTGATGTTAAAAATGAATTTTTTGAGTCCAAATTAATAATGAACAAGTGTCAGAGTCAAGAAAAACTCAAAATTAAACTATATGATTTTTTAGCGTTTTAGAGAGACTATATGAGCACCCAATGCTCATTACCCTGGACAGATCTGGACTGTCTAGTTTTAATCTGGACGGTCCAGATTTACAGTTTTTTATTTTAATTTTTTTACATAATAATAATATTTTTTAAAAAAGTGACAGTTGTAAAATTATATCTATTTTAAATTCTGTATCTAATAAAATAAAAATAATGTAAAAAATATAATTAAATTTGGACCATCCAAATTCGATATTGACTGTCCAGAAATTGATGAGCACATGATGAGCACCGAAAGTGTAACCACTGTAATAAACTGATCCTTACAAGTGTAGTACCCATTTGGTTTACCTTTTTGTAAAAGTACTTTTAGAATAACCACAGTTTACAAAAATGAAGTTTAGATAAAAGTAAAGAAGTTTACTGAAAAGCTGTTTGGATGAAAAAGGAGAAAATAATGGTTAGAAAGTACAGTTTGGTTTTCAAAAAGGAGAACCAAACAAGCACGTACTTGATTGCTCGAGTTAAGGAACACCTGGTTTAATTAGGTTTGTGTAAGGAAAATAATTGTAGTCATTGAAAGCCAATTCTCGAATGAACTCTGAAATTTAAGAAGTGGGATGAAAATAGTGTCACGGCATTGAGATTTGGTTTGGAAGGTAATGCTATTAGGATTGAGAATGACGTAATTTGTGGGGCTTGAATGGATCTTGGTAGAGAATTTGGGTAAGATTCTTACAAGGTGAGGTCAACTTTTCTTCTGATCAAGCCAGATCCTCAGCACAAAATAAGTATGTTTTGAATAGTCAATTAAAATTCAATTATATCAATTAATATATCAATATTAATATGTATAAAAAATAAAATTTACTAGCCCTTTCTTTGATTGGAAGGATTTGGAGGAGAGGGAAACTCTCCGTTTGGTTCAATAAATGGGAAATAAGGGGAAAGAAAATTGAGATTTTCCCTTATTTAGTTTAATAAGTAGAAGAAAAAATGAGAGAAAATTTTAATTTAATTCCCTTCCCCTCCAAAAATGGGGTATTTAGAGAGAAAATAAGCAAATCTCTTCTCTCCTCTCCTCTTCAACATATTCAAACGAGAAAAAGTTAAAATCTCCTATTTCTCTCCCCTCCCATCCTCTTCACTCCATTAAAATTCCTTCCCTCTCCTCCCATTCTCTCCATAATGTTATTCCCCTCCCCTCCAAAAGTGGGGAATTTAGAGGGAAAATAAGCAAATCTCTTCTCTTCTCTCCTTTCTAACATATCCAAATAAGAAAAAGTTAAAATCTCTCATTTCTCTCCCCTCCCCTCCCCTTTACTCTATTAAAATTCCTTCCCTTTCCTGTCATTCTCTCTGTTAAACCAAACAATACCTAAAAGTCGCATTATTTAGAAGGTATGTCATACTAACCATTTTTGGGGGGCCGCCAGGCCTCCCGAGGGGGTGGGGTAAGAAGCAGTAGCAGCGAAACCAAAGCTAAAGTAGAAGTTGAGGTGTGATTCTGTGTGTGAGAAGTATTAATTTTGTGATTCTGTGTGTGAGAAGTATTAATTTATCAAAGTGTCATCTTATTACTTGATCTGTTTTTTTTTAATGACAATTACTTGAAGATCTTTGTTCTTGAAAATGAAAATGCGATATATCAAGAGTTTAGCAAGGTCTCATGTACATGATTTGGTACTTGTATATATCAATTAAGAATAAATTCTTAAAAAAAAAACCATTGACTTGAACATCTTCACAGAATTTTGATCGATTTCCCTTTTGTTCTTTTTCCTCTTTAAATGCCGATATCTTATCTAGGTCATTTTTTCAAAATGAAATTACAGTTAGAAACTAATAGAATAAATTAATTATAAAAAACACTTCAGGAATTATAATTAGGCCTCATCTCTCTCTCTCTCTCTCTCTCTCCTTATATATGTATCTCTTCCTAGCTATAGATATATTTCACTAGCACCATGGTTCTTCCAAACTAATCACTCTTTCATATCCTAATTATACACATCCAACTAATGTTATTCTGAAAGGTAAATGATACAATAACTTCTCTCAAATGCAAGCTGTATAATCAATATCAATAAGTCGAGGAGTAAAAAACTAGCACCTGCAATTTCCTGCTGCAAAATTTCGCTGCACTGCTCTGTTTCTTCAGGACCCATAATTTCATATGCTAAAAGTTGAAGTATTTTGTGCTTTCAGAATTAACTGCACACGTTGTAAGTTAGAAGCACTGATGTTAAAACTGATGGAGGAATTTGGACGAATAGCTAACGAATAGCGAACGACTGTTATAACAAATAAACCATGATGAATTTCAATTTTTATTCTGGTGATTGCAAATGATTATTATAAAGAATATCTTGCTTATATTGGTACACAGAAACAACAAAAGACATACATTCATCATTAAGTCTCTAAGTGAAAGTAAATAGTTTTCATTAAATCCATGACATAAACATATATAAATATGGAAAAGATGAACCTCATTTCATCGAGGCAAGAACTCACTGCAAGACATTTCATTCTTGGAACTCAGAGAAATTCGAATATCCAAATCAGATTCTGCTACCATGGTTGGATTTGAATGTATGAAGAATGCGGGTTCTGTTGGAGATGGTAATTCAATGGAAAGATTACTAAGATATAAAACAATTTAAGCCATTGTTGGCCTGTCATCTGGATTTTGTTGAACGCACAATAAACCAATCTGCACACATTTTATTACTTCAGTACCAGAACAAGATTCCATCAGAAAAGGGTCCAATACTTGTAATGGTGTTCCATCATTATTCCACTGCTTCCAGACCTGAAATAATTTGTCAAATAATTGGATAATTAGATTCTAGGTTGCAATGTTCACCTTAACCAACATATTTGAATTAGATAAATATGACAACATGATTAATTGGAAGAATTAGCAGGGGCTTAATACTTACATTAGCTAAGAGGTATGATTCATAGGATTTAGCATTCCTCCTACCACTAAGTACTTCCAAAACTATATAACTCCAAAACTAAATACATTAGATTTTTCAAAAAATCTTCCAAGGATCAAATATTCTTGAGCCATATAACCACCACAAACGGAAAAAAAAGAAGAAGTATTTGTCAATTTAGTGCAATATTATGGATGAAAAAGAAAACAAAGGAAAATTTCTAACGGTAATAAATAGGATAAAGCAATGTCCACATAGTATATGGATTCTCCTTTTGTTTCTCACACACTTAATTAAGTCAACTAGCAAGGGAGAAGGGTAGGAAAATGAAATAAGAATTCAAAACTTACTTTGTTCCAACAATTCTATTTGTACTTCCTTGGTCTTCATCTATGGCAATCATTCTTACCATACCAAAATCTGATATTTTAGATTTATCTGGCTATCTAATAAAATAGTGCTAGATTTGAGATCACGATAAATAACTTTGACATGAGAATGCTCATGCAAGTAAGAAAGTCCTTGTGCAATTCCTCCTAGGATTTTGAAATGCTCAAACCAATTAAGTAATCTTAGGTCCCTATAATCTACTTAATTAAGTCAAATAATGAAGAAAGTAAGTAATTGTAAAAAATTAGGTGGGAAAAAATCCATACAAAGCGTGCAAATAGAACTTAATTCTAAATATAGAGATACGGTTAGATGTGTTTACCAAATAAAAAGAAATCAATGCTTTTGTTAGGCACATATTTGTAAATGAGAAGTTTCTCTTGTCCTTCCAAGCAAAATTCCAATAAAGTCACTAAATTTCTATGTAGAAGTTGGGCTATCAATAAAATTTCATTCTTGAACTCCAAGGTTGCTTGTATAGAACTTCTTGAGAGTTTCTTTACAGCAATTTCTTGCCCATTAGGAAGAATGCCCTAAAAACATAGCTTAATTAGGGGATATATATATATATATATAATAGTCATTGGTATTAGTCTAGCAAAATACCTTGTAGACTTCTCCAAATCCACCTTTTCCTATTTTGTACTCTTAAGAAAACTTATTTGTTGCAGCTTCAATTGTGACCAGACTAAATTGCATGGACTTGAGTTTAGAACTTTCTTCCCCAACTGCACTAATTTATGTTATTATCAAAGGAAGCACGCTATAGTTAAACATTCTTTTAAGTTTAAAAGTGAACAGGCAATAGAGATTATACAATTTTCTTCAAGAATAGTGTGGCTGCTCTTCATTCTTTTTCTCCATAGCAGATAGCAACCCGCCAAACAGAAAAGTGTCGCTGATATGATAATGGGAACAATAATCTTGACAACAGTGTGTGATCCAGTACTATCTTTTTCTCCTGGTTGCATGGTAAGCAAATGTGTCACTCATGCGTTATTAAAAGCAAAAGATAGTTCATGGTGATAACTGGAGAAAAAAAAAACTACTCCAGTATTTCGAGGTTTTATGCTTTTTTAATCAATTATATTGTTGTGCTTCGTGGTATTGCACTTGGAACAGAGAAACAGAGTAGCGTAACAAGTTAATGAGCATATTTGTTCAATTTTAGGATTTTTTTTTTTCCCATCATATCTTCTCATATGGCAATTGTAATGTTTTATTCAATCCTTGATATAGAAATTTTATCAAATCAATATTATAAAACTTTTGGTGTCAATATCTTAAGTCTCTTTGCCAAAGAAAAAAAACGTGCATTCTGATTTTCTGCTGTGAAGCAGAGAAGTTGGCTCCTGCTTTTATTCTGATTCCGAAGAGAAAAAATATATTAGCTAGTTCATATATAGATGTAACTTTAAATCCTCAACTGACCTCTCAAATGAGAAAATGCAAACTTCATATGTCGCAAAAGAATAGTTGTTTCGAAATCCCTATTCAATTCATACAGCGAATGTTTATTTGCCTAGAATAGTGTATTGTTATCTGGCAGGTTAATTGATACAGAATTTGCCTAAAATGAAATTTAAATTAATATAATGTCTGATGAACCAGGTTGAAGATATTTGTGTGCCCAGTAAAATTAATGAAAGAAGCAAATAGATGTAAGTCGATGTATAAGGATTCATATATGTTCATTCACTGAGGTAAGAATAGAGACCTTTTACGGAAGATGTAGCCTCTGGGGAATCAGCAACTCCCGTGATATCTCACAAACAGTAGTAATTAATTGATTATTTAAAATTCGATGAACCTTGAGATCTTTATAAAAGAATTGTTATATTACAATTTTTTGTCTTTTCCAATTACAAAGACGGGTGAGTCAACATTTCTTAGCGAACTCTATGATATATAAGGAAGGTTAAGAGACGACTGATGAGGAAGTTGTATTGGTAGATGGAGCAGGAGCAGGAGCTGGAGGTGGAGATAATGTTGTTGAATAAAAACATTTAACATCAAAGAATCGAACCTCCTCAAATCTAAGATTGCAGTTCAATTTGGTTACCCTACCACCGATCTTATTATGACAACAAAGTGGGATATCCGAGATGGCCTTCAACAAGTTCTTGCGCAGACAAATCAGGGGTGCACTGAGCAAGACCATATACAGTTTGAAATTGAGTTGTTTTTGCATTTCCAAAGCCACCTTAAGAATAGAGCCAGCAGCAGCCTTGCTTCTCAGAACTTGCATTAGACCATCAACAGCATCCGTGTACTTGTCTGGATATGCTGCATTTTCTGAGTTGTTAAAAGCTTGGTAAAAGTCAGGGTCCTGGTATATCCCAAACATTGAATGATTTTGTTGGCCTGTCATCTGGATTTTGTTGAACACATAATAACCCAATCTGCACATATTTTATTGCTTCAGCTTGAGAATAATAATCAATAAGCAAAGGATCCAATACTTGTAATGATGTTCCATCCTTCCATTGTTTCCAAACCTGAAATAATTTGTGAAATTGATACGAGAGTATGGTAAAGAGAAATAACAATTAACATGAATTGAATACTCATCTTGGTTATGAGATATTTCGTAGAGCGGACATTCTTTTTGCCACTAAGTATTTCTAAAATTATAACTTCAAAATTAAAAATATTAGAGTTTTCTGAAAATTGTCCATGACATATTCGAGAGTCACATAACCACTACAAATAATAATAAATATTAGGTTGTGCTAGTATAATATCAAAAACATACTAAATCATTTTGGAAAAGTTATTCCCATTTGAGCCTAACTAATAATGCATGAAGCTAGATTAGTCAATGGTATTAGATACCAAATAATTGTTACCAAAATAACATTACAAAGATCGACATTGTGGACAGATAAGAAAACAAAAGAAAACTCTTCATAGTAATACACACAATGATGCAATGTTCGCATGGTACATGGAATCTCCTTTTGTTTCTCATGTACTTAATTAAGACATCTAGTTGTACGTGAGAGCATAAAAAGGAAATATGAATTTTAAACTTATCATATCCCAACAATTCCATATATATTTCGATATTTTTCATTTATAGTAATTATTCTAATCATACTAAAATATGATATTTTTGGATTCAATCTTGTTATCTAATAAAATATTACTAGATTTGAAACCATGATTAATATCCTTGAAGTGAGAGTGTTTACGTAGATTAAGAGGTCCTTGTGCAGTTACTCCTATGATTTTCAAACGTTCAAACCAATTGAGTAGACATTGTCATCAGTTGAATCATTGTGGTGTACCAGCAGAGCTAGCGTCCTTTTGAAGTTTGAATAGTCACCTTCTTACTTATTTAACTAGAGCTGCCAGAAAATAAACAACACTTACCCTAAAATTGGTTGAAGGAAAAATACAAGGAAAAAAATTTTTTGATAAAAGATAAGAGAAAACCTTGTTTAGATTTCTCCTAATTTTTTTTTAAGCATTTATCTACCCTATCTTTTTTTTCTCGTTTCAAACAAAACTTTAAAATGCAGCTTCTGGAAACTCAAGTCATTGACTCAGACAAATGTCGTTGAAGACAAACGGAATTAGACATTAGACACATTTTTGGTGTGTTTGGCACCACTTATCAATCTTGGTTTGGGGTTGAAACCAAGATTTAATAAAATTTGGGTGTATGTGGGGGATTTTTATGTTTCCATTTCAGAATCATTTTTTACGCAGAATGGAGGTTTCAAAGAAGCAGTAGGAATGTTGCTTTTCCGTTTTTTTTTTCCATTTCTATTTGTATTTATTTTAAAATCAGATAAAAATAGACCAATAAAAATGAGAAAAAATAAAAAATTTAGGAAAATAAAATTTTCACAAAATATTTTCTATTTATTGACCAAAATGTCCCTTCAAAATTTTAATTTTTATAGATCATGACCTGTAAGAAAATGTTATATCAAATATATTATGTTCTCAATTGAGTAAATGCAAATTAAATTTTAGTCCAACGAAATTAAATTAATTATGAGATAGAGTTTAAGCTTAATTTAGAGGAAAATTATGAGTTTTGTCAAAACCAATTTTCAAATAAATTATCCAAACATAAACACGTTAGTCAAAAATTAATTTTTATCATAACTACGTTATAAAACCAATTCTATTAAAACTCATTCTTCACTAACTAAAAACCAAATGGCCCTTTATTTCTGTTGTACCTGGCTCACAGTTTCCAAATGGCCCTTTATTTCTGTTGTCCCTGGCTCACAGTTTCCAGTTTTGACTGTTGCCTCCACAACTTGCTCTTTCGTCTTCGTTTATTATAAATACGTAGAAAAATAATTTTTATATGATTAAAAATGATAGGTAAATAATACGACTAAAATATAGAGTAAAAATTAAATCTATTATCACCACAATAACCAAACGCTACTCCTAGCAATTCTCGATTATTAGTCGATTGCTCCAGTTAAGGAATACCCAATTTAATAGGTTGGTATGGGGTTAAATGATTGCAGACTTGATGCATGAAATCTCTGTCTGGTTAAGTATGTACCATCAAATCCCAAACCCAAAGACAAGTGTGCAAATGAATTAGAATGTACGCAGAGCATATGATTGATGCTAACCATAATACATACTATATATATGGCCAATTCATATCAACTCAGAAATTTAGGAAGTGGGAAGAAAACTATGTGAGGGATTTTGGGGCCATCCATGGACCTTCCGCGATATAAGAAAAATAATAAAGGGAGAGGGTGAATAAGTATTGGGAAATCACAATTAATGACCAAAATAGCAACTTAATCATAATTTAAAATTAGGACGAAAATATTTCAAAAGTAGGATAAGAGACCAAAGGTCCTAAAATCAACAAGAATGAAATGTCCTGAAATCCACAATTAATATATCAATATAATGCATAAGCACTACATCTAGTTGTTCAAAATTTTTGTTATTGAAAAAAATGCTGTAAAAAAAATTAACCAGTAAGATTAACTTCTTTTAATTATGGATTTATAAGGAAAAATAACTCAAAATATCATAGAAATAAATAAATGGGAGGGAATGGGATGTAGGAAGTGTTGTGTTTCATAAATTCCCAACTACGAGCAATAGCTGGAGCTGAAAGAGGATTCAGCTTTGCTTGAAGCCTAGCTCAGCTTGACCCAATATTTGTCTCAATTCAAAGTTCCTCTTTGTTTCATTTTTTTCTTTTTTGGCCCGATCTGAATTAACCAAAATATACCAGGCCTATCAGGCCACGGGCCATAATACACAACCCTAGGTTTAATTTTGGTAGACTAACAAACACTATATAGCATACTAAGGTATTGATAGCTATGATGGTCTAATTAACAAATCAAAACAACTAAGCACTAATAAATGCTCCCTCCGATTCATAATATAAGACGTAGGACTCATTTTTGTTTCACAATATAAGGTGTAAAAACCCAAATTGACAATTTTATCCTTATAATATTTAATTGGTTACTTCTCTCTCTCCTACAAGTATAATAACTCATAAAAATCTAACATAACATAGGAAATTACTTGCTTTAATCATTTTAATATTCTCTTAATAAATATGGACAATTTTAAAACTTCTAATATATTTAAAAATATTTTTCAACATTCTCAATGGGCGTAAAAATGGGTCACATATCCTATAATATGAACTAGAGGAAATACTTAACAATTTCTTCCGGCAACAAGTAATCATGGTACAAAAGTATTTAGAACTACTAAATTTTTGTTCAAAATATTTTTATAAAATTTAAAATTAAGGCATATAAAATATTTAAACCTAAGAAATATTTTTTTAATTTAAAACATAAATTCCTATTTTTTTAATTGGATATAGGATCCGTATAAAAAGTATTGATGGTACAAAAGTAATAAAATTAAAAGTGAGCTCTGTGCATGTATTGTATATTATTTGAAGCAAGTGACACTATTCATAATTTACAGTACGATTTTCAATAATATATTTAAATAGTTGAGTGTGATGAAGAAGGGACAAGAAAACTGAGATATGTCAAACTGATGATGATGGACGTTCATCCATCTAGTGAGACCACTCAAAGGACAATTTCATTCCTTGTGCTAGCTAAGATTGTGGGCCATACGCTTCGGCTCTCTAATATAATCAAAGTTGAGCCCATTACAAATACAAAATAAAACCCACTTTAAAGCACAATACATTACAAAAAGAAAATTCTAAAATTATATAAAAACAGAAGCATTAACATTATGATTTTTTTTAATTTTTTTTCCAAAAAAAAATTTATGAGTTTTTAATGATAAAAGATTATAATTAAAAGGGGCCTAAAGGCCATGTACAAGCCTGGGAATTATACGTTCCAAAAGGTCCCCCATGTGAGTGAAGCCTAAGAGTGATGAGTCCAAAACGTGAAGAATTATAAATGTAGTCTCAAGTGCATGGCTCACCAATAAGCCTGCAGATCTGTGACTAGGATCATTAAAATGGGCCAATAGACCGTATAATTTTTACAAACAAAAAACAAAGGTGGGGGAACCCCACTAAATCCGGGAAAATGGGCTTCATTTTGACCTATTTTATAGCAGTTCTATGATAGGAAAAATAAAGCCAATATTGAGACGGTATTTTTTCAATACAGACCGCTTAATCTGCTAGTTAAGTGGATTAGCCCACCAAACCCACGAGTTAACCCATTTAATTTACTTTTTTTTATTTTTTTATTTTCTCCCTTCAAATTAACTTTTTATAAGCTGAATGAACTAATTTCCCAATTCAACTGAACTTTACTAAATGTTGAAGAGAATTTAATTAAATTTTTAAGTGAAATGAACTAATTTCTCAAATAAATTAAAGCAATTGTCTTAGTGAATTAAATTAAATTTCCAAGTGAACTCCACTTAAGAATTTAATTTATTTCACTTAGAAAATTAATTTAATCAACTTAGAAATTTAATTCAATCCTTATGAAAATTTAGTTTAATCAACTTAAAAATTTAATTCATTCTATTTAAAAATTTATTTCAACCCACTTAAAAAATTATTTAGTCTATTTAAAAAAATGAAAAAACTTATCTTCAATTCTTTATAACTTTTTTTTGCTATTTTCCATTCAAAATCTAACACATGTAATATTTTTGCACCTCATCTATTTTTTTAACACCGTCAGAGATACTTATTCAAAAAAGATTGCTACTAATGCTATGCTCGTCCCTCTTCATCTTTTTTTCACCATCTCCATAAATTATCCATGACATCTTCTCCTTCGACAATCAATTTCACCATGAAGTATATTTTAGCAACTATCAAGAACATATCTCCATCTGACGAGTCCATTCCAATAAAACCCCCATTTCATCGAAATTGTCGAAGAACCCAAGGAAGCTATTGGATAACTTCATATGGATTTTTGATCTGCTTGCTTCAATGGCCCTGATTCAGAGTTGCACTAATAATTGCCTTTTTAGGGTTAATGGGAACTTATTGAATTGAAGAGAATGGGGATTTTGCGACAAAACTTTTAGGAATATCATGCCAAAAAACAATACGAATATTTATGCCCAGGAATTTATTATACTAGTTGACTTTGATGGAATCTTGTTCCGTTCAAGTCATACACTGCAAGTTCTCCAAGTTATGCTTGTATGAAGAAGGCGAGTTTCTTCGTTTGGTGGTCAAAATGTTTTTTGCGTAGGCTAAAATGAAACCAAGAAATTCATAGGGTTTTACTAATTTATTCTTGATGGTGTTTGAAAAAAATAAATGAGATGGAAGATGAGGGATCAAAATAATCCATGTGTTAGATTTTGATTAAATAAAAGCACAAAAAGATAAAAAGAACTGTATATAAGTTTTACTTTTTAAAAAATTAGTTTATTTCATTTGAAAAATTAATTTAATTAACTTAAAATTTTAGTTTCATCTATTTAAAAAATTAATTTAATTCACTTGAAAAATTAGTTCGATTCAATTTGAAAATTTAGTTTAATTTATTTAAAAAATTAGTTCATTTCAATTGAAAATTTAGTCCATTATAATTAAAAAAATTATTAGGATAATTTTATGCACTCATTTTTATTATTTTTCCTACTAAAGACCCAAATCCTTTTAATGGATTTAAACAATTGGAGGTCCTTCTTTATCAATATTTTTTTTAGTCCTAAACTATCTTTTCTACCAAAAAATTAAGTGTTCATTTGATAATAATTTAAGATCAGTTGGGCACAAAAACAAAAGAGTATTTGGCCCATCTGCGGATCTTCACGGATAGAAGAGCAAAGGTCAAGTGCATAAGGGCATGTTTATTGTGTTTCCTATTTTGATATTTTTAAAACAGTATTGTAAAAGTATTTTTCAAAACTTGTTTTGAAAATAAAAGAATAAAAAAGTCTGTTTAAATCAATTTTCTGAAAAATATTTCTAAAAAATAAAAAAATATAAAAAATTGTATGAGAAAATTGTTTTAAAAATGTGTTTTCAGAATAAAAAATCAAAAAGTTTGTTTGATTAACTTATTTTTATAAAAAAATTTTTACAACAATTGGAACATTTTTTTAATTATAATTTAATATGTATATGGCATTACTAGACTAATTTAATAATAAAATTTTAGAAGAATAAACCATAAATAAATATATTTTACTAACACAAATCACATAGGTAACACTAAAATTTGGATGATTTAGATAATAATGATGTAATTAGCTTTAATTTGAAATAAATGAGAATTTTAGGTTAATTTTTGAAAATTAAGTTTTAAATTTGATTGTTTTTATCTTCTAAATTATTTCAATGATTTAATTCTTTCTATTTTCTTTTATTTGTGATTATGAGTTATTTGTGATTTAATTATGATTAAAAGAAATAATTAAATATTAACCCATCTATGAGCAAAATTATCAAAGAATTTTGGAAATTCATTTTTAGTATTTTATTTCTCTTATTTTTATTTTGACTCCTAATTTTTTTTTAAATTAAATATAAATTTTAGTTTATAATTAATTTAATTTTCTTAAATTGAAATATAATTTGATAGAAATTATATTTTATTTGATCGGGAACATAATTTATCAGATATAATATTTTCTTATATATTAGAATCCATGGAAATTGAAATTTTAAAGGAATATTTTGATGAATAGAAAAATTTTATAAAAATTTTATTTTTTCAACTTTCTTATTTTTTTATCCTAATTTATTCATTTGAATTCATCTTTTTTTTTTTTTGGTCAACCTTCCCTTCCTTCCTTCAATTTTCTTCAACCAAACGCGCCCAAGGTTCTTTTCTTTAACTTCTTTTCGGACACCCATTCCTTGAACAGTGATAGCCGCCCCTGCCCCTTTTTCTCTCATCTCTCTTAGGTTCTCATCCTTCCACCATTGACAAACTTTTCAAGGTCTTATCCCTTCCATCCTCCACCATTTTTCCTACTTCCTTCACCAATTTCTCACATCCCTTTCCAAAGCACGGCCAAAACTTCCTGCAAATGTGGATTCCATGCATCTAGTTGATCTCCCCGGTCCGTATGTATTGCTGGTGGGGTTTTGTTATTACCGTTTATCTTTCGCTATTTTAACTTTCTTTCCAGTAAAACAGAAGCAATCGCTCTTTTTTTGTTAGATTACATTTGAGATTGGATTAAATAACTGGTAGCCTAGGTGGAAGAGAAAAATGGAAGAGCTGAAACAAAGGAGAAGATGGCCGAATGGGGTGGGGACGATGGGATTCGAACTCTTTAACACAGTTCATAATTTACGAAAGATGCCCTTAATAAAAATGGTGTTCTGTGTTTTTGTATTTTCGGAATCAAAAATATGTTTTTTTTGCATGGAATCCACATTTAACAAAATGTCACAAAACATATTGTTAAAAGAACAGGAATATGTTTTAACAAAATATCACAAAACACCTAAAAAGTGTTTCCAATTTCCTATTTCCTAAAACACTAATACGTTTTTAGGGTTTTGAGAATATTTTGTTAAAAGATAACTCTATCAAATAAGTTTTTCTATTTGTTTGTTCTGAAGAATAAAAAATTATTTTTAAAAATTACGATTAAAGAGGTCCTAATTCAGTGGACTAACAAAGAATAGGAAAACCCATGAAAATATCTTATTTGTCTCTAGTGCAAAATATTTTATAATTTTTGCCACTGGTACAAAAGATATTTCATTAACACCCCATACCAGATGTAACAAATTTGGTAGAAAAACTAAAACAGCAATGAACAGTCAAAACCATCCTGCGCCCATTTTCTGTTCCTTGGAACATACTAAATATAGCCTAGCAGCCAAATTCTTGTAGATTAATTCTTTTCATATCTTCATTCTACTACACATTTATAGGTACCATATTCATACAAAATAACTGTTGTACAGGTAAATTACAGTTACAGAATAAAACTAACTCCTATAACTTCCTGCTTCAGAATTTCACTTGACTTTTTGTTTTTCACAACCCATAATTGATATTCCAAAAGTTGGAAGTCTTCTGCATCAAACTTGCCTATACAATCAACAGAACATGTTGAACGTTAAGAAGCTCGGATACTAAAATGGACAAGCAACATGATTTAGACACTACAAGATAGCAAAATATGTAGTATTCAATGTTATGTCATGTGTGTTATAAGTGTCAAACACCTCATAGAAACCCTTACGTTGTCACAAGGTGGGAAATCACCGAGGTTGAACACTAGAAAATATTACATTATTCACAGAGGAAATTGTTAATGGATCAGCTTGAACTGCTCTACCTAGAGAAAAGGCAGGTTGTTTAGGTCGTGGAAGAGACATTGATTCACATCCTAACATAACCATAACATCTGACATGGTGGGTCTGTCTTCTGGATCTTCTTGTACACATAACAAGCCAATGTGCATGCATCTTATAACTTCTGAGGCAAGGCATGCTTCCAATAAATGAGGATCCAAAAATTCCATATCTTTTCCTTCTTTCCATAACCTCCATGCCTGTATTATTTAAACTTGATTACTTTTCCAGAAAGTCTATAAGAGAAGAAGAAGTAATAGTTGTATATCAAGTGATTGATGAAATGTACATATGCTAGCAGGGTAGGGGCAAGTTCAGTTGTATAAAAGCCATTATTTCTCTTCCCGTTAATCATCTCAAGCAAGATGACTCCAAAGCTGAAGATATCAGATTTTACTGAGAATAATCCTCCCATTGCATATTCTGGAGCCATGTATCCGCTATTTTGTACATCGACATTAGGTTTATCATAAACAATATGAAACACAACAAATTAAAAAATATGTATATCATAAATATAATATGGCACAAAATATATGTTTATGACTTAAAACATATCGTCCAACTCATTCATGGTTGTTTGGTTTCCACTTAAACATTCTCTTGAAGTTATTGTTGTGATTGAACCAAATATTAGCTTAAATTTGATAATGATCCTAAAAGGTTATGAAATAGTTCAGTACATAAGTAAAACATAGACTCATCATTTTAAGCATTCACTCAACCATTTTCATCATATGGGACCAAACTAAGTTTGAACCAAACTTATTAATTATAGGAACTAAATTAAAATTTACTTAATTATAAAAAAAAGTTTGGTAGAAGATGGCTTACTATGTTCCCACAACCCTTTTTGTATTAGCTGTAGTTTGATTCTCATAAAAAATTCTTGCCATACCAAAATCTGATATCTTGGCAACCATATCATAGTCAAGCAGTACATTGTTCGGTTTCAAGTCTCTATGAATGATTGTGAGCCTTGATTCTTCATGAAGATAAAGTAATCCTCTAGCTATTCCCATGATAATGCCGTAGCATGTTTTCCAATCAAGCTGTGAACGTTTTTCTGAATCTTAAGTAATAAAAACAACAAAACCTGCAATCAGTGACATATATATAAAAACCTTATGAACAAACAGAAGGAAAAAACAGAGGCAAACAAACCAAAGATAAATTTGTCAAGGCTTTGATTGAACATGTATTCATATATGAGAAACTTTTCTTCTCCTTCCAAGCCACATCCCAACAACTTCACCAGATTCTTGTGCTGAAGTTTTGCAATCAGAATGACCTCATTTTTAAATTCCTCTGTGCCTTGCCATGACTTCCTTGATAACCTTTTTACTGCTACTTCGTTCCCATCTGGAAGAACACCCTGAAATGTAATTCCCAGAACTCAAACCATAAATTGCATAATGGCTTGTTTGTTAATACTTGGGCTGGAATGAAATTCAGAGATCATTTACCTTGTACACAGCTCCAAAACCTCCTTGTCCTAGCTTGTTTGAATCAGAAAAGTCATCTGTAGCTGCCTTAATTGTTGCAAAACTCATGAACACAAGTTCTTCAGAGCTAATTAATTCTCCATCTTGGGTAATTGTTACACTCTTGGGGCTGGTCAGCTGTTGTAGTAGCACCTTTTCACTTCTTTCATCATCTATTTCATTTTGTTTTCAAGAAAACAAAAAGAAAAATGAAGAATTGAATAACTGAGGCTGATCATTCTTGCACTATTTTCAAATAGTTAACAGACGAAAATTATAGGAAAAAAAAATCACCTCTGTCTTCCCTTTGTTTTTTATGGAAATAGGCAGTGAAAAACCCAATAAGAACTGCTAATATTAACACTGACGCACATATAATCAACACAAGCATCCATGTCTTCCATTTCCCTCCTGCTTATAAATGGGAAGAATCTGCCAATATTAACATTGATAATGCCTTCTTGATGTAGAAATACAATTAAACTAATCAGATTCAGAAACCTTACCTTTAGAAGTTGGGTAAACCAGAAGGTTCTCAGAAGAAGCATTGAAGAACTGAGACAATTCAAACCTCACATTGCAAGTTCGACTAAGTACTATCCCACCTTCATGGTATGAGCAACAAGCTCCAAGATCTCCCAGTGCAGAACTCAAACAGTTAAAGCATGATGTTTCGGAGATGTCCCTTGTGCATTGTACGAGACCATAAATCATAATTTTCTGGGAAAATTCAATTTCCCCAGATGCAAACATGTTCTTGGAAGGAACAAAGGCTGCCTCATTGGACAGATTATTCATTAAATACATCAGAACCTTGTTGAATTGATCAGGATCCGACACATTCTTTGCCTGATAATCGTCATCCGGAAACTTCCCAGTATAAACCATCCTTGAAATGAACATCTGAAACGAGTATCTTACTTGACAAAGGTCATACCATATCATGGCATCTTGGCTTCTGCATTTGCTGAGTATATCCTGGCTTGCTTTCTCAACACAGCCCCTACAAATTGTGGAGTTCAAGTTTATGTCTCCTCTGCATAGTGCCAGTCCATAGACCTTATCTAGGTCTTCTCCAATGGATGTGTTATAGAAACCTGAGACTGAAATGTTGGAGGAAAGTGACTCAAGAAGAAGCTCAAGGTTGTTATGAAACGTTGAGTTCAGTGTGTAATCTGGGAATTCAGTCGGGCACCAAGTGAAGAGAGGGTCACCAGAAACAAGGTGAGCAAATAAGATGGGAATGACGAAGAAAAGCATAGCTAAAAATCTATAAATTTTTAGCCAAAAAGTCAGAAAAAATTTACAAAGCAAGCTAGGTTAGGCAAGATATGGTGATTTTATGAGAGGGTTAGAAAAAGTTGAGAAATATCTCTTCTAGGACAGAAGATTGTAAGGAAGTACGACTAGAATTAATAACATTATAATGATCTAACGAATTCTTGAGCAGGAAATTACTGGAACTATGAGCCACTTAGATCAGCAATAATCTGGTAAACGTTATTCTTCTAATTAAAAAAAAATCAATCGTTGGTGTTCTCTCAAGCTTATCGCTGGTCAATGATTTTGATTCTATCCATGTATTTATGTCTCTATCCAAGGGCGGCAACATTTGTGAGGATGATTATAAAGAAAGTGGCATTTTTTTAAAGAACATGGAACATGCTTCTCTTGACATTAGCCTTGAAGTCTAAGTATAATAATCTAAAAATTGGTTCTCTTTGATAGAATTACCCTAGAAGAGTACTAGTACGTTATCAACATCTAAGAATCTAAACAATTAAAAATTAACCATGACAGAGACCTTAGTTGTCTCATGGAGTAATCTGAAAACTATTCATGGATGACTTTTTTTTCCTAGAAGAAAGCTGCCAACTAGGTAGATCTAACAGCAAATCCAAGCTAATTTCATTTAGATCAAACTAATTGGATGATTGAATTGACTTTCAGATTCAAGATTTGAATAAATTAGTTGTTGGGTTTTGCTTCGACTCATAGTTTCATGCCCAAACCTGAAGTAAGAAATCATTAGAATATGAAACTTGCTTGTTAGAATGAACCAGTTTGATCTTTCTTAGCAAATTTCGCTATGACATGCCAATACTTATTTCCTTGCCAGAAGTTAACATCCTAAAGTCAAACCTTAGAAATCAAAATTCTTGGCAGTGATTCTTGAACACAAATTCTCCTATTGTAGTTTCTGCTTAACTTCCTTCTGTCTTATTTGGAATTTTCTTTTTGCTTATAAACAGATTTAAAGAAGTTAGATCATGGTTCTGCTCACGTGCTCATGACTAACCATTTGGAATCAAAATTCAATAACTTCTACAATCTGACTAATGCTCACATGGATTTATTTTTGCATATTGTTAGTTCAGAGACTACAGATGATAGTCACAGATATCCAGAGTGACAACCTGGTTTCTTCTCACTCACTGTACAAGGTTTTGTCTCACCTGTTAACGTACCTCGTGTGCAACAAACTGAAACTGAAGTTTATTATTTGTTCTTCTGTGAACTTCAGAAAGAATAAAAATAATAGGAACCCATGTGATGGACGTGGAAATAAGAAATCTTATACATAAGTGGGTCCATAAATTATATACATTTTTCAAGTCAACAATAATAATAACAACTTTGTACCCTAGTTTATATGTAAGAAAAATTTCTTGTAAATCCTAGTTACAATTCGAATGGCCTGCCTTTGACTGAATACCCTCTAACTACACTATCACAAAATTAAAAAGAAAAAAAAATTAGAGGGAAGTTTTAACAAATCCATTCACAGGGACAGTATATCAGAAAATGTTAAGCTATTGACTGAGCATTTTTCAGTTTCTGATTCATTATAATCATTATCAGTAAGTCTTCCCACACAGAAGGGTGGCCTTTGGGGCTGACCAAGTGCTGGTGATTCACTTTTCAACATCAAAACCACAGAAGACATGGTTGGCCTGTCATATGCATCTTCTTGAACACATAGTAACCCAACGTTCATGTATTTTAGAAACTGATCTTCAGGGCAAGTATCAGCTACTAAAGGATCAATTAACTCCAATGCTTTTCCCTCATGCAATAGTTGCCACGCCTGCACAATGAATGGTTCTTCATGTCAACTAATCGGTGGCAATTCATAAGTTTCATTGACAGAAACTGATCATTCACCCAAAAGTTCAAAATGACAAAGTCTCATGAATAACTTTATTATTATCTCTAACACTTACATATGCTAGAAGGCTAGAAGCACGTTTAGAGTGATAGAAACCTGTGTTGCGTCTCCCAGTGATGATTTCAAGCAATAACACTCCAAAACCAAATACATCTGATTTAATGGAATATAATCCCTCCATAGCATACTCCGGAGCCATGTATCCACTAAAAAATGAAAGTATAAAAGTAATAAACTTATTGCCAAGCAAGTAAATACTTGATAAAATTATAAGAAGCTAATTACTCACTATGTGCCGACTATAGTAGCAGTGTTAGCTTCACCTTCAGCTCCTGCAAATATTCTTGCCATTCCAAAGTCAGAGATCTTTGGATTCATGTCATAGTCCAACAATATATTACTTGCTTTTAGGTCTCTATGAATTATTTTTAGTCGAGAATCTTCATGAAGATAAAGAATCCCTCTCGCTATTCCACCTATTATATCAACACGTTTGATCCAACTTAGCTGTGCCCGTTGTCTTGGATCTATCCACAAATAAGGACTAACATGTTATGAAATGCTCCACCACTGTAAAGTGAATAAAATTATGAACATTTCTATTATCTCATTGGTTTGGAAGGTGAAGGAAAAGGACGTACCGAAAAGGACAGCATCAAGGCTCCCATTAGGCAAAAATTCATAAACAAGAAGCATTTCTTCTCCATCTAAACAGAACCCTAGAAGCCTCACAAGATTTTTGTGTTGAAGTTTCAGTATCAGCAGAACCTCGTTTATGAATTCATCTGAGCCCTGTTCAGAACCAGTTGAAAGCCTCTTGATTGCTACTTCCTGTCCATCGCTTAGTACACCCTACAAAAACCTTAAATCTTTAGTTTATCTCTAATAAATATCCAAGAAAATTTGATTAATCTTTTCTGTGTTCAAGCTTAAAATTTAATGACCTTGTAAACAGGGCCAAAGCCACCTTGGCCAAGCTTATTTGAATCAGAAAAGTTTTTCGTAGCAACACACAGAGTTTCAAGATCAAAATAAGGCAAATCCTCAGATATCTTATCATTTCTTCCACCAAAATTCTGGTGATGATGAAACCCTGCTTCACCTCGCTGCCGAAAGTTGTGAAGATCGATCACATGACTGTCTATTCTACTCTTACCTGAACATAGGAACCCAGGATGTTAAGGAGAATAGAAAGAAAATTTCAGAAACATGAAGAGATCTTATATCAGCTTACAATCTTCCATACTTTTCTGAGTTCTTTTCTTCATGAGAAAGCAAATGAAAATCGTTACTGCCAAGCCAGTCACCACTATAATTCCCGTGATCATCCATACTTTGCTTGCTGTACCTGCATAGAGGATCATCTAAATTATCAAACTCATTCTATAATGGAATGTGAATTATGACTTGATGCCATATCAATGTTCAAAGCAACTTGAAACCGAAATGCTTACTTTTGCCTTCTTTTGTTGATGAATCAGTTGGGTCAGGAGCATCATCATAAAATGGGTATAATTCAAATCTCAAGAAGCAGCTACGACTTAGAACTCGAGCTCCGACTGAGGAATAACAGCAAATAGGTAGAAAACTTATCGCACTTTTCAGGCATGTATTACAATCACCGGCTGATAAATCTCTCGTGCACTGAACTACCCCATATATTGTTTTATCTTCAAAGGGTACTTCTCCAAGAGCATACAAATTAGCAGAAACATTGAAAGATGCCTTGTCAGTAAGATTATACAATAACCCATTCACCACAGATTCAAACTTGTTTGGTTCTGAAATATTCTGCTCATTATCAAACCCCATTTTTCCTGTGACATCCACTGTGCCGTAGAAATCCTTGTTGGAATACCGTAGTTGGCATACCTCTTCCCAAACAATCGCATCTTCTGCTCGGGGACAGAGTTTAAGAATGTCTTGTGTTGCCGTGGCTATGCAGTCTTGGCATATTTGATTTGAAACATAGTCGAGGCACATGAAGAGGGTATAGACTCGGTCTGTGTCGTTTCCATAAGAGACATTGTAAGATTTGGTGGTTGAAGCATTGGACGACAGAGTACCGAGGATGTTGTTAAGGTTGCTCTGAAAGGAGCTTCCTGTGGTATAGTTACTGCTTGTTGAACAATTTTCATAAGGTGGGTCGGCGAAGGAAACGCCTGAAAGGAAAGAAATAGTGCAGAGAAGAAGGAATAGCTTGGGAGAATCGACCATTTCTGCTTGTGAGTACGAAGTACCTATTAACAGCTCAAGAAAATTGGCTGGATGATAAGTTTAACCGATGGAGAAATATGATTCAGGTAGCTTTTACTTTATGAGATGAAAACTGGGAATGATCAAACTGGAAGCAGATGCATTGTTTACCAGAGTTGAATTGGATTATTTAGAATTAATTACTAGTTTGAATTTTTGTTTGTAATAGAACAGCGAAGGAATTAAGCTCTCCTTCAGAGTAGAAATGAATTGTTTTGTCGACCATGACCATGAGCTCCAATCAGAGCTAACATATAAACAATGACTACCCTCGATAATCAAGACAGATCACTCGTAAATTTAAAATGATATGTAGAAAATACCTATTGGTTTTAATACCAAGTTCGCAGAACACTGGGGAAGCAACTTGGCTAATAGGGGCATCAATCATGCAATGTATTATATATTTATATCCTTTATCAACGATAATAACAGTACATGTTACTATTAGTTTATTATTTCTGATTTTGTAAGTCACAAGAAGACAAGTCTCATAGCATCTTTCGCAGAATATTTTATTTCGTTCCACCTTGGTTTCTTGCACACCGATCGAAAAGCATAGTCAGATCCGTAGCAGTAATAACTGCAAACATCTTCAAGTCATTATTACCAGTTTTCATTAGCGATAGTGATAATAAAATTAAGGAGTAGCATAAATTAAGAAACCATACGTTTCGAAGAAGTTTCTTAACGGAAAAAAACAACCAAAGAGAGAATAGTATGGCTAAAAGTGTTGGGTTACACCCTTGATTGATAGAGAGTCTAAAACATAAGGGCACGAACCCAAAACAAAATAAATAATTATATTTTATTTATTATTTTAATTAGAGAGGGAGGGAACGGTTAAATGTTAACCGTTGCTACACAACGCACACTCCGAAAAAAATTAGTGAACGTGTGTGCGTATGTGTAGCGGGGTTTTTAGTTTTCAATTTTGAGACTCTCTGATTCCGGAGGAACTGTTTTTTGCAATTGGCTCTTTTGAATCTCTCTCACCCTTCCTCTCTAAAAATAGTCTCTCACTCTCTTCTTCTAAATTCTCATTCCCAAATATATCTATGGTGAAACTGTAAATAAAGTTCGAATGATTTTATTTTTACCGGTTGGAATTCATTTTATTCTTTCTAAGTGGAAGTAAACTTCGCGATCGCTATATATATTTTCCCTATTTTTTTTATTCTTTCAAAAAGAAACTGCCTTGTTTGGGAACGTGAATGCAGAAGAAAAGAATGACCCGGAATATCAAAATTTATTTTAAAAAATTACAGTAAACACAACTTCTATTATTGACGATTTAATCACATTTAAAAGATGTAAAAGCAAAGATTAATTAAAATTTTTGAAAATGATACCTTTTGTTATTTTCTTTCTGGGTTCTTTCAGGATTAACTTACTCGGCCTTATACCATTTCTATTTTAGTCAAAGTTATCCAACAAGAAATTAAATCAAGAATTAACATTTAGAGATTGATTTGGAATTTTAACGAAAGTAATAATCAAAGTTCAAAGATATGACATGGAAGCGACAGTTCATCGTTTGGAGGCCTAGCTTATCTCCCAATCAAGTCGTCCTTCACTAAAATAAACTTTCATTCAAAAATTGTGCTAAAAGTTGAATATTCCGAGATTAGGAAGAAAATTGTTTGGTTACCCTATATTGTATGTGTAAGGCTTCAGGTTGAATTGTTACATATTTAACATAGCCGTGATGTTAATTCATTTTAAACTTGGTGCAATGTAGAATGATGGGTCTTTTGTGAGAGTTAGGATTCTCTCCTCTATGGAGAGTTTGGTTTTGATTGACGTTTCTCATGCTGCGTGGTTCTCCCCCCGAAGAAAGAGTCTTTCTCGTGTGCGTGCGTCTTTGCGTTTTCTTGTGATGTGTTTGTGTTCATTGCTGTGGTCTAGGGGAGATGGTGGAAACTATGGTGGCGGTTTCTGTGAAATAGGGGCTATGATGGCGAATTAGAACCATGGGATTGTTGACTCGAGGAAGCAAGTATTCGAGCCACCAATTGCGGGAGGTTTGCAAGGTTTCAATTATCAAAGACTTGAGGCCAGTGAGTTGGTTTTGCTTCAGGGAGTTTTGATAAGGAGGGATGGAGTAGAGGTTCTCGGCAAATCAACGTTGCATGGTTATGGGAAGTGGAAGTACTTGACATTGATTGAAGACTTGCTTCCTATGAAGGAATCTGCGGCGTTGTGTTTTTTCAGGCAGTTCTTCTTTAACAACCAATGGGCGGGGTTGTTTTTGCGTTGATAAGCGGATGGGACCGATGGGGTGGTTCTCAGAACCCCCATCCCCTGTGATGATGCTGTTGCTGACGATGGTTTCTTGGGAGGTGATAGTGGTTAGTGACGGCAGTATGCAGTGGCGTTAAGCTTTTTTATTGTTTTTGTTTCTATCCCATGTTCTATCTTACAGCCATGTCTTTGGGGCTTGTGTTGTGCTTGTTCGGTTTGTGAGTTCTTTGTTGGACCGGGTTCTATTTGGGTCTTTGTCTGTGTTGTTTGTATGGTTTGTTTAATTAATAAATCTACGTTCTGGTATATAAAAAAAAAAACGTGGGCATTATGGTAAAAAATGGCTTCAGGCCCCGGAGAAAAATCAAAATATAGGCCCATATTTCAAAGATGGATCTGGCCTTCTTCTCGAAGGACCATAAAAGAAAAGGACACATAATTTAGTATGCAGAAATTTGAGGTGAGTCCTGTTCCGAGAATGAACCCTCTGAGGTGTTGTGCTTGTTTGGTTTCTTGGCTTCTTTGTTGGATGGTCTATTTGGGTCTTCTTGTCTTTAATGTTTGTATGTTTTGACTAATTAATAAATCTACGTTCGGTTAAAAAAAAATAAATAAATAAAAAGAAAACTAACTTTATGCTATGCATGTACAAGTAATCTCCTACTTTCGGTGTTGAACGAAAAGGACTTCTTAGAAAATTGATTTGGTTCAAATTATAAGAAGTAAGTAGCTTATGTTTGGTAGAATAAATAATTCATTGGAGTTATCCTTTCATTAAATGGCATATTTCTTTGACTTTTGTAAATAGAAATTATTTAAGATAAGAGTAATAATTAAGTATTATTAAATTAAAAGTGAAAGTATAAACATTAAATTAGAGGCATTTGTGAAAAATAATTTTAATTTGTGATAAATTTAAGAAAACTAACTACTTTTAATCACTTTTCTTAATATTGATAAGGTAGTTATTTATACTTTATATTCAATATTGGAGAAATACTTACTGAAATAAGAGGGAGTATTATGGTTAGAAAAAAAAAAGACGGATGTGGGCCAAGTGAAAAACCAAAACTTGGGCCCATATTTCAAAGGTGGATCCGAGCTATATCTAGAAGGAACGAACCATAAATAATATTTTCTCTTATCCATAATGTAAATGTGTGTTTTGAAAAACTATTTTGATTTAAAATATAAATTATATTTAGATATTATATGGTACATCAATGATTATTTTCCTGTTTTGCTTATGTCTTCAATTTTTATTCTAATTAGTGCTATATTAAATTTAATACATATTAATAATAATGGAAAGAAGTTTAATTTCTTTTAACAAATTTAATGAATTGGTCGATTTTAACTTTTTTTTTAATACTTGTGAAATTCATGAAGTATCATTGGAGGGACCAACATAAAAGAAAAGGGATGGACCCCTGACATAATTTTGTGCAGTGTGTCCTTTTCCGAGGTTAACTCTCTGAGATGGGTTTTCTTCGGTGAATTGCTCTCTTTTTCTTTAATTTATAAAAACATCTTTTTCTTTTGCCTCTTACTCAACTTCACCTGAATTTGACTTGGAGAATCCATATACGTCCTTTTCTACTCCGTATTCCGTAATGATGCAATGCGCTTCGTTTCCATCAGGCATCAGCCCCAAGACTTGCTGCTTCTAGTTCCACTATTTCCATATCTTATCTCAATCCTATTCAAACATAATTGTGCTTCACCTTTATCAGGCATTGTAGCAGTGGTTTCCAGTTCTGTATGATTAATTTCCTTTTGGGATACCGAACAGAAATTCCAACTTTAGGTATTTTTCTTGTCCATTTTAATTCTCTGATAAGCTGTACTTGACATGCTTCTATCTATGCTGGTGATTTTACTTGTGATTTTACAAATGCTTGACAAAATGTCATTGAAAACAAGAGAAATAATTTTCCTGTCACATGGATGGAATCCCAAGTATAAATTAGAGTTTGAAACTAAAATAACATCACCAGAATTGGTATTGTATAAAATAAAACGATAGTATCGAATTTCTGTTCTAGTTCGACTTGTACATGGCATGAGGTTAAAATATTGGATAGATATAATGCGTCTTACTGATTAACTGCGGAAGCATTATTCGCCATAGGTTATCAGAAGGCTAAATTGTGCGTTCCACCTTTGTTATTTAATAGCAGATAATAGTTCAGTGAAAACCTCAGCCATTGTATTACCGAGGGAAGAATTTAGTTGTCAGACTAATTTCATTGATAGAAAAAGAATCACACGTTGCATCCAAGCTAGCCATTTTTTGCTGTTCTCCTCTATGCTTTAAAAATGCTGGTTCGTGCCTCTATGCTTTAAAAATGCTGGTTCGTGTGGCAGTGGCAAGTTGACTGAAGGGCTATTGAAGTAAAAAACAATTGTTGCCATTGTTGATCTTTTATCTGGATCTTCCTGAACGCATAATAAACCAATGTGGATGCATTTAATGACTTCTTGAGAGTAAGATCCTTCCAAAGTTGAATCCAACAATTCCAGTGGTTTTTGATCCACCCATTTTGTCCGAGCCTGCAATCACAATTTGTCAATAAATCAAATCATTGCCTCTATATGTCCTACTCTTTTAAAAGAATATATATGGGTTCATAACTCACATATCTCCAGATGTCATTTATGGACTCTGATTCATAAGACCAACTTTTTCTCTTCCCACTAATAATCTCCAAAACCATGACTCTGAAACTAAATACTTCAGATTTCACAAAAAATTGTTCATGCATAATGTATTCAGGAGACATGTAACCATTGTATATATAAACAACTAATATGGAAACCTTTCATAAAAGAAAGAAAAAAATTATTTTGTGGAGTCAAAACATGAAGGGATGAGAACACAACCATTGAATTACATTATTTTATTGCTTGGTGGAACAAGAAAATGAGGTGCTGATAAGAGAGAAGTATGACCAAAAAACTTACTATGTCCCAAAAATTCTACAAGTATTTTCTTCAGTTTGATCTGCAGCAACAATTTTTGCCATACAAAATCAGAAATTTTTTTATTCATTTTACTGTCTAGCAAAACATTACTAGATTTAAGATCTCGATGTATAATTTTAAGACGAGAATCGTCATGAAGATAGAGAATTTCTCTAGCAATGCCCCCAATAATCTTGTAATGCTCAAACCAAGATAATTGTCGTTGTCTTTGGGGATCTACAACATAAGTCAGATGGTTTTGAGTAATTAATTATTTGTTTCAAATAAGAATGAAATTCATATAGAAGTCATTGATTGGAAGTGCCATACCAAATAAAAAATAATCAAGGCTCTTATTAGGCATGTATTCATAGATGAGTATCTTTTCTTCCCCTTCCAAACAAAATCCTAATAACCTTACCAAATTTCTGTGTTGAAGCTTGGCTATAACGAGAACCTCATTTTTAAATTCTTCTGCACCTTGCCTAGAGCTACCTAAAAGCCTCTTCACAGCTATCTCTTGTCCATCTGATAGAGTACCCTAAAAAAAATCTGGATTTAGTTAACAAAGTAAACAAGTGGACAGGAACTGCCTATTCTATCTTAATCGGGTGGTACTAGCATATTCACCTTATAAACTTCCCCAAATCCACCTTTACCTATCTTGTTTTCTCTAGAAAACCTGTTTGTTGCAGCTTCAATTTTGGCTAAATCAAATCGCAAGGACTCCAAGGTGGTGACTTCATTCCCAACTGCACCAAACAGATTTGATTTCTGTAAGTTGTTGACTAATGTAAATGCTTTTCTAAGCTAGAAAACATTAAAGTAAATTAGCTTTTTTCCTCAGCATTACAGCTTTCTTTGAGAATATCCTATTGGTTTTTTCTTTTTCTTCGTAGAAAACAGAAGCAGCCCAAAGATAGAAGTGCCACTGAAATAACTATTGAAACAACAACCTCCATTATGGTCAGTTTTTGCTGTTTTCTTTTTCCTGCATGAATATGAGTAGCTTCTTTCAATTACTTGGTAATGAAAATTATTATACAATAATTTTGCAGCAATACAACAGATTTGTAGAATATTAATTGAAGGTAATATCATCCTTTGAGCTATTAGGATTGTGAAGGATACAACAGAAGAAAATAAAGCAGTGAAGAAAGTAATATATTCAATGTATATAGACAATGAACATGATCTTGTATGTTCTATTTTCTTTTCTTCCCTTGTTGTTTCTATCTAAAAATTTGGAAGACTATCTTCTACCATGTGATATATAGTAGGAAAAGAATAATGGTATCCATTCTTTATTTACAGATTGCATTGTAGTCTCTTGTTTCTCCTTTCTTCTCTACAAATCTTGCAAACGAGAGTTTCATTCTTTTCCCTCGAGTCCGTTTGCTTTCTTCAATCCAAACAATGTTGTTACTACATGTTCCTAGATCAACAAAGGCTTTTGCAACTCAACAAGTCTGGTTTGATTGTAGAAGTACTTAATTTGTTCTAGAAGGAATGACAGTAACTTTTTTGGCAGATAGTAGTCATGCATATATCTATGTTGACATGGGATAGCATTATCCATTTGATTTAATACTATTGACTTTCCATTATCGCTCCTTTGTCCTATCCAGTTTATAAGAAGTGTCATAGTAGAGAAACGCAGTAAATGAAGGTTAAACATAGATGCAAAACCTGGTAGAGTTGAAGGGGGAGAATGAGCTGGCGTTTTTAGTGAGTCCCAAGTGGATGTATTGAAGAATGGATTTAAATCATATCTAACACCACAACTGGGATAGATAACTCTTCCCCCAGTTTTTCCTCTGCAACAGGAGGTTGGAATTTCTGCAATGGCATCACTGAGACACCACCTGCAGTTGTCAGTGGATAGATATGGCACACACCAAGCTGAGCCGTACAGGGTTTGGTCACCTGTGATTTTCGCTGACTTGTAGGCCAGTTTTTCGGAAGTACAGGCTGCCTTGCTTCTCAAGTCATTCATCATATCCCATAGGATATTGTTGAAGTGGCCAACCTGGCCTTTGTAGTCTTGATCATTCATGAAGGACAATTTAGGACTTACTTCTTTGGTGGAGAAAAAACACCTATTTGAGTAGCGCACGACGCATGATTTGTGCCAAAATAGCTTCTTTTGCCATTAGACGCAATGTCAAGGTCAACTTGGCTGCTTCTATCGCACACTCTTGACAGCTCTTTGTGCTGATGCGTCGTTGACAGAGAAAAAGGCCGTAGACAGTATCATCAGCATTTTTTCCGGCAACCGTGGTGTTGTAGAATCTGGCATTTCTAGTCCCATTAGAAGAGAGCCAATCTAATAGAGTCTTAACGTTGTATTCATAGGCACCATTGGGAGAGAGTGCTATTGCTTGTGCAGTTGTAGTAAGCTTTAGGAGAATTATGGATAGCAATTTGGATGGGAAAACTGTGTATGGAGAGAAAAAAGATGGCTTGGACTAGCAGGAGAAATTGGAAGGAACCCATCCAAATGTAGCTAGGAGCTCTGGTTTTCAGAAAACCAATGGCCGAAGTAATGGGGGGCTGTCCTATCTGCTTTCTTCATAATCTAAAAAGTTTATTCGTTAAAATACTGTTGGTCTAAAAAAAAAATAGTTAAATTATTAACTTTAGCAACCATGATATGAACTCAACAGTACTTTTAGCACTCTAATTCATTTCCCTTTTCTTTCTGACCTTTCCCTTTTCTTGTGCATGTTATGGCCACTGACTCCGATCGTCTTTCATATATTTAATAGTTAATACCCAACTTTTAAAAGGTTCATGGACACCAGAGCAATCAATCAACCCACTTTGAAAGTTTTGATTATAGAAATTGGCTGCCCGTGTTGAGGCATCCACCTTTACATGCATTTGCCATTACTAAATCAAAGCCCCAGAAAATCGTAGCCATTAGTGGCATCCTCTGGAACCATTTATCATCTGAAAACTGGAAGCAAAGAAGGCCTTCACTGAAACATTTGTTGACCAAAGAAATCCCTTGAGAAACTATTTACCATCTGCCACCCAGTGAATAAAACAGAGTGAGTTTCATCATTACTTTCTGCAAATGTTATAACCTTAACTAGTCCGAGATTCCTGGAGTCCATCATTTCCAGGAACATGGATACATCTCTGCTAACAGTCTTAAAGATACCATCTTACTAAGGTTAGTCAATATTCTTTTTTGTTTTGTTTTTCTTCAGTCACAAGATAGCATCATCATATTGGAAGTTTCAATCACGTCCAGTTACAGCACAAGAACTTCTCAACAATAAACAGAACAAGAATTCACAACGGCACAGAAAAACAAGTCCTACAAATTGAGCCCATAAATATAAGATGGGAAGGGGACAGTCCTTGTAATTCTTGTTAAGGCCTGTAAGATCCTCACGAGCTTCAGAAAACTCTTTCTTCCATATCGTCACCCACAGAACAGTGGATGCTCAGCATACATCAGATTAAATCGGTGATCAATTTGATAGAACACCTCATCAACACCTGTAGAGTTTGAAACCATATGAACTACTCTCTAAATTTTGCAAGGTCACCCCGCGGAACAATAGTAGATGGTTGGTAGTCAACTGAACTAATGATTCTTCTTGGTCTTGAAGGCTTAAACTTTTTGGCCATTATAGATGAAGGCTCAAACGCAATGTTGGTGATTTCGGTCAATGAGTGCATAAGAGGAAAGCATGAAGTGGATTCTAGGATATGGGACCAAGTCTGGAGGCTGTCAAGGAAGGAATAACCTGAACGAACCAAAAATGTGAAACCAATCTTAAGCCATTAAAATTTGTCATCAACGATGATTAAGCATTTTTCTGACATTCCAAGTGATTGTGTCGTTGACAGTGTTATCTGTCTCAGTATTCTCCTATTTATTAATTATTAATTCCCTTAGATCCACCCTTCGACCCTCGAGGAAAGTGAAAAGGAAAATACGCTAACACTTAATGATTTTGAAGAATAATATAAAGAAATTAACGTACTAAATTATTGTAAATTTTCGTTTATTTAATGAATTATACGTTCCAGTCACACAAGGGCCACTAACTTGCCTGAGTCTGAGCTTATTAAATGAAAGCAAGCCTATAATATAGGCCAAGTCGCCAACGAAGCCTTCAATTATTTGTATAGTTTACAGAAAAATTCATAATCTTACACGTACTCTTGCATATTTGCTGAAACGCAGAAGCAGCCCTTCTGCTCAGCAGTTGAAAAACGCAGGGTTTCGGTAAACGATACACACTACACAAACTGGCCTAACAGAGCTGAAAAGTCAGCAAAAAGCACGATCCCACATATTTTTTTTTAATTTTAGCTCATCGATTACCTTAATATCCTAGAATTCTTAATAACTCTAGACATCGTATAAAAAATTAAAAAACAAAAACAAAACAAAACAAAAGTTTGGCTCAAACTCATGAACTCGTTTTCCTAATTTTCCCTCCACTAATTGTATGAACATTCCAAACCTGCATCGATAAAAAACAGTGCACTCTTTAGATGCATCATACGCCGCTATTACCCTATCAAAAACCCTTTTTTTAAATAGATCATTTTTCAAGATATATCACTTTATAATCTCCCTTAATGTTCTTATTGATCTCCCTTTACACATTTTTATAAAATTGAAGTCCATCTAATCAACTCTCTGGTTTATTTGGTGATCTTCTTTGTATGTCATCTTGTATTTCAACTATGAAAAATGTGCACAATAATTCTTTATTATTTCTATTTGTGACTTTGGACCTTATAATATCTTAGCATTAATATATATATATATTAATACGGATAAAACATATAAAAAATTCTATAATTTAATAAGAGGATCAGTTACACATGCCAAGCTAGCCACTAATAATACACAATAATATCCAATTTTTTTATAAAATGAATGTAACCAAAAAAAAAAATTAGCAAATGATGAGCACCATGAGGTTATAAACACTTTCATTTTGTACAAAGTCAAATTTCAGTCAAGTAATGTCTATAGACATACAACAAATATCATACAACAAACTAATGAATTGCAGATTCTTACAATAATAATCAATACAAAGTTATAAACAAATGAAAACCCAAATATAAAATTCACAAGAAAAAAATTAGGTAAAGAAAATACTCTCACGTGCAAACAAACCCCACCAAACGTGTCAAGAGAAATAAACGGGACATCTCTTATCTTTGTACACACTCAAAATACCACCGTCGGGGCCCACACCCACATCACAATTTGCATGCATCCGATGGCTCTTACTTTCCCACGTATTCACTTTGAACTTAATCGTGGACGTCAACTCCAAACGGAACACCACACTCCCTTGAGCCCTGTCGTTGAGAAACTCATTCCAACGCTGGCTGCTCACGGTTAACGTCGCTCCGCTCAAAACGCCGTGCACCTCCGTCGTATTCTTCGGGCCCTGATAAAACGGGAAAAGCAACGGTGTCGTTCCGATGTTCTGATCCCTATAATAAACCGTCCCGTCCATGGCCTCGTATTCAATCGTGATATGCTGGTTGGAGTTTCGAGCCGTGACGAAGAACTTGTTCTCGGCGTTTTGGAACCCGCCTTCCTGACCCAGACCCGGAACCGAGAAGTCGTGGATATGGAATCTGGGGCGGTGCGGACGTAAGCTGAGCCATACGATGAAGGCGATGAGACCTACGATGGCGAGAAGGCTTAAGAAAATGCCGCAAAGGACTTTGGAGACTCGCGTGGTGAGGCTATCGCGGACGCGCTGCACGTAGTAGCGGGCGGTGTGGTGGCGGTGAATGGGTTTGCGTTGGTCGGGGGTCTGGTTGTAATGGATAGGTACGTGGGTGTTGTCGCGGCCTTGCATTGTAGCTTCCGGCGAGGAGCGTTAGGAAGGTTAGAAGGAGAAGTTGTAAGGTTGAATTGGAACAGAAGCATTTGGTGGAAGATGGTATTTATGCAGTGAAGATTGAAGAAGAAGAAGATGAGGACGGAGAGTGAAAAGCAAGTTGAGAACTTTTGAGGATGTTTCATGCAGAAAGAAAAGAATAAGCTTTGTTGTAGATTCAGATGGTTTGCTGTGCAATGTGCTGCATGCACCCACTGCTAAGACAACTTTTTTTTTTCCTTCCAAAAGTTGCACAAATCCACAAACTCGGGCTTCCAAATACCAGAGAGATTAGTAACTAACTTAGCAAACTATTAAAAAAAAAGAAAGAAAGAAAATAAATAAATTACCGTTATATTAAGTAGTCATGATAGGGCAGTGGTTTTAAGTCAGAATTTGGTTGATTAATGTTAGCTCTAGTATATTTGGACTTCTTGGCCCAAAAAAAAAAATTATATTTGGACTTACAGAGAGTAGTAAAGCTTGAAGCTTGAACATAAAACCCCAATCAAGTTAGCACAGCTCCCATCAATTAACTTCACGCTAGTTGGTATGTTACAGCACTAGTTTATTGTGACTATATGCAATATTTGTGAAGCAAGTAATGAATCAGTTATCAATTTTACATATGACTATATTATATAGATAGATAGATAGATAGATAGATAGAGAGACCTATGAATAAGGTATAAAGGTTTCGTACCATGTTTGAAGGGGAAAGTATATACGAATTCTCGATTAAGAGGGCATGTATTAGTATTACAATTGATTTTTGAAATCTTATATATCGTGCCAACTCCCAACATCACAAGTTATCAGCCACGTTACACGGGAATCTTCACAACTGTGTCCAAGACCAATTGGGCTCAGCTCAGTTCAGCATTGAAGCCCAATCCATAAAACCCCATTTATGAGTCCCCATACACTTGAAGGTTCAAAAACTCCAAATTAACAATCGATTATTACCCGCCAAAAAATTTAACAATCGATTAATTAATTTAGAGGAACTTTGAAAAAAAACTAGCTAAACAATTTCTTAGTCATGTAAATTGTTGTAGTCTGTGGTAGAATAAGATTTCGGGCCAAAAAAAGTGTCTGAATGAGATAAAAACTTCTGAGAAAAAAAGTATTAATAAGTAATAACCAGTTTGGTTCAATTTCAAAGGGTCTAAGGACTAGGAATGATGATTCTATGCTAAGCTTGTGTTTGGCTATTTTATAACATCAAGTATCATCATTCCTTGGGAGATCTCATTACCCATTTTTCAGGAATCATCATTCCTGACTTGAACCCAATCTTTCCTTATTCCCTATTGTAGGAATTAGATCTTGGACCATCATACCCCCAACTTTCACCCATTGTCTTCCTTTTCCAGTGAAGCTCATCTTCTCCTAAAAGCACGACAATGATGAAGGCAAAGTTCCAACAGCAAACTGTGACGATGGCAAAGCTCTCACGGCAGAACATCAATGATGGCAATGCTCCCATGGCCAATAGTGACAATGGCAAAACGCCTCCAAATCTCTTCTCTTGCCTCATCTCCTCACTAGCAAACAAGCTCGGCCATCACAATAGCCATGCTCCACCATCGACGATCCTTCCTACCACCTTTGCACTAGATCTCTTTGAAGGTGACAAAGATGCACAGATCTAGTTTTAGATTAGGTTCACAAAATCGATCAAAAGTTTGGTTTCGTAGTGGGCATAGATTTTTTTTTCACTTTGTTCTGTTATATCTATGATTGTTCTGCTATTGAGGAAAGGCTGCAAGGAGGAAGGAGGAAGGATCGGTGGGTCCCTCGGAGATTGCTAGCGGTGATGGAAGAACATTTCTTGGCAATTGACATTTTGTCAGTGCCAATGCAAAGTCACAAGGACATGAAAAACCTTAATTGAGGGCATATATGATATTTTAGTTTTATTTTCATTTAATAAAAATATAAACAATAAATGTGTTCCCTATATCTTTAATATCATATCAAACAAACTCATAATGATTAGTATTTCATTCTATTCCATTCTTAGTTATTCTATCCATTTCGTTCTGAGAAGCAAACGACCTTAAAAGAATTAATAACATAAAACAGTGACCAAAAAATCTCTTTATAAATTAATTATCCATGGTTCAATGCTTAATTGGTATTCCCAATATACCTTTTCTCATCTTATATATCTCTCTCACTACAGTCCCCACAGTCTGCCTTTCTAATGCCCTGTTTGGTACACAGGAAATGGAATCAGAGAAAGTGAAAATGGAACTGGATTTCATCTCATGGCTTGTTTAGTGTGATTGAAACTGGCTTCCCAAGCCAACTTCCATGCATCAAATAGGTGAAAGTCCAGTTCCTTGGGGGGGATGGTGGAAGTCGTTAATTTCCATGGAAATGCACATTTTTAGACTATTACATTCTTAAATATTTGACTTATTCACAACTCTGCCCCTCAATTAATTTGCTTTACCCTATCACACATTGGAAGACAACTATTTTTAGATGGCTTCAATGAACACCAAATAGGAGGACACCAATGAAAATAAGGATGACTTCGATGGTAAGGTTAGTGATCACAGCGAGGAGGATAGCAAATTGATAGTAAAGCCATCAAAGATGTGTGGGAGAAAGATTTTTGGGTCTTTGATCGACATTGATGATAGCCTTCGTTGCCATCAAACAACATACCCAAATCTAAAGAAGATCTATGTGAACACCTCTCTATCACTTCTCCTTTGATTTGAAGTAGACCTATGCAAAAATGGTCGTTGAGTTCATCAATTCAGGGTTCTTCAACTGTGGTGATAGAAACTGATGGGTATATATGCTTTCGAAACCGATGGTCAAATGCCTTTGAAATTGATGGTTGTGAAACTGAGTTTTGGGTTGTGAATTTGATTTGTGAAATCTTCATGAATCTATATGTGTAGGGTCACGAATCTAGGTTCTTCACAAATCTAATCTTGTTGGTTCTTGTTGAATGCTAATGGATTTATGGTACTATTCTGGTAGTCATGGTGGGTCATAGTGGTTCATGGCGATCATGGTGGCCAAGTGAAAATGGTGGTGCTATTCCGGTAGTAGCCGAAGATGGTGATTGTCGCACCCGGAAAAATGCAACGAGAAGAAAAAAAGAACAACTCGGGTTTCCTAACGAAAACGGACTTGGGAGGAGTCACAACCAAAATTTTGAGGGAAAATCTTGGAAAATCAAATTAAATAGGAAAAGGATAGTCTGCGTAATCAGAGTTGGATTCGAGAGTTGATTGTGTGTGAGGAAGGTGTTAGGCATCCCACAACACCCGTTTCTAGGAACGGTTACTTTATATTGATTGTGCAAATTAATATGGCTTTAAAAGTATTTTGGGTTTTCCTTTTATCATTCACATGCGAGAATAAAGGTAGAAAAGAAAGAAATTAAGAAAATTTGGGAAGTTTGGAAAACAAAATAAAGAAAATGAATTAAATTAAAAATTAAGGAGATTTAGGGAAAAATGAGGAAAAGGAAATTGGAAAATAAATTGAAAAATATTTATTTATTTACAAAGGCGGACTTGACCCAGGATCAGAGCCTAGGGCCTACGTACCCAGCGGTGGGAATCAAAGTCCACGTATTTTGGAACTAGAAATGCGTGTCACTTGGTTGATGTTTTTTAATTATAAAATTTTTTGCGAGAAGAGAAAGTTAATTGAAAATAATTTAACTTTTGCAAACAAAATAATTTCCAAAGATTGAGTTAATACGTTATACTTTGCAAAAGATAATTTAATTCCGTTTACTTACTCCTATTTTATTTTGCTTTGAAAATATATATATTTTAATTGAGATATCATTAGATTTTTTTTTATTATTATTTTTTTAAGAAAATCGATCTACTTGTTGCAGACTCGCAGTCGTGCCCGATAAACCGATTCCTTAAACACCTGCGAAAATTCTAAACCTTGCGGCATAAAGGCTTTATCATAATTTTAAGGCGATAATTTAAAAAAATACTATTATTATTTATAATAAAGCTTGAGAACTTTTTATATTATTATTATTATTCATTCTTTATAAAATAGAATTATTTTCTTAGAAGAAAGTTCACAATCTTACGTGACAACATAGTTAACCTGAATATATGCGTGAGTTCTGGAAACCTCTTGTGGTATGGTTACTAAATCAGTTATTTCTGTTATTTATTCTATTATTTTTTATGAGAAAATAAAATTTTAGAGGGAAAGGTCATTGGGACCTACTATACATATATCTTTATAATACACTCGCGCAGCCTTGTGGGTTCACATGGTGCGATTATTTTAGGGGTCTGTGAAAGTTCTAAAAGCCTTCGTGACCAATTTTAAAAGCAGATAAAAAACATATTATGCCAAATATTTACAAACATATAGGATTTTGTGATAGTGTGTATTATTGTACAAATTCAAGTGATAATTTTGATCTACTACAATAAAAGAGTTGTATAAAATATGGGAAAAAGGATCAAACTATTTTGTTTTATTCTCCACTCTCCCCCCTTTGCTTTGGTGATGAGGGCCTTGATTTCTCTCTAACTTGATTCATGCTCCCATGCAAAAAGCTTTTTCATTGGTTTCCCCCTTAGCATCCACATTGCTCATCGACTTCTTTTTGATCCTTCCAGAAGGCCAGAATTGAATCCTCACGTGATGAAGATGTAAGAGACAAACAAGAAACAAGGAAATTAGCAATGCATTTTCATAGCCAGACAACAAAAGTTACTAATGACAATAGTAAAATTATCAAAGAAGCTTTTGGAAACCTCAGTTCAACCCGTTCACTTTTGCATAACTTGAAGGAGATATACAGGAGTTAAAGCCAATATCCTTAGCCCTCCAAGCTATTTAAGTCATATGTTTGACCAGATTTAAACTAAAGAATCTAACCTTTATAATCAGACCATACAACACATGACCAACTAGTTTGTGACAGTAAGAACACAAGCTTTTCTCATGCACAAGGGGTACCACAAGGAAGATTCAGAAATAGAAGCACGAAGTATAACCATGAGCCAGCAACCAATATGCATTCCAACTTACTTTAGCCTAAAGACATAGCCATTTGGTTCCATTTTTGAGTGGAAGGCAACAAAACTTCACAGAATATGCAAAACATAAATAAACACTTGCTTTCAAACTTAACAAAACTCATACAATGGATTAAAACGCAATAACCCAGTGCTATATCACATGGGTTTTCAAAACTCACAACGGTGGTTCATTCACAAGTTTGGAACAGCGCCCACATGAAGGTATCTAGCGACGAAGGTTTATGCAGGAAGACAAAACCATATGAAGTATTCTTCATGCTTAAACTATTTGTCATCACCACTTCCATGCCCAAACCAAGACATCCATAAGCAGGAAGTTAAAACCAGATTTTTTTGCCATAGAAAACATATTCACGTGGTCAGTTTTAAACCCAAACTCAAGCTATATCGTGCAGTAATTAACACAGAACTCCATTCTTTTCTTTATGGGAAAACATGATAATACAATCACGTCAAGAGTTTAATGGCAGTCTACACATATGCAGAGCAAAGTATAAATATATATGACCATCTCTTATGAGGCTACACCCAAATCTATATGTCACAAGCAATCAACGATTCCATCTGGTGTATGTTTGCATAAATCTAGAGTTATCAGTCAGGCATTGACTCTTACTAAGCTTGTCACCGTTCTCATGTAAGTTACATCTCATACAAGAGTTTTGTCAAACATTTCATGTGCGGACTCTAGAAAAGCAAAGAGCATGACCACTCTAAGTGTACAACATGCCAAACAATACTTATGCATTTTAGTTAACCAATCATCAATATTACAGCAAAAAGGAAATCAGTAAGAGCAAGGAGATATTACCTTCGTGCTTGCCTAAACTCCATTCACTATCGTGCTCTATCCATTCGGTTGCTCCATCTTCCTTTTTGATCCAAATCGTTTGCTCCTCTTTTCACCTTCGTGCTCGTCTTCCTCGCTCAAGTTTAGACCACGCCATCTATCTCTCTGGCTCTCACGTCCTGAACCATCGTGCCCTGCCACTATATCACTCCTTCATTTCGAGTCTGTGCCTCTCTCTGTTTTTGGCTTCCTCTATCTCACAATCGTTGCTCAGTGTCTCTCGCCACGTACGGCTTCCTCTATTTTTCTCCACTGTGCTCTGCTTGGCTTTTCTTCGGTCTGTCTCTCCTCTTCCTTCGGTCTGGTCTCCCTTTGGTTATTTCTCAGCTCTACCCGTGGCCCCCTCTATTTTTCGGTTCAGATTGAAGTTCCCTCTAAAACTCGGTCTCGGTCTCTATCGTGCTCTGCCTCCTTCAATTTTCTCGCACAGTTCTGCCTCTCCTTCCAACTCCATCCGCTCTAATTTTCACAATCCCCTGCCTTTCTTCACGTTGCTCTCTTTGTGATTTACCCTTCCTTCGCATTCTTGAACTCCATCGTGCTTGAGCTCTCTCTCTTCCTCTCGCCATCGTACCCGAGCTCTCCCCTTTATTTCCTTCGTGCCCTGCTTTTTCTGTGCTCGCATATTGCTCTCTCAGGCTTTCTACAGCTCCCTCTATTTCTCCTTCCCTGCATTGCTTCCTCTGCCCTCATGCGTGCTCCCTCTAGTTCTGTGTGCTTGCGTGCTGCTACTCTCTCAGCCTCCCTGCTCTGACTTCTTTCCCTTATGCTAAGCTCTCTACATCTCTGCCTTTCTTCCTCTCACGCTGCCTCCTTCCTTTTTCTTTCTGTCTCCCCCTCCCCCTATTCTTTCTTTGTTTCCTTTCAGTCTCGTGCTCCTGAGCCCTAATTAGGGCTCAAGAGCTTTTGTTTTTTTTCTTATTCTTGTTTTTTTTAATTTAGCCTCACCTTTTTTAGCCTCCCTTTTTTTTAATATTATTTTATTTATTTTTATTTAATGTTTTTTTTTTATATTTTTCCTTTTTATTTTTTATTTTTCTTAAATATTAATTTTTTAGAAAAGGATAGGATTTTTGAAATTCCTAAAATAAAGGAGACTAAATTTGGAGAGTGATCTTTTTGGAATTTCTATGGATTTTTCATTCAAATTAAAGGGAGATTCTAAAGAGGAATTTTTGTTTTTATATTTTCCTTTTGAAGATCCTAAAAAAGGATTGGATTTGGAGAATATATTATTACTTATTATTATTTATATTTTTTTCTTTATTTTATAAAATTTGCATTAAAAGGAAAATTCGTATCAATTTTTAATTACATGTTTTTTTTATGTATAAAGACCGGACAAAATAGGGTGTTCACATGATCCATGGTGTTGTTTTACTATTTTGTTTATGCAAATAATGTTTTTTATAATTTCAAAAAGGGTATTTTATTCTTTTGCTATTAAATAGGAATAATAAATAAAAAATATACAATTAATACATTTTTAAATCTCATTTCTACTTCCTTTCCCTCTTCCATTTCCTCTTTATTTGAAAACATTCCTGCTAGCATGAGGCATCTTCAACTCTCATATCCTGCCACTTTATCACTAAGGGTGAAAACAGGCTAGGCCTTACCTAAATAGTCTAGACCTACATGGCAAGTCTTAAGTCTGAACATGGCATATTGTCATATATTAGGCCTTTTTTTAGGCTCAAGTCTAGGTCTTTCAAAGGTCTGGTCTAGCTTGAAGCTTATTTAAAGGTCTACTATACTAGTAGTCCTTTAAATAGGCTTCAAGGCTTAGGCTTTTTAAGCTTTAAGTAGGCTTCAGGTCTATTTAAAGCCTACATAAATATTAAATAATTTCAAATACAAGCCTATATCACAAACCTACTTAAAGTCTACATCAATATCAAATAACCCTAAACACAACAATATGGTCTCATTAAGTACTGATAAGAGAGAATGCAAGTATAGCAAGTATGTTTCTTCAACTAATTTAACTTAGACATATTTTCTACAATGTACTTGGAGGCTGTAGCCACACGTTCAACATCACTCTCTGAAGGTTAATGATGCCATTGTGTTTATGAGACTTATAGTCACACCAAAAGGAATATATTTAGCCATCCTCAAAGACATGCAAAAGGATAAGTACAAGAAATAATATTCTCATACAAGTGATTAAAAAATATAATGATCTCCCCTGCAAGGTTGCAACTTTTATTTTCTGTTTTTGCCTTCTATAATCTCTTTAACAAATAATTAGGAATGAAACAAATAATCAAAGCTAGTAATATCCACAGTGGTGTGCTCTCCATCACGCTTTTAATTTCAAGTTTATAAAAAAGACCACAATATAATTCTAAATCCATAAAAATGCAAACAACACCACAATACAATAACTTCATATTAATACAAATAACACCACAATACAATAAGTTCATAATAATACAAATAACACCATAATCAAACTAGACTAATCAAACTAAAAGGTAATACTAATATGAAAAGAGACAATCACAGCAGCAATAATCAAGTCTTCAATATGACCTCTTCTTGTTCCGGTGTCTCCTACACAAAGAAAAATAATTGACATGTTACACAATATAACTATACTACTAAATTTTTTTAACTGGCTGTATGAAAAAAAGATTACATTGAAGATTCTTACTTTTTGTTTTCTCTTCAGACCATACTTATGATGAAACCAATCTCCACCACAAATGAGAATTTATATAGATTCTTCATTCAACTTAGAGCGATATTCATCAATCACTGTGCCTCCAGCACTAAATGTAGACTCTGATGCCACAATTGAGATAGGAACAGCTAGTATGTCTGCTGTCATTCTTGATAAAACTTTAACTTTGCACTGTTATTATTCCACCACTCTAAGGCACAGAAAGATGAAGCTGAATCAGGAGAAGGGATATAAGGATCATCTTTCAAATAAATTTCTAACTCTGATTTGGTACGAGAAACTGAATGCCTTTGATGCACCATTGTCAACATTTGCTCATGCACCATAATAGCAACAGCAATGATTTCTCTCATTTTTTCATTAGAATACTTTAAGCTAGGAATAATGAATGGGTTATTACCTGAATCACTAGAGGGGCGAAATGAGATGGTGGCTTGCTTTTTTTGTTGAGACATATGTAACCTCCTTTGTCTGCAAATTTATGAATGCCTCTTAAGATGGCTAGTGCTAGCACCCCTTCCACCAATTACGAGTTTTTCCTTACAATATATGCACATTGCTTTTTTGATCCCATCAAAAAGTTAAATTTCCTCAAAATCTTTCCATACCTCTGAAGTTTTTTAGCCTCTTTCTTGTGATAAAAGAATCTCCACCACCCATAGTATCTTCATTTCTAGTGGTTGTAAGATCAACAATGTTAGTGTCATGAGGCTGACTTGAACCGGTTGGAGCATACTCATTGTTTTGCTCTTGAGTGATAGATTCAATTGTATTGTCATTACTTTCCATTAGATAGGTTGGCCTGCAATTAATTTAGCACATCACAACAATGTTAGGTGCATCTCTTTGAAATTGCTTTAAGAAATAATAAGTATATAACAAAAAAGGTTGCAACATTAAAATCATCAAATGAGAAAAAGGATGATGTAAAGAATAAAAAAATAGAAAAATTAAAGAGCACAGGGGAACAGAAAAGAAACAAGCTTATCTTAGAATGATTGATAGATGAACAAGTACAGGTATGCTTAGTCTAGTGTGTCCATTTACACTGGTATAAGATGAATAAGCAGACATAGCGTTTACTTTCTATTATGTATTGTGATGTGGGGAAGAAATTTTAGGCCCGTGAAATTTGAATTGGTGATGCTTTTTTTCATGTGCTTACACTTGGTTCTATTGGATGAGAAACAATAACTTGGTTTTTGACCCATTATTGTATAAATTATTAAAGATTGTCTTTGCAATCTATATGGTAGTAATATTAAAGATTGTCTATGTTTTTCTATATGGTAGTAATATGCTTGTAAGTGGTTATTTCTAAAGTCAATGACCTAAAGTTGACTCTCTTAGCTACAATGGAGAATTTGGTGGGGATTATAAAAGAGGAATTTGGTGATAATGATGATGGTGAGGATGACTTAGCTACCCTAAAGAAAGATACAAAGTGCAAATATGCAATAGAATATCTAGAAGCATGCACAGGGTTAGGATACTATATATTGGAAACTTAGTTACTGATGGAAGTGGATCGAGTGATTGAGATTACATAATTTTGATTTTTCTAGAGCTGTTAGAAACAATGAAAATCAATGGTATTATTATTCTCCAAGATACTCTACAACTTGATGGATACAATCAAATTAGTATGTCATAAAACTAGAACTTCATAAGAAATATAGAAAGATAGAATATGACACTAGGTTTAAAAGAGAGAAATCAATGTTGATTCTTTTTTTTAGTGGTTCAGGGAACAGTATTTTGGCTGATGAAACCTGTAATCTAGGATTTGGTAGGCTTACCAATAAGTTATTTGTACCAAGTTATGAATTGAATGTGAAATTTACTTGTTCCTACATACTCTACTGCCATGGGTAGCTTTAAATATTATGCTAATGATAGGGTAGCTCTGATAAACCAATATAAACAGAAAAAAGAGTAAGTGTAGTATGAGTGACCTTTTTTTTTTCTAGGTAGTTCCTCAAAAGAAGTAGAACCAAACTCTCCCACGACAGCTACGGGAAGAGAAGGCGACAGGAGGAACAGAATAGGAGATGAAGACGGAGGTTGTAGGAGACAAAGTTAAGGTTTGACACACTAAACAGTAGGAACAAGAGAATGAAGATGAAATCAGAGGTCGTAGGAGGCTCACAGTAGCTAGGGGGTTCGATTTGGTCTTCTTGGTGGTGGCGATGGAAGCTAAGCTACAAAAGTCTCACAGCGGTGATGGAAGGTGAGCTACGGAACTCTCACAGCAGCAATAGTATGATGGAAGCTGAGCTACAGAAGTCTCACAGCAGCAATGGAAGTTAAGCAACAGAAGTCTTATAGCGGTTGGCGATGAAAGGTAAAAGGGAACAGCTTCACAAGAATTAGCATTCATGCGTTCCTCAATCGGTCAATCCTTAAAGCTTAGAGCCTCAGACCACAGCAATTTCCTCAATCCTATTGCCCTGATCTCCCTTATTCAATTTTCATGTGTTAATTGTATTATTTTACTTGTTTGTTTATTAAAAAAATTCCATTTATGTGTGTATATATATATTATATATCATATTATAAATATAAATTATATATTATTATATTATATTAATATATATATATAAACAAGTCTGGTTTGGCAGGCTTTAAGCCTGGCCTGTTTACAGGCTTGAAGTAAACAGGCCAAGCCTCTTAAATAAAATAGGCCTTAAAAATGCCTTGGCTTGACCTCTTTCTTAAACAGGCCAGGCCTTAAACAGGCAAGGCCCTATGTAGAGCCGGCAAAATGGGCTAGGCCTGATGGGCCAGCCCGAATAGGCCGATAAAACGAGCGGGCTGGGCTTTAAAATCATAGGCCCGAAGAGAAAACGAGCTTTTTGGGCCCAGTCTGTGGCGGGCCGACCCGATTGGCCCGTTTTTCTTTTTTTGTTTAAAATATTAAAAAATGTACTATTTTTATTAATTAATGATGTGTAAATTATAAAATTTAAATAGTAAGTTAATTTTTTGGGAATGATAGTGATAATTAGTTGTATTAATTTAAAAAATTATATGAAACAAATTTTTAAAAAAATATGAAAAAATATTTATGAAAAATATTTTTTAAAAATATACGGATCTGCGGGCCCGTGTCATGCGGGCTCGTGCTTTACAAGCCGAGCCCGTTTGGCAATCCGGGCTTTTTGGCCCGGCCCGAGGTGGGTTGGCTCGGATTGCCAGCTCTAACCCTATGTCGTCTGAAAGGGATCTGACATGTTTCTACTCTTATTTATCATTTATTCTCAATCTCCAGCCACGGGGCTTTGCATCAAAACCTTGCAATTTTTTCACCTCAAATAAATTCAAATTGAAAGTATACTTATAAGTTACTTTAACATTAAGATGAGTAAATATTTTCTTTTCTGTCCAAAAAAAAAGTTAATTATAATTTAAGAAAATTAATATGGCCTAAACATAAAATCAATTATTCCTGTTTATTTAATATTTATTTAGATAGTTATTAGTATTTTTTAAAAAAAGATAAAGCGGGTGCTAAATGCTAATTTGCCCATTTCTCGATTCCATACTCTCCCTCCTCTGAGTTTGCAATTTTTTTTTTTTATAACTATGTTAGAGCCCAACGGTGGTCAGGGTCTCTTTTTTTGACCCTGACCACCCTCCACCCTCCTCGTCCAAACAAGAAAAGATTTTAGGATCGTGACTGAGTTCCAGAGCACACTCCCCACCTTTCTTTATTATAAATGCTTTGTTCAACAACAGCCAAACAGGTTTGGACTAACTCTAAGACCTACTTCTCTAAAACGCAGCAAAGCATTTTTGTTTGGATGGAGAGTGCAGGGTGACGAGGTAGGAGGCGGATGGTCCCCTCTCCCATTTTCGTGTAAACCAGTACAGAGGACCAATGATGCAGCAGAGCCCTACCTCTTACGAATGTCGCTGCTTCGGATGCAGGTGGCAGAAGGGGCCACCATCTCGGCTGCAAGTCGATTTTTGTTCAGTCAAATCTCACCGTATCATTGACCGCAAAAAATATCACCGTATCCGCCCCTACGGCTTTTATGTTTGTTTTGGTGGGTATAAGCATGTGAGTATATAAGAATGAGGTATTTCTATGAAGAAAAGGGAAGGGAGAAATGAAATGAGCGAGATTGACATCGAAGAGAGAGATAAGAAAAGAGAGCGCAGCGCGCGAGGAGAGGAAGCAAAAGAGAAGAGAGAGGCAAAAGGATCCGAACTCCGAAGTACTGAAGAGACTGGGAAAGCATGCATCAAAGGTATACGTATTTTAACCTAAGTTTTTTCCTTTTGGTCCGTTCTCTTCTGCCTTCTTTTTCTTAATGTGAACCGTGAAATAAAGCTTGGCCAAGGTTAATGACTTTACCCTGTTTGTTGACTTGAAATGTTTCTTTCTTGCACTTTGATCTTCTGTCACGTGAGAGTGACCTGTGATTATTGACGGTTTGTGTGGGTAGGAGTGCGTGTATATATGAATGCCATGCTAGTTCACTGCTGTTGTGTTTAATCATTTATTGCTTAGGGTCATTAATTTAATGCCAGTTTGATTTGTCTTTTTGTAAAAGTACTTTTAAAATAATCACAGTTTACAAAAATGAAGTTTGGATAAAAATAGAGTAGTTTACTGAAAAACTATTTAGATGAAAAAAGAAAAAATGATGGTTAGAAAATACAGTTACATTTTGAAAAATGAGAACCAAACATGCACTTAGTGTGTGTTTGGTTCTCCTTTTGCAAAACGTAACTATGGTTTTGTAAAAAATGTATTTAGCCAAACACATGTGAAACACAAACTGACTTTTTGAAAAATGAAAAGTGGATTAAACTGTGATTTTAGAAAAGGAGGGGAAAAGTTACTTTTTCGTTAACAAAACGTGGATTTTGGAAAAGGAGAAATAAATTTACTCTATATTATACATCTAAAAGTACTTTTAACCCCTATCTTCCAAACAGATTTTTTATCAAAACTTACTTTTACAAAAAGAATATCCAAACATAATAACTTCCAATAAACTTACATTATCTAAACTTCATTTTTATAAAATTCATTTATCTTAACTTAATTTTACAAAACGAAAAACCAAATAGGCCCTTACTCGTTTGTTCAACTGTCAATATGATTTTGCCGCTGAAATGGTGAGCTAAAGGAAACAAAAAAGGCCTCCATTTAGCAATGTTGCTGCACAGATACTTTGTTTAGTGGATGTATAGCTCATGAACTTGTTTTTGACACAAAACCACTATATAAGGTCTCTTCGCTGCACAAATAATATGCATTAAGTGGCGGCACATACTGTTATACTCTAGGCAAAATGCTAGAGTTGAGCAAAACAAGTGGAGACAAAACCTTAAGTATATTTTAATATAAATTAAACAACTCAGTCGATAGAGTAAATGGTATATTAAACAGCTCAGTTGATAGAGTAAAGGGGTTCAAAATTGAACTTAACCGATAAAAATTGATCCGAATCGAATTAAAATGAGGTTTATTTTAATTTTTGTTCTACTAAAACCAATTCGGTTTGATTCAAATTCAGTTTTAGTGTAGTAAAACCTAAACTAAACCAAACCACACCTGAACACTATATTATAATAAGTTATAATATATAAATATACTCAATTACCCATAACCACACCTATTTTGTTTTACTTTTCTTATGTTCATAAAGTATACTGGATAGCAAATTATTTATATATAATTTATATTCATAAAATATCTATTACATATTTAATTTAATTTTTAAAGTATAATACTATTTTAAAAAAATTCATAAAATATAAACTGAACTTAAACCAAATCAATTATATTTTGAACGGACAATGTTTAAGGAAAAATTAAATTAATTGGTTTGGTTTAATTTGATTTTTCTTTAAAATCTAACCCAACTTCACCCATGAAGACTCTTCTCATTAACCTTTACTATTTTTCAAGTACCCTAATAATTGCATTGTTTGGATCCGTACACTCCGCCCCCAAGCTTCACTCACTCATTTGCCTGCTCTCACACTGACCCTCTCCTCACAATATATAACCCAATACTTTATACCCTCTCTCGATCAAAGGCCCATACACCACCCCACCGGCTGAAGAATTAGTTATCAGCTTTGGCCCATTAGTTACGGGGCCCATCATAGTTTACCATATGATGGGTAGAGAATGATTCCAAAATGTGTCACCATATCATGTGTATTGATATTTGTATCCATTTATTTGGAGCTATCAAGATAAAAGCAAAATAACGAAATAAGGTAAGTTGAGTTATGATTTACTCCCCAATTTTAAATACAAGATACTTTTAACTATCTTACACATATTAAAAAAATGAGTTTGATTATTAAATTTGTCAAGAAATTTTAATATTTTTTACTATTTATTCTTATTAATTACATTATCTCACATACTTCTCATATTATTTATCTCTCACATATTAATTATAGGCCAAAGGTATGAAAGGGAAAAAAATAATTAATACGCTAAACAATACTATAAAGTACCTTGTATTTGTAATCAAATAATACTTTTAAAAAATGCCTTATATTTAGAGTCAAAGTGAGTATTTTTTTAAAAAAAAATATTCAATAAAAAATAGCTTATATCTAAATGTATGAACATATATATATATATATGTGCTTCACAATCTACTTACCATACTTCTTTGGTCTTTTATGGTACTTACAGCTCCTTTTACCTCCAATCATTGGAGTTGAAAGAATGCATTAATCATTATAAAATTTTAGATTTTAGATTCAGAGCAGATTGGATCATAAAAAAACAACAAAAAATGCAATTGGATATGGGGTTGAATAATAAATACAAAAATGTGTAAGTATCTTGTCATTCTTCATAAACAGACAGGTTGTTGAGTCTTTGCCAATGCACCTTCATCATGAAAAGGGACACTCAAATCCCCTATGAATAAGTCCAAGATCCTGCAATATAATTTAATTTGCAGGATTATAAACCAAGATTATTCAACGGGGAGTTTTGAGTATGTCCCTTTTCCCTTTTTCATGGTGAAACAAAGGTTATTTTTCAATAGCTTGTCTGTGTTACCATGGATGGCAGATTACTTACATTTTTTTTGTATATTTCTTATTTATTTTCAATATTCAATTCATGTTGTTTTCTATAATAATGTGACATACTCTGGATCTAGAATGCTATAATGATTAATGTATTCTAAAGGAGCTGTAACTCCCTTATAAGATCAACGAGATAATGATTAGGCAGTGAAGCATTTAGTTCATATATTTTTATAGAAGCTAGGTTTTATTGAATCTTTTTGTAAAATAAATCCTAGCTTAACTTATCTCATGCAGTTTTTACAGATAACTGTTGTGCTTTTGCCTCCAGCTATAGTCGAATCAATGCACCCTATATATCATACATTTGGGAATCAATCTTTGTTTAAGATGTAGTAGATAACAGAGATGGATTATGGATGAATTCATATAAAGAACATTGCTTCTTAATTATAAGCATTTGGGTATATGCACGGATAGAACCACCCTTGGTGTATGGGAACTTGGAATTCTTATCCAGAGAGGTATGTATTATGTTGTCCTTAATTTATTTAAGGGATTATTGGGTTTTAATACAAAACGAAAATAGGGATTATTGACTCTTGCTACCTCAAGCCCATTTTATTACACCGAATACCGTCGCATGTTTTCAAAAAGAGCTTTAGCACATTTACGAAAATGCTCCTAATTTATGGAAAATTCTATTTTATTAAAAATTAAGGGCATTTTTGTAAATGTGCTCAAGCTCTTTTTTGGGAACACGTGTGGTGGTTATGCAATGTAATAAAATGGGATTCAGCTAGTAAAAGCCGCTAATCTCCTTTGTTTTGTTGTTTTTTTTTTTACTATTTTCACTATTTCTTTTTATTTATCATTTTTTTAAAAAATTTACTTTTTTATCTGTCATTTTTAAATTTCAAGATAATATTAATTACTATTTTTCTAATTATACCCTTATCTATACTTTTAAAAGTTAAAGATAATGTTAATTATTTTTTTATTTATCTATTTATTAAAGATGTTAGGAAATTTAAAATAAATTCTAATGCATCAATTATATTTCTTAATCTATAGACTAAAACCTTAAACATCACTAAAAAAAGTAGTAGTAAAATCCACCTTTCCCTTGATTTAATCTAAATTTTAATTGAATAATAATAAAAACTTAGGAGTCAAATTTATTTATATTTCAGGATTATGTGCTAAGATTATTTATTAAGGGACTTGTGTATGTCTCCATTCTAAGATGAAGATGCATTGGGAAAAGCTGTCTGCGCCGTTACAGATGGTGGAGCACTTAAAACTAATATGTATATTTTTTATTTAACTCCAGCTAACTGCATGTTTTTTTATGATCTAATGTATTCTGAATCCAGAATTTTGTAATGATTAATGCAGGGAATAATTCATCTTTTTTTTTTTAAAAAAAAAAAAGGAGTTAGATTATTTTGTGTTGACTGTCAGGTACAGAATCACCCCACTAGAAAAAAAAATATTGGTTATTAAAAAATTTTTGGAGTATAGAATGGGGTGAAGATATTTGTTTCACGATGAAGAAAGTTGTCTCTTTGTAGTTTTGTGTCTTTGGCATAACACGTCGGCCTTCCTATCCCATCATTTCCAGTCCCTGATATTAATATAGTTCTCAAAAGTTCAAGTGCTGTTTGATTTTGGCTGTAATGAAGTTGAAGTCAACTTTTCTAGCTCGTATTTTCTTCTTAGCTATAAACATATATATTTATTATTTTGTAAAGCTCTAAAATATGGTATTTCAATTTTGTGTATCTACTTGAATTTGTATTTTATTTATTTATTTATTTATTTATTTATTTTACCAATTAGAGATTAAAAGACGAAAACCTTGAAGAACGCCAATAGGGATGCAAAGATAGAAGAGAAAAATGAAGTGTGTGGAAATGTCTTACAAAGTGAAAGACAAGAAAAGAGCTTGTGGGCTGCGTGCCCTTTCCTTTCTTTTTTTTCTTTCTGTTTTCTTTTTATTATTTATTTGATACTGTTTTCTTTTTTGGAGATAGAGGGATTTAATGATATTTATTTTAATTCAATATATTTTACAATTAAATAAGATATCCTTGTGTCCCTGCGCATCCAGGTCGCTCGCGCGAATGAGAGAGTAAAATCTAGTTTATTTATTATACTAAAATAAGATGTGCTGCACCCTTTTTTATTTATGTTTTATTTTTCTGATGTACCACACTTTAGTCAATAAAAAACTTGAAATCTATTATTATTATTATTATTATTATTATTATTATTATTATTATTATTATTATGCCTCATCAATATCTTTTGAATTGTATCTTTATTTTTTATTATTTAATCTTTTAATTCTTTAAATTTATTACTAATAGTTAATTTAAAATTCATATCTTTTATTTTTTTTCTTATCCTTATTTTTTATCTAAGATAATTAATATAGAATTATAAATAAATTAATGTCATCAACACCAATTCAACCATGGTTGGCCACTGGATCTTGAACTAGTGTTTCTACAATTTAAAGACAATCCAATTTTCCAAACATTGCTTCAATGGCTGTAGAGACGGAAGGAGGGGTTGCATGGGGGCTATGATAGTCTCCCCAAGTTTTCTATCTTCGTTTACATTATATGTATTTTTTACCAATTTTTTTATATATTATATGAAGAATATATATGTTTGGCCTTTCCAAAATTATTTAGTGCCTGTTTGTTTTAACTTTTATTTATGAAAAAATCATTTTTTATACATAAAAAAGAGCACTTTTAATTTTTTTATAAAATACTTATTTAAATTTTTAAAAATAATTAGAACATGAGAAAAGAATTTTCTAATTATTTTCATTAGTTACTTTAAGTAGCTTTTGAAAAAACAAAAACAGATGCCATAAAAGAAAAAAAAAGTAAATACACATGGGTAAAACTATTCTATAAAATTGCAAAATTAAAAAAAAATTGCATCTAACCAATGGGCACCTAATCAAGTGGTAAGATGTTTGACCAACATTCCTTGGGGTTAAGGTTTCAATTCCTGAGAGGTGCAGCGTTAAATAAATTAAGACCTCAAAAAGGTCTTCCTATCGGTACCCATGAGCCGCCATAAAATTCTACACAGCGAGATCCGAATTAGTCTGGATCGGGCAATGAACCCAAAATATCCCAAGATACCGGGTAATAAAGTATAAAAAAAAAATTACCCCTAAGAAAATAATATGATATGCTCCCCAATCTCTTGTAACTAAAAAGTATTTTTTTTATTTTAACTAGATACAAAAAATAACTTCTATTTTTCATAAAATCTCTATACAATCCATCACCTTTTTTAGTTAAGTGTATCAGACATATATGGGAAAAATATAATTTCTTAGATTTAGATGAATATACAGTGATATATAAAATATATTAAAAATATAATTATTTTTCCCTTAAAATTTATATAAAATCAATTTTTTAAAAAAAGTTGCCTAAACACCCTTATCTCTAGAAAGGGAAATTTAGCAACTGATTAGTATTTGGCTGTGGTTTTAAAATTCATTTCTTTTATTTTTTCCTTATCCTTACCTGATTTATTGATAGTTCGCTTTTTCCAATAACATGATTGATTTGGGTGGCCCAAAAAAATTATTTACCTTTTATCTTTTAAAAAAAATTAAATATATGTATATATGTGTATAGATTTATTCATAGATTGATTCTGGTGGCCAAAAAAATTCTATCAATTGATTAATGGATAATTCAAAAATTCAAACTAAAAGTCTTAAATTTGAAGTTAAGATAATTAGAATGAATAATTTTTTTAATAACAATTTTAAATGGCTCATATTATTTTAGATTTGATTGAAATTTCAGTTTAAGAAGCTGAGTTAATTCATAACTTATTTTTAAGAGATACTATGTCATAGTGTCACTCAAAATGAAATTTAAAAATAATGTGAAATTAAGTAATTAGTTCTCTAATCTTTTGCTGATTTAATTTAGTACTGAATACATATATTTTGTATATTAAGAAATAAATATACTTGAATCAAACATTTTAAGTCTTATTTTTTTCACACACTTAAATATCTCTAAGCCCCTGGAAAGATGCTGGAGATCCAATTCATTGATTTTTCGCCACTCACAGATTTCACACTATTTTCACATATATTAAATATCTTTATTTAGTTTTAACAGCATGACTAAAAAAAGGACAAGTTAGCAAAAATATGATAAAATTGATACAAATGTATGTTAACACATTGAAAAAATATTTAATAATTACTAAACTAAACAATTATTTAAATCAATAGAACTTAATGACACAGTTTTTGAAATTATGAATATTAAATTGAAATTAAATAAATGCATAAATATTATATATTTTTTAAAGTATTTCGGTGAGATGACATTCATTTAATATTCAAATTGTGAATTTTTACCTTTAGTTTTATAAATGAAAAAATTACCATTTCATCAAAATTGATACTCCTTGTAATTTTTATAACAAATAGTTTGAATCAATTAATTTGATTGACGTGTATAACTTTCAAGATACTTAATTTATCTCTTTAATTATGATAAATATTTTTATGAAAATTTAAATCTCTATATTATTTATCTAGTTTCTTGATTATTGCTTTACTGATTCTTATAAATTCATCTTTCCAGAGCAAATTAATATTTGCCTTGCAGCGTCAAAGCATTCTCATTCAAAGTTGAGATTATGGTCATGACATCCACAATGGTTTTAATATTGAATTTAGAGTTGTCCAACATGGGATTTCACCTATTTCAGAGCTTCCTGAAATAACAATGTTCAATGTCTTCCAATCTCCTTTCACTATGCCTTGTGAAGAATTAATTACTACGAGATGTTCCTGGATTTCTTCATGCAAACTTGTCCCACTATCTTTCTCTTTCTCAAGAAGAATTTCACTCATTGGCGTCTCAAATTAGATCTTACTATCGAGAAACACTCCAACATGCTGCTGTTGAAGCTACTGATCATCACTTAAAACCTTTAGTTGTGAATATTCATGTTCAAATTATTGATCATCAAATAATACCTTTATATGCGCTCCTTCTTCGTCTTATCTCTCCTCTTGAAGATGATCGAGATCAGTTAACAGAGATCATCAACATATACGCTCAGATATATCAGAAATCAATCGAGCCGTAGAGCAAACCATGCAACAAATGTCTATTGTTCCAGCAATAGAAAAAGCTATTGCATCACTCAAGAAACTGAAATTGCCCATTGATGCAAATGCAATAAAGGGCAGTAGCTGTAGCATTTGCTTAGAAAATTTTGAAGACGATGGTGGTGGTAATGTTTCAGCAGTGCCATGTCATCATTTTTATCACAATAATTGTATTGTAAAATGGCTTAAAACAAGTCATACATGTCCATTGTGTCGCTTTCAAATGCCTACTGAATAATTTCATGAATGTTATATATAATAGTACTGTTAATATTTTATAATAAAATTTCATAATTTAAATATTTCTTGGTGAATTATTCTTTAGTTTCTTTTGTGCATTAATTAAACTTCTTTTTACCTTATTACAGACCCGTTATTGGGAATGTATGCTTATGATTGTTTTTTGGCCAACGTATGCTTCTGATCTTTGAATTCCACATTGAAGCTATATAGATTCTAAATATACAGTTGTGAGCCTACATATTTAGAAAAGGAACTATAGTTGTAGTTGTAGCAAAAATTTAGTTCAAAAAAATAATGATAGACATTACACGTGAAATAAGTAAAGTATCATTCAGAATTTGATGTAATTTTTCAAAATTAATAAATTATTAATTATTAATTGAAGAATTATAGACTCAGATATGTCACTTAGTGACTTAAGTAGGATAATTATTTTTCTTAAGGATAATTGAATTATTTTATATTTTTAATTATACATGGATCTTGAGTTGAACTGTTATGATCTGTGAGAATGTTTTACGATTTTTTCATTAAAAAAATTGTATTGTAGAAGCTTTTAAGATCCGTCTTCTACATTAAAAAATATAACAAGTAATTTTAACGAATGAATTTTTTAAATTTAATTTTTGAAATTCAAATTAATAATCGGTTGATTGTTTTAGAGGAATTTTGGGGGAAAAAAACTGGATATCTAATTTTTGAGCCACGTGTACGATGAAGTGTTTGAATGAGATTTCAGACGACCAAGAAAGTGTCTCAGTGAATGTGATAAAAACTTCTGAAAAAAAAAATATACTATAAAAGAACTTAAAATATTGACAAGAAAATCTCCTAACAAATGTAATTACTTTTGTATCAAGTACATTTGATCCCTTGGTAAAAAAGTACATTTGATCAATTAAAAAAAGTATATATTTTTTCTATTAAAAACAAACTTTATTTTTTCTAAAAATAATTCTCAATTCAATTGTATGAAGTAGTAAACCAATGAAAAATTGCTGTTCATAGAATTGGATTAGATATTAAACCGATTAATATTATAGAAAGCATAAAAGAATAACATAGAAATAGTTTTATATTTTGTTTTAATATTTGATGTTTCTTGGGCCAGGTTGTAAGAATAAATAGTATATAAGGATGGGCCCACCTTGTGCTTTGTTTAGAGAGGTATATTTTAGTGTTACCCTTTTTTTTTGTAAAGTTTGAGTTCAGTGTTAATAGAATACGTTGCGTTTATTCAACTCTGTTCAACATGGTATTAGAGCGCGGAGTTTAAAATCCCTAATTCAAGATTTCAAAAACCCTTGCTAGCGATCACCAAAACATGGCCCGCGATGAAGAGAATCCCGGTTCAAAGTCGCCACAAGGTGGTGGAGCGATCACGAGATTACAAGGTGGTGGAGCAACTTCCGTCATCAATTTGAATCATCTATTGTATCTACATCCCTTAGATACCCAGGGAGGAAATCTCGTCGGACAATTCTTAATTGGGTCAGAGAATTATCCGGTTTGGAGTAGAGCAAAGAGAATTGCATTGTTGGCCAAGAATAAGCTTCGAATAATCGATGGTATATGTACAAAGGAGAATCAAGATCCAGGGCTATGAGATTAATGGACCAGATGCAATGCTGCTGTCTTGACCTGGATAATACATTTAGTAAATAAAGAAATTGCAGGTGGCTTGGCCTATGCGAATGATGCGCATAAGGTGTGGTTGGATCTCAAAGAAAGGTTTGATAAAATAGATGGTACTAAAATTTTTACTCTGCATCGTGAAATCAATTCTTGTTTTCAAGGATCTTTATCTGTGTCTAATTACTACTCAAAACTCAAGGAGTTATAGGAAGAATATTTTAGTCTTGTAACGATTCCGACATGCCAATGTCATTCGTCTCAAGAGTATGCAAAGATTGTTGAACAACAAAAGCTGTTCCAATTTTGATGGGGTTAAATGATTCTTATCAACAAGCAAGAAGCCAAATATTGATGATGACACCGTTGCCAACAGTAAATCAAGCCTATTAGGACAAGAAGAAGACGAATCATTTCTGGGCCTATGATACCTGTCCTTATTGAAGGAACTGCTATGACAACAAATAGTAATTATGGAATAGCAAGAAGGAGCGAAGGAAGAGGAAGAGGTAATTCACAAGATGAATGTTCTTACTGTCACAGAAAGGGACATAAGAGGCAAAATTGCTATCATTTCGTAGGATTTCCATCAAGTTTTAGGCCTGGAAGAGGAAGAGGAAGACAAGATGGACGAGCAAATCAAGCATTCTAGAGCATGAGTCCCAAACAACATCTGCTGCAGGGGGAGTATCCACGGTGCCTCCACTTTTCACTCCAGAGCAATATGAGTGAATTCTTGACTTACTCAAGAAGGAGTTAAATGAGGTTGCAGTGAGTGCCATAGCTGGCATGTCAGGTTTGCAAATCTCTTCTACTCTTGTTAAAACTAAATGGATTTTGGATTCAGGAGCCACTAGTCATATTGTTGGTAATTTTGAGATATCTTGATAGTTATAGACCTTATTTAGGGCCAGAAAAAAGGATAAGAATACCTAATGGACAAAGAGTCTTAGTAACACATGTGGGCACAGTGAGATTTACTGCTGAAATTGTGTTGGAAAATGTTTTATATTCTCCTAAGATATGCTTTAATTTAATCTCTGTTCATAAGCTCTCATATGAGCTTAAATTTGCTGTTTGTTTCTTCCCTGATTTTTGTACCTCGCAGGATATGTGGACTGGGAAGATCAAAGGGATTGGTAGGCTTGATGAAGGGATATACCTAATGGAGAAACGTGTTAATTTGAGTTTTGTTGCTTCAACTAGTGAACAATGTAATAAAGATAATAGTGAGGTTTGGCATTATAGGTTAGGGCATGCTTCTGGAAATGCTCTTAAACATTTGAATGCTATAAAAGGTGATGTTTCTTTGATAAATGGAAAATGTGATATATGCATACAATCTAAACAGCCTCTTTTACCTTTTTCCTTCTAGTAGTTCTCAGTCTCTTCATTGTTTTGATCTTGTTCACATGGATGTTCGGGGGCCATATAATAAGTCAACTTATTTGGGGCAAAATTATTTTTTGACTGTGGTAGATGATTTTTCTAGTGTAATGTGGATATACTTAATGAAAGAAAAGGGTGAAACTTCTGGTTTTATTAAATCTTTCTTTGCTTATGTTGAAACTCAGTTTGCTACTAAAATTAAGAAAGTTAGGACTGACAATTATATAGAATTTGTTAATAGCAGTGTTAGTAGTTGTTTTAGCATAAAAGGGTGTGATTCATGAGAGGTCTTGTCCTTACACTCCACAACAGAATGGAGTAGTTGAGAGGAAACATAGGCACCTTTTAGAAGTAGCTAGAAGTTTAATATTTTAGTCAGGGGTGCCATTAAAATTTTGGGGAGAAAGTGTTAAAACCGTAGGATATCTCATAAATAGAACTCCTTTTAGAGTGTTGGGATATAAAACTCCATATGAAATGATATATGGAAAAGAGCCTGATTTGAATCACCTTAGAATTTTTGGATGTTTAGCTTTTGGGTCTAATATGCATGGGATCGACAAGTTTCAGCCAAGAAGTGACCCTTGTATTTTTATAAGGTATCCAGTGAATCAGAAGGGATATTTATTGTATAATCTTAAAAACGAATCTATTACTGTTAACAGGCATGTGGTGTTTCTAGAAAATAAATTTCCGTGTAAAGATAGTATATGTATGAACTAAGGGGGATTTAGTCAATCTCGTGAAATTCTATTTAAATATGATGTAGTGCAAATACCTGTTTTTGATAATTTTGGTGTTGAGCATAATAATGATATACAAGTGAATAAACATGTTAATGATCAACAACAAGATAATCAGGAACAAGTTTTAGTTCCTGACATGCATAATGAAATTAATCAAGAACGGGGTATTATTAGTGAGAGACCTATAAGAGATATGAGAACTCCTAGTTGGTTAAAAGAATATGATTGTTCTTTATTGCCTGTTGATAAAATTGATCGTGACAGTGAATTAAATTTTGAAGTTAAATTGGTCTATCCCTTGCATAATTAGGTTTCATTTTTGAATCTATCTTTTCTGGACAAATGTTTTCTGTCTCAAATAGATTCTGAGTTGGAACCAACAAGATATGAAGAAGTTGTAAAAGATGAAAGATGGGTAAAGGCAATGAATGAAGAAATGAAGGCCTTAGAGGATAATGGCACTTGGGAAGTTGTTGACTTACCAAATGGAAAGAGACCCATAGGAAATAAATAGGTATACAAAATAAAGCATAAACTAGATGGAAGTGTAGAAAGATTCAAGGCAAGGTTAGTAGCAAGAAGGTACAATCAAAGAGAAGGTGTGGATTATTATGATACATTCTCACCAGTTGTTAAGATGGTGACTATTAGGATTGTACTTACTTTAGCTTTTGTAAATAAATGGAAGATGTTTCAGATGGATGTGCACAATGCGTTCTTACAAGGAGATTTAAAGGAAGAAGTGTATATGATAATACCACAAGGTTTTGAAAATAAACACAGGAATAAGGTTTATAGGCTAAAAAAGTCATTGTATGGATTAAAATATGCCTCAAGGCAGTGGAATGTAAAACTGACAGAAGCTCTAATTGAAGGAGGATTTAAGCAAAGTAAACATGATTATTCATTGTTTGTAAGACTGTCTGAAAAGGGAATTGTTTTTGTCTTAGCCTATGTTGATGATCTGGTTATAACAGTTAATAATTCAAATTTAGTTGCTGAAATTAAGGAGCATCTTCCTAGCAAGTTCAAAGTAAAAGATTTGGGAAGTTTGAAATATTTCCTTGGATTGGAAGTCATACAAATTGATAAAGGACTGGTTTTATGCCAAAGGAAGTATGATGTTAATCTAATAACTGACTTAGGGTTGAATGATGTGAAACCTTGTAATGTTCCTATGGATCAAAACTTAAGACTTACAGGAAAGACCGTAAGTGATGAGAAGGATGAATTACTTGAAGATCCAAGAATTTATAGAAGGTTAATCGGAAGGCTACTTTATTTAACAATGACAAGGCCTGATATAAGTTTCTTTGTGCATGTCTTGAGTCAGTTCATGAATACATCGAGAAGGTCGCATATGGATTCAGTCATCAGATTGGTTCGTTACATCAAGGCCAGCCCAGGTCTCGGTATTTTGCTTGCAAGAGACAAAGAAAGATAGCTGGAGTGTTTTTGTGACTCGAATTGGGTTGCGTGCCCAAATTCTAGAAAATCGGTAACAGGATATGTCGTGAAGTTTGCTGGTTCAACCATATCCTAGAAATCAAAGAAGCAAAACACAGTGTCAAGATCATTAGCAGAAGCAGAATATAGGGCATTGGGATCAGCTGTGGTAGAAATAACTTGGATAGTTGGTTTATTGAAAGATTTGAATATAGGTATTGTAGAACTTGTTAAAGTATACTATGATAGTAAAGCTGCAATCCACATTGTGAGCAAACTGGTATATCATGAACGAACAAAGTATATAGAGATCAATTGCCATTTTGTTAGAGAAAAAATGCAACAAGGATTGATTGAATTATGTCATGTGACTTCTGCAAATCAGCAGGCAGATATCTTGATAAAGGCCTTGGGAAAGCAAATTCATAATCAGCTTATACGCAAGTTAGGAACTTTAAATATATTTAGTCCTAACTTGAGGGGGAGTATAGAAAGCATAAAAGAATAACATAGAAAAAGTTTTATATTTTGTTTTAATATTTGATGTGTCTTGGGCCAGGTTGTAAGAATAAATAGTATATAAGGACTGGCCCGCCTTGTGTTTTGTTTAGAGAGGTATATTTTAGTGTTACCCATTTTTTTGTAAAGTCTGAGTTCAATGTTAATAGAACATGCTGCGTTTATTCAACTCTGTTTAACAAAGAAACTAATTTAAAATTTAATGTTAAACTGTAGTTGGATTGGTAGTCGTCAAACTAATATATTTAAATTTAATATATATATATATATATATATATATAAGAAACAAAGATTAAAAGAAAGATGCTGGACTTTTTTTCTATTCCTTTTTCCTTATGGCCCGTTTGGTTCTCCGTTTTGTAAAATTAAGTTAAGATAAATAAAGTTTGTAAAAATGAAGTTTAGATAAAGTAAGTTTGTTGGAAGTTGTTATGTTTGGATATTCTTTTTGTAAAAGTAAGTTTGACAAAAAATCTGTTTGGATGATAAGGGTTAAAAGTACTTTTAGATGTATAATATAGAGTAAATTTGTTTCTCCTTTTTCAAAACCCACGTTTTGTTAAAGGAAAAGTAACTTTTCCCCTTCTTTTCCAAAACTACAGTTTAACCCACTTTTCATTTTTCAAAAAGTCAGTTTGCATTTCATCTGTATTTGGCCAAACACATCTTTTAGAAAACTATGGTTGAAAACCATGGTTATGTTTACAAAACGTGGAACCAAACATGCACTTAATGTTACATTCTTTCAAAGTTCTGATATAAAGTCGTATACAAGTTATGGATCTCTCACATGCCTCTTGACCATGGGTTGGTTATGCTAAACAATGATAATGAACAACTAATAAAAGAAAATAATTAAGCACGCTATTACTACGATACCGAATGCATGGCTCGCCTCATATAACTTATTAATGCAAATTTTAGAATTTAGCTCATAATGTTCAAAGAAAAACTTGAAAGCAGCTTCATTTCATGTATAGAAAAATTTTTATTAAAAAAAATTAATTATTGAAACCTTGATATGGAAATATACATATACTAATATACATACATATAGATATTCATATTCAATTGAGTTGGTTAAGGTATTTCTTAATTACAATAATATGTTTTCATTGCATTCTACGGAAAAAAGCTCCGTGCAAACAATTTTTTAATTAAAAAATTCTTATACTTGATCTTTCTTTATTAAACACCCCTAATTTAAAGGAAAAACAAATATAAGGTATCAAAAGAGATAAGCAGATAAATATATAGATAAAAAAATAATAGTTGGAAAAGTCATATATATCGTCAGTATATTAAATCTTAGATTGGCTACTATGAATTTTCTTTTTTATAAAAATGAAAAAGGATGTATAACTTTATATTGAATTTTCACAAATTGAAATGATAATCATTTACCTTTTTTTTATCTTGTAAACTAAAAGTATATGTATATGAAATGAGGAAATCTAAGAGTTGGATTTATCAAAGTTTATACAAACTAAAAATATTAAATTTAAAGCTTAAATAATCATGTGATTTATTTTTGGACAATTTATATTATTTAAAATTGATGGAGATTCCAATTTTTAATAAGAAGATAACTTATATAACTCATTTTTTTAGAGTTATCTTATCATCTTAATTGAGTTTGAAAATTCTATAAATAAGAGGTTGAACAGAAGTTACTCTATACCATATTTCTAAAAATCTAGTTCTGCTTTTTCTGCCTTGAAAGAAATTAGCTTTTAGTTGTTATATATTTCAACTAATCTAAATCGAATTGCATTTTGATCCTATTTGGAGAGCTCTTCTAAAAATATTTTTTATATTCGCACGATCTTGAATCCAAAATATTATATGTAAGTGACCTCTTATCCCATTTTATTCAAATCAATTCCCAAGTAGTTTTCACTAATTAAATTTAATATTGAGAATATTTGTTTTGCTCAAATGTATGGAGTAAAAAATAAATATACTTGAAAATATTGTTGAAATTACGTTATAAATGGTTGGAACACACGATTCTGTGATGTCTTCCAAAAGTTCCTTCCTAGTCTCCAATCCGTAAATGCCAATGTTTCTGTCAATTGCTTCTACATCTTCTTTTTTTTCCGCATACATGCCTTCTCTCTTTCATCTGATTCATATATATATATATATATATATATATATCGGCTTTTGAGTTTCTATGGTCATCTTCTCCTAAGTTTTCTTTGATCAACTTGTCTTGCTTGACTTTTTCAAAAGTTTTTTTTCTTCTATTTTTTTAATGTTTAATATTTTTCAACTAATACTTAATATTTAACCTAAAGAAACTAGCCCTATCATTATTTTATAAACTATTTAAAATATTAAAAGTAAATTACAAATTTTTCTAATTGTATATTTCAAAATAAAATTAAATGAATTTATAAAGTTTATAAACATATAAATTTTGAAATATTTCGGTCAGATAATATTCTTTTGTTTTTGACTAAACAGGAATCCATCTTTTTAATAACCAACAAAATAAAACCCTACATCAACTAGTTCAAATTAAGCATTTTTTGTCATTAGTTTTATAAATATATAATAAAAAGAATTTTCCATTAAAATTGATACTTGTAATTTTTATTTGCAAATGTGCTAGAGTCAAAAGCAGTAAGCCGGTTACGTTAGATTCAAATTGAGTTTTATGAAAAATCGTTCAAATTAATTAATTTGAGTGACATTTAAATTCTTAGGATAATTAATCTCTTATCTTTTCAATTAAAATAAGTGTTTTATGAAAAATCGTTCAAATCAACTAATTTGAGTGACATTTAAATTCTTAGGATAATTAGTCTCTTATCTTTTCAATCAAGATAAGTGTTTTGCTAATTTAAATTATTGTAAAATCTCTATTCTTTATCTAATTTCACGATTATTACTTTATTCACGCATTCTTATAAATTCTTTTTTTTTTTCAGAACAAATTTGCCTTACAACAAAGCACCGTCATTCAAGGTCGAGATTTGCAGTCATGACATCCCATGATAATTCAGTTGTGGAGGACTTGATGGAAGATAGTTTCAACATCAAATTTAGAATTTGTTATCCTGTTATCTCACCTCAGACAGGGCTTCTTGAACTAAGATCTTTCCAGGTGTTTCAATCTCCTTTCATTATCTCCTGTGAAGAAGTACTGCAAGATGTTCCCAGATTTCTACGTACAAGTTTATCTAACTATCTTTCTGATCGTGACTTTCAATCATTGGTGTCTGAAATCATATTCTACCATCACGAAACTCTCCAACAAACTACATTTGAAGCTACTCATCCTCGCTTAATACCTTTAGCTGTGGATATTCTGTTTTCCTATCTCTTTGACGGCAATCTGGCCTCTCAAATCAGATCATACTATCATCAAACACTACTCCAACAAACTACATTTGAAACTGCTGATCATCCTCCCTTACTACTATTGGTGGATATTCCATTTTCCAATCTTCATGGAGGCAATCTAGCATCTCAAATCATATCCAACGACCAAGAGACACTCCAGCAAACTACATTAGGAAGTACTCATCTTGGCTTGATACCTTTATTTGTGGATAATCCATTTTCCTATCTATATCGAGGCACTGATCAAGATATAATAGAGATGGATGATGATTCAGAGTTGACAGAAATCTTTGAGGCCATAGATCAAACCATGCAGCAACTCTCTATAGTTCCAGCAGCCGAAAAAGCTCCCGAATCGCTCAAGATACTGACAATGTCCGATGATGAAAGAAAGGCAAACCAATGCAGTATTTGCTTAGAAAATTTTGAAGATGAGGATGGCGATGTTTCAGCGATGCCGTGTGACCATTTCTATCACAGTGATTGCATTGTAAAATGGCTGGAAATAAGGCAGACATGTCCATTGTGCCGCTTTCCAATGCCCATAGGGTAATATCATGAATTGTGTTATTGTTATAAGTACTGTACTGTTTAAAAAAAATTTCATCGTTTAGATATTTCTCATTGGTAAACTATTCTTTGTTGTTTCAGTTACGATTACACTTTTTTCACTTAATTATATAACCTTTCTTGGAAATGCATGCGACTTTGATCAAACCCACGAGCCTAGTTTCTGCACTTTAGAAATTACCAGGGAAAATAAATTTCAAATGTTAATTCTTAGTTTTACTTAAAATGGCCAGACTTTTTTAATGGAACAAACTCAACAATATGACTATGAAATAAACAAATTTCAAATATCATAATAGGATAATATATAACATGAATTATTGCTATTTCATGTATTATACTGTTAACATTTTTATAATAAAATTTCATCGCGTTTAGATTTTTTTTTGTTGGCGAAATATTCTTTCAGCTGTTTTTCAGCAATGATTAATCTTTTTCACTGAATTACGTAACCTTTACTGGAAATGCATGCTTTTGACACTTTGATTGAACCTAGTAGCCTAGTTTTTGCACTGTGGAAATTACCAGGGAAAATAAATTTTAAAATTAAGTATAGTTTTATTTAAATTGGCCAGACTTTTATAATGGGTCAAACTCAACAATGTGACTAGGAAATAAATTAATATACCAAATTTCAAATACTATATTAGATTAAATATGAATAAAAGTATGTAGCACTAAGTAAAATATTCTTCTGAAGACGATTTTGTTCATTACAGTATTTTAGGAAGAATAGGATTTCTTCCATAGATAAATTTTATTTAAGGGAATTTGTTTTTATAAGCCACCCATTCACCAAACATTCCTTTGCTCTCCATTTTCACCGTACCCTCGAATGAAAGAGAAGGGACGAGTGTCCAGCTATTGTTGACACTGATAGAGGAAAGCGGAGAGGAGTACTCCGTCTTATACCGTGATTGGATTTCATTTTTAAGCATTCATGTATCTCCATAAGTGTTTATGTGGTAGAATTGTAAAACAGAAACAATTTTTCAATAAGCACTTATGCCTGAAATAAATGCTTATGCAAGAAACTGATTTTTTCAACTTATGATAATTTCTTATTCTCCCATAATCACTTATTTCATTTTTCCTTCTCATTATTCACCCAATAATCACTTAAATCCTAGTATCCAAATATATATTTTTTTTCAAAATCACTTATGAGGTAAAAATATTCAAACACAAATCACTTTTGACATAATCACTTATCATCATAATTACTTATACATAATTTAATCCAAACACACCCTTAATCGGACTAAGGGATCCACTTTTAAAAGAGTACTCATTTTGATAATATTGTGAAAATTCATATAATTCACTAAAAAAATTTAAAAAAAAATCAAATTCATCATAAAGTTATCCTATTCAATTTTTTCTGTGTTGGAGGAAATTTTGAGGTCGAGTCACGAACACCATTGCCTTTCGCTCTTTGATTTGATAAGCTTTTATGTGTTTTGTTTTATTTATTTATTTTAGTTTAGGTGGTCCCTGTTGTCAGTAGGAACGGGCCTCTTTCAACCTTCAAAGTCATGGCAAAAAACTTGCAAGATGGGTCATCTCATTTGGGTGGAGCTACGTCACTTCCGCGCCATTCGATCCTTTCTTCTTTCTAGAAGCTACGTCTCTGGAAAAGATCAATTGGCCTGTGTACTAAAAAACAAAAAAATTTTCACTAATACCCTTTCTTAATAAAAGAGAAATTAAATTTCTTAAATGCATGTGTCATAAATTTAAAATGTGTTGCAAATTTAAAAATAACCGTTCCAATTTCATCAGATGTACCCCGAATCCCGAAATGACAAATTTAAAAATTAACAAAGAAAGTAGTACTTCTATGTAAGGTACTCAGTTTGTTGAAACGGTATGAATGCACTTTATGGCTAACAAGAAAAAAGAAAGAGAAATAGAATAATTGGATAGACTTCCTATATGATTTTTTTCACATTTATTTCGTTTGCCCGTGTGTCAGAGATAAAATTATTTGTATATTAAATTCAATATTAAAATATTATAAATTTTTTATACAAAAAATATTCCTTCAATTCATATTATAGAGTGTGAAACTTATTTTTATATCCATTAAAAAAGAAAAAAAATAGTTCCATATATCAAAAATTTTAAATATATCCTTATTTATGGAAGAAATATTAAAATAAATAATTTCTTATAAAAAATCAAATTTTAATGAGTAATTATATTTATAAAAAAAAATTAATTAAATATAATAAAAATAAAATTATTTATTTAAATCCCTACACCAAGTACTAGTTAGTATTTTTAATTGGTGAAATATTCTTTTGGTTGTTTTTCAAAAATGATTTAACTATTTCTATTTACCATGCTTTTGCGACTTTGATTAAACCTAGCCAGTAGCCTAGTTTCTGCGCTTTGGAATTTACTAAGGAAAATAATTTTAAAGTCAATTCTTAATTTTTTATTTAAAATGGCCAGACTTTTTTAATGGGTCCAACTCAACAATGTGACTAGGAAATAAACGAATATACCAAATTTCAAATTACATAATAGAATAAATATGAAAAAGAAAGTCCGTACCACAAAATTTTCTTTGGAGACAATTTTGTTCATTATAGCATTTTAGGAAAAATAGGAATTTTTTCCTCAATTCTTATGATAAATTAAATTTAAATTTAAAATAATTAAAATGAAATATTTTTAGATAATTTATATTTTTTAGATTTGATAAAGATTTCAATTTTCAAAAAAGAATATAACTCAAATTTCATCTTTCATATTACTTTGATTGGGTTTGAGACCTATAATCAGTATTAAGTGTTGGATTTATCTGTAGATAATTTCTGGATTTGAACTTTAGATGATTAATTAAATTAAATTATTTTTAAATCATTAATATTATTTTACGTTTACCCGACGGAAAATGCAATGAATAGATTTCGGACGTTGCCGCCTCTATTGACACTTGTGACAGTCATTGTACACGCGTCCCAATGTGATTGGCACCTCCGTCACACTTCGACGATGCCGTGACGAAGTCGTTCGCCTCTTTTTTTTATAAAAGCAGGCCCTAGTCGCTTCTGAATTCGCATTTCAGTTTAATCTCATTTCAATTTCGTTCACGTTTCTTCTCAGAGAAAGCCTTCGAAAACTCCTTCAAGGTACGCTTCGAATTACTTCCTCATTTCTTGTTTCTCTTCCTTGTTCTTGATCATAGGCTGTTGAGGTTCTCGTCATTGATTTTCTTGGCTGTTGGGGATGGTCTGTATTTGTATAATTTGTGGTGGATCTAGATGATTCTGTTCTTGATCCAAATGATTTTACCTAATTTTGATCTACATGAGATTGTTTTAGATATGGATTGTTTTCTTCTTTTTATGTTTGATATTTTAATGAATCGGATCGTGTTGATTTGGATTCCTGGAGGTGTTCCTGTTGCGTAATCAGATTCATATCTTAATAGTGATTCGATCTTTTCTGGTTAATTACGTGTTCTGTTTCAAATATTCGTGAAAAGGACATACAGATCTGAAGGTTGGCTTTCTGTGTTTATTGTTCCAATTTGAAAGTCCTCAATTGATTAAATCAGAAATAGGATAGGATTCAGAATCTTGAGTCGCTTCTTGTTTGAGTTTTTTTATTGATTGTCCTGATTGACTTAAAATATTTTTTTCTATGAAAACGACATTCAGATTTGTTCCTAAAGCTATAAATTTTGGGGATTTCTTTTCTTTTTCTCCCTTTTCAAAATTTTCTCTACTAATTCATGATCTTGTTCGTTGTCACTGATTTGTGTTTTGGATTCTGTAGATGCAAATCTTCGTTAAGACCCTAACCGGCAAGACCATCACTCTCGAGGTCGAGAGTTCTGACACCATCGACAACGTCAAGGCCAAGATCCAGGACAAAGAAGGCATTCCACCAGATCAGCAGAGGTTGATCTTTGCCGGCAAGCAACTCGAGGACGGCCGTACCCTTGCCGACTACAACATCCAAAAGGAATCCACCCTCCACCTCGTTCTCCGTCTCCGTGGTGGCATGCAGATCTTTGTCAAGACTCTCACCGGCAAGACCATCACCCTTGAAGTTGAGAGCTCCGACACCATCGACAACGTGAAGGCCAAGATCCAAGATAAGGAGGGAATCCCCCCAGACCAGCAAAGGTTGATCTTTGCGGGCAAGCAGCTCGAGGATGGCCGCACTCTTGCCGATTACAATATCCAAAAGGAATCCACTCTCCACCTTGTTCTCCGTCTCCGTGGTGGCATGCAAATCTTCGTCAAGACCCTCACTGGGAAGACCATAACCTTGGAGGTCGAGAGCTCAGACACCATCGACAACGTTAAGGCCAAAATCCAAGACAAGGAGGGTATCCCACCAGACCAACAGAGACTCATCTTCGCTGGTAAGCAGCTTGAGGATGGCCGAACCTTGGCTGATTATAACATCCAGAAGGAGTCAACCCTCCACCTAGTCTTGCGTCTCCGTGGTGGCATGCAGATTTTCGTGAAGACCCTTACAGGGAAGACCATCACTCTTGAGGTTGAGAGCTCTGACACTATTGATAATGTGAAGGCCAAGATTCAAGACAAGGAGGGTATCCCCCCTGACCAACAGAGGTTGATTTTTGCTGGAAAGCAGCTTGAAGATGGACGTACACTTGCAGACTACAACATTCAGAAGGAGTCCACCCTTCACCTTGTCCTTCGTCTCAGGGGAGGCATGCAGATTTTTGTGAAGACCTTGACTGGCAAGACCATCACTTTGGAGGTCGAGAGTTCGGACACTATTGATAATGTCAAGGCCAAGATTCAGGACAAGGAGGGGATCCCACCAGACCAGCAGAGGCTTATCTTTGCAGGGAAGCAGCTCGAAGATGGAAGGACCCTTGCTGATTACAACATTCAGAAGGAGTCCACCCTTCACCTTGTGCTCCGCCTTCGTGGTGGAAACTGAATATTGTGTTGAATTGTCCCTCGTTGGTCCCTTTCTGTGATGTTGGTTTTCTTTCGTATTTCTGGAGAAATTGAAGTGTTGGGGTCCATAGTGTGCCCCTTAAATAAATTTGTGTGATGTTTTTAGCAGTTTGTGTATAATCCAGTACTCCTATTTCTAGTTGTCTGCCCGCAAATGGGGTTTATAATAAATATATGTTTTATTTTCTATCCATCCATCGGAGCTATTCTGTTGATTTGGTGAACTATCTTTTTGTAAATGAACTGCTCTGTATGCGCGAGTTTGATTAAAATCTTGTATTCATGAATCAAGGTCATACATACAGGGAATATAACTATGTTATAAGATGGCTGATTGATATTAAGTCCTTAAACCCCTTCTTCGTTCCTTATCAACGTCACGGAAGCCTGCAAATAACGGTGGTAAATTCCATTTGAAAACCCAATTCTCGTCAGTTATAGCGTATAGCTGCAAATTGACTTAATCATCCTAATAATAAAAAATCACAGAAACGCTTTGATTATGTTTGAGCATACTGGGAACAGTCCGGGTTGGGATCAGCGGGAATGGGAAGGTCCTTAACGCAAGCTTGACGGAGTAGTTCAACCCTGAAGGGAAGAATTGGAGGTGGGAACTTGTCTTTGAAACAATAACACAGCCTTTCGAGTCTCGCCCGTACTACGCAATGCAGCCAATTGCAAACCAGCCAGACAGCATGTGGGTGAAGGCTCTCGTCTGGACCCCAACCCTGCAGAAACTGAATATACGGAAATAAACGAATATCCCAAATAAGAAAGTCGGCAGCACTAGGTCTTTTAGGAAAAAAAATGCGTTGTGATAAATTAAATTTAAATTTAAAATAATTAAAATGGAATATTTTTAGATAATCTATATTTTTTTACATTTGATAAGGATTTCAAATTTCAAAAAAGAATATAACTCAAAATTCATCTTTCATATTACTTTGATTGGGTTCAAGACCTATAATCAGTATTAAGTGTTGGATTTATCTATAGATAATTTCTTGATTTGAACTTTAGGTGATTAAATTAAATTATTTTTAAATAATTAATATTATTTTATGTTTATTTGAAATTCTATTTTTTAAAAGAAAAAGGATAATTCATAACTTATCTTCAGAAACCTATAAATGAAAGGTTGAAAGACGCCCGACTATACTCTTGAAGCACAGAGTGAGGATTTAGGATTTGCCGAGAAAACAATATCAAACTAGGCAATCAATTAAGTTCTCCATTCTTCTCACAATTTGGGAGCTTTAGATTTTTTGTTTTTTAAACATAAATCAACAATCTTTATGGAGGTAATAGGGCTAAAATGGATGAATATGACCGGTTATTTCTAGATCTCTTTCTTGTTTATAAACAAAAAAGCGCAACTTCAAATGAAATTACCCAGTTTAGAGCACCGTTACACACCCAATCTTAAGTAAGTGAAATAATTTAATTTGAAAATTTCTACATAAATATTAGTCGTGTATGGAAATTAAATACTTTCTGTGTTGTGTTGGGAATTTCCTTATATGTCTCATTATTCCCCGAATTATTAGGTTTATCACGTAATTCTCAATAAGTTTTAGCCATAGGATCCAAATTAAGTTTTATAAAAAAAATTATCCACTGCCTCCGCTCTTCCTTGGCGACCCCTTTTTTAGCTCACTGAGCCATATTCCTCAGAGAAAGGAGGGAGATGCTTTTGCCTTTCCATGCTTTGCTGTGTCACGCCTCTGCTATCATTGCCTCCCCTGTCTCTTTCTCGCCCAAAAGCCAAAGCATAGGATTATGGTTGTATCTTTTGGGATGAAACTCATCGTCTCTCTCTCCTCTTTTCCCCCTTATTATTATTATTATTACTCTTTCTCGCCCAAAAGCCAAAGCATAGGATTATGGTTGTATCTTTTGGGATGAAACTCATCGTCTCTCTCTCCTCTTTTCCCCCTTATTATTATTATTATTATTATTATTATTATTATTATTATAGGTTTTCTCCCTTATAACTTTAGAATTAAATTTGAGATAAAATTACTTTTAAATTTTGGAAAAATCCCTAGCAAAAGGAACATATTTTTATTTATTTCGAAATTAAAATCTTGATAATTGATAAAGAAGAGATATAAACTTTTGATTTTTTCCCCATTTATTAATTAATTTTTAATTTTTTAGTTTAATTAATTAATTAATTAATTTTTTTTTAAAAAAATTATATTGGAAAGAAGTGATCATCACTAAGTTTATTCAAAGTTGAACTAAACTTTTTTGCTTTTGTTTTTTTTTTATTTTTCTGATTTACTCCTTATAAATTCTGGACAAAATATGATGTTCACCAAACTAAAAGATTAATAAAGAGTGTATCAGCTTAACTAAATATTTCAAATTCAAGTCTTAGAAATGTAATCATGTTAAATAATTGGTGATAGAATTTTACTTCCCTTTATGATCACAATAGACTCAATTTGAATTAATTTAAATTTTAATAAATTTTTCAATTGAAATTAAATAGATATAACATTCCGGATATCCTCTAAGAGGAAAAAGGACTAATAAAGGTTTGAAAAGAATCTCAAACTCAAGGACAAACTTCATTTCATGAATAGAAAAATTTTGAAATAAAAAATTAATTATCAAAACCTTGATATGGAAATTTAAATATATAATATATGTATACATACATATACATATACATATATATATATATATTCATTCATATTCAATTGAGTCAAGGTATATCTGAATTACAACAATATTTTTTCTTGCATTTTACGTAAAAAAGTTCCATGGAAATTTTTTTAATAAAAGCCCTTAATTTAAAAGAAAAAATATATACTGTATCAAAAGAGATAAACTAAGCTGATAAATATGGATAAAAAAATTATGGTTGGAAAAGTCTTATATCCTCGGCATATTAAATCTTATATTTGGTATTATGGATTTTCTTTTTTATAAAAATGAAGAAGGATGTATAACTTTATATTGAAGTTTCACAAATTGAATTCTTGACCACTTACTTTTTTAATCTTGTAAACTAAAAGTATATGTATAAGAAATAGGGAAATCAAGAGTTGGATTTATTCATAGATTATCCAAACTAAATATCATTAAATTTAAATAAAAAAACAATCAAATGAGTTACGTTTAGACAATTTATATTATTTTAATTTGATAGATATTTCAATTCTTAATAAGAAGATAAAGATAACTTATAACTCATTTTTTAAAGATATTATTGTGTATCGCCTTAATTGAGTTTGAGAATTCTATAAATAAAAGGTTGAATATTAAAAGTCACACCACACTTATACCTGGAAGCACACCCTCATAATTTCTACGCCAAAGAGATTAATCAATACCCTTAGCGTACACTAAAACGCACTCATCCTTAAAGTAGATTGAAGAATCAAGTGAGTTCTCTAATCTTTTGCTGATCAAATTTAATATTGATAACATTTATTTTGCTCAAAAGTTCATAGAAAGAAATAAATATATACATAAAACTATTGTTAAAGTCACATCTTAAATCGTTGAAACGCATGATTCTGTTGTGTGTGTGATATTTATTTCAAGTAAATTCATGAATGAAAACGGAAATCCATACATACTCCTATTATTTAAATCATATTTCCAAAAGTTCCGACTAAAATATCCATGAATGCCATTGTTTCCATCAACTGCATCTTTATCCTTTTCAGTTTTTCCAGCTAAAAAGCCTTCTTTCTTTCATCTGTTTCATATTGGCTTTTGAATGTCTCTAGTAATCTCCTCCCAGACATCACAAGTTTTCCTTGATCAATTTCTCTAGTTTGACTTTCCGAAAGTTCTCTTTCTTAGTTTTTCATCATTTAATATTTTTCAATGAATATTTAATATGAAGAAAATTACTGTATTTAATTAGCCAAACCATTACTTCAAAAACTATTTAAATTATTAGAAATAAATTACAAATTTTTCTAATTATGTATATATCAAAATAAAATTAAATGAATTTGTAAAGATTAGAAATATATCAATTTTAAAATATTTCTGGCTGATGACATTCATCTAATATTCAAATTATGAATTTTTTTGTCATTAGATTTTTAGATATATGAGAAAAAATATTAGTTCATTAAAATTCGTACTCCTTCTAATTTTTATTTGCAAAGGTCTAGAGTCAAGAGCGGTAAGATTCAAATTAAGATTTATAAAAAAATAATTCATATTGCTTATTTAATTTAAGTTACACATGAATCCTCATGATATAATTCATCCCTTATCTTTTCAATTAAGATAATTGTTGTTTTTTAATTTAAATTATTTTAGATCTCTTTATCTAATTTCACCATTAGTACTTTATTCATTCTTATGAAGAATATTGTGGTCATGACATCCCTTAAAGCAAACAATTTAAGGGCTTGGGATGCTTGGAACACGATTCATTGAAACGATAGTTACTTATGTTTTTTTATCCTTTAATACGCACACACACATATATTCTAATGAGTATTAAGTGTTGGATCTATCTAAAGATAATTTCTGAATTTAAACTTTAGATGATTAAAATAAATTATTTTTAGATCATTAATGTTATTTCAGATTTAGTTGAGATTGTATTTTTTTTAAAGAAAAAGGATAATTCATAACTTATCTTCAAAAACCTATAAATGAAAGGTTGAAAGAAGTCCGACTATACTCATCTTGAAGCACAGAGTGAGGATTTAGGATTTGCTGAGAAAACGATATCAAACTAGGCGATCAAGTAAGTTCTCCATTCTTCTCACAATTTGAGAGCTTTCGATTTTTTGTTTTAAAGCATAAATCAACAACCTTTATGGAGGTGATAGGGCTAAAATCGATTAATATAACCAGTTATTTCTACATCTCTTTCTTGTTTATAAATAAAAAATATCCCAACTTCATATGAAATTAATCAATTTAGAGCACCGTTTCACTCCCAATCTTTAGCAAATGAAATAATTTAATTTAAAAATTTGTGCATAAATATTGGTCTTATATGGAAAATACTTGCTGTGTAGCGCTGTGAATTTGTCATGTTGCTCATCAGTACTCCTAATTTTTTGTCATATTTCTTATATGTCTCACTATTCCCCAAATTATTACAATTGTTAGGCTCATGACGTAATTCTCAATAATTTTTAGCCGTAGGATCCAAATTAAGTTTTATAAAAAAATTATTCGAATTAATTAATTTGAGTGATATGTAAATTCTCAAGATAATTAATTTGTTATCTCTTGAATTAAGATAAGTTTTTTTATGAACTATTAGTATGCTCTTTTATAGTTCAATTTTAAAATTTTGAATTTTTGGTCTTTAATTTTTTAGATATATAAAAAAAATTACTTTTTCATTCAAGTTGAAGCTCCTTGTAATTTTTCAGTAGGTTAAGTTTTATTAAAGACAAGAAAAAGAAGAATCGAATCAATTAATTTGAGTGACATATAAATTCTCAAGATAATTAATTTGTTATCTTTTCAATTAAGAAAAGTATTTTTTTAGAAAATTTAAATCATTATACATATCTTCTTTATCTAATTTCATGATCATCACCTTATTCATTCTTATAAATTCTTTTCTTTTCTTTTTTTCAGAGCAAGTTTGCCTTATAACAAAGCACCACCGTGATTAAGGTTGAGATTGCAGTCATGACATCCCTTTACAACTCAATCGTGGAAGATTTGACTGAAGACAGTTTTAACATCAATTTCAGAGTGAGTTTTCCTGTGATCTCACCGCACACAGGACTTGCTGAAATAACATCTTTCTCAGTGTTTCAACCTCATCTCCTTCCTTTTATCCTACCTTGTGAATGTATACTCCGAGATGTCCCAAGATTCCTTCGCCAGTGTTTATTCCGCTATCTTCCTTATGAACACAACCTTCAACAATGGGCATCTCATATCATATCCTACTATCAACAAACTGTTACACTTGAAACTAGGACAACTCATCGTCCTCGCTTAATTCCTTTATTTGTGGATATTCTACTCATCTCTCGCTATGGAACTGGCTTCATTCCAGTTTTCTTAATACACCGTGGCATTAATCAAGATATAATAGAGATGGGTTATGATTCAGAGTTGACAGAACTCTACGTGGGTATACAGCAAACCATGCAAACTACATATCCCATAATACCTTCATTACTATCTGTGAATATTCCATTTGACTACTCTCTTTATGGAGGCAATATTCAATATATGGTAGAAGATCAGATGGGTTATGATCCTGAGTTGACAGAATTGGTTGAGGCCATAGACCAATCCTTGCAGCTGTTCTCTACAGTTCCAGCATCCGAAGAATCCACGCGATCACTCAGGAAACTAACATTCTCCAATGAAGAGAGAAAGGCAAACCAGTGCAGCATTTGCTTAGAAAATTTTGAAGATGAGGATGAAGATATTTCAGCCTTGCCCTGTGACCATTATTTTCATTGTAATTGCATTGTAAAATGGCTGGAAATGAGTCACACATGCCCATTGTGCCGCTTCCGAATGCCTGTAGAGTAATAAAATTTTATCGTTTATGCCTGTAGAGTCACATCTTGAAGTGTTATTATATATGTATTGTGCTGTTAACATTCTTATAATAAAATTTCATCTTTGGAGATTATTTATTAGTGAAATATTCTTTCGGTTGTTTTTCAGCATTGATTCAACTTTTTTCGCTTGATTTCATAACCTTGACTAGGAATGCATGCTTTTGTAGCCTAGTTTTCTGCACTTTGGAAATTATAAATTTTAAAGTTAATTCTTATTTTTTTATTTAAAATGGCCAGGCTTTTTTAAATGGCTCAAGCTTAACAATATAAGTACGAAATAAATTAATATATCAAATTTGAAATATCATAATAGAATAAAAATGAAAAAAGTTAGTAGCGCTAAATCTAATATTTTTTTGGCGACGATTTAATTTGTTCATTATAATATTTTAGAAGAATAAGATTTTTTTTCATAGATAAATTTCAATTCCAAATTAAAGATTTTAATTCTTATGCCAGATTAAATTTAAAATTAAAGTAATTAAAAGAAAATATTTATCGACAATTTATATTTTTTAGATTATATAAAGATTTCAACTTTCAAAGAAAAATATAACTCAAAATTTCAAAATCAAATTTTCTCATATTTTGCTTAATAAATTTATTGTTGAAAACATTTATTTTACGGAAATGTTTACAGTAATAAAGAAACAAATATACTCAAAACAAACAATTTAAGGGCTTGGGATTCTTGGGACACAATTCATTAAAACGATAATTACTTGTGTTTTTATCCTTTACTGCATACTCTGAAAATTAATTATATTCTTAAAATAAAAAGAAATCAAACATTCCTTTTTTACTTTTATTAATTAAAATAATGTAATTTTCATTAAATTAAGCTATCAATCATTATTATTATTATTATTATTATATGAGAAATGGTGTAAAACTAATTAAAAAATGCCACGTGGTTTTTTCTTACCCAAGACTTCACTTCTTTAGACAACATTTTACAAGATTAAGAAGTATTTCTTCTGTTCTAATTTATAGTACACTTTTAACTACTACACATGGATCAAGACAATAATTAGTAACCAAAAAGATTTCTCACCTTTTCTCAAATTATTCTCATTAAATGTATTAGGAATGAAATATTTTAATAATAAACAAATATTTAGGCCTACTAGTCAGGGGTAGTCTTGTAAATATAAAAAATGCTACGTAATCCGCAAAGTGTATTATATTATGAAACATAAATTTATCAAAAAAGTACACTATATAACAGAATAAAAGGAGTACATAATTAAGAGTAAAAATAGAATAATATTACTTAATATTACCATGTGTCTCATAAAAAAGATAAGAAAAAACCTTTTAAATAGTGCCTTATAAAAAAAATTAGAGCGAATATATTATAATGAGCATTAACTATTATGTATTGGATTTATCTGTAGATAAATTCTGAAGTTTGAACTATAGATAATTAAAATAAACTATTTTGAGTAGATAATTAATATTATTTTAGATTTAGTTGAAATTTTATTTCTTTTAAAAAAATCCAAACTTCATTTAAAATTACCCAATTTAGAGCACCCTTACACACCCAAGTACATGAAATAATTTAATTTGAAAATTTGCAAATAAATATTGGTTTTATATGGAAATTAAATACTTTCTGTGTTGTGAATTTGTCATGTTGCCCATCAGTACTGTATTTGTCATCTTTCTTATATGTCTCATTATACCCACAATTATTAGGTTTATCACGTAATTCTCAATAATTAGACTCTGCTTTTGTTCTTTAATTTTTGAAAAAAAGTAACCGCTCTATTATTAGAGAACAAGAATTCTTAATCACGGTGTATGGAGACATAAACCATCATTTTTATAAATTATGTTTGTGATATTTATTTAAATAATATATATATATATGGAAATAAAGTTGCATATATATTATATTGTATGAAGGAAAAGAGGTACCTCAAAAGATATTAAAGAAAATGTATTTCTTTCACCTAGCGTACAAATTTTAGTTGCATGGGGTGAAAGAAGTGATCAAGATTATGAGATTTCTTGGATAAAATAGCCAACTCTAACTCCGACCCTAACTCCGACTCCAGCTCTAACTATAGCAGCTTCAGTGATGATTTCTTCAATTTCTTTGTTGGAGGGAGTCGTTGTTTAACATCAATGTCTGCATCCGTCTTTCTATTCGTACCCAGCTCCAAGTTCCCGCAACCACGACTCCTCCCTCGCCTCCGACTTCGACTCCCACACTAACTCCAACTCTAACTCAGACTCTGAGGCATATATTGGGCAGACTCCACATGCTTTTATGAAGTTAGGTCCTAAGCAAATCACTCAAGGAAATAAATTTATACTTCCTCCATTTCTTATTTCTTATTACAGATACTCTCTAAAAGAATTCATATTGGTAAAATATAAGATATATTTTGAGTGTTAAATAATTTTTTTTATATCTACCTCTTATTAAAAGTTACAGTAAAGAGAGATTAAGAAAGATATAAATAAGATGAGTTATAATTAATTAAAATAATATTAGAAAGTTATAATAAATTTTATGAAATTTAAGAATTTTAATTACTTTTAACCATTTATTTTGATATGTATAAATTAGTGAAAAAAAATTTATAATAAAAAAATAGAGAGAGTATATGATTGTATTATATTATTATTTATTAATTATTTGAATTTGAAGAGTGAAGGTAGTTATCATAGCTGGACTTTCTTGAGTACAGAGCTGAAAATATATTTCCAAATAAAAAATACGTGGTCTCTGGAACTTCTAATCTTCTGCTATAAAATATACAAAACTTTGTGTATCTCTGTGACCTCCACATGATGTTCTCTCTTTCCATCGTTTTTCTCATCGTTCTCTCTCCGCACTTCTTTTTTCCTTCAGTTCGGACCCAATTAACTCAGTTCATATGATTTTTTTAAAGTGAATTTTGAGGATGTTTTGACCTATCGGGGGTCCAATCAGGCGGTGGATAGTCTTTTCCCGTTCGGTACGCAACAACATTAGCACTAAACCCTGAAGATTCATCCCCCTCTTTTCAGTTCTTTCAATGGCTGAAATTCCAGAGTTGGTGAGAACTCCCTTTCCGGGTTTCTTTTATTTTCATTTATTTGTTTATTACTCTGTGTGGTTTCTAATTCTTCCTCAGATTCTTCTCATTCAATTTCCCTGGATTTAATTTTCCAGAATTCTGGCATTGAGTCGACCGAATCAGCACGAAACATGGGGACACAGAAAATATCGGTGTCAGAAAACACAACCGAGAAATCCGACAGCTTCGTAATAGACATGGAAGCCTTTTCATCCGCCAACATCAACAAAGATAGTAATTCCAGTTCCAGAATCACGGTGAGTTTCTTTTTCTTTTCTCAGAAGCCAAACAGGGTCAGTGTTCTGTTATTGAACTCCTTTTTTTTTTAAATTTATCTTTGACAGATATTCAAACTGAAATCTGTTCTGTTCCAGTAAGACAAGCCTCGTGAATACTATTATTGTCATTTATTACATCAAATTTCAAGCTTCACCAACACTTCAATTTTGTTTTCAAAAAAAAAAAAAAACCTTCGCAGAGATTGATACTGTATCTTTATTAAGCACTGTGTCTTTATTTGGACCTACTTAATGGTTAAGTTAATATTATATTATTTTAATAATATTATAATAATTATATTTATAATGAAATCAGTTGCAGAGGAGTGTGTCGAGGAAAGGGTGGAGCGACAAGAAGGTTAATGTCCCAGCTGCTGCATTTCGGGATTGGGATGCTATCCCTGCTGCATGCTCTCCCTCCCCAAGGGGTACCAAATGAAGTTTTTGTTTAAAAAAAAAAAGTCTATCTTTTTTTTTTCAATTTTTGTATTTTACAAATTAAAAAAAAACCACGAAATCATACAGGGGTACTTGATTCAAGCTAGGTTTATGGAGAAAATTTATTACGTGTCCCAGGTCCAACCTAAATCAATTTAAATTAGTCTTTCTGAAAATCATTTGGTATTAGAGGGGGAAAAAATGCATATTTGCTTTGTTTTTTTTCTCTCAACAAGTCTTGTCTATATACACTTTACCATTTGAAAATTTAAGTCAAAATTCTACAAAACTTCTATTATAATTTAACCTTTTAATAGTTGTAATCTAGAGAGAGTAAATTGGAAACTAGGATGAAGAAGAAGAATCGTTAGGTTAGGCAGGTGGTTGAGGATTAGTTAGTTTGCGGTTGAAAAATAAAAACTCAAACACTTGTAGTTAAAATGGAAACCTACCCTTTGAATCTGTCATACAAGTTACGGGACCAGTTCAACTGTCATTGAAATATAAGATCATCCAAAGAGTTCAATGAAGTTTGATACATCAGTCTGGAATAATTAATTATAAACACGTCATAATGTTTCACATTAATTTTGTGGTAGGGTGTGTGGCCGGCACGCCAGAAAAGTTAGGGCCTCCGATGGTGGGGTCCAGTGATCCACAGGTTCATCATCAGATCACGGTCACGACGACGGCCGCCGTGAAACAAGTTACAGGCATGGCTCGGAGAAATAGTTTCAAACGCTCTTCCAACTTGAACCTTGACCCCAGAAAGGTTCTTATGTTCTGTGCCACTTTGTAAGATTTAACACTCATGATGATTTATATTACTTAATTTCATGCAAAAATCATTAGGCACGTAATTAGTGGAGTTGTCAATGTTAATTCTTTTTTGGTTTTGTTTGCGTTTGTGGATCAATTAATAGGTCAAGCATTGGGTCAATGGTGGTGATATACTTAACTCTTACCGTGATGATCTATAATGAGTAAAATGCAGATTGGATTAATTGGAGATTAGGAGGCAGTAACAGCAACATATGGGGCTTCCAATGGTGGTGGTGCTAGTTCTATCCCAATATAGAGTTGGGTTTTTTTTTTTTCAATTTCTTTCTTAAATATGTAGTGTTTGGAACTGATTTGCATAAAGCTAACCAAATCACCACCTTCTTAACGTGAAGTTTAATTCTCTGCAATGCTCTAATCATGTAGTCAGAAAATATAAAATAGAAGTGTATATGAACTTTTTTCTTTTTTTCTATCTAATTACATAGGTTTTTTTTTCTTAAAACAAACTGCCTACTATCCGTTATTAACAAAACTCTTCCAATATAGTTTTTTTTCATCTACGCCTCTTGAATTCAAAACTTTATTTAAAGAATATTAAATCTATTATCACTTAATTCAATCACTGACTGATAGTTTGTCTAATATACCACAACAACCTCCCTTAAATATCAAAGTGATGAATTAGAAAGACACAAAGCTTTGCACTATATAGAAGGGAATGAATCTTTCATGGGTAATGCATATGGGGAAAAAAATCACCAAGGAAGAGAATTACTTTAAGTTTGATGATTGGTGTAATATATATTAGGGTTTAATTATAGTGGAGGATGATGAGAATGTCACTCTTGGTTGTTTCTAGGTCTACTAAGTTGGTCCTTATCTCCATCGGATGATAAGAAAAGGGCAATAGTGAACATTTGGTGCAAGTGACATTCATGTGGAAAAAGAAAACCAAAATCATGAGAGCTACAAATTATGGCTATAAAGTGATGGCGGAGATGATAGGCCAAAAAAGCATGCGTGGTTTGAATAAAGCTTTTGGCCTCTTTGTTAAAAATGGTGCAGCTAAGAGCCCATCTCCTATGAGTGCGTTTTAAGGATAGGGAATGTTTCTATGTTTGGAAGTTAGAGTTGACAATCTAGGTTAGCCCACCATGGGTCGAGCCCGAAACAGGCCTTGGCCAAAAAGTCCGGATTGCAAACGGACTTATATTGTCAAGTCTGAGCCTGCGAGATCGAGTTTATGGGTTGGCCCACAGATTTTTTTTTCAAATATTATATATATTTAAATTTTTGTCATATAATTATTTAAATTAATATAACTAATTATTATCATTATTTACCAAAACTTAACAAAATATTTAAATTTTACCATTTATACATTACTAATTAATAAAATAATGTATATTTTAAGATTTTAAATAAAAAAAGAAAAACGGGCTAAACGTGCAGGCCCATTATGAGCTGGATTCAAAAAACTCATTTTTCTTTCGAGCTTTCATTTTTAAAACCCAACCTACCCATTTTATCAAACTAAACGAGTTATTTTGTTGCTTTGACTCATATTGTCAGCTCTATTGGAAGCCTTTTAGAGTAGACTAGCTACTCAAACAATTTGGTCATTTCCTTTTAAGATTTCCAATGTAAACTATTCTTTGATCGAAATGCATCTGCAATGTTATTTGAATTATTTCTAATGGAAACCTTAATTTCACATGAAGTAGAACCATGTTTCAAACTAATAATGCAATAACAAATTAGATTCTTGCAAATGAATTAATTTGAAACTAAAAGATTTCAATATAATAACCTAGGTTTTATTTGGTAAGATGGAATCATTTTTCATGGAAAATGAGAGGGAGAGGAGAGGGACTCGCATGTTTGAACCAATGATGTATTTGGTAGGGAAACAGAAATCAAAGTCATGCTTTTTTGTGCATTGTAAGTAACTAAAATGGCTAAATGACATGTATATCCCTCACTCATGAAGTGCGTTAGATCTTTGGTATAAAACTACTTTCTTCAACCTAATTGTTGGAATCACATTTATTTCATTTGAAGGAAGCACCAAATTTTAAGAAAAACATATAATATGTACCAAACATGCAAAGTAAAAATTTCTATCTCTCTCTCTCCTCCTTTTCTTGAAATTACTTTCATCTCTACCAATAACTTTTTATGATATTTTTGGTACATATTATATGTTTTGGTCTCAAAATAGGATCTTAAAATTACATAGATTTAATAAATGTTGAACTAGATATCATGATATTCATTCATTTTTATTTAAATCTTGTCTTTTCAATTTTTCCTCATTATTTGACCATTTGGGAATCATTTCACTTGAGCCTAGATGAGATTCTTTCTTTTTAATTTTGGGTTCAAAGAGGATATTAAAGAAAAAATTACAGTTAGAGATCAGTACAGTGAATTAATTACAAAAAATGACTTTAACTGATAAAAAATGTTAAAATCTATAATACTGAGTAATAAAATTGAAATAATGAATAATAATAAATTTATTATTTTAGTCTCAAAATGTAATTCTCCTGTCATTAATTAAATAAGGGAAAGCAAAAGTTGAATAGATAATTCCCAAAAAAAAGTAGAAAAGTTAAAGCGGGCCTTTTTTTAATTGGGCTAAAGGTCACCAGTTTTTGGGCCATCAAAGTAAACCATATTTGCAGAGTGTTCCATATAGTTGAGTACCTTCTCTTTTCATGTTACTTTTACAGGACACTCGTTTCGATTACGTAATTTGATGGGCGTTTGCAATTTCTAGTAGTTTCTACTAAAATCGATTTCTGGACACAAGTCTTAAATTAAAAGAATTATTTTAAAATATTTTAAACTTGAATGACTAATCTAAAACATTATTCGGTATCCAAAAAAAAATCTAAAACATTATTCCAAGCTATATATATATATATCACTAAGACAAGATTGGAGAAAGTTTTTCATAAGAATTGGTGTGAACACCCCATTTTGTCCGGATGTCTTATCAAAATGAAAAAAAATTAAATAAATAATAAAATAAAAAATAAATAATAAAAAATGATAATGAAATAATAAAATAATAAAGAGGAAAAAGAAAAATAAGAAAAAAGAAAAACAAAGAAAATACAAAACAAAAAAAATAATATGAATCAAAGTAAAAAAAAATATCAAAAAAAAAATAAAGGGGAGGGGATATTTGGGCCCAAGATACCACGAGCCCAATTGAGGGTTCATGGACTTGGGCCCCTAAAGGTCCATGCCCTGAGCAACTAGGGCACAGACTGAGGGAAAAGAAAGCACACGGAGGGAGCACGAGGGGGAACTGGCACTGGGAAGCAGAGGCCAAGAAAAGCAGACTGAAAAGAAAGGGAAGCAGAGGGAAAGCCGAAAGCACTGGGAGATCACTGAGGAAGTTGCAGGCAGACTGAAAGAAAAAGGAAACCGAGGGAGCAGAGTCACCCGAAGAAATGAAACAGAAGCAGCAGACACTCGAAGAAAAAATGAAACAGAGGCGGCAGACCGAAAAGAAAAGAAAAAAAGCAGAGGGGGAGTCAGGGGGAGCTCAGAGGCAACCGCGACTGAAGAAAAGCTGAGACAAGGACCGAGAGAAAAGCTGGAGAAGCATGAAGCAAAGAAAGAAAAGAAGCAACCACGAAGACTGGAAAAGGGCTGTGAAAACAGAGGGAGCCAAGGAGACGTGTACGAAACTGGAAGAACAGAGGGACCACTCGGGGACTCTATAAAGACCGAGGAGGGAGCCAAGTCGAGGGAGGAGAGAAAAAGCAGCGAGTGACTGGAGGACGAAAAAATAGAGGGGGACCGAGGTGGAACCAGGGGAGAGCCGCGGGCAAAAAAAAAAAAACAAAGGAGGTCACGAATGTGAGCTAGAGAAATCCCGAGGAGGAAGGAGATACTGGAGAGGGGGAGACTCGGACAAAGAAGTTGACGGAGCTATGAGCCCAGACGAGACCGTGAGAGGAACAGTGGAAGACTTTTGGTGCTGAGAAAATCCGAGGAGTACGCCGGAGAAACAGTTGCAGAGAGAGGTAGAGGAAATTTTCGAGGGGACGCGAACTGAGGACAGGAGCCCTCCCGTGCCGGTGCTGTGTCGGTCAGTTTGATTTTCTTATTGCAGTTGGGTCTTCCCGTGGTACCTTGTAGCATTCTGTATTTTGGGATTTAACCTATGTTGCTAGTTGAAAGATTGAACGCATTAGGTGTTGATTGAATTATAGGTTCATTCTTGTTTGTCAAAGTTCTGCATTCTGCGAGTCCTGTCTGAATTCTCATTTACTGGTGTTTGTTCCTGAGAAATTTTATTCCGTTACGTCGCTATGTGAGTGCCATGCTTCGAGTGACTGTCTATCGGTTTGAAGGGGATGCTAGAATTTGTTGACATACTTTAATATGGCTTGATTGTTGCTAAGTAATCTGTTCTGCATTCGACCTTGGTATTAAGCCGCGTACGCCATTATTTATTTCCCAGTATTACCTGATATTTTGGGACTGGAATTGGGTATCTAATTTGTCTTTTTTACACGGCAAATGCCTAGCGTGAAGCCTGCTTTATGGGTTGTCCATATGGCCTTGCTTTAATGTGAATCTTCGCCTTTGATCTAAGGCTCAGAAACCTGATGGTTTGGTCTTAGTATTGCTAAAAAATAGGTGTGATTTTGGTTCCAAGACAAAGGTCAGTTCGCTATAGATTTTTAGGTTGATTGTTGTGCTACCAAGTACATGGAGTCTGCTAATAGGAATGAAATTATGGTTTAGGCCTTTTCCTTTGTGATTGATCTGGATACAGAATATAGCCCATACAAAACTGGTGGTTCTGTAGTATTGTTTTCTTAATCCATTACATGGGTGTTGATAAGTTCGAAAATGGGTGATTGTTTGTGTCATACCCTGTGAGGTGTTGTCACCTCCCACCAAATTGGGCTACATACCATATCGTAGGCTAGTGTAAGTTGGGTACGCATCGCTTGTTGGCCCTCGGTGGTACTTTGTATTTCTGGTTCTGGTTAATTACCCCTTTGATGCCATGGAACATGGGCAAGCTTAAAAGTTAGGCTATCATTTTTGAAGCAAAGGAAGAGTAAAGAAAGACACCAGATTTTCCATCTTTTCATCTTATGGTTGTGTTTAAATCATTAGAGTTGGCACACGCACACATAGTCATTGATAAATTGCATTAGATTGTACTTTTATTAGTAGTTTTGATCCTTATTGAAGCCTCATATTTCAAATCTTTGTTTTGCCTTTGTGCTTCGAGTGATAACACCGCGAGTATTTAGGTTTCAATTAGCGAGCTATGAGTGATAAATCACCACAGATCCTGATTGATTCTTTTTTCTAAAAAAACAAAATATATAAAATAAATAATATATAAAAATCATATTTTTAAATTCTTTTTAACGCTTTTCTTTTTATAAAACAACCATAGTCGTATTTATTTTTATAATAAAAATAATTTTACTTTTTTCAATTTTATCCTTTAAGTCTTTTTGGCCTTTTGCCTCAGGCGGCATCATTATGAGCATATAAGCGTAAATCAGCAAATTATGAGTGATCAAGTCACCATATATGCTATCTGGTTTTCATTTAAAATTTTTTCTGGCATTTTTTACTCCGAGTGGTAACATCGTGAGCATTTAAGCGTAAATCAGTAACTTGTGAGTGATACACTCACCACATATGCTGATCATTATTTTTCAAAACATATGTAATGATTGTATTTTTTTTTAATTCCTTTTTTTTATAAATAAATAGGTGTTAATGGGATTTTTATAATAAAAATAAAAATAAAGAATAACTTGTAAAAAAAATTTTATTATTTGTTTTCTTTCTAACATTCTTTATGCCTTTTGTCTTGAGTGCTAGCATCGTAGACATTTAAGTATCAATCGGTGTATTGTGAGTGATAAAGTTGCCACATTAAACCAATTGGTTTTATTTTATAAAAATAATATTGTTTTCAAATATTTCCATTTCAAATCAAAATAAAATGTTTAAAATCACACATAATTTTAATCGTATTTCCTAAATTGAGCAAAAACATATATTCTTTTTTTGGAATTGATTAAACTAAAAAATAATAATAAATGAAAAGAGAAAATAATATAAATTAATCTGTCTTTTACAAATTAAAGCAGACCAATCAATTCTAAAAATTATTTTCTTTGTGGAAAGATAAATTATTTTCTATAAACCTCTCTTTTTAAAGAATATATATAATAAAAAATACCAACACAGTGACACGCATTTATAGTCCGAACTACGTCGACTTTGATCCCTATCGCAGGGTACGTAGGCCCCAGACTCTAATTCTGGGTCAAAGTCCACCTTTGTAAATGAATAAATATTTTTCTGATTTATTTGGTGTTTTTTCTCTTAATTTAATAAATATTTACCAATTTATTTTTCCAAGTCCACTTTTGTAAATAAGTAATATTTTTCTCTTATTTTATTTTTCAAGGACTTTTCATATTTTCATTTTTTAATTTTAATTTTTACATTTTTCTTATTTTTATATTTATTTATTTTTGAATGTGAATGGTAAAAGGGCAACTAAAATAAATTTGTAAAAAGCCATAAAAATTGCATGATCAACCTAAGGTAATCGTTCTTCGGAACGGGTGTTGTGGGGGTGCCTAACACCTTCCCCACTCACAATCGTACTCCCGAACCCAACTCTGATTCGCAGATCATCCTTATCCTTTTTGTTTTTTTTGTTCTGATTTTTCAAAATTTCCCTCAAAATTTTGATGGCGACTCCCTCTGAAATCGGCCTTCCGTCGGACGGGCCTATTTCTTCCCTTTTTCTTTTATTTCTATTTCCCGTGTCATCCACGTCGCATTTTCGGGTGTGACAATTGGACACTTAATATTAGAAATACTCTGACTCAAATGAAAGAAACATGCAATAAGCCACCAATGTGCAAACCTCCCATCTCATTTGATTGATGATGCAATAAGTTAGACCAATCAAAGCGTGATAACCAGCTACGTACACCGCCATCCTGTCCTGTGTATAATGCCCGGACGAGCCAGACCGGAGAAAAAGAAAAATTTAAGAAAATGATATGAACCACTTATGTCTGAGCCCGGGTTCGAACCGGGGACCTCTAGTGTGTGAGACTAGCGTGATAACCAACTACACCACCCAGACAAGCTGATCTCATGTGACATAGCATAATATTTATTGATTTTATTGTTATAATAAATTATACTTTTTTTTGTCTCCATAAAAATTAGTTGAACGGCTTTATAAGTATTTTGGTTTTATTTAAGTCTCCCAATTTTTTCATTTAATTTTTATGATTAATCTAATCTATAAATTTAATTGACTTTTTTTACATAAATAAACAAAATACTTATGAAGTCGTTAAACTAATTGCTTATGCTTATTGTCTACAAAATCAAATAAAATTTTTTTTAGAAAATCAAATAAGACATCTATAACAATAATTCATATCGTAATGCAAAAAATTTAAGAAAATTATTGTGTGTTTGTGTGTAAGACTTCACTTGGGCCATGCATCATTGGACAAAAAACAGAATCATGAAATGGGCCATGGCCCAAAGAAAAATATGATAAAACAAGGGAAACAAAGTCAAGGATGTAGCCGAAAAATCTTCACTGGATGGTCTTTGACAGTCAATTTGGCAGTGGCAGCATGGGACATCTGCATCTAATCTGGTTCAAGAAGCCAACTCTTCACGAGAAGGACTTCATGCAGCTCACCTCTCTTTGTAGCATTGATAGTGATCTTAGCCTTCTTCCTAAATATTTCACTAGCATCTCTGTTAGCTATTTGGATGCTGCTAAATTCGTTTCTAATCCTTATGTTTGGCCCCTCCCCTGAAACCTCACCTATTAAAAATAAATTTGATCTTTGGCGGGAAAAAGAAAAGGTCAAGCCGTCAAGGATCCAGTTGGAGATATGCATGTGTTATTGGACTAAAGCTGACAAAAATGCAAGTTGAGCCCATAATTGAAGTGTAAGGAACCCGGATTGAAAGGGAAACAGAGCGACGACAATTTTGAAAGGAGCAGTTGCAAGAAATGTGGATAGTGGGACGTGAAATGTGAAGAGCCGAGTAGGAATTGAAGATCGTGCAGCCCAAGAGCAATTGAGGGATCATAACTCTCACATGGCCTAATTTTGTGGGACTGTCCCTAGATCTCAGAGCCAATATAAAGAGCCTTTCAGATAGCTACTAGGACAAACACAATCTCTTTCGAACAACAAACACACACACACACACTCATGTACTATCAAACCAAATTAACTTCCTATCCAAACGACTTCAAGCTAGTCTCAACTTCTCAAACAATTTCAACCTGCTCAGTGCAGTTTTTCTACATCACAACTCAAGCAATTTCTAGAACAATATGAGGACGAACCGCATCCAGATCATAATTTTTATTCAATGAAACAACTCTCAGACGATTGAGATCTCCTTGTAAAGTGCCACTAACGTGGTGCTCTTTTCCCTTTAAAAGCTTTTTACATTTTGTTTAAGCCTTCTTATTGTATTGTTATGTGCTTAGGTTCTCTGAGCATTTCATAATTTTTGTATTCATGATTTGTGTTTTATGTTTCCTTGTAAGAATTGTTGGAAAACCAGTTGTTAAACTTGAATAATTACCCTTTGTTGAGCGAAATGTGACAAAAGGAAAAAAAATCCACGAACCGACCACATCGTCTTCACCCCATAGAAACTACAAAATCACCTAAAGACACATTCAACATCCAAGGGTTGCAGATCGACCATAGAACCCTATTTAGGCATCCAAACATAACATATTTTCATCTTTTAATGTATTTTCATTGTTAAGATCTTGCTCGATCTTCTCAGTATCTCTATATAGCTTTCATCAAGATCTTTTAGTTCTTTGCATGATGGATTATATGGCATGCATTCGTTGTGTTTTTCAATCTTATTATTTTATTCCATGTTAAAGATCTTTTAATGCATACTCAAGTTAGTCTACTCTACACTTAATATATATATATACACACACATTTGAGGAAATTACAGTAAACTGAGTAAAGAATCTCGATGATCCATATCACTTCGGTTGAGAAGTTAGGTTTTTCTTTTACATTTACTCTTTTAAGGTAGTATTGACCTGTAGTACGCTTGCATACACACACACACTAAGTTTTCAAAAATCCAACTGAAATTCCAACGAACATAAAGAAATGATATAAACATTTTCTAAAAAGCATAAAGTCGGCAATGAATTGGACCACACACACTAGGTTTTTATTGTTTAAATAAAAGTTTGTTTAAAAAAAAAAGAAAAGAAAACAAATCGGTCCTGTATTAAATAATTTGAGCTTGAATCAATCATATATTATTTTTTAAAAAGCATTCGTGGATGAAGTAGAACCAACCAAATAAATAGATTTATTATGTTGTCTTGTTCTTATCTATATACGACATCCCACTCAAAGTCGTTGGAGCCCCGAGTGAAAAAAAATCTACATAGCACACTTCTCACATTACCGTTCGATCCTTTGCCAATCGGACGGCTCTCGTAAGTTTCACCATGTCATCATTGCCACTACTCAATTTGGGGCCCCTTTTTTTTTATGAACTGGTCCCCACCATTTTTTTTATAGGCCAATTCTGTTTTATATTTGATACCCAACTCAATTAGGGAACGCCTCTTTTGCGATGATTGGGTCGGTTTCCTCATTTCATAAGGTATTAAAATTATTTTTACATGTATTTAGAAATTTTTATTATATTTTAAATTTTTTAAAAAAAGATAAAATTTTTAATTTTATCTCTATTAATTTCACTCATTTCATTAAATATATAATTTAAGTTATAATATTAATAATACAATAAAAAAATAACAAATTACTATATAATACTTTATATTATAGATCAAGAAAAACCTTAAAAATGGATTGGAGAGAGGATAAACATTCGCAAGAAATAGGCCAATTCCGCCGCTTTTTGTTCAATTTCTCGTGGAGTCAAATTCTCATTATATGTGTGTGTGTTTTGATATTAATTAGCAATATAAATTCTCATTAACAACTATAAATACAAGAGGTGCACATGATTTATTGATATTTAAACCAATACTATCAACACTAAAAGAGACAAGGGGTTCAATACTTACAGATTCGTCATCCATATCCTCACAATCCGAACCTTAATACTCCATTTGTCATGGAATTAATTGATAGTATATGCAGAGTCAAACCTTTTCGCCATAATGTCTTGTAAGTTCTAAAAAGTAGAGAAATGTGAAATATTAGTAAATATGAATAAATGTGATGAATTAGAATATTGGGCACTATTTATAGAGATTATGAGTGGAAAATTATAAAATTTAAATTTAAAAAAATATCCATAATAGATTTAACTATCTATAAAAATTGAAATAAAAAATGAATTTAATAAATATTTAATTTTAAATTTGGGGTAAAAAATCTAATCTAGCTACTTACAATATTTGACGGAGTCCAAGATTAGTTAGATTGTATTCATAAAAATCAAATTATAATGATAGCAATAATTATATGCATTTAATTCCATATTTTTATAATACTGTAATATATAAAATATATCCAAATTATTATAAACCAACCACATGAGATTAGATACTCAATATCTTTAAACTTTTCACATAAACAAATAATATTAAAAGATAATAATCTTATATCTTTTGAAAATAATTTTACCGTTTAAGTATAAAATTAATTAATAAAATAGTATATAATAATCTAGAAATTATCCTTTGAGATTTATATATATATATAAATTTTGAATATAATTAATTAAAATATTTGATTTAAACTTGATGATGCACCAATTTTTTTGTTCTCACAAGTATATTATAATTAATTAAATGGTGTATGTAGAAACGGATTGTAAATTATAACATTTGTAACCGGCCACATATTCCATGCCATATATTATGGATACATTTTAAATATACATATTATAATTAATTAAATTAAGTAAATTGTGTTTATTTTGTATTATAAATTTTGAAACGTGCCAGAAATTAAGGAGTAATTTTGTTTTTTAAAATCTATTAGATTTAACAATAGGAAAAATTTGCAATATGCATTAAAAAAATAGATTATTAGACCAAATAATGTGGATCATAGATTTATTTAAATTAATATTGACACATAAAAAATTAAAATAACAATTAAGAAATTTAGAGTTCTCAAAACTATAAAAAAGTTACGTTTAGATTTGGGATTTCCGGAACCTTAGAAAGAACTGTTTTTTCATTACTTATATATATATATATATATAATTTTAGTTAAATAAAAAATCTTTTAAAAAATAAAATCTTTTATATATTTTTGTGCGAAATAATCTCACCGAGAAAGCTTTAGCGTTTAGCCAAGCTGCTCCATTTTTTTTTGTGGACCAACAAACTTAACGTGCAGCCTTTTCCGATAACGCCAATGGAGGATTTTGCTTCGGCTTAAACGCAAGTTGTTGTTGTTGCTGTTTTTTTGTTTTTGGTAGACGCAAATTGTTGATTTAAGTGGAGTTTTGGAAGTAGTGCTTTTTATGAATATTGAGAGATGGTTTAGATAAATAGTATTTCAATACACTAAGTATTTCAATATGATTATAATGTGGTAAACAATATTCAAACAAAATTAATTATTTTAAAATAATTTTTTAGAAAAAAAATTTTCAAAGAGAAAATATGGTTACTCAAACTTTTATCCAAATTAATTTTAAAATAAATTTCATCTAAAATCATGTTTGTCCAACTCCAATTGCCATTTTGGGGAAAAAAAAATCCAATGGCCATAATTATCATTCATTTAATCATTTTCTTCCAATTTCATCCGCCCATTCATGATTAGAAATGAAAAGCTACTTATGATTTCATATGACAGGGATGGCCAAAATTCCCAAAATTTGGGGTTCCCTCACTAACCCTGTCATTTTCCAGATTTTCCCCCTGATAATAGCATTGATTGCTTTACTCTGATTAAAATTCTTTCCTGATCTTTTTAATATTAAAAAAAATCTCGATTTAATCTTTTTCTAGAATTGATTTGTCACTACAATCTTTCACAACTTATTATTTGTTGATTTTATCACAAATAAAATTATTCTTCACAATAACATTTTGTCAATTTGCTATTTTAATGGGATATGAATTTTAATCAGATTATCAACATGAGAATCTCATTAATAGATAAAATAATATTATTAATTCATCTGATAATAAGCGGATATCATTGATGATGTCTTGGTAAGGATAGCCTCTAGTATCAAGTCCGATAAGCAAGTTGATTGCCTCTGGAGATTCAAGAAAGACTTGTATTGATCAAAGTCCCAAATTCCAACAGACCTTCTATAAATTCCTTCACCTCCGAGACAGGTGGGGGTAGGATATCATGTTTTGCATTGAATCCGAAAACCCAATTCCCCAGATGATCACGTATGGTACCTGCACTGCACAATAGCTTGCATCCTCTTCAATTCTAATTCCTTTAACATCCAGCCTGTATTTCCCTCTTTCTGGTGGGTGCCATCTTCCCCCACTACTGTTACATGTTAAGGGCATGTTTGGTTCATTTATTTACTGAGGGAGTATGTGAAGGTGATATCTATTACATAACTGTGTGCATTTAGTTGCAAAAAAAATGAGGTGAAGTGGATCACATTGGTAAAACAGATTACTTGAATTTAGGTGAAGAAGCTCACCCCTACTTTTTTATATGAAGGGGCTCACACTGGTGCAAAGGGATACAAAATAACCTTTTCAGCCTTGAAAAATAAAAGAATTCTCACCCTTCCTTATTTCTTACAATCTGAACAACCACCCATGCCCTCGTCTTCCACCGCTCCCATGCCCCACCCACGCACAAGCAGTCGAAGGGAGAGATTGTCATCGACGCCACTGGATGAAGAGATCGTCCACCTCTGGTGACCTCACCGCCGGCATCTCTTTCCCCAAGTTTCTTCTCCTTTGTCCATTTCTCTCCCTCCCTTCATCTTTTTAGATCTATTGTAGCTACTAGATCTGGATTATTCTTCAAGATCTGGGTGACCGGAGTTTGCAGAGATGGAAGAAGGGAGATGAAGCATTGTGGCAAGAGTTCATGAAGTTGGAAGAACGAAGACGAAGCTATGGTGGTCAGAAATTACTTCGTCTTCGATCTTTTTTTTTAATGGCTTCTCTGTTGTTGAGTTGTGGTGGCTGCCGATAAGAAAGACTATGATGGCTATCAAGGAGGATGGAAGAAGAAGGAAGGAGGAAAGGTTTTTTTTATAATCCAGAGATATTTTAACCATTTCATATTTATATAATTTTAATTGAATATAAAAAATAAATCTATTTTTCACATCCTATTAAATATTTATATGAAAATATAATCTCTTTACATTCCTTCATTTTCTTTACATCACATCATCAATTCTCTTGGCTAATTGAGGGTGTGTTTGGATTAGATTATGTATAAGTGATTATGAGGATAAGTGATTATGAAAATAAGTGATTATGTTAAAAGTGATTTGTGTTTGGATAGTTCTATCCCATAAGTGATTCTGAGAAAGAAATGTGTTTGGATGTTGGGGGTTTAAGTGATTATTGGTTGGATAATGAGAAGGAAAAATGAAATAAGTGATTATGAGAGAATAAATGATTATCATAAGCTGAAAAAATCAGCTTATTCCATAAGCACTTATTTAAAGCATAAGTACTTATTGTAATGCTGTTTCTGTTTGACAACTCTACCATATAAGCACTTATGAGATCTCATAAGCACTTATAAGTGCAATCCAAACAGGCTAGGAACCAATTGGGCATAAGTGAATAAGGCAGCTTCAATATCACACTATCATATCTCTAGCTTTATAGAGACATGCGCGTATGTTGATCTGAAATTACGAAAGTAGAGAAAAGTAAAGTGCAGAAAATTCAAAGGGAAAGTGAATTTCCAAAATTTTTAAATAATTGCTGCCCTTTTCATTATAGTTAAAAAAAAACCTGTTTATTTTTCATATAATGGAGTGTGGGCCCAAAATTGGCCACTTGCTCTAAAATATCATTTTTTGTGGGGGCCCAATGATAAAGAAACGTGCAGACAACGTTGTCACGTTTACCGACGGAAAATGCAATGAATAGATCCCGAACCTTGCCAGCCTCCATAGCCACATGTGACACATCATTTTACACGCGTCCCAATGTGATTGGCAACTCCGTCACGCTTCAAAGATGCCGTAACGAAGTCGTTCGCTTCTTTTTCCTATAAAATCAGGCCGTAGTCCCTTCCAGTTTCGCATTTCAATTTCGTTCACGTTTCTTCTCAGAGAAAGCCTTCGAAAACTCCTTCAAGGTACGCTTCGAACTTATTTCTTGTTTCTCTTCCTTGTTCTTGATCACGCTGGCTGTTGAGGTTCTCTTCATTGATTTTCTTGGCTGTTGGGGATGATCTGTATTTGTATAATTTAATGGTGGATCTGGATGATTCTGTTCTTGCTCATCCAAATGATTTTACCTAATTTTGATCTACAAGAGATTGTTTTAGATATGGATTGTTTCCTTCTTTTTATGTTTGATATTTTAATGAATCGGATCGTGTGTGATTTGGATTCACCGAGGTGTTCCTTCGGCGTAATCAGCTTCAACCCTAATACTGATTCGATCTTTTCTGGTTAATTACGTGTTCTGTTTCAAATACTCGTGGAAAGGACATACAGATCGGAAGGTTGGCTTTCTGTGTTTATTGTTCCAATTTGAAAGTCCTCAATTGATTAAATCAGAAATAGGATAGGATTCAGAATCTTGAGTCGCTTCTTGTTTGAGTTTTTTTAATGATTGTCTCTGATTGACATAAAATATTTTTTTTTCGATGAAAACGACATTCAGATCTGTTCCTAAAGCTATAATTTTTGGGGATTTCCTTTCTTTTTCTCCCTTTTCAAAATTTTCTCGACTAATTCATGATCTTGTTCGTTGTTACTGATTTGTGTTTTGGATTCTGTAGATGCAAATCTTCGTTAAGACCCTAACCGGCAAGACCATCACTCTCGAGGTCGAGAGTTCTGACACCATCGACAACGTCAAGGCTAAGATACAGGACAAGGAAGGCATTCCACCAGATCAGCAGAGGTTGATCTTTGCTGGCAAGCAACTCGAGGACGGCCGTACCCTTGCCGACTACAACATCCAAAAGGAATCCACCCTCCACCTCGTTCTCCGTCTCCGTGGTGGCATGCAGATCTTCGTCAAAACTCTCACCGGCAAGACCATAACCCTTGAGGTTGAGAGCTCCGACACCATCGATAACGTTAAGGCCAAGATCCAAGATAAGGAGGGAATCCCCCCAGACCAGCAGAGGTTGATCTTTGCAGGCAAGCAGCTCGAGGATGGCCGCACTCTTGCCGACTACAACATCCAAAAGGAATCCACCCTCCACCTTGTCCTCCGTCTCCGTGGTGGCATGCAAATCTTCGTCAAGACCCTCACTGGGAAGACCATAACCTTGGAGGTCGAGAGCTCGGACACCATTGACAACGTTAAGGCCAAAATCCAAGATAAGGAGGGTATCCCACCAGACCAACAGAGACTCATCTTCGCTGGTAAGCAGCTTGAGGATGGCCGAACCTTGGCTGATTATAACATCCAGAAGGAGTCAACCCTCCACCTAGTCTTGCGTCTCCGTGGTGGCATGCAGATTTTTGTGAAGACCCTTACAGGGAAGACCATCACTCTTGAGGTTGAGAGCTCTGACACTATTGATAATGTGAAGGCAAAGATTCAAGACAAGGAGGGTATCCCCCCAGACCAGCAGAGGTTGATTTTTGCTGGAAAGCAGCTTGAAGATGGACGTACCCTTGCAGACTACAACATTCAGAAGGAGTCCACCCTTCACCTTGTCCTTCGTCTCAGGGGAGGCATGCAGATTTTTGTGAAGACCTTGACCGGCAAGACCATCACTTTGGAGGTCGAGAGTTCGGACACTATTGATAATGTCAAGGCCAAGATTCAGGACAAGGAGGGGATCCCACCAGACCAGCAGAGGCTTATCTTTGCAGGGAAGCAGCTCGAAGATGGAAGGACCCTTGCTGATTACAACATTCAGAAGGAGTCCACCCTTCACCTTGTGCTTCGCCTTCGTGGTGGAAACTGAATATTGTCTGGAATTGTCCCTCGCTGGTCCCTTTCTGTGATGTTGGTTTTCTTTCATCTTTCTGGAGAAATTGAAGTGTCGGGGTCCGTAGTGCCCCTTAAATAAATTTGTGTGGTCTTTTAATCTGTTTGTGTGTAAGCAAGTACTCTAATGTCTAGTTGCCTGCCGCTAATGCGGATTTATAATAATACTATTTGTGTTTCTTTTCTATCCGTCAATCGTTGCTTTTTATGTTTATTTGGTGGAGCATCTCATGTGAATTCATATGAATGAATTATCCGAATAGGGGTTATATGGGAATGTACTAGTTGTGATCAAAACAGTCTTAATAAGAAATCAACAGCGGGCATTTTCAGATACATTACTCGAAAGAATCGACACAATACGCCACGCCTAGTTGATTGGAATTGAAAATTGAGAAAATTGATTGTTTGTGTGTCATCTCTAAGGAGCATGAGAAATGATATATTTTTCATATGGTTCTAAATTGAAATTGTATCTATAACATATATTTAAAAATTTCAAAATATTCTAAATAATATTAGAAATATAAGAATAAAAAAATAGAAATAAAACAAATCCTATTTTGTAAGAAATAGGATTTTCGGGGTAAGGAATAAACAAACTATGAATAAATCTAAGCAACTTTTTCTTAAATTCAAGCAATCTTTTCGTAAATGTTTGCCCCAATCCAACCGGCGGATCAAATTGATTATAAAAACCTGAGTTTAATTAGTCAATTTATTATTAAACAGGAAAAAATATTATTTAGGTGGGTGAATAGATTGAGCTTAAAACAACAACGATTAATTACAATTGCTATAAAACAAGCGTGTATTTTATCTTCATTATCTTTTCTTAATAATGAAAAACAATTTGAAAAAGGCGAGTTGGCCGTTAGAACTACTGGTCTTAAAATAGAAAAGAAAAAAAGATAGGGTTACTCTTCAGTTGAATTCAAATTCCAATCTAAACTCAAATCAAATGTGGATTAATGTTTTGTTCAGAAACTACGGCAATCCAATTTTGATTATCGTGTTGCATAATCGGTGAAAAAGAATAAATCTTTTTTTATTGAACATGTTGCTCATTTTGATGACTTCATCATATGATTCCATTTTATCATACAAATCTCAATTCTACCTTCCGGAAGTTCAGTCTCAAAGGAATTTTTATTTTATGATCTCATTGGAAATCATATAAAAGCAATTCCTATTTAATATAGCTCTTTGTGAAAGTATTTTACGATTAAGAAGCAACTGCCTCTTATACAGATTATACACTAATCTACTATAATTATGGTATACCCTTTCTTGATTCTCATGAATTACTGCATTTATTCGACTAATCCGTAAACGACGAAAATCTATTTTCCAATCTCTATCTCGATGAGCTTAAACCAAAGCTTTTATTTTTTGTTGAATAATAGTTCGAGTAAATCTTAAATGAGCCCCTCAAAAGCTTGATGTAAATAAATGAATTTTTGTCCTATGTTTCCGAGTTATATATCCTTGTTTAATTCTGGTCATTGAATAAATGAAACTTTGATGAATAATTATTTGATTTTTTTCTTTCAGTTATTCTTTTCCCTTTACTAGTCTATTAATAATAAAAATGGATTCTTCCAATGTATAAAATAAAAGATTCCAATGGCTTTTGCTACTATATCCTTCCCAACCACGATTTTTTCTTTTTATTTATAAGGCTCTGTTTGGAAACCAGTCGCAAACCTTGGTTTGGGGTCAAAACCAGGGTTTTTCCCGTTTCCGTTGGAGAATTGTGTTTTGCGCAAAACGGAGCTCGCCAAGAAGCAGGAATCAAGTTGCTTTTCCGTTCTCCTTCTCTCTTCTTATCTGTATTTATTTTAAAGTCAAATAAAAATATACCAATAAAAATAAGAAAAAATAAAAAAATTAGAAAAATAAAATTTTCATAAAATTTTTCCTATCTATTAACCAAAATTTCCCTTCAAAATTTTAATTTTTATAGATCATGACCTATAAGAAAATGTTATATCAGATATATTATGTTATCAATTAAATAAATGTTGGTTAAATTTTAGTCCAAATAAATTAAATTAACCATGAGATAGAATTTAAACTCAATTTAGAGAAAAATTATGAGTTTTGTCAAAATCAATTTTCAAATAAATCATCCAAACATAAACACGTTAGTCCAAAACTAATTTTTATCATAACTACGTTACAAAACCAATTCTACCAAAAATCATTTTTAAGTAACTGAAATCCAAACGGGCCCTAAGTGTTTATCCTAGAAGTAAGAAATTGTATTGATACTAGATATAAAAAAAACATAGTCAATTAAATAGAAATGGATAAAGAAATAGTGGATTCTATTGTTTCTATGGTTACTTTTTGAACGGTAAGGTCTTCTCTATATATTGGAATACCTTTTCTCATTTAATTAATGATATTGTTAACTTGTATAGTTCACACTCTTTGGCTCTATTTATGAAATAGCTAGTAACAGTATTTAAATATGAAAATTAGTTGGGGAGCTAACCCTGTTAGTCCGTTCTTGCAAGAATAATAGCATAATCTTTTCATTTTTTAATTTTGAAATAGGATTTCCCCTGCTTAGTGAATAAGTATTTGCTAGCAATGGAGAATTCTTTCTCATATGAAATTGCAAATTGAGGTGATTGGATTTGCACCAACGGAAACCATAAATTTGATACATAATTGATACACAATAAAAGGATATATATTATTAATAGATTCTTTTATAAGAATCTATTAATCCGCTCTCTATGCGAGTTTGATTAAAATCTTGTATTCAGAAAATACCACCAGACATTATGCATCAAGAATCAAGCTCTTACATAGAAGATGATAAGATTAAGATTAGCTGATTGGTGTTAGCTTTCTAAACCCCTCCGGCAAGACCTGTCAACGTCATGGAAGCCTGCAAATAATTATAATGGTAGAGTACATTTTAAGTCCCAATTCTCACCAGTTAAAGCGTATAAGTGCAAATTTACACCACCATCCTAATAATGGAATTCACAGAAATGCGTTGATTGAATGCTTGAGCTTACTGGGAACAGTTCGGGTTGGGATCAGCGGGAATGGGGAGGTCCTTGACGCAAGCTTGACGGAGTAGTTCAACTCTGGAGGGAAGAAGTGGAGGTTGGAACTTGGCATCTTTAAAACAATAACACACAGCCTTTCGAGTCTCGGCCGTACTACACAATGCAGCCAATTGCATACCAGCCAGACAGCATGTGGGTGAAGGCTCGTCCGGGCCCCAACCCTCCAGAAACTGAACGCACGGCCCCATGGTGCTCACTGCCACACTGCACGGCACGCAAGGTACATTGTTTGCTTCGTGAGTTACTGTCACTCTGCTTGCGCTCCAAACCAGAGCAATGAGGATGAAACCCCATATTACTGATGAAGAAGCCATCATCGATTTGTAGATCACCTTGAGAGTCCAGAGACAGACCTGTTCTTGAGGCCATAAAACAGAGCTTTGTATTTATTAGTCATCAAGTGATTAATTGCATCCGGAAGATCTGGTGTAGATGCATTCATCACTGCCTTCTCTCTATAAACTAGCTCCATGGGTTATGGATTTATGACAAAGGATCATAAACAGTTTTTGTTTGTTCTGCTCCGGAGAAGCAAATATGGTCATAGAAAATAAATGCATTGTAATAAACGCTTGGCTCATTTTAAATGCAAATAATAATAAGAATAAAAGTGACAATCACACTTTAGCAACTTCAAAAAATAAAAATTGAAATTTTCTATATAATAATGACAAGAATTTAATCCCAAGGACTCAAGGAACACTCCTCTGGGGAAGTTGGATAGCGTTGAAAATCGGTGCAATAATCATAGACGACGAGGTTTCTGAGAACCCAAGCATAGTCCATTTTCTGGTCATCGGAGAGGTGCCAAGCACCGTATTGGTCCCACCAGTTCTGGGTCGTGGTGGAGACGCATGGAGGGTAAGGGTCTTGCCATTGGCAGGCTTCAACAGTGAAGTCCTTGTAGGATGACACAAACGGAGCAAGCTTCCAATCAGTTTTCTCGAGCCCTCCTCTTGTGGCCCAGTCGTCTGCATTCCATATGCTGGAAAATAGGTACATGGGCTTCTCTGTTGGGAAGAAATTGTTGGCTCCCCCATTGTTCTTGTACACTCTTACGGCTACTTTGTCTACAAAAAATCTGTTCCCATTTTGCTTTGTTTAGTTCTTGAATGAATTCATAGACCATATGGGCAGACAATTTCAAGCTCATGATCTGTACTTTTTAATTGGAGTATATTATGTAGACTTTTGCTTCAGTTTTTCTTTTCTTTTCTCTTTTTGTTGCCCGTGTTCAGTTGCTGAATGAATTCATTGAACATATGTGCGTAGCTGCCTGCAACTACTACACGAGAATCTTTGCTTTTTGATCGGAAATAAATTTTATTCAAAATATATAAATATTTTATATATTTTTTTAAATTTATACCAACCTCTCTAAAAGTCAAATAAATTAAACATTTAATTTTAGTTTTGTTAAAATTATACAATTTTTTCTTAAAAATAAAAATCAAAGTTTATATCTTTTCTTGAATTTTATTAAGGTTACAATGGACTTTATTTTCCATTAGTGTTTATTTTATAATTAAAACGAGGTTATTTTTTTAAAAAAAATTAAAAGTAGAAGGAGGTCTGTATAGTTTTAATAAAATTTCAGAAAATTTTATATTAATTTTAAAAATAGAAGAAAAGTATGCAATCAGAGCAAAATATGAAGGAGGTTTGTGTAATTCACTCATCTACTAAGGGAGACCTTTATAAGTTTTCTAAATAGAGATGAAAGTGTATAAGTTTAATAAAAATCCTAAAATTTTACATTAGTTCTAAAAATAAAAAAGGTACATGTAATTTTCATGGAACTTCAGAAAAAATGTATGATTTACTTTTAAAAAAAAAATAAGGGCCTATTTAATTTTTTTTAAAGTAGAAAAAGTATGTATAGTTTTCATGAATTTTTAAAAATACATATAAATTTTAAATAAATCATTAACAGTAGGACTTATTCTTAGACCCCATGAAATGTAGTATAATGTAGGAGATAATTTATGTATGGTTTGATCAAAACTGAGTAAAATTAAGGTGTGATTTACGGATTTAATTAAACACTTACACAAGCTGGTGGTAGTTCCAGAGGATGGAGTAGGTGTGGTAGTCCTCGGTGGGGTCGAACCATAGCATGTGCCTCATCTCTCTCCCCCCAATTCCTTCTTTATACACATTCGTCTGAATCAAGTATGGCTGCCCTGTTCTATTCCCCAAGAACTCAAAATCAATCTCATCTCTTTCTGGCCCTGCTCCATTCTCTGAACACATCTGCCACAACAACGAACCAACCCTCAAATTCAAACCCCAGAGAGAAAATGGAACACAATTGCAAATTTTCATGGATGCATGTCTCAATTGAAACACTCACATAGAAAGCTGTAACTACACCAGCAGAATCGCCACCTACCAACTTCATCTTCATGCTGAACCACCCAAATCTGTATCTCTGTTTTGTTTGGAACCCACATCCTATATATCAGAATCAGGCACAGGTCTTGGTTGAAAAACGAAGAAGTACAAATGTTTGATTTGATTAAGGTCGTTTGATTCTGTACCTGTGTCTTTGTCCAAGGAGAGATACCAGATCTGTCTGTCCTCGGAAGTGGTAAAGTGGTCTTTAGACCACATTATGTTGAAGTTATCTTCGAAGAATCCTTTCGGCACATCTGCTGCTTCAGATGAGAAAGAAGCAGCAGCCATGAGAGCTAGAGAGAGAACAAGTATCATGGGCGGGGAAGAATTTAGCACTGTGGGTGTGGAGGAGAAGTTGGATTCAGTGGAGGAAGCTGGAGAAAAAAGAGAGATATATGTGCGATGTTCATTAAATGATCGGAATTTTGAAAATGATTTTTGCACGTCCAGTTGGAATATTATATGCTGCTGTCTTCTGACTTTTCTTTGTTTTTGGACTGAAGCTGACTATTACTTGTTTCATTAATTATCTTTTATTACATTCAATTCAAAATATAAATTATATTTAATTAATTATAAATAAATTAATAAATTAAATTAAATTTATTAAAAAATTTTATTGTTTTTTAATATTATCCTAAATAAAAAAATTCTAGACAATTTTTTTCCTAATAAGTTAATTAAATATAAGAATAAATTAAAAAATATAATTAATACTTTTAATTTTATCTAAATAAAACTTATATTTTGAATTAAAAAAATTTTAAAAAAAATTTTATTATGAATTGAAGAAAGTACGTGTTATATGCTCAAATTTACCAATGGATAAGCACAACTTTACCCATGGCCACTTGTTATATTATATCCTTATCACCAAAATTCATGAAACTCAAATTTATGTTTAGTATATTGGAATGAATTGTTAAGAAACAAAAAGAGTGATGAAAATGAGAATTGAATGGAATAGTATTTTATGTAACAAAAGTTTTGATCCGTATCCTTTCTTTTGTATAAAAAAAAATGTTTTGACCATTACATTGTAGATAAGATATGAATGTTTTTACAATGCTATATTTGGTAAAATAGAAATATGATAGGAAAGGAATAGAAAATATATAATAATAATTGACCAAATTATTCTTAATGAGTAGGTTTCAATAAATCTTTCTTTTATATGAACAAGGGAAATTTTGACTTTACCTATTCATTCCATTTAGCTACATTATATTCTTTCATTAATTTGATGGAATAAATTATTGCAACTTTAACCCTATTTTTTTTGGATGCAAGAAAAAAGAGGGAAAAAATTACAGAAAAAACTTAGACACTTTTTTATCTAAATTTCTTTTTATTTGTTTTTTTAATTTTTTTACCCTATTTTTCTCCCATTCTAAACAGGTTTAATGAAAAGGGAATAGGAGAAGTAATCGAATTTATGCAAAACAAACATGAACAAAAAAGCCTATTATACCCGCCTTCCCTTTTCTCTCTAACTAATTCTTGCAAAGCAAACACACCTGTGTCTTGCCATCGGTTGAAAGATTTAGTTTAGTCTTGAATCTTACGTCATCATTTAACAGTGCTACCAAATGAATAACAAACGGCTGATGGATAGCCGACAAGGGCATTATGGGGATCATACAATAAAAGATATGTAAAACAAAAATGGGGAGGGAAATCCAGGCTGCAATCCAATGTCCATGAAAAAGAAGGTGGGAGAAAGATGCTTAAGGATTTCCATGTAAAAATATTACCAAATGAACAGTACAAGTACTGAATTCAGTTGATTCGAGTTGGAAATTCAGTTTATAGGAGTACTGAAATTTTAATCTGGTTCTTAAAAGGAAATATCTTCATATGGAGGTCCCTAAGTGTCTTTCTCCCAAAGAAAATGGTGGGGGATAGCCAATGCCCATATATGTAAAAGCACGTGACCCTTAGCTCATCAAAAAACAAAAAAAGCATGTGACCCTTCTGTTCAGAGTCGTCCAACTTCGATCTCATATACCCTTGTTCCTCTTGCTTCACTGTTAATGCTGGTTTTTTAACTAAAACCCTTGATCCTCTTACTTCACTGTTACTCCTGTTAGTTTTTTTTCCCTTGGTTCTTCTTTTCCCTATTTTACTGCCCAAAAACTTCCCCTTGCATTGCAATCGGGTCGTTCTAGTTTTATTAATTTTTAAAGTGCTATCATTTGATTTTAATAAGGAAAAGTTGAAGGCACCATTTGTTAATAATAAATTTGGGAAAAACGTATATTCACATATTATTTAACTTCAACTTGAATAATTTATATAATATGACTTAATTATAGGATTAATATTTGTATTTCAATAAATGAAAAAATAATACTCAGTTTTTTGCTATTTTATTATCAGATTCTTCAATAAAAAATAGCAAGTATATGATTTAATAATATTATGTCATATATTTGTGCTATTGAGAATACCAAATTTTTTTAATGAAAAAGCTTGGTTGTTTGGGTATCACCCATTACAGTCCACATTATTTGGCCATAAGAAAAAGGCATCAGATTATACTAGAAAAAAAAAACAAAAAGACACCAGTCAATAGTAACATGGATTTTGGACATGATCAACAACTTTCTTTTATGTATATAGTATTATATCAGCCCAACCTTAGGCGTCAGATTTAGGCCCTCGTCTGGAAGGGCGTGGGTTCGAATCCCAAATATTCTCAGGCCTTTCTGAAAATTGTAAATTGTAAAAGTTACTTCCTCCATCCCTTCTTAATATAAGAAATAATTGAAGGAGTTTTCATATTTCAAAATATAAAAGACACATCAAATTTATCTAGTGTATTTACTAATTTTTTTCAAAAATATCCCTATTTAAGATATTATATTTTTAATATAATTCATTTAGATTAATTATATAATGGAAGAATTATTAATATTAAATGATGATATTTTTTAAAACTACTTTATATTATTACTTTTCTTGATTTGTGTGATTTTATTTTCTATCTCTTATATTAAGGAATGGAGGGAGTATAAAATTATAAATGTAATTTTCATGCCTTTTCACAAGGCTGCCAACAACATGACCGAGATTAGTTATTCATAACTCCTTTTGGATGAAAATATAAATTATATTTTAAATGTTTATTTTGATTCAATAACTTTTAGATATTAAATATTTTTCTGGTTTATTGTTCAAATGTTAAGGGCATTAGATTAGTTTAATCATATGTCCAAGGTTCAATCCCTAGTGATGGGAATGCAGTTGCGATTAAAACACTCGGTGGATGAGCTTTGCCTCTCAAAGGGGACCCTCTCGACTCAAATCCGGATTAGTCTGAGCTTTCGACTTAGGATAACGGATGGTCTTGTTACAAAATATATATATATTTTTTCTTATTTTATTCTGATTTATAATTAAATATAGGAGAAATAATAGATTTTAAATGTAATACATTAAAAAAATATTATTGAAAAATAATATATTTTTTGATAAATTAATAGATAAAATTATTCTTCTTAATTTATGTATAATTAATTAAATAAAACTTATTTTAAATAAAAAAATCTAATTTTATGTTCCTTGTTACGTGTACTCACCTTTGCAAATGTAAGGAGATCTAACTTAAAAGTAGCATCATCATTGTCTCCACGTGGACATGGAAGGTGGGAGTATATTTATACTAATAACTAATCATTAAGGCCTTTATACTAATAACTAATCATTAAGGCGTCTTTTGTTAAATAGAATGAATTTTAATGGAATGAGAATGGAAATGAGGATGAGAATAGAGATGAGAATGAATTTTAAATATATGTTTGGTATGTTAGAAAAAATGATGGGAATAATAAAAAAATAGAAAAAAAAAGATAATAACTTAAATGTCCCTATTTTTTTTTTTTAAAACCACGTCTTCCTCCTTTCTTCTTCACTCATCGGCCACAGCAACCACCATCATCAGAAACATCTTTGACTGATAGCAACGTACTCAACATGTCATTATGCTTCTTGCTCTTAGAAACCATGTGCTCCTCAATGATGCTCGTAAGAAATGCATCAAACCTCTTGTGCACTTTCTTCATAGGCTTGTACTCGTTGCAGGTCAAGCCACTCGAAGGCCAAAATAAAATCACCGATGTTGAAAACTCCGGTCAGTACCATCACCTCTAACACCATGCTCTTGAACTCATCCGCCCTTGAACTCTTCCTCCTTTCTTCTTCACTTATCGGCCACAACAACCACCAAAGGAAAAAAAATTAAAAAAAAACCCTTCCCTGCTTCGTTCTTTCATCTCCCCACACCACCACCACCGTCCTCACCAGCTAACCTCCTTCCTCCATCTACATCTCTGAATAGACAAACAAGCTAATTTTAGAAAAGAAAAAAAAAAAAGCAAAGCAACATTTCCAGTTTCAAATCTGGAAGCAAATTTTTGCCAGGTAGAGAGCACAGTCACCGTCAACCATGGTGCCCGATGAACTGAAAAACGAATATGACGACAAGATTTGAACACATGATGATAGCATCCGAACTAGTGTGATGAACTCAAAAAGAGTTGAACGCAATTGAAGAAGTGTAGAAACAGATTTATATAAGTATAAATAAATCTCCTACAAACTCGCAGCGGAATAAATAATTATCATAAATATCTCTCGCCATAGCTATAGAAAATCTGATTGAGTAATCCTACTCAAATTAGGAATAAATCAAAGATCTGTAAACACAGAAATTAGTTAGAAGAAATTAGAGGAGATGAGGATCTTCTAACTAGAGTTTGGGCTCAGTGATGGTAGCTGGGAATTAGCCGTCACTAGTCAGGGAACTTCTATATGAGCGTAGAATGAATGATTGGTGTATCTGACGCTCTACTCAGTCTCCTATTAAATAGCCTTGCCATCATAGGTTATTTAATAGTTATCATATCTTTTATTTGAATTTCAAATTCAAATAAAGATAACACAAAATCAACTGAGTTATCTCATATATCCTAAAATTACTCAACTGACATTATCTTTATTAAAGATAATGACCACACTTAGATAAAAAATATACTTAATTAAGTAAATAAGATAAATATAATTTATATAAATTCAAATATATATTATTATTAATTAAATATATCTAACATTCTCCCACTTAGTCCGATCATAATATGTCAGTTGATATATCAAGAGATATTTAAGCAATACTACATGAATCATAGCGGTAGGTCCTCTAAATGTGAGTATTACCTTCTATGTATCACAAGTAGTATCCTTATTTTATGGGATATCTACTTTATGAATAAACCAAAATATTTATTCGGTTCCTAAATCCATGTTTATTTATCTCAACAAGAATTTATACTATATAAACATGAGATAATAAACCATAAATTGAAATTTCATTACTTTACATACCTCAATTAGACCAGTGAAAGTCTAATACCCATATGAGGCACATGATCCTTAAACTTCTTTGGATGCATTCCTTTAGTAAACAGATCAGCTAACATTTCTTTCATCCAAATGTGCTCAACGATTATTTGGCCTTCTTTAATTAAGTCTTTCAAGGCTAAGTACTTGATGTCGATGAACTTGGTTCGACTTCCACTTTTATTATTCTTAGCCATGAACACAGCAGCCGTATTATCACAAAGCACTTTAATTGGCCTAGAGATTGAGCCTACAATCTTAAGCCCAGCAATGAAATTTCTAATCCATATTCCCTGTGAGCTTGCCTCAAAACACGATATAAACTCAGCTTCCATAGTAGAGGTGACTATTAGTGTTTGTTTAGTACTTTTCCAGGATATAGCTCCCTCTGCTAACAAAAAGATATAGCCAGATGTTGATTTTCTTGTGTCAATGCATCCTGCTAAGTCTGAGTCTGAATACCCAACAACTTCTAAATTGTCGGATCTCCTGTATGTAAGCATGTATTGTTTAGTACCCTTTAGGTACCTCAAAACCTTCTCTGCAGCTTTCCAATGATTCATTCCTGGATTACTCTGGTATCTTCCTAACATGCCCACAACAAAAGCTATATCAGGTCTTGTGCAAATCTGTGCATACATCAAGCTTCCAACCGCTGAGGCATAAGGAATATTCTCCATCTCCTTCTTTTCAAAATCATTATTGGGACACTGTAACTGGCTAAATTTATCCCCTTTCACAATAGGTGCCGGAGTAGAACAATCCTTCATCTTGAATCGTTCAAGAATTTTATTGATATAAGTTTCCTGAGATAATCCCAAGATACCTTGAGATTTATTTCTATGTTGTTAGCAAGGCTGACTTCCCAAGAGGGGGGTGAATTGGGAAGTCTGAAATTTTTTCGCACAAAGTGAAGTAAGTGAAGATATCACAGTATAATGAAAACAATGCGTAAAGCAGAGTAAGGTGAAAAGTAGAGATAAGGAGAAGAGAACTCAGTGATTTATCCTGGTTCGGTCTATTCTCTTGACCTACATCCAGTCCCCAAGACACCTCTTGAGATTTATCCACTATACAGCAAGAATTTCAGTGGGCTTCTTGCTAAAGCCACAGTACATGAGTGTGCTCTGTTTCTGAGCTCTCTCAAACTCTCCAAGCACTTTCACTATGTGCTTCTCAATCCCCTTATGAATACCCCTCACAAGTAAGTCTATCTTCCAGATGAAGAGTAGATTGATTACAATGAAATAACTCTCTTGAAAAGAGTAGATATGAAAGTTTAAGTACAAGTATAGAAGTTGAGAGGGTAAAAGCTTTTGAGAAAAGATTCAGCAGAAATTTGGTATATACAAGTTTGATTTGTTACCCACAACTTCAAATGATGTTGTATTTATAGATTTAGGTCTCAAATATCCGTTAGAGACTAAATCTATCCGTTGGGGAAGTTATCCAACGGTTATTCTGAAAAACTATCCGTTTACCAACCGCATTTAATGTTTCTGACATACTGAAATTCAAATTTTGGTTGGTCAACAGACGAATTTTGAAGGAACCGAAGATTAAAGCTTCCAACATTACAGCACGAAGTTCGTCTGTTCATGAAGTGAAATTCGAATTTTGAAACTTACAAAACATTTTCACAATGTGACATACGAATTTTCAAGAAGAAAGTTTTTCGGTTAAGTGTGAACAGTGTTTTTAATTTTCTACAGTGCCCTCGAAATTCGAATTTTGGAAGCCCAAAATTTGTCTGTTCCCAGTACGTGAAAAGGAGACATAGTAGTTCATTTTCTTCGAAATTCAAATGTTGAAGAGTAAAGTTCGTCTATCAGAGAGACTCTTTTCAGACTAACTTCATCATTCGAATGTTGCAAGTTCACATCATTCGTATGTCAATGTTTCATTTCAACAGACTCAAGAACTTAGCATCTGAAATTCGAATTTTAATGTTCAAAGTTCGTCTGTCAAAGAGCAGTTTTGAAACTTAAATCATTCTTGATCTCAGATGAATTTTAACATAGTTTCAGACGAATTTCTTCTATTTTCTCAATTTTTGTTTTGTTCAAAATTCGAATTTTGAAGACTCAAAGTTCGTCTGTTGCAAAGAAGCATCTATCAGACTTATATGAAAATTCGAATGTTGGAAGTTTAAAATTCGTCTGTCGGAGAGCATTTATCAAACTCAATTTCATTTTGATTTCAGATGCACTTTATCATAGTTTCAGACGAATTTCTTTGGTTTTTACAAACTTCATTTTACTTGAAATTCGACTTTTGAAAGTGTGAAGTTCGTCTGTTACCAAAAGGCCTCTTTCAGACTAGATGAAAATTCGAATTTTGAACAACGAAAATTCATCTGACAGAGAGCCATTTCTTCAGACTTATTCAGTTTTAGCTCAAAATTCGAATTTCCAAAGGCAAAGTTCGAATTTCCAACTTCACAGATTAGTTTAAACTTTCAACCTTCGTCTGTTTGTGGGTGTTTTTTAAATATTTAAAGATCTAACATAAAATCAAAGTTTGAAAACATCTTTTCTTCAAATCAAAATCTTTTCCCCAATCATAACAAAAACTAAGATTCTACAAGAGATCTAATTGCAAATACTCAGAAAATCTTCACTTTAGACAGCTTTGATCTCCTTTGATATCTTCAATCCAAGCTTTTGAAATGTTGGTTTGGAATCATCAAAACTCTTGTTTCAACATATGTATCCTAATGCCAATGACATAGGATGCCTTACCCATATCCTTCATTTCAAAATTCTTGGACAGAAATTGTTTCACCTCATACAGCAACCCCAAATCTTTAGTGGCAAGCAGTTTGTCATCCACATATAAGATCAAGAATATGATCTTACTCCCACTGACCTTGTGATATATACATTGATCCATGAAGTTCTCAACAAAACCAAAAGATGTGATTACCTCATGGAATTTTAAATACCACTGTCGTGAAGCTTGTTTGAGACCATATATTGACTTCTTCAACCTGCAAACTTTATGTTCATGTCCTTTAGAAATGAATCCCTCAGGCTGTTTCATATAGACATCTTCCTCAAGACCCCCATTGAGGAATGCAGTCTTTACATCCATCTGATGTAACTCTAAATCAAAGTAAGCTATCAATGCCATGATGATACGGAAAGAATCTTTCTTGGACACAGGTGAGAAAGTCTCCCTGTAATCAATTTCCTCCTTTTGAGTGAATCCCTTGGCAACCAACCTTGCCTTGTAGCGCTCTATGTTACCTTGTGAGTCCCTTTTGGTCTTAAAGACCCATTTACAGCCAATGGCCTTAGACTCACTAGGTAACTCTATGAGTTCCGAAACTTTATTGTTTGCCATGGATTGCATTTCATCAGTCATAGCATCATACCATAATTTAGAGTTTGCATCCTGCATAGCCTGAGTAAATATGAGTGGATCATCTTCAACACTTATATCATAGTCAGATTCAGTAAGGTACACCACATAGTCACTAGGAAGTGCTGACTTTCTTTCAATAGTTGATCTCCTCACCTCCACTTGTTGAGTGGGTTGAGTTTGTTCTTCAGGAATATTCTCTATCACTTCTTGTGGTTGTTCTTCATGAGTGATAGGTTCATTATTTTGTTCCTGATTTCCAACATTATCAACTTGAGTTTCAGGAACTGCATCACTTTCCATATTCACTCCAACAGGATAAGTGTTATATATTAGTGATGTTCCTTTATGATTGGTGGTTTCTTGAATGTGATCCTCTTCAGTGACTAAGTCACATACTTGATCACTCCCCCTGATCACATCATTCTCAAGAAACTTAGCATTCCTAGATTCCACAAATCTCATTGAATATGAAGGACAATAAAATCTATAGCCCTTGGACTTTTCCGCATAGCCTATGAAATAGGTACTAATGGTCCTAGGATCCAATTTCCTTTCTTGAGGGCTATACACTCTTACTTCCGCAGGACAGCCCCATACACGTATATGATTCAAACTGGGTTTCCAACCTTTCTAGATTTCAAAAGGAGTTTTGGGAACTGCCTTTGATGGAACCCTGTTTAAAATATATACTGCTGTCTTAAATGCATCTCTCCATAATGAAAATGGAAGCTTGGAGTTACTTATCATACTCCTCACCATGTCTAATAGCGTCCTGTTCCTTCTTTCAGCTACACCATTCATATCAGGTGAGCCAGACATGGTGTATTGAGCTACTATCCCATGCTCTTGAAGAAACTCAGCAAATAGACCAGGTGCTTGTCCATCATCAGTGTACCTTCCATAATATTCACCTCCTCTATCAGATCTAACAATTTTAATTTGCTTAATGGTTTGTTTCTCTACTTCCGCCTTATATTCCTTAAAAGCATTTAATGCCTCACTTTTATTATAAAGCAAGTAGATATACATATACCCTGAATAATCATCTATAAAGGAGATAAAATATTTTTGACCATGAGAAGATAAATCAGGGCAACAAATATCTGTGTGAATAATCTCTAAAATTTCAGAACTTCTCTTAGCCCCTTTATGTGACTTGTTGGTCTGCTTACCCTTAATGCAGTCCACACATGGATCAATTTCTTTATAGTCTAAAGATGGGAGGATCCCATCTTTAGTTAACCTTTTGATCCTCTCTATGGAGATATGTCCCAATCTCCTATGTCACAAGCTAAGAGAATTCTCATTCATGACACTTCGCTTAATACCATGCGTAACAACATGAGATTGAGGTAAATTAGTATGTAATTTGAATAGACCATTACATAAAGAAATATCCGCAAAAGGTAAAGAGTCTTTATTCAATCTCATCAAATTTGAAGAAAGAAACAATTCAAATCCCAAAGGAACTAATTTGTAAATTGAAACTAAATTTTTAGAAAAATCTAGAATATAAAAGCAACTTTCTAAATCTAAAATTGATTTATTTGATAAAATGATCCTGCATGTTCCAACTGCTTCCACATTGGCCTTCATCCCATTGCCCCAGTAAACATTTTCCTCATTGGGATGTGGGCGCCTGCTGTTGAGAAACCCCTACATGGTATTAGCAATGTGAATTGTAGTTCCACAATCAATCCACCAAGTGTCATAATTAATACTAACTAAATGAGATTCATAAACCACACAAGAAATATAAATTCCATTACATATACCCTTCTTGGCGAGCCATGCCTTCCTCTTAGGACATTCATTCCGCATATGTCCTTTCTTCCTACAGAAGAAGCAAGTGGCCTTATCTTTATTCTCAGCAGAAGCCGGAGGAATGCACTTATTCCTTTTGTCTTTCTTGTTCTTCCTCCTAGAATTGGAGCTTTCTGCCAAATGCACTTCCTTAGGTGCATCTCTTCCACTCCTCATCAGTCTAGCCTCTTCTTGAACACACATGGCCAACAATTCATCTATTGACCATTATTCCTTATGTGTGTTGTAAGAGACATAGAAAGCTTCATACTGATGAGGAAGCAAACTTAAAATGAGCTGCACAAGGAATTGCTCAGGAGGCTCCATTTTAAAACGCCTCAGCTGTGATGCCAATTCTCTCATTTTCATAATGTGTTCTCGGACACCACCCACACCTGCAAGTTTCATATCAACAAGTTCTCTCATAATAGCCCCTCTTAGTTGTTTATCTGCAGGGGTATACTGCTTGTCAATAGCCTATAAGTATTCTTTGGCTGTTCGGCAATCTGGAATAGAACCTCGAATGCTTCTTTTAATACGCGCCTTAATCAACATTAAGGCAAGGCGGTTGGATCGATCCTAATGATCATATGCGGTTTGCGCATCCATATCGCCTTCTCTGGGCACTTGAGGTTCTTTAATCCTCAAGGCATAATCTAGTTCCGTATAGCCAAGATGAAGGAGAATATCTTCCTTCCACTCAGCATGATTTGTGCTATCAAGAGTGATCTTATCGCCAACTTCAGATAGTATGTGAGATGAAGGAGCTGCAAGAAAATAATTATTAAACACACTTACAGTAATAATTTTGAGACAATCAATCATCACCTTAACAATTATGTATGTTTACCAATGTAACACATACTTACATAAATATCGTATCACTAATTTCTACCTGTGGGCAAAGACATTAGCATAGCTTATATTTATGTCTAATAAGTGACGAAACTAGAATGCATTTATGCTTCCTAATACCTGTGGGCTACTTAGAAAACACAAGGCCATATCTATTTCATCCTAACAAAATATGCAATTATAATTATCTACCTGTGGGTAAAGATGAATTAGAATCACACATTTTATTAGAATTTGATATTCTATGTCCATATGTGATTTATGTTATACATGCAACTTTACAAGGATGCTGTGGCTACTCCTTAAAACAAAAGCATGCTAATCACAAATATCACAAAATTTATGTGCAATTAAAATCATGTATATGCACAACATCATGAGAATTTAAATAACTAATTTAATCAACTAAATAATTATGTGATTAAATAATTAAATAAATTCTCCCACTCTCTTATTTATTAAAAAAATTGCATAGAAAATAATGCAAGCAGAAATTATTTCCAGAAAAATAAAATGAGAATTTCCCAAAACGCGGGCCCAGAAAACAAGCCCAATATTGTGCAGAAAAATAAAAACAGAAAAATAAAATAAACCCAAAAACTATTGCCCAAAACGTAGGCCCAGAAAACAAGCCCAATAATAAAACAGATCCAAAACTAGTATGGCCCAGAAAACAGAAGCCAAAAAAAAAATTGAAACAAGATAAAACAAAACTGGAAACAGGCCCATAAAACAGAAACCAAAAAATTGAAACAAGATAAAACAAAACTGGAAACAGGCCCAGAAAACAGAAGCTTATTCCCTCTGAATTAATGAAAACGTTAAGCATCAAAACGGAATTACTTTATTACTATCGGCAATCAAAAAAAAAAATTTTTATATGGAGAAAAGAAAAAAAAAATCCTAGGCCGCACAAAAAAATGATAACCCAAGGAAGCAAATTCATCTGTAATAGTAGCGTACGAACATATGAAAAGGAAGAATGCAAGCATAGAGAGGTAATATAAATCAGTAGCTCTGATGCCACATGTAGAAACAGATTTATATAAGTATAAATAAATCTCCTACAAACTCGCAGCGAAATAAATAATTATCATAAATACCTCTCGCCATAGCTATAGAAAATCTGATTGAGTAATCCTACTCAAATTAGGAATAAATCAAAGATCTGTAAACATAGAAATTAGTTAGAAGAAATTAGATGAGATGAGGATCTTCTAACTAGTGTTTGGGCTCAGTGATGGTAGCTGGGAATTAGCCGTCACTAGTCAGGGAACCTCTATATGAGCGTAGAATGAATGATTGGTGTATCTGACGCTCTACGCAGCCTCCTATTAAATAGCCTTACCATCATAGGTTATTTAATAGTTACCATATCTTTTATTTGAATTTCAAATTCAAATAAAGATAACACAAAATCAACTGAGTTATCCCATATTTCCTAAAATCACTCAACTGACATTATCTTTATTAAAGATAAGGATCACACTTAGATAAAAAAAATATTTAATTAAGTAAATAAGATAAATATAATTTATATAAATTTAAATATATATTATTATTAATTAAATATATCTAACAAGAAGATCATAGAACATCCAACATTAATAACAAGATTCAAATGGTGGGTGGAGAGCACGATTGCCGTCCACCATGGAGCACAATCGCCGTCAACCATGGAGCACAGTCATTGTCGATCACGCAACACGATTAGAAGTTTTAACAAGTTTCACTATTGAATAACCAAGATCGAAGATGAAGGGAGAGACAGACTCGCAATCGCAACTATTTGAGGTAGTCAATGTTCCTATTGTCGTAGTCGTTGCCGTCATCATCATCGCGGTCACTGAGAAGGGTACATCGTGGAAGATAGTGGGTCACCAAGGAAGACGATGTGTGCATCATGAAAGAGAGGGGCTACTATACAAATTTGGGTGAAGGACAATTTTGATTCCCATGCCCAGATTAGCATTCCTAAGCTTCATAGTGGGTTTGCTGATTTTTATAAACAAGGGAATCAGCCATTACATTGGAATATGATTATTGCACACCAAACATAAGGAATGGTGGTTTGCCTCACCCATGCTGATTTTCATAAACAAGGGAATTAGCCATTACATTGGAATATGATTATTGCACACCAAACATAAGGAATGGTGGTTTGCCTCACCCATTCTTATTCCCATTCCCATTCTCATTCCCATTCCCAAATGGCGATTCATGCATACCAAACAATGCCTAGAAGGACAATTATTGACACAAATATCTCACACTATGTTCAAGTATATTCCCAAACTCATATATACATATAATAGTACTGCATACAACGTGGCTCTCCTTGTTTCCTTTTCCTTTTTCCTTCATTATCTTCTCTTTTAAGCCAGTGTTCCCCACTACTCCCTGATGATCTTGTCAGTTTCTGGGGAAAAAGCAGATCCTGACTTATCAGTATCTTGAAATGATCTCAATCATATTTCCGATCCGTTCGAAGTCTATCTCTGCCACTCAAAATGCATACACTTTATAGATTTTTCGTTCAGATATTTCACCCAGCTCTGCTTATAAACCCATCCTGCTTCACTTTTCAATCTCAACTCTCAACCTTCCTCTTTCATAGCAGGTAACACCCTCAAAGCATCGAACTTTTTCATGGCAGCCATGGCCACTGTAACCCTCAGCTCCTCTCTCTATTCAAACCCCAAATCTTCTTTCACTACTTCCTCCTTCCATGGCACCCCCATTCATTCTTCTCGCTTCACACCCATCAAATCCACCTCCTCCTCCTCCACTATCTCCATGTCCCTTACCTCACCCCCTTACGATCTCCAATCCTTCAAGTTCCAACCCATCAAAGAATCCATCGTCTCCCGCGAAATGACCCGCCGATACATGACCGACATGATCACCTACGCCGACACCGACGTCATCATCACTGGTGCTGGCGCCGCCGGCCTCTCCTGCGCCTAAGAGCTCAGCAAGAACCCGTCCGTCCGCGTCGCGATCATCGAACAATCCGTCAGCCCCGGTGGTGGCGCGTGGCTCGGTGGTCAGCTCTTCTCCGCTATGGTGGTCCGTAAGCCGGCCCACCGGTTCCTCGACGAGCTGGGCGTCGAGTACGACGAGCAAGAGGACTACGTCGTGATCAAGCACGCCGCTCTGTTCACTTCCACCATCATGAGCAAGCTTCTTTGTCGGCCGAACGTGAAGCTGTTCAACGCCGTGGCGGCGGAGGATCTGATTGTGAAAGAAGACAGGGTAGCTGGGGTTGTGACGAATTGGGCGTTGGTTTCGATGAACCATGACACACAATCGTGTATGGATCTGAATGTCATGGAGGCGAAGGTTGTAGTTAGCTCTTGTGGGCACGATGGGCCGTTTGGAGCCACTGGGGTAAAGAGGTTGAAGAGTATTGGGATGATCGAGAGCGTTCCTGGGATGAAGGCTCTGGATATGAACACTGCAGAAGATGCGATTGTGAGGCTGACGAGGGAGATTGTGCCTGGCATGATCGTCACTGGCATGGAAGTTGCAGAAATTGATGGAGCCCCAAGAATGGTACGCAATCTTCTTGCCTGATTAATTAGATATACATCTCACTCATGCATTTCAAGTGTTTGATTATATTCCTCTGAGAAATATCATAAAAGGTCAGCTAAGCCTAAAAGTTCAAGTTTAATACAACAGAGTGAAAGTAGGAGTAGCTTCATGATAGGGATTCTTCAAGTTTGAATGTCCCACTGTTTTTCACGAGATAGTACACAGATTTAATATTTGAGATGATCTACATAATGGGATATTAAGTTTATAATGTTTGGGTGATTAATGCATGCAGGGTCCTACATTTGGGGCGATGATGATATCAGGGCAGAAGGCAGCGCACTTGGCCTTGAATTCATTGGGGAAGAACAATGCCATTGATGGAATTGCAAGCGAACAACCTGAGCTAATTTTTGCTTCAGCAGACACTGAAGAGATTGTTGATGCTTAAAATATATTTATTTGTGTGGGTATAAATAAATAAATATATATATATATATATATAGAAAGTTGGAAGTTTTTGTTTTTTGGTTAGCCCTCCTGTGGTGTGGTTTGAATTTTTGAGTGTGTTTGAATTTGGTCATGTATAAGTAATAATAAAAATAAGTGTTTATTCATAAGTAATTATGAGAATAAGTGATTATGTCAACATTAATTTATGTTTGAATATTTTTACTCCATAAGTGATTTTGAGAAAAGAAATATGTTTGGATATTAATGTTTAAGTGATTATTGGGTGGATAATGAGAAGAAAAAATAAAATATTACCTCCGCTCTTATGTATAGGATCTTTTGCCCTAATCCTAAATATAAGATTCTTTACAATATACAGGGTAGTATTTATTATATATTTTCAGAAAAATGTCTCTATTTAATATATCCAAAGAGAAAGAGAGAAAGATTAAATAAGGGTAATTTTAGAAAAATGTTGGGATTTTCAGAGAAATTGAGGTAGTTAATTAGTTTTAATTTCAATTTTTAATCGATTCGGTTAAAAGAGTCTTATATTAAGGAGTAGAGGGAGTAAGTGATTATAAAAGGATAAGTGATTATCATAAATAACTTCTACCTACTTATCAAAATAATTACTTAAAATTTCATAAATAATTATACAATTATGATGTGTGTTTAGATACTCTCACTCATAATCAATTATATTCTCCCATAATCACTTATGGGACTATCATGCACTAAGGAAGTGCCACTATGAACATTTTCAATTTTTAATCACATATCTCTCGTAAAAGGATTAACCATTGCGCCATATTTGTGGGTTTAATTCTTTCAATAATTTCACATCCCTCGAAATTATTCAAGATAAATATTTAATGTCTTTATTCAAAAATCATAAATAATGTCCAGATAAAATTTTTAAGTGCTTATTCTTTAAGTGTTAATTAAACTATGAAATTAAAGTCTTAAAAAAATGTAATAGTACATGAGCTATAAAAATAATGTTTTCAATTCCCAAGATTCAATTTGAATTAGATAAAACTCAATGTAATTTTCAAATGTAGTGTGGTTTTGTACTCAAAGAAGATTTTTAATCGTCATTTTTTGTTCAAAATAATAATATATACTCAGAAACTTATGTCTCTCTTTTATGATAATACTATGTTGTTATTTTTTAATTCGAAATATTAACAAAATTATTATGAATATAAAATATAAAATTTATAACAATTTATATTATTTCTAAGCTAGCTCATTTCCTTGGTCCAAAAAAAATCCCTTAAATTTCATGTATGTAATGCACAAAATATCTACCTAGCTTATATTTAAAAAGTAAATATTTTTTGCCAACGATGGAACATAAAAAATTAAAGTGTCCAATAACATACTTTAAGTTACATGAAATTAAATTATTTTGAATCAGATTATGAAAAAATAAATTATAATTTATATTTTCACCTAAATATATAAATTTTCAAAATTCAAAACAAGTTTTGGTGCAGAAAAATTAAAATAAAATAATTATATATTCATGTCTTAAAATAGAAGTATATCATATAAATTAATCAAGACTGCAATAATTAGAACTAGCGAAAGAAATTGGATGTTCTTTTAAAACTATTTAAGCTATTAAAAAATATTAATTAACAGTACTTACATGGCTTCTAAGGTAATTTCCGTTTTTTTTTTTTTCCGTAATACATGAAGATGAGGTTAAGTGGTCAGCAGACCCAAGTTTTTTTTTTTGGCCTTCAAAGTGAAGAGCTCAAATTTTTCATGAGCTGTCCATCGTGGAAGATAATTGGTCAGTGCAACACAGTACGCATACGTGGCAGTAATTCATTGGAATTCAGCCAAGGCACCGTGAAGCGAATTTGTCGAAGTCTTTCTCCGTTGTCTTCACTTACCCTCTCTCTCCACCATCGAAAGTCTAAACCCTTCACCGTTCGTCTCTGTGTCCCTCTCTCTCTCTCTCTCTCTCTCTCTCTCTCTCTCTCTGTGAAACCCCAAAATAGCAGACAGCCATGAGTACCATTACCAAACCTGCATTTCTCTTGCTATCCATCGTCCTCGTGTCCCTCATTTCCCTCACTCTCTCATTGGAATCCGGCGACGACCGAGTCAGCGAGCTTCTCACGCTTCAATCTAGATCCCAATCTGGTCTAATCCACCTCAACGACCAATCTATCTCTCGATACATTGCCTCAGTCAAAACCCCAAGACCCTATTGGATTGTCGTCTTCTTTGACGCCTTACAACTCCACGAGAAACCAGAGCTTCGCCTCAAGGAGCTTCGCAGTGAATTCGCACTGATCGCTTCCTCCTACATCGCCAACAACCGAGACCCATCGTCCCCGTCTCACGGGAAATTGTTCTTCTGTGACATTGAATTCAAAGAATCGCAGTCCAGTTTCGCTCTCTTCGGCGTCAATGCCTTACCTCACATCCGCCTTATTGCGCCTCATCAAGGCCCCAAAGAGTCAGATCAGATGGACCAGGGAGATTTCTCCAGGCTCGCTGAGTCCATGGCCGAATTTCTCGAATCAAAGACGAAGCTCGTCGTGGGTCCGATCCATCGGCCTCCTTTATTCTCGAAGGGCCAATTGATTCTGATCGCAGTTGGGTTTCTGATTACTTTGCCCTTTATAGTGAAGAGGATCCTGGCGGGTCAGACTATGCTCCATGACCAGAAGTTTTGGTTACTGGGTGCTGTGTTTGTATACTTCTTCAGCGTTTCGGGTGCGATGCATAACATCATAAGGAAGATGCCGATGTTTCTGGTGGACCGCAATGATCCGTCGAAGCTTATATTCTTTTATCAGGGATCGGGAATGCAGCTTGGAGCAGAGGGTTTTGCCGTGGGATTCTTGTACACCATTGTGGGTTTGTTAATGGCATTTATATCACATGTTCTTGTGAAGGTGAAGAATGTTAATGTGCAAAGGGTGTTTATGATTTTTGCACTATTAGTTTCTTTCTGGTCTGTGAAGAAGGTTGTCTTCTTGGATAACTGGAAGACAGGTTATGGTATCCACGGATATTGGCCTTCAAGTTGGTAATCGTATTAGGGAGGTTTCAATTTCTTTTGTTTCCCGTTGAGGTTGATTATAAACCTCAGGATGCTTAATTACTACTTTGTCGGGGGAAAGTTTACCTGAAGTTGAAGTATTTAGAAATTTTAATCTCTGCATACGTTTTTATTATAATCTGTATACGTTTTGTATGGACTTGGTAGTGATAGACAACACTTCATATCAATTTCTGTTCTAATTGGTTAGCCTTTGCAACTGCAAGTTTATGAGTAATAATCTGATTCTATATTTATGTCTACCTGATTTTTTGTTGTTTTTGCAATGGGACTATCTTTTTAAAATGATCATGTTAAATTCCCATGCTTTTGACTCACATAGATTAATATTTAGGAGCTTGAGTTATCTATATAAATTCAGATGAAGGCTATATGAATTTTTGTTGATAGGCAAGCTTTGCAGAAAATTAGGCTATTTATTTTGGCAATGAACTTCTGTTAAGTGAATAGAAAATTCGACCCTGGGAATAAAGAAATTGAGAGTTTATTGGTTATACTGATGAGTGAATAGTAAGTGGTTTTCACTCTCATCATCTTCTGAAGGGGTTATATGAACTGAAATTAGGCCTTTCATTTGTTGTGTACTTTGATTCATTAATAAAACACCAGGGTGGCTGTAAAAAATATGAAGTCTACAACTAGGTAGACTCAAGATGTTAAGAACAAACTGGCATTGAAACTACGAGATTATCTGACTGAGCAGCTCTGAGAAACAAAACTGCCAAAAAAACTGGTGGGCAATGAAATCCCATTCAAATTTAGCAGAGTAATAAATAGGATAACTGCAAATGAAGCTGAAGAAGCTGATAGAATGCACATAGCCTTTTACAGCAGCCTTTGAAGCATATTTTGTATTAAGACTTACCAAATCTGAGCCTAGCTTAGCTGATAACAGTAATAGGAGAAAAATCAATGTAACTTATAGTTGATTCAACTTTGTCCTGAAAGTCTGGAGCTGAGAAGTAGGCTTAAAGCCTCTTGATTTCAGTGGTGGTGAATCCTGAATAGGATTCTTTTACCTGCAAGTGTTTAGCTTCTGTGTGTACATGTGTGTGTATGTATCATACTATCATGGAGGAAATTGATAATTATTTACTCTTTTTTTCATTCCTTTGATTTCTAGGTTATTTTGTCACTTTTTCCCTGCAAGTTTAGTTCAATACCGATATGATGTTGAATTACTGTTTATTAAGTAGTCTCTGCTCAACAATTCACTATGAAGCTGCCGAATAGCATGCTTACCAGTATGCCACTATCAACCCCTTGTGCCATGCTGTCCTGTTTTCAAAGTGGCATTCTGGTTTCGTTTTGTAGGGAATAGTAGTCACGAAAGAAATATATTCCTCTAGTTTGATGGGTTGAAAGATCCCTTACTAATGCAAGAGCCAACGTTTCAATGCTCCCCAAACACACCCTTAGTTCAGCCCTGGGTTGATGCAAAATGGATCTTGTTTTCGTAAAATGCAATTTTTTCCTCATCTTTCAAGCCCTTAGCAACTTTGCCCCTTACAGCCTATTTGATTTATTCACAGTAGGGGGTGGGTGAAGTGATGGGGATTACATTGTCCAAGTTAAAGCTGTATGGTTACATAGAGGTTGATTACCTAGGTAATGTAGATCACCTCAATTAAGGTGATTATCTTTACTCTCATTTTCCTATGTGATTAGCATCACCTCACCTTACAGCCCATTTTTCCGAATTTATCCTTGTCCTCCCCCTTCATCTTTGTCGGTTCTCCCACTCCCACAATGATGCCTGCCCAACAATGACGGCGACCCCCATCGGCACTTCCCTTATTCTTCCAACAGCAAACCCCTATCCTCACTTGAGCTTGTTTGTCGCCGTTTGAGCTTGTCCTCATCCTTAACCTCATCTAGGTTTGTTGTCCATCCTCACTTGGGTTCGTGCTCATTCGAGTTCGAGTCTCTGCCTACAAATCTTGTTGTTCAGCCCTTGTCCTTCATCATTCGGGTTTATCCTCATCTAAATCTGCAAATCTGTCGCCGATAAGGAGCTTGCTTCTTCAAATCTCACTGGCTTTTAAAGAAGATGAAGTTGGAGGTTGAAAGTTGGAGTTTGGTGATGCCATGGGGAAGAAATTGACAAGGGAGGGAGGTTTTTCTTTTTCTTTTTGTTAATCAAAGGCAAAAGAGTACTTTTACATTTATATGTATTTTTTTTTATTTAAGATATAAACATCTTCCCATATATCTAAATATCATATTGTATAAACTTCTATGTAATCATTATTTTCTCATACACTTTACATTACATCACTTAACCCCCGGTAATTAAACCAAACAAGTCATTAGTTTCAACCTGTTTGTGTGCTTTTATTAGCAAAGTCGTCTGTGTGCTTTTATTAGCAAAGTCGTCAGGCACCAACTAATGAATTCCTGGCATGCTTTTTTTTTTTAACAAATTTTAGGATAGTTTGATTTCAAAAGCTCACTAAATTCATGATAAGCCTAATAGCTCTAAGAACATTTATAAATTATCTACCAATGTAATTTGTTTTTTCACATTAGCATTGTAATTCGAATTCATGTCCATACAAAGTACAAATCGAATACTTACTGATTAAATCAATAACAATATTCGTTGGTAAAAATGTTGTATTAAGGATGAAAGAACAGGTTGAAACAACAGGGAAGGCATTTCTGCATCCTAAATACTTATGAGATATTGTGGTGGTGGTTAGGTAGTTAACACAATTTTATTGTACTGCACACAAAATTAGCTTTTGTGCTGTCTTTCCCATCTCATTCTAACGCTAAGAAAAAACCTAGCTCTCTCCTCTCTTGAGAGGTGTAGTGCATTTGCTGTAGGCGTGAAGATTAGATTCCAACTTGGTGATCCAGCCTCACTGTGTTTGTCACGCCCGTCTAGAGTATATGAGGAGCAAGCATGGAGCTCCAAGTAAATCTTCCTAGACCTATTTTCTACAAAGATAATGTTGAGATTTTTTTGTTATCTTCTCTGCTTACTGCTTCTTAAGACACAGGAGAAAAAGTGCAGAGTTGAAATTAATTTGCACAAGTAGTAGTAATAATAATGCTTGAAAAAGCCACACTTACAAAACGTCGTGCATGAAGCAAACATCTATATGCTCGGGCAAATCATTGTTTTATTCAATTACTAATTGTTAATTTAATAAAAACTGTTTTTTTTTAGTTTTTGGTAAAGTATTTGAATAAAAACTTTTTATAATTAAAATGGGAACACAACTGTGGATGGTGATGAATTCAAAGCCCCAAGACCTGGGAAGCCGATTCCGTGTGTTGGGGATAAATTCACACACGGTGTCCGTGGATTTTTGTGAGGAGGCTGGCTATTTTTTTTTTAAATTTAAAGAAAAAAAGGGAAAGGAGTAGTGATTTCAGTTTAACCGCGCATTCCGTGAGTGGATTCCAAGACCTAGGGTTCCCAAACACAACATGCCCAAAGAAGCATTAAGCAATAGCAATATAGCACTTCGCTTCAGCGTCAACAAATCCATCAGAAATCACTGCTGCATCGCCTTCCAAGACACCCTTTATGCCCACACCAACCACCAGTTTTACCATGACTCCTCATCAATGGCGTTGTTGGATTTCATGTCGTTTGATTTCAGTTTGCAAATTTAAATGAGAATAACATGAAGTTTAGATTAAAGTAAAATTGTTATAATATGATTTATATTTAGATACTTTTATTAAAAAAATTAAGTTTAACAAATTGAAATCTATTTAAATAATAAAAATTAAAAACACTTTTAGATATATAATTACTGAAAAAGATATAAGTTTTATAATATAATATTATATAACTAATTGAATTATATATGCTTTATAATATAAATAATTTTAATCATTAGAAATAATTATAAGTAAAATACTTCAATTATAAAATGTTAATAAACAAAAGTAGTAATGTAAAAAATACACTGAATTAATTGTAATTGCTAACATTAATATTCATATGTATTTTGGAATAGGCAGGCACAAATCAAGTAATACTATCATAGATCTAAAAACACAGTCACAAATCAAGGATGACAACGCATTGGAGTGAGCCATAGAGGTGCCAACGATGTGTGTCTGAGAATAGACGCCTAGGACCGCCATTGAAGGAATAGAGGAGATAGGTTGAGAACATCCTACCACTCATCGTGGAGAGAAAGAGAGGAGACAAGAGAGGCTAAGAATAACTGATGTCAACAGCAGAGACACACACATGGGGGACGCCGACGATCACAATGAGGGTATGGTTTCTATAGACTCTAAAGAGAAGAGGAAAATTGCAATGAAGGGGAAGGTCAGAATGAGAAGAGTAAAATAGCAAGGAGAGGTATAAAGGCATTGTTAGTATAATAATTTGGGATATGACAGACCTACCTCTGGTCAAAAAACAAAAACAAAGAAAAAAGCCAAACTTCATTTTTCATCACGGAAGAGTAAGGTGAAGGGTCCATTTTGAAAACGTATGTTAGAGGGTAAAATTAAGTGCATATTTGGTTCCCTTTTACAAAAAGAAATCATGGTTTTTTTAAAGATGTGTTTGGCCAAATACAAGATAAACACAAACTGACTTTTTGAAAAATAAAAAATAGGTTAAACTGTGGTTTTGGAAAAGGAGGAAAAAAATTACTTTTCCTTTAATAAAACGTGAGTTTTGGAAAAGGAGAAATAAATTTACTTTAAGTTTGTGGAATGATGTTTTAAATAGTGCCAAGCATCAGATTAACCAAAATGATGTTTCTAAACCGAAGTTTGCCATTACAAACAATTTTCCAAACTTGTTGGAAACTCCACCGACATTTTCCAAAAGTGCAAGCTTGTGGCCTAAAAGCCCACGAAGAACCATAACAACATGGTCAAGGCCCAAGGACGCACAGACCCAAATCGAGCGACAGCCTCTTCCATCCCGCAATGTAACATCATTCCAAGCTCAGATCTCAGGCCCATCGTGGGCCTAGTCAAAACCTATCTGGGCTGTCCATCGAAGTGGCATTCTAGAACTGTTTGTGATACAATCGTATTCAGACAGTCACACTGACCCATCACGGCGGACCCATGGGATGGAGATTTTGCATTGACATAGCACTGTATTATGGAGAGTACATGAACAGAGGACCTGGCGCTAGAACTAGGAAGAGAGTGAAGTGGGCTGGTTATCACGTGATCACACGTGCAGCCTAGAAAATGATTTTTTTTTTGTTTTGGTGAGTAGGAAATGAAATAACAGTGGCTCGGCTGATTCAAAGAGGGTCCTGGCTCAAGAATCCTGGGTGTGGCCTTTAGTGGTGATGGCATTTAGCTGTTGATGGGCTTGGGCTTGGACTTGAACAGCCCGTCATAACTTGGCTTCTCTTTTTTCTCATCTGCTCTGCATTGCGAAGATCTTATATTATATTTAGGGTTCTGTTTCCTTGTAACAAACAACTGGAATACTAAAACGTGCCTCCAACCAAAATGTGGGATATGCCAACAAAGCAAAAGAATATGAGCACAATGAAGGAGGGTGATTGCGGCATATACATGTACGCGAGCCTGCCAAATGTTCCATAATATATAATTCCGCGATTTCCTGAGTCAGATGAACAAGAAGAATCATGGGGACGATTAGGCTTCATTGCACTGAAAAATGTCAACAAATATATCATCATAATTATTTGGCTTTCACAGAAATCACAAGTAATTTAAACAAATGATTTTTAGTCAGTGTTTCAATGGCTGAATCTCAAGTCCCTATCCCTTGGGCCATCCTATTGGTTCTTTATACTAATCCCAGATACTGTATTATAATGTAACTCAAAGCTTGCGCCAGCTAAGCTAAGTTTCAATATATTTTGGACTTCCATCATACAGTTCTTCACATAAAAAATTTAAAAATAATTATCCAAATTAAAAAAAAAACGACTAATAATAGTGTAGTTAAGCTAATAAGGGGTTGTGTTAGTTTGACCAATAATCTTATATTTAAGTTTAGACATATAAATGTATTTAAAACTCGTTGGAAGAACTTTGCTATTTTTGTGAGTTGACCTAGATTAACTGAAATTAATATGACTTTGGGTGATTTAATAAAAAAAATTGACATAAATATTTAACATGCTTGTCATCAAAGCAGTGAAAGTAAAGATCTATAATTCTACTCGTTCACCCAAAAAAAAAAATCTATAATTGTGCTCAGAATTTATTATAAGTAGGAGAAGCATTGAACAAAGTTACCAAAGAAGTGATGGAGAGTATGTGTGTGCATATTTTGTGGTCAGAATTCATGAGTTAGTAGAAATGGTTTTGGCTATGAGTAGTCAGGCTAAATAGGACAACAACGTCAAATATATAGGCTTAGATAGTGGCAACCCAGACCAGGAAACACAGACAGCATCCAAAGTTGACATTAATGGAGGTTGATGCTCACATATCTAACCGTCTATCTCCCCAAAGCTGACATGGATTGGGATTCTTTTAAGTGTCTTCATTCATACACTCCTCAAGTACATATATACTTCCTACTGTTCATAATATATATATATATATATCTGTGTGTGTGTGTGTGGTGTGAGACCATTTTTTTTTATTCATAATATAAGGTATAAGATATAGGAATTTAAATAGATAATTTTACTCTTATTATATTTAATTGGTTGCTTATCTCTTTTCCATAACTGTAATCACTATAAAAATTTTGCCTCCCGTACAAAATTGTTTGTTTTAATTATTTTAATATTTTTTCAATAAATAGAAAAAAATTTAGATTTTTTGGTATATTTACTAATGTTTTTCAACTTTTTTAATAAATATGAAAATGAATCTCACACCCTATAATATAGACCAGAAGAAATATACTTTTATGCTACTCCACTTTCCTTCCATAGAGCGAATTTTTGCATAGTGTGTATTTAAAAAAAATTACTAGAAAAGGAAAATTCGCATTATATCAATATGAAATATAAAAAAAATGTGAAAGGTATAAGAAGCCATAGTGTTGACTTGCCTATACAGCTCATCTGTGATACTGTGCAAAGACATGAGGCTTACTTTAGTTAAATATTTTAAAAATGATATTATATAATTTTTTAATAAAATACGAGTATCCTTTGCTAACACACAAGACTAACTCCCCTTAAAATATTGAGAGGAGGAGATATATTTCTCACAACTAAGATTACTTTATATGTAAACATTGAAAATTAAAGTCTTAACTATTTATTTAAGGAATAAAAACTTATTACTCATTTCAATTTGAATTTGACAAAAAATAACATCATATTGAAGTATGGTGTGATAGTAAATGCAAGATTATTATTCTTTATTGTCCTAATATAAATTTGATAAGAGAGAGAGATACTTTTACTCTAGAGAATAAGGTATATTTGATAGTATTTTCTATTTTATTGTTTTTAAAACAGTTTTATAAAATTATTTTTTAAAATAAGTTTTAAGAATAAAAAAATTAAAAAATATATTTAAATAATTATTATTAAAATCATAACTAATAAGCATTAAATAAATTATTAAAAAATTTACAATTTTATCATTAATAAAATGTATATTTTTTGTCTTTTTTTAAATGTTTTAGAATAAAAATTATAGAACACTTTAAAAGGATATTTCAAGTTTTCTATTCTTTTATTTTTTCAGAATATTTATAAAAAATAGATTTATTAAATAAATTTTTCTATTTTTCTGTTTTTAAAAAAATTATTCTAAAAATATGAATCAAATTGGCTCTAAAATAATGATAGATTAAATAGTTTTTTTTTAAACAGTATTAAATGACGAAGACAACCCAACATATAGCTTCTGTATCCCTGGATTTATTGACTGCGTCCGAAATTTCAGAGGACAATACCACTCCTTGGATGGCCTTTGTATAAGAGAAACAGCCTATACCACCCGCACTTTACTCGCCCCAACAACCAAACATGACATTGGAGGCACCTCTTCGTAAAACGAACTCTCTTCATTGAAGTCATTAAAATTTACTTGTCCCTCCCAAATCTCTGCATCATTTTTAAGTTTCATGGATACCCACATTCTGTTTCTCTCCTCTTTCAAACCCTCTCTTCTCTCCTTCCTACCCCATTAATAAAAATCTCGTCTTTCCATAAACCCATTTGTTCTTCCTCTATTTTGGTATATGCGCATTTCTCTTCCAAGCTTCCGTTGGATTTTCCTGCTAAGAGTTTCAGAATAAGACGCCGGCTTTGCATGTGTCTGCATTTTTCTTAAAGTTTGTTTCAGAATGACGATGAATGGAGTTCAGAAACAGTGGTCTCAGGAAAAGTCCCTTCCCGTTTGATTTTCTTTATCGCAACATCGTTATTATCCTCTTCAGGTATTGATATATTTTCCCACAAAATTATTTATCTACGGTTTAAGGATATTGTCTTTATCGCAACTTCGTTATTTAACTACTGGTCTTAAAACAGAAAAAAAAAAAAAAGAAGATAGGGTTACTCTTCAATTGAATTCAAATTCCAATCTAAACTCAAATCAAATGTGGATTAATGTTTTATTTAAAAACTACGGCAATCCAATTTTGATTATCATGTTGCATAAGAAAAAAGGGAATCGGTGAAAAAGAATAAATCTTTTTTTATTGAACATGATTGCTCATTTTGATGACTTCATCATATGATTCCATTTCATCATACAAATCACTATTCTACCTTCCCGAAGTTCAGTCTCAAAGGAATTTTTATTTTATGATCTCATTGGAAATTATATAAAAGCAATTCCTATTTAATATAGCTCTTTGTGAAAGTATTTTACGATTAAGAAGCAACGGCCTCTTGTACAGATTATACACTAATCTACTATAATTATGGTATACCCTTTCTTGATTCTCGTGAATTACTGCATTTATTCGACTAATCCACAAATGACGAAAATCTCTTTTTTTCTGATCTCTATCTCGATGAGCTGAAACTAAAGCTTTTATTTATTGTTGAATAATAGTTCGAGTAAATCTTAAATGAGCCCCTCAAAAGCTTGATGTAAATAAATGAATTTTTGTCCTATGTTTCCGAGTTATATATCCTTGTTTAATTCTGGTCATTGAATAAATGAAACTTTGATGAATAACTATCTGATTTTTTTCTTTCAGTTATTTTTTCCCTTTACTAGTGTATTGATAATAAAAATGGATTCTTCCAATGTATAAAATAAAAGATTCCAATGGCTTTTGCTACTATAACCTTCCCAACCACGATTTTTTCTTTTTATTTCTAAGGCTCTGTTTGAAAACCAATTGCAAATCTTGATTTGGGATCAAAATCAAAGTTTGATAAAATTTAGGTATGTTTGGAGGGTTTTTCCCGTTTCCACTAGAGAATTGTTTTTTGCGCAAAACGGAGCTTGGGAAGAAGCAGGAATCAAGTTGCTTTTCCGTTCTCCTTCTCTCTTCTTATCTATATTTATTTTAAAATTAGATAAAAATATACCAATAAAAATAAGAAAAAAATAAAAAAATTGAAAAAATAAAATTTTCATAAAATTTTTCCTATCTATTAACCAAAATCTCCCTTCAAAATTTTAATTTTTATAGATCATGACCTGTAAGAAAATGTTATATCAGATATATTATGTTCTCAATTAAATAAATGTAGGTTAAATTTTAGTCCAAATAAATTAAATTAACCATGAGATAGAATTTAAATTCAATTTAGAGGAAAATTATGAGTTTTGTCAAAATCAATTTTCAAATAAATCATCCAAACATAAACACGTTAGTCCAAAACTAATTTTTATCATAACTACATTATAAAACCAATTCTACCAAAACTCATTTTTAAGTAACTGAAATCCAAACGGGCCCTAAGTATTTATCCTAGAAGTAAGAAATTGTATTGATACTAGATATAAAAAAAACATAGTCAATTAAATAGAAATGGATAAAGAAATAGTGGATTCTATTGTTTCTATGGTTACTTTTTGAACGGTAAGGTCTTCTCTATATATTGGAACTCCTTTTCTCATTTAATCAATGATATTGTTAACTTGTATAGTTCACACTCTTTGACTCTACTTATGAAATAGCTAGTAAAAAGTCTTTCACAATGAAATCTAACTACATAGTAATAGTACTTAAATATGAAGATTAGTTGGGGAGCTAACCCTGTTAGTCCGTTCTTGCAAGAATAATAGCATAATCTTTTCGTCTTTTAATTTTGAAATAGGATTTCCCCTGCTTAGTGAATAAGTATTTGCTAGCAATGGAGAATTCTTTCTCATATGAAATTGCAAATTGAGGTGATTGGATTTGCATCAACGGAAACCATAAATTTGATACATAATTGATACACAATAAAAGGATATATATTATTAATAGATTCTTTTATAAGAATCTATTAATCCGCTCTCTATGCGAGTTTGATTAAAATCTTGTATTCAGAAAATACCACCAGACATTATGCATCAAGAATCAAGCTCTTACATAGAAGATGATAAGATTAAGATTAGCTGATTGGTGTTAGCTTTCTAAACCCCTCCGGCAAGACCTGTCAACGTCATGGAAGCCTGCAAATAATTATAATGGTAGAGTACATTTTAAGTCCCAATTCTCACCAGTTAAAGCGTATAAGTGCAAATTTACACCACCATCCTAATAATGGAATTCACAGAAATGCGTTGATTGAATGCTTGAGCTTACTGGGAACAGTTCGGGTTGGGATCAGCGGGAATGGGGAGGTCCTTGACGCAAGCTTGACGGAGTAGTTCAACTCTGGAGGGAAGAAGTGGAGGTTGGAACTTGGCATCTTTAAAACAATAACACACAGCCTTTCGAGTCTCGGCCGTACTACACAATGCAGCCAATTGCATACCAGCCAGACAGCATGTGGGTGAAGGCTCGTCCGGGCCCCAACCCTCCAGAAACTGAACGCACGGCCCCATGGTGCTCACTGCCACACTGCACGGCACGCAAGGTACATTGTTTGCTTCGTGAGTTACTGTCACTCTGCTTGCGCTCCAAACCAGAGCAATGAGGATGAAACCCCATATTACTGATGAAGAAGCCATCATCGATTTGTAGATCACCTTGAGAGTCCAGAGACAGACCTGTTCTTGAGGCCATAAAACAGAGCTTTGTATTTATTAGTCATCAAGTGATTAATTGCATCCGGAAGATCTGGTGTAGATGCATTCATCACTGCCTTCTCTCTATAAACTAGCTCCATGGGTTATGGATTTATGACAAAGGATCATAAACAGTTTTTGTTTGTTCTGCTCCGGAGAAGCAAATATGGTCATAGAAAATAAATGCATTGTAATAAACGCTTGGCTCATTTTAAATGCAAATAATAATAAGAATAAAAGTGACAATCACACTTTAGCAACTTCAAAAAATAAAAATTGAAATTTTCTATATAATAATGACAAGAATTTAATCCCAAGGACTCAAGGAACACTCCTCTGGGGAAGTTGGATAGCGTTGAAAATCGGTGCAATAATCATAGACGACGAGGTTTCTGAGAACCCAAGCATAGTCCATTTTCTGGTCATCGGAGAGGTGCCAAGCACCGTATTGGTCCCACCAGTTCTGGGTCGTGGTGGAGACGCATGGAGGGTAAGGGTCTTGCCATTGGCAGGCTTCAACAGTGAAGTCCTTGTAGGATGACACAAACGGAGCAAGCTTCCAATCAGTTTTCTCGAGCCCTCCTCTTGTGGCCCAGTCGTCTGCATTCCATATGCTGGAAAATAGGTACATGGGCTTCTCTGTTGGGAAGAAATTGTTGGCTCCCCCATTGTTCTTGTACACTCTTACGGCTACTTTGTCTACAAAAAATCTGTTCCCATTTTGCTTTGTTTAGTTCTTGAATGAATTCATAGACCATATGGGCAGACAATTTCAAGCTCATGATCTGTACTTTTTAATTGGAGTATATTATGTAGACTTTTGCTTCAGTTTTTCTTTTCTTTTTTTTTTGTTGCCCGTGTTCAGTTGATGAATGAATTCATTGAACATATGTGCGTAGCTGCCTGCAACTACTACACGAGAATCTTTGCTTTTTGATCGGAAATAAATTTTATTCAAAATATATAAATATTTTATATATTTTTTTAAATTTATACCAACCTCTCTAAAAGTCAAATAAATTAAACATTTAATTTTAGTTTTGTTAAAATTATACAATTTTTTCTTAAAAATAAAAATCAAAGTTTATATCTTTTCTTGAATTTTATTAAGGTTACAATGGACTTTATTTTCCATTAGTGTTTATTTTATAATTAAAACGAGGTTATTTTTTTAAAAAAAATTAAAAGTAGAAGGAGGTCTGTATAGTTTTAATAAAATTTCAGAAAATTTTATATTAATTTTAAAAATAGAAGAAAAGTATGCAATCAGAGCAAAATATGAAGGAGGTTTGTGTAATTCACTCATCTACTAAGGGAGACCTTTATAAGTTTTCTAAATAGAGATGAAAGTGTATAAGTTTAATAAAAATCCTAAAATTTTACATTAGTTCTAAAAATAAAAAAGGTACATGTAATTTTCATGGAACTTCAGAAAAAATGTATGATTTACTTTTAAAAAAAAAATAAGGGCCTATTTAATTTTTTTTAAAGTAGAAAAAGTATGTATAGTTTTCATGAATTTTTAAAAATACATATAAATTTTAAATAAATCATTAACAGTAGGACTTATTCTTAGACCCCATGAAATGTAGTATAATGTAGGAGATAATTTATGTATGGTTTGATCAAAACTGAGTAAAATTAAGGTGTGATTTACGGATTTAATTAAACACTTACACAAGCTGGTGGTAGTTCCAGAGGATGGAGTAGGTGTGGTAGTCCTCGGTGGGGTCGAACCATAGCATGTGCCTCATCTCTCTCCCCCCAATTCCTTCTTTATACACATTCGTCTGAATCAAGTATGGCTGCCCTGTTCTATTCCCCAAGAACTCAAAATCAATCTCATCTCTTTCTGGCCCTGCTCCATTCTCTGAACACATCTGCCACAACAACGAACCAACCCTCAAATTCAAACCCCAGAGAGAAAATGGAACACAATTGCAAATTTTCATGGATGCATGTCTCAATTGAAACACTCACATAGAAAGCTGTAACTACACCAGCAGAATCGCCACCTACCAACTTCATCTTCATGCTGAACCACCCAAATCTGTATCTCTGTTTTGTTTGGAACCCACATCCTATATATCAGAATCAGGCACAGGTCTTGGTTGAAAAACGAAGAAGTACAAATGTTTGATTTGATTAAGGTCGTTTGATTCTGTACCTGTGTCTTTGTCCAAGGAGAGATACCAGATCTGTCTGTCCTCGGAAGTGGTAAAGTGGTCTTTAGACCACATTATGTTGAAGTTATCTTCGAAGAATCCTTTCGGCACATCTGCTGCTTCAGATGAGAAAGAAGCAGCAGCCATGAGAGCTAGAGAGAGAACAAGTATCATGGGCGGGGAAGAATTTAGCACTGTGGGTGTGGAGGAGAAGTTGGATTCAGTGGAGGAAGCTGGAGAAAAAAGAGAGATATATGTGCGATGTTCATTAAATGATCGGAATTTTGAAAATGATTTTTGCACGTCCAGTTGGAATATTATATGCTGCTGTCTTCTGACTTTTCTTTGTTTTTGGACTGAAGCTGACTATTACTTGTTTCATTAATTATCTTTTATTACATTCAATTCAAAATATAAATTATATTTAATTAATTATAAATAAATTAATAAATTAAATTAAATTTATTAAAAAATTTTATTGTTTTTTAATATTATCCTAAATAAAAAAATTCTAGACAATTTTTTTCCTAATAAGTTAATTAAATATAAGAATAAATTAAAAAATATAATTAATACTTTTAATTTTATCTAAATAAAACTTATATTTTGAATTAAAAAAATTTTAAAAAAAACTTTTATTATGAATTGAAGAAAGTACGTGTTATATGCTCAAATTTACCAATGGATAAGCACAACTTTACCCATGGCCACTTGTTATATTATATCCTTATCACCAAAATTCATGAAACTCAAATTTATGTTTAGTATATTGGAATGAATTGTTAAGAAACAAAAAGAGTGATGAAAATGAGAATTGAATGGAATAGTATTTTATGTAACAAAAGTTTTGATCCGTATCCTTTCTTTTGTATAAAAAAAAATGTTTTGACCATTACATTGTAGATAAGATATGAATGTTTTTACAATGCTATATTTGGTAAAATAGAAATATGATAGGAAAGGAATAGAAAATATATAATAATAATTGACCAAATTATTCTTAATGAGTAGGTTTCAATAAATCTTTCTTTTATATGAACAAGGGAAATTTTGACTTTACCTATTTCATTCCATTTAGCTATATTATATTCTTTCATTAATTTGATGGAATAAATTATTGCAACTTTAACCCTATTTTTTTTTGATGCAAGAAAAAAGAGGGAAAAAATTACAGAAAAAACTTAGACACTTTTTTATCTAAATTTCTTTTTGTTTTTTACTTTAATTTTTTTTACCCTATTTTTCTCCAATTCTAAACAGGGTTTAATGAAAAGGGAATAGGAGAAGTAATCGAATTTATGCAAAACAAACATGAACCGAAAAAGCCTATTGAAGGCACCATTTGGTAATAATAAATTTGGGAAAAACGTATATTCACATATTATTTAACTTCAACTTGAATAATTTATATATAATGACTTAATTATAGGATTAATATTTGTATTTCAATAAATGAAAAAAATAATACGCAGTTTTTTGCTTTTTTATTATCAGATTCTTCAATAAAAAATAGCAAGTATATGATTTAATAACGATAATAATATTATACATACATATATTTGAGCTATTGAGAATACCAATTTTTTTTAATGAAAAAGCTTGGTTGTTTGTGTATCACCCATTACAGTTCACATTATTTGGCCACAAGAAAAAGGCATCAGATTATACCAGAAAAGAAAAAAAACAAAAAGGCGTCAGTCAATAGTAACATAGGGCCTGTTTGATTCGTGTTTCCGAAACAGTTTTTCTTTTTTCAGAAATAAAAAAATAAAAAAACTTGTTTGGTAAACCTGTTTTTTAAAAACTGTTTTAGAAAACAGAAAAATAAAAAAACAGAAAATCTATAATAACTTTAAGTTATTTTATAGTTTTTGTTCTGAAAAACAAAAGAAAAGGTGAAAACCACCTTATTAGTGGTAAAGTTATAAATTTTGAATAACTCATCTATTACTCACTAGTTATGATTTTGAGAACAATCATTTAAATAAATTTTTTTATTTTCTTATTTTTAAAACTTATTCTTAAAAACAGAAAATATTATCAAACATGTCCATGAATTTTGGACATGATAAACAACTTTCTTTTATGTAGTATAATATTATATCAGCCCAACCTTAGGCGTCAGATTTAGGCCCTCGTATGGAAGGATGTGTGTTCGAATCCCAAATTTTCTCAGGCCTTTCTAAAAATTGTAAATTGTAGAAGTTATATAAAATTATAAATGTAATTTTCATGCCTTTTCACAAGGTTGCCAACAACATGACAGAGATTAGGAGTCTGTTTGATAGTATTTTTTATTTTCTTGTTCTCAAAATAGTTTTGTAAAACTATTGTTAAGAATAAGTTTTGAAAATAAGAAAATAAAAAAATTTGTTTAAATAGTTATTTTCAAAATCATAACTAGTGAGTGATATATGAGTTATTCAAAATTTATAACTTTACCATTAATGAAGTGGATGTTTTTCACCTTTTCTTGTGTTTTCCAGAACGAAAACTACAAAACACCTTAAAGTTATTCTGAGTTTTCTGTTCTTTTATTTTTTTTATTTCTCATAACAATTTATGAAAAACAGGTTTATCAAATAAATTTTTTTATTTTTATATTTTGAAAAATAAAAAAACTTTTTTTAAAAATAAAATCAAACATGCCCTAGTTATTCATTAAAAAAAAAATGTGACCCTTCTGTTCTGAGTCGTCCAACTTCGATCTCATATACCCTTGTTCCTCTTGCTTCACTGTTAATGCTGGTTTTTTAACTAAAACCCTTGATCCTCTTACTTCACTGTTACTCCTGCTAGTTTTTTTTTTCCCCCTTGGTTCTTCTTTTCCTTTTTTTTAAAGTTTTTTCCCTATTTTTATTACCCAAAAACTTCCCCTTGCATTGCAATCGGGTCGTTCTAGTTTTATTAATTTTTAAAGTGCTATCATTTGATTTTAATAAGGAAAAGTTGAAGGCACCATTTGTTAATAATAAATTTGGGAAAAACGTCTATTCACATATTATTTAACTTCAACTTGAATAATTTATATAATATGACTTAATTATAGGATTAATATTTGTATTTCAATAAATGAAAAAATAATACTCAGTTTTTTGCTATTTTATTATCAGATTCTTCAATAAAAAATAGCAAGTATATGATTTAATAATATTATGTCATATATTTGTGCTATTGAGAATACCAAATTTTTTTAATGAAAAAGCTTGGTTGTTTGGGTATCACCCATTACAGTCCACATTATTTGGCCATAAGAAAAAGGCATCAGATTATACTAGAAAAAAAAAACAAAAAGACACCAGTCAATAGTAACATGGATTTTGGACATGATCAACAACTTTCTTTTATGTAATATAGTATTATATCAGCCCAACCTTAGGCGTCAGATTTAGGCCCTCGTCTGGAAGGGCGTGGGTTCGAATCCCGAATTTTCTCAGGCCTTTCTGAAAATTGTAAATTGTAAAAGTTACTTCCTCCATTCCTTCTTAATATAAAAAATAATTGAAGGAGTTTCCGTGTTTCAAAATATAAAAGACACATGGAGTTTATTTAGTATATTTACTGATTTTTTTTAAAAATATCCCTATTTAAAATAGTATATTTTTAATATAATTCATTTAGATTAATTATATAATGGAAGAGTTATTAATATTAAATGATGATATTTTTTAAAACTACTTTATATTATTACTTTTCTTGATTTGTGTGATTTTATTTTCTGTCTCTTATATTAAGGAATAGAGGGAGTATAAAATTATAAATGTAATTTTCACGCCTTTTCATAAGACTGCCAACAACATGACCGAGATTAGTTATTCATAACTCCTTTTGGATGAAAATATAAATTATATTTTATATGTTTATTTTGATTCAATAACTTTTAGATATTAAATATTTTTCTGGTTTATCGTTCAAATGTTAAGGGCATTAGATTAGTTTAATCATATGTCCAAGGTTCAATCCCTAGTTATGGGAATGCAGTTGCGATTAAAACACTCGGTTGATGAGCTTTGCCTCTCAAATGGGACCCTCTCGACTCAAATCTGGATTAGTCTGAGCTGTCGGCTTAGGATACCGGATGGTCTTGTTACAAAAAATATATATATTTTTTCTTATTTTATTCTAATTTATAATTAAATATAGGAGAAATAATAGATTTTAAATGTAATACATTAAAAAAATATTATTGAAAAATAATATATTGTTTTGATAAATTAATAGATAAAATTATCCTTCTTAATTTATGTATAATTAATTAAATAAAACTTATTTTAAATAAAAAAATCTAATTTTCTGTTCCTTGTTACGTGTACTCACCTTTGCAAATGTAAGGAGATCTAACTTAAAAGTAGCATCATCATTGTCTCCACGTGGACATGGAAGGTGGGAGCATATTTATACTAATAACTAATCATTAAGGCCTTTATACTAATAACTAATCATTAAGGCGTCTTTTGTTAGATAGAATGAATTTTAATGGAATGAGAATGAGAATAGAGATGAGAATGAGTTTTAAATATACGTTTGGTATGTTAGAAAAAATGATGGGAATAATAAAAAAATAGAAAAAAAAAAGATAATAACTTAAATGTCCCTTTTTTTTTTTTTTAAAACCACGTCTTCCTCCTTTTTTCTTCACTCATCGGCCACAGCAATCACCATCATCAGAAACATCTTTGAATGATAGCAACGTACTCAACATGTCATTATGCTTCTCGCTCTTAGAAACCATGTGCTCCTCAATGATGCTCGTAAGAAATGCATCAAACCTCTTGTGCACTTTCTTCATAGGCTTGTACTCGTTGCAGGTCAAGCCACTTGAAGGCCAAAATAAAATCACCGATGTTGAAAACTCTGGTCAGTACCATCACCTCTAACACCATGCTCTTGAACTCATCTGCCCTTGAACTCTTCCTCCTTTCTTCTTCACTTATCGGCCACAACAACCACCACCCTTCCCTGCTTCGTTCTTTCATCTCCCCACACCACCACCACCGTCCTCACCAGCTAACCTCCTTCCTCCATCTACATCTCTGAATAGACAAACAAGCTAATTTTAGAAAAGAAAAAAAAAAAGCAAAGCAACATTTCCAGTTTCAAATCTGGAAGCAAATTTTTGCCAGGTAGAGAGCATAGTCACCGTCAACCATGGTGCCCGATGAACTAAAAAACGAATATGACGACAAGATTTGAACACATGATGATAGCATTCGAACTAGTGTGATGAACTCAAAAAGAGTTGAACGCAATTGAAGAAGTGTAGAAACAGATTTATATAAGTATAAATAAATCTCCTACAAACTCGCAACGGAATAAATAATTATCATAAATATCTCTCGCCATAGCTATAGAAAATCTGATTGAGTAATCCTACTCAAATTAGGAATAAATCAAAGATCTGTAAATACAGAAATTAGTTAGAAGAAATTAGATGAGATGAGGATCTTCTAATTAGTATTTGGGCTCAGTGATGGTAGCTGGGAATTAGCCGTCACTAGTCAGGAAACCTCTATATGAGCGTAGAATGAATGATTGGTATATCTAACGCTCTACGTAGCCTCCTATTAAATAGCCTTACCATCATAGGTTATTTAATAGTTACCATATCTTTTATTTGAATTTCAAATTCAAATAAAGATAACACAAAATCAACTGAGTTATCCCATATTTCCTAAAATCACTCAACTGACATTATCTTTATTAAAGATAAGGATCACACTTAGATAAAAAATATATTTAATTAAGTAAATAAGATAAATATAATTTATATAAATTCAAATATATATTATTATTAATTAAATATATCTAACATTCTCCCACTTGGTCCGATCATAATATGTCAGTTGATATATCAAGAGATATTTAAGCAATACTACATGAATCATAGCGGTAGGTCCTCTAAATGTGAGTATTACCTTCTATGTATCACAAGTAGTTTCCTTACTTTATGGGATATCTACTTTATGAATAAACCAAAATATTTATTCGGTTCCTAAATCCATGTTTATTTATCTCAACAAGAATTTAAACTATATAAACATGAGATAATAAACCATAAATTGAAATTTCATTACTTTACATACCTCAATTAGACCAGTGAAAGTCTAATACCCATATGAGGCACATGATCCTTAAACTTCTTTGGATGTATCCCTTTAGTAAACAGATCAGCTAACATTTCTTTCGTCCAAATGTGCTCAACGATTATTTGGCCTTCTTTAATTATGTCTTTCAAGGCTAAGTACTTGATGTCAATGAACTTGTTTCGACTTTCACTTTTATTATTCTTAGCCATGAACACAACAGCCGTATTATCATAGAGCACTTTAATTGGCCTAGAGATTGAGCCTACAATCTTAAGCCCAGCAATGAAATTTCTAAACACGATATAAACTCAGCTTCCATAGTAGAGGTGACTATAAGTGTTTGTTTAGTACTTTTCCAGGATATAGCTCCCTCTGCTAACAAAAAGATATAGCCAGATATTGATTTTCTTGTGTCAATGCATCCTGCTAAGTCTGAGTCTGAATACCCAACAACTTCTAAATTATTGGATCTCCTGTATGTAAGCATGTATTGTTTAGTACCCTTTAGGTACCTCAAAACCTTCTTTGCAGCTTTCCAATGATTCATTCCTGGATTACTCTGGTATCTTCCTAACATGCCCACAGCAAAAGCTATATCAAGTCTTGTGCAAACCTGTGCATACATCAAGCTTCCAACCGCTGAGGCATAAGGAATATTCTCCATCTCCTTCTTTTCAAAATCATTATTGGGACACTGTAACTAGCTAAATTTGTCCCCTTTCACAATAGGTGCCGGAGTAGATGAACAATCCTTCATCTTGAATCGTTCTAGAATTTTATTGATATAAGTTTCCTGAGATAATCCCAAGATACCTTGAGATTTATTTCTATGTATCCTAATGCCAATGACATAGGATGCCTTACCCATATCCTTCATTTCAAAATTCTTGGACAGAAATTGTTTCACCTCATACAGCAACCCCAAATCTTTAGTGGCAAGCAGTATGTCATCCACATATAAGATCAAGAATATGATCTTACTCCCACTGACCTTGTGATATATACATTGATCCATGAAGTTCTCAACAAAACCAAAAGATGTGATTACCTCATGGAATTTTAAATACCACTGTCGTGAAGCTTGTTTGAGACCATATATTGACTTCTTCAACTTGCAAACTTTATGTTCATGTCCTTTAGAAATGAATCCCTCAGGTTGTTTCATATAGACTTCTTCCTCAAGACGCCCATTGAGGAATGCAGTCTTTACATCCATCTGATGTAACTCTAAATCAAAATGAGCTACCAATGCCATGATGATACGGAAAGAATCTTTCTTGGACACAGGTGAGAAAGTCTCCCTATAATCAATTCCCTCCTTTTGAGTGAATCCCTTGGCAACCAACCTTGCCTTGTAGCGCTCTATGTTACCTTGTGAGTCCCTTTTGGTCTTAAATACCCATTTACAGCCAATGGCCTTAGACTCACTAGGTAACTCTATGAGTTCCGAAATTTATTGTTTGCCATGGATTGCATTTCATCAGTCATAGCATCATACCATAATTTAGAGTTTGCATCCTGCATAGCCTGAGTAAATATGAGTGGATCATCTTCAACACTTATATCATAGTCAGATTCAGTAAGGTACACCACATAGTCACTAGGAAGTGCTGACTTTCTTTCTCTAGTTGATCTCCTCACCTCCACTTGTTGAGTGGGTTGAGGTTGTTCTTCAACAATATTCTCTATCACTTCTTGTGGTTGTTCTTCATGAGTGATAGGTTCATTATTTTGTTCCTGATTTCCAACATTATCAACTTGAGTTTCAGGAACTGCATCACTTTCCATATTCACTCCAACAGGATGAGTGTTATATATTAGTGATGTTCCTTTATGATTGGTGGTTTCTTGAATGTGATCCTCTTCAGTGACTAAGTCACATACTTGATCACTCCCCCTGATCACATCATTCTCAAGAAACTTAGCATTCCTAGATTCCACAAATCTCATTGAATATGAAGGACAATAAAATCTATAGCCCTTGGACTTTTCCGCATAGCCTATGAAATAGGTACTAATGGTCCTAGGATCCAATTTCCTTTCTTGAGGGCTATACACTCTTACTTTCGCAGGACAGCCCCATACACGTATATGATTCAAACTGGGTTTCCAACCTTTCCAGATTTCAAAAGGAGTTTTGGGAACTGCCTTTGATGGAACCCTGTTTAAAATATATACTGCTGTCTTAAATGCATCTCTCCATAATGAAAATGGAAGCTTGGAGTTACTTATCATACTCCTCACCATGTCCAATAGCGTCATGTTCCTTCTTTCAGCTACACCATTCATATCAGGTGAGCCAGACATGGTGTATTGAGCTACTATCCCATGCTCTTGAAGAAACTCAGCAAATAGACCAGGTGCTTGTCCATCATCAGTGTACCTTCCATAATATTTACCTCCTCTATCAGATCTAACAATTTTAATTTGCTTAATGGTTTGTTTCTCTACTTCCGCCTTATATTCCTTAAAAGCATTTAATGCCTCACTTTTATTATAAAGCAAGTAGATATACATATACCCTGAATAATCATCTATAAAGGAGATAAAATATTTTTGACCATGAGAAGATAAATCAGGGCAACAAATATCTGTGTGAATAATCTCTAAAATTTCAGAACTTCTCTTAGCCCCTTTATGTGACTTGTTGGTCTGCTTACCCTTAATGCAGTCCACACATGGATCAATTTCTTTATAGTCTAAAGATGGGAGGATCCCATCTTTAGTTAACCTTTTGATCCTCTCTATGGAGATATGTCCCAATCTCCTATGTCACAAGCTAAGAGAATTCTCATTCATGACACTTCGCTTAATACCATGCGTAACAACATGAGATTGAGGTAAATCAGTATGTAATTTGAATAGACCATTACATAAAGAAATATCAGCAAAAGGTAAAGAGTCTTTATTCAATCTCATCAAATTTGAAGAAAGAAACAATTCAAATCCCAAAGGAACTAATTTGTAAATTGAAACTAAATTTTTAGAAAAATCTAGAATATAAAAGCAATTTTCTAAATCTAAAATTGATTTATTTGATAAAATGATCCTGCATGTTCCAACTGTTTCCACATTGGCCTTCATCCCATTGCCCCAGTAGACATTTTCCTCATTGGGATGTGGGCGCCTACTGTTGAGAAACCCCTGCATGGTATTAGCAATGTGAATTGTAGTTCCACAATCAATCCACCAAGTGTCATAATTAATACTAACTAAATGAGATTCATAAACCACACAAGAAATATAAATTCCATTACATATACCCTTCTTGGCGAGCCATGCCTTCCTCTTAGGACATTCATTCCGCATATGTCCTTTCTTCCTACAGAAGAAGCAAGTGGCCTTATCTTTATTCTCAGCAGAAGCCGGAGGAATGCACTTATTCCTTTTGTCTTTCTTGTTCTTCCTCCTAGAATTGGAGCTTTCTGCCAAATGCACTTCCTTAGGTGCATCTCTTCCACTCCTCATCAGTCTAGCCTCTTCTTGAACACACATGGCCAACAATTCATCTATTGACCATTGTTCCTTATGTGTGTTGTAAGAGACATAGAAAGCTTCATACTGATGAGGAAGCAAACTTAAAATGAGCTGCACAAGGAATTGCTCAGGAGGCTCCATTTTAAAACGCCTCAGCTGTGATGCCAAGTCTCTCATTTTCATAATGTGTTCTCGGACACCACCCACACCTGCAAGTTTCATATCAAGAAGTTCTCTCATAATAGCCCCTCTTAGTTGTTTATCTACAGGGGTGTACTGCTTGTCAATAGCCTATAAGTATTCTTTGGCTGTTCGGCAATCTGGAATAGAACCTCGAATGCTTCTCTTAATACGCGCCTTAATCAACATTAAGGCAAGGCGGTTGGATCGATCCTAATGATCATATGCGGTTTGCGCATCCTTATCGCCTTCTCTGGGCACTGGAGGTTCTTTAATCCTCAATGCATAATCTAGTTCCGTATAGCCAAGATGAAGGAGAATATCTTCCTTCCACTCAGCATGATTTGTGCTATCAAGAGTGATCTTATCGCCAACTTCAGATAGTATGTGAGATGAAGGAGCTGCAAGAAAATAATTATTAAACACACTTACAGTAATAATTTTGAGACAATCAATTATCACCTTAACAATTATGTATGTTTACCAATGTAACACATACTTACATAAATATCGTATCACTAATTTCTACCTGTGGGCAAAGACATTAGCATAGCATATATTTATGTCTAATAAGTGACGAAACTAGAATGCATTTATGCTTTCTAATACCTGTGGGCTACTTAGAAAACACAAGGCCATATCTATTTCATCCTAACAAAATATGCAATTATAAGTATCTACCTGTGGGTAAAGATGAATTAGAATCACACATTTTATTAGAATTTGATATTCTATGTCCATATGTGATTTATGTTATACATGCAACTTTACAAGGATGCTGTGGCTACTCCTTAAAACAAAAGCATGCTAATCACAAATATCACAAAATTTATGTACAATTAAAATCATGTATATGCACAACATCATGAGAATTTAAATAACTAATTTAATCAACTAAATAATTATGTGATTAAATAATTAAATAAATTCTCCCACTCTCTTATTTATTAAAAAAATTGCATAGAAAATAATGCAAGCTGAAATTATTTTCAGAAAAATAAAATGAGAATTGCCCAAAACGCAGGCCCAGAAAACAAGCCCAATATTGTGCAGAAAAATAAAAACAGAAAAATAAAACAAACCCAAAAATTATTGCCCAAAACGTAGGCCCAGAAAACAAGCCCAATATTGTGCAGAAAAATAAAAACAGAAAAATAAAACAAACCCAAAAACTATTGCCCAAAACGTAGGCCCAGAAAACAAGCCCAATAATAAAACAGAAAAATAAAACAGATCCAAAACTAGTATGGCCCAGAAAACAGAAGCCAAAAAAAAAATTGAAACAAGATAAAACAAAACTGGGAACAGGCCCATAAAACAGAAACCAAAAAATTGAAACAAGATAAAACAAAACTGGAAACAGGCCCAGAAAACAGAAACTTATTCCCTCTGAATTAATGAAAACGTTAAGCATCAAAACGGAATTACTTTATTACTATCGGCAATCAAAAAAAAATTTTTTATATGGAGAAAAGAAAAAAAAATCCTAGGCCGCACAAAAAAATGATAACCCAAGGAAGCAAATTCATCTGTAATAGTAGCGTACGGACATATGAAAAGAAAGAATGCAAGCATAGAGAGGTAATATAAATCAGTAACTCTGATGCCACATGTAGAAACAGATTTATATAAGTATAAATAAATCTTCTACAAACTCGCTGCGGAATAAATAATTATTATAAATATCTCTTGCCATAGCTATAGAAAATCTGATTGAGTAATCCTACTCAAATTAGGAATAAATCAAAGATCTGTAAACATAGAAATTAGTTAGATGAAATTAGATGAGATGAGGATCTTCTAACTAGTGTTTGGGCTCAGTGATGGTAGCTGGGAATTAGCCGTCACTAGTCAGGGAACCTCTATATGAGCGTAGAATGAATGATTGGTGTATCTAACGCTCTACGTAGCCTCCTATTAAATAGCCTTACCATCATAGGTTATTTAATAGTTACCATATCTTTTATTTGAATTTCAAATTCAAATAAAGATAACACAAAATCAACTGAGTTATCCCATATTTCCTAAAATCACTCAACTGACATTATCTTTATTAAAGATAAGGATCACACTTAGATAAAAAATATATTTAATTAAGTAAATAAGATAAATATAATTTATATAAATTTAAATATATATTATTATTAATTAAATATATCAAACAAGAAGATCATAAAACATCCAACATTAATAACAAGATTCAAATGGTGGGTGGAGAACACGATTGTCGTCCACCATGGAGCACACTCGCCGTCAACCATGGAGCACAGTCATTGTCAATCACGCAGCACGATTAGAAGTTTTAACAAGTTTCACTATTGAATAACCAAGATCGAAGATGAAGGGAGAGACAGACTCGCAATCGCAACTATTTGAGGTAGTCAATGTTCCTATTGTCGTAGTCATTGCCGTCATCATCATCGCGGTCACTGAGAAGGGTACATCGTGGAAGATAGTGGGTCTCCAAGGAAGACGATGTGTGCATCGTGAAGGAGAGGGGCTACTATACAAATTTGGGTTAAGGACAATTTTGATTCCCATGCCCAGATTAGCATTCCTAAGCTTCATGGTGGGTTTGCTGATTTTCATAAACAAGGGAATCAGCCATTACATTGGAATATGATTATTGCACACCAAACATAAGGAATGGTGGTTTGCCTCACCCATGCTGATTTTCATAAACAAGGGAATCAGCCATTATATTGGAATATAATTATTGCACACCAAACATAAGGAATGGTGGTTTGCCTCACCCATTCTTATTCCCATTCCCATTCCCAAATGGCGATTCATGCATACCAAACAATGCCTAAAAGGATAATTATTGACACAAATATCTCACACTATGTTCAAGTATATTCCCAAACTCATATATACATATAATAGTACTGCATACAACGTGGCTCTCCTTGTTTCCTTTTCCTTTTTCCTTCATTATCTTCTCTTTTAAGCCAGTGTTCCCCACTACTCCCTGATGATCTTGTCAGTTTCTGGGGAAAAAGCAGATCCTGACTTATCAGTATCTTGAAATGATCTCAATCATATTTCCGATCCGTTCAAAGTCTATCTCTGCCACTCAAAATGCATACACTTTATAGATTTTTCGTTCAGATATTTCACCCAGCTCTGCTTATAAACCCATCCTGCTTCACTTTTCAATCTCAACTCTCAACCTTCCTCTTTCATAGCAGGTAACACCCTCAAAGCATCGAACTTTTTCATGGCAGCCATGGCCACTGTAACCCTCAGCTCCTCTCTCTATTCAAACCCCAAATCTTCTTTCACTACTTCCTCCTTCCATGGCACCCCCATTCATTCTTCTCGCTTCACACCCATCAAATCCACCTCCTCCTCCTCCACTATCTCCATGTCCCTTACCTCACCCCCTTACGATCTCCAATCCTTCAAGTTCCAACCCATCAAAGAATCCATCGTCTCCCGCGAAATGACCCGCCGATACATGACCGACATGATCACCTACGCCGACACCGACGTCATCATCACTGGTGCTGGCGCCGCCGGCCTCTCCTGCGCCTACGAGCTCAGCAAGAACCCGTCCGTCCGCGTCGCGATCATCGAACAATCCGTCAGCCCCGGTGGTGGCGCGTGGCTCGGTGGTCAGCTCTTCTCCGCTATGGTGGTCCGTAAGCCGGCCCACCGGTTCCTCGACGAGCTGGGCGTCGAGTACGACGAGCAAGAGGACTACGTCGTGATCAAGCACGCCGCTCTGTTCACTTCCACCATCATGAGCAAGCTTCTTTGTCGGCCGAACGTGAAGCTGTTCAACGCCGTGGCGGCGGAGGATCTGATTGTGAAAGAAGACAGGGTAGCTGGGGTTGTGACGAATTGGGCGTTGGTTTCGATGAACCATGACACACAATCGTGTATGGATCCGAATGTCATGGAGGCGAAGGTTGTAGTTAGCTCTTGTGGGCACGATGGGCCGTTTGGAGCCACTGGGGTAAAGAGGTTGAAGAGTATTGGGATGATCGAGAGCGTTCCTGGGATGAAGGCTCTGGATATGAACACTGCAGAAGATGCGATTGTGAGGCTGACGAGGGAGATTGTGCCTGGCATGATCGTCACTGGCATGGAAGTTGCAGAAATTGATGGAGCCCCAAGAATGGTACGCAATCTTCTTGCCTGATTAATTAGATATACATCTCACTCATGCATTTCAAGTGTTTGATTATATTCCTCTGAGAAATATCATAAAAGGTCAGCTAAGCCTAAAAGCTCAAGTTTAATACAACAGAGTGAAAGTAGGAGTAGCTTCATGATAGGGATTCTTCAAGTTTGAATGTCCCACTGTTTTTCACGAGATAGTACACAGATTTAATATTTGAGATGATCTACATAATGGGATATTAAGTTTATAATGTTTGGGTGATTAATGCATGCAGGGTCCTACATTTGGGGCGATGATGATATCAGGGCAGAAGGCAGCGCACTTGGCCTTGAAGGCATTGGGGAAGAATAATGCCATTGATGGAATTGCAAGCGAACAACCTGAGCTCATTTTTGCTTCAGCAGACACTGAAGAGATTGTTGATGCTTAAAATATATATATTTGTGTGGGTATAAATAAATAAATATATATATATATATATATATATATAGAAAGTTGGAAGTTTTTGTTTTTTGGTTAGCCCTCCTGTGGTGTGGTTTGAATTTTCGAGTGTGTTTGAATTTGATCATGCATAAAATTTGATCATGCATAAGTAATTATAAAAATAAGTGCTTATTCATAAGTAATTATGAGAATAAGTGATTATGTCAAAATTAATTTATGTTTGAATATTTTTACTCCATAAGTGATTTTGAGAAAAGAAATATGTTTGGATATTAATGTTTCAGTGATTATTGGGTGGATAATGAGAACGAAAAATGAAATATTACCTCCGCTCCTATGTATAGAATCTTTTGTCTTAATCCTAAATATAAAACTCTTTACAATATACACGGTAGTATTTATTATATATTTTCAGAAAAATGTCCCTATTTAATATATCCAAAGAGAAAGAGAGAAAGATTAAATAAGGATAATTTTGGAAAAATGTTGGGATTTTCAGAGAAATTGAGGTAGTTAATTAGTTTTAATTTCAATTCTTAATCGATTCGGTTAAAAGAGTCTTATATTAAGGAGTAGAGGGAGTAAGTGATTATAAAAGGATAAGTGATTATCATAAATAACTTTTACCTACTTATCAAAATAATTACTTAAAATTCCATAAATAATTATACAATTATGATGTGTGTTTAGATACTCTCACTCATAATCAATTATATTCTCTCATAATCACTTATGGGACTATCATGCACTAAGGAAGTGCCACTATGAACATTTTCAATTTTTAATCACATATCTCTCGTAAAAAGATTAACCATTGCGCCATATTTGTGGGTTTAATTCTTTCAATAATTTCACATCACTCGAAATTATTCAAGATAAATATTTAATGTCTTTATTCAAAAATCATAAATAATGTCCAGATAAAATTTTTAAGTGCTTATTCTTCCAACAGCAAACCCCTATCCTCACCTGAGCTTGTTTGTCGCCATTTGAGCTTGTCCTCATCCTTATCCTCATCTAGGTTTGTTGTCCATCCTCACTTGGGTTCGTACTCGTTCGAGTTCGAGTCTTTGCCTACAAATCTTGTTGTTCAGCCCTTGTCCTTCGTCATTCGGGTTTATCCTCAACTGAATCTGCAAATCTGTCGCCGATATGGAGCTTGCTTCTTCAAATCTCACTGGCTTTTAAAGAAGATGAAGTTGGAGGTTGAAAGTTGGAGTTTGGTGATGCCATGGGGAAGAAATTGACGAGGGAGGGAGGTTTTTCTTTTTCTTTTTGTTAATCAAAGGCAAAAGAGTACTTTTACATTTATATGTATTTTTTTATTTAAGATATAAACATCTTCCCATACATCTAAATATCATATTGTATAAACTTCTATGTAATCATTATTTTCTCATACACTTTACATTACATCACTTAATCCCCGGTAATTAAACCAAACAAGTCATTAGTTTAACTTAACCCCCGGTAATTAAACCAAACAAGTCATTAGTTTCAACCTGTTTGTGTGCTTTTATTAGCAAAGTCGTCAGGCACCAACTAATGAATTCCTGGCATGCTTTTTTTTTTAACAAATTTCAGGATAGTTTGATTTCGAAAGCTCACTAAATTCATGACAACCCTAATAGCTCTAAGAATATTTATAGATTATCTACCAATGTAATTTGTTTTTTCACATTAGCATTGTAATTCGAATTCATGTCCATACAAAGTACAAATCGAATACTTACTGATTAAATCAATAACAATATTCGTTGGTAAAAATGTTGTATTAAGGATGAAAGAACAGGTTGAAACAACAGGGAAGGCATTTCTGCATCCTAAATACTTATGAGATATTGTGGTGGTGGTTAGGTAGTTAACACAATTTTATTGTACTGCACACAAAATTAGCTTTTGTGCTGTCTTTCCCATCTCATTCTAACGCTAAGAAAAAACCTAGCTCTCTCCTCTCTTGAGAGGTGTAGTGCATTTGCTGTAGGCGTGAAGATTAGATTCCAACTTGGTGATCCAGCCTCACTGTGTTTGTCACGCCCGTCTAGAGTATATGAGGAGCAAGCATGGAGCTCCAAGTAAATCTTCCTAGACCTATTTTCTACAAAGATAATGTTGAGATTTTTTTGTTATCTTCTCTGCTTACTGCTTCTTAAGACACAGGAGAAAAAGTGCAGAGTTGAAATTAATTTGCACAAGTAGTAGTAATAATAATGCTTGAAAAAGCCACACTTACAAAACGTCGTGCATGAAGCAAACATCTATATGCTCGGGCAAATCATTGTTTTATTCAATTACTAATTGTTAATTTAATAAAAACTGTTTTTTTTTAGTTTTTGGTAAAGTATTTGAATAAAAACTTTTTATAATTAAAATGGGAACACAACTGTGGATGGTGATGAATTCAAAGCCCCAAGACCTGGGAAGCCGATTCCGTGTGTTGGGGATAAATTCACACACGGTGTCCGTGGATTTTTGTGAGGAGGCTGGCTATTTTTTTTTTAAATTTAAAGAAAAAAAGGGAAAGGAGTAGTGATTTCAGTTTAACCGCGCATTCCGTGAGTGGATTCCAAGACCTAGGGTTCCCAAACACAACATGCCCAAAGAAGCATTAAGCAATAGCAATATAGCACTTCGCTTCAGCGTCAACAAATCCATCAGAAATCACTGCTGCATCGCCTTCCAAGACACCCTTTATGCCCACACCAACCACCAGTTTTACCATGACTCCTCATCAATGGCGTTGTTGGATTTCATGTCGTTTGATTTCAGTTTGCAAATTTAAATGAGAATAACATGAAGTTTAGATTAAAGTAAAATTGTTATAATATGATTTATATTTAGATACTTTTATTAAAAAAATTAAGTTTAACAAATTGAAATCTATTTAAATAATAAAAATTAAAAACACTTTTAGATATATAATTACTGAAAAAGATATAAGTTTTATAATATAATATTATATAACTAATTGAATTATATATGCTTTATAATATAAATAATTTTAATCATTAGAAATAATTATAAGTAAAATATTTCAATTATAAAATGTTAATAAACAAAAGTAGTAATGTAAAAAATACACTGAATTAATTGTAATTGCTAACATTAATATTCATATGTATTTTGGAATAGGCAGGCACAAATCAAGTAATACTATCATAGATCTAAAAACACAGTCACAAATCAAGGATGACAACGCATTGAAGTGAGCCATAGAGGTGCCGACGATGTGTGTCTAGGAATAGATGCCTAGGACCGCCATTGAAGGAATATAGGAGATAGGTTGAGAACGGCCTACCACTCATCGTGGAGAGAAAGAGAGGAGACAAGAGAGGCTAAGAATAACTGATGTCAACTGCTGAGACGCACACATGGGGGACGTCGACGGTCACAATGAGGGTATGGTTTTTATAGACTCTAAAGAGAAGAGGAAAATTGCAATGAAGGGGAAGGTCAGAATGAGAAGAGTAAAATAGCAAGGAGAGGTATAAAGGCATTGTTAGTATAATAATTTGGGATATGACAGACCTACCTCTGGTCAAAAAACAAAAACAAAGAAAAAAGCCAAACTTCATTTTTCATCACGGAAGAGTAAGGTGAAGGGTCCATTTTGAAAACGTATGTTAGAGGGTAAAATTAAGTGCATATTTGGTTCCCTTTTACAGAAAGAAATCATGATTTTCTTAAATATGTGTTTGACCATATACAAGATAAACACAAACTGACTTTTTCAAAAATGAAAAGTAGGTTAAACTGTGATTTTAGAAAAGGAGGAAAAAAATTACTTTTCCTTTAACAAAACGTGAGTTTTGGAAAATGAGAAATAAATTTACTTTAAGTTTGTGGAATGATGTTTTAAATAGTGCCAAGCATTAGATTAACCAAAATGATGTTTCTAAACCGAAGTTTGCCATTACAAACAATTTTCCAAACTTGTTGGAAACTCCACCGACATTTTCCAAAAGTGCAAGCTTGTGGCCCAAAAGCCCACGAAGAGCCATAACAACATGGTCAAGGCCCAAGGACGCACAAACCCAAATCGAGCGACAGCCTCTTCCATCTGGCAATGTAACATCATTCCAAGCTCAGATCTCAGGCCCATCGTGGGCCTAGTCAAAACTTATCTGGGCTGTCCATGGAAGTGGCATTCCAGAACTGTTTGTGATACAATCGTATTCAAACAGTCACACTAACCCATCACGGCGAACCCATGGGATGGAGATGTTGCATTGACATAGCGCTGTATTATGGAGAGTACATGAACAGAGGACTAGGCGCTGGAACTAGGAAGAGAGTGAAGTGGCCTGGTTATCACGTGATCACACGTGCAGCCTAGAAAATGATTTTTTTTTTGTTTTGGTGAGTAGGAAATGAAATAACAGTGGCTCGGCTGATTCAAAGAGGGTCCTGGCTCAAGAATCCTGGGTGTGACCTCTAGTGATGGCATTTAGCTGTTGATGGACTTGGGCTTGGACTTGAACAGCCCGTCATAACTTGGCTTCTCTTATTTCTCATCTGCTCTGCATTGCGAAGATCTTATATTATATTTAGGGTTCTGTTTCCTTGTAACAACCAACTGGAATACTAAAACGTGCCTCCAACCAAAATGTGGGATATGCCAACAAAGCAAAAGAATATGAGCACAATGAAGGAGGGTGATTGCAGCATATACATGTACGCGAGCCTGCCAAATGTTCCATAATATATAATTTCGCGATTTTCTGAGTCAGATGAACAAGAAGAATCATGGTGACGATTACGCTTCATTGCACTGAAACATGTCAACAAATATATCATCATAATTATTTGGCTTTCACAGAAATCACAAGTAATTTAAACAAATGATTTTTAGTCTGTGTTTCAATGGCTGAATCTCAAGTCCCTGTCCCTTGGGCCATCCTATTGGTTCTTTATACTAATCCCAGATACTGTATTATAATGTAACTCAAAGCTTGCACCAACTAAGCTAAGTTTCAATATATTTTGGACTTCCATCATACAGTTCTTCACATAAAAAATTTAAAAATAGTTAACCAAATTTTTTTTGAAAAAAAACGACTCACAATAGTGTAGTTAAGCTAATAAGGGGTTGTCTTAGTTTGACCAATAATCTTATATTTAAGTTTAGACATATAAATGTATTTAAAACTCGTTGGAAGAACTTTGCTATTTTTGTGAGTTGACCTAGATTAACTGAAATTAATATGACTTTGGGTGATTTAATAAAAAAAATTGACATAAATATTTAACATGCTTGTCATCAAAGCAGTGAAAGTAAAGATCTATAATTCTACTCGTTCACCCAAAAAAAAATCTATAATTGTGCTCAGAATTTATTATAAGTAGTAGAAGCATTGAACAAAGTTACCAAAGAAGTGATAGAGAATATGTGTGTGCATATTTTGTGGTCAGAATTCATGAGTTAGTAGAAATGGTTTTGGCTATGAGTAGTCAGGCCAAATAGGACAACGTCAAATATATAGGCTTAGATAGTGGCAACCCAGACCAGGAAACACAGACAGCATCCAAAGTTGACATTAATGGAGATTGATGCTCATATATCTAACTGTCTATCTCCCCAGAGCTGACATGGATTTGGATTCTTTGAAGTGTCTTCATTCATACACTCCTCAAGTACATATATACATATATATATATATATATGTATATATATATACATGTATATATATATATATACACATATGTATATATATATACACTCCCTCCTATTGACAATATATAGTATGAGATACATTTTTTTTGTTCACAATATAAGGTATAGAAACGTAAATAAATAATTTTACTCTTACTATATTTAATTGATTGTTTCTTTCTTTTCTATAAGTGTAATCACTATAAAAATTTAGCCTTTCATAAAAAATTATTTACTTTAATTACTTTAATATTCACTCAATAAATAGTAAAAAATTTGAAATTTTTGATATATTTACTAATGTTTTTTAACTTTCTTAATGAGCATAAAAATGAATTTCACACCTTATAATATGAATCGAAAGAAATATACTTTTATGCTAATCTACTCTCCTTCTATGGAGCAAATTTTTGCGTAGTGTGTATTTAAAAAAAATTACTAGAAAAGGAAAATTCGCATGATATCAATATGAAATATAGAAAAATGTGAAAGGTGTAGGAAGCCATAGTGTTGACTTGCCTGTACAGCTCATCTGAGATACTGTACAAGGACATTAGGCTTACTTTAGTTAAATATTTTAAAAATGATATTATATTTTTTTTAATAAAATAAGAGTATCCCTTATTAACACATAAGACTAATTTCTCTTAAAATATTGAGAGTAAGAGATATATTTCTAAACGTTTCTTCATATGTAAAAGTTAAAAATTAAACTCCTAATCACTTATTTAAAAAATAAAAGCTTATTACTTATTTTAATTTGAATCGATAAAAAATAACATCATATGTATGGTGTGATAGTAAATGCAAGATTATTATTTTTTATTGTCCTAATATAAATTTGATAAGAGAGAGAGACTTTTACTGTGGAGAATAAGGCGTATTTGATAGCATTTTTCTATTTATTATTCTTAAAATAATTTTATAAAATTATTTTTTAAAATAAATTTTAAGAATAAGAAAATTAAAAAATTTATTTAAATAATTGTTATTAAAATCATATTTAATAAGTGTTAAATGAATTATTTAAAATTTATAATTTTACCATTAATAAGATATATATTTTTCATCTTTTTTTAAATTTTTTAGAATAAAAATTGTAAAACACTTTAAAAAGATATTTCAAGTTTTCTATTATTTTATTTTTTTTATTTTAAAAAATATTTTATAAAAAATCAATTTGTCAAATAATTTTTCTTATTTTTTTTTAAATTATTCTAAAAATATGAGTCTTGGCTCTAAAATATTGATAGATTAAATAGTTTTTTTTAAACAGTATTAAATGACGAAGACAACCCAAAATATAGCTTCTGTACCTCTGGATTTATTGACTGTGTCCGAAATCTCAGAGGACAATACCACTCCTTGGATCGCCTTTATACAAGAGAAACAGCCTATACCACCCGCACTTTACTCGCCTCAACAACCAAACATGACATCGAAGGCACCTCTTCGTAAAACGAACTCTCTTCATTGAAGTCATTAAAATTTACTTGTCCCTCCCAAATCTCTGCATCATTTTTAAGTTTCATGGATGCCCACATTCTGTTTCTCTCCTCTTTCAAACCCTCTCTTCTCTCCTTCCTACCCCATTAATAAAAATCTCATCTTTCCATAAACCCATTTGTTCTTCCTCCATTTTGGTATATGCGCATTTCTCTTCCAAGCTTCCGTTGGATTTTCCTGCGAAGAGTTTCAGAATAAGACGCAGGCTTTGCATGTGTCTGCATTTTTCTTAAAGTTTGTTTCAGAATGACGATGAATGGAGCTCAGAAACAGTGGTCTCAGGAAAAGTCCCTTCCCGTTTGATTTTCTTTATCGCAACATCGTTATTATCCTCTTCAGGTATTGATATATTTTCCCACAAAGTTATTTATCTACGGTTTAAGGATATTGTCATTTGACACTAAAATCTCCACATTAATGCGCAATGATTCGATTCGATAGTAATAGTCATTCTAAGGGACGAGATATTCCTGAATCACATGCAATGAATTTTTAGCTGATAATCATCCAACCGTTTTCAGATTGAGCATTGTATGTAACAAAGACAAGTGAAAAAGCCCTTACGGGTTTCTTTCATCCATTTTTCTTGCAGGCAAAAGCATTATCTGTTGAGAAACTTTTGGATTCTGCTTCTTGCCATTTTAGAGGTTGCTATTCCCACCATGTCAATCAAGATGAAAGGGATCTACAAAAGTCTCAAATACATTACTCAAATCTTTGGTAATCCCTCTGGACTGAAAAATTTGGATTTGGATTATTTGATTTATTTTTTTTCTTAAAAAGGGTTGAGATTATCAATCTCAAAGGACAAAGATGTCTGAAAACTTACTCCCATCTGAATGATCGACCATACATGCATTGTGTTTTTCTCTTTTTGAAATTCACACGATTAATTTTATCAGAAAAGGAGAGGATTCAAGTTCCAAACTGATTCTATTTTTTTTTATCATGACTTTTGTTTGATTGGGCTAACTTGTGAAATGGTGTTGTTGTTGTAGTTGTGAAGGAGCGTGAAATTGAAATTGGGTACCCTACAGATGTTAAGCATGTGGCTCACATAGGATGGGATGGCCCCTCAGGGAGTGGACCCAGTTGGGTATGGAGAAGAAAATAAGAATGATTTCTTACTTGTCTTTGCCTTTTTGATCTCTTCATTCGAAATCATTGTTCCCAAATATTAAAATGTTTCATCATTTTGTCTGTTCTTTTATTGGTTTTTATGCAGATGTCTGAATTTAAAACAGCTCCTGATTTCTCAACATCGCTTGGCAATTTGGATGATCGAAGAGATCCCAATCCTTTATCTACCACTATCATGCCCCCACGCGGTATGCTATCATTGCTTCTAGTTGATCAACATTTTGGCTGAGTTATGTGTTGTTTTTTCTTTTCAAATGTGATACCATTATGGAAAGTGTGCCTTTAAAATCGTGGAAAAACTTCAGTTTTAGTCCAAATGCAAGGACACTAAAAATGATAAATTACTTTCTTTGTATCTAGAGTTTCATTCAATTCTCAATTTAATCTCTACAAATTTAAAGTAACTGGGTCCCTATGGTTTCAATTTTCTTTTAAACTTTTGTAATATTTTTCAATTTTCAATGTCGTTGGAAAACTTTAGTTTAGGCTTGTTTTATACATTGGATGGAATGAAATAAAAAAATGAACTAGAATGAAAGAAGTGATTTTGCATATGAGAAATATTCGTTCCTCTTTGTGAAAAAAAAGTAATTAAAAGTGATAATTACTATTAAGTAATAATAACAAGAATATAATAGATATTGTATATCTTGATTTTTATTCAACATAATAAGTGAAGGTCTTTCTTATGGTGCTACCAAATGGAAATTTCGTCCAAATGCAAGGATACTGATAAATTGCTTTGTTGGTCTCTAAAGTTTCATCAATTTTCAATTTAATCCCTTCAATTGAAAGCTCTATTCTGTTAAATTTTGCAGCATGACCAACTATATGTCATCTAAATGAAGCAAAGATGTGTGTGTGTATGTGTGTATAAACCTAAAAAGATGTAGTAGTTTTAAATAATGATATCCTGTATTCATGTGGAACTGTGCGGTCTCCCTAAACTGAATAGTAAAAAGAAAGGGCCTATCACAGGTCATGTAGTAGAAGGGGAATTGTAATTGATAAATATCTGAATCTTTGTCTCCATGGAAAGAGTTTGGCTGTTCTTTCACGTGAAAAACTACTTCTCAATGAAGGGAATCTACAGCCTCCCTTGACTTGAGTTTACACATAAAAAAAATGGTATTTTGTGGTCCACATCAGAATCTTATTTGGCTGTATCAAACTTGCCACGGCTCTGTTCTTTATCATGTGATGAGTTTCCTCAAGATGATCAAATTAGACCTATCAAAACCAAAGTATTACCATCTTTCATTTATTTTAGTTTGTGTAAGACTTGCTTCTTCTGAGTCATCATCTGTGTGAGAGATGTTAGTGTGACAATCAAGTATCATACCCGAAATCTGTCTTCCTATGTTATGTGTCAGTAGTTAAATTGTGGCAGTCTAGTACAGATATCAAATGCATCAGATGAATTAGTATACTCTTAATCTAACCACATACGAGACTACATGCAAATCACTGCCTTGCTGCAGAAGAATGGGATTGTCCTGTCTCAGCTCAGATTACGATCATATTTGTAGAATGATGTGTATTTACTGAAACCAAACTTTTTGAGAACCATCGTTAAATACAGGCAATTTAGGAAGGCAGTCTTTAATGCCTAAGCAAGTAGAGTTAAGCTGCACATTTATATAGGATTCAGCTTTTCTGATGAAAAAAATTTAATACACCTCACTCTACCCTTACTACTTGAACTTTATAACAATCTGTTTAAGGGTAAACTAGCACCTGGCACCTAATTAGTGTGAATTCCTTAAGAGTCTTTAAGCCAATTCCTAATCTGCAGAAATTTCAAATGCAGATCCTATGCATTTGTTAACAAATTGATTTTACTACACAGTTGGGCTTAAGACAGGCTGTTTATCTTCATGGTATTTTCATTTTTCTTGTTTCCTTTTTCTTTCCCTGAAGTTATGGTCGACTATACAACATGGATCCCTCAATCACAATCTTCATAAATGTAGACACATGGATTAATTTCATTTCCATGATTGTATTTCCCTATAATTCCAGGGTGCGAATAATTAATGATTGGGAACCAATTTTCTTTTTTTCAATCTCATTTACATTGTCTGTCAAGCTGACCTCACTTAGTAGAATAAAACTATTATTGTATTTACATTGTCGGTCACTATGTCAGATAATAATTTACATGTATTCTTTAGAAACTGCTGAATTTCACTGATATCTACTTTGTTTACTTCACTATACTGCTAACTGACGTTACCATTCATTACATCATCCCTTGGACCAGATAATGCTGATTCAAGCCCAGCATCATCGAACAAGTTGAAAGACACTCAATCTCACGATCATCCTCGTGCTCCTAAAAAGCAAAAGAGGAAAAAGTCCAAGTTGAGTTCTTCTAAATCTTCTCTAACTTCATCTTCTTCCTCCTCAAAGCATTTAAGAGCAGCAAAGCCGACAACAACTACACGTAACGAGATGGAAACACCACCCGTTGTCCAAGTCTAACCAGGAACAAGACTCATCGCTGTGAATAGCAAAAATCAAGCCCATGTTCCTGCAAGTTTGAAATGAGGAGGCTGTGAAAATCTTCCATGAGCTTCTGTAAATCCTTGTCCATTTAAGAGGAAAAAAAAACTGAAGGAATGGTGAAAAAGAATGCTTTGCTGATCTTGGGAAAGTGGAGTATGAGAGTTTTTACTTGTACTGTATTGATGGTAAATTTTTGCAGATTAAAAAGATCAGACTTGATAGTAAGAGATGCTTATATGACAAAATCGGTTTGCTACTATTTCATGTGCCATATGTGGTAGGATTCAAATGGGGTCCACATGTGAAGCTAAATATCTGTCTTCTATTGCATTGACACCTGCAAAATACATGCACCCAGCAAGTTGTCTGATCCTTGGTGTCATCTTTGTTGGATGAAATTTGTGAATCTAGTTTCTATGGTATTTGTATGTGAACCTTCTTGTATATGTGGTGTATATTAATTTGGAATGAATTCCCACGAGCAGGAGCTTTTACTGGATTAATGATTCACCTAATTTGATTTTTAAAAAAAATGGTAATCAAACGAGGCCCTTTTTTAAAAGGAAATTTTATTATTTTCACACTGTTCATGACTCGATTTGAGTTGCGGTTATGCTGACGGTTCCATTTTCCCCTTTTTCTTTTCATGCAAAATATGGACACTTAATACATAATAAATTAACAAGTAATATACAGTATATTTAAGAGAGAGGTGATACAAAATAATGAAATAAATATATGTATGTACCTATGTTTGTCTGTTTATTTTTTTTTTTTTGTTTCTCTTTAAATATAAGGAAAATTAATTAGAATAACTATACAAGAAACGTCTTTAGGGAGAAGGAATCGGTTTCTTGTATAGGCCCTCTAATTAATTCTCTCTTAAATATATACTGTATTTATTTAGTTTATGTGGTGGGCTTGCATGTTTACATCTAGGTCCATTTACTTGTGAATATAAGTCAAACAGTAAAAATTTGTTTAACCTGAACAGTGTGATCTGTGATCATAAGCGAAAATAGATGGATTTGGAATTGTATCATTTATTAAAAAACATAATTGTACTTTTTTTAACTTATTTAAATTTAGCTTGTGGCCAAGGAAAAAAAAAGGCTCGTGACTGTTTAGTCTAAGTTCAGCTTGATAATACTAGAGTAAAATATTTTGATCATCATTATATTTAATCTTAATTACAAATACCCCTCTTTATTTTTGGAATATATATGGACTTATCTTAAAATCAAAACTTATTTTATACAAATCTTCCCTATAATATTAAGATTCCATTTCTATCTATCCAATGTTAACTCACCAAATTTAATTTTACTAGAAAAAAATATCTCTCTTTAACATAAATATTTATTTAAGTTTATTTTCAACACATTTTTTAACTTTTATCTTTAACTAAAATAGTTTTGTGTATTTAATAATATTACAAAGTCTGAAATAAGCTGCAATGTTAATGGATTGTAAACAATGCATTTTCCTAATTTTTATATTTTATATTGATTGATTTGACATATTTTATTTTATTATAAATTTTAGTAATTTTTAATGTAATATTTTTAAACACATTTATTTAAATATTATTATAATTAAGCATTTAAATTTTTTTAAAATATGTTTTATTTTTAATATCAAATATGTAGGAATTAATATCATGAATTTTTATATAAATATTTTAAATTTATTTATGTTTGATAGGAATAAAATCAGACATATTATATTATAAGTGTATATTTATAATTTTAAATTATTTTACTATAAAATTTACTTAATAAAAAGGTGTTTTAGAATTTTTAATGGAGCTAAAAATTAAAATGTAATTTTTGTAAATTAAAGGAATGTATATGTAATTTTGACAAAAGTAAATGGAGGTAAACGTAACAACTATGCGGGGATAGCTCATTTGGAAGAGCGTCGGACGTTCCGTGTTCGATCTACCCTCACCGCATTAATCATATTTTTTATTCTTTTACACATTAAATCTACCTTTTGTTTTTTTTTTAAGTGAACGGTGAATATATTATTGAAAATAATAGCTAATTTAAAAAATTAAGTTATTGACATGTGATATTAGTATAGGTATTGGATTAAAATGAGATCTAATGGTTAATCATCTTTTAATTTATAATATTTAATTTTATTAATTTTTAAACTGTTGTAATGGTCCAAATTAAATAAATATTTAAATTTCATTATGAAATTAAAAGGATTGTAATTGTTGGTTCAAGACCATCTGCATCAAAAGTCAAAGCTTGAACCCACAAATCCATTCCTAGCTCCCATTATTCTTCTTCAGTAGCTCATCATCTGTGAAGCTTAAAGTCAAAATTCGGAAGTCCTGTTGGTTCATTGGAAGCACATCTATTAGATTTGGATGAAGCATCGTTGAAGGAGATTGTGAGATCTAGACGATACACCATCGATGGAGGCTACGAGATTTGGACCAAGCATCATCGATAGAGGTTGGGAGATCTGGACAAAGCACCATGGATGAAGCTTATGAGGATGATGGGTTGAAGGCAAGATCTGGAGGAAGAAGGTTGAGGAGTGATAGAGATAGTAATTGGAGTTTTGGAGGACGATGGGTCAAGGCGTCAAGGTGAGGAAGAAGGGATCAATTGGTTGTGTCATTTTCTTTTTTGTGAGGGGTAGTTTAGGCATTTTTCACATGATTATACTACCATAATGAAGATTATATATATCAAAATGGATGTAATGGGCATTACTTAATTAAAGGTATTTCAATTTACATATGAAATGAGTATTACCTAATATAAAACCAACCAAACAATGCAACTCCTTTCATTATAATCACCATTATATTTCACTACCTGTAATGTAAATGAACCAAATCTGCCTTGCATAATAAACATAATGGGGATAAATATTACCTTAAACATAATGTGAATTATACGTATTTCTAAGCATATTTTTTTTAACAATCTAATTTTTCCAAGAATATATTTCGTCTTCTACCTGCCTACTTTCCTAACATATACTAATCAATAAAAAAAAACATATGTACGAGAGCCAATAATCTCCCACCTTTTTCAGAAGAACAAAAGCCACGTACGCAGCTGCAGAAACAAGAACAGGACAACGACCAATGCCTGCAGCCGTCTTGCTCATCCATTGTTTTCATCTCCATTAACAAATTAAAATATCACAACCGAATTTTTAACATTTCCCACCAACATCTAAATAACCAAACTCCTCAATTCCACAGAAAATCCAAATCTCACCGGTGTCTTCTACTACAACTACAACCATAGTTTCCTAAAAGCATTCATAGGATCCTCCAAAGTTCCATACCGTCATTATTATCCCCATTTATAATTCATTCCTTCTCCAGAATTCTGTGTCACCCATCTCAGAAACTCACAATGCCTTGTGGAATACAGTGTTCCAGAGGCCTAAAAATATGTTGTGGAATCACAGCCATTGTTATTATTCTTCTGGTAGTCACATTTATCGTCTTGTTCTACACAGTCTTCAAGCCTAAAGACCCCATAATCATCCTTCAATCAGTAAAGCTTGAAAGGGTGGATGGAGTAGTGTTCCCTGTTATAGAACTGAATTCGATCACATTAGGCATAGTGGCCACGGTGAAGAATCGCAACCATGGAAGCTTTACTTACCAGAACGGCACCGCCACATTTAACTATCGAGGCAATTTGGTGGGTGAAGCTCCGATCAAGGGGGACACAGTCCCAGATCGTGGAGAAATGAATGTGAGCACGACTTTGACTGTTTATGCGGATGTTTTGGCCAAAGATGAGAATTTTCGAGGCGATTTGAACAGTGAGGTTTTGAATTTTACTTCGGCAAACACTTTGCATGGAAAAGTTAAGATCTTGAACCTGATCAAGATGAAAGCCACGAGTTCGAGCAACTGTGATATCTCTGTGTTCATCGTAAACAAGACTGTTAACCCTACCTGCCAAAACAAGATAAAATTTTGACTTTAGGATTGTTATTTGTTTCAGGACATGAAGTTGCTGACTTACAAATCAGATTCATGTTGAAATTATTGAAGTTCTTGTGTTTTTGCTTTTTGACTTTGCTTCCAGTTTAAGTAGCTTTATTATCAAGGAAGAAACTTTCAGTGTTGTCAAAACTTACTTAACCTCATTTTTATAGTTCCTTACGGTGGGTTTGGATAGTATTTTAATTTGAAATTCTATAAAATGTAAAATGCAAGGAATTTGAAGTGCTGAAATTCAATTTTAACAGTATTTAAAATTCCTATTTTAAATAACTATAATAGTTATATTAAAGTATGCCCCATTATTCCAAAGATCAACTTTCTTTTCCTATGCCTACTTGTTCCTCTATTTACTTATTGATCAGTAAAGAATGATCTGATGTAGCCATTGAGAATACCTCCACTTAACTAGTATGAAACTCACCCTTCTACTAACTATTAGTAGCTCATTTTGTGGCTTGTAAACTGTGTAGCTCTATAGATTTTACATTTTTATTGAATATTGATCATTATACACATTGATATTGATAATAATGTTAATATTAATTATTGATTCTGATATTTTTTTTTTGTGAGGATGACATTGATATTAATCAATATATCATTATATATAATAAAATTTATAAGAAGTCACATTACTCATCAATTATTAGCAACACAGCACATCTCATACGCTAAGTACGTATAAAACTCACTTCTAGTTTTTTTCTTATTAACAAAAATCACTTCTAGTTATTTATAGGTCGCATACTCTTCTTCTTCTTTTATTTTTTCATTTGTGCTGTTATTAAACCAAGCCCAATACTGCTTTTACTGCAGAATTGGGCTAAGCGTATGCTATTGTGGGCGGACTCTCTTTTGTTGGGCCACTTTGAAGCTGTGTAATTGACTTAAGAAGAATACTCAAGAGCCCACCTCAGTGAGTTTGTGGTCTTTTTTCTTCGAAGAATGAAATTCAGATATATTTCTTTTTATATTATGTGAAAAAGGTTTTAATGGAAATATTATATTCAAAATATTTTTACATGATTAATAATATGATACTGCAATTATATTCATTTTCCTGATCAGTAATAAAAATCAAAATATAATAAAAGATTTATCAATCATTGCCTTTTGACAAAATATCTTAGTCAATTATGAACTATATTTCTTTCACCAAAAAAAAATGAACTATATTTATCCAAAAAAAAAGAGCTATAAAAGTATGGAAGGTAACATGAAATCAATACAAGTTTGGTGTGGTAGATAATAACAATATATCAACTGCTAAAAAAAAAGATAATAGAATTGATATTACAATTGTTGAGTTCAATTACTTTCTAAATTTTTAATGAGATGTCTTCCCTCCCCCCCTCCCCCCAAAAAAAATAAGTCTAGAAACCTGTTTAATTCATGTTTTTAGAATAGGTTTTATTTTATTTTTAAAAATAAAAAAACTTATTTGATAAGTCTGTTTTTTATAAAATGTTCTGAAAAATAAAAGAATAGAAAACTCATAATATTTTAAGGTGCTATGTATTTTTTGTTCTGAAAAACGTAAGAAATAGTGAAAAATACTCACTTCTTTAATGCCAAAATTATAAATTTTGAATAACACATTTAACACTCACTAATTATGATTTTGGTAATAATTATTTCAACAGATTTTTTTATTTTCTTATTCTCAAAATTTATTCTAAAATACAATTCTACAAAACTATTTTAAAAATATTAAAATATAGAACACATTCAAAAAGCCCAAAGATTCTCATTTTCCAAGTTACTTGAGAGGCTTACATACGAGACTTGATCTTCATGTCAAATTTTGTTTCTATTATATGTAAATTTATTGATCTTTAAAAAATTGAACTTATAAAAAATTGAATAGAATAAGCCTACCGCAAAATCATGTCTTCCAAGTTAGAAAGAAAAGCATGCATCTTTAACTATTAAGAGGGAAAAAAAGTCCATATTGTGACTTATTATCAAAAAGAAAATTTATTTTAAAAAATATCGTATCCCTCAATATTTATTATAATATAAATCTTATAAAAAATTAATTTGGAAAAATGACACATAAATAGTACTGTATAATGATTCTCATATGATTTACCTCTCTTGGTTTCGTATTTTATCTCATTGTGCTTTTATATATATATTAATATATTTTGAAGGAGAGATATACGGGTCCATTAGTGTAAATCTATAAATACTATATTTTGTCCTGACTAAAAAAATAAAACAAAAACAAACAAACAAAAGATTTTAATTAAGGAAAATTAAATTTCCTTTTAATAAATAAGAAAAATTAAATTTCCTTTTAATTAATTGTATACATTTTTATGGAATTTTGAAAAATATATATATACATATAATAAAAAAAACATAAAAGCATAATTAGAAGAAGTTCCGAAGGCCGAAGTTCCGAAAGTCAAGGGAACGTGAGCTCAAGAATTAGAAGAAGGGCGAGGGATCCGGGGCACAAATCAAGTGCCAGTGTCATTTGGGTCAGTAATAACTCGATTATTGAATGTGACTAGATGTCCCTTAATTTCATCCCCCTTCCTCTATTTCTATTTGGGACAAAGTCAATTCGGCTTCTCCATTAGTTGTCCTTGTTGATTGAATCACAATTTTTCTTTCTCTGGTCTATTGCTTGGTGACTTGTCTTTGATTGCAACACCTGAGATGGGTTGAACGGGTGGGTCTGATTTGTTTACTGGGACAGCCTCATAGTTATTCAACTTGCCTGTTGTATTTCTTTGCTAATTTAACATTGTAACAGGTTCATAGGCTTTAGGCATGGTAGGGACGGCGTCTTGGTCATGGACTTAGGTTGCTCATAATATCCCAGGATTTATGTCTCTGCACTGAAGGAAGTTTGCCCATGATTCTGTTACGAATTTAATTTGTTTGACATAAATGTTCGAGTGTCAACATTTGCTGATTAGGTAGGAATATATACTTAGATAACTCTGGCTTTGTCTGAATCCTATTATGAATCCTACGTCGTTAGTTTAGTATTCGTGAAAGGCTGAATGCGGTGTTATAATGGGTCTAAAATTTCCTTGAACCTCCATCATACTTTTCATGTCACTGTGATTCCCCATTCCCTTGTCCCAGAGGTTTATGGAAATGCAATGCTGGTTAGTTAACATACGTCTTGATGCATTGATGGTGGCAAGTTGTGTTCTCTATTTAGTTCCATGTAGTTTCAGTCTTTAAGCATGTTAGAGGAATTATCATTCAGTTTCTCTTTGTCACAAAAATGGTGTTTGACTTGCATGATGTGCTTGTATTATACAATGGTAGCTTCAAGCTTAGAAAGTCCTGCTATTGTCTGCAAGATTTGCCAGTAGAAGTCTTGTTGGAGATTATTATGCTTTGGTTCAATTTGGGCATTCCTAGTCTGAGAGAGGCCTCTGTCTGTCATATATGGGGTTCAAATGAAAGAGAGTAAAGACAAGAATAGCTTGCTCCAGTGTCCCCAATGCATGCTTTTGATCTTTGGTTCCACGGCTTCAAATCATGAATGGTCAAAATGGATGTTTGCATTATTTGTCCAGCAAATAAGTTATATAATCTTCTTGTGATTTTATAAAAGTCCCTATGACCAGTGATATGAGAGAAATTTTAGCTCAATATATAGAATTGGGTCATGGTTGCTAATGGAGTTGTCCATTAAAGTAATCGCCTACATGAAGGTTGATCTTTAAGCCCGCCCTATAGTATTATTGAATTAGTGCCTAATGTTGTTTAAATTAATAATTTTCCTTTGGGGGTTTTTCAAGCATTAATGGATGAACAATTTGGTTCTTACTTATTTTTTATTTATTTATTTATTTATTTACCCTTTATTATTATTATTTTGTTTCTTTTCACTTTGGAGTTTGCCACAAGGGACCAAATCTCCGCGTGCTTGTAGAGCGTCAATCAATTGTACCATGAGTGAGGAATTGTCATGGTACAAATGTTGGCTAAATCTTAATCTTTAATATTTTTTTAGCAGCAATTTTTTGTTTTTTTGTTTATATATATATATATATATATATAAAGGAATGATTCAATGAAAGCCTTCTATTTCAAATCTTTATTCTTGTCTTTATACTCCAAGTGGCAACACTGTAGGTATTTAGGTTTCAATCAACAATTTGTGAGTGATAAAGTCACCACAGATCCTAATTAATTCTTTTTCTAAAAAAAATAAATAATATATGAATATATACATAAAAGTCATATTTTTAAATTCTTTTTACTGCTTTTCTTTTATAAAACAACCATAATCGTATTTATTTTTATAATTTAATATAAAAATAATTTCATTTTTTTCAATTTTATCCTTTAAGTCTTTTTTGCCTTTTGCCTCGAGTGACATCACTGTGAGCATATAAGCATAAATCAGTAAATTATGAGTAATCAAGCAACCATATATGTTATTTGGTTTTGTTTTGAATTTGATCTTGGAAAATAAAATATATGTAGCAGTTTCACCTTAAATTCTTTTTTAGTACTATTTTAAGTTTTAAAAGGAAAAAAGAATTTAATTGCTTTTTTTCCATTTTCATAATCTAATACAAGAAATACCACTAATTTATAAAAATAATAATAATAATAACAAAAAATAAAAACAAAAATATATATATTGAATGTAGCAATTTTATCTTAAATTCCTTTTTTAATAAATAATAATAATAATAATAATAAAGGGGATTTTGTGACTGCATTTCATAATTTGAAATAAGGAAATAAAAATAATTTAAACGAAGATTACTTACAAAAAAAAAAGGGGACTCCCCAATTGCATCTTTTATCTCATAATTTGAAATAAAGAAATAAAAATCATTTGAAAATTGTTCATTTCCCTTAAGTTTTTATCCTTTCCACTTATTTGCCCCCAGTGGTAACACTGTGGATATTTAGATATTAATCATTAATTTGTGAGTAATGAAGTTATCACATATACCGATTATTTCTCTTTGAAAATATATGTAGCAATCATATTTTCGATATAACTTTCTTTTCAATAAATAGACGTGTTGAGAAGGTCTTGTTTATTTCATAATAAAAAATTTTAAAATAAAAAAGAAAGCAAAAATAATTTATTTAAATTATTATTTTTCCTTCAAACTTCTTTTATTCTCTACATCTATTTGCCACGAGTGATATCACCGTGAATATTTAGATATCAATGAATAAATTGTGAGTAATAAAGTCACCACATAAGTTAACTGATTTTATTTTGTAAAAATAAAATTGTTTTCCAATTTTCCTTTGCAAATCAACAATAAAATATTCAAGGTCACATAATTTTTCTATATTGAGAAAAAACATATATTCTTTTTTTGAAAAAAAAAATGAAAATGAAAAATAAAATTTCTGATAAGAGAAGATAATCAAAATTAATCTATCTTTTACCAATTAAAACACACCAACCAATCTTGGAAACTATTTTCTTTGAGGAAAGATAAATTATTTATTTTACAAACTTCTCTTTTCGAAATTATATATAATAAAAATATCAACTCAGTGACACGCATTTATAATCCGAACTATGTCGACTTTGATCTATATCGCAGGGCACGTTGGCCCTAGACTCTAATTCTGGGTCAAGTCCACTTTTGTAAATAAATAACATTTTCCTCTTATTTTTCCCAATTTCTTATTTTTTTCATTTCATTCATTATTTTCATTTTTACATTTTTTTCTCATTTTTACATTTATTTTTGCATGTGAACAATTAAAGGGCAATTAAAATAATTTTCGAAAGCCATAAAAATTACATGATCAACTTAAGGTAACCTTTCTTTAGAACGAGTGTTGTGGGAGTGCTTAACACATTTCCCACTCACAATCATAATTTCAAACCCAACTCTGATTCGCAGACCATCTTTCTCCTTTTATTTCAATTTTCCAAAATTTCCCTTAAAATTTTAATTGCGACTCCTCCGAAATCTGCCCCCCGTCGTGTGGGCGGATTTCTCTCTTTTTATTTTCTTCGCGCCATCCGCATCGCATTTTCAGGTGTGACAAAATCTCAATTGGGTAAAACTAAAATGCTAATTAGACACAGTATGTGAACCAAAATTGCTGGTAAAAATTAAAATATCTTTTATATTTGAAAATTGGTACTTATGAGTAAAGGTAGAAGTAGGTCAGGCTTTACCAGGGGCTTACAATTTTGTCAATACCTGACTTGACCTAACTTATTTAACTAAATAAGTTAGACTCAGACTTATATGCAGATCTATTTAGATAAATAAGTCAGGTTTATTTAAGTAAAGCTTAACCTATTTAAATTATTATTATTGTTTAATATTTATAATATAATTAATATAAATTAGTTTTATGAATGTCCTTGTTTCTTTGATAGATTGAAATAGGTATAGGGACAAGCATTGTATTTGCGTAGATATCCTTCCTTATTGCTTTTTATATTGCTCTTTTTTTTGTGGTGGAGAGTAAGTGAGTTAATATGTAAGAAGTTCTATATCAATAAAATTACAAGAAAAAAGAGGTGAGTGAGGTTTATAAAAATAAAGAAACTAGTTACTTTTTCATTGTATTATTTAAACATATGGATCGTACATTTGTTGATCAAAAGTTTAAAATTTGAAACTTTTTTTTAAAATTAAAACTAATAGTTTTTTTCATTTTATCTTTTAATAGATTTCAGGTTAGGGTAAATTTTTAGAAAGCTCATACTTGAACCTAAAATAAAATTTTATATAAACTAGTAGGTGATATTCAGATTTTAAATTTATAACGTATTAATGAATTATTCAACTAAAAGCTAACATAAGATAGCCTATTTTCACGCGAGATGAAATGAAGCAAAGCTTGCCTATAGTCCTATACATTCAAGAAAATATACACGTGTCACTTGTTCGCATGGCGCTTATGTTTCAAGAAGGAAATATCAAATAACTATTATAAATATTTTTTTATCATCATGTATAATTCATGAAGAAATAATAGTCTTTGTTACTGCTGGTTTAATAATTAAATAATGACATTTAAATTTAATAATTAAATAATGACATTTAAATTTAAATAATCTCTAATTATAATGCTGGCGAAAAAAATCTTTAATTATAATATTGGCTAAACGAAAATATCGAATTGAAAAGAAAAGCTACCTGAAACGAGCAAAGCAAGTCACCTTCTCTTGATAAATATCGGATATATGTGGTTGTAGATATCTTCAAAACCCAATTGTCGTTATGGTTTGAAATTATCAAATGATTGATATCTTTTGTCAGCAAAAAAGGAAAAAAGAAATTATTGATATTTTTTGGGCCAAATAAAATTAAAATAATTGGTGATGGCATTCGGATAATACTGCAATAATTTCTTGAAATGCACGACACCCGGATCATGTTACCCGGAGTCATTGGTTATTATCCATGGAATATAAAATTTTATTATTTATTTATAGAAAATATAAAATTTTATTATTTATAAGTTATAGACAATGTCATTTGCTTTTTTACACTTCATGTAATATAAAAAAAAAGCACCTTATTGCCTATAATTTATTCAAAAAATATTTAATTTTAATATATTTAAATTAAATATATATATATATATATAATGAAATATATTAAATTTTAAAATTGTTAGATTATTCCAGAATTTTTAAAGTTGGCTGAAATACAATTTTGATCCCTAAATATTTTTTCATCCCCTAATTATATTTAATTTTAATTTGATCATTTAATTTTACCTTAGTTTCGCTCCCTTTTATTTTAGCAACCTAGTTTCACTTCCATTGAACTTTACTTTTTTTTTTTCTATTTTATTTATTATTTTAAAAGTTTTTCAATGTCCCAATTTATCTATCATTTTATATCATTAATGAAATATTAATTATCTTTTTTATTATTTTACCCTTAATTAAAAATAATAGTAGGTGAAGTACAAATCATTTTTTCAACATTTAATTCAAGGATGTTTTGGTAAAATATAACTAAATTTTACTACAATCTAAATTATTAATATTTTATTGGTTTGTATGAAAAATAAGAGATAAAATGGATTTCAATTACCTTATGCATTTTAAGAAAAGGAATTTGATCATTAAATTTATTAAAAAAATTTAATATTTTCTATCATTTGCCTTATTAATTGCATTATCTCTTATACTTGTTACTACCTCCGGTCCTTTTTTTAAATCACATTTTAGAAACTTTTTGTAGTTCTATATGTAAGTCACTTTCCATAAGTTTTTTAAGTATTAATTACTTTATTTAAAAATTGTCCTTATTTAATTGTGAGAGAGAAAGTTGATTGTTTAAATTTATAGTATTTATTAAAGAGTAAAGATGGAAACTACATTATTTTTAAAATAATTTTAATGATGTAACAAATATTTCTTAGTTCTAGTGAGTAGTTAAGAGTGACTTATATTAAAGATCAGAGGGAATATAATATTTATCTTTTACCTATTAATTATAGGCCAAAGGCATGATCAGAAAAATACTTAATGCACCGGAAAACCTCACAATATGTCCTATATTTCAGACAAAACATTGCTTATGAAAGATATCTTATATTTAAAACCAGAGTCCCGAGGAAGTATTTAGTTTCAATTTAATCCCTTAATTTTATATTAAATTTCACTTTAACCCTTTAATTTTATTTAGTTCCAATTAATTTTTCTTTTAAATCAATAATCAAATACTTCTTTTCTCTTCAATGCTATTAGATTAAAATATTTAAGAAAAAATTATACGTGGCTCATTGATAATACAAAGTGAAATCATGATTTAGATTAGAGTAATTAAGTTAAATAGAAATTAAAGTAAAAGAAAAAAAGTAAAACCTAGGGTAAAATTTAAAAAAGAAAAATTCAAACAAAATTGAAGGGTGAAAATAAATATTAAAATAAAATTAAGAGACTAAATTGAAGTTAAAAAATTAAGAAATGAAAGATTTAAGAGGCTATAAATTGAAACCAAATCAAGTTGAGGAATGAAAGTGAAACTTGAGAAAATATTAAGGGACCAAATTGAAACTAAATAAAATTATGCGATGAAAGTAAAACTTGAAGTAAAGTTAAAAAAAAATAAAAAAAAAGTGTTTTTTAGTTATAAATTTCAAAGCATGTACAAATAATTCATTAATTTTCAGAATACATATGACACAACTTTGTTTCTCTTTTTGACCTGAGAGGCTGAGGCACATAACATCTTTAAACCTTCAAATGTGTTCCTTTAATCATTCTATTATTAGTTTACATGTTATTTTACTAATAAAATGTTATATGTAAGCAACAATAAACTTGCCATTTTTTATAACGACTAAAAATTTTTGTATACATAATTTTCTTAAAATTTGAGTTAGGTATATATATAATTTTCATGAATTTAGACATTTTAATATAACCATGATATGTAAACTTGATTAGTGAATTAAATGATTGATAACAATAAGCTATTTATTTAAACTTAAAAAATTTATAGAAGTAATATTGAAAATTAGAAGAAATCTTCTGTACATAACTCAAACTTCATTTATATCGTTTTAAGGAATTTCACAATTAAAAATAAAATTTGAACTTGTGTTTGTTTTAGCTTTTTCTTTTTTTAAGCTAACCGAATAATACTTCATCGATAAAAAGAAACATACAAATCCAGCAAATTGATAATATGAACAACAAAGCAATAGGAACCTAAAATATGTATATTACAAAACCAGAAAGAATGCAAGAAACACGCCTACCGCAGAACTAAAACTTAAATCCAGGACAAGCAGCGTAAATAATATTACTTCCTATGCGTATAAATTCTCACTTAATTTGGTTTTTTTTGTGAAATTTTTTAAAATATTTGTCATTTTTAAATTTTAATAAAGTATCAATTATTTATTTTTCTATTTTATCATCCATAAAATTTAAAAGAGTATTTAAGTCGACGTCATTTTTAGTAAAATAATATTAACTTTTACTACAGTAGTTTATATATTATTTAATGATAATTTTTATTCATGTGACAAGTTTCAAAATGACAAATGACAATTTATGCAAAATGAAAGAAGAATATACTCTCTTTAATTCTAAACATATCAATTTTTACTTGTTTTTAAACAATAAAAAAAATTTTAATACGAAATAATATTTATTATACATTATAAAAAATATTCCCATTTAAGGAGATAATAATGAGAAAGAGAGAAATCTATAAAAAAGTAGTTTTGGAAAAATACTATTAACTAAATTTAATTTATATTTTTAATTTATGTAATTCGATTAAAAATATTTTATATTAAGATTTGAAAGGAGTATAAATTAAGCACTAACTTCAAGGGGCATGCTATTTTAGTTTAAACTACTAAATATTAAGTGGGTGAGTGGTTATATTCTTTTTGTTTTATATTATAAGTCCTTTTCTTTATAATATATATTATAAGTCCTTTTACAAACTTTCTTTTGGTGCATTATATAAAAATTTTTATACGACTTAATGGAATATTTATGGCAGTTTTTTAAAAATATCCTTTATAAATTAATTCTACAAATATCTCATTTCTCTTTTTTAATGTTTTAATTAAGATGATTACAAATACATTTTACCACACTAAAAGGCAGTTTTAGAATCACAGTAAAATTTTTATAAAAATCAAGATTTTTATCTATCTTTAATTACTTTTTTTAATATATTTTCTTAATATATGTGATTTTTACAAAACTTTGAGATTAATTTTAATAAAAACTTTTCCTTGCAGTAAATTAGTGGTAACTTGTCACAAAATTATGTGACCATATCACCCTGCAAGCCATATATTCCTTTTACAAACTTCAAATAATTTAATGATTCACGTGCTGATAAGAACAGAAACCAGACTTAGCCAACCAAAACTAATTAAATATTTGAATGATTCAAGTGCTTAAATTATGTGAATTATTACTTAATATAAGATTTTTTAACTAAATCATACTAATTAAAGATGAAAATTAAAATTAGATAACTACCTTAATTTTTTTTTAAATTAAGATATTTTTCTAAAACTATTCTTATTTAATTTCTTTCTCTTTCTTTGGAATAAATTAAATATGAATATTTTTTAGAAATATGTAATAAATACTACGTCGTATTTTGAAATATGTCTTATATTTAGGATCAAGGCCAAATGTACTGAATTTAGGCCTGGGGGATATCGATTCCTTTTTTAAATAAGAAAATAATTTTTAATAAATGAAATATAGGCTAGATTAATTAAAAAATTCTAAACAGAACGCTAATCTTATAATGATACATAAATAATATAAAATGGAAACAATGGAAATTGAATTTAAAAATAAAAAAGTATTATGTGTTTTCCTCATGAAAAAAATACTCGATCATAAATCCACTTACCAAGAGCCCCAATTTGGAAATCCTTACCTAGATAACAGGATTTATAAATCTTCGCTCCAGTTAATATGAAATATGAGAAGTTTAAATTTGTCCTTAAAAATATTTTTTTTGGTATTAACTCAAGGACATCCATTACAACCAAAAAAATAGGTTTTATATTGTATAAAGAAAAAGCAACTAGAAAGCTAATTAGAATAAAAATAAAATATTATTCTTAACAAATCTGTACATTAAGTAAACCGTTAAAACTAATAAATAATGCAATTTTTTATAATTTTATTATATATATTGAATGAATATCGATATACTGATATTGATGTTACGCATTATTAAAATTGTATACAAACAGAAAAGCACGCTTTTCTTAACAAAAAATTATTCAAGTGTTATTTTCAAACCAATATGATGATATCGGGTAATGAATCGAGTATAAAATAATGTTTATACATACCCCTTAATTTCTCTTGGTATCTTTTTTCATATATAATTTTTTGCTATTAATTATGATCAAATAAGTAAAAAAATAGTTTATAAATAAAAATATATATTTAATTTAATAGATTGTATTTAATATTATGAGTGTAGTAATGCTCTTAAAAATAAGATCATAATACTTATTTATAATAATGATTAAATGAATAATTTATTTTATTTGATTTATGTTACAATTAGTGATGTTTCATTATTCAAAGTAAATTAATGAAAGAGATTGTGTATGGAGAGATATATGGAAAAAAAAATGAAAATGGTCCAAATCCACCAATTAGCAAATCCGATATAAAATATATGGCATTGAAATTTAAATTTAAAAATAAAATATCACTCTACCCTCACTTATATAGAGAAATAGGAACATATATAAATCTTAAAAGGATATGCCTGCAAAGAAGCCAATTAAGCATATCCTTCATTGAGTTTTACGCACATTAAAATTTCTGTACACAATAATTTTCGACTCTTATTCTCTTAATATTACATACGTTTACTTCCTAGAACTTTAAGCTTATTCAGATAGGGACTACGTTTTACACGCACTTGATTGACAATATTAATTCTCCGAAAAGCAATAATTTTTTCCCGTTCCAAAAATGTCAGCTGAGGGGGACACGTGGGGCTTGAAATTAAGAGAAAGCAAGTACCGGCCACTCGATTAAACTCTGTTGCATCAACATCAAAAGGAGGCGGTGCCTTTCTCGTTTTACACGGTTTGATATTCACTGGAATCTCATGTATGTTATGTGGATTGTCTGGACTCTATCAATTCTGAAATAGTGAAACTTTCTTCGGCTCCCCAAAAAAAAAAGGAAGAAAGAAAATGAAAGCTCATCCTTTTGAGTTTTGAGAGGACAAACTATTGTAGATGCTGGTGGCGCGGAACTGATCAATCACAATCCTCTATTATTTTCAACTTTGTTTTATCTATAGTATTTTCTTAAAAAGAATGATAGTTATTAAAAACTGGATTATTACACAAAACTTTCTCAAATTTTGAGTTATGTGGAGAGAACTCTCGATATTTAAAAGTTAAAACTCATCAAAGAATGTTCACAAATTTTAAAATTTGTGCTGATTGTTCTCCTTTTGTAAATTTAAAATTTTTAAAAAGATTTATTTTAAACATTCCCTCCATTTCAAAATAATTGTCACTCTACAATTTACAAAATGACATTAATAATCTTTTTTTAAAATTTATCCCTCAAAAGTAATAAAAAAGAGATAACATTAATAAGGATATTATAGTAAAATGAAATCAAATTTTATTAATTTTTAGACTATTTATTTGTTTTCTTAATTTATAAGTATAACTTTAAAGTGGTAATTATTTTAAAATGAATGGATGGAGGATTTAAAAATAAAAAAAATTGTTCAGAAAAATTATATATGAGTATTTATTTAATGATCCGGAATCTTGAATGTGACCTGCCACTCAACACATCAACGTCACCACGGACCACACCCAGCCGTGGATTTGTACGAAAAAGAAAAAGTTAACATTTTTTCAAAAATATATAAAATAAAGATTAAGTAAACAGTAAAGCTAGTACAACATTCAGATGCTACTGGTAGTTTGGATTAAAATCAAATTGGGCCTAATTCTGGATTCATGTTGGGCTGAGGGCTCACTAGTTTTAGGGAATTTAAGTATTTTAAATGGGTTTCCATTATCCCCAAGATTGAATGACGTGTTGTGGATTGAGAAAAGTGGCATTTGTAGGGAAACCGATTCTGCGTGTGGACCAGGTACAGTGTGCGTGAAGTTTTGTGAGGAGCTGACATTTTTTTAATAATTAAAAAAAAAAGGAGCTTCAATTTCGGGCTACGTTCTCTGTAAGTGGATTCACACCACACACACGGAAACGATGCCCCATCTGTGGAACAGCATGGAGAGCTCATTGCCATTGTGGACACTACTACAAGCGATAAAGTAAATACACAGCAACACAACAGAAGCTCAAATTAGAAAAAGTAATATCAAATTGGTTTTAGTCTGAAGGGTTAAAGTTACTTAAACATGATGTTTCGAGTTGAGGGACTAATGTGTGAATATAGAAAATACTTTTATAAAAGCTCCTCCAAATGAAAACTAACTATAACTCAATATAAATTAGTTGAAGCCACAATTGGAAACTGGATGGTTAGTTAAAGAAAAGATTTTTCCTCTTTCTCTTGTGATGTACCATCGTACATATAATTATTAAAAAATTGAATCACACTTCTTGGATCTGTAATATAGGTATCATTGGTTGAATATCCCACATGATTAAATCTTTTAAAACAGAAATTACATTGTATATATGTTTCAATGAAAAAATCTTAATAACAGACGGAAAACATAATCGCTAACTATTGTGCTGTAATTCATAAACATGCGCATGAGTTACGTGTTTTTTTGTTAAACCACTGAAGAAAAGTCGGCTGGACTCATCCAAGCGTGGAGTTTAATCCCCACATTATGAAAAGTGTGCGTATGTAAATATACATAAGTAAAATATGTCACTACTTGGATATCATTTGTACTATGTGATTTTTTTCATTTGGTGTTGTTATTAAAAGAAAAAACAATGAAAAATGAAAAAGCTAGCGTGTGTACTTTGAAGCTTCAAACGTGGATCAAGTTTTTTTTTTTTTTAAGTAAACCATGCGGTATCCGAAACTGATAGCTCCAACTAATCCGGATTCAATCCGAATCGAACACCAAATGGGGGTTAGATTTATCAAGTACTTCTCTTCCATTCACAAAAGGTGGCGGTTAAGGGACTCTTATGCTTCCACCTGAGCCGTAGATCAGGTTGCCTTGTTAAAACAATCACATGGCATAAACATGCAATGTAAGGGATCCAAGAATTTATGGTTAAGGGACCCACACGCTTCCATCTGAGCAGCGGATCAAGTTGCTTTGTTAAAACAAACACATAACAAATTAACACATGGCATAAACATGCAATTTAGTCGAATGCGTCAACCTCGACCCTTTACTATATAAAGCTGTATACGTTTCACTTCAACACATACATCTCTCTCTCTACGGTAGTTCTCTGATCTTGTTCACAACATATACGCTCTCTTCAACTATCTCACCCACAAACAAACAATTAATTAAGATTCCGATCGAAATGATGGCATGCAAAATCATTGGTTCTATTGTTAGTAGCCAAAAGTGTGCCTTCAACGATAGTGAGAATCCAAGAGATAAGGGAAAAGTGGCCAAAATGCAAGCCGTAGTAATGGCTCAAGCACAAGCAGTGGTTACTCCTCATGAAACTTTGAGGACGTCCAAGTTGCTTGAATTGACCACTACTTCATCGGTCACCACTCGGCCTTTATTCATAGAAGGATCGCTTCAAATCCAAAAGACCGAAGCCGATTCAGCTGGAAAGTTTGGTAAATTTGGAGGCAAGTTTGTTCCTGAGACACTCATAGCTTGTCTGAACCAGCTCGAAGCTGAGTTCATAAAGGTCCTTCACGATGAAGACTTTCAGGTTGAAAAGTCTTCCCTACTTATATTTCATATCGGTCTAATAAAGAAAGTGAAGTGAAGTCATTAGTTTGGTTGATGTGTATGCAGGAAGAGCTAGCGGTGGCACTAAGAGACTACGTAGGGAGAGAGACACCTCTGTATCACGCTCAGAGGTTGACGGAGTACTACAAGAACAGCAACGGAGGCGAAGGGCCTGAGATATTCATAAAGAGAGAGGATCTCAGCCACTGTGGGTCCCACAAGATGAACAACGCTCTTGCTCAAGCGATGATCGCCAAGCGCATCGGCCGGAAGCTCGTCGTCACAGCCACCGCCTCCGGACATCACGGGGTCGCAACAGCCTCCGCTTGCGCAAAACTGGGATTGGACTGCAAAATCTTCATGGCCAACAAAGACATGGAACAACAATACTCTAATGTTCAGTTGATGAACTTGTTAGGTGCTCAGGCAAGTGCCAACTTCACGCTCCCACTCACACAACCTCCAAGTTGAACTGTTCATAATTTATCAAACCTGTACTTCAGAGATGTAAAGTACATTAAACTGAGGACGTTCAATTGATGGGTTAATTTACTGTAATTAAATGCAGGTTGAAGGGGTGAATGGGCAATTTAAAGATGCAGCATCGGAGGCTATACGGAGTTGGGTGGGCACCTTGGAAGAAAGCTATCACTTGACGGGGACAGCGGTGGGGCCCCACCCATGTCCCACCATGGTCCGGCACTTTCAGTCGGTGATCGGACAAGAGACGAGGAGGCAAGCTCTGGAGAAATGGGGAGGTAAGCCCGACGCGCTGGTGGCGTGCGTGGGGACAGGGTCTAATGCGTTGGGCTTGTTTCACGAGTTCATCGGAGATGTGGACGTGAGGTTGATCGGAGTAGAGGCCGGAGGCTTTGGGTTGGAGAGTGGAAGACACGCGTCGACTCTGTGTAAGGGAGAAGTGGGTGTTTTTCATGGAGCTATGAGCCATTTGCTGCAGGATGAGTACGGTCAGACCATAGAACCACACTCCGTCGCCGTGGGGTAAGTTCACGGGACGCTTGATTAGTCTCTTCTTTCTCTTCCACCTTCAGAAAAATATATAATAAAAAAATTTCTAGTGATTCAAACTTTGTAGTAGTGGAGAATATTTTGGACAAGAACACTAGCTAACATGTCTGTCAATTAATCAATTCACAGGATGCAGTACCCCTCGGTGGGTCCAGAGCTAAGCTTTCTGAAAGAAACTGGGCGCGCAGAGTTCTACTCAGTAACAGACCAAGAAGCTCTTGATGGTAACGGTTTACTTTATACTCCATGCAATGCATAGGCATATTTCTATTTATAATACTTATTTCAAGAGATATATAGATATATTAAGATATTCCCGAATAATTCTGATTAAAATGGAAATGGATTGTATTGTAGCATTTGAAAGAGTGTGCGAATTGGAAGGAATATTTGCGTCGTTGGAAGCGTCACACGCATTTGCTATATTGGAGAAGGTGGCTCCAACTTTACCTAATGGAAGCAGAGTGGTTGTGAATTGCAGTAGCCGTGGAGATAAAGACGTGGAGATAGTCTTCAAACACAGACAGTTTGATGGAGCACTTAAACGTCGCACCATGGCTCATAGAGTTGATCGAGTCCACAAGCAAGAAATGTGCGCCTTACCTTGAACATCATGCTTTAATTATATATATATATATATATTTGTGGAAAACTATAAAATTGATGGAAAGCCAATATATCACTGAAGGACACGAGGGATGTGTACTGATGTTGGAAATCCAGTATGTCTCACACTCTCACATGTTGTTAAATATTATTATTTATTAATTTATTTCTCCCCTCTTTGAAGTGATAATCCGAGCTATCTGAATAAAAAGATTCCTTACATGAGGCTCGCGAAAAAGATTACTTCTATGATAGAACTTCGTCCATTCTGGAATATAAAATAATTTTAAAAAAAAGGTTTAATATATAATATATAAGAGAAAAAAATATAAATTTTTGTAGCAATAAATGAGATATTTCAAAAATACCCTTTAACTATTTTTATTTTCAATTAGCATTAATTAATACTTCTTCCTGTCTACTCCTTCTGGTCTAAAATATAAAGGATTTCCAACTACTTCAAATATTAAGGAAAGTTAGTTATATTCTTAAATTTTTAAAAAAAACTCAACATCACATTTTTATCCTTATTAATTATCAATAATTAAAATTATTTTCACTATTTTCTATTACAAATTGCGAGACTGGTCATCAATGAATAGGGGCAAAAAAGACAAGTTACTTCTAAATATTAGATAACACCTTATATTATGGATCAAAAAAAAGTTATAAAAAATCTCTTATATTTTAGACTGGAGGGAGTATATTATAAGGGATCTTCTAGAACTTTTAGTTGATCTAAAATATAAGGTGTTATATTAATTTTTAATAATACTTTACTTTTTTACCCCTATTAATTTATTATCTATCTTGTAATTTGAAAAAAAGAAAGAAGTAGAATTTAGTAATTAATAAGGTTAAAAGTGAGATGCTGGAATTTTTTTAAAAAATTTAAAGTTTGTAACTAACTTTTTTTAAGAAGTGTGAATTAGTTAAAAAGAATACGAGTTTTTTGGACCGGACTCAAAAGACCCGGATTATATATTTGCTCCCAAAGTTAAGATCTGAACCCACTCATTTTTTCGGGCTTTCGACCCAGCCTGTCAGGCTTGACCCGTTTTGACAACTTTAGAGCACATTAACTGTAAAAGAAACAAATAATAAAAAATATATTTTCTAACCATAGATCTAAACTTGATATCTAAATCACATCATATCACTTGTTCCACGAAACTGGTTGAAAATATAAGATTTATTTAACTAATTATATATAAATTAAAAAAATATTTTTATGGAAAAATTGCTAAAAAATCCCAAAACATAAAAAAATATATTTGAAGATCCTAATACTAAAAGATATTACACCCAAGTATTATGTCCTAAAAATGAGTATAAAAATTTTTATTATTGAGTATAAAATTATGGAGTATGAGTATAAAATATTAGAGTATGATTTTATACTCAACACAAAAGTTTTTTATACTCATTTTTCATAATTTTATACTTATTTTCCAGGATTTTACACTGATTTTGACTATGAGACTTGAATATAATATTTTGTAGGGTTGGAACTTTTTAATAAATATTTTCATGTTTTGTGATTTAATAGTGATTTTCTCTATTTTTAGTCATTAAATTTATAAAAAAAATATATTATTTTCTAATAGTATTTTTTTAATGTGTTACATTTAAAATTTACTATTTCTTTTATATTTAATTGTAGATAAGAATAAAATAGGAATAAAAACATTTAGGACTTGTTTGAATATGTTTTCTGTTTTAATGTTATTAAAATAGTTTTGTAGAATTGTTTTCTACAAAAGGTTTTGGAAATAAAAAATAAAAAAATCTGTTTAAATAATTGTTATAAAAAATATATTAATATATTTTCTATTATAAGTTACTTTTAACTGTTTTATACTTACCAAGAAAAGTAATTAAAATTTTTTAATTTTACAAAATTACCGTAACTTTCTACTATTACCTTTACTAAATTACACTTATCTTAATTTCTTTCCACCATAATTATTTAATGAGGGATAAATATGAAAATAAACATTTAATATTTACAAAATTCGTATAGTTAAATTCTTGTAAAATATAACTTATAATAGGAAATAGAAAGAGTAACTAGAAAATGTTAAATGGGTTATCAAAATTTATAATTTTATCATTAATAAGGTGAGTATTTTCTATATTTTCTTATGTATTTCAAAGTAAATAATTTCAAGTTTTCTATTTCATTGTTTTCTTGCTTTCTAAATTGTTTTATGAAAAATAGATTTATCAGACAAAATTTTTTATTTTTCTATTGTTTAAAATAAAAAAACTATTATGAATATGTGAATTAAATAAGCTCTTAATATCTTAAAATTATGGCATATATTTTGAACATAAAAATTTTTAAAAAAGAAGTTATATATTATATTTTAGACAATGGAAAGTACAAGACTACACGTGAAGGAATCATCACGCTCATAATACTTTGACACAGATAATTTTATGCACCGTGTGCGGTCCTTAAAATTTTAGACAGTCCCTTGCCAGTGAGTTTGATTTCAAGTTTTTAATTAGCTCATATGTTAATTTCGTCTCACAATCAATAAATGAGAGACCAGCGTCAACTAGAAGATAAAAGCCGCCAGAGATTTGTGGGCTAGTTTATATAGTTGGTCTAATTTTGGTTTTTGTCAATAAGCATACCTTTTATTTAATCACCTATCAACAGAAGAAATAAAGAGTAAGGCCAAAATACATGAAACAAAATGGATTCCACGTGTCCCAAAGCTACACTAAACTTTAACCCAACCAGGTGAACCAAGCCATCGCCAAAGCCGACCTCGGTGACAAAGGAAGCCAAACCACCATCGGACTCCACCACCAAGCGCGTCATCAATGAGGATGGGGGCCCTAAGAGCTACCCATCGGTCCCATCCCTCCATCAACTCCTGGCATTTTGGAAGTGTTTCTATTTGTTATGGATATTTATTGTATTAACAGACCAAAATACCCCTAACTCAACCACCAAAATTGGCATCACCGTCCATCAAAATTAAACCACCATTGTTGACAAAGGACAACAATATAATTAAATTCAAGCTCAGAAATCAAAACCAAAAACAAATCCTATGTTTGGTTCATGGTGGTTTGTGAAAATTGTTGTCGAGTCTTGATTGTGTTCATCATCGCTGCTTGAACCTGTCGAGTCTTCATCATGTTTATCATCACCGTTGGAGGGTGAATGTCGTTGAGGGAGACATAGGTGGCAAAGGTCAGCTGTGAATGGACCACCAATGCTAAAGGTAAATTTAAATGTCTTACGCAATGGATTCCATAGAACTATAAGGATAGAGTTCCATCGGGTGAGGGAAGGAACCTGCTTCCAAGTATTTTGGTGGAAATCCAGTTCCTTAGTGAACCATATTCAAAAGCACCTAATGACCAAAATAATAACTTCTACTATTTCCATTTCTGCTTCTCGAGTTTCAATTTCCGAATACCAAAGGGACCCTTAATCATTTGATCAAATTAATGGCTTGAAAAAAGTCCAATTAACATGAAGGATATTAATGCAATTTACATTCTAATACTTACTCCCTCCCATTTTATTTGTTATTTTAAAATTTTTCACACAAACTAATAAAATTATTAAATAATCTAGATTATATTAAAGTTTAATGATATTTTATGAAAATATCCTTAAATTAAATGATAAAATATGACTTATATTTTACTCACTATTATTTTTAATGAAGGTAAAATAGTAAGAAGTATAATTAATACTTCATTAATAATATAAAATAATAAATAAATTAAGATATTTAAAAATTTCTAAAATAATAAATAAAATGGTGTGAAGGGAGTAACAAAAGTCTGGTATTAATGATACTTAGTAGTTATTCTATTTTAAAAAGTTAATTTTATGTATTGGCGTTTCTTTGTAAATTAAAATTTAAATATTTGTTTAATTTTTTAACAACAAAGAATTATTTATTAATATCCAAACTAATTCAAGTACAAGTGCGAGATAAGATTGCAAATTCAAATAAATGAAAACAAAAGAAACGATTACTTTTTCTGGCTGATATTGTAAGAGGTTTTCGTCTTTCAACCAATTCACCCTTCTTAAAAAAGTAGTACAAATCTTAAACTTATAAAAAAATTTCAACACTTCATTTTTATCTTTATTAATTACCAAATTCCACTCATCTCTTTTTTTAAAGTTATGAAAAAAGTAATAAATCAATAAAGGTAAAAAAAGTAAACTATACATAAAAATTAACACAATACATTATATTTTGGATTAAAAATTCTAAAAGACTCCTTATAATATAAACTAGAGAGAGTAAACTAGTGTTTGACTATTTTATTTTAAAAAAATGTTTCATAATAAATCATACCATAATTACCTTTCAAAAAAAAAATTTTAAATTATTAAATCCAGTCACATATTAGTCTAACGTCTCTTCTCATAAAATTTATAATTCCAAGGGTTATATATTAGGTGGCGTATCCTATTTCTTAGGTTCAAAATCTTGTACTAATCCTCACTTTAAGAATATCGGCCATGACAATCACAAAAGAACCACACAAAATTTGTGTCATTCCAAACCAATAGCATTATTTGAATCCATAGCTTTGCAGATTATTGTTGTAAATTCACTTCCTTCAGGTATAATATGCCTTTGGAGTAATAGGGTTGTTTGGGCTTTTGTGACCCAAGCCCAAAATAGCCCATTAGTGCATACCCCTTAGGATCATGTTTGGGCTTCCATGAGGCAAAACCCAAACCAAAGAAATGCTTATTTAGTGCAAAGAAATATTGTCAGTTAAATCAATGATGAGTGAATTGAGTGGAAGAAACTCAAATCTCTTTAAATTAGATTGAGGATTCAAACTTTGTGTATAAAAAAAATCACATTTGCAAAGTTACTACCAATTGAGTCTAACAATTCTTGAATCTGATTGGTAATATTGGATTCCAAATAGTTCAATCATTTAAAGAAAAAATATTGTAAGTTAAAATGCAATATCTGAGATTAAGCTTCCAAGAAGTTGGCCGGAGGAACACCATGTTATACTTGGTTGAATTCAAAGCTTATAATCCATGATATCTTCTATGATCTTTATTTTTGTACAAACTTTCCAACATAGTCATGCTAATATCCAATATATGATTAGAATCTAAAGCATAAAAGTCTTGGAAGTCACTTTTGGCCAAATGGCTCTAAATTAACACAAATAAATGGATTTCTCTTGAATGATTAATCTTTCAAGTTGAGATGATAATGATGCAATAACAGGAATGATATTCAAGGCTTCCAAGCCACCAATTTTTTTTTTTTATCGTGTTTTGGGATCTAGAATAAATTATGCAATTTTTTAATTTTATTAGAATCATACAAATTTTTTATTTGTTAAAATATATGTTGAATGTTGTAGTCTAACTTTTCATTTTTTTTCATCAAATTGTCTCTATAAAAATCATGGAAGGAGATATTTTAGTTTAAAAATATGTATTTGAATAACGGGCGATATTTCAGTTAAAAATTTAACTAAAATGTTAGTTACTTTTTTATTTTAAAATTTGTTTGTTGATATTTTAAAAATATAATGAAAGTCTGTATATTTTTCTTTTGGTTACAAAGTATGTATAATCTTAATAAAATTCAAAAACTATCTATATAATATGATCTTAAATTTTTTAACACAAGAATTATATTCAAATTGTTCAAAATTTTTAAAAATTCGTGCATGTGATTTTTTTGCACTTTCCATTGATGAAAGAATATTTTCAAAAATATTGTGATAAATTGGGTATGAGTTGTTTATGAGATGATCAATTTCACGTTCCTATTACCTTTGAAGGTGGGCTTTATGTGCTCCTCATGAAAATAAACTTCGGGCTATACACAAAATGGAACGGAATGGAAAAAAGTAATCCTGTGGATGTAAAATATTTTTTATACCCGTAAATTAAAAAAAAAACAAAAAAGAATAGTAATAAGAACAAGTACTATTAAATAATGATAACATAGGTATAATAATTTACTACAAAGAATATGGACTCAAAATTTTGACTATTGAAATGAAAACAGAATTTATTTAATTAATTGGAACATAGAAGTAAGTATTTAGTTAATTAGAACTAGTACTCGTTAATTGGAATTTAGAAAATAAGTGTAGAAGGAAATGACAATAATGTAACAACGCTATCATGACCGTGAATCTTAAAAATCAATCATTCTTTTTTTTTTTTTATGTACTTAAAAATCATTCTTTCTATTTAGCATCATATATACTAAACACACCCATTTTAATTGGTTTAACTTTTTGACTTTGTTTGAAATAAGGGAAATTAGGGAGAAAAGAAAATTAGGAGAAAAAATAGAGATAAATATAGATTAACCTTCCGTTTATGTTTATTTTATTTTTTCCTTTAATTTTTTCTTCCCCATTTTCTCTTTATTACAAACGAGGGGTAAGAGAAATAATTTTTATTGTGTTATACAAAAATCAGTGATTTAAAGAGTTATAAATTTGGGGTGTGATAGTGATGTGCTTAGAGACACACTTGTGCACAAGATGAGTAATGACATCTGAGGTGACCTAAGGGGAAGAGAGCCTTTGGGTGGTTTCTACGGTCACAAATTAAACTAAAATCAAACTACAATTCTTGCGTATGCATGTCTCCAACTTCAGAAGGGACAAGAAACAACCTTCCACTAAGGTTGATTTGTTAAAATACTATATATTAACAAATTCTTTATGTAATAGATATATAATCAAATTATTCATATAACTAAGATGTGCCGTGCAACGCAAGTGTAGAATTCTAGTGTTTTACAAATCAACATATGATTCTAACAACTCAATGTTAGATAATTGATTTTCTTAACAAAAAATAATTATGTCCGTTATATTTTTATTAAAAATATAATTTTATTATGCCAATAAAAATTGGTCCAATTAATAAGAACTTGACCCATTTTTCACCTAGGCTCGTTTTCAACAAAAGCCTAAGTATTTATCATTTTTTTTATCATAAGTCTTCGATTCAACTCATCTATTTCTTCTTCATAAAAAAATGTATTATTAAAAGTATAATTCTAGTGTTTATCATTTTTTTATCATGTTTTGGGATCTTGAGTGAATTATAAAATTTTTTAATTTTATTAAAATTACACAAAATTTATTTGTTAAAATATAGGTTCTGGTCCAACTTTTATTTTTTTTTAATCAATTTGTCTCTATAAAAATCATGTAAGGAGATATTTTAGTTTAAAATATGTATTTGAATAATAGACAATATTTTAGTTGAAAATTTAAAATTTAACTAAAATGTAGCTTACTCCTTATTTTTAAATATGTTTATTGATATTTAAAAATATAATGAAAGTCTGTATATATATATTTTGTTATAAAGTATATAATGTTAATAAAATTAAAAAAATATCTATATAATATGAATTTTAATTTTTTAACATAAATAATTATATTTAAATTGTTCAAAAAAAAAATGTTTTGTGCTATCCATTGATGTGAGAATATTTTAAAAAATGTTATGATAAATTGGGTATGAGTTGTCATGTTGCTCTTTCCTTAGAAGGTGGCTTTGCATGCTCCTCATGAAAATGAACTTTGGACTATAAACAAGATTGAATTGAATGAAAAAAGAAAAAGAAAAAGTGATTTTGTGGATGTAAAATGTTCTTTTATGCTTCTAAATTAAAAAAAAAAGTAATAAAAAGAACAAGCACTGTTGGTAGAATAGATATTGCATTTGTGGACCATGAAAGAGAACTCATTTTTCATAGATTACACCAAAGGGAGCCTTTGTGTGTTGTTGCCTTTCTAGTTATGTGTTTTCTACTAACCATTTAAAAAAGAAGAGGAAGAAGAATTTGGACTCAAAATGAAAAACAGGATTTGGTTAATTAATTGAAACCAGCGTAAATTATAATTAATTGGAACATAGAAGTGTGGGTTTAGTTAATTAGAACTAGTACTAGTTAATTAGAATTTAGAATTGAGAAAAATAAGTGGAGGACAATATCCAATTGGCAGAAATGAGACAAATATTTAGCCTGTAATCAAGGTAATGACAACAGAATCTCTGATTAAGGTTCAGTTATCTTTTTATCTAAATAGGAACAAATAACTCTAAACTAGTAAGTGTACAAAAAAAACTGACAATAATGTAGCAATGTTATCATGACCCGTGAATAATTCTTTTTCTAGTTAATATCCTTTCCAATTCTTAATAAAGTGGGAAATTAAAATTAGTTAAGAACTTTAATTTTAAAAAAAATCTGTCTTTCTAAAACTATCTCTATTAAAAATTGATCATCTTAATGGTAGGTAGTAAAAGAGTTGGTAAGCTTTATTTTTTGAAACAAATTAAATATGAGTATTTTGTAATATATAATAAATTCTATATCATATTATTAAAAGAATATTCTATTTAGGACTAAATAAAATGCTGCTATCTATTTAGAAGGGAGGGAGTAACACATCATACACACAGGATTGATTCTCAACAACAGTTGTAAGCGCTAGGATGAGAGGACAGATGGGACCCATCCCACCCTCTCAGTCTCTCTCTTTTATTAGAACACCGTGCATCTGCCGCAGAGAATCAAGATCCATCATACAGCAAGCACACTTGGTTTGGTTGGTGAAAGAGGAACGATTTTATTGTGTTTCACAAAACTCAGCGATTTCCTGAGTCATGAACGTGCGGGTGGGGTGAGACCAATAGAGTATGAGTCTCACGAATCAAGATTTGAATATTTATTATGAGAGGTATTCATATTTAATATTTGACATTATCTCAAGTAGAATTACTTTTTTTTAGGAGAATATTTATGATTTCTAAAAAAAAAAAGTGGATAGATGGTAGTTTTTTTTTTTTTTGGCCATGGGTGATTGTGATTTTAGGACACACAGTTGTGCACAAACGAGTAATGACAACTGAAGTGACCCAGGGGGAAGAGCCTTTGGGTGGTTCCAACGGTCTCAAATCAAACTCACAACAGGAGAATTCTTTTTTTTTATACAAAAGACAAAAAATTACTATTATTTATGATAAATCAATGAAACAGCAAATTCGTGCATATGCATGATTGAGTGTCTCCAAGTTCAGAGGAGACATTTCAAATGTTCAAATCAGTTGTGGTCCCCACTTCATGCCCTTCACTTGCCGCCTTATACCAGCCGTCAATATGTACTTCTCTCCCAGTATTAGTCAATCCCATTTTGACTCTTCCAACCAAAAAAAAAAAAGAAAAATCACCTTCCGTTCACAACCTCATGAATTGAAATTTAAGGAAAAAATCACTTTCAATATGCATAATTTCGCTCCATATTTTTTAATTATTTTATTTATTTTGATTCAATGTAATTTATTTGAAGTGTTTGACATACTGAAAAAAATCACTTTCAATATGTATAATTTCTTTCTATATTTTTTAATTCTTTTATTTATTTTGATTCAATGTAATTTATTTGAAGTGTTTGACATACTGAAAAAAATCACTTTCAATATGTATAATTTCTTTCTATATTTTTTAATTCTTTTATTGATTTTGATTCAATGTAATTTATTTGAAGTGTTTGACATACTATTCTTCTTGGTTTTATTTTTCTATTTCATAAAAATTTCAAATTGCAATTATTATTCGTACCTTATGTGATCTCTATCTTCTGACTTAGTTTCGAGTTTATTATTCTTAAGATTAAAAATTGAATGAGTTTTAGCATGAAAAGTCATATTAAATTCAAATATATGACACTTCATTGTACTTTTAACTATGTTAGTCCTTAAAATAATTTAAGTACTCTTAAAGGCCTTTAATATTTATATTCTTTTTAATGAAAAACTAGATAATCCTAAGCCAAACGAAACAGAATATTTATTTGTCAATAAAATAATGTAAAATTGTATAATCACTTATAATATTGTACTGACATTATTTTATTTTCATATAAATAAACTATTTTACTTGATCAAAGATTTTTCTATAATTAAAAAATAGACAAAAATATATTTTTGGTCCCTTAATTTTATACCAAGTTTCATTTTAATCCTTTAACTTTATTTTGTTTCATTTTAATTCTTTAACTTTATTTTGTTTTTTTGTTAATCCTTTAACTTTTAAAATATAATCAAAAGTTTCTCTATTTCTAACATAATTAACTATATAGGTAGAAAATATTGACAAATTATTCCTAAATATTGACAAAACACTTTTTAATACTTACATACTTATCTAACTTATTTATTATGACAAAAAAAATTAAGATTAAAGTTTTATTTAGAAGTTTATTATTTGTAATTATTTATTTTTAATCTTTTGATTTAATTAAAAAATATTTTAAGCCCAATATTAATGAGAAATATTGATAATTTAGAAGTAAAAATTGATATGTTAATGTTGAATAATATTTTATTAGTATTTTTTGTTAACAAAGTTAATGGTGATAGTAATAGGGAAACTTTTGATAGTATTTTGAAAATTAAAGGATTAAAAATAAATAAAATAAAGTTAAGGGATTAAAATGAAATCTACTATAAAGTTAAGGGATCAAAATTGTGTTTTTGCCTAAAAAATATAAACAATGTGACATTTAAGGGTGTGTTTGACAACACTTATCAAATCTTGGTTTATGATCAAAACTAAGGTTGATGAAGATTTGGGTGTGTTTGACAAATTTTTCTTTTTTCATTTGAGAATAATTTTTGATGCAAAACGGAGGTTTCGAATAAACAGTATGATAGTTGTTTTTCTGTTCTCCTTCTCCATTTCTATTTGTATTTATTTTAAAGTCAGATAAAAATGGACCAATAAAAATGAGAACAAATGAAAAAATTAGGAAAATAAAATTTCCATAAAATTCCTCCTATCTATTGGCCAAAATGTTCCTTCAAAATTTTTATTTTCATAGATCATGACCTGTAAAAAATGTTATATCAAATATAATTTATTGTCAATTAAATAAATAAAGATTAAATTTTAGTTCAAATAAATTAAATTAATCATGAGATAGAGTTTAAACTCAATCTGAAGAAAAACTATGAATTTTATCAAATTTAATTTTTAAATAAATAATTCAAACATAAACACGTTAGTCCAAAATCAATTTTTATTATAACTACGTTACAAAATCAATTATACTAAAACTCATTTTTAACCAACTGAGAATCAAACATACCCTAAAAGTATCTAAGAATTTTTTCTCTCTCAAGATTTCATCTCCACCAAATTTATACTTAAAAAAATATAATATAAGTTGAGATGGATTTAAATTGCCTATGCTAACTTCTCATTTAACCTGTAAAATCCCAAAAAATGTCATTTGATGATACATCTATCGGTAGAATTAATTAATGGCATTATAAAGTAGAATATTAATTTTCTGAAAAAAAAAGTGAGCATCAATATATAATATAGAAGTTATAGAGAGTCATATTATTTTTAAATTATAAATAATGTAATCTATTCTTTAAATTTCATGCAATATACAAAGAATACATATGGAAATCCAAATATAAATTGACTTATACTTCTTTTAGTCCTAAATATAAAATTTAAAAAAAAAATTTCATAATATAAAGTCTCATGTAATATTATAAGATAATTTTTCTTTTTTATCCCTTATATTTAATAATAAATAATATTATAAATTATTCAATGGAGTCTCATCTATCATTTTAATTGATCGGACTCATTTTCTCTCTTTTTCTATACAAGTCATAATATTGATTGTTAATTGAATGAAATTTATATTATTTTAATTAATAAGGGTGAAAATAAAATCTTAAAATTTTCTTTTTAAAAAAAAAATTTAAAAATATAATAGTTACAAATACCTTATATTTATATTGAGGAGAGGAAGTAAGTTACAAACAAAAAAATAAGTGAAGGAAAATTCGCAGAATTGTGAAATGAGAAAAGAATTAGCAATCAGCGTCAGGTTTGTTTCTAGGATTTGTGGACAACTTGGGGTGGGGGGATCGATGAGCATTGAACAATATATAGATATTTTTATTTGGAGACACTAATGAATGAAGTGTCATATGTTGTCGTTTAATGCATAGATTTCAAGGCCATGAGGGCGGTTTGCAGGGGAACTTGCGGTGAAGAATGAGCAGAAGCTACAGGTCGAGCTCATTTTTTTATTTATTTTTGTTCTACTTGCAATCATTCTTTTTCCTTTTTTTTTCCCCAACGTACTTGCAAATTGCAATCATTCATGCTTACCATCATCCTGGTGGGCTCCACCTCCCACATGAAAATCAAGATATTCAGTTCAATCACAGCTATAAATGTTGTGAACCGTCAATTTTATAAATTGTGAACATTTAGTTTTTTAAAATTAATTTGGTATCTACATATATTTCTTACAAATCATATTATTCATTATGGATAGAAAATTTATTTTATATATATTTTTTTAATCGAAAGGCTATAAGAACGCATAAAAAAATTAGGTTAGGTGATGATAGGATCTTAGGGCTCACCACCTTTGTTAATACTCCTTTTGTTTCAAAATTTAACACATATTTTTTAAGAATTAATGTTTTAAAATATAAATAATTATTTTGTAAAATTTATGCAACATTTAATATTAATTATCTATTTTTACCCCTTTTAGGAATAATTTAAAAAGTTATAGTGAGAGAGATTAAGAGAGATATAATTAAGATAAGATTATAATTTAATTGTGGCAATTTTGAAACATTATAATAATATTTTGAAATATCATGATTTCCAACTAATTTTAATCAATTTTCTTAATATGAAGAAAAGTAGTTTTTTATTTATTTTGAGAAATTATTTTGGATAGTTCCTAAAAATAACAGTTGCAGTAGATGAAAAAGAAAAATGTAAAAAAGCATCCAACTAAAATGGTGAAAAAGCATCCAACTAACCTTTAAAATTGTAAAAATAACAATATTTGACTATATGAAAATATTATAATATAAATTCCTACTTTTTTTAATTGCTAAATAATTTAAAAAGTGCTTTTTTTATTCTAACTAAATACAAAAAGATTTCTCCTTTTCATAAAATTTTTAAACAATTAATCACTTTTTTAAATAATTTAAAAATTAATTTTTTTGAAAAACTTAAATAAACGGATTCTAAATCCTATTAAAAGTATTGTATTATGTGATTAGAAATAATTTATAAAATATCTCATAATATGGAACCTGGAACCTAGAGGGTTTTGAGGTATAATATGAAACAATGGGAGCATATAAAAGCTTTGCCCATGCCTGATTCTAGCTTCTCTAAACACATAGTAAATGGTAACCGTCCAATCGCCAATGACAAACGCTATGATCTCATTAATGAAATTAGTCTTTTTTTGTGTGGCCACTCTCACTAATGAAATTAGTCATGGGATGAGTTTTTGAGAATTCCTTCGTCACAGTCACAGTCACAGGATTAAGAGCTTTAGTTGAATTGGTATAAATCGTGATCTTTCAAAAGTCTTTCTCCCAAACACATTTTGATATGTTGTAGGATCCCCATAAGGTATATAGAAAAATGAGTCTAATTAATTATTGCATATTTTCCGGCTATTTAATAAAAATGGTCATGTAAAATCAAAGATTTGTCAAAATATCTAATCATGCACTGTAAATGATAAATAAATATTCATTACAACGAATTCAAATCTCTAAATTTTGTGTTTTACTAAAATGAGGTTTTTTTTTCGTTTGCCAACTAACCATAGATCATCTGCAATATATAATAAGTTACCAGCTATATTGCAAAGAAAAGATTCTTACGCATTTGGACATGCAATGATTTATACTACTATTTGATTTGTTTGTAGGATTTAATTACAAAATTTGAATCGTTGAAGTTACATTCACAATGTATTGCTCCAAAGACCAATTGGACGGGATAAAATTGACCCATGTTCATGTCACTTTCTTACACAGAAATAGATACCTGTGTGGTTGGTGTTAATATATATATATATCATCATTGAAGAGAAATTACACATGAAAATAATGTGGATTTTGACGAATTATCTCAGGGTTTCCGCGTGGAAAGTTCAAGTCGCCCTGCAAAACTTTTGTTGACTATTACGAATTAAGAAATATAAAGTGTCTGCGATCCCCTAGAGAATATCAAGGGTTTAGCAATATCATGTATTTGTATAAGAATAAATATATTATACTCCCTCTTATGTAAGATATTTTTATATGAAAAATATGAATTAAAAATAGAAATTAAAGTTAGTTAACTACATTAATTTATTCAAAAATCACATTTTTTTAAAATTATTTTTATTTAATCTCTTTATCTATTTCTTTATGATACATTGAATAGTAACTTTTTTTAAAATGGATAATAAATATTACTTCATATACTGTAAAGAGTCAAAGTCACATATTTAGGATTAGGGTAAAATACCCTATATTTAGGATCGGAGAGAGCAATAGACAAATCAACAATTATAAAATCTTGAAAAAAATTATATATATTCAATCTTCATTGATGGACCAAGTTAAAGTAGAATATATAATATTTAAGAAAAAATTACGAACTGAAAATATTCAAATTCATTTTGAAAATTGAATACGTAATACGTTTGTTTAATTTCCAATTATTAAACATGGGTTAGAGGATTTGGCCCAAAAAAGTATGGGTTAGAAGAATTTAGTTCCTTCCTCTTCTTTTTCCCTTTTTTTTTTCGCCATTGCTTCCTTTGAATTTTAGGCTGTAGTGTTAAAACCATTAGACCAGACAATCCAAGGCTACCTCATTTAATTCACAGAAAAGTCAAATAATTTTCAATAAATTTTTACCTTTGATATTTTATTGGGGAAATTTCATTTAATTTAATTAATATTTAAATATACATTATATAAGTTTTAGTTAATTTTTAAGCAAAAATTTTAAATATAACGTGAGACTTCAATATTATTTTTAATATGATAATCAATGTAATAAATTAATATTGATTTTTTAAAAACTAAAAGTAAATGAATAGAATAATTTAAGAACCAATTACTCCATCTAGTTTCAAATATTTCTTCTTGTCCAAAATATAAGTCATCTTTTAAATTTTTTTCCAGTCTAAAATATAAATCTCATTTATATAAAGTGAAAAGTATTAATTATTTTTTTCTTAATTTACCATTGTCTTTAATTAACTTGTGAAAGAGAAAATTGTTTTAAAAATTATCTTTATTAAAGGTAACGTTAAAAAATAATATAAAATTTTTACAAATTTAATTAATTTAACTCCATTGATATGCATGTAGTTAATCAAATAGAATTTATATTTTGAATAAGAGGAAATATAAGAAAATTTTGGAAAAATTGTGTTAGTCCAAAATATAAGAAAAAAAATAGATATTTAGTGTAATAAATTAGATTTTTCAATATTCCTCCTCATTATTTAGGAAAAATTATACTTTTCAATAATTATTAATTGATTTAGTGTCAAATAAAGATTATTAATTAAAGATAATTTTAAAAAATATATTTTAGTATAAATTAAATGTGTTTAATTAATAATATTGGTAGGGGTGAGTTAATTAATTTTTTGGGGGAGCACTATTTTAGTCAATAAAAAAATTTAGCAATTTTCAGTTAATTTATTAGTTGTTACCAACCGTGTTGCAAGCTTGACATGCCGCCTCTGTCTTCCCTGTTCCTATATAAATCTCACCCCCACTCCTCCCTCTCCCAAGAAAAACCCATTTTCTCCTTTGTCATTCTTCTTTCTCTCTCTCTCTCTCTCTCTCTCTCTCTCTCTCTCCCTCTCCCTCTCAGATTTTCTCACCGGATATTCTTTCCAAAGCTCAAAAACCTCTTTTCCCTCACCACCATTGCTAAAAAAAGTTTTGAACTTTCCGCATTGTGACACTTCCGAAGCAACCCCTTCAAGCAGACAAGACAACCCAACCCATAAATCTTATCGATTCTCAGATACCCGTTGAGCTATTTCCCTGTTAACTACAAATTTAATCCATTCCCTGCGCATTACGCTTAAGCTAAGTCTAAGCATTCATAATGATCTCTTCAATCAAGTACACAACACCCTCCCTGAGCTGGTCTGCTTTCTCGACAAGCAGAAAGCTTCCTGTTCCAAGGCCTTATCTTTACACTCTACCCGCTATTCAGAACGCTCAGCAAAACCTGGAAGCTGAATCGTCCATCTCTACCCAGAAACCCCTTTACATTTCATCGTCTAAGAACTTCACATTTCTGTCGAATCCCAGAAGGAGGGTTTTTGAGTGCCAAGCCTATGAGGCAGAATCGCGACCAATTGAGATTAACATTGAGCTGCCTGATGAACAGGCTCGGATAGAGGTAGCTCAGAAGCTCAAGATTGGTTTGTATTTTGCTATTTGGTGGTCTTTGAATGTGGTGTTCAACATATACAATAAGAAGGTTCTGAATGCGTTTCCTTACCCATGGCTTACTTCCACTCTGTCTTTGGCTGCTGGTTCTCTTATGATGTTGATCTCATGGGCCACCAAGATTGCTGATGCCCCCAAAGTTGATTCGAATTTTTGGAAGGCCCTGCTTCCAGTAAGTCAATCTTTTTTTTTTGGGGCCCAATTCTCTTTATTGACAGACAATTTTAGTACAATTATGTGCCGTGGAAGTTACACATAATAAACCTATTATGATTGTCTCATATAATATCTTTATGCTTTTGAGTTTGGAAAGAAACCGGTAGAAAGCCTAGGTTTACCAAAAAAATTTAGACTAAATTAATTATGATCATTCATGCATGTATCTCAAAATTCATTTTTGTTAGATCCACATCTTACTATTCACATTAAATGACTTAATACCAATAGCTTGAAGAACTTTCAAAGTTTTGTCCTTTCCCATTTTTCAGTCTAACCTCAGCAAAATTAGACTTCAGAGTCACTTTCCGTGTTCATGGCCATCAAATAGAGGGTTTGATGTGAAGGAAATGTGATTTAGAACTCACTGGGGAAAATTGGGTATGCAGGTGGCTGTGGCCCACACAATTGGGCATGTTGCAGCAACTGTGAGTATGTCAAAAGTTGCAGTTTCATTCACCCACATTATCAAGAGTGGAGAGCCAGCCTTTAGTGTCCTGGTATCAAGGCTCTTGCTTGGAGAGGCATTCCCCATGCCAGTTTACCTGTCTCTAGTACCAATTATAAGTGGTTGTGCACTTGCTGCTGTGACTGAACTCAATTTCAACATGACTGGTAAGTACTTACTTGTCAACAAAGCCGAAATTCGCGGTTTATTTGACAAGTTTTCAGTAGGATGTTAAAGTTGTGATTCTGATTCCATTTTGCTTCAATACTCTAAATAGACAACTCTGTTTCAGGTTTTATGGGAGCTATGATATCGAATTTGGCCTTTGTGTTCCGGAACATATTCTCAAAGAAGGGAATGAAGGGAATGTCTGTTAGCGGAATGAACTACTATGCTTGCCTTTCAATGTTGTCCCTATTGATTCTCACGCCTTTTGCCTTAGCTGTGGAAGGCCCCAGTATGTGGGCTGCTGGCTGGCAAACAGCAGTGTCTCAGATCGGTCCCAATTTCGTATGGTAAGCACAACAATCTACAGGTTTCTGAGCATTGTTCATATTCCATAGCCTCTTTTTCACTTCATATTGATAGAATCATGTTTCACTTTTGGCTGAAATGAAACCTTATCAGTTTTCTTCATTGGATGTTAAAATGACACATGAATTCTGGCTTTAAATTTTACAGGTGGGTGGTTGCCCAGAGTGTTTTCTACCACTTGTACAATCAAGTCTCCTACATGTCTCTTGATCAAATATCTCCCTTGACATTCAGTGTTGGGAACACAATGAAGAGAATCTCTGTAATTGTCTCTTCCATCATTATCTTCCACAATCCAGTTCAACCTATCAACGCCCTGGGGGCTGCCATTGCAATTCTGGGCACCTTCCTCTATTCACAGGTGAAGTGTTACCTCCTTTGAAGCTAATTTTGATTCTTTTTATACCCTGCACATATCAAGGAAAGCATTGTTCATATCTCTCAACAAGGAAAAAATTAAAGTAACTATACTGTGAATCCTAATGACGAACAAAATCATAATGGGATGTGCAAGAACACCTCAATTAATATCTCTATTTGATGATAGCTCCTCACCAAAAAAGTTATCTATATTTTTGGTTAGGTTATTATATATGTTGGACATAACTGACAGCTTCTTTTTAATTCTGAGCAGGCTAAGCAATAAACTGAAGTTGGCATGTAACGTAAAGTCATGTTTGGTAGAAAGAAAAAAAGTTTTAAGAAAGGGAGAAGGAGAAAAAAATCAATCTTATTATATTTAATAGACAATTAAAACTTTTTTATTAGAAATATTAATGTATTTAGTAGCCTATAATAACATTTTCATTGAAAAATAAACAAAATGTATTTTTTCTCTCCTTCTCCCTTTTTTAAAACTCATTTTCTTTGTACCAAACATGACATAAGAGAGGAAGTCGCTCATGATTGAAGCTCAGAGTGTTATTGATCATAATTGAAGTTGGTGAGCAAGAATTATTGTGGTGAATGGGACTTTTATGCTGATTTCGTAAGTTTGAGAGGCGATAGTTAGCATTTGTAATCACGTTTGGGTCTGGTTGACAGTGTAGATAATCTTCTTCTATTTTTTCTTTTGTTTTTTTCTTTAATCTAAAGTTTGAGTGAGGTGTACTTGAACTGAATAAAAGGGATGTTTCAGAGCTTTCATTTTGAGGCTTAAAGTTCATGAATTTCACATGGTAATATAAAGTATTAAGGACGAAATCATTGCGATGTATATATTTTTGGAATTTTAGGCAATAATGATGATTATAATTTTTTTATTACTGAATTGTACAATTTGTATTATGAACTTATATATTGTGCTGTGGTTCGCCATAAGGGCCAACCTTAACATGAAGTCTATATAAAATTAGTTCACAACTTTTCTAGAATAAATTCACATGTTGATAATTCAATTGTAACATAACCATCAAAATGTAGAGCTCTAACAGTGAACACAATATAAATGAAAAAAGATTAGATCCTTTACAATTTTGTTCCCTTCTAAAACAAAAAATTTTGACAAATTGCATTGATTATCACATGTTCAGACCATCTTACACCCACGAAAACAGAAGTAGCACAAAGCCATTTAGAAATGTGCATGCAAATGAGAGCTTTGGCTATCAGTGGTTAAGATTCAGAGTCTAGCATTATGAACAATCCAGTATCTCCAAAAGTTCCTTCCCGCATTTTAGTTCCACATAAAGGAGGCAGATTCCAGAATTGAACCCAAGAGGAAACTTGAGAAGGTTGATTCAGATCAAATTTAGGGATGTAACTACAGTCACAGCTAGAGAATTAGACTTTTGTGCAGCCATGGTTGCCCTGAACATCACAGAGAAAAAATTTATCTTAATTCAATTCTTTTGTTCTATGTTCAATCTCTTTGAACTTCAAGATATTTTCTTCAGCATAGCACAAGATTACAAAATGGTTTTTCTCTCAAACTCACTGATCGATGACCTACATGAGATTTCTACACACCTAAACCTATCTAATTCATAAGGACTTTTTCACTTGTTGCACTCAAACTAATCTAGAGTTTTCATAAAACTCACCCTCAACTTTCCACACAACTTCCAATCAAATGAAGTTCAATTCCCACAAACGGGTACAACACTTAAAGGATGCTTCTCACAAGCTAGATAAATTCACCCTCAAGATCACAAGTAGGAACTGCACTTCAAAGAGTTCTCATGTAGATGATAGTCATTTTTCCACTTCCATAATTCCCATCATCAATCAGTATATATAGTCAACCTCCTTTCAATGATTGTTTGATTATGGGGTAGGATTGCCCACCAGTGAATTAGTTTCTGAAAGTGTTGCCATCAAATAATTTCCATTAACTTCCATATTTGATTTAAACAATAAATAATGTGTATTTTTATTTTTCTTCTTGTCCTGAATTGAAATTTGAAACTTTGCCTCGGGTCACTTGGACGGTGCTTAAGAATTGACGCACACATGTCAAACATGACATGGCTATCTCGAGTTATGACAAGTGGCCTCATTATTAGTTTGTAACTACTACTGCTACTCTACTCTTCTCACTCACATAATTAACCCACAGAGAGAGAGAGAGAGAGAGAGTCATAAGATCACTAACCATGGAGTTTCCAGTATCATCTCTGCTTCATTCTCTCTTCATCACCAGCTTATGCTTCTCAATTTTCATGGGAGTTTATAGTACTACTGATGCTTTATCTATGAATCAGAACTCAGCATCATCTCCATTTCCCACTAACTTTCTCTTCGGAACTGCATCTTCCTCTTACCAGGTTCATTTTTCCCCACTCTCTGTTCTCTTCATAGATAATGAAACACAATATTTAAGAGTTTGATGTGCATATCTTGCTTTGCAGTTTGAAGGAGCTTTCTTGAGTGATGGTAAGGGACTGAATAACTGGGATGTTTTCACTCATAAGCCAGGTTTGTTTCCTTTTGAATTCTTGTACAGCTTTTTCAGGCCTACCCCAAAAAAAGCTGAGAAACTTATGAAGAAGAGCATTGTTCTGTTTATCAGGTAACATAATGGATGGAACAAATGGAGATATTGCTGTTGATCATTATCATCGTTATCGGGTATTACTAATCTACTATGTTTCTCCCTGTATTCGCATTGACTTAATGAACAAAAACATGTCTTCTTGATGATTTGAACCTGTACAATATACCTCAAGTAGGTGAGGGAAATTCAGATCCTCTCATGTTGCATAATCATGAAGTCTTCTCCAATTTTAATTTGGCACAAAGTCCAAAAAATACATCTCCATAATAATGTTGTAATGTGAATTTGAAATAATCATAAAATGAGTAGCATAAATCTCCAACTTATGTGGTTTCTTTTGAGGTGTAAAACTAATAAAATGTTTCTAGAATAAAAAAGGGACATAATGAATAAAAATAAAATAATAAATATAAACTACCTAAATTATGAAAGAATTAAAAATACATAGAATACACAATATATTATCTTTAAAAATGGGCATCAAAACCTACGGGCGCTCATGATTTGTAATCATGGTTTGTGAAGTTAATAAGAAGGATTGAATGGACAAATTAGTGGGCAACCCCACAGGTCAATTTCTGAAGACTTCTCTCCTTTTTCCATCATTTTCTTGCCCCCACTTTTCTTTGTTTGTCGCCACTGGGGGAATAAAGTTTCCTCAAATAAATCATTCCTAACCAATCATTATCTACCCTTCACACATTATTGTAACCTTTTCAGACCTTACTTCTAAATTATAAGTAAATTAAATTAATCATCTAACATATCTATAAATATATACATACTAGATAATGAGACATGTTAATTCAAAGAAATAGTCCCTTCTAATTCCATCTTTCTTTTTGATTTGGTGATGAAAAAACAGGAAGATGTGGATCTTATGAAGTACATTGGAGTAAACAGCTACCGTTTTTCAATATCATGGGCCAGAATTTTACCGAGCAAGTTTTACCTCTCTTACAATCTAATTTCCAACCAACTTAAATCAAATCTCAGTTTCTAGTTTACCTTATCCTAACATGCATTTCCACTAATGATTCCAATTCACTTTCTAACAGAGGGAAGATTTGGCAAGGTGAACAAAGAAGGCCTTAATTATTATAATCGCCTAATTAATGCCATTCTCCGAGAAGGTCAATCATCAAAATTCAATTTATACAATTCAGATTATAAAGTGATTTTCAATTGATCACTTTGTTCTAACTTGCGTGGATTGAGCAGGAATAGAGCCATTTGTGACATTAACACACTATGACATACCTCAGGAACTTGAAGACAGATATAAAGCATGGCTAAGTCCTAAAATTCAGTGAGCTCAAATCTCAGTAGTACTATGCTTCTCATATTACCATACCAAGAATGAAGATTCATGTTGTGGTGTTGAATGTATCAGGGAGGATTTCAAGTACTATGCAGATATATGCTTTAACAACTTCGGAGATAGAGTGAAGTACTGGGTCACCTTCAACGAGCCCAATGTAGCCTTCATTAGTGGATACAGAAGAGGGATTTGGCCTCCTTCACGTTGTTCTGGTTCCTTTGGCAATTGCAACCTTGGGAACTCTGAGAAGGACCCCTTTGTTGCTGCCCACAACCTTATCTTATCCCATGCTTCTGCTGTTCAACTCTACCGAACCAAATATCAGGTACCCATGTCCGGATATGTGATTGGATCGCCTAAATCAAATTTACACGGTCCGAATTTTGTTTGAAGTAAGTGAGGGGATCTTAAAGCTTCCTAAAGTAAAGAACAAGATAGATATATAATGAGTCTCAGTTCTGACATGCGAGTTTCATAAAAGTGGAACCCACCATCTCTTCACTTTAGGGTAAAGTGCTTTTGAAGATCCGGTTTACTAAGTTTTAGGTCAAGTTTGAATTAACATCAAATTCTTTAGAGTCATGATGACAAGTAACACTGAAACAGACTTCTTTGGAATTATATAGTTAATTAATATGAGATGTAATACTTTACAATTCAGAAAAAGCAAGGAGGAAAGATTGGAATTGTGATGAATGCTATATGGTTTGAGCCCTTCAGCAACTCCTCAGAAGACATGTTAGCACCTGAGAGAGCTCAATCATTTTACTTCAATTGGTAATTAAACTCACCATTTTAATTAGTTCTGTATCACTGCTGTCTAATTTGTAAAGCTTAATTATCATTGATGATAAATTAATTATAGCTACTGTTACCATGGAGAAATTAATAATAATGCAGGTTTTTGGACCCGATTATATCAGGGAAGTATCCATCGGAAATGCAGGAAATTCTAGGGCATGACCTCCCAGAATTCTCGAAGTATGAACAGGAAAAACTCAAGAAGAATGGAATAGACTTCATTGGGGTGAATCATTACACGAGTTATTATGCAAAAGATTGCATCTTTTCTGAATGTGAAGCCGGTTTAGGAGCTTCAAAGACGGAAGGTTTTGCCCTTCTCACTCCTCAAATAAATGGCTTCTTCATTGGAGAAAAGGTATGAAACTCTAGGAGCCTCTCATGATTCAGGACTACAAACAATGCACATTTGATTGTATTACAAATTAATTAATTCATATATTATATTTTTATTAAAAAAATTAGCAATAAATAATAAAAAAATATTTATGCCCTGTCCTAACGCTTGTTGGAATTGAAGTAATTATTAGTATGTAAATCATGTAGACTACGGTTGATTGGCTGTATGTTCACCCACAAGGAATGGTAAAGATGGTTACATACATAAAGGAAAGGTACAACAATCTACCAATGTTCATTACAGAAAATGGTAAGTATATATAAATCAATTTTTAATAAATTATAGACTCACCAAATAATAATAAACAAAATAAAAAAAAAATTTACACGCAACCATCAAGGTTGTTCAAGTTTGCATCAGTGTACTCCCTCTGTTCTTTTTTTAAAATGCCCTTTTTTAGAGTTTTTATTGTCATTTAATATAAAACCTTTTATAAAAAACAGTGAAGCATTTATGATTTTTTTTAAAAAATTGTCTCTTATAAATACTCTCTCCAGGAAGCATTATTTATTTATAAATGTAAGATACATTGTAGGATTATCTAATACATTAATTATTTTTTTTATTCATATCCTTGGTCTTTAATTAATAAGTGAGAAATAAATATTATGAGAGATCTATAATTAATATGTGAGAGATAAATGCTATAAAAATCATGAGAGATAATTTAATTAATAAAGATAAATGGTGAAAAATATTAATTTTTTTTAACAAATTTAATAATTCAACTTATTTTCTTAAAATACGTAAAAATAATTAAAGCTATCTTATATTTAGAACCTCCTAAAGAGTATACTCTACAAATATCTCTCCCTTTCAGTGTTCTATTTATTAGAGGTAGTTTTGGATTATTTAGAAAATTTTTGAAAAAATAAAGACTCATAATTAATTTTAACCATGTTTGTTTATGTACATGTAAGAATCTTTTTATATTGTGTTGTAGGATCTGGAGAGAGGGAAAATGCCAACTCCACCACTAACGACATAATAATCACTGATGTCAAGAGAGTGCATTACTTAAAAGCTTACTTAACTTCCTTGGCCACAGCCATAAGGTATTATTCTTAATTAGTCTATTTATTTATTTGTTAAAATTTTATTTTTGTAATTCTAGATTAATTGTTAAATTTCAATTAATTGTGAAATAAATTTATATCAGGAAAGGAGCGGATGTGAGGGGATATTTTGTGTGGTCGTTGTTGGACAACTTCGAGTGGAAATATGGATACAGTGTAAGGTTTGGGCTTCATCATGTGGACTATACCTCTCTCAATAGAACCAGAAGACTCTCTGCAATTTGGTACAAACGCTTCATTGCTCAACATCTGCCTCTCAAACCTCCCACACTTGCAGTTCTTTAAAACCAAAAACTTTAATTAAAATATATTTTTAAGGAAAATTAAAATAGATTTTACTTTGTACTTTGTCAGCAAAATGTAATATATAAATAGCCTATTATGTACTTTATCCTGTCCCAAATATTGGGTGTCTTCTAGAAACAATGACTGATTCAAAATATAAGATATTTTGAAGGTTATCTGATATGTTTATGTAATTAACAGATGAAAGATAAATATTATGAAAAGTATGAGAAATAATGTATTTAATAAGAGTAAATAATAAAAAATATTGAAATTTTTTGATAAATTTAATAATTAACTCTTAATATATGAGATAGTTAAAAATTATTTATATTTAGTAGTAGAGGGAGTATATATATATATTGGATGCATTCCTTAGTTATATGATGAAAGACATTTTATTATTTAAGCACTTTTTTTTAGCACTGAGCAGTTTTATGAGTTGGGATGGCACCAACCACTAGGCCAAACACAAAGTCAACTCACAATCACCATTAATTGAGGCAAGGTGCATGAATGTCATGCTACTTAATACATATATTTAAAAAATTCAGAAAAATATTCAAGTTATTGTTAGATTCAAACATATTTTTTCTTAGTTCGCCAAAAAAATTATTTTTTCTTAAGTTACACCTAAATTAAGATGAGTAAAATTATGGAATATTCATAAAATCTTGATATTTTATACAGCCGTCGTACTTAGGTATGATGTTGAATTAATGGTGACAGTTATTTTAGCAATAATCTTCCAAAGGAGTTACTTTTGTATTTTGAACTTGTCTATTTTGCCACTTTACACTTTTTAATTATATAGCATCGATACGGATATGCGTATCTGATATGATATAATATGATACAAAATATATATCAATTTTTAAAATTTTAAGATACAGATGCGGGGGATATTTATACATATATAATATTATTTATGTAATTATTTATATGTATAATTAATAAATTAATTCATTAAAAGAAAAATAAATATTAAATATTCTAAAAATTATAATATAAATGGTAAAATAAATTATAAAATATTATAATAATTTCCAATGGTTATATTTTATTGTAAAAATTTGAAGTGATATATATAAATATAAAGTGATACGAATAGATACATATACATAAGTATAATATGCGTATCTTATCATATCGTGCATTGTGTACATTTACTTTTTTAAAATATCAATGTTTCATAAATTTTTAAGCCCCAAAACAGTGAGAGTTGGCTTCTTTCTTTCTTTTTTTTTCTCTCTCTTTTTACTTAAACAACAATACACTTCATATATTTAAACTAAAATTTAATCCCTTGGTACCTTTTAATACCATTAATTCTGAGAACCATGTCCAAACTTTATAGTAATGAAACATTTTTATAAAAGAAAATTGTAACTTCAACTAGGGGCAAGCAAAGCATGGCTCAATAGGCCTCAGCAATTTAGACCAGCTCAACACCTAGCAAGCTGCAAATCACCGGTCTAATATGGGATTATGAACTTGAGGTTTGATTCTAAAATACTCGAATTAGCCCACCTGTTTTTCTCCTAATATGTGAAGAATTCACATCTAGTTTTTGAATGGATTTTCTTTGTTATGTACAATTCTATCAAGTTTATTTTATTTTTGTGCTTGATTAAGTTTACTCCACTTAAGTAGACCGGTTAGGCCTTAACTAGACAGGTTAGGTCGGGCTTTAGGTCTGATTAATCCCCATCTTGATCTAACCCATACACACCCCTGACTCCAACTATAGTAATATTGGAATTAATTTTAAATTATCTAACGATAAGGGAAACGAAAAGCAACAATCTAATATAGTATATTCCTTTATCCTCTTTTTATCTCTCTAATTATTTCGGGAGATTATTATAAAATATTATATTATTTCTAAACCAAATAACAATTTAATTTTCTGATGACATATTTATAATTATTAATAGAAAAAATACATCTTATAATATTGGAGATATTATGAAAAGTAAAACGTTAGTTACCAAGTTAAAACGACAGCCGTCGGGGGCCAGGTATAAACGATAACGCGCACAAGAACGCTTCCGTCACCTACAGCACAACAGTCAACAGCTCCGGTTTCAGGCTTTCAGCTTCTCTTCAGAATCTTCAACCCATTTTCTTAGTCTCCGGCTATCTCTTCTAACCTCCATTTCACATCGTATCAATCCTCCTATGAACCCTAGTCCTAATTGAAGTTCGCTCATGCACTCTGAGGTTCTTGATTTTCTGACCCCATTACTGATGATTTGAACATCGCATAGTCCGATTGTCCCATCTTGATCACGATGACTTGGGCATTGGGCTGGAAAAGGCCCTCGGAGGTTTTCCATCTTACCCTCAGCTATGGCTCCGAGAATCCCTCGAAATGCATTGACCGCACGTCAACTTCATCCCGTTCGTCCACCTCCTCGTCCTCCTCCTCTTCACACTCCTCTTCCTCAATCCTCTCGCAAGAACAAGAACTTGGGTTTCGTATTGAATGGGATTGGTCTGCAGCGGAGGATGAGGACCAGGTGGCTTTGAAGCTTCAATCGCAGCTCATGGTGGCTCTGCCCATGCCGCAGGACTGTGTGCTTGTTGAATTAAGGCCTGGAGATGATGGGCTTGTGGTGTTGGATATGAAAGTGATCAGGCGAACAGATCCTTTGAGGGCTATAACAATGACCAAGACTGTTAACTCTGGGCAACAGACCGATAGGACTGGGGTTTTGACGCGCTTGTTGGGTTCAAATTTGGCTTCCTTAATGCCGGCTGTTGGAGAAGGGGTCCACGGTTGCGGTGATCATTGGAAGAGTGTTTCTGTGCTCAGCATTTGTGGCTGTAGTTTGTCTGTGAGTGTTATTAGTTTATGGGAGTTTTAAGTTTTAAATGTTTATTGGTGCGGCCTACTTGCTGGATTTGTTTACGTTAGTAATATAGAAGGATGGATACTTTTGTCTGTATTTAAATTTGCGCTTGAAGTTGTGGAAAAGAAAGTAGTGCTTTTACAATCTGCCCTAAATTCACATGGTGGAGGATAGCGTGAATAAATTCTGGCTAGTTAGTGCGATATGTCTGCTGATTGTTTGTGTGATGTTAAGTGTGATTTCCGAAAGTGAAGTAGTTAGTGGTTTTGTTTGCCTCTTTGCTTATATATTTCTGGAGTAACGTATCTAGTTTAATGTTATGCAGTTATGCTTGTTTGCAGTTATTCCCTAGAGCTAAAGAAGCACTTTGATTTCTTCTATTTAGTTGTAAGTCGGACTTGATTGAGTTGAATCAAGCATATCTTTAAATGCTTCAGTCCTGTACAGGTATTCCCTGTTGAGCTTACTCAGTTGCCCCATCTTGAAAAGCTCTACCTCAATAACAACAAGCTATCAGTTTTGCCACCTGAGCTTGGTGAGCTGAGAAGCTTAAAAGTTCTCAGAGTTGACAACAACATGCTTTTGTCAGTGCCAGGTAAGACTCGTCTCTGAATTACTATCTCAAAGTAAATCATTCTAATTTATAGGTGTTGGAATAAGTGTATAGTGCCTAGGATACAACTATAATGCTTACTGTACATGTGTTAGATAATGATTCTAATTGGTAGTATTGAATTTTTTGTCTTGTACTATTGTTCTATAAATTCAATTTCTCATGGACGTCAAAACTCACTGGTTACATTTCCCACCAAAGTTTTTCTCTTGATCTCTCCCTCATTTCTTATGGTAGCAAAGCCCAAAGGGCAAGAACCTTTGCTTTCTTCTGTCCGTCATTCTTTATTTCTTTTCCAACGACTATGCCATCATTCAAGTCACTGTGCATATATATATGTATATATATATTTGTTTTTTTCCCCCCCACCAAGACACCTTTGGGATTGCCCTAGTCACATTGGGTTGCCTATCCTTGGAGCTCCATGGGCTGCCAACCTGCCATATTAGAATCTCTATATTATCATCCATCTGGTGCGTAACACCTCCTTACTAGCCTGCATCCACCTAGGCCTAGTTGCCATCCATCGTAGAGTCTAGCCCAAGCCTTCTTTCGTCCTGTTTGGTTGTTGTTTGTGGTGTTCCTCCTCTGTTAGTTGTTTTCCAGTCTTTTTCTGGGCTGTCTTCAACCTTAATCCATATATGCTCTTGCCACACATGTTACCTGACACAAAGAGAGGTCTGAAAAAATATTCTCTGATGATTTTCATTGAAGAGATTAAAAGGATATATATATATATATATTCAAATATGAGGGAGCAACCTAGGGGCTATTCTAGGAAAGAAAATAACTGTAAATATTTACAGTGGATGAATATAGGGATTATAGTCCCCTGATCCTAAGAGAAATGGGTATAAACTATTTCCTAATTAATTACAGTAATTACAAAATATTTTAACATTACCGCTGCTTATGTTGCTCAGAATGGGAATAGTGTTGCTATTTTACTCATATTCATCTCTTGGATCTTGGATCCTCGACTCTAGTGCCTCTATTCATATCTTTTGTAAATTGTAACTCACGACTTTTCTCCTAGTTTGATGCTTCTCCTTCTCTTGCTACTATTACTCTTGTTAATCATTCAAAAACATTTGCTATAGGTATTAATTAAGCTTGACCTTCCCTTCTCTACAATTAGATTCTATCTATTATATTCTTGGATGTCCTTTTAGTTTCATTTCTTTTAGCAAACTCAGTAACACTCTCAATTGTTTACTCAGTTTTGTTGATGACTTTGATTCTACAAGACTGGGGTACAGGTCGGACAATTGGAATCACATGATCTCTTTCATCTCATTAAGTCTAGATGCCCTGTTATCTGCACTTGTTTAGACCATCCCATATTTGATCTATTATCGTTTGAGACATCGTAGTCTTGCTAAACTTTAAAAAATAGTACTCAGGTTTTCTTCTTTCTGTCATTGTGAGATTTATGAGTCTGTCAATTTGGTGAATGCTCACGTTTCTTTTCCTAGACAAAGTGATACTAAATCCAAGTCTCCTTTCTCTCTTGTCCACACTGATGTTTGGGATTCTGTCATACTTGCTTAGTTTTATGTTTTCAATATTTAGTCACCCTCATTTATGATTACTTTCAATGTACTTGGTTGTCTTTTATAAGGAGCCATTTTGAGTTGTTTTCTATTTTTCAACAATCTTGCTCCAAAATTCACACTCTATTTGTATTTCCATCGAAGCTTTTCTAAATGATTGTGCACATCAATACTTTTCTACTTCCTTCCAAAGTTTCATGACTAAACAAGACATACTTCATCAATCTTCCTGTGTTCATACATCCCAACAAAATGTAGTGGCCGTATGCAAAATTTACCATTCTGTTTTCCTTAGTTTTTCAGGCGATGCAATTTGGAAGGTATTCATTCTTATTGTAATCCACATCGTATTATTAATTTTCTAAATTACCATTGTTTATCATCATCCTACAATGCCGTTGTTTCTTTGTTGCCCTTTATTTCCATTTCATGGACAACTCAGGAAGCTCTCTCTCACTAAGTAGGAGCAAGCTGTGATTGATGAAATGATGGCTTTGCAATCAGGTGGCACTTGGGAGCTAGTACCTCTACCCTTGATTAGTTTACTGATGAGTGTTGTTGGGTTTACACTATTAAAGTTAGTCTTGATGGTAAGATTAATTGTTTCAGGTCTCGACCTGCGGCTGACAGCTGCACCCAGATATTTGGTTTTAATGCACTCACTGACCTTTGTTTTATTTATCAATTAAATTAGGGTACAAGGGACAAATGGGCTTAACCCACTAGCTGTCTAATAAACTAGCAAAATATCAAAACCAAATATTAACTAATTCTACTAAAACAATCGGCTAAAACAATGAAGGAAAACAAGAGAAGAAGAATGTAAAAATCAATGCAGAACAGTAGCCAAACAGCAGCCAAATAACATGATCACCTACAGGAAGTATGCTCTAGACATCCTTGAAGAAACATCTGTATTAGATCTTGACTCTCTGGGATCCAAGTGTTAAACTTTTCCCAAGTCAAGGGGAGTATTAGACTTAATTTATAGTCACTAGGAAATTACTACAGAGCTAGTTGTGTATGTGTTAGATAATATGTGTAATTAGGGGCTGTAATCAGTAGTATTGAATGCCTTGGCTTGTACTATTGTACTATAAATGCCATGTTCCATGTAGATCAAAACTCACTGACTACGTCTCCTTTGAAGGGTTTTCTCTTAATCTCCTTCTCATTTCTTATAACTTGTACAAATGGTAGCTGTTGTGTATCTTCACCAGTATCTAGATCCAGAACTGATTATTCTGTTGATCTGGTTAATCTGAGTGAGAATACAAGTATATATAGACAAGATAGTCGAGTATCTTGACTATGTCCTAACAGGCCTATGAGCCTTGGCCTAGTGCCCATATTCTCATATGCTTATATACTTGCAATCTTATAAAGTGTACTGAGTATGCACAAGCAAAAAAAATTTCCCTAAAAGATTGAGGTCACACTATCAAAGTTCCTTGCAAGTATGCTTATTTATCTGATGTTTGTAGTATTTTGAGCAGTGGAATTGAGACAATGTGATCAGTTGGTTGAATTGTCATTGGAGCACAACAAGCTTGTTCGGCCTCTTCTTGACTTAAGGTTATTCTATCAGACAAGTTTGTATTGATTTATTTAGAATCTGGGTATTCTTCTCTTCTTATTGTTAGTCTATGTCAATGGCAGGGCTATGACTGAATTGCGGGTTCTTAGGTTATTTGGAAATCCTCTTGAGTTTCTTCCTGAAATTTTGCCTCTCCACAAACTTCATCACCTTTCTCTTGCAAATGTTAGGATTGTAGCAGATGAAAATTTAAGATCAGTGAATGTGCAAATAGAGGTAGCCTTGGACAAAATAACTTGAGCACTTTTTTGCTTCATTCTTTTGAGTTACATCAACTACTGAGTGAAATATGCTTTCTATGGCTATTGCAGATGGAAAACAGTTCATTTTTGGTCGCATCTAGGCATAAGCTTAGTGCCTTCTTCTCTCTCATATTCCGTTTTTCCTTTTGTCACCACCCATTACTAGCTTCTGCACTTGCAAAAATAATGCAAGACCAAGGCAATAGAATAGTTGTTGGTAAAGATGAGAATGCAGTGCGGCAGCTTATAAGCATGATTAGCAGTGACAACCAACATGTGGTATGTTTATCTCTCTAGACATCATAACATTTCTATATATTCTTATACCTTTAGTGGTTGTAATGGCCCTTAATATTGGACAGGTTGATCGAGCCTGCTCTGCTCTTTCAGCTCTTGGCTCTGATGTTTCTGTTGCACTACAGTTGGTGAAAGCTGACATTATGCAACCTATTGAAACAGTTCTCAAATCTTTGGGTCGAGAAGAGGTAATATCTGTATTGCAACTTGTGGTGAAATTAGCTTTTGCATCTGATGTTGTAGCGGAAAAGATGCTGTCCAAGGATGTATTGAAATCATTGAAATTATTATGTGCCCATAAAGATCCAGAGGTAAGTGTGCTATTTTCTTTTCAAAGATAATAGTCTGATCGCATTCTTTGTATTGTGTTGTTCTTTAATTTCAAGGTTAAAATTCATATAGGTACAACGGCTGGCTCTGTTAACTGTTGGAAATTTAGCCTTTTGTCTGGAGAATCGTCATGTTCTCGTTACTTCTGAAAGTTTGCAGGAGCTTCTCCTGCACCTGACTGTTGCAGGTGAACCATGTGTGAATAAAGCTGCTGCTCGTACTCTGGCAATTCTTGGTTTGTCTCTAGAAATAAGTTTCCCTTTGTCTTTTAGAATATTTTAATCCTATTAGTTAATTTGCTTATTCATTTTTTCCTTTACTAGGAGAAAATGAAAACCTGCGGCGTGCAATCAGAGGCAGACAAGTGCCAAGACAAGGACTTCGTATACTATCAATGGATGGAGGTGGGATGAAAGGTCTAGCAACTGTACAGATTCTAAAGGAAATTGAAAAGGGAACTGGAAAGCGAATACATGAGTTGTTTGATTTAATATGTGGCACATCAACGGGTGGAATGCTAGCTGTTGCTCTTGGGATTAAGTTGATGAGTCTGGAAAAATGTGAAGATATATACAAGAATCTTGGTAGATGTTGCTTAGGAATGACGTGCTACTTTTTTATATTGATTAATGTAAATAAACTGATTGAATGCTTCTTTTAAATCAGGTAAGATTGTTTTTGCTGAAACTGTGCCAAAAGACAATGAAGTTGCATCTTGGAGGGAAAAATTAGATCAACTTTACAAGAGTTCATCACAGAATTTTAGAGTAGTTGTTCATGGATCCAAAGTATGTACCTCCTTTTTGTGTTGCTGTATTTTACGAAGCCTGTTAATATGATCAATTTAGCCAACTTCACTTAGTGATACAAGACTAATTTTGTTGTTGTTAGTATTAATGACTGTCCAATTTCTTGCTATGTTTTCATCATGTAAGTTTGTATTAGGAACTCGGACTAAATGGGATACTTTACGATATTGAATTTTATTTTTTGCATGACATTTTATGTTTGAAAATAAGAGAGCAGAATGAGTTGTTTTATTTAAAACTAGCAGCTATTTCAACAGCTGTACCTATGCAGTTTATGCCCTAAAAGGAGATATTATGACTTATTATCTTGCAGCACAGTGCAGATCAGTTTGAGAACTTATTGAGGGAAATGTGTGCTGATGAGGATGGGGATTTAATGATTGATTCAGCTGTAAAAAATGTGCCCAAAGTTTTTATTGTATCAACCTTGGTGAGCGTGATGCCAGCACAGCCATTTTTATTCCGCAATTATCAGGTGTGAGGCCTAGAACTTTTTTTTTTTTGGGTGAATGTGAAGCCTAGAATTTGTATTGGTCTTTATATTGAGTTATAATGTATTCAAATAGATGTAAAATCTCTCTCATTTTTTTTCAAAAATTCAGTACCCTGCTGGGACACCTGAGGTGCCTCTTGTGACTTCAGAAAATTCAGGAATTTCTGAATTATCATCACCTACAACGGGTGTCCAAGTTGGTAATAAGCGGAGCGCTTTCTTTGGAAGCTGTAAGCATCAATTGTGGCAGGCTATTAGAGCATCATCTGCTGCTCCGTATTATCTTGATGATTTTTCAGATGGTACTGCCTGCTCAGCCTTTGTTTGCATTGCATTTGAGCTTTCATGTTTTTTTTTTTTTTCTGTCATGTTCTTAACATGTATATATTTTTATCCTTGTTCCTCCAACATTTCATAAGATGTCAGCCGCTGGCAAGATGGTGCAATAGTGGCAAATAATCCTACAATTTTTGCCATAAGGGAAGCACAACTTCTTTGGCCTGATACAAAAATTGATTGTCTAGTTTCAATAGGGTGTGGTTCAGTTCCCACAAAGGTATCTACTCTTCTCTATTTCTTTATTTTCAGAGAAAAAAAAAAGGCTTTAGGATATGCTTTTTTAATTTAGATATGTTGAAAGCAGTCACAGCTCACTAAATTTTGTTCTTGCATTGTTTGTTACGCTTAACTGTTTGAAACATGCCTATTTATTTCTGTCAATGTGTAAAAAAGAAAAGAATCTAGTGATTTGTATTAGTTTAGATTGGAGAAAATATGCTGTTGACCATTGAACTTATTATGTTACTGTATATTTGTGCTGCTGTTGGTAGATGCGAAAAGGTGGATGGCGCTATTTAGATACAGGGCAGGTGTTGATTGAGAGTGCATGCTCTGTTGATAGAGTAGAAGAAGCTTTGAGTACATTACTACCTATGCTTCCTGAGATGCGGTATTTCCGTTTCAATCCAGGTATGAAGCTTGAGTTTGGAATGCTGGCATCAAAACTTTCCTTTTTTCCCACACTAGTCCTAAATGAATCATGTTTTAGTGATGTTTTCTCTCTTTTCTCTTGTTATATATTGAAGTATCCTTAAAGAGTAGCTATTACTGGAATGAACTTCAAGTCTTAATGAGTCTTCTTTATGGTTGGCCTTGCAGTTGATGAACGTTGTGATATGGAACTTGATGAGACAGATCCAACTATCTGGCTGAAGTTGGAATCTGCAGTTGATGAATATATTCATAAGAGTCATGAGGCACTTGAAAGTGTCTGTGAGAGATTGCTTCTTCCTTTCCAGCATGAAGAGAACTGGTCAGAGAACATGAAATCTAAGCCACCAAAGACAAAGGATTCAAATGAGGGTATTATTTATGATATACTGTCTGTTTGCGGTAAAATTTTTGCTTCCGGAAAGCCCAATTTAGTACTGTTACATCTTTTCCATTTTGCTTTACCAGTTGCCAATGGCCCCACATTAGGTTGGAGGCGTAATGTACTACTTGTTGAAGCATCACATAATCCATCACATAATCCAGATTCTGGAAGAGTTACCCACCATGCCCAAGCACTTGACTCATTTTGTGCTCAAAGTGGAATACGATTATCACGTATGCAAGGTTTATCCACAACTGTAAAGACTGTTCCATCAACAGCATTCCCAACTCCAGTTGCATCACCTTTGTTTACGGGAAGCTTCCCGTCAACTCCGCATGTGTATAGTCCTGATTTTGGTCAGAGGATTGGACAAATTGATCTCATCCCACCTCTAAGTTTAGATGGACAATTGGGAAAAACTGCTGCATCACCTCCAGTGTCTCCTCGAGGACTTAGACAGCTCTCTTCGCTTGTTCAATTGCTGCATGAGAAATTGCAGAATTCCCCACAAGTAGGTGTTATTCATTTGGCTCTTCAGAATGACTTGGATGGCTTAATAATGAGGTACTGCTCCTGTATTTTCTAATTTCAATTGATTGTCTCTTGTTCCTTTTTCTGTGTGTGCTGGAGGCATGATGTTTATTGCTATTTATTAGTTGGCACAATGATGTATTTGTGGTGGCTGAACCTGGGGAGCTTGCTGAGAAATTTCTTCAGAGTGTTAAATTTAGTTTATTGTCAACAATGGGGAGCCATCGCCGAAAGTGTGCATCTCTGCTTGCCAATATTTCTACTATTTCTGATTTGGTTGCTGCTAAACCTTATTTCCAAATTGGAGGGATTCTTCACCGATTTGTTGGCCGTCAAACCCTAGTGTGTGTTCTTCTGCTAATGCTGATTTATCATTTTAAATTAAATTGATAATTGATCAGAAGTTGGCTTTTGATTGTGTGAAGGTTATGGAAGATGATAAGGAAGTTGGATCATATATGTTCCGAAGGACAGTCCCTTCTTTACACTTGACACCTGATGATGTTCGATGGATGGTATGGTTGTTTCTTTTTTTTTTTTCCCTCTAAAAGTAGATTTTGTGGAGCTTTACTCACTATTATATATCTGTCCGTTTTTTACTTTCATCATTTGGTCTATTTTTAAAATTTTTTAATGAGATGAGATGTTAATCATTTGATTCTTTAGGAATCACTTTGATTCAGTGCAAAAACATTAGAAGAGTATCTGGATGTTTAATTGTTTGTTGCATTTGGTTGCACCGGTCTCATTAATTTATGCCTCAATATATATTACCGATTTTATACATTCTTGAGGAATTTTTTCCTTGTTACTTAGAATGCAATCCCTTTTGTGATCCTAGCTTTTTTTTTTTTGGGGGACTGAATTCCTAGTCTTGGTTGATGTTGTAAATAATCTGGACGGTCTGAGTATATTAGGGTTTGACGATTGTAAACAGTAATCATAGAATAGAAATTGTTTCATCTATCATTTATGATCCTATGAATTAATGCTAACTCACTATAATCATGCCTAGAGATATGATTCTATATTAATTACAAGATATACATTATACAAGATATTCTCAACAAAGATCATCTACAGGCACAATCTAAACCATCTTAATAATGTTGGCCTTTTTATAATTGTTGAACCTTTGTTTGGTTTGGTTTACAGTTTACTAGTTTACTGGGAACATGGGGAAAAACTGTAGGGTTTTTACATCAAAGCTAGAGAAGAATGACCCTTGGTTTGAATAACAACTTTAACAACTGACATTCAGAGTGTAAAGGCTCTTAATAACATCCCAACTCAGGGTTTCCTTTTTTTAAAGATTTCAAAACAACAAACGTAGTTAGCATGTGTTCTTAAAGTTCAAACTTTCATTCCGACATATACAGAAAATCAATAGTAGTAGAGGAGATTCTATATCATTTACAAGCAAATGCTTGATTCATTTTCCTTTCCTCATTTTATTGATGTCTTGAACAACCCAGGTTGGAGCTTGGAGAGACAGGATCATAATATGCACTGGTTTGTATGGACCTACTCCAGCTCTCATTAAGGCCTTTCTAGACTCTGGTGCCAAAGCTGTCATATGCTCTTCAAATGAGCCCCCAGAACCTCTGTTGACCACCTTTGATGGTTCTCGGGAGATGAATGCATTGGAAAATGGAAAGTTTGAAATTGGAGAGGATGAAGCAGAAGATGATACTGAACCTGAAACTCCATTAAGTGACTGGGAAGATATTGACGCTGAAAAAAATGAGGAACAGACTGCATGTTTTTCTGATGACAACGAGGAGGAACTGTCACAATTTGTCTGTCAATTATATGAATCATTGTTCCGGGAGGGTGCTGGTATCAAGGTTGCTTTGGAACATGCTCTCACCTCACATCGAAGGTTAAGGTATGTGTGCCATCTCTCGAGCATTCAATGATTGGTTCCCTTAATCTTACGCAAAAAAGAAAAAAAACACACGCACAACATATTCTTATAGAGTTACAGTGGATATCTAATTTTGAGGCATACAGTGACGTATTGTTTGTGTGGTCATTGCCTTATGAGATAGGAATGTAAAATAGCCCCGGGTTTCTTTTTTAACCTTATTAGTGTTAGATTATGGCTTTGTAATAAAAAATTGTCAATCTTATAAACCTACGAGAAGCCTTGACTCTGATCCTTTGCCCACATTGTACTATTGGGAAGAATATAGGTGGCCTGGCCTTGTACTGTCTCTTGAAGTTATGTATATTGTTTTATGTATAAACAACTTCACAGGCTGCGTGGGAAAGTGATCTTTTTTATTATTGTGTTTTGCCTTTTCTTTTTTATTATTGTTTTATGTATATTGCCTTTTCCATAAAGCGTTTTAACAATTAACAAAGATCAAAAGGTAAAGGAAGATGCTCCCAATGGAAAATCATAACTTTCATCTCAACAGCTAAATATTACACTAGAGAAGGAGAGTTATTTCCTCCAAATTCCTAGATAAAAAGGCTGCTTCTCCTGCTCCTGTTGCTATAGGCACCAGGAGTAGTGTTGTTGGATCTCTACTGTGTAAGGAAATAAAGTACTTCACCAAGTTTGAGTTAGACAGACAACCAAGTTCTCAGAAAGCTCAGCCACACCTTGTAGGCACAATTTCTTGCAGAGCCTATGCCAAACCCAATTTCTGGGTCTTGATAATAAGTTAATAACATGGAGGAGGAAGAAGAGAAGATGCACAACTGCAGAAAACAATAATCAATTGAACAGAATTCCTGGTTACAGCTATCCTGATCCTGACCTCAAGAACGAATCTAACAACTTTCAGCTATAAAGTAAAAAAGGCTTCTCTGGAGTTCCTTGAATTAGTTCTTTTTCCGTTTTTTTTGTTTTTCTTATCACAATCAAGTACTGTTTGGTGCAATTCACTTAATGGGATCACAAAGCTTGTTTTCACCATTAAACCAGCCCGTGTAGTTGTTTCTTGTGTCAGTTTGCACTTACATCGAGACCAAATCTAGCAATATATATCAGATCTCAGGCTTTTCTGCAGTTATTAGCAAAAGAGCTTATTTATATTTATCAACATATCTGCAGTTATGTGTTTTATTAAAAAAAAAAAAAAGAAATAAATATGTGGAATATCACTCATCCAAAGATTAATAAGATATAAGTGATCTCAAAATTTTTTAGTGCTCATAATATAGGGTATTTATCCAGGAGATTTGATATTTGTCTATCAATACCAGTTAATTATGGTTCTTCCTGCATATTTTTAAGCACTTTAAAGTTACCCTAACTATCACGGACAGCAAATTTTACAATTAAGCACATTCATCTTTATGGTACAAATTTTATTGCTAGTCTCTGCCTCTCTGGTGTGAAATATTTACCTCTCTGGTGTGTAGTACGAGTCTAATTTTGCAATGAAACTCCAGTTTTGGAAATGACTCTACACTAGTTGGTCTTTTACTGCACTCTTAACTCCCTAAATGGTCCAATGTGGTCAGCAGTTCTAACTGTGGATCCATATGTTGTCTATAGTTCTCCATCTTTTGGCTTTGATAATCGCTCAAGAGCTTCCACAACCTCACCCATTGAAGGTCTTTCCTCAGCTTCCTCTTGCAGACACATGGCTGCCACTGCAAGGGCTTGGAATAGACTCTTCTCAGGGTAGTTTTCCTCAAGCAAGGGGTCAGGCATTTGAGCAAACTTGCTTCTGTCCTTAAACAGAGGTTGTGCCTGCAAAAATCAAAACAAAAAGAAAGAAGCCATAACTGCCTTATTCGAAGATCATTTGTCTAACCACACAAATTTAGAAGAAATCAGGACACTGATATAAGGTCATTGAAAAGTCATTTTGTGTTTCATTTTTAACCCATGTTAGGCACACAAACAGCTCTTCGTTGAACCGAAACTGATTTACTGCTTGTTAAAAGGGAGAAAAAATCATAACTGACACACCCATTGAATCAGGTTTTACTCGTCTGCCGCTCTTGTTAAGTCAATAACTCTTCTGCCAGAGATGATCTCCAAAAGCACAACCCCAAAACTATAAACATCAGACTTGGTAGTTAGCAGGCCTGTGGCAGCATACTCGGGTGCACAATAACCATAGGTTCCCATGACCCTTGTGGGGACATGAAGTTGGCCATGTTTTGGACCCATCTTGGCCATTCCAAAATCAGAAAGCTTTGGATTGAAATCATCATCTAACAGTATATTTGACGCTTTAAAGTCACGGTATATTACTGTTGTCTCAGCAATTTCATGCAGATACTCAAGCCCTCTTGCAGCTCCCTCAGCTATTTTCATCCTCATAAACCAAGGCAAAGGCTTCTTATGTGGAGCTAAGTCTAAGACACAAAAGCTTCAATAAGTAAAAGAGCTTTTGGTCATCATTTTCCTTTCGTTTTTGAATGAGGGGAAAATAGGAAAAAGATGAAAACTGGAGAAAAAATAAGGGAAATCTGATACTTTAACAGTCTCTTATCTAGATTTCTCTTTTTTTTTCTCAATTTTTATTTTCTCCTATTTTCCTTTCATTCTAAACAAAACTTTCAATTCTAAAGCTGATGATGAAAACACATAATCTTCTTACCTAGGAGGTGATCTTCTAGACTCCCATTGGACATGTATTCGTAGGCTAAAATCCTGTGGTCGTCTTCAACACAATAACCAATCAGCTTGACAAGGTTGGGATACTTCAACAAGCTTAACATCAAAACCTCCGATATAAATTCTCGAGTTCCTTGCCTTCCTTGTCTGTCCAGTTGCTTCATGGCCACAACCTTAAAAAAGCCAAACATGGGACCCGAGATCAATCCAACCTGTAAAACACTCCAGCACAAAATATACATGTCTGATAAGAAAGAGAGACAGAAAGAGACTTGATTAGTGCTTTCTATGCGTCCTTTGTAGACAATCCCGAATCCTCCCTCCCCTATTTTGTGTTCTTCGTTGAAACCACCGGTTGCATCACTGAGTTCTTTGTATGTGAGAACTTGCTTCATTCTGTGCAGTTCCATGTTTTCGGATCTCTGCGTTTATCCGTCTGTGCCTGCTGCTACCTGCAGTTACAAAAATTCAATCATTTACCCGCCTTTCCCATCCGAACAATTGAGCATTGGTTCAAATATGCAAACTCAATTCTTTTCCATTTTTCATGATCTTTTGAGTAATCAAATTCTGGAATGCTACAAACACCTAGGTTCCTCCTCCTTACTTCAAAACTTACAGAAGGATTTCAGGATTTGCATACTGTTCAAAATCGTTAGAAGCTTTTCTTGAGTTACCAGCAAGAATCCAGGAGATTAATGAAGCACAGAAGTTTAATTTCTGCAATATCAACATATAACAAAAGGCTAACCATCTTAATTATGCAGCACCAATTAATTAATGTACCTGTTCTGAGTGAAATGGCTGAAACGATTGATCTCAACGTATTGGATTTCAATTCTGCCCTGCGTTTCGAAACTTCTGTTTGACCTTCTCGTTCGGCTTTCTTTTCAGCAACGGAAATGCTGCATGAAAAGCAACCCATGGCCATTGTTTCTCTTCAAATCCTGATGAACAAACCCAGTTTATGAAGTTATTATTATTATTATTATTATTATTATTGCCAAAAAATTTGACTGTGGAACCCAGAACTTGATAGATCTTATAACACAGGTATCAAACAAGATAGATCTGGCAACACCTAACAAACTTGAATATAGTATTAGCATTTGTGTGGGGGAAATATGATCCACCCAAGTTTAGTATGGATATATGTATTTCTAGAAAGTTACTTGAAATGGATTGACGATAACCGAGCTGGTTTTTTTTTTTGTCCGTCACTTGGCTGTAACACCCCCAGTTTTTAATTACCAAGATGAGGCTTTAAATAAGTGGTTAATTTTTTTACCAATAAATAAATGATTAAATTGCATATATTCTTTTCAAATCTATTATAATATAAATAGCCAATTTGGAGCAAAGACTTATGAATAGTGCTATAAGTTACTTAAAAACTTATCTTAGATTCCATATATTAGATGTTTCCTCTTTTTTGAAATTTTAAATAAAATATGTGGATCCTATAAATATAAATTCTAGTGCATCACACAGGTCAAAAATTTAGTTTAAGTTAGACATTAAAATTTAACAATAAGTTCATTAAACTTTTTAATTTGTATAAACAGCTCTTTTAAATTAATTTATTTATCATTTCAATAATAAGATGTAATAGATTAGATAGTTATTTATCAAACTAGATATGGTTTTTCATGTTTTTTTCCTTATAAGAAATAAGTGATACTATTCATGACTTGATAAATAATTCAACTAGTTATAAATTTTACTATATATTAATATAATGAATTCCATATTATTATATTAGGCTTTCAACGGCCAACAGAAAAATGTCAATCTTTATGACATGTATCAGCAAAGTTATTAATATATTAATGGGAAAAAATGAGGAACATGGTTTAGTTATGCAGTTAGCATATTGATATTACAAATTGATAATGTTCATGAATATGGTGAGATATTTCTTTCTATTAGTACTTGTTGAGAATGAATGATATTACTGAGAAGTGATACAATTTTTGTATTTAAACATAATATATGTGTACGAAATGTGTCCTTCCCTATGATATTTATATTATAATTGTAAATAAAATTGTTGTTGTGGATTTACTAATAGATATGTCACTTATGAATAATTAAACTAATTTTTAAACAAAAACCAACAATAGTAATTTCAGCACATCAAACCTATAATTTTTTAGGAGGCAAAAAAAAAAAAAACTACCCCACAAGGTTTTTTGAATGTCCAAATACAGTTTTGCCGCCCTAAGCCTAAAAATGTAGGCATTATAACGATTGTCTGACTTTGCTTCTTGTCTTTACAACCGTTTGCGCCCGCGCGCGAACACAAAAAAAAAAAGTCAGGTTGATGAAAATCGTGGGATACTGACAAGATGACTCCTTGCTTCCAAGTTATAAATTAAAGGGCAAATCAAGATTTTAATTCTCTGAGATTATGTTCGGTAAGGATGAGTCATTTTGAGGGGAATAGAAAGAGCAAAGGAAAATGAGAACATGGTTCCATCAACACATATTTTTCATTCATATAAAGTCTAGATAATGTGTAACAAATATATTTCACAAAAATTTTTCTCTTATTTTTTCATTTATGGATCTCCTTTTATGTATACGAGACCAAGCCTAATATCATTAATACTAATGTAATAATATGAATAAAAAATCGACCGTTTTAAATTACCCAGAAAAGGTTCAGTAAAGAAACATCTCATGGCGTTGACCCAAAAAAAAATCATCTCCTTGCACAGCAGAATCTAGATGAATTTGCAGCAGATATTCTCCAATCAGCATTTAGTTAGTAAATAACTGTGTATTCGGGGGGAAAAAGTGAGAAAAGAAATAAAGGGTAGATGGAAATAAAGGAAAGAGACTTTATTTCTAATCCAATAAGGAAAGAGACTCCATCCACATTTTAGTCATCTATGTTATTTTTTTACTCTTAAATACATGAAATATTATTTATTGCAGAGAATTACAATCCACCTAACGAGCGGACATATAAGAGGGATTGGGGTGATCAAGACTGGCCATGAACTAGGCCTACACATTACTGACACTCCACAAACTACATTTTCCTTGTGACATTGATTATCTGAACATGATCATTCCCAGGCAAACAAAGCCATGAGAACACACAAAGACTACAAGAAGCCTCAAAAGCAGCTTAGGCTCATCCAAGAACAAAATTACAGATTCTTTTGAATATAACAAGAACATAACACTGCCAACCTTTGCAGGTAATTCCAATCAGTTTAGACTGTTGGTAACAGAATGGCCCAGCTGTTGAAGAAATAGACATAATGGGGCTTGATGTTTGCTCTAGGGAAATAAAGTTGAGCCCGGATAATAACTAACAGTCCACTAGTAAGCACTTAATCTGATAAGACAACCCAAGAAGATTCAAACCAGAAGGATACTATAAGAAGAGCGTAAGTATCAGGCATCAGCAATCAAAAGTTTTCAGTAAAATGGAATTTCGTAAGAGCCTCTATGCAGGATACAGACTCCTGTGTTCAGATTCAGAGGTCAGATCAACGAACACTTTCATATAACAATTTGCCAAATACAGACTCCTATGTGTTCGGACCAAGTGGTAAGATCAACGAACACTTTCATATATCAATTTCCAGATCATTCATTAAACTGAAATAAGGGAAACCGCCAGATGTCTGCCTGTACAAAAACAAGACACTATTGATGGACATGAAACTATTAATGGGCCAAAACTGAAGTAAAAAGCTCAAGATAAGAAGTTATGGGAGATTGTTAGGTACCAGCATTCGTATATGTATATTCATAATTTAGTCCATCCACCCAATAATTTTTCATGAGTTGATCCATATAGACAGAGGGCATGCATGAACTTAACTTGATCAGGAAGGAAAAAGCCATTCCTAAGCCGAAGCTTATTCAATTTTCACGGTTCCATCTAACCGAGTATACAGTCATCACTTCGAAGGCAATTTAGCCTCAATTTCATTCCAATGCCCACTGTTTCTTTTCTTGAACTTCCTCTTGATATGCTTAATAAGATTCTTAGCATCATCAACCTTGGAAATACTAATCAACCCATCCACAAGTCTTGTCATTACTGAATAAGGTGGAATCCAACCATATAGAATACATTTCTTTGTAGCAAGCAACGCACCCCAAAAGTCCTCACCTTTGCACAGGAAGGTAATCAGAGTAAAGTAACAGGCACTACTTGGTTCAACGCCAATTGTTCGCATGTCAACGAGCAATTTCTTTGCTTCATCAAGCTTCCCTTCTGTACAGAACCCAAGAATCAAATGATGGTAAGTAACTGTATTAGGCTTCACACCCCTGGACATCATGCCATAGAGCAAAGTCTTCGCCTCGGATGACTTCTTCATTTTACATAAGCTCTGAATCCTAGTGTTGTAGGTGGTAAGACCCGGTTTAATGCCATACTGTACCATCAGTTTCAACACCTCCCCCACGTCTTCCAACTTTTCTTCATTGTAAAATCCAGCAAGTAAATTCCCAAAAGTAGCCTCATCTGGCTTTACACTTTTTCTATCCATCTCGGTAAGTAATGAATAGGCAGAACTAGACTTGCCCATAATGCAAAACGCCTTGATTGCCGTATTATACGAATCAAGGTTGGGTTCTATTCCATATGTTTTGGGGAATTCAAGGAAAATTCGACATAACTCCTCATAATTCTTCGCAATCAAACAAGCAACTAGCAAAGCATAGAACGATTTAACGGAACGGGTGATACCCAACTCATCTATTTGCTTGAAAGTGAGAATGGCATCTTCAAGCATGTTGGCTTGACCATACCAAATGATAACGTGGCACACAAAACCCTCGTTCTTACTGAGGTCAGGGCGGGTCTTCAATTCCTCAAGGAATTGACGAATACCCTCGAAGTGCTTGGATTTGGCGAGCTTGGAAATGGCGATGGAGAAACAAATGCGATCAATGTAAGCATCAGGGTGGAGAGTAGTGGAGCGACAAATTTCGAGGATCCGTATTGGGTCCGTCTCGTTCTTGAGACAGGAGAGAACCGGCCTGGATTCCGTCCTCGAGAAGGGAGAAAAGGGACCTGGCCATTTGGCATGAGTGATAGCCTGAGATGAATCTGAAGATGATGGGATTGTGCAATAGAACCGATAGCGACAGGCTTGGCGAAGTCGAGAAGCCACAAGCATTGTCGCGGATGGGAAAGGGAATCTAGGGTTCTCAGCAAAGAAGATGCAAGTGAAGTGATCTACTGGTGAGGCCTCTCAGAACGCTGCGTTGTGAGAGGGAAAACTTCGAAAAAGGAGAGGACCCGTTGTGATTTGAACCCGACGTGAATCGAACACGCAACCTTCTGATCTGGAGTCAGACGCGCTACCATTGCGCCACGGATCCAAGAGCTGATTGACTGGTGGTATTTAAGTCGTTTTATAAAGACTCGTACTGACTACTGAAATACTAATCAATCAACTCTTTGCCTAAGGTGTTTTATTAGTTTGAAACACCGATGAATTCTTTTTTTTTCCCCAAATTTACTCTTTACATAAATATTTTTATTGATTTTAGGATTTTAATAAAACATTGATATAAGGATAAATTAGAAAAATTAAATTAATTTTTTATAAATTTAATTATATCAATTAATTTTAAATAAATTTTTTAATTCCAATAAAATTAATTAAAATTACCTTATAAGTAAAACGGCAAAATAATGTCAATAATTGCGGTATTGTTCATCATGCATTATAGTAATTAATTAAATTACTATTTTGACGTAAATATGATTATTGAAAGCAAAATTGAGAGCTTAAATTTCAATGAGTTAAAGCGTGACACTCCCGCCATTACGCTGAAGCTGTCGTTCTCTGCCATCAAACTGGTAAGTGGAGAGGGGACATACTGAAATCACATTCACGTGTCCATCAAATTCGTGCATGATTGAAATTCATATTATTAGCCTTTGAATTCATTCTTTCCCACTTAATAATTATTAAAAATTATATTTAATGAGAGTTATATTATTATAATAAATAAATAAATAAATAAATAAATAAATCTTTTTTAATTTAAAAATATAACTAACTTTTTAATCCACATAAAATAGTTAAAAGTGTCTTGAAAAAAAAATTGGAAGAAATAACTCAAATATAACCCCTTATAGTATCTGGTAAACCCAGATAATAAGTATATTTGAACATAATTTAACCTCTAGATTTATATTAACTATTTTGTTGTAACTGTATTTTTTAATTTTTACTAATTTTAGGTTGTTACTGTATTGAAGAGTGAACCCTAGCAAAGGGACCGCCTGCCTTAATGAGGAGAATTTATCACTTATCAACAGTTTGTAGACTTTGCTACTTCTTTGTGTTTTGCTCTAAAGTCAACGTAGCTGAATCATGTACCATGTGGAATTTTTATCCAAGTGTATAATTTTATGAATAGTCCTTTTTTTGTTTCAGAGTTGGCTTTTCATATTTTCATCTCAAACTTTGTGTGCATCATGGCATCCATTTCTATTTTCATCTTATATATTATCTAAGATCTTTAGTAATCTTGTATATTATTGATTAATTATAATTTACTAGTAGAATTTAATCAAGCTCCTTAATGCATATATACAAGTGCAAGTAATGGTACAATACCATACGATGAAATAGATTTTAAAATTTTAGAATATGAATATAATATATATATATATATAATTTATGTATGTAGTCAACAAATTAATATATCAAAAATAAAAAAATATATATGAAAAATTTGAGTTTTAAACTAATATTTTAAAAGTAATATAAAAATATTTAAAATAAAAAATCCAAAAATGAGTTTTCTTATAAAATTTAAGTCATTTTAAAACTCAATAAAAATATGATACATTTATCCAGCAAAAAATAAATAATGCATTTATTATACATATTGTGAGTACAATAAATTATTACATCTATAGAGATCATGTTACCACAACATTGGACTAAAACATGATAAATTTTAAAATAGAATAACTAAACCAACTACATTAAAAAAAAAAGTAATGAATTGATAATACTAATATCAATATTCAAATATAAGATATTATATATAAAAAATTATATTATTCATAAATCATAAATAATTTCACTCATCTTAATTAATAATGTGAAATACACTTGAAAAGATATCTAATTATATTTTTCGTAAAAAAAAATCTAATTAGATAATATAAATATCCATAATTTTATCTTCTAAAGATTATTTAGCTATGTTCATCACAAATCAATCAATTTTATTTAACAATTAAACACTATAAAAAAGAATTAAATTAATTCATGGAATAATAAATATTAAAAACAAGACTAGAATTCAACTCAAACTTTTACAAAGTCACCGCTTTATAAGGATTTCATGAAAGATAAAAGAAAATAAACACAGAAATCGGGGTGATTCTTTTTCCTTACCAGTTACCATTGTGTTAGAGTAGTCCTAGACGCCTAGTGCAAGCAGGTCAAAAGGATTTTACAGGATTACCATCCCACACACCCTCCGTGGTTCTTCAGGGACTTTGCGAGTGAATTTTTAGTACTTGCTTGTGTTCCTAAGTTCAATTGGCTACTCGACCTTTAGAATTCGCCTCTGGTTCCTCACTCACATGAGGAATTTGCCTCTGAGCTCGAAGTCCGTCGAGCTGATTGCCCCTCTTCTCCTCTCCAATTGGTGGGACGATATCAACAACTCCACTGTCTGGCAGGGCGCCATCTTCTTCTCTCTCTGTGGTTGCTATGCTCTCGTCTCCACCGTTGCTCTGGTCTCTCTCTCTCTCTCTCTCTCTCGTTATCCTATACTGTTGACTAACTGTGACTGTAATTTTCGCTGATCTTTCTCGTGTGATTCCTGTGATTACTTGCTTAAACTATTTCAGAAAAGTGATTTTGTATCCACATTCTGGTCTCTGATTACGCTTGCCGAATCAATTTCTTTCATGACTTGGAGTTGCAATGCTTTTTCCAAGTAATATCAATGTGATTGATTGCTCTTTAAGAAATGAATAATTCATTATATTTTCCTGTTTAACCTTCTTTAAGCATATTTCTTAACATAGAAAACTGTTTTTTTCCTGATAAAAAGTTATATTTTACTTAATTATTAAACGAAATTTATGGGTGATCTCATGTTATTTATTTTTTTATTGTCCAAAAATTTCTTCGAAAAAATTTCTCGTGCCATTGTTTTTTTTTTTTTTTTTGTCTTTTATACTCTCAAAAGAAAATAATAATAATAATAATAAAGGATAATTACTATTAAGTAATTATATTATATATATGATAGATATTATATTTTTTGTTTTTTGCAATATAAAATAAATTATTTTCCATTGATTATACCAAACACCCTATGCTGAACTTCAAGCAGTTGTTTTTTTTCCTATTATTTCTTCCGTTCCTGTAGTGTTTTATGTCCCAAAAGAATCCCCTCCTGATGTTTGTCTTCCTGATTTTAAAATATTGCAGATTCAGTTGATAAGAATTGAATTGAGAGTGCCGGAATATGGTTGGACAACACAAAAAATTTTTCACTTGATGAATTTCATTATCAATGGGGGTAACATTCACAGTGATGCTGCTTTTTATATTTTTTATTATTGTGTGCAATTTTGGGCGTCTTACTCTTTTTGCATGTTCAAATTGCAGTGCGTGCGGTGGTGTTTGGATTTCACCACCAAGTTTTTCTCTTACATCCAAGGGTTAGTATTGCACCTATGTTCTTCACTGTTGCTAAATTGAAGAGGGAATCTCTTACTAAGATCAAAAGGTTTTTAAGTTTTATATTGATATATAGTGGCCGTATGTTGGATTAGGTACTTCTTTTGGTTCTAATGGATCTTCCGGGACTATTCTTTTTCTCAGCATACACATTTCTAGTCCTTTTCTGGTCAGAAATTTATCACCAGGCAGGTGTTGCTCTTATCATTTTTACAGTTATTGATTTTAATTGTGACAATCAAGGATCTCACTTTTGAATTAAATAAAACCAATTTTCAAAAGTAATTATCCATATGAGCAAGGAAACTCTTTGCCATTTTTCATCTGTCTGGTCTTAGTATATCTATTTTTTATTCCAAAACTGAGCAGGCAAGGAATCTACCAACTGAGAATCTCAGGATATTTTATATTTCAATCAACAGCGCTGTGTATTTTATTCAGGTATCTATCTCTATCTCATATTCTTTCATGTTGGTAAGAGCATTTTATGTTTGCCGATTAGAGAACTATGTTGGGTTGTTAATTTCCTTTATGCTTATCTTAACACACTTTTCAATGCATAACTTCTCTTTTGCAGTTCTACTATATGGTGTCCATGCTATTCCTTATTGTTCATATCATATACCCTGTTGGAACTCAGGAATCCTTAATATGTTGCATTTCTGCATATTCTGTTATTCAAGCAAAAATGCTCTCAATCTAAATTTCTTAATATGGTGTTGGACAGCATCACTGTGCTGCAGCACCTCATCTTATAAGCTATTATTGACTGCAGATCTAGCTGCCTGCCCAGTCTCTAATCACATTTTCTTGGATTAATAATTCATAGATAGTAAGGGAAAATTCAGTCATAAGATGTTTTTCTGGTGTCTGAGAATTTCTCTACGCATGAATTCCTAGGAAATTTGTACATCTTGGCTATCTATCATAGCTTATTGACTTTCGATGACAAACAAGATATGGAATTTGGTTTCTATTTTGGGCGGTATTCATGGTTTCTTTTTTTCTCATTTCTGCAAGATGATGTCAAGCTTGGACATAAATCTCCATGGTTTCTAGATCCTAAAAAGAGCTTGTCTTTTGACTGTGATGTCCATATATAACCATTTTACTAAAGTGTCTCTTTGGTTTCAGATTTGCATTTGGATTTATCTCTGGATAGATTACAATATTGTTGTGGAGTACATTGGAAATATATTTATTGCAGGTTAGGTTTTTTAAAAAAAATTTTAGGGTGCTTTATGTTTTGCTCCTATTTGTGTGTATGAGACCAAGTTTTGCGGCTGTAATATGAAAAATTGCCTAATGCAAACACATACTTCTAAAAATTTTGCTTTCTCTTTTCAGTTGTGTCGTTAATAGCTGCAATGGGATTCTTGTTGTGTGGAGGAAGGTGAGGCTATTGCATTTTGTTTGAATTGCTTTGATTTATTAACTACCTCTTTGGTCACAGTTTCATTTACTCACTAGTTTTCATGGTTATTATGGCGGGCTTTTCAATTTTACCTGAAATACATTGAACATATCTAGGTTGTTTCTCATGCTGAGGCATTTCCCCATTGAATCTAGAGGGAGAAGAAAGAAGCTTCATGAGGTGCGTGTATTTCCTTCTCAGTTGGTCTATTTGATGAAAATTGCTCTGGGAAAATTTTTTTATCGTAAATGCTTAATCTTTTGCTAGTGATTTTTGTTGTGTGCTAAAGCTCAATGCATGTGTATAGTTTCTTCCCATGGTGTTATGTGCATGTCAAAAATGAAGAACAAACAACTTTAAGATGCTGCCAGTTCTACTCTTCTTCACTGACCTCTACTAGTAAATAGTAAAAATAGTGATGATAAGAGAAGAAATCTTTTATTGTTCTATAAATATTTGGATCAGGGTTTAAGGTTTCAAATAGGGGGTCATCATACTATCAATTTTACTAGATCATGATGAATTTCTTGTTGATTTTATCCATTGAAATGTCTAAAATGCAAAATTGCATCATCATACTACCTTTAATGGAATCTCTTCTCGAACCATCGACTAAATTAGAATTGCTTTTGCTTTTCCTATGTAAAATTCATATTGTATTCTCTGTCACAACTTTGGACTAAAATATGAAGAATGAATTTTATGCTTGCATTGCCGTGAATCATTTGTGCTACATTATACATTTAACAAATAACGTTAAAGCTTTGGATCATCTCTTGGATTGCACCACCAAGTTGTGAACTGAGAAGAGCTAATTAAAGCTTCTCATTTTTCCTGTCTCAACATAGAACGAGAAATTGTGAAGTTGATAGTATCATTATTTGTTGTATTGACAGAACATGTGCTGTGTATTGCAGGTCGGATCTGTCACAGCCATATGTTTCACCTGCTTTCTGATAAGATTCTTTATGGTAACCACTATTTTACTGTTGTTGTATCTTTATTATGTTGATGGAAATTTTCCTTAAGCATTTGGATGTCAATATGTCGCTTGCATAGATTTCTTATTCTTTGCATATTGAACTGCACTAACTGTCCTGTGTTAGTCTTCTCCCCTGTTCATGCAACAAGAGGTTGGGATACACGAACAAATCAAGAATAAGAACATTAACATTTCTACCAATATTTAGCGTCACAACCTGTTAGTAGATATTTAATGTATTCTAAATAATAGAATATGTAATCTAAAGCATGCCTGTGTCTGTGTTCTGTGAATTTTTTTTATTTACGAAAAAACAATCCCTTTATACTTAAAGGACAAAATCCAACAAGTAAAAAATGCAAAGTGTGTATGGTGTCTAGCAGTTGATAATGCTCAAACATAAGAATGTAGTAGATTTTGTGCATATGATGCCAAATGTGGCACGACATTAATGTGAAAATCCTACGCTTGGTTTTTCCCTAGTGTTATCAAGACTGTAAGCATTACTGGTAGAAATTGTTAGTATGAAAGTAGGTTTGGAGTTATTGGAACTGGGAAGAGCCCTTTAGAACCGTTGCTGATTTGCAAGATCAGAGGGATCAAATGCAAAGTGTGTCCTAGATGGAGATGATGTAGGGAAAAGGGAGGGAAAGGCTTGTAGGATTTATCATGGGAACTAAAGCTACAGAATTGAAGTTAAATGATGATATCAATAAGTATGCTATTGTTCCTCGTGCAACACAGACTACAGTATCTCACTTTTTTTCTAATACTATTGCAGGTACTTATAGGTACATTTGATTCAAAAGCATCACCTGATGTTCTAAATCACCCAATTTTGACCTTCATTTACTACATGGTAACGTGCAGAATATCCCTTTTTGTTAATTTGGCACTATTATATTGGTTTGGTTGTATTGACATGTGGGAATTTTTCTTGTGAAGCAGCTAGTTGAGATCGTGCCTTCAGCTTTAGTCCTCTTCATCATGCGCACATTACCCCCAAAGAGGATATCAGTTCCATATCAGCTTGTCCGATAACTACAGTGCATTTTGGATTTTTATTTATTCTTTCCCATTGGTATTGATTCTACCAGTTCTTTGATGGGATGATGCTATTCAAGTTCAGCAGATGCAGAGAAAAAATCCCAGTATAGTCCACCAGGTCTATCAACGCAGCAGTTGCTGCTTGAGAATGATAATTTGGATTTATTTTTCTAGGTTATGTTACTATAGCATAAAGTGACTTTCTGCAACTATTGATCCTTTCTTCTTTTTTTTCTTGAGGGATGTTGAGAGGGTTTAGGAAATACAAATTTTCATGTAGTTTAGATTTAGATATCAGTGTTGCAGGCTTATGTTATTTCAGGGTTCCTGTTTTGTATGCTGGTCCCTGCTAAACACTTGTTCACAGGATGCCTCCAAAAAGTGTATATATCAAAGGTTGAGTTAGTTGCTTGAATATTATATCCTTTCCGAGCCGAGCAGCCTAAATGAGTTGTTATTTTTTATTGAAAGTAATGAAAAGCACTTTTTGTTTAAATAAGGGTAAAAATAAATTATTATTTTCTTATCTAAGATTAAAAGAATTCAAAAGTAGACATAGCCGCCTTTTTCCTCAGATTGAAACAAACTATCAAGATAAAAAAACTTCCAGTCAATTTTTGAGTTGAAGTCGTCAGGTTTTTCAAATTATTATGGCGTGGCATTTTTTAGCGCGTCCACAAAATGGTGTTATGTAACTTACAATCAATAGGCACAACTTTAGAAACCTGGTTAAAAAAATAAGACTTATTCCTATTCTTTGTAAAAAGGTTGGAGGAAACTCAACATTTTGGCCAGTAACTGTTATAGGAGACATCTATCTATATATTATACAATACACGGTCATTTGAAGGTAAGATCCCCATAAATTAGGGTTTTTCTCAAATGTAAGTCTATTCAACCACGGCGAGGGGCCTCTGCCTGTGGCGGAGCAAATCTAACATTGGCTGGCCGAGCCACCACAACAGCCTCATCTGCAAATAGTGCTTTGACGAATGAAGGAGTTTTTAGGGGCCGCCGGCCAGTCATCCGGGGATAGACATCTTCTAGAAAATAGTATGCATGACCAGCAATCATTCCCTGAACCATGTTTCCAAGTTTAACATAAGCCAATCTCATAATGAAGTGATTCTACACAATCTTTCAAAATTAAATGTACATAGGTTAAAACAAGATCATAAACTCAGGTACTGAGGACATTAAAAAATCAATGGAGTATGAAATTCATAATGACATCATCTTTTGAGGACCAATATAATGTATTATTTGAGCAAGAGACATACCAGTAGATCCACCCAAGCACTGGCACCCACAAGAACAGAGAATCCCAAGAGAACCTACATTCATACAACAAAAACATCAGATTGCCTATGTTCAAGACATGGAGAAAATCAATACCGAGTGCAAAGTATAAACTCAGTTTCAGGGTGTCCTTTTCAATCACATACACTAGGAGTCTAGATTATCTTTATTTAAGGCCAGAGAGAAAGAACTCATTTTAAGCAAATTCTTGTCATTCAATTGATTTGAACAGTTTAAATTTCTTCCTTCATTTAAGATGATAATTTATTATTAATACATCTAAACAATCCAAATCAATTGAATGGTCTAAATTTGCTCAAAATGACTATTATTTTCCCACTCAAGAGGATCTATAGGTCCAGCACCATACTATAACAGTTCTCACTCACCCAAGGAAGGTAAGCTGCTGTGAATGTAAAGAGGCCCAGGAAGCTCATGGGGATGAAGGGATTTTGTTTGCTCCAAACATATACCTGGAAAATACACATTGTTACTTTTTTTAATAGCACTAAGACAGTTTAATTTTTAAACATCAGGTTTTAGCAACAAAACATAAATAAAAACACAATTTACCATCATAAATGTTAATGAGTTACTAAGGAATATAATTTTTGCAAATGACTCTGAGAAGTATGGTATCATCCCACCACCGACAACAATCCCAGTCAATAAAGTAGCACCAAATAAGAGCATGTAAAAGAAATCAGCTGTCCTCCCCCTGAAGGAATTCTCCTCTAGAAGCTTGCAGTACCGAGCAAGAAAGAACATATGAAACAAGAAATCCAAGTCTGCCATTACCATGTCAAAGTTAGAGAGATAATTCACAACCTCCAAACTGAATATCAAGTAATATGAAAAATAAATAAATAAAGGAAGATGAGTCAGGAATGCATAGGCTTTGCTGATAAAGTGTTCCTAAACCAATGCACATGATATTTATTATTTAAAAGAAAAAAGAAAAATGAGAACAATTGTTTTGAACTGTTGACAAAACAGAGCAGAGTAACTCCATCTTACTTTTGCGATTTAAAGGGAATATATTGCAATTCTACATATCTAAGAAGCATACAAACAGGCCCACAGATAAAAAAACACCATCAGGAAAAGAAGAGAATGAGAGGACTTTGAGAACGATCCTATATATCCATTTAAATTAAGAGATTCGTGACTAACATAGACATTACTTAGACTGTCATTTTTTTTTTATCTTTTACCAACGACTGTTAGTTCAAGCTTTTGTTGAAGATTTTAAGAAATAATATCATGTCTGAAGGGTCATGCGTGCGTATGAGCTAAAACCAAATAAATAAGGCCTCCAAATTCAGTAGACTGTCAGAAATGCCATACAACATTTCCCCAGTTTCTGCCTTCTAACAAGACCATGAGAGCTCATCACTGGAAACAAGCAGTTCAACTTTTTCAAACTAAAATCCATAGTCAACCGCCTTATATTATGACTCAAATATAAATGACTCCTCACTCGCCCAAAATGTAAATCTGGCTCAAATACTATATTGAGTACCAAATTTGACTCATTCAACACGTATAAACATTCTATACTAATGTTAAGGACACAGGTATGATTTCTTTTACGCACTATTGCAACTCAAATATTAGATTTTATCTTATTATTTTAGTCCACAAATAAAATAGTAAATGGAAGGATTACATTTATGATGTTTAGATGACTACAAAATTTCCATATACCATTATTGACCAGAAATGATCAATACTTACAGATCACAAAGGTCTGTAATTGATGGCCTGTATAAAGTGTAAAGAAAGATGAGTTCCACACACGTGGCCTTAGTTATTAATAATGACATGTAGTGCTCAGTAGCATTTATCAATTTCATAAAAGGGCATGTGCTATCCTACAATGTGTAGCATAACAACTTTGGTGCCATGTTAAGCACCAAGTGCAGCATAGCAACCTCTGTAAACTGCCAAACTTCTATTTACAGCTACACTATATGGAAAACAGAATGGCATTTCAAAATCTGACAACTCTGTAGGCTAAATATGCTTTCACTTCTGTTCAAAGATAGCGACCAGCATTCTCTGCTTCAATGGAGGACTCTGGAAACCCTGTGGTTGCCAGTTGCCACTTCTCTTTTCTTCAGATACTCCTGTCTGTCTTCACCCTCTCTTCTATGTCATTCATTTTCTCGTAGTTACATGTTAGTGTGTTGCAATAAAATCAACTATACATGTGATGATGTGAATATAGTTTCTCCTAAATAGTAATTAGCTTTTTAGAATATTGTTATGATGTTGTCTTTCTGAATCTATATTCGATATAATTAGGATAACATGTGTTGCATCACATTTCAACGTAGCCTAAACTGTCAAGATAGCATTTAGCACTCCCAGTAGCTAGCTATTCGTTATAATATTAATAAGTAGAAACAATGCATATGGCAGCAACATAAGTCTCCATATATATGCACAAAAAAAGAAGACAGAAGACAACGGAACCCCTGACATGTTGACACAAAAACATTACAATGCTGCCAAATCAGAGCTGAAATTGAAGTCTTTATAAACCAACACACCAAGAAATTGCAAGCATTACCCATTTTACGGAAGTACAAGAAATTGGTAATGAGACGCCAGAACTGATATTGCTTAACCACCAGTCTAGGGTTCAAGTACAAATGATACGGAGAAATTATCTGCAAAGCGATACCAAAAATCATTAATCAACTGAGTTTTGAACAATTCAAATTAATCTTTCAGTCGTAATAAAATTGGGCACAAAAGTTTTGAACAAACAAATGTCAACCATAGGAAAAGAAAAGATCAAGAATTTTCCAGATTTTTAGCAAAACCAACGGAAATGAACTCAACCCAATCATAACTTATTTCTAAATTTCCCAAGAAGCCAGAGAAGCATCATGATTAATGACGAAATCATCTGTCCGGTCTATTCCCTTCTTGAAGGCATATTCCCAAAGATTTTAATCCCACAATAATTGCCAGAAATTGAACCAAGTTGCTAAAGAGACCACTCTTCTTACCAACAGAAATCATCTTTGGTTAGTTTTGAGCTAAAAAAATGAACCGCCAGTATTTGAGAAATTACAAGAACCCGCAAAATCAGAAAGATAAAAGCATATATAAATTGATAAAAAGGGAAACAAGAGTATACATACATCAAGGGAACAGCCGATGGTGGTAACGATTGCAGCGGTGACATACGAGCGCGTAATGATGGGCATTTGCTTATACCATTCTTCAACAGCTTGAGCCATTATGGTAATAATTACACTCTGGAAGCCTCAAAACGCTGTCACTATTGCTTAAAAATCAGACCCAGAAATCCAGTATGCGAATCAGAAGAAGATGGCTGAGGAAATTGCGGTGCAGTAGGGTGCAGAGTGAGAGCGACAAAGGAAGAGCCTACGAGACGAGGTGCTCAGGCAGGTGGAGGAAAAGGGCAATGGAAATTTGGGCTTGGAAACATCAAACAGGTTGCAAGTCCTGGTCCTTACACGGGGAGTGACAGAGACAAGGCGAATCACGGAGCGCGTGTTTGTCACGCACCAATCAAATTGTTCTACTGATTTGGTTGACACTGATTTACAAAATTTTATAAGGACGATTATGATAATCATAATGAAAATGATAATTCTCCCTAATCGTTATCAAAGAATTTGAGAATGTAAAATATGAGTATAAATACTCTTTTTTTTTCCTTAATATAAGAATAATAATTGAAAATTTTCATATTTTAAAATATAACAAATACTAAGAATTTATCTGGTATATTTAATTTTTTTTAAAAATATCCTTAACTAAGATAATATTTTTTAAAAAACTAGTAGTATAATTTATTTAAATTAATTATATGATATAAAAGTTATTAATATTAAATAAGGTCATTTTTTAAAACTATTTTATATTTTAGATAAATTTATTTTTTTTGTATGTATAATTTTATCTTTTATTCCTTATATTAATAAATGGAGTGAGTATTCATTTTCATGTTTGCTCCTCATTAAATAATTATAATAGAGAAAAATTAAGAAAAAAATAACTAAAATGGGTATAATTTAATAAGGGTAATAGTGAAAAGTTATAGTAAATTTTGCCAAGTTTAAGAATTTTAACTATTTTTCTTAGTATGTATAAAATGATTAAAAATAACTTATAATAGGAAATAGAGTGAGTAATAAAGATCATATTGACGCAAGTAATAGGATCTATTGTCCCTTAATAAGTGTTAGGATTTGATTTTGAACTTTTATGTATGAAACAAATCTTATTAGAACTTGGAAGGAGATTAATTATTGATAGCATACTTTGGTCATTACCATAATAATAATAAGGTTAAAATATATTTTTGATTCATTAATTTTAAAACATATTTCACTTTAATCCTTTAATTTTATTTAGTTTCATTATAATTCTATAACTTCTAAAATGTAATGAAAAACTTCATAATGTTAACACCATTAATAATTTAACTATAAATAATGACCTGACATATCTAAAAGATAACTAATTAATGTTATTTTATATTTATTGATTTTATAATTATAATCATTAGCCAAAAATTTTATAATTATAATAAAAATAATTTTAAAATATTATAATAAATAATTATAACCTGAAAATTAAAATCTAAATTAAATTACGTAGATAATTATAAAATCTTAAAATAAAACCTAACTTTAGAATAAATAATTATTTCACAGTCTTAAAACTAATAACAATAAATTAAAAATAAATAGTTGATAAAAATTTATAAATAAATAAATAGAAGTTAAATTGTGTCTTTTATTATAGTTATTTTTCTTAATTATTAATGTGAGAGATTCAAAATAGCTTAATGATACAATTTTTATTTTATTTATTCATTAATTTTTAAGTTATAGTTTTTAATTTTAAGACATTAAAATAATAATTTATTTTAAAGTTAGGTTTTATTTTGAGATTGTATATTTATTTTGATGATGTAATTTAGATTTTATTTTAAAGGTGATAATTATTTATTATAAGAATTTAAAATTATTTTAGTTATAATTACAAGATTTTTTACCTAGTTGTTATAATTATAATAATTATAATATTAATAAATATATAATATCATTATTTATTTGTCTTTTAAATATGCCAAATTATCATTTATGGTTAAGTTATTTAACGGTGTTAACAATTAGGATGCATCCGACTACATTTTAGAAGTTAAAGAATTATAATAAAACTAAATAAAGTTAAAGAATTAAAATAAAATATGTCTTAAAGTTAGGAGATCAAAAATAAACTTTAACCAAATAATAATAATAAAAACAACACCAACGACCATAATCCAACCAGTTATGAATATAAAGTTTTTTAAGTTGATTCTAAATATAAGATTCTTTTTAGAATGTGAGACCATATTTATTATGTATCGTCATTTATCGAAAAATATCCCTATTCAATTCACGAGAGTAAAAAAATAAAATAAGGGTAGTTTTAGAAAAATATGATTTTTGAAAAAAGATTAAAGTAGTTAACTAATTTTAACTCATATTTTTAATCCATCTAATTTGGTTAAAATAATCTCATATTAATCAATGGTGATTGAGTTAAGTGGTAGGAAACTCAACACATCCCTTAGGTAAGGCCTTAAATTTGAGTTTTGTGAATGGAAAAAATCATATTGGGAGAACTACTCACATTTGAGCCTAACAATGTTTGAATCTAACCCAATTAGATAATTATATATAAAAAAGTCTTATATTAAGTATTAAAAGGAGCAGTAATAATAAACAATGTTTAAAAGTGTTTATGAATTATACAAAATATGTTTGATTCAAGGTTTCATTCAAAAGTTTTACTCGACTTTCATAATTAGTAAACTTATAACTCATAAGTATTCCAAGTCAGGAAACTTGAACTTAATAAGTTTCCAGTAACTAAGGGTCTGTTTATGTTTGCAAACCAAACCATGGTTTCTAACCATCATTTTCTCCTTTTTCATTTAAACAGGTTTTCAGTAAACTTCTCTACTTTTATCCAAACTTCATTTTTATAAACTGTGGTTATTTTAAAAATACTTTTACAAAAAAGCAAACTAAACGGGCACTAATTACTTTTTTGGTTATAAGGTCAGACATGTTACATGCCATTATGCTTATTATAATGAAATTACAATTCATTCCTTGAGCAAAGACTTTATTTCTAATTGATATATAAAATTGAGATAAAATGTAATAAAACACCTTCAAACTATGAAATATATATAAAAGTAGAATGTTGGAGCACTGTTGCCACAATAGTATTAAAGATAACGGACGGTGTTAATTGTTTTTTGTTTTGAGTGGCTTGAAGGAAGTCAATTTTTTATATTTTGTGTGGCTTATGCAACAAGCTTGCTCATCAATGCTTACTTAGCACTTCTCTTCCAAGCTTCCTCTATACCCCTATTCTAGATTATTTCTTGAAGCTTTCTCAATATTCTACTCTTCCAAGCTTCCTTCACACGTCCCTTGGAGCTTTTCTAGATTATTTCTCCTATGAAGGTACATTTTGGACCTTTGGTTTGCCATTTTGTTTCTTCTCTTATGGTCTATTTCAATTGGTTTCTCCTGAAAGAACACCTTTTTCCTTTCCTGTACTTTTTCATCTTTGTTAAATTCTCCTTATCTCTCCAAAATGTAGACACACGACATCGAGCTTTGTTGAAAGCTTCGCTCTTCTCCTAATCAATTTTCCACAATCACTCTTCTTTTCACTTCATCTGCATACCTCCGAAGTCTTTAGATAGAAGCAATTTTCATTCTATTGGTAATCTTCTTCCACTTTCTCTCCTTCTATCTTACTGCCTATTTCCCTCACCTAGAACGCTATCAACGCCTTCCCCTCCTTCTTTGATCTCCTTCCTCCACCATGTTTGGAGACATCATAGTGTTTAAGAGAAAGAGAGAATCAAAGAAGGGGACAGGTGGAGAGAAAGGGGGGAATATAGACCACAAGCAGTAGAAGGAATTCAAGATACAGAGAGAGGGAGAATGAGGATGAGATTGAAGGGGGGGATTAGCGGACAAAAGAATGAAGAGATTGAGGGAAGAAGGAGCATAGAGTACAATCTACGAAGGTAATACCTTTCGATTACAAGCACCCTATCATTTCTTTTTGCATTGATGATCTTTTGATCTGCTACTATCTTGCAATATACACATTGGGTCCATCCGTGACTTTGCACTTGTCATATATGTGGGTGTGACTTTGTTTGATTTGAAAAATTTACTATGAGTTTATATATTATGATACTACTACTTATTTTGGGCGTGCTTTGTCTGGAGGCATAGCAATCTAGATTGGGGAAAGAAAAAGCTGTCTAATTTTAGACCCTAAATTTAAGGTTGCTGTTCTTCATCGGCCAAATTTGCTTTGCAGGTACAAGACAACGATACATATTGATTACTGAATTTTTCCTGTACACTTTGAACTCCTGTGGTGTCATAACTGATGTTGTTTGTTTTCTATTATTTTTTTATTTTTTGTCCTTGGATTTTTTTTTATCTGGACAATTTGTAACTTTGCTGGCTTTCAAAGTTAGATGTTTTCAAGTCTTCTAGTAGAACATTCACTGACTTACTTTTTCTATTGTTATGTTTTGGCACACAGTTCTTGTGCTTTCAACTTGACAGGCATATATTTTTTTATAAGTGCATTAAATAGCCACTGACCTACGGGAACATACATGTTGATATACCCAACAATTCTATTAACTGTTCATCCAAATCTTTGCATCTTTTGTCAAAGAATTCTATTTTACTTTCTTTCTACTATGTTTAGACTAAATCTTACTTCAAGACTAAAAAAACTACTAGAAAAGTACAATCAAAATAAGTGAGATTCAAGAATAGCTAAAGGTTCCAAAGTACTAATTTGTGTTTGGTGGTTTATAAATGTATTAAGACAAGAATTTAATTTATTTCTAAGTGGCTTTCTACTAAATGTTTCATGTTGAATATTCAATTTTTGTTTCACTAGGAGAGATTTAGAATTGCCACTTTAAGAATTCACCAAAATTGCCACTTTCTACTAAGACGCCACTCTTTTATATCTCTAATTAATCATTTTTCTCTATTTTACATAATTAACCAATTCAGTTTTTAACAAATCATCTTTCATTTTTCAAAACTCAGAAGAAAGTGTTGTATTATAATTTAAGAAGTGCAAATGTAAAATTTCTATTCATGATGGAAGTCCCCTTGAAGAAGTGCAAAGATGGTACCTTTTTGATATTTTAATTTATTGTAGGTCTCAACTCAAGTGATACTGTTATTACTTATATGCTCATCCTGTAGTCTAAAGTCAGAGGGTTGTTTCTCTTATTAGAAAATTTGAATTTAAATCTTGATAGTCTTAATACAAAAAAAAAAACTTAGAAACTGGTTAACTTATTACCTTATTTATTCTGAAACTAAACAAGAGAAACAACCCTATTATAATGATATATTATTTTTATTATCTATTGCTAATACATTGTTGTTAGCATAATTATATACGATTGTATCTGTACCAATCCTTTTATTCAAGTTTGTTGAATCAAGTGTTTTGATTATTCCAAACTAACCTTTATGAGCTTGGAATAAAGATATCAAAGGTGCACAAAAGGGTTCAAGTGAAGGAATTGTAGAAAAATCAATGCATGAATAGATGTAGAATGTTTAGTAATATTTTAATTTGAGTAAAAGACTTTGATTTGGTGAAAAGATGTTTTAAAACCTTGATTCTATGTTAATTCATGGAATATTTGAAAAACACCCACCAACAGACGAAGTTTGAAAGGTTTATACTGATCTGCTGTTTTGAAAATTCGAACTTTGGTTTTGGAAATTCGAATTTCATATTGAAAATAAACAAGTCTGAGAAGAGGCTTCTCTGACAGACGAATTTTGATACGTGTCTGAAAAGAACTTTCTCTGACAAACAAACTTTGGCTTTTAAAAATTCAAATTTCAGATAAAATGCAACTTATGAAAATTGAAAAATTTGTCTGAGAATATGTCAAAGTTCATTTGAAAACAAGTTTAAAAAGAGCTTTAAAATTGCTCACTGACAGACGAACTTTGAACTTGAAAATTCGAACTTCAGACACAAAGTTTGTGAGTCTGTTGTGTTGATATGTTGATATACAAATAACAAAATTCATAAATTCGAACTTTAAAGTAAGTCTGAAAAGAGGTTTCTATGACAGACGAACTTTTCCCTTTGAAAATTTGAATTTTGAGTTGATGAACTATTGTGCCTTATTGAACCAGTTACTGACAGACAAATTTTGGGTTCCAAAATTCAAATTTCGAAGGCACTGTAGCAAAAATAAAATTACTGTTTACACTTAACAAAAAGACTTTTAACATGAAAATTCGTATGTTCCAACATAGAATTATTTTCTAAAGATGAAAATTCGAATTTTGATTTATAATAGACGAACTTTGGGAGTTCAACGTTAAAAGCTGTAACTTTCGGATTCTGCGAAATTCGTCTGTTGACCAACTGAAATTCAAACTTTGAGTGTCAAAAGCATTAAATGCGGTTGGTAAACTCATAGTTTCTCAGAGTAACCATTGGATAATGTCTCTAACGGCTAGATCTTATCTCTAATGTATAGTTGAGACAGAAATCTATAAATAGAACTTCATTTGAAGATGTGGGTAACGATTTTAACTTTGTTCATACTGAAACTTTGCTAATTCATCTACTCAAAGTCTCTTACTCTCACATACTTCAATATTTATACTCCAACTTTCATATACACTCTGATTAAGAGAGTTTATTTATTGTAAACAATCTTATCTTCATCTGAAAGAAAGATTTTCTTATGAGGAGATATCACAAGGGATTGGGAAAGCACCTAGTGAGAGTGCAAAGAGTGAAAGTGTGAGGTCTAAAAACAGAGCATCAACTTTGTACTAAGGCATTTGCAAGAAGCCCACTGAATTCTTGCAGAATAATGGAAAATCTCAAATGGTGACTTAGGGACTGGACGTAGGTCAAGTTGAGAGACCGAACCAGGATAAATATCTGAGTCTTTTCTTCCCTACTGCTACTTTTACTGTTTATTCATTTATACTCTGTTTTACCATCACACTTTGCTTTCTTCACTTTCTTGACGTTTTGCAAAAAAATTTTTAATCTTCCCAATTCACCCCCCTCTTGGAAAGCCAGCTTATCTAACAAAGTTATCATATTCTCTCTATAAGCCACTTGATTCTTTCTAAATATTAGGGCTGTGCAATGGGCCCGTCGGCCTGGTCTGCCCGGAGTGGCCCTGTCATTTCGGGCCGAGTTGGGCCAGGCCAAAGAGAGAAAATTACAAACTGAAGGAGGACCGGGCCACCAGGAGGACCGGGCCGGGCCGGCCCGCGGGCAAGCAACATGCCCATCCCGCCCAGCCCGGCCCGGTATATATATATATATATTTTTTCCAATTTTCTCATATTTTTTTATTTGTTAAAAATATTGAATAATTTTATATAATTGTTTTTCCTTCTTATACCTTATGTAATAAATTAATTTTATAATTATAATGATATGTTTTATTATTCCAATTTTTAATTTTATTTCAAATTTTAAATCTATTTCATAACTTAATATTATATAAAATAAATAATGTATAATTGTTGAGTATTTATAATTTTGATAAATGTTACTTTTTAACCTAATATTATTTTCTATAAGAATATATTTTAAATGAAATTAGTTATATTTTTATTAAAAATTTAAATTAATTAATTTATTTTTTATTTTTTTAGACCGGGCCAAAACCCGGCCCAATATTGACCCGGTCCCGGCCCGATGAAGGACCGGGCCACGGGTTGAGAAAATCGGCCTGGGGGTGTTTCGGGCCGGACACCGGGCTGAGGTGACGCCCGGCCCGTGCACACCCCTACTAAATATATATAGACTAATTCTAAGGTTATGAAATTACTTTAATAAATTAATTTTTATTCGTTCTTATTCTACGTTTCAGGGGCTGTGTTGTTTTTCACTGTGAACTTGAAGATTTTAACCTTCTCTCAGGTTAGTGATCTTTTCCTTTAGAGACATAATTTAAGCTTTCAAGAAGCATTCATTTAATGCTTGAAATCAATTATACATTATAAATTAAATATCAATTCCATGTGTGATAAAGCTAATGACAATTTTTTCCAATTGGTATAAGAATGGTTGTGTCCATTTGAATGCAAAGTGGCATTATGTTGAGTGGTTATTAAAGCGCCTGCTTATGATGATTTGATAATTGGTTTAAGATATGATCTAATTAGGTGTTATTATGTTTTTTTAGGATAGAATACAGAAAACTTGCTTTCTTGCACTTTTTGTTCATGCAAGAATATCAATCACTTCATAAGTGTCATTTTTGTAAATTGCTATGCATTCAGGATCAACATATTTTTATACTTGCTTGAATAAGCTTAAAAGAAAGTGAAATGCATGGAGACACTTGATGGTAAGTGCTTCCATGGCAACAAGTTCTTGATTGCCCTAATTCTGTCATCTTAGATGAACTTAATCTTGAAAAAAAATCATAGACTAAGCAGAACATTAATAGATATATATAAATATGTAAAAAATGAGTCTCATTAAGAAGATATATTAATATGCTTACACATGCATTAATGATTTACTTAACTCACCAATTTTCCTGGGCTTGCGTCTATGTGAATATAGTATTTAGTGTCTACTTTTGTTTCGAATAGCTAGGAGCTTGGAAGCCAATTAGAGCATTTCTGAGTCACATATAGAAGCAGCAGGTCATTTTATTTGAATTTAAAGAATCATTTTCAAATGATGGCTGGTGCAGGGCAATTGGGAAAGGCTCCTGACCAAATATGGTGCTAGCTTTTGTTCACCAATTTCATTAACAAAACCATCCCCTTGCTAAGCAAATGACACCCTTATAAACACAACAGTTGGAATGTTGGTTTTTGAATTATTCTGTTGCATTCTTTGAGTTTAGCATTTTTTTCATAGTTTAGAGCAAATCAATTGACATTTCATTTTTAGAGGTTACATAGATCCTCAATAGTGACATGGAAGATTTAATGGTAGTAATGCCCATGACTCCATTCTTTTAGAGATAAAAATTTTATTTATATTATTACTACGTAGTTTGTGTTGTTGCCATTTTGAGGTGAATCTATATTTTGAGGTGTACTAGATTTGACTGTTTATACAAATTTGGTATGTACCTTTTTTTTATACTAAATTTGGCTTATTATATTATTACTACATTGTTTATGTTATTCCCATTTTAGTGATCAATCTCCCAAGTCCCAAGCATTATTAGTTAAATATGAGATTTCAAAGATCTTATTTAGAAACATGATATATTCTTATTAGCATATTATTGATTTTTGTGCATTTTAGATGTATCAAGTTCTCCAACAAAAAGTAAGAACATTCTGGGCAATATTTTAGAATTGTAAATTGCCAAAACTATTTAATCAATGATTCAAAATAGATTTAGGTGGTGCTCACTTTCCATTGATGTAGTGTGAACTGCTTTGTCCTGAATTGTTCTACTTGAATTATTTATGAGAAGTAAAAAGATAAATCATTCATTTCAATTTAGTTATGCAAATAATCTCTCAAAGAATATCATAAGTTGAATAAAATGAATTCCATTTCATTATTGCTAAGCTTTGGAGATGTCTTTTGATTCATTATAACATTTTCTATTTTGCAACATCTTGGCTTCAATTTTTATATTCAACTATAATCTAAATAAAGATAGAGTTGTGACTAGCTGTGATTTGAATATGGAGGAAGCATAGAGAAGGATCCTAACTTATATAGCAGTTAAAGACCTGAGTTTTGAAGTTGATTTTTATTAAATATTGTAGAAATGACTTGATTTCCTATTTAAGCAATGTTTAAAGAAAGGGAGTAGGTTGTAGGATGGTTGGATTATTTAAAATCTGATTTAACTTTACTTATATTGGTATGCAGCAAGTAAATGAGAAGTAGAGGTGTCCTCTTAGATAGGGTTAAATTCAATAATTAGCCTTTTACATAATTAGACTGAAACAGAAAATCAAATGTGCAGGTGTCCAAAGTTAATAGTAGTAGCATATCTTACCATTATGTTTGATTTTCCTATGTAGTAAGTCCATCCTTTTGTTCAAGTATGAAGTGCATTGGTCCTTGTCAAAAAATTAACTGGCCATCCTTGTTTTGTTAAATAACTTTTTGTTAACTAATTTGTTCCTAAAACTTAATATGTTAAGTTAGCTATTCCAATGAAGAAGACATTCTTTAGAAAAAATGTTGCCATAAATATTGATTCTAAAACCTATGGTTTGACTTCAAGAATGGACATCATACATATTAAATTTGTACTGGACTGCTGTTGACATCAATATACCCGTCAGTAATCCTTTCCTATATGATTTTACTTATTATTTATTTATATGTTCTACTCTTTTTAATCGTTTTTTTTCCCTAATTTTATATACACTAATTTGGGTCTTATTTTTTTTGTTTCTAGTTATTAAAAATGTAACAACAATAACACAACTACGTACTAAGCATAACAATTCCTTATCTATTGCATAACAAAACATCTCCATATAGTATAATTAACTTACATAACATTAAAATTAATCTAATTTTATCATTTCTTTATAAAAATTCTACATGTTGACCCAAAAACAACATCATCGTGTGTGTTAGTACGGGCTCCTCACTAGTTGATATATAAAATTGAAATAAAATGTAATAAAACACCTTCAAACTTTGAAATATAACAAACCATCTTTAAACACTAAACATTATATGGTTTTGTGGGTTGTATTTCTTCAGTTTAGGGTTTTGTTATTTTGTTATTTCACTTTTTTTTTTCTATCAACGGGTTATTTTGATTGGTGACTGATTAAGTTTGTTTTCTCATGTGTTGCTTTGTTTGTGTGAGCTTGGGCCCTTGTCATTTTTTTTTGAACAAATAGGTTGTTTGAATAAATGGTTCATTTTGGCCCAAAAAAAGCACATATGTACATTTTGCCAACACTTATTACATTTTAAAGTTTCTAGAGTTTTTTTTTTAAATACCTTTTAAATCTTACTCTCTAATTTTGTAATTTTTTAATTTTTTGGTCTTAATTTATAGACTACCATGCAATTTCTTTTCCTCAAAAGTTGATTGATTTGTAAAACATGAAATTTGCAATTCATAGTATATTTAATGTGATTGTAGGGTAACCTCAAAACCTGGGTTTTCACATTCTAAGGGTCTGTTTGGATCTGCTTCTCAAACTCAGTTTCAACCCAAAACCAATTCTTCCATCTTTCTGTTCATGTTTGGTTCTTAAAATCAACCACGTTGTTGCCGTGAATTTTGGTGAAAACGGAGTTGAAGGAGAAGCAATCCATTTGTTGCTTTTCGGTTTGGTTCTTCATTTTTGCCTACATTTATTTTCAAGTCAGATAAAAATAGATTAATAAAAATGAGAAAAAATAGAAAAATTAGGAAAATAAATTTTCCATAAAATTTTTCCTATCTATTAACCAAAATGTCCTTTCAAAATTTTAATTTTTATAGATCATGACCTGTAAAAAAATATTATATCAAATATATTATGTTCTCAATTAAATAAATGCAGATTAAATTTTAGTCCAAGTAAATTAAATTAATCATGAGATAGAGTTTAAGCTCAATTTAGAGGAAAATTATGAGTTTTATCAAAACCAATTTTCAAATAAATAATCCAAACATAAACACGTTAGTCCAAAACTAATTTTTATCATAACTACGTTACAAAATCAATTCTACCAAAATTCATTTTTAACTAATTGAAAAGCAAACGGGCCATAAGACAAGAAACCTGGTTTGGAATAGCTCATGCTTTAAATACAAAAGAACTTCTAATTTCAATTATAGTACCAACTCTAGTTAAACTAGAGCTAGAAGCATCTATATAGAAATTAATATTGCACCTTACAATGTCTCAAAACTTTCTCCAATTAGCTATAATCTTGACTCTAAGGAGTTGCTCAATTAGGGAAGGAACTTAAACCTTTTAAAAAATAATTTGATTTTACCTGCTTGATTCACTAAGCCCCTTTTTTGGTAGAAGATTTTAGAGGGGAGGGGAGGGGAATTGATCCCTTCCCCCTATTTGGATTTTCAAATTCCCAAGGAGGGGAGGGAAGCATCTCCCCTTTCCTCGTTTGAATATGATTTTTTTTATGAAGACCAACTCTCCTTGCCTTTCCTTCTAACATTATCCTCCAAAAATAGGGGGTTTTAGAGGAGATGAGTATTTCTTTTCGAGACTATATTGCCTTGCTTTTGTGGAGTGAGAGACGAGAGGAGAGTAAAGGAGGGAGGCATAATCAATGGTATTACTGGAAAAATGGAAGGGGGGAAATGCCAAAAATAAGCTTGAAAGTCAAAGAAAATTATGAAACTTGAGAAGAAAATTAGAGAAATGGTGCAGAGAATGAGAAAGGAGAGAGAGAGACACAAAAACAATGGTGCCACCGCCTAGTTTTGTTATTGAAGAGAGAGAGATTGAAAGTTAAGAAAGAAAAGAAAGCCAAGGGCGCGTTTGGCTTCAAGAAAATGGTGTAAAGAAGAAAGAAATGGATCAATAAAAATGGAGTCAGATAGAAATGAACAAATAAAAATAAGAAAAATTGAAAAATAAAAATTTCATAAAATTTCTCTATTTTAATTACCAAAATATCCCATCAAAATTTCAACATCTAAAAATTATGACAAAAAAAATATTATATTAGATAAACTATGTGAAATATAAGTCAAATTAAATCTTCATATATATGGTTTTGATATTCTTAAAATAAGAAAATAATTATTAAAACAATTATAATTATTGTAAGGGTAAAATAGTCAAATTATAATTAACTCATATCCCCTTTCCACTTAAACTAAATAACAAATTATTAAAATTTATTTCCTCTCCTCCTCCTCTCCATCTCCTCCCCTCCCTTTCATCCCTCCTCTCCCTTTCCTTACATTAAAATCTCCCCTCCCATTTCTTTTCCTTCATCATACCAAACAAAGCGCAAATGATAGAAGTTTTTAAAAAGTTGAAAAATCATCTTTCCAAATAACTATAATAGCAATTTACTAAGTAAAATTTAAGTAAATTCTATTTTTCTAGTATTATATAAACTTTTTCGATTTTATCATTGATCCCTTAAACCCCTTAACATTAAAAAAGGTATATATGTCTTTGATATTAAGAAATGATATATTTATTAAGAAATGACTTGCCAAAACATAATTTGAGCTTATTAAAATAATAAAATGTAAAATAAGCAAATAAGTGATGAACTTCATGAAAAGTTAATTTTTCATAAAATATAATATGATAAATTGAATCAGATGACCACCAAAGTCATGTTTTGTGAAGTAAACATTCAGATTGTGTAGTCATCTTTGTATTGGCAAGTCTTAAATAATTTACAACTTAAAAAATATGCTTTGGTCCTTCATTCGATAAAATGTATCCAAAAAATCTTTCAATTATGTGTACGATGTATTTTTATTGGTTTTCTTTATTGGTTTGCTCAATGTTTAGTGAACAGATAATAAAGAGTGACATGCATCTTCAATGATTTGTTGAATTCAACTCTTTTTTTATTAGCATCAAAAAGCATTTTTAATTAATAATTGAAGAATAATATCTTCAAAACGTAGAGTAAATTCAACTCTTTAATAATCAAATAATAATATCAATATATATTTATTAGCCAAGAAAATATCTAACACACACACACACACACACACATATATATTATACATACACATGTTAGTGGAAGTGATATTGAACATGAACAAACAATTTTAAAATACACAACTATAATCCAACTAAAATTGAGAATTGAACCCACAAATATCTATTGAAGGAATGAGAACTCACATTATTTACATTAATCTGAGTTGGTTACTTTTATATAAATCTTTATTTAAGAATAATTTATGAGGACAAATACAAAGGGGCAAACAAGGTTATCAGTGTGCGACAACACAAACCCATCCCAACTCCCATTTCTCAAGTCAGTGCGTGTGTGAGGGAAAGTAAATTTGCGTGTGAAAATTATTAATGTGCTTGTCATATATAGAGGATAGAGGCAATATACTAAAGATTTATGTTTTATATAATACAATTCTTCTTTTGCTTTCTCAACTTTAATTTTTTACTTAGTAACTCTTTGTTAATGTAGTTTAAGATATTGTTAGAGTATTTATTATTTATCTGTTAATTAATTATGTTATTTTTATTCAGGCTTGATTTCATTATTTATATGTTCTTTATTTTTATTGTTAATAATTGTGTTATTTTTATTTTGATTACTTCAGTACTTTTTTTTATTTTTGAAGTGATTATTTTGTTATTATTATGATAATGCTGGAGAATCTTTTCTTATGAAAAGGTTCACACCTATTGATATTGTTTTTTTAAAGAAAAGTTTCTAGCTAATGAAATTAGTAAAGCAACTCATTCTCATATATTATTATTTGAGTTAATTAATAATAAGCAACCTCCAAGTGTCAAAAATGGAAAAGAAAAAAATTGATATTAGTTTATTAGAAATAGATCCATGAAAATGCATTTCAATTTGAATTTTTTTTTGGCTAAAGGATATGATAAAATTTAATGTGCTTATATCGAATTAGTGCAATATTAATCTCCACTATCTACATTTTAAGCGTATGATGAACCATGTCCACATGGTCCCCCCCAAAAAAAAATTATCCTAGATCAGTCCCTAATAATTCATATCTCGAATTGCTTATAAATTAAAAAGAAACAAGAGCTAAGATTTATCCCCAAGCATGGTGTGCAATTTTTTATTGAAGAAGTGTAGTATTTTTGTAGAACAAGTTCCCAAAATATGAAAAGAAACAAAAGTCATGGTTAAAAGATCATAATTCACGAAAATTATAAAAAAAATTGAAGTTTTTCTGCTTGCTTGTGACTTGTGAATCAAGCATAGTAAGCGAGGCGATTTTTCAAGTTTCAAGGATGCATTCAAGCATTCGCACGCAGTCATAAAACACCATATTTTAGGAAGATACATAAATAAGACATTTGGTATAGAAAGATAAATACTCCTTATGATCTTATTTTTAGGAAAAAAAAACTATTTGATGAGTATTAAGAAAATGAGATGAAATTAGTTAAAGATAATTAATTTATCTCATATTTTTTATTTTTCTAAAATTATTTCTATTTAATTAATTTATTTCTTAATTCCTCTAAAAATTGTACTTTATAATTTTTAACAATATTAATGAAAAATAATAATTTTGATAAAAAAATTAATATATAAATAAGATTATAAAAGAAATTTTTTTTTCTTATAAATAGGATCAAAATAAAATAAAAAATATAATTAAAAAGTTATTACCAAATTATATTTTATTTTGTGGTGATAAGAGTTTTTTCGTCTCGATACAATGATAGTTTTTATTTTATTTTATTCAGGATACGTATTCCATCCAAGGCTAAATATCGCTTGAAAGACCCAATCCAATCAAAGGCCACCAGCAAAGCCCATGACGATAGACTTTTGTTTTTTTGGAATTTTCTTTCAGCAAAACGGGTCAAAATAAAAATCTAGTCACCTTTACTTTTTTTAGGGTTAGGGTTTGAGTCACCCTTTATAGCTCACGCCAAGAGAATCTATCGCTCTCTCTCGTTCACTCCCCCCCTCTCTCTACCTCTAGAATCCCAGATTTCATCCCAACGATGATGCAGCCTGGACCTGGTATGGCTCCCCCAAACATGGCTCAGCAACCTAACCAGCAATACCAACAGCAGCAACCCTATATGATGATGCCACCGCAGGCTCAGGCGCCGCCTATGTGGGCTCCCTCTGCCCAGCCCCCACCGCAGCAGTCTGTTGCTCCGCCGCAACCCGCCCAACACGTCCAGCCGAGCAGCGCCGATGAGGTCCGTACCCTTTGGATCGGTGATTTGCAGTACTGGATGGATGAGAACTATCTGTATACTTGTTTTGCGCATACCGGCGAGGTAAATCTCATTCCTTTGTGTTTTCCTGGTTTTCGTCTTTTGTTATATGCTGTTATGGTTGGAATTGCTGTGATAATCGATTTTTGCCCCCCTCCTTTCTCTATGGTTTGGTTTGTTAGGGCCTCGTAGGGCATATATCATTTAATTGCATCGGAATTATACTGTAGAATATGGTGACTAGTGGGATGGGATAGGGTGGTAAGTCTAGTACAAAATTTAGGAAATGAAAATCGGATTCGTTTTTCTGGTTAGTAACTTCAAAGTTTATTCTTTGGTGATTTGTATACCGTCTTTTCTCATTTTCTCGTGTTGAAGCCTATGGGTGGTCTAAGGTCTTTCTGCTACTGAAGGGAGAATTATTTATTGCAGGTGGCTTCTGTTAAAGTCATTCGGAATAAGCAAACTAATGTATCAGAAGGTTATGGGTTTATTGAGTTTTTCACCCGTGCCGCTGCAGAGAGAATTCTTCAAACATATAATGGTACAATTATGCCAAATGGTGGGCAAAGCTTTAGATTAAATTGGGCAACGTTTAGTGCGGGCGAGAGGCGTCATGATGACACTCCAGATTACACAATTTTTGTTGGGGACTTGGCTGCCGATGTCACAGATTACCTGTTGCAGGAGACATTTCGGACCAGATATCCCTCAGTTAAAGGTGCAAAAGTTGTGATTGATAGGCTCACTGGGCGGACGAAGGGTTATGGTTTTGTCAAGTTTGGAGATGAGAGTGAACAAATGCAAGCTATGACTGAGATGCAAGGGGTTCTTTGTTCCACGAGACCCATGCGAATTGGACCAGCCACAAACAAAAACGTTGGAGTACAGCAAAAAGGTTTTTTTCTCGTTCTTGAATCGTTGTATGCTGTCCTTTTGCTGCAAATGTCTTCTTGGTGTGCTACGTTAAAATGTTTGGAAGTAAAACTGACTTCCTTCTGATTGCCTGTTTCTCCTTATGTTATAGTTGGAAATACTGATTCACACTTTTAATTATCATTTACTATGTGTTTTCTAAGGGTTGTCGTTTAAGTTTTGGTTCTTTTCAGTTACGCTCTTGAAGATATGCTGTCCAGAGTCATTTCTTCCTGTAATTTCCTTTAAAAATTTGGGATAAATAAATGATCTAGAATCATAAAATCTTATAGTACTCCTGTTGTCTCAAAGCAGGGTGTCGGGAGGCTCTGTCATCTCGGAGCCTGGAACTGTTTTCAGCTGAAATGGTTACCATTTTAGTGCATGGCCTTGCTTAGGTCAGTTTCCCGTTTATGTATTGCCCATTATTTTTTCGCGTCACTTTTCTTTTTCCCCTACAATTTCCAGTAGTTCTTTTCATTTCATTTGGCTGGTTTAGATTTTAGCCAAATTAAATTGTAAGGCTATCCTGGTTATTTATATTTGTTCAGTCAGCCGTTCTTTATCTTTACTCCTTAAGTTTTATTCCTATTCGCTTGCCAGAAGAACTACATCTTTAAATTTCTTTTGGTATGTTCCCCTGTTCCAAAGCAAATTTCAATACTTTTGATAGTCTCTTTTGTTCTTCTATCTACTGCCTAGCTGTATTACTTTCCATTTCCAATCGTCAGTCCATAAGATAAAATTTGTGGAGTGCCAATGTTGGCTGATTGATATTGCTAAAAGCTGCACCTCACTGGCTGGTTGTGTTTGTGCTATCACATGACTATGTTTCTTGTTTAAATTCTACTTCCTCTGTGGCCTACAAATATCTCAATACAGCATTGTTGAAGTTGTATTTTACCTTATGTTGGTCTTTCCATTTAGGTGTGTAACTTCTGAAATAGCTGGTCAAGTATCCTACTTTCTTTGCCTGCATGGGCATTTGACAGCTGCCTGCCTTCTGTTCTGTCTCCATAGCAAGCCTCAAACATCATATCTTTAAAAGTTGTGAGAAGATTGAATTAGAAATGATGTGTCCATTGGCATGGGATAATTTTAAATTTAACATGCAACTCTGGTGGCATCCTTACTCCTTGGATCTTTTCTAGTTCTATTTGCCTGCACGCCCTCACTAACAAATTAGTATTTTTTCATTGCATGTTTGCCTCACTATTTGATTAGAATTGTGATGTTGCCAAACGAACTTCCTTTGCACTGTAATGCAAGATATCTATTGAACTTACTCATTAACTCAGTGGAGCTTAATCTTGTGCATATTTTATTTCTCTTGGTGAATGGTATTCAATGTCCGAGCTATGTGGTTTATGTGTGGTACTGAGGATTTTGTTGATTGCATGATTTCTGAAATAATTATATGGATCTGAACTATTATTTTAAACTTTTAGAGTAGCTATTATGACTGGTTGTGTTTCAATATTAAGCTTAGAAGTTGTGCCTTTCCTAATAACTATAGTATGTGGCTAATATTTTGTCCATTTGTTTGCTTTTGTTCTGTCTTTTCGTATGAAATTTTCACTTCCCTGCTTTATTTCATCTTTTTATTTCACTTCTACCTTGAACTTGCAGCTTCCTATCAGAATCCTCAAGGGTCACAGAACGAGAATGATCCAAATAATACAACTGTGCGTACTTCTTTGCAATATAGAAATTACTCTCTCCCCTGCTTGTTTGTGACATGCTATTTTTCCTGCTGCAGATTTTTGTTGGCAATTTGGATCCTAATGTTACAGATGATCACCTGAGGCAAGTTTTTGGCCAGTATGGAGAATTAATACATGTGAAGATTCCGGCAGGCAAGAGATGTGGATTTGTCCAATTTGCTGACAGGTAATTTCATTTTGCGCAATCATCCTATTTAACATCTTTAAAGTCTATAGCTAGCCGCCTAATTGTGCCATGATTTTCATGGACCAGGAGCTGTGCCGAAGAGGCTCTGAGGATGCTAAATGGAACACTTTTGGGTGGACAAAATGTCCGTCTTTCATGGGGCCGTAGTCCGTCAAACAAACAAGTAATCATCTCTACTAATTTTTGTAAAGTCATGCCTTCTTGGCATCATTGTGTTTCTGATCTTGAGTGAGATAATCTAATGGATTGGATGCTTTTGTTGTTGATCTTCAGGCTCAGCCAGATCCAAACCAGTATGGTGGATATTATGGCTATGCTCAAGGATATGAGAATTATGGATACCCTCCTGCTGCATCACAGGATCCCAACATGTATGGCAGCTATCCTGGGTATGCTAATTATCAACCACCACAGCAACAACAGCAAATGGGATATAGCTAAGAAGACAAGCCTGCATTTTCTGCTTCTGTAATCGTAATATGCCTACTGGAGTTGCCCATCTCTTCTCGTACCTCTTTCAAAACCGACATGCTTTTGTTTCCCTCGTTTGCCGATACCATTATTATCTTATTTGAAACGTATATCCATCCAATATTTACTTTGTTGCTACTCCTTCCCTATTTTTATGTTGAAGTAATTGCTAGAGCATAATACTTGTGAGTCACTCATCGACTATCTCGTCTAGTTCCTTATATTATATGCGTCCAATATTACTTGTGTGCTTCCTGATTTTTATCTTGAAGTAATTTGTTGCTGGAGCATAAATCTTTGTGAATCATTCATCCAATTATCTTGTGTAGTTCTCTGGGCATTTTCTCCGTTACCCTACGTGGAATTAATGAAGTACGGACGACTTCGATGACAGTTTGATACTATGTGGCGTTGACGTCGGCAAATTGTCTTGCGCATATGTTTTTCATCCGCATGCTACATTTGTCTTTAAAAGATTTTAAATGAACTATTTTGCATTTGATTTACCGTGAGGTTTATTTTTTCCCGATTTTGCTTGTGGTTTGAATTTCTGATAAAGAGGAATTGAATAGTGTCGGTAGGGGTGACAAGATGGTAGGCTTCTAGCCTGCCAATTTGACCCAAACTGACATAATTCTGGGCTGGGTTGGTTGTGTTTGAGAAGGGAAATCCCAATGCCTGACCCAAACTAGAATGAATGTGATCGATTATTTGTGTGTGATCTGAATTATTCTATATACTGTAAATGACTTGTTTTTGTTACTGAGCTGCCTCCTTAATTGCTTGTTCAAGAATTTTTTAACGGGATAAAGGAAAAAATAGCAAGATTGAAAGAAAACAGAGTCATGATGAAAAAATGGACTTATTTTGCCGTCAAAAAATTTAATATAAAACGTTCAATTCTGAACAAAATACAATTAAATAACTCTGGATCAAATCGGCCACTTAGCCACCGTAATATCAGACATGCCTGATTATAACCTTGAGATATAAAATGCATTTCTTTTTTATTCACCGCTCCGATGTCTGATGAAATGCATGTGATTTGCAAATCTTAAGCAACATAATTACTATTCATAACAATAATAATCCTATTAACCTGCTTTTGGCACCCCGATGTTGAATGAGACCCCTCCTCCTTGATTGGAAATTTTAACAAAGTAAGCTTTGAATGGAATTAAGGATTTAAGGAATCAAGGAGATCAAGACTTTTCCACTCTTGTTTCTTTATACCAGCTTTACAAAACCAACATCACGTTACACTAATTGGATCTCATAATGTTTAAATTCAAATTGATAGTATTAAATACTGAATAGTTGCAAAAGAAACCATCGACTCAAAAATAAATTACTGAGGAGCATGTTATTTAAACAAGTGGCTAATATATATTGTTAAATGCTTTTTGTATGAGGCTCGTTTGGCAGGATGGAAAGATGGGTAGGGAAGGGAATTGGTGAGGGGAAGAAAATTTCTCTTATTTGCTATGTGATGTGGACCTAGTAGGTGACTTGATCAAGGAACCCATGAACTATAGGAAGTGTTGGGAACTTTTGTGCTCTATAAAACAAGAAGAAAATTGATCGAAGTTAGAATCCTAAGAAAATATTGTCTCTTAAAACTCTAACTATAAAACACCACAAATGGATATCATTCCTTTGATAAGTCAATATGTATTCAATTTAGAACACAAGGGACTTAGCGATATCTCACTGAAAATAAAACACAATTATTATTGAGTAAATATGAATGTTATGCACCTAAACAAGCCTTTAAATAGGAATTAAAAAAAAACTAATACTAAAGTAACTAGGAATATTTAGGAATCAAATAATTCTAATGGATTAAAGAAACTAAAGTAACATAATAACTAATAAGACTTAGGGCGCAAGAAATATAATTAGGCCTAACTAACTAGGCTTTATTATTAATTAAAGTTCATCTAGTTACAAAAAGGAACAAAACAAATTAAAACAAAACACTTAAGCCCAAAACACCACTTAAGACTCCATTTGCTATGCATAATGATTTTGATGGTATGGGCACATGAATGTAAATGGAAATGAGAATGACAATAAATCTTGAATGTTTGTTTGGTATGTTAAGAAAAATGATGAGAATGACAAAAATAAGTGACACAAAAAAAATATTAGAATGACCTAAATGCCCCTATCCTCTTCCATCTCCATCTCTTCCTTAGCAACGTAGTGCTAGAAGCCAAACCACTAGCATTGTTCACTCCTTCACCATTGGCCATTAGTGTGACAGAATGACCATCACCATGATAGAACCACTGTCACTGTGAACAGATCCTATTGGAGAGCACAACATCATCTTCTTTATCCTTCATGGACAAAGCCTTGGGCACCACCGTCGACTTCACCTCCTCACCCTAATTCGACTATTTCTTTCACATAAACACCACAAGCTCAAGTACGATGGCCATTGTGGTTGTCATGATTACTAGCACCGGTGCCGGCGTCATCTATCAATGAATAGAGACGGAAATCAATGGTGTCTCTCTTTTTCATGGTTGAAATCAAAAGCAACGAAATCAAATTTGGGATGGGTTGACAGTGTGTGAAAGATGATCGGTAAAAAGGGAGATGTTGGCATCACTGTTGTAGTTGTTAAGGATATTGTTGCCTTTGTTGTAATTGAGGACATCATCACCACTATCACTAAGGAAGGCATGGGTTCAAAGATGGAGGCTCTCACTGAGGAAGGTAAAGGTTTGAAGATGAAGGCATAATTGTGTTGAAGGATTAGGGCAAACCAACAAGGGCATTTTGGTATGAAAATTATGATTGCCATGCTACAAGTTGCAATCCTATGGTCCACTATGGGTTTTGTTGATTCTCTTAAACATTGGAATCATGCATTTCCAAGAAAAGTTTCTCCCATGCACCAAACACTTGGATTCAGTCATTCCCTGATCCATTTCCATATCCTAGCATCTATTCCCTTATATCAAACAAGGCCTAAAGGTCTGTACACCCTTAAGTACATGATCTTTTAAATAATCACATGTTAAAGTCTTTAATCTCTCAAGCACATGATCTTCTCGCCACTTTGAGGGATATCTTCCTCAATCTTGATCATGCCACTTTTAAGTTTTCCACATGGCCTCTTCAATCTCTTCAACCTTCATGTTATTTGGCACTTGGGCTTTATCCACTTGGACATTTAGGAAGGTGACTAATCTTGGGGTTGAGGACGCCACATCATCCACGTTAGCAACTTTTTTATCTTACAAGTCTATAATTAATCCTTGCAAAGCTTCTTTCAATGCTCTTGCTAGGGTGAGTATTTGGTTTATTGATTTAATTTGGTCTGAAAACCAAACAAACCAAAAACTGAGATGATGCTTTAAATGTGACCGAATTGATCCATTCTCTTGATAAAACTGAATCAAATTGAATTGAATTATTTTAGTGGAAACAATTCGGTTTCGGCCTTTTGTTGTACAAACCAAAGGCCCAAATCATGATGTAAAACCTAAAGGCCTCCGAAGCAATAAAAAAATCGATCAATATTCATTCCACCATGTCCATTACATTAAGATGTTCATATCCAAAAATACACTAAATAACATTAATAAAATTAGAAACACAATATTACGAAATTCATACCCAAATACATACTACAAGATCTTGTGAGTTGTGCGACTTTACAGGCTAAGAGAAGAGAAAGTGTTGATATTATATTAGGGTTACCAAGTGTCACTGTGGACTTTATATGTTGCTGGGCCAAGGGAGAGTGGAGCGAGGTATTGGGTTGGGCTATTTAAGGTTTTTATTTTTCAAGTCTCAAGTAAGATAACTCATAAACATTTTTAAACAAATAAAAAATAGTAATTTTGGTTAGATTTGGTCTATTTATATTTCTTATAACCAAGACGGAACCAAACTGATATGACTGAATTTCTAAAACAAGAAAAAAAATCGAACCAAATAGATCAAATTCAATTCAGTTTGGTTTGGCGATTAGTTCCAATTTGATTTTGCACATTTGTAAGTCTTGCCCTTGTTTTTATTATGGGGCCTTTAATTCCTTGTAATGGATCACATGGCACATTAGATCTCCAATCTTGAATTCTTTGAATAGCTCTTTGTTCTTCATCAGCATGTGTTAGTATGTTACCTTGGGAAACATTCTTTCCCTCATGTAAGGGAAAGAGGAAGCTTGCCATTAAGGTAGAGAAATTTAATGCACCATGATTTCATCCTCCTTTTCCAACCATAGCAGACATATTTTGTATTTCTATTCCCTTTCTCATTATAATTTTGTACCAAATGAGATCTTCAAAGTTAAAAATAAATAAAGGACGGGACTCAATAGATATAATCCAATGTTTAGGAATTAAGAGTGAATGATTTTGACTCTTATCAATATCGAGATATATATATATATATCAATATTCAATATAAAATATAAAATTTATATCAAGTTATACTATTTATCAATTATGAAAAGCATAACTTCACATAATTAAAAATAAAAAAATTATTACAATACAAATACAAGAATGATGGGAGCTGTAAATTGCAAATAAAAAAGCATAAAACAAAAGAAAATTGCAATTGCAAGCTAAGCTTTGCGTGTGTTATTGTTTGTTGTCCACCATTCTTTTTTTTTTTTTTAAACAAGAGCTATGGCAAAGCCATATAAATAGAACTAATTATAGATTACAATCATGAAGTAGGATAGGCTTATAGCAAGTAGGGGTTCTCCTAAGAACCATGTAATCCGTTTGCATATAGTGGGCTTCGATCTCTTGGAAGCCGATCAGCGTGGGAGATGGTTTCTGCAGAGTAGTAGTTAATGGTTGCTGTCCAATTTTGTATAAGCTATTGCCTTATGTTGTTAACGATATTAGTGAGTGGATGCTAGTTGATGCAAACCCACTTAAAAAGGTTGACGCTTTCTATAGAATCAGTAAAGACTTGTACTTTGAAATATCCCAAATCCCAATGCATTTGAAGATGCTCTGAAGTTTTGTAATAGTACGTGTTGAGTAGGAAACCAGATTTTCCCATAAAACCACATAACCAAACTCCATTGCCATTCTTGATGAAAACTTCGCAAGTTTTCTCCCCTCTGTTATCCACTAACCGATCTATGTCAAGACAGATCCAATCTCTTGCCGGTGAAGACCACCTAACCAGATTGTTCACTTTGGTTTTAGTGATACTCATGGCACCAAAGGTTACCACGTTGGACTGTTACCTGTTTCTTAGTCATGTGTTTATGTTTTTATGTTCTAGTTTTTTCACATTAATTTGTTGAAATTGCCAACTGTCAAATTCATTCCAATATTTTCACTGACTTATATATATATATATATATATATTTAAAAAAAAAAAAGATGCTAAGACATATCATCTTCTCTATGTTTCAAAGATCCCTAAGAAACGTTGTGGAAATTTGGTCTGGTTCATATAGAGCAACTCTCATGTGTTCCTTCCTACCTTTAAACTTGGTACGACAACCTTAGTTGTGCAGTGATCGAAGCTATCAAATTTTAATGAATGCTTCTAGGCCGGTGATTTATGAAAATCCCATTCACATCTCTCTCTCTCTCTCTCTATATATATATATATATAATTATTTATATATGATATCGCTGTACACAAGATATATACAATACATATATATACCAGGTATATACTAAATTCAATGTCGTAGCTCAGATTGACTCATCACTGATACTTTTTTTTAAAAAAAATATTTAATTGGCAATTATTACCGTCAACGAACCTTGTTTAAATATTAATAATATTGGACGTTACCATAAATGTATATAAAATAATAATCTAGCTTAATCAACACACCTCACATGCGGCATTATCTCTTTTAACAAACCAAATTACTTTCTCCTAGGGCACATTTATTTGTCTAGTTGTAAGAAGTTTCTTCTTAAAATTAATTTAAATGGAATTAGATAAATTTAAGTATTGTAATCACATGAAATAGTTGTGAGAATTTTCTTTTTAAAATAAAGATACGAAAGTAACATTTTCTTTTTGTTTCTTATTTTCTAGTTGCTATGTGTGACTCTAAATTTGTGGACTTGATACTGTCTGACGAGTGCAATTTTCTCTATCAAACATTATTTTAATAGTGCTGATGCGGTCGGTTAAGTCTGAACAAATTGATATTATCAAAAACCTTAGTCCAACGATGTTGAATTTAATTTTTTTAATTCGATATTTACTCTGTTTTAAATTTTAAATTTTATTTTATTTTCATTAGGATTTTCTTAGTTGATGAGTTAACTAATTAATAGAAAATTACCAAAAATATATAGTTACGTCATATATGACCTACCCAAAACGAACATAATCATTAGTTGCTTAATTAACTGTGACCGAAATTAAAAACAAAAAAAGACAGAAGCATGCCAAATCGGTTTATATCTAACAAAATTATGATGTTGTGGTGGTTTTGCTTGTTAATGTTTAACTCCCAACTAAATATCAATAATTTTGTTTGGTTTAAGTCTTATAATCATTTCTGTTAATATTTATAAATTAGTTTAGCGTGAAAGCTCTATTAAAATATAGAGTACCCACTGAAATATCAAAATAAAATATTAAATTCTTAAGAAATAAATTTAAATATTATGTTTCAAATTCAAAGCCACGTAACTGCTTGGATGATGAAAGAAAACAGGAGAAAGGAAAAACAAAGAGAAGAAAAAAGCCAGAGTTGGGATGGGGATGGTGGTGGTTGGGGGGAGGAGTTTCTCTTTAGATTTAGATAAACAGAAAAAAATTAAAAAAAAAAAGAAAAATGACTAATTTTATAATCATAATATTTTTATTATTTTTAGAAAAATATTTACATATAATAAAACTTATCATTTTATCATATTATTGTATAATTTTCACAATATATCACTTAGTGGAATTGTGATATAATTTTAATTTATAATTATTTTGTCCAATTTTATTTTTTTATATTAACAATTATAAAATAATTCTAAAATTCAAAAACAGTAAAGAGAAAGCAGCAATGGGAAAGAAAAAAAGAAGAGTTGAGTGTAAAAAAATTTGGAAAATATTGGAAGTAGAGTTTTTTCTCCAAACTCTTTTAACTTTTAAAAAGAAAAGTAGAGAAAAACACATGAGATAAACATCATTTTTCCTTTTACTGTTTTCTTCATATCATTTTTCTCTCAGCATCCAAAACAGGGGAAAATATATTCCCCCCCCCCCCTATTTTCCCTTATTCCCCCCACCCCCCACATTTTTCTCCCTTTCAAGCTTAGTGTATAAATGTCAATAATCAACTTAATTTTAAACCTTCTTTTTCCTAACCTAATTAAATAAAAATGCTAACATATGCACTGGACGAGATATGTTTTCATATTACAGCAACCGAAAGCATAGATTACACTTGGTGGAGGCTCCATATGAACCATGAAAACAAAAAAACAATTAAACTTGTTTAGTATGGAAAGAAAAATTAATTTCCTTTTGTTAGAACAAAAAATATGTACAATGTTTATTAGATTCTAATTATCATTATTTACTATCTTCTTACTGTTTTCTTAAATAAAGGTGCAAAAAATATTTTTATTATAAAATTATATATTTTTTATTTGGGATTAGGGATTTTTTTGTCCTTAAGATTTTCCAAAATTTTCAAATTGGCCACTATGTTTTTAATTTGTGCAAATAACTTCCTATAGTTTGATATTATTAACAAGATAGGCCTCAGGGTTTCAATAACCTAGTAATTTAATCTCTCAATCTTTCAACATGGTAGTTAGAGTTAGCAATGTGGGCCGGCTCGGCCCGAAAAGGATCGGGCCAAAAAGCTAGGATTGCCAAACGGGTTTGGAATAAGAAGTCCGAGTCCCTATGGCATAGGCTCGCTGGCCTATGTTTTTTTTTAATATATATTTTTTATTTTTTAAAATTTTTTATATTATTATTTAAATTAATATAATTAATTATTATCATTATTCAATAAAAATCAATATAATATTTAAATTTTACAATTTGCACATTACTAATCAATAAAATAATGTTTTTAAATATTTTAAAAAAAGAAAAAAAAAAAAGGAAACAGGCCAATCGGGTCGGCTCACCATGGGTCGAGCCTAAACGAGCCGGGCTCGAAAAGCTTGTTTTCTATTCGGGTTCATATATTTGAAGCCCAACCTGCTCATTTTATCGGATCAAATGGGTTGACCCATCAGACTTGACCCATTTTGCCGATTCTAATGGTGGTAACACTATTAAAATAAGTTGATGTGACCGTTAAAATGAGATGACTAGAATATTTTTATAGTTGATTGAATTATTTTGAATTTATTGAATTATTTTGATATGACAATTAAAATGGGATAGCGGGATATTTTTTATAACCAATTAGTCTTCAAAATAGTCCAGTCAGCTATACAAATAGTCAAGTTAACCCATTTTAATGGCCACATAAGCTCATTATAACGCCATTACTGCCACATTGGAAGATTGAGAGATTAAAATAATGGGTTATTTTGGTTAAAAAAAAAATAATGGGTTATTGAAACCTTACACTCATCTTGTTAATAATATTAAACCATAGGAAATTATTTGCACAAGATGAAAACACATGTATCAATTTGAAAATTTTGGAAAATCTTAAAGACCAAAAGGTTCTTTTATCCCTTTTTGTTTTATATACTTCTTTTTTTGGGGATCAGATCTCACTTTGGAAAACCTTTTTTTTTAATTTTATATATTAAATAGCCGTACTTGAGAGATCAAAATTGACGAAAGTGTTTAATTAGTTGGAGGTTCTTACTTGATTCAAATTGGACTTTGTTTAGTATCATTATCTTTTTTTTTTCTTTCAAATAGAAAGGTACAAGAAAATCACTTCTCATTCAAAATTTTATTTTCGTTTTCGTATTTTTGTATAGTAAACATCCGTGAGAGATCAAAATTCATGGAAGTGTTTCAGTTGTAGAGGTGCTTACTCAATCATTATATATTGAAAACCCATATGTATTTTCTGAGGCAGTTTCTATTTAATAATGGCAGGTTCATTAGTTTAATGATGCGAGTCCAGTTGAAGAACAGATCAGTCATCACCTCCATTATTTTCTGCCAATTAAAACATTAGTCTACCCCACATGCCATGCATCTTCACCACATGCTTCTTAATTATCCTAAAATTTAATGAATAAAAATATAATATAGACCGCTATAAATATCGAATTCAAACCCGTCTTGGTTTCATATATCGTCTTCTTCTTCAACTTGCCTATCTGTCTGTGTCTTCTTCCACTGTAAGGCTAAATCAATGGCTCTGGCAAGCAAGCCATATGCTTACTCAAAGATGGACAAGGAAGACCCAGAAGAGATGAAGCATAGGAAAGCACAGTTCTTGATCTACAGAGTGATGGAGCAAGCAGATTCTCGAAGAAAAGCGTCGTGGCTGAGGATCAGAACATCGAAGCTGAAGGTGAAAATTGGGAAGAGGTTAAGGAGATTCAGGAAGAGGATTCTGTGGAGTGTTTCTGCAGCAAAAGCTGGGCTTCATGGACATGTCATGTCACACTTAAAAACTTGGAGGAGATTAATTGTTTGGTAGATCACCAACTCAGCAGCATATCAAAAGCCTTCGTTCTTTGTTCAGATGATATATATTCTGTCTGATATTGTTGTGTTTAATTCTCGTGTGTCTCATAGATATATACCCATTTGCAACCCAAAACGGATCGATACTACTGCACATGAAATCTTGTGTTTTTCATCTATATATGTTGCATAGATCAACACAATAATACTGGACAGTCTTTTATGTTACGTAGTATGTACTGTTTTCATGATGCTAAACAACGAATGAACTGCATCGGTTTTTTTTTTTTCTTATATTTTCTAATTCTATGCCTTTTACTTTGATTTTTCTCGGGAAAAGGATGCAATCTGGATCCTACACAGTTACAGAGATGAATATATGTGAATGTGAGACACTGATGCTTCAAAGTTAATGAGGGTCATATCTCTTAGGCTGCTTTCAGCTTTCTTCTTTCTCTGAATGTAATATCTAGGTAGTTATGGTTTGGCTTTCAGTTTTATTAAAGTAAATTAAAATAAATGAAATTTGTAAAAATGTAGTTTGGTAAAAGTAAGTTTGTTATAAGTTGTTATATTTGAATATTCTTTTTACAAAACTATAGTTTGACAAAAAATCTTTTTGAATGATAAGAATTAAAAGTATTTTGAGATGTATAATATAAAGTCAGTATCCACCTCCTTGTACAAAACCATGGTTTTGGAAAAGAAAAGTAACTACCTCTCTCTTTTTCTAAAATTATAGTTTAACTCATTTTTCATTTTTTAAAAAGGCAGTTTGTATTTGATCAAATACATCTTCTTAAAAAATTATGTTTGAAAACCATAATTCTTTTTTGAAAAAAATCAACCAAACAGGCCCTAGGATCCAGTTTGAGTTGTTTCTCTCTATTATATAATAATAAAATGAGTCTTATCCCATTAGATAAGATTGACTATATGAATCACTCAACACCGTTAAACTTTATAAAAAAAATCTCTTTCCCTACTTCTTCATATATAATTTTCCTTTGTGCCTTTTAATTTTATAGGACTAAAAATCATCATATCAACGCTTCTTATTGAAATCTCCAGTGATCTTTCATATATTGTAACAATTATGTGTTTCCTTTAATTTATTGGCAAGTTTATTGTATAACCAATCATGGAGTTTGAATGTGGAAACCTTGACACGTGACGAGGACAGATTAATGATAATGATAGTCAGAGGGAGTCGGTGCAGTAGTTGAGGCAATGACTATAACCGCTGCTGGAAAAAACTACCCCAGCTTCTTCAAATTTGTCATCCGATTAGGTGCGTCCTGGAAAATAACACCCATCTCCACCTTCATCAATTATCCCCATTAAGTTTTAAGTAATGTCGTTCAATTATCATGCATGAACTTAAACGGCTTTGTAATCTTGTAACGATTGTATATATATTCATGTCGAAAGATAAGATTATATATTACGCCATCCAGCTTATCCAATTAATTACTACTTTTTGTCTTATTAGAGAGAATGATATCACAAGCTCTCCCCCATATCAGAACCTCCATTTTGATTATTCAATAATGACCTGTACAAGTTTATATTACGTCTTAAAAATAAAATTCCACTGCTTTAATATTAACATACATAAATTATTTCTCTTAACAATAGGACCAAAAAGTCACAATATTGCAGCCAAGTATTTGGCAACAAACTACAATTGAATGGACCAAATTTTCCCGAATAATAAACTGTAAGTTCTTCCGTCTAGGATCCAGACAGTTCATGATATATATGTGTGTGTGTATTGTTTATAAAGCCAAAGTTGAAGCTGATTAATGTAATTGGAGGGCATTAATATTGAGAGTCAACGATCTTATGGCAGTACTGAATCGATCCAGATATTGCCTGTGTCTCCATTAAATAATTTCAATATAGTAATATACAGATCTTTGCTTGCAAGCAATTCAGGGCACTCTAGTAACTTAGCAAACCAGTCTAGTCTCTAACCAATAATTCTTCTTGTATTTTCATGGAGTCTTCTGCTCAATCAAAAAGCATCAATTATTAAGGCTTGAGGCATGAAGCTAGAATGAATGTGTATCTTCCAAGTCTAATCCGTTCATCGAATAAGTTGATCCAAGACAAAATTACTACTTCATCAAACACCTTTGCTTGCAATAATTACTTGGAATATTAATCTACGGGTTCTGCAAAATGCAGTTACTAGTATTATTTTTTTTCTTCCAAAATTAATGAAGTTGCCTCTTTCTGACGTAACAGTTAATTAATTTCTGCTTCCGATTCATGCTGAACAACTATGTATGCATTATTCAACTATGATTGATGATCTAAATAAAATAAGTATGTTGAATCTGGGCGTTCATGCATAGCACACAGTTCAAAATTAATGCGCAATCGTTTCATATATATATATATATATATATATATGCAACCCCACCATTCTGAACTCTACATTAGAATCCCTCCAGTCATATATGTAAATGTAATTTACTTTGCAAGAATTTGTGAAACGTTAATTATTTTTTTATAAAAATATCCCTTCTATCAATTAGTCTATGAAGTATTGATTGCTTTAAAAAATACTATATATTTTTAAATTTATGATATTTATTAGGGGTAAAAATAAAAAATAAAGCATTTTTTTAATAATTTTATTGATATAACTATTTTTTTTTAATTTTGGTGAAATAGTTAAAAGTAATTTATATGATTTATATTAAGGATAAGAGGGCATACCCACATAGTGGGATAATGCTAATGTTATTATTATATTAAGGATAAGAGGGAGCAAACCTATTCAGTCCAAAATATAAGTGATTTTTACTTACTTAATGTGTATTAAGAAAATGAGTTAAAATTTGGTTATATCATACTAACAAGATAGTCACAGTTGGCACATAGTTGTGTTATTTAAGCATGTTATCTTAGGTTTAATCCTTGGTTATATGTGTGGAAAATACTTTGTTAAGTGAGGCAAAACTCATTTTGGTGATCTTTCTATATCTCAAAGAAATTAGTAATCCACTAACAATTGGAGGATATCCTTAATGTTCACAAAAAAAAAGTTTATATCATTAAATTTGTCCAAAGATTTTAATATTTTCCACCATTGTCTTTAATTACATTGATCCTTTATGTCCCATGTGAATCATTAACCTTTTATCTTTCACCTCTTAACTGTAGATTAGATATACACCTCCCAAAGTAACTTATACTCCTTACGGTTCTTAAACCCTTTTAATCGAATTAAGTGGACTAAGGTATGTGATTAAAGTTATAAAACTATCTTAATTTTTCCAAAGAGTCACAACATTTTTCAAATTTATCTTTATTTAATTTTTTTTCTCTTTCTTCTACCTTTTTTAGCATCAAGGGTATTTCCCAACTGACAGATGAAAACTAATCTCTTCGAGAGACGTAGAGATCACCAAAGTAGATTTTACCTTCCCCAACAAAGCATTTTTCCATACAAACGGCTAATGATTGAATCCAAGATAATATGCTCAAGGGATCGAACCATCTACCTCTAGTTGAATACAACATTTTTTGATATAATATATAATAAATACCGCATCGGATTTTAAAAAAGATCATATGTTTAAAATTAAGGTAAAATGCCCTATATTTAATATTAAAGGAAGTATTTTGGACTAAGATATTTTATAAAATGTGATTTATTTTGGAGTGGAGATTATATATATATAATGAATATATTATAAATGCTTGCTTTCACGTTGGAAGTTCTTGAATTGAAGCAAACGATCCCCAAGTCAACTCTAGGCTGTGTTTTTTCCCCTGCTTAATTGCAATTTTTCAAGAAGTTGATTAGTTGTGAATTTTCATGCCATTGACTGGAATATACTGCTTCATCATCAAGTATTAAAAACCAAACCGGCATTTTAATTGGATGAGGTAATAGTTTAAGATTCAATGGTCAGATTAGGGTCGAATCAGTTATAAATAAATTGATATATTTTAAATAATATAGATAAAAAATATAAAAGATATTTATCCATGATCATAAAATTAACATTTAAGATAAAAAATAAATTTAATAATTTTTTAATTTTACATATCATATAAAAATTAAAAAATATTATTAATAAGTTTTACAACCTAATATTAAAATCTAAACAAGTTAATATTCATCTATAATTATATTTTAAATTCAAAATAGTTAATTAGTATTCTATTTTCATATTATTTATTAAATAAATTTATCATTATTAATAATTATTTATTATAATAATAAAAGAAAAAATTTATATAAAAGTAATGATATTTATGATTAAAAATAATATTATTTTATATTAAAATAAAAAAAAATATTAAAAATAAGTTGACTAGTCCAAATTAATTTTATACCAATTTTATTGATTTTGTACTAGTTTTGAAACTGACAAATCTTTAATCATGACCGGACGCCGGGACTGATTTTTAGTTGGTTCCGTTGGAAAAAAATTTTTTCCACTGTTCTTCATAGCTTATATTTTTTATTATTTGATTTCGATCGTGATGCTTAGCTTAATTACTGACTTAACACGCAAATTTGGAACGTAATCTGTGATGATGATTATATAGATGTTGGGGCGCGCGTTACTAGAGGTATACAACCCAAGCTTGATATAATGGTGATTGATTTGATTTGATATGCTTTCTCATTGCTCTGTTTGTTTATTTTTATTTTGGGTTAGTCTTTCTTTCTTTGTTTTTTCTTTCAGATCATTGCACTTGCACGCTTTAATGATAAGAACCAAGAAGACAAGTCTAAAGTCAAACTAATCACTTTGACTTCTTGTCTGCCTATACGTGAAATGTGTAAGTATGAAGGCAGTACCCAAACAGTATTATTAATGACCAACAAGATTGATATTTGTAGGGGTGTCCAAACCCGATAATTAAAATGATTCCAATTATTTTTAGTCTGGGTTAGAGCTTTTTATTTAGAAAAATATTTGTCAAACATAGTAATATTGATATAATCAGCGTTCTTTGTCATTAGAATAGAAGCAACACCAATTCTCAGTAATGACAATTAGATTAATGGATAAGAAATTTAATATCTTTTAAAAGTAAGGTCAATGGTGAAAATCTCTCCCAACAAATCACACACACACACACATGTAGTTAGTATTTTGTTATTATTTTTTTTTCAGGGGATAAGGTGGCCGGGGCAAATTTGTTGAATTTAAATTTATTTTAGTAAATATGAAAGAAATTTAAGGAAAAGAAAAATGGAAAAAAAATTCTCATGTAACATATTTATTACAAATTATTCAAAATTTTTTGAGATAAAAATAGTTTTTTAATAGGAACATCGTCTCCTATTTCTTCACCTTTTTCATTTTCTTTAAAGAAGACTTATTCTGAACCAGCATAGCCATAGCTTTCTCTTTGTTGGCATAGTATATTGACTTCACCTTTCAACAAGATTTTGAATTTGAGTAAGTGAGGCTAATTACTTTAGAAGAAAATTACATTGATATGTTATACAAATTGTACTTTCCTCACTGAACGTATATTTCTCTTACGCAAGCTGGCTTCTCGAAAATATGAACCTTTTTTATTTAAAAAAAAAATTAGCTTCCCCATGCTCTTATGCACATGGATAAAACCTAGTGTATCTCATTATTTAGGCCGGTCTAATACATTTGAAATTGTGAATTTTAGACATACCAATTTCGGAGAGAAATTCTGAGGATTTAATCCTTAGATTGAAAAAAAAAATTCTAATAAATAATGCAATCTTAGGTATTCTGGAAATCAACCGTCTGGTGTTGCTCAGCTTCCTTCTTATCTTTCCACTTGTGAATTCGCTTCTGAGCTTTATCCACCTGTCATTTTCCCATTTTCTTCGTTAGCCCATCTATTTTATTGGGCCAAGCCCAATCATTATGGGTGAAAAGCCCATCAGTTTACTATTTGAATTTTTTGGCCACTATTTAACTCTCCCTAATTTACATTCAGTTCATAGATTAACTTTTATTCCATCACACACAGAATCATAATCTATCTATATCAATGCAAAATCTATAGTAAAAAGAACTGTTTATCAGTTATGAATTATATGACTTACTTTAGACTTCATATAAAATATAGGCTCACACTCTCGTCGGCATATATGCAAAGTGAAGTGAAAAGTTACCTCTTGATACCAGTCAGCGCGAAAAGTGATCCACAATAAAATGAGGGTCTGCATCATAGTTCCACCGATCATGCCAGACCATATTCCCTACAAGTAAATTTCGAATATGAAAAAAAAGAAGAATTTTTCAGTTAAAATGTCAAAAAAAAAAAAAGTGGACGAAAGGATAAAAATACCTTAACGCCGAGATTGAACTTGAAGCCCAAAACGCAACCCAGTGGAACCCCAACCACATAATAACACCCCACGTTTACATAAGCCACGAAGGCTTGCCATCCGCACCCAACAGCCACTCCTTCATGAATCACACAAACGAAAACCACCTTTTTCAATTTACCATCACTTTTTTTTCACAACACTAATAATAATAATAATAATAATAATAATAATAAACGCAAACAAGTGAGAAGGGTGCAAATTAATGTATATAGGTACCAGATAAAACAGGTTGAATGCCATTGAGGACGAGAGAGACGGCCAAGAATGGGCAGAGATCGGAGACAGCATTGGCGACGGTTTCACCATCGGTGAAAGCGTAGCTGACGACGTGGCGGAGAGAAAGCACGACGATGGCTTCTATGACGGCGATCACGAACGACACTGCGTTCACTATTACTACCGAGAATGCTGCTGCTTTCGGATTCCCAGCTCCTAATTCATTGCTCACCCTCACGCTGCATAATCATCAATAAATTATATTGAATTCCAACAATATATATATATATTTGTTACTAACTTTAAGTAAAATGTCATTTAGAGGATTTAATTTGTTTTTCACTTTCAAATAAACCATTGTTTAATATATTTATGGATTCATTTATTATCGTGTTCTTTTTTTTTTGTTGGGTGATGGTTATTATGTTAATCTTATTTTAATAAAAAAATTAAAATTCATCTCAACCTCATTATAAGTATCTCAATAATCTGCATGAACATCAAAGGTGACTCACCTTGCAGCTGCATTAAATCCCATTCCACCCTGAAGCAATAGCCCCAGTACTGCCATGCTGCCACCACAAAATTATAGCCATTAGAAGCAACCTTTTCTCCTCCGTGAATCCTCACTAATTAATTAAAACAGAAATAAATGCTTAATTTATTTTAAGAATGATTAATCATTCATTAATCAAAAACTATATTTCCAATTTTCTACATTTCAAAATAAAAATTACGAAGTACGTGATCTCGTTAGTAATGATTTCAACGCCTAATCAAGATATCAGGCCAATAAAATTTAAAAAAAAAAACAAGAGAAACTACGAGACAAGATAAAATTGGAAGAGGAGGAGAGAGACAGACAGAGATTTAATGAAAGCTTTCCATGCAAATTACCTGTATGTCTGTAACATAGGAAAAGAATATTCCCTCTAAGTAAAATTGTTTAAGTTTTGATACAGCTAATCAATATAAAACGAATAACGTGCAGTATGAATGATTCAGAAATGGACAACCATATAAAGTATTTAATTTTGTTGTATTGTGGAAAGCATAACATATTTATCATTTAGTGAACTATTAGTGCTATATCTTATGTTCGTTAATGCATCGTCAAATTAAACTATTTTATCTTCTATAATTTTTTTTTGTGCATGTTACAAATATTAACACATTTTTTTTAATAGATGACACTGTAAGCCATCATAAACTTGGAATCTAAGAAATAGGTGCTTCTCGAAGAGAGAAAGATACACAAGGTGGGTGAGCCACATTCTCTCTCTCTCTCTTTTTGAGAGGCCCACCCATGACCCACTTTCTGTTTGTCTTTCTCTCCTTATGAGAAGCACCTGCTTTTTAAAACAGAGAGAAGCAGAGAATAGGACCCTTGAAAACTTAGATAATGAGCAAAGTTTATACAAATGAAAAGCAAAAAGCACTTTATTTTCAATACCTCGAATGGGGAAACACAAAACTTACCAAACGGAGATGGCATCGAGAGCAAGCTCAGGATCTTCGAGCAACCCAGTGATCAACACAAGCACCTGGAAATACCAAATTTCAAGGCACAGCATGACGGCCGAAGCAGCTGATAGCTTCACAAAAGCCCAAAGCCCATGAAAGGCCTGGAAGTTAAGCCCATTCCACGTATGCTTGCACTTCCCAGACATAACAATGTAAACGAATTGGGCCACCACAATGATCCACCAAGACAAACTTAATACCAAAGATGCCCCTATGAGGCCCCACCCCAACTTGTATACCACGGCCCAACTCAGAAACATGTGAAGCACGAGCGTGGCCGCAGAAATGTAGGTGCTGGGAGCCACGATGCTCTGTGACTGGAGAAACTTCTGTATGGGGAAGTTCACGGCGTAAGCGTAGATCTGCGGGATCAGACCGTACACGAAGATTGCAGCTGCTGATGAGAGAGCAGTAGATTCGCCCAGCAAGAGCAAGATTGGTTTGCAGAATATGTAAACCACGGTTAGGGGAATCCCGGTTAGGGTTAGTACTATGGTTGCCCTTTGCATGTAAATTCCAAGCATATCGTACTTTTGTGCACCGTAAGCTTGCCCGCACAGTGTCTCTACCGCGCTTCCCATACCCAACTGTAATCCACAGAACATTTATTAGAACCTTTTTTCGTTTCTATGCTACTGCTACTGCCACTGCGACAATTAATTGGTTTTTACATTTTACTCACTGCCTACTAGATATTATATTACTCCCTCCATTTTAAAATATAAATTTAATTTAATTAATTACACACAACTAAAAAAAAATAATTTTATTTATTAAATTTATAAAAAATATATTATTTTTTAATAGTATCCTTATCTAATATATTATATTCGAAGTCTGTAATTTCTCATATATTTAATTGGAGATAAAAATAAAATAAAAAAGAACATTTAACATCCTAAAAATTATTAAATAAAATTTATATTTTAAATTAAAATAAATTTTTAAAATAAAACTTATATTTTAAATTGGAGGGAGTATTATAAACACATCATTCATTCAATAAAATTTTTTAATAATGAACATTAAAATATCTTCCAACTCATAATTGAAAAACCTTATCTCTTTACACAAGCATGTTTTACCTGTCCCATTAAAACATTTTTCATAGTACAGCCAATAATAGTTGATACATGTGGAGGGAACTTGATATCCTTTACAAGGTTGTGGATTTGAACATTATGTTGGCTCCAAAAAAAAAACTTTTGAACGGAAAAATTTATGTCGCTCTGGGCTTTTATATTTGAGACCAACAATTTCAAATATGACTAGTAGCATTAGGTACCAATAATTGCAAAAGAAATTGTACGGATTTTTAAATTTTACAAAAAATTATACAAATTTTCAATTTTAAAATTTACGCATACTTTTAAAAATAAAAAAAAAATAAGTTATGTCAACTTTGTATAAGTATTTGTTTAGAATTATAAAACTTTCTTTTCTTTTTTATAAGAATCATAAAACTTTCTACCGAAAAAGATTATGTAAAAAAATTACTCCAAATCTCACTTATCAAATTTTATTTTTGCAAGATACAACTTTTTTTTCTTGGGAAACGTTGCCATGTTATATTTGATTCACGCATGAATGATATATACAAATTTATAGCTGCTACTTAGTATCGATTATGTGTATAAAAAGTATTTTAAAATAAAAAATTTAGATTTTTGTACTCTATTTTTTTTGGGTGAAAAGATTTTTGTACTCCATTGAGGTAAGAAACAAAGTTTATGTGTTTAGATTCCATTGGGAGAGATTTGGAAAAAGTACTATCATTGTTTCTTGTAGTGTCAAGGTATTTATTTTTTTTAAGAAAAAAATTCCATTTCCCCCTCTTTTCGAATGATAAATGTTTGTCAGAACATAGTGTGTGGAAAGTTTTTTCTTAAAAATGAAGTGTAAATTATAAAGATCTTCTGTATGAGAAGAAATTAATTATATAATTTTAGCATCTGTGATGTATCATCATAATAATGAAACATAGAAAGTACGACTCATGATGAATTGAGAAAAAAGAGAGCTTTTTTAGGACGATCTTGACTATTATTTCGAATGATATGATATATACCAAAGAGAAACGCAAAATTAATCGAGAATTGATTGATGTACCATGAGGCCATAAGCGAAGAGTTGAATGCCACTGTTGCCCAGGTTGGCAGCCGCAAGCTCGAGGTTGCCGAGGTGGCCGGCGAAGGCTCTGGTGGCGCTAGACATGAGGTTGTTGATGAGGTAGACGAAGATGGCCGGTGCGGCGAGGCGGAAGAGCAGGTTCAGCTCAATCCACGTTGCTGATCGGAGCTTCTTTAGCCATGGCAAGTTGGGGTTTGATAGAACTTCTTCCAGTCTAGAATCAACTATGTGAGCTCCACCGCGGTTGGCTTCCTCAGCCCCGGCGGCGGGCTGCGATGAAGCTGAGTTCAAGATGGGTTGGTGGAGTTCATCATCGGACTCCATGCTATGGCAGGCTGTGGACAGAGTGATGCCTTTTGTGATTAATTGGTTTGAGGTTGGAAGGTGGGGACTGGGGGAATATAAAATGCAAATTGTTACAGATTGGCTTGAGCAAAAAAAATCTTAAAATCATCAATTAGCGGTAACTAGGGGAATATAAACCGAATGCAAAGTGAAAAAGATTGACTTGGTAATATAAATATACATGTCTAAAAGATTTTTAAGCCAAATGGATTTAGAACAAATTACTAAATAAATAAGTTTAAATAAATAAATAATTTTAAAATCATAAAATAAATCACCTTTATGATTTTATTATAAAAATTCTAAAAATAAAAATATATGTATTAATATGTTTTTTTGCTAACATAAGTATTTAAATGATTCTTAAATATTAGCATTTACATAACATGGGTATTTTGGTATAGCAAAAAAATTAATGATGTGATTTAACAATTAATTAATGGTTGGGTGAATGGAAATAAAATATTGAAAGTACAAGGAAAGTTTGTCTCACACAAATTTTGATTTCAGGAGAGGTATTTTTATGTTTTCAAAATGGAATGATGGTATTTGTAATTATAGTAAAATAAAAGGATATCATTGTATTTTGCTCTAAACTTTATGGTAAGTGAGCAAGCATTAAAAAAAAAAAGTCTACTAGATATATTGACTTAGATTTTTTTCTTCAAGACTTTTAAAAAAATAATTTTTCAATAAATTTGTATAGTAGAATGAATTTCGACGGTTGAGATTTATATTTTCATTCAAGAAAGAATATTTTTAATAAATTTGTATTGTACTCCTCAAAATAAATTTAAATTCTTCAGATAGAATTAAACAAACGATTGATATTTTCCTATTAAATATTCATCAATGTTTCCTTCATGTCATTTTTGGTGACATGATTTAAATTTTTTATTTTTACTTTTCAATTAAACATTATTATTTAAATTCATAGTTAAAAATTATTTTCATTTTATATTTATTTTTTTCCCAAAGTCATGAATATATATAATAAAATGTGAACAATCTAAATTTAATGTAAATGGTTCTCATTAGAATAGATATCTATATATGTATATATATATCATTTGTATTTAATTATATATATATTTAATGAGGTAAGTAAGTTTAAAAAGAAAGAAAAAAGAAAAGGAGTGTAATATATGAAACATGAGTGGGAAAACTTACATTAGATATGATATAGTATAATATGTGGAATATGGTAATTTTTAAAATTTTAGAATATGGATTTGGAGAGTATTTATATACATAATTATTTATGTAATTATTTATCTGTATAACTAGAATTCGCACCCGTGCAATACACAGGAAGCTCAAATATTATTTATGAAATTAAAATATATAGAAATAAAAATATATAAAAAAATATGAATATTAAATATATTTTATAAATATATATATTTTACATTATTAAATATAATAATGTGGAGATTGATTATCTTGATGCTTCATTTATTTATTAATTTTTCTTACATTCAATTATGTAAGAAGAGTAATAGGTCTAAGTAAAAAACACATAAAAGTAATGATTAACTAATATGATAAAATATAAGTTTGTAAATCGATATTAATTATATGGTTTATTCGTAATAGTGCTATATATATGCCAAACTTTTTAAAATTATTGATAATTTTGTATAACAACTTGCCATACATCCTGAAATAGTAATATATCATAATATACATAAGTGTAAAGATTTTCTAGAATTCTTAATTATAAAGTTATTTTAAAATTTGGAGAAATAGTAATATAAGGACAAAAAGCAAAAAGTGATAAGAGGAACTACATTTAAGATAGGAAAAATGAGATAGAAAGTGGTTTTCTCCATGCCTGAACCATTCTTGAAATTTTGTTATGAAGTAACCATTTCAACAATTATATTATATGAAGAAGATAAGACATATATTAAAAAATGTAAAAATTTCTACCAAAAAGTTGCAATTAACAATGTGATGTAATCTTACTTTTAAGTGTACCTCTAGAAATTGTGATTTTTTTCATAAATATATATAATTTTTATTTTTATATTTATTATCATATCAAATTTTTTAAAAAAATAAAAGCATATATAAAAAAATAAGTATTATTTAAAATATGTATATTGAATTTTTTTTATAATTAATATGATAATGTGAAAGACCTAAAATCATGACATTTCATGCTTTATAATATATAATACATAAGCAAATCAACTCATTAAAGAATAATAAATTTTTTTTTCTAAAAACTAGGTATTTAACATTCTAAAAATTTAAACCGATAAGTAACTACTTACAAATTAAATCATTGTTCTTTTTTCTGAAGACAAAAAATTCTTTGAACCAAAAAGCATAACATTTTTGAAGTGGTTGATGTTGACGATGGCGTCAGTGGTGATTCTCGGCGCGATGTCGTGTTCTTTCTGGCATCTTGTTTAATGTTTTGACAGGTATGTGGTTGGATTCAATGATTTCTTGTTGGGGGTGTCATTTTTTTTCTTAGCGAAATATATTTTGAGGCCAGAATTCCAAATTAATTATAGAGTAGAATTTTTTATCATTTTTCTTTTATTTTACAACTCAATCTTTTAATTTTTACAACTGTTCTTTAGTCAAAAATCTTTTTTTATGATTAATTCTACATGTTGGTCCCAAATATGATTCCCCTTTTTTTTTTTTAATGGTAAAGTGTTGGGGGTGTAATTTGTTTTGCGTTTTCTTGTCGTTTATGTGATTTTGGGCCATGGGCCTTTCAAGTTGTTCTTCGTGTTCATGTCGTTTTGTTCACTGTCATTTTGTACTTTTAGTTTTTAATGTTATATATACACACACACACTCTTCGATTCGTAATCTTAAATTTGTTACATTTTAAAACCTCTAAAGAAAACTTAAAAATATCATTTTTAATAGAGAATGTAATTATTATTAAAGTAGTTTATTGTAAATTGAATTAAATATAGTATAAGCTATAAGACTAGTAATAAAATAAATAAAAATAATAATAAACTATTATATAATATTTTATATTATAGATTAAGAAAAATTTTACAAAATACCTTATAATATAATTATGAGAAAATAATGCTTTATTCTGCCAAAAAAAAAGGTGGTACCTTATAGAGGGGATGAATATAAAAACAGTAAATTGAAGTAACGTTAGGGAGGAAGAAATTGGTGGCTGGGGGCACGCATGATTCCTATGAAACGCCATGAAGGGAATTGGGCGGAGGAATGGTGCCACTTTAATTACTTGAGCACGTGCCTGTATATAGAAGACTGGCGATGGGTCGTAAAAAATAATGGCTCTTGTTGCTTTTTTTTTTCTTTTTTTTAAATACTCGGTATTTTCAATATATTTCACTTGAACGGAAAAAATTAATTCAAATTGAGTTAAGTAGAATTTTTTTTTTTATAACTGGCCATATCACCAAGTATTTAACGTAATAATATTTTCAGAACTCAAACTTAATATTTTTTAGTTAAACTAATATAACTCCTTACTAAATAAACAAAGTGTATTTGGTTGTGCATTTGTTGCTTTATCCTCTTTAATCATGTATTTCAATTTCCATCCTTCATTCTTCATCTAATCACTACTAGTAGTGAAGATTAGTCAAAAGATTCTAAAGGGATGTACCGAGGGCCTGAAAATATGTGTAAAGAAATAAAGAAAAGATAGTAAAATGAACTAGAAACATGTTTTTTTTTTAAAAAAATAATATTTTGCTTTCGTTGCCATTTTATCTTCTTATCCACAAATTTCTATTGAAAACAATTTGCAGAAAACAAAAATGTATGATTTCTAGCGAATCACCCCTAGAGCTAGAACTAGAAGCTATCTAAAACACATGAGATATCAGGCAACAACTTCTTGTATCTTATTACTATGTAGAATGAATTTAGGACATAAGAATGAAGAAATATTTTGTGCCTTTCACCTCTATTCTGGTTCCTTTTATAAGCACAAAAATGAAACTAATTATTAAAAACAAATCAAAGTCATAAACACTATTGTTTCTAAATGTTGGCTATTAAAAAGAAATTAAACGTAACTATGAACAATAAAACTAGTAGTTTAAGGTTTTGAATCAGGCTAATTTTGAATTTTAAACCAAACCAAATTTGCATCGTTAGATTAATCGTCTTGACTAGGTGCTTTTATTTAAGTATTAACTTTAACTAATTAACTAATTAATTAACTTTGACTAATTAACTAATATTTAAAATACACCTACACTTTCCTCCAAAAAGCCACTTTGATATGTAATGCCATTTCCCACTTATGAAGGATATATGTCCTTTCTTCCCGACAATGTGAGACATTATTATTTCAAACTATCTCACAATTTCATTGTTCCAAATATGACCTTATTTATATAAACACTTATTTATAAGTCAATAGAAAAATGTGTCCCATAATATTAATAAATAAGTTTAGTTGGGAGTTATTTTGATAACGAAACTGTGAAAGTGTTTAGGAGATGGGCATATTATATGTTTGGGAAATTAAATATTTAGTTCTTATAGCTTTAGAGAGTTTTGAATTTAGTCCTTATACTTTAATTTTTTTATATGAATCCTTACAGTTTACATAGTTTATACAGTTAGTCACTCAAATTTCACATATTGATATAAGAACTTACATGTGGCACTAAGATTGTTAGTTTTGCTGAGGTGAGGTAGCCAGTTAAATGTACAAATGAAAGGTGACATGGACCAATATATGACGACATGTTAGACAAGGGTTCATAAAATTTCCTCCCTCACCTTCTCCCTCTGCTGCTACTTGTATCAGTATAGGCATAAAGGACAATTAAACACCCACCACCCCACAATTTCCTCCCCCCCCCCCTACACTACAAAAAAAATTGATTTTCAGTGGCGACAAAAGTTGCCATCTAAAGTGGAAAAGCCGCTGCTGAAATTTGTTAGCGATGATTTTCTATTGTGACCATATCACCGCCAGAAATAGCTTGACCGAAAGTTTTTGGCAGCGAGAAAATGGTTGCAACCAAAGATAGACATTTTACAGTGACATTGGTTGTCGCCAAACACAAAAAAATTCGCCACTAAAAGATTGTCATCACTAAAGCTAGATATTAGTCACTGCTGATTGTTGTTATCAACGGCGACAAAAGTTGTTGACACTAAAAGTTGATCTTTAGTGGTGAGTTTTTGCTGCTGCTGAAAATATTGATTTGGTGGTGACACCCTTTGTTGCTGCTGAAAGTTGATCTTCAATGGTGAGTTTCTTTTGCTACTGAAAATGATGATTTGGTAGTGACACTTCTTGTTGCCGTTGAAAATTGATCTTTTGCGACAAGTTGTTGTTATTGCTGAAAATGTTGATTTGGTGGCAACACTTTTTGTCGCCATTGAAAGTTGATCTTCAGTGTTGACATACCGATTGTTGCAAAGTGCATGTTTTTGGCAATGACATACCAATCGTTACCAAAAAGTTGAACTTTTTTTTTTAGCTTTCATTAGTAATATTAGTTGCCACTAAAAGCTGTTATTTATCAAAATAATTTTGTTAACATTGAAGTAGTAATTAAGATAATAATAATATAATTAAATCGGAATATAGACAAATTAAAATCTTTAATTGAAATTGGAATATAATTAAAACCTATAATTGAAATATAGACAAATTAAAACCTATAATTATAGCATATTCCAATATTTTAAAACCTGTAACATAATCCATAAACAAATTATCTAAACAATCCAATTTACTACTTAAAAGTCAAATATATAGCAACAAAATATAGATAACATCCACTGGAAAAACTATATGAATCCCCTATATAGCTAAACTATCTGAAATTGCATATCCTTACATGAGTACTTGGAGTAAGAGTTGATGTGGTGGCAAGAGTCTAAAGTTGTCCTTGCAAAAATAACAAATTTAACAATAAATTAGCCTATTATATATTTAAGAACATATGTCACTAATATACAATATTATTACATCCACATTAAAAAAACCCTTACACAAATTCCATGAAATATATTTGATAACTAAGATTAAAAAAAAAAGAGAACTTGACAACAAAGGAAATACACCCAATAGTTTTTTTCATATTCTATATATAAATATTATCTTATATTTCCTTTCATATATATATATATATATAACAAAAACAATAACAGAAAGAGTGGCACATTAAGGGACTTAAACAACAAATACTAATAAATTTGGTATTGAAGGCATAAACATTATAACAATAGCCATTAAAGCAACCGTGTAACTTGTGCTCTTACTCAATATTCATTTTAAATTCTCAATTTTACCAATACTAATAAATTTTAGTTACCTCTATGTAGATATATAAGAAATATACATAAACCAAAGAGTTAATTCATTAAACAATTCAAAATAATATATGTGCAAACTTAATAAATACCTCTAAGGTTGCCATGAAGGCTTCCATCTTTTTTGTGCTTGTTCCATCCGTTGCATCTTTTGCTGAAATTGTGCATGTTCTGTTTCCATCCTTACACTTTTTGTCTGAATCTTTGCACATTTAGGTTCCACCCATTCAAGCTCTACTGCACACTCATCTTCTATCCATGCCCGCTCCTCTTGAAATCTTTTCTCGATATCTTCTATTTGATGGCACAAGGATATCACCAAGGTAGGGTCATTAACCTCATAATAGGCTCTCTTCCTTGAAGGTTGTGTCCCATGACCCTTCCCTTTCACATGCCCTGATCTCTCACCATGAACAGTCTTTAAGATCTCATCTGGAGTCATTTGAGAATCACTCTCTATGCCTTCTTGTTGTCATATCACCTCTTGTATACGACCCTACAATTAATGAACACTAATGTAATTTAAATCACACTATGCATTAACTTAGGATAATATATAGAAACAAAATACATACATGAATCTCTTGTGAGAAAGGATCTGCCTACACCCATTGCGCATTAGCATTGTTCCTTGTATGTTGTAGTTCCCACAATCGATTAGGCGGTGGTAGCATTCGAATGGTGGGCTCTCTTTACAAAGCATAATGTACAAAGATAAAAACTAACTTGAAGTTGGAAAGATAAAGAAAAAGAAAGAAATTAAAGAGAATGATATTTAACTCACAGAAGAATTCTTCAATCTTTGCAAATAATTTAGGATTGCAAGTATACTTTGTTATCTATTTCTGTCGATTTGACTTATTTTTTGCACTTTTATTCTACAACAAAATTGATTATTGCTCAAGATTCTAGGATTGAAGTAAAAAAGGTTGTGAATTTAAATTAATAATAAGGTAACTTACAAGAAGGCAACACAAAGTATCTCACAAGCCATTCCCAATCCTCAGTACTAACACTAGAAGGTCAATTAGCCAAACTTTCCAGGTCAGTGGCATATGCCGCATAATAGAGCTAGTGCAATCTAGCCTTCCAATTTCTAAAGGTAGTTTGCATTTAGGCGAAGAAAACTTTCTTAAATCTCTCCTCATTTTCTTTAATATCAAGTTCAAATTTTTCCTAATGCACACATTAGTAGATATACTTGTTATGAATACATAAAAAAAGAAAATATCATTAATGAATATATTTGAAAAAAAATGCTACTTTTACTTTTAACCATATCTCCTCACCATACTTTCGAAAAACACAGTTCCAGTCGCCGTCTTGGAAGGATATTGTGGTCCTGAGAACTAAACCACAATGGCTAGTAAGAGCCCTAGCTCCTGGTCCCATAACTCTTAACATGTAATTTTTCCTGCACCCCCAGTAAGGACAACATATTACATCCTTAACCCTATGTTGACTAAAAGCCCATTCAAGAATTTTATATATTCTTCTAATGTACGTTGCATTGGCTCTATCATTAATAACTAACTAACTTTTATCCATTTCTATTCCCTACATAACATTAGGAGCCAAGTTTGGATAAGTGAGATAGCCAAATTGATATTTGAAGCATTACTTATTTGATTTCTCATACTACTAAAGCATCACATTTATCTTAACTAGGTAGCATACTATTATTTAGCAAACAAGGCAACTATATAGAGCTTCTTCAACTTTGCAGAGATTATATAAAGGCTGGATTCAGTATGTGTTAACTTAAAAATATGAGAATATAGCAGAAAAAAATTTATAATATATATAATACAGTGAAAAAATTTATAATACGGCAAAAAAATTAATGAGGTATATATATAATATTATATATACATCTAAACACATCCCAACAAACCATAAGTAACAGAGTTGATGAAGAATTTTACCTCAGTTAAGTTGTTATTATTTGAAAATGATAGAGGCTGTGCAAGTGATGCAATAACTTTTCTTCTCAAGCTTACTTGCAAATGATAGCTATAATGAGGTGTATGGGGCAAGAAGTTAAAACAAAAAATTAATGCCTCTTGCAATGTAGTATTGAACTCCTCAAAAGGATATTTAGTCTCATTATTCTAAAGGCTATTCTGTAACTTGTTAACTTAAAAATATGAGAATAGTCTAGTATTTTCTTACCCTTCTTATTCTAAAACAGAGCAACAGAAATATATGATTCCAAATATGATTGCAAATTCATCATCTTTTCTAGGGGCAAGGGTTGGCAAATAAAGGAACATACTTGATACAAAATAAATAATAATATGGAACACATGCAATAAGCTCTGCTTCATGTGTCTACAATAAAAGTGATGCTACTTGAACATGGGCCCGAAAGATAGCAAATAGAGCTCACTAGTCACTACAACTAGGTAAAAAAATTTACAAGTGAAAGAATTAATTTATTAACGTGACTATTTGATTAGTTTAATATGAGATTTTCTAGCACTAGAAATGCTTCAAATTAAAAAAAGTTAATTATGATGGACATTGCTTTGTCTTCACGGTTACCACATTTAGGCAATATCAGTTTATAGCCTAATAGATTTCATATTTATTTTACTACATAAAATTAAATATATTTTTTAGTTATAGGTCATAGATGATGAACCCATAATCTTCAACTTGCTGCCACTATTAATCTTGCATCCTTTTAATGTCACCAATGCTATTCCAGCTTTTAGGCCTACTAGTGCTTACAAGTTGGAGCTAATCATGCAATAACAGGACATATAAACACATATTCTACAAATCCATCTATTCCTTTTATGTATGTTCAGTCGACTCTATCTTTAATATTTAGCCAACTTTTATCCATTTCTAGTCTATACAAAACAAGCACATAGAAAAATAAGTGGGGGAAAGGGAAATTAAAGAGTTAAAGAAACTCAAATTGAAACAACTATATAGGATTGTCCTTAGAACCAAAAGTAACATCTGCTAAAACTAACAATGGTATAACATAAAAATAGAGAACAAACAATATAGAGATGATTTAATCCTAAAAGAAAATTCATGGCAATTAGCTTATGAAAATTATATTAAAAAAAAGTTCAAGCTGAAAGTCATAGAGAGACTACAAGTTATATTGAGACAAAGTTTAAATAATATCTTATATTGATAGTCAATATTTATATGCTTCTTGAGAGAAGGGATTCATGTAACTATATGAAAACACAATTGATATAGATATAGATCATAGTTATCTGCCTTTCTTATTTTCTAGCCAATAAGCTATAATGTGTGTGTGTCTTTATATATATATATATATATATGAGACTTCAAATATGATGGTGGAACTCAGCACGTGACTTTGCAATTATATAGAGAACAAAACATAGTGACAAATGTATTGCATAGACATTTCAATCTCTATATGTTTTTGGGGCAAAAGTTAGTATACATGGTATGTTTTTCATGAAATAAGAGAGATAAAGTTAAGTTCAAGATTTTGTGACTTCTAGATTCTAATAATATCATCATGCATCTACATTATACTGTGAAGAGAACAAAGGAAACCAGTAAAACATATTAAAAAGTAAGTCCAACGTAGCTTAATTACAAAGCTTTGTACCTCAGCTAAGTGATACAACGACTAGTCTTCTCAAGCTTTGCAAATAATGGCTGCAATGAGGTGTACAAGGAAAGTAAGGAGTTTTTTTTAAAAGAAAATTAATGGCTCTTGCTATAGTATGAAGCTAATTGCATGCATTCCAATATATTCAAAAAATTGAAAGCACTTATTTGTGTTAGTCAAAGATTTCAGTAATAATATATAATTGTCCAAGGGGACCACTTGGCTCACTACTCAAGCCCCACTTCAAGCAAAACAAGTCAATAAATCAATAAACAAGTCAGACAACACAATCATGTTTTGGGTCAATAAGGCCACGCCATCATTAGCTCTCCCATTTTTTCCAATTTATCCTTTGGGACCAATTAGCTCATTGCTTAAGCCCCACAATCACAAAAACTCTATTTGTACATACTCATGAGTTACGAGAAACTACACAAGCACAAATACTAGACTTCCTCTTAAACATGGGGATAAAAAAAGTTTTTTTTAGAAAACAAAGCTTCTTATATGTATATTGGGCATTTCATAAGACCCCACAAGAAAATTAAGGATGCAAAAGACTGCGAAGAAAACTAGAAAAATGAACAGAGCTAAGGAAAACTAAAACCACAAAGCACATGACTTCTTGAAACATACTTGAAATACACGAGCACCATGGAGAGCACAATTTGAACAACATCATGAAATGGGAACGAAGGTCAAAGAAGATGGGAATGATGGAATTGAACACATGAGATAACAAAGTTCGCATCAAATATGACCTATAACAATTGACTTATCCTAACCTCTAACCTCTCTGTCATGTGGCATTCAGCTGTTTGTGAGAATACTATATATTTATTTATTTATTTTGGATTAAACGCACGTTCTGGTACACACTATTTGAATGTTAGTGTTATGTGTCCAAATATAAGGGAGAATCTAATGTATTGTACTTTAGCATTTTATAATTTGTCTCTAATTCACACGAAAAAGATGTAAAGCCTTCTGTTAGGATTTTTAAAAAAAGATGATGATGATGATTCTGCATCTCCATCCTAAGGGACTCCAATGAATATCATTGTAGGTTCCCATGTCTGGATTAAAGATCCAGATATAGCTTAGACAGATGGACAGGTATTGAAAATCAATGGAAAGGATGTTGAAATTGAAATGACCAATGCAAAAAAGGTTTACATATTGTCAATAGATTGTTCCTTCATATTTTACATTTGGGCATTTTTTGTCTTTCTATATTGTGATAGGTTCTCCATCTGCATGAGTTTTTTGCCAGTTTTGGCAACTGATGAAAAGCCATGTACCTTCATTTTCAGATTTTCATTTGGAATTATTGCTCAACAATATAATATAACAGAACACACAAAGATAGCATGTTGTTGCAAGTCGAGGCAAGAATATTATGCCTTATTATCACCTTTGTCTCCAAGCAACTATAACAATAGTACTTGTTGTCCATTTTATAAAATAAAAATTATCTCAATATTAAAAAAATAGTTGAAATTAGGTAAATGTTATTAATATATTACAAATTCAATTTTTTTTAGAATTCACCACATTTAGTACTTAATGGATTCCTTTTGCATGGGAAATAGTCACTACCTTTTTTCTTATAAATGAAGGGTAGAAAAGAAATAAGCCAACAACTGTACAAGACAATAGGAATATATTCCTTATAAATAGAATAAAAAAACAACTCCCCAAATTCTCTTATAAAAAGTGTGAGAGGGAGTAATTATTAAAGATATTTTTACTTTATTTGTGTTGCCACATATGCATTCTATAATCAAAATCTCTCCATGTAAACGCGGTGAAGATTTTTTTTTTTTCAAAATCTTCTATAATTCACTCTAAACTTACATAAATGTAATAATTTTTCACATGGGAAGAAAGAATGCAAATAGTAAAAGGAATAAGAAAGAATGCATTAATGATCTATATAAGTAATCAGCTACAATCATATTAATTTATCATTATTGCGTCGAATAAAAACAATTTACTCATATAATACCAAAAATGCCTTTTTTTTTTGGAAATTGCTTTACAGAATATGATATATTTTTTAAATTTGTGGTATTTATTAAGGGTAAAGATGAAAACCAAAGTAATTTTTATACAATTTTATTAATCTAACTAACCTTTCTTGGTTCCGATGAGATAATTAAAAATGACAGATATTATGAATTGGAGGGAGTATGCATCTATTTCAAATTTTAATATGTTCAGCATGACGATGTTATATTACACCTAATTTTTGTTTATATTTTATTAATAATAGTAAATATGATACAAATATAAAGTTTTTTTTTCATCTTGCACATCATATGGGGAGAAAAATTTGGTTATAGCTTATACCATAACTAATGAAATTTCATTTTAATTTCATTTAAGTTATTCTATTGTTAAAAATACAAATTTAGTCTTCATGGTATCTAATCATATTCAGTCATGTGCCACTAAGATGATAATTGCACAATAACACACAACAAACTTGTTTCTCTTCATAATATCCATAATACTCAACTTTTAGGCTATATTGATATATAATACATATATATATGCAGACACACACCAGAAAAAAAAAAAAAAGCCTACGCCACCTTGTCCTCTTTTGCTTACTTCATAGTCATTTTCATTGCTAGTGTAGGAGTTAAGGCTTGCAAAAGGAAATGCTTCAGTCTTTTGTAAAAATCTACTTCCAAAAGGCCAGAAAAACAACCCTCAAAACCTTAAAAAACACAAAAAAAAAACTCAAAATAGGATTGAATTGTACGAAGCCGTAGTGAGCCACAATGCTGCCGTTGCCTCAAAGAGGTAGTGGCAGTTGGCGTTGCGGACAAGTATTGGTCGCCACGACACCCCCTACTAATACAATATAAGTAATTTGCTGATATTTGGATGAACTTCTAACACACACAACTTTGTGCTTTGAGCTTTGATTAACTTGATTTTAACTCTTACATGTCAATCTCATCCCAATCTAACTGTAAACATTAGTTTCATCTCAATCCACTTATGTATGAAGATTCTAGATACCAATGATCGATTTGATCACTTTTTGGTCAAAACTCACAACCAATTACCTCAAATTACCATCAAAGACAATTTGACACCCAAGGACCATTCACACTTGTCCTAAATGGCACAACTAACCTGTCTAAGGAAGTTTCACCCCTAAGAACCATTCCCCCAATATTTGAAGCCCAGATTCACAAAATGGGCTATATACCCAAAACACACGTACAGAGCCCAAAACCCCTTTTGGGCTTACACATCCAGCCAATCTAGCTTATCAACGCATGCACCAACTATACATGAGCATATCCATACCATATCATCATCAATATCATTTAACATTTATCATCATCAATATTATACAAACATTATCATCATTGTCATCATTACCCTCATATAAAGTATAGTCAACACTCCCATGAACATTTAGAATAAGCGGAAAGACATACTATCATACTTGGTACAATGCATAACATGGATAATAACACAAATTACCATTGACTTGGATATTCCCGACGTCGAAGAGGCTACGACTCCTTTGTCTTCGTCAGACTAGTACTAGAGTTATCACCTAAAATGTTAGTCATGGGGGTGTGAGACAAAGTCTCAGTAACCAAGAGCACAACAAATGCAACAAGAACCAGCAATTCACACATATATGTGTATGGTATAATACAATGCAAAATGACATGGTATGCATGTTCTCCCTAATACATAGGTAGAACCATGAGCAAATGTCATCACATGACATTTCCAAAAAGTAATTCCCTTCCAACAACCGATGAAGGCTGATTCCGGGATATCATCAAACTCACCTCCAAATAATGCAACCCAGCCAAAAGTTATACTAATACTTAGGCTGTGGCTCTCCTTTCCTTGGACCACTTGAATTGGTGGTGATTTAGGGAAGGTGCAGTCCTCTGCCACCTGAGTCTCTAAGCCATAAGAGTGGTTTTAGTGGTAGGAATCTTTTATCATATCATCATGTCATATATTATCATATCATATCTTATCTCATAATCACCTCCCAATCCATGATATCTCACTATGCTTATATGGTGATGTTCATGTCATGTCAACATGTGTATGCCACTATGGAATCATTATCATACTCATCAATGTTATGCTAGCATGCTATAGAATCACATATAATGTCATGGATTTAGATTTATGCCTCATTTAGCTGTGTGCATATCATGATATATAGAAGAAACCATACACATACATAACAATATCATGGTATAAATGGGAACATGTATATACATATATATATATAAACAAATCAACAATTAATAGATAAATACAACACCCGGTTACATGAAGTCACCAATACCACACACACGAGCTAAACCCACCGTCTTAACACCAAACACGAGCTGAATCATCTCTGATTATGCAATTAAAACATTATAATTACACAATACCTTTAGTTAATCCAATGCACAACCATTCCAAAACTCATAATTCCATTGTTTAAACTTGACCAAAGGTTCCAATAACATTTTCATGCATCAATGAGCCTCATACAACCACCCAAACCATAAACAAGAACAAACCATTTGAATTCGAAGCTATTCTCAACCTAGGGTTCCCCTCAAATCCATCACAATCTAACCAAAACTTATATCCAAAGTATTAGAGCACAAAATACTACTTCAATAATCCATTTCTACTCATTTTAATTGGTAAAAAATGCAACCTAACCAAAACTCAACATACTGCCACAGGTTCTAATCAAGTTTCATCAAGAAAAGAGAGGATAAGAGGATAGGAATTACTTACTAACCAAGATTAAAGCTCTTCAAGGCTAGAAATCACCTCTCAAGGCTGGAAATCTTAAACCCTAGCATAGAAAATTACTTCCTTCCTCAATTTCTTTATATTTTATTCGACGGGATGACGTCCGATTTAAACAAGTTTTTGGCCTATCGCCATGGTTGTCGATAAGCTTACCGTGACGTGAGACCTTACTTTTCAAAAACTACTGAAGTTTCCCCTTTCGTTCACTATGGTGGCCCTGCCTCTCGCCACGGTGTGGAGTGCTTTTGCCTCCTTTTTGTTCTTCATCTATCCTAGTTCCTTCGATCATGCACACATCATCAAGTATACTTTCCGTCAGCTCATGACTAAGTCTAGGATAGTATACTGAGGGTTGTTACACCTTTAGTGGTGTTAATATTATTAAGTGGAATGCCTCTGTTTCATTGAGTTTTCATGATCAAATTATTAATCATTGTGAGATGGCAGCGTTAGTTGCATTGTACTTGTAGTTGCTGGGAATGGTGTAAATGCCAGGTGGTAGAGTGTTCAATTGTTCGTCTTAATGCCTATACATGCTGTAATGCAATACAAGAGTAGCAGAAGCTAAAGGATGAAATCTTGATATGATCCCTTGTCTGATGTGTCCTCAAAAGTCCACTGTGTCACCTACATGGATCATATCACCTTCCACATGTACATATTATTGGTCATCTCAGTTAAACTAGAGGTGTTAGTGCCATGTGTCAATCCTCTTATCACTATGTGAAATTTAAGGGACTAATGGTACAGACTATGTAGACTTCAAGGATTCATTTAGAAAAAAATGTAGTATGAGAACTAAATTCAAAACTCAATGAAACTATAAGGATCAAATACCTAATTTTCCTAAGATGTTTTAAATAACTTATAAAACGACTTGATGAATGGACGTGGGACTATAATGCCCAGAACATGGTGGGCCATTCACTGTAAAAGGTGTTGAAATGAGGTAAAGATGGGGAGTGGCAATGGTGAGGAAGAAGGGACAAAGAAAAGTAAAAGAATTGATAAATGCATTCATGGTATTGCCACCTGAACTATATCGAATCAGTCAAAACCGGAGAAATAGTATTAGAACTAGTCCAAAACTTTACAGAATTGGTCAAAAAGAGAACCAATTAAGAACTAGCTAAATCAATAAAAATTAGGAAAACTGACATTCCAGTCAGAAGAAAATAGAATATAGTACTAATTAATCATAACTGACATATACACAACTAACTATAATTGACAAGGCCCAACTAAACTATGGAAAGTGATTATATTGCTTAACAATAAAGAGGTGTTATTCTTGGCATTTTACGAGCAAGGGTGAGTCACTTATTACTAAACTTTTGAAAGATGATTTATTTGATGTAAATTTCTTAGTTAAAATTTCTTGACACCAGTTATTTTTGTCTTAGGGGACATTGGATATTGATAGTTTTTTTTTTCGGCTAAAGGATATTGATAGTCATCAATCCATATGATCCAATGATATATTTTTTGGATCCTAGGATTCTGAAGTCAACAAATCGAGAACAGAATATGGAACTATTCAATTAGTAAGAATAGACATTTATTTTCTACTTATTTTTGTATATTTTTATGTGCTAATTTAAACTTTTGCTTATATTAAGTTGTGGCATTATTGTTTGTATTTTTTGTGTATTATTGTCTCATGTTTAACAAAGTTGTAGTAACATTTCGCCAAAATGCGAGCTTACATTGAATAATTTCAAAAGGAAATCACCATTGCCTTCCTCATCCAATAAATGGAAAATAATAAAGGTATTTATAAATTAATATTCAAGTAATTATTGAGATTATCATTTTCTTGTAATTAACTTTTTTCTTTAGTATCCAAAACACAACTAAATGATGATGATTGTAGTTGATGAAATTAATGAAAGGTATCATTATATATATCAGACCATGATCTATGACTTGGTATATAATTTAATTCTAGTATATTACAATGCTTATAAAATTTGATTAATTTCAGTTATGTTATATAATTTTATTATAATATTTTAATTTGTCGTGCTTTCCTAACTCCTACTATGCTCAATAATCTGAAGCTTGGATAGATGAACTCATCAAAGAGGAGGCTCGATACATTCTTGAACACAGCCTGTGAAGAGAGGAGTAAGCGATCTTAGGTTGTAATTAGAATTTGGTTTTGATTTGTTTAGCTGATGTTTTGACCATATTAATTGTAGAATGTAGCAGAATGAGTTGGCCACTTTAGTTGGTTTTTTTTTCTCTTTAGAATGTAATACTATTGTTGATCTAGTTTACCAAGTTTGGTTGCAAAAGGGGTAGCATTCTAGTGCTTACTGTCAGATTTGATGGATATGGTTTCATAGCAAGTTTGTTGTTATTGTTGATAGTAGCAAATTTGACAAGAAGTTTTTGTTGCTATTTGTTTTTTTTTGTTGCTGTTGCTTTATTTGATGCTTTGGTCTTGTGGCCTGTTGGCTTTGTCAATGTTTGTTAGTATGTGTTTATGGATCTCAAGCATTTTGTTTAGTCTATGTTAGTGGAAGATTTTCAGTTTTGATTTGTTGCAGATTTTTATCGTAAAGGTTATTCACTTATTTGTAATTCAAGAATAGCAAAGTATGAATAAATTGTTTGTGGCAATTGGTCTAAGTTGGTCAAGTACTAAATCTGGTTTAGTGTCCAACATTGGTGTCTAAAATTGGCTAGCAAAATAGACTTGTTATTAACATAGATATATACATGCGAGGGTGTGTTGGCGGTTATTTGTATAACTACTAACAAATGTTATTCCTTATGTTGATGTTTAAATAAATAGATTTTTCCCTCCTGCTCATGTGGGAGGACGTGGATGCATGGGGAGACATGAGAAACGTTTTATTTAGTTTTAAAATATATTGAATTTAAAAAAAAATCTCGTCACTAACTCCTCTTATCCCTAAAAAAATTGATATCAAATGATATTAATTAAAATTAATATAGATTTTAGAATAAAAAATATTGAAATTGGGAAAAGTAAAGTGAAAGAATGTGGGACCCACCAAAAAAAAGGAAAAGATAAATTTCACCTACAAAAGAAAGAAATAAGAAATGATAAAAATTGGAAGCCACTCAAATAAAAAAGAAAAACAAAAACAAAAGGGCACAAAGCCCAAAGGGTAGGGCTGCACTGTTTGGTTAACACACAGTGCGACTACACCCTACTTTTAATTATGTATTAATTGTGGACGGTGAGCATTTCTTTTATTGATGGCCAAAAAAATACCCCTTTTATCCAATTAGTTGGGCAATTTCAATTCCAAATGAACAGTGTAGAGCAATGTTTCAAACTTCTTCTTGTGTCACCTTACTTGTTAAGAAGTGCTGGAAGTTTATGATAGTCTTATGTCATTAAAAGTTAATTCAAGTGAGAATTTTAACTTATTAAGTAAAAGGTTATTAATAATAACCAATTTTAATAAACTATATATCCCTATTTTCATATAACTCCTTTTTTTTTTAAATTACAGCTTTTTTGTTTCTTTGTTCCAACCCTCAAATTTTGCTTGCTGTTGAGATATTAAACACATTTCAAACTAAAAAATTAATATTAGGTTGTGATAGTATCCGATCCTATTTTCCAAATACATGGATTAATTTAGTTGAAAAGAGTATTGTTATCCTAATAAGACTCTGCCTCAAAGAATTATAAATATAGGAGGCTAAGGTAGAGTCTTAGAGTATCTCTAAGTCTTGTGGCCTATTTGATTCAATTACAATGGTGTTAGGCAATATAATATAATATAATGTAACGTAATGTAATGATGATTACATGTAAGTTTTTTTATATAATATTAGAGATGTGAGAATTATATTTATTTTTATCAAATGAAAAATAAAAATAAAAATTGACTTGACCATTTTACCCATCAACACAAAAAAAATCTCATACCCTTCCATCATTTTTTTGTTTGTCTCTCGACTAGTTCACTATCACCAATCAATTTAACCTAGATTCTAGGGAGAAAAAAAATGAAACTAACACAGATTGAAACCACATGTATAGATCAAAGCTTTGATTATACAAAATGAACTGAATTGATTAAATGTTGAAGCATAACAGTTGGAAAAAAATTGAAGGAGCAGACAGTGAAGAATGAAATTGCCAGTCAAGGTGAGAGAATACTTCGCCAATGAAGAGTGAAGCTGAATTTGGAAGATGAGGGTTTCGAAGCTGCAAAATAGATCTATTCACTACAACATAATATGCAATTTGTGATGGAAATTTGAGACGGAAAATGTTCCATCCCAAATCCGTGGCATGTTTTTCATAAATTCCATCACAAAATTTTGTGATGGACAGATGCCTTCTCAAACATTTGTGATGGAATTGTCCATCAGAAAATACATCTGTCACAAAGTCATTACAACACCGTCACAAAATGTCAACATTTAAAAAAATTAATTCCAATTGTTTGGGATGGACAATTTTATCGCAAATGCCACCACTATATTTTGGGGATAACTTATCCCTAATTTGTGGTGGAATTTGCAATAGATTTGCGATGAAAACGGTTCTATCACAAATATTTGTTGCAAAATAATTTGAAATATTTAATATTAATCATTTAAAAATATAGTTTTGATTACAATTTGCATAATTATATTTCATATACTCAAAATTATATATTTATGTAAGGGTATTTATTAACACAATATAGATAATTATATATTTATGATTTTAATTTTATATAATTGAATATTATATAATTATATATATGTAATTATATAATGCATTCTTAATTAATTTATGTTTTAGTGCCTAAATGATAATGATATCTATTGGATTGAGTATAAGTATATGGTTGAAATGTTTTCCTTAAGGGAATCTTTTTTAACCCTAGACAAAAAAACCCTAACTTCTAAATTTTAGTTTTTACCTCCAATTTGTTTGACTCCTAGTTAACTCTATCTCTTGAATACCCATATTTCCAAACTCTATTGACCACTCTTGTAAACTCAATCTCTCACATTTAGATATCTTTAGTCTCTTTAACCAACAAGTTCTTGTCCAACTCATCTAAAACAAAAACAATTGATCACCATTTTTAATCCTAACAATATTCTTTGTCCAAAAGCAATCTATTTTATTAATAATATATTATTATATACTATAATCATAATTTATACATAATTGTTAATATTGAGGCATTATATATCTTCTCTAGGTTCGACCTAGTTTTTGCACCTTGGATCTGGAAGTGGTTTTTTTTATATAAATACATATAGTTCTATTAACATATCAAACACCAATGATGGATGGAGGAACAATATAAGGGTCCATCCAACTTTCTATGTAGTATATACACCATTTCCCCCTTCTAGATAATATATATACATATATGTATATGAATATATATATATATATGTATCTTTTATTAATATATTTAAATAGAAATAAAATATATTTTTAATACTTTATTAAAACCGTTCTATTATTGATTAGTATCAACTTTTTATTCGTCATGAAAAAAATTAATTTTTATTAATAAAAAATGACACTTAATATTTATATTATGCATATCAATTCATTTTCTTAGTTCTTATAAAAATTGAGCACGTGCATGAATATAGATTTGTACTTCTTATACAATGTCATATGTAAATGTATTAAAAATATGAATTTGCTATATATTTTTTATGAAAAATAAATATTTTAGATATTTAAATTAAAAATATATCATAACATTAATAATTATACATAATTTGTCATCAAATGATATTTTTAAGAGTATAAATAAAATTATTTCTTAAAAATTAATTATGACAAATATTTATTCTTTATTATTTGTTTAATTAATTAAGAATATGAATTTCTTTATTTGTTTATTTGAATAGGTCTTTATGTCCTTCTAAGACAAAACGACATGGTCCCATTTTCATTCTTTCCCTCTATTTTTTTTTTGTTTGTTCCCTCTCAGCCATTTCTTTTATCAAATCCCCAAATACAAAAACCTAACCCTTTGCCTCTTACCCTCACAAGCAGTCGTGCGTCTCTCATTCTCAGTTGCCTCACAATTGATTGTTTTTTCATCTCGCTCAATCTATCATGCCCGAAGCTTCTCCATTTTCCTTGCGGCTTAAAGAGACAAAGATTGAAGCTTGCTTAGGCTCATCTCCTCTGATTATTACAAGCTTGCTTTTTTATGTAACTAGCTTTCAAAGATTTTGTTATGTGGTGGATTAAAAATAGGTTTCATGCCTCTAAAAGCGAGTGAAAGGGAGAGTGGGTCTATCTTTGTACGCAAAAAGACAAAACTAACTTTAATGGAGGCATGAGTCTACAACTCATTAGATATGCATTTTGATTAACTTGAATGATTTGAATATTGCATCTCCATTCTGAATGATAGACAAGTAAAGGGTAATTATTTATGGTAGTACTAAATTCTAGAAGAGATTGAGAGGAAATTTTGTCAAGGATATTAAAATCCAGACGATTATCTTAAACTTGAGATTGTTTTTGCACTTTTATTTTTTTTCCTTTTAACCTGAAACTTTGCTGGTGCGTGTTATGTGATCGATGTTCTATTTCTATAGCTTTCCATCAATGGATTTTTCAATTTATTTTTTTTAATGAGTTCAAAATTCTAAAATTAAAAAGTTTATTAGAGAGGTGTTTTCTTAGTTGGTGATCCATACCATGTGCAAGCTATGAGTTTTTTATACATATATTGGATACGGACCAACTTTTAGAAGACATAATATGGAGGCCTCACTTCAGACAAGTATGATGATATGCTTTCCTTTTTCTCTCATATAAAGTTAAGAAATAGACAAAAACTGGGAGAATGGGGAATGTGAGTTTTGTTGTTAGCTTTGTTTATTTTTACTTTATTATAATTATATAGATAATAATACATGGTGGTTGTTGCTTGGCCCTACTTGTCTGCAAGATGCTTTACTCCTTTCGTATTCCTTATTAGGCCCCACTCATCCTATTTCAAATAACGTGTTCTGCTTCTCTTTGATTTCTCTTTTGTGAACCAAAATAATCACAATGATGACTACAAATGTATAAACTTTGACTAATGTAACTTCTTCAATTATCATTTGAAGCATGTATTAGGTATTATTTTGATTCCTATATTTAATATTTAGAGCTTAAACCTTATTTTCACATAAATATTTCTTACGCAATCATTGTAGATCAAACTTTTTGGTGACACTTAACTTTATAAATTTATGGTAATATTTCGTCTACTTCATAATAAAAGCCATAATGTTTAAATAATCAAATTTTATCACTATCAGTGACCTCATGTGAAACTAGTAATATTATAATCTTAAAAAAGAAAAAAATAACAAATTTTCCCTTGATTGTGCCCCATGTATTTTTCAGTAATTTTTTATTTCTTTTTGAGCCAGCTGCAATGGAAAACTTGAAGCCAATTTCTCCTTTATTTACAAAGCAAGGATTTCCACAAGAAGAAAGAGTGGAAGAAAAAAGAAAATTACAAACAAGCAATTGTGGTTCCTACCACTAATTCCTAAACTTCAATGATTATTTGTTTATGAAAAAATAGCAAAGGTAATGCGATAACGGATCATCCTCTCCTGTTCCTCATCCACCATCCTCTCTCCCACACCTATCCCCTCTAAAGGATCTATAAGAAGGACCACCATGTCATTATCCAACATACCCTTGCATTCTCGCATTCACTAGCAGGATCTGGTAGTTGTTACCCTCTTGATGGTAGGATTTGGGTGGAACCCGACAATGATACGTAAGTTAACATCATTTAATCCAAATTTTGAATTGTCACATAACTATTTCATAACATGTTAATTTTGAACTTTTTAAACATGTGTAATCACTAATATAATTGTAGGTTTAATCCTATTTGTGTGGTTAGGGATATATTTCCTATCATTCAAACCAAATTTGAACACCCTTGCTATGTAATGAAGACAACACCACCAAAGATCCAGGGTGAATGGTTGTCTGAATGGGCAATAAGTCTAACAAGAAATTATTTCATCAAGATTATGTTCTTACCTTAAATCTAAATCAAATTTATGAATCTTTTATTGTTTATCCAGAAAAAGTATCAATGGCTACCACAACATGATCAAAAGTTAAATCCAATTGGAAGAAAAAGTGTGGTGAGATCCTCCTCGAAACATATGGCAAGAGTTAGGGAGGATATGAAAAAAAGGAATCAAACCCAATTGGATTCCAGCAACTGTGTGGACAGTACTGGTCCGTATATGGACAAGCGGTCAATATAGGGCAAAACATGCAATTGCTAAAGTGAATCGGGCTGCTACTAAAGGAGGTATGAAGAATAGATGTGGTACGATTCCTTCAACTGAGCACAAAAGAAGGATGGTAAGCATTCATTTTAAGTTATACATTGCTTCTTATTTTTTATGATTGTTCTTATCTTTATTTATCATATGTAAAGTGAATAGCTTGGGAGGATGCCCACATTGCTTGAAATGATTCAGCGCCAATTATAATGAGAAAACCAATCAATTTGTTGATGATAGGTCAACCAAAGCCTATGTAAGTATATATTTTTCTTATTCTTTTTGACTTATTTGTCATTGGGAATATGCTGATGGCCAGAGACTTGACTAGTTGTAGTGTAAGTCAGGCATGTTCTTATTTTGAAGAATTTGGTGTTTGATGACTTCATATTGAAAATTATATGTGCTATAAGAAAGAATTTATTCTCTATATTCTTTGAGATATTGTCTATGTAATCAGCTTTGGTAATTCCAATATTGTGAGTTTATAATAAAGTCTAAACTCAATAAACTATTTAGCAAAAGGTTTGCAATTATGTATAATGTCAAATTTTAAGTAATGTCAAATCTTATTAATAAAGCTCATTATAGTTGTACTATTGCAATTAAATATAAGATGTAGCAAGCCATGTATGGAAAGAGTATTTGATAAGTACCTTAAGCCAATTCTCATTTACTCAATGTGCATGAATATGAGGGAAATGATTAGTTCAATTACGAAGCATATGAGAAATATGCATATTGTGGCAGCTACACATGAGGAAGTTTAAATGAGATATTTTAGCAACTATTTTATTTTCTGTAGTTAGGATTTTGCTGACTTGGTTTAGATTTATTAATTAGTTTATCTTCTCATTCTAGCTATAAATAAGGTAGTCACCACTAGATTTAATCACTTAAGTTTTATTCCTTGTATGTTTACTTGGAGATTCCCCCTTTACTATTAGTGACTTTGTGAGTAAGATCCTTGCTTTCTTGTTACTAATAGATTTTTCATAATAAAATTCCCCTATATTTTCAATGTACCTATCAGTATTAAGGTATAGTTGCATAATTACAATATTTTTATTTTCAACTCTGTTGACTTGTATATTTTGGACAAATATGGCATGAGTGTTTGTTGACTTGTATATTTTGCTTCTATTTTATAGGAAAGTCTTTGGTAATTCCAATGTTACTTAAATTAGATAATCTTCTTCCTCTCTCTCTTTTGCCTCTATATCTTGTATTCTTTATGAGATTGTCTATGTAATTGGCTTTGGTAATTCCAATATTAGGAACTCCTTGTATTTTAATAGTAGACCTTTTTCTTCAATGCTATATTCTGTCACAAATTATTAGAGGGGCTATAACTATTTTATATAATTAAGTGTTGTGTCCAACTCCTTGTATTCTCTGTAATTCTTGTCACAATATGTGATTATTAGGTCCTAATTGAATCTAATATTACTTTCTTCCATAGGCTAATTTCATGGAGCTGTTGTCAACCGAAGGAGACTCTGCTAATGAAATAGAACTGTGGTGAAGGACTGTTGGAGGTAGGAATAAGAAGGGTCGGATTTTTGGTCTTAGATCTAAGGCTGCCTCCATTTACACCTCTTGTTCAACTAAGATGCCCAACTCATCTCATATTAGACTTAATCCTGATGTTGAGAGCGAGCTATAGAGATGTCTTGATGTTCTAACAAATTAACATGAGAGACCTATGTCTCTTTTACATGATGCACATGAAGAAATTCAGCAACAAAGACAGGAAATTAATAATTTAAAGACACATATGCATTCAGACCTGGCATCTCAGCATGCAAATGATGAAGATAACCCAAACAATGAGCATTATTATCCTCTTGCTTAGTAGTTATTACTAAATTTCTATTTATTACTAAACTTCTATTTTATTTTATTAGATTGTTGGGTTTTTTGTAGTTATGATGTGAATCATACATTTATATTGAAACTTTGAAGGGAAACCTACTAATATTTGTTAGATTGATGGATTTTATAGGATGAATTTATATGAAAAATGTGTGTTTCATATTATCATTGCATTCGAGTTATTTTGGTTTATAGGTCTCGTCATATGATTTTGCAGGTTTTAGAAATAGTTAAAATTGCAAAACAGATTAAAAAATATAATTAAAATTATTAAATTTGCAACAGATTTTTCCATATCAATTCTATTGTAACATTTGCCATGAAATTTGTGACAAAATTTGCCACGGATTAATATTTGTTGCAAATCCTGTCTCAAAAAATGCAACGATATTTGTGATGGAACTTTGCCATGGGTTTTGTGATTAAATTGTCTGTCACAAGTTCCATTGCAAAGTTGAAATAGGCCATTCTTGGAGCTTTATGACAGAATTAATTCCGTCACAAAATCCGTCACGAAGTTGGAATACACTATCCCGATAATTTTGGGACAAAACAATATTCATCACAAATTTCGTCACAAATTTTGGGGTGGAATGATTTTCTCCGTGGCAAAGTGTTTGCAACAAGCTTATTTGCGATGGACAAAATTTTGTCTCAAACTCCGTGGCAACACTATTTGTGATGGAATTTTTTCAAATTCTGTCGCAAATCGCTTGTTTGGTTGTAGTGACTCCTCAATCTCCACTACAAAGGTTACAAATCACGAACAATGGAGGTCATTGATCAAAAGTTAGATCTTCAAGTTCTTCTTCCCCAAATATGTGAGTTGGTGATAGACAGAAATGTAGGTCAACAACATAGAAGAATAAGGACATGATGGGAGTTGGGGTTGCTAGCATTGGGGGCAAGATCTAGTGTGATGAGGTCGATGGAAGAAGAACAACCACAAGGAGGAAAGAGGAAAGATGATGATGTGGTTGTCATTTTTTTTTTGTGAGCAAGGCCAAATCAAGAACTTGATGATTGGAAAGGGTTAAATTGAAAGTAAAACATTGAACGGGGCTAAAACCTAATTTAAAAATTTTTACAAGTAAAATGTATAATTTTTAACAAATGCATGCTAGAGTATAAGGTGGCAAGAACCCCTACTCACTCCCTTCATTTGTCTCTGTTTGTGAGGGGCATTTAAGACTTTTGACACCATATTATAGCACAATAATAGGGATTACATAGCAAAATAGAGGGTATGGGAGTTACTTGTTTTGAGGGCACCATGCTTACTTATGTAATGGGGATTACTAACAAAAAAACTAACCAAAGGTAGCTAATATGGCAATGTAATCATCATTATCATTCCTATTCCCCTATATAATTCAACCAAACAGGTAATTGTTATGTTTGGAAAAACTTTTGTAGAGCCCAAAAGCACTACTGTACTATCAAAACGTGAAAGCTGAAATTATGTTTTGGCAGTGGAAAATCGCGTTTTGGCAGTCAAAAAGTTTCTCCGAACACACAGTCATTAATACAATGTAAGAATGAGAATTTTAGATTACCTACTGTGAAGAAGAGATCATGGTTCCTCATGATGTCATGTGCCATACTATTTGGAATAGAAAGAATGACAAACCACGGCTTTTTTTACCGCAATACTATAAGAAAAAATCAAAATTCTCAATATGCTACAAGTTGAAAAATATTTCCCCATATACTTTAACTTGAATGATCTCGATGTTTGAGATACTGAGATATAATTTTTCAATTTTTTTTATTGAATGAGAAGGATCTCATTTTCTTTAACACCAAAATCCTTCTTTCCCCGTACCAAGAGGTCAGCTACCCCCTCTCTCTCTCTCTCTCTCCTCACTTTTCCCCAACCCCTCTCCTCTCTCTCTCCCTTTTTTTAAACTATATCTATTTTTTTATTTTTCCAACCACACCAAAATAAATAAAAATATATAAACTATATAAAAAAATATATACTAAATAAAATAAATTAATTATATTAGTAAAATATATTATTTAATATTATTGAAATTATATAAATCTCCTTACATTTTGAAAACATATATTTTAGTTAAGCTTTTAACATTATTAAAAAAATATCTTTTTTATTAATTAAAATTTATATTAATATACAAAATAACTATAAGTATATGATATATTACCTTTCCTTCAATATTGGTAAAATTATATAAATCTCCCCCTATTTTCAAAATATACATTTTAGTTAAATTTTTAACTCAATTAATGATATAAATAGAAAGAACAAGGGAGAGAGATAAAAAAATATAAAGGAAAAAATTGAAAAATTATATCTCAGTGTCTCAAACACTAAGATGAATAAGTTATAATATATGAGAAAATATTTTTTCACTTGTAGTATATTAGGAATTTCAATTTTTTCTTGTAGTATTGCGGTCAAAATTTCACAAACCGCAGGGGTGATCGATCCGCAAGTTCCCAGTAAGCGGCTTTTCCCGCAAAATATAATCACGTTTCATTAAACTTGTTTGGTCGTTTGAAATTTGTGACCTGTAATGACTACTCACTTATATATTGCGTTATTTAATATATATATATATATATATAAAAGATTACTTCAGTATTTACTACAATATATTACAAGAATACAAATATAATTTTTTAAATAAACTAAAGTATTAAAAATATTTTTACTAAGCAAGGAAACTAAAATTAAATGTTATATTACTTTTATTAAATATATGTAAAAATATTTTTAATAGTTACAAAATTAATAAAAAATTTTAATATATTTTTTATTAAGGGTATTATTATCCAATTGAATATAAATATATATTCAATTCCATGACATATCAAAAATAATTGTCTTATTTCATCACTTATTATTTCTATTCTCATTCACATTCCTATAAAATGATTTGACGAATCAAACCCGAGCATAATAGTATTCTGATAAATGATAGAACAAGGATTCAATAGACGCATGAGCAGCCCATTGCTTATTATGAGGGAAAAAAACCATAGTCTTAAACATGGACTTTATCGAATAGTAATCCTAATAAAAGCTTATTTCGTGGAAGTACTGTGTGGAAAATAACGCAGTGAGCAGTGAACAGTGAAAGTGGAATTAGCTCTTAGCTTCAATTATCTGAATTGGTCTTTCTGACTTCCTTCTTGTCTTCCCACATGTTTAATCGATTATTTGCCTTTTCAACCTGTACAGGTTCACCAGTTAATAAAATAATTTGTTATTCATAAAAAATTCTAGAGTTTTTCAGGCTTTCACATAAATAAATGAAAAAAACATTGTCATTTTTTTGTTTTCAATCATACCCCATTTATTGATGGGGGAAAAAAAATTTACCTCTTTGTTCCAGTCAGTTCGCAAAGTCACCCACAACAGGATCATAGTCTGGATGAATGTGCCTGCTATCATTCCTAGCCATATTCCCTAAAGCCCACACAAAATAAATAATTTTATATCAATCTCTCAATTTTGGGTGTTGAAGTATATTACTATTTCCGGTTCTATATATAGGATCTTTTATCTTAATCCTAAATATAAGATCATTTACAGTATATAAAGTGATATTTATTATACATTTTCAAAAAATATCTCTATTTAATGCATTCAAAGAGAAAAAGAGAAAAATTAAATAAATGTAATTTTAGAAAAATATTGAAATTTTTAAAAAAATTGAGATAGTTAATTAGTTTCAACTCTCATTCTTAATTCATATGATTAAAATAATTTTATATTAAAGGTAAAAAAAAAATTAAAATCCTCTTTTCCAGTGCATTATGTACTACAATTGGAGAGAAATAAATATAAAGGCAAGTCTTAATTACCCCCTTTTTGTTAAAAAAAAAAATCCATCACTTTAGGTGGGCTATTATTAAAGCCACCATCAATATCTCTCTCCAATTATAGATACTATTCCGTTACAAATGATTGATATTGTGCGTTACTCTCTTTTATTCTTAATATAAGATTTTTTTAATTAAATTATGTAGATTAAAAATTATAATTAAAATTAATTAATTACCTCAGTTTCTTTAAAAATTATATTATTTTTCTAAAACTATCCTTATTTAATCTTTTTCTTTTTCTCTTTGAATACAATAAATATAAATATTTTTTAAAAATATATAATAAATATTATCTCATATATTATAAAAAATTTTATATTTAAAATCAGAAAAAAAAATTTATATATAGATAGGACCGAAGGAAATATTAAAGTTATAGAGACTTTAATACACAGACACAATGCATTAATTGACATACAGACGTTAATGAGGGAATTTACCTTTGCTCCAAAGTCATACTTGAAACCAAGAAAAGCACCCAACGGGATTCCAATCATATAATAGCATCCGACATTCACGTAAGCGACAAAAGCTTGCCACCCACATCCAACAGCCACTCCTTTATATTCACAAAGCTACAATTTTGTCAGCTAGTCCAAATATACCATCCCTTGACTGTTACTACGCACTGTATATTCTTATAATTAAATCATTAATTAATTCCTTTTTTCATTTGGACAATCCCAACTTGTTACTCTGTTTGCTAATTAATTACATATAAAGAGCTTTCGTTGTTACCTGACAGAACAGGTTGGACGCCATTAAGGATGATAGAGACAGCAAGGTAAGGAGCAAGGTCTGAGACAGCATCAGCAACAACGGTCCCACCGGTAAATATATAGCTAATGCTATGCCGGTAGATGAGGACAAGGATGGCGAAGACGAGAGATATTAGCAGAGAAGTCAGTGTTACCACCGCAACTGAAAATGCTGCTGATTTTGGATGTCCAGCTCCAAGCTCATTGCCTACCCTCACACTACACACACACACACACACACACACACACACATATTTATATAAGAACATACTTGATGAAGATATACAAGTTATTTGTGGTCTTAGCCTCTAATGTCAGCTCTAGAAGTTGTAGCTGTCAATTGTTGGATTAAATTTAATTTCTAAATTTGTGAAAAATAAGATTTTATTATTATTATTATTATTATTATGTATGAATGTTGAAAACGATGAAATGAAATGATTGACAGCTAGGGATGACTGTGGGGGCCAATTTTTTATTTTTTATATTCACGTAATTGCCTCAATTTTTGTTACCATTTAGAAATTTATATGAATGTTCTTCCCAAATTATTTTATAAAAAAGAAACAGAGTAGCATGTATAATGTTGGCCAAAAAAAATGTATAATAAAAATATCACGTAATGGCAATGCCTTCTTTATAACAGTCAATACTCAATTTTGATCAATAAATTTAATATTTTAATAAACAGTAAAACATATAAACTAATATAGTGTGTGCATTAGTGTTGTAGAGGCGTGAGATTTGTTAGCCGTTTCTGATTGTACGACTCAAGTATGCTGGCCTAAAAAAGTATGACTCAAGAATAAATTGCAAGAATCAGGGTCTCCCCTGCGAGGGTCCCCATGCCAAAGTTTTTTTAAATTAAATATTATAGATAAAAATATACTTTTCAGAATTATATAATTATGTTTTTATGTAACTTTTACCCAGTTATACAGTACAAATTGGATTTCTATAGTTATACTATAATTGTACAATTATACATCAGTACTTGTATGACTTTTTCATATATAATATTTATTTTAAAAAATAAAAAAAATTGATAACCTACCACAACAAGATCGTGGTAGGTCATCTCTTTGTCGAAGGGACCCCAAATTCAAATTGCAACTTGCAAACTCACACATTGACATAGTGAAAATCCTCCCTTCTCTCCCATCTTCTTCTAATGTTTTTCTAGTAAAATATTATTTTTTTTTATAACTTGATATTTATAAAATTGATATTATTTTGTATTCTGTATCATTTAATATAAAAATATTATTAAAAAAAGAAGATTTGAACTATCCTATTCTCATTTGAAGGTTTTTAATGAGATGTGCTTATGGTACAAACCTTTATAGTTTATAAGTAAAAATGTGCATGGAATCCATTGTGGAGGGTGGGTATTTTTTTTTTTAAGGAGAGAATCTTTTGAACTCCTTTCTATCATCATTGGGAAAATGACAATTTAGAATAAAGTAAGAAAAATATTTTCCCACCAAAATCTCCACTTAAAAATCTAGTTTATACTGCAAATAACTTTAAAGTGGGATTTTCATTAGCAAATATTCTTTTTTACCATGTTCTACTTTATCTTTTTGGCCCTTTATCATTAAAGTTAAAATATAGAGTTAAAAAGTGGGGCTGGAGGGGTCCCCCACAAAAAACAAAATGTCCCCACTTCCCTCCGTTTTGTAAGGTTGTCTTTATTTCAAAACTCATAATATTAATCATAGTGATACGAATTTGGAGCAAATAATATTAAGGATACCTTGCAGCTGCGTTAAATCCCACCGAAATCATGAACACCCAACCAGATATAGTCATGCTGCATAATCCAAATAACAAAAAATGATTATATAATTAGTCTCCATTATGCCAAAATTGATTACATATAATGTATCTATATGTTGCAAACACATACTTTTGGCCAGAAAACAAAACACACGTCCGAGTTTTGAAATAATGTTAACTTCTTATATGTTTGGGGGGCGTTCACTCTTACTGTGTTGCTTGTATAGGTTTTCTTTTTTCTTGGTCCAAACATATATAGGTTTCAATGAAAGTGAATTATGCTTTTTTTTTCCCTTCCTTTACTTAAGGGGTGCTAAAAGCACAGAACCTGCAACACTCAAAATTTAGATATTGTTTAAGAAGAAAATTAACTATGCCTGTATTAATTTATAAAAGCTTGAACTAAAGGATACTTTGGAAGACTGATTGAGTAATGTGGTTTTTCTTACCAAACGGAGAGAGAATCGAGTGCGATCTCAGCATTCTGGAGAAGGCCAGCAATCAAAACCAGAACCTGATCATACCAAGTCTCCAAGGAAAGCATAATAGCAGAAGCCAAAGACAGCTTGAAGAAATCCCAGAGTCCACTAAAAGCCTCCCACTTAAACCCCCTCCATGTTGCCTCACACCTCTTACTCCCCACTATATACACGAACTGAGCCGCCACCACCAACCACCACGAGAAGCTCAACATCAACGACGCCCCCAGAAGCCCACCACCCATCTTGTTCACCACAATCCACGTCAGAAACACGTGAACCACTAGTGTCGCCGCCGAAATATACGCGCTCGGGGCCACTATGCTCTGAGCTTGAAGGAACTTCTGTATTGGAAAGTTGGCTGCGTAGGCGAAGATTTGAGGGATGAGACCGTACACGAAAAGTGCTGCTTGTGATGCTATAATGTTGGACTGCCCGAGAAGGAGTAGTAAGGGTTTTGAGAATATGTACATGGCCGTGAGTGGAATAGCCGTCGCCATTAGAAGAATCGTTGATCGCTGCATGTATGTGCCCAGCATTTCGTACTTGTGTGCTCCATAGGCTTGACCACACAGCGTCTCGACTGCACTTCCCATTCCAAGCTGAAAATTTTACACACACAAGTGGGGGAACAACATTATCTCAAATTAATATGAAGATCTTGAATTCATGCCGAGATAGAAAGATTATGACACTAATTTATCAAGTCAAGGTGTCTGTATCACGTTGAATCAGTAATCTGGAACATTGTATTCTAGTAAATGCCTTAGAAGGACAGAGAGATACCATGAGGCCATAAGCAAAAATTTGAATTCCAGTGTTACCGAGATTAGCAGCAGCGAGCTCAAGATTACCGAGGTGGCCGCAGAAGATTTGTGTGGACATGGAAGTGACATAGTTGAGCAGGTAAACCACCACCGTAGGGCCGGCGAGGAGAGACAGGGTGTTCAACTCCATCCATGACGCAGATCGGAGGCGCCGCCAGTAAGAGAGGTTGGTGTTTGTCAGAACGTCTTCCAGCGCCGAACTTACTCCTTCTGGCCCTTCTGGCTTCTTCGGCTTCAGAAGGGGTTGGTGTACTTCGCTCTCTGTCGAAGAAGCCATGACTACACCTGACTAGGCTAGATCGATAGATTGGTTCTTAAGCTGAACAGAAATTGTTCCTCTATGACTGAGCTAGAGATGGAATTAATATATGATGCGAGGGTAGTTGTATTGTATTAAGAAGGAAAATTTTCTGCATATTTCGTACATAATTAATGGGATAAATAGAAGAAACTGATAAGATTCGATATGTTCATGGCTGTGGAGCCATTAGGGTGGTTGGGGCAACGGCCTTAACGCCTCGTGTTAATGTTTGTACAGTATAGCTATATAATATACTCCAAGATGTTTTTAACTATCGCACGTGAAGTAAGAAAAGTTGATTATAATTTAAAATTAATAAAAAAAAATTCTGATATTCTTATTTTTTCTTTATTAAATACTCATTCTATTATGATGGTAGGAGGAGAGAGAAGTTAATTGAGACTTGTAATGAAAGCATTTAATAGGAGCAAAATTAAGACTAAAATTAAATTAATTACTTAATATCTTATATTTTGGACTAGACAAATTTTCTAAATAACACCCTATAATAAGGACCGGAGGGAGTATGTAAGAGGAGGGGCGGAAGTGTTAGCAGGTTTTATCTCTCTCTAATTAAATTAATTATTTTTACATATCCAAATCCCCTGCTTGGTAGATAGTTTTGAAAATACTGGTAATTCTAATTCAAATTTAAAACATTAAGATGATAATAATTTAAATGAAAATAATTTATTACCAAAAAAAGGGTTAAGCATGATGGTAAATTAAATGAAGTTTAATTTTATGAAGCTCTTAATCTTGAAAAGTTTTAGTTGTGGTGAACATTCTCATTTTAATGGTCTTGGTTTATTTTCAGAATTGTATCTGATTCCTTTCTAAATGAATGCATTATTGATAGGATAATAATATTATTAACAATACTTATAAATGTTACAACTACCCAATTAAGTTTTAAAAAAATTAAAATTGCTTAAATTTTATTTGAGATCAAGATAAATTAAATTAATTAGTCATATTGTTCATCAAGAGTGAAAGTTCTTTTAGGCTAGAAATTAGGGATGAAATATTAAAATCATTTAATTATAAAACTATGATAATTGATTTGACAATTCAAAAGCCTACAAAATTATTTGAATATTGGTAAGTTGTAATGTGCTAAACCCCTTCAATAATTTTGTTTAAGATCCTAAGAATTACTTTACATGGCCTGTACATGTAATAGTTAATCTCTCTGACTTTAAATATAGGCAAATTTTAGAGGAGAAGTTTGGTAACAAGGTATATATATATTACTATTGCAATAAATGTAACATTCTAAAAAACATCCCTCATTAATGAATATTAATTAATTTAATATAAAGAAAAAGATCATTCATTAAGCATAATTTAAGAAAAAAAATGTTTTATTGCAAATTGGAGAAAAAAGTAAATACATCATTGAGTTAAGTAGAATTGTTTTTTAGCCCAACATAAAAAGAAATTTCTCCAATTACGTAGAGTGCAGGATTGGGGGAAAATTTCCTCCCCAAAAAAAACAAATCACATCAAGTGGGTCCCACAATTCTCAACAATTTTTCAAAGGCTCTACCCGTCAAATGAGTTCCATTTCGCTCCTCTCTCTTGTTACCCACTCGGTCACACCCAAGTTTCTCCGCTCCAATCCTTCCTTCTTTCTCTTTTATGTGCCGAAGCTCTTCCTACCGACAAAAGGTTTGCTTCAGCGCTTTTTGTCTTCTCAAACTTCAATTTTAGTAATAGGGCAATAGATCTTCAATTAGCTCATATATATACTCCTATAGTAGTAATTGAAATCATCATCTTCCATTATTTTATGCCTATCCATTTCGATAGATACCGTATCAGGATACCCTTGGTTTTCTGTGATGATGGTGGAAGGAGAAAGAAGATGCTTATTTCTGAAAACTGTGAGAGAATAGGGATTCGTCCAATTATATGGAGTGCAGGATTGGAGGAAAATAAAGTCTGGCAATTAGTACAATTATTTGTGTGATAAGGTCTGGAGCGTAGTGTTGTCAGTGTCTTTGAAAATCTCAATGAATGAATCTCTTAAAAATAAAATAGCAGTAGCAAATATACATGAGTGATAAAACTAGTAGTTTATACTACTCCTTCGTTTCAAAATTTTTATTTAAAATTTTGGCATATAAATTAAACATATAAATTAAAAAAATTATTACTCTCTCCGGTCTTATACATAGGACATTTTATTTTGATCTTGATCCTGAATATAAGACCTTTTACAATATATAAGGTGGTATTTATTATATATTTTCAAAAAATGCTCTTATTTAATGTATCCAAAGAAAAAAAAAATAAGGTTAGTTTTGAAAAAATATTGAGATTTTTAGAAAAATTAAAGTAATTAATTAGTTTTAACTTTTCTTCTTAATTCGCGTGATTCAGTTTAAATGGTTTTATATTAAGGAACAAAGGGAGTAATTATTATATAAGTATATTGATAAAAATACTCTCATTTATTTAATCTATATTATAACTAAGAGAGAGACAAAAAATAAAATAATACTCTGACCTATTCATAAAAATTATCTTATTAGAATTTTTCATATAAATTAAGAAAGTTATTTAATAATTTAGAATATTGTAAATTTTGATAATATTTTATTAAAATATTTTTAATTTAAATACTCTTTTAAATGAATATATTTAATATTAATAAAAGATAAAATAGTAAAATAAGTAATTACTATTTCATCAAAATTTTAAAGTGATAGATATTGTAAAAAATTTTAAATAAATAATTTTTATACATTGAAGATAATGATAATAATAATAAATAGGAGTATACTGAAAAAGGAAGGATTAAAATTCTTAAAACAAGGGAAGTTTTAAAACAGAATCAACCAATAAAGGCCGAAAACGTGCAGGAGGCTTTCAGGATGACATTGTGGAGGGACCACTTTTCCAGAAAGAGGGAAAGTAAAGAGCGGACAGGAGAATTTATGAGTCACATGATTTATGATAAGAAATTATTGCCACAGATGAAGGGTATGTTTGGTTTAGGGAGCGCAAAATTTTAATTTGAGTAGTCGTATTCTAAGCTTTGAAGAGAATTCTGGTCAGAAAAAAAAAGGGGGGGGAGAGAATTGAAGGTAACAACCGAAGGCAAGAGAATTGAAGGTACCAACCGTTTGTCCAATTTTGACTCACAGTTGGTTTTAGTTGTAGTAGTTAGTTAGTGGGAGAGGAAGCGATTAGGTGGCTCCCCGTACGAGTCGTTTTCTCAACTATGACAGTGGAGACTTGAGGAGTGCACTAGTCAGCAGCAGAATGGAGGATGAAGAGGCCTGGGAGGTGTATTTTTTTTTTGGTGAACGAGGGCTGGGAGGTGTATGTATTCAATTTCTGTTTGTCAAGTTGGAAAGCCTGCGTGCCTCTGCCTTAACCTGCCGTACCCTATTAATTGCTTCAGCAGAGTATGTATATTTATATTTTTGTAAATTTTTTTGATAAATTATACTCTTAGGAATTATATATATATATATATATATATATATGATCTTTTATCCTGATTCTAAATATAAGACATTTTACAATATACAAGGTAGTATTTATTATATATTTCTAAAAAGTCCCTATTTAATATATCTAAAGAGAAAAAAAAAAAAGAGAACGAAATTAAATAAGGATATTTTTGAAAAAATATTGAGATTTTCGAAAAAATCGAGATAGTTAATTAGTTTTAATTTCAATTCTTAATCCGTGTGATTCCATTAAAAGAGTCTTATATTAAGGACAAGAAGGAGTATTTTTTAAAATTATTTTATTTTAATATAAGATATTATACTCCCTGCGATCCTATATATATGACATTTTATCTTGATTATAAATATAAGACCCTTTACAATATACGAAGTGATATTTATTATACATTTCTAACAAAATGCCCCTATTTAATATATCCAAAGAGAAAAAGAGAGAGATTAAATAATGGTAGTTTTGAAAAAATATTAGAATTTTTGGAGAAATCGAGGTAGTTAATTAGTTTTAATTCCCCTTTTTAATTCGCATGATTCGATTAAAATGGTCTTATATTAAGGATTAGAGGGAGTATAATATTATGAAATAATTTTCTTTTTTTTTTATATATAATCATTTTGGTAAATTATTTAGCAGAGTTTTATCCATTATTTTAATTAATTGGACTCATTTTCTTTCTCTTCTTAGATGATCATAATAATAATTATTAAATATATAAAATTTACATTATTTTAATTAATAAGTATAAAAATAGAACTTTTAGCTTTTTAAAAAAAAGTTGATGAAGTAATAAACTTTTCCCTGCTTGAAATAGTTACAAACACTTTAATTTTCAGAACCTGGAGGAATATATATACATGGCATGAGATGGGGTCATAAACAATAAGAGATCCAGTCCTTAATATAATATTTTTTTAATTGAATCACGTAGATTAAGAATAAGAGTTAAAGTTAGTTAATTATCTTATTTATTTGAAAATTACTTTTTTTCAAAAGTAACCTTATTTAATTACTTTCTTTCTCTTCTTAGCAAGATATTAAAAACTGAATCAGCCATTGAACCGGTTAAGACACCGGTTCAAGGTTCAATGGCTAAATTGGAGTCGGACCGGCAGTGAATAAATTGATGCCCTCTCCGATCCTTAATATAACTCACTTTCAACTATCTCACTGAAACCAAGAAAAAATTTGTTATATCATTAAAATTAAAAATAATGGAATTTCCATCTTTATACTATAATAAATATCATAAGTTTAAACAATTTTACTTTCTTTTTCATAATTAAATAAGAGCATTTTTTAAATGAAGTAATTAATACTTTAGAGATTTATAGAAGATGACTAATATATAGGACAAAAAAAATATTCGAGGACATAACTAATAAAAAGGACCAAATGGAGCATATTTTAAATAATGTAAATAAAAAATATAAAAGATATTTATTCATAATTATAAAATTAACATTCAATATAGGATGAAAAATAAATTTCATAATTTTTAATTTTATATATCATATAGAAAATTAAAAATATTATTAATAAGTTTTACAACCTAATATTAAAATCTAAACAAGTTATTATTTATATATAATTATATTTTAAATTCAAAATAGTCAATCAATATTCTATTTTCATATTATTTGTTAAGCAAATTTATCTTTATTAAGAATTATGTATTATAATAATACTTATACAATATTATAATATGGAAAAAAAATTTATACAAAAAATAATGCTACTTAGTAATAAAAATAGTGTTATTTTATTTTAAAAATAAAAAAATTTATAATTTAAAATTAAAAAAAAGTCAAGCTGATTCAAATAAGTTTTGTACCGGTTCTTAATCGATTCGACCAGTTTTTCACCGGTTCTAAAATTATTCGATCTTCATTTATGATTGGATCAGATCAAGCATTGGTTCCCAGTCGAACCGACTAGTCTAGTCCATTTTTTAATACATTGCTCTTTAGCATACATTAAATATGAGATTTTTTTTAAAATATATAATAAATGTTACCTCATATATTATAAAAAAATATATATTTAAAATCAGGATAAAATGTCCTATATTTAGAATTCGAAAAAATAATTGCTTTTGTTGCTCTTTCTTCTTTAGTCCCGCATCAACACTCTTAGGCTAAGTTAGTCTTGGTTAAAATGTGACCAATGTAAGAGTAATTTTACTTCAAAAACTGTAAAATCCCCTATTTGTAATGGAATCCAATCAGCATGTCCATCCTTCATATGATCACAACTAATAGTGAACAATAGTTAAAAGATTCTAAAGTTATGTTTTGGATAATCCTGTCTTTCTAACATTATTCCCTTCAGTTAGTCTAATGTCCTATTAGCTATACAGTGTACTTCCTCCATTTTAAATTATAAATCATGTTTATTTATTTCCTTTATTTCAAAATTTTTCTTATTTAAGATTTTGGCATATAGATTAAGAAATCATTAATTATTATGTATATTGATAAAAATACCCCAATTTAATTTATTTGTATTGTAACTAAGAAAAAGAAAGAGAAAAGAGAATAGTAATGAATAAGAATATAAATAAAAAATAAAGTTTTGAAATTCTAAAATAACAAAAGTTTTGGAGCAAAATAAAAAGTTTAAAATAACAAATTGGAAAGGGGGAGTATCTTATACAAACTAGGGAGACATTGATTCTTTCAACAATTTTTATAATTTTTTAGAATTATCCTCATTAAATAAGAATTAAAAATGAACTATTTTCTCTCCACTATAACTTTTTAACTTTTCTCTCTCATAATTAAGTACTATTATAAATAAAAATAAAATTAGAAAGAAATCATTACATACTCAATAATTTTTACAAAATAATTTATATTTTAAAATTTTAATTTTTCAAAATTCTGTAATATATTTTAAAATGAAGGTGGTACTAGATCGGCATCCATTGGATGGCTGGAAGGTGAGTGCCTTTTTCTGGCAAAAAAATTAAGGGGCACGGTTTAAAAATTCTAGGGAAGCTAAAGGAATTGAATACACATACTATCCATGTATGTCCATTTACTAAGAGAGAAAGAGGTCAGAACTTATGAATTCGACCCGGTCATGTGCCGGGCCATTTCAAGCTGGAGCCTCAAGTTCAAATTTCAAAACCCGACCGATTGTTGCGTGAGTTTCGAATTGATCTTCGAAAAAGACTCATGACTCATCCTATAATTAAAGAAAATTAATTGTACTTACTTATTTAATGAAGAGAAAAATTAAAAAAAATAAATAAATGCATATAACAATTTATATTTATATCTTATATTTTAAATAAAAAAATATGTCAAATGTATCTTATACTTAAAGTCAGATAAAGTAATTTTAGTAAAAAATAATACTCTATTTGATCATTTTTATTAGTCATATTTTAAAAATTTATTTTTATTTTAAATGTAAGATACATTTTAAAAGATTTTGGAGTATAAATTACTTTATTTCTAAATGCTCTTATTTATAAAATAAAAATAATAAATTATTTGAATTCATAATATTTATTAGAGATTAAAATAAAAATTACATTAATTTTAAAATAATTTTAATGATGAAACTTTTTTTTGTACAAAATAATTAAAATTGACTTATTAAAATTACTGAATCAGTATTAAGATACTGACACATTGTTGTTTATCAATAAATTGAAATGCGGGGCTAATAAAAATAATACATCAAAGCAGCAGAATTAACAAATCAAAAGCAGCGTTATGAATTGGCCGATTGGGTCAGAAGAGAAATGCGGGGCTAATAAAAATAATACAATAAACTGTTCAAATTGATCAAATTTGAACTATTTGAAAAAATCATTTACCGCCTGCAGTATGATAACGTATTTTCAATAATTTTATATATTTAAAAAAATATTATTACTCCTTCTAATTCTAAATATAAGCACTTTTAACTATCTTACATGTCTTAGAAAATGAGTTTGATCATTAAATTTATAAAAAAATTTCAATATTTTTCACTATTTATCTTTATTAATTATATTATTTCTCATACTTACTGTATCATTTATCTCTTACCTATTAATTATAGATCAGAGATATGATAGGAAAAAATAATTAATATATTAGATAACACTACAAAGTGTCTTATATTTGAGACTAAATAATACTTCTAAAAGGTGCCTATTATTCAAGACCAGAGGAAATACATCTTTAAACTTCTAAAAAAAGATTGAAAATCTCATTTTTACCCCTATTCATTTTCACCATTTCAACACAAATTACAAGATTAGTCATTAAATGAATAAGAGGTAAAAATAAATAAATCAATACATGATACCTTATATTATAGAATAAAATAATTTCTAGAAGACATCTTATAACATAGGCCGGAGAAAGTATACATGATTTAATGTCCACAAAAAAATAAAATTTACTTCTCCCCTTTATTTCTCTCACATTTCATTAATGTAAGATAGAAGTCCCTAGGTTGAGTATATGAAACTTAAATTTCTCTTAATTAAGGTTAATTAAGGCTGAGTGTTTGAATCTTGCTGATTAAAAAATGATATTAAAAGAGTTACCTTGAATTAAATTTGACAATATTCGAATTTGATTCCACAATATCAAATGAAATATATAGTTGTATAAAAAAAATTCAAAAGATTTGAATTTGGTCAAATTTACATGAATAATTGAATGGGGATCATAATGGATATAAAACATTTATATCACTTATGAAGTCCCATAAGTGATTATGTGTTCTACCCAAACAGTCTCTAAATATTAATACCAACTATACTACTACCTCCAATACCAAATAAGCGGCAGATATAATTCAAAATATAGGGACAAATATGATTTTTCTTATATATTTATTTATTTATTTTCAATTTGATCCCTTATTAGATGTGTGTCAACATTTTCCTATGGTAAAGAAATCTAATAGTGTAGAAAATAATTTAAGGGTGTTTTGGAAAAAAAATTTTCAATTTAAAACATAATTAAAAAGATTAACTATTTTTAACTGTCATCCTTAATTTTTATGTGAATTACTGATTTGCCACCTTACATTTGAGATAACAGCGTACTTTGTTTAGCATAAGAGCAACCATTTAAAAGACTTGATTATAAAACACTATATGGTACTCTTATCAACTACTGCTCCAGGGTGGTTATTCTTTGTCAATATTTGATATCACCACAACAAAAAAAGAAATTTGCGACAGAAAAAGTCATTGCAAATCAAGAAAAAATTCATTGCAAATTGTGTTTGTGACAGATTTTTTTCGTTTCAAACTAGGGTGTAACAAAATAATTTCTGAGACGAAAATGCGAATTTTTTTTGTAGCAAAATTTTGCAATTGAGAATTTTCATCACTAATCTCTCTCTCTCTCTCTGTTTTTTTTCATATATAAATTTGCATGGGGGCTTACAAAAGCAAGATGAATAATTTTTTAATTCCACCGAGTCTCTGAAAAATCTTTTGCGTGTGGATGCGTTTGGAATATTTGATGCTATAATTGAATATGGCAAAGGCGAATAACAATATAGTATATAGGGGAAAAGATATTAGATGACCTACAAATAAAGAAAATCCACACAAAGGACTCCAAAATCCGTAAATCTCCTAGAAAATGTGAAGAACTTAACTCCTTGGTAAAAGAAATAAATTTTGAGTGGACAAAAGTACATATAAAATATGGGGTGTCAAAAACTATTGTAATTAGTTTGAAATTTATCAAATGTTACTTGGAAATTTTTGTAGTTCCAGTGGGAAAAAAATTCTAACTAGGGTAACCAAAATTTCCAAGTGAAATTTAAGAAATTTCAAGTTAGTCAAAATAGTTTTTAGCATTCCATATTTTAATGTAGAAAATTTTGTTTTGGAATAATTTATATTTAGGGTAACCAAAATTTCCATGTGATGATTGAAAAATTTTAAACCGATCACAACAGTTCTAAACACACTATATTCCCAAGATATTGTTGTACACTCTAAAAAAAAATTTTCTTCTGCCACTAACCTAAGTCCTCTTTGGAGATTTACAAATTTTAAAGTTTTTTATGAGAATTTATTTTTTCTCTTTCCTTAATAGGTCCTCAAATGTATATCCGAGTCTAAGACCTCATAGTGCACAATTACAGTGCTGTGAATCCAACTCTTAATGAACAGTGTAAGTCAATCTTTCAATTTCCTTCGTTTCTCCTTGCTAGGAACTGCTAGAAGGTTATGATAGTCTTGTGTCATTAAAAGTCAGTTCAATTTAGAATTTCAAATCATTATATATAGGTTAATAATAATTGATTTTAATTAACTATATATACTTCTTTTCATACAGTAAATCTTTTATTTTTAAATTAAAGCTTTTTTTTCTTTGATCCAACGCTCAAATTTTGCATGCTCTTGAATTATTAAAGACATTTCAAACGAAAAAAATATCATATCCTATTTTTCAGAGATATGGATTATTTTAGTTGAAAGAGTCTTTGTTTTCCTAAGACTCAGCCCAAGAGATTTATAATCGGAGGTCAGGGTAGAGCCTTGGAGTACTTTTAAGTGATAGGGTCTCACTAATAAGCATAGGAATGGGAATTAAGGATGACCTATCTTGAAAAGGAGATTGCGGTTCCTTATGATATCACGTCACAAAAGTATTTCGTATAAAAAGAAGGTGAAATTATAGGAGACCAATGTAATAAATAAATTATAAAGAAAACTATAATTTAAAAAAGCATTAAAATTTAAAATATTAAATAATAAAATTAAAAAAAATGACATAACACAAGGGTAAACGTTTAAGTTCCCTAACATTCAATTTCTTTCATTGACAGCGGACATATGTAAAGGTGATCTAATTGTATTATCTAAATATGCGCATTTGGTTGTAGGAATGAAGGTCACATCAGTAATTTGCATCATCTAAATTAAAGTAAAGAGGGTACTCGATTCTGTGAAGTAAAAGGGTTCACTCTCATCTCCACCTCCACGCACCTTTGATCATCAGACCTCCACCCACAGGCAACATCGATCGTCAGACCTCCACCTCTGCTGACCTCCACCATCATGTCCTTCATGTTCGACGACCTCAACCACCGCATCTTTCCTGTCCTTCCTGATCTCCACCTCCACCAAGCACCATTGAAAGTCCAGATCTTCCTCCATCCCGTCCTTCCCGTTCTCCACCTTTCCATCCTCCACCTCCATCGATCTCTAACCTCACAGATCTTGCGTCCTCCTTCGGCAACCTCGCAGATCTCATCATCGACGACTCACCTTCCAGATCTCGTCGGAGAGAAGCCCACCCTTCCAGATCTCTGTTCGCACCTTTCTCTTCTTCTTCAAACTGCAGATCTGGATGGAGGAATGAGTGTTGGTGGAAGACGAGGGTGGTGGCCGTGAAGGGAAGGAAGAAAGATGGTGGTGGTGGCCCGGAAAGGGGAAGAAGAATGTAGAAAGGAGGGACATTTTTTTTTTTTAATCTAACAGCATTTTAGTTAATTTCTTTTTTATTTGTATTTAATTCAATATAAAAATAAATCTATTTTTTAAATTCTCAGTATTATAACAATTAAATTTATATGTAATTATCATCCATTACATGCAACACTTGATACCATTCCCATTATATTATCTAACTCTTAATAATTAAACTAAGCAGGTTGTAAGCGGTTTTTGCCACACAATATAATCACGTTTCATTAAACTTTCTAGCTTGAAATTTTTATTGTTTGTACATGGCGATGACCACATGTCATAAGACATGAAAATATGAATCGAGGGTTTAAAATATATGAACGTGATAAACTAAATGCGAACAATGTAAGAAGTTTAAGGAAAACACGAACAAATAATAGTATTCGGCAAAATGATATGACAAGGATCCAATAGACGCATGTGCAGCCCATTGCTTATTATGACGGAACAAAACCTTACTAATGAAAAAGCTAAACTAACAAGAAAACAAAAATGATTGAAAAAGAGAAATAATCGGAACATATATAGAATTATCCGTTAGCTTCAACGATCTGAAATGAACCTGTCATCTTCCTTCCTATCTTCCCACACGTTTAATCGATTCTTTGCCTTCTCGACCTGTACAAGTTCACTAGTTAAATTTGAGCTCTCCATGTGTGTTCACTAGATAAAGTATACTATTTATCTTTTTATTATTAATATCAAATAATATACCCCTTTTATTGATGGGGAAAAGGAAATTACCTCTTTCACCCAGTCAGTTCGTAAAGTCACCACCACTAGGATGAGAGTCTGGATGAATGTGCCTGATATCATTCCTGCCCATATTCCCTAAAACCCACAAAACAAATAATTTTACATTAATCTTTCTATGCTGTGAATTGAAACATATTAATTAAATTCCCTTTAATGTATTTAACTTCTAAAGACTTTAATATACATATACATATATAATGCATGAATTCGTTATACGTCCGTTAATGAATAAATTTACCTTAGCACCAAGGCTAAACTTGAAACCAAGAAGCACACCCAAAGGAACTCCAATTAAATAATAGCATCCGACATTGACGTACGCGACAAAAGTTTGCCATCCACATCCAACAGCCACTCCTTTGTAAGTTTAAGTGATAAATGGACATTGAACAATGCCATTAGCTTGATCGATGCGTGATATATATAAATATATATACTTGTAATTGTAGGTATAACAGCGTTGTTATAAAACAAATGTACCTGAAACCTAGTGCATATATACTGTAGTAAGTATATACTTAAGTTAAATAAAACAACTTACCAGACAGGACAGGTTGAATGCCATTAAGGGTGATAGAGACAGCTAAGAAAGGAGAAAGTTCTGCGACAGCATTAGCGACAGTGGTCCCACCGGTAAATATGTAGCTGATGTAATATCGGAAGATAAGGACGAGGATGGCGATGAATAGAGCTATTACAAGAGAGGTCATTGTAACCACCAAAACTGAAAATTCTGCTGCTTTTGGATGCCCCGCTCCAAGCTCGTTGCCCACCCTCACACTACACACACAGATATTGATGAAGATATATAGTTCATGTGGGGCCTTAGGTTCTATGTATATACCAGATAGTGATGTATTTGTTGATTGTTGGATTGTTTTTAGATTTGTGGAAAATAAGATTTTTTTCTCGAAACAGGACGAAATGTTTGACTGGTTATCTTCTATTGTAAATAGAGATCTGAATTTGGAGTGAATGTTGAATGATACCTTGCAGCTGCGTTGAATCCTACTGAAATCATGAGCACCCAACCAGATATCGTTGTGCTGCATCATCCAAACAACGAAAATTGATATTATATATATATAATCTCCATTAATTGTTGGTCGTGTAATCTACATTTTTCAGATGATATCCATCATGACCAAAATTGATTATATAATCTATTTGTTGCAAACACATACTTTTAGCCAGAAACCAAAGTTTGGGAAGCACTTTTTACCCAAAGTAGTATCAAAATAACTTTGGGATCTGCTAAATATCCGCAGAAAGGAAGAACTGGCGTGCTAAACATGGTGTAACAGTATTTTGTTTGGAGTTCTACAGCAATAAGGCACTCAGGAAAGGAGAAAAACAGGTCTCAATAATGCACCAAAAGATCAGGTGTGGAAGCAGCTAGCTGGCAATACTGGTGTGGAGCCACCAGTCCATAAACCCCAGTTTTTGTCGCCAATCCGAGAAAGGAAGCACACTTCCCAAATAAGGTTGCGTTTAATACGCAAATCTTTAGTTTGGCACGTACACGACAAAACCAATAAAAGTGATGCCTCTTCGTGAAAACTCTCAAACTTCCAAAACATTACACGACAACTTCCATAAAAACGAATTTAGTTCACGTATATTGAATGTACAAGCAAAATAATACTCGCGTTTGAGTAACACACTTTAATTTTTTTTTTATTTTTTATGTGACCAGGCTCTGTCGACAGCAAATCATCTAAGTTTAGTATGACAACCTAAAGAGGAAACAGTACATTAAAAGAAGCATACATATAGAGAAACCTACATTATTATTTCCTAAGGCGCAGAACTTAAAGCTGAAGTAAATGATATGTAGGAAGAATGAGGAATTAAGGTAGTTTTGTGTTACCAAACGGAGAGAGAATCGAGTGCGATCTCAGGATTTGGGAGAAGGCCAGCAATGAGAACCATAATCTGAAGGTACCAAGTCTCCAAGGCAAGCATAACAGCAGAAGCCAAAGACAGCTTGAAGAAATCCCAGAGCCCACTAAAAGCATCCCACGTCAACCCCCTCCATGTTGCCTCACACTTCTTACTCGTCAATATATACACGAACTGAGCCACCACCACCACCCACCACGAAAAGCTCAGCATCAACGACGCCCCCAGAAGCCCATAACCCAACTTGTACACTATAACCCACGTCAGGATTAAGTGAGCCACGAACGTCACCGCAGAGATATACGCACTCGGAAACACTATGCTCTGAGCTTGAAGGAATTTCTGTATGGGGAAGTTGGCCGCGTACGCGAAGATCTGAGGGATCAGACCGTACACGAAAAGTGCTGCTTGTGATGCTATAGCGCTGGACTCTCCCAGAAGAAGTAATATGGGTTTTGTGAATGCGTAGAGCACTGTGAGTGGAATCGCCGTTAACATTAGAAGAATCGTTGATCTCTGCATGTATGTGCCCAGCATGCCGTATTTGTGTGCTCCGAAGGCTTGACCACATAGTGTCTCCACTGCACTTCCCATTCCAAGCTGAAAATTTCACACCCACAAGAAGGGAACAACATAAGTAATTAATTTGTTGTTAACGTCTCACATAATCTTGAAGATCTTGAACAATATAATTTTTTAATTAAAAAAAATACCAGTATAATATTTAATACCAAGATACAAAAGAAAATGTCCCCAGTAGAGATAATGTCTTTTTTGAACTAGCTAGATAGATTACTTCCACGTGACTGTCTATATCCACCTATTTTTAGGGAGTATATATAAGCTCTTGGTTTAAATAGCGCTATTATGGTGGAAAATCTAGGTTACGACAGTAATATTACTAGTTGTTTAAAAAGTCTTATTCCAACTTTTTATTTGTTTTACTTCTATTTACTTCTGTGAAATATAATAATCTTGTCTTAACTCTATTGACTTCTGTCAAATATATATTTCACCAAGTCAACTTGTCTTTTTGGTGTTGAATCTCAGTAATATTCTGGATTACTGTATTCCAAAAAAAGCCTTAGAGAGAGGGAGGGAGGCAGGGAGATACCATGACGCCATAAGCGAAAACTTGAATGCCATTGTTACCGAGATTTGCAGCAGCGTACTCAAGATTTCCGAGGTGACCGCAGAAGATTTGTGTGGACATGGAAGTGACGTTGTTGAGCAAGTAAACCACCACGGCAGGGCCTGCGAGGAGAGCCAGGGTGTTCAGCTCCATGAAAGACGCCTTTCGGATGCGCCGCCAGTAGGAGACTTCGGTGCTTGTCAGAACGTCTTCCAGCGCCGAACTTACTCCTTCTGGTTCCTTCGGCTCCCTGATAAGGGGTTGGTCTACTTCGCCCACTATCGAAGAACCCATGACTACACTAGACTAGATCGATTGCTTGGTTCTCAAGCTCAATACAATTTGTTCCTCTATGATAAGCTAGAGATAGAGAATATATGTATATATATGATGAGTAGTCACTTTGAGAAGGAAAAGTTTCGGTAGAGTCTGTACGTAATTAAAGTGATCATAATTAGCATACTAACAGAGGTACGGGAGGAACTTTCTCTAATGCCGAGGGTAAAAGTAGACATATCAGTGAGTTAAATAGAAATTAGCACCTGATCTCTCTTTCTCTCCAATTATATGGCAGGATTGGAGGAATTTATAAGCTGCATAGAGTAAGTAGAGTTGTGCTAGTTAATATACAAAATTATCACTTGATCTCTCTCTCTCTCTCCAATTGTATGGCAGGATTGGAATTTGGAGGAAGATATAAGCTGCATAGAGTAACTAGAGCTGTGCTAGTTAATACTCCTATATGATTTCTTTTTGTTAAACCTGTCTGACGTGTATTAATTATTTATTTTTATAACAATGAAGTGACCCTAAGCGTATCCATCTTGGGATTCTCTGTTAGGTGTAGTGTTGTGTTGATAAGAAGCTTTTCAATTAATTCATTCTTTCTTCCTTGTAAGTCTTAAATTTTTTTAAAAACAACTTTACATTTTATTTTTATCTTTATTAATTACCAAATTTTACTTATTTCTTTTTTTTTTATATATTATATGATAGGTAATAAATTAATAGAAATAAAAAAAAAATATTACTAAAAAATAATATAATATCTTATATTTTAAACCAACTAAAATTTTCAAATTCTAAAAAATCTGATGTAATATAAATAGGAGGGACAGGAGATATTCAGGTGGGAAAAGTGGAAATAACTTACGTTCTATGCGTTGAAGGGAAGAGAATTGTAGGTAACAACCGTTTGTTAAGTTTTGACTGACGGTTGTATTCAAAGTGAAAAAATGAACTTACGGTTGAGAGGAAAGGAATTGCTAGCCAGTTACGTAGCTCCACGTAATACTTATCGTTGCCATTTATGGCAGTGACAACTGTCGGACGGAGGGATGGAGGGGGCAGGCGAGGCTGTGGATGACTGTTCTGCTCTCAGAAGGTGCGGTGCAGCTTGCAACTTGCAATTATTGAGTCATAGTGTACAACCAGAAATTCTCCCTCTCCTCTCACATAAAAGAGACACGGGTTGGGGGCGCCAAATTCCAGGCCTCCTTCCCTCCGTCCCTGTCAAGTTCTTGTTACCGAGATGGTGCACATTTGGATTATCTACAATAAAATTAGATGGTTTAGGTTTAATCTTATTTTATTCTTATACTTTTAGTATGCTTGTATTTTATTGGATAGAGAAGGAGAATAAGAAATAAAAAAAAGGCACAATTGGGAAGATTGGAAAAAAAATCAAAGTATTTTGGAAATCTGACCCAAATTCATTTTGTTTTGTGGTCAGGATAAAATTATTTTAAGTCAATATAAAAAATTTCCAAATTTAGGTAAAATTTTTTCAAATTTGTTATAAAAAATCAAATATTTTAATTTTTTGGTTCCAAACCCCATTTTCCCCTAAAATTAATTTTATAATGATCACTTTTATCATTTAAAAAAATAAAAATTAATAACTTTAAATCTAAATCATCCAAATAGATTATTTTTATGTTATTTTCTAATTAAAAGTTAATATATGGATTTTCTTTCTAACACATTGTAGATTTAGTCATTAATCATGTAACAAAAGTAATAACCTCTTAAACCTAAAAAAATGAAAAATCTACATGTTATAAATTTTAATTTGAGAATAGTATAAAAAGTATATAAAAAAAACATATAAAATTTCTTCATTAAATTTAATCCATGATCGTTTTTCCTCTCCAATTTATATATTTCTCTTTTATCTATTTTTTCTTTCTTTAGATGTATATATTTATGTAATTGTTTGTAACGACCTTACTATGTTACATTAGACATAATATTGTGTTAATATCAAGGATTTTAATAGGATTATTTAAGTAGAGGTATTCACGGGTTGGGCAGGTTCAAGCATCATCTTGACCCGGTGTCTAGTTCAGAAGGCCCCCAGGTCATAAAAACCTATTCATGGGCCAGGGCTGACCTGGTACTTGACCAGCCCAGGTCAGAGCTAGCCTGATACAAATAAAAATTAAAAAAATTAGATAAAAAAATAGTAAACTAACTTAATTTCTTAACAATAAAAAATATAATTACTTTTACTTGAAATATATTTCTATAGGAAATAATATTGGGATAAAAAATGCTATTTCTTAAAATTATAAATATTTGACAATTATACATTATTTACTTTCATATAATATTAAGTTAAGAAATAAATTTAAAATTGAAATAAAATTAAAGATTGAAATAATAAAATGCCTTTATCATAATTATAAAAATAACTTATTACATGAGGTATATTAAAAATCATATAAAATCATTCAATATTCATAAAAAATAAAGGAAAAGCATTTAAAATATAATATATATGCCAAGCTAGGCTAGCATGAGTTCATGCCTTGCCCAAGGCCTGACCTAGCTTGGTACTTGTCCTAACCCAAAATTTTAGTCTATTTCATCTTTTTCCTTTTCAACTTAGCATGGCATGACCAGACCCGAATTGACCAAAACATATCGGGCCTACTGGGCCACGGGTCAAAATGCACAACCCATGCTTACGTATGGAGGGATGGAGACTTGACGAAGGACCAAAAGGATCAAAATTTGAGAAAAAGAGTCAAAGGCTACTCATGCCATGGGATGAGTAAGTGTGCCATGAAAAGAGCTTTTGGGTTGCAAATAGGCCAAGTCAGAGAGAGGGCTCACGCTGTGGCACCAATCACAAAATCAGTTTAAATCAGAATGCAAATCAAATGATAGAAGAAGAAGAAAACAAAGGAGAAATGAAGAAGCTTAGCTAGGGTTCAATTTTTTCTGACTTGTGGGCTCAATATTTGGGCCTGTGAAGCTCAAATCTTGTGTGGTAAGTGGATTCCTACCTCTCCTCCTCTCTTTTCTACTTGTTTTGTGTTTTGAATTAATGGGTACAAGCTGGATTCCATCTTGATTGATGTTCCACTAATTAAAATGGCAAAAAATGTGTTATTGTGTTATGATTTGGTGTTTTCAAGCAATGAGTAGTGGATTTTTGTGTGTTATAAATTTGTTTTTCCAAACCTTAACCTCTAATCTTAAAGTTCCTGAAGGTGTCTGAAATTTTGGGGTATTTTACAAACTTTGATTAGATGTTTGGTACTCTTGGATGTGTGATTATGGTATTAGAATTTGGGTTTGCTACATTTATGCTTGGTTTGTTAGGTTATGGATGGCCGAAGTTTATATTCTTTCATAATTTGGGTATTTTATGGCATTATTGTGTGCAAGCCAGCTTTATTAACGTTTTTGCACTCCAAGAAGTGTTTCGGAAGCGTTATATTTATTGGTAAGTGATAAACTTTAGGTGTAAGGGAAATTGGCCTTGGAGGCTTTGTATGGATTTGGTTAATCAAGTGGTCTTAATATTGCTTATTGGTTGACTTGGTCATTCTCTCACATGTGTATGCAGTTGGTACTTCGGTAGCCAATCGTTCTCCTGTGTGTGCGCGCGGGCAATTTAAGGTAACCAGGGTGTATTTCTCTTGTTATAATTGTCTATGCAAAAATATATATATATATATATATATGCTTTGTCACTTTCATATCATGAAATGCCCTTGGCATGGCTAGCGAGGTTACGATAATCTCTTTCCTTATTCTTTGTATGTGGCCTATGAGAATATGATTATGTTACTAAAAACATGTATTTGTCAATTAATATGTGATTCATTAGCATCCCCTCTAATAGATTTAGTACAATAATGAGTATGCTAACATGATAGACAATATGATGAGATATACATATGTGTATAGAACATGTTGGCATAGCAGGAAAGATATTATCACTTTGGTTATGCATGTGAAGCATTAGTTGATTGGATGATAATGTCTTGTGATACCACATGGTATGCTGATCTATTGGGGGGACACATGAGGCCTTATGTCCAAGTGGTGAGGTGTGATATATCTTTGCCACTAAATCGTCGTCCTTGGCCAAGAGACCCAAGTGGCTATGGATTAGGGATGTATCTTCCCTAAATCCCTACCAATTCGGGTGGTTTTTAGGGAAAAGGACTATGGTCCAATCAATAGGGTAATGGCCTTTGGCCAAGTCATTACTAGTGAGCGAAGAGCTCAGTGATATCGCGGAATCAGTCTTCACAGGTTATTGGAAGTAAGTCACTTATTAGGTTTATCTTGTGATGGCAATTAGCCTATGGTTTTAACCTTGTATCTTATCATGTCATTTGATATGCATTGCATCATTTCATTCATTTATATGTATCGTCATGTTTATGAATGTGTTAGTTGTGGGTTACCCTCCGTTACTGGGACTCTATCTCACACCATTATGCGGCTAACATTTCATGTTAACACTCTAGTACTAGTAAGGAGCAGATTAAGGAGTCTTAGTTTTCATCTTTGACTTGGGATATATTTGGGTTCATAGCTGGTAGTGCTTTGTATGGCTAGTTTTTGTTGTTATATTGTGCCAAGTTGGATACTCTTTTTAGATACGATATGTAATATTGTATTATGAGTATTTGGTTTCGCATGGTACCTTGTATGTTATTTCTGTATATCCTAGGTTGTATGTGAACCTGCTTGTGTGGCAGGTTGGTTATTTCATGTGATATGAAGTGTATGCGTTGTTTGGTAAGGCCCTGGTTTTGGTCAGGCTGTTATTGTTCATGGTGTTTACTATTGCATAGGATTGAGAGTATTGTTTGTCTTGAAGTTTAGGTGAATGTGTGGAAAAATGGGTATATAACCCATCAATTTACATTGAAAGTTCAAGGAGGTCAAATTCTAAAGGAATGGTTCCTTTAGGGTATAAACACCTTAAACCCAATCATTGGAGTGTTTTGGAGTTCGGAGAAGTGTTGGTGTAGGTTGATGTGGTGCGTTTTGAAATTAGGAGGTTATAATGCCAAGTTTTGCTTCTAAAGCAACCATTTTGATATCGGGTGTCCAAAATTTTCATATGAAGGTATTTTGAAGTGTGGTTTGTGCCTACAATTAGAGTAGGAATAGGCTGATTTATGAAAGTTGGAATCAAATTAATTAGAGGTCGAGGTGAGGAGTTTTGTGCATCGGAAGTTGGGTAAAAAATCAGCAAAAAGCTGATAGTTTATTAGCATGTGGCATTGCAATGACATGATTCAAGTTGCGATGTCGTGCTCCATTGTCTCTTTCTTATTTTGGTTCAAAATTCACCCACACCGCAGTGCCAAGTCCCATGCCGTGGTAATGCCCTGTTTTCTTGAGTCCTTTGAGAAGCTATGTCCTATCTTAGAGGGAAGTTGGATCTTCTTTTGTAGGATGTTACATTGTTTGTACCTCATTGGGAGATTAAGGAGAAGCTTCTACGCTTCCTAAAGATACTTCCCCCCCCCTCCTATTTATGAATTTAATTGGTTGATTAGTTCTTAAGGTTTATACTTAATATGCTAATAAAATTCAATATAAAAAAATTATTTTTGAGAATGGTCATGGGTTTCATCCACTAATGCTATTGGTATGTCTTATTTTTGGAGAATGGTGATTAGTTTAGATCTTTTGAGCATAGCATGTTAAACACATGGATTGTTTGGACCAATTAACTATAAAGAAGCGGCTTCATGAGGAAAGTAAGAGTGTTCATAACCGATTTAACAGAACCGAATCAAACCAAATCTATCAAAACCGATCATAACCGATTATAATATAGATCTATTTCATATTTTTAATATATCAAACCGATTAGTTTGGTTTGGTTAAGGCTTTTTCATAATATGCATCGATTATAACTGAACCATATTACAAATACTTCTTTTTTTCAATTTGAATGATATATTGATGACTGTTTAAATGTTTAATCATATACAAATAATTTCTTTAACATGACATATCTCCTATTAATGTAATCACAAACTTATTAGCTATCAGCTATGTTATTTACACAAATTAAAAGATATTATCATTTTTTTAAAAAAATTAAAATTCATATCCTTTTGTCTGAAAATGAATTTAAATTTTTTTGAAATTTTAATAACATAAATATAAATATTCACATCTTAATGACAAAGTTTTTTTGGTTATTTAGTAAAAAACAAATTTACTAAAAAAAGTATAAATTTTAATTTATAAATACCATTTTTACAAATTTATTGGATTTTATGATCAATTATTTGAAAGTAATCAAATATGGTTACTAGAAATTTTATGTAGCAAGCAAACTTATTAAAAAAATTGTGTTTTTCTCCATATTGATTTTATAAATTAAACTTATTTTCATAAAATCACATAATTCAAAAAATACACTCAATTGCCTAAATCGACCCAATCCAAACTGAAATCATAACCAAATCAAACTGATTAACTTATAAATTAAATAAGTCCTCACATGTTTCAAACCCAATAATTTAATTTAATTTAATTTTTATCTAAAATTAAATCAAATGGAGCCTATAAACACCCCTATAGAAAAGTATGAATAAATGTGATAAACAAGTTTGCACTTCCCTTCGGTAACACACTGATAACTATACCTTCAAGAAAAGTCATCCAATTGTTATGACTTTCTCTTCTTTTTATGTTATGACTGCCCTCTGGTACACTCACACATCGTAATGCTTTTATCTTTACAGATTTATTTTGACATGTATTTTTTTTATATGTTTTTTTCACTTACAATTACTTTTTAGTCTTAAGGTTTTGTTTTACAAGGACATAATCTATAGACATTTTGATGACAACCAATGTTTTTTATTATTTGCGGTTGTCAAGTTTTTTAGATACTTACTATATTTTAATCTTTAATTAGAAGTTCCAATGTTCATTAGTTTCAATAGTAAGCTCCCGACTATACCTTAAAATTAATTAGTCTTTTCTTGTATTAAATTTTAGCTGTAATTTTTTTGTATTATACCTTGACGGTACAAATTAAATTTTAATAATCCAAATCTCATCCCAATAATGAGTATTATGGGATGCTCAATCTTACTTGCCATTTCATTTTCCTTCAGCAAAACAAGACTTGACCTCTTCTGTTATTTTGTGTGTTTGGCTCTTGTACAATCGATGATTTATTTACATGAGAATAATGGATTATCTTATTTTGTGACAGAGAAAATTATTGTGATTTTAATTGGTAAATTAAAATGTTTAATTGATTTAGTAAGTGTTATAAATATATTAAGAATAATTTTAAGGAAATTTAAATTGATTAATCAACTAAAATTTGTTTGAAATCACATACTTTTCAGTAAAAAAAACAAAATATGAATTAATTTTAGTGAGGTAGCCTTAGCTGATGTTAAATTAAACATTAGTAAGTATATATGTCTATAGAATCTTCCACTTGGATAGAGAATGGAAAAAAGAATGGGAATGGAAATAAGAATGAAGGGTTTAATAAAGAGAAATCAGAAAAATAATTTTCCATCATTTTTTAAATTAAGTTATATTGTATTAATGAATTCTAAGAATTCCAAAACGAATAATACTAATAAAAAAATTGAAACTGTTACTCAATTTAAGCAGCATAATCATTTATGAAAAGGAGGGGAAATTTGCCATACAAAATATATTCCCTCGAATCATGCACATTTCATTAGTTTTTTTAATGGAATAGCCATTCCTTGAAGTGTAGGAATGAGCATTCAAGTTGGAATGGAATAAATATTGAAAGTATGAACCAAACACACGAGGCTTGAATCTGGTCCCACTTTCCCATTCCAACCATTTCCATGAAACCAACGTACGTGGAATATTTGATATTTTTGGTCTTCTGTAATGCCCCTTTCAATTATTAATATAACTTTTTTTTAATTAAATTATGTGAATTAAAAATAAAAATAAAAATTAATTAATTTTTTTTAATTTTTTAAAAATTACCTATTTAATATTTTTCTCTTTTTTTATAATACGTTAAATATAGGTATTTTTTTAAAAATATATAATAAATACTATCTTATATATCATAAATAATTTTATATTTTAAATTAGGATAAAAGATCATATATTTAGGACCGGAAGGAGTACTAATTAATGTGCCGGCCTAACATTATTTCAACACTTTGCTCTATCTTTAATTTATTTACCTTTTTACAGTCTTTTTTACTATTTATAAATTTTTTTTGCATAAAAATTGAGAAATATAACTTTCTGTTATGAGAATAAGCAATATGAAAATATAAGAAAACTATAAAATAGACAAGAGGCCAACGGCATGCTGCATCAATACCCTTGGTGGTCTTAAAATTCTTCCCTCACTAAGGGCATTAATTCAAATATTTGGTTTGGGACGATTTTGGACAAAATATTGGAGCTTGATCAATTTTTCAATGAGGTCAATTTTGTTTAATTATTTTGTCAGTTTGGATCAATTACAATTGGTTTGAATCTGAATGAATTTTTTTTTATATTGGTCACTTTTTTTTTAATGTTTATATTTTTACAAGTGTGTGAAGTGTTAACCCAGGTGCGGTGTGGTTGTGGGATACTGCGAAGATATTTTAGAAAGGACAGAGATGAGAGTGTATGAGAAGAATGGCATGCAGTCAGCACAAAACGACGACGGTGGGGCACTGGGTAATTAATGTGCCTCTTTTTGATCGCCTCAAGGGCCACCATTCTTTTTTGTCTGGTCCTTTTCTTCACAATGAGCTGTAAAAATCTCTTCTTGAATCTCTATTCTAGCTAGATGTTGTTTTTCTAAATTTTATCAAATAATCAAATATTTAGTTTTTAGAAATATTTGTTTTAATGTGATACTTTAATTAATAAGATTGATTGGAGTGATTTGTATAATCTAAATACATGAATAAGATTAATATGTGTGTGCGTAAAGTGAAATTAGAAGCTCACGGTATCTTACAATTAATATTAGGAGTGTTCACGGATCGGGACAGGCTAGACATCACTTTGGTTCAGTGTCCGGCCCGGAACATCCCTGGCCAAGCAAATTAGCCCGCGGCCCATCCCGGCCTAATATGGCCCGATTCTTCACCAGGTCGGGTTTGTCCCGATATAAAAAATAAATATTAAAAAATAAGCTAATTTAATTTTTTAATAAAAATATAATTAGTTTCATTTAAAATATATTTTTATAAGAAATAATATTGGGTTAAAAAGTAGTATTTATCAAAATTATAAATACTTAATAATTATATATTATTTATTTTATATAATATTAAGTTAAGAAATAAAATAAAAAATTAAAATAATAAAATATATCTATTATAATTACAAAATTAATTTATTATATGAGATATATGAAAAAAAATTATATAAAATTATTTAATATTTTTAACAAATAAAGGATTCTTACCTTTTTATGTGGGACCAGACTCACTCAGGCCTATTATTATTATTATTATTATTATTATTATTATTATTTAAATGTTAACTTAGGTCCAGCCCGGACCCACTACAAAAAAATGTCAATTTAGTTACAAATTTTAGAGATGGATTAAAATCTGTCACTATTAGAGACGAAAATAGAGATGGATAACAAATTTTTTTAACAAAATAACTTTCTTTCATATTAAAAATAATGGAAAAGTATTAGAGACGGAATTTGATACAGGTATATATTATTTCTAATAAAATCCGTCTCTAAATCCATATCTAATAATATAATAGAGACAGACTTAGTAACAACTAATTTTTCATCGCTAAAATAAAAAAGTCCGTCTCTATATCCGTCTCTAAAAATATCCTATTATTTCTTGAAAATTTTTTAACATTTAGAGATGAATTTTGTGACGGATGTTTTTAATTTACTGTGATGGATAAAAAATTGTCACTAAACATATCTCTAATTTTTTTTAGATGGATTTAAATACGTATTTTTAGTGAATGCAACAATAAATGTCTTGCCCTAAATTTATCTCTAATATCTATTTAGAGATGAACTTAGAGACATATTTGTAATGAACGCAGCAACGGGTGCCTTGTCTGTCTCTAAATTAGTCTCTAATTCACATTTAGAGACAGATTTAGATACAGATTTTTTTTTAAATTACTTCAATTTTATATAGTATTATTTTTTAATATTGTAATATGTTAATTTAAATTTTGAGAGATATTTTCAAATTTTGGGCATTTTTTAAATATTATAGTATGTTAAATGAACCAAACTCATGAGTTAACTAATTTAAGTTAAGTGAATTGTATTTCTAATCATATTAAAAGAAATTTCAAAAAGTGACCTTAAACTAAACCACCAGAATCTTAAAACCTAATGTTTCTTTTATTTTTTTAGGAGCATGCTTGGTAGTTGATGGAAGAAGATCGAGAAATTGAGAATATAGGATGCGAATGAAAAATAAGAAATGAAGGAGAGAGGAGATATATTGAGAACTTTAAGATTAGAAATAGTAAAATGAAATTAAAGGAAGCGTTGAAGTTTTAAGAAATTTTAGACTAAAAGAGAACGTAAGCAATTTTATCATAGATGACATTTAATTGTCCTAGTAATTAACAAATATCTAGAATCAATTAATATTAAACAATATTTTTTATTTAATTAGTAATCCATATGTTGATAAATTTTTTATATTGGATATGTTTGTAGAATTGATTTCAAAAAAAAGTTTATCTTTAATAATATCATTTGGTTTAAAATATCTAAGTAGATTATCTTAATTTTATTAATTTATTTTACTTTGAATTAATAAGTTAATTTTTAATTCTATTTCATGATAATAATTTTAAAAAATTGTGACAACAATAAATTTTTTATAAACTTATTAATCATTAATTCTTTCTAAATTAACCTTCTTTTGAGAATTTACATCTACATTTTAAAAGTAAAGTTAAAAGTAATAATGATACTAAAATCAAAATCAAATAAAATTTCAATCCTTTTTCATTAGGAATCCATAATTAAATTTATGGTGTAAATAATAAAAAGATATGTTCCTTTCTAAATTTAAAATGGATATATATAATACTTAACCAAGACTTTGGGTTAGATCATGGACTGACATAAAACTCGATCATATCTGGTTCCCTCCCATCTCTAATATATATTAAGCATATATATAATATAATTTATTAAATAATATAAAATACGATATATATATATTATATTATATGACTATGCAAAAAATAACATAATAAAATATTAAAACATATGGATCATAAACATAATATATATAATTATTTTTATTTACAAATAAAAATTAAATTTAAAAGTCAGCTAGGAAAATAATTTTTTTCTTTCCAAAGAAAAATAAACATATTTATAGGAAAATTATTTAAGTTCTAAAAAAAATAATATAAATATTCATATAAATATAAATATATATATAAATAAAATATTTTATGATATTAATAATTGAATATAAAACATATGTGCATTTTTAAATAATATATTGACTTATAAATATATATGTTTATATTATTGTGTAGATAAATAATATATATTTAATATTACATATAGAGACTACAGAAACATTTCAGTTCAACTGGCAACATGATGACTACAAAGGTATGGGAAGCAAGAGGTCATGACTTCGAATCTGGGTGAGATACATTGCTAGGGGGTGAAGTGACTAATGATTATATTCTATTTTATTATTTTATTTGATTATTTTTAACAATTTTGGTAACAAATTTTGATTGAGATTAGTGATGAATTTGTTTTATTTAGAGATGGAATAAATCCGTCTCTAAATAGAGACGGATGAGTTAATCCCTCTCTAATTATTTAGAGACGCCACTTTTAGAGACGACTTAAATGTTGTCTCTAAATCCGTCTCTAATAAATTAGAGACGGATTTTGAGTTATTTAGTGACAGATTTTGGCCATATCTAAATATCTCTTTTTTTGTAGTGACCTTTCATAACCCTGGATCAAAAAGGGAAAAGCAAAGGTCGTACATTACAGTTTAGTTTTAGTTAAAAAAAAATACAGTTTAGCTACCCATAGTCTAAAATCAATTTGCTTTTAAATCTAGAAATTTAACCAACAATTTCCTAGCACAATTAGTAGATAATTAGGTTTCTTAAATATATTATTTTGGATTTAATTTCTAATTGTATATATAAAAAAAAATATGATCTTATTAGAAAAGACAAAATATATTTTAATAATCTCTACGTCTCAAAATGATTGGTCATTAGCTGTCCATTTATATCCCTAATTACTAATATCACAATAATGGCTGCTACCTTCCTATGCCCTAAAATCAAACAACTTCGTCCTTCTGATGCCGATCTAACAAGGTAGAACATATATAACCTATAAATTAATGAATCAATAACCAAAGAGCTTGCTCGCTACCCAATAGGGAAGAAAATAATATCGATTTCATTAACACTAAACCCAGGTTTCAATTTGGTAGAGGGATGAACAAAATGCTCTTAGCAAATGAATAGTAATCAAATCACTAAGAAAAGCATATACAAGATATTCGCCGAAAATAAGATCAGATCTTGAAGCTAAATCTTGATGCCCCCTGCAAAATCACGTGGATGAAAGGGCATCTATTATTTATTTTATATAATATTAAGTTAAGAAATAAAATTAAAATTTGAAATAAAATAAAAAATTTGAATAATAAGATGTATCTATTATAATTATAAAATTAATTTATTACATGAGGTATATGGAGAAAAAATAATTGTATAAAATTATTTAATATTTTAATAAATAAAGAAAAATAAAAAAAATTAAAATATATATATATACCAGACTGGGTCAGCACGGACTTGTGACTTGCCTGAGAACTGGCCCAACCCGATCCGACCTAAAATGGCTAGGTTGCAATGGGCCATCCAGATCCATTGAACAGCCCTATTTGAAATAGACATTAAAAAAGAAAAAAAAATTGAACTTCCCCATACTTGATGGTAAAGTTCAACATTGAATCAAGTAGGGGGGCCGGGGGTCCACCCCAATCCTGCCACGGGCTGGTTATTTTACATATGAAAAAATATACTTTCTCAATTATGTGGTGACATATTTATGTAGTTTTTATCATTCTAATACTAGGAAGTAAAAGCTAAATTTCTACAATCTTACTGCACTTATACAGTTATACAATAATACAGAAAAAAGTGAATAAGACAATAAAAAAGGTGCAAATGTATATCTGTATAAATATATAACTGCATGATATTTATGAAGCATATTTTATCATTCATAATTTTAAAATTAAAAAAAAATAATTATTTCCTGCAAAGGCAGGAGGGGGTGGCCGGCCGGAGAGACCCCATCCTGAGGGTGTAGCAAATGAAAGAAGGATAACGTCGTTAAAGTGAGTAGACGACAAGCCATGCACAATTTGGCGGAATATATTGACTTGACCACCCCCCACCATGGCGGTGGCCATGTAGGCCGTCATGGCCATTGTCTTGGACCTCAACTTGGCCAATGATCAATCGGTTTAATTGTTTATGCTGTGAGTGGAATTAATGATCATACAATTAAAAGTAAATTTATAGTATAAATGGCATGTGCACTTGCTGAAATGCTAGCTTACCATCTACAAAAAGAAATTTTGATGAAAATATTAGTGATGAGATGGTACTTTTTTTTCTATCTGAATATTTTCTATACATAATATTAGATTAATCTATTTCTTCTATGAAAAGGCAATTTAGACGATTTTTAGAATATGAAAATATTTTTTATTTGAATCCAAAAAATTTAAACTTTAGATGAGGATGTATGGAAAAATATTAACTAAACAAATTCACATTTCAATAAAATCATTAGTTAAACTACATCAAGAGATTCAATCCTTTTTCTAAATGCATACTTTGCTTATAAAATTATTGCACAAATAAATTTTTAATATTAAAATTATTTTTAATATATTTTTATTTTATTCAATACAGAATAGAAAATAAAAATAATTTTTAACTACCACTTTTTTTTTTAAAAAAATAATTTTATCATTTGAAAAAAATAAAATTATTAAATTTAAATCTAGACCATTCAAATTAAGTTTGGAAAAAAATTATTTTATATTATTTTTTAATTAAAAGTTACCATGTGAATTTTTTCTTTAACACATTGTAGATTTAGTGATTAATCATATACTAAAAAATATTAACTTCTTAAACTTAAAAAATTTATAATGTCTACATGTAAAATTTTAATTGGAGAGCAACATAAAAAACATATTAGAAAAATATATCAATTTTCTCCATTAAATTTTAATATGTATGGGACTTGGATCCCCCTTGTAGTGCTAGATTTTGCCATTTCATTTTTCATGAACAAAACAAGAGCTGACTTATTTCTTTTGTTATTTTATGGACGTGGCTAGCTCTTGTTGAATCGTAAACATGCATGAGAATGGATTATTATCTTAAGATATTGACAAAGCATGCTTTTGCCGATATGGCAGGAGACATTTTTCCATATTTAATATGATAGCGAAGTGTGCACAAAACGACGCCGGTGAGGGCTGTGTAGTTGTCTTCTTTCTCAAGAAATTAAGACTCACCAGTGCCACGAATCGATCTTTTGGAAAGTAAAGGTTTAGGGGGCTACTGGATAGGCCTCCTTTTGGTGGCCTCAAGCTCGAGGGCCACTTTCTTCCTTTTTGGTCTGTGGTGCCTTTTCTTCATTAATTATTAAGTTTCAACACAATAATTGATCAGAAAACAAGACCAAAAAAAAAAAACAAACAAAGAAAATCAACACAATGAGTTGAACAATGCAATATGATGAATAGAGCGCAGGGCCAAATGAAAGAAGGATGTAAAGTGTGTGTGGGTAAAGTGTGAGGGCAAACCATGCGCATTCCCCTCAAAAGGAAACGTAACCTGGACCAGTTAATTATATACATACATATATAAATATGATTTATTTGTTATTAAGAAAATTCCTTGAAAGCCATTCATTGGGAGGTAATGAAGTGCAGGAAATAAAAGTATAGAATACTAACCGTATATTTGGGTTTTTTTTTTGGAGTAATGGAAGGGAATATAATGACTATATGAGAGTTGAAACATTGCTTGAAAGAATTTTTTTTTAGGAAGAAGTGGAATGATAAGGGGATAGCCTGAGTTCTATGCCCAATTTTTCTTATTCCTCCCAAATAGGAGCTAAGGATGAAATAATTAAGAATAAATATTTTAATTATAAAATTACCCTCTTATAATTTTTAACCTTTCCCGCGTCAAAGCAACTCCTGTCATACGACACATTTTCTAAGCTCATTTGCGTGGTCTTGATCGCATTAATGCCCTATCGCTGCATCGTCAATAGCGTTCTGCGACTTTTCTGCTCCGTTAATTATTTTATGATACCACAATCAAAAGGTCTTGGTTCACACTTTCTAACTTGTTATTCAAAAAACATGACTATTAAATATTTTTTTTTATTTTTTCCTTATCTAATTTTAATATAAAAGAGATAACAAATTTTAAATATAATATATTAAATAGAAATATTATTAAAAAATAATATATTTTTTAATAGATTTAACAAATAAAATTATCTTTCTTGATTTCTATATAATTAGTTAAATATGATTTATATTTTGAATAGGAGGGAGTAACAATTATAGAAAAAATCTTTTTTATCACATAAAAAAGAAATATGTAATGTTTATTCTATATTTATGATTAATGTCTTTATTATTATTATTATTGGAAGATATTTCTATAAAAAAAATAAAAACAATAAGATTATTTTTTGGGAAAAAACACTACAAATTTATTCACATTTTTTTTTATCTAAATTTGCTCATATGGTAATATTAAAAAAATATTATAACCTATTTAATTCCATCTACTCTGCAATAACTTCTAAATAATGATTCTAAATAATGACTTTTTTTTTTAAACCAAACATTTCCAAGCAATGGTTTAATGAGACTATTCATTTTTCTCATAACAATAGAATACTTCATTTTGTTTCATTCAATTCCATCCTAAACTTTCAATATTTGCAATATATTATCATTATATTTATTTAATAATACTTTTTTTTCTTTTATTCAACGGTAAAGAATTAAATTTATCTATAACATTATCTTTTATCAATTTATTTTGTTGAGATTTCTTTTCAATTTATGTACAACGATACCTAAATATAACATGGCAGTTTGAACAAGGTTGTCCCGGCTCCCATGGGCCACCTTGTAATTTTAAAGATTTTTGGGCTGCCATCAGGCTGAAACCCAACAACGTTCTACTTGGCCCACTACTCATACAATCAGATCAATTTTCTTTGTTATTTTTTAAATGCAATGGCCTGCTTTGATTCATCACTTGTTGATTTATTTCAAAAATAGAATCTACTATCGAAAAAACATAGAATCTATTATAAGCAAGTCTGCGAAAACAACTTACTGGATACTTGAATAATAATATAATAAAACCGTATCCATATTTGTTAGGAATTACAATCCTTTCATCAAAATCAATAATATATGAAACTAACAAGATTATGATATAATTGGTAATTCAAAACATGGTGTCTTAAGTTTGATTTCTGGTTGTGTGTATAAAAAATACCTTATTAGAAGAGACAAAATTTATTTTGATATTCTCAATGCTTTGGTTGGGGATACCTTTAGTGCTTAAAAAGATCAATAATATGTAAAAGAATTTAAAATATCATTAATTATTCAATCACTCCCTAATACCCAAAAGAAAATTCTTAAAAAAAAAAAACACTAAAGGAAGCTTATACGAAGAAATGTAAACAGGAAAAAAATATTCATTATAGTGTCCCAAGATTTTCCAAAATAAAACTAATAAAGAGGGGGATGTATTTATACGCCCATAGAGCCAACTGGATCGTACTTATCAGATGTTTCAAAAATTCACTGATTAGTTCTATAATTGACCTCACGATCAATCCACTTTCAAACTTGAAAATAAAAAGCTGGAAAATTAGGTTTTGCAGACTTCTATTGCCTGGTCCTTCACAAAACCATTAATTCTGCTCAATTTCCATGTTGCTCCCAACGTTGGTTGGATGACCAACTTCTTTGATGAAATTTGAAGACTTGCAATTTTAAGGATTCTTTTCATATGTCAGTGTAACATTTGTATTACGTCTATCTTTTGTATAATATATTATCATAGTTTCGCTTTTCATATTACCTTCAACTGAGATTAATTAAACCAAGAACAGCGTTATTTTTGTAATACAATTGTTACATTTCATAATTAATATAGCCTTATACTCATATTAGTCCAATTGAGTGATAAAATATTAAATATCTTTTAAGCAAAATATCAAATGCAAGCTTTGTAGGGTGGAAAAAAATTCGTTGGAGAGCTTCTTTCTAATTGAAATACAAGCTGATTCAAATCCAAATCAATTAGTAATACTGAATATTGGATTATTTGTCTCCAATTAACACACACAGTCTTATCCATAAATTAAGGAGTAAATTATGCATACTTTCTATGAGTTTTGTTAAAACAAAATTATAATTTTTTTTGCTTTTAAATCTTATCAACTCATTTCTCATACTTTGTATATATAGTGTATGAAAAGGCAAATATAATTTGAAGCAAAAATTAAATTATAGACTGTTACATTTTTTTATTGGTCCAAAAAAGTGTTTTACAGTTTTTGGAAAATAAATCTATCATTTATTTTAAAAGAGTTTTATATATTTCAAAAATAAAGAGAATGCACCAAGATTTATGCAATAAAATCACTGCATCAAAATTGAATCGATCTAGAACTAATAAAAACTAATGAAGTAATGTTAGAACTCGTGTGAAATTTTATAGAACTAGCCAAAAAATGAACCAATCAAGAATTGGCCAAATCGGTAAAATCAAGAGAAACCAACCGGTTATTGGTTTGATTAGTTCGAATTATTTTTAACATTTTTTTTAATTTTCAGTATAAAATAGCATGATTTTTAATATAAAAATATCATTAGTTTTTGGATAATTTTTTTATATTATAATATCATATAAGCATTATTCTAATATATAATTATGAATAATTATAAATTTGCTTAATAAATAAGATAATGAAAGATTATTAGTTGACTATTTTAAATTTAATACTCTTTCTAGTCCTTTTTTTTGGATGAGCACCTAAAATCCTCTTAGTTATAGTCAAAAACTAATTCCTTCAAAACATATAAATTATTAAAATGGTTTTTATATTTTTCAACAAAACGTTTTTTATACACTTAGCCAAGCATCAGACCCTTTAACAACATATTTAAGAGATTCAATTATATATCTGTTATTGTGTCAAGACCTTGTTGGTTCTCTCAAGTCACTTTTACTATGCATGATATAGCCACGTCATGTGATTAATTTGTTAGTAATAGATATTATACTCTGTATCTTTCCATTGTATCTTGATGGGATCACGGGAGCTTATGTATTATACTTGATGTGTCATGCTCTGTATATTATATATATGTCCACCGACAACAGAAAGATGAATGAGATAAAAATTATTTTCCCCTAAATTTCTTTATGAAAAGTCTTGGTATAGCATGAACCAAAAACAAACCAAAAGAAAAAAATAATGCATCCCAGGTTTTGCGACAAGAGGTTTAAGGAAAATATGAAGAATAATAATAATATTATGATTGATATATGTAGCACGTATCTAATAGACGCATCATGTGCGCACTCCATTGCCTGTGATGCTCTCGCAAATATATTACAATGGTACAAGAAATCAAGGGGATCGGAAAAACAAAATAATAAAAGGGATTGATAAAATGAAATCGGAAGAAGATATATGGACTTAATTTAATTATTCCAAGAGGAGAAGATCGAAGAATAAAACTAACAAAAGCTGAGATTTCATTTTCATGGAGGCATTGTGCAGCAAACAACACAATGAACAGTGAAAGTGGAATCAGCTCTCAGCTTCAATCATCTGAAGTGGGCTTATCGGCTTCCTTCTTTTCTTCCCACACATTTAATCGATTCTTTGCCTTTTCAACCTGCAAAAGTTCACTCCTTAAATTTAATCTCTCCCATGTGTGTTCATTAGATAAAGTTTTAATTATCTTTCTATATACTTATCAATAAAATGTTATTTATTCATCGCACCTGCACTTTTTTGTATATTTAGACTGTGGGCCTCATATTCGTATGGAGTCTGAGATGAGTCACGCTTCATGATTTATTTATGTATCTTGCATCTTCTTATAACTTTTATATGGATAATTGATATATTATATTGATTCTTATAAAGTAGTCCATAAAAATTGATTCTTATACTGTGTTGCCTAAGCAGTCGTCATGATGCAACATAATTGATTTCAATAAAATAAATAATTTTTTATTCATAACATAATCTTTAGAGCTTTTTAGGCTTTCCGAACGATAACTCAAAAAGAAAAGCCTTTTTGTTTGTTTTTAAACGAAAATATTATTTATCAAAACAAGAATCAAACAGGCCGACGTTAATTTGCTTGTTTTGTTCCAATAGGAGAAACCCTTGCGTCTTCTAGACTCACCATCACTAGATACTTTGTATTTTATTATCATATCTAATATACTTTGTTTTCATCGAAAAACCATGGGTATAATTTAATTTATTCACTAAAATTTGATGGGCAAATTAAATCTCACTAAAAATCATAGTTGTTTATTGTTAATTAATGGTGGATTAACTTACCTCTTTTATCCAGTCAGTTCGGCAAGTGACCCACAGTAGGATGAGAGTCTGGATGAACGTGCCCCCGATCATTCCTGACCATATTCCCTAAAACCCACAAAACAAATCATTTTTGCATTAATATATCTTTCTATGCTGTGAATTGAAACATACTTCCTTCATCCTAAATACTATATGAATTCTTTTAAAAGTAATATCTAATTCAAAATATAAGATATTTTCTTAGGTTATTTTATGCATTAATTATTTTTTTATTCATGCTCATAATCTATAATTAAAAGATGAGAAATAAATGTTATGAAAAATATAAAAAAATAATATAATTAATAAAAAAAATAATGAAAAAATATTGAAATCTCTTAACAAATTTAATAATTCAATTTATTTTTTTAAATGTGTGAAAAAGTTAAAAATGCCTTATATTTAGAATGTAAATAAATATATTAAGTATAATTCTCTTTTAAGTGTCTTAAACTTATAAAGACTTTAACATACATACACACATAAATATATATATAATATAATATAATACATGAATTTATTATACTGACGTTAATAATGAATGAATTTTACCTTAGCTCCGAGGTCAAACTTGAAACCGAGAAGCACACCCAAAGGGATTCCAATGATATAATAGCATCCGACATTGACGTACGCGACAAAAGCTTGCCATCCACAACCAACAGCCACTCCTTTAAATTCACAAAACTCCAATGTTATCAGCTAGTCCAAATATACCATCCCTTGACTGTTACTACTATATATTCCTATAACTAAATCATTCCCTTTTCTTTTGACAATAAATTCCTCCTCTTAGGAATGACGATTTTTCAGCAGAAATGGATCTCATCATTAGTTTTAACTGTACAAAGATATTGAGAGGTGTAAGTTTACAACAGCTAGCTTGCACAATATTAACTTTTTTGCTTAGAGCATTTGATATTCTAAATCTATCCAATTTCAACTGGATGATTTATTAAGATTTAGATTAATTCGGATTGAACTAGTTAGGACCACAAAAAATGATAAAACTCTACCACTAAGTATTTAACATAACTCCATTTCTAAGACTAGAATTCGAGACTTTTAATTAAACTAGTATAACCTCTAACTAGTTGAACCAAGTGCTTAATGATTGCACAACATTAACTTTAATTTGATCTCTCATGATGAATAGTTACTTCAGGTGATAAATGGACATTGAACAATCCCATTAAGTAGATGTATGTGAAAACAACTTACCAGACAGAACAGGTTGGATGCCATTAAGGATAATTGAGACAGCTAAGAAAGGAGCAAGGTCTGAAACAGCATCAGCAACAGTGGTCCCGCCGGTAAATATGTAGCTGATGACATGTCCGAAGATGAGGACGAGGATGGCGAGGACCAGAGCTATTAGCAGAGAGTTCACTGTTACCACCACAACTGAAAACGCTGCTGATTTTGGATGTCCAGCTCCAAGCTCGTTGCCCACCCTCACACTACATAAATACAGATATATATATACATATATATATATGAACATGTATACATAGTTAATATATATACTAGCAGATATTGATGGAGATATATAGTTTATGCGGGGTCTTAGTTTCTAATACCAGCTCTATAATTATTGCCACAAAGAGTTGCATTTGTGAAGATTTTATTTTTACTATTATTATTTTATATGAATGTTGAAACACAATGAAATGACTCACAAGTTGTCTTATGTATTGTAAAACTGGCGACATAAATGATAGAGATATGAATTTGGAGCAAATAATATGAATGATATATATATATACCTTGCAGCAGCGTTAAATCCTACTGAAATCATGAACACCCAACCAGATATCGTGGTGCTGCATCATCCAAATAACAAAAAATTGATTACATAATCTCCATTATTGGTCTTGTAATCTACATGTTTGAGATAATCTCCATTCTAGCCAAAATTAATTATATAATCTATATGTGGTAAACACGTACTTTATCTTTTGCCAGAAGAACACGCGTAAGTTTTGAAATGTTAAAACGCCAACCCAAAATTAATAACACTTTAGCAACATTTAGAAGTCGTTGCAGCTCCTGTTAAAACGTTTTGGCAATGTTTTAACAGTTTCTGACTTGAATGTGGTTTTGCGTTGACAAACTCGAACCCAAACACAGCACTGTGTTACATAGGTTCAACAAAACAAAAGCGACGTCTCCAGGTGAAAATTTTCGAAGTACCAACAAAACATTACACGACAACTTCCATGCATAAAAGTGAATCATCATTTCACTTTTCTTTCTTTTTGTTCTTTGAGTATTTGGTTCTGTTTGTGCCTTCCAGACATTCTGCACAACATTGAGTACAGTTTGTTGGGAAATTCTTGTTAGATGGATAACTAGGAGAGCAACCCTACACAGGTTTGCCATCAAATTAGTAAAAGATATCTTTTCAGTAGCATTATACAAGGTAGAGGTGGGAATTCGGACTGGCCCGGCCTAATATAGGTTGGGCCCAAAAGCCCATTTATAAAATGAGCTATGTTTTTTTAAGCTCAATCTATATTTAACAGATTACGGGCTAACCCGTAGATCCATATATTTTTTAAAATTTTTAGTTTAATTTAATATTTATAAAATAATACAAACTTTTTTTTTCACATACATACTTATTTAAATCAAAAGAATTAAAATTAACTATGTATTGATTATTAGTATTATTATTCATCATCACTATTAAAATCATTAACCAAGAAAAATATTTTAAAAATATAAAAAAAAAATAAAATGGGCTAAACAGGCTGGCCCACAGCCCATGCTGGCCAGCTCATTTTTTGACCAGGCTAAAAAGCGCATTTTTTATAAAAACTTCTAAATTTATAATAGAACTCATTATTTTCTTCGGGCTAAATGGGTCAGTTCATTAGGTTTAGCTTATATTCCCACTAGTAAGAGGTCTTCATTGTTCATGGTGTTTGTTAGATTGTTTGGTTAACTAACTAGTGATCTAATCTGATAGCATGGTATATAATTAGATTCGACGTCTACATATTCAAGTATATTCAATGCATAAGCGAAACAATCATTGTTGGGTTTGACTAACAAACTTCAATTTTACTTTACTTTTCTCAATTTTTCATGTTCTCGTTCAGTCTTTTCTTTTTTTTTTTTTTTCCACGTGGAGTTGGTATCCTATAACTATCATATTTCAATTAAAGAATTTATTAGAACCTAAACTAATTCAAATCAAATCAGATAAAACCTTTTTTGGGTGGCAAGTTTTACCACCAAATTTTCATTCAGTCTTTTAAATTGAATATATTTAAATTTATATAATGTAACGCACACATTTCTTTTTTTTTAAAAAAAAAAATTTAACACCTTTTCACATTTTTTAAAGTTGAAGATTGTAAATTTAGTTTTATTTTGTATAGTTAAAGACAAAATAATATCAATTTTAAAAAATAAAAAAATAGAAAACATTAAATTCAAATCATCTAAATTTAGGATAGAGTCTGTGGACAACTTAAGAGAGGAAAGTGTAAAGTAGCATAGGGAAACCTACTTTATTACACATATATATTATCAAAGACGAATTATGCTTTTTTTACTTTTTGATTAAATTTTTCCGTCATTGAAAATTAAATTAGACCTTGATCAATTTTAGACCTTTAGTCATGATCACTCACTCAAGGAGCCAAGTTCTCTCAACATCTATCTTTCTAAAGCACAGAACTTACAACACTGAAAATTTAGATCTTGTTTAAGAAGCAAAATATAATTATGCCTCTATTAATTAGAACTAAAGGATATTTAGGAAGATTGAGTTACGTAGTTTCTCTTACCAAACGGAGAGAGAATCGAGTGCGATCTCCGCATTTTTCAGTAGCCCAGCAATGAGAACCAGAATCTGATAATACCAAGTCTCCAAGGAAAGCATAACAGCAGAAGCCAAAGACAGCTTGAAGAAATCCCAGAGTCCACTAAAAGCCTCCCACTTAAATCCCGTCCACGTTCTCTCACACCTCTTGCTCACCACTATATACACGAACTGAGCCACCGCCACCACCCACCACGAAAAGCTCAACACCAACGACGCCCCCAGAAGCCCACCACCCAACTTGTACACCACAATCCACGTCACCAACAAGTGTACCACGAACGTCGCCGCCGAGATATACGCGCTCGGATTCACTATGCTCTGAGCTTGAAGGAACTTCTGAATCGGAAAGTTGGCTGCGTAGGCGAAGATTTGAGGGATGAGGCCATCCACGAAGAGTGCTGCTTCGGATGCTATAATGGTGGACTCACCGAGGAGGAGTAATATGGGTTTTGAGAATATGTAGATGACTGTGAGTGGAATACCCGTTGCCATTAGAAGAATCGTTGATCTCTGCATGTATACGCCTAGCATTTCGTACTTGTGTGCTCCGTAGGCTTGACCACATAGTGTCTCCACTGCACTTCCCATCCCAAGCTGGAAATTTTACACAGAAGACAATATTAAAGAAACGTCATGTTCCAACAGTTTTTATTGTTCAATACACTACATATATAGTTTATCAAGTTGATATGTCTGCATGATGTTGAATCAGCAACCTGGAGAAGTATTCTGGTAAGTGCTTTTTATATGGAGAGAGAAGGGGGAGATATATATATATATATATGTATGTATGTATGTATGTATATACCATGACGCCATAAGCGAAAACTTGAATGCCGCTGTTACCGAGATTAGCAGCAGCGAGCTGAAGATTACCGAGGTGGCCGCAGAAGATTTGTGTGGACATTGAAGTGACATTGTTGAGCAAGTAAACCACCACCGCAGGGCCTGCGAGGCGATACAGGGTTTTCATCTCGATCCAGGACGCCGATTGGAGGCGCCGCCAGTAAGAGAGGTCGGTGTTTGTCAGAACGTCTTCCAGCGCCGAACTTACTGGCGGTGGCCCTTCTGGCTCCTTCGGCTCTAGTAGAAGGGGTTGTTCTACTTCGCTCTCTATCGAAGAAGACATTACTAGACAAGATGGATAGATTGATTCTGAAGCTGAGGAGAATTTGTTCCTCTATGATTATGCTAGAGATAGAGGGTATATACCTTGTAACTTTGACGAAGGAAAATTTTGTGTAGATTCTGTACGTGATTAAAGTGATAATAATATAGAAACTAGTATAAGACTGGATATATAGTTATTAGTTACTGTTGGCATACTAACAGAGTTACGGGGGAGCGTAAACTTGGAGAGAAGAGTAGATATAACTGTGAGTTTAATAGAAATGATCACTTTGTCTATATTCATAAGCGATCACTTGGATGAATTTGAAATAACTTATATTCTAAGCGTTGAAGGAAGAGAATTGTAGGTAACAACCTTTTGTATTCAATTTTGTAGCAAGAAATAATGGTAGGGTAGAGTAATAATAATAATTTGTCTTGTTTATGAAGGACTATACTAACTTATAGTTGAGAGGAAGGTGAAGAGGTGTGTGTGTTCAATTTGTATTTGTCGAGTTCGAAAGCTTCTTCTTCAACGTGCCATTATTCATTTTGCATCATTAAGACATGACTTGACCTGTTCTGCTGCTTGATGTACAAGACTTGAACTCTTTCTTCACTTGCCTACTGTTGAGAGGTGGTGCAGCGGATGAAGGAAGAAGAAAGGGGAAGGAGTTTTTTTTTTCTTTCTAAATTTAATGGTATTTTAATACTTTTCTATTTATTTATATTTATTTAAGTGTAAAAATAAATTTATTTTCCATTTACTTAATGTTTGTATTTTATTTACAATCATTTCTTTTACATTTTTTTCATTACATTCCCTAACCCATATAAATGAACCAAACGGAGTGTCAATCTTCCACTTGACTATGATCATATGAGTACATGACCATTGAATCTTGGAATATTTGATATTTGGTTTTCTGTTAATAATAATTGACTTAACATTAATTCAATACTTTGCTTTATCTTTTGTTTTCTTAGTGTCCTTTTTTACTACTATTTTTAACTTTTGCATAAAAATTGAGATATATGGTTTTTTCTCTTTTTAATGAAACTTAACCAATATGAAAATATATGTAAAAAAGGCTATATAAAAGAAAAAAAATTAAAAAAAGAAAAAAGATCAAGTAACTTATCACTAACTTCAAGGTTATAAACACAAGTTATATAATCTCAATTTAATATTTATAGTTCTTCAACCATTAATGACTAAGCTAAATGTTACAAAAGCATAAATAATGGTTTAATATTGTTATATCTTTGTAGGTTACAGAATATTATCCATGAGAAAACTTGTTAAAAGCTATCTATTAGGAGGTTATGAACTGTAACACAATAAAAGTATAGAATACCAAGAATAGAGAAGCTATGGACTATTATGTAATATTTAAAATATATATATATATATATTAGCATTATTTAATGATACTTGTTTGTGTTTTTCTTTCATTCAAGGATTGAAAAAAAAGAAAGAAAGAAAAATTATCTATAGCCTTTACCCTATCTTTCATTTGTTTTTGTGTCCGAAACGGTTCCTCAGAAAAACAGGGGAGCTTGAATATGGTTGGGCCAGCTTGCATGGGCTGCACTGTAATTTTAAATATTTGTGGGCTGCCATCAGGCCGAAGCCCAACAACGTTTTACTTGGCCCACTACTCAACTGATCAGATCAATTTGGTTTTTAATTTTTTTAAAGAATTACAATTACCAGCTTTGATTCATCACTGGGATGATTATTTCAAAATAGAATATATTATAAAAAAACCATAAAGCCATTATAAGCAAGTCTGCGAAAGCAACTTACAGGATATTTCAATACTAACATAATAGCTCCATATATACCCGAATTACAATCCTTTCATCAAAATTAATAATATATAAAAGCAATAAAAAAACTCAATAATACATAAAAGAATTTAAAATATATATCTCATCCTTCAACCACGACCTAACACCCAAAAAGAGAAAACTCTGAAGGCAGTGCTCATACGAAGAAATATGTAAGCTGCAGCAAAATAGTCATTATAGTGTCCCAAAATTCCAAGATAAAACAGACAGAGATATAAGATGTTTCAAAGCAGCCAACAGGATCGTACTTATCAGATGTTTCTAAAATTCACTGACTAATTTACATTTTACCTTTTATTAGGATCAATATATCAACTTTCAACTTGAAAAAGCAGGAAAAGGGTTATAGTTTTGCAAAATTCTATTGCCATGTTAAACGGATCTGAATTCAACATTAATTGGTCCTTCACAGATCCATTTATTCTGTTCAATTTCCATTTTGCTCCCGACGTTGGTCATTATAATGACCAACTTTGGGTAGGCATGAAATCATAGATCATCGACGACTTTCAATTTTAAGGATTCTTTTCAAATGTGAGGGTAACATTTGTATTACTTCTGACTTTTGTATAATATATTATCGTAGGTCGCTATTCATATCACTTCCAACTAGAATAAACCTTATATATACTACCTCCAATTGAATTAAGCTATAAGAGACTTAATGCCTCTTAAACAATTTCTCAAGTTTAAGTTTTGTTGGTAGAGAAAATAAAGTTAGAAGAGAGTTTAATTTCTCTCAATTGAATCCCGATCCTATTTTGATCCAAATTAATTAGTCCATAATACCGAATACTAGCTAAATAATGTGTCTTTAGTTAATATAGAGTATTATCCTCAAGTTAAGGAGTAAATTTTATTTTTGAAAAAATACAATTTTTGTTTTTAAATATTATCAACACATTTTTTATACTTTGTATAATGTATAAAAGGATAAATATAATTTGAAGTAAAATGCAAATTATAGGTTTTTAAATTTTGTTGGTCCAAAAAAAGTGTTTTGCATTTTGTTGAAATTATATAAATGTCTCTTTTATTTTAAAAGATTTTTTATATATTCTAAAAGTAAAGAAAACGATGATTTATGTAAAGAAATCATTGTTATCAGAACTTAACTGAACAGTACAAGAACTGGTAAAATCTAATGAAGTAATGTTAGAATTGGTCAAGAGTTTTATAAAAATAGACAAAAAGAGAACCAATCAAAAACCGAATAAATTGGCCAAAAATTGATAAAAGCTAGGAAAAAGGTTAGTTATTGGTTGGATCAATCTAAATTATTTTTTTTAAAAAATAAAATAGCACAATTTTTAGGTATTTAGATATCTTACAATGCCCATCTCCCTCAATTGTTCAAATGCAGTATATTGAAAAAAGATAAATTTATTATACATAAAATAAAAATATAAAAATAGTATAAATATTTTAACTTTTACACTTTACTTGAGTAATTGAGAAAGATGGGTATTGCAGGGGATCCAAATCCCATTTTTAGTACAAAATATCATTAGTTTTTCAATACATTTTTCTATGTCATAATATTATATAAGTATTTACATAATTATTAATAATTATAAATTTATTTAACAAGTAAGATGATAATAGATTATTAGTTGACTATTTTTAATTTAATATGTGGTTATGAGTGAATAAGGTTATTTAGATTTAAATATAAAGTTCCAAAACTTATTAGTAGTTTATTTTATTATATAAATAATTTCACATATAAAATTAAAAAATATTACAACCAAAACAATCACAATTTAACTACGACTAAACCAATAAATATTTAACCAGTAGTTTGATTGGTCTAATGACTAATCTTATTTTCAAAACATTGAAAAAAATTCAAAATTATATTTGTTTAATTTATTTTAAATTAACAACATACCCCTTATCAGTTTTTCTTGTCAAAATACATGTTCTTAATAGGGTTATAAAATAATAATATTTTTCATATTTCATGCCTTAATATTTGTAATTTTGCTTTTCAAAATTTCAAATGTTTAAAAATTATATGTGGGCAGAGTTTGAAAAGTAAACCGCACACATGATTTATTTATAATCTAGATATATTTTATATTAATGTTGATGTGCTTGACCTTGATTCTTTGTGGGTCAAATTTCATACATGAATTATAAGATCCCAATAAAATTGTAATTTCATATATATATATATATATATATTAAAACTAATTAACTTAATTAGCCTTTTCGGAACACATCGAGGATTGACCTTTATTCCTTATACAAGCATGTGACCACATTTTTCTTTTGCTGATTTCCTTTTGATTTACCATCCTATTGGCTCGATTAATTGATTGTACGAACCTAGATTGGAGAATTATCCTGTTGAGAAAATAATTGTTTTCCAGCAGATTTTCAATATAGTCGTAAGAGAAAGATTAATACAAAGTGTGTGATTTAAATAAAACTCATTCTTCAAGAATTTTGTTTTAATCTTTTTAATCGCTATACATGACATTGTCATATAACCTTGTCACTTGAAAAGATCTAAATTTAATTTACTGTAAATATCCTTGATTCATATCATACCCAAAAAAAAATGCACTTTGCAGAGACTTGTTCTGGTACTGTCATTTGTAGTTATCACAAACTTGATGTGGGTTGGAAGTAACATAAACTCAGAAGAAAAAGAAACAAAGGCTAAAGGACAATGACTATATATCTACCTTGACCTTCTATTACCTGAAAAAAATTAATTAATTATGCGAAGTAATATATTGGCAAGATCGATCTAAGTAACAAACTTCAAAGAAGAAAAAATTGAAAGGAATAACATTAATTGGTGCATATATAATTTCAGGAAATTAAAGGTGCATTTGCGTCATGAACATTGTCAGAAATGGGACATATGTATAGCATGCCGTAGACGAAACCCTTTATGATTTGCTGTGATCATTCTCTCGAGAAAAATTAATTAATATAGCATATAATACTAATACCGATTAAGTGATTATAAATAAAAGCCATTGAATCATACCTACGTAATCTGGGTAGATTTTATTTTTTATCTTGATTTTTACACACGAGGATATATTATATAATATACTATTTCACATCTTTTCAAGCTTCAGTATTCACATACATAAATTTACACAATCAAAACATTATTTCAAACCTACTGACTCCAAACTACAAGATCAAACCCAGAAAAAAAAAACAAATTGTTCTATTTTTTGTTTTACAGTAAATAACCTCGATCGCTAGTTCCTATATATAGCTAACCTTAATCTCAGTTAATTACTTCAGGAATACTCTCTAACACAGGACTCCACGACCTATGATCAACACCAGTACGATGATGCTCTCTGGCCTTCATTAATCGAACCAGCACTTGTTCTGCAGAAATCTTTTGTCTTTGCTGCTTCATCTGTTTCTGCTTCTCTATTTCCTCCAATAAAACTTGAAGTTCCTTCCTCCTAATCTTTATCTTAATCTTCCCATTAGAATGTTGATCATCAGAATCAGAAGAAGAAGCACCACTTAAATCTCCAACAAGAAGCTTGTCCCTATTCAACTTCAATTCATCAAACACCTTCTTTGAGCTCCTCTTCCTATTGTTCTTCTTCGGCGTCGTCAAAGAACTCCAATCCTCGCCACCCCACTCCACCGATGACGACGTCGTTCCGCAGCAGTTTCCCATATTAATATGGATATATATGTATGTAGATGAAGAAAGCTAGGTCGCTTAAAATTGAGAGGAATTAATGATCGATATAAGTGAATAATAATGTTGATCTGTATGTATAGAAGAAGATAAGTGGGGTTATTTGTGTAGATAAGTATGAAAAAGCTTGAAAATGAAGACGGAATGAGATAAGAGATATTGTGGGGTGGGGAGTATGGAGATTAAAATTTATATATAGGGGTCAATTAACCTTTTTGTTTGGTTCTACTCTTACGTGGATGCTCTATGGATGGGTTTTATTGACCAAAGTTTTTAAAATTCTCTATGCCGTATTAGACTCGGTTGAGACTGACATTCACACACACAGGGAGAGGGGAGAGAGAGAGTAAGAACCTTTTTTAATATATTTTTAGAACAGTTTTATAAAAATATTTTACAATAATTTTGAAAATTAAAAATTAAAAATCTGTCTGAATTTTATGTTTCGAAAACATTTAAAAAAAAATTCCACGTGAATGAAATGGAGGACATTCTATCCGAAAAAGGAAAAGAAAGAAAGAAAGAAATGGATGCCACATGAACATGAGCTGGAGGGATGGAAAAGAATGAAAGATAGAGAAAATTATAAATATGTCCTTATTTCCTTTTTTTTCCTTTTTCGATAAATCTATATCCTTATTTGTTATATATGTATGTCAATAATATCATTAAATATATTTTACATTAAATCCATTTTATTAGGTTGATTTACTAGAACATCCTATACATTGCACAAGGTGCATTGCTAGTAACTTTTAAAATTAAAAAAAAATTACATGAATCTCTCCTAAACGTTAACGTCTTCAAATTTCAAAATTTACATGAACTTGTTCTTACTTGTTAAAAAATACATTATACAAGATCTCTTAAATTGTATTAAAATCTTTTATGAGATTGCTAAAATTACATAAGCATTCCTTCTATTTTTTAAAGAGGCTTATCTATTTTATATATATATATATATATATAATTTATAACAAAATGAACATGGGATTTGTTCATTATATATACATATATATTTTCTGGTCAAAAAATTATATACATACATTCAGACATATATATATATATATATTTATATATATGACGTGTGAAAAAGGAGGGAGAATGGGCATCTTTTGCGGTGAACGGATTTTGGTGGAGGAATCCAATAGTGTGTGAACTTGGATATGAGCATGGAATCTTGGACTCTGGAATATTTGCTACTTCGTTTGTCGTTTAATTAAGAGCCTTCTCGTGTCGGCTTTTAACATTAATACATTCCTTATTATTTTATTTTTCCCACTATTTATTTACTTGCTTCATTATAATACCTTGTCAAATAAGTGTCCACTTGTTCATTAATTAATGATATCTAATGTGAAACACTCAAATAATATTAGTACCAAGTTATTAGTTAGTTTGAATTATTTAATATTATTCGATGAATAAACATGACGGATAATAACATGCATTACTAATTAAAACAACAATTAATTCAACTAGCTTGGAGAGCTTTTAGTTAAAATTCAGTGAGATTTTCAAAATCCAGCCGGTCAGTATTATCCAATAAAAGTTGTACACATGCCTTCATATATGTGTGCCTGTGTGTAAAATTATCCCAGTCTTGTTTTCTCTCCAACTGGCACATATATAACGACCTTCTACTTCTAGAGTTTAGGGGCAGCCAGCCGCCACCGAGAAAAATGCATAACTATATATATTATCTATTGTTGTACAATTATGAAGATATTTTTTGAAAGTCTAGTATTAGTACTAGGTATTAACCATGTGTCTATTTAAAAAAAAATACTAGGTATTAATATAAATGATCTCTTTTTACTAATCAATACAAATTAATTAATTATAGATAAATAAGAAAAATTATTTGAAAGAATGATTTTCGTTTTTTTTTATAGAATTAATTGAAAATTTGAAGAGGAGAGTTCAAGTCCGAGTAAGATGTTTTACTTGTCGTAGTACCATTAATTCGTGATGATCATCATATTGAGGTTTAAGAATGATGGCATCAAACCCACAGAAAACCCAGAATACCATGATTCGAAGCCCATGGGACGATAGATAATAGATATTACTACTTTTGATGAAATTAACATAGGAGGATATCTTTAAGATTCAACTATATATATATATATGCTGATCACATTGCTGATGCATGCACATAATAAAATTCAAAACACACACATAAGAAGTTGAATCCATTTGTGATAGATTAATGCCACTTGTATGATGTTGATATATTGATTCTATTAACAAAATCAAATACATATAAGGGAAAATCTCTGTCCTATTCTTTTATAATATACACACACACACAGATAATTAGGAACATCTACTAAGTACCTTGTATAACATGATAATAAAAATAAATAAAGTCATTTTAAACTTTTACTCTAAAAACCTTATAAGAATATAATATTAATTTTTATTTTTTTATCATATTTTTCAATAAAATCTAGCAAATTTTTCATCTGAATAAAATTGAAGGCCCAAACAAACATTTTCCCATTGAAATATCACATATTTTGGCTAATTATTTGAAAAATGATGTATAAAAATTTTCAATTAATAATATTGATAATTGAAAACCTTAAAAATTAAAATCCATATTTAACATTATAGAAATAAATTATCATTTATATTTATGAGTTTTAACTCATCTTTTGTAAAATTATAATATACTATTTTTATATTAAAAATAATTTTATCCAATAATTGAGAAAGTCATTTATATTTCATAAATAAACATATGATAGCCTTAAAAGTTATAAATGATAAGATATTTTTAAAATTAACAAATAAAATTTAATTTTATAATTTTTAATTTTTAATTAATAATATTATGAATTATGCATGGTTTTTCAATATATATTTTTTCCAATTCTCCCGCAGACGTGGCCAAATAAAGACAAGAGCTATAGGTAGGTTGGTAGGTAGAGGCACACGCAATCTCTCAACGTAATGGACAATATTGTTCAGGTATTTTACTTACGAACTAGATTTTTCAAAAACTGTTAGTAAAATAAAAAAAAAATAAGTGCCTTATAATAATTTTATATTGAATATATTATAAGTTGTAATAAATTCAAATAGTTAGATGTTTGGTAATTGATACTATAATAAATTGTTTGCGTATAAGTCAATATTGATATATTAAAATGACTTCAAATGATTACTTATATATATTCTTTTTCATTTTTTCTTGCTATTTGCATTAACATGTCTTCCTGAATTTTGTCAGTGTAGTTTTTAATGTGAAAAAATTATTATATTTTGCATGTTCAATATGAGCGTAGATCAAATTTAATACTTTAATGTTTTCCCCAATGTGTTGCACAGCAAGATTGTTTATAATAATATACATTTGAATATAATAATATTAATCTAAATATTTAGACATAAAAATTAATACTATCCAAACTAAACAGAACCCTATATTATCATGAAAACTACAAAAAAAAAAGAAGGAATCATTCAACAACACCATTGTCAAGTACTAAGCAGTCTAAGTATGGTGATGAAAAATAGTAAATAACATGCTTGTAAGTCCCAATTACTGACAAAATTTCTCCTTTAACCTCACCAAGTGTTGTTTCCAATTATTATCCCTTACAACAGTGGTTTTCTAAGTCCCAATAATTAGTAAAACTAAAATTAATTTCAAATAATGAACCATTAAAAGTTAGTCTGGAAAAACTTACAACAAAAACTCGTCAAAAGACATTGAAAGAAAACTTGAAGGAGTACTTCTTATCATTAGGCAATGAACCATATCATAGAGACCCGTTCAAATGCTATTATCTTCCATTGTCTAATGTCACTTGTACCAACACTAAAAGTAAACTTTAGCACTAAATTTAGATTATCCCCTTACCACATTAAGTAATTGATAGTGTACCAAAAAAAAATCCTATCTTAGTAAGATCAAGTCATTTTTTTACTTTTTATCCTTCACAGTAAATTAAAATATAATATTCTTAAACATAATTATTTTAATTTTTAATTCCTGTAAATAAATTTAATAATTAAATAGATAGATAGTTACTCAGCAACTTAATCTAATAAACTATCAATTAACACATTTGCTGCACTTTCCCGTCATTGCAAAAGTATAATATATTTGTAAACACACTCACTACAACATTTTTGTCCTACGGCAACAATTAATTTTGCAATAGGTATAAAAGTGTTTTTTAAAATATGAACAGGCAACAATTTTCTTAGTGTAATATTAATTTTAACTTTAAAAAATAAATATTAAGTAACACTTGATAACTGTTATCTAAAGTAAATAGGCAATAATTTTTTACCTGTTGTCTTTTATTATTTAAATATGTAACAAATAATACCCATTGCATATAAGTTTTTTATCTAAGCAACGTGAGTAAACTATTGCCTAGTATTAATGGGAATAGTTCACCCAATAGGCAGCAAGTATTATTTGTTGTTCATTTAAACAATATTAGATTACAAGTATAAAACCGTTGCTTATATTACTTTAGACAACAATTTTTAAGCGTTACTTAATATTTGTTCTTTAAAGTTAAAGCTAATAGTTATACTAAGAAAACCGTTGGCTATTTATATCTTAGGTAACACTTTTATACCTGTTGCAAAATTAACTGTTATCATAGGCTGCAATTATTATGGCAAAGTGATAGATGGATTTGTTTTCTTTAATGATATATCAAGTTTGATCTCATTATATTATTTTAAGAAGAAATATTTTCCTCAAGTATTCAATTGTATAATATATATATTTATTAAGTATTACCATAAACTAACAAGTAGAATACTTTAGAGGCATGATTATTGAACATTTAAGCATAAATGAGGTCATGAGTTCAAAACGTGATAGGACCAAAATATAATGTGATGATGGATTATTTTGTATAATGGTCATAAACTAGCAACATTTAAAAAACTATTACCATTAAAATTATAAGCAACAATTAAAAATTGTTGGCAAAGATGCCAACAACTGAAAACTGTTACCAAATTGAGCACACAAAACCGTTCCCTACTATCAAACAATAGGCAACAGTTTTGTCATCCGCGGTTATAAAGTCAGAAAAACTATTGCTTTAAATAATAGGTAAAGTTGACTAACTCTATGCCCAAAAACTGTTGTCTATAGTTATTGGCAACAGTTTTTTGCTCTATGGCTACATTTTTTCATTGTTGTCGTATGCGAAAAATGTTGTAGTGACTCAAAAAGGTATATTTCTATGTATTTATGATACTAAGTTCTCTAATTTTAAAGTATATCTGCTTTACTTCCACATCTCAACCATAAAATAATTTGCTCCACAAATTAAATTTGTTCATCTCCAAACATAACATCTTATCAACTGATTACCATTATGTGAAAAATCCTACGAAGATTGTGTTTGTACAATTATACAAACACAACATAACATTAAAAATATGGAATGAACATTACAAGTAAGCATGATATACTTTATGGCCTCTAGATTAGAGAATCTTGCAGCACAACATAACTTTGCAGTTTTAATTAGGTTGAGGATCTCTGTAGTCTATTATGTCTTTTATAAAAAATTCATCTATGATCCCATTAGTGCCAAAGATTCTATTTCTTATTATTATAAGAAAGCTTCTCTTCTTGTTGATGCTCTAGCAGGAAAACCAATCTTGAACATTGAATTTGTAACTTACCTCTTAGCTGGCTTAGGAAATGAGTATGATCCTATTGTCGTGTCTCTTACTACATGGCTTGGGACTCTTAAACCATAAGATCTTCTTAGTCATTTATTAACTTTTGAAGCTTGATTAAATCTACAAAAATCTATTCCCTCGTCGGCACCAGAAATATCTGCAAATATGACTACAAAAGTTTCGATAAACTTATGTCTTCTTCACCTTCCCCTAGAGGCGGTCATGGATCTAGGTTCTTTTCTGCCAGAGGTCGTGGAGGCCGCTTTTCAAGAGGTGGAAGGCAAGGAAACCATCTATTCTCGCCTATGGGAGCTTGCACTACATGTTAAGTTTGCTCCCGCCCTAGTCACATAACACTTATATGCTATCAACATTTCAATCAAGCTTTTCAACCTCCACCATCTGCTTCAATTGCAATACATTATTCCTCCACTTTCTCATTTCCAAATTCAAAGTGGTATCCAGATTCATGTGCAAGCAATCACATGACCTATGACTTTGCTCATCCAAACATCTCCTCTCATCCTTATCAAGGAGATAATGCTATTAAAATTGGTGATGATACTCCTTTACCCATTCATCATGTTGACTGTGGCAAACTTTTTATTACTAATTGTATTTTCTCTCACCAAAATTTACTTCATTTTCCTCATGTTACCAAAAATTTAATTTTTATTTCCCAATTTCGTTTGGACAGTGATGTTTATTTTGAGTTTTATGCTCATTTTTTCCTTGTGAAGGACCTTCACACTAGGATAATTCTGTTTCATGGCCCAGCAATTAATAACCTCTACATATTTCCTTCAACACCTTTTGCTTTCCTAGGAGAGCAAGCTTCTATTAATCAATGGCATTAGAGACTTAGGCATCCTGCTTTTCATATTGTTCATCAAATTTTATTTGCTCATCAACTTCCCATTTCTCATACTACTAAGTTTACATCTATTTGTCCTGACTATTGTAAGGCCAAGAGCCATAGTTTGCCATATCCCCATTCCCCAAATAGATCTTTAGAGCCTCTTGATTTAATTTTTGTTGATGTTTGGGGACCATCCCCTTATGTTTCTTTACATGGTTGTCAATATTATGTCTCATTTGTTGACAACTTTAATAGATATACCTAGCTATTTACCATGAAAACCAAATCTGAGGTTACTTGTAACACTTTATACTCAAAACTCATATACATAACCAAACATACATAGGATCAGAAAAGGGTAGGCAAGACAAAATTGTGGCACCACAGCCTGGGTATATGGGCCCTTGGTGCTAAGGCATTCTAGACAAAAATGAAAATGAGACAGTGATGCTTGGCGCCACAACCATGGTTATGGCGTCTTGCGCCAATGACAGCAAAATGATAACTTCGTACTCCGACCTCCAATTAACCTAATTCTAAAGCCTACAGATCACTTTACTCTTACTTTAACCAAAGACACCAACCACACCTCAAAACATATCTATATGGAGATTTTGGACACTCAAAATCAAATTGGCCACTTATTGACCAAAACTAAAAACCAAACATCTCTAATTACTACCAATGGACAATTGGCACCCAAAGATCATTCCAACAAGTTACACAAGACACAAAGGACATGTCCAAGAAGGTTTCAACCTGAAAAAACCACCTCTCTGAGTTTTGACCCCTTGAACCCCAATCCAAACTTATGGGCTATATACCCATTTCAAAAACAAGGACCCAAAAACAACACAGAACTCACAATCAAGACATATATACTCAAGGGACTTAGGGTCACCAATTTCAAGTCCAACACAACCAAACATTTGAAATTAAAATATGACATGCCACAAATAGGACATAATTGACAATTATCATGTCACTAGGATAACCATAGGCCTATCAACACACAAAGGGTCATACACAAAGCATAGAAGGTATAAGAAGAGCCATACATTTGTTTGACCCAAAATAATAGAGATGTCAGATACACATAGTATTACACAACAGTACGAGTGAAACTTAACTGAACATAACCAAAACAACAACAAACAAGATGGGGGTAAACCTCAATGCCCACAAATACTCTTAATCCTCCTTTCACAAGCCCTCCTTGATTCTTTCATTACTAATGCTGGATCATTCACTTAAGAATTATTAGCCATAGGGTGAGACATATGTCCCAGTAACTAAGGGATTTACATACAAATAGTATAACCATATAAACATGCTTCCACAACAAAAATCAGATGCAACTCATCATGAATGCATTATGCATGATACGCAGTCACTGAACCCATGAATATACTACTAGAACCATGAGTTAGTTATCATAACAAGGTAATCTTAATCAATGGCCCATTTCCAATGACCCGTGACAACTGATTCTGGGGTCACCACCCAACTCTCCTCTCAATGGACATGACCCAACCAAAAGTCATTGTACCAAAGGTTAGATCATAACTCTCTTTTCCCTGAACCACCCAAATTTATGGCTATTTAGAAAAAGTGCACCCCTAATTCACAGCCACCTGAGTCTCCCAGTCATAGGATGACTATTTAGTGGCAGGAATAACACAAGTTGCACCGCCTGAACATAAAGCCTTTTGTGTTATTTAGTAGATTGATATACCATGTGGTATATAGAGTATCGTTACCCAAACCATGTATCATAACCATGTGAATCATGTGACAATGCCAAATACATGTTAACATATCAACACATGTATCATTTCTATTGTACTAGCATGCCACAAGGTAGTATATAGTAAAGTATAGGATGCATCGTAACCATTAACATGTCAATATCATCATATTTGTATTATTACATATTCATAAATACCAACAACCATTTTCATCATAAAACAGAATAAGGATAGGAAACTCACTAACTGTGTAGCTACACATATCATGAAATGAAAAGGAATGACTATATCCGAGCTATGAGGCAGATCATGGTATGAAAGGGCAAAACATATATATAATGCATGCATATCATGATATGAAAATGACTAAACATATAAAATTAATTAAAAGACATGAAAAGAACACCCCAATTACCTCAATTATCCAACCTACTCTACACCTTGATAAGCCAAAGAGAGCAACCACAACCTATCTAACACTTTCTAAATATAACCAGAAGCCAAAAGATCCCAATTGAGCAACTTAGAACCTATGAATAATCAAATTCTCATTACCATCACAAATTATCAATCCTTAGCATACACAATTACCAACTAAAACACAAATCGAATAGAAATAGAGCTTCCTCAAGCATACCTAAGCATTAAAACACCTAACACAATTCATAGAACTATAATCATATCACCACAAATTTGGATTCTTAATAATATCAATATTTGAGAGTTAGGGTTTAGGAAATATACCACTTAAATACTTAAAATCCTTAACCCAAAGCTTAAACATATCCAATAATACATCAATAAAGCATTTATACACAATTTAATCGGTAGAAAAGTATCTCAATTGAAACCCAAAGCTGTTCCCATGAAAATCCAGTGATTAAATAGAAGTAAAAGGAGAGGAGGAAGAAGTAGATCACTTATCCACAAGATTTGAACCTCCAAACTATTAATGACTCAACCTCTAGGATTCATTAATTTTGATTTCCCAAATCATGTTTGCAAGCTTAATAGAGCTATTTATGGCCTTAAACAAGTGTCTCGGGCATGGTATGCTCATTTAACATGTAAGCTTATTGATGTTGGCTTCCATTCTTCTAAGGCTAATTCTTCTCTATTTATCTATAATTCTTTTGAGATCACAATCTTTGTTCTCATCTATGTTGATGATATCATTATTACCAGTTTTACTGCTAAGGCATGTACTAATCTTATTTCTTCTCTTTAACAATCATTTCCAGTCAAAGATTTGGGTCCCCTTAATTTTTTCCTCGGAGTTAAAGTTAGTCCCTCTTCCAATGGTATCTATCTTTCTTAGCATAAATACATTATGGATTTACTAGCTCGTTGCAATATGCTTAATTGTTATCCAATTCACACCCCAATGGCTGCTAATATTGTCTTATCTATTTCTAATGGTTCATCTTTTCATGATCCTACACTTTATTGCAGTATTGTTGGGAGTCTCCAATACCTAGCTCTCACTTACGCAGATGGTCTCTTTCTCCTACACTCACCATCTCTCTTCATTATTGCCTTCTCGGATGCCGATTGGGGTGGTTGTATTTATGATCGTTGCTCCACTAGAGGCTTTTGCATCTTCTTTGGATCCAATTTAGTATCTTGGAGCTCTAAGAAATAGTCAACAGTTGCTAGATCCAGTACCGAGGCTAAGTACAAAGCACTTGCTATTGCCACTTGTGATATCATTTGGATTCAATCATTACTTGGTGAACTTATGCTATGTTTGGTACAAATGAAAATGGTTTCTTGAAAAGGAGAATGAGAGAGAAATTTTTGTAAAACTTGTTTGGTACAGATCATTTAAACTTTCTATAAATAAAATATACCATTTTTCATAGAATCCTTCTTTCCATTTCTTTCTCTCTTTCTATTTCTTTTAAAATGGTTTATTCCTACCAAACATGCCTTACTGTCTTTCTTCCTTCTCCTCCTATACTTCATTATGATAATATAGGTGTCACCTATATTGCAGCCAATCCTGTCCTCCATTTAAGAACTTAACATGTTGCTTTAGATTTTCATTTCGTTCGTGAACAGGTTACTGCACAGCCACTTAAAGTTTCTATCCTCTCCTCCAAAGATCAAATTGCTGACTTATTCACTAAACCTTTATCTCACACCCATTTTCATCATCTTAAATCGAGCCTCACTATAGTTCCTGTACCTTTCGGCTCGCCGGGGGATGTTAGAACATGTCATCAGTTGACTAATGCCACCTCACCAATTGCTAGTTGACCATCGCCACATCATTTTTATTCACTGTCTTTTATTTTGTTTCTTTGAGCTATTCTCTCGTATCCTTATCTTCATGGCTAGGTGTCACTTTTCTATGTAATGGCCTTGGCTATTTATCCGCATTGTATGTATTGGGTCAGCGTGATTAAATGAGCAATTATATATTTCCACATAATACAAATTCTCTGACAATTAGCATTTTGAGTTTAATATTTTTTAAACGTGATTAGGAATTGGATTGCCATATTTTACAATTTGCTAGATTAAACTTATTTCATTGTACAAGACTTGATTTAGATTTCAAGATACGGACCATGCATGTATTTCTGTTCAAAATCCATAATGACTGAGGTCGCTTTTCCTGACCAACTTTGTACTAGTTGGTCTTAAATCACTTTCATTGAAAACTTTCAATTCAATTTCTTGGATTCTTTTCATATTTATACGTATAACGTTTTTATTACTTCATGATCGTTCCCACAAAATTACATCAATATTTGCTTTAATATTTCGTGCCTTCAATTCAGACTAAACAAATTAGAAAAGACTTATATTTTTGTTTCTAATAAGTCTTTTTCTTTAACTAATGTTTCTAATGTGTCAGCTGTTGGAAATTTTTAATTATTTCATGTTATTTTGGATTATTATATCCTGTGGTTCTTGTGTCAGCTCATTGAGTTTAGTTCTAAGGTTTTTACGTAGGCCATAAAAAAAGGTTGTAATGTTTTTACTCAATCAGTGTCTTATTTATTTAATTTAATAATTCATGATAACTAGCTAGATTATTAAATTGATGACCGGCACAATGGAGCATACACAAATATATACCTGCTCCAAGATTGGCTCGTGAACAACCTTGAAAAAAAAAATTAGAGATCATTTTGAGAAAAAAAATATATAATCTTATAAAAATTCATTTCACAGAAAATGTAAAACTAATCAACAGCAGTTACAAAAACTATTAAACTACGTTGCAACTTCCAAGTAAAACATATATTCTTGGATGAAAATAATTAATAATCAATGTTCCAATGTAAGATAAATACATCTTTTTGTATCATATTCAACATATGTTCAATGATATTAACTTTCTATATGAAGAAAAATGAGAAAAATACTATCGAAATTAAAAGCATAAAATTTCTTAATTCTTACTATGACGGTTAAACAAAGAAATATCAATATCATGAAAGACAAACAAAAAAAAATTCATAAAATGTAAAAAGATTGAAATCCGTATAATTTTTTTTAAAAAAGTAGAGAGAACATCAAATTTACCGTGAATTGAAAATATAGTGTTAACAAAATTTATTCATAAATATTTAAAAACGCACACAAAATATTTTTAAAAAAAGGTCTTTTTTTTTTCCTGTTGGACGAAAGAGCCAGAGAGGGTAGGCAAAAAGAAAAAAAAAAGCCGAAGAGGGAGAGCTCAGAGTTGCCACTATTTGACTAGTACATGTCAAAATATATACTAATTCTCCCTTGGTTATTTATTTATTTTATATAATATACGATTAAAATATTTCTTCTGCATAAAATGAATTCCCATACTTTTGAATGCACGTTTTTCATGAGTCTTGAAGTTTTCCCGTTGATCGACTTCATAAAATTCACTGTTTTAATTAACGATGACGCTGCTCTTCAAATTTGGAACTTTTTGTTTTATCATTATGTTGTAATTAATAAATACTAACCATTAACCATTTTCATAGAAAAGTTAAATTATTTTTTTATTTATAAAGTAGCACCAAGAAAAGAAAAAAAAACTGAATATAAGCATAATGATTGAGGCAGAAATTAAAAAATGGGAGAGGGCCCACAAGAATGAAGAAGGGTCAAGTGCTTGATTGGATTGGTTGTGATTTGCGTAAGCCGCAGAAAGAGTGAATGTTTTTACCAAAAAAAAAAAGTAGAGTAGAAGGAAGAATGAATGTCTCTGTCTATCTATCTTTCTATCTAATACACAAATCATTGAAAGCCACTCCCAATTCTGGATGAGAACGACCGACTCAATTATCCACAAATTTAAGGGGAAAATTATAATATTTAAAAATTTAAATCAAACAAAAAATTATTAAGAATTAAAAGATATATAATCATTTATAAATATTAAAATTTATCCAAAAATTTTAAGTACTGGTCAACTTTAAAAATAGTTATGATTAGTTTTAAGGAAATTAAATTTCTAAATAACTTTGCAATAATTTTTTGAAAAACGCAATAAATCACTAATATAATAGTTGCTCTCGATTTTAGAGAATAGTTATAAATAGTTTAATTTAAAAAAATTGAATCAACTGAACCTTTTTTTAAATACAATTTCATCATATAAACATGCATATATAGTAAATAATACTCCCTTCACTTCAGTTTATGAGGCACATTTATGATAAATCTATACTTCACAATATAAGGTATTTTAGATTATATAGTGTATTTAATTTTGTTTTGTCCAAAATGCCCCAAAAAATGATGAAATTTAATTAATGTTAGGAAATTTAATTCATGGTTCAATTATATCAAATAATATAAATAAAGGTAATTTTTTTCAATTATTAACTACCACCATTGGTCCATGTACGATACTTAAAAATATCTTATAAATTAAAATAGAAATAATAATTCTTCTTTTTAGTAACTAGAAGTATTATTCATTAATAGTAAGAATTAATTTTCTTTGAGAAAGACATGGAGAGTAAAAAATATCTACCTCTTAACTAGATTTACTCTATGCATAAGAGCTTGGAATTAAACCTTCAATAATTTGTTTAAGTGACGAAAACTTCTACAAGTTATACCATCCTAATAATAATTATATTCTTCTTAACCTCAAGGTAATAATTTTAGTTTGATCTAAATATAAGTATCATTGTGAACCAAATTAGGATTAGAGATGCATAGTAAAAATATTTTGGACCTACAATCTTTTCCGCGGAGATTAATATCATCCAAGGAGAAAGGTTATTACAAGGTGAAAAACATAAATATGCTCAGGGAGGTTTTGTCTAGTCATATGTGCCTATGCTTTTGAAAACATTAGCATGTTACCCTTTTTTAAACAGTAAACCTAATTTTGAAAAAAAAAAAAGAAAGGAAGAAAGAAAGAGCGTGATGATATTCAGAAATCGGAGCCTAAAAGGTCAAATTTTAATTCTTATCTCCAAAAATAATCTACGCAATATGCAATTTTCTGCTATGTCAGCAATTGAGTATTCAAAATTTCAAACAGCTGAATATTGAATTTCTTTTATATATATATATATATATTCTAGTTTTCGGCCTCAAGCTTTCTTCAGGTTTTTATGTTTGATTAGAACACTGCTGGTTTCAGGTTGCATATTTTCTCCATGCGAGTCAAATTAAATCGGCATATTTAAAAATAAAATGTTTGGAATTACATGCTATTTCAAAGTCTCATATCATCATGTACGCTAAGCATAAGATGATGACTATGATCTATTAATTTGAAAATGAACTTGTAATTGAGACAACTAACACTAATCATCTCGTAAATTAATTAAATGGCAAAACTAAAAATTTTGTATATCCAAAGATGTTGAGAGATTTCCATTAATAATTGAAAACTTGGTTAGAGAAACTTAAGCTTCAAATTAGGTGGTAGATTCCCAAGTATTACTAGTAGCGCTTTGAGATAGAGATGGCGGTCTCTTAATTGACTTTTAAATTTTAATAGGTGACGGATAAAGATTAATGGAATAATTTCTTCTGGTCCATATAATGAATCTGGAAACAAGTAGGTTTGGCCCAGTTCAATAATTGGGCCCAATTTAACACAAGACTATGTTTTAATTGGAGGTATTCTTAAGACTTCTCGAGAGTTCGAATTCTATAGAGAGCATTGTTTGGGAAAGGACAATTCCTTAAATGGTACTCAAATTGTTCGAGGGATTAATCCCATGACTTCCGGCCGTGGAAATACCCTATATTCACAAAAAAAAATAATACGTGATAAGTGAGATGTGATTTTAATATTGATCTCATATAATTAGTTTTTTCTAATAATAATGCACGTAATTTTTTTTTTTAAAGCAGAACATATTTCATGAGCAAATACGTAAACAACTTTTTATATTTTATCCGAGTATTGTATTTTTGTTTTCTCTCAAAGGACACAACTTATAGCAACCATAAATGATTAGCCAGTAAAAATTGGTTGAGTTAATAAAGAGATTTCTTGTTGAAGTACCTCATAAAGACATGAGTTTAAATTTCACTATAGATACAATGACTTTATTCATGTGTAATTTATAAATATTTTTGTAAACATTATTTGAGTGGAGAGATTTATCATAGTTCTAATGAGCTTTTAGGATCTAACTCATTTAAATTCTTTTACCAGAAAAAAATTGCAATTGATGCTCCCTCAAGTGCAGAATTAGCATAGGGTGCTCTACACATGAATTAATTGAATCATTTAACTGATGCGAAGTTTCGTTGAGTCTAATTAGGTTGGAGTGGAATTTATGACAAATTGACAACACACATATATATAAGACATGCCATGTGAGAGAGATTGAAGTGTTGTATTAATTAAACCAAAGGCCAAAGAAAGGAAGCCGAGGAAGCAATTGGGATGACAACTTGGGACCTGGTAAGGAAAATATTTCTAATCAGGATCCCTAATTTTTTTAATTGACCAAAAAGGACCTAGGTCAGAGAATAAGAAAATACTACAGTGACAAAAATGCCTTTGAATTAAAATATCAAATACACTATCCTCTCATTTTCAGAAAACAATGTTGCTCCATCATCTTTCCAGTCTTCACATAACACTCTTCTCACCTCATAAATTTCACTCTTCTTGGTGGAAACAGATATCTAGACCGTCAGATTTTTTATATAATTTTTTGAAATTTTAATTTTTTTTAATTTTAAATTTAGCAAAATACAAAATAAAAATAATCTCTCTCTTAACTGTAAGATCTAAAAAAAAATAATATTTAATAATAAAAATTAAAAAAAAAAGTAGGATAAAATCTGGATATGAACGGTCGAGAGAGATCTGCTCTCAAATCCCTCCTAGGGATGGTTAACGCCAGTCTCTCAAGATTAGATTAAGAGCATCCAACGAGTCCGAGTGTATAGTGAAACTGTGGATTCCTCCTTTCTTGTAGATCTGTAATCCTGTTTTTATACCGATGAGTTCGGTAGCAGCTATAGGAGCGAAGCCAAGTTGTGTAGGTGATTATAAAAAAAAAGCTGTATAGCTTTTAAGGACCAATTTGTGCTTTTTATGGACTAGGGATCTTTGGATTTGAGAAAAGAAAAAGGGTGGTTACTTGACCCAATATTTGTTACTTTTTTCCTTTTTTTTGTTTAATTAGAAATTTTGGTATCCTTTTAATATATCAACAAGGTATTAATATAATTGGGAGATGGTTGAATCTCTTAAATATGTTAAATTGAATTTATTATTATTATTTTATTATTTAATGCTTTTGTAATTATTAAAAAATTTCCATTTTGCTCAAACCACGTCACAATCATGCAGCGTAGGCGTAGTGATCCAGAAGTGCAGTGGAAACAATCTCAACACCTATAACTAAATTTCTAAATAAATATAACTAATTTTTAAAAGCGGATAATTCTTTTTTAATATAACAATCAAGTAATATTTAAAATCAAATCAACTTGTAATAAGCAATGAATTAAACTCTTAAATTTGAATAAAAGAATCCACAAAAGAAACACTAGAACTAGAGATGAGGATAAGGCACACCACGTGCAGTTAAAATTGTAAGTGATTGACCAGTAAACAATGGTTGAGTTGATAAAGAAGTTTTTTATAGGAGTACTTCATAAAGCCGTGAGTTTAAACTTCACTATTGATACATTGACTTCGTTCGTTCATGTGTAATTTATAAATGTTTTTGTGAGCATTATTTGAGTTGAGAGATTTGTCTTAGTTTTAGTGTGTTTTTAAGATCTAACTCATCAAAATTTTTATAAAAAAAAAAACTGCAAGTAATGCGCCTTCAAGTGCAGAATTAGCAGAGTGTGCTACACACACATGATTTAATTGAATCATTTAAGTACTACGAAATTTGGTTGAACCTAATTAGGCTGTGATGGAATTTATGACAACATATATATATATATATATATATATATAAAAGACATGCCATGTGAGAGAGATTGATGTGTTGTATTAAACCGAAGGCCTAATAAAAGAAGCCCAGACAGCAACTTAGGTGGGTTTTAAACGTTATTTGGTTAATTAATAGCTTTTAAAGTTTAGAAGCCTGCTGATGTGACACCCACCAAAACTCTCATGCCTCCACCATTATCACAATATTGTTTTGTCTGGTTTCGTGGAATAAATTTTTCATTCATACAAAAATCTTAGTAGAAATCAAAACATGAAACTAAAAGTGAAAGAAAGAGACTTTTGTCTGCAATTTGCAGAATCCTTAGCAATGGTAGAAAATTAGACATGCAACCCAATGATCAAGTCAGAAGGTGAATCACACAAAGAAAAATAGTCATAGGAGTCTGGATTTGTTGGGTTTTTTAGGAGAGTTGAGTAATAATGTTTAGAGAAGAAGGTGAAGGGTGGTTGAGGGTCACTAATTAGAACATGTTTTATAGAGTAAACTTTAGCGACAATTTCGCAGGAGCCAGGGGAGAGATGTCGGGCAAACCTGAAATTCACTTTTTTTTTTAACCTCTATTTTGACCAATTTTATTTTAACTGGAGGATTGATTGATCAAAATTCAAATTAATATAAACTTTTTTTTTTACAGGTTAAGTGAAGTGAATGACACCCTATGAAATATTTTCTTGAATCTTTAATATAAGGTCATTTTAAGCAAATTATGTGAATTAAAAATAAAAATTAAAGTTAGTTAATTATCTTAATTTTTCTAAAAATTGCATTATTTTTTTTAAAATATTCTTATTTAATTTTTTTCTCTCTTTAGAATATATTAAATAGAATTATTTTTTAAAATACATAATAAATACTATCTCATGTTATTATAAAGAGTTTTATATTTAGAAATAGGAAAAAAATGCCTATATTTATACTTAGCACAGGAATAAATAATATTAATGCGTAGTAAGGTGCCATAATTTACTGATTTCGCTGCTACCCACATCGCTCCCGCTAGTACCCTGTCTATAATCTCCTCCACATAACTGCAAGAGAACCAACAACAGAGAATGGATTTAAGATTTTATTCTGAACTCTGAAGAATAATCCAAGAACCAAAAAAATTACTAATTTTGACTGAAAGTAAACATCAATCCATATAATATTAAAATTAATAAAAAGCCAAACTATTTACTATTTCTCTAGTTTTAAACATAGAGGATTTTATCTTAATCCTATATAGCACCCTTTACAGTATTCAAAATAGTATTTATTATTTATTTCTAAAAAAAATACCTCTATTTAATATATCATAAAGAGAAAAAATAAATAAAAGTAATTTTAAAAAAATATTGTGATTTTTTAAAACATCAAAGTAGTTATATAATTCTAACTCTCATTCTTAATTCACATAATCTAATTAAAAGGGTATTATTTTAAATATCGGAGAGAGTATTAACTATGAAGAGTCAGACTTATCTCAGACTTCATATAACACTAGGGATTCACCTCTAGTTATATTATCTCTAAACTCTATTATAGGTTACATTTTAAAAAATTTTTATGATTCTAAATATAAATCACATTATAAAAATAGAGATGGTAGAGAAAGCAAGATGTGGAGAAAATTGGCTTTCCTGCCAAACCAGATGTGGGTCACAGTGGAGTTGGACTGTCGACCAAGTTACAAATTTAATTCTAATAGGTTTGAAGTCACCTGAATTTATGACCCATGTTAGACTGAATTGAATTGTGACCAACCTTAGTGGATGCTCACCTTACTATTAAATTAAAAATTATGTATGCCCATCCTAAGTCGTAACTAGTAACATCTCACTCACTATCTCCTTTTTAAAATGTTATTAAGAGTATCATGGGAAGAATTTTAAAGAATTTATAATTTTTAATTGGAATAGTAAAAAATAAGAAGGGTGAAAATAATTTTAAAATTTATAGAAAAAATTAAAAGAATAACATAGTGTAAAAGATAAAATAAAAGGAAATTGAGATAAAGGAGGGGTTAGTTATGATCACTCGAGGGTTTTTAATATTTTATAATTTTCAAATAGGGAGAGTACGGTTCACAATTGTTTTTATGAAGAGTAATCTTCTTACAAAAATATTAGTATAAAGAGATTTAAATATTAAATTATAAAATTTATTAACAATAGATTTTTTAATTTTTATATAATATATAAAATTAGAAACATTAATTTCATTACTGCAGTTCAATTAGATTTATATCATTAAACTAATAAATTTTAAACTTGTGTTCTGATTTTGACTATGGTTTAATTGGTTTGTTCAATTTTAAAGATATCGGTTAAAAAAAGGAATTAGAGCATGTTTGATTTATCTTTTAATAAATTAAATCATAATTTTTAATTATTATTATTTTATTTAAATAGATCTGTGATTTAAATTTTATTTTTATAAATTGTAATTATTTAAAAAAAAATTTGGGAAAGAGGAAGCATGCCCGATGATAAATACGCGTACTAACTGTCGCCCAGCACTGTGCGGACAGACTGAAACATTCCGATGTTCCAATCTTGTTCTATGTAATGTCTCTCCCTTTCGCTTTTCTCCTTTTGCATTCCTTCTCTCTGTTCATGGCCTTCACGCCTGCCCATACCCAATGAACTCCTCCGCCGGGTCCCACGCACCGGCGATTACCCATCGCCGGAAACACAGAAATTCAACAGTCGCCGCTGTCCTTCGCCGCCAACAAGGGATTTTCTTAGCTCCTCTCTTCCAATGCAACCTCCACAAGAGGAAAAACTCCTTCCTCGCCGGTGTTAGTTCCCCGGTGAATTTCCGTCACGGAGTCCCCAAAACCCAGCTTTCCGCGAGGAAGCTCGCCGCTGGGTTATGGCAGCTTCGATTTATGGAGCGTTCAGGTAATGGAGGTGCGTCAGTCAGTGATGGGTCGCTTCGTTCGTGGAAGTCCGAGGTATCTGCAATTCTCCCTTCTTTTCCTAAGTTGGATTTTGATGTCAATTTGATAATATAATATTCAGTTCTTGGGCTGTTTGGATGCTGACATAAAGATGTATGGAGAACGGAAAGATATTGTGTTGCTCTTTTCATTCGTTTCGTTTGAATCTTTCAATTTATCAGAGGAAAAATAGAACGTGGACACAGCATTTTGTTTAATTTTCTTAATAGCAATGATCATGATAGTTAATGGTTGTTTGTGTACTGTAATAACCAACTTTCAGGTTTTCATTTTACATTAATGTGTCAAAATAGTGAACTGGTTTATAGAACGTGGAGAAAAGGGATGATTCAAGTTTAATGGAGCTTAACTTAAATCATCATGTTTATTCTTATTTAATTTCAACTTGGGTAATTAAATTGATGTTTTGCCTTGTTATTTGTCCACTAATGTTGAATATCCTTTATTGGGTTCCTAATATTTTAGCATTTTGGAGTGGCCAACTTCTCATGACCAAGCATGTGCTTGTCCCGGTTTTTTCATGTCTTAAATGGCTATAATCAATTCAGACTTTGGCTTATGTCATTTGAAATCTTGAAAAACAAGTCAAATAAGTTCCTCTTGTCATTCTTGTGATTCTCTCTTTGCTTATCTCCAATCAACATTGACATCCTCCACATGTTCTTTCCTTCAGCTAGCTAATGAGAATTTGAGGATCAAGCCTCCCACTCATCATAAAACCAGGGATGAAATTGGGAGGACAAAAGATCGTCCATGGAAGCCACTTACTATTTTGCGTTCGATAAATGGAATTCAATGTGAGGTATGCTCATTGTTGCCCGAACTTTAAACTACTCAAAGGAGAAGGCCACTTTAGTCTGGCTAGGATTCAATGAAGTTCACCTCCATTATCTGTTCTATCAAATATCAATCTTTCCAAGCTTGATGATTTGGGTTTACGGTCTATCTTTCTCTGCTGTTTGTCAATGAACGTTTAAATGGAAATTAATATATCTGAACTATTGTCCAATGATATTCAGGAAGAGGAACATGTATATATAAACTTTAAACTATGACTCTTTTCTCCCGGATGACAACAACAAGGAGATGCTAACTCTTTATGGTGATTTTGTTCTCAGCTTGAATCTTATATGCCATGTCCTAAGTGTTGTAAGGAAGAGGCAACAAAATGGGATACTAGTCTTCCTGAAGGATCCAATGGGTTCACTCAGATTCATAGTAGTAAGCACAATGGAGAGAGAAAATTAATAGGTGACTCTATTGTCTCTACTCTTCTAGCAGAACTCCTTCGGGCTCAAAGGTGTATCAATAAGCTTAAAGCTGCAAGGAAGTCTTCTAAGAAAGAGACACAACAATATGTGCAGAAGTTTGAAGAAGAAAAGATCTTTTGGAAGCAAAGAGAACTCCATAAGTTTCAAGCTATGTTAGATGAGGTAAAGGACAGATTGGGAAGGGAAAGGAGAAGTCGAGAAAGGATGGAGTTGATGAATGCCAAGTTGGTACACGAGTTAGCTGAAGCCAACTTATCTGTTAAGCATTTCAAGAAAACCTACGAGGAAGAAAAACGAGGGAGAGAGGTAATGGAGGATGTGTGCAATGAATTATCTAAGCAAATAGGAGAAGACAAGGCTAGGCTCGAGGAATTGGAGATGGAATCCATGAAAATTCGCAAGGAAGTGGAAGAAGAGAGGAAGATGATGAAAATAGCTGAGCTTTGGCGTGAAGAACGGGTTCAAATGAAGCTAGTCGATGCAAAACTTGCTCTTGAAGACAAATACAATCAGATGATCCAGTTGATTGCTTATCTGCAAACTTCCCTAAGAGGTACAGCTGAACTGGACAAAAACCAAGGCATTGTGGAACTGTCATATGACTTCTTGAAATTTGATGATATATTCTCCATTTACGAAGAGCTCAGAAATGACAAAGATTATGAGAGAGTGATTAAACCATACGATGGCTGCTTGGACAACCAGTCAAGGCTACATCAGTCAAACTCATCCTTTGACTACAATACTGGTTTAGAAGTTGTTCATGTCGGCCAAGAGGATAACATAATGGGGAGGGAAGCGGAATGTAGTGAAAATAGTCACTTGGAATCTGCTGAGATACAAGTTGCTAAGGTATTAAAGAGGAAAGCTTCTTCTAGCTCTCAACTGAGGTCATGCATGACTAATGGAGCAACTAGTACTGTAATTGCAGGGGTTATGTCTCCATTCGAAGGTTCTGGAGGTGAAGGTAGCTTCATGTGCTGGGAATCGGAGGCCATGAATCCACACATAACTCGTGGTATGAAAGGTTGCATAGAATGGCCAAGAGGTGTCTCGAAAAGTAACTTGAAGGCTGTGTCTCTAGACGCAAGAGTGAGAAGCCAAAAGTCACAGTTGAAACACATACTCAAGTCAAAGGCTTAGGAACGTGTTCTGTAGTGAATTGGATTTCGTAAAGTGCTTTATACTAAAATGAAGAGAGGGATAGATATATATAATGATAGGTCAACTTTTGTGAGATTTACATCTCAAAAGTGGAACGCTCACCATTATGTATTTATCTTTCTTTTTACTTTAGAAAATTTAGAATATCAGGTTTCTCAAGCAACTATATCCTCATTATTGAGGACAAGAGTGTGATTTTCAAGTGTAATTGCACGGGAGGTACAGTACATAGCATATGAACTTGTGAGTGCGGCTATTTTTTTTTAAATGAAAAATCAAACTAGTTTTGGCCTTAGCAGAATTTTTCTCATTCCTTGGCAAGTTCTAGTGGGAATTTCTTATTAGAACAACCTTGGAAACATGTCATGGACTCAGTGCATATTTGGATTAATTTTTCTATAATTAATTATAAGGATAAATAGTTATGTTAAAAGTGATTTATGTTTAAATGTTCGTAGTTGATAAATGATTTTAAGAAAATAAATATATTTGGATTTTGGAGGTTTGAGTGATTATTAAATGAATAATGAGAAAAAGAAATGAAATAAATGATTATGGAAAGATGTGTGATTATTATAAACAGAAAAAATCAGCTTATCCCATAATCACTTATTTCAGATATAATTACTTATTGAAATCCCTAGTATAATTGGTAACTTTTCAAAATAAGTAATTATTTCTTCTCATAATCACTTATGGGGGGAATCCAAACAAGCCTCATATTTTGAGAGCTCTTGATATATGATTATTCAATTAAGGAAATCAATTTATGGTAATTGCACTGCGTTTATGTAGTATGGAGACTTCAAAAAATATAATGATTCTTTCCTGCATGTTTTGGAATTTTTCATTCCATTCATGGCGCTGTAATCCAATTTATATATAGCAAGGAAAGCAGTAATGGCAGCGTCATAAACTCTTAAATTCTTTTATAAAATTAAATTAAAGTATTTTATGCTTTAAAAATTAAAAAAAAATAATGTGTTTTGACCCTTTTTCTCAATATCATTTATATTAATATGGAATTTCTTTTTTGCCAACATATATCATTTTATATATATATATATATATATAGGTTAACATAGGGGTTCAGCAGACCCTATAAAAGTGTAACAAATAATAACAACACAGAATCATAACAAAGTATACAAATCATAACCACAAAACAAATAAAACTAAAAAGAAAGAATAGCTACGCGGCTATATCTTTTTAGATATAAACAAAACACACGGAGTTTTTTTTTTGGTAATACAAAAACCACAGGGAGCGAAATAAATGTACATATCAAATGAGCCTGCTTAGCCCAAAATTTTAACTGTGGAAGCCCATTTTTTATCTTTGGTCTGTATAGCCGATGGTTTGTAACCCATATCTCTTGCTGCACTTTTAAAGCTTTAAATCTTTTTTATCAAAAAAAAAAAAGAAAAGCTTTAAATCTTGAATCAAATAAAGTCCTAGGGGAAGGAGTTAATTCCATTTCAACATAATGTCTTGAGTTATTGATGATATTAAAAAATTCCTTTCTACAGATGTTGGTAACTACAGCACTGTCACTTAGGAAATCTTATCTTTCCTTAGAAGAGATTGGCATTTTACCCTCTCTTATGCTCCACGAAGTTGCAATGCTGTGGCAGATGCTCTTGCCAAATGGAGTCGCACAAATAGAAGTAACTACAGATTCATTGATATGGTACCTAACTCACTAGTACCCTGATGATTCAAGATCAGTTGGAATGTAATCCCCCATAGTCTTGTAATTTCTTTCTTCTATTTCAAATAATGTCTCGAGTTTGAGACTGTGTATGCAGAAAGTATTGTTGGGAGAGTTTTCCCCATTTGGGACCTTTTGCTACTCAATTCAGATTAATTGAAGTCCAATGCGGCTTCAAATACCAGATGGTTTGTTACAAAAAAAAGATCTTGAATTGAAAAAATCTCATAAGTCCAATGGGCAAATAAAAAAAAAAGCATATGTTCGAATGAAAAAAAATCAAAATAGGAGTAGGTTTTACATGTTTTTGGGTTCTCACTGAGAGATAAAAACTCTTAAACCTCGTATCGGTAAAAAATTAGTGGAAGTATATAAATTAAAAGATAAGAGTTTTGAATTACTATCTATTTTAAGTGATTTTGCCCCATTCTATAAATCTAATTGGCCCCACAAAAAATGAAAAAAAAAAAACCTTTAAATCTTTTAACCCAAAATTGTATATCCATTTTGAAATAATGAGACACATTCATATGTGTGTTACTTAGAATTTAAAGTAAATCATATTTTTTATGACTATGACTTGTCATAGATTTCATATTGATGATTATTATTATTAATTTATATATTCTATTATTTTAAAGTAATTGTTACTTTAAAATTTTAATGAAGTATTAATTATTTTTTTACAATTTTGTTTTTTTAACTCTTAATTCTATGAAGAGAGAAAGTATGTAGAAAATAGATAATATGTATATAAAGGTATGTAGGCAAATGTGTAACTCTTTTTTATTTTTCCTTTTTTACAATTTAAGTTGTTTGATATTCCTTTAAGTCCTTTGTATTACTTTATTTTGAAACAATATGACAGTTTGAATTATTATAATATCAATGCTTCATATCCAGTGAAAAATATATACCTAGTTTGCGGGTGAACCTCACTTGATTGTTGAATCCTAAAAGCAATGCGGGTTCTATGCAAAATGTAGCAATCTTTTCCTAAAATTAATAATGATATTTAATATGTTTATATATTGATTTTCATTCAAAAATGTTTATTAATTTTAATACATTAAGTCATTAAGAAAATTCATAAATGAAAGTGATAGATTTTTCACATTAAAAAAAACTAATCAAATGAAGGATATGTGAGATTATTCTCGTTCACAAAAGTCCTCCCGAGGTATAAACAAGAACTAGTCAAGAACTATTTACGTTGTTAATTTCCTCATTAAACTTTCATTTCATCTATTTTTTTAATAGTAACAATATCCCCAATTAGGCATTTTCCTTATATACAGTCAAGAATTGAATCTAAGACAACATATTTAAGAGATCTAACTATCTATTAATTGTATCATAATACCTTGTTGGTCATCTCATATATCTAATTTTTAAATTGAGGGAAAGATCATAAAAATAAAATAAAATTTTGGATAAGCTCTTTAAAAAAAATAACCCGGTTGATATCTTCTAACCTAATATACCTAAATTGATATATTAGTGACACCCTCGGTGCTTTAAAGAAAAGAAAAAAAAATCAGCTATTCATGTTTACCATTCCTTTGTTGGCCAAAAAAGTTTACCATATCTTTTTATGATCAATGTTATGTATCTCTGACATTTAATTTAATTGCATTTTGGATTTATTTTTTGGTTACCAATTGCATATTCTGGATTTGAACCTTAAAGTGGGGAGACATGTCATCATTAAGCAAATGTTCAATGCCTCTTAACTAAATTTTTTGGCTTGTCCGTTGAATTTCCAAGAATATACAAACATGCATGTTTGTTTTAAAGTTTTGGTTTAAGATAGAATATGCACCATACATTTATAGGAAACTTATGAGCATATTGTTCATAATTAATGAAAAGTTTAGCTCCCTATTCTTTTGATATTTTATATTAATTTTCTTACAATCATAAAATAATTATATATGATCTATTAGAAAAAGAAATAAAAAAATGGGTTGTTGTTAAGAGAAGTAAAGTCATATTCAATCTTTTGAATTTTCTTTTGAATGTATGATTGAACTTATCTAATTTATTAAAGTGTTCAATGCAAACACTGATATCCTACCGGAATTGTAAGAATTGGCTGTTATACTGTGACTGAATTTGAAGAAAGAAAATGACTGAACAAATAGAATAGTGGGGATATTAGGAGGGTGGAGTTAATGCCAACTGCATAAGCGTTTTAAAAAAAAATATATATATATATATATATATATATATGAATTGTTACCATACAAAATATAATGAAACGAAAGGAGGCATAAATAAAATAAATAACTTTTTTTTGTCAGGAGAGTTTGAACCATATGGACCTCTCTACCTATACTTTACTCCATCATTTTCCCTTACCACTTGAGTTAATTTTAGGGGGAAAATAACTTTTTAAATGAAAATAATTCTAATATTCTCAATTGATATAGTATATGATTTGAGAAAATTATACTATTAACAAATAATGAATAATATTTTTTTTTCTCACAAACACTTTATTTTGGACTGCACAAAGCAGATGACACAGGTTCAATGTTTAAAATAAATATAAAAAAATGGAATTGTTTAATAATTATTATATGAATATCGTAGACATCATATAAAATTCTTTTATTCATTTTCCTTTACCTTTTTCATCCAAATGGGCCTAGGTGATTCACAAAGAAGTGAGATAGGATAAGCACAAGCATAAGCATATGAAGATTGAATTATCCAAACATGAGCAAGATGATAGAGATGGATCATGTCTAAAACATCATTGATTGTAGTTGTGGGGGCATCCCAATAATTATGCACCCCCCTTCCTATATATGAATATTCAATATTACGATGTGTGTGTTTGGATTTTCAAAATAATCACTTATAGAGTTAAAAAAGTAATTATGCTACTAGTTTTTAAATACAATTCTGATCAAAATAATCACTTATAGCCATTTAAGTAATTATTTTCATAAATTACTTTTTCATCACTTATTTTATTTTTTTTTCTTATTATCCACCCAATAATCACTTAAACCTCAATATTCAAATACATTTATTTTCTCAAAATCACTTATGGGTTAAAAATATTCAAACATAATTGACATAATCATTTATTCTTATAATCTATTATGAATAATCATTTATTCTTATAATCACTTATATATAATCTAATTCAAATACACCCGAATGGTGATTTGATATGTCCCCTAAACCATTCTTATGTAAGTTGGGTCCCTTCCTATTTTGGCTCTTCAACTTTTTCTTTTGTTGTCCAAATTAATAAATCTTGTAAAGTCCATAAATATTTTTGAATTCTTGTATTATTCCCTTATTCATCCGAGCATACTACGTAAGCATGTGTGTGACCATTTAATAATTATTAATTCCCTTATTCATCTTCTTTTACCAATCAAGCAAATCCTGCTGGTTGCTTGCACTGGGTCAAATCAAGAGTTTAAATTCTGAAACGAAATTCATAATTAATTTCTATTGTAAATATAATTATAATTTCTAATACATTAAACATATCTTTAATTTGAAGAAAGATGAATTCCTGCTATATCTTTGAGATAGCAAGAATCACACCTCTAAATTAAACTACTTTTGTCAACATGGTATTTTGTTTGGATCTTGTCAGCACGTTTTGTTTTTGTTAGCAATTTTTTTAGCCACATCACAGCCTATTGCATCGGTCCCAGTCTAGTTGACATAGTTGCTCATTTGTGTCACATCATTGCATCTTGTATTAGTTTGACTCTAGCTCGAATTAGTTGTTCATTTATGCATCTATTAAAGTCTAGTTTATTTAGTCGAGTCCCAGTTCATGTTTGCATTGTCTTGCGTCAAAATATTCATTCACCATTAAATCATTCATACCCAAAATAGAGTTTTGTACGCTATAGATTCATGTCATATTGCATCTTGGTGTTAGGGGCAAGTAAGTCTTTGTGTATTTTGCACAGACAAAATTCGTGTTCTAATTTTTACTAGTTTCTTACGAGAGAACTCCAAAACTGCATTTTCCTCGTTCTCACATAAGAAACTATTAAAGAGGGGCAACTGTGAACACCGTATTTTGTCCGGATAATTTTAAAAATATATAAATATAATGATAATAATAAAAAATAATATTAGTAAAATATAATAATAAATAAAATAATAAAAAATGTCAAAAAAAAAAGGAAAGGAAAGAAAGAAAAGATGAAAAAAAAAAGGGAAGTAAAAAAAAAAAGAGGAGAAAAGCTCACAAAACATATATATGCATTTGGGCTGCAGCACTTCAGCCCAAAAACATATTTGGGCTGAAATGCTTCAGCCCAAACATGCCACGAGCCCATGTGAGGGCTTGTAGAGGGGTAAAGGGCTTTAGCCCTAGAGACCAGAGGGAAGGGGTCCGAGAGACAGGGGGCCGCGAGCATAGGGCAGCAGACTGAAAAGGGAACAGAAAAGAACGGAGGGTGAACTGCGAGAGAAGAGGAAGTTGAGAGGGAAAGAAAATCCAAGAGGGAGTTAGGATCCTGAGGAGAGGAGGGACCGAGAAGGCAGGGGAGCCTTGAGGGCTCAGGATTTAGGGCACCGAGGAAAAAAAAGAGAGAGAGCCGCGGGCAAAGGAGGAGAGAGCCGCGAGGAGGGAGCCACCGTGGAGCCGTAGGTGAGAGAGGAGCCGTCACTGCTGCTTCCAGGCTCGGTGGCTGAGACCGAAGAGACCACGGTGGAGCTGAGGGGAAACCAAACGAAGGAAGAGCCGATGCAGTGGGAGAATACGGGTTCAGGAATCTGACCGGCATCGTTTGGGTCTCTTCTATCAAGGTTGGAAAATTGATTCTTCTAAGTGTTCTATTTTCTCAAATTACTGCTTAAAGTTGGGTGCTTTAGTCGATAAATGTGGTTTGGGAGGAAAGTTGGATAACCTTTAGTCTTATGTGCTACGCGTGTACCAAAATATGATGTTATGCTGATTGAGTTTCTGGTTAGTATCTAGCATTTAGAACAGGAAAATTACAATGTTCAATACTTGCTTTTGAGTGCGTCTGTCAAGTGTTTGAAAAATGCTCAATAGAGGATTAGTTTGTTTTGTGTGAAAACATCTCCCAAAGATTTTGTGGAATCCTTAGCTTGTGGCTACCTTACATTGGTGTACATTGATTGCTGTTATAATGGAGTTTGGATGATGAGCTCCTGTCTCTTTTCAAGGCTGGATTTCATTGAGGTGTGGACCCCCAATCCCATAGATTTGGTTTTACTTATAAATTCCTACTCTCTATTCAAAGTTAAAATCTTCTAATGCAACCATGAAACAGTGATTTCAATCTTTGTTGTTTATCTAGCTTGCTGTCACTTCCATTACAAAATCTGATATTATGATGGTGTATCCAAGTGTCTCTGGAGGTGCTATTTTCTTGTGACTCCTGTCTATGAATATGAACAGTTCTTTTATGTTTGATTTGATTGTAAAAATAGATGAGCATCTTAAACAAACTTGATCATATGAGTCCCTATTTGGTGGTCATGATGGGAATTATTGGGCTATGGGAGCATTTTGTAGGCTTAATGTCTTAATGGGAATCTTAGGAAGTTCTTTACTAGGTTAATCTTCATTCTCACAACCACTCAATGCCTTTCCCATACAAGATCTTGCTGCTTTATGCTTCAGTCTTTGGTGGAGTTCGATTTCCAATTTGAACATCATTCGGTTTATTATTAAATCATTCATGTTTTGCGTGTGATTGTGCAAGAATATGGGGGGCCAATATTAATCAAACTTGTTTACTGAACTTTACCAAGACTCAATGATTAAGGAAGTTCTTTATCTGATTTTTTTAATGCATTAAGAAGTTGTTAAGTTAGGTTGGCTCTCAAAGGAATTATCATCACAACAACTAATGCTTTCTTTGCTCTTTCATTGGCATTCCTGTACATGTGAGCCATATGGATGGGTGAGCTAGAACTCAGGAAGAGCGAAACTGAGGAAAAGGGAAGGAGATTTGGAAGAAAGGTTGAGTTGCAAAGTACTGAGATTGACGTCTGATCATCATGGGAGCATGAAGTCAAGCGGGAAAAAATGAATCACCTTCATCAAAGCAACGACCAATCAAAAGGAGAAAACAATTTGACTTTTCTCTCTTTATTTCTTGTAATTTTATGTTGAAATAAATTATTATTTAAGCATGCACACACACATTGATAACTTGGATTTGATTTTTGTTTTTATTTCTGATTTTGTTTTTTATTCGATCATGAATTTTTCTTCTTCTCGCTTTTAGAGTTTGTCACGAGGGACTAAGTCTCCGTGGGCAAATAGCTAAAGTGTCAGTCAAAAGAGCCATGAGTGAGGAGTCACCATGGTATTTATATTGGTAATGTCCTAAGTATTTCTGGGTTCGAATGATCTCTTTTATTTATTTATTTTTATTTAAAATGGATGATTAAGTTGCAAACCCTTTATTTTAAATTTCTCTTTGCTTTTGTGCTCCGAGTGGTAACACCGTGAGCATTTAGATTTTAATCAGCGAGCTATGAGTGATAAATCGCCATAAATCTTAATTGATTTGTTTAAAAGCAAATAAAATAACAATATACAGGTAATAGTCATACTTTAAATTCCTTTTATCACTTTTTTTTAAATAAAAATGGAATCCTATGGCTTTATTTATTTTTATAATAAGACAAGAAAATAAAAATGATTTATGCAAGAAAACTTATTTTTCCCAATTTCATCTGTCAAGTCTTTATTTTTTATACCTTTTGTCTCGAGTGGCCTCACCGTGGACATTTAGGTACCAATTAGTGAGCTGCGAGTGATAAAGTCATCGTAGGAAATGGTTGATTTTTGTTTAAAATTTCACTTAAAAAAAAGAATTTAATTGCTAAAAAAAGGGTTTTCTAATTGCATTTTTTGAAATGAGGAAATAAAAATAATTTAAACAAAAATTATTCATTTTTCTCCAAGCTTTTATTCTTTTCACTTATCTGCTTCGAGTGGTAACACCGTGAGCATATAAGCATAAATCAGTAACTTGTGAGTGATAAAGTCACCACATATGCTGATTATCTTTTCTCAAAATATATGTTATAATCACATTTTTTTAACTCATTTTTCTTTTAGATAACTATGTGTAGAGGGTGTTATTTATTCTCATGATAAAAAAATAAAAAAAAAAATAATTTGCACAGAGAATCATTTGTCTTCTTTCAAATCTTTTTTATGCCTTTTTGTCTCGAGTGGCCTCACTGTGGACATTTAGGTATCAATGGGTATATTGTGAGTGATAAAGTCGCCACATAAGCCAATTGATTTTATTTTGTAAAAATAATATTATTTTCAAATATTTCCTTTTTAAATCAAAATAAAAATGTTCAAAATCGCACATAATTTTAATCATATTTTCTAAATTGAAGAAAAACATGTTTTCTCCTTTAAAAATTGATTAAACAATATATATATATAATAAAAAAATGAAAAGAACAAATAATGGAAATTAATCTATCTTTTACGAATTAAAACATACCAACCAATTCTGAAAATTGTTTTCTTTGTGAAAAGACAAAATTATTTTCTATAAACCTCTCTTTTCAAAGAAATATATAATAAAAAAATACCAACCCAGTGACACACGCTTTTTTTAGTCCGAACTACGTCGACTTTGATCCCTATCGCAGGGTACGTAGGTCCCAGACTCTTCTGGGTCAAGTCTACTTTTGTAAATAAATAACATTTTCCTCTTAATTTATTTTCCTAACTTTTCATATTTTCATTTTATTCTTTATTTTCATTTTTACATTTCTCTTATTTTTATATTTATTTGTGCATGTGAATGGTAAAAGAGCAATCAAAATAATTTTTAAAAGCCATAAAAATTACATGATTAACCTAAAGTAACCGTTCTTAGGAATGAGTGTTGTGGGGGTGCCTAACACCTTCTCCACTCACAATCGTACTCCCGAACTCAACTCTGATTCGCAGACCACCCTTATCCTTTTTTGTTTTTATTTCGGCTTTCCAAAATTTCTCTCAAAATTTTGGTGGCGACTCCCTCCGAAATCGGCCTCCGTCATGTGGACCGATTTCTCTTTTTCTTTCATTTCTCGTGCCATCCGCATCGCATTTTCGGGTGTGACAACTTTCAATTCAAAAAGCTTCAACTATGGAATGTAAACATCTCCACTATTATATATATATATATATATATTCTCTGTTTTATTTTGTCGGAAAAAGAAATGAAAATAACAGGATGAGATTTTGATAATTTGCAAGGTATATAAAATTCCAACCATCTTAAGTGCTCATAAAATATATGGCAAAATGACGATATGCCGCACAAATTAATCGCATTCAGTCTTCCTCATTTTCTAGCAAAACAGAAGCATTACGAGGTGCTTGTTAACAGTTTTAGATATTTATTTTTGTTATTGCACAAAAGCAAAATATACAATATGATTATTATTATTATTTACCTTATTTGGTATGATTATTTTTCATATGCACGTTTTTTGGGTAATACTTAATGGATATTAGTATGCAGTTGTGTGAGTTATGTGATTATAATATGTTAATTGATAACTTGATCATCAGGTCATGCATGTTCTTTATAGTGTCAACTTCTATAAATTACTTAGCATGCGTTAAAATTATTCTTATTCATGCATAATACCAAATTTTTTTTCTCTATCAGAAACAAAAATAATGTTGAATTTTGATCTTAACTTAAATATTTTGGCTTTGTTATGGATCAAATTCAATTAAAATTTAACATAAATATCAATAAGGTTTTGACACATTTAGCAGATAGTTAGGTTCCTTAAAAATATTGTCCCGAGTTTCATTTCGATTATTTCTACGTCTCAAAGGGATTAATTTTCAATTGTCAGTTGGGGATACCCTTAGCACTCACTAAAAGAAATAACATAAATTATTTAATTAAAAACTCATGCACTGCACAAGATTCTGTCTAACTTTCAGATAAAATTTTAATTTAAATCATTCATATCAAAGATGATCATGCACATGCCCACAAAATTCAAAGCTTTGAAGAAAATTTGAAGCACATTACAATTACATATCATATATGAGAATATTGTCATGAGATTGATCACTAATATATATATTCACCTTTAGTGAATTTTGTTGAATCAAGTGCTTTGATAATTGCAAACTAACCTTCTAGAGCTTGGAAAGAAAATATCAAAGATGCATGGAAAATCCCAAATGAAAAAATCCAAGTAAAATCAGTACAAGATTAGATATAAGATTTATTATTATGTTTGAGTTGAGTAAAAGATTTTGAATTGGCAAAAGAAAGTTTTTAAAAATCTGATTCAATGTTCATTCATGGAATACTTGAAAAATACCCACTTACAGACGAACTTTAAAGTGATATAGCGAAACTATTGCTTTGAAAATTTGAACTTTAACTTTTGAAATTCGAATTTCGAATTAAAAATAAGTTAGTCAGAAAAGAGATCCTTCTGACAGACGAACTTTAAATGCAGAAATTCGAACTTTGACATGAGTCTAATGAGAGCCTTCTCTGACAGATAAACTTTAATTTTGAAAATTCGAATTTCTAATAAACTACAATTTATAAAAATTGAAAATTCGTCTGAGGATATTTCAAAGTTCATCTGAAAGTGAAGATTCAAAAGAATTTTAAATTGCTCACTAACAGACGAACTTTGATTTTAAAAATTTGGACTTTAGAAAACAAAACTTGCAAGTCTGTTTTAACAATCAGTTGACATACGAATGTTGGTATTCAGAAGTTTGAACTTTGAATTAAATCTTATAGGAAGCCTCTCTGACAAACGAACTTTGAACCTTGGAAGTTCAAATTTTGAAAAGATGAACTTTTGTGCCTTACTGAGCTGATCACTGATAGACGAATTTTGGGTACCAAAATTTGAACTTTGAAGGCACTGTAGCAGTATAGGACAAATGTTTACACTTATTAGATGACCTTTAACTTGAAAATTCGTATGTTCCAACATAGAAATATTCTTCAAAGATGAAAATTCGAACTTTACTTCATAACAGATGAATTTTGAAGTTCAACGTTAAAGTTTTTGACTTTCGATATCTTCGAAATTCGTTTATTGACCAACCAAAATTCGAACTTTGAGTGTCAGAAGCATTAAATGCGGTTAGTGAATGGATAATTTTTCAAACTAACTGTTGGGTAACTTCTCTAACGGATAGATTTTGTCTCTCACGTATAGTTAAGACCTAAATCTATAAATAAAATCTCATTTGAAGTTGTGGGTAACAAAATTAACATTGTATATACTGAAACTCTGTCAAATTCTCAACTCAAAGTCTTTTACTCTCCTACTTCATACTTCTGCACTTTAACTTTTATATACACTCTAAATTAGAGAGTTCACTCTTTGTAATCAATCTTATTTTCATCTAGAAGAAAGATTTTCTTATGAGGGATTATCACAAGAGATTTGAAAAGCACTTAGTTAGAATGCAACAAGAGAAGTTGTAAGCTCTAGGAACAGAGTATCAAAACTGTATTGTGGTAATTACAAGAAATCCACTTAATTCTTACAAGATAGTAGATAATCTCAAATAGTTGCTTGGGAACTGGACGAAAATCAAGATAAAGAGACTGAACCAGGATAAACATATGTGTCTTCCCTTCTTTTCTATTGCTTTTACCTTACTATATCTATATACTCTGTTTTACTGTCATTTCTGCCTTTATCACTCTTCTAATTTTTACAGAAAATTTTAATCTTCCCAATTCACCCCCCTTGAGAAGCCAGCATATCTAACAAATTTTCCTCAGTTCAATTCTTTACAACAACACTTAAGAGGGCAAGTTTCAATCATAGTGTAGTACAAGTTGAGGGGAATTAATAATAAACTTTTAGCTAATAAAAGTAATACGGTCCTAATTTATAATAATGTTTCTAGTTTGATCCCCACATATGATTATTCCCTGTGCAAGTGGGTGGCAGCTAGCTAGATAGGTTTATTGGGCCAAGCACATCAAGTTGAAGAGTTAAAAAGAGGGTTGTGTATTCAGGTTTCAGGAAAGAGACGCACACGGCGAGACTCAGACATGAACCTGACACAGCACCAACATGAGTTGTTATATATATACATAATAACATTGAGCGTCTGAAAATGACATCATAACAACCTACGTACCTCCCATAACATTTACACACACACACACACACACACACACACACATTAACGAGATTTGATCCACGGAATATGGTTCAAACTCGTTTTCTTCCCTCTTAACACCCACCGACGTAAATGTCTTACTCTCTCTCTCTTTTTCTTCTTGTTATTTTATGTTCTTTCATATATATTATAGTTTGTAATTGTAATTTTTTCATGAAAGAGAGGAAAAAAAAATTATGCCTTCTCAAGAACATACTTCAAACATCTCCATTGAATATAACCCAATATTTTAAATTAAAGATGAGTATTTTAATTTAATTAATATTTCTGTTTCAAAGCGTTAATATGGTGTCTGCGTCAATATATTTATGGCCTCATAGTATTTTTCATTTTATTTTTTTGTATATTATCTCAAACAAGCAATGCAAGTGGAAAGCGCAACTAGCATAAAGTGATTGATATCAATATTGAAGAAAACATAGAATATGTTACGTTAATATATTATCATTACAAATTTTATTTCTGTAACTATTAAAAAAATAAAAGACGAGGCTGGTCAATGTTACACTTGATTGAGATGTAAAAAATAACTAGACATATCATTTCATGTATTATATGAAATCTACTATTCATAACTCATAAAAAGCAAGGCTTATTATGAATATTATGTGATATATTGAGCCACTTTTCTTTTTCTCTAAATTAAGAGGAAGATTCCCATGTGAACCATTTATTGTCATTTTTAGTAAACGCGTTCAAAGCAAAATTATTGTTGAGTGAAAAATTGTGGGCAAAAGGAATCTCTCTAAAGTAATAATTAAAAAAATAAAAAAGGAAATGATTTGGGGTTATCACTTTCATTAATTAGAGCAGTGTTGGTTTGAATTATTGATAATCAATCAGTTGAGTGAAGAATATTGATGTCGCTATCCCTGTGATGTGCTACACTAACTAATTGGAAAATTTGTCATAAATGGGCCATCAAAGGAAAATTCTAGAGAAATAACACGGAAATAAAATATTTTTAAAAATTTACCTTAAATCTACCTAATTTCTAAAAGCTACCAAGATTTGTAATTAAAATTAAAATTAGAAGATAAAAGATAAAAGTGTCATTCCCATGCAAGTGACTAATTTGCAAGTGAAAATAATATAGTTGTAACTAACAAGTGTTTATTTACAAGTGAAATGAGTTCAGTTGGAAGTGATAATAGTATCACTTGTGTGTCACTTGTAAACAAATACATGTCAGTTGCAAATATATCATTATCACTTGTAAATGAACATTTGTCACTTTACAAATAGGTCACTTGTACATGAAGGACATTTTCACCTTTTTACCTTTTAGTTTTGATTCCAATTACAAACCTTAATAGTTTTTGGAAATTAGGTGAATTTAGAGTTGCTTTTTGGAAATACTTTATTTCCTTGGTATTTAGTTGAAAATTTCCCTAGGAATTATATATTGAAATGAATTTTTCGTCTAAATAATAGGGCAGATATTATTAATTGAATAAAAAAGTATATGATCTACAATTCTTTAATTTTGTGACCCTGTAAGGGTATCTTTCAGCACAAGAAATTAACAAATATTAATATGATATATATATATATATATAGTATATACACACATAGACACACAAGTAAAATTAAGTAGCAAAATTAGTAGCTTAATTTTTTAACACATGAGATCTCTGTTAACAAGTGAAGATTTATGACTTACATTTTTATTAGGGTTTAGGGTTTATACCTTCACGAGTTATTTAGTACATATATAAATGAAACGAAATTAATGAAGAAAATAAAATAAAAAGGTTACTATCATATTATTGAATCAAACAGTTCAACACTGCAAGAGACGAGATAATCACGTGACAAACTGTGGTGGGTGTCCCAACTGAAAATAACAATTCAACATTGAAGTGAATGAATAGGAAGTGATTGGTGATATTCACCTTAGTTTAACTTCAACAAAAATAACAGGACTTATTATATATATATATATATATATATATATAAACACAAGATTGAAGAGTGTAAAAATTAGGATTTTTTATGAATAGACAATAGTTTGCTTAATTTTTTTGGTATAATTATTTTATATCTAAAACTTAATTTCGAGTCACATTCAAGTATTGTCTAACTCAAATGGATAATTTTTTTAACGTGATTTTTTTTATGCATAAAATTTGAATTTGAGAATTACTTAGGAGTGTTAGATCCTTTAATTACCACTCAATGATTTTATCATATGTTTTTAAGAAGAACTTTGTTTTTTATAATTTTCAATTGTCATTAATATAAATTATGGAATCTTAAATTTCATTTTCTTTTCATCTTAAAGCAGAAACGATAGATCATTTGCTACCACTGAATTTTTGTCCACAGAAAATAAAGAATCCGATGAGTGGAGGAATCCAAATTCGACTCCATTGATAGGAACTCATAAGAGGATATGTTCCGCGAGAACGTTGACGTAACCTCACAAATTTTGAAAAATAATAATAAACAATAATAAAAAGAAAAAGAGAAAATTGGGTTTTAAGACAAAAAAAAAAGATGTTTGGATTCTAGGTTAAACAAATTCTATTCTCATCTGAAAAAAAAATCAACTTTGATCCCATTTCCCAAATAAATTATTTTTTTTGGTCCCATTTCCCAATTTTCCCAAAGAAAAATTGACATAATCGGACTGATGATGGCTTCTGATCTGGAATCTTGAATGGCTTATTTGATACTTCCAAATTTAGGCCTAGCATCAGAATCTGGAATCTTAGATTCAAAAGTGAAAGTCTAGATTCTTATGTTTTTCATGTTCTGGGGTTTTAATTAAAGGAAGCATTTAATATACTCTGAACTATATACTGGAATTAATATTTAATTACAGGCTCTGATATGAGCTTAACATGTAGTATATTACGTTATGTAAAGAACATAAGTTTGATGCAAAAATTACTGGCGAAAGATGATTAACTGACTCTGGATATGGTCTCTCTCTCTCTCTCTATATATATATATATTCTACTTTAGTATATATATATATATATTCTACTTTAGTATAATCATTACTCAAATTAAGCAGTGGATACAGTTGCCTCATATAAAATATAGGACAGGCATGAGAAGACAAGGTTAGTGCTAATTATTATTACTTCGGATTCTGACAAAATCAAATTAATATATATATATATATTATATGGGCTTTTGAGAAATTTTTTTCTTAGTTTATAATATAAAGTATTATGTACTAATTTGTCTTTTTAATTTCTCATTTATTTAATGACTAGTTTTATGACTTATATTGGAATAATGGAAAAGAGTTGAATAAAAAGAGATAAAAATAATTTTTTTTTCAGAAATTTAAAGATGTAATAAATTTTTTTTAAGATGTATGAAATTATTTGATATACCTTATATTATAAACTAGAGAGTATAAAAAACTGACATCACATGCATGCAGAACCCTACATAGGGTTTTCTTGGTTCTAATTCATATATATATATATATATATTATTTTATGTGTTTAATCTACAAGTGGTTAATTCTGATTCTGTTTTCTACTTTTAAAAATGACCCAACCACACTCACTTTCTTAAGTACCACGTATTTGTCTATACATTTTATTGTAAGAGCAATGTAATTTGATGTGATATGATAGGATCCCTCCGTATTATTAGTAATTAATAATGATTATAGTATGATTTAACCGCCCACAATGATTCCTCTTCAAGTATTAACATATGATTCAGCATCTATTTAAAAAAGAAATAGTGATTCCTGTTTCAATAACTCATTAGATTAAATGAAACTTTCATTTTAATAATTTTAAGTAACTCTATTGAATTCGAACAGGAATTTCCTTGTCGAAAATGAAATAAATTGAGCCCAACAATGTTTGATTCGGACACGATGATATGATATCTAATAGTAGTATCCAAAAAATAAAATAAATTTTCTAAAACTTATATAAATAAAGTGATTTATAAATTTAATATTCCAAAATCAAGATTAAGATGTAATATCAAGACTTCTGATATAATTCTCGGTGGTTTAGAGTTTTCTGATAGAGCAAGTTAGCCAATTGTTCAATGGATACATTTTAGAATTTTAGATCATTTAAAATTAACTTAAACTGTTTAAATTTTAGTGTTATTAACTAAACCTTCAAATTGAAAGATCATTTTAATATTGCATTTGCTTCCTTCAAAAATTTTTAAAATGAAAGATTTTTTAAGAAAAAATTAGATAATTGAAAACTAATCCTTTTGAAATATAGAATTATTGTAGTAAGTTTTATCTCCACCTTTTCCATACATAAGCCACTTTCATTTTAGATAAAAACACACTTTTAATACATTAAATTTACACTAAATTTCATTTTAGTTCTTTAACTTTATTTTTTTTTAGTCCTCTAATTTTCAAAATATAACAATAAGTTTTCCTATTATTAACACCATTAACTATGTTAACCCCAAATGTTGACAAAGTATTATTTAATGTTGTCATATATCAATTTTCACTACTAAGTTATTAACATTATTATGTATTCATTAATTTTAAGTTTAAAATTTTTTTTAGATTAAATTGAAAATTTAAAAATAAATAATTACAAATAACTGACTTCACAAAATCTTAATTTTAAGATTTTTTTTCCATAAGAAAGAGTTGGATGATTGTGTAAGTATTTAAAAATATTTTGTTAACATATGAGAATATTTTGTTAGTATTTTTCATTAAAATAATTAAATGTGTTACTGATGAGAAATTTTTTATTATATTTTAAAAATTAAAGAATTAAAAAGAAACAAAAAAAAGTTAAAAAATAAAATAAAATTTAATGTATAATTAAGAAATTAAAAGTGAATTTCTACCTTGTATTTATTTTGATGCACTTGCCTTTTTTTTTTCTCTTTTTTGTGAGTAATGGGGTCATAATTCCACGGAGAAACAAAACCAAAACTAATTTTGAATTAATATGGTAACGAATGCAACGGTACAAATCGTAATAATAAATACGAGGCTTCAGGCCAAAAAATAATAAATACGAGGCCACAGTACAAATCGTAATAATAAATACGAGGCTACATGCCTGGCATCGGATGCTTGGTTGCTACGATGGGTACAAGTCTAGTCAGAGTTGGGCCACGACCGTGGGCCCACTTCTGCAATAATAAACCATCACACGTAGGGCCCAGAAGGTCTGGTCAAGGTGAAACCGGTGGCCCACTCCACATTTTCAGGCCCATAAAAATGAAATTAGTTCAGTGATTCTAGTGGCCATTACTTACAGTACTACCATATAGATGGAAGTACCATTGACGGGCACAGTTGACAATTTGGATAAAACCTCCAAATTTCTAGTGGGCCAAGGAGCCCAACCCCGGGCCTGAGCCAGTCGATTAAGAAGTTTGTTAGCTTTATTTTCTTTGTGGCCCACGTGGTCCCCAGGTTATTCTGGACCGCCCAATGTGCCTAATCTCAATGCCCCTAATTACGTCACTTAAGTGGGATTAGTTGTTTGACCTAATTAGAAGTTCATAATTATTACGGAATCACCACTGTCTCTTAGTCTAGCAATTCAATGCTCTCATCATTGTTATGAACCTTCCCATATCTTCACCATTTTTTGTATATTATTTATTTTTATTTTTTGTCTATTATTTATTTTTATATCGATATTTCACTATTCAATATATGGTATAATTTTTTTTTGGCCTGATATGGTATAATTTTTTTAATAACAAACCATTAAGGGTCTATTTAGTTGATCTTTTCCAAAAGGAAACCATGATTAAAAATAATGGTTTTCTAAAAAATATATTTAATCAAACACAAATTATCTTTTTAAAAAATAAAAAATGGGTTAAACTATGGTTTTGAAAAGAGAAGGAGATAATTACTTTTCTTTTTCCAAAATCATGATTTTGGAAAAGGAGATGGATATTAATTTTATATTATACATCTAAATGTACTTTTAACTCTTATCATCCAAACAGATTTTTTGTCAAACTATAATTTTACAGAAAGAATATTCAAAATGAAATAATTTACAGCAAACTTACTTTTACTAAATTTTATTTTTATAAATTTCATTTATTCTAACTTACTTTTATAAAACTGAAAATCAAATGGATCCTAAATATCCGAAACTCATATTAAATTTTAATTAATTTGGGTCTAGTTGGAAAAGACTACAAAGATAATAAATTTTTTTTTCAACAAGTATTTAAGATAGCTACATAAATAAGGCTCAAACATGATATTACCGGTTACACTAATGGAGCCCTCAATTAGTGGAGATATATGCTTGCTGGTTGTATAATATAAATTTTATTGCAAGTTGCACAATTTAAAAGGCATAAACAGTATGGTCTATTTCTCAAACACATATAATACATGGAAAAATATATTTAGATAATTTTATATTATTATTTGAGACGTCGTGTTTCTTTAACCACTTATTACATTTTTGTTTTTATCACAACAACTTGTTACATGCTATATTGGATAATAGTATATGAAACAAGAATATATTACGTAAAGACTAGTACATAAAATGTCAAAATGATAGTGTACCTTACATTATCTTTTTTAAATAGAATATATTCATTTATTTCATAAATTTAGAAAAGTAAAATTAATACCTAAGTTTCTTAGAAAAATTTTCCGCCTAAACAAGTAGATCCCGTTGTTATACTACAAAGTTCTTTTAAGAAAAAAATACATTTCATGATTTTTGTCAAAATATAAAAATTAAAAAAAAAATCATCAACCAAAATTTATTTTAATTCTTTAAAATATTGAAAGGTTAGTAAAAATTTATTTTTACTTTTATTTTCGCCTACTACTATAAATTTACAAATTACAATCACGATTTTCATCTATGACGTTCACGGACCACCAGCTTCTCATGAAAAACGAAACAATAAAAAATCGTGACGTGATTTTTTTTTTTAAGAAAAGTGGGGTCCAGTTGAGCAGGAATCATACACGTGGTAGGTGGTAAGAGGTTACGTCAGCAAATAGCGAAATGGTGGTAGCCACGTGGAGTGTGGGCTCTTGATTGGATGCGTTTTGACGCACTCCAAACATGATACAGTTACTCATGTCTGACCTCTTCACAATACTAACAGATATAGTAATACACTTCCCAGATCGACGTGGACGTTTAGTTATTTTATTCTCAACGATACCTTAATCATTTTCATATTATCTGTTTTGCAAATCTATTCATTCATTTATTTATTTGTATATTTGCACACGTAGTGAATTGTTGTACTTTTTTTTCTGGACCAATACTTGTTATGTATTTCATTCTCATTCATTATGTAATAAATTTTTTGTTGAATATGAAATGCATATATTCTAAATTCAACATAACCTAACCCCATTACATCTGATCTTAGTTAAATAAACCAATATGTAATTCTAAATTTTTGAGCGTGAAAGATAATTGAATAAAACCTTTTTTTAATGCAGGGATAACAATGAAATGATATGGTGCGAATCTTTTTATATTAGATTTTTATCGCATATTTTATATTTTGTATAAAATAAAAATATAAGACAGGTTCAAGAAAATATGTAACTAAAGAAAATCTTGTCTCAATATTGTTTTAAATTCAGATTATAAAGATATAATTTTTACCTTAAACTTTGAATCATATTCAGTTTACTCCTTTAGAAATAGAGTAAATTTAGTTGAAAAGAATCTATCTTTTACCCCATAAAAATTATTTTCTGCTGCCAGGTGAAAATATTCTTTATACAAAACAAAAATAAAATCTGTCAATAAAATAAATGATGATACATTTCTTTTGGTGTAAAAATAAATTAAATTGGAAGAACTCCATCACAAGTATTTTTTGGGAACCTATGGTATAATATTGTTTTCAATGTTTTTTCAGTGTAATAAAATTGGACGAAATGCAGGGAAAATGAACCTCAAATTCAAATGAAATTCAGATGGTGGGACCCCGCCTCCAAACCAAAAAAAATGCCATATATACTCCTCCAACGTTCTCCCTTCAGCTTATGTCCAAACCTCCAATGGCAGTGGACTTCTAATTTCGGGAAGCTCGCCGGCGCAACCCCATTCCGCCACCGTACATGGCGAAGGGTCGTAAATTGACCACTAGCCAGAGTGAACGCTTCCTAGGAAGCTACACCTCCGCTCACAACCACGGGTTTAACGCCTCAGACGCATCAGAGCTCGGAGAAGCCGACGTCTGGTCAGCGGCGGATGACGCTGACGATAACACGGTGAATGCTTCTTTCGGAGAGTGGGAACCACGAGCAACCTCAGAGATTGACGGGAGCAGCTCCGTCAGAAGCAGGCCACGAATCCCGCCCCGCCACGTCGGCGGTTTGTCTTTGGCGTTTGAAGACTCAGGGAATGCTAATGCGACGACGTCGTCGATGGTTGTGTATCAATATCGGGGGCATAACAGTGCGGCGTCGCCACGTGGCCACCAAATGGCCACGTCGGCGCCGGTGAACGTTCCGGATTGGAGCAAGATACTCCGAGTCAACTCGGTGGAGTCTATGCATGACATGGACGACGGTTCTGACGACGAGAACGAATCAGAGATGGTCCCACCACACGAGTACATCGCACGTGAGTACTCGCGGAGCCGGAAGATGGCGGCAAACTCGGTTTTCGAGGGAGTTGGGCGCACGTTGAAGGGGCGGGACATGAGGCGGGTTCGGGACGCAGTCTGGAGTCAAACCGGGTTTGATGGCTGAGGACGGTTCAGACCGGTTTGGTATCGTGAGTCAATTTCAGTAATTTGAAAAATAGTTTTTTTTTTCCATAAAAAAGAGAATGAGTTTTGTGGGCGACGATTCGGTTGAGTAGACTCAGTTGCTGAGAAGTAAACTCAGCTTCGGGTGAGGGTAAATGCATAAATTGGAAATGGCAATTTTATTATTCTCCATCTTTGATTAATCAAATTGTGGACCAATCGGTATTAGTTTAGTACAATGTTCCTCTTTTATTTATGGTTATTTCTTATTGTAATAGTAATATGAGGCAATAATGCAGGAAATAGATATCAATTTTGGAGACTTGTTTGATACTCTCTCCGATCCTATGTATAGGATATTTTACACTGATAAGATATTTTATAATATACGAGGTAGTATTTATTATATATTTCTAAAAAATACTCATATTTAATATATCCAAAAAGAAAGAGAGAGATATTAAATAAGGGTAGTTTTAAAAAATTATTGAGATTTTTGGAGAAATCGAGGTAGTTAATCAGTTTTAATTTCTATTCTTAATTTATGTGATTGAGTTAAAATGACCTTATATTAAGGATCAAAGGAAATATTTGTTATTTTTGTTTGCATATATATATATACATACCCCATCCGGCTCAAAATATAGGTTATATTTTAAAAGTTTATTTTGATCTAAAATATAAGTTCCATTTTGTATGTTTTGATCCAAAATATAAATTTCATTTGGTAATTTCTAGGACATTAAATTTTTGTTCTATTTTTTCCTTATCTACAATTAAATGTAAAAGAGATAATATACTTTAAATGTAATGTATTAAATAGGGGTACTATTAAAAAATAATGTATTTTTTAGCATATTTAATGCGTAAAACTACCTTTTTTTATTTCCATGTAATTACTTAAATATGACTTATACTTTGGATGAGTATATATATATATATATATGTATTAATATATTTAGCTTTTTTTTTCTTTTGCCAATAATATACTTATTTATCAATCTCAAAATCAAATATAAAACATATAACAAATTGTATTATTCATCAATAAGTTGTGATGTAGTTGATAAATAATTGGGTATCTTAATTGTCTTGAGATTTAATTTCTGAATATGTGTTTAGAACAGATTTTGTTGGAAAGATATTAGTTTTTTGTTGTTGACAGGAGAATGCTTTAGGATACATAAAAAAAAAATTATATTATGCATAAATCATGAATGATAGAATTTGTTTCTTCAATTCTAAGCAAGTGTTCACCTCATTTTGAAACAAACTATTATGATATAATAATTTGTATTGCCTCATAGTTACTAAAATATTATTGAAATTCGATATTTTGATGTTTTACAGTTTTTTATTTTAATTTAATATTTCATATCATGAAATTGAAACTATTCTACTGACATTATTAATTCCAAAATTTTTAGAATAAAATATAGAATAAATTGGCATTTAATTTTTTGAAAATTATGGTCTTCTAAAAAATAGCGTTTTTAATTTAATTTATTGAATTTTTTCTTTGAAATCACCGCTTTAATAAAAAAGAATTTCGTCCTTGGATTATTTTAATAAAAAATAAAAATTTTATTATTAAAAATAAATTTAAAAAATCATATTTGACAATTAAATTAAAAAACACTGTGATGAAAAGATAAGGAGTGATGGAGACAAATAAAAAACAACTCAATGTTTCTTCAAAGCACTTTGTTTAGCTGGTTGCCATGAAAGTGACGAGAATCACATCAATTCTTGTTTCTTACACTGCTTTTATGCTTATAAAAGATGTAATTTCTAAAGAAAAGAAAAATAGTGGTTGAGTCGTGGAAGTTAAAGATTCTAAATACCTTTTTTTTTTTTGGGATTTAAAGGTAAGGAAATTTTGACTCGTTAGAAAATAAATGAAGGAATGAATAAATGAAATATCTGACTTGTTTCTAATGGGGCAGACACACTTGGTTATACATCTAATGAATGAAAAGTTTGAGTAATCTTTACTATTTTTCCTATTTAGATTTGCATGCATCATTCATTTCACAGTCGTTCGTTTTCTTTTTAAAAAAATAAAAACTACATTCTTTAATCTTTATATTGTGAAATTTTTTAGTAGTGATCATTCTTTAATTAATAATAAGGATTAATATCCCTCAATATACTAAAGGCAAAAAGTAAACATAAGAAACTCTACTAGTCACTGTTTATGCCAAGAAAACTAATTTTAATTAGTACTTATACTGATGATGTTATTATTAGAAAACTATATATTTATTGCGTTTCAAATTTTAATTAAGAAACTTGATGATGAGAATATATAAAACTACATTTAAGATTAATCTATCATCATTACGTACTAATGTTGCATGTCAATTGTTTTTACAAAACTTATTGTTATTTACCTTTTCAATTTTCTCAATAAAAAATTAAAAATAAATTTTAATTATTATAAAATATAAAATAATTTTAACTATTCATATCTTTTGTGGACAATTTTTTTTTTCATCTCAAATAATAGAAATAAGAAGTGAAAAATATATAATTACTCACTCTTATGCATTAGAATCCATATTTTAGAAAAAAAAACATTATTTTTTTTACCAACACTAAATGGAAAAACCTCCTAATATAAGTGGTATATGAAGTCCATTTGATATGAGATAAGTAAATATGGGAAGTTAAATTTTCCCAAGGGTAGATAAATGACTCTTGCATGGTTAGTAAAGAAATGGAGAATTTTTTGGAAAGTTTGACTTAATTCGAGAAGCTATACCTCTTGATTAAATCATTGGCTACTTCCTCCGTGTTTTGTAATAATTAAAAAAACTTTAATTTATTTAAAAAATTATGAAATAAAAAGAACATTTATGTCATTATCATTATAACATAATATAATTATTTAAAAAATAATTTAAATTTTCTGATAAATAAGAAATTAACCAAGCATGTTATGCATGAACTTTTCAAAAATATATTTTTTTAAAAATTACTTTCTGTTAAGTATATCAAACGACCCCTAGGTGAGGGGATATCCTTCTCATATTTACACCCATATATGTATACTTTTCACCAATATGAGGACTGAGCCTCATTGTCAACGAGGATGGGTCCAACTATGCACCAAACGCTCCCATAACAGATTTTTTTATATATTTATATTAACTATCTAACTAATGCATCGTTAAAACTTAATCAGATATAAATAAATATAGGAAAAGTCCAACATTAATTTTTTATTTTTTTAACATAAAAAATATCATTCAACTGAATTAAAAACTAATCCTTTCGAAAAGAATACCATACTTAAGGGATATAACTATATATCGACTATGTCCAATCTTATTAATTTTTATTACTTAAATATTGTAGGACAACTTTTAATGTTATGAAGCCATTAACATAATTGGATGAGCGAATAAAAATAACCATTTAAAATTCTTATATTTACCTATAAATAAGTTTTAACTCATATTTCAAGAATGGCATTTACATTATTTAAAATACTTTAAAAAATAATTTAATTTATGAATTTATGTTCTTTTTTGGAGTTTAACTAGATCACTGGATACATAATAAGCTGAGGGAATGTGACTTATTCAAAAGAAAAATTGAAATTTTTGGAGAAAAAAGGACAATCAAAAATAAAAAGTGAGAATGCAAAAGTTTATTAGAAGAGGAGATATTACAAAAAATAAAAAATGTAATTAATATGTGGTGTGAAAAGTAAAAGAGAGAATTATAAAAAAAAAAAAAAAGAAAAGCACAAAAAATGAAGTCTTTTTTTTTTTGGCGGAACATGAAGTCTGAAATAAGCTAAATATTAAACTGTTTATAAGTCATTGACTTTGTAAAGAATTATTGAATATATATACACATATATATTTATTTTGATAAAATCCAAATTAAATACTCTATGATTAGGAAGTAGGGGTTTTAAACTGTAACTCACATTAAGTGGTTTTATCTAATTGGTAAAAAAAAAAAAACTCTACTAGTCTCCTCTCATGTGTGACAAAATTACAGATAAATCAATACCATCACCTTTAGTTTCCGTTTATCCATTTTATTTTTTGGTAAAATTTGTCTTAATATTTTGATAACATTATTACATAATCTCCCAACAATATTTGTACGAAATCATCTATTAAAACCAATGGAAGGTCTTAAAGGATTTTCTGGACTTCAAGGGTTGTACTTCTTTATTTTGATGGTGATTTTTTTTTTGGATAAATTTTGATGATGATTATTTGATTCTTCATTGTCTATAAATTGAAATTTTTTGTCCTTAAAGATATTCCAAATTGTGTGGACAAAAACACAGTGAGGTCCACATTCCATTGGGAATTTGGGAGAGGGACATACTGTTTTTGATGGAATAAGAGAAGGGCAGTGGCATAAATTGACAACAATATTATTACTAATTAAAAAAATAATTGTATATAATATATATACAACAAAATTAAAAGAAAAAGAATGAATTCAAATCACAAATAATAAAAACATTCAATTATAGTTAAGGTGAATGGAAAAGATTTTTTTAGCCAACTAGTAGAAAAGATTTGATGTCTTTAAATAAGAATTAGAATTTAAGTATTATGAATAGAAAAAATTACATGGAGTGAATTTATTTCTTATTAAGAATTGGCATGATTTGAATTCAATTTTTAGTCCTAGATAGTTCTAAAAAAAATTAATATAATCATATTTTTTAAAGTGATTTTTCTTAGAATATATAACTATGTGGCGTTACAAAATTTAATGCCCGTTTGGTTTGTCTTTTTGTAAAAGTATTTTTAGAATAACCACAGTTTACAAAAATGAAGTTTAGATAAAAGTAGAGAAGTTTACTGAAAAAATATTTAGATAAAAAAGGAGAAAATGATGGTTAGAAAGTATAATTTAGTTTACAAAAATACAAACAAAACAACCCTTTAATTTGTACTTACCAACAGTCCAAAAAGAGAAATGAGCAACACTGGAGGGCTGAACTAATGGCTAATGGAGAAAACTTTTTCATGAAAATGACAACAAAATGGTGGACTCACATGCTCAAGTGGCCTTAACACCATTGGTTTTTCTCTCACACAGCTTTGGCAGATATTGTTAGTGCCACACTGTCACAATTATCTAAAAAAAAAAGTAAAAAAAAAATCAATACATATTTATTTTTTAAAAATATATCTTTAATCTTTTTTTTTTGTATAAATGATTTTAAAGTTACTAAATTTTAAGAATTGAATATCTTAATCATTTGGAGATAATTCAATCAAAATGAGTTTGGTAATATGTTTTTCCTCAATTTAATGAATTGTATTTTTAAAAATAAATTATATCATTAATCATTTTATGTATATATATATATATAAATAAAATAGTGAGCTACATTTTGTTGGGGGGGGGGGACGGGGACTGAAGTTACTGTTAAATTATTGTTCATCGAATAATAATATTTTTGAAATATGTGCATAAAAAATAAATCTCCTTGGACAACTTCTAGTTACCTATTAAAACTATAATTTACCAAAAGAAAAGATATGCACTAAACTCATTTTTTGCTTTTTTCTTCTCTCCTGCGAAGGAAGAGCTTTGGTCCATTTATTATCAATACATGTAGAGGTCATAATTAGGCTTCCCAGAGTGCTTTATCATAAAAGGCAACTCCTTTGCTATTAAGAATCACTTTTAAAATCCCACTTACAAATAAATTTATGTCCCTTCTCTAAATTCTCATTGTACTTTTACACACTGTACATGATCAAAAGCTTTCACATTGTGAAAATAAAACTATAAAAGTACAAAATACTTATTTTTCTTTTAAATTCTTTAGTCAAATCATAATCATACTTTTCTATTTTTATTTATTTTTAATACATATTTAATACATATACTTTTCTATTTTGAGATGATTGTGCAAATAATATCCTATCATTAAATTTTCCTATTATTAGCCCAGAAAAAAAAAATCTCCTCTCACTAATTAATCTATTATTTCATTAGCAGAGTAGGATATGTCATTAGTCACATACTTTTTTCTTTTTTAGTTAAATATATTTGTGAGGCTGACAAAATCATCAATCACGGGTGACAGTTGCAAAACCCAATTAACATATATATATTTACACACACATTGATCTTCACTAATGTGAGCCTTAGAGGCCTCCATTTTTACCCAAGCATGCGAGGCCTACTTGCACTCCAATTTTTTATTTTTTCCTCAAATAATTTCGTGAAACCTTGAGTCATGTGCAACTGCAAATAATTTTCCAAAACTTCACATCATATGCAAATATGATGACCCAATGTTCTGTTTTTGTAATCAAAACGGACATCTTGGTTAGGCTAATGCTAATGTAATGAACAAGCTAACAAAGCAAAGTGGAATGCTAATATAAGGTATAAATTAGAGCTTACAAGTTTGATGCATCACAAAATTTGCTCTGATTAACATCAACCATAACCCTAAACAAGTGTTGGCTCCCTTTTTTTTTTTGGTACAAAGTGTCGACTGCTTCTAAAAGCCCTATTCCGCCCTCAGATTCCAAGTGGAGTTCTTCAGTCTCTGCTAAAACGTCTTTGGCCCATAAGTTCTGTAACGTCCTTCTCATGCTCATCTTCTAATTGGATACTTTGCCTAGCAGGCCCACTGGACTTGACTATCATAGCCAGACTTGTGGGCTTTTGTGTAAGCCCAAATGTGGCTTAACAAAACCCAAATACTGTGGCCCACTGTAACCGATGATCTGAAATTGAAACTTTCTTTTGTATTCACGAAAATCAGAAGATACTTTTAGCAAAAAAAAAAAAGAAAAAGAAAAAAGAAAATCAGAAGATACTAACAATTTCTTCCGTTAGACCCAAAAAGAAAATCCATACGGATATAACTCAACTTGTTTAGTGTTTTTTTTTTTCTTTTAAAGGAAAAGGGGGCTAGATAGTGGCTACTCATTCATTACAAACAGTAAATACAATGAGACAAAGGATTAGAGTTGATACTGGTGGTTTCGGTGGACTCTAGGGGAGAAGCTACCTGTGGCGGAGTCATAAGAGACCACAATAGGGACAGGATCTTAGGCTTTACTGCTAAGATTGGTGTCCTTCCTTGTACTGTTGCTGAGCTTTCTTCCATTTTGCATGGTATCAAGCTCTGCTGGGACAAAGAGTTTAAGAAGGTTTTGATTTGCTGTGACTCTACTGAGGCTATCCATCACATTACTCGGGGTATCTCAATTGATTATCCTTGGAGAGACATAATCAAGGGAGTATACGATGAGAGATTGGAATATCATGATTGACCACATGTTTAGAGAAGCCAAAGAATGCTCATCTAGCGCACGAGATTGATGGAGAGTTTACTATTTTTTGGCAACCGCCTGATGAATGTAGATCGAAACAGCCAGCAGGAAAGTCATCAAAAATACAAGTTTTAAAGAGAGGACTACTGTGACTCTTAGCCGTCCAATCGGCACATCCGTTTGCTCGTCGACTTATGTGTTCAAGACTGACAATCCAATCTCTTCTTAGCCATTCCCTGATTTCTTCAATGATATCTACATAAGGATGGTTCCCGTCATTAGATCTGGCTATCAGCTCAAGTGCTTCAATAGAGTTGAATTGCACTTGCACCTGTCTGAATCCCTTTGACCAACAAACATGGAGACCAATTTTGATAGATAGCCCACAATTCTGCAGCTGTGCTCGGACATATGCTGCCCAGATTGCAACACAAACCTCTCACCCAATTCCCTTGTGCATCACGTACCAGACCCCACATGAAGCATTCTGATACATATAAGAGGAAGCCCCATCAATATTTCACCATTCTCCATATTTACCAAAGTTTCAATAGTAAAAAAGAAATCTTAAACCTTCTCAGATATTTCTCCAGAGTTCAATAATTATGTGCTCGGAATCAATCACTGAACTTTCTTGATGTAGTTTTTTGTTTTTTTTGTCTTTTGCCAAAACTTTCTTGATGCAGGTTACACTTACAGCATTCCTTGACTAGTTGAGTCCTATGGAACACTGTCTATAAGTGTTATTGTGCTAAATTTGTTGCTTCCCAATCTAGGATTTTGGGAAAAAAAAATTAAACCATGCCAATTACCTATGAGAATTAAGGAATTAACATAGTTGTTTTGTGACAATAAAGTTTCTCAAATTGGTAAGGAGTTGGTTCATATCCTATAAAGATGTGAATTCAAATCTTGCTAATGCATTGGTAAAAAAAAAGCTATTAATGTAAGAATGTTATTAATGGATAATTTATAAGTACCTTTTAAATCATAAGATTTATTCTAGTTTAATAATCCCTTATAACTCAACTCATCTTTTTTCAATGAAAGAATAGTTATTTTCCATCAACAGAGACTTTAAAGATATACTTGAGTCAAATAATATAAAAGACTTTTACCCTAATATCTAAATTCTCCCTTGTTTTTCCTATAGTTTTTTTCTTCTTATTTTTTCCTCATCAAAACAGAACTTTAGTTTAATACCTTTCACCATATTGCAACATAAAAAGAACTCTTATATCGCATTGTTTGAAGAATAACCGTTATATTTAAGTAATTTAAGAGTTGCAAAAAGAGCAGAGCACAAGAATATATCTCAACCAGAGTTGAGAATGTTGGGTTCTTGTATCATCCTTTTCTCCCAAAAAAATTCATTCCCCAAAAGCTCTGACCATTAAATATTAATTTCTGCGTAGGTGGGAACCGTAATGGCAAATATTTCTTTCTTTTATGCAAATTAAAATTATTTGATTATCGAAACTGTTTCTCTCAATAACTTTTTTAATTCATATTCATGCTTTTGGATTAAATTGAAAAGTTGTATATATTATATTGTACCTATTTATCCATTTTACAGGCTCAGGCTCCGCATATTAAATTGTTCTGGCTTTTGCTTTAACTTCTTATATATGCAGATGGCAGGTACAGCATAAGCCTCTGAATTTCTTAATGTTTTATATTTTCTCTGACATCATTTTATGAATTTGATAACAACTTCATGATAGAAAAAATTTTAAAGGATAAGATTCTCACTCAAAAGACAGATATCGGGAGAAGAGGGCCCTCCCACATTTATTCTGGTAGGCACCACGTATTGCCTGGACCCCTCCACATTGCACTTGCTTTTTTTTTTTTTTTGCCAAGGTCCACATTGCACTTGTTTGGAAGACAAAACCTGCAATTGTTTGGTCCCCACACCTTTTTTTTCTAAGCTAAGAATCCTTGTTTCTTTAATTCACTGTCTTATCTTCAATGGTGATTATTCTTATATCAACAATTAGCTCAGCTGATAAGGGATTTTGCTAACTGAATCAATGAATTAGTAAGAATTTAATGCGAATAATTTAATTAAAAAAATGGTGACTATGCATACTTAAGTAGATTGATGTTTGCAAGGCGCAAATTATGCAGAAAAAAGAGCACAAGAACCTGACTACCATCCATGCATCATCATTCACATACATTAGTAACACATACGCCATCATGACTACAGCTAGTACAAGGAGCAAAGCTAGAAGAAGAAGAGGAGGAAATTAAGAGAAATCAAACAAACACCTTATTCTGCATAATTTCTTATACTTTTCTTCCTCACACACAAAGAAGAAGAAAGTAAAGCTACCAACTTAGAGGCATATGTTAAAAGTAAAAGCAATCAAGGCTCCTCATGGTGCTTGTTGGCAACAGCGCACTGCCTTCTGATCTCACCCTTTGAGCCAGTGAGAGGGTTGTTTTCAGATAAAATGGTAATGGCTCTGGAGAACTCCTTGAAGAAATAGTCCTGGCTCTTGGCCATCTTCTTCACATAAGGTCTGGTCCTCTTGTCATGGGATAGCTGGTGATCCACTATCAGCAAGCCCTTGTTGTCCAGTATGTTCCTGTAGTAGTTGTTGTCTAGAACCATGGGCGTGCCTCGGTCATTCCTCACGTACTGGACCGCCTTCGGGTCAGGAATGGCGTCTGGGCACTTCTTGAGCATGTGAGGAACATGGTCTGGGTTCAGTGCTGGGTCTACCTCAGGGTACAAACGGTGCACCAACTTCACACAGTGGGTTCTGCCTACACTGTGTGCTCCTGTTCAACACAAAGATCACCTCTCACAAACCTTATTTCTTTCTTATCTATGTGTGTATGTATGTGACTTCAACTTTAATAATTTGGATCAAAAGTATCACTAAAGTGACAGAAGGGAGTAAGAGTGTTAGATCCAAAATTCCTTTAAAAACACTTCTGCCAGATCCTCAACTCTCATGAAGTTATCTGGAGTTGTGGACCATCTTTCTATTACGAGAAAAGTGATGCACATACCTCTTAATGTTTTCTTTCTTCTATGATTCATGAATTTTTATCCAAATGCAGGACACTATTTAATGCATGTAAGCCTTATAGATTAATGTTAAAACAGTTTTTGATATGAGATCAGAGTGAATAAATAGTAAAATTTGTCCACAGTTCAAAAGAAGAAAATGTGTAAAAATGAACTTGTGCTTTCTCTACTCTCTAAGCAGGAGTGTTAAAAATCAAACCAAACTTAAACAGGTTAGATTAGTTTGGTTATGACAAGTCATGATGTTTACCCAAAAGTGCTACAACACCAGGGGTGTCAATTCCCATGGCAGAGAACCTGTCAAGAACAACAGATATGCTTTCATTGTGGTCTGGGAGGTATTGTTCAACCACATCTGCTCTGCTTCTTCTTCCATCTCTTCTTCCAGTTTTAAGTGGAATATAAGGCCCTCCTAACTGAATCAAATAATCAAACTAATTTCAGAACACTTACATCCATAAAACAATTAACTGAGTGCTACTACACTAGAATCAGAACAAATCTGGAGTTGATCTTTTAACCGTTCTGCTGCTATGCTAGAACACAGCAGAAAGATCAGACTTTGTACAGATAATTTTAGATTGAACTCATTTGTTGTTGTAAGGGACTGAGAAGTTACCGCAACAATGCCATCTCTGGCAGAAAGGACAAGAATGTCAGCACAGGAAACAACTCCAGGGCACTCCCTTTCTACGGCTTCTTTGATGGTCTCAATGTACCTGAAGTTCCTCAACCCAAAGCTTCTGTCTGTCTCCTTCTCAGAAAGGGTCCTTCTTGTTGAATCCAGAAGCAGTGAAGCATCACAGCTCTACTCCACAAAAATTCCCAGAAACAACATTATTTAAAGATAAAGGGGCAAAATGTTGGAAACAAGAACAACTGGGGAAGTCAAACATAAACGATAATCATTCTGGGTTCAAGAGTAAAACCCTACATGTTTATGGACAAGGAGGAGTAATGAGAACTAAACCTGAACAGCACAGTCATGGAAGATGTTTCTGAGCCATGAGAAAGCAGTGTTCTTGTGGCGTTTGTAGAGAAGTTTCACTTGTTCTCTGATAATGTCTTCAGCTTGAGGGCATGTTTCCTTGTAGAAGTTCATAACAAGCCGAGGGTCTCCATGTTCCTCACTCTCTGCAACAACAAGATTGAGAAACACTGCTGAAAAGCAGAGCAGAGCAAATAAGAAGATAGCTTTTGGGGCCATTCTCTCCACCCTCTCACTGACCACCTTGCTTTGCTCTCTAGAGGGGATGCTTCTTAAATAACAAACCAACAAGATGGCTTCGCTAATCAATTATCCCTTGTACTAGTTGGTAAAGTTTGGAATTTTTTACGCCCAAGTTTACTTTACTGCCTCTGAATTTTGTTATACAATAAATCATTGTTTATTTATCACTACCTATTAATTTGGATTTAACTCAAGTCAAATTTTAAGTAAGGATAGTTTTTTAACGTAATTATTATTATTTATTTATAAGACTTAAACTTAAAATATTATCTAAATAATATTAAATCATTTATTATTCAACTCAATTATTATTGGTTTTGATGTTGAATTTTTGTTTTTTATAGTAGAAACTCTAGACAACAAAATGTAGGTATAATTTTTACATATTTACTACTTGATGTTAAAAACTAATTTTTAATGCAGGTTTACATTTTTTTGGGTATAATGCATATATAATTTTTACCATTTCATAGCGTATAATTAGTTTTTAGAATTTTTTTATATATAATATTGTGATTGAACAATTTGATAATAAAAATTTAAAATCTTTGTTTGTTTAGTGCTAGAATGACATTATCTGGACAACTTTTTCTCATATCCTATCTGAAAGTGTGAAAGCGTTTCTGATAAACGATTTTATCAACAAATTCAAAATTTAAACATTAATATTTAAAAATTTTAAAAATTATAATTGCTTTTTAAAATTAAAATTATTATTGAATTTTAAGGAATTTACCACTAGATTTTAAACAAATTACTTTCACATTCTATAAAACTAAAACTAATAATATTTTTCTAAAATTTGATAACAATTTTTTAATATTTGATAATATCTTAAGCCAGGGGCTTAAATGTAACTTTCACTCACGTTCTTGTAAGTGGACATGGATAGGCTCAGAGTGGGAAATCATTTTTCATTATAGTTCATGAGGGATGTTGCTTGCCAGATGCTAAGTTTCTACTTTATTAAAAATCATCATAATATTAACATCAATATCAATATATTAATATATATAATTAAATACATATATATATGAAGTTATAATATTTATAAATTGAAAATAATACAGTTCATTTCTAGATTTTATAAAAGAATGTTTAATTTATTTTTCAAATATGAAGAAAAAATAAAAGAGCATGATTTATTTCATTTTTCTAAGGGTTAATTTTCACTCTTCTAATCTAATACCATCGTCACCTTTGTTCCTAAATATAATGCACATTTGAGGGAGCTCCCTTATTTTAAAATATAAAGAACAAATAATATTTTTATTAAAAATTATTTTCATTAATTACATGATAAAAGTCATAAACATTAAATAAGAGATATTTTTTAAAATTATTTTGAATTTCTAACATATTTAATAATTGCAACTACTTTTAATTGTATTTCTTAATATATATGAATTAGTTATTTATCTCTTATATTTAAAAATTGAAAAAGTACAGCACATAACGCAAAATGCTCGGTTAACTTTTTTTTTGGGTAAAAAATGCAAGGTTAACTTTATTTCTTTAAAATCCTCTAACTATTTCCCACATTGACAAAAAATATTTTTTATGGCCTTTATTATACTTTTAAACATTAATTTAATTAATTTTTTTCTTTTTTTATAAGTCAAAAAAACTTAATTAATTGTTTTTCAACAACTACTCCATTTAATTTTATTTATTTATCAAGAAAACCTCATTTTCAAGTGGGGTAGCCCTTTTATTTTATTTAAAAGATATTTTCTTTCTTCGCTAACGTGTATTAATATCATTACTTTCCTTACTGAGGAGTAATGACGACATTAAATTTTGAATAATAGCATAAATAAAATAAAATATTTAATTAATTATATATAAATTAAAAAAAGAGTTAAACTAATTAAATTTATTCAAAATTTATATTATTTTTTAATATTACTTTTAATAGAAATAATTTTTAAGATAATTTTTTTATAAGTTAATTAAAAATAAGAATAAATTAAAAAAAATTTAATATTTTCAGTTTTATCTAAATAGAACTTATATTTTGGATCAGAAAAAAATTTTAAAATAAAATTTATATTTTGAAACAGATGAATTAATTTACACGGAAGCGAGCTAACCCTCCGAATTGGCGCAATAAGCTTTCATTATTTCAAACTTTATAAAAACTCCAAATTTTGACTTATTGTTTGTAGTGTTTCTACATTACGGATTAAGGAGTGATCTGCACAGCCCTCTTTTGCAAATTCAAATGAACATAACATTATAGTAAAAACAATTCCAATCACACGTAATTATGATTAAGAGAATTTTAATTAAAGGGATAAATTATTATTAATCAAGGAACCAATTAGAATCGTTCAATTCATTTTTAATTATTTTTTAAATAAATATGTTTAATCATATAATCATTTAATTATAATTATTATATTTATAAAGTGTTTAAAGGCTTGAAGCAATGAAATGTGGACCATTGAAGCCATTTTTGTAAACTTGTGACCGCCGACACTCCATTAATGGTCCATATCCATTCACAATGCTCACCATCGTCACTACCCCACTGCTTGTATTTTTTCCCCTAATAAATTATACATATTTTATAATACACTTTATGAACTTAACTATATTTTTTAACAACAAAAAGAATTTATTTAAACAGAGATTATTTCGATAAAAATTAAAATTTGATCAATACATAAGGAAGTTTTTAAAATAAATAAGATATTCATATTGTTTCAATAAACAACAAAGAAGTTTATGGGATTTGTTTTATTTTCCAAAATCAAAGATAAATAAATAACTAAAAGCTACAATATAAATGTGCATAACAAATTTTATTAAATAAATAATACACATTTTTATCCTGATAAACATTCATAACTTTAACTTGGCTTTTCTTATGAAATTGGGACTATGCAACCTTACCGTATCATTAATGAATCGGTTTCTTGTAGTATCAATTTAGATTAGTGTGAGTAAAGACTTTTATTCTTTTAGGCAAATGATTGGATATTTGATTTACAATTTGTATGTATGAAATAAATTTAATTTGGAGGAAGAGCCTATGGGGCTATTTGATTCTGTTTTCAAATATAGTTTTTTCTGTTTTTGAAAATAGAAAACTCAGAAAACTTGTTTGATAAATCTGTTTTTTAGAACTTATTCTAGAAAATAGAAAAATAAAAGAACAGAAAACTCAGAACACTTTAAGATGTTTTGTAGTTTTTATTCTGAAAAACATAAGGAAATGTGAGAAACATCCATCTCATTAATGGTAAAGTTATAAATTTTGAATAGCCCATCTATCACTCACTAATTATGATTTTGAGAATAATTATTCAAACAAATTTTTTTTATTTTCTTGTTTTTAAAACTCATTCTCGAAAATAATTTTACAAAACTATTTTCAGAATAAGAAAACAAAAAAAACTATCATACATGTTATATATTTTGTTCCCAATACTATAAGGAAAATTAGCCTTTGTTATGGAAAATAAACAGATTTTTTCCTCTCCTTTTTCATATGTGACGATGAGATAGCAAAGGTAGTTATTTGTTTAATTATTTGATAATTAAATGTTGTCTATTGCCACTTGATAATGAAAATGAAATGAACAATTTTTTTTTTAGCTAGTTGCATGCTCTTTGTAGTTTGTGCTCTTCTCTCTCTCTTCTGAAATATGGGGTAGCGCAATAACTTGGGATTCACTCTAACTGACACGTGAGCCATTTACAATTTCAAAGAACAATGTGGAAGGGAGTAACAATAATTTTGAATAATAATAAAAAATTAAAAAATTCTACCTTAACAAAAAAAAAAAGTACCGTATCATTTCAAAAAGCTTGTTTTAAGAAGAATTATAAGTTTCATTTAATAATTTTAAAATATTAAATATTTTTTTATTTTATTTTTATTTATAATTAAATATAAAAAAATAATAGATTTTAAATGTAATGTATGAAATATGATATTCTTAGAAAATAATATATTTTTTAATAAATTTAATAAATTTAATAAATAAAACTATCTTTATTCTTGATTCTTGTGTAATTAGTTAAACAAAATTTATATTTTGAATCAGAAAAAATATATTATATTTTTTCAATTTCAAATGTAAGGGATGAACAATTAATTTACATAAATTAAGAATAATGGTTAAAAATATTTAATCCTTTTAAATATGTCATGAATTGAAATTTTTTTTTCTAAAATATCTTTAAATCAATGTATATATAACTAAATTTTTCTTTCAATAAAGATGTTAACCCACATTTAATAATAAATATAATTAAAAAAAAATAAAGGAAACAAATCATATTTATTCTTTAAATTTTAAATCAATAAGAAAATTATATTTATCTTTTATATTTGAGATAAGAAGTAGTTTGTCTAAGAACAAGAACGATGCTTTCATAAAGCACCTGTGTTAATTTATTTGTATGATCTTTAAAAAGTTTTAATTTTTAACTTTCAAATTTATATACTTTAAATCCTTAAGGTGCAATTTGCAATTTAATGAACCGTATTGTAAGTGGACATGGATAGGGGCTCAGAGTGGGAAATCATTTTTCATTATAGTTCATGAGGGATGTTGCTTGCCAGATGCTAAGTTTCTACTTTATTAAAAATCATCATAATATTAACATCAATATCAATATATTAATATATATAATTATATATATATATATATGAAGTTATAATATTTATAAATTGAAAATAATACAGTTCATTTCTAGATTTTATAAAAGAATGTTTAATTTATTTTTCAAATATGAGGAAAAAATAAAAGACCACGATTTATTTCATTTTTCTAAGGGTTAATTTTCACTCTTCTAATCTAATACCACTGTCACCTTTGTTCCTAAATATAATGCACATTTGAGGGAGCTCCCTTATTTTAAAATATAAAGAATAAATAATATTTTTTATTAAAAATTATTTTCATTAATTACATGATAAAAGTCATAAACATTAAATAAGAGATATTTTTTAAAACTATTTTGAATTTCTAACATATTTAATAATTACAACTACTTTTAACTGTATTTCTTAATATATATGAATAAGTTATTTTTCTCTTATATTTAAAAATTAAAAAAGTACAGCACATAATGCAAAATGGTAGGTTAACTTTTTTTTTGGGGGTAAAAAATGCGAGGTTAACTTTATTTCTTTAAAATCCTCTAACTATTTCCCACATTGACAAAAATTATTTTTTCTGGCCTTTATTATAATTTTAAACATTAATTTAATTAATTTTTTCTTTTTTTTATAAGTCAAAAAAGCTTAATTAATTGTTTTTCAACAACTACTTCATTTAATTTTATTTATTTATCAAGAAAACCTCACTTTCAAGTGGGGTAGCCCTTTTATTTTATTTAAAATATATTCTCTTTCTTCGCTAACGTGTATTAATATCATTACTTTCCTTACTGAGGAGTAATGACGACATTAAATTTTGAATAATAGCATAAATAAAATAAAATATTTAATTAATTATATATAAATTAAAAAAAGAGTTAGACTAATAAATTTATTAAAAATTTATATTATTTTTTAATATTACTTTTAATAGAAATAATTTTTAAGATAATTTTTTATAAGTTAATTAAAAATAAAAATAAATTAAAAAAATTTAATATTTTCAGTTTTATCTAAATAGAACTTATATTTTGGATCAGAAAAAAATTTTAAAATAAAATTTATATTTTGAAACAGATGAATTAATTTACACGGAAGCGAGCTAACCCTCCGAATTGGCGCAATAAGCTTTCATTATTTCAAACTTTATAAAAACTCCAAATTTTGACTTATTGTTTGTAGTGTTTCTACATTACGGATTAAGGAGTGATCTGCACAGCCCTCTTTTGCAAATTCAAATGAACATAACATTATAGTAAAAACAATTCCAATCACACGTAATTATGATTAAGAGAATTTTAATTAAAGGGATAAATTATTATTAATCAAGGAACCAATTAGAATCGTTCAATTCATTTTTAATTATTTTTTAAATAAATATGTTTAATCATATAATCATTTAATTATAATTATTATATTTATAAAGTGTTTAAAGGCTTGCAGCAATGAAACGTGGACCATTGAAGCCATTTTCGTAAACTTGTGACCACTGACACTCTATTAATGGTCCATATCCATTCACAACGCTCACCATCGTCACTATCCCACTGCTTGTATTTTTTCCCCTAATAAATTATACATATTTTATAATACACTTTATGAACTTAACTATATTTTTTAACAACAAAAAGAATTTATTTAAACAGAGATTGTTTGGATACAAATTAAAATTTGATCAAGACATAAGGAAGTTTTTAAAATAAATAAGATATTCATATTGTTTCAATAAACAACAAAGAAGTTTATGGGATTTGTTTTATTTTCCAAAATCAAAGATAAATAAATAACTAAAAGCTACCATATAAATGTGCATAACGAATTTTATTAAATAAATAATACACATTTTTATCCTGATAAACATTCATAACTTTAGCTTGGCATTTCTTATGAAATTGGGACCATGCAACCTTACAGTATCATTAATGAATAGGTTTTTTTGTAGTATCAATTTAGATTAGTGTGAGTAAAGACTTTTATTCTTTTAGGCAAATAATTGGATATTTGATTTACAATTTTTATGTATGAACAAAATTTAATTTGAAGGAAGAGTCTATATTTTGTTCTCAATACTATAAGAAAAATTAACCGTTGTTATAGAAAATAAACAGATTTTTTCCCTCTTTTTCATAGGTGACGATGAGATAGCAAAGGTAGTTATATGTTTAATTATTTGATAATTAAATGTTATCTATTGCCACTTGATAATGAAAATGAAATGAACAATTTTTTTTTTAGCTTGTTGCGTCCTCTTTGTAGTTTGTGCTCTACTCGCTCTCTCTGAAATATCGGGAGGCGCAATAACTTGGGATTCACTCTAACTGACACGTGAGCCATTTACAATTTGAATGAACAATGTGGAAGGGAGTAACATTAATTTTGAATAATAATAAAAAATTAAAAAATTCTACCTTAACAAAAAAAAGGGTAAGTACTGTACTATTTCAAAAAAAATTGTTTTAAGCATAAATATAAGTTTCACTTAATAAATTTTAAAATATTAAATATTTTTTATTTTATTTTTATTTATAATTAAATATAAAAAAATAACAGACGGTTAAATATAATATATAAAATAAAATTGTATTAGAAAATAATATATTTTTTTAATGAATTTAATAAGTAAAATTACCTGTACTTGTGCAATTAATTAAATAAAAATTATATTTTGAATTAAAGAAAATATATTATACTTTTTCGATCTCAAATATAAAAAACAAATAATTAATTACATAAATTAAGAATAATGGTTAAAAATATTTAATCCTTTTAAATATGTCGTGAATTGAAAATTTTTTTCTAAAATACCTTTAAATTAATGTCTATATAACTAAATTTCTCCCTCATAGAAAATATTAATCCACATTTAATAATGAATATAAATGGAACAAAATAAACAAAGAAAAAAAAATAAATCATATTTATTCTTCAAATTTTAAATCAATAAGAAAAACATATTTACCCTTTATATTTAAGATCAAGGATAGCCATGTTTTAAGAACAAGAACAGCACTTCCATAAAGCACCTGTGCTAATTTATTTGTATGATCTTTAAAAAGTTTTAATTTTTAACTTTCAAATTTATATACTTTAAATCCCTAAGGTGTAATTTGCAATTTGTTGAACCATATTGTTTTGTTGTAGTAGATTAGATTAGACACTTTCAGTTTTGTCATATTATATTAAGATCTTCTGTTCATAGTTAAGATCCCGTCCCTCTAATTATTATGCCTATCACGTGCCGCACTTGCTTTCCATTTAAAGACCAAATGTAATAATAATCTTGATTAATTACACACCTTTTTTGGGACTGAAAAATCTAAGCCCAGATAAAGAAACTACGGTCATCACACTTCTGAAATCGAATTATATTTTATTCATCCTATAAAATATTCATTATATTTTATTCAAAATACTATAAAACTGCACTTTAATTAAGAATTACACAAGACGAAGGGCAGTTTCATTCTGATTCTCTCGTCTAAACTCACATTTTTCATTTTTTTCATTCTTATTGTGTAGATATTAAGAAGACACAACAAGCGACTAATCATATATTTAAAATGATAAAGTGATTAAAAAAAGTACAATCTTTCAAATTTCGAATTATTTTTTTAATAAAAAAGAAGCAGCCTGATTTGACCCAACTTCCATAGGTCGGGCCACAATTTGGTTGGTTTTTAAACAAGCAAAGATTATAAATAAAATGGCACAGCATGGAAATGAATACTCAATTACACGATAGTAAGCTGTAAATAATGTCCTGTCCTTTCTCGCTACCGTATAAATCAGACAAAGAACAATATCAAAATATTAGAATGAATACTAAGAACATCAATTGCAACAGCATATGCAGCCCTCGGCTAATGGCACGGAAGTTTAGATAAATTGTCACTCAACAATATCTGTAACTATCATCAATTCGATCCCCTTTCTACCCCATGTGCAACATTTACCAGTCCAATTAATTCAACTCGTTAGCATGTGTGGACTGTGTAACTTGGATCCTTTGAAATACTTTTAGAGTAGTAAAATTAGAGAGACGTGGGAACAAAGTAGTGGGTCCCACCCTTGTGCTCTAGCTTCACCGTGGAGTACTTTAGAGGATCCTCTTCAGAGGAACTGAGATAAAAATTCATCAGTAAGGCAGATGAGGTTTATATGCATATGAAGAATTTTAAATATATTCGCCGGCGGATGTTGATTATACTCAAATGGAAGCCCATTTGCTATCTTTGGGTCTTCCTGCATCTTACATCTGCAACAAGGTGGCGTATGTGCGGAGCATACCATTTAACCCTCTCCACATGTTCTATGAAAACCTCCCAACAATAACCTGGGGAAATCACATCAGTGGAGGTTCAACAACAGTTATTCCAAAAACCAGATCTTCAGGGTCAAATGATACTACCTTCAGATCTAGCAATTTCATGTATTGACTTCAATACATGTTCGGTCCACTGGCCCTCCTCGGAGTCCTTGGCATTTCCATGCACGTGTAATACTCCACCTTCTCTCCTGCAGTGTTGACCACATGAGAAGTTCAGTTCCAACATTGCTTACGGTACCAAACAGCCATTCAACTTTCAAACTATATTGCTGCAGAAATATAATGCACACTGGATTTTAAGATTCTCCAAATCTGACAACAGTGATGTCAGATAGGTTCATTGAAAAGAGTTATATACATAGATATCCCAATTACCTTAAGGCCCTCACAGCTGTGAACCAACTACACTCACTAGATGGAAGGAGACCTAGACAAACTCTATCAGCAACACCCTGCAAGCAAACAATCAATTTAAGTCATTTCCCCGACTATATGTGGATGTTAAAAATAGATGGACCTGTTTTCCATCCTGTACCAATACTTATGGTCAGCATACACGATGACTAAGAAAAAGTGAAGCAACAGATCTGAGTTCACTTAATTTCTTTCTGTATCTATATATATAGACATACACATTCTTCCCAAACTAAAGGAGAAAAAAACAATACTGACAACTCAAATTTTCTTCACTTTTCATTTTCATTCTCCCCACACTAAGATTTTAAAGTTATCAGAATAGTAACTGAAAATATGTAAAGAACAATAGCACTCATTCTTTTGTTTTTCATTTCTTAGTATTTTTGTTATATAGTAATAAAATCCCTTTGCTTATGTCAGAGGAAAGACAGAAAAATTTTAACAGCATATCGTGTAGAATCATAGAAGTGTAATTTGAGTAAATTTCTGTTTAGAAAGGGTGCAACGCAGATTACAAATGTTCTTGGAAGATTTAATTAAAAAACCGTGCAAACTGTCAATGCAGAAGCAGTATTTGTAACGCTCCACTTTGTGACCCAAAGAATTCCTTTAAACAAGGATGGAAATTAACATTGATACTTTAAGAAGATAATATAGATGCTAGGTTCAGTATTAGGTGTTATTTTTTGAATGACTTTTAAGATACCAAACGAAAATTTCCAGTTGCATTGACAAATATTTAGGAGATAAAGTTAAAAAATGATCAACAAAACAAGAAACAAACTTAAGACTATACTTTGGGAGCCAAACTTCGATTATCTCCTTCAAGAATGAGACATCGGTCAGTCACAGAATTTGCTTTCAGATTGTGCTGAAGTGCCTCTATGGCATGGGGATTCCACTCACAAGCATATACAAATTTTGCCTTGGCCCTGCTCAAGATCAGGGAAAAGATAGATTGTCAAATTTAAGGGAAGCTCGCAAAGCATAAACATGGTGTTAGCAAACAGCCAAATTTTTGCTGCTGTGGATACCTGCAGAAAATACCAAAACCAAAATCTCTCTAGTTTGATAATAATTCGAGATATGTCCCATTCCAGATGCCCGTCAGAAACAAAATATTGAAGGCAGACAAAGGGGGTTTATGTCAGGCAATACAAAATCTTTACAGAAGTTGTAATTGAAGCTTGGCAAAATTGTACAGCCCTGCCCGTACAGACATACAGAATACCTGACAAGAAATGGCAGCACAAAGTATCCAATGCCTGCAAACAGATCTACTATAACCTCATCATGACAATCTAATCGAGCCATCCGAAGCTTCTCAGAAAGATTGCCCCATGAGAACATGCACTTGCTAGCATCAAAAGAATAGAGTATTCCATTTTCTCGATGGTCAACCCAGCCATTATCTCCAACAAGAATCTGCAATGTACTATCTCTCGTGCCATTTGCTGCAACTGGTCCCTATAATAGCCATCTTAATCATCATAAATAAACGAATTCACTATAAAGCTATGCCTACTGAAAACAACATAATTTTCAGATGTATAATTAACTAAAACCTTAAAAACAAGGGATCTGGTGATTAAAATTTACTAACAAAAAAATCCAAGATTTCATCCTCCTCAGATACCACTGCTAAGCATATCTATGCATTGCTTGTTTATAGGTAAGTTTGACAAAATGTCATGCAGCCACAAATTCCCTTTTCTTTTTAATGGTTTCAGCATTCTTAAGCATGTGTTGACACTGGTTCCTCCTATTCTTGCCTTCATAATTTGATCAGGGAAAATTAACCTTTGGCCTCAAAATTTGAATTGTTTTTAACGACTCCATGACACCATACTGCTTCATGTATCACCATAAGATTTACCCAATCTTCACCACAGCTATTATTCATGCCAAATCTCCAATAACAAAATTTTCAAAAAAAAAAAAAAAGATGCTACAGAAATTATTATTAATCCCAAGGTGTTCAAAGCAGCATATCCGTTGATTTTGATAATAACAAAGAAACCATGATTTTCCAACTGTCTATGAAGTAACTTCAAAAATAATATTATGCTTATGGGTGTTTATACACATTCAAAAAGTGCTACTTATGCAGTATGGTAGTATACCTACTGATTTGGCATCCCAAAGTATCTGATAAAAGGACCTTGCTTATGAATTAGAAGAAAGAGAAAAGAATTCAAAGGCAATCACAGCAAAATTGAAGATAATAATCAAACCTAAGATTTTTTTTTAAGACAAAAAAAAAAGATCAAGACATTCATGTTTGCCTAGATCAAAGAAAATTTCAGAGGGTACAGATTAAAGGAAATCAAGCTATGAAACATGCACATGCCAATTATAAAGAATGCCGAGTGTCAAACACTTGCACACACCAGCTGATCTCACAGAGAACTTGGTCCAGCGCTTTTGGAGGATTATCAATCTTTCCACACTCAGCAGGTGAGTTGTTTAAAAGAGGCAAAACATGCAGATTTTGTGCTTTATTTGTTAATTAGTTGCTTGGATTTAATTTCTTCATGAACAATAATAACTTGCTTGAGAATTCATCAACTATTGAATTAAAAAGATGAAGTCCAGGAAGAATAAGAAAAGGTATAAATTTATGAATTACTCATACATATGGTTACCTGGCGAGCAAGATGATTAGCCTTAAGTGATTTGGCAACAGTGGGCCAAAGCTCTTCTGCAATGGAGTCCCAAATTGGATCTTTGAAAGAAGTAGTTGGAAGTATAACTATATCTCCAAGACGATCCCATCTAGAAAGCTTAACAAAATAAGATGACTAGAAAACATAATATCAAAGGGATTGCATTCATGAGCAAAAATCCAAAAGGCATGAAAAGATGTATGAAACCATGAAGTTAGAAATGAGCCATTACAAAAGAACATTAGTAGAAATATAACAGAACCTTGTTGGCAATTCCTCTAGAAGCTGTGCAGGTAGGCCGTTATGCTCAATCAAAGATATTATTGCTTCAGTCATCACTTTCAAAGGAGTTTTTGCAGCTTTTCTGACGTCAACAACTTCATCTTCCTGTATATTTCCACCATAGTCATGTAAAATATCCAAGGCTGTTGTACAGGATAACTCACGTAACAGGTATCCATCTCCTTTAGATGGCTTGGAGAAATTGACTTCATTTTTTCCTTCAATTCTGTCCTCTGAATGATTCTTCCTTTCATGAAATAGAAGAAAAACATCTTTAATTACAGGAAAACAGATATGTATTCCATCCTCCTGTGAGTATGCGTTCCTACCTAGGTCTAACCATCCAAATTTCTTCAATATATCCTTCCCTGACTTTGCATATCTCTTGTCTAGCTTCAGAACGTAATGTGATGTAGCCATCTGAAATTGATCGTTCATGACAGGTGAGTCATCATCAAAATACATGTCACCATTTTCAGCTATACTTGGTATATGCTCAAGTTGTGGTTCTCGGAAAATTTTAATCTTAGTCTTATCTTCCCCGTCATTTTGGTAATTCAAATGCTTTCTTTGATTTTTAACACATATATGATCATCATATGAAGGCATTAAATGAAGCAAACTAATTTTTGCTGGCTCACTGAACTTGGTTCCAAATGCATAGCAAGATGCACCGCCACCAACCATAACAAGATCATCACCAACAACACAAGCTGTACTGCGCACAAATAGATCTTTGCCAACAGATTTAAGGATCACATGCTTCCATTGACGAAGCTGCAAATCAAGTAAAGCCAACTCTTGAAAATGTTGTCTAACTGGACAGCCACCAATGACTCCAAGATAATTTTTATAGACAAACATTGAGTGGGAAAACCTTGCATGGGGATTCCTTCCAGCTGTCTTTTCCTTCTTCCATTGACCCTTTTGAATATCAAAGCTATACAGGTCATCAAGCGCTTTCGCACCATTGTATCCGCCAAACATGAAGATCTGAGAACCATGTTCCACCATTGCATGAGAATGACGAGCACAGGGCCAGTCCCCAGAAATAGGCACCTCTTTCCAGATTAAATTAATTGTGTCAAGAACATAAAAGGAAGAAAAGATATTATCATTATCAAGTCCCCCAAACACATAAATGTTTGAACCCACAACAGCTGCAGCATGACAATGCCTATCCAACATGAAAATTTGACTTAGATTTATTGAGGTGATTTTACATCATCAAACCACAGAAAATGACATCAACACAACACCTTATAATAAAGTAATTACTAATTAGTGTGTACTCTTTGCAAAATGAGAGTCTATGCAACTGAATTAATTTCTGCCACTAGAACTCAAAGAAAACATAAACTCTTCTTATTTTCAATTGTTTCATTAGTACCTCTCATTCGAAGCCACAAAAGAATGCTAGAAAGCATTACCTGGGAAGAAAGTCACTAACTCCACATTGCATTAGCTTCCAACAATTCTTAGCTGTATCAAGGACCCAAACATCACTCAGAATCTTATCAGGGCCAGTCCGACCTCCAATCAAGAACATGTGATCTCCAACTATGGAAGATGTATGGCCTAAGCGTGGAGATAAAGATGAATCACCGACAGTTCTGATTGTTTCCAGGGTACCAGAATATGGATCAAGCAGCAATAAATCATTCCTTCTCGCATGTCTACCCATGCCTCCAAAGCCACCAAACACAACAACTTTGTTGTGGTTGGCTTTATTGAATGTACAACCTGAATGACCCCAAAGGAAAAGCTTTTCCACTGGATCACCTACAACTTCAATATGGACAATCTGCAGACTACCACCAGGAAAATCCAAGAGCCCTGCCAACAATTGAAGGATTCAGACTTTTGTTTCATATTAAAAGGAATGGTGTCCTGCAATCAGTTAAATAACAAAATGTATGAGCACAGATTTGATTACATTCACAAATTCGTAGTAATAGTCAATAGACATTATTTCATTACTAGATAATCTCTGGACCGAATAGCACTGAGGTGAACACCCTCCAAACACAGAATAGAATTTCAAGCCACCAGTATGAGTGGAACAGGAATGAACTTATAATAGTCCAGATTGTCCTCCATATCAAAACAAAAAACTGGATAAAGTACCATTTACGCTTTTGGCAGCATATATGATAATATAAAAGTATGATTTGGAAGTTTATATTTCTCACTCCAATTCGTTAAATTACAATATAACTTCTAAACAACGGGAAGAGAACCACCAGCCCTATTCCCATTAAATACCCAACAACAGAGTAATAGCTTTTACCCTTAATCTTCCTATTAGTCTACAACCACAACCCATGAATACTATTCCATTTCACTCTCTTGAAAACTCCTCAACATAGGCTAAAATTTCATCTGATTATCTAGATAAGTTAGAGACCATCCAATATATTCTGCTGTTCGTCAGCAATCTACAGTTATATTCTACCCTAAATTATTATTTGCTTCATTACAGCAGGAGAATCCTAATCAGCTTGTACAGCTCTCAAAAGCTGAAAATAGCAAATTATAAACATAGATACCTGAAGAGGTTTCACTGTTCCTCTTGTCTAACTCATCATCATCTCCTCCAACTTGAACACCATCACAAGCAAGACCTTCTCCATGCACGGAAACATCAGTAGGATTCAATGAGTCATTTATAGATGTATTATTACTATCATCCGCAGTCACAGATCCTACAAAGCAATTGGACTGCAACAGTCCGAAAAACCTTTCGGTCCTCTTCCGATTCGCTTCCATTTTCTCATTTGCGACTTCAACAAGGTACCGAACATACTCAGGAGACACCATAATCTTCTGCGTATCCCCTAGAGGCACCTCTAATCTTATCGAACACCGAATTGCTATCATCACACGCTTGTTAGCATTAGTAATGCCCGACTCTCTGAACCCGCAAGATATAGCCAAAGAAACAAGCGACTGAGCTGATGAAAGGTCTTTGCACTCAACAGCAATAATGAGGGGCTCGAATCTGAAGACAAGTTCAGACGGCTCAGATGAAACAGAACACGGAGTTGACTTGGAAGGGAAGAGAAGGCTGAGGATTGAATCGAGATCGGCAGGGTAGTGGGAGACGAAAAGCCAAGAACCTCCTCGAGCTTTTTTCTTGGGCTTTTGCACATCAATGGTGGGGTTCAGTATAGGCTGCGAAAGGATAGAGATTCGGCCAGAGCATGAGCTTGTAGTGTAGAAAGAAGGGTGTTGATTGAGGGTGTTGAGGAGAGGGATGATGGGTGTGTCCAAGGAGCCTTTTGGCGATTTGTCGGCTTCCACTGAGCTTAAAGAAGCAAGTGTCGCTGCCTTCCTCTTCTCAAAATCCATTGCTTCTCTGTTTTCTGAACCTATTCGCGAAAACCCACCCATAAACCTCTGAAACTAGTAGCGGGAAGAAGAAGTGGGATTGTGAGCAAGGAGGAGCAACGGGCAATTCTGGGATGTACCTCGCTCGGGTCACAGGCTGTGATCATGAGCATTCTTTTTATGGGCTTTCTTTTTTGTGATGATGGGCTTTTAATTTGCTTTTCATCTTGTGAGCTGTGGCCTATGGATTTCAAAGGAAAGTTTGTTCACATCGAATGTTCTTAACCCAAAGGCGTGGCATTATAATGAGAGGAAATTATATAAACCTTTTTTTAATTTTGATAAACTTACATAATTTTTTATTCTTATAATATAAAATTAATATGAATGAAAATAATTTTATACTTTGGTATGATTTTTAAAATGAATAGTATAATTTTTATTTTTTTAACTAAAATATTTTAAACTAGTAAATAATTGAATTGAAGGTATTTTGCTTTAAAAATTTTAAAAGAGCTTGTATATATTTTAAAAATAAAAATAAGATATGTATATGTATAATTGTACTAAACATCAAGAGAAAATTATGTAATCTACTATATATTATAAAATAGAAGTCAAAAATATAATCGATCGCAACAATATGAGATCACGTCATCTATTTAATTTCACCTTTCAATGACCTATATTACCAGTTGTTATTTTTTCCTTTTTTGTCGTAGCAGTCAATTGTATTTAGGCCTAATATATGATTTTCAAACATTATGTCTTATTGTTTTCCATTTGATTTGAAATTTGAAAATGTACCATTAATATATTATATTTGTATTAAGTATGATATATGATTTTCAAAGATTATGGATAATTTCTTTCTATCTAAATTGCAATTTGAAAATTTCAGAATCATTTGCATTTATTATTGAATCAAATTCTATCAATTTAAAAATTTTAGAATCTTTTTTCAAATTGAAATAATTATGATTTAATATGATGACATGTATTATAAACCCTCTATAAACAGGTTTAGTGGATCGCTCATTTGGTGCCAACAGTCGTCTTCAGCGCCTCATACTGTCATTACGTGGTTTGTAGGTATTTTTCTATAATTACATTCTTGCGCCTTTTTTAATATCATGTTATTCTAAATTTCAAAATGTTTTTATTCTCAACAGAAGTCTTGTCTTCTTCTCCATCCGTCGAATACCATAAGCAATGACATTGGTTTGACTATGTTATCTCCTTCTTGAGAGAATATCATAATGGTGCAAATTAAATGAATCTGGGCATCGAATTGATTGTTGGGTTTGAATTTATTTGTTTTAGAGTTTTGTCTTGAGCAGTGAGAGTTGAAGAAGGTGAGGGTGAGGGTGAGGGTGAGGGAAATAATACTAATTTTACTATGTATTTTTTAATTCCTATTTTTTATTCCGAATATTTATAATATGGAACCATCATTACAAAAAAAAATGATCATTTAACTACGAATTTTAGAAATGAATTAAAATCCGTCGCTATTAAAGACGAAAACAAAGAGAAATAATAAATTTTTTTAGCAAAATAACTTTTTTTATATTAAAAATAATAAAAAAATATTAGAGATGGAGTTTGAGACAGGTAGATGTCGTTTCTAATAAAATCCGTCTCTAAATCTGTATCTAATATCGCTAGAATAAAAAAGTCCATCTCTATATCCGTTTCTAAAAATATCATATTATTGCTTAAAAATTCTTTAACATTTAAAGTTGAATTTTGTGATTGATGTTTTTAATTTATTGTGATGGATAAAAATTTGTTACTAAGCTTGTCTCTAATTTTTTTTAAATGGATTTATATTCATATTTTTAATGAATACAACAATAGATGTTTTGCCCTAAATTCGTCTCTAATATCTATTTAGAGATGCACTTATAGACGCATTTATAATAAACGCAGTAACGGGTATTTTGTCTGTGTTTAAATTAGTTTCTAATTCACATTTAGAAACGGATTTAGATACAGATTTATTTTTTTAAATTACTTTAATTTTATATAGTATTATTTTTTAATATTGTAATATGTTAATTTAAATTTTGAGAGATATTTTCAAATTTTGGGTATTTTTTAAATATTATAGTATGTTAAATGAATCAAACTCGTGAGTTAACTATTTTAAGTTAAATGAATTGAATTTCTAATCATATTAAAAGACATTTCAAAAGCGACCTTAAGTTAAACCACCAGAATCCTAAAAACTAATATTTCTTTTATTTTTTTGGGAGCATACTTGGCAGTTGATGAGAGGAGATTGAGAAATTGAGAATATAAGATGAGAATGAGAAATAAGAAATAAATGAGAGAGGAGATATATAGAGAACTTTGGGATTAGAAATAGTAAAATGAAATTAAAGGAAATGTCGAAGTTTTAAAGAATTTTAGACTAAAAGAGAATCTAAGTAATTTTATCATAGATGACATTTAATTATCCTACTAATTAACAAATATCTATGATCAATTAACATTAAACAATATTTTTTATTTAATTAGTAATCCATAGGTTGATAATTTTTTTATATTTGATATGTTTGTAGAATTGATTTAAAAAAAAAGTTTATCTTTAATAATATCATTCGGTTTAAAATATCTAAGTAGATTATCTTAATTTCATTAATGTATTTTACTTTCAATTAATAAGTTAATTTTTAATTCTATTTCCTGACAATAATTTCAAAAAATTGTGACAACAATAAATTTATTATAAACTTATTAATCATTAATTCTTTCTAAATCAACCTTCTTTTAAGAATTTACATCTACATTTTAAAAGTAGAGTTAAAAGTAATAATGATACTAAAATATAAATCAAATAAAATTTCAATATTTTTCCATTAGGAATCCATAATTAAATTTAGGAGGTGTAAATAATAAAAAGATATATTCCTTTTGAAATTTAAAATGAATATATATAATATTTAACCAAGACTTCGGGTTAAATCACGAACTAACATAAAACTTGAACCTATCCAATTCTCTCCCACCTCTAATATATATTAAGCACATATATATATAATATAATTTATTAAATAATATAAAATACGATATATATATATATATATATTATATGATATGACTATGTAAAAAGTGACATAAAATAATAAAATATTAAAACATATGGATCATAAATATTATATATATAATTATTTTTATTTACAAATAAAAATTAAATGTAAAAGTCGGCTAGAAAAATAATTTTTTTCTTACCAAAGAAAAACAAATATATTTATAGGAAAATTATTTAAGCTTTTAAAAAATATAATATAAATATTCATATAAATATAAATATATATAAATAAAATATTTTATGATATTAATAATTGAAAATAAAACATATATGTAGTTTTTAATAATAAATTGACTTATAAATATATATATATGTTTATATATTAATGTGTAAATAAATAATATATATTTAATATTATATATAAAGACTGCATAAACATTTCAGCTCAACTGGGAAAATGGTAACTATAAAGGTAATGAAAGTAAGAGGTCATGGCTTCGAATCCGGGTGAGACACATTTGAAACCATTAATATGCCAGTGGAGGTGGCTGATGACTGACTATATTCTATCTTTATTATTTTATTTGATTATTTTTAACAATTTTGATAATGAACTTTGATTGAGATTAGAGATAAATTTGTTTTATTTAAAGATGGAATAAATTTATCTCTAAATAGAGATGGATAAGTTAATTCGTCTCTAATTATTTAGTGATGCTACTTTTAAATATGACTTAAATGTTGTCTCTAAATTCGTCTCTAACAAATTAGAGACACATTTTAAGTTATTTAGCAATAGATTTTGTCAATTTCTAAATATCTCTTTTTTTGTAGTGCTTGTGGAATGAGAACAATCTTAAAACCATCAATAAATATCAATGTTATTATATTTATTGATATATTGAAAGGAGTTATTTGATATATTTATAATGTGGAACGCGATTGCAAATGAGCTTGGAAAGAAGGCGTTATCCTCGGTCTGTATTTTATTATTCACTATCTTCATTAATCTACAAGAGAAAAATAGCTTGAAATAAAAGAGTAGAAGCTTGAAGCATGGCAGAAGATGAAGATGAATGAATGGGCACACGAGGGATCATGAAAAGACAAAAAGATCCAATCTTGAGGTAACCTTTACAGATGCAATTTAAAAAAAGGACCTTTTCGCTTAAGCCCCTGTTTGGTACAGGGGGAGGGAGGGGGAGGGAGGGAATTTGCTCCCATCCCCTCTACTGTTCATGCCTATACCAAACAGGGGGAGGGGAGGGGCTCCCCTCCCCCTGTTTGGTTAAGCATTTTAAGGGGAGGGGAGGAGAGCAACTCTCCTCCCCTCCCCCTCAAATTGATCCCCTCGAAATCGGGGGGATCGTTTTATTTTTTTTTTATTCGTTTTTTATTTTTTTAAATAAATAAAAAATTATTTAAAAATAAAAAAAAATTATTAAAAAAATTTAAAAGCATAAAAATATTTACTTAAAGGTTCCTAATGTCAAAAAATATTACATTTAAGTTTCATATCTCAAAAAGTTAATATAAAAAATTTTAAAATTTTAATATTCAGTATAAAATTATGAGTATCAGTATAAAATATTAAAGTATAATTTTATACTTAACATTGAAATTTTTTATGCTAAAAAAAATAATAAAAAATTTCTTTAATTTCAAGAGTAAAATGATCAAATTATTATTAACTTCCCTCCCCTCCCCTCCCCTCCTGAACCAAACTCCCTAACATAAAATTCCTCCCCTCCCCTTCCTTTCCCTTCCCTTCCCTCCATATCTCATCTCTCCTTCCCTCCCCTCCCTCCCATTCTCATCCCTCCTACCAAACACTCCCTAACTGTAGAGCGAGAATATTAAGAATTTAACATAGAATATCTATAAAACCAACCACATATTTGTATTGATTTTTTATTAAATTATTAAAGGATTGATAATAATGTAAGTATATATCATGGATGATTTTTTTTCCCTGAAGATTATCGTGGAAGATATGGTTAATAAACTTTCTAAATAATGAATTCTAAATTTCTAATCAATCAAGAAATCATTCCATAATTAAATTTTGATTCAAAATTTGTTATTAAACATTAGGAAAAATTGATTTAGGAACAATTAAAAGAAAAATTTGAAATAACATATTTGTTGAAAGAATAATATTTAATTCTCTCAGACATTTGACAAACATACACAATCAAATTAACATTTGATATTAAAGGCTGTTAACTAATAATTTGTAAATTATTAGTTTAAAAACAATTCATCATCATTGATTGTGTATTAATTAATGATTAATAATTTTTAAATTTAAAACCTAAGTGAGAGAATATAATGATTGATAGAGAATAAATTGGTCAATGCAATTTTAAATAATAAATTATAATCAATAAAGAGATCCTCTCAAAATTAATTTTAATTCAAAATTTTAATTGAATATATTCAAAAACGATTTTGATTAGTAGAATTGATTATTATATCACGTATTCCTAATTTAACAGCAAAATAAGCTAATTAGATTTTATTTAAAATGTAATCTTTTAATTAACTACTATTTTAATTTTCAAATCCCCATGTTATCAATCATTAATTATTGATTATAAAATAAGGCTAAAATATTATTAACTCCCCTGAACTTTAAGCTTGTTGTATATAATTTTCTTATAAACTTTAAAAGTTTAAAACTAAAACTCCAAACTTTTGGACTTGGCAATGAGGCCGTTGCCGTTAAAATAACAGTTAAATCTAACTCCACATGCCATGTCATGCTTTCTTTCTTTTGCCACATATGTGCCATGTCATACAATACAAGCTACAAATACTTAGCACAATAGAATTTCAAAGGGCACTTTGGTTATTCTCCCAATTAGCAGTGAGCTATAGCTTCCTCTCATAGTCAGCACTTCATCTCCCGGACACACAGAAAATGCGATTGGGTCTCTCTTTTATGTCCTCCTATCCAACAATTGCAACATTTTGAATTTATATTCGTATTCTTTAGTCGGCCATACCAATTAAAATATATTAAAATATTAGAATGGTTGGGCAGAGATGTAGTATATTTTAGGGGAGTTATTTATATTTTGGCCATAAAATAATGAAGCCAAATATTTGATGCAACCATTGTGAATTTCAACTTCTAATAGTAGTGTATAAAAATAACGTATTCCTAATTAGATTTTATTTAAAATGTAACCTTTTAATATCAGCTACGATTTTTGAACTTCAACTTTTAATACAGTGTATAAAAAAAGTTTTTAATAATTAAATTTTTAAATTTCCTCTAATTCGTTCTTTTGCCATGAGTATAAGCAAAAGTCAAAGTTAGACTTTGTGTAGTATTGGACTCTACCTTTCAATACCAATATTCATGATTGGTCGGTTATATGTTAATGTGTTTTGCATTTAGAGAAGGAAAATTATGAAAATTTTTATTCTTGATTGTAAAGGAAATATAATAGACCCAATAATCAATATAGTACATAAGGAAATTTTTAGTAATTTACTTTGAAATGTTTTGTAATTGACTCTTTAGTATAATATATATTGTACAATTTAATTATAAATAATTGGAATTGCTGGAGCATCGCATGGGGATCCAATTCTAGTTTTCTCATACAAGAAAGGTGGTTGTCACCATCATTATCATCATTATGGATAAAGTTTTATTGGATGACGCATGATTAATTGATTGATACGTGAACTTTAATGTATGACATTTGACTAATATTACAATTTATAGCTTGATTTTCTTGGGGACCTATATATAGCTTGGTTCAGTCCATTAAACCCGCAAAGCGCATTTTTATAGTTTCAAAATGTAATCTCAATTAAGCTGTCATTGTAATATATGTAAGATTTTGTTTTATTTTAAAACTTCATGTGCTAATTTTGTAATTAAATGCTAGTTCAGAAAATAAAATGTGATTTTTTCCATAATAAAAGTGTATGATCACTTTTGTCCAACTGCATTAGTATTGATAGTAAAAATAATACTCAAAGTGATATTTATATAATCTAATATTTTTTTTAAAAAAAATATATGCATATAAATTCTTTTTTTACGGGAGGTGTGCACATAACATGTCTTTTGTTTTTATGGTCGATCTATAGGGAAATTAAAGAAAATGTGGGTGATTGGCTTTGGCAGGAACAAAATGAAAAATTATTTTAAAGGAATATTCTGGGAAAAAAATAAAAATAATATGGCGTTTAAAGTTTTACATGAACTGCGCTAGGGTCGCTAGCTGTAATAATCATAAACGATGGATTTATGCAATACACGACTTCACCAACTTTCGACAACTATACTGGCCTGTTTGGTATACAGGAAATTGGCTTAGGGAGAGGGAGAGGGAGGGGAAATATAAAAAATACCTGGTTTGGTAAATCTGAAATATTGTTCTAAGAAAAGGCCCATTCCCATACCCAATGGAAGAGTCGTTCACGCTGCGGTCCGAGAGAAAAAGGAGATTTTCCTGGGAAGCCATTTTTTAAGACCATTTTGCCCTCGGTAAAATAACATTATTACTGCTTACACCTACTTAACCCTAATAAATCTAATTCGGCTTTCTCACTTGCCCAGGGAAGAGAACGCTTTGCGACGGGAGACACTGACGACAACGGCTTGGAAAACATTCACCGGTAGCAAAACCCACTAACTGACGGTACAAATCTTCAGGTTTGTGTCTTCTTCTCCACCTGCTATTTCTTTTTCTTCATATGATTGAACACTTGCAACCATCTATGCGAGAGAAACTTGGCAAGCTTGATCTTCTATGTTTTTTTTCTTCCAATATGTGTTTTTCTTCTCTCCCTTCAAGCTTTCGAAACTTTCTTTTTTGGCCTGAAGCTTTGGAAGCTTTTTTTTTCTGGTATGCTCAAATAACTTCGAGTGTAGGGCTGAGAGACTACTTACCCATTGTCGGTCATTTGATAAATGTCCTTCTTTATACATTCAGTTTGCAATGTTTGTGATATAGGGGAAAAATGTGGGGGCAAGCCGTATCGTGGGTTCACTTGATCTACTTGATAATATTTAATAATAAAGTTATTAGTAATTAATTTACATACTAGTGTTGGCATTCATGATGTTGATCATGGCGTGTAAGAGATATCTAGAGACATAACTGGGTTTATATCAAGTTAAATGCAGGCTCCTTTATTTTGAAAATCTTGCAATATTTGATTTCTCTGTATTGGCTAAATTATGTACGATGGTGCTCCTTGTGTTTAAACTTTAACATCGGGAATAGAAAACCCCAATTAATGAAACTACTACTATATTTTATTTTTGGCATACAAGTAAGGAAACAAGAAATAAGAATTAAGAAACCACCGTTCCTAATTTCTTTCTTTTTTGTTTCTTTCATGATGCCTAAGCAATGGAATTCCCCTCTTTAAGCTTAATGAATTGTTCAGTTAAATTGGACATTCAATTTAACGACACCCAAGGATTCTATTTTTTTTCAATTTAAATCTCTTTTGTATTTATTTATTCATTTTTGCTTGATGGGTGTTCGCCATTTGTTTCCCTCTTCCTTGATGGGTATTTGCCATTTATTTTTCTTGTGCGGCAAAGATGACTTAATTTGGGATTTAGATGCTTTTTGGCAAAATTGGGTTATAAACTGTTGGTTTTAACATGAACTTTTCTTTCTGATTAAATGCTTGTGTAAGGAATTTGTTAGTTGCTACTTGTAATGCTTGTTTCTATCTGTGAAGTTTTTGAGGGTTTCTACGTGAACTAGAATTTTGTTACTTAGATGATTCATGACATCTTAGTTGGTTTGTTAAAACGAATCCATGAGCCAATAAGGAAGTTTGTGTTTGAGTGTGCTTGCCATATATTTTATTGGAAGGCTAAAAGCAATGTTGTGTATAACATCAAAATATGAGAAAGACTTTTCTTCTGTTGGATAAATTCTTTCATATAATTAATATGAGGGTGTTTGTATTTCCTCTAAGCATGTTTTTCTTTACCTAGCAATCTGGCCCAAGCATGAGTGCTATGACTTTGGGTATATGCAATCTATTTGCAGTTGTTAACATAGAAACCTTCAAAAACTATTTGATAGGATATTCCCTATTAGGATGCTCTAGTTGGGCAGATTTGCTTTTCCATTCTTCAGGTAACCTCATGCTATGGACTTTTGTAAAACATTAAGTTGGATAACTGATAGGCTGTGTTTAAGATTCTGATATGATGTTGTATTTTACCTTTTAAAAGAGGGAGAATTATGATATGTTATGTTCTATGGCATTAGGATATTCTAATTACCATCTTCTCAGCATTAAATTTTTGGAATCCAATGTATGAGCTAGCTAAATTCATTTTGCAATAAGTTGCCAAGGTTTTTTTTTTTTTTTTAGATTGATGGATTACATGCTTTATTTTTATTCATATAGCATGGTGTTTTGTTAATATTGGTATTAATTACTCTTGGTGAATTAGGATTAATATGGTTTGGGAATTTGATGATATGGTGTTGTTATTTTAACTATACAGTGATGGATCCCGCAAGAAGAGAAATTGTAGTTCATTTGTTGATATGGTGGCTAACTATGGTCAACACAATGTACCAATATTTTATGACCACTTGTGTTATGGTAGCCATGCGTAGGCGTCATATTAGTAATAGGCCATATACCGTAGACTTCTATGCTAGAAGAACCCACATCCGTAATTTGGTGTATAGCAGTGACATTACTTGCTATAATCAACTCAGGATGCGTAGGGCCACATTTGATAGGCTATGTCAAATGCTTGAGAGTATAGGTGGTCTAAAACCAACAAAAAATATGCTTGTTGATGAACAAGTAGCAATGTTTTTACACATTCTTGCACACCATGTCAAGAATAGAGTTATACAATTTTATTTTGGAAGGTCTGGGGAAACTATTAGTAGGTGCTTTAATTTAGTATTGAATGCTATGATGCGATTGGGTAGAGAGTTATGGAAAAAACCAGAGCCTGTTGCTGAGAATTCAGAAGACGATAGATGGAAGTGGTTTAAGGTAATTTAAACCTTCTTGTCTATTCACATCCACCTCTATACCATGTCTTTTTATATACTCATGGGTTTGTCTTTTATGTGTAGGATTGTTTGGGAGCCATTGATGGAACACACATAAGAATAAAGGTGCCAATGGCTGATAAACCTCGATATCGAAACCGTAAAGGCGAAATTACAACCAATGTCTTAGGTGTTTGCTCCCAAGATGCACAATTTATTTATGTCTTGCCTGGTTGGGAAGGTTCTGCGGCTGATGGAAGAGTTTTGCGTGATGCAATCACAAGAAGGCATGGGTTGAAAGTCCCACAGGGTGAGATGATATCTTTCAATTGTGTTGTATATAACGACTTCATTTATGTCTTATAGTTTGATTATATATGTCAATTAAAGCTACTAGCTTTGTTCTAATTGTGATTAATGTTGTTATAAACTATGTAGGTCAATACTATTTGGTAGATGCTGAGTTCACTAACTGTGAAGGTTTCCTTGCACCATATAGAGGCCAAAGATACCACTTGAATGAATAGAGAGAGGGTCGAGTTCCAGTAACACCACGTGAATGTTTCAATATGAGACATTCAACAACACGTAATGTCATTGAAAGGTGCTTTGGAATGTTGAAGTTACGATGGGCAATTCTTCGAAGTCCATCATTTTATCCTGTGCAAACACATAATCGGGTTATATTAGCTTGTTGTCTATTGCATAACCTCATTCGACAAGAAGGAGAAGATCCACTTGAGGATGAGTTTGATGCTATGGAGACAAATAATCCTAATCTTGATGTCAATCCCATCCAAACCATCGAAACTTCTGATGCATGGAGCAATTTTCATGAGACATTGGCCAATGAGATGTTTGTGGATTTTCTTAGTCATAGATCTTATAGATGAAAGTGAGGAGATACATAGTTTAAGGGTGTCTTGATTGTAATTTTGTGTGGATCATATCTTGGAGTATGTTTGATTTCTATGGGTGCTAACTATTGTTATGTGATATTATATTCCTAGACTTATATAATTTCCTGTATGTGGTATATAATTTCCCATATGTGGTTTGATTGCATTTGGATTTGAATTTATGTTCCTTGACTTACACTAATGGTTATTTGCATGTTAAGTTGGGTGATGGCATCTCAGGGCCCTTCGAAGCCAAAGTCTCATGTGTGGACCGCAGAAGAGGACTCGTTGCTAGTGGAGTGCCTCCTTCAGCTTCGAGTTGAAGGCTCATACATTGCAGACAATGGCTTCAAACCTGGGTTTTTACCCCACCTAGAGAAAATGTTGGAAATCAAGAAACCTGGATGTGGGTTGAAGGGAAATCCTCACATCCAATCTCGAATTAAAACCTTAAAAAAAATCTGGTTTACCTTGTATGATATGTTATATGGTCCAAATTCATCTGGATTTGGGTGGGATCCTGTGAATGCATGTGCTTTTGCTGAAAATGCTGTGTGAGATGAATATGTGAAGGTATCATTATATACTTCATTATTTGTTAATTTTTGTTTAAGTTAATAAGGTATGTTCTTATATTGACCATTTTACATGTAGAGTCACAAGGATGCTGCAAAATGTAGGAACAAATCATTCCCACTTTTTGAGTCTTTATGCATAGTGTTTGGCAAAGACAGAGCTACAGGGAAAGAAGCTCGCACTGACTATGATTTTGTTGATGACATGGACCGAGGTAACAATCAGACTCAACCTGAAGAAGCTTATGAAGAGGTAGATTTGGGCCTAGAAACAGACCCTCTAGAGCAATTTACAGAGCAAGAAGTCAACAATACAAGTGAGGTCTCATGCTCAAGGAAGAGGAAGAGGAATAGCCGTGATCGGGATGAGTTGATGGTGGGTGCTCTAAAAGAGCTATGGAATACCATGGGTAATCACATGCAGAATGTCTCAGACAACTTGGGAACTCGTCTTGATAAGCTAGCTCGAGAGTCTATGTTGGATGAGCAAAGAGTGGCTTTGTTTGGAGAGATGTCAAAGTTGCAAGGTATAACTCCGCAAGAACGACGTGCAACATATCAAAAGATACTTGCTGATGAGTCATTGATTGTTGTTTTCAGCAGCCTACCAGATGAAGAGAAGGTAGAAGTGATCCGTGATTTGTTGCAATAGATGGTACATATGTGGTTCAGATGCTAGCAAGTTTTTTGTAGAAATTTCTGGTTGCTAGCAATTGTTAAGAATGTGATTTAGATGCTATCAAGTCTTTTGTGTATATTTTTGGTTGATAGCAATTGTTAGGAATGTGGTTTAGATGCTAGCAAGTTTTTTGTGCATATTTTTGGTTGATATCAATTGTTAGGAATGTGGTTTAGGTTGACAAAACTTCAATAGATATTTCAAGTTGCTAGCAATTGTTAGGAATATGGTATATATGCTAGCAAGCCTTTTGTGGATAATTTTGGTTGCTAACAATTGTAGATGGAATATATATGTTTGGAACAATGAGCATGAAATGAAGTTATTTGTTCCAATTCAAAAACTGGTTCTACTCTTGGTTTTGAATTGGAACAACTGGAACGTCATGGCTTATTTAAACTCTTGTCATTTTATTAGATTGTCTCAAAAGTGATTTATTTATATTTGGAACATGATGGCTTGTTTCAGTAATTGGTTGATAAATTATTTATCTTGATTTTCAGGTTTGCTATAAATTATATCAAAATGATAATAATTTTATAACTTGTGATTATATTAAAGTGATAATGATAATTGTATTGAATCATAACATTTACGATAAACTTCATTTCAATTACAATTTATCATCATAGTTGAACTTATAATTATATATATATATATATATATCTGAGGATAGTCACTGCAACTTGCAACGTTAAATTTCTTTTAAAATTTCAACTATATATATATATATATCTAGTAGCAGTTAGTGCAACTTGAAGCTTTAATTTTCTTTTAAGATTTCAACTACCCACCTCTACTTCTATTACTTTAATGCATGGTGATTCAACTCGTTACCTTTCCATAAAAAATATGTAATTAATTTATTAGAGATAAAGATTAAAATAATATTTTTTAAAAAATATTTTTAATAATGTAATTAATTTTTCTTCATTACAGTATAGTAGTATTAAATTATGTACCCATTGCAACATTCTCCAGACAAGCTCCAATAGTGGACAATGAAATGTGTCAGATAAGATGTTCCACAATTAATCAGCAAAATTATTCATCCTCTAAGTATACCATCACAAACTTGATGCTCTAGCAGTGAGCATTCTGGAATGGATGATGGCCTTTTCACTAAAAGAGTAATAAACAACAAGAAGTAGACCACAAATATAACAAGAAGTAGACCCCAAATAAAAGACACTAAATGATTAATAACTCCAAAAACTATGTCTGGCATGAAAATCCCAGCAAACCATATATCTCTATTACTCCTCAATGGTAGTAACGTAAGGATCAGTACTATTGCACTGGGTTTCTTAAAGACTTCTATTACCAAAAACACATTAAAAGAGGAGGAAATAAATTACAAACATGATGCTAATTGTCTGAGTCAATTTAGGCCAAACCACATGACTGCTTTCTTTCTTTGTCAATTCAGAATCCATCACAGCTCACAATGAATAAAACAGAATCCAAACACAAAAGTCATAATAAAGAAAAAGCATACATATCTTCATACATACTTCATAATATATCAGGTCTCATTAACAGAACATGTATCATCCATACTATCAAAACAAAAGAAGTTCAATACAAAGACAACTAGCTAAATGACTATCAACTAACAACTACAAGATATCTTTTCAAGAGGGGCCCCGAAAGTTCAAGCATAATGCAGAAGCTTGCGAACCACTTGAACTTTTTCATTATGTGGAAGACTAGGGAAGGCAGCATGCATCTCTTTGTCTCTAACCATCTTCATATAAACCTCTTGTCGATCTCTATCAGTAAGTTCTTCAATCTTTAAAAGTACATCATACAAGTGCTCTAGCTCATCAACAACCTCTCCATAGATCTCTGGATGGTTATCAATTCTTCTATACTCCCCATATACCTTGCAAAGAGCATCAAAGTGGGGAAAAGAATTTGAACGCAAATGTAGAGCTCCTTTGTGGATCTACAAACAACAAAAACTAACAATTACTAACAAAAATATATCAATTAATAATATAACTCATTCTAATAATTAGTACTTACTTCGATATAGTTATCCCACACAACGTCATCTGCAACAACACACTTTCTCTCATGATCCCATCCAAAACCGAGGTTATCCTCACCGTAGACCATATCATTCACAAGTTGCCATATTTGTTTCATTCTCCTCAAACGTGAGTGAATGTGTGGAGTAGCTTTCAACCCACATCCAGGAAGTTTATCATCCAACATTTTCTCTAATTTGCTTAACCATCGAAAGCTAAAACCATTTCCTACATCCGAGTTTCCTTCCTCATGGATCTCTAACAAGCACCTAATCAACAAATTATCCTCCTCGGAAGTCCACACATGCACCTTTGACTTTGAGTTTCCCACCCCAGCCATGGTCTTACATAACAAATAACAAAAGACATGACTTGATTCACAAATAATAAATATATTATGCAGACACATCTTGATCCATGAATTATGAATATTTTTCCTTTCCTTCCAAATAATCAAGATATCACAGAAATTGCTATATATATAACCACAACTTTAGATTTGAAATGGTACAGAAGAAGGGAAGAGAAATCTAAAATATGTTGCAATTTTATCCTCACCCATGTAATGACATAGAGGAAAATCTACCAAGTCTTCCACATATACCTTTTGATCCATGACTTATGAATATATTTCTTTTCCATCAAAACAATCAAAATACTATGACAAATATTATGAATACATATATATCATGAATCTTAATATTAGATACATTAAGTAACTTACTCCACCAATATCATTCATTTTCCAGTAACACCACTTGAACGGAGGCAATGATTTGGTCACAAGTTCAAATACAAGACTTTTCCTTAGTTGTGCTTCCTGAGAGGCATATATGTATGGAGCATTGTATCAGGTATGTAAAGCATTTCCTTAGATTAACAGGTATATAAATGGAACGACTAAGTGATAATTACATGCAATAAGGAATTATTAACTTTAAAATGAAAAAATGCTTGGTATATAATTAACCATTTTAAGATTGATACCAAAAGACTAGCTAGACAAAAAGATTAATATCAGAAGCAAAGGAATTGTAAATTAAAATGGCCCCAGTAGTAAAACAGAATTTCCGAGTAATGAACCAAAGGAGCGGCAATATGGAAGATCATTTATGATTCTTCTTTTCTCTCATTTATTCAAATAATTGATCTGAATACCATAACCGAACAAAATTGTCTCCCTTCTCTCAAATATAGCAAAGGATAGTACCAAAATATTGAACTATCTACCCAAGAAGAGATCTCCTATCGTCAAAATTTAACAGAAAATCTGAAATAACAAAATATTTTGTAATCTATCAGGGAAATTAAGAATCAGAACAGCAAGAGAAGACAAATTACAATCCAAGCTCAACCTAACAGCCATACCATCAGAAAAAAGCGATGAAAACACGAGAAGATTTCTGAAATTAAGATAGATCTTACCCAAATTTTCAAGCAAATAAACGATACATAGATTTCTGACAGCCCTAAAAAATTTGCTTTGTGAACTGAGACAGCAGTACACAAAGGCCACACAAAAGCCAATGTCTATGATAGGATTCTAGCCAAAGAATGACAGAGATGAGCTTTGAGGTGGTTTGATGGCAAGGTCCGAGGCCGTTCACTGATAACGTCCTCCGTGCGGTGAAACTGGCAAACTGATTTGGGGGAGTAAGATGAGATGGGCTTCAGTAATAGGATTCTGGCCAAAGAATGATGGAGATGAGCTTTGAGGTGGTTTGGCGGCGAGATCTGAGGCCGTTCGACGATGAGGTCCTCCGTGCAGTGAAGCTAGTCAAGTGATTTGGGAGAGAAGATGAGATGGGCTTCGGTGTTGGTTTGATCAATTTTTACGATTAGTTTTATTAATTTATTTTAAGGGTATTAAAGTCTTTTAATAATATATCTTCCTTTCCTGTATAAAAAAATCCATATACCAAACAAAATTTATATCAGCATTCCATTAAATTTTTCTTTCATACCAAACATACTTATAAAATCCATTCTCATTCCCATTCCTATTCTTATTCTCATTCCCTTTCCTATTCCCTTTCCATTAAAAATCTTTCTAACATACCAAACAGGCCCTACATTTATGTATAAACAACGACGTCCAATATATATGAAGTGCAACAGCAACCAAGTATATAAATATACATTAAATACTACATCCAACTTAAGCAAACAAAGTAAATATTATATAAGGCAATTATTATATTATATTATATTATACATAAAATTAAGGTAAGGCAGAGTTCATGAAGAGCCCTTTGAAGTCCAGTACTTCTCAATCTCATGTGCAGTTCTTCCAGGGATTCTCCCAGCAATCAGAGACCACCTACCACCATATATGTAAATATATATATATATATATGTCAAACCCAACAAATTAAACCTTCAAGATCCATATGTGGTAACATGTTTCATTCTTAATTGTCATTTTTTAAGTTCTTATGGGTTAGAAATGACTACAAGAGTAGTAAAAAGATATACTCTATGCATTAGCCGTACGTGACGGCAACCACCATTTCCCATGGTAATTAATTAATTACGAGGATATTTAGTAAATTAATTAAATTAAAGCAACCTTGGTCCAACCAATCTAAACATTCTAGCAATGAGCGCTTCCTCATCTTGAGAGAACTCCTGCAGCTTAGCATCGTCAGCTTTTGTCTCTGAGACACCATAGATATAGAAAATATATAATATTACATAGAGGAACAAATCTAGAAATCAAGAAACTTAACATCTGAGGAAAACAAACTAAGAGGAGGGTGATCAAAAACAACCCGGCCGGCCAGAACATATAGCCTAATACGTACCTTGGGCAATATGGCCATTGACAATATTGCTTGAATGAGTTGAAGTGCTCATAGTTCTCCTCACAGGGAGCCTTTAATATCAGAAACTTGATGGATGGAGAAAAATGAAGATCAGTGAGAGGAGCTTATATAGAATAGTTGAAGGGTTAGTAGGCAGGTTATTCCATTCCACCACTCAAGTGCCATTCACATTTGGCTTTTTTTTTTCTTTTTATTTTGGTGTTTTAAAAAAAAAAAAAGGTTAAGTAATCAATTAGGGGGTGAGTCCGCCTTTTCGTGCGAGAGCATTACCTCAATTTATGCCCGACGACAAGGTCGTAAATGGCCATCTCCTTTATCAACACTAGCTGTACGTCGCGTTTGGTATTGTGGGAAAAAAAGACGGCGTATTAGGCAGTATTGCTTTGCGGGGCCCATTTTTGTCTCACCGCCCAATTAAATCATTGAATGAATCGAATTTGAATAAATTAATTAAAGTGAAGATAAGTCGTTGTTTAATAATAATTATAGTACATTTGTAATAATTGAATCATTGAAGATTTTTTCCCCTAAACATCTAGTATCCTTTAGTATTATTTTAATTGTAAAATTTATTGAGATTTAAACTATTTTTAATTAAATCAATCGTGAGCATAAGAAACAATAAATTCTATCATTATGTAATTAATGTTGTCGCACCCGGAAAAATGCGACGAAAGGAAAAAGAGAACAAATCTAGTTTTCTAATGAAAACCGACTTGTGAGGAGTCGCCACCAAAATTTTGAGGAAAATCTTGGGAAACCGCATCAAAGAGGAAAGGATGGTCTGCGTAACCAGAGTTGGATTCGGGAATCGATTGTATGTGGGGAAGGTGTTAGGCATCCCACAACACCCGTTCCTAGGAACGGTTACCCTACATTGATTGTGTAAATTAATATGGCTTAAAAATATATTTTGGCTTTCCTTTTATAAATCACATGCGAGAAAATGGGTGGAAAAAAAGAAAATTAAGAAAATTTGGAAAACAAAATAAAGAATATAAATTAAATCAAAATTAAGGATATTCAAGCAAAATGAGAAAAAAGGTTTGAGAAAATAAATTAGGAAATATTTATTAAATTAAGGGAAAAACACCAAATAAATAAGAAAATATTTATTTTTTTACAAAGGCGGACTTGACCCAGGATCAGAGCCTGGGGCCTACATACCCTGCGATGGGGATCAAAGTCCACATAGTTCGGGACTAGAAATGTGTATCTGTTGGTTAATATTTTTTTTAATTTTTTATTTTTCGTGTAATTTCGTAATAAGAGAAAGTTGACTGAAAATAATTTACCTTTTGGCAATCAAAACGATTTTCTGAGATTGAGTTGGTATTTTTTTGATTTGCAAAAGATAATTTAATTTCGTTTACTTACTCTTATTCTATTTTATTTTGAAAATATTTCTTTTATTTTACAAAATTCTTTTATTTGATTTTTGACTTTTACTTTTAGAATAACATATATTTTTTTTTGTATTTTTTTTTTTAGAATTTTCCTTTAAAAAGAAAACTGATCCACCTGTTGCAGACTCACAGTCATGCCGGATAAATCGATCCCTTAATTACCTGCGGAAGTTCTAAACCTCGCGGTATAATGGTTTTACTATGCCATTAAAGCACAAGTTTAGAAAATACTACTATTATTATTATTTTTTTTTAATGATGGTTTTATTATATTTTTAGATAAAATTGGAAAAACTTGTTAAGATATCATAATTTTTTTTATTTTTTTTTTATGAGACATAATTATTTCCTTAAAAAAAATTATTTAACTGTTATATCTACGTGGATTCGCAATCTCACGCGATAACTCAGTAAACTCAAATACCTGCATGGGTCCCGAAAACTCAAGTGGTATAGTTATATGAGTGGATTAAAAATATTTTTATTTGATGATATTCGTATTTTCTCAAAGAGAGTAATTGAGATATTTGTATGCAGCATTCGGGGCTATCATTTTTATTTCTTGATTACCAACCAATTTAACATGCCTATCATTTATGAATCAAGCATATAATAAGTCAAAATCCCCCTGACCATTGAGAGCATTAGAAAATGTTCCCACCTCCAACTTAGAACCCATTTCTCAAGGCAAGTCTTTAACTAATCAATGCTTCCATATGTTATACAAAATGAAATGATAAAGAATTATTCATTTACCTTTTATATGTTTTTTATTAATTGACATCACATCATATCACAAAATAAATAACGTTACCTTGTTTTCTTGCATCAGAACTAACTTGTGGCTATCAAATTAAACTTGGCAAACAACTATAAAATGATGCGTAAAATTAGCCAATTGGGTTCTAAGCAAATGTGCATATAAAAAAAAACTGGAGAATTTACCTCAAACCTGATTAAAATGAGGGAATCAACATTATACCTTTTTTATTATTTATTTATTTATTTATTATTTTTTTTTTAAGAAACCACCATATGAATTTCATGGAACAGATCACTGAGCCTCAAAACTCAACTAATGGAATTCACAAGTTAATGATATTTGAAGAAACATCATTGCACCTGCATAGTTGAAGTTGCATTTAGACGTGGGTTTGCGAAGCTGTAAGCACATGCATGCTCACGTGTTGCTGCGTATCCAGCATCTTCCTTTGTTTATGGTAAGCAAGACAATCACAATAATTACCTGAGCCAAGCTGGTGAGAACAAAGAAGACGAAACCTCACGATGATGGTGAGACAGCCACAAAACGAAGAAGCCAGTAATCACTCCTCTAAGCCTCAACTGCTCACCGTGTTCGGTATCCCTCTGTTCTTCAGCTTTCGGTCCCTCTCTCTTCGGTTTCTCTGCCTCTTTGCCCGGTCTCCTCCCTCTCTATTTTTCAGCTTTTCGTGCACCTCCCTCTGTTCAGTCTCGCGTGCATCTGGCTGCTTCTGGTCTCTCTCTTCTTTCAGTCCCCGGCCTCTGTTTTTTTTCTATTTCAGTGCTCTCTCCCCTTCGGCCTCACTTGTCTTGCTCAGCTCTCTCTAGTCTCTCGGTGGTTCCCCCTCTGTTTCTCGATGGTTCTCTCAGTTTTCTTTTCAGTTTGCTGCCTCCCTCTGTGCTCGCGTCTGCCATCTACTCCCTTTCTCCTCCGGTCTCTTTCATTTTATCTCCATCATCCTCCCTTTCCTCACGCGTGCTTCCCTTTCATTCTCAACCGTGCACGTCTCCTTCTCTTTTCTTTTCGGTCTTTCTCTCCCTCTGTTTTTTTTTAGCATCCGGCTCCCCTTCCTTTTCATGTACTCCCTCTTCTCTCCCGCGTGCCTCTGGTTCTCTCTGTTATTTCAGTTCCATGGCTGCTCCCCTCCGTTCTGCTGTGCACCTCCATCCATTTTTCTCAGGCTCCTCTCCCCCTCTTCAGTGCGCCCCTCCGTTCTCCCAAATGTCTCGCGGCCTCCCCTTTTCTCCATGCTGCCACTGCTATTTTCCTGCACCCCCCTCTCTTTCGTGCACGCATCCCTTTTTCTCTGTGGCTCTCTCGTCTCTTTTTTCATGACAGCCGCTGCCTCTTCCTGTCTTCCTTCAGCTTTTTCTTTTTCTTTTTGCCACGCCCTCCCTCTTTTTTCATGCGTGCCCCTCGGTCCTTTCTTTTGTGTCTGCTGCTTCTTTTCCCTTTGGGTCTGAGTCCATGATCCCTCAGTTGGGCTCGTGGCCTTGGGCCCAAAATATGTCTTTGCTTTTTTTCCTTTTTTTTTTTTTTAGTTTTTATTTTTTGTTTTAGTTTTTTTTTTGTATATTAATTTAATTTATTTAATTTCTGCAACCTTCTTCTTATTTTTATTCCTTTTTTTTTTATATTTATATATATATATATTTTATTATTATTTTATAAAATGCCCGGACAAAATGGGGTGTTCACAGTTGCCCCTCTTTACTTGTTTCTTGTGTGAGAATGAGGAAAATGTAATTTTGGAGTTCTCGCATAAGGAACAAGTAAAGATTAGAACACGAATTTTGTCCGTGGAAAACACATGAAGACATACTTGCTATAAACTTAAAGCAGATGAGACCCTATTTCTGGTATGAATGATTTACTCTGAAGAGAAAAGGGTGAATGAAGGCTTGTAACAACAAGAGTGGACTAAGGCGTGACTAAATAAAGATTAGAACATAGCTTTGATATGTGTACAAATGAATGGCCAACTCTGGCTGAGACCGAACTGATGCAACATGTAATGATATGACGCCACTATACTAAAATGGGTGCAGTATGTGGTGATGCAACTAAAACAAATGTGAAAGTAAGATCCAAACAACATACCATGTTGATTAGCTAAGCCCCTCTTCATTTGTTTTCTAAGGGAGAAGATCATGAAATGATATTCACGCTCTAGAAGCAAGTGAAGAAGAAAACATGTAGTTTATTTGGAGGCAAGATGCATGAACAACAACAACAAACACGAAAAACCTAAAACATTAGAGTTAAGGCTACGTGGGAGTGAGGTGCCTATATCATAGGGCTTTGGTGGGTGCCGATGTTACAGGGCTTTGAATAATGCCAGTCGGAACTGGGCTTTGATGGTATGCGAAGTGCCTATATCATAGGGCTTTGGTGAATGCCTGTTGTTACAGGGCTTTGAATGCTCGTCACGATGCGAGACTTGAGAAATACCTACATCTGACGCAGGATTTGAAAAGTACCTACACTGACGTAGGATTTGAAAAATACCTGCACTGACGTAAGATTTGAAAAGTACCTACACTAACGTAGGATTTGAAAAATACCTGCACTGACGCAGGATTTGAAAGTACCTACACTGACGTAGGATTTGAAAAGTACCTGCACTGACGCAGGGTTTGAAAAGTACCTACACTGACGTAGGATTTGAAAGTACCTACACTGACGCAGGATTTGAAAAATACCTGCACTAACACAGGATTTGAAAGTACCTACACTCACGCAGAATTTGAAAAGTACCTACACTGATGTAGGATTTGGAGAATACCTACTCTGACGCAGGATTTGAAAAGTACCTGCACTGACGCAGGATTTAAAAAGTACCTACTCTGACGTAGGATTTGAAAAGTACCTGCACTGACGCAGGATTTAAAAAAAGTACCTACTCTGACGTAGGATTTTGGAAAGTACCTGCACTGACGCAGGATTTAAAAAGTACCTACTCTGACGTAGGATTTGTAAAGTACCTACTCTGACGTAGGATTTAAAAAGTACCTGCACTGACGCAGGATTTGGAAAAATACCTACACTGACGCAGGATTTGAAAAGTACCTACTCTGACGTAGGATTTGAAGGGTACCCACACTGACGTAGGATTTTGGAAAGTACCTGCACTGACGCAGGATTTGAAAAGTACCTACTCTGACGTAGGATTTAAAAAGTACCTGCACTGACGCAGGATTTGGAAAATACCTACACTGACGCAGGATTTGAAGGGTACCTACTTCTGACGTAGGATTTGAAATGTACCTGCACTGATGCAGGATTTGAAGGGTACCTACTTCTGATGTAGGATTTGAAATGTACCTGCACTGACGCAGGGTTTAAAAAGTACCTACACTGACACAGGATTTGAAGGGTACCTACTTCTGACGTAGGATTTGAAAAGTACCTACTTCTGACGTAGGATTTGAAAAGTACCTGCACTGATGCAGGGTTTGAAAAATACCTACACTGACGCAGGATTTGAAGGGTACCTACTTCTGACGTAGGATTTGAAATGTACCTGCACTGACGCAGGATTTGAAGGGTACCTACTTCTGATGTAGGATTTGAAATGTACCTGCACTGACGCAGGATTTGAAGGGTACCTACTTCTGACGTAGGATTTGAAATGTACCTGCACTGACGCAGGATTTGAAAAGTACCTACTTCTGACGTAGGATTTGAAAAGTACCTGCACTGACGCAGGGTTTGAAAGGTACCTACTTCTGACGTAGGATTTGAAAAGTACCTGCACTGACGCAGGATTTGAAAGGTACCTACTTCTGACGTAGGATTTGAAAAGTACCTGCACTGACGCAGGGTTTGAAAGGTACCTACTTCTGACGTAGGATTTGAAAAGTACCTGCACTGACGCAGGATTTGAAAGGTACCTACTTCTGACGTAGGATTTGAAAGTACCTACACTGACGCAGGATTTGAAAGGTACCTACTTCTGACGTAGGATTTGGTTTTATGCTTGTCACGCTGCAAGGCTTATTATGCCCCTGACAATTGGGGACATTGCAATGTGTGTGAAATGCAAGAATAAGCGCAACTTTTCTTTTTTCTTTTTCATTCTTAATAAGAATTTGTTTTGTTATGCTTGCAAAGAAAATGCATGTGGAATGTGAAATTCTACATGTTTTGTCCCGATTGGAGTGAGAATTTTTCATGGTATTATGTGTGCAAGAAAGATGCATGAAAGGTGAAAAAAATTATTCATGTGTGCCCCAACCTGAGTGGGAATGATGCAGCGCGTGCAGAGATAATGCATGTGAAATGCAAGATTTTCCATGTATGCTCCCAATGAATGGGAATTTATTTATGTTATGCATGCAAAGAAAATGCATGTGGAATGTGAAAAAATTTTTTATGCCCGCTTTGAGTCGGGACTTTTGTGATGCAATGCCGGCAATGGAAGATGTATACGGTTTCTCATATTTGCCCCAACTTGAATGGGGATTTATTTATGTTATGCATGCAAAAGAATGCATGTGAAACGAGGAATTTTTTGTTTTTGTTTTTTTCTTTTTTTTTTGTTACCCCATTTGAGTGGGCCAGTTTTAATGCAATGTATGCAAAGAAAATACATGTTAAATGCTTGATTTGTCATGTATGCCTAATCTGCCTAGAAGCTTATTTTGATGCAATGTAGAATACATTTTCCCATGTTTGCCCCAATCTAAGTGGGAGCAAATTTTGATGCAATGTATGCAAAGTAAATGCATGTGAAATGATTTTTTTTTGGCCCTAAGTTTAGGGGAAATTTATTGTAATGCAGTACACAAAAATAGGAATGCAAGATCCCCCTCTTTTTTTTTCTTTCAGAGTGGACCAATTTGTATGCAGAGAGAATGCATGTTAAATGTATGACTTGTCATGCACGCCCCAATCTGACTAGAAGCGTATTTTGATGTGATGCAGAATGCCTTTTTTCCCTGTTTGCCCCAACTGAGTGGGAGCCAATTTTGATGCAATGCATGCATGTTAACTAAATTTTTGTTTTTGCCATAAGTTGAGGGGAAATTTATTGGGATGCAGTACATGCAAGTAAAAATGCAATATTTTGTCTTTGCTCCAATCTGGGTGGGAGTTAATTTTAATGCAAGGTATGCAAAGAGGATGCATGCAAAAGTTGGAAAAATCCTTTCTTTGTTTTTTTTTAGTGTCCTAATTTGAGTGGAAACCTTTTTGCCATGCCTACAAAGGAAAATGCATGTGAAACATAAAGTTTCTGGTATTTACCCTAATTTGAATGTGATAAAGATGTATGTGAAATGATTTTTTTTTTTTCACCCAATTTGAATGGGAATTTGTGTGGGAAATGTGATTTGTTTGAAATTTTTTGCCTCTTTTTTTTTATGCATGCAAGGAAGATGAATCCAAAATGTGATGATTTTTCAATTTAAATGGGAACTTACTTATGTGATGCATGCAAGGGAAATGCATATGTGCTTTTTGGCCCAAAGTTGAATGGGAATATATGCATGTAAGGAAAAATGCATATGCAATGTGATTTTTTCAATTTGAATGAGAATTTTCTTATGTAATACATCCAAGGGAAATGCATATGATTGTTTTTTTTTTTTTGCCCCAACTTGAGTGGGAATCTACTTATGTAATGCATGTAAGGAAAATGCAACGTGATCTTTTTTGTTTTTTGTTTGTTTGTTTTTTTTTTTTTTTTGCAGGAATCAACTTGATGGTATATGCCACGGATGATGCGAGATTTTCTATTTGCACCAATCTAAATGGAGGCTCATAAAATGCAATGCTTGCAATGAAATGTCTATGCCATGGATGCAGAATTTTGTTTCAATAGGAGAATATATACACAAATGAAAGACTTGATGCTTGTGCAAAGGAAATTTTGTTTTATTGTGCATGTAATGTTTGATGCAAAATGCTTGAAATTTACAAAATGTAGGATTTTTGGTCCTTAATAGCTAGAAAAGTCTTGCCTTGGCCCAATGGAAATCCTCACTTACCCCAATGACTTTATAACATTTTCACGACCTGAATGAGCTCTAAGGGAGTATGTGCACTTTCGGACATCCAAGGCTTTCTTCAGTCTATATTTGATATTCCAGGGGAATTTATTAGCCCTAATTTGGAATGTTGGCTTGATATGATTGTCTCCCTTATCTATCTTCAGCAATAATGCTAGAAAAGCCCATGAGTAAAACTTGTACTTGCTTTATTTAACATGGTCAATGCAGTCAGACAATATGGACATAAAGCTATATTTGGGGAAAAGACAGAAGCCTTGTGGCAAGTGGAAAATATGGCACCGTTTAGGTGCAAGGAAAGGTTTAGAGCATGAATAAGGAGTGATACAATGTGCAATTTTTAGGAACAATGAAATGGGAAGTAATGAAGCGGAAAAAATGCCTAAATTCTGATCTCGGAGCATTCTCAAGCAAGGCCAACATGAAATGTGGTGAAATGAAAATGGGGATAGGTGAACGACACCTTCTAATTTTGGCATGACCCCTTTGAAAATAACGTCATTGATAGGAATAAAAGATTTTATTTTGCCCTGTGAACTTTGCCTCAGTGCTAGTTATCTTGGTCTTGAGACTTTCCTCTACCAAACAATTGCCCCCCTTGCCAAATAAGTCAAATCTCAATGAGGACTTTTAGGGTTTGTAATATGGCTTGGGTAAAAGGGTCTCATGAAATGAAAGGATATTAGGCTCAAAATGCCCCACCCTGCATAAGCTCTTCCCTCTATCTTCCTTAACATGTTTTTATGCTGAAATTCACCTAACAACAGAGGATTTTTTTTTTTTTTTTTTTAGGGTTGTGATATGGTCATGAAGGGCAAGGATATGGATTGAGATGGAGGACACAAAAAAGAATGGATATAAAGTCCCAAGATTCAAGGGAGTTCACAATGAGAATTTTGCTTTAGTTGCTGTGCAAGCTTGGAGAGCCTCATTACCTCCTTTTTCTTTTTTCTTTCTTTTTTTCTTTTTTTTTTTCATTTCTTTTTCCTTTTTTTCTTTCTTTTTTCTTTCTTGCTGCTTGGAGAATTTGGTTTTGGACCTCTCCTAGCCAAAAGACTTTATTGCATTGATGCTCCTTTCCTTTACTTTTCTTTTGTTCATTTTTTCTTTTTCTCCTCTCTTTGGCTTACATGCCTAAGCGATTCTGCAAAATTGATTCCCCTTGTTTCTCAAGCTTAAACCATGTCAGGGGACATAAGGAATTTTTACAGGGTGAAAATAAACTTGAAATAAGATCATATGAGGGTAGGTGAAAGAACATTTTGATCCTCTCTAGATATTTGAATTTTCAGCATAAAAACATGTTAAAACTGCCCCATCCCAGATGTTTATCAGTTTTGGGAGAATGAAATGAATGCTACTACTTCTGGCTCAAATGAGGTGACTAAGGTAACTCCTTCAAATTGGGGAGAGAAAGGATGCCTCATATCTTTGACTTGACTCGTTTGCAGGAAATGCAAGTGCGTCCCTCTTCTATCTCCCCTTTTTTATTTTTTCTTCTTTTTTTTTCCTTTTTGTTTGCCTTTTTCTTCTTTTTTTTCTTTTTAAACTTTCTCTTATTTCTTTTTCTTCTTTTTCTTTCTTTTCTTTCTTCTTTTTATTTTAACAAGCTGGGCGACACAAGTTGTCTCAAGCTTTACCTTTTACTCACACCAATTAAAGTATTTTCATTGGGGATAATGCACGGAATTTTTGTTTCCTGAAGCATTGGGAGAGATATGTGGAGGATGTTCAAATGATGGATGCAATGAGTGAACAAATAAAGGTAGAGAGAAATGTATGCCCTCGACATTGACATAGTTAAAGAAAGCAAATTTAAGTGATAAATCTTGGCTTTGGAAGCATTATCAAACAAAGATATGACATGTTAGAGGTCTCATGCTGCCCCTAATGGTGGATGACTTCTATGAGTGATTGTGTCCCTTTTGGCTTGGTCATTATTCTCTCATTTTCTTTTCTAGTTTTGTCCAAGGATACCAAGCACTTAAGCCAAGCATTATGACCCATCTGCTACTTATGTTAATTTCTTCCCAAAGGTAAGGCAACGCATATGAATCATGTTTGATAATTGCTGATGGGATTTGAGTGGGATGGAATCTGACAAGAAGTGGGTGATATGAACATGAGAGGCATGGCGACATGAAAGGCAAAGGGTAGAAGCGAGCTTATCAAATTGCTTCACTCGGCTTAACTTGTTTAATTGGATATCCTCCCTTTAGACCTGGGCATTGACTCGACATGACTTGTTTACTACGAAGGACCAATAATCTTGCATTTTATAAATTCCAAATTTATTTAATGCTTGAATGTTCTATGCATATATGCAGTTTTATTACCCACCTATTGTAAGAGCCTTTGGATCAAGTATGGCAAACTCGAAAGCTCATGTGGTGGGTTGGGATGGGGTAACCACCTTTATTTAGGAAGCACCATTTTATTTCACCTCTTGTAACAAGAGGATCAATTTATTCATTTACAACATGATGCATGTTATGGATCGAGATGTGTTAGCATCAAGGATTTATAGATAAGGTAATCATAGAGTTGAAAATACCAGATACATTACCCATCCATAAAATGAACAATCCATAAGGTCACTTGTTTTATTGGGTGTTAATTTTCCTCCAGTAACTCATAGTCTCTGGGGAAATTTAACAAATATTGGCCTACATGAAACCCGCAATTCTATGGGACCAATGTTGACGAAGCTATGTGCGTTTTTTGTTTTGTTTTGTTTCTTTATTTTTTCTCTTTTTTTCAAGGTTATTAATTGGGATTAATTTTCTTTGCTATTAATCCATTTATTAATTCATGACTTAGAGTAAAAACTCAGGATGCATTTGGTAATGATGCATGGACTCATGATTGGCTAGGGTCGGAGATCCACAGCTCAAGATTAGGTTTACAATGCCATCACCTACATTGCCTTGTATCAACCCATAATGACATTTAACACTTGCTCTGGTGAAGGTAACAATTTGTCACCATTCTCAAGATAGGTTATATTGATGCCATGTCATGATGCATGATGAGAAAGGAATGTGCCCTCATGTGTCTTATTCAAGGTGAATCCTGGGCGGGGCCTTTTTACCCTAAAGTGGTCAGGCATTAACTAATAAGTCAGCCACTAATTTTGCTTACTAGCGTGCATGGTCCCAAGGTGGTTCTACCACTCTCTAAAGGTCCCCAAGTTGCCCCCACCATACGGTGAAGATCTTATTTAACAAGCCTAATCCTCCAAAGGCTCGAGAATTCCTTGGGAATTAAACTTGTTGCATAAGACGCAACCTGAGTGAAGTCTTCATAGTAACCGTCATGAGTTCCAGAAACCCGTGAGGAAACCATTACAAACTTCCACTAGCCTAGGGTACTCACAGACCCAGGTGTAGGGCCCAAATTGTATGTGAGGTGATGTGTGTAAGTGTATGGTGTGTGAGGAGAGCGTGCAAACCTGTGCTTATGCATTACCTAACCCCCACCTGTCTGACAAATAGCAATTGCAGGAAAGAAATGCAGTAGATCAAGTCTTCTACCCTAAGGTTCAATCCGCATGTTATCTACCCTAAGCCATGTTATTCAAACAACAAACAAATAGAGAAGCATGTGAAAAAGATATAAGTCACATTACTTACACTATGGCATGTTATTCAAACAAGAGATGAATAAAGAAGCATGTGAATAAACAAAATTAATTTATGTTCTCACACCCAGCAAACAACAATTAAGAGCAAAACCAAAATAAATATAAAGCCATATTATAAACACAATCAACGTATGTAGGCTTGACTCTCGAATGTCCCCAGTGGAGTCGCCAAACTGTCGCACCCGGAAAAATGCGACGAAAGGAAAAAGAGAACAAATCTAGTTTTCTAATGAAAACCGACTTGTGAGGAGTCGCCACCAAAATTTTGAGGAAAATCTTGGGAAACCGCATCAAAGAGGAAAGGATGGTCTGCGTAACCAGAGTTGGATTCGGGAATCGATTGTGTGTGGGGAAGGTGTTAGGCATCCCACAACACCCGTTCCTAGGAACGGTTACCCTACATTGATTGTGTAAATTAATATGGCTTAAAAATATATTTTGGCTTTCCTTTTATAAATCACATGCGAGAAAATGGGTGGAAAAAAAGAAAATTAAGAAAATTTGGAAAACAAAATAAAGAATATAAATTAAATCAAAATTAAGGATATTCAAGCAAAATGAGAAAAAAGGTTTGAGAAAATAAATTAGGAAATATTTATTAAATTAAGGGAAAAACACCAAATAAATAAGAAAATATTTATTTTTTTACAAAGGCGGACTTGACCCAGGATCAGAGCCTGGGGCCTACATACCCTGCGATGGGGATCAAAGTCCACATAGTTCGGGACTAGAAATGTGTATCTGTTGGTTAATATTTTTTTTAATTTTTTATTTTTCGTGTAATTTCGTAATAAGAGAAAGTTGACTGAAAATAATTTACCTTTTGGCAATCAAAACGATTTTCTGAGATTGAGTTGGTATTTTTTTGATTTGCAAAAGATAATTTAATTTCGTTTACTTACTCTTATTCTATTTTATTTTGAAAATATTTCTTTTATTTTACAAAATTCTTTTATTTGATTTTTGACTTTTACTTTTGGAATAACATATATTTTTTTTGTATTTTTTTTTTTAGAATTTTCCTTTAAAAAGAAAACTGATCCACCTGTTGCAGACTCACAGTCATGCCGGATAAATCGATCCCTTAATTACCTACGGAAGTTCTAAACCTCGCGGTATAATGGTTTTACTATGCCATTAAAGCACAAGTTTAGAAAATACTACTATTATTATTATTTTTTTTTAATGATGATTTTATTATATTTTTAGATAAAATTGGAAAAACTTGTTAAGATATCATAATTTTTTTTATTTTTTTTTTATGAGACATAATTATTTCCTTAAAAAAAATTATTTAACTGTTATATCTACGTGGATTCGCAATCTCACGCGATAACTCAGTAAACTCAAATACCTGCATGGGTCCCGAAAACTCAAGTGGTATAGTTATATGAGTGGATTAAAAATATTTTTATTTGATGATATTCGTATTTTCTCAAAGAGAGTAATTGAGATATTTGTATGCAGCATTCGGGGCTATCATTTTTATTTCTTGATTACCAACCAATTTAACATGCCTATCATTTATGAATCAAGCATATAATAAGTCAAAATCCCCCTGACCATTGAGAGCATTAGAAAATGTTCCCACCTCCAACTTAGAACCCATTTCTCAAGGCAAGTCTTTAACTAATCAATGCTTCCATATGTTATACAAAATGAAATGATAAAGAATTATTCATTTACCTTTTATATGTTTTTTATTAATTGACATCACATCATATCACAAAATAAATAACGTTACCTTGTTTTCTTGCATCAGAACTAACTTGTGGCTATCAAATTAAACTTGGCAAACAACTATAAAATGATGCGTAAAATTAGCCAATTGGGTTCTAAGCAAATGTGCATATAAAAAAAAACTGGAGAATTTACCTCAAACCTGATTAAAATGAGGGAATCAACATTATACCTTTTTTATTATTTATTTATTTATTTATTATTTTTTTTTTAAGAAACCACCATATGAATTTCATGGAACAGATCACTGAGCCTCAAAACTCAACTAATGGAATTCACAAGTTAATGATATTTGAAGAAACATCATTGCACCTGCATAGTTGAAGTTGCATTTAGACGTGGGTTTGCGAAGCTGTAAGCACATGCATGCTCACGTGTTGCTGCGTATCCAGCATCTTCCTTTGTTTATGGTAAGCAAGACAATCACAATAATTACCTGAGCCAAGCTGGTGAGAACAAAGAAGACGAAACCTCACGATGATGGTGAGACAGCCACAAAACGAAGAAGCCAGTAATCACTCCTCTAAGCCTCAACTGCTCACCGTGTTCGGCATCCCTCTGTTCTTCAGCTTTCGGTCCCTCTCTCTTCGGTTTCTCTGCCTCTTTGCCCGGTCTCCTCCCTCTCTGTTTTTCAGCTTTTCGTGCACCTCCCTCTGTTCAGTCTCGCGTGCATCTGGCTGCTTCTGGTCTCTCTCTTCTTTCAGTCCCCGGCCTCTGTTTTTTTTCTATTTCAGTGCTCTCTCCCCTTCGGCCTCACTTGTCTTGCTCAGCTCTCTCTAGTCTCTCGGTGGTTCCCCCTCTGTTTCTCGATGGTTCTCTCAGTTTTCTTTTCAGTTTGCTGCCTCCCTCTGTGCTCGCGTCTGCCATCTACTCCCTTTCTCCTCCGGTCTCTTTCATTTTATCTCCATCATCCTCCCTTTCCTCACGCGTGCTTCCCTTTCATTCTCAACCGTGCACGTCTCCTTCTCTTTTCTTTTCGGTCTTTCTCTCCCTCTGTTTTTTTTTAGCATCCGGCTCCCCTTCCTTTTCATGTACTCCCTCTTCTCTCCCGCGTGCCTCTGGTTCTCTCTGTTATTTCAGTTCCATGGCTGCTCCCCTCCGTTCTGCCGTGCACCTCCATCCATTTTTCTCAGGCTCCTCTCCCCCTCTTCAGTGCGCCCCTCCGTTCTCCCAAATGTCTCGCGGCCTCCCCTTTTCTCCATGCTGCCACTGCTATTTTCCTGCACCCCCCTCTCTTTCGTGCACGCATCCCTTTTTCTCTGTGGCTCTCTCGTCTCTTTTTTCATGACAGCCGCTGCCTCTTCCTGTCTTCCTTCAGCTTTTTCTTTTTCTTTTTGCCACGCCCTCCCTCTTTTTTCATGCGTGCCCCTCGGTCCTTTCTTTTGTGTCTGCTGCTTCTTTTCCCTTTGGGTCTGAGTCCATGATCCCTCAGTTGGGCTCGTGGCCTTGGGCCCAAAATATGTCTTTGCTTTTTTTCCTTTTTTTTTTTTAGTTTTTATTTTTTGTTTTAGTTTTTTTTTTGTATATTAATTTAATTTATTTAATTTCTGCAACCTTCTTCTTATTTTTATTCCTTTTTTTTTATATTTATATATATATATATTATTATTATTTTATAAAATGCCCGGACAAAATGGGGTGTTCACAAATGTGGTTATATTTTGAGAGCTCAAATTTAAGATTTGTCATTAACTTGGTATAACCTTCACCAATTCAATCAAGTGCTTTGTGATGAATCATTATTTAAGATATTGGTTGAAAATTTACTTGTCTAGTACCAAACTAATAATAATTAAATACATCAGGCTAAAATTTACTTTTGAAATTTTAACTTCATTTTAAGTTTTACTTTCAGTTTTTATTTTAATATTCATTTGTTTTAAGGTAACCCCTTAAATTTTTCTTTTTCACTTTTATATTTCTCAATTTTTTAGTTTCAATTTTCTTAAATTTATCTGAAGTTTTACTCTAATCCCTTTATTTTATTTTTGTTCAATTTACTGTACTCTGAATAATAATTTATTTATATTTTATTGACATTCCATGCAGAATTTTTTGCCAAGCATTTTAATTTAATTGTGTTAAAAATATTTGAGTACTCTTCTTAGAAATTAGTGGTTAAATAAGAAAAAATAAGATTATGAAACAAAAGCAAATTATGAAAAAATTTAGAGAAACAAATTAAAACAAATGAAATTAGGAGACAAAATGAAAATTTAAAAATAAAGTTAAGATCAAATCAAAACCAAATACACTTATGGACAAAGTAAACAAGACAATGTTGAAGAGTTGGTAGTATAGATTAAGCATCCATAAGGGTCGCACGTAGGACTTGAGGACCCATTCTACTTTGCTCGATTCGAGGACGATGCCAATTGCTTGATGTGCTTCGGGCTAGTCCAACTCATGGAACATAGCACGGGTAAGACTAACGTTAGGGCTGAGATGCTAGACTAACTACTTTTTGAATATGGGGGCAGCTTTATTCAGATTTCATGGTCTAACTTTAGTTTCAAATCGAAAACCCTACCCTTACCCTATGTTCCCTTCCTTCCATTTTCTTGCCTTCAATCTTCAACAGCTTCACCAATGGTGGCAGCAGCAGCACCACCTTCCTTGACTTGAGTTCCTCTCCTCTTGTTCCCAACTTCTTCAAATTTTTGTCGCCATCTTCTTCAGGTCACTTGTCATTAGCTCGATTACTCAAGCATCGTGGTGGTGGTGTCTAGTCGAGCATTGATCCTCCTCCTCCTTGTGTTGAAGATTCAAGCTACCTCCATAATTCAACTTCACCACCATCAGGGCTGTGTTAAGAAGTTTTGAAGCTTAAGGCAAAATTATTAAAGAAACTTAGTGTAACATAACTTATCAATTCTTATGTATATATTTAACTTTATGGGTTACGAAATTAGTTATCAAAGTTTTATAATTAAATAATTTTAGTATTTCACTTTTAGTAGATAATATAACTATTAAGATTAATACAAATATTTTTTTTTCAATTCATAAAAGGAGTTGAAAAAAAATACATTTGTATTAATTTCAATTTGATAATTTGGGAAAGATAAATAATGAAAATTATGGAAAAGACTTTTGGAATAAGAGAAATTTAGTTAAAAAAGAATTAATTGGGATAAAATTCAAATGTCAATAAAAACATATAGCAATAAAATTGTAGTGGAAAGAAAAATTTATTAACTTATACATAAAAATAGTTGTCGCGTCCGGAAAAATACGACGAAAGGGAAAAAGAACAAATCTGGTCTTCGAGCGAAAACCGACTTGTGAAGAGTCACAACCAAAATTTTGAGGGAAAATCTTGAAAAACCAAATTAAAGAGAAAAGGATGGTCTGCGTCATCAGAATTGGATTTGGTAGTCGATTGTGTGTGGGGCAGGTGTTAGGCACACCACAACACCTGTTCCTAGGAACGGTTACCTTACATTGATTGTGTAAATTAATATAGCTTAAAAATGTATTTTAGTTTTCCTGTTATCGTTCACATGCGAGAAAAAGGGTAGAGAAGAAGGAAATTAAGAAAATCTGAAAAATTTGAAAAAAGAAGATAAAGAAAATAAATTAGATTAGAATTGAGGATATTTAAGCAAAATGAGGAAAATGAATTGAGAAACATTTATTAAATTAAGGGAAAAAACACCAAATAAATCAGAAAATATTTATTTATTTACAAAGGTGGACTTGACCCAGGATCAGAGCCTGAGGCCTACGTACCCTACGATGAGGATCAAAGTCCACGTAGTTCGGGGCTAGAAATACGTGTCAGTTGGTTGATATCTTTTAATTATAAAATTATTCCGATAAGAGAAAGTTAATTGAAAGTAATTTAACCTTTTGCAAACGAAACAATTTTCTAAGATTGAGTTGGCGTGTTTTAATTTATAAAAAGATAATTTAATTCTGCTTACTTGCCCCTATTTTGTTTGAGAATCCTCTTTTGCCTTAATTTTGAATTTTGAAAATGCTTTTATTTAATTTTTGATTTTTGAAATAGCATATTTTGTACTTTTGAGGATTTTTTCTTACATAAACAAACACACATAATAATTAAAGGAAACAAACAAACAAAATCGAAATCTCTGGGCAACAATCTTGCTGTTCGTTGTTAACAAGATAGCCATATTTCACATCAGGCTTTGGTTAAAGAATTGTTAGAGCATTTGAAACAAACCAAAATTCAAATCCTCCCACCCCCATTTCCTCATTTACCCAACAATGAATCAACAACGTAAATCACCATATCAGACACACCATAGCATACATTAGCAGTTTTGAGACGAGATTCCGAAGTAGACAGTAACCCATAAGCAAGAATCACTAGAGACTTCATGTTTAGGGACGAAAATCATCATATGTATAAATTTCAAAACAGAGGTTCTTCTAATGACTAGGAAATGGTGAGAATAGGCTTCAGGCACTCGAACAAGACACCTTAAAAAGAGATTATACAAACAAGTAGGCAAGAATAAGCTCTCATCAACCAAAATATAGGAACCCATAAGATGCCATCGTTAACAGCACAGGCCCAAAATCTATCAAGTCCCGTATAGAGATGAAAAGCAAAATTCCCATATTAGCTAAAGTCCCCCTAAAACTAACTAAAAAAAATAAGTATCCATTAACAAAAAAAAACAGCCACACGATCTGTGATTCCATGACCAGATTCAGCAAACAAGAAGGTGTTTTACCAGACTGAAATCTCTATTAAGCAATTCCTATTCACGCTATGTCCTTCCCTCCGTTGAATCTTCGCCCGCCTGCAGAATGTCTTCCTCTTTGCTCCCCCCATTTTTATAGAGTTCTCCGCGATGCTTGGAGGAGAAGCCCGAGCATGTGGTCCTCGGTTTCTCTTTCATGTATGCCACCGTCTGCTTCCGCAGCTGCTTCCCTTCTGTTCTCTTCAGTCTCGTCTTTTCTTTTAGTCCGCTTGACTCCCTCAGCTTCTTTTCTGCGGCCACCTGCTTTTTGCTCAGGTGTCTGCTGCTCCTTTCTCTGGCCGCGTCTATAGCTTTTCCTCCTCGCGGCCATCCCCTCTGCTTCCTTTCTTTTTCTTTTCAGTCTTGCCTCTGGTCGTCCGCTTCTGTCCTTTCTTTTTCTTTCTCAGTCTGCGGCCTCCATTCTTTTTCTTTTCTTTCAGTCTTTCCTCTCTGCTTGGGTATGCCCCTACACTCCCTCCCTATGCCTTTCTTTCGGGAGGCTCTCTCCCTTTCATTTCTTTTAGGGCTACACCCTCGGTGGCCCAGATCCACGAGCCCTTAATTGGACTCATGGCACCCTGGGCCCGAAGTCACCCCCCTCCCCTCTTTTTTTTTCTTTGTTTCATTTTGTTTCTTTCATTTTTTTCGTTTGTTTCCTTCCTTTCTTTTTTTATTATTATTTTTTTATTATTTTATTTTATTATTATTATTTTGTGTTTTTCCTATTTTTTATATAGTATTATTTATTATTTATTCTATTTTATTATTATTTTATTTTTTTTGTTTTTATTTTTTTTTTGTAAAAATGCCCTAATAAAATGGGGTGTTCACAATAGTTTTCTCATTTTTTTATTTTTATATCATTTCTTTTTGTTACATTACTTTTTTTTATATATTCATTAACATATATATATATATATTGGGGTCTTAAAACAGTTGCCTAAATGGCCCAACTCTTTGCTCGACAAGGGAGAAAAGATGGGGGACAGAAAAGTAGAGAGAAAAATTGAAAAAAAATTGTATTTTCTTTTACTTGGCTATGAAGAGGAAAGTGAAGGAGAGAGAAAATTGAGGGGAAAATAATGCATGGACTTCATATATTTTTTCCCAAAGTAGAGAGATTTTGGAAAGAAAATTTTCCTTTCAAAATCACCTCACCAATTTTTTCACTTTTCTGCTTCTTTTTTTAATTTTAGTATTATTTCAAATTTTTGGAAATAAAAGTATAAAAAAATTAAAATTTAAAAATTAAGATATGATAAAATAATTTTTAATTAAGAATAAAAATAAAATTATATTTTAATTTCATTTATTAATATAATATGAAAATTATATAAATAATATAGTAGAATAACAAATTTATTATATATAAATATTGTTCTAAAAATAATAAAGATATTATTATCAATTTAAAATTGGTCACTTTTCTTCTTTTCTTTTTCTTTTCTATTTAGTCAAGTATATGAAGAGAAAATTATTCTTTCCCACTCTTCTTTTTTCTCCATTTTTTCCCCTCATTTTCTCTTATTAGCCAAGTGGAGAGTAAAAGTCTCATGACCTTGAATAACACTAAGTTATTATGCTTTTCATTTTTTTAATATTTTCTCCGAATACTAGATTATTTGCTAAAAAAATAATAACACTTGAGTTTCATGCAGATTGAAGTCAATCCATGTTCCATATACGATGTAATTTCATTAAAACTTATTTTTTTTAGTTATCAAAACCGTGAAAATACAATGAAGTGATTTTTTAAGTAGTTGAAAATGTGACAGAAGGAATTATAAAGTCAAAAACAAAATATCCAGTAAAATTAAAAAACGGTGCCAATAAAAAAGTTCAAGAAAGAGAAAAACGAAATAAAAAGTAATATTAAAATTTCCTAAATAGATCCATGTCAAAAATGTGTAGCTCATCAAGATTTTTTGGATTTTAGGTATCATTTTGTTTTGTGTAGGAAATGGATAGTAATTAGTTTATAATTTTATCTACAAATTATTTTATTGTCTTCTTCAATTTTAACAAATAAACAACCAAACAATTTTTAGTTAGAGATCATAAAATTTGCATCCCAGAATCAAAAAATTCACAACTAACAAATTAGTAATTAATTAATTAATATTATATCTGTTCCATATTATAAAACATTTTATAAACTTTCTTTTATTCCATTAATATAAAATATTTTATAAGATTTAGTAGAGTATTTATGAGTTTTTTTAATAATAACTTTTATAAATTTACTTTACAACTAACTCAATTCTCTTTTCAAAAGAAAAGTTAATAAAATTAATGGAGGACATTTTTGGAAATATAATAATTTTTTAACCAAATTAATACTTTCAACTAACTTGAATTATATTCTTTAATACGTGTGATTTTTTGAAAAATATCTTATAATATGAAAAAGAAGGAGTAATTAATAAGGGTATTAAATATAAGAGAAAAAGAGTTAATAGAATTCTTTCCATTCATATATCCGAAGAGAGAGTAATATAATTATATTTATCTACTTTATTTTCTCTTTTTCTCTCTAATTTATCATTTACATTTCTTCCATTAACTCTTCTCTCTCAATACCTGTAATTCTAGTATAAAGTTTTAGACTTTTGGGATGTAAATAGAAAAAAATAAAAATTGCGTTTGCCCCCTGATTGAAGACTTCAAAATTCAAATGAATACTCTAAAAACTACCATTACCCACTTAACTCACACGTACTTGCATATTCAATGGGCTTGGTCTTTCATATATGAGTGGTATAAGAAATTACTATTTTGGGGGGCCTAAGGCAATGACCCTAAGGTTTCTACGGGCATGACCACCATAGCCTCCACCTACTCCATCACAAGTTTGAAATGGTTTCGGAAGATTCAACTGACAGATTTAAATATAATGGTTTGAGACACAAGAATTAGACATAATTTGAACTTTGAAGGATGTGTTTTGTCTCTTTTACGGATGTTGATTTTGTTTTCTTTCATTATTAATAACTTGTTTTTATTCTGGTGGGTGGAAATTGACAATCAAGCAGTAATATAGCCCTAGAAAAAGCCATGTGTGGAAATTAACAATCAAGTAGTAATATAGCCCTAGAAAAAGCAAAAAAAAAAAGTTAGGATCGAAACTGCCTGACCAAGCCTGACACTGGCAGCCTGACCCTACACGACTAGGCTGATAATTGGATCTGGTCACGCATCGATAGCGAAATCGTACTCATACATGTCTTAAGATCAGTCATTAGACTCGTATCAGCCCAGCCTAACACTATCCATATAAATGGTGTAGGTTCCAATAATTTTTGTGTTAACATATATATATATATATATATAAAGGTAAGGTTGGAATAAATGTTTGGTTTCTATTTAAATATAAATTATAAAAAGTCTTAAAACAAGTAAGCTTGCTCATTTATTCTTTTAAATAATCTAATTGTATGTTCTTGTGGTCACCAGATTTTCTAAAAATTTAATACTAATAATTGAGAACGCATTGAATTTATTAGTACAAAAAGCATCCACTCTACTACCAAATATCTTTAGATTATGACGGCTAGGTGATCTTGAAGTTGATCCCATAATGATGTGGAACCTGACTTCAATACTAAAAACGTGTTAGAATGAATATAGTAAATTATAGTCAACTTTTCGGGCAAAGTTGATATGACAGTGATCACTTTCGGTTAAATGAACAACGTCGGTTTGCTCGACCACGGGTTGGATTGAGTTTAGGGCAACAAGGGCAAAACTGAAATTATAAAAGTTCATCAGGATAAAATAGTATACAGAAATTAGCCTTCCAAGAACCACATTTTTCATGGCACCTTGATGGAAGATAAATTCCTAGTTTTAATGGAAATTTGACTTTTATGAGATGCTAAATGACCTTTCTTAGGAAGCTTTGCAGATGCACACCCAATGAGGTAATGTTAGTGTAACACCTTATACTTATATTTATTTTTTATGTATTAGATTTTAATTATATCTATTATTGTATGATTAGAGACTTAATCACATAAAAATATTAAAATAGAATTTTCTTTATTTTGGATACTGTTTATTGTGTATTTTCTATTTTACTCGATGAATTTTGAAAATGTATAACTAATTATAAAAAAATTATCTCAAAGTAATTTAAGTCTCTAAAAATAGATAAAAAGATTTTATACCTGAAAAAAATATGAAACAGAGTATTCTCTTGACTAATTCATACAGTTTATTTCTCAAACATTTACTGTATATTTGGTCATTTTCTTTTTCTCAAGATTTTGGCCTTATATTTAAAAATTCATATCTCACTATATCCTGAGTCAAATCATACATTCTTTATGTCATATGAAATCCCTGAATGTACACTTTTTAAACATATTTTTCTTATATATTTATTTTACTTGCACAAGGCATGGTGTTAACTTAAATCATAAAGGAACAGAATTTTACTTTTTCTGGAACAGTTTTGGGAAAACCTCCATATCTCCTATCATATAGCTCCAATTATCTCCAAATCAGTAGCATATGAAACTTAAAACATAGACCTTTTTGTAAATATAAATCATTGAATTTTTAGAGCTTTGTATGATTTTATATCGTATTTTTAATTTTCTAGTGTTCATAGCAAAAGTTCCAATTTTTCTCTACACTATCCTATTCTGAACCCTAACTTCTAAAATTCATTATAAATTGCATACTTATCCAATTTAAGTGATCTTTAGCTTTATAAAAAGCTCATTCTATATAATTTTTAAGCATATATAATACTCATGCATTATACCCTATTTCGTATGATCAATACCTTCACTATTCCCAGAGTGTTTCTAATTGAGCATTTCCATTCTTATCTTGACAAAATGAGCTTCATAACATGATTATATCATCATTCCTTGTACCAAATCCGTACATATCACTCCATAATGCTCAAAGGGATATAGTTACAGAAATACAAGCCTCATGAATTCTCATGCAATTTTATACATGATGTCATAACAATACATTAAAATACCCACAAATCACATAAATATCATGCTTCTTCATTCTTCTTGCCTTCTTCTTTGGTTACTTCCATATCTTTACCCTAGCATGATTAGTGTTTGGAATAGTGAGATTATGGAATCTCAGTAGCAAGTCATATGTCATGTAATTACATTATCATATATGCATAAAAACTTAAATCATAACAATTCACTCATTCAAGTATATAATAAGTCATAATGGTTCATACAAATTTTAGCATGGTCTCTCTTTATAAAATGGACATCCAAGGGTTAGGACCCCTTCATAAAAACAGCCAAACCAATCTCACAACATCATAACAATAATATGGCAATGGGATTATAACATAGAAACAATATATATTAACATAAAGCAAGAAATAGACTATGCTACCATTATTGCTTTCCTTTACCTTCCAACTTGATTCCAATGCTCCCACTCTCTTTTCCTTTGAGTTGATCTTCTTCCAAACACTTCCTTAAGCTTCCTTGGACCTAAACATAACACCAATGAAGCATATAAGTCATTGGTTCTTGGTCCAACTTCACACAATGCTCACTAAACCTTTAAATTTTCTCTTTACTTTCTTCTTAGTTTTTCTTTGAACCAATGGTTATTCTTAAAGTTTTGGGCCATGGGGAACTCATTTTTAGGGTTAAAAGTTTGAAATTCCCTCTCTATTTATAACCCTAGTCTGACCGAAATTGTGGAGAAAATTGGAGAAAAAAAATACTACTTCATGAAACTTGTAATAACTTATAGATTCTTGCTTCTTGGAACTTGTCTAAGCTTTTCCCTACATTTATTTGATTAAAGCTCCACTTTCTATCACTAAAACTCCATGGCTGAAATCTTGGAGATGTGGGAGGAGAGACATTACTTCATGATACCCTTAAACTACTTAAAACTACTAGCTCGAGATAGTAGGGACCTTATCTTACAACTTGTTCTCCAACTTTCAAGTTTTCCTTCTCTTTTCTTCTTTCCCTTTTCCTTCTCTTCCTTTCACGTTTTGCTCTTCTTATTTTCTGTTCAGAGGCTCTCTCTCTCACTCACTCACTTGTATAGCTCGTGGATGCCAAAAAAAAAAGAGATAAAGGTAGTCACTTGTCACCTCAACTTGGACTATCTTTCTATTTTTTTTTTAATACTTCTTGAAGAAGTATTTCCCATATATTATTTAAAATTGACTTTCATCACATGGCTGCAGCTGCCACTCATGCTAAAATGGGAGGGGAGAGAGAGATTAGGCTACTTCATTAACTTGTTAATCATCCAACTAATCAAGACTGCTTTTTGGTCCAAAAATCACGCCTTCTCCAATAAGTTTTACAAAAATCATTTAAATAAATTCCATCTATGTCCATTCAGCTGTAAATTAAGCCACATTAAGGGTAATTTTGTCAGAAATTATTTCATGAATTTTTCTGGATCAAAATACCCTTTACTGATAAATTTTACTTGTACTGAATAAATACTTTTACTGTAATCGTCATTAAATTGGTACAAGATTATCCAAAAATTACTTTAAGATTAAAATCATCATCTTGTCCCAAACTATTTTTGGATGAGGTCCATTTATTGTCCTTGACTCGGTACTATTTATTCGGCATTCCAAATAACCTTTATCATTATAATACTGACCTTTTATTCCAAATGCCCATAATAAATTCATACTGACTTTATTAAATACCAATAAGCATTCCATTGGGTTTAGCTCATCGAGAGTTTCATTTTGACTATAATTTTTTATATTTACAAAAATACCCTTAACCCGGGATAATTTATAATTTTTAAAATTTTCAAGTCATTGACTATAATTTTCTCTAAACTTATTTTCATTTCCATGAATTCCTTCTTTATGGACTAAAATGAAAAGATTCTTAATTCTTAGGATCAAAATATAATTTTATCATTTTTCGTTTAATCAGGAAAAATGACCTCTTTACCTTTCTTCATGCTTAACGATGTCTCTCCATTTTTTTCAATTCTTTTTACATTTTACGATGTCAAATCTTTCATTTTTGGACCTTCAATTCATTATTCACATTTTACTTCTAATTTAGGAAATGACCATTTTGTCCTTAAGTAAGGTCAAAAATGTAATTATCCATTATTTCGGGTTCTTTCTTGTAATTTTACCCAAATACTAATTTTTTATTATTTCTTTTTTACTATTTACATTAACTACAAATTGATCTATCTCTTAACCTAGATCTCCCAGAAACGCATTAATTATACCATTGCACTTAGCTTGAAGTGGACTTTCATTCAAGTGGTATATTGCATATTTTCCGAGGTAAATTCTAGAATTAATTTCTACTAAGGACTTTATGAAAAAATAATTCCAATTAAGGACTGAACATATGTTCTTCAAAAAATTAGATGAGAAATTAATTCTTTCTAAAGCCCGATTATATATAACCTTTTCGTCTCGCTTCATTTCTCATCTTTTATTCATTTCATAACATTTTATAAAAATAGAGATATTACAGTTAGCACTCCTTCTCCATTTATCTTTCCATGGCTAAATTCCTTGACGCTAAAATGGCCCTTTATATAGGTTTGTTGCTAAGCAGAGTTGGTATCCTCCTAAAATGGATTAGGTTTGATTAGATGTAGATAGCTTTATCAGGGCAAATTGAGCGAAATACTAGAAGGTTAAAACCTTTTACCAAAGTACGGCACTTTAAAAAATATATATCAATATACTATTAAAAAATACAAATCAAAATGCACAAGAATTTCAAATGCTTCATTTTTTATTTTTGGGAAAAGATAAATTAGGGGTGGGGAGTAGGGCAGGCCTATGCCTGCTTCTTCTAACGAAGGGAGAGAGAAAATGGAGTGCTACACTTCGATTTGTTTCTAATCTCAAAAAAAAAAAAGTTGAAGCATTTAAAAAAACAAACTTGATTTATGTATTTTGATTTGCATATTTTTTATAGTATCTTGGTATATATGTTTTTTTTTGGGGCCAAATCTTGCTATATATGTTTGAAAGTGTAGCATTTTGGTAAAAAGTTTTTTTTTCCTGCAGCATTTTGCTCAATTTGCCCTCTATCACCTATTTTGAAGATGCAGTTTGTTACACCCTAAATTCATAAAACCTTATTAAGACATTTTATGCAGCGAAATAGGGAAGAAAAGACAAAACAGAGGGTGACGTCGCGGCTCGAGATGTTTTTGGGCTTGTTTGGGAAGTGACCCGAGACGCATGGTGCCGCGGCATGATTATGGCACCGTGGCGCTAACAGCTGACAAAAACTCATCTATTCGCTGATTTTTTTCACCGGGCTTCCAATGCGCACAACTTCGTGTTCCGACTTCCAATTGACATGATTTTAACTTCTACAGGTCATTCTACTTCTCCTTTAATTGTAAACACCAACCATGTGTCAAAATACATCCGTATGGAGATTTCGGATATCTGACACCAAATTAGGTGCTTTTCCCCCAAAAGCAATAATTCAACACCTTCAATAGCCACCCATGAGCAATTGGAATGTCAAGACCATTTCTACAAGTCAAAAGGGACACAAGAAACATATACAAGAAGGTTCTAACCTAAAGAGACCACTTCTCTAGGTTTTGACCCCCTTGATTCCTAACTCAACTAATGGACTATGTACCCATTTCACAAAACCAAGGGTCCAAGATCCACACTAGGATCACAACCAAACGTACAATTTCAAAGTGGGCTAGGGACATCAACCATCGATCTAATACAAGCTAACATTCAAAATCACATAACATGCATAAGATCCTACTAACATTTAATATAATACGAATGGGGTTCAGGCCCATCAACACCTATTAGGCCACCCAATACACCCAAGACAGGCCCAACAAGGTACATACTATATTTATCCCTAAATTGCATCAATCCGTAATCCCTATATGAAATAATGGCACTTTACTGGAATTAACGAAAATTAACAACATGGGGAACATAGTTCTCGGCATCCACAAGTGCACTCTTAGTCTTTTTTGCCTAAGCTCTCTTTGTCCTTGCTAGTGTTAGATCTTTCACTTGGAAATGTTAGCCACGGGGTGAGACATACGTCCCAGTACTAGGGGTAAGCACATACATCCACATATACATACTTTCATATTAATAACAATTATAAATCAATCACCAATGCAATATGCATGATATGCAGACTCCAATCCCATCAATACACGGCTAGAACCATGAGCTAATTCCAGTAGTCCCCTTCTAATGACTCGTGATAGCTAATTCCAGGGTCACCACCTAGTTCTCCTCCCAATGGTCATGACCCGGCCAAAGACCATTGCACCAAATGTTGAATCATGACTCTCGTTCCCTTGAACCACCATAATCGGTGGTTATTTAGAGAATGTGCACTCTAACTCTAATTCATAGCCATTTGAGTATCCCAGCCATAAGATGACCATTTAGTGATTGGAATATACATATATAAGCTGCACCGCTTGAACACAAGGTCTTATGTGTTATTTAGTGAATTGACATACCATGTGATATATAGAGTATCGTCACCCAGATCATATGTCCCAACAATGTACTGATATTTCATATTTAGTCTATCATTTTTCATATCATTTTCTTAGCCTTTTAGCACATTTTAGGGACATTTTAAGATTTATTGAAGCATTTTGGATCTATTTGAGCTAATTAAGTATTTTCTTATATTTTTTATTTGAAAAGATTTTTTTTAAATTAAATGTCATTCTGTTAATTTTTTTAATAATTTTCAAAAAATTGTTAAAATAAACTTGATTTTAGTTTTTAATAAATAAATGATAAATAGATAAATAAATAAATAAATGTATATATATATATATAATATACTTACCTTTTTTATTTTTTTTAAGATTGTTATTATTATTATAATAATCCTTTTTGCTTTTCTTCGGGCAAGAGGGCAGACTCAAGACACCACGCATCATCCCTTCTCGGTATTCCTATCGTAATCGGTGATCGACTCAGAGAGAAGCATCTATATCTTATAATAACGGAGGATCAAGCTCTCTTGTTAGCTAATGCACAGTTTCAGCTTCGTTTCTGGGGCTCCATGCATATTCATTATGAAATTGCCATTTGTCTTCATTTATCCCTTCATATCTGACACATGCATTAATTTTGTTTTTCGGTCCATTTGTTTTTTTGACTCCAACCTCACGCTCTCTTTGTCCAACTTGCCACTTTTGTGGGCTCCATTTTTCTTCTTTCTATTCCTATCTTTTGCTATTTTTTTTTAATTCCTAATTCAATTACCATTTCTCTTTTCTTATTTTCACCTTATGATTTCAGATGAACCCTTTTTCTATTTTTCATCTTTTGTTCTATGTTTTTATTTTTTTGGTTATTATCTTTTTCCATTTTATCAACTCATGCATTATAAATGCCAATGGGTTTAAAAAAATTTTCCCCTTTAACTATTAATAATAACATGGTTAAAAAATATTTCCCATTTAACTATTAATAATAACATGGATTAATTTCATTTTATTACGGATTCATCTATCTTAGTTATTCATATAGAGTTAATAATTATTGCTGTCAACTTAATGTTGCCTCCATTTTTTTTCCTTCTTCTCTTTAGCTCATGCATCTCAGTTCTTCTCTTCAGCTCATGCATCTAAGCATGAGGGATTTCCCTCCATTATTCGAAATTCACTCAAAGTAAGGATGTGACATTCTACCTAAACTCTGTTTTCTTAGCTATTGATGTTGACTCAATATATCATGACTTTTGAATTTGAATTCAATTTGGGAGTGAACTTTAAATTTCAATTGCAGTTTTCCATTTCATCCATTAATTAATAATTAATTAAATCTATTGATGTTTTGATTTTTTTTGAATTTTACATCAAAGATTTCCCTCCGCCATTCAAATTCCCATTTTGGGTTTCTGACGATGAGACATCCTACCTTAACTCTGCTTTCTAACCAATAGATCCCAACAATTTTCCCCCAAAAAATTTAAACCCAAATCTCATGCGTAGTCTGTCCTTTTATTTAAACCAACAGCTCTTACTTTGCAAATGTCTTAACTTATCATTTGCATCTATCCCTCTTCATCTGCTTCATCTGGAAACTACATACTCTGCTCTCTGTTTCAGGCCGTTACTTCTTCTCATCCATTCCTATGGAGGAAATAGATCATGAACTCATCAAAGATCTAGATGACTCTTAAGAAACTTGGAGGATTGTAGTCAGGGTTTGGCGACGATGGACAGTGCGGAATCAAACTGGTCCCCCAAACATGTCATCAATTAATATGATACTTGTGGATGAGCAGGTATATTTGTTTTGTTTTATCTCATGTTTCTCAGATCTGTTATATTCATATTTATCCTATCTTCACATGATTCCTCTGCTCTAGGCCAATAAGATACAAGCCACAATCGGGATGAATTCTCTCTTTGAACAGCACAAGAAAGAGATTACAGAAGGAAAATGCTATATCATTGAAAATTTTAAGGTGCTCGACAACAATGTTCAGTTTCGTCCCACCAGCCATCCCTATAGAATCACATTTAACCTCTGTACTCATATAGAGCGAACGAATGTAGTTCTTCCTACTCAGTGCCATTCTTTTCAACCGATATCTGATATTATCAATGGCAGAGCATCCACAGATGTTCTCATAGGTTAGACTCCTTTTTTTTTTCATTTCACCCATTCCAACATAAGACTGAGTCTTTGCTTTTTTTGGTCGTAGATGTTGTTGGATTCCTCAAGTGTTTCGGCCACCTAAATGAGTTCAGCAGAAACAATAAAAGCCATAAAAGGCTTTGCTTTACCCTTGCTGACCATGAGTATGCTTCGACATTTATCTTTTTCAAATATTCCTTTAAATGCATTTCCAATTTTTTCATATTCAATCATTAGGGACAATTGCATCAATGTTGTGCTTTTTGGAGAGTGTGCCCATGATGCATTCTGCTCAAAAGAAGAGGATTTAGAACCACCAATTGTGGTGGTCTTAGAACTTGCTCGCATAAAGCTCAATAATGGTATTACACTGTCTTTTTGTACATTAAAATCTTTGTTATGTCATTGTTAGAGCTAATCCCAATCCTTCAACTCCTAGGTATGTTTGAACTCGCCAATTCTTGGTCAGCTACTAGAGTTTTGTTCAACCCAAATATTCCCTAGGTTAAGGAATTGATTGACAGGTACTAATCCAATGTAGTAATTCAATTATCAAAGTATTATACTCTATTTTGTCCATTTGTTCTAAGTTTCACCCAATATTTTAAATCCATCTAAACAGGTTACCCTTATGTGGCTCAAGTGAAACTCCTCGCTTCACCCAGGAGGTTCTAGCTTATCAAAGTCCATCCATTAATACAAATATGTTGACCTTTCCAAGAAGATACACAATACACCAGCTTTTAGCAACAACCCAGGTATCACATTGCTTTTATAGCTACTTTGTGTGTCCTCCATCCTTCTCTTACCCAGTAAAGACTACTTCATTTACAGAGTACAGTAGCTGTTATTCAAGTAACGATTAAAAAAGTGGAGACCAACTTTGGCTAGATGTATGAGGGTTGCGAAGCCTGTAGTGCTAAACCCAAATTGAAGAATAATATACCCCACTGTTTTGGATGCAAGAAAGATTCACCCAGTGTTGACGCCAAGTTTGTGTCATTTATAACTTTTTCTCCCATCTTTATTATATCTGTCATAAGCTATGGTATGGTTCTTCACATTATAGTTTTTGTCACAAATTTAGAATTTACTACACTGTCAGTGACCATACTGGAAGTACCTCAGTTGTCTTCTTTGACCGGTTTGCCAATAAGTTGCTCGACATCCCTGCCAAAGAGCTCAAAGCCAGATTGATTCAGGTTATTACTGCCATCATACAATATCTGAGACAGTCATATTTCTATTTTATATTCCTTCCATACTTATATGCTTTCCTATTTCTTATACTCAAGGACAAAAGGCCCTACTCATTCCCTAGGGAGCTCCAAAAGTTAGTCGGACAAAAAATGATTTTAAAAGTCAAGCTGGATGATCGTAATGTTAATAACAAGTTTGCAAATTCTACTGTGTTAGATTACAGCAATGAAGTTGATGAGCTCCAGAAATTTGAATATTCAATAAGAGACATGATTATTCTTTTAATACCTTTGACATGCTGCAAATATCTCTATATCCTAAACTCCATTGACATTATCTTCTTTGTTTGACCATGTGCAGGCTTCAGAACCCTCAGGTTGTAATGTTATCTCCAACATCCTTGCACATGAATCAAGCTCTGAAATGCAAGATAGTGAACCCATCTCAAGCACTCCGGTTGGCTCATCCGCTTCACATGATGGTTGTGAATATAAGAATCTCAACGTTCATGAAACAACAGTCCCTGTATTTGTCACACCAATTCAGACAAGAGGTAAGACAAAATCCAGAGGCAAGAGATGTACTGATGAATCCCAAGTGCTTGGTTTGGCAGAGATCAGCACCCCCAGTTTCTCCAGCACTAAACCCACAAAGGTGATCAAGCAAGAAAAAATGGACTGAACCTGCAAGTCATTTTGTTCATTTTGTCTATATTATAAACATGTGTTAGGTATAGCCTCAAACAAAAAGTTGGGCTTTGTATGTTTTTGGTTATGGGCCGATCTCTGTATCAGGAGATTCACTTTTTGAATGTAAATATAGTTCATGTACAATGGCCTGTACGCAAATCAATTAGTTTTAACATTAGTAGTGGTTATATAGTTGTATGTTACTACTATTTTGAGCAAAGCTACTAGGAATATATAATTATTGTCTTATTGCACCAGTTGTTATTGTATTTATCTCTATTATATTTTTCCATCTATATTCTTGAATAATATTAGCATTAGTAGTGGTTATATAGTTGTATGTTACTACTATTTTGCACAAGACTACAAGAAATATATAATTATTATCTTATTGCACCAGTTGTTATTTTTTGCTTCTCTATTATACTTTTCCATCTTTATTCTTTAAAGTATATTTAATAACATAATCAATAAAATTTCAGCAACTTCTTAACCAGTAATTAGCATTGAACATTGCAATTTTTTATATAATATTCAAGATGATAAACTATTCAAAAATTTGGACTTTTAAGATATTTTCCCAAAAATTATACTTTAAACCAAATTTTATTTCGTATAGATCACTCTGTGAATTCCTTTTTTTTTCCCATTTATCATTTATTATTTTCACCCACAAATATTCCACTTGAATATTATATACGTACATATATATACTTTATCATTTAATATATCAACTTTGTCCACTAATTAAATAACATTCTTCTGTGATCAATTAATTCATACCTCCATTATTTAATATCAATTAAACTACCCAGATCAGACCACAAAGTCATTGCAACATGGGCTACGACCTACACAACACCTGTGCCATAAATTAATGACCACAACCAAATGAAGAAAGGCATAGAGAAAATAACAACCACTAAAAAAACTTGCCTTTTTGTAATTTTATGGGTCTTACAAATTAAATATATCATATATCTCATTTTTGCAATTAATGAGTATAGGGTCGACCATACCTATGATCTAACAATCAAAACTCTCATACAATTTTTTCAATCACTTCGAATTTAATTTCTGTAGAACCCAACAAATAAAAAATTCATTTTAACTAGGACCAAAGCTTCGTTTTCTCTGCTTTGTTGACTTCAAATCTTTAATCCATTTTCCCTCCATTAATTTGCATCAAAATTTTCTGCAATTTCAGACAAACATCTTTCGTCTGCTTCATTTCTTCACACCTTCGTCTATCACATGTCAGGATACATGCCCTCCAACACCTTGGTACTCAGTCGTTGCAAGTTCCTAACAAGCTAGGTTTAATTGGTATAAAGTTAAGAGTTCAGTAAGTTTCTATTTTTATCATTCCTTATTTGGACTTGATAGATTACCATTACTCTTTTTCTCCCTTCTACATCATGTTTTATTGTTCAAGGCAAGCATCAGCTAATGATTCCACTGACTTTTAGTTTTTGAAATACTCGGTTAGAGAACCCTGATCAGAAGCAAAGTATTGCTTGTACTGTGACAATTACTACTATGAAGAGAAACAGGACAAGTAGGAGACAATACTTAATGGGAAAGTTTTGCACTGAGAACATTTCACCTGCACCTATTGGTAGATATTTCTGTTATAGAAGCCAGCCATATTAATTTAAATTCATTCTCTCACTCACGAATGAAATATTTAGCAGGTACTCCATATCAGACCCAAAGTGGTCCATTAAATGAACTGCAATACACCGACCCAGGTGCACTTTCTTACCAGCATGGTATGGTGCCGAGTAAATGCTCCCAAGTTCGACAACCACTTGATAACATCACAAATGTTGGCCAAAATTTAATGCATAGGCTTACTGGTACATGCCCAACATGTTTCCATTTATTTTGTTCATTAAATATTATTTAAATCTCTGCAATTATTCCTATTGATTATCTCATATATAAGGATGTATTTAACAGAGGAAACCAGCTAATATAACACTACCCCATCTGACAGTCCCATCAAACAACGGAGTTTGGACTGCATTACTCATACTACTGGTAATTATTGATTCTTAGTGTTATCGGATACAAGTCCTTAATATGCATCAAATCACCAAATAAACAAAAAATTTAAATATATCATTAATGTCTTATACAGTAAATAAACAGAACAAGAAAGGGAGACTGACTAATATGTTGTATTTTTTATGTCATACGCAATGACCATTGCTAGGTTGTAGAAATGTCAGACAAAGAACAATTGCCATAGTCAATGCTAATGACAATACAGGTTTGTAGTCAACACATGCAATTATTAATTGAATATCTACTCATGTCAAAACCTATGTTGCAGAAAACTTGGGCTTTTATTGGAAAAAGGTCTACTTATTCATTTATTTCTTCTTTCTTTGGCATACAGGCTGCATTGAACCTCTACCCTCAACTAATACTATACTCAATGGTCCAAGACAAAGTCATGTAGTCCACCAAATCCATAATCCGCCAAATTTATCACCCAACAAGTTATATACTGGTGATGAAACAGGTTTGAACTATGACAATTTCTATACTTCACTTTAAATATTGGCCACACCAAGTCATGTTAATATAATACTAACTGTCCACATATATACATTATTTGCTTTTGTCTTATACCTTTCAATTTTGTCTTTCACGACTCTACTTCCTTTAATATAATAGTCACTGTGCATTCTACATTTCATTAATTGCCTATCTAGAGACAATCCTGTCACTAGCATTTTAACTTGTATGCATTCTGAATTGCCAGTGGTATCACAAGAACAACATGAGCTCTGTAATCAGCTACTCTAATTTAAATGCGGTTCTGATTATGTTAGAATGTATCTAATTATTACTGATGACCAACTATTTACAGATTACCCCCACTTCATAGATGATCATGAAGACACAGACAGACATATTTCTGATCACAGAGCTTGATCAACTAGAACCTCCTACTTCATAGATGACGAGCCATGAGTCCGATTCATTTCAGCAATTATATCCAATGGAATTCTTGAATAACATCAATTGCTCTGGAATGCCCCCACATAAGCTTTCACTCAAAGTAGGAGCACCAATCATGCTGTTACGTAACATTGACCAATCATCTGGACTCTGCAATAGTACTCGACTACGAATCATAGCACTAGGAATTCATGTCATTGAAGCTACAACATTGAATGGATCACATCCCAACCAAACAGTTCTTATCCATAGGATGGACATGAATCCATATGAGACTAGATGGCCTTTTAAGATGCAGAGAAGACAATTCCTAGTTACACTTTTGTCATGACTATCAATAAAAGCCAAGGTCAGTCTCTTCAGCATGTTGGCATTTACCTATCGAAACCAGTATTTACACATGGACAACTTTATGTGGCTTTGTCTAGAACCAAAAGCATCACGGGTCTCAAAGTCTTGATACAAGACTTAGACAATAAACCAACCAACACAACTATAAATGTGGTCTACCAAGAAGTGTTCCAAAACTTGAAGTGATTATGAGCATCAAACAACAAAGAACTTTAGTGACTTGAAAGATTAAGGTACAACTTTTTTAAATTCCTTTATTCCTTCTCTTCAATACCACCACCTTATTATTTGTTCTTCTTAAAGACTCATAGTATTTAACATAGTTGTTACAAAAGAACACTAACAAATGCACTTCATTGTTGTTATATGCACTAAAGTAATATACTCATTACAACATTACTGTTTGTTCAGAACATTATTTTTTCCTGACTATATTGGTGTTTATATTAAATCAAAATCAAATTACTCCTTCTTAAATCTAGAATTTTCATTCTTACCAAATGTAGCTACTCAAGCCTTTTTTAAATTATAAAAACTTGAATCTTCTGTTGCACAAGTGATGACCTCCAAGAATAATGGTCATTTTCATATGACTTCCATGAAAACTATGTTTGATTACTGCTTCACATAATGGATATTCATCTTATAAGTTTTTATTTTCCTTTACTTGGCAGTAGTCATCAAACAAGGAAGGGTCTGGTCAAGAGTACACAGCGCCAGACAAGAAACATGGACAACGTCACTTCTCTTTTTGCTATCTCTTTCAACTGACTTTCTTGGTATAAATTTTAAATACAATATGAAACTGTCATGCTAATTTTGCAAGTGCAGTCCACAAATTTACTTACAATACTTATTCCTATTGCATTCTTATTAATCCAATCCGTGCTTTATATTGGCGTGTCCATGCAAAACACTATAATGCCACCAACCCAAACCTTCTCATTAGTTGCATCATTTTCTTTGCTTACACCACAGAAAATTTTACTACTTCCTTACTATGTTATCAAAATGCAAAACTCTAGCATGATCTCACACCAAAGGTACTGATTGACAAGAGATTAAATAGGAACAACCTCTTCTCACACTTTGTACACAATAAAATACAAAACATGAAAATGACTGTAGTTACATAATAATAACACAAATAGGACTCAAATAGCTGTAATAATTAACTAAAATCATAGGAACTTCTGCATTAACTTTCACAAACATATACATACCATACTATTCATACATACATAACATCAAATAACTTAGAAAAGATACATCCTAAATAGTTTTACTTAATTATGTCCTCCGCTAATTTTGAACTTTCATTCAACAAAATTGATGTACACTTAAAACAAGTTTTCACTCACAACTTTCAGTATTCCTTCTCAATTTAAGCAATAAAGGTTGGATTTCATTTCTTCGCCAAAAAATGTTAATGTTAAGGAATAAACATTGACTAAAAAAGTTATACCCATTCAATATTCACAGCTCCTTTTTCATCAGTGATTCTCCATATTTGCTTCCATCACATGCTTTCATAGTCCACCTCCTTCTTCTTCATAATGTTACTACTTCCTTCCTCACACTGTACTTCGCTGCTTTATCAACAAAAACACTCAACCATTATACCACAAATCCTAAACCCATAGTCCCTCAAAGTAGATGTAGGAAATTATAGAAGACAAACTACGGCTATCAAATGAACAAAAAAATTAATCCACTACATGGAATAAAAAATAAAGGAAATTCCAAGGACAGCATGATATATTGAATCTCTTACCTCATTTCAAAAAACAATTAAGGTCTACAGAGGTTGCCCTAATTGATTGAACTAAACCCTTCATTGACAGCTCGAAGTTTCCTCCCACAGTAGAACGATCCACACCCTGAAAAATAAACATATTGAAACCAATAATATATAACATTAAATTTAATATACCATATTAAATTAGATTTAATTATATATATAAATTACACATATTACAACATATCTTATTACATTATAATAGATTTATAATGTCATATGATATATACCATTAAGATTATGTTCTTCAATATATTTTCTTATGTATATAAAACTGCATTTTACTTGTATTATCAAAACAAGTTATAATTAGCCAAACCTACTTTAATAGAAATTTATTCAAACATACATCACATGCATTTTTTTCCTAGTCAAAATTCATTTTCATCCTAACAGTATTCAAATTATATATGCAAAATACTGATGATATCTGAATTAATATCACTTAATCAACTTATAATTCAATCAGCATATATCATTTATTAATTATAACTTCTAAATATACATCAAATGTCAACTCGCGCATTGTGCGAGGGAGGTAAATCTAGTTAAAAAAAAAAAAGAAAGAAAAGGGAGAGGCGTGGGAGGTGTTGAAGTCACGTTAGGTTCTTTTCTGAAACAAAGGTGTATTGGATTGAGGACGATTAGGGAGAGGCGGACGTGAGACAGAGAGCTCATTCTTGATTTTTTTCAGATCTGGAAAAGAATACTTCCACCTGCAGAGAGCAACGGCAAGCACCTTTTCTCGGCTTTCCTCCACTGCAGCTCCTCGGTCCCAAATTTTTCCTACTCCGTCACTGTTCCTTGCTTAGCACCGACATCCTCATTCAATTTTCCTCCATTGCAAGATCTGGAGAATATCTCCACCTGGAGAGCATCGACCGGTGTCCTCTTTCGTTTTTCTTCCTCCATTGCCATCGCAACTCCTTTGTTTTCATCAACCATCGAGTTCAAGCTTCAAGCCTTCATTCCTTCCAATCTTCATCGTTAACATCACTTGCAAAGGGGCTCCGACTGTAGTTGCGTGGATCTCCAACATGATTACTCCAAACTCACTTCTCGGCCATTTCCTTCGTCAATCATTCTTCAAGGATTGATCTTCCAAGTGCTCAATTCACGCTGCTGAGATTTTCAGCTCGTGGTGGTGGCAATGCTTCCTGTTCTCAGTCTTCCTTACTTTGACCACAACGAGTGCCTCACCTCCTCTCTTTTTCAATTCGTTGAACCTCTGAATGTCTCTCAGTCTTATTTGCAGAAATGGAGGGGAGTTCCGCTCATCCATCTATCTATGAGTAGCAGAGTTGTATGCTTCCCCAAGAGATTGAATTATCACTTTAGAGCAGCCATATTAATTTCTTTATTCTTTCTTATTTCTTAATTTTTACCTTGTTTGAAACATTTAATTGAAGATGTATTTGATGGATTTAATTATATTATAACTAAATTTTAGTTATAATTGAGGATACTATGACTTTGTTTGAATTATTAGTGTTCTAAACAATTAAAATTGGATACATTTCTTTGATGTTGTTATTGCTTCATGTTAAAATTGGACACATTTCCTTGATGTTGTTATTGCATCATGTTATCATTGTCAAGGGAGTCATGATAGTGCATTTTGATGATATTTAACAAGATATTTTGTATTCTTTCCAATCTGATTTAACATTGGTTAGTAAGGGTAGAAATGATTCAAATAAAGTTTATGGTTAATTGAGATATTTTTAGGTGTTAGATGCATTACATATAACTTTAGGGCCTAAGGTTTATATATTGTGTTTAATACCAAGTCTTTTGATAATTAGACTTCATTAATTCTCAATTGAAGGATTATAGAAATTAATTAAGATATGTGATAATGAGATAAAATCCAAAACTCTTGAGGAATGCTTATCATTAATCAAACAAACCAGAATTTTTTATTAGTTTCCTTGTTTTCAAAATAATTGAAAATTTACAAACATTTAATTTCTTTTTGCAAAATTGTTTACAATTGAGTTTAAAAAATCAAATCCCCATTGCTTGTGTTTATAAAGTGTTTTGAATTAACCAAAGTTAAGTTGGAGGTTCTTCAAGAAATATGATCTAGAATGCACTATACTTCATAATTGCTTCTAGTTAATTTGCAAGAGATATGACTAAACTCGATCATGTATACAATGTAACAATGCCCAATGCATACTAATATGTCAACATATATCACTTTCAAATGTGTTAGCATGCCATATGAAGGTATACAATAATCATGGGGGTGCATGATCATCATTCTATAACAACAGCCATTACCATTTACACATATCATAATCATTAACATCAGATCACCATTTCAGCATACAATAAGGTAGGAATAGATATTTACTAGCCCTATAGCTGCACATATCATGGTATAAATATGATCAACCTGAACTAAGCTATAAGACACATCATGATATGAAAAGGTAAAACATATATAAAGCATGCATATCATGATATAAAAATAACTAAACATATATCACACACAAATAGAAAACCCCGCTTACCTCAATCGTCAAACCCACTTGACACCTCGGTGGGCCAGATGGAGCAACCACCATCAATCCAATGCTTTACAATTACAATCTAAAGCCAAGAGACCACAATCAAATTATGGGACAACCTGTATAACATCAATTCCTCATTACCATCATAATTCCTCAACCTTAACATACACATTTATCAATTCAAGCATATCCCAAATGGAAAATGGTGCTTCATTAAGCAAACCCAAGCATCAAAACACTCTAAACAACTCTTAAAATCATAATCATACTTCCCCAAGTTCGGATTCCCAAATACATCAACACTTAAGGGTTAGGATTTGGAAGATATATTACTTAAACACCATAAAACTAGTACCTAATCCATATAAATGTCCAACAATACCTCTAGATCACATCTATAGACAATTTAATAGGTGGAAATTTACTCAAATCGAAACATTAACCACATCCATGAAAAATCTTTGGCGAAACTTGAAGAAAAATGCAAAGAGAGGTTAAGAGATAACTTACCAACAAGATTTGAGTTTTAAAATGCTAGAAATTGAACCCCCAGGGCTGAGATAATCAAACCATAGTAGAGAAATTCGTCCTCCCTCCGTTTTTCTTTCCATTTGCGTTTGGTTTCAACTTTTGATTTAACCTAGTTCAGACATGTTTGCTGCGACACTACTATTCCTCATTGCGGTGTTGATGCCCTTTGTCTTCTCTCTCCAATTTACTCTATTTTGATCTCTTCTTGGGTCCTAACCCCTTCAGTCCTGTATCATTAAACAAGGTCATTTTTAAAATGATGCTCAAGGTTATTATACAATTTGTGGTGGTTTTGTTCACAACTCTCAGGGTAATATTAGGTGAAAGGATTCATGAAAAAGCTTGGTTCAACAAATAGTACTGGGAAGATGGGTTCGAGTTCTACTTGAAGTGGCTAATATGATCTACAAGGAAAATGTCAGTGATCATCAGATAGAGAGCTTTGTTGAGAATACCAAAGAGCTTCTTGAATTGAGACTGGGACATCAAAATTGTTTACGTTTGTTGCAAGACACATGGTTGTAGTGACTAGATGGCTATTTTGGCTTAGATGATAAATACGTTTCTCTGTACTTTTGATAAAGCACCCCTGGGTTGTAGAGATCTTTTGAATGCTGATAGACAAGGTATCCATTGTGCTCTTTTTTTTTTTTTCTTTCCTTTTATTTTTGGACTTTGCCTTTTTTTCTTTTTTATTCCCAAAAAAAAATCTGTCCTTATAAATTAGTGGATTTTTTTTCTATGTTATAAAGTTGTGAATATTTTGCCAACAGTGGATTTGATTAATAAATAATGTAATTAATTTCTAATAAAATTTTAAGTGTAAACATTTTATCGAGATTCAAAACAATTTGAAGAAAAGGAAATTTAATAAAAAAAAATCACTTTTGAATAAATTTTTATCTAATTAACCTATATATAACGGAATTATTTTATCCAATTTTAATCACATCAAAATTCATTTAGTTACATCACCTCTGGATACTCTCAATTTTTATTTCGTGAAATTCAAAACTCCTTTTTTATGCTTCTCTGACCATGCCCTCAGCAGCTCGTCCCCTGTTCCACTGATCTTGACCATCTAGGACATCTGAACCATGCCCTTGCCTAAAACGGTGTCGTTTTTCAATGTATGAAGCAATCTGAGCCATCCGTTGTGTATTAATCGTGTCCGTCCAATGTAATTATGGGTTTACGATTTTTTTCTCCATTTTGTTTCAAATCCGCCGTTACGAACTTTGTCGTGGGTTAAGAGAGAAGCGACCGACGATGAGGGAGGGATGGGTGAATCGGACGATTGTGATGGTTGTACTGTGATTGGGCTCCGGTGAGTTACGAGGAGTGGCGAAAATTCCCTCGCGGTTGTGAAGTTGATCAATGCATTGAAAGATTTTTTGTCGTTGAACGATTGTGAGGATGATTGTGGAGGAGATCAACTCTTTGAAAGATGGAACCCGATCGTGAGGACGATTGTGAGCAACTGGTTCGAAAGACAATAAGTGATTTTCGTGGATTTTCTTGCAAATTTTTTTCTTTTTTTTAAATTTCTGGAAGACGATTGAAAGGAAGTGGTTCGAAAGCCAACTGGTATGCTCTAATCTGATATTGGTTGCTGGGAATTCTGTGGCGCTGTTAGAAATATGGAAATGCTCTGTATGCTGGTTACTATAAATTTAGTTAATGCTCTTAGCTGCTGCATGTTCTGTGACCCTCCTTGTGCCCCTATACACCTTATTCCTGCGGCCCTTGTTCCTTATACATTTGTTGAACTCGAGCTTCGGTCCCTTCTTGCAGAAAATCCCTTCCCTTGTCGAGCGATATTGCTGAGAGGGAGATTTTGAAGGTCCATTTCAAAACGTCGTCGTCTCCCATGGCAAATTAATTTCTACATTTCTGCGAACTGATGACGCCGTTTTGAGGCATGGAATGAGAGCGCATGGTAACTAACCCAGAAAAAGAAAAGCATAAACAGTGCTCTCGCTCTGTGATATTCAATTATTTTCTCGCTTCCAGATTATCTGAAGAGATTTTGCTGGTATCATATTTTAGTCAGACGACGAGGTCGTTTCATAAGGACACCAGAGGAGACGTAGAGAAGCCGAACTATCCTCTACCACTTCGCGGACAGCTCCTGCGATTGAAATTTCTTCTCCGAAGGGAACCCTTCCATTCATTCTACTATTTCAATGATCAATTTCTTGTCGAAGTTGCCATTATACTATATTCATTGTTGCATCATTTGGGTCCACCTTTAATCAATTTCCACGATCTTTTAACGGTGTAGATACTACTATATTTGCCGTTACGCTTCCCCTTCTTTATGAACTTCAAGAGATTTGGCTTTTTGATGGACTGGGTTTGAGGCTTTCTATGTTTTCGAGCTTCTTTCTATCCAAAAGAAGTTACCTTTTCGTTCGAGCTATTCACGTTGGTAAACAGTTCTCAAACCCAATCACTGAAGATATCATTTTCAGGGCAGTTTGTATCAATGTAAAACAAAGGAGATGGAGATACTTAGAGCAACTATCTTCAAAATTAACGAATTCGCTGGTGAATCGAGTTGTTTGCGAGTTACAGAACTCTCCCCAGTTAGCTTTAGACTTTTACAATTGGGTCGGAGATAAGTTGTTCTCACACTCATTAGAATCGTGTTGTACCATAATCCATGTATTGGTCAAGTCAAGGAGATTTGACGATGCATTGTGTCTTATGCGAAACTTGATTTGTAAAGAGAGCATTTGTCCTTTGGAGATATTGGAAGGATTGACAAATAGTTACCAAAGATGCAAGTCTACTCTTGATGTTTTTGATTCATTGGTGAGGGCTTGTACTCAGGTTGGGACCACTGAAGGTGCTTATGACGTGATCAATAAGCTAAGATTCCAAGGCTGCTGGGTTACTGTTCATGCTTGGAATAATTTCCTGAGTCACGTGCTGGAAGTAAATAAAATGGATATGTTCTGGGAATTGTACAAGGAGATGGTTTCTTATGGCTATGTGGAAAATGTGAATACATATAATTTGCTAATCTATGCTTTTTCTAAGGAAGGCAGACTATTGGAAGCTATTTCAGTATTTTACCGAATGTTAAAGGTTGGAATTTTCCCTAATGTTGTTTCTTCCAACTTGATCATAGATGGGGCGTGCAAAATTGGTGACTTGGATCTTGCCTTGAAGCTTATTAGAAAGATGGCACTGATGACAAGAGGTTCTGTTTGGCCCAATGCGGTGACTTACAATTGCATCATTAATGGGTTCTGCAAGAAAGGGAAACTAGTTCTTGCAGAAAATATGTGTGATGAAATGATCAAAGCAGGGTTCGAACCAAGTGTTAGGACTTATGCTACCTTAGTTGATGGGTATGCTAGATGGGGAAGTTTGGAAGAGGCAATGCGGCTGTGTGATGAAATGGTTGAACGAGGATTGGCTCCTAATACTGTTGTATACAATTCAATTTTATACTGGCTTTATCGGGAAGGGGATATAGAGGAAGCATCTTCACTATTATCTGACATGATGGACAAGCATATAAACCCTGATCAGTACTCCTATTCCATACTCACAAAAGGGCTCTGCAGCAATGGATATGTGATTGATGCTCTTAAGCTTCATAACAGGATTATAGAACATGACATGCTTAAGGATGGCTTTTCTCTTAACATTCTCCTCCACTATATTTGCAGAACCAAAAATTTGGCGGGAGCTAAGCAACTGCTTGGCAGCATGTTTGTACGTGGTCTAACTCCTGATGTTTATACATATGGAACTTTAATTGATGGGTATGGTAAGCAAGGCAACATACAAAATGTGCTTCGAGTTTATGATGGAATGATAAAGATGGAAAAGGAGCCAAACTTGGTAATATACAATTCTGTCGTTAATGGTCTATGTAGAGTGGCCTCAATGGATGCCGCAAAATGTCTATTTGATGAACTAGAAAGGAGACAGTCAATTGATGCCACAACCTATAACACCTTGATTAATGGATATTGCAGGAGAGCACAGATTGATGAGGTGTTCACTTTGACTTCCAAAATGAAGAGCTCAGGGATTTCTGCAAATAGGGTCACATATAATACATGGATTAACCTTCTCTGTAAGTTTGGCTGTGATCAGGAAGCCAAAGAACTGATGAAGATGATGATTATGCAGGGTATTCGTCCTGATGTTATAACATACACAACTCTTGTTGGCTATTTCGTCAGGAAATGCAGGCATGAGGAAGCAATTGCATTGCATGACTACATGGTACTCAAGGGAGTAATTCCTGACCATCATACGTATGGTGCCATTGTAAAGCCTCTTATTTTAGAGGAAAAAAGGAGAGACGTGAGTATAATTTGATAAATATACTAACCAGCATGTAAGGTTCTTCCCATCTTATCAGGTAACATTTTCAATTTTCCTGATGAAATTTATCCCAAGTCATTTCTCATCTTCATAGCTGTCTAGTAGTCTGCCCATAATACCTTAACCTCAGGTATTTCTCCTCAGGGGTTCCATTATGATGGTAAGTTAGATGCATTTTGGTGATTTGCATGTTTAGAAAAAATTGATGTTGTTCTGCTGAGTTGAGTCTGTTTTATTTAGCATTTCAACGTTTCCGGTTTGTTCATACTAAAACCTATTTTTGCATTGGAATTTGAACTTTGAAGGCAGTGGGAAGTGGGCTGGGCTGGCTTGACTTGAATTATTTTTTTTAATTGAGCCCTAAAGTAGAAGAACATTGCAGGTCCAGATCCAATCTTGATAATTATTTTCTGAAGATTACAGTGCTGATTCTAGATCATCAATAAAAACTATTTCGTATAGAAATACAATAAACTTTTGTAATAACTGGAGGGAAATACAAATGAAGAAAATCTCACTACAGAGTGCGTAGTATAGTTTCTGTATGATAGGGTTAAAAGGTAAGGTGGTTGACGTTTTCTCTTTTAAATATTGTACATACAATCTATCTAATATTAATATAGTAATCGAAAATGACCTGCTATTGTTGACCAATTGATCCAAGCCGGTGCATCCACTTGGGCTTTGTGCTGGTTCTTTTCTTTTCTCTCTTCCCATTGTCAGCTTTCTTTTTCCCTAGACAAGATTTCAGGTGGCAATCTATCTGCTGAAAGCTTTTGTTCATCCATTCCCTCCTCTCTCAAATAATTTTGAAATTTGAATTTTGAACTTTCCTTTTGTATAAATTTTAATTTTTTATTTTCCTCAATTGTAAATCTCGTTTTTAAGACTCATTTATTATTCCTTCATCTCTCTCTTCTCTTTTTAGGTCGATAACTTTCAGTCTCCTTGCTCCTCGCCTGTAAATCGTTTAGTGGTGTTATCGGAGATGGAGGGAGGTTCACTAACGATGGAAGGCTCATATCCATCATGGTGTGGTTATTGTCGATGGAGGAGGTTCATTGGCTGCGGGAGTGTTTATCGAAGATGACGGGAGGTTTATCAGCAACAAAATTAATCTCTTTCATACAGGAGGTGTAGGTGCATATGAGATCCATTGGCATATTGATTCACCAATATCTTCTTCTCACCAATATCTTTATTTTGCTGGCATAGATTTGAAAGCTAGAACAAATAGGAGGCAAGAAGAAGCATCCATCTTTTATTCTATGTTTTTTTCATCTTTCTTTGAAGCTGGAACAAACAGGAGAGGTAGAGATCAATGGTGGAGAGGCAGAGGAAGAAATTGGGAGAGGAAGAACAAGCAATTAAACAAATGTATTGTTTACTATGTGTCTTTCTTTCTTTCTTTCTTTTTTTCCCTAAAACATGGTTAACCAAATGTATTAGGTAGAAATATGGATTGGTACTGTGGTTATGGGTGATGGAAGGAGTTTAATTGGTGATGGAGGGAGGTTCATCAGCAACAGAGGTTCGTCTAATCTGAATTTATAAAAGACTTAGGTATTTTTTCCCCTTCTGTCCGTTATTCTTTTTCTTCTTATTTTCCTTCTTATAAACCCTAAAACTTCATTTAGCAGGTTCTCAATAGAAGACGAAGAACCTAGGCAATCTTTCAACATCAAGACTTCAAGTGCATCAGTGGAGGGGTCTTCAAGTTTTTTAAACATTTTATATTGGTTTTTCTAATTTTTTCAAGATGGTTGTGTAATTGCTTTGTTCCATGTTATAAAGATTTGACAGATTTTTACGTTGGCTGTCGAGGGCCTAACACAACTCTCCTTCTTTACTCGGCCTTGAGATCGGCTATGACACTACATAGGCGGAGTTAAGGTGATTTGAACATATACAAAGAAAAGGGCAAGAGGAGATAATGAGGAGAGTTGATCAAATGGTTTGGAACCCTATCAAAAGGCATAGAGAAAGACCAAAAAGGACACTAAGGGAAGTTATAAGGAATGATCTTTTGAGAAATGATTTATCTGAGAAGAAGGTGTTTGATAGAGCCCATTAGTGTAGTATGATCCATGTAGCCGACCTCACATAATGGGATAAGGCTAATGTTGTTGTTGTTGGTTGTGTAACTGCTCTCCATCAAGTTTTTATATATGCACATACACAATTTCCTTTTAGTGGTCTGACACCTAAGTAAGCAGAGGCAGGTGACAAGGTAACTTGATTTCCATGGCATTACTTGGGTTGGTCATCTTTTGCTTGTGTTTATATTATAAATATGATTGATTCTTACTGCTGTTTACTTGATAGGCCTATAACTGTGATGAATGTAGGCTAGCAGGCTAAGGTTCTCTAAGCCTAATCAATATTGGGTTGAAAGTTCTCAGAAAAGGGTATGTATGTTATTATATTTGCATTATCTTATTAATGTAGATCTCTCAAAGATTCCATTTATATCATAGTCATATTATTACATTAATAAATTTTGTTGAAAGATCTAAGGGATTTTGTCTATTATGCTGATGTTCTGCAATCACATTGTAATAGATCTATTTCGGCTACAGCAGGATAGTCCTCTTGTTTATGCACTTCCTTTGGCTATTTTGCAGATATGTCTGGTCGATTTAGTCACAAGGCCTTTAATTTAAGGCAGCCACATGTGATTGCAGAGATAGTGGTAATTTCTTTTTTCTTTAATATTTTCTTAATCTAATGATTATTGGATATATTCTATTTTGCTATACAATAGATCATAGTGTTATAGGAGCTTCTTGTGTTTAATTTTATAATTTCTTTTGGTGACAATCTAAAGTAATTCATAAATGGTAAATCAGTTATCGACGTTAGAGTAGAATACTTCTTCAAACATGAGTTTACTTGAGAGATTTTGTAATTGCATTATTTGAATTCTCCAAATCTGATCAGATGAGAACTTGATTTTAAAAATAGAACAGACATTTGGTATTGCATGATTCTAATACTTGAGATACTACTCATTGAATTTGGAGTGCTTGGCATTGTTGTTACTGGAATATGCCTTCCTTTTGCATTAGGATTTGGTACATCTTTTGTTCTCCGAGAAACAATTGCCAAAGGTGGAGATAGGATGGCATTTCTTGATGCTTATTCTGGTGCATCACTTAAAGCTGGCTCCTTTGCGTATCCTTATGCAGTTTTCCTAAATAATATTTCTTGCTAATTTTGTGTTCACATTCCAGATGGTTGAATTTTTTCCTCTTGAAGGCCACTCTTTTGCTCAGGAAGATTCTTTTGCTTCTGGGGACATTCCTCCCTTGCAGGTGCTGTCTATAACTGTTGTTGAAATATTGGAAATATTCCAACTTCTTGGCCGGTGATACATTCATGATTTTCATATTGTTGTGATTCAGTTAAAAGATTTTGTTGCTACAGTCAATTGGTAAGTGTTTTTTTCTTTGGTAAATTTTGGCAAATTTGTTTCATTTCTTTCAAATAATGGGTTAACAACTTGTAATAACAAGATCTGATATCATTATGCTTTAGTCTTTTTTTTTTTTGGGGGGGGGGGGTGTGTGGTTATAGTTATAGGATTATATTGTTAAAATAGATGGAAACTAGGGAGGAGCATCTTTGGTATATTGGAATGCCATCCGTTTATTTCTTCAATATTTGTTATCTTCCTTTGTGTGGTGTCGTGTGATACATCATTGTGGATGGGTATGTTTGATATTTAGGAATTCAAGAACAATATTGGTCTGCTCTAGATCTCACCACTTGGGTTGTTAATATTGTTAGACGGCATCAATATTGGTCTATTCTAGACAGCAAAGCTAAAGAGGAAACAAAGGACTTTGTTGTTGCAATTCAGAGCTAATTAATGAAGCAAATTGAAGGTATGATTGCCTCTTTATATTTCAATTCTTATTCATTGGGGGTATAACATTATATCAATATATTATATTACATTATATCAAATCTGGAAAGAAAATTTCTGTATTCAATTCTTATTTTTCCAATGTATCTACTAGCTGTCCTGTAAACATTTTGTAGCAACTGGAAAATGAGTGTTGGATGCACTGAGGTAAGTTATTGGAGATGGGACTGTCAGCTATAGAATGGATGATGCTGATAATATATACATGCAATCATGGACAGCGACCATCATTGACCCCCCTGGTGTAAGTTATTATTCACCACTGATTGATCTATCTCTTTGGACTTTTTTTTTTATTTTTTATTTTGTAAGTGTTGCCATCTTTGTAAGTGAGATTGTAAACAAACATTAGTATTGGCAGCAGCATATACAGATAATTCAAGCAGAAGTGCCAACTGCCAAATTTTTTTAAGAATGGCATAGGTTGCATGCACTTAGTAATTTTGCAATTTGGAATTCATTGAACATGTGTTTCTACAGAAGAGAAAATTACTAAGTGTAGGAATGGGGAATTTTTGGGAAGTTAATACTGTGTGATATTAGTGCATTCGAGGCAATATATAGAGGACCTTTTAGTTGAGTCTTCTATTCATTTTACACTTGGTTTAAGAAACTTACTATTTCCAACTCCATAGTTTTCAAACTATTGACAAACTTATATAGAAATATACTATTGACAAACTTATTTAGATATATAATATTCCTTCTCATCTAATGTTTGTGTACTTGTGGTTTGTTATCCCTGTGGTTTAAATTTCTTTGAGATTATATAATTCAACTATGTTGTTCATGATGGTTTGAAATAAGTCAGCAGTAATTGTCTTGATCTCTTTTCTTTTGATTTTTTGATGTTCTTGATTTACTATATAAAAAGTTTGGACAGTATAGGTAAGTCTAATGAATATGATTTCAATGATATTTTGTCGTTCATGCCCCTCTTCAATTGGATTACCATTTGATTAATGATTGATCTAATCTTAGTGAGCTCCATGCTCTTAAAGTTATCAAGAGGTATCTGTTACTGATGATCAATTTTTCTTATGCATATTGATTGGCCTTCAATTTGAATCTTCAAGTTATATAGAAGCAACAGGTTGATGGATGAAATTGAGCTATGGAATTGAAGATTCTTTCTGTGGCGGTTGTAGATAACAGAAAGTTAAGGAGATAATAATGATCCTGATATGACTTGAAACACATGATTTTGGTTAAACTTGGTATTGTAGTTACAGTGCATTGAGGTGATGTTTTTGGGATCATTTTGATTACTATCTCTTTCATTCTTCTCTTGCCAGCTTAAATATCAACCACTTGGAGCACCAAAATTTGCCAAGAGGGTGTAGGAATTGCTGTATCAAGCTGGATTCAGCCATGTAGATGATGACAAAATGAAAGAGCTTGACCTCTGTTCATATTTGATCAATGCATAATTGAGCTGTGAAAACTCCAGTTTTATACTTTCGAATGGTCTAATTACTGAGATTTTCCTACGAAGGTTGAACTTCTCGTGGATTGGAATTAATATTGCAGATATGAAGATGTGAATCATTAACGGAGAGAAGGCACTCCATCCCAGGCTAAACTCATCCACACTGGAATTGAAGTGGGCACTCTCTCTTTTGCCTCTTTCCAGTTCACAATACGATCCTCTTGTGCTTTCTCTTGACTCATCATGGTGTTTTTTTTGGTGTTGTAATTGTAATTGTTGTGTTACCTATCATTTCAAGACTAGTAGTTTGGTAAATGTGAACAATTTGAGTTGATAGAACTGATGCAGAAGGTAGTCAGATCATCTTGGGAGGAGGACAATCTCAATATTTGGCAGGAGATAAAAATGGATGTCTTTTGCATTATGCATCATCCAAATGTATTGTAAACTTCTGGGTAATATTCTAGAAACAAGTATGCATTGGCACCATGCAATACTTGGAGGGATCAAATATGTCCGAAATAGAGCCGCTCAGATAATCCAAATTCAATTCACAAAATGATCTTGCTCTTCAAACTCGAAGGACAGCTAAGTGTGGTATTAATGTGAAAAACAACAGCAACATAACACAAAGAAAAATTTTACTGTGTATTACAGGGGAAGAGAAATCTAGTTTTCAAAATAAACCAACCATGGGAGAGCTTAGGCTTCACATGGAAAGGTCGAAGGTGGAACCCGGTTTACTTGCGAACTGCTTGAGAATAAGCCGTCGAACAGCCGCATGTACCCTTGGCTTTGTGGGCCTTTACCATCAGTCCTGACGTCATGCACTGTGCTCCACTCAGAGGAGACCACATCAGATTCTGGACCCACACAATAACAAGTGATGAATAACGAAACAAAATTTTGAAGCCCCGGCTCTTCTCCTACAGTCAAAATCGTTATCCTTAAACCTCATCCACTCCCTTCCTCTTCCTCCACCCATTCCTACTCTCCTTCCGTCCACCTCAAAATATAATCTCTATTTCTTTCTTCAACAAGATAAGATCATCAAAAACCAGAAAAAAAAAACACCATATTGACCACCCAAATACAAAACCCACATTCAATTTCGTCTACTTCTTCTTCTTCATCTTTTCTCCTTCTTCTTCTTCTTCTTCCGAGAATCCCCATTTCGACGACTATGTCTTGCTCCAATTTGACAATGTGGGTTTCTTCTAAACCTTCTCTTTCCGACTCCTCTTCCCTCTCCTTCCGTGCATCCCTCAACCCCTTTTTCCACCTTCCTTGTCAGAACCCATCTTCTTCGCGATCCTCTGTGACGCCAATCCAGTGTGGTCTTCGTGAGCTCAGAGAGCGAATTGATTCTGTGAAGAATACCCAGAAAATCACAGAGGCCATGAAGCTTGTCGCCGCTGCGAAAGTCAGAAGAGCTCAAGAAGCCGTTGTTAATGGCAGACCCTTTTCCGAGACTCTCGTTGAAGTCCTTTACAACATCAATGAGCAGCTCCAAACCGAAGACATCGACGTTCCTCTCACAAAAGTCCGACCTGTTAAAAAGGTTGCCTTGGTTGTTTGTACAGGAGATCGAGGTCTCTGTGGGGGTTTCAATAACCAAATCATTAAAAAAGCGGAAGCAAGAATCGCAGACTTGAAGGAACTGGGTCTTGATTATACCGTCATTAGTGTTGGGAAAAAGGGTAATTCGTATTTCCTTCGCAGGCCTTATATACCAGTCGATAGATTTCTGGAACAAGGAAGTCTTCCAACTGCAAAAGAAGCTCAAGCCATTGCTGATGATGTTTTCTCTTTATTTGTGAGTGAAGAGGTTGATAAGGTTGAGTTATTATACACAAAGTTTGTGTCTTTAGTGAAATCCGATCCTGTGATTCATACTCTACTTCCTCTGTCACCAAAAGGAGAGATCTGTGATGTGAATGGTGTATGCGTGGATGCTGCTGAAGATGAATTCTTTAGGTTGACTACAAAGGAAGGGAAGTTGACTGTTGAGAGAGATGTTATGAGGACTAAGACTGAGGATTTCTCTCCTATTTTGCAGTTTGAGCAGGACCCAGTTCAGATTCTTGATGCCTTGTTGCCTCTGTACTTGAATTCTCAGATTCTTAGAGCATTGCAGGAGTCACTGGCCAGTGAGCTAGCTGCTAGAATGAGTGCTATGAGCAATGCCACTGATAACGCTGTGGAATTGAAGAGGACCTTGTCAATTGTATACAACAGGGAACGTCAAGCCAAGATTACAGGCGAAATTCTGGAAATTGTTGCCGGTGCCAATGCTCTAGTATAGAGGAACAAAACACAGTGGTGATATGAAGCATTGGTACTTCAGATTCCACCCAATGCTACAGACTCTGTGGTGTTGTAGTGTTCTGTATTTTTGCAAGTATCTGTGCTTATTAAATGATGATCCTTCTCACATCCACATTTGTGTTTCTATGTAGGTATTATAATGATATTTTTTTTTATCCAAATATGGTTGTTTATGAACAGCTATGCAAGATTTAGACCTTTTTTCCCCATTGTTCTTGTTCATCTGCACAACCTTTTGTGCTTTAAGAGAACTGCAATGTAATCTGAAACGGAAGAGCATTCCAACATTCTCTGTAAGCTAATTTTTTTCTTCTCTCTCTGCTATATATATGTAATAACGGTTCGTTTTAAAGATCCACAGATCTGCTGATTTACTCTCACCCTCATCTTGGTTGTACTTTCAGAGTAATTTTCTCCTCTGCTCATCAAATTCATAGAATTTCTAGCTATTGTCATAGTTGTGTTTTGAGCTTTGTATAATTGTTCATACCATGGATCTAAACCATGAATCTTACAACATTTCAGGCTGCTATTTCTTAAACTAAAGTCAATTTTTAGAAACTTTTTTATGGCTTGCCACTAAAATTGTCTTGTCAGCTAGATCTCTGTTGAGGATTGTTATTTGATTATTAGGTTTTCCTTTTTGGCAATGACCAAAAGTTTGAATCTGAAATTTCATCCTGTTTACTGAAGTGACATATCCCTTCACATTAGATAATGGTTGTGTTAACAATGTTTTTGGGAGAAGTGGTTAATGTCACAGTATAAAAGCTACAGCGACAGAGTGGTCAGGAATTCAATCATTATCTTCTTCATTCTTTGAAGTCTAAGTGATCTTTCATAACAACTATTTATCCTAAAAAAAGAAGTCATGTTTTTTCTTGACATTCCATGAAGTCTGAGGTGAGATATATTGTTCATGATTTATGAATAATACACATTGTCATAGATTTTGTTTTGTATGTTCATATTATTATGGGAGAATTGGGAAAAAAAAGACAAAAAAATCAAAACATTTGTGAGGGTAGGCACATGCTTTCACCAAGTGGGGCAGTACATGTTATGTTTTGTTTTGTTTTAATATGGCCTTGCTGTACTGTTTTTGGTGATTGTTGCTAAGTTGGTGCTATGCAGGTGACATACAACATACAGCTAAATATTTCCTTGACAATTTGGTCGCAATAAGTTTCCTTTTCTCTCCTTCTTTGTTTCTTTGATTAACCATATCTTTGTTCAATTAAGGAAAAGGAATTATTTTTCATTGCATGGCAAAATATCTACTATATCCCTATATTTATTATTCAACAACTATTTCTTTTTATTATAAACTTTTTATCTAAGGACACACATGATATTTCACAATTAAAAGGTTACACTCTTTCATTCCATTTCCCTTTTCATTCTATTTTATTTTTCGTACTAAGGGGGCTCCAATAATGATACTAATGACCTTATTTGTGGCTGCCCATTTCAAGTGACTTTTTACTTCAGCTCATTTTAAGAAGTTTTATTTGAAATATAAAATTAAATATACTTAAAATAAAGTAAAAAAAGTTTATATATAAAAACTTATTATATCTCTAAATAAAAAATAATAACGAATATTAAAAATGATGAGAAAATTATAACAAAAATTGTACTTCTTAGTTTATTAGGTCTAAGGAAAGTGGATTTAATTTTTATCCAATTTATCAAATGGGCTAATATTTTTCCATAATGATCTGAAGAGAGTTACTAAGAGAAAATATTTAAGCATATAACATTGCAAAAAAATAAGCGATAATCGGTCAATGAGTAAAATGCACTAATTATGTCTCAGCATTACATTATACTTACCATCTTTATTTAAAAAAATTATAATTGGCTTCTGTATTGTTAGAGATGGCAAAAATTATACGAGAGATTTACTATTATTTGACCTCTGTTGTCTTATTTATGTAATGTAAATCAACCTGACACCAACAAATTCGGAGAAAACTCGATTTTTATAGTTCCACTTTGGAACAAAACTAATATAAAGTAGTCACTATCTTCTGGTCCTGAACCTATTTGATATTTATTCAATATGATTTTACAAAAATATGAATGATAATATTTAAACCTAAAGTTACAAAGTTTTGTTTCAAACAAAACATTCACTTGCATATATGTTTGCACCATATTTTTAGTGGGTTAAACCCGAAGAAATTATAAAAACAATTTAAGGATATTTTGCCTAAATATTATTAGAAGATTTGTGTTTCTGAAAAAAATATTTCCTTATCCACCGAGTCTTTATAAAAAAATAATACAATAGAAAAAGGAAAAAATAGTAAAGTGGCTTATATGATTGTGGTTAAAAATAAGAAAGTGAGTTAGTGAAGAAAATGACAAAGTGAAGCTTTAAAATTGTGGAAAGTGAAGAAAGTGGGCACTTGAAGAGGTGGCTAGGCAATATCCTAATCTCAAAAATCTCCAATCAATCAATAATCTCAAAAACACAACACACATCAATGGCCAACCAACATACCTTTGGGTTCAATCTATTCAAGCTCAGCTCATGTAACTATCACAACCTCTGGCACCATCTCATAATTTTATTTGGTTATTCATTCAAATTTTTAAGGTTTGGGTATACCCAGATTCTTTTTATATAATAGAAAAAAAAAAGAATGATAAAAAACTGAAAAAAGTCAATTACCATCCTTATTTTTATCTTGATAAAAATTATGAAATATATATTGTCAAAGAAATCAAATTTCCAATTTCTAAAAATATTAGAATTTCATTCTTAATATAATATTAAAAAAATAAGGTTTTATTTCATTATAACTTATTCTCAATAAAAAATTTAGCTTTAAGAAACACATTACGTTACAAAATTAATCAATATACTACAATAAAATAGAGTCATAATTACTATTAATTTATTTTTCGAGTAATAATAACGTGGCATTTTGTTAATTTAATAATATTAGATATTAATGGATATAATTTTGTAAATGCCAAATTTAAGTTATCGTATCATGTCAGATCAAAACAATAATCATGATGGAGATTTTTTTATATTTAAATTTAAATAACTATATTTGTACTTTGTATAAGTATATTTATAGATTGATAGATTTATATGTCTATTTTTTAAATTGTACTTTACCAAGTCAATGTTTGGTTAATTACTTCAAGTTTAATCATTTGAATAAACATTATACAAATAAAAGTTGTATAATTGTAATTAAATAACTTTTTAGGATTTGATTGAATTAAGAAATATTAATGACATGGTATGAAAAGTAGTAAAAAAATTTATAGAAAAAAGTGTACAAAGATGTACAATAATGCAGATGCAGCTCCGTGAAAATTCAACTCATTACCTTAGCTTTACTTTGAGAAATAAAATGAAAAGTAAATGGATACAATTACTAAAATTTTAGATGGAACAATATGTCACCAGAAAAAATCATAACAATTAAATACAAATTGAAATCTATAATTTGATACTATATCGTAAAATTATTTATTAAATTATTACTTTTTTACTAAAAATTATTAAATTGTCAGAAAGATAATTAAATATGTATGATAAAATCATTTTTAAAAAATATTTTTCAGTTTCACAAAATAAATTAATGAAAAATCTAACAAATTGGAACCAATCAATTGTTAATTATTCAAGTTTCTAAAAATATTATTTGATCAATTTATTTTAATTGACATATTTTAATATCTAACCAATGAAAAAACAATTTTTTAGATATTTTTTTCTTATTGTGTAATTTTATGCACATATTTAACTAAAATAAGTTATATTTTTTAAAAATATTTTCGTATACGGGTGTGTAGGTTAATTTGACACGTATGGATTAATATGTTTATAGTTAATACACTAGGGGCTCAAGGGGCTCACTTGACAAGAGAAAAGTAGGGAAGGAAAGTTAAATTTTTTTAAGAAGTGTGGACTAAATAATGTTGCTTGGTTTAAAAGAAAAATTAAAAGGTTTGTGAGAAGTTGAGCTTAATTTGAAAAATACTACTTTCTCGAGTAAAACTAGAGAAGTTTTATTTATCAAACATTTTATGATATATTTTCCAAGAAACCTTTAACTCTTTAATCAATTTTTTGAATAAAAATGACATTTATGTTTTTAATATTAAAATATCATATATATATATATATATATATTTAATAGTCATATTTCTAATTCCCAAGGGATGATTCTATTTTGGTTTTATTTTTATTGTTAATGGTGGTCAGTGGTTACCAAGAATGCTCATTTGTAATTTTAATTAATATATTTGATTGAAATATAAAAATGTTGATTTTTTTTTCAGCCCCAAAGCCATCCTTACTGATAGGTAAAGATTTATCCCTCTAAAGCATATAAGTCAAAAAAGTAGGTTTTGCCTCTTCAATTAAAGTCATTTTCATATATATATGGTAAAAAATAAAGCTTAAAATAGTATGCTTAACCGACCTATTCTCTATTATCTAGTAAGTGTAACTGTGATGTTGGTATTTCTTTTGCTATTGCCATTTCAATGCAATTTCCACTAAGTTTACATATTTCAATGCAATTTTGGCCCAAAAAAAGAGGCATCATCCCGAAAGAACCTCGGAATTTTCTTTGAATCAAAGTACGAAAGAATGAGAGAAACAAGAGAAATTGTTGGCCACCAAAAGAAAAACAAGAGAGTAATGCAAAATGTCACACAATTACGATCATTATTTATTATCTTGACATAAATTATTAAATATATATCGGTAAAAGTTAAAATTTTAATTTCTAATAATATTATGTTTTATTCTTAATGTAATATTAAAAACCAATTTTTGGTTTACATTATAGTTTAACCTTAATAAATAATGTTAGCTTTTAAAAAAAAATATTATATTAAAAATTAATTTATCTACAAAAAAGGAGAGAAAATAATATACATAAAAATAAATATAGTTTGAATATTTTAAAAATTAATGTATAATATAAAAGCATCATTGGTTTGTTCTTTAAATAATTAATTTGCTTTTCTATATTCAAATAATTTTAAAAAGATTTAAAATCACGTACTACAAGATAATTAAGGTTTTATTTAGTTTTAGAGATTTAAAAGAAAAAGAAAAAGAAAAAGAAAAAAAAAGACGAGAAAAAGTTTTTTGCCCTATTGTGAGAGGTACTTTTGCTTCCCTTTCAAGTGGGAGGAGATGAAAAATATTTTTCTCCCCTTATTTGATTTGAAAAAAATAGGGTAAAAATTTTTTCTTACATTTCCTCCTTTTTCAAATTTTTCAAACCAATGGCAAAGGCTAGTTTCAATTTTATCAAATTTATTTTAAAATGACAATTGTTTTTCTTTGAATTAAATTATTGCGTTGAAAACATTTTCACTCACTTTTCATCTTTTTTAACTTTTTATCTTCTTTTCACTTCCTTCACTAATTTTTACTCTCACTTTCAGAATCCCGTGATTTTATTAGCTTTAAATTAAATAATAATTAATAATTGATAGAATAAACCAGCCTGGAATATTGTCCTTACGTGGCAACTTCCCATTGGAATTCACAAATTTTGGTAGGTTCTCTCCGTTGCATTGTATCATGCCCCACCAAGCTCCGAAAACCTTAACAACTAGACGAATCATAGATCAGATGTTCCTGCTTGTTACCCCGGAACCAATCTCACGGTAATCACTCATCGCATTCACCATCTGACCTCACAAATCATCACACTAACCAACATCAACGGTAATGGTGTTTGGCGCAGTTTATGACGGTGCACCGAACATACGTAGCAAAGTATATACACGTATGGCTGAGATAGATGCGAGACTCACCGCCGTTATCAGAGATGCTGAAGCATAGGCAAATATGACAAGTATATTCATCCTCTTAAATTTTCTTTTATTATTGGAAATGGGAGAGAATGATTTATTTATTTCTCTGTTATGATTTTACGTTCACGAATTCAAATAGAGATTGATTGAGTGGTGAAACAATCAGAAATATGCTTTGGTGATCACAGCGTTGAAGGAGAAGAATCATTGAAAAGCGAGCATTCTTGGGAGCAGAAGTGCCATGGAGACGTTCTTGCATTTAGAACCACTTAACTGTAAAACTCTGTTCGGTGATAGAGGCTGTGTGCAGTTCAAACCATCTACTGGGTCATTAACTATTGGAAGAACTGCTGGTTATCAAGTAATATTTCTCTGCTTGTTCATCACCAAAATTGTTGTCTAATAATCTGTCTATTTTATCGGGATGATTCTGAATTTTTATCATTAGCCAGTAGGTATTTTCTTAGATTAATAATGCCGTATTTGTCTAATTCAGAAGAGATTTTATTGTTAATGTCTGGTGTTAACCGAGTGGTAACCGAGAATCTTCATTCCTAGCTTTTTATCTGATTTTATTTGTCACTTAATTTACGGGTTTTGTGGGAGTAATGGTTTTTGACGATCATATCGTTTTGGATTGCTAATTGGTTTTTCATTCACTATGTTTCTGATTTTAATTTGATCATCTTATACTTTGCTCTACCCAGTTATACAATTTGCTCTCCTCTAATAACGTTAGAGCGACATATTGGAACTATAATTGTAATTTTAGTTGTTTGGTTTTCATGCTGAATCTATTTGTTACAGTCATTGGTATGGCGCAACGAGTGCAAAACAGGTTGGGGTTCTTATTCCATCAATTCTAGTGCAGGTTTGTACGCTATCTTTTAAATGTTAAAGCGCATGCTTCTTTCACGCCTCAGTGTTATGAATTTACTTTTCTCCTATAATAATTGGGCCTCTATGTTTTTGGTAGATTTTTCACGTAGGAGACTGAGGAGGATTTCAACTGCAAGGTCTAGGGGACCTCCTCCGGAGGGTTTCATGCCAAGATCACCTCTTGGAACAGGTAACCAGAAGAGGGTACAAAAAAATATTCGAGTTAAAGGGGATTCATTTACTCCGACTGCTAGTGAGATCTCTGGGGATGATAAAAGAACAGTTGATGTTAAGATTGACCCTGAGGAAGAGGGGGCAGTTATATTTTCTCAGGAGAAGAAACCTGAGGTAGATAGATTTGATAAAAGTGCTGAGGAAGCTAGTGAATTATCATCGTTTCATGATACATTTGATGTTGCTAAAGCTGAAAGTGGAAACACTTCCATAATTGAAGAGGGTCTTCTAAAACTACAGGAGAAAGAAACTGTTGAAATAAAGGATATTGGTGATGTTCAGGATTCAGAGAGAAAGCAGCCATTAATATATGAAGAAATTGATGAAACTAAAGGAACTATTGCTGATACTGATGATAGAATGACAGAGGAAGCCTTTTTACTGTCGAAATCAGGGATGGAAGCAAGTTTACTCAAGCAGAAAGAGGAAGTGCAACAGTTGAAGTTAAAGATGGAGGCAATACACAAACAAAATGAAGCTTCTCAATCATTGAATATAGATATGGAAGAAAAATTACACAAACAAGTGGAGGCTTCCCGACTTTTGCAGTTACAAATGGAAGAAAATTTACGCAAACAAGAGGAAGCTGCACGACTATTGAAGCTAGAGATGGAGGCAAAGTTGCACAAACAAGAGGAAGCTTCCCAACGGTTGAAGTTAAAGATGGAAGAAAAGTCACGTAGACAAGAAAGAGAGATAGAAGAAAAGTTAGAGATGGAAGCTTCTCAACCATTGAATATGGATATGGAAGAAAAATTACGCAAACAAATGGAGGCTTCCCGACTTTTGCAGTTACAAATGGAAGAAAATTTACACAAACAAGAGGAAGCCGCACAACAGTTGAAGCTAGAGATGGAGGCAAAGTTGCGCAAACAAGAGGAAGCTTCCCAACAGTTGAAGTTAGAGATGGAAGAAAAGTCGCACAGACAAGAAATAGAGAGGATTGCAGATGAAAATTTTTCTCAAGGGAACAAGCTGTTTGTATATCCTTCTTTGGCTAAAGCTGATCAAGATATAGAAGTATTCCTTAACAGGAGTCTTTCAACTCTAAATAATGAGCCAGATGTTCTAATTATGGGGGCTTTTAATGATTGGAAGTGGAAATCATTTAACCTACGGTTGAATAAAACACAGCTTAAGGGTGATTGGTGGTCTTGCCAGCTGCATGTTCCAAGAGAAGCTTACAAAGTGGATTTTGTGTTCTTCAATGGGCAAAGTGTCTATGATAATAATGATGGAAAGGACTTCTCTATACCTGTTGATGGTGAAATGGACGCGTTAGCATTTGAAGATTTTCTTCTAGAGAAGAAGCGTAAAGAATTAGAAGATCTTGCCAAAGAGCAAGCAGAAAGGGAAAGGCAGGCAGAAGAGCAGAGAAAAATGGAAGAAGAGAAAGCTGCAAAAGAAGCTGATAGGTTGCAGGCAAGAGTGGAGACTGAAAGAAGGCGAGAAACATTTCAACAAATGATTAAGAAAGCTGTGAGATCCATGGATAATGTTTGGTATATAGAACCAAGTGAATTCAAAGGCAAGGACTTGATCAGGTTGTATTATAACAGAAGCTCAGGTCCTCTGTCACAAGCTGTTGAAGTATGGATTCATGGGGGCCACAATAATTGGATGGATGGAGTATCATTTGTTGAACGGCTTGTCCCTTCTAGTTCAAATGATGGTGCCTGGTGGCAAGCTGATGGTATGCTCATGTGATCTTCTTTCCTTATCTTAGAATCACTTTTGCTATAATTATTATGTTACTGGCCATATAAAATCTGCATGAATGGAGAAATTCAGAAAGCTATACTATGATGTATTGTGCTAGGAAGTTGAGGCAAGTATCTCCTTATTTTAAAATCCGTACCCGCTTACTATTTATTATGGTATCTACTGATATATGATGGAGTCCATTGGTCAATTGTGTAGATTTCCACAGTTATGATTCCCAGAGTGCACTTTTATCCTTCAGATAAACCAAGATAGAAGTAAATTACTTTCCTTATCTCTTCCATTTAATCATATAATTTAATGTTATACAGTTTGAACAGAGCATGAAATTTATATTAATCTCTCTCAGTTTGAACAGAGCATGTTATATATCAGGTGCAGGACTATTTACCTATTGAGAATTAATCTCTCTCTGCGTCTCTTGCTTGAAATGTATTACTCCTAGAGCTGATTTTAGCATCATTTTGCCAACACTTTAAGTAGCCCTTGAGCAATGTCAATATGATTGTGAACAGAAGGTACTATTTTTGGAAGTCTGTTGAAGATCCTTAGCCATCTCTGGCTCTGTCTGAAGTATTGAATTTGATCTATCTCTCTGCACTTGATTGCAAGTAGAGAACATATTCTTGATTAATTCTATTTTATGCAGTTGTTGTACCTGACCAAGCCTTTCTCCTGGATTGGGTGTTTGCGGATGGTCCACCACAGAAAGCATCTGTTTATGATAACAACCATAGGCAAGACTTCCATTCTATTGTCCCAAAGGGCACACCTGATGAACAGTACTGGGCTGGGGAAGAGCAGCTGATATACCAAAAACTGCAAGAGGACAGGAGGCTTAGGGGGGAAGCCATACGTGCCAAGGTTAGTTTGTTCTGAGGTGACTTTCAGATGACAACATTGAGATCCTGCCCTACATAAATCACAATCACACGCAAAAGCTTGTTGAATCACCAGACCCATATTTTTGCCTGTTTATGTAAAGTTATATACATCAGATGGCAGCATAGTAGATTTGTAAAATTGTTGTCTCTCGCATACCTAGGACACATCACTTTTTAGTTTTAACTTTGATCTAGTAGACTATTTAGAGAGTCTTTGGAAATAAAAAAGTATTTTCTATATTCATTTCCTGAATCTGTTTCCAATTTCAGTTTCTTAGCAATTGGAATATCTATAAATGTGGAGTCTGTTCCCTAAGAATAAAAATAGTAAAAGGAATTCAAGCACACTATTCATATCTATTTTCAATTTTAAATGGAAGCGAAAGCATGAAATGGTTAAGAGCAAACATGCCCTTCAATTCTTTTAGTGAGCAAGTACCTGAAACATGGTATTTATTTTGATTTAAAGTTGCACAAACTCTTTGTTTTGGGCAAAAGTGAGAAAAAAGAAAAATTAATCATGGGTTTTTAAGCCACTCTTCTCATTCACTTGGCCCTGTCCTTGTTGCAGGTTGAAAGAACAGCACGTATGAAAGCTGAAACGAAGGAGAGAACTTTAAAACGATTTTTGCTTTCCCAAAAGCATGTTGTCTATACTGAGCCTCTTGATGTTCAAGCAGGGAGCATAGCAACAGTATTTTATAATCCCACCAACACAAATTTGAATGGAAAACCTGAGGTTTGGTTTAGATGTTCATTTAATCGTTGGACTCACCGTAAAGGTCCACTTTCACCTGTGAGAATGTTGCTGGCACAGAATGGTAGTCATCTGAAAACCACTGGTGAGTCTCCTCTCTTCATTGATATTTGAAAGATGAATTGAATCTGCTAATGCAGCAATTTGTGATATGAATGATTTTAATGTTTTCAAGTTGCTTGGTTTAATTTCTTGTTTCTCTTCGCTTGTTTTTGTACTAAATTCATTGCAAGGGTCTTGGCTTGTGTAATGTGATCAAGAGAACTGCCAAATATTTGTATTATGAATAATGACGTTGAGATTGGACATAAGGTGCATCTGTTCTAGTTAGAAAACTACGAATCTTCTTATTGAATGACTTGTTGCACTCACTGTTTGTGTTTGGTCCACCATAAGTTGTAGACTGACTTTTGTCTGAAATTATGAATCCTGGCTATTTGTCACGACAATGCCATATAAGGAGCTAATGTAAAGCATAACTGATGATCGTATCTGGATTGGACTTTCATGGATCTTCTATTGTATCATAGTAGCAATAGCATGTTATAGTGGCAAATTTAAATATGTAATTTTTTTTTGGGTCCAAATTTGAAGGTTTACAACATGATTCAAAGTATGTCTTTTTCAATCACTTTGAAATCTACAGACAAAAGAACATAATAATGAGTTAGTTGTTCATTAACTTATAAATTTGTTCTTGAAGAAGCTTGATGATTTTGTCTTCTACAGTTAAGGTACCGTTGGATGCATATATGATGGACTTTGTTTTCTCTGAGAGGGAAGATGGTGGGGAGTTTGACAACAAATATGGAATGGATTATCACATACCTGTTTTTGGAGGAATTATGAAAGAACCACCTATGCATATTGTACATATTGCTGTTGAGATGGCCCCAATTGCAAAAGTATGTTAGTTACATCAATCTTATTTCAACATCATCTGCATATCTCGGTGTGGACTTATTTGTTTAGCTTGTGACTTGCAAAGCTTTTGGCTTGTAATGAATTCAATTAAATTAATATCATCACTTATCCTATAGGTGTGCTATATATTAATTACTTCTGCAATAGGTATGGTTTTCAGTGACCACTCTAGCATAGAATTTAATGTGTTAGTTGCATTTTCTGTTACTATATATTTCCTTTATACGAAAAAAATACAATTAGGTTACAGGTATGGCTGAATTTACTCCTATAAAAAGGCGTAGAGAGAAATCAAAAAGAATACTAGGAGAGGTTGTAAGGCGGAATTTCTTGATAAATGATTTATCTGAAGAGATGGTTTTTGATAAAGCCTATAGCACCGTATGATTCATATAGCTGACCTCACTAAGTAGGATATGGCTAATGTTGTTATTGTTGTTGTTGTATGGCAAAATTTAGTGTTGTCATTGAGTTGGCATCTAGAGAGTTTTCATGTGGGAATTGTTTAATGGAAAAGGAAAAAATGTGTTAAATATCTGGATTCAGGATTCTGCTGTAAGCATGCTGGCATTTAGATTGTGATATAAGCATGTTAGATTCAGTAAGACCTTTAATATATGACATACATTAATCTCATAAGGTATACTGGAAATAGTTCTTTTGTTCTTCCAAGTCTTTGTGCTCTCTCTATCTGATTTAAATTAAAAGTATAACTATGATACAGGGCTTACATTAAGTTGTCATTTGCTCTTTAAGAATGAAGTTATGATGGTCAATGTTATTTCTCTCTCACGTCTCTTTTCCTAGCTTCTTAATTATGTGATCTTATATGATGTTTCATCAATTCTTAATGTTATCAAATTAGAACTTTTCCCGCACTTTACATCATAGGAAATTAATCAGAAAGAAGATTATAAGTGATCCTCTTAGGCTCTTAGTGAATTCTTGTATTAGTGGACTTAAAAAGAGTTTTCTTGAATTTTTAGAGGGGAATTCTTCGATACTAAGAACCTGTTTGTTTCAACTTTTTTTTATGAAAAAACCACTTTTTTATATAAAAAGTACTTTTAAAATTTTTTAGAATGTTTGTTTAAACTTTTAAAAATAATCAAAATTTGAAAAAAAAAGTTTTCTACTTATTTTTAGAAGTTACTCTGAATAGTTTAAAAAAAAAGGCAATTGCAGTAAATGAGAGAGAGAAAATGAAAGAGGTGCAGAATACATCCAATTAATTTTAAAAATTGCAAAAATAACAATATTTGGCCATGAGGAAATATTATAATACAAATTCCTACTTTTCTCTTTCATCTTCTATCATCCACTTTAATTGCTAAACAATTTAAAAAGTGTTTTTTTTTTATTTTAACCAAACACATAATAATTTATGCTTTTTATAAGATCTCTAAACAGTTAATCACTTTTTCAAACAATCTGAAAATCACTTTTTTAAAAAGCTTAAACAAATGGGCCTTAAATTTTATTTAAATGGAAGTTTGAGTAGCACTATCACAAGGTTCTGTAAGCTTTAAAGTTGTTCACTTAGATGATGTCTAATCTAGAGTTAATATTTTTACGTCATGTTGACTTATCTCTCTCTCTCTCTCTCTCTCTCTATCTCAAAATCTTAGAAAAAGGAAGGCTGTGGCATTATTGTTGTATCATCTACAACTCTACATACTTTTCATAGATAGGATAAAATAAAACCCTAAAATTTAAGAGTAATATACATGACCATAAAGTTTATGAAATTGTTTTGATGAGCACGAAGCAATTATTATTATTATTATTATTAATGCATAAATGATAAGAAGCTCTCGAGGAAAAGAATTTCAGAGATTTCAGTTCCAATATGTGCTGAGTGTTAGTTATAGGCAATTAGAATTTCTCTTGATATAGCCATGCTGGGATGATTTTTTCAATTATGATTTTCTGCATATTTTACAGGTTGGAGGCCTTGGTGATGTTGTTACCAGTTTATCTCGTGCTGTTCAGGATTTAAATCATAATGTGGATATCATTCTTCCAAAGTATGATTGTTTGAACCTTAGTCATGTAAGCTTCTTAGCCTCTGCTTTTGTCCTTATAGTTTAATACTGCTTCTCGGATGTTTGTCTATTCCTTAAATTATGACTTCCTGATTTGTGCTATTGAGAAAACATAGTTTGGAGTTATGGCTGGAGTTTGGAGGTGAAAATATTTATTTTGTCTACCTGCAAGGAAATGTGAGGAATCATTTGTTAAATTTTTATGACTGATAAAATTATCTCCTTATACGAGTTAGTATATGCATCTTTGTTGCATGGTTCCTCATGCAATTAGTGGTTCCTTAGGAATATATGTGAGCTTACATATATATTCACTTGGTTGAAAATTTATTTGTTTTACATTTGATCTAGTTAAATGCTAATACTTATTCTTGAAATAGCTGTTTCATATATGCCTTCTGATGCAGGTAAAGGACTTGCAATATCAGAAAAATTATTTCTGGGGTGGAACTGAAATTAAAGTATGGCATGGAAAGGTTGAAGGCCTCTCTGTTTACTTCTTGGAGCCTCAAAATGGGTAATAGTATTTTGAGTTTCCCATCCTTTTATTTCTTTCCTTTTCTAGTTTACTTATGTTTCTCATCACCCATTGTTGAGCTTAATAAAAAATTACATTTATTGTGTCACTCACAAGCTAAAATTTTTGAAGTGATTATTATTGACGACCTGCTGTTTTAGTTCATTTATCTTTTTCATAATCATTTAAAAAAAGCGGACGAAAGTAGTTTCAACCACCTCCAAAATTGAACTATCCTTCATCTGATATATAATTTTTGTGGCAGATTCTTTTGGGTTGGCTGCGTATATGGCCGTGGGAATGATGGGCAGAGATTTGGTTTTTTTTGCCATGCTGCTCTTGAGTTTCTTCTCCAATATGGATTGCATCCCGTAAGATATATTTTATTTTTAATTGAGTTGTTACTTTAAAATTTTGAAGAAACACTTACTACCCTGAGGAATATTATGTGCGTGCAATTTTGTATCTGTCAGTAGTCAGGTATCCACAATCCAGTTTGGTCTCCCCACTGTCACAGCACGTTTATTTGCCATGCATATCCTTGATTGTATCCAAAATCTCTTATACATGAATATATAAATAAGAAAATGTCACATGAAACAGTGCCTTCATGAATCCAGACTATTATTTTAAAGTTGCTTTTATTTGAAACCGCCTTTCCAAGTGCACAACTTTCCTTCTGTTGCTGGGGTTTTTGTTTTGTTAGTTTTCTAACTGCATATGTGACTATATGTTTTGAAGGTTAAACTTGTATTAAATCCTTTTCTTCTGAAGAAAAAATTATCTTGGAATTGATTATTTCTCTCCTAGAATGTATGGTCATTGATGCTCAACTAACAATGGGTAGGATATCATACACTGCCATGATTGGTCGAGTGCACCAGTTGCGTGGTTATTTAAAGATCATTACATGCAATATGGTCTTAGTAAAGCACGGGTTATCTTCACAATTCATAACCTTGAATTTGGAGCCCCCTTGATTGGAAAAGCTATGGCATATGCTGACAAGGCTACAACTGTAAGTGTTAATTGTTCTCAAGACTTGCAAATTTTCATAACTTTCATGCAATATTCAATTTATTACCATAATCATTTTTCTTACTGAAGAGATAACTTTTGATAGAGTTCAGTGGCGCCGTATGATCCTTGTAGACGACTTCATTTAGTAAAATAAAACTAATGTTATTGTTGTTATAATCATTTTTCTTACTGTTAGTCAGTCATATTATTCACCTGTAATAATTTAACTTGTTTTCTCTGAAGTTCATGTTTCATTTTCGGAGACAGCAGAGGTTTAAGAGCTGATAAAGTACAAAACCAGTGAGAGAATATTTTTCTGAAATTGTTGCATAGCACGCGTCCACCAAAACAACACCACCCTCGATGATAAAGAGAACCTTGTAAAGAAAATTTTTCAGAAAGAGCTATCTTAGGCCAATGATTCAGTCCTCCAGAATTAGATTATTGGTTCAAATTCTCTAACCCTATCTTTCTTCAATCACTTAAATCTATACCAGGGCAAAAATACTATATCTGAAATCTCGTTCTTTTGTGTATTTGTGAGGCCTCTGGAATAAGTTTTGTAGAAAACTCCTCCAAACTTCGTATTTGAACCTTTGGTTTTAAGCCTTTAAACACTGTAAAATTAAACAATCACCACTTCTAGAGCTTCTAAGTGATGTACACTTTCTCTTGTAACTTTTGTTTTGTTTTCTACTTTTTTCTGTTTTCTTTGGACGACTGTCATGTCTGTTATTTGTAATGTGTTAATCAATATATAACATAAAATTTGTAGTAGGCTGCACTAGTAACAAGTCGTAAACAATGTGGTTTGCTTATTAGCATGGGGCCCAAGATCTAGTTTAGTTAAAGATATTCTCAATAAAATCATTTCTGGTCCTGCATCTAACAGCTCAAGCTTTTAGGAGAGATTGGTTCGGCCCAAAGCTCTTGAGAGAGTTGGTTCATTCTAATGCCTTCACATTGAGCTAACGGTTTATTGCTTTTTGGTATTGACGTGTCAGACGATAGGCCTGTTGTGGCTACAAAGGAAACTTCTGAACAGATTCCTCACGGAAAGTATTTTATATAATTATAAGGGCTTCATTAATAGTTTTCAAAATGCAGGGATCTAACTGAAAATTGTGTAAAAGTTTAGTGACAAACCTGTGTAATTACACCGGTAGTTTTGTTGAAAAATATGCCATCAGATATGAATTGGGCAATTAAACAGGTTTGGCAATCTTGGAGGGAACAACAAGCTGATTGTGATTTTCTATCTGTTCTTCTGTTTCTTCATAGCTTGTTCGTGATTTCTGTTTATGTTGACAGGTGTCCCCCAATTATTCAAGGGAGGTTGCAGGACACCATGCAGTTGCTCCTCATCTTCAGAAGTTCCATGGTATATTAAATGGAATTGATCCAGATATATGGGACCCATATAATGATAAGTTCATACCTGTAAGTTAACATATACGCATTTCTTTTTCATATTTTACATTTAAAGACTGGCTGATATTTCTCGAGCTGATGTCCTTAGATTTTAACCACTTCATAACTATGCAACCTGTGTCTGCTTTATAGAGTTGGACAGTTCTTATTGCAGTTCTGAATGACCATTTTTACCTTGACTTTTTTCTTCCCTTATGTAAGAAACTGTTATGAATTGCTCATCCTTTAGGAGATTTTAATATTGTATGCACAACCCAATTATAATGCTATCAATTAGATTTTTTTTTGACAAAAATAAATTTTATGCTACGAATTAGATTGAAGATAGTTGCCTTGTCTTTAGTGTGACTACTTTGGGAACGGTTGTTATGGATTGATGAGATGATGAATATATCCATGGAACCTGAAATAATACATATTGTAAAAACATTTGGTTTTTTTTTCATCAGGATCTATTAGGTCTACCTCTCCTCTGCAACTGTGATCAGTTCTGATTCATTATTTCAGGTATCATACACAGCGGAAAATGTTGTTGAAGGCAAAAGAGCTGCCAAGGAAGCTTTGCAACAAAGGCTTGGTCTTAAACGGGCTGATCTTCCTTTAGTAGGAATTATTACTCGATTGACTCATCAGAAAGGAATCCATCTCATCAAGCATGCTATATGGCAAACCCTAGAACGGGGTGGACAGGTCTTCCTTTATTTTTCTTTAACACCAAACTTTGCACTGATAATGTTGTGTAATTGTGCATTGCCTGCATAATGGCAGATCAGTCTTCAGAACATAGACATTAATTGAGTCAATTGTAAGAATTTAAGCAATATTTAGTTTTTAGAATTACAAAATTATTTTGATCCTAGGACAGAATGTCCCATTTACGTATCTTGAAACCCTATTGCATATCACGTTGAATCAGAGAACCTCTTTTCTCCATTCTTATATGTCTTTCTTCTATCCCTTCTGTAACATTTTACGCATTCTTATAAGCAGTTATTTGACATGAGAATACTGAAGCCTCTTTGACTAAGCTTTCTCAAGTTCAATCCCTATTGCTCTCATTCTTATAATTAAATAAAAATTCAAAACAAGATAGTATGAACTTGTATTTTATCCACTTTTTACCCCAAATTATTTTTGCATTTGAAGTGAATGCATGCATGGTTGAGATTTAAAAAAACAAAAAGAAAAAAGAAAGAAAAACTGGGCCTTGACATATAGTCTAAGGTCTTAAGTCAATTGGTTTAGGGACAATCATGGTACCGGATGATTAATATCTTATATTCTACCCCACAACCTCTCTATACCCTTCTCAAAAACTAGATTTTATGCTTCATGTTGACCTCACATTCATTATGAGCCACGGGTCTATGTCAAAGCAATGCAGCATAAATTTGTTATTAGTTTGCGTATTCTGATTTGAAATTTGTTTACGTATTGTATTAGAATGTGCATGAATCACTAGAATAACTGCAAATGCAGGTTGCGTTACTTGGTTCAGCTCCTGATCCTCGTATCCAGAATGATTTTGGGAATTTGGCCAATGATTTGCAATCTTCTCATCATGACCATTCTAGACTTTGCCTTACATATGATGAACCCCTCTCACACTTGGTAACTACTAAAACAAGATTCTTAGTCATTTGTCTCCCCTTAAAGCTAGTGCAAAGCAGATTCTTGGTGACTCATTCTCTTTATTTTTTTAAGATATATGCTGGTGCTGATTTCATTCTAGTTCCTTCAATTTTTGAGCCATGTGGACTGACTCAACTTACAGCAATGAGATATGGCTCAATACCTGTTGTTAGAAAAACTGGAGGTTTGTACATTTTTTTTTCAGTAATTCTTTCTTTCTTTTTTAGTGGCTACCATGCTTTCAACTATAATAAATCAATACTTAAAAAAAGTAGACGTGAACAATCCAGATATACAATATGATATGATACGCATTTTGTATTGGTGGATACACATCCATTTCTACCACCTTTCGCCCATCCGTATCAACTTCAAATCTTGGTAGTAAAATAAGACTTTTTTGAGCTTTTGAGGTGAAGCAGAAGAATGGTCTCGTCAATCATTGTAGTAATGTAATACTTTTGCAATTTTTATTGTTCTAATAATGTTTTGTGTTAAGAATAAAGAACAATGATTTTATTTGTACTGTGTTTATAGACATTTTATTTATGCATGTAATTTGTTCTAGCATTTATACGATGTTTTTCAGAATATTTAATATTTATTTTTACTTTTAATGAGTTGATTTGTTGATTATTCATATAAATAATTATATATATACATATATATTTTTTCCATACCCATATTCTAAAATTTTGAAAAATTGTCATATCTTACATATTGTTTTGTGTCATATCCAAAAGTATTTGATACACGTATTTGTATTGGTATTACATAAGTTTTTAACTTCATTTATCTCATAAGTAGTTCTACTTCCTTATAGGGGTGGAAATAGGCTAGACTTTAATTAAATAGGCTAGGTCTATATTGTTAACCTAAACCCTAAACCTAGCCTACAGGCCTATACAAGACTTTTTAGGCTCAAGTCTGAACCTTCTTTAAAAGCCTATTAAAAAAATAAAACAAAAAAAATCAACTTTAATTAAAAAAAAAAAGAGCTTCAAATTTTGAACTTCTAGTTACCAAGCACATAGTCCAAATATGTTTATGATTTATCTTATGGCTCATGTGTTTTAGCAACTCATAATAAAAAAGGAGCTAATCTCTTTACTTTTATAGATTTCACCCATCTCTCTTTCTTTATGAAACAGTCGATGTGAGATTTCTCACATATTAACGTATATTAAATATTAATTTAGATATGTCTAATTTGATAGGCTTTAAGCCAAGTTTTAAATAAATAGGCCAAACTTATTTAAGTAAATAGGCTTGGCTGTAAGTTTGAGTTTGACTTATTTAACTAAATAGGTTAGTTCAGGTGAGGTCTTATATAAGCCATGCTATGGAACCTGGCCTATTTCCATCCTTACTTCCTAATTTATGCAATGTCCTGATTAGACTATCACCTTATTCTTGGAAAGTTTGTTTTGCTTTTACATTTTTCTTTGATATCCAGATCCTGTTTTCCTTTGGAATTATGTCATTCTCCCCTTAAAATGATAGGATAAATGACCTGAAGGAATTTATGGTCAAGTTTCATGTTCATCTCATTGCTTTGAATTCGTGGCACATTTGATCATGCATTGCCTTATAATTTTGCAGGACTATATGATACTGTATTTGACGTTGATCATGATAAGGAAAGAGCACAAGCACAAGGTCTTGAACCAAATGGATTTAGTTTTGATGGAGCTGATGCTGGAGGTGTTGATTATGCTCTCAATAGGTGAGCTATATAGTAATATTAGGCTGATAAATCTCAGCAGGATAAATTTTGACCTGCCAATTCCCGAACTCCGAAACTAGTTAACTTAAAAGGTTTAGAATAAAACCATCTACATCAATTCATTTTGGATTCCAGAAACAGACTATACCCTAGTTCCTCAGTCATTTTTTGGCCTTATTTTTGACTTAATATACCAACGGCAATGCTGTATATTCGGAATTCAGCATCACGCGACGTATAAAATCTAGTTTTGAGTATATCTGAAACTTTGTGATGATTGAGGAATTTAAACTCAATTTTATGCAATTTCACATTATATGATATTGTTGAACGTTTTATCATCTTGCTTGCTCATTCTAGCTACTGTGGAGACAAAACACAATTTGTCGACACACTCCTACACATTATATGTTTAGTCATGTAGTATTCTCGAGAAATTTTTGTGTAGGGCAATCTCTGCATGGTATGAAGGCCGCGATTGGTTTAACGGATTATGCAAGACTGTGATGGAGCAAGACTGGTCTTGGAATCGGCCTGCTCTTGACTATCTGGAGCTTTACCATGCTGCACGCAAGTCAGTATGAAAATTCAAATAGCCAGTAAATAAGATATCTGCAATGTCGGGTCCCTTTTTTTCCTTTCCTGTACAGGTTTGGTGATAAGCTTTGATTTAAATATTAAATTAAATGGTTGTACATAGAGAACCTTTTTTTCTTTTGGTAGCATGCAACTCTAGGGTCAGCTATGGCATAGTTTAGTATGTCAGACACGCAATCTTTGTTGGTTCATACCTTTGAATAGATGAATCATTGAAATAAATGCAATGCAGAATAAATGGAGATGTGCAAGTTATTTTTGTTGCCATCAGAATTTAATTTAAAATAAAGTGTTAGCCAATTTTATGGCTATATTGGTATATTGTTAAGGTCAAGTTTTGCTTCAGACAATATAGAATGAAGAATTTATTGGAATTCAAGTATTGGAAAAAGATTGCTTCAAAAACTGCTAAGATTGCATTATTAAATGATCTTAGAGAATTGATTGGGCTCTTTTAAAGTGTAACATGTATATTTTACCTAAAAGAAATTGAGCAATCATTTATTGGCAAATCATAGAAATTGATTACGAAAAAATTTTTCCTGTTTTCAATTTCATAAATTTTTATTTTGTAAATCATTGTTCAAAATTGGAATCACTAAGTACCGATTTAGTTTTCAGTTATATAAAAGTAAATTATAAAAATGAAATTTGGTAAAAGTGTATAAAGTTAGTATTTCCTCTTTTTCAAAACAATAATTTTGTTAATAGAAAAATAATTATCTCTCTTATATTTTAAAATTATAATTTAACCCATATTTTTTTTAGAAAGGTAGTTTGTGTTTGATAACACATCTTTTTGGAAAATCATAATTTTTAACCATGCTTTAGTTTTAAAAAAAGTAAATTAAATAGGTTCTAAGTTTATTATAAGTTGTTATATTTGAATATTTTTTTTACAAAATAATAATTTGACTAAAAATTTATTTGGATAATAAAAGCTAAAAATACTTTTAAATGTATAATATAAAGTTGATATTATTATTTTTTTTTTCAAAATCATGGTTTTACTAACAAAAAAATAATTATCTCCCTTCTTTTCTAAAACTATAATTTAATCCATTTTTCATTTTTTAAAAAGAAAGTCTATGTTTTGGCTAAACATATCTGTATTTTATATTTAAAAGTATTTTTAATTCTTATCATCTAAACATATTTTTTTATCAAATTATGATTTTATAAAAAATATATCTAAAATGTAACAATTTATAACAAACTTTAAAAGAAATAGTTAAACCAAAACTTTTTTTTTTGTGCCATAATTGTTATAGTCAAAAGGCTACAACAATAATGTTTCATTAGTTATACGAGCCGAATGCTTTTTAACGGAACTATAAGTAACAGGTTACCCACTTTATCTAACGGAAAATTCAAAGTTCTAACGTTAAAAAAAAAATGGAGTTTTTGTTTACTGCCTAGTATATCATTTGAAGTGTTTCACTCAAGCCATATAAAATTAGATTAGATGATGGGATCTAATGATGCATGGAGTCTCATATAAGAAACTACATTATTTACAATTTGTAAATAGTGTAACTTTCTATATAGATTTGTGTGTAAAAGTGTCTGTCGTATGAATGGATTTCACCCTTACCAATGGTGGGATTTAATTCTCATATCATTAAAAAATGTGCATATGTAAATGTAAGCAAGTGGTATATACAATATTTGGGTATTATCTACAAAAGTGGCTTTCCCATGTTTTTTTTCTTTGATAACCAGGTGATTTTTCCATTTAATAGTGATCTGAACAATATATATACATATATATATATATATATTTATAACAAGCCACGTTATTTTCTAACCATGAACAATGCAGATTTGTTGACAAAAAAAAAAAAGAACAGTGTAGGTTGGCTAAGAATAAAAAAAAATAGTATGAAATATGAACCATGAGCTAAAAACCAAAAAAATAAAAAAAAGTAATATTAAACTTGCCTTTAAGGATTTGGTTGAGTGAAATATTTGGTTTAAACTTTTACTTTTGTAGGCAGCTTTGTTTTATTCAATATGATTTTTCCATCAAAACAAGATTGTTAGATTTTTATGTTTAGGCATTACAAGCAGAACCAAAATGGAAAGGCAAATACAAGTTCATGTGAACAAATAAATTTAACAAAATTTGGTAGGATATTAGGTAATAGTAATAGAAAGCAATCATGTGTCATATCTGAAGCACTTTTTCGTATTTTAAAAATCTCCATTAATATGTGTCATTTTAAGTAATTTCCTTACTTTGGTAATAAAATTAAATGTTACTAAATCTTTTCATTCATTGTAAAATCTTTTATTGACTTAGCCCCAACTTGACACATCTCAACTTTTTAAATGATCCAACGGCTCTAATTATTCCCAACGGTCAAATCTCTCTTGCGACTTAAATTCTATGTTCTGCTCTCTCTCTCCTCAAATTATAGCCGTTACTACCACCGCTTCAAGAATCGCTCAATCAAATTCTCTCCGATCCCTTCCTCATAATAGTCCTTCCTTTCCTTTTCATCGTCTATACTCTCTTACCTCTCCTGCGTATTCTTCACTTCATTCAATTTCATCACTGGCTATGCCATCGAACAAGTCTTCGTCATCTTCTTCTTCTTCTTTAACAGCAGCATCAAGCAGATTGAATCCCAATTTGAGAAACTCGGAAATCAGCAACGCTGTCAGAAGGAGTTTCTGTGGAAACCCATTCCACAAACCTTCTATCATTTCAAACCCTAGAAGTTTCAATCCCAACACTCCCGCCAATAGTCCTTCAGGTTTTACTTATCTACTTATTCATACTTCTTATTTTTCCAGATTATAAATGAAAATGAAATTGGTGGTATTATTGGTTGGTCGATGAGAAAATGTAGGAAAATCAATGTGATGCTCTTTATGACTTCTGTTGGCGATTAGTCCAGTAATACTCTTGGGGGTCCTTATATGTTTATGCTTTTTCTCGTTGATTTTCTTTCTTTATAATTTTTGCGTTTTACTGAGAAATTGTGGGGAAATGAATAAATTTCTCTTTGTTTCCACGAAAAGTATGCATTTTTCGTTTCAATATATCTATATTAACTAAATTAGTTTCTGGGTCTTTTATTTTCTTCATTAGCGTGACTGTGCTTGTATCTGTTGTAGATTTTCCACGAAGAAATTCTACTGGTGGTCGAGAAAGCGTAGAGTCTTTTGCTGACCTTGATGACAAAGAAAACGGGAAAGATCATATTCTTAAGTCGTCGAAGGTTCGATCTCCAGCTGCTTCAACGAAGGGTTTGAGAAATTTCATGTCTCCAACTATATCTGCTTCTTCTAAGATCACAGAATCTCCAAGAAAGAAAGTGCTCACGGACAGGAATGAGCCAGCACGCACTTCATATTCCTCCACCGAAGGGAAAAGCCCCAATCGAAAGGTTACTTTCGTAGATTCTGTTGAGGAGAAAAAGTTCCAAGCTTTTTCTGATGGGATCATTAAGGGGGAGACAGAGAAGCATACGACTACAATGGTTGAAGCAAAAAGCCCCAACCGAAAGGTAGTAACATTCTCTGATTCTGTTGAAGCGAAAAAGTTTCATCCTTTTTCTGATGGGCTCATTGTAGAGGACAGAGAGGAACGTACCGCAGCTGCCATGGTTACTGAAGATTTGAAAGCTGAAGCAAAGAGCCCCAATCGAAAGGTAACGTTCGCAGATTCTGTTGAAGAGAAAAAGTTTCAACCATTTTTTGATGGGGTCATCAAAGAGAACACAGAGGAACCTACAGCTTCCATGCTCTCTGAAGATTTGAAAGCTGAAGGTTTGGATTCAAAGGATGAAACAGAATCAACACTTGAACCTGTGACCAATGAGCCTGATTGTGTTAATCTTGACCCATCTTTTAGGCTTAGTCCAACCCCTCCTCCATTTTCATCGACCTCTACTATCATCTCTTCTCTTGATGTTTACCCTTTGATTCCTCCTTATGATCCTAAAGTGAATTATCTTTCCCCAAGACCTCAGTTTCTTCGTTATAAACCAAATCCAAGACTTCAACTTTACAGGGCAAGGGAATCTATGAAGTTAGATGACAACTCTTCAGATACAGAATTAACAGAGGAGGTATTGTCTGGTGGGTCAGAGAAGGAATCAGAAGTTTCTTCGGATGAAATAGTCAGTGAAGAACAGAACCATATTTCTGAAGCAAGCCCTGACAGTACACTCATGCCGGAGGAAGAAATTGCTGAAGCAAAAAGAGTTGGTAAACCAGGCTTCTCAATGAGATCAAAAGCCATTGCTCTGCTTTTGCTTCTTTCAGTTGCCTGTTTTTCAGTCTCCTTTACCAATCCTCAGGCCTTTCATCCATTGTTTAAGGAACTCACCATTTGGTCTCAGACTTGTGATTCCTCTGAACTTTACCAGTTTGCAACGGCCAATTTTGATCGTTTCTCAGAGTTAGCGAAAGAACATTTGGATGAATTAACTCGAAATTTTCATATATGGTTTACCAAGTTGATGTCCTCAACTTCAGAATTGATTTCAGCATTTAGAGGAGTGCAGGATTCGGGCCAGGTGCATTATTGGAACCTGACTGATTTGAAAGAAAACTTTGAGGTTAATCAGTTTCCTCCTATATTTGGTCAGGGTGGAAATCTAATACAAGAAGCTCCACAACTGGAAATGCCAGTATTGAACGTTGAGGAGATTGATGATTTCAGAGAGACTCATACTGAGGATGATATTGGAGATATTATTACTGTAGATCATTATGCTTCAGCCCATGAAGAACAAGTTCAGGAATTGGAGCCAGTCCCACCAATACTGAAGAACATGGATGAAAATGATGCTGCCAAAAAGATTGATATTTCTGAGGTAGTAATTGCTGAAGTTGAAACTGCTTCATCTGCTTCAGAAACTGAGGAAGTCAGAGAAATTGATTATTCAGAAAGCATCATTGACTCCCCAGATATAGTTTCAGAGACTTCTGAAATTCATGCTGAAGATTTTGAAGTCAATAATTTAGAAGCAAAGCAGGTTCCAGAGAATGATGCTACTGTCACTATGGACCTTAAGGATCAGCCAGATTTGAACTCAGAAGATGCTGAAAATACAGAAATTCATACTCAGAGCGAGCCAGCCTCTGAAATTCATACTGAAGTGCATCATGATGCACAATTGAAATCAGAGGAAAAATCTCTTGTAGCAGCAGTTGTTGCATCTATACTTGTTTTTCTATCCATAATTGCAGGTACAGTTTTCAAGTTCTCAAGGAAGAAAGATGAAGGAAGAAGAACAATGGCTACTAATACTACGAGTTCTATGGAGCAACCTCCCTTGACTAAGGCGTTGCATGCTAACCACAAAGAAGAGGCCTCATTAGAAAAGCCATTTCTCAGGATTAACCCTACAGAAATGGATGTGTTTGGAGAGTCATACCCTTCAGAAATGAGCAGCTTCCAGAAGAGTTTATCCTATTACAGCCAAACAGTAGCGAAAGAGCAGAATGAAGCTCAAAGCCAGGAGAAGAAGCCGAAAAAGAACTACAGGAGAGAGTCTCTTGCCTCTACAGACTCCATGGGTGGTTCTGCATCCTATGGAAGTTTCACCACCTACGAGCAAATCTCAAACAAGAATGTGAGTCTTCCTTTACTTTTCTTTTTAACTTTGTGGGCTTCTCATTACTTCATTATTATCTCAGCGAAAAAATATTTTTATGGTTGAGGATGAGTGTTCTGATGTGTTTGTTTGTATTCATTTTTTGTTTTCAGGGACATGGAGATGGGGGGACTGTCACTCCTGTGAGGCGTTCAAGCAGGATTAGAAATTTAGTCAATTCACCTTTGTAAGGGATACTCTTGTTTGTGTCTCGATTCACCTTTGTGAGGGATACTCCTGTTTGTGTCTCGATTCACCTTTGTGAGGGATACTATTGTTTGTGTCTCTATTCATTGCATGCCCCAGCAACATTGTGAATGATGTTATTATAACCAGTGTAGTGTGGTTGGCTTTGATTTTTAAGCAGAAGAAGCTCTATCTTCTGAGCCCGATGATTTATCTTTTTTAACACTTGGGTAGCTAGAATCTGTTTTTGGATTTGAATGACTGAAGGAGTGATTAGTGAACTTTCTTGTCATTTCCTGTTTGCTTTTTCTTTTTTTTTTTTTCTTTTTAAAACTATCCAGTATCCAGTATTACCAACTCGATTCAAATATTACCAAGCTTAAATAAAATAGTTCTGATTTTTTCCTTCTAGAAAACTTAACATGAAGTATTTTGCTATTCAATTCAATCTCGTCATTTCATGTTTTCCCCTGTAAAATAGTGGACACTGATACCGTTCCCTTTTCAATTCGCTGTTTCTGCTTTGTCAAATGAAAATAGAAGATTGTGTTAGGTTTTAAGTGGCTGTTTTTTGTTTTTTTTTAATATGGTTTTTTTGCCAGAATCATTTTTCTGTTTTTATTCTTGCAGGTTGACGTCGAAAAAGTAATTTTGATGTTTGCAATAAATGCATTCTTATCTCATGTTTTATCAATCACAGTTGAAAAATAGGAGATTGTGTTAGGTTTTAAGTTGCTGTTTTCTGTTTTTTATTTTTTAATATAATTTTTTATTTGCTAGAATCATTTTTCTGTTTTTACTTTGTAAGTTAATGCTGAAAAAGTAATTTTGATGTTTGCAAGAAATGCATTCTTATCTCATATATTTATCAATGAGAGTTGAAAAATAGGAGACTGTGTTAGGTTTTAAGTCGCTATTTTCTGTTTTTTATTTTTTAATATCATTTTTCCTTTTTACCAGAATCATTTTTCTGTTTTTACTCTTGCAAGTTGATGTTGAAAAAGTAATTTTGATGTTTGCAATAAATGCATTCACTGAAAATGAAAATATTCCAGATTAATCTGATATATTTTTTAATATTTCAAGTTTCACTCGCCAACTAACTATATATCCTTAAATTTGACTATCAGCACTAATGTTTTATTAAAATAAAATGGAGTTGATTTATCTGAATATGAACATTCGGATTTTCTCGATACTAATGTGAGTCATAATCAAATTATTCATAAACAAGTGATCTTGAGGGTGGAAAAACAATACCTTCCATAATCCTTGTGTCCAAATTTCAAATTTTGGAAGGTTGATCATAATATTAAATAATGACAATGATAATTTATTAACAATAATAATTTAATGATTGATATCCTTAGTAATTTTATAATTTGAAATAAAAAAATAGATAGATCCGTATTGAGTTTTTTGTTTTATATTAGAAGATCCTTGCAATTAAAAGTAAATATCACATTATAATTTTTACAAAAAAAAATCTGATTGTAATATTAACAAATTGGATTCTCTGCTTTCATGATAATTTTACAATTATCACATGAATTTGGTGTACAGACATGATGATTACAAGGCACTAATTACATGGATTATTATCTCATAGGGGTTACCGTTTACCTGTATCCATATCAATTTGCAAAACTGAAAGGAAAAAAAAATTATAAATAAATTTATTTACACAAATATGTCTCATCTTTGATATAATCAAGACTGTTAATGAGTCAAATCTGAATTTTAACTAACTTGATGTTCGATTTGATTTAATCAATATACAATATAAAAATAAAATTACTTGTTATTATAAGTTTAGTATTCATCTATTATTCATTTAGATTAGTATTATTTTTTGAGAGGATGTTCTTTTAGATAATTGCCTTTTTCAAAACTTAAATTTAAATTATATATGTACAAATTTTTTTTAGTTTAGATAAATGTATTAATCAGTTCCAAAACTCATATTAAATTTTGATTATTGATTGAATTAAACCTCAGCTATGAAATAATTTAAGATTAAATTGAATTAGGTCTATTTTCAATTTTTATTTATCTTTAATTTTTTTGGAAAAATGTGTAAATGAATTTTAAAAAAAAAGCAAATTTTTTATTTAAATCTCTATAAAATTATATTTCATTTTCGGTAAAAACAAATTTTCTGTAAATTGTTATAATAATTTCTTAAAAATAAATAAGATTGAATAATGATAATCGAACCCAATTAAGTGGATTGACTCAATTTGCCTTTCTTAAATTTTAGAAGATTTTGACTGAGAAATATTTTTAGACGAAAAGAGGTATGTTAAGATTTTTTATTTTATTCTTCCAGTAAACAATAATATAAAATAGAAAATGTGTATCTTAAAACGCTGGCGTTTTGGAGTAACAGAGAAGATTTCTTCAGAAAGAGGCGATCCCTCCGGGATGCGTTAATTGGGAAACTATATATATCTAAGGGGAGTTTTCGTGTTGCAACGAAATCGAAAACCCTGATAAGCTTCTTTGCCTGTAAAGCCTCCCTTTCGTTAGTCTTTTGTAAAGTTTTGGTAATCCCCTTTCTCTTTGACTCACCCTTCTCTTCTCTTCCCTGTCTCTGGGTTTTGTTAAAATCCCTGATCATTGATCTTTTCTTGTTCGTTGTGTTAATTTCGCTTTGCTTTACGGTTTTGTTCGTTTTCCTCTACTACATTTGTTTTTGGGTTGAGGAGTGAGTGATGTTATCTGCAGTTTGTGATGTTTCGTCGTTTGAAATTTGCAGGGAGACATCGCCGTGCGAATTTCATCATGGCCAAGAGTTCCTTCAAGCTGGAAAAGCCATTGGGTACGTTCGATTTTCTTTCTTTTATTTTTTCAATTTGATTATTAGTGTTACACTAGTTCTGGTACTGTTTGTGGGGTTATTGATAGTTTAATTAAATTCCACAATTCTCATAATGCCTTGAATAGAAAAGTACTGGACTGATATGGTAAGCCTAAGCCTTCATTGGAACGTCTAAATTGGCGGGTACTTATAAGAAAGTTTCGAGCTTTTTGTTGGAACTTGGAACCCTTTGAACCCTTCGAGCTTTTTGGATTTTAGATTTTTTCAATTCCTACGAGAGAGATCATCTTTCCGAATTTATTGGAAGGATCTTTTCTAATCCTCACACGGATAGAAGGATACCTGTAATTTTTTAATTTATTTACTTTATTGATATCTGCATCTCACTGTTTCAGAGACTATTTTCTTTCCAGCATGAATGAATGACCATTATATTAATGTTTTTACCCTAGATTTTTTCCTTAAGCTATTTTAAAAATTTTATTTCTGATGCTCAATATTTGAAGATAATTATACCAAATGAATGCCAGCCATGTTCAGGACTGATGGTTTTAAGTTCTAACGTCTCCTTGTAAATTTTTGAGTGGGATGCATGTCAAAAGTCATACTTCCATCTCATCTGGTGTCTCTTTTTTGGAGAGGAAAAAAATTAGCTTGGGCCGTTTACCCAGTTTCTACATAGCATATAGTACTATGCTTTAAAAGACTTCCCTAGTTCTTCCTATACATGAATTAGATACATGATATAGGGCTTTATCAGCAGCATATTATATGGGAACAAGGGGGATGAGCAAATATTTTTTGATATTAAGTTGACAAGGATGTCAATTTATTAGCGCTAATTTCTTTTGAACCTTTTTCATTCTTTTGGGTACATATAAAGCACTTGGTGTCATCTCAGTTCTGTATTGACCATCTTATCTGATTTAGCATTGGGTTTAATTGAAGTTATCTGAATGAGGACTTCAACATCAAGCTTCAAAGCCATATCTTTTGTTGCAATATTCTTTTAATTCCTATGTTGAGTGCATTCCTTGATTTTTTTCATTTTGCCTTGAATATTTCAGAAAAAAGGCTGGAGGAATCTTCTCGCATCAGAGAGAAGTATCCTGAGAGAATTCCTGTAAGATTGCCATCAATTATAAATTGCTTCCTTGTTTGTATCTTCCCAAAGTACTCTAGTTGAAATCCAGATTTTGTGTGCAGGTGATTGTGGAGAAAGCCAAAAGAAGTGACATTGCAGATGTTGATAAGAAGAAGTAAATCCTTTTTGTGCCATCTATACCTCTCTGTTTTCAACTATTTGTTTAACTTTTTGAGTTGCTATTTTAATTCCCTTTTTGAGTTTCAATTGTTCTGATTAGTCTGAGTGAATCTGAGGAAAGTTGGGTAACTTTTTAAGTACATTGTTGCGTAGAAGTCATAGATTAGAATTGAATTTTCGGAATATCAAAGCTTACTTTATTTCCATGTTCTTGACAATCAATGATTAGATCATTAGATCTTTATTTGATCAATGCAAATTGGTGACCTGGTTCTTTTCTTTAGAGGATTCTCACATGATTCTGTTCCCCTCTGATTATGATTGTAGATACCTTGTTCCAGCTGATTTGTCTGTTGGTCAGTTTGTTTACGTTATTCGCAAGAGGATCAAGCTCAGTGCAGAGAAGGCTATATTTGTTTTCATCGATGACACTTTACCTCCAACTGGTAAGTTGATCATGTTTTATACTGAGTTTTTTAAAACTTGTTGTGTAATGTTTATGAGTTTATGCTGTTGCTGTTATTGCAGCTGCATTGATGTCTGCTGTTTATGAGGAACATAAGGATGAAGATGGTTTTCTTTACATGACTTACAGTGGAGAGAACGCCTTCGGATCCCAGTAGGCCCAGCTTATGATAACCTGTGTATAGCATATGCTAGATGCTCACATTTAGCGGTTTTTTTTTTTTGTCTATATTATTTTGCATTTTGACGGCATCTTAAACTATGGTTTTTAATAATATTGCAAATGAATTATTTGGTTCCGTTTAAAATTAGTGCCATTTTCCAATATTTCTATAAGCTACTTTTGTTTTGTTTATGCTGAAAATTGAGTACAGGTCAATTGAACCCAGCGACTTGGGCTTGAACTGTAGCCATGTTGGAGGTCCTATAATAGAAATTTTTACACCCTATTCCTGGACTTTTGTTGTAATGAAAATTATGTGTTTTCTTTTGTGGAATTGCCCCGACTGAAACTACAGCATTATTAGCCTCTGGATCTTCCTATAATTTCCTTGTCCCAACTACACCCGCCAATTTTGGAAAATAATAAGTTAAGCATATTGACTGTGGATGACTTTCTTTGCTATCTGGGATCTTTGTGGTTAGGGAGTGAGAATGCCCCCTTCTCCTTTGCCTTAGAATAAAAGGAAAACTAGAGTTGAATCTGTTTTAATCTAAAAAAATATAGTTTGGATATCAATAAAAAATATATTGTTATGATTCTCTTGATAAACCAGTCGCTTCCGTTTTTAAAAATATCTATCCCTTATTTACGGTTATAACGATGTATTGAAAGAGCTTTAAGAAGTGAAGCAACAAAACCAGGAGCTACAAAATCTGATGCAGTTGAATGACTAGAAAGCTATAAAAATGTTGTATGTTATTGGGGAATGAATACTTGTTTTACTTTTAATTAATATAAGTAACATTATGTACTCAAACAGCTTGGGCGGGGCGGCGTAACAAAGAAAACTAGGGGGTGAAAGAGTTGCTGAACCTACATGACATTGACTTTGTTGAGTTGGAATATCGATGTCCTAGTACCTCCGCCCACCTTGGAGAACAAGGTGCCCGGACGATGCAGCATAATAATCTTGTGAATTTGCAATTGGATCTTGTAAATCATGTATCCCATAAAATGTTACTTCAAATTATATGTTTGATTTGTACTATGAAATTCTTTTTGGATAATCATCTTATCAAAATGTGATAGATCATAAATGGTTTTTCTTGGCAATATATTCGAAAAAGGATTATGGCTAATAGATAGTTGCAGTGTTCATAAATATGCAAGTGTTTTTACCCAACAAATCTTATCTATTTCAGCAGCACACTATACAAGATGTTTTACATTCATTTTTGTTGTGTGTTTTAAGTTGAGCGTTGCCCACAAGACAACGTCATTTTAATTGCTGCTTATGAAGGATCTCACACTTATTCTTTTTTATTTTGAGCCAACTCGCATTGTTGATAGTTAGGAATAATGTAGTTTGTTACAAATATATACTCTATATATATATTAAATGGAAAAGCCAGACACATGCACACTTTTTTTTTTATATGGGAACTAAATCCCACTGTCAGTGAGCCTGGGATCCAAGCACGCGACAAATGTTTTTACACACAAATCTATAAAAAACCACATTCTTCATAAATCCCACGCCGCAAATGCTTTTTACACACAAATCCATAAAAAAACCACATTATTTATAAATCCTGATCAATGTGATGAGGCTCTAACAATACTGGATTCCACCATCTTATCTAACTTTATCATATTAGTTAGTAAAGAAAAACTTCTTTTTTTTTTTTTAAGAAATTTGAATTTTCCATTAGATTTGGAAAGTGGGTAACTTTTTTGCATGAGAGAAAAAACTAAATTGGGCATGCCGTTTTGATTGATCCAACCAAAAATCAGTGTTAGATCTGGTTTGATCATAAATGAAGATCAGACCATTAAAACCAGTCTTAAAACGGAACCTTAAATAAAACAATTATAGAGGAAACCTTATTAGCTCACATCAATTACATGAGTTATGAAATAATCCAATAATAAAAAATAAAGCATTGTTTTGTAACCCATAACCTCCATCTAATATTCATTGCCTCCTTTAATCTTAAATGAGGCAGTTACAGAGGAGACCTTGATTATCCGACATCAGTTACATGAGTTATGAAATAATCCAATAATAAACAGTAAAGCGTTGTTTTGCAACCCATAACCTCCATCTAATATTCATTGCCTCCTTTAAAGCTAGTGCCTTTTAGAGTAGTATAAAAAGGCTCCCACTGTTGTAGATAGAATCATCAATTGAAGGAGAACAAATCATTTTCATCAGGTTTCTATACCAGGTCTGATTTTTTATTCCTTTTAATTTTTTTAAAAAAATAAATAATATTATTTTTAATACTAAGTAATATTATTTTTCATATAATTTTTACTTTCTATATTATAATATTGTACAAATATTATCATGATACATAATTATTAATAATAATAAATTTACTTAACAAGTAATATGAAAATAAAATATCAATTGACTATTTTAAATTTGAATATAATGATAAATAAATATTAACTTATTTAGATTTTAATATTAGGTTATAAAACTTATTAATAATATTTTTAATTTTTTATATGATATATAAAATTATTTAATTTACTTTTTATGCTAGATTAGATATTAATTTTATGATCATGAATAAATATTTTTTATATTTTTCATCTACATTATTTAAAATATCATAATTTAATTACAACTAGTCCAATTTTGGTCCAATCATTAAATCTTAAACTAGTGTCTCACTCAGTCTAATTTTTAATATCTCATAGTTGTAGTTTTTTTTTTGTTCCCAAAGGATTTTGTCATCTTGAATGTTAAAAACTAAAAAGCATTCGACTCGTATGACTAAGGAAACGCTGTTGTTATGAAAATGTATTGGGTACTCATGACAGTTGATAGTAGCTCCGCAGCACAGACTCACTAGCAAGCCAATGGTCTCCCATCTCCCAGAATTAGAGAGCTAGGCATCTCCATCTCTGCACTAAGAGCCTGTTTAATTCAAATTCATGGAAATAATGTAATGTAAATGGGATTACATTATATGAGTGGCTGTGTTTAGTTCATCAAATTACACGATTATAGAATTACACTCGTAAATCTAAATACACATTTAAATATAAATAGATTTTTTTTTACAAGAACATTTTAATATTTTATTATTTATTTATATTTATTTAGATATATATTCCGATATCATATAAAACAAATTCATATATATTTTATTTATATCACATCTCATTACATCTATTGACTTCTCCAAATAAACCAAACCGGCTGTAACTGTTGGCCTCCCCTCCTACGTTCCCTTCTGCCCCTTTTACGCACTTTCACTATCTGACATGTCAGAGGTGGTCGCTATTATGCTTGTGGTTTCCCGTTCTGCCCCTCTCCACTTGACACTACAGCTCTATCAGCACTTTGTGTTGTGTTTCCTTGGGCTGGGCTTCTCTTCTTTCTATTTCTCCCATGGTAAGTTCTTCCCCATAAACGATCAAGCCCTTCAGATTTAGAGGGTTTTGATTTGATAATTCAACTAAGATTTAGAGAAGAAATTATTTTTTCAAAAAAAAAAAGATCCATTTTGATCACAGCACCTTAATGTGCTATCATCGTAACCACTGAAACTAGTTCATCGGCAGCATCCTTCATTTCATGATTGTGAGAACCTTCAAATGCTCTTGCCTCCTGAACAATGCTCAACCTAAAACACACAATAAAAATGAATTAAAACGTTTAGCATGTTGTTGAAATAGATAGGATTTGTTAGGTTGAAAACCTTACATATTTACGAGCACTGCAACCATCGGCCTTGCTTTTATAATAAGTTCAAGCAAGTCTATGAGGCATAATCCTTTTTCCAATATATTGCCAAGTGAGACAATCTATTATCTATCACATTTCATAAGATGATTATCCAATAAGAATACCTCGCTGGTTTTGTTCTACGAGTTGGCATGCCATTCAATTAAGTAAATTTTCCCAGAAAGATAAGAAAAAAGAGGAGAATATAATTAGTGAAGTAAAACAAGTGACTTGAAGAACCAATTCATCTGCGGTACCAACAGAGTTATCCATTTTTAACACAAGATCGGTTAGAGCATCAGACAGACTGGTCAGTCATGTATGTCATTACAATTACAAACATTCCACAATAAAGCTCGCAGAACAAGAGTTACTGTATATAATTCACATGGGTCTACTTTTTTCTCTGGCATTGGTGTTTGATCCATTTGACAGAAGAACAAGTCCCTCTTTTGATCTTCTGCACACACAGCATTACAGCTGATTTGGCTTTGGGAGCAAAACCAGACTTGGCACTTGATTTCTTGTTCTTGGCTGTGTCGTTTTGGGATCTCAGGGCATCATCTTCCATAGCTCCAATACCACCTGCTCCCCATTGATCCGCCCAACTTGGTGCTTCAGCTTCACTCCCCATGTTTTCTGCTGCCTTCAACAAACCCAAAAGCTAGCCTCATATTTACTCTTTCATGAAAAACTACTCTAAATGTCATAACTTCATAAAAAAAAATTCAAATCATGTTAAATATCAGATCTATGTAACACCGATGCAAACATCCATGCCTTTTTTCTTGCTTCACCTTAAAAGTTAAAATCCCAAATTAATAGGATAAACATGTATCTACAAGTATAGAACACGTATCCTATCATATCATATATTCGATGTAGATATGCCTACTTGAAGTATTGGTGCTTTATACCATCAGATTCATGAAAGATATGTCAAGATGGCTATGGGAAACAGTCAACAAGAAATCTCTGTCTCTATCTCTTTCATATAAGAGAAGGATCAAGAGATCGTGGTGCAAAACAAATATTATGATGGTGAGGCCTGATACAGTAAACGTGGTATTGATGAAATATGCAGCTAATTTCTTTCGCAGACGCAGAAAGAATAATAACGTAAAAGATTGATTACCTGTGATGACAGAATTGGAGTTTGATGCAGTAGAGAATTAATCTGGAGAAGTGAGAAGGTTGAAGGGGGAGGAGCTAAATTAAAAGAAGGTGAAGCTAATTAAAAAAGAGACATGTTGCTGTAATAAGATGGCCTGTCTTTCACTCTGTTTCATTGCTTTAACAACTTTTTTTGATATAATCTTTATCTCTTTCAGCAATAGGACATGCTAACTCACTGGTTTGAGTATTTCCTTCTGGTTAAGCAAACTCTGGCGGCTTATTACTAATTTTTTATAATTTTTTTTTTTAATGGTTGTGAACCTTACTTGTGACTTTGTGAGTCACCTATCCCACTAATAAATTTTGTAGCTGGCCATAAGAATCTTTTGTCCAACTGGGTTTACTTTAGAAAATTGAAGTTATAAGTTTTTTATTGTTTTCTTTAACAGGAAAAGTATTGTGGCAATTTTTTATTATTTCGTAGTATTTATTTTTTTTACTATCAATTTTTAATTTAAATTAAATTAAATCGGATTTCCATTGGCATTTATTAAATGAATATTTAATATTTAAGTTTTTAATTCTTTCATTTTTTTCCGTAGTATTAATTAATTAATAATTTTTGAACTAATAACTAACACATCTCTTATCTGAATCTAAAGAATGAGTCAAGACATTGGTCCACTATTTGCGTTCAAGGGAAGAAAGGGAAAGATTGACGCATATCTTATTTAAATCACATATATTATTGTTTTATTAATATATAATAAATTTAGAATAAACCATGCATGCATATCTCACCTAAATTCTATTGAAATTATATGGACTTTCTTTTGTTTCCAAAACCAATTCAAAATTCCCTTTTAAAAAAAAAAGATTGTACAAACTTTCGCTATAATTTTGCTAAAATTATATACAGCATTCGATTTTTAAGATATATACAAGCGTATCATAAAACAGACGAAAGATCTATATAATTTTTGAGGAAGTGTTTTAATTTTTTTTTAACTTCAGGCAAAGTTTTTAAAAATAAAATAAAAATCATTGCGAATTGAACAGAGTTTGAGTAAATCCTACATGATTTATTATTTTCTTACCCACACATATTATAATATCTATATTATGATTAATTTTAAAGTAAATTTGATGGGAAATTCTAAATATACTTATTAAAATAAATATAGTAAAGAGAGAAATTGTCATTAATGTTAACCTAACTAACAAGTTGTGGTTAAAAAAAAGAAAAAGAAAAAGAAAACCTTACTAACAAGTTGCAGTAAATTTTATTTTCGGTTATTTTCTAGATTCTTTACCGAGAGATTTTCCAGTTTCCACGATACACACACAGGGAGGGCTGAAGATTGAAGAGCGAGTGAAACAGAAAATTAATTAATGGGTGGTAAGCTAATCAAGGGCTTTGTCGTGGAGTTGTTTTGGGTGCTTTTCAGATTGTAGCAAGTCAAAGGTGGCTGGCGAGGACAAATGAAACCCAGAAATGAAGAATCTGAAGCTGTTTCAAGCAACAATAATCAGACCAGGCGTTCATTCCCACCCATCCCACTATCATATTTCCCTACTGGAGTTCGATGTTCTATCTTTTAATCATACATTCGTACTTCCAATAGTCTTTTTATTTATTTATTTATGGAATAAAAATAGTTGAGAGAGGTCATGTTATGAGAGCAAAAGTTAAAAGCAGACTTGGCTTTGACAACGGTTTTTGTTGTTCACGAGTCTCTATATTTCATAAGGTTTAGAATTTTGTACTAATCCCTCTTAATCTTAATATCAAATTCTTTTAATCGAACTATAAAGATTAATAATTGAAATTAAAACTAATTAGTTATCTTGATTTTTCTGAAAATTCTAACATTTTTTCAAAACTACTCTTATTTAATTTTTCTTTCTTTTTTTTTAATATATTAAATAGGAGTATTTTTTAAAAAATGTATAATAAATACTACCTCATATATTATAAAGGGTCTTATATTTAGGATCATGACAAAATATTCTCTATATATATATATATATATATATAAAAGACGAGAGGGAGTATTAGATTATGATTAATGGGCACGAAATTCTTGATTCATTTGATTTACGACTTTCAAGCTGATCCCTTGAAATCTGAGGGGTCTACTTCAAAAAATATTAAGCGCACGGTAGAAAGGAAGTCATTAATAAATTATTCATCGTACAGTCTCATGTGTTATATTCTCACGGATACTATTTTTTATTTGAAATTTCGGCCTTGAAATCATATTCTAGATTAGATTTTATCACTTGTTGAACCTTGGTTGGTGATGCCTCGATCCCCACCTAATCGATCTACCTGATTTGGCAGATGTTCACAGCTCACTTGCATAATATATTAAAATGTTATTTTATCATATAATAAATTAATTATATCAATAGCAGTCAACAAGGTAATTCATCACTCAAGTTTTCCTGTTGGTGTCTTGCAAATAAATAAATAATTAATTATTATACCCACTTCTAATTAAATTAGTCAGGCCTAATTTGATTTATCACTAGATATAATTAATTAAAATAAGTATAATTATAAATTTTCAAATCCTCGCATTCATATTCGGTTATGAGTGTTTTGTAAGTCTTTATATATCCAAAATATTTCTATTCTTATCAGGAGGGATCTCTTACGTTTCAACTTCCCCTACTTCTGCCATTCCGACAATCCATAAGGAATTCAAAACCAGGCCAAAACTCGCATATTTTGTTACTTGGAAACTGCAAGACCATGAAGGAACTCCGACAATTACACTGACATAATGAAGAAAGGTCTGTGTCACAAAGCTTCTTACATGAGCAAGCTGATTTCCACCTTTTGTCACGAACAAAATGGTTTCAAGATGATGAAGCTTGTAATGTTAGGAAAATGGAATCAATAAAAGCATGGTTTTGTAATAATTGCATCTGATTACCATTTAATGATTATAACGGGGTAATTAATTGTGTTTGATTTTTATTTATTTATTTTTTTAAACTTTCGAGTTGTCAATGTCCAATGATATATTTAAGTAATATTAATGATGCTTTCATGAGAGATACTCCCTCCTATGTATATCACCTACTTGGATTCAAAATATAAGTCATTTTTTAGAATAATTTTTTGAACAAAAATAGAAGTCCTCTTTAGATAAAGTCAAAAATATTAATTTTTTTCTAATTTACCATTGTCATTAATTAGCTCATGAGAGAGAAAGTTGTTTTGGAAATTATATTTATTAAGAGTAATATTGAAAAATATTATAAGTTTTTAAAAAATTTAAGTAGTTTAACTTTCTTTCTTGATTTGTATGCATTTTGTCAAGAAGGACTAATATTTTGGACCGGAAAGAGTATAAGACATTTTGTATATATTACACGCATGTTAAGGAAATCATTTTTTTACCTGAAATTAATGTAAAAAGTACCCATATTTTATATTTTACCCATATTAAATATACATTCTATTATTATTGTAGGGTTATAAATGAGGAGTATGAAAGCATTAAAGATAAGGGTAAAATGGGAAAAAAAATCCAATGTCTTATATTTTAGACAAAAAAATTTGTCATACAAAATGTCCTATAATATAGATCGGAGAGAGTAGTTTGAAAGTTGAATCTATATATAATTAAAAGTATAATGAAGCCGTACTGTGTATCAGTCATGTACAGTGTGGTTCCATTCATTGTACTCCATCCCCTTTTTCTTTTTTTTATCTGTTTTCTTATTTTAAGTAAGTTTAATTTTTTTTCTTATTCATTTATTTTTTCTTTTATAGGTGAAATTTATCTTTTCCCATTATTTTAAATGAGACCCATTTTTTTTTATTTTCTCAATCTATATTAATTTTAATTAATATAATTTGATATCATTTTTTGGAATAGAGGGAGTTAATGATTAGATTCTTTTTTAATTCAATATATTTTAAAACTAAATAAAACATTTTTATGTTCACATATGTACTTGCAACGGAGAAAAATCTAGTTGCCAGCAATAAAAGATTTGGAAGTGAAAGCACCAAGGGAAAAAGATGATTTGAGTTGAATTGTAGACAATGAGGGAAAATGAAAGAGGAAGCCTCCTTCAAATCTTTCATTGTCTACAATTCAACTTTCAAATTATCTTTCTCCCTTCTTGCTTCTGCCTCTAATTTTTTCATTATCTGCAATTCAACTTTCAAATCATCTCGTTCTTTTCTTGTTTCTATCTCTAAATCTTTCATTATCTGCAATTCAATTTTTAAGTTATTTTTGTCCTTTCTTGCTTCTGCCTCCAAATCTTCTATTATTTGTAATTCAACTTTCAAACCCTTCTTAGCACCTTCTTTCAAGGAAAGCATCATTAGTATTGCTTCAATCTTCTCATTCCTAATATTTTTCTTTGGATGTATCTTCTCCATCTGAAGAATATCTAATTAAGCCCTCAATGATGATATCTCTGTATCATTAGGCATTGACAACTAGAAAGCCTACAAAAATAGACAAGAACCAAACACAATTAATTCCGTTATCATAATCATTAAATAGTAAATAGATGCAATCACTAAATATAAGGGCTTGTATTCATCCTCACTATCCGTTCTTGACTGATCCCATTGCTTAAGGAGATATTTGTGAGGTAATGGAGGGGCTGACCATACAATTGCTTTATGGATCTGCCTAATCCCCCCGTGATATGCATGGGATGGGATGACACAGCCATGGTGCCTTGGAATCAGGATCTGTTTCATGTAATCCTGGTACACTAGCGCTCTTCTCATCAATGAATCTGCATACAAGCATGAGTTAAAAAACAGTTTTATTTATAAGAATGCCAAACAGTCGAATGATGAAAGAAATGCTATATAGTAGTTATCAGGAAACAAAGGGTTGAAGAAAGACTCGCATATGAATAGATTCACAGTGACAACTTGTAAGCCAAAAGGATAACAATGTCTCAAAGATCTTCAGCATCTTAATCAGTTTAGAAATGAATGTTTTCCACTTTTTCCCTATTGAAAGAAATAATCCAACTACATTTCATGAACTGCATAGCTGAAAATTATATTGCATTTTCATTGAAGAATCAAATTCTCACTGATAAGAAACATCAAAGGAGAAACCGTAAACACGCATCGACATGCTTGTGTAACATCCATGCAATGGGTGTGCAAGTAATACTGATAGCTGATTAATCTTAATTTAATTCACTGGAGCTTTCATCCATACTGCTTCAAAAATGATTTCTCAGAAAAATATATACTGTGACATTCTGGCTAAAGAAAAGTGAGGAAAACAAAAATAACTAAGATATGCAATAAAACGGGATTATAAATTTGTACATTACATTTGTGTCAGTAGCTGGAATTTACTGGTTTCTCTACAGGCTATATAAAATGATTAATCATAAGATTTACATTTGTTTAATTAAAATCTGGACGCATTAATATTTTTTACAGAAAAACCGGCAGATTAGTCATCTTTTTTACAGTATCGGCAACTCATTTGAAAACAGAGGAGTAAGATTCCCAGTAAGCAAATACCTTCAGACAGCATATTTCTGGCAATATGAGATACCATGATGTCAATTTTTGGCTCGGTATCACACCCATTACTGGCCTCCATCTCTGAGTCTGAAGAAGATTCATCTGATTCTGATGAGACGTCAACCTGCTCACCCCAAGAGATGGCCTCTTCATGGCATTGACTGTAGAAGATAAGAACCTAGATGAACATATATGTGCCTTTATCAAGTTGGCACACATAAAACCCAACAAGAAATGGCAAGCACAAAATATATAATATAAATTTGTAATCACATTTGACATATAAATTAATTATTCAAATATAATAATTATCAAGTCATAAGGCATAACAATCTTCTAGGCCTTATTTAGGTCGCTAGAATCACCACTCAAACATAATAACCATTAAGTCATGACTTATAAAAATATTAAATAAATGCACTTATAGAACCCTTATCTATTATCTATATAAAATCAAAGATAAAAGATATTAATACTATATTAACTCTAATTTTATGCATGTCTATGTGGAATACCACGTAATCAAGTAACATATGTTTTTTTATTTTTTTGTCTATCACATCTTCATACCACTTCATTTGATTCTTTTTTTTTTCTTTTCTTTGAATTAGTTACTATAATATCATTTCATGACCATTAATGTCATAATTTCAATAAACTAATTTAAAGTTTGAAATTTATTACTAATTAGATAATGAATATATTATGTCATTATTACATTTTAAAATCTGAAATTCTCCATATATAACTTTAATTTTAAAATTGCATTCCAATTTACAAATTAATTTGAATTAATTGTAGTTTTGCTGATTAACATTATACAAATATGCTCAAACTCATCAATTACATCTAAACTCATCAACTTTGAACTGACTAACCCTTCCCAAGAATACTAGTAATAACTCTTTTTCTTTTTTTTAACACCAATAATAATACTTTTTCAAAACTAGAAAATAATTCATGCACAAATTATATAATTTTTTTCATAATTTGAAACTAGACTTGAATTCCTAATTTAAAAATGTCAATCTTTTTAAAATTATTTTTAAATTGTCCAAAACATCACTTATTCAGGAATAAAAAATATATATAGATAAAAATATATACAAAATAATGATATTTTAATTCTCTCTTGCATTTTCATATTTGTATAAATTACTACGATATAATTTTCATCTATAAATTAATAGAAGATGGATAGACAATTATTTAAATTCCAAATTAATGGCACCACATTTATTCTTAATTGAATTGACTAATAAATGTCATATTATTTCTCTTTAATACTTTTAAAGAAATTATAATTAATTCATTTCTGGCCACCTATATATAAACATCCTAGAGTTTTTTGGTTTGTATTGTAATAATAATTTTTTGAAAGAAATTCTAAATCATAATTATTATTTTCTTTTGAATTAAAGGTATAATTTACTCAATTTATTACTAATATTTAAAATTATACTAGTAAGTATATTTATGTTATCCGAAGTTTATAACTCTCCTTTTATCTATCATACAAGTTATAACAACTATTCACAAAAGAAAAAAATAGCTCCATGTTTAATTTTAGAACATTAATTAATCTTTATTACTAATAAAAATAAATACATCAAATAATCAAATTTTATAGACCCAATAAATTCTTGATAAATATAAAAATATCAAATTATTTGAAATTGTAAGTAGTTATATAACTTATGATATGATCTATGTGGCTTGCTCAATTAAATTTCACCATACCTATTTGATCATGAGTATTCTAAACACATATTGAAAGTAATCTCAATTCTATCACTTTTATTAACAATAATAAATTTTTAAAATATATAAAAGATATTAAATAAAGAGAAATACAACATAGTATTGGATAATTAATAAATATTTAACTCCATATAACATGAGTTTCTTCTCCAGAAGGGGTTGTTAAACTCAACGTAGATGGAGCTTTTAGTGAAAGAGACTATGTAGCAGCGTGCGGAGGTATTATACGTGATTATAAAGGGGAAGTTCTCCAAGGTTTCTTCTTTCACATAGGTAGAGGAGATTGCCTGGGTGCAGAAATCTGGGCTATCCTTTGTGGTCTGAAAGTAACATGGGACCTTGGGTATAGGAGGATAGCACTTGAAAGCAATTCTTTAGAGGCACCAATTGCCCATTTGATTTTTAGTTAGTTAAAAATGAATTTTGATAGAATTGTTTTTGTAACGTAATTATAATAAAAATTAATTTTAAATTAATGTGTTTATGTTTGAATGATTTATTTAAAAATTAATTTTGACAAAACTCATAATTTTTTTTTTAATTGAGTTTAAACTCTATCCCATAATTAATTTAATTTATTTGAACTAAAATTTAATCTGTATTTATTTAATTAAGAACATAATATATCTAGCGTAACATTTTCTTATAGGTTATAGTCTATGGAGATTAAAATTTTAAAGGGGCATTTTGGTCATTAGATAGGAGAAATTTTACAAAAATTTTATTTTTTTAATTTTTTCTCATTTTTATTGGTCTATTTTTATCTGATTTTTTTTAAGTGATACATAATTAATACTCAAGCATAGTCTGCAACGGAAAAACACCCTCCAAACTGCTTCAACCAAGAATGAGTTTCCAACCACAACTACTTTTTAAACATAAAAGTGACATGATAACCAAATATATTATTTTCATTGAAAAAATGGTTTTGAGCTCAAGCTCCATTCTAAAAGCAGATCCAAACAGGCCATAAATTTGGTGGACTCCTCCATTGAATCACAGAATCCTGATTTCCGACTTGTGAGTGAAGTTCAGAGCTTACTGCAAAGGGAATGGCATGTTCAGTTGAGTTCATGTAAGAGAGAGGCGAATGCTGTTGCAGACGGATTGGCGAAGGAAGCTCTCTCGATTGCTCCTGGGATTGTGATTTTTTCCGCGCCTCCTACTATTATTTCTAATGAACTGTACATTGACTCTCGACTTAATATTTCGGGTAGTCATATTGTGGACCAGTACTAGGATTCCTTTTTTTTAGATAAAAAAGAAAGTACAGTGCCCACAAATTAATATTTAGATAAGATTTAAATAAAAAATATTTAAACGAGATGGTAGGATTTACAATTATATGATTTGATATTTAAATTTAAAGATAAGAATAATCTATGCATCAGTCGGGTCATTTTCTAGTTCTAATCAGATAACAAAGTATAAAGTTAACTAATTAACTTTACAACTCAAAAAGTGCAAGTGATTTGTGATATTCAGTGAGTGAGAGGCTTTGTTCTTTTGTGTTTGCTTACAAAACCATAAAAGAACCAATAGCCTAAATAATATTTTAAAATAAAAACTATTTTATTTTATTCTCAAATCTCTAAGGATGGGTTGGGCTTCTAAGATTGGATTTTATAGCTTCCTATTTAATCTTGTTATTGTTTTTTAATTTTTGGGTGGGCTAATAAACTAACGCCTTTGTTTTTACTTCCAAACAGACTGAAATGCCCAAGGCACTCACAAAGAAAGTCACAAAAAAAAAAAAAGAAAAGAAAACACACGCACGCACGCACGCAAAAGGCACCAAAGGCATTCTCTTGGCAGCGCCTGGTTGAAGGCAGCTGTGAGAGATGTTAGCCTTGAATAGCACCTGACAAGTGTCTTTGACTGCCATGATTCAGCCAAAGAAGTGATATTAAACTAGAGAGATCAGCCTTCCACCACAAACCATGGAACTTAAATACTGCAAATTGATATTGGCTGATAAACCTAGAAATTTGATAGATGGAAAAGAGAAAAGATATCTCAGTTGTGTTCTTCCCTATTTCGATGTGGTGTGAATTGATGTTTTAATACTTGAGATGGATATCAACATGAGAAATGGATTTCAATAAATCGTCTAACTGTGAGGAACAGTGCAGTTCTTCCCTACGACAACATGTTTTGCAAGGACATACATGAACATCTGCATTGCAGGGATTCATACTGTGCATTTTCATGAGTAGCACTAAGCTTTTACAAAATTACAGAAGACGCATAGAGGGGAGCATTACCTAGGCAACTAAGCAGCAGATAAAGTAACAGAAGTAATTATCAATTACCTTATTCTTAAATCTCTAAAGCTGGATAGAGCTTTTAAGATTGGGTATTGCAGTTCCCTATTTTTTCTGTCACTATTTTTAAATTTATGGGTCAGCTTATAAACTAACTCTTTCTCTTTTGCATCCAAACAACACAGGCACCCAAAGCACTCGCCGGAAAATTTAAAAAAAAAAAAAACCAAGGGCGCGCTCACTTGTCAGCACCTCTCATGGTGTAAGAGGCCAGTATTATATCACCAAGGGCGCACTCACATGCAAACTGAAATCGCAGTCATCAAAAGAGAAGACCAAGAAAAATTGAAGCGTGTGTATGTGTCCGAGAAAATAGAGAGCGGGGACTTACCTTTGTAGGTAGAAATTGGGAATGAGAAGCAGAATTTCTCGCCGAGATGTTCCAGAAATTCAGAGACGATTACTTGGGCAGAATCCGGGAGGGAGAAGCCTCAATCTTTCGTTCGGTTTATGTAGGTGCATCAGGACCGTTTGTGTGATGGAATGATTAGCCGTCCGTTTATTTTTTCCTCCACCCACCATCATTCTTCTTTACAAGTGACTTATCTCTCATTTTGACTGCTCTCCATTTCCGTCATCGTCCGACGAAGCTAGGCGAGGAAGAGTTTAGGTGGAGCTGGTGAGTGTTGATTGGTAAGGCACTGTTTTGTTTGGTTAAACTGGGATTGGAGGGAGGCGAGGGGAGGGGTTAGATGGGAAAGAAAAGAATTGAAAAAAAAAATGAGTTAAGGAAGAATTGAAGGGAATAATTAACTCAATCCCTGTCAAAAAAAAATCTTTTTTCTTAAAGGTTTTTTGAACCAAATATGATATAAAAATAAAATATTTATCAAAATATGACAAACCAAAATTTATTTATTAAAATATAATAAATAAAGTTAATACACAAAAACCCAATAGATCTAATTATGCATAAGTTGAATCATATGTCTTTGATCAGTTTTTATTTTTTAACTTTTTTTTAACCCAACCAGTCAGCAAGTTTCTACTCGCTCTCATTCAACTTTTACTTTTGTTTTTTTTTTCCAAGTATGGAGGCAAACTCGAATGAGTAGGCATTTGACTTTGTTTTTATTTATGTTTGGCAAAAATTTGATAAATGGACCCCCTTAAGATAAGATATTTCTAACATAGATTCTCAATATTTAAAATTTTTTAAAATGATTTAGGCATTTAAAGATAAAAGGGTATAAATTGATTAAACCAAAATACTCATTTTTCCTCTTTTCTTTCCTCTTTTCATCACCAATGTTCTAGTTAGAGTCCACAATATGAGACAAACTTAATGGATAAACCCATTTAACTCCAAATAATGTAAGAATTGTGGTTTAAACATAGGAGTAGGAAGAAAACATAAGTATTTGGGTTATAATTTATCAAACTTATGGCTTGGATGGCCAGCTTGAACAAGCCACAGGTAGCCCATTTGGCCATTTTCTTATAAATATTAAAAAATATATATTATTTTATTAATTATTTATGTATAAATTATAAAATTTAGTTATTATGTTAATTTTTTGTGAATAATAACGATGATTAATTATATTAATTTAAATAATTATATGAAAAAATTTAAAAAAATATAAAAACTATTTTAGAAAAATACGGGCTAGCTGAAGAGCCTAACGGCCAAAACAAGCTTAACTTTAAAAGTCTTTATTTTTCAAAAATATTTTTTATTTTTTTTATTTTTTTCATATAATTATTTAAATTAATATAATTAATAATCACAATTATTTATCAGAAATCAACATAATATTTAAATTTTATAATTTATACAATACTAATTAATAAAATAATATATGTTTTTTAATATTTTAAATGAAAAAAAGGGCCAAACAGGCTCGCTTATAACCTACTCAAGTTAGTCCATTTGAGCCACGAGTTTGATGAGCTTCGGTCTAAAAGCTCATTTTCTATTCGGGTTTTCATTTTTAAAAAAACAACCCATCCATTTTATCGGGTTGAAAAAGTTGACCTATCGAGTTTGATCTATATTGACGAGTTTAATAGAAGCTCTAATGACATTGGTAGTATCGGTGAGGGAGGGAAAAAAATGAGTATTTTGATTCAATTAATTTATATCTTTTGACCTTTAAAGACCTAAATCATTTTAAAAGATTTTAAATATCGGGATCTATTTTAGAAATATTTTTTTCTTAAAGGGTCATTATATGTGATTTTTGCCAAAAATAAATAAAAACAAAGCCTCCATATTAAAACAATAAATAAAAGCAAAAGTCAATGGGAGCCATTCCACTTGATATTTTTGTTAAAAAAAAGTTCAAAAACAAAAAAAAGTTGAAAACTTGTCATTTAATTTCTGTATAATGAGATTTATCGAGTCTATGTGTATCAACTTTATTTATTATATTCTAATAAATAAGATATGATTTGTCATATTTGGATAAATATTTTACTTTTATATTATATTTGGCTCAAAAATCTGTGTGAGAGGATCCCTATGATCCTTTCCAATTTTTTACTAATCAATTAATACCTCTCCATACCCCCAAAAACTCCCAAACACAACCTAAATTACAAGATACTCTGTTTCGGAGGTTGAGCCCAACAAAACTATCTTCTTCCTTCAAAACTAGATTCCAATGGCCAGATATTGGACAACGAAGACCTCAAATCCACATAATAGCAAAACCCACTTGCCATTGTGCCTTTTAAAGAAACAATCACACATCCATTTGCAACTGCTTCAATCTCTTGTTCTGTCATTACCATTCTCCTCCTCCTTCCACTTTTTGTAGTTGTACAACCCAAAACCTATGCTTTATTCTTGCCGCAACCCAACAAGGTCAAAGTCCCCGCACATGCATAATGGAAAAGTCAAACGTTTTGGGAGGAATATATATTGTAGTGGGTGGACCAAAAAATCAAGGAACGACTATGATCATTACATCATTCAAACGGTCCAGATGCACCTATACAAGCCAAACGACACCATTTGAAGGGAGTGGATGTGCAGTGAACACAAAAGAAAGTGGAGAGGTGCCGAAGGACACCATTTGAAGGTTAACAAATTTAAAACTTGGAGATTAACATCTAAATGGCTGATGATTATGAGGACTTATTTACAAAAAAATTAAAGTGTAGGACCAAATTAAAAATTGATATAAACTATTGGGAACAAATAATTAATTTTTTCCTAAATCTACTTAAACTAATCTTTCTTTTCACAAAAATAAATAAAAAAATCAATTAAATTGACTGCAGCCTTGCGGGAGTACAATTGATTAAAAAAAAAAAATCTCCATGCACATACATGCACTTATAGGTGATAACGTGCAGATGATCTAAGAAATGCACCACCGGTTTTACAAAAGTAAGGTGTTCAATTCAATTTAATTTTAATCCAAAATTAATTAGACCAAAATATTTATCTAGTTCCAACGTGTCCACACGTGTCAACATAAATAGTGTGACTATAAGAAAAGATAATTAAGTAGCGGGAAAAGCCAATGTCAATTGATATATACCCATCCCCTCAACAATCATACCATTCCCAATTTTTAAGCTCAATTAGAAATTTCTTCAAAATTCCAGAGCCATCTTTTTTCATTATATCTTTTCTCTTTCATCAGACAAACACACTTGAAGAGTGAAACAAAAAAATGACTGCTTGCTATACATTGAGTTCTCTATAAAACACATCATTTGTGGATTAGCAATTGTATCTATCTATTTCTGAGCAATACTAATATTTTGGTTCTAAATTTATAGCAAAAGCCAATTTAATTTTTTTTAATTTGATTTGCAGATCTGCAGAGAAGTTAGACTACTATCTTCTGCGTAGCAATCAATGGGAATCCTCTCGAGCTTTTATGGGTGCTTTTTTTCAAAGTCAAGAAGAAGGGTTGCATGTGAAGGAGAAAGCAGAGGCAGAAAAGAGGAATGTGAAGGATTTTGTGAAGTGAGATCACACAGCAACACCCATCATAGTAAAAGTAAACTACTTTGGATTATTTACTCTCCCATGGTGGGAGTCCCAGGTTTAGGATTGTATGATATGTGAATGTTTTGCTTCAATAAACAAAATAAAAAGTTACACGTTTTTATATTTTAATTTTTAATCTTCAACATCTATGTGATTCAATACTTGATTGCTCTCTATTCCTTATTCTTTAGTTTTCTCCCGAAAAAGCTAAAAATGCCACATGAGTTTAGTTCAAAGTGATAAAGGGTGGGTGGAATAGGATGAGGGGTAGGTTTGTTGATAATGCTTATAATTCAAATCCGACTAATATAATAAAAAAAATAGAGCTCTATATTTAGTTTTTGCCCAATACTAAACACAGTGAGGTAGTGTTTATGTTTAGCTCTTCTTCTTCTTTTTTCCTAGTGAATAGCACTGTATGTTTTAGTTGACAGTAAAAGCATGCGTGCGTTTTAATTTTTCATTTGTAAAATGCAAATTTATGTTTGAGCCAAAGCAACAATCCACTTGCTTGTTTGGTTTTCTTAAGCCCACGTTTGAGACTAAGAAATTCTACCATTAAGAGTCTGTTTGGTTTCGAACAGAACCATTAAAATACAAATTATGTTAGGGAGTCCAAAACCTAATTAATATAAAAGCTACCTACCCTTACTTCTACCTAAAATTCGGCTTTGAAAGACTCATTCTCCCAAACTCGATTTTATCTAACATGGAACCAAATAGGTAAACTCATATTTGAGCCAACGCAACCATAAACTTGCCTTTTCCATTCTGCGTTTGCGCCACCCATAACACCGCCTAAAATGAGATAGTTTAAAGCGTTCCATGTTTGATGGGTTTTTAGCCAACAATCGCTAACCATTTTCCAGGAAGTAATTTTATATTTTGGGCTTGGACTCTTCAAAAATTTGACAATCTCCAGCCCACAAAGCCCATCACAAACTTTTTTCCCCCTATAATTTATTTCTAGGAAATTATAATATTACAATTTGTTAAAGGTATACAGCATCATAAAATAATATTCCATTCATATACACATGTATAGGAAACAAAATTTATATTTAATACAATTACTCAATATAAAACAAAGCATTTACAAAGAAACAAGTAATAAAAAAAGTTTATGATATATTTTTTTATATCTCTGTCATCAATTTTTTCAATTAAAATATAACGATTATACTATTTTTATAGATAAATATACGATCCTCTAATTAAAATATATTCTTTATTATTCAAAAATCATAAACTCATTCTATATTAATAAAAATATACAAAAAAAATCATATAATTCTAATTCCGTTCTTCTGCAAATTGGTTCACTTTCCCCTTCTAGTTAATATGACCCAAAGACTCAGGACCATCCTATCTGACTATACATGTTGACGGCCCTATGACATCGTTGGAAAAATAACACATTTAGCAAATAATGCTGGTCCAAGAAAAGAAAATAACGTTTGAATGATGACCGCCAATAAAGACTAAAGATTCAAAATAAGAAATTTGAAGCTTTATGAACTAAAACATTAAAGGAAAGTGAAGTAGGTGAACCAATAGAAGAAGAAAAGAAACTCACGTGCATAATAGTTTCAAGAGTGCCAACAAAAAATGGTACAATTGGTAAGAGTTGGTTTATATTCCATAAAGATGTAAATTCAAACCACGAGGATGTAGTGTGGTGGTTCTTTGTCTCATTCCTTAACTATGAGATCGGGGGTTCGATTCTCGATTCATGGAAATGGAGTGCATCTCGTGATCAGCCTTTTACCTCTTCGTAGGAGAATTTACGGTGAAGGGATTAGTCACTACTCCCGATAATGGATACCTTCGTGCAAATGAAAAAAATACAAATTTAAATTCCACTCGATAGTTTATAAGTATTTTGTAAACGTTTTTTAAGTTGTGAAGTCTATTTAACTTTAATAAGCTCCCACCCAATTCACTTAAACCTTTGCTAAAAAAAAATTATGGGGTAGGGTTTGGGTTTCAGGCCCACCTTTGACTTAGAAAAATCTATATACGGTGAAATTAATAATTAAAATAAGAAGAAATCACCATTTGCGTATATATGCAATGTAGGGTGCCACCTTCCCACTTCAGAAATGATGGCTTTACCTAACTAAATAGAGAGAAAGCTTTACCTGACTAAGTAGAGATAAAGGTCCCACCAATCAAGAACAATTCTTTCATGACTAAGCTACTCTCCTCTGCCACCTACCACCGCAAATGAAATTTTAAGAGCTAAGCAACCCAATATAAATTAATTAAGCACTTATTTTATGTTTAGTATATTGCTAAAAAAAGCTATGGCTTGAATGTTTCAATGGAGTAGGGAAAGAAACTTAAAAATGAAGTGGGAACGTGATATAAAAGAATTTTATAATGTATTGATTTTGTATTTAGAAGCTCGTCAGCCCTTAATCTTATAATTCTTGTATATTTCTTTATTGACATTAGATATGGGTTTTCAAGTTCAAATTGTAAATTATCTATTATATTATTCATTTAATAGCCAATAAAGAAATATACAAGAATTGTTTAAAATTTATATATGTCTAGTTCATCTCATTCTAGTCATTGTTACCATAACTAATTGTTGAGGTTTTAAAGAGTTTAAAATAATGAGTAGAATACTAATTCATATTAACGTGCGTGATGGGAATTTTTATCCTTTCAATAAGGGTTGATGAGCTTCTAAATAACTCAGATTTACTGTAGTAAAAATCTAATTATACAAAAATGAAATAAACTATAAATGAATAGGGTGATGAAGGGTAGTAAGAAATTGACCTTATTGTGATTCCTATTCTTAAATGGTGATCATATCTAAAATTCTAAAATTGTGATGATGGGTAGTAAGAAATTCACTTTCGTCATCTCATCCAAAATCATTTTCTTTCTTTCTTTCTTTCTTTTTCTTTTTTCTTTTTTTAAGTACTCAAATTAGATTCTAATTTGTTGACCACATCCCCCATTGCAGGGAAAGAAAATGACATTCATGATTGATATTGACATGTTTTCCAGCTAAGAAAGGATATTCAATGTGTTATACTTTCAGGTATACTGTTTTTTTTTTTCCTTTGAAAATTTGGCCCCTAATTTTATATGTATGCTTTGTGCTACTTATTGACATAATTTTTTTGTTACTTCCTTTTTTTGGCCAAATATCCTGGTAATTACTTGGAGCATAATATTCACTAGTTGCATCTTGGTAGGTGATACATGAATCCCCACCTGATCTTCCTGAATTGGCAAGATGTTCTCAACTCACTTATATAATATATTATATTAATATACTAATTAATCATATAATAAATAAACTATATCAATAGTAGTTAATTCCGGTAATTAGTCACTTTAGTTTTGTTGTTGAAATCTTGTGAATAAATTTAAAAAAAATATTGGTGGGAGATCTTTATATTCATATCATCTTCTTTTATTTTTTTAAGACCAAAGATATTCTAAACGAGAGTCAAAATCTAACTCAAAACTTATGATTAAACTAATATAACCCTTATTAGTTAAATCAAGTAATTGATATATATATTAATATTCTTTGATGTGTATATATATATATAGGGTAAGGATATTATTCATAAGTTTTTATATTTCACCTGTGTTAGATGATTTTCTATATTATGTATGTCCAAAAAATTTTTCATTAGTTATAAATAATATAATTTAATATGTTAAGTTTGTATATAATGTAATTTATCGTTAAAACTTGAAACTCCATGCATCTATAAAAAAGCATTTTGAATTGTTGTTGGGAACGTGCAACGTGTGCAAATCAAATCAATATTTTTTATAATATTTAATTTAATATAAAATTTTCTTAATTAAATCGCATGAAAAATCATATCAATTAAAAATAAGAATTAAAATTAATTAATTATATTATTTTTTAAAAAATTATATTTTTTTAAAATTATCTTTATTAAATTTTTTTCTTATTTTTTCCTGAATTAAATAAGAATATTTTTTATAATACATAATAAATACGAAGTACTATAAGAGAGTAAATAATATATATAATTTATAAAACATCATATTATTTATTAATCATGTTTAATACAACTCACCTCAGACAATGCAAATGCTGATACATAAGTCTGTCAAATTTATTTTCCAAAACGATGCGATACAAACTTCTGCGATTCTGCCCCGCCAATCCTCACATTCTCCCACCAGTTTTATTGAACACCCTCAACGGACAAGAAACAGTGTCTCCATTCATATCCATTTTCCCCATCCCCTTCCGGCCTTCCCTAATTCCTTATATATACGCGCGCGCGCGCACACATACATTTCTCTCTCTCTCTCTCTCTTCAATGCAAACTTCAGTTACATATTAATATTCTCCTACAATCCAAGTAAACGTGTATAGGTAGCCTCCCTTCTGCTCACCTACTTGTTCACTTTTCTCCGCAAACCTGTCGGTTTTTCTTCTTCGGGAATTACTCATCAGTCTTATTGCTCTAGCTCCCCCAACCTCCATTTTTACACTCGGTTCCCTACCATACTTTCGTTTTCGTCCTTCTCCTCCACAATGTCATTCTGGGTATCACCGAAACTCGCCTTCTAACTCTTCAAGTCTCGCAAGCACGTTGATGGGTGTGGACTTTTTCTGACTTCTCTGGGACTCTGTTTTGTTCCCGGCTGTACGAATTGAGCTTTCTGATGGCGCTGAAGAGTGTATATGTCGGAGGATGTTTGAAAACTCCGCGATTATGTGTTGCGAATTTTCAGCCTGGAAATTCTGGGCTAATTATGAATTCGAGATATGATCATGAGAAATGCCGGAAATGGGAGGGTTATTGTTTGGGTGTTTTAGCTCAGAGATCTGTGACTCCTATTGAAGACGACAAGAGGCCAACTGTGACTGGGGCCAAGTCTTCTGGGTCCAATGCTGGAGTTCAGGAAAATGAATCCAAGGGGTTTCTAAACCTTCTTCCTAGTGAGTTATATCCGTCTCACATTTCTCAGAATGAAATTTAGCATTTTATGTTTTATTGGAATTTGGAGAATACTATTTTTGTGATCGTTGCAGGTTTCTCTCCGTACATAATTGTGATTCTGTGACCATTGAGTTATATCAGTGTCACAATTCTCAGAATTAGAGTGGGCTTATCAACTAGGGTATCTCTGATTGGTGTTTGAGGAATGATTTTGTGATCGATGCTTTATCTGTTCTGTTTGCACAGAATTTTGTAATGGATAGACCAAAATTCTTTAAGAGGGCAAAGCATATCGTTTTGATCACATTGACATGGTTGCTTAAAATGCCTGAGGCTTTTATTTTTCCTCATACTTTTATGAGAAAGCATACAAGGGATATAATGGCTCATGTTTTTGCCAATAGAGGTGGTCTATCATCAAGAGCTGGTTGTATTTGTGAATGCAAAGCTGAAGGGATTTTATCTGCTCTTACACGTATTCTTAGTTGATATTGTGAAGGTAACTAAGGGAGTAATGATGGAAAAAAGCCCTGCTAACAAAGAAGATATTATGTACTGTGCAAATGTAGCTTAGAGAGAAAGGGGACATAGCAAGTCATATTCTGAACTTAGCATTAGTCAGCATCACCTGATTTTTTTTTCTCTATCTGTCCCCTTCCCCCTTCATGAAAAATGATCATGATCTGACTACTCCTGTTTGTGCATAAATATAAAGAGAAAGAAACATTGAGATGCTTTTGTATGAATAGCTTACTTTAAATCTGCACAGAACATGAACTCTTCTTCATGTTTAATCTAGTGTAATGCATCTATAGTTATTTTGGTAAAGCAAGTCAAATGGTGCACCTGGGTGATACTATCTAGACTCTTGACTTAGTATGATGGCCTGGATGAAGCATGGTTTTCAGTGCCGGTATGCACTACATGCTCTTAACATTATATATCTTAAATTCTAAGTTTCTAACATAGCAACATGTGTTTAGTTGAATGATCCTTGTGCCTGTGAATCTGATAAATTGTAGGTTACTAAGCTAATTATAGTTGGTTCTTCATGTAACGTATGATTTATGATTACATGAACAACTACTTCGTTGTGCTTGTTTCTCAAAATATAATAATTAGGTCTAGCTATCAATTGTTTCAGTTATGGAGTTGTACTCTAATTGTCAAAAGTACACTTCAGACCATGCAACTATGCATGCATGTGTATGTGTGAGCACGTAGACAAACAGAATAGTCAAATCATCATGAAAGCAACCTACATGTCATGCTACTGATAAGATCCTAAAACTTTCTTTTTTATGATTTCTTATGTAATTTTCTTAATTGTAGAGCCATTAAGTGCTGTTGACTTGTCATCTTCTCCTGGTGATGGGTCAAAGGTGCAGGTTGCTTATCAGGTATAAGTATAATTCTTAATAATTTCTTTCTAAATATTTGCATTCATGGCATTATGGCCTTTCTTAATTAGTCAGTTGCCTGATACAGGGCCAACCAGGAGCATATAGTGAGGAGGCAGCTTTTAAAGCTTGTCCAAATTGTGAAACTGTGCCATGTGACGAGTTTGAAGCTGCATTTAGGGTTTCAATACTTGATTCCATACATTTTCTCTCTTTACATTAACCAATAACTGTAATGGTGATACAGTTGTAATCTTTATTGCAGGCAGTTGAATTGTGGATAGTTGATAAAGCTGTTCTACCCATTGAAAATTCTGTTTTTGGAAGCATCCACCGTAATTATGATTTACTTCTTCGCCATAGACTGCACATTGTTGGGGAGGTGCAGTTGCAAGTTGACCACTGCCTCTTAGGATTGCCTGGTGTGAGAAAGGAGGAGCTCAATTATGTCATAAGTCATCCTCAGGTTGGTTTCTCATTCCTAAACCATTCTAAATACTAATTCAATTTGCATCATAAGATGATGCATTATGTTTCATGTTCTGATCACAATGGATAGTGCCCATGAACTCACCCCATGATTTCAGTAAATAGGTTTTCTTAACTGCTCTATTACATCATAATTAAATCTAGTACTAAAAATACTAGTGCAGCTCAACTTGCATATTTGAACTGGATCCACGCTGGCTGCTGCTAGATTTTTAGCACACTGATTGTATCATTTAGATGAATGTACCTATTGACTTGAAATATATCCAGCTATAACTATTTTAATTTTTAAGATAATACTTTTACGTACAGGCTCTTGCTCAATGTGAAGAGATGCTTGATGATTTAGGTGTTACTGGAGTTAGTTCACCTGATACTGCTGGTGCTGCTCAGGTATATTATGAAGATTTTCTTTGGTAAAAAATTAAAAAAATTGATTATATTGTAGAATGGTACCTCCTAAAAGTTAGAAAGTTGTGAACAGAAAGTGTCCTCAAAAGGTGTAAGAGATACTGGAGCTATTGCAAGTTCCCGAGCAGCGAAATTATATGGACTTGAAATTCTTCAGGAAAGAATCCAGGTATGACTTCCATTTCTAGCTTTGAAAAACTGAGCTTCAACAGTATATGACCTTAGCTTATGCTATTTTTCTTTTTACAACATGTTTTCTAAACTTTAATGCATGCACGTGTTAAAGACTTGAGAGCTATTTTCACATCTTTAGTTGGGAGTTGATGCCTTGATTCACATCTTCTAACCTATTGTTTTTCTGCCTAAGCACAGGATTGGAAGATGTTTAGCTATTCTAAACGTTTATGGCAATCTTTTGAATTGAGATTTGGTCATTGTTATCATATCTGGATATGAGTTCTGGATGTATGTGTTTTCAATGCAGCCACTTATAATGTTTCTGATACTTTTGTTTAAGACTGGAAAGTGAGCCTTATATCTCACCTGTGTGGATCACTGCAACTAAAAACATGCCAGTAGTTGCTAGTATGTCAGACTAGAGCTGAGCTGATTCATTGCCTTCTTGTTAGGATAACGAAGAGAATATCACTCGTTTCTTGATCCTTGCAAGGGATCCAATCATTCCGGGAACTGACAGGCTTTATAAGGTATAACAAGTTTAGTTCTTTGTTCTATATTCATTTGAATGTTCTGACAAATTCATGACATTTCTCCCAGACTAGCATTGTTTTCAGTCTTGAAGAAGGTCCTGGAATACTTTTTAAAGCCTTGGCAGTGTTTTCTCTGAGGGACATCAATTTGGCAAAGGTGAGGAATGATGAAGATCTTTATTACATTGTGGAATTTAAAGTACTCATTTATTATGATTTCTTTTTTGGTGTGATTTTAGATAGAGAGTCGTCCGCTGAAACATTGTCCACTAAGGATTGTTGATGACTCTAATGAAGGAAGTTTCAAGTGAGTATGGATTTTTCCCCCATTTGTGAGATCTGCAGTCATAGAACTCAGTATGTAAAGTATTCTAGTTTAGGTGCATATTGACTGGTGTGCATATTTTATCCAGTCAACATAAATGAAGATTAAATGAAAAGATGAGTATTGAGATTGACTAGAGATCTGACTAGCAAGATGTTAGAAGAGAAATAGGAGGGGAGATAGAAGAATTTACAATATTTAGATCATTAGTTAATTAAATAACAAAGTTGTTTTAATCGCTAGTTCATCAATTAAAACATCCCTTCATCATAAAAAGTTTATTTTCAACTCTTTCTTTCATGATACACCAGAAAAAGCTGAGGGACAGGGCTTTGGTGTCACTTCATGACTTGGATCAACTGGTTCTGGTATTGTAAATGGAAGTATTCGTGAAATTATGATTATGACCTAAAAGTTCTGGTGGCAGGTACTTTGACTACCTCTTCTACATTGACTTCGAAGCTTCTATGGCAGAGCCTCGTTCGCAATACGCTTTGGGACATTTGCAGGTCAGTGCATCATATTTGGACTCAAGTTCACTAATTTTGTTCCATGTGGGGTCATAGTTGGCTTTAATTCAATATTCTTTTGATTACTCGTTGTCTACAATTCTAATGGCCTGACTTCTGTGATTATCAATGGAATTGATTTGCTCCATTCATATTCTAATTCGGAATGAGACTATTTAGTTTTTCATTACTCAAGCATGAAGCATTCATTCCAACTTTCAAATACGTAATACGATTTATCATCTTTGGCCAAACTGTTTTATCCTTTTAATAATTTAAAGTGGAGAGAAAATCTATAAAATCATTGTCATCCAATGTTGTGATTTCATTTCCTTTAAAGTTTTCAGTAGAATCACTGACTGACAAATTATGGGAATGGTTATATATTTGAATCCTCTGAAAATACAAGCTTGTGAAGTGCTTCTAAAATAAGAGAGAAATAAAGAGAAAAGAGAGTGGGTGAAAGGAGAAGGTCCAAGTCCTATACACTATTCTACTCCTTGTGTTGTGTCACTCTTTTTTTTACTACAATAGCAATAACAGCTTTATCCACTAAGTGAGATTGACTCATAGATCACACAATGCCATTAAACTCTATAAAAAACCATCTCTTTATATATCTCATTGATTAAGAGATTTCGCTTTATAACCTTGTTAAGTGCCCTTCAAAGATTAGGGGGCAATTTAACTTTAGAGGATCCAAATTAAAACAGTTATAGATTAGTGTTGTTGCTGTTATTTCTGAAATTGTTTCTAAGAAAGAAGCATCATGAAAATCCTGGGTTTGCATATGTGATATACACGGAATCTCATCAATGTCCTCACTATGGTGTTGCAGAAGGCATGATTCTGATAATACTTCCAAAACAAATTATGATATTGGTATCTCATGTAGTTGTTTAACCCTGATTAGGACTCTTTAAATGCAATTATTAACTCAAATTGTTCACGTGGCCATAATTTTTCATTTTCCATTTCAGGAATATGTTCGGTTTCTCCGTGTTCTTGGTTGTTATCCTATTCACCCAAGCAGAAGTTAAATGCCTTGACAGGGAGGCATCTGTCAATTCTATTGCTGTACAGTTTACTGATCCAAGCACAAGCCATTGCTGCTGGAGGTTCATATAAAGAAGAGGGAAGAGGATGAAACATCCTATAAAAGCATTCTTGGCATCTCCTAAGAAGGCATAAAGGAATTTAATGTCATGTAGTTTTAACTGTGTTGTAAATCCCATTCAATACAGGGATTCTCCCTTTTTAGTTACAATGTATGAACTATATGGTACAACCATAGAAGTTTGTCACCTTCAAACCGCAAATTTTCCGGGTTTCTTCCTTACTGGAGTACAGATTTGAAAGATCATGACTTTTGATTCTAGTCTCCTTCATGCCAATGGAATTGTAGTGATCTTTTCAGAGTTGAATAAAACACTCCACTTTCAGCATTCATTTTTTTTTTAACGTCAATGAAATTGAATTCATACTACTAATGATATGTAAGTAACTTCTTTTTTCAGCCAAACTAAATACCAAATCGCATAAGCCTTGATTTATGATTAAAATTAGAAATCATAAATAAGTAATATGGTTTATAGCTTATTTGGGTTATGGTAAGTCACCACCCTAATAATCACTCATGATAAGTGATTACAGGATGAATTTAGCTTATTAATATTTCAGCCCATAAATCACTTATGAGAAACACTAATTTTATACTTGAGGGTTACACTTCTTATTTATTATCTATACACTTGAGTATGTCCATCCGTCATAAGGTATTTTGATGAACCAAACTGAATCTCTCGTAATCCAATTGACCCATACACATACATGTTATAAAAAAACAATACCTTTTTGAGTGTTGGTACAAGATAATTTAAAAATGGGATCACTGTTAAAAACAACCAAGAGTTCGTAAACTCTCAAGTTTGATTTCATTAGAGAGAACCATAAATTTCATCATACACCAAGGGGGAAATCGCTCATAACATCACTTTAGGTTGAGATTAATTTAATATTTTATGTTTATAAAAATAAATACATATAATTAAGGGGGAAAAAAAAGATGAATACTGTCCAGATGAAATATACGCGCGCGCGCGCGTAGCGGTGAGGTTGTGGTCCTGGCGTGTGGTGGGGTATGATTATGAAAACGATAAAAGAGGTGCCTCGTCCACAACCACATATGGAAGAGTACTATTCCCTCCTGTTCCTATTATAGGGTGTTATTTAGAAAACTTATCTGATCTAAAATATAAGATGTTAAGTAATAAATTTAATTTTAATCTCAATTTTACCCCTATTAAATGCTTTCATTATAAGTCTCAATTAACTTCTCTCTCCTCCTATTTAATTTATTTTTATTCTCTCCTTAAGGATTAAATGGGAATATCACAAATTTTTTTCATTAATTTTAGACTGTAACTAACTTTTCTTAATCCACATACGGTAATTAAAAATATCCTATAATAGGAACCGAAGGGAGTACATAGAACAGGTTGGTCCCATGCACTTGCAGTTGGATCAAATTCTCAGGCAAGTACAATAAACGTGCTCTTATTCTAAGCTTGTTTCTTTCCAGTAATAAATTATCTGACAACAACAACTGGGGTTGACAGTTATTACCAAAAGAAAGTAGAAAGTCTTTTGCCAAAGAAAGTTCATTATTTCTGATCAGTGGGCTGTTTTGTGCTGCAGAGCAAAAGGTACAAACAGCCTCAACTTATACCTATATCCACCAGAAAAGTATTGGGCTACATCTACTTGAATCGATCCACATTCAACCCAAGAAACCAAACTCTTGGTTAGCTCAAGACACTACTAAATCAGGTTACCGAAAAAATAAAACTACCATATCAGAGTAATCTTTTTTTTTAATGACGATATCAGCTCAGCGTGATATTTTGTGCAAGTCATCCTTACTCAAAGGCTATGCTAATCTTTTAAAAACAAAGAATTTGTTTTGGGGTTCAGGACCTAGAGTTTAGAAAGCCACAGTTTTTTTTATTAATAAATAGTATAACTCATCTAAAATTTCATGCAATACAATACTAATCTTTAGTTGACATATGTTTACTAATGGCACGATGGAATTAATATGCACTCAAAATCCACCAAAGTGGTCGTAAGTATTAAGGCCCGAATGATAACTAAGGCACTGTCTTATGTGCATTTTTTAAGTTTAAAAGAAGGAATTTTCAAATTATTTAAAAAAGTGATTTATTATTTAAAAATTTTATGAAATTTGCATTTAGTTACAATTATAAAAGGCTTAAACAAATAAAAAAGTACTTTTTATTTTCTGATTATTTTTAAAAGGTTAAGAAAAACATCCGAAAATTTCCTAAGTTTTTATTTAAAAAAAAGGTGACTTCTTCAATTAAAAAAAAAATTAAAACAAACGCCCCTTAAAGATGTGCTGGCCTACGAGCAGTCTTAGTGACTTCATTTCAACTTGGTTCCCGCTAATAATGGAGAAATGAGACCTATTATGTACTCGACTTTACTCTCAAAACTCGCTCACTGTTGAACAGGTCTTGAAGAGAAGTATATGAAGCTTTAATATACAGACAAGAGATAAAAAGAAGAAATGAGTAATATATATATATATATATATAAAGTTTATACTTTATACATACTCCATGTATCATTTTTTCTTTATTTTAGCGATAATTCACAAACTTTCCATTTTAGAATATCTAAATTACAAAAGGAATCCAAATTGCATTCAGCAACAGGAATCTGAAGTCCAAAAGGCCTGTTCGGTTATATTAGTTCCCCACTTGTATTTTCACTGACAAGAAGTCACATAAATTTACAGGGTTTGAGTGCACGTTAAAAAATCATATAATTAAAAGTTTATCAATTTTACACGATCAAACTCCCCTGTTTTCTGATGGCGAATTTTCCGGCTCAGTCTATCGGAAAGCTTATCTCCCTAGTTGGATACAATATTTTATTCTCATCCATGGAAATTTAATTTGAAAAACCTGGTTAATCAAATATATAATAAAAAGGAGGGCACATTGTGCAACTCCATTTTCTTGGAGCGTGCACCCTTCTCTCTCGTGTTTTTTATTTTCTTTTCGATTTAAGTAAGTCACATGTTTTCCTTCATTCATTTATTTTTTTATAGGTCTTTTCCCAACTTTTTTAAATTAACCTCACATTCTTTTATTTTTTTTTCAAATTCAATCTTTTTTAATTTTAAAAATTTTAATCATTTTTCAGTAACTAATTAGTTTTAACTTTATTTTTATTTATATTAATTTTAATTAATATTATTTGATATTATAAAAAAGGAAATTAATGATAAAATTCTTCTTGAATTTAATATATTTTAGAACAAAAAAAATCCCCACATCCCCACACATCTGGGTCCCTGGCGTGAGATCAGGAGTAAAATCTAATTTTACAGAACATAAATATTTTCATAATAGTAAAAATAGAAAGACTAAAAGAAATGAGAAGAGAATGAAGATTATAAATTGTTTCCCAAAACCAGAGAGTTGTAGTTTACCGTTCTATTATAATCAAATGTCAACATCTTCCGATTGAGTTGCATGCGGCGAAGAATGGAGTTCTTCGCGTTTTAAGTATCCAAACTTGGAATTGCAGGCTGATTGATTATAGATCCAAAAAAAAAAAAGGCTGCTCAAGAAATGAGTGCATTCTGAAATACGATGCCTCATGAGACAACCACTTAGACCCTTCAATAGATAGACTGATCAGATCAAGCAAATACACGGACGGAAGCATCAACCCTCTTTCAACGCAACTACATTACCACATCACACCACAAGCACACGGTAGAGAAATAGACAGACCCGCTACTGATCATAGACAAGTTTATTTTATTACAAAAGCACTTCACTCTTCACTTCAATTCCTTCAGGAAATCTTCATTGTCAACCAGCACCTACAAATTCATACCAAAAAATTAAATATTATGCTTACACAAGATGGTGCATTCTCAAGGTTAGTACAGTTCAACACACACATTTTGGCAGCAATCATGGTATCATTCATCAATGAAGAGAAGAAAAAAGGGGTTTACTCTAACAGAAAGGGAACGAAGCAGAGAGAGATGAGGAAGGATGCATAGTTTTTATGTAAATAAATATGGAATTCCACAATAACGGGAGTTATGAGTTCTGCTACATTGGGCCATTAAAAGGTAATCTATGATTTTCTACCTTCTGATAAATTGGGTTAAACTAGACACCCCCCCCCCCCAAAAAAAAAAAAACCCATCAAATCACACCATTGGCAGCCCCTACTGCAAATAGACATGCATGCAATATAACAAAATAATCCACCTATCTTTGAGGAAACTACTCCCATGAGCAAACAAATGGCAAATTAAAGTCATCCATACTCTACGAAAAAAAATTAGAACTTACAGTTTTCCAACCATCTGGATCCAGGAAAGAAACGATTTTTGTGTTCAGGCCAGGAACTGGCCCTGCTTGCCGAGCAATCTTCCCTCCTAACTCTTGTATGACATGGTTGACTACCTCAGCGCTCTTGTAGACATCATCAGTGCCAATAGCAACCTGAAAGAGATGCCACAATTTTTATCAGAACGGTGGACAGAGATGTGCAAATAAACCAATTTAGGCATGCAAATGGCGATATTAGTCTATTAAGCATCAACTGACCTGAGCATATGCATTTCCCTTAGTGTATTCAGTGACACCATAGTTATATGTCAACTCCAAGACGGTTGTCTCATGCTCCTCTGCATACCCAAGCATAGCTACTGTGTACTGCAAACAACATAATACAGGAAAATTGAGCAGTTAAAGGCTAAAGAACGTAGACTGCTTTTAAGGTCAATTTAAGAAGAAAGTTCACCTTGTATTCGGATCTATCAACCTTCTTCACCACCTTCATACCCAAAGCCTGCAGAGATATTGTACCATAAGAATATCATATCACTGTAAAATTAGATCATTTGATTTGGATCATAATACAAGTGCAGCTTGGATGCACTAAAGTGCACATGACAAGCAAAAGCTGGCAATTCCTCAACCAGGTTCTCAAGTAGATATGAAATATAAGGTGAATTTTTTATCTCTTATGCATTTCAGTAAACTAACAATAAATAAACCACAAAAATGCAGTTGGCTGATCATCTAGCTTTGAAACCCATGGCTGGAAGAGACATCCCAATCATCAGTCCAAAGATAGGACCTTACATTCCCAACCCATCATAGAGGCCCCACTTCCACCACTGCCTTTCCACAAAGTAGAAATGAAAAATATCGGTACCAAAAAAAAAAAAAGATCCCAGACACGAATTACAGAAATCAAACTACAGAAACGAAAGCATGTACTTTTTGGCTAACGAAAAAGATTTACCATTTGAATGTGAAATTAAAAATACTCTTCCATGCACTGTTGCATCATACAGGCCTACAATTGCTTTGCTTTTTACCAAGATAATCAGGACATTACAGCAGGTGGACATTCTCTGTGTGGAACTTAGTGAGGATTTACAAAGCAACATCTTCAAGTATAAAAATGCTTACAGAAGCAAAAATTATTTAAAATTCATCAAATTAAAGTTTGCAAACACCAAATGTGTCATGTATGTACACCTGCACTATAAGCAGAACCACTAAAGCAATTTCAATTGCAATTAAATTGAAGTACATCAAACTGCAGAAAAAAATTAAACACAGACTGCTACCTTTTCATAGAACTTAATTGAGCGCTCTAAATCACCAACACGAAGCATTACTTGACACAGTGGCTCTGGGGTTGACTCTCTTTGGATGAGTTCAAAAGTGTAACCATCAGGATCCTTCACAAAAGCAATGACAGTGGTCCCACCCTTAACTGGACCAGGCTCCCTAGTGATGTTTCCACCTTTAGCACGGATGTCTTCAACCATTTTGTAAACCTAGAAGTTCATATTTTCAGTTAATTTTCAACACAGACAAATTGATGCTTGAGCTTTTATGAAGGTAGTGTCTAGTGTCAGGCTTACATCTGATGTTGCAATTGCAAAATGTCCAAAACCAGTTCCAATATCATATGAGGACACCCCATAATCTGACAACAAAGTTATAATTAAATAGTTAGAATAACCAAAAAAAAAAATTCATTGGTGTGCCAAAGAATTATTACATGTGCAATTCAATCAAAGGCAGCCCATAAAATAAGGGATTGACAAGTTAAAAAAACAATAAAATAAGCTATATATAATGAACAAAACTCAAGTGCGGAACTTATATGTTTCCCTTGAAGTTCTCATGTGAATATTTTCTACAACTCCACATCACGCAATTGCCTTTTTCCAAAAAAAAACATGTTCTTCACATCACGATAGCTAACACCTAATGAACTTCATCCAAGTTTTGTCCCTTTATGATCAGAGAATTAGAAGAAATGCATGCATCAAAACAAACGCAATAAGAAAAGGGCTGGGCAACGTACTATATGTTAGCTCCACAACAAACTGGTTTTCTTCAGGGCCAAATCCAAGAAAAGCATTGGAGTACTTTTCCTCCGGAACATCTCTTTTCCTCAAAAGCTTCATTCCAAAACACTCAGTATAAAACCTAAAAGAAGTGAAGAAAAGTTTGAGCATCTAACGGCACATATTTTAGTGACAAAAATCAATGTCAAGAAAACCTACTTGATGGTTCGATCAAGATCACCAACACGGTACACAGCATGAAGAAAGCGGCGCTTATCTTTCTTTGGCCATTCCAACAATTCTGGACTAGGTGCAACTGGTGTAGTCTCAGCCATATTGTTAGACCTGTGATACAAACCAGAAGAGGCATTCGACATGATGAGAAAATTACTAAATTGGTGACCAGAAAAAGCACCATAGTCAACAAAACTGACCCAACATCTTTTAGAATAAAGTTAACTCAAAACTTTCAGAACATAGACTGGGGCCTTGACTTTTTAATGTTTTCAGCTTCAATACATGGTTTGGAATGAACGAAAATAAACAGGGGAGAAGATAATCATGGATATTCTTCCTACTTTCATGTCCATGTCATCTCAAACATAATGAATTCCAAGCCAGATTAAGTAAAAAAAAAAAAAGATAAATTAATTGGATCTATAATTTAGATGCATCACTGATAGTCAATCAGAATTAAAAAAACAAAAATCAACAAACTCATTATTTGATCCCTAAATTACTAGGCTGTTTAGCCTTACTGCTTTAGTGCCCGATCATTTAGTGAGTGAACGAGTTACTCTCTCAGTTGGATATATTTTAAAGAAAAAAAAAACGATATTATCCCAGCGAAATAAGATAAATAATAATCATTGTGATCAACTAGTTCCTCTAAGGTTCGGCAAATGCGCTCTAACAAGATATCTTGACGCAAAATCGTCAAATGTCGAGCCTAAAGCTTTCCCAACAATGAATAGCAATAAGTATAAAATCAAAATCCTAATACCCAGATTGCAATCCACTAACGAAACCTCAAATACCTAACCAACAGTCAACGACGACAGTGCACAAAATCAAACCACACCAAACGAAAACGAACTCGCACTGAGAAATCAAAATTATCATTATCATCTCAGCTCACAAACAAATCATAGTAAAAATTTGACGGTAACAAGATCGGTAAATGTGGGTGCCGGACAATAATTTACACACAATAGAGAGAACTGAGATGAGAAGACAAACCCGTGAGAGTGACGAAAATAGAGTGAGACAGGGGTAACGACCTAGAAGGATCGGGGTTGAGAGTCACCGATACTAATGTTTCCCCTATCCCCCAAGCGAGTTATTGCAAGCGTACGGGACTGCCACGTCATTGTTCTCCTGGCAACCGACGATTGGTCAGTTTCAAAATCAAAAACTATAATGAACATAGACACGATTTTGTATCTCGTGAAAGATGGTCATATGATTAATGTTAATGGATTCTGTGCTGTCAAATTAGCATTGCCTTTTGGGGGTTAAGGGCACGTTTGTCTTGTCCGCAAGTCAAAAACGATGAAAGAGGTATTAAAGGCCCCAAACAGGACCTGATGTTTATTACATGGCCGCATGTTATGTAGCCACGTCACTCCGTGAGCCGTTCATCTTTATTTTTCAAAATACTTTTTAAATTTTAAATGGGAAATTCTAAATACTGCTTTGATGCAATATACAGAATTTTTTATCCTGATATTAAATATAAAATTTTTTTATAATATATAAGGTAATATTTATTATATATTTTTAAAAAAATATTTCTATTTAATGTATTTAAAAAAAAAAATTAAATAAAAAAAATTCTAAAAAAAAATTAAAATTTTAAAAAAAATTAAAATAATTAATTAATATTAATTTTAATTTTAATTATTAATCGGTATGATTCGCTTTAAAAAAAACTCTTGTATTAAGTAAACAGAGTATTAACTTAACGTAAACAAATGCTTTCATGTCTCGTTTAGTGTAATTAAATCACACTTGAGCGCTCAGTACACATGTAAAATTAATCATATCAAATGACGACACTATCACAGAGCGAAGCACTCAGGCTTTTGCCACAACTTGTGATAGTACACGTGTAAAATTAAAAAGCTGAAAGATTCTAGTAATAAAAAAAAAGAAAAGAAAGCAAAGGACTAGCTTTTCGAAAAAGCTGTGGCTTATTGGAATCTCATGAATATTATTTGATTTTTTTAACAAAGCTGTCCTCAAAGTATCTGGTGGTCCAATTTTTCTTTATTAATTTTATGATTTTATGATTACGGACATGATCCATGCTAGTAAAATAATCCCCCGCTCATCTTATATGTGATTTTAAAATTTGATAAATTAATAAAATTATTAAATAGCATAAATTATAATAAAATTTAATAAGTTTTACCATAATATTATTAAATTAAATGTTAAAAGAAACTTACACTCTACGTGTTATTATTTTAATAAATGATAAAATTGTAAAAAAAATAATTAATATTTATTGATAAAAAATTAATATTTTATTATTAATGTAAAAAAATAGATAAATTAAAAAATTTAAAAAAATTTTAAATATCAAATAAAATGGGAGAGATAATAAAAATTAAGATCTTAATTAATATGATTTGAAAGGTTTATTATTATTTTTTTAAAAAAAAAAGGTTTCTTATGTTTTTGTTATTATTATTCAATTTTATTTTTTAAAATTTAGGTTGCAAAAGATATTTTCATTTGTAAAATTATTTTTATTCCATTTTTTATTATTATCACTCTACGTAAAATGAGTTTTAAATTATATATGATTTTCCGAATTTTATTGAAATTATATTAATATCTTCTTTGTTTTTAATACCAGTCCAATCTTTTTCTATATTTTGCTAAAATTACAAAAAAATTATTAAAATAAGGAGATAATTACATAAACTTTCTTTTAATTAATTTAAATTTTTCTTACAAAACTTTTAATGTTTTATCTATTTTCAAAATATGCGTAAGCATACAAAGAAAATAGAAGAAATGTTTTTCGTTGATTTTACAATGAAATGGAAGTTCTTTCAGCATCAAAAAAGGAAACTAGAAGAAATGTTTATGTAATTTTAGCACAATTTTGAAACTTTTATGTAATTTGCTCTCTGAAATTTTAATAAAATTTGTGATGTAATTTATCTTTATTTTCAGAAAAGATTGGCATAAATTTAAAAATGGGAGAGAAATTTGTACAATTTTAATAAAATTAACAAGAAATCTATTTAATTTAGGTTGTGTTTAGTATGGCAAAAAGATTTTTAATTGAATATGAAAGTAAAATAAATAAAATTAAATATTAAATATAAATATAAAAAATTAATGTTCGATTGAGTAAGACCAAAAGAAACCTATCAATGGACACCTATTCAAGTGGTAAAGAGTTTGACCAACATTTCTCAAGATCGAGGTTTAGATTTATGAGGAGTATAATAGCGTTAAAAAAATTAAGGTCTCAAAGAAGTATTTTCATTGGCGCCTATGAGCCACCATGAGATCCTACACAATGGAGTCCAGATTAGTCTAAAATAAGCAATAAAACCAGGACACTTCAGAATACCGAGTGATAAAGTATAAAAAAGAAAACAAAAGAAACCTCTAATAATGCATGTAAGAAAGAACACCTCTAATGATAATTCCACCTTTCATTTCATGTTTAAGGATAAATATTAAAGGTGAAAATATACATTTGATCCTTAAACTTTGAAGCATATTTCATTTTAGTCATTTAATTTGTAAAAGTTTTATTATAATCTTTTAACTTTAAAGATACAGTAAAAAAACTTTCTAAATTTAACACCGTTAAATAAATTAACAAAAAATTTACTTAAATACATCTAATCATTGTTATTATACATCAGTTAATATAAGAATTATCATTATCATTTTCTAGGCTCAAAATAAATAATTAGTACCTTAGAAAAATAAAAAAGTTAAAAAAATATGTTAATTTAAGGCATTAAAAATTATAACCTTAGAATAAATTATTTTTAAAATATTATGGTAAAATATTTAAAATTATTTTATTAAAATGAATAATTTTTATTTATTTTGGATAAGTTGACAAGTTGAAAATTTTAACTTGAGAATGTAAAGTATAAAAAATAAATAATTTTTTATAATAAAAATATTTTAATGTCTTAAAATAAATATTTAAAACCTTAAACTAAAACTTTCAATTTTAAGGTTATAATCTTTAACTTGTTCCATTAACATATTTTTAAATTAGTAAATATTTAAGTCTTAAAATTATTTTTGTTACAATTTTTATATTAATTAATACATAATAATATTAATAATGTAACTTTTAAATAGATAAATTATTTTTTTCTATTAGTTTATTTAACGGTGTTGAGAATTAGAAAGTATATAAAAAAAGCCCCTATTTAATATATTCAAAGAGAAAGAGAGAGATTAAATAAGGATAATTTTAGAAAAATGTTGGGATTTTTGGAGAAATTGAGATAGTTAATTAATTTTAATTCCAATTCTTAATCCGCGTGATTCGGTTAAAATGGTTTTATATAAAGGATTAGAGGTAGTATTAATTAATACATAACAATATCAATGATATGACTTTTAAATAGATAAATTATTTTTTTCTATTAGTTTATTTAATGGTGTTGAGAATTAGGATGTCTTTAATTATATGTTAATAGTTAAAGGATTAATATGGAACATAATAAAATTAAAAGACTAAAATAAAACTTATCTCAAAATTAAAGGATAAAAAGTAAACTTTAGCCAATATTAAATATCCTCTTCAGGTCGAAAAAAATAAAGGACAAATATCCTCTGGTTGTGGGCCTATTATGTAGAGGCCTGAATAATCACACAAATGAGCCCATAACATATTTTATCCGTTCGGCCAACCCTAACCTGTTTTGATCCCAAATATTTCGTAGGATAATTGCCCATTGAGAAACCAGTCACTTGTACATTTTATTTTGTAAATAAGTTTACTGCATGAATCTCAGAAGAAACCTTGTTTGTAATTCCTTATAATATCACTTAGGGAAAAAAATAAAATTATCATGCTTTAAAGCCTTTTCTTTTAAATTTCAAATTCCACTTTCTTTTAAACAATTCTTAATCTTTCGTTCATGGTAAACAAGCAAAAAATTAGACTCCAAATTATTTGGTTAATATATATATGTAATTTTAAAATCTCCTAAAAGTGGCCTACTATATTCACAATAGTGTTCTAGAAATAATTATGAATATTCATAGAAACAAATATTAAAAAAAAATCATTAACGATGAAAGCATTGTGGTAGGTTCTAAAGAGTTGACATATTTATTTAACTAAATATGTTTCTCTATGTATATTATATTCCTACAAAACTTGACAAATAAAATGCACTATTTATTAGTTGTAAATAAAATGCACTGTTTATTCAAAAGCTGAAAACTTACTCTGTTGGATGTGTGGAAATTACCGAATTAAATTCTATTTTTTTCAATAAAATATTTTTCTTATATATAGTTAAATATTAAATTCTGGATAATATACTTAAAAGATATAATTATTTACTAATTGAGCTGGATCTTTTTAGTGTAAATATTTTTTACACATCACGTGTAAATATTTTTAATGTCTTATAAATCTTAGATTTTATATTGATTAGTAAAAAAAAAATATTAAAAGATTTATGGTAAATACAAAATAAAATATTAAAATAGCACCTTTACCAAGTGGGCGGCGATTTTTATTGGATCAGTTGTAAAGTTGTAAGCACTTATGTCACCTCTAAGGCTTAAATAGAAATATTTTATTACTCCCTTCAGGTTTATTTATAAGGAACATTTTAAAAATTTTTTTTTTATTCTTTTTATAAGAGATTTTGTATATTTTATAAGATTTATTCTATTTTACCCTTATTATTTATTTATTCTCATAAATTATTATTAGATTTTTTAGATAAAAAAATATTTTCAATTGGTCAAATAATATTTAATGTGAATTATATTATTATATTAAATAGGGATAAAAAAAATATTTAATTTTTTTTTAATTTTAAAAAAATAACTATTTTTTCTTAAAATACATAATATAGTTGGAAGTGGATTGGAGGAAGTATATTTTATTACATGCAATATTTTGTGTGGTTTATATAATGGTACAGATTGCAATTTGATATTTTGGATAGCGACAGGAAGTGGCCGTTGCTTTATATGATTGGTTAAGCTGCTGATCTTGTGTGGTCCCCCCGCCATTTTGGGTTTTTAACCCCATTATATTAAACAAAACAAAACGATTTCTCAACATACTGCAAGTTTGAAATGATATACCGTTTTGTTACAAATTATATAATCTCAGAAACTGATGCTTTGTAATTATAACAGATCTCGCTTTTTTTAAACTGATATATTAGTTTTTTTTTTTAAAAAAAAGTGAATTGGTATAAATTTAGGGTCCCGGTATCAAAATAAGAACGCAACTTGGGCTGGGATTCTCAACAATAAATGAAGAGCCACGGAATATTCACGTTCCCTATGTGGCAGAGCTCCTAAATACCATAACCAAAATTGTGAGCATGCTTTTCAGTCACCGGCGCGAGTTTAAGACAAGCAATGGACTTGACAATTTAAAAAAAAAAATTGAGGATTTAGAATCTCCGTCCTATTCAGTATTCACATTAAAAAAAAGAAATAGGGACAAGTTTGCTACATTTTTCTTTTTATTTATTATTTTAAAATTTTAATACAATATTAATTATTATTTTTTTCATTTATATTCTTATTCATTTTAAAATTAAAAGATAATATTAATTATTTTTTTTACCTATTTATTTTTGTGATAACATATTACTAAATTTGAAAGAAACTCTAACATATTAATTGTGTTACTTAATTTTTATGATAAAATCTTAAATAAGATATAAAGAGAAATAAAGATAATATAATCTTGTTTAGTATTACATGTATTTGTATAGTTTGATAGTTATATATTGTTAAGTGATTTTTTTAATTTATTCATTCTATAATATTAATAATCGAAGTGAGTAAACAAAATAGCGTTACCTAGAAAATTGAGAGAAGAAAATCTGTTTAGTAAATCATTTTATATATAATTTGATTTAAGTTGTTTAGATTTTGTTTATTTAGATTTCAGTTGAAAGTGTTTAAATATTTTATTTCATATGATTAGATCAGAGGGTGGATTTGCCATAGGATTTGTTAGAAAGTGATTAAGATATAACATAAGAAGTTACTCTTTTCGATTCAAAATATAAATCATATTTCAAACGTTTACTTTGATTCAAATTATAAATTTCATTTAGTAATTTTTAAAGCATTAAATGTTCTTTTTCTACTTTGCTTTTATCTGTAATTAAATGTGTATAACATAACAAACTTTAAATGTAACATATTAAATAGGGATACTATTAAAAATAATGTATTTATTGAAAGATTTAATGAACAAAACTATCTTTCTTAATTTTTATATAATTGGTCAAATAGGACTTATATTTTGAACTGGTAGAAATATTATGCATAAGGTGAATAATTTTTTATTACAAAGAAAAATTTATTTTTAATTGTTGTAGCCAATTTTAGTCTTAATTACTTCCTATTAATTACTATTTGTTAGTTTATTATCAATTAATATAGTTAATCACTTCATCCATTTCAAAATATTTGTCATTTTGAAATTATGCACATAGATTAAAAAATCTAATAATAATATAAAAACTAACAAAGTTTAATTATTTTTTTCTATTATATCCTTATTAATTATTTTAAAATGGAGAGAATATTAATTAATAAAATTTTTTTCTCAATTAATATAGTCATTGCAATCCTAAATATATGGCATTTTATTTAATTTTAAATATAAGATCATTTTCAAAATATGATATAGTACTCCCTCTAATCCTTAATATAAAACCCTTTTAACCTAATTACGCGGATTAAGAATTGAAATTAAAACTAATTAACTATCTCAATTTTTCCGAAAATTCAAACATTTTTTCAAAATTATCCTTATTTAATCTCTCTCTCTTTCTCTTTGGATATATTAAATAGGAGCATTTTTCTAGAAATGTATAATAAATACTATCTCATATATTATAAAGAATCTTATATTTAGGACCAGGCAAAAAATTTTATATATAGGACCGGATGGAGTATTTATTACACATTTAAAAAAAATGTCCCTATTTAATTAGTTCAAAAGAGATAAGGGTAGTTTTGAAAAAATGTTTTGATTTTTTTAAAAAATCAATATAATTAATTAACTTTAACTGATATCCTTAATTTACATGATTCAGTTAAAAGAGTTTTATATTAAGAATTGGAGAAATAAATTAATTACACAATTATCTATTTTCAATCATTACTTAATTATTATATATATTACTCAATCATTATTAATCATTATATAATTATTGCAATAATTCATTTTTAAAATTTTTACCAATCAAAAGTGGGTCAACATATGATAACATAATACATATATCGATTTAAACAAAACCGATTTTTACTATTTTTATTTTTAAGGAAAAGTAATACAAATCGGTTCTCACCAAATCAAGATCACTTATGGCATTATGGGAAATTCCTTCAAGATTGTAGTATATGGGTAAAAAAAATTTTTGGTTGTTGTATTGTGGTGAATTTTCCCCCATTTTGCTTAGATTCTTAATCACCTTTCCCCTATCTGACCCTCAATAATCTAATCTAATCTAATATTTCCAACTTTTTCTAGGTTTAAGTGTTTAATACACAGATTAGAAAATATTTTTGTTTCATAATATTTTATTATTATAAATTTTTATATGAAGCATAATTGATTCTATTGAATTGTTCAATACGTTAAATCGAACTTGATTTCAATATCTTAATCAAGAGTTCGAATTGAACTGTTCCATACATTAGAGTGTAATGGATAATTTATTGATTGACGAGGAAAATCATGACTTAAGACTTTTTTTTTTTTTAAACATACACTAATTAATAATTATAGCTTTCATTGACCATAATGGGAATACTGCATGATTTGATTGGATAAGTGGAATGGATTGGGAATTGTTTGGATTGCATAGAGCTTATTACTTTACGTGGTGGAGAGCAAATTATGTTTCACTATAAAGGAGCAACAGTCTACGTTCCATGTTTCAGGAGATTCTCCCTCCACCCAATTTCCCACCATAATAAATAAATATAAATAAATGACGTAATTGATGATGCCACTTTCTAATTTACAGAAACAGCGCGTTTAATGGCATCCTCAGATTGAATTCTTGGTTGTTTTGCAATTTGACCCCTTTGCATTTGCAGCCTTAAAATTCAAGTACTCACAATCACACGGATTATTACTCCTTAGTGTCCATTACAACCAAAAATAAACAAAAAAACCGACAAAAAAATTGATGCATTCTAGGAATCTTCTGGAATCAAAATAAGATACTCTATCGCAGCCTCTTTCTTCACCCTCTATCCAATAAATTTTGCACCGTCCGTTACGACAATGGTTTATAAAAGCCAAAGCAATACGACAAATAAAAAGACAGAAGTAGAATGAATGGGAATGGGAGCCTTTGAATATATTCAAGGGCCAGAAATTAATGCAAAGTCAAATATAATCGTATATTTTTTCCCGGATATTTATATAATTTTTTAAAACTAGTAGTTAATTCAAATTGCACAAATGAAAGGGGAATCACAAATACAGACCGAGGAATTACTTATAAAAAAAAGACTTTTAATTAATAAAAATGGTAAAAATTATAAGACTAAGTAGTGAAATTGAAAAAATAACTAGTAAAAGATTCTGTTTTATAATAAATTTATTATTTTTTATCTTAAAAATGTGATTTCCCAAATAAAATGTTACATAGAATCGAGAGGATATCTGTATGTTTTTTATGTATGAAAAAAGACCAATGAAAATATTTCATTCCTCCGAAAGAAGCGAGTCACAAGTTTCCATAATGGTAAGTGGCCCAAAAAAAAAAGTTTACATAATGGTACTGTGGAGGTGGTGATGGACTATAGCAACGTACCCATAATATAAAAGGTAAAAGATAAAATCACACCAATTAGAAAAATAATAAATTTATCTAAAATATAAAATAATTTTAAAAATATCCTTATTTAATATTAATAATTTTTAAATTATATAATTAATACAAATGAATTGTACTACTAATTTTTAGAAAAAAAAATATCATCTTAATTAGAAATATTTTTTAAAAAATTTATTAAATACACCAGATAAATTTTATGTATTCCTTATATTTTAAAACATAAAAACTTTCAATTATCCTTCATATTAGAAAAAGGAGGGACTAAATTTGAGTCTCCAAAAAAATTTATTATACACCATGTGCGCTAAAATATAAAAAACTTTGTGAAGGCTTTTTATATGCCAAAAAATAATACTATAAGTAAGTTCTTAGAACTTTTATATTACTAAATGTATGTTTGTTAAAATACCTTTTATTAAATAAAATGAGAGAAATTTGGAATTCCCAAGAAAAAAGTGAACAATTAATTAAGAATGAATTTGGGAGTATTTTGCTACAAATTTAAATTTAGTCATTTTAATTAATTTTAACTAGTTTTATTGATAAGTGTAAGGAAGGCACTTGTGTTTTATATTTGAGTTTGGAAAGATTACTCTCTCCATTCTATTTTATTTGTATTTTAAGGTTCTGGTATAAAAATTAAGAAAGATAATAAATGACCTAATGAATAATGTAATTTTAATAAATTGTTCTTAATTCTTATACTTATTTACTACTTCTACTATTAATTTCTTGAAATAATGTAATATTGAATATTTAAGGATGTAAGTGAAAAATAATTAATTTTTCATTAATTATTTAAAATAATAAATAAAATAAGACATTTAAAATTCTTGACACATAAAATGGGACTCACTGAGTGTAGTATAATACAATTTATTATAATATAATAATGAAAATATTGAAAATAGGAATGGCAATCGAGGCAACAACAATGGGTTGGATGTGAATCGGTAATAAATGAGTTCAGAAATTATACTTTAAATTTATTCAATTTTGGTCTAAATAAATAGTTCAAAATAGAAAAAATAAATTTGTACACCAGCTCCAAGACACAGGACTAGTATGATAAAAAAATACCACGAAATATGAATGCATTATTATCTCAGTTTTCATCTTAATTAATATTAAAAATTGAAAAAAAAAATCAGTGTATTCTGGTAAAAAGAAAAAAATCATTGTATACCAACTCCGGGACACTGGACTAGCACAGAAAAACAAAATTACCACGAAACATAAATGCATTATCTCAAATTAGAGATTTGTTTTTAAATTTTTTGAAAGGAAAAAACCTGGAAGAATCCTCGGTGAGGTCGGCGAGTGGCTTCTTCATCTTGTGTTTAAACAGAACCACGTACGTAAGCCATGAGCCACGGGTCTCTTATGGTACAATTATCACTCGCCACGTAAGCGTCTCCCCCTCCCCAAATCACGTCCAGGTTCATTAACCTGAAAGGCCGCCACGCTCATCTCCGCTTCTATATAGTTCGCGTTCCCTGTTTTTCTGGGTCAAGAATCTATCTTACCGCAAGAGATCAAGCACACGAATACCCAAGTTTTGAAGCTACAATGGCGCTTACTGTTTCCTCTTCTTCTTCAACTTCGATTTCAAGCTCTGGTTTTTCTCGTTTGGTTTCTTCAGCTGAGCCTAAAGGTAAGTTGTATGACCTTCTCGATTGTTTGGCAGCTGAGAAAATATTCGGGATTGCTTAAATATTATGATTCAAATTTGATTAATGTGTTCGGTTAGTGTTGAGGGTTTTGAATTTCATTGTGTATTTTTAATTTCAGCTCCGCAAATTGGTTTATTTCGGGTTTCGGAGAAATCCCATGTTTCGTCCCGACCTGTCAGTTTGTCTCAGAGACGGTGCTTGGTGAATCCCGTAAACGCTGGACCTCCACGGAACGATTCAGTTGTTCCTTTCGCAGCAACCATTGCTGCTCCTGGTATGCGTAATTTTTTGAATTCATCCTCATTGCTTTCCGAGTTTGTCGTTTCATTCCCATTATTTGAAGCGAATTCGAACGTGATTCTGATGCTCTATGGGTGATTCTTCTTAATCTGCAGAGGTTGTCGAGAAAGAGGAGGAAGACTACGAGAAATTGGCAAGAGACCTTGATAATGCTTCCCCTCTTGAAATAATAGATAAAGCCCTGGAGAAATTCGGTGACGACATAGCTATTGCCTTCAGGTAGGCATTATAAATCATCATGTAGTTATTATAGCATTCCAGCCCAGAAAAAAAAATTGAAAGAAGCTATTAGCATATGAATGATTTTCCCTTTTGAACTAAGCCCTCTCCAGCGGTAGAAATACAAATTTGCCTTTTCGTAAAGATTGCCCTTCTTTATTAAGAATCATGTTACTGCTACTTTTGTTAAGAGGAGCTTCATCGTGCAACTCAAGTTCTGGTTGCCGAGTTTTGTTCCTAAACAAATGTGCGAATTGTCTCAAAGCATTGTTTTGTTAAATGCCTTTGTGTTTCAAAGGATCATTTCAATTCAAAAGGTTAAACGATTAGGAGAAGGCACATGATTACATTCAACCCAAAAACTCCTTCAAACTCATTACAGGCTCATCTTTTGTGATGAAATTTAGTTTTGTAAGAAAATGAGAACGGCAAGGATTTTAACTCTAAAATATTAGGTTGTGGAGATTGTGATTCAGTATGAAATACCACTGCAACTCAAACTGTTTACGTTGTTAAACGTACATGATTAGTTTTTATGGTAATCCCTAATCACTGACATTTGCCACATACTTGTAGACCATATAGCGGGTATGCATTTGATTAGTGAATGTGTTATCTGAATTTTGATGATTAACATTGCCTTTGCAGTGGTGCTGAAGACGTGGCTTTGATTGAGTATGCATATTTGACGGGTCGACCCTTCAGGGTATTCAGTTTGGACACTGGAAGACTGAATCCAGAAACTTACAGATTTTTTGACGCTGTTGAGAAGCATTATGGAATTCGCATTGAGTACATGTTCCCTGATGCCATTGAGGTTCAGGCATTAGTGAGAAACAAGGGGCTCTTCTCATTCTATGAGGATGGGCACGAAGAGTGCTGCCGAGTGAGGAAGGTGAGGCCCTTAAGGAGAGCTTTGAAAGGCCTCAGAGCATGGATCACTGGACAAAGAAAAGACCAATCCCCGGGCACGAGGTCTGAAATACCTGTTGTTCAGGTTGATCCTGTTTTTGAAGGAATGGATGGTGGAATTGGTAGCCTAGTAAAGTGGAACCCGATGGCTAACGTGAAAGGCCACGACATTTGGAACTTCCTTAGGACCATGAATGTGCCTGTTAACTCATTGCATTCACAAGGGTACATTTCTATTGGTTGTGAGCCATGCACAAGGCCAGTTTTACCAGGACAACATGAAAGGGAAGGAAGGTGGTGGTGGGAGGATGCCAAAGCTAAGGAATGTGGCCTTCACAAAGGAAATCTCAAGCAGGAAGATGCAGCCCTGCTCAATGGGAATGGAAATGGTGCCGCCCAAGCAAATGGCGCTGCGGAAGTTGCAGACATCTTCAACACCCTGAACATTGTGAGCTTGACCAGGAATGGAATTGAGAACCTGGCAAAGTTGGAGAACCGAAAAGAACCATGGCTTGTCGTTCTCTATGCACCATGGTGCCAGTTCTGCCAGGTAAGCAATGCTGCCCTTGCTCATATATTCGTCTTCTAACAGGCAGCACTTGTCTGCGTACAGGAGTACCTGTCTGAAAATAACTGTTTGTAATATATAGTTGTCTAATGAGATGTTTTATGCCAACATGAAACAGGGTATGGAAGAGTCATACGTTGATTTAGCAGAGAAGTTGGCAGGGTCAGGGGTGAAGGTTGGAAAATTCAGAGCAGATGGAGACCAGAAAGAATATGCAAAGCGTGAACTGCAGCTGGGAAGCTTCCCCACAATACTGTTTTTCCCAAAGCATTCAACTCGCTCAATCAAGTATCCCTCTGAAGAGAGAGACGTTGATTCGTTGATGGCATTTGTGAATGCCCTACGGTGATGAGCACCAAGCAACAGTTCTTCCTTCAAAGATTTAGGTGATTTAGGAAAGGGAAATGCAGTTTTGACTCGAGGTTTTCTGCAACAAGAATCCTAGGTCTAAGGTATAGTGTTAGGGAAATGGATCTCTCCATACTGTGTTTGATCTTTTTTGAAGTTTGACTATAATAGCCATTCAAGTAGTCTACGGTTTGAATTGGAAGTATCCTCCTATCCTGATTTTACTTGTGTATAGTTTTCATGGTTGCCTTCGGCCAAAAAATTGTATAAGATTGCCTAATCATATTTACGACAATATGATCATATTCTTTTTTTAAATTTAACCTCGTGTGATGCTCTTGAAAAATTTTTCTCATCATCATGGAGATTGACTACTGTATTGTAGTTAACTCGGGAAAAGTAGTCACTCAATTGTAAAATTTTTACATATTCCGAGAACGTCGTGTTAATTATATTCTCGTGGCACAATGAATGAAGTTTAACATTTGTATCTTTTCTGAAGTAATTTGATGTACAAATGGACATCTCATTAGTTATTAATAAAATAAAATATTTCCGTTGAAGAAGTATTAATAACCGATTGATAAAAGAGAAACTCTGGTACAGAGACTTTATTTGATGTGATTTGATATTAAGTGTTTTGCAGGGTAAAGTTATATGAACTTCAGAACTCAATGGTTTATAATTAGAAAGTTGAATTGAATGAATCACAAAAAAGCACTATTTTTTAAGCCTGTAACATATGGTTACTTCCGTGGCCCATATTATAAAATAATATTTAAGTTTTATATATATTAATAAATAAAAATCATATTCTTAACTTTTTTAAAATAATCTAAGTATTTTTATTTTATCTTTATTAAATACTTATCTTTTTATAATTCCAACACAATTTATAATGAAGTAAAAGTGATAAATAAAATTATATTACCTTGTATTAGGAAAAATATTATATTTATTATCTTATAATAAGAGATAAAAAGTATAATTATTAAACTTAAAAAGAGAAAAAAAACTCCCATAGCTTCAAAGGATTTACTTTCATTTGTATTTCATGCGTGTGAGTATGACAGTGTATATTCAATTTTTAATATATGTACATAGATATATTAAATTAAACTTCAATAATTAACTTAAACGCAAGAACCTTTATATTATTTATCTTTATAGAAATTAATCAAATTATATTAAAGTATGTCAATCTCAACCAAAATCTGAACATGTGATGTGATTTGTTTATCTTATCATCTTTTTTTTTTATATTTCTATTTTCATTACATGATAATATAAAGTTTTATTTTCTTTATTTTACTTTTTTTTTAGTTTTTGTTAATTTAAAAAAAGTATAAAATTTGCAAATCTATGATATTTATGATGAATGTTAGTTAATTATTGAATCAAATAATTGTTTTTATCTTAATTTGAATATTAATTTTATTATTATTGATAAATATTTTTTATATTTTTTATTTATATTATTTAAGATATATTAATTTATTTATAATCAATCAAATCCCGATTTAATCTCAATCCGACTATTGAACCTTGAACCTGTGCTTCAACTGGTTTAATGGTCGATCCGATTTTTAATACCTTGATTATTTATATTGATTAATGATTATATTGTTTGTAACTTTTACATTTATCAGTCATGATATTCATAATAAAAAAAGGTTTAGAACCCGTTTGATTTTTAGTTACTTAAAAATGAATTTTGGTAGAATTGATTTTGTAATATAGTTATGATAAAAATTGGTTTTGAACTAACATGTTTATGTTTGGATGATTTATTTAAAAATTATTTTTGACAAAACTGATAATTTTTCTTCAAATTGAGCTTAAACTATCTACATTTATTTAATTGAGAACATAATATATCTGATGTAACATTTTTTTACATGTTATAGTCTATGGAAACTAAAATTTTGAAGGGACATTTTAGTCACTAGATAGGAGAAATTTTTTTAAAATTTTATTTTTCTAATTTTTTTTTATTGGTCTATTTTTATTTAATAAAATAAATACATATGAGAATGAAAAAATAGAATGGAGAAGCATGGAGCAATCTGTTTCTTCGGAAACTTGGCTTTGCAGCAGAAATGATTTTCCAACATAGAATCAAAAATGAGCTAAACATGTTTTAAAAGACATCAAACTTAATTTTTATCCCAAAACTTAATTTAAAACGTGATGCCAAAGAGGCACTGAGACCAAAAGCAGAGATCATTTGAATTTTTCACTTTTAAAAATTTGGAGATGCGGGTGTTGTTGGGGCCCCCAGGGGGAGGGGGTGGCAGGGGTTTGTGGGGGGTCTAGGATATTATTTTGAACATTTTGATCCAATCAACGTTTTGGCATAGTTATACGTTATTGACATAACTGGATTTTTATCTTCTGCATTGCACCGAAGGCACAGGCAGTTTTTAATGTTGTTATATATATATAACGTGTGTGTGTGTGAATATTTAAAGAGATGACAAAAATAAAAAGAGAGAAAATTAAGTAGTTGTTCAAAATTAAAATTATTAATCAAATCATAGAAGAGTAAAGATAATGCAAAATACATTCCTAATATAATACTTCGTGCGAACTTTATAAAATAAATTAATTAGATAAATGCATTTATTATAACTATTATATGAGTATATTTCAATAATACACTACATTATTATTTATTAATTGTATACATGACAATTTAATATAATTAAGAATATGCTTACCATACATTAGTACTAGTGTACTATCAAATGATAAGAATTTAAGAGGTGAATTGCAGGAATGCATTAAGATGGTCAGAAATATTACACTCATAAAATTAACTTTAGAATAAAAATATGTCATAACTATAGAGATTTTTAAAACTAGTTAAAAAAGTAGTACAATAAATTAGTCAAACAATTATTTCACACATTATATAGTCGTGTGTTATCAAATATTATATAAATAAGAAGCTAATCCATATGTTGCACAAAATATATTAGTACACAAAACTTGTAATACAAAAGTATAGTCATATAATTAACATTATGAAAAAAAGTGTGCTGTCATGCCATTGCTTGGAGGCAATATCATTTAGACCGCAACTTGGCTCTTCCTCACCCATATTATAAAACATGATATTTATAGTCAAAACTCTACTTTGAATAAAGTTGTCCTTCATCTGCAAAAGAAAATTAACATGATGCAAAGTAATGTTAATTCATATAAATAAGTTCATTAAATAATTTCTTGACAAGCTCAAGATTATAGATCACAAAGGAATAGCACAAATTGAAAAATGATATTGCCAAAAAAATAATTAAAACATTCTCAACAATTCCATTGTAGTAAATATATAAATTTATCAAAAATAGGAATTTAATCCAACTAACCAATTGTGTGAAACTATAATAATCTAACCTAATATAGTTCACATAATACAATATTTTGATAAAAAGAATAAGGTTTAATTCTAGGTAGAAAGAACAAAAAAAATGGATGATATGAAGAAAGAAATACTAACTTTAATATTATTAAAAACATAAAAAAAGTTAACATATTTAATAAATTTTTCGCCACGATAAAAAATTCAAACATGTAGAAAGGAAGTTAAAATATTTAATATAGTTTAAAGCTAAAATGAGTTAAGAACAACGAAAATAAATTTTAAAATGGGAAGTTGAAGAGAGAGATTAGAATATAAAAATATAATGGGGCAAATTTTTATCTTTCAAATATATTTTAAAATATTTTATAAAATAAAAAAGAAAAATTAAACATCAAATAAATTTAAAAATTATGGGGATAATTAAAAAAATTAAAAATTAAAGAGATAGAGGTTAAAATGAAAATTGAAAAATCCCTCAATGTTTAATTTAAGGAAGATTTAATAAGGATAGAAGGAAAAGAGAAAAATTATAAAGGAACTTACATCTTCTTAATTTTGATTTGCCTATGTTTGTACTCATATTCCTGCCTCTTCTTCTTGGCTTCAACTAACCGTAAGTTGTGAATGTTGAATTCCTGGAAATTAGTGGAACAATTCAATGTGAATTAAGGAACTCTAAGTTCAGAAAAGGATGAAAGCAAAATGAACCTAACAAAAAGGGGGAGAATTATTCGTAGGAAGGGCTAAAATTTCATATGACTAAATTTATACATATGTACAAAAAGGAGAGAGTACCTAAAGTTTGGTAGAAGAATCAATTGTAGGAAAACTAAAATTTCGTATGACTAAAGTTTATATACATGTACAAAATTGAGAGAATATGTAGAATTTGGTGGTTGATTTTTTCAATTGTAGGGAGAACCCAACACAAGTAGGGAGAAAGATGAAGAGGCCAGAAACTTTCAATTCTCGAGTGAAAAAGTTAATCGGAGAAAATAAATAGTTCAGAAAAAAATAGGTGACAAATAAGGAGAAAGAAAAGTAAAAAAATAAAGAGATAATATTAATAGAGAAGAGTAAAACATGGAAGTTTGAGATAATGGGGGTGGAGTAGCTAAGATAATGGGTAGAAGTTAAATTTGTTATGAAAATATGGAAGTTTTAAATTAAATTAAAAATAAAAATTGAATAAAAATATTTCAAAATATGAATAATATATTTAATATGTTTAATACAAAATGAAATAAAAAGAATAAAAAATTTAATACAAAAACGTGGGGGTGGGCGGGAAGTTAAGAAGCTCTAGAGAGAGAGATGTTATATTTAATTTTAAAAAAGAGAAATATGAGAAGGGGGATTTAAATTAAAAATTAAAAAGTGAAATAAAAAGAATATTCAAATACGTGGGGTGGGTGGAAAGTTAAGACTTAAGATTAAAAAAATTATAGAGAGAAGAAATCGGGGAAAGAGAGAAGTGAAGAGTGGAAATAGGAAAGTTAAAATAAATAAACTATGTAAAAATTAAAAAGTAAATATTACATAAGTTTATAAATTATGGGGATAATTAAAAGGAACTAATAGTATGATAAAGAAAGGGAGAAATATTATATTTAATTAAAAAAGAAAATACAGAAACGTGGATATGAAGACATGGAGAAGGAAGTTAAGACCTAATGATTATATAGTTTGTTATTTTTACATTTATCAATCATGATATTCAATTAAAAAAAAGGTTTAGACCAAAAGGAGAGATCATTTGAATTTTTCACTTTTAAAAATTTAGAGACGGGTAGAGAGAGAGAGAGAGAGAGAGAGAGAGTTTACCATACTATTTTGAACATTTTGATCCAATGAATGTTTTGGCTTAGTTATACGTTATTGACATAATTAAAAACATTTCTTCAACTTTTGATTCACTATGAAAATTGACCAATTTTTATGTTTCTAGCTGGCATAAGATGAGTCATTGGGGTGGACCTCATATACTTGCATCAAGTCCAATATAAGTAACTTGATTGAAATGTGCGACTTACTATCCTATTTTATATATATATATATATATATATATTTTATACATTGGTATTATTTTCCTTTGATAAAGAAGAGTATCTTGATTGAGGCTCTATAGTAAACATAATGATTAATATTGGTTATAGTTATTCCTAACAATTATTATAAACCAAAGGTTCAAAGTGGTAATTGATCAAATCTACATGATTGATAAGTTTGGTACGGTGTGGCCGAAAGTTTCGTTTTATCTACTTATAAAGCAAGCATTAGATTTCTTATTATGATTATTGATTAATGATTTGACCTGTGTGAAAGGATCATAATTTTGACCCATTAACCATTATTCTTTTTTATAATTAACAATCTCTCTATTGCTATCATATATTTGTCTTGGTAAATAAAAAATCATTTATTTATCGATACGAGAGAACACAGAAGAAAATAGAAAGATAATACTGTGAGAGTATATCTTTAGCTGTGTTGTCCAATGTAAAATTTGAAAGCCTTTGATGTAATTAATTATCAATTCGCCCTATACTTTATCTGGTACATCTTTATTGGGCTCAGGCCCTCCAAAGCGATACCACACTGTTATAATTAATAAGAATGAGTGAACCAAGACTGATTTAGTTGGCATGGATGTAATTGATATCTTAAAAGAATGTGGATTTAAATTTCACTATTAGGATCTTATATATGAGTAATTTGTAAAAATTTTTATAAATATTTTTTAAATCCTAAGATTTGTACTAACCTTAATGAGATCTCGGGATCAACTTATCTAAACTTTTATGTATAAGAAAAATTAATAAGGATTAGAGTGGGCTTGTTGACCATTTTATATTTTTATGTCTATATAAATTTATATATGTATCCATATGTCAATATATTTTATATAAAATTTATACAAAGACACACTACAAATTATGAATAATATGACTTACTCAATAAACTTCCAGGTATTAATTATAAATTGTAAATATTGCAATTGAACATATGGATGTGCATTACTATGCTTGGATCTTTTAGTTAGATTATAATTAGGCCACACATATACATCTATTTTGTATTTTATATATTTTTATATAATATATAAACTTTAACAAGTTCTACTATTCATAGGTTGTAAATAAAAAGATTAATTCTTTATATTTTGCACGGTGTAGGGGAACCACACCAATTGAAATAAAAAAGCAAATCAATTGAACCCAATTAAGTTCTAACATCTTGGGGCCAAAAAAAAAAAGCAAAAGTTCTAACATCTTGTTATGAAATGTTATATATTATGTGGATATCAATAACCTCAATAATTTTTTTAAAAATTTTACATTTAAAAATCCATAACCTTTAAAATGAATGATTTCTTCTTAGGAGTTGTTATTTGATTAATTAATTAAAATCAATAACCTTCATAGGTCGTGAATTATATAATTATGTGGAATTATATCAATGTAACCCTTAGTTTGATATCAAGGATTTGAGATGTATAAATAGAGATCATATTCTATACATTTAGTACTTGAAAATAAATAAGAATCAATTCCCTCCAATTTTCCTTCTTACACAATTTTTCTTTTAATTTCTTTTCTGTTTTCCAATTCCAATGATTGTATCTGTACTTGATGAGGATTGACATAATCCAACTACATCTAGGTCTAGGTCAATATTCTGTGTTGGCTATCGTGGAGCTTGAATTATGCTCCATTTCATTCACATAAGTGTTTTTGAAAAAAGTGGAACTAAAAGAGAAAATTAGATTAAAAAGTATGTTTAGTATGATAAAATAAGTGTGGTATAATTTTTATTGGATATGTATATTTATAATAGTAAAAAACCAAAATACCCTTTCCAAAAGTAAAAAAAAAAAATTATCCACCTATCTTCCCAAACCACCTTTATCACTGATGGTCCAAAAGCCATCGTGGATCATCATGAAAATCTACCATTGACGACCACCAACACAATTTTCACAAATCAATAGCCCAGAAAAAAAAGGCACAGATACAAAACCAAATACAGAAAAGTTGAAAGAGTAATCATTTAACCCATAACCCAGAAGAAATAGTGACCCATAACCAAATCTTTGAACCTAGAACATTGCAAAGAACATCACCCATGCATCTAATGAAGAGGGGTGAATGAACAAAGACAAAAGATGAGGAAGCAATGAGTTGATTGCTTTGACCCTGCCATCAAAGAAATTATCAAATTGAAGAGCCTTAAACTTCCACCATTATCACCTCCTAAACCTTGCCATCAATCGCTTCTTCTTCATCATTGTTCCAATGATTGTTGACCTTGGTATCGTGGAAGTCATTTGTCTCAAAAGTGATTAGAAAGGAGGTTGTGTTTTTCCACTGCTATGAAACCACATCAAGAAGGGAGGTACTCTTCCTCAACGACACCCATTTTGTATTAGATGGTTGCTATCCTCATTGTAAATGGTTGTTAGAGAGGAAGGTATGCTTCTTGACTTTGGTGGTTTCCGCCTTCATTGGTGGTCATTAAGGCAAAATTGTTCGAATTTCTAACTTCCATGGAAATGTTGATATGTTCACACCTACCCAAATGGAAGTGAAGTTATGGCTTTTAGATGGAAGTAGCAATGGAAAAGAACTTGGCTTGAAGCATACCAAGCATCCACTTAGCTTGCTTCCATTTCTATTTTTGTTTCTTGAATGGGTGATTTCTAGCAAACCAATCTTAACATTATAATAATTGTTTGGAATATAAAAAATCATATTAAAAATAAAAATATGTATATACTCACTCCTTTCAAAATATATGGCAAATTTAATGGGAATTAATGTTTTAAAATATAAAATTATTTTATGAAAGTTATAACTTATTTAATGCTTGTTATTTTCAATTTTACTCCTATTTATGATAATATTCAATTATGAGAGAGAAGACTAAGAAAATGATATGGAGAAAAAATAATTCATTTTTACCTTCATTTAATAAGGGTAATTTTAAAAAATTATAAAAATTAAAAAAATATTTACTCATTAATTATGATTTATATTTTAAAAACAAAAAGTACCATTTGTTGAATTATTATTATTTAGAAAGTTCTCTTGAATAAAAATAATAAAAAAATATTTTCTTGCCGCGTGGGAAGCACAGCTCTGCGCTGTTGCAGAGCTTTTGCTCGTATCTATGTGATGATGCACATAGGTAGGTCATAGGATTCTGTTAATCTGATTCAGTTTATTATGTCTTTAGATTCACGAATCTCGTAAAAAATATAAAAGTTTTAAGTTATAAAATTATTTATTTTATATTTATATTCAACAAATTTAATATGAAATGAAATGAAATATATATTTCCCATACTAAAAAGTAAAATCAGATACAAATACAATACATGTGACGTAGAGTGTCGGACAAAATATGGAGACAATGCTTTTTGTTTCATAATTCATTATTTATTTGTTTATTTATACTTATTTTTCAAAAGATCATATTTTATAGAGAAAATACTGACACCTAATAGTTATTTTAAATTTTTTTAAGAGTACAGATGACACGTGAGAGTAAATGTGCAGTCCGATGAAAGAAAGTTGTCATATCATTATCATAATCATAACTGAATTAAATGTTGGTGATCACGTTAAGAAACAGATTTATTGAACTCTATCCCTTTATACTTCTTCATCCTTCGCTACTATATATAAAATTTTTTATCTTAATTTTAAATATAAAATTATTTATAATATATAAGATAGTATTTATTATACATTTTTTAAAAAATCTCAATTTTATACATTCAAAGAAAAAGAGAAAAAAATTAAATAAAAATAATTTTAAAAAAATATTGAGATTTTCAGAGAAATTGAGGTAATTAATTAGTTTTAATTTCAATTCTTAATCCCGCGTGATTCGGTTAAAAGGGTCTTATATTAAGGATCAGAAGAAGTAATAATTTTAGCCAATAAAACAATACTCCTAAAATTACCTAACATTTAAGTAGAGTGACTTAGGAGCATATTTCTAATCTGAATTTAAATATAAGATATTTATAATTATCTTATATATTTAAAAAAATAGTTAATTTATTAAATTTATAAAAAAATTTAATATTTTTTACTATTTATCTTTATTAATTACATTATTTCTCATAATTCTCATATAATTTATTTTTCACCTATTAATTATAAATTATGAGTATAAAAGGAAAAAATAATCAATATATTAGATAATACTATAGAGTGTCTTACATTTAAAATAAGGAATATTTCTAGAATATATTTTATATTTAAAATTAGAGAGAGTATATTTTAAATGAAAACTTTGTTTGATGAACATGAAGTGTGATTGATTATAACTTTACATTTTAGTTTGCCACTATTTTTTTTGCGTTACTTGAAATTTAATGTGAATTACAATATTCATAATTTATTAATAATGTCACCTTTAATAAATTTTATATTTTATATTAATTCAAAGAGATTTGGATTTTGAATTTTTTTTCATAATTCAAAATGACTTAACTTGTTAAAAAAAAAAAGAAAAGGGCTGAAATTTTAGGCTCAATCTTTCAGCATTTAGTAATTAAATTCATGACATATTATACTACTTCAAAAATTTTTTTTAAGGATTCTTTACACAGATCATGAAAGTTATTAAATAATTTAAAATATTATAAATTTTAATTATAGTATTTTATTAAAATACCTGTAATTTAAACACTCTCTTAAATGATATATTTGATATTAATAAAGGGTAAATAGTAAAATAAATAATTAATATTTTATTAGAATTCTAAATTAATAGATATGTAAAAAATCTCAAAAACTCTAAAGAAATAATTTTTATAAATTGAAAAAAATATTAAATTAATTATCACATTTAATCTATGTGTCACAATTAAAAGTGTCTTGGGAATTAAAATGGATGGAGTGTTTCGTTAATATTGTAAAATAATAAATAAATTACGACATTTAAAAATTTTTAAAATGGAAAATAGAATGCGAAGGACGGAGGATATTGGTACTACGTACATGTCTCTATTCCGCAAGGTTAGTTTAGACATTTTATCACCGGAAAAATTATCGAAGCCACCCAGCACAAAATTGTAGAAAACTCCCAGGGGACTCTCCTCTGCTACATCTGCTACTGTGTTTCCTTCCCCTTCGCTCTACCACTCAGGATTGTTCTGCAAGCTGTATTTGCTAACCACTATAAATTTATTATTTTGATCATTTTGTTCTTGTCTTCTAAAACATCAAAGCTTTTCAGAAGATAATGCAAGGATCTGTAGCTGAACAACCAGTAGTACTAGAGGATGGGGAAGTGAAGTCCAAGCTCCTTTTCAATGGCCATCTCTAAGCTCAGCCTTCTGCTTCACATCTTCTTCCTCTTCTCCTCCATTTCTGAGTTTCCTTCTTCATCGTTAGGTGATAATCACTCACCAATCACCTTCTGTTCCTTTTCCCATTAACTTTTCCATAACTTCTTTTATGGGTTTTGCAGCTGAACCTTCCAATGCAAAGCAAAACGAAGACAGACAACCTTTCGTGGGAGTAAATATCGGCTCAGACGTTTCGAATTTGCTTTCGCCATCAGACTTGGTTGCGTTTCTTCAGCTTCAGAGGATAACCCATGTTCGTTTCTATGATGCTGACCAGGACATGATTAAAGCCTTGGCCCGAACCAAAATACGGGTCATAATCGGAGTACCCAATAACCAGCTCCTCGCAATCGGGTCATCCAACACCACAGCTGCTTCCTGGATCGACCGAAACGTCGTCGCTTACTACCCCGAAACCCTCATCACCGGAATCGCCGTCGGCGACGAGGTTTTAACCTCCGTTCCGTCTTCAGCTCCACTTATCGTTCCTGCAATTCAGTCTCTCTACAATGCACTCGTTGCTTCGAATCTCCACGACCAGATCAAGATTTCGACCCCTCATGCGGCTTCAATCATTCTCGACCCATTTCCTCCGTCCCAAGCTTTCTTCAATCAAACCCTAGTCTCCTTTATCCTTCCTCTGCTTCAGTTTCTTTCAAAAACTGGGTCGCCATTGATGATGAATATATACCCTTACTATGTTTTTATGCAGAACAAAGGGGTTGTTCCGCTGGACAATGCCTTGTTCAAACCGTTAACGCCTTCAAAAGAAATGGTGGATCCAAATACCCTGCTTCACTACGAGAATGTGCTCGATGCTATGATCGATGCTGCCTATTTTTCCATGAAAAACCTTAATGTTACTGATGTTGTGGTGGTTGTCACTGAAACAGGGTGGCCTTCAAAGGGTGATTCCAAAGAGCCTTATGCTACCAAGGACAATGCAGACACCTACAATTCGAACTTGATCAAGCATGTTTATGATCGTACTGGAACTCCTTTCCATCCAGAAACGACTTCAAGTGTGTATATATATGAGTTGTTCAACGAGGACTTGAGGGCTCCGCCGGTGTCGGAGGCGAATTGGGGTTTGTTTTACGGGAACACTACGCCAGCGTATCTGCTTCACGTGACTGGAATAGGGACCTTTTTGGCGAACGATACAACGAATCAGACATACTGTATTGCCATGGATGGGATTGATACAAAGACATTGCAGGTTGCATTGGATTGGGCTTGTGGACCAGGGAAGGCAAATTGTTCAGAGATTCAACCTGGGGAGAGTTGCTATCAACCTAATAATGTGAAGAACCATGCTTCTTATGCGTTTGATAGCTATTATCAAAAAGAAGCGAAGGCTCCTGGGTCTTGTGACTTCAAAGGAGTGGCTATCATAACCACCACTGATCCCAGTATGTTTTACTATAATTATGCCTTTTTTCCCCTTTTTTGGGTAAAAATACTGTTTTAATCTTGCTATTGAACTCACTGCTGCTATCTACTAACCTGGGGAATCTTAAGGGAAGAGCAGCAACATCTTTCAAAACCTTGATTATTAGCCTTAGTTTATGGTTTTTCTAGAAGCAATACTCATAGATGCATGTGCAGTTTTCTCAGATACGTGGATGCTCTAAATATACGAGTCATTACATAATGTGTATTTGGAGGGAAATAGATGAAAAGGAATGGGGAGAGGGTGGAAAGAGAGGAAGTAGATTCTGTACAAGCTCCACTCTTATGCGTTACTCTTTCTCATTGATGCATAATGCATTCAGCAAGAATCACGATTCATATTAAAAATATTTTCTTGGGTTGTCAGACTACAACATCTGCGGTTATTTTTCACTTGAAAACCCTGTTGATTTTGACTTAGTTATGTTATTAATATTGTGATAGAATGTGACGAATTATAGAAGGAAAAAGAAACAAGAAAAGGAAGTGAGGCTTGAGCTGTGACTTCTGTAAATGTAGTATGTGTGGCTCCCACATTGCAGATACTGATACACTTAGGCCTTTGATATGAGAAATAGGAAAACAGAGGGGTCTGGTCTGGTGATTTCTTTGCCCTTGTCATATTAGGGAACTGTGAAGCAATCCTTGACTTGTTGTTGGATTCTGGTTTGTTTGTCCAAAAGAACCACCTGACATTTGAAGCGATTATGAGCCCTGTTTCTAGATTCCCTTCTTATGGTATCAGCTTTCTAACATCAGTTTCTGTGAAAGGTCCATTTCTTGCACGCAAACCTGTTTGATGTGGCTCCACATTTTTGTGTGCTTTCTCCTTGTTGTGTTGTCCAAGTTGAACACTAGTGTTAATTTCTTTTTTTTTTTCTTTCTTGTGGGGATACCATTTGCAGGTCACGGGAATTGTATATTTCCTGGAAGGTGAGGAACACAACACTCTCTTTCTTGTTGCAATCTTGTTTTTTAGTTATCGTGCTCCTATAATTGAGACCCTTTTTTTTTGTAAAAAAAGTAAAATTTCAACATCATGTGAAATAGGGATGACAATGAGCTGATGAGTAGGGGTGTACATGAGTCTAGCAGTCCGGTGAGCTTGGTTTGGCCCGACTGTATTGGGTTGGGTTTAACTTGGCCAAAAAAATTGTACGGTTGGGCTGGCTTGGTCCTACCTGATTTTTTTTGTTCTTTTAAAGAATTAGAAGGACTTATGAAAGTTTCAATTCTTTTCAGGGTCAAATTTTAATTTAACAAGGACTTATATAACATTTTATGTCATTGTATAATTTTTGACCAATAAAAAGACCCATTTAAACCAGGGCACTGGCCTGGATTTTGGGCATATATTTTAAAATTAATTTGGGTTTTTGGCAAAACTGAAACACGACCTGACTCATGTACACCCAAATTTTGAGGTACTCTCTAGAAGACCTAGATCATTCTCACTCCATAGCTGGGGCACATTCTTCTTCACATGGGTATGGGGAAATTTCAAATTTTATAAAAAATTCAAAAAATTAAAAGCTTATCTTAAATTCCAATACAATCTCAAAAAATAATCACACATTGAATTTTATTAGTATAAATTAGAAATATAGACAATTATTAATACACACATGCACGTATCTATTTCTAAGTGTGTTTCTTGATTGTATTTTGATGCAGTAAGAAAATAAGCAACAAGACAAAGCAAGCAGCAAATTCTACTGAATCAAGCAGTGCAGGGAATAATAAGTTAAGGTTGAGCAGTATCAGCAGCTTCAAAGTAAGTGCACTTAACAACGTTTTGCGCATTTTCTTCTTGATGTTGATGCTGTTCCTTTTAGGATGCTAAGCTGAGCTGAGGTTCAAATAAATCAAATTTTGGTTATGGGAATAATGTAATGTAGGGATTATTTTGAGTTTCTTAAGGTAGGGGATTAGAGGATAGAAGTTGTGGGTGATCTGCTGATGTGCTCTGCGTTTATGTGGAAGGGGCTTCATTTTGATCAAAGGAGGGTGAATAATCCAACCATGATCGTGGGTTCTTGTAATGTAATTAAATTATCTATTCATTTATATAATATTTGTTAATTGTTGATTAATTTGAGTAGATTATCAAGTAACATAATGTCCTCATCGTGATTGAGTTAGAGGGCCATCATTTTGTCTACCTTTCTTGGGCATTGAAGTGAAATTTGGATCTTTCATTGTTTGGTAAATAAATATATGAATGTATGACATACATTTAAACTGATTTTTTTTTTGGACAGAACATTTAAACTGAAATTAAAAAGTTAGAAGAGAGCAATTTTTTTTATATATGTTTTGTACTCGGTTTGAATATTGTCATTTTTTTTATTATTAAATCCAAATAGAAGTAAGTAACTTTCTCAACATTGTTTTCTTTTTTTTTTCCACTTATGAAGTTTGAACTCAAAATCTAACTGTGATGAGTTATTTACTACTTAACTCAATTGTTATTTTCTTATTTATTTGTTTTTTCAAAATCAGTATCTCATAACTTAATAGAAATTTAGCAAATTTGAAAAACATTTTTGAAAATATCTTTGTAGTTATGTGGAAGTTCCCCATGTTTAAATACGTTCAATGGTAAAGATATTTTGTGTCATATATAACCAATGATTAATGATTAATTATAAGCATGTTTGTTGATTAAAAAAAAAAGAAAAGAAAAGTGTACGCATGCTTAATAATATAAGAAACGAACAGAGAGTATAGAATTTATTTTTCTCCTTTTTATCTATTTCTTATTTTCAAAATATTTCACAAATTTTTGACTTTCAAAAATTCAAATTCATGTTTGTTGGGAAAAAAAAAAGAATTCAAATTCATGTTTGAACGCTGCCCAAAACAAAATTCATGTTTGAAATAAAAGCACCTCGTAACAATATAATATAATGTTAGTTTGATTGCTTGTTTGATTTTGGGCTCATTTTTAAATAAAAACTAGATTTTGAAATCCGTGATCGCACGGGTGCTTCAGATATATTTAATTAACTTATATAAATGAATATAATAGAATGAATATGAATATAATATATTTTTAACATTTTATACTTATATGATTATCATATAAAAAAATTATTATTATTTTAAAATTAATTCCCCCAACATAATATAAAAGGATAGCAAATTGCTAAATGTGTAATATATATAATGCACAGTAAAAACATTATTATATTAAGTTATTAAAAATTTCTATTTACAAAGTTGTGTCAAATTTAAAATGAAACAAATAAATAAAAATGATAATTATTGCTTTTATCTAAATAAAATTCAATTAATTTTGAATTCAAACCAAAATTAAAATTTGAATTGTTTCTATAAATTAAACATCAATCCTTTATTATAGTGATTGGATTGCAATAGCTTTAAATTATAAAATCTTGCATACGAAAAAAGAAAATCATAAAAAATGCTTTATCAATAACCAATAGTAAGAGACAAAATTAAGTATTTTTTGTTAAACTAACAAATTACTTGAAACTAAGGATAAGTTATAGAAAAAATAACATACTTTTATGGATCTTGAAATCTAAAATGAGAGGAAGATCTTGGAAAAAAAAGTAGATTAAACACATACATATCTTAAAAATATAAAAGGAAACAAATTGCAATTGAAATAAAAACATAAAATTACTTTGCATCATAACTGTATATTTAAATGTAGTAAAATAATTAAAATAACATTAAATTTCAAGGTATTTATATGATTCTAATATATAGTTCACACTTTTTTATGCATCAACACAATCGATTCTTATTTATAGTATTATATACACCAAGATATAATAAAAAACTTCATAAAGATCAAGGTTTTAAGTGTTTTGAAAGATCCAATTGAATTTATTTTTCCGTTAGTATAAATAGGGGAAAAATTAGAATCATAATATAAAAAACAAAAATCAAGTATAACAAAAAAAAACAATGTACAAAGAAGAGGATGACTATAAAATGAGAGAAGAAATGATTGTCTCTATGTTTTATTTGGAAAAGATAAAATATATGCGAAAAGTATGAAATTTGCCACAAAAAAATAATGCAATGAAATGATAAAATATATGCGAAAAGTATGAAATTTGTCACAAAAAAATAATACAATGAAATCTTACTTTTTGAATATCCCTTTAAAACTAAAAACAATCTCACAATAGTGTAAAAAGACTTGCATAGTATAAATTTATATAGATCTCACTGAATAATAGCTAATATAGATCTAGACAATCAAATCATGATTTTTTATAAATATATATTTAATTTTTATTTCTATATTTATCATCATATTAAATTTACAAAAAGAGAACATATATAATTAAGAAATAAATATTATTTTAGGTAATCAATTCGTGATTCAAATAATCAAATCTTGATTTTTTATAAATATATATTTGATTTTTATTTTCATATTTATCATCATATTAAATTTAAAAAAAATGAAAACATATATAATTAGAAAAATATTATTTAAAATATGTGGAATCAGATTTTTTATAGTCAACATAATAATGTGGAAGTATGAAATCATGACACATCGTACTTTCTACCTCTACTTTATAATATATAATAGATAGATCAATAAAAATAGTTTTATAATCACTTGAAAATTGTAAGTGTTTATTGTTTTATTATACTTCTTAATTTCTTATTTATATAAATAAAGTAAGGTGTATTTTTATAGTTTAGAATTACATTATTAAAATATAGAATTTTATATGTTATAATTTATAAATCTATGAATAGATTAACAACCAGTTTGGTTCAATTATAAATGGGTTAGGTAATATAATGTGAAAGAGATAAATGGATGTAATAGGATTATAATTACCTATGGATTTATTTGGTATGATATAAAAGGGTGAGGGAATGATATTTATTTTTTATGGATAAAAAATATAAATAAATATGAAATGTCTTTTTTGCTCTCACAAAAAAAAATCCTCCCCCTCCCTTCTCTTTCCCCTTCTGGCGGCAAACCAAGCAAGATTTGCAAGTTCAGACTATTTGGCTGGTGACGATACAGCTCAAATTGTCTGCTAAGTGATGAGTTTTGGCCGATGACAAGCTCAAATCTTGACTGCGATTTGGTTCACGGTGACGAGTTCACGATGAAGCCAAATCTGAACGATGACAAGTTCACGATGATGATGATCTGCGATAAGAAAGTCAAACTCGTGTTTGGTCGATCTAGATGAACGGTGATGATCCGAGTTCATAGATTGAGTTTGAAGATGAACCTCCGATGACAATTTGGTTTGAAGGCAGTAATAGTCGATCTGGACAAACGGTGATGGTGCACGACAGTGAGGGTTTGAAGAGGAAGAAGGTTGAGGATGCTGGTGATGGACGCAGATGATGGTGCTGGTGGCAACGATGCTAGTGAGTGAGGAGGGGAGGCCGATGATATCAAAGGATGAAGAAGGAAAAAGATAGGTTTGTCCTTTTTATTTTTGTTAGAGGTAATTTAGATTTTTTATTTTTTTTACTGTGAAAGTCTTCACTAAGTAAAATAAATGTAATTTTCTTCACAATAATTTAGGTGAATAGGTTCACATTAGGTAATGAGCATCACATAAGTTTGGAGCAATCAAACATGTCATGTGATGTGATGTAGTGAAGAACCTCTCACCTTACGGCTTGTTTGATGTACATTTTTACAAACAAAACCATAGTTTTTAACCACTATTTTCTTCCTTTTTATCCAAACAGGTTTTCAGTAAACTTTTCTATTTTTATCCAAACTTTATTTTATAAATTATAGTTATTCTAAAAGTACTCTCACAAAAAAGTAAATCAAACAGTAACTTAGATGAACCAACCAAACGGGCAGTAAGGATTAAGTTTTAAATTATCACGAGTGTTTTTTTAATTTAAAGCCTAATCATGGTCCCAACTCCCAAGTCCTGTGGCTGTGATCATTATTTTAAAAATTAATTAATTAATAATCAGTAATACGACTTTTTTAATGATCTTATTCGCACTTAATAAAAGCGACAACAAATTTGAAATGAGAATGCTAGTTCCATGATTCATCGTCTTCTTTCGCTCTGCTCTCCAAACCTAGAAAAGTTGGCAGTTCACTTGAAGATTTCAATGTCTTGGTCCTGCAAAAAATGCACCTTTCTGAATCCTCCGTCCCAGAAGTCAACGTGTCAAATCTGCTTGTCGTCGTCATCTTCATCTTCTCCGCCTCCTTCTTCATCCTCTTCGCCCCCCAAATGGTCATGCAAGGCCTGCACTTTCTTGAACCCGTATAAGAACTCCAACTGTGAGGTCTGCGATACTAGATGCCCTGTATTGTCGCTATCGAACTTCGAGGATTTGAACAACACCCTTTACGATGGCGATTTGGATCCTTCTGTGGGGTCTGTCTTTTTCCCTCTGCGATCGTGCAAGAGGAAGGTCACGGATTCAATTCAGTTTGATGACGATTGTGCTGAATCCGGAACGTTTCGAGAGGTAAAGGCGTCTAGTAAGGCGATCGATGCTACTGGTGAGTTTGGTTCTTTTCTCCTGTTCTCTGGCTAAAAATATTGCTGGGTTTTTCAGTTTCATTATGTTGGAAGTAAGTTTTGGCGGTCTTGTGGTAAAAAAAGGGAAATGACATTTGCCGAAATGAAATAAAATATTGCACGCTTCTGTTTTACTAAATATCTGTTTTTATTTTTTGCCGGTAAATGCACAGTTTGATTCTCGAAAATTCCCAAAAATATATAATTTATAATGTTTTAGTGCTTCTGTCACACTAGCATTTGAACTCCAAACCTTGTTTTACTAAATATCCGTTTTTCTTTTTGCCAGTAGATACACAGTTTGATTCTCGAACATTCTCAAAAATATATAATTTATGATGTTTTAGTGCTTCTGTCACACTAGCATTTGAACTTCAAACGTTAAGGTGAAGTCTACTAACATTTAACATGAGCCAAACTCTAATTTCTAATGTTTTATATATCTTTACATAAGATAGCTCTCAAAGAGAATACTTATTGGATAACTTAATTCAATATACATGTATTTAGTTATAAATTTGAAAGGACTAATTTGTATGACGTTTCGGCTCTAATTAGTTGTCTTTAGAGTCTTTGAATTATGACCTTTGCCCTTTTGGCTCCAACTTAGTCTTTGAAGGACAGATACTTTGTTACAAACTTGAAAGGACTAATTTGTTCATAGGAATAAATAAAAGTGCTCTGGATTACGACCTGTGCCCTTTCGGCCCCAATCTAACCCTCAAGGTTTCTGCAGTTTTGTTGGCAGTCTCATTACTTTTTTCTTTTATGGCTTTTATTTTCCCTCTTTTAACTTTTTGGTAACATATCCCAATACCCTGTCGGTGAGGTTCAATGGCCAGTCTTCTTCTTTCTTTGTATTAAACTTTTGGCTTTGGCTCTTTCCTCCTATTCAACAGACGGGTGTCTAGATTATATATTATTAAACCCAAGTTAAATATATGGCAGAGGATTTAGGCAAACCGTTCAGTTCAATGAAGATCCTAACTTACAACGTTTGGTTCCGGGAAGACTTGGAGGTTCACAAGAGGATGAAAGCAATTGGTGACCTTATTCAACATCATAACCCAGATTTAATCTGTTTTCAGGTTTTCTTAGTTATACTCTCCTGTTCTGTTTGTGTATTAATTTATGATTGTGCAACAATTTGGAAATATGTTACTTCATCTGATACTGGCCACTTGTTAAGCAGGAGGTTACTCCAAACATATTTGACATTTTTAAGGGATCCAGCTGGTGGAATGCATATCGTTGCTCAGTCTCTGACAACAAGGCTTATTCAAGACCATATTTTTGTATGGTGGTAAGTTTTACATTCCCACGTATATTTGATATGACTCTATACATATATATATCACCTGGTTGTTGAATCCTGATGTGCTTTTGTAATCCAGGTATACAAATTGAGCACATATGAATGTGCATGAGCTTGATCATGGGATTTTTACCTGCATATCAATAGTCTCTTAGCTCACCATTTATATGTAATATGTACAAGCGCTACTTTTCTTGCTATCATGCAGTTTGTTTAGGGGACTCTCTATGAAGTAGGATCAAACTTATTTGTTAGGCTAGTTTTATATTTATAGTCATATTTATGAGTTGAAAGCTATATACCTTTTGAATGAGTATGATTTCTGGTTTTTGACAAGGAGAGATTGAGGGAGCAATGCTTTACTGACCTTTGAAATTTTTTTTTTGCAGTTAAGCAAACTGCCAGTTAAATCTTTCATCACTGAACCCTTCAGAAATTCTATAATGGGAAGAGAACTTTGCATCGCTGAGATTGAAGCTATAAATGGAAAATCATTTGTTGTTGCCACTAGCCATCTTGAGAGTCCCTCTCCTGCCCCGCCCAAATGGGATCAGATGTACAGCAAGGAACGTGTAGAGCAGGCCCACGAGGCTTTAAATCTTCTTAGCAAGTACCCAAATGTTGTTTTTGGAGGGGACATGAACTGGGACGACAAACTGGATGGTCAGTTTCCTGTACGAGATGGGTGGATTGATGCATGGTCTCAGCTGAGGCCAAATGAAAATGGATGGACATATGATACGAAGTCAAACCTGATGTTGAGGCAACCGCACTCTTCAAAAGCGATTAGATCGTTTTGTTTGCTGTTTTCAGGATTTCAAGATAAGCAGTATTGACATGATTGGGATGAATGAAATACCTGGAGTGTCATACAACAAACAGAAGAAAGCAAGGAAGGAGACTAGACAACTGGTGCTCCCTGTTTTGCCTAGTGATCATTACGGCTTGATTTTAACAATTTCTAGCAAGTAGTTAGTAGTGCTATCCTAGGGCAACTAAACTGGTGTTCTCGGTCTTTGCTGTATCTAGTTAGCAGCAGTGCTATTTTGGCAAAACCAAGCTGGTTTTCTCTATCTTTGGCATTTCTAAAGCATGCTATGCATGCAGTTTTGTATAGGTCATGGGAATGTTAATCTCATAAGTAAGAAATGCTATTCTGGTGAGATTTAGCTGGTTTCTGGATCTTCTTAATTCCTTTAGCATGCCATGCATGCAGTTTTGTAAAGATTACAGGGCATATGCAGATAAGTATTGGTCTTCACGTTGTACTTTTCGGACACAAATGAATACTGCATTCGAGAAATTTCTCTACCATGGCGAAGCATATCATTTTTTTTTCACTTCCTTCATTTTCCCAATGATGTGATGTATGACAGTATTGTTCAGCAGCAGTAGCGTCTTCAAGTTCCTTATTATTGAATAGTACAATGCTGAAACTCCTGTCTTCTTTCATTTCCCATCTTATTATGGCATTCTTTTCATTAAACTATAAAGATCTTATTAAGAAGGTCAAGGAGCTTCTAGTCTTAAGTAGTCGTATAGGATTTCACATTGCAAGAGAGCATCTCCCATCTCCTCCTCTAGCCTGTGTAAACTTGATCAGATTCTGGCTTTATATTTGTGTATCTGTCCCTATTGAGAAGCAACTTGTTAACATACTTCATATTTACGTCAGGTACAATGTAAGCCATAGTTGAATGATCAGTGAAACCATTCTCACACAAAGTGACAAATGTCAGACCCGGAAGAATATAAACTTATACTGTTAAATTTTTCAATATAACACTTAGACGCTTCTTTTTATAGAAAAGTCTTTTGAACCTTTTTTAATGAAGATAGGAAATCAAGAATTGAATTTTGGATTATTTACTGGCGACACTTTGAAATTCTTCCTACAATAATGTCTATTATGTCTTGCCTCATGTCAGCATCAGAAGCAAGAGCATGAATTATATAGATCATCTTGCTTTCTATTTGCCAAGATCCATATAAGCATTCTTGGATGGCACTAGAGGCTCATATATATCTGGGGTGGATGGTTTGGATTGGACGATGTGTAATAACCAAAAAATTTGCATGAATGGGGCAATGTGTTTAATTATAGGTGCATGGGAGGGACCATTGAGTAAGTTCTACGTTCTAGAGGTCTCGCAATTTGTTGAATTGGTTGTCACTTTAATGACTCCACCTGAAGGGTTTTCAATGCAAAATCACGGACATTAATGTGCTTGTCATGCAAAATCAATTAATGTTGTTACCTCTTTTCTACACACAATTTCCCACGGTCCCACTATTGGAACCGCGTTGTTTATTAGGAAATAATAGGGACATATGACAAAATTGTATTGCCAAAACTGTCCCTTCAAGAATCCTCTTGGATGTCTAAACCAAACATGAAAAAATAAAACCATTTAAAGATTATATTCTATGGTTTGCTTGATCACAGATTCTACTCAAGATTTGTCAATAGTGAAATTAAGGAATTACTATAAATTACCATTCTTGTGAGAATAAAATCAAAGGCAGGACATCCTGATGAAACCTGCATAACGTTGGAAGCCAGAATACCACTCCTCATTATGTATGAACTTACATGAATTATCTACATGTAAAAAGAAAAGAAATGAATGTTCTGGGAAAAAAGCAAAAGGAAACCAGAGATTCACAAGAAAATAGGTATCTCATATCAACACTAAAGGCAGATTCACTCCATGAGATCTCTCAAATGTCATTTATATTGGTGAATTACTCTGTACTCAGTACTCATTCCTTTTGAGTCCGTTAACCAAATATGTATCCGAATTCATTACGATGTCTTTTTTTTTTTGTCTTTTTGGGATGCATTAGAAATTAGAAACAAATTAATTGAAAGTATTTAGAATTCACATCTGTATGGGTCCCCTGGGCAAACTCTAGTTGATGTCTTATTACCTGCACATTCCTACAGACAAGAGAATTAAAGAGAAACCTATGTACTGATTTTGGCCAGTTAAAGAACTAAGACCATGGTATATTCTACCGATTGTCTAACAACTTTTATGGGTAAAACTTCATAGTACTCCATTGTTAAAGATAGATATCTACTAGAAGCCATCTATTGCAGATTGGTAATATGATCCTAACCTTGTACTGGCTTGTTTTGGAATTTGGATCACCCAACAACTCATACATGTTGCCATATACACGCACACGAGCAATATCAACCCTCCATTCAGTGCTAAGTAGACTCCTGATGCTTTCCACCAAATTTAATAACCATAGATCTGCATTTTATTCTGAGATATAAGCTGGATTGGAAGCTTGCCATGCACCTCAAATTGCACTTGTCTGAAACCTCTCCTTCAAGCTAATTAAAGATCATCAAGTAAAGTATCCCCCAAAGTCCGGCATTGACAAATATTTCTACTATATCCTCCCAACCCATCTCCATTAGAGTCTCTGATGATTCCTTGTGCTTCTGCAATACTTTTGGCGATCGTTGCTAATGAGTAATGACGCATCTGAGGAAAAATGAGAAAAAAGAGAATGCGGTGAGCGTGGATCGAACACGCGACCTTCAGATCTTCAGTCTGACGCTCTCCCAACTGAGCTATCCCCACAATGACTGTTGCGTACGTAAATATTAACATAATAAAACTGGAAAACTGAGCACTGAGCTATAAAAATAAAATAGTGAGTTACGACCAAAAAAAAAACGTGTTTTTTTTTCTGCCAAAAGCAGGTGTGTTGATTTCTATATCATTTTTTGTTTTTAATCAAATTACTTGGCAAAGCTCTTGTAATAAGTTTTGATTTCTGTATTTCTATATTGTTTTTTAATGTTATTTAATACTTCATATTTTGTTATGTGTGTGTAGTGTGTACGGATAAAAACTAAAAAGAACGAAATTTTTCAGTTTTAATTTTTTCTTTTTAAGTGCATAAGCTTGGCCTTGTATTATGTATTGTAAAAGGAAGCTAGGTGAGAACTGAGAAGGGTAGTTAGAGGACCTAGCTGTCGCGCGAGAGTAAAGTTATCAAATATTCCGAAGAGACTTCTGCTATTATCATTTCAATTTTCACGTAAATTCGATTAACACCAACAGAAATAATAACGTGGTTTATGATATATCTTTTTTTGTAATGGTGCGTCACTTAAACTATGATATATACTTTTTTATTATTTGTTATTTTGACTCGGTAAACATAGTTTACTTCTTCCAAATGCTCAAGAAAAGAACTATTTCATATTTTTTTTATATGTAAATCCGTTTTGGTTCATGCAGCTCAAAATCGTTACAACATTGGATTAGAAATTTACAATTCCATCTCATATTTTTTAATTTTCTTGTAGGAATTTGCAACTCAAATTTACAACTCCATAAGAAATTTGTAACTTTTTCCAAGGTATTTACAACTCAAAGTAAATGGCCATGAAGTAAATTTCTGATATAAAATTATAAATTCCTATAATTAAGTTATAAATATCTAAGATGGAGTTGTAAATTTTTAAAAAAATGTTGTAACGCTTTTATTAGAATAATTTCATTTATTATTCAACTAACTTTTTGAGGATGGTGGACCAATTCATGACTTCGGCTACCCTATCTCTAGCAACCTCTAATCACCAGAAACCAGACCAAATCAAAATCATAGGAACACAGATTGAAGAAAATTAATTTGATCACAATTATGAGATTTCATTCAAAAGAAAAGAGATATGAAAAATGGAGAATAGATCAGAGAAGACAGCACTAGATCTCGGAAATTGAAACCCCTACACCATAAAAAATGATGAACTATGGTTGTCCCATCTCCATTTGCACCCACCCAAAATCATATCAAACAGCATCATGGTGATAGGTTAGAAGATGAGAGAGAAGGAGATGGAGGTGGAAGATTAGAGGTCACTGAGAGATGAAGATGATGGCAGTGAGTCTTTGTTGTAGTTGATTGTGTCCTTTTGTTCTTCACCAGTGCCATTATCGTCGTGAGCCTGTTCTTGTCATCATGTTATTTTCTTTTTTTTTTTGGGGGGGGGGGGAGTAAGGGCCTGTTTGACAGTATTTTCTGTTTTCTTGTTTTGAAAACAGTTTTGTAAAACTATTTTTAAAAATAAGTTTTAAAAACAAGAAAATAAAAAAATTTGTTTGAGTAATTGTTCTCAAAATCATAACTAGTGAGTGATAGATGAGTTATTCAAAATTTATAATTTTACCATTAATGAAATGGATATTTCTCATCTTTTCTTCTATTTTTTGGAATAAAAATTACAAAACACCTTACAGGTGTTCTGAGTTTTCTCTTCTTTTATTTTTCTATTTCCCAAAACAGTTTCTATGAAACAGGTTTATCAAACAAGTTTTTTGAGTTTTTTGTTTTCAAAAACAATTTTTTTATTTTTAGAAATAGAATCAAACAGCCCCTAAGGAGTTGAGTTAGAGGAAGCAATTATCAGGGACCATTTTGAAAAATAGAAAAAATTTCTTTACCTTAATAAGGGCCTGAGTCTTTTTCAAATATTTCGAAAGTTTCAAAGCTTTATGGAAATTAAACATTCTACAGGTCCCTATGTCATTTTCGCTTTTATATTCCAAGGTTTTTGAGGTGTTTCAATAGTGTCATATGCACGTGAGGCGTAATTCACATGGAAAAGATAAAAAAGAAAATAAAAATTCAGAGGCTGAAATGAAAGCACCGTTGGACCCCATGTGATCCAAGACGGTGCATTATAAGGGGTATGCTGTCGGCCACACTAGATCGATTTCACGAGCTGACCTTCCTCCACTCTCACAGCCTACACACCTACACCCTACTGTCTGACAACTCATATGCCATCTCTTCCCAAACAAATTTGGACGATGTCCCCTCTCCCCATTCTTGTGACCCCCATATATAATACATCCAAACAATAATGGTTCTCACCAATGCAGAGGGTTACTCCGCTTTTTTGAGCTTCTTCTTCTCCTTCTTCTTTCTCCCTCACACTTCACAGATCTACCATTCCCTGTTATACCCAAGATGAGAGGCTGCATTGCTCTCTCTTCTTTCTTTCTTTTACTTTTTTTTCTGCTTCATGGAGCTAAATGTGAAGACCCTTATAGGTTCTTCACCTGGAAAGTCACCTATGGTGATATTTATCCTCTTGGTGTCAAGCAACAGGTACTTCATTCTTCACTCTCTTCCGTCTTCCCCTCTTGAATTTGCTTTTACTACTGCTAGTTCCCTTGTGGGTACTTTTGTCTTTTCTTCTCTCTTTTTTTCTTTTGGATCCAATGTCGCTTGTCTTGTTCAATTTTGCAGGGGATCTTGATCAATGGGCAATTTCCTGGGCCTCATATCGATGCCATAACTAATGATAACTTGGTTATTAGTGTGTTCAACTACCTTAGAGAACCTCTCCTTATTTCTTGGTAAATTCTAGAACTTTCTTTCGTTCTTTCTTTCTTTCTTTCTTTCTTCTCCTTTTTCTTCTTTTGTGTAGTGAGAAATTTATAGGAAAAGGAAGTTTCTTCTTTTGTGTAGCATTGCCATGTTTGTCTGACTTTTCTATCAGTAGATCTCGTGATGTTATTATTTTCCTATAATAAGCAGGTATGTTTGATTAATCAAGAAGCTAATGTGGTAATTAAAAGGAAACTTTATAAGTTTAAAGTAAATGACAAAAGGGAATAAATCATAGGAAGAATGAGAGCATATTTAGTCTTGGTTTCCATTTCTTTCCACTCTGGTTGAACACATTTTGGTTATTTAGCATATAGAGTATTTAATAAGCAGGCATGTTCGATTAATTAAGTGTAATTAAATAAAATGTTATCACTTTAATATAAATGACAAAAGGGAATAAAAAATCATGGAAAAAATGAGGGCACATATAGGCTTGGTTTCCTTTTTTTTGCCACCCTGGTGGAACAGCACATTTTGGTCAATTCGCAAATTTAGTAAGCGCCCACCAAGGAATTTGCCATGGTTATGACATATAAATTGAATGAAGATTAATCTTAAGAATCTGAGGCCTTTAATAATTAGCTCAGCACGTCTTACGAGTCTCTGACAGGCTTCATTGGACATGTTAAAAGACTCTGTTTGAGTAGTTGGCAACATGTGAATCTCTCCAACTGCACGCTATATCATATGTCTTGACTACAAAAAAATTAATTGCAAGGTTGAGAAGGGATTTGGATTTAGGCAAAATTAAAATAAAATTCATCTGAGATTCACATTTCTTAATTCACAGTGTGACTATTTAATGGGCAAGTTAAGACAACTTTTGTGAATGACTAACAGAAAGGAGTAATCTCATGATCCAGAGGATCTACAACACTGTAGGAAGCTTACCTATGTCAATTTCTTATAATGGCATCTCATATCTTAACATGGATTTACAGATCTCTGCTGATGATAATTTTGTGATATTTCTCTAGTTATTTATTATTGATAGATATTATAACTGAAATCTCTGTTGTGCCTTTTCTAGAGTCGGTAAAATGTTAGTCTGCCAAAAACGGCGGGGCGGGTTAAAAAAATTGGAATACTTCATAATGGGTGTTAAAAACTTGGTTCGCCCCGCCAGCCCACTAGTTTAAGTGGGCCAGCCCACCTAGCTCGCAGGTTGGCCCACTTTTTTTTTTTTACATTTTTTACTCTATATAATTATATCTAAAAAAATAAAAACTATAAAATAAGCCTTAGGCATAATTTTCTTTCTCAATCTTTCTTGTATTGTAATTTTAATTATATTTTATTTTGTTGAACTAAATGTTACTCGTGGTATCACCATATCAATCTATTAATGTATCATGCTTTAAGACTTTATGTACTAAGCCGATAAAAGATTTCATGGATGTAGTTATTTAGTTCATAATAGTGGATAGGAAATTAATAATTTAATCAAATAGGAGAAAAAATGGATTAGCTAAACAAAAAGAGTAAAAAAAATAGAAGGAATTTCATGATTTAACCAAATAAAAAAAAAATAAAAATGGACTGGCCCGCCAACCCGTATATGGCAGAACAGGTTGGGGATTTTCAGACCTATCCTTATGGGCGCCTCAGCCTGCCCCGCCAAAAAGCAGGCCCGTGGCAGGCCGGCCCGTTTAAGGCGGGCGGGCTGGCCCGCCTTACCACCTCTAACCTTTTCCTCACAAAAAATTTAACAAGGCTCTGACATCTGAAATTCTTTTAACAGTTCAAATAATAAAGACAATTAATTATAGCAATTGCTAAAACTTTGGGTATGAGACTTCAGTCATCACTTAAAAATGATATCATCCTATGCACTCTTTCATCTTGAATAACACCAGGTATCTTAATGCCAGTGTATCAAACATAGACATCTTAGCTGCTTCTTGAAATCTAAGATACCGTGAAAAAAAAAGGTGGTGTACCAAATGCTTGATTGGTTTGATCATTGTGCAGGAATGGGTTACAGCACAGGAGGAACTCATGGCAAGATGGAGTGTTTGGAACAAACTGCCCTATCTTACCTGGGAAGAACTTAACATACAATCTGCAGGTGAAAGACCAGATTGGAAGCTATTTCTACTTCCCATCTCTTGGAATGCAGAAAGCTGCTGGTGCATTTGGTGCTATCAGAATCTGGAGCCGTCCTAAGATTCCTGTCCCTTTCCCTTCTCCTGCGGGTGACTTCCCTGTTCTTGTTGGAGATTGGTTCAAGACAGATTACCGTGTAATGATTCCATAACATTCATTCCAGTTTCTCCATTTTGGTTTTTCGTTCTCTCATTGGCCTTCTCTTGTTGCTTACCTTTTGTTAATTTCTGTTTGGTAATATATAGAGACTAAGAAGACTCCTTGAGAATGGTCATAATCTTCCATTCCCTGATGGGCTTCTTATTAATGGACATGGCTGGAATGGTTACACATTCACAGTTGATCAAGGTTGGTTTGTAACTGAAGTTTGATTCCCCCATTTTAGGTTTTGACCACTTTTGAATTGCATCGACATTGACTCCAGACTTGGTCTGGATTGGAAAGCTTGCTCAGTCCCCCCAAAAAAAAATCTTAAATTTGAGGTCCAAAATAAATCTTGGACTTTTGACTGAGACCTAAATTAAGTTAGGATCAGGTTGAAGCTTAGATGTCCAAGGGCCTAGGCTTAGCATGGCTCAGCTCGGATATATTCTACTAAGATTAATATATATAATTTATTTTCTTAATCTAAAAAATGCATAATCTAACAGTTTTAAAACTTTGATATTATTAAAGATGAAAGTAAGTAGTTTAAAAATCTATGTATTTTATTTTTAATAATTGTTTTATCAGATTTAGAAATTTTCAGAATTAATTTAAATAAATAAACAATAGTCCATCAGGTCTCAAGCTAGAGAAATCCTCTTTGTGCAAGGCCTCAGATCATTTTTAAATTTTTTCTTCGAAAGTCCTACCTGAAAATAGCCGAGCCCAACTTGTGAACATGCTTTAGTTTTTGAAGTATCAATGCTTTATAGCTAAATTTCCTTATTGTTTGCAACAATAGCTGACAGTATTCTCTCAAAGATTTCAAGGGTGTGCTTGTAGTTACATCATTGTTTCAATATCTTTTATCTGCAGGTAAGACGTATAGGTTCAGGATATCAAATGTGGGGCTTACAACATCCATAAACTTGAGGATCCAGGGCCACAAGATGAAAGTTGTAGAGGTAGAAGGGTCACATACACTTCAGAACACATACTCTTCCCTTGACATCCATCTTGGTCAATCCTACTCTGTGCTGGTCACAGCTGACCAGCCCCCTCAGGATTACTATGTAGCTGTCTCCACTAGATTCACCAGAAGGGTACTTACAACAACAGCCGTTCTTCATTACAGCAATTCTTTCAAAGGGGTTTCTGGTCCTGTTCCTGTAGGACCTACCCTTGATGTTGTGTCATCTCTTAACCAAGCTAGATCTATCCGGTACTCTTTCCTTATCATTCATTTCATGCTTTTTTAAAGTCCATCTTCATTCAAAGTTTTTTGTTCGTAGATTTTGCTCATTTGAAGTTTCATGCCCTATTACAATACACCCTGCTTACTGTGTTCTATTATTCTAATTAACTTCATAGTTATGTGAATCCTAATATGATGAACAATTTTATTGTTAATAATAGTTTGTTTCACTTATATCTTGAACATTTTTGCAGTACTCTGGGCTGGGCTGATTGTTGGAATTAAGCCGATATTTCCTATTTTCAATGTTTTATCCTAGTAACAACTTTTAAAGATTCTGAATAGATGTGGGAATTCGGGCTGGCCCGGCCCATATGGGCCAACTGGTCACTGGTCGGGCCCAAAAACCTGTTTATAAAATGGACTGTGTTTTAATTTTTAATCTAATTTAACATTTACAAAATAATACAAACTTTTTTTTTCACATATGTAATTATTTAAATCAACACAACTAAAACTAACTATATATTAATTATCAATATCATCATTTTTTATCACCACTAAAATCATTGATTAAGAAAAATATTTAAAAAAATACCAAATAAAAATAAAATAGGTTAAACAGGCCAGCCCATTTTTTGGTCGGGCCAAATGGGCTCGGGCTCAAAAGCCCGTTTCTTATGAAAACTCCCAAATTTTTAACCTAGTCCATTGTTTTCTTCAGGTTAAATGGGCCAGCCCATCGAGCTTAACTAATATTCTCAGCTTTAACTCTGAAACAATTCAATGTATAAATAAAACATGCTAACAATGAAATTGTTCATTTTAATCTATTTACATGTTTGTGTATTCCTTTTCAACTTAAGATCAAAATACCACAAGAAGATTAAGTGATATTTACCCTATTTTCTCTACAATCTTCAAAAACATCAATGGCCTAAATATTACTTATAAATGGTTCTGTGCTTTGTAAAATGTTAGTAACTATCTTTTAGAACCTTGTCAGTGCATTCTTTATTGGTTTAATTCAGACAGGAATCTATTCAATATTTCTTTTCCTATTGACTAAGATTATTTTTTCGGTGCTCAAACCAGTTGGAATCTGACAGCAAGTGGGCCAAGACCAAACCCTCAGGGCTCTTACCGCTATGGAATGATCAAGCCCTCCAGAACTATCGTGCTTGCGAACTCTGGTCCTTATATCAATGGCAAGCAGAGGTATGCTGTTAATAGTGTCTCATATGCCCCACCAGATACTCCATTAAAGCTTGCTGACTACTTCAACATCCCTGGAGTTTTCTATGTCGGAAGCATTCCCAGCTATCCCACTGGGGGAAATGGCTACCTCCAAACATCAGTCTTGGGTGCTAATTTCAGAGAGTTTGTGGAGATTGTGTTCCAAAATTGGGAGGACACTGTTCAGTCATGGCATATTGATGGTTATTCCTTCTTTGTTGTTGGGTAAGCTTGTGCATATACCTCTAATTTACTGTCACTTTTTCCCCTTCCTTTCGGGTAGATTACTACTTACTCTTTGTGCTTTGGCTTGAAATTAATTTGCCCTCTGTGATTCAAAGTTCATCAATCAATCCTATATGGTTTGTTTTATTATCAGTTAATCATGTCAAATGTTTTTTATTTTGGAAAATTACAATTTGTCCCTTTGTGGTTTAGTTGAAGTCAGTTTGTAAGTGAAGATGAATTTTAACAAATTCAACTGTATCATTTCAACATATACACCTAATTATTCTCGCTAGACATCGAATGTAAAGTAGCACAAGTTGATAAAGTAATAACAGAACAAATGGCATGCAAATTAAAGGGCAAATTCATTTTGGGCAACAATACAGAGTCTCAAGTGTAATTTACCCCTTTTTGTTTTCATTCTAGATATCTGACTTCCATTTTGTGAAATGTGTAGGTTTGGCAGTGGCCAGTGGACAGCTGGAAGTAGAAATAGCTACAATCTGAGAGACGCTGTTGCTAGATGCACCACTCAGGTAAAAACCATGGAAGAATGCCCTGATAATCATTTGAGTAAATTTTTGACAGAAAAGATTGAACATCTGATTTCTGAACAGAATAGCCATTCTCAACTAGTATTATGTGTTGGGGGCCGGAGAGGCCTCAGACACCAGAGAGATTCATTGAGCCTTTTTATCTTGACACCATCTCTTGATTCCAAATCACATGACATTAGACACACACACACACACACATAATTTATATACTCTTTTTCTTTCATTTAATGTAGGATTTCTTTTCTCTCTTTACTCAACTTGATCTTAACCTAAGTATTAATCGATATCCCATTGACTGGTCTGAATAAAAATGTTTTCTTGAAGTCCCACTTGATTTTATTCAAGTTTCTTATCAGTCATTACAATCCACTGAAATGCTGTCTTGTTCCAAATGAACGCAGGTGTACCCAAGGTCATGGACAGCGATCTACATGGCACTTGACAACGTAGGACTGTGGAACGTAAGGTCTGAGAATTGGGCAAGGCAGTACCTGGGACAGCAATTCTACCTCAGGGTCTATACAACTTCCAAGTCTCTGAGAGACGAATATCCGGTCCCAAAGAATGCTCTTCTTTGTGGCAGGGCAAGGGGTCGTCACACAAGGCCCTCCTGATGAGCACAAGAATGTAAAGCATGGGATGTTGAGTTGAGAATTTGATTAGCAAACATTCAAAAAATTTTTACTCAAATGTTGTCTTTTTATTTAATGTAAGTAGATACCTACATTCTTGTCACGAGAGGGTGACACTATGTTATTGATAAGGATTGCTTATGTTAACATGTGGGAAATTTAAATTCCAGATTTCCCGTTCAGCTGAGTTATCATAGTCTCAATTGCACTGTTAAAAGATTTGAGTTCAAATCCTATATGTGGACCTTTTAACATATTTGTTATCATTCAGGAGAATTAAAGCATTTTGAATTGTTAACATGGGTAATTACTGAGAATATGTTGCACTAGCTTATATATATGTATATTGATATTGATTCTCTTTCTCTGGAGCAGTGTTCTTGTACAGTTTAGGGTGACACTAGCAAACTTGATATTTTTAGAATGGAGTCAAGAAAAATATGAACATGACCGGTACAGACACTAGTGTTTCTGGACTCCTACGCAACAATCACATACGAAGGGAATATTCTCCATCTTGAACCCGCCTGATCTTTCTGGCATGTCAGTGACGTCTGGTTTCAGCGAATTTGGCTGGGTCCACAGAAACTTGCAAGCAAGCAAGCATGCTTATTCACATCCCACACCAATGGCGTCTCCATACCTGCGAGGTGTAAGAATGGGAGGAAATTCCGAGATGCGAAGCATGCCTACGTGGCGACCAACAATGTTTGATGATTACGACTGTCGTGCGGGTGCCATGAAGGCCGAAGTCTGTGGCCCTAATAGAAGGAGCATTTAATGAATAAAACAACTTCAAATTTGACATTCTAGGATTTCAAACTAGGTTGCTTACAGTTGCCCGGGACTTTTTCATGTTATCTCGAATCTACCATACTTTAATTGGATTGAGGTTCAGTTCAGATTGAGTGTGATAAAACTTGTTAAACAGTAAATTCTATCACTAAATATTTAAGGTGATTACATTTCTAGAATCCGAATTCAAGATCTCTAATTAAACTAGAATAATTTCTTATTGCTTAAACTAAGTGCTTGATGGTATATAAGCATATTCTTTCATCACTACTTTAATTTATTTATGATTTCCACCCCCCTCTCGCTCCCCTCGTCCCCCAACATTTCTAGAATCCGAATTTGAGACCTCTAATTAAACATAATTCCTTACTACTTAAACTAAGTGCTTATGGAATAGAAGCATATTCTTTCATCACTACTTAATTTATCTCCCCCCCCCCCAAAAAAAAAAAAAATTCTACTAATTAAGCTAGCTAATATGTAAACCTGAAGATTCTCACAACATGAAAACAAGGTTTTACTGACTCCGTTTTGGGATGGGAAATTTTTCTTGCAGGGACATACTCTTTTATAAATGGAGAGGTCTTGATTTGAACAGAAGAGAATCTGCAGTGCATAATCAATGGCAGTGGGGCTTCATCAAATGTTTATTTATATATTCTTTTATACAAAAAGACATGCTAGCTATGGTATTTCAATTCAAAACTAGAAAGAAAAAGAAAATTAGTAGACAGAATCTTGTCCTTAAACATTCAGTACGTCTGAGAAAAATATTAATGTCTACAGAAAATGATATCACACGTAGACTTTTATGATGGAATAGGCTTTTCTCCTTTTTATTTTTTTACCGAACCTTTCATTTTCACCTCAATCATCATCAAGCCAATTTTGAATTATAAAAGTCGGCATTCTAAATTATGAGTCTCATGATTTTTTAATTTGAATCTTAAACCCTGTAAAATATGGGATTCATCCGTATATATAGGAGTGTAATATAAAAACTCTAACAAATTGCATTATTCATCAGTCTTTCATAAATCACACTTGGACCCACACCACTTTTTTCATACCTTCTGTTTTCCTTTTATGTGGCGTGTTTCTTTCATATACATTTTGTAAACTTTCACATGCGGGATCTGAAATTCCATGGTTTCTTTTCCTTTCATCAATCGAAAGTTTGTAAGACTAACAAGACACCCCCGTACGAGAGACTTTGCACAAAAGGACAAGCCTTTGCAACAGACCAGTCTGTCTTAGTATTTATTCCTCTTTTGTTTCTTTACAACCCGCCTTCAAGCTACCAAGACAGACAAACAAAACATTAATCAAGAGTTTCCAAGTACACTCTCCCAACAGGCTCTCCCTTATCTTCTTCTTCTTCTTCTTCTTCTTCTTCATTTAGCAGTGTTGCTTATAGCCCTTCAAACGCACCAGAGATGGCGGTTAGTGGTGGCCGGCGACGTTTTGGTACTCCACTGCCTGAGATAAGACCAAGATTGCCGGTGGTTAGGCCTTATGTACGGTCAAAAATGCCTCGGCTTCGGTGGACACCCGATCTTCACCGTTGCTTTATTCTTGCTGTTCAAAGGCTTGGTGGAGAGGAGAGTAAGCTTTATTACTTGCACTTTTAATTAATGGCTAACAATGATACAATCTTAGACTATTTCTTAAAACTTCATACACAAGTTCATTAATTAATTATCGTGTTCGCTGAGGTGATTAGTGTAATTTGGATTGGCAGGGGCCACACCCAAGTTGGTGTTACAACTCATGAATGTGAAGGGCCTCACTATTTCTCATGTTAAAAGCCATCTTCAGGTACTCTCTAAGTAATGACAATACACTATATATATATATATATATATATCTTCTTCTTCTTTAATTAAAAAACCGAGTGAATCAAACCAATTTTTTTTTCTTTCAAAAATAGTATAGATAGGTTTTATTTAACGCTAATGCTTCTATTAATTAACAGATGTACCGGAGCATGAAGCATGAGCAGATGATTGAAGGTACACATTATTATTTACTAAATGGGGTAACCCCCAAAAAAGAGGCAATTGATTAATAACCTGCAAATTTGATTCCCCTTTCCGTGACCTAAATTATGGAAATGATGTCAAATATTCTTTTATCTTTTCTCCCTAAAAAATAATATATGACAAGATTAATTGGAGGGTTCAGTATTAGTCACGAAAATTTCCTTAATTTAAACTAATTTTCTTACGTCTCCACTATATATATGTATGTATGTGTGTGTGTGTGTGCATGCATGTACGTGAATCTTGATAGTTTAAAGATCTCTCAGTGCATTGATTATAAGACGTAACTTATCAGCAGGAAAGAAGAATGATAAGGCAGTGGGTTTATTACAAGATTGGTCCTTCGCCTCAAAAGGTTATGGCAAAGAGAATGATGTCCATCAAGGAAACGAAGGATCTATTCATCAACAAGTAATTTATGGCGACAATGAGCCCACACGTTCTTATATCATCTTCAAGGATCTTTTCAAAACCCACAGTCATACAGTAATATTACTCTCTCTCTCTCTACCCCTCTAAGTCAATTACTTGCATGTTTACTTTGGGAAAATGACACTATCTAATCCATCAAACTCTCTTAGAAACCGTACAACATGTGGTGAGGTGGTGCAAGTTTAGGTGAGTGGTAGGGAATTTTGTACTTTATAGAAGTGGTTGGGATTCGATTTTAAAGAACTTGTTATCGGATATTTAATTTGCATTATCTAATTGTCCACATTGGTGTTGGAAATAGTGAAATCTACTAACATAACATCCATTTTAATTAATAAATTGTTATCGGCTATTTGCAATTATCTAATTGTACAACGATGAATTATACTTGAGAACTTCTCGTACCTATTCTAAAATTTGCTTTTGACTGTAAGGTTTCACCCCATTTATAAATAATCACAACTAACCTTAATCTATTATTGATTAGCGTCATTGTTGTACTCCTATAATCTTTGGGCTGCACAAAATTTGTTAAATGGGTGATATGGTTTCTTGGAGTTTTTAGACTACATATATAGATTTAAAAACTAAGATATTATCGTAATAAATGATGAAGCTCTCAAGCTGGGTGTGTGTATAGGTTAAGAGGTAGGAATTTTGGACTATCACCCATATTAGGTGGTTTTATCCAGTTTCATAAGTTCACTTAGTTCAAAAAAATTGGAATTGAAAGTAAAAAATGGATGTAAGGAGTTAGAATTTCAATTTGATCATATCATCAAATTCTACAAGCTGGTTGCGAACTGTTGGTTTCATGTTGTTGTTCAGGAGAGCATCCATATGAATCCAGGAAAGGGGACACAAAGTGGTGGTGGTTATAATGATCAAAGATTCCAAGAGGAAGATTTTAGTGAGATAGGAGAGAGAGTGCCTGTTGAAGACGACAAACTGTCTCTGTCAATGAGCTCAAAAGGTTTTCAGCCATGGTTGAAGCAAACCAAGCTTGGTCTTCACCTAAATGATGTGTCTCTTGAGCTCACTCTCTCCTTAAAGATGAATGATTAGAGATGCATGCTTGATGAAACTAAAACACTAACCTAGTTCATAAATTAAGTTTCCTGGTACAGATCGCACCAAGAACATGGTATACTTAATGATGAAAACAATGTCTTGTATCTAATTACTCTATTAAATCATCTTTTCATTGGCAAGGGAAAAAAAAAACTCTTTTCATAGTATCTATATCGTAGTATTTGTTGTTCCAATTTCGTTTTGACGATTAATTTGTCCTTTGAGGAATGGAACTGAATTGATTCGTTCAACTCTTAATATCTTACCACAAAAAATGTAATTTTAATTCAAAAATTTTGACTGAAATTTATTTATTTATTTTGAATTTTTTAGTTATAATATTTTTTTAAAAAAATTATTTGGTATTTGGTACCCTAGGGTTTGAACATAAATGGGTATAATCTTCCTAATGTAATTTTTCCATTCCCAAGTCTTAAATTTGAGACTTACATAAAGGGTGTTAATTCTTTACACTCAACTACCGTTGGTTATTTAGTTTTACTTTGTTCTTTCATTTTTATCTTAAAGTTCTTTTTTTTTAATTTATCTTAAAGTTTATTTTCATCATTAATTTAATTTATTTTGTCTTCCATATTCCAACCTTCAGCTTGCATCACCCTGTAGGCCGAAGCAACAGTGAAATTTCCAGATCCAGTATAGTGGCTTCGTATCAGAACCTGTGTCTATTTTAGTGGAAGATCTAATACTTTCATTTCATTCCAATTTGGCCCAAAGCTATACTCAATTTTTTTTAAAAAATGGTTAAACGCCACCAAATTAAAATACTTCATCTACACTTTGTTTCCTTTTAATGTCTTGGAGGGCCTTGTCTTTCCAAAAAAAAAAAGCATTTAAGGACCTTGGGTGCTGTTGTCATTCGGTGCGATAAGGCCCAATACCACATTGGAATTGAAGTTCATATGACGCCAGATTTGGGTGCTGCGAGATCCAATATATAGATGTTCATAGCAGGAGGGAACTGAGACATATGAAGGCCAAAATAAAACGAATGTGGTCAAGATGTTGCAGGAGGGGTGGTTGTGTAATCATTGAGGTTAGAAACATTCTCATCTTACAGTGATTGTTGCTGAAGCTGAAATTGTAGAATTTCCATCTACGATGGGCTGATCATCCATGTTCATGGGAGGACCTAGAGGTGTTGTTCATGTCATACATTAGGCAACTAAGATAGTTGCCTTAAGCCCTGCATTAGATTCCTTTACACCCTTATCATATTTTAGTTACGTAAAATTAATCAATATTAATATAGGAAAAATGACTTTGCTTTTGCTGTAGATTTTACCCCAAAAAAAGACTCTTAAAATGAATATTGAAGGTTCTTTTCGTATTGAAAATACAAGATAAATTAAATGGAATAGTTATATTATTTATTGAAATTGAAGTATTAGAATTATTCAATTATAAAACTTTGATAACTAATTTTATAATTTAAAAAATAAGAAAAATGAAATGAGAATTTATACATTTAAGCATATTAGAACTTTCAAATAATGTTGCCTTAAGGCCCAAATTGGTTGCACGGCCTTGGTTATCATTGGATGATGTGAGACCCAATAGCACATTGGGATGGAAGTTCAAAAGCGGCCCTTGGGTGTGGATAGTGGGTGGTGGAGGTCCAATCTGCTGATGTTCATAGCAGGAGGGGCTGAGAAATATGAAGGCTTAAATAAAAGCAATGTGGTTGAGATGTTGCAAGAGGGGTGCTGTCATAATCATTGAGGTTAGAAAGATTTCATCTTTTGTGGTTGTTACTAAAGTTGAAATGGTAAAATTTTCACCTATAATGAACTAGTCATTCATGTTCATGGGAGGGCCTTGTGTGTTGTTAACGTTGGATGATGTAAGGCTTAATAGCATATTGGGATAGAAGTTCAGAGGAGGCCCTTGGGTGTTGATAAGAAGTGTTTTGAGGTCAATACAATAGCAAATTAGGGTCCAAGGTCTTTTAAAAAGTTTCCTGTGTCAGGAGACTATGCATCTATATATATATATATATAACTAAGAGCTAAAAGCACAATTGTTGCAATTCTATTGAGCCACTTGAGATTCAAAAAATAAGGAGAGCATGGCATGTGGAATAATGAGAGCTTTCAATATTATTTATATTCTTTAATTTAAATTAAAGCATTTTGAACCAACGAGTATTGATCATAATAGAAGGAGTTAGAGTAATTTAAGCACGATATCTGAGGTTTGAAATTATGTGAATATAGAAAACGTTTTTGGGAGAGCTTTCTCTCATTGGAGCTCAACACATTTGATTCAGATTAGTCGATGCTTAAAGTGGCAATCAAATATTGAACGCTTTTTTTTAAAAGAAAAATTACATGGAATTCGAGATCAACGATATTGTTTATGACTTGTGAGTTGTAAATAATGTAATTTCTTACATTTTATACTCTCTTCAGTTTGTAAAAATTGTCATTTTAGAGTTTTCACACAGAATAAGAAAATCATTAATGATCTAAAATATTATAAAGTTTAATAATACTTTACCAAAATGTCCTTAATTTAAATACTCTATTAAATTATTAATTTGATATTAATAAAGGGTAAAATAGTAGAATAAACAATTAATGGTTCATTTGAAATTTTAAAGTAATAAATATTGTGAAAAAATTTAAAACCCTAACGATAATTATTATGAATCGATGGTAGTATTTAATGTTGATCGTTAAAAAAAATTTGTGTCATCGAAAAAAAGATTTAAACACACGTTAAAGGGACACAATGAGCCAATTAAAAAAAGAAACCAGTGTGGTATTCTAAATATATATCAAGTGTCTAAGTTTATTTTAGTTTGGCAGATTAGTTAACTATAAGTATACTTTAATTTAATGTCATGCAAAATTACAAGTGTGAGCAGAAATTTTATAAAACTTATGATAATTTTAATCTTTAGCAAAATTTTTACAACTTACACTTGAAATTTTACATGTTGGAGTTGACTTTTTTTGATGAATTTTTGGTTGAAAAAATTTCATGAGGACATGTAAAATTATAAGTGTGAGCAGAAACTTTATAAAACCCATGATTATGAATCTTTAGCTGAATTTTTACATTTTACGCCTGAAATTTTTCATGTTGAAACTGAATATTTTTATGAATTTTTAGTTGAAAAAATTTCATGCGGGACATCTAAAATTACAAGTGTAAGTTTGAACTTTTATGAAACCTATGATTTTTAATCCCAGCTGATTTTTTACATCTTACACCTAAAAATTTTACATGTTGAAGCTAAATTTTTTGGGTGAATTTTCCATTGAAAAAATTTCATGCTGGATTAGTAAAATTATAAGTGTGAGCTAAAATTATACGAAACTCATGACTTCTAATTCCCAACTAAATTTTATTCCTTACTCATGAAATTTTACATGTTGAAGCTGAAATTTTTTAGTGAATTTTTGGTTGAAAATAATTTCATATATAACATGTAAAATTATACATGTGAGGTGAAATTTTAGAATTTTTAATCCCCAAATGAGTTTTTACATCTTGAACCTGAAATTTTACATGATGCTTGAGGTGAATTTTTACCATAGTGCCATCCTCAACTTCTTACTTCTCATCCTCTTTCTGAATCTGGGTTCAATAAAAGCTTCCTTCCTCAGTCCTTGACTCAAACTACTAGAACTAGAAGAACTGCCGCATCAGAACCTTGTCATCGTCTTCCTCCATGTCGCTGCTGTTTCGGTCGGAGAAGAACTGCGATGTTGTCGTTTTCATGTGGGACGATGCTACTACTACGAGCAAATCGAAGCCTAGTGAAGCTGTTCGACGGAGCACGAGGAAACACAAAGTGGGTTTGAAAGAATGAAGAAACAGAGGACGAAGAAGAAGAATGAAGGGATGAGAAGAAGATTTCGAAGTTGAAAAATGAGCCTCGTAAAGTCTCTGGTTCTTGTAGTTTGAGTCGAGAAATGAGGAAGGAAGCTTTTGTTGAACCTAGATTTGAAAAGAGGATGAGAAGTAAGAAGTTGAGGATGGCAATTCGGCCACATCTCCGGCAAACCACTGGCGGCTGCCGGTGACACCTCTGGTGAGTTCTCTATCTCTCTTTTCTCTAATAGTCAGGGGTATAATGGTCAATTCAAATATGGTCTTAAGTGCCCTGATCATTCAGTGTCATATTTTAATTTTGTCATCAAAACATAAATAAGTCGCTCCATTACCATGAATTTGTAATTCTCTCAAAAATAAAAGGAAAATAAATCTATGTGAAAATATTTGCAAATTCTAAGTTTTAATATTCGAAAAATAATTGATTCAATTAATCAACATTATTATTGGTATAACCTATAATACCTATACCTGTACATATCGGCATTGGTGACTGTATTCCACTATGGGTTTATTATAAACGTTTGTGATTTACTGACTTGCATCTGGAATATAATTAATTTTATAGAATTGTAATTAGTGGGAGTAGTTGAGTTGCCCTGATTAAATGTATATACCAAAGACTTAATTATAAGTAATATAAGAACACAAGAGGATTTAGAAAGGAGAATAAAATCTTCTAAAGGGATTACCATAATAAGAAATATCTTGAAGAAGATTTTTGACCTCTCTAACTTAGACGATTGATCTCTCCCTTAAAAGAGAGCACAGTGTTCTTAGAACTTTTATTTTCTATTATTAAAGGTGGTCTTAGTACTCCCCCACCCGGCCAGTGTTTAATATAAAAATCTTTTAGTCAAATTATGTGAATTAAAAATAAAAATTAAGATTAGTTAACTATCTTGATTCATCTGAAAATCACAGCATTTTTTCAAAATGACCTCCTTAATTTCTTTCTCTCTCTGAAATATATTAAATATAAGTATTTTTTAGAAATACATAATAAATACTATTTTATATACTGTAAAAAATTTTATATTTAGAATCAGGGTCAAAGATCTTATATTTAGATATGGAGGAACTGCTACACTGCTTTTTATAGCTTCTATCAAACGTGGCAAATAATAGAAGCTGCAATCATGAATTTTATATCATTGCATTAGAACTAAGATTTACATTTTTCTCTTTTAAGAAGATATACCGGGATTTATGGAAAAGGAAAAAAAAAATCTCTTGCTCTTGTTCAAAAGCATAAATTATATATATATATATATATTAAATTTTATATATTGAAATTATATAATTTTTATTTTTACAATCAATACCAATATTTCTTACATTTTACAAATTTATAAATTATATATAATTTATTTTGTTTTAAAAATTTATAGGAAATTTCTTAAAATAAAGAGAATCTTACATAAACTTCCTTAATTTTTTTTTATAATTATATATATATATATATTTTACTTTCAAAATATAGACAAATTTCTCTTAACGATAAAATGAATATCTGTTTAATTTCAGTAAACTTTTAAAGATATCTTTGTAATTTATTCTTTTTTCAAAGAATTTTGTATAAGTTTTAAAAATAAAATACACGTGTTATATGCCTTTAACAAAAATAAGAATATATATATTTAATTTTTTGATTTTAGAAAAAAATTGTGTATTTTTTTTTTTTAAATGGAGAAATTTTTTTTTTTGCAATAAGGCAAATGCTTTCATTATTACCAAGAGACAAAGCTATACAAAGTCAATATATATAACACAAGAAAAAATAATTAGGAGTCACATTCTATGAAGGGTTCTCCTAATTATCTTTCACATGTATCCAAAAAAATGCCAAACAAGAAATTTAAACAACTTAATCCTATTCAGCAATAACACCACTTTTCATCAGAAAATCACTTTCACTAGCTTCTTCTTTCAAACTTGCATAACTCCTGCATCTAGATCTTACCTCTAGTTTAACTGCTTTGACTACTCTTTGACTTGAGGAAGCTTCATTATTATGTAGATGAGCATTTCTTTCTCTCCAAGTATAATAAATCACTGTAGTAACTCTTGTATATAACACTTGTCTAAAATATATGTTTCTTTAATTTTGAATCATGTGGATAACCAACCTTTCCATTTATTAAATTGCTTAGGGACATAATCAATCTCTATCCACTTACAAACTTCTTCTAGTAGCTCTCTCACCCAATGGCATTGGAAGAATAAATGCTTAATAGATTTATTACACAATAGACATCAAATCAATTATACAGGAATAATAAACAATCTTTTTTAGACCATTAGTCACATAATAAAAGCATGCTTGGGCATTGTATATCTAGACCAGACCACCTTGTCACACTTGAATTTCTCATGTTTACCTTGTTGCCATTTGTATCCACTACTAATAGTGTATATGCAATTAGGAGTAGCCAGCTATCTTCCATCTTCATGCCCTTGTGCAAATTTCAATTTAACCTTGTTTAGTTTTTTCCAAAGCCATCCAACATCAATGGGAGTAGTATAACTCCAGAAATATGCTCCCTTTAAATAAATTTCATCAATCCACTTTACCCAAAAATTATCTACTTTTGAAGCAATGTTCCAAATTTATTTAGCAATCGCTGCTTCATTTCAAATATCGCACTTTTTAATACTAAGGCCTTCCTTACTTCTAAAAAGGTATACCCTTTCCCAGCTAACATGTGCCATAATTATGCCATTTTCTTTTTGTCCCCAAAGGATTGCTCTACCGATTAATTCAACTTTTTTGTCCCAAAAAAAAAAGAGAAGTTCGTATATATAATTTCTGCAAAATTCAATGAATGTTCATATAATGTACTCACCTAACAATGATTGACTTTACGGTACGTGTTTACTTTCAACAATAATCAACTAATAGAAAATTGCAAAGATATGAAAGTAAACCCACTAAACATATGCTTCACACTAAGTGAAGGATTAATTAATACATAACATGTAGAGATATATGATATAAAGCTGGTTATCATACTTCCTTTAACCAAATATGCATTGTGATTTGCTAAGAGGATATAACAAAGATGTCTAGCTCTCGCTGTCTGTGTGTGTGTGTATTGAAAAGCTTCAAAATTTTAGTGGGGATGGTTAAGGTGGTCCATCAAAAGATCGAATAAGAGCCAGCAAGCCAAGCTGTATTGAACTTTTCATAAGTGAAAGATGAAACTTTAATAAGGAGAAGAAGGATTTGCTTCCACTTTGACGCGTACAATTCAAGTGTCTTAGCTTCCACCAAACCAAACAATTTAACAAACTCAACAAAACATCTCAGTGACCAAAACACTATACTTTTGTCTCACACCATATTATATTAATTTCTCACATGGTTTCCACATGGCTGTTTTTCTATATATATAACCTCTTTGCCTTAATCTATATATAAATATTGGTGAATATTGATTTACATCCATGTGTGTTATATGTGAAGTGACATCTCGATCATTAATTAACAAAAGATGCAAATGATTTAAATACTAAAAATTGTTTTCAATCATTTACAAATATTTTATATTTTATCGCATCACAAGTTCAATATTTGTGTCATTTTCTGCCTTAGAAGTGGCTTCCCCATAGGTAATTAGCGTGATAAATTGCATATCGATTTATCAATTAATTTCGGATTAGTGGCACATACTTAAAAATAAAATAAAATAAATAAAATAAAATAAAAATGAAGTGAACGTCACATGTATCATTTCTTTGATACAATTCCCAAGGATCAATTATACTCCCTTTAATTCTTAATATAAGATCATTTTAATTGAATCACGTGAATTAAAAAAGGGAGTTAAAATTAATTAACTACCTTGATTTCTCCGAAAATCTCAATATTTTTTCAAAACTACTCTTATTTAATCTCTCTCTTTTTCTCTTTGGATACATTAAATAGGAACATTTTTTAGAAATGTATAATAAATACCACCTCATATATTATAAAGGGTATTATATTCATGATCAAGACAAAATGTCCTATATATAGGACCGGAATGAGTATATGCTTGCAATTTTTTCACATATTTCGAGATGATAGCCACCTACTCCACTACATCTAATTATACCATGTTCTCTAACTAGATATATACATATATATAAAACTAGATTTTATTAATACATATGCAACATCACTACAATTAATTAGGATTTGATTATACATCAGAAGCATCAATCCATTTAATTGGCTTACAATTCTGTAATATTTTCAGTCGGCTAGGGTTGACCAAAGAGAAACTAATTGGATATTTCTTGACTTAGATGTCTTCCACATAATCTTTCGCCCATAACGCTTCCGTTTCCAATGCAGTAATATAATGTTGTGGCAACATTATTTTAATGGACGAGGCTCTCTATAAATAGAGCCATGTAGAGGGGTCATTAATCATTACAAGCACAAAGGTCGAGTTAATTTCATATAGAGAGAAATTAAGATGGGAGCTGGCGCTACTGCTAGGCTTATATTCTTGGCTGTGCTTACGTGGAGTACCTTTTGTACTTTGAGCGGTATTGTTCATGGGAAGGACGTAGATATTAATGATACTGGCTTTGCTGATCCCAGCCGATGGAGGTTTGGTGGTGAAGATTGTTCTTATAGAAGTTGGAGGGGCTGTGGGAGTTTCTATGGAAGAAGTGGGAGAGATAGCGTAGCTGGTGGTGGTGGAGGAGGAGGAGCAGGTGGTGGTGGTGGAAGTGGAGTTGGCGGGGGTTCTGGACGTGGTGAGGGATATGGTGTAGGTGGAGGCAGCAATGGGAGTGGCGGTGGGGGTGGGGGTGGTAGTGGTGGAGGAGAGGGACGAGGAGGTGTAGCAAGTGGTGGGTCTGGCCATGGAGAAGGGTTTGGAGCTGGAGGTGGAGTAGGTGAAAATGGAGGTGGTGGTGGAGGAGGAGGTGGAGAAGGTGGTGGAAGTGGTATTGCAGGAGGGTCTGGTCGGGGAAGTGGATTTGGGGCAGGTGCTGGGGTAGGGGGAGAAGGTGCTGCAGGTGGCGGTGGAGGAGGAGGAGGAGGAGGGGGGGGAGAGGGAGGAAGCAATGATGGAAGTGGTGGAGGTTCAGGTCATGGCAGTGGTTTTGGTGCGGGAGTTGGCATGGGAAATGCGGGAGAAGGAGGAGGAGCTAGTGGTGGCGGCGGTGGAGGCAGTGGTGGAGGTAGAGGTAATGGTGGAGGGTATGGTGAAGGTAGTGGAATTGATGCTGGTTTTGGCATTGGTAATAATGGAGTAGGAGGCGGTGGTGGAGGTGGAGGAGGGGGGGCAGGGGGAAGTGGAGGTGACTTTGGTGAAGGGCAAGGCCTTGGAAGTGGCTTTGGTGCAGGTGGGGGTATTGGTGGCATGGGTGGGGGAGGAGGAGGTGGTGGTGGTGGAGGTGGCAATGGTGGAGGGTATGGTCATGGTAGTGGCTTTGGTGCCGGTATGGGGATAGGTGGAATGGGAGGAGGTGGCGGTGGCGGAGGAGGAGGAGGAGGAGGAAGTGGAAGTGGAGAAGGATATGGTGAGGGTGAAGGAAGTGGTTATGGAGTAGGTGGAGGCAATGGAAGAGGAAGAGGAGGGAATAACAATGGAATGGGAATGGGATTTGGGATGGGAATGGGATTCGGGTTTGGAATAGGAGGAAGCAGTGGAGATACTGCCATTGATATCCATTCACACAAACCCTAACTCTAATATCTCCCTCCTTCCACCTCTTCCATCTGCAACTTCCACTACATGATCCTCTTTCATCTCCCTCAACATGCTTAAATTGCACATATTACAGCAAAAGCCCTATTACTTGTACTCTCTGGTGTTAAAGCCATTATACTGTTTTCCCTAGAGATGAATCGATCATATTTCATGATTCTCATGCCAAATAAATATATTACCACTTCTTTTTTCTTTTTTTTCCCCCAAAATTCAAATGATTTTGTTGTCTCCTTTCTCTGCTATATATAATGTCATGTCTTCAGATTTCCTTTATTTTTGGACGAGGTTTTAGTTTCCATGAACTTTGCAATTAGTAATTAATGTATTTGTTAAGTATATATGTATCTAATATAAGAGAAATAGCACCTTTTTTATTTTATAAGTTTGGAGCCTATTAGTTTTTATTAAACTTCTCATTCTATATAACCGACAAAGTTAATATTTGAGGATAATATTAAAAATTGACAAAATATAAAAAACGACACAGTTGGGTGAAAGTGACTGTAACATCGAACTTTTAGAATGAAAAAAAAATAATGTGGTAACCACATGTATGATCATTTAATTAAACTTTATCCTTGTACATATATATATAATTTAATACTCGTCTAAATTGACCGTTCCAACCCCTTGAAAGAAAAAATAATTCTCAAATTGGCAATGACACACCCAAGATGGCTGAAAGAGAACAAAAAACTTTAATATGAGAATGACTTTAACTGGGGCAAAGCCGGGCGCTCTTTCTGAGCGCGGCGTGCTTGGCCGAGACAAATCACTGTTCCTGCCTTTTTTTTTTAATTTATTAAAAAAAATAAAGAAAAATCCCTCCTTTCACAAAAGGCCACGTACGCCGTGCGTGACAAGCACGAAATCGGCTCCCGGGTAATGCCACAGCCAATAGGAGAAATTATTACATACACCCGATATGCCATGTCACTTGTCCTCTCTCCGATAAAAATATACCAACTTTCATGATTTTAATCCTACATGTCAATCACATAATTTATATTGCAAACATAATTTATGTTATTTTAATTTAATGATTTCATTAATTCCTCTCTGAAAAATTTGCCCTAGCGTCGCTCACATCTCTCCCTCAATCTATCGTCTTTGTTTCTGGTACGCTCACTCCCCTTTTTATCGGTCACCCTCTTCTTCAAGCGAGGGTGAAGCCTATCGATGACGGCAAGAAGAGGTGGGGCCGAGCCTCTTCATCCACGGATCCAAGAAATATGCTTTAATTTCTCTGCCCATCGTTTAGTTCTTATCGCTCCGATTTTTAATTTTTTACCCCAACTTTCCTCCTGTTCCCACCGAGATAGAGATTTGCAGAGAGTGGCTACTTAAACAACCAGATAAAACGTGGCTACTGATTTTAAATGGAAGAAGATAGTTAGTTTGCAGTGCAATTGCTTGTGATTATGGAGACTAATTGTAATGGAAGTCATTCAAGTCATGCCATGCTCTTGCATTTATGGGGATCGATTAGGTTACTTAAAGAATTAGGTGGAAGAGGAAGAGTTGGGAGTCAGAATTGGAGAGAGAATAACTAATTGATGGAGAGAGGAGCTCCATCAACTACCATAGATGCTTTTTTATATCTCTTCAAGAGCAAGAGTGCTTTCGGCTGTATGAAAAAGAACAAAAATCACAAACAAAAACTTGTGGGATTAGTTTATGCTTTTATGGAGCTTTGAAAAAGTCGAGAGCAATAGATTAGTTGTTTATTCGTCCTGTGCTGCAAGTGATTTGTTAAATAAACAAAAAATGGTTAGGAGACGTGGTGGCTCAGATAAGGTGAAGGTGGAAGTCATGGACCGAAAATGGAGACGGAATGAGAAAGAGAACAGGTTTTGTAGGGGTTGAAGGGCCGGGTACCTTTTTTGGAAGTTATACTTCTCCCTAGTTAGTATAATACCTTTCGTTTTAACCAAAGCATGGATCAGGAAGGAGAATTAAAAATTAATTAATTATTTTAATTTTTTAAAAATATATTAAATAAGGATATATGTTTAAAATAAATAATAAATATTATAAGTGTCTTATATTTAGATTTAGGTAAAAAGCTCCATACATTTAAAATGGAAGGAAGTGAAAATAATATAACCTAAAAGCTAACAGATAAGTTAACATGTATGTAGACTTAATTTATTTGAAATGACATGGATTTATTAGTTCAGTGCATAAATGATGTGGTACACTGAGTGTAACTAATAATTTCTCTAGATTTGTGGGGAATGAAGGGGCACTTTTTTTAAGTTATAAGAATAATATAAGACATGTAGGCTTAATTTATTTGAAATGGCATGGATTTATTAGTCCGTGTTGGTACACTGGCTGTACCTAATAATTTCTCAGCCTATAGCCATCGGATTTGTTCTACATGTTAGAGAAAGAAAACAATATACTAGTGATTTTTCTCTTTTAAGATATGCGAGTAAGTTAAAATAGAATATATATATATATATATGTATATGTATATATATGGTTTTCTTAGAATTTATCTTATATTTATCTCTAAGAATTTCTTTTTCTGTCTCTTATAGAATTTGACCTTGGAGAGAATCCAATTCTTTAGTTATGCTTACATTGGATTGTGACTTTAAGTTGGATTTTAGTAGCTAAGTTGATTTTTGGGCCAACAGGTGCAAGTGGGATTGAATTGTTTGGAATTGGACTTTTGTAATTTTTTTTTTCTTTTGTTATGTAGGCTTTATATGAGTTTATTTTTGGGGTTCATTGGTATCAGTAGGGATAATCATGAGTCGGGTCGGGCCGAGTTTGACCCCTATCTAATGTCCGGACCGAATTGTCTCGGGCCAGTATCCGGCTAGCCCGATACTATATATCTTTTGTTTTAATTTAAAAATAAAAAAATTATTTAATAATAACAAATATATTTATTTATACTTAAAAATAAATTTTCTTAAAAAATAATCTTAGAAAAAATAAAATCGCTCAAAATTTATGAATATTTAACCATTATATATTATTTTTACATAAATATTAAGTTAAAAAATTAATTCAAAATTTTAAAAAATTTGAAACATTAAAATCTCAATTTTTTTTCATAATATTTACATAATAAATGTATTATATTAGATACATAAAGAAAAAAAATTTTATAAAAATTAATTAAGATATATACAAAATTAGGAAATATATATATATATATATAGGTTGAGTTGGGCCGGGTTAGAGTACTTAGTCCTTACACCGGCCCGACCCGGTTGGCCCGAAGTGGCCGGGCCAACCGGGCATCGGGTCATGCTGTTTAGTCCTAAGTATCAGGATAGAAATGTATGTTAATAATTATAACACTAAACTAAAAGGGTATTTTTTTTAAATGAGATAAATAATTTATATTTTCAAAATATTCAAAAATTTCAGTGAAATAAAAATTTATTCTTTACTTTTGTTTAATTTTAATTTTTTGCAAAATATTTTTCAATAAATTAAATATATTTTTGAACTAAAATCTTAATGAAGATTTTTTTTTATTTACAAAATTTAAAATTAAACTCAATTTTAGAGTAATTTTAATTTAAATATTTAAAAATAAATTGATATTAATTAAATTTCTTCGAATTTTAGTAATAGAAAGTCAGTAATATTAAAAATGTTACAAACAACAAAACAATCGCAAGAGTCAACCAGAAGCCCAAGAAAATCAGTCAAGAAAGACAGTAATAGAAAAAATGTTATAAACAACATAACAACAAAGACACTGGAGGCCCATTATCACTTGGTCCTATTAAGCCCATTTACCCACACACATGCAAGTCACGTTCTTGAGCTTATAAAGAATTCAAAAAATGAGCTTTATACCAACCAAAAAAGAAAAAGAAGAAGAAAGATCTATGCATGTCACAGCCTACATGCAGTTTATTATTCTATTGGTCTTAAATTATAAATGTGGAACTTTTTATCTTAGTTCTGAATATAAGGTTTTTTTTTAAATATAAAATAATATTTATTATATATTTTTAAAAAATACTCCTATTTTTATTCATTCAAAAAAGAGAGAAAAAAATAAATAAATTTAATTTTGGAAAAAATGTTTTGCTTTTAAAAAAAATTAAGATAATTAATTAATTTTAACTTTTATTATTAATCCATATGATTCAATTAAATGTATTTTATATTAAAAACCAGAGGGAGTATATGTTGTATATTTGATGTGAATAATATTGATATTATTGTTATTGATTATAAAAATTATGTTATTTAAACAGCACCTTTAACGTAAGGTGATGTGAATTGCTATGCAGCTCTTCAGCTATCAGGTAGTTTTAACTTTAAGATTGTTTAAATCTATTTTAAATTAGACACACATTATTTTTGTTATATGTTTTATAGTGTTTGAGGGTGATATATACTATTTATTTATGATTTCTAAATAGTATAATTTGTAATAGATATTACTCCCTTTAATCCTTTTTATAAAAAATAAATAAATAATTCATTAGAATTAAGAAAAACTGTTAAACTCAGCTAAATATAATTAATATGTAACAATATAAATTTCTTTTAAAAAAAATACTCATCTTTAATTAAGTAAAATGGAGTGCCTTGTGAATAAGAGATTAATTATGGAGAAAGGGTGTAAAAGGAATTGATCATTAAATGCTTGGCACAATAATAGTTTATTTCTTATAAAAAGAAACAAAATACTCCTGTCAAAAGTTTCTTATAAAAAGCTGCAAAGGAAGTATATTATATGTGAAGTTTAAATTTAGTTTGTTTTTGTTTATGTTTCTTAAAAATTGTAATAATCATTTTAAAGCGTTAATTAAAAGATATATTTATATTTTATATCCTTTAATACGAATATTAAAATAAAAATTTTTACATTTATATAATTATTGGTAAAAATCATGTGTTATTATTTAAAAAAAGAGAGAGAAGAAATTGCATTCGGTGTCCCCGTTGTGTTTCCACGGCACAAAGTTTGAGTAATTATCTTTTTTTTCTTATCTATGATCCTGGCATGCAATTAGGAGAGAAATAAAGGATATGAGAAAATGTAATTAATATGGGTAGAAATTATTGAATTTTTTAAAATAAATTTAATGATAAACTTTTTCTTTAAGATGATTTAGTTAAAAGTAAGTTATATTTTAGATCTTGGTACGTGAGAAAGTACTTTTTGGAAAAAAAAGGAAAATGGGGTTCATAATTAAATACATTTGATATATTGGAAGATAAATTACTGGAAAAGTTACTTGTTTGAAATTATGGGAAATTGGCTTCTCAAAAAAAGAGTTGAGGAAAGGGCCTATTTTCCTAGTAAAACAAATTTTTTTTTGACAAATCATGTTTAATAAATAACTAAATAACTTAAATTATAATCCTAACATTTTTATAAAAAAAAAAAGATCTTTATAACTAGACATATCAAACATGAGTTGATTAAAGAAAAAAGTTTTTAAAAAGACTCTTTTCTATTACCATTCTCATTTCTATTTCTATTTTATTCCACACCTAAAAATATAAAAGCTAGAGTAAAAAACATGGTGGACCTAAATTTTGGATTCCATGCAATAGTAATACGTGATTTGGCAGTTCTTAGATTTGACAAATCTAACCAAAAACCGAGTTACAATCGATAGAAATTTTAGGTAGACAATTGTCACACCTGGAAATGCGACGCGGATGGCGCGGGAAATAGAAATAGAAAAAAGAGAGAAATCGGCCCGTACGACGGAGGCCGATTTCGGAGGGAGTCGCCACCAAAATTTTAAGAGAAATTTTGGAAAACCGGAAAACAAAAACAAAAAGGGACAAGGATGGTCTGCGAATAAGAGTTGGGTTCGGGAGTACGATTGTGAGTGGGGAAGGTGTTAGGCACCCCCACAACACCCGTTCCAAAGAACGGTTACCTTAGGTTGATCATGCAATTTTTATGGCTTTTTACAAATTTATTTTGGTTGCCCTTTTACCATTTACATGCAAAAATAAATAAATATTAAAATAAGAAAAATATAAAAATGAGAATAAAATGAAAATATGAGGAGTTGGAAAAGTAAAATAAGAAAAATATTATTTATTTACAAAAGTGGACTTGGGAAAATAAATTGATAAATATTTATTAAATTAAGAGAAAAAAAATACCAAATAAATCAGAAAATACTTTATTTATTTACAAAGGTGGACTTGACCCAGAATGAGAGTCTGGGGCCTACGTACCCTGTGATAGGGATCAAAGTCAACGTAGTTCGGACTAGAAAGCGTGTCACTGGGTTGGTATTTTTTATTTTTTTTATATTCTTTGAAAAGAAAAGTTTATAGAAAATAACTTGTCTTTCCACAAAGAAAACAATTTTTAGAATTGGTTGGTGTGTTTTAATTTGTAAAATACAGATTAATTTTCATTACTTGCTCTTTTCATTTATTTATTTTTGGTTTAATCAATTTTTAAAAGAGAAAATATATTTTTCCTCAATTTAGAAAATATGATTAAAATTATGTGTGATTTAAACATTTCATTTTGATAATAAAATATTTGAAAACAATTTTATTTTTACATAATAAAATCAATTGGCTCCTGTGGTGACTTTATCACTCACATTTACCCATTGATACCTAAGCGTCCACGGTAGTGTTACTTGAGACAAAAAGGCGCAGAAAAATTTAAAAGAAAACAAATTTTCTTTTTGTACAAATGACTTTTATTTTACTTTTATTATAAAAAATCACTTTAACACCTATTTATTTATTAAAAAGAAGAAATTAAAAAATATGATCATTACGTGTGTTTTGAAAATTAATAATCAGCATATGTGGTGACTTTATCACTCACAAGTTACCGAGTTATATTTTAAATACCTACGGTGTTACCACTCGAGGTAAATAAATGGGAGAATAAAAACTCAAAGGGAATCAATACTTTTTGCTTCAATATTTTCTTTTTTATGAAAAGGCAATAAAAATAAAAATAAAATGACATGAATAAGAAAAATGAAACTGGAGGAAAATAGATAACATTGACCTGAATTATTATTATTATTATTATTATTATTATTATTTACAAAAACAGAAATGGATGAAATTCTCTTAACACATTTATAAAAAAAAAAGTCAATAAGGAAAATTTAAAAGGTAAATATTATATATATGTTAATTAGACTATGACTAATGCAGTATGCAGATGAAGTAACTCAAACGAATGCTCACAAAAACAAGATATGATAACAAGATCCAAACAAAATAACATGTTGATGAGCTACTGTGAACACCGAATTTTGTCCGGGTAATTTAAAATAATAATAATAATAATATATGATAAAAAAATAATAAAAATAAAAATAAAATATATAATAATAAAAATAAATAACAAAATAATAAAAAAAAGGGCTTTGGGCCAAAATTCAGCCCGAAATAAAAAAAAAATAATAAAAAATACAAAAAAACTTCGGGCCAAAATTAGGCCCGAAATCCAAAATTTAAAAAAAAAAAGAGAGAGAAGGGGACATTCACTTCAGCCCAAAAGGTCACGAGCCCAATTGAGGGCTCGTGACCTGGTCCAGTGGGGCATTGCCCAGAGAGGAGGAGAGCCCTTTAGGGCTCAGTACAGAGGGAGCCTTTAGGGCTCTGGAGGGCTGGCCGCGGGAGAAAGAGCTGGCCGAGAACCGAGGGAGATCTGAACAGAGGGAGCCACTGTGGGCCGCGTGAGACCAGAGGGGAAGAGAGGAGAGAGTGAGCACGGAGGGGAGGACGATGAGGCCGAGGAAAAATCGAGGAGGAGAGCTTGGCCGAGAGCGAGAGGAGACTAGGGTATGAACCGAAAATGGAGGAAGAGATGAACAGAGGGAGGCCGCGAGGAGCAATCTGGAAGGAGCTCAGACCACCGAGGAGTCGTGAGAGCAGAGGTGAGACCAGAAACCGCGGGGAACAGATGGGAACAGAGGGAGCGGCCGAGGGCAAACCTGAGGGGCTAGGGCTTGAATCCGTGAAGCAGAGGATGGACCACAAGCCGCGCGAATGAGGGATGCCTCCACTACTCGGTACCAGGTACGGGGAGATGGGGGGAGCCCTCAGATTGACACGAAGGGCAGACACGGACAACAAAATCCCTCCACTACTCCGTACCCAGTATTGTCAGAGTAGTGGAGGTGAAGGCAAATGGCAAGCCGTAGCCAAGACGAGCGTGAAATTAGGACGAGAAGGGAAGGAAGAGGCAGCGACGCGCTTTGTTTTGGGATAATGAAGTCACTTGCCGAGGCCCTATAAAGGAAGGCTGTTTGAAGAAGCAAAGGGGGATTTTTTTTGGGGTGGAAGACCGAGAGAGAGCATCCGAGAGTTGGAGACATAAAGAGAGACTGAGGAACAGAAATACTGAGAGACAGAGAGAGGAAAAAGAGGAGAGACCGAGGATGCCGTGAGGAGAAGTCCCAAGGAGCAGAGGAAGAGCAAAGCCAAGGAGGAAGGAAGGAGACTTGACAGAGAGTGGAGGTGCAAGGTATAAGGGTCTTCAATTGGTAATTCATGTTCTAAAGCTAAGTCTCTAGGCAATGGGTAGACAGATTCTTGTGTTAATATAAGAACTTTGAATTCTGGTTTGAATCATGATTAATGTGGCCACTGGATTAGGTGCTCTGTCTTTCTCATTAATCAGAGTTTTGTATCAAGCAGTGCTGTGTTGTTGTGCTTACTGGCTTCTTAACTGTTGTGTGTGTTCTGGGGAACCCGAAAGCCATTGATTTCTATGCTTTTATATGTTATGAACTTTACTGAATTTCCTTCCTATCAGAAAAGAGTCTGTAGTCCATATTTTTATTTGCGTGATTAGTTTGTTTTAAGCACGTTTGTCATGGAATATGTTAAACTGTAATGAACATTATTTGTTCAGTGTGTGACAACGCCATTTGCTTGTGTCCCCTTGAATCCATTGAAAATTACTGAGTATTCTGTGAAGCTATAGAGCTGTCTCCCAATCGGAGGATGTTATGTTTCGCACCTTGGGGTTTGAGTTTAGTTGAGTTTGGTGCCCAGAGACCACTGAAACGCTAGAATTTTGAATTGATTCAACTGTGATTTGAATATGATTAGTGTTAGGAATTAGGTCCCGAGTTGCTGCTTCCATATGTATGATTATTTTGTGACTTTTGGCCGTCAGGGGGATTCAGTTGAATGCCAAACATATCTTTAAACTTTGTCCCTAGGTTATAGGTGGATCAGGCTATGCGTAACTGTTAATGATTTGGGCCTCTCCTGTTTTTCACTTCAGATTTAAGAATAGTAGGAGGGAGTATATTGTGGGCCTCCTTAAAGGCCCCTTTTGGGAGATTAAATTTGGGAAGCTGCGTGACGTGTTTATTTGGTTCTAGGTTTCTGAGTGGTCATAAGATTTTGTGTTTCTGTGTCCAAATAAATACTAGATGTTTACATATCCTCATCTTAAGGTCACATCTAAATTATTTGAGTGATCTCGAGCCTAAACACTTTAAAATATTTGTGTGAGGAATGACCATGATACGTGTAAGTATAGTTCAGCGACTTATGAGTGACCAAATCACCATATACGCTGTTTAGTTTGGGAATTGATTTTGAAAAAATGAAAACATAAGGAGGAGTTTCCCTTTAATCTTTTGTTAAAACAAAAAATATAAGATAAAATAAAAGATAAAATATATATATATATAATACTATTCCAAGTGAAAAAAAAAAAGAAAAGAAAAAGGAAAAAAATAATAATAAATAAGGGGATTTCTAATAGTTTTGTTTTCTATTTTTCACAATTTTAAAATAGGAAATATAAATAATTTTCACAAATAAATATTATATATATATATATGTATTGAATGTGACAATTTTCTCCTTATCCCTTTTGAGTATTTTATAGAATAATAATGAAATGGGGTGTTCTAAATGCATTTTCTTTTGAATAAGTACACAAATAAAAAATAATAAATAATAGTAAATACATAAGAAAATTTAGATGATATATATTAAAGTCTAAGTCTTAAATTCTTTTTATCATTTTTCTTTTTATAAAATAACCTTAATCATATTTATTTCTATATATAAAAATGATTTCATTTTCCCAATTTCATCTTTTAAGCCTCTTGCCTTTTGCCACGAGTGGCATCACCGTGAGCATACAAGTGAAAATCAGTAACTTGTGAGTGATAAAGTCACCACATATGCTGATTACTATTTAAAATAAATAAATATATATATATATATATAATATTGACCTTTTAAATTTTCCTTATTGACTTTTTTTTTTATAAATGTGTTAAGAGAATTTCATCCATTTCTGTTTTTGTAAATAATAATAATAATAATAATTCAGGCCAATGTTATCTATTTTCCTCCAGTTTCATTTTTTTTATTCATGTCATTTTATTTTTATTTTTATTGCCTTTTCATAAAAAAGAAAATATTAAAGCAAAAAGTATTGATTCCCTTTGAGTTTTTATTCTCCCATTTATTTACCTCGAGTGGTAACACCGTAGGTATTTAAAATATAACTCGGTAACTTGTGAGTGATAAAGTCACCACATATGCTGATTATTACTTTTCAAAACACACGTAATGATCATATTTTTTAATTTCTTCTTTTTAATAAATAAATAGGTGTTAAAGTGATTTTTTATAATAAAAGTAAAATAAAAGTCATTTGTACAAAAAAAAAATTTGTTTTCTTTTAAATTTTTCTGCGCCTTTTTGTCTCGAGTAACACTACCGTGGACGCTTAGGTATCAATGTGTAAATGTGAGTGATAAATTCACCACAGGAGCCAATTGATTTTGTTATGTAAAAATAAAATTGTTTTCAAATATTTTATTATCAAAATGAAATGTTCAAATCACACATAATTTTAATCATATTTTCTAAATTGAGGAAAAATATATTTTCTCTTTTAAAAATTGATTAAACCAAAAATAAATAAATGAAAAGAGCAAGTAATGAAAATTAATCTGTCTTTTACAAATTAAAACACACCAACCAATTCTAAAAATTGTTTTCTTTGTGGAAAGACAAGTTATTTTCTATAAACTTTTCTTTTCAAAGAATATAAAAAAAATAAAAAATACCAACCCAGTGACACGCTTTCTAGTCCGAACTACGTTGACTTTGATCCCTATCACAGGGTACGTAGGCCCCAGACTCTCATTTTGGGTCAAGTCCACCTTTGTAAATAAATAAAGTATTTTCTGATTTATTTGGTGTTTTTTTTCTCTTAATTTAATAAATATTTACCAATTTATTTTCCCAAGTCCACTTTTGTAAATAAATAATATTTTTCTTATTTTACTTTTCCAACTCCTCATATTTTCATTTTATTCTCATTTTTATATTTTCCTTATTTTAATATTTATTTATTTTTGCATGTGAATGGTAAAAGGGCAACCAAAATAAATTTGTAAAAAGCCATAAAAATTGCATGATCAACCTAAGGTAACCGTTCTTTGGAACGGGTGTTGTGGGGGTGCCTAACACCTTCCCCACTCACAATCGTACTCCCGAACCCAACTCTTATTCGCAGACCATCTTTGTCCCTTTTTGTTTTTGTTTTCCGGTTTTCCAAAATTTCCCTTAAAATTTTGGTGGCGACTCTCTCCGAAATCGGCCTCCGTCGTGCGGGCCGATTTCTCTCTTTTTTCTATTTCTATTTCCCGCGCCATCCGCGTCGCATTTCCGGGTGTGACAACAATTTTCTCACAAACTACAAGAAAATAAGAAATATTTTTTTCCAGGAAATTATGGATTATGGGGAAGTTACAAAATAAGTAATTGCAAAATAAATTACATTGGTATAAAAAATTACTAACTTTTAGGTCATTTGGTGATCAAATTAAAATTAAAATAATTTAAAGACTAAATCACTAGTTCACTTGAAAAAAAAAATTCTTCATCCAGTTCAAAATATAATGTATTTATGCATCTTAGAAAAATTAAGTTGCATTATTAAACTTTTCACAAAAAAAACACACACAATATCTCATTTTTATCATTATTAGTTATTATTAATTAAAGCTAAACATTTCTATTATAAGTTATGAGATTAATTATAAATAAATAATGGTAAAAAAGATAAATCACTACTAAAAATTATTAAAGATTTTACTTTTTTCTATCTAAAATATAAACTTTATTTTATTAACTGCAAATTGATCAAGAAAGAAATCTAACTAAGAGTAAATTTGTTAAAAATTTATATTATTTTCTAATATTGGTATTAATAGGAATAATTTTTAAAATAATTTTCTTTTAGGTTAATTAAAAATAATAGTAAATTAAAAAATAATAATATTTTTAATTTTATCTAAATATAATTTATATTTTAAATAAAAAATTATTTTAAAATATTACTTATATTTTATAGATAAAATATTTACCTCGAGTACACTCTAAAATTTATCGAGACCAGACAATCTCACAGCAAACTTCACTCCCTTTCCATTTGTACCCCTCCTCCACATTTTTCCGATTCAACAAATTGAATTCTAAATTTGGATCTTTCAGTAAACTCGGATAATAATGACAATATCAGTGTGAAAATTATAATCCTGTCAAATTCCCACCATCGCAACCGTTGAATACCTTGGATGATTTTGGGAGTTTTTTTTAAAGGGAGGATAGGGATTAAATCCCCTGGTATGTAGAAAAAGCAAGAGATTGATTGATGATTAGTTAATTAGGAAATACGAGAGAAGGCGATGTGCAAACTCGTCTGGTAGTGCTTCTACCACTCACTAACGATGGGGTATTCTCGGCTCTCACCTCATAGCCACCCACCAACTTCAAATTCCTTTTTTTAATATATATATTTTTTTATATTTGGTTTTCTTTTGCTTTCAACAGATAAATGACGCTCTAACGTCAAACACCTGCACAAAAGAAAGGTTATCTATCTGACCATCCTCTGTTGGGCGAATCCATTCGAGGCTCCCAGATTTGCCTCATTCTGAAGGATTGCAGATACGGAAGAAACCAAACCTGGTCAGTGTTCTATTCTACCCTCCTTTTATCATTTTCTTAGTTGCATTTTACTTTGTGGATCGTATTTGTTCTCATGAGTATAAACTGATCTGTGTGTTTGGTTGCTGTCTATGTGATGAATCTGGGAATCGCCATTTAGATCTAGAAAATTGATGAAGATTTCATTTTCCCCAGATTCTTGATTCTGGGTGATTATAGAGAACTTCTGTTTTGATTCCATGATTCTCCATGGAAGTCTGTTACATTGTTTGAAAACGTGAAATTTAACCCATTTTAATTAGAGATAATAGGACTCATTGTTTTTAGAGTCAGAAATGTCTCTTTTGTATTTATCAGCCAACTTTGGGTCATTTCTGTGAATCACATTAGTATCTCAATGCAATGACACCTGATGGACAATTAGATTATCTAGTCTGATAGAGAGAAAGGACAGGATAAGTGAAAAATGAAGTGAGTCTCATATACAGTCTTATTATTTTGTATCGCCCTTTCTTTGATTGCATGATGGGATCCCATTTGCCTAATGGATTGTTTGAATTCGTTTTCTTTTGCCTGTATAAATCTGTACTTTTTGGTGGGGAGAGTAACGAAATGCCGTGGTTTACTAACTTTACACCAGAAATGACGGGATAGTCATAACGTGGCTTCCTTTGGCACCCATCATGTGCTGTACTAGTTCTGTTTATTAACTTCAACTTGTTATTTCAACTTCTGTATATTCCTTAGATAGCTTAGAAGATGAGGGGTAGCTTGTGGCAACTTGGGCAATCAATTACCCGCCGTCTTGCCAATGGTGATAAGAAGGCTGTGGCTCGCAAATTTTTTTCCACTGAAGCTGAGTTGAAAAAGACAGTTCTTTATGACTTCCATGTTGCTAATGGGGGAAAGATGGTGCCATTTGCTGGATGGAGTATGCCCATTCAGTACAAGGACTCGATCATGGACTCAACCCTGAACTGTAGGGAGAATGGAAGCCTATTTGATGTCTCCCATATGTGTGGGCTAAGTCTTAAAGGAAAGGACTCAGTTCCTTTCCTTGAAAAGCTTGTAATTGCTGACGTTGCCGGGCTTGCCCATGGAAGTGGAACATTGACTGTCTTTACAAATGAAAAGGGTGGGGCTATTGACGATTCAGTGATTACCAAGGTGAAGGATGATCACATATACTTGGTTGTGAATGCTGGGTGTAGGGATAAAGATCTGGCTCATATTGAGGAGCATATGAAAGCATTCAAGGCCAAAGGTGGTGATGTGTCATGGCACATCCATGATGAGAGATCCCTTCTTGCTCTTCAGGTCATTTCATACACTCTTCTACTTGGTGTTTCCTTTATTATGTAAATTTTTCCAAGAACTTCAATATGTGTTTTTGAGCTGTAAAAATGTTAATTTATTTTATTTCCTTTAGAAAAAAACTGATGGCAAATGCTTAAGGAACATTACCTAAGCCTTGTCCTTTCTCTATTTGCAATTGTCAGTATATTATGTGGGGGCTTCCCAGCATTGTTCTTTACTTTTACCGATATGCCTTTGTTTTATACCTTTCTAAGAGATATCCGATGCCTAAATTTGTTCTTCAATGTCATTTCTGGAAACCTTATTTGCTCCATCTCTTTCTCTTGCTGTCGGTGTGCCTAGTGTGTTCAACAGATTACATATAATGCATATGAGATTCTTTGGTTAACTCACACATGCCATGTACATCATTGGGTGCAGTGTAGCAGCATAAAGTTTATGTCTTATTGCTTGTTCTCTCTCATACATTAAAAAGTTGATTCTAGAGTACTATTTGGATCTGAATATGCATGTTATATCAATTTAATCTTTAGAAGGTAATCCCACTATTTGACTTCGAAATAAATTGAAAAAGCAACATTAATTTGACCCTGTCATTAGCATTGTTAACCTCCTATTTAGTTCACATAAAGATTATATTGATGAACTTTTAAGGATATTCTAAAGGACCGAATGAACTCAAATGTTAGTTTCTGCATGTAGTGCAGTCATTAGATGATTAGGATTCATTTGTCAAAGTGATTTAGTGCTCGTGTTAAAATGACAAAAGTGATATTGAGAGGTGTTTTGGTTTAGAAAATGTTCTTCACGGTGACATCCATAAAAAAATTCTGTGTCTCTGATTCAGGGCCCTCTTGCTGCCCCTGTTCTTCAATACCTGACTAAAGAAGATTTGAGCAAGTTGTATTTTGGCGAGTTTCGTATATTGGACATCAATGGCTCCCATTGCTTTCTTACTAGGACAGGGTATGTTCTTTTGAATATTCATTTCCTAAAACTAGCTATTTTCTCTGCAAAATAAGGAACCTGTTTTGAAGTTTTCTACCTTGAAATTCCAGCTTTAAACACTTCGGCTATATCAGTATTTTGAGCAGACTAACTGCCTACTTGGCCTTTCTTCCTTTTTTTTTTTTTTTTAATTTTTATAACTCAGTTTCCTTGAAAGCACTATAGGCAAAAAGTGATTAATGTTTGGCTAAATTATCGTGTAAGTGCTTTTATCATTGTCATTATCGTTTGGATGATTTTTTAGAAAAGCATTTATATTGTGAAATTGCTGGACTTATTTATAGGTAGTTCGAATATCTATACACTCTCACACATACGCATAATTCTTCGATGTGAGACTTCAAGCCCTACACTTTGAAAAGGGTAGAGTCCAAGCACACAACTAGTACTCCCAAAAAAGCATTAATATTGTGAAACTATTAGAGGGCTTGTTTAAAAGAAGGATAATGTTAGCTATTATAGGTGGTTTTTGTTGAGCCAGGCTGCTTTTGTCCAAAAGAAAATCAATTCTTGTTTCTGATTTAGCTTTAAAGGAAAACTTACTAATTTCTTGCTTTTCTCTCGCATGAAAAGATCGATTATGCGATTATGTCAAAGCAATTTTTGTCGATATCTTGTCTTCTTTCTCAATCTACAGTAATTTTTTAGTGATACAATGATGATATAATAATCTTTTTGTCTTTTTGCACAAAATGCTTAATCTCTTTGATTGCACTATGCATAATCTAGCGCTCTATCATTACTGAGACTTTCAGGTATACTGGGGAAGATGGGTTTGAGATCTCAGTTCCTTCGGAGAATGCAGTGGATCTTGCTAAGGCAATCCTTGAGAAATCTGAAGGGAAGATAAGATTGACAGGACTGGGTGCTAGAGATAGCTTAAGGCTTGAAGCTGGCCTGTGCTTATATGGGAATGACTTGGAACAACACATCACACCTATAGAAGCAGGCCTCACATGGGCCATAGGGAAAAGGAGAAGAGCAGAAGGAGGGTTTCTTGGAGCTGATGTTATACTGAAACAGCTCGAAGAAGGTCCTAAGATCCGGCGCGTAGCTTTCTTCTCCACGGGACCACCTCCAAGAAGCCACAGTGAGATCCAGGATGAACAAGGCAATAACATTGGAGAAGTGACCAGTGGAGGGTTCAGCCCTTGCCTGAAGAAGAATATAGCTATGGGGTATGTGAAGTCTGGATTGCACAAGGCAGGGACCAAAGTGAAGATTGTGATTAGAGGAAAAGCCAATGAAGGAGCGGTCACAAAAATGCCATTTGTACCAACAAAGTACTACAAGCCTTCTTGATTGATTGATCTGCTTGGTGTTGTTTCTCTGCTTGAACATCCTCTGATTACTCCTTCCTTGCTGACGATTTTAACCATAATCGTTTTTGAGTGTTATAACCAATTTAATGCCTTTGTCCTAAGCTCATCAAGTCTTTTTAGCACAAATTTATTGCATATTGTGGATATGGTAATTGAGCCCAACATCTCATCTCCAAGTCTTCTGACACAGAGGACCAAATCCTTAAATGCAAATGACTAATGGATTTTTTAATTTCAACTGTACCATCCCCAAGAAACGTCAATTTGGATGTGCGACATGTCATTTAAAGTTTCCAATAACTAATGGATTGGTTTTGTAAAATTTTTTAATAGAAAGTTAAAATAAAAATGTATACCATTATCCCAAGTTTTTATAGTGTTTATTTTGTCATATTACTAATATTATTACTGTGAACGAGTAAATAGATTAAAACATTTAATGATTCAGAAGCTTCGTAGCTCCTTATGAATATTGTGATTTTTTTTAGCTTACACGCGCGCGCACACATTAAACTAGATTGTAGATCACTTGATATGTGCTTAATTCGTACATTAGTATGGAGTTTGAGAAATGTAATAAAGAAATAATAAGATACAAAAAATAAATTCAATACAAGCTAAATATGTCAAACCAAAATACTATTTATAAACGGTGACTTCCTAAGAATTATTAGATATATAGATATGACAGTTAATAGTATTTTATATCTCAGGAATATAAAAAGACTTATATTTGATTACACATGCTATTTACACTATTTACTATATATTTAAATATGACCTTGTTAGTGTTGATAAGTTACATCTTTAGATTTTATTTTTTATTATTTGTGAATAAAAATATAATTTAAAATTTTCAAAATAAAAATTGAAATGTTATTTCCAAATTTACATATTTTACATGACTACAAGCTTTTTAATAAATTTGTTGCAATACGATAACATCAATAGACAAATATGAGAGTTTTTTACAAAGACAAGGTTGTTTTATTATTAAAATAAATTAATTTAGCACTCCTACCATGTGATGTAACAAAATACTTCGACCATCATCAAATAACATCCATTTTGTTAAAATGAGACTTCGATGTTCTCTCTAAAATTGTAAAGGTCCATGACCAAGTCTCTCTCTCTCGGGTTACTGATGAAGTATCACTTTGAGAGTAATTGATAGAGTGACAGTGATGCAAGTTATAATGCTCGAACCTTACAAAACAAAGTAGGGCAGTTGATTCGCAACTCCAAGCAGTAATTTAAGATAATCTCTAATAGTATTATTATTATTATTATAATCTCTAACAGTTGATCAAATGGTTTCACCAGCAGCTTAACATGAATCAAATTTTATTATTATTATTATTATCATTTTAATTTGGAACAACTACAATACACACATTTATATACCCAATATGACATCACACCGTCAGTAAAACTTGATCCCATGACCTCTGTTCAATCAGAGTGTATCTAATGTCATTAAAGCATTAGGTGACTGGACCCAAAATTTTTCAGCCTAAGGAGTCGAAACGGGCCAAAGTTTCAATTTTTTTCCCTCTCTCCAACTCTCTTTAATTAAAATTATACAATAACGCCTAAAAATGTTCGCGCATGTAGCTATGAAATCATTAACCTAAAAAAAATCATATGAATCCTTACAAAAATTATTTAAACAAATTGGGGAATCACGTTCAATTAAAATGACGATCAGGGCCAGCTCGGAATTTGTCTTCTAGGATTCATCATGACATCGACAGCAAACGCGACTCACGGCATAAGAAGATCTAAGTTTAAACGACAATATTCAAAATTATTTGATCTAGGTGTTCTTCCAATCGAACCTTGAGAATATGCAGAATTTAATTACCAAGGACAAGAAGATCACTTCTTCCTAATTGAAATTCTGAATATAAATGGCACACAATTGAAATTCTGTATTCGATTGAAAATTCACTTTATTTGAAATCACTTTCATAGTCTCCTCTTCCCAAAACGACAGAATATTGTAAATGAGCATCAGTGCAGATAGATTAAACCAGGAGATAAGTCAAGCAGTAATTGGCAAGGATGGGCTTGGAGCAAAAGAACCTTCAAATGGACCAAAACATTTACCGAATTTTGAGGCCTCTCACGTCCCTTGTCAATGACGGCAGGTTGCCGGCAAAAAACTCAGTTTGACAAGATAAATATCCAGAGAGATCAGTATACATGAAAACTTGCTTCAGACAGCTTCATACATCAAGAAGCAGCCTGCGGGGGTCCTCCACAACATCTTTGATACGACGCAAGAAATAAACTGCCTCTCTACCGTCAATTAGTCGATGATCATATGTTAGAGCAATGTACATCATTGGCCTTGCAACAATTTCACCACCAACTACCATTGGACGATTCATTATTGAGTGCATGCCCAGGATTGCTGACTGCCAAAGTTTAGGATTATAAATGAAAACATCAGTTTTGTCTTGATAACTAAGCATAGAGCCATAGACATATTGAAACTACATGAACAAGACAAGCTGAGAAACTCTCTAATTTCTTTACTCTGTCATTTTAGTCTTTAATTACCAGAATAACAATGTGCATAACCATTGAAACAGACCTTCCTACTATTTCAACGACAAGGTGGAATGGATCTATACACATACCTGAGGGGGATTGATAATGGGGGTACTTAAAAGGCTTCCATAAACACCGCCATTTGATATCGTGAACGTACCTCCAGCCATTTCATCTATTGATATAGTACCATCATTTGCCTTTTTTGCAAGGGTGTTGATTTGTTTCTCAATCTCAGCAAAATTCATTTGATCAGCATTGCGTAAAACTGGAACAACAAGACCCTTGAAACAAAGTTTCATGAAACACACAGATCTCATGTTAGACACTGGTATAAAAAGAAATAAAGTGTCTAACCAACAAAACGTAAAGTTAAATGAGCAAGTTTTGGTTCTTATAATACTTAAAGTTCACTGATCAATTCTTCTTGAAAGATAAAATCACGATAAGAAAATCTTTTACTTGTCATTCTCAAGTTAACAATTATCTTAATAATGAAAAATAGCCATCTTATTGCCATTCACAATACAGCATCTGCCAAGTGCAATCCGAAACACAACAGGCTCATACTAACTTGTGTCTTTCAAAGTGGTAGCAGAACCATGTTAGGTATAACTGATCCCATAAGTTACATCCTAAACAAACAAGACTCATGCGACTGTACACTTGAACTTCATTTAAATTTAAATAGTAATAATAACTAAAAAAACTTTCAAAATGCAAACCTTTTTTGTGCCAACCGCAATACTAATGTCAATATAATCTCTGTAAATGATGTCATCTCCATCAATGACGCCATTGACAATTGGCTGTTGCTGGAGTGCACTTACAGCAGCCTAAATTGACAATATTTTCATTAATTAAGGATGATCAAGACACAGTAAAATTAACTGTACATCACAAGTCACAACTACTACCTTAATAAATCCAGACATGAGTCCTAACTTCACACCATGTTTATCAACAAAAACATCCTTGTAATCAGATCGGAGCTTCATTAAGTTTGTCCTGAAATATATAGCATGGAGAATTATCAAATCAAGCTTAAATTCGGCTGCAAACCACATAGATTGTAAACAATAAATCTTAGTTACTCACAATGGCTGTTCCAGCAGAGAATACAACCAGATAAGTATTTCACAGGGTAAAATCAAATTAATGATCGGAACTATGGATCAAAAGCTTACATATCAACTTCATTAAATGTTGTCAGCATGGCAAAAGTGTTCTGAGCATCTTTCAAACGTGTTGCCACACGTTTCCTAAGTCTTGTCATAGGAACCTGAAAATTAATTTGTATAAAAAATGTGACATTTGTAAGATGCTAAATAAAAAACTTTAAAAGACAATCAATGGTAAGAAGATAAAAATTACTCTTCTTTCCCTCTCCTTGGGGGGAAGTTGAGGTTCTTTCACTGGGGGCTGAGAGGGTTGTATTGTCATAGATGGAGCACGGGGCTTTTCCTTAGGAGGAGAAGGGGGGGGCTTAGGAGTTTCCTTAGCCACCTTTGGCTTTTCTTCTTGAGACGGCTTAGAGGTTGCCTTGGTGGGCTCTTTCTCAGAGGGAGCAACATGTGCCACACCTTCACCAGATTTTGAAATTACAGCTACCTTATCACCTGGCTTAACAACGTCACCCTCTCTTGCGACAAGCTACACATAAGTTCAAGAAAACAATATGAAAGTCAGAACTATGCCCTTATTCATGAGTGATAATGAATTAAAAGCTTCAAAATAGTGGAGTATTTTGTTAATTCATAGGCATTGGTACCTTTTGTATTATGCCAGCCTCAGGACTATTCACATCCATGGTCACCTACTTGTATTATATGAAATGAAATTAGAGGGCATTTAATAATCAGAAATGGTAAAGCAACGTTTTTCTAAAGAGTAAGAAGTCATTTTCTAGGCTACCTTGTCAGTTTCTATCTGAGCAATTGGCTCATCAGCTTCTACACGATCACCAGGTTCTGCTCCCATATGAAACCACAAACACCGGAGAAGTTTAGAGCAAAAGCAGTGCCATTTATTCACAAGTTTTTTCATTAGTTGTGAAAGCAGCCTTTAGAACAACATACTCTTTAAAAACTTTGCCAGAGTGCCATCAGTAATGGATTCCCCCATGAAGGGCACAACAGCATCAGTTAGATCTCCTGTGGAGCAACCATACCAATAGTAGTATAACAAACTTCTTTAATTTTAGAATGTTCATCTTTGGCAGATATTAATAACCATACCATTTTCAGAAGAGTAAAATCTATTCCACATAGACATAGGAGAAGCTGCTCGGAATGGTACCAAGCCACTGTAGCAGAAATGTTGAGAAGTAAAATGTCAAGAAACATGTTTAAAGTAACTCAGTTATATGATTTAATGCCTCCTTCTATTACCCCCAATTTCCCCTAGTTAGTTATGTCATTTGTTGTGAACTAGAAGAGTAAAAAATATAGAGCTATGTTTATTTCCAAAATAATCAAAGTAGGAAGTCATCACAAACCTGATAGATTTGGTATTATCTAAATGCCCTGTCATCAAGTTTAAGCTTCATATTAGTCATACGAAATAATAGACTTGGAGAAAAGTGGCATACCAAAATAAAAAATCATCTTGACAGATTAGTGCAAATACCCAGACAGCCTTGGTGGCCAATACTGCTTCCAGTATTTGATCCTTTTCCAAGAAGTAGTGTCTGCCACAAAGGTTAACATAAAAGAACATCAGAAAGCCAGAGACGTATAGCTAGAAAATCAGTATCATTTGTCTAGGCACCAACTAGTTCCGAATAGATGTTTTGATAACTGGGAATGATATACATTTACAAGGTCAGCAGTCAAACCAAGGAGGATAGTGCATTCAAGCCTAGAATATTTAGAAACTCAAGATATACGTATCACAAATAAGACGTGACAGCAAAAACACCACATTCAACAGCTAAAAATAATGAAAGTAAACTCGAAAGTTCATGATGGTTAATTGAACGCATGCATAGCTACCTCTTTTGCTCTGGTCGCATAACGCCGTGAACATGGAGCTCGAGTTCCCTGCACCACCTGCTTCAAAACCTGAACCCTCACAAAAAGAAAAGGAATAATTACATAAACAAAAAATCACATACATTAGAAGAAAAACACACTAAATTAAAGAATTTACCGTGGCAGAGGAGCCACTGATAGCTACTTTCCTCCTGATGATTCCCCACATGATAACCTGAGAAAATAATAAAAAAGAACAATCAAGTCAATTTCAACTGGAACTGACGCAATTGAGCGACATCAAACAGAAAATTCCAACCCAAATCTCTTCAATCAATTTAAATTATAATCGCGCGAAAACGAAACCCGCATTAATATGAACATAGAAGACACATTCGCAAGAAATAAAGCAAACTCCGATCTGAAAATAACTGCAGTACAGAAAGATAGATAGGTATAGAGATCAGACCTGATAGATTGAAACGAAGAAAAGAGTTCGAAGGTGAAGTTGGGTTTTGACGAGAATGATAAGGAAGGGTCTGGAACTAAATCACCAAATCACAGTAATTTATGAAAATAAATATTTTGTATTATTGAAAATTGGTCCTCAGACGCGCCGACGCGAGCCAGCACAGCCTTTTGTGTCTGCTATTTGTTTTTCCTTCTTCCCACTCAACTGGATTCCGCCTTGTTTGGTTGCGTAATTGACTTGATGGTGTTTTTTCTTTTTATTTTATTATTACTATATATATTTAATTTTTAATACCTAGTGATTCATTTCATTATTTATTGCATATATTTAACATTTTTGTAACTCAAGGCTCCTGATTGTTAGATTATAATATTGATTATTTCATACTAACAGTAGTTTTATTTGTTAACGGTTAGTACAGGTTTTCAATCTTTCCAAGAAGGACGTAAGATTATGAAAAGAATGTTACCATTTACCAAGATTTTGGTTTTGATGACACCGTGACATTGATGTCAAATGACAAGACTAGATTGGGGATTGTAATTAAAAATTCCAACCTTCAATATTTAATATATATATATATATATATATAATCCCTAAAATCTATATGTATAATTCCTAAAATTTTGAGCCTAAAATTTAGAGGCCCTTGTTAAAAGCATTTTTACATTTATACAATTTTAAACTCAAGATATTACGCGCTCAAGTGATCCTAAATAGTTTCCATTAGAACTAACTATTGGTTCAAAGTTTTTTTTGTTCATTTGGCCAAACCTTCAATTAGAGCTTTAATTACAAGAAATTCAGAGGGATGTAATTTGAACCGTCCAGTCAAGTGTGTGCACTACATTGTTTTTGTTTCCAAAAAAATGTGTTGATTCTTTGGGAGATGCTATAGAACAGTTGGTCACAGGAGCATTTGTGATCCATTTTGAGTGGAATAGAGAAACAAAGTTGAAAAGGAAAGAAAGATGCCTAATCAAGAATAAGGTTCTCTGGCTGCTTTGTGATTTCAGCCTTCCCTTTTACTTTTCATCTTCATCTTTCTTTTATACAAAAACACAGACACACGAACTCACATTCATCTACTCATGTGGGTGTGTGTGTGTGTGTTTTATTTTTTTCCCCAAAATTAGAAAAACAGGATGGCTTAGTAGTTAAAGGAATATTCAAAATTGAGAAACTGATTCTATTTTTTTTATGATTGATCCTTTTTTCCTACATGCAAATGTCCTATTTATACTAGTTGGGCTTGTAAATGTTACAGAACCATAAAACGAATACATTAAAGTTAGGAGGGGGTAACAGGAGTTACGGGGTTATCAGAATTAAAACTTTATTATTAGGGGAGGTTATGGAGGTTACATGGAAGGGTGGTTACACGGAGGAGTTATGAACCGTTTCATAGAAAGAAGGGAAAGTATCATTAATCTTATATAAGATGCGAATAACTTTCTCCGGTTTTAAATATATGATATTTTATTTTGATCTTAAATATAAAATTTTTTTAGAATACGAATCAATATTTATTATATATTTTTGGAGAAATATCCTTATTTAATTCATCATAGAGAGAGATAAAGAAATTAAATAAGGGTAATTTTGAAAAAGTATTTTGATTTTCAGAAAAATCAAAATAGTTTATTACCTTTAATTTTTATTCTTTTTTTTTATAATATATCTTGGGTTCATTGTTCATCCCAGATTAATTCGAATCCCGTTCTGTAGAACCTTATGATGACAAATGGGTACCGATGAGAAGACTTTTTTAAAACCTCAATTTTTTTAACACTGCTATACCCGTAAGGAATCGAAACCTCAACCGTCAGTTAAAAAAATCTTATATTAAAAATCGAAGGGAGTGATAAGATTTTAATAAAACATATATATACATATTAGCATTAGTTTAGAATATAGAAACTTTGCTGAGAGATACAAAAATCTACTTTAATCTTTACACTCACAAAAAAAATTAGTTATTAGCTCCTGACATCTCCAGTGCTCACCAAAATCAAAAGGAGACGGAGTATTAATTAGAGGAAGGACTAAGGAACGGAAGTCAAACCTCCATGATCCCTAGGAATGCGCCACTCTTAAATAGTGATCCATCCTAATTGTTTTTGCATCATTCTTTTTTGATGAAGTTTTTTGGATGATTCTTATTTCCATTGAAGGGGCCTTTTGACACATCTTAATGCCCAATTTGTACTTTCCTCCAAAAACAAAATTTACCAAGTATTGATTATTAGTCGGGGCCTGGAACAATTATTGATTTGAAAGAGTATTGTCACATTATTCACTAAAAAAAAAAAAACAAAAGAATATTGTTACATTGCACACTTGACTTCTTTTGCGGGAAAAAAAGCCTCACTTCTTCTTGTTCTTTTCTTTTTTTCAAAAAACAAAATTGGACGTTTAGAGTTTAGAACTTCTAAACTTCTAAACGTCCCAATTTTTTTTACTTGGCTAAAACAATATAACTAACTAATTTGCAACGATCGTCATTTTTTTTTAATTTGATGATGGTAAAAATTAATTTACAAAGAAATAAGGCTAAAACTCATGGTTTTTGTATCAAGAAAAAACTAAATTATATAAAAAATTGAGAAAAATAATATTCATGTTTTTAAATAAAAATATCAAAAAAATGTCAGGAATAATAATAAAACAAAATTCTAGCTTTTGTGTATATTAAAAATAAAATCTTTATTTTACTATTGATGTTCATAGTAGGAAGGGGCTGAGACATATGAGGGCCAAAGTAAAGGGGATGTGATTGAGATGTTGCAGGAGCAATGGTGATGTAATAATTGAGGTTAGAGACGTCCTATGTCACCGTGGTGGTTATGGAAGCCTAAATGGTGCAATTTCCATGGGAAAATCACCAAATTTTTAAAATATGAAAACATTTATTAAAAAATCCCACAATTATAAAATATTACATTTAAGTATCATGGTCAAAATCAGTGTAAAATTCTAAAAAATAAATATAAAATCATGAAAAATAAGTATAAAAAATTTCAGTGTTGAGCATAAAATATTATTATGTTATAATATTTTATACTCATATTTCATGATTTTATACTCAATAATAAAGTTTTTTATACTTCTTTTTAGGACATGAAATTTGAGTTTAATATTTTTTGAAACCTTCAAATAAATATTTTTATATTTTAAAATTTTTTAGTGATTTTTCCAATTTCCATCAACAATGGACTAGTCATTCATGTTCATGGGAGGGCCTTGGGTGTTGTTAATGTGAGGAACAATACCAAATCAGGATTGAAGTTCAGAAGAGGTCCTTGTATATAAAATAGACATCAGAGTTTTTAAAATTAGGCCGCTTATTAAATGAATAAAAGTACTAATGTGTGATTTATTAATTTAATTGTAGGTAAACTGTGCTCAAACTAATAACACTCATATATATGTATTAATTATATATATAATATCTTTCATATGAAAAACGTATTGACCAAAAATTTTTCAGGGTTATTTAGTAAATTCAATAAAAAACGTGTAATTATATATCTAAAATGATCAAATGATTATCAAGATACGAGTGTTCGAAATTTCAGCAGTTCGTTGGCAAAAAATTTTTTTTCAGAAGTTCTAAAATACTTTTTTAATGGATTTAATTGATTTTGGATCTATTATTTCAATTATTAACCCTTTTGGGCCAACTAAATTGGATCACGGACAAAGTCCTTATGTTTTTTTTATTCGACGTCAAATCCTCTCAGTGTGATCTCTCATTATCTTGGCATGCGAAGTTACCTTACCTAAAAGGATTTTATCCTGTCTATCGGGAAAAAAAAGAGGGATTTTATCCACAAATTCTCCTCTCTCTCTCTCTCTCTCTCTCTCTTAATCTCTAATTGAAAAAAACTGTAAGAAAAAAATTTACGCCAAGTACTGTCGAAAAAGTTATATATTCTTGTAGATTAATTTAGATATGTTGTAAAAATTGAAGTTAACATTTGTCCTCATTTACTCTTTTTTGGTAAAAGAATAGTATTTTTTTAAATAATCAGATTCCTAATTTTGATCTAACTGAAGTGAAGGACTAACTTATTTTTAAAAAAGTAAATTGAAAAGAAAAAATGCTCTAATTAATTAAAATTACGAAAACTAAATTGTCCTTTTAAATGAACTGAAGTGTTTAATTTAGAAGTGAAATTAAGTTTACATTAGTACTAAGCAAAACTATAGTGTAGAAGGGGCCAGGTCAGCTAAGGAAATCATTGACCGCTGTTAGGGTTGACCTGGACTCATTTTCTCTGTTCAAACTTCAAGCCTTCATCCCGCCAAAATGTTTGTACGACGTAGTTTTGAGGATGTCAAACTAGTATCAAGCTTATTCTTGTGAAAGATAAAATATTCTTTCTATGTTGATTCCGATTTCTTATATATTATAAAATCAATTTCTTACACATCAAGTCATCTTTTCAAAGTAGATTGTGGGACTTGGGAAGCTCAGTATGTGTGTGTATATATATATATATATATATGGCTGAAGTTCTAAAAATATATATAAATCTGATAAGAATCCAACTTATTATATTCATTGTTCTATATATATACATATATATATATATATATGGCTGAAGTTCTAAAAATATATATAAATCTGATAAGAATCCAACTTATTATATTCATTGTTCTACATGATTGATAAAATTATACCAAGTCCAATACCAGCAGGTACAACTTTGCCATCGTCAAACTGCCATATTTTTATTAATTACTTAAAGAATTTTATCTACAAAATTGATGAATAATTGCTCCTAAATTGCTATATTGTATACCTGGAAGGAATTAATTAATTAAAGATTGTTAAAAACAACAATTTTTGCATTGTTGATAAAATTTCATATATTATTAGGAGATTGGATTTTGCCACATAGTTTCATTTGAAAAGGAAATTAATGTATCAATATAAAATATATAGTAAACCATTTTGCACGTCTTATAAACTATAAATATCACAATTCATCTCAAATTTCATATAATATACAAGAAAATGTGCCTTGTAACAAAAATAGAGTAAAACTACATATAACATACTATAGATAATAATACTCACTTATTTTAATTTGCATTTATTTCTTTTGTTTTCTTTCGACTATTTATATATAGTTAATTTGTGATTGTAAGAAAATTTAAACTTATTTTAACACCTTAATTAATTACAGAAACTAGTATTAATATTAAATCATTTTTCTATTTTTTGTTTATATATATATATATATAATCACTTTGCCTGTATTCTAAGTTGATTTAATTTTTGCAGGTTGAAAAGTGTATTAGCAATTTCGATATGTTTGAAAAATAAGAAACACTGAGATCAAGTAAATATACAATGTACACATGACAATTATGAATACTTACGTTACGTATATCTTTCAAAGTCAGAGATGACAATGTACAAGAATACACAAAAAACTGAAATAATAAAATTGTAAAAAATATTGGACAACTAATGAGCTTTAGCTCATTAATATTAGTGTCTTCTTTTAAATTAGAGTCTAAATTTGAAAAAAACAAAAACTAGTCTCAGAAAATTTTGCTGGCGAATTCGTCAATCTCAGCTAGTTCTGTACGGCAGAAAGCAGATTTTGAAGCAAGTTCTCTCAGCTGCAATACGCTTCTTCCCAAATTCAGAGCCATCTTCATCTCAAAAATCTCGCCATTTTCTCTCCTCTCATAGTCCTTCTCTTCCAGCGTCGCCTCCGTCGTCTCCTCCAACAGCTTAAAGAATCCTCCACAGTACCTGTACATGTCAAGCACCATCCCCACTTGCGCTCCATGCTCAAATGCATTCACCACACTAGCCATTGCTCCTGCAACAACGGGCACCATCATGCTTCCCCATGAACCGTCATCATTATTTCCCAGAAAGACTGCAGACCCTAATGCTGCAATTCCAGTTAATGCAGGACCTGAAATGGCCATCACTTTGTTGATCTTTAATGCCATGTTTCCTAGCCTCTCATAGTCCTCCATGTCTTTCCTCTTCACCACTTCAATGATCTCCCTCATTTCCATTTCCAGTTCCTCACTCCATCCGTTCTTCGCCGAGCTCGAGTTCTTCGGCTCCGGTGAAGAGTCTATCTTTGAAGGCCACCAGATTGCAGGCTCAAACTTCGAAGGGAATTTCTCAAGCATGGCTCCTCCTAGCAAAGGAAGTGGGTAAGCTTTGTCAAGTGCTAAAACCTTCTCTACTGCGATGTTGACGTCTTCCTCAGTAGCATTTCCGAGGGTGATGGTGGTTTGAATATGAGCCTGAAGCTGTCTGAACAACCTCGTGGCGTTTCGCTGTTCCTCGGCGAGCTGCGAGGGTTGAATTTTGCTCATGACAAGGGACATCAAGGTGGCTGATGAGAACAGAAGGGTGGACGATAGTTTCAGAGCGAAAAGCGATGCAGCGTCGTGAATCGAGGAGGCGACGCCGGCCATGGTCGTAGCACTGAGCGTGATCATGTTGATGGAGTTCAGAAGAAGGGAGTTCCAATTGACACGTTGCTCGCCGACGTTGTAATGCATTTCAATTCTGTCACAAACTGCCTCTAGAATCGCATAGAGTTGAAGAGTGGCCTTATTGGACTTGTGGAGATTATAAAAGCCATCATCGGTAATATGGACTTTATCTTGTAATGAGATTGCGGTTAAGGGTGTCTTTGATTCCTGAACTAGCTTTCTTGAAGATGATAGGTTCAGAACTGAGAAAGATGTTCGTGGATGAAGCTGCGAGACTTTGGCGATAGTAGTATTCACTTTCTTGAAAGAAGAAAGTGAAGAAATTGAGGATTGTAAGGAAGCCATAAATAGCATGAAAATGAGAGAAGAAGTTATGAATAAAAGCAATGTGGATAAGCAGCAGTTGGTATATATATAAATAGTGTTTTTTTTTTTGGCCAGATAAATGGTGTGATTTATTTATACATGAAGGATTAAAAATTAACTAGAGTCTTCAAGAAGCAGAGAAGAAGAAAAGACTCGGCCAATTTTGCTGACCCTGTCTCTATATATTTTAGAACTTGAACCGTTCTTTCCTTCCTGCCCGACAAAAATGCATGGCTAAGCTTTTCGTCACAGCATGCGAGATGGTAAAACCATGCTTTGGTTGGTTTCTTGCATTACAAGAACAAAGTATGCTACACGATCAGCGAATTTCAACAATATTATATATAAAATATATTCCCTTTTCTTATTATAGTAGTTTTCTATCTAAAGTTATTATCCTCACTTTGTTCAATTAATTTCAAATGTTCAGTTTGACCGCATTGAATTTAAAATAAGCCGATTAAACACATATCTGAAAATGATGCCATTATTTAGACTTAGTTATTGAATTTAGTTATCTAAGTATGCCAATTCACTACAAAGTTAAGTCCTTAAAATAAAATAAACATTCAGTTTAATCTGACTGGAAGTGGATAATAAGCTTTGGATGTATTTTTTCCGTTAAATAAATTATAAATTTATTGATGAAAAAATATTATTTTTAAATATGTGTTCCTGAATGATTTTATGTATTACTATATTCTTAAATTTATTATTATAATTTATTTTACTATTTTATATATTGAAATTGACACTTTAATATGATCTTAACAACAGCATTCATAATGTCATAGCTAAACATGTTTAAAATATAAATGAAATACATTTTGAAATAATAAAATGATTTCTTCCTCTTAACATATTTACACATATTTATGCTAAAATTTAGATAAAAAAATATAGTTAAGTAATAATAAAATGAACTTCAATAATTGAACGTCATTAAGAGGCAAGGTAATTTTCTAAGTGAAATATGACTAATAATAATTTTCTTTTCTTAATGTTTTAACTTATTCTTCATTAATTAACATGGAATGTTGAATATATTGATTGATCTATTCAAGCCATTGCTCAACTCAAAGTGTCGGATACTGCATACGATCATTAAAAAAATATTTATTTAATCTTAACTTATATTTTTTTTTGCCAGAATCTTAACTTATATTGAATATGAGTACTTTCAACAGGTTAATACTCGATCTAATACGATTGGTGAAATTTCCAAACACAATAAAATTGAGAATGAGCGTAGTTGAGGAAATGAGTGGGGACCAGTTCTAAAATGGCTCAAAAGTAATTTAGATAACAAAATCGCTGATAAATTGATAATTAATATTAATGTTCATCCAGAACTTGAAATTGTTTGCCCGTGCAAAACACGATAAACCCAGAACGACTTCTATATTTTGTATTGAAACTGGAAGTTGTAATGAAAATATGTTGTTACGTAGGTGGAGACTTATACTTTAAGTAACCTAAAATAATTTAATAAACCATGTATTCCTTTGGTTGGATCTAAAATATAAATCATATTTAACTAACTATACACAAATTAAGAAAAGAAGTTAAACTAATTAAATTTATTAAAAATTTACATTATTTTCTTATATTACTCTTAATAAAGATAATTACTAAACTAATTTTTTTTCTTACAAATTAATTAAGGATAAGGATAATTTTAAAAAATTATTAATGCTTTTGATTTTATTTATATTTTGAATTAGAAAAATATTTTAAAATAGGGCTTATATTTTGGATGAGAAAAGTATTGAATATAATTTTTTGAAATAATACCATCTTTAGATAATTAATCATCTAATGCCAATTCAAAGTGAACTGCTTCACGCATTTGAATATATATACCAATGGAAAAATAAAGATTATTTTCATGCATACAGTTGTCTGAATTACCAACAATATTATGTTCACTGTAGTGCAAGGTAATTTCCTGATTAAATAAAATAAGATTGCCAACTGTGAAAGGTGTATGTCAGAGCTGACCTGCTCAGCTTGATTTAGTCCGTCAAGCCGTACAAATTGATTTCAAGCTAATTTTTTTTTGGTCAATTTGAAGTTAATATTCAAATAGAATAAAAGGGTCTTAAGGCTGTGATTATGATATCCTGCGGGTTCCCAAATCAACTCAACTAAAAATATTTTAAATCTTCTGCTAGGTATATAAATGGGAAAATTAAGTCTCCAGTTCCCATAGTTTTAGTAAATTCAAAATCAATCCCCATGTTTTAATTTTTATTTTAATATGATGTTGAAAACGGTGCAACATATGACGGCTAGAACACAAAGCCTCCCCATTTGCTTAATTATGTGTTTGGATTTGTTTATGTATAAATAATTATGAAAATAAGTATTTATTTATAATAGATTATGAGAATAAGTGATTATGTTAAAAGTGATTTGTGATTGAATATTTTTATCTCATAAGTGATTTAAAAAAAAGAAATGTGTGTGAATTTTAGGAGTTTAAGTGATTATTAGGTGAATAATGAAAAAAAAAATAAAATAAATAATTATGAAAAATAGAAACTAAAGATATTGGTAACTTGCTTCCCATATAGCTTCCTTACACATCTCGCTCTCCATATTATCATAAAAACATTACCATTCTTGAAATATGAATGAGTGTTAAATTAGGTTATATTTAAAAAAAATATCAGATTTCATTGACTTTTGAAAAGATTTCATTTTGAAACAAATGAAAGAATGATTATGATCCGAAAAGAAAAGGTTGAATCAACCAATGGAAATATTTTCATAAAAGAATGATTACATCCGAAAAGATAAAGTTGATTCAAAATGGAAAAATTATTCCTCTCAGAAAAGCTTGCTAGCAAATTCTTTTACGATCTTTTCGGAAATAATCAATCTTTTATTTGACTTTGCTCTGGGGACCAAAGACTTAATTTTTTCTATATAAATTTAAAGCTAAATAATATGGCTTTGCATGTGCATACTATTTTTTGAATTGTAGATTTAACTGTTTGTATTTAATTATTTGAGTGATTGAAATTTTACTTTAAATTATTTGGATATACTAATAATATAAATTTTGTACCCAATCAAATTATACGACTTGAAATTAAGCTAAATTTGAATTGGATACTAGACCTTGTTTTATGACTATACTACTATGTTATGGTTATTTCTATCGTAACAAGCAGTACGCATTTTCAGTTGTGAAAGCAACATGTAAGAGAAAATTAAAAGCGATTGAGAATTTTTTTTAGATATATTTTTATAGGTTAAACCATTTATAGGGTTCATTCTTGCAAAATCAAATGCTTATTTTTGAATACTGGAGACGATGACACCACATAAAGGCATTATAATAGAGATGATTATAAAAGTGGGACCACAGCGATCATAGCGTGCCATTTCTAGCTAGATTGTGTTGGGACGCTGTGCCCGTAATTTGAGGCATTTAACATGCAAGAATCGGTAATTTACTGAATTTGTGTATATATATATAAAATCGTGTAACAACAAATTAAAGGGCGAATGATCTAGGACATGAATGGATTGATTTATACAAATTCTTTCTGCTCTCTGTCAAACTAAATATGTGTCTTTAATTTCCTCCGTTAGATAACTACACTTCAATGAAGAATAAAAGAATGATTTTATCTGAAAAGATAAAGTTGAATAAACCAATGGACAATTATTCTTCTCGTAAAAGCTTGCTAGCAAATTCATCCATGGCAATTCCTTCCAAGTCGTAAGAAGCAGATTTTGTGGCAAGCTCTCAGAGCTACGAAACGCTGATCTTCCCAATTGCAGTGGTCCACGATTTGCCTGTGGTGGCTATGGTGGTGGTTGTGGCCAGCAGCAAGGGAAGAAGAAACGGGAAAAGGAGGAGATTTTTTATTTAATTTAGGGGCATTTGAGTTATTTTGTAATTTTATATTTCTATTTTTTTTGTTATTCCCATTATCAATCCTTCTTTTGATATATCAAATATATATTTAAAAATTATTTTTATTTATATTTATATTTCTATTCTCATTCTCATTCCATTAAAAATTATTTTATATATTACATAGGCGTAAAAGTATTCTATTGCCTCGATACACAAATGAACCAATAGTATAAGTCCATTTTCTTTCATGCAGGGCTTAGTGGATGGACTTTCCACAAACATGCTTATATATAACAGTAGATCCAAGTGCACAAAAAAAAGAAAGAAAGAAAGAAAGAAAGAAAAATATTAGATACAAATGGGTAATTTACATGCAAGACAATACTTGAAGCATTTTACATGCAAGAATTGGTAATTTACTGAATTTGTATCAAAACAAGATTGTGTAGCAACAAATGGGTGAATGAAGACATCATGAAGATGGATTTATACAAATTCTTTCTGCTCTGTCAAACTTGATATATGTCTTTCTTATGTTAGATGACAATAATACAATAAAGAAATAAAGAATAAAACAATGTTTTTACACGGAAAGATAAAATTGAAAATGAAAAAATTTATCTTCTCAGAAAATCTTGCTAGCAAATTCATCAACGGCAAGTCCTTCCAAGTCATGAGAAGCAGATTTTGTGGCAAGCTCTCGGAGCTGCAACACGCTTCTTCCCAGTTGCGTTGCCACCTTCATTTCAAAAAGCTCGCCGTTCTCTCTTTTCTCGTAGTCTGGCTCTTCAAGTGTTGCTTCAATGGTCTCTTGTAACAACTTGAAGAATCCACCACAGTTTCTGTACATTTCAAACACCATCCCCACTTGGCCTCCATGCTCAAACGCATTTATAGAACTCGCCAATGACCCTGCCATAACCGCCATAATGCCTGCCCAAGACGAACCATGGCTCACTAATGTAGAACCTAAAGCTGCAATTCCAGTGAGCAAAGGTCCTGAAATGGCCAAGGTTTTATTAACTTTGAGAGCCAAGTTTCCTAGCCTCTCATAGTCCTCCATGTCTTTTCTCTCCACCACTTTTACAATCTGCCTCATTTCCATTTCTAGTTCCTCACTCCATCCATTATTCTTTTCCTTCTGGGATTTGACGACTCGTCTTTGGAACTCCTTAGTCGTAGATTTAGGCCACCAAACAGCAGGCTCGAACTTTGAAGGGAATTTTTCAAGCATAGCTCCCAATAGAGGAAGTGGGTAACCCTTGTCAATTGCCAAAACCTTCTCCATTGCACCGTTGACATCTTCCTCAGTTGGATATCCAAGAGTCAACGTGGTTTGGATTTGAGTCTGAAGCTGCTTGAACAACTTGGTTGCATTTCGGTGTTCCTCAGCGAGTTGTGAAGGCTGAATTTTGTTCATGATGAGAAGCATCCCCGTGGCCACGGTGAACAAAAGAGACGACGATAACTTGAGTGCCAACATTGGTGCAGTGTCGTCAATGGCAGTGGTGACACCAACCATGGTTGTGGCAGAGAGGGTGATCATATTGATGGAGTTCAAAAGAAGGGTGTTCCCGTTGTTGCGTTGGTCGCCAATGTTTTTGTGCATTTCAATTCTGTCAGCCACAGCCTCTAAGATTGCATATAGTTGAATGGTGGCCTTGGATTCGCTGGAGTGGTACGAATCTTCATATATTTGTGAGGTGGTGACATCTAGCTGTGAAGGGATTATTGTGTCTATGGATCTATTCAATTCCTGAACCATGAGCTTCGGAGTTGTTGAGGGCTTTTTCCGAAGCGAGAAAGGAACTCGGGGGAGTTTTGGGACATTAATGGCAGCATTGACTCTCTTTAAAGACGAAGAAGAGGAACCAAATGGAGCCGAGAATGTTCGTAAAGCAGTCATGAGAGATATGATGAAATGGTGTTCGCCAGACTTGGTGTGGTGTTTTGAGTTGAAGTGGAAGGAGAAAAGGTTTTGATATTTTGACTGACGATGGGGAGGGTGCATGGGTGATCATATATATATATATATATATTTATGCATATATAGGAGACATGATACCCCCTATTTATGTTCAAATATAATATAGGAAACATGACTATGAAGAATGAACCAAAATAGAAGGGGAAGGAAAATATTGACTCTTGACGCACTGAATAATAAAGGTGGGACCTGGCCTTATATCTGACCTTTTCACTACCTTCTGACTTTCAATTTTAAAAATTTCGTATAGTCTTTGATCTCTCTGGACATACGCCGTGGTATGCGGAAGCCACTGAGCTTGACTCCCGACAAGTTGCCATGCATGTTGAAAAATGTTATGATCTCTGTCTTATTTTTTTTCCTCATTTAATTTTTAAAGTTTTTTTTATCACACTTGTTTGTGTATATATATTTGGCCAGATATATATATATATATATATGGCTAAGTTGTTTCATATGTTTATCTTTTTAATTCAAATAACATATAATTATATACTTATATTTATCATTGTCTTAGTCAAATATATTTTGACCGATATTTTCTTATCTGTACTATATTGTCCACATGGATGAGTTTGCTTTCTCAATTTACAGAGTATGTTATTAATTTTCTCCTATATCCTAAATGATTGTTTAATTAAAATTATAACATACTTCAAGAAAAATAATTATTCACAAATAATTTTTTGTGTTCTAAATATATTATTAAATATATTAGTAGTTTAGCCCTTCAAGATATTAAAAGTATCTCAATTTAAGTTCTGAAATATCATTTTCTACTAATTCAGTTAGCAAGTGAAAATAAGTGATTGGAAGTTTTTTTTTTCCTCTAGAGATTTTACTTAGCTTTCTGTGAGTGCAGTACAGAATTCAAATTCATTTAAGCCTATCCCGTCCCCTTTCCCAATCCCACTTGTAGGCAGTAGTTGCCATGGGCTCATATGTGTATCTTTAAAATTAATTAAACTCAATCTTATATATAAAACTTTGTTAAATCCCGAAGCTGCTGTGGAAGTAACTTGATACTGTCCTCTGCATGACAGCAAATCCAGGTTTTCATGCCAGAATATTCGAACACATAAAATCGGATTTGCATTTGTTCAAGAAAAAGCAATCTAGCCAGAGATACAAGGCTAATGATTATTAATTAAATGCATAAAATTATATTGAATTTCCATACTATCCTTTTGAAACTCAATATTAATTTTGAACCTCCTAAGACCTACTAAATTCAGGTATTGAATTATTGTAATGTATATATGGTATTTTTTTAGTATGTTTTAATTATTATTTGTATGAGTATTGATTAGATATACATGCCTTGTATGTATGTAATTAGCGAAGTTCTTTATATTAATTAATATGGAGTGTAAATTGTTCACTCATTTAAATTTAAACTTATTTGATAAAAAATCCTGATATTATACTAGCATAGTTGGCAAACAACTGAGTCTTTTAAACAAATGGTCTAAGATTTGATTTTTGGTTGTGCATATAGAAACAATACATCTCATTTAAGATTACGTGCAAAATAATACTATGCAAGAAAAGTGCTTTGTTGGTTGTTATTTTATATTTATTGATGGTTTCTCATACAGCCAACAAAAGTTACACTTTGTTGGCGATTATTATGACAGCCACCAATGAAAGCTATACCATGTTGGCGGTTGTTTTGATAACTATCAACAAAAATTATATTTTTTTGGCTGTTGTCATTACAATTGCCAACAAAGAAAATGCCTTAATTTGTTGACAGTTTTATATACATCCGCCACTAAGTGCTTTTTTTCTTTGAATAATATGATTTTTTTGCAATCAGCCCCCACCCCCTGCAGTTTAATCACCGAACAATTTTTACAAAGAAAATAAAAAAGCATTATAGATTCAAAACGAGAACAAAACTAAAACTATTATACCTTACTTGCACTTTTCTTCTCATAAGATTATCTTTGCTACAAGTAGAAGATTTCTTGAATAATATAAGTAGCTCTGGCTAAAAAAAATAACAGAATAATATAAGTAGCAACTTACTTGAACTTCTCATTCCGTTTTTACAATTTACTTCACATATCCCAATTTCATTTGGTCATGTGCTTAATTTTTTTCTCATTTTGTTATCATTGTTGAAAATTTATAATTAAATATAGAAAAATTATAATTAATGAGACAAGGTTTGCTCTAATTTAAAGCTGAGTGTATTCTATAAGAGAAAAATGCATCCATATGTAGTGGTTACTATAAAAAAAATCACATTAGCATTGGAAATTTTCATTACTAAACATGGATAAAATCACCACTGATAATTTAGTAACAAAATTAGCAATAGATTCATTCGATCATTAATATTACCAATCTATTCGATCATTAATATTACCGTGGCTAATTTGTTAGTGACAAAATTGTTGAATTAATATTATTCCAACTTTGTGACGGATTGGTGATGGAATTTTCCATCACTAAAAATAATTTAATTGCTTTTTATACTTCAAATTCTCATATAATTATCACGTCACCTACAACACATCACTGTCATGTTACCACTAAGCCCATGCCACATCACTGTCACGTTACCATATAATCATTTCAAATGCGTCTTTATTTAGATTCGAACCCATAACTTTTTGTTTCTAATGCTATGCTCTTGTATTCATCCTTTCACCAGTTAAGTTAAAATATATTTGTAGTTTTTATAAGAGATATTAAATATATATTATTTATCTGCATACTAATACACACATATAAATTTATAAATTGATATGTTATTCAAAAATACACACACAAATATATATATATATATATTATTTTCAATTATTAATATCATAAAACATTATATATATATATATATTCATATTTATATTATAATATTTTATTTTTAAATTTTAAATAATTTTCCTATATATATTTGTTTTTCTTTGGCAAGACAAAAATTATTTTCTTAGCCAACTTTTAAATTTGATTTTTATTTTTAAATAAAAATAATTATGTATATAATGTTTATTATCCATATGTATTATTATTATATTATTTTTTGTTATATCATATCATATAATAATATATATCATATATTATATTATTTAATAAACTATATTATATATATATATGCATAATATAATCTAATATGAATTTGGTAAAACATCATTAAAACAAATATTATAATTTTGATCATCATAGCATGGAAAAGAAAATACAACAAACTCAATCTGTCATGATTGGGAGAATAAAGAAAATTAAAAAAAGTGAGAGAGTGAGAGAGAAAACTAGCTGATATTTATTCCCTAAATATTATCATTACTTATTATTTAGGAAAATAGATTAGCAACCCATAAGTTTTTTTTCTCTACAAGACATTACTCCGTTAGACTTTTACACTATGTGAAAATATCTACACCACCAATACCTATAGGAGTTTAAGCTGAGAGTCTTAATCCTAGCATTAATTTATATGTTAAATATATTAGTAATTAACTTAGCCTAATAAGAATTCCTCCAAATACACGGTTGATCACATTAGATAATTAGAAATTAACTTGTTTCCTAATTATTAGCAGTTAATGTTATTATAATTTTAAATTTTAATTTATGTGCCACTTATACTTTAAATTCTAATTCTAATATATAACTAATTTGAATTGAAATATGTCAATATTATAATATAATTATAACCAACATCTAATGGAATTAGTGACGTATTAGTGATGGACATGTTTACGACAGAAAATTTCGTCACTAAATCTGTCACAAAATTGGAATGAACTGTCTTCATTTTATCGACGGAATTATCCATCACTAAATAATTTTCTAATGGATCTATGACCAATTAATGAAGGGAGTGTTTCTGAAGGATAGTCGCCGTCACTAATTCCGTCACTAAATTTAGTGACGAAGTTAGTGATGGTGAGAGACAAACTTGAGACAGAGTTCTTTTTTATTGCTAAATTCCATTGCTAATTTGCTTTTTTTTTTAAGGATATTTTATCACCTCAAAATTATCAAATAGCAACTTATCTGTTAACAAAAATTTTCAGATTCTGTACCAAACTTTACAAAATTATATCTCATGCTGCAAAATCTCAAATAACATGAATGAAAACTCATTTTTAAAACTCTAGAAGTCTTTTAACCACAGGAACAAAAGGATGATAAATTTTCTAGCTCATTTGACCTTTGAATTCTTTGAAATTCCAACACTGCTCAAATAATAAAATCTGGGTCATTTATCTTGCATTATGTTACTTCACTTGCATTCTTTGATAGAATTGATCCTATGAAATAAGCATGAATTTCAACTCACATGCATCTGGAATAACTCTTGCATAATACCATAGTTCCTCAACTAACATTTCAACTCATATGCTTCATATATTCATGCTTGATATATAAAGCATCTCTCAAAATTACAAATGACTAAAGCAATAGATTACATTCCAAAACATAGTTTATAATAAGCATTTAAAAAAAATTCTCAAATAAACATGCTAAACCACATTTTTCTCCAAGCTCCAAACTCGAGGGGTGACTTATTTACCCTTATTCTTACTACTTCACCTAAGATGGTTAGCAAAGTTGTGCTAAGAAATTTTGCGACTTAAGATAATAAAAATTATTGGAGAGACATAGTGGAATCTAACTTATCAATTTTCATTTTTTTTAACCTATGAAATTAGTTATCAAAATTTTACAATCAAATAATTTTAAATTTTTAATATTTCACTTTCAATGGATAATGTGACTAATCCATATAATCTATCTTGAAACAAATTTGATTTCAAATAGGATTTAAATAATTTGATATTGAAAATTTATTTTGACTAACAACAATTACATGTATTATCAATAATATTTTATAAGAAATGCATGCATCTATAAAAAAATAAATCATTTCATATAGTTTAATATTTTAATCAGAGTGTTAATTTTTTGTGTTAATATTTCTCTTAATACTATTAATTCTAAAAATAAATCAAGACCATCAATTCACTAAAACTCAAAAAATTTTCAAGATTAAAAGAAAATTTTTTCAATTCATCTTCATCAAAAGTTTTAAATTTTTGAGATTCAAATAAAAAATAGGAAATTTCTTATATTCTAAAAATTGTTCAAATTGATGCTCAATAAAAGATATAGATTGATATGATATGTAATAAAAGTAATCCCCTTCTCTTAATCTTTATATATTTATTATAATAAATAATATAGGAGGAATCACTACATCAGAAATGACTTTCTTTGTGCATAATTATTGACAGTTATATAAGTAAATGCTAAGAAAATTGAAATGAAGATGCGAGCAAGGTTTTATTTGTGTTTATTAAAAGAAATGCAAAAAAAAAAGTTGAGATTTTTCTTTGGTTTCCTTTGTGATTATTTAAAGAATTGTAAATGAAAGTACTAGTTCTAAAAAATTTTTTTTGGAAGTTCTTTAAATAACTATAAAAGAAAGTTTTTATTTCACTTTCTTAGAGAACCAACTTTCCTTTACTATTCTCTAAATAACAAAAAAAAAACTTTAATATTTTTTTTTATAAAAAGCATTCCAGATCACCATTTTTTCATAAGAAAAATCAACACTTTATCTCTCATTCCCGGTCCTCAGTCTTCTCTTTCTACCCACTCACCTATCTCTCCTCTCAAGTGCTCATAATGCTAATTCTCTTTCCACTTACTCCATGCCTCCTCTCTCTTTCAATTTCACTTTGCCTCCACCGTACTCCCTTACCCCTCATGTCATCTCCCCCCATCGCCGTCGTCATTCTCCCACATCTCACTCTCATCTCCCATACACACTCACTGTTTGTTTTTTTCAAGTTCATAGTTGGGACTTGTTCAAGTAATGAAGCATGCACACATCGTACCATATTATGGAGGGGGTGACATCGCTGCAGCAAAGAAAAAGTCCGGTGATGGAGTAAGGAGTTGTCAGAGAGATCTGGATTGACAGTGGTGTGCAGGTATTCATCGGATCTAGGCTTCCATTGGGATCTAGACTCATGGTAGTGTGTGGGTATTCTTCGATGCTTCTTTGACATGAGCTCGGTGATGGTGGATCTGGTGGGTTCTCTTGAAGGCAACGGCGGTGGATCTAGTGGGTTCGCTGAGTTTCCTTCTTGTTTTGAATTTTGATTTGTTGTTTTGTTTTCTGCTTTTGGCTAAATTTTGTATGGTGGGTCTTTCTTGTTTCTAGTTTTCTTGCTGATTTTGCTAGTGGAGCTTAGCATTTTCTTTCTCTTGTTCCCTTTCTTTAAGTATCTGGGTTCTTTTGAAACCTTTTATTGAATAATGATGAGTACTTATTTTTCATTCTGTTCCAAGCTATAATTGCAATTGCAGATTTTTTTTTTTGATAAAAAAGGACCATTCGTTGGCGGTTTCTACACAACAACTACCAACAAAGGAAAATGAACTTTTATTTGCGGTTATCAACGGCAAACGATATTTCCTCAGCGTTCAAATCATTTCTAATGCAGCAAATTATATTAATTTAGGGGCCTTAGACTGTTGCCTCAAGGCCCCCATGATCGACCCTGATGGTTTGTGGGATAACAGTGTGAGATCTTGGGAAAAATCTTAATAACAAAAACAACACTTTAATGCATACATGTCATCGCTCAAGGAACAAAACACAAGCATGCATGTTACATTGTGATAACGAACATGTGAGAAAAGTAGCATATAAATAGGTAAATTGTCATAAACTCATCATATAACCCTGCCTGAATAACTTATATTTGAGAAGAATCACTATGCGCAATCACTCATTAAACACGGCATGGGAAGGATCGCCTTGTCAATCCCCTACTCTTTCTCTTGCCATAAAGACATCTTAGTCAAAAAGGCTCTCAAGCTGAAACGAAAATCTATACATGCATTTTGCTTTGTTAAACTAGATATATTTGTTTCCTACGTTAGATGACTACAATTCAATAATGAATAAAAAAATGTTTTTATCCGAAAAGATAAAGCTGAATCAAACAATAAAAAGCTAGTCTTCTCAGAAAAGCTTGCTAGCAAATTCATCCACGGCAATTCCTTCCAAGTCATAAGAAGCAGATTTTGTCGCTAGCTCACGGAGCTGCGAGACGCTTCTTCCCAATTGCATTGCCACCTTCATTTCAAAAAGTTCTCCGTCCCCTCTTTTCTCGTAGCTTGGCTCTTCAAGTGTTGCTTCAATTGTCTCTTGGAACAGCTTAAAAAATCCACCACAGTTTCTGTACATTTCAAACACCATCCCCACTTGGCCTCCATGCTCGAACGCATTTATAGAACTCGCCAACGATCCTGCCATGACTGCCACAATGCCTGCCCATGACGAACCATGGCTCACCAATGCAGAACCTAAAGCTGCAATTCCAGTGAGCAAAGGGCCTGAGATGGCCAAGGTTTTGTTGATCTTGAGAGCCAAGTTTCCTAGCCTCTCGTAGTCCTCCATGTCTTTTCCCTTCACCACATTAATCACCTCCCTCATTTCCTTTTCTAGTTCCTCACTCCATCCGTTACTCTTTTCCTTCTGGGATTTGACGACTCGTCTTTGGAACTCCTTAGTCTTAGATTTAGGCCACCAAACTGCAGGCTCAAACTTGGAAGGGAATTTTTCCAGCATGGCTCCTAAGAGAGGAAGTGGGTAAGCTTTGTCAAGTGCCAAAACCTTTTCCATTGCATTGTTGACGTCTTCCTCAGTCGGATTTCCTATAGCTAATGTGGTTTGGATTTGAGTCTGAAGCTGCTTGAATAACTTAGTTGCGTTCCGTTGTTCCTCGGCGAGTTGTGAGGGCTGAATTTTGTTCATGATGAGTAGCATCCCGGTGGCCGCAGTGAACAAAAGAGAGGACGACAACTTGAGTGCCGACATCGGTGCAGAGTCGTCAACGGCAGTGGTGACGCCAACCATGGTTGTCGCAGAGAGGGTGATCATATTGATGGAGTTCAAGAGAAGGGTGTTCCAGTTGTTTCGTTGCTCGCCAATGTTCTTGTGCATTTCAACTCTGTCTGCCACGGCCTCTAAGATCGCATATAGTTGAACGGCGGCCTTGGAATCGCCAGAACGGTACGAATCGTGATATATTTGTGAGGTTGTGACATCTAGTTGTGAAGGGATTATTGTGTCTGTGGATCTTTTAAATTCCTGAACCAGCTTCGAAGTTGTTGAGGGTTTCTTGGGAAGTGAGAGAGGAACTGATGGGAGTAATTTTGGGACATTAATGGCGGCGTTGATTCTCTTTAAAGACGAAGAAGAGGAGCAAAATGGAGGTGAGTTTTGTAAAGAAGCCATGAGAGATGTAAAAAAGAAACGGTGTTCGCTAGCTTTGATTTGGTGTTTTGAGTTGGAGTGGAAGGAGGAAAGGTTTTGATATTTTTAATGACGATGGGGAGGGTGTGGGTGATCATTTATATAGAGGAGACATGACAATTACCAAAATAGAAGGGAAGGAAAATATTGACTATTGACGCATTGAAAAATAAAAAATGGACCTGGCCTTATGTCTGACCTTTTCCCTACCTTATAACTTTTGAATTTCAAAAATTTCGTAGTCTAACTTTGATCATATACGCCAGGGTATAGTGAAGCCCCACCATGCTTGATTGCCCATAACTTGACATGTTGAAAACTTTTATGATCCCCTGTTTTTCCTCTATTTTTTTAAGTTTTTATCACAATTATATATATTGTTAAATTGTTTAATATATTTAGCTTTTTAATTTAAACTATTTTTTTCTCCTCATGCAATGTGCGAGATGAATAAATTTTATATTTATATTATATTTACTATTATTAGTCAAATATAAACAAAAATTAGGTGAAATATAACATCTTCATACTAAATATATATATTAAAATTTGAAATAGATTCATATTTTTTTAAATCTTTAATATAAGTTACTTTTTAACTTTTTCATTGGAACTAAAAGAAGTTAGTTGTATTAATCAAATTGTATAAAAATTTATTTAATATTCATATTTATCTGTAATAAATATTGAAAAAGAACATCTCTATAAAGCAATTAATATTTTATAAAATAATTTTCAAAAAAAGCATTTTTGGCACTATATGAGTAAATCATTTTTATTCAACACAATAATAATAAATTAAAATGACTATAACCGATTACTTATATAGATCATTAATGTATTTTTTCTTATTCCTTTTGCTATTTGCATGCTTTCTTCCCATGAATGTGAAAAATTATTATATTTGTGCAAGTTTAATGTGAATTATAGAACATTTTGAATAAAACTTTCTCCACCATGGTTGCATGGAGAGATTTTGATTATAAAAATGCATATTTTGCAATACATATAGAGTTAAAATCTCTTTAATAAGTACTCCTTCCACTTTTTATAAGAAATATAGTTCTATTATCTTGTGTATTCATTGGCTTATTCTGTTTCTACCTTTCATTTCTAAGGAAAGAGATAGTGATTATTTTCCATACAAGAGGAGTATATTAAGCACTAAATATAAGTATTTATAGAAAAAATTTTAAATTTGTAACATATTAATCATACATAGATAATTTCAACTAATTTTCTTGGTATTGATGTAGTTATTTGTCTTTTATAAAAATGATAAGAAGTACTCCCTCTGTTCCTTAGTATAAAACTCTTTTAACCGAATCATGCGGATTAAGAATTAGAATTAAAACTAATTAACTACCTCAATTTCTCTAAAAATTTCAATATTTTTTCAAAACTACCCTTATTTAATCTCTCTCTCTTTCTCTTTGAATACATTAAATATGAGCATTTTTTTTAGAAATATGTAATAAATACTACCTTGTATATTGTAAAGGGTTTTATATTTATGACTAGGGCAAAAAGTCCTATATATAGGACCGGATGGAGTATTATTGTTATAGTTGCTTTGAGACAAAGGTGATAATATGGTATAATATTACTGCCTCCACCTACAACAATATGCTATCTGTGTGTTTTGATATTTCCATGGCTGAGATGAGTTATGTTTAAGTATTAATTAAAAAGTACTCCCTCCGATCCATATTATAAAATGTATTGTATAAAATACATGTATATTAAGAAAATTACTTTTTCATGTAAAATTCATGAAAAAAGTATAAAAAATTCTCATTTTATCCTTATTAAATGTTCTATTATCATTATCATTGTAGGGACTTAGGAGCTTTTCACTCACTTTTGCTTTTCACTAGGAGTACAAGAGAATTAATAATGAGGTAAAATTAGAAGAATAACATCTAATACCCTATATTATGGATAAGAAATTTATTATATAAAATATTTTATAATACGGAACGAAGTCATAATTACCAAAAAATTAAGTAATAGCGTAAAAAAATTTTTTGCTAATGAAATAAATTGTTCAATCACAATTTTTTCCATATTTCATTTTCTCATATGTACTAAGAGATCAGCCCCACATAATTAATGATTTAATGCTCATTAAACTAAAGTTACCATAAATATATCTTTAATAGCTTCCATTTGGGGGAATTATATATCCGAACCAAGATTTTGAATTAATTAAAAATTGGGACTAACTATTCATTTAAGTACAATAAATGACCAAATATTTTTAAATAAAATTAAAAAAAATTTGAGATTATCAAAATGCCCTTGAAACACCCCTCCACCTTCCTTACCATCGCCAGCTACTGGTCAATGGCCGCCAGAGACTGATCAATGTCGTTGACTGATGGTTGATTGACCGGCGGCCATAGTCAAATGGTCACCGGTGACAACAGTCGACGGTGACCGATCAACAGTCACTAGTGACCGGTCATCGGCAACTAGTTATAAGTTGCAAAATTAGAATATGGGAGTTGTAAAATATAAATAAAAAGTTGTAAATCCCTAGAGTCATTTTGATTCTAATATAGTTAAAATCCGATTACTCCATGTTAAAATTATGAAAATGAGTAAAAAATTAGAACATAAAAGTTGCAAAATGTGAGTAAAAAGATGCAAATGCCTAAACCCAATTTGATGCTTATAAAGTTAAAATCCGATTGATCCATATTAAAAACTGAAAAATAAGTTGTAAAATCAAAACATAGGAGTTACAAAATGTGAGTAAGAAATTGCAAATATCTAAACCCAATTTGATGCTTAAAAATCTAAAATCTGATTACTCTATGTTAAAATTTAGAAAATATGTTGCAAAATCATAACATGAAAAATGCAAAATGTAAGTAAGAAGTTACAAATCTCTGAAGTCAATATAATATTTATAAAGTTAAATTCGATTACTCTATATCAAAATTTGAAAAATAAGTTGCAAAAATAGAATAGGAGAGTTGCAAAATGTAAGTAATAAGTTGTAAATATCAATGTTAAGAAAACTAGACCGGACACTGAACCAGATAAGGTAGCAGTTCAAAGGTTCAATAGTCGGATCAAGGTCGGACCGGTTATAATTAATATGTATCATAAAAATTAAAATGATGTAAATAAATAAAAGAAAAACTAAATATTGGAGAAAAAATTTTGATAAGAAAAATGTTATATACCTTTATTATCAAGCACTTTTAAAAATCATATTAAAGTTAAATTAAAATGATAAAGTTTAAAATTAAAATATAGATAAATAATAAACATAACAAAGATTAAAATGATATTATTACATTAAGAAAAAAATTCAAGAAATAAATACTAAAAATAAGCAAAATATGAAGGAAAAAGAAAAAAGTTAAAAGAGGGGCAGTTTATAAATCTTTATTGTTAAGTACTTTTAAGAGTCATATTAAAATTAAATTAAATTAATTAAGTTTAAAATTAAAGTATAGATAAAAAATAGATATTACAAATATTATAATAATGTTATTATATGGAGAAAAAAATCAAGAAATAAAAAAAAGTGAATAAATATTGAAGAAAACAAGAAAAAACAAAAACTATTTGACACTTGAAAGTTCTACATTGCTCAAATTTTAATAAAGTAGGTATGTTGAGGCCTATATAAAGATAATTTTGTTGGTCATGTTAAAAGCAATATATTAGATATCCTTGAGATATCTTAATGGGTTTTGAAATTTTTTTTTAGGCCCAGAGTTGTAATTTTTTTAAGTTTTAAAAAAAATTGAAACTGGACCAATTTTCACCGGGTTAACCGGTTTTGCAGGTCAGTGACCAGTTCTTAGGGAATACCAATTATGGGAGAGTTCCGGGCCGAACTAGGGACTGGTTTTCGATTTAACCAGTTGAATGGGTGGGTTCGGTCTGATTTTCTAAACCATGGTAAATACTTAAACCTAATTTGATGTTTATAAAGTTTAAATCATTATTCTTGTTAGGAACAAAAGTGACCTTGTTAAAAATAAACCAATTTGATGCTTATAAAGTAATTGGTTTTTAACTTTATTAGCATCGAAGTAACTCTAAGGATTTGCAACTTTTTACTCATATTTTACAACTTTCCTATTTTGATTTTACAACTTATTTGTTAAATTTTAATATGAAGCAATTGAATTTTAACTTTATAAATATCAAATTGGCTCCAGAGATTTGCAATTCCAATATTCTAATTTTGAAACTTATTTTTCTAATTTTGATATGAAGTTATCGAATTTTAACTTTATAAGCATTAAATTGGTTATAGGAATTTACAACTTTTTACTTATATTTTGCAACTTTTATGTTCTGATTTTGTAACTTATTTTTAAAATTTTAATATGGAGCAATTGGATTTTAACTTTATAAGTATCAAATGGAGTCCAGGAATTTGCAACTTGTTACTCACATTTTGCAACTCCTATGTTTTGATTTTGCAACTTATTTATTGAATTTTAATGTGGAGAAACTGTATTTTAACTTTATAAGCATTAAATTAGGTTTAGATATTTACAACTTCTTATTCACATTTTACAATTCTCATGTTTTAATTTTGAAACTTATTTTTTAAATTTTAATATGAAGCAATCAGATTTTAATTTTATAAATATCAAATTGGATCTAGGTATTTGTAACTTCTTACTCACATTCTGTAACTTTTATGTTCTGAGTTTTCAACTTATTTTCGTGATTTTAACGTGGTAATTGGATTTTAACCATATTAGAATTAAAATGACTTCAGAAATTTGTAACTTTTTACTTATATTTTGTAATTTTCTTATTCTAATTTTGCAACTTATAACTAATCACCATTAACGATCACTAGTAACTATTAACTGGCGTTGACTAGTCACTTGTGACTATTTAATTGTGGTCATCGGCCGGTCAATCATCGGTCAATGACGTTGACCTGTCACTTTTGGTCATTGACCGACGGCTGGCAATGGTAAGGGAAGTGGAGGGGAGCGTCAAAGGCATTTTGGTATTTTCACAATTTTTTAATTTTATTTAAAAATATTTGGTTCTTTATTGTAATTAAATGAATAGTTGGTCCCAATTTTTAATTAATTTAAGATCTTGATCCTAATATGTAATTCTCCCTTGAGTTTTTCACTCTACCAAAACACAGCCAATGATTGAAGTCTCTTCAGATTATTAACTATTAACGGGGTTTTTGAATTGACTTATGTATAAGTGGTTATGAAAAGAAGTTATCCATAATTGATTATAAGGATAACTGCTTATGTCAAAAGTGATTTATGTTTGAATATGTTTACCTCATAAGTGATTTTGACAAAAGAAATGTGTTTGAATTTTGAGAGTTTAAAGGATTATTGAGTGGATAATAAGGTATTAAAAACTAAACTGACCATTGAATCAGATGAGGCAATGATTCAAGGTTAAGTGGTCGAATCGAGATCGAACTGGGGTCAGACCAGTTGTGAACAAATTGATATATTTTAAATAATGTAGATGAAAAATATAAAAGATATTTATCCATGATTATAAAATTAACATTTAATTTAGGATAAAATAAATTTAATAATTGTCTAATTTTATATGTAGTATAGAAAATTAAAAATATTATTAATAAATTTTACAACCTAATATTAAAATTTAAACAAGTTAATATTAATCAATAATTATATTTTGAATTCAAAATAGTTAATTAATATTCTATTTTGATATTATTTGTTAAGTAAATTTATCATTATTAATAATTATGTATCATAACAATACTTATATAATATTATAATATAGAAAGAAAAAAATTTATATAAAAAATAATACTACTTAATACTAAAAATAATGTTATTTTATCTTAAAAATTAAAAAAAATATTAAAAAAAAAAGAGGTTAGACTAGCTCAAATCGGTTCTATATTGGGTTTTGGTTGGTTCTTGACCGGTTCACACCGGTTCTGAGAAGCCCCGATTTTTATCAGTGACTGGATCGAACTAGACACCAATTACCAGTCGAACCAGTCGATCCGATCCGATTTTAATACTATGGTGTATAATAAGAAGGAAAAGTGAAATAAGTGATTATGAGAAGATAAGTAATTATCATTAGTAGAAAAAAATAACTTTTAAAAATAATCACTTAAATGGTTATAAGTGATTATTTTGATTTGGGGTGCGTTTGAGAAATGATAGAATAATCACTTTTCTTTGCTCTATAAGTGTTTAATTATGGAATCCAAACAAGCACAAAGGTTGCAGCAGTGGCAAATGATTTTAGGGAAAATACATCGATAATTACGAAAAAAATAAGTAATAACGTTAAAAAAATTCTGCTAATGAAATAAATTGTTCAATCACCATGTTTTTCCATATTTCATTTTCTACTAAGAGATCAGCCCCATATAATTAAAAGTCATGAAACTCAAATTTCGATAAATCTTTAATATCTTTTATCATAACCATATTTAAGTTTTTCACACTATACCAAACACAGCCATGTGTTTGGTAATTATTAAGCTTGCAGTGTTGCTGCCAGTTGAAGTTCCTACAAATTATTAAGCTTGCAGCAATGGCAAATGATTTTAGGGAAAATACATTGATAATTAGCAAAGTAACCGAGCAAAATTAATAGCTAGAAGTGTTTATATCTGTACCAACAATAGTGTGTATATAATGAATCATTAAATCTATGGTTTGCTAAAAAATTCCCAACTGAATATCTTAGAATTAAGTGCAACTAATTAACCTTAAAGAGCTTACAAGAAAGAAAGAACTCCACTTTCCTGACTCCCTATACTTAGAACTATGGGTGAGAAAGTTAGAAATATGGATGAGAGAGTCGAAAGCCTGAAAACTGCTATGTGAGATATCTTTATTGTCCATAATTGAAAATGAGAACCCTAAAGAGCTAAGTATGATATACATAATTATCTACAACAGGAAAAAAAGAAAAGAAAAGAAAACAAAAACAAAAACAAAAACATGCATGGGGAGAAAAAGAAGATTAGGGAGGTCACAAATCATTCCAATGACTTGAGAAGCCTAAACAACGCAGCTGCTCTCTTCCTTTTCAAAAATGTCCAAAACTCCCTTCCCATATGTGCTCTATAACAGATGTGTTCTACCCTGCTGACTCTGTTCTTCGATTCATATCATGAGTGAGGCCCCACAAATGAAACAGGATTCATCATGAAATTACAAGGAACAATTTTGTTCTCATGACTCAGCCTAGCACAACCAAACATCAAAATACACATGCAGATGTAAGAAACATTGGTTGAACATACTTTCTCACCAAACAAAACAAAATGATAACAATCCAATGATGGCTTGTCGACAACTACTTGTACAGGCAAGTATTCAGTGTAATATACGCTCTCTGATTAACAAAAGCAGAAAGAAAATGTTCTGTTATAATGAACAGCAAGTCCCAAGGCTCAAGCTAATCCACAATGCTTGCACGAAATCATACATCATTTCAAGTTCAAGAGAGTTCCTTAAAGATATGTCAGGGTGGAGAAAGGAGGAAGACAAGGTGAGATTTTCCAGGAACCTCCAAAACCCGTCCACACTCCATGTTTCTAGGTTCTTACCATACGGGAGTTTTGAAGACTAATAATTTACCAAGATACTAATATTATTTCCCAAAATTTCAGTGCCAATAAGCTGAATTGTTACAATAAATTATTATGTAAAAGATCAACACTAATATTCTTTAATAATCCTGTCATTCTCCTTACCGTCTCCCACGCACACCATAAAGGTGCAAATGGAAGGATGAAACAATTTATAACTTAAAAAGCAACAGGAATTAAAGAAGATAGACACCAATAGGAACTTCAATAGCTAATTTCAAGTAATTCTTATTCCTCTGCTGTCTTGTCTTTGGAGCTTTCAACATATTTTAAAATATTTCAGGCATAACATTAACAGTTTGTCTTGCATAATTTTTTTCCTTTCCACTGATTAGATGCAGTTACATAGATTATGCCAACTATATATTTTAGACATTCAAGTAAGTTCCAATTCTATCTCCTAACATGCTCCAAGCATCATTTGAAATGATGCATCAATATGCAAGGGGGAGCAGCTTTAATAGATAACTAAACTTTTAGCACCCAATGAAATAGAAAAATAAAAAGTTACTGTTAGCAAATAAGCATGTATCACTCTTCATTATTCACTTCTTTTTAAAAAAAAAAAATGTATCACCTATAGGTATTTAATAAACAACTCACACATCATTAAAGCTGTTATCCAATCCAAAAAAAAAAAAAAGGGTTCCAGCAAAATAAACAACTACTTTCTTCTAATCAGCAGAGTTATCCCACCTCTCTGGCTCACATACGTGCCACCAGCAAAGAACTTAATAAACCAAAAGTTGTACAAATTACACATCAATGCACAAGAATAAATTCTCATAATGGATATGACGTGAAATATGAGCAGATGAAATAAAACATTCTGTCACCCATGGACTCAGAGATAGCCATTAACTCCATGACTGTTGGAAACTCCTTTATAAGCTTCAATTTCCCTCTGCGATTCTCTTCTCCAAAAAATGCACTAAAATCAGAAGAAAATAATGCAAAGAAAACAGGAAAAAAATAAACCATAGTAGGATGAATAACTTTATAAGCTTTAGCTCTTACCGTTGCCATCTCAGAAGGAACACAAAACAACACGTAACAACCAAATATGACCCTCCCTGCGCCGGTGAACACATGCAATCTTTTATACAGCGTCAACCACATCCACCATGTTGGAGCCAAAACCTTCTAAGATGAGGGAAGAAATAGCAAAACCGAAAAATCCAAGCCCAAATCCATCTGCAACATAAGCTGAAAGGGGCTTACCACATTTACCCGTCGTCGAATCACCTCACCTCGCCATCGTTTGACCTTAACAGAGTTGCCAAGAGATGAATGGAGTTGGGGACTTTGACAGCAGCAACGGCGATACATGGTGGGGCCATCTTCTCCGTCATGCCTTCCCTATTTTTGTGTGCCGTCTGTTTCAATTCAATTGGAAAACTCTGGTCTCAACGTAAGAGTGGTCTACAAAATATACCATAAAAGAGGAGGAAACGTCGAGGAAAACCTGCAGCTGTCCGTCGCCGTATGCGTCTGGGCACATGAAAATTGTCAGTGGTGCTACAAATCTTTGAACAGTAAACCACAATTTTGAAAGAATAAGTGGAGCGGGTGTCAGAATCCGTGCCATGCACCACCGACAATGGAAGTAAATTGCACCAATCGGATTCCTGCTTTTGAATCATCAATATATAATAAAAATTAGGGTAGAGTGGCTACTGTAAATTGATCGCGGTGTTCATTTTTTCTTATTTTTTAAATGGGTACCATATTTTTTTAATTTAATATTTTTTAAAATTTTTAAATTTATATTAATTTTAATTAATATTATTTAATATCATTTTTTTATAGAAGAGCTAGTCATAAAATTTTTTTAAATTTAATATATTTTAAAATTAAACAAAATATCTCCAATATACCCTATGCATCCATGTTCTCCACATGAGTGGGGGAAGAAAATCTAATTAAATGGAGCATAGAAAAATGATGGAGCTTAAAAGAAAGAAATGATTGTCTTGGGAAAATGAGAGAACGGTGAAGAATTAATTATGAATACTAGATTTTTAAACCATTGTACTACCCACCATAAAAAATCTTTGTTTAAAATGAATATGAATGTGCCGCGCAACTGCACCAATAAAGAGTATTAAAAAGTAAATTTGAATTTTAATAAGTAACTATTGGCAACAAGCTATTTGAAGACAGCACTGAGCCCAAGATTGAGTCATATACTATAGTAAGTCAAGATGGTGTCAGCTTATTTATATTCTATAGTTTTATAATATTTTTTCTTATCTTTAATATAAGATCATTTTAACTAAATAATATGGATTAAAAATTAGAATTAAAATTAATTAATTATCTCAATTTCTCTGAAAATCTCAATATCTTTTCAAAATTACCTTTATTTAATTTCTTTCTCTTTCTTTTTGGATACATTAAATAGAGACATTTTTTATAAATATATAATAAATACTACCTCATATATTATAATGGATCTTATATTTAGAATTAGGACAAAAGATCCTATATATAGAATCGGAGGTAGTAGATAGGAGACACTCCTTCCAATATTTAATATAAATTATTTTTAATTATCTTATCAAATTAAAAAAATAATTAAATTATTAAAATTATTTTAAAATTAATGTAGTTTCTATCTTTATTTCTAATAAATATCATAAATTTAAATAATTCATTTTTTCTCATAATTAAATAAAAACTTTTTTAAATGAAGTAATTAATACTCTAAATATTCATGAAATATGATTTATATATAAAATACAAACAACTTCTAGAAGATGACTACTAAAAAGGATAAAAAGAATAAGAGAGAGTAACATAAAATTTATATCTATGTGTCTAATAATTATGTAAGAAATCATAGCTTGTAAACAGTATTTTAATTTGACATGTTTGGCTTGTACGTATTGGACTACATTTATCCTTTTCTTTTATAATTTCCTTGCGACCTATTTTTAAATTAAATTTAATAATGTGGGACTCAGTTTCTCAAATTTTATGCAAATTGCGCAAGCTCGCATCTAGTTTATGATCTTTGTTCTTTATTTAATTAATTTTTAAAGCTGTTATTGCAGATGTGTGTATTGTCAAATTGTTTAATTTATCTCTATTTAAATAACATAAAATTATATATTTATGATTGTCTTAGCCAATATATCTCGACCGTAATTTTTTTACATGTGCTGTATCATCTACAAGGATGAGTTTTTTTTTTCTTTTTTTTTTCTCAGCACCATGCAAAAAAAGAGCTTTGTTGGAGGTTAATTTTTGCATTTGTTGGCTAATTTAAACCACTAACAATGCAAGTAACAACATAGGGTTATCACAAACGTTGAAAATGCTGGCGGTTTTTGAAACAATTGCTAATAAAGAGCATACTATATTAGCAGTTATTTTGAAAATGCTGTATATTTTTAAGTCTATTTTTATTGTTCATTATAATATGGTATTGATCAAATATGCCTTGCAATATGTAAGTAGCGAAGTTATTTATATTATTAACAGGGAGTGTAGTTCTTTGGTAGTGATTTTGGAGTATGTAATTCTTGTTACTTATATATAGATTTAAATTTATTTTTACGTTCTGGTTAAAACAATATTTTTAGGTTTATATGTATCTGATATTGTTAGTGAATTAATTTTGTTCAGCTTAATCTAAAGTTTAAATGGAAATATTTAAATAATATTCTATATATAAAGATTAATTTAAAAAAATATGACAAATATTGCTGAAAAATATCATATTTTTTTTTCCTAAATCAAGGTCCTTGGTTCCGTTACTGCTGCATGCTATTCTCTAGTTATGCTTTCATGTTCCATTCAATATTTTCCATCCATAAAATATTGATTTAACTGTAGTTTGTGCCTATCAAATATTCAAGTTTTAGGCACAATACGATCTTGGAGAATCAAAATTATTAACTTCTTTTAAAAGATATTTTTGGCTATTTTGAAAAAAAATATATTATTTTCTCAAATTATGTTACAATTACATAATAATTTTTTTAATATTTTGTTATTACTTGGACTTTTTTTTTTTGCTTTTTGTGAATATGTATTATTCTGTTATAAAAACCAAACTTATCATTGAATTACAGTTACGGACTGAGACACTAGTTTAAGGTTTATTAGTTAGATTATAGTTGAATTATGGTTGTACTGATTGTAAATAAGTTCATATATTTTAAATTTTTATATTATAATATTAAATATAAAATAAATAATTCTATAATTTAAAAGAAACAATTTTGAAAATTGTGTACTTTTATTAGACAAATTCCCAAACTAATAAACTGAGTGGATTATATGAACATATTATTACATGTAGCGGTGATTAAGGAAAAGAAAAACTAATTTTTATGGCTTCATGCCTTAGTAATTTTTTTATTTTAAAATAAAGGCATAGTAAGAAGATGTTTTCTAATGTCTAGAATTACATGATAGGGACTTCAAACATATATTTAGAGATAATAGTAATTTATGAAAAATAATTAGATTTGTCAAATGTAGATTGGGTCATAGCATGCTCTATTTAGGGTAAATTAGTTCGTCAACCCATCTAATTATTCTAAAACAAATTCAACTAGCCTTAACTCCCGGGAATCTGCACGGAATTTAGAATTTCTTTTAAAAAATTATTTAAATTTTAATAAAACAAGTTAATTATTTGAAATAAATTAATAATCACATCAATAAAAAGTAAATAAATATACTAATATGGTAACAGTGCTGACTGATTTTAGGTACATTGATGATGGGCTAATTAGCTGAAATATAAGGTATAACACGGTCAAATTTTCTTTGACCTTGGTCAACCCACCAACCGGCGTAGCAATTACACAAGAGTGAGCTGATTAATTACTCGCTTGAGTATTTTAATGGTTATAATTAATTAAACATGATTCAAGTTTTTACTCCAAATTTTCATATTTCAATTAGATGAATAGTTATATATATACTTGTATCAAACGGTTATTTGAGATTACATGAGAAAGTTAAAAGCAATCACAGATGACTTCAATTTTTTATTCTTAAATCGTCATTCCACTTTTCATAAAAAAATGTAATAGCTGGATTCTCATGATTCATCCTAATTAATATGATTGGGCGAAAAATTCTAATATGAATAAAACTTTAATTAATGTAGTTAAGTGGGCTGCTAAATTTAGTAACAAAAATCTAGTGACTTTTCCCCGCCCCTTTTTAGTACAATTAAACACCAATAACTTTGGGTTTGAGGATTATAAATTATATTGTGATTTTCTCAATTTATTTTAGAGCAGTTTGGAGGTGAAGAGAGAGACGAAGGAGGGGAAAAATTAGAGACGAAGAATAGAAGAGAGAAAAAATAAAATAAATATTTAGAATTAAAAAAAAAATTTCCGTCTATATATACAAATTCAATCTTCTATGTTGAAGTAAGAATCTTTACAAATCTTTACATAAAGAATAAAAGAATGCCTCTGTCCTAAGGTAAAGAGAATGAATTTGAATTAACGAATGAAAGAATTAGCTAGTCTTCTCAGAAGAGCTTGCTAGCAAATTCATCGATGGCAATTCCTTCCAAGTCATAGGCAGCAGATTTGGAGGTAAGTTCTCTGAGCTGCGAAACGCTTCTTCCCAATCGCATTGCCACCTTCTTTTCAAAAAGCTCGCCGTTCTCCCTTTTCTCGTAGTCCTGCTCTTCAAGCGTTGCTTCTATTGTCTCTTGGAACAGCTTGAAGAATCCACCACAGTTTCTGTACATTTCAAACACCATCCCCACTTGGCCTCCATGCTCCAATGCATTTACAGAAGTGGCCAATGACCCTGCCATGACCGCCACAATGCCTGCCCATGACGAACCATGGCCCACTAGTGCAGAACCGAAGGCTGCAATTCCCGTGAGCAAAGGGCCTGACATGGCCAAGGTTTTGTTGATCTTGAGAGCCAAGTTTCCTAGCCTCTCGTAGTCCTCCATGTCTTTTCCCTTCACCACATTAATCACCTCCCTCATTTCCTTTTCTAGTTCTTCACTCCATCCATTACTCTTTTCCTTCTGGGATTTGACGACTCGTCTTTGGAACTCCTTAGTCTTAGATTTAGGCCACCAAACTGCAGGCTCAAACTTGGAAGGGAATTTTTCCAGCATGGCTCCTAAGAGAGGAAGTGGGTAAGCTTTGTCAAGTGCCAAAACCTTTTCCATTGCATTGTTGACGTCTTCCTCAGTCGGATTTCCTATAGCTAATGTGGTTTGGATTTCACTCTGAAGCTGCTTGAATAACTTAGTTGCATTCCGTTGTTCCTCGGCGAGCTGTGAGGGCTGAATTTTGTTCATGATGAGCAGCATCCCGGTGGCCGCTGTGAACAAAAGAGAAGACGATAACTTGAGTGCCAACAATGGTGCAGAGTCGTCAATGGCAGCGGCGAAACCAACCACGGTTGTAGCAGTGAGGGTGATCATGTTGATTGAGTTCAAAAGAAGGGTGTTCCAGTTGTTGCGTTGCTCACCAATGTTCTGGTGCATTTCAATTCTGTCGGCTACGGCCTCTAAGATTGCATATAGTTGAATGGTAGCCTTGGATTCGCTGGAGGAGTACGAATCATGATATATTTGTGAGGAGGTGAGATCTAGTTGTGAAGGGATGCTTATGTGTATGGATCTATTCAATTCCTGAACCAGCTTCGTTGTAGTGGAGGGTATTTTCGGAAGAGAGAAAGGAACTGGTGGGAGTTTGGGGACATTGATGGCGGCATTAACTGTCCTTAAAGACGAAGAAGAGTAGGAAGAAGAAAAAAGAGCCGAGATTTGTAAAGAAGTCATGAGAGATTCAATGAAAGGGCGTTCTCTTGGGTTCGCAGTTGTGAGTTGCAGTGGGAGGAGGAATGGTTTTGATTTTGTGAATGAGGATGGGGAAGGGTGGGCGACCATATTTATAGCAGAGGAACCAAAATCGAAACGGAAGGGGTCGTATGGTTGGTTGACCAAGCCTTATATCTGACCTTTACCCTTCCTTATACTAGTAAAATTCAATTTTCAATTTCAAAAGTTTCGTTGTCTAACTTTGATCCTGTTCTGGTCAGAAAAAAAAAAACTTTGGTTCTGTTTTGTTGCCCAAAAAAAAGTTTGATCCTGCTTCAACATACGCCGTCGTATAGTGAAGCCACCATGCTTGATTTCTTATATGTTGCCATATTGAAAATTTTTAATCTCCCCCTCTCTCACTATTACGCACTCAACCATGTCTAAGGAGATTCACCATTTTAACGAGAGGATTAATCGGATCCAAAGTGTTTTTATACCTCAAGTTAGGTTGGTACAATTCTATTAGGTAAACCAAGCATTTGGGGATCACATTAAAAGAAATATATTTTTAATTTTATATATTATATATTATATAAAAAATTAAAAAATAATTACTAATAAGTTACATAATTTAATATTTAAACTTAGATAAGTTAATATTGATTCATAGTTAGTTAATCATATTTTAAATTCAAAATAATTAATTAATTATCTATCATCATATTATTTGTTAGATAAATTCATTATTATTAATAATTATATATCATAATATCTGAGGAAGAGCACTGAAGAAGCAGATTTGCCCAACCCTTTTTGTGACAGACAATATGAAGAGGATACCAATCAGGAGACTCTATGAGATGCTGATTTAAAATAAACCTAGGAAACAAAACTGAAACAGAATTTTCTTCAAAATGAAAGATGAGAACTTCTATTAAATAATTAATAATTACATGTGGCGAGGGAGGTAATTAATCCAGGTTCACACCGGCCTCCAAATTAAGACATGGGTAAAATATATACCAAAATTTTGGACGGCCTTTGATACATATGGAAAAGGGATTTAAACTTTTCCCTTTATTTCCGTATTCTATCCTATTTTCATATTTTGTACCCAATGGGTTTTAGTTTTTGGCAACACTAATGTGAACTTTGATTGGAATTGCACAATAAAATAATTAGGACATATTTGATAGTATTTTTTATTTTATTATTTTTAAAATAGTTCTATAGAATTATTTTTTAAAATAAATTTTAGAAATAAGAAAATAAAAAAAATATGTTTAAATAATTATTACCTAAATCATAACAAACAAGTGTTAATTTAATCATTTAAAATCTATAATTTTATCATTAATAAAGTGGATACTTTTTATTTTTTTATTTTTATTTTTCACAACAAAAATTATAGAATATTTTAAAGATGTTTTGAATTTTTTTTATTTTATTTTTTTATTTTTTAGAATATTTCATAAAAGACAAGATTATCAAATAAGTTTTTTTTTATTTTTAAAAATAAAAAAAATCATTCTAAAAACATGAATTAAGCGTACCCTTAGTCGCGATGGTTTTTAGAGTCTGAGAATGCGCACCAGAGGATTTAAATATATTATTAATTAAAGTAATCGTCAACCCAAGGCTTTTTTTTTATATACAAGTCAACCAAAGGCTTTAATCCAATAGCTTAATTTCTTTTTTAAAAATATCCCTTATCTCTCTTATATTTAAAGTTTATTAGTTTTCTTATATTTAATTTTAGATAAGAATAAAATAAGAAGAAAAATATTTAATATTTTAGATATTACTAAATATGATTTATATTTTAAATAAAATAATTTTAAAAAGAATTTATATTTTAGATTAAAAAAAATATATAAAAAAGGTTTTGGGTTTTGACCATTTAATTAACAATAGTAAAATTTGTATGCTTCATTAAATGAACTTCTGTCGCTTTATTTTTTAATATATATGATCTTGGCAACGGTTTTTCTTTTTGAAATAAGGAGTCAACAAACTCGGAACAACAAAAAGTAAAGAAATTACTCAGGGCCAATACGTCTATGTCAAATCAGAAAGCAAACAAGAATCAGTACAGCTGTAAAATAGCCGCGACTCCACTTACTTTAGACTTCATGTCTTTTTTTTTTTTTTATTTAAGTGGACTTATTTATTTATTATTTTTGTAAATGGAGTCTATATTTTTTTGAGGTGAATCCTATTTTTTTAATTTAATATTTTTTAATTTAAAAATTTATATTAATTTTAATTAATATTATTTAATGTCATTATTTTTTGGATAAAAAAAGTTGATAATAATATTTTTTAAAATTTAATATATTTTAGAATTAAATAAAATATCCCAGTGTGTTCCACACATTCACAAAGGAGAGGAAAATCTAATTAACATATAAAAAAGCATACTAGGTCTAATTTTTATGACTTTGTTATCAAATTTTTTGTTTTAAGCATCGAAAGTATATGTTATTCTAGCGTCTAGCATTTCATGATTGGGACATTAAACATATAATAATAAGTGAGAATACTAATTTATTGCTCTATTTTTTTTCTGTCACCTTTTTTTTTTAAATATATATGTTATTTTTAAATTTTAAAATAACATTAGTTATTACTTTTTTAATTATACTATTATTTTTTTAAATAAAAAATAGTATTAATTACTTTTTTTACTTATTCATTTATTGAATGGCATATTAAGAAATTTAAAAGAAATTTTAATACATTAATTGTATTTCTAATTAATTTGTATGTTAAAACTTTAAATAATAAATAAAAAGAAATGAGGTAATAGTATGAAAGATAATTAGATTTGTCAAAAGTATATATGTTGGGGCATACAAGGGCTTGGTTGATAGTCAACCTGATACCTAATCTTTTATAAAGTTTAGTGAGATCGGGCTAACCCGACACATGAAACCAGGATTGGTTTGGTCTTAAAAAGTATTTAAAAATAAAAAATAAATTAATTTTATTTATTAAAAAAATATAGTTATATTCATAAAAAATATATTTCCTTAAAAATAATATTATAATAAAAAATAATATTTGTTAAAATTATAAATACTTAATAAACAATAGATTATTTTTACACAATATTAAGAAAATTTTTAAATAAAATTAAAAGCCTAAATTCTTAAAAAATTTACAATAGTGGTATAATCAATTTATTTTATATGTTGTATCAAGACAAAATATCATATAAATTTTTTTAAAAATATAAAATTATATATATATCAAGACTAGATGAGACCAGGTTTGCCCTCAATTCGATACGCAATCCAACACAGTCTATGAGACCAACCTGGTATGTCGGATGGAACCATGTCTATTAGACCACTTGTTCTATTAGACCACGTGTTTGGTTGAACACCCTTATGTATATATATGGGACCATAAAGCCATCATCTATATCACAACAACAATAACAACATTAATATTATACCACTAATGTGCAATATTTTAAAAATCAGATCGGATATTGAATCGGAAATATCATCGGGTTACGATTTGTATGGTTCAATCGATTAAACCAGTAGTCGAACCGGTGATGAAATAATTAAATAAAAAATATTATATATAATAATATATGTATAAAAATAAAATATCGAATTGTTAAGAAAATAAATTTAAATAGTTCAAATTCATAATAAGTTAAGAAACTCACATAGCAATAATATTTATTAAATTAGTGTATAATATATATATATATATATATATATCAAATCATTGAAAGTGATATTAAAACATTTCAATATGATAACACTATATAACCATTATATTATAAAATGGCTATACTCTATCCATCTCCAATTATAAGAAATAAATAACTACTTTATTAGTACCAAAAAAAAAATAGTTTTGATAATTAAACTCATACATTGTGCTACAATTTCATTTTTTTCCAGAATTGTCCATATTAAAAGTCTAAAGTGTGACTAATTAATTACTGGTAATTGTTAACCCAATCTTAATTATTTAAGGGTATAAAAGGAAAATAATATTAATTACTCCTCAAATTTTATCCATACCTTTTATATTTTAGGATAAATGAAGAGTCTTAAAATTCTTTTATAATTAAGGACAAAGGGAGTATAATCAAGGTATTAAAAACCGAATCGGCCATTGAATCGGATGAAGTAACGGTTCAAGGTTCAATGGTTAGATCAGAGTCGAACCGATTGTGAATAAATTAACATATTTTAAATAATGTAGATAAAAAATATAAAAAATATTTATCCATGATCATAAAATTAGCATTCAATTTAAGATGAAAAATAAATTTAATAATATATAGAAAATTAAAAATATTATTAATAAGTTTTACAACCAAATATTAAAATCTAAACAAATTAATATTCATCTATAATTATATTTTGAATTCAAAATAGTCAATTGATATTCTATTTTTATATTATTTGTTAAGTAAATTTATCATTATTTATAATTATGTATCATAATAATACTTATATCTATTGAATCAAATGTTTTGATGATTCTAAACCAACATTCTAGAGCTTGAAAAGAAAATATCAAAGGTGTATTGAAGATTCCAAATGGAGAAATCCACGTAAAATTAGCACAGGATTAAATATAGTACTTCTTACCTTGTTTAATTTGAGTAAAAGGTTTTGAATTGGTAAAAGAATGTTTTTAGAAATCTGATTCCATGTTAATTCATGGAATATTTGAAAATCACCTACTAACAGACAAACTTTAAAGCATTAAAGCTGATCTATTATTTTGAAAATTTTTAAACTTTGACTTATGAAATTCAAATTTCGAATTGAGAATAAGTTAGTCAGAAAAGAGATCTATCTGACAGACGAATTTTGAGTTCAGAAATTCGAACTTCGGAATGAGTTTGATAAGATACTTCTCTAACAGACGAACTTTGTGGTTTGAAAATTCGAATCTATGATAAAATACAATTCATAAAAATGAAAAATTTGTCTGAGGATATGTCAAAGCTCATCTGAAAGTAAAATTTAGAAAGAGCTCAAAATTAATTTACTGACAGACGAACTTTGACTTTGAAAATTTGAATTTTAGAAATGAAGCTTACAAGTCTGTTATGATAATCTGTTGACATATGAATGTTGATTTTCAGAAATTTGAACTTTGAGATAAGTCTAATAAGAGCTCTCTCTAACAGACGAACTTTGAATCTTGAAAATTCGAATTTCTAAAAGATGAATTATTTTGACTTATTGAGTTGCCCACTGACAGAAGAATTTTGGGCACCAAAATTCGAACTTCGAAGGCACTGTAGTAATATGAGACAACTGTTCACATTTATCAGAAGAACTTTAACTTGAAAATTCGTATGTTCCAACATAGAAATATTTTTCAAAGATGGAAATTCGAACTTTGCTTAATAAACAGACGAACTTTGAAGTTCAACATTAAAGTTTTAACTTTCGATATCTGCTAAATTCATCTGTCGACTAATCAAAGTTCGAACTTTGAGTGTCAGAAGCATTAAATGCGGTTAGTGAATGGATAGTTTTTCAGAGTAATCATTGGGTAACATCTCTAATGGCTAAATCTTGTCTTTAACGAATAATTAAGACATAAATATATAAATAGAATTTCATTTGAAGTTGTGGGTAACGAATTTACATTGTATATACTGAAACTCTGTCAAATTATCAACTCAAAGTCTCTTACTCTTATACTTCATTTTTCTGCACTTCAACTTTCATATACACTCTAAATTAAAGAGTTCATTCTTTGTAATCAATCTTGTCTTCATCTGGAAGAAAGAATTTTCTTGTGAGGGGATATCACAAGGGATTTGGGAAGCACTTAGTTAGAGTGCAAAGAGAGAGGTTGTAAGCTCTAAGAACAGAGCATCAAAATTATACTGAGACAATTGCAAGAAGCCCACTGAATTCTTGCAGGATAGTGGAAAATCTCAAGTAGTTACTTGGGAACTGGATGTAGGTCAAGATAGAGAGATCGAACCAGGATAAACATTTGTATCTTCCCTTCTTTTTTACTACTCTTACATTGCTATTTTTTTATACTCTGTTTTACTGTCTCTTTTGTCTTCACTACACTCTTGACTTTTGTAGCAAAATTTTAATCTTTCCAATTCACTCCCCCTCTTGGAAAATTAGCATATCTAGTAATACCATACTATAACATAGAAAGAAAAAATTTATACAAAAAATAATGCTATTTAGTACTAAAAATAATATTATTTTATCTAAAAAATTTTAAAAAATAAAAAAAGAGGTCAAACCGTTTCAAATCGGTTTTGTACCGGTTTTTGGCCAGTTTGATCAGTTTTGCTCTGGTTCACACTGGTTCTAAAGAGCTCCGGTCTTCATCTATAACCGGACCGGACCGGACCAGGGGTCGGTTCCAGGTCGGACCAGTCGAATCAGCCGGTCTGATCCAATTTTTAATACATTGAGTATAATACAATGAAATTTTTTATTTTTGTAATTAGTAATTTTAAAATAGAAAGGGAAATAGTATTTTTACTTTTTAATAATTTTTATAATTAATAATTTTAGCAAAAAAAAATTTAAGCTAAATTTTACATAATTTAAAGAACTGTTCAGTTCTCTAAAAACCGCTCCGATTCTCGGCTCAATTTTGGTTTCTGACTCAAAGCCTGGTTCAAAATAGTCCAACTCGATGCAATCCCTAAAACGGTTTAAAACTAAAAATTGAGTCGTGCTTTTCTTCATGTGACGGTCTGACTGTCTGGTCTGGTCCAGTTCTCAAAACACTGCTAATGTGAGGTCGGATACATGAGTCATACGATATTAATGAACTTTATCAGACATTTTTTCCTCAGATAAATTATTTATTAAGAGGTCATTTCTTATAACTTCTCTTAGTATTCTTTTTGGTCTTTCTTATGTCTTTTGATAGAATTCTAAGTCATTTAATAAACTCTCATCACTAACTTCTCTTACTTTCTTCTTTGTATATACTCAAACCACTTTAAACAATTTTTCATCATTTTCTCCTTAATAAATGCTACTCTGACTTTCCTTCGTATACAATCAATTCGTATATTATTCCATCTTGTATGACTATAGATCCATCTCAACTTTCTCATCTTTGCTACTCTCATTTTATGCTTTTATTGTTCTTTTAAAACCAAATATTCACTACCATATAGTATTGTTGGTCTTATAACTATTTGATAAAATTTCCTTTTAAGCTTAATAGGTACCCTGTAATTACAAATAACTCTTGATACTTTTCTCTATTTTAACCACTCAGTTTGTATCATATACATAACATCCTTATCAATTTCACCATCATTATGTAAAATCGACCCCAAATATCTGAACTTTGATACTTCTGAGATTGTTTGCTCTTCAATTTTTATCTCTAAAGCATTTCTAGCTTGCTTCTTATTAAATTTACAATGTATATATTCTGTCTTACTCCTACTCAAACGGAAATCTTTTAATTCCAAAATGTGTCTCCATAACTCAAATTTAGAATTGACCTATTCTCTTGAGTTATTAATTAATATTACATCATGCACGAAGAGCATACACTTTGGAATTTTCTCCTATTATGTTCTGTTAGAACACCAAAAATCAAATCAAATAAGTATAGATTCAATGACGATCTTTGATGCAAACATATCCTTATAAGAAAGATCTTTGTCTCACTTTTAAGAGTTTTTATACTTGTTGTTGCCTCCTCTTACATATCCTTTATACCTCAAATATAAATCATACGAACATCTTTCTTCTCCATTGTTTTCCATAACACATCTCTTGGTACTCTATCATAGGTTTTTCCAAATCAATGAAAACCATATGCAAATCTCTCTTTTTACTCTGATATTTTTCAATCAAACCCTTTAATAAATAAATAGCCTCTATTGTTGATCGTCCTTATATAAATTCAAATTGATTTTCCAAAATACAAGACTCTTTTCTTAATCTATACTCAATCACTCTTTACCAAAATTTCATGGTGTAACTTATAAGTTTTATCTCCCGATAATTTGCACAATTCTAAATATTCCCATTGTTCTTGTATATAGGTATCGAAATGTTCTTTCTCCATTCCCCTAACATTTTCTTGAACCTTAAAATTTCGTTAAATAACTTAATGAGCCACAAAACACCCTTCTCTCCTAAGTATTTTCAAACTTTGATAGAAATACCATCAGAATTAATAGTTTTACTATTATCCATTCTCTTAATAGCTTTGCTTATCTCTCCAACCCGAATCCTACAATAGAAGTTCAAATTCATATCATTTTCATAAGTTGTTAATTTTTCTGTATCAATAGCCATTATCTATATTAATTGTTCCAAAATAAATTCAAAGATGCTTAATTAAAGTTGGGTTGAGATGGTTGTCTATAACTCAGGTTTTGTTTGTAAGCTGGGTCCAAACCCCAAATGCATAGCCATTACCCAAGTGAGCTGATTAATTATTTGTTTGAATTGAATGGTTAAATTTAAACCATTTAATTTTTTAAACCTAAATTATGATATTTTAATTAATTGTAAGATAAATACACACACGTGTGTACCTATATCATATGATTATTTGAGATCACATGACTATAGGAATCTCCTGCCACCGTCCTGCCCTTGTAGGGATTTTTTTTTTCAAAATTAAAATACAATGAAAAATTACCTTTAAGTAGAAATGGAAAAAACAGATCAGTCTGACTCAAACGAGTTGGCCCCCATGATGGGTTGTATGAAAAACTTGTTAGATTGAATCAACCCATTTTTCTGATGGAAAAACTCCAACCTAGCCCATTAGTGGTGGATTGGAGGGTTATACAGGACAAACCCACCAACTCACTAATGTGTATATTAAAATTTTTTAACATAAATAAATCTAAATTTTTAAAAATTGGATAAAAAATTAATTTTTGTAAGTATATGTTAACAAATGTGTGATAAATCATATATATATATATATATATAGTAATATAAATTTTTATGAGTTAGTAATTTGATAAAAATCTATCATTGTTATCTATAATAAGATATTTTTTAAATTTTTATTTATATTTTGATCACACTTCTCAGGTTTTTTTAATGTCATTATTTATCCAATTTTTTTTATATATTCTTAAAAGTAATGAAATGTCTTTTCTTTTTATTTTAAACGGCTTCAAATTTTCCTTTCTCTCGATGACGCATACTAAAAGTTGTAAGAAAAAAAAGACCAAATTATATAATCCATGGGTTAGATTTTGGCAACAGATCACATATTTTATAACCCAACCCTTATTTTTTCACAAATTAAACGAGTCATCCTACACAATATAACTCATTTTTTTGACTCTACTATCGGAATCATGTAGTCATATGTTTGTCAAGTTTTCTTATCTTTTTTCTCTACTACTGTATAATTGTGTTACTGCTATACAACTGCAATAAAACTGTTAAAAATATGATTAGATAACTATGAGAAATATATATATATATATATATTTTCATCTATAGACTTTAATTTCAAAAAAAAATAGAATAAAAAAAATGCCTCAACGTGAGCGAGGTAGGAGAGCGAACAAACCTCTAGGAGAGACCACAATTTCCTATCAATCTCGGTTGGATGACTGGATCCGCCCCTGCATATAAATAAAATATATTTACGTCAACTTTATAATCTATAATGCTCATGTAATTAACTAAAATATATAAAACAATGAGTTGGATAACATGAAATATTACAAAATTGTCAAATATTTACTAATTTTCATATTTTTATTTTACTCCTCTTTTTTTTAATTGTCACTTTTGGAAAAATTTTTTTATTTCCATCTAATTATTTGTAAATATCAATATCAAATTCTAATATCACATTAATGGCTATTTTTTTAAATTATATTCTTATTTGTTCTTTTAAAATTTCAATGCAAATTAATTTTTTTATTTATCACTTTATTGAAAGGTATATCAAGAAACTTAAAAGAACTTAATATATTAATTATATATCTTAACCTATATTTAAAACCTTAAACCACAAATAAAAAATTAGAAGGAATAATTTAAAACTCAAGATAAAAAATAATTTTTGAACTAATAAAAATATAAAAAAATAGAATGAAAATAAAATTTTTATCGTAGATATATATAGAAATTCTGTTTTTTTTTCGTCAACATATACAAATTCAATTTTTCTATGTCAAAGAATCTTTGCATAAAGAATAAAAGAATGGCTGTGTACAAAGGGAAAGAGAATAAAATTGAATCAACGAATGAAAAAATTTAGTGTTCTCAGAAGAGCTTGCTAGCAAATTCATCCACGGCAATTCCTTCCAAACCGTAAGAGGCAGATTTGGAGGCAAGTTCTCTGAGCTGCGAAACACTTCTTCCTAACTGCATTGCGACCTTCTTTTAGAAAAGTTCACCGTTCTCTCTCTTTTCACAGTCTTGCTCTTCAAGTGTGGCTTCCATTGTGTCTTGTAACAACATGAAGAATCCACCACAGTTTCTGTACATTTCAAACACCATCCCCACTTGGCCACCATGCACCAATGCATTTATAGAAGTCGCTAATGACCCTGCCATGACTGCCACAATGCCTGCCCATGACGAACCATGGCCCACTAGTGCAGAACCTAAGGCTGCAATTCCAGTGAGCAAAGGGCCTGAGATGGCCAAGGTTTTGTTGATCTTGAGAGCCAAGTTTCCTAGCCTCTCGTAGTCCTCCATGTCTTTTCCCTTCACCACATTTATCACCTCCCTCATTTCCTTTTCTAGTTCCTCACTCCATCCATTACTCTTTTCCTTCTGGGATTTGACGACTCGTCTTTGGAACTCCTTAGTCTTAGATTTAGGCCACCAAACTGCAGGCTCAAACTTGGAAGGGAATTTTTCCAGCATGGCTCCTAAGAGAGGAAGTGGGTAAGCTTTGTCAAGTGCCAAAACCTTTTCCATTGCGTTGTTGACGTCTTCCTCAGTCGGATTTCCTATAGCTAATGTGGTTTGGATTTCACTCTGAAGCTGCTTGAATAACTTAGTTGCATTCCGTTGTTCCTCGGCGAGTTATGAGGGTTGAATTTTGTTCATGATGAGTAGCATCCCGGTGGCCGCAGTGAACAAAAGAGAAGACGATAACTTGAGTGCCAACAATGGTGCAGAGTCGTCAATGGCAGCGGCGAAACCAACCATGGTTGTAGCAGTGAGGGTGATCATATTGATTGAGTTCAAAAGAAGGGTGTTCCAATTATTGCGTTGCTCACCAATGTTCTTGTGCATTTCAATTCTGTCGGCTACGGCCTCTAAGATTGCATATAGTTGAATGGTAGCCTTGGATTCCCTGCAGCGGTACGAATCATGATATATTTGTGAGGTGGTGAGATCTAGTTGTGAAGGGATTCTTATGTGTATGGATCTATTCAATTCCTGAACCAGCTTCGTTGTAGTGGAGGGTATTTTCGGAAGAGAGAAAGGAACTGGTGAGAGTTTGGGGACATTGATGGCGGCATTAACTGTCCTTAAAGACGAAGAAGAGTAGGAAGAAGAAAAAAGAGCCGAGATTTGTAAAGAAGTCATGAGAGATTAAAGGAAAGGGTGTTCGTTTTGGTTTGCTGTTGTGCTTGCAGCGGGAGGACAATTGGTTTTGATTTTGTGAATGAGGATATGGGATATGGTGGGTGATCATATTTATAGGAGACGTACACAAGGAACCAAATCCGAAGCGGAAGGAGTCGTATGGTTGACCAAGCCTTATATCTGACTTTTTCCCAATTTTCAACTTCAAAAATTTCGTTGTCTAACTTTGATCCTGTTTCAACATGCGCCGTCGTATTGTGAAGCCACCATGCTTGATTTCTTACTATGCGTTGCCATATTAAAAATTTTTAATATTTCCCCCCCTCATTTTAAGGTTTCTTTTTCAGTTATATATATATATATATATTTATATATTATCGTGAGATAAAAGTAATATTATGATATCCAATGAATATCATTACTTCCTCATATATTAAATATAATATCTTTTATTATAATTTTAAATACAACATATTTTACACTATATAAGATGATATTTATTATATATTTTTAAAAAATATTATTATTTAATTGATTCTAAAGAGAGGGAGAAAGAGATTAAATAATAGTAGTTTTGGAAAAATATGATTTTTTAAGAAATTAAAGTGAGTAACTAACTTTAACTTCCATATTTAATAGAAATGTTTTATATTAAGGATTAGAGGAAGTAATGAATATAATTATTTAATATGAAGCTCATGTGCTGCATGAATGTGAATATCACATTTTATCCAACTCATTTAAGAAAAAAAGGATAAATACATAAAAATATTTAACATTCGTAGGAAAAATGATAAAATAAATAAATAATATTCTTAAAGATTATGTCTTAAGAGATGTAAAATGTTTTCTTGGGTTATTTTAAAAGATTTTAGAGTAAAATTTGAATATTATCCTTTAATTAAAATATATAAAATAAAAGAAACAAGAATGAAAGAAAACAAAGAATCTATGAGTGATCTTTTAAAATCTTACTAACTTTTTTATCTACAAGATTTAAGAAGGGAAAAAGATAAAGTAAGTGAAAGCATGTAAATGAAAGAGAGAAGAGGAATAGAAAATTTGCCGTGTATATTGATCTGAAGAACTTACAATATATAGACAAAAAGAATACCGCGTGTAATAAATACAGAACGCGTCTAATCAATACAAAATATTTCCTAATAAATACAAAGATATACAAACTAATCAAAGATATATGTAAATCTAGCACAATAAGTGTAGATTTTATTAACATCCCCTCTCAAACTCAAGATGGCTTAATAGGAAGCAACTTGAGTTTGTCTATTAGAAACTGAAAGCGGCCGGGATTAAAAGACTTAGTGAACAAGTCAGCTGGCTGGTGCTTGGTTCGAATGGGAATAAGTCGAATAGTGCCACGAACAACATGTTGACGAGTAAAATGACAGTCAATCTCTATGTGTTTGGTTCGCTCATGGAACACATCATTGTGGGCAATCCTTATGGCAGCTTGACTGTCACAATAGATATCTGTGGATGATGTTTGTGATACCCCCATCTCATCAAGTAACCAACGAAGCCAGAGAACCTCAGAAGTTGTGTCGGCTATTGCACGATATTCTGATTCAGCACTAGAACGAGAGACTAATGTTTGCTTCTTACTCCTCCAAGAGATAAGAGAAGTACCTAGGAAAATACAGAAGCCAGTGGTAAATCGTCGATCAGCATGATCACCGGCCCAATCAACATCAGAGTAGGCCCGAATAGCAAGAGAAGAACTAGCAGAGAAATGAAGGCCATGATACAATGTGCCTTTGACATATCGAATAATCCTAAGAACAGCTGCATAGTGGATAGTCCGAGGTGCAGACATAAATTGACTGACAATATGAACTGCATATGCAATATCCGGACGAGTCACTGTAAGATAGATGAGTCCTCCAACTAGTTGGCGATAACGAGTTGGATTCTCTAATAGAGTGCCATCAGTAGGTGTAAAGTGAACATTTGGCTCAATAGGAGTATTTTCAACCTCCTCATCAGAGAGATGTGCTCTAGATATCAAATCAGTTGCATATTTAACCTGAGAAAGAGAAATGCCGTCCTGCCCATGATGTACCTCAAGCCCAAGAAAATAGCTTAGTTGGCCAAGATCCTTCATTTCAAACTGCCTTCCCAAGTAAGTCTTAAGGTTCTGAACACCTGTGACATCACTACCTGTGATAATCATGTCATCAACATACAAGAGGAGTAGAACTATACCTTGAGCTGTACTCCGAACAAATAGTGCAGAATCATGAGAGCTATAAGTAAAACCTAATTGACTCATAGTTGTGCTAAACTTAGCAAACCAAGCACGGGGTGCCTGCTTAAGTCCATACAAAGCTCGACGGAGATGGCAAACCTTGCCATTTGGATGCTGATACCCAGGAGGAGGCTTCATGTAAACTTCTTCGTCTAAATCTCCATTCAGAAAGGCATTTTTAACATCCATCTGATAAAGAGACCAATGTTTAATAGCAGCAATAGCAAGAAGACTGCGGACAGAGGTAATTCGAGCAACAGGAGCAAATGTCTCTTCATAATCAATACCATACTCCTGTGTGAAACCTTGGGCCACCAAGCGGGCCTTTCGTTGTTTCAGAGAGCCATCTGAATTAGTCTTGTTCTTATAGATCCATCTACATCCAACCAAAGTCTTTCCAGGAGGAAGATCAACAAGATCCCAAGTGTGCATTTTCTCCAAAGCCTGCAATTCATCATTCATTGCTTGCTGCCAAAGTGGATCACAGGAGGCTTCTTTAAAGGATTGGGGTTCCTGAAACTGAAGGATGGTGGAAAAGCAATGATAATCACTAAGGTAAGGAGGAGGACGTCTTACACGGGTGGACCGAAAGTTGTCGGATGATTCAGGCTCATTATGAAATCGAAGATCATTGGATGATTCAGGCTCAGTATCTTGTGTTGGCAATTCAGAGAGAGGAGGATCATCTGAGGTGGGCGCAGAGTCAGACATAGAATTGAGCTCAATCGAAGAAGCAGTACCTGAGTCACTGGGAAAAAGATCAATAGAAGTATCTGTGAAAATAGAAGGTGAAGAAGGAGAATCAGAGGAAAGGTTAGTCAAAGATGAAAACGCAACATGTTCCCAGAAAACAACATGACGAGAAATACGGATCCGTTGAGAGAAGGGGTCCCAACAACGATAACCCTTATGCTCAGAATCATAACCAAGGAAACAACAGACACGGGCACGTGCTTGTAGTTTAGTAGTCTCATGAGAAGGAAGAAGAACAAAACAAACACAAGCAAAAACTTTGAGAAGACTATAATTTGGAGGAATGCCATGAAGACGTTCAAAAGGAGAAATGTTACCCAGAATAGGAGTAGGGACTCTATTGATACAATATACAGCAGTCAAAGCTGCTTCTCCCCAGAAACGTTCAGGACAGGAAGATGAAATAAGCAAGGCTCTAACAGTGTTTAGAATGTGACGGTGTTTTCGTTCAGCCCGACCATTTTGCTGAGAGGTATAGGGACATGAGTACTGAGAAATAGTGCCCTGAGTGTCAAGAAAACAGATTAATTTAGAATCACGATATTCTAAAGCATTATCACGACGAAAAACTTTGATAACTTTTGAGAATTGTGTATGAATCATTGTGGCAAATTTAATATAAATAGCAGGAAGCTCAGATCGATTTTTCATCATATAAAGCCAAGTAAAGCGGGAAAAATCATCAACAAAAATAACAAAATATCGTGACCCTCCCATAGAAGAAGTAGGTGCTGGTCCCCAAATGTCAGAATGAACTAAATCAAAAGGCGAACTTGCAACAGAGTCATTTTTATTAAATGATAAAGCAGGCTGTTTAGCAGTTTGACAAGAAATACAATCAAAAGACTGAACATCAACATGACCTAAAAGACCACTGGAAAGTAAAGGACGTAAAGCAGTTACAGAAGAATGAGCAAGACGACAATGCCACAATTCAAAAGAGGAAGATGTAGAAGCAGCACACAATCTAGAAGAAGTGACTTCAGGAAGATGCATTGAGTTGAGCTCAAACATACGCCCAACCTTACGCCCAGTCCCGACAATCTGTCCTGTCTGAGAATCAAACACAGTACAACCACGTTTGTTAAATAATACGTCATAGCCCATATCAACAAGTTGTCCAACAGAAATAAGGTTAAAACTAATGGCAGGGACAAAGTAAGTGTCGTTAAGGGATAAAGAGGATAATGAAACAGTACCAATATCACTAACAGGCATTTGAGAGTTATCAGCAGTGTGTATAGATTGAGCAGTGGTATTTGGTGATAGAGAAGAGAAATGATTTTTCTGACCAGTCATATGGTTACAACAAGCAGAATCAAAGAACCAAGAAGATGTACCTGAGGGAGTAGCTAAAGCAGTAGGTGGGCTAGTAGTACCGGAGAGAAGTTTGCGAAGGAAGGCCTCAATGTCAGTATTAGAGGGTCCCGGATCAGATGCAACAGTGGATGTATCATTGGTAGCAGATAAAGCAGGCTTAGAGAAAGAAGAACCAGATCTTGTTGATTTCCCTTGGTCAGATCTAGAAGGACGAGTAGGACACTGATCAATAAGATGCCCAGTCTTCTTGCAGTATCGGCAAAATAAGGTTGGACAGTGTGCAGCAATGTGACCCTTCTTTTGGCAAGTTCGACACTCAATAAAGGGGCACTGATCGAAGGTGTGAGTGGATTGAGGGCAGCGGCGACAAGCCTTAGAATTTCTTCCAGACGCAGCAAAGGCCATCTCAGGGGTCCGCTGAAGCAAGCCCAAACGAGTTTCCTCAGATCGGAGACGAGGAAGAGCATCTTCTAAAGTAGGCAGTGGGCTTTGGTGTAGCAACGAAGCCCGAATAGGCTCAAAGTCATCCGTAAGAGCCATCAAGAACTGAATAAGGCGAAGCTGATCTCTGTACTTAAAGAAGGTTTGAGCATCTTCCTCACACTTGAATGTAGGTTCAGAGTAGGCCAACTGATCCCAGATGGATTCAATTTTGGCAAGAAATTCAAACAGTGGTTGACCTTTCTCCTGTTTAAGAACACTAAGATCCTTCTGCAGTTGAAATTGATTAGACAAATCAGAAGAGGTATAGCGACTAGCCAGGTGATTCCATACCTCTTTAGCAGTGTCAAAACGCCCAAATTGTTGGTGAATACTAGGTGTAGAAGTATTCCGGAACCAAGTAATAATCTGATTATTTTTGCTATCCCATTCATCCAGGCATTCAGTATATTTCAAATCAGATTCATTAGTGTCACGAGTAGGAAATGTAATGTCACCGGTAACATATCGCCAGAGCTTTCTTCCCTTCAAAAAACCCCGCATACTTTCCAACCATAAGCGATAGTTGGAGCCATTGAGGATAACAGAAATAGGCTGAGCAATATCGGATTTTTCCATAATAACAGCAATGTATGGAAAATTTAAAAAATGCAAGAAGGTACCCAACTGACCAACGAACCCTAGGAGCAAGAAGAGCACAGAGAGAGGATCGTGGCGAGTGAAGCAGTGGCCGGAACAGAGCTTCCACGCGCCGTCACGCGCCGGCAGAAGATACGGGTGCAGAAAACTTTGAACGGCGCGTGGGAGCGCGTGGGTGACCAGAAAGATGCCGGATTTGGGGATCTGGCCGGACGGAGGACGGCGAACACGGAGGGGCGGCGCGTGTAGGAAACAGAGGACGACAGTGGCGTAGATCAGAGATCCGTGAATAGTGACGGTGATGAACAGTGACGGCAGAGAATTTTCTGGGCTATTTTGTTTTCTGTTTATGCTGGAAAAAAAATTTCAGGCTCTGGTACCATGAAAGCATGTAAATGAAAGAGAGAAGAGGAATAGAAAATTTGCCGTGTATATTGATCTGAAGAACTTACAATATATAGACAAAAAGAATACCGCGTGTAATAAATACAGAACGCGTCTAATCAATACAAAATATTTCCTAATAAATACAAAGATATACAAACTAATCAAAGATATATGTAAATCTAGCACAATAAGTGTAGATTTTATTAACAGTAAGAATGTAAAGGAATTAATTTTTTTAGAGAGTGGGATAATAGAAAAGTAGTAATAACAAAAAATAAAACTGAGATTCAATAATTTTTAAAAAGAAAAATTAGGAGATTAAGATATTATCATAAACGATTCTTATTTTTAAAATCGTAAAATATTTTAAATTAGGAATTGAATGGTTAGCTCGTTCGTAAATAGAGTGTTTAAGAGATATTAATCAACAAAACCTGGAAATTGGGAGACATAAAAAAAGCCTAGAGAGTTTCACCTACCAAGAAACTAGAGAGTTTCGGGCACCAAGAGAAGAAAATGGGGTTAAGAAAAACAAGTGTTCTGCGATACAGTTCAGCTCATCACTTTGCTTATTAATTCAGTGCTATTGTTCTTTCTTTCTTGCAATGTTGCTTGCGCCAAAACTTGAAGGTTCTAATGTGTACCTTCACGTCTATTAAATTCTTAGGCATATAAATGTATTTTAAGAGTGGAATTATTTAATCTGGTTTCTTCATGTGATCCAACATTTTAATATATATTTTCCTATTCTAAAATGAAATAAAAAGTCTCTTCTCCAAAACAAAAAATAAATAAAATAATAAAAAATAACCCAATTTTTACACCATTAAAAGACACCAACTAATTTTTACAAATCAAAGTCAAAAGAGACCAACCAAGTAACACAAAATTTATATCTTGAATTAGGCAAGCTCTACACTCTAATTTTAGGTCAAGTCCTCTTTTAATAAATTATAATATTTTCACCTTTATATCATTTGATTAATTACCCCTTTTAAGTTAAATAGTTGCATGTGATTAATAAGAATAACTAAAACAATTATTAAGGTCTTATTATTACAGTACAATAAATTTAGGGTAATTGTTCTTTCACACGGGTGGTATAGAATGTTTAATACCTCATTTATATACAATTGACTCTTGAACATAATTTTGATTTTGCATATCATCTTGAGGTTTTTCAAAATTTTTTTAAAAAGTTTTGGTGATGGCTTTATATTATATTTTTATTTATTTTTATTTTTGGATAAAAATTGATGTGTGACAAAGTACATTGGGTGTCTCCTGCCATTTTGGTGCTCCCACCTTGCTCCCACTCTTTCTTTTTTTATTTTAACTTTTTTGAGATCTAAGCTTATAGATGAAAAAAAAAAGTCTCCAAGAGTCAAGCAATCATGTAATTGTATAGTTTTTAAAATTTTTAAATTTTAAAAATTATAAAGTAGAAACTCTATCTCTGCAATTATAGAGTTAAGTAGTATGAGAGAAAAAGAATCATAGACAATAATTAAAAATTATACAATTACATGGCTGCATGATTTCATGAGATTTATTTTCTTTAGGGAAAATTGGGTTTTTGAACCAAAAAATGAAGGAATTTCATTTTTGTACCAAATTGATTTTTTCTGAAAAAAATTGATTCTAAGTTCAAAATATTCGATTCTAACAAAAAAAATCATCTTTGGTTCCAAAAATCAAATATCTTTATTTTTTATTCATAAAACCCAATTATACCCTTTTTTATCTATAAGCTTGGGTATCAACAAAGTAAAAAAAAAAAAAGAGTGGCAGTAGGCTGGGAGCACTAAAATGGCAGGAAACACCTCATGTCCATGCTGTACAGCAGAATATCGAAGTTTTCTTCCTAAAATAATAATACAACACATAGAGGTTTTAGAATTACAGGCACTACAAAAAAACAACTGATCGAGAGAATAAACAAAGAAGCTAAAGTTTTTTTTTAATTAAAAAAATAAAAATTACAGAATGAAAGGGACGCCATTAAGCATAAAACTTTGTTGGGACCACAGTTATAGGAAAGTTTGGGTCTCTAGCAACTTTATGGATACCATTAATCTCATAACTCGTTATTCTTTCGACGATCACCCATGGAGAGATATCGATCATTAATACTGTCTGGAACTTTTTATTATGTGGGATTGGAGTATTAGAATGGATAATATGTTTAGAGAAGCTAATAAATGAACAAATTAGCTTGCTCACTCAGCACATAAGAATGATAGTGATTTTGTCGTTCTTTTAGAGCTTGATAGAGGGGACGATAATGCTTCTCCAAACTGGGATATATACTTAATCTCTTCACTACAAAAAAATGTTCCTTTAGTTACGAATTTTAGCGACGGATTAAAATCTGTCACTATTAGAGACGAAAATAGAGATGGATAACGAATTTTTTTAACAAAATAACTTTCTTTCATATTAAAAATAATGGAAAAGTATTAGAGACGGAGTTTGAGACGGGTATATATCGTTTCTAATAAAATCCGTCTCTAAATCCGTATCTAATAATATGATAGAGACAGACTTAGTAACAACTAATTTTTCATCGCTAAAATAAAAAAGTCCGTCTCTATATCCGTCTCTAAAAATATCCTATTATTTCTTGAAAATTCTTTAACATTTAGAGATCAATTTTGTGATGGATGTTTTTAATTTATTGTGATGGATAAAAATTTATCACTAAACCTATCTCTAATTTTTTTTAAGATGGATTTAGATACGTATTTTTAGTGAATGCAATAATAAATGTTTTGTCCTAAATTCGTCTCTAATATCTATTTAGAGATGAACTTAGAGACGTATTTGTAATGAACGCAGCAACGGGTGCCTTGTCTGTCTCTAAATTAGTCTCTAATTCACATTTAGAGACAGATTTAGATACGGATTTTTTTTAAATTACTTCAATTTTATATAGTATTATTTTTTAATATTGTAATATGTTAATTTAAATTTTGAGAGATATTTTCAAATTTCGGGTATTTTTTAAATATTATAGTATGTTAAATGGACCGAACTCATGAGTTAACTAATTTAAGTTAAGTGAATTGTATTTCTAATCATATTAAAAGATATTTCAAAAAGTGACCTTAAACTAAACCACAAGAATTCTAAAACCTAATGTTTCTTTTATTTTTTTAGGAGCATGCTTAGTAGTTGATGGAAGAAGATCGATAAATTGAGAATATAGGATGAGAATGAAAAATAAGAAATGAAGGAGAGAGGAGATATATAGAGAATTTTAAGATTAGAAATAGTAAAATGAAATTAAAGGAAGTGTTGAAGTTTTAAGAAATTTTAGACTAAAAAGAGAACGTAAGCAATTTTATCATAGATGACATTTAATTGTCCTAGTAATTAACAAATATCTAGAATCAATTAATATTAAACAATATTTTTTATTTAATTAGTAATTCATATGTTGATAAATTTTTTATATTGGATATGTTTGTAGAATTGATTTCAAAAAAAAAGTTTATCTTTAATAATATCATTTGGTTTAAAATATCTAAGTAGATTTTCTTAATTTTATTAATTTATTTTACTTTGAATTAATAAGTTAATTTTTAATTCTATTTCATGATAATAATTTCAAAAAATTGTGATAACAATAAATTTATTATAAACTTATTCATCATTAATTCTTTCTAAATCAACCTTCTTTTACGAATTTACATCTACATTTTAAAATTAAAGTTAAAAGTAATAATGATACTAAAAAATAAATCAAATCAAAATCAAATAAAATTTAAATCCTTTTTTATTAGGAATCCATAATTAAATTTATGGTGTAAATAATAAAAAGATATGTTCCTTTCTAAATTTAAAATGGATATATATAATATTTAACCAAGACTTTGGGTTAGATCATGGACTGACATAAAACTCGATCATATCTGGTTCCCTCCCACCTCAAATATATATTAAGCATATATATAATATAATTTATTAAATAATATAAAATACGATATATATATATATATATATTATACGATATGACTTTGCAAAAAATAACATAATAAAATATTAAAACATATGGATCATAAACATAATATATATAATTATTTTTATTTACAAATAAAAATTAAATTTAAAAGTCGGCTAGGAAAATAATTTTTTTCTTTCCAAAGAAAAATAAATATATTTATAGGAAAATTATTTAAGATCTAAATAAAATAATATAAATATTCATATAAATATAAATATATATAAATAAAATATTTTATGATATTAATAATTGAATATAAAACATATGTGTATTTTTTAATAATATATTGCCTTATAAATATATATGTTTATATATTAATGTGTAGATAAATAATATATATTTAATATTACATATAGAGACTACAGAAACATTTCAGTTCAACTGACAATATGATGACTACAAAGGTATTGGAAGTAAGAGGTCATGACTTCGAACCTGGGTGAGACACATTTGAAGCTATTAATATAATATGGCACTACAAATGACATGCCAGTGATGTGGCGTGGGCTTTGGGCTAGGGGGTGAAGTGACTAATGATTATATTCTATTTTTATTATTTTATTTGATTATTTTTAATAATTTTGGTAACAAATTTTGATTGAGATTAGAGATGAATTTATTTAATTTAGAGACGGAATAAATCCGTCTCTAAACAGAGACGGATGAGTTAATCCCTCTCTAATTATTTAGCGACGCCACTTTTAGAGACGACGTAAATGTTGTCTCTAAATTCGTATATAATAGATTAGAGACGAATTTTAAGTTATTTAGTGACAGATTTTGATCATCTCTAAATACATTTTTTTTTGTATTGCTTACAGCCTTTCATTATCCTCTTCCAAACCCTTTTGAAAGAAAGATGGGAAGTCCTCTTAATTAAATAATTAATTAATGTGGCCACGGAGGTAATCCGCGTTCACACCGCCCCCCAAAGAGGTAGAATGCCAAAGTCTGTGGACTGCCTTTGAGTGTGTGTGTGTGTGGAAAATAGATTTCATAAAAAAAAGGTGATAATAAGGAAAAATAATTTTAGTCATGTTTAGTGGATGGTAATGTGAGATTTTTTTTTTTTAAAAAAACTTCCTAATAATAGAGAACCTTTTCATTTCCATATCATTTTCATTTTGTACTAAATGGGTTATGGTGTTTTGTTTTTGGTACTAAATGGGTTATGGCGTTTTTGGTGATTCTAATGTGAACTTCGCTTGGAACAACACAAGTAATAGTGTCGGTAGTTTCTACTGTCTGGGCCAGCGCACTACTAGAGTCTAGAGGAACTGAATATATTACATGTTAGAACCAAAATAAGAAATCAATTAAAAATTATCATCTATTATTCATTTAATTATATTAAATAATTAAGTATTTTTAAATAAAATTAAAAAATTATGAGATTACTAAAATACCCTTAAAACTCCTTCAATCTACCCCCCGTTGTCGCCCGCTGACAATTGATCAATTGATGGTTGGCTGGCTGGTGGCTACAGTCAACTGTTTTCGGTGACCGATCAATGGCCGCTAACGACCAGTCAAGGGTCATTGGCTACTGGTCAACTATCACATAAGGTAAATGATTTATAACTTTTTTTTCTAGATTTTGTAATTTGTTTGTTCTAAATTTTCAACTTAATTTTCAAATTTTTACTTTATAATTTTTACTCCAAAATTTACAACTTATTCATTCTGAATTTGTAATTTTTTCTTCAAATTTTAACTTTGAATTGTTTAGATATTTTATAATTTATTTTTCAGAATTTATATCTTATTTATTCTGAATTTACAATTATTTTTCAAATTTTTACAATAAATTGTTCTAGTGGTTTACAATTTTTTTTTCCAAAATTTGAAATTTTTTTATTCTAAATTTGTAACTCATTCACCAAATTTTAACTTTAAATTGTTAAATGCTTTATAACTTCTTTTTCAAAATTTAAAACTTATCTATTTTAAATTTGTAATTTATTTTTCAAATTGAACTTTGAATTGTTCATATGTTTTACAATTTTTTTTAGAATTCATAACTTATTTACTTTAAATTTTCAATTTACTTACTAACTTTTTACAGTAAATTATTTTAGTGGTTCACAAATTTTATTATTACTTGCAATGGCCACCAACGACCGGTTAATGGTCATCAGTGATCGATCAAAGGCCATTGGTTACAGTTCGGCGGCAAATGGTTTACATCTTCTTTTTTCAAATTTTGTAACTTGCTTGTTCTAAATTTACAACTTACTTTTCAAATTTTTACTTTACAATTTTTATCCCAAAATTTACAACTTATCTATTTTGAATTTGCAATTCATTTTCTAAATTTTAACTTGGAATTGTTCAAGTATTTTACAACTTTTTTTTTTAGACTTTGCAATTTATTTGTTCTGAATTTGTAATTTATTTTTCAAAATTTTACAATACATTATTCCAGTGGTTTACAACTTTTTTATTCTAAATTTGTAACTCATTTTTCAAATTTTAATTTCAAATTGTTCGAGTGTTTTACGACTTTTTTTTTTCAGAATTTATAACACATTTTCCAAATTTAAGAATGAATTATTCTAATGGTTTACAATTTTTTTTTTCAAATTTTGTAATTCTCTTACTTTAAATTTATAACTTATTTTTTAAATTTTAATTTTGAATTTTTTAAGTGCTCTACAATTTCATTTTTAGAATTTGTAACTTACTTTTTTCTGAATTTACAACTCATTTTGAAAAATTTTAATGGACCAAATGTTTTAAAATAAAATTAAAAATTGTAAAATTACCAAAATGCCTTTAAAACTTTCATCCACCTACCCCACCAATGCTCACAGCTGGTCAACGATCCTAATTTGAAATTAATTTCCTATTTTGGCCCTAATTTGTAATTCCCTTCAACAATTTATTAATAGTTAATTAACTAGAGGCTTTACTTCAAATATGCAATATCTTAAAATTATTTTTTGAAACATCACTTCTCTCAAATCTCAATGTAGTCTCCAATAATAATAATAATAATAATAATAGATCAAACATTTTCCTCTAATCAAAATGTTGTTCTGTTGAAGAAGTATTTCTCGCTTTTTAATATATATTGAAGTCTAGCTTTGCCTAATGAAAAATCACTAATTCTGAACAAATTATAAGAAAATAATTAAAATACTTCACTTTTTTTCTTAAGCCAAGGGGAGGGGCATCTTTCATATTTTTTCTAAATTAAATAATGGGATAGGAGGTGGTTTAAAAGAAAATTGAGGGATGCTCCCTCCCCTTATCTGATTAATCAAGATTTAATCAAAAGTGGGGGGATTTTTTTTGGAGGGGAGGCCCCTCCGCTTCCCTTCCATTTCTTTCACTAAAATGCTCTACACCCCCCTCCGGGGCCGCATGGGTGTCCTCTTCCAATCAAATAAGTTCTAAAAATAAAGTATCTCAATTATTTACATATAATTTGTTTACAGTCAATAATTATACTTTAGACAAAGATGGGATCTCATAAATATAAATCAGATTTTTCTCGCGGCACATTTGTACAGGAGGACGAGGGACATTTTGTTTAATTCTAAAAGGTATTAAATTAAAAAAGAAAATCTTATCACTAACTCCCATACCCAAAAAAATAGAATCCACCCAAATAGAAGAAAATAAAAAAAAGAAAAGAAAAGTAGGGCATAGAGTCAAAAATCGAGTAGCATTATTTACCTTATGAACAATGTAATTTCATCCTACTTTATATTATACGTTGTCTAGACTTCGGTAAATGAGAACTTCTCCAATCAATAATATACTAAAAAGCTTTAGTGAGACTTTTTACAAGTTGAAAGTATAATTATATATAAAAACGGTTTTGACAAATTAACAATGCTAAATTTGTATGCTTCATTAAATAAACTTCTTTCCTTTTTCATTTTTTAATATATAGTATGATCTTTTGAACTGATTTTCTTTTTGAAATAAGGAGACAAAAAACTGGAAAAAAAAAACAAGAGATTACTTTGGGCTAATACGTCTATGTGACATCACCAAGGAAACGGGATTTAACATTTTTTTTTAAAAAAGTATTGGTTCTAACTTTTTTGACTTTGTTATCAAATTTTTTATTATAAGCATAGCAAGTAAATGTTTCTCTACTGTCAAGCATTTCATGATTGGGACTTTAAATATATATTAATAAGCGATAATAATATTTTTTGTCGTGAATAGTAATTTATTATGTATGAAAGATAATTAGATTTGTCAAAAGCAGATTGGGCGATAAAGTTGACCTTCTACGGTTAATTGGGACAAATTAGATCTTCAAGCTACCATCTAATTGTTCCAAAATAAATTGTGTTACAATATATCTCATTTATTGTGATTGATTTGTTACAATATCTCTCATTTTATTGTGATTGGTTTGCATATATCCTTATATTTATTAGGAAATATTCTATATTTATTAAGCTAACTCTTTCTTTTGTGCATATATATATATATATATATTGTACGCTCCTCAAATCAATATACATGGCAAATTTTCCAATTTTCTCTGAGTTCTCAGCTTTCAAATTGAAACGTGCTTAATTAATTATAACTCCTCAATTTTTCTTTGTATGCTGGGTCAGACCCACGAATGGAAAGCCATTACCCTAGTGAGCTGATTAATTATTTGTTTGGATGGAATGGTTATATATAAACATTATTTTTTACTCTAAATTATCAGATTTTGATTATATTTTTTTTTGGCCAATTATTTTGATTAGATGATTACTTATATAAGTGTGTGTACTTATATATATGAAACGATTATTTGAGACCACATGAGGAGTTGAAAAAAGCCGTCACAGATGACTTCAAATTTTTCTGCGTAAACTAATAGATGGATTCTCATTGTTCCCTCTAATATGAACTAGCAACACTTTAATGTAGTTAAGTCGGCTTGTAAATTTATTTATTTAAGAAAAGCTGGCGATGAGTTTTTTTTTAATAGTTCATACTGCAATAACTTTGCATTTCATGGCCAGATTGTATTTTTTTTCTTTCCTTCATAGAAAAGTTAGGAAAACACTTAGAAAATTGATACAATATACTTTAAAGAGATACTATTAACAAATGGTTCCTATCATTTTACTTTTGTTTCCTCATTTTTTCTCTAAGTTTTTCAAGTCATCAATCTTAGCTTTAGATTTGACTTTTTACAACTTGAAAGTGTAATTATATATATATATATATATATATAAGGTTTTGACCAATTAACAATACTAAATATGTATGCTCATTAAATAAACTTCTTTGCCTTTATTTTTTAATATATATGATCTTCTGAACTGTTTTTCTTTTTGAAATAAGGAGTCAAAAAACTCGGAACAAAAATAGTAGAGAGATTACTCAGGGTCAATACGTCTATGTCACATCAGCAAGCAAACGAGAGTTAACCTTTTTTTTTTAAAAAAAAATAGGTCTAATTTTTATAACTTTGTTATAAAATTTTTTCAATTTAAGCATGGAAAGTAGATGTCATTTTATTCTGCTGCCTAGCATTCGATGATTATTGGACAAATTTATTGGACATTAAACATATATTAATAAGTGAGAATAGCAATTTAATCGTATGAAAGATAATTATATTTGTCAAAAAGTAGATGAGACCATAAAGCCATCATTTAATTGTTTCAAAATAAATTCAAAGGGGCATAAATGGGTTGAGATGGTTGGTTATGAATAAGGATAAAAAAATCAGATCGAACATTGAACTGATCAAGGTATTGATTCAAAATTTAATGGTTCAGGTGAAATTAAACCAATGGTAATAAATTTAATAATTTTTTAATTTTATATATTATATAGAAAATTAAAAATATTATTAATAAGTTTTACAATCTAATATTAAAATTTGAACAAGTTAATATTAATCTATAATTATATTTTAAATTCAAAATAGTCAATTAATATTTTATTTTTATATTATTTATTAAGTAAATTTATCATTATTAATAATTATGTATCATAATAATACTTATACAATATTATAATATAGAAAAAAATTTATATAAAAATAATTTTATTTAATATTAAAAATAATATTATTTTATCTTAAAAACTAAAAAAATTTAGAAAAAAATTTAAAAAATAAATTAATAAATTTTTGAAATATTTTTTAAATGCATATCTTAGTTTAAAACAATAGATATATAGTTTTCGTAACTAATTAAAAATATGTCTATAGTTTACCAAAACAATAGATAGTTTTGGTGTTGATAAAAGAAGCGACTTTACATGGACATGTGTTCAAAACTTCGAATCCTGTTGTGTATACAAATTCAATCTTTCAAGTCAAAATAAGAATTTTGGCCCAAAAAAAAAGTCAAAATAACAATCTTTATATAAAAGAATGCCTCAATCCAAAAGTAAATAGATACTAAAATTGGATCAATGAATGAAAAAAATTCTAGTATTTCAGGAGAGCATGCTTTTGCTAGATAAATTCATCCATGGCAATATCATTCCAAGCTCACATTCAAGCTAAATAAATAGGTTAGTGAATTCTTTTTTTTTTTTTCCAAAACAAGTGCGTTATTGATTAAGTTTTGGCCGAAGTTACATCTGTTTGATTCGGATATAGAAAAATATAGTGGATTACATGATTACATCATCATTCGATTCATTGACAAAAAATATCATTAGATGAGCTACAAATTCTAGTAAGTAGACCTAAAAACTAGACCTAAAAAAATTAATTTAGAATATTCAAAATATTTTTAAAATCAATATAAATACAACATTTATATTCTTTATCAAAACAAGAATCTTTTTCATATGTCAAGAGATCATACATAAAGAATAAAGAAATGCTCCTATATATCCAAAAATTAAGAAAGAATCAGTCTTGTCAGAAGAGCTTGCTAGCAAATTCATGCACGGCAATTCCTTCGAGGTCATAGGCAGCAGATTTGGAGGCTAGTTCTCTGAGCTGAGAAACGCTTCTTCCCAATCGCATTGCCACCTTCTTTTCAAAAAGCTCACCGTTCTCTTTTTTCTCGTAGTCCGGTTCTTCAAGTGTAGCTTCAATTGTCTCCTGGAACAACTTGAAGAATCCACCACAGTTTCTGTACATTTCAAACACCATCCCCACCTGGCCACCATGCTCAAATGCATTAATAGAAGACGCCAATGACCCCGCCATGACTGCCACAATGCCTGCCCATGACGAACCATGGCTCACCAATGCAGAACCCAAAGCTGCAATTCCAGTGAGCAAAGGGCCTGAGATGGCCAAGGTTTTGTTGATCTTGAGAGCCAAGTTTCCTAGCCTCTCATAGTCCTCCATGTCTTTTCTCTTCACCACTTCAACAATCTGCCTCATCTCTATTTCTAGTTCCTCACTCCATCCATTATTCTTTTCCTTCTGGGATTTGACGACTCGTCTTTGGAACTCCTTAGTCTTAGATTTAGGCCACCAAACAGGAGGCTCGAACTTTGAAGGGAGTTTTTCAAGCATAGCTCCCAATAGAGGAAGTGGGTAAGCCTTGTCAAGTGCCAAAATCTTTTCCATTGCACTATTGACGTCTTCCTCAGTTGGATTTCCGAGAGTTAATGTGGTTTGGATTTCCGTCTGAAGCTGCTTGAATAACTTAGTTGCGTTCCGTTGTTCCTCGGCGAGTTGTGAGGGCTGAATTTTGTTCATGATGAGTAGCATCCCGGTGGCCGCAGTGAACAAAAGAGAGGACGATAACTTGAGTGGCAACATTGGTGCAGAGTCATCAATGGCGGTGGTGACATCAACCATGGCTGTGGCCGTGAGGGTGATCATATTGATGGAGTTCAAAAGAAGGGAGTTCCAGTTGTTTCTTTGCTCGCCAATGTTTTTGTGCATTTCAACTCTGTCAGCTACGGCCTCCAAGATTGCATATAGCTGAATGGTGGTCTTGGACTTGTTGGCCTGGGACAAATCATCAAACTGTTGTGTGGTCGTAACATCTTTTTCTGATGGAAGTACTGTATGTATGGATCCATTGTGCTCCTGAACCAGCTTTGTAGTTGTTGTGGGTGTTTTTGGAAGTGGGAAAGGCACTCGAGCGAGTTTTGGGACATTGATGGCGGCATTAACTCTCTTTAAAGAATAAGAAGAAGAAGAAGAAAATATAGTTGAGATTTGTGAAGAAGACATTAGAATTATTGTAACGGTGTTGGCTTTGTTGTGCTGTGAGTTGCAGAAGGAGAAGGTAAGGTTTGGGATGAGGATGGGGAAAGAGGGTGACTATATTTATAGGAGGCAGTATAAGGAACCAAAATAGACGGCAAAGACTCATAATAGGAAAATATTATTGACTATTGACGCTTTGAAAAATATAAAAAATGGACCTGGCCTTTCATCTGACCTTTTCTCTACCTTATAACTTTCAATTTTAAAAATTTAATTTGTAGTCTAACTTTGATCTGTTTCAACATGCATGTGCCATGCTATGGTATAGAGTGAATCCACCAAGCTTGTTTGCCAATAAGTCACCATTTGATGATCTCCCTTTTATTTTTATTTTTTTATCTTTTGCATTTCTTAAAGTTTTTATCAGATTTTTTTTTAAATAATATTCAATAAATGTTTTTCAATTATATATTAGAAATATTGCTGATAAATAATGTCAGGCAATTCTAACTTTGGATAATCAAAATTATTAACTTCTTTTAAAAGATATTGCTCACGATTTTCAGGAAAAAAAATAACTAACACCAGATACTTATATTGCAATTCGAACAAAAAACTTAATTTTATGTCAAATTATGTTACAATTAAAGTATAATCTACATTTTATATGTTGTACTTGGTCTAGTTCTCTTTTCTTTCTTTCTTTTTTTAAAGTCAATATACGTGGTTATAGATTATTCTTTCATAAGGCAATTCAAAGTGATACAAGATTTAACAAAGGTTAATTTTGAAAATTTTACACTTTTCTAAGACAAAGTCGCAATCTAGTGAATGACAGGAGTACATGAATAAAAGTTAGAGAAATTTAGAAATAATGTAACTTTCTTTTTAAAAAATGTTAGGTCTAATTTTCATGACATTGTTATCAATTTTTTAAATAAAAGCATAGTAAGTGATTTTTTTCTTCCTTTTAGTGATTTTTTTCTACTGTCTAAGATTACATGATTGTGACTTTAAACACATATTAATCAGTGTAATAGTAATCAACATTTAATATAAAAGATAACAGGTATAGTAAACAATTACAAGTCATGAATATTAAATATAGTGTACATAATTTCACAAGTATATGTATTTAAATCCCACTTATGAGTGCTTTATTAATGATAAGTACATTTGTAAGTATTGTTTTAAATCATGAGACTAAGAAGGTCTCAAAACTTGCATAACTTTAATGAATTCTTGAGACTCAACTCAACTAAATATATTTTTTATTGAAAAAATAGTGCAATTTATCTTAACATTCATGCAAATGCACAAGGTCCAATTTACTTTAAAAAAAAGAATTGAATGCTAGTAAAGAATTATGGGAAACAAGCTAGTTTATCAAGAAAAATAAATAGATTTTTCAAAAGTAGATTGGGTCATAGAATTGGGTCATGGAGCTGACCTGCTCCGTTTAGGGTGGACAAAGCCACCTAATTGTTCCAAAATAAATTCAAGGGGGCATCGCCCGTCAAATTTGCTTAAGAAAATGGTTTTTTTTTTTCTAATTTGGCATTACACGTCAAATAATATTCTAACTTAATGCCAATTTATAACTTATAACACGTCAAATTTTCTTTATGAGCTCGGTCAACCCACCAAATGCAGAGCCATTACACAAGTGAGCTGATTAAATATTGTTCGCTTGAATTTAATGGAAATAATTAAACATGATTTAATTTTTTACTCCAAGTTATTAGATTTTAATTAGATGAATATTATATATGCACTTATATCAAAGGATTATTTGGGATCACATGAAGATTTAAAAAAGTGGCCTATATGACTTTAATTTTTATTTATTCTTAAATCTTCATTCCAGTTGTCACAAAAAATTTAGTGGTTATTGGGTCCCATAATTCACTATAATATGAGCAAACCCTTTAATTTGGGTGCCTTTTGGTTATTTGCAGGGAGAGCTATGTAAAGGAATATATTTGGTAATGTAACGTAATAGCTATCACCTCATTTTATTTGGTAAACTATATAAATAGCTTATTTTTAATTTTTAAATTAAATAAAATTAAAATTAAAAAGACTAAAATATCCCTAAACAACTTCTTTTTTTCCTCCTTCTTCCTCTTCCTCTCCCTATCAACCGTAATCTTTTTCCTTGTGTTGCATATAGGTCTAGGTAATGGACCATTGTGTCCTCTAACTCCCATCATCAATGTAATAATAGTGATTCAACTTGGGGGGTTAAAATCATTACATAATTTGTTTGTGGTAATCAATTTTATGGGTGGTGGAACACTTAAACTGATGTAATGCAATTTATATTACATTATTATTATTATTGTTATTTTTTATAAAACAGAGGGGCAGAAGCCCAAACAAACAAAAAAAACTAACTAACTATAAAATGTGGAAGAGTAACTCCCACCATATATCCTGATACAGTAACCCACTCGTGCATTCCCATAGGAGGATCATCCAAAATCTGCAACCTAAAATCTTGTCTCAAGCTAAAATTGGCCAGCTAGTGTGCACATACATTTCCCTTCCCTATATGTATGCACAAATTGCACTACCAATCTTTCGATCTCTCTTTCTGCGGAGGCCGCAATAAGCTATTTGTAGCAGTGCCTCCATCCTACACTGCCTTCAACATCTTCACAACACTCAGTGAATCACTTTCAAACAATAACTCTGTAAAAAACCAACTCCCTAAGCAGTTTAATACCTAACAATGCCCCCCATAACTCAGCTTTAACAGCTGAACAGATACCTAGCTTTTTAACAAAACCACGTATCCATTTGTCATCATCCTTTCTTATTAAACCCCCACACCCAGCACAGCCTAGGTGACCCTTAGCAGCTCCATCAAAATCAAGCTTGAACCACCCATCATGAGGAAACTTCTAGTGAATATCCAGTACATGACTTATTAAATTGTTAGTAGCAATTCTACCACCCCAATCTAAAACTTCTCTAACATATATACTTCCTTATTAGAAGATTAGGAACATCCAACATAACAAAGTTTGGTACAAAAAGCCTATGATTTCTCCAATACCATAAGTACCAACATGTGATACCAAATATAACTCTCCAGACACTATCAACATTTATCAAGTTAGATAAAAGGCATTCAGCTTTCTATTGGCAGAAGAATTCTCTATCCACTCGTCTTGATACCAATCACTTCCAAACATCCTTCGCAACTCTACAATCCCTTAAGACATGGATTAGATTTTCTTTGCTAGTTTGGCAACTGATGCATATCGGTGACCTCCCATAATTCTACTTCTTCTCTTAGCAGTTAAAAGCCTATCCTGTAGTGCAATCCATAAAAACACCTGCACACATCAGGGCCCTTCCATTTCCCAACCAAATTCCAAATCCCATCTCCTCCTCCTACCGGATTTCCACTCAATTGGTTGTACATATCAACAACCAGATACTCAGATAATACAACACCTTTCCACTTGATAACATCAACACCATCTTCCCTACATGGAGTTGGCATAGCTTCTATTAGCCACATTCCTTTATCTGATAGATAATTCTGCAAAATACTAAGATTCCATGACCCATCATCACCTAACAAATCCCGCACTTTACACTTGAGAAGCTCATTAGTAGGCTCTCATTTACTCAAATCCAACAACCTCCCGCCATGATCCATCCAAACATCCTTCTAAAAATTTGCAACCTCCCCACTCCTTGCATCCCATGCAACCCGATCAACCAATTTTGGCCAAATCCTAGCAAGATTCCTCCAAAATCTCAGAATTAGATGGCTTCGATATGCATTCTCTAGACAAGTCCACCCCTCTCCCATACTTTCCTCTCAACACCTTTGAACATAGATTATCAGGCTTAGCAAATACATTCCACCCAATTTTTCCCAAAAGAGAATCATTCATAAGCCCCATATCCTTAAGTCCATAATCACCATACTTCTTGGATGTACAACTAGTCTTCCAACTAACAATAGGCAGTTTTTTCCACTCATCAGAGCTACCCCACACAAAATTCTTGTGGATTCTTTCCAATGCTTTACAAACTCCCACTAGAATATGAGAGTTTTGCATTTGATAAACAGACATCTAAGAAGATACGGACTGTACCAATGTAAGCCTACTAGCAAGTGACAGGCATTGCTTCTTCCACCCAAAAACTTACTTTGCACTTTATCAATTAGAAAGTGAAATTTGGCTCTCGTACTCCTACCCTTTGTTACATACGCACCCAAATATCTCCCCAACTCATCCATTTTCTGAAAACCACAGATATCACATATCTCCTTTTGCAAGATTCTTGTGACATTATTCCAAAAAATTAAAATACACTAGTCTTATGTGCATTAACCCTTTGTCCTGACACACTACCAAAAAGCTCAAACACCTCCATAACAGTGGTAATTTGCTCAACAGTAGCTTCACAAAAAAAATACATTACATTATTTTATGATGAATTGAATGGGCACTTATTCAAATTTATTTACAAATTAAAAGTTGGCGACAATTTTGTTTTTAATTTCAAACTGCAATAAGTTTTCATTTGAGGACCATAGTATGATTTTCTCAATTCGATATTCAGAAGTTAAATAGCTCCAAATGATATTTGGATACAATTAGTTTCTTAATTCATTTTGCAGCAGCTTGGAGGGGACGAGAGAGACGAAAGAGGGGAAAGGAAAAGAATAGAAGAGAGGAAAAATAAAATAAAATAATAATGAGTTATAAAAGAAAATATTATGAAAATGTGAAATATTTACGGAATTTATAATATAATTTAAAACAAAAGATAGCTTGTCTTCGAGAACTAGTGACAAACATAAAAAAAAATAGAATTGAACTAAAAATGTTACCATCGATATATATATACAAATTTAATCTTATGTCAGAGAAAGAATCTATACATGAATAAAAAAATGCCTTTGTCCAAGAGCAAAGAATGAAGTTAATAAACGAATGAAAGAGTTAGTCTTCTCAGAAGAGCTTGCTAGCAAATTCATCCACGGCAATTCCTTCCAGGTCATAGGCAGCAGATTTGGAGGCCAGTTCTCTGAGCTGCGAAACGCTTCTTCCCAACTGCATTGCCACCTTCTTTTCGAAAAGCTCGCCGTTCTCTCTTTTCTCGTAGTCTTTCTCTTCAAGTGTTGCTTCGATTGTCTCTTGGAAATGCTTGAAGAATCCACCACAGTTTCTGTACATTTCAAACACCATCCCCACTTGGCCTCCATGCTCAAATGAGTTAATCGAAGCGGCCAAGGACCCTGTCATGACCGCCACAATGCCTGCCCATGAGGAACCATGGCTTACTAATGCAGAACCTAAAGCTGCAATCCCAGTGAGCAAAGGGCCCGAAATGACCAAGGTTTTGTTGATCTTGAGAGCCAAGTTTCCCAGCCTCTCATAGTCCTCCATGTCTTTTCTCTTCACCACATTAATCACTTCCCTCATTTCCATTTCTAGTTCCTCACTCCATCCATTACTCCTATTTTTCTTGGGTTTGACAACTTGCCTTCGAGCCTCATTAGTTTTAGCTTTAGGCCACCAGACGGCAGGCTCGAATTTTGAAGGGAATTTTTCAAGCATGGCTCCCAAGAGAGGAAGTGGGTAAGCCTTGTCAAGTGCCAAAACCTTTTCCATTGCACTATTGACGTCTTCCTCAGTTGGATTTCCGAGAGTTAATGTGGTTCGGATTTCAGTCTGAAGCTGCTTGAATAACTTAGTTGCGTTCCGTTGTTCTTCGGCGAGTTGTGAGGGCTGAATTTTGTTCATGATGAGTAGCATCCCGGTGGCCGCAGTGAACAACAGAGAGGACGATAACTTGAGTGGCAACATTGGTGCGGAGTCATCAATGGCGGTGGTGGCACCAACCATGGCTGTGGCCGTGAGGGTGATCATATTGATGGAGTTCAAAAGAAGGGAGTTCCAGTTGTTTCGTTGCTCGCCAATGTTTTTGTGCATTTCAACTCTGTCAGCTACGGCCTCTAAGATGGCATATAGTTGAATGGTGGCCTTCGACTTGTCGGGATGGCGCAATTCTTGAGACATTTGTGGGGCTGCTTCATCTTTTTGCGTTGGAATTATTGTGTTTTTGGATCCATTGAATTCCTGGACCAGATTTGTAGTTGTTGTGGGTATTTTTGGAAGCGAGAAAGGCACTCGTGGGAGTTTAGGAACACTGATGGCGGTATTGACTCTCATTAAAGACGAAGAAGAGGAAGAAAATGGAGCTGGGATTTGTAAAGAAATCATGACAGTAAATGAAACGGTGTTCTGTTTGGTGTGGTGTTGTGAGTTGCTGTGAGATATTGAGGAAAGATTTTGAATGAAAAGATGGGAAGGCAGAATGGTTATTTATAGCAAGAAATAAGAAGGAACCGTAAAAGAAGGCTTAAGGGGAAGGAGCCATGCAAGTTTGGAAAATATTGACTTTGACGTATTTAATATTGGACCTGGCCTTACATCTGACCTTTTCCCTGTCTCATGGTTTATAAATTTCAATTTAAAAAATTTCGTAGTCTAACTTTGATCTTTTGCAGGGAAGCCAACGGAGCTTGATTGCTGATAAGTTGCCACCTTGAAAATTTTCAAGATCTTTCTTTTATCTTTATTTAAGAGTTTAATTATGTATATATTATTTTAATTATGTAGCATTTATTTATATATGATTATGACTATCTTTTTCACCACATTTGTATAAATAGCCTTTTTTTTTTGTACTACGTCAACAAAATGGTTGTTTGTCAGATGAAATTTTGCGTAATTTTTTTCTGTTATCCTAAATTAAGAATGTTTTTTTTTTTCAGCACAGGGTTATTTTCGTCGACTACAATTTTTTTTCCAGCTGAGAACCATTGTCCTGTTAGGAAAATCACAAATTTTGCTATATGTCAATGTTTTAATTGGTCGGCAAAAATGTTGTAGTGTTTCACCCAGTAATTTCGGCCTTGAAAAGGTTTGGGATACGTGCGTGCTAGGCATGAATGTTATGAAGGGTAACTCCTCTGTGGACATTCTTGGATAACATGTGGACCTAATATTTTTGTTTTGGTAAACATGTGGACCTAAACCTATCTCACCACTTGAGTGTGGAAAGTTGGTCTAGTTAAAGCCCAAATATTTGGCCGAAAAGGCCCAAATAAAAGATTTGAGGTGCCCTTTGCCTTGCTCTCAAGGCCCACTTCAAACATTCTATTTTTTTTTCCTAGCGTCAAGGTATATTTAATTAGTCGTTTACCAAAGAAAAGGTATATTTAATTATCATTTATTGAAACTAATCTCTTTTAGATATAGAAATTATTGAAGTGGATTTTAGCTCTCTGAATAAAATATTTTTCATATATACAATTAGGGATCAAATTCAAAATAATATGTTTAAAAGACTTAATTAAGTATATAAACATTTCCTATTAGTTTTGTTGCATATTGTTTTAGACTTGATATGAGGGATTTTGATTTGATTTCTCTTGGTCTGTAATGGGTTTTCATGTAGTAATATATATAATATGTTTCTTCCCGAATAAAAAATAAAAAACTAACCTTGTTCAGTGGAGTAAGTTTTGACCTAATTAAGGAAAAGAAACAATAGTTTGGCAATTTCCATGTGTGTTCAAATTAAAAAGTAACAAGTGATAACATCTCATCTCAAATATCACAGGCCAAAGTAAAGTAACATTTGTTTTATTTAGATATAGGTACGAATATATATATATATATATAAAGGACTCATTAATGACAGACAATATCGCATTTGCAGAGGCGTTGTTGATTATTCTTGTCAGTACAAGTGCAGTGCATAGGCATGGCACTTGCTCCAAACATTCCTAGGAATCAATTGCGCAGTTGCACCCTCCGCTCACCCCTCTACACGTTCCCTTCAACACCACCTACTTCGGACAGAACTTCACAGCACCTTCACACATTCAATTCGATCAATTCAATTATATTTGAATATATGTTACAACAAACTCATATATATCAAATTCAAACACATAATAAAAAATTAGCATATATATAGTAAGAAGAAATAAGATCGTACCTTGAGCATGAGCGTGGAGGCTAAAGAGGGAGAGAACAACTAAAAACAGAGAGAAAATAGGTCCAAGCTTCATGATAGCTTTATATATGTATGTGCTGCTCTGGGGCTATGCCTTTACTTCCTCAAGCTTTGATGGTGAAACGGCCGATGGGTGAGTGTTGCAAGCAAATGAGATAGCGATTATATAGTACACATAAGGTTTTTCAATATAGAAAAGGATTAAATCTATTTATAAGTGTTGATATGGAGGTGATTCTGCAATCTCTTATTTGACTTGGTTCCCTGATTTGTGACTGATCTTGGATCTTTCATGCATATGACATGATTGTTCTCTGTAAAGATATAATAAGTATTGATTTTTCCTATTCGAAATAAATGATAGAACTTATGTGCATTTCAGGGAACACTATATAGGACTTAGGTACATCTATTCCATGCCTCGCTTATAACAACCCGCACAAAGATACCATACCTTATCATTGTTATATATATATATATATATATAGGATTTTAAAAGTTGCGGATAATTCATCTAATGAACAATTTCACATACATGTTTAAAGAACTATTATGTTAAGAATCAAACCGGATCAGCTGATTCAACCAGGAATCAGTGTCAATTCCGGTTCAAATGAAAATTATGATTAGCCGATTCAAAAACAGGTGGAATTGGGCCTATATCGGCCATACCAATTGTGAACCAATCCTATTTTTATTTTTTTAAAAGATTTTTTAGTTTTTATATTATAATATTACATAAGTATTATTATGATATCTATAATTATTAAAAAGTATAAATTTACTTAATAAGTAATATAAAATAATAGATTATTAGTTGACTATTTTGAATTCAAAATGTGATTATGGATCAATATTAACTTATTTAGTTTTAAATATTGATTTATAAACTTATTAATAATTTGCTTGTGGTGGATAATAGATTGATAATTTAATATTATTTAGCTTGAGGTTTTAATTAAGTCATAAAATTTGTTATAACCTATGTTATTTGTTCAAAATATATTATTTTAATTACTACAGGTTCAACTTCAGTTAGATCAGAATTAAACCACTAAACCCTTAATCAATGTTTGGTTCAATGTTCAGTTTAATTCTAACAACATTGTAAAGAACTAGAAAAATGAAATCCATTCACTAATTCATTCAATGAATAACTTTGAAAATATAGTCCATATGTAGGATGACTAAATAGTAGGTGCATGTTTATTGATTATCCATTAATAAATAATGGAACAAATATATCTTTTTATATATTTAATAAACGAGTAGATAAATGCATCTCTCTATGTACAATGAACAAAGGCACATGAATATATGTTGGCACGTGAGGGGACGAATATTTTCAAAGCCTTTCTAAGTTAGGCTTTATGATTTTTGCATGAAATATACAACTCCTTGTGTAGATTTGAATATCTTTAGAGGTAAAATGTGAGCCCATATATATATATGAGTTAGGTCGATACGAACATCATCTTGGTAATTTGGTTATTAGCCTAACATATAAGCCAGGCTATAAATGTGAACCCAGAATTAGCTCAGTCTAGTTTGGCATGTTTGTTCAAACCAGTGCAAGTTCAAGCCTGAGAAAAATTTGAATATTATTTTAGAATATTTTGAATTACTTAGATAAGCAATATGGTGTCAAAATTGACAACATGTAAAGCTTTCTATAATAACATCAAGAAAGAGAAATGAAAAATTATGTTTTCTCAAGAAAAAATATTAATTAAAAGTTAAGATTAATTAAAATAAAATAAAGATATTTTAGTTGGATAGTCTTAAATATTACATATTAATGTCAACAAGAATACAAAAAATCTAAAATAAAAAATATGAAATATAGTAAGTCGAGCCAGATCAAAATGGTAATGGTTGAAAAACTTTGCTTCTGATGTTAACCCATCTTGGCCAGGCCTAAGTTTTTTGCCCTTGAAAAAGGCATGGAGTGTTTTTTTTCACAACCTATACTCGAACTGTCCAGATCGGACTAGGTTCACCAAGTCAACTAGGCTAATATTCAGCCCTAATAATCGACAAGATATAAGCAATTAAAATTAGAACAATATCAGTCTAATTACAGTTAATGGCATGTTTATTAGTTAATGATATGTTTATTAGGGATCAATTCCATGAACACCAAAATTACCTTTAAACTTTTTATAATCTACAATTCCGGTTCAAGCTCACAATTGATTTCTTTGTCATTTTAAATGTCGAATGTTAAAATAGTACCAAATATTATTTTTCCAATTGCCTATTCCATGTTTGCTTGAATTAAAAACGCAGCAATCGATTAAATCTCAAAATCATAGGAAGTGTATTAGTATCAGTAATTCAGTAATTTATCCTTTGAATACCAATGGATCTGGGAAACTTAAAAATGGGAAGTATAATATTAATATCTAAGCATGGGCCAAAAGGCAAAAAAAGTTAGTCCAATTGATAAGAATGATACGAATACTTTATAGGAATACTGATTTGAATCTCATTATCAATATGAAAATTTTATTAGTGTGTAATCAATAAGTAACTCTATTTTAGCACTATGAGTCCTAAGACTTGTCATGATCCTAGTAAACCCCAAGATCCATCATACATATCATCTGAACTTCAATCCACTAAAAAAAATGAGCAAGTATAGGCCAAAGTAACATTTGCTTTATTTGGAGGTAAAGAGATAATGGACTATATATATATATATATATTATTATTTATTGACAAACATTATTCTTTGCAAGTGCAGTGCCTAGGCATTGTGCTTGCTCGATACTAAGCTACGAATGTCATCGCACAGTCATAGCCTCCCTGCTTCCTCCATAGAGCTGGCAATATAAGTTAGACTTGATGGGTCAGCCTGATTAGTCCGATAAAATGGGCGGGTTAGGCTTTAAAATTAGGAGTCCAAAAGGAAAACAAACTTTTTAAGCCCAGTCATGGCTCGCCTAATTGGTCCGATTTCCCTTTTTCTTTTTCTTTTTTTTATTAAAAATATTAAAAAATATATTATTTTATTAATTAGTGATATATAAATTGTTAAATTTAAATTTTAGATTGATATTTTATGAATAATGGTAATAATTAGTTGTATTAATTTAAAAAATTATATGAAAAAAAATAAAAAAAAACATGAAAAATACTTTTTAAAAAAATATGAGCCCACAAGCCCGTATCATACGAGCTCGAGCTTTACTAACGAGCCCATTTGACAATCTAGGCTTTTTGGCTTAGCCCGTTTTGGGCCCGGCCCAAGGCGGGCTGTCCCAGATTGCCAGCTATATTCCTCCACACATCCTTTTTAACATCATCTCCTTCAGACAAAACTTATTTGAATGCATATTCAATGAAATTAAAAAAAAAACAAATCATAATTAATTAATCACTCAACAGTATATTATATATATATATATTAAAAAAACTAAGAATAACTTTCCTATATATCATAAACCTATTACATTATGTCAAAAAAAGGGTTTCCTTGGTAATTAAAATTGGTGTTGCTTTGCGGTTCGCAACCGCAAAGGAATCAAACATCATGGTAAATTCCTTTGCAAAGGGAAAGTTTACTTTCCTTTGCATTTTTTTGCTACAACCACAAAGGAAAGTCATTCTTTTTTTTTTTTAAAAAGAGAAATCTAACTATTTTTCATTAGTCATTCCTATTTGGCCAACAAGAAATCACACTAAAAATGATTGAAAATTGTAGTAGGCTTCTGATTTCATCAACACAAACTGTGTGTATCAATTATAAAACAAATTTAAAAATCGAATAAGGGGAGTGCTCGATAGCAAAAACAAGAATGAAATCACAAAGCACCCAAGCATTGAATTAGAAACAGAAAAAATAAATTGAAATCAATTACAACAAATTGAAATCACCTAAGCATCAAACCAAAAACAACAAGGAACACAAATCTCGATACCCTTTGTTCTTAACGCAGTTGTTTTGTCTGAATCGAATGAGGGGAGTGCTTGACAATGAAAACTAATACTCAACGTGGAAGCCATCATTGTAATACATAAGAAGCTTGAAGTCCTTGTGTTTCTTGAATCTCTAGAGCAAATTAAAAGGAGCTTTGGTATGACAGGTTTTCTCAATTTAAGGATGAAAAAGGAAATCCTCAAGAGACTTGAGACTATGTAGCAACCCTCATTACATTGTCACTAACTTGGTCCCTATCTAACTAAGTATATTTGGCATTATATGTAGAACCGAAAAGACCAGGACAGAGGAAAGAATCAAAGTGAAGAAAAGAAGCTCCATGCTGTGGCAAGAAGTAGGGCCTCCGCAGTGAGAGAGCTACAATTTTGGAAATATTTTCCAGGTCGAGAAGCTCCACGCCGCGGTGGGCTTACTAGAGCCATGACAAGCGGGGAAAATCTGATATAAATCAGAAACATTTCGGACGAACAGGTGAAAGGAAAATGGAGGGAGAAACATTTCGTATGATCCGACATTTGGGAGTGATTTTTGGCCTCCGAGAACTTCGATCTTGATTGGAAAGTGATCTCTACTCCTCCTTCTCCATTTTTCTTCGTTTCGAGTTGGATTTTTGGGATATATGTTGAGATTTTTGGTTTTGGCCAAAATCCACTAATTAAAATGAATAAAATGAGATTAATGATGAGTGATTTGGTAGTTGTGAGGCTTGGGTGTGAGTTTTTGAAGGGTTACTCATGATTTGGGATAAACCCTAACCTTGTATTGTGTATGGAAGCAAGAAATTTGAAGTGTGTGTGGTTGATTAGAGTTTGAATGATCTTTAGGTGCTCAACGATGCATGAAAATAGTGTTAGAACCTTAGGTTAGGCCTAAATAGTCGAATTGTGGTTTTTGGTCAAATGATATATTATGTTAATTAAGGATTTTGTGGTTTTTTAGAGGTTATTTGGTTGACCAGAAGAGTACAAGTGTTTCGGGTAACCTAAGGAGCTCGTGGAATTATGTGTGTGTGGAAATTGATAACCTGAGGTAACCGAGTGTTTGTATTGTTTATATTATTTGTATTATATGCTATGATATGTGTGTGTGTGTGTGTGTGTGGTTTGTATATATATATATCGTGATATGCACACGGCTAGACATGTAATGGATGATGATTATGATGATGATGATTGTTATATATGATGATATGATGTGACATGACATGATGCATGCATAACATTGAGATACATGATTATGATAATGATTATATGATGATATGACATGAGCATCACTACATGACATTGTGAGATATATGGTGGATTGGATGGTGATGATGATATGATATATAATGATATGAAATATGATATATGATAAGGAAGGATAAGGATAGGATCTCTGTCACTTAATCTTCTCTTATAACTAGGAGAGCCAGGCATAATGGACTGTACCTTCCCTAAATCACCACTAATTCGAGGTGATTCAGGGGAAGGAGAGCCATAGTTTGAGTACTAGTGTTACCTTTGATCAGGTGCACTAGTGTAAGGTAAACTTGGTGATGTCCCGGAATCAGTCTTCACCGACTGTTGGAAGGGAATTATCTATACAAAATGTCCTGTTATGATGATAGCTCATGGTTTTAGCTGTGTGTGAGGAAGACATGCATTCCATTTCATATTGCATACATGATATTATTGGATGAGATATATATATATATATATGATGCTTGTGGTTGTCCCTGGTTACTGAAATATTGTCTCACAACCTTTTCCCATGAACTAACATTTCATGTGAAGATTCTAGCACTAGTCCGGAGAGGACAAGAGAAGCGTAGCCACTCCGGTATAAGGAATATCAAGTCTTTGTAGTGCATGTGGTTATTATCTATGTATGTTATGCTAAGTAGGATAACGTTTGTAATTGACATGAGAATTAGGATGATTGTAATGATATTGATATGGAATGGCGTTAGATGTGATGAGTATAATGTTTTGTGATGCATGCATGGTATGGAGTGTTGATGAGTCAGTATGGTAGAGTATATGAGCCCAAAGGGGATTTTAGACCAAGTAATTGAGTTTTAGGTTTATAGCTCACTTTGTCAACTGGAGGTTCAAAGGGGCCAAATCTCAGGGGAGTAGTTTCTTTGAGATAAAACCTTTTTAAACAAGTTGGTTAAGCAAATTAGGACATGTGTGAATGGTCTCTGAGTACCCATTTGCCTTTGGTGGCAATTGGAGTAGATTTGTGGTGAGTTTTAGTCAAAAAGTGTCTAAAATGGTGTTAGATTTTCAAAATCTCCATACGGAGATGGATTGAGGCGAAAGTGGTGTCTATGGTTAGTTTAGGACAAGATTGACTTGTAGGAGTTGGAATCAAGTCAATCGGAGGTCGGAGTATAAAGTTATGCGTATCAGAAGTTCACATCAAAAGTTGAACTTTTGCTAATGTGGTATCAATAAGGGGACGCCGTGGCGGTAGCCCCTTTATTTAGTAGCTTTGAAACCCGAGAGCACTAGAGCTGAAGTGGTACTATAATGGTCATGACTTTGCATACCATTTCAGCTGTCCTAGTGTTCTTAAGGTGTCTTATGATGTTTTTCCGCTGCTCATATGTTTTGGGAGGTGAAATTGAAGTGTTTTGGTTGTGTTTGGTTCAAATTTGGTCAAGTTTAGAGGTGTGTTGAGATAAGGTGTTATATGAGACTTTCTGGAAAAGGAGAGATCTTTTTCTATGCATTTTCATTTTCTAGATCTATGCATTTTCTACAAAAGAAGAAAAAGGTGAAGTGAGAGGACAGAGATGAGGATGGCCATGATTTCATGGGATCTGTTCATGAAGTGGTAGAAGTGGTGACTTTGAGCAGAGTGGAGGGATAGGAATGACTTGGAAAGAGAAGATTGAAGGAATGGAAGATAAAGTACCATTGATTTTTTTTTAATTAATAGTGGTAAATAGTGATCCATGTAGTATGTTTCTTATAAAATAAAATGTTAAAGTTTTCCTTTGCGGTTATTTTAAGAACGCAAAGAAAAAGCTCAACTTTCCTTTGCGTTTCTTGTAAGAACTACAAAGAAAATGTTGCCTGCATCTCTACCCCACTCTTCTTAGCATTTGTCATTGTAACCGCAAAGGAATATGCATCAAGAAAAGCTATTTTTGGTGTAGTGTTAAAGGGATAGGCAGAGTTAATGGTATCCAGAACTTGAGCGTGAAGGCTAAAGGGAGAGAATAATTAAGAGTAAAAATAGAGAGAGAATAGATCCAAGTTTCATGGTTTATATATGTTGATGTGGACCCATGATGAACCACTCTTGGGAGCCCAGAAAATATAGAGGACAACAGTGCAGAGCTTTGACTTAAACAATGAACGAATTAGAATACAAAGAGAACTATCTCTAGGCACTCTAACTATAAGAGTCGCCACACTTTTGATAAGTCCAGGGCACTTTAGGAAAAACACAAAGAACTAGTAATACTTCACTAATTAGAAAAATAAATTTGATTAATTTAATATGTATTGTGTATATAAAAGAAGCTTTTAAATAGGTAACAAAAAATCCTAAAGTGACTAGGAATACTTGAAGGCTCAAGTAATTCTAATAAATAAAAAATACCCTGAAAAATGACTAATTATCTAAAGGCTTAAAAATAAAAATGAAAATTTCAAAAAAATAATAATATCATAATCTTAATACTACTATATATTACTTAAAGATAAAGCTTGTCTAATAGAATTTAAAATAAACTAATTTAATTATAAAATTTAGCCCAATAAAATATAAGTTGGAAGTTACAAAATATCTTAATTTGATTTTAAATTAAATTAAATCAAATCAAACAAAATGTAAATAAAAAATTCCTTAAGTAGGACACTCTTGTCATGTGACTTTTATTAAGGTGATGTGCCCACTTAAATAATCTCTTTTGTATTGGACTTTTCTCTCAATTTGAGTTTCAAAAAATGTCACTTTCTTTTTTAAACTCTTTGAGGAATATATTTTATTTGTGTTGCCCAATTCAACGTGCATTTGGACCAAGTAACATTATAGTTTTGTTTAACTTCTTTATGGGTGCACTAATGTCTAGGACCTTCAATAACATGAAATATACTTCAAAAAACACTTTTAATCTCTCAAACACTCCTCTTGTCAACAAGCTTCCCAAAACTAAGTCGTTTATTTGAGTTAGATCATGCAATATATTGAAAGAGCCTTTCAGGTTCACATCATATGTGCTAGTTGCTCTCATGGGCTACATTTGTTCAAGTTTGATGGTGAAACTTGTGGTTGAGTGTTGTAGCCAAATGAGATGGCGATTATATATTTATATACACATCTATAATCGTTGATATACCAATCATTATGCTATATCTCATTTGATCATGTGGTTCCATAATTTGCGATTATTCTACACACCTATCATATGGCATATGACATGATTTTTTTGGGGCGTAAATAATATATATGACATATTAATGCTAATAAAAATAAAACTCAGCCAAATGAAAGTGATTAAGAGACTCTACTTGTGACCCTTAAAAAAATTAAGTTTGACTTGTTCTTTTATGAACCGTTGGTGCTTTTCTTGAAAGGAAAATATCACATATTTTCCCCCTGATTTGCAGCCTCAATCATTTCTTAATAAATGATGATAAATATTAGCCGTTTCCTTAAGAATAGTCATACATTTGCTTTGGCTTTAGCGTGCTATGTTTGAAATATATTCAAATTAATATATTGCGATCTGATTTTTTTTTAACAAGTATGTTTTTATCTATAATATAATTAAATTAAATTAAAAATGAATTTGGTATCCCATGCCAGTTGAACCAAGCAGCATGTGGTAGTCCTCTTTTTTTTTTTTGTATCTTTTAACCTAACACGATTTGACTTGAATTGTTTAAGCCTAACTAAGTTTAACAAGTCAACTATAGGTTTATCATGTTGAAATATTTTGAGTTTAATATATGTCTATATATTAGGGATCAATAATTGAGATACAAATTTAAATGAGTAGACTTTAAAATCTACAAGTGTTGGTTCATGAGCCATTACAAGTTCAAACGATTATGTCAAAATTGCGTTTAACTTGAATGATTATATGAGAAGATAAGTATACACCATAGCAAAGACTTCATTGTTAAGAACATTACCATTTAAGGCAGAGGAAGAATAAAAAAAGAGAGGTTAAATGCTATCAATGTATCATCTTTAATGGCTAGTATTAATTGTGTTAAAATTTTTATATTTATTATCAATTTAAGTTGATGTGAATTAATGTAGAAGCTTTTGTTCTTTAAGTAAGTGCTTGGATCCTTAATTAGAAGCTTTTGTATATGGATTAAGTTTAGTTGGAAGCAGATACTATTAGTTCACCATCAAAATTTCAAAATTTATTTAAATGTTTTTGAAATATGCATATAGATTAATATAAAATAAAGCAGACATTAAAAACTAATTTAGAGTATTAATTCAAAATATTTTAAAAATCAGTGTAAATACACTTTTGTATTCTGTGTCAAAGAAAGAATCTTTTCTATGTGTCAAGAGACTGGCTATACATAAAGAATAAAAGAATGCTCCCCTCCTATACAAAAATTAAGAGAATTAAATTGTACCAATGCAAGAAAAAAAATTGTATCAACGAATGAAAAAATTTAGTCTTCTCAGAAAAGCTTGCTAGCAAATTCATCCACGGCAATTCCTTCCAGGTCATAGGCAGCAGATTTGGAGGCCAGTTCTCTGAGCTGCGAAACGCTTCTTCCCAACTTCATCGCCACCTTCTTTTCGAAAAGCTCGCCGTTCTCTCTTTTCTCGTAGTCTTTCTCTTCAAGTGTTGCTTCGATTGTCTCCTGGAACAACTTGAAGAATCCACCACAGTTTCTGTACAATTCAAACACCATCCCCACCTGGCCACCATGCTCAAATGCATTAATAGAAGACGCCAATGACCCCGCCATGACTGCCACAATGCCTGCCCATGACGAGCCATGGCTCACCAATGCAGAACCCAAAGCTGCAATTCCAGTGAGCAAAGGGCCTGAGATGGCCAAGGTTTTGTTGATCTTGAGAGCCAAGTTTCCTAGCCTCTCATAGTCCTCCATGTCTTTTCTCTTCACCACTTCAATAATCTGCCTCATCTCCATTTCTAGTTCCTCACTCCATCCATTATTCTTTTCCTTCTGGGATTTGACGACTCGTCTTTGGAACTCCTTAGTCTTAGATTTAGGCCACCAAACAGCAGGCTCGAACTTTGAAGGGAATTTTTCAAGCATAGCTCCCAATAGAGGAAGTGGGTAAGCCTTGTCAAGTGCCAAAACCTTTTCCATTGCACTATTGACGTCTTCCTCAGTTGGATTTCCGAGAGTTAATGTGGTTCGGATTTCAGTCTGAAGCTGCTTGAATAACTTGGTTGCGTTTCGTTGTTCCTCGGCGAGTTGTGAGGGCTGAATTTTGTTCATGATGAGTAGCATCCCGGTGGCCGCAGAGAACAAAAGAGTGGACGATAATTTGAGTGCCAGATTTGGTGCAGAGTCGTCAATGGCAGTGGTGACGCCAACCATGGTTGTAGCAGTGAGGGTGATCATATTGATGGAGTTCAAAAGAAGGGAGTTCCAATTGTTGCGTTGGTCACCCATGTTTTTGTGCATTTCTATTCTGTCAGATACGGCCTCTAAGATTGCATATAGTTGAATGGTGGCCTTGGACACGTTGGGATGGCGCAAATCCTCAAACATTTGTGGGGTTGCTTCATCTTTTTGTAATGGAATTATTGTGTGTATGGATCCATTGAAGTCCTGAACCAGATTTGTAGTCGTTGAGGGTAATTTTGGAAGTGATAAAGGAACTCGTGGGAGTTTAGGAACACTGATGGCGGCATTAACTCTCCTTAAAGAAGAAGAAGAAGAAGAAAAAGATAGAGTTGAGAATTGTAAAGAAGACATGAGACTCAAGTAATTGGAAAGGTTGTCTGTTTTCTCTTTGGTGTGCTGTTGGAGGTTGCGATTCTGAATGAGAAATTGGAAGAAGGAGAAGGTGATATATATAGTAGATAGGAAGGGAAAAGGGAAGGGAAAAGTCAGACCACGAAAATCTTGACTCTTGACGCCTTGAAAGCGGACTTGGCCCTTGTAGCTGACATTTTCTATATCTAAGACCTTTCAACCTCCAAAATGTCAGCTTCTTTGTCCGCTTTAATCAATATAAATTAAAGTATGCTCAGGTTGAAAATTTTCAAGAAGGACTCGTTCTATTCAAATCCTGTGGTAACTCGCGTATTAAAACTATTTAAAATAACTGTGAGAAACAAGCTAGGTTCAAAACATTTTTTAAAATTTAAAGTTCTGGGTGTTTGTAATATAAATGTCCTTTGAAACAAAATGAAAACATTTAAAAAAAAAATCATAACTGAACTTACTCGTTGAATCGGTCCATTCTGAAGGATTTTATTAATTTTTAGCTGAATTTTTTATCAGGTATAATTTCAGAGGGTCAAGGAAACCAATACCATGGCTCTGGTAATTAACGTACAATTTTCTGATTGGATCAACTTCTTCCTTCTGACTTTTATTATCAACAATATCCTTTTCAGTCTTGTCATTTGCTTTAAAAAAAACAAGGCATTAAAATGGGGTTTAACCCCCTTTTCTTACAAAAAAAAAAAGGCATTAAATTAAATTTCTATTAATTGTTCCAAAAATTGGAGCCAAAAAAATAAAATAAGATCACTTACTGGCATATACTCCCTTTCTTCTATTTTATGTGTTATTTTAAAGAATTTTAAATGTCCCATTTTATCTGTTATGTTAAAAAACTAATAAAGAATTTCTTATTTTTTTCAATTATACCCTTGAACATTTAATAGTATATTATTTTAAAAAACCAATAGTATGAATAGTAAATAAAAAATAATTAAAGATAATTTAACAAAATTATGTAATTCATTAAGTTATTTATTAACTTTTTTAATTTTTATAGTAAAATCTTAAAAGATAAATAAAATGGGATGAAGTGGGTACACATTTTTTTTGTTACGTAGTTCCATGAAGTATCGACCACAAAATTTTTCACAAGATATATATTTTAGATTCTCATCACTATACTTCACCTTATATTTTGTTATATAGTAGTTCCAAATTATAAGCTTTATTTTTTTCTCGAAAAACTGTGGATTTCATAGGCCAATTTGCATAGTTTCTTTAAAAATAAAAACGTTTATTTTATTTAATGAAATTTTTTTTAAAAAAATTGAGAACATTTAAATCAATAAAAATATTTTTAAAATAAATTTTTCATTTCAAACAAAATAAATATTAAAAAAATTAATTATATTTGTGCACTTATAGAAATATATCCCTTATATACTACTATTTTTAAGGAGGATTACTGTTCATATATCCTATTTAAAAATTATAAAATATTAAAAATCCTGCCCATAATCTTAACATCCCTTTCATTATCTCAATTTCCTTTTATTTTCATTTTTTACATTAAATTATTCTTCTTCGTTTTTCTAAAAATTTAAAATTAATTTTAAATTTATTTATTTATATCTAATGTTTGTTTTTAAATTGTGCAATGCATGGAACAAATTTTTTTTTTTTTATAATTCTTATACAACACAAAAGGAAATGCGAATTTGATGACCTGGCAGAAAAACTTAATAGATGTACCGCAGCGAGCCGATGCCTATGGTTTGGACTCTGGAGAAGCGGCAAGTGACAGAGTCTATCATCTGCCTGGTCTTCATCTTCAAGTCCTTTGCTTCAAAAGCGTCTCTGTGCTATATGTCTCCATTACCCCCGTTGCCGATTTCTCTTCTTCCAAGCTCCCATTTTGATTCTCTGAATGTGACCCATTACTTTCTTTTGGGCTCTGCAAGCTCTCTCTCACCCTTATTTGCCACCATTCAATCAACCTTATCCTCGGTTACCTTCGAAAGGGTCTGAATTTTGTTGCTGCAAGAGATGATTCTACTGTTGTTCACTGTGATATTCTCGGAGACGGCGACGATAATGGTGCTTCTTTTCAAAAGCCCTTTGGGGAAGTTGGTGATAATGGGCTTGGATAGGGCCAAACGCGGTCGGGGACCCCTGATGATGAAAACCCTGGGAACAGCGGTTCTTGTGATGCTGTTGTCTAGTGTCTATAGCATTCTGAAAATTCAGAAAAGAAGGAACGAGGACGGCGCTGTCAATCCCACCGATCAGGTTCTTATGGCTAAGCACCTTCTTGAAGCTACTCTTATGGGTATTTCCTCTTTGATTTCTACTATGTCAATTTCCACAAGATCATTCTTAGAAGATGGTATTAATATCAATGTGATCCTCCAGAGAACTTGTGCCACTTACTTCCCGGAATTATGATCTTGTTTTAATCCCATAAAACGCTCATCGTTGAAAAATTTGTATTGTATTGTATTTAGTGCCTTTGGAAGGATGGGATTGGGAAAAAGAAATCATACTTTGAGATAATGATATAAATAATTTTTGGGTGTGAACTTGATATTGACTTTCCTCAAAATGATTCTTAATCATAACATTATGTGCGTTTGCTTCATTATTGGTTCATTCAATGTGTTAAGTTTTAGCTGAGGCTTAATTTTCACTATATTTTTAAAGTTTGTTTGCCAGTAAGTCACCATTGGATTTCCTTTTTATTTTTTTTATTTTGCATTTCTTAAAGTTTTTATCAGAGTTTTTTTAAAAATAATATTCAATAAATATTTTTTCAATTATATATTAGAAATATTGCTGATAAATAATGCAAGGCAATTATAACTTTGGATAATCATAATTATGAACTTTTAAAAGATAAAGCTCATGATTATGAGGAGAAAAAAACAACTAACCCCAATTACTTATATTGCAATTCGAACAAAAAACTTAATTTTATGTCAAATTATGTTACAATTAAAGGATCACTTACATTTTATATGTTGTACTTGGACTAGTTCTCTTTTCCTTTTTTCTTTTTTTAAAGTCAATATTCTTGTGAATTCTTTCCAATCCTTTACAAACTCTCACTGGAATATGAGAGTTCTACATTTGATAAACAAACATCTGAGAAGATACAGATTGTACCAATGTAAGCCTACCAGCACGTAAGAGGCATTGCTTCTTCCACCCACAAAGGTTACTTTGCACTTTATCAATTAGAAAGTGAAATTTGGCTCTCGTACTCCTACCCTTGGTTACATACGCACCCAAATATCTCCCCAACTCATCCATTTTCTGAAAACCACAGATATCAAATATCTCCTTTTGCAAGATTCTTGTGACATTTTTCCAAAAAAAAGACACTTGTCTTATGTGCATTAACCCTTTGTCCTGACACACTAGCAAAAAGCTCCAACACCTCCATAACAATGGTAATTTGCTCAACACTAACTTCACAAAAAAGAATATATTACATTTTTTTTTTATAATGAATTGAATGGGCACTTACTTAAGTTGGCATGTAAATTTATTTGCAAATTAAAAGTTGGCCATGATTTTTTTTTTATTTCGAACTGCAATAAGTTTTCATTTGAGGACTGTAATGTGATTTTCTCAATTTGATATTCAAAAGTTAAATAGCTCCAAATAATATTTGGATACAATTAGGTTCTTAATTCATTTTGCAGCAGCTGGGAGGGGATAAGAGAGATGAAAGATAGGAAAGAGAAGAATAGAAGAGAGGAAAAATAAAATAAAATAATAATGATATATAAAGGAAATTAAATATTACAAAAATGTGAAATATTTACGAAATTTATAACATGATTTAAAACAAAAGATAGCTTGGCTTCTAGAACTAATGAAGAATATAAAAAAAAAAGAAAAAAAATAATCATTTAGTCCTTATACTTTACACTTATTTTTAAACAAGTCCTTATACTTTAAAATCTTATAAAATGCTCCATATAATTTGTGCTGCTTACAACATTGATCCCTATAATAACTGAACACTTATAATCTTTGCTCCGTCCACGTGGCATAATAACATTAAGTTTTTATTTAGGTGGCAAACAGAAAAAGAGATGGTTGCAATATCAAAATTTTATGCTTCTTCCTACGCAAGTCTTTCTCTCTCTCTTCTCTCTCTGTAATTAATATTTCTCATGCCAACAACAAGACAATAATGGAGTGAATTAGGTGGCAGTGACAATTTTATCTCCAGTGATTCTTCTCTCTCTCTTTTTTTTTTGGTTATTAGTGGTAAAATGCTCATGCTCATCAACCTCATCATCACAGTCACAAATTACTCCAAAGTTCAAAGCCTTTAAAATTTCAACTCTAAAAATCAGCTAATATTGCCATTGAAGTTGGAGCCCGCCGAGTCTTCATCATTCACTCTTTATCTCATATTATTCCTTGTCCTACCTAAATCTAGCGCTTCCTCATACGAGAAACATATGGAAGATTTTCACTTATATTTTGTTTAGGTGATATGTGGAAGTCATTATGCTAGCATTATTTCACTTGTTATATTTTTGTCTTTAGATTTTTTTTTCTTCCAATACATATGCCTCATTTTTTAATGCAATAATGATGAAGAAGGAATATAACTTGAAGATTATAATTTAATTGTTAGATGTCAAAACTAGTTCCTCAATAACTTATCTTTAAAACAAGATCTCTTTATATATGATAGGAATAATACTCAATAATAATTAGAAGGTCTCTTTATATAGAAAACCACCCTCCAGAATTTATAATAACTTTATCCAATCTTTCAGCCCTGTTTTAGAATGAAGTAGCAAACTTAATTGTTAACCGCTAGTGCAAAAAGAAACCTTTATTTTTTCAGTTTGTAAATAGATCATAGTGAGAACATCTTTTTCTCGCCGTCAACAAGTCGAGGATGCCGACCAACTTTGATGGAAGCATAGGTTCGTACATTGTCTTAGCCATGGCAGCCAAAAGCATGATTATGCTCTACTGTAGTCACTTTTTGTTGGCCGTGGGTGCATTCACAATGAAGCATCCATGCTTGGTATAGCTGCAGTCAGATCCACATTGTAGGAGGAATCAATGTTACCGAGATTCTTTGATTTGAGAATGGCAAATTTGGCATCATGACCCACCAAGACCACCACCACAAGAGAGCGTGGGAATTAGATAGGGAGTTACCGAAGAGAGACAAAAGTGTAAGGATAGTGGGAGTTTGGAAGAGAGAGAGAGATAGCAATGGGTTATTGATGGTTTGGGTCTGAAGGGTTTAGGAGGCCAAGTGGGTATTGTGTTTCGACAATTTGTGCGCAAGGAAGAGTGAGAGGAAAATGCGAGAAAAGTGGAGTTCTATGGAGAGCAAATTGATCTATTTACATAGACTTATACATTGAGGAGGATAGTTGAAAATGTAATGAACATTGCAAAGGAGAACAAAAAGAGTGAGAGGGAGATGGAGAGAGGGAAGAATGATAGGTAAAAAACAATGACGTATATCTTTATAGTCCATGTCATACGCATATGTGGAGTTTTGTTTGCATTTAATAGCCATATCACCAATTTTTTAACGCCATCATGCCACATCATCACTATGAGGGATTAGATTACTAACGGGTTTAAAGTAACGGAATCAACTCTATAACTATGATATTGTATAAGGATCTATTTAAAGGATTTTAAACTATAGCGACCTATTTAACAACTAATGCAAAATATTGCATCAATAGTTTAATTATCCCAAAAAAATAGAATTGAACTAAAAATGTTACCATCGATATATACAAATTTAATCTTATTTCAGAGAAATAATCTATACATGAATAAAAAAATGCCTATGTCCAAGAGCAAAGAATGAAGTTAATAAACGAATGAAAGAATTAGTCTTCTCAGAAGAGCTTGCTAGCAAATTCATCCACGGAAATTCCTTCCAGGTCATAGGCAGCAGATTTGGAGGCCAGTTCTCTGAGCTGCGAAACGCTTCTTCCCAACTGCATTGCCACCTTCTTTTCGAAAAGCTCGCCGTTCTCTCTTTTCTTGTAGTCTTTCTCTTCAAGTGTTGCTTCGATTGTCTCTTGGAACAGCTTGAAGAATCCACCACAGTTTCTGTACATTTCAAACACCATCCCCACTTGGCCTCCATGCTCAAATGAGTTAATCGAAGCGGCCAAGGACCCTGTCATGACCGCCACAATGCCTGCCCATGAGGAACCATGGCTTACTAATGCAGAACCTAAAGCTGCAATACCAGTGAGCAAAGGGCCCGAAATGGCCAAGGTTTTGTTGATCTTGAGAGCCAAGTTTCCCAGCCTCTCATAGTCCTCCATGTCTTTTCTCTTCACCACATTAATCACTTCCCTCATTTCCATTTCTAGTTCCTCACTCCATCCATTACTCCTATTTTTCTTGGGTTTGACGACTTGCCTTCGAGCCTCATTAGTTTTAGCTTTAGGCCACCAGACGGCAGGCTCGAATTTTGAAGGGAATTTTTCAAGCATGGCTCCCAAGAGAGGAAGTGGGTAAGCCTTGTCAAGTGCCAAAACCTTTTCCATTGCACTATTGACGTCTTCCTCAGTTGGATTTCCGAGAGTTAATGTGGTTCGGATTTCAGTCTGAAGCTGCTTGAATAACTTAGTTGCGTTCCGTTGTTCTTCGGCGAGTTGTGAGGGCTGAATTTTGTTCATGATGAGTAGCATCCCGGTGGCCGCAGTAAACAACAGAGAGGACGATAACTTGAGTGGCAACATTGGTGCGGAGTCATCAATGGCGGTGGTGGCACCAACCATGGCTGTGGCCGTGAGGGTGATCATATTGATGGAGTTCAAAAGAAGGGAGTTCCAGTTGTTTCGTTGCTCGCCAATGTTTTTGTGCATTTCAACTCTGTCAGCTACGGCCTCTAAGATGGCATATAGTTGAATGGTGGCCTTCGACTTGTCGGGATGGCGCAATTCTTGAGACATTTGTGGGGCTGCTTCATCTTTTTGCGTTGGAATTATTGTGTTTTTGGATCCATTGAATTAGTTGTTGTGGGTATTTTTGGAAGCGAGAAAGGCACTCGTGGGAGTTTAGGAACACTGATGGCGGTATTGACTCTCATTAAAGACGAAGAAGAGGAAGAAAATGGAGCTGGGATTTGTAAAGAAATCATGACAGTAAATGAAACGGTGTTCTGTTTGGTGTGGTGTTGTGAGTTGCTGTGAGATATTGAGGAAAGATTTTGAATGAAAAGATGGGAAGGCAGAATGGTTATTTATAGCAAGAAATAAGAAGGAACCGTAAAAGAAGGCTTAAGGGGAAGGAGCCATGCAAGTTTGGAAAATATTGACTTTGACGTATTTAATATTGGACCTGGCCTTACATCTGACCTTTTCCCTGTCTCATGGTTTATAAATTTCAATTTAAAAAATTTCGTAGTCTAACTTTGATCTTTTGCAGGGAAGCCAACGGAGCTTGATTGCTGATAAGTTGCCACCTTGAAAATTTTCAAGATCTTTCTTTTATCTTTATTTAAGAGTTTAATTATGTATATATTATTTTAATTATGTAGCATTTATTTATATATGATTATGACTATCTTTTTCACCACATTTGTATAAATAGCCTTTTTTTTTTGTACTACGTCAACAAAATGGTTGTTTGTCAGATGAAATTTTGCGTAATTTTTTTCTGTTATCCTAAATTAAGAATGTTTTTTTTTTTCAGCACAGGGTTATTTTCGTCGACTACAATTTTTTTTCCAGCTGAGAACCATTGTCCTGTTAGGAAAATCACAAATTTTGCTATATGTCAATGTTTTAATTGGTCGGCAAAAATGTTGTAGTGTTTCACCCAGTAATTTCGGCCTTGAAAAGGTTTGGGATACGTGCGTGCTAGGCATGAATGTTATGAAGGGTAACTCCTCTGTGGACATTCTTGGATAACATGTGGACCTAATATTTTTGTTTTGGTAAACATGTGGACCTAAACCTATCTCACCACTTGAGTGTGGAAAGTTGGTCTAGTTAAAGCCCAAATATTTGGCCGAAAAGGCCCAAATAAAAGATTTGAGGTGCCCTTTGCCTTGCTCTCAAGGCCCACTTCAAACATTCTATTTTTTTTTCCTAGTGTCAAGGTATATTTAATTAGTCTTTTACCAAAAAAAAGGTATATTTAATTATCATTTATTGAAACTAATCCCTTTTAGATATAGAAATTATTGAAGTGGATTTTAGCTCTCTGAATAAAATATTTTTCATATATACAATTAGAGATCAAATTCAAAATAATATGTTTAAAAGTATTAATTAAGTATATAAACATTTCCTATTACCTTTGTTGCATATTGTTTTAGACTTGATATGAGGGATTTTGATTTGATTCCTCTTGGTCTGTAATGGGTTTTCATGTAGTAATATATATAATATGTTTCTTCCCAAATAAAAAATAAAAAACAAAAAATTGACCTTATTAAGTGGAGTAAGTGTTGACCTAATTGAGGAAAAGAAACAGTAGTTTGGCGATTTCCATGTTTGCTCAAATTAAAAAGTAGCAAGTGATAACATCTCATCTCAAATATCACAGGCCAAAGTCAAGCAACATTTGTTTTATTTAGATATAGGTACGGATATATATATATATAAAGGACTTGTTAATGACAGACAATATCGCATTTGCAGAGGCGTTGTTGATTATTCTTGTCAGTACAAGTGCAGTGCATAGGCATGGTGCTTGCTCCAAACATTCCCAGGAATGCAATTGCACAGTTGTACCCTCCGCTCAGCCGTCCACACGTTCCCTTCAACACCACTTGCTTCGGACAGAACTTGACAGCACCTTCTTCACGCATTCAATTCGATCAATTCAATTATATTTGAATATATGTTACAACAAACTCATATATATCAAATTCAAACACATAATAAAAAATCAGCATATATATAGTAAGAAGAAATAAGATCGTACCTTGAGCATGAGCGTGGAGGCTAGAGAGAGAGAGAACAACTAAAAACAGAGAGAAAATAGGTCCAAGCTTCATGATAGCTTTATATATGTATGTGCTGCTCTGGGGTTATGCCTCTACTTCCTCAAGCTTTGATGGTGAAACGGACGATGGGTGAGTGTTGCAAGCAAATGAGATAGCGATTATATAGTGCACATGAGGTTTTTCAATATAGAAAAGGATTAAATCTATTTATAAGTGTTGATATGGAGGTGATTCTGCAATCTCTTATTTGACTTGGTTCTCTAATTTGTGACTGATCTTGAATCTCTCATGCATATGACATGATTGTCCTCTGTAAAGATATAATAAGTATTGATTTTTCCTATTCGAAATAAATGATGGAACTTATGTGCATTTCAGGGAACACTATATAGGACTTACGTACATCTATTCCATGCCCTCGCTTATAACAACCCGCACAAAGATACCATACCTTATCATCTTTTGTTATATTTATATATATATATATATATATAGGATTTTAAAAGTTGTGATAATTCATTTAATGAGCAAATTCACACACATGTTTAAGAACCATTATAGTAAGAATCGGACTGGATCAGTTGGTTCAACCAAAAACTAGTGTTAAGTCCAATCTCGATGAAGTTTATGATCACTCGATTCAGAAACAGGTGGAATTTGGCCTAAGCCGGCCGTTGTGAACCAATCCCATTATTATTTTTTTAAAACATTTTTTAGTTTTTATATTATAATATTACATAAGCAGTATTAAGATTTCTATAATTATTAAAAATTATAAATTTACTTAACAAATAATATATAATAATGAATTATTACTTGACTATTTTGAACTCAAATTATGAATTAATGTTAACTTATTTAGATTTAAATATTGATTTATAAAACTTATTAAAAATTTACTTGTGGTAGATAATAAATTAATAATTTAGTATTATTTAACTTAAGGTTTTAATTAAGTCATCAAACTTATTTAATCTTATGTTATTTGTTCAAAATATATTATTATAATTACTACCAGATCAATCCCAATTAGATTACGATTGAATCATTGAACATTGAATTAAGATTTTGTCTAATTCAATGCTTAGTTCAGTTTTGACAATATTGTAAAGAACTAGAAAAATGAAATCCATTCACTAATTCATTCAATGAATAACTTTGAAAATATAGTTCATATGTAGGATGACTAAATAGTGGGTGCATGTTTATTGATTATCCATTAATAAATAATGGAACGAATATATCTTTTTATATATTTAATAAACGAGTAGATAAATGCATCTCTCTATGTACAATGAACAAAGGCACATGAAGATCACTAAAAAAATTATGTTGTCACAGGTATTTTTTGTGAGAAAAACCTCAAAATCAGTAAGAAAAGATTTTCATATTAAATATTCAGGAGAAAAAAATACAAATTTTCTTATCTTCTGCATTTTTTGTAAGAATTGAATGCCTGGAAAGGGGAGGCAAAGAATTGTTTCGAGGTACGTACATATCTAGGTACTATCATTGTTAATAAAACCAATTTGTGATATTTTAATTTACCCCCTTAATCGAATTAAAAATATTGCTTTCATATCTACACATTTATTTTCATGACAATTATACATCTCCTTAGCCTTAAAATTCTGATTTTGAATTAGATAACTTTATTTATAATCGATTAAATAATGATATCAAATTTAATATTTATATTTCTAGCCCTATACGCTAATTTTATTCCACCAAGATCATCTCTTTTACTCTACGTTTGAATAAGGACAAAATATGAGGAGAGGAAAATTAGGGGGAAATAAGGGGAAATTATGTAGATTCTCACTTATTTTTCCCTTAATTAATTTTCTCTTCCCCTATTTTCATTCACTCTAAACAAAATTAGTTGTTCTCTGTATTGTATGGTAAGACAAAAGCTTTTATCTCAGTAACAACTTTGACGAGGCCTGTCTCATATAAATGACCGTATTTTTTTTTTATGAAGTATGGTTGAGCATAGTGTTTTATAAGCTTGAAAACATTTTCAAGTTTTAATAGTACTAATTAAGGAATTTCTTGATATATTATTAATCCAAAAATTCATTAAGGCTTCAATATATTCTAATAGAATATCACTAGCTATCAACCCTTTAACAACAAAGTGAGGGGACGAATATTTCCAAAACCTTTCTAGTTAGGATTTATGATTTTTACATGACAATATACAACTCCTGTAGATTTGAATATCTTTAGATGTAAAATGTGAGTCCACACACACACACACACACACACACACATATATATATATATGAGTGAGGTCGATCCAAACATCATTTTGGTTTGGTACTCAGCCTAACATACAAGCCAGGCTATTATTGTGAAACCAGAATTAGCTTTGTCTAGTTTGGCATGTTTGTTCAAACCAATGCAAGTTCAAGCTCGAGAAAATTTTGAATATTATTTTAGAATATTTTGGATTACTAAGACAAGCAATATGGTGTCAAAATTGACAACATGCAAAGCTTTCTATAATAAAAGCAAGAAAGAGAAATGAAAAATTATGTTTTCTCAAGAAAAATATTAATTAAAAGTTAAGATTAGTTAAAATAAAATAAAGATGTTTTAGTAAGATAGTCTTAAATATTACATATTAATGTCAATAAGAATACAAAAAATCTAAAATAAAAATATCAAATATAGTAAGTTGAGTTAGATCAAAACGGTAATGGTTGAAAAACTTTACTTCTGATGTTAATCCATCTTGGCCAGGCCTGAGTTTTTTCCCCTTGAGAAAAGGTTGAAGTGTTTCTTTTTTTTCACAACCTATACTCGAACTGTCCAGACTGGCCTAGGTTCACCAAGTCAACTAAGTCAATATTCAGCCCTAATAATTGACAAGATATAAGCAATTAAAATTAGAACAATTTCAGTCTAATTACAGTTAATGACATGTGTATATTAGTTAATGACATGTTTATTAGGGATCAATTCCATGAACACCAAAATTACCTTTAAACTTTTTATAATCTACAATTCCAGTTCAAGCTCGCAATCGATTTCTTTCTCATTTTAAATGGCGAATGTTAAAGTAGTACCAAATATTATTTTTCCAATTGCCTATTCCATGTTTGCTTGAATTAAAAACGCAGCAACCGATTAAATCTCAAAATCATAGGAAGTGTATTAGTATTAGTAATTCAGTAATTTATCCTTTGGATACCAATGGATCTGGGAAACTTGAAAACGGGAAGTATAATATTAATATCTAAGCATGGGCCAAAAGGTAAAGAAAATTAGTCCAATTGATAAGAATGATATCAATACTTTATAGGAATGTGGATTTGAATTTCATTATCAATATGAAAATTTTATTAGTGGGTAATCAATAAGTAACTCTATTTTAGCACTATAAGTCCTAAGATTTGTCCTGATCTTAGTAAAACCCAGGATCCATATCTGAACTTCAATCCACTAAAAATAATAAAGCAGGTATAGGCCAAAGTATCATTTGGTTTATTTGGAGGTAGAGAGTAATGGACTATATATATATATATGTGATTATTTATTGACAAATAATATTCTTTGCAAGTGCAGTGCCTAGGCAGTGCGCTTGCTCGATACTAAGCTAGGAATGCCATCACATAGTCATAGCCTTCATGCTTCCTCCACACGTCCTTTTTAATGTCATCTCCTTCAGACAAAACTTATTTGAATACACATTCAATGAAATAAAAAAAAACAAATCACAATTAATTAATCACTCAACAGTATATCATATCTATATTAAAAAAACTAAGAATAACTTTCCTATATATCATAAACTTGTTACACTATGTCAACAAAGGGTTTCCTTAGAAATTAAAATTGGTGTTCCTTTGCGGTTCGCAACCGCAAAGGAATCGAACGTCGAGGAAAATTCCTTTGCAAAGGGAAAGCTTACTCTCCATTGTGATTTTTTGCTACAACCGCAAAGGAAAGTCATTCCTATATTTTTTTTTAAAAAAAGGAGAAATCTAACTATTTTTCATCAATCATTCTTGTTTGGCCAACAAGAAATCACACTAAAAATGATAGAAAATTGTAGTAGGCTTTCGATTTCATCAACACAAACTATTTGTATTAATTATAAAACAAATTTAAAAATCGAATAAGGGGAGTGCTTGACAGTGAAAACAAGAATGAAATCACCAAGCACCCAAGCACCAAACCAGAAACAGAAACAATAAATTGAAATCAATTACAACAAATTGAAATCACTCAAGCATCAAACCAAAAACAACAAGGAACACAAATCTTGGTAACCACTATTCTTGACGTAGTTGTTTTGTCAGAATCGAATGAAGGGAGTGCTAGACAACAAAAACTAATACTCAACGTGGAAGCCATTGTTGTAATGCATGAGAAGCTTGAAGTCCTTGCTTTTCTTGAATCTCTTGAGCAAATTAAAAGGAGCTTTGGTATGACAGGTTTTCTCAATTTGGGGATGAAAAAGGAAATCCTCAAGAGACTTGAGACTTTCCGAAAAATGAAAGATCTTTTTCTGTGCATTTTCTTTTTCTAGATCTATGCATTTTCTAGAAAAGAAGAAAAAGGTGAAGTGAGAGAAGAGAGATGAGGATGGCCATGATTTCATGGGATCTGTTCATGAAGTGGTAGAAGTGTTGATTTTGAGCAGAGTGGAGAGATAGGAATGACTTGGAAAGAGAAGATTGAAGGAATGGAAGATAGAGTACCATTGATTTTTTCTTAATTAATGGTGGAAAATAGTGATCCTTGTAGTGTGTTTCTTACAAAATAAAATGCTAAAATTTTCCTTTCTGGTTATTTTAAGAACTGCAAAGAAAAAGCTCAACTTTCCTTTGCGTTTCTTGTAAGAACTGCAAAGAAAATGTTGCCCATATCTCTGCCCCACTCTTCTTAGCATTTGTCATTATAACCGCAAAGAAATATGTGTCAAGAAAAGCTATTTTTGGTGTAATGTTAGAGGGATAGGCAGAGTTAATGGCATCCAGAGCTTGAGCATGAAGGCTAAAGGGAGAGAATAACTAAAAGTAAAAATAGAGAGAAAATAGATCCAAGTTTCATGGTTTATATATGTTGATGTGGACCCCATGATGAACCACTCTCAGGAGCCCAGAAAATATAGAGGACAGCAATGCAAAAGTTTGACTTAAACAATGAATGAATTAGAATACAAAGAGAACTATCTCTAGGCACTCTATCTATAAGAGATGCCATACTTTTGATAAGTCCAGGGTACTTTAGGAGGAATGCAAAGAACTAGTAATACTTTACTAATTAGAAAAATAAATTTAATTAATTTAATATGTATTGTGTATACAAAAGAAGCTTTTAAATAGGCAAAAAGAAATCTTAAAATGATTATAAATACTTGAAGGTTTAAGTAATTCTAATAATAAAAAAATCCTAAAGAGATGACTAATTATCTAAAAGCTTAAAAATAAAAATGAAAATTCCAAAAAAATAATAATATCATAATCCTAATACTGATAGATATTACTTAAAGACAAAGTTTATCTAATAAAATTTAATTTAAACTAATTTAATTATAAGATTTAGTCCCATGAAATACAAGTTGAAAGTTATAAAATATCTTAATCTAATTTTAAATCAAATTAAATCAAATCAAACAAAATAAAATTCAAAATACCTTAAGTAAAACACCCTTGTCATGTGACTTTTATTAAGGTGATGTGTCCACTTAAATAATCTCTTTTGTATTGGACTTCTCTCTTCATTTGGGTTCAAAAAAAATGTGACTTTCTCCTTTAAATTCTTTGAGAACGTTACTTTATTTGTATTGCCCAATTTAACATGCATTTGGACTCGAATAAGTAAGATTATAGTTTTGTTTAACTTATTTATGGGTGAACTAATGTTTTGGACCTTCAATAAGATGAAATATACTGCAGAAAGCACTTTTAATCTCCCAAACACTCCTCTTGTTAACAGGCTTCCCAAAACTAAGTCATTCATTTGAGTTAGATCATGCAATGTATTAAAAGTTCCTTTCAGGTTCACATCATATATGCTAGCTGCTCTCCTAGGCTACATTTGTTCAAGTTTGATGGTGAAACTTGTGGTTGAGTGTTGTAGCCAAATGAGATGGCGATTATATATTTATATACACATCTATAACAGTTGATATACCAGTCATTAATTATGCTATATATCATTTGATGTGGTTCCATAATTTGCGATTATTCTGCACACCTATCATATGGCATATGACATGATTTGTTTTCAGGGTAAATATATATCACATATTAATGTTAATAAACACAAAACTCAGCCAAATGAAAATGGTTAAGAGACTCTGCTTGTGACCCTTAAAAAAAGTTTGACTTGTTCTTTTATGGACCGTTGGTGCTTTTCTTGAAAGGAAAATATCCCATGTTTTTTTCCCCTGATTTGCACTCAATCATTTCTTAATAAATGATAATAAATATTAGTAGTTTCCTTAAGAATAGTCATACATTTGCTTTGGCTTTAGCGTGCTATGTTTGAAATATATTCAAATTAATATATTGCAATCTGATTTTTTTTAACAAGTATGTTTTTATCTATAATATAATTAAATTAAATTAAAAATGAATTTGGTATCCCATGCCGGTTGAACCAAGCGGTACGTGGTAGTACTCTTTTTTTTTTTTAATCTTTTAACCTAACACGATTTTACTTGAATTGTTTAAGCCTAACTAAGTTTAACAAGTCAACTAGGCTTATTATGTTGAAATATTTTGAGTTTAATATGGTTCATGATATGTCTATATATTAGGGATCAATACAAATTTAAATGAGTAGACTTTAAAATCTACAAGTGGTGGTTCATGAACCATTACAAGTTCAAACGATTATTTCAAAATTGCGTTTAACTTGAGTGATTATATGAGAAGAAAATTATACACCATAGCAAAGACTTCATTGTTAAGAACATTACCAATTAAGGCAGAGGAGGAATAACAAAAGAGAGGTTAAATGCTATCAATGTATCATCTTTAATGGCTAGAATTAATTGTGTTAAAAATTTTATATTTATTATCAATTCAAGTTGATGTGAATGTAGAAGCTTTTGTTCTTTAAATAAGTGATTGGATGCTTAATTAGAAGTTTTTGTATATGGATTATGTTTAGTTGGAAGCAGATATTTTTAGTTCACCATCAAAATTTTAAAATTTATTTAAATGTTTGAAACAAGCATATAGATTAATACAAAATAATGTAGACATTAAAAACTAATTTAGAGTATTAATTCAAAATATTTTAAAAATCAGTGTAAATAGAACTTTTGTATTCTGTGTCAAAGAAAGAATCTTTTCTATGTGTCAAGAGACTGACAATACATAAAGAATAAAAGAATGCTCCTAGTCTCCTATACAAAAATTAAGAGAATTAAACTGTACCAATGCAAGAAAAAAAACTGTATCAACGAATGAAATAATTTAGTCTTCTCAGAAAAGCTTGCTAGCAAATTCATCCACGGCAATTCCTTCCAGGTCATAGGCAGCAGATTTGGAGGCAAGTTCTCTGAGCTGCGAAACGCTTCTTCCCAACTGCATTGCCACCTTCCTTTCGAAGAGCTCGCCGTTCTCTCTTTTCTCGTAATCTTTCTCTTCAAGTGTTGCTTCGATTGTCTCTTGGAACAGCATGAAGAATCCACCACAGTTTCTGTACATTTCAAACACCATCCCCACTTGGCCACCATGCTCAAACGCATTTATAGAACTCGCCAATGACCCTGCCATGACGGCCATAATGCCTGCCCATGACGAGCCATGGCTCACCAATGCAGAACCAAAAGCTGCAATTCCAGTGAGCAGAGGGCCTGACATGGCCAAGGTTTTATTCACCTTGAGCGCCAAGTTTCCCAACCTCTCGTAGTCCTCCATGTCTTTCCTCTTCACCACTTCTACAATCTGCCTCATTTCCATTTCTAGTTCCTCACTCCATCCATTATTCTTTTCCTTCTGGGATTTGACGACTCGTCTTTGGAACTCCTTAGTCGTAGATTTAGGCCACCAAACAGCAGGCTCGAACTTTGAAGGGAATTTTTCAAGCATAGCACCCAATAGAGGAAGTGGGTAAGCCTTGTCAAGTGCCAAAACCTTTTCCATTGCACTATTGACGTCTTCCTCAGTTGGATTTCCGAGAGTTAATGTGGTTTGGATTTCAGTCTGAAGCTGCTTGAATAACTTGGTTGCGTTTCGTTGTTCCTCGGCGAGTTGTGAGGGCTGAATTTTGTTCATGATGAGTAGCATCCCGGTGGCCGCAGAGAACAAAAGAGTGGACGATAATTTGAGTGCCAGATTTGGTGCAGAGTCGTCATTGGCGGTGGTGACGCCAACCATGGTTGTAGCAGTGAGGGTGATCATATTGATGGAGTTCAAAAGAAAGGAGTTCCAATTGTTGCGTTGGTCACCCATGTTTTTGTGCATTTCGATTCTGTCAGATACGGCCTCTAAGATTGCATATAGTTGAATGGTGGCCTTGGACTCGTTGGGATGGGACAAATCATCAAACAGTTTTGTGGTCGTAACTTCTTTTTCTGATGGAATTACTATATGTATGGATCGATTGTGTTCCTGAACCAGATTTGTAGTCGTTGAGGGTAATTTTGGAAGTAAGAAAGGCACTCGAGGGAGTTTTGGGACATTGATGGCGGCATTAACTCTCTTTAAAGAAGAAGAAGAAGAAGAAGAAAATATAGTTGAGATTTGGGGTGAGGATGAGGAAGGTGGGTGACAATATTTATCGGAGGCAGTATAAGGAACCAAAATAGAAGGCAAAGACTTATATTAGGAAAATATTGTTGACTATTGACGCTTTGAAAAATATAAAAAATGGACCTGGCCTTTCATCTGACCTTTTCTCTACCTTATAACTTTCAATTTTAAAAATTTAATCTGTAGTCTAACTTTGATATGTTTCAACATGCGCCATGCTATGGTATATAGTGACTCCACCAAGCTTACTTGTAGAAGTGTTCAACCAATCCGATAGGTCCGGCCCTACCTGGCATACGACGTTGGTTTCAAAGACCAAGCCGAGTTGTTTACCGGGTTGAGATTGAACCCAGTCTCAACCGGTCTTAGTATATATATAATTTTGATATTTTATAAAAAATTATAAATAATATTTTATATGATATTTTTCTTAATACATTATATATTATTAATTAATTATATCATTTATAAATATTTTTAAGTATTTAATTTTTTAATTTAATTTTAAATTTTAAATTGATTTCTTAATATTGTGTTAAAATAATGGGTGATTATTGAGTATTTACAATGTTAATAAATTTTATTTTTATTATAATATTATTTTTTAAGAAAATATATTTTAGATGAATGTAATTATATTTTTTATCAATAAATAAAATTAATTTATTTTTTAAATACTTTTTAAGATCAGGCCAACCCCAGTCTTGTATGCCGGGTTGGTCTGGTCTTGCTCGGTCTTACAAAAACCTAGCATCGAGTTAACTATCAATCCAGTCTTATCCGGTCTTTGTGCACCCCTACTTGTTTGCCAATTAGTTACCATTGGATCTCCTTTTTATTTTTTTTTTCTTTTGCATTTCTTAAATTTTTTAATAGAGTTTTTTTAAAAAAATATTCAATAAATATTTTTTCAATTATATATTAGAAATCTTGCTGATAAATAATGTAAGGCAATTATAACTTTGGATAATCAAAATTATTAACTTCTTTTAAAAGATATTGCTCATGATTTTAAGGAAAAAAGAAATAACTCACACCAATTACTTATATTGCAATTCGAACAAAAAACTTGATTTTTATGTCAAATTATGTTACAATTAAAGGATAACTTACATTTTATATTTTGTACTTGGACTAGTTCTCTTTTCCTTTTTTCTTCTCTTAAAGTCAATATACTTAATTATAGATTATTCTTTCATGAGGCAATTCAAAGTGAGAAAAGATTTAACAATGGTTAATTTTGAAAATTTTACACTTTCCTTAGACAAATTCGCAATCTAATGAATGACAGAAATGAATAAAAGTTAGAGAAATTTAGAAATAATGTAACTTTCTTTTTAAAAAATGTTAGGTCTAATTTTCGTGACATTGTTATCAATTTTTTAAATAAAAGCACAGAAAGTGATTTTTTTTTTTTGCTTTTAGTGAATTTTTTTTCTACATTCTAGCATTACATGATTGGGACTTTAAACACATATTAATCAGTGTAATAGTAATCAACATTCACTATAAAAGATAAAACCTATAGTAAACAATTACAAGTCATGAATACTAAAATAGGGTAAATAATTTCACAATCTTTAAATCCCACTTATGAGAAATTTATTAGTGATAATTTATAAGTACATTTCTAAGTGTTCTTTTAAATCATGAGTTTAACAAGCTCCTGAGACTTCCCTAGTAGTCTTAATAAGTTCTTGAGATTCAACTCATCTAAGCATTTTTTTATTAAAAAAATAGTGCAATTTATCATAACATTCATGCAAATGAACAAGATCCAATTTACTTTAAAAGAAAGAATTAAATGCTTGCAAAGAATTATGGTAAACAAGCTAGTTTTTTAAGAAAAATAAATATATTTTTCAGAAGTAGATTGGGTCATGGAGCTGACCTGCTCCGTTTTGCATGGACAAGCCACCTAATTGTTCCAAAATAAATTCAAGGGGGGCATCACTCGTCAAATTTGCCTAAGAAAATGGTTATTTTATTTCTAGTTTGGCATTACATGCACGTCAGATAATATTCTAACTTAATGCCAATTTGTAACTTATAACACGTCAAATTTTCTTTATGAGCTCGGTCAACCCACCAAATGCATAGCCATTACACAAGTGAGCTGATTAAATATTATTCGCTTGAATTTAATGGAAATAATTAAACATGATTTAATTTTTTACTCCAAGTTATCAGATTTTAATTAGTTGAATATTATATATGCACTTATATCAAACGATTATGTGGGATCACATAGGAATTAAAAAAGTGGTCACATATGACTTTAATTTTTATTTATTCTTAAACCTTCATTCCAGTTGTCATAAAAAATTTAATGGTTGGATCCCATAATTCACTATACTACAAGCAAACCCTGTAATTTGGGCGCCTTTTGGTTATTTGCAAGGAGAGCTATGTAAAGGAATATATTTGGTAATGTAAGGTAAAAGCTATCACCTGATTTTATTTGGTAAACTATATAAATAAATTATTTTTAATTTTAAAATTGAATAAAATTAAAATTAAAAAAACTAAAGTATCCCTAACAATTTCTTTTTTCCTCCTTCTTCCTCTTCCTCTCCATATCAACCATAGTCTTTTTCCTTGTGTTGCATATAGGCCTAGGTAATCGACCACTGTGTCCTCTAACTCCCATCATCAATGTAATAATAGTGACTCATTTTGGGGGGTTAAAATCATTACATAATTTGTTTATGGTAATCAATTTTATGGGTGGTGGAGCTACCAAACACTTAAACTGATGTACTGTAATTTACATTACATTATTATTATTATTATTATTATTATTATTATAAAACAAAGGGGCAGAAGTCCAAACAAACAGAAAAAACTAACTAACTACAAAATGTGGAAGAGTAGCTCCCACCATATCCTAGTATAGTAATCTACTCATGCATCCCATAGGAGGATCATCCAAAATCTGCAACCCAAAATCCTGTCTCAAGCTAAAATTGGCCAACCAATCTGCACATACATTCCCTTCCCTATATGTATGCACAAACTGCACATAAATTGCACTGCCAATCTACACATACATTCCCTTCCCTATATGTATGTACAAACTGCACATAAATTGCACTGCCAATCTTTTGATCTCTCTTTTCTGCAAAAGCTGCAATAAGCTGTTCGTAGCAGTGCCTCCATCCTATACCGCCATCAACATCTTCACAACACTCAATGAATCACTTTCAAATAATAACTCTGTAAAAAACCAACTCCCTCACCAGTTTAATACTTAACAATGCCCCCCTTAACATAGCTTTAATAGTTGAATAGATACGTAGCTTTTTAACAAAACCACGTATCCATTTGCCATCATCCCTTCTCAAATCTACCACCCCAATATTGAACTTCACTAACCGATATACTTCCTTATTAGAAGCTTAGGAAGATCCGACATAACAAAATTTGGTACAAAAAGCTTCTCATTTCTCCAATACCATAAGTTCCAACATGTGATACTAAATATAACTATCTAGACACTATCAATATTCATCAAGTCAGATCGAAACCAATCACCTTTCTATTGGTAGAAGAATTCCCTATCCACTCGTCTTGATTCCAATGACTTCCAAATATCCTTTACAACTCTACAATCCCTTAAGACATGCATTAGAATTTCTTCATTAGTTTGACAACTGATGCATATCGGTGACCTCCCATAATTCTACTCCTTCTCTCAACAGTTAAAAGCCTATCCTATAGTGCAATCCATAAAAAACCCAGCATACACCTAGGGCCCTTCCATTTCCAAACCAAATTCCAAATCCCAACTCCTCCTCCCACCGGATTTCCACTCAATTTGTTGTACATATCAGCAACCACATACTCAGATAATACAACATTTTTCCACTTGATAACATCAACACCATCTTCCCTACATGGAGTTGGCATAACTTCTATTAGTTGCATTCCTTTATCTGATAGATAATTCTACAAAATACTAAGATTCCATGACCCATCATCACCTACCAAATCCCACGCTTTACACTTGAGAAGCTCATTAATAGGCTCTCGTTTACACAAATCCAACAACCACCTGCCATGATCTATCCAAACACCCTTCCAAAAATTCACAACCTCCCTACTCCTTGCATTCCATGCAACCCAATCAACCAATTTTGGCCAAATCCTACCAAGATTCCTACAAATCTCAAAATCAGATGGCTTCCTCCCTACTCCTTGCATTCCATGCAACCCAATCAACCAATTTTGGCCAAATCCTACCAAGATTCCTACAAATCTCAAAATCAGATGGCTTCCTCCCTACTCCTTGCATTCCATGCAACCCAATCAACCAATTTTGGCCAAATCCTACCAAGATTCCTACAAATCTCAAAATCAGATGGCTTCCATATGCATTCTTTGGACAAGTCCACCCTTCTCCTATACTTTCCTCTCAACACCTTTGAACATAGATTATTGGGCTTAGCAATTACATTCCACCCAATTTTTTCCAAAAGAGCATCATTCATAACCCCCATATCCCTGAGTCCATAAGCACCATACTTCTTGGGTGTAAAATAGTTTTCCAACTGACATAAGCCAGTTTTTTCCTCTCATCAGTGCTACCTCACACAAAATTCCTCTAAATTCTTTCCAATTCCTTACAAACTCCCACTAGAATATGAGAGTTTTGCATTTGATAAATACACATCTAAGAAGATACAGATTGTACCAATGTAAGCCTATCAGCAAGTAACAGGCATTGCTTCTTCCACCCACAAAGCTTACTTTGCACTTTATCAATTAGAAAGGAAAATTTAATTTGGCTCTCGTACTCCTACCCTTGGTTACATACACACCTAAATATCTCCCCAACTCATCCATTTTCTGAAAACCACAAATATCACATATCTCCTTTTGCAAGATTCTTGTGACATTTTTCCAAAATAATACACTAGTCTTATGTACATTAACCCTTTGTCCCAACATACTACCAAAAAGCTCTAACACCTTTATAACAATGGTAATTTGCTCAACACTAGCTTCACAAAAAAGAATACATTGGATTATTTTATAATGAATTGAATGGGCACTTACTTAAGTTCACATGTAAATTTATTTGCAAATTAAAGGTTGGCGACAATTTTTTTTTTTAATTTCAAACGGCAATAAGTTTTCATTTGAGGACCGTAATGTGATTTTTTCAATTCGATATTCAGAACTTAAATAGCTCCAAATAATAATTGGATACAATTAGTTTCTTAATTCATTTTACAGCAGCATGGAGGGGACGAGAGAGATGAAAGATGAGAAAGAGAAGAATAGAAGAGAGGAAAAATAAAATAAAATTATAATGATTTAAATAACACAAAAATGTGAAATATTTACGAAATTTATAACATAATTTAAAACAAAAGATAGCTTGGCTTCTGGAATTAATGAAGAATATAAAAAAAAAGGAAAAAAATAATCATTTAGTCCTTATACTTTACACTCATTTTTAAATAAGTCATTATACTTTAAAATCTTATAAAATGCTACAAATAATTTGTGCTTTTTGCAACGTTGATCCCTATAATGACTGAACATTTATAATCAACTCCTTGCTCCTTCCACATGGCATAACAACTTTAAGTTTTTATTTAGGTGGCAAAGGGAAAAAGAGATGGTTGCAATATCAAAATTTTATGCTTCTTCCTATACAAGTCTTTCTCTCTCTTGTCTCTCTCTGTAGCTAATATTTCTCATGCCAGCAAGAAGACAATAACGGAGTGAGTTAGGGGGTAGCGACAATTTTACCTCCAACTATTCTTCTCATTTTTTTGTGGTTATCTCATGCTCATCAACCCTATCATCACAGTCACAAATTACTCCAAAGTTCAAAGCCTTTAAAATTTCAACTCTAAAATCAACTAATACTATCGTACAACTTGGAACCCGCCGGGTCTTCATAATTTACTCTCTATCTCATATTATTCCATGTCCTACCTAAATCTAGCGCTTCCTCATGCGAGAAACGTATGGAAGATTTTCACTTATATTTTGTTTAGATATGTGGAAGTCATTATGCTGGCGTTATTTCACTTGTATTTTTCTCTTTAGATTTTTTTTTTTATCCTACACATGTGCCTCATTTTTTAATGCAATAATAATGAAAAGAAATATAACTTAAAGATTATAATTTAATTGTTAGATGTAGTTCCTCATTAACTTATCTTTAAAACAAGATCTCTTTATATATGATAGGAATAATACTCAATAATAATTAGAAGGCCTCTTTATATAGACACTACGAAAAACAACATATTTGCGACGTAATTTAGTGATTGCGTCTATTTCTGTCTCTAATTCGTCGATAATTAGTCAATGATTTTGTCGCAAAACTTAGTTACGGAATGTTCGATGGATAATTCTGTCAAAAAACATTCTATCGCTAATATGTGGGTAATCCGACGGAGAAAAATTTAGCGACAGACATTTACGATGAACTATTCGGTCACTATACTTAGGGATATGCTATCTTGGTTCTCTAACGGATCACTGACGGAAATGTCCGTCACTACATGGTCAGTCGCTAATTCGTCGGTAAGTCATCAGTAATTTAATTGATAATTTAATGATAGATATAATATAATTTAAATTGTTAGCATATTATAATTTAAATAATAATTAAATAATTTAGTTATGTCAAAAACTAAATGAGATAATTTGGTATAATTAACATATTGATTTCACTATCAAGTACTTGGTTCAACTAGGAAGGAATTGTACTTGCCTAGCAAGAAGGTTCGAGTTCGAGTCTAGAAATGTAACTGTATTAAATACTTGATGATAAAACTTGATGCCTAAATTTGATCTTAGAGATAATATCTTAAAAGAATAATATAGGTCGTTAGATTGGATTTAGCTTCATTGTCTATTAAGAAAGAAGTTGGTAGAGGATTTGAAACTTTAAGAGTTCGATAAGCTAACTTAGCAAATGATAAAAAAGGTTAAGCAAATAAAGGTTGGCATGGTTCAAAGAGATGAAAATTCAAGACTATGACAATAGGCTTTGCAAGGGTTTGAAGATTTGATAACAACTAGACCTTTGGTTTTCAAGTTTTTCTTCATTCTCATTCCTTTGTCTTATTAATATGTTATTTTTTTTCAGGGTAATTAAGTAATTCCTAATATATAATATTCACCAATATGTTAATATTATTATTGTTAATGGTATATATAATAAATATTTTATATTACTAATGTATCTATTATTACTAAAACATATTGATTAATATACTTGATTATTAATATATGTACTAGTATATATATTTATCATAATAAATAATTTATACTACCATTTATTTATTTATATTTTTTATATTAATAATGCTAAATTAAACTATTGTTGAATTGTATTATAAAATATATATTATTAAGTGTCCAACACAGCGGAAATAAAGTAGCAGCCAAGTGGTACGAAGCCTCTCTGGTCCTGGGTTCGAAACGCAGCCTAACCGTTCATCCTCATGTTTTTGCTATCTAAAAGGGAATAAAAAAATTGTAGGAGTCAAGCAGGGATTCGAACGCGTAACTTGTAAGTTTCAAATTGCGTTCTTTGCCATTATGATAACCCTCACCGTTCCAACAAATACGAAATCATTTTAGATATATATTATATTATGTTTTCCTCTTGAAAAACTAATGCAAAATATAGGGACCGATAGTTTAATTATCCCAAAAAAATAGAATTCAACCAAGAATTTTACCATCGATGTATACAAATTTAATCTTATGTCAGAGAGAATCTATACATGAATAAAAAAATGCCTATGTCCAAGAGCAAAGAAGAAAGTTAATAAACGAATGAAACAATTGGTGTTCTCAGAAGAGCTTGCTAGCAAATTCATCCACGGCAATTCCTTCCAGGTCATAGGCAGCGGATTTGGAGGCAAGTTCTCTGAGCTGCGAAACGCTTCTTCCCAACTGCATTGCCACCTTCTTTTCGAAAAGCTCGCCGTTCTCTCTTTTCTCGTAATCTTTCTCTTCAAGTGTTGCTTCGATTGTCTCTTGGAACAGCTTGAAGAATCCACCACAGTTTCTGTACATTTCAAACACCATCCCCACCTGGCCACCATGCTCAAATGCATTAATAGAAGACGCCAATGACCCCGCCATGACCGCCACAATGCCTGCCCATGACGAACCATGGCTTACTAATGCAGAACCAAAAGCTGCAGTTCCAGTGAGCAAAGGGCCCGAAATGGCCAAGGTTTTGTTGATCTTGAGAGCCAAGTTTCCCAGCCTCTCATAGTCCTCCATGTCTTTTCTCTTCACCACATTAATCACTTCCCTCATTTCCATTTCTAGTTCCTCACTCCATCCATTACTCCTATTTTTCTTGGGTTTGACGACTTGCCTTCGAGCCTCATTTGTTTTAGCTTTAGGCCACCAGACGGCAGGCTCGAATTTTGAAGGGAATTTTTCAAGCATGGCTCCCAAGAGAGGAAGTGGGTAAGCCTTGTCAAGTGCCAAAACCTTTTCCATTGCACTATTGACGTCTTTCTCAGTTGGATTTCCGAGAGTTAATGTGGTTCGGATTTCAGTCTGAAGCTGCTTGAATAACTTGGTTGCGTTCCGTTGTTCCTCGGCGAGTTGTGAGGGCTGAATTTTGTTCATGATGAGTAGCATCCCGGTGGCCGCAGTGAACAAAAGAGAGGACGATAACTTGAGTGGCAACATTGGTGCAGAGTCATCAATGGCGGTGGTGACACCAACCATGGCTGTGGCCGTGAGGGTGATCATATTGATGGAGTTCAAAAGAAGGGAGTTCCAGTTGTTTCTTTGCTCGCCAATGTTTTTGTGCATTTCAACTCTGTCAGCTACGGCCTCTAAGATGGCATATAGTTGAATGGTGGCCTTCGACTTGTCGGGATGGCGCAATTCTTGAGACATTTGTGGGGCTGCTTCATCTTTTTGCGTTGGAATTATTGTGTTTTTGGTTCCATTGAATTCCTGGACCAGATTTGTAGTTGTTGTGGGTATTTTTGGAAGTGAGAAAGGCACTCGTGGGAGTTTAGGAACACTGATGGCGGCATTGACTCTCATTAAAGATGAAGAGGAGGAAGAAAATGGAGCTGAGATTTGTAAAGAAATCATGACAGTAAATGAAACGGTGTTCTGTTTGGTGTGGTGTTGTGAGTTGCTGTGAGATATTGAGGAAAGATTTTGAATGAAAAGATGGGAAGGCAGAATGGTTATTTATAGCAAGAAATAAGAAGGAACCGTAAAAGAAGGCTTAAGGGGAAGGAGCCATGCAAGTTTGGAAAATATTGACTTTGACGTATTTAATATTGGACCTGGCCTTACATCTGACCTTTTCCCTGTCTCATGGTTTATAATTTCAATTTAAAAAATTTCGTAGTCTAACTTTGATCTTTTACAGGGAAGCCAACCGAGCTTGATTGCTGATAAGTTGCCACCTTGAAAATTTTCAAGATCTTTCTTTTATCTTTATTTAAGAGTTTAATTATGTATATATTATTTTAATTATATAGCATTTATTCATATATGATTATGACTATCTTTTTCACCACATTTGTATAAATAGCCTTTTTTTTTTTGTACTACGTAAACAAAATGGTTGTTTGTCATATGAAATTTTGGGTAATTTTTTTCTGTTATCCTAAATTAAGAATGTTTTTTTTTTTTCAGCACAGGGTTATTTTCGTCGAATACAATTTTTTTTCCAGCTGAGAACCATTGTCCTGTTAGGGAAATCAGAGATTTTGCAATATGTCTATTTTTTTAATTGTTCGGCAAAAATGTTGTAGTGTTTCACCCAGTAATTTTGGCCGTGAAAAGATTTGGGATACGTACGTGCCGGGCGTGAAAGTTATGAAGGGTAACTTCCCTGTGGATATTCCTGGATAACATGTGGACCTAAAAGTTATTGTTTTGGTAAACATGTGGACCTAAAATTATCTCACCACTTGAGTGTGGAAAGTTGGTCTTGTAAAAGCCCAAATATTTGGCCGAAAAGGCCCAAATGAAAGATCTGAGGTGCCCTTTGCCTTGCTCTTAGGACCCGCTTCAAACATTTTCTTTATTTTTTTAGCATCAAGGTATATTTAATTGAGCGTTTATTAAAAACTAATCCCTTTTTTTTTTTGCTAAACAAGTATGACAGTTAAGGAAGAATCTCTCATAACCACCGGCAAAGCACCAAGTTCAAATAGTCGAGGATTCATCATGTACCTTTGACAGTCTCTAAGAGCCTAACACCTAGAACTCTAGGAATGGGCCAGATACTAGGCACCCAAAGGACTTAGTGATATTTCCCCTAAGTGGAGGGGGATCTCCCCACGATGGAGTTGCCATCAATGTAAGATTTGAGCAGTTACGGGAAAACTTGAACCTTCACCCATGGGGAGGTGAGAGCCTTAGTTCAGATCTCAGGACCATTTGTACCAACCCATGTTGACACAAGTGATCATTTCAGATATAGAAATTATTAAAGTGGATTTTACTTCTTCGAATGAGATATTTTTCATATATATGATCAGAGATCAAACTCAAGATAATATATTTAAAATACTTAATTAAGTATCTAAACATTTCTAATTACTTTTGTTGCATATTGTTTTAGACTTGATATGAGGAATTTTGATATGATTCCTCTTGGTGTTGTAATGGTTTTCCATGTTGTAATATATATAATATATTTCTTCCCAAATAAAAAATAAAAAACTGACCTTGTTCAGTGGAGTAAGTTTTGACCTAATTGAGGAAAAGAAACAACAGTTTGGCGATTTCCATGTTTGTTCAAATTAAAAAGTAGCAAGTGATAACATCTCATCTCAAATATCACAGGCCAAAGTAAAGTAACATTTGTTTTATTTAGATATAGGAATGGATATATATATATATATAGGACTCATTAATGACAGACAATGTCGCATTTGCAGAGGCGTTGTTGATTATTCTTGTCAGTACAAGTGCAGTGCATAGGCATGGCGCTTGCTCCAAACATTCCTAGGAACGCAATTGCACAGTTGTACCCTCCGCTCACCCCTCCACACGTTCCCTTCAACATCACCTGCTTCGGACAGAACTTGACGGCACCTTCTTCACACATTCAATTCAATTCAATTCATCACTCAACATGTTTCAATATATATTCGAATATATGTTACAACAAACTCATATATATCAAATTCAAACACATAATAAAAAATTAACATATATATAGTAAGAAGAAATAAGATCATACCTTGAGCATGAACGTGGAGGCTAAACAGAGAGAGAACAACTAAAAATAGAGAGAAAATAGGTCCAAGCTTCATGATAGCTAGCTTTATATATGTATGCGCTGCTCTGGGGCTATGCCTATACTTCCTCTAGCTTTGATGGTGAAACGGCCGGTGGGTGAGTGTTGCAAGCAAATGAGATAGCGATTATATAGTACACATAAGGTTTTTCAATATAGAAAAGAATTAAATCTATTTATAAGTGTTGATATAGAGGCGATTCTGCAATCTCTTATTTAACTTGGTTCCCTGATTTGTGATAGATCTTGGATCTTTCATGCATATGACATGATTGTCCTTTGTAAAGATATAATAAGTATTGATTTTTCCTATTCGAAATAAATGATAGAACTTGTGTGCATTTTAGGGAACACTATACAGGACTTACGTACATCTATTGCATACTTTGCTTATAACAACCCACATAAAGATATTGTACCTTATCATCTTTTGTTATATATATATATATATAGGATTTTAAAAGTTGTGATAATTCATTTAATGAACAAATTCACACACATGTTTAAGAACTGTTATAGTAAGAATCAGACCGGATCAGTTGGTTCAACCAAGAACCAGTGTTAAGTCAAGTCCGCATGAAGTTTATGAACATCCGATTCAAAAACAGGTGGAATTGGGTCTACACCGGCCATTGTGAACCAATCCCATTATTATTTTTTTAAAACATTTTTTAGTTTTTATATTATAATATTACATAAGCAATATTAAGATTTCTATAATTATTAAAAATTATAAATTTACTTAACAAATAATATATAATAATAAATTATTAGTTGACTATTTTGAACTCAAAATGTGATTATGGATTAATATTAACTTATTTAGATTTAAATATTGATTTATAAAACTTATTAATAATTTACTTGTGGTAGATAATAAATTGATAATTTAGTATTATTTAGCTTAAAGTTTTAATTAAGTCATAAAATTTATTTAAACTTACGTTAGTTGTTCAAAATATATTATTTTAATTACTACCGAATCAATCCCAATTAGATTATGATTGAACCATTAAACCTTGAATCAAGATTTTGTCTGATTTAATATTTAGTTCAGTTCTGACAATATTGTAAAAAACTAGAAAAAAGAAATCCATTCACTAATTCGTTCAATGAATAACTTTGAAAATATAGTTAACTAAATAGTGGGTGCATGTTCATTGATTATCCATTAATAAATAATGGAACGAATATATCTTTTTATACATTTAATAAACGAGTAGATAAATGCATCTCTCTATGTACAATGAACAAAGGCACATGAAGATCACTAAAAAAAATCAAGTTGTCACAGATATTTTTTGTAAGAAAAACCTCTAAAATCAGTAAGAAAAGATTTTCATATTAAATATTCAAGAGAAAAAATACAAACTTTCTTACCATTCTTCTGCATTTTTTGTAAGAATTGAATGCCTGGAAAGGGGAGGCAAAGAATTGTTTCAAGGTACGTACATATCTGGGTACTATAATTGTTAATAAAACCAATTTGTGATATTTTAATTTACCCCCTTAATCGAAATAAAAAATCGCTTTCATATCTATACATTTATTTTCATGATAATTATACATCTCCTTAGCCTTAAAATTCTAATTTTGAATCCGATAACTTTATTTAGAATTGATTAAATAATGATATCAAATTTAATATTTATATTTATTGCCCTATATGCTAATTTTATTCCACAAAGATTATCTCTTTTACTCACCATTTGAGTGGGGAAAAAATATCGGGAGAGAAAAATTAGGGGGAAATAAGGGGAAATTATCTAGATTCTCCCTTATTTTCCTCTTAATTAATTTTCTCTTTCCCTATTTTTCTCTCATTTTAAACAAAGTTTATTCTCATCTGTATTATATAGTGAGATAAAAGCTTTTATCTCAGTAACAACTTTGACCTGGCCTGCCTCATATAAATGACCGTATTTTTTTTTATGAAGTATGGTTGAGCATTGTGTTTTATAAGCTTGAAAACATTTTCAAGTTTTAATAGTACTAATTAAGGAATTTCTTGATATATTATTAATCCAGAAATTCATTAAGGCTTCAATATATTCTAATAGAATATCACTAGCTATCAACCCTTTAACAACAAAGTGAGGGGACGAATTTTTTCAAAGCCTTTCTAAGTTAGGCTTTATGATTTTTACATGACAATACACAACTCCTTCTGTAGATTTGAATATCTTTAGAGGTAAAATGTAAGCCCATTTATATATATGAGTTAGGTCGATCCAAACATCATCTTGGTTTGTTACTTAGCCTAACATACAAGCCAGGTTATAATTGTGAACCCAGAATTAGCTCAGTCTAGTTTGGCATGTTTGTTCAAACCAGTGCAAGTTCAAGCCTGAGAAAAATTTGAATATTATTTTAGAATATTTTTGGATTACTAAGACAAGCAATATGGTGTCAAAATTAACAACATGCAAAGCTTTCTATAATAAAATCAAGAAAGAGAAATGAAAAATTATGTTTTCTCAAGAAAAATATTAATTAAAAGTTAAGATTAATTAAAATAAATAAAGATGTTTTAGTAAGATAGTCTTAAATATTACATATTAATGTCAATAAGAATACAAAAAATCTAAAATAAAAATATCAAATATAGTAAGTTGAGTTAGATCAAGATGGTAATGGTTGAAAAACTTTGCTTTTGATTCTGACCCATCTTGGCTAGGCCTGAGTTTTTTCCCCTTAAAAAAAGGTTGAAGTGTTTTTTTTTTCCACAACTTATACTCGAATTGTCCAGACTGGACTAGGTTCACCAAGTTAACTAGGTTAATATTCAGCCCTAATAATCGACAAGATATAAACAATTAAAATTAGAACAATTTCAGTCTAATTACAGTGAATGACATGTTACTAGTTAATGATATGTTTATTAGGGATCAATTCCATGAACACCAAAATTACGTTTAAACTTTTTATAATCTACAATTCCGGTTCAAACCCGCAATCTATTTCTTTCTCATTCTAAATGTCGAATGTTAAAGTAATACCAAATATTATTTTTCCAATTGCCTATCCCATGTTTGCTTGAATTAAAAACGCAGCAAGCGATTAAATCTCAAAATCGTAGGAAGTACATTACTATCAGTAATTCAGTAATTTATCCTTTGCATACCAATCGATCTGGGAAACTTAAAAATGGGAAGTGTAATATTAACATCTTAGCATAGGCCAAAAGGCAAAGAAAGTTGGTCGAATGATATCACTACTTTATAGGAATTTAAATCTCATTATTAATATAAAAATTTTATTAGTGGGTAATCTGTAAGTAACTCTATTTTAACATTATGAGTCCTAAGACTTGTCCTGATTCTAGTAAATCCCAGAATCGATCATCCATATCATCTGAACTTCAATCTACTAAAAAAAACTGAGCATGTATAGGCCAAAGTAACATTTGCTTCATTTGGAGGTAGAGAGATAATGGACTATACATATATATATATATATATATGATTATTTATTGACAAACAATATTCTTTGCAAGTGCAGTACCTAGGCTTTGCGCTTGCTCGATACTAAGCTAGGAATGTTATCGCATAGTCATAGCCTCCATGCTTCTTCCACACGTCCCTTTCAACATCATCTCCTTTGGACAAAACTTATCTGAATACACATTCAATGAAATTTAAAAAAGAAAAATAAATCATAATTAATTAATCACTTAACAGTATAATATATATATATATATATTTAAAAAAGCTAAGAATAACTTTCCTATATATCACAAACTCATTACACTACATCAAAAAAGGATTTCCTTGGTAATTAAAATTGGTGTTCCTTTGCGGTTCACAACCGCAAAGGAATTGAACGTTGAGACAAATTCCTTTGGAAAGGAAAAGTTTATTTTTCTTTGCGATTTTTTTGCTACAACCGCAAAGAAAAGTCATTCTTTAAAAAAAAAAAAGAAATCTAACTATTTTTTATCAATCATTCCTATTTGGCCACCAAGAAATCACACTAAAAATGATAGAAAATTGTAGTAGACTTCTAATTTCATCAACACAAAACTATTTGGATCAATTATAAAACAAATTTAAAAATCACATAAGGGGAATGCTCGACAGTGAAAACAAGAATGAAATCACTAGGCACCCAAGCACCGAACCAGAAATAGAAACAATAAATTGAAATCAATTACAACAAATTGAAATCATCCAAGCATCAAACCAAAAACAACAAGGAACACAAATCTCGGTACCCTCTATTCTTGATGCAGTTGTTTTGTTAGAATCGAATGAGGGGAGTGCTTGACAACGAAAACTAATACTCAATGTGGAAGCCATCATTGTAATGCATGAGAAGCCTGAAATCCTTTCTTGAATCTCTTGAGCAAATTAAAAGGAGCTTCGGTATGACAGGTTTTCTCAGTTTGGGGATGAAAAGGGAAATCCTCAAGAGACTCAAGACTTTTTGGAAAAAGAGAGATCATTTTCTATGCATTTTCTTTTTCTAGATTTGTGCATTTTCTGGAAAAGAAGAAAAAGATGAAGCGAGAGAAGAGAGATGAGGATAGCCATGATTTCATGGGATCAGTTGATGAAGTGGCAGAAGTCGTGATTTAGAGTAGAGTGAAGAGATAGGATTGACTTGGAAAGAGAAGATTGAAGGAATGGAAGATAGAGTACCATTGATTTTTTTTAATTAATGTTGGAAAATAGTGATCCGTCAAGTGTTTTTCTTATAAAATAAAATACTAAAGTTTTCCTTTGCAGTTATTTTAAGAACTACAAAGAAAAAGCTCAACTTTCCTACGTGTTTCTTGTAACAACTGCAAAGAAAATGTTGCCCACATCTCAGCCCCACTTTTTTTAGCATTTATCATTATAACTACAAGGGAATATGCGTCAAGAATAGCTATTTTTGGTGTAGTATTAGAGAGATAGGCAAAGTTAATGGCACCCAAAGCTTGAGCGTGGAGGCTAAAGGGAGAGAATAGCTAAAAGTAAAAATAGAGAGAGAATAGATCCAAGTTTCATCGTTTATAAATGTTGATATGGACCCCAGGAGGAATCACTCTCGGGAACCAGAAAATATAGATGATAGCAACGCAGAAGTTTGACTCAAAAAATAATCGAATTAGAATTTAAAGAGAACCTGTCTCTAGGCACTCTAACTATGCAAGTCGCCACACTTTGATAAGTCTAAGGCACTTTAAGGAGAACGTAAAGAACTAGTAATACTTCACTAATTAGAAAAATAAATTAGATTAATCTAATATGTATTATGTATACAAAAGAAGCCTTTAAATAGGCCAAAAAGAAATCCTAAAGTGACTAAGAATACTTGAAGGTTCAAGTAATTCTAATAAATCAAAGAAATCCTAAAGAGATAACTTTATCTAAAGACTTAAAGATTAAAATGAAAATTCCAAAAAAGTAATAATATCATAATCCTAATACTACTTAAAGATAAAGTTTATCTAATAAAATTTAAAGTAAATTAATTTAAATACAAGATTTAATATCATGAAATACAAGTTAGAAGTCACAAAATATATTAATCTAATTTTAAATCAAATCAAATCAAATATAATTCAAAAATACCTTAAGTAGGACACCCTTATCATGCAACTTTTATTAAGGTAATGTACCTACTTAAATAATCTCTTTTGTATTAAGTTTTTAGAATTAGGTTTTTCTCTCCATTTGGGTTTCAAAAAATGTCACTTTCTCCTTTAAACTCTTTAAGAACATCACTTTATTTGCATTACCTAATTCAGCATGCATTTGGACCTAAACAAGTAAGATTATAGTTTTGTTTGACTTTTTTATGAATGTACTAATAGCTTGGACCTTTAATAAGATGAAATATACTTCAGAAAGCACTTCTAATCTCCCAAACACTCCTCTTGTTAACAAGCTTCATAAAATTAAGTCATTGATTTAAGTTAAATCATGCAATATATTGAAAAAGCATTTTAGGTTCATATCATATATGCTAGTTGCTCTCCAGGGCGACATGTGTTCAAGTTTGATGGTGAAACTTGTGGTTGAGTGTTGTAGCCAAATGAGATGGCGTTTATATATTTATATACACATCTATAAGAGTTGATATATGTGAACATCGTATTTTGTCCGGGTAATTTAAAAAATATATATATATATATATAAATATAATGATAATAAACAATAGTAAAAAAAATAATATAATAATAAATAAATAAATAAATAATTGGAAACATAGACAAAAAAAAAGGAAGAAGAAAGAAAAAAAAAAGAAAAATTAAAATAAAAAAAACAACAAAATAAAGAAAAATGAAAAAGAAAAACAAAATAAAGAAAAATAAATTTTTTTTTACTTTGGGCTGAAACAATTTCAGCCCAAAGTGGACCTGAGCCCATGTGAGGGCTCAGGCCCAAAAATTACCTGAGCCCTTTAGGGCTCAGGTATCACGCGTAGAAAGGGGACCGCGAGCTGGAAAGAAAAGGGGGAGGGGAGCAGAGAGAGGGAAGGGAGAAAAGGAGAAGAGAGGAGGCTGAGGGGGTGAGGGCGGCGAGAAGGAAAGAAAAAAAAGAGACCAGAGAATAGAGAGGAGAGCTGTGGGAGCACGGGCAGAGGAGAGAGCCGTGAGCTCTGGGGAGCAGCCGAGACGGGGGAGCTGGAGCACGGGCTGGCCGAAGAGAAGGGGAATGGAGGCAGAGTGATGTGGTGGGGGGAAAAGAAATGGAGCCGCGTGAGGAAGACACAAAGAGGGAGCTCGGCCAAAAGGAGAAGAGAGGAGCACGGGCAGAGGGAGGAGGCCACCGAGCACGAGAAACAGGGGAGAGAAGGGCCGCGTGAGACAGAGGGAGGATGAACCACGAGGGGACCGGAGGAGAACCGCGGGCGTGAGGCTGAAACAGAGGAGAGCTGGCCGCGGGCAGAGAAGAGGGACGGAGGAGCCGAAAGGAGAGAGGGAGCGTGGCTGGGAAAAATGGAGAACAGAGGGAGCTTGAGAGAGACCGAGAACCGAGTGAGATCTGTAACAAAGGAAGTGGAGCCGCGAGTCTGAAGAAGGGAAGGTTGGCACCCGAGAACGAAGCTGAGGAGGCCGAGTGAGATAGCCTAGGGCTCAGACGAGGGAACAGAGGGGGCTTTAGGACTCGGCCACGGAGCTCCAGAAGCTGAAGCTGAAACTGAGAGAGAACAGGAGAACAGAGGAGGTTGCGAGCAATGGAATGGATCGAAATTTTGGGACTCACACAGGTAATGCGGTTCTTACACTCTCCTGGGGCTAGCCATCAAGTGTTGTAGCATGTGCTATTTGTGTTTTGGATGCGATGATGATTTGATGATCTTGTTTTCTATTTCTTTAAAGTTTGATAACCATGAGTTCGATACTGCTCCTTATTACTCTCTGAATCGTAAACCCTTTTGGTCTATTGTTGTCAATGCCCTGCTTCTGATTGTTGTGTTCGAGATGCGTTGGAATTGCTAGTTTGATTGGTTTGCTGGAAAAGCCCTATACTAGAACCGACTTATTAAGCGTGCCCATTTAGATCTGAATGTTTGATGCAGTAGTAAGGATAAGTTAGAAGTCTTTGTGAATAGAGAGAAAGGCGTTTTGGTCATTAGTTTAGGTTGTTTGTAATCTTTTAGGGTGTCGTATCTTTGTAATGATGGTTTGTTTTAGGTGCTTCATTATGTTTTTTTTTTAGCTCCAAGTCACGTTCATTACACCCTGCGTTGATGTTCTGAACCTGTCTTTACTGTCACAAGCTCTTTGATTCTGCATCATGCTTTAGAAAGAGTGATCGTGTTCCTTACATTCGATGATTGGATTATACTATGGTACATGCCTATTTGGTTTTAGGCTTCAAGTGATCATATGATCTCGTATTTCTATACCTAAGTATTGATTGGGCTGCTGTATGATTATATGCTGTTATAACCATGGGAAAGGGGTATACCTTCATGATTCTACATGCCCAACGACCAATTTAGTGTGTTGTCCTGTTTTATGCCCATAAATGAGCCATTTCCCATGTCCTTGTTAAAAGCTGGATGATGCTGCTGCACATGACGGTTCGATTTTAGTCATTTGAAATACTTATGTTTGCATGATAAAAATCGCAGTTTGATTGCTGTATGTGTGTATGGCATTTTGAGCTTTTTACATTAAACCATGACCCATGGAGAATTCTTAGTTTGGTTGATTACTGTGTGCGTATGGTTCTGTTTGGGTTTTAAAAGTGACTAGGAGATTTTCTTTAAGTGGAAAATCTTGATCTTGCTTGCCTCATGGATATGTCATAGTTTAAACCTGAACGTGCCTTGTGTCCCGCCTTATATGAAGATTATTTTTAAGGGTTATATCCATTTTGGTTGTTTTTTGTCTTTTGCATTATGAGATACCCAAGTGATCATGTTTATGTATCGGTTGTACATTTAAATTCCCTAACTTATGTAACTTGTTCTAAAGTCAAATTAATTCACAAACATATCTATGGGTGGATGAGGTTAGCGTGTAGACTAAGGCCCTTATAATGATTGTTTGCTTTGGTTGAGAGAAGTGATTGTGCATGATCACTGTGGCTTCATTTGTAATGTTAGTGGGCGGAGGGGCATCTATAATTGACATGAACTATTTCTAGATTTCATTTTAGAAATGAGTGGTTAAAGTTCATGTAATTGCATATAAGCATTTTTCCCCTTAAGTTTTTTTTTATATACCTTTTGCCACGAGTGGAACACTGTGAGCATATAAGCATTAATCAGCAAATTATGAGTGATCAAGTCACCATAAATGCCATTTGATCTTCCTTTAAAATTTTTCTTATGATATTTCCTACTTCGAGTGGTAACGCCGTGAGCATACACGTGAAAATCAGTAACTTGTGAGTGATAAAGTCACCACATATGCTGATTATTATTTCTTTAAAAATATATGTAATAATCACATTTTTTTTTTATCTTTTTTTTAGGAGTTAAAAGGATTTTTATAATAAAAATAAATAAAAAAAATAATTTGTACAAAAAATTTTAATAAATTGTCTTCTTTCGATTTTTTATGCCTTTTTGTCTCGAGTGACACCACCGTGGACATTTAGGTATTAATCGGTACATTGTGAGTGATAAAGTCGCCACACAAGCCAATTGATTTTATCATGTAAAAATAAATTTGTTTTCAAATATTTCCTTTTTAAATCAAAATAAAATGTTCAAAATGATACATAATTTTAATCATATTTTAAAAAAAAACTGAAAAAAAATAATAATAAATGAAAAGAGCAAATAATGAGAATTAATCTGTCTTTTACAAATTAAAACACACCAACCAATTCTAAAAATTGTTTTCTTTGTGGAAAGACAAGTTATTTTCTATAAACCTCTCTTTTCAAAAAAATATATAAAATAAAAAATACCAACCCAGTGACACGTTTTTTTATTTCCGAACTACGTCGACTTTGATCCCTCTCGCAGGGTACGTAGGCCCCAGACTCTCATTCTGGGTCAAGTCCACCTTTGTAAATAAATAAATATTTTCTTATTCATTTGATTTTTTTTTTCATAAATATTTACCAATTTTTCAAGTCCACTTTTGTATTTCTCAATTCCACTTTTGTAAATAAATAATATTTTTCTTATTTCACTTTTCCAAATCTTCATATTTTCATTTTATTCTTTATTTTTATTTTTACATTTCTTTTTTTTATATATTTATTTTTGCATGTGAGTGATAAAAGGGCAATCAAAATAAATTTGTAAAAAGCCATAAAAATTGCATGATCAACCTAAGGTCACCGTTCTTAGGAACGGGTGTTGTGGGGGTGCCTAACACCTTCCCCACTCACAATCGTACTCCCGAACCCAACTTTGATTCGCAGACCAGTCCTTGTCCCTTTTTGTTTTTGTTTTCCGGTTTTCCAAAATTTCCCTTAAAATTTTGGTGGCGACTCCCTCCGAAATCGGCCTCCCGCCGTGCGGGCCGATTTCTCCCTTTTTTCTATTTCCCGCGCCATCCGCGTCGCATTTTCGGGTGTGACAATATACCAGTCATTATGCTATATCTCATTTGATGTGGCTCCATAATTTGCAATTATTCTACACATCTATCATATGGCATATGACATGATTTTTTTTGGGGTAAATATACATCACATATTAATGTTAGTAAAAATAAAACTCAGCCAAATGAAAATGATTAAGAGACTCTACTTGTGACCCTTAAAAATATTTTGACTTGTTCTTTTATGGACCGTTGGTGCTTTTCTTGAAAGGAAAATATCCCATGTTTTTTTCCCCTGATTTGCACTCAATCATTTCTTAATAAATGATAATAAATATTAGCCGTTTCCTTAAGAATAGTCATGCAATTGCTTTGGCTTTAGCGTGGGCAATCTGATTTTTTTTTAACAAGTATGTTTTTATCTATAATATAATTAAATTAAATTAAAAATGAATTTGGTATCCCATGCCGGTTGAACCAAGCGGTACATGGTAGTACTCTTTTTTTTTTTTAATCTTTTAATCTAACACGATTTGACTTGAATTGTTTAAGCCTAACTAAGTTTAACAAGTCAACTAGGCTTATTATGTTGAAATATTTTGAGTTTAATATGATTCATGATATGTCTATATATTAGGGATCAATACAAATTTAAATGAGTAGACTTTAAAATCTACAAGTGGTGGTTCATGAACCATTACAAGTTCAAACGATTATTTCAAAATTGCGTTTAACTTGAATCATTATATGAGAAGAAAATTATACACCATAGCAAAGACTCCATTGTTAAGAAAATTACCATTTAAGGCAGAGGAAGAATAAAGAGAGAGGTTAAATGCTATCAATGTATCATCTTTAATGGCTAGAATTAATTGTGTTAAAAATTTTATATTTATTATCAATTCAAGTTGATGTGAATGTAGAAGCTTTTGTTCTTTAAATAAGTGATTGGATGCTTAATTAGAAGTTTTTGTATATGGATTATGTTTAGTTGGAAGCAGATATTTTTAGTTCACCATCAAAATTTTAAAATTTATTTAAATGTTTGAAACAAGCATATAGATTAATACAAAATAATGTAGACATTAAAAACTAATTTAGAGTATTAATTCAAAATATTTTAAAAATCAGTGTAAATAGAACTTTTGTATTCTGTGTCAAAGAAAGAATCTTTTCTATGTGTCAAGAGACTGACTATACATAAAGAATAAAAGAATGCTCCTAGTCTCCTATACAAAAATTAAGAGAATTAAACTGTACCAATGCAAGAAAAAAAACTGTATCAACGAATGAAAAAATTTAGTCTTCTCAGAAAAGCTTGCTAGCAAATTCATCCACGGCAATTCCTTCCAGGTCATAGGCAGCAGATTTGGAGGCAAGTTCTCTGAGCTGCGAAACGCTTCTTCCCAACTGCATTGCCACCTTCCTTTCGAAGAGCTCGCCGTTCTCTCTTTTCTCGTAATCTTTCTCTTCAAGTGTTGCTTCGATTGTCTCTTGGAACAGCATGAAGAATCCACCACAGTTTCTGTACATTTCAAACACCATCCCCACTTGGCCACCATGCTCAAACGCATTTATAGAACTCGCCAATGACCCTGCCATGACGGCCATAATGCCTGCCCATGACGAACCATGGCTCACCAATGCAGAACCAAAAGCTGCAATTCCAGTGAGCAGAGGGCCTGACATGGCCAAGGTTTTATTCACCTTGAGCGCCAAGTTTCCCAGCCTCTCGTAGTCCTCCATGTCTTTCCTCTTCACCACTTCTACAATCTGCCTCATCTCCATTTCTAGTTCCTCACTCCATCCATTATTCTTTTCCTTCTGGGATTTGACGACTCGTCTTTGGAACTCCTTAGTCGTAGATTTAGGCCACCAAACAGCAGGCTCGAACTTTGAAGGGAATTTTTCAAGCATAGCACCCAATAGAGGAAGTGGGTAAGCCTTGTCAAGTGCCAAAACCTTTTCCATTGCACTATTGACGTCTTCCTCAGTTGGATTTCCGAGAGTTAATGTGGTTTGGATTTCAGTCTGAAGCTGCTTGAATAACTTGGTTGCGTTTCGTTGTTCCTCGGCGAGTTGTGAGGGCTGAATTTTGTTCATGATGAGTAGCATCCCGGTGGCCGCAGAGAACAAAAGAGTGGACGATAATTTGAGTGCCAGATTTGGTGCAGAGTCGTCAATGGCAGTGGTGACGCCAACCATGGTTGTAGCAGTGAGGGTGATCATATTGATGGAGTTCAAAAGAAGGGAGTTCCAATTGTTGCGTTGGTCACCCATGTTTTTGTGCATTTCGATTCTGTCAGATACGGCCTCTAAGATTGCATATAGTTGAATGGTGGCCTTGGACTCGTTGGGATGGCGCAAATCCTCAAACATTTGTGGGGTTGCTTCATCTTTTTGTGATGGAATTATTGTGTGTATGGATCCATTGAAGTCCTGAACCAGATTTGTAGTCGTTGAGGGTAATTTTGGAAGTGAGAAAGGAACTCGTGGGAGTTTAGGAACACTGATGGCGGCATTAACTCTCCTTAAAGAAGAAGAAGAAGAAGATAGAGTTGAGAATTGTAAAGAAGACATGAGACTCAAGTAATTGGAAAGGTTGTTTGTTTTCTCTTTGGTGTGCTGTTGGAGGTTGCGATTCTGAATGAGAAATTGGAAGAAGGAGAAGGTGATATATATATAGTATATAGGAAGGGAAAAGTCAGACCACGAAAATCTTGACTCTTGACGCCTTGAAAGCGGACTTGGCCCTTGTAGCTGACATTTTCTATATCTAAGACCTTTCAACCTCCAAAATGTCAGCTTCTTTGTCCGCTTTAATCAATATAAATTAAAGTATGCTCAGGTTGAAAATTTTCAAGAAGGACTCGTTCTATTCAAATCCTGTGGTAACTCGCGTATTAAAACTATTTAAAATAACTGTGAGAAACAAGCTAGGTTCAAAACATTTTTTAAAATTTAAAGTTCTGGGTGTTTGTAATATAAATGTCCTTTGAAACAAAATGAAAACATTTAAAAAAAATCATAACTGAACTTACATTCTACAGGATTTTATTAATTTTTAGCTGAATTTTTTATCAGGTACAATTTCAGAGGGTCAAGCAAACCAATACCATGGCTCTGGTAATTAACGCACAATTTTCTGATTCGATCACCGGCTTCCTTCTGACTCTGACTGTAATTAACCAATATCCTTTTCAGTCTTGCCATTTGCTTAACAAAAACAAGGTATTAAATTCGCTTAAGCCCCCATTTCTTACCCAAAAAAAAAAAAGGCATTAAATTTCTATTAATTGTTCCAAAAATTGGAGCCAACAAAATAAAATGAGATGATTTATTAGCATATACTCCCTTTATCCCATTTTATGTGTAATTTTAAATAATTTTAAATATCTTATTTTATCTGTTATTTTAAAAAACTAATGAAGAATTATTTATATCCAACTATATCTTTAAGCATTTAATAGTATATTGATTTAAAAAATAGTAAAAAAATAATAATTAAGAACAATTTAATAAAATTACATACTCACTCTAATCCATATTATAAGATATTTTATATGAAAAGTTTCTGGTCCAAAATATAGGGTATTGTATATTTTTCTTTCCATTTTACTCCTATAGTTAATTCTTCCCTACTCCTCATTTATAACATTATAATGATAATAAAATAGAGTATTTAATAAGAAAAAAAAAGAAAATATTAGTATTTTTTGTATTGATTTTAAGTGAAAAAATAATTTTCTTAATATGCATATAATTAATACAAAATGTCTTATAATATAAATTGAAGTGAGTAATTTATTAAGTTATTTATTATCTTTCTTAATCTGTTTGTTAAAATCTTGAAAAACAAATAAAATGGGATGGAGTAAGTACACTTTTTTTTTTGTTAAGTAGTTCCATAAAGTACCAACCCCAAAATTTTTCACAAGTTATATATTTTAGATTCTCATCACTAAACTTCACCTTATATTTCGTTATATAGTAGTTCCAAATTATAAGCTTCATTTTTTCTAGAAAAACTGTGGATTTTATAGGCTAATTTGCATAGTTTCTTGAAAAATAAAAACGTTTATTTTATTTAATGAAAATTTTCTAAAATTTTTTTTAGAACATTTAAATCAATAAAAATATTTTTAAAATAAATTTTTCATTTCAAACAAAATAAATATTAAAAAAATTAATTATATTTGTATACTTATAGAAATATATCCCTTATATACTACTATGTTTTAAGGAGTATTACTGTTCACATATCCTATTTAAAAATTATAAAATATTAAAAATCCTGCCAATAATCTTAACTTCCCTTTAATTATCTCAGTTTCCTTTCATTTTTATTTTTTACATTAAATTATTATTTTTCGTTTTTCTACAAAATTTAAAATTAATTATAAATTTATTTATTTATATCTAATGTTTGTTTTTAAATTGTGCAGTGCATGGAACAAATATTTTTTTTTATAATTCTTATACGACACAAAAGGAAATGCGAATTTATGGGGAGTCCTCATTGGAAAAACAAAAACGTTTGATGACCTGGCAGAAAAACTTCATAAATGTACCGCAAGGTCCGCAACGAGCCAACGCCTACGGTTTGGACTTCTGAGAAGCGGCAAGTGACAGAGTCTATCATCTGCTTGGCATTCATCTTCAATTCCTTTGCTTCGAGAGCGTCTCTGTGCTATACGTCTCCATTACCCCCGTTGCTGATTTCTCTTCTTCCAAGCTCCCATTTTGATTCTCTGAATGTGACCCATTACTTTCTTTTGGGCCCTACAAGCTCTCTCTCATCGACCCTCATTTGCCACCATTCAATCAACCTTATCCTCGGTTACCTTAGGGTCTGAATTTTGTTGCTGCTAAAGATGATTCTACTGTTGTTCACTGTGATATTCTCGGAGACAGCGACGATAATGGTGCTTCTTTTCAAAAGCCCTTTGAGGAAGCTGGTGATAATGGGCTTGGATAGGGCCAAACGCGGTCAGGGACCTGTGATGATGAAAACCCTGGGAGGGACGGTTCTTGTGATGCTGTTGTCTAGTGTCTATAGCATTCTGAAAATTCAGAAAAGATGGAACGAGGACGGCGCTGTCAATCCCACCGATCAGGTTCTTATGGCTAAGCACCTTCTTGAAGCTACTCTTATGGGTATTTCTTCTTTGATTTTTACTGTGTCAATTTCCACAAGATCATTCTTAGAAGATGGTATTTAATATCAATGTGATGCTCCAGAGAACTTTTGCCACTTATTTTCCGGAATTATGATTTTGTTTTAATCCCATAGAACGCTCATCGTTGAAAAATTTGTATTGTATTGTATTTAGTGCCTTTGGAAGGATGGAATTGGGAAAAAGAAATCATACTTTGAGATAATGATACAAATAATTTTTGGGTTATGAACTTGATATTGACTTTCCTCAAAATGGGGTTTTGGGAGTGGACGACGTTGAGTAAAATGTGAGGCTTAATGGGTGTAATATGATTCTTTTTTAACATTATGTGCGTTTGCTTCATTATTGGTTCATTCAATGCGTTAAGTTTTAGCTGAGGTTTAATTTTCACTGTAGTTTTAATCTGCAATTCAATGGCATGTTTCGTTCGTTGATTTTTCTTTTTTAACTATTAGTGGGTAATTCTGCTAATGCTGATGAAGTTTACAATGATTTCACTTCGCTCTGCATGTAGTAGAATGGACACTCTGCCCCATGAAAGGAGGGGATGGAGGGGAAAAAACGAGGAGGAAAGTAAAAATGAGGGGTGATACGTCCAGGATATGTCTATAAACTAGGCTAAACATTCTGTTAGGCTCTGTTCTTGGGGCAATGTAATGACTTCATGGTGTCACCTCTATATTAGTTTTCCCATTTCAAGACCCTTCCACCTTCTTATTGCTCTAATTTCTTCTTCCCTTGTGTTTTGCCCAATGACCTGAATCTTTTTGTTGTGCTCATACACAAGTGCTTCTAATGATATTTGTCTGTTTTAAGGTCTTATTTTATGAACATAGATAAGTACCTTTCAGCCCACTCCATATCATAATTTTCAAGACATTGTTGCATTAGTTCATAAGGCAATAGAGATAGAAAATCTTGTTCTATTCTTCTTTTTCTTGATTCTTTAAGTATAGGGAATTACATTTCTCTAAATCAACCGTTCTCAATCATCTCTCCAATGTAGCAGTAAGGAAAAAACAACTCTTTAAACTAAGTTCAATATGAGATTTATTTGTCAATACAAATTTCTTAATTGTCATCCAAGTACTGTTGTGCTATTCTGTGGCGGTCTTATCACTGGTCATGCCTTAAAAACATGAGTGAAGGGCCAGTTCCAATCCGAATCAAATAGTGTTCCAAAATACGTAGAACGTCGCTCCAGGTGGGAATACTTCCCAATTCCTCCATTTCATCCTCTTTGTCATGCACAGAGATAGATAGACGGCATAAAATAGGTACTTGATTTACTTCTCCCAAGCATGTGTGATTCTGGATCTTTGAAAAATCCAAATTTTTAGCCTGGCTCCATTAGGTTATTTGATGGATCTGCTAACACAATGGTAAAGCTATTCAAATCTGTAAGCCTATCGGGTGGATGGTCAAGTTTAAGAGTTGAGAGGGTAAATTGCACAAAATTTTAAAGTTGAAAATGTTATATGCATTGGGGCCAAAACATTAATTTGGCATATGGTGCTGACGATCAAGTTTTAGAGTTGAGGGGGTAAGTTGCACACGAGCCTTTAAAGCTGAAAATGTTTTTCACATTTAAGCTAAAATATTAATTTGAGTTTCAGGGCCTGTTGTTTCTTAGTATTTGATTTGTTTAGAGAGTTTCTTTTTGGCAATTAGCATCATTTAGCTTTGGCCTATTATTTGCAGGTGCGGTCCTTTTGCTTGCACTTATGGTAGACAGATTACATCATTACATAAAAGAACTCCGAATACAAAGAATGAACATGGATGCTATGCACAGGGAAGCCCAAGAACTTAAAGCTCGAAAAATTGAAGAAATTAAAGCCTTGGAAAAAGAAAAAGCCAGATTGAGAGCAGAACTAAATGGGCTGAAATTTGAACTTCAGTCCAAAATTAAAAATGTAAATGTTGCAGAAGTCAGTGTAGTTGCTTTAAGGAAACAATCTGAAGGCTTCCTTCTTGAGTATGATCGCATACTCAAGGAAAACCAAAATCTGCGTAGCCAACTGCAATCCTTGGACTACCAGACATTGTCACGCTCAGATAACAAGAAGAATATGTAAAAAACATTTCAGGTGGGAATGGCTTCTCCATGTATGCTTTTCTGTAGTTCTACAGTGGCTTGCCAATTGCGTGCCATAAATACTTGTAAACATGTTCCTTGAGAGATAGGTTTTTCAAATTTTAGCCTCTTTGCTGAAGTAGAGAGAATTTGGATCAATTTTGTCCTGATAAACTGTGATTACTTTTTTTTTTCTAATTGATAAGATAAACATAGTGCTTACCTGTACTGTCTGTGCATAGATAATTTTATTGCTTCTGTTTCACCACTCCATATTTAAGCAGGAAAGTGCCTAGAAATAGTGCTTGGTAGTATACAAGTTATGTCAACATCAAACCTGGATCCGCGGAAGTAAGTATCCAGGTGAAGTAATGAGAGAGAAAGGGTGAGAACAGTAGGTCTCACCCGTGCCCATGAATCCCATAGAGTTGAGGTCCACCTCGCTCTCTCACTATCTCTCTGATCACTTTGGAGGGAAGTACTTTGAGGGATATATTTTGTACTTAATTCAGTTTGCATTTACTGGTGTCCCTTTATGTTGGGTGCTCCCCTTAGGGAGGTGCTGTCTTCATGACAGTTCATAATCAGATATAACCACCTTAATGTGTTTACCATTTGTTTAAAGGTAAGTTGAAATACTCACTTTTAAACTTTTTGTAGCTGAAGTTTGCATTAATCAAGTATCTTTTCGTATTTGGGATTATGATTATGGCACATTAAAGGAAAATAATTGAAAGGTGTTAATATCAGAGTGGTGCTGTATTCTTTACGCACTCATTTATTTTAATTTGATTCTGTGTTTGACTGAGAGGATTAAGAAGGAACAAGAATGTAAGTCAACTAAAGTTCCTGGACTAGCTCTTAACTCAGGTGCATTGGTTCACTTTCTTATGTTTTCCTTGCAATGAGAAGAAGAAAATTACACGTATTAAGTCACTCTGCAGCTCATGATGTAATCCCTTTTCTGATTTTTTCGGTCTAAGTTATTTCCTTTTCTTTTTTGCATCTTTATTTATTATTTTGTTCTTTTTATATGACTAAGATGAGGATCAAACTTGGGATTTCTTACTTCTTAAACAAAAATTATTAGTAGCAGATAATTGAAGCATTCTTATATAGCAGCCTCTCAATTTTGAGTACAGTGATCAGCATCAAGCCAATGAAAACGGACACCGAAAGGACGCATATGGCCAACGTTAATCCAGAAGCTATGCTTTCTTCTACCTCAAGAGCATATTCAGCAGAGGCTAGACGAGTGAAAGTTAAAGGGAAGGAGTAAACCCACCATGTAACAGTCAGCCTTCTCATTGATTTCTTGAAGAGAGCTGGCCTGCTAGCCTGTTTTAAGACAGAAAGATTATTAACACATTACAACACGAGGAGGAAAAAAGAAATCTTGTCAATTTAAATGTGGAATTTGAGTCAGCTAGCTGGGAACCTACCAGAGACACAAAGAGGAACAAGGACAGAAAGAATAGCATCTTTGATGGGGTGACAAAAGACCCCGAGATGGACTTCCAAGCTAGACTTGCCATGCTGGGAGCCGCAAAGAACAGAAAGCAAGCTGGCCTCAGCGCTGTGGGAAACCGATTACTACTGGTTAGATGCTGATACAATGTTACAAACAGAATCAGATAATGTGCAAATGTGAGTGAGAACACCGAGACTGCACTTTCTTTCCAACCCATCTCTGCAATAACTTGAGCAGCCACGAGCAGCCACGAAGTTTCCTATTACTGATATCTGGCTTACTGGGTTTGCTACCACCGACAGAAACTGCTTATTTGTTGTGAACCATTGTCCAAAGAGTTTCACGTCCAGCACCAATATTGGAACTGAAAGTGCCCAGCAAAGAACTTGATAGTAAGTTCTAGGAACAGTAAAGGGTGCAGATTGAAGAATGAGAAGCCAAGAAATCCAAGGATCATCCATGTAGTTCCCTCCTATGTGATGTGAGAACTCTGTCTTCACTATTTCAAAGTGAAAGGAGCACCTGAGAATGTAAAGAAAAGAAAGAGAAGCTGCAGTGAATACAGAGAGACCCCATAGCAGGAGAAAAGCAATCGAAGGTAGTACATTAAATGCATGCTAGAGAGCTTGTGAGTCCTTCTTGTGTTCAGTCAAAGTCTTCCATAATAAAGCTTGTGCACCAAGAGATATGCATATAGAGAAGTAGCCTGCATGAAGTTTACTTAAGATTGGTGACTCTGATGGCTTGCCTTTTTTATTTGGTAGTTTTGACTGTGTGCTGGTGTTCATGGCAGAAACTATCACAATCTGAACTGAAGGCTTGATCGCAAGGTCACCCATCATATGATTAAAAGGAGTGTTAATAGGAGAGGTTTTGTCTATATAAGATGACCTGTATATCTTAGTTTGTCCCCGTGGGGTATATATATACATTCAAAGTAGAGGATTGAGTGGATTTAGGTAAGAGACAAATTGATCTAGGAGGTGGCTGGGACTCTTACAAGGACACGTGAAAAGGTATCATGTTGGTTTATGCTATTGTACTAAAGAAAATTCCTTGGCATATCTGTCTGTGCCACTGTCCCCTCCCACTTAGGACTAGGATAATAAAAGATAATGCCTGTTAAGAAATCACATTTAGGACCTAGATTTCGAAGTAAATTAAAGTGAAATTGCTGCATTCTTTGAAAGGCTGGAAAAGTTATCCGATGGATCCCAAATCTGAAAATATGCTCATGTTGTACCATGTTTGAATCTCTCTATTCTTGGAGCTTATGTTAGTGACAACATTGGTGAGATTCATGATTCATCCACAGTTTTTTAGGACTAATTTCATCTGGTGTCTTGATAGTCTACTCCCCTAATCTGTCAGAAATAGGCGTTGTGACTTGTGAGTTTACCATATGTAGGTGCGAAGCTATAGAGATCCTGAGCATGTAGATAAATAACGATGGATTGGGATCATTGATGTTAGAAGCTTGTGAAGTACTTTTGAAGAGAGTGGGAAGAGGGAAAATAAATCTTTACACTTTTTCTATGCTATCTCTCGTACTTCAGAGGTACTTTTAACTTGGAATCTAAAGTCTTTGTTATTATGCTTATAGATTTCACTCTATCCACCATTTATATTCAAGACTGAGTATGGATGTCATGTCACTTCACTATTGTATAATATAAGCTTCCCTGTTTCCTGATCCATTCTCTCCCTTAAATCAATCATATTTTACCTGTACTAGAACAATCCAGAAAGGATTGTACTTGCAAGAACTTGTGGTAATTATCTCATGATATATTATCTCCTTTAAGTTTCAGAGAAAAAGAATCAAGAATCTTCATGGCTGGATGAATATTATAAATTTAGGCGCAAAGTAACTGGCCGTGACTCACTGGATAGCACGTATCTAAAGTTTATTTGATGATGTGCATCAATTCAGTGGTCATTAACAGTTTGGATGCCCTTTTGGGACACTTCCATTTTTACTTTTCTAGCTCAAGCATCAAAAGGAATATAATGTGTTTGGTATACTGATATATGATTATATATATTAAACTAAACTCATTTTTATTAGAAAAGACTAAATCAAAGTCTGAACAATGAGCTGTATAAAAAAATTAAATTACTCAGATATTATTAATATTATCATATTAAAGGGAAAAAATGGGAATGAAGGTTGAATCAAACAGTGGACAAAATGGATGGTTGAAGGGGATTGCTGCATGCCTTAGCAGGAGAGCAAAAGAAAAGGCAGTGATGTTCATGCACTGACGTATCTATTTTTATTTATTGATTCATTATATTTTCTTTGTCTTCAATCTCTTTCACATGCAGTGGCCAGAAATTGATGATGATCTCCTTTTCTGCTTTTCCTAACTCAGCACAAGTTTTCTGGTTGTGGATTCGACTTCATAAGTTAATAGACACCATATCATATGTACCTGATCTTTTCAGGTCCTCCAGAGACCACTAATTAGTTCTCTCTTAGCCTCTAATTCACATATTGCCAAAACTGACTCAGATTCGGTTGACCTACCCCTTTTTTATGTAAAACTCACTATTTAGGACCTTCCCCTCACAGGGGTATCAACAACTTTATTTTTTCACTTAAAAAAACAATTACATATGATATTCTTGAAGATTATTCCAATTATTTTTCTTTGAAAACTAATTTTTAAGGATGTAGTCCCTCACTTATGCAGTTATCTTTCTTAAAAATCAATGACTGGGAACATGATTGTAATTGTGTACATTCCAAAAGTTCAAGTAAAGTAAGCTAATTAGGTTGCAAAAACATTAATTTGATACTTCAATTTGTCTTTTGCTTTTTTTTTTTCTGGTGACATTCAAATTTTATCAACATATGCAGAAAACAAAACTGGTGTGATAAGGGCAATACAATTTACCATAAACAATGCCTAATTGGGATAATGAAGTAAAATAGAAGAGAAATATAATAGTGGTTTGGATTATATTGAAATTATAATCATGACAATGCCTTTTTGATTAAGAGATGCTTCCTTATCATGGATGATAAGGTACTAGGCGATTGCTGCTTAGCCCAAAATAAGAAAGGTAACCAACCCAGTCAGCTATCTCTAGCTATTGTTTGTATAATATAAATATAAATCACATAATAAAAAATACATATAACTTTTATTTGAATCTCATTGTAATTAAAGATATTTCTTTAGTAAAAAATAATTTAAAATTAGATCTAAGTGTAGAACAACTTTTTTTACTTTAGGTATTTGTATAGATTTTAAAAATATTAAATTTACGTATTTTGAAAAAAAATAAAAAATAATAATTTACTTGGTAAATAATTAGAAATAATTGTGTTTTTTTTTTTTGAACTTTTCGGGTTATGAAGAAAGGGGGGAGGGACCTTTTTATTTTTGTTTTATTATTTTAAATAAGAGAGAAATCCATTGATGATCTGCAGTACCACTACTATTTTAGATATTTTTATTATCGTCCTAATCCATAGACTGGTCCCATGCTATTACTGTCTTGTCACTAAGTCTTTTCTAATCTTTTCTTGAAAAAGTAAAAAAAAACTATTTTGTCTTTAATTTTCGGGATATTGTACCACTGCCATCCAAAAATGGTAGGGTGGAACGGGGCATAGGGCAAAGGACACAATGTTTAATACTTTCTCTTATTGTATATATAAAACATTTTTAAATATGTAAAGCATTTAAAAGTAAAAGTTGATTATTAAATTTATTAAAAATTTTAATTTTTTTTACTATTTATTCATATTAGTTGTATTATCTTTCATATTTCTCATAACATTTATTTCTCATCTATTAATTATAGACTTATGGTATGAATAAAAAATAATTAATACATCAAATAATCTTATAAAATGTCATATATGTTAGGTCCGATGACTAATATAATTAATTTTGATGATGTCAAATAGTGGATCAAAAAGTCTGTATGATATATATATTTAGTATTCATTATATTATTTATATCATGCTTATCAAATTATGAGAATTGAACTAATTACTTTACTTGAAGAGAGTTATATTCAATATAAGTTGTCTAAAGAAAAAGAAGAGTAAGCATTGAAGTGAAGAAATGATTTATCAATATCATGCTCAACTTAAAGGTAAAGACAAAGAAAAATTGCTTCAAAAACTGAAAGAATATGATGACATCAAAGGAGCAAGATAATTTGAAGAAATCAAGTGAATCCAAGAAAAGATTAAACTCAAATGTTTTATTTATTTCTCTTCTCTTAAGATATATGGTGGTTGAACACTAAATTTACTTAATCTTTTTACCATCAATCTTAAATGAGTATGTATTTGATATTTTGGCAGCAAGCTCAATGTTTTTAAACTTATTTTCACACTAAAACTACCTTAATTTACTAAGCTTATCTAAATTTCTTGGTAACCACTTGGTTTTGAACTCGTCTCTCCTTCTGCTAAAGTGCTTGTACTACCAAGGTCCTTAAGTTGTCATGAAATTGTAAATTTTTACAATGTTGTTCTCACTGTTTTATAGTTTGTCATGACATCATACCTAACTTGTCATAATAAATCTTTAGAAATGGAAAAAAAACATCCCAGATTCAGCTCAATTTCCTAACAAATCCCCTAAATTGTCATGAAATTGTGGCTCTTCAGAAAGTAATCCAATCTTTCTTCAATTAGTTTTTCACGACAAGACCCTCAGTTTGTCCTACTAATGGTGTTTTTCAAAAACCTAATTTATATGGATTTAAGCTTGTCATAATAAGGAGTAACGTCCTAGGAAACTTATTCTATCAATCTTGAACTTTAGCTTCTGTGTTTCTTTGGGTTGATAACTTGTCCTAACAACTGTAATAGGTTGTCATGAAATCTTTCTTGAGCTTTGCTTTTGAGACTTGGAATAGTGCTCGATTTCCGAATAAAGGGTATACGTTGTCATGACGACCTAATTTAATGTTAAGAGATATGTCTAACAGTTAACCAGCTTGTCCTACTAATTTCTGACACGCATTAAATACAGCAAGTGAATATTAAAGTAAGCTTAGCAACATCTAATTAATGTCTCTAATGGATAGATTTCCTTGAAATATATATATACGATTGGATTTAAGATGATGGGTAACGACGTTAAGTATTCTAGGGTCAAAATGATGTTGCATTGATTCAAAACCCTACCTATCATACTTAAATAACTCTTTAAGCTACCATATTTTTATTTTACTCTTTTGTGAGAGAGTTTAACTTCGACAAACACTTCTTTTCTACTTTGGTAAATTGTTTAGAGTGGCGAAACTCTAAGAGAAGATTGTAATTACATTTTGTAGAAGTGTGAGGAGAGATTTAAGAATGTGGTATCCCTTGAGATGTAATGTGAATTCACATGTGCCTAGATCAAATTTGTGAAATATAGTGAAAAATTTCAAATAGATTATTTGGGGATTGAACATAAGACAAATAGTTGAGTCGAATCAAATTTGTTGCCTTGATTTTCTTCTCTATTTCAAACTTCATTTTCTCACTATACCTTGTTTGTCCTTATTTTTGTACTTCATATTGTTACATTGGGTTATTCTTCACAAAAACAAAAATTTTGCTACACCTAATTTACTCTCTATTGAGTGACCAACTAATCTAACATTATATTTATGACCAAATATTACTTCTAGAAAATATCATATATTTAAAACAAGAAGTATTGCATTGAGCACCAAATTTGAAATATGTTCAGTGACACTTTGGATAAGCTCATGAAATAATAATAAGTGCACCAAAACTTTCAAGGTCCTGAATGAGTTCATACAAGAAAGACAAGTCTTGCTATAGAAATCACCATAAGCCTATAACAATAATCATGGGACACTTCGATTTTCGTCGTTGACTTTTGAATGAGCAGATTTCTTATTATGTGCTTCTAAACCTTTTCAACTACCTCCAAGTCTTGCTATAGAAATCAACCCAAGCCTATAATAATAATCATGGATCTATTAAATTCACTAAACACATAAATATATCTTTTTATTATTTAGGATTTTGATTTATACTTAATGAATATATTTTTTATTTCATTTTTTTCTTATTTTTGTCCGTCTTCCTCCTAACAGCATGAGAGAGGAGGGTAGGAAAATTTTCAGCAATATGCGAATTATTTTACATTTAATACCATTTTACATATATCAATTCTGTAATAGCTAATTAAGAGGTAAGTAAGTTTAAATGTCAATTAGTTGTTTTCAATTAGACCGGGAACAAATATCTCATAATAATCCAAAACATATTGAAATTTTTGTTTGACTAGATAGTATATTTCATTGCTCCATAAGTATACTATCATGTTTCATCAGATAATTTATTTCCTCAAAAATTTTAAAATATTATGATGTTCTTGAATGTATAACATATATAAAATGAATAATATCAATATATAATATAAAATATGTTAAAAGTTATACTATTTATAAGTCATAAATAATGTGATTTATTTCTCAAACTCCATATAATGCATAAATAGTCATGTCTATTAGTATAAAAAGTTAAAATTTGATTTTTGTCGGCTCTAGATTGAGGCTAGATTAATTTTATGTTTTTAATATTTTTGAAGTGCTTGAACCAAATGAGATCTAATTTATTGTGTCAACAATCCAACCGAACAATTCATTTTGATTTTTATAACCATATGTATACATTGTTCATCTAAACTCAAATCCATCAAAATATTATTAACGAATTAATCTCATATAATTTAAATCAAAAATTATTTCTGGTCACAAAACAATAAAAAATTGTAAGCTAAATGTGATAGAATCTCTCGTGAACCGAAAAGAAAGATAAAGTGCAATTCTAGAAAGAGAGCCTAGTTTTCCAAAGTAATCATCACACACACACACACACCAGTTCAAAAATTTGATCTACTTAGCTATTATGTTAGTCACATGTGAAACCATTATAACCCATAATAATGCCGCTATAGAGAGAGAGAGAGAAAGAAGCAAATCATGAAAAAATATTTCATTCTTATAATATTCAATTTTCCCTTTGTGAACAATAATCCTTACACATGACCAACCATAACCTAACAATAATCCTCTGTTACAACAACTGTTGTTGCTGCTGCAGCAACAAAACTCACAACTCACATCACTTACACACAATCCAATGCTGATTTTTATTGTTTCGGTTTTGGGTTCATAACAAAGCACCAAACTTTTCTCGTTCCTATTGGAAACATCGTCAACTTCGTTAGTCACATTGCTCCTTACTGTGGTCCACTCTTCCTCATCGCATTCCCAATTGGGCTTAGTACAGTTAAACGACGTCCTAGCCTCTGCACACAACCTGCGAATCCTGTCCCCAGCTGAATCACAGGAGCAATTACGGGTCGGATCCTCAGCTGTCTCCGACGAGTCCCAAATGGATCGATCCATTATACTCGTCGGAGAATCCGAATTGGAGCGGCCGAATTCCGTCATTTTGATGGTCGAAGCTGATTCTTCGAGAAACCCGTGTCTCAGAAGTTCACCCGCCGTCCACCTCTCATTCGGGTCTCTTTTCAAACACTTGCTCACGAAGTCCCTCCCTAGCTCCGACATGAACCCTGGAATCTCCGGCACGTCACCGGAGAACCCGATCCGGTAAACCGCGCTCACTGGATCGGATACGTCGGGCCACGGAGCCTGTCCAGTGATCATCTCCAACACAGTACACCCTAGAGACCACACGTCGGCTGGGAACCCCTGTTGCTCCCCACGCGCCACCTCTGGAGCCATGAACATCGGTGTGCCGGCAACAACTCCGTCGCAATCCGCTGCCTCAGCCATCCTCCGAGCACAACCCAAGTCTGCAATTTTAGCCCCTTCCTCCGTGACCAAAACATTCTTACCTTTAATATCACAATGCACTATGCCACTAGAATGAAGATGGTGCAGGCCGAGCAGGATTTGGCGAGTACAAGTTCTAACGGTGACCTCATCTAGGCCGTTTCGCTGGCGAGTCGCGTCACCAAGCGTACCATAAGGTGCATATTCCATGAACAAATTGTACCATAGCACATCATTCTCTAACGTAACGTCATAACCTTCGTATGCTACTATATGAGGACAGTTCAATGTGGAGAGAATTTTCTCTTCCCTTTGAAGCAACTCGGATCGGTTCAACTCGGCGGACTTTACCGCGAACACGTGATCGGACCGGTGATCATGGGCAATTGACACGATGGCGGTGGCACCTCGGCCGATGGTGGGGCCCCTAGACCAGTCCATAGAGTGCTCTAATAAGCTCAAGTTGAGAGCTCTCTCCAAGGTTTGGACTACTAAAATGGGAAATGGGAAGGTTTGTTTATTATGAACTACCTTTCTGCATTACCCATATTTATATATGCAGAGGTTAAAAAGTTTGGGTTTGGTATGGTTGGTTTGAAGCAAAGGGGTGTAGTAGAAGTTGTGAGACTTAAGATTCTAGAGGCTTTATTTTTTTGGTGGTGTTCACATCTTCTCACACTCTTGTGCTGGGAGAGATCCACGTGTCAACAGAAGGGTGTAGGGTGAGGAACTTTGTTAGCCGGCGATGCATTGCTTAACCAGTTGGAGAAATTAATATTGACAAGGCAGACTAACACTAATTTTTTAATTTAGTCGCTCTAAGTTTAATTAATGGTCTTATATTAGTTATTTAAAGAGGACCTATTTTATAATATTACCTCCGTTTATTTTCATATGCTATCATTTAAGGTTTTACACGTAAATTTAAAAATATAATTTATATATTAAAATTTATTTTAAATCTTAATATATTTTTCAATAAATAGATAGATAAGAAATAACAGTTAATATTATTATTGATTTTTAAAAGGATATATATAAGGGTATAATTGAAAAAAATAATAATTAATGTTATCTTAAAATTTGAAATTTGAAAGTGATAGATAAATAAAAATAAAATTTTTCTTCAAAAACAACAATTGAAAAGAAATAAAGAGAGTATGTCATGATATACTAGTACTATTCTAGTATTAAAAAGTTTAAAACGAGAACCGCATTAACAAGTACTCTTTCAAAAATTAAATACGAATTATTTATTGCTTAGACATAATACTAAATTAAAATAAATTATCCTCAAAAAAGTAAAACTACTATATCAATTGAGTACTCCTTTAAAAATTAAATTGATGAATTATTTAACGTTGTTTAATGCGTTCAATTTTTTTTAAGTTGACTTGGGTTTTAAAATTAAACTTGGGTCAAATAGGAGATGGTGCACATGGAGGCATGTGTTGCATGGCGTGGGTTGGCCACCAGGGGATGGTTCATGAGTATGAAGGAACGAAGAATATGCAATGCACCACAGGATTTAATGGCATATTCCGCACACACACACACACACAGATATATATATATATATATATATATGCTTATATATGTGTCTGTGAGTATGTGCAAGAAAGGGAAAATTCTATGGATTTGGATTTCATGACTTGCATATTCAATGTGAACGGGGTTGGTTGACTTGAAGTATCAAAGTGCAGGCATAGAGTTGTTTGGCTTAGAAGAATGGTGTTTACTTGTAATTCTTGACTTAATTAGATTCTGATGGGAAAAAGAGAATGTTGTTAAACGAATTAAGGAAAGCAATGAAAAGAGATGAATGAACTTGAATTGATAGATATATTAAAAAGAGGGAGGATTCAATTCACTATAAAAGAATCATGAGGGAATTAGGTAATATTGGAGGGTAAACTGTGTAGTGTTTGACTTTTGACTGCCTAACTATCTGATCAAGTTGGTTAAAATGCATTGTACGAACACAAAAACATGTCAATTTGTGACTACAAGGTAAGTTCAAAGATCGATGTGCATATATTTATCCACTCTCGAAAGATCTATGGAATGGAATGGAATGGACTAAAGATTTTTTGAATGGTATGACGGTATGAGGAAGATGTTAAAGAAAGCGAAGCAGGCAGGTGGGATTGTAATGGTAAAGAAGTGCATGACAGTTGGAAGAGGCAAAGCCGGCCAATTAACCTGTTTCACACAATGTGTCGCATTAATTGCCCAACAATACCAACCATACTGTGTGCTGTCACTTTGGGTCACTAGTTAAATATACATTGAATTTGTGTTCAATTTTAAAACCAAAATTTACACAATAAATTTCAAAACTTGAGAAGATATGTAAATTCATGTATTCATGAAGAACAAGAAAAGATGAAAAGAAACTAAGAGTGGCAAGAAATACGGCCTTGACATGATAATTTTCATCTTACTCCCACAATGAGGAAGATGAAATTTTAGTCTTTTGACCTTTAATACAAGCAAAATTGGTTCAATTAATAAGAAAATTAAACAAATTTAATTAGAGATCTCAAATTTAAATTTTATAAATGTCAGTTATATTAAATACTTGGTAGTTAAATTTACTACTTGAAAATGTCCTATTAGACGTTATTTGTCCATTTAAAGTGAGATAAGTTTAAGAAATTGATACGTGCTCAAAATAAAAAAAAAAGAAAAAAATCTTATTATTATTATTATTATTATTATTATTATTATTATTATGAATAAAACATGAATATTTGGTCATGTATGCTTGCGTGGAGCTAGCTGGAAGGTGGACGTTGAAAAGGGCATCCAAAGAATTAAGAGTCGCTTTCAAAAGACGGATGATTAGATTTAGAGTGTACCATAACGTGCCGCCCACCATTTCAAAGTGGCTTACGAATGTGAATTTCCTTGGGGAAAAGGGAATTCAGTACTTTGAATAAAAAGTATTTTTAAATCAGTACTTTGAGTTGGAATTCTAGATTATCTCAGTTAGAAATGTAATTTATGAAACCTGAGAATTTTCAAATAAAATCTTTTAAGAAAATATTTTTACTTTTGAGTTTTCATTTTTCCTTTTTCCACTTCTTTCCCTCTCTTCCTGGGTAAGCAAAGCAATGCATTCCATTCATGAACAAGTAGGAATAGGAGTAGGAGTACTGGAGTTATATGCTAAGGAAGGCGTGCTGTACCATGCAAGCAAAAGCCGAATCTACTTTTTTAGTGCCCTTCAAAAGTAATTCATATAATATAATTCTCTTCTAAAACTCAACTTTACTTTCCCTCTCCATGACTTATCCACCAAGTTTAGTTACTATTCTTGAACTTTTCAGCGCCATCCCATGTCCCAACTATGCATTTGGAAGGAATTAACACCCCACGGGTTGTGTTTGGATGATATCAAAGAAATTTAAATGATTGAGGATTTTTTTATTATTATTTTAAAAGGGTTTAATTAATTTTTCCAAATAAAAATTATTTGTTTTTTAGTTATTATAAGTTTCAACCCCCCTAATTGAAAATAGTTTATGCCCTCCATATAATTTTTATTACTATTTTTAAAAAGATTTTATACTTAACAAGTATAAGATAATTAATATTTCCCAGACAAACATTAGTTCCCAATTCCCACCATATCTTGTTTAAATGTGAACTTCTGCTGTTGTGTCATGTGGCTAATTGTTTCTTTCTTGTGAGCACTGACACACCAACATTAACTCTAATCTCTAAAACATGATATCTTGTGTTATATTGTGGCTGTTTTGTTTCCCTTTCAAATGAAACGTCATTTTTTTTCCTTTTTGTGGTCAGTCAAGAGTATCTCTTATCAACAGTAAAAACTAATCTCTCTCGAGATTAGAACAGATCAAAGGATAATTCTCCTAACTAGATTTATTTCAGACGTAAAGACAATGAATTGAATTTCCAATTAACTTGTTTAAAGAGCTAAAAGTTTTTACCACTTGCATTAACTTAAGTTAATAATGAAACATCAATTTTATTAACAAATTAAAAACTAATCTCGCTCGAGAAGTATTTCTTATACACAATAAAAACTAATCTTTATCGAGATAGGAAGAGAATAAAGGATACACAAACTTCCTAACTAGATTTGTTTCATGCACAAACATTAAAAGTTAAATGTCGATCACTTATTTAAGTTCCCACGCATTGAAACACTGACATTCAACTTGGCAAAAATTATAAGCATATACTGTAAAAATTTGACACCCGGCCCCCTCCCCTCCCAAAAAACAAAACAACCTCAACTTGGCAAAAATTACAAGCATAGTGTAAAAATTTGAGATGATGCTCCCATAGTCTTCAAAATTTTTAACCCACTAAATCTTTAACCTAAGTCCATTAAATCTATGAATGTATCTTTTATATCATGCCTTTCATTTATTTTGTTTATTTTCTTCTTATTTTTATTCTGTTTTCATTTTCTCCTCACATTCTTTATTTTCTAACTAAATTTTATCCAATGTTTCTCTCTCCCTTCAATTCCTTAGCTTTTTTCCACATTTTTCTTTGTTATGTCCCTATTGCTTTATTTTTTAATATGGAAACCAATCATTAATACACCTTTTGTATTATATTGAATGATTTTCTAAATTCTAGTAAGAAAAACAAAAATATTGTTAATGAGATAATTTTATTAAACTTAATTTAAAAGTAGGAAAATATTTAATTTTAAATTAATACTATATTAGAAAATAATTTTTTATCAAATATAAAAATTATCATGAAAGTCTTTTTGCCTCCTCTGACCCAAGGTCTTCAGTCTGCCATTGTAACATTTACGTCAACTTAAAATTGGTAATGAAACATCAATTTTATTTGTAAACAAACTAAAAACCCATCATTTGTATAGGAAAAAAGAAAGAGAGAAAAAAAGGAACTCGTCGTTTCATTTAAGTGATCAAAGTTAGAAATGTAACCATTAAAAAACATGTGAAAATAAAATAGTTATCATTAAAGACATTAGCATTGAATTGATCATATATAGCTAATTAAATAGTTTTGAGCATAATATATGGTAACAGAATGACTGTTGGTTTCATATTGAGACTGTGACACTAATTCTTTGTCAAAAAGCCCCCTGCCTCCTATATGGGGCCACTTTTTTCCAACTATTGTCTTCGTATAAAGTTGACAAGAATAGTATTGCTCATAACACGCCTCATTTGAGCACTCTAAGAGGAGGTGGCTTCCTTACCTTAGTGGATTTCTCAAAGGCAAAAGCAATCTCAATCAATTTTGGTTCACTTCCCTTCAACCCTCCAAAACAGATCCCAAAAGGCATTCCAGAATGGTCATACCCAGCAGGAACTGTGATACCAGGATACCCTCGAATTGCTAACATTGAAGAAGCATCTGGGCCTAGTATGACCAACCCATCCAATTCATTCTCCTTCATTACCTTCTCAATCCCTTCTCCTGATAGCTCAGCCAACCTCTTCATTGCATCTACCTCCTCTTCACCAAACCCACTCCTCTTCTCTGATGCAATAAACAGATCCTGCCCGTACTCTTGAGTCTTTTCCTGTTACATTTTCAAATGCTAGCTGTTCATTATCTACTGCCATATCAGGTTCTACAGATTTTTTTTTTCTTTAAAAAAAATAATGGAACTATACATATAGTTGTGTTAATTACGCCATTGATGCATACCAAATGAGGGTGATCGTTGTTGAATTGAATAATCTGTGCAAGTGACCTCACAGGAGGGGAGGAAATGAGCTACCTCAGAAATTTGTTGACGGACAACTTTAACTCCGTTAAAATAACTTCAAGTTCTCCACTTCTACCCCAATTGTGAATGATACTCATATTGGTTATTTCTAAATTGTCAACCACTGTTGCACCCCTTGCCCTTTAATATACACAAATTACACAATGTAATTATATCCATTATATATGTTAAGAGACTAAGAATTATTCTGGCTATGTAGCTTATTAATTAGCAGATAAATGAAGTAAATAGATTGTATGGTTACCTCAAGGTATTAAGATGACGTTCAAAGACAGAAATGGCAAGGGATCCATTATAGGGTGTGGAAAATGGATTTCTAACAACACCCAGTCTCTTTCCCCCGAGTCCTTCCCTGTTAAAGAATTGCTTGTAACCACCTGGAGGTATATACTTTGCTGCAGAATGGGTTGCTTCATCTCTGGGATCACACCCAACAATCACATCAAGAACATGAACTGCATCTGACACTGTTCTGCATAATTGGCCTGAAATATACACTTTCATTTCAAGTATGTGTTGAATAACCTGAAGATGTTATGATTAAGTATATATTATATACATGTATCTCTGTGGTGAAATTATCACCAAAGAGAGATTACCCGATAGAATCTTGACGAGGTGAAACTGGTATGACGCCGGCTCTGCTAGTGAGACCAACGGTGGGTTTGAAGCCAACAACGGAGTTGTGATCAGATGGGCCAAGGACGGAGCCGTCGGTTTCAGTACCCAAAGAAACAGCAACCATATTTGCAGCCACTGATATTGCTGATCCATAACTCGACCCACATGTATCTCCTGATCCCACGTAAGGATTCTGTGTGCTTCAAATTAATTTTTAAGAAAAAAATTTACATCATTTGCTTATATAGCTTCTATATATATACGTACACATATAATGGATATATATTTCATCACGTATCTGAAAAACTTGTTTGATTTGGGATTAAAAAAATAAATATATGAATCCCAGCTTAAACTATTCGAATGTCTATATTATAATATAATTATATTAATTTTTCTAATTACTATATCGATTTACTTGTTACTGATACATTCAATTTATCTTAGAGTCTCAAATAAAATTTTCACTCGACTATGCTATCATTCCATGTAAACATATTGACACTGATATTACATCTCTTTTTTCATTTCTGTTCACCTGACACGTATTTTCAAATTCAACTTGAAATGATAATTTGGATTGAAGTTGTGTTTGTAACTTGTGTGTGATTAGTCTGCTTCATTAAAGTCCAATTTATTTCAATTCAATATTTTACTTTTACCTTAAGAATTTCATAATACTTACCATGATTAAATTAGGGTTTTTTTAGCATTAAATAACAGAAAAATAAAAAAATTACCGAAATATAACATGTCAAAGAGTATTTACCAAAATATAACATACAAAATTAACCAGTAGTAACGCAACTTGAATCTGTACAAAGAAATCGTACAGCTAGCTATACGGTTTCAGATCTTACAATTTTTGTTTTTATAAAGGGTAAATTGCATGATCATCCATACGACTTATCCTTCACAATCTTCAAGAAGGCAAAATCGCATGGCCATCCATGCGACTTTACCTTTTTTTTTAAAATAATTAATTTTGTAGTTGTTAGAATATTTAAATGGGTTCTCTAATTCTATTAAATAATCAAAATTTTTTACTATACATAAATTAACTTTCTGTCCTGTCCAAATGAGTTTCGACCATTCCCAAATATGATTCTTTGTAGGAAATATTTCGTATAGGAATATGAAATTATCTTATTTACATTAAATGATTATTAAGAAGATATAAATTTAATTAAAATGCAATAAATATTAATTAATAATTAACTATATTTGTATAAGTGTTGTCCCAAATATAGTTATACAAATATAGTTCATTATTAATTAATATTTGTTGCACTTTTATTTAAATTTATATCTTTTTAATAATTATTTAATGTAAAAAAGATAATTTTAGATCATATATAAAATATTTCCTACAATAAATCATATATGGGAATAGTCGAAACTCACTTGAACAAGGTAGGAAGTTGATCGGAGTATAGTAGGAAACATTAGTCATTTAAATATGATTAAAAAACCCATTTAAATAATCCAATATTTACAAAATTAATTATTAAAAAAAAAAAGGCAAAGTCGCAATGTCATCCATGCGACTTTGCCTTCTTGGAGATTGTGAAGGGTAAGTCACATGGCCATCCATGCGACATACCTTTTTTTTTTTTTAAATAAATCTGTCAGATCTGAAATCACATATCTAGTTGTGTGACTTCTTTGTACGAACTCAAGTCACGTTGCCATTGGTCAACTTTGTGTGTTATATTTTGATAAATACTATCTGACATGTTATATTTCAGTAATTTTTTTATTTTTTTTTGTTATTTAATTCCCAAAAAACCATTAAATTAGTGTTTTGTACTTAAAATTCACAATATAATTTGCATAATCATCAATTGCTAAGTGAGCAATTCACAAAATGTTAAACGGCATTCCCATCGACATGGACCAATTACCTATGTGAAGAGAAAAGGTGCCGTACTAAATCTTATTTTTATTGGAATAAAACTCCTGATTTACAATTTTTTTATATCAAAAGAAAAAGTCCCGATTTACTGATTAAAAAAATAAATATGAAAAATTGATGAACAAACCCATCAAGATAAGAAACAGACCCGAGCAAGTCCATTAATTTCTTTTTTTCTTTTCTGAACTGAATATTTTAAATTTCATTTCAATATATATATATATATATATGAACCATCCAATCCAATAAAAATGCAGAAGGAAAAAGAGGGAAGGAAAGAGGAGACCTGAGCAAGTGCACCTCTGGCGCACCATTTAGAAGGCATAGTAGTGAGAGAGCGAGCACCGCACCACACCGTGAGAGAAGCTTTGCCCAGAATGACGGCGCCAGCTCGCCGGAGTTTCCCCACCACGTGCGCCTCACGTGCAACCTTAGATCCCAGCAAGGTGTAGGACCCAGCGGTGGTGTTGAGCTTGTCGTTGGTGGCAATGCTGTCCTTGAGCAGCACGGGTATCCCATGGAGTGCTCCCCGTGAGGACTCACCCAGCGGATCCCTCCTCTCCCGATCGGCCTCCTTCGCTTGATCTCTGGCGTCCGGATTCACTTCCAGTACGCTGCGAAGTATGGGATTGAAGCTTCTAATCCTCTCCAAGTAAAAATCAAGTAGCTGAGTTGAGGTCAGCTTGCTCCCTGCAAAGGCCTTGTGGAAGTCATCTACGGTGGCTTCGCTGATCGTGAAGTTTGAGCCCTTGATCTCGTTGACCCACCCTGTCAGAATAACTACGACTACAACAGTGAACGCCAGAGATGGTGAAGAATGCTTCGTTCTCATGGTTTTTAATTTTACTGCGATTTGAGTTTGAAGATGACGTTAAAAAATTTCTGTAGATTTTGAGGGAAAGAAGAAAGTTGAAGGATTAGTACGTCGCTTTCGGCTCTGTTTGGCATCCTGCTCAATTCTTAATTTGGGGTTAAAACAAAGTTTAATGCAGTTTTGAGATGTTTGGTTAATTTTCACTTTTCCCTTTGAAAATCATTTTTTGGTTGCCAAACGTGGTTTCCGATTAAGCACGGATGATGCTTTTTTGGTTCTATTTTTTTTATTTTTATCCATATTTATTTTAAAGGTAAGAATAAAAATATATCAATAAAAATGAGAAAAAATTTAAAAATTAAAAAAATAAAATTTTCATAAAATTTTTATTTATTGACTAAAATATATCTTCAAAATTTTAATTTCTATAAATCATGACATGTAAAAAAATATTATATCAGATATATTTTGTTCCCAATTAAATAATTATAAATTAAATTTTAGTTAAGAAAATTAAATTAATCATAAAATAGAGTTTAAATTCAATTTAGAGAAAAATTATGAGTTTTATCAAAACTAATTTTTAAATAAATTATCCAAATATAAATACTTTAGTATAAAACTAATTTTTATTATAACTATATTATAAAATTAATTCTATCCAATCTCTTTTTTCACTAAATGAAAGTTAAACAGACATTTAATGTGATCTTAAGAATTATATCAAGTTTAAGAATGGGCCAAAGCCCACTAATATGATGGACTAACTTTTTTCCTGCAGGGTGCAGGACGGAATGCTAGTGTTGGTGCGACTTGTAATTTCCAGGGCCAAAACTTGGATAATGTAATTTATCATACTCACGTGGCGGGCAATGGAATTTTTTTTTCAAAAAAAAAAAGAAAGAAAGGCATTATGTTCACTTCAAAGTTCTATAAATTATCGTATTTAAAAAAAAGTTCTATAAATTAATTACTTCAAAGTGCCTACACTCTCAATAATAATGATAATAAGTACCAAAATATATATAAATTAATATTTATCAATTTAATTTGATTTGGTTCTTAAATTAAAATTAATCTAAAACAACTTAATTAGCTTAATTAGTTTTAACATTTGCAACGGTTTTATCCTACTAAGTGGACCCACTACATGGATCATATAATGTTAATGTGCTATATCAAAAATCATATTTTTAGATAAGTCATTTATCATGAAATTTCTTCTAATAACTTCTCTAAGTATTTTTTTAATTCTCTTTCTGCACCTTCTTTCAGGGATTAAAAAATATAATCCACTCTTTTCATTGGCCCTTCTAATGGCATTTTCTATATATGTTTATATCACTTTAAATAATTTTTCACAATTTTATCTTCTCCAGTACCGCATCAACTTTTTCTCATACATAATCATTTGAAATCTTATCATTTTTTTTATGTCCACACATCTATTTTGACATTTTTATTTCTACTATTCCCATTATTTACTCTTATTATCCTTTCAATGCCCAACATGTACTACCATATACTATTGCTGTTCTCATGGCCATTGAATGAAACTTTCCTATAAATTTTAAGCATTTTACGGTCATAAATGACTCTTAAGGCCATTCTCCATTTCAACCCCTCAAATTGTATCATATGCATAGCATTTCTATTAGTTTCACATCACTTTGCAATATTGATCCTACATAATTAAACTTTCATGCTTATGATATGGTTTGATCTCTAATTTTTACCTTAAAGTTATTTTTAACTTATCTTTTGTTAAATTTATAATATATATATATATATATTCTATTTTGCTCCTACTTAGATGGAAATCCTTTGATTCCACTGTCTATTTCTGCACCTTGAGCTTTAAGTTAATTTTTTCACTTGACTCCTCAACTAATGTTATATCTCAACAAAGAGTATGCATTTAGGGATTTTCTTTTATATGTTTTCAGTCACTGCATCCAAAACCAGATTGAATAAGTAGGCGCTTAAGGATGATCTTGATGTAGACATATTCTCATAAAAAAATTTTTTTGTTTTACTTCAAGGAGTTCTAACATTTTTTATTGTCTCTTCATATATATCTTTTATAACTATAATATATGTCATATGCACACTCTTTTTTTTTCCTCCAAGGGCTTTCTACAACACTTAGTACTCAATCATAAGTCTTTTTCAAATCAATAAAGAACATATATATATATATATATATCTTTTTTCTTTACTCTAATACTTTTCTATCAATCCTTGCAAAAGATAGATAGCCTTTATTGTTGATCGTTCTAACATAAATTCAAATTGGTTATTTGAAATACATGTCTCCTTTTTTAATTTATGCCCAATTATTCTTTTCTATAATTTTATAGTATGACTCATGAGTTTTATCTTATTGTAGTTTGCACGATTCTAAACACTCCCTTGTTCTTTATAAAGGCACAAGAGTACTCCTCCACCATCATCTAACATTTTCTAAGACCTCAAAATCTCATTAAATAATTTAGTTAACCAAAGAATGCCTTTCTCCCCTAGGCACTTCGATACTTTAATAGGAATATCATCTGGATTGAATGTTTTAGCATTGTCTCTTTTTTTAAGAACTTCTTTTATCTTTCTCACCCAAATCCTATAATAAAAGGTCAAATCTTGTTCATCTTCTTTGGTTGTCAATCTTTCCATGTCACCAATCATTCCCAATTCATCATTAAAAAGCTTGTAGAAGTAGTTCTCTCATATTTTTTTAATATCTTCACCTAAAACCATAGCTTTTTCTTTTTTATCTTCAATACATCTTATTTACTCCAAATCTATTGATTTCCTTTCTATATTCTTGGCAATTTTATATATCCTTTATTCTCAATTCCTCATCCCTAGGTCTTGATAAAATTCTCAAAACCTTAATTAGTTTTAACAAATGAAATATTTTTTGAATTTTTAGTTCTCATCATTTTGAGTACTCCTAATCGAACATGGTTGATCCTCTACATATAATTGTCAATAAATTTTTTTTAAAATGACTTTTATATTTAAAATTATAAGATAATTAATATTTTCCAAGCAGTTCCCAATCTTGTTGAAATATGGACTTTTGTTGTGCGTAACGCTTGTAATTGTTCCCATCATGTGTTACCGTTAGATTAAATCCTGTACATTGCACAATCAACATGCTAATTGTGTGTGTATAACTGTATATATATTTAGTGAGAAGTTAATATGCTAGTTATAGGTATATGGAATTATTTTCTTATTTAATTAATTTTTTTAACATATATATATAGATATATTTATAAACAATATATCGGTTATATTATTGAAAATTTGCATAAAAAGTTTAATAACAATATCGATACATTTAATATTAAAAATTTTCTATACAATTAATGTCATAAAACAATGAATTGACTTGATTTAATAATTTAAAATTCAATAAATTTATATCAGTCGGTGATTCAAAACAGTCCCCTAACCTCTGCCAATGCACAACCATCAAGTTGTGCGTTTTATATTTTTCATGTACTTGTTTAATTAATTTAGCTAACTATACATATTTTATCATGGACTGCACTGAATGTAAAAACCTAAATCATCATAACATATACAATACAAGATCTCAAATAAGTAAATTAAAGAGAGCTGGCAAATGAAAACGGAGGTGGCTTCCTTACTTGAGTGGATTGCTCAAAGTCATAAGCAATCTCAATCAATTTTGGCTCACTTCCCTTTAACCCTCCAAAACAGATCCCAAAAGGCATTCCATATTGGTCATACCCAGCTGGGACGGTGATTGCAGGATGCCCTCCAATTGCTAGCATTGAAGCAGCATCTGATCCTAACGTTACCAACCCATCCAATTCATTCTCCGTCATTACCTTCTCAAACCCTTCTCTTGATAACTCATCCATCCTCTTAACTGCTTCTGTCTCCTCTTCACCAAACCCACTTGTCATCTCTGATGCAATAAACATTTCCTGCCCATAATCATTTGTCATTTCCTATATGTTCAAATACAGTTCATCAGTTACTGCCAAGTCAAACATACGTGTGATTCTTAGTGTAACATCCAGAAATTCCTAGTATTAATAGATTGTCATCAATGTCTGGACTTAGATATAATTAATCGAATTGCAGTAACTCTGGTGTTTAATCTTCGCTTTCTCTGCAAGTTTTATTGGAGGCAATAATGCTCAAGCTTGGTTTTCAATTTTCATCCTACTTGGGTAAAGCTGATAATGAAATGTATTTCTACTGTATTCTTTTTTGTTCCGGTAAATGTAATAGTCACAGATCGTGAAAATATTCATCAAACTCCTTGAGGAAATCTCCTATTCTTCGTTGATGATAGTTTGATGTTCTGAAAGGCCAATCATGGTAATAATGTGGCTATAAGAGGATTGATACAAGGTACAAGATTATATAAACTGATTATATCTAAATATTTTCAAACATTCAATGTAAAAAAAAACCCCAAGATCTCGTGATAATGATGCTTACCAGATCAGGGTGATCGATGTTGAATTGAATAGTGTCAGCCAGTGACCTGACGGGAGATGAAATGAGGTCCTTCAAATATTTGTTGATGGACAACTTGAATTCTGCTAGCATAGCTTCTAATTCACCACTTTCAGAAGGATTTTGAATGATGCTGATATTGGGTATTACTAAGTTGTCTACCACAGTTGCACCCCTTGCCCTTCAGTATATGCACAAATCACACAATGTAATATCCATAATAATAAGAAGTTAAGAATTACTCTGGCCATGAAGCTTACTAGCTTAGCAGATGAATGAGGTATAGCTGATTGTATTGTTACCTCAAGGTGTTGAGATGATGTTCAAAGACAGAAATAGCAAGGGATCCATTATAGGGTTTGGAAAATGGATTCCTAACAATTCCCAGTCTCTTTCCTTTGAGTCCATCCGTTTTGAGGAATTGCTTGTAACCACCTGGAGGTATATACTTTGCTGCAGAATGGGTTGCTTCATCTCTGGGATCAAACCCAACAATCACATCAAGCACATGAACTGCATCTAACACTGTTCTGCATATTGGCCTGTCATACACACATTCATTCCAATCAAACATCTATTCAAAGTTTCAATCCAAACCTGGCAAGGAAACAGCCATGTGCGTGTTGCATAATGTGAAGGTCTTATAATTAAAAAAAAATTGCATATATTCGTCTGAAATTATAATTGTAGTAGACAAATTTTAAAATGCACTATAACTGTGAGTTAAATTCTCATGAGAAGTGAAAAAAAGGAATTCTTTTACATATTTGTTGGAGCTATTATTAGTGACCCTTTTTTTTATGGAGAAATCAAAGAAGCTATACAAAGTTTTTACACGGTGTCAAGGTCTATTCATAAAAAAATTTGATTATATAGATTGCATCCACCACAAAAAGAAGATTGAAATTCTTGTCAACGTTTTCAGTGAATTTACATTCGATTAGGATTATCATTCTTACTAACATCACAAATTTATTCATTATTTAAGGTATCACGTCACAATTGGTAACTTATATTTGTCTAGCAAATATATATCATTTGTACTTGTGGTAATAATTGAAGAGTAAAGTATTTATAATTACAAGTTGTAATTAAGGTGAAGTACAATGGCTTTCCAGCTTTTCCTGGAAATTAATAGTGATGCTCATTTAAAGTTTTCATGACCAAGTGATCAAAAGATAAATCTTTGCAGTGTCCTCCTTTGATTTCCCACATTTCAATTTCGAAAGGCTCTGTCAGATTTTAAAGTCTATGATGCAACTTCAGTTTAATGTTTAAGATTGAAGAAGCAAGAAAGAAAAGAAAGATTACCCAATAGAATCTTGACGAGGTGAGACTGGCATCACACCAGCTCTGCTAGTGAGTCCAACGGTGGGTTTGATTCCCACAACGGAGTTGCGATCAGCCGGACAAAGAATAGAACCATGGGTTTCGGTCCCCAAAGAAACTGCCACCATGTTTGCTGCCACCGATATTGCTGATCCATAGCTTGACCCACATGTATCTCCTGATCCCACGTATGGATTCTGCACAGATATGCATCCATTTGTATATATCAATATCAATATTCGTTCAATATAAAATCTTTTACAGATACATTGTGCTTCAAGTGCTTTCTGTGTTGCTATATAAAAAACAAAGACTATTTTAAATTTCATTTTGAAAGTATTCTTGAACCAACCAATCCAATGAATGCAGAAGAAAAAGAGAGAAGGAAAGAGAAGAGACCAGAGCAAGTCCGCCTCTGGCGCACCAATTAGAAGGCATCGTAGTGAGGGAGCGAGTGCCGTACCACTCAGTGAGGGAAGCTTTGCCCAGAATGACGGCGCCAGCTCGCCGGAGTTTCTCCACCACGTGCGCCTCACGTGCAACCTTGGATCCCAGCAATGCGTAGGACCCTGCGCTGTTGTTGAGCTTGTCGTTGGTGGCAATGCCGTCCTTGAGCAGCACCGGTATTCCATGGAGTGCTCCCCGTGAGGACGCACCCACCTGAATCTGATCCCTCCGCTCCCGATCGGCCTCCTCCGCTTGATCTCTGGCGTCTGGATTCACTTCCAGTACGCTGCGAAGTATGGGATTGAAGCTCTTGATCCTCTCCAAGTAAAAGTCAATCAGTTGTGTTGAGGTGAGCCGGTTCTCCGCAAAAGCCTTATGGATGTCATCTACGGTAGCTTCGGTGATCCTGAAATCTGAGACCTTTATCGGTTTGACCCACCCTGTAAGAATGACTACTACGACTACAACAGCGAACACCAGAGATGGTGAAGACTGCATCGTTCTCATACTTTTAATTTTACCGTGATGTGATTTCAGTTTGAAGATGGAGTTGAATAATTTCTGTAGATTTTAAGTGAGGGAAAGAAGAAAGTCAAAGGCCCAAACGGATTCTGTCCGTCAAAGGCTGTTGCTACTATGTCGTTTTTATGTGGTTCAAAGAATTATATTAGAATTATATTGCGAATAGGCCGAAGCCCACAACAGCGATTGTCAAATTAAAACCTTCTTTCCACTTATGTATGTTTGCTTGAAAGGAGGGAAAGAGAGGAAAGGGATTTTAATGAAAAGAAAAGAAGGGGAAGCCAAAAAAGAAATTTTAATTTTATCTCATTTGGATTATGAGGAGAAAGGAGAGAAAATAATTATAATTTGACTATTATACTCTTAATTTATTTTAGTTAATATAAGGACAAGACTGATCAGTATATTGTGTGACCGAGTAATGAAAAAATGAAAGGCATTTTGATCATTTTAGACACAATAACATATTTTTTCCTCAAATTACCTCAATTTGGGGGGAAAATATATAAGAGGAGGAGAGGAAAAATTTTAATAACATTTTCCCTTCCTTCCATTCCCCTTTCCTCCCATTTTCCTCCAACCAAACAAACTATAAAAGTTGATTTGACACCTGGATGGATACTAGCTTTTTCTTTCTTTTTCTTTTTCCTTAAAAAAAAAAAAGGTAAATACTTCACACTTGGATGCAAGGTATAAAAAACATTAGGATTTAGCTTTTACTCCCAATATCTTTAGAAAAATTAGTTCTTATTGATGACGAGGGATATTTTTGGTCTGAAAAAACATATGGTTTGCAATGGCTTTCTTTTTATTTTTTAATAAAAGAAAGGCTTTATGTTCAAAATTCCATAAATGGATTATTTCAAAGTGTCTACACTCTCAATAATAATAATAATAATAATAATAATAATAATTATTATTATTATTAAATGATACCAAATAATTATATATAAAATAATATTTATTGATTCAATTTGATTCGAATTTAATTTAAAACTAATCTTTTTTTTTTGGCCTGGAGTTAAAACTAATCTAAAACAACTCAGTTAAAAAAATAAAAAATTATTTTTAGGTTTTGATCAGTTTGAATACTCCTAATTGAACACAGTTGATGCTCTTCATATAATTCTGAACATTTTTCTTAAAAAACGATAATATAGTTAAAATTATAAGATAATTAATATTTTCCAAGCTGTTCCGATCATATCTTGTTCAAACGTAAAATTTTGTTGTGGGTAACGGATGCAATTGTTCCCATCATATGGGTGTCATCAAATTCAAATCCCGTACATTACACAGTTTACATGCTAGTTATTATATAGTTATCTGAAATTACTGTCTTGTTTAATTGAAATTTTTATCTAAAATAGATTTATTTATAAAATAATATATCGGTTATGTTATTAATAATTATTACAAAAATTAACAACAATGTTTATATATATACTCTTAAAATTTTTATATCGATATTTTTTTTATATTCATTTGACTGGGTAAGATTTGATATTAGCTTAATTTTTATATCGATATTGGCTTATGAATTGACTTCACTTGATAAATTTAAAATTTAATCAATTCTGAAAACAAGCAGTTCCTAACCTCACTACCAATGCAGAGTCCCGTTTCATTGGCTTTCCATCTCTCATGGACTGGAGGCACACACCAATGTTTTAAAAATCAGACCGAACATTAAATCGGAAATATCACCGGGTCACGGTTTTTATGGTTCAATCAGTTGGACCGGCGGTCAAACCGGTGACATAATAATTATGTGAAAAATCATATTATATGTAATAAAAAAGATATATAATAAATAAAATCATATCTTCAACTATATAACAACGTCAATTGATTAAAATTATATAAAAGTTTGACATATAAATGAATCATAATGTATAAACTTATATATTACATTAAATTTGTCAAATATTTCATAAGTTTATAATATATTATATTAATTTATACTCTTTCAATTCCATACTATAAAATAATTAGTAGAATCTTTTTATTTCACATTATAAGGTAATATGAACTTATTTGTCATTTTTCATTTTTCATTAATTTAATGTCTAAAATGGATTTTTTTAAGTAATGAAAATGAAGAATATTACTAATGTTTAATAGGGATAAATTTTTTTTTAATATCTAAAAATGTAGATTATGTTTAAATAATAAAAATAAGGAGTATTAATATATTTAATAGGAATAAAAAAGGTTTTTTTTAAAAAAATATTTTTAATATTGTAAAATAATAATATTTAATTAATTTATAAAATAAAAAAATCATAATTAAAAAACCGGCCGGTTCTTATGGAACCGTTCCGGTTTCCGGCTCAAAGCCGGTTTCCGGCTCAATTGCCGGTTTGATCCGATTCAATCCGGTTCAACCACGAAAACGGTTCAAACCTTCAAATCGAGCCGATGTAGTCTCCAGGTAGCGGTTCGACCGGTCCGACCGTCCGGTCCGGTCCGGGTTTCAAAACACTGGCACACACTAAAGAGGCCCTAAGGGGAGAGACACGAGACGCCAAACATTGAGGGTAACTCTGAAAACAAAAAATTTAGCTAAATATGAATTATATTATTTATTACTTGTGAATGATATAATTTATTATAGATTTAATATTTTATACTGATTGATCAGATTACTTCTTTTTTTTTCCCCCTTACAATTTTCACGAAAACTAAATCAACAGAATATATAGAAGAGGGATTCTAAAGTGGTCAAACTAAACCGGTAAATTTAAGAGAGGCAAAATGGCAAATAAAGAGGGAGGAGACTTCCTTACCAGAGTGGACTGCTCAAAGTCATAAGCAATCTCAATCAATTTTGGTTCAGTTCCCTTTAAACATCCAAAACAGATCCCAAAGGGCATTCCAAAGTGGTCACACCCAGCTGGGACGGTGATTGCAGGATACCCTCCAATTGCTAGCATTGAAGCAGCATCTGATCCTAACGTTACCAACCCATCCAATTCATTTTCCCTCATCACCTTCTCAAAACCTTCTTCTGATAACTCATCCAACCTCTTCACTGCCTCTTTCTTCTCTTCCCCAAACCCACTTGTCATCTCTGCTGCAATAAACAGTTCCTGCCCGTACTCATTGGTTTTTTCCTACAACAAGTTCAAACACATTACTGTTAAGTCAAACATACGTGTGATTCTTTTATAAGAAGATTGCTGTGGCCAAAAAATGAATAAAAGGTAAATAAATGTATGTTATGAACTAAGTATGATGCTTACCAAATCAGGGTGATCGATGTTGAATTGAATAATGTCAGCTAGTGACCTAACGGGAGAAGAAATGAGCTCCTTCAGATATTTGTTGAATAACAACTTCAATTCTGCTAATATAGCTATTGATTCACCTCTTTCAGAACCATTTTGAACGATGCTGACATTGGGTATTTCTAAATTATCTACCACTGTTGCACCCCGTGCTCTTCAATATATGCACAAATCACACAATGTAATATTCATAATAGTAATAATAATATGCCCAAAAAGCATGGTGATATGTCCATTTTATACATATAAAATATTCACATTCAAGCTCTAAATTATATTTAAATATATTTATATTGGTATATTTTAGCATGATTTGACATATTTTTGTATTTCATGATGTTATATGCTCAGTTGGAAGCATTCGGAGTAAAAACGTTAAAATTATTCATGCTGAAAAGTTATGACACCCTTCGGTATTTTAATTATAACTCTCACATATGAACTCCGATTGAGGTGATTTAAAATGCGTTGAAAATCTAAGACATAGAGCTACAACTTTCATGTTTCAAGTTTTCTCAAATTCTAACGTTATCATGGTGAAAATTGAACTCAAAGTATCAACACGAGCTGATGACGTTATGAAAGTATTGTCTGTACAACAGCGACCACCTAGCGCCGGGTCAAATCCGTATGGCGCCGGGTCAACTCGGATTTTGACGTTTTTCAGCAATTTAGAAGCACTCGGCGCCGTATCAATTAATTTTATGGTTACCCGGCGCCGGGTCATCCAATAGGGGTCCGTAAAAATACGTTTTTGACATGTTTTCATGATATTTTGAGCTTTTATGGGCTTATAAAATTTTTCTATATAAAGATACACGATAAAAACATAACGGGAGATTCAGAAACACACTTAGAAGTTAGAGAACACTATTCTAAACACATCTGGGAGCAACTAGGAGCATCATATAGAGAGAAAGCAAGGAGATTTGGGGAGTATTTAAGCAAGATTATATTTTTTTTATAAACTCTTCCTTTTTGTTATTCTTATCATGATTTAAGATTTTAATTTTGATTAGATTTGTATTTCCATGAGTAGCTAAATTTCCCAGTTGGGGGTAGGGATGTAGCCTGACTGGGATGAATTGAATTTGTTTCTTTAGTTAAGACTCTTTGATTTGTTTTTCAAGTTATAATTAATTTGTCTTTTTATTATATTTATCTCTTTTGTTCGTTCATGTGGATTTTATACTTGATCACCATATAATCTAATTAATAAGTAAACTTGATGGACCGAGAGGTGAAGAGTGAACCTAGATTTAGAGAGATAAACATGAATAACTAATCTAGAGATAGAATTAGGAATTCATGGTGATATATGTTGTAGTTTTCAAGGTTTAATTAGAAAATTTAGTTGTGCGAGAGCGAATTAAATCCTAATTAAATTAGGACTAATTGACCGAGAGGTAATTAGGACGCTTTAGAAACAACAATCACTATAATTATATAGAGTTTAACTAAGAAATAAAATTTAATTATCTTTTAAGGTGAATCCTGATCCCTTGACGCTTCTAGAATTGAATCAAAACTCAGACTTCATTTTGTTTTCTATTTCTTTTCTTTTTAATTTGAATTATCAATTTCATTATCAATTAATTTTTGAGATTAAAAGTTTGGACTATAAATTTACTACCTCCCTTGGGTTCGAACTCTGAAATATTCTGGAGATATTTTTATTACTGCGATTAACCATGTATACTTGCAAGATTCCGATCACATGATTCCGATCACATGGCAGATGAATGAAGTAGATTGTTACCTCAAGGTGTTGAGATGATGTTCAAAGACAGAAATAGCAAGGGATCCATTATAGGGGCGGGAAAATGGATTCCTCACTATTCCGAGTATCTTTCAAGAGTCCATCCTTTTTGAGGAATTGCTTGTAACCACCTGGAGGTATATACTTTGCTGCATAATGGGTTGCTTCATCTTTGGGATCAAACCCAACAATCACATCAAGCACATGAACTGCATCCGACACTGTTCTGCAAAGTGGCCTGTCATACACACCTTCATCCCAATCAAACATCTATCCTAAGTTTCAATTCAAACGGGGCAAGCAAGCAGCCATGTGCATGGTGCACATTGTAAAGGTCTTAGAATTAAAAAAGAAAAAAAAATTCGATTACCCAATAGAGTCTTGACGAGGAGAAAGAGGAATGACACCAGCTCGGCTAGTGAGTCCAACGGTGGGTTTGATGCCCACAACGGAGTTTCGATCAGTTGGACAGGTAATAGAACCATGGGTTTCCCCAAAGAAACAGCAACCATGTTTGCAGCCACTGATACTGCTGATCCATAACTTGATCCACATGTACACCCCCATTCTACGTAAGGATTCTGCACAAATTTAAAGACGTATGGATCAACTTAATGTGTTTTGCGTGTAGTTATATACATTCTTGAACGCAGAAGACAAATTAAGATAAAAGGAAGAAGGAGAAGAGACCACGGCAAATCCATCTCTGGCGCACCAATTGGGAGGAGAACGAATGTACCACTCTGTGAGAGAAGCTTTGCCCAGTATGATGGCGCCGGCTCGCCGGAGTTTCTCCACCACGTGCGCATCACGTGGAACCTTCGATCCCAGCTACGCGTAGGACCCAGCGGTGGTGATGAGCTTGTCGTTGGTGGCAATGCTGTCCTTGAGCAGCACCGGTATCCCATGGAGTGCTCCCCGTAAGGACGCACCCACCTGAATGCGATCCCTCCGCCGCTCCCGATCGGCCTCCTCCGCTTGATCTCTGGCGTCCGGATTCACTTCCAGGACGCAGCGAAGTATGGGATTGAAGCTCCTGATCCTCTCCATGTAGAAGTCAACCAGCTGTGTGGAGGTAAGCTTGTTCTCTGCAAAAGCCTTCTGGATGTCATCCACCGTGGCGTCGGTGATGCTGAAATCTGAGGCGTTGATCTCTCTGACCCAACTTTGCAAAATTGCTATTACGGCTACAACAGTGATCACCTGACATTGCTACCGATGCCTCGTTCTCATGTTCTTGATTGTGATGCTTGTGTGATTAATTTTGAAGATAGCGTGGAGTGATCCTAACCCTTATCTTTAATATTTAATCCTTATCCTTATTATCATTGAACGGTACAGTGCTACTTTATAAAATATTAAAATGTAAGAGTGTAGAATAGTCTGATAAGTTTCTAGGGAGTCAGTGTCTTCTAAATTGTGCTTATTTGGCTAGAGCATTGACCTTTCATGCCTTTTTTTTTTAATAATAATTCTTCCTCATATTGTCAAACAGCATATTAACTTTCAATTATTTTTAAATACTTTATCTCCAAAATATTTGACTGTTCCTCGTTTTGTTTTTGTTTATTTATCTCAGGCATGGTAAGACAAAAATAATATTTATTTATCATTTAATTTAATATTTGGATTTTTTAGAAACTGGTTACCGTTCATGTCATGACATTAATGGTTAATGAAATTCTCTAACAATCATTTTAACACACTTACACACAGATTCTGATCCTCTGAATTTGCTTTCTCTGAAGTCATTGTGTTCTGATTTTCCGTTCAATCCACCTTCAATTATTATTATTATTATTATCTCCAATCTCTATCAAACCTCTGGCACTTTTCTGGCAAAAAAAAATAAAAAACATCTGGCACTTTGGAAAGACAGCTTCAGAGCATCTCATTTCGTGACCTCTCAGGTACACCAAATAGTGTTTTTTTTTTTTTGGTAAACACGTGCCACCAAATAGTTTTGATCATATGTAATAGAATGACTGGTTTCACATTGAGAATGTGAAGTGAGAAGTTTCATTTTTTATCATAAAGCCCCTTGCTTACATGGGATAGCTTTTTCCCAATGTATAATTTGACAAGAATAGTATTTACTGAAAACATCCATCATTCAAGCACCCAAGATGAGTAGCAGTAATTTTCTCTATTTACAAAACTTAAATCCAAAATCTTACTTAAAAAAAAGCGTTAAACCACTTGAACAAAGTATCATTAGTAATATTTAAAGATTTTAGTGACGTAAAAGTTTTCAAATTTATTATTATTTTATGAAATTTCTTTTATTCTGAGTTTCCTTCCATTAAAGCTCAAACAAGTCACTTGAAAGATCTTATGTCAACTCAAATTTGCCTCAAACAAGAGCATCCAATAATTGTACAAATTCTATACAACTAAAATATGGAGCCTGAATGTTACACAGAATCCATAATAAGCCATACAGTGAATAACATGATTTCTTGTAGGTTTTATACACACAAATCACACTATATATAACTTGTAAATATTAAGACCAGTACTAAACTTTATATTCCACCTCCGTATTGATATTCATTAATTTTTAGGACAAAACGATAATTTTCTCATTCTTTTTTAATATTGGCTTCCTAACCAGATTTTGAAAGAGAAAAGGTGGACACGGTTCAAAGTCTAAGGAATAAAACCAAGTTGAGTAAAATTCATATGGAGTGTCTGTCCTATTTTCAGCTAGTCCTTGCTCTTGTAGAATATGAGGAACAAGATGCCCTTTACCTCTAAGTTACAACTATCATACGGAGTGTTTGTCCTCTTTTTTCAGCCATTATCGAGGGCCAATTGATTGCCCCCATTGTTCAATGTTTATTCAAAGTAATTTATTTCTAAGAACTAATTGATTTGCTATAGAATCTTCTGTCAAAAAAGAGAATATCCCAAAATTGCTCGGATTCCAAGCCCTGCTATTAACTTCCAACAAAAATATAGTCAAGAGCCTTTCAAGTAATCCCAAGGCAAAATGGTATTTTTCATTACCGAGAATTTAATTACGTTCCTTTGTATTTGATGAAACAAAACAAACATATATAGTTCAGGTACAAACACAAACCAATAGTAAATGAAACATTAGTATTTGACATAACCCCACAAGAACATATTCTTTAAGCAGCTCTGGCAAATCCAACTCTCACTTGACCATAATCAAACACAGTGTGGTAGGGACCCATGAACACGTCCCCTAGGATCCTGCATTTTGCAGACACCAACCATCATGTGAGAATCTTATCAAATTCGTCATAGCAGAATCATGTTCATGTGTTTTCACAAGTTTTTGGAGTCGTGTTTTGAAGACCAAAAAAGAAAGAAATTGACAGAATGTACAAAGGGCATAGTCATTATGAATGTACCAGATAGGGCCTTGAGGAGGAGGAACATCCAAAGCAGTGAAGCCACTGATGCATTGAACTTCAGGACCTTCTTGATCCTTCAGAATGTACTGAACACCACAGTAAAATACTCAAGCAAGTAAGGACAGCATGGAATATGTCACCGAATAGAGTTCTGTGAATACCTCTCCTCTAAACATTTGCATATATAAATGTAAGTTAGTGTGTGTGTGTGTGTGTGAAGGGTTGAAAACATTACATCCTTTGGAGCAAGGTCAAAAGTTTTTCCACCAATAGTGAAGGAAACAGTAGGCATTGAAGGGATCTTTTCACAGTCAACAAGTGCTTGTCCCACTTTACCACAAACCTGCAATATCATCACAAGGCAGAAAACTCAATCCAAATTTGAACTCTTTCAATTTTTTAAAAAACTAAAAATGAGATATGTGTATTACACAGAGTCTAAGATGAGTTACATTATTCATAGCTAACAAATAGTCATAAATAGTGTAGTTTTTTGACTTCTAAATTTATATATATGTATACTTAATGGTGTAAATTTCAAGGGAAAATGAGTACATAACGGCACATTTTCACACATATTATGGGGATGTATCACTCAAGTAAGTAGAATTCACCTTATTGACATTGCTTAGTATCTGGTCCTGGGTCTGATTGTGCCTCAGCTGATTTTGCATCCAAACAACAGCCATCTCACAAGCAGAACAAGTGGCATCACCAGAAGATTTTCTTCCATTCTTATCCACCACACTCTCAATACCCATACTGGAAAGAAAAATATAAGCTCTTTAATAAAGCATGAATCATAGATTCATGACACAACTTCCCTCAAGCATACTATCTTTGAGCTTTACCTAACTCCGTGAGTCCCATCAAACGTGCACAATCCGATTAGGGAACATATCTTCTTTGGCTGTGCCTACAGAAGCAATTGTAAAACCACGATAAGATCTTTCTTCTTTACAGATAGGACAAAACTTTGAAAGAGTTGTAGTCTGTTAAAATAAGCTATGAATGAATCAGAATTGGAACTCACTTCAGCTAAAAGCAAGTCCAGGATTGTAGGTCCATGGTGATTAACCACAGTCTTGCATTCTTGGCGAGCAACTTTATCTTCTGAAGCTCCAATAGCTTCATTTATCACATTAATTGCATCCTACAAGAACAAAACCACTTGTTTTTGGTAATAGAAATGAGTTATTCATAAGCATTGGTCAGAGCATCTTGCAATGAAATTCATTAAAGGTATATATATGAGTTTCAGACAAGAGTAAGACATTGTGTAACATTTTCTCAAACATCAGTGCTTCATAGGGCATACTAAATTCTAAAATGAAGTGATAAGCAATTATACAAGCCATTTAATTCATACCGAGGGACCTGCGATTAAAGAAGTCCCAGAATCTGCAATTGCTGAACAGCTATGAGTGCAATATCCTGATTGACAATATGTTCAAAGTCAGAATGTCAGAATCATCAACCATAATATCATAATCCATGTATGGAAGATGTACTACTATGTCTTTAAGAGAAGGAAATATGTATTTCTATTGATTAATTTCCTATACATACCAATTGGTTTACCAGAAATAAGTACATCACCCATGTCAAACTGTTAACAAAACAAAACAAAACTGCGATCAACAAGAAGAACAAGCAACAAACTTACAAACAAATAATAATAACAAAAAAGATAAAGCTGATGAACAACCTGCCAGTAGCCTTTTCGTGTGACAGGAACATAAGTGTGCTCACCCTGGAAGTGAGCAGGATCAACCCCACCAAAAACAATTTCACCCCCGCTCTCATCTGATGTGTTTCGATTGAGCCAGAATGAAAATACTGGTTCCTTAATGAGACCCTGATTAATCATATTGTACCTGGAGCAGATAAGTGTTTCATAAGTAAGCCTTTTCATGAATCAGGCTGGACCAAGTTTCAATTCTGGCCCATTGCATTCCACTGAAAAAATATACATAATGAATCAAAATTTAAATGTTACAAAAACTTACCATAGGGGAACAGCATTTCCAACAGATATCTCTTGGAAACCAAGTCCTACTAAACCATCAAACTTGGCGGCCATAAATGTAAGGCCAGGCTCTCTAGTTGCTTCAATGAATTCCTGATTGGCACCAAAAGGTTGAATTTATCAATGCAATAATCAACGTATAATGAAAAATCCTTTTAAAGCGGAGAAAACAGAAGAGAAAAAAAGTACTGATAAAGGCATTACCTGGTTCTTTACAATTATGTCACCAACTTGGACATTGTCATAGCTGAAGAAACCAGATATGGCCCCACTACCATATTGAATTGCAGCAGAAGTCCCTACATAGTAAAGAGACAAATTCTTGCGTCAAATGACAAGAGAAAATTCCCAACATGCCCTTGTTGAAGTTTCAAAATTATTTAAGTAAAATTAACAAATGTCATGTGCCAAACCAAGTTACAACTATGACAGAAAACCAAGACAGTTAAGAGAATCAGAGTTTTTTAGGATTTGGAGACAAACCATTTTGCCTGTATGTTCTTGATTGGCTTGACCTGTACTTGGCATGGAGGTAGCATGAAATCTGCACCCAAATGCAAAACGCCATGAATAACATTATCCAAGCCAGCCACTGAACCATACACACACACACACACACACACATATAGATTTGTATAGAGAGACAGAGAGAGAGAGGTACACACAGAGACACACAGAGTCACCTAGAGAGAGAGAGACTCACGTAGGCAATACACTTATCTGATGGGACCCAGGTATTAGAGCTTCCAGTGTCAAAAAGAATGGCAAACTTCTGGGGAGGGGTACCAATGGCTATTTCACCATAGTACTGAGCGTCTAAGTAATTCTTGAGTCCTACGATTTCAGCTTCACCGCCATTTCTACTGAGGAGAGGGTACTTTCTAAAGGAAGTCCGATCCACTTTCATCTTTTTCAGCCCAATCCTACGAAGCCCATCATCGGACCCACACGACCCAACGGAAAGCCATGCAATCAAGCACAACACAAAGTACGCATTTCTGTTGCCTCCCATCTTCTTTCACCTGTCCATATGTCCCTCAACTTCAGAAACATGTATATAATAACCAAAAATAGACAAGAATTATCTTTTCTTTCACCAGAAGAATCAATCAAGTTAGCTTATCGACTTTAAAAATTGATAATATTTAGATTAGCAGAGAGAGTCTCAGCGAGAGAGAGAGAGTGCTAGTTGAATTAAAACCTGTAACATATTCACCTGGGCATGATCATGAGGAAGAGAAGCACGATGATCATGGAGGAAAAGACAAGAAAAACCAATGAGAAAGAAGTAGGAAATTTAACAAAAAGAAAATATACTGACCAAATACTTGAAAGAGAGAATCGCAGAGCAAATTGTTGAAGAAGTGAGAAAACGTCGAGAATTTAAGGAGGGAAAACCCAGAAATGTTACGTTTTCATGCACAGTATCACACCGAGTGGGACCCACTGAGGAGGTCGCTTTCCGTGTGATCTTGAAATCCCCGCCGTCCACTTCCCAGCTACTCACGAGGCACTTGTTTATAGTAAGGGTGACAAAACTCGACGTGGTGTTATCTCCAAAAAAGGGAAGCCGTTGATTCTGAAATGGACGGTGATTATGGAGAAGAGAAGGTGACGTGTCGTTTTGATAACTGAACGTTTCCATGTCTGGAAACGGTACGAGGTAGGTTTTGCTAACACGCCACTGCTTCACATTACACACTTTGCTCATGCTTGCCTTCAACACCTAATTGTGATGCTTTTGCCCGTTAGTTAATTTTTTTTAAAAATTCAGATTTAGATGATTGAATAATTTAATGCTTATTAATAATTTTGATCTTTCATTTGAATATATTTCATTTTTGCAGATATGAGAATCCATTCCGTGAGAACTCCACTTGATTCTTTGTGATTATTAATATTTTTAGTGTATTGAAAATACAATTTTAAAAGTAAAATAACTTTTATCTTTATTTTTAAAACTAAAAAATTTAAAAAACATATTAAGTAATATTAACAAAATAATCAAAGATATTAAAAATATTATTTTCTTCAGAAAATATCAAATGTAAAGTATTTTTTATTTATTCATTTCTTACGTGTATAAATATGAAAGTTGACTCTCCACGTAATGGCATAAAAAGTTTTCTTTTACCCTTTTTGATGGCCCCTTGATTCTAGTAAATAAAGAAACCATAATTGACAAAAAAGGAAAAAAAATAAGGAAAAAGAAACCATAAAGAAATATGAAATAGTATGAAAAGATTAATGGAAGAATTTGGATTCAATTTCTTTCACTACCTAAAACAATGATTATCTCATAGACGGACAAAATTTATGAGGAAAAGTTTTAAAATCCGTGAGAGACGTCTTTCTTATTGTTGGAAAAATCATTTTTCACGAAATTCTTTCATTTCCTCACCTGGTTTTTTTGGTGAGAAAATAGTTTTGATATATTTTTTTCATCAGAATTTTCTCATGAATTTTTTTCACTAGAAAATGTTTCACATGGACATTTGTGAGAAACATGTTTACAAAATTTAGAAAGAAAATAATTTTAAAACTGTGTTAAAAATTATTACAGAGTACAAAAAAATTCAAATAACAAAATAAAATTAAAACTGAATGTGCTAAAAAAATTCATTACACAATTGCAATCTTGATTTTTTATTACTCAGTTAAAAAAAATGATAAGGGGATCCGGCTTCATCCCATTTAGAGATACCACATCTGTAGATATAAACTATATTTAATCACCCAAGGAGGTGGTAATTACAATTTTTCTAAATTAATTCATAAATTTTTTGACGCAGTAATACCTGATTTTTTTTTATAGTTATATCAAAATTGAAATGCTTAGATATCATTGTAGTGACTACTAGTGTGAGAGCCAAATGAAGCAACTGAATCAAACCATGCCTCCTCAACACTAATATTAATCGCAATGAATTTAAAGTCTAGAATTTATAATTTAAATTATATAAACTAATCTAAAAATTGATATATCTCATATTAATCGCAAGCTATCTAGTTACTATCACGAGGGAGAGAGGGTGTTTGAGACATGACAAAACCACACTATAATTTAATTTGTCAAGCAAGACATGTTTATCTAAAATCCCCATTCCTTGAAGCAATATATGATTTGTAGGGTTTATGAGTGAAGTTGGGATAGAGTATCTGAGAAATGACAGAAACCATAAGCATTCTTGCATTCAAAGGCACAAATTTCAAATTCAAAACATCGATCATTTCGAATTTTGGCAATTTGATTATTTTTCATTATGGGAGGGCATGATCCAAAAAAATAAAGACAAACTGGACCCAATAATTTCCATCTAGAGGAGCCAAAAGTGTGTCTTAAACTAACAACAAAACCCATAAACACTACCCTGACAACAACAAAAGCACAGTAAAACCCACAAAACAAAAACACAAGTTCAAAGCCATATATATAATTTGTTACCAAAAATACTGTAATGAATTTGAGCACGTAGTTTAAGATTTGATTCATGACAGTGTGTATAGAAAATGTTTTATTAAGAGAAGTGAAGTCCACTTCAATAATTTTTATACCTCAAAAGAGATTAATCTTTGACTATCGGCTCTTTTATGAAAAAAAAATAAAAATAGTTATAAGTACTTGTTATAATCGGTATGATCTTCAAAACAAGACCAGCCTATCCTATTTGATGTATCTTATCTTCAAATCAGGTAGATTAAAATACATAGGGAGCATAAAAAAGTTTTAAAAAAGAAAAGGTAAGGGAAAACTAAAAAAAAAAGAGCATTTAGATGCCTTATATTTAGTTATTTTTATTATTTAATTGATGATAATGAAAGATATTGTGAAAAAGCTGCCGATAATGAAAAGGACGAGAGGGAAATAGAGTGCACTCTAAGCTGCAAACAATTTAACCCATTAAGGATGGCAAAGAGGGTATCAAGCAACATTTTTTCATTTCAATCATTATGTATAATAATAATACACTATAAGATATACATAATACTCTATCATTCACTATCACACTCTAATAAAAAAAAGTTAACAAACTAATATTTCATATCAAACTAGTTTTTTTTTATGTGGCCCCAAAAAATAGTTTTATTTTTTATAATTAAATTAGTTTTATAAATTATTGAATTTTGCTGATCTAATTTAAAAGCAAAAAGTGTTACCTTTCTATTATATTTTCGTCCAAATTTTTATTCCAAATCTAACTTGTTGATCGCTGATGTCAAACTCAAAAAACAATAATTTCAAGATATATTGTTTAATGAAAAAACTAGGCAAAAACCCAATACGAGAAATAATTTTCAAGTTAAATTTAGTCTGCATACGCTAAGCTAAGAAACTATATCCAACCAAATCTAATTTTATGGAAAAAAAATTCTATTGTATTTTCCTTTTTTTCCTTTTGTACAAAAACCGACAAGGGATGTTGCATGAGAAAATGCCTCAGATCGTATTGTATTTTCCTTGATCTTTATATTTTAGACCAGATTTATTTTATTTTTAGTATTTTGGAAGCAATAACAAAACATAAGGCTCCTAAATTGAAGTTTTTGTACTAATGTTCTTTCCGATGTCCATATGATGGGCCTGAACGAGAAAGGAAGCAGTATTGGCCCAATTCTGAAGTAAAGAACTCCTTAGTGGATAGGACATCCAAGCCCAATCCCAACACAAGTTACAGCAATAAATAGTAGCAAATTCAAAGAAAAAAAAAGCAGCAAATAAATTTTTCCCCATTATATATGAAAAAAATAGGAGAATTACATTTTGGGACCAAAAAATGAAATTAATTATAAATTAAGACCAATTGTTTAAAAAAATTGTTATAAGAGGCGAATGGTTCTATAGTGATAAAAAATGGTGATATTACCAAAATATTTCATGTCTTCACTCCCCCTCCATCCCATTGTTGTTGTTCTTTTAGGACCAATCGAGTTAAGGAGTTTCTTTTCCACATTATTGCTCCTAATCAGTATAGCTTTGTCCCAGGGTGTTTAAGTTTAGATAACATTGTTATCATGCAAAAAATCATTCATTCCATGAGAACCATGAGAGAGAATAAAGGCTTGATGGCGATTAAGAGTTATATTGAGAAAGCTTATGACACAATTAGGTGGAATTTTGTTGTTTCTCGTTTGAAGGAACTTAGTTTTCCCTCCCAGTTGATTGATGTGATTTATCATTGCATTTCTTCTCCAACAATGCAAATTTTTTTGAATGGGAACAAGACAGACACATTTAATTCATCAAGGGCATTAGACAAGAGGATCCTTTATCTCCTTATTTGTTTGTCATTTGTATGAAGAAACTTGCTCATTTTATTCAAGCTGAAATGTTAAATGGAGGGTGGAAACCAATTAAGCTATGCAAAAATGGGCCACTAATTTCACATTTGTTTTTTGAAGATGATCTCATTATCTTCATTGAAGCTAAGTGGAGGTTATTAATAAATGTATAAAGTGCGTAGATAAATAATATATATTTAATATTATATATAGAGACTGCAGAAACATTTCAGTTCAACTGGCAGCATGATGACTACAAAGGTATTGGAAGTAAGAGGTCATGACTTCGAACTTGGGTGAGACACATTTGAAGCTATTAATATGATATGGCACTACAAATGATATGCCAGTGATGTGGCGTGGGCTTTGGGGTAGGGGTGAAATAGATAATGATTATATTATATTTTTATTATTTTATTTGATTATTTTTAACAATTTTGGTAACAAATTTTGATTGAGATTAGAGATGAATTTGTTTTATTTAGAGACGGAATAAATCCGTCTCTAAATAGAGACAGATGAATTAATTTCTCTCTAATTATTTAGCGACGCCACTTTTAGAGACGACTTAAATGTTGTCTCTAAACTCGTCTCTAATATATTAGAAACGGATTTTGAGTTATTTAGTGACAGATTTTGACCATCTCTAAATACCTCTTTTTTTGTAGTTATAACCATTAAGGGCATCAGACAAAGAGACCCTTTATCTCCTTATTTGTTTGTCGTTTGTATGGAAAAACTTGCTCATTTTATTCAAGCTGAAATGTTTAATGGAGGGTGGAAACCAATTAAGCTACGCAAAAACGGGCCACTAATTTCACATTTGTTTTTTTGAGGATGATCTCATTATCTTCATTGAAGCTAGTTTGGATCAAGTGGAGGTTATTAATAAATGCATAAATTGTTTTTGCTCTGTTTCTAGCCAAAAGGTGAGTCAAGCAAAAACTAGAGTCTTCTTCTCACGAAACGTTAATCATAATAGAGCAAGTCAGATTAGTGAGGCCCTTGGTCATACGCATACTAGTGACCTTGGCAAATACTTGGGGGTGCCTTTACATCATGCAAAAATCAGTTAGGCTACTTATCAATATGTGGTGGATAGGGTTAAAGGAAGACTAGGTAGCTGGAAAGCTCATTCTTTGTCATTTGCAGGAAGTAATACTCTCATCTCCTTTGTGGTAACATTTATCCCTATCTGTCCTATGCAAACGTCCTTGATTCCCTCTAGTTGTTGTGATGAAATTGAAAAGAGTACTCGACAGTTTTTATGGGGTTCTTCAGGTGAAAGAAAGAAGATGTATTTAGTGGCATGGGAGAAGAGGCCTGGCTCAAGGGTTTAGGGTGGTATTAAGAGTACTTGGGATCATATCTCAAGGGAATTGGAAGAATTTCAGAGGCCGGATGATGAGAAGTTGATTTGATGGAAGTTAGAGAAGAATGGTATGTTCTCTACAAAGTTTGCTTATAAGTCTCTTAATGATTTTGTAGGGGAGTCGGACGGTTTATGGTCTTGAGTTTGGAAGCTAAGGGTGCCTCAATGGTGTAAGTCATTCATGTGGCTCGCATTACATGAACGACTTTTGACTAATAAACTGAAATGGCATCGTCGGCTGCATGGTACAGGCATGTGCTATTTGTGTCAAGGGAGGGATGAAGATGTGCTGCATATATTAAGGGACTGTAAAATTATGAGGATGTTATGGATGTATCGTCCGGAAATCAGCATTGCATGAGTTCTTTTCTAAGGATCTATGGGGTTGGTTTTACATGAATATGTACAATCATATTGGGCAGGTTCAGGAACGTTGGCAGGATATTTTCTCTATTATCTATTGGCTGTTGGAGAAAACGAAACTATATAACGTATCTTTGAGAATTCCACCACTTCCAATGAGAGTATTATTGCGGAGGCTAAAGCCATCACTTGTTGTATGAACCAAGCTGTTAGTAAGCTGAACGGAGCAACACTCAATGGCAGGTCACGGGAGCATGTTGTCAAATTGAACATATGGAAAATGGTTGGATTGGTGTATGTGTTATAAAAATCATCGTGTCGGGTGTGGTGGTTACATTAGTACTTTTGCCGGTTCTATAAAGGAGGGCTTTATCATGCGAATAGAGACAGGGGATCCTCTTACGGCTGAATTGTGGGCTTGTATGATGGGTTTGGATAGAGCTTAGGAGGGAGGATACATAAAAGTGATTCTCAGGAAGCTGTCTCTTTACTCCAGCAGGAGGTCCTAGATTTTCATACTGAATGGCATTTGATTATGGACATTCAAGCACTTTTACAGCAAGATTGGGACATTCGAGTGGATGTTATCCATAGAGATGCGAACCAGAAAGCTGGTTTCCTAGCAAAAAAAGCTCTTTCTTTTTTTTTTTTGATAAAAAAAAAAAGCTCTTTCTAAAATGCCAGGATTTATGCATATTTCTAAGCTATGATTTTTTTTTTAAATTTTTAGTCCATATTTCTAACCTATGATTTATGCATACCTTTATCTAATAAGCATTGGGGAAAAATATTGACGAGCAAATGAACAATATATATATATATATATATATAATAAGCATTACATTATAAACATCTTTCATTTCATAATTATTTCATTTTTATTTTTAAAATTATAAAATATTTTTTAATTTTTTAAAATTATATTTTTATTTTTTTACTCACTTTAATTTTTTTAATTCTATTGTTGTATTTTATTTATAATCAATTTTTAATATTTTTGTTATCATATTTTATCTTTCTTATTCAACATAATTAGTATATAATTGAAAATGTATTAAATTAATTATGAACTAAAGCGTGTCTTAAGCCACATAGTTTATTACCTAACAATATCGCAAGTAGGATCGATGCCAATAGCTTAATCACTAGGCAGTAGTAGTTACATAACAGTTGGTTATAGCTGGCCTGATCTTCAAAACCCTTGCCTTGTTTAATTCGTCTGATATCCAAATCAGAGAGATTAAAATTCATAAAGAGCATAAAAGAGTTTTGGAAAAAAAAAAAAGAGGAAGAAGAAGAAAAAGGAAAAGGAAAAATGAGCATTTAGATTAGATGCCTTATATTCATTTTTTTTTCATTTAATTGATCATAATGAAAGATTATATGAAAAGTTGCCCTTAATGAATGGAAAAGGAAAAGATGGAAATAGACTGCTCTCTCATCTGCAACGAGAAAAGAGCACAAAAATAATGAAAAATGCCATATATTTAGTTATTTTCTTTGTTTAATTAAAATTCATGCGGAGCATAAAAAAGTTTTAAAAAAGAAAAAGAAAAAGAAAGCAGAAGGGCATTTAGATGCCTTATATTAGTTATTTTCTTTGCTTAATTAATTGAAAATAATGAAAGATGTTGTGAAAAAGTTGCCAATAATGAAAAGGAAAAGGACGCGAGGGAAATAGAGTGCTCTCTCAACAACTACAAGCAATTTATCCCATTAAGGTTGGCAGAGAGGGTATCAAGCAACAATGATTATTCATTTAATCATTATGATAATACCGTCTCTAGGGCTAAATAATATTGTTTAAGGTTAGGTTGACTCGATTCAACCTGATCACATCTGGTCATTTTTCATGCCGGGTCGGGGTTAAGGGCGATTATTATTGACCTTGCCCGACCCAACCTATATATGTTTCTTTTTTTTTTATTATTTTATATATATTAATTGATTTTGTAGGATTTTTGTTGTTTATGTATTTAATATAATATATTTTTAATATAAATATTATGAAAATTTTTTACGATTTTAATGTTTCAAATTTTTTTAAAATTTTGAATTAATTTTTTAACTTAATATTATGTAAAAATAATATATAATGTTTAAATATTCATAAATTTTTACAAATATTATTTTTTTCTAAAATTATTTTTTAAAGAAATCTATTTTTAGATATAAATAAGTATATTTTTTTATTAAATAAAGTTTTTTTTATTTCTTAAAAAAAAACATAGTATTGGGCCGACCCGATACTTAACCTGATACTGGCCTGAGTATTATTCGGCCGAGCAACGGGTAGGGATCAAACTCGACTCGACCCATGATTACCCCTAACCGTATGATTCACTACCACACTCTAATAATAAAAAAAAATGGTTAACAAACTAATATTTCATATCAAACTATTTTTTAAAATGGATCAAAAAATAGGTTTTATTTTTTGATATTAAAATTAGATAATAAGTAATACCTTACATAAAGCATAAAGATTTTAAAAAAATTGTGGGCCAAAAAAATCTTTGTCGTTTTAGTTTTATAAATTTTTTAATTTCGCTCATCGATTTTTTTTCTGATAGGTTTCGCTCATCGATTTTAAAAGCAAAAGGCTTGTCTTCTAACTTCCTATTATATTTGCGTCCAATGTTTAATTCCAAATCTAACTTGTTGATTGTTGACGTCATATAAAAAAATAACTTGACGATTTTTTTATATGAAAAAAGAGGCAAAAGCCCAATACAGTAAAGAATTTTCAAGATAAATTTAGTCTTTATACACTAGGCTAAGAAGAAAACTATAACCAATCGAATATAATTTTATGACAAAAAAATTCTATTTTATAAATTTATTTTATTTTTAGTATTTTGGAAGCAATAGCTAAACGGCCAAACCTGAGGCTCCTAAAAAGCTTTTGTAGTAATGTTTTTTCTGACGTCCATACGATGGGCCTGAATGAGAAAGATAGCAATACATGGCCCAATTCTAAAGTAAAGAACTCTTTTGACATCGAAGCCCAACCCCAACACATGTTACAGCAATAAATTGTGGCAAATCAGAAAATTGTCGCCGTAATATATATGAAAATAAAAATGCAGAAAAATAACATTTTAGAACTAAAATATAAAATTAATTATAAATTAGAATCATATGTTGAAAACGTTATAATAACAGATGAATGCTTCTAAAGTAAGAAAAAATGATGAGAGTACAAAAGTATCTCATATCTTTGATTATAAAAAATAAAAATAAAAAATGATATCATATCTTCACTCCCCCTCCCCCTCATGGTCACTATTCTTTTAGTACCAATTGTTTAAATCCCAAGCTTCTGTATGGAGGATTGGGAGAATGAGTTACAAATGTAGCAAATTTGGAAATCCAAATTGCCAATTCCTTAAACTCTTACTAATTTAAATTTCAAGTTTTCATACTAAAAATGGGTGAGTGAGGTGGAAAGTTTGAATAAACATGTCATTTTGAAGAATCTACATTGAAAATTGGAAGAATATATTACAAATTTCAAATAAACAAGTTATAAATTCAAGAATCTAAGTTGTAAATTTTTAAAATTCTTTCACCATTAATGCATTTTAGGCATTGGCAGGTCTGCCATTGCTAATAGCAAGAGTGTTAACACTAGTGATGGTGACTATATCGATAGTGAGAGGGAGGAAATGAAGATATGAGACGTCTTTTTCCATTGACTCTAGCTCTGTCAATAGAGGGAGGGAAGGACTTAAGATTTCATTGAGATGCCTTTTATTCCCTATGGATGTCATTGATCACAATCATCTTTGTTCTATAATATTCAATTAGAATTTACTCATATTATTTCATGTGCAAGTAACGATGTTAATACGACATTTGATCTCACATGAATGATGATGTGAACTTGATAATCCATATGAATAATTCATGATTTGGTTGCCTCGTCTGGACACATTGGTTCTATTGTTGTTGTTGTAATGATGTACTGAAATATTTCATTTGCAAGTTGTGGTTGGTTCTAAATGTTGGTTTTGTTATTGATGATCCTCATGAATAATGATTTGCACTCGGTTTAGCGTCTCATTCTAATTCTAAATTTTTGCATTGAGTCGCTAAATTTCTTCTAGTAATTGTCAACTACATTCGTGAATTCATATTTCTTAATGTATGATATTACTTATAATTATAACAACAATAAATATTCATTATATTTCTCCACTTATATATCTCTGCAAGTTAAATGGGTTAACCTACCATAGGTTGCAAGTTAAATGGATGGGCCCATTTAACTAACCTTAATTAGTACACACACCTTAGCCTCAACATTTAAAATTTTAACATGTTAGATTGTCACAAAAAAGAAATTCAAATATCTTAGATTATTCTGATGTATTAAATTTCAACATTTAACTTTCTAATGTCTAAGCCAAAAAAAAATTCAAATATCTTAAATTATTATGGTATTGTAAACTTTAACAATATTTGAATTTTGTCTTATAGATGTAGTATCACCATCAATACACCAATATCTCAATTTTGAATAATTTTGTTTTGATTTTGATATTATGATGAGTTAAGCAGGTTGACCCATCTAATTTGCAGCTTGGCTCTTTTAACTCGATTTTGAGTTAAATAAACCAGTTTATTTGATTATATACCTAAAAATATTTTTAAATTAATTATAATTATAAACCAATAATTGTAAACCAGTAAAGCATTGTCTGCATTGACGAACTGGTAGAAATAATTATAATTATTAACTTGATTCAAATTACTCGAAGTTTAATGTGGTTCCCATATATCGCCTATGGAGTGGTTTGAACAAAAAATAAAAGAGGTACTATTATTATGTTTCACATTACCTTCACCGTTTAGTAATCACCATACATTTCATGATCAACGGCTTCTTCTCTTTTTTTCGGTTTTTGAAACAACATGAGGCCTTTGTCATCCTCACAAACGAGTGCTAGGGTCGATAATATCTGGAATTGATAACGGTGGAGATTTAAAGATGACATCAAAAAAGCAGCCATCTGAGTGGATCCCACTGGGTGTGACACTCATTTGCGTGAAACATTTTTGGGTTTGCCCCTTTAGGACTATTTTGGTTCACTTAACTTTATTATCCTGTTGTATCTTTTATATGTTGTTAAAAATAATTTTTTTCCATTTACATTTCATTAAGGCCATAACTTTCCCTCAAGTTTCATTTTAACCCTTTTTTTCTCAAAGTGATTATTAGTTACATGCATTTTCTTCTTCAGTATAAGCACATGAATTAACTATCAACTCAAACCCGCGACACATTGGAGGAAATGGTCGAATATCCTCAAACCAACATGGCACTTGAATGGTCACAGTTAGATACATTTTCTATTGATATGTGGCCACCAGGAGCGGACACACATAGAAGCTGGGAGGGGCTATGGCGCCCCCCGGGGGCGGCCCTCTTGTCCCATCCTTTATATATATATATTATACATCACACACACAAAATAGTATAATATGTATATATGCACAGCCTGACACACTTGGCCCTTGTCCTTCCCTTCCCCTCACAAATAGAGCTAGGAAACAGGACAGCCCACCCTAAAATGGGCTGGCCCGTGACGAGCTGTCAGAAAACGGGTTGGGGGCGGGCTAGCCCGTTTTCTGGTGGACTGGGATTTGCCCAGTCCAGGATCGCCACGGCTAACCTGCCAACCAGCCAAATATTAGATATATATATTTTCAATTTTTTTATATTTGATTAATAACCTAAATCACTAATATGAATAATAAAAAAAATAACATGATTGATTCATAATTAAATAGAAAATATTTATATATATTTTGTTATGTGCTTTAAGTGTTATTTTCCAATTAAAAATTAATATGTGGATTATTTTTTAATATATTGTAGATTTAGTCATTTATTATATATTAAAACTTTTAACTTCTTAAACTTAAAAAAATTTGAAAGGTTTATATGTTAAATTTTAATTGATGAATAGCATGAAAAATATATAAGGAAAAGTATATAAGTCTAGTCCAAATTAAATTAGTAATAGAAACCATATAAATCATCAATTTATCAAAACACATTAACACATATTAATCATTATTTATGTAAGTATTATAATCCAACAACATTAAATATGAAATATGGGGAAATTTTAACTCTAAGTATAAGACAATTCTAATTTCAAGTTTCAATATTAAATAAAATATATATAAAGAAAAAAAAGATAATTTGAAGGAAAAAAAAAAACAAACGGGCTAACCCGCGGGTTAAGCGGTCCAGGCTGGAAAAAGACCGCCTCAATATGGGCTCTATTTTTTCTAGCCCAGGACGGCCATAAAACGGGTCAAAATGGACCAACCCGCAGGTTGAAGTCTGTTTTCCCGACTCTACTCACAAATGTATTCTCACACACGTTATATATTCATTCACACACATATATAATATAATATAAATTACACACACAATTAATAAATAAATAAAATATATGTGCACACTATATATATTATTGGTATATTTAAAATGAAATAAAATATATATATTATTATTTTATTAAAATATGTTTATTATTCACTAATATTAACTTTTGATAAAAAGAATGATATTTAATACTTTTTCATTAGTTAATCTATTTTTTTATAAAAATGTTTGTATTTAGTTACCATAAAAATATATTTACATAAATATAGATTTAATTTATTATTTAATTTACATATAATATTAATTAAGAGTTTTTTAATATGTTAAACATATAATTTCTAAAGTATCTATATATTAATCTATTTTTTTATTGAAATCATGAATATACAAGTGATATGTAAATGTATTGCAAATATAAGCTTTTTATATATTTTTTATAATTTTTTTCATAAAATTAATAAATTACATTTATGGTTTCACTATATAGATATAGATATAGATATATATTTAATTTTTAAAAAAATATTATATAACTATACATAATTTATCTTTTCATGACTTTTTTAAATTATACAATTGTTCTGAAAATTTAATTATGATAAATATTAAAAATTAAATTAATAATACAAAATATATATTATTTTAAACCCCCCTAAAATCTTGATGCTGCGTCCGCCCCCGGTGGTCAGAGGAATCTTTTTTTGGTTATTAAAAAAAAGGAATCTTTTGTATACATTGTTCGATCGTTCGTTTTAGTAAGTATTAACTTTTTCGTTCAATAAAATGTCTCTCTTTACTCTTTCTTGATTAGATTTAACTTTGAGAGAACATGGATATGTGTATGCTTTTCAACTTAACAAGAGTCTCAAGTAATGGCACTTGATTTTTTTTTTAATTCAAAACAAGACAAGAAAAGTAGTAGGAAGGTACCTCCCTTTTAAGCTGCTTTTTTTTTTCCTTCTCTGGTTTAAAAAAAAAAGTGCAAATGCCATTACCTGAGTCTGAGGTAATGGCATCTGCTGAACTTTGTGAGGTAATGGCATCTGCTGAACTTTGTGTCTTTGACACATTTTTGAACTTTAACGGGTTGGATTTGAACTTGGATGTAACATAGGTTTATGATTTGAACTCAACGAGCGAGGGTCTAAAGTGTGGGCGTTAAGACTTTGACAGGTTTGGTTGAAAAAAAAGACTTTGACAGGTAAAACTGTACTCTGAACTTAGACAGGAATTAAACTATATTGCGCTGAGATTTAAAAAAAATTTCTCATATATTTATTCTACAATTTTAAAAATTTATAGTGTTCTACCTCTGTTTTTTTTATCTGTCATTTGAGATTTTAATATAAAAATTAAAAAATATAATTAATACGTTAGATTTTTTTTTTAATTTCTAATATGCTATTCAATAAATGGATATAGATAAAAAAAGAGCAATTAATATTACATTTGACTTTTAAAAAAATAAATAAGGATATAATTAAAAAATTAGTAATTTTAGAATTTCAAAATGACTAAATAAAAATGGAATTTTTTATAAAAAAGTGACAAATAAAAATTAAGTAACAGAGGGATTACTTGTTTAAAGCACAATTTTTTTCTTAAATTTTTGAACAAGAAAATGTATAGTTTCAAAAGAAATATTCATAACTTAATCATCTTTTAAAGAAAAAATAATTTATTTCACACTTGTTAAAAATAAGAATAAATATCAGCGCTTCAGCTACCTATCATCGTCAATCTGTCGACATACACCTCAATAGCAATTTTCCTTTTTCTTTTGGTAAGAAACTCGCCATTTTCAACCTTCAAACAAGCTTCATCACATGATGAATTTTAATGGCAATTTAAGGTTGGGCTACCGTGTGTGAAAGTGCACACAAAGTCAACAACATATCTTCCTTTGACCAATCAATAGCCACCACCTAAAACCCAAACCCATATCCATTACTCATTCATTTATTGGTATTAATTTATTCATTCTTCACTGAGTCAAGCTTAGTTGTTGGGAAAGTCTCTCTCACCCCACCACCCTTCATTTTACGTGTCAACGTCAAAATGGTAGTAATCGCCGTATTCCTTGACCAATCAGAAAAATGGACTATTCTTCCTAAGTAATTTAATACTCATTCCGGTGCTATATATAGTATTTTTTATCTAATACTAAATATAAGATATTTTATAATATATAAGATAATATTTATTATATATTTTTAAAAAATATCTCTATACCCTATTTAATATATCTAAAGGAAAAGAGAAAAAGATTAAATAAAGGTAATTTAAAAAAAAAATTTGAATTTTCAGAAAAATCGAGATAATTAATTAGTTTTACTAATTCTAATTTTTAATCCACGTAATTCGGTTAAAAGAGTCTTATATTAAAAAACAGAGTAAGTATTTATTTGTAAGATGTTCATAGATAACATCAAGAAAAAGAACATAAATGTTAATCAAATTTGACTGAATAACATGTAAACTTTGAGTCGTTTTTGGAGAATTAGTATCAAAAGTCGATAAAGATGAAAAGATACATTAGCGAGGTTCTATTTTTTTTTTCTCCTGTATACGTACTGAGAAAATTTCAAACCCATACAAATTCCAAAAGAAAAAATAACGAAAGAATGAAATTGTCTTTCCTTTCTCAGATCTTAACCTCGCTGTGATGAAGAAATAAAATTAAATTTGTGACAAATGAAAAAAGATCAGAAAGCTATAATTTAACTGCCCGAAAAGCTGCTGATAGTAGTACTGTTGAGGATATGGGGATTGCTGCTGCAATTGCCGTTGTTGTTTTGATGAGAACTGCTGATGATGGAGGAAATGGCGGCGGCGAGAGCGGCCGTGAAGTTGGGGTCAGCCGTGATCGCTGCGGTGGCGGTGCTGACTCGGTCAGCCAGTGAGGAATGCTGGCTTTGGCTTGGTCTATCTTGAGACAACTGAAGGCCAGAAAATCCGGACTGATTATGCAATGGCTGCATCAGCTGAAACGGTGTCGTAGAAGGCCTTTGGAATTGCATTGCGTTATTGTTGTTGATGTTATTGTGAGTGAGGTCCAATGTTACAGTAGGAAAAGGTGCTGAAGCAGAAAGAGTAGCCATGGTTGAAGAGCAAGGGTTAAGAATGGATCTGGCTAGCAAATTAGGATTCATCTTCATCAGTCCTTCCGCACTGGACATTGAACCAGACAGCAACATACTTGCTGCTGCACTCGTGGTTGAAGCCATCGCCATAGCAGCAGGTGGTAATGGGTGGTTATGGCTTCCTTCATACGTTGTTATCAATATGCTTCTGTCTTCTGCGCAACGTTGAACCTGTGAAAGTCCCCAACAAAAACAAGCATATCACACATATATTAGCTTGTCCTTCAATTTTCACATATACACGCATATTGGCACAGATTTACAATGCAACATTTTCTATGTTCCATAACACGACAAAAGGTATAATATATAATCTATAATATGATGTCTTGCGGATATTAGAAATAGATATCACTACAAAAAAATATTGATTTAGCGATAGAGTTTAGGGACAGAGTTCAATCGATCCATCTCTATTAGAGACGGAAATAAAGATGCATATCAAATTTTGGGCAAAATTATTCAACTTTTTTATTTAGAAAAATGATGAAAAGAATGTTAGGGATGGATTTATTTAGAGATGAATCTTATAAGAAATAGATGTCTCGAGAGATATTGCTTGTTGGATTGAAACACTCACTTGTTTGCGAACAGGACAACCAACGGCCATGGTGCATCTGTAATAAGCGCGAGGACATGGGTTTCCTTTTGCCATTTTTTGTCCATATTTTCGCCATTGACAGCCATCGCTGATCTGTAATATTCAATCAGATAATCAAATTAGAATATCTCAGTGCAAACAGTTCATATGGATTATTTTTCAGGTGATGATATGTCAGTAATATACCCACCATGGGAGCTTCTGATCTAGCTCGAACTGAGACACGAGCTTTTCTCATGGTGGCTTCTGTTGCAGCATATTGATCCACGGAAGTCGAAGAAGGGTTCAATTTCTGAAGCTTATAAGCTTGTTGTGATCCCGAGTCTGAACTCTCTTCCCTACCCATCTCAGTTTTACCATTATTGTTGTTCTGAGGTGAACCAGATTGAGTCCTTTCATCTGAACAAGAATTCGATACTTCATCATCAACTTGTGCTACACCACTAGCACCTCCCAGCTCAAGAAACTGCCTAGCCACCTGTCTTTTCTCCTCACCTTTTCCTACAACCTAAATCAGCACATAGAATATAATAGGACATGTTAAATACTGTTTCTCGTGATCGTAAACTGTGACTGATAAAAAAAGATTCACATGAATAATCACCTGATTGTCATGTTGTGTGGCTTGGGCACGTTGTTGTCGCTGTTGGATTAATGCAGCAAGATGCATTTGTAAGGCGGTGTAGTTATTGCTCACATGGCTCAGCATCTCTTTCAGGTTCTGGTTTTCTTTATTTATTCGTTGAAGCTCTTCTTGCAATTGTTTCAACTATTTATACGCATTAATTCATATCAATGAATGTTAGTTACAATTACAATAACAAATATTCATTATATTTATGCAATTAAATAAAATTATATACCTCGTTTCTCTTGGCTCGCTTATCTTCTGCATCCGACGAGATGCCGTGATCATCCACCATGGATTGACCACTCACGGTGTTACCAGCATGGAGTTGTAAACCAGTCTACAGCATAAAATTACCATGAATTAATTAATCGTTTATAGTTTCTTCTTTTCAATTTAATTAATGTGTTCTTAAAAATTCATGAAATATATTGTTGTCGCTCTTGGGTTTAATCAACGCGTACAAATCAATAAAGAAGCTAAAAATTTGTGAGAAAACTGAGAAATATGAATGGGGGACGGGGAGAGAGAGAGAGAGAGAGAGATTAGCTTACATTTAGGTCCAAATCAGACGTATGAGTACGAGAAATTTCCTTCTTGACTGAGATACTGGTTTGAGTTTTAACATCTGGATGATCATTTTGATGAGCTGGTGATGCTGATGGCTTGTCTCTGTTAGAGAAGAAGTCCACTTCACTGAGGACCTTTTGATTATCATCAGAGGGTTCCATTGTGCTGCCCAGGTTCACTGGAAATCCCAAACCAGGAAGCATCCTCGTTATCTGCGTTAAGCTTGGAGGGAAGAATTCACAGGCCGGAGGGGTTGTTTGGATGATGAGAAAAAGCTGAGAAAATAACGGGAATCGAACAAGAATCAAGGGTAAGACCCTATCCTTTATCCATAAAAAAGAGATGGATGATCAGAGAAAAGGAGAACGACAAGCTTGAGAGATTAACCTGCGAAAGAATCTTGTGTGTTTAGCAAATGAAGTTTTCAAAAGGAGCAATGGGGAGGGGTATAAAAAGGGTTGGGAAGAAGGCGGATCAAATGGGAAATCGCTTTTTGTGATAAATTTTTATTGCGTCAGATGGTGCGTCAGCCTTTGAAATGTCCAAACCAGATTAACCTCCTCTTCTAATTTCTCCTCATACAGATGCTCGAATGGTATCTGGGTGTTCCCATTAAAAATAATCACCGATTCATTTCCTCAGTTTTGAATATTAAAAACTTCAAAAGGGAATTTTGTTTTATATATCAAGACAAAAAAAGGTGTATACCTACAATAAAGTATATACTTTTGGTGGTAAAGAAAAAAAAACATATATTTAATATGAAATATTAGTGGGATAAGATTAATATTATTATTATTGTTGTAGTATTTAATCATTTATGGACTTTACAAGAGAAGGTAAGATAAAAAGAAGAAGAACAAGAATTACAAGAGAAAGTAGTATTATTTTGTTGACAGAAAAAAAAAAGAAAATATTATTATTTTATGCATTTTCCTAAATTGATGAATCACATATAAAGTATGTACTAATATATATGATTTTTCATTTCAATAAAGTATATTGAAAAATTAGTATATATAAAATGGAAATTTTATAACGTATGGGAGGAGAGAGCAGGCTGTTAAATAAATTTTCCAATTTTTCTTATTAATTTTTAAATATTTTAAAATAGTAGAAATAATTACACTTGAATTTTGTGTGTGAAGAGATCTCAACCATTTATTTGTTTTTGTAACAAAAAAAGATATTCGATCACTATTTTAAACTCTATCTAATTTGAATTGAGTTACAATTAGACCCTAGGGGAGCTTTCCCACGAGCATTTTCTAAATAAATCATTATTTTAGTGCATACAAATATGACTTTAATTAACATTTAGGTACTCCTTCTGTTGCTATATATAAGACATATTCTAGAAGCTTTTGATGTAGTCAAAATATAAGTCATATTGCAATATTCAAAATGGATTAAATTTTTTTCCTATTTTACCCAAAATATTTATGATAGAGAGAGAAGGATTAAAAGATATATAATTATGATAGGTTACAATTTAATAAGGATAATATTGAAAAGTTCTGATAATTTTTAAAATTTTCAAGAATTTTAACTCACTTCAACTCTTTTTTTTAATTAATATAAAATAGTTAAAAGTGATTTATATATGGGAACAGAATGAGTAAAATATTTAAAACAAAATGTCTATATATAAAATGAAAAATGTATAAGAAGTTGCTCTTTTCAAAATTTATGAACAGTGCTTCTCTTGAACTCTATAAAACTTATTTTATTCTTTCAATATTTATCCATGATTTCATTAGACTTTATATAATTTTGTTTTCATTCCTTCAATGATTTTTAATAGTTTTTATTCCTTCAACAATGTTTTGTAATTTTTAGATATTTTAATAGAATTTAAATATTAGAAAGAAGAATATAATTTTTTTTAAAAAATTTAAGTTATTATATCTCATGCGCATCACACAAGAAAACTATGACATAGTTTTAATGCAAAACTTTAATATTAACAAGATGGTGGGGTCATATATAATTAATATATGAAATATATGGCCTCCTAAACTTCTATAAAATTATATATATATATATATCTAAATAGTGAAAGAGTCAATATATTTAATATATTTTCAGGAAAAAAATATATTTAATACAATACTCCTTCCATCCCATATTATAAAATAATGAATAAAATTATTGATTATAATATAAGTTAACATGATTTTATTTATTATTTTTATGCTTCATTAATATAATATATAATATTATAAATTGTGTTAAAATTTAAAAAAATATTTAATATGACAAAATAAAAACATTCAAGTTTTTTTAAAAAATAAAAAAAATTTATTTTATTTTTAATATACGTAAAATCTTAAATATCATCTTATAATATAAAATGGAGCGACTATTAATTAAAAGATGTGATGAAACGTAGGGTTAGCCAATTAGGTTTTTGACAACCCGAAATGAAACCGACCCAATTACAATGAACGAGAGTCAGTAGAGGAAAGGGATTTGACGGCGTCATGAATGAGAGAGAAAGAATAGAAGCCACCGCCCCGAATCGTGCGGCGCGTCCCACGTGACCCAATTCAACTCTCTCTCTCTACTGTGTCTGTGCGTGAGTAGATAAAATCTCACAAGTCAACGATTTTGACGGACATTCTCTCCCCCTCGTCTCTCTCTTATCAAAGGTGACTGGATACCTGAGGAGCAAATAATAACCTTGTCTCTTCGTGGGGCCCACATCCCTTGACTGAGTTTTTCCTTTCATACCAAACCACGTTTCCCATCTTCTTGACTCCCTCCGTTCTGCCTCCTCTCTTTCTTTGTTTTTTTTTTTAATTTAATTTTAGGTAAGGTGTCCAAATTTCTTAAAAAATACTTCATCCGTTATTCAATATAAGAGATAAAAGATAAAATTATAAAGAGAGTAATAAATTTATCTAAAATATAAAATAATTTTTAAAAACATCTTCATTTAATATTAATAACTTTTACATCATGCAACTAATACAAATAGAAAAATATTATATTAATTAGAGGCATTTTTAAAAAAAATTATTAAATACACCATACAAACCCCTTTTGTCCCTTATATTTTGAAATATAGAAATTTTCTCAATTGTCCCTTATATTAAGTAACGGAAGAAGTATTTAGCTAAGTTGGGTTTCAAAGATTTATTAGAGTTAGAAAAGATATTAATACTCAAATAATACTTATAAGGATATTTACAAATTATTAATCAATCAAATTCATTTACAGATTATTAATCAATAAAATTCTTACACTGACATCAAGATTTTAAACTCACGCCCTTTTGAATATATATGAGTCATATTTGGCTTCTCCATTTGAATTTTAGATGCAGGTTGCTTCGTATGAAAATATACATTGGTGATTGATTATATTTGTTTACCAATTCGGATCGTAGAGTGCTTTCCACAAATATGTAGATCCCAATTTTGTTGAGTGTCATAGAAGAATAGCTAGCATAATGATAAAAAAGTTTTAAGGTTTGTTTAAATGTATTTTTTTATTTTAATGTTCTTAAAATAGTTTTGTAGAATTATGTTTTAGAATAAATTTTAAAAATAAGAAAATAAAAAAATTTAATTAAATAATTATTATCAAAATCATAACTAATAAGTGATAAATGAGTTATTCAAAATTTATAACTTTACTATTAATAGAGTAAATATTTTTCACATTTTCTTATATTTTTCAGAATAAAAAATATAAAACACCTTAAAAATATTTTAAGTTTTTTTATTTTTCAAAAAAATTTTATAAAAAATTGACTTATCAAATACTCCCCCCGATCCTATAAATAGGATCTTTTACCTTAATCCTGAATATAAAACTATTTACAATATAAAATGTGGTATTTATTATACATTTTCCAAAAATGTCCCTATTTAATGTATTCAAAGAGAAAAAAGAAAAAGATTAAATAAGGATAGTTTTAAAAAAATGTTGGGATTTTTAAAAAAATTGAGGTAGTTAATTAGTTTTAATTTTTTTTCTTAATTTACGTGCTTCGGTTAAAATGATCTTATATTAAGAAAAAGAGGGGGTAAGTTTTTTATTTTTTTATTTAAAAAAATTATTATAAAAGCATGAATATAAATATGCCTTTAAATTTTATTGCTTCCCGAACACCCAAAACGAAAATAATTGAGTCAATTGTCAAAGAGTATTTATGAAACGAAACGTGAGAACATGCTCTTGCCATCGGTCTAAATCTACTGGCGAAATTAATAGGGTATCCTCCCAGCTACTCCTACCGAAGCAAATACTGCTATAGAAGGCATTTATATAGCAGACCCGTTATTGCACAATTAATTCAATGTTCTACATTCTGACCCATACCAAAAAAAAAAAAAAAGAAACAAGAAGAAGAAAAAGATTTCTAAATCCATATACCATACTGAAGCAACTCATGAAGAGGTCTTATATCAACAGATCACTTTGATACACGGAATAAAATAATATTAATTGATATAAAATTCGAGTTGGGGGTAATAAAATTACTATTTGGAGAGGCGCTTCACATTCACGTGGATCGACAAGGTTTAACTCAAAAGGCTCATTATGGATTTTGAAAACTGACTAGTATTAAAAAATATTGATATAAAATTAAAATAAAAAAATAATTTGTACACATGAAAACTATTACTTAAGTCTCTAGATTAAAAAATAAACAAACAACAATAGAATAAATATTACCTATCTAATTTTGTATATAACAAAAACAAAAACAAAAAATCTAAGAAAATACCAAAAGTACAATACAAATTTAATAATTCATAATTATTTTATAATAGAATAGATGCCAGCATAATTGTCTAATGAATTATTAAAGGAGGTTCAAGCATTGTAGATAACAAAAAAAAAAAAGCTTGGAGAGCTACCATTGTTTGAACCTAACAATATTCAAATATGACCTAATTGGATACTAGATATAATTATATAAAAAATTTTAAGGGAGGTTTGGTGCCATTTTTATTTTTGATACAAATCTAACAACTTGAAGACCACCGAATTCTCTGGTAAAACTTCCCCTAGATGGCTATATATTACCCATGTAATTAATGTAGGGTACATATATAAATTCGTTCAATTCCATCATTATATCACGTTTCCCTTTGAATTTTATAACCTTATTATCCTAACTTATATATTTAAAGATTATATGAAACAATCTCCTTTTTAAATTTGTATTTGAAAGTTCAAACATTGGGACTTCATGTAACTTGCAATTATGATAGATGCAAATTTGTATTATGAGAGATGCAATTATGGAAGAATCTAGCTAAATCGAATTCCCATAATTTAGAAAAAAAAATATGGCTATCTTTTTCCCATTTCATATGATCCCAAATTCATTAGTAAACTTATAAAGCTATATATATATATATATATATATTCACACCAAATGAATCACACAACATGGTATTCACAGAGATCTTTTCCAAACTTCACACACACACACACACACACACACAACATTAGTCATTAAGCAACGTATAAAAAGCTGTTTTTTATTAGCCGGTGGTATCCAAGTCAACTTGTGTGAAAATGACTCCTTCATAATTTAAATATGCGTGAGTTGAGTTAAACAAAATGTTAAATTACAAATGTAAATATCACTTAGTAAAATACATAGTACCATAAATATTTCAAATCAGTGAAGTCAGAGTAGTGCTCTAATGTGTATAGAGAATATATAGACAAGAGTTTGTATTTTTTTTGCTTAATTCAAGAGAAATCAAAGTATTTTACTCTAATGAAAGATATGTTATATTAATCAAGTTTATGGACCAATTCTAAACATGCCATTTTGTCGCTTGTCACGCTGAAAGTTTAAAGATAAATACATTTTCATCTAACATATTGCGTAGAAAAAATCTTATATTTGCATCTCCTTTTTTAAACAAATCTTAATTTTTAATTAAGTGAAAACTATCTACCCAAAAGTAATTCTGAAATATTTTCAATTGACTTATTGTACAGGGTCAATAAATTAATTTAACGATTTGTAAGTATCAGTGATATTTATGGAATTCAATTTTTAATTATATACAATGAATTAGTTTTAAAAATTGTATATTTGGTCTTATATTCTCTATTATTTCAAAATATAAATCATATTTAATTACTTTACTCCCACCATGGAAAGTAATTAAAGTTAGTTGCATACCTTAATTTTTTTAAAAAATTACCATAACTTTTTAAAATTATTATAATTAAATTACCCCATCTTCATTATACTATCTCTTTTGATCTCTCATTACCATAAGAAAAAGTCAAGTTTCCATTTTAATTACTTTCTCCGATTCAAAATATAAGTTTTCTTTTAAAATATTTTTTGGACCAAAACATAATTCCTCTTTAAGTAAAGTCAAAAGTATTAACGATTTTTTTTCTAATTTACCCTTATCATTAATTAGCTCATAAGAGATAAAGTTATTTTAGAAATTATATTTATTAAGGGTAATGTTGGAAAATAATATAAGTTTTTGACAAATTTAAATAGTTTAACTCCCTTCTTTAGTTTGTACGCACTTTGTAAAAAATGACTTATATTTTGAATTGAGGGAAGTAACGTTTATCATAAATGGGGGCAAAAATAGAAAAAAGGAAAATTAAATGATTGCTAACTTTTACAAAGCAATTTGTACTCCTTTTGTTCTAGAAAATAAACAATAAATAACTATATCACTATAATCAAGAAAATAATCACACATAATAAACATGTCATAAAAGAATTTTTTTTCCATAAATGCCTTCATTTAATTCTCCTCATAAATCAAAATTGTAAATAAATCTTACTTACATTTAACTCTCTTTGTAAAAGTAACTCTACTTTAATCATAGGTAAAATTGAAAAAAATATATTAATTAATCATACAAAACTCATTAGTCTCTTATACTTCCTCTGATCCTTAATATAAGATATCTTTAACCGAATCACGTGGATTAAGAATTAGAATTAAAACTAATTAACTATCTTGATTTTTTTGAAAATTTTAACATTTTTTTAAAACTACCCTTATTTAATTTCTTTCTCTTTGGATATATTAAATAATGGTATTTTTTGGAAATGTATAATAAATACTACCTCATATGTTGTAAAGAGTCTTACATTTAGGATTAGGACAAAAGATCCTATAGGATCGGAGTGATTATTTTGAAATAGACAGTATAAAATTCACTTTGACCTTAATAATTATTGGCTTTCTCATTGTTTTTAATGAGATTTTCAACTCGCGTCCTTTCATCATCAATCCACATGGAAGACACGTTTAATTAATTAATCATGCCTTAATTGGCACAGGAAACAACATTTTAATCAGCACGACCAGAAATTTACCAAACGGAGCGAATCATAATAACAAATTAAATAAATTTGTTATTAGTAATAGTAACTATGCATCATAATATTTTTTTAATTTTTAATATAAGACTTTTTTAATCGAATCACACAAAATAAAAATGGGAATTAACTATCTTTATTGTTTTTAAAATTAAGACATTTTTCTAAAACCATTTTTATTTAATCTCTTTTTCTCTCTGTGAGATGAATTAAATATGAACATCTTTTGAAAATGTATAATAAATAATACCTCATATTTTGAAAAGAGTCTTATATTTAGAATAAAAGTAAAAGACCTTATATGAAGGAGCAATATTTATGCAATATTATAATATACTCCCTTCGATTCTTTTTATTAATCACGTTCTAGAATCTTTATGTGGTCTTAAATATAGGTTCTATAAGTTTTTGGAATATTAATTACATTATTTCTAAAATATCATTATTTATGAGTAAGAGAAAGTGTTGATTATTTAAATTTGTGGTATTTATTATAAGTACAAATGGAAACCACATTAATTTTAAGACAATTTTAATGTTGTAACCAATTTTTTTTGTTTTAATGAGTTAATTGAAAATGCCTTATATTAAGTATTGAAGGGAATATTTAGAGAAAAAAATTAATTATACAAAAGATAATGCTATTTGGTTATTGTTCTTGTCTTTTGAAATTATAGATTAATGCTATTCTCAATATTATAAGAATATGTTTTAAATTTATTAGTACTTTTAAAGAAAAACTTTAGTTCCTCGAGGCTAATTAACTTAGGTGATAGTGGGATCGGTCACATAAGGGTGGAATAGGTGTGCGTAGTAGTGAAATATTCAAGTTGATATGACCCAAAGAAGAAAGAAAAAGAAACCTTTGTATTGAAAGATCACATTATATTGCATAAAAACATAATTTATGGATCTTTAGCTTTTAATTATATTCTCAAAATAATTGTGCTAAGTTATATATGCGTGCCTGCGTGTGTGTAACAAAGAAACTATCAATGGATAGCATCCTTTGTTTTAGGAAAATGAAGAGTATAATATTAGAAGCAAAAAGTTGACAATATTGAAAAGGAAACATGCATGCATATATATATATATATATATATATATTAAACATATATATTTATGTCATTGTTGGAAAAAAGCAACGTCTTTGGGCGAACATTGACTATTCATAGAACGTGCACTACCTAAAATATAGGACGCATTCACACCCCCCAAACTCATCGACTATTAATGTTACTAATAATGTACTACGTACACACACACACACACGGTCCCAAGGTTTTTCAAGTTGCTGTCTGCCTGCTTGTTCTTTGCTGTTTTTAATGTTCATGACCCAAACTCTCATTGTTTGGACTTTGAATATTAACAATTATATTCTTAAGAATATATTGCTTTCAGAAAATAAAGACACTTCGTTTGATATGATATTTAAGTTAAATATAGTTAAAACAGTTTTTAATTATATTATCATTTATTTTTTTAAAAAAATTAAAGATATTTATAATTATAATAGCTACTTTGCTTAGGTACATCTGTTGAACAATGTGTTTGCAACGAAGCTGGCCCTCAGAAACTCATGAGTAAGCAGGATTATATCTTAATGAACGTCTTAAACATAATAAAGGAACATCTTAAGCAGAAAATTAGTTTCTTTACTCTTCTTGATATCTTATTAATTAGTCAGCCCAGATTTTTCCTTCTGGGGCGGCCGACCCAGAGGGGTGTGATGGGGGGCCAACTTTGTTGGATCTAAAAAGCATAATCAATGAATCAGCAACAAAAGTGCATAATTTTCTTTTTAACCACACGCACAAAAGTGCGTAATAAATAGCATCATATTCATGACAAAATTTCATTACCATTAAAGCATATATATCACGAAATGAAAATCACACACGGCTCAACGTTCAAATCCTTGAGAATATTATATTCTCTGAATGCATGTATTGGTAATTGGCATTTCCCTTGGTTTTGCCTTCTGTACTTTTTTCATAGTTGGGAAAATTTGGGGATTGGGGTGCCAGGGTTTGAAAATTTTATTTTTAGTATGAAACTTATTCATTAATTTTTTTAAAAAAGAAGAAATTTGTAGTGGGATTTTTTTGGGGGGGGGGGGTAGGGCCCCAATTACAAACCTGCAGTTGATGTTACCCAAAAAAAATTAAATTGAATGTTTAGAAATGGATAATTTAGAAATCAAAACTTTAAAAAAATTTAAATTATTTAGATTTTAGTGTAAGGGATATAGAGTTGAAGGACTAGAAGAGAGTCGGAGTGAGGATCTCTAAAGTGATATTGATCATTGTTAATTAATTAGCTGGATTAAGGCAGATGGCTTTTGGAAGCTATCTAGAATATCCATAAAAATTTCACAAAGCAATTATGAAAGTCTCTCTTGAAAAAAATTACAAATCTATAAAAGGTTTAGAATATATAAGTGTACATATTATTTAATGATATTTCTTTGATGTTCAGAATTGATTTATACAGTTGATTCTCAACCAACTATTTACTCAGAAATTGATTATTAGATTTAATTAAATTCCTACAATATTTTTTAATATTATTCAAATGCCTTTGAACATAGTGGTGTGAATATACCCAACTCTCACATTAGATAGGAGTAAAGGCTTTAAGGACTTTATAAATGAGAGCACGCATCACATGAGATAATAGCTTTGAAGGAAAAATTTAAATAAACATTTAAATATTAAATAATATATAATTAATATTTAATATTTAAAACACTTCTTTCTCAGATTGTTGGATGAGATGAAGTTAAGATAAGATTAGAGATGAATGAGTGTGGTCAAACCTGAGGCGCCCGAAGAAAAGGAAAGGAAAACGAAGGCAGGCAAAGATTCCTATGTTCTCATAAAGCTTCAAACCTTTAGAACGTAGCTAAGGTTGAAAACATCAAACGAGTACGATCATCACAAGACAATTCGAATGTCAAACTTGGCTACCATAGCTAGCAACCATAAGTTCATAAAATCTTTTGTACTTTGTTTGGATGACAAGAGAAAAGTGGAGAAATAATATTTTCTCTTATGATATTTGGATGAGGGGAGAAAACAAATATGAGAGAAAATTCATTTATTTCATAACAATTATAATGCTTTTATTACTAGCCATTCTATAACCCCCAACATGCAACATTCAATTGATGGCCAATGACTGGTGATGGCGGCCGACTACTGACTATTGCCGACGGCGGCACCTATGGCCAATGACCAGATCGAGTTGGCGATCAACTACGAATGACTAGCAATTGACAATGACAACAACTATCAACTAGTGGCAACAATCAATGATTGGCAGTGGCAACTAGTGTCCTGTGGTGGAGGACGTGACTAGTGGTGAAGAGTGGCCGCCAGCAGGCATCAACGGCAGAGGGTGGCTGCTTGTGGTGATAGGTGACATCAATAAATATAAAACATTTTCTAAGGGTAATTTTGAAAAATAAATTTTCTTTTTAAAATCTCTCCACTTTTAATTTCAAGAGAAAATGAGACTCCTCCTATCCAAACAAAGAAAAATTTATTTTCTCCCTTATTTTCCCCTAAATTTCTCTTCCCCCATTTTCTCCTCTATCCACACACGTAGGCTAAATTGCATGTATCACATAAAATAATTAACATATGAATATAATAATTATATGAGATCACCTGGCATTTTTTAATATTAAATTACACAATTTTTAATCTATTTTCATAACGTATCACTCACCTCCTAAAAAGCAAAAAGTAGAGTATGCACATATTTCTTGAAATTACTCAAATATCCTATTTATTTTTAAAAAATATAAATATTTTCTGAAAATAAAAGAGAGATATGTGCAATTTTAACAAATTAATCTAAAAATTTTTGTATAGTTTAACTTTATATTAGAAGAGAGGTATGTATAGATTTTTTTTTGTAATTTTAATGAAATTTAGGGAAAATTTTATGTAATTTATTTATTTCAGAAAACATCTATATAAATGTGAGAAATTAAAAAAAGTAATTACAACAAATTCAAGAAATGTCTGATCAAATTACTTTTTCTTTTAAATATTTGATTGTGATATTCTATCTTCCAAATTATTAGACTTTTTTTTGTCACATCCAAATTATTTAGACATTAATATTATTTTATTTTAACAATGGTCTGTTGTTTTTAGTCAATGATCTTTCAGTCTGCGTATTTTATCATCAATCCAACTAACAATATAATCAGGTATAATTAAAAAATCCTACAGCTAAATCACATCATTAAGATGAGAACATTTTGATTTTTTAAGACCTAGATACCTTTCCTTTCCTTTCCGTGTATTATTGTCAAAATAATTGGCACATTTTTAGTCAAACATGTGGAGGTCAATAAATGAAGGTAATACACATGAATTTTCCAAGCATGAAAGAAACTCGTGTGAAAGGGCCATAATTAAACGTCAATATATAGGTGATCTCCATATACACGGGAGAGAACTTAAAACTTTTGTAAATATTGTACACATATGTTTAATATTAAAAGAATAAAAACAAAGTTATAGAGTCCATTAAAATGTGGAGGTAAAAAAATGATATATTGATATGGAGCTAAAGAGGAGCTGCACTGCATAATTTGTGAATAGTGCAATTTCAGAATTTCTTATCAAATTTTATATTATATATTGATATATTGATGATTTCAAATATTTCTAAAATGACAAACAATAGCCACTCATTAATAGATTTCTACATAAATAATTATTGGAAGTTGGAGCTATATTTTTCTGAAAAAATATATTTTTTCTTAGTTTTTAAAATACAAGATTCAGTCTATGAAAGATACATAATTTCAATTATTTGATTTTCAAATTAAAAAATGTAATTCCATCTTTGAAAATTTTTTAACATATGATAATTGGGTTAACAAGTTCCGACTTTGAAGCTTCTAAGAAAAATATTATGTATTTGATAATATTTAAGACTCAAATAGTTAAATCCTATATTTTTCAAGAATTAAATGGCATATTTCTAAAATTTTTGGGACTAGAAAGCTAAAATATGTTTTTTAAGGGTATATAAATAATATACATTCCCATTTTATTTTAAGTTTTGATGATAATATAGAACAAACATGGAATATCGATGGATTTCAAAAGTAGATCCATATTCTTGTTTATAATTAATAAATTGATATATTTATTAACATTTAGTTGAATCATTAGATATATAGATTAAATCTATCGAAAATATTTACATACTGGAATACTTCATTATGATTATAACTATATTTCACCCCATAAAGTTACATATATAACATTTTAAAAATATAGATTTGGTTCATTTTCAAACCTGATATAATGTAATGGACCACTTAATTCAATGCGAAAGTGAGGGGGACAAAAACAAGAGATTGAAAGAAATTCAGAAAAGAAAAAAAAATGATGAAAAGAGAAGAAAAATGATTGAGATAAAAATAAAAAAAAGGTTTAGGGTTGACTGAAAGGGCCGAGGTAGCTTCCATGCATGAAGCAGAAATATCGGTGTGTGCCCATGCTCGTACCAAAAACAAAAAAGGTTTTTGGCTGAAATTTATGAGGGTAGGTTGAATCTTGAAAGTTGAAACAAAACAAGTGGACGTGATGGACCATGGCGTGACAGATAGCGTCGCGTGCTCTGCTAACCAAATGAAACGGTAGCTAACATACCTCTTTTTTTTTTTTTTTTCTTTTTGGGATATACGACGCTAACATACTTTTCACACTCTTAAATCATTAAGTGGTGACTCATATTGGATACAGGATAAGTCCTCCGAAATAGATTCAAAATAGCGATGTACATGAAAAAAAAAAAACGTACTTATAATCCCCTCCCTTCCTTTTCTTTTTCAGGTATTATAATAATTCAAGTGAAATAAATTATTTCATATCCTTCCATGTCTACCATACATATATAATATTGATGGACAAGGACCTCATCCATCCCTGTTTATACTTTCAGGATTGCAAATATAATTTCCAGTAAGAACTATGAAATTTATTAATTTCCTAAAAGGATCAAGGTTCTTGGTAGAGAAAATTTTTTTTGCAATGGACAAAAATAACTCTAAATAAAAAAAATCCCTAATTAAGTTGGAGTGCTAAAAACTATTGTCAGGGCCTCTTTGAAAATTCTGTAAACGTAAATTGCAAATTATGTTTTCTCCCATTTGGAATTAATTAACTCATTTAAAACTCAAATTGTTTCTAAACTCAATAACAATCTTAATAACAATTTTGCAGCACTCAAATATTGAGTTTAGAAAAATAAGTTTTAAAATCATAATTTATAAATGGGAGAAGCATAATTTTCAACTTACATTTGGAAAATTTCCAACCCATATATAATAAAAATTTTAAACATTTCAATATTAACTTTAGAAAAATATGAGTCTTAAACAAGTTCATTTACAAAGTGGAAAAAGCATAATTTCTAACTTAGGTTAAAAAATTTCCAACCCTAGTCACAGTTTTCAACATGCTAATATTGAGTTTAGAAAAATTTCAAGTTTTAAACAAATTGTAAGTGGGAAAATATAATTTCCAATATATTTGCAAAATTTCTAAGGGAGAATTCCACATGACCATCACGAAAAGAAGATATTTCTAAAAAGGTTCCTTGAATTTGCAAAATTCCTGACAAGTTTCAAAGCATTGAACTTGGAAAAAAAATAATGAAAATTTTTTTTGTCCCGGTGTGTATTTGTTGAAAACTATGTGGATAAATTGAAATTTGAAAAATATCTATGAATGAGTTGTAAATCTCAATCTACGGATTTGGAAATGGATTATTATTAGTTGTTTAGGGGGGATGTTATCTTGATCCATAGACATTTCCAACTAATTCACCGTGTAACGACCCTCAAATTATTGTCTTAGACTTAGCACTAAGCTAATGAGGAGTATAACTATTGAATTGTGTAACACCAGGGAGACAAGAATTGGAGGAAGGACCAAAATGATCAAATTGGAGAAAAGAAATAGAATGTCTTCTCAGCTCTCACCATGGCGGGCTTTAGTAGTGCCGTAGTGAGATTTATTGAATATTGGAATCTGAATGGGACAGAGGAGACTCACGCCTCTAGGGAGACTCTTTGATAAATTTGGATGCATTTTAGTTGAACAAAGAAGAAGAAAATGGGGAGACCAGAGAGAGCTCTACCAGGGTTTGCTTCTTCTAACCTTGGGGACCAATTTCTTGGCTTGGGAAGCTTCAATCTTAGTTGGTAAGTGGATTATATCTGTCTTCCTCTCATTTTTGTTCGTTTTGGGAAGGAAATTCATGGTTGTATGATAGATTTCAGTTTGATTAAGATTTCTACAAATTAAAATGGTTGTAAATTTGTTATTGGTATATTATTTCGTGTTCCTATGGCTTGGGTATGGGTTTTAGAGGAATTGTGAATGATATATCTTAAACCCTAAACTTGAATTCATTGAGAAAGCTTGGGATCCAAATTTCTGTGGTTGTTTATGGTTTGGATGGGTGTTTGGAGCTCCTTAAATATATGTTTATACTATTGAAACCATAGGTTTGTCATCATTAAACTTGGTTGGTTGAATTATGAATTATTGAAATATATGTATATTGTGTTAATTGGAGGTATTATGATATTTGTAGTATTCAAGAATGTTGTTTGGAAGTTGTGGCATTCTAAGAAGTGGGTCGGAAGAATTGAACTTATCAATTATACTCCAACAGCCTATTGGTTCCTCATGTGTGTGTTTGTGTGTGGACAATCCTAGATAACTGAGGTGTATTTTATGTGTTATGGTTTGTTATGAATATATATATGTCTGTTTCTTTCATATCATGATATGTACTCAGCATGGATAACAAGGATGTGCTAATCTTTTGTCTATTCCTTTTTGCATGTAACTTATATTGCATCCTCACTTGTAAAAAATGTGTATTAATGATTATATTAGCATGATGGCCATGATGATGATAATATACTTGTGTGTATGATGTATGATAATAAGTTAGCATGACATGGAAAGGCAATATCACATAAATATACGTATGATACATTGGTTGATGGGTGATGATGTTTGGTGATACAACGTAGTATACTAATCCACTAGTGAAACAAGCGAGGTCTCGTGTCCAATTGGTGAGATTGATAAATGTGTAGATATATATATCTCTGCCGCTAAATCTTCTTTTTTTGACTAGAAGAGCCAGATGGCAGTGGATTGGAGATACATTTTTTTTTCTAAATCACCACCAATTTGGGTGGTCCAAGAGAAGGAAAACTACGGTCCAATCATTAATGTGACCTTTGATCGGGTCATACTAGTGAGTGAAAAGTTTAGTAATATCTCGAAATCAGTCTTATTGGTTGTTAGAAGGAAATCACTTGTTAGGTGTACATTATGAGGGTGACTAGTTGGTGGTTCTAGTTTGTATGTTGGGGGTCACTTATGCCATTGCATCTGCATAGCACTGCATTACATGTATTTACATATATTGTTCGGTTATGTGAATAGTTGCTATTTTCTCTTATTTATTGGGACTTTGTCTCACACCCTTTTGTGGTTAACATTTTAGGTAAAGATTCTAGCACTAGCCCAGAGAAGACTAAAGAGTCTTAGTTCTCTCCTTCATACAAGGTCCTTTGAGTTCATAGCTGGTAGCTCTTTTGTAGTTGGCTTATGTAATATATTGTGCCAATTAGTATTTTTATGACTTATGTTGCTTGTGACACTATATTCTAGGTATTTTGGTATTGTATATGGTTGATGTATTATTTGGGTTGTATGGAAACATGTTGTGACACGATGCATGTTTGCCTTGTTGGTATGCTATGTGATATGCTCTTAGACCTCAATGTGGGTCAGATTATGGTTGTACTATATGTATTATGTCCAGTTAAACTTGGAATGTGTATTAATGGTTGGTATGTGTGCTTGTTTGGTAAAGTGGGTATCTAACCCACCGATTGCCTTTAGGATTCCAAAGGGTCAAATTCTATAGGAATAGTTTCTTTATGATGAGATCACTCTAAACCTAGTTGTTGAGGTATTTGGAACTTAGGTCAGGTGTTGGTTCTTGATTTGGTGTTAAGGTTTGGAATTTAGAGGTCCAAGTGCCAAGTTTTGGTTCAAAATTTGACTAGTTCGGTCTCAGACGTCCAAAATCTTCATACATAAATATTTTGAAATATGGTTAGTGTCTATAGTTAGTATAGTGACTTGTAGGAGTTAGAAATAAGTCAACCAAATATCAGAGTCAAAATTTACGTACATTAGAAGTGGGTATGGTATTAGTTCATGGTGCCGCGGTACCAGTGATTCAAGCCATGACACCACACTCTTCTATCCCTTTATTTCTAGTCTAGAATCATATGGCACCATGGCGCCCATCATCCACGTGCAGTGGTGCCCTCTATTTCCATCTCCTTTGTGTTGTTTTATTTGTTCTTGATAGTGGTTTTGAGGTTTTGCCTCTAGGTCGTTACATACCACACATTTTTTTAACTGAGCTACACAATTTCCAACTAATTTACATAAGGCCAAATGCATCATTTTCTTATTTATTCTTTTCCAAATCAGCACCTTGAAACCTATTAGGATTTCGCAAGTTCAAGAAAACTTCTTGGAAATATCTTCCTTTCATGGAACCTAATTGAATTTTTCCCAATTTCAAACCCCCAATAACAGTTTTCAGCACAGTTTAGAAAAATATTAGTTTTAAACAAATCACAAGTGGGAGAAATATAGTTTAAACCTAGGTGTCTTTTATTTTTCACTAATTAAGTAAGGTTATTTTCGTTGAAACTTAGGTATCTTTTATTTTTCACTAATTAAGTAGGGTTATTTTCCTCCACTTAGGACCTTGGTCCTTTTTAAAAATTCATAAATTATTGGGAATGATCTCTCTTTAAGTGGACCTGAAATGTCATTTTCCCATACTTTTTTCCCTTGTAACGTTTTAGGACGTTACGCCTACCATAATATTGTTATCCACCACTTTCATTAATTAATACAGTAAGGATTCACTCTCACGGCAACTGTGCTAGATAAAAGTTGCATATATATTTTCTTCTTTATTGCTTTCCCAAGCAAGATAATATTACAATAACAATAATACTAATCTTATCACACTACACTACGTAAAATCAGTTACATGAATATACAATTTCATTTAATTTTATAAAAAAACATATATTAATTTAAAATATTTATCAAAAAATTTCACTTTATAATTTTTTGTAATATCCTTCTAAGTCTCCCTCAACACCTCTTTTATAGGGTTAGAAGGAAAACCTGGATAACATGATTAAAATATAAATATTTTCTCTTCATATGAATTATCTCTATCCTCTCTGGGATACCAATTAATAAGAACGTTTAACTTTTGTTTATATCCAACCAATCTAATGTTCACTAACTTAAGCTTCTTAATTTCTAAGTTCTATTCAAAACAGAATTTTCATCTGAAATAGTCAAGTTCAAAATTGAACCAAAAGCAGTAATATTATTTCAACTCTCCATGATTCAAAGCCAGGCAGGCATAGGAATGAATTCAAGGTGAAGATCCCAAATCCATTTTTAAAAAAGGGAAAAGAAAACAAACACACACACGGACACACAAATAATGGAGAATTTAAGGAACTAAAAGTCAGGGTTTGCATGCAGATTAATTTTGTAACTATCTGGAGAATGAAATTCCAATGACAACATTAGACGAAGTAAACATTGACTTTTTGACACCCGATAAGGTGTATCCATTAATAATCAAATTCACCGTCGCAAGAGGTTTAACTACGAAAGAGATGTGTGACTGCGACTCGGGTTTTGAATACTTTTCTGGATATAAATTTGTTTCATTTGGAAATTATACAGTTAAAACTTGATAAAAATAGTTAAAATTAATTCATGAGTCGGTTCATTATCAACTCTTATAGCCAAAAATAAACAACTGACATACACATTAGACCCGCATATTTGACTAGTTCATTTGGGTCTAGCAAATATTTTGCTCTCTTCGTTTCAAAATATAGAGTTAGATTTAATTACCTCATTTTCACAAAAAAAAAATAGTTAAAGTTAAGTATTCACTTTAATTGAGGTCTATCATAAATGAGAGTAAAAATGAAAAAAAAATATTAAATGGTTGCTAACTTTCTTAAATTGACTTATATTTTAAAACCTTATTTCCTATTAAATCTATCCTATATTTTAAAACAGAGGAAGTAAATTGTAGGGTCCTAATTTGTTATTGCAACTTATAATTATATGCAGTGACTGCGAATGTGATCCAGTTGTAACAATTAATGTAAAGACAAATTTATAACCTTTTTTTCCTTTTTGGCCAACAAATTTAAAACCTTGTTTGAGACCAGCAAATTCTGTCAAAAATTCAATTATTTCAAAATAAAATTGATGATCGTAGTCATGAAGATATTTATCATAATTAAATAATATATTTTAATCTTCCATAAAATTTTTAAGGAACACATTGTTTACTAATTTTTGATCAATTTTTATTGATTCCTCAGTATTTTTAATAATTATAATTTTTAAAATGTTTCATACTGAACCAAGATTTGATTCGTAAATTTATCAGTAAAATTAACTATTCAATTTGATTTTAATAACATTACATAAACTTAATGAACAATTGTGTGTAATCATTTATATTAGAAACAAGTTAACTTTTGCTTTATATATATATATATATATATATCTACATTTATTTGAACCAGATTATTAAGTGTACCATCATATAATTTTATCCAATTCATGTGCCTTCGAATCAGAAAAATTTTGGTCACGCCAACTTTTCATCCACTTTTTTTCTTAATCTCAGTTGGCATTGCTAGGGACTGATGTATAAATGATTGTTAATTATGAGAAGCATTTTGAAGATTTTAAAATTACAGGGACCAAATTAAAAATCGAGGTAAATTTTAAAGACCAAACTAAAAAGCTGCTTCAGTGTGGAATTTTTAAGTACCTTTGTATATGGAACAAATTAAATTTATTTAGAAGGGTTCTATTATTTGTTCTAAGTACTTAGATTAGTCTTTACTACTTATGAGAAATACTTTTAGTCGACAACCAAAAAAAAAAATAGAGGACAGAAAAATTGTTATACAAAATTGAGTTAAATGATACTGTTTGAGATTGACTGGAACACATATTTTAAAGGATGAAAAGGACCATTCTTTTAATTAATTTTTTTTATGAAATTCTTTTAATTCATTAGTTTTACTTGGATAGAAATTGAAGGCGGCCTATAACAGAGAGCCTGAAGCACTTAGGGTACTTTTGATATGAGTCCATAATTCATCCAAGAAAATCAGAGGCCTCAAAAGGTAATAATAAACATGTCATTTTTGTTAATAAACACCCCCCCCCCCCCAAAAAAAACACCAACACACACACATACATATATTTCTTAATGACTCACAAAATTGTCATGACCTACGTAAATAATGGATACAAACTAAAGGGAAGAAATCCTACAAATGAACTAAGATACAACTAATGATATATTTAAATTTAAGTAATTATTGTCAATATTTTTATTGCATGTGACATGATCTTTATTGTTCTTTAAGTGCCCATACCAACCAGATCAAATTTATTATGGTTACTATGTTATGAAGTTTATGAGAAATGTCACTACATATGGCCAATCCACAATCCCTACGAGGCCAATCCACAATCCCTACGAGTGTACGTGCTTTAGTTCTATTTTATGTTACACAAGTTTTTATATTTGACCAAATTCATTTAACTATATTTTATTGTATGTGATGTTTTATTTTGCCATATTTTCCGAACTTATATTGTACTTCCTACTCCGAAGAGGACATGCAAGAAGTCACAGAAGAGTGGATAAAGTATGTGTTACAAAAGAATTTATTGGGTGATTAATATTTACTAATGTACGTTAAGACATTATTTTGAGATTTGTAGTGTCAAATATTTTTTGATAGGACAGAAAACATGTAGTGTTAAATATTGCTTATTAGTGATTTGTAAATTGATGATGACTGATTAATAGATCAAATTACATTTGAATTTTTTGGTCAAAGTGTGTCTCTAATTAATCCATATGTATAATGGTTGGATTGTGGAGTTGTGGGAATGGTTGGATTACTTGGGGCCCGTTTGGTTCGTAGAATTATTGAGAATGGAATGGAATCTTGTAAGTTAAAATTTTGTTTGGTTCACTATATGAAAGATATAGATAACAACTTGAATTTGTTTGATTGGATATAAAAAAATGATGAAATAAGATATAAATAATGTGCAAAAAGTCATAATTGTACCTAAATAAAAATTTAATCCAACATTAATTGCTCCAATATTGTGTTCATAACGTAACTTTTTTTTTAATTTAATTTTTAGTTACAAACAGGTGACATCTTTTTTTTTGTTCAAACAATAACCTCATATTTTAAGCTTTTACATATTTTTATTTTTATTAAATAAAAAATATCTAAGTATAAATTGCAATATAAAAAATAGAAGGGAAACTTACGTATATTTCAATTCTTATTAATTTTTGTTTTAAATTTTTTAAATTAAATATTTTTAGAGAAAAAAATTATATAGAAAAATTACACTAAATAACTTGTATGAATTAATGAAGAATTTTCAAAAGAAAATGGGGTACATAATCTTTGAAGGATATTTTAATAATAATATTTCATAATTAAGGTCATTTCTGTCATTTGGTCTCCATTTCCAGTAGTTAGAATAAACAAAGTTAAGGTCAAAGGTAGGAAAATTAACTCCCTAATTTCTGGTCATCTTCATTCCCATGGGAGTCCAGATTCCTACTCCCATGTCCAACCAAACAGTTCAAGTATGGGAATAGAATTTGGATTCTCACCCTATGGACACCTAGAAAATGAACCAGACGGACTCTTGGTTTTGTATCTTGAAATTATTGGAATGGTTAAAGTAGAGGGATAGCTTCTTACAAAGATGCGATCCCAAAGGCCATGCAACGGGACCGCTTCCAGCCAGAAAAGAATCGATCCCCAAGGCTGTTTCAAGGTATAGGGACTGCTTCTCTTCAAAGAGCAATCACATCAGGACAGCTTCAAAAGTCGTTCAGAAGCCCAAAACCAAACAGTTCCAAAGCCCATTTCTGTAATAGTGTGTATAGGGATTAGGGAATAAACTACCGTATATAGATGTAAAACTCTTGTCCGCTAATTACTCTCTAGAAAAACTTTAAGCTCTAAAAAGTGAAATTAACATAAGCAAGTGACCCAATGAAGAGGATGAACTTCAACACGCATCCTCCCAAAAAATGGCATCTATATTAGATGACAAGCGTTACATATATCTCTTTGTCTGTTCCCCTAATTTCCAACTATAAGAAAATGATGTTGACAAAAATTTCTCCCTCATGAGAAGTTATTAACTTATGCGTGTGTGTAGGTTGATTGCGGAGAAAATCAATATAAAACCAAGATAGTTTTAGGTCCTTGATTGTCCTATAAGTCTTCACCTAAAGTTGTAGTAATATCTCTCAACCAATAGTGGAGTGGTTTAATTCCAACGGCAAAATAAGTGCTGAAATAACGAAGTTAGGCTGGCTTGGAGACTTAATTACTCGTATAAACTTCCACAATAGTTGGAAAACATGGAAACTGAAATGTGATATATGGCTGAGGAACATGTAGTTCTACAGTAATGTTTTTCTTTGTTCGTAGGTTGAAGGTATGAATTATGGCATTCTTTTTTGAAAATAAATTTGAAAATGTTATTTTGATTTCTTAATATATATGTAAAAAATCTCAAATGTTGTCTTATAATATAAGATGGAGGGGGTATCATTTTTCACTTCAACTAAGAGTAATTTGACACACTTTTAGAAAACCACGGCAAATTACCACAATTATGAACACAGCATATGTGGATTCTCAACGGCAAAAAATGCAAGTTTCTTTTGTAGTGTTGATAGTATGTAGAAACGTATGATGAAAAAAAGATATATATCATAGTAGTTAGTACTAGTGTTGTCAAAACTAGATCGAACCAGCCGGTTTATATCGGAAATCAATGTCAGGTCTAATTCAATTATAGAGCACAACTAATAGGTTTCAGAATTAGTAAGAACTGGTTAAGAACCGGTCGCACTGGTTGTAAACTGGTTTGAATTGGTTCCAATTTTATTTTTTTAAAAAAATTATAACATTTTTTTAATTTTTAAGACAAAATAACATCATTTTTAATATAAAATATTTTTTATTTTTATATTATAATATTATATAGGCATTATTATGATATAGAATTATTAAAAATTATAAATTTACTTAATAAATAATAGAATAATGGATTATTAGTTGATTATTTTGAACTCAAAATGTGATTATGGATTAATATTAATTTATTTAAATTTAAATATTGAGTTTGAAACCTATTAATAATTTTTTGTGATGAATAATAGATTGATAATTTAATATTATTTAATTTGAGACTTTAAATAAATCATAAAACTTGTTTAAACTTATATTATTTGTTTAAAATATATTATTTTAATTACTACCGGTCTAACCCCGATTAGATAAAAGTTAAATCATTAAGCATTGAATCAGTATCTTACTCGATTTAATATCCGGTCTGATTCCGACAACATTAATTAGTGCTCTATCTAATATTTTAATTTGTGCCCTCCTTAGCACATGCATGCCTTGGCCCAGAAAAAACATAACCCATAATTTAATATTTCTGATGAATTCTGCAATAGAACTATAAAAGTGAGATCTGATCAAGGCCAATGAAATAATTTCTAAATTAGGAAAGAAGTTTCTTCTTTTTTATTTTTTTTTCCGGCCTGAAATGAAGTTTAATTTTTGAATAACCATACTTTGAACAAAACTTCTATGTGACATTGTGCGTCGTCGGCAATTATATCATCCAATATTATATATAGTATTCATTAAGACCGATGTTACATTTTTGTATAAAAAAAAAAGACCGATGGTACATTTATGCATTTTTTTTTCGATTAATATCATATCAAGATGCTTGAAAGATCTATATGACAGTTTTCTTTTTCTTTTTCTTCTTTTTGAAAGATCTATGATGTAGTTTTTAATTAAGGAAATGTAGATTTTTTTTTTTGTTTGAGAGATATGCATGTCTCAAATATTTGATTCGTAAATTTTAAAATTTATGATTCAATTTTTGGAATTTTTTAATAATTACTTGCTATATGAATGAGTTCTTGTTTCATGTTCTAGTTCTTGGGGTTGACAAGTAATGGGTTTATTACAGTGATAACTTTGAGACACTTGATTCTATTTCTTTAAGATTTAGGGACGAAAAATAGTTGAAACATGTTTTAAAAGTTAAAACCTCGTTGAATATACTAATTAAACACTCAAATTTGTTGCATTATTCATGATATTTATATCTCAGGTCAAGACACACACACATTTATATATACACGCATCATTCTTAGCGCGCGCATATATATATATATGTTTTTTTTTTTGCCGAAAGCATATTTATGATTTTGCATAATGAAAAATTCTCAAAAACATATAACAGATCAGTTGTTTCATTGTATGATTACTAAAATAATTTTCAGACAAGAAAAATCTATCAACATAAGTATATTTTTTCTTAACTCCTTGTACCATGCGATGTTTTTCCATATGTGCTGGAGTATTTCACAAAGGAAAAATCACGCACACACACACACCAGGCTTAGGGCATAATCACTGCCGTTGAAAAGAAGAACAAGACAAATTCAATAATTTGTGAAATGAATTATAAAATACAGTTCAAAGATCTGATCTTTATGCATAGTTGCACATTCCATAAACGCAGAACTCTCCCTTCTTGCACTTCTTATTGCATCCTCCACAGTTTCTTTTGTCGAACGAAACATTCACACACTGTCCCTTACCGCAAATCTCACCGTACTTGCACTTATACCCACACATCCCACAGTTCATCTTATCACTCTTCACATTCACACACTTCTTCTTGCAGCAATCAGGCCCACCACTGCTCTTTAAACGACACACTCTGGCAAACTTGTCACACGTCATGTTATGATTATACCCCACCATGTTCTGCTGTACAAGGAATCGCCTCACTCAGACTAGGCCTCCTCCGTCTGGCGTTTTGAACCCTGCAATGTCGTTTACAGAAGAACCATCTGAAATGGCTATTATTAGTGTTGCTAAAAGGGCAATGATTAGTGTTTGTGAGAGATTATTCATGGCTGTAACAAATTGTTGAAGGAGAAGCTTGAGTTTTGGAATTGTTAGAGAGGAGTATGAGGGGATTTTATATAAGAGAGTTGGATGGATGGTTGACGATCGAGAGGAAACTGGAATTTCAAGTCTTGCCTTTTTTCCGGGAAAATCTAGTCTACGTTCATGATACTGAATCCTTCCAGAGGAGATATCATTTGATTGCATAGAAAGAAAAGTCTCCCTTCCCAGTTAATTTATAGATTGCAACCCCATTTTAAAGTCAACAGACGTGCAATGAACTAGACCACATATAATCCTCTGTAATGTTTTTTTTTTTAATTTGGTGTAAAAGTAAATTTGAAGTGTCAGATTAATTAGGTTGTTTCATATCCAGGGCAAAAGTTTGGGTCTAATTCAACACGATTTGTTAACTCGTTGGTAGCAAGGACTGCTCACGTTCCATGAATAGCCAGAATATTAAGGAATATCCATAAAGGCATTTAATGAGTAGCTATGGTTCTGTCTTTAGTAATCAAACCTCCATGCATTTTATTTAGCGACGAAAGCCCTTTGCTTCTCGTCACAACCTAAGTTGGTGGACTAAAAGAAGCTTTTAAATCTTTTGTTTAACCTCACCTTAATTTATTATTAAAAAAAAATGCTTGATAGCATTGAGTTTGGATACTTTCTATTTTTTTTTATTTCTCTAATTTCGAATAGAAACAGACACAGAATATACAAAATTCACCAAACGATAGGTCCTATTTGAGATGAGCTTCACAAACTCTGCATCTATCTCTATTTGAAATTTGACCAAAAATGAAAAAGAAAAAATTATTTATAACCAGATAATTGAATAAGGATGATCTATATTAAATACAATAAAGCAAAACTTGAATAAGCCGCCATAACATGGGGGGCTTTGAAGAATTTGTTAACTAATGAAAAAAAGGAGGTTAAAAAAAAAAAGAAACAATAAATAAAACAATTTCAAAAGCGACTGACATCTACGCTGGCTATTTTGTTGCAGGCCGAGCTCAGCTGGTATCTATCATTAGGCCTTAAAATTTTAGAATTTAAGCCCACTAAGACATGGGCCTGCTTCTCTATCATTCCTAGTTCTGCAAGCCAACTAATCCAATTATTAAGACCATATTCCTACACCAAAGCCCAATTTTGTTGGAACAAGAATATTTAACGGATTAATGCAACTCACAAGCACCTGCAAATTCCAAAGGAAAAAAAATGGAAAAGGGAATGATTCTTGTTGTACAATCAAGTCATAATTGTGAACTTATACTATGCTTAGATTGCAAGCTATCTATGTGTGTGTGTTTATATATATATATATATTTAGAGAGAGAGAGAGGGAGGGAGGGAGGGAGAGGGAGCAGATGATCCTTATATAATTCATATACTACAAGGAAAAAAGTAACAAATTTAAGCACTTCACAACGATGACATCAATTTATCAGGCTGTTGCTGGAGCTTTTATTAATAGATGATCAAGAAGGAGAGAAAATTAGTTAGAGAGGAATAGACAATATCTGATTGTATTACTAAAGCAAGTCAGTAGTCAGAATTATTCCCTAGTTTGATAAGAAAAGCATATATACTCGACAGACAATAAGCATCTCCCGAAAGAAAATTGTAGTTCATGACATAATTATAATTGAGAGTCAGCATTAATAAATAATATACTTAATTAGCTTGCTTTTTCTTTTAAGCTAGAGAAGCAAAGAACAGTTCCCTAAAATTGTACATAAGGCATATATTAAGGGATCTTCTGAATTCAACAGTTCCACCAATTTTGTGAATTGAGAATTTTTTGTTTCTGAAAGTTGTGAAAGTGACATATAGGTCACGTTTTACAGATACCATATATGGCATGTTATTGCCTTATTCTTGTAAGTTTGTTTGTTCTCTTCTTCCTCCCTGTCTATGCTCAAACTTTACCCTCTGGAAAACATGTTCATCTTCCAATTGAAACAACAATTCTCAGGAAAGATGACTCCAAAAGCAATGACCTGGAAGTGCAGATGCATGTCACTCTTCTTCAGAGCCCAGAAACTCCAAAAACTACAGACTCAATCTCACAAAAAGGTCATCCTCGCTTCCGGCATCACCAGCGTCACCTTGAAAAGGTAAGTTTTTCATAACATTCAAAACACAAATACCACCCTAACAAGAGAGTTGGGATTGTACCAATTTAATTAAAGGTATCGAGTTTGAGCCCTAAGAGTGTAACAGCATTAAATACTTGGTGGTACAAGTTAGCATTGAAAGGGTCTTATCCAACTTAATTTGGATTAGTTTAGGTCCCAATAAATCCTTAAGTGAAAGTGGGTTAGGCCTAGAATATTGGGTGCACGTGAGAAAAAACACACACACATCTTAGGACTCGTTTGATACTCTATTAATAGAAACAAATTCATTTTTCCTCTTTTTTTGGCAATGTTCATTATAATTTACAAATCATTATTCAACAATTTCTAGTATTTCTTAAAGTAAACATATCAATGTCTGTTCAGTTTTCCTGTAAGATTATATATATATATATATATATTTTAGAAAAGAAGTGGGAGAAGCTTTGTTTCCTTCTATATCTTTCTTAGTTTCACAGCAAATTAAAAAGGCATTTTTCTTCTTGGAGACAAACACTAATCCAGATTTTCTGCAGTCACTAGAGTGATCATAAAGAGTACTTACATCATTAAACTTTATATACAAGCACATTCTTTTGTTTCATTCACCACTTCAGAGAACCTCTTTTAACGTCAATTATTTTGGCCTATCCACATCGATTCTGGGAGGGATATAGAAGCCACCGACATTGTTTCTTTGGTGATATAGCCGTAGAAGATCTGTATTTGATAGACACTTGAAAGTTAAAATTTGACATGTTGATTCATAAACTGGTTCACAGTAAAGATAATTGACAAATTTTAGGTTATTATTTGTAGGTTCATTGGATTCTGAGCCTCATAGGTTGGGGAACTTTGATACTGATTGGAGTGATAGTTGCAAGATACTTCAGAAAATTCCCAATTGAGTGCGATGAATGGTTCTCATTTCACACAGTTTGTCAGACTGTGGGATACCTTCTGGGCACTGTTGGGTGGTGCATTAGCATGTTGCTTGGAACTTCCTCTGCACACCATTCTTCTAAAGTTCAACGTACTCTCAGTATCGTAGCTTTCACATTCTTAAGCGTTCAAGTGAGTGAGTTCCCCCAAATTTCTTTTTCCTGCAATTGGTTCAGTAGATTTCTACTGGGACAGGAAAAAAATTAAGATACTTTTCAGATTTTTTGTCTGATTAAATATATATAATGACATGCTTACTCTTTTAATTTGTGTGCGTACTAACTATACCAGATATGTCGTTTTTAACTTTTAAGATATTTTTATATGGTAAAACAAAATTTATAAAAAACAAATAGAATATCAATCAATATGTATAATAAAATACTATACAAATATTACACTATTTATTAGTCATAAATAGTACTAGTATATATACTATCTAATATCTATGCCATACTTGTATATATTTTCATGAATCTCGATTAGCTTTGACCTATTTATTCTGTTAGTCAAATATATTTAAGAACATTATTGCCAACTATAGCTTTTTTAATGAAATCTCTATGAATAATATGAACATATTTAGTCATGATTACTTAAACTAATTTGTTTAAATTAATAAAGTCTTTCTAAGAATATCTCATATACATGGTTGTTCTAACAATTCTTTGATATCATCAAATAGATGCTTTCCATTTTTGTGAGGGCAAGGAAAGAGGGATACATCAAGTGGTGGAGCATATGCCACAAGATTTTGGGGTATGCCATAGTTGCAATAATCATAGCAAAAAACATATTGGAAGGGATCAACAATCAAAGTGAACTTGGGGGAAAATTGAAATGGGTGTATGTGGCTATTGTTGCTGTTCTGCTTCTCATTGCTCTATCACTGGAAATTTTCAGATGTATTAAGTTTAGGATTTTCACTCAGTCTATGCAATTGACTAGCACCATGTATAATACAAGTCCACCTTGAATTGGTGAAGTTTATATGCTTTATTTCTTTCTTTTTGGAGGAAAGAGAGAGATTTAAAATGAAGAGATAAAGGGAGAAAATTAGATAAATCAATGAATTGGATCACTATTCAATTTGTTGAAAAGATCTGTATCCAAATCAATTACTAAATTTCACTTTATCTGAAATCATTTTAAGGCCAAGTTAATAAAATTGTGAAGTATAATATTTTTATTTTTAATTTTGTAAATGAAACCCCACTCCATAAAGTGATGAAACTATATTTTACCACTTGAGTAGATTTTGGAGAATTACTATCCAAACTTAGATGTCCAATTGTCTTTATGTGTGTATGTATATATAAAATATATACGTATATAAATATATGTAATATGTGTGTGGTGTGTGTGTGAGTTTGTTTATAAATAAAATCTATAAAGAGAAATATTAACTTATGAAATATGCAGATCATTTTAAATTTCATGCAAAAACATAAGAACATAAATGTTGTATATTATGAAAGAAGTTTGATAATCAATACATTTATATTATATATATATATATATATAACATACCATATTATTTACTAATAATGAGCAACATGACTTATTTTTTAAAATTTTGTGTAATATATGAAAAATATATCTAGTTATCATGATAGTAACATTATGCTTTTTAAAAAGTAAAGATGCATGGGTCCACTTAACCCATACCTCACAAGTATTTCAAGGTTTAAATCTTGTGGGATCTTTGCTATGGACAATAATAAGTTCTTTGAAACCCAACCCATTTAAAGTTCTTTTATGAAAAAAAAAATCATGCATTTATTTATTGATTATAAACATAAGTGTTTTATATTATGAAAGAAGTTTGATAATCAAAACATTTATATTATATATATATATTTATATAACATACCACATTATTTACTAATAATGAACAACATGACTTAATTTTTAAAATTTGTGTAAAATATGAAAAATATATCCAGTTATCATGATAGCAACACTATGTTTTTTTAACAAAAAAAATGTTAGGATTGTTGGCTTTCCAAGAATGAGTAAATTAGGAAGTTCAAAATTTTTCTGTAAAAGTATGATATAACAGTGGTGGTTGAAGTTTGCAGAAAATAAAGTATAGAAAGAATAAAGCAAATGTAAGGTAAAGAAGGAAAGAACTAAAAAATTTATCCTAGTTCGGTTTGATTCACTTGACCTACGTCCAATTATTAAGCCATCACTTGAGATTTTCACTATCTTGTAAGAATTCAATTGGCTCCTTATAATTCCTTACTACAAACTTGTACTATGTCCTAAGAACACTCAGATTATATACTTTGCACTCTTATAAAGTGTTTCTCAAATTTCTTTGTGCATCCCTTCACAAGAAATCCTTCTTTCATATGAAGAAAAGATATTACACAGAAAAAATAATTTCTAAATCTGAGTAAATATGACAGTTGAAATGCAATAAATGAAGTGTGAGAGTGAAAATGCTTTGACTAATGAATTCAGCAAAGTTTCAGTATATACATAATAAAGTTGTTACCCACACTTTCAAATGAAACTTTATTTATAGATTTGTAACTCAACTAGTTGTTAGACACGAGATCTAGTCGCTGGAGACGTTGGCCAATGGTTATTCTGCAAAACTAATTGTTCACCAATTACATTTAATGCGTCTGACACACTAAAATTAAAATTTCGAGTGTCAACAGAAAAATTTCGCAAGACCATAAATTAAAGATTTTAACGTTGAACTTTTAAAAGTCGTCTGTTCAAAAGTGAAATTCGAATTTTGAATTTTTCAAATATATCCCATGTTGAAACATACGGATTTTTATATTACGAATGCATCTGTTGAGTATAGATAATTGTTTCACGTTTTTCTAGTACATTAGAACTTTAAATTTTAGAAGTAAAAATTCATCTGTCAGAGGCTAGCTAAACATGATACAAAAGTTCTACTTTGTGAAATTCGAGTTTTGCACTTCAAAGTTCATCTGTCTGAGACAAACTCTATCGAGACTCACAAGTTCTCATGTTTTAAAATTTTAAAATTTAAAATTTGTTTGTCAGAGATATTAACTCTGAACTTTTGATGCACTTGAGTAATAGACAAATTTTGACTAGGCCTCAGACGAATTTTGCACATCTCACTAACAATGTTTAGCTTGAAATTTGAATTTTAGAACTTGAAATTCGTCTATCAGAGATAATAACTATGGAATTTCAAATTTCAGCAAGTAAAGTTTGAATTTTCAACAAAATATATAAGAATTAATAACTCAAAATTCATATGTTAATCAGTGTTTTCAAAAGGGAAATTGACCTGGATATAACAAATATAAAACGAAATTACCAAAATGCTACAAGTTAAACATTATTTCCCAAGATACTATAAATTTGCTTCTCAATACTAATGACACCGAGATAAAAATTACAGATTTATACATCTCGATTTGTATCAAAACGAGATGTATATTATTTTTTAACCTATAAGGTGGCTAGGCCTGCCACCCTATCCTCTCCCCCACCATCACCCATTCCCCCATTCCCCTCTCCCAACACGTACCCCCCCCCCCAAAACAAACCACAAAATATTATTATATAATTATGATTATAATATATATTATTTATATTTATAATATATTTATTATAATATAAATACATATTAAAATAATTTTATCTGGATTTTTAAAATGTAATAAAAATTTTATTTAATTCAATTAAAGGAATAAATATTTTAAAAGACTTCTATAAAATTATTTTTAGTTTAAAAATATTAAAAATTCTAATTAATCTCATTTAACCTACGTATAAGATATTTTACTTTGATTATAAATATAAGATTATTTTTAGGATATGAAATGATATTTATTAAATATTTAAAAAAAATTGTCTATATGTAATTCATTCCAAAGAGAGAAAAAAAGAAATTAAATAAGAACAGTTTTGGAATAATGACTTGATTTTTTAAAAAATTAATGTAATTAACTAATTTTAATTCGCATTCTTAATCCACATAATTCGGTTAAATGGTCTTATATTAAGTACAAAAGGTACTTATATTAAGAAATTGGAAACCTCGATACCAATTGAGATAGATGATTAGATTCTTAATATAATGAAATTTTTAGAAAGTTCTCCCCACACTCATCATATATCTCAATTGGTATCGAGATTTCCATTTTCCTAATATAAGACCATTCGGTTAAGAATGCGAGTTAAAATTAGTTAACTACATTAATTTTTTCGAAAATCAAATCATTATTCCAAAATTGTTCTTATTTAATTTCTTTTTCTTTATTTGAAATGAATTATATATGGACATTTTTTGAAAATATGTAATAAATATCATCTCATGTCCTAAAAATAATTTTATATTGATAATTAAAACAAAATATCTTATACGTAGGTTAAATGAGATTAATTAAAATTTTTAATATCTTTTAAACTAAAGATAATTTTATAGAGATTTTTTAAAATATTTATCCCTTTAATGAATTAAATAAAATTTTAAAATTTTTATTATATTTTAAAAATCCAAATAAAATTTATTTTAATATGTATTTATATTGTAATAAATATATTATAATTGTAATTTTAGGTTTTTTTTGGGGGGGGGGGGGGGGAGTACGTGGCGGGAGAGGGGAGAGGGGAATGGGGGAATGGGTGATGGGTGGGGGAGGGGATAGGTTAAAAAAAAAATACACATTTCCGTTTGATACAAATTGAGATGTGTAAAAGTGTAATTTTTATCTTGGTGTCATTAGCACTGAGAAATAAATTTATAGTATCTTAGGAAATAATGTTTGACTTGTAGTATTTTGACAATTTCATTTTATATTTATTATATCCGGGTAAAAAAACCTTTTCAAAATCTAATATACGCTAATATATGATAACTGTGAAAACACTTGTTTAAATGCTATAAGAACATAAGTAACTAGAAATTAAAGTCTTTTACCTGGTATACATTATGAAAAATCTTAACAACTAAATATTCACATGTTTCTCATTGAATTTCTTCACTTCATTTTTTACTAACAGCATGTATAATACAAGTTCACCTTGAATTGGTGAAGTTTATATGCTTCATTTCTTTCTTTTTGGAGGAAAGAGAGGGATTTAAAATGAAGAGATAAAGGGAGAAAATTAGATAAATCAATGAATTGGATCACTATTCAATTTGTTGAAAAGATCTGTACCCAAGTCAATTACTAAATTTCACTTTATCTTAAATCATTTTAAGGCCAAGTTAATAAAATTGTGAAGTATAATATTTTTATTTTTAATTTTGTAAATGAAACCCCACTCCATAAAGTGATGAAACTATATTTTACCACTTGAGTAGATTTCGGAGAATTAGGGCCTGTTTGACAGTACTTTTTGTTTTCTTGTTCTCAAAACAGTTTTGTAAAACTGTTTTCGAGAATAAGTTTTGGAAACAAGAAAACAAAAAAAATTGTTTGAATGATTATTCTCAAAATCATAATTAGTGAGTAATATATGAGTTATTCAAAATTTATAATTTTACCATTAATAAGGTGGGTGTTTTTCACATTTTTTGTTATTTTCTAGAACAAAAACTAAAAAACAATTTAAAGTTATTCTGAGTTTTCTATTTTTTTATTTTTCTATTTTTCAGAACAGTTTATAAAAAACAGATTTACCAAATAAGTTTTTTTATTTTTTTATTTCCAAAAATAAAAAAACTGTTTCGAAAACATAAATCAAACAGGCGCTTACTATCCAAACTTAGATGTCCAATTGTCTCTGTGTGTATGTATATATAAAATATATACAGATATAAATATATGTAATATATATGTGTGTATATGTGAGTTTGTTTATAAATAAAATCTATATAAAAAGAAATATTCATAACTTATGAAATGTGCATATCATTTTAAATTTCATGCAAAAACATAAGAACATAAGTGTTTTATATTATGAAAGAAGTTTGATAATCAATACATTTATATTATTATATATATATATATATTTATATAACATACCGCATTATTTACTAATAATGAATAACATGACTTATTTTTTAAAATTTTGTGTAATATATGAAAAATATATCTAGTTATCATGATAGTAACACTATGCTTTTTAACAGTAAAGATGGGTCCACTTAACTTATACCTCACGAGTATTTCAAGGTTTAAATCTTTTGTGGATCTTTGCTATGGACAACAATAAATTCTTTAAAACCCAACTCATTTAAAAATTTTATGTGAAAAAAATGCATTTATTTATTGATTAAGAAAATTCTATCGACCACTCAATTGAAAATGGCGTGACTGGTTTGGTAATAAAATGGAAGTTCATTTTTTTTTGCCAACAAAAAAAGGAAGTTCAGATAAAAATGTTTTATAAACAAGTTTAGAAATTGTGATAGCTGAGTTTGAAGAGTTATTTTACCCCAACAGTTTGAAGAGTTTTAATTAAATACTTTTATCAAATTAATTCTTAACTGTAAATAGAAAACAGAAATTCAGTTGAAAAACATTTATATGCATATTGGAAATCGTGGAAGCTCAATTGGAAGAGTTTCAATTAAATATTTTGTGTTAATATTAGGTTTGTATGAGTAGAAGAGGTTCCTTATCTTTTAAACAAGTTGTTAAGGAGTTTAATTCTCAAATACTTATATATAGAGCAAACTTTTTAAGAAATATATCATTTGCTTTTTATGGTGCCAAACGGGATACCCTAAAAAGAAAACATTTTTTTGTCAATAAAGGCATTTTGATCCTTTTTTTTAAGATCATTAAACAACCTTTGTTATTAAATAACATTTAGGTTTCTTAACTATTATTATTTTACTAAAAAGGCTCTTGCCATTTTCTTTAGGAATAAAGAATTTTTTGGTCCTTAAAATTTTACTCAATTTTCATATTGGTCTTTATGGTTTCAATTTTATCTAATTACTTCTTATAGTTTCATACTATTAGAAAGTTAATCTTTTAAAATTCTAAATGTTAGAAATTTAATCCCTTCTTTGTCCAACATGGCTAAAATTTGTCAAATTTGTGCTCATTTGTCAAATGAAAAATGAATATGCATAAAATATGGATTAAAATAAGATGATCAATAATAAATTTGTCAATGCTAATGTTGGTTAGTTCAGTTGGTAAGAGTGTGACTCATATTAGATATGCTTTTTAAATCTTAGGGTCTTTTCTATGTCCTAACCTTAATAAGCCCCTGAGATCCAATTCATTTAAAATCTACTAAAATGAAAATCTATCAACAATAAAATCTATCAATTTTGTATTAGGTTGTAGCAAAGTTTTGTTTTTAAAAGTTAATTGACATGCTCCAATACACCTATGTATACATCCAATTTATGATACATTGATACTTCAAATTACTTGACTTACCTGTATTGAATACTTTTCTAATACCAATATGTATCGACACTCTTTCAATACATATTTACTAAGTATCTAATTAATTATTTTTAGCAAAAATAAAAAAAATAATTTTTGATATGTATCTCATATGTATTAGATTCGAGTTGATATGGTTTGATACTTTTTAAATACTTCATGACATATTTTTATAAATTAAAATAAATATTATATTTATTTATCTATTAAAAAAAATTAGAATAGATTTTTTTAACATAAAAATACTCAAAAAATATTATATTATATTTTCTTTTATCATAAAAATAAATTTTTATCTAAAATCTAAATAAATTTCTTTTATCTTTTATTTACTTTTATTCCAAATATTTTCATAGGATTTAACATTATTGCTTCACCATTGATTCTTTCCTTAACTATTTTTAGTTTCGTATCTTATTTGATATTTAATATTATTAAAAGACTATAAGTGTATTTTTAGTTTAAATTTTTTTAATTGAAATTATATTTTTATATTTTATGGATTATTTTATGTTCTATATATATGTATTTTAAAAATATCATATCTAATATTTTTAGATTTGGTCATATTGACATATAAGATATGCATTGTATCCGATACTAACATTGTATCAATGCATCATAGCATCCAACCCATCTCTATATTAGACACATTATTTGAACTTTAATGAAGTTAATACCTGTTAGATGACATATGGATTAAATATGTAAGATTTTGAAAATCTAAGGATTAACTCTAACAATAAAAAAACTATAAAAAGTGTTTTAATAAAACCAAAATTATATGGACTATTTCGAAAATTGAGTAAAATCTTAAGGAACTAAAGTTGATTTAACCCTTTTCTTTATTTTATTATTATTGTTATTATTATTATGATTATTATCATTGTTATAAAAACCGTACCAGACCGGCCGGTTTGATCGGTTAGATTAAGAATCGGTACCTAGTCTAGTCCGGTCATACTATATAACCGGTACTATTTAGAACCGGTGAGAACTGGTCAAGAATTGGTGAAACCGGCCTTGAACCGGTTTTGAACTGATTTTATATATTTTTTTTTAAATTTTTTATTTTAAAAATAAAATAACATTATTTTTAGTACAAAATATGTTTTTTATATATTATAATATTATATATGCATTATTATGATATATAACAATTAAAAATGATATATTTACTTAATAAATAATATAATAATAGATTATTAATTTATTATTTTGAATTCAAAATATGATTATAGATGAATATTAACTTATTTAAATTTAAATATTGAGTTATGAAACTTATTAATAATTTTTTTGTGGTGAATAATAGATTGATAATTCAATATTATTTAGTTTGAGACTCTAATTAAGTTATAAAATTTATTTAAATTTATATTATTTATATTAAATATATTATTTTAATTACTATCAGCCTGACCTCGATTGAACTATCGAATCTTGAACCAGTACTTTACTGATTTAATGGTTAGTCCGGACAACATTGATTATTATTATATATATATATATTTTGCTTTCTCTTAGCAAGTAGCGTTAGTTCCAATCTAACGGGCCGTTCCGGTCTGTCCGTTTTTAAGAACATCGCAAGCAAAATACGGAGAGCAAGCAAAACGCGGGGCAGCTTGGTCTTTTCATTCTTTCTCCATTTTCCCCGATTCATGAATCATGAGGGAAATTTTAGAGTATACAGAGAAGATTTTCGCAAAATTTTTGTTGCCCTACAAAATCTCCGCTTATTTTCATATTCTGGGCACAAAATCTGAATCACCTCCGAATTTGGCATTTTGTGTTTTTGCTTCTCCCGGATGCTCGAATCAACTTACCATTGTGGAGTTTCAGAGTGATTCATCAGTCCGACGTTGTTGAGGTGTTCGATTCATATTTAAAACTGTGTTCTATGCATTTTATGCGATTAACAATATCGGGAGTTCTGTTGTAGCTCTAAAGCTTGTGCTTTTTTCCGTGAAAAAAAGTCACGAGTTCTGATGCAATATCGGGATTTGAGAGATTGAAAATTGAAGGGAAAAAATATTTTTTATTCCCTATTGAGGATTATAACAAATATAGTGCATTTGTTTCATTTACAGTTGGTGTTAACTACCTGTATATTTAGGGAGTGTAGACAATGAGGAGTAATGTGACATGACCAAGCTCAAACCTCCATTGTTGAGGTTTCTGGAACCAACAGCTTCCTCAGTCACCAAGTCTTTCAATGCCACTATCAACCTCCTTTCATCCCAAGGTGCTCACAGTGAAGTTCTTCTCACATATACTTCTATGCTCGAGAATCATGTCCCTGCAGATTCGTACACCTTCCCTAGTCTGCTTAAAGCTTGCACCTTTCTGAACATTTCCTCTCTTGGGCGTTCCCTCCATCAATGCATTGTCGTTCACGGTCTGTCTTCCGATGCCTACATTGCCTCGTCTTTGATTAATTTTTATGTAAAATTTGGACACGCAAATACTGCTCGCAGGGTTTTCGACTTTATGCCTGAGAGGAATGTGGTTCCTTGGACCACTGTTATTGGATGCTATTCTCGGGAGGGTAATCATGAAATGGCTTATTCTTTGTTTAGTGACATGCGTCAACAAGGAATTCAACCCAGTTCGGTTACCCTGTTAAGCATTCTGTCTGGAGTTTCATTGCTTTCTCATTTGTGGTGTTGGCATGGTTGTGCAATTTTGTATGGATTTATGTCTGATATAAATTTGTCAAATTCTTTTCTGAATGTATATGGAAAATGTGGAAGCATTGAGGACTCTAGGAAAATATTTGAGTATATGGGTGAAACGGATCTGGTTTCATGGAATTCCTTGATATCAATTTATGCCCAGATAGGAAATCTGTGCGAAGTATTGCAACTTCTAAAGACAATGTGGGCGGTTGGTTTGAAGCCTGACCAACAGACTTTTGGGTCCGTGTTGTCTGTGGCTGCATCAATGGATCAATCAAAACTGGGAAGGTCAGTTCATTGCCAGATTCTAAGAGCTGGATTTGACTTTGATGCACATGTTGAAACAGCCTTGATTGTAATGTACTTAAAAGGAAGGAAAATTGATATTGCATTTCGAATTTTTGAAAGGAACTCTGATAAGGATGTAGTTTTGTGGACAGCAATGATCTCTGGCCTTTTGCAGAATGAGTCTGCAGATAAGGCACTGGCTATCTTCCGCCAAATGTTAAAATTCAGGATCAAGCCATCTACTGCTACTATAGCAAGTGCAATTACTGCTTGTGCACAATTGGGATCTTTTGATTTGGGAATCTCACTTCACTGTTATGTATTAAGGCAAGAGTTGGCTTTAGATGTCACTGCTCTAAACTCTCTTGTGACAATGTATGCCAAGTTTGGTAAATTGGATCAGAGTTTTACTGTGTTTGATAAGATGGGCAAAAGGGATTTGGTTTCTTGGAATGCTATAATTGCTGGATATGCTCAAAACGGCTATATATGTAAGGCCTTGTTTCTTTTCAATGAAATGAGGGCTGAATGTCAAACGCCAGATTCAATAACTGTTGTCTCCCTTCTTCAAGGATGTGCTTCCATAGGAGCGATTCATTTTGGTAAATGGATCCATAGTTTTATTATAAGAAATAGCCTAAGGCCATGTATTTTGGTTGACACTGCTTTGGTAGACATGTACGCCAAATGTGGTCACTTGGATGCTGCGCAAAGTTGTTTTGACGAGATGCCAGCCCAGGATTTAGTCTCATGGGGTGCCATGATTGCAGGATATGGCTATCATGGCAAAGGAGAGACAGCATTGAGGTTATACTCAAAATTCCTGAGAAGTGGCATGAAACCAAACCATGTCATTTTCCTCTCAGTTTTATCATCTTGCAGTCATAATGGACTTATTGACCAGGGTTTGAACATATACCGATCAATGAGTGAAGACTTTGGGATTGCACCAAATCTTGAACACCATGCCTGTGTGGTTGATCTCCTTAGTCGAGCTGGGAGAGTGGAAGAGGCATATAACTTGTACAAGAAGACATTCCCAGAACCTGTGCTTGATGTTTTAGGCATACTCCTCAATGCTTGTCAGCTAACTGGAAATAACAAAGTTGGTGAGACAATTGCCAAAGATGTCCTCATGTTAAGGCCCATGAATGCAGGAAATTATGTGCAGCTAGCACATTGTTATGCTTCAATAAACAACTGGGAAGGTGTAGGAGAGGCATGGACCCATATGAGGTCTCTTGGCTTAAGAAAAGTTCCTGGTTGGAGTTTTATTGACATACATGGGACCATCACAACATTTTTCACTGATCATAACTCTCACCCACAGTTTCAAGAAATAGTTTTAACACTGCACATTTTGAGAAAGGAATCAGGGAAAAAGGAAGAAATGGGTATCGGCCTTGAAATCAGCCAATATACATGACATATACTGAAGTTATGTAAACTGGAGTATGATGCCCCTGCAACGTTTCCGGTTTCCATGGGTCATTAATACACAAAATGTAACTTCATGGAAGTCTATATTATACAATCAAGTAGCTGATTCAATTTTGTATATCATGTGGAGAAAATTCCGGTGTTGGACACTTACCTAACCTAGTCATTTGGTAGGGAGATGTGTGGCAAAATGGTAGGATAAAGTTTGTAAAATCATGTGAAAAAAACACAGCTAATTCACTAGTGGCATGAAAAAATTCCAGGACATGGTTGAAGTGTCCTAATGCGATCTCTCATAAAGAAATGATTATATTATATAATGGAAATATTTGTACTCGTAGTATTTATAAGTTTATATTTCATGTTTCCTATATTAAATAATAAATAATTGGGTAGTAATGTTTAAATAAAAATTCAAATGATACAATATCACTCATATTTACAATGAAATAATAATTGAAATGATATGATGTCGTCTCAAGTTGTCCCTCACTCCTTGATCACCATGACAGGTACAGCCAGATAAATACATGCAGGGACAGTTTGAGCAATACATTGAGACGAAGCGCATTGTGGGTGAAGAATCAAAGTTGAAGATTGTGTTCTGCAAGAGTGAGAGATGAGCATGAGGCAACTAACAGCGTTGAAATTAGTAATGTGGATTCTGGCACTTAGTCTCATTGTTCACGTAGCGGGACGACCCTTGTATTGGCAACTTAGTGAGGGCTTAAATGCCACTGTGCCTCCTTGTTGCTGTGAATCTGTGATTGCTCTTTTCAAACCCTTCTCTCTCTCCGTAAAGGTATCTTCTCCATTTTATGAACCTTCTCTCAATATTGAACTGTTTGTCCCAAAAATTTATTGCGTTTATTGAGATCTTGATATTCCACACACCCACCGACCCACAATTCGTTAATTTAGATCTTCCGAATTTTGCTATTTTCATTTCAGTCCTGTATTCAACTATGCTTAATCTTTATCATCAACATACGCTTGTCATGATATTAACTACCCCCTTCGTTCCAAAATGTGAAAGACATTTTCAACATATATTTTGTTTTAAAATATAAGAGATAAATAACTTTTGTTTAATAAATTAATGTGTTTTTTTTAATTTTTTCCTTAATTAAAATAGACTTATTATTATGAGTTATGAGATAAAGTAGAATTAAGTGTGAACATTAAATTAGGGGTATTTGTAGATTTTCATTTCGGTCCTGTATTTGACTATGCTTAATCTTCATCATCTAAATACTCATGTCACGACATTAACTACTCCCTTTGTTCCAAAATGTGAAAAACATTTTCAACATATATTTTGTTTCAAAATATAAGTGATAAATAACTTTTGTCTAATAAATTAATGTATATATTTTTTTTTCCCCTTAATTAAAGTAGACTAAAGGATTTTGTTGAAGATCAAATATATTTTGAAAGACTAATAAAATTGTCAAATTTGAGATAAACAAATATTTTACGATTAAGATATCAATTCCACTAATTAATTTAAACTATTGGTCCAAAGTGGCTTCTTCAGAAGCTCTGTTCTTTTGACAGGGAAAAACCTTAAAAAGGGACTTGTCATCTCCTCAAATTAATGATTTTTCTGCATGTAAATTTGGTGCATGCTGTATATTTGGTTGTCAGAGAACATATTTGCCTATAATCAACACCAAAACTATAGTATCACTTACTTTTCCTTGTTCTGAAACTGAAGTGCCTTCTGAAATTTGGAATTGGTAATGGTCATATATTACGAGGCATGGGTCATTTAATGTACAGTATGTGAAACAAGGGTCATCAATTAGTCAATTTCACAACTCACTCTCTGACCATTCAATGGAGAATGTGAACTTGAAGCTATAGCTGTAGATTTTGCTTCGTGTACTGAGGCATTTATGGCTGATTGCTTGTTAATTTGTCAGTTATTATTGGAACTTGATCGTTTGCTAATGTAATATGAAGTGGAAGCTTAACGTCGTGTCTATGCCTGTTTTTCAACTGCAGGTTTGAGCAACAATTGTGATGTGTTTATTTTATACATATAAAATTCCCAAGTTTTATAGTTATTTTCATCTAAATATGCCGTGTTTTGATGCTTTTTGACTTGATTCTACATGATAATTGGGAGTACGTTTGCATCCTAGGACTATCCTTATATTGTATGGACCACACTTCTTAGATCTGAACAAACAATTCTATGCCAATATTGAGGACAAGAACTCCAAAATTGAATAGCACGTAGTGTTTTTAGTAAAAGGTGTCCTGGTCATTATTATTGCCGTCTTTGGCCCAATTCCTAGGTCTTCCACAAGAGGATCCCATCTTTAATTCCAGTGGAAATTGGATACCATCTGACCCTACTTGGACAATTGTTCAAGCAATGACAAATCTTTAGATCCCTTGGACATCCACTAGAGGTACCAATCGCCAAGCCATATTAACCAAATCTTTGCCAATCCCTTATAGGCTGCTTGTATATCTTTTGAGCTTCAATATGATACCAAGTGTCAGTAGCTTGGATGAAGTGAGATTCATTGATATGTATTTCCTCCATAAGATGACACATGGGATGGGTAATATCAATGACACGCAATTGGCTCCAATCATCATCTATTCTATTAGAGAGGTGGTACAGGCAAAACGGAAAAAGTCCGCATTCTTATTTCCAATTTCTTTAGTTCATAGAAAGAGCTGGAACTGATGTTGGAGGAAAGGTAGCCAAAACCAATTTGACAATGATGTGCTATCTGAGAAGACTCTCATCTCCTTAGGGTATGAGAAAGTCAATGGGGTATGGAGAAGAAGGGTAAGGGTCCATCAAGACCAATTTCAAAAGCACTAGGAACTGCTGATGCAACCCATCTTGAGGCACAAGAGCAGCCGACTGAGAGAGAAGCACCCCGAGTATCTAGCTGCATAGGTTTCGCCACTAGGGTTTGAGCATAGAATACTGAAGCATCTTTGGGAGAAGGTATCACGGATGCAGAAAACAATTGTTGAGATGTAGAGAAAGCAAGAAGAGAGAGATAGAAGAGAAGAGGAAAGAGATAGGAGGCAAGAAGAATGTGATAGGAGAGATGAGGAGCATAGGCAATGTATTGAGACGTTGCTTCAGCAGCTTCTGGTGTTTCTAGAATTGGTCTTGATGGGCCCTTGCTCCATACCTTATTGACTTACTTTTACCCTAGGGAGATGAGAGTCTTTGCAGATAGCACATCATTGTCAATTGGGATTTTGGCCGCCTCTCCTCGAACATTTATTCCTATTCTTTCTATTAGTAGATTGATCAGAACTAGAAATAGGAATGCTATCTTTTTCCATTTTGCTTGTACCATCTCTCTAATAGAATGGATGATCATCGAAACCAATGGTATGCCTGGATATTGCCCATCCATGTGTCATCTTATGTAGGAAATACAGATCGGTGAATCTCACTTCGTTTAGGCTGCTAGCTCTTGGTATCACATTGAAGCTCATCAAATGTACAAGTAACTTATGAGGGATTGATAGAGATTTGGCTAATATTGCTTGACAATTGGTACTTCTGGTGGATATCCAAGGGATCTGAAGATTTGCCATTCCTTGGGCGATTGTCCAAGTAGGGTTAGATGGCATCCAATCTCAGCTAAAATTAAAGATTGGACCCTCTTGTGGAAGGCTAAGGAATTGGGCTAAAGACTTTGCAGTAACAATGATTGTGACATCTTTTACTAAAGACACTTTCCACTGCTTAGTTTTGAAGTCCTTGTCTTCGATATTGGTATAGAATTGTTTAATTAGATCAGGGTACTGGAGTCCATACAATATAAGAATAACTTGTCAGTTGATTCAGAATAGATAGTTTCCACCACAGTGACTTTGAGATAGCTTAGCTTTCTTTTCTCTTTTTCCCCTATTTTTCTTTCTTTTATTTTTATTTTTAGTTGTTTTCTTTTGATCTACTTCACCTCTCCCCTATTTGAGACTTTTGTATATTCAGAACATTACCTGAAATGTGCCTACCACAGTTGCTGAACATTCATGAAACAATGGACAAATAACATGATTTCAGGGGAGCATTAATTTTCTTTCATTTCCTCTTTTTGCCTTTCTTTTTAACACTGAGGATAGTGTCAATGCTTATTTTTTTTTTTGGGGGGGGGGGGGAGGAGGAATAATCAGAAATTTTTTTTCTCTTTTATACTAATTGCACTTTAATTGATACTTGCATGTTCTCTACTTGTTTGAATATGCTTGTTGCCTTGAAAGTCATAGAGTTTGAGCTTTAATTTTCTAAATCGTTGTGGTAGCTAGCCAATTAAATATAATTATGCAATCACGAAACTAGAATTGGAGCACAAATAGTTAGCATATGAGAGTAGAAATAAGTAGTTGAGTAATTAGGATAGTTGATTATATATTTATTTATGAGCTTGCATATTTTCAATTAAAATTCATGAGTATTACTATTTGTGAGAAATGATTCAAGAGGCTAAATTAATAAATATAAAAAATTGAGTGCACAATTGCTCCATTCCACCGATTCGACCTGTGCTTAGTAATCGGGGGTTTCACCAAAAAGCATTATTTTTCATGTCAAACAGTGCAAAATGAGCTATGAGTGTACCAAAGGCATCTTTAGTGTAACAAAGTTATGTTAGCTTGAGTAAGCAGGGGTACACATTACAAATGCGAGACCTTTGTGTCAAAAAGGAGTATAATGGCCTAAGAAAGGAAATAATCCCCAGATAAAATTGAAGCACAAAATGTGTGGGGGAAAATGAAAGAGAGAGAGAGAGAAATATTTCGTTGCAAAGAAAAGAAAAATCATAATATGCGGGGAAGCAATAAACTCCCAAGGATTTAACTGTTCTTTAATTGAAGCTCATATGGTTCTTGACTGAGGTGTTGCAAGTTTCTAAATAAGAATTGTAATTTTTAGTCTTTTTGTTTGGCTGGTTATTGACACTGATTGTATACTGGTTAGCGTGCACACACTGCAGTTTCATAGATACAATTAATGCTGATTGGCTAGATGCTAAACTTATTTTGCTATATATATGTTACACTCTCTATCTTGATAAGTAACAAGTTGTTCTGAATTTTGAGAATAGGTGGATATGAGCATTCAAATTGAAAATTTTCCTTTAGCTCAGATTTAGTTGTTGCTTGAGGACAAACAAAGATTCAAGTGTGAGGAGATTAAACATGTTTATTTTATATGCTATTATATATATATATAATACCCAAGTTTTCTAGTTATTTTCATCTAAATCTACCATGTTTTGATACATTTCGACTTGATTCTTCATAATTGGGAGTATGTTTGCATCCCAAGAGTATTTTTATGAGGAATTTTGAGCAAAACATGACCAGAAAGATGGAGAAAAACGTTTAAATACTTGCTCATCTGGTCCCAGCACTCTTCTTCACTCGACCACGGGTGGCATGGCGAAGAAGAGAGTTATGTATTGCTTAATGCCGGGTCATCCATAAGAACTACCTACCGGCACTGGGTGAAGAGGTGAGCTGAAAAAAAAATTACGAATCCACTTGGTCATGGGTGGAAGAAAATGCAGGGTGCCGGCATTGGATGATGTCGTATATAACATGTGAAAGACATGTTCAGCAAGTAGCTCATGAATTCTATAAATAGGAGGATCCCCATATGCATTAAAACACACAATGACTCATTCAAAAGCCCTAGAGTACCTGTTCTAGAGATTTTGGAGCCTTGAGGGGGATTTTTGATGGCGGATCTTGAAGTTCTAAGGGAGCACTTTGACTTTGTTTAGTACTAGATTGAAGATGAAAACTATGTTTATACGTGATTAATTCTCCTAATTAGGGGTAGAGATGTAATATGATTAAAATTGATTGGAATTTTCTTTGAGATTATGACATTTGTGTTTATGATTCAATTTTTTCAATATATTTGTGTTTAATTATATTTTATTTCTTTTGTGTTTTCATTATAATCATAAAATTAGTTAATCGAGAGGTAACAAGAAAAAATTAGAAATAACTATTATTATAATTATAAAAGAGTGTTTTTCTCTTATTAGTTAATACCAACACTAGCAAACTCAAGTGGGACGTAATAGTAAAGGACTACAATATTTTAGTTGGAAACATTATTATCACATAATTAAGTTCTTCATGTAAACTCAAATAACATGTTTTTTAAGCAAACATATTTTCTTATTTGGACATGGTAGAAGTGTCAAGTGTCAAAGAGTGATTAATTTTATAATTGGGTGGACCTGTTACTAAAAGGAGCCAAAGATGATATTGGCTAGTCAATATCTATTTAGTTTTTAGTTAGTTAAAATGGAGTTTTGGTAGAATTGATTTTGGAACATGATTATGGTAAAAATTGGTTTTTGACTAATGTGCTTATGTTTGGATGATTTATTTAAAAATTGGTTTTGACAAAAGTAATTATGTTTGGATAATTTTAATAAAAAATATTTTTAGTGCAATAATTTTTTCCAAAATTTTAGTAAATAATTTTTTTTCAATATCTATTTAATAAATATATATGTGTGTATATATATGCTTGTTTAAAAAAAATAAAATTTTAAAATTATTTTCTACTATTTTATTTTCTTTACTTTTATTATTTTGATTCATAATTTTTCTCCAAATTTAACTAAAACTCTATCCTATTATTAATTTGATTTTTTGGACTAAAATTTAATCTATATTTATTTAATTGGGAACATAGTTTATATGATAACATTTTCTTACAGATCATGGTTTATAGAAATTAAAATTTTGAAGGGACATTTTAATTATTAGATAGGAAAAATTTTATGAAAATTTTATTTTCCCAATTTTCAATTTTGTCTCATTTTTATTGGTCTATTTTTATCTGAATTATTTTAATTGATTCACCTCACCTCCTTTTCATCTAATTTCTCCCAACCAAATAAGTCTTACTTTTCTCTCTCTCTTTCTTTTTTTTTTTTTATTCCAAACAGCACCTGTTTATTGCTGTTTTCATCATCCTCTCTTCATCTCCTTCCATTTTCGATGGAAAGGAGCTCAAGCTGCCTCTCTTCAGTCTTCACTACCGTCCAATCATATCACCGCCTTCACCATCCACTTACCCTCCTTTACCTCGACTTCATCATCCTGTTTGTCATCTCTCACTCACCATCCACTTACCTTACTTGAATATTGGTAGAGGTTGTTGAGTTATTTTATTCTGGAATAAATTCTTTCAACAGTTAGCAAATAATTGAAACATGGTTGAGGGCAACGAAGAAGCAACCCATGAGCTCTTTTTACTTCAATGAAGTTTTGATGTATAATTGAGTTTGCAACGTGATTCAATTTAGCAGCCAAACGGATAAAAAGAAGAAGAACAAACTGGGTTATGGGTTGAAACTTGGTTTCTAACTGCAAACCAAACATCCCCTTAGTCAATTTCGTTGGCCCTTCATCCATGTACATTTTTCAAACAATTATGTTCGTATATGTGTACTATATATTGCATAAAGCAAAATCCATTGGTAAGTGAAGACTGGTGTTTAAAAAAGGAACCGAACGGCCAATTTGACTAGTTGGACCGAAAACCTGTGCTAGGTCCGGTGTGCTAGGTCCGGTTTGATCATAGATGGCGAACGGCCATTTTTAGAACTAGTGGAAAACCGATCGAACTGATTACGAACTGGTGTTGAACTGGTCTACTTTTTTTTTTAATTTTTTTTAGTTGTTAAGATAAAATAATATTATTTTTTTGTACTAAGTAGTATTATCTTTTATATAAATTTTTTTTTCTATATTATAATATTGTATAAGTATTATTATGATGTATAATTAATAATAATAATAAATTTACTTAATAAATAATATGAAAATAGAATATTAATTCACTATTTTAAATTTAAAATATGATTATAGATGACTATTAATTTGTTTAAATTTTAATGTTAGATTGTAAAACTTATTAATAATATTTTTAATTTTCTATATAATATATAAAATTAAAAAATTATTAAATTTATTACTGGTTTAGTTTTAGTTAATATTTTTTAAACCTTAGTGAAGATATGGAGAAGAGTTTTATAGACCTGTTGTCAGAAGAGGTGAAGTTGATTCATTCGTTAGTTGCTTGCGATTATTTACCGGAAAAATAAATACACAAGAAACCAAAATATGTTTTAACTTATTTATTCTTCATGTTGTTGTCTATTTCCAAAATCTGTCAATTCTTTTGTTTTTATCTCAGTTCTCAGCCGTTCAATGTAACCATGATATTATTAAAGTTCAATCAATACATTCACTTATGATTTGCGAGTAATATATTATAAAATTACTTATTTTTGTCTTTGTGGGATTTGTTAGTGTTTACTTGATCGATAAGTATCTAAGATTTTGGTAGAACCAAGATAGTATGGGATACATAAGGCATGAGTTTAAAAGTATGGGATTGGGATGCTAAATATATATTAAACATAAGTTCCACCAAGAAGTACATTCAATGTGAGATAAATTTTAAAGCACTACATATTTCATGTTCATCTAATGCAAGAAACTAGTAGAAACGCACCAAAGGAATCTGGGGGTGGATACTACCATGACAAACACTTGAGAGAGTTTTTATTGAATCATTGTACAGTCTTTTTTTTTTTCCTTTTTGGTCAACCATTGTACAGTCGTTTAATACTTTAGTATTTAGTAAGCATTGGGAGCTCCTTTAAATTGTGAAACACAAAGATCAGCAGAATAATCAACATCTATCACACCATATTGGACAAAATAATTATGAACAGTCAACACCTGGGTACCATAATCACATTCCTTTCCATCATTGTTCTTCAAAGTAAATCCACATAATTTATGGCTTAAAAATATCTCATCATGTAAGAAACCACTCAACAACTACATTACAACAAAATAAAGTTAATAAAATATCTACCCTGACTTTGGTCATGTGTCCTCGAAGGATCTCATTACACAGCAAAATAGCTTAAAAAAAATCTAATCTTCTCTCGTGTTGTGGTAGCCATTTATATTTTTTCCCCTGCATATACAACAGAAGATTCATAAATTCCGATTAGATTCAAGATGAGAACATAATCTCAACACACAGATAAGAAAATTGATTACTTTTAGATAAACTTCCCATTCCAAGAACCAGTAATTCTGGACCTTATACGGTGTAATCCCCATTATCTAACATGGGTGTTCAAATATGACTTGAAGAAGACTATCATACTAGATGACTGTGTCAGATATGCAAGAAGGATGGATGATATCTAGTTCAACTCATACATACTTCCACTAGTTTTTAATATAAGTCAATTTTAACTACCTTACTAAAAAAAGTTAGTTAGATCAATAATATCATCTAAAAGTTACTTTGGTCTCCAATTTTTCCTCTAATAAATACTATAAATTTAAAATACATATAATAATTTTTAAAGTAATTAATATTTCATAAAGCAATTTTTAAGAAGAGATTTTTTTAAATAAAGTAATTAATGTTCCACAAATTCTTGCAAAATATATTTGGAACCGACAAAATTCAGGCGGAAGAATTCACTGTTATTCATGAAAGGTTGCGGTACATATAGATAATTCTAGGATAAATTAATTCAAATCAAAATCCCTAGAATTAAGGCCTAGAATATGAACAAATCTAATCCTAATAAAATAAGGATAAAAAGCTTATAAGATAACATATCAACAATAATCAAAATTATTCTAGGATAAGTAATGGGCTTAGACCCACTTCGGGCACTCCCCCTTAAGTTGGAGAATAGATAGTGATCATTCCCAACTTGCCAATCAATTCTTCAAATTTCACTCTTGTTAGAGTCTTAGTCATGACATATGCAATTTGGTGGCTAGTTGTGACATACTTAAGATTAATCAACCCAAAGTCAATCTTTTCCTTAATGAAATTTCAATCTATTTTGTTCGATCATGGTGGATGGGATTTTTAGCTATCCCTATTGTAGCCATGTTATCACACCACATATGAATGAGTGTTGTGAATTCCATTCTAAGTACTTTCTGTAAATGTATAATCCATATTTCTTCACAAATTCCAAGGGCCAAGGGCCTTTATTTTGCTTTACCTGAGGTTCTTGCAACCACAGATTGTTTCTTGCTTCTTCAAGTAACAAGATTGCCCTAAACATAGGTACAATAACCTGTGGTCAATCTTCTATCTATCTCAGAACCATCCCAATCAGCATCTGTATATATACTTCTATTTCCCTCTTACTACTTTTTGCAAATAATAATCCCTTTCCAGGTCTCATTTTGAGGTATTTTAGGATTCGATACACTACTGCCATATGGCCCCTCTTATGGATTACTCATAAATTAACTCACCATACTTACTGGAAAACATATATTAGGTCGGGTATGAGACAAATATATAAGCTTACCAACTAATTTTTTGGTAATGTTCTTTGTCAATTGGAGTCTCATCTTGGCCCACTTCAAGTTTTTTTATTGACCTCCATTGGAGTGTCAACTGGCTTAGCACCTGACATCCGTGTTTCCTTCAAGAGATCAAGTGTATACTTTCTTTGTGAAACTCTATTGCCAGAACTAGACCTTGTGACCTCCATCCCAAGAAAATACCAAAGGTTTCCAAGATCTTTTACTTCAAATTTTGCAGCAAGCTTCTTTTTCAACATCTGTATTTCTTGAATATTATCACCGATTATTATAATGTCAACATAGACAATTAACTTAGTGATTTTGTCCTCATTATGTCTAACAAATAGTGTATGATCAGTTTGGCATTAAGTATAACCATAACAGATAAATAGCTAAGTAAATCTCTCAAACCACGCGCTTGAGGATTGCTTTAATCCATACAAAGATTTGTAAAGTCTACATACTTTGTTTGCATTCTTTGAGTTCTTTAATCCCAAAGGTATCTCTATATATACTTCTTCTTCTAGATCTCCATTTAGGAATGTATTCTTTATGTCAAGTTGAAACAAAGACCAATCTAGATAAGCAGCTAAAGATAATAATACCTTTATTGTGTTGAACTTGGCAATTGGAGCAAACATTTCATGGTAATCAATGCCTTGAGTTTGGGTAAAACCCTTTGCAACAAATCGAGCCTTGTATATACTAATAGTACCATTAGGGTTATACTTCACTACAAACACCCATTTGTAGCCAGCAACTGTTTTTCCTTGTGGCAATTTTGTTATCAACCACGTGCCATTCTTTTCAAGAGCATTTAGCTTTTCTTTAATTGCTTGTTTCCAATTTGGATCAATAATAGCCTCCTAGAAATTTGATTGAACCTTTTCTTTCTCAACATTAGTTACAAAGACTCTCATGTTAGATGATAACTGCTCATAAGAAATATATCTATTGATGGGATACTGAGTGCAAGTTTTCATACTTTTTCTCAAAGCAATAGGCAACTGTAAGTCATCAAGACTTGGTTTAGTTGTGGATACTTGGTGTTGCATAGGAGTAGGATGGGATTCTTCATCACGACTAGGTTGTTCCTTATCTCCATGGACTTGTTGTTTTGCGCATTTATTTCTTCTAACATAGGTTAGTGTGCCCTATCTAGTAGGTTGTTCGGTTCTAGTCTCAATTAAAGGGAGGCTTGAAGTCTTAGTAGGATGAATTTCTAAAGGTTCAGATTCAGGTCTTCTGAGGTGCTGTAAGGAATTTTTCCAGGTTTAGGCACAAAGAATCTAGTGATATTTGAGGTGGTGTAACTATTGGAAGCGTGGTAACACTAGGACCACTTTCAGATTCACAAACTTGCCATTCACTCTCCATACTCTCCCCCTGAATGGTAGGTTTGGAGTAATGAGAAATATGCTCAAAGAATTTGACATTCATAGTGACATAGATCTTTTGAGTGGCAGGGTAGTAATATTTATATCCCTTTTGAGAAGCAGAATACCCAAAAGATACATACTTCACAGCTCGTGGCCCAAGTTTATTCCTATCATGATTACATTAAAAAAAAACACATCCAAAGATAGAGATATGTATTGATGATATGAGAGGAGAATTAAGGAATGACTCATTGAACTTTTAAAGGTTTGTTAGAGGTCTAAAACTGATTTTTAACAAAGGCATGGAATTATTTGAAAATATGAAATAATTCTGATTTTTCTCTCATAAGGTAAACTTATGTCAATCTTATATGATCATCAATACATGTTACAAACCACCTAGCATTTGAATTGGTTGCAACCATTTAGGGACCCCAAATATCACTATGGATCAATGTAAATGGCTGTGATGGTACATGACTTTGAGGAGGATAGGGATTTCGTGTTTTTTGAATAATTGACAAACATCATAATAGAAATCTTAGCTTCGAAAATTTTTATTAATGAACTCAAGAAACAATCGTTTCATATAATTAAGACTAGGGTGGCCTAATCTATGATGCCATAACATAACATCTTTATTTGAGAAAGCTAAACAAGAAATAGAGGAAAGAGACTTGATTTTATTCTCTGGCAATCTTTCAAGGTAGTAAAGTCCATCCCACTTCTTAGCATTGCCAATTCTCATCCATGAAGCCAAATCATGAAAATCATAACCAATTTCAATAAAAATGACAAAGTATTTCAACTATTTCATAGTCATTCTTATAGACAGTAAGCGACATTTAATATCAGGCACATATAAAATGTCCCTCAAGACAATAGTTCAGTAATAACAACTGTCCCTTTTCCAAGCACCTTTACATATGTTCCATTTGCAAATTTAACCACAATATTTTTAGAATAAGGAGTGAATTTACAAAATGGTTCCTTAAAACCAATGATATGATCTGTTGCACTCGAGTCAACAACCTAGATATTTCTAGTTCTTTCCATACTACGAAGAACAACAATTAAAGAGGAACCTACTTGGGCAAGAGTGATAGAAGGATTAGTTTATTCACCCATACTTTCAATGAGTGCAGCACTTAAGTGAGCATGCTTATCAACTATTTTCTTCAAGAATGAAAGTTCTTCCATACCTAGAGTAGTTGTCTTTGGTTTAGCTCCACCAACCATCATCCTTTTTGCATCACTTTTCTGCCTTGGCTTTGTATTTGAAGGCTTACCATGCAATTTCCACCATATGTCCCGGGTGTCACTATTCTTGTTGCAATGACAATACTATCTTGCCAATTTCTTACCCTTTTGATCATTGTTCTGGTTTCCTCTAGCCACCGTAGCAGAAACTTCTATAATAGGTGCATGAAAAATGCCTTGTACTAGCTCCTTCCTACTTTCTTCATATTTCACCATATTAAGTGAACCTTCAAGTGAGGGTAGTGGATTAGTATTCATAATTCGAGCTCTAATATCCTTAAACTTCTCATGTCAAACCAAGAAGAACTCATAGGCAATTTCTTCTTCTACAATCGGCTTGTAGTATATCTCATCTTGGTGACAAGTCCAAGTACGTACCTCATAAAGATCAAGTTATTGCTAAAGCCAACTAAGAACATTATAGTACAGTGTCACACTTTTCTCCCCCTATCTCATCTCTTTGAGAGTTTGTTTCACTTATGCGATGGCTGCCTTGTTGGATTTAACAGAGTAGGATCTCTTGGTTGAATCCCAAATCTCTTTTGTAGTATAGGTGAGTAGATAATTCTCACTGATTTCTAGCTTCATAGAGTGCACAACCAAGTCATGAATGTGTTATTCTTTGCAACCCAGGTATCATACCCAGGTTCACCCGGATTCAACACTTTTGTTGCACTAGTAATATATTTCTCTTTGCCACGCCCATGGATAAACATTAAGATGTTCTAGGACCATTGACGATAGTTGTTCCTATTGAGTTTATGGAGAATCATAGGCTGGGAACTGTTTCGGCAACACCTCCAAGAAGTTAAGAGATGCAACCATTGTCCCTTCTGACTTGTGCAAAATTGTGTGCCACTAGCCCACTTTAAAGTGTTCTCTTCAATCGTATCCTTGCCGTCAGTAGTGAAGACTCTCCCTTGGCTAGAAATGACCATCTATTTGTAAGCCATTACACCAACTCTGATATCATGACAAAATTTAGGCAAAAGAATTCACTGTTATTCATGAAAGGCTGTGGTACATATAGATAATTCTAGGGTAAATTAATTCAAATCAAAATCCCTAGAATTAAGGCCTAGAATCTGAATAAATCTAATCCTAATAAAATAAGGATAAAAAACTGATAAGATAACATATCAACAATAATAAAAATTATTCTAGGATAAGTAATGGTTCTAGGCTTACTTCCAAGTTTGAGAGAATTTCATCAAAGGACCCTGCCTATCTTACTCTACCTCCTTCTTTCTCATAGTTTAAGAGAATTTCATTGAAATCACCAATTAAAATCCAATTTCTTCTATTGCTAGGATTAAGGGAGGTCAACAATCACCACTAATCCTTCTTCTCAAAGTCAGTGGGTGGGCCATAAACAAAGGATATAAAACCATTCATATTTTCAAGCCCTTCCCTCACTTTAACATGAACCACATTCTTGTTAGAGAGCAGGACCTTAAGCTTTACTTTATTTTTCTACCAAAGAACCAAGCCTTTACTAAATCTAGCAGGAGGGATATAGATAGAATAAGAAAAATGGAGAAAACATTGTTGCCTTTCCACTTTCTATTTGTTAGTCTAGCCTTTGATAAGAAAACCAGAAGGGGGATGATAATTGGCACACAAGAATCTTAAATTCTTGCCTATCAGAGCCGACCTTTGGCCATGACGATTTGAGGGCAAATAAACTCATAGCAACCTGGTGGCTATTAAAGGCCGGCCACCAAGCCTATTTATTTCTGATGTCCCCAGAATTGATGAACCTTGAGCATTATGTGAAGAAATTGAAACATTATAAAGATCACCTTCACTATAGTGATGATTCCCCTGATGATGCTTCCTTTGTAATTTTCCCTTCCCCTGATATCTAGTTCCCTCTACAAAATTCATCGGAGCTTGGCTGGCCAAAAGACTTGCCTCTCACCTAGTTTCCTCTGAATTTCCGCTAGAATTAATAGCACATTGGTGGAAGTTCCCTCGAGCTTCTTCCTTTTCACTTTTGAAACAATCCAATCTTCCTCCCCTTAATGCTCCAAGCAAATTTTCTCTAGTTCTTGGACCAAAACACTCTCACATTGAGCCTTAGGAGGAGGTGATATTTTGTCATCTTTGTCTAAAGGAAGTTCCATGAAGTAAGGGGCTTTTTTTCATAGGTCAAAGAACAAAGGTGCCCTCTTAATTCTTTTGAGCCTCTTATAGTCTGGTTAAAGTCCAAACACAGAGTAAGTTCCTTATTAGGCCCTAGTATGCTGGGAGAATTATTAAGAGGGATGTTAACAGCAAGTCCAATATTCTTTCCACCCAACTGAGGCCCATTATTCAAGGAGAGAGCAAGTGACACTGGATCACTAGATTGACTCGAATCCATCTCAACATTCCCATCCGAAGTAGCAACAAGACATTCCACAATACCTTTTTCTTTTATGCGATTGTTTGAAGTAGGGTCTGTACTACTCGTCATGCCACAATTTCTGCTACCTCTTTCTCTATGTTGTCATTTGCTCCACTACTATCACCCCCCAAAATTTACAAATTTGCATGAGAAGCCTCTTCCAGTCCCTCATACTCCACGCTCAATTCCCCACACTCTGTCACCATCCCATCATTGGTCGTCACACTCTAGTGACTCTTTCTTATCACAACAATTTTCACCACTGCTCGGATAAGAGAGTTGCCTAAGTTACTTCTATATAACGGCTTCGAAGGATCTTCCTCAAACATGGTTTTTCCAAAGTAGTAGCCATTTTGTTCATGACCAATCCTACCACAAGCATGGCAAAATTCATAAAGCTTTTCATAACGGATTGAGGCATGGACTAGTGAAGCCATTGGCTTAGAAAACCAAAAACCCACACATAAAGGATTCTTGAGATCCACCTCCACTCTGATTTAAACAAATCCTCTGAAAGTGCAACCATTTGTTAGTGGCTCTTCATAAGCAATAACTTTGCCCACTTTTCACCAATCTTTAGCATGTTCTTACACATCATGACTTGCCAAGGCAAATTATGAACTTGAATCTAGAACACAGTTATGCTAAAATCCACATGTTCCATTGAAAGGTTAGGAGACCAAAGAGATAAATTCATCAGGCTTGTCCAAAGGCTATCCCTTCTAACATGATCAAAAGTCTTGTTTCTCATAAAATAAAAAGATATCCATCATCCTTGAGCCATTCACCCCACTTTGCCATGAGGATTCCAGGATTGCATGATCATAGATTAAACAGTAGTTCTATTCTTGAACCTATCAGAAATAAGCTTTGCTATAAGAACAAAAGCTGCCGAGGGTTTATCCTCATCTTGCTCCTAATCTAGAGTAAGGGAGCTCTTCTTCAGTTTCTCCATAAATTGTCCATGCCCAAAATAACCAACTCGAAACCTAACCACCTACCACCAAACACCTTAAACACTCGCACATACCTAGATTCAAAGGAAAAACACACTGACACACACATGAAGTGAGGACAATAAAACAACACTCAAGAACACAATGGGCTCACAGAAAAGAATCAAGAATGAAAAGAGAAAGATAAGAAGAAACACAAGACGGAAAGGAGCGCACTCCAGTAGAATAGTACTCTCACATTGGAGAGGATTTTCTCTCACTAAAGGAGAAGGTTTTTGGTGAAGCTAGAAACTACATATGAAGTTTCTTTTCTCTTTTGGAACCGACATTTCAACTTTTGAGATAATGGTGATTCCATTATAAAAAAAAAGATGGAATGAGTTGACATTTTTGGAATCCTATTTAAAATGACAACAATTCCCTTCTAAAGCAATAATTTTATATCTTCAGTTTCTATACTAATTCAAAAATTATGTTTTCTGAAATTACAAAATTATTTTTTATTATGGAATATAATAAGTAATGAATAAAATTTATTTTTTAATTAAAAAATTAAAAAATTATTACTTTATGTTTTAAAAAATTAATTATTTACATGTGAAAATTTTTACTAATTGAAAATTAATAATAAATATTTTTTATATCTTATACTAGAGATATGATGTCACTTTTTTTTTTAAAAAATTTATATTATCTTTATCCTACCAAACTCAAAAGTAAAAGAGTGTCCAGCTTTTTATTTTTCAATGACATAACAAACATAGTTATTTTACTTTATTCTAATTTATTTTCAGTTTCATTTTTATTATTATTCTCGTTAAAATATATATAACGAGAATAAGCCCGCGTTTCACTTGTTTTGTCCGTGCGTTTTGCTGCGTGAATTAGGTGACTCAGTGCCAAGTCATCCTTCATCCAACGACTTCAATTCATTTTCGAAATTGATTCGGATGTGCCTCTCATGTTAACGTCTTTTTCCTGATTTTATTTCCAACGGCTACGAAATTCTCCGGAACCACGTTTTGCCATCCAATTAATGCGGCATCCAAACGATTTAAAATTGGTAAAATTCGACCGTTAGTAGAGAGGAGCATCGGCCTCGTCGTCTCATTCTATTTAACACCCACAAGCAGATAGAGAGAGAGAGTTGATTGATTCAGAGAGAGAGAGAGAGAGAGAGTGCGAGCTGATTGATTCAGAAGGGGTTCTCCAAGCAAGTCCCGAAAGGGAATCAGAGTTTTGAAAATGGCTTCAAGATTATTGCTAATTAATTCCACGACATGCCAGAGGTATTTTGTCTCCCCTTTTGTTTTCTTCTTTTTTTGTTGTGATTAGATTATCTTTTAATGTTGTTCGAATTCAAATCTTCTGTCCCATCAATTTGTTTCTGTGTTATCATATTGGTTGCCCTGCCCATATCTGGATATTTGAATTTCGTACGGTAAAATGTTCGTTCTTTGTATACTAGATTGATGTTGTTAGCTACTTATTTTCAATAAACAAAATTTATTTTCGTACATCTATTTGAGGATTGATGATATCTGGTTTAACGCTACTAAACAGAGTCCAAATCTGGTTTCCTTGTGCTGCTTCTTTCACTAGGATTTGACACTCTATCTTAATAACGTGACGATCTAAAGCTTCCCCCACCGAGACATCCTCAATCTTCTTTAGTTTCCAGATTTTTTGCGCAGTTAATTGTGTGGCTTGGCTTATGCTTGATTATAATACTTTAGCTTAGAAAAGTGTTGAATTCCTTGACACAGCCTCATTTTAGAAGTATTCGAATAATCATTGAGAGCAACGGAAGAGAATGGAAGAGAAAAATTATCTGAGGAATCTGAATTATATTATACTGAACCCAAGTATATAATATATATATAGTAAAGAGGAATAACATAATAAAGGCTAATAAATACAAAATAAAATCAATATCATAATTACAAATCATTAACATTAATTAACTCTCCCCCTCAAACTCAAGATGGTTTAAGGTCAAACATCTTGAGCCCCGAAGGACTAGAAGAGAGGGAGAAATAAGAAGAGAATGTGAAGGAGAGGAGTAGACGGACTACTTAACACATGAATAAAATATGCATTGCACAAATTAAATATGAAGATGGGGTGGTTCTAGATGAACTAAGGCGGTAGAACCAGCCATAGTTCATAAGAATAAGGTAAGGATATGAAATTCAAAGAAAGTAAGAGAAAAGATTTTATTGAAACCAGAAAAACTTACAAAGAAGTAGAAGAAAAGGAAGAGGATCTCCTAGAAGGAAGGAAAGTTTCAAGAGGAGAGCTCAGTGTATTCGGATGTGTTATCCTGAATTCTAAGTTATGCTCTACCTTTGAGGCAAGGCTTCCTTATATAAGAGAGAGAAAAGTGAAGTTTAAACCGGGAACCTGTTAGTGACTGACACTGTTTGAACAGTTCCGGTTGTTTTTTGAACACAGTATTTGCCTACACTACAATAACTTTAGTGACTTGCAAATACGATGTCATTTTGATTAAAAACAAAATTATTGACACCACATTAATTTTTGGTGACTAGTAATTTTAATCATCTTCAAGAAATTAAGTCTTCTTCATCGTTGTTTTGGTTTTTAGAAGTGGAAGAGGCTACATCTTGATCTCTAGACGTGGATTCTTACTGTTGGAGCAGTTGTAAGACAGTAGTTAATTGATTGACCAAACTAGTTTTGTCTATTGAAAAAGCCAGCATGGCTTGAATCCTAGTTCTTTGGTTCAAGAATTTGCTTTGCTCGGTCATGCAGAGATATCTAGGATTTTCTTTAAATCACTTGTCAACTGCTTTATTGTCAATTCGTTTTACATCGAATTTTGCCTACCATCTTACTGATGGTATCCTTTGAAGTATGGGCAGGATTGTTGTTCCTGGAGTTGATGCCGAGAATTTGTATCTCAGGGCAAAAATCCAAGATATTGAAAGTTTTGAAAAATAATGAAGATCAAGAGGAAAAAGATCTTCATTGTGATTAAATTTTTGTTTAAAATGATCAAAAGCTTGTTCTACTAGAGGAGGTAAAATTTGAGGGACAGGTCCAACAAAATTCCACCAGTGAACAAATCATTGTGGAAACTCATAATTGGTTTATGTTTTAAAATATATAAACCAAGTATAATACATGGTACCATGCATCAACATAGTCCCAATAATTATATCCCTGTGGTTCATAAATTATCCCCACTGGGATGGAGTGAGAACTTTAAGAATTTGCATAGTGCTATATGGGTTACCATTGGTCCATTTCTTTTATCAGTTTTTTGTTCTAAATTTACTGATTCAGAATGGACTAATATTAACTCATAGAATTCCCTTGTTTTTTCTCAAGTCTGTAGGCTTATAATGAAATCAAGAAGGGAAAACATTAATAGCTACTTGGTTAGGATTTGAGTGGTAAAACTCAGGCTCTATTTGAACTAAATTCCTTACTTGGTTTTCTTTAGAGAAGTAAGGAGTAGTTATGGTGGAAGGAGTTTGAGTTATAATTGTCTTTGAAGTTTGAGGGACAATTGCTTTTAAGCTGGATGCTCCAAGCTTTGGGTTTACTCTTGTAATTTGAGGGGGTTGGTTTAATCTATCATATTCCTGTTTGGAAATGATAGCTTGCTGCCAGGTGGATTCAGGCAATTGTTTTTGAGCAAAGGCCTGAGCATAAGCTGAGACTATTTTTTTGTTGGTCTGTTTAGGTTGGGTTGATGACCCAGAGGTTTGTTGGGCTGAAGGCCCAGTTTGGATTAATTGGATTAATGATCCAGATGGAGTAGATGACTTCTGTTTGACTTCTGGGTTGGATCCTTGTGTTTGAGACCCAATTTGCTGAAGTAGATTTCTCATTACAGTTTCAAGTTCAGTGCTTAAGACTGGAGCTTGAGCATCTTGAAAGATACTTAGTTCTTTCTGTTTTTCTTCTTTTGGATCTTTTTTCTTTTTTGGAGGCATAGGTTTCTCACTTTGGTCTTACTTGTAAAAAACTCTCGGGTGAGAAAATCAGGAAGAGAATTTGAAGAACCTTTTATAAATTCAATATCAAAATCACAAACACTTAAGATTGCTTGCCATCTAGCAAAAATCTATTTTGATGCAATGTTTTTGACATCCTTTTGTAAAACGTCTTTAGCTGATTTGCAATCAATTCTTAGTAAAAAATTTTGATTTAACAAATCAAATTGAAATTTGGAAATGCATAAAACAATCGCCAAAATTTCTTTTTTAATGGTGGAATAGTTTTGTTAAGTACTATTCCAATGTTTAGAGGTAAAAGAAACAATTTTCTCAATACCATCAATTCTTTGTTTGAGAATGCCACCATAACCAATGTTAGAGGCATCATTTTCCACTATTTTATAAGCGGAGGGATTTGGAAGGGTAAATGATGAAAACAATCGCCAAAATATTTTAGATTGTTTAAAACTAAGGATTCAATTTCATGGTTTAAACATGAAGTCTGGATCTATTCCAGCAACCCTTATATACCAAATCCAATACAAAGTTTTAAACTCTAACGCTACAAACGCCCAAGTCCTTCCTGACACTGGCCAAACAAAAATCTTCCTAACTGATTTCAATAATGTAAACGTTTCCATTCCAAGAACCATTATGTGGAATGATGTAAATTTACCTGATGAATGGACAATGGAGAAGGCTACTCAGCCAACTCCTAAATTTACGCCACAAATCAGTAGACTTACACAAACCCATGATGGAACGGTCAAACTATCTTTTGAAAGACCTAGACGTTCTATGTCCCAAACATATAAACCTTCCATATATGAGGATTGTAGATCTACGGTAAGTGAATCAGCAGAGATTTTCTTGCTCCTCATTACCACAACCTCCTTCTGTCATATATATGCCAGCTCCAAATAACCCTGAGCCAAAGCTCCAAAACACTTCTGTTTCAGGAATAAACAACTCTGCAAACATTTCCCATGTCAATTAAGAAACTCAAGATGACTTAAGATCTATAAATTCTCCTGATTACTTAACATTAGGAGAACCAAAAGATATTAATGTCTTACAAAAAGAATTTCAAATTGACAAACCATTTTTGCAAAAGGATTTTTATTCAAAAGAAAATACTTTGCGAAGAAACTGGTTTTTTGAAAACTTTCAAGGAAAAGAAAGAAAAAATGTTCAAGAATAGTATTATTCATTCCTTGAAATTATTCACACTAATATTCTACTTTTTGACTGGTTTGAGGCTTATGCCAAAACTAATAATTTAAATTACCCATTTTCAAAAGAAATTGATGTCATTAAACAAGATTGGAAAACTTCTGATCAAACTATTTCTTCGGGAATTTCCTCGAAGAACATGTCAAGTACCAGGGAAGGTTGATGATAAAAACCAACCTATCTGGGCTTCTCCTTATAAATTTAAACATACTTCTGAAGAAGTTAATCCAAAAGACATCAAAAATATTGTTCAACAAAATAATTTCACTAATCTTTATCTTCAAACGATAGGTGAAACTTTGATTCAACAATCTGATTTTCAATCAAAACCAGTCTCTTTGAAAGAAACTCCTGTTATTCAAACACCCTTGTTTAAACCTTTTGAGTATACACCTCAACAGAAACTTGACTTACAAATGAAGGCAAAAGCCAAGTTGATTGACCAAATTAAAGATAAAATGGCTCAAATCCAACTTAAACAAGCCATAGTGCCAGAAACCCCTACATCAACCAACTCTAAAACCAAGTCTCTAGCAATCCAAGTTCTTAACACTACTACAACAAGTACTTTTTAGATCGGTTAAAATAGACTTTTTACATCGGGTATGAATTAGATATAGAATTGATAGATGTTAAAAATAGACTTTTCATTATCACGCCAAACTATCTTTATGAAATTTCAGAAAAGGATAAGAAATGGTTTTCAAAGTCTGATTATATAATCAGAACAGTTGAAGAATCAGTTCCTATCAAACCAGAAAATGAAGATTTTTTCCTTCTTTCAAAAAAATCAATTGCAAAACATAAAAAAGAGTTTAATTACCTACACATAGGATGCGTCCAAGTGGCAATTAAACCTCTAATAAGAAAAGGGTTAAATGTATCATGTTTAGTATGTCTACAAGATACTAGACATTATACGTATGTCGATTCACTTTTAGCAGCTGCTGAAATGGGCTTAAACAATGGGCCTGTTTACTTCAACTGCTACCCGGATCGGACCCTAGATCTAACTGATGAACATGTCCTAGACGCTTTAAAACTTAGGATACAGCTTCATGGTTTAAATATGAAACCAGGGTCTATACCCGCTACACTTATCTATAGGATTAGTTACAAAGTTTTAAATTCAAACGCCACAAACGCTCAAATCCTTCCTGATACTGGTCAAACAACAATTTTCTTAACTGACTATAATAATGTCAATGTTTCAATTCCAAAAACTATTATGTGGGAAGAAGTCAAACTACCTGATGAAGAAGTCAAACTACCTGATGAGTGGATCATGGAAAGGGCTACTCAGCCAATTCCTAAAATGATACCACAAATCAGTAGAATTACTCAAACCCAAGAAGGGACTGTTAGATTGTCATTTGACAGACCAAGAAAATCTATGTCTCAAACATATAAACCCTCTGTATATGAAGATTGTAGGTCCACAGTAAGTGAATCCGCAAGATTCTCTTGTTCTTCGCTACCACAACCTCCTTCTGTCATATACATGGCAGCTCCAAACAATCCTGAACCAAAACTTCAAAATACTTCCGTTTCAGGAATAAATAATTCTACAAACACTCCTCATATAAATTATGAAACACAAGATGATTTAAGATCAATTGAGTCTCCTGATTATTCTGCATTAGGAGAACCAGGGGATATAAACGTCTTGCAAAAAGATTTCAAAATTGACAAACCTTCATTACAGAAGGAATTTTACGCTTCAGAAAATACCCTGAAAAGAGAATGGTTTTTTAAACATTTTCAGGGAATTAGAAGAAAACAAATTCAAGAACAGTTTTATTTGTTCCTTGAAGTTATACAAGAAAACCTTCCATTCTTTGATTGGTTTGAGGCTTATGCCGAAGGTGAAAAATTGGATTATCCATATTTCACCGAAATAGATGTTGTAAAACAAGAATGGAAAACTTTTGATCAAACAGTTTCTTCTGAATTCCCACCAGGAACGGTTCAAATTCCGGGAAAGGTTGATAGCAACAATCAACCTATTTGGGCCTCTCCTTACAAATACAAACATACTTCTGAAGAGGTAAAACCTTCTGACATAAAAAATATTGTTGAACAAAACAATTATACTAACCTTTATCTACAAAGGATAGGTGATTGTTTAATTCAGCAAGCAGATTTTCAAACGAAAACAGAAATAGGAACCTCTTCCACCCAACCCAAAATAGAAGTAGAAACTCCTGTTTTTCAGACACCCTTATTTAAACCTTTTGAATATACACCCCAACAAAAGCTTGATTTACAAACAAAATCAAAAAACAAGATTATTGAACAAATAAAAGATAAAATGTCTCGAATTCAACTTCGTCAAACTATTGTTCCTGAGACTCCTTCTTCAGTAACATCTAAAAACTCTAAAGTCATACAAGTTCTCAAAAGAGATTCTTCAGTAGAGTCAGAAGGAGAACTTAGTCAAGCATCCTCAATACAGATCAACCAACAAAACTGGAAAAAGCCATCCAAACTATACTATAGTAGGGCAACCCCTCCAGATGTCCTCCTAGAAGAAAAGCCACACCAAAACTTTAAAGCTTTCAACTCTGACAACCTCTATGAATGGAACATAGGCGGCTTGAGTGAACCAGCTATCCTTCAAACCCTTCAACATATGACCATGGTAAGCAACGCTTATCAAACTCAAAACGACTATACAGATGAGCAAATAACTGATCTTTTAGTTTCCGGATTTACTGGACAATTAAAAGGTTGGTGGGATTTTTGTCTTTCTGGAGAAGATAAAGATACTATTTACTCATCTATCAAAACTCAGGCAGATGGAACACCCATCCTGTACAATGATCAGGTAATTCCTGATTCTGCAAACCATCTTATGTTTACAATTATTAAACATTTTATTGGTGATCCTTCTTTATGGCAAGATAGGTCAGCAGAACTTTTGTCAAATCTTAAGTGCAAAACATTATCCGATTTTAGGTGGTACAAAGATACTTTCCTAAGTAGGGTTCTTACCAGGGATGATTCAAATCAACCATTTTGGAAAGAAAAATTCTTAGCTGGATTACCAACATCGCTTGGTAATAAAGTTAGAGACAAATTAAGAAACCCGGTTGATGGCAAAATTCCCTATGAGAATCTGACATATGGACAGTTAGTATCATATGTACAAAAGACAGCTCTAAAGATTTGCCAAGATAATAAACTACAAAGCCAACTAGCCAAAGAAAAGGAATCTGACAGAAAGGAATTAGGGACTTTCTGTGAACAATTTGGCTTTCCATCTTGCAAACAAACCAAACCACATAAAAGACAGAAAAAACCTTTCTTCAAAAAAGGCCAACACTATTCAAGACCAAAATCTGAGCCCAATCTTGAGCCCAAAAGAAATTTTGAATTAAAATCCAAGAAAAATATTGTTTGTTTCAAATGTGGTAGGCCAGGTCACATTTCAAAATATTGTAGGATTACCCGAAAACTAAGAAACATCGAGCTTGAGGAGAATGTTTTAGAAAAAATAAACAATATTCTCTTAGAAGAATCAGCATCAGAATCGGAAAAGGAATCTTCTGAAGATTTTAAGCCTTTTCAAAATGATGATCTTCAAGAAAATTCATCTTCCGAAATAAATGTTATTAGTAAGGAACATGATCTCCTTATTGATATCATTAGTAAAATGCCGGATTCTGAGAAAGGAGAATATCTTTCAAAATTCAAAGAAATCCTCTCTAGCTCCTCTGGTCGAAAGAACCCAACCAAATATGACCTTACCCAAACCTTAGCTAGATTTAAACAGGAAACTAAACAAACCACTATCTCTGATCTTCGATTTGAGATACAAAATCTTAAAACAGAAATTCGCCTTATTAAGGAACAACAACAAGTTCACAGCGAGGCTATATCCCAAATACAGGATATACAATTGAATAATCAAACTGATGAAGATAGTACATCTGACCCTCCAGAACCTTTTTTAAACTTGATTACAAAGGTTTTGACGCAAAAATTCTATATTAAAGCCAAACTCATTATAAACAATGAATTTATTTTGCAAGAAGATGTTTTATTTGATACAGGAGCAGAAGCTAACTGTTTTAGAGAAGGCATCATCCCAACAAAGTATTTTGAGAAAACAACTGAACGATTTAGAGGAGTAGAAAAAACTCTCCTGCAAGTTTCAGTACAAAATATCAAATGTTGTTATTGAAAATGAGGGTTTTAAAGTAAAAACTCCTTTCATTTTAGTAAAAGGAATGGGAGCCAGAATTATTCTTGGAGCCCCATTTGCTCATTTACTCAAACCATATTTGACAGATGAAAATGGAATTTCTAAACAACATTTGGGAAAAACAATCTTATTCCCTTTCATTTATGCTCCAAAAATAAAAGAGCTAAATATTATATCTTCTAAACAAAAACAAATTAATTTTCTTAAACAAGAAATCTCTTTTAAACAAATTGAAGAACAAGTGACTTCAAAACCTATTCAAACTCAAATTTCGAAGTGTTTAAAAGAAATTACAAAAACCATTTGTTCAGATTTACCTAATGCTTTTTGGGACAGAAAAAGGCATGTAGTAAATCTACCTTACGAAAAGGATTTTAACGAAAAACAAATTCCAACAAAAACTCGTCCAATTCAGATGAGCTCAGAATATTTGCAAATTTGCAGAAATGAAATCAATGATTTGTTAAAAAAGAATCTGATCAGGAAATCTAGAAGTCCTTGGTCTTGCGCTGCATTCTATGTTAATAATAGTGCAGAACAAGAAAGAGGAATCCCTAGATTAGTAATCAACTATAAACCTTTAAACAAAGTCTTGCAATGGATAAGATACCCAATCCCAAATAAATCTGATTTGTTAAAAAGACTTTATTCTGCAAAAATATTTTCAAAATTTGACATGAAATCCGGATTTTGGCAAATCCAAATTGATGAAAAGGATAGGTATAAAATTGCTTTTACTGTACCATTTGGTCAGTATGAGTGGAATGTTATGCCCTTTGGTTTAAAAAATGCTCCCTCCGAGTTTCAAAGAATTATGAATGATATATTTAATGACAATGATCAATTCATCATTATATACATAGATGATGTTTTGATCTATTCTCATTCGATAGATCAACATTTTAAACATATTTACAAATTTATGAGGATTGCCAAAACCAATGGTTTAGCAGTTTCAAAGAAGAAAATAAGCCTTTTTCAAACAAGGATTAAATTTTTGGGACATTGGATATCTCAAGGATCTATTGTGCCTGTTGAAAGGTCTATAGAATTCGCTGACAAATTTCCAAATCAAATAATTGACAAAACACAACTTCAAAGATTTTTGGGTTGTTTAAATTATGTTTCAGATTTCATTCCTCATTTGAGCAATTTTATCAAACCTCTCCATGAGCGACTAAAATCTAGTCCTCCTCCTTGGACAGATGTTCATACCAATATAGTCAAACAAATTAAGTCTCAGGTTAAGCAGCTTCCTTGTCTTAACCTTCCAAATCCTTCTGCTCAAAAAATCGTTGAAACTGATGCCTCTGATATTGGTTATGGAGGTATTCTTAAACAACGAGTTAATGATAAAGAGCAAGTAGTGTCTTTTACTTCAAAACACTGGAATGATACTCAACAGAATTATTCCACAATTAAAAAGGAGATCCTTGCAATAGTACTTTGCATCTCAAAATTTCAATCTGATTTATTAAATCAAAAATTTCTACTTAGAATTGATTGTAAATCAGCCAAAGATGTTTTGCAAAAAGATGTTAAAAATATAGCTTCTAAACAAATTTTTGCTAGATGGCAAGCTATCCTTAGCATTTTTGATTTTGAAATTGAATTCATAAAAGGTTCTTCAAATTCTCTTCCCGATTTTCTTACCCGAGAGTTCTTACAGGGAAAAAATCAAAAGTGAGATGCCACCAAAAAAGAAAAATGAGCCCAATAAGGAATTAAACATCTATCAGGATGCCCAACCAGCAGTCTCTAGTCAAGAACTTGAGGCTGTAATAAGAAATTTGCTCCAGCAAAGTGGATCCCAAACACAAGGGTCCAACCCACAAATTAAACAGGAGTCATCTACTCCGTCTGGATCATCGATTCAGCAAACTCAAACAAGGCCTTTAGCCCAACAGCCCAAAACATCCTCAAAAAAGACCATTGAAAATTATGCCAAGGCATATGCACTAAAACAATTGCCTGAAACCACTTGGCAACAAGCTATCATCTCAAAACAAGAATATGATGAAGCAAACCAACAGCCATTGATTTCCAAAAATCAACCCCAAAACACAATGGCATCTACCTCCCAAACCTCCAAAGCAATCATTCTCCAAACCCCTTCAGCCATAACTACTCCTTACATATCCAAAGAAAGTCAAGTAAGGAATCTGGTTCAAATAGAACCTGAGTTTTTTCATCCAAACCCAAACCAAGTGGCTATTAATGTATTCCCTTCTGGATTCCATTATAAACCCACTGATTTAAGAAAAACAAGAGAGTTCTATGAGTTAATACCAATGGTGACCCATAGTACAATGCAAATTCTCAAAGTCCTCACTCCATCCCAATGGGGACAACCTCTTGAGAAACCTAAACATTTTGGGATACTTTATGAACCACAAGGATACAGTTATTGGGACTATGTAGATGCATGGTACCATGTATTGTACTTTCAAAACGAAACTTTCTCTCACACCTGGTTTATATATTTCAAAACCAAAACTAGGTATGAGTTTCCGCAATGGTTTGTTCACTGGTGGAGTTTTGTAGGACCTGTGCCTCAAATCTTACCTCCTCAAGTAGAGCAAGCCTTTGATTTATTTAAACAAAAATTTAATCATAATGAAGATCCTTTTCCCCTTGATCTTCATTACTTTTCAAAATTATCAGTATCTTGGATCTTTGCATGGAAATACAAATTCTCTGCATCAGTTCCTGGAACAATTATCTTGCCCATACTTCAGAGGATGCCCTCAGTGAGATGGTGGGCTAAATTTGACTTGAAAAGGGTTGACAGCAGAGCAGTAGATAAATGGTTTAAAGAAAATCCCAAGTATCTTTGTCAAACCGAGCAAAGCAAATTTCTAAACCAAAGAACTAGGATACAAGCTATGCTAGCATCATCCACGGACAAAACTAGCTTAGTAAACCAGTTAACTACTGTGCTACAACTTCTTCAACAGCAAGAATCTTCTTCTAAGGATCAAGAGACATCTTCATCAACTTCTGAAAACCAAATCGAAGAAGACGAAGATTTAATTAACCTTAATGAAGAATAGTAAATGCTAGTCATCAATAAACATTGTGATGTCAGCATTACTCTTTATAAAACGACGTCGTATTTGCAAGTCACTAATAAACACTGTAGTGTCGGCAAATACAGTATCAAAAGTACTAACCGGAACTGTTCAAACAGTGCCAGTCACTAACAGTTTCCCGGTTTGATTTCGCTTTTCTCTCCTATATAAGGACACAGCTCCTCAAAAGAAAAACAGAACTTGAGAGCAGAAGAGACTGAGTTTTCTGAGAAGCTTCCCAATCCTTAGAAGAGAAAAGCCTTCTTCCTCCTTCCTTCTCTCTTCATCTATCTTTGTAAGTTTTACTTCATTTTAATAAAAATTCTCTTTTAATCTTTGATCATCATATCCTTGCCTTGTTCTAATGAACTGAATTGGCTGGTTCTAATGAACTTACAAAGATATGATGATCAAAGATATGATGATCATTAGAACCAGCCAATTCAGTTCATTAGAACAAGGCAAGGATATGATGATCAAAGATTAAAAGAGAATTTTTATTAAAATGAAGTAAAACTTACAAAGATAGATGAAGAGAGAAGGAAGGAGGAAGAAGGCTTTTCTCTTCTAAGGATTGGGAAGCTTCTCAGAAAACTCAGTCTCTTCTGCTCTCAAGTTCTGTTTTTCTTTTGAGGAGCTGTGTCCTTATATAGGAGAGAAAAGCGAAATCAAACCGGGAAACTGTTAGTGACTGGCACTGTTTGAACAGTTCCGGTTAGTACTTTTGATACTGTATTTGCCGACACTACAGTGTTTATTAGTGACTTGCAAATACGACGTCGTTTTATAAAGAGTAATGCTGACATCACAATGTTTATTGATGACTAGCATTTACTATTCTTCATTAAGGTTAATTAAATCTTCGTCTTCTTCGATTTGGTTTTCAGAAGTTGATGAAGATGTCTCTTGATCCTTAGAAGAAGATTCTTGCTGTTGAAGAAGTTGTAGCACAGTAGTTAACTGGTTTACTAAGCTAGTTTTGTCCGTGGATGATGCTAGCATAGCTTGTATCCTAGTTCTTTGGTTTAGAAATTTGCTTTGCTCGGTTTGACAAAGATACTTGGGATTTTCTTTAAACCATTTATCTACTGCTCTGCTGTCAACCCTTTTCAAGTCAAATTTAGCCCACCATCTCACTGAGGGCATCCTCTGAAGTATGGGCAAGATAATTGTTCCAGGAACTGATGCAGAGAATTTGTATTTCCATGCAAAGATCCAAGATACTGATAATTTTGAAAAGTAATGAAGATCAAGGGGAAAAGGATCTTCATTATGATTAAATTTTTGTTTAAATAAATCAAAGGCTTGCTCTACTTGAGGAGGTAAGATTTGAGGCACAGGTCCTACAAAACTCCACCAGTGAACAAACCATTGCGGAAACTCATACCTAGTTTTGGTTTTGAAATATATAAACCAGGTGTGAGAGAAAGTTTCGTTTTGAAAGTACAATACATGGTACCATGCATCTACATAGTCCCAATAACTGTATCCTTGTGGTTCATAAAGTATCCCAAAATGTTTAGGTTTCTCAAGAGGTTGTCCCCATTGGGATGGAGTGAGGACTTTGAGAATTTGCATTGTACTATGGGTCACCATTGGTATTAACTCATAGAACTCTCTTGTTTTTCTTAAATCAGTGGGTTTATAATGGAATCCAGAAGGGAATACATTAATAGCCACTTGGTTTGGGTTTGGATGAAAAAACTCAGGTTCTATTTGAACCAGATTCCTTACTTGACTTTCTTTGGATATGTAAGGAGTAGTTATGGCTGAAGGGGTTTGGAGAATGATTGCTTTGGAGGTTTGGGAGGTAGATGCCATTGTGTTTTGGGGTTGATTTTTGGAAATCAATGGCTGTTGGTTTGCTTCATCATATTCTTGTTTTGAGATGATAGCTTGTTGCCAAGTGGTTTCAGGCAATTGTTTTAGTGCATATGCCTTGGCATAATTTTCAATGGTCTTTTTTGAGGATGTTTTGGGCTGTTGGGCTAAAGGCCTTGTTTGAGTTTGCTGAATCGATGATCCAGACGGAGTAGATGACTCCTGTTTAATTTGTGGGTTGGACCCTTGTGTTTGGGATCCACTTTGCTGGAGCAAATTTCTTATTACAGCCTCAAGTTCTTGACTAGAGACTGCTGGTTGGGCATCCTGATAGATGTTTAATTCCTTATTGGGCTCATTTTTCTTTTTTGGTGGCATCTCACTTTTGATTTTTTCCCTGTAAGAACTCTCGGGTAAGAAAATCGGGAAGAGAATTTGAAGAACCTTTTATGAATTCAATTTCAAAATCAAAAATGCTAAGGATAGCTTGCCATCTAGCAAAAATTTGTTTAGAAGCTATATTTTTAACATCTTTTTGCAAAACATCTTTGGCTGATTTACAATCAATTCTAAGTAGAAATTTTTGATTTAATAAATCAGATTGAAATTTTGAGATGCAAAGTACTATTGCAAGGATCTCCTTTTTAATTGTGGAATAATTCTGTTGAGTATCATTCCAGTGTTTTGAAGTAAAAGACACTACTTGCTCTTTATCATTAACTCGTTGTTTAAGAATACCTCCATAACCAATATCAGAGGCATCAGTTTCAATGATTTTTTGAGCAGAAGGATTTGGAAGGTTAAGACAAGGAAGCTGCTTAACCTGAGACTTAATTTGTTTGACTATATTGGTATGAACATCTGTCCAAGGAGGAGGACTAGATTTTAGTCGCTCATGGAGAGGTTTGATAAAATTGCTCAAATGAGGAATGAAATCTGAAACATAATTTAAACAACCCAAAAATCTTTGAAGTTGTGTTTTGTCAATTATTTGATTTGGAAATTTGTCAGCGAATTCTATAGACCTTTCAACAGGCACAATAGATCCTTGAGATATCCAATGTCCCAAAAATTTAATCCTTGTTTGAAAAAGGCTTATTTTCTTCTTTGAAACTGCTAAACCATTGGTTTTGGCAATCCTCATAAATTTGTAAATATGTTTAAAATGTTGATCTATCGAATGAGAATAGATCAAAACATCATCTATGTATATAATGATGAATTGATCATTGTCATTAAATATATCATTCATAATTCTTTGAAACTCGGAGGGAGCATTTTTTAAACCAAAGGGCATAACATTCCACTCATACTGACCAAATGGTACAGTAAAAGCAATTTTATACCTATCCTTTTCATCAATTTGGATTTGCCAAAATCCGGATTTCATGTCAAATTTTGAAAATATTTTTGCAGAATAAAGTCTTTTTAACAAATCAGATTTATTTGGGATTGGGTATCTTATCCATTGCAAGACTTTGTTTAAAGGTTTATAGTTGATTACTAATCTAGGGATTCCTCTTTCTTGTTCTGCACTATTATTAACATAGAATGCAGCGCAAGACCAAGGACTTCTAGATTTCCTGATCAGATTCTTTTTTAACAAATCATTGATTTCATTTCTGCAAATTTGCAAATATTCTGAGCTCATCTGAATTGGACGAGTTTTTGTTGGAATTTGTTTTTCGTTAAAATCCTTTTCGTAAGGTAGATTTACTACATGCCTTTTTCTGTCCCAAAAAGCATTAGGTAAATCTGAACAAATGGTTTTTGTAATTTCTTTTAAACACTTCGAAATTTGAGTTTGAATAGGTTTTGAAGTCACTTGTTCTTCAATTTGTTTAAAAGAGATTTCTTGTTTAAGAAAATTAATTTGTTTTTGTTTAGAAGATATAATATTTAGCTCTTTTATTTTTGGAGCATAAATGAAAGGGAATAAGATTGTTTTTCCCAAATGTTGTTTAGAAATTCCATTTTCATCTGTCAAATATGGTTTGAGTAAATGAGCAAATGGGGCTCCAAGAATAATTCTGGCTCCCATTCCTTTTACTAAAATGAAAGGAGTTTTTACTTTAAAACCCTCATTTTCAATAACAACATTTGATATTTTGTACTGAAACTTGCAGGAGAGTTTTTTCTACTCCTCTAAATCGTTCAGTTGTTTTCTCAAAATACTTTGTTGGGATGATGCCTTCTCTAAAACAGTTAGCTTCTGCTCCTGTATCAAATAAAACATCTTCTTGCAAAATAAATTCATTGTTTATAATGAGTTTGGCTTTAATATAGAATTTTTGCGTCAAAACCTTTGTAATCAAGTTTAAAAAAGGTTCTGGAAGATCTTGTTCGCTGGAAACACTATCTTCGTCGTTTTGTATGTGAATTGTATTTTGAGCTAGCTGAATATCTTGAATTTGGGATATAGCTTCGCTATGGACTTCTTGTTGTTGTTTGATTAGACGAATCTCAGTTTTAAGGTTTTGAACTTCAAACTGAAGATCAGAAAGGGTAGCCATTCTTGGTTCTTGTTTAAATTTGGCTAAGGTTTGGGTAAGATCGTACCTATTGGTTTGAATCTTGATGAGCTGGGAGTTTCTGCAAGAAGATTTTGGAATTTAAATAAATACTCATCTTTCTCAGAATCTGGAAGTTTGCGAATGATATCAATAAGGAGATCTTGTTCCTTAGTGATAACATTTATTTCAGAAGAAGAATTTTCTGGAAGATCATTGTTTTGAATAGATTTGAGATCCTCAGAAGACTCTGATTCAGATTCAGATGAAGAAGTTTCAAGAAGAAGATTATTTATTTGTTCCAAAACATCTTCCTCTAAGTTTTTAATGTTTTTAAGTTTTCGGGTGACCCAACAATATTTGGAAATATGGCCTGGACAACCGCATTTGAAACAAACTATTTTCTTTTGTTTGGATTCAAATTTGGGCTTAGGCTCATGTTTGGAATTGTATTGGGCTTTGTTAGGTTTATTGAAATAAGGCTTTGCCCTTTTATGTTTTTTGTGAGGCTTGGACTGTTTGCATGCAGGAAACCAAATTGCTCACAAAAGGTTCCCAACTCTTTTTGGTTAAAAGCCTTTTCTTCAGCAAGTTGGGTTTGCAGTTTATTGTATTGACAAATCTTGAGAGCAGTTTTTTGAACATATGATACTAATTGACCATAAGTTAAACTCTCATAAGGGATTTTGCCATCCTTTTCATTTCTCAATTTATCCCTAACTTTATTACCAAGAGAAGTTGGTAATCCAGCTAAGAATTTTTCTTTCCAAAATGGTTGGTTTGAATCATCCCTTGTGAGAACTCGGCTTAGGAAAGTATCTTTGTACCATCTAAAATTGAATAAAGTTCTGTACTTAAGATTTGACAATAATTCTGCTGATCGATCTCGCCATAGAGAAGGATCACCAATAAAATGTTGGATAATAGCAAAAATTAAATGGTTTGTTGAATCTGGGATGGGTTGGCCATTGTAAGTAATGGGTGTTCCATCTGTTTGGGTTTGTACAGCAGAGTAAATGGTATCCTTATCTTCCGAAGAAAGATAAAAATCCCACCAACCTTTTAATTGTCCAGTAAATCCGGAAACTAGAAGATCAGTGATTTGCTAATCTGTATTATCGTTTTGGGTTTGGTAAGCATTACCTACCATGGTCATGTGTTGGAGAGTTTGGAGTATAGCTGTTTCGTTTATACCATCTATGTTCCACTCATAGATTTTGTTTGAATCAAAGGCTCTAATTTGGCTGGGTTTTTCTCCTAAGAGGATGTCAGGAGGGGTTGCCCTACTGTAATACAGTTTCGATGGTTTTTTCCAGTTTTGCTGGTTTATTTGTGATGAAGAATTTTGGCTAGTTTGGCTTGATTCTCCATCAGATTCTACAAAGGGTTCTTTGTTTAGAACTTGAATTGCGGAAGATTTTGTTTTTGAATTTGTGGAGGTAGGGGTTTCTGGAACTATAGATTGTTTGAGCTGAATTTGGGCCATTTTATCTTTGATTTGGTCAATAATTTTGGATTTGGCCTTAGCTTGTAACTCAATTTTTTTTTTGAGGTGTGTATTCAAAGGGTTTGAATAAAGGTTTTTGGATATCAGGAGTTTCTTTCAAAGGGACAGTTTTGGTTTGAAACTCTTGTTGTTGAACTAAGGTTTCACCAATCTTTTGGAGATAAAGATTTGTAAAATTGTTTTGCTCAACAATATTTTTGATATCTTTTGGGTTAACTTCTTCTGAGGTATGTTTGAATTTAAAACGAGAGGCCCAAATGGGTTGGTTTTTGTCATCAAGCTTTCCTGGGACTTGGCATGTCCTGGGTGGAAACTCTGAAAAGACAGTTTGATCCATAGTTCTCCATTCTTGCTTTATGACACCAATTTCTTTTGAAAATGGGAAATTTAAATTATTGGCTTTGGCATAAGCTTCAAACCAATCAAAAAATAAAACATTAGTTTGAATAATTTCAAGGAATGTATAAAACTTTTCTTGAACATTTTTTCGTTCTTTTCCTTGAAAGTTTTCAAAAAACCAGTTTCTTCGCAAAGTATTTTCTTTTGAATAAAAATCCTTTTGCAAGAATGGTTTGTCAATTTGAAATTCCTTTTGCAAGACGTTAATATCTTTTGGTTCTCCTAAAATTGAATAATCAGGAGATTTGTCACACCCGAAAATTCGACGGGGATGACGCGAATTTAAGGAAAAGGGAAAAAAAGGATGAAATCGGCCCACGTGATGGAAGGCCGGCTTCGGAGGGAGTCGCCACCAAAATTTTGAGAGAAATTTTGGAAAACCGGAATAAAAAAAAACAAAAAGGATAAGGATGATCTGCGAATCAGAGTTGGGTTCGGGAGTACGATTGTGAGTGGGGAAGGTGTTAGGCACCCCCACAACACCCGTTCCAAAGAACGGTTACCTTAGGTTGATCATGGAATTTTTATGGCTTTGAAAAATTTTTTTGGTTGCTCTTTTACCATTCACATGCAAAAATAAATAAAATAGATAAATATAAAAATAAGAAAAATGTGAAAATGAAAATAAAGAATGAAAATATAAAAAAGTTGGGAAAAATAAATTAAAAGAAAAATATTATTTGTTTACAAAAGTGGACTTGACCCATAATGAGAGTCTGGGGCCTACATATCCTGCGATAGGGATCAAAGTCGACGTAGTTCGGACTATAAATGCGTGTCACTGGGTTGGTGTTTTTTATTATATATATTCTTTAAAAAGAGAAGTTTATAGAAAATAATTTATCATTTCACAAAGAAAACAATTTTTAGAATTGATTGGTCTGCTTTAATTTGTAAAAGACAAATTAATTCCCATTATTTTCTCTTTTCACTTATTTATTTCTAGTTTAATCAACTTATAAAAGAAAAGATATGTTTTTCCTCAATTTAAAAAATATGATTAAAGTTATGTATGATTTTGAACGTTTTATTTTGATTTGAAAAAAAGAAATATTTGAAATCAATTCTATTTTCACAAAATAAAACCAATTGGTTCATGTGGCGACTTTATCACTCACAATATATTCATTGATACCTAAATGTCCACGGTGGTGTCACTCGAGACAAAAGGCATGAGAAAAGTTCGAAAGAAAACAAATAATTCTTTGTACAAATTATTTTTGTTTTCTTTTTATTATAAAAATCATTTTAACACCTACTTATTTATTAAAAAAAAAAGAAATTAAAAATGTGATCATTATGTATATTTTGAAAAATAATAATCAGCATATGTGGTGACTTCATCACTCACAAGTTACTGATCTGTATTTAAAATACTCTCAGTGTTACCACTCGAGGCAAATATACCAGAAGGAAAATTTTAAATCAAACAGCATATATGGTGACTTGATCACTCATAATTTACTGATTTATACGTATATGCTCACGGTGATGTCACTCGTGGCAAAAGGCATAGATAAAATTGAAATAAATGAAATCATTTTCACATTAAATTATAAAAATAAATATTATTATGGTTATTTAAAAAAAGTGATAAAAGAAATTTAAAAATATAACTTTTACGTATATATTCATATATTATTTATTTTTATTTGTTTATTTGTTTTATTTTTTACTTTTTATTTTAGAAAAAGAATTAACCAGGATCTGTGGTGACTTTATCACTCATAGCTTGCTAATTAACACCTAAATGCCCACGGTGTTACCACTCGGAACATAAAGGCAACAATAAAAATTGGAAATAAAACGCTCTCATTAAATCATTTATTTTTAACTTTTAAACAAATACGATTAAGTCAACATTTATACCATGGCAACTCCTCACTCATGATATAATTGACTGACACTCTATAGGCACACGGAGAATTGGTCCCTCGTGGCAAACTCTAAAAGCGAGAAGAAGAAAAATTCATGATCATGTAAAAATCAAAATCAGAAATAAAACAACAAAACATAAAAATCAAATACAATTTATCAGGGTGTGTGTTAGCGCAAATTCAAGTAATTCACACCCAACCATGAGATGAAAAGATGCAAACTCTAGTATCTTCACTTTCTTTTCCTTTGCCTCAAAGTTGATAGCTTCCATTTCCCTTGCTTGGCTTGGTAGCAATGACCTTGATTTCTCCCAAACTTGGTACATGCTTCCGTATTGCTCGGAAAAAAAAAATAAAATAGGATTATTCGTCTTAAAGTTTGGGGCAGAAGGAAACAAGGTAATTGCTTTTAAAGAACAAATCTCTTCCATTTGTTATACATGTGTCATACTTCCCATTGAGCTCTCATGTATTATTCTATGGGTCACAATCAACAAGAGGAATGAGAAAGCATTCACTCATAGGATCAAGTCATGAACATTCCAAAAGACATATGCATGGTCAAAACTTTGGAAACTTTTATATATCTATGTGTATATATATACACATTAGATCCAATTCAGGATTTTAAACTTATCAAGAATTAAACCTGACTCATGGTAAGATAAACCCAGTACCTATTTTCCTTAACGCATCTAGGTCTACAATATAGCATGTTATCCAACAAAGGATGCTCATATTTGACTCAAGAATACAAACTATGGTGCTTACGATATCTGAAGTCACAACAATTGTTCGAAGTGGTTTTGACCATTACATACTCAGATGGTAATCTAAATCAAATACAACACATCATTACCACTCATAGTAGTCACCTCAAGCCAACAGAGGACTTGGCATCAAAAACATATTCCAAACTTAAACTCCAATCAAACACAAACAAAACAATCCCACAATGCCAAACCCAAGAACAGAGAGCAAGGTATAATCTCACCAAACTCAATAATATCGAGAAATAACACGACAAAACCTTATCCACAAACCATATTAAATCAAGATGTCATTAAAGCAAAAGACTAAGAGATACAATAACAACCCCAAATACTCTATGACTTAACCGGTGAGGGGTTTAAAGTGTGCAGTACCATAAAATAGCAGCCAACAATCTAACGAGACCCCAAAAGATAAAATCAACGGCTTATATGAGTGCAAAGTATGAACCCAAAGAGGACAATCTTATAAAATAGATTAACAGAGGAAAAGATACTGGCAATTAGAGAGTCAAATTGTTAATACCTATTAACAAATACTGGAACAAACTATACTCAAGTGATATTAACATCTTATTCACCTAATTAAATTGGTTCCCTTCCCAATTACTTAATTTTATTTGAGACAAATAGAACTCTCTTTCGGACCATAAATGGCTGGATTATTCCAAAACATAATAATTTCCTATCGAAAACCTTGGCAAAACAATAATCATACCAAATCGACTTTAAGCTTGGATCTATTGCTTTAAAGGCTAACTGAAACACCGCCATGGTTTGCAGTAAACAAGAACCACAACAAATCTCTTTCATTATCTCCCATATACACAGAAGCATACAAGAGTTCAAAAAGATCTAGAAGACCTTTAAACACAACACACAGCACACCATCATCTATGCAATACAGAGTTTGCAACTTGAAAAAATACCTTGGGAAACAGGGCCCATGAATTTAAAAATAGAAAATCAATCTCCACTCGTGACAGGAACAGGATACAGAATCACAAACAACTCGCATTTATCTTAATAAGATGGAGATCATTTACATAACGAGCCAATCGCAGTTTAATGTTACTTTCCTACACAAAATAGAGCATCCCGGCCAATGCTACCCTCATACACAAAACAGAGCACTCAGATAAGATAAAAATCCAGGATTCACTGGGTTACAGGGAACCAAACCAACCATCCAGAATCATATTGAAAGAAATAGAGAGGACCATGAATGAAAGTGAGAGGCATTGAGCTTCACAGCATAATCAAAACAAGCACCGAAAAAAAAATAAAAAATAAAAATAAACTGACCCAAACAATTTAAGTATCTAACCTTCGAACCCGGACCACAAACTATCTCCTCTTGTTCTTGAGCTTGTGCTCACCCTCCTTTTGCTTCGGGTTCTCCTTGTGCTGCCTCCTTCTCTTGATTTTGTTACCTCCTTGATTCGGTCTCCCTCGGTCTCTCTCCCAGCTCTACCTGCGGCTGTCCTCTGGTTCCTCACGCTTGCGGCTCGCATTCTTCTTCACGCCCGTGGCTCCACTTCTTCTTCACGCCCGCAGCTCCCTCGGTTTCCTCTGGTCTCTCCAGTCCCCATCCATCAGGATCCCTCTGTTTGGCCTCCCTTCGTCTATTCTCTCTCTCTCGGCCCTTTTTTTTCTTTTCTCTGCTCTCAGTCGCTCCCTCTCGGTGCTTTTTTCTTTTCTCTGCCGCCCTCTCTCTTTTTTTCTCAGTCGCCTTTCCCTGCTCCCCCCGGCCAGCCTCTCACTCTTCCTTTTTCTTCTCTCGGTTCAAGTCCCTCGTCTCCCTCGGTTTCCCCGGCGTCTTCACCTCAGTTCCCTCAGTTTCTGTCTCGCGGCTCCTTCTAACTCGTTCGGCCGAGCCCTTCTCCCCTCTCTTCTCCTTTTGGCCGAGCTCCCTCTTTGTGTCTTCCTCACGCGGCTCCACCGCGGCTCCTTCGGTGGTTCTCTTCGACCGCTCTCTCCTCTACTCGAGCTCGCGGTCCTCTCTGATCTGAGCCTCCCTCGATTCTCTCTCTCTCTCTGTTTTTTTTCTCCTCTGCTCCACCGTAACTCCCTTTCTCTCTCGGCTCTTCCTTTTCTTTTCCCTCTCCAGCTCTCCCTCGTGCTCCCGTTTTCTGTTGGTGCCGAGGTCCCTTTTCACCCTCATACCTGAGCCCTATGGCTCAGGATTGCTTGGGCTGAAATGCCCAAGATTGAAAATTTTTTTTTTATTTGCAGTCTAAGATTAAAAAATGTTTATCTTTTCTTTTTTTTTTGTCATGTATTTTCTATTATTTTGTTTATTTTATTATTATTATTATTATTAATTTTTTTATTTTTTAATTTCATTATTATATTTATATATATTTTTAAAATTACCTGGACAAAATACTGTGTTCACAAGACTCAATAGATCTTAACTCGTCTTGGGATTCATAATTGACATGAGAGATATTTGAAGAATTGTTTAATCCTGAAACTGAGGTGTTTAGGAGTTTTGGCTCAGGATTATTTGGTGCTGGCATATATATGATAGATGGAGTTGGGGTAATGAAGAGCAAGAAAATCTTGCTGATTCACTTACTGTAGACCTGTAATCTTCATATATTGAAGGTTTATATGTTTGAGACATGGAACGTCTAGGTCTTTCAAAGGAAAGTTTGACAGTTCCATCATGGGTTTGTGTAAATCTACTGATTTGTGGTGTAAATTTAGGAGTTGGCTGGGTTGCCTTTTCCATAATCCACTCATTAGGTAGATTTACATCATTCCACATAATGGTTCTTGGAATGGAAACATTTACGTTGTTGTAATCGGTTAAGAAAATTGTGGTTTGGCCAGTGTCAGGAAGGACTTGGGCATTTGTAGCATTGGAGTTCAAAACTTTGTATTGGATTCTGTAAATCAGGGTGGCTGGGATGGACCCAGGTTTCATATTTAAACCATGAAATTGAATCCTAAGTTTTAAACAATCTAGAACATGTTCATCATTTAAATCTAGGGTTCGATCCGGAAAACAGTTGAAGAAAACAGGTCCATTGTTTAGACCCATTTCTGCAGCTGCTAATAACGAATTGGAATATGTATAATGTCTAGTATCTTGCAGACATACTAAACACGATACATTTAACCCTATTCTTATCAAAAGTTTGATTGCAACTTGAACACATCCAATATGTAAATAGTTGAACTCATTTTTGTGTTTTTCAATCGATGTTTTTGAAAGAAGAGTGATTTCATCGTTTTCAGGTTTAATGGGGATTGATTCCTCCACTGTTCTGATTATATAATCAGATTTGATAAACCATTTTTTGTTTTTGCTTATTTCATAAAGCATGTTTGGAGAGATAGTTGGCAAAGTCCAATTATCAAAATTTTGGTTTAGATTTGAAAATGAGATTTCTTGTTTGAAAATCTTCTTGTTTGGTGACTTTGTTTCCTCATTTGACTGAGTGTTTGAAGAAGAAGAAGAAGAAGAGTTTGAACGATGAGAAGAAAATGAAAGAGAATGAAACAAAGACATATTAAAATGTAGAAAAATAAAGACAATGAAGAAAGTAAGGAAAATGCAGAGATTGCTAAATAAGTAAAAGGCAGAAATTAAAAGAACGGTGAAAGCTAATGAGAATTCTCCCCTCTATATGGTATCAGAGCCTGAAGGTGAAGTATAGATGTATTAATTAGATCTGGATCTAGGAAACAAAGTCACCAAACAAGAAGATTTTCAAACAAGAAATCTCATTTTCAAATCTAAACCAAAATTTTGATAATTGGACTTTGCCAACTATCTATCCAAACATGCCTTATGAAATAAGCGAAAACAGAAAATGGTTTATCAAATCTAATTATATAATCAGAACAGTGGAGGAATCAATCCCCATTAAACCTGAAAACAATGAAATCACTCTTCTTTCAAAAACATCAGTTGAAAAACACAAAAAAGAGTTCAACTATTTACATATTGGATATGTTCAAGTTGCAATCAAACCTTTGATAAGAAGAGGGTTAAATGTATCATGTTTAGTATGTCTGCAAGATACTAGACATTATACATATTCCGATTCGTTATTAGCAGCTGCAGAAATGGGTTTAAACAATGGACCTGTTTTCTTCAACTATTTTCCGGATCGAACCCTAGATTTAAACGATGAACATGTTCTAGATTGTTTAAAACTTAGGATTCAATTTCATGGTTTAAATATGAAACCTGGGTCCATCCCAGCCACCCTGATTTACAGAATCCAATACAAAGTTTTGAACTCCAATGCTACAAATGCCCAAGTCCTTCCTGACACTGGCCAAACCACAATTTTCTTAACCGATTACAACAACGTAAACGTTTCCATTCCAAGAACCATTATGTGGAATGATGTAAATCTACCTGATGAGTGGATTATGGAAAAGGCAACCCAGCCAACTCCTAAATTTACACCACAAATCAGTAGACTTACACAAACCCATGATGGAACTGTCAAACTTTCCTTTGAAAGACCTAGACGTTCCATGTCTCAAACATATAAACCTTCAATATATAAAGATTGCAGGTCTACGGTAAGTGAATCGGCAAGATTTTCTTGCTCTTCATTACCCCAACTTCCATCTATCATATATATGCCAGCACCAAATAATCCTGAGCCAAAACTCCAAAACACCTCAGTTTTAGGATTAAACAATTCTTCAAATATCTCCCATGTCAATTATGAATCCCAAGACGACTTAAGATCTATTGAGTCTCCTGATTATTCAACTTTAGGAGAACCAAAAGATATTAACGTCTTGCAAAAGGAATTTCAAATTGACAAACCATTCTTGTAAAAGGATTTTTATTCAAAAGAAAATACTTTGCGAAGAAACTGGTTTTTTGAAAACTTTCAAGGAAAAGAACGAAAAAATGCTCAAGAAAAGTTTTATTCATTCCTTGAAATTATTCAAACTAATGTTTTATTTTTTGATTGGTTTGAAGCTTATGCCAAAGCCAATAATTTAAATTTCCCATTTTCAAAAGAAATTGGTGTCATAAAGCAAGAATAGAGAACTATGGATCAAACTGTCTCTTCAGAGTTTCCACCCAGGACATGCCAAGTCCCAGGAAAGCTTGATGACAAAAACCAACCCATTTGGGCCTCTCGTTTTAAATTCAAACATACCTCAGAAGAAGTTAACCCAAAAGATATCAAAAATATTGTTGAGCAAAACAATTTTACAAATCTTTATCTCCAAAAGATTGGTGAAACCTTAGTTCAACAACAAGAGTTTCAAACCAAAACTGTCCCTTTGAAAGAAACTCCTGATATCCAAAAACCTTTATTCAAACCCTTTGAATACACACCTCAAAAAAAAAATTGAGTTACAAGGTAAGGCCAAATCCAAAATTATTGACCAAATCAAAGATAAAATGGCCCAAATTCAGCTCAAACAATCTATAGTTCCAGAAACCCCTACCTCCACAAATTCAAAAACAAAATCTTCCGCAATTCAAGTTCTAAACAAAGAACCCTTTGTAGAATCTGATGGAGAATCAAGCCAAACTAGCCAAAATTCTTCATTACAAATAAACCAGCAAAACTGGAAAAAACCATCGAAACTGTATTACAGTAGGGCAACCCCTCCTGACATCCTCTTAGGAGAAAAACCCAGCCAAATTAGAGCCTTTGATTCAAACAAAATCTATGAGTGGAACATAGATGGTATAAACGAAACAGCTATACTCCAAACTCTCCAACACATGACCATGGTAGGTAATGCTTACCAAACCCAAAACGATAATACAGATTAGCAAATCACTGATCTTCTAGTTTCCGGATTTACTGGACAATTAAAAGGTTGGTGGGATTTTTATCTTTCTTCGGAAGATAAGGATACCATTTACTCTGCTGTACAAACCCAAACAGATGGAACACCCATTACTTACAATGGCCAACCCATCCCAGATTCAACAAACCATTTAATTTTTGCTATTATCCAACATTTTATTGGTGATCCTTCTCTATGGCGAGATCGATCAGCAGAATTATTGTCAAATCTTAAGTACAGAACTTTATTCAATTTTAGATGGTACAAAGATACTTTCCTAAGCCGAGTTCTCACAAGGGATGATTCAAACCAACCATTTTGGAAAGAAAAATTCTTAGCTGGATTACCAACTTCTCTTGGTAATAAAGTTAGGGATAAATTGAGAAATGAAAAGGATGGCAAAATCCCTTATGAGAGTTTAACTTATGGTCAATTAGTATCATATGTTCAAAAAACTGCTCTCAAGATTTGTCAAGACAATAAACTGCAAACCCAACTTGCTGAAGAAAAGGCTTTTAACCAAAAAGAGTTGGGAACCTTTTGTGAGCAATTTGGTTTTCCTGCATGCAAACAGCCCAAGCCTCACAAAAAACATAAAAGGGAAAAGCCTTATTTCAATAAACCTAACAAAGCCCAATACAATTCCAAACATGAGCCTAAGCCCAAATTTGAATCCAAACAAAAGAAAATAGTTTGTTTCAAATGCGGTCGTCCAGGCCATATTTCCAAATATTGTTGGGTCACCCGAAAACTTAAAAACATTAAAAACTTAGAGGAAGATGTTTTGGAACAAATAAATAATCTTCTTCTTGAAACTTCTTCATCTGAATCTGAATCAGAGTCTTCTGAGGATCTCAAATCTATTCAAAACAATGATCTTCTAGAAAATTCTTCTTCTGAAATAAATGTTATCACTAAGGAACAAGATCTCCTTATTGATATCATTCGCAAACTTCCAAATTCTGAGAAAGATGAGTATTTATTTAAATTCCAAAATCTTCTTGCAGAAACTCCCAGCTCATCAAGATTCAAACCAATAGGTACGATCTTACCAAACCTTAGCCAAATTTAAACAAGAACCAAGAATGGCTACCCTTTCTGATCTTCAGTTTGAAGTTCAAAACCTTAAAACTGAGATTCGTCTAATCAAACAACAACAAGAAGTCCATAGCGAAGCTATATCCCAAATTCAAGATATTCAGCTAGCTCAAAATACAATTCACATACAAAACGACGAAGATAGTGTTTCCAGCGAACAAGATCTTCCAGACCCTTTTCTAAACTTAGTTTCAAAAGTTTTGACGCAAAAATTTCATATTCGCGCCAAAATCATTATAAACAATGAATTTATTTTGGATGAAGATGTCTTATTTGATACAGGAGCAGAGGCTAACTGTTTCAGAGAAGGCATTATTCCTATGAAATATTTTGAGAAAACAACCGAATGATTTAGAGGAGTTGAAAGAACTCTTCTACATGTTCGGTATAAAATTTCAAATGTTGTTATTGAAAATGAAGGTTTCAATGTCAAAACTCCTTTCATTTTGGTAAAAGGAATGTGATCTAAGATTATTCTTGGAGCTCCATTTGCTCATTTACTCAAACCTTATTTGACAGATGAAAACGGTATTTCTAAACAGCATTTGGGAAAAACAATCTTGTTTCCTTTTATTCGCGCTCCCAGAATAAAAGAATTAAACATTATATCTTCGAAACAAAAGCAAATTAATTTTCTTAAACAAGAAATATCTTTTAAGAAAATTGAGGAGCAATTGACTTCAAAAAACATTCAAAATCAAATTTTGCAATGTTTAAAAGAAATTGTTAAAACCATTTGTTCAGATTTACCTAATGCCTTTTGGAATAGAAAAAAGTATATAGTAGATCTGCCTTATGAAAAATAGAATAATACCATGCTCAGTAGAATGAACAAATAGGGCAGAGTCATAAGGACTAGAAGAAAAACCAAGCTGACTGATAGTAGAGCTAAATTTAGCAAACCAAGCACGAGGAGCCTGTTTAAGACCATAGAGTGCTCGTCAGAGTCGACAAACAAAACAATCTTTGTTTGTCGGATGCAAATATCCCGGAGGAGGTTTCATATACACTTCTTCCTTAAGATTCCCATTCAGAAAGGCATTTTTTACATCCTTCTGGTGAAGAGTCCAACCCTTAACTGCAGCAATGCCAAGAAGACTCCGTACAGAGGTAATCCGAGCAACAAGAGAAAAAGTCTCCTCGTAATCAATGCCATATTCCTGAGTAAAACCTTGAGCTACCAAAAATCCCTTGCACCGCTCTAAAGAGCCATCTGAATGAGCTTTGAGTTTATAAACCCATCGACATCCAACCAAAGTCTTATTAGAAGGAAGGTCAATAAGATCCCAAGTGTGCATTTTCTCCAAAGCTTGTAATTCTTCTTGCATAGCCTTGCTAATCAGGGTCACGGGAGGCTTCCAAATAAGATTAAGTTTCCTGTAACTGAAGTATGGTAGAAAGGCAATGGTAATCACTAAGATATGAGGGAGGATGTCTTACACAGGTAGGCCGAGAAGACTCTAAGGATAAGGGCTTAGAGGACGTGTCCTATGTAGGAGAATCAAGAATGACAGTAGTATCTGGAAGAGACATAACATCAGATGTAATAGTGAGCTCATCAACAGAACCTGTACCTGGATAACTAGGAAAGAGATCAACTGTTGGATCAGTGAAAATAGGATTAGAAGTAGAAGAAATGCTAGAGAAATTAGTTAGAGAAGAAAAATGGATATGTTCCCAAAAGACCACATGACAAGAAACACGGATGCGATGAGAAAGAGGATCCCAACAATGATATCCCTTGTGTTTAGAATCATAGCCAAGAAAAAAACAGACACGTGCTCGAGCTTGTAATTTGGTGGACTCATGAGAGGGAAGAAGAACAAAGCAAGCACAGTCAAAAACTTTCAACATTTGGTAGTACCATAAAGTCATTCAAAAGGAGAAATATTACCAATAACGGAGGAAGGAACTCGATTGACGCAAAAAATAGCAGTCATGGTTGCTTCGCCTAAAAAACGCTTAGGATAACGAGAAGAAATTAATAGGGCTCAGACAGAATCAAGAATATGACGATGTTTATGCTTAGCACGACCATTTTGTTGAGAGGTGTAAGGACAGGAATATTGAGAAATAGTGCCTTGCTCATCAAGAAATTGAAGTAATTTGGAATCACGATACTCAAGAGCATTGTCTCGACGAAAAACTTTGATTATTTTTGAAAATTGAGTGCGAATCATGGTAGCAAATTTGATATAGATTTGAGATAGCTCTAAATGATTTTTCATCATATAAATCCAAGTAAAATGTGGAAAATCATCAATAAAAATCATAAAATATCAAGATCCCCTCATAGAGGACGTGGGAGCAGGCTCCCAAATATCAGAATGAATCAAGTCGAAAGAAGAATCCGAAATAGAGTCATTTTTATTGAAAGACAAAGTAGGTTGTTTTGCAGTATGACATGAAATACAATCCAAAGTCTTATCACTAACTGGACCTAAGAAACTATGAGAAATCAAAAGCTGCAATTTATTCAAGGAGGGGTGAGCAAGACAACGATGCCACAAATCAAGAGAGGATGAAGTAGAAGAAGCAGCACATAATCTAGAAGAAGTGACATCAGATAGATGCATGGAGGTGAGCTCAAACATACATCCGACCTTACACCCAGTCCTGATGACCTGTCCTGTCTGAGAATCCATAACAACACAGCCACATTTGTTAAATAAAACATCATAACCCATATCAACAAGTTGTCCAATAGAGATAAGGTTAAAACTGATAGCAGGAACAAAATAAGTATCACTAAGAGATAAAGAAGATGAAGAAACAATTCGAACATGACTAATAGGCATTTATGAGTTGTCAGCAGTGTGGATAGGAGGTGCAGAGGTATTTGGTGTTAAAGAGGAGAAAAGATTGGGTTGGCTAGTCATGTGATTATAATAGGCAGAGTCAAAGTACCAAGAAGATATTCCTAAGGGAGTAGTTAGGGCAGCAGGTGGACTGGAGGAACCAGATAGCATTTTGAGAAGTAAAGCCTCAAGATCAGTAGTGGAGAACCCTGAAGTGGAAGTAGTAGATGTTTCATCATTGATAACATCAGTTACAGATAATACAGGCTTGGATAAATGCCCTGGTCGTGTTGACTTCCTCTGATCAGTTCTAGGTGGATGAGTAGGGCACTGTTCTATGAGATGACCTGGTTTCTTGCAATATCTGCAGAACAAAGTAGGGCAGTTGGCATCTATGTGCCCTTTCTTCTGGCATGTACGACACTCAATAAAAGGACATTCAGCAAATGAGTGATTAGACTGAGGACAACATTGACAGAGTTTAGGATTCCTATCAGGTGCAGCAAAAGCTATCTCAGGAGTACGCTGCAGAAGATCTAAACGAGTTTCTTCCGATCGAAGTTGAGGAAGAGCATCTTCAAGAGTGGGAAGTAGACTCTGATGTAGGAGAGAAGCTCGGACAGGCTCATAATCATCTATGAGTGCCATAAGAAACTGAATAAGATAGAGTTGATCACGATATTTTAGAAAAGCCTGTGTATTAGCTTCACACTTGAAAACAGGCTCAGAGTAAGTTAATTGATCCCAGATAGACTCAATCTTGGCCAGAAATTCATAGAGAGGTTGACCCCGTTCTTGCTTGAGAGTGCTGAGTTCCTTTTGCAATTGAAACTGATTGGATAGATCGGAAGAAGTGTATCGATTAGCAAGATGATCTCATACCTCTTTTGTAGTCTCAAAACGTCCAAATTGTTGATGGATACTAACAGTGGAAGTGTTTCTAAACCTTGTAATAATTTGATTTTTTTTACTGTCCTAGTCTTCTAGTCGAGCATAAAATTTAGCATCAGTCTCATCAGGAGCACAAGAAGGAAACTGTTGATCTCCAGTGACATATCTCCACAACTTCCTTCCTTTAAGAAAACCCCGCATACTTTCCAAGCACAAATGGTAATTGGAGCCATTTAAAATCACTAAAATAGGCTAAGCAGTATCTAATTTCTCCATACTAAGCAAAAAGATCATAAAACCAAAACCAAACTATAGAAAGGAACAGAGCGATCCTGATAAAGCAAAATGACCTTGAATAAAAAAAAAACCACAGGAGGATGATCAGAGAGAAGAGACGATCACAACCCAACAAAAAGCAGCCGTAGAGGAGGTCTCATGTGCCTTCACGCTCCGGTGAAAGAGCGCTGCTTGTGACGACGCGTAGTGCACTTGTGGGCGGGTGGCAGGGTGGATGGCGGTCGGACTTGGTGGACTGATCAGTTGGAGGCTTCTGCACATGGTGATAGGGAGCGTGTAAGCTAAAGGGTTGACCACAAGCGCAGATCTGACACGGAGCTACAAGGACTATTTTGAAAACTAAACACGCGAGAAGAATTAAGGCGGCACGGTGTTTATTTTGCGAGAAAAGGAGCCCTAGGCTCTAATACCATGAGAGAAATGGAAGAGAAAAATTAACTGAGGAATCTGAATTACATTATACTAAACCCAAGTATACAATATATACAGAGTAAAGAGAAATAACCTAATAAAGGCTAATAAATACAAATGAATACAAAATAAAATCAATATCATAATTATAAATCATTAAAATATTAATTAACAATCATTTTAACCGTTGGTCTCTTTCCTAAATAATTCTTTGATATCCCCTCCTCTACTATGATAGTTCTGTGTATCCTTGTATTTTGGTGCTTAAGCTATGTAAAGCCTTAAATGCAAACTCTTGGATAATTCACTTATTCAAATTAATATGAGCTGTGTTTTAATATCACAAATTGTTCATCAGTTAAGGACTTACTGGTTTTCCAAAAGAGAATGTACACTCAACTGAGATATTTAAAAAAAATTATATATATGTTGATGTATAAGAAACGTTTATCAGTCCCTTAACTTAGATGTTGTGGGGTGCTAAACTATGCTAGCCCCCTAGAAAATAATTTTAAAGATTGTAAATCTAAGGGATATATTTTTCCCTGAGGGTGACAGTAGGAACACAAATTATTCACAATGCTAAAATTCTGAATGCCTTTGTGTGTATATATTATATACCAGGATATTCCAGATAGTCTGAGTCTTTATTATTTTTTGGTGCTGTGAATTGCATCTAAGTGGTAGATTGCAACCTATATAATTTTCTTCTGTTGGTGACAAACTTTAGAAATTAGACTATCAATGTTCAGAAAATTGACAAACATCTGATAGGCTTTGCCTTTGCCTTCTGTTGCAGTGCTTAGTTGGACAGCTTTAGTTGCTTTCTTCAACAATTACTACACTGGCTGTACATTGTCCTCCTCTTACTGCAACTTTGGTCTTGAGTTTATATTGTAGGACATGTATATAATTTTCTTTTGTTGGTTAAAAACTTTAGAAATTAGACTATCAATTTTTGAAAAATTGACAAACACCTGGTAGGCTTTGCCTTTTCCTTTTGTTGCAGATTAGCTTAGTTGGACAGCTTCAGCTGCTTTCTTCAACAGTGAGTACACTGGCTGTACATTGTCCTTCTCTAATGTAACTTTAGTCCATGAGTTTATATTATTCTAAGACATCTATATAAACTTTGTTAAATATATTTCACCATACCGTGCTTGCTTTTATTTTTTTTTTGGCCAACACATATCATGCTTACTTTGTTAAATATAGTGTGTGAAGGCGGAGGAAATCATCCTGTGAAGCCGTTCCTTTTGTCGCTTTGGGAACTCAGTGGGATTATTGATGTAATTGATGTTGGGGGATATGATGGTTGGGAAATTCCAAGCTGGTATCATTTTCTTATACCCAGGTAAATTTATAATTGATTTTGGTACTTATGTTTAGAATATTTCATATTTTGGTTAATCTTCATTTTAGAATCATTTTTGTGTCATCTGTCTGCACGATTGGGTTATGAATTTTAGTAGTTGTCTCTATTTTCTTCAACATTGTCCATTTGAAATGTTCCAAAAATATCTAGACTTTATATGATGAAAATTCTGGAATATATATCAACATTCTTATACTTTCTTAACTTATAACTGCAAATATTTTCTTGAAATATGCATGATAAACATAAAATGTAGCCCATGTTTGCCCATGGAAACATGGGCTAAGTCTGCCTTACAAGAATGAAATATGTATAAGAAAAAGTAGACCAACAACATTACCGTCACACCTTAACCTTAGGAACATTTACTATTCATCCTTAGTAGTTTAGGTTCCAATTGGATGTATTTGGAAGCAAATTTGGGCCAAATTCGAAAATTCTAAAAATTTACCAAAAGTCACTATTCATTTGGTAAATATAAAAATTTGGCTGAACTTTGAAAAATCATAACTAATTCTAGAAAAATCATTTAAGGGTGGTTCAAATTGCTAAATTCATCCCTTAAAATACTCTATAAGGGAAAAATATTAATTTGGAACCTTATTAGGCAGATTACTACAGTAAATTTCGTGAATTTACTTGCAATTCTACCCTAATTTTTCCAAATTTCATTCCCTAAAATTCCATAATACCATACTTTCAATGGTAGTCACATAACACATGTAAAATTAATCCAAAACATACTTTTATTCATCATGTAGGAGTCACACATAATTTACATAATTGTGACATAAAATGTCATTATACTTGATATTACATAAGTATCCAAAATACCCTTCCTATTTCTTAACATTTCTTCATGGATCCTCTTTTATCTCCTTGCCTTTCACATGATTTGAACCTAATCATGGTTAGATATTTGGTGGGGTGAGATTTAAGAAAATCCCAATAACATCATAATCCCATTCTTAGCATAATATTTAAAAATAATTGCAAGAAACATGATTTCATTTTGGCATGGTAACATTTAGGATCAAAAGACATCTTTTAGCATGTTCATCATGTTCTTCACATATTTATGCTTGTTCTTGCAAAATTTATAGCATATTCATCATTCTTTCACCATTTTGATCCAACATCATCATCATATTCATAACATAAACATGTTTTCTACCTACCAACCATTTAGAATAAAATCCAAGAAAGGGAAAAGATGTTACCTTAAACTTGCAAATTTTCCTTTCCTCTTCTCCTCCTTCTCTCTAAAACTCACTTTCTCACTACCATATGGTGGATTTTCGTTTTTGGTGTGAATAATGGAGGGGAGGAAGAGCCTATTTATAGACAACAAGAAGCAACTCCATCCATTTGATTAACTTTTGATCCAAGGCCCAAAATTGCATTACATCATCTCTTTTCTCCACCATACACCTAATTTCTTCACATAATTGTTATCTAATTAATTTTCCCTCTCTTGTCATTAATTTGGATGCCACTTTTATCTCCAAATAAGGTAAATATTGCATCATTATGCTTACATAAGCTTACTTCATCCAAACTTCCAATTTTGACACCTAATATTTGAAATAGTGTCATGCATGGTGATTAACTCTTCTCCACTCCTTTTGCACGAAATTTTGAGTGATAATTCAGCCCAAGATAGTTCCTTTAATTATTTGGGCTTAAACCATTTAATTCTTAGCCCAATTTCAACATATATCGGGTTTTCGGGCACTAATTATGTAAATTTTGTCTGGTAAAATTTTTCATGCATAAATATATTTAAAATATGAATTTCAAACTCATTATGACCTTAATTAATTATTTATAAGCCCATATAATTTATTTTAGAAGATATTTTACCTTATTGGGCTCTAACCGAAAACACCGATAAAAATTAGTGCTGATTAGTTTTTCCTGTAACTTCTCTGCATAGAGGATTATTATAAACCTTATAATATCATTTTAGACTTATTCTGGATTATTTCATAGTCTACTGGGTCACCTATAATTTAATTAGCCTGGGAATCGGGTGAATTGGACTCATTAGGCTCTTTATTCTTTCTTGAAATTGTTTGAGCTATTATTGTCAATAATATTTCTAGGCTTCCCAAAAATCATCTCTAGCCTATTAGGGTTTTCTACACCTTTATTGGGCCTTCATGAATAGTAATTTTGGCCCATTAAGAAACCGGTGCAGTCTTACTGTGCCTGGACTCCGATTTTAGCCCAATATCCATTAGACCGATTCTCTGGGTATTTAAACCTTATAGAAAAATCCAGTATCTCTTTTTATGCCCTAATATATATGAGTTTCCTGATCTAGACTTATTTTCTAATCCTTAGTAATTTACAGATTATGGAACTTCGGATCAATTTTCTGCCCAATATATCTATTTTCTGGTTTTGCTTATTAGAGTATAATTTCTTACGAGAATTTTCTTGAATCACCTCCTATAACCAGTCTTAGTAAATACTGGACAGATGATTTTTTTGAGAAAATGACATCTATGTCCCCTTTTTTGTCTTTTTGCTAATAATTAATATTTTCAATTATGCCATCCAACTTTATTTGCAATTTGGTCCCTGATCATTCTTTACAATTTAGTCCCTACTTTAATCTGCATAAGATATTTAAGCTCTTTTAATTCTAATTATGCAGTAATTCTCTAAACTAGAATTCAAACAAAATTATAAAAATTTAGATGTTACAATTACAATCCTGTTTCAGAATCCCGAAGGAGTCTACATTGCTTATGCTTTTTTGTCAACTACAAATGGCATAGCAATTGTGTTGGTCTATTTTTTTGCCATCCTTTTTTTTTAAGCTCATCTGATATAGACTTTTGGGGGAATTATATATTAAGACTAAATAGGAATTAATTTAAAATTATGACCTATTGGTCATTTAATTATATTAAAGGACTAAATATTTTTAAATAAAATTAAAAAATTGTGAGATTACAATCCTACAAGGCAGAATGAAATATGCACAAGAAAAAGTAGACCAACAACAACATTACAATCCTGTTCAGAATCCCGGAGGAGTCTACATTACTAATGCTTTTTTGTCAACTGCAAATGGCATAGCAATTGTGTTGGTCTACTTTTTTGTCATCCATTTTTTATAAGCTTTAATCTGATATAGACTTTTGGGGGAATTACGTATTAGGACTAAATAGAAATTAATTTAAAATTATGACCTATTGTTCATTTAATTATATTAAAGGACCAAATATTTTTAAATAAAATTAAAAAATTGTGAAATTACAATTCTTAAAAAATTTTGAGATTACTAATTATATTAAAGGACCAAATAGAAATTTGAAACTTACTAATTCTGAATTTAACTTTGAATTGTTCAAATGTTTCATAATTTCTTTTTTAGAATTTATAACTTGTGTACTCTGAATTTGAAATTCATTTTCCAAATTTAATGAATTTTTCCAATTTGCAACTTCTTTTTTAGATTTTGTAACTCTTACGCTAAATTTGCAATTCATTCTCTAAATTTACAACTCTCTTATAACTTCTTTTTTCAGATTTTGCAATTTGAACAATTGCAAGTTGCAAATTTGGAAAAAGAAGTTGTAAAGTTGTAAAGCACTTGAACAATTTAAAGTTAAAATTTGGAGAATGAGTTATAATTTAAAGTAAAAAAGTTGCAAAATCTGAAAAAGAAGTTATAAACCACTGGAATAATTTATTGTAAAAATTTGAAAAATAAATTGTAAATTTAGAGTAAGCAAGTTGCAAATTACAAATTTTAAAAAAGAAGTTATAAAAAACACTTGAACAATTCAAAGTTAAAATTTGGAGAATGAGTTATAATTTAAAGTAAAAAAGTTACAAAATCTGAAAAAGCAGTTATAAACCACTGGAATAATTTATTGTAAAAATTTGAAAAATAAGTTGTAAATTTAGAGTAAGTAAGTTGCAAATTGCAAATTTTAAAAAAGAAGTTATAAAAGGCACTTGAACAATTCAAAGTTAAAATTTTGAAAATAGGTTACAAATTCAGAATAGACAAATTGCAAATTCGAGAATGGAAATTGTAAAATGAAAATTTAAAAACTAAATTGCAAATTTAGGACCAGCAAATTGAAAAATGATGTTGTAAACCATTTACCGGTGGCCATTAACTGACATTGACCATCGATGACCGTTAACTGTGACCGTGGTTAACTATAATAGTGATGGTGGGGAATTTGAAGGAAATTTTGGTAATCTCACAATTTTTTATTTAAAAATCTAATTCTTAATTAATTTCTCATTTTGGTCATAGTATCTGATATGTAATTTGGACTGTTCCATGCTTTTACACTGATTTAGGAATTTATTCAAATGCTTGTTTCCCATTAGCTATTCTCAGATTTAGGCTATAATGTTTAGCAAGTTGTGGTAACAATGACAAAGTGGTAAAGTGGATACATAAACTGGATATCCCATTAGAATTTGTTATTTTGTTGGCATGTTTTATTGACTATTTATCTCAATGCGGAGGTGGGTTCACCATTTTGTGAATATTTTTACATACATGCTATTTGGTAACAATATGTAACAAGAGCTACACATACACATCCCTATTTTGTTTTTTTCCAAATAGAAGTGTACACATCATCATACAGATGTTCCCAAAAAATAGTCATATGGATTTTTTTTTAATTTGGATATCCTAAAAAAGCAAAAGTAACTTATGAATTGAATTGTTTGTATGCATAAGATAAGATTATATATATTTCCATATACATAATCTTCTGCTAGGTTAATTGTGAAGCATTCTTCTTTGTTATCTGAATGAGTGCTGGATGATAGGTTGGATGATGATGGTTTTTGCTCATTTTCGAGAAGAAGGAGAGCTTGTTTTAATTGATTCACAAAAGTTTGCTTATCAGAGGTGGAGGCTAAGTAGGAATATATCTAGTTCTTCTATTTGAGAAACTTGCTAGTTTCTGTGGTGATTAACCATTGTGGGTTATTTCTGAACCACATTTTGATTGTATTAATGTTTGCTCTACTTGGTTCAAAGTTCACATACCACCTGATATATGGTATTCTTTGGAGTATTGGGAGTCCAATTGTTGGACTGCTATACCTATAATGTTAGACAAAAATTAGATGGTATGCGGACTTTGAACCAAGTAGAGCAAACATTAATGCAGTCAAAATGTGGTTCAGAAATAACCCACAATGGTTAATCACCTCAGGAACTAGCAGGTTTCTCAACCAGAAGAACCAGATACATTCCTACTTGGCCTCTACCTCTGATAAGCAAACTTTTGTTAACCAATTAAAACAAGATCTCCTTCTTCTCGAAAATGAGCAAAAACCATCATCATCCAACCCATCATTCAGCACTCATTCAGATAACAAAGAAGAATGCTTCACAATTAATCTAGCAAAAGATTAAAAAAACAAAGAAGTCAAAGTTACTATCTATGAGTTGACCATTGACCGACCGTTGACCATTGACCTGAACTGCTCATAATTTGACCGGAAGATCTTGACCATCAGATGCTGACCGTATTGGTAGATGCTGACCGTTAGATTAAATCATTTGTAACCATTGGATGTAAATTAAAATGTCTATAAATAGACATGTCAAGTCCCTTTCAAGGGACATAGCAAATTTTGAGAGAGTTTGGGAGATTTTTGAAGAGAGTTCCTTTATAAGCCTCTTACTTTCTCTTTCAATAATATTTTCCATTAACCATCTCTTTGCTTTATCATTAACCTTTTCATTCTCCGTCTAGACTGTGCGGCCATTCTGGCATTTGTTTAAGCTTTCTTGCAATTTACTTTTATTGTCTAGACTGTGCAGACTATTGCCGTTCTAGCATTGTTTTAAGCTTTTTGCACTTTATTTTCTTGCATATTTTTCATGTTCTTCTGTTGAAGTTATATATATTTCCATATACATTATTATATTATTATACTAACATTTCTTTGAGCAGTCCGACTGCTTCCTACTTCTCATCTTTTCCTTTCACCACTTCCCTCTGGGCACCAACTCCCTGTCACTTGGTATCAGAGCTAGAAGGGGAAGTAGGAATGTATTGATAGAATTTTAGTCAAGATTTACTTTATCAAGTTAAATATTATCATTTTAGTGCTATTTATTTGCTCAATCTGATACTACGTTTCATTCTATGAGTGAAGTAATGATTTGATATCTATAAAATATTCATGATATTGTGAGGTTATGGCAGCAAATCCCAGTGGATAAGGTTGTAAGTCCAAACTTCAGTAGAAACTCACATGCATGGATGTTCTATAGTATATTATTCATTTTAAAATCGTTGACTAGGATTGAGTTGTCAAAAATAGTGTTAAAACTTAATATTTAATTTGAATAGTAATTCTTGACTCACTTTCTTTATTTGTATTTCTATGGAACTTGATGGTAATGGTATGAAAATGGGAGATTTGTCACAAAATGTTTCGGTCTCTTACCCTTTCTTGCCGCTCTTCTATTCCTAGCTCTTCTTCCATCAATAAATTTGAAGCAACCACCTTAACCAATATTTTCAATTAAGAAATACATTTCCAAAACATTAACTAGGAAATAGATGACTAGACCATTCGATAGAAACCTCCTCTATAAACCAGAAGGAAGATTCTTCACCAAATCTAACTATATTATCAAAACCATTGAGGAAGCCATTCTCGTTAAACCTGATAAAGAGGAATTTACTTGTTTACCCCTTGACTTTGTCAAACAACATAGGAAACGTTATAATTATTTACACATACGATGTGTCCAAGTTGCCATTAAACCTCTAGTTAGAAGAGGATTAAACATTTCTTGTCTTCTTTGCCTTAGAGATAATAGGCATGGTAGAAGCAGGCCTTCACAATGGATCAATTTATTTTAACAATTATCCAGACAAAAATGTTCATTTAGCTGATGAACATATCATGGATGTTCTTAAATTAAATTTAAAATTAAATGGATTTCACATGAAGCCTGGATCTATCCAAGTTGCCTTAATCTACAGAGTCTCTTATAAACTTATGAATTCCTTAACTTCTCGGGTTCGAATACCGCAAGAGTCTGGTCACACAACCGTATTCTTAACTGATCATTCCAGAGCCCATGTCCATATCCCAAAAATAATTAAATGGGAAGATATTATTCTACCAGAACCATGGTTAATGGAGAGAGCCTCTCCATCCATACTAATGCCAACTCTAGAAATCAGATCTATTTCCCAAAGTTCAAATGGAACTGTTACCATAGCCTTTGAAAGAAGGCAAAGGTCCTTTAGCGGAACTTCTAGGACTGATACTCGAACAATCCTATCAAATGATGATTACAGAACCGTAGCCTCAGAATTACCAAGGTATTCCATATCTTCAATACCTTAAACCATCCCAAGTAGTGTTCCTCCATCTAGTGTCCAATCCACTATTCACCTTTAACGGTTAAATACTTCTTCTAACATCCCTAGACCAACCTATCAAAGAGATGAGGAAGAACAGAGATCTATGCCATCTCTGACTTACACTTCCTTGCATGAACCTTTTGAAGAGGTAAATACTATTTTAAACGAATTTCAGATAGATAAACCTCTTCTACAAAAGGATTTTTATGCTGAAGAAAATCAACTTGCCAGAAATTGGTGTTTTAAGAATTTCAAAGGAAAAATGAGGAAACAAGTTCAAGAAAATATTTACAAGTTTCTTGAAATGGTCCAATTGAATATTCCATTTTTTCAGTGGTTCGAGGCCTACGCTTTGGAAAACCATTTGGATTATCCATTTGCGAGCATGATCAATGTAACCAAAAAATTCTAGCATACTTCTAAAGGAGATGTTTTAGAATATGAATTTCCTCCCTCCAAAACTATTTTAATTACTCGTCTCACTGATGAGGAAAAAACCCTAGTTATGACCGCCCCTTTTAAGCTCAAACAAACTGATGAAGCCTTTTGTCCAAAAGATATCCAAAACATTATGGAACAAAACAATTATACCAATAAATATCTCCAAACCATAGGAGAACACCTTGTTTCCAAACCATCTAATGTTCCTTCAACATCTTCACCTTCAACCAGTTCTTCAACAAAACCCATTATTGAACCACCATTATTTAAACCATTTCATATTCCAATCAAAGTCAAAAGGAGTTTGAAAATCATCCTAGCAATCTTCTCAAGAAAATAAATGACCAACTTAAATTATTAGACAAAACATTAGTTGTCCCAGATTCTCCACAAGCTTCTAGGACTTTATCTCATACAATTAATGTCTTAACCAAAGCAACTTCATCTTCCAAACCTGAAGACATTCCCCAAATTAACCAAACATCTTTTAATTGGAGAACTCCTTCAAAATATTATTATCCTAAAGCCACTGCTCCTGACCTCTTACTTGAAGAATGCCCAGACCAAAACTTCAAACATTTCAATGCCAATAATATTTATGAATGGAATATTAATGGTCAAACTAAATACAACATACTAACCACCATCCAACACATGACCATGGTTAGCACAGCCTGCCAAACCTCACAAAACTATTCCAAAGAAGCTATTGTCAATATCCTTGTTGCTGGATTTACCGGACAACTCAAAGAATGGTGGGATGATTATGTTTCATCTAAAGAAAAACTCTAAATCTTAAATGCCATAAAAGTCGAGCCTGATGGTACACCAATTAGGGAAAATGGAGAATATATCCATGATGCTGTTAACACATTAATCTTTACCATAATTCAACATTTTATAGTAGATCCCTCCTTATGGAAAGATAAATCTGTCGAACTCCTTTCAAACCTCAAATGTACAGAGATACCTTCCTAACCAGAGTTTATACTCATGAAGATAGTCAGCAACCATTTTGGAAAGAAAAATTTATTGTTGGCCTCCCAAAATCCTTAGGAGATAAGGCTAGAGAGAAAATAAGAAACTAAGCCAATGGAACAATCCCTTATGAGCATCTAAGTTATGGCCAACTCATAGCTTATGTTCAAAAGGTTGCTTTAAAAATCTATCAAGATGATAAGATTAATCACCAATTAGCCAAAGAAAGAGCCCAAAATAGAAAAGATTTAGGATCCTTCTGTGAGGAATTTGGATTTACTCCTTGTAAGAAACATAAGTCCAAAGCCAAACCTCCACAAAAATAACACAAAAAATCAAGAAAACCTTCCTACCAGAAATATAAGTCTAATACTCCACCTCGCAAACTAAAAGGAGAATTTAGATCCAAACCTCCAATTGATCTCCCTAAAAAGAACATAACCTATTTTAGGTGTGGAAAACCTGGACATATATCCAAATATTGTAGGTTAAACAAGAAAATTAGAGCCCTTGACTTTGATGAATCCATCCTTCAACAACTTAATAATCTAATGGTAAACAGCTCGGAAGAAGATAATGATAACCAATCCTCTCGATCATCTGATAATCTTAACCCAATCCAAGAATCTTCATTCTCCAAAACCTTTAACCAGGCCCAAAGTGATGACATTTCTTCTTTAGATGAAGAAATTAATGTAATCACAAAAGAACAAGACTTCTTGCTTGAAGTCATCTGTGCCTTGCCTAACTCCAAAGAAAAATGATATTATCTTAATAGATTAAAAGAAATATTTGATGAAAATACAAAACCACAAACTTTCACCCCAAAACTCCTTACAATAGCCAATAGATATAGCCTGACTAACACGCAAACTAAAAAGATTTAACCATACACCTAAACCTACCATTCTCCAAGACCTCCAGCATGAAATAAATAATCTCAAAATAGAGATCAAGAATCTTAAACTTCAACAAGAAACATAAGCCCAGATGATTGAACAAATAAAATTTACCAAATCCAATGATCCAATCCAATCCGATGAAGAAAATGAGGAAGAACTTTCTGAACCTTTCCTTAATTTAATATCAAGAATATAATTTCAAACGTTTTATATGAAAGTCAAAATAATTATCAACCATGATTTTGTCCTTGAGGAAATAGCCTTATTTGATACAGGAGCTGCCTCTAACTATATTTTAGAAGGTCTTATCCCAACCAAACATTTTGAGAAAACCAAAGAACGTCTTAATACCTGTAATGGTAGTCCACTAGGAATAAAATACAAAGTAACCAATGCTGTTGTAGAAAATCAAGGTTATCAGGTTAAAACCCCTTTTACCTTAGTAAGAGATATTAAAAACAAAATTATCTTAGGAAAACCTTTTGTCTCCAAACTGTTCCCTTTCAAAATAGATGAAAATGGAGTAACCATTGAATTTTTGGGAAAACCCATTCTTTTTCCATTTATCAAAAAACATATACTTAAAGAACATAACAATATTCTTCTTAAAGAAAACCAAATTAATTTCCTAAAAGAAGAAATTTCTTTTAGAAATATTGAAACTCAATTAGCCAATCATCAATTCAAAAGAAAGTCCAAAAACTCTTTAACCATATTCAAAAATCCATATGTTCAGATCTTCCAAATGTTTTTTGGGAAAGAAAAAGACATTCTGTAGAGTTGCCTTATGAAAAGGAGTTCCAAGAAACACAAATTCCAACCAAAGCTTGACCTATCCAAATGAACCAAGAACTCCTTGAGTTTTGTCAAAGTGAAATCCAAGATCTTCTTAATAAAAAACTAATCAGAAAAGCCGAAGTCATTGGTCTTGTGTTGCTTTTTATGTTAATAAGAAAGCAGAAATAGAACGAGGAACTCCAAGATTAGTTATTAATTACAAACCTTTTAATTAAGCTTTTCAGTGGATTAGGTATTCTATCATAAATAAGAAAGATCTTCTTAACCGCCTCTATTCAACCAAAATCTTTTCAAAATTTGACATGAAGTCTGGTTTTTGGTAGGTTTAAATTTCTGAAAAAGACTGTTATAAAACCGCGTTCACTATCCCTTTTGGACAATATGAATGGAATGTTATGCCTTTTAGATTAAAAAATGCTCCTTTTGAATTTTAACGAATCATGAATGAAATTTTTAATCCTTAAACTAAATTTATCAGAATGAAAAGGTTAATGATAAAGTAAAGAGATGGTTAATGGAAAATATTATTGAAAGAGAAAGTAAGAGGCGTACAAAGGAATTCTTTTTGAAAATCTCCCTAACTCTCTCAAAATTTGCTCTGTCCCTTGAAAGGGATTTGACATGTCTATTTATAGACATTGTAATTTACATCCAATGGTTACAATTGATTTAATTCGACGGTTAGGGTGAAATCTGATCTTTAACATCTAACGTTTAGCATCTACCAGTATGGTCAGCATCTGATGGTCAGGATCTTCTAGTCAAATTGTGAATAGTTCCGGTCAATGGTCAATGTCAGTCAATGGTCAACTCATAATTTTTTTGATGTGAAAGCAATAATGCTTGAATAGTAATTTTGACTTTTTTTAAAAAAATAATTGTTTGCCAAGTTAATGGTAAAACGATCTGAATGTATCATTTTGATGATGATGGTCTTCGTTCATTTTCTAGAAGAAGAAGTGCATGTTTTAATTGGTTAATCAATGTTTGTTTGTCAGAGGTTAAAGCCAAATAGGTATGTATTTGGTTCTTCTGGTTTCGAAACTTGCTAGTTTTTGAGGTTATTAACCATTGTGGGTTATTTCTAAACCATAGTTTAACTGCATTAATGTTTACTTTACTTAGGTCAAAGTCTATATACTACTTGATGTATGATATTCTTTAGAGGGTTGGGAGCCCAGTTGCTAGACTGTTGTCATCTAGGATATGACAGTTTGGAGAAAAAATGCAGCAACATAGGGTAAGTGTTATCAGCAAGGTTGATTTTTGTATGGAAGTGCTGCAAGCATTCTTTAACTGGTTGTGCCAATATATCTTCGATGAGACCGAAAGAATTCCACTATTTAATAACCCATTATGGAAAGTTGTAGGTAATTTTTCGGTTGAAGTAGATGAACCAGGTGTGGCGCCACTATTTGTTTTAATATCCTGTCACTTGGTATCAAAGCTTGAAGGACAAGTAGGAATGTATTGATAGAATTTTACTCAAGATTTACTTTATCAAGTTAAGTATTAACATTTGAATACTATTTATGTGCTCAATCCGATAGTACGTTTCACTCTTTTAGTGAAGGAGTGCTCTAATATCTATAAAATATTCATGATGTTGTGAGGTTATAACAATTTAACTGCATTAAAGTTTGGTTTACTTAGGTCAAAGTCTGCATACCACCTAATGTATGGTATTCTTTAGAGGGTTGAGAGCCTGGTTGCTGGACTGTTGTCATCCAGGATATTGATAGTTTGGAGAAAAAATGCAGTAACACAGGGTAAGGGTTATCAACAAGGTTGATTTTTGTATGGAAGTGCTGCAAGCCTTCTTTAACTAGTTGTGACAATATATCTTCGATGGGACCGAAATAATCACACCATTTAAGAAACTATTGTGGCAAGTTGTAGGTAATTTTTTGGTTGAAGTAAATGAACCAAGTATGGCGCCAGTATTTGTTTTGATATCCTGTCACTTGGTATCAAAGTTCAAAGGGTAAGTAGGAATGTATTGATAGAATTTTAGTCAAGATTTACTTTATAAAGTTAAGTATTAACATTTTAATACTATTTACATGCTCAATCTGAGAATACGTTTTATTAATTCATATGTTTTGATGATTCTAAAACAAATGAGCTTGGAATTCCAATATCAAAGGAACACAAGTGAAATGAAGGACAAAGTTGGAGTTTCTTGAAGAATTAGAGAGCTGTTTCACATGTTTTAGGAAACTATTTGTAAAAGAAGGTAGATAAGCTTTCAATTTCAATTAACCCAATATTAAATTAGATGACTAATTGAATGATTAATGATTTCAAAATTATTTTCATGAAGAGAGTTATCTTATGAGGATAAAGCTTCAATTTCAAAAGGATTCTAAGTGTTCAATTGGTTTTCATTAAAATGCTTTATCTTATGGGGATAAAGTCTCAATTTCAAAGATGTTTATGAGTATTTACCCTATTTTCATGAAAATAATTTACCTTATGCGCATAACCATTGAAGGTTATGAGGATAGAAACTCAATCTCAAAGGTTTTCCTAAGTTCATTCTTCAATTTCATGAAAAAAGATTGAGGTTATCCGCATAACACAATTTGAGGATCAAGTTCTTAAGTCTGTCAAGTTGGTTATCCTGACAAGGTAAGCACCTTAGTTGCATAAGGGAGTGAATAGTAAAGGCAAGTAATACTGTACATCCTATTATTCGCATAACCTGGGGAGGTTGTCCGTATAGCGTGTGTCACAAAGCACTTGGACTCTTTTTTGTTAAACAGGTTATCCGCATAACCCAGGGAGGTTATCCGCATAACCTATATTTGAGAGTACTTGAACTTTCTTCAGGTAAACAGGTTATCTGCATAATCTAGGAAGGTTATTCACATAACCTACGTTACAGAACTCATAGCTCTTCTTCAGCAAAATGGGTTATCCGCATAACCTTGGGAGGTTATCTTGATAACTTAAGTTATAAAACTCAGTTTGAGAAAAACTTAACGTCATTCTGGGTAGCACGTTATCCGCATAACCTAGCTAGGTTATCTGCATAACAAAAGCTCTACGTTGAAAATAAAGACAAACAGTTACCCATTATTCACATAATCTGAGGAGGTTATCCATATAACCTCTGTTAGATATATTTAATGCAGTAGGTGAATGACTATTTTTCTGAGAGTAACGGTTAATCTTTGTTTTCAACTGATAGTTTTACTCCAAAACTATAAATATGACCTCATTTAAGTCGTTAGGGAATGAGAAAAACAAGAAATATGTCAAAACTCTGCTGATTTAATTTCTAATTCATTCAAAACTTACCTACCCTCTATTTAGCTCATTCATTGTATCTTAACTTTCATATCCACTCTTTTAAGAGAGTTTTCATTCTGTATACATTTACACAATTGTTGATAGTGTTTAGTGTGAGAATACACTAAGGGAGATATTCTTACTCTTGAGTGAAAGAGTTTGTTTTAGCTCAAGGCATAGGCTGGTGTTGTACTACAGTCATTACAAGAACCCATTCAAATCTTACAAGAGATAGTGGAGAAATCTCAAGTAGTGACTAGAGGACAGGATGTAGGTCAAGTGGAGTAGACTGAATCAGGATAAATCACTGAGTCTTTTTCTCATTATTCTTTATTTCTTATACTCTGTTTTTTAGTAAAATTTTAGTATCGCCACTATATTTCATTTTTTGCAGAAAAATCTCAATCTTTCCAATTCACCCCCTCTTGGGAAGCCAGCTGAACTAACACGTTTCACTTTTTTAGTAAAGGAGTGCTCTAATATCTATAAAATATTCATGATGTTGTGAGGTTATGACAGTAACTCCCGACATATAGGGTTGTAAGTCTAGGCTTCGATAGAAATTCACGTGCATGAATGTTAGTATATTATTCCTTTTAAAAATCATTGCCAAAGATAGTGTTGGATCTTAATATTTAATTTCTTTGTTTATATTTCTATGGGTCCTAATGGTAATTATATCAAAGGGGAGATTTATCTCAAAATGTTCTGATCTTTTACCCTTTCTCGTCGCTCTTCTATTCCCAGCTCTTCTTTCATCACTAAACCCAAAGCAACCATATCAACCAATATTTACAATGAAGAAATCCATTTCCAAAATATTAACTAAGAAATAGATAACTGGACCATTTCCAAAATATTAACTTAAATAGTATTACCTTGATGTGTGTTATAATATCTTTTAGTATCAAAACATATACTGGCGTCATACCTGGTTTGTCTTCTTCAACTGAAAAATTACCTACAACTTTCTACAATGATTTATTAAATGGTGGGATTATTTTGGTCTCATCGAAGGTATATTGCCACAACTAGTTAAAGAAAGCTTGCAGCACTTCTAAACAAAAATCAACCTTGTTGATAACTCTTTTCCTGTGTTACTGCATTTCTTAGATCTTTACCTGGCATCACAGGTACAGTAGTCTAGGAACCGGGCTCCTAACCCTCCAAAGAATACTATACATCAGGTGGTATGCAGACTTTGACTCAAGTAAAGCAAATATTAATGCAGTTAAAGTATGGTTCAAAAATAATTTACAATGGTTAATTACCTCAGAAATTAGTAAGTTTCTAAATTAGAAGAACCAAATACATGCCTATTTGGCCTTAACCTCTGACTAACAAACATTTGTCAACTAATTGAAACAAGTTCTTCTTCTTCTGGAAAAAAAACAGAGACCATCATCATCAAACCCATCATCTAGTGCACATTCAGATAACGAAGAAGACTGTTTTACCATTAACCTAGCAGAAGATTGACATTAACCTCGTAGACAATTATTTTAAAAAAAGTCAAAGTTACTATTTATGTGTTGACTATTGACTGGTAGTTGACTGTTGATCGGAACTATTCATAATCTGACAAGAAAATCCTGACCGTCAGATGTTGACCGTTGGATGTTGAAGATCAAATTTCATCACAACTGTTGGATCAAATTAATTGTAGCCATTGGATGTAACATTGAATTTCTATAAATAGCAAATTCATAGAAATTCATAGCAAATTCATGGAAGGTCCCTTTCAAGGGACATAGCGAATTCTAAGAGAGTTTCTTTGTAAACCTCCTACTTTCTCTTTCAATAATATTTTTCATTAACTATCTATTTGCTTTATCATTAACCTTTTCATTTTCCATCTAGACTGTGCAAACGATCACCGTTCTGGCATTTGTTTATTTTTTCTGCACTTTATCTTTGTTGTCTAGACCGTGTGGACTACCACCATTTTGGCATTGTTTTAAGCTTTTTGCATTTTATTTTCTGTATTTACTTTTTATTATATTGTTATACTAATGTTTCTTTGAGCAGTCCAACTACTTCCTACTTCTCTTCTTTTCTTTTTCCTACTCTCCTCTGGGTACCACTCCCCGTCACTTAGTATCATAGCCTGAAGCGGAAGTAGGAATGTATTGATAGAATTTTAGTCAATATTTACTTTATCAAGTTAAGTATTAACATTTTAGTACTATTTACGTGCTCAATCCAATAGTATGTTTCACTCTTTCAGTGAAGGAGTGCTCTAATATCTATAAAATATTCATGATGTTGTGAGGTTATGGTAGTAAATCCTAACAGATAGGATTGTAAGTCCAGACTTTGGTAGAAACTCACATGCATGAATGTTCTATAGGATATTATTCATTTTAAAAATCGTTGGCTAGGATTGAGTTACCAAAGACAATGTTGGATCTTATTATTTAATTTGAATAGTGTTGGAACGTTATATTTCTATGGGTTGTGATGGTAATGATATCAAAAGGGAAGATTTCTCTCTAGATGTTCCAATCTCTTACCCTTTCTTGTTGCTTTTCTATTCCTAACTCTTCCTCTATCACTAAACCCAAAGCAACCACATCAACTAATATTTTCAATGAAGAAATCCATTTCCAAAATATTAACCAACAAATAGATGACTGGACCATTCCCCAAGTCGATAGAGACCTCTATAAACCATAAGGAAGATTCTTCACTAAATCTGATTATATTATCAAAACCATTGAAGAAGCCATTCCTGTTAAACTTGATAAAGAAGAATTTACTCTTTTATCCCTTGACTCTATCAAATAACACAGAAAAATTTATAAATATTTACACATAGGATGTGTTCAGGTTGCCATCAAACTCCTAGTTAGAAGAAGATTAAACGTTTCTTGTTTTCTTTGTCTTAGAGATACTATACATGATAAATTTATTGACTCTCTCTTAAGCATGGTAGAAGCAAGCCTTCATGATGGACCAATTTATTTTAACAGTTATCCAAATAGTCATGTTCATTTAGCTGATAAGCATGTTGTAGATGTTCTTAAATTAAACGTAAAATTAAATGGATTCCATATGAAGCCTGGATCTATATCATAGTTACCTTAATCTATAGAGTTTCTTATAAACTTATAAATTCCCTAACTTCTCGTATTCAAATACCTCAAGAATCTAGTCTCAACTGTATTCTTAACTGACCATTCCAGAGCCCATGTCCATATCTGAAAAATAATTAAATAGGACGATGTTATTCTACCAGAACCATGGTTAATGGAGAGAGTCTCTCCATCTATGCCAATGCCCACTATAGAAATTATATCCATTTCCAAAAGTTCAAATAGATCTATTGCTATAGCCTTTGAAAGAAGTCGAAGGCCCTTTAATGGAACTTCTAAGGCTGATACTTGAACAGTCCTATCAAACGATGATTACAGAACAGTACCCTTGGAATTACCATGGCATTCTACCTTTTCAAAAGCATCCCACGGAGTGCTCCTCCATCCAGGGTTCAATCCACTATTCACCTTCAAGGGATGAGGAAGAAAATTCTTAGAACTTATCAAAGGGATAAGGAAGAACAGAGATCTATGCCATCTCCGACTTACACTTCCTTACATGAACCTTTTCAAGAGGTAAATAACATTTCAAAGGAATTTCAAATAGATAAACCTCTTTTATTGAAGGATTTTTATGTAGAGGAAAATTAACTTACCAGAAATTGGTTTTTTGAGAATTTCAAAGGAAAAATGAGACAACAAATTTAACAAAAATTTTACAAGTTTCTTGAAATGGTCCAAATGAATATTCCATTTTTTGAATGGTTTAAAGCTTACGCTTTGGAAAATTATCTAGAATATCCATTTGCAAACATGATCAACTAAACCAAAAAATCCTGGTAAACCTCTAAAGGAGATGTTTTAAACTCTGAATTTCCTCCTTCCAAAACCATTTTAATTACTCGTCTTATTGATGAGAAACAAACCCTAGTTATGGCGGCCTCTTTTAAATTCAAGCAAACCAAGGAAACCTTTTGCCCAAAAGATATCCAAAATATTATGGAACAAAAAATTATGCCAATAAATATCTCCAAACCATAGGAGAACAACTTGTTTCTAAACCATCTAATGTTCCCTCAACATCTTCGCCTTCAACTAGTTCTACAATGAAATCCATTATTGAACCTCCATTATTTAAGTCATTTCATATTGCTGACAAAGTCAAAAAAGAGTTTGAAAATCATCCCAGTGACCTTGTCAAGAAAATAACTGACCAACTTAAATTATTAGACAAAACATTAGTTATCCTAGATTCTCCACAAGCTTCTAGGACTTCATTCTAGACTATTATCATCCTAATCAAAGCAACCTCATCTTTCGAACCTGAGGACATTCCTCAAATTAACCAAACATCTTTTAATTGGAAAAATCCTTCAAAATATTATTATCCCAAAGCCATTGCCCCTGACCTCTTACTTAAAGAATGCCCAGACCAAACCTTTAAACATTTTAGTGCCAATAATGTTTATGAGTGGAATATTAATGGCCAAACTAACCACCCTCCAACATATGATCATGGTTAGCGGGGCTTACCAAACCTCACATAATTATTCCAAAGAAGCTATCGTTAACATCCTTGTTGCTAGATTCTCCAGACAACTCAAAGGATGGTAGGATAATTATTTTTCACCTGAAGAAAAACTCTAAATCTTAAATGCCATAAAAGTTAAGCTTGATGGTACATCAATTAGGAAAAATGGAGATTACATTAATCTTTACCATAGTTCAACATTTTATAGGAGATCCTTCCTTATGGAATGATAAATCCACTGAATTCCTTTGAAACCTCAAATATAGGACCCTTGCCAATTTTAGGTGGTATAGAGATACCTTTTTAACCAGAGTTTATACTCGTGAAGATAGTTAACAACCATTTTGGAAAGAAAAATTCCTTGCCGGCCTCCCAAAATCTTTAGGAGATAAAGTTAGAGAAAAAATTAGAAACCAAGCCAATGGAACAATCCCTTATGAGCATCTAAGTTATGGCCAACTCATAGCTTGTGTCCAAAAGGTTGCCTTGAAAATCTGTCAAAATGATAAAATTAACCACCAATTAGCCAAAGAAAGAGCCCAAAATAGAAAAGATTTAGGATCTTTCTATAAGTAATTTGGATTCTCACCTTGTAAGAGGCATAAGTCCAAACCAAAGCTTCCACAAAAATATTATCACAAAAAATCAAGAAAATCTTCATACCAGAAATATAAGTCCAATACTCCAACCCACAAACTAAAAAGAGAATTTAGATCCAAACCTCTTATTGACCTCCCTAAAAAATAGATAACCTGTTATAGGTGTGGAAACCTGGACATATATCCAAATATTGTAGGTTAAACAAGAAAATTAGGGCCCTTGACTTTAATGAATCCATTCTTCAACAACTTAATAATCTAATGACAAACACCTTGAAAGAAGATAGTGATGACTAATCCTCTCGATCCTCTGATAACCCTAACCCAATCCAAGAATCTTCATCCTCCGAAACCTTTAACCAGGCCCAAAGTGATGACATTTCTTCTTCAGATGAAGAAATTAATGTAATCACAAAAGAACAAGACTTCTTGCTTGAAGTCATCTGTGCCTTGCCTAACTCCAAAGAAAAATGATATTATCTTAATAGATTAAAAGAAATATTTGAAGAAAATACAAAACCATGAACTTCAACCTCAAAACTCCCTATAATAGCTAACAAATATAACTTGACTGACATACTAAAAAGATTTAACCAAACACCTAAAGCTACTACTCTCCAAGACCTCCAACATGAAATAAATAATCTCAAAATAAAAATTAAGAATTTTAAGCTCCAACAAGAAACACAAGCCCAGATGATTGAACAAATAAAATTCACCAAACCAAATGATCTAGCTTAATCCAATGAAGAAAATGAGGAAGAACTTTCCGAGCTTTCCTTAATTTATTGTCAAGGATAAAATTTCAAATGTTTTACATGAAAGTCAAAATAAATATCAACCATGATTTTGTCCTTGAAGAAATAGCCTTATTTGATACAGAAGCAACCTTTACCTATATTTTAGAGGGTCTTGTCCCAACTAAACATTTTGAGAAAACCAAAAAATGTCCTAATACTTGTAATGGTAGTCCACTCGGAATAAAAAATAAAGTAACGAATGTCATTGTAGAAAACCAAAGTTATCAAGTCAAAACCCCTTTTATCTTAGTAAGAGATATTAAAAACAAAATTATCCTAGGAAATCCTTTTGTCTCCAAACTTTTCCCTTTTAAGATGGATGAAAATTGAGTAATCATTGAATATTTAGAAAAATCTATTCTTTTTGCATTTATCAAAAAACCCATAGTTAAAGAACTTAACACTATTCTCCTTAGAGAAAACCAAATCAATCTCTTGAAAGAAGAAATTTCTTTTAGAAATATTAAAAGCCAATTAGCCCAGCCATCAATTCAAAAGAAAGTCCAAGAACTCCTTAACCATATTCAAAAATCCATATGTTCATATCTTCCAAACGCTTTTTGGGAAAGAAAGAAACATTATGTAGAATTGCCTTATGAAAAAGAGTTCCAAGAAACCCAAATTCCAACCAAAGCCCAACCTATCCAAATGTACCAAGAACTCCTTGAGTTTTGTCAAAGTGAAATCCAAGATCTCCTTGATAAGAAACTAATCATAAAAAGCCAAAGTCCTTAATATTGTGCTTCTTTTTATGCTAATAAAAATGCAGAAATAGAATGAGGAAATCCAAGGCTAGTTATTAACTACAAATTGTCTTCACTTAGCAAAATTTTTTTCCAAATTTGACATGAAGTATGGTTTTTAGCAAATTCAAATATCTGAGAAAGATCGTTATAAAACTGCTTGTACCATCACTTTTGGACAATAGAAATGGAATGTCATGCCTTTTGGATTAAAAAATGCTCATCTTGAATTTCAATGAATCATGAATGAAAATTTCAATCCTTACACTAAATTTATCATCAATTATATTGATGATGTTTTAGTTTTTTCTCAATATATTGACCAACATTTTAAACACACATATATATTTTTGTAAATGTAGCCAAAAGAAATGGTCTTGCTGTTTCAAAAACAAAGATTAGTCTTTTTAAAAAAAAAAATCCAATTTTTAGGGCATCATATCTATCAAGATATGATTACTCCTATTGATAGAGCTATCCAATTTGCTGATAAATTTCTTGATCAAATCCTTAACAAAACCCAACTACAACGATTTTTAGGTTGTGTGAATCATGTAGGAGATTTTGTCATACAATTAAACAATCTTATCAAACCCTTCATAATCGCCTTAAGAAAAACCCACCTGTATGGACAAAAAACCATACCACCATTGTCAGACAAATCAAATCACAAGTTAAAGAACTACCGTGTCTTACTTTACCTAACCCATGTGCTCTTAAAATATTGGAAACTGATGCTTCCAAACATTAGGTATGGGGGAATCCTCAAACAGTGCCTTGATTGGAAAGAAAACATTATTGCTTTCACATCAAAGCACTATAATCCAACTCAGCAAAATTATTTAACCATCAAAGAAGAAATCTTAGCTATTGTTTTGTGTATCACAAAATTCTAGAGTGATATTAAACCAAAATTTTTTAGTTAGAGTTGATTGTAAATCTGCAAAAGAAGTTTTGCAAAAACATGTTAAAATTATTGCATCAAAACAGATTTTTGCCCGTTGACAAGCCATATTAAGTGTTTTTGATTTCGATATTGAATATATAAGGGGCAATACAGACTCTCTCCTAGATTATCTCACCAGAGAATTTTTACAGGGAAGATAATAATACTTTCAAAGAAGGACAAAGGGAAAGCAAAAATAGATATGGCATAAATATTAACCCAATTCTCAATCGAGTTTTCTACCTAAAACCTTGAGTCACAGACTCAAACTGGGTCATCCACCCAGAAACCTGTTAGAGATTATACCATAGGTCAATCATTATATTATGAACATTGTACTTCATTATTAAAAAAAAGGTGTTTTTTCTTTTATTGCATTATTATATTATTTGCATGTTTTTCTTTTTAATAATATCCTTGGATAAATTATTTTATCCTAAACATCCCTAGTCATTCATCTTTATGGGAACAATGATGAATTGAGGCTAGTATGATTTTGATTGATAAATATGGGTTAATTATATATAAAAATATAGATCAAAATCATAAGCACTTGTTAGGGAATAGGCGTTGGATCGACTCGTCATGAGATAGCCACATGAATCAAGTCATAAGCATATCTCATATATATAACCGTGTCATTGAACCCTCAGACCTGAGATCACCATGGCTTTCTACATAGGGAACACTGTACTTTGGTATAGTCAAGAGTCACATTTAATCAAGAGATCATAGAAGGCTATGAATGGGCATAATGAAATTCATGTAGAGGAAGATGAATGGTCAAGATGGAATTTGTCCCTCCAATTAATAGAGAGATATATAGAGGCCCTTTGATAAATGAGACTGAGAAATGCATAGCTATACTCGAATGGAAGGGTATCCATTTGTTCTGTCAGTTTGCTTGAAAATCGAGAAAGTTATGGTTGAATAAAATGAGGATGACGTTTCCATGCCTCTTACTTGACTTATATATCGTGAGACAAAAGGGATATGATAAGATTATATAATAGGTTGCATTGTATCATCGATCTCATATGATTTTGGTAGTCACAATATCTTACTACAGACCACTTGTGACTTGTGGGTATAATAGTGTCATTAACCCACTGCCAACATCATATGGGTCTACAAGGTTGAACATAAGAACGAATTAACTCGAGCTAGAATATCTAGATTCATTGAACCTAAGATGTGTCTAGATTCGATAAATTTAACATTTATTTTAGGGTAGAGGAATTTTATAAATATATTTTATATATCTTATAAAATTTGAAATATATATTATATATATTTGATGTATTAAATATATATTTTGAAATATATATATATCAATCAATTTAAATGAATTAGTTTTAAATTTAATTCTATGTGATAGATTTAAATTTAAACTAATAATTTGAATTTAATTCTGGATTTAGATTAAATAGTTAGTTTATATTTAATCTATTAGATAAATTTAAATTTAAACTAATATATTTAATAAACATTTAAGTTAATTTAAATAATTGATTTTAATTTATCAAATAATAGTAATCCCTATCTATATAATAATAGAGACTAGTGTTATTATATATAGAATTAAGAGAGTCTTCTTCCACCCTAGAAAGAGAGAGTGGCAGCACATTTAGAGAAATCAAGTATATGGATACACAGAGAGAGAAATGAATGTTCGTGAACAATGGTGTTAGCATGCCGTTCAATTTGGAGTCACCGTTTGTGTAGATACCGGTAGAGGGAGTTGATTAGACGCATTAGTTCTTGGGCTCTGATAGTGAACACCAAAGGTAAAATATTCCTCTACATCTCAATTTAAGCAACATTGACGAATCCACGAGAGGGATTCTGTTGTGTTATTTCGCTACATGTGTATTGAGATTCCCAACAAAACCAACCTCCTCAAACCCTACTAAACCAATGGCAGAAACCAAAGAAACCCTAAAATCCCGGTCTAAAGAAACCAAAGCAGAGTATGCCTTCTCAATTGAAACACTCAAAGCCTTAGTTGTCCGAGGATTAACCCATTTACTAACCAAATCTTGGGCTGATATATTTGAGAAAGAAGAAGATGATGATGATGAGGGAGACGTTTTCTATCTCTTATGATCGAAAACCTGAAGAATAAACAATTACTATTAACCCAAAAGGCCATTACTCCTACCTAACCAATAGCCATTTCCACTATCCAACAAACTAAAAATAAAACTAGTTATATTCCTAAGTTGGACAAACCTATGATTATTGTTCAAATTGAACCAGAATTCTTTGAAAAGAATCCAAACCATGTTGCCCCAAAGATTTTTCCCTCAGGATTTCATTTCAGCCATTAGCACCAAACAAAACCAAGAGATTCTATGAGTTCATTCTCGTAGATACTGACTCTGTCACCATTAAACGCCATCCTGACCCCTCTGATAGAAACACTTATACTCATACAACCATTCAAATTTTAAAAGTTCTTACCCTTTCAGAATGGGGCCAAGACCTGAGCAAACCTAAAAAATTCTCAACTTTTTTATCCCATTGGATACAATTACTGGGATTACATTGATACCTGGTATAATACCTTTTGATATCAAAACAAATACTGGTGCCACACCTTGTTCATCTACTTCAACCGAAAAATCACCTACAACTTTCCTCAATGGTTTATTAAATGGTGGGATTATTTCGGTTCCATAGAAAATATATTGCCATAACTAGTTAAAGAAAGCTTGCAACACTTCCAAACAAAAATCAACCCTTTTGATAACCCTTTCTCTATGTTGTTGCATTTCTTCTCCAAATTATCCATATCCTGGATCTTTGCCTAGCATTACAGGTGCAACAGTTTAGTAACCAGACTCCCAAACCTCCAAAGAATACCATACATCAGGTGGTATGTAGACTTTGACCCAAGTAAAGCAAATATTAATGCAGTTAAATTATGGTTCAAAAATAACCCACAATGGTTAACCACCTCAGAAACTAGTAAGTTTCTAAACCAGAAAAATTGAATACATGCCTACTTGGTCTCAACCTTTGACAAACAAATATTTGTCAACCAGTCAAAACAAGCTCTTCTTCTTCTGGAAAATGAACAAGACCATCATCATCAAACCCATCAACCAGTGTACATTTAGATAATGAAGAAGACTATTTTACCATTAACCTAGCAGAAGACTAACATTAACCTGACAGAAAATTATTTAAAAAAAAAAGTCAAAGTTACTATTTATTTATTCAACATTGACCTATAGTTGACTGTTGACCAAAACTATTCACAATTTGACCTTCAGATGCTGACCGTACTAGAAGATGCTAATCGTCGGATGTTAAAGATCAAATTTCACCCTAACTGTTAGATCAAATTAATTGTAGCCGTTGGATGTAACCTAGAATTTCTATAAATAGGTATGTAATATCCCTTTCAAGGGATATAGCAAACTCATAGAAAGAGTTAGAGAGATATTTTTGAAGAGAGTTTCTTTGTAAGCCTTGTACTTTCTCTTTCAATCATATTTTTCATTAACCATCTCTTTGCTTTATCATTTTTTCCACCTAGATTATGCGAACTACCACCGTTCTAGCATTATTCTAAGCTTTCTGTATTTTATTTTCTATATTTACTTTTTATTATATTGTTATACTAACGTTTCTTTGAGCAGTTCGACTGCTTCCTACTTCTCTTTTTTTCCTACTCCCTTTTAGGCACCACTCCCCATCACTTGGTATCTAGACAAGTAGGAGTAGTGACCAGAGGGGAGTAGGAAAAAGGAAATAAAATTTTATTTTTATCAAGTTATATATATAATATTATAATATAAGATATATATATATTATTTATATCTTCTTGATATTTAAATTCCAAACTTAAATTTTAATTTTTGATGTTAGAAAACTTGACAACTTTTAAGAAGAATTTTTTGGGGAAAAGGTGTATGTGTGTGTGTGTGTGCGTATTTTGTCGAGAACTTGAGAGCACACATATCAGCACATGTCACCTCTTAGAAGCATAGTAGGGGAGGAAAGGATGGGGTGTAGAACATCGTGTGTCGTGCCCATTGGGCTTGTCAGCTGCATGACTACCATAATGTGAACATGCCAAGTGTGCCTTACCCCTTAAAGGTAGGAGGGAAGCATGATGTATGATGCACCATAGGGTGAAAATTTCTCCGTTATGCAAAAAAGAGTATTTGTGCATCACCTCTTAATTCTCTAAGAGGGGACACACATGGTACTGAATGACACCATTACACCCCTTTTCTTGCCTTCAGTGCTTCCTATGTATGGTCGCTAAGGTGTATGCTCCCCTTACAACCCATCCTCCAAGGGTTTATAGGGAGGGAGAAGGGGCTGGGGATTTAGGGGGTAGGATCATGAACCTCCCTCCCTCTTCCTTTTGTCCCTATCTTTCCCAACCTTTATGTCACCTTTCATGATGGGTGTATAATCGAGGAGTTGTCTCAGAGTATGAGGAGTTGCCTTCAGTGTATCCCATTACTCCAAGGGATAGGGTGTATATTCCCTCTATGACCCATTCACCAAAAGGTTAGGATCGTGGAACCTCTCTCCCTTCTCATCCTGTCCTCGCCTCTATTAACGCCTTTCAAGATAGTGATATTTAAGGTTCGAAGTATAGGTCTCATAGCTAAGTGTATCCCATGACTCCAAGGGGACTAAGAACTAAGAGACAGGGTGACACATTCAACAAAGGGTTAGGATCATGGAACCTTCCTCCCTCCTTATCCTGTCCCTGCCTTTGTCAACTCCTAGGTTGGTGATAGTTAAGGTTAAAAGTGTAGATCTCGCAACTAAAGCCTTAAAGTACAAAGAGTTGCCTTCAGTGTACATCCTAACCTTCAAGGGTTATGGTTTAAGTTTACACGGTTGAGGTGTACGACCCACCCTGAGGAGTAAGGGAGGGACATAGGAGTAGGGACTAAGGGAAAGTGTTAGGGACTAAGGGAAAATGTTCACCCTAACCACCTCCCTTCTGAGGGGAGAATCGTGGAACCTTCCTTGCTTCCTCTGGTTTGGTTTTGAAGTGCCTAGGACAAGGTGTTGAGGTTAGAAGAGTAAAACTTACAACCAAAGCCTCAGAGTATGAGGAGTTACCTTAGGTGTATATCATAACTTCAAAGGTTTGGGTGCACAGTCGTTAGGTCATTACGGTGTTTGGTTATAATACACTTAAGTCAGGATCGTGGAACCTCCCTCGCTCCCTCTAGTTTGGTTTCGAAGTGTCTAGGACATGGTGTTAAGGTTAGAAGTGTAAAGCTTGCAACCAAAGCCTCAGAGTATAAGGAGTTTCCTTAAGTATATCATAAACTTCAAAGGTTACGGTGCACGGTTATTAGGTCATTACGGTGTTTGGTTATGATACACTTAAGTTAGGATCATGGAACCTCGATGACCCACTTTAACCAACTCCCTTCAAGGGAGGAGCAGGAAAATCATGGAACCACCCTTGCTCCCTTTGGTTTGGTTTTGGAGTACCTAGGACATGGTGTTAAAGTTGTTGATTCAAGAAGTTTTGATGATTCCAAATCAACTCTCAAGAGCTTGGAATAAAAGATATCAAATGTGCACAAAGAGTTCAAGTGAAGAAATTCTGGAGAAATCTGTGCAAGAATTGTTGTAGGATGATTAATTATGTTTAAATTTGGGTAAAAGACTTTGATTTGGTGAAAAATGTTTTAAAACCTTCATTTTATGATTAAATCATGAAATATTTGAAAAACACCCACCAACAGATGAAGTTTGAAAGGTTTATATTGAACTCTCATGTTGGAAATTCGAACTTTGGCTTTGGAAATTCGAATTTCGAGTTAAAATTGGATAAGTCTGAAGAGATGCTTCTCTGACAGACAAATTTTGATTTTCCAAAATTTGAATTTTCATAAGTATCTGAAAGAAGCTTTTAGCAACAGACAAACTTTGGTTTTTGAAAATTCAAATTTCAGACAAAATGAAACTTATGAAATCTATAAAAATTCGTCTGAAAGTATGTCAAAGTTCATCTAAAACTAAGCTTAACTTGGATTTCAAAACTGCTCACTGACAGACGAACTTTGAACTTGAAAATTTGAATTTCAGAAGCTTAAGTTGTGAGTCTGTTATAATGATATGTTGACATACGAATGACAGTATTTATAAATTCGAATGTTAAAGTAAGTCTGAAAAGAGGTCTCTCTGACAGATGAACTTCACTCTTTGAAATTTTGCATTTCGAAGTAAATGAACTACTGTGCTTTTTGAACCTGCTGTGGACAGATGAATTTTGGGGTTCCAAAATTCAAATTTTGAAAGTACTATAGCAAATTGAATGTACTGTTCACACTTAACAGAAAAACTTTCCACTTGAAAATTCGTATGTCACTACTTAGAAACATTTTCAAAATATCAAAATTCAAATTTCACCTCATGACAGACAAACTTCAGTCTTTAAACTTTGAAGCTGTTAACCTTCGATATCTGTGAAATTCGTCTATTGACAAACCAAAATTTGAATTTCAGTATATCAGAAGCATTAAATGCGGTTGGTTAACGGATAGTTTTTTGGAGTAACCGTTGGATAACTTCTCCAACGGATAGATTTTGTCTCTAACGGTTATTTGAGACCTAAACTTATAAATATAACAATATTTGAAGTTGTGGGTAACGATTTTAACTGTGAATATACTAAAATTCTGTCAAATCTTCTACTCAAAGACTTTTACCCTCTCACTTCAATACTTGTACTTCAACCTTCATATTTACTTTGATTAAGAGAGTTTAATCTTTGTAAACAATCTAATTTTTATCTGGAAGATAGATTTTCTTATGAGGGGATATCACAAGGGATTAGGAAGAACTTTGTGGAAGTGCAGAAAGGGATTGAGAGAAGCTCTAGAAAACAGCACAAAAGTTGTATTGTGGCATTTGCAAGAAGCCCACTGAATTCTTGCAGAATAATGAAAAATCTCAAGTGGTAACTTGGGGACTTGACATAGGTCAAGTGGAGGGACCGAACCAGGATAAATTTCTGAGTCTTCTTCTCTTTTCTGCTACTTTCACTATTATTTATTTATACTCTATTTTACCATCATATATTGTATTCTTCACCTCTTTGATATTTTGCAGAAAACTTTTAATCTTCCCAATTCACCCCCTTCTTGGGAAGCCAGCCTAACCAACAAGTGGTATCAGAGCCCGGATTCCCAATCAAAGGATCTCACAGTTCGGAATTACAATGGCTGGCTTTGGAGAAAGTATCTTACCACAAGGCAACAACACAAATAGACCACTTGACTTCAGTGGAGAACACTATAGGTACTGGAAGATGAGGATGCAAATTTTTCTCTAGTCAATTGATCTGGACATTTGGTCAGTCATTCAGAAGGGAGATTTTATGCCAATGGCTTTGGAAGATGATGGAAAATACCGAGAAAATCTAGAAGCTGAATGAAATGAGGAAGACAGAAGAAGAGTCTTACTGAATTTCAAAGCAAAACATTGTCTAGTTAGTGCTTTGAATCAAGATAAATTCTACAGAGTCTCCTAATGCTCCACTGCCTAGGAAATATGGGACACTCTGCAAATTGCTCATGAAGGAACAACTGGAGTCAGGGAAAACAAATTAAACACATGCATAGGAGAATATGAAAGTTTCAGAATGGCAGAAGGAGAAAGTGTTAAAGAGCTACAGAAAAGATTCACCCTCATTGTGAATTAACTAAAGAGCCTGGGAAAGGAGTACACTCAAACAGAGAAAGTCAGAAAGATCCTCAGAGTTCTCCCTTTGGAATGGCAACCTAAAGTAACAGTAATAGAGGAAGCTAGAGGAGAATCAATGGCCTCTGTCACAGCTCTCTTTGGTAGCCTTGAGGAGTATGAAGGAAAACTCAAAGCTCGCAAGGAAGGTGGACAAGACAGAAAGAAGAAAGGCCTTGCTCTCAAAGGTGCTAAAGAAAAGGAGGAAGAATCTGATGATGGATAGGAGCTAGATGAAGAAACTCTGGCTATGATGGTCAAAAAATTCGGAAGATTCTACAGCAAGAAGAGAAACAAGAAAAACTTCAAGAAAGGAGTTGCTGGAGATAGCAAGAGAGAATCAAAAGAGCCTGTGACTTACTATGAGTGCAAAAAGCAAGGACATATTAAATGGGATTGTCCATAGTTCCTGAAGAAGTAAGAGAAAGAAAAGAAAGCTGCAGACAGAGGCAAGAAGAAGAGAGCTTACATCTCATCAATATGGGGTAACAACTCAGATGAAGAAGAAGATGATGATGATGAAATTGCCAACATCTGTCTCATGGCCCTTGCATATGAAGAAGCTAAAATTCCATGCAGCAGTGACCAAGAGGATGATGTATATGAATCTTAACCTTCCTATTCTGAATTACTAGATGCATTTCATGAGCTGCATGATGAGTTTGTTAAAGTTGCTAAAGAACTGAGGCAAGCTAAGAAAAAGATTAACAAACTAGAATCCCAACATAATATTTCTGAAACTGTTTCTCTACCTATTGCTGAATCTGTGTGCTGTAAAACATGCATTGAACTGAGGCAAACCAATGAATATCTAGTGAAAAGCATGTCTAGGCTTACTAGAGATAAAGACATGTTGTTTGCTTTAATGGGAAGCCAAAGAATATCACAAGAAAAAGCTGTACTTGGCTATGATCCATGTGCAGTTAAAGAAAAGATTAGGAAGAAAAATCAGAATGTATATATGAGACATTTTGTGCATGCTGATGGAAATAGAAAGAAAGATCATATGTCACATCAGATTGAATCATATAATCAACCAAGGCATGCAAAACAAAAATATTATCTGCATTGTTTTCTTCCTGCCTTTCAATCCAGCAGTCCCTTTACCACCTGTCACTTTTGTAACAAAAAGGGGCATATTTCTAGTTCATGTGCCTTAAAGAAAAATGGACTTGACAGGAAGGCTAAATGGGTTCCCAAAGGTACATCTGTATCTAGGGAAAAGACCACTGACAGAAAAGGACCCAAGTAGACTTGGGTACCTAAGAAGAAAACTTGAACTTTGTTTTGCAGGTCTGTCTCAAAGCTAGAAAGAACAATAAATGGTATATGGACAGTGCCTGCTCAAGTCACATGACTGGTGACAAGGAGAAGTTCATCACCCTTAGAGACAAGAAAGGAGGAAAGGTGATCTTTGGAGGTGATTAGTATGGCAGAATAGTTGGCATTGGCATTGTGGGGAAGAATCCTGAAACATCCATTGAAGAGGTGCTGTTTGTGATAGGCCTTAACCACAATCTGCTGAGTGTGAACCAAAGATGTGACAAAGGAAATTGGGTGCTGTTTGACTCAAAATTCTGCCTAGTCATCAGAAAAAGCGATCACAAAGTAATCCTCAAAGCTCAAAGGGATGGTAACTGCTATACTATTGATCTTGATGAACTTCCTCCCCTAGATTCTGTTTGCTTAATTAGTCAGAACAATGATAGTTGGCTATGGCATAGAAGATTAGCTCATGTTAACATGAATCAGCTTTCAAAATTAGTTAAAAATGAGCTAGTCACTGGCATGCCAAAAATTGCTTTTGAAAAATACAAAGAATGTGATGTATGCCTAAGAGGAAAGCAAACTAAATCTTCTTTTAAATCCAAAAACATAATCACCACAACTAGACCACTAGAACTACTGCATATGGATTTAATTGGTCCATCTAGGATAAAAAGCATTGGTGGAAATTTGTATGTGCGTGTCATTGTAGATGATTATTCTAGATTTACATGGACATTGTTTCTTTCCTCTAAAAGTGATACCTTTGATGCATTTGTAACCTTAGCCAAGAAAGTGCAAAATGAGAAAGGTATTTCCATTGTGTCTATCAGGTCAGATCATAGAGGAGAATTTGAGAAATCATACTTTCTGGAATATTGCAATGAGCATGGAATTGACCATAACTTCTCAGCCCCAAGAACTCCACAACAAAATGGAGTAGTAGAAAGAAAGAACAGAATAATTGGAGAGATGGCTAGAGCTATGCTGAATGAAAAGAAACTTCCTCAAGTATTTTGGGCTGATGTAGTGAATACAGCTAGCTACATCATTAATAGAGCCTACATCAGACCAATCCTTGGGAAGACTCCTTATGAGCTGTACAAGGGAAGAAAGCCAAATCTATCATATCTCCATGTGTTCAGCTACAAATGCTTCATTCACAATAATAGAAAGGAGAATCTGGGTAAGTTTGATGCCAAATCTGATGAAGGTATATTTCTGGGCTATTCTAGGAGAAGTAAGGCATATAGAGTTTTCAATAAAAAGTCTAAATTAGTAGAGAAATTTGTGCATGTAGTATTTATTGAAAATGAAACTGCTTCTAAACATGTTATTGATGAGGATGATCTTGTTTCAAACTTTAAAAAGTTAGATATCTCTAATGAAGGTATAATTGAACCTCCAAAAATATCTGAATCTATTAATATAGAGGAAGATATTCAGGAGAGAGATTTTGAAGAAGAAAATAAAGAAGAAATATCTCAAGAACTCCCTTGAGCTTGGAGATATCAAAGGAATCATCCTGTTGATCAAGTGATAGGGAATGTTCAAGAGAAAGTTAGAACTAGAAAATAGTTAAGGGATCAAATGATTAATTGTGCATTCATCTCACAAATTGAACCTAAATATACTGAGGAAGCCTTAACTGATGAGTACTAGATTCTAACTATACAGGATGAATTAAATCAGTTTGAAAGAAATCAAGTCTGGGATTTGGTGCCTAGACCCAAGAATCATCCAGTCATTGGTACCAAATGGGCTTTTAGAAATAAACTTGATGAATTAGAATCAATCATCAGAAACAAAGCTAGACTGGTTGCTAAAGAATATAATTAAGAAGAGGGCATTGATTTTAAGGAAACCTTTGCTCCAGTAGCTAGATTAGAAGCAATTAGAATTCTATTAGCATATGCATGCATGAAAAACATTTTGTTATATAAAATGGATATGAAGAGTGCTTTTCTAAATGGATATATCATGGAAGAGGTTTATGTAGATTAACCTCCAGGTTTTGAGGATTCTACAAAACCAAACCATGTGTATAAACTGAAGAAAGCTCTTTACGGATTGAAGCAAGCCCCTAGAGCATGGTATGAAAGATTGAGTAATTTTCTAATTGAAAAGGGGTTTAACAGAGGAAAAGTAGATACAACATTATTCACTAAGAAAGAAAACAAAGATTTACTTATTGTTCAAATCTATGTTGATGATATTATATTTGGTGCTACTAATAAATCTCTTTGCAAGAATTTTTCTAAGTTAATGCAGGGGGAATTTGAAATATCTATGATGGGTGAACTCAACTTCTTCCTTAGATTGCAAATCAGATAGTGCAATAATGGTATCAGATAGTGCAATAATGGTATCTTCCTCAATCAATCCAAGTATCTGAAGGAATTGTTGAAAAAGTTTGGAATGGAAAATGCCAAGCCAATGGGGACACCTATGGCTACTGCAACCAAACTAGATATGGATGAAAAAGGGAAATTGTTTGACATAACCCAGTACAGAAGAATGATTGGATCCTTACTGTACCTAACTGCTAGTAGACCTGACATTATGTTTAGTGTCTGTATGTGTGCAAGATTTCAGTCATGTCCCAAAGAAACCCATACAACTGCTGTGAAGCATACCTTCAGATATCTAATTGGAACTTCACAGATGGGACTTTGGTATCCTAAGGGCAATGGAGAAGATCTCAAAGGATACACTGATGCTGACTTTGCAGGATCCAAAACTAACAGAAAAAGCACAAGTGGAACATGTCAGTTTCTTGGAGGATCCTTGGTTTCATGGTTTAGCAAGAAGCAAAATAGTGTGGCCTTATCCACAGCAGAGGCTGAGTATGTTGCAGCTGGAAGCTGTTGTACCCAAATCATCTGGATGAAACATCAGTTTGAAGATCTTGAGGTTGAGTTGAAGGAAATACCAATCATGTGTGACAATCAAAGTGTCATTAATATCAAAAAGAATCCTGTCATGCATTCAAGGACAAAACATATTGAAGTTAGGCACCACTTCATAAGGGATCATGTTTTGAAAGGAGAAATCAGACTAGAGTACATCTCAATTGAAGATCAAGTTGCAGATATCTTGACAAAGCCTCTATCAGAAGATAGACATTGCAAAATAAGAAGAGAATTGGGCATGGTAAATCCCAATGAACTGTAAGTAAATCCGAGTGTAATTCTATTTTTAGATTTTCCAACATTAAATTAGTTCTAACTTTGGCGTCAGAGTGTGTTTAATTTAAGTTGCAGGTGCTCCTCATGAAATTCAATGCTGACAAATCTGAAAAATAGAGCTTACTAGAATGGAACAATCAAAAAGTAAAGAAAATGGCAAAAATTCTGAGTTTCTGGATCTATTCTGTAAGTTTTTTTTTAAGTTAAAATTCGTATATTGATTATGTGTTAGATGAACTTATGTGAAAAATTGAGTTTCTGAGAAAATCAGCATGGTCAACATTCGAACTTGGATGCCCAACAGACAAACTTCAGCCTGTTATAAGTTGGAACAGCTCTCGGTAATGCCTCAAAATTCATCTGTTAGACCTTCAAAATTCAAATTTTCTAAAACAAAAATTTAAAAGTTATGTTTGTCCAACATGATGATCATACTAATGTTTATCTCTTAACATATGAATGTTGGAAAACATTCACAAAATAGAGAAATTCAAATTTCTAACTTAAAATTCATCTGTTGAAACATGCTCCTCAATGTTAAATCTTTGAAAGATGAAGTTTTGTTTGCTTAACTCCTCTGTTGTTTGGTGGTTTGTTTGCTGCTTGATGTTTGCTCTTGAAAATTCGAACTTTGTTGGAATAAAGTTCGTCTGTTCATCTTGTGTTGTTTAAACCAAGCCTCTGTCAGACAAACTTTCAGAAGAAAATTCGTCTGTCAGTAAGCTTTGCTGAACTGTTTAACTTATAACTTCCCAAAGTTCGAATGTTGACCCCTCAAAATTTGTTTGTCAGGCGGTTACATATGTTAAAACCGACGGTTTTTATTTGAACAGACGCAACCCTACTCTCTTCCTCTCTAGGTCTGTTCAATTCCTGTCTTCAATACTCTTAAATTCTAATCGAAAATCTTCATCTCCCACCATTTAAACTGATTTTTCCACCCTATAAACCCAATCTCGGCTTCATTCTGCATCAGTCATCCGTGAAAATGGCAAGAGTTAAGTATCCAGAAGCTGGCAAAGGAGAGGCTCGTCCAAAAAGATTGGTCAAATCACAATATGCCTCCAAGGAAGGAGAAAAACTGAAGAGAAAGGCCGAATCCAGTAAGGGAACTCCTTCCAAATGCCAGAAAACTACACCCAAGGGAGAATCAAAGAAAGCTGGACCCTCTTCCTTGAAGATAACAGAACCTTCGGTTCCTGCTCCTGTTGCTACTAAGAATGTTGTTTCCACTACATCCTCAAGTACTGAATTTGGAGAATATGAGCTTACCACATGCCATTATGGAGCACTCCACAGATTCAAGAGGAATACTCCACCAAGTTTGCCAATAAAAAGGTAATCAAACCTCATTGTGTAAACTTGGAAGATTTCTTGGTCTCTAATAGTTTTGATGCTGGTATATGGATGTTGAGATACAAGAATCTGTTGGAGATATTGAAGAGATATGATGATGAAGTGATAAAAACTTGGTATGCCTCCTTAAAGTACAACAACAAGAGGAAGAAATGGGAGGTTAATCTGAGATCAAGGACCATCTGGCTCTCAGATGAAACTTTGAATGAAGTGTTGGAGATCCCAGGGCAAGATGGCCTCAAGATTGACATCACTGCCTCTGGATACATGGATGAGGTAGAAACAGCTGGTGAAGAAGGTAGCCCCTTTCTGAACTACAAGGAGAGCACAATTCTGAGAACTTTATTCAGAAGAAAGGAAAACTGGCCATCCATAAACTTATTGAAGCCCACAGACCTCAGTGCCCAAGTGAGGATCCTACACTACATAGTGTCTAGGATCATATTCAACAAAGGAGGCAGCTTCAATCTGATAACAAGGGCAGAGGCACATGTCATGGCAGCAATCATGCGTGGAAAGCTCATTAACATGGGTCATATTATACTTCAACGCATGATCAAGGCAAGGGATCAGAGGAAGGACTCCACACTCCCCTATGCAGCTATCATTTCCAGAATTATGCAATATGCTAGAATTCAACATATTGAGAAGGGAAAAGGGAAACCCACTGAGATCTTCAAGGAGGAAGAACTTCAGAGAATGGGGATTGAAAGGAGTGAAGGAAGATGGATTGGGAAGGGAGCAGGAAAATCTGAAGATCTTTTCTTTGTTGAAGGTGGCTCCTAACAGCAAGAGGGTACTTCTGAGGCTCCTGCCAGACCTATTCCTCAGCCTTCTCTGCCTATCCCATCTCCATCCAAGCCTACTCACATTCTGTCCACACCTTCCTCTCGTGCAAAGCCAACCAAGATCACTGAGTTGTATGACAGCCTGTCTACACTCATACTTAACATTAGGGATGAGCAAAATGCCAAATTTACTCATTTGCAAGATCAGATTCATCAGTTAACAAAGAACATGAAAGTGGTTGCTGATGCCTATGAAGAAATTCAAAGTGCAATTCCTGTTACATCAGCTCCACCTCAGCCAGGGTTCTCTATGCCTGTTCAGTCTCCAATTCCTGAGCCTCCAAGCCCTTTCGAGCTAGCCTCTTCTGAGCATGATGATGTAGATGGTGCTAATCCTGCTGGTGCAATGAGGACACCAAGTCCTGGTCCACTCTTGGATTGTGGTTTGGAAGAAGAAGGACCTCAGGAAATAGGCCCTCATGAGCCCATACCAGAAGATGTTCAGGATTCAATTCTTTCCACTCAAGAGTCTGAGCAAGTTAAAAGACTAGTGGCAGCCATTTCCACTTCATCAATATTGGAGGTTGCCAGCAATGAAGAGAGAAGCATTGTGCTTGTTGTTGATTTTGAAGCTATTGCTCACAATGCTCTCTTACAAGCTCAGAGAAGAAGGCTTGAGGAAATGTTTCATCCTGATGAACCAGCTCCTTCTTCTCTCGCTGCTTATGGACTTTCAGAGGAACAAAGAGCTCAATTGGCTCTTTCCAGGCAGGAAATACAAGAGTTGCTTAAGGTCTCTGATGATGATGAAGAGCCAGGTCCTGAGCCTTCTAAGCCTCCTACACTAGTTGAACCAGAAATCTCGTTTGCTCTTGTGCCTCTCAGAGCTATTCCAGTCTCTCAGATCCCTGCTCCGGTTGATTTTGTTGGCCTTCCTGATGAAGCCAAAAAGGGGGAGAAGAGTAAGCAAACTGGAAAGCCTGCTGCTGAGCCATCTGGGAAGACTTACAGCAAGAAGACCAAGCAAATGAAGAAATGATTAGATTTTAGGCTTGTGTCTTCGTGTAGTGCTGTATTGTGTTTCTGTTTAGTGTTATTCTGTGTTTCTGTTGTCTGTTTTGATTGTCTGTATTTTGTATTTGATTTGTATGAACTTTGCTTAAATTCTTGTCTCTGTAAAGCAACATTCGATTAAATGAAAGAATTTCTCGGTTGCAATGATTTGCTCTTTGAATCTCTTCACATGGTTTACTATATATGATATCTTTTGCTATATAATGCATATGTTGAGGGGGAGCTTGTTAAAGCAAACCCAAGTACTAATCCAGTTTGTAAGTTGTTTTGTCATCATCAAAAAGGGGGAGAATGTTGATTCAGGAAGTTTTGATGATTCCAAATCAACTCTCAAGAGCTTGGAATAAAAGATATCAAATGTGCACAAAGAGTTCAAGTGAAGAAATTCTGGAGAAATCTGTGCAAGAATTGTTGTAGGATGATTAATTATGTTTAAATTTGGGTAAAAGACTTTGATTTGGTGAAAAATGTTTTAAAACCTTCATTTTATGATTAAATCATGAAATATTTGAAAAACACCCACCAACAGATGAAGTTTGAAAGGTTTATATTGAACTCTCATGTTGGAAATTCGAACTTTGGCTTTGAAAATTCGAATTTCGAGTTAAAATTAGATAAGTCTGAAGAGATGCTTCTCTGACAGACAAATTTTGATTTTCCAAAATTTGAATTTTCATAAGTATCTGAAAGAAGCTTTTAGCAACAGACGAACTTTGGTTTTTGAAAATTCAAATTTCAGACAAAATGAAACTTATGAAATCTATAAAAATTCGTCTGAAAGTATGTCAAAGTTCATCTAAAACTAAGCTTAACTTGGATTTCAAAACTGCTCACTGACAGACGAACTTTGAACTTGAAAATTTGAATTTCAGAAGCTTAAGTTGTGAGTCTGTTATAATGATATGTTGACATACGAATGACAGTATTTATAAATTCGAATGTTAAAGTAAGTCTGAAAAGAGGTCTCTCTGACAGATGAACTTCACTCTTTGAAAATTTGCATTTCGAAGTAAATGAACTACTGTGCTTTTTGAACCTGCTGTGGACAGATGAATTTTGGGGTTCCAAAATTCGAATTTCGAAGGTACTATAGCAAATTGAATGTACTGTTCACACTTAACAGAAAAACTTTCCACTTGAAAATTCGTATGTCACTGCTTAGAAACATTTTCAAAATATCAAAATTCAAATTTCACCTCATGACAGACAAACTTCAGTCTTTAAACTTTGAAGCTGTTAACCTTCGATATCTGTGAAATTCGTCTATTGACAAACTAAAATTTGAATTTCAGTATATCAGAAGCATTAAATGCGGTTGGTTAACGGATAGTTTTTTGGAGTAACCGTTGGATAACTTCTCCAACGGATAGATTTTGTCTCTAACGGTTATTGGAGACCTAAACTTATAAATATAACAACATTTGAAGTTGTGGGTAACGATTTTAACTGTGAATATACTAAAATTCTGTCAAATCTTCTACTCAAAGACTTTTACCCTCTCACTTCAATACTTGTACTTCAACCTTCATATTTACTTTGATTAAGAGAGTTTAATCTTTGTAAACAATCTAATTTTTATCTGGAAGATAGATTTTCTTATGAGGGGATATCACAAGGGATTAGGAAGCACTTTGTGGAAGTGCAGAAAGGGATTGAGAGAAGCTCTAGAAAATAGCACAAAAGTTGTATTGTGGCATTTGCAAGAAGCCCACTGAATTCTTGCAGAATAATAAAAAATCTCAAGTGGTAACTTGGGGACTTGACATAGGTCAAGTGGAGGGACCGAACCAGGATAAATTTCTGAGTCTTCTTCTCTTTTCTGCTACTTTCACTATTATTTATTTATACTCTATTTTACCATCATATATTGTATTCTTCACCTCTTTGATATTTTGCAGAAAATTTTTAATCTTCCCAATTCACCCCCCCTTTGGGAAGCCAGCCTAACTAACGAAAGTTAAAAGTGTGAATCTTGCAACCAAAGCCTTAGAGTATGAGGAGTTGCCTTCAGTGTATAATAAACTTCAAAGGTTATGGTGCATGGTCGTTAGGTCATTACAGTGTTTGGTTACGATACACTTAAGTCAGGATCATGGAACCTTTATGACTTACCCTCTAAGGGTTTAAAAGGGAGGGAGAAGGGGACTAAGGGAGAGAATCATGGAATCTCCCTCCCTCCTATCCCTACCTTTGTTAACACCTTTCAAGATGGTGATAGGTTATGATACACTTAACACCTTTCAGGACTAGGGATACTAAGGGCGAGGATCGTGGAATCTCCCTCCCTCTTGTAGTACAATGATACTTGGAGTCATTCTACTAATAAAAATTATTTATACATCCTATGACCTCACTAAAATGGAAATAGCTTAAACTTAAAAGTAAAAGGAAAATATGGAATAATTTTAAAGAACTATCATTCTCCCTCACTTAAAGATCCTCTAGAGAGAGAGTTAAGTTGATGATATGACTCCATGAAGCCTTTGGATATGAGAAACCTTTACAACAAACAAGATAGTATAAGATGGAGAGTGAGAACAATCTTCTCTTCCTCATTTAAAAGAAAAAAAATCTAGAATAATCTAAACTTAACTTGCACTATCATTCTCCCTCTCTTAAAGGATCTTCTAGAGTGTTAAGTTGATGATATGTCTCCAAGAATGCAAGATGTAAGTAGGGAAACTCCATGTAGCATTTTGATATGAGAAACATTTCAAACAAACAAGATAGTATAAGATGGAATCTGAGTGAAACAATCTTTTCATTAGAGGTTCCCAATATTATCCAACTTTGGAAAACCTTTCCAGCGAACAAGGTAATGATATAAAGAATCATCAAGTAAGAGAACAATTATGCTTCTCTACAATAGCAACAAATTCTACAATAAATAGTGACACATGAATGAGGTAACACAAGGACAAGATGATACTAAGAACCACAATCAGCAACCTTAGGTAGCATAACCTTGAGAAACTTCACTCTTAAATTCAGAACCTTTAGATTATTCGTCTCTATGCTACTAAAAAATTTCCTATAAATATTGCTCTTCCATATGTTGGTTCGCCACGTCTAATGTAAGTGACTTTTGATGAAGGTGTCATCTTCTCCTACAATCACAACATCAGGGTCTTCTTCGGGTTCTAAGAAAATTATCTGTAGTAATAGACATATTTTGGTACTCCTTTTGTTCCTCAATTTGAAGCTTACCCAAAAATTTGTGCCTTCTTCTCTACATATAGAGAAGTTATTTCTATAATTAATTGCTTACCCAATAATTTCATGAGACACATGGCTTTTATGTATATACAATGCAACTTATCAAAGTCATAATAATGAACTCTTAAAGTGCTCTTAAAGTACTCAAAGGAAGCTATAATAATGATATTAATTCAAGTATTACCTCTAAGTTAGTCATGCCTTTCTAATGGACAAGAATGGGAGAAAACTTGTGAAAACACCTAAAAAATGAGGAAAAAAGATGAAAATTGAAATCTGCAAAAAATTGTATGCATGAGCATGTAGGAGTATAGGAGTGTGTAGGAGCGTGCCTTACCTGAGCAATGTATGCAGGAGGAAAAAGCACAAGAGTCTTTTGGATGTTAAAAAAGATAGCCATGGTAGTTCCAAAAAGCTATGAGTAGAGAAAATTAATTGAAGAAGATTTAGATTGTTCTTTTTATAATGAGAAGCATCAATGACTACTATGTTAAGCAATTTTATTCCCATGATTGTCTATTACTCTTGATAGGAATAGTAATAAAAAGATAGTCGTGATAGTAATAAACATGTAGAGGAAATAAATCTTTCACTTGCAAGAATTCATAAGGAGCAATCAAACAAATATATGGCAAAAATTAACCACAAACACATCAAGAGACACAAAAAAATCACAGATCATCTAGACCAATGAAAATAGTTCCACTATGATCAAAATAGAAGTATAACAGAGTCTTAATTAAGTTCACAAATCAATGCTAACAGCCCTTCTAACAATCAAAGTAAAAAAAAAAAACTTACAATAGAGAATCAAGAAGATAAAAATAAAAAAATTATTATTTTAGTGCAAATTGAATAGCTCTCACACCAAACCATGAAACAATGATCCAAATGTTGAAAATGAAGAACCAAATGTCTCAAACCTTACGACAAAATTTCAACCTAATCCGACGGTTAACGAATACACAAATGAATTTTCCCATGACTACTTTGTGATTGTGCAAAAATAATGTTTTTCTCTTCTCCTTCCTCAATAGCGGTTGTTCTAACTTAAATATGACATCACTCTCTTAAATAAATGAGACACATAATAGAATTTTAGGTTTTTTCCTTTTCTCCACATAGAAAGAGAGCCCACACCCAACATATCTCCCCCTCTACAACTGTGTGGAGATGACTGCTAATCTAGCAATCTCACAACAAGCTTCAAACTTCCATCTTGGTAGTGCCTTAGTCATCATATCAAGACCATTATCATCAGTATAAATTTTTGCAAACTCCAACAATTTAGCATCAAAAGCATCATGTATCCAATGATGCTCACATCAATATGTTTGGACTTTGAATGGAAAGTTGAATTCTTACCAAGATGAATAATACTTTGACTATCACAAAATAGCAAATATTTGTCTTAAGTAAAACCAAGTTCTTTTAAGAATTTCTTCAACCATAGCAACCCGTTGTATGCTTTGGTAATGGCAATGAACTTTGCCTCTATTGTTGACAAAGCTACACATCTCTACAACATAAATTACCAAGTCACAATTCCCCTTACAATTTAATTTAATAGAGAATCAAAAAAATGAAAACCCAAAAATTACTATTTTAGAATTAAATAACTCTCACACTGAACCATGAAGCAATGATCAGAACATTGAAAATGAAGAACCAAATGTCTCAAAACTACTAAGAAAATTTTTCCCATGACTACTTTATGAATGTGCAAAAATAATGTTTTTCTCTTCTCCTCTTTCAAAGGCGGCTGTTCTAAATTTAATATGACCTCGCTGTCATTTTCTAATATGACCCCTCTTTACTTAAATAAGTGAGACATATAATGGGCTTTTAGGTTTGAGCCTTTTTTCTCGTGATTGCTTTGTGAATGTGTGAAAGTAAACAAGTTCCTACAAGAATTTCTTCAACCATAGTAATTCCTTGCATGCTTCGGTAATGACAACAAACTCTGCCTCTATTGTTGACAAAAACTACATATCTCTGCAACTTAAATTGTCAAGCCATAGCTCCCCCCTACAAATTTAATTAAATAGCTCGAAGTAAACTTTCTAGAATGAATATCTCCAGTCATATCTGAGTCCGTGTCAAAATCTCATACCAACAATACCACAAAGATACCTCAGAATCCATTTCACATTATTTCACTGCTCTCTACTTGGGTTTGATAAAAATGTATTGACTGTAGCAACAACATGTGCTATATTTGGTCTTGTGCACACACTATTGCATACATCAAACTACCCACTACAAATGCACAAGGAACCCTTTCCATATCTAACTTCTCGGCTTCAGTTGAAGTGTACCCAATTTAAAATGAGTAGCAAGAGGAGTGCTTACCATCTTAGTATTTTTCACTTGAAATCTCTGCAGTGCTTTTTCAATGTAGTAACCCAATCATCACAAGAAGATTCTTTTCCTGTCACACAAGAAGATTCTTATATGCCAAGAATATGTTTAGCAACTCTATGTCTTTCATGGCAAATGACTCACCCAATTGCTTCTTCAATCCATCAATCCTAGAAACATTCTTTCCAACAACAAGCATGTCATCAACATACAATAGGATAATGAAGTCATCACTAGAAAATTTTTCAACAAAGACATAGTGATCAAAAGTAGTCTTCTTGTCACTCATACATAATAGACTCAAACTTTTTATATGCCTTAGAACCTGCTTCAAACCATAAAGGCTCTTTCTCAGCCTACACATATAGCCTTCGTTGCTTGCAACATGAAAATCATCGGGTTGCTTCATGTAAATCTCTTCCTCCAAATCACCATGGAGAAAAAGCAATCTTCACATCCATCTACTCCACCTTTAAATTAACGTCCTTTTTTCTGACTAAAGTGTTTTGCCACCAATCTAGCTTTATACCTTAGAGATATAGAATTGCTTTCATGTTTTACCTTATAAATCCACTTATTGTCCAAGGCCCTTATGCCCTTAGGCAACTTTACTAAATCAAAACATGTGATTGTCATGCAATGATTTCATTTCATCCTGCATTGTATCGAACCACTTTTGCTTTTCTACACTCTTCATAGCCTTTTCAAAACACCCAGGTTCTCCCCTATCAGTCAAGATCACATACTCCCTTTTACATGGTTGACTTTGCCTATAATTAGACCTCCCAAGTTGGACTTAAGGTGATTCAGGTGTATCATCTAGAGTCTTATCTTCTGACTCATGTTGCTATTCAACATCATTTGTTGGAACATCCAACTCATCTCCAAGCTATCTATCATCGAGATAGTTATGTTGTGCTATACTCCCTGTTGAACATTATCATTATTAGCATCTAGATTGTTAATAGGCAACCGCATTATATCAACATAATATAGAATATAATCTTTCACTGGAAATGTCTTCTCTATCTTATCAATGTCATTATTAGCATCTAATCAATGGTTTCATCTTCTATGAACCTCATATCACGGCTTCTAACAAGCTTCTTCTCAACAGGATTATACAACTCATAGCTAAATTCATCATGACCATACCAATAAAGACACACTGTGTTGTCTTTACATCCAACTTGGATCTTGTATTCTTTGAAACATGCACATTTTGCCTACTTCACCATTCAAAGAAACCATTGACCATAACATACACCGCTATGTATAGTGCCTCACCCAAGAAATGTTTGGGCAATTTTGCTTCAAAAAGTATACATATAACTCTCTCAATCAGTGTCTAGTTCTTCCTCTTTGCTAAGTCATTAATCTGAGAAGCCTTAGGAGGAGTCTTTTCATGTCCAATACCATGTTGCTTAGAATATGTATCAAAAGGTCCACAATACTCACCACCATTATCAGTACGAATGCATTTCAGCTTCTTACATGACTGCTTCTTAACCAAAGCTTGAAATTGTTTAACCTTCTCCAATACTTGGTCTTTTGTCTTCAAAGCATATACACCCATAACTTTCTAAAAAAAAATCATCAATAAGGATAACAAAGTAAAAGGCACCACTAAAGGATTTTACCGTAAATGGACCACAAATATCAAACCTAACCAATTCAAGTAACTCTGATTTTCTTGAGGGAGGATGCTTCTTGAAAGATACTCTAATATGCTTACTAGACATATAGTGAGAACACTTCTCCAATTGAACACTTTTCAATCATGGAAACATGTCCTTTATTGCTAAGTAAGTCCTTTTTCACTAATACGACTAAGCCACAAATTTGAAACTTTCATATCTTTGGCATTCATACTATCTCTAGCAACCAAAACTTTTGTCCAGTACAATTTAGATAATTTTTCTCTTCCAGCCACAACCAAGTTACCTTTTGTGAGCCCCTACTTTCTAGAACCAAAATAGTTATCAAAATCATCATCATCAAGCTTCTGAACAGAGATCAAATTAAAGCGAACATCCAAAGAATGTTTAACTCCTTTAAGCCATAACTTTATTCTCATGTTGATATGTAGACAAATATCACCAATACCAATCACCTTAGCCTTACATCATTACCCATCTTTAATACTACAAAATTACCCGATGTATAAAATGTGAAGAACTCCTTTGTTGGTGTCACATGCGATGTAGCACCACTATCTATTGCTCATATGCTGTCATCTAAAATAAGATTAATTGATTCATACTCATAAGGAATAAAAATATATTCACTTGTAGTAGTAGTAGTAAAACAATCATTATTATGTTTTATCCTTATGCTCTCTTATATGATACAAGATTGACTTATTCATAATTTTGAAAAATAAGAAGATCATCATTGATAGCAATAGTAACAGGATCATCATCATCCTGACCCTTCTCTTTTTGCTTATCATTCTTGCCCTTGTTCTCCTTTTTTGAGAAAAAATATCTCTTTTTATGATAGTGATGACATTCCAATTTTTATATCTGGACTTCGAGTTATCTTGCTCTTCTCTCTACCACCCTTCGGTTCTCTTTTTTGACTTCTCCCCCTATTTTCAATGATAAGCACCTTCGATTGAGATGAAGCATTAGGTGCCTTCCTTCTTGTTTCTTCATTAAGGGCACCAATCTTTGCTGCTTGTAAAGAAATAACACCATTAAGGGCTAGGTTTATAATTGAAACCATAAATGTTTCCCAAGACTCAAGTAGAGTGTTCAAAAGCCATAGATCAAAAACTTTATTATCAAACTTGATACCTATTCTAGACAAAGAGTGGCCTATTTTTAATGATAAGCACCTTTGATTGTAGAACAAAGGGTAGCCTATTTTTCAATGATAAGCACCTTTGATTGAGAAGAAGAATTAGGTGCTTTCCTTCTCATTTCTTCATTAAGAGAACCACTCTTTACTGCTTGTAAAGAAACAACACCATTAATGACTGAGTTTATAATTGAAACTGGAAATGTCTCCCAAGACTTAAGTAGAGTGCTCAAAAGCCATAGTTCCAAAACTTTATCATCAAACTTGATACCCGTTCCAGACAGTTGATCCATGAGCCCTTGAAATTCATTCAAGTGATTTGAAATGGAAGTCCTTTCCTTGTACCTCAAATTTATCAAACAATTCAACAAATGTAATTTATTATTTCTTGATTTAGAGGCCTACAAGAACTCAATCTTCTCCCATAAAGTTCTCGTATATGTCTCATTGGCAATGCGATTATGTATATAATCTTCAACATATTGCCAAATAAAACCACATACCTGCTAATGTTCAAAATTCCAATCTTCATTAGACTTGGAATCTGGCTTCTAAGTAGCATATTTTTCACAAATAACAAATCTTTCATCTTGCCCTTCCACAAATGATAATTAGTGTCATTTAAACAAATCATCATATTTATATAACTTCATTACTCTGATAGGAACAGTAACAGAGTAACAAATATAGAGTATAAATAAATATCTCCTATTTGCAAGAAATCATAAGTGTCATTTAAACAAATCATCATATTTATATAACTTCATTACTCTGATAGGAACAGTAACAGAGTAACAAATATACAGTATAAATAAATATCTCCTATTTGCAAGAAATCATAAGGAGCAATCAAATAAATATATGGTAGAAATTAAACACTATGATTTTTAACGTGGAAAATCCTTAAGATAAGGATAAACCATGAGTCATCTAAACTAATGAAAATAGCTCTAATATGATTAAAATAGAAGTACAACTGAGTCTTATGCACAAATCTGTGCTAACACCCTCATAACAACCAAAGAAAAATACTTATAATAGAGAATCAAGAAGATGAAAATTTTAAAAATTACTGTTTCAATTCAAATTGAATAGCTCTCACGCCAGACCATGAAACATCGATCCAACCGTTGAAGATGAAGAATCAAATGTCTCAAATCTATTGACAAAATTTTATCATGATCCGATGGTTAACAAATCCATAACTGAATTTTTCCTGTGATTGCTATATGAATATGCAAAAATAACTTTTTTCTCTTCTTTTCTCTCAAAGGTAACTATTCTAACTTGAATATAACATCACTCTCATACCCCAATATGACTTCTCTCCACTTAAATAAATGAGATATAATGGATTTTTAGGTTTGGGCTAGCCCACACTCAACAACTCTGCAGCCACACTAACTTTTAAAATTCAAATGGGCGCCATTTGATCCCCTTTCAATGGCTATATTGTGCTTATATGATCAACAATTCCATTGCTCCATGCTAGCTTCAAATTCATGAAGGGGTTGGTGGGTCCCATTGTCTCTCTCTCTATGCATTGGCAAAGGATCAGGTTGCAAAATTTGAAAGGACAACAACATTTGATCCCTTCCCAACAGCTTTCCCAAGTCTTGTGCTTTTTGGCACAAACATAATTAGCACATGAAACTTTCTTATATTTGGGCATTTGGTCAATTTCTATGTTTTGACAAGTCTAATGACGATTAGGTTAATTGGTAAGGGACTTAACACCCCTTAAATATTAGGGCTTCAAGTTCAAGCCAAATGATGAGAAAAATCACACTGTGAGAGCTAGTAATACCGAAAAAAAAAGAAACACATTTAGGTTTAATTGAATCTAGTAATACTGAATATTAGATAATTATATTAAAAAAGAACCAAAAAGAAGGCTGAGAATTCGAGCCAGGTTTTCTATCATTTAATCAAGTAAACTGCAATTTTAAATCTTTGTTATTTTTATCTCTAGACTTTGGTTTTGACGACCTCACTAATACAAAAAAGTCGAAACAACAATGTTGTTGGTAATAGCATAGCATCTCTTAAGGGAAAGAATTTAAATACAATTATCTAAAATGTTTATCATAGAATTTTGACATTAAATTATAATATAACATTTAAACTAACTTTGATACGGCTTTATATCATATAGATATAGTATAATACAGAAGATAATATTACAGGATATGAGAATGGAGATATTTATACATATATATAATATTATTTATGTAATTATTATAACCCAATTTTTCAAGTTTCGGCCGGCACATAGACTAATTTATTTCAATCCCACATAGCCTTAAAAATTTAATTAAACTAAATTGCAATACAATTTAAGAAATCTCAGTCTGCCTATCAAATAAAATAAAACAATTCTTTTGATCCACCCACATTCCCATATTAGTTGCCACGACCTTGGAGTCAGAACACTCAATTAATAAGTAGTGTCCAAATGCATCTTCTCCAATCATTCACTAGCTGATTTGGAAAAATGGGAAACATTGATAAATAATAGTTAGCTGAAGGGAAGTAGGGCACATGTCAGAGTTTTTTGCAAATAGAGAAACACTGATTGCTGAAACACAAGCTTTTCAATTGACTACCCCACAGAAAAAATGTAAAATGTGAAACAAAAAGATTTTTGGTTAGTTCTATCACAACAAAATCATGTCACATTAATCTCATTGTGTCATCACCCAAAGTATAAAAACATATCTCATTCACATTAATCACATTCTAATGTGCTTTTAGAATACACATAACAAATTCCAATGCCTTCACACTACTCACATTCTAGTGCCTTAATCAACTAATAAGTTTTAGCTATCCTCAACCACATATTTCTTTTTCTTTTTTGCCAACCAACCACATATTGTTTATCGACTAAGAATACTTTAATCATTTACCATCAACCATATTGTTTATTGTTAAGCTTTCATGTGCTATTTGAAGGTGTTAATCAACATGACTAGTCCTTTGAGCACAAACCGTACGACATCTAAATTGTGATCACCATCAACTGCTTACACCTCAATCACCTCCTAATGACTCATTTTCATATATACTACATACATCCTACTTCTTTCAAATAAGTAGTTAAATAATAAAGAATTAAATAAAATAAGTAGACACATGAATAAAGAATTGAATAAAAATTGAGTAAGTACAATCTTATCAAATAAGTAAATAAATAAGAAACTTTCTTAATTAATTAGATAAAAATCTAAAGGGACAACTAAATAATCACATAAATGTCAAGTCATAAAAAATAATCTTGCCATATCAAGAGCAACGAAACATCACTACAACATCGTCCTTAATCATATTGTGAGATTTTTCCACTTCGTACCACCACATAGTAGGTATCTCATCACATCTTATTTAACTACATCCTCTTACCCATTTTACATAAGTTCTTAGGAGAAGTAAAGGAAATTGACGAATCCCTAAAAGAAGATTATATCATAACAAAAATAGTAACAACAAAACAAACAAAGAGACAAATAATCAAACAAACAACAACACTAATAACAACAAGAAGATGAAAAATCATAAGATTTGCCCAATGTTTGATTTCAAGAAAATTATATAAAGCAAATGACAGTAGTGATTTTCTTTTCAAAATATAGAAGTATAAAAAAAAACAACATAGAGGAAGGAGAAAAAAAGCTTTAGAGTTGCTTCCCGAAGATTAAAATATCAAATCAACATTTGAGGCTAAAACAAACATAGCAACGAATGGTACTACCTTGTTATTTATATATTTTCTCAGTTGGTACTACCTAGTGGGATCAATAAAACATATCCCTTCATGTCACACTCAAAAACGTTTTAGTTGGTACTTCCAATTCAAGAATTTCATTTTTAAGGTTCCTGTGTGGCTAATAATGATGAAGACAATGTCACAGGAATAATTAATTTATAGATAGGTTGAAGAAGAAAAAATTGGAAAATAATGATAAAAAAAAGGAAGAATTACATAATTACCTATTAGAAGAAATTGAAGAACAAATATTGTATATGAGACGCACACAGTGAAGTGAGCATGCACGCTGGAAACATTATCTTTAATGGTTATGAAGAAAACTTCCAATCTAAACCCTAGCCAAAATTTTATATTGGACCCCAAAAAAATATTTTAAATAATATATTAGGATAATTAAAATTAAATTAAAATATAAGATAATAGATAGCAGGATGATCATACTAAATAAAATTCCAACAACCTCCAAAATATATTAAAATAATACTATTCTAACAATTTTTATCCTAATCTAATTAAATCTATTTTTCTTTTGACTCTATCCTAATCTAATTGTAAATTTTTTTTTCAGTTGGTAAATACTTTATCTTGTTCTAAGTGTTCTTATTTATAATTATTTTCTGTTATGGAACTAAGTAGAAGATAAACAACGGCAGTATAAAAGTAAGAGAATTGTAGAAAGAACAATGGGAATATGAAACTAAGTAGAAGATAAACAACAATATAAAAGTAAGAGAGAATTGTAAAAAGAATAATAGGGAGAGTATTTCTTATTCATTTTCAAGGGTATCAAATATGTTATACATCACCTCTATTTATAGGCATCAAAACTTTAAATTCTAACCCGAGAATTACATTGGAATAATTTTACATAATGGTACAATTCATAACCTTTGGAGGTTGTACATATTAATCGTACAAAAACTTATAAGAAATTATACATTTTGATCATGACGTTTATGGAGTTTTAAAGGTGGAATTTCAAAGGACAATTCTTGGGAGTTATGGACATCCACATATAAAATTGTAATATTTCATAATATTCCCCCTTAGAAGTTCATAACAAATATTGTGTCTCATTAAAACTTTACTTGGAAAAACCCAATGGAACAAAAAATCTAGTAAAGGAAAATGAGTACACAATATTTACAAAAATATCGGAAGTTATCTCATTAAAAGCTTTATCAAGAAAATCCAGTGGGATAAAAGCTTGGCTAAAGGAAAAATAGTATAGTATGACTTTTACTCCTGGAGATGACAATGTCACTTCATGTTCTTAAATAGTACATCAACTTCTCTAATATGATCACAATTGTTGATGCCTTTGTGAATGAATCTTCCTTTTAGTTGAGTTGAGTTATGTATGATGCATTGCCTTAGTATAATATTTTGAAATATTTTTCTTTATATATATCTTTAAAGATATGTCAAGCCATTAATATATTTTCTATTTGCTTTATATATTCTAAAAATAGCAAATAGTTATAGATCACCACAACATAGCTATATTTTCATACATAAATAACATCTTTGAAATTAGGCAAGTTTTTTGCACCTGCATATGCAATCAATTATGATCTTAGTTAAGTTAAATATAATGATTCTTTACATTTGTCCCCCAGAGCTATCACAATACATGTATAATTTCATTGCAATATTTATTTGTTTAATAAGAATTCGATATCTTGTTAACAAAAATATATAATAAATGTGACATTAGCAAGATATATGAGTGCTTTCATAAATATATGGTACTTTTAAACCAATGAGTTCATTATTCTCTCGAGGACAAAATCATTGACGTTCTAGGTAGATGTGTTTCAAACCTATTTAAGATCTTGTTAAAATCCTCAATCTACAGGTCAAGCAAATTCTTTGATTTTTCAAGATCATTTATCTCGAATTCTTCCTTCAAATAATCATTTGATTTTGCAAACTCTTCAAGGGTATTAAAAAAATATGAATAAATTGCACAACTTTTAATCCACAAATAGATTTTTACAAAGGTTTGTTTTTTCTAGGAAAATTTAAATGCTTCTAGCATTTTTAATCCTTCTAGGATTCTCATATACATTTTATTATACTGTAAGCAGTATAAATAGATTATAATCTTATTAGACGCATATAAAATTTTGTCTATTACCAGACTAATAAAATATTAAAAAAATTTACATCCACTACAAGATAATATGTCTACATATAATCAATGTTAGACATTTGCAAAAACCTTTATATCAATTCATTTTTGCATGAGTATCCGTTTATATGATATTAACTTTTCAATTCGAGTGCTTGGACTATATGTCCAAAAACTTCATATTTTGAAAGTAAATTTAGTCCAACTCATGTTGCATCTTTTGACTAATCATCTTTCTGTCTACAATTCAAGATCCTCATTTAATTGTACTATTTTAATATCATAAAATATTGTAAAACAACGTTATCTTTTTCAGTTCCATCTAATTTATATTGACATAACTTATTAAGATCTCTTTATTATTTTTAGATACCTGAACTCTTCTGAAGTTTTACAACTAATTATATCTTAGATCTTTTATAGAGTGTTCACCTTCTCAATATGATCATCTTGATTATTTACTCCTTTTTTCTTCTAAAATATTTATCTTTGAAACCAATTAATTTTTCACGCTTCAGGTGTGACTCATTTACATTTGTCATATTGGGACATTGTTGGAGCATTCTTTGCTGAAATATAAGATCTGGTAATTTTCATTTAGGTCAGTAATAACATCTGTCAATTGTTTTGTAATATTGTATGAATGCATTAATTTATGAACTTCTAATTCACACAATATATCCTATATTGTTCTTCCTCAAGTGATGTGTGTCCAGGAAAAAGTAAACACACCACTTCCCAAAATGATGTACTTGTGTTTGATCAATTCTAATAGACAAAGCACTACCAACACTACACCAGATTTAGGATTTATTGGCGCTGAATAGTTGGCGTTTATTTATAAAAACGCCAATAAAAATCAAATCAAGCGTATTAGTTCGCGTTTACAAAATAAACGCCAACTAAAGTCCAATTTTAGATTGCGTCTATAAAATAAACGCCATCTAAATTAGACACTTTAGATGCCGTTTAAAAATAAATGTCATCTAAATTGGACATTTTAGATGACGTTTAAAAATAAACGCCATCTAAAGTCATAATGTAATACTAAAGTTGGCGTTTTATGGTAAACGCTAACTAAGTTCAGACTTTATATGGCGTTTGTAATAAAAACGCCATCTAAAATAATAAAATAATATAAACTTTAGATGGCGTTTGTTTAATAAACGCTAACTAAGGTCCACCAAAAAAAATTTTTAATTTATTTTTAAAATTTTAGTTGGCGTTTAATATTTAAACGCCATCTAAGTTAAAAATATTAGATGGCGTTTATCATGTAAACACCATCTATGTTATATTTAGTTAGCGTTTAATATTTAAACGCTAACTAAGTTATTTAAAATCACTTATCAGAACCCTAAATCGCGTGTTCTCAGAATTGTGCCATCTTCATTCCCACTGTGCTCTGAATCTATTCCTCTACCATAGCTTTGTTCTGGCACAGCTCTTCGGCCACCACGCATTGAAAGTTTACACACTTTTCTCCTCCACCACGGCTTTGCTCCTCCGAAATCCCCTTCAACCTGAAATCGCTTGATCTCGTAGCGTCTCTCCTTGTCAACTGTCATAGTGAATGGAGTGAAAGAGGCCCAGTTCTATTCTCTCAGAGGAACTCGAAATCCCTCCCAGACCCAATGGCGAACGGCGGCCAGCTTTGAGGTAACCCCATATTGTCCCACTGACACTCTCATATTCATGGCTGTTTCTGTCAAATTCATATATGAGTCATTGCCCATATTGTAATTTGTTTTAGTCATCCATGTGTCCTTTCTCCCCCAGAAATATTTATACATATATATATGGATCTATTATTGAGTGACATTCCACCTGAATCTGATCAACATTCATTCATATATATATACCAATATATTTGCGTCTGTATATGGATAGAAGGGATCAAAATCAAAGTCTCTGTACGTGTGTCCATAACAGCATATTGCTCCGCTAATTGCCTTGTGATTGGTAGCTGTCAGTTGATTTTATTTTGTGATGTGATATGTAATTTGGTCCCTACCTTCGCATTTAGGAAAAAGACAAGTTAGGACCTTGTAAGAAAAATATTTTCCAACCATTACCCCATTTGGAGATTCCTGAGTGAAATGAACTAAATTTCCAAATTCCAAATGAGATAAACTGAATTTCCAAGTGATGATTTTGGTTGGGATGTAACTTATCTTTTCACCCTTCCCAGTTCCCCTCTTCTAAAGTGGTTTAGTAGTTGACTCAGTTGATTAGTGGTTGAGCTCTATTTTTTTTAGTGTGTTTCTTGGAGGTTTAATTGCTCAAATTTTCATCCCCCTTATTTAACCAAATACAGTAATGTCAAATGGATACTTCTAGATTTTTTATTGATTTCCATTTGTGTTTCTAGGTGTTTAATACTTTAATTATTCTTTGCATCCCTATTATGTCGAAAGGGATTACCTTTCCATATCCTAACTATATTCTGTGGACATTAATTATATTTTTCTTGCATGTTGTGTTTGCTTGCAAGTCTTTCCCATTGGCACGTTGCTTCTCTTTAGGCAATTTATATGATTCTCTTACTTTATTTTTTTTCCTATTCAGTCCAAATACAAGGTGGTCTCCCACAGTTATTTGTTGGATTCAGAATTCAGATACTGTTAAACCTCGAGGTTGGTGAGTTTTTCTATGTAACAAAATTTGAACTCTTGCACCATAATTTAAACTCTTGTTTTAATCATAATTGGTTGTGGCTTGTTCTTTCTGTATGAGTCAATTCCGTGTTGGCATATTAGAAGTGGTCTCCTAGTGAGGGTCTGGGGATCTGAAGATGCATCAAAATAAATTTGGTAGTCAAATGCAACATTTTTATATTGTTTGCCTTAGTTTGAATTATCGAATATTTTTTATTGTTTGCCTTAGTTTGAATTTTATTTCCTTCGACATGTATAATTTTGTGATGTTTTATTATTTTTTTATGTGTTGTATTTACTTTAAATTTTTTTTCCTTCTTTGATATCTTACATATTTGTTGGAATTTTATTGTAGGTAAATGGCATCCCCTTCTGCTTATGATCATGATCATGGTGGTGATGATGGTTAAGAAGAGCTATAGAAATATATCAAACAGCACCGGCGTGGCTTGACTGTGTTGAAAGAGGTGATACGCGCCCGAGACACTCGTCAAAAGATTCATGTCAAATGGAATCGCAAAGGCAATCCAATACAAAAGGGTGGACAAAAATTAAGCAGTTATATTGGGGTCACTACGAAGTTGAAGGTTCCAATCTCCCATCCTCACAGGGATTGGAGGAAAGTCCCTAATCCTGTGAAGAATAGTATTCGAAGATATAGAGGTAATAATATAGTATGTCATTTGATTATAATGTGTACACATATATACAGATAATAATTCTTTTCAGTGATGCATGTTGCAGTCTGGTTTTGACATCAATAATAGTCACAAGCGTCACATATGTATGAAGGCCGGTGTGGCACTCTGAAATTTTCGGTCCATTCTCACTAGATTCTTCTTGAGAGATGAAGCTGGCAACTTTGCTGTTCATCCGCCTCGGTTGTTTGAGTTGTACATTACACAGAAACACTGGGATGCTTTTGTTGCTAGGCGTCGTGAAGAATCTTTTCAGGTAAACCATTTCTCTCATTGTTGTTCTTAAATTAATTTTAATACATATATTTAGTCATTGAATAAAAATCTGCTTTGGTGTGTGCATTATTAACATAGTATGTCATTTCATTATATTCTTATTGCGACTTTTTTGGTGGACTAAACCTAATCATATGTACCTTATCTTAGTTTTTGTTACACTAAAACTAATATTCTGCATTACTTTACAAAAATTAAGCAAAGCTAATAGTGACAGAGCCAAGAAGCAGCAATACCCATATAGAGGGGGTCGTCAAGGATACCATGGTATAGAGGTTAAGATGGTACATGGTTTGATAGCTGATTTTTCTATGAATGACACTTATGTTCAAATACTTACACATTTGCTTATTTGTGATCAAACATAGCAATCAAAGGACGGGTAAGAAGGGAGGGAAATCGAACGCCATGAGCTTTGGATAGAATCTCGCAAGAACAAGGATGGGATAATTGACAACAACAACGTTCGGAAAGTTGCCGAGTCAATAGTTAGTATTATTGTATTATATATTTTATTTACATATATATTTTCAAATACTGATTATTTAGTTGCAAAATTTATATTTTGTTTCTCTTCCTTCCATAGAATGAACTCTCTAATTCCATGTCTCAAGCAAGTGAGGAGGAAAGCGTTAGGCAGGATATACTTGGTAAGGCACTGGGGGTCCCTGAGTATCTTGTTCGTGTTAGGGGTACAGGGTTTGGTGTGACACACAAAGCCTTTTTTGGGCCTCGATCATCATTAGATGCTGCAAAGGTTGCCCGATTGGAGGCTATTGTTCAGGAACAACATCAGACTCAATCTTAGATGCAGCTCCGATTAGCTGAATTGATGAACATGATGCTTCAACTACAGGGAACGCAAGGGACACCACCAGTGTCGGCTAGTGCCAAAGATAGTTGCACTGTTACCCCTCACGATCTCTCTCAGGTAATTGCTATCATTAACAAGTTAAAAGATAAATTTTTTTTTACCCATAATAAATGGTTGATTTCTAATGCATTGATTGGAACATGGTCAATCATATTGCCAGTTATGGTTAGAAACACCTAATCGACGTGTGGTTGCAGGGGCATGTGCATAATAGCCCTGAAGAGATGCTTCACAATGCACCCCTACTTGCAAATCATCTAAAAGTTTCGATTGAGGTAGTTAGGGAGGAGGGTACCAGGTTGCCTATTCCTGCGGGGGATATGGAAACAATAGGAATGGCATTGGGCAGCTTCGTAGCATGGCCCACACACCTTATCACTGCTGCTCCATTAGTAAAGGTATGTTAGTTGACAGTATACTAACTTGATACTAGATGTCTTGAATGAGCCACTACATTCAGAGGTTCAGTTTAGAAGACCTATAGACATATACTATTGTTATGTGTTTATTAAGGTGGTTAATCTCAAAATTTTCCACTTTGTTGCTTAGTTGAAGGGGAAGAGTAAGGTCCGAGAGTCAGGACATTCGAAGGAATCAGTAGCTCTACCACTCATGCAGCCACCCAGGCATCCAGTTCCAGACACCTTTCGAAGGATGATTGTCAAGTTTCTACCACATTCGCTTAAGGGCAAAGTTGAAAAACGTGTGAAATTTGCCAAGAACATTTATAATAAGGCAGTATTTTAAAGTATCAACACTAAAATTGTTGATTACATCATCCATTGAAAGTGGATCGGGGTTGCGAATGTTAACTTGTACATAAGGTACTTGATATTAATCTATTTGTTTTAATTTTTTTCAATTTAGGCGTTCATATTAACCTATGTTGCTTTTTATTTTGTTTCTATTCAAGATACCTCTACGAGACATTTTTTGTGCCTTGCAATCTTACAAAAAAATTTATATTCATCCATCCTGAAGAGGTTGCTGCTTATGTTTCAAAATTGCCGGACAGTAAGATTACTGAACAGCAGCAGTTAATTGCGGATGCATTCACTGCAAGGGCTGACAAAGATGTCTTATTCTTGGTTCCGTATCATAATGTGTAAGTAAATTCTCAAGATTTAATGTATTTGACTTCATCTGCTGAATTATAGTTTCCTAATGACACTGGTTATTTTTTCATAGTGGACACTGGATGTTAATTGCAATCAATCCATTGGAGCCAACTATCTATTTTTTGGATCATTTGAATTATGATCTGGAACTTCGCGAACAAATGATGGGGATCATTAATAAGTAAGAAACCTAGATTTATTTTTCATGTATTTAATGATTCACACTTATATGTAATAATTCAAATTAGGTTTTGCTCATTCTAACATTTTTTATATTTTATGGTTAAACAGTGTTGTGTCAATATTTCGAGCGGGCCAAGGTTGTAGAGATAATCATAAGGGCAAAATGGTAAAACCCTTAGCTTCCTCGTTATATAAGTGGCAGAAGATACTAGTATGTATAAATTTATATTTAATCAACAATTGTTGAGATTAATATTTCTGTATTATATAATTAATATAATTTTCCTCTTTAGTGTCCAAAACAACCAAATGATAATGACTGTGGATACTATGTGATGTTATTCATGAAGGATATCATCACACATGGACATAGCATAATCCTAAACACGGTATGTCATTTTATATTTACATTAAGGCTTATAAAATTTTGCCATTTTCACTTATGTATAATTTTTTAATTTACAGTACTTCCCTGACACCTCTTATTCCGAGTACTCCGATACGCAAGTAGAGGAACTCATCGAAGAGTGGTGTAACTTCGTCCTTGATAAGTGCCTATGAATAGAAAGGTAAATTTAACCATGCTGCAATTTAAACTTCTTAATTCATTCTGTGTGATTATGTTTATATATTTGACCGAACTTGCTCTTCTTAAGGTGGAGGAGTGCTGAGAAGTTTCATGGAATGGTGTCGGGCTGGAAACTGTGGTCTTTTTGTATTGATATAAATATATATATATATATAGCATGTATCATACTTCTGTTTGTCTATCTGTATAACATTGTAACTTGTGCTCATTTATTCTTTATTGGATTGCTGATTGATGGAGTTGTGGATTGCAAGAAAGGCCCTATACTTAAAATTTTACTTGTTGCCGTAATCTCCTTTTTGACCTCTTGTTGTTCATATGGCCTTCCTTGGCTATCAAAGTGTAATCCTTGTCCTTCTAACTTTGGGGACCAGTGCCGGACGGTTGGTCGTTCTGGCCACTACAAGAATTATCAGTGTTTGAATTGTCTACTGTTCGTTTCCAAAGTTGGAGGAAGCGGATAAACGAATTGGCAACGAGAATGAGGTTTCCTAGAGTTGATGATGAATTGCAGAAGATTTTGGATGCTAACATGGAGGAAGTTCCCGCCAAAAGGCCCGCTCGTGACGCCTTCAAGCATTTTCAGCTTGGGATTGACCATGTACTGTTTAAGGTTTGTTGTTAGATCAGTTGATAGTAACTTGTTCTGGATTGAAGGATACAGTATCTCTCACCTAAAGGATTAATAATATTTTGTTTTTTCTATGTGAAATTGATGCATCACATCATCAGTTTAGTTATTTCTCCTTGTGATTGTGTGTGTGTGTTGGATTTTCAAATTTGTTTTCATTTTCCTTGCTACATTCTATCAATTTCTAGGTAGACTGGATCTAGTTGACAATGAATCATTGTTCTTGACTGTAGGTTGTGTAACGTAATCAGAGAAGTAGTAAAATATAAAAAATATTAATGATAAAAAATGTTGGTGTTTAATCGTAAATGCCAACTAAGATCATAAAAGACATTGGTGTTTAATAGATAAACGCTAAGTAAAGTCTGAAAAAATGTTGGCGTTTAATGGTAAACGCCAACTAATATCAAAAAACGTTGGCGTTTCCAAGTTAAACGCCAACGAAGGCCTGAAAAAATGTAAGTTAAACGCCAACTAAAGTCTGACTTTAGTTGGCATTTTTTAAACGCCATTGTTTTTAACAATTTTCATCAGCCCATTATTAAATGGCATTTTTTAAATGCCAATAAAGGTGAAAAACAAACGGCAACTATTCCCAAATTTGGTGTAGTGCAAACCACACTTGTACAATCCAAGGAAATGAAAAAAATAAATGTTCAATAATTTATGTAACATCCCTAAATATTTAAATATCAGAAAATGTAAAAGAATATTAGAAAATTTGATATATAACCATAGATATGAAAGAGAGTAAGAAGGTTATTTACCAGGTCAGAGAAGTAAAATATAAAAATTACATTTTATCCACAAATCAAAGAATTTCTTACATGTTAGTCCCTGGGAAAAAGTACGAAAAATGACCTAAAAGAATGAAAATTCACATTTTTAATCCCGATTCAAAGGTAATTTTGTAATTATTAAAAATTTATGTCATCATGAAACTCATGACATACTAAACCCTATGGAATAGTGTATTGGTCTTAACAAAGTTAATTAGAAACAAATGTAATTACAAGATGCAATAGAAATTATATTGTAAAAGTAAAAATACTGTGAGCCTTAAAAAATTGAAAAAGTGAAAAGAAAATTATATGGACCCCACATAGATGATTTAGGACATAGGATATTAAAGTAAACATAAATATAAATTTATTTTAATCCTATATCTATAAAGTTATTTAATATTGTAAAAAGTAACTTTATTGGTTTAGGTCTAAAGTATTTGGTACCCCTCTAATTGGACATAATTGGACCAAAAAAATTGTGCAGTATTTTGGATAATACTACCCCTCAAAGGATGCCACCTAAGCAGCCATGTGGCGAGTTAGAAAGCTTAATGATTAAGGTTTTGGCTAACTAAGATTAATTAATTAACTAAAAGTAGCCAAACTCAAGTGACAACCATGATTAAGCTTCCTTTATTTACTCCCTCACCATTTGGCCAACCAAACACTTGAGAAAGGAAGGGAGAGTGTTCTGAAAAACAGCAAGAAGGAGAGAGCTCGTGGGAAAAGAAACAGAGAAGGAAAAAAAGGAAAAAAAATCCAAGAAAATTGGTAAGTGATCCTCTTGTGATTCTCAAGTATTCTAGCATAGTTTCTAAGTTGTATGAGTTGGTTTCCTTCAAATTTTCTCTCCTCCTCCCACTTTATGATTTCGGCCTAGGCATGTTTAAGGGAGGAAAATTATTTTTATACCATAAAACTAAGAGAAAGCATAAGTTTTTATAAAAGAAAGCAAGTTAGGTGAGTTTTGGAGTAAGTAATTGAAAAATCAATACTTTTCCTAAGGAGGCAGATTTTTGCTAGTGCAAAAGAGTATCTTAGTGTGGGATTTTCATTAATTTGACCCCAAAAATGAATTCCCAATGATGAAAAACCTTCAAGATAAGTATTGGTTTAAAGATAAAGCTTAAAAGAAAGTATTTGGGTTTTTGGGGTTTCATGGAAGATTAATGTATTATGTCATGAAATATCAGTGGTTTGAGCAAGTATTTAATGATATTTAGGGACTTGAGGAATCTTGAAAAAGTTTGTGGAATCATTGGAAGCAAAGGATATAGTTAAGGTTATCACAAAAGGTGGCTAAGTTCATTGTGATGCTTTATGTTCCCAGTGTTTTTCTATGATGAAATTTTATTGCCATATTATATTGTGATTTCTTGTTATTGGTTTTAGCTATAAAATGAGGGATTTTATTCCTTAAAATGTCAATTTTCTAAGCTATTATACTGCCAAAATTTCTATGATTAATATGGTACTTTAATGCTTTACGTGAAGCAATGTGAATTTTTTATGTGATTTGAATGACATATTGCATGAAATGAAACTAGATACTGGAAATATATAATCTCACCCCCCCCCCCAAACAAAAACATTTAAATGGTAGGTACAAGTGATAGTAAGGCCACCAAGAAGGCAAGAGGCAAGGAGAAAATTAATGATGATTAAATTTATTGTTGTAATTGTATCTTGCTTCCTTGCAATTTTGTATAAATTAATGTGCTTTGTGAGACTTTACTTTGCTGCTATTATGTTCCTCTAAGTATCTTGTAATATTAAGAACCTAGTTTGTACAAGTTGGAGTTATGTAATTATGCTATGATATTGCCTTTGGAAGTTAAAATGTAAATCCGCCTATTTTGAGCACTTGATGGTTAACCAATCATTGTTTGGTCGAAATGGAATATATTATGTGTTACTTATGTTTGGAAATTAGACAGATGGAGCTTTCCAACGAGCTAAAGATCACTGAATATTGGATCAATATATTAATTGTTATGAATTTTTTAAATTAGTAGAAAATATGGGAAAAATCATTTTGACCATTTGACTAATCAACTTTAAGCAAAATACTGTATGAATGGGCCCAATAAAATTCTAGTAACATATTTTTTCTAAGTAGAGTGTATTTCCATCTATTTTAAGAAACTTAAATTACATTGATAGAAATTTTTTGAAATTAGTTATAATTTTTCAAAATTTAGTTAGAAAAATGGATATTAAGTGAATAGTAACTTCCAAAAATTTTATTTTTCAAATTTAATCTCTTTAATGAGTCAAGCTTTTAAAATGGTTTATTTGAATACTAAATATACTATAACACATGGAAAATAATATATATAAAAGTAAGATGTTATAATTTTAGAGGTTTGTACACAAACCTAACACACAGGTGATGTGCTGCACTTCCTTTGAAAATGTTCTGAATTTGTTGCTAGACATTTGGAAACAAAACACCACAAGAAATGATTCAATTGAGGTGGGACCTTCAACATCCAAATACACTTCCACAGATCACGAGGTATGACAAGGGAAGAGCTAGCAGATTCAACACACCTTATTTGATAAAGATTTTGCTTTTCACAATGATATTCATTATTAACCGAATAGCATTTGCCCACACCAACTTATCCTCTTTTCTTTTGCTGCTTAAATGTATATTATTAAAGCAGTTCACCGTGTGAGAGTCAACACAATCACTAATATGATCAAACATCCACCTGCCATTAGATATAGAAGAGACTTTAATATTATCCTCCTCTAAAGAAGGATCAGCATGATCAACTTCACTCCCTGTCACCCTTGGTACCCATTATCTTTCCACAAAAGGATGTTCTAACCGTCACCAACTTGCCAACATAAATATTTCTCAAGGAGCTTCCTACCTTCAATTATATACTTGACCAAGCCCACAATGCTCTATGGACTTTAGTTGCTTGAAGGAAAGATTTGTGTGGAAATAAAGACCATTAAGTAACTTCAACCATAAGGCATCAAGATTATGTAGACATCTCCAAGCAATCTGTGCTAGAAGGGCATCATTTATAATTTCAAAGTCTCTAAAACCAATACCCCAAGCTCCTTAGATAAAGTCAAATTTTCCCAAGCCCTCCAGTGAATTTTCTTTTCATCACTAGAACCACTACACCAAAAATGAGCTATAAGGCCATTCAATCTTTACATGTCTTCCTTGGGAATTTAAAACAAGTCATTGGGTATAACGGAATTGCACTAACCACAGATTTAATTAAAATCTCCTTGCCAGCATGAGAAAGATATTGTTGCATCCACTCTTTGATATTCTTATCAATCCTTTCACAAATGTAGGCAAAAAATTGAGATTTTGACCTTCCCCAAAAACTAGGGAGGCCAACATATTTTCTTGGCTCCTCTTTATCTTCCATATTAAGCACTTGGTACATTCTTTCTCTAATGGCACTAGGAGTATTCTTTGAAAAAAAAATCACTGACTTGTTGAAATTTACATGTTCTGCTAGGTCAAGCCCCAATTAGAGGCCTACAACCTAGACTACATTATGCTTGGCTTGTTTAAGATAGGCTTAGCCTAAAGCCTATCAAACTAGACTTGTTTATATATATTTTTTATTTTTTTTATATTTTATTATATTATAATATATAATATAAATTAAATTTTTTTATTATAATGTAATTTTTTTTAGTCACTTACTCACTTCTTCTTCTACCTTTATAAACTATTATTTTCAATTTCATCTTTCAATTACTCATCTCTCTCAACTCAAACAAACAAACCCTAACCTAAGCTAAACTTCCATCGACACCTCTATCCTCCATCAGGTATGAGAAACTTGGTTAAGAAATATCAAAGACTCTGAAATTTATCTAGTAGGTTGCATGGAAGAGTAATGAACATGGATAAATGAGTTCTGCATACTTTATAGGAGCCACTTTGATAGTGAAATGTAATGTTGGTGTAACACCCTACTTCCTGACATCTCCAGACTTGACCAAAAAACTTCAAAATATCAACCAGAAACAACCCCAACAACTCAAAACAACTTCTCACAACTTCAGGACAATGGAAACAAACCCAAAAATGCCAGAAATTGGGATGGGGCCGCGACTGCTACAGTACCGCCGCGGCTCCGTCCTACCTTGTTTCCCCATTGCTTCTGGCCTCACTGGTGCCGTTGCACCCCATGCTGATATTCTATATCAGCAACTTTCATACTATAGGGTAAACTTCCGACGCGCATAACTTTATGCTCCGACCTCCAATTGACTTAATTCTAGCTCTTACAAGTCAATCTAGTCCCAATCTATCCATAGACACCACTTTCACCTCAATCCAACTCTGTATGCAGATTCTGGACCCTGACACCATTTTGACCACTTATTAACCAAAACTCACCACTAATCACCTCCAATTGCCACCAAAAGCAACTGCCCACTCAGAGACCAATCATACAGGTCCAAAATCCCCAAACCAACTTGTCTAAAGAGGTTTCATCCCAAAGGAATCACTTCTCTGAGATTTGACCCCCTAGAACCCCAATAAGACAATACGGCTACAGGCCCTCAACACATCACAAGGCCTAAAACCACTCTAGGCTCACAAACACCAACATACTGACTTCTTAACAACCAAAACCATGCAACCAAACATAGCCTTATATACATTCATCCATACAATCCTTACAATGTCACACATCCATTACAAAACCTTCTATCCTACTTGGCACATAATATATTTTCAGAACACACAACTACATAGACTATTCCCACGTACGCTGTTACTCCAGCGTCTTCTCCGGACTAGTGTCAGAACTGTCACTTGAAAGGTTAGTTCATGGGAGAGGGGTGTGAGACAATGTCTCAATAATCGAGGACAACTACACACATATGTATATATATACCTCATGCAACTCATGGATGCAATATGAAGTGAATGGTATGCATGTCTCCCTCGCACACAGCTAGGACCACGAGCTATCATCATAACAGGACATTTGATATAGGTAACTCCCTTCCAACAGTCGGTGAAGACCGACTCCGGGACATTACCAAACTCACCTTATACTACTGCAACCCGGCCAAAGGTTATACTAGTGCTCGGATCGTGGATCTCCTTTCCCTGGATCACCTTGAATTGGTGGTAATTTAGGGAAGGTGTAGTCCACTGCCGCCTAGCTCCTCTGGCCATAGGGGAGGATTTAGCGAAAGGGATCTCAATCTTATCCTCCCTAACATATCTCATATCATCATATCTTATATCATCATATATCATATCATCATCACCACCCAATCCACCATATATCACAATCTTACAATGTCATGTGGTGATGCTCATGTATCATCATATAATCATTATCATCATATCACAGTGTCATGTATGCATCATGTCATGTCATGTCAATATCATCATTATAGTCATCACCTCATCATAATCATTATTTAGCTGTGTGCATACACGATATATATAGAAAACAACACACACACATATATCAATATGGTGGTATGAAAGAAACATGCATATATATATAAATATACATACTTTTATATAGTACAATACAAACAAGTAAACACCGGTTACCTCAAGTTGTCAATATCACACACGTGAGTTCCACGTACTTCTCGAATTGTCCCAACACGCATGAACCCCCTCTCAGTTAACCAACAACCTTCACAATACCGCAATATCTCAATTAACCACATATACCAAATATCCAAATATCACAATTAACCACTTTAGGCCTAACCTAAAGTTCCAACACCCCTTTCATACATCATTAAGCTCTTAGGGACCATTCAAACATCACACAATCTTTTACACTTCGGATTCCCAAGAGCTTTAACCGAAAACAACCTAGGGTTAAGTTCAAATCATACATAAATCCTTCAAAACTCACATCCAAGTAACAAGAACACTAAAACACACTTCATTAACCTCATTTCATCCATTTCAATCGGTGGATTTCTTCCCAAACTGGAAATCTAACTTCAAAATCGAAAAACCTCAAATTCCAACCGAACAAAATGGAGAAGGAGGAGTAGAAAACACTTACCCATTTGAATCCAAGCTTCCAAAGGCTGAAAACAACTCCTAATGGCCGAATCCAGTAAACCCTAACAGAGCTCCTCGGTTTCCCATTCATTTTTTTCCCGATCGACCGAAATGATCCAAATTTAAACAAAAATCCCGAATCTCGCCACAACCTTAGCATACCTCGCCGCGGCTCCACCGTGTTTAGTTGAAACCACGCTACTGGAAAGATTATCGCCGCAACAGCCCTGCTCCTCGCCACGGCGTGGAGCTTTTCCAGACTCCACTTGAGGCTTCTTCCATCCTATTTCCTCTGGTCCTAAACACGTTGCCAAGAAAAATAACATGAGGGGTGTTATAGTTGGCAAATATCATAAAAGATAAATAACTTTTTTGGCGATGTAGAAACTGATAGGTTAAATAGATAAGATTTAGCTACAATTTTAGTATGAGTTATGCTATAAGATTAATTTTTGTTATTACTACATAGAATGATATACAAGATAAAGCCTTTATTAATCTTTTTTATTCATACATGAATTTTTTTAACTAATTTCATATTATTATATAGGCTTTAAATAGGTTAGAAGGCTATTTAAAGCCTTCAAAGCCAATGCCTTCAAGCCTATTTAAAGGTCTACTAGTTTAACACGCTTTTAAATAGGCTTGAGGCTAGGCTAGACTTTTTATAGGCTCAGGTCTAAGCCTACAAAAAAGCCTTTTGTAAACTAATAAGCTAGGCTCAGGCTTAAAGCCTACATGGCAGGTATGCCTGACATGACCTTTTCCCACCCTTACTGTAAACGCAGACAATTAAATCATAATATTTTTACAAATATATATCTAATTTTTAAATAAAATTGTGATCTTTTTCACAAATATTTATATGATTTTCATTTTTTATTTATCATCATATCAATTTTTTTTTAAAAAAATAAAAGCATATATATAGAAATAAATATTATTTGGATTATATTTAATCATATTTTTTTTATAGTTAGTATGATGGTGTGGAGACATGAAATTGTAACATGTCATACTTTAATTTTTTCACAAATATATATCTAATTTTCAAATCAAATCATGTTTTTTTACAAATACATATCTTATTTTTATTTTCATATTTATCATCATATCAATTTTTTTAAATGAAAGCATATATAAGAAAATAAATATTTTTTTGGAATATGTTAGGTCAGATTTTTTCATAGTTAATAAATAATGTGAAGGCCTTAAATTGCGACACATTATATTTTTTATCTCTACTTTATAATAATATATAATAGATAGATTTATTTATATAGATATCACAACATACCTAGAAAATCAATCATATTTTTTCACAAATATATATATACATATGATTTTCATTTCTATATTTATCATGATATCAAATTTTTAAAACAATGAAAGTATATATCAGGAAATAAATATTACTTGGAATATACGAGACTATATTTTTTTTATAGTCAGTATGATGATATGAAGATTTGAAATTACCACACGTCATACTTTGATTTTTTTTTAACAAATATATATATATATATATATCTGATTTTCAAATCAAATCGTGATTTTTTTCACAAATATATTTCTGATTCATTTCTTATTCATCATTATATCAATTTTTTTTAAAAAAGAAAGCACAAATAAGAAAATAAATATTATTTAGAATAAATTTGACCATATCTTTTCATTGTTAGCATAATAATGCGAAGACCTTAAATCGTGACACATCATACTTTTGATCTTAAATTTATAATAATATATAATAGATGATTTACCTTGTCAATATTAAGAAAAATTGTTAAAAATAGTTAGCCTTATTGAATTTGTTACAAATTAAAAATTTTCCAAAAATGCCCCCAATTTAATGACTTACTGACTTTCTCACTCCTCTTGCATAAGAAAAACAAAAGGATGACTTTTGAAGACAATGTTTCTTTAATAAAAGGTATTAATAGAATAAATTATTTAATGCATCAAACACACGGGCTATTTATCCCTTATAATTTGAACCAAAATAATTATCTCCCAAATTACTTGTATTCAAGACCAAAAGGTGTATTACTTATGGTCTCTAAATAGGAGTTACCCCCCTCATGGCTGTTTGGTCTTTTGTGGAAAATAAGATAAAGGTAAATCCCATTATATAATCATTTAGCGCAATTTACAATATTTGAGTGTTGGAAAATCTCATTACTCTGTGATGATGGAACAAATTAATAAAATATGTGTTCCTTAAAGCTACACTACTAGAGAACACAATTTGATATATTAACACAAAAATGGGAAAAAGAAAAAAGAAACTCTTATCTTTCAAAGGTGATGTCATTATCAATTTAATGCTTCATAGGTATTTGTAACATTTTAGTACTCACAGCATGATTTTGTTTTACTTCCACAAATACTTTTATCCTCAAAAGATGGTGTTGGCGTAATTTAGTATCCTGGAAGAGTAAAACAACACTGAAATCATACTCATACTAAATTGGTACATAAACCTTCAGAATATCAAATTAATGATAAAATCACCTTTCAAAGATCAAAATAGGATTTCTTTTTTTCAGCTGTTATATAATGCAGAAAGTTAGTTTTGGTTACAAAATCCAAAAGCCAACTTTCTGTTTTATAAATTGCTGTAAGCACCTGTACATTGTTGGGCTCATTGAACTTGCAAAGCCATCTTTTTCTGTTGAATGATGATGATGATGATGTTAGTACTAAGTGTACAATGAGATGATCATCCTTTATCTATCCCACAGATTTCAAGGCTCTGGAAGTTCTTGAATGCCTCCAGATCCAGTTTTGCTTGGCAATGGAGTATTCCTTCGGGATTGGCGTTTTGTGGGCACAGGAATGCAATCAGTTTCCCACTTTTCAGCACTTGTTTCTTCTTCATCATCATCTTCCATGCTGGCCTTGAAAATCGTATGTACATAGACATGGTTAAGGTAGCCTTCCAAATTCAAGTTTGGCTCTGTTGCTTTCTCTAATGTATCTTTCATCGTTGCTTCCTGTATCATAATTTTAAAATCGAACATTTAAGAAAACCGGAGTTAGAAATATTTTTCAAAGATCCAACCATGGATACAGTTGTATAAGGTAAGATTATAACTCATGACTTAGAAGATATATAACAAATGATGAATTAATTAGCATACCTGCAGGGGGTATTTGGCAAAAGCAGATTCAAAATGGCCATTGCAGTAATAATGGAACCAAATAGCTTATAGGGAGGGCAATGAGAAATGGAGTTGATGTTGCAGCTTCCTTGGTGGTCAATAGCCCCATCAGAACTAATTGTGAGAATGTCAATGCAACAATGATCCGTAAATGAACATAAGGCCAGAATGCTGCACCACTCTCATATTCCTGATTATAAACATTAATGATCTGCAAAAGGAAATTAGTAGCAATCTTCATGATACGCATACAAAAGAAAAGGAGAAACATGCTTTGCGGAATGATGTATAATTGTTAGAATTATGCAATTAAAGTCACAATTAACCTCTACTGCACTACTTAAAAGCTACACCATCTCAGAAAATTAACAATGGTAATCCCATGACTTTAAAAGGTTCACTATTGGCCTCAGCCCTGGAATTTAAAGGTAGATTGCTGTAAATTGTACTCTTAACCCATAAGATTCTTTCATTTAAATTCAGAACAAAAATAATCCTAATCCCATGTCATGAAATGAATGACATACCTTTTGCTTTATGCGGCTGCTGCCACAATGTTTGCTACCCTTTGCTCCAGACATTCTTTCTCTACGTTGTCATTGGCTCCACTACTATCACCCTTCGCAATGTACAAATTCGCATGAGGAGCCTCTTCTACTCCTTCACGCTCCACGCTCAATTCCTCACACTCTGTCATCATCCCATCATCGGCCGTCACACTCTAGTGATTCTTTCTTATCACAACAATTTTCACCACCCCTCGGACAAGAGAGCTCCCGAAGTTACTGCTAAATAACGCCTTCGAAGGATCTTCCTCAAACATGGTTTTTCCAAGTAGCAGCCAATTTGTTCATGACCAATCCTACCACAAGCATGGAAAAAATTATAAAGCTTTTCATAAGAGATTGAGGCCCGGACCGGTGAACCCATCGGCTTAGAAAACCAAAAACCCACGCATAAAGGATTCTTGAGATCCACCTCCGCTATGATTTGATCAATTCTCTGAATGCACAACAGTGGCTCTTCATAAGCAATAACTTCGCCCACTTTTTCACCAATCTTCAGAATTTTCTTAATCATCATGACTTGCCTAGGCAAATTATGAACTTGAATCCAGAACACAGTTATGCTAAAATCCACCTGTTGCATTGAAAGGTCAGGAGACCAAAGAGATAAATTCATCAGGCACCATAAAGCTGTCCAAAGGCTATCCCTTCTAACACGATCATAGTCTTCTTTCTCAAAAAATCAAAAGATATACATCATCCCTGAGCCATTCACCTCCACTTTGCCATGAGGATTAAATAGTAGTTCTATTCTTGAACTTATCAGAAATAAGCTTCCCCATAAGAACGAAAGATGCTGAGGGTTTATCCTCATCTTGCTCCTAATCTAGAGTAAGGGAGCTCTTCTTCATCTTCTCCATATATTGTCCACGCCCAAAAGCACCAACCCAAAACCTAACCACCCACCAAGCACACACTTGGATTCAAAGGAAACACACATACACACACACGAAGTGAGGACAATAAAACAACACTCAAGAACACAATGGATTCACGGAAAAGAATCAAGAAGGAATAGTGAAAGATGAGAAGAAACACAAGATGGAAAGGAGGAGCGCACTTCAACAGAATAGTACTCTCACAAGGGAGAGGATTTTCTCTCACTAAAGGAGAGGGTTTTGTTGAAGCTAAAAACTACATATCAAGTTTCTTCTCTCTCCTTTGGAACCAACATTTCATCATTTTGGTATTGTTTCGTACTCAATGAATTTTAATGAAATGGAAATAGAATAGAGAATGGGAATGTGATTAAGGATGGAAAAGTGTTTTAAATGATATGTTTAGTACATTAGAAAAAATATGAAAATAAAAAAAATAAAAACACAAAAAATCAAATAATGACTCAGATGTCCCTAGTTCTTTTTTTCAAAAAAGAAAACTCCCCTCTTCCTCCTTTCTTCTTCACTCATCAGTGATGGCAACCACTACCATCGTCCTCATCGGCCACCCATCCTTCCTCCATCTACATCTCTCAATAGCATGCAAACAAGCCAATTTCAAAAAATAAATAAATTGTCTAAATCGCCGATTTAGGTAAGCTACGCAGTCACAATTTTCACGCGGCGAAGATGAGTAGAGATCGAAATTGAAGGTGACCAATCAACTTTTCAATGGTGTATAAATCAAAATCGAAGATGACTAGAAACCCCCACAATTCTTCATGGCCATCAACTCATCTCCTTCAATCATTGGAAGCTTTAAGGTTGGAGGGTCAATGAAGTCGGCAAATATGTTGCTGCTTTGAAGATGAAGGGAAAGATGGACTCACAAACGCAACTGTTTTGAGGATATCAACGTTCCTGTTGCCGCCGTCACTGAGAAGGGTACGTCGTGGAAGATGAAGGTGGGTCACTAAGGAAGACGATATGGGTTTCGAGATGGAGAGGGGGCTACAATACAAATTTCGGTGATACAATTTTGGCCTAAATTTTTTATTTCGATGCCCAAGGGCTAAATTCGTGACCGGACTAACCCAGTTCTATTAAGTCAATTGGGTCGGGCCAGGCTTTAAGATAGGTTTGTTTTATCTAGTCCGGTCTAAACTATATATGTGTATATATTTTTTAAAAAAATAATCTATTATTTTATATATATTAATTAATTTTATAAGATTTTTTATATATCTTATATAATATATTTATTATTTGATTATTATAAAAAATTTTATAAGATTTAGATATTTTAATTTTATTTAAAATTTTAAATTAATTTCTTAATTTAATATTATATGAAAATAATGTATAGTTATAAATATTTATAATTTTTAATAAAATTAATTTTTATCATAATATTATATTTTTAAAGAAATATACTTTTATATCAATAATTAAATTTTTTTTATTAATATATAAAATTATTTTTATTTTATTTTTAATATTTTAAAAATTATGTAATCCGGCCCGGTACCCAGCCCGATTTAGCTTGGGTGTGCACGGGCCGGGCCTCGGGTGTACATGGGCCGGGCATCGGGCGGGAGTGAAATCTGGTTTAACCCGACCCATGCACACCTCTATCCAATTTAGCATTTTCAAGGTAGCTCATAGGTAAGGGTGTTCAAGGGTGTGGTTTGGTTCGGTTTTGAGCAAAACCCGAACCAAACCAAACCAATCGGTTTGTCTATTTTTGGAACCTTATCGGTTTAAATTTTAATCGGTTTGGTTCGGTTTAATAATCGGTTTGGTTCGGTTTGGTTCAGGTTTGGTTCATGTTTTTCAAATTTTTTTTTAAATAGCATCATTTTTCAAAAATTAAATTAAATAGGTTACATATATATATATTTTTTAAACACAAATTAAATCTAAATAATTTATTAACCACTATACATTATAAATATTACAAAAGTGAAATAAAATAGGTGTGATTATGAGTAATTGGGTAAATTTATATGTTATAATTTATTATAATATAGTTATCAGATGTGGTTCGGTTTGGTTCAGGTCTCGTCGCACTAAAACCGAACCAAACCAAACCGAGTCGGTTCCAAAAAGAAAAAAACCGAATAGATCTCATTTCAATTCGGTTTGGATCGGTTTTTGTCGGTTTGGTTTAGTTCGGTTCGGTCTGGTCGGTTTTGTTTGGTTTTGAACACCCTTACTCATAGGTGCGATGATTTCCATGTTTATGAGAATAAGCTACTCCATAGGAATGGAATTCCTGCTCACCAAACACATGGAATGATGTGTTTCTTCACACATTCCCATTCTCCAACTGTGATCTCCCTGTACCAAACGTGGCCATGAGGTAATGGTGACTCCATTAAAATAAAAGGATGGAATGAGTTGGCATTTTTGGAATTCTATTTAAAAATGACAATTTTCTTCTAAATTAATAATTTTATATCTTCAATTACTATAATTGTTAATTCAAAAATTATTTTTCCGAAATTGCAAAATTATTTTTGATTATGGGAAAATTTATTTTTTAATTACAAAATTATAAAATTATTACTTTATAAATTCAAAAAATTAAAATAAATGCTTAAAAATTTATTATTTATATGTAAAAAATTATTAATAATTGAAAAATAATAATAAATATTTTTTATATTTTATATTAGAGATATGATATCATTTTTTAAAAAAAATTATATTATCTTTATCCTACTAAACACAAAAGTAAAAAAGTGTCCATATTTTAATGGCATAACAAGCATAATTATTTTACTTTATCCTAATTTATTTTCATTTTCATTTTTAATTTTTATTATTATTGTCGCATCCCCTCCCTTCTCCTCCGTGTCTTCCGATCTATGCGGTATGCACAGGTCGAGACTCCCATGCGTCCCCTTTAACAAGTTCGCGTTTCACTTGTTTTGTCCTTGTGTTTTGCTGCGTGAATTAGGTGACTCAGCGCCAAGTCATCCTTCCTCCAACGACTTCAATTCATTTTCGAAATTGATTCGGATGTGCCTCTCATGTTAACTTCTTTTTCCTGATTTTATTTGCAACGGCTACGAAATTCTCAAGAACCACGTTGTGCCATCCAATTAATTCGACATCCAAACGATTTAAAATTGGTAAAATTCGACCGTTAGTAGAGAGAGGAGCATCGGCCTCGTCGTCTCATTCTATTTAATACCCACAAGCAGAGAGAGAAAGAGAGGGAGAGAGAGAGTTGATTGATTCAGAGAGAGAGAGAGAGAGAGCTGATTGATTCAGAAGGGGTTCTCCAAGCAAGTCCCGAAGGAGAATCAGGGTGTTGAAAATGGCTTCAAGATCCATTGCTAATTAATTCTACGACATGCCAGAGGTATTGTGTCTCCCAATTTATTATCTTCTTTTATCGTGATTGGGTTGTCTTTTGAAGTTGTTCCAAATCAAATTTTCTGTCGTAACAATTTTTTCCTCTTTCTTTTGTGTTAGTGTATTGCTGCACTGCTCTTGTCTTACGAGACCTGGATCGTATTGCTACTACCCTGCTCTTGTCGGTGAAGACCCAAACGGTTTACAAGTCGGTGAAATTTGACCGTTAGAAGAGCAGCGTCAGCCTTTAACATCCAGAAGCGGAAAGAAAGAAATTGATTGATTCGGATGGGGCTCAGAGAATTGCAGAGTGTTGAAAATTACTTCGACACCTGTCGTTGTTTCACGACATGCCAGAGGTATTTAGTCTCCCTTTTTGTTTTCTTCTTTTTTTGTTGTGATTAGATTATCTTTTAAAGTCGTTCGAATTCAAATCTTCTGTCTTGCTGTTTTATCATATTCGTTGCGCTGCCCATACCTGGATATTTTTGAATTTCGTACCATAAAATGTTCGTTCTCTGTATACTAGATTGATGTTGTTAGCTACTTGTTTTCGATATACAAAATTTATTTTCGTACATCTATTTGAGGGTTGATGATATCTGGTTTAACGCTACCAAACAGAGTCCAAATCTGGTTTCCTTGTGCTGCTTCTTTCGCTAGGATTTGACACTCTATCTTATTAACGTGACGATCTAAAGCTTCCCCCACCGAGACATCCTCAATCTTGTTTAGTTTCCAGATTTTTTGCGCAGTTAAATGCGTGGCTTGGCTTATGCTTGATTATAATACTTTAGCTTAGAAAAGTGTTGAATTCCTTGACACAGCCTCATTTAAGAAGTGTTCCAATAATCATTTTAACCGTTGGTCTCTTTCCTAAAAAATTCTATGATATCCCCTCCTCTACTATGACAGTTCTGTGTATCCTTGCATTTTGATGCTTAAGCTCTGTAAAGCCTTAAATGCTAACTCTTGGATCATTCACTTATTCAAATCAATATGAGCTGTGTTTTAACATCACAAATTGTTCATCAGTTAAGGACATACTGGTTTTTCGAAAGAGAATGTACACTCAACTGAGATATTTAAAAACATATATATTGATGCATAAGAAACGTCTATCAGTCCCTTAACTTAGATGTTGTGGGGTGCTAAACTATGCTAGCCACCTAGAAAATAATTGTAAAGATTGGAAATGAAGATTAGGTGGATCTAAGGGATATATTTTTCCTTGAGGGTGACAGTAGGAACACACATTATTCACGATGCTAAAATTCTGAATGCCTTTGTGTGTGTATATGATATATTTATAAACCAGGATATTCCAGATAGTCTGAGTCTTTATTATTTTTTGGCTGTGAATTGCATCTAAGTGGTAGATTGCAACCTATATAATTTTCTTCTGTTGGTTACAAACTTTAGAAATTAGACTATCAATTTTCGGAAAATTGACAAACATCTGGTAGGCTTTGCCGTTTCCTTCTGTCGCAGATTAACTTAGTTGGATAGCTTCAGCTGCTTTCTTCAATAGTGAGCACACTGGCTGTACATTGTCCTTCTCTAATGTCACTTTGGTCCATGAGTTTATATTATTCTGAGACATCTATATATTTGTTTATATTTTAGCATGAGCTTTTGATGGAGGCTGCTACCCATACCGTGCTTGCTTTTTTTCTTTTTTTGTGGCCAACACATATCATGCTTACTTTGTTAAATATATTTTGTGTGAAGGCGGAGGAAATCACCCTGCTGAAGCCGTTCCTTTTGTCGCTTTGGGAACTCAGTAGGATTATTGATGTAATTGATGTTAGGGGACTATGATGGTTGGGAAATTCCAAGCTGGTATCATTTTCTTCTACCCAGGTAAATTTATAATTGATTTTGGTACTTATGTTTAGAATGTTTCATATTTTGGTTAATCTTCATTTTAGAATCATTTTTGTGTCGTCTGCATGATTGGGTTATGAATTTTAGTAGTTGTCTCTATTTTCTTCAACATTGTTCATTTGAAATGTTCCAAAAATATCTGGCTTTATATGATAAGAATTCTGGAATATATATCAACATTCTTATACTTTCTTAACTTATAACTGCGAATATTTTCTTGAAATATGCATAATAAACATAAAATGTAGCCCATGGAACCATGGTATAAGTCTTCCTTACAGGAATGAAATATGCATAAGAAAAAATAGACCAACAACATTACAATCCTGTTTCAGAATCCCGAAGGAGTCTACATTGCTAATGCTTCTTTGTCAACTGCAAATGGCATAGCAATTGTGTTGGTCTATTTTTTTGTCATCCATTTTTTATAAGCTCATATAATATAGATTTATGGGAAAATTACATCTTAGGACCAAAATGAGGAATTAATTTTAAATTATGAATAGTTCATTTAATTATATTAAAGGGTCAAATATTTTTTAAAAAAAATTAAAAACTTGTTAGATTTCCAATATGTCCTTAAAACTCTCCTCCATCTATCCTATCATCAGTCGGTCATGGTCAATGATCATCGGTGACCGGTCATTAGCCACTGGCGACTGGTCAACTATCACCGGCGATAAATGGTTTACAACTTCTTTATCGAGATTTTGCAACTTGTATGTTTTAAATTTATAACTTAGTTTTTAAAATTTTTACTTTGTAATTTTTATTTTAAAATTTGAAACTTACTAATTATGAATTTACAACTTCTTGTTCAAATTTTAATTTTGAATTGTTCAAATATTTCATAACTTCTTTTTTAGAATTTGTAGTATTTACTCTGAATTTGAAATTCATTTTTCAAACTTTTACAATGAATTTTTCCGGTGGTTTGCAACTTTCTTTTCAGATTTTTCAATTTTGTTACTCTAAATTTGCAACTCATTCTTCAAATTTGCAACTTTCTTATAATTTTTTTTTCCAAATTTTGCAACTTATTTTGTTCTAAATTTTTTGTAACTTAAGGCATGTTTGGCAGCTGGTTCCAAAATAGTTTCTTTGTTTCAATAACAAAAAAAATTTGTTTGGTAAATTTGTTTTTTATAAAATATTCTAGAAAACAGAAAAATTATAGAATAAAAAACTCAAAACATTTTTATTTGTAGTTTTTATTCTGAAAGACACAAAAAAATGTGAAAAATACCTACCGTATTAATGGTAAAGTTATAATTTTAAATAATCCATCTAACACTTATTAGTTATGATTTTGAGAATAATTATTCAAACATATTTTTTTTACTTGTTTGATTCCAAAATTCATTCTCGAAAATAATTTTGATTAATTTTACAAAAAGGAAGAGAATGTGAAGGAGAGGAGTAGGCGGACTACTTAAAACATAAATAAATGATGCATTCTGTAAAAATTAAATATGAAAGGGGATGGTTCTAGATGAACTAGGCGGTAAAACCAGCCAATTCATCTAAGAACAAGGTAAGGATATGCTATGCAAATAAAGTAAAGGAAAAGATTTTATTGAATGATAAAAACTTACAAAGAAGAGGAAGAGGAAGAGGAAATCTCTCACAAAGAAGGATGCTTCAGGAGGAACTCAGAGTATCTCAGTGTTCGCTCTACTAAGTTCTAAGTTCTGAATTTCCTTTGAGGCAAGCTCTCCTTATATAGGAGAGAAAAGTGAAGTTTAGACTGGGAACTTGTTAGTGACCAGCACTGTTTGAATAGTTTCGGTTGTACTTTTGACACTGCATTTGCCGACATTACAGTAACTTTAGTGACTTGCAAATACGATGTCGTTTTGAATAAAATTAGATTATTGACACCACATCAATTTTCGGTGACTAATAATCTTTTAAACATTTCATAAATCTATTAGGTCGTCATCACTTTCTTCTTGTCTTTCGAAAATTGATGAAGAACTTGGTAAATTTGAAGATGAAGCTTGTTCTTGTGTTTGTTGTAGTAACAATATTATTGAGTTGAGTTGATTTATTAAGCTGGCTTTATCAGTTGTGGAAGCCAACATGGATTGAATCCTGCTTCTTGTCTTTCGAAAATTGATGAAGAACTTGGTAAATTTGAAGATGAAGCTTGTTCTTGTGTTTGTAGTAACAACATTATTGAGTTGATTTATTAAGCTGGCTTTATTGGTTATGGAAGCCAATATGGATTGAATCCTGGTTCTTTAATTAAGGAATTTATTTTGTTCAGTTGCACAAAGATATATTGGATTTTCCTTAAACCAACGTTCAACTGCCTTGTCATCAATTCGTTTAATGTCAAATTTTGCCCACCATCTGACTGAGGGTATTCTTTGGAGAATGGGCAATTTGTTTGATCCTGGAGTTACTGAGGAGAATCTGAATTTCCAAATAAAAATCCAGGAAACTGATAATTTTAAAAAATAATGAAGATCAAGGGGAAAAGCATCTTCATTGTGATTGAATTTTTATTTAAAAAGCTCAAAGGCTTATTCAACTTTAGGAGGCATAATCTGATGAACAGGTCCAAAGAACTCCCACCATTGATTAAACCATTGAGGAAAGTTATATTGGGTTTTTGTTTTGAAATAAATGAACCAAGTATGTGACCACGATTCATTTTGGAAATAGAATACATGAAACCATGCATCTATGTAGTCCCAGTAGTTGTATCCTTGTGGATTGTAAGGTATCCCAAAATCTTTTGGTTTTTCTAAAGGTTGTTCACACTGGGATGGGGTGAGAACTTTTAATATTTGCAAAGTACTATGAGTTATTATTGGTCCTGTCTTCTTATCATTTTTCTGTTCAATTTTAATTGAACTAGAGTGAACCAATATTAATTCATAAAATTCGCGAGTTTTTGCTAAATTTGTTGGTCTATAATGAAATCTTGAAGGAAAAATATTAAGAGCAACTTGATGGCATTGAGAAAATTGTCTCTTTTACCTCTAAACATTGGAATAGTACTCAACAAAACTATTCTACCATTAAATTTTGCAATTGTTTTATACATTTCCAAATTTCAATCGGATTTGCTAAATCAAAAGTTTTTTATTAAGAATTGATTACAAATTAGCTAAAGATGTTTTACAAAAGAATGTCAAAAACATTGCATCAAAATAAATTTTTGCTGGAAGGCAAGCCATCTTAAGTGTTTTTGATTTTGACATCAAATTTATAAAAGGTTCTTCAAATTCTCGTCCTGGTTTTCTAACCAGAGAATTTCTACAGGAAAAACCAAAGTGAGAAAACCTATGCCACCGTAAAAGAAGAAAGATCCAAATGACGATAAGTAAAATGGCCTCATTCAAGAAGTCCAATCTCCGGTTTCTAGCACTAAACTAGAAGCTATGATGAGAAACATCATTCAGCAGTATGAATCCCAAACTACAGGATCCCAAAGCCAAACTGGGCCTCTAGCCCAAAAGGAGTCATCCACTCCATCTGGGTCATCCACCCAGCAAACCCAAACTGGGCCTATAGCCCAACAACAAACTATGTCATCTACCCAAAAGCCCAAACCTTCAAATAAAAAGACCCTCGCATCTTATGCGTAGTCTTATGCCAACAAACAATTAACAAACAATACTTGGCAACAGATTGTCGGTAATCAAGCTATCATTTCAAAACAACAATATGATAGTTTAAACCAACAACCCCTTGTTTCCAAAAACAACCTACAAAGCCAAATAATTGCTTCAACTTCATCAAAAGCAATTATACCTACCCAAACAATTCTGTCAACTCCTTACTTTCAAAAGGAATACCAAGTAAGGAACTTGCTCCAAATAGAGCCAAAATTCTTCCATCAAAATGCAAATCAAGTTGCTCTTAATATTTTCCCTTCAGGATTTCATTATAGACCAACAAATTTAGTAAAAACTCGCGAGTTTTATGAATTAATATTGGTTCACTCTGGTTCAATTAATATTAAACAGAAAAATTACAAGAAGACAGGACCAATAATAACTCATAGTACTTTGTAAATATTAAAAGCTCTCACCCCATCCCAGTGGGAACAACCTTTAGAAAAATCAAAAGATTTTGAGATACCTTACAATCAGCAAGGATACAACTACTGGGACTACATAGATGCATGGTTTCATGTATTCTATTTCTAAAATGAATCGTGGTCACATACATGGTTTATTTATTTCAAAACAAAAACCCAGTATAATTTTCCTCAATTGTTTAATTAATGGTGGGAGTTCTTTGGACCTGTTCCTCAGATTATGCCTCCTAAAGTTTAACAAGCCTTTGAGCTTTTAAAACAAAAATTCAATCACAATGAATATCCTTTTCCCCTTGATCTTCATTATTTTTCAAAATTATCAGTTTCCTGGATTTTTACTTGGAAATTCAGATTCTCCCCAGTAACTCCAGGATCAAACAGATTGCCCATTCTCCAAAGAATACCCTCAGTCAGATGGTGGGCAAAATTTGACATTAAATGAATTGATGACAAAGCAATTGAACGTTGGTTTAAGGAAAATTCAAGGTATCTTTGTGCAACTGAACAAAGTAAATTCCTTCTTAATCAAAGAACCAGGATTCAATCCATGTTGGCTTCCACAACTGATAAAGCCAGCTTAATAAATCAACTCAACTCAATAATGTTGTTACTACAAACACAAGAACAAGCTTCATTTTCAAATTTACCAAGTTCTTCATCAATTTTCGAAAGACAAGAAGAAAGTGATGACAACCTAATAAATTTAGGAGATGATTAAAAGATTATTAGTCACCAAAAATTGATATGGTGTCAATAATATAATTTTATTCAAAACGACGTCATATTTGCAAGTCACCAAAGTTACTGTAGTGTCGGCAAATACAGTGTCAAAAGTACAACCGGAACTGTTCAAACAGTGCCAGTCACTAACAAGTTCCCGGTCTAAACTTCATTTTTCTCTCCTATATAAGGAGACCTTGCTCAAAGGAAATTCAGAACATAGAACTTAGTAGAGCGAAAAATGAGTTACTCTGAGTTCCTCATGAAGTATCCTTATTTGTGAGAGATTTCCTCTGCCTCTTCCTTTTCTTTGTAAGTTTTTATCATTCAATAAAATCTTTTCCTTTACTTTATTTGCATAGCATATCTTCACCTTGTTCTTATGAACTGAATTGGCTGGTTCTACTGCCTAGTTCATCTAGAACCATCCCCTTTCATATTTAATTTTTGCAAAATGCATCGTTTATTTATGTTAAAAGTAGTCCGTCTACTTCTCTCTTTCACATTCTCTTCCTATTTCTCCCTCTCTTCTAGTCCTTCGGGTCGAAAGTAGTTTTGTAAAATTATTCAAAACTATTTTGAGAACAATAAAACAAAAAATACTGTCAAACAGTCCCTTAGTTTTCAAACTTTTATTTTGCAATTTCCATTTTAAAATTTAAAACTTGTTTATTCTGAATTTGCCACTCATTCTTCAAATTTTAACTTTGAATTAGTGCTTTATAACTTATTTTTTTTCGTAACTTGCTTATTTTAAACTTGTAATTTGTTTTCCAAATTTTTACAAAACCACATAAATAATTTAGAGTAAGTTACAAAGTTAGAGTAAGTAAGTTATAAATTCTGAAAAAAAAAAAAAGTTATAAACCACATAAATAATTCATTGTAAAAATTTGAAAAATGAATTCCAAATTTAAAGTAAGTTGTAAATTTTAGAAAAAGAAGCTGCAAAGCACTTGAACAATTTAAAGTTAAATTTTGGAGAAAGAGTTGCAAATTTAAAGTGAAAGAATTGCAAAATCTGAAAATGAAGTTATAAACCTATAGAATAATTTATTGTGAAAATTTAGAAAATAAGTTGTAAATTTAGAGTAAGTAAATTGCAAATTTGAAAAAAGATGTAAAAAGTATTTCAACAATTCAAAGTTAAAATTTGGAAAATGGGTTGTAAATTTAGAATAGACAAGTTACAAATTCGAGAACGGAAATTGTAAAATAAAAATTTGGAAACTAAGTTGTAAATTTAAAACAAGTAAATTGGGAAAAGATATTGTAAACCATTTACCAACTGTTGACCTATCACCGATGGCCATTGACTGACATTGACCACCAGTGATAGTTAACTATGGCCTGTCAACCGGTGGCCATTGACCGATGACCATTAACTGTGATGGTGATGGTAGGTGGAGGGGAGTTTGAAGAATATTTTGATAATCTTAATTATTTTAATTTTATTTAAAAATATTTAGTCCTTTAATATAATTAAATGAACAATAGCACGAAATTCCCCCTATATATTTTACATTGGCAATTTTATTTAAGTTTGGACTGTTACAGGTTGTACACCCTTTTACACCAATTCCTAAATTTGTTTTATGGCAAGGTATAAAGGTGACGAATCCTAGATTTATTCAAATACTTGTTTATCGTCAGCTTTTGTCAGATTTAGGAATTCAAATCTAGGTTATAATGTTTAGCTAAGTTGTGGTAACAATTACAAAGTGGTAAAGTAGTTATGCATAAACTGTGTATCCCATTAGAATTTGTTGTTTCGTTGACATGTTTAATTTAGTATTTATCTCAATGCAGAGGTGGGTTCACATTTTGTGAATATTTTTACATACCTGCTCTTGATAATAATATGTAACAAGTACACAGCCCTTTTTGGTTTTGTTTTTTGGCCAAATAAAGGTGTACACATCATACGGATGTTCACAAAAAATAGTCATATGGTTTTTTTTTTTAACTTAGACATCCTAAAAGTGCAAAAGAAACTTTTGAATTATATATAATCTCAAAAAGCTAAAAGATATATATAAATATAAGATAAAATTATATATAAAAGATAAGATTATATTATTATTATTATTAATATATATTACTATTAATATATTAATATATTAATATATATATATATATGGCTCCGAAGGACTTGAAGAAGGGGGAGAAATAACAAAAGAATGTGAAAAAGAGGAGTAGACGCACTACTTTACAGCATGAATAAAATATGCATAACTTCAAATTAAATATGAAAGATGGTGGTTCAAGATGAACTAGGCGGTAGAACCAGCCAACTCAGTTCATATGAACAAGGCAAGGGTATGCTTATGCAAAGAAATAAGAAGAAAAGCTTTTATTAAACAAACATAAAACTTACAAGGAAGAAGGAGGAAGGTAAATCTCTCAAGGAGGAATGCTTCAGAAGGAGCGCTCAGAGTATTCAAGAGTGTTCTCTTAAAACTAAATTCTGAGTCTTTCCTTTGAGGCAATGTCTCCTTATATAGGAGAGAAAAAGCAAAGTTTTACCGGGAACCTGTTAGTGACTGGCACTGTTTGAACAGTTCCAGTTGTACTTTTGACACTGTTTTTGCCGACACTACAGTAACTTTAGTGACTGGCAAATACGACGTCGTTTTGAGTAAAATTAGATTATTGACACCACATCAGTTATTTGGTGACTAATAATCTTTCAATCATCCCCTAAATCTATTAAGTCATCATCACTTTCTTCTTGTCTTTCAGAAGTTGAAGATGAAGCTTGTTCTTGAGTTTGCAATAATAACATTATTGAGTTGAGTTGATTTATTAGGCTGGCTCTATCAGTTGTAGAAGCCAACATGGATTGAATCCTGGTCCTTTGGTTAAGAAATTTACTTTGTTCGATTGCACAAAGGTACCCTGGGTTTTCTTTCCTTAAACCAACGTTCAACTGCTTTGTTATCAATGCATTTAATGTCCAATTTTGCCCACCATCTTACTGAGGATATTCTTTGGAGAATGGGTAGTCTGTTAAATCCTGGAGTTACTGGGGAAAATATGAATTTCCAAGTAAAAATCCAAGAAACTGATAATTTTGAAAAATAGTGAAGATCAAGGGGAAAGGGATCTTCACTGTGATTGAATTTTTGTTTGAAAAGCTCAAACACTTGTTCAACTTTGGGAGGCATAATTTGAGGAACTGGTCCAAAGAACTCCCACCATTGATTAAACCATTGAGGAAATTTGTACTGGATTTTTGTTTTAAAATAAATGAACCATGTTTGTGATCATGATTCATTTTGGAAATAAAATACATGAAACCATGCATCTATGTAATCCCAGTAGTTGTAGCAGATTGTAAGGTATCCCAAAATCTTTTGATTTTTCTAAAGATTGTTCCCACTGGGATGGGGTGAGAACTTTTAATATTTGTAAAGTGCTATGAGTTATCATTGGTCCTATTTTCTTGTCATTTTTCTGTTCAATGTTAATTGATCCATAATGAACCAACACTAATTCATAGAACTCACGAGTTTTTGCTAAATTTGTTGGTTTGTAATGAAATGCTGAAGGGAAAACATTAAGAGCAACTTGATTTGGATCCTGATGGAAGAATTCTAGCTCTATTTGGAGCAAATTCCTTACTTGATTTTCTTTTTGAAAGTAAGGAGTTGACATAATCGTTTGGGTAGGTATAATTGCTTTAGATGAATTTGGAGCAATTACTTGTTTTTGCGGATTGTTTTTAGTAACAAGAGGTTGTTGGTTCAAACTATCATATTGTTGTTTGGAGATAATAGCTTGACTACTAACAATTTGTTGCCAAGTGTTATTTGTCAACTGTTTGTTGGCGTAAGACTATGCATATGATGCAAAAGTCTTCTTGTTTGAGGTGTTGGGTTTCTGGGTGGATGACCCAGTTTGTTGGGCTAAAGGCCCAATTTGGGTTTGCTGGGTAGATGACCCAGATGAAGTGGATGACTCCTTTTGGACTAGAGGCCCAGTTTGACTTTGGGATCCAGAAGTTTGGGATCCATATTGCTGAATGATGTTTCTCATTATGACTTCTAGTTCAGCGCTAGAAATCGGAGATTGGGCTTCTTGGATTAAGCCCTTTTGTTTATCTTCGTTTGAGTCTTTTTTCTTTTTGGGTGGCATCTCTCTAGGGTTTTCCCTGTAAAAACTCACGGGTAAGGAAATCTGGCAGAGTTTGAAGATCCTTTGATAAATTCAATTTCAAAATCAAAGATGCTTAAAATAGCTTGCCATCTAGCAAAGATTTGTTTAGAAGTTATATTTTTAACATCCTTTTGTAAAATGTCTTTTGCTGATTTACAATCAATTCTTAGTAAGAATTTTTGATTTAATAAATTAGATTAAAATTTTGAAATGCAAAGGACTATTGCAAGAATTTCTTTTTTGATTGTGGAATAATTCTGCTGAGTATTATTCCAATGTTTTGAGGTAAAAGACACGATTTGTTCTTTACCATCGATTTGTTGTTTAAGGATACCACCATAACCTATGTCAGAGGCATCAGTTTCAACGATTTTTAGAGCAGAAGGATTTGGAAGGCCTTAAGGAAGTTGCTTAACCTGAGATTTAATCTGTTTGATAATGTTCGTATGAACATCAGTCCATGGAGGAGGACTAGACTTTAGACGTTCATGGAGAGGTTTGATAAAATTGCTCAACTGAGGAATAAAATCTAAAACATAGTTTAAGCAACCCAAAAATCTTTAAAGTTGTGTTTTGTCAATGATTTGATCTAGAAATTTGTCAGTAAATTCTATAGACCTCTCAATAGGTACAATAGATCCTTGAGATATCCAGTCTCCCAAAAATCTAATTTTTGTTTGGAAAAGACTTATTTTCTTTTTTGAAATTGCTAAACCATTGGTTTTGGCAATTCTAATAAATTTATAAATATGTTTGAAATATTAATCTATTGAATGAGAATAAATCAAAATATCATCTATGTATACAATGATGAATTGATCATTATCATTAAATATATCGTTCATTATTCTCTGGAATTCAGAGGGACCATTTTTCAAACCAAAAGGCATAACATTCCACTCATACTGTCCAAATGGTACAGTAAAGGCAGTTTTATACCTATACTTTTCATAATTTGGATTTGCCAAAATCCAGATTTCATGTCAAATTTTGAAAATAATTTTGCAGAATAAAGTCTTTTCAATAAATCAGATTTGTTTGGAATAGGATATCTGATCCATTGTAAAACCTTGTTTAAAGCTTTATAGTTGATTACTAACCGAGGAACTCCTCTTTCTTGTTCTGCACTGTTATTGACATAAAATGCAGCGCAAGACCAAGGACTTCTGGATTTCCTGATCAAATTCTTTTTCAATAAATCTTTAATTTCATTTCTGCAAATTTGTAAGTGCTCTGAATTCATTTGAATTGGGCGAGCTTTGGTAGGAATTTGTTTTTCGTTGAAATCCTTTTCATATGGTAGATCTACTATATGCTTTTTCCTATCCCAAAAAGCATTAGGTAAATCTGAACAAATGGTTTTAAGAATTTCGTTTAAACATTGCAAAATCTGATTTTGAATGTTTTTTGAGGTTAATTGCTCTTCAATTTTCTTGAAAGATATTTCTTGTTTAAGAAAATCAATTTGCTTTTGTTTGGCAGATATAATGTTTAACTCTTTTATTCTAGGAGTGTGAATAAAAGGAAACAAGATTGTTTTTCCCAAATGCTGTTTAGAAATACCGTTTTCATCCGTCAAATAAGGTTTGAGTAAATGAGCAAATGGAGCTCCAAGAATAATCTTAGATCTCATTCCCTTTACTAAAATAAAAGGAGTTTTGACTTTAAAACCTTTGTTTTCAATAACAACATTTGAAATTTTATACCGAACTTGTAGAAGAGTTCTTTCAACTCCTCTAAACCTTTCGGTTGTTTTCTCAAAATATTTTGTAGGAATAATGCCTTCTCTGAAACAGTTAGCTTCCGCTCCTGTATCAAATACGACATCTTCATCCAAAATAAATTCGTTGTTTATAATGATTTTGGCACGAATGTGAAACTTCTGTATCAAAACTTTTGAAACTAAATTTAAAAACGGATCTGGAAGATCTTATTCGTTGGAAACATTATCTTCATCTGTTTGTATGGGAATTGTGTTTTGAGCTAGCTGAATATTCTGAATTTGGGATATAGCTTCACTATAGACTTCTTGTTGTTGTTTGATTAGACGAATTTCAGTTTTAAGGTTTTGAACTTCAAACTGAAGGTCAGAAAGGGTAGCCATTTTAGGTTCCTGTTTAAATTTGGCTAAGGTTTGGGTAAGATCGTACCTATTGGTTTGGACTATAGGTTTGGTTCTTGAGGAACTTGGAATTTCTAAAAGAAGATTTTGGAATTTAAACAAATATTCATCCTTTTCAGAATCTGGAAGTTTTCTAATAATATCAATAAGGAGATCTTGTTCCTTAGTGATAACGTTTACTTCAGAAGAAGAGTTTTCCAGAAGATCATTGTTTTGAATAGATTTGAGATCTTCAGAAGACTCTGATTCAGATTCTGATGAAGAAGTTTCAAGAAGAAGATTATTTATTTGTTCCAAAACATCTTCCTCTATGTTTTTAATGCTTTTGAGCTTTCGGGTAACCCGACAATATTTGGAAATATGGCCTGGCTGTCCACATTTGAAACAAACTATTTTCTTTTGTTTGGACTCAAATTTGGGCTTGGGCTCTAGTTTAGAGTAGAATTGGGCCTTATTACTTTTGTGAAAGAAAGGCTTTGTTTTCTTATGTTTTTTGTGGGGCTTGGACTGTTTGCATGCAGGGAAACCATATTGCTTGCAAAAGGTTCCTAATTCCTTTTTGTTAAAAGCCTTTTCTTTTGCAAGTTGGGTTTGTAGTTTATTGTCTTGACAAATCTTGAGAGCAGTTTTTTGAACATATGATACTAGTTGACCATAAGTTAAATTCTCATATGGGATTTTACCATCCTTTTCATTTCTCAATTTATCCCTAACTTTATTACCAAGAGAAGTTGGTAATCCAGCTAAGAATTTTTCTTTCCAAAATGGTTGGTTTGAATCATCCCTTGTGAGAACTCGGCTTAGGAAAGTATCTTTATACCATCTAAAATTGGATAAAGTTCTGCACTTAAGATTTGACAATAATTCTGCTGATTGATCTCGCCATAGAGAAGGATCACCAATAAAATGTTGGATAATAGCAAAAATTAAATGGTTTGTTGAATCTGGGATGGGTTGGCCATTGTAAGTAATGGGTGTTCCATCTGTTTGGGTTTGTACAGCAGAGTAAATGGTATCATTATCTTCCGAAGAAAGATAAAAATCCCACCAACCTTTTAATTGTCCAGTAAATCTAAAAACTAGAAGATCAGTGATTTGCTTATCTGTATAATCGTTTTGGGTTTGGTAAGCATTACTTACCATGGTCATGTGTTGGAGAGTTTGGAGTATAACTGTTTCGTTTATACCATCTATATTCCACTCGTAGATTTTGTTTGAATCAAAGGCTCTAATTTGGCTGGGTTTTTCTTCTAAGAGGATGTCAGGAGGGGTTGACCTACTGTAATACAGTTTGGATGGTTTTTTTCCAGTTTTGCTGGTTTATTTGTAATGAAGAATTTTGGCTAGTTTGGCTTGATTCTCCATCAGATTCTACAAAGGGTTCTTTGTTTAGAACTTGAATTGCTGAAGACTTTGTTTTTGAATTTGTAGAGGTAGGAGTTTCTGGCACTATGGATTGTTTGAGCTGAATTTGAGTCATTTTATCCTTAATTTGGTCAAAAATTTTGGATTTGGCCTTAGTTTGCAAATCAATTTTTTGTTGAGGTGTGTATTCAAAAGGTTTGAATAAAGGTTTTTGGATAACAGGAGTCTCTTTCAAAGGGATTGTTTTGGACTGAAACTCAGATTGTTGAACTAAGGTTTCACCAATCTTCTGGAGATAAAGATTTGTAAAATTGTTTTGTTCAACAATATTTTTGATATCTTTTGGGCTAACTTCTTATGAGGTGTGTTTGTACTTAAAAGGAGAGGCCCAAATAGGTTAGTTTTTGTCATCAAGTTTTCCTGGGACTTGGCATGTCCTAGGTGGAAACTCTGAAGAGACTCTTTGATCCATTGTTTTCCATTCTTGTTTTATAACACCAATTTCTTTTGAAAATGGAAAATCTAAATTATTGGCTTTGGCATAAGCTTCAAACCAATCAAAAAATAAAATATTAGTTTGAACAATTTCAAGGAATGAATAAAACTTTTCTTGAACATTTTTTCGTTCTTTTCCTTGAAAATTTTCAAAAAACCAGTTTCTTCGCAAGGTATTTTCTTTTGAATAAAATTCCTTTTGCAAGATTGGTTTGTCAAGTTGAAATTCCTTTTTGTAAGACGTTAATATCTTTTGGTTCTCCTAAAGTTGAATAATCAGGAGACTCAATTATGAACCTCAAGAAAATTGAAGAGCAATTAACCTCAAAAAACATTCAAAATCAGATTTTGCAATGTTTAAACGAAATTCTTAAAACCATTTGTTCAGATTTACCGAATGCTTTTTGAGATAGGAAAAAGCATATAGTAGATCTACCATATGAAAAGGATTTCAATGAAAAACAAATTCCTACCAAAGCTCGCCCAATTTAAATGAATTCAGAGCACTTACAAATTTGTAGAAATGAAATTAAAGATTTATTGAAAAAGAATTTGATCAGGAAATCCAGAAGTCCTTGGTCTTGCGCTGCATTTTATGTCAATAACAGTGTAGAACAAGAAAGAGGAGCTCCTCGGTTAGTAATCAACTATAAAGCTTTAAACAAGGTTTTACAATGGATCAGATATCCTATTCCAAACAAATCTGATTTATTGAAAAGACTTTATTCTGCAAAATTATTTTCAAAATTTGACATGAAATCTGGATTTTGGCAAATCCAAATTACTGAAAAGGATAGGTATAAAACTGCCTTTACTGTACCATTTGGACAGTATAAGTGGAATGTTATGCCTTTTGGTTTGAAAAATGGCCCCTCTGAATTCTAGAGAATAATGAACGATATATTTAATGATAATGATCAATTCATCATTGTATACATAGATGATGTTTTGATTTATTCTCATTCAATAGATCAACATTTCAAACATATTTATAAATTTATTAGAATTGCCAAAACCAATGGTTTAGCAGTTTCAAAAAAGAAAATAAGTCTTTCCAAACAAAAATTAGATTTTTGGGACACTGGATATCTCAAGGATCTATTGTACCTATTGAGAGGTCTATAGAATTTGCTGACAAATTTTCAAATCAAATCATTGACAAAACACAACTTCAAAGATTTTTGGGTTGCTTAAACTATGTTTCAGATTTTATTCCTCATCTGAGCAATTTTATCAAACCTCTCCATGAACGTCTAAAGTCTAGTCCTCCTCCATGGACTGATGTTCATACGAACATTATTAAACAGATTAAATCTCAGGTTAAGCAACTTCCTTAAGGCCTTCCAAATCCTTCTGCTCTAAAAATCGTTGAAACTGATGCCTCTAACATAGGTTATGGTGGTATCCTTAAACAACAAATCGATGGTAAAGAACAAATCGTGTCTTTTACCTCAAAACATTGGAATAATACTCAGCAGAATTATTCCACAATCAAAAAAGAAATTCTTGCAATAGTCCTTTGCATTTCAAAATTTTAATCTGATTTATTAAATAAAAAATTCTTACTTAGAATTGATTGTAAATCAGCAAAAGATATTTTACAAAAGGATGTTAAAAATATAGCTTCTAAATAAATCTTTGCTAGATGGTAAGCTATTTTAAGCATCTTTGATTTTGAAATTGAATTTATCAAAGGATCTTCAAACTCTCTGCCAGATTTCCTTACCCGTGAGTTTTTACAGGGAAAACCCTAGAGAGATGCCATCCAAAAAGAAAAAAGACCCAAACGAAGATAAACAAAAGGGCTTAATCCAAGAAGCCCAATCTCCGATTTCTAGCGCTGAACTAGAAGTCATGATGAGAAACATCATTCAGCAATATGGATCCCAAAGTCAAACTGGGCCTCTAGTCCAAAAGGAGTCATCCACTCCATCTGGGTCATCTACCCAGCAAACCCAAATTGGGCCTTTAGCCCAACAAACTGGGTCATCCACCCAGAAACCCAACACCTCAAACAAGAAGACTCTTGCATCATATGCACAGTCTTACGCCAACAAACAGTTGACAAACAACACTTGGCAACAAATTATTAGTAGTTAAGCTATCATCTCCAAACAACAATATGATAGTTTGAACAAACAACCTCTTGTTACCAAAAATAATCCGCAAAAACAAGTAATTGCTCCAAATTCATCTAAAGCAATTATACCTACCCAAACGATTCTGTCAACTCCTTACTTTCAAAAAGAAAATCAAGTAAGGAATTTGCTCCAAATAGAGCCAGAATTCTTTCATCAGGATCCAAATCAAGTTGCTCTTAATGTTTTCCCTTCAGGATTTCATTACAGACCAACAAATTTAACAAAAACTCGTGAGTTCTATGAATTAGTGTTGGTTCATTATGGATCAATTAACATTGAACAGAAAAATGACAAGAAAATAGGACCAATGATAACTCATAGCACTTTACAAATATTAAAAGTTCTCACCCCATCCCAGTGGGAACAATCTTTAGAAAAATCAAAAGATTTTGGGATACCTTACAATCTGCTACAACTACTGGGATTACATAGATGCATGGTTTCATGTATTTTATTTCCAAAATGAATCATGGTCACATACATGGTTCATTTATTTTAAAACAAAAACCCAGTACAAATTTCCTCAATGGTTTAATCAATGGTGGGAGTTCTTTGGACCAGTTCCTCAAATTATGCCTCCCAAAGTTGAACAAGCCTTTGAGCTTGTCAAACAAAAATTCAATCACAGTGAAGATTCATTTCCCCTTGATCTTCACTATTTTTCAAATTTATCAGTTTCTTGGATTTTTACTTGGAAATTCAAATTTTCCCCAGTAACTCCAGGATCTAACAAACTGCCCATTCTCCAAAGAATACCCTCAGTAAGATGGTGGGCAAAATTCAACATTAAATGCATTGATAACAAAGCAGTTGAACATTGGTTTAAGGAAAACCCAGGGTACCTTTGTGCAACTGAACAAAGTAAATTTCTGGACCAAAAGACCAGGATTCAATCCATGTTGGCTTCCACAACTGATAGAGCCAGCTTAATAAATCAACTCAACTCAATAATGTTATTATTGCAAACTCAAGAACAAGCTTCATCTTCAAATTTACCAAGTTCTTCATCAACTTCTGAAAGACAAGAAGAAAGTGATGATGACTTAATAGATTTAGGGGATGATTGAAAGATTATTAGTCACCAAAAAACTGATGTGGTGTCAATAATCTAATTTTACTCAAAACGACGTCGTATTTGCCAGTCACTAAAGTTAATGTAGTGTCGGCAAAAACAGTGTCAAAAGTACAACCGAAACTGTTCAAACAGTGCCAGTCACTAACAGGTTCCCGGTAAAACTTTGCTTTTTCTCTCCTATATAAGGAGACCTTGCCTCAAAGGAAAGACTCAGAATTTAGTTTTAAGAAAACACTCTTGAATACTCTGAGCGCTCCTCCTGAAGCATTCCTCCTTGAGAGATTTACCTTCCTCCTTCTTCCTTGTAAGTTTTATGTTTGTTTAATAAAAGCTTTTCTTCTTATTTCTTTGCATAAGCATACCCTTGCCTTGTTCATATGAACTGAGTTGGCTGGTTCTACCGTCTAGTTCATCTTGAACCACCCTCTTTCATATTTAATTTGAAGTTATGCATATTTTATTCATGCTGTAAAGTAGTGCGTCTACTCCTCTCCTTCACATTCTTTCGTTATTTCTCCCTGTTCTTCAAGTCCTTCGGGGCCACTCCCCTCTATCTGGTATATATATTAATATATATATGTGTGTGTTTCTTATATTGAATTCCAAACTTAAATTTTAATTTTTTATGTTAGAAACCTTGACAATTTTCAAAAAGAATCTTTTGCGGAGAGGGCGTGTGTGCGTTTTGCCAAGCTCTCGAGAGCACACACATCAGCACGTCACCTCGTAGAAGCATAGTAGGGGAGGGAGGGATAGGGTGTAGAACATCATGTGTTGTCCATTGGGTTTGTCAAGTGCATGACTACCACAATGTGAACATGCCAAGCGTGCCTCACCCCATAAAGGTAGGATGGAGGCATGATGTACGATGCTCCAATAAGTGAACATTCTCCTTTATGCAAAAGGGAGTGTTTGTGCGTCACCTCTCAATCCTCTTAGAGGGAAGACACATGGTACTGAATGACACCATTACACCCTTTTTCTTGCATGGTCATTAAGGTGTATGCTCCCCTTACAACCCACCCTCCAAGGGTTTTAAGGAAGGAGATGGTACTAGGGATTTAGGGAAAAGGATCATGGAACCTCCCTCCCTCCTCCTCTTGTCCCTATCTTCCATGATGGAGTACGAGGAGTTGCCTTCAGTGTATCCAATTACTCCAAGGGATAAGGTGTATAGTCGGGTGTATAGTCCCTTTATGACCCATCCACTAAAGGGTAGGATTGTGGAACCTCCTTCCCTCCTCATCTTTTCCCCGCCTCTGTTAACACCTTTCAAGATGGTGATATTTAAGGTTAGAAGTGTAGATCTCGTAGCTAGGTGTATCCCATTACTCTAAGGGTTAGGGTGCATGGTCGGGGTGTATAGTACCTCTACAATGCACCCAGAGGGGACTAGGAACTAAGAGAGAAGGTGACACATTCACCAAAGGGTTAGGATCATGGAACTTTCCTCCCTACTCTTCTTGTCCCTGCCTTTGTCGATTCCTTCCAAGTTGGTTACGATTAAAAGTGTATCCTAACCTCCATGGGTTATGGTTTAAGGGTGCATGAATGGAGTGTATGACCCATCCCAAGGTTCGACGCTCCCTCTGGTTTGGTTTTGGAGACATGGTGTTAAGGTTAGAAGTGTAAAGCTTGCAACCAAAGCCTCAGAGTATGAGGAGTTGCCTTAAGTGTATTATAAGCTTCAAAGGTTATAGGGTGCATGGTCATTAAGGTTACAGTGTTCGGTTATGATACACTTTAAGTCAAGATCGTGGAACCTCTATGACCCACCCTCTAAGGTTTAAAAGGGAGGGAGAGGGGACTTAGGATGGACTAAGGACTAAGGGAGAGGATCTTTGGAGCCACCCTCTAAGGTTAGAAGTGATACTTGGAGCCATTCCATAATAAAATGTTAGGCAGGAATGCTGTAAACAGGAGTGTGTGTGTGTGTGTGTGTGTACAATGTAACAACCCTCAGTATACTATCATAGACTTAGCTTTGAGCTACCAGGAAGTATACTTGATAATATGTGTGAGACCAGAGGAACCAAGACGGAGGAAGAGATTCCACACCATGGCAAGAAACAGTGGTGCCTCACGAGCGAGTTGAAAACTTGAAAAATTTTTCAGACAGAAAGGCTCCACGTCATGGTGAACTTACCTCCTACTGTCACTAAGCTAGATTGAAAATATACTTAAATCAGAAGAGTTTTGGGATTTGGAGGAGAGGGTTCAAGATTCTCAGACTTAGAAGGCGATCTCTGGACCTATGAAGCTTAATTAATTGTTGGTAACTGGTAAGTGATTCTTATTCCTCCCTTTCCATTTTTTTCAGTTCTTGAGGTGATTTTTTGGATACATACATGGGGGGTTTCGATTTGGCCAAATCCTACCAATTAAAATGGATATAATGGGATTAATGAGGTGTTTATTTGGTGTTAATGAGTTTGAGAGGGAGTATGCATGATTTATGCTTAACAGTAGGTTGTTTTTGGTTGAGGAAGTTAGGAATCTGAAAAGTATGAGGATGATTATGATATAAATAATTAATTAGAGCTCATTAGGGTGTAATTGGTGTAATTGAAGATATTATGGTATTGTAGTGGTTGTTTGGTTAATCGAAGGAATGCAAGTCATGGTTGGCAATCCGAGAAGCTTGTGGGATCCGTGTGTGTGTGGTATTGACAACTTAAGGTAACCGGATGTTTGTCTTTGTATGTATTTATTGATTGTATTTATATGTGTATATTTATGTGCATGTTCATATTCATACGATGATATTATTATGTGTGTATGGTTTTCTACATATTGTGCTATGCACACAGCTAGATGAGATAGTATATGATAATGATGAACATGATGATGATTACATAGTGATATACATATGTTGACGTGGCATTATGTGATTTTATAGTATGCTAGCATGATATTGATAAATATGATGATAATGATGAATGATTGCATAGTGGCATGGCGTGAACATCAATACCACATAAGCATTGTAAGAAATGGTGGATCAAGTAGTGGTGATGAGATGATATACATCATATATGATATGGTGAAATAAGGAAGGGATCTTTGCCACTAAATCCTCTCCTATGGCTAGGAGAGCCAGGCAACAGTGAACTGCACCTTTCCTAAATCACCATTAATTCGCGGTGGTATAGGGGAAGGAGTCACGTTCCAAATATTAGTGTTACCTTTGGCCGAGTGCACTAGTATAAGGTGAGCTTGGTGATGTCCCGGAATCAGTCTTCACCGCCCGGTGGAAGGGAATCACCAACTCGTGGTTTTAGCCATGTTGGCTCTGATACCAACTAGTCGTCCCCTCTCAGTAACACAAAAGCCAAGTTACCAATTCAAGACCTATATTTGTTAATTCAATTTTCTCCTGAGTATAAATAACCCCTCCTGGGCATCAAGGACTCAAGGGACACCTTAGGATTACCACATATAAAAGTGAATGAACTAATCAACTGGAAACAATAGTTACTGCAAAGTGATTATTTTAGATTTTTAGTAGAGAAGAGAGAGGTGTTTTAAAAAGTAGTTATTCTATTTTACAAAGGGAGATTATTAGATTTCTCCCGTATGTCACCTTCTTACAAACTTAGCTCCTTATATAGACTCGGAGCCACATCTAACTTGTTACATTATTGAAAATCGACAACTAGTGGTAGACAAGTGGTAGACAAGCTTTATATCTTAATCAGTTTTGTCAGTACACTTACAAAGATAGAGACAACCAACTTTACAGCACACTAATTATTATACTGAAAAGACATAAAGAGTTGTCGGCAGGCTACTTTTTACATGAGGACAAATGACTTTTAGAAATTTTTACATATGAGCTCGTGGTCATCTGAAAGATTCATGATGGCTTTAAGAGCCTTTTTCTGCTTTTTCGTGGCTGCTTTCATCTGTATCCTTTCCAACTCTGCATCGATGTCTTTGTCACTAGGAGGAGCAGACTGAGTAGTTGTCTGAGAGAGAAAGTTCTGTAAGAACTAACGGTCTATCTCATACGGGTCATGTGACTCAAAAGGATATTGAATATGGTCCTAATCCTTTGAGAGGTCTGTGACTGATAAGTCCTAGCTAGATGAGGCTTGAGTGAGTGATGGTCCTAAAGTAACATCGGGCCAATCATAAAGGACAGCTTGTCCGGTGGTGAACATCTCTTCTAGGAAGAAAAACTCTCCTAGCAGAAGTCCAAGGGATGTTCATGATTGTTCAATTGTATTTCCTATAAAGTTATTAAGACCTAAAAGAAAATATTTTAACTCAACAATAACTTGTGTTTCTTGTAATGGCCAATGGAGTAAGGTATTCCACATATGTGTTTGAAAAGAAGTGAAAAGATTTCCATTGAGGTCAATATTGTAAGGGCGGTGAATGACAAAGAAGTAATATGTTTTCTGTTTCTGCAATGGGATATTCCCCAGATTATTCTCTTCGATGACTTTGTAAAGTTGTCATCTCCATACTGATAATGGTGCATACCAACTGAGAAAAGTAGACATGCTGGAGTCAGTGTATTGCTTATTAGTGGCAAGGCAAAAGCACAGGTGTACAAGGTGGACAAAGACCACATGAACTTAGTAGTAATGGGTCCTTTGATAAAGGGTATAACCAGTTATAGAAGAAGAGGGTCAAAGACCTCTAGTTTGGGCGAAATTCCTATGGCTTGTAGGAATAAGTGCAAGTAATAAAAAAAAGTTTTTTCTAGCAACACAGTTTATTTCTGAGACAGTGGATGGATTCAGTTTTAAAGGGAAAACAAGTTGGCGGTTGAGATGAGGCTTTGGCATTTTTGAGATGGTGAGGATGTATTAGGGTGAGGATTTGCAGATGGTGTTTTTTGAGAATGGTCTTGAGAGTAGGTCTGCTAAAATATTATGAATTTATAGTAGGCGAATAAGTTCTTCCAGCGAAGTAATTGTTTTTCTGGAAGTAATTTTTTCTTTTGATCCAAAATGGCTAGGAAGGAGGTGTTATCCATTTCTACAGTGAACTTGTTAAAACTAAGATAAAAGATAATTTCTCAATTCCTCTTTTGACTACAAGAATTTCTTTGTAGATAGCATAATAGTGTTTTTCAGCTTATTTAAATTAACGGCTAGCATGTGAACAATAGTACCTTTTTCCTCTGTCTTCTTCTATCCAAAAGTCTTCACTCGCATCTGTTTAAAGGTGGTGGATGCTGAGTAATTAGTTTCAGTCTTTTTATTGCTTGTGTTTGCTCGTCAGACCATGGTGGGAAATTCTTTTTCAAAAGTTGGGACAGTTGGCTAGTGTATTTAGTGACATGTGGAATGAAATCTTGGATATAATTCACCATACCCAAGAATTGTTGAATTTGCTTGGTGGTCAACTTTTGGTCTGGAAAGTCCAATAATTATTGTGCAATATATGGGTCGGGTTGAAAATGGCCTAAAAAAAGGTCATATCCAACAATTTAATTTGAGCCAATCCTATTTGGCTTTTGGTAGCTGAGAGCATTACCATATTTTTTAATGATCTGCTCAAACTGGGTTAAGGGCAAAATGAAGAATGGGCTCAAAAATTTTGACCAACTGGTTGTTCCCTCTTAGTAACACAAAAGCTAGGTTACCAGTTCAAGACCTTATATATGTTAATCCAATTTTCTCCCGAGTATAAACAACTCCTCCTAAGCATCAAAGACTCAAGGGACACTTTAGGATTACCACATATAAAAGTGAATGAACTAATCAACTGGAAACAATGGTTACTGCAAAGTTACTGAGGTGGATTATGGTCAAATTTGTTCTGATACACAAGTTCCTCATGTGAGGCAAGTATAGAGCATACTAGAATCTAGGCAAACAAAACTAAGATATGATTATTTTATATTTTTGGGAGAAAAGAGAGGTTTTTTAGAAAGTAGTCATTTTATTTTACAAAGGGAGGTGATTGGATTTCTCCCTTCTGCCCCCTTCTTACAAACTTAGCTCCTTATATAGACTCAGAGCCACACTCTAGACTTGTTACATTATTGAAAACAAACAACAACTAGTGGTAGACAGGTGGCAGACAAGCTTTATATCTTAATCAGCTTTGTCAGTCCACTTATAAAGATGGAGACAACCAACTTTACAGCACACTAATCATCATACTGAGAGAAAAGACAGAGCTGTTGGCTGCTACTTTTTATATGAGGACAAACGACTTTAGACTATACTAAAGGATAAAGGACTTTCAGAAATTTTTACATATGGGCTCGTGTTCATCCAAAAGATTCATGATGGCTTTAAGAGCCTTTTTATAAACACAAGCTCTTGCTGCAATGTCATAAAACCCCATGTTTTGTCAAAAGAAGAATGGATTCCGCATAAAGAATATTTCACCATTGCTGATGGTATTCCTTTCTTAATCAATATGATTCCAAAAGAAAGGTTGGAATTCAATTCTTTCCAAATTGTACGGTTTGTACTAAGGTACTTGGAAGCAAATTGCCTAATAAAGACTTGCTTATTGGCATAGATATCTATCATCTAGCAAAAGGATTACAGATCCCTTCCTAAAGGCATATGTTATAAGTCTTCCTTTTCTACATGGGAGACAATCCGTAATCTCTTCGAAATATAGAAGGTACCACCTGGTTATGAAACCATCATAGACAAACTCTTGCCTCTTTGTCCAGAAAATCATGATTAGTTTGCTCATCCTTCTTCTCTCTGGAAAAATGAAGAATTTTTCATCCGACTTTCCTTCAAAAGGAATGAAGACATCAATCCTACTAAAGCTTCTCATCCAAGAATGTCTCCTGAAGATTTATTCCTTGCTCGAGAAAAATGTGCAAATCTTTTACAACAAGAATTAATTGAGCCAACCAATTCAGCATGGGCATGCCAAGCCTTTTATGTTGAAAAAGATGCTGAGAAAAGATGAGGAAAAAAGAGGTTTGTTGTTGATTATAAGCCGCTTAATCATTTTTTCCAAGATGACAAATTTTCTCTTCCTAAGATCAATACTCAAGCTGTTTAAAGCATGCAAAGGTCTTCTCCAAATTCGATCTTAAAGCAAGATTCTAGCAATTAGGAATTCATCCTAATGATAGGTATAAAACTGCTTTTTGCAGTCCGAATACTCAGTATCAACGGAGAGTTATGCCCTTTGGGCTTAAACCTACCCCATCTTTGTTTCAAAAAGCCATGGTCAAAATTTTGGAGCTCATTCTTTATTCTGCCTTTATCTACATTGATGATATCCTCCTGTACTTAAAAACTGAAGAAGCCCACATAGTCCTATGAACCCAGTTTGAGCAAATCATTAAAAAATATGGTATTATGCTCTCATCTACCAAAAGCCAAATAGGATTGGCTCAAATTCAATTTTTGGGTATGACCTTCTCTGAAGACTATTTGCAACCCGAACCACATGTTGCACAACAATTATTGGACTTTCCTGACCAAAAGTTGACTACCAAGCAAATTCAACAATTCTTAGGTATTGTGAATTATATCCGAGATTTTATTAAAATACACCAACTGTCCCAACTTTTGAAAAAGAATTCCTCACCATGGTCTGACAAGCAAACACAAGCAATAAAAAGACTAAAACTGATTACTCAGCATCCACCACCCTTAAAGATTCCTGATCAAGGAAACTTTATCCTTCACGAGTGAAGACTTTTAGGGAGCTGTTCTTATAGAATAAGACAGAGGAAAAAGGTACTATTATACACATGCTAGCGGCCAATTTAAAAAAGCTGAAAAACACTATCATGCTATCTACAAAGAAATTCTTATTGTCAAAAGGGAAATTGTAAAATTTAGTTTTTATCTCAGTTTTAACAAGTTCACTGTAGAAATGGATAACATATCCTTCCTAGCCATTTTGGATCAAAAGAAAAAATTACTTTCAGAAAAACAATTACTTCGCTGGAAGAACTAGTTCGCTTGCTATAAATTCATAATGAAACACATTAAAGGAAAGTACAATGTTTTAACAGACCTACTCGTAAGACCATTCTCAAGAAACACCCAGCTAAACACCATCTGCAAATCCTCACCCTTATACATCCTCACCATCTCAAAAATGCTAAAGTCTCATCTCAACCACCAACTTGTTTTCCCTCCAAAACAGAATCCATCCATTGTCTCAGAAATAAACTGTGTTGCCAAAAAAAAAACATTTTCTACTACTTGCAACTATTCTTACAAGCCACAAGAATCTCACCCAAACCAGAGTTCTTTGACCCTTTTCTTCCATACCTGGTTATACCTTCATCAAAGTACCCATTGCTACTGAGTTCATGTGGTCTTTGTCAACCTTGTACACCTTGCCACCAAGACAAACTTATCAGTATCTGACTTATCAGCAATACACTGACTCCAACCTATCTACTTTACTCAATTGGTACGCATCATTCTCTACCAAGTCATAGAAGAGAATAATTATGGAATATCCCATTGTAGTAACAGAAAACATATTCCTTCTTTGTCATTCACCGCCCTTACAATACTAACCCTGATGGAAATCTTTTCACCTCTGTTCAAACACATCTGTGGAATACCTCTCACTTTATTGACCATTCCAAGAAACACAAGTTATTGCTGAGTTAAAAGATTTTCTTTTAGGTCTTAATAACTTTACAGGAAATACAATTGAACAATATGCACATCCTTTGGACCTCTGCTAGGAGAGTTTTTCTTCCCATAAGAGATATTCACCACCGGACAAGTATCACTTTTGATTGGCCTGATCTTACTTTAGGACCATCACTTACTCAAGCCTCATCTAGCTAGACCTCTCAAAAGACTAAGACCATATTCAATATCCTTTTGAGTCATAGGACCCATATTAAATAAACCAAACCCTCAGTTCTTACAGAACTTTCTCTTTCAAAGAACTACTTAGTCTACTCCTCCTAATGACAGAGACATCGATGCAAAGTTGGAAAGGATACGGATGAAAGCAGCCAAGAAAAAGCAGATAAAGGCTCTTAAAGCTATCATGAATCTTTCAGATGATCATGAGCCCATATTTAAAAATTTCTAAAAGTCCTTTGTCCTTTAGTGTCGACAGTCTAAAGTCGTTTGTCCTCATGTAAAAAGTAGCCTACCGATAGCTCTGTGTCTTTTCTCTCAGTATAATAATTAGTGTGCTGTAAAGTTGGTTGTCTCTATCTTTGTAAGTAGACTAACAAAGCTGATTAAGATATAAAGCTTGTCTGCTGCCTGTCTACCACTAGTTGTCTGTTTTCAATAATGTAACAAGTCTAGAGTGTGGCTCCGGGTCTATATAAAAAACTAAGTTTGTAAGAAGGGGACGGATAGAAGAAATCCAATCACCTCCCTTTGTGAAATAGAATGACTACTTTCTAAAAAACCTCTCTTTTCTCCCAAAAATCTGAAATAATCATATCTTAGTTCTATCTGCCTAGATTCTAGTATGCTCACTTGCCTTACATGAGGAACATGTGTATCAAAATAAATCTGACCATGATCCACCTCAGTAACTTCGCAGTAACCACTGTTTCTCGTTGATTAGTTCATTCACTTTTATATGTGGTAATCCTAAAATGTCCCTTAAGTACTTGATGCTTGGGGAGAAAATTGGATTAACACATATAAGGTCTTGAACTGGTAACCTGGCTTTTGTGTTACTGAGAGTGGACGACTAGTTGGTATCAGAGCTAGAAACTATTAGATGCATGAGTTTGGTGCATAGATTGATGTTCAAATGAATGAGCTAGAAGCTAATATTCATGATGTTCTAAGCAACTTTCTTTCAAGAGTGACTGGTAATCTTAGAGAATGGTTTACTAGTTTGAGTGAATATCAAAAGCTACAAATGGCTCAGTATGATATTATAACATTTTTGGGAGCTCTACATCGTGAATGTATTGGTGATTTTAGTATTATTGATAGAAGAGCTTGACAAGAGTTTTTTAAAATGAAGTGTTGTTCTCTTGAGCACAATGATTTGCAAAAATATTTTAAAAGGATGTCTGAAAAATACTACATGCTTGGAGTAGCTAATGATGTCAATCTTAGGCATGTTTTCTTTGCCTCTCTTCCTGATGAACTTCAACCAAAATTACAGAAAGCTCTCAATTCTCTTAACAGAGAAATGTCACAAATTATTCTGGGTGAGATTTAACAACTTGCTTGAACCTCTCTTGATTAGGGGTGGGAATAAGCCAGGCCAGGCTAGACTTTGCCTAAACAGGCCAGGCTTGCAATGGAGGCCTTAAGCCTGAGCCTGGCCTATTAGCCTATGTTAGGCTTTTTTTCAGGCTCAGGCCTGAGCCTGTAAAAAGCCTGGCCTGGCCTGAAGCCTATTTAAAGGCCTACCAATTGGTAGGCCTTCAAATAGGCTTAAAAGCCTAGGCTTTGAAGGCTTTAAAGAGGCCATTGGCCTGTTTAAAGCCTACATAACAAAAAAAATCAACAAAAGAAATATATATGTTTAAATAAAAAAATTAATAAAGGACTTATCTTGTACATCATTCTACATAGTAATAACAAAAATTAATCTTATGACACTATCGATGCTCAAGTTGTAGTTAAAACATTATTCAACATAAGTGTTTGCAACAAGAGACGCAATAGAGATTAATGAGCGATGGCTTGAGAGAATGGAGGCATTGATGGAAGCTGAGTTTAGGTTAGGGTTTGTCAATCTGACTGTTTTAGAGAGATGAGAAGAAATTGAAAATAAAGGTGGAACAGGGAGCTGCAATAGAGATTTAAAGTGACTGAAAAAAAAATAATATTACATTATAAAATATTTAATTTTTATTATATATTTTATACATAATATAAAATAAAAAATATAAACAGGCCTGGCCTGATAGGTTTTAGGCCAGGCCTCTGATAAACAGGCAAGACCTATTTAACTAAATAGGTCTGGCTATTAGCCTAAGCCTGGCCTATTTAAATAAATAGGTCAGGTCAGGCCAGGCCTCATGTAGGCCAGGCCATAGGCCTCTGGTAGGGGTCCGGCCTATTTCCACCTCTACTCTTGATAGACTCTGTGAGCAAGAAAAGTTTCAAAAATGTTCTAAAAAATAAAGCTCATTTGTACAAAGTTTGTAAAATGGTTGATTTACAGATTAAGTGCAAAGACAAGACTGTTTGCTCATGTTCTTTAAAGAAGAAATCTCATTTCTTCAAGTTTCCCCACAGAAAGAAAGGTTTTTCCAGAAGATGATGAAAACCCTTTCAGTTTTTCAAAAAGAGAGCTTTAACTTCAAAAAAGTCTACCAGATGTTACCTTTATGGTCAAAAGGGGCATTATGCAAAGAAATGCCCTCCCAAGTCAAAAAGAGATATCAAAATGTTTTATATGATTCAAAAAACATTATCCTTGTCTAATGATAATGATGTTGAATCAATTCTTGAAGAACAAGACTCTTAGGATGAAGAGACTAGATTTATGATTAAACAAGAAACAGAATCAGATCTCTCTGAAGATGAAAAGATTCTTTGTATTCTTCCTTGTGCAACAGAATAACGTCCTTGTTCAAATCATCAATCTGACTACCAGACAACAATCCACAGTGCCACTTCCCAATGTAAAGATTAAAGTCCTTGCAGACAAATATGACAAGCCTACCTCCTTAGACAGAAATTTGATATGATTATTGAAGAAGAGTGAGGAGAGAACTTCAACAATCATGAGTGATATTTCTAAGCCGTCATCTTCTTTAGAACCAGTAAGATTATCTTCAGCCTTTTCCTTAGAAAACCTACCACCCTTTGTTAAAAGAACCTGGGCTAACAAGATAGATAACCTCGTAGAAATTACCCATATACCAAAGGATGTTCATATTGACAATTCTAATATCCCTTTATTAAGCCCTTATGCGATCTTTTCTCAGGACCAAGCATATGCCAGATCTTTTAGACGTGTCCGACAGATCTTTGGAACTTCTAGACCACCAATTAAAGAATATGTTCACAGTTCTTGTCTTGAACAGTATGGACTTAAAGCTACCACAGTCGAACAGTGCATGACTTTAGAGATCCCTTAGCCCTTTATTAACTCATGGAGACAGCAAGGATGCACCCATCTTCATGTTGGTGCTATCCATCTTATAACCCTTCATGGTAGAAAGGGGATTCCTGCTACTGCCAGAATAGCAGTTCCTGACTCCACATATACTTCTTATGGAAATGCCATGATTGGTGCACTTCTCACGACCCTCAGTAATAGAAGTATTGTGATGACCATAGCTCTAGACTTCAACATTAAACTTGAGGATGAGACTCTTACCCATCGTCTAAAAGTACAAATTTAGATTTATGGAGCAGACCAAGACCCACGAGCTACGATGGCTACCCTTTATCACCAAATCATCTATCGTCTTCAAGATCATGCGATTAATCTTGGGTTTCCCAACTCAACCACAAATGCTCTATACATGGTGTCTAATCAATCTGACATTTCGGTGATCCAGATCCCCAGACAAATTCCTAAGAAAGAATTGGCTCAGATCATGCCTCTTGAATGGATCAACAACTATGAAAGGGAGTTTTACTCCTCTAAAAGAGATATCCATACAACAGAACCTTCTATTTTAGAAAAACTCTCAAATGGAAGAGTCAAATCCACGTTCAAAAGACCAGGCCAAGTCCTTCTTCCCTCAAAGGACAAATTTGGACAACTAATCCAATCTACAAACATAAGGAAAAATTCCCTATGTATTCTATAGATTCAAATGCCAAGCCATGCTTTGTCGGGAAAATTCATGGTCACTTCATTTGGGACCATACACCAGAAGAATGTGATCCAGATTGTGGCTGTTACAGTTGGGATAACTGGACAAGTGTAGAAGAAAACCTTCTTCCTTGGAAAGAAGATTTAATGCAAAAACCTTCCTGCCACCACAAAAAGCCAAACGAGGACGATGATACAAATCATGGTCCAAAATAAATACTATTCCAAAGAAAGAAGTGGATTGCTTTCCACAAACCACCTCCTCCAAAACCGACTACCTTTTATGACCTGTTAAAAGAATTAGGTCATTCGGATCTAGCCTCTTGTCTTTTTTCCAATGAAAATAATACCCAATCCTCAAATAAATCTCATCTCATATATTATCTTGAACTAGTCAAAAAATCCATTCCAAAAAACCCTTCACAAGTTTTGCCATGTATTCCAATGATTAGACCTACCTATGAGGAAGATTTTCCTCCTTTTGAAAGAAAGAGTTAATGATGCTTTTAGATACTCTTTTAGACCCTTTGTTCAAACTGATCAAATGACTCCTCAAGGCACAAAAATCATTTCCCAGTCAGAAGAAGTTCTTAATTAGCAAACTAAAAATGCAGTAAGTCAAAACAAGGTTGTTCACCGGATCAGTACACGACTGGATCAGCTTCATGACAAATAGATGGTTTTCCCTTGATGAATAGTAAAAAAGTTATATATCAATTATTCTAACAGAGTTGAGCAACTTGACAAAGAGCTCCAAGAATATGTTGATGTTCATTATATAGGTCCTTTGAAAGGTATAACAAGAAAAGGGTCAAAGAACTTTGGTTTGGTCGAGATTCCTGTGGCTTGCAGGAATAGGTGCAAGTAATAAAAAAGATTTTTTCTGACAACACAGTTTATTTATGAGATAGTGGATGGATTTTGTTTTGGAGGGAAAACAAGTTGGCGGCTTGGTGACATTTTTTAGATGGTGAGTATGTATAAGGGTGAGGATTTGCACATGATGTTTAGCTGGGTGTTTTTTGAGAATGGTTTTGAGAGTAGGTCTGCTAAAATATTGTGCTTTCCTTTAATGTGTTTCACTATGAATTTATAGCGAGCGAACCAGTTCTTTTAGCGAAGCAATTGTTTTTTCGGAAGTAATTTTTTCTTTTGATCCAAAATGGCTAGGAAGGATATGTTATTCATTTCTACAGTGAACGGGTTAAAACTGAGATAAAAGCTAAATTTCTCAATTCCCCTTTTAACAACGAGAATTTCTTTGTAGATAGCATGGTAGTGTTTTTTAGCTTCTTTAAATTCCCAATAAAGGTTTCCTTTATTAGACCTTTATGGGGAATCTTTAAAGGTGGTGGATGCTTAGTAATCAGTTTCAGTCTTTTTACTGCTTGTGTTTGTTTGTCAGACCATAGTAGGGAATTGTTTTTCAAAAGTTGCGATAGTTGGCTGGTGTATTTAGTGACATGTGGAATGAAATCTCAATGATAATTCACAATACCCAAGAATTATTGAATTTGCTTGGTGGTCAACTTTTAGTCAGGAAAGTCCAATAATTGTTGTGCAATATGTGGGCCGGGTTGGAAATAGCCCTCAGAGAAGGTCATACCCAAAAATTGAATTTGGGTCAATCCTATTTGGCTTTTGGTAGCTGAAAGCATGATACCATATTTTTTAATGATCTGCTCAAACTGGATTAATAGGACTTTGTGGGCTTCTTCAATTTCTGAGTACAAGAGGATATCATCAATGTAGAAAGGGCATAATGAAGAATGAGCTAAAAAATTTTGGCCATGGCTTTTTGAAACATAAATGGGGCAGGTTTAAGCCCAAAGGGCATAACTATACATCGATGTCTCTGTCACTATGAGGAGTTGACTGAGTAGTTGTCTAAGAGAGAAAGTTCTATAAGAACTGAGGGTCCATCTAATACGGGTCCTGTGACTCAAAAGGATATTGAATATGGTCCTGCTCTTCTAAGAGGTCTGTGACTGGTAAGTCCTAGCTAGATGAGGCTTAAGTGAGTGATGGTCCTAAAATAAGATCAGGCCAATCAAAAGGGACAGCTTGTCCGGTGGCCAACATCTCTTTTGGAAAGAAAAACTCTCCTAGCAGAGGTCTAAGGGATGTGCATGATTGTTTAATTGTATTTCCTATGAAGTTATTAAGACCTAAAAAAACCTTTTAACTTAGCAATAACTTGTGTTTCTTGGAATGGCCAATGGAGTGAGGTATTCCACAGATGTGTTCGAACCGAGGTGAAAAGATTTCCATCAGGGTCAGTATTGTAAGGGCGATGAATGACAAAGAAGGAATATGTTTTCTGTTTTTGCAATGGGATATTCCACAAATTATTCTCTTCTATGACTTTGTAGAGTCGTCCTCTCCATACTAACAATGGTGCGTACCAACTGAGGAAAGTAGACAAGTTGGAGTCAATGTATTGCTTATCAGTCAGATGCTAATAAATTTATCTTGGTGGCAAGGCAAAAGCACAGGCATACAAGGTGGACAAAGACCACATGAACTCATTAGTAATGGGTCCTTTAATGAAAGGTATCACCAGGTATGGAAGAAGAGGGTCAAAAAACACTGGTTTGTTCAAGATTCTTGTGGTTTGCAAGAATAGGTGATATAGGTTGCATGTGGTTGTTCTCGGTTACTGAGACTTTGTCTTACACCACCCTTCCATGACTAACATTTCAGGGGAAGACTCTGGCATTAGTCCGGAAAAGACCAAGGAGTCATAAGGCTCTCCACCTTTAGGAGTACCTATTGTAATTTGGTAGTTTACCACTTTAGTTTATGTAATGATTGTGCCAAGTAGAGTTAAATGTTTATGTATAGTAAGGCTATCCTGAAAGTAATGTTATGTATGCTATGTGATGATGTTTGGATGTGGTGTATGAATATATGATGATGTGGAATGAATATAATCATGAATGGCTATATGAATGTGATGATGGTTTGGACCCTAGTATTGGTCATTATTGTTGGAGCAGGTGTCTGTATGTTAGAATGGCAATATGAGAGCCCAACATGGGATTTTGAGCCTAGCATGTTCATTTTAGGACTATAGCCCATTATATGGACTTGGGGTTCAATGGGGTTAAATCTCGGAACATTGGTTTTCTTTGAGGTGAAACTCTCTTGGACAAGTTGGTTAAGCGAAATAGGACCTTATGAATGGTCCTTGAGTGCCAAATTGCCTTTGGTGGCAATTGAAATAGGTTTGTCGTGAATTTTGGTTCAAAAGAGGTCAAAACGGTATTGGGTGTCCAAAATCTCCATACAGAGATGAATTTGAGTGGAACAGGAGGAAGAGGCAGGTTTGGTCAAGATCAGTCCAATAAAGGCTAGTATGGGATAGGGCAATTCTATAGAAAAGGCTTTGACCAAGGGAGCTCTAATCATAGTGAATTTGCAAGAGGAGATGCAGTTCCTTCTCAATACAGTTCAAGTAGTGCCTCTAATTCATGCATAAAATGTGGGATGAACCATAGCGACCGACCGTGCTTGATTTGTTATTACAATTGTAGGAAACCAAGACACATTTCATGGAATTGTTGTGAGCCAAGGTGTGATGATGCAATGAGGAGGTCAACAATGTCCCAACGAGTCTTTACCATAACCCGACAAAAGGTGGATGCTGCACCTAATCTCATTTGAGGTAATCTATATTCATGCATTTTTTTATTCTGGTGCATCACATTCTTTTATATCTTTTAATTGCGCTTGGAGATTGGGAATTATGGTAATGAAGTTACCTTTTGAATTGTCAATTTCTACACCCATAGAAGTTTCATTAAGAATTACTCAGGCTTGCTTGAATTATGTGGTTCACTTTAAATACCAAAGCACTACCCTGGATTTAATCTGTTTGCCATTGCAAGATATTGATGTTATCATTGGGATGGATTGGTTGGAGGCAAATAATACTATTCTTGACTGTACTCAAAAAATTGTGTCATTGTCGACGAATATCCCTAGTGTTTAAAGGGATGAAAACGATTACTTGTTCTTTAACCAAGTTGACAAGTATATGTGAAAAGGGTATCAAGGGTTTTTGGTTTTCTTCTCTGTTAATGTGAATGTGGAAGAAGGAATAGAAAGATATCCAATTGTTTGTAAATACCCTGATGTGTTTCCAAAGGAGATTACCAGCTTGCCACTGCCATGAGAGCTAGAGTTCTCCATTGATTTGGTGCATGGAACAAATTTCATTTCTATGGCTCCATATCAAATGGCACCCTCTGAATTGAAAGAACTCAAAAAGCATATTGGAGATTTGTTGAAGAGGGGTTTTATCAAACCAAGCCTCACCCCCTAGGGAGTTCCAATATTGTTTGTTAAGAAGGATGGTAGCCTCATATGGTACATTGATTATAGGTAGCTAAACCAAGTAATAATTAAGAATAAATATCCTTTGCCATGAATTGATGACTTGATTGATTAGCTTGCTGATGCCTGAGTTTTCTCCAAAATTGATTTGAGGTCAGGATACCATCAACTTCAAGTGTGTGTCGAGGATGTGCCGAAAACAGCTTTTTGAACTCGATATGGGCATTATGAATTCCTTGTGATGCCCTTCAGGTCGACCAATGCCCCGGCAATTTTCATAGATTATATGAACATGGTGTTCCAGCCATATCTGGACAAGTTTGTGACAGTGTTCATCGATGATATTCTGATATACTTCAAGAGTGAGGAAGAGCATGCACTTTATCTTCGGATTGTGCTGCAAGTGTTGCGGGATCACCAACTATATGTCAAGCTTAGTAAATGTGAGTTTTGGCTACAGGAGATGAAATTTCTAGGTCACATGATTTCTGAAGAAAGTGTAACAGTGGACCCTAGTAAAGTGGAAGCAGTGTTAAATTGAGAAAGACCGCAATCAGTGACCAAAATTCATAGTTTTCTAGGGTTGGCTTGTTACTACCAAAGGTTCCTTAAAGGATTCTATCAACTTGTTATGCCATTGACTAGGCTAACTCGTTAGGATAGACCTTTCATTTGGGATGACAGGTGTTGAAGAGTATTCTAGCAACTGAAGGTTCGCCTGACATCCAGGTTACTAGTTCAACATCTCATATATGACAATCTAACTTTTCCCGAGTAAACAACCTATTCTGGGCATTAAGGACTCAAGGGGCACATTAGGCTTATCATATAAGCACATGATAGAACTGATCAGCTGGATGCAAGGATTACTATGAAGTTACTGAGGTAGATCATGGTCAAATTCTTTCTGATACACAGGTTTCTCTAATGAGGCAAGTGTATAGCATACTTGAATCTATTGATGATAGAAATAAGAGATGAAAGTTTCTGAATTTCAGAAGAGAACTGAGAAGTTTAAAAAACACTCATGATATTTCACAACTAGAGCTAAGATATTTTCTTCCGATTTCTAGTCTTACCTCCTTCATTACAAACTAAGCCTTATATAGACTGAAGGCCTTTATCACATACAAATAACATAGCCTAATGGCAGACAAACATTTACAAATTAGTGGCAGACAAACTTCACAAATAATATAGACTGAAGAAAAAGACTTAACGGTGGTCTTCGGCACCCTAAGACAAACTACTTTTACAGCTCACAGACATCAGACTTTAATAATTTTTGCAGATAGGCTCATGATCAAAGGACAGGTTTAACATGGCTTTCTCTCTCTTTCTTAGCTTTTTCTTTTGTGCCTTTGGTTGTATCTTTTCAAGCTCTTTGTCCAGATCCTTATCATTAACTAGGGGTGGCTAGCTGCTTGTTTGTAAAAGAAACTACTGCATGAATTAAGTGTCAAGCTCATAAGGATCTTTGGAATCTGGTGGAAATTTTGGGTTTTCATCATAATTTTGGTCTGGAATAAAGGTTAGTGTTGAAGACTGATTGGATAAGCCTGAAGTGAGGTTTGGCCAGTTGAATGGTATGGCTTGTCCTGTTGTAAACACTTCTTCTGGGGAGAAGAATTCTCTAGGCAAAGGTTCGAGTGAAATGCAGATTTATTCAGAAACATTCCTGGTAAAATTATTAAGATTTGAAAGGAAATCTTTTAAACCAATCATAACTTGTAATTCCTGAAATAGCCAGTGAAGAGAAGTATTCCATATATGAGTTTGAGTGGGGGTATAAAGTACTCCTTGATGATTAACACTGTAGGGACATTGGATCACAAAAAAGCAATAAGCTATGGTCCATAAATCATTTTCCTCAATAACATTATAAAGTCGTCGTCTCCAAACAGATAAGGGAGCAAATCACTATAGAAAAGTAGATAAGTTAGAATGAGAGTTTTTCTTATCAGTCAAATACTGATAAGTTAGTCTAGGAGGTAAGGCAAAAGCACATGCATACAATGTGGAAATGGTTCACATGTACCACATGAGTTCTGAAGGTATGGGACCACAAACAAAGGGTATGATCAGATATGGAATGATAAGGTCAAAAAACTCAGGCTTAGGTGTGATTTCAGTTTGTTGAAGGAGAAGATGGAGATAGGAGAAAAGGCATTTTCTAGCAATGTGATTTACTTCTTGGACAGTGGTAGGTCTTGTTCTTGGAGAAAAGACAAGATTATGACTGCAATGAGTCATGGACATCTTTGAAATGGTCAGGATGTAAAGAGGAGGAGTTTTCTTGATTGAGGTTATTTGTTGGGTGTTTTTTGGAGGAAGTCTTGACAGAAGATCTGCAAGAGGATTATGCTTTCCTTTAATATGCTTCACTGTGAATTTATACTAGGAAAATCAATCTTTTCAGCAAAGAAGTTGTTTTTCTAGCAACACATATTTCTTTGGATCCATTACAGCAGGAAATGATGTATTATCCATTTCTATTGTGAAATGACTGAGGCCAAGATAAAAGTTGAATTTTTCTATACCTCTTTTTACAACAAAAATCTCTTTATAGATTGCATGATAATACTTTTTCAACTTCTTTGAATTGTCCGCTTGCATGACCACAGTAGTATCTTTTTCCATTGTCTTCTTCAATCAATACTGCTCCCCAAAAATCTTCACTTGCATAAGTCTGGAGAACTAGGTTTCCTTTGTCAGGAATCTTTAGTGGTGGTTGATGCTGAGTGATCTCTTTTAACTTTTTCACTGCCTTTGTCTGCTTGTCAGACCATAATGCAGGATTCTTTTTCAGAAGGCATGATAGCTGGCTTGTATACTTTGTCATATGTAGAATAAAGTCTCGGATACAATTGATTATACCCAAAAATTGTTGGATCTGCTTAGTGGTTAATCCTGTGTCAAGAAAATTAAGCAATTCTTTCACAATATGCAGGTCTAGTTGATAATGGCCTTGGTAGAAAATCATTCCCAAAAATTCTATGTGGGCCAGTCCAATCTGGCTTTTTGTATCTAATAACATGATCCGATATTTTCTAACAATGTGTTAAAATTGGGCTAACAGTTGTTTTTGTGCTTCTTCTATTTCTGAAAATAAGAGAATATCATCAATATAGACTAAAGTGTTGTGAAAATGGGTCAAAGATTTTTGTCATGGCTCTCTAAAAAAGTGATGGAGTAACCTTAAGTCCAAATAGTATAACCTTCCACTGATACTGAGCATTTGGAATACAGAAGGCTATTTTGTATCTATCAGCAGGGTCTATTCCAAGTTGCCAAAATCCAGCTTGAAGATCAAACTTTGAGAAATAAGTTAAAATAAGGAGCAATGGTTATCACAACACTACCATTACTAAGAGTGGTGAGGAGTGAGTGCACCAATCATTGCATTTCTATATGAGGAATAAGTTTTGATGACCATTGCCCCCAATTTCAACATCAAACTTGATGATGAGATCCTTTCTCATTGATTAAAAGTCCAGATTCAAATTCACGGTGCTGAACAGGATTCAAGAGCCACTATAGCTACTCTCTACAAACTACAAGATCATGCAGTAAATCTTGGCTTTCCAAATTCTACTTCAAATGCTTTGTATATGGTTTCAAACCAGTCTGATACCTTAGTGGTTCAAATTCCTAGGAAATTTCCTAAGGAAGAACTTGTTCAAATTATGAAAGAGAATTTCATTCTTACAAACGCGATGTTCATACTACAGAACCTCCTGTTCTGGAAAGACTTCCGGATGGAACGGTAAAATCTACCTTCAAGAGACCAGGCCAACCTCTTCCTTCCTTGTAAGGACAGATTTTGACAATCACTTCAGCATATAAGCATCGGGAAAAGAACATTCCTCTACATTCTGTAGATGGATATGCAAAGCCTTGCTTTGTTGATAAGATACATGGCTATTTTATTTGGGACCATGCTCCTAAAATGTATGACCTAGGTTATGACTATTACAGGTGGGATGATTGGACAGGACCAGAGTAAAATCTCCTTCCTTGGCGAGGAGATCTCATCTAGAAACCTTCATGTAATCATAGGAAACCTCGCCATGATGACAAGGAAGATTATGGTACAAAACAAACTGCACCTAGAAAAAAGAAATGGGTTGCCTTCCAAACTCCTTCCCTGCCTAAACCAACCACTTTTTATGAACTCTTGAAATAGTTAGGTCATTCAGACTTAGTTGCATGTCTTCTCCCAGAAGAGCTAGCTCTAGAAAAAATTCCTCCTATGCCTAAACCTGAACCAATTATTACTGTTGTCCTAAATAAATCTCCACAAGTTTTACCTTGTATTGCAATGATTAGATCTGCTTCAACCTATGAAGAAGATTTTCCACCTTTGGAAAGAAAGATCAATGAATTTGCTTGATATTCTTCTAGACCTTTTGTTCAAACAGAACAAATGACTCCACAAGGTCCTAGAATAGCTACGCAATCATAAGAAGTCCTGTACTGGCAAACTAAGAATGATGTTAGTCAAAACAAAGTTTAACACAGAATAAGTTCTCGATTAGATCAATTACATGATAAATTTGATGGCCTATCATTCTGTGTGGATTCTCTCGATGAAAAGGTTTTTGTATCAACTATACAGATAAAGCTCTACAACTTGATGCGGAGCTTAAAGGCTACATTGACGGCATTTAGAATTCTTTGAGAAGGAACAGCAATTGAAAGAGATCAGAGAAGAGTTAAGAAGAATTGAAGCAGATATTCCTAGGGCCCAACCAGAATACAGTTATGATCCACTTCTTCACACACCCTTATATTCCCTAGCTACCAGGTATTCTACCCTGTCATATCCCTAGCAAACTGATTATAAGAAAACTTTTCAGGTGACCTACCTATTCTCAGACAAGCTCGCCAAAAACATACCAAGAAGACCCAACCTATCCCTCCTCATGCAGCTCATATAACCCAAGCCCCAAAAGCCTCACCATCATATACAAAATCATTTGAACCATCTTTACAAAACAAACCTTTGCAAAAGAAAACCCCTCCATCTTCACCTCCAAAACAACAACCACCTTTATTTTCATCCAAAGATAAAGAACTAATGAAATCCATATCCACCATCCAACAACCTTATTGTTAATTTGCTTCCTCAGAATCTAAAGAATCTAGCATTCATTGTGAGTCCAATTCAACCAACTCATCTCTTCATACTAATGAGAACCAAGATACTAATCTTTCTAACATGTTTATAATGATGTCAGATCCTCAACAATCTAAACAACAGGCTTCTTCAACAACTCCAATTGTAGAAGATCCCATTAATCCTATTTATAGGTCAGATATCCATCATAAAAGGTCATCTAATGGTCCTTATTTTACTTTTGATGACCTTCCTTCTCATAAATGGAGAGATAGGATGCATGACTTTGGTGCTTGGATTGATGTCCAGATGAATGAACTAAATATTGTTTTACATGATGCCCTCAGTAATTTTCTCTCAAGAATGACTGGCAACCTTAGAAAATGGTTTACAAGATTAAATGAGTACTAGAAGTTTCAACTGGCACAATTTGATGATATCTCTGTATTTTTGGGAGTCTTACATAGAGAGTTCATCAAAGATGTTAATGTTATTGATAAAAGAGCTTGACAAGAATTTTTTGAGATGAAGTGTTGCTCATTAGATCGAGGTGATTTACAGAACATTTTAAAAGGATGTTTGAGAAATATTACATGCTTAATGGAGCTAATGATGTTAATCTAAGGCATGTTTTTAATGCTTCCCTTCCTGATGAACTCCAGCCATAATTACAGAGAGCCATCAACAATCTTAATTGTTACATGGGACAAATTACTCTTAGGGAAATCTACCAACTAGCCCTTACTTCACTTGACAAACTTTGTGAGTAACAAAAAATTGTCAAAAATACCTTAAAAGAGAAAGCTCATCTTCAAAAGGTCTGTAAAAGGGCTGACCTAAAGATCAAATGCAAGGAAAAAGAAAGATGCTTATGTTCGTCAAAGAAGAAATCTCATTTCTACAAGTTTCCCCAAAAAAAAAATAGATTTTTCTCTAGAAAAAGGCGCAAACAGTTCAGATTTTTCAAAAGATGATCTCTTACTTCAAAGAAATCTTACAAGTGTTATCTTTGTGGACAAAAAGGACATTATGCAAGAAAATGTCCACATAAGTCCGAAAGAGACATCAAGATGTTGCAGACTATTCAGGATGCTTTATCGTCATATGATGATGATATAGAATCTCTTCTTGAAGAACAAGATTATCAAGATGATGACACTCAACTTGCTATTAAAGCAGATTCAGAGTGAGAATCAAATTATGAAAGTTCTGAAGAAGATCAGATTCTCATCATTCATCCATGCTCAAAGCCATTTAGACCATGTGGTGACCATAAAATATGCAATATCAATCTCACAAGTCCCCGACAAAGCAAGCAAAAATCCCAAGTTCCACTTCCAAATGTGAAAATCAAAGTGCTCACAGAAAAGTATGATCGGCCAATCACTGCAATAGGTTTTATTGACACAGGATCTTGTTGTAGTATCATGAAAACTCATGTTCTTCCAAAAGAAGAATATATGCCTTATGAAGAGTATTTTACTACTACTTATGGAAACCCATTCTTAATCAACACGATCTCCAGAAGGAGGACTAGGATCTAGTTCTTCCCAAATTGTATTGTTTGAACTAGAGTTCTTGGAAGCAAGCTGCCTAACAAAGACCTCTTAATTGGAATGGATATTTATCATGTGGCTCAAGACCTTCAAATTTTTCCCAAAGGAATTCGTTACAAATCCTTTATTACTCCATGGGAAATAACACGTAACATGTTTGAAATTCAGCAAGTGCCTCCTGGATATGAAGATGTTTGTGACAAGTTATTAGCTTTGTGCCCAGAAAGTCATGATCAATTTTCTTATCCTTTTCCTTTGTGGGAAAATGAAGAATTTTTCATTAAACTTCCCCTTAAGAATAATGAAGATGTTAATCCAACAAAAACTACTCATCTAGGGATGAAACTTGAAGATTTAGCTCTTACCATAAAAGAGTGTCCTAAATTAATCCAACAAGGTCTAATCGAGCCAACCAAGTTAGATTAGGCATGTCAAGATTTTTATATTGAAAAAAGCTCTAAGAAAAAAAAGAGGAAAAAAAAGTTTGGTGATTAATTTTAAGCCTCTTAATCAATTCCTTCAAGATGATAAGTTTTCTCTCCCAAAGATTAACTCTCAAATTACTCATATGAGGTGCACAAAGATTTTCTCAAAGTTTGATCTTAAAGCTGGATTTTGGCAACTTGGAATAGACCCTACTGATAGATACAAAATGACCTTCTATATTCCAAATGCTCAGTATTAATGGAAGGTTATGTCATTTGGACTCAAGGTTGCTCCATCACTTTTTCAAAGAGCCATGGCAAAAATCTTTGAGCTCATTTTCCACAACACTTTGGTCTATATTGATGATATTCTCTTATTTTCAGAAACAGAAGAAACACACAAACAACTGTTAGCCCAATTTTAACAGATTGTTAGAAAATATGGGATCATATTATTAGACACGAAAAGCCAGATTAGACTAGCCCAGATAGAATTTCTGGGAATGATTTTCTACCAAAGCCATTATCATCAGGCCCACACATTGCGAAAGAATTGCTTAATTTTCCTGACACAAAATTAACCACTAAGCAGATCCAAAAATTTTTGGGTATAACCAATTATATCCGAGACTTTATTCTATATATGACAAAGTATACAAGCCAGCTATCATCCTTCTGAAAAAGAATCCTACATTATAGTCTGACAAGTAGACAAAGGCAGTGAAAAAGTTAAAAGAGATGACTCAGCATCCACCACCACTGAAGATTCCTGACAAAGGAAACCTTGTTCTCCAGACTTATGCAAGTGAAGATTTTTGGGGAGCAATATTGATTGAAGAAGACAATGGAAAAAGATACTACTGTGGTCATGCAAGCGGACAATTCAAAGAAGCTGAAAAAATATTATCATGCAATCTATAAAGAGATTCTTGCTGTAAAAAGAGGTATAGAAAAATTTAGCTTTTATCTTGGCCTCAGTCATTTCACAGTAGAAATGGACAATACATCATTTCCTACTGTAATGGATCCAAACAAAAAGGTACTGCCAGAAAAACAACTTCTTTGCTGAAAAGATTGGTTTTCCTGGTATAAATTCACAGTGAAGCATATTAAAGGAAAGCATAATCCTCTTGCAGATCTTCTGTCAAGACCTCCTCCAAAAAACACCCAACAAATAGCCTCAATCAAGAAAACTCCTCTTCTCTACATCCTAACCATTTCAAAAATGTCCATGACTCATTGCAGTCGTAAACTTGTCTTCCCTCTAGGAACAAGACCTACCACTGTCCAAGAAATAAATCACATTGCCAACAAAAGCATTTTCTACTACCTCCATCTTCTCTAACAAACTAAAATTGCACCTAAGCCTAAGTTTTTTGACCATTTCATTCCATATTTGGTCATACCCTTTATCTATGGTCACATATCTTCAGAACTCATGTGGTGTATGTGGTCCCTTTCCACATTGTATGCATGTGCCTTTGCCTTACCTCCTAGATTGACTTATCAGTATTTGACTGATAAGAAAAACTCTCATTCTAACTTATCCACCTTCCTAAAATGGTTTGCTCCATTATTTGTTTGGAGAGGATGACTCTATAATGTTTTTGAGGAAAATAATTTATGGACTGTCCCTTTCCACATTGTATCCATCGTCCTTACAATGTTGATCATCATGGAGAACTTTATACCCTCACTCAAACTCATCTATGGAATACTTCTTTTCACTAGCCATTTCAGGAATTACAAGTTATGACTGGTTTAAAAGATTTCCTTTTAAATCTTAATAATTTTACCGGGAATGTTTCTGAACAAATCTGTACTTCACTTGGACCTTTGCCTAAAGAATTCTTCTCCCCAAAAGAAGTGTTTACAATAGGACAAGTCATACCATTTGACTGGCCAAACCTCACTTTAGACTCATCCAGTCAATCTTCAACACAAACCTTTATTCCTGACCAAAATTATGAAGCAAATCCATAATTTCCACTAGATTCCCAAGATCCTTATGAGCTTAACACTTAATTCATACAACAGTTTCTTTCACAAAAAAGCAGCCAGCCACCCCTAGTTAATGATAAGGATATGGACAAAGAGCTTGAAAAGATACAACTAAAGGCACAAAAGAAAAAGCTAAAAAAGAGAGAGACAGCCATGTTAAACCTGTCCTTTGATCACAAGCCTATCTGCAAAAATTATTAAAGTCTGATGCCTATGAATTATAAAAGCAGTTTGTCTTAAGGTGTTGACAATCACTGTTAAGTCTCTTTTTCAATCTATATTATCTGTGAAGTTTGTCTGCCACTAGTCTGTAAAAGTGTGTCTACCACTAGGCTGTGTTATCTGTATGTTATAAAGGCCTTCAGTCTATATAAGTCTTAGTTTATAATGAAGGAGATAAGACTAGAAATCGGAAGAAAACATCCGAGCCTCCAGTTGTGAAATATCATGAGTGTTTTCTAAACTTCTTAGTTCTCTTCTAAAATTCAGAAACTTTCATATCTTATCTCTGTCATCAATAAATTCAAGTATGCTCTACATTTGCCTCATTAGAGAAACCTATGTATCAGAAAGAATCTGACCATGATCCACCTTAGTAACTTTATAGTAATCCTTGCATCCAACTGATCAATTCTATCATGTACTTATATGATAATCGTAAGGTGTCCCTTGAGTCCTTGATGCCTAGAAGAGGCTATTTTACTCGAAAAAAGTTGGATTCTCATATATGAGATGTTGAACTGGTAACCTAGACTTGGTATTACTGAGAGGGGATGACCAGATGGTATCAGAGCCTAACATGCTAATCATCCTTAACTTGTTCGAGCTGTTCATAGTTTATACTGACACCTCCAAGAAGGGTTTAGGGCTTGTGTTGATGCAACAAGGAAGAGTTGTGACATATGTATCAAGACAGTTGAAAACTCATGAGAAAAACTATCATACTCATGACCTTGAGCTAGCGGCTGTAGTGTTTGCCTTAAAGTTATGGAGGTATCATCTATATGGCACTTAGTTCAAGGTGTTTAGTAATCGCAATAGCTTGAAATATCTTTTTGATCTGAAGGAGTTGAACATGAGACAAAGGCGATAGGTAGAGTTTCTGAAAGATTATGAATTTCCTTTCAAGTATCATCCTGTGAAAGTCAATGTAGTGATGGATATGCTGAGTAGGAAGACCATCCATATAGCCACCATGATGATAAGAGAACAACAGTTACTGGAAAACCTGAAAAATATGAAGTTATCCATTAATATATACCGTGGAGTACTTGTAGTGGGGTATATTAATGTGTCAAGTGATTTGTTGAGAAACATTTGCTTTGCACACCTGGAAGATAACTATCTTTTGGGTATTCGGGAACGAATTGAAATAGCAGAAACCCAGGACTTTGATATATTGGAAGATGGTATCATGTGGTACCATAGTTGAATTTATGTGCCAAATGTTGCAGGATTGTGAGATATTATTCTGGAAGAAGCTCATAAGAGTAAGTACACTATTCATCCAGGTACCACTAAGGTGTACCTAGATTTGAAACAAGGGTACTAATGGCCAAGAATGAAAAAGGATATCGTAGAATATGTAGCAAGATGTCTAGCTTGTTAGAGAGTGAAGATCGAGCATCAACTCCTAGCAGGTTTGTTGCAACCTCTAGAGATCCCGGAGTGGAAATGAGACAGTATCTCTATGGATTTTGTGGATAAGTCAACGAAGTCATCCTATTTTCTTCCAATTTGGGAGACTATTACCATGGAAAAATTAGCCCAATTGTATATAAATGAAATTGTAAGACTACATGGAGTTCCAATGAACATTGTGTTAGAAATAGACCCCCAATTTACATCAAGTTTCTGGAAGTCCCTTCAAAAGGCCATGAGGATGAAGTTGAATTTCAATACTACTTATCATCCTCAATTTGATGGGCAGATTGAAAGAACAATTCAAATCCTAGAAGACATGTTGCGGGCTTGTGTTCTGGAGAATAAAGGCAATTGGGATCAACATCTGCCATTAGTCGAATTTGTCTATAACAACAGCTATCACTTAAGTTTGCAAATGGCTCCTTATGAAGTTTTGTACAGAAGAAAGTGTTAATCATTATTATATTGGGTTGAACTTAGTGAGCGGAGCCTATTGGGCCTAGATATCATGGATCAAACCTCTCAACAAATAGAGAGTATTCAACAAAAGCTTCTAACTATGCAAATTCGATAGAAGAGTTATACGTACCGAAGGAGGAGACCATTGGAGTTTGATATTAGAGACCATGTATTTTTTAAGGTCACTCCTACCACAGGTGTTGGAAAAACGATTCGAGCAAAGAAGCTCACTCCGTAATATATAGGTCCATATCAAATCTTGGAGCAAATTGGGCCAGTAGCATATCGGGTGGCACTACCACCTAATCTCACAGGATTACATGATATATTCCATGTGTCTCAACTTAAGAAGTACCATCCGAATCCATTTCACATAATCGATGATAAGGAAGTTCAATTGCGAGAGGCTCTGACTTTTAAAGTCACAGTGCTACAAATTATTGATGTAAAGGTGAAGCAACTGAGAAATAAAACTATTAAACTAGTGAAGATACTGTGGAATGGCTTGACATCAAATGACGTCACGTGAGAGATTGAAGAATCCATGTAAATGAGGTATCCTGAGCTTTTTGCTTAAGGTAAGAGTGAAATTTTAAGGACGAAATTTTTTTAAAGAGGGGAGAATGTAACAACTCTCAATATACTATCCTAGACTTAACTTCAAATTAACAGGAAGTATACTTGATGATGTGTATAGAACTGGAGGAATTAAAGCACTGCGGCGAGCGAGTTGGAAACTTGAAAAATTTTTCAGACAAAAGGGCTCCATGCCGTGGTGAACTTAGCTCCCACCGCCGCGCCAAACCAAAAATATGTTTAAATCAAATGAGTTTCAGTCGGCCGAACAAGAAACAATTTGGAGAAGGGAGCGTCTTCATTGCTAGGGTTCGAGATTCTCAGACTTGGAAGGCAATCTCTGAACCTAGGAAACTTGATTAATTGTTGGTAAGTGATTCTTGCTTCTCCCTATCCATTTTTCTTTGGTTTTAGAGGTGATTTTTCAAATATATGCATAGGGGTTCCAATTTGGCCAAATCTTACTGATTAAAATGGATGTAATGGGATTAATGAGGTGTTATTTAGTGTTAATGATGCTTAAATATGAGTTTGAGAGGGAGTATGTGTGATTTATGCCTAACCCTAGGTTGTTTTTGGTTGAGAAAGTTGAGAATCTGAAAAATATGAGGATGATTATGATATAAATAATTAATTAGAGTTTATTATGGTGTAATTGTGTGGTTTGAACCTTGGGTTAAGTCTAAATGGTTGAATTATAGATTTTGGATAATTATGATATATGTTAATTAAAGATATTATGGTATTGTGCTTGGTTGATCGGAGGAGTGCAACTTGTGGTTAGCAATTTGAGAAGCTTATGGGATCTGTGTGTGTAGTATTGGCAACTTAAGGTAACCGGGTATTTGTCTTTGTATGTATTTATTGATTGTATGTATACGTGTATATATATATGTATGTATGTTTTCGTTCATACCACGATATTGTTATGTGTGTATATGGTTTTTCTGCATATCGTGGTATGCACACGGTTAGATAAAATAGTATATGATATTGATGAACATGATGATGATTCAATAGTGATATACATATGTTGATGTGGCATTATGTGATTTTATAGCATGCTAGCATGACATTGATGAATATGATAATGATGATGATTGCATAATGGCATGGCACGAACATCATCACCACATGAGCATTGTGAGAAATGGTTGATAGAGTGGTGATGATGAGATGATATATGATGATATGACATGATGATATATGATATGGTGAAATAAGGAAGGGATTCATGTCATTAAATTCTCTCCCATGACTCTGAGAGCCAAGCGGCAGTGGACTGCACTTTCTCTAAATTACCACCAATTCACGGTAGTCCAAGGGAACGAGAGCCACGATCCAAGCATTAGTTACCTTTAGCCGAGTGCACTAGTGTGAAGTGAGCTTGGTGATATTCCGAAATCAATCTTCACCAGCTGTTGGAAGGGAATCACCCATTTGAAATATCTTGTGATGATACCAGCTCATAGTTATAGCCGTGTATGAGGGGGACATCCATTCCATTCCATTTGGCATTACATACATCATATACACATTCATGTGAATAGATGATATAGGTTATCTGTGGTTCTTCCTGGTTACTAAGACTTTGTCTCACACCTCCTTCCATGACAAATATTTCAAGTGAAGACTTTGGTACTAGTCCGGAGAAGACCAAGGAGTCGTAGACCTCTCTGCCTTTGGGAGTACCTATTGTAATTTGGTAGTTTACCGCTTTAGTTTATGTAATGATTGTGTCAAGTAGAGTTGAATATTTATGTATTGTAAGGATATCCTGGGAGTGATGTTATGTATGCTATGTGATGATGTTTGAATGTGGTGTATGAATATATGATGATGTGGAATGAATATAATTATGAATGGTTATATGACTCTAATGATGGTTTGGACCCTGGTATGGGTCATTATTATTGGAGTAGGTGTCTGTATATCAAAATGGTAGTATGATAGCCCAACAAGGGATTTTGAGGGCCTATAGCCCATATGTTATATATGTTTGGAAAGTAGACAGATAAAGCCAATGAGCTAAAGAGCACTGAATTTGGATCAGTATATGAATTGTTATGATTTTTCAAAGTTCAGTCAGAAAAAAGAATATTAGATAAACAGTAACTTCCGAAAATTGTATGTTTCCAATTTAATCTCTTTAATGATTTAAGCTTTTAAAATAGCTTATTTGGATACTAGATATGCTATAATGCAAGGGAAATAATATATATATATATATAAGTAAGATGTTATAGTTTTAGGGGCTTGTTCACAAACCTAACATAGGTGATGTGCTGCACTTCCTTCGAAAAGGTTATGAATTTGTTGCTAGACATTTGGAAACGCAACACCACAAGAAATGATTCAGTTGAGGAGGGACCTTCAACTTCCAAATACACTTCTACAGATCACGAGGTATAACAAGGGAAGAGCTAGCAGTTTCAACACACCTTATTCGATAAAGATTTTGCTTTTCACAATGATATTCATTATTAACCGAATAGCATTTGCCCACACCAACTTATCAACTTTTCTTTTGCTGCTTAAATGTATATTATTAATGTAGATCACCGTGAGAGTTAACACAATCATTGATATGATCTATAACATCCACCTGCCATTAAATACTCCTTCCGGTACATATTATAAGGTATTTTATATTAATTACACGCATATTAATAAAATCATTTTTTTCAACTGAAATAAATATAAAAAGTATTCACATTTCCTACTTTACCCTTATTAAATACCACATTCTATTATTATTATAGGGTTATAAATGAGAAGAGAGAAAGCATTAAAGACAAGAATAAAATGGGAAAAAAATATCCAATACCCTATATTTGAACTAAAAACTTGTCCTACAAAATACCTTATAATATAAACCGGAGGAAGTATAATTGAAAAGACTTTAATATTATCCTCCTCTAAAGAAGGATCAGCATGATCAATTTCATTCCTTGCCACCCTTGGTAGCCATTTACCTTTCCACAAAAGGATGTTCTGACCATCACCAACTTGCGAACGTAAATATTTGTCAAGGAGCTTCCTACATTCAAGTATATGCTTGACCAAGCCTGCGATGCTCTATGGCCTTTAGTGGCTAGATGGAAAGATTTTAGTGGAAAATAAAGACCATTAAGTAACTTCACCCATAAGGCATCAGGATTATGTAGACATCTCCAAGCAATCTTTGCTAGAAGGGCATCATTTATAATTTCAAAGTCTGTAAAACCAATACCCCAAGCTTCTTAGATAAACTCAAATTTTCCTAAGCCCTCCAGTGAATCTTCTTTTCAACACTAGAACCTCCTCACCAAAAATGAGCTATAAGGCCATTCAAATCTTTACATGTCTTCCTTGGGAATTTAAAACAAGTCATCGGGTACAATGGAATTGCACTAAGCACAAATTTAATCAAAATCTCCCTGCCAGCATAAGAAAGAAACTGTTGCTTCCACCCTTTGATATTCATATCAATCCTTTCACGAATGTAGGCTAAAGATTGAGATTTTGACCTTCCCCAAACACTAGGGAGGCTAACATATTTCCCTGGCTCCTCTGTATCTTCCATATTAAGCACTTGGCACACTCTTTCTCTAATGGCACTAGGAGTATTCTTTGAAAAAAATACCACTGACCTGTTGAAATTTGCTTGTTGCCCAGATGCAGTACAGTAGTAATTAACAATATCAACTAAAAGCATACAATTGGAAGTGTCTACATTCATAAAAATAGAGGATATTGTTTGCAAAAAATATATGAGGAAGGACAGGATAGCTCCTTGTAAGTTTCACTCCTTTCAAGCTACCATTAGCAACATGTCTATCAATCATCAAAGAAAGAACTTCAACCACTAAGATAAACAAATATGGTGACAATGGGTCACCCTGTCTAAAATCTCTTTGTGGATGTAGATTAGAAATTTTTCTCCCCAGCAAACACACATTAAATTTAATAGATTCAACACTCGTCATTATCCAATCTATCCATTGTTGGCAAAAACCCAACTTCACCATAACATTCCTAAGGAAATCCCATTTTACACGATCATCCGCCTTGCTCATATCTATCTTTAAGCCAAACTCAAAATTGTTACCAGTGTTTTTATGTCTAAGATAGTAAAAAATTTCATGAGCAATCAAAAATATTATCATGAACAAACCTACCCAGGACAAAAGCACTCTGGTTTTAGGAATACACATCTGGCACTAGCTTCAAACGATTAGCTAGGATTTTGGATATAATTTTATTTGCAAAATTGCACAATCCAATTGGCCTCAGATGATTGATAGATTCAGGCTTGTCAATTTTTAGAGTAAGCACAATATTCATGCGCCATAATAATCCATGCCACAAAAAATCTCAACTCATATGCATGATACCACTCAACAACTACAATATAACAAAATAAAATTAAAAATACACTCTCTCCCATCTTGAATATAAGGTAAAAATAGAATTTACACCCATGCTATGCATAAATAGTTCTAGATATTGCTTATAAAACTAAAGTATATAGATGTAAAAATATACAAAAAAATGAATACCAAATATATTTTACGAATTATTTACAAAAAATACAATTTACAAATTATAATTTTAAAACTACTATACAGAAAAAGAAAATATTATCACGCGAATTCATCATAAAACATCACATAAGAATAACATAAACTAACATATAAATATCCGTAACTCACTTTATATACAATTAAAAAACATTTTTACAATAAGTAGATGAAAACTTCCTTGTATACCACTTTTGATATTGTGTCTGTTGAATTGCCATTATGATCAACAAAAAAAATTGTCTAGATGCTAATATTTGAATTAATTATATTATTGAATACATTTTCAAATATATGATTAAAAAATGTTGCCGCATAAACATCACAAATATAGATATAAAAATCAATCACACATATTATGTATAATGGAAACATTGTTAAACTAAATTATCGAAAATTTCTTTATACACTGTATTGATAGTTGTATTAGTTGAATTGTCATCAAGATAGGGGTGTCTTTACAAAGGCAATGGTTAACCAACGTGGTAAAATATGAGTTTACAAATCTATATTAAGTACATTGTTTATTCTTGATAGTACTATATATCTCAAACTTCCCAAAATTCTTAAATAGCTTTCAAGAACAACTTATCCAAACATCCTGATATGGCAATATATCCACATACACAAGTGTAAAAAAATTTTATGATTCTTAATTATAAAGTTCTTTTATAATCTAGAGAGAGAGTGATATAAAAATAAAGAATGAAAAATTATTAAAGGAAGCACTTTCTTCTTTTTCTTCTCTCCGAACTCGTTAAGAACTTTATAGTCAAGAGACTTTTACAGAATCTAGATAGAGATAAGAGGTGTGTAATCTAAAATAGAAAATGTCGAAATAGAACTGAAGATGTCAACAGAACATTATTTTACCCCACTGAATTGGATTTAGCTCATAGTCAATGCAGATTGAAGGATTCAAGGAAATGATGCATTAATTGGAAGAAGTATATCTCTTCAAAAATTTATCTTGTCATCACTATGGAGACAGGGATGAAAATGAAAATGGTGAAGCTAAAGGTCTTATACTAAGCATTGCATCTAGTTTTACGTGAGGCAGTGAAAATTTGCTTTCTATTGTGTTGTCACAATCTGTTTCAATAAAAGTTTTCAATGATATAGTCAATAATATTCAAGATATGAAAAATGAGATAAGAAGTGGTTATACCCGTGTTTAAATCATCCTTAAAATTTTGTTATGAAAGAAACATTTCAATGATTGCATTACATGGAAAAAATAAAATATATAAAAAAATGAAAATTACCATCAGAAAATTACAAATAACAATGTGATAAAATCTCACCTTCTAGCATGCCTTCAAAACTAAAAACAATCTCATAGTGATACAAAGAGATTCACATAATATGAATTTATGTATATCTTACTGTAAACCTAAACAATCAAATCGTAATTTTTTACAAATATATATATAATTCTTAAATAAAATTGTGATCTTTTTCACAAATATATATATATGATTTTCATTTCTTTATTTATTATCATATCAAACTTAAAAAAAAATGAAAGTATATATAAGAAAATAAATATTATTTAGAATATATGGGGTCATATTTTTTTATAGTTAATATGATGATGTGGAGACCTAAAATTGCAACACGTCATACTTTGATTTTTTTTACAAATATATATCCAATTTTCAAATCAAATCATGTTTTTTCACAAATATATATCTTATTTTCATTTCCATATTTATCATCATATTAAATTTTAAGAAAAAATGAAAGCATATATAAGGAAATAAATATTTTTTGGAATATGTTAGGCCAGATTTTTCCATAGTCAATAAAAGATATGAAAGTCTAAAATCACAACACATTGTACTTTCGATCTTTACTTTATAATATATAATAAATAGATTTATTTATATAGATCTCACAGTATACCTAAATAATCAATCATATTTTTTTCACAAATATATATATGTGATTTTTATTTCAATATTTATTATCATATCAAATTTTTAAAACAATGAAAGCATATATAAGAAAATAAATATTATTTAGAATATATGAGGCCATATTTTTTCATAATCAATATGATAATATGAAGGTTTGAAATTACGACGCATCGTGCTTTGATTTTTTTTTTTACAAATATATACATATATATATCTAATTTTCAAATCAAATTATGATCTTTTTCACAAATATATTTCTAATTTTCATTTCTTTATTTATGATTATATCAATTTTTTTAAAAAAAAAAAAGAAAGCACAAATAAGAAAATAAATATTATTTAAAATACATTGGGACATATCTTTTCATTATTAGCATAATGATGTGGAGGCATGAAATCGCAACACAACATTCTTTTGATCTCTAGTTTATAATATATAATAGATTATCTATTTTGTCAATATTAAGAAAAATACTTAAAAACAGTTAGCCTTATTAAATTTGTTACAAATTAAAAATTTTCCAAGAATGCCCCCAATTTAATGACTTATTAACTTTCTCACTCCTCTTACATAAGAAAAACAAAAGGATGACTTGTGAAGACAATGTTTCTTTAATAAAAGGTATTAGTGGAATAAATTATTTAATGCCTTATAATTTGAACCAAAATAATTATGTTCCAATTCACTTGTATTGAAGACCAAAGGGTGTAGTACTTATGGTCTCTAAATAGGAGTTACCCCCCTCATGCCTGTTTGGTCTTTAGTAGAAAATAAAATCAAGGTAAATCCCATATATAATCATTTTGTGTAATTTACAATTTTCAGGTGTTGCAAAATCTGATTCCTCTGTGATGGTGGTACAAATTAATAAAATATGTGTTCTTTAAAGCTACACTGTTAATGAACACAATATAATATATTAACACAAAAATGGGGAAAAAAAAGAAAAAAGAAACTCTTATCTTTCAAAGGTGATGTCATTATGAATTTAATGCTCCATAGGTATTTGTAACATTTTAGTGCTCACAGTATGATTTTGTTTTACTTCCACAAATACTTTTATCCTCAAAAGATGGTGTTGGCGTAATTTAGTATGCTAGAAAAGTTAAACAACACTTAAATCATACTCATACTAAATTGGTATATAAACCTTTAGAATATCAAATTAACGATAAAATCACCTTTCAAAGATCAAAATAGGATTTCTTTTTTTCAGCTATTATATAATGCAGAAAGTTAGTTTTGGTTACAAAATCTAAAAGCCAACTTTCTGTTTTATATATTGCTGCAAGCACCAGTACATTGTTGGGCTCACTGAATTGGCAAAGCCATCTTTTTCTGCTGAATGATGATGATGATGATGTTAGTACTAGGTGTACAATGAGATGATCATCCTTTATCTATCCCACAGATTTTCAAGGTTCTCGAAGATCTTGAGTGCCTCCAGATCCAGTTTTGCTTGGCAATGGAGTATTCCTTCGGGATTGGCGTTTTGTGGGCACAGGAATGCAATCAGTTTCCCACTTTTCAGCACTTATTTCTTCTTCATCATCGTCTTCCATGCTGGCCTTAAAAATTGGATGCACATAGGCATGGTTAAGGTAGCCTTCTAAATTCATGTTTGGCTCTGTTGCTTTCTCTAATGTATCTTTCATCGTTGCTTCCTGTATCATAATTTTAAGATCAAATATTAAAAAACTGGGGTTAGAAATAGTTTTCAGAGATCAAACCATGAATAGTTGTATAAGATAACATTATAACTCAGGACTTGAAAGATATCTAACAAATGATGAATTAATTAACATACCTGCAAGGGGTATTTCGCAAAAGCAGATTCAAAACGGCCTTTGCAGTAATAATGGAACCAAATAGTGAGTATAGGGAGAGCAATGAGAAATGGAGTTGATGTTGCAGCTTCCTTGGTGCTCAATAGCCCCATCAGAACTACTTGTGAGACTATCAATGCAATAATGATCCGTAAATGAACATAAGGCCAGAATGCTGCACCACTCTCATATTCCTGATTATAAACGTTAATGATCTGCAAAAATAAATTAGGAGCTACCTTCATGATACGCACACAAAAGACAAGGAGAAACATGCTTTGCAGAAAGATAAATAATTGTTAGAATTATGCATTTAAAGTCACAACTAACTTCTACTGTACTACTTAAAAGCTACACCATCTCAGAAAATTAACAATGGTATAACCCCATGACTTTAAAAGGTTCAGTATTGGCCACAGCCCAAGAATTTAAAGGTAGATTGCAGTAAATCATACTCTTAACCCATAAGTTCCTTTCATTTATAATCAGAACAAAAATAATCTTAACCCCATGACATGATGAAGACAATCCATTTTAATGATGAAGACCCTCCTCAAAAATTATCTTTTTAAATGACTCTTCTTGTTAGTTTTGAAAATATTCATCAAGGAGAAGGAATTTGATTAACATTAGCCAATTTTGCTTTTGCTGTGCATTTTAAATATATCATGATGATGCAAGAATCATAAACATGATGGTGCATTAGACATCTTAGTGATACCTAGTTTTTACCTGATGACGGAAAACGACATAGGCCAGCGCAAAGAAAACTATGATGAAAGGAAGAACAACTGGTGTGACAGTAGCATAGACCAGACCAAGCAGAAAGTACAATTGAATACGAGGTTCTCGGGCATAGAAGCCGATGCTCCCGGGATCCATGGCCTCCTCCCTGTCCTTCTCAGTCTTCACCAAAAAGAAATTTTTCAGGTGGTAAAATATTAGAGGTTTCAACATCAGAATCTCTGCAGCTATACCAGCCCATCCATCAACCATTATGTAAGTAATGAAGAAAGTTGCTTTCAGTGGAATTGCATCTCCAATTATTTCAGGGTATCTGCCAACAAACATAACAAAGGTTATTAATTGAATTTCATTAAAGTTGTTTTTTAGACGACAACAACATTAGCCTTATCCCACTAATTTGAGGTCGACTACATGGATCATACGACGCCATTGAACTCTATCAAACATCATCTCCTCAGACAAATCATTTCTCAAGAGGTCATTCCTTATAACTTTCCTTAGTGTCCTTTTTGGTCTTCCCCTGCGCCTTTTGATAGGGCTCCAAACCATTTAATCAACTTTTCTCACATGCTCCTCTTGCCCTCTTCTTTGTACATGCCCAAACCACTTTAAACGATTTTCTACCATTTTCTCCTTGAAAGGTACTACTCTGACTTTCTTTCATATACAATCATTTCGTATCTTATCAAATTTTGTATAACCACATATTCATCTCAACATTCTCATATCTGCTACTCCCATCTTATACTCTTGATGTCCTTTCAAAGCCTAACAGTTAGTACCACATAACATCGCTGGCTTTATAGATGTTCGATAAAAAGCTTTGTAAGTACCTTGTGGTCACAAATAATTCCTGATACTTTTCTTCACTTTAACCACCCAGCTTATATTCTATGTATAACATCTCCATCAATTTCTCCATCACTCTGTAAAATCAACCCCAAATAATTGAACTTTGACACCTTTGGAATAGTTTGCTCACCAATTTTTACCTTTAAATCATTTCTAACTTGTCTCTTATTAAATTTGCAATGTATATATTCCATTTTACTTCTACTCAGGCAGAATCCTTTTGATTCCGGAGTGTGTCTCCATAACCTAAGTTTAGAGTTAACCTCTTCTCTAAAGTCCTCAATTAAGACAATATCATCCGCAAAAATCATACACTTTGGAATTTCCTTCTGTATATGTTCTGTTAGAACATCTAAAACCAAATCAAACAAGTATGAACTCAAGGAAGATCCTTAATGTAAACCTATCCTTATAAGAAAATCCTTTGTCTCCCCTCCATGAGTTCTCACATTTGTTGTTACTCCCTCTTATATATCCTTTATGGCTCGAATATAAACCACACGAACACATTTTTTCTCCATTGTTTTTCACAACACATCTCTTGGTACTCTATCATAAGCTTTTTCCAAATCAATGAAAACCATATGTAAATCTCTCTCTTTACTCCGGTATTTTTCAATCAAACCCCTTAATAAATAAATAGCCTCTATTGTGGACTATCCTGGCATAAATCCAAATTGGTTTTCTGAAATACGAGACTCTTTCCTTAACCTATGCTCAATCACTTTTTTCCAAAGTTTCATGATGTGACTCATGAGTTTTATCCCCCGATAATTTGCACAATTCTGAATATCCCCCTTGTTCTTGTATATAGGCACCAGAATGCTCTTTCTCCATTCCTATGACATTTTCTTAGACCTTAAAATCTCGTTAAATAACTTAGTGAGCCATAAAACCCTCTTCTCTCCTAAGCACTTCCAAACTTCGATAGGAATACCATCAGGATCAATAACTTTACCACTATCCATTCTCTTAAGAGCTTCTTTTATCTCTCCAACCCGAATCCTACGATAGAAGTTCAAATTTATATCACCTACATGAGTTATTAATCATTTTGTATCAATAGTCATACCCAATCCATCATTAAAAAACTTATAAAAGTAGCTGCCCCATCTTTCTTTAATATCATAATCTATAATCAAAACTTTTCCTTCCTCATCCTTAATGCATCTTACTTGGTCCAAATCTCTTGACTTTCTTTCCCTTCTCTTAACAATTTTGTAAATCTTACGTTCACTATTCTTGGTTCCTAAATCTTGGTAGAATTCCTCAAAAACTTTAGATCGAGCCTCACTCACTGCTTTCTTAGTCTCCTTTCTAGTCAACTGATAACATTTCCAATTTTCATTATTATTGTACAAATGCAAGGCTTTGAAATACTCTTTCTTATGTTTGATCTTCTCCTGAACACTCTCATTCCACCACCAAAATTCTTTATCTTTAGGTCCAAAACTTTTGGATTCACCCAAGACTGCTGTAGTGATATCCCAAATTCTTTTAGCCATCTCTTCCCACAAGATACTAGCACTTCCTTGTGACTCCCAATTGCCTTCTTCTAGAACTTTTCTCGCAAAGGTCAATTGTTTCTCACCTTTTAGTTGCCACCACTTGATCCTAGGATTTAAGGCTCTTCGACTTTTCAATTTTCAGTTCATAACCAATACATCAAGGACCAAGACCCTATGTTGTGAAGTTAAACTCTCACCAAGAATTACTTTGCAGTCCTTACAAACTCTTTTATCTGAGTTTCTTACCAAAAAGTTGTTTTTTAGACCCAAAAAAAAAAGAGCAAATGTATGTAAACTGATAAAATTTAAGCAATTTTCTAGTATAAATTAAAATTATGGGAGTTTTGAATATAATCTTCAGGAGACATAAGAATAATTTACTTTTAAGGGCACCACCATGGATCATAAATATCAATAGAACTTAAACAGAAATTTTTGCCCTTGTGGAAATATATTGATTACCGATACAAATTTTACTAATTCATATACACTTGCAAACTTCAAAACACAGCAAACATGAATCTGAAACAGAATCTATTCATACCTCAAATGAAAATGTGAGTAAATTTTAAAAAAAATACTGAATAGAATCTTAAATGACTTACTTATTGGCTGGTTGGTGAATAAAAGAATCCAATTGCTCAAATGCTGCTCCAGTAAGTAAGCTACCAAGAAATACGTTAATGAAGCTGAAAATGTAATATCTAGAAGCTGCTCTTCTCTCCAAAGATGATAGAGACACAAAGCCTTCGATCTTTGACATTATCAGCAAAATCGTTGGCACAAAGAGCAGAAAAAGCTTCAATATAATACCAGGCAAGAAGCCTTGGATGAATGACTCAATGACGGGGCTGCACAGAGAAGTTCACTTAGGTTAGTAAATGATAACTAGATCAAACTGGTCAATTTGATCAAAGAAATGATGAGTTGGGTTTTCGGATCATATTTTGATATTAAAACCAGGTTAGGGTCAAGCTTGGGCTAACTTCTGAGTTCAGTAGCTCAACAAAAGAGAGTAGGCTTACACTTCTGCTAGTGGTAACAGCCAGGGTGCTGATTTCTTGATTCCATCAATACTTGCTAGAGATTGAACAATTGCAATAGGGATCATAAAGAAGAAAGTGAGAAAGAAGAATGCAACAGCTATGATGAGCCTCCTGACTGTGAGGGAAACGTATGGAATTGCCAAGTTTGCCCAATACACATCTCTAGGCTCTGGAGCCCACTCAGTGAGCCACATTGTTGGGTTTCTAGTTTGTTGAGTTTGTGCACAAACAGCAGCACCCCATCTAGTTTTGAAAGAAACAAATGAAGCTGGCATTATAGATTTGGGATCATTTGTAACTTTGTCCCTCTCTATTGCTATCTGCAACAAGTAATCTATTTCAATCACTCTCATCATTATCAGAAAAACAAGTTATATACATGATGTTAGTTGGTTTGATAACAGAGTGTCATATTTTCTTGAATTATGACTAATGCCTTTTTTTCTGAATATGGTGTCTTATTTAATTGATGAAGTGCTTCCATTTCTTGTAAATAGTCTACGATAATGATGTATAGAATCCTAAAAGAAATTGTTATTGAGAAATTCTTTTAGGATTCATCAGTTTCTGTTCCAAAGTAAACAACACAAACAATCACAAAGAAGGATAATCCCTGCTGATGTAAGAAATACGACAAAAGTGCTCATAGCTATGTCAAGATTCCAAACTTTATTATAATATGAACTCTCCAAAATTGATGTTTGATTTTCATGTACTGATAGTTTTCACGCTCTTTCATATGTTAATGTCATGGACAGAGTATGTAGCCAAAAAAAAAAAATGTCATGGACAGAGTAATAAAATTTCTAAACATGTAAATAGAGAGATAAGGCGCTCACTTTTTTTAAGAGTTCATCAATTTGAGTAGTGTGATAATCAATGGCATCCACTTTATTTCCACAAAGACCAAGAAAACCAGTCTGGTAAGAACATATGAGAGAGAGAGAGAATTCTTAATTAGCAGTTAGTAGTAGCCTAAATGTGGTTATAAATAACACAAGTTTGAAGGCTTTTAGGTCAAATGGAAATACCTTCATGGTGGGTCTTTTAGAAGTTCTTTCAAGTTTATTTTGATAATAGACGAGCCAATTCCGCAACTTCTTCTTCTTCTTCACCAACTTTGCAAGTTTGTTTGCATCATAAACAACCTGCGCCAATGTTTCAATGACAATGCTAACCAATCTACTTTTTTCCCTCAAAGTAATCAGGCTTTTTCCCACATAATTATAAAATTCCCTCAAAAATTATTTGTACCAATTGATACTTGATATTCAAATTTTGTTCCAAGTTCGTTCTTCTAAAGGTATGACAATCATACCATCAAAATGAATGCATAGTAAAGAAGAAACCAACCTGGTGAGTAAGATAATGATCTGGATGATTGACCAGAAAGAAGTGTTCCACAAGCTCACTTACAGATTCATCAGGATCTGGTGGTATATTTCTAACAAGCACCTGGGAACAATACTTATTTTGTGAGAAAAAATCACATGATGAAATATATAATATAACTACCTCAGTTCTAGCTCATGCAAGTTCAATTTAGAAGCCTGAGCTTGTCAGGTATGAACATGAAGAGAGATTAGACAGCTCTTTTGAGCTATGTTTGGATGCATGAGGACAATAGAAGAGATTATGTGATTTAAGTTGAACTTACTGTAAATTGATCGGGGCGACGCTTTTCTGCAGCGACAAATTGCAACCTCATTGAGGCAACTTTCTCATACTCCTTACTCAACACATAGCATGTCCAAAAGGTAAAGCCATAAGCCATCACTATATGTCCCCAAAACCTGAGATATAGAACAAAATCTTAATAAATAAATTCACTAGCAATTTGACAAAAAGTTATACGTGTAATATTGCATATTTCCGTTCACTATAAGGGTAAATTAACAAAGTGAGGTGATACAAGTAGAATAAAATAACTAATTGTTGGAATGAAGAAGAAAGTTATGTTGTGTTAGACTCAAGTAAGGGATTCTGTTAAGAAAATTGTAATAATGATGAGGACACTACTAAATGAAAAGGAAATTTCTTATACTTAAATACTAAACCTAAGTTCTAACATTGTCAAACCATATTAGGATAAGATGACTCAAGAATTCATTAAATAACATCAAAAAGCAAAATTGCAATAGCAAGAAATGTGGTTTCTTGGACCTTTGAGATTTGTCTTCAACATTCGAAATCGAGAGCCTATCGATATTGCTGGAAGTTACATTGGTTATGTTGGCTGATTCTAGGCCACTACCTGTCCAATTCACAGGCAACAGAACAGCCCATGCTAGAAAAGCTATAGGAACAAATATTTTAAGCCTGCACAATAACAATAATATCAGCTAAATAGTACAAATATGTTTTCCTAACATAGAATTCAATAAAAGCATCCATATTTCAGAACAAAATTGTAGCATGTGCAATATGTGTATGACAACCAATCTGGGACTTCACTTATGTCCCTTAGAACCAAACCAACGCTATAAGCTATTGACCCTAGCCTAATTCATCTGAGGCACTTTCAGTTACCATAGATGCCTCCCAAACCTGCCACAAAGACCACGAATGATTAGCTCAAACACTCAAGTGGGATGAGGAACTCCTTTCTGAAAAACTAGCTCGTGAAATGAGACTTAGACAACTCAAATTACCATGATCCTTATTAATTGACTGTCTTTAGAAAGCCGATGTCCTGACAACTATAATCTGCAACACTTTGCTCTACCAACTCTGACCCATGAGAGGTTCAAAAACCCTTCATGTTTCTTCTACGTTCTCAACACTATTCTGCTTTAGATTTTACTCACTTCAACAGCGAAACATAGTCCTTTGAAGTGACTTAGGCCTCTTCACTTTTTTGAGGGCTTCATTGGAGACTTAGAACCAAGCTAATATTCACCCATATTTGACGCTGAAGTACTATATATATTTATATATATGTATATATACATATATTGCAATGCTGCTTACCCGATCAAATAAATACGCAAGTAAACGGCAGAGTCCAATCCAGCATGATCAATGAGTTCAGGTTCAGGCATTTTAAGAGCAGCAGGCATCCAATTGAGAAACTTAATATAGGATCTCCAGTCTAAATTGACGAACTTGCGCACAAATGCTCCTCCATGTACAGGATCTGCTCTTAAACCCTTGAGATACCATTTTGGGAAGTATACTCTGTCATTGAAAGGTTGAAGTCTCAGAACAGCAAATAACACAAAGAATAAAAATGCACTCAGAATATTTATTCCAGCTGCAAGCCCAATATCTCCAAGTGTCGCCATTTTTCTCTTCTACCAAAACAAGTCACCTTCTCTTCCTGCAAATCAACATCTTAGCTTAAAAAGAAAAGAAAATGGAAACATAACAATTCTAAACGAAACAAAGTCTATTCATAATCAAGACTAAGTTTTCATGATTCTCCAATACCTATGCTTTCACTCATGTTGTGCTGAGAACTTAATGAAAAGTTTCAATTTTTAAGAGAAAGAATCATAATTGATCAGCAGACAACGCAAAAGATCATGTGAAAGAAGCAAAAGGAAAAGAAAAAGTGGATGAAAAGGTAAGGAATAAAACAAAGGATCGTACTTTGTGCTTGTCGCTGACAAGTCGGCAGGGGAAATAATCCCAGATTAGATAAAAGATGATAAGTTCAATTAATGAAATTAAGGGGTGTGTATCTAGTTCAAGTGAATATATCTCTTCAAAACCGGAAGAAGCAAGACAATTCGACTTCTACCTTGTCAGGTGACACCAACGTAGGACACACGGCACACAACGATATGGGAAACAAACAAACAAACAAAATAACAAAAACCAGATAAACTCACAGATATTCGATCGTTTGGAATGGAAGATAAGAGAATGGCAATGTTGGTTGTTGCAGCTGGTGAACTGTATTATTACTATCTTCTCCGTTTTGCTTATAAGCCTGCATCTGATTCTGTCAAACAAAAATGTAATTAATAAAAAATAATTAGTTATATAAAGTTATGGACATATCTTAAATTTTATCAAAATTATACAATAGTGTCTCTATTTTGATACAATTATCAATTTAAAATTATGCATGCATGCGTATTAAGAAAGTTAACAGATAATTTTAAAAGAAATAAAATTTAAGTATATTTTATTATTATATTTTTATTAATTATGTAATATTTTTTAATTTTTTTATTATTATTAAAGGATAAATTTATCCAAATATAATTAATACTCGGTTGAGAATTACTCCCTTCGATCCAAAATATAAAGGATTTCTAACTATTTCACGTTTATTAAGAAAAATTGGTTACACTCTTACACTTCTAAAAAAAACTCAACATTCCATTTTTACCCTTATTAATTACAAATAATTAAATTTATTTTCACTATTTTTTATTATAAATTACGAGACTAGTCATAAGTAAATAGGGACGAAAAAGATAAACTACTACTAAATATTATATAATATCTCATATTATAAATTAAAAAAAAATTTTAAAACACTCTTTATATTTTGAACGGAAGGAGTATAAAATAATAATTATTTAAAAAAATCCCTATATTATTTCGAGGATTTTATACAATTCAGTCTTGAACGTAGATATTCTTGTCGTGGGACTCCTCGTGGTTATAAAAGGTGGCATACATTTATGCGTCGGCAAGGTGCCAGGTGGGTATCAACTTCCCCCTCTTCGTCGGCTTGTGTATTTGGGAGGGACAAGTACGATTTGTGTCGTGGGAAGGAAGTGAGGCGTACGCGCGCAGTCATAGAGCGTGGGAGCCACGGGCAAATTAGGTGTGGGTAAGGTGTCCACGTCAGGAGGTTGAACTGGCGACAGCAAAAGCAACGGGTGCAATGGGGAATCCGCGTGCGAGGAGCGTAGAGAGCGTAGGATTGGGACACGTGGACAACCACAGTCACGTGAAATAACAGGCTAGCCCTGCGACGGCTTTTGGTGTTCTTGTTCTGTACGCACCAGCAAGATTCAGTGTGTGTTTGGTTTAGAGTTTACATAGAATTAGTTTTAATTATCATTGAATTTAGCGTAATATTATTTATATCCAAATACTTTTATCTTAAAATTTATTTTATATTTAATAATTTCAATTAAAAGTGCTTTTGAAAGTAAAATAAAAGTTCCTTCTATTGTTGGAAGTCAAACACAAACAAGCATAAAATGTTTTTGTTTAGTTTTAAGATAGTCTATAACTACTTTTGTTGGCCCAAAAAGTTTGAGTGATTTAATACTTATTTTTTTAAAAATAAAATTTTCATTTTGAGTCATGTATATAAAAAATGATTATTAAAATAGTCTTACATCATATGTTTAGATTTACTTCAATTTAAATTAGTTGAAACTTAATATAATATTTGAAAACCAGTTAATATTATTAAAAAAAAAACCTTTGATTCTAAGAAACTAGTATATAATCCATTTTGGGGTAAACTCTGGCTTAATCCAATTTGATATGATGTTTAGTAGTTTAAAGCATAATTAATTAGTTATTAGTGTGCAAATGAACGCTTATTATAATTATATAATTATACTATTTAGATTTTCTTATTGCCTACAAATGATTGTAAATAGATAATGAGTTAAAATAGTGAATCTCATGTATAGTTTTATTTTATCACAATCTCTTTTGAACTATTCAATTATATATTCTACTTAGTTATCTACCAATTTGTTTCCATGTGGTTTTGAAATTTCAATGCGAATAGAACAGCTTGCATGAAGGTTGGAATAATCGTCAAAAGAAAGGCAATGACAGTAAAAATATATATTGCATTCAATTTTGGACAAAGAATTGAATTTTCAATAATGTTTTTGAGGGGACGTGTCATAAGCAAAGGAGTTATTCTCAATCCATGATGGTTCCGTCTGGTTGCGATTTTGACCTGTTCTCTCATGAGTTCATTGTTTTCATTTGACATCAACAACAAAAAAAGTTGATTTTGATTTTGCATTAAAAAAAACAGACATAATGAAAGATATATGTCACAGGTTGGATAAGTGGAAGGCAGTCACACAAAAATAGTAGAAATTATTTATCACATTTTATATAAATAATCTATGTTATGTTTGTGGTTTTCTGCTAACGAACTTTCTGAAAAAATATTCAAAAATTTGCTGTCAAATTCTTTTATTGTAAACAATATGTTAAGAAAATTGTAATCTTCAAATTAGGTGCTAAACTGCCCGTAAAAATTTAGCACATCTTTTACACAATAAAATGCTGCAGCTTGGATTTTTTTTTTTTTGTGCTAACCAGTATTTAAAAGTTATATTGAGCTTTTACTTATTCAAATCGAATAGAATCGAATCACATGGGCGTAAAACTCTCATAATGAAAATTTTCTCTATATACAAAACTCGAACTTAAGATCATACCTAAGGAAAGCAAACGTCTAATTACTTGAACTAATTGTGACTAGTTGTCCTTATTATTTATGGTTATGTTGTTTTCTTTGAATAGTATCCTAATAGAAGAGGTTGTCACAAAAGTTTCACAGATACCGGGAAGCTTATGCCTCTTCTCTGCTGGGAAAGTTAATGTTATATAAACTATGTGCTTTGTGTCAAGACAGAATAGAGTCAAAGTTCACAAACTCACCAATAAAAGAGTCAAAGTTCATAATCATACTGATGGTAAATACAATATGCTGCAAAGAAGCTCTTAGAAGTTGGAAGATCTCTGCATGATCCTATAATAAATAGAAGGTGGAAAATGAAAGGGATAAAAGAAAGCTAGTATATTTAACTGAAGAAGAAATATTTAAATATATAACCCAACACTTATTTATTTACAAGTTCATGATGATAGAATCATGCTACCATTTTGAAAAATTTGGACCCCATCATCATCAAAGGATTTTCTACTTAAGTTCATTGTTAACACGACTCACACATAATGGCTGAACCATATTGAGATGAGGGAAGACAGTTGTCTCCTCCTACTTTCACAACTTTATTTGTATATAATATATCTAATTTTGATATTATACCCTGAAAATTTGAACCCATTAGACCAACCCCACTAACTGTAGGTTTTTGAGTCAGTCATTGCTCACTCATCAGAAGCTACCTTCCAGACATGACATGCATCATAGCTTGGTTTTCATAGAAGGAGCCAACATCCCAGTCCTCCGTTGAAGAAGAAAGTGTCATTAGTGCAACTACTATTGATCTCGTGCTTGGCCTAAGTTGAGGATTCTCATGTGTGCAAGCTTTAGCTAGTTGAGCCATCTGCAAATGAATTTTTCAATAAAATCCTATTAGTTTTGATGCTTTAGTTTCTCTTTGCAGTTAACCCTAATGCTGTGTGTCGTATATGGAAAATGAATTTGAGGAAAGAGAAAAGGTGAGGGAAAGGATAAAGTTGTGTTTGGTAAATGTCAAAGTGACTTTGTTGAAAAAAGAACCTTTTATGTTTATGGGAGAAAGCTTTCACATTCCTATTTCCTTTCCCATTTCCTTTTGTATCAAACGGGCCCTAAGAACTTTTTATGAGCAATGTAGAATAATTAATGAGCCTTAATGAGAGAAAGAATCAGTATCACCTTATATACTGATTCCAAAGGGTAGTTATCACCCAGCCTAGGATCAACAAGTTTACGAAGATCTTCTTTCTCATTTGGCTGCGTTAGAACATCTTCAAACTGCAATATTTCACCAACCAAGTGATAAATAATTAGAAAAAAGAAAACTAAGTGACGATTTAAGAGTAAAAGTGAGTTAATAAGAGGACAGGGAAAACAACCAAGGCAACTAGTCCTGTTGATTCATTCACAAGCTCGTTTGTCTTCACAATAGCTTCCTTGGCAGATATGAGTTCATACATCACTACTCCAAAGGCATATACATCTATTTTGGGCGAAACGTCACCGTATTGTGCATATCTGCTCACAAATTCCACAGTTAGTCACAGTATATGCATTTATTCGTTGTAGATTAAATTTACCTAAACAATCTTTCCAGTTAATACCAGCAATCTCTTACACAGGAAACCAAAAAGAAACAATGGTGGCCTACAAACAACCCCAAGCTACGGAATTTGGATTCTCTCTTGATTCTTCTCTCCAGCTTCCTCCAAATCCAAAGCAAGGTACATGTACCTTAAGCCCCTCTAGATTCAAAGTGGATCTGGAGGGAATTGGAGAGAAAATTAAGAGAGAAATAGGAGTTACAAGTTGTGCATGTCAAGAAAATGATTTGAATTTTTTCAATTTCCTTTGACAATGTCAATTTTGAAAGAGATATTTACACCTATTTGAATAGTAATTCTCACTAAAATAATAGATCTCTTAATCTGAAAAGAATAGGAAAAAATCTTACTCTGGAGGCATATAGCCAAATGTACCCACAAGTCGTGTATGGAGTGAAGAACTTCCATATTCAGTAAGTTTTGTCAAACCAAAATCTGCAACCTGCAAAAAAACTTAGGCTGAGCATTTAAACTTCTATGAAATAAAAACTATAAAGAACCTATACTTCAAAATTGAAGACAATACTTGTAACAGACATGATGCATATTTCACAGTGCACTTAAGAAAAACTTGATGTCTCTGTATCACAGTGTGCGATGTCCTATATTAATGTTTCTTGGATCAAAAGGAACAGCATTTGCAAACCTTTCCACGAAAGTTCTTATCAATCAAAATGTTTGCTGATTTAATGTCCCGATGAATGTAGACAGGAACAGTATGTTCATGGATGTATTCAAGTCCTCTTGCTGCGTCTAGGGCAATTTGAACTCTAGCTGACCATGATAATGGTTCTCTTCCTGCAATTGACAGACATTATGAGAGTCTTGAGATCAAAACAATAACAAATCTTCAAGAGCATGCATGCCAGATCTTTTTACCTGACCCACGTAAATGTTGACCTAAATTTCCATTCTCAATGTATTCGTAAACCAAAAACAAAGAGCCCTCAACACAATATCCTATTAAGCGCACCTGCACACAAAAAAATAAAAAAGCATATATATGCAAGGTCTCATAATTGTAATAAATACTAAAGATCTTGGCAAGTCAAGTAACTTGCTTGCTAATTGCTAGTTGCTAGTTGCTAGTTGCTAGTTGCAAGGCTCGTCATTGAGAATGCATGTAATAAGATGTACAAATTGGCTTAGTTCTCATCATTCATGATATTGGTATTCTAATAAAACCAATACAAGAACTTTGTCAGTTGAGTTGAAGATGTCATTGACATAATATCAAGGGCTGATATCAAAGTACGTAGTCTAAGATATTCATATATAGTACTCTCTCTAATTTTAAATATAAAGTATTTACAACTACCTCACATGTATTAAAAAAAATTTGTTACATCCTTAAATTTGTCCAAAAAAAAGCGAAAAATTTCATTTTTACCTTTATTAATTAAAAGAATATTATTAGCAATCACCGTTATGACTTGCAAGGAAGAGAGAAAAAATGAGTCCAGCCAATCAAAATAATGAATGAGACTTTACTAGATAATTTATGAGACTGATCATTATTAAATGTAAAGAATAAAGTAAGAAAATTATCTCATAATATTACATAACACCTTATATCATGGGGGAAAAACTTCTAAAAAATACTTTATATTTAGAATTAGATGAAGTATCTCTAATGTAATTAAATTTTAGTTATTGGGTAGAAGTTAATAGGCATAATTAAAACAAGTGGTCAGGTGTTCTTTTTATAATTAATTGTTTGTAGTTGGTAGTAACTTCATTTATTATAAATTCACTATAAATAGGCATGTACTCATTTCAAGACGAGAGATCAATGTATTCATCTAGTTTCAAGCACTGAAATCTCACTAAAAATAGAAAGCTTGGATGGCCAATGTTTAAGTCAATGGTAGGTCATAATTCTGGCTTTTAGCATACCAAATGAAACAAAGTGATACGGTATTGTCAGGAGTTATCACTAGTGACTCTGTTCTTTTCTAGATATAGCACTTGAGTTGTGGTTCAGGATTCATTCATCATGTCCAAAACAATATTTTCTGGCAAATTGGGCATCAGAGAAAATGTCATACCAAGTTCAAGTGGTGGACGTGTGTCAGAACCTTCAGTTCAGCAAGGAATTCTTTTGAAGCTTGCATATCCATCTTCTTAATTGCAGCTTTCTGCATAATATTAAGAAAAAATTCAACTGAGGTTCTTTAACATTAACATTAACAAGAAATAAAATTAGGAGACATGGAAAGAAACAATTAGTGATTGTATTTTATATCTTTCACTTCAAAGTGATCACTCATTCATGGATGATACATGGTATTTTTGGATTGTCATCATTTAAGGGCTTGACAAACCTCATCCCGAAGCTCGGCATAGTAAACGGATCCAAAGCCACCTTGACCTATCTTATTAGACATAGAAAAGCCATTGGTAGCTTTGGCAAGCTCCTCATATGAGAACTCTACTGACTTGTCTACTGTTATTCCTGTCAACCTTGGAGAAGCCACATCAACCGATTCTGAAGCCTTCTCTAAGCTACTTCCAGAACCTAAATCCATAAAACAGTTCAACTTTGACTTATATTAAGTCCCAGTATAAGAACGAAACAAAACAAACATTGAACTCATTGCTGTTTGATGCTGAAGAACCAACAAATCAACCCCAGAAACTTGAGCTATAATGAATGACCTTTGTCAGAATCCCAAACACACAGTATTCAGTAACAAAACCTTTACCTTGTCCAATCTGAAGATACTGCTCTTCAGATGCTCCAGGAAGAAGGGATGCCTCTGCCACTTTCTTTCTTCTGTATAGACCAACATACAGAACAAGTCCCAATAGTAAGGCCCCAGAAACTGCTCCAACAGATATTCCAGCAACGGCTACCCCAGATATTCCTATTTCAAACAGCATAACAGAGTTAGCAGCTGATTCTTTTCAGAAAACTTCCCACCATTGTTTTTCGATGTTAAACTTCGCACGTGGAAGTGAAAAATCCGCAAGGTTGCAGTGAAACGGTGCGCTTAATGTCCACTCACCTGATCTGCAAGAGGATGGAAAATATGTTAGCAGCTATAGATGTGGAAGTTAAAGGTTTCTTTCTTTCTTTTTTTCTTTTAACGATGAGATAAAAATTTCAACTTACCTCAACTTTAGAGGTAAGAAGTTTCCCTTATCATCTGCAAATCAGGACATGAAACATCAATTATAAAAGCAGTAGAACTTCCTAAATAGAAATTCTTATATAAACTAGGAGCAAGAGAAATTTTACTCTAAATGAAAATTTAAAGATTGATTTTCACACTTTTGGCGCCTAAATGACAATTAAATAAATAACAATATTAAATCAATTTTAAGCTTCAAAATGTTACAGGAGTCTAGCATAAACTATAAACTTCTCTCGTTCCTATTTTATTGGATGTTCTGATGGGATAGAATAAACTATAGACCCATCCCAATAGCAATCAAAGTTGAAACTTGCCTATTTTATAAGCCTCAACATCAGCTCTCAGGCCCAGCCCATAGGAGACAACTTAGAATGCTCAGTATGGGTCAATGGCCCAAAATCTGTTTTTGTTCTCCAAAACGCATAGCCTAATCCTATCCATTTTGGCTTTCACAACCGCTTCCTAGTGTTGACTTTGTGGAAAAAAAGTATTTATTTTTTTGCCAACAAACTGGAGGTTAGATATAATTAGCTGAACAATTGATTTTTTTTTTTTTAAAGAAGTCTGATACAGAATCAAACTAAGTATTACAATGTTCTAATACCGGACTTAATCTGGGTTTTATGCACCTCATATCTGACCTTACTCCTAATCGGTAGACATTATTTTGAATTAAATAATTCAAGTTTTATTATAAAAAAATCAAGTTTTTTATTTGCAGTTAGCAATGAGCAAGTTCTCATTTTCATACATCCATTAAATAATCCTAAGAAAGTGACAAATATAGAACAACACTGACGCGTATTATTTTGTATTGTTGCTAAACAATTGTCTTCCATAAAAAATATTAAATTTCGCATTCTCCATTGTGTCATTTCTTTTTTTTTTTTTATGAAATGTATTGTGTCATTTCTATCTGAGGGAATATGCTATACCAAAACACTAAGGTTTCTTCTCTAGAAAATATATATATATATATATATATAATTCTTTGCACTTACAAAACTTAATGAGGTTTGATCAAAACAATGAAAAAGGTTGTTAACTTGGTAGAAGCAAAGTGTTCATTAAAAAAAAGAAATATCGTTATTCAAAGGATGACGCTATGGAAAAAGTGTATGAAGGCGCCTTTTTGTCTATATTCATAATATTTTATCTTCATTAAAAAAAGCAAATATATACTATCTTATAACTTATAAATTAATCATTAGCTCTTAACAAAATAAATTTGACAATTGAATTTAAACCTACATTTTTTGTACAATTCAATTCAACCATCACCGACTAGTTCATGTGAAAAAAATATGGAAAGGAGTGCCAAATCCTCCTATAATATATACACACACATATATATATCCTCTCAGTTGGCAACGAAAAAGAATTCTCTCTCAAAAATTAACTACTGTTAGACAAAAAAGTAGTAAGATTCAAACTGGTACTAAATGATTTAAACGAGTCTTTTTTTTTTTTGGTATAAAAACAAGTATCATATTTACTCTACCACTATCCCAACTAATTAGTTTTTTTTGAAAAAAAAAAAGAAGTATGAATTATTACAAGGCTGAAATTATGAAGATTTATTTTTCCAAACCATTGACTCATTGTGATTTGACCAAAAAAATTGACTTATTGAGATAAATCATCTCATGTTGTGCAACAGAATTATTTTTTAACATAATCTTGTCTTTGTTTTTTTAGCTCATACCATAAATAATTGCCAATTTGCCATAGCCAAAACATGAGAAAGAACATCAACCTACAATAAAAGGACAAATTTATTTGAACTTGAGGAGACTATGAGAACTTTTAATGAAATATTCAAGTATTCATTATCAATCAATTCTCTTGATAAAAGTATGAAATATAGAAAAAATATATTTTTAAAAAATAATAGCGGAATATTGAATGGTAAACTTTATTGTTAAAATAGTCTAAAAATATATATGAAATTAATTATCAAAATATATAATTTGAATACATAATTTAAAAATACAGTAAATTTCAATTAAATTTTTATATTTTTATTTTAATCTAAATTACCAAAATATTTTCTGATCATTCATGAATTTTATAATTAATTAAAACGATTATTGTAATAAAAAAAATAAAGTAATTAGTCATTAACAGTTACCACTACTAACCTTTCGCCGGCACAAACACCAGCCCGCGCCCAGCGTTAAAATCGGAGGCGGGATTATACCTCTTTATGAGCTCCGCCGGCACGCCGCCCGCCGCCGAAAGCTCCGACAAGTTGTCTTCGGGCCGGAGCGGGTACGTCAAAAACAATCCATAATCCCTCGACACGTGAATATCGCCGCACGAGCAATTGACCGTGACGTTAATCTCAACACCATTCGGAATATGTATAGGGTCATACTGGTTCACCCTCTCCAACCAATCCTCGGTCGTAAGGTTAGAAAAAAATTGCAGAGCAATTTTCTTGTACGTATCGCCGGATTGGGTTGTGTAAGAGAAAGTGTGACCTAAGAAGACGCCGTTCAAGCAATCACACGTGAACGGCACGTTGATTCGGGTTGTGCTCCGAACGAAATCCGGATTTGGAACTGTTGGATTGTATTTTAGAATCTCCGGAATTTCCTTGCCGAAGATTTCGCTAATGTATGTGAGATTGGCGCCTTCCCAAACGTAATACGAAGCTAAAGCAAGGTTGCAACCAGAGATACAGTTAGCTTCGGCTCTGAGAATCAGAATCAAAATCAGGAACAAAACACAAACCAAGAATTTTTTGTTTGCTTTTGTGGTCATTTTGAGCAGAAATGGAATGATGATGAGAAAGTTCGGGAGAATATGAGCTTATGGCTTATTTGCAGAAGGAGAAGATTCAGAGGAGAGGCCTCAGTAAGAGTTTGAATCATTCTTCCATTGTTTCATTTTCTTGTTTAATATTTTGTGGCTTTTTGTTTCCTCTTGAATCATTGTAATGCTTAATTATTTTATTACCAGGGAAGTTGAATGATACAGCTTCCTAGCATGAAAACAAATTGTAGAGTGACTCCAAATGGAAAACCTCAAATTTTAAAGGTTTAAAAAGAACACAGTGCGAACTACATAATAAAAGAATAATGTCACTATCTTACATCCTTTGAAAATCTTTAATTTATGATGCAAAGGCCGCCAGATTTTATATTTGAGGAATAATTCTTAATATATCAGCAGAAAATATTATAGTAATGTGTGCTTAGCTTTGAACTATTTCCTTGAAGCCTTCAAGATGTCCTCAAGCCAGTATTTAATTAATTTTCTGACCGCTTTTTTATAGTAATTTATGGAAAGAAAGATGAAGAAGAAATGAAGAGTGGCACAGTTGAACTAACCCGATTTCTGGGCAGTATTTAATGAGAAAGAAAGATGAAGAAGAAATTATGGGCACAGTGGAATTAGTTTGAAGGTTACTCCATAAAAATGCAGATAAGAAAGGTGTTAGTACAGATCATAAAATATCTCCAATGCCAAGAAGGCATGGTGGGTTCCACCATGAATGTGAAACTTTCATTGAAAAGTTCCATCCTTTCCACGTTGGCTCAAAGATATTTTCTGCCATGGATTGAATCCTGGAGATATTTTTAGTTTTGGAGATACCATAGCCCACCACTATATTGGATCTCAGCTTCGTCTTCTCATTGATCAAATCCATTTCTTTAACTCTTACTGTGTATCTCTGTGAGCAATGGAAGCTTCTGCTACTCTTTCTCTTCCACAAGTTCCCTGTGTTTATCCTGCAAAACCCTGCCACCATAACGTTTATCCTTTTTCACCATTGAAGCGAAGGATCTCTCAACCCACCCACATACACTGCCAAAAGATGTACGTACCTGGTGGGTCACTACTCTGTTGTTTCTCTTCTTTCGTCTTCTTTTTTCCCTGTATTTTGCTTTGTGTTCTCTCTTGCTCTCTGTGTGCTTTGCAGTGTAAAATTCTAATACGCTATGGTGAGAAGCAGGATTTGGAGAAGCATCACCAGAAGCAAAGGCTGCCAATAACCTCCATCATTTCTTCACCTACATTGCAGTTAAGATTATATCTGCACAACTTCAGGTTCCAACTCTGTTGCTCTTACTGCACTCATAGGCTTTTTGACTCTGTTCTCGTTGGGTGCATCTGTACATATTTGTCACGAGCTGTGTTAATTCTTGACGATGGCCGACAACTTTATGAATTTGACCATTGATCCAATCCCTTGCTGATTTCTTGAATACCAATTTTTTTTTTATTTTTAAAGGCTACAATGGAACAGCTATACTTTCACGTGTTATTAAATTTACAAAGGGATTCAATTTTCTTTAGCACTTTATACAAGTAAGTTTGCTTTTGTGAAAATGAATCAAGTTTTCTATTAAGTATTTTTACATCCAATTCGATAAAGTTTGCATTAGAGTTGATTCATTTGTTGTTGAATGAACGAGCTTAATCAATGTTTTTAAGTTTGTTTAATTAAATTAGTCAAACTAAAAAATTTGATGTTGGGCTCATAAAAAATGTGAAGAGCATGACTAATAATAAAATATTACATTATATAATACATATTATTGTAGTCATGTTCAATTTTCGTTTTTTTTTTTAAACTATGGATATACACAAGTTTATGCTTCACTAAAATATTGTACTATATATATATATATATTTACAATATTTTTAATACACATAAACATGCATAGGATAAAAGTTCATCATTCATTTATTTAATTTATATTACATAATATTTATAGCCTTTTTTGTCTTGGCTCATCGATCAAATGAGTTAAGTTTATCCCAATCTTTTTACCTGTTTAAAGCTTGTTTTTTGTTCCATTTAAAATGAACAATTTTGATCATGCTACAATTTGAGTCGGTATTCATTTACAGCTGTATTAGAATGGTTACTTTTTTATCAGAATAAGAATTGTTACTTTGTACTTGTGAATTACATTATATATGTATATATATATATAATATTATGAGATACAGACACTTAAAAATGGAGACTATGTAGTTGCATCTACTATATCTCAGATTTATATGACACACAATGCCACATTTTAAATTTGGGACTCTAAATCAATCGTGTCATGCCATGGTATATAGTAACGTTAGACCTAAAAGGGGAGAAAGAACTAGGGAGATAAAGAGAGAGAAGATATATATAGAGAGAGAGAGAAGAAAGACAGGAAAACAAAAGCACTGATATTTTATTAAATCACAGTAACAACTTGAAAACTCTAAAGCCAAAGGTGTGTGAAAAACTATAGAACATAAAAACGCATGCTCATTGCTATTAAAGAAATGGCACTAAAGAGTATTTAATCGAAACCCAATTAGAGTTTACTCTTTAATTTATCAATAGCTAACCATATCATTGTTGATTATAGCACTCTTAAGTCTTAATTAAGTTAATTTCCTTATTCCATTCTTCCAGCAGAACCTATATCCGTGCCATGTATTGTTTTCATGCTACGTCTATATTTCATACGTTATATCATTTATCATTGTAAAACTTGAACTGGATTAACCCGCATGACTGGATTGGCGCTATGACTGGTAACTAATGTCAATTCGGTTCAAGTGAAGGGGAGGACCAACCCTTTTAAAAACCGGTGTAAACCAATTAAAAATTATGAAATCAGGCTTAAACCAGTAAAAATAGTTGTGAACTAGTCAAGAACTAATTTAAACCAATGCAATTTTTTTTTTAAGTTTTTAGTTTTTAAGGTAAAATAGTATCATTTTTAATATAAAATATTTTTATTTTTGTATTATACAAGTATTATTATAATATATAATTATTGAAAATTATATTATCAAAGAATATAATAATGGATTATTAGTTGACTATTTTAAACTCAAAATGCAATTATGGATTAATACAATAATAACAATGGTCCTATATGGATTAAACAACGTCAATGGACTATATCAAATACCATCTCTTTAAATAAATATTTTATCAAGAAGTCTCTCCTTATAACCTCCTTTAGTGTTCTTCTTGGTCTTTCTCTACACCTTTTAACGGGACTCCAAGTCATTTAATCAATTCTTCTCATTGGCTCCTCTTATTCTCTTCATTACACATGCTCAAACCACCTTAAACAATTTTCTATCATTTTCTCCTCGATAGGTACTACTCTGACTTTTCTATGTATACAATTATTTCATATTTTATCTATTCTTATATAATTACACATCCATTTTAACATTTTTATTTCTGTTACTTTCATTTTATACTTTTATTGCCCTCTCAAAGTCTAATATTCACTACTATATAATATTGCTGAAACTTATTTTAATTTAAATACTAAATTATAAAAATTTTTAATAATTTATATGTGGTGAATGATAGACTTATAATTCAATATTATTTAACTTGAGACTTTAATTAAGTCATGAAATTTGTTTAAATTTGTGTTATTTGTTTATCATATATTATTTTAATTATTACCTGTCCAACCCTAATTAGATCAAGATTGAACCATTGAATTTTAAATCAGTATTTCATCCGGTTAAATATCTAATCCGGTTATGAAAACATTGATATCATTAAAAGAAGTAAAAGAATACTATCAGGTTCCTGTTATGTAATTTTCTAATTTTGTGGACTTAAAACATATTAGAATTTGTAAATTGGATTATACATGGTATGCCGGAGCTTTGTATCTCCCTTGCAAATAATTGTCATAATTTATATAAGATGGATTCTCAACTCATCTCAAATATGAATAAAATATATTTATACTTAATACGAATCATTCAAATTAGTTCTTAATGGCTCAAATATTACTTTATTTTGTTTATAATTTTGATATTTTTATTTTGTAAGAAGCAAAATAAAGAATGAAAACAATTTTCTTAATTGTCAATTTTAAAAAATAATTGAAACTAAAAGTGAAAACCAAAAAGAAATAAACAAAACCTGGCAATCCAGATTTCATCATATAATTAAACATGATGTGCTCATCCCTGGAATGAACAGAGAATCATATCATTGGTTTGTGTTAGATGTTATCCATTATAGCTTTTTGATAAAATAGAGTTTTGAATTACATGATACTCTTCTGGTAAAAAAAAAAAAGAATTACATGATACTCTGAACAGCTCGAATTATTTTCATGTATTGTATTTTGTGAACAATATCATCTGTCTAAGCTTATTTCCCAGAGCAGAGCTATAATCCTGAAGCATACGAAGAATTAATGGAATTCCTGAGTAGACACTCATTGAATGATGGTGACAAGTTCTGTGCTAGCATGATGAGAGAATCAGCTAGACACAAGAGTTTAGGTAATTCAAAAAAGTTGACTCTAAAATCTGTTGTTGTCTAGTACTTGAATTAATACTGCCTTCTTGATTGAAATCCATGGAATATTAATGCTGCACGACCATGGCTCGGACCTGACTAGCTCTACGCATACTGGAGGTGTGTGGATTACTTCATCATTATGGGGTTTTCTATAGTCTCATTTGCTTAGCTCTGATTAGGACTTTGATGTATATAATTTTAGGTGAGATCAGCATACTGCAAACAAGACTTTGAGTGGGACAACCTAAAGCGCGTCGCTGTTAAGGTACGTAATCCTGCAATATTAACTTGTTATTTAGAAAGTTCATCTTGCTGAAAGAAAATTTCTTACTGGTAAAACAAGCCGACAGTAAGATGAAGAGATACCCTTACTTTCTCATCTACGATGGGATTAGTGTGTGTCTTTTTCAGACTGGGTTGAGAAGTTCTTAACTACGGGTTTTTTATGCTTTTCAAATTCAAATTTAATTTAAACTGTCAGAATTTTATTTTTTTTTTTTAATTTTGATATTTAGTTTTATTTTAAATGACAAAGAATGTAAAATAAACTTAAATTTTTTTTTAAATTTTTAATTGTTAACTTTAAAAGAATGATGACTTAGATAAAAAAAATAATAAGATTTAAGTTCTCCAAATCAAATTTAAAGGAAAGATTTTTTAAGGATTGCACTGGAAATTTTTTAGGGCAGATCTTAATGCACCAAAAGTTGAGAGTAAACCAAAAACAAATGAACCAATAAGCACGTCAAAAGAATTTACATGAGAAAATTTCCATAAATATGTCTTCGGGGAATTTATTTAATTGCCAGTTATGAATGCGTGGTATTGTTTGACGTCCTTGTGTCTTGCAGATGGTGAATGAATCAAACACGAGGCTTATGAGGGAGTATGTCACAGAAACCAGTCCTGCGGATGTGGAAACTGAAAAATGATGGGTTCTGCTGCTTCAGCAGACTGCACTATATTATGGCCCCTCCATTCTCTCTTCCTGTATACAGGAGCATAGTTATTAATATATGTACGTACTGGAGAGAACTCAACTATACGTAACCCTGGGGAAGCAAACAGTGATGATCATACATAGAATAGATTATAAATGGTTGTGCTGGATATTTGTAAACATCAAGTTCTATATATACACACACACACCCATATTATATATTGCTGAATAGTTCAAGTCTATGTTACAGATTGATAACCACCAGAATAAAGCCCTAAACCCTAAATTGATGTCTTTGTACTTGGAGAACCTCAATAGCCTGCTTGCTTTAAAAATGCTGATACGGTAAAATGTTGCATAGTCCTCTTTTTCCAACATAGCTACTTTTGAGGTGCTATTCTTCACAAAGCCTTGACCCTCATACATAGGATTGATATTTATTAGGTGGATTACCAGGCATGTACTGTGTGCCATAGCCAATTATCCCACGTGCCTTTCATGATAAGAGTAATTCTTCGACATCGTGAACAAAAGTCCATGGCAATATCGGTATATTGTTTCCCATCATATCATATCATTACCAAAAACCTGGTTCCGGTAACGAGCTGAGCTGCCTATTATTCTCTGGCCGAATGTGACCAAATCTTACTAGTGACAAGCTTTTTCATAATCTAGACCTGAATGCAATTATAGCATTCTTCAAATGAAACGTTCCCCTCATACTCTGTTCAAGCAGACATCAAAAATTCTTGTCACTCCACGACTCTTATGTCTGCAAATAACACACCAAAGGAATTTAAACAGGAAAAAAAAGATGAAGAAAAATAATTGGTCCAGGAGCTTTTCTCCACACATCACCTGTTTATATAAAGAATTGAACTATAACTTTGATGAAAATAAATTCACATTTTAACAAAAGCTATTACCTCAACAGAGCAACGGAGATCACTTGAAGCATGGATATCACCGATGCTGAGATATGAATGAGCGAATTCATCTATGTGCTCCAGCCTGCAATTAGTGTCAAATCACAAATGAATTCAATATCTTCGGCAAATACTTAAAATAAGATGGGGTGAAATTTATACATCAATTCATATGATTCAAATGCTCTCAGTCAACAAGACACAAATTAAGCTGGCATTTTCAATAAAATGGCAGCTGGGGTAAAGATTACCTATAGACATAGTTCACCATAATGCCTCCACTTTGGGATAGGCCTTTTTCTGATCGGTCAGCCATCCAGTTTATACTCTCAATCATCTATTCCAAATTAAGAAGCAAAAAGCTATTCATTCTGATAGAAACTAAAATAAAACTATTCATGGGCATTCTTTTTAAAAAAAAAAAACTAAACTGGTACTTCACAGTTTTTTTTTTTTGGGGGGGGGGGGGGGTTGTGGTTTGTATTTGCTCCTTCCTCCCCCCAACCAATTCTCTTAATTAAAATTTGAGTATAGTGGGTGTATGTTCTGTCTGCATATTCAAGTCTAAAGGATTTTAGTAAGAGAAAATGTGTTGAGAGATTATACCAAAATTATTTGTAATCCTTCCCATGACAATGCTACTTACACAGGAACTACGGGTAACTTTTGGCTAGAACATAGATTTCCTCCATGAGAAGGTTGCATATTTTAGAAAAAATCTCAGTAAATAAATTATCTCATACCAGGGCACAGTGAAAATACTATGATAGGTGTCAAAACATAACGACAAATCTAAAAGGAAACTAATGGTTTCAAAGAGACAATTGCCAAGAACTGAGAAGTTGATTGACTGTTCAATAAGGTTGTATGACATACCGCTCCATTTTGCAAGTGAAAATTTGCTACTGAATCTAAAGCTTTTCCTCTTTTCTTCTCTTGAAGAAGGTATCTACAAAATGAAAAGAATATGTATTATTTGCCACTTGCATGAACTCAGTTCAAGTTATGCAACACTCTTGTTTCATTCTTTAGAAAAAAGTAAATAAATAGACAAATAATCGATGAACACAGAGTATTGTAATATTTTCTTTCTTTAAATCCATGTAAACTGTTTGTAATACCTCGCACATAATCGCATCAGAATGGGTTGTAATACAGACAGTAGTTCCAGTGATTTGATCCACTTGTGGTCCGTAGAAGTAAGCAAGTTGAACATCAGTTCCATTCCGTTATTTCCGCTGGCAATATCTCTGCAACTCATGGATGTTAGGCACACAAATTAAAAGCAAGTATAATGGTTGTCCCTGATGCTAATTATCATTCATTCATAGGTGATAGATAAAGCACCCAAGGGAGAATTTTGAATGCCCCGCGGCCAGAAATGTATCTCTTCAACATCGAAAGTTCAAAACTATAGCATCACCAAAGCATATACCACAATGGGTATGGATCGACCAGGAATAAGACTAAATATGAATCTCTACATTTAGCTAGTAAATGGCATGCAATTAGAGAGAGGCTGAGTGTGGGGCCAATATTTAAAGCAACTTCTAACATTGGAAGCTCTTTAATCATTTTGTCTCTAATAACAACCTTGCAGTACTACAAAGAATCCGTTTTAGATTTGGCATCTTTTCAATATAGTCACCATATAAATTTTGACTTTCCATTTCCACTTTAATATAGGTCAGTCCATCTATATATATATATTATTAGTTAGCCCATTTCACTGTTTCCATACAAGCCAACACTGGGCTTCAATCCAATATTTTTAATCCCTCTCACTGCTAAAAGCTGGCCACATGCTAGTTGTGTCCAACTAAAGACTAGACCAGTTATAAACTATTCTCCAGGGATAGTAAAATATTAAACTGACAGTTGATATTTTTGGAATGAAAAATTATAGAATAGTATGTAGGTTACTTTGATATACTCATGAGTGCTTTTTCTTCTTCTGGTTTAAGTATGTTCTCCCAGAAGGTGGAACTGGATCCCTCAGCCAGTGACTGTGACGTGTCTGATTCAGCAAGTATTGTTTGCGATGCCAACTTGGAAAGAAGCCACTGCATGAATCCTGGGATGGGACTGAGAGTTGCAAATGTCTGCAGGCAAGAATTGATTGGTAATGCAAGATGCAGAAGGGCAGAAGTTAAAAAATAAGAATTGATATAGTACATAAGATATGACAACAATCTAAGAGACATGTCATTTGTCACGGAATGTCACATGTTCAACAATTGTTGGACTTGAGCATATCAATTTTAGACTCTACTCTATAATGACGAAAGCAATATATCAATGTTGGAGTAGTTAAAAAATATCAGCGTATCCTTTTATTTCTGGTACTCCTTCAAGTACAATTAATCCAAGAAATTTCATTTTGGATAGAAGAAAAGAAAAATATAAAGGAAGCAATAAAGAAGTCATACACATCTTGAACTTAGCAGATTTCTCCATCAAAAGCCGGTGGCCAATTCGTTCTATAATTTCGTTGGGTTTTAGCTATTTTCTGTGAATCAATTATTCCATTCTCTTATATAACATAATGGATTCCCTCAGCTGCCTGAAGCCCTGAATAACATTTTCTAATTCAGAATGAAAGGGGCTTTACTCCAAGATGTGAACTTTATGGTAAAGAAATTCATGAAAATACCACTTTACTCTCAAAGAGGGGGAAAAAACAATTGAAGGCAGAAATTGCACCCAAAAAAGAAAAAGAAAGAAGAGAGGGGAGATGATCAACAGACAGTGTTCTAGACAATACTATTATTAATTCTATGAAGCAAGAAACTTCATTTACAACTTTAAGTTAAAACTAAGTAATGATGTTATTACATTCACAAAGTCTATGAAGTAAGAAACTTCATTTAGTCACAAATTTATCAAGCTTCAAGAAATTGTTAAAATACTTACAGAGATATGTGGCATCTCTCGTTTCACCAGTGTTATAACACGTTTGATGAGGAACTTTCCTAAGTTGATCCCTGATAAGCCAGGCTGCAAAATTCAGAATTAGCCCATTCAGGTATGTAAAAGCAAATTGTCAATCTCTAGAAAACTATTTCCAGTATTTCTCTTTTCTTTGAAGAGTCAGGGGAGGCAAAGAACACTGATGGGATAAGTAGAAAAGCAAGCAAATTTCTTCTTCCAAATCAAGCAAGCAAACAGGTATTTGGCACAAGCATATATAAAACAAGTAAGAAAACCAGACAGGGAAAATTAAATCAGAGCAGCAATACATATCAGTGAGATAAAAACCCCAAGAAACAAGGTACAGCTGACATTTCACTCAGAATGATCCAACTAAGCATTGCCATAATACACAAACTTGTTTCTACTATATTTAATCCTTCTTTGTGTTCCTTATAACATATGCCATACCTGAGTTGACGAAATGGAGTAGAATAATGCACATGTTGCCTCATTTTCAGGTATAGGAGGACTATCCCACAAGACCTCCTATGGAAAGAAAAAAATTACGTAATATAAAAAGAAGGAAAGAAAATGTATTGCCCGAGGTTACATAAAGTCCAATGAAAATCAACCTGAATAGTCTGAGCTACATTCTTCAGGAGTGCAACTTCAATAAAAATTAGGGGTTCTCCTGAGGATGAAAAAAGCAACATACTAGAACACGTCAAATAATGTAACATGTTAAAAGTTCACATATATAACTATTATGAGACAACCACTCAAACTCTTTTGGTCACTTAGTATCAGAGCTATTATATGCACGAACAGTGACACCAAATTTAATTTTCCATGTTAATTCACATGAGAAATGTATTAAAAAAAAAAAGTGAACATGCTAACCATCAGAAACTATCAGCTGTGCAGTAATTATTATCTGATCAGTGACTAATTTACTTTAGATAAAACTGTCACTCAATTCCTGAGTGAATATTTGTTCATTGGCTTCTTAGAAAATGGCCGTGCATGTGATACATCCATTTTAAGAAGAAATCATATTACATTAATGAAATTTCAACTGCTTAACAGTATCACAAGCATAAATTGCAGAGCTGCCAAACAAAACTGCATTAAATGGATCCAGTAGTATTGCCAAGAAGGAGAGAATCACTGACCAGGAATTGCTGAATGTAAATATCCAAAACAACGACGGCCAACTCCCAGTCTTCTCTTAAGATCCAAAAGGTTGCTAATAGGATGCACAGCCTACAAATGATGTTGAAGATTTTGCCTAACAACAAAGACAAGACTAAAGAATTATAAAGCCAAAAAGAGAAGTACCTCATAAGCAACAATTTTCTCCAGCAGAGAAGCCGGATCGTCCCAAGTAATTTGATGAAGCTCTAAGGCAGCAGGACTAAGCCACGTACTCAGTTTTTCCTTTAAATAAGAATCCAGCGCTCTCAGAGATGAAATATTTTCCTCTCTGTATCATTAAATATGTGAATAATCATATTCTAACTTTTAGTAATGAAAAGTGAAAATTGCGTCTTGTCCTTTTCTTCATTTTTTCCCCATGAAACAAGTTACAACCTGTACCACTCAATTTAATACATCTCAAAATTATTTTATTTTAAGGACCTCATCACAAGAAGCCCAGTGCAAAGGCTTGTAGGACAATCATTATAATTTCTCTGAAATTGAATCTACCGAAAGTTAAAGGAAGTAATAAGTAACTGTTGCTGCTCTCATTGCAAGATAAATAAATCAAACAAACATACATGCACAGCTTTCAATAAGAGTGTGGCGCTAAAATTTTCATCATCTATTATGATGTGATGTATATGTGCGTGTGCATGTGCAATCATCCAACAAGACTTGTTCAAAGAAGTGTCTCAAAATTAACTAAGTCCCACACAAATGCAATTTGTGCTACTTTTCCAATTTAATTCTTGGCAACCCTGCCAAATTAGAACTAAAATATGGTGCACGGATAATAAACCTTACGTGAGAATAGATAAGATATCAGCACGAAGAATGGATAAAAATCTCAACCCTCCAGGGTAAGTGTTGAAACGGTCAAAGAGAACTTCATAAAGTGGCCTGAGTGCATGCCTCAAATTCCGCTCAATGCGATAGAAAGAAGAAAACAAGCCTTCTTCAGGGCCATTCCCTTGATCTTTATCCCCTGACACTAGAATATTCCCAAGCAAATTTTTAGGAACATTCAAAAATTATAATCCAAATAGTTTGATAAATAAATCCACCATAATCTCACCAGTAGGAAGTTCAAGTCCAAGATACTGTTTTATTAGTTCACGAACGTGTGCTCTGTCTAGATCGTATTCTCTGGCAAGCACAAGCAACAACTTCCGGCGGTTTTCAATAGAAAGACTAAAGTAACCCTACATTTTTATCAGCTCGTCAGAGTCAAACAAACAACGTTAACAAGTGAACAAAATTACAACTTTTCACTGACTTAATAAAATGTAACGCCACCTCTGAGAAATTACTAAGTGCAGTATCTAGATCTTCAGTTTTGCTCATAGAAATCGCGGCGTGCATTGACGTACGCACAAGCTCAAATTCTCTAAGAGCAAATGAAAGTAACATGAAAGAAATCAGCTTCAAAAGTATGGCAATAAAAAATGCTCTCCCACCTCTTATGAAAATTCAAAGTGTTCAAACTGTGAACCTCTCACAACTGCCAACGTCATTAGTATGCATTTTACTTCCGTCTTCTGAATCACGTTGAATAGCATGCCCATTGGATTCGTTCTCCGGGGAATTCTGCTGCATTTGGTTCATCACTTTCTGTTGCGCATCAGTTAAAAGGAAAAAGGAATTCAAAAACACAACATAAAAATGGGCGGAATAAAAAAATCGAAATCAAATTCATGAGCCGAATCCATTTGATAAAGAATTTAACACATTAAGAATGAGAACAAATTAGACTCAAATCAGCAGGAATCAAACGCTGCACACGAATTAAACGTTTGAAAGCGAACATCATCGGAATTAGGAGGAATAACTTACAGCGAGAGGGGAGAGAGAAAGGTTGCTGGAATTGTTAGGTCTCATTCTGGCGCGCATAAGAATAGCCAAAGCTTTCTTGTTCATATTTATCAACGAAATCAAATTACCGGTAGAATCGAGCTTTCGTTTCGAATGTTCTTACTTCGTAGTTCTTACATCCTTTTAACGCAACAACCTCACCTTTTATTTCAATATGGTGCATATAAAATTCATAAATTAATATCCAGTCTCAAAAAATAAGAAAAACTTTGGTGGGAAGAGTAAATATATTTAAAAAAAAAAAAGGTTGATTTATGTAGTGCTAAATAAGTATTAATTATTCCAGTGTATTGGAAAAAATTATTAGTTACAAATTAAATAAATCTAATTAGTTTTTTTTTGTGCTATTCCACTCGATATCGTGGAGTAACATAAGTTCATTGCCCGCCCTACACTAATCCGGTCCAGCAGAAGGTTCATTACCCACCTCAAACTAATCTAGACTCTGTTCTGCTAAACCTTGTTTTTGCGCTGCTGCACTCTTCAGGAATCGAAACCTCAACCCCAATTAATATTTGTCAAGTCTGTGACCACTTAACCAGACGTCTATTGATTAAATCTAATTAGCTTTATTATTATATGTAAAGTAGTTTTTTCCAAGGAACAAAATACCGAACTGGACCAGCAAGTTCGACTGGTCAAACCGGGTACTAATGTCAATCCAGTTCAATCACAGATCATGACTAGCTATGTTCAAAATCAGTGATAATTAGTAAAAAATTAATTGAACCAGTCACGAACCGATATTAAAGCGGTGCAAAATCGGTTAAACTGATCAACTCTTCTTTTTTTTAATTTTTTTATTTTTAAGATAAAATAACATTATTTTTAATATTAACTAACATTATTTTTGTATAATTTTTTTCTATATTATTTTTAATACTAAATAGGTTATTATTTTTAAATTTTAGTGAAATTATATTAGTTTTTTATTTTCAAAATATATATATAAATTGTTACATAAAAAATTATTTAAATTTAATCTTAAATTTTTTGTTCAGATATTCTCATCAGCCCAAATTTAAATTAATAATGAAAAATATTCTGATAAAAATTTAAAACTAAGTTGAAATATCTATTTTATAAATAAATAAAATAATTTAGAATGAAATTCAAGTAAATTTTTTTATCTTGTTTATTTTTTTTATAAATTGCCATTTAGAATGAAGTTGTTGATAATTATTTTATTTATAAGGTATTATTATTATTATTAATAAAAAGATAGTTCTTCCTCTTTTCTGGGAAGCGGTCTACGGTACATGACTTTGACCATCCTCGTTGACTCTCGATCTCGACCAGTTGCTGGTGATGCGGACAACACGCGTAATCATTGACAAAACTAGGCCCAGTACAAAGCTCCGTTTCAAAATAGTGGGCCCAAAATCTAAGTTAAAGCCCAAGTAAAGATTTGCCCAAGCCTGCAAGAGATTGATTCACAAATACTTGTTCTTTCAACTCTCCACGCAAGAAGGCTGATTTGATGTCCAACTTTGTATCTTTTCTCTCGCGCATGATGTTAGAAAGAAAAAATAATTCAAAAATTTTTAAGAAGATGATAATAATTTTTAAACATTTAAATATTGCTTCAATGTGTGAAAAATTTGATAAAATAAAAACATTACATGTAGTCCAATAAAATATGTATTTTTTTTAGCAAACCAATAAGATATATATTGAAAGAAAAAATAGAAACAATGTATATATGGAACTTGATAGAAGCCACCCCCTTTGTGGTTTGTGAATTGTGAGCATCAAGAGTATCCTTCCCCCCAATAACTGAAAATTAATTTCTTTGAGATGTAGAGATCATTAAAGTAAATTTTGTCTTTCCTAACAAAGTCTTTTTCATACACAGAACTAATGATTATGTTTAAGGGACTTGTCGCACCCGGAAAAATGCGACGAATGGAAAAAAAGAACAAATTTGGTTTTCGAGTGAAAACCGACTTGTGAGGAGTCGCCACCAAAATTTTGAGGAAAATCTTGGAAAACCGCATTAAAGAGAAAAGGATGGTCTGCGTAACCAGAGTTGAATTCGGGAGTCGATTGTGTGTGGGGAAGGTGTTAGGCACCCCACAACACCCGTTCCTAGGAACGGTTACCTTACGTTGATTGTGTAAATTAATATGGCTTAAAAATATATTTTGGCTTTCCTTTTATAAATCACATGCGAGAAGATGGGTGGAGAAAAAGAAAATTAAGAAAATTTGGAAAACAAAATTAGGAATATAAATTAAATTAAAATTAAGGATATTCAAGCAAAATGAGAAAAAGGGTTTGAGAAAATAAATTAGGAAATATTTATTAAATTAAGGGAAAAACACCAAATAAATAAGAAAATATTTATTTTTTTACAAAGGCGGACTTGACCCAGGATCAGAGCCTGGGGCCTACGTACCCTGCGATGGAGATCAAAGTCCACGTAGTTCGGGTCTAAAAATGCGTGTCAGTTGGTTGATATTTTTTAATTTTAAAAATTTTTGTATAATTTTGTAATAAGAGAAAGTTGATTGAAAATAATTTACCCCTTTGCAAACAAAACAATTTTCTGGAATTGAGTTAGTGTATTTTAATTTGCAAAAGATAATTTAATTCCATTTACTTGCTCTTATTTTTGTTGTTCGAAATTATTTTTCTTTTTTGGATTTTTTTTTAAAATTGCTTTTATTTGATTTTTTACTTTCGAAATAACGTATTTTTGTACTTTTGAGAATTTTTCTTTTGAAAAAGAAAATCAATCCATCATTGCAGACTCACAGTCATGCCTGATAAATTGATTCCTTAATTACCTGCAGAAGTTCTAAGCTTCGCGGTATGAGGATTTTATTATATTTTAATATACCATATAATAATTTTATTAGATATAGAATTCGAAAAACTTGTCACATTATTTTATTTTGAAATATTGTTGTTTTCTTAAAAGAAAGTTGTTTAACTGATACATCTACGCGAGTTCACAATCTCACGCGACAAACTCAGTAAACCCGAATACTTGCGTGGGTTCCGAAAACCTCACGTGGGCATTAAATCAATTATTTTTATCATTATTTTATTTTTATCTTTATCTATTTTTTTTTTAAATCGCTAAATATCGTTATTTTGCATAGAGCGTTTTGAAATATATAAAAGTTTACGCAATAAGAATTTATTTATTTATTTTCACCTAAAAATATGATGAAAGGGTCATTCGGACCTATTATTATAATTAAGCGTTGTTAGTACACTCGTACAACCCCATAGGCTCATACGGTGTAATTGATTTAAGGGTACGTGAAAGCTCTAAGGAACCTTTGTGACCAATTGGAAAAATGGGATTAATGACACCATATTGCGAGTGGCAAGAGAACAAGCAGGGAATTTAAACCATTGTGATTTATTAAAAGCCAATACCATGCCTATCTGTAACTTTTAATGAAATGCAAATTCACAGTAAAATAAATTGCCACAAATTCACAGAAAAATAAATTGCCACAAATTCACAGGCATCTAAACAGATTTGGGGTCAGATCTATGCTGCACTACTCTCAACAAGTATCACTATGCCCTCCGACTTAGGTTCCCACTAAGAGAATCATCACAGGTTATTTTTTATCTGAACCTTCATTATAAAATGCAGTCCCCTTTATCTTACCAATCATATCCCATAGATGGATCAAACTGGTATGGTTATCTCGTCCTAAGGTAGCGATCAGAGGCAACATAGCAACGCTAACCATACGCAGCAAGGGTTTAATTTCACATATGCATCTAAAATCAAGCAATTCTATAGCCCCTCCTACATAGATGATTACTAATATTCCAAAACAACATAAATAGCTTAGACCCCAAACACACTCTCCTCTGCACAAACAGTCAGGAAACTGAAATTGGCCTACAGATAAAATTACACAGATTCAGCAGGCAAACAATGTTTAGAACGGATGGCAAGATTCCAGATTTGGAAAAAAGAAAAGAAAAAAAAAATCTTACCGGAGAAGAAGAGAAGAAGGAGACGAGAAAAAAAAAAAAAAACGAATCCATTACCTGCCTTCCAGATCCACCTGCGACTCCGGTTCTCAGTTCTTCACCTCCCGTGGATCACGGCTTCTCTCCCTCTCTCGCAAGTATGAGCCCCCTCTGGTTCCTTCGGCCGAGTCCCTCCGGCCTCTCCCCTGTTTTTCGAGCTACAGCCCCCTGGTTTTTCCGTTCACGCGTGCCCCCCCAGTTTTCGGTTCGGGTTTCTCTTCTTCTCCATCGTGCCCGAGCACTCCTCCGTGAAGCTGGCTCTCTCTGTTCTCCTCGGCCCTCGGTCCCCTTTTCGGACTCCTCTGTTTTTCTTTGTTTTCGCTCTCGGTCTACAGCTCCCTCTTCTTCCTTGCTCTGCCGTGGGTCTCATCTTCTCGGGTGCCCTCTCCCTTTTCTTCGGTTCCTCGGCCCCTGTTTCTTTTCTGCGTGACAGCTTCCGTGTTCAGTTCACCTTCGTCCTCGGGCCTCCGCAGCTCCACGGTGGCTCTGCCCGTGGATCCTTCGGTTCAGACTCCCTCTGAATTTCTCGGCCTCCCTCTGTTTTCGGTTCAGCCCCGCGTTCTCGGTCTCGCGGCTTCACCTCCTCGGCTCTCCTCACCACTGCCTCGCAGCTCCCTCTCTTTTCCTTCCATCCTGCTCGGCCCCTCACTCCCGGCCTCCCTCGGCTTGTCTCTCCATTTACTTTTTGTGTACGCCTCCCTTCTCAGAGTCCCCTGGCTCCCCCTGCTTCTCTTTTCCTTTCTCTGCGTTTTTTCTGAGCTCCCTGTCAACTCACTCCTCTCCCTGCTCTGTCCTTTCTTTTCTTTTCTTTTCGTGCGTTCAGACTGCTTCCCCTTCTCTGGTCTGCGGCCGCCCCTCTTAGCTGCCTAGGGGGCGGTTCTTTAGTGGCCCAAGTCCACGAGCCTTCAAGTGGGCTCGTGGTATCTTGGGCCCAATATTATCCCCTCTTTTTTTTTTTTTTTTAATTTTTTGGCAATTGGTCATGTGGGCTTGAAATGTTGGACTGCGTTTTAAGCCCCGTATTCTGAACCCCAGAGCATTCTCTCTTCCTCCTTTTTCTCTTTTTTCTTTTTTTTTGGTTTTTAGTTTTTTTACCTTTATTATTTTTGCTTTTTTCATTTATATATTATTATTTTATTTATTTTATTTTGTTTTAGTTATTTATTATTATTCTTTTTTAATGTCCGGACAAAATGGGGTGTTCACAGGACTCAATTATCAACCAACTTTATTATAACCTTATTAGTATAAATTTTATATTCCATATTAAATGGAAGAAAGGTAATCATCATTGTGGTGCCACTACAATCAATTGGTTCACGTATTCACGTCTAAGTGTACAATTTCTAACAAATTTTCAACTGTTGGAGTTTGCTTCTTCAACAAATGGATTTCGTTCTTAACAAATATTTGAAGTTCTTGTGAAACTTGGAAGCTTGGACCACCAAAACTAAAGATCCAATGGCCACAGTGAAAAAGCCATTTAGTTTGATTGGTTACTTGTCCTTTTCCCACGAATAATGATCTTCAAACTTCACATTATTTCGGGATGATTCATCTAAAATGGAGAAAACTGACTCATCACCGCACATGACTGTGGCAACCTTTGTCTTGGTACTATGGTTCTTGTCAATTTTCGCTTCACAAAACCATTGATAGAGATATTTCTTCCTTGTTTTCTGCAAAATGTGAACCCTTTTGCCATCTGCTTCTTCCTTTACCTACTCTTCAGGTCACTGGATCGATAATCATTATTAGTTGACCTTGCTTGTTGGTCCTTGTCTTGCCTTTGAACTTTTCTTCTTGCACAAGAAATGAGAGCTTTGTAGTGTTTTCAAGTGAAAGCTCATCAATAATAGATTTAAGCTTTATTTGAAATAAAAAGAAAATAGAAAAGAGAAATACTAGGAGAAGAAATAAAGAGGAAGTTAGACATGAGATATTTAGATTTTTTTTTTTTTTTGAATTTTGCTTTTCTCTCAATTTTTCTCTCATCCAAATAGAAGATAAAGATTCTTATATATAATATAGACAACAAAATTAAATTTTGGTGTCATGGCTTGGAGTATTTTGGTCAAGATTCTTATATAGAGCTTTATATTTTGCTAACATTTGTCATGACCTGAGAAAAATAATCTATAGCTAATTCTCGTCACACCACTCAGTGTTTGATTTTTGAATGTATGTCTTAAATTTGTAGTCTCCTTGTACGATTTTCAAATAAGACTTTAGATAAGAGGATGATTTGTCTAAATAATACTTCTCTTAATCCCAAACTAACTAAAAGTTTAAGAAAATGGATGAGATATTCTTATAAATAAATCTCTCAGGCACTGTTTTTTTTTTTTTCAATCCAACTATGTCAGGTATAAGATCATTATAATCAAGCATATCTTAATACATTAGTATAATAATTTTGAGTCTTAGATGTGATTTGTGGTAGGGGTGTTCACGGGCCGGGCCGGGCCGGGCATCACCTTAGCCCGGTGTCCGGCCCGGAACACCCCCGGGTCGCGAAAATGGACCCGAGGCCCGGCCCGGCCCGATACGGCCCGGTCCTTCACCGGGCCAGGACCGGGTCAGGGCCGGGCCGGGTTTGGCCCGATTTTTAAAAAAATATTAAAAAAATAAATAAATAAGTAAATTTAATTTTTTAATAAAAATATAACTAGTTTAATTTAAAATATATTCTTATAGGAAATAATATTAAGTTAAAAAGTAACATGTATCAAAATTATAAATACTCAATAATTATACATTATTTATTTTATATAATATTAAGTCATGAAATAAATTTAAAATTTGAAATAAACTTAAAAATTGGAATAATAAAATGTATCTATTATAATTATAAAATTAATTTATTACATGAGGTATATGAAGGAAAAATAATTATATAAAATTATTCAATATTTTTAACAAATTAAGGAAAATGAGAAAATTGAAAAAATATATATATATATATATATATACCGGGCCGGGCCGGGACGGGCATGTGGCTTGCCCGAGGCCCGGCCCGGCCCGGTGCTCTTTTTGGCCCGGTCCCTTTCCATTTTATGATTTTTACTTTTTGGCCCGGCCCGGCCCGGCCCGAAATCCTCCGGGCCCAATGAACAACCCTAATTTGTGGAGAAAGTTTTATAACCTTTTTTTTTTTCAAAATTGAATGAGAAATGGTTTGAATTTTTTTCGTTTAAAAATAATAACAATTACAAACATGTGTGAGGGTAATTATGAATATAGTTGAAGAAAGACCAAAATCTAGTTTTTTCTTTTGTTCTATTTTCTTTGTTCTTATGTGTGCTTTTATTGCTGAGTTCCGAAGTATCTTTGTGGACAACTTCTAAGGTTCAAAGTTGCACAACCAATGGCTTGAAACAATTCTTGGCCTCTGAGATCTACCAACCTCAAACAATTCCTTTCCAGCTTTTAGTGTCTTTGGCATTATTATGCCAACAGCTACTTCTAAAAATGCTTGTCACACAACTTGCCACTATTCTTTGGACTAGGAAATAAAAATTCTTCTCAACATGCTTTAATGATCATATCTATATATCTAATAATGTTAATAGAATTTTAATTTGACATGTTTGGTATATGTTGGATTTCTTTTTTTTTTTCCTTTTCTTTTAGTATTCCTTGTGTATTATTACATCTAATCTCAAATATAAGAAAAAACAAAAACTATTTTGTATGTACCAATATTATTAGTTAAAGTTAGTTAACTTCATTAATTTATAGTAAAATATATTTTTTTAAATTATCCTTAACTAATATTCTTTTTTTTTACACTTGATCAATTAATGACAATTGAAAAACACAACTTTCCCAAATTAATTAGAAATATTATTAAAATATTTTATTTATTGCACTAAATATATATTTTTTCTTATATTTTAAATTAACACAATACTCTTAGAATTTTCTTATATCAGGGAGTATTATTCTATTAACCTACTGAAAAAAGTGTAAGAGGAAAAGACTTTTGCACTGTATAGTACTCCCTCCGTTACACTGTATAGTGTAGTATTATGAGAAATTCATGTTTTAAAATATAATGCATTGCGTGGATTATATTGTGTTTTTTTATTGTCTTTTTAGTATTGTCCTTAATAAGTAAGTTTATATATTCTATGGTTACCAATGCATTTAATGTAAATTTTTTAATTGTTTGGTCAAACCATAAATGAATGAAGGGAAATTTCTCCCAAAAGCTTCACTCTTCACAATTGATAATGGCCCATGGGAATTCAGAAAAAAAAAATGAATGAGAGAATGACTGCAATTTATTAATGTAAAAATTATTATTAAATAAGGATAAATTTAGAAAATAATGAAAAAAAATTTCAGTTACTAATTGTTGTCTTAGTACATGTGTGGTAATTAAAAGGGCACTATAACTTAAAAGGATGGAGTAACATTTTTTGGGTCCAAATTTCAACTGCGGCGACGTCAAACTTTAAATGGAATGAAGCTCTCTAAGATATATTGATTTTTTCAATAAGATTTGAACTCAAAACACTATTTAAAAGTCATCAAATTCCTCTAACTTAATCCAATCATCATTATTTCTTTTTTTCTTCTTTTCTTTTCAAGCTCTAATACCACAATGAAACTGTTATAGTAAGGTTTCAAAACAGTGGAGAAAATAGAGAATACTGTAAAAAATTGATAACTTAGTTCATACCAAAAATTTCTATCTGAAATTTTAATGCTATATCAATAATAGCTAAAAACAAAAAAAAATATTATTCGAAACAGATACAGCTAACTAGGCACCCAAAACTGACTCCTAATGACTTGTTAAGCATGATACATTCTTACCGACCTGATAAATTGAACACACATGAAAAATAAAACAAGACTAGCTTTATTCCCCTACACATGTATAATTTTGTAATAATAACATAACAAATATAAAGTTTTCACAAACAAATTTATATATAATATTTATAACTTTATATAACATCATATGATTACATTTGTTAAAAATTTTATATTATAATGTTATTAAGAAATTAATATGAAAATCATGTCCATGTAAGTCTAATCTAATAATTAAAATAACATAGACAAAAGTCCAGAGACAACAGACAGAGATCGGGAAGCATGGCGTTCATGTGGGCGACTGAATACTGAATAGAATAGAAAAGAGAGTCCAAGAACACGACAAAGCCAATTATGTGGAATGCACATTCCTTTATTTCCCCTTTGATTTTCTTATTTTCTTTGTTCCTTTTTGCCAACACTATGTATTATTTTTTAAGATGTTCATTTGATTTAGTTTTTAACGCAAAAAAAAAAAAGAAATTAACTAAATATAAACTATCTCAATCTATATATAGTTGGCCAAGAAAAAAAATCCCTCTCTCTATATATATAGCATGTAATTTTTTCAAGAATTAGCTGGAGACCATATGTTTTACACAAAATTTAAAACAAAATATTTATGGGAGAAATCATACTATTTATAATCTATAGATAATGTGGTTATATATATATATATGTACAGTAATCTAATTTAATTAAAATGATTGAAATTAAATATATAACGTCACTAATGATGTATATGAGAATTATTATATGCCGACTTTACTATTCTCCTTTCAACTTTTCCTCGCGGCCTATTATTTGATATTGACATTGTGTTGTCGGTCTCAATTTTATTGTTTTTTTATCTTATGCTGCCGGTCACTATTGATTGCATGAGGAGGCTGAGTTTTATGAGGAAGTAATGTATCTTGACATTTTTATTTTAATTATTTTGACTTTCTATCGGATTATTAAACCATTACATTGATTGATGAGAACACTCTTGTGTATTAAAAAAAAAGTAAATTAAATCATTTACACTCGTGAAATTATATATTTTAAAAAAATAGTACAAAAACATAAACTATATAAGATTTATTTTTTAAAATTTTTATTAGTCTGCAAAATATCCTAATTATAAAAATATTACTTTTGGTGATCAATTTTTCAAAAACAAATATTAGCCTACACAAGTTGGAAAAGGAGATTAGTTAGAGAGTTTTTATAGTTAACGAGCTAGTTGTCATTCTTTTGTAAGGAAATCTTATAATTGACCATATTCTAAAATATCTATACTTGTTTTTCAGTAAACTACATTAATCTCCCTCCAAAATTGCTACCCTCAGATTGATAGGTATCATTTGGTTTTTGTATACAAAAAATTGAACTATTAAGAAATTAGCTATTCATAATAAGTAAACACGACCCAGTGGTTTTAATTAATTAATCAATAATTTATTAGTTAATTAATAATTATTAACTTGTTAAATTTTTTAATTTCTATGACCTGCAGTTTTTATTATAAATTAAAAAAACTGATGGTGATTTAAAAGAACTACAGCTAATCCTAATTTAGGTTTAATAATGCTGAAGTCTAATTTAAGAGTATAGATATCGTATTGTTGTATAAAAAAATGCAAAAAAAAAAAAAGTTTCTCCAGATTTTATTGGTCAAACCAGTCAAACCCTATGTTATATGCCATACCTTCTCATTCACATTGCAATTTTTTTTTGGGGAGAAAGACACTTAAGGACCTCCATGTAAAAATATTGCCAAATGAATAGTACAAGTGCTGAATTCAGTTGATTCGAGTTGGGAATTCAGTTTACAGGAGTACTGAAATTTTAATCTGGGTCCTTGGAAGGGAATATCTTCATATGGGGGTCCTTAAGTGTCTTTCTCCCTTTTTTTTTTGGGTTCACCATTCACATTGCAAGTACGAATGTTCACAGTTGCATAATCATGAAATGTACCTATTTCATTTTTCAAGCTTTTTTTTTTTAAGAAGCTCTCTACATATATTAATGTATATATATTAAAAAGTCTAAATAATCACACTATTCACCTGTAATAAATAATGGGGATTTTCTACCACCATCTCTATCTCCATTAAAACACACTGTTAACTTCAATAATTTTTTATACATTTCTTGGCCTTTTGGCTAAGATCAAATGTTGTAACTTCAATAATTTTTTAGGTTTCTTCGTATTAAGTACCACAATCTGGTATGTACATGGATAAACTTAGTGACAGAAGGAAGAATGAAACCTATGGGTAAGATAAGAGCCAAATAATAAATATACACCATCAGACCTAACCAGTTATGGGTTGTATGAAAAATGAGCTATATAATTTGTCAATCTAACCCATCAAAGGTGAGTTGGCGGATTATATGGGTTCACATGTTAACCCACAAATATATATATTTAACATAAATTAATATAAATTTTTAAAACAATATAATTCAACCCACGTAACCTTTAGCCCATATAAACCACCATATTTTTTATCAACTTATTATACATACATCATCTCCATCCATTATAAAGTCTAAAACAATACCAAACTCTAGGCCGAAAAAAAAAAAACGATTAAAAGTTAAAACAAACCCACGTCATCATAATATAAAACAAATCATAATAAATATATGCATCCACCATAAAACAATAACAAACCATAATAAATATATCATCAGCATCATCCAAAGCATAGTATTTCCTCTTCATCATCCAAAAATATATCTTCATCATAAAAAGAAAAAGAAAAAGGGCCAATTCATATAACCAGCAAGTTATATAGTCCGTGCTAATTATGTCTTGTTTTAAACGAGCTACATTTTTTACAACTCAATCCATATTTTTTTACAGGTTAAAATGAGCCAACTTGTACATTGGATGTACCTATATCCTAGGCTCTATTATTAATTATAATTTATAGAGAAAAATATTGAGGCTCAAAAGCATTCTCTTAATTAATGGGAAAAAGCTTCAAAGTTAAAATCATTTCCTATCTGGCCTACTCTATGGAAGCTCAAACTTCCTCCTAAATACATTCTGTTTGCTTGGAAGATCCTCAAAAAGGCAATTCCCAGGGCAGATACATTAAGGAGACATCATTTAAAAAATAATCTAGCATGTGCCCTTGGCTGCAATTCTTCGGAAACAAATTGATCATTTGTTTCTTGATTGCCCTTTTTCTAGAGCACTTTGGTTCGGATCTGCATCCTTACTGATTCATGATCATCACTATCTTTGTTATATATGTCTCTGGAAGAAATAAAGACACATGGGTTGTTTCCCTAATGATAAGATTCAAAATAAATAAATAAAGAAGAAGAAAACTTAAGAGGAAAAAAGAAAAAACACAACTTTGAATACAGAAAAAAGATTATGCTCTCTCCCTAGAATTATTAGATTACGATTTTTCTTTGAACTATAGTGCATCCTCGCTTTAGAAGAAAAAAAGATTATGAGTCTTTCGATGACGACCAGCCATCAAATTACACGAAACAAAAAGGTTAAATTAAATTAGATTGACAAATTATTATTATTATTTTTTTAAAAAAGCGTGCATGGGCATCGATTAGATACTTAACGTCTAAAAATTAATTTAATAAAATTAAAATATTATTTGATTGAGTTTCACTTTTGTACTCCCACATGTCTCCCAGCATCGAACTTTATTCTTCATATAGTAACACACGCTCTCTAGCATGCATGTTGCTTGCTTGCATCATAATCTATGATTCAATCTTTTCTTAGTTTGCTTGGAGTTGTAAAGATCTACAACATCCATCATCCAAACGGTAACGTTAACGTCTCTCTCTCTCTCTCCCCCCTCTCTCTCTCTCTCTATATATATAAAGTTTTACCCTTTTTTACGCAAATTCAAAACTCACACTAGCATCTAGGTCTTCACATTATTCATTAGTTTAAAAAATATTTATAAGCTTAATAGATTGCATTTACATTTAACTTTTGTTTGGATGAGGAAAAAATAGGAGGAAGAGGAAAACTACAAAAGAAAATAAAGAAAAACCTAGATAGTCCTATGCCTAAATAGGTTTTCTCTTATTTTCTTTTCTAATTTTCCTCTCATCCTGTTTTTCCTCTTATCTAAACAGAGGGTTAATAGCTAGCTTCTTCATATAGTGTCTATAAAGAAAAAAAATTCTTGTCTCGAAGGAATATGATATACGTACATGTTGCTATTGGAATTAATGTGGTATTATATTTGACACAAGATGAATACAAATGTCCATATGAAGGGATATGATCGTACGTACATGTTATTTTATAGTATATAAAGTCTACATTAATGTTGTAAGATACCAATTATGAGACATAGATATGGCCAAGGTCATTAATCTAAATAATTGTCGAAGATTAACGTATCTTTGGATAAGGTAATTTTCCATTTAATGGTTTGAATTAGGTAAGTTCATGAATCCTGTAGAAAAGTCAAAAGATAACTTTTTTGTTCACACACACATATATATAATCCAACAAAAAAGACAATAATCTCGAGTTCTGGTAAGACCTACTATGTATACTACGAATCTATGTATAATATGTACTCTTTGTTAATTAACGCATTTACATAAACTAGGGACAGCAAGAGAATTAATTAACAATAAGAAATTAAATTTAATCAGAGTACTATATAGTATGAGAGATGTCCTCGAAGGTACAATCAGAATATATATGAAAATTACGTATGTTAATTAGTGAAATTAAAGAACACTAATTTTAGTGCATTAATTCTTGGTGATCCTGCAGGTACGCCGTTATAGTATCAAACAGAATACTCCCTCCGGTCCCTATTATAGGGTGTTGTTTAAAAAATTTACTTGGTCCAAAATATTAGGTGTTAAGTAATATATTTAATTGTAGTGTCAATTCTACCCTTATTAAATGCTTTTTCATTATTTTCTTTTTGCTCAAATACTTTATGAATTGTAATTAGTGGCATCATTTCCCGAGGTTTTAAATATTGGTTCAAGGTGAAACCTTTCAGATTTTCACGGCCTCTTTTCAAATTTTGTTTTCCTATTTCATGCCAATCTTTAAGTCATTCGTTCCGATTTTTGAAGCCCACTCCTGACATAGAAGCTCCCTTGATCATTGGTCCAGTAGCTTGCATGCAGATTGTGGAAAGGATTTGTAATTTTTTAATTTTTCTTAATTAATTTCTCTCTTCCTACCATCATTATTAATTTAATATATTTTTATTCTATCTTAAGGGTAAAACAGGAATATTATAATTTTTTTTCATTAATTTTATACTATAACTAATATTTCTTAATCTACGTGTGGTAGTTAAAAACATCCTATAATAGGAATCGGAGGAAGTATATGAAAGGGAAAGCTAGAGAGAATAAAACTACACTACTATTCATCTTTCCCTTCCCAAGAACGTGTTTCAAGTTTCAACACACACACACACACATATATAAACCCCACCAATTTCAAGAAATAATTAACTTGAGTAAGAAAATTCTTTTTTCCTTAATAAATCGACAAAATCCAGGTGTCATTCCTCAATCTTAGCTAGTGCCTAGTGCTATGCTAGGTGTTTTTAATAATTTGGTCGAGTTCACGGGCACACAATACGCCAAAAAATTTAATTAAACGGCGAGTTTAGATGGGACCCATTTCATTTGTTTAATATAAAATCATTAAAATGTAATTATTGCATGAATTACCCTCCGAATTACCCCATGACAAAGTTAACAGCTTGCATGGCCAAGGAGTGGAATAATGTCTCTTCTATACTCCCTCAATCAAATTTTATGTGCTTTTTAAGATTTTGGCATAAAAATTAAAAAAGATAATAAATAATTTAATAAATTATATAATTTTATTAAATTATCCTTAATTATTACTTTATTATTATTTATATTATTAATCTACTGAAATTATGTACAATTAAATATTTAAGGATATAATTAGGAAAAATAATTAATTTTTATTAATTTTTTAAAATAACAAATCAAATAGAATATTTAAATTTTTTTTAAAATAACACATAAAATGGGATCAAGGAAATATATAAATACAAACAATGAATCCATATGACAGACCACGGGCATGATGCATGCTTGCTACTGCCTTCAATTTATTTCACAAAACCCCCCAAAATGCAATAAATTAAATAATTACAAAGATAGTTTATGTGACATTACTTTTTATAATGAGATATAATTTAATAACATAACAAGGGTGAACATTCCAAGTGATTTAGTATGACAATAAGGAGTACGAAAGTTCTCACCTCGCAAAGTTTTTTTTTTTAAAAAAAAGAGTTAAATTGTACGAGAAAATATTAACCAGAATTATAGGCAACCCAATGATTGATAGAAATGGTCAGACGTTCGATCGAGGTTATGTTTAGCTTTATGATAGAAAATAACAAAGAAAAGTAATATTTTTTTAATGTATATTACTATGATTATTATTATTATTATTATTATTATTATTATTATTATTATTTAATGCACGTATCCAAAATGAGCACACATTATTAAGGAGCTTGTAAATTAATAGTATAGCTTTCTATATTTTTCTATATATATATTTTGTTACATTAGGAGGTTTGAACATTATTTGATCTCTATCTGCACCTCATCCCAATATTACCATAGCTTTCTATATTTTTTATATATTATATTGATAATATTTACTTATAAATTAGAACTTTTGAAATAAAAATGAGAGTATTTTTATTAATTTTGTTAATATTAATATAGTTATCTTCTACTAACAATAATCAGATCAAGTGAAAGAGATTCAATTTTTTTAAACAAGGTCTTAGGTAAAAAAGTTTTTGAAACAAAATAAGTTTTTATTTTAATTATAATTTTTTCGTATAATTATTTGGCATCTGGTATTTCTTAAGAGGTATTGTGTTCCTTATTATTAAACTCAACCATCATTCTGTTAATTTTTAAATTTCAATATTTGTAAACTTTGCATAAATTTTCATATTTCGTATACCAATTAATTAAATAAATAATAACTTCAATTATTAGAATAGATATTCATTAACAATTTATAAGAAAGTATCTAACAAATATTATGATACAAAAGGAATAAAATTAAGAACGAGCACAATTTACATATAAAAATAATTAAAAAATGAGGTAAATATTCTTGAAAATATTAATGTTCATGAAAATTCTTTCGATCCACGTGCTTCAGGTTTGAATTTGAACGAATTATTGTGAGTTTGGCACCTAAAATCCATGACGAAGATGACTTTAAAGGTATAGACAAAAGAAAAAGTAACTTTAATTATCTTAAATCTAAATTTATTTAAATTGTTAGAGAAAACGAGAAAGGGGAGAAAAAAAAAAGCTAAAGAAGAAAAAAATTAAAGTGGAAAAATTAAGCTGACCAAATATGACTGAGACCGCGAGGAGGGGGGGTGTTGGGAGGCTTGAAAAACTCAGAATATACCAAACGGTCCACCGTTTTTAATTGGATAATTATTTTATTAGTTATTTTTGCACAAACAAAAAAAATCCTATTTTGAATGCTTAATCTTTACACACGTGATTAATATATTAATATTCATATGACGAAATAAAACAGATAAAATAAAAACATTCTACTTCTTGTTGATGTATTAAAAAATGTCCTTGTTCTAAAATTTGAATTCTCTTAGTAACTATTTTTACCTAATTCCTTGTTAATTTCAGTTTAGAGAGAACGGTTAGAATTTTATTAAGGGAGTCTATGCATTTTTTTTTTATGGAACAAAAATGGGAGGGAGGGATAACACTTGGTAGCTTCCAGTAAGATTTAAAACTCAAATGGTTGGGGTCTTTTACAGTCATTTATGGCTTTTCTAACACCTAGGGTTTTAGAAGCCGTTTAACCGCACTCCTATCTATTAGAAGTAGAGGATTATTGGTTGCCACGAAACAAAACTTTAGTAATAAGGAGGAAATTTGAATATAGAACTCGAAAATTACAAAATTATCTCTCTTACCATTTGCACGAACTTGTATTAACATTTTTTTTGTCCTCTATTGGCCCATGATAGAGCATAAATGTACAAGCACTTTACTTTAAATTTCACAATTTTATAGTCATTAAGTAACAAAAAATAATTTTTATATGAAAAAATATTTTTATTCTATTTTAATAAGAAACACAAATATGTTTCTATATAATGACCAATGCAAAGTTAAAACTGAAAGAAAGCAATACTTAAGTATTTTTAACTTCTAATGATAATAAAAAGTTGAAGTAGTAATTTTTCTTCAAAAATGTTTTTATTTTTTGCTTGTTCTTCGTACAATTTCCATTCATATTATTTAAAATTATAATTTCATATTCTTTTTTTATTACATTATAATTTGATATTCTAGATGGTCTAAGAATCTCTCAAAGAATAAAGAAATAAATTATCATTTATCTTTCTTAAAAATATAGCTCATGATTTTTAAAGTTGCTAACTGTCTAACACATAACAATGACTTTTGGTAGATTTTATTTTTTTGGTTTGTCAATGACAATTATATCAAGTGAAAGAAATTTATTTTTTCTTTAATAAAGTCTCAAGCACAAATTTTATATATAACAAAAACCACTCTAATTTTTTAAAAAATAATCTTGTAAAAATCTTTGACTGAAGTTATATTTTTAAATAAAAATAAAAAATATTTAACTATCATTTTCGAGTTACCTGGACGCGTGGATCCAAAAGATAAAATTACGGAGGAGCCCCAGGTCCCACGTAAAGGACAAAAGGACAGAATAGTCATTTCGGCGAACGCTATCTCTCTCTAACGACTTCTCCCTATTCCCATATCTGTCTGGCAGCTTTTTAGTCAGACCTTTACGGGTACGTTCTCCGCTTATTACCCATTCGTACGTACTACGCACTGATCCCTTATTTTATACGGATAATGACAGCTAATATATTTATTATTTTATATTATTAGCTTGAGACATTTACTATTACTATTTATTTATTTATTTATTTATTTATGATGAATAATATGATTTTATATATATTTTTATTATTAAATTATTTAATATTATTTGATAATTATATTAGACTTGACTAATTTAAATTAAGTGAAGTAGAATAGTAAAGCAATAAATATATATAGATTGATACATTGACCATTGATCATTATTGGGTAAATATATGAAATTTAAAGAATGAGTTAATTTAATTTTTTGGGCTGGGTATGATTTAATTTAATTTTTTGTGTAGGGTATGATTTGTTTTGAATATTATAGTAATTGATTAGATCTTGAGTTTCATTTCATACATCTAAATATTATGTTTATTATAAATTTTATAAATTATAACGGTAATTTATTCGTATGGTTTTGACTAAGAGACCCATTCAATATGTTTTTGATACATTGAAATTATAGAATGTTTGAATGAGCATATAAGTTAATTGGGAAATGATTGCTTTCTTTTATATTTCATAATTCATATATAAATTATCTTGGCCACAAAAAAATAATTCATGTCTAAATGATGGTTAGATAAAGACTATCATGAAGACATGAAAAAAAGAGTATCGTGTGAGGAAATAGATAAAATAATAATATTAATGAAGGTACTACAAGTTAAGTGGTCGGTGAAGGATTTTGTTCATTTTCTTTTTTTAATTGTATTGTACTTTGTATATGATCAAAAGATTCCATATAAGTTGAATGTTGTGCATAAAAATATGTTTGAATTCTTTTTTTTCTTTTTTTATAAAAGACAACCAAACGCTAGATGGTCCCTAAGCTGTTCGAAAATATGTTTGAATTCTACAAAAATGTTTTTCAATTTTGAGTTAGTTAGGATTTTTTTTTATTTTCAAAATTTAATTATGAATTCTCCTAAATCCTTAAATATTTATAAATAATTTCTTTATCATTAGTCAGTCTATTGCTTTATTATTAGATATATTTAAGGTGTGTGTATTTGTTTTTTTATTAGATGTGTGATATGTTTGTGATAACAAACGTCATAAATTTCATTTTTGTACCAGTATCGTTATTGCACTTTAAATTTATGTGTGGATAATTTTCTTAATTTATTACATTCGTTAATGAAATCATGAAGTAAAAGTTTATGCAAATTCAATATTAAATTATGAAAGTTAGAAGCCTAATTAAAGTTTGTAGTAGTTACATTATATGTACTTCAGCCTAAAAATTAATACACGCTTTATTTATTTGTAATGTCTTTTGAGACAAAATTTTTAGACAAGATAGTAGATGCAATGAACAATTAATGCAGAGTGAAAGAACTATTTTATTTTAAATATGAGAAATAAATTAGTTGAGATATATCTATATATATATATATATCCATTAATCTGAAACCCACCAAATAAAACTCACAAATATTTTATTAATGATTTCTATAATCACTTTAATTTAATTATTCGTATGGTTTTAATTACGTGCTCTATATATAATCTGTCTTTGAAATACCAGTACTATGCTTAGATTTAACACCTAACCATCCGATTTTGTCTTGTTAGTAAGGACAATGATACAAGAAAAATGATCCCAAAAAGAGTAAGTGATAACGATTGTTTAATTGTCTGTAGTATTATCGACATTGAAAAAAAATCAAATTTGTTGTTGGTAAAAAAAAATTGTTTATTGCCCTATTTTTTTTTTTGGGGGTTTTACTTAGGCATGAATATCATTGAATGCTATAAGGAGACGTCGGCAACCTTGTTATGTTACAATCATAGGAATAGATATTGTTAATCATCCATAGGAATGTTGACTAATAAAGACATCTCATAGCCTCAAAACTTAAAAAGAGAAAAAAGCTAATGTGAGAAAATAAGTGGTTTATACTTTATGTAGGAAGTGGGAGTCAAAATTATTTTGCATTCCTTTTGCCATTTCGATGCTTGATAAAAATTTAAATGGCGTAGAGAGTTATAAATTTCACAATTTCAATGTAGTTTCTATTAAGAGATAATAAAAAGTGAAAAATAAACTTTTTTCAGAAAAATCTCACCTCATAACTTAATCTTATCTTAAACTTAGTTTGACAAATATATAGTGTTTGATATTATAGATTAATCAAAATTCAAGTATTGTTGCCTCCAAATGAAAAATAACTCTTTTTTATTATAATTTTTTATTCACAAAAGTTGAATTTAATTGAATTACTTCATTTATCTCAATGAGCATTCATTCAAACATTTTATTTGATATAACAATGATTATATAATTTTTCAATTTTAACTATGTAAAATAATGTTATCTCAGTTAACGAAGATTGATTCAGTTAATAAAAATACAACTCACTTTCTAGTTTTCAAGATTCAATTCATTTAAAATTGTGCTAATAAAAAGAATGTGATCTTAGGAACGCTGACAAATTTTATGCAATGAAGTATTTCTATGGTGCAGGAGATCTAATTTTTTTTTAAATAAAAAATTTAGAGATATAACATCTTTTTGATATCATGCATGCACTCAACAAGACATTTTGAAATAGAAAATATCTTTGAATGTGATTAAAAAATAATAAATAAATTAAAAAAAATCCTTTCACTTTTTTTTTTTGGGGGGTAAAACTCCTTTCACTTTTACTCAATGAACAAATTATAGTGATGTTTGGATTATGGAAATGTATCCACCAAATACTTAGGTGGATATATTTGTGATCCAGCAGTTAAAATTGATGAGAAATTAAGTAAATAATTGAATAAATTACTATAATTTGACAGTTTAAAAGTAAATTGTATCTTGATTAAAATTGAAAGAATTTTTTTTAATCGTTCATTTTGGAATAACAAATTGAAAGATCATTCATTTATAATGCGAGAAAATTAATTGAAAAGGGAAAAAACTGAGCTGACACGCATTAGGCTGGGGGAAAGGAGTACAAGAACGTGAAACGGAAAGTGGAAAATCCAAAAACCCCAGAAAGAGAAAAAGGAAGAGCCCCATGAAAAGCTTCAAGCTTTTTTTTTGGCTCAAGCTTCAAGCTTTCTTTGCTTGGCTGCTTCCATCAAAACCAGCTTTTTCCAAGTTTTATTACATTCCTTTTTTGTTTTTGTTTTCCAATTTTTGTTTTCGCCGACACATACACTCTCGCTTACTCATACTCATTACCCCCTTTTCTTTCTGTTTTCACCTTTTATTTCTCTCTCTTCATTACTCTAAGCTTCGAATCTACATCCCACTCGGCGTCCCTTTCTTTAATGGCGATGCCTTGGACAACTGGTCGCGATCTCCCATCCACCTACTACTCCAACCCCATCATCATCTTCTTCTTGTTCCTTTTCCCAGCTTCTTGACTGCTCTTGCATGCCCTTCATCACACCTGAACCCCACCTGAAACGACTCTCAGCTCCGCCTGTAGTGGCCGGAAACGACAATGGCGGCCTCTCGGGTGGCTTCTTCTCTGTTTATGTTAATCGCTTTGATCTTTACTGCTCTTCATCTTGCTCTAGCTAACACTGACGCTACTGATGGTATTTACTTATGCTCTTTGTTTTCTCAGAGTGATCATTCCTGTGGTTGATTGATTTAAGTATGCTATCAATAGGGTAATGATATGGCAACTGTTTTGAAATTCAAAAGGTTTGGATTTTGAATTGCGATTAAGGTGGTTTGAATCAAAGTCGGTGCCTTGTTTCTCTTCTCTGATTGCAGAGGAATGCAATAAAAGATGTTATGCCTTCATTCCTTACCACACCAAAACAATTTTCTTTTTCGAACGTCTTTATTTGAATTGATCTTTATGTTCAACTAAGGGTGGGATGATGCCATTGCCTTTCTCAACTCTTGTTCTGGGATTTTAATGTTGTTCTTCCTGCTTCAGTTCAAGCACTTGAGGTTTTGTATAACGCTTTAAACAGTCCGCCTTGGTTAACTGGCTGGAAAATTGGTGGTGGTGATCCTTGTGGAGAGTCATGGAAAGGGATAACATGTGAGGGCTCAGCCGTTGTTTCCATGTATGAGTTGATACTGCTCAAGTGGAACTTTTAAATTTCAGTGTGTTATTCGTTTGAGGAAACTAACCAAATGGGCTCATTGTTGTAATGTTAATTAGTGAACTCTCAGGTTTGGGACTCAATGGAACTCTGGGGTACCTGCTTTCTGACCTTATGTCACTGAGACAACTGTGAGATAATCTACTTTGTTGTTTTTGTGGTGCATATGATTTTTACTATTTTTATATATTAATATCGATATTCTTTTGCTCTTTTTTCTTTTTTCTTTTTTCTCACCTTTTAGTGACTTGAGTGACAACAAGATCCATGACACAGTCCCTTATCAGTTACCACCGAATCTAACAAGCCTGTAATACTAGCCTTCCATCATATGATTATTTTATCATTCTTTATCAGCTTCACTCTGTTGTTTAATTTAATATTTCATTGCTCTCTGATTGTAACATTCAGGAACCTTGCAAGAAATAACTTAAGTGGAAATCTTCCTTATTCCGTTTCTGCCATGGCTTCCCTCAATATTCTGTAAGTTGCTTTGGTGTTCATAGATAACATTCTTCCATATCGTTCAATTAAGTTATATATTGGAGCCACTGTCAAATTGCATTTCTATGTGATGGTTAGGAACGTGAGCCACAATGCACTGTCCCTGTCAGTTGGAGACATTTTTGCTAGTCTTGCTGATCTCAGTACCCTGTAAGATATTTTGCATAGTGCATTGATTTCTTTTAACTACTTTTTATAGTGTCATTCAATTTCTTTTCCACAAAATTTTTTACTAATTGGGCTAAGCTTAATGATTTAAGGCCATGATTAGCCTGTTTCAGTACTTTTTATTTTTTACCAATTAATAGATGTGAGAGAAATTTGCATTCTACGAATGAACCACTGGCTATTTCTTTTTAATAACTTTTTCTTTTTATGGTAGTTTTAATTTAATTCCATGAGTTTAGTGACAGATAGTTGGCATTTATCCTCTATACTGTCATTGTTACTACTTCCAGGGTGCTTATATAAAACATTAACATTAGATTTGCATCTTCTGTATGATGAAGGTTCAATCGCTTCATTTAGTCACAGTTGCCCAGTTTAAAGTTTTTTCTTGCTTTAAAATGTTCTATATCTCAAACTAATTTTTTTTAAACCTGAATATGATTTCTTTGCGATAAACTGGTAGTTACTACTGGCAAAACTATTTCTAACTTGAGATTTATTCTGTTTGATAAATGTTTGACCTATGCATTCCATCATGCAGGGATCTATCATTCAATGACTTTTCTGGGGATCTTCCTAGCTCATTTGGTTCATTGTCAAATCTTTCTTCTCTGTATGTTGGATAATATTTTAATAGATGACCTAGTTGAGGTTTGCAGTGCATATTAATTTAACTCATCTTGATGTGTTGCAGCTTTTTGCAGAACAATCAGTTAACTGGTTCTCTCAGTGTTCTTGTTGGTTTGCCATTAGATACTTTGTAAGTTTTCTCATTTTTGGGCTTCAAATTCATCTGCATTTATCATCTAATTCTGCTCCATTATTTTTCAGAAACATTGCAAACAACAATTTCACTGGATGGATACCTCGTGAGCTTAGTTCTATTCATAATTTCATGTACGTGTTAATGCAACTTTGTCTGAAATGTCTTTCTATTTAGCAACGCCTAATTTCTTCATTATGATTAATGTGGCTCATTAAATATGAATTTAGATTTGATGGAAACTTCTTTGACAATGGCCCTGCTCCTCCTCCTCCACCAAATACATCCCCTCCTCCGAGCAGATCTCCTAGTAGTCATCACCATTCTGGATCTGGTTCTCATAACGCACACAGTTCTGAATCTGACAAAGAAAATGCTGATAGCCATAAGGGTTTGACATCTGGGGCTATTATAGGCATTATTCTGGGTTCAGTGTTTCTGGCCATTGTTGTGCTACTTGTTCTTGCTTTCTGTATCCATAAGCAGAAAAGGAAGGAAAAAGGTCTGAGAACATCCAATGGGAGTACTCCACTTGGAACCAATAATGGTGAATTCCTTTTCTGTGGTTTTTTCTCTCTCAATATTCATTTTTCTATTCCCTTACTAAACTCATTTGCGGTATCTTTAGATGTTAATTTCTTTTGTGGAATTCTCCTACAGAATGCATATCCTCTGTTTATTACTTTGAAAAGAAGACTTTCATATGGGTATATTGACATGTTCCATGTTCTTCTGGGCTTGTACTTGCAGTAATTCCTCCGATGCAAGAACAGAGGGTGATAAGTGCTGCTGTAGTTACAGATCTGAAGCCTCCTCCTGCAGAAAAGTTGACAGCTGAGAGGGTTCCTTCCAATAATGGATCTGTAAAGCGGATAAAATCCCCTATAACTGCGACATCATACACAATCGCCACTCTCCAAAGTGCAACCAATAGCTTCAGTCAAGAATTTATTATTGGTGAAGGTTCTCTTGGTCGAGTTTATAAGGCTGAATTCCCTAATGGGAAGGTAATCCTTTTGTGTTGCACTTTTTACTACCTTCCTATGATCATTTTGGAAATTATACTCGCTATAGATTTATATGTATAGATAAGGAATATATTTCAAATGTCAAGCTCGATGCTCCTTTATTTAAATTACTTCGGTTGTAATTAAACTGTAGACTACCTGCATTATAATGTAAATATTTTACTTCACCAATAGGTTTGGCTATACTGCGTCGTCTACGCGAGGCTGCTTTATACTTCTTTCTTGTTTTATTTTCATCATCTGGCATCATAGTTTCCCATTCAGTCATTGAAGCTAATTATTCTACAATGACTAACATTAGCATAATAACCTTTGTTTTCTCTATCTCTCTCTTAATTCCTTCTCTCTTTTGGTGATTTAACTTTCGTATTTTTTGTAAAATTCAAACTTTGGAAAAGAACAAATATTTTATTTCCTGCAACATTTATGTTTATTTTGACACTAATGGTTTCCAGATTTGTTTTGCTTAGATCATGGCCATTAAGAAGATCGACAATGCAGCACTGTCATTACAGGAGGAAGACAACTTTCTTGAAGCTGTGTCAAATATGTCACGTTTGCGGCATCCAAACATTGTTACACTAGCTGGATACTGTGCAGAGCATGGGCAGCGTCTTCTAGTTTATGAGTACATAGGAAATGGAAATCTACATGATATGCTCCATTTTGCGGAAGATAGCAGCAAAGCTTTATCTTGGAATGCTCGTGTACGAATAGCACTTGGCACAGCTCGAGCTTTAGAGTATGTTGGATTCTTACCATTTCTATTGCAGTCATGATAGTACATCTCGGTTGGTTTTTTCTTTTATCTTTAAATTAAAAAAAAAATTATCTGTATTGGTCAGGTACTTGCATGAAGTATGCTTGCCTTCTGTTGTACATAGAAACTTTAAATCGGCAAACATATTACTCGAAGAAGAGCTGAATCCTCACCTGTCTGACTGTGGTTTAGCTGCTTTAACACCAAACACTGAACGGCAGGTTGGTGAAGATGCTTCTATGTCCTGCATGCATGGCTGGACACGAAATCTATAAACCCTTTTGCCTTATGCTGTGTTGGTAAATTTCTTTATTTGTCTTGAACAGGTTTCAACTCAGATGGTTGGCTCATTTGGTTATAGTGCTCCTGAGTTTGCATTATCAGGAATTTACACAGTAAAAAGTGATGTTTACAGTTTTGGAGTGGTAATGTTAGAGCTCTTGACTGGTCGGAAGCCACTGGACAGGTGAGCCTAGTTTCATGTTTTAAAGCTGTATTCATGTTCATCACTTTCATGTTCTTTTTGCACTCCATTACTTTAAATCGTTCACCTTCATAGTTTTTTAGATTAATTTGTAACTTCTGTGTAGTTCACGAGCCAGATCAGAACAATCACTTGTGAGGTGGGCTACTCCTCAGCTCCATGATATAGATGCCTTGGCCAAAATGGTTGATCCTGCTTTGAATGGCATGTATCCTGCCAAGTCACTGTCACGATTTGCCGATATCATCGCTCTCTGTGTTCAGGTAAGCTTTTTGAATGTTTCATTAACTGCAATCCTGGGATTCTGGACATTCTTTTCTTCAATGAAAAAAATGTGAAATTCCATGTGTAATTTACCATGTTGCATTGTGAGTTTCAGAACATACCAGACAGAGACAACTCATTTTTTCTTGTTTTGCCTGGTATCAGTTTTTAACCAATTTGATTTTCTGTACTCAGCCGGAGCCTGAGTTTCGACCTCCCATGTCGGAGGTTGTGCAAGCATTGGTACGGCTAGTGCAAAGAGCGAGTGTGGTCAAACGCCGTCCCAGCGACGAATCCGGGTTCGGTCACAGGACTCCAGATCATGAGGCCTTAGACATGTCATTTTAAAGGTTCCACCCTTAAGAAATGATCTTATTTCAATTTTGTGTAAAGTGAGGCAGTTGTCAGGGAATGGTTACAGAACACACAGGAAGGAATAGTTGTGAAGAGGTGTCAAAACAGATCCAAAAAATATTTGTAATTACATGCATTGGAATTTATTACTTGGGATAAAAATACTATGGAAGAAAACATATGTATATTTAACTAACTTGCCATGTTGTTATATATTGTAATTTATTCTCTTTTTTACTTTCTTAATTAATTAATATTGGCGTCTAAAGTGTCTTCTAACTGTGACTGCTTTGGATTTTGATGGTGCAAGCATATTGGAGGGGCCTACTTGTGCCCCTTATTCCCTTCAAGGCTTCAACTTACCATCATAGATATCATTTGAAGACAAGGTTTTTGGAGCAAATCATTCTTTCTTTTGTATGTACCTGTTATCTTTTAAGAAAAAGTACGGTTATTAATTATTATTCACAAGTTTGACTTTCTAATGGAATATGGGGTAAATTTTCTTTTACGGAAATTGATTGCGTTTGGAAATGTGCTTGGAGAAATTATACTTGTGTCTATAATTTTAATAAATTTAAAATATTTTTAATTTATTTTATTATCATATCTTTGTCAATATTTTTTCATATATGTGATTTAATTAATTTAATTATTTATGTTTTACTATTTATTTCTATAAATTATGCTTAGACTATTAAAATATTCATTGGGAGAGTTTTGTAATGGATACAAAGCTCTCTTGATAAGTATTTAATAAGAGCTTTGTCCCCTTATGGTTCTACTCGATTCAATCAAAATTATTTAAATTATTGAATACTATTAAATATTGAGTGGTTCAATAAAAAATATTACTTTTCGATTTATACTATAAGGTAACAAATGAGATTTTTATCCCATATTATAAAAGGTAACATGGTTTTATTTGCTAGTTTTACCCTCATTAATGTAATGTGTAGCATTATAATTTGTGTTGATTAATGATATTTAATAGATGTAAAAAAGGGATTTTTGATAAATTTAAAAGTGTTACACACTTTTCTTAATATGTGTTAAATCTTACTTGTTATCTTATAATATGGGAGGGATGGAGTAAGATAATTAAATTTCATAATTAATTATGTGAAATAAATTCAACAAATACTCACAAAATTTCAATAATAGAAATTAAATTTAGAATTTTAATACAAATTTAATTATTTATTTTTAATTTTCTGAAAATTAAATGAAATTATGAAGTTAAATGAAAGTTTAAAGATTAGTATAATTTTTCAAATACGTTCTTTTTGTATTTTCCGATGGATGGGGTAGACTGTAGACATTATTTATTAATTTTCAAGAAACATCTTTTTAATGGAGTCTAACTTAGTATATATAGTGTTGTAAGAAAAAAAAATATATATATATATACACACATAATAGATAAATTACATGTATGTGTATATATATATATATTCTCTCATTCTTTTTCGTCACATTCTTTCTTTCTTTCTTTTTGGCCAGAGAAAAGAATTGTCACATTCTTTTCAAATGCATTATTATTGCATATGATTTCAAATTATTTCGATCTCATTTGTACAATAGGAAGTGGCTTAGTCTCAATCAAAGGATGACATTGTAATGTAATTTATATGGCGTTGAGCTCCAATGTTACCAACCTACCAAATAGTTGAGTGTGATTCCATTAATTAATGAGGAAAAATTACCTCTCATTTTTCAAAAGATTGGAGTCATTTTTCCAAATAGAAAAATGAGAGGATTTCTGCCAAACGCTTCCATAATTCTTAATTAGTTTGATAATGATAGATTACATGTTGGCTGCCTAAATTTTGGTAAACCATCACATAAAAATATTGGTTAGTACCATCTCCACAAGTGAGTTTTTTCACAAGAGAAACACTTTTTTTTTGGTTGGAAATTTACATTCCAAGGTTATAAAATTTAGAATAAAATATTTTAAAAAATTAAATTATTCATAAAGTCAAAAAAAAAAATTTTGGACTAAGAGTATTCCCTTCTACAACAAGACTAATATCTCTCTTAAGTTATTGAAGTCAAAGCATAGGTTTACAACTAAGTTTGTTCCATAGAAAGATTAAAAATATAATTTTAGAACCAATAGTTTAAGTAATGAGAACCCTTATGATTCATACCAACGCGAGTTAGTGTAAGTTTTAAATGTTTGATTTTAATCATAATTGGACTAAAAATGTCATATCAAATTTAAAAATTAAACAAAATTGTTTTTACATGACTTAAAGTTTAAAAATTATATTCTTGTAGCTTATTTTTATAAACATAATCCAAATTATAAATCTTATATTCAGCCAAAAAAAATTAAAAACCTCATACTATGCCTTGAGTTTTATGTGTTAAACAAATTTTTAAAAACCAACATTGTTCAGTCCAAAAAAAAAAAGGAAAAACCAACATTGTTAATTACAACGATAAAAGGTTTTACTAAATATTTTTAATTATTGATATTTTTTTTCCGAAATATATTTGGCGTTATGGATTAGTAGCGAGAGCCCTGAAGCCACCAGCCGGAATTCTGTGTTTCAGACAGCTTTTGTCTCTTTCTTCCGTCTGAAGTAATTCTTCAGATTTCAACTCTTCTTCTTTTTCAACTAATTCTTCATATTTCAACTCCTCTTCTTCTTCTCCTCGTCGTTTGCCTCTACGGTTTCGGGTCTGACCCGAATCCGAATTATGTCATCTTCTATAGATCTCTTCACTGAATCTAATTACAAACGGCACGGCCTCCATCCAAAGACCGACCATGATGATGATACACCTCACACTGTTCCGGATCGATGCGAATCCATTAGCGCCCGCTCCAGCTCCTTCCACTCTCCGTCCACCTCGCCAACTTCAAGGAGCCGTCAATCCTCTCCGACTTATTCCCCCAGAGTTGGTCCCAGTCGATTCTCGAGCTTCCACAGATCTCATTCTTCATTCTCGTCTTCTGGGTGGAACGCCTGCGGCTTCTTGCGAAACTGGAAGTTGCAATTGAATCCGCCTCAGCAGCACAAGGGAAAGATTAAGGCTGGAAAGTCGTGGTATCGCGCGAAACAAGTGAAAGGGCTTCTGTTGGTTATTGGGTTGCTGGGTTTCTTCTTCTTGGTAAATTGGATTATGCTTACACGGCTGCAAGATGAAGCGGTCCATCCTATCGCTGAGTTATCGAGAAATTCGTCTTCTTTTTCAGTTTCGGTTCAGGTATGTGCGTAGTTAATAGTTTAAATTTTCAATCTTTAAAACTAATGCTTTTGCCCCTGCTGCTAATAATTTCAACTTGATATCTACCAGTTGATACCTTTTACGATAGAGTTGTGTTAAGATGAGTGAAGTAGATGGTGGAAGTTATCAATACGAACTTTGAAACTTTTCTACCATGTATCTTGAAGTGAAGCCCATATAGGTCTATATATGTAAATTCTGAAAAGAAAAGGCGATAGATTTGTCTTAGCAGTGCATTAACATCTTTTAGAAGTGGGTTTCGGTATTGAGTATTGTGAATATCCTTTACTAGATACCCAATACCAAGTATCGATTACCTAATCTTTATTTAGGTTTTCTACTATTATCGATACCATGGATTTGGAGTGTGGATGTGAGAAGTGCAAATTTTTTTTTTTGTTAACATATGTGGTGTTCGTATAATGGATATTTATTTTGGATCCAGATACAGATAGATGAAAAATGATCGCATAACTGCCTATTGCTAACTGTCAAGAATGATACACAGTTTTTTTTTTGTTTGGCCAGTTGGATTGATACACAGTTAAATCCATTAGATTGCTTACAATTGAGAAACTATGAGGTCTAAGGGGGTTCATTATTTACTTGTCCCCTGAAAAGAATAGTGCTCATTATACATAATGTTTGTAAAATATTTTAACAGATGTGAAATTAATATGTCTAAAATTTCTTGGTCTTAGGATGTGTCTGTTGACTTTTTTCCCATTTGGTACTTTCTTACAGGGAAAATGGGAAAAAATTAGTAAAGGGAAAAGGCCGCAGAAGGGAAATTTTGAAAGATTGTTGGCTTTGGCTGCCCATGCCTTGGCAGAGGTATCAACATTTGTAGCTTGTTAGTAATTACAGCGCATGAAGTTTTAGAATGATTTAAATTAAATGTCAGAGCAAAATTAAATGTCAGAGCAAATCTTCTCTTTATTACAAGTTTTCAGTTGTTCCTGATTTGTTGCATATGGAACAGAATAAACGTGAGCCTAAAGATTTGTGGCAGGAGCCCTTGGCTCCAGCTTCTGCTTGGAGACCTTGTGCTGATCAGCGTTCTTGGGAACCTAGTGGTATGTGTATGTTAAATTTGATTTTATTTGTAATATTATGTACGTGTGTGTGTGTGTGAGAGAGAGAGAGTAAATAAAGCTTGTTGTTCTATAAGGTGACTCTCAAAGTCTGCTGTCTGCTATTGTACTCTAATAGAGGGAAATAATGGATACATTTTGGTTACTGCAAATGGTGGAATAAATCAACAACGAGTAGCTGTAAGTATTCTTTTTGAGGCTGTTCTACTTTTATGAATTTTTTACTTATTCTGAATTATGAGTTTGGTTTGGTCCAAAGAAGAAAAGCTCTATTTTTTTTTGTAGGAAAGAAAAGCTATATTGTTAAATGATTAACACGTCAAATATGTGGATTTTGATTCATAATAGGTTTGCAATGCGGTGGTTATGGCACGATTACTTAATTCAACTTTGGTTATTCCCAAATTTATGTTTAGTAGTGTATGGAGAGATGTAAGGTGATGATGCTCTTTCTATCCTTCTAACTTTTTCCTTCTTATCTTTCTACTTACGTTATCAAATAATCAAATATTCGGTCCTTGGACTAAGTGCCCAAATGGGATTCTGCTGATTCAAGGAATGTTATATTGCTGTTATGGCTGAACGTACTTCCCTATTGAAATTTGTTCTTCAAATAGGAGTTTTTCCCCATATAATTTTCGGGTTAGGAAATATTTACTACATCATAGGAGGTTGACACATGCCTTGTGGGTTTCCCATTACGTAATGTGGCTCATTGATAATTGTAGTCATTCTTATGTTTAATTAGAATTGCTACTTTTACCATTGCCGTGTATCATTTTAATGCCACATCTTTAGTTCTTAGGTCTTCTGATGTGTTTTTGTCAATACTTTTTCTTACAATTGCTTTGGATGGGAAATTGACAGTACCAAATTGTATAATTTCAGTCAATTCAGTGATATCTATCAAGAGGAGCATTTTGTTAACTACTTAACTCCTGACATAAGGATAGTGAAGGAACTTCCTAAGGAATTGCAGTCTTTGGACTTGGAGGCAATTGGTAGTGTTGTAAGTTACTGCCCTTCCATAAAACTAAGTACACTCTGAGTTAGTTCTTATTGTATTAAATTGTAGGGATTTTTTAGGTGTCAGATGTTGACATGGGAAAAGAGGCCAAGCCAAGCTTTTACCTGAAGAACATTCTACCTATTCTACTTAAGAATCAAGTTATCCATTTTGTTGGATTTGGGAATCGCTTAGCATTTAACCCAATACCATTTGAACTGCAGGTAAATCCCCTTTATGTTTTCTCATTACAATTAGATTTGTCCTTTTTCATTTGAAGCCATACTTTGCTATTTCTGATTGGAAAATTTCATCTAGAGACTTCGTTGCAGATGTAATTTTCATGCTCTGCGATTTGTTCCCAGAATACAAGAAACTGGTGCTTTGCTTCTTAAAAGGTTGCGCCAGCATACTGGTCACATTGGACTGTTGGACCGTTATCTTGTTGGTCCATTTGCAGAATCAATTTTGCAGGAAAGAGGAAATCATTCAAGAAAGGCATCTAAATATCTATCTTTGCATCTCAGATTTGAAATTGACATGGTAGCTCATTCTTTGTGTGAATTTGGTGGAGGTGAAGAAGAGAGGAAAGAGTTGACAGCTTATCGTGAAATCCATTTCCCTGCCTTGGCACATTTAAAGAAGACTACAAAGTATGCATTATGACAATTGCATCAGATATTTTTCCTGACTTGTTATATTATTTTAGTGGATCGCTTTTAATTTTGACTCCTTTCGGGGTCAAGTTGAGTAGATCTGATAGGTTGCTTAAATGGCTTTTGCCATTAATCTAAATTTTGTTATTTCAAACTTTGTATATTGCTATTTGCTTTTGCTTCACCTAGTTCCTCTCTCTAATTATCATTCTCTTTTCTCTATCTTGGGGGTGGTAGTGGGGGAAACTTTTTGCATCAACATCCCAGAAAAATGTTGGATTATGATGGGCACCGGCATTGTTATTTCTAAATAGAAGTGTCTTTCATTTTGGAAAAAATAATGGTTGTCTAGTCACGTAAAATGTTTTTCTTGTGATCTCCATCATACTCAAAAAAATTTGATGGTTGTCTAGTCACTTAAAAGTGTTGATGGGATTCATTTACTTCTCAACCAAGAGCCAACTTAGCTTCTGTTGCACACAGCAGTATTTTTTATCTTCCTTTTTATTATGACAAAAAGAGTCTTCTTATTCTTTCAACTATATTACTTCAAATAACATGAATTCTTTTAATTGCAGATTACCTTCTCCTTCAGAGCTAAGGTCTGAAGGTCTATGTCCTTTGACACCTGAAGAGGCAATCCTTGTGCTTGCTGCTCTTGGTTTTAACCGTAAGACACATATATTTGTAGCTGGTTCGAATTTGTACGGAGGTCAATCACGGTTGACTGCACTGACCAGCTTGTACCCTAATTTAGTCACTAAAGAGATCTTGCTTTCTTCATCTGAACTTGAACCATTTGCAAATTATTCATCTCAGGTTTGCTGTAGTTGCCACTACTATTTATATCGGGGATTTCACAATTCCGTATCTTAAGGAAGTTGTTTCATAAGCTCTTTTCGTTGTGTTATATCAAAACCAAATGGTTGAAAGCTAGGTGAAATTGTTCGGTTGAAAATCTTCATTGGATATCTTGTAGAGTAGGTGATATTGAAGAGGTGTCTGGTCAATGGTTTTTTTTTTATAAAGTGGACTAGCCTCTTAAATTGCTTATACTCCAGGTTTTTGTTTCCATATTGAGTAGGATGGCTATCCTTTATTTTACAATATCAGAAAGTTCATATGTATGACCAAAAAGGCATTTAATGGGAGAAATTATTGTGTAGACGCAATGCAAGTATACCATTTCCATTTACAGAATCTATTGGTTTCTATGTATGGAAATGGTTTGCAAATGGGCACTGAAAGGTTTCTCCTTGAATATAGTTTCTGCAATTGGGCTCCATACTAATATTTCTTTGGGGTGCAGGGTGCTAAACTCTCACAAGAATGTCATTCTTATCTTTGAGAAAGAGTTTTGTTGATAGTGTTTTAACTTTTAGGTCCTGCTAATCTAGTATAGAGTTTGTTTCAGATTTTTATTTATTTGTCGAAGTTCAAAGTCAGATTTCATTGTAGTAGCTGGGGACGAGGGTAGGAGCCACATATACCCACATCACCAAGGCAATGTCTTACTAGAAACAACGGTAGCGTAGCCTCATAGAGTTGTAAACTAACTTATAGCCATATTACAAGGAGGCACCTACCAACAACATCATCTAACCAACTACTAACTGTAGAGGGGGAAGTGAAGACTTGTAAACTAGCTTATCACTCTGACTCTTGTTGATTGGTTCATCGCCCATAGAGGAGTCCCTCTGGAGTTTTTCTAGTTTCTCATCCAGTAATCAATCACTACTTAACAGTATTAATTTTTTATGTGATTTACTAGACTGAAAAAATTTAGTGATCTAATATCCAGAATTGGAAAACAGAGTTGTGTGATTTGAATTTCTCTAGGCCTTGGAGGATGTCCTGTTTTCATTTTACCTTTCATTTTCTTAATATGAAAACTACAGTTAGTTCTGCTAGGTTATTTTTTGTGTTAATCTTCTGATGAATGACAGCAAGCTCATTTCTTTTGTAGTTAGCAGCGGTGGACTTCATAGGCTGTACTGCAGCTGATGCATTTGCCATGACTGATTCAGGAAGTCAGTTATCATCTTTGGTGTCTGGGTACCGAATATATTATGGCGGCGGCAGAATGCCAACAATACGACCAAATAAGCGCAGGCTCGCTAGCATCTTTACCAAGAACTCAACCATAGAATGGCGTGTGTTTGAACAGAGAGTTAGGAAAGCTGTTAGACAAACCAAACATGTACAGACAAGGCCCAAGGGAAGAAGTATTTACAGATATCCTCGGTGTAAAGAATGTATGTGCAGGACAGATTGATCTTGTGACATTGCTTTTTTTTTTTTTGGGGCCAGAATGTTGTAACATTTTTTATTACACCTAGTCATTTATTTTTTTGTCTGTTCATGCAATGCTGCCCCCATTTTTATCTGTATAAAATTTTCAACTTTCAATCACTATGATTATGCTGAAAATACATGGCATGCAATGCTGTTCCAAACAAACTATATATATTGCTGGTATGACATAATGGTACTAGCAACTGAATGAAGAATTTATCTGAGAGCCTGACGTCTTGGTAGAATTCTTTGTTTCTCTGGTAATGTTGGTAATTGGTATCTAACTGCTGGAGATCAAGAGACTATTTAATATTTTTTTAATTGTGTCAGACATTTTAAAGATATTTAATTGTACAATGTTTAATGCCAATTACCGAAAAATATGTTAAACCAGTCATATTTTTCCATATATTGTATAAAATTTGAAGAATAAGATGCATTATTATAACTTGTAAATGGTGCATTTTATTGTAGCTTATATATGTGTGTGTGTATATATATATCTATTGGTGGAACGAAGTCCTAAAAATGCTTGCTAGAAAAAAAAAAAACAGTCCTAAATATGCCTTGTCGGGCTTCAAAAGGCTGATTTTAACAAGACTTAATTATGGGCTGAAAGTTTTCACAGTTCAATAGACTTAGCCCAAAGGAAAAATGGATAAATGCATTTGTTATAAGAACTAGACCAAACCATCTAGTTTTATGCAATATATGAAATTCTTCATATAGTTTAACGGGGAAAATTGGCTAATTAGTGCTTAACCTGGTTTGAAATTCTCTACAAATCGGTCCTTTTGAGAATTGGTCAAAAATTGAAAAATCGATTAGGTGATTAGTTCGCTTAGTTTAGACTTTTTTTTTTAATAGGGTTTACTCAAAAGAAGAAATTATTTTTCGAGTAAGTTTTTAAGTATTATTCTCATATATAATTATTAATAATTACAAAACCTAATGAATATTATGATTATCGATTAATAATTTCTTATTTTTAGTTTCATTTGTGATTAGGAATGGATCTTAACTTTAAATTTTGAATAAGCAGCTACAAATTTATTGTTGGTATTTTTTAATTTTTCAATGTATAAAATTAAAAATATATATTAATTCCTTTTTAGAAAAATGATAATTATATCAATAGATATAAAATAAATACAAAGCTCAAGAACTACCAAGTAGCAAAACGACTAAGTAAGTGTTTGGTTCACTTTTTCATAAACTGAACCATACCTTTAAACTGGAGTTTTTGAGAGGTTGCTGTTTGACAAATACAAACGTATCTTTTGGAAAAATGAAATGGGCCCAAAACTGAAGTTTGCTTAACAGACCCTGACCGAAGTTAGACCCTGACCGAAGTTTTTCTTTTGTGAAAGCTTGCGTTAACATCATTTAATTTTTTAATTAAAATATGCAGAGATGACCGTTTGACCTGTACCTTCTTTCTCTAGCGTAAAACACCAAGAGCAGCTGTTTATTTTCTCACGTTTTTCTTTTTCTTCTCTCGGCCATGTACAGCGTTGCCCATCAGTATTTAAATACGTTTAATTAAATTATGAATATTAGTGTTAACAATTTATAATTAATATAGTATATTTATTATATTACTTCAGGAAATTAGATTTTTTCACTTATATTTTTTCCAGTAATTAAAATTAACTATATTATTATTATGAAGCATACATCATTCAATTAGTTATCTAATATTGTATTATAAAACTTATGTCATTTTTGATAATTATACATCTAAAAATATTTTTAACTTTTATTATCCAAACATGTATCATTTTAGCAAAGTTAACTTTTCAAAAAGAATATTCAAACATACTTTATTTTTACAAACAAACTTTTATTATAACTTCATTTTTATAAATTTCATTTATTTTAACTTAATTTTACACGCACCTAAGAAATAATCCAAAGAGCCCAGACACACAATAGATTTGAAGCGCGTGATAATTAATTGAACTTGTCTGCAAAGGGTGGTCCATCGTAACTAAGGAAGCCTTCAACCATGAAACTAGTCAGAGCTTGGTGAAGAACACTGAACTTAACACTGGGAAACTCAGAATTCCATATTTTTTGGTTAAGCAGAAAAAGCTTTCCAACTGTCAAATTTGACCTTGGTGAAGCTAACTGCATTTGCCACCCAACGTGGCTATATAAAAGGGACCTCACATCCATCCCAAATCATTCCATCATGAATGTCCAACTTGTGCACACTAAATTATTGATGTCTTCTCTTTATAGCATTAGCACCTCCACAGATGACTATCAAAGAACACCTCAAATGACAACCAATAAATGTTACATATATTAATTTAATTACAACCTTAAGCTATATATGGTTTTAACTGGTTCAATCACTTTTCTAGTTTTAAAAGCATTTACAGAAACTCAAATAAAAAGACATATGGAAAGAATAAACCACTTGAAACAGTGAATATAACTAGTAAAGTCCCTCATATTCAGATCCAGTTGCTGTACTTCAAAAATATGGATGCTTCTATATCCAATACGATATATAAATTATGCCATGTGTATCAATATCATTGTCATTGGTCTTTTTCTGTCAAAAATAATTCAATAATTTATAAAAAATATTAATTATATCAATTCACCTCAATTTTATGCATGACTCGAATTAGTCGGAGTGCAATGTAATTTCTGGATATCGAGTAGTTTGATAAAAGAAATTTTTTTTTACATTATTTATTTTGTATGTATTAATTTATTAAATATACATAAAATTATACATGTTTCTCTTGTACTCATAAATTAAAATTTTAAAATTATGTATATTTAATAAGAATACTTGCATCTGGTATTTTGGAATTAAATATTAATATCCAATCAAGAAGAGATAAGGCTAACAACAACATTCAGTAACAAATGGTATCTCTCCTTTGTTTAGTTGCATGAACCCAGAAACACTGAAAGTTCATCTTCATCATACTGAAACTGGAAACACAGACAAGGTTATTCTCACAATGTGATTCAAACTCCCAGTCAAAACAACTTCACCGAAGCTGAAAACACCCATAGGTTGAGTCACACAGAATTGTATTTCCAGATCTTGTGTTTCCAGTGGATTTATGGTGAACCCAGTAGGATTCAGATTTACTGTAGTTCCATTTGGTGGTAGCACTGATCCCAGGTATGTTTCTGTCTTGTTCGCTACATTCTTCACAGTTCTTCTCACAGAAACTGACCCAGTCATCGATGATATTGTCACTGAAGGTAGGTTTAGATTATATGGATAGTCAAGTGAGAAATTGCAAGATTCCCCAGTGGCTGCTGTTATATTAGCTGGATCGATATTAGGTAAAGAGCACAAGAAGCCAATGTAGTCTTCATGTCCTGGTATACAACCAGTGAATCTCAAGCAGTCAAAAGTAAGATAATTGAATTTGAGTGACACAAAAGAATATGACAATATATGGAGGCACAGCTCATCTTTACACGATATAGAAAAATAATGCACACAATACACATCGATAAAGTAACCCACCACGATAAACTCAAAAAAGAAGAAAAATGGAGATGAGGTATTAGGGGCAAAATAGTCAAAATTTTGGGTTTCTTGATGGAAAGGTTCCTTGCACTCATATATATGTGAAAGGAAGTATATGCTTCCCATAAATAAGGGAAGCCATGGTTCCATGGAAGTATGATTGATGCCTACCAAACATGTAATATTAGGCTTCACCTCTCCCTTTTCTGTTCGATCCCCAGCTTCGTTTCCTTTGTGTCAAACGTAGCTTTAATTAATATAATCATGTTTATTCACCAAAAATCCGGATTTAATATTAGTTAATTATAAGGTTCTAAGCCCAAATTAAAGCGATCCATATTGTGTTGGGCTACACCATTAATATAAATGGGTGTTTTGTTTACTGGTTCTTTTGTATGTGCCGACTTAATGGATAAGGGTTCAATAAGACCTACTCTCTATCTATATATGTGGTGTAACACTTACTGGCTACCTCATTTAGGAACACATTTAAAACACATAATACGTCAAGAGAATAATGCATTCTCTGTTTGTAATTTTCATTCTCTAAGCTATGGATTTCCTGATTCCTCAAGGTAAATCTATCATTCTTCTCCAAAATATTCATGCTGTAACGATCTAATGTACAGGGTATTATATCAAATTTCCTTCACATAAAGGATTCGGATTGAAAACATACCTACTGGGAGGACCAGTCCTGGATCAATGGCAGACTTGGGGTTGATCATGCCAGCTCCAAAATCAAAAGGAGTGGAGGGATACAAGCTATTGACATCAGATCCTTGAGCCATGATAATCTCTCCAGAGTTATCATACTTGGTGGACGTTGTGGATATTGCAGAAGCTATCATGGAAGGAGTCCATGAAGGATTATGCTGCTTAACAAGAGCAGCAATCCCTGCAACGTGAGGTGTGGCCATACTTGTTCCAGACAACAATGCAAATTGCTGACCTGCGAGCAAAGGTTGTAGGGCACTAACAGGGGTCCAAGCAGCCCAGATTTGGTGGCCTGGAGCAAGAATGTCTGGTTTAAGAACATCAGCAACATGTTTGATGTTGGAGTCAATGATGTCTGGTCCTCTTGATGAGAATCTACTCACTATGGGTGCTCTCCCTCTGAATGATGCAACTCTTCCTTCTCCTATAAGTGCTCTTCCACCAAATTCTGTGCCACTTCCATTCTCACACCTTTTGGTTTGGTTTTCATAATATTGTAATATAGCCTGCACATGTATAAACAATCATTCCTTCATCTCATTAGTCATTATGTAAGTAAATAATAGAATTTTTTTTTATTGGTGTCCAAATGATAGAAGTTTTTTGTTATGCTATGAGAGAAAAGGAAGAGATTTAAGTTCTTATTCAAGCAGAACTAGGATCAGATATCAGTTTACTTCGTTTTCCGGACAAACAATATTGACACAAATAATACAGATAGTGTTGGGCCTTATCTTCTTCTAAATATAAGATAAATTACACAAAACTTTTAAACTTGTAACATGTAATTAAATTTTTTTTTTAATACTTGATAATAAATCATTCTAGATTTTCAAATTTAATTTAAATTTTTTAATTTGTGTAAACAACCCATGCTGTTGGTTAACATGTTATTTCATTCACGGGATATGTAAAACAATGAATCCCCTTAAATTTTATTTGTCGTGTAAATACTTAAATTAAGTATTATAAGTAGATAAACATTCATGACATCGTCTTTTTTTTTTTTTTGCCACTTCATGACATCGTCTTAAGTGAAAGATAGGAGGTCATTTTCACAAATTTGAAAGTTTAAAGGTTCATTATCAATTTTTAAAAATAAAAAATTATTTGTACACAATATAAAATAATGAGAGCTTATATGCAATCTAACTATATATATAAAATTTATAAAATATTATATTAAAATTGATACTACTTGCTTCATGCTTTCTGAAATATTATTATAGAAAAATTCAGCCAACAAAGAGACATGCTGCTATTACAGCTCATTGTAATACCTGGGAATCAGCAACAGATGGGATCATAATGCCAGAAACAGCAAAAGGGACGGGCTCTGCAATATAATCACCATAGTTAGGGTTTGCAGTAAGAACAAAACCCAGAAGCCCTAGGGCTTTTGCTGTGTCAACAATGGCAGTGAGGGTTGACGTTCCGTTGTAGAAGCCAGACGAGAAGGTGCAGATGATAACACTGCCTCCCACTGTATTAGGGTCCAAAGCTTCTGGGTGTTGACACTCTTCAATGTAATCAGGAGTCCTTGGGTATGTTCCATTCACTTTTAATGCATCCTTCGCTAACACAAGCCTATGCAGAACTGACCCATTTCTGAATCCTGGTCCTGCAGATAAGAACCTTCTACATTGTGTTAGAAGTTAATTATATTCTAAAAAAAGATATCCTCTCCAACCTGATAAGTATGTAGAATTAGCAAAAGAAAGATACAATGGTCGATAAATGCACTAGATTCATTTTATTATCACTTAATTACCTTATTATGGGTTTTTAATCAAAACTTTAAAAGAAATAATTACACAAAACTTGCATCAGTAAATAAGTATGTAGAATTAGAGAAAGATAGATACTGTGGTGGGTCTCATTTAACAAGTGAATTCTAGAACTTTATCTATCTCTCTTCAACTGTACAGATTATAGGGTTGGAGAGTCTCATTTAAGATTTAATAGGCAGGCTTAGTACTGATCAATTGCCTAGAATGCAAGGTTCCTTCCATATCTAGAGACATGGTAGATGAATCATGATAATTAGACATATTTATCACTCCCAAAATATAAGTTGGAAATGTTATACTTTTATTCATAAAAACTTTATATATGGTATTTGATATGTACTACCAACTAATCAGAATTTGAATCACATTAGATCCCAAAAAAGGAGAACTTCTCTCAATGCCATTTTCTTCATTTACAATACTTGAACTCAAGATTTTGTTGGAGACTTCCCTCGACCGACCAATGACATTAATATTATTAGGTCATAAATTTTTTAAAAAATGAAAAAGATTATTAATTTCTAAGTCTAATAATGATGAGTAATGATGAAAGTTTGAAGCATCTAAAAGATAGATATAGTGGTGGATCTCATTTAACAGGTAAGATCTACCACTTTATCTATCTCTCTCTAACTGTACAGACTATATGATTGAAAGAAGTCTCATTTAAGATTTTAATCGATGAGCTTACTACTATGAATATCTCTCTACAATTACACAAAATGCAAGTTTCCTCCCATATCTAAAGACACAAGTAGATGAATTAATCATGATAATTAGGCATATTTATTACTCAAGATCTTATTCAAAGGACAAAAGTCTCTTCCCCTTGACCAACATTAGTACTATATTAGGGCATAGTTTTCTAAAAGATGGAAGAGATTATTTCCAAGTCTAATATTGATGAGTAAATTAGGATGAAAGTTTGAAGCACCTGAAAGGCCAACACCAGTGAATAACTGGCCATTTCCAAGAAGAAGAGAAGCAGAATAGATCCTATCAGTGGTGGAAGCAGCAACACCAAGAGTCCAGGGGCTGAATGAGAGTACTGAGGAAGGTGATGGTCCCTTATTCCCTGCGGCTTGAACCACAACAACTCCAGCTTTTCTTGCAAACAGCAAGCTTATGTCGAACACACTCAAGAACGTCACCGTATCTTGGGGTGCTTCTTCTGGTCCTACCGAAAGGTTTATGATGTCCACTCCATCAGCCACAGCCTGCCAATTAATTGAATATATATATATATATAGTGGGAAAATGACTGAAAAGGATATTTTGATTCAAAATATGCCCTAAAGGAAGAGAAAAAATAGGCTTTAAAAAGCTTATTTTCTACTAATTTCATCATATATATATATATATATATAGTCTTGACGTTACAACAGAATTCAAATCCGCACAGGATAATAATGATTTTGACAAGCACTAAGTTCATTTTATTGTCACTTAATAATTGCCTTATGGGTTTTTAATCTAAATTTTAAAAGAAATAATTACATAAATCTTACAACGATAAATAATTTGTTGTTAAAAGATTGTTTCGCTTTGAACATTTTTACTTTAGTTTAAATTATTATAGAGATTGGGCCAGAAAAAACTATAAATAGTACTTAGATGGCCAAGTGATACTATATAGGATAAATCATGAAAAAACGTTAAATTACAAACTTAAAATTATATTTTAAAAAACACTTTTTTTAAAAAGGAAAACTAATTTTCAATAAAATCATGTTTAGGACAAATTGTGAATCATGTTTAGGATATATTAATTTCATAATTCTCTTTTATCAGAATATTTCATGACTTTGGGGGTCAGTTATTATATTAACTTTTCCCGTATTTTGTTTGAATTATATCTTAAACCTTTTATTGTAAAAATTTTACTTTGCATTCTTTTAATTTATTTTTTGTCAATAAATTAGAAAACTATAATCATAGGTACAATTTTACTTTGCTTTCCTATATTTCTTTTTAATTGTCACTTTTGAAAAAAAATTTCATTTCTATTTATCTGTCTTTTTAAAAATTAAATATAACATTAATTGTTTTTTATCTATTTATTTATTACAAAGCATATTAAAAAATTTAAAAGAAATTCTAACATATTGATTATATTTTTTTAATTAATTTGTATGTTAAAACCTTAAATGATAAATAAAAAGAAATGGAGATAATATATTGTAGAAAATTTTTAATAAAAAATTGAAAAGTCCAATGAAAATGATAGGCATATTTTTTTGGCCAAAAAAAATGATAGGTATGATTTAGTTAGCACAATTTACTTCTTTCCTTAAAATGTACATTTTTTTTTATAACATTTTGAACAATAATATATTAATATTCATCAAATAAGTTTCCGCTTTCCATGGTGTCCTAATTGCCACTATCAAACTGATAAATGGCCCATTAGTTCTGTTATCTACATTTTTTGCCCTTTCCTTCTATTAATATTGATGCTAGTTAAGAAACTAACTAACTATAATGGTATATGGAGGACCTTACTTGATCGATTGCTGCAATAACATCAGCAACAGTTCCCACGGTTGGATAAATAGCCTTGTACACAGCAATTCTGTTAATAAGACCACGCAAGCAACTGAGTAATTAGAAGTGAGTTCTATGTGATGTATCAAAATCTGAGATAAACCATACAATTTATATTTTCTATAGATTTGATTATATATTGATGATTTCAATATTATTAGCCCTATATATCACATATCTAGCTATATATATAATTATTCAATCATGATAGCGTAAATTCTATACATTTTTTAAAAAAATTATGGAAATTATATTATATATATATATATATATAATATTTTTATTTGCATGAACCTCTCTTTAATTTTGCACAATAAAGATCTTTCTATTTTGAAAACTCATCCAATCTTTTCTTGAAAACAAAAAACGGTTACAATTTTTTTTAATTTTACTTGAATTATAATTTGTTTATTTTAAAAAAAAATTTCTCATATTTTAAAAATAAATGAAAGGTCTGTATAAATTAAAAACTATAAGGAAGTGAGCTATTTTTATGTTTCAAAACTAAAAGAGATGCCCATGTAATTTTAATAAAATTTAAGAAAAATTCATAATTGTATTAGTATAGGGGGAAAAAAAAAAGAGAGAGAGAGAGATATATGACTTTAGCAATATTCAGGGAAAATATTTACTACAATTTGCTCTTAATAAAAGCCAGAAAGCTTACCTTGCACGTGGTGCCATTCCACTAGCTCGTCCATAGCAAAACCCATTCACCACAACAGGAATCCCACAATTTCCAGCACCAGTTGACGCCACATGACTAAACCAATTATATAATTAATATATACTTACCACTTAGATCGAAGTTCAAACCATATATATATATATATATATATTATTACATATAGTGTAAATGTTTCTTACATATTATTAAATCAATGATTAATTACCTGCCATGTCCATCAGCATCAAAGGGCGAAAGAATATCCACAGAAGGATCCAGAGGAGCAATTGCTTCAGCCCCCGCAGAGAAGAACCTCGCCCCCACTATCTTCCCATTGCAATCACTCTCAGAAAATCTAGGACCAGTTTCGCAGATTCCAGAAAACCCAGAAACATTCGATCCAAAAGGTCGTAATGCGTCGTAAGCGAAGCTTCCATGGTTAGGGTTTATCCCACTGTCCACAAAACCTATCACCACTCCCTCTCCTGCGTCTCCCTCTCCTCCTTCTTCCTCCCACACTCCTCCCTCTAACCCTAGAAACTCCGGCGTGTACGTCGTTTTCAACTTCGCTCCTCTGTCTTTCTCCACTACTCTCACTCCTTCTCTGGCTCTTAGTCTCGCAGCCTGCAAAACCATAATCGTTAACTTAAATTCAAAGGGCTTATTATATATATATATATACATTTCTGTAGATGAAAGAGAGATGAGATGAAGAAGAGGACCTGGGATGGCGTGGTGTGAACGGAGAAGCCATTAATGATGTGCTTGAAGCTGTGGAGCTTATTGTAGCTTCCCTTCTCTAAGGTGTTTTGCAGAAGCATGTCATGAGATTCCACCATTTTCATTCCATATGCCTTCGAAGCATCGCTATCAAATAGCCATATTTGGTAAGGGTAAATTGACCAAAAGGGTACGTTACATTAAATAATATAAAACGTTACCATATTTAGTTATTTACAATCAACAGGAATGTCTAGATTCAAATGTTCAGAACTTTGAAACAATATAATATATGCATGAAATATTATTAACCTTTTGGGGTCGATTCTGTGGTCACGGGAAACTTGAGAGAAAGCAACAGCATTTCCTTCCAATAAGACCAGGTATATGGATCGTTCTTCTGCAAAGCAAGCTATGGAAACCAAGAGATTTATGAGTATTACCAGAAAAGCATCCCTTTCTGCCATGTTTAGCAAACGAAGGAAATTTTGAAGGAAGGGTTTTAAACTTTGTTTTAGAGGTGATGATGGTGAAAGTGAGTTTTATATATATAAGCATAATATATATATATATATATATTATGCTTGTGGTTAAAAACCTTGCACTGTTAACGTGAGCATAGCTTCCATTTGGGCTTTTTCGGCGGATTTAGGTTTATTTAATTCAAAGCGTTACCATCTTGCATCACACCAAACATCGATTTATCTGTTTCTGTCACACGCAAAACCCAGTTTTTCTTCCTTTTTTTTTTTCTCCCTTTATTATTTGTTATTATTTTTACCCTAACGTCTCTTTCGTTGTTTGGAGATAATGGGATCATCAGAAATAATAATCAAAGAGTGAACTTACATTTTAATCCTTCAAACATATTTTTATCTCCCAAGCCAAGAAAAATATTTTATCTCAATTTTTGCTGATTTTTTTTTGGGCCAAAATTTTTGCGTACTTCAATTCACTGAAAATTAATTTATTTTGAATATCATGTGTATAAAACTTGCATCCTCTCAATTTTTCTTTCTCTCAATTTGTAATTGGAAATTTGTCATGATAGCACATCATACTATTTGAAATAGCTTAAAACTCATTATATTCAAATAATAATGCTTCAAATTTAAAAAAACTCTTTAAAGGACTAAAGATATTATTGCATTTTAAAAAATATTGTCAAACCAAAATATAACAAGTTTCATAAAACAAAATATATATTAGTTCACACAGGAAAATTAAATATATCCTTAACTTGTACTACAGGGTTCCTTTTTTTTTTTTTGGTTTTGCTAAAAAATGTTCCTAAATTGATAATCCCTCCTGTTTTAAAAAATGTCATTTTGGGATATTTTTAACATGATCAAGAAAATCAGTAAATAGCTTATATTGTAATATAATTTAATATTTTGCTAAAATATCCTTAAATACTTTTTTTCAATTAATGAAGAGTAAAGCAATAAAAATATAATTAAATTTTAAAAAGTTCATATTTTAAAAATTACAAAAACTCCATAGTGACTTTTTTTAAACAAAAAAATAGGAGGAAGTATAATCAGATTTTAGATGAATTCCCACACCGGGACTTCTGAAATTCCAATTTGATAAATTTAGGATCACCTATCTTCTCGTTACACATTCAATTACAATTTAGCCCTTATTTCCGCAGATAATCTGCTCTCCAAATGATAAAATTCACACGTTCAGTTCTAGCACCAATAGCCAGCTAAATACAGTGGGAGGAAACATTATTTTAAATTTATAGTAATTTTTCTTGTCAGAAAATTTCTCGTAATTATCAACACACGAGATGTAGAGAATGGGCAAGTATTTTGATGTGTTCAGTTCTAACAAAAACTGCGAATGGAAAAACCGGAACCGCAATTTTGAATAGATGTGATGAAAATTTGCTTCTTTACTCACATGTTTAAGGTTTCATGTATCTAAGGAATCAACACTTAAAATGGAGTCTTGCTCTTGATCAGAGGGGGAAACAGATCAATGTCATAATAAATCTAAGAAGATAGATACATAGCCTGAGCCGAAATACAGAGATGTTTATATAATTAATAGCCTCTGGTCGAAGCTGTACAAAACAACACAAAACACACCCCCACAACAGCTACAATATAGCCAAATTATTCAGTAGGAGTCAAGTCTCTCTCCAAGGGTTTTACTCTGCATCATGGTCATCTTTTCCTCCGCTTGGGCTCCACCTGCAAATTTTATGCCTTGAGAAGCTCACAACATGATTAATTAAAGAGCAAATGTAACATGTGATGCAAGCTAATAAAATAGAATTTTACAGAGACTCCAAGCTATGTTCACAAAAATGTCAGTACACTAGCTTAATGATTATTATTTTTTTTTCTTTTTTTCCTTTGGCCTAACCACTCACATTCTTCACTATTAGAGCAGACTGTTTTTATGGCATCAGACCAATGAGTAATTAGAATCCCCAACTAATAAGTAATGCTAATGAGACAACAGATAACAGAATGAAGACATTGATTACAAAGAAATATGGATAAAGACCATAACACTAAACACTAAGAGCCGGTTTGGTTTACAGTTTGTAAACTTAAGTTGAAATAAAATGAAGTTTATGAAAATGAAATTTTTATAAAAGTAAGTTTGTTATAATATAATTTATATTTGAATATTTTTTATTGTAAAAATAAGTTTGACAAAATAATTGTGAGATAAAAGTACATTTACAAACTGAAAAGTAACTTTTTCAATTCATTGACTAAAAGTACATTTAAAGGTAAAAGTAAATTTACAAGAAAACCTTTTAAAATAAGATAAACACAAAATTAGCCAAAAGTATGTTTGTAAACATATTTTTACTGGCCCAACTGATTTTCCAAACAGGCACTAAAAAGCAGTCAAGCATGGGAAAACATGACAATGTGCTGATGTCTGAGGAACTGAGGACAACAACTACAGAAAGACACCTTTGCAGAATAGTTTAGGATCCTGTCACTTGATACAACGATCTTATGAAGAGCGAGGTAGCCAAATCAAATATCTTTAGGGATGTTAAAAGCCTCAATACTCTATAATATAAGAAAACATGAGAAAAAATTAAACTCAAAAACATAACTGAGTGGAAGTTATGCCCCTAAGGAACAAAAGCCTTCACACATGAACGTACGCAATTCAATTACCTAAAATAAGCAGTGTTAAATGTAGGAGATGCACCGAATGAAGAAGAGAGGACTGAAAGTGATGGTCCAGCGTAATGAGTAGTGACCAATACAGCAAAAATTAGAATATGCAGAAGCCTTAATAGAACCAAAACTTCAAATTTTCTTGTTGACACCAACATAGTAAATTTCAATGATAAATCCACAATTTATTCAAAAATAAAAAAGAATCACACAACACATCCAAATTTGCAATCACATGCCATGCCCAAGCATATCTAAACCAAGTCAAACCAGAAACCAACTCAATGCTACACAATATTAATGCCATCAGAAGGAAAATGGTCAAGTTTGATTAGATTATGATCTCACTTTGTGTTTTTCTATGTGATCTCTTCCAGAAGCTAGTTGAATGATACAAAAATAAAACATCAATTATACCTAAGTTGAGATGAAGATCAGAAGGAAACAAAATTTAAAGCAAGCACGGAAAGAATCAAACCAAAAAAAAAAATTGGGTCTAACATAGCAGACGCTTCATCATTACCCCTAAAACCAAAGTGAAAAGGAGATTAAAAGAGAAAGCATAATGTCCAAATCACACTTTAGACAAAACCATATTACAAGAAACATCATGCAGGCACTACATTTAGCTTTATACCATTGATTTGTAAATTAAGAAAGAAATCAAAATTTACTTTCCTCTGAAAACAGTAGAGGTTGCTAAGATCAACTGGAGAGAAAGAATGGGAAATGGGGATCACCTTCAAGGGAATCTTTTGACCAGAGACATAAGGGTTTCCCCCACTTTGGAAATCGGCATATGAGACACTCAGGTCATAAAAATCATAGAAATTAAGTATGCACTATGCAGATTAAATAACAGTAACAAAAAATTGAGCAACAAAATCTAGAAAACACGAACCTGATTCATATATCAGTTTCAAAAGAAAATTGAACTACTATAGGTCAACAATATTCATAATCGCACAAGTGCACCACAGTAATTGTTGGAACATATATATCAAAATAACATTTAAGTGGAGAGGCGGACATGGGCATCAAAGACCTGTTTATTGTTAACATTCCACAGCATTAGCTAATTATACGCTGTTGATATATACTCAATTGAACAAAAAGTAAATAAAATAAAAACTTCTACTGCTCTAGGTCAAGAAAAATAATATATATGAAAATTAAAAAACAGAATTGGCTAAGTTTGGTACCTAGAATGAAGTAACGCAATAAAAATGCATTATCTGATTAGCTTATATGAAATAGTATGCATGTCTGACGATTTTTTATGTCAAACTAATTGAATAAGTTAATAAACATTGGTCCTCCTCTAACTGTGCCAGAGTGGAGTTTTCAGGTTAGGAACAAAAGTAAACGTCTCTCTATAAATTATTTGGGACTGAACACAGGCAGTCTCACCTTGCCATCATCTGCTGGAGATGCAGGAAATGTAGCTTGGGGCAACTTTTTCATGTCATCATCAGATGAACATTCAGAACACACAAAATGGTCCAGTTTCTTTGCTTCTTCAATAGTCATGCCCACACAAGCAGGATGGTACCTACAAGAAATCTACAAAGATTGAAAAAGAAGTTTAAAAATAAATAAATAAATAAATTTTAAAGATATCAAAAACCGTAATAATAACATGATTTATTGGAAACTTAATAAATTTCACAATCTATCAAGATATTTTGATCCCAAATAAAATCAGTGGATCACTAAAACAAATCAAAGTGATACCAGATAAAATTAGTTGATAAATGCAAAATGTATTTGGCCCCTGCATCATTTAATATATATTGTGTGACTGATATAAATTGGGGAAAAGAGACTACAGAACTCAGATTCATGATTTTAGCATGAGTAGCTGATCGTAAACAGAAAATCTTCTATATTTTCTCTCTTCTCTCTAGTTCAACTTCATCCTTTCTCTTTCTTTTGCTGACTGCACAAGTGAATTGCTTTCTCAACACTGACACCAGGATCATGTCCATATAGATGGTCAACAACAAATTCAAAGTGGATTCAAACAATAGGACTTTAGGGAACATCTTCTTGAGGCTTCTTGGAGTCTTCATGCTATCTTTATCCTTCTTCCTTTAGTTCTAGTGCAAATATTGACCTGGCAATACCCTTTACTTTCAGCAGGTGGTGAAAATACCAGCTTTCTTCATTAAAGCAAATGCAAATTTGACGCTGAACCTATAGATCTGAAAGTCCAAGAGGCATATACAAAATGCAAAAATAGTCAATAAAAAAAAAAGCAGAATAAAATGATTTTACCAATCCTTGCACCCCTCACATTGCACCATGAGGTCATCCGGGTTATAAGGCATCTCGCATTTGCAATACCTTCCAAATAATAAACAAAATCAACTAAACCCCATAAGTTCCGGTGCTCAAAACACAAACATTCCATGAAGAAAAGAAATGCCGAAAAAAAACTCACACAGCTACACGGTCAGGTGTAAAAGCCCCAGTAGCAGCCTTGTATTCGAATCTACAATAGTAATCTTCAGCCCCTACATTTTCGAGCTTCGTATAGTTCTTAAAAGAGTGCACAATACACTTCCCTTCAATGGTGTGAGCACTCTGAACATCATAATGGTCCGACAAAAACAGCTCCTTGGCTCCATGGAATTGCCTGCGCCCCCCAATCGACTCTTCCGGCCGATAATACCACCTAACACGGACTTTAACGTTGTTCCTATTGTCCTGTTCGATCTTCTCCACTCGCGCCACGTACGGAGGCTTGCTGGTGTCGGAAGGTCGCATCAACACACAGTCTCCAGCTGCAAATCCACCAAAAAAAGCACACGTGATTCCAAACACTCCCTTCGCTCACCTCGTGAAGAAAAATACAAGCGAGGAAACAATTTTTCAACATAGAAACAGAAAAGGGAAAAAAAAAACCAGAGATTCGGAAAACACAAGGGCGAACGATTACCTCTAACGACCTTGTTGGTGCCTCTGATTGTATAAGAATCCAGGTCTTTCCTGCCCGGTCTAGTTTTCGCCATGAGGAGGTGAAGCAATGGAGGGAATGTGAAATTGGAAACCCTAAGATGTTAGGGGACGAAGGAGAAGAACAGAGGAGTTGGAGGAAGGAGGAACCCTAAGGATTCACTGGGGTGGTGAGGGGGAGAAATGACTGAGACCGTGACACTTCGCCTGAGTTACAGTCAATTTGATAGAATACGGTCAAGCTCATTATAACAACATTTGTTGTTGTGTTGTGTTGCGTTGGGGATTGGGGTAGCAATTTTCGTGCTCTTTTACCATGCCCGTTATCGATGGCCATATCTATCTCTATTGCCCTGACCCTTTTTACGATTGTTTCTTTGCTTTTCGGTAAAAAACTTTTATGCCATTACTCAGGAGCCTCTCCTTTGTCTTGTAGCATTTGGCTTTGAAAAAAACAGAGATTGGAAGAAAATTATGGACTGTGGTACCTTTTCTGCTCAGTGCCAGTAGATATATATATATATATATATAATGTCATGTTGTAAACCAGTAAAATAGATATTATAATACATATAAAATCATAGTTTATTAATAAGCCAAATGCTTAATCGCAAGTGTAAAGGCTGTAATGGGCCTTATTAAGTAATATAAAATGAGTTAGTATGATCTTTTTACGGAGATTTGATACCAACAATTTGGTTTAGCATTAATATCATCCATTGGCTTAAACATATAAGACGGAAGAGAAATAAAGCAAGAACTAAAATCTAAGTTACAATTAGTGTTAATAGTAATCTTAAAACTCAAGTAGTGACTCAGATTATTATAATTTTAATTATTTTCTAATGTCAAATTCCCCCCTAATTACTATTAAAGTCATGTTTATTAGTCAAGGTCTCTCAATTGCCTAATAATGTTTTCCAAATTATTATGAGGCATTCCAATTATAGTAATTATTATTATATAATTAATAATTAGACTTAATTAAGTACAAATCTATTGTGATTATGTATGAGTATATTTCTACCTTATGAGCAAATTAAGTTATTCGGTATCCAAATACTTAATTTTGCACTATTCAATTAAAGGTTTATTCTAAATTATGTATTCATAACTTTTTATTTAAGAAACACAAAATAAATCCCAACCAGATTCCTCATGTTTTAGGAAAATGAACTCATAGTCGAATCAACAAACATAACATTAATGTAATCAAAAGAAAAAATCATCTTCCATTAATTTACAATAAAAAAAATAATAGTCCAAAGCATAAGACTTACCACACATTATGGCCATATTTGGTACATTGGAATGGGGATTCTAGAATGGGAATGGGAAAGAAAAGCTATGATGATATGTGTTTGGTATATAGAATGAAAAGCCATGGGAACAGCTAATTCCCTTCAACATGGGAATTAGCAAACCCATCTCCCCCATGGGAATCCTACTGTACCAATGGGAATCAACTTTTTTTGACAAAATTGACCTTGCCTTTATCCTTCAAATTGAGCCCGCTCCACTTCTTTCATCTTCTCCATTCTTCTTTGGCAACTAGCGACAAGCATCCTTCCGAGAACTGTCACTCTCCTTATCTCTCTTCTTTATTCACTCTCCCCCACCACCGTGAATTGCTTCTCTCCATTCACTCTCCCACACCATCATTGTCTTCAATCTCTATTCCCACACTGTCATCGTCTTCGGTCTCGTTGCTTGTGCAAGCTTCTGAAGCCACCAATTGTCATTCTTCTCGATTGTTGTTTGCCGTCGACGCCTCCGTCACTGTCTTGGGTTCATTGTGCTGCCATCGTTAGATCTACTTCTTCGACATAGTTAGATCTGCTTCTCCAAAATCCTGGATGGTGTCCTTCTTGCCCCCAAATTTGATTTTGACATGATGGTGACGGACGATGGTGATTCTGGGAGCAATGGAGGGAGAATACGACGACAATAGTTCTAGACGGTCACGGTGGTTTTAGATTGGACAACAATGGCAGTTCTACGTTGTGAGAGGAAAGGGGCATTTCAGTCATTTTCTAATTTTTTGTGTGTCTCTCTCTTTTTTATTTTCATCAGTATTCTTGACATACCAAACATATATTTAAAACATATTTTCATTTTTATTTTTATTCTTATTTTTATTTACATTTTTTCAAAAATCATTTTGCATACTAAACACCGCTAATGAATATTTGATATTTTTATATATAAATATATAGCAAACCAACCATAAAGAAAACATCTAGAAGTACTTTGTGTTGTGTTGTGCATTTTGGGGACAATGTCACTGCTACGGGCAAGAATTTGCGATGCTGCAACACATAAGGGCATAGATTTCTGAAATAGCAATGATTTAGCATCATAGTTGTCTTCTTTGCTGCATGATAGAACCTTCAAATCTTGAATTTCAATCTTTTTGGTTTTACTTTCTTCAATTTCAAATACATAATCTTTCCAACAAAAATCTATAAACATGGGTAAAAGGCTTATATGCTTCAATTTAATAATTTTCAATCGATTTCCTATAATGTTTGCAATATAATCTAATAAATATAACTAATCTAAATATTTAAATAAATATAGTACAAAATGCATAGGTGACTCCCAAAATACACTAAAAAATACTTCAAATATTTATAAATACGAGGAGTTATCATTTATTGTTATAAAAAAAATATATTAACAATGACAAGTTAGGGGTTATTTGGTTGATTTTTTTTCAAAAAGAAATCATAACTTTTTAAAAAGATATGTTTAGTTAATCAAAAACTGCATTTTTGAAAAACAAAAAGCGAGTTAAACTAAGATTTTAAAAAAGATGGAGATAGTTATTTTTCCTTTTTCAAAAGAATTAAGCTTATATACTTTTTCTTATATACTTTTCATATTATTTTCTAATTAAAATTTAATATGTGGATTTTTTAAGTTTTTTCAAGTTCAAGGAGTTAATACTCTTAATATATAATTAATGACTAAATCTATAATATATTAAAAAATAATCCACATGTTAATTTTTAATTAAAAAACAACATGAAAAGTATATAAGAAAAAATATATAAGTATTTTCCTTTTCAAAACCATGTATTTGGGAAAAAAATATTGATATTGACTTTATATTATATATATATATATATAAATACTTTTAACTCTTATCATATAAATAGTTTTTTGTCAAGCTATGTTTTTTAAAAAAAAATATCTAAATATAATAATTTATAACAAAATTACTTTTACTAAAATTTATTATTATAAATTTCATTTATCCAAATTTACTTTTATAAAATTAAAAACCAAATGGTCCTTACATGGTATATATTCAACATGTTTTTAAGAAACATTTCAAGTGTCTGGTCACTTGAATAGAAAAAAAAAAAAGAAAAGGGAAAAAGACATTTGGGACAGCTAAGAGAGAAAATTCTTACAAAGAACTTTATAATTTATGAATTTTCAAAAAGGATTTTAGTCTTTTGCATAGGAAATGAATTTTTTTTTTACCAACCAAATTTAGCCTAGTTGGAAAATTTTCATACATAGAAATTTTGGTTGTCTCACTTGGAAATTTTGGTTAAAAACTTTATTATGTTTTTCTATAAAAGATCCAGATCCTTTTTTAAAATTCACAAATTTCCAAAATTTTTGTGGGATTTTTATCTCTTAATGGATCTTGAAATGTCTTTTTACCTAAAATAGAATTATGTTAGAAGAGTTATCTTTTATTTGGAGTCCCATAATACTCTATTCTATATTAGTTTAGTTAATATTTGTATATTTGATACTGCTTATTGAAAAGAAGTAATATTGGATATTAAATAATTATTATAAAAATAATTATTAGATACATATTAGATACATGTATGTTTATATTTTTCAGTATCAATGCTATATAGGTTTCTACGCCTTCTAGTATAAATATTGAGGTTTAAATTGGTTTATTCCATTTTTTTTTTAGATCATTCCAATTAAATTTAGATAGTTTAACTTTAATGTTGTTTTTTGTTTTTTGAACCGTAAAATATAGAATCAATATCAATTTTTAGCTACCAATTTAAAATAATAACAATTAAGATGTTAAAACTTAAAATTTTAAAAAAAATTCTTTTATGCTTATGTTAAATCATCAATGTGTTATAATAAAAAGAATTCAATATCATTAATGAATTACTATACATTGACTCTTCACTTGCATAAGGGCCTCATATGGCCCCCCCTTCTGTCTTTAAACATTGTGCAATATTCAAAATTAAATTGTTGCATTATCCAAACAACATACTATTATATATAAAAAAATAAGATTAATGTATGATGTTATAACACTATTGTAAATTATTATTTTTATTAGAGTGTTGACTAATTCAAATTTTTTAAAAAAATAAATCAAATTTTTATGATATAAATTTTAAAAAATTACATATTTAATGTACTTAAACTAATTTTAATTAATACAAATTAAATATCATGAAATAAATTTATATTCATGCAATTGCTCAATTTTTATAACTATCTAAAAATTGATATATTCATTCATACGAATGTTCCTTCAGCATTTTAATAGAAAAGTAGACTAATATGTATAATGTAAATATTAAATATATTTTTTATTTTTATTAATGAATAGTTGATGTTAATTAATGAGATAAATATTTCAATAAATTAATAATATATATTATTTTTATTCGACTATGCAAATAAAATATAATATATTTTGTTTGGCCAAAATTCTTTGTGGACTTGGCTCATTGGACAAAAGTATGACAATGTGATAGGGGCCATGGCCCAAGAAAGAGCCTAACAAGGAAAGATATGAAGCCTGAGCCCAATAGGAGGCATGCATTCGTTGTTCGGCCGAGACAGGTGGACAATTTGTTAGTGAGAATGGTTCTTTGATGTGTAGGAAGAAGAGGAAATTGAAAGATGGTTGTGAAAAATATCTTTGAGGCATGGGTAACACTATTCTTTAGATTTATTGATGATCTTAAATTTCTAATATTTTTATTTCCCTTATCTAAGCAATTTTAACATGAAATTTAGTCTAATTTTGTGTGTTTTAAATAATATTTGTACAATTAGCCTTAATTTTGAATGAATGAGAATTTTATAATAATTTTTTAATATTAAACTTTAATTGTGATTTTTTTTGCCTTCTAAATTATTCAAAGAATTTAATTCTTCCTATTTTATTTTATTTCATAATTTTCAAAGTGATTGCGGATCATTAGTGGTTTAATAATGATTAAAAAAAGGATTAAAAATTGACTCACTTAAAAGTAAAATTGTCAAAGAGTTTTGGTAACTCTCTAAAGGGAAATCTCATACTACATAACTGTAATGTCAATGAATCCTTTGGATCTTGAATTGGCTTAGTGTGGAGGCATGTGAGTTTAGGAATTTAATAGAAACTTTTATACATTAGTTGGATCCTAGTCAAGGTAATATTGCCCTACCTTGTAGATCTTGGGATGCCTCCCCTACCTACCATTTTACTCACCAAGAAAGAAAAAAAGTGTAATTAACATTTAGCATAGAATCACATAGAATTTTGAAAAGAGAAAAGAGAAGATGAGGATTGAAATTCACACAAGCAAAGAAACGTGTTTGGCTTATATAATGAAACTCTTCAAATTCAATTAAGAAACTGTACTTAACACAGACACATGAATTTTAAAAAGAGAAGGAAAAAGATGAAGACTGAAATTCACACAAAGAAAGAAATGCATTTGTTTGAAATCTTAATTGCATTTACATTCAAATAAAATTAAGTAAATGACACCAAATAACTATGTGAGGAATAAGGATTATTTCACACAAACAAAAACAGATTTTTCCCTGTAAAACATGGTTGTTGACACAAAATCACATGATGATTCCCAATTACACTCAAAACTGTATAAACTAATAGCAATATTGGGAGTCATCAAGAAGAATTGAAAATCGCCCAAACAGAAGAAACGAATTTTCCTTGTCAATTTAATAACATATAATTAATGCATAGGCACACTAGCATTTCAAAGATAGCGAAAGAGAACAATTTGTCTAAGCTATTAATTAACAGTAATTGATAGAGAGATTCACATGTATTTTGAAAAGGACGAAATAGCAAGGAGAGTACTGAGAACATGCAACAAAGATGCTTAATTATTTGCCTAACACGTTAAAGTTGGTCAAATTTCATTCAATAACGTCTAGTTTAACATGAGACACACAAGTACATTGAAACAAGACAAGGAAAAATGGAAAGGATGGAGAATCACACAAACGAGAATCACACAAACATGGATGCAAAATTTTTTAGTCACGATAATCTTATTTATGGATAATGTTACATAAATTAACTGTCAATAATGAAGAGGTATAAGAAACAATACATAAAATGTTTAATTGAGTAAGAAATGAAGAGGAACACACCAAGTTTAGGACTGATTCAATGGCTTATTGGAGTGAACAGGTACTCAAGAATTCTTTTTTTTTTTGGGACATAAATTAGGAGTATTTCTACTGATAGTAGGGACTATTCTCTTTTAAAATACTGAGAGTAAATGGTAGATTCTTTCAAACTAAATTTTAGTTCATTGGACATCATTGGAATAATGTTTTATTTTGGGCCTATGGGAATGTTGTGGTTTAGAATAAAACATCGTCGAGTGACTCAATGAATTGGCCCATGAAAACTTTTGAGTCTTTAATGTAAAAATGGCCCATGAATTGGCTCTCATCATCTATGGCCAATTTCTGAAATGGGCCAGGCCCTTTTATAGTGGTAGCTAACTAGCGAGTAGGATTGGCATGTGGGGTTTCCAAGGGGTTTTACAGTGGTCTGTTGAGAAGTAACTAATGCTCTTTTTTTTTTTTGGGAAAAAATAATATATTGCTGTAAATACTGAATTTTAATCAATAAGTAATAGAAAAATAAGCTTTCTCATATATTTGAAAAGCCCTAAATCTAAAAACAGCATTCTTATAGCTATGGAAACTCTAAATCAATATGCCACGGAATGAAGGGTTTTGTTCAATTTATTATACTTATAATGATTATATTTTTCATTTTAGGTATGATTATCTTTTTTTATAAGTATTATTTTTGTTATTCTATTTCTTATTTTAATTATTTTTTTAAGGGTTTCCTCATTTGTATCATTCTAGACCTTTGGAGGTGGCTTGAGGCTCAAAGAAAATTGGATTGAGGCTTTGGGATTTAAAGGATCATAGCCACTTACGGAATTTTGGTATCAATTACTAGTTTCCTCTTTCATTTCTCTTCTTTCTCATATATTTATCTTTTATGTTGGTTTGTTATAAGTTTTGTGTGTGGAAAAACTCATAATGTGTAGTTAGACTTTTGTTTTGAGATATTATTTATCTAACTATAGATTAGTACATGATGATTTCCTTATTTAATTGCATTAATGTTATATTTGTTAATTTAATTATGAAAGTTTGATTGTCTTAAAGCATAAGGAATCTAATGGGCCTAATTTTGGGTTTTCTAATGAACCTATGAATAAGGGTGATACATACATAATTTTATTATTTTTATTCCTCATATTTAAATATTTTAATGAATTTTGGCAAATTTGAGCTTATTAAATTACATTTGTGCTATTAGCCTTTTTTTTAATAAATTGAATTTTTGGGATAATTCTTGAAAATTAAGCTTTTTTTGTGATAATCTTTAATTTTCCAATTATTTCAACAGTTAACTAGATCCGCATGCCACCTATTTAAGATGGAGCTTCTGTACCGTTCGGCTAGCATGTATGTAGCTTGAGGTTATGCCGCAGCCAAAAACAAATGTTAAAAAAAGAGAGAAAAAAAAAGAAAGCCAGATGAATGTAAAGGCAAGGGACTTGGCGGGGAAAATGGAAACAAAATTTTTGAGGAAAAAATAAAATAAAAAGTCAATTTGCAATCTATAAATTATTCATATTTTTTTGTTTAAATTTTCATATATCCTTTGCATTGCAGGCGAAGATATCAAAATATCTAATTTTAATTTTTTCTTAAAAAAGAAATTAGATGTTGGTCATATTTATATTTTTAACAAATGGTACATTGTTAAATTCTTTTTAAGATTGAAATATTAAGTACATACTTTTACTTTTGCACTTTTTTTAAAAAAATTTTGTATTAGTATACATAATTTGTTATCTAAGAGCCTTTCTTTCAAATTATAAAATTAATATTGAAAATAAAAATTATTTTATATCAATATATTTATTAAAAAAAAATTTTGCCCCACACTACCTCCATGCTGCTGCGTCCGCCCCTCTCCAACCACTCTTACTTAAAAAGATAAGAGAAGCTCCAACCACTTAATCATCTCCCTCTCCTTCTCTTTCGATTTGGATGAATCTTCCCTTCGTCAAACTCTGTAAATGTAAAGATTGATACATATTCAAATGCATCGCCTTATTTGTTTGAATTTTTTTAATTAAAAAAATTGAATGAAATAGTGAGAGATTCGATATGTTTAGTGAATCGAGTTCCAGATGCATTGGAAAAATTAGGGTCTGTTGGCAACTGTTCTGGAAACAGTTTTTATGTTTTTAAAAATAGAAAAGTAAAAAAATTGTTTGATAAATTTGTTTTTTATAAAATATTATGAAAAATAAAAAAAATAAAAGAACTGAAAACTTAAAATATCTTTAAGGTATTTTGTAGTTTTTGTTTTGAAAAATAAAATAAATGGTGAAAAATACCTACCTCATTAATGGTAAAATTATAAAATTTGAATAATTTATTTAATACTTACTAATTATGACTTTGGTAATAATTATTCAAACATATTTTTTTATTTTCTTATCTCCAAAACTAGTTCTCAAAAACAATTTTATAAAACTATTTTGAAAACTATAAAATAGAATAGAAAACGCTGTCAAACACACCCTTAATTTGTTACATATGATATAACTAGTTTTTGGTTTTTAGTTTCTCTTGATACTCACTGTATTGGTAGATAAAATTTAGATCGGGTAGGTTTTGTCTAATTTTTCAGAACTGAGGCAATATTTAGTCCATTCTCAAATTAGAAGGTACAAATTGTGTGTTTTTAACCCTCATTTTAAGGTTTTCATTGACAAAACTGCTACACGTATCTTCCACAATGTCATCATTATCGGACGACGCGTGCTTTATGATTTATATTGACCCAAAATCTGAAAGAGTTCTCTTCGCGCAAGTGTTGGAAAAGTGCATAAACTTTCTCTCTTCAAACTATTTCGCTTGGTGGGTTCCGCAGAAACACTTAATAAAACCATTCAGAATCTCAGTGGTGGTTATCTGCCTTTAATCTATCGACCTAACTTGAGGAATTTAACCTCAAAGATATTAATGAACTACGACACAAGTTCATTTTCTTGGGGATGGAAGACGTACGTACGTACGTACGTTGCATATATATATAAATATATATATTATGCCATTAATTTATTTGAGATATCATTAATTAGTGTATATAGTTTGAAAGACAGATCTATGCTTTGCTTTTGATTTGTCATTGGTTTTGTTAACCTGGTTTTATTAATCTGGTTTTATTATTGAGTAGAGTGATCTTTTTCCTCTGTCATTTTCTATTTACAAGGGTATCCAACTGGTGAAGACCTCACACAAGACAAATCATGCTCTGACAAGTTTCCTCAATAATATGGGAGATTGGATGATTTAATTTTATGAACTTGCTTATGTCTTTAGATTGCAATCTTCAAGTCTATCAGTGCATATTTTTTTTAGATTGGTAGTGCCTTTTGAATTTGTATATATATATATATATATATATATGCTCTTCTATTTCTGAATATTTGGTTTGTAGGGAAATTGATGAGATATATATTTTTCAGAATCTGAATCACGAGAACGCTATCCGAAGAATCTGATGTAAAACTTCAACATTAATTAATTATATGTGCATTTATTTTTTTTATATTTATAAGCTTCCTTTTTGTGCCGAGTAAGCCTCTCAATATGCCCATAATTAAATGTGTTAAGCTCAGCGAATAAACCCCTGCTATTAAGTCCAATTAACTATGAGCATTTAGCTTAATGACAAATTTAAAATTCTTTCTAGATTTAGTTTTGTAATCAATCATTGAAACCTTGGAGCCAGTACTAAAAGTAACATTGAAAAATGGAAGACAATAGCATACTAAAAATTGAAAAGCAATGCCGCTAATTAGAAAATTAATTGTTAAAATTTACACTTCCACAGTAATTATTGTTTGGAGTCACTAACCGATATTCTGTAGGTAGAGATAGTACAGGCTGTTTGACAATATCTCGATTCACACTATATGCATTTATTTCCTTCATATAAACCAAAGAACTAATGTTTTAGTTAGACTGTGGTTAAACCTTGATCCAACTGCTAAATTATTTTCTTCAGTTTCATAAAAGTTGCTTGAAAAATATTTTTTTGGTTCAAAATATAAGTCACATCTATAAGTTATAACAAACAAATAAATATTAAAAATTATTGGACATTTTAAGATTAAGAAAAACAGTTAAAATTAGTTAAGTATAATTAATATGTTACAAATTCAAATTTTTTTTCTAGAAATACCCATAGTTAATGTTTAATGGACTTCTTTTACATGAAAAAAAAAATCATTATTTCTTTCCTTATGAATGAAGGGAAGAAACAAAATAAACTAATAAATGCACACAACAATGAGAATATGTTTTTTTATCAATAACATAAAGAAATTACTCTCTAAATTCTCTTATAAAAAATATTAGAGGGAGTATTAATTGATAAATAATATTTTTAGCATCTTCTAGGAATATTTTTAATGATATTAATTTATAAGGCTATAGTATAGGTTTTCAGAATAAATAGGAGATTTATATTATTAAGGTAAAACAAAAGAGAGGTTATGATATTTTACTTTTTTAAAAAACCAAATAGTGAGCTTTTCATTTATTTTTTAGATTGGATGCTAATAATTTTTTTATTTTGAATGCCTCCCAAAATTTTTCCCCATTCACCCCATTCATTATTTATATAATTTTTTATTAGGGAGCCAAAATGCATTGGTTTCTCTTGCTCAATAGTTAATTAATGTTGCCGACTACTCCCAATCCCAAATTCTCCATTCATCCCAGTGGCATGCTATCGTCCTTCTGTTTCAACTCTCGTCCCTATGCTGTCATCTTCCATCCATCTCACGTTGTTCGTCCATCCTCCTCCATCCTTCTTCTCGTATGTGCTTCTATCACATCAATCTGTCCTCCTCCACTATTAACAAGAGGTAGAATCCCTATTTGTTTCTATCATCTTCATCATCGCTATGAACACCATTTTTTGTTTGATCTATCTAGGAAAAAATAATAAATACATAAAAATAAAAGAAAATGTCTCTTATAGAGTTCATAGAAAAAATAATAAAATAAATAATAATATTCTAGAATATTAACCCTTAAGAGATTAAAGAGGTTTTCTTGAGTCATCTTAAAAGATTTTAGAATTTGAAGATTATCCCTTGATTAAAATATAAAATAAAGAAACACAAATGAAATTACAAAAAATCTAGGGATTATCTTTTAAAATCTTACTAACTTCCTTATCTACAAGATTTAAGAAGAGAAAAAGATAAAGTAAGAAGATATATAAAGGAATTAATTTTTTAGAGACTGGGAGAATAGAAAAATAATAATAACAAAAAAAAAACATTATGGATTTATGATCCTTATTTTTAAAATCTTAAAATATTTTAAATTAAAAAATGAATGGTTGGCTCCTCTATAAATAAAATGCTTGAGAGAGCATGGGAGAGACCAATCATAAAAATAACATAAAGAACGGGAGGTATCAAGAAAAACCGAGAGGGCCTTAGGAATTTCAAGCACCAAGAAAATAGAATCTAAAAAGCAAGAGAAAAGGAGCGTGGAAGAAGCAGAGAAAAATGAATTGAGCGCAAGATATTGAGAAAAACGGGAGGATTAGAGAAATTGTGGTTGCAGTCCGAGAAAACGAGCTACAAAGTAAGTCGTTGATCAAATTCTTAAATGACTCTTGCTTGAGTAATACGTTGCTTCCTTCTCTATATGATTGAGCAGCACTACATGTAGTTAGGCGTAGGGATTCTTTGTTTGTAAGTGGACGTTGCCAATTATGCTTTGCGCCATTAGGAGTCGTGTCTGCATGTGTGTATGTTCAGTAAGTATGTCAATTATGAAGGAACCTCATTATCCATTAAAGCATACTTATTTTTCCCATGAACAATCTTGGTGACGTTCAGATTTAATTAGGTCAGCTAATATTATATTTTGAACGTAGTTTATCTCTCTTGAAAACATAAAACCTCAATTCATCATATATCTTTTGGCAACGCTTCTTTTCTTCATGCACGCTCATGTTATTGTGAATAATTCTTGTAGCACTATCACCATCTTTATTTGAAATTACCACGAGAGATGCCAATATCTCCATGGATATATAAAAGCATTGAATAGTGAACCACGAGTAACAATTTTACGGTGGTTACACATAGTTTTTTCTATTTTAAAAAGCTTGTGAGTAACAATTTTTCTTCAAATTCAAATAGTTTTTCCTACTCCAAAAGAATTATGAGTGACGCTTATATCGTCACGAATTCAAATAGTTTTTTTTATTCTAAAAGATTTAAATGTAATTAACAAGGATAACTTAAATAATTATTTAGACTTAATATAACACAATAAATTTAGGGTAATTGTTCTCTCGAATAAGTGGCGTAGGATACTTAACAACCTAATTTTTTTGTTCGTGAACCATCTTTTTCTATTCTTAATGTTTTTCAAAATTTTTCTTCAAAATTTTGATGATAGCTCCATTTTTCTATTTTTTTTATTTTTAACTTTTGGATAAAAATGGGGTACAACAATCACTCTCGAGTATCTTCTTGCTGCCCTCGTTATCTTTCTCTTGACTTCTTCTTTCCGGTTCCTAGCTAAATTAGTAGAAAATCAGTTGAACATGTCAGTCCGATTTTCTTAACTATGCTATAAACCGGTTGAGTTGTGCCAAAGAAACCGATTGAAGAGAAATCTACCCTTGTTGAGCCAGCAATTTGGTGGAGAATCGACCCATGTTGAAACGTTGAATTGATCCATGACAAAAATCATTAACAATATTAACATTGCGTCACCAAGCCACTCCCTTACCACTGAAACACCACTCTTCCAATTAAATGACCAGTTAAACATATGTAATATATAGTTACACACACGAGAATTAATGTTTAGATAAAGTATAATGAAAATATATTTCAAACTTACTAGTTCCTCTGGGATATATGATTCAACTAATTTATAATTCAACTACATTTCCAGTAACCGACTGTGAATCAATATCCCCCGAAAACATTGATTTCCTTGAGTTTTACTTTTAAAATGAATCAATTTTAAGTAACCCTTTAGTATTGAATTATAAAAAGTACTGCTATGGTCTAAATAAAAATACTACTAATCTATATCTATAAAACCTGTTGAAAGCTATTTAGCTTGAAAATAATAATCTCTCCTTTTTCTTAAACTTGCATAACATGAGAAACAATGCCAATTAGTACACACTTGAAAATCGTTCACATTGGTCGTTGCTTTGATCCATTTCCAATGCCCTGGGCGATAAACAAAATATATAGTTGCATTGATCATTGATCATGAACAGTACATGTTCATACAAATACACAGAACACACCAATTTATAGTGTAATTTCTCCAATGAACACAATCCTTCATGGTAGAGTAGCTCTCTAATAGATTATGATCCAGCACCGCACACATAAGTACCATAATCGACTTGCTGATAAACGAGAAAGTACCGTAATCAACTTTACAACGTTAGCATCATAATATCTGACGACAAAATAGTAATTTAGCGCAATCTGGATTTACACAAATTGTTCAGTCTCCACACACATTAATACAATTATATTCATAAGGTTTTTAAAGTGTTGAATGCCTTTGCTATTCGACATTACAATACACAGGTTCTCATACCACGTAACATACTTCTCGTACCATTGTGAGATATAATTATAATTAGATCATGGGATAGGGATTGCCAAGAACAGAGTCCATATAATAGTGATGATGAGGATGAGAAGGATCCACCACCATGAACTGCATGTCCTCCGAAGGCTTCCAATGACGCTTCCTTTGGTTAATGAACCAGTTGTTTATTTGCTTCTGATCCAGACCTGTTGATTCTGCAAGTGCCAGCTTCTGTGACTCCTGTTCATTCAAACAATTCATTAAACTTCAACAATCAAGTAAGGTTTTGATGAACTTAACTGAATAAACACGAGATTCAAAGGGCCCTAAAATATAGTCTAATGAAGCATAATGAAGAAGAATGATGTGTGTGCGTATAGAAGTAACGTACAGATGGATAAGGCCATTTGTAGTGTCTGCTCCACCAATCAAGAAGCTGTTGCCTTGCTTCTTTTGGCAGCTTCCCTTTCTTCCTCTTCTTCATGAATTCCTGCTTCAGACTGCCTAAGTATCCACTGTACTTGCGCAGAAGTTGGCCCTTCAATTCTCGGTCATCTGCCAGGGGATCAATGAGGTTGTTTACTACATCAATATCTTCTTCAGATGATCCGTTCCGATCACTAGCCTCGGCACAGGCTGTTAACATGAAAACATAGCAATGAGAACAAGAATTTGTAAGAAATATGTCACATAGGGCACATATAAATGGAGATAATCGTAACTTATCAATAGAGTCAAAGCATTTCAAATAGGTTTCAATAACAAAGGACCATAAGAAAGAACAACTTATTGGCTTGTTGGCATAGTATTATCAAAGCTTTCATGACAAACATATCGAAATTCACTTATAGTGGATCCATGCTTCACTTACACATGATGGTATGGTTTAGGTGTTAACATATATGTTATGGAGAATAAAAATAATCACAAAAGATTCAGTTTTAGTCTTTCAACACCAATATAACCTTCCCCAACAACACAATCTTCTAAAATTATGTGTTTCCCAATACATACATGCATGAGCAATCATCAATTACCCTTAATACAAGCAGCTATAAGGAATGCAAGTTGCAACCCTGTAAATCTTAATATTGTCATGCAAACAAGCGCACAGATGGAAAATGTAAACTCAAATGAGTTAGCAAAGTTATTAATGAGTCATAGAGTTCCTAGATTTAGTTTTGTATGTCTGAATTTGTGTAGTTGACTCTCTGAATTACTCTTAATATTCTTGAATGAGACTTATGTAACACCCTAAACTCTATAACCCTGAAGCATACACAACTCAGCAGAGAAATAGGGAAGAGAAGACAAGACAGAAAGGTGGTGTCGTGATGTTGCATCTTAGTTTTATGTGTGAATTTATAAGAGTTAGATTTATTTATCCAGAGTTGTGTGATTCATATGGTTGTTTGTAAAAGGTTGACTAGCGTGGATATATGTGTGTTTTATTACTCCCTCTTCGCAAAAACTACCGTTTTAAGGTTTTTCACATAGATTAAGAAAATTATTCAATGATCTAAAATATTATAAAATTTAATAGTATTTTATCAAAATAACCTTAATTAAAGGCTCTTTTAAATGATTTTATTTGATATTAATAAAAGGGCAAAATAGTAAAATAAGTCATTAATACTTCATTTGGAATTTTAACAAGACAAATATTATGAAAAATCTTAAAAATCCTAAAACAACAATTTTTATGAACTGGATTGAGTGTCTCCCTCTTCCTAGTATCTTGAGTAAAAAGGATATCCATCTCCGAGTATAGTCTCTTCCTCTGTCCAACACACATACACGCATGCAAACATGCTTGTGCTCGTGCACACACATGCATACACACACATACATAGCAACTCTTTTTATGGCAGGCTGGAGACTCACGTGAGCAGCCTACTCAAGTGAAGTGAGATATTGAGGGGAAAATCCAAACTGGACAAGTTCTCATCTTCGACAGAAATGTCAGATGAATCAAAACCTTAGAACATGGAACCACAATTCTAAAGGAATTGGATGTATAGTTTATTATATGCCACCACCTCATCGCAATGCAGGACCACAATGGACTACACCAATAAAGGAGCGGGCATGATAACATAAAAGGCCAAGTACAAGTGAAGTTAGAAATCATTACCAAGTACAATAGGACAACAACAAAAGATGTTAGTTACTACTACTGTTTGCTTAAAAGAATCCTGTATGTGGAACCTTACTTCTACATTTATTGGCTAGTTTTGTTGACCCATGGATTTATTATACAAACACCTTGTTTCTTCAAAGCAGACAAAGTGAGGGAAGACAAGTATGCTCATCATATAAGAATGTCTACTATCAAAATAGAAAAAATGTCTACTTCACCAAAATAACTAGAAGGGCTACTTTGTAAATTAAACATGACTCTAGTGAAGCCAAGAGGGACCTTTCTATGCAAAAATGTCAACTTGGTGAGACCTATCATTATATAATTAAAAAAGGTATTTCCTCAAATCCTAAATATAGGGTCTTTTACCTTGATTTTAAATATAAAACTATTACCAGAATACAAGATAATATTTATTACATATTTTTAAAAACTGCCCTTGTTTAATTCATTTCAAGGAAAGAGAAAAATGGATTAAATAAGGATAATTTTAAAAAAATATTTTAATTATCGAAAAAATTAATGTAGTTAACTTATTTTAACTCACATCCCGCATGATTCGGTTAAAAAAATCTAATATTAAAGACTGGAAAGAGTACAAAATAATTTACTAAAATGCTCAATCAAACTTATGGTAATTTTAGATTTAAAAAATTTACTCATTGGTATAAATTCAATCTTAATACCATCACACATAATTTTGCCGATCCAGTTCAAAGTGGTTGAAAAGTTCATTGTCATTAGCTACACATAACCAAATCCATCAAGAAAGTAGTTTTAAACTACAGCTTAAATAGATTAAATGTATACTTATTCTAATTATTCATTATTTAATTCAGTGAAACTGCATCATAGTGAAAGGAACTACTAAATAAGATACCCTATAGTTGTCTTAATTTGTTTTCTAGATAAATAATTTTGCTAAAATTGAAGGGAAAATATACAAGATGATTAGCAAACCGAGGAGAGCTCCTAGGATGAAATTCAAAATTTGCTGGGGACAAAGGAACATAAAGATCTGCAAGACTAGTTAGTTGGTTTATCCTCTCATAAGAATTTTGTCTATGCATTTATATTGGCATATGCATAATGAAATACTCGCTAGTATTGTTTATATGCAATGCAAGGCAATGTATATACCATTTCTCGATAAAGACAATTATATATATAAGGCATATGTTTCATGGGATGATTCTTATTAAACTAATTAGGCCATACAACTGCAAATTCTAAGTTTACCACATATATATATATAGAGTGAAGCCCATATGATCTGGCAAGTTTTATCAATCCATAAAGGAAAATGATCGTCCAGCATATGAAAAGAAAAAGCTAGACCCATATAAATCAATAAAACTTCACTTGCATTCGTCATCAAAATCTTTAGAGGAAATGAACCTTTTTGTCATGCCTCAACTATAGTTTTAAAAATTTTTCCCCATCAAAAATTTCAGTCCCAAAAAAGTATTACCTCCTTTATACTCTGCTTTTGTCTTATGAGAGGCTAAAAAGTAGGACTAACAAAAAATCTTGATTCAATGTACCAAAAAAAATACATTTCCTCAAGACATAATTATTACTAGTCTTTTATCCTGAATAACACCTGCACCTGCTCAAATGGCTTCAGGTCACTGTGTAACCATTCTTTGTCTGCATTTTATAGTTCCAATGATCTAGAAAATTGTGCACATAAGCCAACCTCGCAATTGCCATTACTGGGCATCATGTCTGAAGAAAGTAAAAATAAAAAAACCCAAGCTTCTTAGAAAACCTAAGCTACAGCCCCAGATGTCCCATGCCCTGTCTTTGGTTTCATTTCAAGAAGTTCTTTCATTATATCAAGAATCAAATCCAGCAAACCTGAACCTTTCGGAAAATAATCATCAAACGGGGAATACAGAGACAAATCCATCATTATAGGACATTAATAATATATGTCAATATCAAGTCACGCAGGGAACATATAAAGAACTTATAACCAAGATAACAACAAAAGATCATTCAAAGCACAAACATCGAGAAAGAGAGAATCAGGGTCATATGTGTACCAATCCATCTACGTCTTGACAGAAATTACACGTCTTGAGCATAACATCCTTATAAGTATTTCACTTTATCATAAAGAGAAAAGACTAGAATACATGCTAAACTGCAGAAGGAAACCGTAATGAAGAAAGATATAAAGAGAGAAGACTAAAAGATATGTTGAAAGTTCTAAAGGAAACCACAATAAAAGTATTTGAAATGTTAGATTAGAATACATGAATTAGTACTCCTGCAATTCCTACGAAAACAAGACATGCACTGTGATTCAATTAATGAAAACACTAAATACCCAAAATAAAGAAATAGGCTAGATTACTTTCGAGCTTTTCTTAAGTAGAAGCATGATACATAAATAGGCAATCGAACCGAACTCTAACAAGGTTAGCATATCCAAGCTTTTTTATTCAAGCAAAAGCCGAATCCGAGTTCAGAGTTTTAAGGCCAAGCTGAATATATCAAATTCTCTAACCGGCCTCATCTAACAAACCAAACTTATTACATTAAACTAAAAGGACTGACTATGTTAATCTCGTTCATTTCCATCCCCATTGACTTGTGGAGGAAATTTTCTTGGCTTCTTAAAAAACATTTGCTTGTCAAGTTAAGAATCTAGATTAAACAAAAAGCTGGACCAACACTGTGAGCTTTGAGATCCAAAAGCATGTTTAAGAGAGAAGAAAGTGAGAGAAAGAGAATTGATCACCGAAGTCTGAAGAAGAAGAAATAGTGAGAGCTTTGAACTGAGACTCGATGGTGTGAAGGAAGTGCATAGCTTCCTTGAAGGGTTTGGAGAGCTCTTGCTCGTACTTGGTCAGCATCTCACAATAAGCCTCCATGAACTGATCCAGTGCTGGATCTTCTCCGATGCTCCCCGACCCCCCGCCGCCGGCCATTGTCAACGCAGAAGCACATGCTTCCTCTAACCTCGCCACCGCTTCCGGCGGCGCCCCAACCTGCCAAAGTTTTGGTTAATTTTCACCAAAAATGATACGTCAAAACTAGCTCAGTTGAGATTTAATACTCGATTCAACTGCTGAGCGTACCATAACCACTGCCTTTTTTTTTATTCAAACATGACTATTCACCGACAGGATAATAATAATTATTAATAAAATGAGCAGATCCGAAGCTGTGAAAGAAAGTGAGGGCATATAAACTAATTAATATGCATCATTTTCAATCACTCGATATCCATGTCTCTTGTGTTTCTTTTTCTCACCGTTTAGGTTAATGGGTATCAAAAGTAGAGTCAAAATTAAGCTGTTTAATTTTCCTTTTGTTTCTTTCTTTTCCTAACCTTTTGACAATTAACATAGGCTGCCAAAAGACGATGATAGTGAGGATGAGCCATGATCTTCGCTTTAGCAGAAGAAGAAGAGCTAGGGTTATTGTTGTTGGTGGTGGTGGCGTCCATGAAAAAGGAGCCTAACCCAGAACTGCTGGTGTTGATGTTGTTGTGGTTTCGGAGGAGTTGGTGATCAGTAGTAGTACTAGTGCAAGAAGAAGGCAAAGCCAAAGGAATGAAAGGACTAGTGTTTGTGGGTGCATTATTCATAGGATTAGGATTGAATGGAATTTGATGGGGAACATGATGACAAGTAGTCACAAAAGGCATCATCATCATTGGATGAGAAGAAGCACACAACCCACTACTACTGTTACTGTTCTCTCCAAAACCCATCACACATGAAACCCCGTTTGAACTACCCTCTTCCATACCCTCTTGATCTCTCTACCTCATTAACTTTATCTTCTCTAGATCCCTCGCTTGCTACTATCTGCTTTTTGTGATATATATGCTATATAGGAGCATTATCTAGCGCAAACCCATCAACAAAACTTTGCTCCTCCCTCTTCGTAAAGTGGAATAGGTCTATCTATCTCCCGGGTTTTATGGGGCAAGTTTCAGGCTTTTTACAGAAAATCCTAAATACTTGGCTTGTGTGGGAAAAGCCTGAGAAGATTTGCTTTGCTTTGCTTTGATGAATAGGTGCGGTAATGTTACTGTTTACAGCATTATCTCTCTGTTTGTCTCGCAGGGCAATAAATTGCAGAGAAAGAATGGGTGATTTGGAGTTGCAGCAGAAGACACGCAGGGTATAGACCACAGAGAGAGAGAGAGAGGGAAGGGGGGGTGGGTGTTTACTTATTAAACTCGAGTGAGTAAATAAGAAGAAGAACAAAGGAAGAGAGGGATTTTTGTTTTGTTAGGGTGATGGGGTTGAGGACTGTAGAGCACACGAAGCTTTATTACCTTCCCAATGAAAACTCTCCAGTCTCCCCCCCCTTTTCTTGCACTACCACTGATCACACTGCCATGGCTTCTGCCAACAAAAGCAGGAGAGAGAGATGGACGAACGATCAAATCGAGGATGTTCTTACAAGTCACCTACTTGGCTAATACTACTTGATGATGGATGCTCAGGACATAGGTTTTTGGAATACGAAATCGCCTTCCTGTATTGTCTTCAATAAATAAATGACTCCCTTTTTTTTTCTGGTATACAAATTACTCTCTTCTTCTAATGTCGTAGTATCTTTTTTTAGTTTACACTTTACAGTTGACACCTTCTTTTTCTCATATCTAAATCATTTTAATTCTAATTCAAATTCAAATTTTGTTTTAAGAGAATTTTATTTTAAATCATGGACATATGTTTTAAGCCTAAATTTAGTTTTGCCATGTCTCTCACATTCCATTCTGCTTTTATTGACAGCCACTCATATAATATTCTCACTTACCCGCATCCAAAATTTCTGTGCTAAAAGGAAATCTCATATAGAAGAATTTTGCTTGAAAGATATCGATTTTTTTCTGATTTATATGATATCGATTTTTTTTCTGATTTATATTATCGAATATTTTATAAAATAAATTTTTAATTTAAAATCTAAGATATTGAATATTTTTTTCTTATTTTATCTATATTTTTAATATTTTTTAATTTCTTATTTATAATTCTATAATGATAATAGAATAAAATATTTAATAAAAATAAAATAGTAAATATTGATACTTTTTATATTAATTTTAGATAAAAATAATTTTTTTAATATATATATAATTAATATAAAATATCTTATAATGTAACCCGAATAAAATATATATATCAAAGGAATTTAATCCAACACTACCCTGGCTTGGCTTGGCTTCTAGCTATCTAGAACTCCATTTTAATATGAATAATTATATACCCCCATTATATATTGATATAATGTATAAGATGTTATTTTAAACATTTATTTAATTTTATTTATATGGTGTTATATTATTTTTTTATTTAAATTTTTTTCTATATTTTTTATTTAATAAATTTTTTATCTTATAAATTATTTCATATTTTAATTAATGAAAGTAAGATTAAAAATTTATATTTTTTTTTATAAATTTAAAAATATAATTATATTTTTTATTACTCATATCATAAAAAATAAAATAACATCTTATAAGTAAATGAGATTGTAGCAGTAATCTATGCATTTTGAGTCCTCCTTTGTACTGTTCATTCCCACTCATAATTGAGGGTGTCTGTATTCCTCTGATTTTCTGAGCATGATGATGTTTTGTTTTGCTCTCTCTTGTTTAGTGTGTGTCACCAGCATCTAATCTAATCCGAGATTATTTACTATGGCAAACAACGACTAAAGCTGGTAAAGTTAGTGGGACAGTCCGAATGTCTCTTCGTTCTCACACACACAACCTCTCTCTCTCTCTCTCTACGTAGTAGACTCTATGGGATATATCTATATATATATATACTCCTTTTATCCATTTTATAATTATAAATTATATTTTAAAAATTTATTATAATTTTATATATAAATCATTTTTCATAAATTTTTAAAATATTAATTATTTTATTTTAAAAATATTTTTATTTAATTATAAGAGAAAAAATAAATTATCTAAATTTATAATATTTATTATAAATAAAAATAAAAATTATATTAATTTTAAAATAAATTTAATAATATAATATTTTTTTTAATTTTAATGAAATAGTAAAAAATGACTCGTGTTGATTATGGGTGTACTTATATGTTTTTAGAGGTTGTTCATTCATTGGCGCCTGCTCAGTCGTGATAAAGGTGTAGATTGTAGAGTAGCATCACTTGCTATGAAATACCGCAACGTACAAATTGTCGTTTGCTATCACCCCTTCGTCATCCTCCTCCGCCATAAATTGTAGCTCATTTTTTACTTCTATCCTTTCATTTATGTCATAAGAAATTTGGTATCAATATACATATTAAAAAATTATTTTTATCTAAAATTAATATAAAAAATATTCATAATTTTTATTTTATATTTATTAAATACTAAATTCTATTATTATTATATGATTATAAATGAGAAGTATGGAAACATTCAAAATAGAAATAAAATGAAAAGAAAAATATCTAATGCTCTATATTTTATACTATGAACTTGTTATATAAAATATCTTATAATATGAATTGGATAGAGTATTCAATTATAAAAAAGGTTAGGTAATATAATACAAAGAGTGTGAAAAAATATAATAGGATAATAATTATATAAAAATTTGTTTGATATAATATTAACAAATAATGAGATGATATTTATTTTTATGAAAAGAAAAATAAAAGTACAATGAAATGACCTTTTTAACCCTGGTTAAAAAAAAACTCCCCCCCCCCAATTGGACTCCTTTCATAGCAGAAGATGATGTAGAAGAATCCATCGCCAATCAAGATATATCTCCCTTACATTTCAATAGTTCAATACAAATCAACAAAATTCATTGATGAGATCAAAGATCTAGAGAAGAAGATAAATGGAAGGTTCAATTATCAAAGATCTGGGAAGATGAACTAGGATCTGGAGTTTGCCGATATTGGAGGTCATTGAATCCGACAAATGGAAGGGAGCAAGGTTCACTTGCATTAGCTTGATGACAAACAAAGAGGGAGGATGAAGGTTGAGTTTAGAGGATGAGGAGATGGAAGACACTGATGATGAGGATGAGTTGGAAGACCATCGGCATTTGCTCTCTTTGTTCACTTCCTTTTGGAGACACCTACAGTGAGGATGAGTTGGAAGATGAAAGGCTGTCAGTGTGAGCTCTCTTAGTTCATTTCCCTTTGGAGACACCAATGATAAGGAAGAAGAAGAGGAAGAATGATGAAGACCAAAGAAGAAGATGGAAGATGAGCGAAGGACAAGTTGATGGGCTTGTTTTTGTGTCTTTTTTGTAATTGTGAAGGGTATAAAAGTCATTCGCCAACTCTTCACCTAACTATGAAGGGATTCAACTAGAAAAATAGGAGTCATCGTCTTCGCATCAATTTAGGTAGTCCAAATAACCTGATGTAAGCTTCATCACCTTGGCAATGCACAACTAAACACGTCAAATTAGGTAATGTAATCAATATTACCTTCACCTGAAACCCCTTGTGGGCAAACTAAACCAGCTGTTGGGGTAAATTATTTTCCTATATCAATCTATCCATAAATTTTTCTTTTTTTATCAAACCAATCATCCAATATTTGGAAACTAGGCAATAAGATTACAAGAACAGTGAATCCCTAAATATACTGCCTCTGTTCAAAATATAGGGCAAAATTTTGGAGAATTAAATTTTTAAAATATAAATCACTTTATTAATATTAGTGAGCATTTAATATTTTCTTTTCAATTTTACCTATATTTATGATAGTATATAATTACAAGAGAGAAAAATAAAAAAAGTTATGGTGAAAAGAAAATAAATCATTTTTACCTTTATTTAATGAAGATAATTTTAGAAAATTATGAAAATTTTTTAAAAAATCAAGACCCCCTTAATGGGTATGAAATAACTTATATTTTGAAATTGAGGAAATATAATAAATACAACTATAAATTTATGATCCAAACTCTTTAGTACAATCGTAAAAGTTTTATATGGTTCTTATTTTTGGATCTGCACACTTGACATGGAACATGGAACATTCATTTTTTTTCCTTCCGTAAATGTCCTTAATTTAATACTTTGTCACTCATATTTAATGTATTAAACTTCTACTCCCATGAGATATTAAGAGTTCATTAAGGGTCAATTGAGAAAATGTTTGAAATTTTTAACAAATTTATTAGCCATAAATAATTTTAACTGATTTCATTTGTATCTATAATTTAATTAAAAGACTCTTATAAAAAAAGATTAGAAAGACTAATTAAATTAATACAACTCCCTATCAACTAAACTATGTTATTGTTCTTTGTTCAACTTCATCATTATCAATTAATTTTAACTTAAAAATTTTGACATCAACTATACAAATATATAAATACTCCTTCTTATTCGTAAAATTTATCTTTCTAGGGTTTTAAATACTTTTCATATTATTTATTATTTTAAAATATTAATAAAATATTAATTACACTTTTTACTATTCAACCGTTGACTAATACTCTTCATTTTCTCTTGGTATATGTGTGAAACAAATTTAAGTTAAGAGTATTTTAAAATACTATTAAATTTTATAACAATTTAAATTATTTCATAACTTTTTGGTATGTGTAAAAGATATTTGATATGAACCGAAGGGAGTAGTTTAAAAATAAATTAATTAGAATTCTATAAAAATATTTTATATTTTGAAAGTTTACGTTAATTTTTAAAATTTAAAAAACTCTATTATAGTTTAGTTTAATTTATTCTTATTAAATGGAATGATTTTTTTTATCGAAACACATTTATGCTTTTTTATCATCGACGTTTTGATAAAATTATATAATTAATCTCAAATGTATTTTTTAAAAATAAAAAACTGTTGAATTTCAATCAAACTCAAAAGTAATAATAATTAATAATTAGCATATTTTATACCCAGTTGTGTGTAATTTAGATTTATAATTAATATCAATATTATAACAAATTACGCTAGTTACCAACAAGGTCTTGAATCATCATACAATTGATAGTTAGTTTTTTAAACATGTTGCTCTCGTTTCGAACTCTAGCTGTGTATCTGAAAAATATCTTATTGAGAGAAATAAAATCTACTTTAATAATATTTATACCTTAAGAGATCTTTACACATTAAAAGAAATAGTCTTAACCTATCAATTAGAGAATACATTTGGTATACACAAAAACAAGTTATATTATTTACATTATATGAATAATATATCTTAAGGGGAATTACACTGGTAACCTCTTTAAGGAATTAATAATAAAAAAGGAAATTTAAGTGATACAAAATTGTAAAAACTGAAAGAATGAGCAGTAGACTTTGAAAGTTGAGCTGCAATGAAATATTTAATTATTCGATATCCATTATACCAACGTGTCTTCAAATGGATTTCCCCCTTTAACTTATTTTTCAAACTCTACATAATGAGAACCCACCAAAACAATGAACATTTTGTGTCTATTTGATTAGATTTTACATATTTTTCCTTTATGACAGGATTTTGTTGGACGAATTTATGAATAACGACACCAAAATAAAAATAGAAGATGGACACATTTTCAACGCGTAAAATCATAATTATCAAAGGAGGGTAGTGGCTGTAGGAGACCTCTAAGTTTACATCCTTGGTATGGCTGAAACATTTTCTACAGGAAAAAAGACACATTATTACCTCTAAACATAAATAATAACACTTCAAGACCTTCAATTTGTGTCATGACCCAGAAGTGTTCAAGTACTTTTTAGGGAATATAAAAATAATTAAGTGATAAAAATAGTATGAAAATTTAGATTTAAACACTTGAAAAGTTAGTTTCAATTACTTGAGAATTCAATTTGTTCAGTTGGAAATTTAATTGTAAGCACTTAAAAATGTGGTTATCAATATTTGAGAATTCAGTTATATTCAGTTAAGAATATAATAGTAAGCACTTGGAAATATAGTTTTAACAACTTGAGAATTCAATAACATTCAATTGGAAATTTAGATCTAAGCACTTTGAAAATTAGTTTCAATCACTTGGAAATTCAGTTCTACTCAATTAGGAATTTAGTTGTAAGCACTCGGATATTTAGCTATTAGCACTTAGGAATTTAATTATACTCAGTTAAGAATTTAGATCTAAACACTTGGAAAATTAGTTTTAACTACTTAAGAATTTAATTATGCTCAGTTGAGAATTTAGTTGTAACCACTCAAAAATTTAGTTGTTTTTTATTAATTAACTCAGGGATATTTTTGTCATTTAATTATTTTCATATTCTCTAAAAAAAACCTAGGTACTTTTAGGTCATTACATAAATTGGAGGTTTTAAAGTGTCATTATTTATGTTTGAGCTCCTAAAGTGTCATTTTCCCTTTTCTATACCAACTTTGACTGTTTCTTTTTTTTTTTTTGGCCAACAAGTAAAACAATCCATTAAAAAAAGGCAACAACAGTACAAAGAATGAAAGCCCAAATACAAAAGAAGCAAACAAACCCTACCCAACCCAGAAGCAACTCAACCTAACACGCAAACCTGCCGGAGCAGAACATTACTAGCCACCCATCCGAAACCTCCCCAAAACACCGAATAAACCACTCCGACAAGGGAAAAGAAGAGCATACAATGAGCGGAAACAGGCAAAAACTAACAAACAAATGAAACCTAAACCTAAAGCAAAAAACACCACCCACCAACCCAAAGTACCATCGACATCAAAGCTACCACCAAGCCGATTGTAAACTAGCAAATAGCAGGAATAATACTAGCAAGGGTGGTTCTAAGAACCATTAATATCAATCACATCCCCTCCATCAATGAATCTGCCTTAATCATAGCAGATTTCAACAAAGCTCCACACGTAGCCCACGTGGGAAAGAAAATGACACCAAAGTTCGGCTTTGCAAGCGACCAACCAATCATTAGAAAATGCCCAAATTACAACCCTTCAATTCAGACCAACCATCAAAGAATCAAAATTCCAAATAGCCTCGTTGTCTTTCAAGGCATCAGGCAACTAGTTTCTTCGCATTGGAACGCATCAACAAGGGGAACTCTCTTACAGCCAAAAAGCCTAAACACACAAACACAAAACAATATAGCCCAAAAAAGCTAGACACATGCATACCTTGGACAACCTCTCCCCCGGCGAAGGCCAGGAAGAGAGTCATCAGGACCTTCAAAGCACGGAGACAAGCCGTTGCTGTTTCAACTCTCACAAGGAGAGGGTTTTTTCTTCTACTACTTTTGGCGGCTTCTTGGGGAAAATTCCTCCAGACAATAAATGTTGGATTGGGCAAGGATCAAAGAAAACACTATATTCTACTATTTTTCAGTATAATGGAAATGGAATAGAAAAGAAAATAAAATTAAAATAAGAAATTTATACATGTGAAATGTCATTCATATCCTTAAATAAAAATTAAAAGTAAAAAATAATTATGATTAACAAATGATTACAGAAAATATAATAAATATTGCATAATTCGATTTTCGTGCACAGGTAAGAAATTCCTCTACTCCTGTGCATACCAAAGGGAGCCCATTTTGGAATCTTGCTACGTAGTACTCAAATAGTTAAGTTTTTTCAATGCTCCCTTATCATCTTGGCTTGCTGGTAACTTAAGAAGTAGTATTCTCAAAGTTAATGGTATCCTATAGCATATTACTTTTTGTGTCACATGTTGGTTCATTTGAAAACAAAGAAATTAAAGCTTCTTGTCATGCTGCTTACTATGATCCACCTAACATAATCAATGTCCTCAAATTTTGTGTTGATATTCTCATAGCTAAACATGGCATTCTTGGTGCTATTTGTAAGCTTGTCTTAAAGCTCCTCATTAGTTGGTGGCTTCTTGATGCCAATTGGATTAAGATTAACAATGATAGTGCTTCGTGGTAATCTTGACCTTGCTGGTTGTGAGGGTCTCTTAAGATAACACTATGGTGGTTAGATTATTAGTTTCTCAAGGAATCTTGGCTAGTGCTCTGGTTTCATGGTTGAGTATCAGAGTATGCTTAATGGCCTTCATATTGCTTGATCTCTCAATTTCAAATAAATTATTCTTGAATCAAATTCCAGTTCTCTTGTCTTGAAACAAATTATGTGAAGTATTGCCTAGTGATATATAAACCTATAACTAAAAAGAAACTTAATCAAACCAATATTAGTGATAAATTTAGGAGTTTGTGATGACTTGAGATTGTAGATTAATGAATCTAATTAATATGAATATTGAATGGTTGATTGACAAAAATATATCAATGAATTTTGAAGTACTTTAATAATAATTATCATCATATGTGATGAGAAAAAATCAAGGTAATAGAGAGATAGTTATTCTCCATGATTCTAATTATTGTAAAGTGGCTTAATGTATATAGTTCCATGCCACAGATGATAATTGGGAAATTAATGCCCAGTTTGATGCAGTTTTTAAAGACAATTTTCTATTCTTGAGAACAAAGAAATTAAAAAAACTCATTTGATAAGCTATTTTTTGGTAAATTGTTTTGAAAACTAAAAAACATATTAGTGATTTTAGAAACAAAAAATAGAAAACATCTTTTAAATGTTTTGTAGTGTTTTTATTCCTGAAATTGCCAAAACACAAAGAACTTTCCATTTTCATTAATGGCATCTTTTGTAATTTTGAACCTGTTAACCTAACGAGTTTGTCCATGGTCCCTTTCGCTCATCTTCTCCAGCCCATATTCGGTTGTCCCTCTTCCCTTTAAGCTCTTCAATTCTTCTTTTCCACCTAGCCCCCTATCTCTATCCTTACTTTGTTTAACCTAGAGATCATTGGTTACCATGGGTGAGCTTTTCTTGTCTATCGATGAGCTCTTCTTCCTTCTTGCCGTTATTTTTACAACTTCAATCCTTCTTTCTTCTCATCTTGTGCTTCGATTCAGCTTCAAGTCTTAACTTGAATCTTGTTTTGAGCTTCAGTCCCTCTTTTATCTTCAAGTTTCATGCCCAATCTGCTACATTGCTTTCAAAAGCTTTGGACTTCTAACAACTTGTGCTTTGATTTAGCTTCAATCCTATTTTTCAGCTACAAGTTCAGCTTTGGTCACTAGTAAAACTTGAACAAAATGTATGAGTATGCATCTTGGATATTTATTGGATTGAAATTGAAATTGTGCTAGATCAACTTGCATTACCTAGTCATTGCTTTCTTTCTTTCTTTCTTTCTTTCTGACTTAGCTTGATAAAGGAATTTACTAGAACTTGTCTCATCTAGTTTGACTAAACAGAGATAAAACTCTAGCATTTAGTAGTTCACTATAAAGCAAATGAGATTTTGGTCAACTTAAAGTACTTTCAGAACTTCATTCTTATCATTTTCCGAACAAAATATTACATGAAGAATTAAGTAGTAAAGCATTGAGATTTTTCAAGAGGGAATGGTGAGAACTTGCCTATATGGGTAACACAATTAAGAGGTCACCGCTTGGTTGCCCTGCCCTAGTGTCTTCAGCCATGCATCTTTTTATACCTTTAATTTTAGTGCATTTTATTGAAGGAATTTTGTGTTAGGGAAGTAAATTTGTAAGGTAATAAGATGTACAAACAAAGCAGGTTAATGTACTGCTCTGCCTCTTGCTGTTATATGGGTTTCTATATCTCGTGTTGCTATTATTAGTCTTGGTTGCTGTTTGGTGGGAAGGGGTGGACTTTTCACATTTGCAATTTTCTTACGGGGATAGTCTTTGACGATAAGATAACTTTAATAACTTTTTCAATGCCTTGTTTGTCCCTCAACTTCAGTTTTTCTAAGGTGGTGTCTAGTATTTGCATTAAGCTCATTTTTAGTTGAACAATGATATGGTCTTTTGTTGGGAAAAATTTCTGAAACTAGTAGTTAATCCTAAATCTGAGGCATTCAATCCCTAAAATCTTGGGATCAAGTTCAAGTCAACATGATATCTTTCCTTCCTTGGCTCCTGGATTTATCTCTCTTTTATCCTCTTTACTACATTTATTCTATCTTTATTTTCTGATCATGTTATTATATTGTCACAAGGAATTCTAGTGGCACACAAGTTGCCACGATCCCTGCCTCTCTTAAAAAATGAGAAGAGTTCTTTCTGTCTCCTTTTTTTTCTCATTCTTTTCTATTCATTATTTGGTGTACATATTATTGGGTGTCTTTTCCTCCAAATAGTATATTGCATTGTCAGTTTAACTGCAAATGATTTTGTTTCACCAAATAGTTTTTTCCCCATATACTTTAGTTATCTGTTTTTAGTATCCCTCTAGGTGACAGGGTAAGACTAATTGCTCATAGTCATTTTTAGTGTCCAAATTGGATGTTTCTTTTGATAGCATTTACTATTGAACTGAAGCACTGACTAATTCAGTTGATGAGTTCTAAACTTGAGCTTGAAGTTAATTTTTAAATAATGTATACAAGCACATAATCAAATTTTTAAATGATATTTTCATTTAATAATTCATGAAACTCCATTAATGTTTATGGTGTGATGGTGTCCATTTAATGTTTTTGGAGTTATAATAAGTGACTTGGCATAATTGAATCAGTATATTATAGATGGCAACTAGTGAATCAATAGAAGTTTTAGAAAATGCAATTTGGTTAAAGCATGTAATTAAATGTTTCATAGACATTATGATTGAAGAAGTGAATAAAAGGAAATTACAACAATAGTGTGTTTTCACATAAAGTTTGGAAGGATATCTTAGAAAAGTTAAATGCTATGAGTAGGCACTCAATGAGAAACAAATCAAGCAAAAGTACAATAGGTTACAGGCAAAGCATAGAGATTTTTTCTTATTGTTACAACATACTAGATTTGGTTGGAGTCCTAACACCAACAGAGTTACTGCTAATGATAGATGTTGAAGAGATTATATTTTGGTATATACCCATTTGAAAATTTTCCTATATTGTATATATATATATATTAGATAGATTATTGATTGTGCATATTTTTGTAGACACATCCTAAAGTTGCTCAATTCAAGAAGTAAGGGCTAGGACATTATCAATTGTTAGGCATAATCTTTAATAGAAACACTGCTATCAATGTATTTCATCATTCATCTACTCAAGATCCACCAAATTTTTCAGATGAGATTCAACTTCAAGATGAATATCTTAATGGTGTAGTTCATGTAGACCTTGAAAACGATAATGACATTGATGAAGATATAACTGAGCGTGTGACACATAGTGGAAAGCGCATTGTTTAGCTCCCTGATTGAAAGAAAAAGAGAGTGTGGGTCTGATCAATTGAGTGAAGCAATTCAAGCACTGGTTAAGGCATTTAACGCAAAGGCATAAGCTCAGCTAGCTAAAGTAGAGATGTTGAGAGCAAAGAGCATGGAAGCTAGTAGTGTTGGACCCGCATCATTTGATTGTTCTGTTGCCAAATGTGTTGCTATTCTTAATGAGCTTGAAGATATCTCTAATGTGGTTTATGTGAAGGCAATGGATAAGTTTATTGATTCTGCCTGGAGGAAAATATTTATGGCAGTGCCTTCACAGAGAAAAAGCCATGATTGAATAGTTTGATTTGATCTATGTCTATGGGTGTTGTGTTTTGTGTTTATGAATGTTATGTCTATCTATATTGTGTTTGATGCTTTATGAATGTTATTACCAATTATGTATTTGATATTTTCTCCAAACTATGAATACTATGACTAGTTATGTATCTGATTTTTTTCCCATGATTTATTTTTACTTACATTTGAACAGATTTTTGTGCATAATGGAAAGTGAAGGTAGCTCGAGGGATCTATAACTTTGTCCAGTTCAAGTAAAGATGACTATGAATTATCAGAGTTAGCATTAATTAATATAATATATGAGTATGAAAGTAAGCTTTTTAACAAGGGTCTAATTTGTAATTTTGCACTCATAGGTCAAGAATTTGTTAATGAGCTCTCACAAGGAGCAAGAACTACTTGTTATGAATTGTCAAAAATGGAAAATACATGTTTCAACAATTTATGTGATGAGTTAATGAGTAAAAATTATTTAATGGATTCAAAAGAGTTGAGTTTGGAATAGAAAGTTGCAATGTTTTTGTTGTAGATTGTTTCCAACATTCCACCCAAACTATTTTTTATTATATTAAGCAAGTGTTAAAAGTAATGTGTTGATAGTGGAAAGAGATCATCAAGTAGAAAATTTAGGAGTTGTCTGACAATGTTAAAAATAACACAAAATATTATTCTTAATTCAAAGTAAGTTTTAATATTTTAGAGTTATTGTTTATTATTGGTATTAACATAAATATTACCTATTATAATTATATATACATATTTTTTTTTAATTAGAACTGTATAGGTGCAATTGATGGGACATAGGTCAGTGCTTGGGTGCCTCTTAAAAAGCAAATATCATGCAGAGGACCAAAAGCAATCTTTACACAAAATGTTACTATATATGTGACTTCAATATAATATTTATCTATGTTTGTTCAGGTTGGGAAGATGGTGCTCATTATGCAAAGGTTTTGTTATATGTAATGACCAATTCTAATACAAATTTTCCATAGCCTCCTGCAAGTATAATTCTAAATAAAATAATTTTTTTTACATATCATTGCTTTTCTTCTTTAGTTCACATAGATAAATTTATTCATGTTTATATTTAAGTTAATGTTTTATCATTGCCTTAGGTTCATATTATCTTGTGAACTCTGGCTATCCTTGTAATGGAGGTCTTTTTCTACCATATAAAGGATAAGGATATCATGCACAAAAATATTGAGGAATAGATCATTAAGTTAGAAATCTCAAAGAGTTTCTTAATTATATAAATTCTTCTTTAAGCATGACGATTGAAAGTTATTTTTGAGTATTAAGGGTTCGATTTCGATTTCTAAAATTAATGCTATCATATGATCTTTTAAAACAACATCTTATGGTGATAACATGTTATGTTATCCATAATATAAATGGAGTTGATGTGATATGCTATTTAGAAAATGTGAGAAGATGAATTCTAAAGAAGTAAATGACCTGATTAAAAACACAAGTGTAGAAAATATAAGTTATAATGTAAAAAACTTGTCGAGACTATCTAATAAAAATATAGTGCAAATGACAATACTTCACAATCATCTTGCAGCTTAGATGTAATTAGAATATATCAATTCTTCTAATTAGCTAACTAGGTACTAATTATATAAATGTTAGTGTTGAAACTTCATTTAAACTATATCAATTTCAGTGCTGCCTATGTGAATTATGTTGGTAAAATATGTTATTTATTATTTATTCTACTAAAATTTTATTATTAAATTAGTCTATTAATGCCATATGAATATTAAATTATTGTAAAAAATACCAATTATTGTAAATAATATTTTATAAAACAAGTGAATCAAACATATTTTTTTTTATTTTCAAAACATATTCTCAAATAATTTTTTTTATTTTTCATTCTTAGAAACAATTTTCAGAATATTGATCCGCACATTTTTTTATTTTTTTTTCTAAAACTTATTTTAAAAATACTTTTATAAAATTATTTTGATTTTTTTTATTCTTAAAAATAGATTTCAGAATATTAATTTAAATATATTTTTTTATTTTTTTTATTTTTAAAACTCATTCTCACAAACATTTTCATAAAACTATTTTAAGGGTATAAAAATCAAAAACACAATCAGCCCTAAAATTACAAGAATATAATAATAATAATAGTAATAATAATTACCTAAATAATGCATACGTCACAAAAGTGAGAAGTCGTGCTGAAGGGAAGTGGTAACTTGTAACAAAAAAGGGAAGGCAAACTGGCAGTAGTTGTGGTGATTCTGGTGAAGCATGTGAGAATAAAGACAAGTTAAATATTTTATTTTTTTTTAATATAAAAGATAATTGAAAAAGCTTTTATATTTTAAAATATAAAAAATATATAATATTTATCTGATATATTTAATAATTTATTTTTAAAATATTTTTAATTAAAATAATATATTTTTAATATAATTTATTTATATTAATTACATAATAAAATAATTATTAATATTAAATGAGTATATTTTTAAAAATTATTTTATATTTCTGATAAATTTATTATTTTTTTTATTTTACGTAATTTTATCTCTTGTTTGTTAAGGGAACGGTGAGAGTAATAGTTTAATTAACTTCAAACCCAACGATCCATCCAATCACTGGGCCCATAATTTCCGGACGCTTCTTTTTTCCGTACACAAATGTTGATCACTCCATTTAACTTTTATGACTCCGTTCAATTATTTTGTTAGCTTTATTTTTTTATTAAAATTTTTATTTTTTTTACAACTATTCTTATTTCTTCTTTTATATATATATAGAATTTTTTATTCTAATTCTAAATATAAGAATTTTTATAATATATAAGATAGTATTTATTATATATTTTTAAAAAATATCTCTATTTAATAAGTTCTTTTATTTATTTTTAATTTTTAATTTTTTAATTTTTAAGATAAAATAATATTATTTTTAGTAATACATAGCATTTTTTTTGTATGATTTTTTTATATTATAATATTGTATAAGTATTATTATGATACATAATTATTAATAATAATAAATTTACTTAAAAATAATATAAAACTATTAATTGATTATTTTAAATTTAAAATATAATTATAAATAAATATTAAATTGTTTAAATTTTAATATTAAAATTTAAAATTTATTAATAATATATTTAATTTTTATATAATATATAAAATTAAAAAATTATTAAACTTATTTATACCAGTTTAATTTTAATTAAACTATTAAGTTTTAAATTAATATTTTAACTGATTAATGTCACAGTCCAATTTTCATTGGCCAAACAAATTTGAAAGAGAAATTCACACACACACACAGATATATATATATACCCTCTATATATATATAGGTTTTGGCAAACAGGATGTTGTAGGGAAGGTGGGTGATGATTACTGGACTAGTTAGGGTTTTTGCCTTTTAGGGTTTGGAAAGCTAGTACTGTTGGCGTTTGGGCGAGACGTCACTACTGGTGGGGAAGCAGCAAGAGACAAACACAACACACAGACAGAGAATAAAGTTTAAAATTAAAAACCCTACGCTCTACCCTACTTCATAGCTAGCCATTTCAGCAGGCCAAAGAAAAAAAAAAGACAAAGAAAAGTTCTATTTTTATCAAACAATTTCAACAAGTTAATTAATATATTTTGATAAATTTAACCAAAAATCTTGTGCATTGACATTATTCTGCCAACTTTTTAGTATTATTGAATTGAAATTCTTTATTTTTAAAGATGAGCTTTTCATTTTTCTTTATGCATGTTTGCTTGCTTACTTACTTTATGTCACGTCGATCGACAGTTGCATGATGGACATAAAAAAAGTTGAAAAAATGTTCTTTTTATAAATAATAAATCAATAATATTAAAAGAAGAAGAAATTAAGGGTGACAAACATCGCAAACGTTTAATCGAGAAGTTGTAACCTATCTTTTCATAACTAATTTAATTATGTTATGCTGTGGCAGTCAATGATGGATTAAACCTTTTGCACACTTCTTTATAAATCTGTGATTCAGCACGCAACATTCACTTTTAATTTAATTAATACAATCATTCTTAAAGCAAATCTTTCACGTCATTGTATTAATGGAATAGTACTTCTCTATTTCCTACTTAGCAAAAAAACAAAAATTTGCTGCGACTTATATGCGATGCACTTCTCGAATTCATTTGTTGATTTTCCCAGATAATTAGGTTTCTTAGTTTATATAATTTATTTATAATCATGTAACCATCTAATATTAACATGTTAATTAACGCTACATGCAATGTGTGTGTGACTAATTTTTCAAGCTCGTAATTTAGCTACGTTTTTACTAACGAGTTTAGCTCATTTTTTGGCTATTTAAGGAGTTGTCTGGCAGATTAATAATTCGATAACATCAGACAATTTGGAATTTAACATATTAAATATAAATATATAAAATGTCTTAGAAAATTTAAAATTTTACTATATAATAAAGATTTCAATACACATGTACATTAATTAGGATTGTTTCAGTTCAACGTTGATCTTAATGAGTCGAATCAAACAAGATTATCATGCAAGTGAGTATCTTGAATTGAGTCTGGCTAGGGTTATTCCCTAACTCTGTAAGTTAATAGGAATTAACTTTAAAATATATGAATTTGTGAAGCAAATTGTATTTGTATGATTCTTTAGTAGCAAATAGCAGTATTCGTCTAAAATTTAATTAACATTATTACTATAAAATGCTACTAAAATATTTGTTTTTTTTTTGGTTGGGTATTAAAGATATCCTTTTAATTGGTAGTTAAAAACTCTATGAGATATATAGAGATTATTAAAGTGAGTTTTATTTCTCTAAACAAATCATTTTTCATATAAATGATTAGGGATTGAATATGCCCAAGGGACACAATTATCTTACTAGCTGTGAATATATTTTCTTTTTAAATAAAAATTGTTTGATATCAATGCTTTTTCCTTTTAATTATATTAAGAGAGTTTGAATTCATAATAACTCAGAGCATACTTGGCCTTTATCACCTTAACTAATTTGACGCGGTCAATTAATGCGGAATTCTATCCATCCTTAATCATCATTTGGGTGTGGGAGATGGACGGACATGAGGGGGGAGAGAGAGAGTGTGTGTCTAGTGGAAAAATATGTAACATCTAATTTTGGAAAGAATAAATTGGACGTAGGAGCAATAATAAATAAAATAAAATGAAAAACAATTTTTATATCCTTAAGTATTAATAAAATAATATGATAATTTTTAAGCAATAATAATAAAAATAATACATAACTCATTTTTCACAAAAATATTATTTTTCTAACTAACGAAATTGCCCGTTTATTAAAAAAATTCAATATCATAATTATATATTTAAAGAGAAAATAACTCCAAAATTTTGTGGACAATGGATTATGTCCTAGAGCTAACTGCAGTATCTCTATTCTCTACAACCTCCTTCCGTAAAAAGCAAGAACAAGTAAGTGCATATGAGCTTGGTTTTGCGACAATCAACCTCTTTTATTTTGTAATAAGTCTAGAATAATTAGTCATCCCTTAGATCGATTGTTAAATATATTTGAGACTTGTGCACTTGAACCAGTTATACTATGCCTATCATCAATATAATTTTCAATGCAAACGTTTCATTAACTGAAATATATATATATATATATATAAATATAAACAACCATTTATATATATATATATATATATCTATCTTAAATATTTATAATATCACACTATATATATCTACATATATATTCCTTCTCATCCATATTATAAGGTGTTTTAAAAAGTTTTTCTTAATTTATAATATAAGATCTTATATACTAATTTATCATTTTTATTTCTAATTTATTTAATTACTAATCTTATAATTTATATTGAAGTAATGGAAATGGATGGAATAAATAAGGAGTAAAAATATGATTTTTTATATTTTTTTTAGAAATTTAATAATGTAACAAAATTTTGTAAAGATGCATAAAATTATTAGAAATATATTATATTATGGATGAGACAGAGTATATATATACAATCAACGTACGTCCTCTGAGCCATACATAGAAAGATGGAATCAAGTGAAATGATCAAACTATGTGATTCCCTCTTTACGTGCGGCGTTGTCCCAATCACATGGCGATGGATTGTTTGTGAAAAAAGGAAACGGAAAAACAAATCAACGACGGCCTTTTAATCTGTTTAATCTTCAAAATGTTTTTTCACCAAAACAAAACAAATGTAATTTTATATAAAAAAAAAATGTCCTGTTACCTTCATTTTGAAGATACGGCGCCCCCACAAGGTAGCTCATCAATCACCCCACCACCTAGCAAGTTTAGTTTCACTTTTTAATTAGTGTAATTTCCCTTTTAATCAATATATATATATATATATATATAGATGCCATGATCAAATTTACAATGACTTTATATTCTATGCACTTGATCATAGATTTTTAGTAAAGTTTTATGGAGAATATTTCAACAATCTATATGTTGATTTAATGTTGATCATCGTCATCCCCATGTCATTCTATTAATAATTTAAGACATGCATGCGTTTCATTTAGATTGTATTGAATCCATTCCCCATCAAATCTTCGTAAATCTTGTGGTTGTGGATTTCTAATTAGATTATGGGAATTTACACTTTTTTTTAATACATACATAAAAGAGTCTATTTATTAATAAAATCTAGTGAGAAATGTTACTTTGGCTGAGGTGGCTAAGCACAATATATATCAGGTTCCACCAAATCAAAAGACTGCACGCTGTGTGTTTTTTTTTTTTACTTTTAAATTTCAAATTTTTAGAGTTATGTGTGTAATTTTAGAACCCCGTAACAAGAGGGATGCTTTCCAGTTTTACCGAAGTGCGAATATTGACAAAGCATTTTTATTTGCCATGAAAGGTAACTCTAAAGAGGGAAATAAGGAGATCAACTAGATTTACGAAAGAAATTATAAAACTAATTAATATAAATATATTATTTCATGTAATGTCAAATAAGAAAACAGAAGACTTACATATTCATGCAATAATTCTATATCTATTAAAAGTCGATCGACACTGCATTTGATATAAAATAATGAATATTATATTCTCTCTGTCTCTCTCTGCCAGAATTTTGTGTTTCTTTTAATATCAATGTCAATCACCAATATATTATATTAATATTAAAATAAATATAAAACAAAATATGAATAATGTATCTTATTTTTTAGACTTCATGTAATATATGGGATCTACTATCTGTTTTCTTTTTCTAACTCAGTCCGTGCCGTTAAATGAAATCAACCATTATTGTTCAATAATACTTTAAGTGTATCAACTCTTAAATTAATATACATTTTAGTACTCCATCCATTTCTTCATATAAGCCTTTTAAGTTTTAGCATACATATTAATAAATATTATTAATATGTCAATTTTTTTTAAATTTCATAATATGTACTTAATTTATTATTACATAATTTTGTGATGGATGTGTAAAATAATTAGTAAAGATAAGGATATAATTGAAAAATAACAATTATCATTTTCTTGAAGTTTTAAACAACTTATATAATGAAACAATTTTTTTCTTAAAAAAATGGCTTAAAAAACAGAGAGTATATATATGTCAAGCCATTATTAATATAAATATGATAGTAAAAGTTTTCATTTTCATTATTTATTAGGTAAATATTAGAGTTATCCCCTAATTGACAAGCAGAGACTAATTTTTTTAAGTGTAAAGATTACTGTGAAGTAGATTTTACCTTTCTCAATAAAATTTTTTTGCAAAAAGCTTTTATTATTTATTATGAGTCAAAAGTCAAAATGTGAAGGATTAAACTTGTAAACCAATGTAAAAGATAACTATCCCCTTTAGCTTTTTGTTGATTGGGGTAAAATTAACGAATCAATATGATATGACGATTACTTATTTATGGACAGCTAAAAGATGAACAATAGCACTGTTACTTCGCATTCTTTTTGAATAAGCTTTAAGGAGCCAAATTAAAGCAACTTTTAATTAGCATGGTGTTAAAACGATCTTTAATAAGGGTCTTTCATTCAAAGAAATAAATAGTTGAATTTGACAGCAACCTCAAAGCTTTTGTGATTTTTTCTCGTTGATTTAATATCCCAATCATTTCATCATGCATTCATATTTTACTTTAATGCCAATAGATATCATTAAACCTCCCCCTTTTTAGACCGATTGAGATCCATAAATTCATTATATTCCAATCACATCCACGTTTCATTGCAATAATTTCTTATTTAAGATATAAATTCAACTTTCCAATTAACTGAATTACTCTTTTAAATCCATAATATAAGTCAATGTTGTACGATGCATTAATGATTTTTTTTTCCTTGTGCTCAATTTTCATTCTAATTAATACTATGCTAGAATGTGATAATAGAATAAATGAGAGTAATTTTTTTAACATATTTAATAAGTTAATTAATTTTTAACTATTTTATTTGATATGTGTAAAATTTTTGAAATCTGACTTATATTATGAATTGATTTGAGTGACATTATTCCTTTATGATAAATATTAGTTTCTTCATATATTCATGCAATTTTATTTATTTTATAATCTTAGATCAAATGCTTGTCAATAGAATTGATGTCTAATCGGATAATAAGGGTACGTTCGATTAGAGGTTTTTGGAGATGTTTTGAAGGGAGGGGAGGGAGGAGATTTTCCGGTATTAAATTCTCTTCTCTTATTTTATTCAAAAAATTGGAGGAGAACTCTCTTACCCTACTTTTAAATCCCCCTAAATTAGGGTATTTTTAGGTGAAAGAATATTTATTACCCAATTTCTTTCAGTTCCTTCCAATCTGGTCTTAAATCAAATAAGATTCTATTAAAATCACTCAAATCTCTCTATTAAAAATCCATTCAATCCTCTCCCCTCCAATCCTCTTAATTAAACCAAATAGACTATAAGGCTTTATATGGTTGGAAGTTTTTGGGGGGATTTTAGACGGAGGAGAGGGAATCCCTTTCTCTTGTTTAGTTTAAAAAATTGAAAGGCCTTCTCTCCCACCCCTTTGTTTTTTCTCTACAAATTGGGGTTTTTTCGATGTCCCTCCAATCCTTTCTTGAATCAAATAATGTTTTATTGAAGTTTTCTTTTTAATTCTGTCAAATAAGGGAAATTTAAAACTCCTCTAATCCCCTTTATAAAAAATCTCTTTATTTCTCTCTCCTTCAATCCCCTTAGTTAAACCAAATAAACCCTAAAGGACATGATCAATCTTCAAGGCACCTGCAAGTTTATTTTATTTATAAAATTATACTCCGTTGTTTTTTTTATAAAATTCCTTCTGAAAGTTTTTGACGTGCCTTAATTGAAGATCCAACAACAAAAAAGCATTTGTAAACCTTTTCCAAAATTGCCTTTTATAAATCTAATATGCAAATATTCATCTCTCTTTTTAATGTTGTGATTATTATGGATAGTTTTGAAGTAAGTAAATTTTTTAAAAAAATAAATTCTCTTACCTAATTTTTAGCCACATTCGATAATATGTATGATTTGATTAAAAAGACTTTATAAAATAAATTTAGAAAGTAGTTTTAATTCTTATTGTTAAAATTGTGTGAATATCTGTTAAATTTTGTTGACATAACTAGTAATATATTATCTTAGTACTCTAAACACTCACAATTTACAACAACAAAAATGATAAAACCATAGATGACGGAATAAAAATTAATTTATCAATATGAAAAAATATTGGAAAAAATATAAAATAATAGAAAAATTAAAAACTCTTCAAACTATACGATTTAATTTTAATATATGAGAATCAAATTGAAAATTATGTAAAATTTTAGGGATTTAAAGTATACTATTTTTTAATAAATTACAAGGACATTCAAATTTTGAATATAAGGATCATGCGAGTAATAATTATATAACACAAAAAAAATAATAAATTGAGAATACCAACTAAGAAATTAGAAAAGTAATATAAGAAAAGATCGAACTTTAAATCAACTCACTTCAATTGTATGGACCAAAACTTAAAGCATGAGAGTCATGATATAAGCCATGACTAATTTCCACTATAATTTAACATTGATAGAATCTGTTTAGTAGAATTAATTAAAGTAAGTAAAGTAGTGATTAGCAACGGTGGGTCCAAGCTTTGTACAAAACAATTGCACGTACGTTATCTGTGCGCCCACGAAGAAGAAGCCTCTAAGATAGATTATAATTTCTAATAGTTAATTAAGTTTACTTAGGAAAGTCATATGACGCCTTAATTATTACATAGTTGAAAAGTTAGTGAGAGTTATATTAATGAATGTGCCATTTCACTGGTATTTGGTTCAAAATTTTCCAACATGAAGCAAATCTTGCTTTTTCCATCGTATTATCTTTTCGTCAAATGGCATTTGTAGCTTTGGAATCTTTTCTTAAATTTCTTTTTCAGGTGCTAAGTAGATAGATATTATTAGATATTGTTCCATTCTCTGGCTGTCCCCACATAGGCCTAGCTTTTTACATTTGAAATGCTTACCATCACTTTTTTAAAAAAAATGTCTTGGGGATTTTGAAGGAGAAATGAAGGCTTTGGAGAAAATTTGAATGCTTTTAGGCTGCAATTGGATTGTGATACTTCATTAGTTCATAAAAATGGTGCATATTCGTTCCTATTTTCTTAGTGGCATGATTAGCCAATTAAAAGCTTTTTAATAATTAAAATTTTACCTTCTGACAAACCATCAATTATCTGGTACATTTCACTAATTTAAATTTGCCTTGAGTTGAATCCAATTGGGAGAAAAGTTCTCACACGTTTTTATTTTTTTTTTTATATTTTTTTACCCAAAAGGTTTGGATTTGAGACCTTAATTAAAGAATTTTGAGTTTTTTATCATTTAACCTAATCATTATTGGTGCAATTAACAGGTTTTTTAACTAAACAATTTAAATGCCTTCAAAATCAATTCAAACACCACCCTAGTACATTGTCTCATCTTCATTTAAATATTTAAAATATTTTATTACATTGGTTTTCAAAGGCATTTATATTTTCAATATTTTAATTTTGCCCTCACTGATATTTCATTTAGTTTTGATTTGATTTATTCTGACTTTATCTTTGAATTTTGCTTTCGGTTTATTTAATTCTAATGAAATTCTTTGACCTGATCTCACGTTTTAATTTATTAATTTTATTTTATTTCAATTTGGTTTTTAATTTTAAAAAATTACTCATATTTTTCCCTATCACTTTTCCCCCCATTTGTCTATTGTTATGTATGAATATGATATGAGTAAAAATCTTCTGACTGTTTTTTTTAACTAAGGGTCAGTTTAAAACAAAATAAGATTAAAGGATAAAAGTAAAATTTGAGTTTAATTTGAGTTTTTCTTTTTGATATGGAGGAGGAGTATCCCCTGCCCACAACATAAACTGATCTCGCTCTAATATAAAGGGCAAAGGGTAAACTATCCATAACAACAGTTTCTTCGTATATAAAGATTGAGAATTAAACTCTAACAATTTACTTAGTGGATTAATTAAGTGACAGCCTCACTAGTAAATTTGAGTTAAATTTAAATGGTCAGATTAATTAGAACCAATAAATTTAAGAGATAAAAGTGAAAGTGAAAAGAAATATTGGAATCCGAAAAAGGGAAGAAGGTGAACTCTAAAATAAAGTTGAGTGATCAAAATTAGAGTTACATAAAATTAAAGCATGAAAATAAAATTTTAAGTAAAATTAGAGAACTAAAAATGCATTTTCGGTGGATTTCAAAATATTTGGAAAGATATGAGGTCAAATGTTTATACTTTAAAGACATTTTTTCTCTACACCACGTAAGAATTAAGCTTCAAATGTCAGGAGAATGCTCTCTGTGCTAAAAAAAAGACGTTTTATACACTATTTCATTTAACTACTTATAAATTTAACTATTTCAAATAATAAAATGTTAATTGGTTTAAGTAATAAAATACATTTAAACAATACTCTTTTTCCCCAATTTTGTTCCTTTCATCGGTAAATCCATGCGATTAGGGAAAAGGAATATGTCTGGTAAATTAGAACCATTTCAGATTTGGGCCCTCGGCTTTACAAACGAAGTAATGTAAAGAATAAATGCAAAATCCAGAAACCAAACATACGAAATACAATGCATACGTCTCCGAGTTCTACATCCCCGAAAATCACAGAAATCTTCGTCCAGAAGCTACCATCACCGGATCAACACCGGATTGATCATTGAACCGAATGAAATATAATAAATCTTGCAGCATAGAATAAATGTAAGATTAAGTAATTAGATCAGAATTGGACTGATTGTGAATAAATTGATATATTTTTAATAATGTAAATAAAAATATAAAAATATTTATCTATAATTATAAAATTAACATTCATTCTAAGATAAAAAATAAATTTAATAATATATAAAAAATTAAAAATATTATTAATAAGTTTTATAATATAATATTAAAATATAAATAAATTAATATTTATCTATAATTATATTTCAAATTTAAAATAGTCAATTTACATTCTATTTTCATATTATTTATTAAATAAATTTATTATTATTAATAATTATGTATTATAATAATATTTATAACATTTTAATATAGAAAAAAATTATATAAAAAATAATGTTATTTTATTTTTAAAAATATTTAAAAAAATTAAAAAATTTTAAAAAATAAAAGTTAGAACCGGTTTAACTTAGTTTTATACTAATTTTTTACTAGTTCAACTGGTCCTTTTTAATTCATGGCTAATTTCTGCTCACACGTCTGGATTTTCTTTTGTTTTTTTCTCCCAGTTCACTGAATTTTCCCTGCTGACAAGAGGAGAGGGATTGAGATAGAAGGAGAAAGGAGAGGGACACATTGGTATAGACGGAGTGGTGGAGGAAGGAGTGACCAAAAGGGCACTTCTGGTCCCTTAACACTAAATTTTACTTTAATCTTTAACTTTATCTAATTTGCTTATTCCTTTAATTTTTAAAATACAATAAAAACTTTTCTCATTACTAATACTGTGTATCTATAGAAAATGCTCACAAAACATTCACAATTTGACAAAGCATTTTTCAATGCTAAACATGTAAATATTCATATACCATATATATTAATGAACTTATCAGCATGTATCCAGGCCACTTTACCTAAATATAATCCATCAAAATTATAAATAAATATATTAGTAAGATCTAGCTATGCAGCCGACTACACTAGCAAGAGTTGGTGAAAAATAATTCCTTGGCTGTAATACATTTTACTTTTGCGATTCTATATCTATATTCAAGGAAGCTTGTCATCATATAACTATAATCAAGAAAGAAGAAGAAGAAGAAAGAAGAGAAAACTATCCTTCATTCAATCAATAAGCATTTACCCACTTTAAGTCAAACTAAATCAAGCTGGCTTCCTTTGCCAATGGTAGAAGGACTTCGGAATTCCCGATTTGCTACGATGCTAAGCAAGGCTTTCCGCCTATTTGAGCTACTATCCATATATTCTTGCAGAGGTGGAAGGCAAACTTGATCTCCATCTGTAGATACTATTCCCCGAATAATCTGTCAGTCATGAAGGGATATTTTTAAATAAACACGCCATATAGAACAGATTATACGTTTAAAGGCTTTAAACGTAAATCTTGTAGTTCTGTGTTCTAATGCTGGTGCAACCAAAAGAACAGATTATACAGTTGAGTAAATTATACTATCTTTTTAAATTTGACTAAATCATATTGTTTTCAAATTATTATTCAACATGTCAGCCACAAACGCCTTCTCCATTCAACTATAACACCAAGTTTTCTTCACTAATTCCCCTATTTTCATTTCCAATTCCATTCCCTCTATAGCTAGGACAATGGACAGATAATCAAATGGGAGGGATAGAAGGGTATTTTGATGGTTTGGCTCATATGGGCTGGCCCGTCACAGAAATAAGTTCCATTTGCTCAATTCATTTAGTTAACAACTCCACGGTAGAAGAGTGACTGCACTAAGGTTCACAAATCAGGGACTCAACTGTGATTTTTTATATCTTGAAGAAGGCATTGTGATTGGAGGTAGTTCAAAATAGGTAATGTAATTTTCCTCCAACAAATTACGACCCACAACAAATAAGTAGATTTCAGATGCTTCCACCAAAGAGCGTACAAACATATTCTCATTTTTATTCATAATAGAATTTCTCACAAGGGAAATATTCTTACCTTTGATGCCCAGCATCTTTCAGCTTGCAGACAAACATCTCTAATGTCTCTTCCAGACATACTGGAATGATGATAATCAACGAGATGCGGTAAGAGTAAAGTGTAAATACGATATAGATAGAGGCTGCAATTATAATATTTTGAGGTTAGGATAAATATCAAACGTACCCTTCTGTAACTCGTGCAAGTTCACCTAATTCTGATTTTGTAAGGTGCTTGGCGTATTTGGCTACTATTTCCTTACGGTTATCGTGATCAGGTAGGTCAAAAGTGATCATAGTATCAAACCGACTGAAAAGTATAAAGAAACAAAAGTTAGGATTTACACAACTGAGTCAGGTTTATAGACTACAGATCAAATTGTCCTCAAGCAGACCTGATTAACGCTGGATCAAGGTCTTGCTTTCTGTTTGTAGCAGCAATGACAATCACTCTCTTATCTTGCTCAAATCCATCGATCTGCACAAGTTGGTTTTTCCAGTTAATTACTAAAACATTTAAGCCATGGATGAGTGTCAATTACTCATTGATACAAGAATGGTTTATACAATAAAAATATCATATTCAAAACACCTCGTCTAATAAGCATTTTTCTCTTCCATGCATGATAGAATAGCTTAATTGGATTAAATAAGCTATTCTCTAGCACATCCCGACTCATGAAACTTTAACTGTTTCTGGCGGCAAATTCAGACTTGTAAGTAGAAACAAAACCCAGCCAACGTCTACTATGCAGGGTGGCCCAGATTGACAGATTTTAAATGTCCCAAGACACAATATCTAAGAAAAAACCTCAGTACAATTTTCGGATATTTGCTATCAGGTTCTTCAATAGAATTACAAGTAGTAGAATCTTTATTGAAGAGTCAAAAAGATCATGCACAAATGTCAAAAATGTTCCCATGTTTTAATTTTATTGCAATTTTACCTAAGAAAATACTTTTAAGAACTTTATCAAAGTCTTATTCTAATATTATATGCCATCTTCTGTAGCATTGTGCTGTGAACAAGAATAACCTGTCGCAATAAGACTGACAGTATTCTGCGTGTAGCTTCATGCATTTTACTATCACGGGCAGCAGCAAAAGAATCAATCTGCATCCCAAAGAAATGCAATCAATAACCCAAAATACTAGAAAATGAAAATTTGGAATGAAAATAGAAAGCTCCCTGCAGGAAAACATGAGCCACTCTTCAGCCATTAGTTCATTACCTCATCCAGAAAAATAAGAGCACCCTTGGGAAGTTCATTGGCAATAGAGAACACCTTTCCTAGCAAGTTTTCACTTTCACCATAGTATTTGGACATGACTCCCTCCAGTGGCACATACAGCAATGGGACACCCTGCAGTCAAGTCACAGGCCAATTTCAGTTCACTTTATATTCAAGAACCACTTAGAAACAATCTCATGTGAGCACAGCATGCTTTAAACTGGAAGGATTCAGAATCGGCACTCGTGCAGCTTGAGTGGTAATTTACATAACTTATACTGATGATTTTTATAAATCAAATAACAAAATTTTCTCCATGAAAAATAGAAGATTCTACTTTCAGAAACTAGCATACAATTGGGACATATACAGTGTCATTCAACATATACCCAATGACATCAGACAATGTCCTTGAAGAGTATCTCATTTGAGTGCCAATTTATCATTTTTCATCCTCAGTTGATAATGGCCAGGATATTTAAAAAGGGTTCCCAAACAAAACTAGGTAGACTACAGAGAATTTAACAGTGGCATACCGCATGACTAGCAATAACACGAGCACAAGAAGTTTTCCCTGTACCTGAAATTATAAATGCCATACAAATAAGCCATTCAGATTTTAGACGTCAAGTATAGTTCCAGGATTAATTACTAAAATTTGCACTATTAACAATTCTTACACTAGATATTTACAGCCCACTAAATTAAGGTTTCAATTTTAAAGAAAAAAAGGTTCAACAGATGTAGTTTTTAAGCCAAAACAACTTTATTCTCTTGCAATCTTAAAAGCCAATAGTCTACAACGGTCTGAATATCATAGACATGCTTGATTGATATACTGAAAATGTGAAAGAAAAGCTTCTTGAAGGTGTCCAAACTCCATACAGTGCAATAATAGTATCAACAGTGTAATGAAGACCATCATCTAAAATGCATAATGTCCTCCTCAATTACTCATGAAAAATGCTCTTATCTTTAAAACCATCATCCCACTTAATACTTGGATGCTTTTTTAACCACAACCCAGTTAGGGACATTGGTCAAACAACTTAATTCCTCAAATACCAACAGTCTGAGAATAGTGTTGAGAGCACTTCACAGTCCTTAAACATAAGGCCTCAATATAGCTTCTGAAAATTTGCTTCATTTCTGCTGTTAATTGTAGTGCACAAATCACCAAATAAGTGGCATACATTTGACACGCCAGGCTAAAGCAACATGCATAGAGAATGTAGATGTCTCACATTACTTAATTGGATGAAAAACACAAGATACTATAAGGGCACACCTGGTGGACCTTCAAAGAGCACAGCTCGAGGCCTGGTTGTCTCGTACTTATGACGAGTCCCGCGAGCAATATCATCATATACTTTAGGTCTTTGTAAAGCTAATAGTATTGTATCTTCTATTTCTCTACAAAATCAGCACTTAAAGGTTCAAAACTTAAATTGAATATCTCAGCACAACTGTTAAAAGGTACAAAGGTATAAATAAACATGTTACCAAAAGGATAAAGGGTATAGAAGTTGCATCATAGCATGTCTCTCATAAGTTATGCGGATTATATTAAGGAGATATAGATGATCAAATTTGCTGAGAAGTAACTACACATTCCTGCTCCTTTCTATTCAAAGCAATAAAGCCACAACATTGGAGATGTGCATGGTGGAAGGAACATTCACTGAGCAAGTTGAATATAATTTTAACTGATCACAGAAGAAAGGAGCACAGGCCCAGATAGGCTGAATCTACTTTGGAACATACCGTTTCTGGTTATCATAACCAGCAATGTTGTCCCAAGACATCTCACCATTTGAGATACCCATGTGAGGTTCATTGAGTCCATAAATTCTCACTCCCATTGACTCAAGACTAGCAATAGATTTATCTACAGATGGCACCTTTTCTGTCTCTCCCCTTGGTCTCCTATATGGGGTTCTTCTTTGTCCCAACTTGTTGCCAGCTAATTGTAAAATGGATACAAAAGCATCAAGCTCTTTAGGGCTCAGACTCCCATCCTTAATGAATTCAATTTCCTGCAGTATAGATTAGTTAGTTGGAAATTCAACGGACCCTCTCATTTCTTTTCCCCACATGGCGAAAAAAGCACATATAATGAGAAGAGAGAAAAGGACAAAGTCAAATACTAACAGCTTTGTCAGGGCTGATGATAGGATAATATATGAGTATGCATAGATCTTCATCACTTGAATTCCCTTGCATATCCTTTTGCTGTGGTGGATGACTAAGAGTAAGTTGCCATGCAACTGTGCTGGATAGTTTACAATAAACATTATGTAATAAAAATATATTAATATGCAAAAGTACTGAGTCTTCTAACTAATATACAGCGATGAGAAAATTCAGAACGCATCATAAATTATAAATGCACAGAAATCAAAGGAATTGAACAAGAAACACCTGTCCCAAGCATGCAATAACATTTCTGATCCACCTACATTCTCTTCAGCCTTAACTCCAAGTTGGGAAACAAGATTTGCAATAAGTTGTGAAACTTCACATGCAGGAGGAATTTGGAATTTGATGCTAACCTATAATTGACAAATGCCACCATCAAATACAATTTGACTTTTATCACTATATAAAATTTAGCTTAAATAAATTAGAAGACAGTGGGTGTTAAGCTTATTTGCAATGCATCCAACAAACACACTGAATCTCATGTTTAAGAATTGGTATTGTAGCTATTTGACCAGATGGGAAGAAACCCAAAACTAAGGGGGGAGAGAGAGAGAGAGGTCAAATGTGTCTCAGACACAAATATTGAAAAAGAGGCTAGGTTGAACCCTTGAACCATGTCCTACATGATACTGCAGGCATGGAGTTAAGAGCTCCATGAAATTTAAAATAACATTGCATATCACCTCCAAAAAGGACGCCATGGTGAACAGATGTATGATATCTTGAATTCAGAAATGTAACCCAACTAATGACCATTTACAGTTATAAAAATATCAGCCTTTATGAAAGTACTCCTGATCCTGGTAACAACAAATAAAATCCATCCATTTATTCCCACATTTAATGTATTAAATAAAAGGAATCAATCTTTTATTAGCAAGGGCTCGTTCAAATCTATTCTCCTTTTGTGAAAGGAGAGGAAGGAGGAAACAGAGAGGAAATGGAGAAGGAGAGAAAAGAGAAACAAAATTCTTATTGTGCTAATACAAGTTCCAAAACCTGCCTAAACCTTTCCTAACATACCTTTTATAGCCGTTGCCCCTACAACCGTTATAACTATCCAATTACACTTTAAACACACTCACACACACATTATGTATCATAAAACAACACAGATTACATTTAGCATTGAAATTGAACCGCAACAGAAGGAGAAGGATAACCAGAGGAAGGCAGAGAAACTGTGGATGATAAATGCCACAACCTTTTGGCCTTTAACAGCAACAGAGAAATCAGGATGAGAAGCAGATGAAATTCCCCTACTTCTAAGCATCTGTGTTATTCGGAGCCGTTCTTTCTTGGCAGTTTCTTCCAAACCCTCAGGACTTGAAGGCAAGGCTGACGGTGAGGAAGGCTCAGTCTTGGCAGTCCCTTCCAGACCCTCAGCTGCAGACTGCAATAGAACTAACTCAGAATGAAATAATTCAAAGAAAGAATCATCCAAATCAGCATGTTTCGGCAAAACATATCTACAATATACAGTTGTTCTAGTGAAGATAATAAAAACTGCACAAACCTCATTAGCATCCGCATATGCCATTTCTAGAACCCCAACCCCAAAAATACCAGCTAACGCAACTGGCAGAAACGAATACAGTCCCGCAGCATCAGGTAGACCTCTTGAGCTTAAAACCTCAGACGAAAAAGCAGATTCTACAAAGATCAACAAATAATCCGCATGAAAAAAAAAATCATCTCTATAAGCTAAAAACAGAAAAACGGAAATGGCAATGTCCAAGGTATGAACAACATATTCAAAACAAAACGGAAAAATTCAAACTCTAAAGCACATTTCTGGCCCTGTTCATTGTTCAGTCCATAAAGCAAACATTCACAGAACATAGTAAAGAAGGCAAAAGGCCACCAAAATCGTGAAGGCAAAGCATTTAAGAACAACCCAACGAATTCTAATGAGCACGATTGAAACAAACTCCATCATGACATTCCGATACAAAAGAACGGAGTTAAACTTACTGTGAGAGAAAGGGCGGGTAATGTAACGCGAGGAAGCAGGAGAAGTTAGGGTTTTAAGAGAAGGAATTGAACGCCATAGCCGAGAAGTCCTCACTAGTCGCTCCAGAATCGCCATCATCACAAAGTTCAGGAATGAGGAGTGATTCGTTCTTCGCTATTTCGTCCTGTGTCAGTTAAATGCTACGGAAAACCACCCAGCGCAAAATCCAGCGCGTAAACCGCAGCTAAGTCGGTGGGAGCGTGGGACTTCGCTTGGCTCCTGTGTTGTTTTCCACCACTTGGCAAGGTTTAATTAGGATGGGTTTTGGTTGGGAGCTGTTTATGGGATTTTTTTAAATCTATCTCCCTGGTTGGTTTGAAAATTGAAAAGTTTGGTTTAAAAAAATAAAGTGAGCAATCCCATGCTTCACCTTACTTCTAAACTCTCATAAAGAATTAGAAAAAGAAAATAATAAAAATGAATCACTTAACAAAATAAAAGTTAGACAAAATACGTGAAACTCACACATATACATTATCTTGTGATTAATTTGATAGCGTAAATAAAGAAAAAGATTATTTAACTAAAGTTTTAGCCCATTTAACCCAAGGTAGAGATAACTTAAATATTCTACTTGGTAAACAGAAATGTGTGTTTGACAAGTCGGGTGTTGGCCACACCAATGAGTCTAAGGAGAATAGTAAGGTTTATATGAATTTCTTTGTGCCTACTATTACACCTAGCTCACCATTATGTATATTATGGTAAAAATAAGCATATTACTTCTTTGTGCAATATAAGGAGAAATGATTTGAGTAAAAGCATGAAGTGGGTTCTAAAGAATGCTACTAACTCTCCTGGTCCCAAATATAAGTAGATACCAAAATATCTTTCTAGTGTTTCAAATGTGCAGAACTCATCCAAGTAGAAAGGACATACTAGTACAAGAAAGAGGATATAACAAAAGAAAACTTCTCATGCAATTAGAGTTGAAGTTATTACTTATAAAGAGAAGCAATGGAGAACAAAGCCATATTCTTGAAGAAGTATGTCTTCATATCAAGGGAGCAACTCAACTAGAAATCAAAGTAAACACCATGAGGAGACAAAGAGAAGGAGATTGAATGATGGTATCTCAAGTGCAAAGAGGAAATATGAATCACTCTACACCATATTCAAGCCTGAGAGCATAATGATATAATAATTGGTAACATCTACTCCTTACCCTCTTCAGTTATTGCACTTTGAAATACTTTGGGTAAGATCATATTTTTGCTCTTTCTGATATGCTCTCTATGCTAATCTAACATAGGCATGAGAGTACTTGAACTAACCTTTAGTAGACCCAAGTAAGATTGGGTTTCAAAGAACAAAAGTTGAATTTGTCTTGAGGATATTTCTTAAGTTAAAAGTGGTCAAACTACAAAAATTTTGGAATATTTGAGGAAAAGAAAGAGAATTCCCTTTGGACTTCTAGCTGAATCAACAAGAAGAGGAAAGCACAAGGGCTAGAGAGACTGTTGGCAACAATCTTAGAAGGCGCATCATCATTGGCCAACATTAATGAGCATTTATAAATGTTTTCTAAACTTGTCTTTTTCTTACTATGCAGATTTTGAGAGGGAGTGATATGACCACATTTTACCATGTTTTTATCCCCTAAACTAACATTTTTATTACATTAAGTTGGCTATTCTGTGGTTTTAAGAGTATATTTGTATTTTAGCCGGTTTTGTGTGCTTTGTGGAAAAATATATCAAATCCTTGATTTTAAGTATATTTTGTGATATTTCATTATATTTTATGGATTTGGTTGTTAATTCTTCCCATTGGTACATTTTTCACATTAATTAGCTAGTTAAGTGCTTATTTTGACTTTTTTAGATGATTAAATTAAGGTTTTTTATGTGATTTCGAGTGAGATTTTTTGAGGAAGTTTCTATTTCATCATTCATTTAATGTCATTAATCATCCCATGTGATTAGATTTCATCCATGTTTGACCCATTTTTATGTAGTATTCACCCATTTTTTATTTTCCTTAAATACCCCTAGTTATAGTCTTACTTGAAATTATATTTAATTATCGTGAATGATTTTTGAATTAGCCACCAAATTATCATCTAGAGCACTTAATTAGGGTTAATTTGAGTTATCAAGCTTAACCATAGTGATTAGGGTTTCCATTCTAGGGCCAGTCAAAGTTTGGCAAAAAACTTGATTGAGATCCTGCAAGTATATAGGGTCGATCATAGTAGTAGAAAATATCCTGGAGTATTTCAGGAGTCGAACTCAAGGGAGGTTGTGATTCACTCAATTAAGTAATTTCAGTCAAGATGAGTAATTTATAACACGTTAAGCAAAGATTAAAATAAGAGCAAAATAATAATAAAAGCAATTATGTGAGTTTAATTCAATCATTGAGAGCGTTAGGGAATTGTGGTTCATCTTCCAGGGGCAACTAAAGTCACTCTTAAATTGACTCTTTCTATAATTATAGTGATAATTATTTCTAAATTATCCTAATTACCTTTCAGTCAATTAGTTTGTATTTAATTAGGTTCTAATTCACTCTTGTGCAACTAAAATTCCTAGTTAAACTTTAAAGTTATAACTAAAGTCACCATAAACACCTAATTCCATCTTTAGAATTTTTGTTTATGTATATCTGTTTAGGTTTAGGTTTACTCTTCACCTTTCAGTCTATCAAGCCTACCCACAGAGTGAATTTCATGGTGATTAGTCACAAAATCCCTAATGAAGCATAAAAGAGACAGATATAATTAAATATAAATATATTGAAAGAATTTAATTAAGTGCAAGAGTCATAATCTCAGAGTAAACTTTAATCAATCCCAGTTAAACTACATTCTTATCCCTAACTGGGAAAATTAGTTACACAAAAACATTGTTCTCAATAGCAAAATAAGAATAATTTCCTAAATCATTCGAACAACAACTAAATGAAAAGAAGTAGTAGATGAAGAGAATGATTCAACCTTACTACACCTTCGATTCTTGTAGATCTGCCTTCAGAATGCTCCCTCTAAGCTCCAGAGACTTCAGAATAGTTCTTCTGGGGTTCAAAGTAAGTGATTGTGTGTCTCTTTCCGTCATAAAACCTTTTATTTATATGGCTTGTGTACTCCTTGTGGAAAATATTGAGTATAGCTGATAAACGACGTCACCTGGCGCCAAATTCTTCATCTTTTTGTTCAGCAGGCGCTGGGTGGAGTGAATATTTGCTTTTCTATGATCATCAGCCAGCGTCGAGTCAACTCATGATTCTTCACCCTCTACGCCTCCTCACTTGGCCATAGGTGAGGATGGCACTTGGGAACCAGATAGGCTTCTTAAAGCTTCTTTTCTTCCTCTTTTTCACTCTAAATTGCTCGAAACTCCTAAAAATTTTTCTAAGATATAAATATATCTTAAATTATGTAGAATCATGTACAAATTAGATGAAAATTCAATATTTTTCAAGGAAAACAACATCAAATATGGGTATTTTGTAGGTATAAAATAGACACATCAAAAGGCATTTTAGTCAACTTTTCTTGGAAGCCTATTTTCAAGTTATTTTCTTAGAATTTTTTTTGTTTTATTTTGCATTATTTTGAGAGTGTTTTCCCCTTAATTTTGATGAATAATTTTGTGATTATTCATGCCCAATGTATGCTTGAATTGATTTATAATTTTAGACCTAAGTTTTATATCATTCATGTTATATGGTTTTATATGTCACATCTTGATTATTTTATGTAACATCTTTTGATAGGTCTTCAGGCATGGATATGTTGGCAAGCTAATGGGTTAAAAGAGGACTTAAATTGTAAGAGGGAAGGAGCCCCATAAGTCCACACATGACGCATCATATCCTAGTCATCACTCATTAATCGAACTAAGCACATTTCGTAGAAAATGACCTTTATACCCTTCTTAAAGCCATAAACACTTAACTAGCCCACTTAGCCTCATTTTTCAGATCTACAACCTCTGGAAATTTCATGCCCTAACTGCTCCTTCTCATTCTCTCTTCATCTTTTACCTATTCTTTCATTTTCTTGCCATTTTCTCTCATTTTCCTTTAATTGTAGCTAGATTTCCACTTTCTCCACCATTTTCGTCCTGTCCTCTCATCCATTTCCACTTGATCTCAATTGCATCTTGAGTAATCAGATCTGGATAAGTGCAGAATTGAAGGAAGGAGTTAGGGATTTCGAATTGCAAGGGAGAGTTCAAGAATTGGAACCAATTGCACACATCTTTGCTTTCTTCTCATGGATTTGATTTCTACCTCTTCTTTCACTAATTTGTACAAGTTCAAAATCATGGTAGCTTGAGTTGGAGTGATGTTTTACAATGGAGATAGGGAAGAAGCACGAGGAACATTGGATTCATTGCTTACAAAGGGAATTATCTTACTCTCTTACTATCTTCTTAACTACATTGATTTATTTTGGATTTTGGACTGAATCTTTATGCTAGGATCATATATTATTTGAAATTGATTTATCTACTGGACATTAGATTTAATTTGATCAATTTCATTTGAGAGAGTTTATTTTGATGTAATTCAGTTGGTACTATTTTGCTAATGTCATATACAATTTTTGGCCAACATTCTTTTATCTTCAATGGTAGTTTAGCTATCTTGATTGCATGGTTAGTGAATTAGGATAGTTAAATTGTTGTTTAGGATGAGATATATCATTGGTTGATCTTAGTTTTTGGCTGTAATAATTAATGTATGACAATGGAAATTAAAAGAAATCCAATTGCACAAATTAGGATTCAATAAAGTGAAATACCTACCAAGTGTTTGAATAAATGTTCAATGGAAGTTAATGTGCTTAATAGTCATGTTCTTCCATTTTGGTTAAAGGAATATTGATTGGGTGTAATGAATTCATTTTGTTAAATCAATCTTTTCATAATTTTCCCTTGTAGAATCACTTTAAGCTCTTGTGACTGGCAAACTCCCTATCGAAATTGGAAAGCACCATACTTAGTTAACATTATTCTTGAATCCACTTTCTACTACTCTTCATATTCCAAATTCTTCATTTCTTTTGTTAATTGTTCAATTTTGCATTTTAAATTTTCTCAAACTCCAATTGAACCAAAAACTCCCAAATTTGCATTATATTTAGTGTAGAATTCATTATATTTTTAGATAAAGATTCTTTAAACTTTCTTAATCATTCCCCCTCGTTCATACAACCTAGGTCGGACCACTAATCTATAGTAGTTCCACTTAGTTATTAAATTGAGACCTTCATGACAAGGGCCCTTAGGAAGCACTGCTTGATTGATTAGTTTTGGATGATTTATAATTGAGTTAAGCATTGGAGAGTTCCTAGAATTTGTTTTGCAGGAGCTCATTAAGTTGAAATGGTTGAATTTTGATAAACTTGGAGTATCTGATGCAAAACTAGTTTTAGTCATTCAAGAGCCATGCCTAAAACGAATATTGATCAAACTCTGTAAGCTTTAAATTGGTTCTGATATGATATTCGACTAACCCATAGTGCTTATTTGTGTTTCGTGCTTTATATGTATGCTTTTTGTGATTTTTGTTCCTCTTTCTTGTATTTGCACCACATTAGGGGAGAAGGATGATACATTCATTCCATATAAGGGGAGAAATGATATCCTTCAAACTTTTTGCTAATGTCAAATAAGGGAAGAGAAGGTTATGAAAAATATGTTGTTTTAGCTTATATGTTTATCCTTAACCATATTTTTCATAATTGATTTGCCATAATAAAAAAGGGGAGATTATTAGGTCTCTTGACCAACATAATTAGTTTTACTGATGTTAAATAGTGAAGTAAAAAGTTTGCATGATATGTGTATTTAGTATTCAATATATTATTTATATCATACTTATCATATGATGTGAATTGGGCTAACTAATTTGCTTAAAGAGAGTTATATTCAATATATGTTGTTTAAAGAAAAGGAAGAGTGAGTATTGAAATGAAGAAATGGTTTATCAATATCATACTCAATTCAAAGGTAAAGACAAAGAAAGGTTGCTCCAAAAATTGAAAGAATGTGATAATAATAATGCAGTAACATAATCTAAAGAAAGTAAGTCAATCCAAGAGAAGAAGAAAGCTAAAATGTTGTATTTATTTTCTTCTCTTAGGATGTATGATGGTTGATTTTTAAACTTACTTAATTTTATCTCCAATTTTAAATGGGCAATATTTAAAGTTTTGGTAGTAAGCTCATGATTTTCAAACTTGTTTTCATACCAAAACTATCTTGTTCTATCAAGCTTAGGTGAATTTCTTGATAATCACTTGGTTTTGGACTTGTCTTTGCTTCAAGTAAAGTACTTGTCCTACCAAGTGTTAGCTCAACTAGCTTCCCAAGAGGGGGGTGAATCGGGAAGATTGAAATTTTTCTATAATTTGAAAAATAGAGTGATACTAAAAAGGTAACTGAAAACAAATTATAAAAAATAAAGAGTAGAGGGAAGAGAACTCAGTAGTTTATCCTAGTTCGGTCTATTCCATTTGACCTACATCCAGTCCCCAAGTCACTATTTGGGATTTTTTTACTATTTCTTGCAGGATTTGAATGGGTTCTTGCAATGACCGCAGTATAACACCACCAGCCCGAACTTTGGACTTAAACAAGTTTTTTCACTCTTCTCGCTCAAGAGTAAGACTATCTCCCTTAGTGTAATCTCACATTAAGTACTCTCTACAAGTGTTTAAATGTTTTACAGAATGAAAACTCTCTCAAAAGAGTAGATATGAAAGTTGAGACACAATGAATGAGTAAAATAGAGGGTAGTTGAGCTTTGAATGAATTAATAAATGAATCAGCAGAGTTTTGGCATGTAATTTGTTTTTTTCATTATCCAATAACTTAAATGAGGTCCTATTTATAGTATTAGGGCAGAACTATCCGTTGGAAACAAAGATTAGCCGTTACTCTTAATAAAATAGCCGTTCACCTACCGCATTAAATACATCTGACAGAGGTTATGCGGATAACCTCCTCAGGTTATGCGAATAATGGGTAACTGTTTGCTTTTATTTTTCAACGTGGAGCTTTTCGTTATGCGGATAACCTAGATAGGTTATGCAGATAACGTACTACCCAGAATGACTAAGTTTTAGCTCAGAATCATTTTCCTGAAAACCCACTTAGTTATTAGGATAACATTAAGTTTTTCTCAAACTGAGTTTTCGTGAAACTTAGGTTATCAGGATAACCTCCCAAGGTTATGCGGATAACCTATTTTACCCGAGGAAAGTTCAAGTATTCTGAAATATAGATTATACGGATAATCTCTCTTGGTTATGCGGATAACCTGTTTTATCAGAGAAAGTTCTCTTATTATGAAATATAGGTTATACGAATAACCTCCTTTGGTTATGTGGATAACCCATTTTACCAGAGAAAAGTCCAAGTATTCTGAAATATAGGTTATGCGGATAACCTCCCTTGGTTATGTGGATAACCTATTTTACTTGAGGGGTGCAAGTGCTTCGTGGCACACGTTATGCGGATAACCTTCCTAGGTTATGCGAATAATGGGCTACACAGTACCACTTTTCTTCACTGTTCACCTTGTTATGCAAATAAGGTACATACCTTATCAGGATAACCTTCTAGATAGACTTGAGAACTTGATCCCCAAGCTATGTTATGCGGATAACCTCAATCCCTTTTCATGAAATTGAGGGATGGACTTTGGAAAAACTTTGAGATTGAGTCTTTATTCCCATAACCTCAGGTGGTTATGTGTATAAGATAAGATATTATCTTGAAAATAAGGTAAACACTTAGAAACATCTTTGAAATTGAGATCTTATTCCCATAAGCTAAAACATTTTCATGAAAACCAATTGAGCACTTAAAATCAGTTTCATATTGAACTTTTATCCTCATTAGATTGCTCTTTTCTTGAAAATCATTTTGAAATCATGAGTTAAGAACTAATCACTCAATCAGTTATTTTATTTAATATTGGGTTAATTGAAATTCAAAGCTCAACTTCCTTCTTTTATAGATAAGTTCCTTAAGTATGTGTGAAACAGTTCTTCAATCAATAGGAAACTCCAAATTTGTTCTTCATTTTACTTGTGCTCCTTTGATATTGGATCTCCCAAGCTTATTTGTTTTAGAATCATTAAAACATCTGAATTAATATTCTCCCCCTTTTTTATGATGACAAAATAACTTAAACTTATTGTTAGTACTTGGATTTGCATGAAGCTCCCCCTCAATATTTGCGTGATTTAAATAAGATCAAATAATATAAAGAACATATCTCAGAACAAGAAACACAAACATGAACACATTTACAAAAAGAAATTCATTGTATTCTAAATATCCATTACAAGTACAGAGAAAAAAAATACAGAAACATAGCTCTTGAAAAGCAGCAGAATAGAACAATCAAGCATAAATTTAGTTAAGTTTCTTTCTTTTTCTTAGATTTCTTCTTATTTTTCTTTGCTTCTTTCTCTTCCTTCTATTCTTTTTCCTTATTCTTTTTTGTCTCTTCTTTCTCCCCCTTTTTGTCATCAGCAACATAGGGGATTTGAACAACACCAGCATCCATCTTGGCAATGTCCTGATCAAGCTTAGCCTTCCATTTCCTAATTTTTTGAAGTCTTGCATCCAAAGAAAGAGGAAGGGTGGAGGGTTGAGCTGGAATAGTAGATACTGGTTCTGGCCAAAGTGGCTCACTTGAAGCAGCAGGAGGAATAAAAGGAAACACAGGAATGTACTGAATGTCAGGCATCACAGGTGGAGGAGAGACAATGGGAAGAGTTGCTGGAGAGGGATCAAAATAAGAGGCAATGATGATGATTTCCTGCACAACAGCCTCAACAAGATAAATGATGCCTTCAAAGGAGATAGAATCAGGGAGAGGAGGAAAGAGAGCATTAATTTCTTGTCTTCGGTGATGAAGATAGATTTGGTGAGTGAAATCAACTTCAGACAAGAGAACTAAGGGTTTGCTCTAATCATGAATAGCTTCGTCCTCAAGACCATAGTCCAGGTTAGGACCTAGGTCCTCTAATGGATCAGGTGATTGAGCAAAAGCAGTTGGTTCAGTGTAAGTGGGAGGTGGTGGTTAGATTTGGGTAGAGGAAGGCTGAGGAATACCAGAAGCAAGTTGTTCACGCAGGAGTTTCACTTCTTGGGTGAGACTTTCAAATTTAGTCTCAAATTTCTCCTGCATCTCAGCAATGAGATACCTAAGATTAATCATGTATTCTCTGTGTTCTTTCCTAGTGGCCATGGTAATCTGGAACATATTTTGGTATAGAGAAGGAATGTCTGTAGGTGTAGGCAGGTCAATGGCTGGGATTTCATTTAGTTTGCTAGGAGTAAGGGTAGGTGTATAAGGTTCAGGTTGTATAGTTTGAGGTGGTTCAGAGGGTGTGGATGGAGAGGAGTTGGAATCACCAACTGAAGAACCCTTTGTGGCAGATGTTGGCTCAGAACCTTCTTCGATGTCCCTTTTCTTGTCAACCCATCTCCCATTCTCCAAACTGATCCCCATTTTCTGTAGGACTTTCTCACTTAACTCTTCTGGAAATAGTACAGGCCCTCTTTCAATGTGCAATATGTTATGAAACTTTAGGATTTTGGTGATAATATGTCCAAATGGCAACTGTGAATCCTGTCTGTAGGTTCTTTCCTTCCATATCCTCTGTAGAATGATATCCATAATATTCACTAGTTTACCCTTTATCAATAGCAGCATGACTTGGAGTTCTCCTTTGGATAGGTAATTGAAGCCTCCATTTTTGTTGAAAAACATGTATGAGACAATATAATAAAGAATCCTATTATCAATGGTCAGAAGAGTTGGGGCAATTTTCCCTTTAGAAGGCACATTTTGTTTTTTCCTAAGTAGCCTTAAGACTATTGTGCTCCATTTGTAGTTGGCTTCATCCCCATTGTCTTCATTTATAGCTTCATTTTCAGAGGGATACTTTGAATTCTCAATGTTCACCCTTATTCCTCTAGTAGGCAAATTTAGAATTTCACAGAGCAAGTCAGGGTGCAGGGCAATCCTTCTCTTTCTCAATCTTACTTCCAACACCTTTGTGTCATGGTTAATTCTAGAGAATTATACCAAGCATGTACAACCTCTTCATCATAATCTTCCTTCAGCTCTATCAGACCCCTATAGTTTTCTACCAGCCCAGCAGAATCAAACTTGTTTCTTACAAGAAATTCTTCTATTTTCAAAAAATGAGGCTTGACTACCTTACATTGCTTAAAATCAGCCTCATATGACTCCTTCAAGATCCTTATGCTAATAAGTTCTTCAGTAATTAAAGCTTCCTTGGGCTCAGTAGCAGAAGTACTTACGTGAGTGTCACCTTAAGGTTCAGATTCTGGAATTCCCTTTGGCTTTAGTGTTCTGGGCTTATTTGTCGATTTACTCGGTTCAGATTCAGCTTTTCTCTTCCCTTGACTTGGTGATTTTGAAGCATATTTGAACTTCACATTGTGCTATGGTCTTTCGCTTTGATTGCCACCTATAGTTTTTGCCATAGTAGTGATTCCAGATGGTTTGGGAAGATAAAAGATGTTTAGAATTGCTCGGAAAAGGTTTTGAGAGCAGGAAAATGAATAGGATTTTAGAGATTTTGTAAAGCTTGAGGAGTATGATTGGAAGTTTTCAGGATAGGGTTAGGTTTTCCGCACAAGGTTCTGTTGAACAACAGAGAATCCTATATATATAGTCTCGAGGTTATGCACATAACCTATGGAGGTTATGAAGATAACTATCTTTAGGAAATGTAAGAAAAGCCACATGTTGCTAGGTTATGTGGATAAGGTTCTTAGGTTGTCCGCATGACCAACTTGAGACAGGGGAGAAGAGAGAAGTTATCCGTACAAACATACCACGTTATCATGAAAAGAGGTTTCACAAAAGGCACACAAAAACTTTTCCACTGAGCAGGTTATTCGGATAACCTTGCTATCTTATGAGGATAACATTTTCACTTTGGGAACTTTTTCTCTGGAAGTAACATTATGTGGATAAGTTAAGCAGGTTATCTTGAAATCGAAGCACACAAAACATATACAAAGGAGGAAACAAAGCAACTTATACGCATAAGGTAGAGACCTTATCTGAATAACGAGTTTCTCATAAGCCAAAGGTTCACAAAAAGTCCCATTTTCATGAAAATCTTCATACCTTATGTGAATAACCTCAAATACAGATACTATGCACATCAGAAAATCAACTCATTTTCAGCATAAGACTATGAGGTTGTGTGGATAACCAAATTTAAAAAGGTCATAAACACTTACTGATAGCCGTGTTATCCCCATAAGCCTCTTCTTTTCACCATAATTCATTCTAATTGTGCATGATACTTCATTTCATCAGATTTTGAACATTTCAAATCAAGAAGTACTTGCAAAACAAACTTCTAGATACTCTGATGCTTAAGTTAGTATTATTATTGATTGAATTATACTCTAAAGAAGGATTTCAGAAAATACTTACAAATTCATTAGGATTTACCATTCCCTATTATCTTCTGATTTTCCATGTCTATCTTCTGCAAGTGGCTTTGTCAGGATGTTAGCAAGCTGATATTCAATGGAAACAAATTCCAGCTTAACATCACCTCTCAAAACATGATCTCTTATGAAGTGATGTCTTACTTCAATGTGTTTTGTCCTCGAATGCATAACAGGGTTCTTTGAGATGTTAATGACACTTTAATTATCACACCTTATTGAAATCTCTTTCATCTCAATCTCAAGGTCTTCAAGTTGTTGCTTCATCCAAAGGACTTGTGCACAACAATTCCCTGCTACTACATACTCAGCTTCAGCTGTAGAGAATGCTACACTATTTTGCTTTTTACTTAACCATGTCACTAGAGAGCCTCCTAGAAATTGGCATGTTTCACTTATGCTTTTTCTATTGGTCTTGGATCCAGCAAAATCTGCATCTGTATAACTTATAAGCTCTTTTCCAATCCCTTTTGGATACTAGAGTCCCATTTGAGATGTACCCAGCAAGTATATGAAAATCCTTTTTATAGCTGTTGCATGGGACTCTTTGGGACATGATTGGAACTTAGCATACATACAAACACTAAACATGATGTCAGGCCTACTAGCAGTTGGATATAATAGGGATCCAATCATCCTTCTATATTGAGTTATATCAAAGAGTTTTCCTTTTTCATCCATGACTAGCTTAGTTGCAGAGGCCATAGGAGTTCCCATAGGTTTAGCATGTTCTATTCTAAACTTCTTTAGCAGCTCCTTGAGCTATTTTGATTGATTGAGGAAGATGTCATCATCACATTGTTTGATTTGCAATCCAAGAAAAAAGTTCAGCTCACCCATCATTGACATTTCAAACTCACTCTACATTAACTCAAAAAAGTTCTTGCACAAAGATTCATTAGTAGCATCAAATATTATGTCATCAACATAAATTTGTACAATGAGTAAATCTTTATTTTCTCTTTTAGTAAATAGGGTTGTATCAACTTTTCCTCTTTTAAAACATTTTTCAATCAGAAAATTACTTGGTCTCTCATACCATGTTCTAGGAGCCTGTTTTAACCCATATAAAGCTTTCTTTAGTTTATATACAAGATTTGGCTTAGTTGAGTCCTCAAAACCTGGAGGTTGATCAACATAAACCTCTTCCATGATATACCAATTCAAAAAAGCACTTTTTACATCCATTTGATATAACACAATATCTTTTATGCAAGCATAGGCTAAGAGAATCCTTATTGCTTCTAATCTTGCAACTGGAGCAAAAGTTTCCTCATAATCAATGCCTTATTCCTGATTATATCCTTTAGCTACTAATCTAGCTTTATTCCTTATTATTGTTCCTGATTCATCAAGTTTGTTCTTAAACACTCATTTGGTTCCAATAATAAGGTGGTTTTGGGGCTTAGGAACTAGATCTCAGACTTGACTTCTTTCAAATTGATTAAGTTCTACTTCCATAGCTAAAATCTAGTATTGATCAGTTAAAGCTTCTTTAGTACACTTAGGTTCAATTTGAGAGATAAATGCACAATTGTTAACTTGATCCCTAAGTTATCTTCTGGTCTTAACTTTCTCTTGAACATCCCCAATAACTTGATCAACTGAATGATTCCTTTGATATCTCCAAGCTTTAGAGAGTTCTTGAGATACTTCTTTATTTATTTCACATTCATTATCTTTCTCCTAGATATCTGTCTCTACATCACCAGATTCAAATACTTTAGGAGGTTCAGTTTTATTTTCTTCAAACACATTTAAATTCTTGAAATTGGAAATTAAATCATCCCCATCTTTAGCATGCTTAGACAGAGTTTCATTTTCAAGAAAGACTACATGCACAGATTCTTCAATAGTTCCGGACTTCTTGTTGAATACCCTATATGCTTTACTTCTATTTGAATAGCCAAAAAATATACCTTCATCTGATTTGACATCAAACTTACCCAGATTGTCTTTGTTGTTGTTGTGAACATAGCAAGTGCTTCCAAAGACATGAAGATGAGAGAGGTTAGACTTCCTTCCTTTGTACAGCTCATAAGGAGTCTTCCCTAGCATGGGTCTGATGTATACTCTATTCATCAAGTAGCATGCTGTGCTTACAGCATCAGCCTAGAATTGTTTAGGCAATCATTTTTCATTCAGTGTTGTACGAGCCATCTCCTCTAACACATATTCTTTCTTTCCACAACTCCATTATATTGAAGGGTTCTTGGAGCTAAGAAGTTGTGCTCCACTCTATTATCATCACAGTAGTAAGCAAATTTAGCATTCTCAAATTCTCCACCATGATCTATTCTAATACATACAATAGGGCAACCTTTCTCATTCTGGATTTTCTTGGCTAAGATCAGAAAAGCATCATATGTTTCATCTTTAGAGGGAAGAAATAAAGTCCAGGTGAATCTTGAATAATCATCTACCACAACAAGTACATTTAAGTTTCCACCAATACTTTTAGTATGATTAGGACCTATCAAATCCATGTGAAGTAATTGTAAAGGTCTTGTTGTAGAAACGATGTTTTTGGTTTTGAATGAGGACTTTGTTTGTTTTCCTTTAAGGCAAGCATCACATTCTTTATCTTTTTCAAACTTAATGTTAGGTAGACCAAGCACAAGTTCATTTTTAATAAGTTTATTCATTTGATGCATGCTAACATGTGCTAATCTCCTATGTCACAGCCAACTATCATCATTTTCACTTATTAAGCATATAGAGTCTAGAAAAGGTAATTCATCTAAATCAATAGTATAATAGTTACCATCTCTTATTGCCTTGAGAATCACTTTACGATCACTTTTTCTGATGACTAGGCTGTAGTTGGAATCAAACAGAACTCAGTTTCCTTTATCACAGGTTTGGTTTACACTTAGCAAGTTGTGATTGAGTCCTATTACGAATAGGACTTCCTTAATTGATGTTTCTAGGTTTCTTCCAACAATTTCAATCCCAACTATCTTGCCAGACTAGTCACCATTGAAAGTAACCCTTCTTCCTTTCTTATCTCTCAGTACAATGAATTTTTCTTTATCTCTAGTCATGTGTCTCGAACAAGCAATATCCATGTACCATTTGTTGCTCTTCTTAGCCTTGAGACACACCTACAAAACAAGTTTTAGTTCTTTCTTTTAGGTACCCATATTTACCTGGGTTCTTTCTTGTTAGTGGATGTATCCTTGGGGACCCATTTCATCCCACTGTCATTTCCTTCCTTCCTTCCTGAACATACAGTTGAAGGACATATAACCCTTCTTGTTGCAGAAGTGGCATGTGGAGAAAGGGCAAAAAGAAAGAGATGCATGTCCAAAATAATGACTATAATATTCGTTTTTTTGATTTCTAGGAGCTGGGAATGACTCTATGTTCTGAGTCATTTTACAACCGTTAGCATGCATAAAGTTTCTTAGGTAAAGGTTCTGCTTCTTGACTTTTAATTTTTCTTTGACTGCACATGGGTCATATCCTAGACTAGTTTTGTTTTGACTCATAATTTGATTTCCCAGTAATACTCTTAGCATGTCCTCACCTTTAGTGAGTTTGGTTAGAGCCTTGTGGAGATAATTATTCTTATCTTTCAACTCAATGCATGAGACACAAGCAAAGGTGGATGAAGAAGAAAACTGTGAAGCAGTGCAAGATGTATGAGACTCACTCTCAAGCTTGTGTATTTTCTTTTTGGCTTGACTCAGTTGTTTAGACATTTTGAGAAATTCAATCATCAGTTCATTAAAAGCATCATGTAATTCATTGTAAGAAGGTTTAGAATCATTTACCTCAGAATCATTGTCACTATCTTGATTGTAACTCTTCTCCTTCTCAGCAATCTCTCGAGCCATCAGACATAGGTTAGCAATCTCAGTATCTCCTGCTGCTTCCTCTTCATTTGAACTATCTCCCCAGATGGAAGATACAAAAGCTTTCTTCTTCTTCACTTTGTCAACCTTTTTGTCTTTCCCTTGTTTCTTGCTTAGCAGAGGACATTCCCATTTAATATGTCCAGGTTTCTTGCACTTGTAGCATATGATCGGGTCTTTGTTTTCTTTCTTGCTACTGGTGGCTTCATCTTTCTTTGCGAACCTTTCAAATTTCTTCTTTCCATACATTTTACCAAACTTCCTTACTAGCATAGCCATTGTCTCTTCATCTAGCTCAGCATCCTCCTCTGAATCATCATCATCATCTGATTCTACTTTGAGAGCTAAATTCTTCTTCTTCTTGTCAGATGAAGTAGATTCCTTAAGAGCCTTCATCTTCCCTTCATATTGTTCAAGACTCCTAAAGAGGGCTGTCACAGATGTCATAGATTCACCCTTAGCTTCCTCTATTGCAGTCACCTTTGATTGCCACTCAATGGGCAAAGCTCTGAGAATCTTTCTGACTTTCTCAGGCTGGGTATATTTCTTTCCAAGGCTCTTCAGCTGATTCACAATGAGGGTGAATCTCTTCTGCAGATCCTTGATATTCTCACCCTCTTTCATCTTGAAGCTTTCATATTCTCCAATGCAAGTATTCAGCTTATTTTCTCTTACGACGGTTGTTCCTTTATGAGCGATCTCCAGAGTATCCCACATGCCTTTGTCTGTTGTACATTCAGACACTTTGGAGAACTCATCTTGATTGGGAGCACTAACTAGACAATGCTTAGCTTTAGAGTGGAGAAGGACCCTTCTTCTATCTTCCTCGTTCCATTCCTCTTCAGGTTTTTATTTGTATTTCCTATCGTCTTGTAGTTTTATCGAAACAAAGTCTCCCTTTTGGATGATCGACCAAATATCCAAATCAATGGATTGAAGGTAAATCTACGTCCTCATCTTTCATTACCCATAATATTCTCCAGTGAAACCAGGAGATTTATTGGTGTTATTTCCTTATGGAAGGATACTTTCACCAAAGCCAGCCATGTTTTCTCCCAGATTGTTAGATCCTTTAACTGGGAGCCCGGGCTCTGATACCACTTGTTAGCTCAGCTGGCTTCCCAAGAGGAGGGTGAATGGGGAAGATTGAAATTTTCTACAAATTTGAAAAACAGAGTGATACTAAAAGGGTAACTGAAAACAAGGTATAAAATATAAAGAGCAGAGGGAAGAGAACTCAGTAGTTTATCCTAGTTCAGTCTATTCCACTTGATCTATGTTCAGTCCCCAAGCCACCACTTGGGATTTTCCACTATCTCTTGCAAGATTTGAATGGGTTCTTGTAATGACCGCAGTACAACACCACCAGCCCAAGCCCGAACTTCGGACTTAAATAAGTTTTCTCACTCTTCTCACTCAAGAGTAAGACTATCTCTCTTAGTATAATCTCACACTAAGTACTCTTTACAAGTGTTTAGATGTTTTACAGAATGAAAACTCTCTCAAAAAAGTAGATATGAAAGTTGAGACACAATGAATGAGCAAAACAGAGGGTAGTTGAGCTTTGAATAAATTAATAAATGAATCAGCAAAGTTTTGGCATGTAATTTATTTTTTTCATTATCCAATAACTTAAATGAGGTCCTATTTATAGTCTTGGGGTAGAACTATCTATTGGAAACAAAGATTAGCTGTTACTCTTAATAAAATAGCCGTTCACCTACCGCATTAAATACATCTGACAGAGGTTATGCGGATAACCTCCTCAGGTTATATGAATAATGGGTAACTGTTTGCTTTTGTTTTTCAACGTGGAGCTTTTCGTTATGCGGATAACCTAGGTAGGTTATGCAGATAACGTACTACCCAGAATGACTAAGTTTTAGTTCAGAATCATTTTCCTGAAAACCCACTTAGTTATTAGAATAACATTAAGTTTTTCTCAAACTGAGTTTTCGTGAAACTTAGGTTATCAGGATAACCTTCCAAGGTTATGCGGATAACTTATTTTACCCGAAAAAAGTTCAAGTATTCTGAAATATAGGTTTTGCGGATAATCTCCCTTGGTGATGCGAATAACCTGTTTTACCAGAGAAAAGTTCAAGTATTCTAAAATATAGGTTATGTGGATAACCTGTTTTACCAGAGAAAAATTCAAGTATTCTGAAATATAGGTTATGCGGATAACCTCCCTTGGTTATGCGGATAACCTATTTTACTTGAGGGGTATAAGTGCTTTGTGGCACACGTTATGCGGATAACCTCCCTAGGTTATGCGAATAACGGGCTACACAGTACCACTTTTCTTCACTGTTCACCTTGTTATGCGAATAAGGTACCTACCTTATCAGGATAACCTTCTAGACAGACTTGAGAACTTGATCCCCAAGCTGTGTTATGTGGATAACCTCAATCCCTTTTCATGAAATTGAGAGATGGACTTTGGAAAAGATTTGAGATTGAGTCTTTATTCCCATAACCTCAAGTGGTTATGTGTATAAGATAAGATATTATTTTGAAAACAAGGTAAACACTTAGAAACATCTTTGAAATTGAGATCTTTTTCCCATAAGCTAAAACATTTTCAGGAAAAACCAATTGAGCACTTAAAATCAGTTTCAAATTGAACTTTTATCCTCATTAGATTGCTCTTTTCTTGAAAATCATTTGGAAATCATAAGTTAAGAACTAATCACTCAATCAGTTATTTTATTTAATATTGGGTTAATTGAAATTCAAAGCTCAACTTCCTTCTTTTATAGATAAGTTCCTTAAGTATGTGTGAAACAGTTCTTCAATCAATAGGAAACTCCAACTTTGTTTTTCATTTCACTTATGTTCCTTTAATATTGGATCTCCCAAGCTTATGTATTTTAGAATCATTAAAACATCTGAATTAACACCAAGGTCCTTAGGTTGTCATGAAATCATGGGTTTTCACAATGTTGTGTTCATTGTTTTACAATTTGTCACGACATCGTACCCAACTTGTCACAACATCGTACCTAACTTGTTATGAAAAGACTTTGAGACGGAAAGGAAGCCTCTCGAGTTTAGCTTGATTTCTTGACAAACCCCCTAGATTGTCATGAAATCATGGCTCTCCAGAAAGCAACCCAACATTTATTTAGTTAGCTTGTCACAACATGACCTCAACTTGTCCTACTATGACTATTTTTCAAAAACCCAATTTTGATGGATTTAAGCTTGTCATAACAAAGAGTAGCATCTTTGGAAGCTTGTTCTACCAACCTTGAACTTGAGCTTCTGGATATCCTCAGGTTAACAGCTTGTCCTGACAAGTGTAGTAGGTTGTTAGGAAATCGTTCTTGAGCTTTGCTTCTGAGGCTTGGAATAGTGCTCGATTTCTTGACAAGGGGTATACCTTGGCATGATAACCTTGTTCAACGTTAAGAGATGTGTTTAAAGGTTAACTAGCTTGTCTTACCAATCTACCTTGCTTACCCTACCAAGCTCTGACATGCATTAAATGCAATAAGTGAACACAAAAGCGAGCTTGGTAACAGCTAGTTCTTGTCTCTAACAACTTTAAGTATTGTAGAGTCAAAATGTTGTTACATTAATTCAAAGCCCTACTTACCATGCTTAAATGACTCTTTGAACTACAATGTTTCTATCTACTCTTTATAAGTGAGAGTTTATCATTTGTAAACACTTTTTTTCTACTTGAGTAGATTACTTAGGGTGGGGAAACTCTAAGGTAGCATTGTAATCACATCATGTAAGGGTGTAAGGAGATATTCAAGGGTGTGTATCCCTTAAGATATAATATAGTTTCATAGGTGTTTGGATCAAACTTATAAGATATAGTGGAAAATCTCAAGTGAATTACTTGGAAACTAGATGTAGGCTAAGTGGTTGAGCCAAACCAGTATTAATTTTGCTGTCTTGATCTTCTTCTCTACCTTGGGATTCACCTTCTCACTGTACTCTGTTTGCCTATGTTTTTGTGCTTCATATTGATATATTGGGTTGTTCTTCACAAAGGCCAAAATTTTGCAATACCCAATTTACCCCCTCTTTGGTAACCAGCCAATCTAACATTATCTATTTTATTTGTTTATATATTTCATAAGTTTCATAATACGTTATCAACACAAGTTTGCTTAAAGATTTGATGTATATTTTCTTTTATTTGTTGATAGGATATATACTATCAAGATCTTTTTTTTCCCTTCCTCTTTCTCTTCTTGTGAATTAATTATTTTTAGTGATTTTGGGTTAACTTTTGAGTAAAAAAAGTTATATATTGCATCATAAAGTATGGGATAATTTAATTGACATGCTGTATCTAGAAATATAAGGCACAATTTAATTTTTCTACAAAGTGGCACATAGTGTACAAAGTGGATCATCAAGTTACCCAAGTAGAATATAAAGTAATCTTGAAGTTATTTACATAGAATATAACATGTATGTTGAAATTATCTGTAATTTATTATTTACCTTTTTTTATTTGTTTCTTATTATCCACATAAAATACAAAATATTCTTAAAGTTATCCATATAGAATATAAAATGGATCTTGTATCTATCTACGTAGGTATAAAATAGATTCTAAAGTTATTTACACACAAAGTAAATAATTTTTTTTATATAGTGCAATTTGTAACAGTTGATATTATTATTTGTTGTTCTGTTTTGGCTCTAAAAAAGTTGTTATATATAGTTTTTCTCTTCCCCTATAGTTTTTCCTCTTCACCCTTCTTGAGTTCTCTCTCCCCTTATATAGGGATAAATTCCTAGCTTTAAAGCAAAGGGGTAGGACAAAGAGAAAGAGAGTAGACAAAAAAGGAGAGAGAAAAGAAGAACTCAAGGTAAAGACAAAGAAAATAGGAGGGAGAATAGTAGAAGAGTATAAGGGGAGAGAGAAGTCAATGATGGAGAAGGGGAAGAACTTTAGGTGGAAAGGAAAATCACTAGAAATATCTTAAGATCAATAACCAAAATTTTGAATACAACAGAGCAAAGAGTTCAAATCATAGTTCTACTAGAGTTCTAAGATAAGAGAATTATTTAATTCTAAACAAAATTTACAACACATTAAGATGGGGCCTCAAAAGTCCTAAGATAAGAGAATTATCTAATCATAAACAAAATTTACAACACATTAGGATGGGGCCTCAAAGAAAGTAAGGAATATATGTTAGATATAACTGTCCGTCAATAATAAGATGCCTTTTGATGAATTAGTTCCCAGATGAGGCAACATTAGTGAGATTCTTAAGGCTCGAACTCAATCACTCCCATTAAGAGGGTGTTGAATCAAAAGTTTTGATGATTTCAAACAATTAGAACTTATAAAGAGAATATCAAAGGAGCATGAAAGCACAAAGTGAAGAAATCTAGTAAAGATCAAGTAAAGAATTAATTTTTAAGATTTCTCACTAATACACTAGGTAAAAAACTTTAAGTCTTACTTATTTATATTATCACAGTATTCAAACGAGTTATTTTAAAGTTATCTTATGTTAGCATGTATTAGAATTAAAATATATTAACTAACAGACTAATTTTACTTTTTGACTCATGCTTATTTTGTTCAAAATTTACACTTTACTGATTGAAATTCAAAGTTATAGAGTTTTCATTTTTGATAGATGAATTTTAGTTGTGAAAATTGAATTTTGAACCAAGTATTGTTAGTGAAAGTGTGCAAAATTCGCATGAAGTCGAGTTGAAATTCAACTGTTGGTGAAGTTCAAAATATGTTCTAAGTCATAGTCTCTGACAGACGAATTTTGAATTTCAAAGTGCGAATTTCAAAGTGAGAACTCATATGCCTTGTTGGAACATACCTCTAACAGATGAACTTTGTAATTCAAAATTTGAACTTTAAGGTGAAGAACCTTTGTGTCATGTTGATCATGTTTCTGATAGATGAATTTCAGTTTTTGAAATTCAAATTTTGAGTGTATTATGAAAACTTGAAACAACTATTCAAACTTAATAGATGCACTTTCAGTATGAAAATTTGCAAGAACTAACATTGGATATCTTTAGCAAACTCGAGATTCAAATGTTATTTAGTAATAGATGAATTTTCAAGTTCAACGTCAAAGTTCTTAACTCTCTATCTCTATGAAATTTGTTTGTTGATCCTCAAAATTCGAACTTGGGTATGTCAGACATATTAAATGTGGTTGATAAATGGCTATTTTTTTAGATTAACCATTGGTGTCACACCCGAAAATGCGACGCGGATGGCGCGGGAAATAGAAAAAATTGAAGAGATCGGCCCGCCTGGCGGAAGGCCGATTTCGGAGGGAGTCGCCACCAAAAGTTTAAGGGAAATTTTGGAAAACCGGAATAAACAAAACAAAAAGGGGAAAGGATGGTCTGCGAATCAGAGATTGGGTTCGGGAGTACGATTGTGAGTGGGGAAGGTGTTAGGCACCCCACAACACCCGTTCCTAAGAACGGTTACCTTAGGTTGATCATGCAATTTTTATGGCTTTTTACAAATTTAGTTTGGTTGCCCTTTTACCATTCACATGCAAAAATAAATAAATATAAAGATAAGGAAAATGTAAAATGAAGATGAAAATATGAAAAGTTGGGAAAAATAAATTAAGAAAAATATTATTTATTTACAAAAGTGGACTTGACCCAGAATGAGAGTCTGGGGCCTACGTACCCTGCGATAGGGATCAAAGTCGACGTAGTTCGGATTAAAAGTACGTGTCACTGAGTTTGTATTTTTTATTATATATTTTCTTGGAAAAGAGAGGTTAATAGAAAATAATTTGTCTTTACACAAAGAAAACAATTTTCAGAATTGGTTGGTATGTTTTAGTTTGTAAAAGACAGATTACTTTCCATTATTTGCTCTTTTCATTTTTTATTATATATTTTTTGTTTAATCAATTTCTAAAAGAGAAAATATATTTTTCCTCAAATTAAAAAAAAAATTAAAATTATTTGTGATTTTGAACATTTTATTTTGGGAAGAAAGGGAAATATTTGAAAACAATTTTATTTTCACAAAATAAAACCAATTGGCTTATGCGGTGACCTTATCACTCACATTTACCCATTGGTACCTAGGTGTCCACGGTAGTGTTACTCGAGACAAAAAGGTACGAAAAGTTTGACAGAAAACAAATAAATTTTCTTTGTACGAATATTTTATATTTTTTATTATTATAAATGTCATTTTGACACCCCTTTATATATATATATATATATATTTTAAAAGAAATTAATAAATGTGATCATTATTAATGCTATGAAAAATAATAATTAGCATATGTGGTGACTTCATCACTCACAAGTTACTGATTGCTGTTTGTGCGCTCACGGTGTTACCACTCGGAGTAGCAAAGTAACTGGCCTAAAGGATAGAAATTGGAAAAAAAATAAAGTTTACATAAATTATCTTTTTACTTTCTTATATTAAATTATAAAAATAAATGCAGCCATGGTGACACATTTTTATGAAAGAAAAGCCAAACAACAAAAGGAACAAGAAAATTTAATCTATATGTACGTATATTATCTTTATCTTTATTCTTACCTATTTACTTATAACAAAACTTAGAAAACCTCTTTATATTATCATTCTATATATTTATCTTCATTTTTTGAAAAGACAAAAGTACTCAAAAACGGGATTAAGATAAATTTACTATGTTTAATATATATAGATATTACCTATTTATTCATTTTAAAAAATATTTACATTTCTATTGTTCTTTATTTATAAATTATGCGTACTTCCTTATATAAAAAAAAAACCAAAACAATTCAGAATCTATTTATTATTATATATATATATATTTTTTTTAAACTTGGAATGATACTTTCAAAAACAACTAAAATGAAACTCTTATTTATATTTTCATTTTTTCAAAATCAATTTTCAAGCCAAATGGCATATATGGTGATTTGGTCACTCATAATTTACCGATTAACACTTAAATACCCACGGTATTTTCACTCGGGGTGGAAAAGCAGGTGGTTTAAATAAAATTTTCTTTTGCATAATTTTTTTCTAAAAAAAAGGAAAGGACTATTGAAAAATTTTTTTATCGTGTATATCTACATATATATATATATATTTTATTTTATTTTTATTTATTTATTTATTTTTTTTTTTTGGGCAAATTATTCCTTATTTGGCATTAAAGAAAAAAGGCAACCCAAGGTACAACTAGGCACAGATTAAAAATAATTTAAAATATGACTTTTGTACATTATATTTGGTTTTCTACTTTATTTTATTCATTATTATTTTTTCTTTTCCAAACAACTCATTGCTATTTGAATTTGCTGACACTCCCATTCCCCAAGCCAACAAACGCATATTACCTTGCCTAGACCAAATCAATTCTTTCATGTCAAAATTCTAACTGCACTCAAAATTACAAGTCTAAGTTATTCTCAGCCCATTTCTTTCGGACCCGGAAAATCAGACCCTCATATTTTAGCATAAAACATTCAGAGCAATAAAACTTAATCATTGGCCTTATGATGCAACATTCATTGCAATAGGACAACCAGAAATAAAACATCAAAGGGAATAAATGAGCCCATAATTGTCAAAAGGCCAAACTGGCCAATCACCACATTCCAAAATCAGACTTATTTCAATCTAAGCTATTCCAAAATTATAGTGCTTTATTAACATTAAACAGGAAAGATTCGAGGGGTATAGGAGGCTACACTCCCTCTGAAAGAAACAAAGGCTCATAACCCAACCAAATACATCAAGGTACAAGTAAACAATCCATTTTCAGCTTCACCAATGCGTACAAAGTGGTCTTAAAGGATAGACAGGACGAAACCACAAGTAAATCATTGTCCACTTGATAGAGGACTTTGGCTAACTAGTAACAGGGTATTCAAACAAACTGATATCACAGGAGCAGACTCTAATTCATGGTCAAGACCATTTCTCTTCAACAACCCCAAACAGTTCAAGAAATAAAAACTAGCAGGTTTAATGAGTTGACTCTTGCCTGAAACTTTTTTCAACAAACCTAACCATCAAATTTGCTAAGAAAACTTAACATCCTCAAATAGAGTTTCCAGAACAAGTCAACCTTCAGAGCATTAAAAAGACTAAAGCAAAGGTTTTCCCAAAGACAGAGCACCGAATGATAATGTCTTAAACCAGGTTTCCTATAAACAGACCACTAATAGGTCAACGCAAAACCATAACACAGTGGATAACTAAAGGCTAATACCATCTAGCCATAAAGCCATGATCATCCCAGAAACACAGAGCATTGCAGAAAGAGACCGTAGGCCATACTACATAATAACAACCAAAAGAGAAAACTAAGCTGATCCAAACGAGCAAGGTACTATGTTCTTTGTCAATTTAGCATGATAATCACAAAAAGGTCTCCAAACTCAGGGATTCGTACAATAGGGTGTTCATGGTAGAATAAGAAAAATTATACCAGGCACAAGTTGTATCCTCCTCGGATTTGACGATCCTTCTTTCTGTTCTCGTGCTTGGTTTCTTCTTGCTCCTTACTCTTTTCCTTATTCTCCAGATTCCTCCAGATCCTCTTGAGCAATCTCCTGGAAGTTCCCGGCCTCCTCTGTTCTTGGCCAAGCTCCTCTTCATTTTTTTTTTCTCACCCTCCCAGTCTTCTTTCTCTGCCTCTGAAATTTGCCAAAAGCTCCCCCCCGTCCTCAAGCCTTCATGTGGTTTTTTATAGGATCTCCGCGAGTGGTACCCCCTCCTCATTGCACCCCATCTGGCCAAATTTCAGTGCTTCACCCACTTCACTGCACCATTACTCTGCTGCAGCCCACTACTCTGTACATACCCGTACTGTCAGAGCTCTCTCTCTCTTTTGTGCTCGCCCGAAAACTCCTTCACCTCCATTACTCTGCTGCAATTGGTCAGAAGTAGTGGGGTGACCTCCCTCTGTCTCAGAAATTTTCATACCCGAGCATCTGCCACGGCCCCATCTGCATCACGGACACTCTGCTCCTCCTCCCATGTGGCTCTACTCTCCTCGTGCCGTGCTTCACTGCGTGGTCCGTTCTCGGCTTCTCTGCCTCACGGGTTCAAGCTTTAGCCCCTCCGGCTCAGCCTCCTTTACCCGCGGCGAGCTCTCCCCCGTGCCTTCTTGCTTCAGTCCTCTCGGTACCAGCCTCCCTCGGTGGCCTCACTCGCGTAGCTCCCTCTCGTCCTAGCTTCCAGAGCCCTCGGCCACGCTCCCTCGGTCTTCCCTTCCCTCTCGTGCTCACCCTCTCTTGAGCCCTAAAGGCTCCCTCTGCACCGAGCCCTCCAGGGCTTGGTCTGGACCGGCTCACGAGCCCTCCACAGGGCTCGTGAGCCTTTGGGCTGAAAATGATTTCAGCCCAACAGGTCCCTCCCCCATTTTTTTTTTTTAAAAAAAACTTAGATTTCAGCCCAAACCTCTTTTTTTTTTTTTTAACAATGTGAGATTTTGGGTCGAATCTCGGCCCAAAATAATATTTTTTATTATTTTTTTTAATTAAATTATTTATTATTTTTTTTATTATTATTATTATTATTTTTTTAAATTTTTACTTACTCTCTTTTTTTTTTATATATTTTAAAATTACCCGGACAAAATACGGTGTTCACAATTAACCATTGGTTAATGTTTCTAATTGATAGATCTTGTGTCCAATTACTAGTTAAACTACAAATCTATAAACAGAACTTCATTTGAAATTGTAAGTAACGAATTTAAGTTTGTTATTGTAAAAACTCTGTTGAAATGTCCTGTTAAAGCTTTTTCACCTATACACTTCATTTATTGCCCTTTAACTTTCATATATACTCTATTTAAGAGAGTTTCCAATTCTGTAACAAATCTTTCTTCATTTGGATGGAAGATTTTTTGTGAAGGGATTCATAAAGGGATAAAGGGAATCACTAATAAGAGTGATTGAGAAACTTTCTATGTTATTAGAATAGAGCACAACACAAGTATTGTACTATGACATTACAAAGAGCCTACTAAATTCTTATTGATAGTAGAAAATTTCAAGTGGTGACTTGAGAATTAGACATAGGTTAAGTAGGTTGAATTAAACTAGGATAAATTACTGAGTTTTTTTCTCTTCCCTTATATTTTTACTTAATTTCATTATACTCTGTTTTTCTGAAAATTTTTGCTTTCAATGCTTTACTTGTATTTCTGCAAAAAAATTATATATTTCCCAATTTACCCCAATCTTGGGAAGCCAGTATTCCTAACAAGTGATATTAAAGCTTGGACTCCGAGTTAAAGAATTTCACCATCTGGGAGAGCTTATGGCTGGCTTTGGAGAAAACATACTACCAAAAGGAAATAACATCAACAGACCTCTAGGCTTCAGTAGGGAACACTATGGATACTAGAAGATGAGAATACAGATATATCTTCAATCCATAGACCTGGAGATATGGTCTATCATAAATAAGGGTGATTTTGTGCAAATGAAGAAATAGGATGACGACACTTACAATGAGAAGCTAGAAGAAGAGTGAAATGATGAAGATAAATGAAAAGGTCTGCTGAATTTTAAAGCAAAACACTCCTTGATCAGTGCTATAAATCAAGATAAGTTCTATAAAGTTTTCCATTATTTTACAGCCAAGGGAATGTGGGATACTCTAGAAATTGCTTATAAAGGAACCAAGGGAGTGAAGGAGAACAAACTGAATACTTATATTGATGAATATGAAAGCTTTAAAATAAAAAAGGAGAAAACATCAAAGATTTACAGAAAGAGGTTCACTTTTATCGTGAATCAACTGAAGAGCCTTGGGAAGAAGTATTTTTAACCTGAGAAAGTAAAAAAGATTCTTAGAGTTTTACCCATTGAATGACAACTAAATGTGACAACCATAGAAGAAGTTAAAGAAGAATGAATAACATCTGTTATAGCTCTATTTGGAAACCTAGAAGAAGATAAAGGAAAACTGAAAGTTTTAAAAGAATCTTCTTTTGACAAGAAAAAAAAGAGTTTGACTCTCAAGGCAAAATCAAAAGGCGATGCTGATTCTAAAGAAGATGCTGAGCTGGATGAAGAAACAATGGCCATGTTAGTGAGAAGATTTGGAAAAATGTATAGGAAGAAGAAATTTAGAAAATTCATAAAAAAGGATGGAGCCACCAACAATAAGAAAGAAAACAAAGACTCCATTATATGCTATGAATGTAGGAAACATGAACACATTAAATAGGAATGTTCTCAACTTGCCAAGAAGCAGGGAAAAGACAAGAAGGAAAACGAAGGGAAAAAGAAGAAAGCCTCCATGTCATCTATCTAGGGAGATAGCTCAGATAAAGAGGATGCAGTAGAAGATGAAGAAATTGCAAATTTGTGCTTAATAACTCAAGAGACTACAGAAGAGGAAGAGAATCATAACCAAGACAATGAAAGTGACTTTGAGGTAAATGATTCAAAATCTTCCTATAATGAACTGTATGGTGCATTTAATGACTTACTTGCTGAGTTTGTTAAAGCTTCTAAGCAGCTGTCACAAGTCAAAAGGAAAATAAACAAACAAAAAAATGAATCTCATACATCTTGTATTGAACTATAAACTTTCTCTCCTACTCCTTTTGTTTGCATCTCATGCATTGAGTTTAGTGATAAGAATGTTTATCTCTATAAGACTCTAATTGGATTCACTAGAGGTCAAGATATGCTGAAAGTGTTACTTGGTAAGAAAATAGTGAGTCAAAGCAAGATGGGTCTAGGATATGAGCCCTGTGCTGTAAAAGAAAAGCTGAAACACAAAAAGCAAATCTTTATTTGAGAAATTTTATGCATGCTGAAGGGAATTTAAATTACAATGAGTCAACCAAAAGCATAAAGTCATTCCCAGCTCCCAAAAATAAAAAAGAAAGATATTACTTATATTGTTTCAGACCTACATCCCTTTCTTCTAACCTATTCTCTACTTGTCACTTCTGCAACAAGAAATGTCATATATCCATACAAGAAGGAAGGAAATGGTAATGGAATAAAGTGGGTTCACAAAGGTACTTAAGTGTCCAAGGGAGAAACTAACAAGAACAGGCTCAAGCAAATATGGATATCCAAGAAAAAGAACTAAATTCTATTTTGCGGGTGTGTCTGAAAACTAGCAAGAGCAACAAATAGTATAGGGACAATGTCTACTTAAGACATATGACTGGTGATAAGAAGAAATTCATCATCCTTAGAGATAAAAAAGGAGGAAAAGTGATCTTTGGAGGTGACCAATATGAGAAAGTTTTTGGCATTAGGATTGTAGGTAAGAATCCTAAAACATCCATAAAAGAAGTGCTATTTATGATTGGTCTCAACTACAACATGTTAAGTGTGAGCCAAACCTATGACAAAGACAATTGGATGCTATTAGACTCAAAGTTCCTTTTGGTCATTAGAAAAGGAGATCACAAGTTTATCCTTAAAGTTCAAAGGGATGGTAACTATTATACAATTGATTTAGATAAACTCCCTAACTTAGATTTAATATGTTTAATCAGTAAAGATAATGAGAGCTGGTTATGGTATAGAAGATTAGCACATGTTAATATGAAACAACTTAATGAGTTAGTTAAAAATGACTTAGTTATTGGTTTACCTAAGATATCATTTGAAAAGAACAGAGAATATGATGCTTGTCTTAAGAGAAAACAAACTAAGTCCTCCAAATTTAAAAATATCATCTCCATATCTAGACCACTCTAACTGCTACATATGGATTTGGTATGTCTACCAAGAGTTAAAAGCATTGGATGAAATCTATATGTGTTAGTAATTATAAATGACTACTCTAGATTTACTTGAACTTTATTTCTTTTCTCTGAAGATGAGGCATTTGATACATTTCTAATCTTAGCTAAGAAAGTACAAAATGAGAAAGGTATTTCTATTGTGTCAATTAAGTCTAATCATAGAGGAGAGTATGAAAATTCAAACTTCTTGGAGTGTTGTAAAGAGCATGGAATTGATCATAATTTCTCAGCTCTAAGGATACCTCAATAGAATGGCATGGTAGAGAGGAAGAACAGAACATTGGAAGAGATGGCAAGAGTAAAGTTGAATGAGAAAAAGGTTCATCAATATTTCTGGGCTAATGCAATAAACAAAGCAAACTATATCATCAAGAGAGCATACATCAGACTAATCTTGGGAAAGATACTTTAAGAGCTTTACAAATGAAGGAAGTCAAATCTCTCTCATTTGCATGTGTTTGGATCCAAATTTTTCATCTACAACAATGGAAGGGAGAATCTAGGTAAGTTAGACTCCAAGTTAGATAAAAGGTATATTTCTTGGCTACTCTAGTAGAAGTAAAGCATATAAAGCCTTTAATAAAAGAACTAAAACCATAGAGGAGTCTGTGCATATAGTATTTATTGAAAATGAGACTCTCTAAACCTGAATTAGATGAGGATGAACTGAATTCTAACTTTAAAAAGATGAACCTCTCTAAGTAAGATAAAATTGGACCTTTAAAAATATCAAAATCTACCACTATAGAAGAAAATATTCAGGAGAAAAATCATGAAAATGAAGTTAATAAAGAAATTTCTCAAGAACTATCTATAGTTTAGGGATATCAAATGAGTTATTCTGTTGATCAAATGATTGAGGATGTTCAAGAGAATGTTAAAATAATAAGGTAGCTTAGGGATAAGATAAATCATTGTGCATTCATACCACAAATTGAACCTAACTGCGTAGAAAAAGTATTAAAAGATAAGTATTGGATTATAGCCATGCAAGAAGAGTTGAATCAATTTGAGATGAATCAAGTTTGGGACTTAGTGTTTAGGCCCAACGATCATCTAATTATTGGAACCAAATAGGTGTTTAGAAACAAATTTGATGAATCTGGAATGTTCATAAGAAACAAGGCCAAGTTATTGGCCAAAGGCTATAACCAGGAAGAAGGTATAAATTATGAGGAAACTTTTGATCCAATTGCAAGATTAGAAACAATAAGAATTTTTTTAGCTTATGCCTGTATAAAAGATATCAAGCTATATCAAATGGATGTAAAGAGTATTTTTTTCTTAATGGCTATATCATGGAAAAAGTTTATGTTAATCAAGCTCTAGATTTTGAGGATTCAACTAAACCTAATTTTGTATATAAACTGAAGAAAGTTCTTTATGATTTAAAACAAGCACCAAAAGCTTGGTATGAGAGGTTAAGTAATTTCTTAATTAAAAAAGGGTTTAATAAAGGTAAAGTTGACACAACACTATCACTAAGAAGAAAAATGAAGATTTACTTATTGTTCAAATTTATGTTCATGATATTATATTCAGTGCTAATAACGAATTTATATGCAAGGATTTTTCTAAGCTAATGCAGAGTGAGTTCGAGATGTCCATGATGGGAGAACTCAACTTTTTTCTTGGACTGCAAATAAAACAATGTGATGATGGCATCTTCTTGAGTCAAGCGAAATATCTGAAAGAATTGCTGAAAAAATTTGGAATGGAGAATACTAAGTCAATGAGAACTCTAATGGCCACTGCTACAAAGTTTGATATGTATGAAGGAGGAAAATCATTTGACATCATTCAATATAGAAGAATGATTAGTTCCTTGCTGTATCTAATGACTAGTAGACATGACATCATGTTCAGTGTCTGCATGTGTGTAAAATTCCAATCATATCCCAAGGAGTCCCGTGCAACAGCTGTGAAAAAAATATTCAGATATCTCCTCAAAACAGCTCAGATGGAACTCTGGTATCCAAAGGGTAATGGAAAAGAGCTTTTCTAGATATATTGATGCAGACTTCACTAGATCCAAAACTGATATAAAGAATATAAGTGGCACATGCCAATTCTTGAAGGATCCTTAGTCTCATAGTTCAATAAGAAGCATAATAGTGTAGCTCTTTCCACTGTAGAAGCTGAATACATAACAACTAAAAGCTGTTGTCCTCATATTCTTTGGATGGAATAGTAACTAGAAGATCTTGGAGTTATACTAAAGGAAGTGCTTATCAAGTGTGACAACTCAGTGCCATCAACATCATAAAGAATCTAGTAATGCATTCAAGGACAAAGCATATTGAAATAAAATATCATTTCATTAGGGATCATGCTAAAAAAGGAGATATTATCTTGGAGCTTGTCCCAACAAAAGATTAGTTGGCAGATATCCTGACTAAACTAGTTCTAGAAACAAATATGTAAAAATTAGAAAAGAATTGAGAATGATTAACCCCAATGAGCTGTAAGTAAGCTTCTATCTTAGTCTTTTTATTTTCTCAGTTAATGTGTTAAATCATATACTAGCTTAGACATTGAAGTATATATAAAATAGTTTGCAGGTACTTCTCACAAGCTTATGTGATAAGAGGTCAAAATAATGGAGTATTTCACACTTAGATGAACAACTTCTACTGAAGAAATATGAAAATGCGAATTTTTAGCATCTGCTTATAAGTTTTGTTCTTCAAAATTTGCATTTCAATTACAAATAAATGAACTTTCATGGCTTTTCTGCCATATCGAGTGACTTCGGCTACTTGAAATTCAAACTTTGTCCTTTTAACAATCAAACTTCAGTGCTTCATATGCTATACTTGTGTTTCTATCTACCTGAAATTCGTCTATTGACTTTTTAAAGTACTAATTTTGACTGTTTACATGTGTGTGTGTTATGTCTGCTTATGTACAACATTCAAACTTTGATGATTCAATATTCACACTTCAGACATTTCTTCATAAAGTCTTGAACTTCGAATTTTTAATCCCAACATTTGTCTGTTGGACCTTATGTGATTGCATGATATCTGTTGAGACTTTGAAATTCAAATTTTGTAGATACAAAGTTTGTGTATTGAAGTTTCTATCCGTATTAAGTTTTTAACAGTCATATTTCAAGGATGAAATTTGATTATTGAGATATTTTCCATATGGTAAGTGTTTGACAGTTAAACTTCAAGGTTGAAACTTTGTCTGTCAAGGTAGTTTCTGTGTTAAGTGGGGAATGTAAGCATTCGAAATTCAAATTTTAGCTTTCAAAATTCATTTGTTGAACAATTACAAAAGCGAATTCAAAGAGTCAAATGCTAAACAAACGTAACCCTATTTGCATTTCAACCATTACAACTTTCTTTTTCTCTCAGTTATTCTTAAATTCCTTCGGCCAAACACCATTTTTCACCAATTAAACTTAAAATTGAACCCCACAAACACCATCGAAGCATTCCTCGAAGTAAATTTCTTGAAGAAATGGTGAGAGTGAAGAATGCAAATATTGGCGCAAAACTGGAAAGGCTCAAAGGATCAACAAAGTCTCAGTATGCCACGAAAGAAAGTGGTGTTCAGAAACAAAAGGCTGAATCAAGCAAAGAAACACCTTCTGAGAAGCAGAAAATAGTATTAAAGGCAGAATCAAAGAAGCTTGTACCCACTTCAAGTATTGAGTCTGAGAAATTAGAGATAACCATGGAGCCTCTATATAGTTTTGATTACATCCTAAAGTCACAGTGAAATTTGCTACAAAAAAGGTAATTACTCCTCACTATACTAGTTTGGAGCAATTTCTTATTTCAAATGACTTTGATGTTGGAATCAGGTTAGGGAAAAAGTAATCAAGACTTGGTATGTCTCTTTAAAGCTTAATAGTAAAAAGGAAAAGTATTAAGTTACTTTGAGGTTTAGGAATTTCTGGTTGGCAAACGAGAACATTAATGACATTATAGAAATTCTTGGACAAAATGGGTTAAAGATTGATATTTCTGCCGCTAAGTATATGGATGAAAATGATGAAACAGATGAAGAAGGTGGAGAATATTTAAACTACAAGGAGAGCATGATTTTGAACACAATCTTCGGGAAAAGAGAAAACAAGCATCTTCTGAAAAATGTGAAGCCTTCTGATCTCAGTATACAAATGAGGGTCCTACACTACGTAGTGTACAAAATCATTTTCAACAAGGGAGGTAGCTTTAATATGATCATTAGGGCTGAAGCTCATGTGATGACAAACTTGATCCGAAGAAAAGAGTTTAACATTGGAAACATTATTCTTCAAAGAATGGTAAAGGCTAGAGGTCAGAGGAAAGATTCTATACTGCCATATGCCTCAATCATTACCAAATTTTTTAAGTTTGCCAAGATCTAACACATGGAGAAAGGCAAAGGAAAGTCCATAGAAGAATTCAAAGAAGAAGAACTGATAAGAACGGGCATAGAGAAAAAGGAAGGCAAATGGGTTGGAAAGGGTGCTGATAGAACTGAAGATTTCTTTTATGAAGGAGGAGAGCTAGTTTCACAACACCAGGAAGTTACTTTTAAGGCCGCCCCATTTACCCAACCTGAACCTCAGTCCACCCAATCTCAGAGCACCCAGCCAACTAAACCATCCACTTCATCCCACCACAACTTGGCCAAACCCAACACCATACTAGACTTGGTATGTCTCTTTAAGGCTTAACAGTAAAAAGGAAAAGTATCAAGTTACTTTGAGGTTTAGGAATTTCTGATTGACAAACGAGAACATCAATGACATTCTGGAAATTCTTGGACAAAATAGGTTAAAGATTGATATTTCTGCCTCTAAGTAAAATGATGAAACAGATGAAGAAGGTGTAGAATATTTAAACTACAAGGAGAGCATGATTTTGAACACAATCTTCGGGAAAAGAGAAAACAGGCATCTTCTGAAAAATGTGAAGCCTTCTGATCTCAGTATACAAATGAGGGTCCTGCACTACATAGTGTCCAAAATCATTTTCAACAAAGGACGTAGCTTTAATATGATCATTAGGGCTGAAGCTCATGTGATGACAACCTTGATCCGAAGAAAAGAGTTTAACATTGGAAACATTATTCTTCAAAGAATGGTAAAGGCTAGAGGTCAGAGGAAAGATTCTATACTGCCATATGCCTCAATCATTACCAAATTTTTTAAGTTTGCCAAGATCTAACACATGGAGAAAGGCAAAGGAAAGTCCATAGAAGAATTCAAAGAAGAAGAACTGATAAAAACGGGCATAGAGAAAAAGGAAGGCAAATGGGTTGGAAAGGGTGCTGATAGAACTGAAGATTTCTTTTATGAAGGAGGAGAGCTAGTTTCACAACACCAGGAAGTTACTTTTAAGGCCGCCCCATTTACCCAACCTGAACCTCAGTCCACCCAATCTCAGAGCACCCGGCCAACTAAACCATCAACTTTATCCCACTACAACTTGGTCAAACCCAACACCATACTAGAGTTATATGATTGTTTATTCAAAATGATCATGAGTGTTAAGGATGAATGAAACGACAAGTTTGCAAGCCTACAAGCCCAAATGACAGTTCTGGCTAAAAACCCTAAAGTAGTTGCTGATACCTATAATGACCTACGAACCTCTATTCCCTCTATGTCAGCACCACAACAGCTTGGTTCCTCTAATCCTCACAAGTCTGACTCCCCACATATCTCGAGTCCTTTAAAACAAGGCCCTTCTGCTGCTGCTGCTAGTCCTCACATCTCTAGCATTAGTACTAGCCCTAGTCCATCTCTGGACTATGGTATAGAGGAAGTCGAAACTGCTCAAGTAGAGAGTTCTTATAAGTCCATTATGGAGAAAATTGCTCAGGAATCAATTCATTCAACTCTAGAAGAGGAGTAGATGGAAAATCTTGTTACAGATCTCACGGCAACACCCTTTGCCCAATCTTCTATCAATAAGGAAAGAGGGATTGTGCCTTTTGTTGACATTGCTGAAATTGCACATGCCGCTCATGTACAAGCTCAAAAGTAGAGGCTGGATGAGATGTTTACACCACTAGCACCTCGACCTCCATCTTCTCAACATGGACTCACAGTGGAACAATGGGCTCGGCTGGCCAACATCCTAAAGAAATCTCAAGAGCTATCTTTAGGGTCTAATGAAGAACTTCCTCAAGTGCCTACTTCAGTGCCCTTCATGCCAGTTACACTTCTGGTCATAGCCACTACTCAAATGTTTCCTCCCTTTACTCCTACTCTTGATGATGTCAAAAAGGGGGAGAAGCAAATTTGAGCTGCTAGAACTACTGTTGAAAATGGAACTAGGGCTACCAGGAAATCAAGTAAAACTTATGGCAAAAGGATTAAGCTCAAGGCCAAAAACAGTGGTAAAACAACAAAGCTTAGGCCTTAAGACTTTGTGTTTCTATGTGCTCTTTTTTGTACTTGCATTTTTTTATGTTTCTTTCAGTGTACTTATCTGAACCAACACAAATCTTTGTACTTAATGTGTTTATATCAATGAAGTGTGTTTCTTTGTCTCAATAGTCCTTTTCTATTCTCCTAAAATTTTTTACTCTAATACATGTGCTACGATTATATGTTAAAATTTGAATTTTAATGCATATGTTGAAGTGGAGCTCTTGGAAGCAAATCCAAGTACAAATCTAGTTTGTGAGTTATTTTAACATCATCAAAAATGGAGAGAATGTTGAATTAGAAGTTTTGATAATTCCAAACAATTAGAGTTTGAAAGAAGAACATTAAAGGAGCATGAAAGCACAAAGTGAATAAATCTAGTGAAGATCAAGTGAAGAATTAGTTGTTAGGATTTCTCACTATGTACACTAGGTAAAAATCTTTAAATCTTACTTATTTATGTTATCACAATATTCAAACGAGTTGTTTTAAAGTTATCTGATATTGGCATGTTTTAGAATTAAGATATATTGGCTAATAGATGAATTTTTCCTTTTGACTCGTACTTATTTTTCACAAAATTTGAACTTTGCTTGTTGAAATTTAAAGATACAAAATTTTCATCTCTAATAGATGAATTTTAGTTGTAAAATTCAAATTTCGAACTAAGTATTATTAGTGAAAGTATATAAAATTTGTATGAAACTTAGTTGAAATTTGACTATTGGTGAAATTCAAAATAAGTTCTAAGTCACAACCTCTGACAGACAAACTTTGAGCTGCAAAGTGCGAACTTCAAAGTAAGAACTCGTATGCCTTATTGGAGTATGCCTCTGACATACGAACTTTACAATTCAAAATTTGAACATTGAAGTGAAGAACCTTTGTGTCATGTTGAACATGCTTCTAATAGATGAATTTCAATTTCTGAAATTCGAATTTCAAGTGCATTGTTGGAGCATGCCTTTGACAGAAGAACTTTACAATTCAAAATTTGAACTTTGAAGTGAAGAACTTTTGTGTCATGTTGAACATGCTTCTGATAGATGAATTTCAATTTCTGAAATTTGAATTTCAAGTGTATTGTGAAAACTTGAAACAACTGTTCAAACTCAATAGATATACTTTCAATATAAAAATTCGCATAAACTACCATTGGATATCTTTAGTAAACTTGAAATTTAAATGACACTTAGTAAAAAACGAATTTTGATGTTCAACGTTAAAGTTATTAACTCTTTGTCTCTGTGAAATTAGTCTATTGAGGCCTAAAATTCAAATTTTGGTGTGTTAGATGTATTAAATGTGGTTGGTGAACAGTTATTTTTGCAGAGTAACTGTTAATTAATATTTCTAACGACTAGATTTTGTGTCTAACGACTAGTTAAGTTACAAATCTATAAATAGAACTTTATTTAAAGTTGTGAGTAATATATTTAAGTCTGCTATTGCAAAAAACTTTATTGAAATTTTGTGTTAAAACTTTTTCACCTATACACTTTATTTATTGTTATTCAACTTTCATATCCACACTATGTAAGAAAGTTTCTAATTTTGTAACAAATCTTTTCTTCATCTAGAAGAAAGATTCTTTGTGAGGGGATTGACAAAGAGATAAAAGGAATCACTAGTGAGAGTGATTGAAAAACTTTCTATTTTATTAGAACAGAGTACAAGTATTGTATTGTGGCATTGCAAGGAATCTACTGAATTCTTACTAATAGTGGAAAATCTCAAGTGATGACTTGAGAATTGGATATAGATTAAGTAAATTAGATCGAATCAAGATAAATTATTGAGTTTTTTCTCTTCCTTACCTGTTTACTTAATTTTCATTATACTTTGTTTTTTTGTAAATTTTTACTTTCACTACTATATTTGTATTCCTGCAGAAAAAGTTCATACTTCACAATTTACTCTCACTCTTGAGAAGCCAACATTCCTGATAGAGGGAACAATCCCTTTCTAGTTGAATCAAGTGTTTGGTGATACTCAACTCCTTTTTTTTTCTATATTATGTTGATATATTAAGTAATATTAATATTGATGTATCCGCGTCATTGATATTGATAATTGACTAATTGGTAATATACAAATACGTGGATATATATAAAAAAAAAGTGACCAAAAATAAAATCTACCATATGAATTTAAAAATAATAACACAAGAAAAAATTAGACTTTTGTTGATTCTTTCTATTCTTTTTATGCTAAATTTAAAAAGTATTATTGTAAAAAATGTCAACTTCTTGATTTATCGTGCCTTCTCCAATTCTTCAAGAAAAAAAGGATGGATTCTGTATTTTACAAAAAATAACTGAACTTTATTTTTTAAAATATATTTGAACATTTACTTTGATATGAACAATTTAAATTTTATAATTATTTTTTTAAGTTTTTTGAAAATGTAAATTTTAAAATTTTTCTGTTATAAAGATTTTAGATGTACATCTAGAATATTTTTTGCTTGTGACTTAATCATTTTTGCTGCTTATTTTATTTAATTAATTAAAAAATTATTATCCTTTTTACTGTTAGGGTTTTGTTTATCTCTTGTATAAATATCTTTTTGGTAGATGAATAAAATACACTTTACTCTTGGTTATTCATATTTTCTTAGCTCTTAAATTTTTTCTATTCTCTACCTCTTTATCAAATTCTCTCTATTTTATATTTTATTTTATAACAGGTTAAAACCGTTAAAAAATAAAATCAAATCTAAATAATCCACGTGAAAATCTTAATGGTCTATGGACCAACATTAGAAAATTCGTACAAAGTTACGATTCTCCTAAAATTGGCCCACTATCTAGAGGCCTGGTAGCCTCCTACCCCTTAAAGGCCCAAGAATTCATGGCAAGGAACAAAATACGCAGATCCAAGCCCAAGCCAAGTTACGGAATAACCTTTTTTTGCCCGCCAAAGTTACGGAATAACTTTTTGTTTTTTGGCCTAAAGTGATGGAATAACGTTAACTGATCACAATGACAACATAATCTTCTTCCCTGAATAATCAGAATATACTCTTAAAATTTAGATTTTAATCCATCATTTTTGTTATATTAGGAAGATTTAAATCCTAAACCTCTCTACTCACATCCTATCTCATTCCCACCTCTACCACTAAAGCTAATCATAGCTGCAATCTTTTTTTTTTGTTTAGTTACATCTATCAAGGATAATTTTGAAACACTAAAATAAAAAAAAGAAAGCAATTATTATCACTTTAGATTGTAGAATAATCTTTTTTTATTTTCAAACATATATTAGGGAGGTCTAAATCTTAAACATCTATCCGCATCCTATCTTACTTTTACCACCTAACGCGGTTGGTAGATAATTTTGAAACACTAAAAAAAAATTTGCTTGTAAACATGCAACACATTTTAAAATATTAGATAAAAATTGAAGAATTGAAATATTGAATTAAAATTTTTTACTGACCAAAGTAGAGCCTATTAAAAATTTCTTTTTCTAGTTGGTGGTCCCCAAGTCAGACCGACCATGTTGCTTAATTTGTTTTTGAAATTGAACCAAAACTTTCTATTCTTCTCTTCATTTTCATAATTTCATTTTCTTCTTTTTGTCCACAATCTCAACTAACAATTAAATCCATTAAATTGGGTTGAGGAGAACATATTATGGTGCGTTGAAGATGGGCACATGTGTGAAGGAGCTGAAAGTTCAACGCATTTGGTCAAACATGTATGGATCCAACTTATTAAGGTTGTTTTACATAAATCAAGAAACTTTTGGTTTCTGCGATTGAAATACCAAACACTGGAACATGGGTTCCGGATTTGTTAGGACCTTAGAATGCACTTTCGGCACCTCATCACTTTTCAATACAAATAAGCCATTAAATTAAATATGAAATAACAAATATGGTCAAATAAAGTTAAATTATGTGTACCAGATATGGTTGAGTTGAGTTGAATATAAGGAACTTGATTCCTCTTAAACGAACTTGAGCATTTGAATCTTGTGGGTAAAAAAAAAACATATTAGTAAAGTTACTTCGTTTAGACTAGATAATGTTCGAACCTGACTAGTCAATGTTGTTGTTAGATAATTGTATAAAAGAGGGTTAAACAATGTTTTTATTCTTAGATCCGAAGTATCACCTGTGGAGGTAAAAACTAATATTTATCTTTGAAGGTATTGAGGGTAAATGATATATCTTTGTCAATTAGATTTACTCTAAACATTGAAAATTAAACTCAATTATTTACTTAAGAGATTAAAAAAATTTCCTATACATTACAAAGAATGTTTCAGAGATGATTAACGGAATGGAAATCCATTATACTAAACACACTTCTCAACTTTGTCCATTCCTTTATATATATATATATATATATATCTCTATATTTGGCCAATATTCCTTTATATCAATCACACTAGATATTTGGAGCCAGTTCCTTTGTGCCTTGTTTATATCCAAAATTTGAACCTAAACAATCAAAATATAAAAATACGTCTTACTTAGCATGATAATTTCAAGCATAAATTTATTTAATAAAATGTTCCCCATGAAGAAGAATATAAGCTCTTTTTTTTTTTGATAAAAAGAATATAAGCTCATTTCTTTGTGGCTTCATTTTAGATCTCGTGTTCCGGACAAATAAATATGGGACCAAAGAGCTTCACAATTGGACAAACGTATATATAATAATAATTAATAAATGACTTGAGAATCCCTCCTATCTTCTATATATGCTTGCAAGCACTGTCCTCAACATCTCATCCTACCCATTTTACCTTATTTCCTGCCAATCCTACACATCAATTCCTATTAGTGGTCCCTGACTCCAAATAAGTCTCTCAAAAGATCTTCATAAATAATTCTCCCTAGTATTAATATTCATATTAATATCAATATTATTAGGTTCATATTGGTCATAAAAAAATGGAATGAAAAAAAAGTAAAATAAAAATTGTTGACCCAGAAAAAACTTCAACAAAAATTATTTAAAGAAAAATAAAATAAATTGCTCAGCAGACTGAATAAGACAATACAGAGAAGAGAGGACTGTGAGTCACAGTCCCACTTGCTGAAAGAAGAGATAGGGGAAGTCAGAATCCAGAATAATAATAAATAAATAATAAAGCATTTCAGAATGCGCGAGCTCGAGCACCAAAGCATAAATATTCCAACTCCATATGACGTTCAGATGAATCTTTTTCTATCTCTATCCTGCAAAGTCAGAAACTTTTTCACAGTTTGAAAAGAATAAACTTGTAGCTTTTTTTTCACAAGACAGGCAAAAATGGTAAGGTTAATGCGAAAAAAAGAACACAAATACAACAAAAGAAAATCCTTTTAGTTTAACATTGTGGGTAGTTACAGATTTTTCTAGTGGGAGGCTACTACGCTTTTTTTGGTGAATATGCTGCGAAAATTAAATAGGCTTCCACTGTTTCCAACTATGTTACCAGCGCCGCCGCTAGCTCCGCCGTTCTTGCCACGGGTACGAGCGGTGGCGTTGTTGGTGGAGCCGCCGGCACAAACTGCGCTGTTCTCGTCATTTCTGCAACTCAAATGTTGCTTGTAGCCAATGCAATTGGGAACGTTTAAGCTCAGAACCCGAGCTTTTGCAGCGCCGCTTGTGGCGGCGGAGGCTGTGAAAGCTACTTTACTCCGGCGGTTTGTAGTTGTTTCTCTTTTCGACATTTTTTCAGCATTTGGATCTTGAATCTTTGAGCGAGGAACCTGCCAAACCGGGCTGCTTCGTCCTAAATGGACTCCGGCTCGTCCCGGGCTACTGGGCCATTTCCTGGACTTGGACTCTCCGGCCGAGTTGCTCCGCGAGCAAGGCGCGCTGTTGACCCTCCGAGTCGCCGGAGCTCCGGGAAACAACCTGGGTCGATTCCCGGCAGACCTGCTCCGGGAGAACGGCCATATGTTGATGTTCAACTCAGCCGAACTAGTACCTCCACCTCCACTCTTCCTCTCTTTCTTTTTTCCTTTATCTTTCTCCTTCTCTTCTACACTGTTCATTTCCAAGCTCTTCTTCTCGCTCTTCTTGAATATGTCCCTCCACCGCTTAGACGTCGAGAGCGCCGTCGTCGAAGCAGACCCGGTTATCGCCGGAGATAACTCTGGTCCAGTTTCCGGGTCGGGCTCATGATCCGGGTCTAGAGCAGGTTGATCTGACTGCGGTGTTTCTAATTTGGGTTGGAGAGGGAGGAGGTGGAGAGGGAGGAGGATGCCGTCGGCGATGAGTTGATCGGCGGAGAGAAGTTCGGGTTGAGGGAAGCAGGGGTTTCGGACCATCCAGAACTCGAATTCGGGTGACTTGCAGAAGTGAGTATTGCTTCTTGGAGCAGCATCAGGTGATGAAGGTTGAGGGTTGAGGGTTTGGGTTTCCATGAAGAGAAGAGAGAGAGACAGAAGAAATGGGGAGAAGATGGAGAGTGCTGCAGAGGAAGGAGGGTGCAGAAGGATTGAAATTGAAGAATGAAGTGCAAGAAAAAAAGAGACGGGTCGATGATGATTTTAAGAGAGAAGGTTGGGGTCCGAGAATGCCATTTGGCAAAAGGTAATTGGTGGAGTCTAATGGGGAAGGGATAACGGTAAATTTGTGTATAATACTCTGTCCTAAGTACATGCCTCCTCTTAAATGCCCCCTCTTATCATATTCTTTATAATATTTATAATATATAAAATAATATTTATTATATATTTTTAACAAATATTTTATTTAATATATTAAAGGAGAGAAATAGGAATAAATTAAATAAGAGGAGCTTAAAAAAATATTATAATTTTTTAAAAATTTGAAATAATTAATTAAATTTAATTTATATTCTTAATTCGTATGATTTGATTAAAATTATGTTACATTAAATAGAGTAATACATATATTTAAGATCAAAGATTCTTTAATTTATATTAAAAAAATATTTATTATACTTATGTTGTGTCAAAATTATAATCAAAATTTTCAAAATTAGATCTTTTTGTGTTCTTCAATTTTTAAAACATATGAAAAATATGTGTAAAATATTTTTTAATTTATTATGTTAGTCCTTGCTGTAAATTTAAACTATTTTAAATTTAAAGTGGGTACTTTTGTATTAGTTCAATTTATGTATTTATTAAATTTTTTTATGAATAATAGACATAAGAGTATTTTGATTTAAATAAATATCATTATAACTTATTTGGTAGTCCTTTGGTTTATAAAACATTTTAAATTGCTGCACACGAATTAAGAATAATAATTAATAATTGAACAAATTTAATCATTTTCTAATTTAATATTTTTTAATATTTTTCTAAGTGTGGTAGTTAATAGTTAATAGGACAAGTTATTTAATACTTTTTAAGATACTCTAGACAAAAAATTTAAATACATTATGTGATTCATAAAACACTCTATATTATAAAATATAGATTTAAGTGCGAAGTAACAACTGTTCACAATAATAAGAATACTAAACAGGAAATAAATAGATAAATAACTCTAATAGCCTAACTAGGTGCTACGAGAGTTACTATTAGTCTTGAACCTTCTGATGTTTCTAGGCTTGCGATAGCCAAATGAGAATCTAGAAAATGGTGAAAGTGAGCGTCCCATGGCGATCATGAGTACACAACAATGAAAGGAAACTTGGTTTACGTAAATTCAATGTTTTGAGAGTAGATCGGACTGGATCGGATGATTAGACCGGTTGAATCATTATTTGGTGTAAAAAATGACTTGATTTTTAACTTTATATTGTTTTAGGGGTTGAACTGGATTGAACTGTTTCGAACCAGCTTTTAAGTCAGAAACTGGAGTTGAGCTAGGAACTAGAGTGATTTTTAAAGAATCGAACGGTTTTTTAAATTGGGTAAAATTTAACTTAAATTTAATTTTTTCCTAAAATTATTAATTATAAAAATTATTAAAGAGTAAAACACTATTTTTCATTTTATTTTAAAATTACTAATTATAAAAATGAAAAATTTTGATTGTATTATACTCTCTCTGTCTCAAATTATAAGAGAATTTTGAGACTCTTTATTTATCTAAAAATATAAGAGACATGAATAAAATTTGTAAAGTAATTAATATCATTTTTCTTGTATATCCTTGAGTAATTAAGGTTGTATTGATAATTATTAATAATGAATTAGTCTTACTTCAGACTTTTAATGTGAGCAATTTTGGAAAAAAATTGAAATTGTAGTACAATTAATGAATTTAACTACCAAAACTATTTTTTCCTTGATACAGATGAAGTAATTATTTAATTTTTATAATTGAGGATGGAATGAATACAATCATTTTATAATATTATGATCATGTAGTGCTATTATGTGAAAGTGTTTTAACATTACTTTCAATTATTTAATATATATTATTACTATGTGAGTTTATTAACTTATTATGAACTTAAACTACTTAAATTTATTCTCTTAACAATTAGATATTTTATTTATATATATATTATTATATATAATATTATTTTTACTTAATTATTATATCACCGGTTCGACCGCCAGTTTAACCGATTAAATCATAAAAACCATGACTCGATAAAGTTCTAGTTCAACGTCCGATTCAATTTTTAAAATATTACATAAAACACAAAAGTATAGAGTCTGCTGTTTAAAAGAATTACCGTAATGTGCTGATTGGTTGATTGGTTGGTCAAGATAATGCATAACTTAAACATGGATTATACTTGTTTTACTAACACTCCTGATGGTTATGTGATAATTTTGCCATTAACACCTCACCTAGTCATGTTTTAATTTTGGGAAATTATAGTTAGGGATCAATAACGTAAATTAATTATAAAGAAAGACTTTAACTAGTAAAAAATGTTAAAATTTGAAATATTGAGTAGTAAAATTAAGAAAATGGGAAGTAATAGATTTTATTTTGTAATAAATTTATTATATTGATTTCAAAATGTAATTTAACTTTAATTTTTAAGTCATGTAGCTCATCACCCACATTTTAGTTGATGATTTCTGCTTTTCCCATTGCCAAAAGTATCTGTTTGATTTCACTTTTGAAACTAAGTTTAAGCTCAAAATTTGGTTTGTTACACTTTCTGATATGTGTGGCTACCACAATGGAGCATGTTACAAACTTGGTTTGTTCTCAAAACTCTATTAAATCAGAAGTAGCTTGGAGGTTGCTTCTCCGTTCTACTTCTTCATTCTCATTTGCATTTATTTTAAAGTTAAATAAAAATGGACCAATAAAAAAGAAAAAAATTGGAAAAATAAAATTTTTATAAAATTTCCTCTATCTAATAACTAAAATGTTCTTTTAAAATGTTATTCTCTATAGACTATAACCTATAAGAAAATGTTATATCAAATATATTATGTTTTCAATTAAATAAATACAGATTAAATTTTAGTTCAAGTAAATTAAATTAATTATGAGATAGAGTTTAAGCTCAATTTGAAGAAAATTATGAATTTTGTTAAAATTTATTTTCAAATAAATCATATAAACATAAACACGTTAGTCCAAAATAATTTTTTATCATAATTATATTATAAAACTAATTCTACCAAAACTTATTTTTAACTAATTGCAAACCAGATGGGCACTAAATTGCTCCTCCCTACGTACCATGTAATTAGAGTGTCAAGCAATTTCTAGGGCTCTTCCTTGTTTGGCTCATTTTGCACTTAATTTAATTAAAAGTGGCCCAATTCAATTTTAATCCAATCAAATATCTAAAATATTTTTTTTAAAAAAATATTGATGAAAAGTAACAAGTGGTTTATACAATAAAAAATGACACAAATGATTTAAAAATACACTAGTATTTCACTCCGTATATATCCCAATTAATTAATAATTCTAGATACACTTTTTTGTGTATTTGTAAAGCAGGAAAACACGCCAAAAAAAGAAAAAATAAAAGGAAAGACTGTACTGGTCTATGTGGAGTGCACATGCTTAGGTAGATTGATATGGTTTTGTTTAATTATTACTTCCCTCCATTCTTTTTGAAGTGTTCTTTTTAAAGAAAATTTTTGTTTATATTTACATATCATTTTAAAATTTTAAGACATCATTAATTACTATCTTTTCAATTATAACCTTATCTTTTATCTTAAAATAAAAAATGATTTGTTTTCTCATTTTTTTCTTAAATAGTAGGTTTTAAAGGAAATTTTTGTTCCTATTTATATTTCATTTTAAAGTTTCTAGAAATCATTATTTGTTTTTTTTTCAATGATGCCCTTATTTTTAATTTTAAAACACAAAACAAATTAATTACTTTTTTAAAGGCATATTAGATAATTAAAAAAAATTATGACACATATATTAAATATATTTCTTAATATATATGTTAAAATTTTAAATGACAGATAAAAAGAAATAGAAAAAATAATTAGTAATTGGGGTTAAAAGAAACTAAAAGTTAAATAGGGAATATCCAAAAGCTACTATCAAGAGTTAAAAATACATTATTAAATTCGAAGAAGAAAATTGTTTTTGAATGCAATATTATATTAATGTTAACCAAAATTTGATTTGTTTCCTATTCAAGTTGTACATTTTTATGAAAATTCATTAAAATTTATTAAATTCTTCCAAATGACAAAAATCATATTCATTATCAAATATAAGAATAATTATACTAATGCATTTTAATTTTATATAATTTCATCCAAAAAGTCAACTATTGATTAATTGAATATATTAACAACATAATTGATGCAGTATCACTTTGTAATCTAATACGAGGAATCAAAATAATAATTGATTGATGCAGTATTTTCAAAATTAATTTTTACATACTTAAGGATAAGGTCCATGAATGAAATTATTTCGATATTTTTATATGAAATGGAACATAATTAAGACTGACATGAATCATTACATATAATATTGGTTGGTAAGTTTTGAGCACAATTTGGTAAATTATGCCTCATTTGAATATAAAAGTCATTATTACTAATTAACAATCATTATTGTTATTGTTAATCTATGATGAGATTATAAGTCAACGTTTCAGGTTCATATCCAAATTTTGATTTCAACTACGGAGGCGATAACTACGTCCCTTTTATATTAGTAGGATTCGAAGTTGAACATATCCAGAATCTCCAAGTCTCCAAGTTGGAGAATTAATAATTAATTTAGCATTTTAAATGTTCTTTCGTATGAGTGTTTTCTAGCTTGACCTCACAAATAAGCATTTCAATCGTTAAATCAACGTGAACATTATGTAATCTTCTAGGGGTTTCCCTAGCCTTTCTTCCAAAAAAAAAAATCAACGCGAATGGCAATTGCTTGAGAATTAGTCATGGGATTTTAATTAAATAGGCTGAACAAAATTTGTAGGAAAGACGTAAGATCCACTACAAACACAATAGATGATATATGATGGAAATATTCCTCACAAATACAATTTTTTTTTGTCATAGATAAGGAGTATTCCTTATTGTTAATAAGAAATAATTTCTCTTAAGATACTACAAGAAAAAGGTGGATTTCTTTCAACTAAGTTCGTTCTGTATATAAAGACTAGAAATTGAATTCTTAATGTTTGCTTAAGGAGTGAAAATCTCTACCATTTATGCCAATCTGAATTGGTTTATAAATACAAATTTTGGTTCAATGCAATAATGACATTTCAAAAATTTTGTGACCAAGAACCAGTTATTAGGGTTAAACAACAATGCCCGAGGCTTGGTTCAATCTGGCCATATTGGGCCATCTGGGTCGAGCCAATTTTTATGTTGGGCCAGAGTTAGGGCTGAGTGTTGCTAGCCCTACTTGGCCCCACCTATATATTTTTCTTTTTTTATTTTTTTTCAATTATTTTATATATATTGATTGATTTTATAGAATTTTTATTTTTTTAGGTATATAATATAATACATTTATTATCTAAATATTATGAAAATTTTTTAAGATTTTAATGTTTCAATTTTTTTAAAATTTTGAATTGATTTTTTAACTTAATATTATGTAAAAATAATGTATAATACTTAAATATTCATAAATTTTTAAAAATATTATTTTTTTTCTAACATTATTTTTAAAGGAAATCTATTTTTAGATATAAATAAATATATTTTTTGTTATTAAATAAAGTTATTTTTTATTTTTTAAAAAAAAATATTTAGTATCGAGTTGGGTCAGTACATGACCCAATACTAACTCAATATTGCCCAGAATGTTCATCGAGTCAGGTTGACACTTGCCCAACCCTACTCATGAATACCCAAATCAATTACCACAAAAAATTCCACAGCAAATGTTGCCAATATGGAATTTCTTGTCACAAAAAATTAATGACAAATTTAGCCACAAAATTTACGATGAATTTATTTATTATTATTTTGCAATAGGATTTTTCATCACTAATTTTGTTACAGTTTTTTTTTGCCACAAATTTCTATTACAAATTTTATAGATATACCTTGTTTGTAATGATCATTATTTTGTGCAAGACACATTAATTTTGACTAAAATCCTAATTTTAATTTACAAAATCCATTCACTTGATCACTTTATATCTGACATTTTGTGCTAAAAAAAAATTTAACCTTTTGGGGGCAGTAAGCTGTTATTATATCATAAAAAAATATCATGGGACAATGGAATTAATCATGATTTTCAATTTGTGAACGTATGTTGACATTCCTCTATATTATTGTTTCCCATAATCTTCTCAAAAATATTTTTGAGAATTGCAACTTCAATCTTTAATCATGACGTGGTAATGAACCACACTACCTGCATATTTATATATTTCTAGAATCTTGAAAGAGAATTCACTTATACACTTGATCAGTCTGTTATTGAATCTTTAAAGAACATCTTTTGTATAAAAAAATTAAAGGAAAAATAATTTATCATTCACTTTTATAAGACTTTTGGTTTTTTTTAGACATTAAATAGTTCCGTACATTCATTATTATTATTATTTAGAAAAAGATTCAGAACTTAAATTCAATGAATTTTTCAGTAAATTACATTATTATTTTATTATTGAAATGTTATGACTTGTTTGCTCCTGCTTATAAGAAGAAATAAGTTGTTTTTTTATTGGGTTCATGTCAACAAATCGAACCCAAAAATGTTGCAATAATTTAACACATTTTTAAAAGATTGGCCAACAACAATGACAATAATACTTACTACATGATTGGCCAAAAAAAAAACTTAATCCATCATTACATAATTATGAAACACCACCCACATTTTTTTGGACATTACATTAAATTTTAGAAAATAAGTTTCAAATATTATAATTAACACAATTTATTGTAAATTTTATTATATATTGATATATTGATAAAGATATTGATAATAATTTTTTTATTACAATACTTTTTTAATATTCAATATTAAAAAATAACTTTAACTAGAAAATATAACTGATACCTAACAAAACACACACACACGCTCTCTCGAGAAATTATTCGGTTCATTGAATGGCATGTAAGCTCAAAAACAGATCATTCGAGACCCATGAATTGATGCTTTATTAAGTACTGAAGCCTATTTGATTTTGTCCTGATTTATTATTTTCGGTAGATGACTAAGTGGAGCTGTTATTTGAATAGCTACTTAATTTCATAGGGAAATTATATATAGGGATGGGTAAAATGAATTAATTACCAAAAAGATTTTAATTAAAAAAATATTAAATTTTAAAATATTAAATAATAAAATTAAAAAAATAAATAATAATAAGTACTAATTTATAATTAATTTATTATTTTAAGAATTTATCTTGGTTACTTTATCAGCCTCCCCTGCGGGTGCGTTTTCGGTGTAAGAGGAAGCCGCGAGGACGGGGGAGGTAGAGTACGAATGGAGAGAGATGTACCTCGGTGGGAAAAAAACAATTGAAGGTACTGAGGAAGAATTGATGGAGAGAGGTTTATCCAAAAAAACAAAAAAGTTGATGGAGAGAGGAGTCATAGGAAAATAGAAAACCGTAGGACCCACTGGGGATTTATCATTTATTATTCATAATGAACGATATGTAAGATTAAATTTTAGTCATTTGAGCATTTTTTATTGGATCGAGCAAGAATAAGATTGCACTCTAGGTGCACCTAATCATTTCTCCACTCTCTCCCTCTCCTAACACGTGTCCATACTAATATTGATTTAAGTATTTTATCCTTTATTATTATAGTACAATAAAATTAAAGGAATGGGATTGTTAAATTAAAGAAAAATTTAAGATAAATACCCTAAAAAATACCTTGATACCTATCAGAAATTACGGGTATTTCATAATTTTTCTTATTTTTTCCCAGAAAAATAAATCTATTAGGAATTAGGCATATTGCAGAATTTTTTTGGGTATTTATTTAAAATTTTTCTTATTTTTCCCTGAAAAATAAATCTATTAGGAATTAGGCATATTGCAGAATTTTTTTGGAAAATTTTTTTTGGGAAAGGCAGGAGAAGCCGGGGGAGCCTAGGAAGGGAGAAAGGCACTTTAGGACCCCCAACTGAAAATATTTCCTTTCAAGGACCCAATTTCAAAATTTAATATTTCTATAAACTGAATTTCCAATTCGAATCAACTGAATTTGGGACTGCTACTATTCATTTGTCAATATTTTCCTATAAAGGTCATAAACTGTCTTTTTCCCATCCAGGAAAGTAAGGTGCGTTGGGGATGCAGGATTGTGTGGCCATGGGAACTTGTGACAGCCAAACGCAGCGTTTCATCCTTGATGTCATGGTCCCAAACACTCCTGATTTATCTCCAACGCAAAATTCAATAAAAAAAGAAAAATAAAAATCCCTTTCTTTTCATTTTTTTGGCCACAATAATTCCTTTCTTTTCAACTGACCAGTTATTAGGATATCAATTGTTCATGACAATAAATAAATTAGTCACATATAATAATATAGTATCATGAATTTAAACCCAAAATGACAGGAACATAATCCAGTGATGTACAGGACCACAAGAAACCTCTCAAATCTCATAAATAAACAATTCCAAATTTTGTTTTGTTGTTTAGCAAGCATATTAATTGAAGGGTCCATTAATCAATGTATGAAAATAATATTCTTGGCGACTATATAGAGTCATCCATGGAGAATTGAGACTCTGGGATGTGTTTCCTTTGTCTTTTACTCTTATCCCAAACTTTGTTTCTATCCCTCTTCTTGTTTGGAACCATCCCAATACCTAATCCAGGTTTAATATCAGTCCAATTTAAATTTGAAATGTCCTTGATCCCATCAACATATTTTCAAAAAATGGTACCAATATCTCTTCAGATTTGTAGATGGTTCAAGGATATATACTATAATACTTCATGCTCAGAACTCAATTATTAATTTAATTTAAAATAAGACCACAGTACACAGTTTGAAATATGTAACTTTCCTGTAACAATAATAATGTTAATGATACAGATCTAGTGGTAACTTGACTTGTTAATGTAATATAAATAAGCATAATTAAATATGTATTAGCCAAGTATGGCGGGTTTAAATTCTCCTAAAATCATCCAAATTAGTCTCATTTAGGGAGCATTATTTCCTAGGAAGAGCCCTATGTGCCAAAGGTTATTGAATAGTTTTGCCTAAGTAAAATTTTTCATAATTTAGGAATGTATGACTGAGTAAAATTATTCATAATTTAGACTTTCATGTGTTGCTGAAACAAATAGCGTTCAATAAAGTGTTATTTCTAGGGCATGACAAACCAGACCAAATGAGCTAATCCTACCGGCAAACTGGTTTTGGGACTCACATAGAACTGGGCAAGCCTCGTCAAGAACCAGATTCTACCGGTCATATTCAGTAACCGTGCTTTCTTTGAGCGTGTCATAACCGTGTTGCTAAAGCAACTTGCTTATTAAGTGGTTGCAATATTTTATATATATATATATATATATAGATTACTCAAGAATATTTGTGGAAAATATTTCTTCCAAAATTGCCACGATTGGAATTGAACCTTGCACCTCTGTTTGAAAGAGACCCTTTTGGTTTAAACCTTACCTGTCTTTTGGTCTGGGCTTTAAGTTTTGTACAAGTTGTCATTAAGTGTTTTTCACCTTTTTCCAAAAAAAAAAAAAAAAAGACTCTTCTACCGTGTTGACAACTTACTTTTGGTTATATATTAGATTAAATATTATATAAACATATAATCTCTCAAGTAAGATATATATAATTTAAACATATTTAATTCTCACATGTTCAATGACGATTCCACCATAATCCAAGCAATGAATCTTAAATCGATATTTTCATAATGAAATGTGTGTGATAATTACAGTTATTTAGAATAACTAATGATATTGAGATGTTCAGTCACTGCATGATATTTACTTTGATGAAGAAAGTAAATTAGCTGATGGGCACACATTAACTAGTAATACGTAGTGGACCAATAAAAATAAATGAAAGAGGATTTATTTAATGATTATTAATTAATTAATTTCGTTAATAGGTTTCATTTCATATCGAATTATTTAGACACCAAGTTCCAATCACTTTTCCCTGTCTCCCTCCCTTAATTTCTTCAATCAAGGGAAAAGAGAAAATGGAAAACTCTGAGGAATTACGTTACCACACACCACCATCACCACCCCACACACATGGAAAGCAATTAGGATACTAACACCTTGTTGGTGAGTTGTAAAGCTGAAATATAATATATTCTCGTAGAACCATAATAATGGAGCAGTAATGTTTTTGGGTGATTTAATAATAGAGTAATTTAATTTATTATTATAGATATATGGTGTTCCCAAGAACTTGCACTAATCTAAACAACCTTTTTCCTTTCTCCCTCATTTGTGCCTCAGGGTTGTCAATTCTATGACTTGTCGACCCTACCAACATGCATTGACAAACACTACTAATTAGGGTACGATACTTCCTTTTCCTTTGGACCTATTTGTTCCTAGTTCTCCATGGGAGGCTTTTTTAAGTAAGTGGGGTTATTAGTTTAAATAAGATAGACCTCAACTTATAGTATAGCTACTTATCTAATTTCTAAATATATCAATTATATCTATATATACATATTTAGCTCACATTTGCCTTAGCTTAATATATAAACAATGAGAAGGATCCACATAATTGAAGCAACCAGACAGCATAATGATGACAAAAAGATGTGGGAACCTAGCTAGCTAATATATAAATACACACACACACACATATGGAGAGAGAGAGAGACATGGCTCACAGCACAAAGCTTTGGGTTTCCTCCCGGCTACCTTGATTATTACACTCTTGACTTTGAAGGTTGCTTCCTAATTCATCCACCATTAAGTTGTGTACTGTTCCTCCATGAAATTAGTAGTAATTTACTGTGGAGTGAATAGCTCTGGTGTTAAATTAAATATATTTAACCCACCATGCAGCTGCTTAGTTAACGAGGCCAATTCAATATATTTAACCCACGTACTATCATTAATCTCTTTGGCTGCAGGAGATCGAAATCATTAATGCATGGGGTGTCACATGCCTATTATTGCCACTCAGGGAACATTCAACTTTTGTTTTTGTCCTATACTTCCACATCTGTTGTGCATTAAGTTTAGGGTTAATTTTACCATAAGTTTTATTTATGTTAATCGTTAACGTACGTATTCTAAAATCATCATTTTATTACTTTATTTTATAATTTAATGACCTCAAAATGTACTTAATGATATAACAGTTGTTTGAAAGATTTAATTCTCTATATGTATGTTTTATACACACACATAAGGAGTATATAAAACTGATCCATCTCAGTTTGGATCCACTAATTAAAATCATAAGGAGCATCTTGACCTCTACATTTCATAATAGGGTAAACTCAACTAATTTGTTGTGGATCCGAATATTCTTTGTGTGAGAGAATAATATGACATTTATAACACATAGATACAAGTACGGGCATTGGGTACGATACAACATAATATACCAGAAATGATAAATTTTAAAATTTTAGGATACGAGTACGAGAGATATACATTTAAAATTTATGTATATATTCAACAAATTAATATATCAAATATAAAAAAAAATAAAAAAACTTGTGTTTTAAACAAGTATTTTAAAAGTAATATAAAAACATCTAAAAGCAAAAAACCAAGAAAAATGAGTTTTATTATAAGATTTAAGTCAATTTGAAACTTTTTGAAGAAAAAATATGAAATATATATATATATATATATGATACGTATTATGAAGTGTGATACAAGTATCATATCTTATACATATCGGATACGAATATGTCTTCTTTTTTGAATTATCGATGCTTTATAGCATTACATTGTCATGGAAGGATAAGAGAAAGGGAATACAATACGTGAGAGAAACCCTTTGTGGTGGTGTCATAATTCAAGGCGTAGATTTTATGTATTTTGTATTTCTTATTTTTTGAATGACAAAATGTTGAAATGTCCTCAAACGGATTGTCTTATATTTTTTTTCTTTTTAAAATGAAAGTTTAGGTGAGTTGAGTTTTGTAAGCTTACAAGGTTAGAATAAGTGGTCTCATGGCTCAAAAGTACTTATAAATTATCCATCAATTATTTTTACATTGACAACAGGATTTGTACATTTTTTCTTACACTACTGAGAGTAGCTGCTCTTCATTACAAGAAGCCAATTCAATACCACTGAAAAATAAGCTAAGCAGAAACTATATTGTCTAATATGATTCTTCTTGTTCTTGTTCTTTTGTTTTTTTTTTGACCTGCCACACACACACACACACACATATAACAGTTACACAGAAACAATCATAATCTCATTGTAAATATATATATATACACACACACACACTTGCCAAGTCATAATACTGATTATCCTTCTCTCAATGTTAAGTTGATATACACATATATGTATAGCCCCACACACAAATGCTTTCATCACCAGCTATGTATATATATATAGCTCTTGATCCATCGGCACAACCCCACCACGTTTGATTTTTTGCTTCATTGTCAACGCCTAATTCATTACGAGCCATATTATCATCGATGGTTGCTGTATATTTGATTGATAATGATCACATTCATTCATAGAATCTTATGATTCCCAACTCGATCCACTTTTTTTAATTAATTAATTCCAGTTCATTAATTAATTATTATCATCTTGTTGATATTCTCGTGTATTCTTGATACGTTTCATAATTTGAAAGAGGGGACACATTAATTTAAGGTTTTGCTGCAATATATTAATATTGGATGATGCAAGAATGACATGATAAACGACCATTTGGGGGATACATATATATATATAGTCATAATTCATATTTTGAGACATGTACCCTTTCACATTTTAATATATATTAGAATTTCTCATAAATATATATATATATATCTATATATTAGAATTTATTTTCTCACACAAATTAAACAATATATATTAAAAATTTTAAGAAATCACACTATTTATAAATTACAAATAGTGCATATTCTTTCACAAATTCAAATTTTTTTTTGTACGATGTTCACATCTAGTCCAAATTAAAAAAAATATATTCAAACTTTAGGAATACTTGCAAAACTAGTTATCTAGATTCTAGACTTAGCCATATATATATATATATAACAGAATAAAAAAATGATTCATTTCATAAAAAATGTAAATTTGAACATGATTTTATTTATTACGGTTTTTGAAGGGCTTCACCGTTTTTTTAATATCTAGGGAATCCTCGTACGGAAAAAGGACTACAACTTTTTTCAATTCTTAAGAGCAGGAGATGTTTTGTTCTGATTTAAATTTTATCTACTAATTTTATAATTAAACATTGGTTTGGGGAATATATATAATTTTCTCTCATACTAGTCCGCATGGCACAGCGATCTTTCTTTTAAGCAATATGATCTCAATCTATGAGCTGAAGTGGGTATGTGACCAAATTTTTTTTTTCAAAAAACAAAATGCTAATTCGTTGAATACTTCATTTGTTGATTTTTCAAACTTGCATTAGTTGATGTCTTGAATAAATTATCCAAGCAAGGAATGATGATGCTTCCATTTCTATTTGATGTTTTTGTCTTTCACACATAACCCTGACTAATTTCAATCCAATTACATTTTTTCCCCTCAAATTAAAGATGGATAAGTGTAATCATAGAGTTGAAAGTTTTTAAATTATTTCTTAATTGATTCACAAATCAAAGATAGATAACTATTTTCGATATAACCCATCATGGGCCAATCCATTTGGTTCATGCCGGCCGTATTCCCACTTCTACTATTTCCAACTTTTCCTCACCTATCCTAACTTTAACCCAGAGACAAAATCATTATTTTTTAATACATTTTAATTCAAGTTTGATACTTAGGTATCTATTGGGAATTTAGCACATTATAGATATGTTTTTAGAATTAACTTCCTTTCATGATATTTAACTGTCATTTTTCTTTCATATAATACTCTTGACATCAATATGAAATTTATATAAACTTATATTATTTATAAGTTATAAATAATGTAATTTATACACATAATTGGGATTCTTGTAACTTTATTTTTACTCTTGCAATATTTCTCTACATATTTTAATAGGGACTAAATATTAAAAAAATGAATGCAACTTTCAAAAACTTCTAAGTTATTAGCACCAGAAAAAAATTGTTAGATTTGCTGGCTTCCTAAGAAGGGGGGTGAATTGAGAAGATTAAAATTTTCTGCAAAAGTGTAAAAGAGCAGTGAATGTAAAAGTGACAGAAAAACAGAGTACAAAATATAACAAAGTGAAAATCAAGATAAGGGAAGAGAAAACACAAATATTTATCTTGGTTTAGTCTCTATCTCTTGACCTACATCCAGTCCTCAAGCAACCATTTGAGATTTTTCACTATCTTGTAAGAATTTATTGGGCTTCTGCAATGCCACAGTACAACTCTATGTTCTATTCTAAGAGCTTGCAGTTTCACTCTTTGCACTCTATCTTAGTGCTTCTCATATCCCTTGTGAAATTTCCTCACAAGAATATCTATTTTCCAGATGAAAATGAGATTGTTTACAATAAATAAACTCTCTAATTTAGAATAAATATGACAATTGAAGTATAAGAAAGGAAATGTGTGAGAGTAGAAGACTTTGACTAAAGAATTTTACAAAGTTTCAATATATACAATGTAAAATTATTTTTTACACTTTCAAATGAAATTCTATTTCTAGATTTATGTCTTAACTATTCGTTAGAGACAAGATCTAGCCGTTAGAGACGTTACCCAATGGTTACTCTGTAAAACTATCCATTCAACAACCGCATTTAATGCGTCTAACATACAAAGTTCAAATTTTGGGGAGTTAATAGACGAATTTCGTAGAGATTGTAAGCTAAAGATTTTAACGTTGAACTTCAAAGTTCGTCTGTTCTAAAGCAAAATTTGAATTTTCATTTTTGATAAATGTTTCTATGTTGGAACATACAAATTTTCAAGTTTAAAGTTCTTTTGGTAAATGTGAACAGTTGCTCCATATTATTACAGTGCATTGGAAGTTCAAATTTTGGTGCCCAAAATCTGTCTATTAGTGAGCAACTCAATATGGCACAAAAGTTCTTCGTTTCCAAAATTCAAATGTTCAAATACCAAAGTTCGTCTGTCAGAGAGATCTTTTATCAGATTTAATTAAAAGTTCAAATTTCTGAAGATTGAAGTTCATCTGTCAGAAGAGCATTTGAACAGACTTATAAACTATCTTTCCAAAGTTTAAATTTTTCAAAATCAAAATTTGTCTGTCAGAGGACTAACTTGAAACTCTTTTCAAACTTTACTTTCAAATGACTTTTGACATATTTTCAGATGAATTTTTTATTTTTCACATATTATGTTTTACCCGAAATTCAAATTTTCAAAGGCTAAAGTTCGTCTGTTCGAGGAACCTCTTTTTAGACTAACATATTTTAAATCTAAAATTAGAATTTCAGTTATCAAAATTCGAATTTTCAAAGTAACATATCAAGTTTAACACTTCAAAATTCATTTGTTAGTGGGTATTTTTCAAATACTTCATGAGTTAATGTGAAAACACATTTTTAAAACATTTGTGTGCAAGATCAAAGTCTTTTACTCATGTGAATATGATAAAAAATCCTACATCTAATCTTATACTCATTTTTTATTGGATTTTTCACTTGAAATCTTTTGTACACTTTTGATATCTTCCTTCCAAGTTCCAGTTAGTTTGGAATCATCAAAACACTTGATTCAATATTTTCCCCATTTTTTATGATGACAAAACAACTTACAAATTGGATTAGTACTTGGGTTTGCTTCTAAGAGCTTCCCTTCAACATATGCATTAAAATTAGAAGATAAGTATAGCATGTACAACAGATCAAAATAGAGAATCTCATTGATTCATTCAAAGTTTCAGTACAGAGATATGACATTGCAAATACAGAATTCAAAGGCAAGATTGTCATTCATTATAAAAAAAAATATAAACAGTCAATACAAGAAAGACCAAGCAATCCTAAGATCTAATCACTTCTTCTTGGGCTTGGACTTCTTGCTGTAGGACTTGCCAGATGGTTCTGCAGCAGTTTTCACAGTTCGCTTAGATGACTTCTCCCCCTTTTTGGAATAATCAGGAATTTGAACATGTATAGCAAGAGGAGGTATCTGGGATACTGGAATTGCTCGAAGAGGCACAGGGACAAAAGGTAGATCAGGATTAATTTTAGGAAGAGGCATAAGAGGAGAGGTTACAGGCAAATCATCTCCTGGTTGATCATCCTTAGCATCTTCCATTATTTCCTGAACTTCCTTCTGAAGATTAGCAAATCTGACTCTTCGTGCTAAGGTCATGCTATATTGATGAGATGAGAGTTGATGAGTAGGAGAATGGAATATCTCATCAAGCCTTTGTTTTTGAACTTGCACAATAGCATCATGTGCAATAGCTGCAAGATCCACGTAAGGTATAATGCTTTTCTCCTTATTCAAGGTAGCTTGTATGAATGGTGCGGTAGAGATGACTGCCACCAGTTTCTCCACTTGCTCAGATTCTTGAATAGAAAGAATTGAATCCTGAGTGTCTTCAGCAATAAGCTCAGGGGAACCTTATTCTTGAGGAGCCTCTTCCTCCATGCCATAGTCCAAGAGTGGACCAAGGTTTGCCTCATTGCTGGAGGCCTGTGGTGTGGCTAAAGTGCCAGCAGCCTCAGTAGCATATACATCATCATTTGGTTCAAAGGAGGCTAGCTCAAATGGACTCAGAGGTTTAAAAGTAAGGTACCTGACAGGCTCAGAGAATCCTGGTTGAGGTGGAGTTGATGTCCTCATAAGTATTAGCAACTACTTTCATATTCTTTGCCAATTGATGAATATGATCTTGTAGATGAGCAAATTTGGCATTTTGCTTATCTCTAATGCTCAACATGAGTGCAGACAAGTTATCATATAGCTCAGTGATCTTAGTTGGCTTAGCTCAGGTGGAGGAAGTGGATGACACATATGTCTAAGTGGGCTGAGATGGAGATGAAATAGGTCGAGAAGGCTGAGGTATGGACTGTGGAGCAGCCTTAGAGGTTCCTGCTTGTTGTTATGAGTCATCTTCCTCAAAGAATAGATCTTCTGTCTTCCCAGCACTTTTCCCAATCCATCTTCCACCCTTTCTTTTATCCCCATCCTTTGCAATTCTTCCTCTTTAAAGACTTCAGTGGGCTTGCCCTTTCCTTTCTCTAGGTGTTGGATCATGACATACTAAAGTATCTTAGAGATGATTAAGGCATATGGTAGAGTGGAATCTTTCCTCTGATCTCTTGCCTTGACCATGTGTTAGAGGATGATATATCCCATATTGATTAACTTGCCACGCATGAGTGTTGTCATCACCTGTACTTCAGCCTTTGTGATCAGATTGAAACTGCCTCCTTTGTTGAATATAATCCTAGACACAGTGTAGTGTAGGATTTTGACTTGGGCACTGAAGTCAGTAGACTTCAGCAAACTTAGAGGTGGTTTATTCTCTTTTTTTCTAAATAATGTGTTCAGTATAGTGTTTTCTTTGTAATTCAGGAAAAGACCTCCTTTCTCTTATGCAGCCTCATCTTCATTTATGTATTTTGAGGTAGAAATGTCAATTTTCAATCCATCATGCCCAAGGATCTCCAGTATCTCATTGAAGGTCTCATCTATTAGCCAGATGGTCCTAGACCTTAGATTTACTTCCCATTTTTCCTTCTTGCCATTGTACTTCAGGAAGGCATACCAAGTCTTAACAACCTTATCATCATATTTTTTCAATATTTCTAACAAATTCTTGTATTTAATCAACCATATCCCGGCATCAAAGTTGTTAGAAATGAGAAATTCTTTCATATTTACACAGTGAGGTTTAATTACTTTTTTGCTGACAAACTTGGTAGTATATTCTCCTAGAATATAGGCATTGCTCCACAATGGCAGCGTGGTCAACTGGTATTCTCTAGACTCAGTGTTGGAGAAGGAAGAAGAAGCAGGAGGAACATGAGCAGCAGGTTCAGGTTTCTTTGAGGGAGTAGGAGCAGACTTCTTCGAGCCTGCCTTGGGAGTTGTTTTCTGCTTCTTAGAAAGAGTTTCCTTACTAGATTCGCCCTTCCTTTTCTGATTTTCACCTTTCTTGGAGGTGTATTGGGATTTGACAGCTCTCTTTGGCCTTGACTCCCCTTTTCCTACTTCCGGATTTTTAACTCTTGCCATTTTCGTAAGTGAATGAAGCAGAAAGATGCAAGGAATGAGTTTATAAGGTGCGAAAAGAAGTTTAATCTGTGGGAAAGGAGGATTCGTAAATGGAGTTAATGGGAATTTAAAAGAGAATTTGAACAGATTTGAGAGATAAACGAATAGGGTTGCATCTGTTTAGAGGGAGACCTTTGGTTTTAACGTCAGTAACCGTTCAACAGATGAATTTTGAGAGGCCAAAATTTGAATTTCGAGCAGTTACAAGTTAACCCACAAGGAGAGGTTTACTGACAGACAAATTTTCATTTGGAAGTTCGTCTAACAAAGGCTTAGTTCAGAGAACAAGAAATAATCAGACGAACTTCGTTTCAACAAAGTTTGAACTTCACAAGATTCAAACAATAAGCAAACATGAACAATACAAGAAACAGACGAATTTCACTTACGAAAGTTCGTCTTACAAAGACCCAATTTGAGAGCATGTTTCAACAGATGAATTTTGATTCGAAAATTCAAATTTCAAAATTTTGTAAAGAGTTTCTAAAATGCGTATTTTGAAATATGGAAATTCGTATAATAAGTATTTTGAACAGAGACAACATTAGCATTTTATTTTTGAAATTCAAATTTTTACTATTCAACAGACGAATTTCGAGGGTTATAGGAGTACTGTTACAGTATGTAGGCAACTGAAATTCGGCTGATAAGCATCTAAGTTTGAATGTTGAGCATGCTAATTCATCCAAAAGCAAAATTCAACATGAAAATTTTCTAATAATAATTTAAAATGCGAATTTCAAGTTTCTGAACTTACAGATCTGGTCTAGAAGTTTGAATTTTTAGCTTCCTTCAGCATCTTTTGATTGTGCAAGTCTGATTAGATTTGGTATACAAGTCTAAGCACATGTATAGTACCTGTAAAACATCTTAGACACACTCTGATGCTAAAGTTAGCATTTATTTGATATCAAAACTTTAAATAAATTCAGATAGAGATTTGCTTATAATTTATTAGGATTTACCATTCTCAATTTCCTTCTGACTTTGCAGTGTCTATTGTTTGCAAGGGCTTTGTCAAAATGTCTATAATTTGATCTTCAATATGGATGTATTCCAATTTGATGTCTCCTTTTAAAACATGATTTCTTATGAAGTGATGTCTTACTTAAATATTCTTTGTCCTTGAATGACTAATAGGATTTTTTTGTGATGTTAATAGCACTTTGATTATCAAACTTTATTGGTATTTCCTTCATTTCAATCTCAAGATCTTCAAGTTGGTGCTTCATCCATAGGACTTGAGCGCAACTGCTACAAGCTGCAACATATTCAGCTTCTGCAGTAAAGAGAGTCACACTGTTCTACTTCTTGCTGAACCATGAGACCAAGGATCCTTTAAGAAACTAACATGTTCCACTTGTGCTTTTTCTGTTAGTTTTGGATCCAGCGAAGTTAGCATCAGTATATCCCATGAGTTCCTCTCCATTACCTTTTGGATACAAAAGTCTCATCTGTGATATTCCAAATAGATATCTGAAAATTCTTTTCACAGCTGTTGCATGGGATTCTTTGGGACATGATTGGAACCTTGCACACATATAGACACTGAACATAATGTCAAGTCTACTAGCTGTTAGATTTAGCAAGGAGCCAATCATTCTCCTATATTGAGTTATGTTAAAGGTCTTTCCTCCTTCATCCATATCAAGCTTTGTTGCCGTAGCCATAGGAGTCCACATTGACTTAGCGTTTTCCATGCCAAACTTTTTCAGCAACTCTTTCAGATATTTTGATTGATTGAGGAAGATGCCATCATCACATTGCTTATTTTGCAATGCAAGGAAGAAGTTGAGCTTACCCATATTTGATATTTCAAATTCACCCTGTATTAGTTTAGAGAAATTCTTGCAAAGAGATTCATTAGCAGCACCAAATATAATATCATTAACATAAATTTGAACAATAAATAGGTCTTTATTTTCTTTTTTGGTGAATAGAGTTGTATCTACTTTTCCTCTATTGAATTTCTTTTTAGTTAGAAAGTTACTTAACCTTTCATACCATGCTCTAGGAGCTTATTTAAAGTCATAAAGAGCTTTCTTCAGTTTATAGACATGATTTGATTTTGTTGAATCCTCAAAGCCTGGAGGTTGATCAACATAAACCTCTTCCATGATATATCCATTTAGAAAAGTACTTTTTACATCCATTTGATATAACATTATGTTTTTCATGCATGCATAGACCAAGAGGATTCTTATTGCTTCCAATCTTGCAACTAGGGCAAAGTTTTCTCATAGTCAATACCTTCTTCTTGATTATATCATTTGGCAACTAATCTTGCTTTATTTCTGATGATTGTTCCTGATTCATCAAGTTTATTTTTGAAAACCCATTTGGTGCCAATAATAGGATGATCTTTAGGTCTAGGTACTAAATCCCAAAATTGATTTCTTTCAAACTGATTTAATTCATCTTGCATAGCTAAGATTCAATATTCATCAGTTAATGCTTCTTCAGCACACTTAGGTTCTATTTGAGAAATGAATGCATAATTGTTTAGTTGATCCCTAAGTTATCTTCTGGTTTTGACATTCTCTTGAACATCCCCTATTACTTGATCAATTGGGTGATTCATTTGATATCTCTAAGCTTTAGGGAGTTCTTGAGACATTTCTTCATTGCCTTCAAATTCAAAATCTTTCTTCTGAATATCTTCCTCTACATTAGTAGATTCAGATATTTTTAGAGGTTCAATTTTATCTTCTCCAAAAAGATTCAAGATCTTAAAGTTGGAAATAAAATCATTTTCATCAATGACATACTTAGAAATAGTTTCATTCTCAATAAACACAATATGCACAGATTCTTTTATAGTCTTAGTCTTTTTATTGAAAACTCTATATGCTTTACTTCTATTTGAATAACCAAGAAATATACATTTATCTGATTTGGCATCAAACTTACCTAGATTCTCTTTCCCATTGTTGTGAATGAAGAATTTGCAGCCAAATACATGTAAGTGTAAGAGGTTTGACTTCCTTCCTTTATATAGCTCATAAGGTGTCTTCCTTAGAATTGGTCTGATGTAGGCTCGATTGATGATATAGCTTGCTGTGTTTAATGCATCAACCCAAAAAACTTGAGGTAACTCCTTTTTGTTCAGCATTGTTCTTGTCATTTCTCTAATTATTCTGTTCTTCCTCTCCACCACTCCATTTTTCTAAGGAGTCCTTGGTGCTGAAAAATTGTGATCAATTCCATGCTCTTCACAGTACTCCAAAAAGCTTGAATTTTCAAATTCTCCTCCATAATCAGACCTGATAGACACAATAGAAAACCTTTCTCATTTTGCACTTTTTTAGCCAAGGTTACAAATGCATCAAATGTTTCACTTTTGGAAGAAAGAAATAAAGTCCAGGTAAATCTAGAGTAATTATCTACAATCACAAATACATATAAATTTCCACCAATGTTTTTTACTCTAGATAGACCTATCAATTCTATATGCAATAGTTGCAGTGGTCTAGATTTGGTGATTACATTTTTAGACTTGAAAGATGATTTGGTTTGTTTTTCTTTAAGGCATGTATCATATTCTTTATCTTTTTCAAAAGAGATTTTCAGTAAACCAGTGACCAAATCACTCTTAATCAATTTTGATAACTGGTTCATGTTAACATGAGTCAGTCTTGTATGCCACAACCAACTATCATTATCTTTACTAATTAAACAGACAGAATCTAAGGAAGGAAGTTCATCAAGATCAATGGTATAGCAGTTACCATTCCTTTGAACCTTGAGGATTACTTTACAATCACTTTTTTGGATGACCAGGCAGAACTTTGATTCAAACAGTACCCAGTTCCCTTTGTCACATGTCTGACTCACACTCAGCAGGTTGTGGTTGAGTCCGACTACAAACAACACCTTTTTTATAGATGTTTCAAGATTTTTGCCCATAATACCAATGCCAACTATTCTGCCATATTGATTACCTCCAAAGGTCACCTTTCCACTTTTCTTGTCTCTAAGGGTGATGAACTTCTCCTTATCACTAGTCATATGGCTTGAGCAAGCACTGTCCATATACCATTTGTTATTTTTTTTTACTCTAAGACAAACTTGTACAACAGGATTTAGATTTTTTTTTTAGGTACTCAAATATGCTTGGGTCCTTTTTTGTCAGTGGCATTTTCCCTAGATACAAATGTACCTTTAGGAACCCATTCTACCTTCCTTCCAAGTTACCCAATGGTTACTCTGTAAAACTATCCGTTCATCAATTGCATTTAATACGTCTGATATCCAAAGTTTAAATTTTGGAGTGTCAACAAATAAATTTTGCAAAGACCGTAAGCTAAAGACTTTAATGTTGAACTTCAAAGTTCGTCTGTTCTAAAGCAAAATTCAAACTTTCATTTTTGACAAATGTTTATATGTTGGAACATATGAATTTTCACATTTAAAGTTCTTCTGATAAGTGTGAATAGTTATTCCATATTGCTATAGTGCTTTCGAAGTTCGAATTTTGGTGCTCAAAATTCGTTTGTTAGTGAGCAATTCAATATGGCACAAAAGTTTTTCTTTTCGAAATTTAAATGTTCAAATACCAAAGTTCGTCTGTCAAAGAGATCTCTTATGAGACTTAATTCAAGGTTTGAATTTCTAAAGACTGAAGTTCGTCTGTCAGAAGAGCATTTGAACAGACTTATAAACTATCTTTCCAAAATTAGAATTTTTCAAAATCAAAGTTCGTCTGTAAGATGACTGACTTGAAACTCTTTTCAAACTTTACTTTCAGATGACCTTTAACATACCTTCAGATGAATTTTTTATTTTTCATAAATTATGTTTGACCTAAAATTCAAATTTTCAAAGACTAAAGTTCGTCTGTTTAGAGGGACCTCTTTTTAGACTAACATATTTTAAATCCGAAGTTCGAATTTTAATTATCAAAATTTGAATTTTCAAAGTAACATATGAAATTTAACACTTCAAAATTCATTTGTTAGTGGGTATTTTTCAAATACTTCATGAGTTAACGTGAAAACACATTTTTAAAATATTTGTGTGTAAGATCAAAGAGTTTTACTCATGTAAATAAGATGAGAAATCCTACATCTAATCTTATACTCATTTTTGCTTGGATTTCCTTACTTGAGATTTTTTGTACACCTTTAATTTCTTCCTTCTAAACTCTAGTTGATTTGAAATTATCAAAACACTTGATTCAACAAAAATGTCTTGTCAGTCTACATATGATCCGTTTGTAAATTTTGCAACATTTTTATTAATTGTAGATTTAAATTCAACGATAGCTTTTCTTTTAACCACAATTTCTTATGCTTTCAATTCTTTTAAAACTTAATCATAGTAATATTTAGTTGTAAAAATCAATTTTCATGTTTACATTCAAAAAAATGATATATTCATCGATTAGAATAATATAATATAAACAAGGTAATTCTTTTAAGGGTATATTATGCATCCTCTGCTTTGATCTAATCTAATTATGTTTACATCCATTTCTTAATATTTACGACCATGCTTTGAGAGACCGTAGTTAACATAGCTTATTAGTATTTACATTTATGATAAATTTCTAAATCTTGAGCAAAATTATATAAGTTAAAACTTGTTCTTATTTTAGTAAAAATCAAGTTAGGTCGATTTCTTGCGCACACTTCACACAACTTGTCAACACTTCTGAGAATCGTTTTGACAGGATATTATTTCATTTTTCTTTAGGCATTTAAACTTTTTAAGCAAAAAAATTGAGAGAGAGAAAAGTACCCTTTTTTTTATCGGGGAGGGGGGTGGCAAATCCCACTTATACAAAGCTCACATGATTACAACTGAACTTTTTCTCTATCACGCTCTATATTTTTCTCTCATTCCAGAGAAAGCCTAAGATCTAATGTAGTATACTTGGGTATAATATAACTACACAAATTGTGTCATTCTCTCTCTTACGCTTGGACATCAGACAAGATCTAGCTTTAAGAACTTTTTAAGTTGTGCTATCAGATTCTTTAATAGACATATCTTTTTTACAAAACCAACACAAGATTGGATTTTTCATTATACTTCTCCCACCTAAACAACTTCAAAACAAGAATTTATGAAACTTCATCAAAATCTAGTCTTTATTAAATAAAGCAAGTCCAATATATGCAACAGGAAGGCCAGACAAATGGCCTATAATGGCAGAGCTATTCCAATGCCATGATCAGCATGAACATGGAAATCTGCCCATTCTAGTGCAAGATAAGAGCTTACCCATCGATGCACAACAGTCTGTTTCATGAGTTACGAAGCATTGCCTGGTAAAGTTATAAGCCAGAAACGCAAACCTAACTAATGAACAAGGAGTTAAAAACATAGTAAACTGCCGCCATCAAAACAAAGGTTTCATAACATGCCTAAGATTCAACACCAAGCTCCAAGAGTAGTGTGTGATTAATTGTATCAGATCCTGGACCAAAGAATTGAACTGGACCTGCATCGAAGATTATCATGGTGAACATAAAACCATAAGTCACAATGTATACTCGCTCCAGTTCAACATAAAGGCAGCTTTCCATCTTATGTAACCTTTTTCCCAATCAATTTATTATCAATTTAAGTGACAATATTAACTAGGTTAGAAAAACAAGACCTTTCTTAGACGAACGCATAACAAAAAGAATCAGTTATTACTGAAAGAATAGAATAGTCTGCATACCTGGACAAATGTAGCGATTCTTTAGGGCCCACTCCTCCCTCATTGAAGCAAACTTTTTATAGGGTGGCCCTGGATAATTAAACATGAAATGTAATCTTTTAATATTGAGATTACGGGAAACTATATAGAAAATCAATCATTATTTTATCTTATATTGCAAAATCCATGTTCAAAATAAATAAAGAAAATTCACGCAAAAAACATTGATAATCTTTCCTATTTCTTTCATTTTGTTCTTCCCATTCCAAGCAGGTGAAAACTATACAGTTCACTCTTTCACCCATTCATCCATTTTCAATCCCTTAGTCTTTGATTTAAGCAGAAAAATTAGAGTTTGGATGATTAAATACCTTCAAGTTCAACCATTGCCTTCTTGATCACAGGTTTAAATTTACCTGCAAAGAAAATTAAACATTCATAAACAGCAGATAAGCATTCAAATGAGCTGTATCATGGAGAAAATGGTATTTCATGTATGCTTAATCAGGGAATTGCTAATGGAAGCTCCAATAGATCAAAATGTGTACCACGTCTCCTCTCCACATCCATCATTGAGGTAAGTGCAGTTCCACCGACAGTCCATTCTTCTACTGGAGCACTCAAATTCCCAACCTGATAAAAATATCATAACAAAAAGGAAATCAGAAGAGAGTTTTGAAGCTACCAGTGAAACAACTTTAAAGCATTATCAACAGCAATTGAAATGAAAAATGTAAGCTGGTAATCAAAAGATGATGACTGAGGAATGGGGAGAAGCACAAACTGATGATATTAATCCAGTCTTCCCACTGTGAAGGAGGGCTCCAGCACCATAGCCCAATGCATAGCAGTACATAGCATCGAAGTTAGTTGGTAAGCCACATCTCCCTTCATAGCTGCAAATGTAAAAACACGTGTGGGAACTAAAAATTCTAACAAATTTGGTCAAAAGATGGTGACAAGTGAAAGCAGGGTTAAATGAAATTACTAATCCAAATTAAAGGTGAGGTACGGAGTATGTACTGAGAAGTTCTTTGCATCTCAAGAATATATGTTTCATAACATGTAACCCCACGAGACAATGTGTGATTACATAAAATACCCGAAAAAGTGAGACTGCCCTTTGAACTCCCTTTTATATGAGCCTTCTTTCTTTCTCTTCGCCAACTCAGCATCAACCATCTGAATAAGCATTTTCTCTGTTTCTATTTTGGCCACCTAAGTGGAAAAAGACCAATGTAAACTTCAATACCTAGTCAGTGCAAGCTGGGAACATATCACAGCAAGAAAAGTACATGGTACCTGAACATTTCCGTGTGGATCTCTTTCAAGCATCAATTGTTCTTGAATTGATCGAGGCAAAAATTCAAAAAGCTTCAATGACTGATCAGAAAGTTTCTTCTTCCATAACCCACCTTCATCCACAGTCTCATTGGCAAGGATTTCATTTAGTTCAGCAATAAGCTGCTGGACCTGCAAGCGGCACAATAACATACAAATGCCTATCATATGAAAATGTTGTAATCACAAGGAAATAAAGGTAGAATAACAAATTGAATCTAAAATCTTCTATGCAAAGTGATTGATACCTCAGGAATGAAATCAATTAGGCCTTCAGGGATAAGAATGACCCCGTAATTATAATTAGCTTCAGCACGTTTACAAATAATATCTACAATGTAGTCTGTGACATTTTTCAGTGTCTCCTTCTTGACAGCAACCTGCAATAAGACAGCTCCAGGTCAATTGAACATTATGTGGAGGCCCTTCACAAGTTATGCATCACAGATTCTTAAACTGCACTGGAGTGCAATAAGGGGAAAAAAAACAAAAACTAAACCAGAAATCAAACTGAATAGATTTTCAAATTAATTACAAAGTATATCTTCTTATTCAATAAATTAATACATAATATAGTTAAGACATACAATATATAAAAAATAAAAACATAATTTATTTAATACATAAATATTTCCATGCACTAATATTTCACCTTATGAATTATTTTACAATATATTTTAAACATGGATAACAAATTAATATTTTCACTACATGAACCCAACATAAGCACTGGCCTCTCTGTTGCAGCAATGTGGGCCAACCTTGTTGGAAATTATTGAGTACTAACTAGACCACTAACATTGGCAGCTCATGGTTGGACTGATTGAATTTATGCAAGTAGTTTTTTTTTTTTTTTTGGTGGGGGGGGGGTGGTGGCGCCCTGCCAGCATTCGAACTCATAGCCTATATGGTCTAGAGCAGAGCAATGAACCACAGAGATACAGAGTAGCTGGCCGGGTTTTCAAAAGTGCATGTCATTGAATCTCAAAATAAGAAACCATACAAGGAAGCATGTCCTTTACATGAGTTGGGAGGAGAGCTGAAGGGAGGGTGCTAGTGGAGTGGTTATATGAGGTTGCCTGGGAGGATGAGTTCATTGATCTCTCACATGCTATTTCCTAAGAGCACCTCAGCACTGCTATACCAATTTCCACATATAGAAGGAAGTAATTATTCAGGCCTTAAGGCTGGCACAATTTTTTGCCATTCTGACTTCTCTACATCCCTGTTCTCTAGGCTAAAAATTTGTCCCAAGCATGTCATTTTGCTTTGAAATGCCATATGGCTTCTTAAATACCTTCAAAATCAAAACCACCCAAATAAGATGAATTACTTTCCTTTCTCCTAAAAGAGCAAGTAAAGTGCATCTTTTGATTTCACGGGAGTATGATGCAATTCTTTAAAATCATTGGGCAGTAGAGAGTAGAAATGAAAATTTGAATCACAAGATCAACAATGATAGATCTTAATATGATATTCATCTCGAAGAATGCAAACACAAAATGACTCTACTGAGTTTATGAAAGACCTCTTCTCCAATAATACTAATGTTCGGATGAGTTTGTAAAGCACATTCCAATGTAATGTGTGAAGCTGCACGTCCCATAAGCCTCACAACTGCAGACAGAAGTTCAACAGTGTTATCCATGGGTTGGAACCCAATAAATTGGCACACACAGATTTAAGAGGGGGGAAACTGATGCCTAATATTAATGTTTAAACATTAACCATATCAAGTAATGCCTCTTTTCTTTCAGATCATATCGCATTATCTAAGAGGTACTGCACTTTTTAGATGTTGGAGTCAATTTATATCAGAACTAATATTAAGGTCATGGATGATCTTCATATACTATCAATGACTGAATGAGAGCCATGAAAGTTACCCTCATACAACACTAAAGTATGATATATCGAATTTCTAAGAGAATGTGAAGCTGATAAGTCACATATCAGGAGATAGGGTTGAAAAAAAGGCAAAGAACGTGACTGAACAAGGCATCATCGTCTTAAACTAAAGAGGAATATTATCGTATAAGCATGTTATAGTTTTCCTATGACCAAACAAAAGGGGAAAGGAAAATATACATATTACAAGTAATTTGTTTCAGAAAAAATGGAATGTGACATGCCCCAGAGAAAGTCTCAAAGTATTGGAACATGGTTTTGTCATCTGGAAGGATGAATTTGTAACATCAAAAACAAAAATATGACCCTATGACTCAGATCTTCTGATGTAAGAAAAAGAACAAGAGATATGAGAACCAGAAGCATTATATATCTGAAATTTTGAAGAGAAGCAGAAGCAGATAAATCACAGTAAAGGAGATGAGGTTAGGGGATAAAGAAAAGGCAAGGAAGGTGTATGAACAAGGTATCATCGTCTTAAACTAGAGGAATATTATCATATAAGCTTGTTTTTTTCCTTTGACATGAACAAAAGGGGGAAGGAAAACATCCATATTACAAGTAATTTGTGACAGGAAATGTGGCACATGTGATATGCCACAGAGAAAGTCTCAAAGTATCAGAACTTGGTTTTGTCATCTTGAAGGATGAATTTGCAACTTCAAAATAAATAATATGAACTCATGAATCAGATCTTCTGATATTAGTAAAAGAACAGGAGATATGAGGGGGTTTAAAGTGCAAGATGTTTGAAAGGTGAAGCGGTCCAACTTGCAGAAAGAAAAGCATGATATATCTGAAATTTTCAAGAGAACCAGAAGCAGATATGTCACATCACAGGAGATAAGGTTCCAAAAAAAATAGCCAAGGTGCATGAACAAGATATCATCAAACTAAAGAGGAATATTATAATATAAGCATGTTATTTTGCTTTGACACAAACGAAAGGGGCAAAGAAAATATCCATATTACAAGTAATTTGAGACAGAAAAATGGCATATGTAACATACCCCAGAAAAAGTCTCATACTGGGACATGGTTTTGTCATCTTGAGGGATGAATTTGCAACATCAAAATAAATAATATGAACTTATGACTCAGATCTTCTGAAGTTAGAAAAAGAACAGGAGATATGAGGGGCTTTAAGTGCAAGATGTTTGAAAGATGAAGTGATCCAATTTGCAAGAAACAGCAAGCTAGGAAGTACACACCAGTAACAACAATCAATGTAAAAGGTTATGCATAGAGCATCAGTCAGTGAAACTCTATAAAGTCACGAGTCTCTAATTGCTAAAAATCATATAAATATCCCACTTTAATATACTTACAATGGTAATATTTTCCACTTGATCGTGCATCTATCATAACGTTTCCAATCATTTCTGAATATATCTGCATTCAATCCACATAACAAAGTAAAGAAAGCTTGGTCCTGTAATTATGCACCATGTATTTAAGAAGGGATCAAAATTTAGCATCAGCGAAATTTCAAATAAATAATTATGTAAGAATTTCCGGAAAGAAGGTGAAAGACTAATCACGTAAAAGCATGAGAAGAGTGTTTATAGGAATCATGGTTTCTTAATGGTAGTTTCTCATATGAACTTACAAAAGGGATTGGAGCGCTATTTTGAGCTCATGTATTTTCATTGTTCTTTATCTTTTTTTTCCCCCTTGTATGTTTGTTTAGAAGGTTTTCTTATGCTCATTTGTACTAATCTTCTTTCTCACAATGAATTTACTGTTCATGCATTAAAAGAAAAAAAGAAATTATGTACAACTATACAAGAAGTGGCAAAGAATGGCACACCATAGGCACTGAAAAAAAGATGCTAATGGAACATGAAATCACTAGGAAGAATGTCTGTACTCCTGGAAAAATTGTAATTCATCTGGTGCTCTCATAGGCATCCTGATATAATCAAATGTTCCTATTGCCGGCCATGAGAGTGACCAACCAGCTCCCAGATACTTCTAAGTTTTGGTATGGTGATCAAAAGACAAGATTCTTCTCTTGCTTTTGAAGAAATTGATCGGTAACAAACAACTTTGTCAGTACAACACGAAGCAAAATTACTTTTTTAGATGCCAAGCTCCCAAAAAAAATGTGTATATAAAATAAATAACAAATTATAATAAGAACATTCTTGTAAATTATGCCATATTGGGAAGTGATGGAACAGATATTGGAAGGCAGAAACATCCATGAGGTTGCTTCTGATTTTGGACCCTAGTGTCAAGTCTCATCTTATTTTACCCAAAAAAAAAAAAACAGATTTGATTCTATCATCCATAGAAACTGTGCGAATTGATTATGGAGCCTTCAAAATCTAAACCAAACTGGCATAAACAGATGAGCAGTGATAAGTGGTTGCACTGCTTCACTCACCTTGCATGCAGTATCAAACCCAAAACTGGTGGGAACTTCTTTGCATTTCAAATCACCATCAATGGTTTTAGGGCATCCAATCACTAGAGTTTTCATATTTTTGTTTCTGCATTACCCAACTCAAAAAATTAGTTAAACAAACTGGAACGATAACATTTCTGTCAATGGAGATTATTTCTCTTCCCATATGTATATTGCAAGGCTAACTTAATATTTAATACAAGAACTGGCAAATGAACCCAGAAGGTGAATTGCAAATCAACAAGAAAACGTCATCACTGCATTAGCAAAGTTTAATAAACCTTCATTAAGACAACCTGAAGTATTCAGCAAGAAGGCATGCATTTGTGTTTGAGTCATCTCCACCAATAACAACAAGCCCATCTAAGTCCAGCTTCTGTACTGTGTCTTCGGCTTGTTTAAACTAAACAGGTAAATTGAATTACTCTTCACACTACAGATGATATAGAAAAGCTACTCATATAAGATATATAAAATATACTTAGCCGTGCCTGCTCTGGAGTTTCAATCTTGTCCCTACCACTGCAAATCATGTCAAAGCCACCCTGCCAGCAGAAATTAATTATGCAAGATGTCACAATCTTGAAATAATTCTTCGTAAGAGAAGTAATAATGTTAGTATGTGCTAAAGTTTGCCATGTGCCTGCATTACACTAACAAGGAGATATATACAACTGTAATGGTTCAGCTAACTATATTTGGAGAATTCCAAGAACTACGAAAGTAAACAGGACAACTATTATCAAGATTCTGCGCAAAAATATATGACAAGTTCGAAGCATTAAGTTCTACAAACTCAAATAACAAAAGGTGAGGAGATGGACCTGATTTCTGTAAGGATAAATATAGTCCGAGTTCAGTTCAACGTATTTGCACTTCATGATCCCTGCAGGACCACCCCTGAAACCATATAACGTGCTTCCTTTTGCGCGGTGTTGCAGGTAATCTAAAATAAAAAAAAAATATACAATGAAGTTTGACGACACGTCGAGACAAAAGATACCAAAACATCCATTACACTCGAACAAAATGATCCTCACCGAAAATTCCAGAAATCACATTATGACCTCCAGGTGCTTGACCCCCTGACAATACGACCCCAACCTTCAACTTCTTATCTGGTGGCACCGTATCAGAATCAGCGGGCACCAACATTGCTGAAGGTTGCCCAAACATGTTTGGAAACAGCTTCGCAATTTCCTCTGCAAAATTCATTATCAATCAATTTCCAAAACAAAGAAACCTGACAATAACGTAAAAATCCAAAACAAGTAAAATATTAACTTTACCATCTAACATCCGACAAAATCACCATTTCACTTCAACTAATTAAGTGAATTCAACCAGTCAGAAACTAAAATTAATCAGAAAATGAACAGAGCATATGCAAATTGATTGAGCAGCACAGAATTCGGACCCAAATAAAAGGCAAGGAGAAGAGATAGACCTGGGTGTCCAGCAGCGGAGCTTCGTGGACCATCAACGACGTTGAAAGGATTTCTGAGAACGGAGGGAAGAGGAAGATCGAAGTCTATACGACTGGTTTGGACATCACTGTAGACGGAGATGAGACGACTGGTGACGGAAGCAGAGGTGGACCTGCCGTCGGCGAGGCCACCGTTAGGTAAAAAAGATGGTGCCATTGTTGATCAGCAAGACGATCACACTGACAGTAAGAGATAGATATCTTGGAACTAACCGAGGATATTTTATATATACACACACAGTACACAGATATATATATTTATATATATATATATATATGCAAATTATTAGATATATAATTGAATTGAAACTTGTCCAGTATACTGAAGGATGATTCGAAGTGAACGAGAAGATCCAAATGGGTATCCGAAATGGTATTTATTATTTATTTAGGAAAATTAATCTAATCAATTAAGTTAATTGATTACTAATTAATTATTCAGCCTGCCAAATGATCCACGTGTCACACGAATTTTTTTTTAGTACTTCTTCAAGAGTCAAGATGAGAAATTCTCGCAGGCAATTCTGAGAGTTCGATCATCTATTGCTCAGCGCGGTGTCAGTCATATGATGTTGTACTGTCAGAAAGAGTAAGAAAATAAAGCGAAATAATTAAAATTTGTATCATTTTTAAATTTATTTATTTATGCTTAGAAATAATTCAAAAACTACAAAATATTTTTTTATACCAACCAAAAACTAAAAAGTATAAAGTCATCAACAAGTAGGGGTGGGAATTCATATTGACCCGACTCATATGAGCTAGGGGTGTGCACAAAACCCATGGTCCGGTTGGCCCGGTCCAATCTGGTCCTATTGGGTCAACCGGGCCGGGTTTTTGTTCGGGTTGGGCTGGGCTTCGGGTTCGTCCATTTGACCCAGCCCAACCCAAACTATATATAAATATATATATATATTTTTTAAAATATATTATTTTATATATATTAATTGATTTTATAAGGTTTTTTCTATATATCTTATATTTATTATTTGATTACTATGAAAAACTTGGTAAGATTTTGATATTTTAATTTTATTTAAAATTTTAAATTGATTTCTTAATTTAATATTATATAAAAATAATGTATAGTTGTAAAAATTTATAATTTTTAAGAAAATTAATTTCTATCCTAACATTATATTTTTAAAAAAATTTACTTTTACATTAATAATTAAAATTTTTTCATTCATATATAAAGTTATTTTTTATTTTATTTTTAAAAAAGTATGTGGTATCAGACCGGCTCGGCCCGGTACCTAACCCGGACCAACCCGGGTGTGCACGGGCCGGGTTTCGGGTGGGGGTGAAACCCGACCCAACCCGGCCCATGCACACCCCTAATATGAGCCCACCCATCATGGGTCAGACTTAATATGGGTTGGACCCAAAAACCCGATTATAAAATGTGCTATGTTTTTTAAGTCTAGTCCACATTTAACAGGTTTGTGAGTCCAAATTTTTTTAATTTTTAATCTAATTTAATATTTACAAAATAATATAAACTTTTTTTCATATACATAATTATTTAAATCAAGAAAACTAAAACTAACTATATATTAATTATTAGCATCATCATTTATCATCATTATTAAAATTATTAACCAAGAAAAATATTTAAAAAATATAAAAAAAAAGTAAAATGGGCTAAACAGGCTGACCCATGGCTTATGTAGGTTAGCCCATTTTTTCACTGGGCCATATGGGCTTGGGCTAAAAAATTCATGCTTTATAAAAGCTCCCAAATTTTCAACACAACCTGCTACTTTCTTCAGGTTAAATGAGTCAGTCCATTAGATTTAACCCATATTTCGGCCCATCTACAAGTTGAACGGAAAGAATTATATTATTATTTTTTTATTAGGGACAACTTATGGATACCTACACACATAAGATTGAATATGCGACCTTCCATGTAGAAGAAAGGGTTTCAAGATCGGCAAGGCGATAGTATTTTATATATATATATATATATATATATGTTTTTTAAGCATTTTTCAACAACTTTTTTTAACAAGAATTATTTACATTTTACGTACTTGAATCTTACATGTCCGACATAATTAATGACGAACATCTGAATAATTCTGCTTACTAGATTTGGATATGTATGATTTTTCTTCAATTAATCAATTTTCTAACTCAATTAGATTAGATTAGATTAGAATGGTTCTATATATTTGTACAAATTCAAAAACTATGTTGTTTATGGTTTATAAATAATATAATTTCTTATATTTTATATTTTAACTAGCACCGTTTCTGCTTTGTAATTTATTTCTATAATGAAGTTTTTTATTGGCAAAAAAAAAGTGTATGTAATAAATTTAGCAATATGAAAAATTCATTCATTTGTAAAACATATATGGATAATGGATGAATAAATATTTAAATATAGAAATATCATTACATATGTAAATATAATTAATTTATTAAACTTGCATTTTATAGATAAAATTATATTAAAAAATTCTTAACAATATGAAAAGCATTATATATATATATATTGTTAATGAAATCGATGGGCAATATTGGCCCAAACAAATCTATGGGTAATGCGTCGTAAGTTTATTTTACCACCGGCTTGTCATTGAATCGGTGGATGATTTTCAATTTTTTTTTTGCCACAATGATTTTCAAATGATACCATTACCATCTCAACATTTTAAATAAATTTTAGAATAACTGTGAATGCAAAAATAATTCCTTGAATAAATTTGACCATAACTCATTAATTAGAGTTTAAAGTAGTAACCGGATACCATATATTATTAAAAAAATTTAGAATAAATAAACAAGTGAACTCTTTAAAAAAAATCTCAAAATGTTTTATTTACTACATTGTATTTTCATATAAAATTTATAGGAATATATGTTTATTTTGTTTTAATTAATGATCTAACATAATATTCATGTCATGTGTAAAGTGTAATGAATTACCATAAATTTTATAAACTTTAAAATTATAAAATTTACTGATAATTTTAAATAGTAAGTTTTATTATAAATCGCATATTTTATATTGATTGGTGAAAAAGCTTATCTTCTTAACTTTTGAAAAATAAAACAGAAGAGTTTATCTACAAGTTTTTTATTGGATGATGAACTTATCTAAAATCGAGAGATAAGATCATGACAAGGTCACCTCACTTAGTAGGTGGAATTGTCAGGCGTGAATCAGACTCATTGGTATATTCCTATTCATATTCTTATTAATCCATCATTTATTATCTAATCCACTACCTTTAACGCTGGTTTATAAAACCAGTGATTTTTTTTTCCTGCTGTATAGGACCAGTGATTTAGTTACCATTTATTTATATAATGGTAGATAAGTTTTGTGATTTAGTGAATTTTTTACATCGCTGTAATTAATATTAATACCAAATATTTTGCAAGATTTCTTGTAAAATTGTGGTTTGGTAATAGTTACTAGACTTAATAACAATTATACCGCAGAATCATAAATTTTTGTCTTAACCATGATAGATATATGAAGGAATTTGACTAATAGGTAAACCTCTTTCACTAGACTAAAAATTTGTTTGGAATGAAAACAAAATAGAGGGAAAAAAATAATAAATGAGAAAATAAGGAGGAATCTAGATAAGGAAATGTCTATATTTTTTTTTATTTTCTCTCTAAATTTTCATCTCTCCCTTATTTTCCTCTCATCCAAACGGAGGGTAAATCAATACATCCAACCTCTCTTCCAAAATTTTTTTTATATTTGGGATTTCAAAATATTTTTTATATTTGAGACCGGAAAGAATGACAAATAAAGAGGAGAAGATCTATTCATACAAGAAAGAAGGAGGAGGAGTTGTGCAGAATAAGAATAAAATCACCATGTTATTGTATAAGTTAGGGTATTTTCAAAATAATGTAAAAGAATGAAGGCAACTTTGTCATCAAATTTTTAGTTATCTATTTTTCTTTAAAATCCCCTAATTTAGAGGGAAGGGACATGTAAGAAAAATTGAACCAAATAGAAATTTTTTTTTTCATTTTTCCTCAATTCTCCTCCCCTCATATCTAAATTCCTCCAATGAAACAAGGATAGTAAAAGATTAGTAGGAAAAAGACATAGGAGGATGTGAGATCTAAGAGTCTATTTAGTACACAAGAATTAGGGCTAGGGAATGTGAACAGGAGAGCAAAGCCATCAAGTTGTTGGTTTGGTTTGCAGGAAGTAGATTGCAAGGGAATGGCTAATTCTTTTATACATGGGAATCAATATTACCACACTCTCCCCCCCCCCCCCTCCCAATGGAATTGAGATGGTTGCAATGGGAATAATAATTTTTTTTTGACATGTAACGGACAACCACCTTCTGCTCTAGCACAGCTTTTTCTCCTTCCACCGTCAATTTTTTCACCATTCTAGGTCCATGCTCTCCCCCCCTCTATAAATGCCCTCATTCATGTTCAATAGCAATGGTAGTGGGAATGGGAATGGTGTGAATCTAGGTTCTTGCTAATCTAGGCTTGAAGGTCCACATCTAGAACTCATGAGCTCTCCTCCAACTTGCTGATCTAGGTTTTAAAGGTCCAGATCTGGTTCTTGAATGTTGTACTTGGGCTTCTTGTCACCAAGTGTTTGTCGATGAAGGATAAAGAAGATGATGTTGTGCTCTTTGCTCTGGTTCACAACAATGGTGGCTCTATCATAGTGATGGTGATTTTGTCTCAAGAACGGTGGCTGGTGGGGGAGAAGGAAGAGATGGAGAAGAAAGAGTTCAGGGCATTTGGGTCATTTTAATAACTTTTGTCTCTTTTTTTTGTTTTTCACATCACCTTTCTTTAATATACTAAATATACATTTGAAGTTCATTCTCATCCTCAATCTAATTTTCATTCCCATTTCTATTTCATCAAAAATCATTTTGTATATCATACGGGTCTAAGGGGGGGAGAGCTAGTGGAATTGTACACAAAACCAGAAGTTTTGATCAATGGGACAGTATCTACGTTTTAATTTTAATATGTGACGATATCTCCACCATATATAATAATATTAATAATATATTATCTAATTATCATGATTGAATCTACGTTTACTCTACATCCCATTATATGATATTTTTTGCTTTTTTATTTATAATTTTATATTAACAATAAAATTCTTGATACTCAAGCCATTGTGATCCTAACATGCCTAATGATTTTTCATATGGTTAATTTAATATTGAATTTTTAATAATAAATTTATCCATAATTAGTTATATAGCAATTGATTTTATTTTAATTTCCATAATAACTGTACCATGTGATTTTATTATCCAAAATATCATGTGAAAAATACAAGTATATGTAAGGTTGACTGATCAATATCTAAGAATGGGTGAATTGGGTAATACAAGATTTTTGTTTCTTTTAAAGTGTAGTCCAATTTCATCAGATTTGCAACAAAACAGAGATGAATAGAGTATGATAAAGTAGATAAACGAAATGAGTAGATGAAGAGCAAAACACAAGAATTTATATTAGTTCGGCGCAAACCACTTCACTAACGTCCAGCCCTCAAGCCACTATTTTAGATTTTCCACTATATCACATAGATTTGATCCAGGTACTTGCGAAGTTTCAATACATCCTACAAGTTTTAATAGGCACTTGTTAAACCACCCTCTTCATACCCTTATAAGATATGTAAATCTTTTTGTGTTTTCCCACATTAAGATTCTACGCAGACAATATAGAAGAGAAGATTACAGAATAGAAATTTTCTTTTAGAGTAGATAATATATTGAAACTCACGCTAATGAGGTGATTTTAATTTAGAATGCTCACACAAAATGATTTTACAAATTACAATAGCATTTTGGCATAAAACTCACTTAAAAATCATTACCTATAAGTTTAAATGAGGTTTTATTTATAGATTTGTGGCTTAACTAATCATTCGACGCAAGATCTATCCGTTAAACACAAATTCTAGCCGTTACTCAGTAGAAAGAGCTGATCAACAATTGCATTAAATATGCGTGACATATTAACATTCGAATTTTGGGATTCAATAAACAAATTTTATAAAGTCAGCACAGTTATATGTTTAATATTGAACCTTCAAAATTCGTCTGTTACTAAGTGATATTCGAATTTCGAGTTGGCCAAAGATAACTTATGTTAGTTCATATGAATTTTTACATTGGAAGTGCGTCTATTATGTTTAAATAATTACTTCAAGTTTTCACAATGTATTTTGAAATTCAAATTTCAGAAATCAAAATTCGAATTTCATAGATTGAAATTTGTTTATTAGAAGTATGTTGATATGACACAAATGTTCTCATTTTGAAGTTCGCACTTTGAAGTCTAAAGTTCACCTGTCAGAAGAAGTGGTGTTGAACATACTTTGAACTTCACCAATATTCGAATTATGACTAAGTGTCATGTAAATTTTACACACCTTCATTAACAATGCTCAGCCCGAATTTCGAATTTTAAAACCGAAATTTATCTATTAGAGATAAAAACCCTATAACTTCGAATTTCACTAAGCAAAATTCGAATTTTACACAAAATAAATGAGTCAAACCCAAATTCGTCTGTTATCTAATATTTCTCAATTATAACATATGCTAACATTTAATAACCTTGAAATAACTCGTTTAAATATTATGATAAAATTAATAAGTAATATTCAAAAACTAAACCACCTCATGACCTAAGTGAAAATAAAATATACCTAATAGCTAAGTTTTCAAAAGTTGAGCTCTACTTTCACTTAGTTATTCTTATCATCGGTATGCTCCCTTCTGATTTTCAATTCTTGGAGCATCCATTCTCTTCTTCTTCTTCTTCTTTGAGTGAGATATGATATGATTTTCCTCTCTTGATTCAAATGCCCACTCTTCCTACTTGGATAATCATACATTTAATATATTACACTTACAAACCAAGTAGTTAGTCCAATCTATATATTTAACTTGTATTATAAAATATAAGAGTACAGTGAATATATTAGTACATAGCATGATATATGTATTATAAATATAATTAAACAAATGTTAATGCACATTTTACTTCTTTTATGAACAAAATATATGTTAGACAAATATAATGTATTTATTCCTTATTACTCTATACTTGTCATCATAAAAACTTATATTGTATTAAACCTAAGAGTATCATAGTATGACTAATTTCAAATCAACATCCGGATTTGGTGCACATTCCTTTGCATGTCCCTCGTGAAGTGTCTAGATTTTCAGTGGACAATTTAGATCATATTTTTTATTTTGTATTTTTAAGTTATAATGTTACTCTTTTTATATTTTGATAGTTATAAAATTGATATTATTTTAAATTTTACATTATTTAAGATAAAAATTGTTAAAATTTAATTAAAAATAAGAAGATTTGAGCCGTTTGGACAATGCCAATGAAATGTACAAATGGTACACGTTTACATTTATAAGGAAAAATATATGCATCAAATCTAATTTCATCACTCGACTATTTGTTAAAAGTATTTTTAGCCAAATAATCTAATTTTATCTCTTTCAATATTTAGAAATAAGAAGTGAAGAAATATCTATTGTATATCAAATTTATACTTGTTCAGTTGTTTTATAAAACTTTTTTTTTGTAAGACTTTATAAAACATTTTAAGAGACTGATGACTCAGCATAGCATAATAAAATAGGAATGTAACTTTATAATTTATAGCTTTGGGTGAAAATATGATAATAAAAAGTAACATTACTATTATCCAATAAAGTTCTAACATAGTTGGTAGAAAATAGGATTCTTTTAAGTATACTATTCTAGTTTCGGTCATTGGTTGTTTGTGGTATTGTTAGGAGAAATAAAACACATTTCAGTAATCTTTACACTTTGAAGGGATACTAGTCTTCAACCATTGGTTAGAAATATCCTTCATACTTAGAAAAAGTAACATTTACTATTAATTATTAATTAATAGTTATAAAATATAATAGATAATATATATATATCTTAATTTTTATCTAACAAAAAAAATTTATCAAAGGCCCAGTCGTAAATACCTTAGGCTTTGTATTGATCCATATGAATAGGCTAAAGGAAAATTAGCCCAATGCCTATTCATCCGATGATTAGGACTTTGTTTTTAAAAACTAGATAATAAATAAATAAATATCTTTTTCCTCTGTGCTAGGTACAAAAAGGATAATAACTCGGAAGTTTCTCAAATGTTGCATTTATCTTTCTAACATTTAAATTCTATTGAAATCGGTGGAGAAATGTAAAAGCAATAAAAAAAAGTCAAAGGAGCCTAATAAAATGTGCGGGGAAATATTAAAAAAAGGGAAAGTTTTGCATGAAGTTCAAAATAAGATGCAAGCATATGAATAGTATGATTACTTATAATTTTTTTATCAAGTTTAATATATAAAATATTAAAAATATAAAAAATTGCACTATTCATAAAGAGTGTGAAGAGTGTGCTTCATCCTAATTTGGTGCAAATGTAAAGGACCATTCTTGTTTAATTATATTGATTGAAGATCTTGAAAGAATAAAATCTCTTAAAATCTAACACTTTCGCAAGCAATTCAATTTCTTTGACATTAGGGCCCCCTTTTGGTTTGAGGCAGTGAGCGCTGGAGAATGGGAACATGTGAAGGAAATGAGAATTCTGTGTTTGGTATGAGGCAACTTTGCTTCCTACGAATAGAGCATTTCCTTAAACAAGCAAATGGAGCATTTCCTTAAACATGGGAATACCCTAACCTCTACGAGACTATGGGAATGTGCCACTGCCATGGGTTTCAATAGTATAACTGTCTTCATTTTTTGTTGATGCCCATGGTTCTCTAACCACCAACTCTGCCGATCCCCATAGTTATCCCACCACCAACTCCACTAACCATCATGGTTCTCCTACTACCTATGACTCCATTGCTGATGCCTATGGTTCTCCCATTGCACGTTGAATCAAGTGTTTTGATAATTCCAAACCAACTTAAACTTAGAAAGAAGATATCAAAGATGCACAAAAAATCTCAAGCGAAGAAATCCAAGATAAAATGAGTATAAGATTAGTTGTAGGATTTCTCATTTAATTCACATGAGTAAAATGTTTTGATCTTGCACACAAATGTTTTTAAAATGTGTTTTTATGTTAACTCATGATGTATTTGAAAATTCATAAGTTACCTTGAAAATTTAAACTTTTAAGGTTGAAATTCGAACTTACAAAGTTATTACCTTTAACAGACGAATTTCAGACTATGAAAATTAGAATTTTGAGTAAAACACAAGTTATGAAAATTGAAAAATTTGTCTGTAGATATGTCAAAGTTCATCTAAAAGTGAAGTTCAAAAAGAGTTTCAAATTAGTTCTTTGACAGACAAACTTTAGTTTTGAAAATTTGAACTTTAGAAGAACAATGTGTAATTCTGTTCAGGTATCCCTCTGACAGACGAACTTCGGTCTTTTAAAATTCAAACTTTGATATGAGTATGATAAAAGTTACTCTCTGACAGATGAACTTTGATTTTTGCAAATTCTAATTTTGAAAAGAAGAGCTTTGGTGCCATATTGAGTTGCTCACTGACAGACAAATTTTGGGCACTAAAATTCGAACTTCGAAGGCACGATAGAAATATGGAACAATTGTTCACACTTATCAAAAAAACTTTAAATTTGAAAATTCGTATATTCCAACATGGAAATAGTTGTCAAAGATGAAAATTCAAAGTTTGCTTTAGAACAGACGAACTTCAAAGTTCAACATTAAAGTTTTTAACTTACGATCTCTGCGAAATTCGTCTATTAACACTCTAAAGTTTAAACTTTGAATGTCAGACGCAATAAATGCGGTTGGTGAACGGATAGTTTTACAGAGTAATCATTGGATAACGTCTCTAACGGCTAGATCTTGTCTCTAATGTATAATCAAGACATAAATCTATAAATAGAACTTCATTTGAAGATATGGATAATGATTTTACATTGTATATACTGAAACTCTGTCAAAATCTTCTATTAAAGCCTGCTATTCTTTCCCATTTCATAAACTGTACTTCAACTGTCGTATTCATTCTAAATTAGGGAGTTTATTTGCTGTAAACAATCTTATCTTCATCTGGAAGATAAATATTCTTGTGAGGGGATTCACAAGAGATTTGGGAAGTACTAAGATATAGTACAAAGAGAGAAACTATAAGCTCTTGGAACATAGCATAGAGTTGTACTGTGCTATTGCAAGGAGCCCATCAAATTCTTGTAAAATAGTAGAAAATCTCAAGTGGTAGCTTGAGGACTGGACATAGGTCAAGAGGAAAAGACTAAACCAGGATAAATATTTGTGTCTTCTCTTCCCTTACCTTGATTTTCACTTTGTTATATTTTATACTCTACTTTTTTGTCACTTTTGTTTTCACTGCTCTCTTACACTTTTGCAAAAAAATTTTAATCTTCTCAATTCACCCACCTCTTAAGAAGCCAATAAATCTAACAAGTGGTATCAGAGTCTGATTACCCAAGCAAAGGATCTAACAATCTGGGAAAATCAATGGCTAGCTTTGAAGAAAGTATCCTACTAGAGGGAAACAACACAAATACACCACTTGACTTCAGTGGAGAGCATTATAAATACTGGAAGAAGAGAATGTAAATTTATCTCTAGTCCATTGATCTGGACATCTGGTCTGTTATCCAAAAGGGGGATTTTGTCCTAATGAAGTTGCAGGATGACGACAAATATGAAGAGAAGCCAGAAGATGAGTGGAATGAGGAAGATAAGAGAAGAGTCCTGCTGAACTTTAAGGCAAAACATTGCCTGGTCAATGCACTTAACCAGGACGAATTCTACAGAGTGTCACAATGTACCATAGCCAAGGGTATATGGGACACTCTAGAAATTGCTCACGAAGGAACTACTGGAGTAAGGGAGAACAAGTTAAACTCTTGCATCGGTGAGTATGAGAGCTTCAGAATGGTGGAAGGAGAAAGCATCAAAGAAATGCAAAGGAGATTTACTCTTATTGTGAATCAACTAAAAAGTCTTGGAAAGGAGTACAAACAGCCAGAAAAAGTCAGAAAAATCCTTAGAGCTCTTCCTATGGAATGACAACCAAAAGTAATAGCGATTGAAGAAGTCAAAGGAGTGTCAATGACTTCTGTGATAGCACTCTTTGGTAGTCTTGAGAAGTATGAAGGTAAAATGAAGGCTCTCAAGGAAGTTGGTCAAGACAAGAAGAAAAAGGGCCTCGCATTGAAAGTTGCAGAAGAAAAGGAAGAAGAATCTGATGATGAAGAAGATCTAGATGAAGAGACTCTGGTTATGTTAGTCAAAAAACTTGGAAGATTCTACAATAAGAAACGAAATAAAAGATTCTTTAAGAAAGGAGCGGCTGTAAACAATAAGAAAAAAGGAAAAAAGCCTATCACCTGCTATGAATGCAAAAAGTAAGAGCACATCAAATGGGATTGTCCTCAATTCCTGAAAGAGCAAGAAAAAGAAAAGAAAGCCACTGATAAAGGCATAAAGAAAAGGGCATATATCTCACCAATCTGGGGCAACAACTTGGATGAAGAAGATGATGATGAGGAAGAAATTGCCAACATCTACTTTATGGCACTTGCATCTGAAGAGACTCCAAGCTCATCTAACAGTGATCATGAAGATGAGGTATATAAATTTGAACATTCCTATTCTGAATTGTTTGATACATTTCATGATTTGTATGATGAGTTTATTAAAACTGCTAAAGAACTAAAACAGGCTAAGAAAAGGATTGGCAAGCTAGAATCTAATTGCCAAATCTCTGATAATGTATCTCTGCATAAAATTGAATCTGCTTGTTGTACATCATGTACTGAACTAAAGAAAAACAATGAATATCTTTTGAAAACCATGACTAAACTCACTAAGGGTAAAGATATGTTATTTACCTTATTAGGAAATCAAAGAATTGCACAAGGAAAAGCTAAACTTGGCTATGATCCATGTGCAGTTAAGGAAAAGAATAAAAAGAAAAATCAAAATCTGTATATGAGACATTTTATGTATGCTGATGAACATAAAAAGAAAAGTCACACTTCAAAACGTATTGAATCATATGTCCAACCAAAATATGTGAAACAAAAGTATTATCTACATTGCTTTCTTCCTGCATCACAATTTAGTAGTCCCTTCACCACCTATCACTTCTGTAACAAGAAGGGACATGTTTCCAGTTCATGTTTGTTGAAGAAAAATAGACTTCACAGGAAGGTAGAATGAGTTCCTAAAAGTACATCTGTATCTAAGGAAAATGCCACTGACAGAAAAGGACCCAAACAAATTTGGGTACCTAAAAAGAAAAACTAAACTTTGTTTTGTAGGTTTATCTTAGAGCAAGAAAAAGTAACAAATGGTATATGGACAGTGTTTGCTCAAATCATATGACTGGTGATAAGGATAAATTCTTTACCCTTAGAGACAAAAAAGAAGGAAATGTGACATTTAGAGGTGACCAATATGGCAAAATAGTTGGCACTGATATTATGGATAAAAATTCTGAAACATCTATAGAAGAAGTGTTGTTTATGGCAAAATAGTTGGCATTGATATTATGGGTAAGAATCCTGAAACATCTATAGAAGAGGTGTTGTTTGTAATTGGACTCAACCACAACCTGTTGAGTGAGTCAGACATGTGACAAAGGGAATTAGGTACTCTTTGACTCAAAGTTCTGCCTAGTCATCTGAAAAAGTGATCGTAAAGTAATCCTCAAATCTCAAAGGGATGGTAATTGCTATACCATTGATCTTGATGAACTTCGCTCCTTAGATTCTATATGTTTAATTAGTAAAGATAATGATAGTTGGTTATAGCATAGAAGACTAGTACATGTTAACATGAACCAGCTAACAAAACTAATTAAGAATGATTTAGTTACTGGTTTACCGAAAATCTCTTTTCAAAAGGATAAAGAATGTGATGCATGTCTCAAAGGGAAACAAATTATATCATTATTCAAATCTAAGAATGTAATCACCATAGACCACTACAATTATTGCATATGGATTTGATAGGTTCATCTAGAGTAAAATTTGTAGATGATTACTCTAGATTTACCTGGACTTTATTTCTCTCTTCTAAAAGTGAGACATTTGATGCATTTATAACCTTGGATAAGAAAGTGCAAAATGAGAAAGGTATTTCCATTGTGTTTATCAGGTATGATCATGGAGGAGAATTTGAAAACTTAAGCTTTTTGGAGTACTGTTAAGAGCATGAAATTGGTTACAACTTTTTAGCCCCAAGGACTCCTCAGTAAAATGGAGTGGTGGAAAGAAAGAACAGAATAATTGGAGAAATGACTAGAACAATACTGAACAAAAAGGAGCTTCCTCAAGTTTTCTGGGCTGATGCAGTAACCACAGCAAGTTATATCATTAATAGAGCCTACATCAGACCAATTTTGGGGAAGACACCTTATGAGCTGTACAAAGAAAGAAAGCCAAACCTCTCATATCTGCATGTATTCGGCTGTAAATGCTTCATCCACAATAATTAAAAAGAGAATCTGGGTAAGTTTGATGCCAAATCTGATAAAGGTATATTTCTTGGCTATTCTAGTAGAAGTAAAACATATATAGTTTTCAATAAAAAGACTAGAACTATAAAAGAATATGTGCATATTGTGTTTATTGAAAACGAAACTATTTCCAAGTATGTCATTAATGAAGATGATCTTATTTATATGTTTAAGAACTTAAATCTTTCTGGAGAAGATAAAATTGAACCTCCAAAAATATCTGAACCTACTAACGTAGAGGAAGATATTCAGAAGAAAAATCTTGAATTTGAAAACAATGAAGAAATGTCTCAAAAACTCTCTAGAGCTTGGAGATATCAAATGAATCATTCAGTTGATCAAGTGATTGAGGATGTTCAAGAGAATGTTAAAACCAGAAGACAACTTAGGGATCAAATAATCAACTGTGCATTCATTTTTGAAATTAAACCTAAGTGTGCTGAGGAAGCATTAACTGATGAATAGTGGATACTAGCTATGCAAGATGAATTAAATCAGTTTGAAAGAAATCAAGTTTGGGATTTAGTGCCTAGACCTAAAGATCACCCTATTATTGGCACTAAATGGGATTTTAGAAATAAACTTGATGAATCAGGAACAATCATTAGAAATAAAGCAAGATTAGTTGCCAAAGGATAAAATCAGGAAGAAGGTATTGATTATGAGGAAACTTTTGCTCCGGTTGCAAGATTAGAAGTAATAAGATTCCTCTTAGCCTATGCATGCATAAAAAACAAAATGTTATATCAAATGGATGTAAAAAGTTGTTTTTTTTGAATGGATATATCATGAAAGAAGTTTATGTTGATCAACCTTTAGGTTTTGAGGACTCAACAAAACCAAACCATGTTTATAAACTGAGGAAAGCTATTTGTGGAATAAAACAAGCTCCTAGAACATGGTATGAAAGACTAAGTAATTTTTTAACTGAAAAAGGATTTAATAGAGGAAAAGTAGATACAACCTTGTTCACTAAGAAAGAAAACAAAGACTTACTTATTATTCAAATTTATGTTGATGATATTATATTTGGTGCTACTAATGAATCTCTTTGCAAGAATTTCTCTAAGCTAATGCAGGATGAATTAGAAATGTCAATGATGGGTAAGCTTAACTTCTTCCTTGGACTACAAATTAAACAATGTGATGATGATATCTTCCTCAATCAATCAAAATATCTGAAAGAGTTGCTGAAAAAGTTTGGCATGGAAAACGCCAAGTTAATGGGAACTCTTATGGCTACTACAACAAAGCTTGATATGGATGAAGGAGGAAAAACCTTTGATATAACTCAGTATAGGAGAATAATTGAATCCCTGCTATATCTAACAACCAGCATGCCTGACATTATGTTTAGTGTCTGCATGTGTGCAAGGTTCCAATCATGTCCCAAAGAGTCCCATGCAATAGCTGTGAAAAGAATTTTCAGCTATCTAATTGGAACATCATATATGAGACTTTGATATCCAAAAGGTAATGGAGAGGAACTCATGGGATATACTGATGCTGACTTTGCTGGATCCAAGACTGACAGAAAAAGCATAAGTGAAATGTGTCAGTTTCTTGGAGGATCCTTGGTTTCATGGTTCAGTAAGAAGCAAAATAATGTGGCTCTCTCCATAGCAAAAGCTGAATATGTTGCAGTTAGCAACTATTGTGCTCAAGTCCTTTTGATGAAGCAGCAACTTAAAGATCTTGAGATTGAGATGAAGGAAATGCCAATAAAGTATGATAATCAAAGTGTTATAAACATCACAAAGAATCTTGTCATGTATTCAAAGACAAAACATATTGAAGTAAGGCATTACTTCATTAGGGATCATGTTTTGAAAGAAGACATCAAATTGGAATACATCCCTACTGAAGATTAAATTGCAGATATTCTAACTAAGCCTCTTGCAAAAGATAGACACTGTAAAATCAGAAGAGAATTGGGAATGGTAAATCCCAATGAGTTGTAAGTAAGCCCTTGTATTCATCTATTTAAAGTTTTTGACATTGAATTAATACTAACTTTAGCATCGGAGTGTGTTTGAGATGTGTTATAAGTGCTCCACATGAGTTTAGATGATAAAAAATATGTATAATGGAGCCAATCAAACCTGCACATTCAAAAGATGCTAGAGAAAGCTAAAAATTTAAACTTTCAGACCATATCTATAAGTTCATAAACTTGAAATTCGCATTTTAAATGATTATTAGGCAAATTTCCATGTTGAATTGTGTTTTTGGATGAATTAGCATGCTCAACATTCAAACTTAGATGCTCATCAGACGAATTTCAGTTGCTTACACATTGTAACAGTACTTTCATAACCCTCGAAGTTTGTCTATTGAACAATGGAAATTCGAATTTCAGAAATAAAATGTGAATATTGTTTCTGTTCAAAATGCTTACTATACGAATTTCCATATCTCAAAATTCGTATTTTAGAAACTCTTTATAAAATTTTGAAATTTGAATTTTTGAATCAAAATTCAGTTGTTGAAATTTGCTTTGTCGATTAAGTCTCTGTAAGATGAACTTTCAAAGGAAAAATTCATCTGTTACTTGTATTGTTCATATTTGTTTATTGTAAGAATTCATGAAATTCAAACTGTAATGATTCAAAGTTCATATGTTGTTTCTTATGCATTAATCTTAGCCTCTATTAGACGAACTTCAAGATGAAAATTCGTTTGTCAGTAAGCCTCTCCTTATGGGATAACTCGTAACTACTCAAAATTAGAATTTTGACCCCTCAAAATTCATCTATTGAATGGTTACAGAGATTAAAACCAAATGTATTTCTCTGAATAGACGCAACCCTATTTGCCTTTCTCTTAAGTCTGTTCGCATCCTGTCTTAAATTCCCATTAACTCCGTTCACAAATCCTCTTTTCCCACCGATTAAACTTCTTTTCCCACCTTATAAACTCATTCCTTGCATCTTTCTGCAATATTCATCTACGAGAATGATGAGAGTTAAGAATCCAGAAGTTAGGAAAGGGAAGTCAAGGCCAAAGAGAGTTGTTAAATCTTAATACGCCTCCAAGGAAGGTGAAACTCAAAAAAGGAAGGGCGAATCTAGCAAGGAAACTCCTTCCAAGAAATAAAAAACAACTCCCAAGGCAGATTCGAAGAAAACTGCTCCTAGTACCTCGAAGAAACCTGAGCCTGTTGTACCTGCTGCTCTTGTTCCTTTTGCTTCTTCTTCCTCCTCCAGCACTAAGTCTGGGGAATATTAGTTGACCACACAGCCATTGTGGAGCAATGCTTATATTCTGAGAGAATATACTACCAAGTTTGTCAGTAAAAATGTAATTAAGCCTCACTGTGTAAATATGGAAGAATTCCTTATTTCTAACAATTTTGATGCTGGGCTATGGATGATAAGATACAAAAACTTTTTAGAAATTATGGAAAGGTATGATGATGAAGTTGTTAAGACTTGGTATGCTTCCCTGAGGTACAATGGGAAGAGAGAAAAATGGGAAGTAAATTTAAGGTCTAGAACCATCTGGTTAACTGATGAGACCTTCAATGAGGTGTTGGAAATCTCCAGGTAAGATGGGTTGAAAATTGACATTACCACCTCAAAGTACATGGATGAGGATGAAGCTACAAATGAGGAAGGTGGTGCCTTCTTGAATTATAAAGAAAGTACTGTGCTAAATACTTTTTTCAGAAGGCATGAAAACAGACCTCCTCTGAGTTTGCTGAAACCCACTGATCTCAGTGCCCAAGTCAGAATCCTACACTACATTGTGTCTAGGATTATATTCAATAAAAGGGGAAGTTTCAATCTAATCACGAGGGCTAAATCACATGTGATGACTGTTATCATGTGTGGGAAGCTGCTAAACATGGGGCATATCATTCTTCAATGCATGATCAAAGCAAGAGATCAGAGGAGAGACTCCACTCTGCCCTATGCCTCAATCATCTCCAAAATTCTTCAGTATGCTAGAATTCAACACCTAAAAAAAGGAAATGGCATGCCTACTGAAGTTTTTAAGGAGGAAGAACTGCAGAGAATGCCCATTGAAAAGAAAGATGGTAGATGGATTGGGAAATGAGCTGAGAAGTCAAAAGATTTATTCTTTGAGCAAGGGGGCTCACTCCAGCAAGTAGGAACTTCTGAGGCTGCTCCACCTTCTCAGCCCACACCTCAGTCTTCTCAACCTGTTTCTCCACCATCTCAGACTCATGTGCCATCCACTCCATCCACCTGGGCCAAGATAACCAAGATCACTGAGTTGTATGACAGTCTGTTTGCACTCATGCCGAGTATCAGAGATGAGCAAAATGTTAAGTTTGCTCATCTACAGAATCAGATTTTCCAGTTGGCAAAGAACATGAAAGTGGTTGCTGATATATATGAGGACATTAGAAGTGTTTTTCCATCTACATCAGCTCTACTTCATCCAAGACCCTCTGAGCCTATCAGATCTCCCACTCTTGATCCTTCGAGCCCATTTGAGTTAGCCTCACCTGAACAAGACAATGATGAACAAGCTACTGCTAAGACTGTTGACACTTTGAATACTCCATAGGCCTCCAACAATGAGGCAAGCCCTGGTCCACTCTTGGACTATGGCATGGAGGAAGAGGCTCCTTAAGAGCCAAGCTCCCATGAGCCTATTGCTGAAGATGCTCAGGATTCAATTCTTTCTACTTAAAAATATAAGCAAATGGAGAAACTTGTAGCAACCATAACTACTGTACTAATTATTCAAGCTGCCCTGAATGAGGAGAAAAGCATTGTACCATATATGGATCTTGCAGCTATTGCACATGGTGTTATTGTGCAAGCTCAAAAATAAAGGCTTGATGATATGTTCTCTCCTCCTACTCCTTATCTTTCATCTCCTTAATATAGCGTGACCTTAGAACAAAGGGTCAAATTTGCCAATCTTTAGAAGGAAGTTCAGGAAATTCTTAAAGATGCTGAGGATGATCAACCTAAGGATGACCTGCTTGCAACATCACCTCATGTACCTCTTCCTATGATTAATCCTGAACTACCTTTTGTCCTTATGCCTCTTCAAGCTATTCCAGTATCCTAGATACCTTCTCCTGCTATACTTGTTCAAGTTCCTGATGATGTCAAAAAGGGGGAGAAGTCATCTGAGCAAACTGGGAAAACTGCTGCAGAACTATCTGGCAAGTCTTACAGCAAGAAATCCAAGCCCAAGAAGAAGTGATTAGATCTTAGGATTGTTTGGTCTTTCTTGTATTGCTGTTTATATCTTTGTGTCTTTTTTATAATGAATGACAATCTTGCCTTTGAATTCTGTGTTTGCAATGTCATATATCTGTACTAAAACTTTGGATGAATTCAATGAGATTCTCTGTTTTTCCTTCTGATATGTTAAGCGTGCTACACTTATTTTCAAATTTCAATGCATATATTGAGGGGGAGCTCTTAGAAGCTAACCCAAGTACTAATCCAATTTGTAAGTTGTTTTGTCATCATAAAAAAGGATGAGAATGTTGAATCAAGTGTTTTGATGAGTCCAAATCAACTGAAACTTGGAAGGAAGATATCAAAGTTGTATAAAAGATCTCAAGTGAAGAAATCCAAGATAAAATGAGTATAAGATTAATTGTAGGATTTTTCATTTAATTCACATGAGTAAAAGGCTTTAATCTTGCACACAAATATTTTTAAAATGTGTTTTTATGTTAACTCATGATGTAATTGAAAAATACCTACTAACAGATGAATTTTGGAGTGTTAAACTTCATAAGTTACCTTGAAAATATGAACTTTGAAGGCTGAAATTCAAACTTACAAAGTTATTACCTCTAACAGACAAATTTCAGACTATGAAAATTTGAATTTCAGGTAAAACACAAGTTATGAAAATTGAAAAATTCATCTATAGATATGTCAAAGTTAATCTAAAAGTGAAGTTAAAAAAGAGTTTCAAATTAGTTCTCTGACAAACAAACTTTAGTTTTGAAAATTCGAACTTTAGAAGAATAATGTGTAAGTCTGTTCAAGTGTCCCTCTAACAGATGAACTTTGGTCTTTTGAAATTTGAACTTTGGTATAAGTCTGATAAAAGTTACTCTCTGATAAACGAACTTTGCTTTTTGAAAATTCTAATTTTGAAAAGAAGAGCTTTTGTGCTATATTGAATTGCTCACTGACAGACAAATTTTGGGCACCAAAATTCGAACTTTGAAGGCACTGTAGAAATATGAACAATTGTTCATACTTATCAGAAGAACTTTAAACTTGAAAATTCGTATGTTCCAACATGGAAATACTTGTCAAAGATGAAAATTCGAATTTTGCTTTAGTACAGACGAACTTCGAAGTTCAACATTAAAGTCTTTAACTTACGATCTCTGTCAAATTCATTTGTTGACACTCCAAAGTTTGAACTTTGGATGTCATACGCATTAAATACGATTGGTGAATGGATAGTTTTACAGAGTAACCGTTGGATAACGTCTCTAACGGTTAGATCTTGTCTCTAACGTATAGTTAAGATATAAATTTATAAATAAAACTTTATTTGAAGATGTAGGTAACGATTTTACATTCTATATACTGAAACTCTGTCAAAATCTTCTATCAAAGCCTTATATTCTTTCCCACTTCATAAACTGTACTTCAACTGTCATATTTACTCTAAATTAGAGAGTTCATTTGCTGTAAATAATCTTATCTTCATCTGGAAGATAGATATTCTTATGAGAAGATTTCACAAGGGATTTGAGAAGTACTAATATAGAGTGCAAAGAGAGAAACTATAAGCTCTTGGAACAGAGTATAGAGTTGTACTGTGGCATTGCAAGGAACCTACCAAATTCTTGCAAGATAGTGGAAAATCTCAAGTGATAGCTTGAGAACTAAATGTAGGTCAAGAAAATAGATCGAACTAGGATAAATATTTATGTCTTCTCTTCCTTTACCTTGATTTTCACTTTGTTATATTTTATAATCTGCTTTTCTGTCACTCTTACTTTTACTGCTCTCTTATACTTTTATAAAAAAATTTTAATCTTCCCAATTCATCCCCCATCTTGGGAAGCTAGCAAACCTAACATTGCCAACTTCGTCGATGCCCATAGTTCTCCGACCACCAACCCATATCATCCAGAAATAGTGCCACCATTGACACCATCCCCTGCCACCTCCACCTTTTCATGTTTCCAATAGGAGTCCCAATTTGGTATCTCCAACCTTTGACTTCTCTTCTCGCTTGAGTACCAATCCTTCCATCAACACCATCCCCCACTGCCTCCACCTTTTCAGGTTTCCAATCGAAGTCCCAATTGATCATCCCCACCTACAACTCTGTTTTTCACTACCCATCCACACCGTATATGCTTGTGGCTCTCTCTACAACTCTTAATATTAACTCCTCTAGATGTGAATGATGGTGAATCGATCTGGTTGTTTGGTGATGTCCCTACCTCCAATTTCATTTCATTGTTTGATGAATCGATCTGGTTGTTTGATGATGTCGACTGTGAGTTAAGACTGAGAATGACTATAATGAATCAATCTAGTTTCTTGATCTAGGTCAATGCAAAATGATCTTCTTGTTTGATGATTTTTTTTATCTGATCTACTTGTTCCATGCTGCTTTTGTTTTCTAATTATAATACTTTTATTATTTTTCTTGGGGCTTTAGAGTCTTTTGGCTTCTTTTTCAAGTTGATATTCTCTCACATACCAAACGTGCTTTTAAAACCTATTCTCATTCCCATTTCTATTCTCATTTCCATTCCTTCAAAAATCATTCTGTATACTAAATGGGGCCTTAGGTGCTGTTTGATTCCATGAGTTGAAGCCTAAGGAATGGGAGTTGTCATGCCATTCCCACGCACGCAGCATTTGTTTGGAAATTTTTCATGGCGTCCCATCTCCCACAAATGCGATAATTAGCATTCCATAAAAAAATGAGAGTAATGAATGACAACGCCAACCCCTGCGAATTAGTTAAATACCATAAATGCCCCCAACCTTCCATCGTCGTGGCACATTAGCCAGTGATTTCATTCCAGGCTTAGCATTGACTCCATTCATCTCATATTATAAGGTAATGAGAGAGATTTTACACATATTAAGAAATTTGTATTACATTATTAAACTTTAAAAAAATAAAAAATTTCAATTTTATCCTATTAATTCCACTCCTTTTATTAAATATAGTACAAGTTATAATACTAATAATATAATAAATGAGAAATAAAATGGAAAATTACTACATATTACCTTATAATATGGGATAAAAGGAGCATCAACTTTGTTCACCTTCCATTTTTTAAATTTCTTTTGCTAGAATATCTGTGTTTCATTCACCTTGTTTCCTTCTCTGTAGTAGCGATGATTTCATTCAAAGTTCAACGATTTAGTTCCTTTTTTTTAAATTTTTTTGGTTGAATTTGTATTTCTTTACTTTCTTATATTGGATTTATTTTGTTGTTTATTTTGCTCCTCACTTGATTTATGCTGGCTGATCTTGATCGGAGGTGGCACGACCCACCGATGATGAAGAGCCATAAAGGAAGGGTTGAGGAAAATTTTTTTTGATGCGGATATTTTTTTTTGTTTATTTTTATTTATAATTAATTTATGATAAAAATAAATTTGATTTCAACATTTTTATTTCATACCAAACAGATTCACGCGATGAATCACTAATCATATACATTCTATTTCAATCTGTGTATCAAACGGGGCCTAAATTATATTTAGTGACTTTATAAGCTTTCAAATTATCTTATTATTATTTGGTTACAAAAAGAAGGTTTCCACTTTGAATCATTACTTACATCCCACCCTACCCTTAAACTCAACCTTATGGTTTGATTTAAATTTATCATATTAATATATAATTATTACCGCTTAATTTAAAATTTTTGACACAAAAAAGTTCAATTTTTGTAATATATGTTCTTTGTATTTATTTTTATTTGAGTTTAGAAGTGTTACAAAAAATTTTTTTAGGAAATATAACTTATGTGTGCATGCATATATACATGCACTAATGTCTGTATATTTTCATGGTAATGCCATTAAATTTAATTATCTAAGTAATTTTAAAATTCAGCTCTCTTTCTAGTTCAAACAAAATAATGTGTCTTAAAACAAATCATCTAATCGAATAAATATAATCTAAATGGATTTTTTTTTTGTAAAAATTGAACAAAAAGCCATTTAGAAACCTTTTCATTAGGCTAGGCTATTTAGGGCTGAGCTTAACCCCAATTTGAACTTCAAAGGCTTGCTCCAGAAACACTATATGAATTGATTTGGACAAATAGAGTAATTAGTTTACTCAATTTTGTATTATTCTACTAAATTTCAGCAGACATCTTGCGTAACAAATGTTGTTAATCGAGTTTTATTATTTGTAAACTATTATTTGCAAATCGCTTTCATTTCTTGGCATAAAAAATTCACTTAATACATCCTTTTATATCATATGAAACAATAATAAAAGCATACGTGTATATATAGAACTATATTTATTTGTGGTAGGCATGAAAATACTATCAATCAATATATAATCAGTTTATAGAAAGTTGTTGCATCTTATTCACAAATTGTAAAAGGCATGACTGAGTTCTCAACCTCTGTGCATACGTTGGCCAAAAAAAACCTGTGTGTATATACAAAAAGAGGATGTTTGTTTTTCTATACAAGTGGCTCCATATTCTCTCACTTCCCAACACTTCAGTGCTTTGACAAGAAAAAAAAAATCAAAGACAGTCTGTCTAGTGATTGCCTACTATTATAAATCTGTTAAGTGTCTAGGGACATAGGCTTCATCTTTAATAAATCAATGATTGTAGCAACATGTGCTTTTAGTCATATGCTTAAACAAGTTGCTTGTACTCGCCACGGCCATATAATACCTTAATTATGCAGAAAAACGAGGTTCATGTTTCTCACCTATCACTCACTCTCAGTGAAGAGGTATGATGTGGCATAGTAATTAATGTTAATCACATGCTAATCACTCAATCACCCTCTCTTTTTTGGTGTACTTGATTCCTCTTTTTGCTTCCCTTCTCTCTTTAGCATGCAAATGAGGAAATCTCAAAAAGAGATTCTTAGTTAGCTGTCTTTAAGCTTTGTCTGATTTTCTCCATAATTGGACTACAACCACACCTATCATCTTGAAGCAAAAACTTATTAATAATACTCTATCTCATAATTAATATAACACCTTTTAACATTGTCACGTGGATTAAAGACGAGTTAAAATTAGTTAACTACCTTGATTTATCTGAAAATCATAACATTTTTCTAAAACTACAATTATTTAATCTTTTTTTCTCTCTTTGAGATACATTAAATAAATGCATTTTTTGAAAATATATAATAAATATTATCTTATATACTATAAAGAATCATATATTTAGGAGCAGAGCAATATATCCAATATTTAGGATGGGAGAGAATAATACATAGGGATAAAAAAAAATGCTCCAAACTTGAAACCCCTTCAGTTCATCTAGTCATCCTTAGTTTGAAATAATGGCTGAAACGGATGACAGAATATTTAGACATCTTTTTTCCCTAATTGTTCTTACAACTTAAAGGAAAATGGGTCAGAGGGAATATTTTTTGTACACCTTTTTCCCAAAATTAAGCAAAGTGTTCCAAATAAAATGAACCTCCTTGATTTGATTAGAAAAAGAATTAATTAGTCAATATCTCTTATTAGTATTAATTTAATTTGTCTGTAATTATTGTAATAAATCTAAACAATACACTACAACCAAAAATTTTGAAGGATTTGTGATGATTTGTGAATTTTGTGTCGTGACAATTTTGCGACAGAACATTTTTCGTCATTTTTCTCTGCGATTTTTTTTATTTTGTTGTAGTGAAAATCAGTAAAATTAAATTTTATATTTAATAATTATTATGCTATATAAGTAGAGTTCATGATGTGCTTAATTTCATAATATCATCACTCTTTTCAAAATTAAGCAAAGTGAGCTTCAGCTGCATATATAGCCCATAGGGCACACTTTCTCTTTGTTTCCAAATTAATCATACTTTAATTTAAAGCCATGCCACCTAATGATATCCCAAAAGAGAACTTGAAATCATGATTAGTTTAGTTAAACATAATGATCTCTCTCAATTAACTATCACAAGATGTCTCCCATCAGGCCACCAAGCTAGCACTTAGCACAACTTCGAAGTGTTGTAAACAACAAACACAATGATTCACTATTGAGACCCACTTGTGATCAGAAACATTAGTTGTGCATTAGCTTAATTAATATTCCATTCCCAAAGCTTCCCCCTCTTAATCTGCTTGATTCATCCCACACAATGAAACCCTCTAGACAGCAACGAGTCTGCAAGGCCTTGTGTTGCAGCTGCAACTGCAGACTTAGTGTTTCTTCTTCCTCGGAAGAAGCAGAAAGCAGCTCAGTTTCTGATAGGTTTCCTTCTGTTTCAAGCTTGGCTCATGCCATGGTGCAAGAGAGGCTTGATCAGATGATAAGAGAGAGGCACGTGGAGAGATCAACGAGGAATCATAACCTTCAACTTCACCACCACCATCATCATCAACATCTTCATCATAGTCATCAGTATCAGCAGAGAAGAGAAGAAGGAACAAAATTCGTGGTGATGGTGGCCATGGAGAAGAGTTCTTACGATCCGAGAGAGGATTTCAGAGAGTCCATGGTGGAGATGATAATGGTGAATCGACTTCAAGATGCGAAAGATCTTCGAAGTCTGTTAAATTATTATGTTTCGATGAACTCACAAGAGTACCATAGCCTTATCCTTGAGGTCTTTCATGAGGTTTGTACTAATCTGTTCTTATCATGTAAATGCCATTGGTAACCAATTCATGGGAAATTTTCCTTAATATTTGCAAGATTTTGTTTTTTCAAGGCTAGTTGAACATAGTTTGAGTATATATTTACTAATTTGTGCTTGATATTATTAACTAAATCGATTCGCGAGCATCTTTTTCCACAAGTCAAGTTACATTTTCAGTGAATCTCACTTTTAACATGTGCACATTGATACTCTATGTATATAAATAAATATAGTGGACTAAATTAATAATTAGACTACATATTGATGTATGTTTGGATAAGTATGGACCAATATAAAATATAAATTCTATATATTATTCACAAGTTATGAATAGTATTATTTGTGTTAGGTTTTTCCTAACCATTTTTAATTTATTCATTCAATTTATTTTCATATATTTAATTAGATTCCATGCAATTTTGTTTGTATTAAGCCTTCAATATTTATTCACATATTTAAATGGGATATAAATTTTAGAAAAGAGTGCAATTTTGGAAAAACATTTTAATTATTATCTCTCCTGTGCATCCCTTAAATTACATCTCAAAAGAAGCTATGGCTTTTAAAAAACACCAAACAAAGTATAAGAAAAATTAAGCAAATATAAATTTGTTTCACACTATTTTTTAAATTGATCTGAAAAGCATACTCTCTGATCATCTTACATTGACATGATGCATTTAAAATTTTAATCTCACAAAATGATCATTAGAGATATCCAACCCAAATTGTACTTAAGAAATGAAAGTATTTTTTTTTTTTGCCTTTCAATCAGTATTTCCAAAACTAGGGAATTCAAAATATGCATGAAACATTACTCAAGAACAAGATTTGATTTCAATAGACTTATGACAAAAATTATTACATCTGAATTGAACGGAAACGATCCCCTGAGAATGAACAGCAATAGATATATAGATCAGAAAGGGCATGGAGCAATTAATGTCCAGAAGGAGAAACCAAATACAACAAATAATTAATGATCAAATTCATCTTCACTTGTTCATCCCTGTTGCATCCTTAACTGCATCAGCAGCTCCTTGTGCCTTAGCCTGCATCTGCTGGCCAGCCTACATAACCAAATGCACAAATTGCTTTAACTAGACTCTGAATTTCACTGGTGGTTAATTATTAGTCAATCTAAAAAATGAGTTATATTATTCATGACTTATAAATAACATAGTTATTATGGATTTAATTATTTTGATTGATAATATATATATTGATATTGATTTTCCATTTTTTTCCTTTTTGGAATATATAAATCTAGCTTATGAACATGATTAACTCAAATTGTAAGAATCAATAATACCCATTGCAAATCACAACCCTATTCACTTTCTGGAAATAAAGGAATTAATTGTTTCATGAGAATGTTTTGACGTTGCACAATTTATATAAGAACATTTTTGAAATGAGGAAAATTTGATATAAAACAGAAGAGAAAAAAAAGTTGATTTAACATTTTTCATAATTTAGATTTTGGTAAAAAAAAAAATAAACACACAGGCATGATCAGTTAAATCTAGAAATTAACCTCTTGCATGGATTCTTTGGCAGACTGAGCAGCATTGCTAGCCTGATCCATCATGTTGCTAGCTTTCTCCTGCAATATATAAACACAAGCATGCATGTACATCAATTAAAAGAGCTTTTTCGAAATCCATGAAGAGAGAGAGAGATTATGGAATAGAGCAGAGACCTGAGCTTGGCCCTTGGCTTTTCCAGCATTGTAGCTCAAGTTGTTCTGGGATTGGGAATCCATCTTTCTTCTTGAAGCTGTAATATAAAACTCTGAATATAGGGAATATCAGGACTGGTTTATGAGATCGTCTTGCAGATTAATTTCCCACTGCACTCACATACATACATACATACATATATATATATATATATATATATGGAGTCTGTAGATCTTGAAAGCGTTGGGTAGAGCAACACGTATTTTTTCTCTTTTTTGTATATTTGAATTGAATTTGAATTGGAACAATTCAATGTGACTCTCTTTTACAAGGTTAGGTTGACAAATGTCATCGTGTTATAAGAATGAGGCTTTTTCACACTTTGCTTGACGAGCTAAATATGTGGAGGAGATTCATTTATAGTTAGTTTCCTACTTCCTTGCTATGAGCAATGACCAATTATATGATCCTATTACTCCCTCCAATTTTTTTTTAAGTCTTTTAAAATTTTAGCGTAAAAGATTAAAAATATATTAATATATAATTTTTAAAAATTTTCTAATATACTGTTATTCATTTTATCTATTTTCTCTACAATTAATATGCTCACAATTAATATGTACTTTTGAAAATAAATATATAATTGAAAAAATTGACAATTATCTTAAACTTTTAAAACGACATATAAGTAGAAACAAAAATTTCCTTAAAAACATGTAAAAAGAAATGAAGGTAGTACACAATTAGTAATAATTAAAAATTGCCAATCAATTGTTTTTTGGTAAATTTTATTTCACGTGAAAGTCTTTTTAAATATGAATGGAGATCGACTTCTCACTACCATTCATGATAAACTTTTGACATTATTCTAAGATTAATTAAATCCATGCTGCATATCTTTCTTAATTTATTTTTTAAATAATTTTTATAAAAAGGTATTATAAAAATTATATTTGATAAAATCAATATATTATAATAAATTGGAATAGTATTAAAATTAACTTAGGATAGATTGATATCATTCATTTTACTTTCTTAAATTTTCTGAGTCAGGTATATATGTGTATAATTTTTGGGAAAATGACAATTGAGAACCAAAAGTTTGAATTAAACACCGTAAAGAAACTTATAATTTTTTTTTATTACTGAATATCAGGAATTTACTATTGTTTTGTTCTGTATTTATTACTGAAAAAACCGCAAAATTATTTACTGTGTTTAATTCAAACTTTTGGTCATCAACCGTCATTTCTCCACAATGTTTTTTCTACGTTAAAAAGGTTTGAACCCATAACCACTATCAACATTCCATCTCACCCCTATTACTTAAGCTAGCCTCAGCCTGTGTAAGTTTTCACAGCCCAGCAATGTGATAAAGATGCCTTTTGGTTATTGATAAAATTTTTATCAATGTTACTTTATTTAGCATATCTTAAAAAAAAATTCTCTCTATTGTTCAAAATTGGCTATTATTTAAATTTGGCTTTGAACTACAATTAAGTGGCAATTTTTATAATTGTCATTACAATCCCAGTAATTCTTCTATCCTTCCTCGTTTGTTCTGTTTTGTACTAACTTTTTATCAGCAAAATTTATTATTTATTTATATATTTATTTCTTGAGTGATAACTATAATGGATTTTATTAATTTGCTTAAAATCTAAGATAAGATGTACTATAGATATATATATATATATACGCATATGAACTTATGAATATTGTGGCTTTCTGTATTTTTCATATTTTATATTAAATATTAATATATCAATAATAATCTTTTAAAATATTAAATTTAAACAATTCAAATTTAATCTTAACGGTTTAACTTGAGAATATGAGAGAAAGAAGAGAATTGGTGTTATCAAAAAAAAAAACAAAGAAAGAAGAGAATCGGAAGAAGGGAGAGACGAAGTTTCTAAAATTTCAGGTACTTTCTATCTTATTTTGAGCTTATTCACACTGTACCTATGCATAAAAGCGCCTTTCACCTAATTTATTTTTAAAGAGGAAGAAGACACTTTACAAATCATCAAGGTACTTAATAATTGAAAAGTAAGAGTCGTATAATCTATTTTATATTTAAATTTTTCTTGCATAATTCAGTTTATTTGTTTAGGTTAGAGTTAGCGTGAATTTTGTTGTGATTAGTTTAAAAATGGGTAGGTGGCACAAATTGAATTGACGATTTCTATGCATGATTTGGTTTTTATCCAGGTTATTGAAATAAATATAATTCCAATTATAAGCTAAAAGTGGAAGCAATCTCTCTGCCACATTTTTTTGTACTTCCCTTTTATGCTGAAACAAATAAGAATTTTATAAAAATTTAAAGAAAAAGAAAAAAGCATGAGGCCCACTTGTTTCAGCCATAATATAAAGGGATTGTAAAGGGGTATTAGACAAAGATGAGTAAAGGATCCGTACCCGCTAAAAATATCTCATTAAGTATGAGATTAATTGTATGATGGGAAAGGAAAATCAAAATCCGAGTATAGATTTATATATATATATATATACTTAGCATGTGTTACCAAATTCAATGCCATCAACTACTATAGCTAGTGTGACTACCAATAAGATATCATGAATCCACATTTTACCCATTGTTTGGATGATCAGAGAAAAATGGAGGAGAGAGAAAATTACTAAGAAAATGTTTTCTTTTCTTATATTTAGATAAATAGGATAAAACTAAGGAAAGAAAATTTTGGAGTAAAAACACATTTGGGCCACATGCTTTTTTAATTTCTCTAAACTATGTGGCCCAAATGCTTTTTTTTTATCTCTAAACTATTTTCTCTCCAAAATTTCTTTATTTTTGTGAGAAAATTAAAAAAAAAAACATATGAGCCCTATACATCTTCTTTCTCCTCTACTTTTCTTTTTTTCCTATTTTTTCTTATTATCCAAACATGGGAAAATTTTTCTTTTCTTTTATTTTCTATAATTTTTTCTTCCCCTACTTTTCTCCCCATCCAAACATAGTTTTAACGAGAAAGTGCTGAACACACACACTTGATGCATTTGTCTTATTGTGGAAAAACTTGAAGTACTCATGCTTAATTATTGTTATTATGATTTATGAACTGTGGTAATTGAGCTTTTAATTGTCATCTCACCGTGAATTTCAATATTCCTGATAACTTTAAAGTGATAGCCATGATGTAGCAATCAAGGGAAAGAAGGCTGGTTAAGTGTTGTTGAATGTGAAACAGTAGTTTTACAACTTTAGCTTTTATAAACCAAGTACAGATTTCCAATGGGAAAATCATTGAAATATGTTCTGAATGTTATATATATAGTTCGAAAAAGACTCATTTGGTTCATTTCTTAAGTATTCATAAAGTGAAAATCTAGCTTCTATTTCCACACTTTGAACTATTTGGTTGGACATGAGAGTGGGAATCTGGACTCCCATGAAAATGAAGATAACCAGAGATTTGAGAGTTAACTTTTCTACCTTAGACCCTGATTTTGCTTATTTCTACCACTGAAAATGAAGACCAAATGACAAAAACAACTTTAATTATGAAATATTATTCTTAAAATATTCTTCACAAATATTTACTTCATTTTCTTTTAAAAATTCTTCATTGATTCCAATAAGTTATTTAGTATATTTTTTCCTATATGATTTTTGTTTCTAAAAATATTTAATTTAAAAAATTTAAAATAAAAAATAATAATAATTGAAATTTATGTAAGTTTTACTTCTACTTTTTATATCGCAATTTATGCTTAGGTATTTTTATTTAATCAAAATAAAAATATGTAAAAACTTAAAATATAAGGTTATTATTTGAACAAAAAAAAAATCACCCATTTGTAACTAAAAAAAAGAAAAATAACAAGTCATGTTATGAATACAATATTTGAGCAATTGATGTTGGACTAAATTTTTACTTAAGTGCAATTTTGATTTTTTGCACATTATTCACATCTCATTCTATCATTTTCTTATGTCAAACAAAAAAAATTTAAGTTATTATCTATGTCTTTCTCATGGTGAATCAAACAAAATTTTGACTTACAAGATTTCATTAAATTCCAGTCCCAATAATTCAGGGAATTAAACCGGCCCTCAATCTTGTCCTATCTTAAATCTCAGTCGTTCATTCTGTGTATTTCAAAGTGACAGGCTCATAGTACTTATATGAAGCTGCATGGACAATATATAAAATTCAAACCCAATTTAGGCATTAAATGGACTTTGTTTTGAAAGTTAGAGTGGCATGCAGTCAAGAGTTGAGACTCTTACGAAACCATTATTTTTCTTTTGTTTATTAATTATATATAGCTTGGGCTTCTAGCATATTGGACTTTCTTCAAATTAGTAATTAAATTAAACTTTAATGGTGAATAATTCTCGTGGAATCATAAATTAAATTTGCTTGCACACAATTGTGTAAAGCAGATGCATCCAACTAAATTCAAAAACTTGTACTCATTAATGAAACTGGTTTCACAGAACTCGTAACCAAAAAAAATAAAATAAAATAAAAGGATTATTTTACTATTCAGACTCAAATTATATATGAATTGAGTCTAGCATAGGAATGCAATGTGAACGAAACAAGAATAATGGTGGACGTGGGATCTATTTGTCATGTTTCTTGTTCATCCCTGTTGCATCTTTCACAGCTTCAACAGCTTCGTGTGCCTTCGCCATCATTTGCTGCCCAGCCTATATATATTCGAACCATCAAGTTAAACAAAGTCCATTCCGATTACATATTCTATGAAAAACGATACTTCTTAAAAACATAATATTCTAAAAATTATATATTCACAAAGAGGTTGTGTGTGTGTGTGTGTTCATGTTCTGAGTTCTACATATACTGATGAGTTGTGAAGGTGGCACCTCTTGCATGGATTCTTTAACAGACTGAGCAGAATCGCTAGCCCTCTCCATCATGTTGCTGGTCTTCTCCTGTAATGTCCATCAAAGAGAAAATGAGTTTGGATTATGAGATACATATAATATATCGTAATTTCAAAAGAAAAAGCTGAGAGAGATTATTGAGACAAATTAATTATGCAATTAATAATAATAAGAAGAAGAAGAATAGATACCTCAACTTGGCCCTTGGCCTGTCCAGCTTTGTAGCTTGCCTGCTGCTGGGAGTGGGAGTCCATGTTCTCTTCTTTGTACAATTTGCTAAAGAGATCAACAAATGCTTATAATAATCACTTGGAGTTGCAGATGGATGAATGAGTGATTTCCCACTTTGTTGATATGCCTATATATATAGTTTCAGAAAGGCACTGAATTAATTATTTGAATGCATTTCACGTGTTTTTCTCTTGAAAATTTCAATGTGGTTCCTTTTAGCCACAAATGTCCTCTTGTTATTGTACATTGAATCTGCTTCCCTGATTTCCAGGTCAACCAAGTGACCTGATCAATTTGCTATTTTAGGATAAAATGACGCCTCTCATCATCACAAATTATCATATCAAAGATAGCACATCAATATTCAACATATTAATATAAAATATAAATAATTTAGCAGGTTACACTATTCATAAGTTATGAATATTGTACAAATATATGGGACCCAGTTTAATTTAACATGTTATATTATGGTTCCTATACACCCACACACCTACAATAATTTAAAATACATTATACTAAATATCTTAAACTACACGCTAGTCTAGATTATAAATATGATTTTTTTCTTTTTTTAAAGCAAGTCTCAAAAGCTTCACACACATATAGAGGATTTTCGTTCCTTAAATTGTATGGTTCTTTTATCCTCATACAACGAAGATTCAACAGCTATGGCGAGAGAAAAAAATAATGAACATGATGAAAGCTCCAACTCACAAAAATTGAGGATGAGACCCCTAAATCTCCCTGCCCTGTTCGGAGAAAGCTTATCAAGATTCTCAATAGAAAATATGAAAAATTAAAAATTAAAAAAAAAAGGCATAAACAAACTTAATTCAGTAATATCCGATCGAAGAACATGACTTCGCATTCTCTCATTCATTAAATCAGATAATTCATGATTGCATGGTATGTCTCCATGAAGGCATAAACAGACTTCAAGAAAATCTCATACTTACAAGCAATGACATTCTTATCTAAAAGGTTTTATCATATACCCTCCAGTTATAGGAGACAAGAATCAAAGAAATCAAAAAATGAAATTGCTGATAAACTCCCAATCATCTGTTGGAACTCCATGCATCAAAGGTGGATGACTAGGATTTGAACCAAAGTGAAGCATCTGAGCTTGAAGAGAGCAAGATTCTAACAGGTCATCACTGTTATCATCAACAAGTGGCTTCGCAGGAGCAGAGACAACAACATTGGCTTCTGTCGTGTTCTGCAAGAAACTCTGGTGGCTCTGGTCTGAAACATCATGAGGAGTAACTACAGGTATGATCTCCAAACACTGATCAGTACTCAACGGCTTCGTTTCCAACAGGTGAATCACTTTATCACACTCTTGAATCTTAGAATCCAAGGAACAAACAAGCATCCTCAGCTGCTCCTCTCCCAGATTGTCAAAGCTGTCATCCCAGGTTGGACACGACATCTTGAGTCTCTGTTCTCGGACTCTGGAAGTCTCAGCTTCAACCTGGTTCTTCCTATCATTGAAGAACTCGAGGAGATCATAGTTCTTCCTGGGTTTGTCAGGGCATCTCTTCTTGTCGTTATACTCCTGAATATTGCGAATCACGTGTGTGGGATCTTGAGGGAAAGTTGCCGGTTTGGGCGTTTCAGACTCTGGAGGGTAGATTATCACACAGGCATTGACTCCACAGAGTGTGGAAAGTTCAGAAGCTTTCTTCAGTATCCCCTTCTTCCTCCTCTCAAACATGGCCTTACGAGCATTCTTATTTTCAACGGTTTTCAGGGTTAATCTTCTCCGACCCATTCTGATTCTTTCTGTGTCAAAACAGGAGGGGAAATATATGGAAGATTCAAAACTGAGGACAATGAAACGACCTACTGAAAAAGTGTTCAGATGGTAATCTACCTTTATGCCCTGTTTCTGTCTCGATTTCTTTCTTCGCTCTTTGATATGATCTTTCTCGTCGTTCTCTCTATCTCGACCTGGTGTTCTTCACCGAGCCAAGAGACAGAAATCTGGCCTAAAATCTCGCGTGTTCTTGTGTACATGTCACCATCAATAACGCATTCAACGGCTAGTTTACAAACTCGTCCTTGCATTTACCGGTTACTTAACACGCAAGTAATAAAATAGAAATTTTGGCTGGATAGGATAAAATAAAAGGCAAGTAATAAATAGCCACCAAGATACCAAAAAATCGTGACTTTTTTTTTGGGAGAGTTGTTTTTTTTGGGGGGGGGGGGGGGGGGAATTAATGTTTTGGCAAAGTTAAAAATAAAATGAAAATAAGCCAACTAAAGTTAGTTTAGATAAAAAAAATATTCCTAATGTGACAAAAAATAATAATAAAATGAAAATATAAGAAATAACACTAAATGACTAACAAAGACTTTTAAATGATTAAAAAATAGTAAAACCTGAATGATAAGATAGAATAAAACATGAAAGTTAAATGATAATTAAGATTTTCATATGACATTAACCATATACACGTCTCCAAGTGTTATTCCCACTCACACTGTTATAAATTTTGTAATTCACACAAGACAGTTGATTCACTTTGGCTTTCATTGATTAAATAATTAAAAAATACAATATATCCAATGTCAAGTGTCAAATGACATTTTAAAATAAAAAATACCATCGAAAATTTAACCAACCTTTAAGAGAAGTCAGTTAAGATAATTTACATATTTTTAACCCTAATAATTTATAAAAAAAATATAAAAACTTTAGTAAGCCACTATTCATTCAACCATGAATAACGCATGTTCAACTTACAGAAGTTTAATTGATAAATGTATTTGCAACAGCCGAAACTCCATTAATTTAACAAATTCTGTAACACTTGCGCGCACAACAGAAGAGAAGCGAGTCGTATAAGCTCAAAAACAATGAACAATTCTCCACACATCAAAGCTCCAAAACTACGATGCCTCACTATCCAAGTCACTAACTATACATTGTACACAACATGGGTCCAATTTCAAACAAATATACAACTGGGAAAGAAAAGAATGCTTTACAACGACTTCTGGAGGTCAAATTGAATACCAATCCATCTCTGCTTGTCGAACTGCTTCAGTCTCTCTCCATGCTTGAAGGTCTCTGCTTTTCATCACTTCTCAGTTTTCAACAAGTTGTCGAGATTCTCGAGGTTGAATTACCTTTCCATGCTGCTTCTCATACTGTTCTCTCAGATCATCTAAACGCTTGGATATCTGGAAAGCATCAAAACTTGGACATATCAACATTGAAAATCGACCATTGAATTGTGTGTGGACGTCAAGTTTGTGGTGATGGATCATGTCTCACATTCTACTGACTTCACACACTTTTTGAGTTGTCCATAATGAAGTGGGTAGCTACAAAAGCTATTGACATGCTATATTTTTGCACTTTATTTTCTAGATGCTAAATTCATTTTTAATCCCAATATATTGGAACAAGACCATCTTCGGGGGTTGGAAAAACAACGTGAAAATCATTGTTTGATCTATCACATCCTCCTACTACAAAGCAAACAGTAATAAAGAATGTTACATACAATTTTAAAAGTATCATGTACAAATAAAAACCTTGTGGAATTTCAGAAGTGCAAAAATTAATCATATAATGCACATTGTGTTCGTGGTCCAAGCAAAGGGGGAAAATTTTAATTTTGAATGCCAACGAACGAGTGAACAAATGATAAAATAGAGAAAGGAAGAGAACCTTGAAGGAATAGGCCAATGGCAATAGTGTGTCTGGATCCATTGCATCCTCAGGGAAGTTTCGCAAGGCATGTATCAGTTTCTCAAAAGGCAATTTTATCTGACAAATGAACCAAAGTATGAGCAGAAAACATGCTGACTGTAGTTTGAGCAAACGTCACATGGTCAAATGATACTCACCAAGTCATCATGGCGATACTTTAGTAGGGCCAAGCCAACTTTAAAAACAATTACAACACCCTGGAAAGGCAATAATGTCATTGTCGTTATCGTCATCATATAAATATATATCATAATTTTAACAAACCAATGGTTCTTTTATGAGTAATCACAGCTAACCTCATTTAGAAAGACATCCCAGATTCGAAGAGCCAAATGGAATGGAAAGGAGTATGAAAATACAGTTATGAACCACTGGCTTGCATACATGCTAGGATTTATCATTTCATTGGAAAAATGTTCTCCCAACTTGGGCAGGTGCTCCTTCACCAAGTGCTCAAATTGAAAGAGATATTGTTGTACCAGAGGCAATCCTGCCTGCATTAAAAGGAAAATAACCATACTGAAAAGAAAGTTCATTTCATTTAAGAGTACATGATAATAGCAAACAGTATGCAATATATCTCTCAATTTCCTAATAGACTATCTACACCTGTAAGAAGGTGGGTGTCCAATCAATATCTGGAAGATGGTAAAATAAAAGCCAATAAATATTAAAACAGGTTTTATCTGACAACTAGGTGTCGTTGAGTAGTAGATACTTGTTGCTAGCTGTTACCACAGTATACTTGAAGATGATGCATACCATATCAAAGTCAAAAGAAACCAACAATAACTTCAAATGAAAGACTGATATTAGAAACTATAGTAGGACAAGGTAAAGGATAGATGAGAAGAGTAGAAAATTAAAAAAAGAGAGGAATTTCACTGAACAAGTCTCAATATTCAATCAATAGAAAACGAGAGATGATTACAATGAGAGGTTTTATGGCTTATATATAGAGCCATAAATCCTAATCTAACTAAGATCTTAAAAGGATAAAATAAATTAAATTTAAATCTAAACAAAGGATAAATATTAAACTAAACTATATCCTAAACTATAAGATAAAGATAAACTTAAACAAAATAATTTAGTCCCAAAAGATAAAATAAATTCAAAATAAATTAAATTTGAATAACCTGATAATTGTTTAAAATCTTAATTATCTAATTATCCCTTCTGCATTATTCTCTCTCACTTGAAAGAATTCCTCTATGGAGAGTTAATACTCCACGTAACATTTAGATTTGGGAAACCTTTCCAGCAAGTAAAATAACAAAAGATGAGATCTAAGCGAATGACCATTTCTTCAACCACACATGTATTATTTAACTTAGGAAATCCTTCTCACCAAATAAGATAATAATGAATGGGATCTAAACAAAGAGACTTCATATCAAAACTCCAAGTGGCAACTAAATTTGGAAAAACTTTCCAATAGACAAAGTAACAATGGAGAGGACTCTTAGACTGGAGAAAACTTTGATCTTCTGTAATTGCAATAATCCCTATAGCTGTTGTAACAAAAAAGCAAGGTAGACCAGTAGCATGATGAACATCATCAATAACCTTGGGAAGCACAACTTTCAGTAGTGGATCTTGTTTCTGTGCTTGTCTCTTTTGCATGCTTTTATCCTCTTCAACAACCATAACATCAAGGTCCTCTTTGGATTCTAAAGAATTGTCTACGGATGGTGTTACTTCAATATGCTTTGTAGCTTTAATCTCCAGATATGCTTACTCTTCTTCTATCTGACACTTACGTTCTTTTTCCAAAGCATCAAAAGTTATCTCTATACCCTTGTTTAGCAACTTGGAATAATATAGGATGTTTTTGAACAACCTTTTTAATTCATCAAGCTTATGGTTCATTTCATCTAAGCAACAATCCATGTGATCAAGGTGATGATCCATGCGATTAAAGTGATGATCCATGCGGTCAAATAAACGCTCAAGGCGCTCGACAGAAACCATACTAATGATATTAATTCAAATATACCTCCAAGGGAGAAATCATGCCTTTATTTAATGGACTAGAATGGAAGAAATCACATGAAAACTCCTCAGGAACAGTGAAAAAGGTGATCTGGACTGAACTGGGCTCGGTGGTAAGTGGGGCGTGTGGGGTGCATGAGGCCCACATGTAGAAACTTCTGCCAGCACGTGACAAAGCGTCCAGCATTCTCCAACAACGAGCTTCGGTGGGTTGGCCAGATTCAAGGAGGCCAGCACAATGGTGGTGGAGTTTTAGTGAGTAGATGTCAGGAAATATGGTTTTTGGTACAGACAGCGAGATGGTTAGGGTTTCAGAGAGTTTTCAGGTTTGTGAGTTTTCAGGTTGGTTTCTGGAAAAGGGAGTGTGGAAAAGAGCATATGAATCTGATCTGATACCAAATTGACGTAAAACAAGGAACAGGAAAGATAAAAAGTACATGAGAAGAGTAGAAAATCAAAAAGAAGAAGAAATTCATTGAATAAATCTCAATAATATTCAATCAATAGAACAAGAGAGATGATTACAATAAGAGGTTCTAGGGCTTATTTATAGAGCCATAAATCATAATCTAATTATGATCCTAAAGAAAATAATTTAAATCTAAGTAAAAAATAAATATTAAACTAAACTATATCATAAAATATACGATAAAGATAAATTTAAACAAAATAATTAAATCCTAAAAGATAAAATAAATTAAATCTCAATAACCTAATAATTGTTTAAAATCTTAATTGTCTAATTATCCCTTCTGCCTTAGAATCTTTCAGGTAAAAAAACAAAGGTAATGAGTGTAACATAAACTTTATTACAAACTTTTTTCTACTTGTTGACAATCTGCATTGAAAAAGATAAGACAATGTGCCTTAGTTGCAACTGCCAAGCATTAGCTACAACGTAATATTTTCCAACACTAAAAAGATCATAACAATAAATTCCTTTGCTAGCTAAGTTCAAGCTATCCAAATTAAACAGCTTGCTTTGGATGATTTTCTGGCTATATCAGCAAACTAATGCAGTTTACTTTTTAAGAGAAGAAAATAACTGATCTTGAATACTCCTAAATGGAGAGCAAAAACAAAACTGTTTTTCCTCTCTCTCTCTCTCACACACACACACACTCACACACACATTATAGATATGATATGACTGTGTTCGAAAAAAGAGTAGATACAAGGCCAAATTGTGTATTGTTTAGTCTCACATTGTTTGAATTACATGCTGTATAGTATTTCCCAACATAAATGTAAGACTTATGCTTTCTGAAGTATTTTCACTTCACATAATAAGGAGACAGGCTTACATTGCACTATCTTTATAGTAGAAAAATGAGTGTGAGTCCTATGTGCTGTAGAGAGTCTAAGGAATAAACCACACTGTTCAAGGCTCATGAATAGTATGGCTTATTAGAATTTTTATATCATATATAGATATATAGATGGCTACACAACACATAAGATTGGGACAAAAGAACATTATTTTTTTAAAAATAATAATACACAATTCTGCACAATGACAAACAAAATATATTGACATTATTAGTGATTGATGCATATGAATTCATAAGACATAGTTACCAGATACAAGCCCTCCATTGGGGCATGAACAGCTCCTTTCAGCAATGCCACCAGCAACCAAAATGCATCCTCCTCACTCATATACAAAAGCAACAGACCAGCTAAGAACCCCATTCCCTGGATTTTTTAAATGGTCAATCAAACATATTGATTTGCTATTAGCAGAAAAAAAGTGATGAGATCATGAGTCAAACCTGAACATATCCAACATCTCTGTCAAAGACTGAGTAAGCCTTTAAAACATTATAGAGTGACCGCTGCCCAGGTCCATGCCTTTGTTGGAAGAACACATGTGAAGGAAAGGTACGAGAAATATCTCGAATTATATCTAGTTCAGAGGCTGATGTCTCATATATCACTAGTTGCTGCAAAGATAAATGCAAACTCAAGTATATGCACAATTGTACAAGAAAAGGATAAATGTTTTGTTTACATTGATCACTAACAATCATTAATCAATTATACTTGCAGAACTAAATAATCATTTACAAGTTAATTTTTTCTCTTCCTATAATAATCATTTACAAAAAACTGCCAAAGCTGGCCCATTCATTACTCATCAGGCTCCAGAGCAAGGTTTACAATTTTTATTTGTAATGTTAATGTTAATGTTAATCTTCCACTAGACTTTCAAGATAACATAAAAGTAGGATTTATTAGAACGGACCTATGTTACCCTAAAAGCCCAATAAGTGCCGCTTTTATCTTCTAGTTTATCTGCTACTATTTTTCAGATTTGATTATATTAGTATTGTTTTATCTCGTCCTGATTTTTCACCTATGACGTGGGATTTGATATGATTTGGTGTTAATCCCTCATCAGTATATGTATTTCTTACTTCTCAGTGAATGAAACAACGAAATCTGCCCTAAATTCCTACGTGGTATCAGAGCCAGGATTCAGCAATGATCCCTAGGCAGGTCCCCTCTCAAATAGACGCCTATACCGCCGATGGTGGAAGCAAAGATTCACTTCCAGTTGGTGAGATGCCGCAACAATCTACTGGTTCACACCAGATGAGCCATTCTTCTGGTTCTTCCCCTCTTTCAGTTAGCCATGGAGGAATCAGCAATGGCAGCAATGGAACATTAAGTGTGGTGCATCCTTTTACACTTGGCAGCACTGAAATCTCTACTCATGTGATGGTTATGCATCGATTAACAGGAAGTAATTACTTGCAGTGGTCACAGAATGTGTTGATGTTCATTCGTGACAAGGGCAAGGAAAAAAATCTCTCTTATGAAGCTGTTGTTCCAGAACCTAGTCAACCTGGATATGAGTAGTGGTTTAGCAAAAATGACATGGTGATGATGTGCTTAATACACTCCATGACTCCAAAAATTGGCAAGAATTATTTGGTAGCAGCAACAGCAAGGCAGATTTGGGAATCAACAAAAAGAACTTATTCTGTCCGAGAGAATTATGCAGCTTTGGTCCAAGTTGAACAACTTCTTGAGGGTCTCAAACAAGGGGAGAAATCAGTCACCAACTAACCTAATTCCCTTTCTAAATTATGGCAGCAGGTGGATCTTTATGAGGTAATTGAATGGAACTGCCATGAAGATGAGATGATCAACAAAAAGTTTGTTGACAAGAAACATGCTTTCAAATTTTCAATAGGTTTAAACAGCACCTATGAAGACATACGTGGAAGGATCATGGGTATACGTCCTATCCTATCCCTTGAAGATACAGTCAACATGAGCAAATGTGAAGAAAGTAGAAAGGAGTTTTACAGATGGTTCCTATGGTGCCCAACACAGAAATCTCAGCTATGGCTTTGAGAGGAAATGTATCAGCGGTTCAGAAGGGAAAAAGGCCAAGCAAGTGGTGTGAACACTGCAACAGGAACGGTCACATCAAGGAGACATGCTGGAAGTTGCACGGCAAACCCCCTAATATAAGGCAACAGCCAAGAGGTATGATGGTGAACTCAGCGGCTGACATGGGGATCTTAAGCAAAGAAGACATATTGGCATTAAAGAAACTCATTGTGAAACCTGAGAACTCAATTACACATGGTGAGAAATCTGTCCCATTTGTAACCTTAGCACAAGCAAGTTCGTCACTGATTGCAGCACCAAGGATCAGTTTAAAATCCAAAAATATTTGGATTGTAGACTCTGGAGCAGCGGGTCACATTTCTGGTTTTCCTGATTTGCTTATTGAATTTCACACATTTTGTGAACACACTCAAGTGAAAGTAGCTAATGGTACTTATGCAAGAGTTTGTGGAATTGGGACCATAAGAATTACTGCTGAAATTACTCTTACTAATGTTTTATGCGTTCGTAAAATAAAATGCAATCTCTTATTTGTTAAGAGGGTAGTGGTTTAATTTGAATGCAGTGTTAACTTCTCTGCTACTTATTGTTTGTTTCAGGATTTGATTTCGAGGAGAAAGATTGGAATCACTAAGAAATGGGATAGTCTCTATTATATTGAAGATACTCAAGGAGCTAAGGAGAATGTTGTTTATGTGTTTTTAGCAAATTCCAATAAATAGTTGTTATTGTGGCACTATAGGTTAGGCCACCCTAGTTTTAATCATATGAAGCATCTATTTCCTGAACTTTTGAATAAAGTTGATGAATTTCATTGTGATATTTGCAATATTGCCAAATCTACTCATACCACCTTTTCTCCTTCTGTCTTTCTAAACCCACACATCCCTTTCCACCCATAATAGTGATATTTGGGGTCCATCCAAAGTTGATTGTCTCTCAAAGGCTAGGTGGTTTGTCACATTTATTGATGATCATATCCATCTTACTTGGGTATTTTTACTACAGCAAAAATCTGGTGATTTATATTTTCCAGAAATTTCATGCTTTTATACAAAATCAGCTCCAAACATCCATTAAAACTTTTTGAAGTGATAATGGGAGAGAATATTTAAGTCGAGATTTCCAAAACTACCTTGCCAGTCATGGAATACACCACTAGACTTCTTATCCTTACACTCCACACCAAAATGGGATTGCTGAACGCAAAAACAGACATTTGTTAGAGGTAGCTTGATCCCTAATGTTCACTCATAATGTCCCAAGCTTTTATTGGGGAGATGCTGTCCTTACAGCCTCCTATCTTATTAATCATCTTCCATCAAAAATTCTGAATTTTCAAACACCTGTCCATAAGTTTTGTGAACACTATCCTTCTAACAGTTTGTTTGCATCTTTACCACAGCATGTTTTTGGGTGTGTAGCCTTTGTCTATGATAAATCTGGAAAATTGGATCCTAGAGCTGAAAAATGTATATTTATGAGTTATTCCTCCACTCAAAAAGGATACAGATGTTACTCGTCTACTTATCAAAAACTTTACGTATCTATGGATGTTAAATTTCTAGAAAATGAGGCGCGCTACCCCAAATTATCCATTCAGGGGGAGAAACATAGCAATGAATGGCTAATCTGTGACAACCCTGAACCTGTTCAAGTGAATTCCACACCTATGCCATCTAATTCAGGATTCTTAGGACCTCAAATATCACAAGAGAAGGACCCTGAAAATTCTATTTCCCAACCTGAACATGAACCTGACCTTGATACACCTGTAAATGACTCCAATTGTTCTACCACACCTCTTGATAGTCATTGTTCTAAATCTGACCCTAATCTTATAGATACAGCTTCAGATGAAAATCCAAATATAATTACTGCTAGGGATGAAGTATCTAATGTGCAGGAAACACAGCCAATGCAAACCTACTCAAGGCAGGACAGAAGCATCATGCAGCAGAAAGGAGACATTCCCAGGCAAGACCATGAATCTGCACCTGAAACAAATTCTGATGATTTGCACTGGCCTATTGCTTTAAGGAAAGGGAAGAGAACATGTACCTAACACCCTATAAGTAAGTATGTTTCATATAGCAAGCTATCACCAAGTTTAAGAACATTTGTTGCTAGTGTATCTAAAGAAAAAGCTCCTTCAAACTTTCAAGAAGCTATTTCTATTCCTAAGTGGAAGGAAGCTATAGTTGAAGAGTTAAATGCTTTATTGAAGAATAAAACTTGGAAAATTACAGATCTTCCTAAAGGAAAAACTACTATGGGGTGTAAATGGGTATTTGCTATCAAATGCAATGTTGATGGGAATATTAACAAGTATAAAGCCAGATTAGTTGCCAAAGAATTTACACAAACCTATGGCATTGATTATGGAGCAACATTTGCACCAATAGCCAAGTTCAATACTATTAAGATGCTTCTCTCACTTGCAACTAACTTAGAATGGCACTTCATCAATTAGATGTGAGGAATGTTTCTTAAATGGAGACTTGTAGGAAGAAGTATACATGGAGATTCCACAAGGCCTGAGGAATTCATCCAACAACACAAAGGTATGTAAACTTCAAAAATCCTTATATAGGCATAAGCAATCACCACGAGCTTGGTTTGAGAGGTTTCCTTGTGCTATTAATAAATTGGGCTATGTACAAAGTTAGGTTGATCATACATTATTTTTCCAATGCATTAATGGGAAGAAAACAATTCTTATCATTTATGTTGATGACATTGTCATTACTAGTGATAATGTTGTTGAAATAGCGAGGTTAAAACAGAATCTGGCGACTGAATTTGAGGTCAAAGATTTGGGCAAGTTAAGATATTTCTTGGGCATGGAAGTGGCAAAGGTCTCATAAAGGAATCAGTGTCTAGTAAAGATGCTTATGGAAAATAATTAAAGAGAATAAAAAGATAATATCTATTAAGAGAAAATAGAGTAAGTATCTCATTCAATTTATCCTAATAGCCAAGTAAAGGAGAATCTCCAATACAATCAGGAAAAATGAATCAATTTGCTGATGCCTTAAGCCTTCAGCATTGCTCTTATTTATAGTGAAAATAACGGGCATCACAATAATTGAAAATGAATCAGAAAATCCGAAAATATTCCTAAGAATCAGGACAGCAACATATAGCAACCTTTAACAGACTCCACTTTATTCAAAACACAATAAATAATGCAGAACTAACTCCTACAATTCCTCAACTGCGAATCTAGACTATTTCAGAAAATAAATGCTAAAAATAATTAATTCAGCTTCTGCTTCTGATTATTCCTGCTTCTTTGGTAAACTTGCAACGGTCTCTTATCAATGTCTCACAAAGGAATTACACATTTGATCTCTTAAAAGAGATAGGAATGATTGGGTCAAGACCAATGGATATGGTACTGAAGTTAGATTTCAAGAATGGTTTGAAGCAAGAGGGAGCTACAATTGACAAACACAGGTGTCAAAAACTGGTTGGTAAGCTAATATACTTGTCTCATACAATACCAAATATTAGTTTTCCAGTCAGTGTGGTTAGCCAATTCATGTACAATCCTCGAGAAGAACACATGGGAGATGTTTATAGAATTTTGAAGCATTTGAGAAAGACACCGAGACAAGACTTGTTATTTGCTAAAGGACGACAAAGAGATGTTGAAGTGTATACTAATGGTGATTGCTCAGGTTCTGTTACCGATAGAAGATCAACATACTATCGTACCTATGTTTGGGGTAGCCTAGTGACTTGGCATGGTTAAAAACATGTAGTTGCCAGAAGCTCAGTTAAGGCAGAATATAGAGCACTTACTCTTGGAATTTGTGAGGGAGTCTGGATTACTAGAGTATTGAAGGAGCTGGAGATTGATGTACCTCATCCAATGAAGGTTTGGTGTGATAATATGGCAGTCACCAGAATTGCTCAGAATCCAATTCAACATGATTGCACAAAGCATGTTGAAGTGGATAGGCATTTCATTAGAGAAGATCAAAGAAAAAATTACTGATCTATCCTATGTATCTTCAAATCTTCAAGTGGCAAATATCATGACAAAGGCCCTCACTAAAATTAAGTTCAATGAACAAAGAGGCAAGTTAGGAATGATAAATATCTATTCACCAGTTTGAGGGAGAGTATTAAAATGGGCTTATGTTACCCTAAAAGCCCCATAAATGCCGTTTTTATCTTGTAGTTTATTTTCTGTTATTTTTCATATTATATTAGATTAGATTAGTAATGTTTTTTCTTGTCCTGATTTTTCGCCAATGATGTGAGATTTGATGTGATTTGCTATTAATCCTGTTGAATTAGAAGTTTTAACGATTTCAAACAACTAGAGCTTGGAAGAAGAATATTAATGGAGTATGAAAGGATAAAGTAAAGAAATCCAGTGAAGGACAAGTGAAGATTTAGTTTTTAGGATTTCTCACTATATACACTAGGTAAAAAGCTTTGAATCTCACTTATTTATGCTACCACAATGTTTAAACGAGTGATTTCAAAGTTATCAAATATTAGCATGTGTTAGAATTAAGAAATATTGGTTAATAGACAAATTTTGCCATTTGACTCATGTTTATTTTGTGCAAAATTCGCACTTTACTTTATAAAATTTGAAATTACAGAGGTTTTATTTCTGATAAACGAATTTTGGTTCTGAAATTCGAATTTCGGGTTAAGCATTGGTAGTGAAAGTATTCAAAATTCGCATGAAACTTAATCAAAATTTGAATGTTGATAAAGTTGAAAGTCATTTCCTCTGACAGACGAATTTTAGACTTTAAAATGTGAATTTCAAAATAAGAACTTGTGAGTCTCGTTAGACTATATCTCTGACAAACAAACTTTACAGTTCAACATTCAAACTTCATAGAGAATATCTTTTGGAACATGTTGAACATGCCTCTGATAGACGAATTTCAGCTTCTAAAATTTGAATTTTGAGTGTATCGTGAAAACTTAAGACAACTATTCAAACTCAACAGATGCACTTCCAATATGAAAATTTGCATGAACTAACATAGATTATCTTTGACAAACTCGAAATTCGAATGTCATATTGTAACAAACAAATTTTGAATTTCAACGTCAAAGTCCTTAACTTTCTGTCTCTGTGAAATTCATCTGTTGAAGACTCAATTCGAATTTTGGTGTGTCAGACGCATTTAATGCAGATGGTAAATGGCTAGTGTTTTAGAATAACTGTTTGTTAATGTCTTTAACGGCTAGATCTTGTATCCAACGACTAGTTAAGTCACAAATCTATAAATAGCACTTCATTTGAAGTTGCAAGTAACGAATTAAAGTCTGATATTACAAAAACTCCGTTAAATTTCTTAGTCAAAGCTTTTTCACCTACACACCACATTTATTGTTCCATAACTTTCTCATCTACTCTATTTTAGAGAGTATTAACTTTTATATAAAATCTTTTCTTTTTCTGGAAGAAAGATTCTTCGTGAAAAAATTCACAAAGGAATTGGGGAAACACTGATAAGAGTATTGAGAAAGATTTTCAGTGCTCTTAAAATAGAACACAAGCATTGTACTGTGGCATTGTAAGGAACCCACTAAATTTTTGCAGATAGTGGAAAATCTCAAGTGGTGACTTGATGACTGGACGTAAGTCAAGTGAATTGGACCGAATCAGAATAAATCTCTGAATCTTCTCTTCTCTTATATTACTTATATATTCATTTTCATCATACTCTATTTTTCTGCAAACTTTTACTTTAACTATTATACTGTGTTTTTGCAAAAAAATTTCAAACTTCCCAATTCACTCCCTCTCTTGGAAAGCTAGCAATCATAACAAATCCCTCATCACTATATGTATCTCTTACTTCTCAGGGAATGAAACAACGGATTCTGCAAAAATTCCTACATGATTAAACAGTGACTCTTCAATTGTATGGTGCAGGCTTAGAAACAAGTTAAAAATTCTTGTTACATTGGGGAATTAAACGCTTCAATTTCTTCCATGAACAAGTAACGACACAAGTAGAAATAATATCCAAAAAACGGAAATAAATAACCTTGTTCATGTGCATCATATAAGCTTGTGCATGAAACTGCTTGTGGATGTGTTTGAGAGTTTTTGGTGTTAAAAAAGTAAGAGCAAAACTCTAACCTCATTCTCTTGATTTTGTTATACTATTGATATAGAGGTTTGCATAAAAGATGCCAAGAGCATGACCAATTATAATCACATCATCAAGCTTGAATGAAGTCCACCAATACAAATGAATCCTTTTAACTTATAAATCCATTGAATCTTAGGGTATATAAGTTCCTTTAGAGCCGTAACATGCAGGATAATTCAAAATCACTGTGTCTATACATAAATGTGGGAAAACTTAACATTTCATTTTTCAAAATTAATTTCTACTCCCTCCGTTTCAAAATATAGGGCGAATTAAAGTTCGAAAATACAAGTCACTTTAAGTGAAAGTTAGCAACTATTTAATATTCCTGTTCCATTTTTGCCCCCATTTATGATAGACCTCAATTAATGTGGATACTTAACTTTTTTTTTTATGATGGAGAGAGATTAAAAAAGATAATAGTAATTAAGATGGAATAATTTAATGAAGGTAATGTTGGAAAGTTATGTAGTTTTTGCAAAAATTAAGGTATGCAACTAACTTTTACTACTTTCCTTTATAGAAGTGAAATAGTTAAATATGACTTATATTTTGAAACCAGGTGAGTATTTCCATCAATTTTTTACCATATAAAGCTGCAAGATAATTTGTCTAGACATTCCCTTCTTTGATGCTTTTACGCTGCCTTTGTTGTGTTTCTTCTTTACATAACCCATCCATCTAAAATTTTCACACAACAGCTAGGCAGGGTTCTAACATCTCTAGGAACATTCATTACCTCGTTAACATGAAGTGATGACAAATAAGCTAGAGTCTTCTCTGCTTGCACGTTCTTCTTTCCAGATTTCCTCTTAATCCATATTGGAGAACTTGAACTTTTTAACTCTGCTGAGGTGTATCCTTGTAAGTCCTATATTCAGTTACTACTACTAGAAAGAAATTCCATCTCCAGTAGCCTAAATAAGTCAAGTCTTCAGTTTGGACAGCAATTCTCTCTCTCTCTCTCAGGAATTAATACAAATCAAATGTTACAAATTAACCAGCACCTCACATCTCTATAAGCCTCTTTGTCTTGATATGTATATTATGTGCACATCACATTCCAAAACATCAATCCATTTAATTTCACATTGTTAGGCAGCTACTTGATTTTAAATAATATATACTCCCTTGATCTAAAACGTGATTTAAGATTTTTATTACATTTAAAAATAAAAAATAAAGTTCAACCCCATAAATGGCACATCCAATGCAGGAACAAGAAAAAAGAAAAAAAGAATGCAAAACAGAAACATAGGCACAGAAAAAAAGGTAACACCTCAGTTTATCTTAATTTGAAATAAACTCAGACAGGACAACACTATGGCAAGCACTGACCAAAGGACTAATAGAATAAGATGTATTAGATCATCTTAATAAAGAATAAGGATTACCTCATAAACTCCAGGATTCATCAGTAATAGGTCCCGACTTCCAGATATCAACTGCCAAACGAGACCCCTTAAACAATCAGGAATTCCTTTCCTTATACGCCTTTTGACAACATGAGGTTTTTTTCTTAAATAATGCTTCCAGTCACTCCCACCAACCCCAATCATCTTCCTCCATTTTCTTACCCTTCTTTCCTCCCTCATTCTGATGAAAGATCGATAATAGTAAAGGTACATTGTCAATACTATGATTTTGATTCATACTCTGAAAATGGAATAAGCTCTTGGGAACATAATACCTCTCATACTCATTTGCTGACCTACTCTTAACTAAACCATCGGAAGAAGTACTAGGATCCTGTTTCACAAACCCAAATCTGTCCACTGCTATTGGTGAAGGAACTGGGCCTGGCTCTTGATCATCTAATCTTTTCTTTTCCATTCAAAAACCAAAAACTAGCTCTTGGAAGTCAAAAGGTAAATGACATAGCATGGTTAACTAAACATTATGATGAGAAAGCCTGAAAAGCAAGATGTAAAAATGTTTTCATATATTGACATAATTTTACAATAACTACTGAGAGACAAAATAAGAAATTTGCACATGTACCTAAGTGCTTGCTTAAATACATTGATGATGATTCAGTAAGTGTTTGCTTGAATACATTGATGATGATTCAGTAACAACCTTTAAGTAGCTATTGAATAAGGGATGAGGCAATTTTGTTTCTGCAGAAAGAACAATTATATGCCATGAGAAGACCAGTTAATTATTTTTTAATTATCAGAGCCAAGCAACTAATAGCGTCTTTACTCAGTCAACCAACAATGCAAGCATGCCAGCACTGTTAAAAGCAACAACAATAACAACAACAACTGCTGCTGCTGCTGCTGCTACTACTTTGGTAACCTGTGGTCAACAAGGCTTAAAACTGATTTATCCACTCCATGCATCTGCCTCACTCCCAACTCTCTTAAATCATTAAAGACAGCAGTAGAAATATGTTCCAAGAAAAGAAAGCAATATAAAGAGACAACAAAAGCACTTAGAGGCTGAGCTTATGTAACTGAAAGATAATAGGCATACTTTACCCATTGAAACAAAACATTTCAACTCTTTTTTTAGCAATTTTCCCCGTGTATACCAAGACAAAATTCCATCCTTAAATTTAAGTTGAATTAGAAACAACTAATTGCCCAACTTAAGTAATTAAAGATAATACATCTAGAGAATCTAAGTGAGCCAGAATTAGCTAATAAACATATCAATAGGTGAGTGATTATAAATTGAAGACCAAAAAGCCACCAGCCTTGCTAGAATATCATTGCCATTAATTCACATTATTAAAATAACAATGTAATGAAGAAAGTTAGAATTTGAATTGACACACTTAGTGAAGAAACAGATCAGAAAACTGGTCTTTATTTAGAAGAAATTGTTTTCAAGGACATTGTGCAGACTTAGACTGGGAGTTATGACATTCCTAAAGGCTAAATTTTATTGTAGTGAAAAATAACCGACAAAAGAAAGTAAGACAAGCTAGGCACAACGTACTTCTATTTGACCCAATGTTTGCTTCGACAATCAATATATGGGACACTAACTTCAAATGGAAACAGGATTCTTCAATGATATAGGAACAAATCGACAAAATTTAACTCTCAAACCTCTTGGCTTTGTGGTTGGCAAAACTAAGGAGTAAAGAAAAATATGCTTCAACCAAAGACAGACTTTTCTTAATTTACTATACTTTGTAAGGATAGACTAACTACGATATAAATTCCTAAAGTTAAAGATTAAGTAATAAAGAAATCTAAAGATAAATAACTATCTTATTCTCAAAAAAAACTAAAAGATAACTAGGACCATATTAATAGATACTCTCTTAAAACTCCCTAAATTATGTAACACAAGCTACAATAATTAATACATCGTTCCACATAATTAAGGATGGAAACAAGTCAGGACAAGCCTTGCTTAAACAGGCCAGGCCTGTGTGGCAGGCCTGAACCTGGCCGGTTGGCCTATATCAATCTCTTTTTTAGGTTCAGGTCTAGGCCTTCAAAAGGCCTAGCCTGGCCTCAAGCCTATTTAAAGGCCAACTAAACTAGTAGGCCTTTTAAATAGGCTTGAGGCTTAGACCTTGAAGGTTTTAAATACGCTAGAAACCTATTTAATGCCTACATTAAGGAAAAAGCAAATAATTGAGGATGTGGTACTTTTAATATAGAGTTGATATTGTAGATGTATGTAACTGTGGTATAGAATCAAAAATTCACCCCTTGCATTGCAAACATATGCCACAAAATAATAAAATACATAACTCTATATAAGCAAAATATCTCAAATCATAATATTATTTACAAACAAACTTGTAACATAGAGACTTTAACAAGGACTAATGGAAACCCAAACAAACATGAGATTCCAAGAAATTAAAGTTTGTTCATGTAAAAGACAGCACAACATATGTTTACTCAATTGGGTTCTTCCCCTCAATATTTATCATTTTGGCATATCAAACTTCATGAATGATTTTGACATTTCCTTCTTTGGTTGTTCCTCTATTTTGGGGAGAAGACTGATGATAAAGATAAAACTTACATGGTAAAGAATGGATTTGTGCCTAAACCAGCATTGCGCTATATTGTTTCCTCCTTTGTCACTAGTTAAACTTACATGATGAATATCTCCCAGGAAGTGAGACAAGACAAGGCCTCAACCTCAATGATATTATCTGCACATATAGAATGAATGCATTTTAGACCCAACTATCAATGCACTAATTAATAGTATACATAGTTTCAAACTTGAATTGAGCCTGTTCTGGACATAAAGAAACACTAATTAATATATATAAAAAAAGCATATAAAGCCAAAGGTTCCTTTTTTGAATCTGATATTCACAAAAGCATCCAATACTATATAATGCTTCACATAAATATATATATATACATGTAAATTGGCATAAAAGCAGAGTATTTCTAGGGGCCCAGGAAGGAATTTTTCAAATCTTGCTGGGAGGGTTTGAAAATATTTTCTCATCGCAGAAGGAAAGTTTACAGAGGGCAAGTAGATGCCAAGAAGGGGAGGGTTTGGAAATAAAACACAGAAACAAAGCAAGAGAAATTATGAGGTTGACAACACATATACCTGTTAAGAGATGAGATCTCAAGAGCAACACTACAAACAAATCTGAAAATAAAACACAGATAGAAATAAAGCAAGAGATCGAGGGAGGGGTTGAGAACATGTACAACAATCTTAGAGTCGCAGCTACGGTGGAGAGATGCGATAGAGGCAGCTCGAAGTCGCAGCGACTAGAGATGTCGATGGGAAGAGGGAGGCAATAAATGGAGGCAGCTCGCAGAGTTACAGACTCGCAGCTGGGAGATGGAGGCGAAGGCGACGCGGAGGCGACGCGGAGGCGACACAGAGGCGGAGGCGACGCGAAGGCGGAGGCGATGCGGGGACGGACGTGATGCAGAGGCGGAGGCGAAGGTGACTAGGAGAAGAAGGCGAAGACGATGGATGGACCGATGGAGGCTAGCCTTCTCGTTCCAATTAGATGAGGGGCAATAACAATTTAATTTTGGTTATAATATTATAATTTATTAATAAATAATAAAATTAATTATAATTATATTATATGTTATTATATTATAAATTATATATTATTATTATATTAAATATATTAATATATATAATCAGTTAAGTAAACAGGCCAAGCCTGCTTACATTAATGGCCTTTTAAAAAGCCTTTGATTGGCTAGGCCCCAAGCCTTTGATTGGCTAGGTCCCAAACAAGCCAGGTGAAATCATGTTGTAGATTGCCTGAAAGGGACCTAGTTTATTTTCAGCCCTGCAAATAATATATTTAAAATTTCAAATATGGGAAGGAAGAGGGAAAGATGGAAAGAAGTTAACTGGATTTGCAAAATTCATTAGAAATATACATGTAAAAGCTGATTTTTTTTCCCATCCTTCTTAGGGCCCTAGCACAGGTATGGGTGGCTGAATACAATTTATCAATATTGAAGGGTAAATGCCAATGTATCTTAGTAACGAAAACTAAATTTGCCTTCCTGGCATTAATGAGAACTCAAAACAAAATTCTAACATTAACTGCTTAGCAAGTCTAAGCATCTTCAACTGAATTAGACTCCTTGCCAAAATTTTAAAAGAAACTAGATCTCAAAACCCGTGTGTTGGAAGAAACCACATTGTTCACTGCTCAATGAATAGTGAATACTACAACTTTCTCTAGCTTTTATATATAAACAAATGTGTGTGCCAATCCTTAAGCAAAGTTATCTTTTGAGCATGTAACTAGAGTACACTAACACTGGTTTTAAATGTACGAATTATTACAACCAATGTAGCAATCACAACATTACAATATAACTAGCAAACTTAGCAAAAAAATCCAGAAGCCAAAATGCATTACTTTAAAGACACAAGAGATTGTTTCTTTTCATTTGGTAGGCTTAGCACGAATTATCCATGGACAAACACTCACTCAGTGCAGCTCCATATATATTCTCAATATTTAATATATAATTATTAGTGTGATTAACAGAAACTAATCTAGCGTTCGTTTAGCAGAAACAATTGGAAGATCCAGTGACAAGATGCATGAAAATACCTTAAAAAAGGGGAGAATGCAGCTTTCAACGCATCATGGTACCAATAAAGTTCCTACTTCCAAGTTCCAAAACTGATAGTACAAACAAATCAACCTTCCCCAAAAAAATTAAAAAAAAAAATCTAAATAACCTGACATCAATTTATTCACATTGGACATCGCACCAAGACAATGAAATGAAAAATGGGGTATTCAAAAAATCAGCACATTGAAAAATCATAACAATCAGCAAGAACGATGAATGGAAGAGACGATAGATAAACGGACCTCGCTAGGTGACGGCTTCGATGGCAGCGTCAGACGACGAGCTCAGACGGGAAGAAAGAAACGAACTTCAGTAGGTTTTTCTCGGGCTTTGTAAGAAAATTGGTTTTAAACGAGGGAAGAAAGCGCTAGGTTTTAAACGAGGGAGGAAAGAAACAAGCGGGTCGAATCATCCACCTAGCTTAAAATAAAAATATAAAAAAAAAAACTCTTCGAGGAAGCCGATTCACAGTAGTCAACTAATGAATAGCATTTCAAAAAATAAATTAAAAAATATATATATAAATGAGAATCGATAATGTTCGACAGAAACCAAATCAATATAAGTTATTTGGCTTCCAAAGACACGAAAGAATATCAAGGAAACAAACTATTTACTGGGAAACTGATATTTTCAATGTAAAATATGTGTGATGGATATACTTACCTCAAAATTCTTCTTTATAGTGAAAAATCCTCTCTTTGGCCTTCTATCAACCAAGAAAGCCAGTAACCATACCTTAAACTCTAGCAATCTAATGCCGACTCCTTTAGATCTAAATAATCATTTCTGAGCTATGTGATCAACTCCCGTGCATTTTTCTTCGGTATGAAGTTCTTCATATTCCAAGAAAGGGGAAGCAAAAAACTGGCAACCAAATTCCCAATCTTCTCAATAAAGTTGCCTTAATAACTTTAGACTTTTATGATGGAAATGGAATTGCTCGTAAAGGAAGCCTGGATCAGTTGCGAATATAATTAATACTGCAATAGTGAAATTGACTGCCAAAACCAACAGATAAGAGATGAAACCTAACAACAACAAAAACCATATATAAAACCAAGTACACGAAGGTGTTGGACTTGATTGCAATTGGTTTAAACGTTGATTCGGTGGATGCCCTTTTCAAAGAAATTTTAAGCAGAAGATGTTGATTCCGTTAATATTCCAAGACCTTGAGATATCCTTCAACGGAAGAGAAAGACGACACAGATGCCCGAAAAAATCCACATCTTGGGGCTATTAGGAGGAAAATTGACCACGGTAGTATAAATTTGAGAAGTTTTTCTCCTTATGTTACAAGTTTAAAAAAATTATTTGAAACACTACAAATCATCTCGGTTTGAAACAAGTGGATCTGATTTTTTTTTTTAATGAAGCTAATTTTGTTTTGAAAAAAGTCGAGATATATATTGTCTAAAAAAAAATTGTTACAATATTTATGTAATGATGAATAATAATTGAGTAATAAATATAATGATTGATAATAAATAATTGTGTAATGATTAATCAAATTTCATAATCATTATATTATAATAAAAAAAATGATTAAGTGATAATTAAAAAGACATGTATATTTAAAAAAAAACAAATATTATTGAAATTAATATTTTTAATTAAATACTAAAAATAAGTTAAGGAAATTTTTTTATTAATTAATAATTAACTATATTAATTAGTAATAAATTAACAAAAAATAATTAATACAAGTAATTAAGATTAGAATTTGATACAATAATTAAAAATAAAATTTTTCTTCAGGAAGAAAAAATTGTGTAGATCCTATACATAGTAATTTCCTGTGCCACATCTTGGTCTCCTGACACGTTGTGGTTGTTCTTGTCTCCTTAGCTCCTCATGTTGAGATTCAGGTGACTTTATGGTATAAGGAGCCGGTGGAGTATTCAAGTTAAATACAGGAGACTCAACAATAGGAATTGGCTGTTGCGGAGTCATGAATATCTCATTTCATGGTCTACAAACATCAAATGTGTAGTTATTATACTATGTTGCAAAAATTGTTGGATTCTCAAATAAAGACATAAAGGATGACTCGAAATTGGACGAGCTGAACTAAGGCAGAGTTGAGATTGGCATATAATAGGATTCACTAAAAATGTTTGAAGAAGAAGCAACATCTTGATCTTGTTCATCTTCATTTTCTGCTGCGACTCCTTGATCATGTTCATCTTCTTTTTCAGCCACAATTAGTGGTTGAGTTGATAAATAACCACCACGTCACTTACTTGGTTTTTCGTGAGAAATTAGTAGACGTGGTAGCTCAATTGCAGGTGGGGCAGGTAAAAGGACCATATTATAATGTTATTCTTTTAATGTCACTCTAATATTACGTTGGTCTTGTATAACTCTTTCTTGACATTCCCTAGTTGACATTGGTAGAGGGTCATTCATACTTAGTCTAATCAATTCATCTGCTATGTCAACCTGAAATTGATAATAACTCATTAGATAATAACATTACCCATATAAACAAAACAAAGACAACAATATCAGATACTTACCACATAACCAATTGTAGCACTAGCTTGGTGAATCCACTATCGAGTGTGTCTCCAATACCATCGCATTACTCAGATGTACGATCTAATGCTCCATGTGTCATAGGTGACTCAGTTATAGCATTATGTCATCTATTCCAGGCCTCAATAAATTCGATGTGATTTTCAACCCAATTGATATCTGTTCTTCCTCTTAGCTGTATCATGTGGGAATTCCCCAAATAAACAGGGGCTTTAGAAATAGGTTGTTGTCATTCAAATTGCCTAAGCACATGATCAGGATGATGCCATTTAATTATATGGAAGCATATAAGGGGCACTGAAGTTCGCCAAATCAGTGGTATCTCTAAGCAATATGCCGAAATTAATTGCTGCACCGATAAAGACTCATATGGCTGTCAAACTATATCATCTTCTCCCATTTCATCAAGCAACTTCCTATATTGTTGCAACATCGGCTCACTCGGACGGGGTGATTTACCTACATTTTTCCACCTATGAAAACATAAAAGAACCTGTTAAACTTTATATGATTAAGTTAATAAGCTAAAATCTAATTGTTTGAGTGAAAATTAAGTATACCTGAATCCCAATGGTGGTGACAGAGAATAGACATTTGTATGTAGATTTGCTAGTGGAGGTCAGTGTGGCACTAGCATAAGAAAGCGATCTCATGCCTAGAGGTGGAGTAACATCATGCATCCGCCAATCCCTTGCTCTGTATCTTCTGTAGCATTACATAATTCTCTATATAAATGGGCTAATACTACAAATCTCCAAGAATATAGACCTGCTCTACCCATATCCATGAGTAGTGGGAGATACATCAAATAAACCCTTTGATTAGACCTATTTGGCATTAGATATCTGCCAATCAATCTAAGTATATACGCACGAGTGAATTGCTCTATTTGTTGTTCATTGCATCACTATCGAGGCAATGAAAGTGTTCATCCAACCAACTTATGACTAGCGCCTGTCCAGATATTTTTTTCTGGAGGTGGTGATTCTTCAAGAAGCAATTGACACATTTGTGGCCAATTGAAGTTTGTCATACCAATCACAGGGTTTTCGATGCAAGGAAGGCCCATGGTGGATTTATTTGCCACATGTTGCCTATGTCAGAATCAACCTCCAGAATACATGACCGATACTATGGTGGATTTATGGAAATAGGGCATCTATATATCAGGCTTGACACAATTTGATTAGAAGAAAGTCCAAGGTTTTGTCCGATAACTTGCTTTAGTTGAATCAAGGTAATATTTGAATTAACACTTATAATTTTTATAGTATTGGATTCAAATATCACACCATTTGTACCAATAAAAATTCGTCCATTTGCAAATACGTAGACTCACCCTCTTCTATTATCAACTTCTCTTCCTATAATATAAAATTGTCTATTATCTACTTATAAACATGAAATCCATATTAATAGACAAAAAATTATTAATATACCAAATACATTATTACAAGAAAAATCATATATATGTAAATTACCTTCCAATATACGAAAAATAATCTATATGTACATAAATCTAATATTACAAAAATTCCCTAAATGTTATTTATTTACTAAATTAAAAAAACACGCTTAACTATAAATATGTTATATTTATGAACTTTTTAATACATTATACAATTTTTCTCTAGTTTTCTATTATTATCAATATTATAAACAAACAAAATAAAGAAAAACTTAACTACATAACTATATCATGTTATATATTTTCTAAAATTATTAATATTCTTTTTGCATGAATAAACTATAGTTATTAACATTACTGTACAACTTATACTGAGAAATCAAATCTATTTTTTTAAAGAAAATGATGATGCAAGTTGACAAGTGAAGCAAAAAAAAACTCTTACCAAAACCAAGTTGGGGTAATCCAATCATAAAAAGACAAAAGGTAACTGTGAAAATGTCGTGTTTAATCTGAATCAAAACATGACATTCAATAACAAGCAAAAATAAGTTTTATATCTCCAATAAAAAAATAAAAAAACTCTATGCCTTTCTAAAACATACGTTTAAAAAAAAAAGATAAAAATCATTAAATAATGACTAACTGAGATAATAATGTCCTTGCATTTTAAGGATATCCAAAATTACTATTTTTTAGTAAATATATCCAAAATTACTTCACGCACCCAAACTCAACAAATCTAAAAAAGTAGAATTTGTACCCAGAAAAAAAGTAAAATGTAGTGTTATCTACAGTAGTCAGTCCATTCTATATTTTATTATAATATACTAATTATATTAGTATGAGGTATATCTATTGGACAAAGTTGTTCTTCTTTATTTCACTTTCATAATCACATCAAATGTGGCCTTTAATAGTAAAGTAAAAATTAAAAGCTACATTAAATTCAATAAAGTCAAAAGATTATATATGAAATTAAATAAAATTATATGTGAAAACGTACCAAAACTATTACACTCCCAAAATCATGAAAATGAACTTGGTGTGTGAGAGAATCAACCTACAATGAAATATATGTTATGAATTAAAAATAAATAATTACTTATTTTAGGAAAGATTGATAAAAAATAAGTGAATATAAAGATGAAAACTGAATAAAGAACAGTAAAGTTTTAAGAAAAATGCACCAAAAATTACCTATACAGATCTGAGATGGAGATAAAGAATGTAGGAAGAAGATTTGAAAAGCTCCACTAGTTTCTCTAGAATACAAAATGAAGAGAATGAGGCAATCACACTACTCATACTTACTCAAAAATATGAAATGAATTAAGAACATGAAAAAAAATTCAGCAAAATTTCAAACTAAATACACCAAAAATTATAAAATAGATCCGAGATGAAGATGAATGATGGATAAGGAATATGTGAAGAGCTCCGCTAACTCTTCTGGAATCTGAAGTGGAGCTGAAATCTGAAGTGGAGAGAACAAACAAAATATGAAGTGTGATATCATTATGCAGAAATATGAAATGGACCTTGTGCTTTTAAGCAATTTTCACTTCACGCTCCCTTTCTACGCACGTTCCCCCTGCTCAATCAAACTGACTGGACAAGACCAGATAAGACACAACATGTAGTGTTGTGTCTTGTCTTTTTTTTTAAAAAAAAAATTATTACATAAATCTCAGTTTCTGAGAAACAGAGATTAATTTAAAAAAAAAAATATTGATCTCCGTTTCTCAGAAACCAAGATCACTTTAATATCCACCTTCCAACATCTCGGGAAGAGGCATCAGATCTTGTTATTTACAAATAATTTTTTTAATATAGTCTTGTCAAAGCTAAGCATGCTCCCGTCTAGTCCTTTCATGCCTTTTCCTTTTGTCATTTTAAAGTAAAAAACTGATTATATAACTTTTTACTCCCTCCTCAGTTACTTTATAATATCATGTCTTATCATTTACAAAGAAAGTTAAATGAAAGCTACCTCCCTCAATTGTTTTATGGTTACATGTCTTATCATTTGCAAAGAAAAATTTAAACGAATGCTACCTCCCTCTCTATCCCTTCAACTAGGGTATGTCATGTGACATCCGGACGTTGAAGAGGGTGAGGAGTGATCGCCGGTACAAGAAAAGGGGTGTGAGATAAAAATGATGAGGCACGAACAAGGAGCGGCTCCTGGCAGGCTTCTAAACGGGAAGGGCATATGAATGAATCGAATACATACCAGAACGAGAGGGATCCAGAGACTATATAAGTATAAAACTATACGGTTAAGGATTGCTTAAAGGAATTGATAGGTACTACCTATACCAACATGGTGCACCTACCTTTTGGATAGCCTATCCCTTAAAAACTGTCCAGTTAAGCGTGCTTGACTTGAAGCAATTCTAGGATGGGTGGCCACTTAGGAAGGAGGTGTGTGAGTGAGGACAAAGCACATCAAAAAGGTTTGTGTTGGTTTGTGGGGACAGTCATCAATTCCAAAGAAGCGGCCGGATGTTACAGTTGGTATCAGAGCTCGGCCTTTCTCAGTACGGTATGATTCGAGGACAAACCAAGCAGAAGTTGGTGGGCATGTGACATCTGGGCGTTGAAGAGGGCGAGAAGTGATTACCGGTGTAAGAAAAGGGGTGTAAGATAAAAGTGATGAGGCACAGACAAGGAGCAACTCCTAGCAGGCTTCTAAGCGGGAGGGGCATATAAATGAATCGAATGCATACCAAAACGAGAGGGATCCAGAGACTATATAGGTATGAGACTATACGGTTAAGGATTGTTTAAAAGAATTGATAGGTACTACCTATACCAACAAGGTGCACCTATCTTTTCGGTAGCCTATCCCTTAAGAATTGCTCAGTTAAGCGTGCTTGACTTAAAGCAATTCTGGGATGGGTGACCACTTAGGAAGGGGGTATGTGAATGAGGACAAAGCAACCGGACATTACACGTCAGGCCTAGACTTATATAATAGTGTAAGGTAATGTACATTATCCCTTTGTTCTTTTTTAATGTGTGTGATGGGATTTCATCTCTTTTGTTTTAATTTATATTGTAGTATTGCGTCTCATTTATTTTTTTAAAATTTAAAATAACTATTTTTTATATCTCTAATCTATATTTTCTCTAGTTCTTTTTATAGGGGACCTTCTAAAATTTTTTTCAGGTTCTCTTATAAAGGATCTTGTTATTAGACTTTTTTTTTTAATCAAAGAAGCACTTTCAATTGTTCAATTGGTAATATTTTTAGTTTTCTTTCAATTAGTCTCATTCTTTCCAACTTAATAATGATAGAAAGTTTTTATTTAATGAGAATTGTATTGCTATAATAAATAGAGGTAGAAGAGGAATGTTTAGTTCTTTTTAAAAAAATTTTAAGCAAATAACTAATTTCCTTATTCTACGTGAAATAATTCAAAGTCGCTTATTAAAATGATCAGAGAAATTAATTTATAGTAATTAATAAATAAGAAATAATTCACAAGAGCAAAATATTGAAATTTTATAACAAATTTAATTAGTCAACTATTTTTTTATATATGTAAAATAATAATTAAAAATTTTTTATATGAAATATAAAATATTTTAAAAAACCTATCTCCTTCAAGCTTCAACAAATCTAAAAAATCTGACTGCCTAAACCTCACATTATCCTTCAGACAAACTAAAAGAAACGTCGCATTACCCCTGTTGTCTTTTTTTTTTATCTTGTTTCGGATCTTGGTTTTATCAAAATCAAGATTTATAGATTTTGGAAAAATTAGATCTCAGTTTTCACTAAACTGAGATATTGATTTAGTATTATTATATCTCGGTTTACAATAAATCGAGATGTCTTTTCGTACTTACTCTCCCAAACTGTCAGAACAGTGCACGATTTCTTGGGCTCAGACAAACTGAGATCACATAATTTGTAGCATTTGGATAAATAATTTACAACTTATAGAATATTAGGAAATATTTTCTTTGCTTAATGTATATCAGTAAAAAAGCCCTATTCGATTGGATATTGTTTCCACCGGACTTCTTCTCCATTGTAACCGAAAATTTTTTTATCAGCTCATACGTCAACTTAAATTTAGTGTTTCAAATTTAAATTGGAACAAAATGAAATTGATGAAAAAAAATTTTTGATAAAAAATAAATTTATTATAATATGATTTATATTTAAATTTTTATTATAAAAATAAAATTCAAAAAATAATTATAAAATAAAAATATATTCATAAATTAAAAGTAATTTTTTTATTTCGTTGATTGAAAATAAAAGTAAATTTAGAAGAAGATAAATAAATACAAAGTTTTTATTTTTTTGATACAAATCGGAAAGGAAAGACAGCAAACAAAGACCCAAAACAAGAAAGAAACAAAAAATAGAACTCAGTAACCCCCTCACCCTTCATAAAATCAGCAGTGGTGGGTCCGCTCAGGATTTGGGGTCCAGGTGCACCATTGAGTATATTTGTAATCCTAGACCAGATTTTCCAAAGATGCACTTAATTGTTCTATTATTTGATATCAAAAAGAAGATGATAAAAATTTCACACTTTCTAGCGAAAAGATTTGACAATTAACAAAATTGCAGTTTGATTTTCGTTATACAGATTGAATTGATTTCTTTGTTTGATGATGTATTATGTTTTCGTGTCTGTATTTAATTTAATTTAATTTTTTATGTTTGTAAACATTTTGATAAAATACTATTTGCTGCTTGTTTTTAATTGAATATTTGTGAGTTAAAATTTTTCCATGAAAACACTTCATTAATTTGTAATTATTTAATAGATTCTAATAAGATAAATAAACGGACCTTTTTTTATCATGCATGTCTGTAATGTATGATCTTCTTATTCATAAGATGTAGATTTTCTTTGATTGAACTGTGTTAATAAGTGTTGATTCCTATAATTGAAATGTGGTGAATTGTTGTTATTTCAGGAGTTATCATGTTATTTCTCAATTCAACTTCTTCAAAGTCATACACTGCATAATATTCCAGTTTACTTTTACGTTGTGGGACTACATGCTGTTCATGGATAACTTAACAGAGTTTGTGCCAATTAATTTAAAATAATAAGGACCACTTGCTCAATTAATTTCAAAGAATAAATTCATTATTCTTTTGTACAAACTTTTCTTTATAATATCCAAATGGAGAGAGCTACATAACATGTTTCAAATACTAACAGGTAAAAGCTACATCTGTCAGTTTTCCCCCAAATCTCTCTTCCTCAACAGCGGCTTCCTTAGTTTTCCCCTCAAAGATTTGTGCTGCTCTTACTAGACTTTTGTTCTACTTCTAATTAAATAAAGCAAATTCTTCCCCATAGTTATTGCCTAAATGATTTGGACCGCTCTCTCCAGCATGTAAACCATGGTCTAATGTGTAAAATGATGACTGCCAAATCATCTACCATGTGGTTCTATCAGCCAACTTAGCAAACTTAACAGAGTTTGTGCCATATGTCAATTCTTACTGCAATATGTGAAAATATAGGGAGTAATGAATTTAGCATCTAAAACTTGAGGGAGTGTTTAAAGGACAAAATTAAACTCTAGGGATTGATCTCAAAACTGGGTTAAACTATAGGGACCAAAAAATTGTGTTTCTCTAAAAAAACCGTAGAAAGTAAAGGTCCTCTCATTGTTATCAAGCAAAATACTATTGGTATTATTATTATTTTTTTTTTGGGAGGGGGAATACCGTTGGTATGTTTCGAAATTCTAAATAAGAGCCAAACATATAAATTATTATATATGCCTAAACTACAAGCAATATTATCTGATCATAATTTCTCAATTAGTCTCTTGGCATTTTCAAGCATGATTTTGGATAATTTAAAAAATAATTGAATCCACATCTAGAGGTAAGACAAGGATACTCCTCTAATGTTTAACCATTATGTCAATCGATGTTGGCAAATTAATGATAATTTCATACTTAAAATATGCTTGAAAAACAAAAATGCCAATAATATATGTTACCTAAGAGCTAACTGATGTTTTTCGTGCTGTTGGAAAATTCTTCAAGATGTTTTTCATCAAATTCATTAATTATCATTAAGTGAAATAGAAAATTATAGGAATGTATATAGAAGATATAAAATCTATTTATATATACACCCAAGATCAAGAAGTTTCTATATATTATTGACCAAATCAAAAAGAACAAAAAAAAGAAAGGAAGAAATTATATCCTATTTTATTTTTTGTACCAAATTTTTTTTGGCCAACAGCAATAATATATTAAAATTAAAAAAAGGCAATAAAAAAAAAACATCTCACAGCAAACTTACGCACTACACAAGACAAAAAATGGCACCCTCAAAAGGAAACAGACCCAAGCAACAAGCGAACCCTAGCCGTCACCAACACCAATTGAACGGAGAAACAAAAATCAATCCACCGTCTGTTACAGGATTAGAAAATGTCGCTCCTCCAGAAATCACTGGAAAAATCCAACGCCTTCCACAGGGATAGGGGTTTAGTGAACCATCCTTTCGGTCCCATCTCCTTAATCAGTCGAACTGCACATCAAAAGGCAGTTTTAAACATCACGTGCAAGAACCACACTTCTATCCTCTCATTCAAAGTTTCTCCCTCTTTTTTATTACTTTTTATATTATCTTTGCTATATCTCTAGCAAGCATAACATGAATCCATTTTGCTCATCATTAAACACTCATACTCTCCTTGCATTTTCTCACTCTCAATGGCCAAACTAAACAATCTTTAGATGTAGGAAGTAATTGAGAGGAAGTTTACAGGATTTGTGAGCCCATGTTTATTTTTTAACAGATGATGCAATAATATGATGGAATATTACCCAAATTTTGTTGATAACTCATGTATGTGTACCAATATTTATACTTGGGTCCATGTGAATTACCCCATTTAAAAAAATTATCACTTTAAGATTTTTGAAATTTTTCATAATATTTATCACTTTAGAATTTCAATAAGCTATTAATTACTTTTTTTACTATTTTATTATTCATTAATATCAAATGTGTAATTTAAGAAAACATTTAAATTAAGGCTATTTTAGTAAAATATTAGTCCCTCCGATTGTTAATAGAAGACTCTTTTAACCCAATTATACGTAGATTAAAGATATGAGTTAAAGTTAGTTAACTATAGCGATTTTTCCAAAAATCACATTTTTCCAAAATTACACTTATTTAATCTCTTTCTCTCTTTCTTTGGATTACATTAAATATGAACATTTTTTAGAAATGCATAATAAATACTACCTCATATACTCTAAAAGGGTCTTATATTTAGAAACAGAGCAAAATGTCCAATATTTAGGACCAGAGGGAGAATTAAAGTTTATAATATTTTAGATCATTTAATAAATTTTTTAATCTGTAGGAAAAATCTTAAAAAAATAATTTTTGTTAATCGAAGGGAATAACATGTATAGCTGGCAATATGGAACAAGTCCGATGTGTTAGTCTATTTAACCTGATAAAACAAGCGGGCTAGACTCCACAAATGAGAACATCAATAGAAAAATGACCTTTTGGACCTGGCTTGTTTAGGCCCAACCCATGGTGAGGCGACCCATTTAACCCGTTTTCTTTTTTTAATTATTATTAAAAAAACACATATTATTTTATTAATTAATGATATATAAATTGTAAAATTTAAATATTATATTGATTTTTGGTAAACAATGATAATGAATAATTATATTAATTTAAATAATTATATGAAAAAATATAAAACATTTTTTTAAAAAAATATGGGACTGTGAGCCTATCCCATACAGGCTCGAGCTTATAAAACTTAACCCGTTTGGTAAAAAGAGCCTCTTGGCTCGACCTATCAACTCATTTTACCAGCTCTAGTAACATGGAAGGCACAAACACCTTGAGGCTTGAACAGAATTTCTAAAACAAAACTGTAATTAAACATTCAGAATTTAAAAGAATGACATGACTATATATGTCCCACTCCATATAAATTTATGGCCAAGAATAATAAATCATATAAAAATTTATGGGCAAGACAACTCACCAATGGGAACCTTTGATGTATCCAATCACCCTGTCCTAGAAAGTACATTACGCTTTGAGGGCGTGGAGCAGAACAATATGTTAAATATCACTACAACAATATAACAAGTTAGAAATAATAATCCGAGTCGTACTCGAGAACGCTGTCTTTAAGAGTTATTCCGTCACGAGTCGGTAATTCCCCAGGATTAAACGGATTCCTCTAGCCGAAGCAAGGCAATAAAATAACAGAAAGAAATGAAGCTAAAGAGAGGGAGAGGAGAAAGCTCCGAATAATGTTCGAGAGCTGGTGTGTCGAATTCAGTTCTAGAGCTCGATATTTATAGGCTCCGAAATCAATGAACGTTAGGCACACCATAACTGCAATTAAACACCAGTCATGAACGTTGGGAGATATGTGAATAAATCTAAAAATGTTATCGGATGTTGGACATAAAACTGGTTAACCATTTCTGAATGTTGGGTTGATCACAGATTAATGAAAAATAAATTGGTTAATGAAAAATTAAAAATCCCAACGTTACAGGATTCAAAATTGAAACTAGAAAAAAAAACAACTTTTCCAGTAAGCTATTTTATAATAAGCTATTTTGTATTTTCGCAAAAATAATTTTCTGGGGGGGGGGGGGGGACGATGGATTTGAACTGCATTTAGCTGTAATGGCTTGTTATTGTGCCCCGTGAGCCCACTTCTCTGCCTCTTAGCTCATCTAATTGCTCAATTTTACATCTTAGTATATAAACACTAAGACCTCTTTTTTTTTGAGCAATATGAGACTTTCTTTTTAACACACACCCACACAAACTCTAAAACAATATGTGTTGGAGGGTGTTAAAATAGAAAAAAAATTATGCTCATTAAAATTTTATTAAAAATTGAAAATCAAGATGATATCAAAATGATTTGATTTTTTTTCCAACAATATGATTTGATTTATGAATAATAACAAGAAGTGTTTTGCAGTTATTAAATCATTTTTGTTTTTTTTCTTTAATATATTATATATTTATACCAATATTATATTATACTAAAATTAAGAAGATACATTAATATATATTTTTATATAATTTGTATATAACTATGAATCAAATATGAATATTATATGTTTATATATAATTATGATTTATATATGCTAAAATTAAGAAAATTTTACAATTATTTTCTTGATTGATTCATCCTATATATTTAATGATATATATTATTTTTTAAAATTGTTAAACTCCATAAGCTATAAATATGCTAGAAAAACATAAATAATATATCACTGTCTATATAAACATGAATGAAATGTATGCTAAAAATAAATACTCTCTCTGGTACATAATATATGGCTCTTTTAACTGAATTACATGGATTAGAGATTAAAAATTAAAGTTAGTTATTTATCTTGATTTTTTAAAAAATTACAACATTTTTTCAAAAATAATTTTATTTAATTTCTTTCTCTTTTTTCTATGGAATGCATTAAATAATAAAATTTTTTAAAAATATATAATAAATGTTATCATATTTACTATAAAGAGTTCTATATTTAAAATTCAGATATGTAAAGCTTTCTATTTAGGACCAGAAAGAGTAACTGAATGCACAAACATGTCATGGGAAGAGGGGTCATATTTCAAACCACGAAACACCATTCCAAGTGGATGAAAGCACAAACCCACGAATTTAGTGAACAAACCTTCCTGCTCAACCCACTAGCACACGACCCGCGAACACAGTCACAGCTCACCAGTTTCATTCATCTCCTCCTTTTTTATTCCTTCTCCTTTTCCTTTCTGGGAAGATTATATAGCAGAGTTTATTTTGATTTTTCCCGTCAAGATGGCTTCCTTATGTTTCGACTTTTTTTAGGTGTTCTTCCGTTTGTTACACTGAACTAATTTTCTTAAATCCGCTTTTCTCTCTCAGTCTCCCCTGATTGTTAATTGGGTCTTTTGCCAATTGAAGAGTATGATGAAGGAAGATTTTCTTATTTTGAGAACAAAAGATTTGAGTAGTTCTGTCTTTTTTTCTCGAGAACAAAAGATTTTTGTAGTTCTTTTTTTCTCGGTTTGTGTTCTTCATTGCAATTTTCTCTTGGCATCTAAGAGGAAGTTGATTATTCTATTTTGAGATTTCAAGTTGATAAAATTAATTTTCTAAATAAAATGAACTAATTTTTTAAGTGAATATAACTAATTTTTTAAATAAATATAATCAAATTTTCAAGTCAACATAATTAAATTTATAAGTGCACATAACTAAATTTCTAAAAAAACATAACAAAATTTCTAAGGATACATAACTAAATTTTAAGTGGACATGCATAACTAACTTTTCAAGTAGATATAATAAAATTTTCAAACACACATAATTAAAATTTTTAAGTGTAGATAATTAAATTTTTAAGTGTAAATAACTAAAATTTTAAATAAATATAACTAATATTTTAAGTAAATATAATTAATTTTTCAAGTACACATAACAAAATTTCAAATCACTAACTAGCTTTTTAAATGCAAATAATTAAATTTTCATGGGATATTATTAGATTTTCAAATCAAAACTAACTTTGCTATACTCTTCCGCACAGAGAAGAAAGGAAAAGAATAAAATAAGAGGAGATGAATGAAGCTGGTGAGCTGTGATCGGAGGGTGTGTTCATGGGTACTAAAGAGCACGACGGAGAAGAGGACCAATGGCGTTTCCCATTTTTTTATATATTATTAAAAATAACTTTATTTAATTGATGAGGAAAAAGAAAAAATTTAATAAAAATAATTTTAGAAAGATATTATGATTTTTAAAAAATTAAATTAGTTAATAATAATAATAATACCTCTACTTTTTATTACAAATCATTTTTAACCAAGAAACATTGTTAAAGGTAGTTAAAATTTTTTTAATTTTACAAAAATTTACCAAAATTTTACAATATTACTCTAATTATATTATAACACATCTTTTTTTTTTTGTAAGCAGATTATAACACATCTTACCTTGGCCAAAAAAGAAAAAACACATTTTCCTATCCAACGTTTGGTTCAATTAAGAAGGGGTTATACTGGCTTAAGTATGGGTCTCAAATTTAAGCTTTGAAAATACAACTATATTAAATATTTGGTTGTAGAGTTTGCCGTATGAAAAAATCCTACTTGACTTGATTTGGATCCTGTAGTTAGAGTGGAATAGGTTTAGCTGTAAGAGTGGAAATAAACTAGGTTAGACTTTAGTTAAATAAGTCAAGCCTGCATTATAAATTTGAAGTCTAAGTCTAGCCTACGAGCCTATATAAGACTTTATTTTAGGCTCAAGCTTGAACCTCCTAAAAATTTGATCTGACATGAAATCTATTTAAAGTCATATTAAAATGCTAAGTGAAAATAACTATTACTTTAATATGAAAAAGAAAAAGGCTTTAAACATTAAGCTTCTAATAATCAAATGCATGGTCTATACATATATTTATCTTATAACTCATATGTTTAAGCAACATAGTGAAAAAGTAGTTAACATTTTTACTTTTATAAATCTCATTCATCTCTGTTCTCTTGTAATCTCCTCACTATGGGAATTCTCACAAATTAACTCACTCACTCTCACTTAAAAAAAAAAGTAACAATACAAAAACTTGATCTTACACTTATTTCAATTCATCAAAGAAATTAAAATATTTTTAAAAAATTAGTTATATTATATATATTAAATAATAAATATAATAATTTAAAGGAAAAATTAACCTTTTACTCCCTGAACTTTACATCGATTTTGAAATCAGTCCTTGAACTACTTTTTTTTATGTAATGCTCCCTAATCTATTTAACGATAGTATAGTTAGTTCAACTATCAGACCATTTATAAATTCATATCTACGAGTGTCATGTGGCAAGATTGATATAAAATAATACTGATATGGCAAACAGAGTTGCTGACGTAGCAGACAGAGTTGCTAATGTCGCAGATACGTGGATAAGAAATGTTGACTAGGATTAAAAAGTAGCTAATTTTAATTCTTATATTTTACCATAATTTGTAATTTAGTCCTTAAACTTTATTATTTTTCTTATATTCATCCTCAAACTTTACTTCCATTTAAATATGACAAATGGCAAGAAAAATATGAAAATAAATATGGTAAGTTCAAATAGGTGAGTAGTAAAGAATAATTATAAGGAATTTTGTTAGGAAGTGAAAATCATTATTTTCTGTGTTCTTATTTCAAGCTTGAACATTCAAGTTACAAAATTAAATTTCAAATAATATTGAGATACGTGAAATGTAATTCCAAAACAACTATAGAAAGTATGAGAGATAATGTGATTAATAAGGGCAAATAGTAGAAAATATTGAAATTTCTTAATAAATTTAATGATTTAACTCATTTTCTTAATATATGTGAAACAGTTGAAAGTGTTTTATATTTAGAATTGGAGAAAGTATATTATTATTACAAAGCATATATAACTCAATTAGTTATATAATATTATATTATAAAACTTATGTCCTTTTTCATAATTATACATCTAAAAATATTTTTAATTCATGTAATCAAAACATGTTTCAATTTGTCAAGCTTATTTTTATAAAAAGAATATCCACACATAATATTTTACAATAAACTTACTTTTACTCAAACTTTATTTTTACAAATTTCATTTATTCTAACTTACTTTTATAAATTGAAAATTAAACAGGCCCTAAATAGTTGAAGGATGACTGCTTAAATAAAAGTAAAATTTAAGGATGAATATAAGAAAAATAATAAAGTTTAAGGAATAAATTATAAATAATAGTAAAATATAAGGATTAAAATGAATTATTCTTTAATTCTAGTCACAATTTCTTACCGATGTATCTATCACATCAGCAACTCCGTCTACTATATCAATAACTCTGTTTGCCACATTAGCACTTTTTCACATCAATCTTGTTACATGGCATTCATAGGGACGAATTTGCGAACTATCTGATAGTTGAGGAACTAACTATGCTACCTTTAAATAGATTAGAGAGCATTACATAAAAAAAAGTAGTTCAAGGACTGATTTCCCACCTTTAGGTTCAGGATACCAAGTGCACATGTAAAAAAATTTTTTAATTATGTATTTTTCAAACTCTTTTCACCATAATTGTTTAATAAAAAATAAATGTGAAAATGAATATTTAACAATTCATAAAATGCCTAAATTGAGAAATATAGGCTTCTCAAAAATATGTTTTGTAAATTGAAATGAGAAGAGAACGAGATATATCCACTTCAAATTAAATTTCAATAGTTCAAATTTAAAATTTTTTATTTCTATTTTTAAATTTGAAAATTCATTTTTCAAAGAATTGATTTAGAAAATTATATCTTATACTCTACTCCTACTAAAATAAAATACTAAAATTTTAAGAATAAAAAAAATGAATCACCAAAGTCTAATCTAAATGATCCGTGTTAAATATGAGGATTCCATGCTTATTTCTAGTTCCACACAACATAAATCAAACTAAATTCCTAAAATACATCATCAAGTATCAATGAAGGATGAATAAAAGAAATTATAAATGATCTCCAATTACTCTTCCACCATTCCATAAAATTGCTAGGAAACATGGTATCTTAATAAGTGTTAACTGTTTAAATTAGATTTTTTAATAAGGCCTTGGTGGTCTGTTTGGTAGGGTTTATGAACAACGAAAAAGGAATAGGCCTTGGTTCTGGAAGAGGGAATATTCCAGAGGTTATTCTCATTAATGGTATTGTATAATTTTCCTCTCCATATTGCAAGTGGTGCAAACCAGGATAAGAAAATAGATAGGTTGGACCTTTCATTTTTCTTGTCCGTAAGATAATGGTAAGTTTGTTTGGGAGGAAGGGCAATGGCACAGGCAAACAGGGTTGACATTGACCATACGTACCACATAAACTCTGGGGTTATTAGACCTTTAACAAAGGGAATAACCAGATAGGGTAATTGGGGATCAAAGTACTCCGGTTTAGGAGTAATACCCGTATCATTCAGGAAGAGATGAAAGTAGAAAAATAAGGTTTTTCTGGCTAAACTGTTGATCTGGGAAATGGTAGTAGGATGGTGAGATGGAGGGAATACAAGATCATAACTCAGATGAGTCGAAGGAGGAGGATGATTTTTAGGCATTTCTGAGATGGTTAATATGAACAAGGGGTTTTGCCTGAGATGGTTTATTTGATTCTTTGGAACAGGTCTTGAGAGTAAATCAGCTAGGAGATTGTGTTTCCCTTGGATGTGCTTTATGGAGAATTTATAGCGGGAAAACCAATCTTTCCACCTGAGCAGTTGTTTTTCTGGGAGAATCTTCTTTTTCTGGTTCAGTATGGCTGGAAATGATGTATTGTCCATTTCCACTGTGAAAGGTGTAAAGCTGAGATAAAAACTTAGCTTTTCAATGCCACATTTTACTGCCAGAATCTCCTTGTAGATGGTATGATAATGTTTCTCTGCAGATTTGAATTCTCCACTGGCGTGAGCACAGTAGTGTCTTTTGTCTCCATCTTGTTCAATCAATACTGCTCCTCAGTGATTTTCACTGGCATCAGTCTGTAAAACCAATTCACCTTTATCAGGAATTTTTAATGGTGGAGGATTTTGAGCAATCTGCTTTAACTTCTTTACTACCGCAGTTTGCTGATCTGTCCATGGGGGTGCATTCTTTTTTAACATCTTGGACAGCTGGCTTGTATATTTGCTGACGTGTGGAATGAAATCTCGGATATAATTGACCACTCCGAGAAAGCTTTGTATCTGCTTGTTTGTCAGCTTATCAGGAAAATCCAATAGCTTTGTTGCTATATATGGGCTAGGCTGATATTGTCCGACTGAGAAAGTCATGCCCAAAAATTCTATTTGGGCTAAGCCCATTTGGCTCTTTGAGGCTGAGAGCATAATCCCATACTTCTGAACTATATTATAAAATTGGTCCAGTAGAGTTTTATGGGCATCCACAGTTTCTGAGCATAAAAGGATATCATCCAGGTATATTAAAGCAGAGTGTATAATGGGCTCAAAGATTCTGATCATGGCTTTTTGAAATAGTGATGGGGCCGGTTTAAGCCCAAATGGCATAACCGTCCATTGATATTGAGCATTGGGTATACAGAAAGCTGTTTTATACCTGTCTTCTGGATGGACTCCCAATTGCCAGTAACCCGCTTTGAGGTCAAATTTTGAGAATATTTGGGCTTTTCTCACATGTATTGTTTGGGTATTGATTTTGGGCAAAGGGAACTTGTTATCTTGAAGGAAGTGGTTTAATGGAGTATAATCCACTACGAACCTTTTCTTCTTCCTTTTCTTCTCTGCATCCTTTTCTACATAGAAAGCATAACAAGCCCATTGTGAGGTTGTAGGCTCAATTAAACCTTGTGCCAACAGTTCCGCACACTCTGTTCTGGCTAACTTTAGATCTTCTGGAGACATGCCAGGATGAGATGCTTTAATAGGATTAATATCCTCATTTCTTTTGAATGGAAGTTTCACAAAGAACTCTTCATTTTTCCATAATGGGTGAGGATGCTTAAAACTCTGATGGTTTTCTGGACATAAGGGTAGCAGCTTATCTCTGAGAGGGATATAATCTGAAGGGACTTGTAGAAGTTCAAATAAGTTATTAATGGGCTCCCATGGAATAAATTGAGCTTTATAACGGACTCCTTTTGGGAGTATTTGTAACTTCTTTGCTTTGTGGTACACATCCATTCCGATCAGTAAATCTTTTGTTGGTAGATTGCTGCCTAGTATTCTTGTCCATACCACACAGTTAGGAAAGAACTGAACTCCAATCTTTCTTCTGGAGATAAGATTAATGGAGAAATATTTTCCGTCTGCTGAAGAGAAATATTCTTCATGTGGCAACCATTCTTCTTCTGGTAGGATGTTGGGATTCATAACACTTCTGCATGAACCTGTGTCCATGAACCCAATAACTGAAATTGGCCTGGCATACTTTTCTATCAAAACTTGAACTTTGATGTTTGGAGAAGGGATTTCTTTAATAATAGGCTTTACTAGATTAATATTGCAAATTTGATGATTGCAAGAATAATCTACCTCTTCTTCTCTTCAGAACTAGACTCATCTGACTGAGGAACAACTATAACCATTTGCTCATTCTTCTCGTCTTGCTCTTCATAAATTTCTTCAAAATCTTCTTCTGGAGATAATAGATACATCTCCTGGAGTTTTGTCAACAACTTCATTCCTTTCTTGGTCTTATTTGGACATTGTTTTGCATAATGTCCTTTTTGACCACAGAGATAACACCTATTCGAGAATTTGCTGGTTGAAGATGTTCTCTTTCTGAAAAACCTGAAAGGTTTTCTTCTCCTTCTTGAGTAGAACTTCTTTTTCTTCGGATACTGAAAGAAGTGTGATTTCTTCTTTGATGAACATGAGCAAGTTTCTTTATCCTTGTATTTGATTTTCAAATCTGGCCTCCTGCAGACTTTGTAAAGATGCGTCTTCTCCTTAAGCACATTCTTAACAAATTTTTGCTGTTCGCATAATCTGTCTAGTGCTCCTAGAGCCATTTGATAAATTTCTCCGAGAGATATATGTGTCATATCTCTTTGCAAGGCATTGATGGATTTTTGTATTTCTGGCAACAGTTCTTCTGGTAGAGAAGCTATGAAGACATGCCTCAAATTTACGTCATTAGCTCCTCCTAGCATATAATACTTTTCTGCCATTCTTTTATAATGCTTCTGCAAGTCATGTCTCTCCAATGAGCAATATTCCATTTCAAAATACTCTTGACGAGCCCTCCTGTCAATGATTCCGAAATCTCCAATGAATTCTTTGTGCAAGATTCCCAAGAAAGTAGGTATGTCATGTTGAGCCATCTGGAGTCTTTGATACTCACTAAGACTGGTAAACCACTCTCTTAGATTTCTAGTTAATCTAGATAAGAAGTTAGTCAACACTTCTTGTCTGTTGGCTCCAGGGTCATTCATCTGTACATCTAGCCATGCACCAAATTGATGAAGTTTCTCTCTCCACCGATGATGGGGAAGATCATCAAATGTAAAATATGGACCATTTGAAGGTTTGTGAAAACCTTTTTGCCCACTATGAACTGATTCAGGTGTTTCTTGGACCATAGGTTCAGGTTCTTCTACAGCTGAAGCTGGTGTTTCCTCAAATGGAGGAGGATTTATATCCACCATGAAGATAGGAGGTTGTTTTAATGGTAAGGATGATGAAGAGGAATTGGTGGTTGTAACAGACTCTGATTCTGAGAAAGACAAATCTCCATCAAAATTAGTGGAAGGTTCTGACATGGGTTTGATGGTGGCAATGGTCTTATTTTTTGAGAAGTCTTTAGGAGGCGGCTGTCTTTCTGGTGATGATGATGGGGTATGAATCTTCAAGGGTTTTTGTGGAGGTATGTATTCTGGTGTGTATGAGGTTGATGGAAGAGACACTTGGGCCTGGGAGTGTGTTTGAGGAGCTGGGGGAACTGATTGGTGTTTTTGGGTTTGCTGTTTTCTTTCCTTTCTAAGCTGTTGAAAAATTGAATAATTCATCTTGAAAGGTTCTTGAGCTGAAGATGGGTAATATGGGGTGGAGGACACAAAGGGTGGTGTATATAACGGGGTATGGAATAATGGTTCTTGATGGATGGCTGATTGTTTGGCAAAGTCTGCCTCAATCCTTTTTAGTTCCTCTTTCACATGCTTCAATTCCTGTTCTTTCTGGAAAAACAATGGTCCTGTGTACCTAGCGTCAACATATCCCCTGAGCTCTTGATCAAGCTTCTGAGCTCTGTGAGAGTAGTTTTCATAAAGATTTTTGACTGTTTGATCCAGAATATCCAGTTTGCTGGAGAATACATTCGTCTTATCATGAAGTTGTTCTAATCGAGTATTTATCCTATGTAGGACTTTGTTTTGGCTAACTGAGTTTTCAGTATGCCAATTTAGAACTTCTTCAGATTGGGTTGCAGTTCTTGCTCCTTGAGGAGTCATTTGATCCTGCTGGACAAATGGTCGGGAAGTGTATCTGGATGATTCATTAGTCCTGTGTTCTAAAGGAGGAAAATCCTCTTCATATGTAGGACGAATCATTGCTATGCAAGGGAGATTTTGGATAGGCTTTGATGGAATTGTGGGGATGACAGGTTCTGGTAAATAAGTTGAAAAGGTGAAGTCTTCCTTGGAAAAGACTGATGAAGCTAAGTCCGAATGACCTAAATCTTTAAGCATTTGATGGAAGGTAGTTGGTTTAGGTGTTTCTTTGGGGATCTCTACCCATTCTTTCTTTCTTCGGATATTTTGTTTTGGACCATGATCAAAATCATGATCCTGGCTGGCTTTGAACGATTTGCAGGACGGTTTCTGTTTAAGGTATGGAGTGGGTTTGTGCTGAGAGGTTTGGTCTAGGTTTTGTTCAGGTCCTTGCCAATGATCCCAATCATAGCAACCACAGTCTGGGTCGCATTCTTCTGGAGCTGCATCCCATACAAAATGACCATGTATTTTTGACACAAAACATGGCTTAGCCTCAGCATCTACTGAATGAATAGGAACTTTCTCCTTGTGCTTATAGGCTGGATTAATCGTTAGAATTTGTCCTGAATAGGACGATGGCGGTTGTCCTGGCCTCTTGAAAGTGGATTTTACCATTCCATTCTCTAGGCGTTCTAGGACTGGAGCATCAATAGTATGTACATCCCTACAAGAAGAGTGAAACTCTATCTCATAGTTGTTGATCCATTTCAGGGGCATAATCTGTGCCAATTCTGTCTTTGGAATTCTCCTGGGTATCTGGATTACAGAGGTATCCGATTGATTGGACACCATGTAGAGTGCATCAGGGGTAGAGTTTGGGAACTCTAAGTTCACTGCATGATCCTGCAGTCTATAGATCATCTGGTGATGGAGAGTAGCCATGATGGCTTTCTCATCCTGTTCTGCTCCATGGATCTGGATTTGTACCTTCAGTCGGTACGGTAAAGTAGCATCATCCAACTTGATGTTGAAGTCAGGAGCAATTGTCATAACCACGCTTCCATTGCTGCAAGTGGTAAGGAGTGCACCAATCATAGCGTTGGAGTATGATTTATAAGTGGAGTCAAGAATTGCAACTCTGGCAGTAGCCGGAATGCGTTTTCTTCCATGAAGAGTGAGTACCAATCTAATGGCACCAATATGGATGTGGGTGTATCCCTGCTGTCTCCAGGTGTTGATCAGGAGTTGAGGAATCTCCAGTGTAACATACTGTTCTGCTGTTGTGGCTTTGAGTCCACACTGATCCAGTTTGGAACTTTGGACATATTCTTTCACTTGCGGCCTGGGAGTATGAACAATCCTTGCTATTCTCTGGCGAAGAGATCTAGCATAGGTTTTATCCTGAGAGAAGATTGCATAGGGACTGAGTAAGGGTAACTCAGTGTTATCAATACGAACTTCTTCTGGGATATGGGTGATCTCAACAAGATTATCTATCTTGTTGGAAAGGATTCTTTTAACTGAAGAAGGGAGTTTATCTAGGGAGAAGGCTGAAGAAAGTCTAACCAGAGTAGTAGAAGTGGAAGTAGATTCTGATAACTCAGTCATGGTATTCTAGAGTTCTCTCTCTATCATTCTTTCATAAATATATCTTCCTTCCTGTCTGGCCCGATTAGGCTCTGATACCAATTGATGTCCCTATCCAGTAATGGAGACACTAGAGATAATAAATGATGACTTTTCTTAGTAGAAGAATGATAATCCAGCTTTATCCGTTAAAACGACCTCTCCTGGGCACTCTGGACGGATCACCTTAGGATTATCAATCTCTGTCCTAAAATAGTCATCATGTATGAACCCTAGAATATCATTACAAGAAAGTTACTGGAAAAATGGATCTGGTTCCGTTTTCTTTCTGATACTCAAGATCCTCCTTAGAGGCGAGAGTAGAGCATACTCGAGAACTAGGATAGACAGGTTAGAGATATATCTACTTCAGAATTCTAGAGAGAGATAAGAGAATTTAGAATTCAAGCATTGTATATTACAAAGGGAGTTTCTGAATGAGTTTCCGCTTATCCCAAGCTTACAAACTGCGTCCCTTATATAGAGTGAGGGACTACAAACTTACAAAACACTCTTATGACTCATCACTTACTATTTTACTTTTAGTACAACCATGCTTGACAAGGTGGCCGACCAACAGACAAACTTTTACATGCTTTTAATAAAGTAACGTAGCTGAGTCACCATACATATTTAACATGTGACTGTCGGCATAACAAACAAAATACAACAGCTGTTCAAGGCGACAAACTATGACGTGACTGCACACCAAACTGTAGGCCTTCAGTAACCTAATCTTCTTTCTTGTGAAGTATCCTATTCACTGTCGTCTTCTTCTGTATCCATGTCACTTTCAGCACGGTATTTTCCTTGTCTGATTAGCATCTCTTGTTGTGCTTTGATTATTTCCAATTCTTCTTCAATAGTTTTCTTTGAAGGTTGTGACGACTGTGGATATTGAGTCCATTCTGGGGTTGTCTCAAGAAACTGCTGAAGAAACTGTGGATCTATCTCATATGGATCCTGGGAATCCATAAAGAATGATGGATCCTGAGAAGCATATGGATTTTTACTGTTAGAGGCTTCTCCTGGGTCTTCTGCTGGAGCGAGATTGAGTTGTGGCCATTCAAAGGGGATGGCTTGTCTGACTGTCATTACTTCATCTGGATCATAAAATTCTCCTGGAAAGGGTCCGAGAGAAGTACAAACTTGATCTTCCTTGTCACCTGCAAAATTATTTAAATCTAACAAAAAGTCACGTAATTCGTTAATAACTTGCTTCTGGCGTAAAGGCCAGTGTAGGGCAGTGCCCCTAAGGTGATCCGTCCAGAGTGCCCAGGAGAGGTCGTTTTAACGGATAAAGCTGGATTATCATTCTTCTACTAAGAAAAGTCATCATTTATTATCTCTAGTGTCTCCATTACTGGATAGGGACTTTAAAAAAAGGAAAATATATGCACATTTTCCAAAGAAAAAAGGTCAAATAAACGAAATGGAGAAGTCATGCATAAATCGAAGTGCCACATTTAATTAAAGGACCTCGTAAAAATGAAATACTAGTTTTGTAACTTCAACCAGTTACCTGCTTCTTTGGAAAATCATTTGGTTAACCAAATCCTATTATGTAAAATATAAGTTCTTTTTTCATAAAATATATATAAATTAAGTATGGAAGTTAAATTATTTAATTTATAAAAAATTAATATTACTTTTTAATATTATTCTTAATAAATATAATTTTTAAAATAACTTTTTAACTCATAAATTAATTAATATGAGAATAAATTAGAAAAAAATCATTAATACTTTTAACTTCATATAAATAAAACTTATATTTTCATTCAAAAAATATTTTAAAAGAGGACTTATATTTTAAATCAGGCAGAGTATACTTTTAGTTAATTTTGAGTTGGTGTTTTTTTAAAAAGACATTTCTATAAATTTACTTTTATTTCTAAATATATTTTTAACTAATTGACTGAAAAAATTAATTTTCAATTTACAAACATATTTTTATCTTATAATCATTTTGTCAAACTTACTTTTACAATAAAAAATATTTAAATATAAATTATGGTACAACAAATTTACTTTTATCATAATTTTATCTTATTTTAACTTAAATTTACAAACGGTTCTAAATGGCCACATGACTACAACTTTGGCTATGGATAATCTTGCAATTACTATATCTCAACTCACTGGTGGGGACCAACTTTTTCTTAGGCTGTTCCAAATATGAAAATGAATATTAACTGATAAAGAGACTGGTTCTTGCAGTTGCTATTTTAAATTTGGAATATTGGTGCATGACACTATAATAATAATAATAATAATAATAATAATAATAATAATAATAATAATAATAATAATAATAATAATAATAATAATGTTGGCAAATAATAATAATAATTATCCCTCTTATCCTAAATATAGTAAATTTTAATTTGATTCTAAATATGGGATTTTTTTAGAATATAATGTATTTATTATGCATTACTGAAAAATGTCTTTATTTAATTTATAAGAGAAGAAGAGAAAGAAATTCAATAAAAGTAATTTTGGAAAGATAAGAATGTTGAAGCAAGAGTTTTGATGATTTTAAACTAACATTCAAGAGCTTGGATTGAAGATATCAAAGGAGAACAAAGCTGTTCCAAGTGAAGTTTTTCTGAGTATTTGCTGTTAGATCTCTTGTAGGATCTTTAGTTTTTGTTATGATTGGGTAAAAGGTTTTGATTTGAAGAAAAGATGTTTTCAAACCTTGATTATATGTTAAATCTTTAAATATTTGAAAAACACCCACAAACAGACGAAGGTTAAAAGTTTAAACTAAACTGTCAAGTTGGAAATTCGAACTTTGCCTTTGGAAATTCGAATTTCGAGCTAAAACTGATTAAGTCTGAAGAGATGGCTCTCTGTCAGACGAATTTTGAGTTTTCAAAATTCGAATTTTCATCTAGTCTGAAAGAAGCCTTTCTGGTAAAAGACGAACTTCATAGTTTCAAAATTCGAATTTCAAGTAAAATGAAATTTGTGAAAACCAAAGAAATTCGTCTGAGACCATGATAAAATGCATCTGAAATCAAAATGAAAATGAGTTTGATAAATGCTCTCTGACAGACGAATTTTGAGCTTCCAACATTCGAATTTTCATACAAGTCTGAAAGAAGCTTTTTCCAATAGACGAACTTTAAGTCTTCAAAATTCGAATTTCAGATAAAACAAAACTTGAGAAAATAGAAGAAATTCGTCTGAAAATGTGTTAAAGTTCATCTGAGATCAAGAATGATTTATGTCTCAAAACTGCTCTCTGACAGACGAACTTTGAACATTGAAATTCGAATTTCAGAAGCTAAGTTCTTGAGTCTGTTTAAGTGAAACATAGACATATGAATAACAAGAATTTGCAACATTCGAATGATGAAATAAGTCTGGAAAGAGTCTCTCTGACAGACGAATTTCACACCTTTAAAATTCGAATTTCGAAGAAAGTAAACTACTGTGTCTCTTTTAACGTTCAGTGAACAGACGAATTTTGGGATACCAAAATTCGAATTTCGAAGACACTGGAGCAAATTGAAAACACTGTTCACACTTAACTGAAAAACTTTCTTCTTGAAAATTCGTATGTCACATTGTGAAAATGTTTTATAAGTTTCAAAATTCGAATTTCACTTCATGAACAGACGAACTTCGTGTTGTAACGTTGAAAGCTTTAACCTTCGGTTCCTTCGAAATTCGTCTGTTGACCAACCAAAATTCGAATTTCAGTATGTCAGAAACATTAAATGCGGTTGGTAAACGGATAGTTTTTCAGAGTAACCATTGGATAACTTCCCCAACGGATAGATTTAGTCTCTAACGGATATTTGGGACCTAAATCTATAAATACAACATCATTTGAAGTTGTGGGTAATGAATCAAACTTGTATATACTGAATTTCTGCAAAATCTTCTTCTCAAAAGCTTTTACCCTCTCAACTTCTATACATACTCTTAAACTTTCATATCTACTCTTTTAAAGAGAGTTATTTCATTGTATTCAATCTACTCTTCATCTGGAAGATAGATTTACTTGTGAGGGGTATTCACAAGGGGATTGGGAAGCACATAGTGAAAGTGCTTGGAGAGTTTGAGAGAGCTCTGAAACAGAGCATACTCGTGTACTGTGGCCTTAGCAAGAAGCCCATTGAAATTCTTGCTGTATAGTGGATAAATCTCAAGAGGTGTCTTGGGGACTGGATGTAGGTCAAGTGGAAAGACCGAACCAGGATAAATTGCTGAGTTTTCTTTTCCCTATCTTTACTTTTCAGCTTGCTCTGTTTTTACACGTTATTTTCTTTATACTGTGATATCTTCACTTACTTCACCTTGTGCAGAAAATTTTCAATCTTCCCAATTCACCCCCCCTCTTGGGAAGTCAGCCTTGCTAACAATTATGATTTTGGAAAAAATTAAGATAGTTATACGAATTTTAACTTCCAATTTGCGTAATTTAATTAAAATGATCTTATATTAAAAATGAGAGTGAATGATGATGATAATAATAATCCCTTTATTTTTTATTATATATCATTTTTAACCATTTTACACATACTAAGAAATATTTTTTAGAGTAGTTAAAATTTTTGAACTTTACAAAATTTATTAAAACTTTATAATATTATGCTCATTAAATTATAACATATCTTACCTTGGCCAAAGAAGAAAAAACACATCTTACCATCAAGCGCTTGGTTCAACTAGTAGGTTATACTTGCCTAACTAAAGATCTTGAGTTCAAATTTTGGAAATGCAATTATATTAAATACTTGGTGGTAGAGCATGTCATCTGAAAAAGTTTTACTTGGCTTAATCTGGATCCTTTAGTAGAAGTGGGGTGTGTTCAGAATATCAAGTATACACGCAAAAAAAAAAAACTCATCTTAATTATATATTTTTAAATCCTTTTTCATCATAATTATTTTATGAGGGATAATATGAAAATGAATATTTAATACTTACAAATTAAATTGAGGGAGAAGCAATAGTAGTGATAATAATAATATTATTAATAATAATAGAATTGATGATTATGATATTTTGTGCTTAAAATATATCTTTGATTTATTTTGATGATGATAAAAAGTGTTCATTTCTGATATAGAAAATCTAAATTTTATTTTGGGCTTTCGTAATTTTATCTTTTATTTTAAAATAAGTAATTTACATTGAAAATTTTTTCAATTGTTAACTTTAAAAATAATAATTTAAACTAAAAACATTCAAAATTTAAATCATTCAAATAAAAATTTAAAATCAATACGACATATTCATATTTTTCCAGTGAATAAAGAATCTAGAAAGCTTGAATCAAAGGGCTTCACTTCATGTATGGAAACCCCCAAAGTGGGGCAGGAAATTGTGATGGAAAAATTAAAATTAAAATAAAAAAAAAATCAGGGCTGAAGTCAACCATAAATGCAAGAAGAACTAAGCCATTGGTGGCGGAATCAAGTAGATGACACAGAATATACCAAACTACATGTGGACCCAAAAAAAAAACATGATAATAATCACGTACACGAAGAATAATAGAAATTGCCATGAAAGTCTTCTTACATACAAAGCTTTCTTCTTCCCTCTTCCATATCTAATTTCATTTTTTTAATATAATTATCTAGTATTTCATATTATCATGTCGAATATATTATTGAATTTAACAATTGAGGACAACTCTCCGAACCTTATCTAGTCTTTTTACAACCAAAACTTTCTCTTAATTAATACTTCTTATGTACTGTATCCTCGGGTCTGGTGATCGATCAGTAGTATTTTGAATCTCCATTATTTTGTCTTGTTCGTCGGAGAATACAATTCACACATATATCAAGGTCCATTTCCTTAGCAATACTAAAATATTAGGGTTTTCAATTAACTAAGGACGCTTAGATTAGATTACAATTCCAAAACTACAAAGTTTACGAATACTGCTACGATGTTAAAGGTTCTCGTTGTTGTCTTTCCTCATCTCAGTTCGTGTAGCACTTGAGGTCTCTTTTAATTTGCTCTGTCGTTGTCTGAAACCTCATAGCCTTTTTAAACGGCACGTCACTTGAATAAACTAAATGTTAATATTTTATTTAAATTCACCAATAACAGATCGATCTTTCAATATTAATGGGGAGTTTTCAACTCTGTAATTTCTAAGATTATTCCTTCTTCTGTCGTGCAATCTTAATTACTTTACCAAGCAAGTAAGCAACTGTACTTTCTACCGCGTTTCTTATGAAAGAGTGAGGTAGACTTCATCGTTCATACAAAGTTTGACTTTCTCTTCTGGCATATTATAAGAAGATATCGAGTAGAGAAGAAAGAATAATGGAGGTGTTCCTTCATAGATCTGTGCATGTTTGGTGCATGATGTCCTCAATAACTTGTGAATAAGGATTCCAGAGACGCAGATGTATAGAAGAGAGAAGCATCCAAACACAGCCTGAACAGTTGCAGTTTCAAAAATCATAACTTTGCTTAACGGTAAGAAATATATATATATGTAGGAATATCTAAATGCTTTATTCTTATTTTGTCTGCATAAATTACTATATATATAAATATACAATGAGATCTTTTTCTTCCCGTCAAACTATATAGTGAGATCTGTTGCTAGATGATCAGTACTGCTTACTATCTGCTATTTTTGCTATATTTTCTTTCCTGTTTGCATTATTTAAGTGCTTGATTAGCATATTAGGGCTTCAACGTACCAAAATACAGAGTTCTTAGGTGGAATAGTATCAATTTGATTAAAAACAACATATCCTTAGATTTATGTCCAATTAATTAATATTGTTACGCTGTTTACAAACTTGTCACTCTCGTTTGACATTGTTTGTGTCGAAGAAATGAAAAAAGTTGCGAATTGTTATGGTGGGAAGCATGGATCGATCTATGAGCTTTTCTTAATTTCTTATTTTGTTTTCCTATATATCATCAATATCAATCAATATTTATGTCTTGTGACTCATTCTTCAACCTCGATAATGCATGAGAAAAAGTCTCACATATTTTTCCCCCAAAAGGTTGAAACACCTAATAAAGATGGTAATAAAATTTGAAGTCTCTGTCCCTTCCTGAAAAGATAGGACCCTCACGATAGATTTATTCTTTAAACTAAATCCTTCTGATGATGGCTTTCTTTTTCCTCTTTCCTCGTTATTTTCACTTTCCATTAATTTCCATGTGGGTCTGCAGATACGCTTTTTATCTGACGGTTTTTTTTAACTATGATAAAATGATGCATTTAAATACTTTACTGATGCGTGTTGAGTAAGAGACAAAAATTATCTAAGTATGATTCACATTTTCCACATCATCAAAATACTAGTGGTCCTCACTATTACCTTTGGCGTGCAAATTCAATCGCGATAGAGATCTCTTGCAAGAGCCACAATCAAATGGAACCCCACAAACACAATTTCTTCAAAAGCAATAGAAATTAAAGCAGACATGCAGAATATTTATTCCTGAGTGTGTATTTTCTTTCCAAGTTCACCTAATTAAAATTAAAGAAGATATTGACAGGTAACAGCTAGCCCTGGACAAAGAAGATATGTATATGTTATGAACTATATATAAATATAATTAAGCTTCCTCTTCCAGTTTCTCTATCTCTCAGTTGGGTTGTTTGATGTTTCTCTCGGTTCCCCAAGAAGAACATTGTGAAATAATTTCTACAGAGCGTTTTGTTTCTCGTAGGTTGTAGTGTTGGGTATCAGTTTGGGCTGCAGTTTCTACTGTGTCGTCTATCGTAAAGGCTCACGTAGGTAAGGTTTTATATTGTCCTTGTTAATTTGTTAATTCTGGCAATTGAAAACTTGTCCTCCGTTGGAATGAGGAGAAAAGTGGGAAAAAGAAAATTTCGAGAAGTAAATATAAAAGAAAACCTAGACATTTTATTATTTAAGTTTTTCCTTTTTTTTCATTTTAATATTTCTCTTTTTTTATTTTCCTCTCATTTCAAATAAGGCCATTTAAATTATAAATTCTTAACATGAAAGGTAGCTTAAAACATGATGATGATCTCTTAGCTTGGGGCCTGAGTGATGAAATAATAGAAGATCCTCCCCAAGCTCCAACATTAATTGCTTTGATATAGCCTACGTAGTCCTTGAAATTACTTTCCTTTTTCCAATATGAAGTTTCACTTTTTTCATAACAACAAGCATATTTTCATGCACTACATAAAGCGGTACTATTTATAAGTGGTAAATGATTAGCCTTGCTATATTGGTTTTATTACATATCGTCTTGATTATAAGAATCCATGAAACTTTTAATTACTTCCATTTTCTTTTACTATTTTAAAACAATTGTATTCGTGTACCTTACTGACGGTGTTATGTTAGAGGCAAAAGTGTCAATAATCATTTATATCATTGATATAATCAATATTAAGCCCAGAAAGGTTCATTCAATTGGTGAGGATTTGATCCCTACCTTAAAATTAGAGTGTGGGTTTAAGTTTTGTTTGATGTACTGAGAATCATCTTGATGGATAACAATACCTTTATTAATAGCAAGTCACACGATTCATAAATAAGTAATGACTTATTCTTAATACAAATGCGCGGGGTCCATCTAGATAACAAAATATTAGTGGTCCTCACCATTAACTTTAACGTGTGCAAAGTCAATTCACTTATTGGAAAGATCTGCCAAATTAATATTAAGGGACCCCACAGATTTTCATCGAAGCAAGCAGATGATATAGAATATTATAAATTCCTGAGTGTACTTTCTGCCAAGTGCAGCAAATACGACAAAAGATTGACTAGCAGCAACGAGCAGAAAGAAGATAATGAGGTTATTTAACTAGGACTTAACTAGAAATATAGTCAAGCTTTTAACTTTTCTTGTTTATGTCTAATTGTCCTCCTGGTTTTTTTTCTTTTTCCTGAAATTTTAAGAAATAAAGAACAAAATTAATTAATTTCTAACCTTTTGTTTCTCTCGTAGGTGGTTGTTGGAATCAGTTTGCTGTTTCTGCTGTGTCTGTCCCAAAGCCTCACAGTAAATTGGTAAGCTCTTTATGAACAGCTTTGTTAATTCCTGCTTAAGTTTCAAACCTGGTTTACACAAAATTCCCAACATCAAGATTGAAGGTTGCACACACACACACACACACACACATGTATGATCTGTTGGCTTAGCCGGCTTAGGACCCACGTTCATATGACAAAATTTATGATGCTATTAAACCTTTTCACAACATAGCCAATCCATTCTAATTAATAAACCTGTTTTATTTTAAGCCTTCCTTTAAAAACTAAGTTAATTAGTAGCAAAATTTTCTATTGTTTGCGCGTTTTATTAAAGCTCCCTTAATTTGGTTTCTAATGTGACGTTACCAAGTGAATTAATATATGTACATTTACATCCTGGAGATCAGCTCTTTAAATCTGATTCTTGACATAGTTTTAGGCTAGGTTTGACAGACAGAAAATGGGTTTTATGAGAGGGATAATGAAAGAGAAAACCCTTTGCATGCATGTGTGATACACATGATTCAATCTTCTTAGAAATAAAAAACAGCCTTTTGAAATTAATCAACAAGGTTTTGGTATAGTTAGTAGATGGCTAGGTTCTTTAAATTGTCATGGATTTAATTTTTGACTGTGTATATAGAAAAAACTTTATTATAATGGGTAAAACTCACTTTAGTAATCTTTATATCTCAAAGACTTCAATAATCTCTGTATTTCAAAGAAATTAGTCTTCAGTTGTTAGTTGAAAATATCTTTGATACTCACCAAAAATAAAAAATAGCCTTTTGAAGGAAACACCTTCTCCCTCTCCTTCTATACCTTTATATTTTCCTTAAAAAGAACTCATTTATACCAAACATAAGTTAAGATATTAATTTGCTATTAATTGAAACATATAGAGATATATAATGAACTAACTTCAAAATGCTTGACTCAATTTTTTTTTGATGTAATAATGATCAATCTTTACATGTATATGGTTTTATTATCATGGTGAGTAATTAAGATTCTAATTAAGTTATATATACTTGCATGCATATTATCCTTAAAAATGTGTAACAGCTACTTGTTGATCCTTCAATATTGTCGTCCCTTTTTAAAAGAATGCTCCCTTGCCACGTTATATTTTTTAATACCTAGGAAATCTGTACCCAGCTTCACACATGATGATCCTCATATAGGCTTATTCACGAATTTTAACACCCCGGGCCAAAAAATAAATAAATAAATAAATAAATAAATAGAAGTAAAGCTCGTGTCAATTTATTATATATAAGACTCGTAAATAAGTTTTCCTTCCAACAGTTGATATCTTCTAGTGCCAACCAGGCATTCTTATTCAGAAATTAGGAGATGAACTATGACTGGAGATAGATTAGACCTTTCATGCTTCCACATATATAGTGAAACTGAACTTTTTTTTATGAATAAAATTTAGGTGTAATTCTTCATGTACGATATGTCACGACTTTTTTAAAGATATACAATAATAATTAAGTTGAAAGAGTGGAATAGCAACAAAGAAACAAAAAAAACCTCTTTCTGAAAAAATTGGGAGAGGTGAATATTCGAAGAACTCAAGAAAAATGTAAAGCCGCTAAAAACCCCAAAAAATGGTGGCTTTTGTTTTTGGGTTTCGGCAGCGATTTGAACCGCGGCCAAAGCCTGTTTTTTTTTTTGGTGGTTTGCGGAAGCGTTGGTGAAATATGTGTAATGAGCTCTATAGTGGCAGTTTTACCAAATTGCTGGTAAATATAAATAAAGCCGTTGCTAGGCTTGTAATATGGGGAAAGTTATTGCCGCTAAGATTTTAAAGTTGGTGCCAAACTTGCCGTTGTTATGAAACCTCTACTACGTACTTTCTCTAAATTTTTTTAAAGAAATTTTTAACTATTTGATATAGATTAAAAATGTGAGTTATTTTTTAAAATTTAAAAAAAATTTATTTCTATTTATTATAATAATGTAATTTATATTAAGGAAGTTTTTTAATCATTATTAAGTTAAAAAGTATGAAACTATTTAAAAGAAGATTAGAAATATTACTAATTAATTAATTAAAAATGTCCCTTTTATCCAAAAAATTTAATAACAATTTATGAAAATAAATAAATAATAAAAGGTAAAATAGAAACAATCTTACTAAACATTATAAGATCATTTATAAAAAGAATGAGAATTTTTTTTAAAATATTCTTTATAAAAAGAAACAGAGGGAGTATGAAATTTAAAATTCAATAAGTAAAATGAAATGAAAAATTGAAATTTATTGTCACATTGACACTGATAAAATAAATATTAATTGAAATTTGTAAAATAAAAAATTATAAAGGGAAACGTTGAAATACTTTGCTATTTACAATAACATATGAAGTGAAAGTGAGATGAGCCAAAAGTGAAATAATCTCATTCATGTAAATAAATAACCAAAAAAAATTTGTTGCATACTTCAATATGTTAATGATGATTCTCACTTGCATTCATTTTGTTTTTCAAACAGACAACTTTATCAATGAATTAATGAAAAAGAGAATACGAAGTTTAAAAATTAGAAAGAAGTATTTGAGAAGTGAAAAAGAGAAAGTGATTTATATGAAGGAATCACACCGTATAAAGATAGTAATATCATTCAAAAAATGAAGACTCTTAAGCGGTTGCTAAAGTAGAAGAAAGTTGGACACCAATGATTTGTCACATAATTTTAAAAATTTGTGCAAACTCAGCAATGATTTTCTGTCATAGTGGAAAAATTGTTTTTTTTAGGAATGATGCCAATATGGCAGCATTTTTCTCAAAACCACTGCCAACTTACGTATTTTGTGGCGGTTTTGAAAACTCCTGCCATAATATATTTTTTCGGCATAAACATGTCAATCTTTTAAAATTGCAATAAAAAACGAATGATAAATCCCACCTCTTTTGTAGTGAGGAAAGTTAGATGTGAGTGGAAAATGAATAATGAGGTTGTCAGTGGTTGGAAAAAGCATATAATAATAATAATAAGATTAATTTTCATAAACTTATGCACATGCTTTTCATAGGATAATGCCCTAATAATTGGTGTTGTCCTCTTGGCGAGTGTTTAGTGTTTATATAATAACATATACTTTCTCCGTTTCAGTTTGTAGTGCACTTTTAACTACCTCATATGAGTTAAAATAATAATTAATAACTAAACAAAATTTTCACTTTTTCTCAAATTACCTTGATTAAATGTATTGGAGATAAAATTTTTTAATAATAAATAAATATTTGAGCCTATTAAATAGAGGTAATCTTAAAAAGAAAAAAAAACTATATAATCTGTAAATATACTATATTATAAAATATAAGTTTTTAAAAAAATACATAATATAATGAACTGAGGGAGTAAAAGAGAAGATTTTGGATCCTCTCGACTTACTAGGGGTGAACATATGATGCATGGTCCAAGTCTCCATAAAGATAGGTTAAAATTAATAGTGATGGTGCATTGGATAGCCATAAAACACTTGAGACAGGGCAGTATTCTAGAAGTTGAGCTGTGTTTATACTCCCTCTGATCTATATTATAAGGTATTTTGTATTAATTACACACATATTAAGAAAATCACTTTTTCAACTCAAATCAATGCAAAAAATATATGCATTTCTTATTTTATCCTTATTAAATACTCCATTCTATTATCATTGGAGAGTTATAAATGAAGAGAGATAAAACATTAAATACATGAGTAAAATGGGAAAAAAATATCTAATGCCCTATATTTTGGACCAAAAATTTATTATACAATATGCCTTATAATATGAACCGGAGGGAGTATATAATTGTGATCAAACTGATTTCAAATGTTCATATTATTAGGTCTTGTTCCTTTCCCAAGACTGGTCCATAGCTTTACAATCAGATTTGAGGTCCATGAAATGGCTTTACAATCGGACTTTGGGTCTCTCCCTCTCCTTCCTTACCCCATGCTGCCACAAAGTCACATTAGCTTTACAATCTTTTCATTTTTCTTTAATTTTTTTAAAATTAAATATTAGAGATGAAAAATATACTTTACAAAATCATGCAGTAATATTTTTGTGCAATTTTATCCTCTTAATACCTTTTTTTTTTACTACTGTATGGTTGCAATATGGTCCAGAGAGATCTAGTTTCAACCTTTTAGCATTTCAAAGATGAAAACTGGGGTAGGGTCTCCCTGCCAAGAGAGATCTTGAGCATGTTTAACAACTATTTTGGAAATAATTTTTTATTTTTAAAAATAGAAAAATAAAAAAATTTATTTAATAAACCTATTTTTTATAAAATGTTCTGAAAAATAAAAAAATGAAATAACAAAAAATTTAAAATATCTTTAATATGTTTTTAGTTTTTGTTTAGAAAATAAAAGAAAAAATAAAAAACATCCATCTCATTAATAATAAAGTTATAAATTTTGAATAAATCATTTAATACTTATTAATTATCATTTTATTAATAATTATTTAAATAAATTTTTTTTATTTTCTTATTTTTAAAATTTGTTCTTAAAAATAATTTTATAAATATTTTAAAAATAATAAAATAGAAAACACGACACCCTTATCTCCCTCCTGCCGTCTTCCATTTTATTTTAAGTTTTTTAATTTTTAATTTTTAAATATTTAGGTTTAGGAATAAAAAATGAATTTTTTTCTTTATTATAACACTTTTTTTTTCTTTTCTTTTGCCTCTTCGGGTTATATACGTTAAAGCCAAAGCAAAATGGAGTTTCTTGCGGCAATCGGAACAGGCATTGTGTCGAAACTTGGGGAGATGTTAGTGTATCCAATTACATCGCAATTCAAACATCTGATTCACTATGACAAAAATATCAACAATATGAAGAATGAACTCACCATCTTGGAAGACAGGAAACGTGCGATTGAGGGAATGGTAGATGCAGACAGAAGGAATGGGCGTCACATTGCCCCTAATGTGGAACACTGGCTCCACGAAGTAGACAACATTATTGCAAACGAATTCCAGCAAGTGTACGAAGATGAATTAGTCAACAAGAACAAGAAGTGCCTTGGTGGGTTGTGTCCAAATTTGGTGTTTCGTTATTCACTGAGCAAGAAAGCAGGAAAATTGACGCAAGATCTTGTTTGCTTGAAGGAGCAGAAACTTGAGTTCATATCCTACCCTGCACCTTTATCTACACTAGGATCCACCTTCACTGAAGGCATTATGAGCTTTGCCTCTAGGGAATTAATTATGACAGAGGTCATAGAGAAATTGAAGGATGATGAGTTCAACAGGATAAGCATTTGTGGGATGGGTGGTGTGGGGAAAACCACGTTGGTGAAAGAACTAATCAAGGGTTTAGAAGCAGATAAGGTGTTTGATGAAATTTCAATGGCTATAGTGTCCCAAGTTCCTGACTATAGAAAGATTCAAGGTCAAATTGGCGATACCTTAGGCTTGAAATTTGATAAGGAGACTCCGCAAGGAAGGGCATGTCAACTACTTGAGAGGCTTAAGAATATCAACAGGGTACTCCTAGTTCTGGATGATGTCTGGACAGAGCTTGATTTCGAGTCGATAGGGCTTCCCTCAAACGACCAATATCACAAAGGCTGCAAAATTTTATTCACTTCTAGAAATGAAGATGTTTGTCACAGGATGAGAAGTCAAAGGAACTTCACTATCCCGATCCTGTCTAAAGAAGAAGCATGGGATCTGTTCAGGGATACAGTAGGTAGTCATTTTGTGGACAAAGCTGGGATCCATCACATAGGAAAAGAGGTTGCAAATGAGTGTAGGGGTTTGCCAATTGCTATTGTCACAATAGGAAAAGCACTAGGAAACAAGGAGAAGCACGCATGGGAGGATGCACTTGATCAGCTGAGAAAGTCTTCACTAACTTCCTTCTCAGAGATGCAAGAATATTCTATATATTCATGTATTGAATTAAGCTATAACTTTTTAGGCAATGAAGAAGCTAAATCTCTCCTTTTGCTTTGTTGCTTATTCCCGGAAGACTTTGACATTCCCATTGAAGTTCTACTCAGACATGGAGTGGGCTTGGGTTTGTTTAAAGATCTAGGTGCTTTGTGTAAAGCAAGGAATCGAGTGCATACCCTGGTCGATACTCTGAAGAAGCGGTTTTTGTTGTTGGACAGCAACGAGGAAGAGTGTGTGAAAATGCATGATGTTGTTCGTGATACTGTCATAACAATTGCCTCCAAAGAAGCACATGGATTTGCAGTAAAATATGATGCTGGACAGGGGGGGTCAAAGGAGTTCACATGGCATCATAGTGCAATCTCACTTGTGTGTGATGAGATTAAGATGCATCCTAAGAGTTTGCAGTGCCCAAACCTTAGACTTTTACAAGTTGTTTCAAAGAGAAGAGAACCCATTTCAGAAAATTTATTCCATAACATGAGCAATCTTATGGTTTTAGGCCTTAGAAATCTGTGCATTCCATCAATGTCATCTCCATTCCGAACACTCAACAACCTCTGCACCTTACGGTTGGAAGATTGTCAGGTTGGAGACATATCGATAATCAGTAAGGAGCTAAGGAAACTAGAAGTGCTCAGCTTTGCCCACTCAAATATCAAAGAACTGCCAGCAGAAATAGGTAAACTAAGCCTTCTACGTTTATTGGATTTGACAGAATGCAATCATCTTGATCAGATATCTTCTGGGGTCCTTTCTAGCTTATCTCACTTAGAAGAACTTTATCTTAGAGTCAGGAATTTCCATTGGCAAGAAAAGAATTCAATTCTTGCAGAGCTCACATCTCTGTCTCTTCAGCTAAAGGTTTTTGAGATTTCAATAATGGGAATTCAAGTTTTTCCTAAAGATTTGAAATTCAAAAACTTGGCTAAGTTCTGGATCTATATGGTAGACCCAACTACTCTTTCTCCCGGCCTTGTTCGTCGGGGATATCTGCACCCTAACATCCTTAAACTAAACAGGATATACTACAAATACATTAAAGAGAATGTGGCAATTCAACAGTTGCTTAAGAAATCTGAAATTCTCAACCTTGTGGATGTGAAACAATTACAAAATGTGGTCTATGAGTTGGATGAAGAAGGTTTTCCACACTTGAAAAATCTCAGCATTGAGTTCTGCAATGATCTGAAGTATATAGCAGATGAAAGTGTCTGTACTTCAAGTTGTGCCTTCCCACTGGTTCAATCATTGTCTCTGCACAATTTGGATAGATTAAGAGAGATATGCCATGCCAAGAGTTTCACTTCAAGTTCGTGCCAATGCTTTAGCAGCTTGAGAGATCTGAAGGTAGATTTGTGCAGCAAGTTGAAGTGTGTCTTCTCACCATCTCTGGGGTCAAGTCTTGAAATGCTTCAACGCTTGCATGTGGCTGAATGCTGCGGGATTGAATGTATTGTCTCCAAAGAAATCGATGCTGAGAAATCAGTTATCAAATTTGCAAATTTGGTGGAACTGAAGCTACAAGAACTCCCAAGCCTTGTTGGGTTCACTGTACCAGATCACAAGAATGAGCTTCATCTATTAAAACCCCAGGTATCCTTCTTGTTAACGACTACACTTCTTAATATTTATAACCAATTTCTCTTCTTAATAAGTATAACCATCTTCCATATGATATATCACATCGTTAACATGTAAGCTAGTTTTAACGATGCATAAGACAATTTCATCATTGGTTTTGTAAACTTATTTTATATCGATTACTTTGAACTTTCCTTGGTGATTAAAAATACTAACTGATACAGATAAGATTATGATTTCTAAATATTGAATTTATTAGGTAACTAATTTGTTTTTGTTTTATTTTTAAATGTTATTTAAAATGACATAAACATTAATGACAAATTCTTTTGTGAAACGACTTTTTTTTGTTTTGCCGCATGAGTAGGAAGCATGCTCACACACAAACACACACACATATATATAAAGGAAAATGTGTTGAGTTACTTATTTGTGTCAAATATATACCGAGTCTTCCAAAGTATTTGCCAAAATATCCTTTATTTAAAATTTCTTAGTTTTAAAAATATATATTTCAATAAAAAGTATTTTCGTCAAAACATTTAAAATTATACTAAAAAGTAGATTTACCTTTTGTTTTTTTCAGAAAAAGTCTGTGTATAATTTACTCCTCTTTTAAAAACAAAACTTATGCTGTCATAGTTTTTCGAAGTCAATTTTCTTGAACAGAAAATCTTCACAAACTATGTACGACTAATGGATTTGTACAGGTTCATGAAGAACAGAAGCTTGATGACGGGCAACATCTACCAGTGTCCTACTCAACATTAGGAACCGATGGATGTGTTCCCATTGGCGGTACACTATTTGAATCCAAATGGATGCAACAGTTCCCAAAATTAGAGAAACTCTTATTACTTGAATGCTCTTTGTTAGGGACTGTATTTGACTTGCAACAGTCACAGATGGAAGGCCAAGAAAGTGCTGTGTTATTTTCTCAACTCAAAGAAATAGAGATATCGTGGCTTAGCAGCCTAAGACATGTTTGGAGTAATGTTCCAAGTCATATTCAAGGCTTTCAGAACTTGAGATCACTCAAGGTTATAATATGTGTTGCTTTGAGATATGTATTCACTCCCACCATTGCCAGAGCACTCACACAGCTTCAAAAAATGGTGATACACAGCTGCCAGTTGATGGAGAAAGTTGTTGGGGATGATGGAGGAGAAAAAGAGAAAGTTGAAACCCTTGAGTTTGCCAAGTTAGATTCCTTGACACTTAAGGATCTCCCAAGCCTTGTGAGCATTTGTCCAGACTGTTATGAGTTAGTTTGGCCATCTCTAAGTTATTTATGCATTGATGGATGTCCACAGCTGAAGATATCTTCAATGCCAATTCAAATCCTAGCAAAGCAAGAGAATCTCAACAACCCCTTGCCAAATTCAACCCTCCATGGTATTGGTTTCAGCACTCCCAGGTTTCTTCAGTGTTTCCTTGGATGCACCACATTCAACCATGAGATTTCCAACTCAATGGGCAAATCAAATTTCCAAAGAGCAAGAACGATCAGCAACAAGGTATCAAACTATTTAATTTTATATGCAGATACTTGTCTTCTGTTTTGTACTAATCAATCCAGTCTGCTGCCATTCCTTCAAAGCTCAAGGATTAATATCTCACAACATACTAAAGAAGCCTTATAGTTTATTTTCAATATTTTTCTCTTTAATAAATACTATAGGTAAAATTGATTAAAGGGGGAAACGAGACCTCCCAGACACGTGTGCATGCACACTCCTTTTTCCCACTTTCTTAGATTAGTCTCTCTTTTGACCTTACCAAATTGCTCTTCAGGCTAGTTTGATAAGAGAACATATGTCTTCTGATGTCAACGAATTGTATACCAGAGAAGAAATGGGGTCATGCATGCCAAATCTGGAACAACTTCAAGTAAAAGGATGGGATTCACTAGATGTCATATTCCACCTGGAACAAAGCCAGCATTCCAGTGCTAGTGTAAACTGTATAGTAAAGCTGATGTCCTTGTTGACAAGTCCAGTGGCAATCACTGGCTTCAACAACCTCACTCTGCTAAGCTTAGATGCCTGTCACAATTTGAGATATCTGTTCTCACATTCCATGGCAAAGCTTCTTGTGAAATTGCAAGAAGTGAAAATATCAAACTGTAAGATGGCAGGGCAACTAGTCAAAAGCGAAGAAGAAGGATCAGTTATATTTTCTCAAGCAAACTCTCTTGAAGTAGTTGACAATGCATTACCAAGTCTTGCAACATCCATCTCCCAAGAATCATTTGTGTTAGAATTTCCATCTCTGAAGAGAATCAGCATCATTAACTGCTGCATGCTAGAAGTTGTCATCAAGAATGGAAAGTGGAGAACAGACCTAACTTCATTTGATAAAGTACAGTCTCTTACATTAAGCCATCTACCAAATCTTTTGAGCTTCTGCTACCAACCTTGTATTCCTGAACAATTATCTTCAGAGAAATGCAGAGCCAACAACCATCATCAAGAAGATCAGGTAGCTAATGGCTAAAAATGCATTTAATTCTTTTTCACTTCAATGCATAATTTTATTTTGCATTGTTGAATACACACAATTATTCATCAAAAATTGTATATAGGACCAATATATTTCATAAAATAAAAGTTATTTATTAAATTGTCAAAAATATTAAAAGTAAAGCTCTTTATGCTGCATGACTATATGGCCCTATTAAGTGCAGATAATTCCATTACTTTTTGGTTTTAGCTTCAGTGGAGTTAGTTGTGATATGCAGTGACAGCAAGAGTGTATAGATAGCTAATTCTTACCTTTAGCAAATAATTCAAAAGTGATTTAAGACATCAAGTAAATACGATAATTACATTTTTAGTACTTGATCAGATGGTAATAGAATGATAATGATGCAATTTTAGTTTGAAGTACAAGTATATTCTGTTCTGTCCGTAGATAAATGAGAGATGAAATGTTACAACTAAAATTTTCTTTTTGTAGGTTGCATGTGATGAACCACGAAGAATGATAAGGAATGATCCTTGTATAAACAGCTTCTGGTTTTCACATCTAACATACCTAGGGATAAAGGAATGCAAAAAAATTAGCTGTTTGTTCTCTCCATCATGCTCAGCAAGTCTTGTGCGTCTGCAAGAGCTAGAGATATGTGATTGTGAGAACATTAAGGAAATAGTAGCAAAAGAAGAAATGCATGCAAGTTTAATCAAGATCGTGTTCCCCAGATTACAGTGCCTGAAACTTGAACGCCTCTCCAACCTCAGGGCCTTCTGCCACGCTTCATATGACTTGGATTTCCCATTACTGCAAGAAGTATGTTTTGGAAATTGCCATGGGATGGAGGTATTCTCAAATGGATCTCCAAACACTCCAAAGCTAAAAGGTGTAGCCATGAAAGTTGGAAACCTTACCAAAATAATATGGATGGGAGATCTGAACGCCACTGCACAACTCGCCAAAGGAATTGTAAGCCTAGTTCTTCGCATTCTTTGTTGTCTATACATTTGTATTTGTTATACTCTTCATAGCATCAAGTTGAAAGGTCATATAGAAACACAAGAGAACAATTCTTCTGTGATTATGGCTACTCTAGAGACTAGACCAAGCCAAAAATAATAACTTAAGCACTTAAAAGTTATTTATATCATTAACTATAACATTGCTTTCTATTTTTTTTGGCCAGAACATGGCAAGATTCAAGTCCTTTTAGGTGCTTAAATATTATTCTTGACTTCTTACCTTCATAGTAAATCATGCCCAAACAAGAATTTTCTCGAAAACTCCTAAGTTTTCTTCATTTATTATTTTTAATAGGATAAAACATTTTTTGTTTGGCACATGTGAATGTGGGTTTTGCAGTTGTCTTTTCAAACATCAGAGAAACTAGGATGGATCAAGCAGGATCAAGGCATGCTTAGGTACTTCATGAACGAAACAGAGATGACAGTTGAAAGATTTCAAAGTTTATTGACTCTAGTCCCATCCAATGTGATACACTTGTTTCAGAATCTAAAGAACCTCACAGTAAAAGATTGTGGTTCACTGATTGAAGTGTTTGAATCAGAAGGAGTAAACAAAAAGAAGGGGCATAGCATGATACACTATGAGCTAGAAGTCATGAATTTGCATTTTCTACCTGAGTTGATTCACATATGGAAAAATCTTGGTGGGATTTTGGATTTCCAGAAGCTAAAAATATTAAAAGTTGAATACTGTGGCAATTTGAAGGGTATTCTGTCGCCTTCTATGGCCAAAAGTCTTGTGCAACTGCAGCACTTTCGTGTATATGGTTGTCAAACGATGGAGGAGATAGTCATGAAAGAAGATGAAGGAACTGAAGGAACAAATAAAGCCAAGATATTGTTTCCATTACTGAACAAGTTGGAGCTTCGTCACCTGCCCAACCTCAAATGTTTTTGCTCTGAAAGTTTAGACTTTGAACTTCCATCCTGTGAAGAAATGATAATTGAAAAATGCCCAAAGATGACAAAGTTTTCCTCTGGAGCTGTAAGCACACCAAAGCTTCCTAATATTTACAAAGGATCCTTTGAGTATGTAGACATTATGGGAGACCTTAATACGTCCATCTATCATGCTCATTCAGAAGAGTTAAAGGTACAATGTATATACATTCTCCAACTCTTTAATTCCATGTTCCAACTTTCAAGGAATTTCTTATTTCTCTGTCAAATTTTATTTACATGTACATATCCTAAATTTTGTTGGAATTTCACGAACATCATCTCTATTTTGGAAACATACACTGCTTTCATTTGAAAATAAAACCTATATTTCATGGACCAACCTTGAATTTTGATAAAATTACAGACATTTCTTCTATATATTTCCAAACCATATACAAGCTTCTCCTGAAAATAAAGAGTAAATTATACAGGCCCTTTTAAATTGTGTAGAAATTACACACCTACATTTTATTTTTATGGGAGATTTGTACATATTTTTAAAATAGAAGGAAATTTGTGTAATTTCAACAAAAATTTTGAAAAAGTTCGTGTAACTTCTATTTATTCCAAGAAAATTCTGTTTAGGTTTAAAAAATATAGAAGTATTTGCATCATCAGTAAAATTTATTTGAGGTTTACATTACTTTTGAAAATAGTGGAGTATAGTTAGTAACATTCAGGGGAACTCTGTACAATTTACCCTGTTTTATAATCAACAAATATTATGCTTATAAACTTTTGCAGGGCAAAAGTAACCCAGGCATTATATATGTGGGGAAAAAACAAAAGAGAATAGAATTTCTTCTTTCAATTGAAAAGTCTCAAGTTTTCTCATCAACATAAGAATATTTTTCTACTTCAGGCAGCACTGCAAAGATCGGAGACAATTAATTGGATTGAGGAAGATAAAATCCTACTTGGCTACTTAACAAGAGTAACAGAACTGGTTGTTGAAGGTTGTGAAAAGCTGTTGAACTGTGTTCCATCCAATATGCTACACAGACTGCAACATCTAAAACAACTCAAGGTACGAGGATGTGGCTCACTGGTGGAGATATTTGAATCAGAGGGAGTAGAAGCAAATGAAGATGAAGAGCATGCTATGACACTATATGATTATAATCTGCAAGAAATGCATTTGTACTCTCTACCCAGACTGCTGCACATATGGAGAAACCATGGTGCAGTTTTAAGCTTTAAGAATCTTAAAAAGTTAAATATTGGGTGCTGTGATGGTTTGAGAAGTGTGCTTCCTCCTTCCATAGCCAGGAGCCTTCTGCAACTGCAAGAGCTATCAGTGTATGAATGTGAGATGATAGAGGAGATAGTCACAAAAGAGGAGGATGAAGAATCAGAAGAGCCAACAAACAAGGCGAAGATTGTATTCCCAGAATTGAGGTGGCTGACCCTTTATCGTCTCCCCAACCTTGAATGTTTCTGCATGAGTAATTACCAGTTTGAGATGCCATCGTGTGAAGATATAACCATTAAGGAATGCTCAAAAATCGAGACTTGTTGTTATGGAACCATGAGCGCTCAGGAAATATCATTTTCTTCTGCGAAAATAGATCATTTCAAGCTCCAAGATGAACCTTATTAAAAAGGTACGGAAAGTACTTCCTTCGCCAAGTATCTCTTACTGTATTTTCTTCTTGTGACTTGCTCTATTTTCTTAGTTGAAGGCCACAAAATATTGCCCTCCCAAGAATACAACCAAACTGTTCTTTCTCGCTCATATAAGTAAAATGACGATAAGACCCATAGCTTAAATTAATTATAGCTAAAAATTTTAACAATAATTTTTTTAAAGAAAAAAAGTTGCTATCGACATTTTTTAAGTTTCCATTCATGTTCCTCAAAATTATAATACGTTTTTTTAATTTTATAAGAATATTTTAAATTTGTTAACTTTTTTAATTTTAAATGAATAAATCCTTGTAATATTATTATGAGATCATATATTGTTACTTAAAAGGCATGAATAATAACTCCAAAATCCAGCAATGATCACTGTTTCTTAATTTAGATCATCTTCATTTATTATATACAGTGCATTTGAAGAGAAATAAAAATAAAAAAAGAAATTATAAGAATAAAGGTAAAGTGTGAATTTTATAACAAATTATATGTCTTTTTATTACTGCATGAATAAATAAACGTAAAAATTTTATTTTGCTCATATAACTTATAATATAAGTGCTTAACTATCATTGTTTTAGGGGAACTTAAGCTTTTAGTCCCTTTAGTTTTAATGAGTTTTGAAATTAGTCCCTGAACTTTAATGTCTTGTAGAGCACTCCTTGATGTTTTTGCTATTTCAAACGTTAATCCCTATATTTCCATATATTGTATTGGGGATTTTCACGTGGCATTAATTTGTCAAAATTGATGAGGTGGCTAACAGACAGATAGGTGGCAGCTAATTGGGCAAAATAGAGGCACTTGCTGGACCCAAAAGACAACAAAGAGATGGAGATCCATGTAACGAGGTTGGAGGTGGCGTGTTTTCCTCCAATATGACATTCGTCATATTTGACACCTTCACCGTCAACCCCAATAAATCCTTCATCCCTTCTTCTTCCTCCTCCCCAAATCTCTCTCCTCTCTCCCACTCTCAGCAGCAATCTCTCCTCTGTATTCATCAATTGGTGCCTCTTAGATAACAAAGCTGGTTTGAGTTTCTTCTAAAAGCAAGAAGTTGAAATAGTTTATATAATTTCCCTCCTGATATATGAATGAATAAACAATATCCGAAAAATGAAAAAAAATAATGGACGCACAAGAGAAGCGAAGAAGGGACCATGGAACCTAAGAGATATAACACCATCTTTGACGGACACAACATTGATCTGCATTGCCATGGTCAACTACAAGGAAAAGGCGAACATATCCTTATTATGAGGTGGACGTTTAAAATGTGAGATTGAATTTCTGGGCAGAGAATGCCATAATTTTGGTGTAGTTATAGAGAATGTAAAAAAACATCATCTCGTTAGGTCCTGTTCTTCAAACGAAGTCAGAATTTCTTTCGGCACCATATTGTCTCAATGCGTTTGCCCTAAATCTATGAACGAGAATAAGCTAGGGTTTCTGAAGTTTTAGGGATTTGGGAACCCAACATCAAACCAGGGTGGTTTCATTATCAAGGTGGTTGATTACTGATCGAAGGCCAGCGTTTGTGAAGGAACAACGATAAAGCCATTTTCTGTAAGCTATGAAGATGAATGCAATAATTTGGATGATTTCGAAAACATTACAGGTTTTCAATACTTCACAAAAACTGAAAATGGCTCGTTTTTGTGAAAATCAAATGGGTTTAGAATCTCTTCTTGTTAATCGGTGGACGCTTTCTCTTCCTGCAATGGGTTGCACGTGGTGATTGATTATGGGAAAGAGAGAAGAAGCTAAGGGAAGACAATGTGTGGGTTCCACCCAAAGTCAAAATCCACTAGTCAAAGACCACTAAGTTTGATTAATCTTGCATGTTGCCAACTCATTTGCCACAGTAGTCCCTGTCAGCCACGTCTGCTTTTTTTAACATTGTTTAGGGACTGATCTCTTTTTCAAACTTTAGGGATTAATGGAGTGAACTGAGTGAAGTATAGGGAGTGCTATAAAAAAGTTTAAAGTGTAGGGACAAATTTCAAAACCATGAGAAGCTACAAGGACCAATAGTTTATTTTTTCCTAAAATATAATAAAAATACTATTCATTTACTATTATGTGGCTTTTATTTTTTAATTTAAAAAATCCCATATTAAGTAGCAATTTTTTTTGTAATATAGGTTGGTTTTGATTATGATTTTTCAAATTTCAGACCACAAGATCAGCAAATCATTTGTTCTTTTTTTAAATATTTATTCCTTTTTCTTTTGCCTTGAATTATTTATTATAATCATTTAATTCTATCAAAATATTTTGTAATTTTATTCTAGATTATATCAAAGCAACACAATAACCAAGTCTTTAACAGTTGAAATTGTGTTCAAATCAATTCTTTTAGATAATTAAATAATTTGTGAATTAATTACTTAGAATTTAATCAATAGTTTGGAATTACATATTTTAATATGTATTTAAAATCATATTTAATTTGAAAATTTGAGGTTCAAAAAAATCTTACTAAATGATTTTTCATTCAATTTTTAATAAAGTTTTGATCTCTTAAATTAATTAAATGATTTTTTAGGCATTGATTGTATAATGCATGATATTTTCAAAATCAATTGTTTTTATTCAAATTAAAATTTGTAAATGGAAATTAACCAATGTCACAATGATTTTTTAATTTAATTTGATCATAAAGATTTTAAATATTTTAAATAACATAATAAATTTTTTAATCAATAAGTTCTAGTTTATTAGCATTTGTAATTATCTATTTTCTTTTTGGTTTTATGTGAGCACATATTTTTCCATTGACAACTATGGATTAATTCTTTCAAAAAACGTATGAGAGAGATTATCGAAATAGATTTTATTTTTATAACAATAACATTTATAGTTACCTATTTTCTATTAGTTATGTAATATGTACATATCTTTTTTTATTTTTTTGCCATAACATGTACAAAGGGCTGAACAACAATACCCGAGACCCAATTGACCTAGTCTAACCCGGCCACATCGGACCAACTAGGCAGGGCTAATTTTTTGGTCGAGTTGGGGTTAGGGCCAAGCGTTGCTGCCCCACCTCATGCCACCCCACACAACCTATATGCATTTCTTTTTAATTATTTTATATATATTGATTGATTTGTAAGATTTTTATTCTTTATATATCTAATATAATATATTTACTATTTAAATATTATGAAAACTTTTTAAGATTTTAATATTTCAATTTTTTAAAATTATAAATTGATTTTTAACTTAATATTATGTAAAAATAACGTATAATAGTTAAGTATTCATAACTTTTAAAAAAAATTATTTTTTCTAAAATTATTTTTTAAGGGAATCTATTTTTAGATATAAATAAGTATATTTTTTATTATTAAGTAAAATTATTTTTTATTTTTAAATTTTTATAAAAAAAACTTAATATCGGGTTGGTGTGGTACTTGGCCAAATACTAGTCAAGTATTGGTTTGGAGTGTTCATTGGACTGGACAACAGGCAGGGGTCAAGCCTGACCTGATTTCACCCATGAACACCCCTACATGTACATGTCTTTTAATACATTTATTTGAAACAAGTTTTTAACCGCAAAAAAAAAGAAAGAAACTATCTTTTTTTAATATTATCTTCTACAAACAAGCACAAAATTTCTTGAGGAGCATCAAATTAGTATGAATTTTATATTTTATATTAATATTAATTAAATTGTATTAAATTAAATACATATTACATTAAAATTAGGTTGAGATAAATAAAACAAAAAAAAATTTAAATTTAAAGATTAAAATAAATAAAAAATATAATTACATGAATTGTTACTAATTTAAGGGTCCTTTGTAACACTCTTTTTCTAACATTTGTCATAAATGTAGAATATCACTTATAGTTTTTAAATACGATTATTATTGTTATAAACATATTAGAAGATATTTATAAGAAAATAATAGAATATAATTCATATAAACAAGTTTATAGCTCATTACTTAACTAATTAAAAATTTTAATATTAAATTTTATTTATTGTATATGTCAAAAAATAGAATATACTCCTGGATTGCATAGAAGTATTACAAATTTGTTATGATATATATATGCAAGAAGAAATTACCTAACGAGTAGAATCTTAGGATATTTGTGCCTCTAAATATACAGTAAAGATAAAATCCAAGTTAAGTAATATTTTTTATTTATTTTCTTATTATTTACAATATCTTTTGCTTCACTAAAAGAAATTTATTGACAACAAAAATCTGAAATAATACTTCCAAATGACATTATTTCAAATGGTCGAAGCAGCATTAATGGAAACTAAAAAATGCTGACAAAGTGGAAAGCTAAATCTGGTCAGTTCTCCATGAGTTACATTCTTGTGATTTCTAAATTTGATTTTATTAGTACGCATAAAGTACTAGCCAAATTTGGTTTTATTTTGTGGTTATATAAACATACAAAAATGGGCTTGATTCGAAAACGGGGTCTTAAGTCAAAATTAAAGCATATGAGGAAAATGATGCATGTGTCAACCACGTGATATTGGGTTTAATTTTACCTTATATATATATGTATATATATATACATGTGTCATACACAGTTTTGAATTGCATTGCTACTTTTTAATTAGAAGTGTTCTCTTTCATTTTGCATTACCAGTTAACAATACGTATGGATCAATATCTCATTCCCAGAACCTGAGCCAACAAGCTGGACAGGTCCCAGGCCAAGCTAATCAGGTGTGTTCCATTACTACTACACATAATTTGCTGCTTCTATAAGAATCCAAAAAAAGAATCAATTGTGCTTCAAACTAGATTTCAACTTTCACCAACAAATATTTATCACTTAACAATGTCGTGGAAATTGAACTTCTCTTCCTTGTGTGTGTAATGTTATATGCTTCATCTAGGAGAATGCTAGCAAGGAGGCAGGTCATGCAAGAGACGTTTCTGAATCTCAATCTATCCAAGAATGTTGCCAAGAGGTAAGATTGTCAATTTGTATGATTGGAATAATAATCTAAGATATTCAAGACATTTTTATTACATCTTTATTTATTTATTTTTTGTGTGAATTTGATGGATTCCTTTTGCATTACATGGAGTGATTATTAATCTTAGATCCCTTGATGAGTTAAATCATGAATATGTGGAGCGGTAAGCAACAAATGCAAGCAAAGGCAGATGCCTGCTAATGCTGCGAAGAGCATAGAATCTCATAACTCATGAAATAGTGGATGAAGCTCATGCCCTCCACAATTTTGCACCTTTTAATTTGGTTTTAATTTTGTTTAACATTGATTTTGTATATTTTGTTTTTAACATGCCCAATTTTTCCACGAAGTGATTGTTAATTCAAATGTTTTGATGATTCTAAAATAAATAAGCTTGGGAGATCCAATATCAAAGGAACACAAGTGAAATGAAGAATAAAGTTGAAGCTTCCTGTTGATTGAAGAATTGTTTCTCACATACTTAAGGAACTTATATGTAAAAGAATGTAGTTGAGCTTTGAATTTCAATTAACTCAATATTAAATGAGATAACTAATTAAATGATTAGTTCTTAACCAATGATTTCAAAATAATGTTCAAGAAAAGAGCTATCTAATGAGGATAAATGTTCAATCTCAAACTGATTCTAAGTGTTCAAATTGGTTTTCATAAGAATGATTTAACTTATGGGAATAAGATCTTAATTTCAAAGATGTTTCTAAGTGTTTACCTTGTTTTACAAATAATATTTTATCTTATACGCATAACCATTTGAGAATATGTGGATAAAGACTTAATCTCAAAACTTTTCCAGAGTCCATCCCTCAACTTCATGAAAAGGGATTAAGGTTATCTGCATACACAGCTTGAGGATCATGTTCTCGAGCCTGTCTAGGAGGTTATCCTGATAAGGTAGGCATCTTATTTGCATAACATAGTGAACAGTGAAGAAAAATGGTACTGTGTAGCCTGTTATTTGCATAACGTGTGTCACGAAGCACTTGCACCTCTCGGGTAAAACAAGTTATCCGCATAACCTATATTTCAGAATACTTGAACTTCTCTTAGGTAAAACAGATTATCCGTATTACCAAGAGAGGTTATCCGTATAACCTATATTTCAGAATACTTGAACTTTTCTTGGATAAAACAGGTTATCCACATAACCTTGGAAGGTTGTCCTGATAACCTAAGTTTCACGAAAGCTCAGTTTGAGAAAAACTTAACGTTATCCTAATAACTAAGTGGGTTTTCAGGAAAATAATTCTATGCTAAAATCTAGTCATTTTGTATAGTACGTTATCCGCATAACTTAGCTAGGTTATCCACATAACAAAAAACTTCACGTTGAAAACAAAAGCAAACAGTTACTTGTTATTTGCATAACCTGAGGAGGTTATCCGCATAACCTCTATCAGATGCATTTAATGTGGTAGGTGAATAGCTATTTTCTTAAGAATAACGGCTAATCTATTTGAATAGCTATTTTCTTAAGAATAACGGCTAATCTTTGTTTCCAACGGATAGTTCTGCCCCAAGACTATAAATAGGACCATATTCAAGTTATTGTGTGATGAGAACAACAATTTATATGCTAAAACTCTACTGATTCATTTAACAATTCTTTCAAAGCTCAACTACCCTTTGTTTTACTCATTCATTATATTTCAATTTTTATATCTACTCTTTTGAGAGAGTTTTCTTTCTGTAATACTTCTAAACACTTGTAGAGTGTATTTAGTGTGAGATTGCACTAAGGGAGATAGTTTTACTCTTGGTTGAGAAGAGTGAGAAAACTTGTTTAAGTCTGAAGTTCGGGCTGGTGATGTTGTACTGCGGTCATTACAAGAACCCATTCAAATCTTGCAAGAGATAGTGGAAAAATCCCAAGTGGTAGCTTGGGGACTGGACGTAGGTCAAGTGGAATAGACCGAATCAGGATAAACTACTGAGTTCTCTTTCCTCTGCTCTTTATTTTTATACTCTATTTTTAGTTATCTTTTTAGTATCACTATTGTTTTTCTAATTTGCAGAAAAATTTCAATATTCTCAATTCACCCCCCTCTTGGGAAGCTAGCTGAGCTAACAAGTGGTATCAGAGCCTGGACTCCTGGTTTAATGATTTAACAATCCGGGAGAAGACATAGCTGGCTTTGGTGAAGGCATCCTTTCTGAAGGAAACAATACCAACTGACCTCCTAGTTTTAATGGAGAACATTATGGGTACTAGAAGATGAGGATACAGATCTACCTTCAATCCATTGATTTGGATATTTGGTCGGTCATCCAGAAGGGGGATTTTGTTTTGATGAAACTACAAGATGATGGGAAATATAAAGAAAAACCTGAAGAGGAATGGAACAAAGAGGATAGGAGAAGGGTCCTTCTCAACCTTAAAGCTAAGCACTGTCTGGTCAGTGCTCTCAATCAAGATGAGTTCTATAGAGTGTTTCAATATACAATAGCCAAAGGTATGTGGGATACTCTGGAGATCGCTCATGAAGGAACTACCGGTGTAAGAGAAAATAAGCTAAATACTTGCATTGGAGAATACGAAAACTTTAAGATGCAAGAGGTTGAGAATATCAAGGATTTGCAGAAGAGATTCACCCTCATTGTGAATCAGCTGAAGAGCCTTGGAAAGGAATACACCCAGTCTGAAAAAGTCAGAAAGATTCTCAGAGTTTTGCCCATTGAGTGACAACCGAAGATGACTGTAATAGAGGAAGCTGGGGGTGAATTTGTGACAGCCCTCTTTAGGAGTCTTGAAGAATATGAAGGGAAGTTGAAGGCTCTCAAGGAATCTACTTCATCTGACAAGAAGAAGAAGAGTTTGACTCTCAAAGTAAAATCAGATGATGATGATGATGATTTAGAGGAGGATGCTGAGCTAGATGAAGAGACGATGGCTATGCTGGTGAGAAAATTTGGTAAAATGTATGGAAAGAAGAAATTCAGAAAGTTTGCAAAGAAAGATGGAGCTACCAGCAGCAAGAAAAAAAAACAAAGACCTGATCATATGCTACGAGTGCAAGAAACCTGGACATATCAAATGGGAATGTTCTCTACTGAGTAAGAAATAAGGGAAAGACAAAAAGGTTGACAAAGTGAAGAAGAAGAAAGATTTTGTATCTTCTATCTGGGGAGATAGTTCAGATGAAGAGGAAGCAGCAGGAGATGATGAGATTGCTAACCTATGTCTAATAGCTCAAGAAATTGCTGAGACGGAGAAGAGTTGCAATCAAGACAACGACAATGATTCTGAGGTATGTCTCAAGGCCAAGAAGAGCAACAAATGGTACATTGATAGTGCTTGTTCAAGACACATGACTGGAGATAAAGAAAATTTCATTGTGCTGAGAGATAAGAAAGGAGGAAAGGTTGCTTTAGGTGGTGACTAGTCCGGCAAGATAGTTGGGATTAGAATTGTTGGAAGAAACTTAGAAACATCGATTGAGGAAGTCCTGTTCGTAATAGGACTCAATCACAACTTGCTAAGTGTAAGCCAAACCTGTGACAAAGGCAACTGGGTCTATTTGGTTCAACTAAGGGGATTGGAGGGATTTTAATGAAGGAATTGAAGGGGAAGAGATTGGAAGGATTTTAAAATTTCCTTATTTGGTGGGATTAGAGGGGAGGGAAGGGGAGGGGATTGAAGGGATTTTAATGAAATCTTATTTGATTTAGGAAGGGATTGGAGGGAATTGAGTAATAAATATTCTCTCCCCTCCAAAAAACCCCAATTTGGGGGGATTTATAAAGGGGTGGGGGGAGGGGATTAAATTCCCCCAAATCCCCTCTTATTTTATTAGCCAAACAAGGGGAGGGGATTCATTCCCTCCCAATCCCCTCCCCTCCCCTTAAAAAACTCCCAAAAAACTCCAACCAAACAGACCCTTAGTCATCAGAAAAAGTGACTGTGTAGAGATTCTCAAGGTAGTAAGAGATGGTAACTGTTATACTATTAATTTAGATAAATTACCTTCTCTATACTTTATATGCTTAATAAGTGAAAATGATGATAGTTGGCTATGACATAGGAGATTAGCACATGTTAGCATGCATTAATTGAATAAACTCATTAAAAATGAACTTGTGCTTGGTCTACCTAACATTAAATTTGAAAAGGATAGAGAATGTGATGCTTGCCTTAAAGGAAAATAAACAACGTCCTCTTTCAAAACCAAAAACATTGTTCCTACGACAAGACCGCTACAATTACTTCACATGGATTTGGTAGGTCTTAATCGTACTAAAAGTATTGGTGGAAACTTATATGTACTTGTTGTGATAGATGATTATTCTAGATTTACCTGGACTTTATTTCTTCCTTCTAAAGATGAAACATATGATGCTTTTCTGATCTTAGCCAAGAACATCCAAAATGAGAAAGGGTGCTCTATTGTATGTATTAGAACAGATCATGGTGGAGAATTTGAGAATGCCAAATTTGCTGACTACTATGATGAAAATGGAGTGGAACACAACTTCTCAGCCCTAAGAACTCCTCAACTGAATGAAGTTGTGGAAAGAAAGAATAGAGTGTTGGAGGAGATGACTCGTGCAATGCTGAATGAAAAAGGATTGCCTAAACAATGTTAGCAAGGTTGACTTCCCAAGAGGGGGTGAATTGGGAAGATTGCAATTTTTCTGTACAAAGTGAGATAAGTGAAGGTAGTACAGTTTAAAGGAAGCAACGTATAAAACAGAGTAAGCTGAAAAGTAAAGATAGGGAATAGAAGACTCAGTAATTTATCCTGGTTCGGTCTGAGCACTTGACCTACGTCCAGTCCCCACGACCACTCTTGAGATTTTTCACTATTCAGCAAGAATTCAACGGGCTTCTTGCTAATGCCATAGTACAATGAGTATGCTCTGTTTTCTGGAGCTTTCTCACTCTCTCTAAGCACTTATACAATGTGCTTCCCAATCCCCTTGTGATTTCTCCTCACAAGTAAATCTATCTACCAGATGAAGAGTAGATTGTTTACAATGATATAACTCTATTGAATAGAGTAGATATGAAGGTTAAAGTATAGATATTGAAGCTAGAGGGTAAGAGCTCTTGAGAAGAAGTTTTAACAGAAATTCGGTATATACAAGTTAGATTCGTTACCCACAACTTCAAATGTTGTTGTATTTATAGATTTAGGTCTCAAATGTCCGTTAGAGACTTAATCTATCCGTTGGAGAAGTTATCCAACGGTTACTCTGAAACACTATCCGTTAACCAACCGCATTTAATGCTTCTGACATACTGAAATTCGAATTTTGGTTGGTCAATAGACGAATTTCGAAGGAACCGAAGGTTAAAGATTCCAACGTTGAAATACTGAAGTTCGTCTGTCCATGAAGTGAAATTCGAATTTTGAAACTTACAGAACATTTTCACAATGTGACATACGAATTTTCAAGAAGAAAGTTTTTCGATTAAGTGTGAACAGTGTTTTCAATTTGCTACATTGCCCTCGAAATTCAAATTTTGGAAGCCCAAAATTCATCTGTTCCCAGTACGTGAAAAGGAGGCACAGTAGTTCACTTTTTTCGAAATTCGAATGTTGAAGAGTAAAGTTCGTCTATCAGAAAGACTCTTTTCAGACTAACTTCATCATTCGAATGTTGCAAGTTCTTATCATTCGTATGTCAATGTTTCACTTCAACAGACTCAAGAACTTAGCTTCTAAAATTCGAATTTTCAATGTTCAAAGTTCGTCTGTCAGAGAGCAGTTTTGAAACTTAAATCATTCTTGATCTCAGATGAACTTTAACATAGTTTCAGACGAATTTCTTCTATTTTCTCAAGTTTTGTTTTGTCTGAAATTCAAATTTTGAAGATCCAAAGTTCGTCTGTTTCAAGGAAACTTCTTTCAGACTTAGATGAAAATTTGAATGTTGGGAAGCCAAAATTCGTCTGTCAAAGAGCATTTATCAAACTCAATTTCTTTTGATTTCAGATGCACTTTATCATAGTTTCAGACAAATTTCTTTGGTTTTCACAAACTTCATTTTACTTGAAATTCGACTTTTGAAAGTGTGAAGTTCGTCTGTTACCAAAAAGACTTCTTTCAGATTTGTATGAAAATTCGAATTTTGAACAACCAAAATTTGTCTGACAGAGAGCCATCTTTTCAGATTTATTCAGTTTTAGCTCGAAATTCGAATTTCCTAAAGCAAAGTTCGAATTTCTAACTTGATAGTTAAGTTTAAACTTTCAAACTTCGTCTGTTTGTGGGTGTTTTTCAAATAAGTCAAGATTTAACTCAAAATCAAGGTTTGAAAACATCTTTTTCTCAAATCAAAATCTTTTACCCAATCACAACTAAAACTAAAGATCCTACAAAAGATCTAACACCAAATACTCAGAAAATCTTCACTTGAAACAACTTTGATCTCCTTTGATATCTTTAATCCGAGCTCTTGAGTGTTGGTTTGGAATCATCAAAACTCTTGATTCAACAAACAATTCTGGGCTGATGCTATAAGTACAGCATGCTATTTGATAAATAGAACATACATCAAACCCATGTTAGGGAAGACTCCTTATGAGCGGTACAAAGGAAGGAAGCCCAACCTCTCTCATCTTCATGTCTTTGAAAGCACTTGCTATGTCCACAACAACAACAAAGACAATTTGGGTAAGTTTGATACCAAATCAGATGAAGGTATATTTCTTGGCTACTCAAATAAAAGTAAAGTATATAGGGTATTCAACAAGAAGTCTGGTACTATTGAAGAATCTGTGCATATAGTCTTTCTTGAAAATGAAACTCTGCTAAGCATGATAAAGATGAGGATGATTTAATTTCCAATTTCAAGAATTTGAATCTGTTTGAAGAAAATAAAATTGAACCTCCTAAAATATCTGAATCTGGTGTTGTAGAGAAAGATATCCAGGAGGAAAATGAATGTGAAATAAATAAGGAAGTATCTCAAGAACTCCCTAAAGCTTGGAGATATCAAAGGAATCATCCAGTTGATCAAGTTATAAGGGATGTTCAAGAGAAAGTTAAAACCAGAAGACAACTTCTGGATCATGTTAACAATTGTGCATTTGTCTCTCAAATTGAACCTAAGTGTACTGAAGAAGCTTTAACTGATGAATACTAGATTTTAGCAATGGAAGAAGAACTTAATTAATTTGAAAGAAGTCAAGTCTAGGATCTAGTTCCTAAGCCCCAAAACCACCCTATTATTGAAACCAAATGGGTGTTTAAGAATAAACTTGATGAATCAGGAACAATAATAAGGAATAAAGCTAGATTAGTAGTTAAATGATATAATAAAAAAGAAGGCATTGATTATGAGGAAACTTTTGCTCTAGTTGCAAGATTGAAAGCAATAAGAATTCTCTTAGCCTATGCCTGCATAAAAGATATTGTGTTGTATCAAATAGATGTAAAAAGTGCTTTCTAAATGGGTATATCATGGAAGAGGTTTATGTTGACTAACCTCCAAGTTTTGAGGATTCAACTAAGCCAAATCATGTATATAAACTAAAGAAATCTCTATATGGGTTAAAACAGGCTCTAAGAGCATGGTATGAGAGGCTGAATAATTTTCTGATTGAAAAAGGCTTTAAAAGAGGAAAAATTGATACAACCTTGTTTACTAAAAGAGATAATAAAGATTTACTCATTGTACAAATTTATGTTGATGACATAATATTTAGTGCTACTAATGAATCTTTGTGTAAGAACTTTTCTAAGTTAATGCAAAGTGAGTTTGAAATGTCAATGATGGGTAAGCTGAACTTCTTCCTTAGATTGCAAATCAAACAATGTGATGATGACATCTTCCTCAATCAATCAAAATACCTCAAGGAGCTGCTAAAGAAGTTTTGAATGGAACATGCTAAACTTATAGGAACTCCTATGGCCTCTGCAACTAAGCTAGATATGGATGAAGAAGGAAAACTTTTTGATATAACTCAATATAGGAGGATGATTGGATCCCTGCTATATCTAACTGCTAGTAGGCCTGACATCATGTTTAGTATCTGTATGTGTGCTAGGTTCCAATCATGTCTCAAAGAGTCTCATGCAACAACTGTAAAAAGAATTTTCAGATACTTGCTGGGTATATCTCAAATGGGACTTTGGTATCCAAAAGGGATTGGAGAAGAGTTTACTGGATCCAAGACCAATAGAAAAAGTACAAGTGGAACATGCCAATTTCTGGGAGGCTCTCTAGTGTCATGGTTCAGTAAGAAGCAAAACCGTGCACCACTCTCCATAGCTGAAGTTGAGTATGTAGCAGTAGGGAGCTGTTGTGCACAAGTCCTTTGGATGAAGCAACAACTTGAAGATCTTGAGATTAAGATGAAGGAGATTCCAATAAGGTGTGATAATCAAAGTGCCATCAACATCTCAAAGAACCATGTTATGCATTCAAGGACAAAACACATTGAAGTAAGACATTACTTCATAAGAGATCACGTTTTGAGAGGTGACATCAAGCTGGAATTTGTTCCTACTGAACATCAGCTTGCTGACATCCTGACAAAGCCACTTGCAGAAGATAGACATGGAAAAATCAGAAGAGAATTAGGAATGGTAAATCCCAATGAATTGTAAGTATTTTCTGAAATCCTTCTTTAGAGTATGATTCAATCAATAATAATACTAACTTAAGTATCGGAGTATCTAGAAGTTTGTTTTACAGGTACTTCTTGATTTGAAATGTTCAAAATCTGATGAAATGAGGTATCCTGCACAATTAGAATGATTTATAGAGGCTTATAGGGATAACACGGCTATTAGTAAGTGTTTATGACCTCTTAAATTTGGTTATCCACATAATCTCATAGTCTTGTGCTGAAAATGAGATGTTTTTCTAATATGCATAGTATTTCTATTTGAGGTTATTCGCATAAGGTATGAAGATTTTCATGAAAATGAGACCTTTTGTGAACTTCTAGCTTCTGAGGAACTTGTTATTCGAACAAGGTCCCTACCTTATGCGTATAAGTTGCCTTGTTCCCTCATTTGTATATGTTTTGTGTGCTTCGATTTCAGGATAGCATGCCTAACTTATCCACATAACATTACTTCCAGAGAAGAAGTTCCCAAAGTGAAAACATTATCCGCATAAGATAGCAAGGTTATCCGAATAACATGCTCTACGGAAAACTTTTTGTGTGCCTTTTGTGAAACCTCTTTTCATGATAACATGGTATGCTTGTACAGATAACTTCTTTCTTTATCTCCTCTATCTCAAGTTAGTTATGCAGACAACCTAAGAACCTTATCCGCATAACCAAGTAACTCGCGGCTTTTCTTTCATTTCCTACAGATCGTTATCCGCATAACCTCTATGGGTTATACACATAACCTCCATGGGTTATACACATAACCTCGAGACTATATATATGATTTTCTATTTTTCAACACAACCTTGTGCGGAAAACCTAACTCTATCTTGAAAACCTTCAATCGTACTCCTCAAACTTTGCAAAATCTCCAAAATCCCATTAATTTTCCTGCTCTCAAAACCCTTTCCGAGCATTTATAAATAACTTTCATCTTCTCAAACCATCTGAAATCACCTCTATGGCAAAAACTATGGGTGGCAATTAAAGTGAGAGACCACAACACAATGTAAAGTCCAAGTCTGCTTCAAAATCACTAAGTTAAGGGAAGAGAAAAGTTAAATCTGAACTGAGTAAACCAACAAAGAAGCCTAGAACACCAAAACCAAAGGGTGTTCCAGAATCTGAACCTCAAGGTGACACTCACGTAAGTACTTCTGCTACTGAGTCTGAGAAAGCTTTAATTACTGAAGAACTTATTAGCATAAGGATCTTAAAGGAGTCATATGAGGCCGATTTTGAGAAATGTAAGGTAGTCAAGCCTCATTTTGTGACAATAGAAGAATTTCTTGTAAGAAACAAGTTTGATTTTGCTGGCTTGGTAGAAAACTATAGGGGTCTGATAGAGCTGAAGGAAGATTATGATGAAGAGGTTGTACGTGCTTGGTATAATTCTCTAAGAATTAACCATGACACAAAGGTGCTGGAAGTAAGATTGAGAAAGAAATGGATTGCTCTGCACCCTGACTTGCTTTGTGAAATTCTAAATTTGCCCACTGGAGGAATAAGGGTGAACATTGAGAATTCAAAGTATCCCCCTGAAAATAAAGCTATAAATGAAGACAATGGGGATGAAGCCAATTACAAATGGAGCACAATAGTCTTAAGGCTGCTTAGGCAAAGACAAAGCCTTCTGAAAGGAAGATTACTCCAACTCTTTTGACTGTTGATAATAAGATCCTTCACTACATTGTCTCACGCATGTTTTTCAACAAAAGTGGAGGCTTCAACTACCTATCCAGAGGAGAATTCCAAGTCATGCTGCCGTTGATAAAGGGTAAACCAGTGAATGTGGTGGATATCATTCTACAGAGGATATGAAAGGCAAAAACCTACAGACAGGATTTACAGTTGCCATTTGGGCATATTATCACCAAGATCCTCAAGTTTCATAACATATTGCATATTGAAAGAGGACCTGCACTACTTCCAGAAGAATTGAGTGAGAAAGTCCTACAGAAGATGGGAATGAGCCTGGAGAATGGGAGATGGGTTGACAAGAAAAAGGACACAGGAGAAGGTTCTAAGCCAACTTCTGCCACAAAGGGTTCTTCAGATGGTGATTCCAGCTCCTCTCCATCTACACCCTCTGAACCACCTCAAATCATGCAACCTGAACCTTCTACACCTACTCCTATTCCTAGCAAAACAGATGAAATCCCAGCCACTGACCTGCCTACACCTACAGACATTCCTTTACTTTACCAAAATCTGTTCCAGATAGCCATGGCCACCAGGAAAGAGCACAGAGAAGACATGATTAATCTTGGATATCTCATTACTGAGATGCAGGAGAAATTTGAGACTAAAATTGAAAGTCTCACCCAAGAAGTGAAATTCCTATGTGAACAACTTGCTTCTAGTATTCCTCAACCTTCCTTTACCCCAATCCAACCACCACCTCCCATTTTCTTTGAACCAACTACTTTTACTCAATCACCTGCTTCATCAGAGGACCTAGGTCCTAACCTGGACTATGGTCTTGAGGATGAACCTATTCATGATTCAAGCAAAGCCTTAATTCTCTTGTTTGAAGGTGATTTCATTCACCAGATCTATCTTCACCACCAAAGACAAGAAATTAATGCTCTCTTTCCTCTTCTCCCAGATCCTATCTCCTTTGAAGGCATCAATTATCTTGCTGAGGCTGCTGTGCAGGAAATCATCACCATTGCCTCTGATTCTGATCCCTCTCCAGTAACCTTTCCCACTGTCTTACCTTCACCTGTTATGCCTAACCTTTAGTACATTCCTGTGTTTCCTTCCGTTCCTCCTGCTACCTCAAGTGAGCCACTTCGGCCTGAACCAATATCCACTGTTCCAGCCCAACCCTCCATCTTTCCTCTTTCTTTGGATGAAAGACTTCAAAGAATTAGGGAATGGAAGGCTAAGCTTGATCAGGATATTGTCAAGATGGATGCTGGTGTTGCTCAGATCCCCTCTGTTGCTGATGACAAAAAGAGGGAGAAAGAAGAGACAGAGACAGAAATGAATAAAGAACAAGAAGAGAAGGAAGAGAAAGAAGTAAAGAAAAAGAAAAAGAAATCTAAGAAAAAGAAAGAAGCTTAACTGAATTTTTGCTTGATTGTTCTGCTGCTTTTCAAGAGTTATGTTTCCGTATTTTCTTTTTTTTTTTCTTGTAATGGATATTTAGAATATAATGAATTTCCTTCTAAAAGGGTGTTCATTTCTGTGTTTCTTGTTCTGAGATATGTTCTTTACATTTTCTGACCTTATTTAGATTACCCACATATTGAGGGAAAGCTTCATGCAAATCCAAGTACTAACAATAAGTTTAAGTTGTTTTGTCATCATCAAAAAGAGGAAGAATGTTAATTCATATGTTTTGATGATTCTAAAATAAATAAGCTAGGGAGATCCAATATCAAATGAACACAAGTGAAATGAAGAACAAAGTTAGAGTTTCCTGTTGATTAAAGAATTATTTTTCACATACTTAAGGAACTTATCTGTAAAAGAAGGTAGTTGAGCTTTGAATTTCAATTAACCCAATATTAAATGAGATAACTAACTGAATGATTAGTTCTTAACCCATGATTTCAAAATGATGTTCAAGAAAAGAGCTATCTAATGAGGATAAATGTTCAATCTCAAACTGATTCTAAGTGTTCAAATTGGTTTTCATAAGAATGATTTAACTTATGGGAATAAGATCTCAATTTCAAATATGTTTCTAAGTGTTTACCTTGTTTTACAAATAATATTTTACCTTATACGCATAACCATTTGAGGTTATGAGGATAAAGACTCAATCTCAAAACTTTTCCAAAGTTCATCCCTCAACTTCATGAAAAGGGATTGAGGTTATCCGCATAACATAGCTTGGGGATCATGTTCTCGAGTGTGTCTAGGGGGTTATCCAGATAAGATAGGCATCTCATTTGCATAACATAGTGAACAGTAAAGAAAAGTGGTACTGTGTAGCTCATTATTCGTATAATCTAGGTAGGTTATCCGCATAACGTGTGTCACGAAGCACTTGTACCTCTTGGGTAAAACAGGTTATCCGCATAACTAAGGGACGTTATCCGCATAACCTAAATTTTAGAATACTTGAACTTATCTCGGGTAAAATAGGTTATCCACATAACCAAGGGAGGTTATCCGCATAATCTATATTTTAGAATACTTGAACTTTTCTTGGGTAAAACATGTTATCCGCATAACTTTGGGAGGTTGTCATGATAACTTAAGTTTCACGAAAACTCAGTTTGAGAAAAATATAACATTATCCTACTAACTAAGTGGATTTTCAGAAAAATGATTCTGTGCTAAAATCTAGTCATTCTGGGTAGTACGTTATCCATATAACGAAAAGCTTCACATTGAAAATAAAAGCAAATAGTTACCCGTTATTCGTATAACCTGAGGAGGTTATTCGCGTAACCTTTGTCAGATGCATTTAATGCGGTAGGTGAACTGCTATTTTCTTAAGAATAACAGCTAATCTTTGTTTCCAATGGATAGTTCTGTCCCAAGACTATAAATAAGACTACATTCAAGTTATTGTGTGATAAGAAAAACAATTTATATGCTAAAACTCTGCTGATTCATTTAACAATTCTTTCAAAGCTTAATTACCCTCTGTTTTACTCATTCATTGTATTTCAACTTTCATATCTACTTTTTTGAGAGAGTTTTCTTTCTGTAATACTTCTAAACACTTGTAGAGTATATTTAGTGTGAGATTGTACTAAGGGAGATAGTTTTACTCTTGGTTGAGAAGAGTGTGAAAACTTGTTTAAGTCCGAAGTTCAGGTTGGTGATGTTGTACTGCGGTCATTGCAAGAACCCATTCAAATCTTGCAAGCGATAGTGGAAAAATCCCAAGTGGTGGCCTGAGAATTGGATATAGGTCAAGTAGAATAGATCGAATCAGGATAAACTACTGAGTTATCTTCCCTCTGCTCTTTATTGTTATATTTTGTTTTTAGTTATCTTTTTAGTATCACTATTGTTTTTCTAATTTGCAAAAAAATTTCAATATTCTCAATTCAACACCCCTCTTGGAAAGTCAGCTGAGCTAACAAAAGTGATATAAGAAGATGAGGTTGTTCTTTACAATTATTTCTCTTTCTCATTATTTCATTGTAATAAAGGAACTACATTTATCAACCAACCCACTTAAATAAAGAAAATCTTTTCATAGCTTTTTTTCCTTTTTTTATGCATTATTTAGTTTTTATTGTTCATATTTATATACGAGACTCTAAAAAGTAATATATATTTAACTTATTTAAAAAAATAGCTAAACTATACATGATACCAAATCACGCTTACAGTGGGACATTTATTGCTAGAATTAATGACAAGGATTGCCAAGAAAATCGCCAATAACATAAAATTCCTATTTTGATTCTGATTCAAATCTAAATTGGGTCTTTTAGTTTAATTTATAGATAATTTGTAGAGAAAATTGTGTGAAAAAGTTGGAATGCTGAAATCCAACATGAGCATGAAGCATGTACTTTTTTTGGTGTTATTATTGTATGTATAGCACCTTTGTTTAAGAACCTTTAACACTATGAGGGATATTAATTAATGTTGGCATAAAATATGGTTTCTCTTGTGTGGTCCCATTATTTTTATGTTTGGTTTAATTATAAAAAAAAACCTTTTTTACTTAAAAAGTGATTTTAAGTTAGTTAGAAGCTATTTGAAATAACTTCTTAAAATAATTAGAAATCTATTTTTTGTAGCTTTTGATTATTTTTAAAATTTTGAACAAACATCTTAAAAATTTTAAAATGTGTTTTTAAAATAAAAAATAAGTTTTTCTTCCCATTAAAACAGCATAAACAAACAGGTCCTATATTTCTGCCCTTATGTAATTTAGTTGCTTTTTTTTTTGTTGGAAAAAAAATAGTATATTAACCACCAAAGTTAAACAGGGTCTATAACACAATAATATATTAACCACCAAAGTTAAACTCGGTCTACAACACTAAAACAATTGGAAATTAGAACCGAAAAGGAACAAAGTTACAAGAAGAAGATTCAAGGCTAAAAAAATCAGACCGGACATTGAACTAGTCAAAATACCGGTCCAAGGCTCAATAATTTAACTGTGATTCAATTGAAATTACACTAATTGTAATAAATTTAATAATTTTTTTTTATTTTATATATTATATAAAAAATTAAAAAATAAAATATTATTAATAAGTTTTACAACCTAATATTAAAATCAAAATAAATTAATATTGATTTATAATCACATTTCAAATTTAAAATAATCAATTAATATTTTATTTTCATATTATTTTTTAAGCAAATTTATCATTAATAATAATTATATGTTATAATAATGCTTATACAATATAATAATATAAAAAATTATACAAAAAATAATATTACTTAGTAGTAAAACTACTATTATTTTATCTTAAAAATTTTAAAAAATTAAAAAATTTTGATGGGTTCAATTGGTTTTGTATTTGGCTCTAAAAATTGCCGATCGCCATCTGTGTCCAAATCAAACCTGACACCATTTCTGACCCAACCAATCAAACCAGTTCAGTCCGGTCCCCTTTTTTGAACCCTAATCTAATATTAGAATCATAACTAACAAACACTACACTAAATATTAGGGCAAAAGAGGCTTGGGATATAAGAACTCAGCCTTTTGGCACAATCCCTTGTAAACAACTATAATAAGCTCAAAAGCTACTAAGTTCGATGAACAAGGCCACCATCTGTCAAACGAAGATGACTCCAAGAACAACCAAACTAAGTTTCCGATGAAAAGCAACCTCCACTACAACTCATCCCTCCAACATGGGGAGGTCTCCAATTACGTGCCCTTGCAATCAGTTTTGTCCATCTTCAAAGCAACATCTTCAATAATCTTCAATCCACATGAAATCTTTTCGAAACACCACATAATCCCAATCAACCTTTGAATCCATCTGAACATTGGTGAAAATACTCAAAATACACAACTGGAACTTCCAATCTAAACCAGATGGCACCCACCTCAAATTATCCTTTATCTGCACTAACGATTTAGGAACTATAATAAGCAATATCTTACTCTTCCTTCTCAGAGCTTCCCAATTCTCCACCATACTCGGCATTTCCACCAAGTCCAATTGCCTCAATCTTATGATTGGTACGAAAATGGCACTTTGCAAACAGATGAATCAAATATTGCTCAATCCATCCTTGCCTCCATATCACAATACAAACCAATTCAACTCAAAGAAGGAGAAACTAGGTATAATCGTGGTGGAAGAATAATTGAATGTGCTATTCCTCTTTCAATCAAATGAAATCGCACATTAACGTCTTCATATCGCTTCTTCACCATCTGTTGAGCCCTAATCAGCTCATCGTTGATGCGTTTCTTCTCCAGAAATCTCAAACATCTCACTGTTCTTCAGGATGTCGCCCTAAACTCAAATCTTGTCGGCGTCGTCCTATTCTTCTTCATTTCCATCACTGATCGTTTGAACAAGATCCCTACCTTTTCGCCCACTATAGATACAAGTTTTTGCCAGCATTTAATATAATATATATGAATTAATTTTGCAGGATTTTTATTCTTTATGTATTTAATATAATATATTTATTGTATAAATATTATGAAAATTTTTTAAGATTTTAATGTTTTAATTTTTAAAAATTTTTTAACTTAATATTATGTTTAAAAGATATATAATAGTTAAGTATTCACAACTTTTAAAAATGTTATTTTTTTCTAATACTATTTTTTTAAAAAATATATTTTTAGATACAAATAAATATATTTTTTGTTATTAAATAAAATTATTTTTTATTTTTTTAATTTAAAAAAAATTTAGTATTGGGTCAACTCAATACTTGGCTTGATATTAGCTCTATATGACTCGAGTTTTCATCGGGTCGGGCAATGGACAAAGATCAAGATTAACCCGATCCTACCCACAAACGACCCTAGATAGAACCAACTCCCCCACACACTAACGCATGTGCACAGCCCAAACACACTCTCACTAGATGCCAACGAGAGGAAGGCGAGGGACAAGCCACTCAAAACAATACTCTCACAAAAGGAGAGAAACAAAACCCTACAAGGGTGAGTAGATGAGCATCACTCCAAATTATTTCGGTTATTTGTTAATTTATTAACAAGACTAGAAAAGTGATGAGAATTCAACCTGATAAATGTGAAAGAAAAGTATCTCCTTCAAAAGCAAAGACACCTTCATATAAGGATATATATATCAGTTGGAATTACCATAAAATAATATAGTAAATGCATGTGATTTGGTACAATATTACAACACAATGCCTAGCTCCTTGAATCACTTGTAAAATCAGTAGTAGTAGTGCAAATCAAGTGTTTGGGTACAATACAACAAAATACCTCACATTATGATGCACCGTTATCAACTTACCTATGTCCCTAAACTCTATGGCAACTTTAATTTGAGGGACTTGCCATTCCAAAGTACATACGGGGTGACCAGTCAAGTAATCAATATATATTAACGTAGCAATCAAGACTTTGTTCCTTTGTCTTCTTCCACTTCTCCATCATCTTTATTAGTGTTAATTTGCTCCGGAATTATTCCATCCGTCCACTCAAAGTAGCCAAAAGCACTATGCATCCTACTTATTAAAGTGCAAAATATGCAACACCACAAGTCATAGTAGACAGGTAAATTCTGCACAACATATATAATTGAACTAAACAATCCGATGCTAATTCTGTTTCTTATTTTACCAGTTATTCTGCAAACGTCTGTACAGCATAATTGTAAAATTTATTTTTGAACTTGATATCGTTTCCCGTATGATGCATGAGAGAGATAATAACTTCTTAAACTTTGTTTCCTTACACATTTCTTTTCTCTTTCTTTGCAGGAATAGATTGATTAGAACAAACTTAATGAGGCTGGAGAGGTTGGAGCCAGAAAGCTTACTTGGAAGAGAGTGTTTGCACAAGCCTATTGGATGCCATGGAAAGCCACGTATAAAAGGCGTTATGCAAAAGACTCTCCTACTAATGAAGATATCACCTTTTTATGTACTCAGATTGTAATTGACGACTTAAAGACAGGCTCTAAAAGGAAAGCTTAGTTTCTCTTATATATTAGATTACCAAGTTTGTTGCCCTCTGGAGAGAAATTGGGTTCACCTTGACACTTATGAATTAGTCAACTATAGAGAAAGCTTAGTTTCTCTTATTATCTATTAGATTACCAAGTTTGTTGCCTTCTGGAGAGAAATTGGGTTCACCTTGACACTTATGAATTAGTCAACTATAGAGAAAGCTTAGTTTCTCTTATCTATTAGATTACCAAGTTTGGTGCCCTCTGGAGAGAAATGGGGTTCACCTTGACACTTATGAATTAGTCAACCATAGAGGTGAGGCTAGTTGTGGAGTTGTCATCATAAACAGCGAAGGAAATTGATTAGGAGGTTTCATGGGAAAATTGGATTTCTTTGCCTAACTCCATCGTGGAACTTCAAGGTATTTAATAGGAATTAAGATCTATTGGGACTTTGGTTACCATAAAGTGGCCATCTTCAATGATTCCCCGGAGGCCATCAACCTTATCAGGTGGGATTGCATTAACCAACATCCATATAATAAACATTGTGAATGAAATAAGATATTGGTTAATGCAAAACTGGAGGGTGACCATTGACCACAACGAGAGGCTAACTCTTCTACTGAGTAGCTTGCAAAAGAAGTGCATGGTATGGAAGTTGATTATAAGGTTTTTAAAGAAACCCCTGTTTTACACCCAAAAAAAAAAAAACAAGAAGAAACCTCCATTGGTTACAGACCCTTTCTTGCTTAGGATTTATGTAATCAGTAGTATGTGATTTCTTTCTATTGTTGTATGGCCTTGCCATAGCTTTTTCTTTTAAAGATAAAACTTTAAAGTTTCTAAAAAAATTATACTCATCTTTATTTACATTTAAATCCTATTGACATATGTATAGAAGTATTGAAAGAATAAAAATAAAAGTTACACAAAGAATAATTAAATGTGTGTAGAAAGTGTTAAAAAAAATGTTGCACAAAATTGGAGAAAAGCTGCATTATTCATAATTTATGAATAATGTAATTTTATATTGTGAAATTCAATCTACACAATATAATAGAGTACTACATAAAAACATGGAGACTTTAAAGGAAAAGAAGAAAGGAAGGACACACATTCAGTAAAGCTAAAATTTGATCCCTTTGTGCTCCAACTCCATCGTTGCAATATTTTTGCCCTCATGGCCAATTGTGAGCTGTTTGCTACCTAAGCTGCAATTTGACTTTTAAAATGCCTGGACAAGGTAACGGTGAGTTTGTAAGCGTTTTTTATTTTTTTTTATTCAAAAGTTTATGGGTACCTTTAAAGGTGAAGGGCTAACATGTAAACATATCAAATTTATGAGGATTGATTTGAAAAAATTAAAATTCTTTGGACTTAATTGAAAATTAAAATAAATTACAGAGACCATTATTTTTCTTGGAAAAATTAAAATTAAAATTCTTACTGCAGTAAGTGCAGTTTCATATCCCTTTTTGCCTCATTTATTCTGAAATTTTTCATTTTTGATACAGTGATAGGGAATCAAAGTTCTAATTATCTGATTTATTATTATGGGGTGTACAATATTGTATCTATAATACAAATGAATTACTAAAATGATACTTTGCATGATGCGGTTTTGATGTTGTCTACTCAAAAAATGTCGACAAAGCGGGAGGCTTATACTAGTCAATACCAGAGATTTTTCACCATATGAATCTCCATGAGCAAACATCCTTATGATTTCCAAATTTAGTATGTACAGTACTAACTAGCTTTGATTTTATTTTATGGTCATTACATAAATATACTAAGTTAAGCTTGATTGAATTCCTGCTGGTCTCAAGCCAAAATTAAGTAAATGAGGAAAATGGTGCATGGGTCAACCATATGATACTGGTTTTATCTTACCTCATATATATATATATATATATATATATATGTCTCATCCATAGTCTGAGTTGCACCGCCATCTTCTTCATTAAAAGTGTTTGCTTTAATTTTGCATTATATTACCAGTTGAAAACTGAAGTACGGATCAATCCCATGTATTCCCAAAACTTGAGCCAACAAGCTGGTCAGGCCCAGGTCAAGCTGATCAGGTGAGTTTCATTACAACTACACATTGCTTCTATATATATGAATTAATACAAAAACTTCAATCATGCTTTTAAACTAGATTTCAATTTTCACAAAAAGTGTATATATATATATTGCTTAATAATGTGGAAATTAAACTTCTCTTCCTCGTGTGTGTATGTAATGTTATGGCTCATTCAAAAAAATGCTAGTAACTAGTCAGATCATGCAAGAGATGCTTCTCAATCTCAATCTCAATCTTCCCAAGAATGCTGCCAAGAGGTTAGACTACCAATTTACTTCTTCATGATTGAAAGAATCTAAGATATTCAAGACATTTTTATTAAATCTTTTTCTTTTTTTTTTTGGTTGAATTTGATGGATCCCTGGTGCACTATATGAAGAATGAATTACAATATTTATTACTTGCATAATATTGCTTAATATATATTAGGAGGAATATTACTTTGATGAGTTAAGTGGATGAGTGTGTACTGTAGGATGATCAGCAACAAATGCAAGCAAAGGCTGAGGCACAAGACGCTGCTGATGCTGCGAAGAGCACAACTGGATCTCAGAACTCCTGAAGTGGATGAAGCTCATTAATTCCCTCCACATATCCATGCTTGATTCAATTTTGCAGCCTTTTCACTTTTAATTTTGCTTAACCATTGATATCTTTTCTTTTGATTTTACCCTTCCCATTTTTTTGGCGAAGTGCTGATTTAATTTTCAATCTTAGACCCTTCACAATTATCTAAGTAGGAAGAGAAAGAGTGATGCCAAGAGGATGAGGCTTTGTATGAGATTCACTTTTCATCTTCTCACTTATTTTGTCTTTCTTATTATATCGCTGTAATAAATTGATATCAATAGAGGATCTACATTTATCAACTAGCACGCTTAAATTAAGACAAGCTTATATAACAGCTTTCTTTTTTCATTTTATTTTTTATGCATTATTTAGTTATTATTATTCATATTTATATGTGTAACACCTCGTACTTAGACTCATTTTCTATATATTAAACTTTATTTAAATCCATTAATACTTGATTAGAGACTTGATTACATAAAACAACTTAAACCAATTTATTTCATTTTAGGTACTATTCCCTTGGTTAACTTCTTTTCACCCGGTAAACTTTGAAAATTCATAGCTAAATCAAGAAAAATCATATTGACATGGTTCAAGTCTCTAAATACAGCTTAAAACATTCTATACATGGGAAAAATGTTGAATAGGGAAATTACTTGGCCAATTTATACAGTAAGTTCATATTATCTTTACTGTAGCGATGGTCATTTTTGAAAATTTCTGATTCTGACCATAACTTTGAAAAATCACCATGAATCATACATAACTCCAAATTGAGTGATCTTTATGTTTATGAAAAGCTACACATGTCTAGTTTTTATACATATAAAACACTCATACATAAAACTACAAAAATTCTGAACAGTACACGAAATTCTGAGTAGTGTCACAATGGCCATTTTCTTCTTACAACTTGTCAACATAGACCTTAATATGTACATACATGGTCATTTCTTGTCTTCACTTAAAACATTACATCATAGTAGATATAAATGAACATAATTACATTCATGTAAAGTCCTAGAACCATACACATCATTTTCATAAGGTATTTCAAGCAAAGCATCAATGCAAGCAAATTCATTTTAATTAAGAGTTTGCTTTTCCTTCCCCTTTTCTTCTTGGGCAATCTTGCCATAACTTGAACCTATGAAGTGAAACATTTGGAAAGAGAATGAAATTCAAAAAATCTTAGTAGTTACAACCAAGTATGTGCATATTTCATTGTACAATTCATAGAATTATCATTTGAAAGCAATCAACTAATTTATACTATACATTTTTATAAAAATTTTGGCATGGTAACATTTTAAAAATTAGACATCCAAGAGTCATAAAAACTCTCATTCAAACAGCCAACACATCAAATACAACATAAAACATTAATGTCATAGCATGGCATGTTCCAAACATCATTGAAAATAGTTTTAACAACTTGACATAATTGGTAAAATAACTACCTTTGGGCTTTTCAAGTTCCACCAAACTTTGTACACCTTTCCCTTGATCTTTTAACACTCCTTTGAATCCTATAACATCATAAAATAATGTCATTAACCACTAATTATCTAATTTCATTTACAAAGTGCTCACTTGAACTAAAATTTGCACTTTGTTATCCATCAAGCATTCATTATACAACATACTTGTTTTAACCTATTTTGGACCCAAGGAATCCATTTTTGAGGTCAAAAACTTGAAATTCCTTTCCTATATTAAACCCTAAATAGGCAAAAAAATAAAGGAAATTGTAGAAAAATAATAACTCATCAATCTTTGAAACCAATACCATAATCAGCAAGGAGATAGAGGAAAAATAGCCACTAAAATGCTTTAAAATTGCTAGAGAGCACAAGAAAATGGTTGCAAGATAATACCTTGAAGTTTTGGGACCAAACTTGTAGTTTTTTCCTTCTCTCTTTTGCTCTCTCTCTCACGCCTTCCAGGTCTCTTTCTCCACCAAACCAGCATGTTTGGGACTTGAGGAAGAAGAAATGTTATGTTTTAAAATGATAATTATGTCATATAATCATCTAATTTTTATTTACTTTTCTTTTTAAAAAGCTTTTTGAAAAATTTCACATGTGTCCATAAACTGATTCATACGCGGCTCACCTTACTTTTTAGCTAAAAATTGCTTCAATAATTTTTATAGAGCAAAATACTTTTTACCGATTAGATTTACCCGTACCGATTAAGTATTTTTGCTCAAATTGTCATTAAATTGGTACAGGATTATTCAACCATTACTTTTGGTCCAAAATCATTATCTAGACCCAAAATATATTTTAGCAAGGTCCAATTATTGTCCTTGGATCAATACTGTCTTTTTCTGCAGTCTAAACTGATTTTTATTAGGTAAAATATTAATATTAAATCCTAATCACCCAATAAATATGATTTTGACTTTAATAAATTTCATACTATATTTCATTGAGTCTAACTCATTGAGAGCTTCATTTTGACTATAATTTTTTATATTTACAAAAATACCTTGATCTGAGATTAATTTATAATTTTTAAAACCTTTAGGTAATTATAGATAATTTTTCCCAAAATTTATAAACTTTTCTTAATGTTCTCCCAGCATCTACCACCTTCATTTTTCTTTTTCTTTTTTATTAGTTTTTTTTAGAGGTAAAATCATTACTTTTTCTTTTTCCTTTTAACTGAGATAATTGACTTCTTTATCCTATTTTATCCTAAACGATATATACCTATTTTTACAAATTTTTTATAAATTCTAAAATATTGAGTCTTGAATATCCATAAAAAATTTTAGGATATTACAATATGAGACTGTGTAAAATACTCCCTCTGATATGCTATATAGAGCACCTCTATAAAAAATCTATGTTTCACAATATAAGGTATTTTGCTAATTATATAATGTAATTAATTTTTTATTTCTAAAATTGCCCTATGAAAAAATACTTAGAGATTAGTTATCAGAAAAATTAATTAATACTCGGGAGCATCAAATAATGATAAATGAGGAAAATTTAAGAAATGGTGAAAAAATTTTCAATTATTAATTATTACCCTTATTCTATGTGTGATAATTAAAAATATCTTATAAATTGGAATGGAAAGGATAATGCATTTAACTTTTTTTTAATTTAATCAAATTATACATGATCAAATCACGCTTGCAATGTGACATTTAATGCTTGAATGCCAAGTTCTATGTGGATTGCTAGAAAATCGACAATAACATGAAATCCAACATGAGCATAAAACTTGCGAATTTCATCTCTTTATTTAGATAGAATTATATGGCCAATATTGATTTCGTGCCCCTTGCAAGTGTGCGATTAACGCAATGAGAGAGGAATTTGGATCCTCTCAATTTATTTTTGTCTTAGTTTGTCTCAATCTTAATTTTTTATCATTTGATCAACATTTAAAAATTTAGATTATGATTATTCGCACATGAGTACTTCGTATCTTAGTCTCACGCGGACCAAACTTTTCTAAAGCTAGATCACAAATTACCAAGTCTCTCCATATGGTAAAAATGAGGTAAATGTCAATTGCGTAGCCAAAAACTCATTCCCCATTTTAACTAAATAATACAAATTAAAAATTGAAGTTAAATTTAGTTAACTACTTTAATTTTTTCTAAAAAATAATATTTTTCCAAAATTATCTTATTTAATCTCTTTCTCCATTTGGGATGAATTAAATATATGTATTTTCTTAGAAATACATAATAAATACTACTTAATATTTTAAAAATTATCTTGATAAAATGCTCTGTATTTAGAATTGTAAAAAGTATTAAATAAGGTTATGACTGCATGGAGAGACCAAATTCTAATCTAGAGGGTCGTTTGGTATGAAAAGTAGAGAAGGAAAGTAGATTAATAATTTTTACTTGGTTGAAAAAAATGTAAGTTTTAATAAAAGTGGGATTAATTTGGGAAGTAGAACTTCCTGAGAATAACTCAAGAAAGTTATACTTCCCAAGTTATTTATAGTAATTCTATAAACATATCCTTATAATTTTAATATATATATTTTTTAAAATTGTATCATGTTATTAATATTAAAATATAATATATTTATCTAAAAAGTAAATTATACTTCCCAGAAATAAAAAAAATGAAACAAATCAGTTAGAATAAAATTTCATGAAATATTAACTTCTTTTCGAAAAGTTAATTATGAAAAAGTATATTAAACAACTCCTAATTAGGAGAAAGAATCCGTGTATCTTTCATAGTTTGTTAGTCTCCCGTCATACAATTAACTTTAGGTTACGGTAAAAATGTGGATGACAACAAGTATAGAGCTCGTGGATCCTATGAAGTATCATAATATGTATATATATATAGAGAGAGAGAGAGAGTACAACAAAGTTGAGAAAAAAAGAATTTAATGAATAACCTACGGCTACGCCTAGGCCTGACAAGATTCAAAGAGCAAACACACCAGCCTGTATTGTACTTTCTTTTGATCATTTCTGATCATATATAACACAAGAACTTACAGGCAATTACCACAAAATAGTAGAGTACATGCATGTGATTTGGTAGAATATTACAACACAATGCTTCACTTGTTCCCCAATACTCCAAACGTTTAGTAAAGCTCAAATTTGACCCCTTTTTGTAGTTTCTACTCCAAACGTTGTGTTTTGACTTTTGTGCGATGAGGGATCATCTCCAATTGTGAGCCTTTTTTGCCACGTAAGCTATCATTTGACTTTGTTAAGCCTCTAGGACAAGGTATGGTGATAAAGAGGACAAGCTATAATTTGAGCTCCTCTTACAAATGATCAACTTTTAAACAAATCATAATTTTAAGCTTTTTTGTTAAAAAAAAAAGAGTTGGATGAAAGTAACAGGATTGGAGAGCATTAACTAGTACAAAATACCTTTTTCACGTCACCATTTATCGACGCTTAGAAAGTCATGGGTCTAGATTGTATAACTTACCGATGTAAAATAGATTTCTGGATCGTTGACAGATCATAAAAGTTAATCTTGAAATAAAAAAAAAATTCTAAATTGGTACCTGATCTAAAAAAGTTGATGAAAATTAAAAAAAATAACTTGACATGTCATTTTTACCAGTGGCCCTTTCTCCATCGGCAAAACACGCCCCCCCGCGAGATAGTTGAGAGAGCATCTAGAAGAGAGCAAACCCCACTCCACCACGGTTCCTTCACTCATCCACCATCGGTGAATACAGTTAGCAGCGAGTTTGAGTTCCTTTCTCTCTTCCTGTCTGTTCTCTAAAGCCCTAATCATTGATTTACTCTCCCGTCGTTCTCTCCTTTGTCAATCTTCGTTGCTCGTCATTCCTCTGTCCTCATCTGACCTTGCCTAGCCTCGTCCTCATCCTTATTTGTGTGTCAGTCCTGATTTCTATTGGTTCAGGGTCCTCACGCCATGCTGTCGGTGCCCGAGTTCGTGGAAGTTCTGTGGCTCGTTCTCATCTTGTAGATTGCTCAGTATTTTTGTTCCTTAGTCCCTTGTTTTTGGATTAGTGACTTACCTTATTCTCTTTTCTATTTCAACTCTAGGGTTTTCACTTTTTCTCATTTGATGAAGCTGAAAGTGAGAGGGTGCTGCAAACAGATTTGGACAGAAAAAGATGAGAGGGATCTGTGTATTATTAGTGACAAGTAAGGGACTAAGAGGCGATTATAATTTTTTTCCCACTTGTTACGGGTCAAACTTGTGTAACCACTCTTTGATTGCAATTCTTAGTTATTAATTTAAAATCTTCAGTTGTGAATGCCTTTGTAGATTTTATTGTTTAATTTCTTATTTTGACAAATGAAAAAGACTTTTTACATTGGTTTAAAATAACCAATGTGGGAAGTCTATTTTAAAAAAAAAATACTTTCCAGAGGTCACCGATCTAGCAAGTAGATATTTCACATTGGTGACTGATCTAGAAAGCAGACTTTTTCTAGATCAGTGTAGACTTTTTCTAGACCGGTGACCGATCTAGAAAGTTTTTTTATATATTGGTTAGAGAACCGGGTAAATGATATATTTTTTACATCGATCACTTCTACATCTGTGAGAGAACTGATCTAGAAAGCCATTTCCAACCTATCTTAAAAGTCTTAACTGAACTAGTATTCTAGTTGAGATTGCCTTATCAGTATTCTAGTTGTAAATTAAGAGTATCCTTCACCGGCAGTGTTTTGTTAATATTTTTCTCTAACATAGTTAATGATATTAGTGATAGAAAAATTTTTAATAACATTTTAAAAATTATAGGATTAAAAATAAATAAATCAAGTTAAGGGTACAAAATAAAATCTAGTGTATAATTAAGGAGTTAAAAAGTATACTTTTGTGGTTTTGCTCATCAATTTATTCTAGTTTTGTTTTTTTTTTAAGTTTAGAAAGATGTAATTTAAGTATGTGTTTAAATGTTTTTATGTTCTTCAAATAAAATATGATGAATAGATAATTTTAACAAAAACAAACAAATGTTTTTCACTAATCAGTTATTAGATTTATATCGTTATCAAAAGATTTGATGGCAAATAATCAAGTTTACCTAAATGATCCTACAATTTTCTTTCATAGCAATTATTTTTGTGAAGTTAATAAAATGATATTATGTATTTTTTAAATTAAAAAATATTAAATATTTAAGAGAAAATTAATATTCATATAAAATATAAAAAAAAGTTACCAAAGTTATAAATAATATGGTTGATTTCCACCGTAACCCAAATATATGGGCCACTCTAAGCTTATCAAAAAATTTGATGGCAAATAATCAAGTTTACCTAAATGATCCTACATTTTTCTTTCATAGCAATTATTTTGTAAAGTTAATAAAATGATATTATATATATTTTTACCGATCCCACTAAGACAAATATTGTTATTGTATATATTTTTTTAAAATCAAATATTAAGTAGTATTTAAGCTAAAATTAATATTCATATAAAATATAAAAATATAAAAACAAAATAAAGTTACAAAAGTTATAAATAATATGGCCCAAACCCTAGGTTTATTGAGAAAAAAAAAGGGTAAATAGCCGAAGGCACTAGGCAAGTGTCCAAACTCCAAAGGAATTACGAAATCAAAGGGAATGGAATATGTTAGTGCAGAATAAAGTTAACACCTGGAAAGAGTCGTGCTTCCATCTCCCGTTCTCTTTTGGTTCCACACTGACTCTGTAGATCACCATTATAGCTAGCTATTAAAAGGTATTATTCGGCCTCCATATATCTGCTTCTGTAAAGGGGAGTTTGAATTTGCTTCAGAATTATGATCGATTCTTCCTGAGGAAGTCCCACTGTGAAAAAGGCTTCATTAATCTTTCTGCTTATGGCCCCCTTTCATTTCTTCACCTTTTGTTGTTCATGGGTCATGTCTGATTCGCACTGAGAGAAACCCATTTGAGTTTTCTTCTGAGGATACCTACTTCTTACTGCAGTAAGTGCAGTTTCCTATCCCTTCGTGCCTCATTTATTCCGAAATTTTTCATTTTTAATATAGTGATGGGGGATCAAAGTTCTGATCAGATGTTATTGTTATGGGGTGTCGATATTGCCTTGATAATAAAAATGAATTATTTAAAAGTACTCTTACTTTGCATTATGGTTTTGATGTTGTCGAATTCTCTGACCTGACATGATAAACCTAACGTTTATTTAAGTTATGCTAGATATCTATTTTCTTTAAGAAAGTATGAAAACGTTATTTTTCAACATTGTGTTCAATAGAATTGGTTGTATCTTCATAATGCATTCACCTGGTTGTCTAAAAAGAAACCTTATATTCTTATTATTACTGTAGTGCCAAGGAATGAGCAAGCAGCTGTTTCTTTCATTTGTAGAAGCATCAAAATGAAGTTTGTTATATCAGTAAATTAGGCCAGCTATTTAATTTTAAGAGGGAAGGATGACTGCAGGGACAAACATGATTAGTCAACAGCTGCCAAGAAAAAGAGTGGCGTTTGTGTTGATTGATGGGTTGGGTGATGTTTCAGTGCCAATGTTTGGATGCAAAACTCCTCTTCAGGTTGCAAAAATCCCCTGCTTGGATGCCATAGCATCTGCTGGAGTTAACGGACTTATGGACCCTGTTGAAGTAGGCTTAGCTTGTGGAAGTGATACAGCTCACCTCTCCTTGTTGGGTTATGATCCTAGAGTTTATTATCGTGGTCGAGGTGCATTTGAATCCATGGGAGCTGGACTGGCAATGTCACCTGGTGATATTGCTTTTAAGGTTGGCTTTTACTTTATTTCTTTGCTCTGGCACATTTTTGGAGTCTTTATACTTCATCTTCCTTTAGTAAAGCTATCCTCATTCCCTTGAAACTAATGAATGCTTTAGAAACTCTCCTTTTTCCTGAATGCATTTGTGTTGATTAATGCATTATTTGATATTAGATCACCCTTGATCTGTTCCTTTCTATCAGGGTTGCTATCAAGATATGTATTGATATTTATTGAGTAGTACTTATAGTTACTCTAAGTTGAAAGTTCTGTCAATTTTTTTTGTTACATCTTTGCATTTCTAGACAAGGTGACCTGAGATCTTCACTTCTCACTTTATTGTTTCTGTAAATAAATTGCAGCTTAATTAGAGAAGTTTGACTACCTGATGTCTAATATATATTCATTTCTTGCTATATTTCAATGACTTAAATGAGGGTATTCATCATAGCAGCAGGCACGTTCTTACATTTCTTTTGGGAAGTACCTGTCTAGAATCTTGGGCTTAAAGATGGCCAGTTTTGGCACATGTTTGAGCATTTTCTTTCACATGCATCTCATTTTCTGTTCGTTTAGAAACCTAGAGGTATGGCTTTATACTTGTGCTGTGTATTTTTATGTGGGAGATTGATTTGCATTGTGGATTCTTTTGGAGAATGATGTTGCATGCAATTCAAAAGTTGGTGGAAAAAATGGAAAGCTTAAGGAATCTGAGTTTCATGTTCATTCTACTAGAGGCAACATTAGTAAATTGTTGCTTTGTTCCTGACCAAGTAATTGATGTTACATCTAAATTCCTTATACTGTACTACCTTTAGATTTGATATGAAAAGGGATTTGTCCTTCACCTCCTATTCGGAGAATGAATTTAACTTAGATTATTCTTCTTTGTTCCTCTCCATGAGGACCTAATTAATTGTCTTCCTACAGTCAAATTTTGCAACTCTGGTTGAGAAAACTGGAATAGTCACCAGTAGGAGGGCTGACAGGCACTTTGAAGAAGAAGGCCCCATACTGTGTTCAGCCCTGGATGGAATGAAGCTTCCTTCTTTCCCAGAATATGAAGTCAGAGTCAGGTGCTGATGCCTTAAGCTGATAAATTCTTTTTACTGTTAATTATTAGTGAATTCAATTACTTCATATGGACTGATATATCATTTTCCTGTATTCTCCTTTTCAGATTTAGCTTCTAATAGCATCTCAGCTCTATATATTAATAGACTCAGTTTTGTTTTGGGGTGGGGAGTCTCAGATGGTTGGCTTTTATTGTCTTTTATCTGGTTTAAGGATTTTGTTTGAATTTTTCTTTACTCTCAACACTGTGGTTGATTAATGGATGACAGAAACTTTAGAACTCAAAGCTTAATGTAGAGTTGCTCAGTAAAAATAATAGCTTCCAATCTTGTTTTGGCCATTCCTCTCATAGGTATGCAACAGAGCATAGATGTGGAGTGGTTGTCAAAGGACCAAATCTGAGTGGAAACATATCAGGAACTGATCCCTTGAAGGACAACCGGTTACTTTTGAAAGCAGAAGCTGTAGATGGTTCTTCTGAAGCAAGGCATACTGCTGCTGTTGTTAATGAGTTGTCCAAGGAAATAACTAAGATTCTAGTTTCGCATCCTGTGAATGCTAAACGTGTTGCAGAAGGGAAGAACATAGCTAATGCAGTCCTATTAAGAGGTTGTGGTATTCGAATCGAGGTCTGTATTTTAAAGTTTTATCATATTTTGCTCATTTATTTGCCAAACATGAAAGTACTGCTTAATGGAACCCAGAGGAACACATATCAAATAAATCTGCAGCTTCTTAACCCATTTACTTAGTTACCCAGAGGAACGCATATCAAATAAATTATTGTTTAGGAATACTTAACAATATTTAAGAACTTGAAAATAAATTATAGTGATTGGCTGGAAGAAGAACATAGCAAATGTTGTCTTATTACTTCCTGTGGTTTATATAAATGATATTTACCTCCAAAAGTTAGGCACTAAGATGCTAAGAAAGAACTTTTGCTGTTCTATAACTTCAGAAATTTATATTTTTCTGTGCTTTTGATCATATCCTCTGTAAAATACTTCAATATTAAAAAAAGGATGTAACATATCAGGAATTGCAATATAATTTATTGATGCTAATATGTGCAAATGCATGGTTTATGTATGCATCTGTTTTAAATTGTATATTACAGGTTCTTCCATTTGTAGACAAACATGGTTTGTGGCCATGCATGGTAGCTCCAACAAAAATTATTGCTGGCCTGGGCTTATCACTTAGTATTGATATTCTTGAAGCTCCTGGAGCAACTGGAGACTATCGAACATTACTAACTTCAAAAGCATCAGCAATAGCCAAGGCACTCTCAGCTCCATTGCAGTCTTGTCCTCAAGTTTTTGTGCCTGGAGAGGATGAACATAAGGCAGGCCGGTCAGAGGGCTATGACTTTGGATTTCTTCATATCAAGGTCAAAATTTTATCATTTTTGGTTTCATTCTATTTGCTTTTACTTCTAATTATTTCACCTTCTCACTTCATAGCTCTATGGAAATCTCATCATATATATGGATGATTTCCCTTCCATTTTTAGCCTTTGCCCTGAAAGAGGGGCTAAGCTGTGATTGTGTCTTAGGACTTGCTTCACAATCTTGTGCTTGTTTTAGAAAAGTGTGTCATGCTTACTGTTCTGGTGCATGGTTCTCTTGAACATTAAAAGTAAAAGATAAATCTAAAATATAAGAAAAGTAAAAAGGGGAAAAATATCTCATTGTTAAATTTTATTGGACTGTTAAGGACATTTTGGTTGTTTGCTTCTTGGTACAAACAAAACAAATTGAGCTGGAAAAAAAGTTTTCAACATTGTATATTATTTAGGTTTTTTGTAGCTTTCTGAAATGTCTTATAAAAGGGATAAAATTTGGGGAAAAAAAGAAAGAAAAAAAATCACGTTGAAGTTTTAGTCTTTTTGTTTATAAAATTTATTCTAGTTACTAAATGTTCCAAAAAACCATACAAGGAATAGAAAAGATCAAAAGCAAGAGAGTGGGGGAGAGAGAGATGAATGGATTTTCCCCCCAAAATGTGCTTTAAATCATCATTTCCCTAACAATCCTTTTCTGAAGGAAATTCAAAATATTACAAAATAAAAATCTTGGAGAAAAAATATATCAATTCCAATGATCCTAGTCTATCCTTGAGGTCCATTGAATCTAATTCTTTGACCTAACACAACTGGATCTTGATCCGTAACTTAAATCCACCTTGGAAAATATATTGACCAGTTTTTTTTTGTGCCCTTGAATTTATATCTGTTGAGGTCACTCAATTTAGACCCTTCATTTGCATAATATAAACCCCCACCTATCAGGACTCTGTCGAAGGCTTTGAGATGTGGGCATGGCAACTAGAGAAAGTCCCTGTATTCTTCCTGATAATTTCCTCAACATATGCCCATTTCCTTCCCCTTTCTTAGGTGTTAGCCTCCCCAATATTCATCCACTCCTTGACCGTTTTAAGACCACAAAGGAGGGGAGGCTTGATTTGCCACCAGCATGGAGTCATGAGAGAACTGTCACATTAAAATTCTATCCTGTAAAGAAAAGTGGAGCACAACTACAACTTCAAGTTCGAAGGAGTTTGGAAGGTTGAAGGAAGGAAATAGAATAATTGTTTAAATATCTATAAATTACTAGTAAGGAGAAAAAAATCTGAAGCCTGAATATCAGAGAGCATTGTTAATGAAGTGAGGGCTGAGAGAGAGCCAAGCCATTGGAAGTGTAACATTGGAAGAAATACTTGGTAGCAAATTGGATAAGAAAATATGGCATCTAGACCTCCTGGGCAAGAGGACAAGGCTTGAGATATCTATTAATTTCATTCATTCTTTGTTGAGAAAATTTGAGGTATAGTTCATTGTCCTTAAATTCATTTTCATGTTGGTTGGCCCCTGATTTTTTGTTGAACCAGATGGTTTTTTGACAATGCCATGGTCTCTTCATCTTGTGTTCATTTTCTTTTTGGCTGATATGAAACTGAGCTCAGGATCAATCTTAAATATGGGTTTGATATGCTTTTTCCCCCCTTTCCATTTGTTTTCAAGTTTGAGTGTCACATAGTGTGGAAGTGTGCTTTCATGTTCAGAATTGGGACATGATTTGAAAGTGCTAGTCTGTGATGTATGGGTTGAGTTTTCTTTCTCTTTTTGTGAGAATATGATGCCACAAGGTAGGGTGTTGTTGTGCTTGAAATTGGATCATATGCTTGGAGTGAATGTTAAGTTCATTGCTTGAAGTTCTTAATTCCTCTTCTCAAACACAGGATTGGAGTCACTTGAGGTTATTTTGATATTATTGGCAGTGAATCTTCGACCTAGGTCCTTTGGAACAATTTCGGGGATGTTCTGAATGCATTTCCTTTGCTGATTTCCTATCTACTTGAGGCATTGGCCTTGTTTATCAATCAAGTAGTTGGGGTTTTCTATCAAAAACATTCATAGCTATATTTATCACCTTTGGAATTAGAATTCTGGAAATATGGATTTGTTTTGACATGCTTCTTTACAGAGGTTTGCTTGCTGCCATCATTCTAGCAGAGCTCAATGTTTTGACCACTAGAAGTTTTGGTTTCATAAAATTTTTGTTGCATTGGAAACAACATAAACGAGGATTGTGCACATGCATTTCATTTTATAAGTACTTTCAGCATCTCATTTTCAACACACTAACAAAGGACTCCGGCAACCCATAACAGAGTCTGCAATTTAAGATTTTTAGGTCCAACAGTTAAATTTGGTTTACTTGCTTTTAACAATTATATGAGACTCATTAACACAAACAAATGTAAGCCTGTTTGAGATTATGATTAACATTGATTGATGGGTCTTCACTCAAGAGCCCAAGGCTTTAAGTTGAAGCAGCGAATGATATGGTATTAGGGCGGCCCCCACGATCAAGTTGTCAGGATTTTGATCCTTGTAGGTCACTGTTCCCTTAATTATAATTGAAGTTTTAGTGTGGGCCTATGGTTTTCCCATGCTTCTAGGTGAAGGGCTTTTGTGTAATAAAATTGATTCATTGGCCTTTACTTAAGTGCTTAAGCTTTTGAGGGAAAATAGTCTTTGGCAAAGCATGATGAATTGATCATCGTATTATCAAGAAACTATTAGTTGTGCTAAGAAATTTTCAGGGTCCGTCCTATGTTGTTTTGTGAAAATGAATTGAAGGACAAAAGAACACATCTCTAAGTTTCTCAACAATGAATTGGTAAAAGTGATCTGTTTCTGTAAGTTGTGCTCCCTTATACTCATTTTGCATTGTGGATGACATTTCCCTTCTAATGGCCCTGCTTTCTTGGCGCCCTTTTTGTATTATTCACAAAACCTTCTAATACTCTCATGTATAGAAGTTCTTCCTTCTTAGCACCAGAAATTCAGAGATTGAACAATCCCTTCATGTATCTTCTTCCTTAAGCCTCATTCTCTCCCTTTTTAATTCTCTCTCCATATGCGGCTCTCTGTTTCCAGAGCTTTCAAGGGTCCAGCTGCTCCTCCTTTCTTTACCAGATTTTCAATGTGAAAGACGTCTTGTGTTTATGCTGGTTGCAAGATAAGCCTTTTTTCGCTTTGGTGGAGTGACAGTGGTCTAGGAAGAGTCTAGATGTCGTCAAAAAATATATTTTGCATGTTAGGTTTCTGGATTACAGATGAAGACCCATTGAACTTTGTCTGTTCAAGGACTCGAGTTTTTTGGGTTTCATGGATGGATTGGGGATTGATAGATAGTGGACAATTTAATTCGATTTTATTAATTTATATTTTTTTAAAAAAAATTCTTAAAATTGTGTGAAAATTTGGAGGTTAAATGTGGAAGTTGTTCTCTTGGTATTTTTTGGTTGTTCTTTATCTATTTTGGAGAGCCAACCTCACATTAGTGAGATAAGGTTAATATTGTTGTTGTTTGTCTATTTTGGGAGCTATGAAATCAGTCTTGATGATCTTTCCATTTTATTCCATGCTCCTTTTTTTTTTTTTTTTTGTGTTTTTCCCCCTTGAACTCTTCTGAAATCTGCAAGGCTACACTATAATCTATATCTTTTACTTAGTTCCCCCTTGGAAGGACTTATTAATAGTTTACTGGAGTTTGTCCACTCCAAGAAGCACATATTAAACATCTATGTGTTTGAAACCAACTTATTAAATGTTTCCATAAGACAGTTTTAGCTTATTTTCGTTAAAATCAAGATTGGTGAAAATAAGTGTTCGCAAAAGATTACAATTCAGATTCAGATTTACTATTTTATGGACAAAATTATACTTAACTGCATAAATTCATCTTGGGGTGTCTATACAGGCACTAATTAGTTGATTTTAGACTACACTTATGGCAATATAACTTGTTTAATAGCTCTTGATGAATAAACAACCATTTAAACTAATTAACCGGACACAACCTGAGATTGGCATCAAGGAAGGAAAGAGATTATATTGTCTTCCCTATTTTGGATTCTATATATGATGAAATCTTGTGGCGCTGCAGGCAATAGATGATGCAGGACATGATAAGGTAAGTGTTCTCAAGGTTAAAGCTTTGGAAGCTGTAGATCGAGCTATAGCGCAACTGGTGAAGCTTCTTTGGGAGGCAGAATCAACCAGGAATTTTCAGTACACCCTTTGTGTCACCGGAGACCACTCTACTCCAGTTGAATATGGAGATCACAGCTTTGAACCAGTTCCATTTGCAATGTGTTGGCTGAAAGACTTTGTTGGTGCTGTTGGTGAGAACAACGTAAGTGGAACTTCTCTTGATCCATTTCCTCTTCCAAGTGTTAAAGCTGGTGAGGATTTAGCTAATGATCTGAAAGTAGAACAAGGAAGTGAAGATAAAAGCTGTCAATCTTACGGTGGTGATTCGGTTTACGAGTTTAATGAGATAGCGGCAGCAAGGGGATGTCTCGGCCGATTCCCAGGGGGAGAAATGATGGGAATTATAAAGAAATTTCTTGCCCTTGATGCTACTAAGAATTGAAGAGTTAATGGTAGTTCATAGTTTTATTAGAATTTCAAAGTAACTTATTTCTGTTACTTTTTCTGGCTCCTGAAAGCAAGTTGTGATTTCAGGTTATAAGTCAACAAAACTTTAGAAAGGTGCATGGTTGTAGAATAAAGATTCCCTTCCATTAAAATAACAGCGTAAAATCAGCCTAAAATAAACTTGTCTGAAATATTTGCTTTTAAGTTGCTTTTTCTCTCTTAACCAATGCTATGATAACGGGGTGGTTATTAAACCGGTTGAGTTATTGGTATAAAATTTAATGGATCAATTGTGGTCTAATTAAAATCAGTGATAAAAATAATATATATAAAGATAAAAAAAATTTAAACTACTTACCTTTAAAGCTTTCCTAATATATTCATAATTGAAGTTTATAATGTGTCCATAAAATGAAATAAAACTGTATATTAAAAATAATGGGTATGAAATTAAATAAATAAAAATAAATATATCCATAAGATATTAACAACAGTTTTTTAAACAAATTATTCAAAATTTCAAATACAATTTCATCATCTAATTAATAATGCAAATCTAAATAAATTTCATAATTTAATCAAAATTTCAAATTCAGTAATACTAAATTGTCAATCTATCTTTTATCACAAATAGTTAAATATCATTGAATTCTTTTATATTAAATCCCTTGTTTATTATGTAGAGGAGAATCCAAATATGCAATTTTTTTCAAAACGTTTGAAGATGTTTACTGAAAATCTTTATTTTGTGTATTAAAATAGAAGTTAATAATATATATTTAGATTTATATGTGATAACAAATGCAACTTTTTTTGTGTATTGCAATTTATTTAAATATCATTTTCCATTTACTCATATTTACTCTCACTAGCCTTTTTTATAAGGGACTTCTAACTACTTTATATAAATTAAGGAAGTTAGTTATCTTATTAAAATCCTTAAAAAAATCACATTTTTTTATCCCTATTTAATATACTAATACAATTCATATTAAATACCATTTGACCAATTGAAAGTGTCTCTTGTTAATTTAGATGTTTTGATAATTCTAAAGTGCTGGGAAATCCAATATCAAGGGAACACAAGTAAAATGAAAAACAAAGTTGAAGTTCCCTGAAGATTGAAAAATTATTTTAGATATTTTAGGAAACTATTTATAAAAGAAGGTAGATGAGCTTTAAATTTCAATTTACCCAATATTAAATAAGATATCTAATTGAATAATTAATGATTAGCTCATGATTTCAAAATGGTTTTCATGAAAAGAGCTATTTTATGAGGATAAAGTTTCAATTTCAAAATGTTTCTAAGTATTTACTTTGTTTTCATGAAAATATTTTAGCTTATAGGAATAAAGTCTCAATTTTAAATATATTTCTAAGTAATTACCTTATTTTCATGAAAATGTTTTACCTTATGCGCATAACTCTTGAAGGTTGTGAGGATAAAGACTCAATTTCAAAGCCTTTTCAAGTGTCCATTCTTTGATTTCATGAAAAGGGGTTAAAGATATCCGCATAACATAGTTGGGCATCATGTTCTCAGGTCTGTCCAGATGGTTATCTTGATAAGGTGGGCATCTTATTTGCATAAGGAAGTGAACAGTAAAGGCCAATTATACTGTGTAGCATGTTATTTGCATAACCTAAGGAGGTTACCTGCATAACGTATATCACATAGCACTTAGACTTTTCTCGATTAAATATGTTATCCGCATAACCTAGAGAGGTTATCCACGTAACCTACGTTTCAACATCCTTGGACTTTCCTCGGTTAAATAAGTTATCCGCATAATCTATGTTACAGAACTCATGACTCTTCTTCAGCAAAATAAGTTATTTGCATAACCTTGGGAGGTTATCTTGATAATTTAAGTTTTATAAAAACTCAGTTTGAGAAAAACTTAACGTTGTCCTAATAACTTAGTAAGTTTTCATGAAAATGCTCTTGAGCTAAAACTTAGTTATTATGGGATGTATGTTATCCATATAATCTAGTTAGGTTATCCGCATAATGAAAGGTCTATGTTGAAAACAAGAGCGAACGGTTACCCGTTATTCGCATAACCTAAGAAGGTTATCCGCATAACCTCTGTCAGATGCATTTAATGCGGTAGGTGAACGATTATTTTTCTAAAAATAATGGTTAATCCTTATTTCCAACGGATATTTTTATTTTAAAACTATAAATAGAACTTTATTTAAAGTTGTTGATAGAGGAGAAAAACATATATACACCAAAACTCTGCGGAATTGATTATTGATTTATTCAAAGCTTACCTACCCTATGTTTAGCTCATTCATTGTACTTCAATTTTCATGTCCACTCTTTTGAGAGAGAGTTTTATATTTTGACCCGTATATTTCTACACACTTGTAGATAGCACTTAGTGTGAAGATACACAAAGAGATTTATTTTTACTCTTGAGTGAGAAGAAGAGTGAAAGTGTTCGTTCAACTCAAAGTTCTAATTGGGGTTGTACTGTGGTTTTTTGCAAGAACCCATTTAAATCTTGCAAGATATAGTGGAGAAATCTCAAGTGGTGGTTTGAGAACTGGACGTAGGTCAAGTGGAGTAGGCCGAACCTGAATAAATCACCGTGTCCTTTTCTCATTTACTTTGTAATTACTCTTTATTTTTTATATTCTATTTTTCAATAACTCTTTATTATCACTACTATATTTCACTTTTACAAAAAAATTCAAACTTCCCAATTCATTTTTCTCTTAAGAAACGAGCTGAACTAACACCTCTTTCATCTAAAAAGTCTAATAACAATTTATGAAAAAAAATAAATAATATAGATAAAATAGAAAAAATTTTATTAAACATTATAAAGTCTTTTATAAAAAAAAAATTAAAAAAATTTTTAAAAATCCTTTATAAAAAGGATGGGAAGTATATTATAATATTACTATATAATGCTAACCTTTCTTCTTTTCTTTTCTCTTAAAAAGTACTTTTTCGCCGCATGTTTTTATAAAAGCTACTAAGAGCTAAAGCATCCCATATCCAGGTGGCCCTACTTTCGACCAGTTAAAGTGGGTTTCTTCACACAAAAAATCGTGCACATTGACAACGAAAAAAGAGACGTATGAAAGGCTTTAAAAAATGTGGCTCTCTATTTTAAATTTCAAAACCAAAATCTTGAGAAGGAGCAATATGAGCTGGCACTTGCTCCGTTTTATGAGCATACATAAGGTACTATACACAACCATTACCTCAAAGTAGGTCATGGTCAGAATAAACCAGAAAGGGCATCCGAGGCACTTCGTCTTCCCTCAATCCTTCTTAAAGCCTCTATCTTTTTCTTCTTCTATATGAGTTCTCATTATATCTTTGACTACTGAGGTGAGATCTTTATTTACTTTTTCTTCTGTAACAAGATCATCTTCTTCCCATCCTTTGTTTTTCTTTTCCTTCCTCTTCTTCGTGCCTTCTTCTTTCTTTGCTTCCTATATACTTGTGTATTTTGTTCGATTTTTATGCTCAAATCTCTGGTGTCTGTGCTCCGGAGGAAAGCACTAACCCATCCCATATGATATAGGTCATACTTTAGTATTTGATACTCTCTCTCTTCCATATCAATTTAATTTGGATAAAATGCCAAAAAAAAAAAAGAAAAGTGTTTCAGATTGGACTTTTAGCAATTTGTCTTTTACAGTAAGTAATAATATAATTAGTTCATACATAGTTCAACATCAAAAAAGTGATACGAAAAATAGAAGTCTTTAAATTTCTTATCTACGTTCAAAAAATGATATAAAAGTATGATTGCGCATGAATAAAATATAAGAATTAAATTAAAAAAAAAAAGAAAAATGAAATCTAGAAGTTCGTTTCAAATCTAGTACCTTAGATTTGGATTTAATGCATTGAGTTTCTATCTCAATTAAATTGTAGTAAATCAGACCTATTGTGTCACTCATGTGGAGTCATAGCTGAAAATGTACAAGCTGCAAATATGGTTTTTACTATTTCTTTAAAAATATAAGTAATCTCAACATCAATATGGATGTATCAATATTAATATAATATATAAAAATATAAAACGTTGTTCACAGTAGTTGTGAATCTTGTCCCTCCTTTTAAATTTTGTACAACTGGATAGAGCCTACTTGAGTATTTGATACTCTCTTCCTTCCATATCATGTTAATTTGGATAAAATACCAAAAAAAGAAAAGTGTTTCAAACTGCAGGAGTTTTAGCAACTTGTCTTTTACATCAGTACGCAATAATATAGTTAAGTTATATATAGTTCAGTTTTAAAAAAAGTGATACGAAAAAGTAGAAGCCATTAAATTTTTTAAGAAAAATTACTATTTAGGACCAAGATCTTAATTTAATGATAGAATATGATTAATTGTTCATTTAATTACAAAAAAAACTAACCCTTTAAAATTATCAAAATATTTTCATATATTATATCTTTTCCCACCAATTACATATGGGGTATTTTGGTAATTTTATATTTTTATATTTAATTTAAAAAATTTAGTTTTTTTATAATTAAATTAACAGTAGATTTCATCTTGTAATTAAATTGAGATATTGATCATAAATGATAATTTTTTGAATTTTTTATATAAATGATATAAAAGTGTGATTCCGTATAAATAAAATATAAGAATTACATTTAAAAAGAGAAAGAAAAATAAAATGCTGAAGTTCGGCTTAAATCTAGTACCATAGATTTGAATTTAATGCAAGGACCTACGTTGGTTTGGCCTTATGTCTCAATTAAATTGTAGTTGGTCAAATCAGTCAAGTCACTCTTATGGGATCATAGTTGAAAATGCACAAACCACAAATATGGTTTTTACTATTTCTTTAAAAATATATGTAATCTCAACATCAATATCAATATCAATATGAATGTAACAATATTAATATAATATATAAAAATATAAAAAGTTGTTCACAGTTATGAATATTGTCCCTCCTTTTAAATTTTGTACAAATGGATAGAGCCTACTTTAGTATTTGATATTCTCTTCCTTCCATATCATGTTAATTTGGATAAAATACCAAATAGAAAAAGTGTTTCATACCGCAGGAACTTTAGCAATTTGTCTTTTACACCAATACACAATAATATAGTTAGTTGATATATAGTTCAGCCTTAAAAAAAATGATATGAAAAAGTACAAGTCATTAAATTTTCTATCTACATTCAAAAAATGATATAAATGTGTGATTTCGTATGAATAAAATATAAGAATTAAATTTAGAAAGAAATGAAATCTAGATGTTCAGCTCAAATCTAGTACCTTTGATTTGGATTTAGTGCAAGGGACCCACTCTGCTTTTGGGCTCCAGTCTTATTTAAATTATAGTTGTTCTCATGCCACTTGTGTGGGGTCATAGCTGAAATTGTACAAGCAGCAAATATGGTTTTTACTATTTCTTTAAAAATTAAGTAGTCTCAATATCAATATGGATGTATGAATATTAATATAGTATAAAAAAATATGAAATATGTTCACAGTTTAAGGATATTTTAATCAAATACTCACTCTAATTGTAAATATAAACATTTTCTAAAAGTAATATTTGATTTGAAATATAAAATATTTTTTGAAGTTATTTGATGTATTAATTATTTTTTTTATTTATGCAGTTGGTTTATAATTAATAGGTGATAGATAAATGTTATAAGAAGTATATGAAATAATATAATCAATAATGACAAAGGGTGAAAAATACTATTAGAATTTCTTGATAAATTTAATAATCTAACTCATTTTCTTAAAATATGTAAGATAATTAAAAATATCTTATAATAGTATATAAAAAATGTTTTATAGTCTTTAGGATAGGAGAGAGTGTTTAGAAAAATTTAATATAATTAATGATTTCTTAATATGTATGAAATAATCTTAAACAACAAAAGAAATGAAATGAATGGAGTATTTTTTTTGTCCTTAATGTAAAATCATTTTAATTAAATCACATTAACTAAAGTGAAAAATTATAATTAGTTAATAATCTCAATTTTTTTTTCAAAAATCATAATATATTTTTTTAAAACTACTTTTATTAAAATTCAATCATCATAATGATAAATGTTATAAGAGTGTGCCCTTTTTTCTGAATTACGGATAAATTAAATAAATACATTTTTGTATAAATTAAATAAAGACATTTTTGTAGTGTATAATAAATATCATATTTTATTTATTAATTAATTCATTTCAAAATGTTTCAAAAAATAAGACCACTCACTTTTTTATCACATACTATTATAATTATTGACTTTTAATTTAAAAATGACATGTGATTTTTAAAAAATTAAGATTATTTAGGAATTTTAATCCCCACTCTTATCCATATCATTGGGTTAATAGGGTCACCGAATGGAGTATGAAATATTCATATTTACAAATAGTAGTAAACAATACTACCGCGTTTGATTTGAAGAAATGAAAGCTATTGAAAAAAGGAACGCAACGTGTTGACCCAAAAAAAAAAAAAAAGGGAACTCAACGTGTAAAATGAATCCATATCGCAGCAGTCTTGGTTGGTTCCACTTTGGAGGAATCTAAGTTAAGCTGGACACACACTATGACTTTAGGAGCAATGAAGTCAGACCTTTTTTAGTGGAATTTGATATCCTCGGCAAAAGTGTCCCTGCTTTCGTGTGGGACTAAGCTGCTACCTTTCTCGCATTGTGTTTTACTTTTTCCATGCTCGGCGTTTCCTTTTCCCTCCGCTTCCATTGAAAGCCGCTTTCCGGGAAAAAATTTATTCTTTCAGCCATCTCAAAAAATTTTCATTCTCCGGCGAAAATGGCCACTCATTCTATTTTCTCTGTTAATCGATCTCCTCCTTCACTTTGCTTCCAACCCAAAAGTACGTCTTTTTCTTTCTTTCCTCACCGTTGACTTCTCTTTCTGGTTTTATTATCTTCATTTTCTGGAATTGTTCTCAATCTGGTAGTGGTATCTCTGTTATTCACTATTGATGTTGTAAATTGATGGTGTTTGAGAGACAGAACAGAAAAATCAGTTCTATAAACTGAACCGCTGGAAAATGCTATCAATAAAATGGCATGGACAAGCTATGAAGTTTATGAAGAATATCGTAGTTCAATACCAACTTTGGAGCTTACTAGCAGAAAGCTGTAAAGTATTTTTCCAAGTAAAGTTGGAGATAGAAGAGATCCAACTTTACTCCCCACGTAGCCTCTCTGTACTGGAGAGGAGAGAGAAAGAGATAGTTCGGCAGCCTCTTTTTTCTCTCTCTCCCATCAAAGACTCTCTCGTTGGAGAGAGAATTTTCTCTCTACTTTGTTTGATCAAGTGCTTTTGAAGATCTTAATTCAAAATAATAAGATGAGTAACCTTCTGTTGAAAAATTCATTTCCATTTTCAGGAACTTGAAACTGGATTCACATATCTTGAATAATTGATCATTTGGGCTCTTCACAGTATATAACTCACTGATTTTAGCTAGATAGCCTACTTTAGGAATTTATCTTAAATTTTCTGCCTGCACAGAAAAATACAGGCCGGTAAGCAGTAGTCAAATTAAAAGTATTTTCTTTCAGATGAGACATTTTTTAAGATTGAAGGGTCAATGTTAGTGGGTATCAAAATGAAGAAGTTTGAAAACACCAACTAGGACTTTGTAACAGAAGAACTATAATGAAGAGAGTTTAGTATTCTTAAGTTTAACAGGATATGAAAAGTAATGGAAACAACATTCTTTTACATGCTTACAGAACCCTGACTAGATACTACAAAGGAGACAAAAGTTGTATCTGAATTATTCAAAGGGAAGAAACCTTGGGGTATTGAGGTGCCAAATAGTATTGCATAATGGCGGTGTCCTCAAATCATGTTTATATTAGCTTTAAACTATCGAGGATACATTCAAAAAGAAGATCTACATGTTACAAGATTTAATTGAATTGGATTTCTGATTTCGGTTGATTAATGGTTTTGCCTTTCCCAGCTTAGTAGTGTAGCTTGGTTATCACATCTTGTTACTTGCTATCTTCAGTTAATGGGCAGTGGCCTCGGCATTTTGTCTTGGGTGTAAAGCCAGTGCATCTGAGGCCTTCAAATGCTTTCAGAATAAGAGCAACTTCAGATGTTGACAGATCAATAGAAATTCCCCATCAGTGGTACAATCTAATTGCAGATCTTCCTGCTAAACCTCCTCCACCATTGCATCCAAAGACTCATGAACCAATCAAGCCAGAAGACTTGTCTGCTCTTTTTCCTGATGCACTAATCAAACAGGAGGTGACTAGTGACGGATACATGGATATACCAGATGAAGTTCGAGATGTTTACAGTCTTTGGCGACCTACCCCTCTTATTAGGTTTGACTGACTGTTACATATATCTTAAACTTTATTTCTATAACTGTTGTCAGATGAATCTTATAACCCTTAGTTGAATTTAGAGCCAAGAGGCTGGAGAAGCTTCTCGATACACCTGCCAGAATTTACTACAAGTATGAGGGTGTTAGCCCAGCGGGATCACACAAACCCAACTCTGCTGTTCCACAAGCCTGGTATAATGTACAAGAAGGCATCAAGGATGTTGTGACTGAAACTGGTGCTGGACAGTGGGGAAGTGCATTAGCTTTTGCATGCAGCCTATTTGGGCTTGGCTGTGAGGTAGGAGCACCATATTTAATGAATAATTTGTACAGATCAGATGACTATATAGGACTTTTCAATAAAAAAATGTCTTGAGTGTCTTAATCTAAACAAGGGTAAATTAGTCTTCTTTTCCTATGTCCACATTATACAATCCACCCTCTCATCTATATTATATACGTCTCCCTTGAAACCAAAATGTGGACGAACATATCTCCCGTGCACAAATTACTAAGCTATTAAGATGATCTTTTGCGTATCCTTGATGCCTTAATCTAACCAAGCCAAACAAAAGTTACTAGTGTGATCGTAAAATTCAGGCTAAGAAATAGAATTTTGCACATGATTTTGTTCTGTCTCTGCAGTTTGTAAGTTCAGAAAATGTGATGTGTATTTTAAATACTTCTGCAGGTGTGGCAAGTTCGTGCATCTTTTGATCAGAAACCATATCGGAGACTGATGATGCAAACTTGGGGTGCAAAGGTTCACCCATCTCCATCTACAATCACTGAAGCAGGCCAGAGAATTCTTGAAAAGGATCCATCAAGCCCTGGAAGTTTAGGAATAGCTATTTCAGAGGCTGTAGAGGTTGCAGCTAAAAATGCTGATACCAAGTACTGCCTGGGAAGTGTGCTCAATCATGTTTTACTACACCAGACTGTTATCGGAGAAGAATGCCTTCAACAAATGGGAGCTATTGGAGAAACCCCAGATGTCATCATAGGATGTACTGGTGGTGGCTCCAATTTTGCTGGGCTTAGTTTTCCATTCATTCGAGAGAAGCTCAATAAGAAAATTAACCCTATTATAAGAGCAGTTGAACCTGCAGCATGCCCTTCTTTAACAAAAGGAGTATATGCATATGATTATGGGGATACAGCAGGGATGACGCCATTGATGAAAATGCACACACTTGGACATAACTTTGTTCCTGATCCAATTCATGCGGGTAATAAATTGACATGATGAGATATTTTAGCTCAGATGAATCAGTTCTTACCTTTTTAATCTTTAGTTTTGCTTGTCTGTAGGGGGTTTGCGCTACCATGGAATGGCTCCATTACTGTCACATATTTATGACTTGGGATTTATGGAAGCAATTTCAATTCCACAGACTGAGTGCTTTCATGGTAATGCTAATTTCCCTGATCCAAAAGACTAACTACTATCTATCTTAAGGGAAACCCCTAAGTTGGTCCTTGATAGGTGAATGCATTTTCAATTTTGTTTATTCCAAATCATTTATTTTAATTTAGTCCTTCAATCATTAAAATACTAAAATGTCGGCAAACTTAATGGATTGTTAGCTTGTACATTTATGACTTACCAAGTATGGTAGTACTACCATTAACCCACACCTTGACTATTTTGTTCCAGGTCAGCAATTTGTTAGGTTTGATGTCAATTTTTGAATGGAGATAAGATGGAAGAGTAACACTGAAAGTATATTATTGATTGAGGGACCACAATAGAGTTTTCCTTTACTCTAGAATGAAAATAAGAGTAAGCAACTCTGCAAGGAATTCTAAAGGGTAACTTGTTATTTCGTTGCAGGTGCCATACAGTTTGCCAGGTCTGAAGGGTTGATACCAGCTCCTGAACCAACTCATGCCATAGCGGCGACTATTAGGGAAGCTCTTCGATGTAGAGAGACCGGAGAGGCCAAGGTCATTCTGACAGCAATGTGTGGACATGGCCATTTCGACCTGGCAGCTTATGAGAAGTACTTGCAAGGCGATATGGTTGACCTCTCATTCTCAGAGGACAAGGTTCGGGCTTCACTCGCCAATATTCCTCAACTGATAGCCTGAATTCTAATTTGAAGAGAATTGTAAGAAGAGACGTAGGAACAAGAAAAGGACATATTTGTCTTCCAACTTTAAAACAGTTTTTATCAATGCTTACAGATATTTGCCTATTATTTAGCGATGCTTCAGGTTCCATAAAACATAGTTTTTATCAATGCTAAAAATGCTTACAGATATTTTCCGTCTGAAAACAATAAACCATGGAATTAGTGCCCTGGTGTTGACCATGTTTACACCGTTCTGGAAGAGCATTGGTAATGTCACCTGGAATTTCTTGTCAATACGTTTCTTGATACTCTATCTTCTGATGTCTATTGCCCGTATACATTTCAAGGAATTTTAGATACTGGGTATTAAAGGAAAATTAGGGAAGAAAATTCCTTCGGCTTTTTTGGCCAAGAAGATGTCATAGTATTTCAAGTTATTTTCATTGAGACAAAATTTATTGGAAAAGCAACGTTATTTGTATCTTATAAACGTTGATAGTGCTTAAAATTTAAGGATATTAGGTGCATATGTTTAGGAGGTATGAAATACTTGTACGGCTATACTTCTCAGGCACTAAATCATATCATAACAAACTAAACGAAATTTTCTTCCATTCTTATCTTTTTTGGGTAATCTTTGTTACAATATTTACATGAGTTCACCTTTGACCTTTAATTGCTCAATCACGTTGGTGGTCAAATGTCTGGTGAAATAAACAAACTGACTCTAGGGAATAACCTCAAATTGTAACAACATACAGACCATTATAAACCTTAACTATTTTTGGATCCATGGATTAACCATTTTTGGAGAATGATTTCACTCAAAGATGACTCATGAACTTAACAAATCCTACACATTCTCTGCCACTGGTCTATCAGTAGAGTTGGCATTCTCAGCTTTAGGTGGGGTCTCTGAGTTTGAGCCTTTTTTGCGCGGATATAGCAGATAATGTTGGACCATGAACAGAATGTCAAAGAATATAGAAACCTGAAATTGTCAAATTATATTATCACTAACCCTTCATTGTCATTCCATGTAATCTAGTGTGAGAAGATGGCCCATACCAGAGATAGCATTAGTTTTCCTATATTTCCAGAGAAGTTCACCCAAGAACCTGAGATTTGGAAATTTGTCACCATGAGATTATAAACACAAATAGCAAGATTCATGCTTTATAACTAAAGGTGATGTGAATTGTGAATACAAACCTTGATCTATGGATTGCATCATCATTTGAGCATAGTTTCCTACACCTCCAGAAAAATCCAGTAGGATGTTACCAATGCTCCAGCCTTCTGTACTTTTTCTCATGAAGTTCATCACAGCCTACACTTATAACTCATCTTATTAATTAATGGGGATTGTCATAACCAATTCATATCAACAATAATCTCCCAGCTAAACAAATGAACAACAATTTTCAAACACAGAAAATATGACTTTCACCATTAGGTTCTGTAAACATTTTCCTTTTAATATAAATTCCGTAGAGAACAGATGAAATAAATGTTGACCTGGGGAATATATTTTATAATCGTCATACAAACTTGAATGCCACTGCAAAATGATTGAGTTCAATATAAATCATTAGAAGGAAATCAAGTCCAAGTAAACTTTCATGCATCATGTCATTCATTTATGAATCCGTACAAATATGGATGGAAAATTAATTGGTTAAGAAAGCATAATATACTTGAATATTGAGAGAAGCCAGAGCCAATGATGTTTAGACAAAGCAACGAAGAAGCAGATTGCAGCAACTAGCCAAGCAGCAGACACAATTCCACAAGCTATTTTGGACAGCTTTTGATTTCCACGCTACAATAACAAACCACAATAAGAAAATAACAAGTAGGAGAGCTCAATGGAAAGAAAGAACAATAACGTACTAACGTCATAGATTGCAATCTGGAACAAGGTAATTGCTGTGAGCAGAACAGCATGGAATGAGAAAGCAACATCATTTGCTGCCACAGGTATCATCTGAAACACAGATGAAAATAAAAATGGTTTTAAAATATCAAAACTCTATAAGCTTTGATTTAACATGTATAAGTGGATTATAGAAGGAACTTACCTCTTTCTGGCCGTATTTGTCTTTGTACTGCTTCTGAATAGCAGAGCTGAAGAACAGAGAAGCATTGTATAACAGATAGGACGTGTGCTTAGTGAGATTCAACAGCACGAAATCGAAGTTCAATCCCACCACACTGAAATCCAATACCCAGAAAGGAAAGCAAATTAATATGGTAAAAGGAAAGGAGTACAAGAATGAAGAAGTTAATAGACAAATTAATACTGATGGAAGTTGGAACCTTTTCCTGCGAAAATTCAAGATGACTTGAGGGTAGAAACTGATAGACCAGCAAACAAAAGCGAACCAACCCAGAACTTCGTACATGACATGAAGTGGGACTGAATTCCAAGAAGCCATTTTTGGTGCGGAGGGCCTGCTTAGCTGAGGTTTTTCTCCCAAAGAAGCCTACTAAGTACCAGTAATGTCAATATGATTATACCAAATCAGAATCTCCCTTCAGTGCTCATCAGTATGGGCTTACCGTCCAGATCTATAATTTTTTATTTTAATTTATTTTATAAAATAACAATTTTTTTTGTAAAATAACAGTTATAAATTTTATTAATTTTAAAATTTATATTTAATAAAATAAAACTATAATAAAAAATATAATTAAATCTAAATGGTACAAGATCAATTTAATGGTCTAGAAGTGATGATGAGCGCAGAAGGGAGATTCTACCAAATCATCACCTCGCTTCGAACAACAAAGCTAAAACAGAGAAGAGGGATTAGCTCAACATTATTACCTGTCGGATTCTCTGAATCGTTTTCTATTCCTCTGCCACTCTTCCAAGAAGAGATTGGATTTTGAATTTCCAAACACCCTTCATGGTGTGTGGTATTTATCTGTTGTGGGGACCAGATTTTTTAGTGGGAACAAAATATACACACTCGAATACGCAAATAAATAGAAAAAGAGAAAATTCTTGTTTTCTAGGTAGAAATATGAGAAGGAAACTTGTGCTAAATACAAATGGAGAAGCCTTCCTTCGTCGTCATAGTGTCATACATTCATACTTTCCAAAACAATGGCGATTCCAGAATCCCGCAAGAAAATTTTAAAGTTTCTGGTTTTCCAAAAACAGTAAATACACTGTAGACGCGATCACGGGTAGATTCACTCCATCGTTCACTAACCCCTTACATAATCGCTGGCATTCCGTTGTGCAGTTTAATAGGATTTTTATGAGATTTTAAAGTTTATGGAATATTTTTTTTATTTTTTAAAATTTATATGCATATTTTCATTTTATATTATATTCTTTAAAATTTATATGTATATTTTCTATCCAAATTCTATGATATTTTTTAAAGTGTTGAGATGTTGCTTGAATTTTATTATTTACCAATTACTGAATCAGAATAGTATATATTTACATTTGAAATATTATTTTATAATATAATAAATAAACCTAATAATTAGGAACCACTTGACATGGCAGAAAGATGGGAAGGAAAATAAAATTCTCTGATAAATAAAACATTAGGTATTGTTTGATTTAAGAAAAAGTATATATGAAGCCCGTCGAGTAGATGGACTTAACTCGAAGTAAAAAATTTGAAAGTTTAACTAAAAGTTTTACTTTGGGAGTAATTTGTAATATTTTATAAAAAATCCTTAACTATTAATTTATTTTTTTAATAAAAAAATATTAATATCTTTTAATACTAAAATATAATATATTTATTTAAAAAAATATTTTAAATTTTTCAAAAATGGTGAGCTTCTCCATAAGTCTACTTGATGATAAGTCTTCTTGTTTGCTTTGGCCACTACTTTACGGTAAGTCTACTTCCCAGATAAAGCTACTTTTCGCCTCACATATCAATATTTTTGGTCAGATTCATTTTTGTTATTTTGGACACCATAAGGATCAGATTCACTCCATAGTTCATCAATCACTCTGATAAAATCACATAATCGCTGTCATTTTTTAAAGCTCCCTTTAATGGGAAATGTAAAAGGCTAAGGTAAATTAGGTAATACCTCCAAATATAATAATATATATAATAGATAATACATAATTTTTTTTTTATGTATCTTTGATTCTCATGAATCTAGTATGTATATAATATATTTATATGTAATAAATATATATATATATAATTTCTAATAAAATGAAACTGTTTATTCAGTCTGTGTGTTTATTATATTTTTTTTATGAGGTTTTAAAGTTTTTTGGAAATATTTTATAATGTTTTAAATTTATATATTAATTTTATTCTCAGACTTAATTTGTAAGAAAAATGTGTTATTTGAAGGAATTTCTAAACTATTCAATTAGCCTCTCATAAAATTATTTTATCAATTTAATCTCTCAAAATGTAGTGCTTCTAATTTTGTCGCTCGTAGATAATTAAGTTTATTATCAATAATATGTTTCTATTAAATGGAGAAATATTCACATGTGAAGAATTAATGATTTTTTCAATAAATAATTAAATTAAAAGATACATACATGTGCGGGATGCCCCGATTAAATAAAAAATATTTTTTAAAAGATTTTTTTAATGAAAAAACAGCCTCTGTATAAGATTAAATTAGACCTATCCTAAATAAATTATGAAACATTCGAAATATTTAAAAAATCCAAAAATTGAAATTGAAATTTATATAAATAACAAAAATTATCACATGATTTTCCAAAATTAATACAGTTACTTTTTAAATCATTACTATTATTTATAATTCTTAAAATTACGAATTCAAACTATTCTTGTAAATTGTAATACCCGTTTCACTGCATCATGAATATATATTGAATTGAATGTTATATATAATATTAATGTAAAGGATGAGTTTGTTTACTTGTCAATTGTCATATTCACCTATATTTACTTAACAGATAATTCTAAATGCTAATAAATATGTAGGAATATCTAGACTTTTAATCATTATCTTAATATGTTCAACGCACAATTTTTATAATTATTCCCTTATTGAATGAAATTTTAATCCTTTCCATACTCTCTTCAATACCTCTTTCCATATACAATCTTATTGCTTAATTTGATTTGAATAGTATAAGAATATTGATTACCAATTTAAACCAAATATATTATTCCTTTTAATAATGATCATAAATAAGAATTATGAATTGTTTTTAAGAAGATTTCAATTATAATAATAAATACAAATCATTAAATCAAATGTATTATTCGTTTATAAATTATTTTCTCAATCATTGGATTTGGATCATAATCAACCTGGAGATTACATATGTAAAGAGGTATTAAAAGAGAGTATGGAAAGAATCCAAATTGGATTATTTGTTTTGGAAAATATAAGAAATATTTCGCCACTGAAACTATATTAATTCCTCCAACACATGATTAAAGCAAGAGATCAGAGGAAAGATTCTCCCATTCCCTATGTAGCAATCATCTCCAGGATATTTCAGTATGCCCGAATCCAACATCTTGAGAAAGGAAAAGGGAAGCCTACTGAAATCTTCAAAGAAGAAGAGCTGCAAAGAATGAGAATAGAGAAGAAAGATGGATTGGAAAGGGAGTTGGAAAGACTGAAGACCTTTTCTTTGATGAGAAAGCCTCCCAACAACAAGAAGGAACATTTGAGGCTGCTGTAAGATCCATACCTCAGACTTCTCAGCATATACCATCTCCATCTCAACCCACTCAAGTTCAAGTACCATCCACTCCATCTACTCAAGGAAAGCCAACCAAGATCACTGAGTTGTATGACAGCCTGTCTACACTCATACTTAGCATTAGAGATGAGCAAAATACCAAGTTTGTTCATCTGTAAGATCAAATACATCAGTTGGCAAAGAATATGAAAGTGGTTGCTGATGCATATGAAGACATAAAGAGTGTCATTCTCTCCACATCAGCTTCACCTCATCTAGGGTTTTCTAAGCCTATCATATCTCCTACACCTGAGCCTTTAAGTCCTTTTGTGCTAGCCTCCCTTGAACCTGGTAATGTAATGCATGTTACTGAAGCTGCTGGCACATTGTCCACATCACAGGCCCCTAATCCTGAGACAAGTCCTGGTCCTCCCTTGGACTATGGAATGGAGGAAGAGGCATCTCTAGAACCAAGCTCCCATGAGCCCATTCCTGAAGTTGCTCAGGATTCAATCCTCTCATCCCAGGAATCTGAGCAAGTTGAAAAACTTATTTCCACTTCATCCTTTGTGCAAGCAACCTTGAATGAAGAGAGAAGCATTGTGCCCTATGTTGATCTCGAGGCTATTGCTCATAATGCTCTCTTACATGCTCAAAGATTAAGGCTTGAAGAAATGTTTCGTCCTCCTGCTCTTTCACTTATTTCCACTTTTGGTCTCTCGGAGGCACGAAGAGCTCAATTGGCTATCACTAGACAAGAAATGCAAGAACTTCTTGAACTCTCTGATGATGATGAGGACTCCAATTCTGAAGCATCTGAGTCTTTGGCAAGGCTTAATCCAGATCTGTCTTTTGTTTCTATGCCTCTTCAGGCAATTCCAGTGTCTCAAATTTCTCCTCTTGCTGACTTTACTCACCTTCCTGATGATGCCAAAAAGGGGGCGAAGTCCGAGCAAACTGGAAAAACTGCAGCAGAGTCCTCTGGCAAGACCTACAGCAAGAAGTCCAAGTCCAAGAAGAAGTGATTAGAACTTAGGACTGGCCCTTCTCGTTGTGTTGCTTTTTGAATGACATAATTCTTTGTTTTGAACTATATTCTGAATGTTATGATTGCCATAACTTGTAAAAACTTAAAAAAATGAATAGTTTTCTTTTGGGTAATCTGTTGTGTATGATATCTTATCTTCTGAAATTTAATGTATATGTTGAGGGGGAGTTTGTTAAAGCAAATCCAAGTACTAATACAGTTTGCAAGTTGTTTTGTCATCATAAAAAAGGGGGAGAATGTTGAATCAAGTGTTTTGATGATTCCAAACCAACCTTTTAAAGTTTGAAAAGAAGATATCAAAGGTGCATGGAAGAACTTAAATGAAAAAATCCAAGTAAAATCAGTACAAGATCAGATATAGGATTTATTATTGTGTTTAAGTTGAGTAAAAGACTTTGAATTGGCAAAAGAAAGTTTTTAGAAATATGATTCCACGTTGATTCATGGAATACTTGAAAAACATCCAGTAACAGACGAATTTTAAAGTTTTAAAGTTGATCTATTACTTTGAAAATTTGAACTTTGGCTTCTGACATTCGAATTTCGAATTGAAAATTAGTTAGTCAGAAAAGAGACTCTTCTGACAGATGAACTTTGATTACAGGAATTTGAACTTTGAGATGAATCTGACAAGAGCCCTTCTTGACAGACGAATTTCGAGTTTTGAAAATTTGAATTTCTGATATAACACAATTTATGAAAATGAAAAATTCATCTGAAAAATAAAGTTTAGAAAGAGTTCAAAATGAGCTCACTGACAGACGAACTTTGCTTATGAAAATTCAAATTTTAGAAACAAAGCTTACAAGTCTATTATGACAATCTATTGACATACGAATACTGGTATTTAGAAATTCAAACTTTGAACTAAATTTGATAAGAGTTCTCTCTGACAGATGAACTTTGAACTTGAAAATTCGAATTTTGAAAAGATGAACTATTGTGCCTTATTGAGCTGCCCATTGATAGATGAATTTTGGGCACCAAAATTCGAACTTTGAAGGCACTGTAACAATATGGGCTACTGTTCACACTAATAAGAAGAACTTTAGCTTGAAAATTCATATGTTCCGACACAGAAATGTTTTTTAATAATGGAAATTCGAACTTTGATTTATAATAGACGAACTTTGAAGCTCAATGTTAAAGTCTTTAACTTTTGGTATCTTCGAAATTCATCTATTGACCAACCAAAATTCGAATTTTGAGTGTCAGAAGCATTAAATGCGGTTGGTGAACGGATAATTTTTCAGAATAATCGTTGGGTAACTTCTCTAACGGATAGATTTTGTCTCTAACGTATAGTTAAGACCTAAATCTATAAATAAAATCTCATTTGAAGTTGTGGGCAACGATTTTAACAAAGTATTTACTGAAACTCTGTCAGATTCTCAACTCAGAGTCTTTTGCTCTCATACTTCATACTTTTGCACTTCAACTTTCATATACAGTCTAAATTAGAGAGTTCATTCTTTGTAATCAATCTTATCTTCATCTGTAAGAAATATTTTCTTGTGAGGGGATATCACAAAGGATTTGGGAAGTACTTAGCTAGAGTGCAAAGAGATAAGTTGTAAGCTCTAAGAATAGAGCATCAATGCTGTACTGAGGCAATTGCAAGAAGTCCATTAAATTCGTGCAAGATAGTTGAAAATCTCAAGTAGTTGCTTGGGGACTGGACGTAAGTCAAGATAGAGAGACTTAACCAAGATAAACTTCTGTGTCTACCCTTCTTCTTTACTACTTTTACATTGTTATTCTTTTATACTCTGTTTTATTGTCTCTTCTATCTTCACTATACTTTTGACTTTTACAGAAAATTTTAATCTTCCCAATTCATCCCCCGATCTTGGGAAGCCAGCGTATCTAACACTACTTGTTATGGTTACCCTATGATAATAACTAGCTTGTAGTTCTAGCTGTAATCTTGTAGGGTTCATTACATATCATGTGCATTACATCATTTCATTTATATATATATGTATGCAGAAATGTATTTTGAAACTTTATACTTGTTTTAGGTTACCTTTGATTATTGGGACATTGTCTCACCCCTCCTCTATGACTAACATTTTCATTTTAACTTGTCACAAATTTTTTGTGACTTTGGAGATACATTGCAAGAAAATTGGAAATTTGCAATGGAGTTAGCAAAATTTGTGGCCAATTTTGGCTTTGTGACAGATCATGTCCATTTCATTTTAGCTCATTGCAAATTTTTTGAGACGGATTTTCTACTGCAAAATTTGTCACAATTTTTGCAATGGAATTTGGGACGGATTTGTGACAGAATTGTATTCATCTCAAAATCTTAGGGACACTCATGATGTCATGTAACTTGTTTAATTAAATTGTCTTGTGTACGGGACTTTCCTTATTTGTATGCTTATTGGTATGATTAATACTTGATGACCTAACTATTGTAGTGGTGGTTGGCATGATATGTTCATTGTGGTTAGTTTGGAATGAATGTGATGTTAGTTGTTGAATTTGATATCCCTTTGAGCTTTATGTATAACTTGGTGACTGATTTGCCTAGGTGACATAAGGTGTGACCCATTCGTTGTAATGCCTTATTTGGGTTTGGGGACGTGTATTTTGATGAGTCATCTCAAACTTTGCCTCTTGTTTTTAGGTCTATATTATTCATGAAAAAGTTTACACGATAAACTTCTTATTAATAATAATAATAGCAATAGAAAATAGCCTCGTTCTTTGAAAACGCTACTCAAGCTATCCTGTTGTAATATTTTTGCATTATACTACAAAAATAATCACTATATCTTAGCTATATAGATAGATTAGATATTCAATTTAAACAAACCCTTATGATTTCATTAGATGTCTCCGTTCAAGTATACATAATAATCATATAAAATAATGTATTTGTAACAATCCAAAACTTGAGCCATGACTAGCACTAAGCAACTCCTTTGGGTAGCCTTTATCACTTACCTATACTTGGATGAGAAGAGAAAATTTGTGTTTTGGGGGGGGGGGGGGGGGTGAAGAAGAATGGGGAGAAGAGAAAAGAAACTAATTTTACAATGATAATAATGCCCCTACTACTATTTTTAGGAAATAGTTTGCATATAATAAAATTTAATATTTTTGTGTACACATAATAAAACTTACTATTCTATTATATTATTTATATAATTTTCATAATATATCAATGAATGGAATTAAAATATAATTTTAATTTTAATTTATTATTATTTTGTCCAATTTTAATTTTTATTCATATATTATAAAATAATTTTAAAATTCAAAATATATAGCATATCAATATTTATATCTGAAAAACATAATAGAATGGAGAAGACGAGGCAGATCAATGAAGCTGAAAAAGAAAGAAAGAAAAAATTAAGCATAAAAAATTGGGAGGAAAAATAAATGGGCAATCAATATCTTTGTTGACTGTCCATAGCCAAAGTAGTTGTGTAAGTTGTAACCGTGACAGATATTAACAAGAAGAATTATCAATAAATCCAAGGGAGGAAAAAATATTTACCACCAAGTTACTAGTGATTATATGGTGTTTCAGAAAATATGATAATATCAATATATATATATATATAACACATATAAAGTATAGGTAGCTGAACTATTTAAATTAAGGTATCAGTTTGCAAATAACAAAAACATGGACAAATAAATTTCTCATTTGAAAAACCTGCATGCCATGCCACGTCCTTTCTCAATGCAACAAAAGATATCCATCGACAAAATAACAACTGAGTCATAAAAAACAAATCAAACAGGTCTACGGATCCATTGTTAGCGGACTAAATACTTCTACATAAGACGAATTCCCAAAAGAAAGCAAACGTATGCATCAATGGTGGCATATTCTATTTGATCATACGTTAGTCTCCTAGAATTCCAATTACTTAAGGTAATCCAGTTTGGCTTTTCCATTTCCTTACCGATCAATGCTAAGGCCAAATTCTTCAGTCCCATACCTTTAAATTCTGAAGCTTTGTACCTCTACGCTGCCATGTCTGCGAGATCTATTGTACAACCCACTCGAAGCCCCCAGTCTCTTATGAGTTTCCCCTCATCTGCTTTCACTCCAACACCAACAAAAGTGAAGCTTTCATCACCGAGAAATCGTACCAGAGAAGTAGGGATTGCATCAGCATGAAGAATCTGGAATATGAGGCAGCGATGGCCAACGCAGATTTGAATAATGGCGATGGGATTGCTCATTCCTCGGACGAAACATGGAAGCCATTCAATGTCGAGACCAATGATCAGATTGAGAAGCCTGTGCTGGTGGATCTGGTAGATTTGAGAGATCCATGTGTCGACACATGAGGAAGACGATGTAACAACGGTTTGAATCTGATCTCCATGAAAGTAAACACGATAATACTCACAAGAGGAAGCCATTGCGATCGAGTGCGTTCTTGAACCCTAAAAGAAGGTGCGGGAAGGACGGTTTTCTCTTGGGGTTAGATGCGATTATCCTTGCAGTAGTTCTTCTAGATTCCTACATATATATATTGAGAGAAGGACTGAGTTTCAATAAATATATATATATATATATATAAATCCAAATTCTATACTGGGATAATTATTGTATTCCATTGTTAGGGTATTAGTATTTTTAATTTTTAATTGTTTTAAAGATGGGATCAACTTTTGGTAAAGAGAAATTATGATGAATCAGTGAATCAAAGATACGTAGAACCAACAATTAGTGAATCAGAATGTTATGTATACAAACATAATTAGATTTTAATTTCAAATATATGATATATTATAAACTAATATTTCAAATGAATTAACTATTCAGAAAAATAATTAATTAAATAATTTTATATGACAATAAATTACATAAAATAAATTAAATAAAATCCGTTAAACATTATAATTTTATAAGGAAATTATTAGATTTCAAAATATTTATTCTTATTGTTAGTAATTTTGTGATTTTATTTTGTCTCCCAATATTTTTCTTTTTAGCTTAAGTTGTTTCCTTTATTATGCTTCTTTAGGCCTTAAATTATTGTGTTTTGGTTTTGGTTTTAGCATTTTTAATCGTTTTAAAGATAGGATCAACTATTGGTCAAAGAAAAAATATGATGAATAGTGAATCAAAGATATGTAGAATCAATTAGTGAATGATAATATTATATATGTAAGCATAATTAGATTTTAATTCAAATATATATAAATGTAAATATATGATGATATATTATAATTTGAATTATATACTATAAAATAATATTTCAAATGAATAAATTTTTCAGAAATATAAAAAAAATTAGTTAAATAATTATAAATGACAATAAATTACATAAAATAAATTAAATAAAATCCGTTAAACATCATAAATTTATAAGGAAGTTATGAGAAATCTGAAAAGATTTATTTATATTTTTAGTAATTATGTGATTTTATTTTTGTCTCTTTTGTTAAATTTTCTTTTATCTTAAGTTTTTCCCCATTATTATGATTTTTTTGGCTTTGATTTTTTTGGCCAAACTTTCTTTAGCTTTAAATTATTGTGTTTTGCATGTGCTTTCTATAAATAGCGTAGATTTGAGTCTTGCTATCAATAGTAGTGGGGATGCATGAAACCCACTTGATTCCGAATAAGGTTAAGATTGAAAGGATCAAATCCTATGAATAAAAAAAAAATATATTGGAATAGCTATTCCAATTGGCCCTACCAATATTCAAGTATAATTTAATAATATCAATACTAGATAATTATATTAAAAAAGAGTGCTGCCAATGTCACATTTGCTTTGGCCTTAGTAAACTAATAAAAGTTATTATTGTTATCTATTTTTCTGATTTTCCTTTTCTCCCTTTTTTTTCTCTATCTTCTCTCTCCTTCTTTCCTTTCTCTCTAATCTCTTTATTTCTCATCAGTCTTTCCCCCTTCCCCTTTTTCTTCCTTTTTCTTAGGTGAATGCAAAGAGTATTTGCAGTCGAGAGCCGAAAACTAATATATTTTTCTTTCTTATTCCAACATCAGGATGCATGATATAAAGTTACCAAGCACCGTAATTAAATTTCAAAGAATTTATACCTTCTCAATTTGCAACAGATATTTTCCATTTATAAAAACTAGAGTTTTACAACCCGGGCAATTGCGCGGGTAGTATTTATTTATAAAGAAATGGTAAAAAATTTAATAATGATAATTTTATATCTAAATATTTATATTAAAAATATCATAAAATATAAAAACAATATGCTAACTTTTCCTTTCCAATTTAAAAAATAATATTTTAATTTAATTGTGACTGGTTTAATTTCAAAAAATAAATACATCAAGTTGTTAACTTTTTCTTTCTAATTTAAAAAAAGAAAAATCATAGATATGATTATATTGTTTCCTTCATAAACTGGAACTAACAATTATAAATTATGCATTTTTATTTATTTGTATATTTTTAGAGAGAAGAAGATGAATGAATTTTAATTTTAAGTATATTTTTCATAAAAGATATGATTATATTCTTTTCTCTATAAATTGGAACTAACAATTATGAATCATACATTTTTTATGTATTTGTATATAATAAATGTATTTTCATTTATTGATATTATTAACTATTTAATCAATTTTTGAATTTAAAAATGAAGCTAGTCCTCTTAAATATAAAAATATGTTAATTGTTAATTAAATATAAATAGTGATAGGTAATAATATATATATATATATATATAAGTATGACAAATGGTACGGGGAAGATAAGGCTCAAATATGAGATTTTCTATGGTTTTTATTTAGTGAATGACTATTTTTTTAAATTAATAGATAATAGGGTAGTTAAATTTAAATATTAATTAATGAAATAGAATAATAACATTTTGTATGCTTTTTATTTAGTGAATTGCTATTTTTTAAAATTAATGAAATAAAATAATAACAATGTCTTGAAATTATTTGGAAATAGTATTTTAATTTAATTATGACTGGTTTAATTTTAAAAAGTAAATGAAATTAAATTCTAAACTTATATTCTATAGTCTTTAAAGCCTTACATTGATAGTAAAATATTCTAGTGTCTACAAAGCATTACATTAATAGTTCTAAACTTATATTCTAGTGTCTTTAAAGCCTTAGATTGATAGTAAAATATTCTAGTATTTTTTAAAGCCTTACATTGATAATAAAATTTAAACTTATACTCTTATAATAGGATTTACATAAAATGGATAAGATTAGATTAATAGTTAACCCAATATCTAATTTTTATTTAAACTTATACTCTTATAATATGATTTACAGAAATTGGATAAGATTGGATTAAATAGTTAATAATATTATTTTACCATTCAATTTTTTATCTTTTATACGAATTATATAATATCATTTAATTTTACTTGCTATTCGTAATTGATGTTCTTTACAGCTAAGAATCAGATAATGTCATTTAAATTTTATTAAAATAAAGAGATGATGCTTATGAGCACTGACAATGAATTATCATGCTGGAAAAAATTACTAATCTACACCCCTATTAAATTTACATATTATCCAATAAAATTAAATCCTAACAATCTCTCAAATATTATTTGAAAATAATACTAATTTATTCATTTTTTTAATCCAACTATATTAAATCTTTATGATTAATTTCTAATTGATAATATTGTTATTTTTAGAATTATGTTTTAATTTTATTTAAACCTTTTCAGCTAATAACTATTTAATATTATTTTAAATATTACTTATGTTCAATATTATCAATTAAACTAATCCCATAACTTATCCAATTTGATAGAAAATACTTAAATAATTTATTTTTATATTTTAGATTAAATTCTACATTTCTTTTCAATTTTATAAAAATACACACTATGCAGATTATTCTTTTCCCTTTTATTACTTCATTTGTCCTTTCTCTTTCTCGAGAAATCCCTATTCCTTTTCTTTCATTATTAACTTTTTAAATTCTCTCTCCCTCTTTTTTTTCTTACAAAATTACCATACTTTTATTTTCGACTTCTCCTTTTACACGCATGTCACCAAATAATAAGTGTGAATGCAGGTTTGTGGTCAATTGTTGGCGGTGACTGCAATAAATGTGATTTCAATTTCTTCTTCAAATTGATTTAGAATTATAATATTTGTTTTCATGCTTCTTTCTCTCACTCTATTTCAAAGATCTCTTACTCCCACCTTAATCCCATGCGTTCATCGTCCATCTCTTTCTCTCGCTCTATCCAAATAATATATCGAAAAGATATGTCAGAAGCATCATTGACAAAATCTTCTCTTACACTCAAAACAGAGTCATACACTGAGAGTATGTACATGACATAACCAATGCAAGATGTTGCTTTTACAGTTGAAGTTCAATTTGAAAAATGACAAAAACAAATCAAAAGTAGAAATAATATTACATAACCAGTGCATCACACATGAAGTCAAAGTCGAACAAAATGAATAAAGCATGTCCAAGGCATACCTTATAATACTACAGGGCTCAGTTGACATCACCAGACTTCATAAACAGATCTGTAAGATTTGACCATGCACGAGCAAAAGTGGGTTGAATGCACAGTGCCTTAAGATAGCAACTATATGCTTGCAATTACTCCCACTGCAAAAAAATTACTTTTTGGCAGCGGCAAAAGTCGTCGCCAAATGTTGAAAAGTCGTCGTTGAAATTTTTCAGCAGTGAATTTTTGTCGCCACAATATCGCCACTACAATCTGCGTTGCTGAATGTTTATGGTGGTGGCAAAAATGTCACCACCAAATGCAGCCATTCAACAACGATATATGTCCTCGCTAACGACACAGGAAATGCGCCATTGAAAGATGTCGCCGTTGAAGACTAACATTCAGCAGTGATGAAATGTTGCTGCTGATCAGTAATTATTGGCAGTGACACTATATGTCGCCACCAAAAGCTAACTATTAGTGGCGATGATCTATCGCTGCTGAATGTAGTAATCAGCGGCAACCCATATAGTCGCTGCTAAAAATGTAATTTTAGCAGCGACAAAAGTGTCACCGCTAAAGACCTCTTTTTGGTGGCAACAATGTCGCCATTGAAAAGTATTATAATTTGTGGTTTTTTACTTTTAGTGGCAATGCTAGTCGCCGCTAAAAAGCAAATATTGACAAAAATAATATTATGATTGAAATAATAATTTTGTTATGCCTGGATTCATTGATATCAAAATAAAAAAGTAACTAATACAATTAAAATGAAGACATGTTACAAATAATTGAAATAATATTGCATAAATAAATTATCTAAACAATCCAATATATTACTCAAAAGTTATATATATATATATGCATATATATAACTAATATAAAATATATACAATATACAATATGAACAAATACTAATATCCTAATAACTAAACTATCCGAAATTACTTGTCCTTGCATCAGTACTTGGAGCAAGAGTAGATGTGGTGACAAGGGTCTAAGATTGTCCCTATAAAAACAACAAATTTAAGTATAAATTAGACTATTACATATTCAATAACATATACCAAATGAGCACTAATGTACAATACTTTCAACACCTTAAAAAAGCCTCAATGCAAATTTCATCAATTATACCATTAATTTGATAACAAAGGAAATGTACCCTATAATTTTTTTTTATAATTTCTTATGATATATATAAAACATTAACAAAAAGAGTGGCAAAATAAGGGGCTCACACAATAAAAAAGTGTTAGGTTCATAGAATTAAATTGATATTTCCTTTTTGATGTCATTGATGCTCTCTGCTTAGCAAATGATCATTTACCTTACCTTCACTCTTTGTCAAAGAACCCCAAGCCCTCCCTTCAAATTAAAAAATAAAAGCAACTTTCACTATATATAAGAATGAATTGAAAACAAACCCCCTTCCCCTAAGCGCCTTCCATTTCCCTTCCTTTCTTCCTCAACATTCTCCTACCTATACCCTAATTAACATTAATTAAAAATCTAGTGGTCAGAGTAATTTCTTACTCAACTCATACATTTTATATAAATTAAGTAATCTATAAATTACTACTATTAAAACAAATCACTATAACTCAACAACAATACATATATTCTTATTTACAAATTACTACTCTTTTATATACTATCACACGCAAAATTCATAATTATTAGGATTATCATGCTATATGCTATTCTTGCATATATCTTCTTATTTACAAAATACTACTTTTTTGTGGGGGAAAAAATGATAAAGCCATTAACACTATGACAAATACTTCCTAAAAAAAAAAGATAAAGTTCTTGTACTAATATATTTGGTATGAGTGGCATAAACACTGTGACAACAACCATTAAAGCAATCGTGTAAATTGTGGCCTAATATTCAATTGAAATTCTCATTTTCTACTAATATTAACAGATTTCAATCACCTCTAGATAAATATGTAAGAAAGATACGTAAAATATAGAGCAAATTCATGAAACATACATAAAAAAAAAATTCAAGAAACAATGCAAAATAAAATATGTGCAAAATTTACATATACTTGCTGGCAGAAAGTCATGAAGGCTTCCATCTTCTTTTGCATCTGTTCCATCTTTTGCTGAAACTATGCACGTTATGTTTCCATCTTTGCCCGTTCCGCTTCCATCCTTGCACGTTCCAGTTCCATTCTTTCAAGCTCTACTTGCATCCTTGCATGTTCCGCTTCCACCCTTTGAAGCTCTGTAGCACGATCTACTTCCATCCTTATCTGATCCTCTTGAAATCTTCTCTCAACATCTTTTATTTGTTGGTGTAAGGATGCCACCAAGGATGGGTTGCTAGCATCGAAATAGGCTTTATTCCTTGAAGCTTGCACCCCACGACCCTTCCCTCTTACATGTCCAGATCTCTCACCAAGAACATTCACTAAGATCTCATCATGAGTCAATTGAGAGTCACTTTCTATGTTTCCTTGTTGTTCCATGACCTCTTGTATGTGAGCCTACAATTAAAGAACATAAATGTAATGGCAATCATGTTATACATTAACTTAAGGTAAAAGATAAGAACAAAACACATACATGAATCTCTTGTGATTTTGGATCTACCCACACCAACTGCCCATCTGCATTCTTTGTTGTATGTTGTAGCTCCCACAATTGATCAGACAGTGGAAGTTGTCCTATGGTGGGGTCTCTCTTCAAAGCATAATGTACAAGAATAAATAGTAACTTAATGTTGCAAAACGTAAAGAAAATGTACGAAATTAAAGTAAATAGTTATTCAACTCACATCAAATTCTTCAACCTCTGCAAATGATGTAGGACCACAAGTATACTTTGTTATTTGTTTGTCTCTGTTTGACTTATTTGTTACACTTTTATTCTACAACAAAATTAGTTATTGATTAGGATTATATGAATGAAGTAAAAAGGTTGTGAATTTATATTAAGGTACCTTGAATGAAAAAGACCCAAAGTGCTCTATAAGCCAATTCCAATCCTCAGGACTAACGCTATAAGGTCAATTAGCCAACCTCTCTTCATCAGTGTTGTATGGCGCATAATAGTGCTTATACAACTTAGCCTTCCAATTTTTAAAGCTAGCTTGCAGTGAGCTAAAGGCAACTTTCTTCAGCCTTTCCTCATTTTCTTCTATATCCGATTCAAATTTTTCCTAAAACACACATATATAGATACACTTGTTACAAAAACATAAAAAAGAAAACATGGCTAATGAATATATTTGATATAAATACTACATTTACTTTCAACCACAAGTCATCACCATACTTTTCAAAAACTTTGTTCCAATTGCCATCCCGGAAGGATACTATGGTCTTAAGAACCAAGCCACAATGGCTAGCAAGATCCCTAGATCCTGGTCCCACAGCTCTTAACATGTAATTATGGATTTTTACTTTAATTTTTCCCCCAAATCTTGTTTTCAAATCTAGTTGTTTACCCTTATAAATGCCTCTGCCCCTTCTTGAGGAACTATAAGATGCTATCATTCATGCAAAAAGGAGAAAGCAATTAGATGTAACAAGTTATGTGGACTAGTTATCTATAGCATATAAAGTTAAGGGAAACTTACACGCACTACTGCGGGGAGAGTCATGATGTGTCCCTCGAAGCTGTAGTGATAGAGGTTGAGAAGAATTATCTTGCATTTGAGGGAGTGTAGTTAGTTGTGCATGGGAGGAAGTCACCTCATCTATGCTATTAGGCCTTCCTTTAGAGGTATGACCTCTCCAAGCACGACCTCTTCATAGTGATGAAATCCTGCAAGAATATATAATCAAGGTAAATAACAAGATTAATGAGATATTATATAATTAATGGCATTAAAAGCAAGTTTGATAGCATTAAAACACATTGTATCAATTTCAAGCATATAACATCCCTATAAAGCATATTACAATTTACCATGAGACTACAATATTTTCATCTAATTGAATCTTCTGAGCCAGTTTTGCTAGTATCAATCTCTTCTAATTCATCTTCATTTACTGGGTCCTCTTCTGTATCACTATCATTATCATCAATCACATCCTCTTCATCACTATCTTCGTACACTGGTGATTGTGTACGAGTGTCATCAATGAATCTAAGCTCCCTAGTATCACGATTACTTCTTCATGATGATCCACCCTCCTCGATAATGGCTTATGGTTGCACATCATCTCTAAATAAGTCAATGATAAGGTAAGGTTCTATAGGACTTTCATTGAACGCATTCAAGTCAACCACCAACTATTGATAAGCTTCTTCGTCAACCATAACATTGTCTTTACTTGCATCATTACCACCATCCTTATGTGACATTTTGAAAAGGTCACGTGGAATGTTTTCACAACAACAAGCCAACCGGGCTCAACAACATCATCCATGTAAAAAACTTGCTCTACTTGAGATGCTAAAATGAATGGTTCATTAGTCTCCAATGAATATTGAGTGTTTACACTGATAAACCCATACTTGTCAACCTTATATCCCCTACTAATATGGCCCACATCCCACCAATGACACTTAAACAAGTATTTTTTTCTATTCCCTATGTAAGATAGCTCATAAATGTGCTCCAACACACTGTAATATTCCTTTTCAGCATTGGTGTCATTACCCTTAACCATAACTCCACTATTTTTGAGTTTTTTTCCCTATTGCACGATCTTTTGTGTTGAAATCCATTAACCATAAACATGGAGTACTGATAAACCACCCTCAATGGACCGATTGATAAACTTATAAGCTCATCACTTGCATGGGCCTGTGAACACAACTATATCACATAAGGAGACAAAATAACCATTTATTACACATACACAAGATTATTAAAGCAATTAACATAAACACACTTAGATTCAAAAAATAGTAACGTACTTGTGAACGAAACCAATCAGGAAACTCTATGTAATGTCTTTGATCGGTCATCAAACATTGAGCTTCAAGCTCCTTCCTATGCTCACTACAAGTTATTCATATTGGTTAGGAAAATACAAATCATGGCATTGTGGACATGTTCGAATGTATAGTTAACTTGCCAAATGTATGGTTAACTTACTCAATGTATGGCCAAACTTCTTCACAATTTTGTAGCACATATATTCTTGCTTGATGAAACTCTTCATGGGAAAGATGGATTGAATCAAAATGCCCTCTTGCTTAACCACTTCTCATGAATACAGAAAGCTCATAATTATCATTAGTGATGTCATCATTCCTACGTGGCATATTTAATTTTGTTGGAAAATTTTTCAAGTATCGTGAGTAAAAAGTGAGACTTTCCTCAGCCAAATAACCTTCTGCAATTGAGCCTTCAGGTCGAGCCTTGTTGCGAACATATGATTTGAGTGTCCGCAAATACCTACAAGAAATTACAACCCTTTGAGTAGATCCTAATGGTAAGTGATAAATGAAACTATCAATGAAAAGATATACACAACCTACCTTTCAATTGGATATATCCATTGATATTGAACTAATCCACCAGCTTTTACCTCTCCTGCCAAGTATACCGGCAAGTGAACCATTATGTCAAAGAAAGCAGGTGGGAACACAGTCTCCAACTTGCACAGGGTTAATTCTATTTGACTTTGAATTTTGTCAAGTTCTTCATAGGTCAAACACTTTGAACAAAGATTCTTGAAAAATTTTCCCAACTCTAATTGGTTCACACACTTTCTTGGGCAACAATCTAGATGTTGCAATAGGAATTATTTCTTGCAACAGCACATGATGATCATGGCACTTCAAACCAAATAGTTTTTGCTTATGGATGTTGACACACCTTGAAATATTTGATGCAAAAGCATCAGTACCTTTAAGTTAGCCAATAAGTTGCAAAGGGTTTTATTCTCATCGGGGGATAATGTGTAAGAAGCAGGAGGCATAAACCATGTATCTTTATCATCTTGGAAAGCATGCAACTCACTCCTAATGCCCAAATCTTTCAAATCATGCCTACTTTTCAATGTGTCTTTTGTCTTCCCAACCACACCTATCATTGTAGACATAACATTATCAGAAACATTTCTTTCTATGTGCATCACATCAAGATTATGTCGTATCAGTAAGTTTTCTAATAAGGCGATTGGAAAAAAATACTTTTCTTCCTCCAGTTGTATGCATTGGTAAGGGAGTCATGTTTTCGCTTTTGCTGATGTGTTTAAGCTTTCCCGAAGGGCACATTGCCTAATCCTTATAATTGTTTAAGTGCATCATTTCCAGTTAAGGGTATTGGTGCAACCTATACTCTTCTTTCCCATCAAATGCTGCCCTATTTTGATGCCATGGGTGATTGGGTGGAAGAAAGCACATATGACCCATGTAACACAACTTGCTCCTCAATGATATGCAATGTGTGTCTTTGTGGTAGCATGGGCATGCAAACTTGCCTTTGGTTGACCACCCTGAAAGGTTTCCATATGTAAGGAAGTCATTTGTTACCCACAAGATAGCTGCGTGCATAATGAAATTCGATTGTGAGTATGCATCATATGTCTGTACCCCTGTTTCCGATAATTCTTTCAACTCCTCAATCATCAATTGTAGGTAAACATCTATTTCATTATCTGGACACTTAGGACTAGGAATAAGAAGTGTCATCATAAAGTATGGGTTTTTCATGCAAAGCCAAGGCAGCAAATTATATGGTACCAGGACCACATGTCATATGCTATGATTGGTACTCATATTCTTGAAGGGTTGGAATCCATCACCTGCCAAACCTAACCAAACACTCCTTGGATCAGCCAAGAAGCTAGGATATTGTTGGTCAAACGATTTCCAAGCAAGCGCGTCATCTGGATATCTTAGCACACCATCATCTATGCGTTTCTCCTTGTGCCATCTCATTTCTGAAGCTATATCTCTTGCCATATAAAGTCTTTGCAACGTAGGTGTTATTGGAAAATGCTGCAAGACTTTCTGTGGAACTTTCTTTCCCTTTTCTCTATCAAACTTCCATCTAGACATCTTGCACTTAGGGCATGATTGTGCATCTGCATGTTCTTGCCAATAAAATATGCAATTGTTGCCACAAGCATCAATTTTTTTATAATCCAAACCCAAATCATGAACTTCCTTCTTAGCTTCATAGAAAGAGTTAGGCACTAAAGCACCTTTCAGAAGAACTTCTCTCAATAGGGACAACAACGCATCCATAGAAGCGTTGCTCCAATGGTTAAGGCACTTTAATTGAAGCAACTTCACAATGAAAGACAACTTTGACATCTTGCCACAACTTGGATAAAGTTCAGTCTCTGCATCTTTCAACAAGTTAAAGAATTTTCTTGCATGGACATTAGGATCTTCACTCTCTTCTAATCTACTGTCCATATCACACACTTTGGGAACTCCATATGCATCATATATCATCCCTACAAGGTTTTCCTCCTCAATAATGTCTTCTTGTACCATAATATTAGAAGGCCTAGAATCTCTATCAAATCTTCTGATAACTTCCCTATGCAAGTGCCACACCTTGTAACTATCCCAAAAACCATTCTTCAACAAGTCAAATCTTATCATATTTTGCTCTTTGAATATAGTGTTCATGCAATCTTTGCACGGACAACGTATTAGATCCCTCACCTCACGTTGACTATATGCCCATTCTAGAAAACTATCTATTCCTTTAATGTATGTTGGATTGGTTCTATCCTTAATATCTAACCAACTTTTATCCATTTATATTCCCCACACATAATGTTAGGATCAAAGTTTAGAGATATAATCTAGACTTTTAGATATGTGAGATAGAAAAATATGAATCTAAATTTAAAAGTAATTTATTTCCTAAAAAAATTATTCAATTTTACAACAGCTAGGAAACTTTAGAAATACATTATCTAAACTTAGTGTTATTACATATCAGTGGATCTTATAATACGATGATGAATAACTATTATGAACATTACTCACTTGACTTTCTCTTTTCTAAAATAAGAACTGATAAAAAAAAAAGACACAGAGATCTTCATAAAGGGATTGAATAGTATCATTTTGAGATCATCTCTGTTCTCAAATATTACTTATATTAAACAAGAAACATACCAAAATTGTAGCATATATCAATCCACATTTTTTTATGTGATTAAAAAAAAGATGGTTATTCTCTAACAATGCAAAAAGAAACAGGGTTACTAAGAAACATATAGTAGAATTTAGAGAAAAGTGTTTGGCTGCCAAACTTGGCCCCAACTGTGTTACCTACTCCTGTAAAATTAAGCATATATCAATCCACATTTTTTTATGTGATTAAAAAAAATATGGTTATTCTCTAACAATGCAAAAAGAAACAGGGTTACCAAGAAACATATAGTAGAATTTAGAGAAAAGTGTTTGGCTGCCAAACTTAGCCCCAACTGTGTCACCTACTCCTGCAAAATTAAGCCAACAAAGTTGTAGTGAAAGAAAAGAAATTATTATGTTTTCTAAATTAACTCATATGAATTTCTTGAGGCAACCAGAAGTTACCTTTTACTTTTTCTTACTCTTTTCTTTTTTTAAAAAAAAAAAGCTTTATCCGTGAAGTCACCTACCACAATCTATTTTATTTTTTTAACTTTACCTTAATTCAAGTGTAAGAGTTTCTTATTTCTTGTTCAAGATAACTTAGCCTTGCTTTGAAAGGATTAATCCAATCTGGTCTATTTTGAAAAGAATACATTTCTGGAGAGGCTAAGTGAATCATCAAATGTAGAAATAAAGTTGATTCATATAAAATTACAATGAAAAATATGCATGTCAATCAATTTTAATTTAATTCAAATTCAGATTTAATAAAGTACACAAAATTTCTTGTAGATGAAACCACTTTTTCTTTTTTCTTTTTTTCCTCTTAATCACCTAGCTGGCTCCTTCAACTTCAACAGCATGCATGCCTTATCTTATCAATGTGATATTAATGATGATTTCAACGTAGTTGATGTTGACTCTTCTGCTGGAGAAGGTGAACGGAAAAAAAAAATACAAGTTGGGACCTTATAGGAAAAATACTAGCTAATTAGGAACCCTAATCTTTCCTAAACCTAAAAGATATAGGTCCTTTTAAGAGAATAAAAAAAATAATGTAATAACAAAAATACCCCAAAAATTAAAAGATCAAAATTAGCAAACTCAAACTCTTCCTCCCCAAGCTATTGTCACAAACCCCATCAGTGACACTAACTCAAGCAAACAGAGATGTCTTGCTAATTTCTTGTTTGATGAAATCGATAATGCCATTTAAAAGAAAGGAAGCACCATTGGCCAAAAAAACAAAGTTACTTGCTAGAGATGCTTACAACGATGGAGGAAGAAGAACTTGACTAAGAAAAGCAGATGAAGAGAGCTCCCACAACTTTTGTTAAAGCATGGAGGCAAAGAAATTAGTTTATCTTTCAAAGAGGAGGATGAGGAAGGAGCACATTAAGCTTAGAGGATGGAGTGAGCATCTGAGAGTGTCAGAGAGAGAGTTTGCTAGTGTTGGATCTAATTTGAGGATTAGGGACTTGGAGGCAAGTAACAGTAAAATGGTCTGCTAAAATATTTAACACCAAGCCAAAGATATCCTTATATAAATTATTGTTTCAAAATGCAATTGGCTCGCTGGTTTGTAGCGCCTATGAAGAGCCTAGTTTTTGAGTTTGAATCCAACTCAACCTTATTTTTATACTCTTGCATGAGGTGTGCCCACGTGTCCTCTCTATATATGTGAAAAAAAAGCGTGAGTGCAGGATTTAAGTTTAAGAATTGAACTCACGACCTGTAAGATGAAAGAGTGCTCAATGACCAACAAAACCAATGTCACAACCTAGCAAAGGCATGTAAAAGTATGTTATTTATTAATCAATTTAATGTAACACTTGTTTAACAAATAAATATTATTTATTAATTAAAAATCACACTAACATCAATCATATCAAAATAATTAAAAATTAATAAATTTTATAATATGATCAAAATTATATTCTCTACATGTATTTTAATCAATCACATTCAATTAATAAATTATCACATTAATCAAATAATTTTCAAATTTCCTTAACCGTCTCAATTCATCCTATTTCATGAGATTTTGGATGTGATATGGTTCCGAAGGATGAACTGGACAATTCCAATAAGATTTCATTCTTGAACAAGAATCCATTTTTTGATTTATTTCATCTATTCTATGACTGGAATAGAGGGCATACATGTTATACCATGATTTTGAATTAAAAGAGAGATTTCAAGAAATGTCTTACTTTGAATTTAGTCGCATGCATTAATGATTTTTAATTCAACTAAATAAATAATTTTGAAGTCATTGGATATTATATATATATATATGATTTTGGATTCAAAAAGGTAGATTAGAATTGGAATTTGAAAGTTGAAATGTTACCCTAAAAGTGAATGACATCAAAGATGATATACATTCCAATATTTTATCTAAACAATAGGGTCAATAAAGATCAGATAGAATTAGGTTGATAATCAGCTTGATACCCAACTATTGTAAGGTCAGGTTGAATCAAGCTAACCTGATATATGAGATTGGGTTGGCCCATGTCCTTAAGAAATGTTTAAAAATAAAATAATTTATTTATTTATTTATTAAAAAAGTTATCAGTATATTTATCCAAAAATATTTTCAGGAAAAATAATATTAGGATAAAAAGTAACATTTTCTAAAATCATAAGCACTCAATAATCATAAATTATTTTTACATAATATTAAAAAATTAATTTAAAATTTTAAATAAAATTAAAAAGATTAAAATCTTAAAAATGCCTATGATAATGAAAAATTTAATTTATTATATATAATGTATTAAGGAAAAATCATATAAAATTATTTAACATTGATAACAAAAAGTTTTAAAAAAATAAAATAATATATATCAAGGCCAAATAGGACTGACTTTGACTTCGATATACTATCCAACTTATGCCAGGTAGGACCAGAGCTACTGGGCTGGTTGAACACCATTCAGAATAAAAGAAAATTTTAAATTGAAAAATATTTGTAGATGCAAAATAAAAAAAATTCAGAATAATTTTAATTTCAATAACATCATTCATAATAATATTCATGACATTAAATTGAAAAATAGCATTAAGAAAGTTCTAAATCCACTATAAATGATATTAAAAAATTAAATCCAAAACCATTCAAAAGAACATTAAGAAAATTGGAAAAAATAGTTAAAAATACTACAATAAAAAAATTCAAAAGCATATCATTATAATAAATTAAATACATAACACACTCAAAGAACCTTGCAACCTACACTAATTGTCTATTAGATTATGTGATAGTGGGTTATAAATTATGTGATAATGAGTTATATGATATTATCTCTTTGATTCAATTATCTCTCAAATTAAAATGTCTCAACAAAAAAAATGTTATTATCTAATTTAATTTATGCATATTATTTATTTCACAAATAATTATGATTATTAACAAAAATATATACAATGCTCTATGATGATCACTGAATTTAGACTAGGAAGGTAAAGAATAAAGGTTAAGATAAACATAGATTTAGAAGGATGAAGATGGCGTGGTATGAATCAATGAAGTGTATAAACAAAATATTTAACTTTGGAATTAGGGATTCATAATCAAAGAAGGCATAAATTACCAAGATGAAGAATCCTAAAATCAAATTATCACACATATTCAATACAAAACTATAAAACATTAACATTATAACCATGCATTAGTAAAGCAAAATAAAAAGAGAGAAAGAAGGAGGAAGGAAAACTTAGGAAATGAGGTTTCAGTTATATCTTCATACTTTGAATCTTGCTTAAACCTTTCAAATCTTAAATTCATAACAGAGCATAACCATCAAAAGCACTTAAAAAATGTTATGCAATGAAATAATAAAAAATACATTAATTTGCATTAAGAGATGATAGATGATTTTAATAATTAGAATTAGATGGTGACTTATTTTTTTATTTATAACAAAATTACATTAATATACATCATTTATTGTTTAAACTTGTTAAAAATTTGGGCAAACAAAATTTGTTAAATATTAGCTTTCAAGATAGAAATAAAAAAAATTACTTTCGGTGGCGACATAATAGTCGCCGTTGAAAGATACTTTCAACAGTGGCATTAACTAAAGGCACCACTGAAAGTTTAATTTTTTGGTGGCAATCCATTTGTCGCCACTGAAAGTATGACCTTCAGCAGCATTAAAAGGTGGCGCCGCCAAATCTCAAACTTTCAGCGGTGACTTTATTCTTTTGCTGTTGAATGTTTGACTTTTAGCATTGATTTTTTTTTGTTGCCGCTTAAAGTTTGAGTTTTCACTAGCGATTTTGTTTGCTGCTAAAGGTGGATATTTAGCAACGACTTTTTGCCGTTGCCACAAAAAATATGACTTTTAGCGACGACCTTTTTTAGTCACCGCCGAAGGTTGTCGCTGAAAATCCCTTTTTTTGTAGTGACTATGATGTTTACTTCATCTCACTCTACTCCCTTATATCACACTAACCACATTATTATTACTAGCTATCATTATATCATCTCCTTAATTTGCCCTATTAGCATAAGAGTTTTTTTTCTTGGTGATATGAATCAACTTTCTTAATATTTAGAGCCAACAATTATAAATTATGTATTTTTTATTTATTTGTATATGTTTACAGAGAAGAAGGGGAATGAATTTTAATTTTGAATATATTTTTCATACAAGATATGATTATATTCTTTTCTCCATAAATTGGAACTAACAATTATGAATCATGCATTTTTTTATTTATTTGTATATAATAAATGTATTTTTCATTTGTTGATATTATTAACTATTTAATCAATTTTTTAATTTAAAAATGAAGAATAAATTTTTTTATTAATCTTTATTAATGATTGTTATTAATTTTATTAATCTATATTAATTGTTAATTAAATACAAATAGTAGTAGGTAATAATATATATATATATAAGCATGACAAATGGTACTTGGAAGACAAGGCTCGAATTTGAGATTTTAAAGGTTTTTATTTAGTGAATGGCTATTTTTTAAAATTAATAGATAATAGGGTAATTAAATTTAAATATTAATTAATGAAATAGAATAATAACAATATCTTACCTAGTATATCTCTAACATGATATCGGGTAGTTGTTTAGGATTTTATGATATGGAAAAAAATGTCATGATTTAAATTGTGAAGTAACTTTTATTATTATGCTTATAACATTGTTTTAAAAGGAAATTTTAAATAATGCTAATTCATTCATTTATTTTTTCACAACTGTGAATAATATTTTAAAAAATGATATCATTAAATCTAATATATCTAAATCACATTGTAAACCAAGTACTTCAATGGATGCTCGCATGTGTTCCTGTTGTTGTTGACAAAACAATTGAAATCCTTTAATTTATTTTCTAGGTAATCCTAATTTCTATGTATTTTATATTCGTAAAGTTACCTATTTATGTTATTATCTTACATTTAATGTTATCTGAAATAATTATTATTTTTATTTTTCATTACTTGTTAATCTATGTTTAATTGCATGTGTCACATTATGTTCTGATTTTATATTGAAGAAGTGTAATGATGGCAATGTCTGAGCTCATTAATGCTAACAGTAGAAGGTGGAAAAATAAATGAAAAAAATACAGGTTGCAATGAAATTAATTTTTTTAGGCTAAAGGAGAGGGGGGGAAAACGTGTTATAATAGTTTCAATGAAATTAATTTTGGGATCATATTTTTTGTGACAGTCCAATCTCAAATCTAAAATCCTATAAATTGAAGCTTGTTATTGTCCATTAGATGCAATGGAATGTTAGAGTAAATAAATGCATGTTTCAATTACAATTAAAAAAGTATCCAGTATTAAATGCAATGGAACATAGCCATGAAAAAGGACCTAGTCACCATTAATTATAATGTCAGATGTATTAATTACTAGGAGTTCAAAAAGTCTACAATAGCATCTCGAGGAATCTTTCCAGTATTTGGGGGTTCCATTAATTAGTATTCAGTATTTCCTATTTTGTCTGATGTCATTAATTTGTCTTTAGAAAGCTGATTAAGTTCATTTGCTTTTAGACTCCAGAATCTCATGAAACTCTACACCTAGCTATTCAAACATCCACGCGCCATATGCTACAATTGTACTTACTAAAAAAAGAAAAGAATTAATTGGAATATTCCAAAGTGCAATAGTTAGACAACCTATACATTACATATCAAGTCTAACATCAAATCATTAATTACAACCCCACCCAAAGATCTCCATTACTTCAGGCTATTTTGAGCAATGTTTAAAGAGTTATATTGTTGGGATTTTGACCATGATGCTATAAAAAAATACAAAATTTCTAATATACTACAAGTTAAAAAATATTTTCTTAGATACAACAAAAATTGCATCTCGGTGCTTAAGGTACCCAGATGTAATATTTTCAATTTTTTTTTAATTTCATGGAGAGATCCCTATATTGTTTCCATACCAATTTACACCCATAGTTTGAGGAGTATGCCCAACTACCATGGTCTTAGCATCAACCGTTTGTAGTGTCTCTTCAAGAAGGAAATATACCTAAACATCATTTTTTTTAGCTTCAAAGTCCCAGATTATGCCAACTTATAGCAAAATTTCAATGATATGCTAAAAAATCCTAAGCTTATCAACCACAAGAAACAATTGATAGACTTGCCAAAAATCTACGTTCAAAGGTAGTTATATTCTGTCATTTTTAAAGGACTTTAATAAAATATATAATTCAAAGATGAACTCAATAAGCTAGTTTCCAAGGAACATATTTTAGAAGAAAATAATTGTGCAACATTGCAGCTGCAAAATCAATTCACAACTTCTTGGTTGTACTCAGGATCATCTTCACACAACTGCATGATTAGTTGGTTTCTTCAAACCTTAGCAGTTAAAGCCCTCAACTTTGACCAGTGTTTCTTGTCTTTGTTCATTAAGCCAGGCTATTATCTTCTATTTAAAGTTCTAATGGTATATATGAAAAGGACATCATATATCTATTTTATCCTTAACCCAGGAAGGAGTATATTAAAAGTACATAGAAGACGAGCTAAATTGTACCTATTATTTGAGATGGAGTTAATATTAAAGTTGTAAGCATGATCATATATCTTTCAACATTTTGTATGATGACTGTTGTCTCTACTTGCAACCTAATTTCAAAACACATTGACCTATAACAACCTTAGGAATTGCTTAATTTCAAAATAACCAACTACTTCATCCTTAATTTGTCCTGTTTCACATTCCTTAATCTACTCCCATAAGACACAAAGAAGAGGAATAGAAAGAAAAAACAATTTGAACAATTTATATGAAGCAGAGTCAACTTACAAAGCCAACTGTGCTTATGATGAAAATTAATGTAATAGCCCATATCTTCCACAATTTAATTGTTTAATCATTTGCTGAGAGAATAAACGGTAATCCATTCTATGTAATATACCACCTCACTTTCTTAATCCTCTCTGTGATTGCCCCATTCTTGAAGTAATCAGTTTACATAACAAAATCCTAGAAATAACATGGAAATCAGTTAGACACATAGACCGAAGATTTAAAAAAAAAATCTAGAACGAAACAACTCTCAACTCAACCTAAAGCAATAGAAATGCTAAGCACGTAAAAGAAAGAAGATCTTTGATGCTAAAATGACTCGAAAAATATCACAGAATCATATACAAAATGTGAGTCAAATTCAAGTGCAATCCAAACAATTGAAGATGAAATATGATTCTCACATTATTTCTATCATCTCTTTCAAATATTGAAACACGTCAGCCTTGATCTCCAATGGCAAGATAATCACCTTGCTTCCCAAACTCAATAGCTGTCATGATATCATCTAATTCAACAAACTTGAAAGACTAAAATTTGAAAGAGAAAAGAACAAATTTTTATGAAAGAGAAAGTTACCTTCAAAGATGACATCACAGATTTTTTTTTTTACTATCTCATTCAAGTTGTTGATACTAGACACCAGTCACCACCATCGTCGGACAACCCAGCCACCATCACCATCACATAGCTGCGACATCTTCCCACCGGACATCGGTTATCAACAATGTTCCCCTATCAACATTAGCCACTGTGTGGAAGCATGTTTGAATCTCAAACAAAGCTGGAGACTTTGACGTATCTGAAACATGGTGTGAATAGGAGGAAGGAGGCGGCTAGTATGGATGGTGGTGGTGGGTATTTTGATGAAGGATATAGATTGGATGTCGGCGTGTAGGTAGGAGGATAGGAAAGAGAGAGAGACGATGAGGAGAACAAGTGAAGATGAAGAAGAGGAGAATAAGAGAGAAAAAGAAAAAAAGTTGCGAACTCTATCTAACTATAAATCAAATTACCACAAAACTACATCACATTTACTATGAAACAGGAAATGTGTGGGGAAAAAAAAAAAAGAAAGGAGGTGATTGGAGAGTGTAGAAAACACGTGAAGGAACACAAATTAAATATTTGGATCAAAATAAATAGAAAATTAAATTAAAATGATGATTAAATATAAAACATCATACCCAAATTAATATTGATCTCAATATTTATACTATTCATAATAATATCTATGATATTAAATGAAAAATAATATTAGAAATTTAAATTAAAATACATTCTCAAAAACATTAAGAAGATTTTAGTAATTGGGTGTTTAATTTATTATAATGTAAAATAAATTAAATTAATCAAAATAAAGTAGAAATTATATTTTTTACCCATAAATAAAAATTGTAAATCTCTACCCAAAAAATTTAAAAATTAATATGTGATAGAAAAAATCAATCTTATTCTAATTCAAATACATTAAAATATGTGACAGTTACTATGGAAGCTAAAAAGTTAACACAACTCTTTCTTTGTTTTTTTCTCCTTCCCCCAAATGCATGAACAATAGATTTAATAGTAAATTATATCATAATCAACAGTATTGGTTACAATTTACTTTTGCTTATAAGGATAATTATAGATTTTAAAAATGATAATATTATCAATTAGGAATTAATCATAAAGATTTAATATAGTTGGATTAAAAAAAGTGAATAAACTAGTTTTATTTTAAAATAATATTTGAGAGATTGTTAGGATTTTATTTCATTGGTTAATATGTAATTTTAATTATCCTCTTATCTATGAATGCAAATTTGAAGTTAAACTTAATTATTGGGATATAATATGTAAATTTAATTAGGGTATAAATTAATAATTTTTTCCAAAATTTATTTTCTAATGTGCCATTTTCCTCATGGCTCCCGCGCTTCAAAGAAGGGGTCAAAACATATAATTTTAAAGCAAAATCCAAAGAAAGCAAGGAAAAGGAACAAACATATATTAGTAATTTTAAAAAATATATATATATATAATTTTTTGCACAATGAATTCAACAGTAACATGAGTATGGTGAACAGTACTTTTCGATTCTCGATTATAAAGGTTATAAATAATTATGAGAGAGATAAAAAGAAAGAAATGATAAGTATAATAATGCACATGTAATCACATCTTTTTATGATATCCTATTGGCATTTGATAACTATTTGAGCCGAAATCGAAATGGGCCAATTTTTAGTAGATAAAGATTGAAATGGGCTAAGCCCAAGATAGTTTTTGAGATCCTAGTTACTTGGTGAGCAAGGAGGAGTAACTAAATGGTGACGGGAGAAGCAGGAAATGTGAACTAAAACATGAATTCAAGCCAACATGCATAAATATAATAATTTTTTTCATGTAGCATTATTCTTTGCATCGCACGGGAAGAAAAATTTAGTTTATGTAAAGAGACAAATACAAGCAATGAAACAACACCTACATATGGCAATCTCTAGCAATTCAACAATCAATTGTCTAATTGCTTCTTTCCAAATGCCCATTTCTTGCTACGGCAAAATTTGTTCAACAACCTATCTTTATTAATTCAATTGAGGTGCTAACATCTATCATGCCTACATTTTAGTGTTTTCTTTTAATGAAATCAAGTTTTGTGAAGGTGAACAAACAATAACACTTGCGATTTGTGAAGACACAGAATCCCATGTAGTCCTTGCAGATATACACCTATGGCTAAGAGTTAGAGAAAGTTTGAATCCCGTCAATAGCTCCACACCGATTGCTACGTGATCTTGGCATTATCACACATAATCTTGGCATTATCTCCCAATATATGATTTTGTAATCATAATCTTTGATTTGTGTATATTCTTTATTTATTTGTTTCCTTGATCATTGGTTGATGATTGTGCGATAACTCATCTATATATACATTGTTTTGTAACCTTACAATACACACAGCAATATACATACACTTTTCTGCCTCTTGCTTCGTCTTTTTCATCTCTAAGTCTTGCTTAGTATCAGAGCTATTTAGGCTAATGCCATGGCATCCTCCTCAGTCTTCAATTCTGCAATTAACAACGACGATGATTCAGCTGCCAATCCACTTGCTGCTCTTACCAAAATTTTCTTTGCCAGCAATATACTCCTAGTTCTATCAAGTTGGACAAAGATAACTATTTGCTTTGGCACTCCACCATCTTGCCCATCCTCGAAGGGCATCACACTGACAGGTTTGTCTTAGGGATGAAGCAGTATCCTTAAGAATATATCGTTCAAGAAGAAGAAGTTTGTTCCAATCCTGAGTTTGATACTTGGAATACAATCAACTAATTCTTGGTTGGTTGTTTAGCATGATGACACCCGAGATTCTTTCACAAGTCCACAGAACTTCAAGACAACTATGGCAGGTTGTTTGTGATCATACTAGTGCACACCCTCATGCCAAAGTGACTCTCTACAAGAATGAATTTTAGAGAATGAAGAAAGGAAGAATGAAGATGGATGAGTATATGAGCAAAATGAAATTAATTGCTAACTGTCACATCCTAAAAATCTGGGTGTGACTAGCCTGGAATATGGAATAATCTCTTCCTCCATAAGCCTTAAACATATATAAACGCACATGCAAAGCGATAGCCGCAATTATAAAACAAGGACCATAAACATGCTTACATTTACACATGCAAAGAAGTTTAAGCTTTTGTAAAATTTTTGGCAATCCCCCAAAAGTTCTATCCATGCAATACCCTACCACCAAACACCTCTGAACTTGACCAAAACATTCAAAAACCAACCAAATGCAACCCAAACTTCTTAAAATAACTTCCCAAAACTTCAGAATAGTGGAAACAAACCAAACAACATCAAAATCTGGGTTGGGGCCGCGGTCGCTACAATACTGCCGCGGCTCTAGACCTCCATTGTTTTTCACTTGCTACTGGACTGCATGGCACCGTGGCCTACTACCTAACGCCGCGGAGCCCCATGCTGGTTTTCTATACCAGTAAACTTTATCCACCGTGACAAACTTTCAACGTGTATAACTTTATGCTTCGACCTCTGATTGACTTAATTCCAACTCCTACAAGTCAATCTAGTTCCAATCTATTCATAAACACTAAATTTACCTTAATTAAACTCCATATGGAGATTCTGGACCCCTGATATCATTTTACCCATTTATTGACCAAAACTCACCATTAACCACCTGCAATTGCCACCAAAGGCAAATGATGTAATATCTTGAAATTTTCTGAATATTCAAGGCTCAATATTTTAAAATCTATAAAGAATTTGCAAAAACGGGTGTACACCGTTTGGTATGAAATAGGACAAAGAGATCAATTGTCTTAGTTAGAAGGAAAAAGGAGAAAATGATGATTTTACCCTTGAAAAAAAAAGAGAGAAAAGAAAAAGATATAAAAAGAAAAGGGAAGTGGTGGACGCAGGAAGATTATGGAAAGTTTATGAATTTTGAGAAAAATTACCCCTAAGACTCGAAAGTTTTAAAAATTGTAAATTGACCTCGGGTTAAGGATATTTTTGCAAATATAAAAAATTATAGTCAAAATGAAACTTTCAATGAGTGAAGTCCAATGAAGTATAGTATGAAATTTATTAAGGTCAAAGTAATATTTATTGGGTTATTAGGATTTAATATTGATATTTTACCTGATAAAAGTCAGATTAAACTACAAGAAGAGACAGTAGTAATTGAAGAAAAATTAGTGGGCTTTGGTAAAATATATTTTGGATCAAAATAGTGATTTTAGACAAAAAGTAATTATTGGATAATCCTATACCAATTTAATGGCAATTTTGGTAAAAATACTTAATCAGTATGGATAAATTTAATGGATAAAGGGTATTTTGGTCCATAAAGATTATTTAAGCAATTTTTGGCTAGAAAGGGGATGAAAAATGTCTGATTGATGAGTGGGACATGAAGGGAATTGTTGGAAAAGCTTTATTAAAATTTAAGTAACTAAAGTTAAATAATAAAGTAACTAAGGTTACGTATTATTACTTTATCCCTTAACCACTCTTGTTAATCACCTAATACATCTTCTTCGGCACACTTTCACGTTTGAAACAGAAAGGAAAAGGGTGAGAGAGCTCTTGAATTTTGAAAACAAAAAGGAGAAGACAAAAGGCAAAGTTTAGTGCTCACAAGCTCAAGGTAATATCTTATGGCCATAATCTTGTGTACCCTTTAGTTTGGAAGAATTTTATGGCTTATTCTCTCCTATTTTTCCATTGAAAGTTTCTACCTAGAGAGAGATTAGAGAAACAAAATAAAGGTATAGAGAAACTAAACCATGAAAAGTGTTATATAGGCCATAAGGTGCAAGAATATGCCATTAGATTACAAATTAATCGGTTAGTTATTTTTCTATGATTTATGGTAATTTTCTGCCTAATTGGGGTTTAATATAGGAAGGGAATTTCAAGTTTTTGACTCCAAAAATGGATTCCTTGGGTCCAAAATAGGTTAGAACAAGTATATTGTACAAGGAATGTTTTATGGATAACAAAGTGCAAATTTTAGTTCAAGTAAGCACTTTGTTAAGGAAATTGTATAGACAGTGGTTAATGACCATATTTTGTGATGCATTAGGATTCAAAGAAGGGTTGTAAGACCAAAGAAGAGGTGTACAAGGTTTGAAAGCCATTGAAAATCCATAATGTCGTTAACTAACCACATTGTGCCTAGATATTGTTATTGTTGCCAATATGCTTACTTGATGTAATTGTTGATTGTATTGATGTTTTGTGATGGATTGAATTGATTGGGTATATTGTTTAAAGGGTTTTTGAACCTAGAAATGTTTATAATTTAAGGGGAGGTGCTGTCCAAATTTTTAGAAAATGTTTGTGCACAATTGATTTTAAATGAAAGTTTAATGTATGTTTCATGAAAGTTTGCAATGTATGATGATATATGAGCATATATGGTAGTTACTACTGAAACTAAGATTCTTTGAATCTCACCCCCTTTCCTAATGTCTAACAAATTTTAGGTTCAAGTTATGACAAGATTACCTAAGAAAGGAAAGGCAAGGAGAAGCAAGTTAATGTTCAAGATAATGATGCTTAGGTTGATATTATTATATGAGAGGTTATGTAAAATCTTATGGGACATGATCATATTGTGTTTTCATGTTAATATATTCTTATAGGTTATTATGGAGTATCATGTAAGATAAAGGTAAGTTATGACTATGTATGTATATATTAATGTGTATTTTGGGAAAGTAGGAAGAATGCAAGAGACCTTTATGAGTACTGTTGGGAATTCATAGTACTGTGCATACTTGATGTGTTAAATATATGAGTATTTTATATGTTTGAAACTAGACATGTGTAGCTTTCCATAGACATAAAGATCACTTAATTTGGAGTTGTGTATGATTTATGATGATTTTTCAAAGTTATGGTCAGAATCATAAATTTTAAAAAATAACTATTGCTAAAGTGAAGCTATTATGAATTTACTGTATAAATTGGCCAAGTAATTTCCTTGTTCAACATTTTTCTCATATATAAAATCTTTTAAAATATATTTAGAGACCTAAATCATATCAATATAATTTTTCTTGATTTAGTTATGAATTTTCAAAATTCATTGGATGAAAAGAAGTTAACCAAAGGAATAGAACCCCAAATGAAATAAATTGGTTTAAGTTGTTTTATGTAATCAAGTCTATAATCAAGCATTAATGGACTTAAATATAGTGTAATACATGGGAAATGAGTCTAAGTATAAGGTGTGACAAATGGTCACTTAAAAATTATTCATACAGGTCAAAAGCCCCCAAACCAACTTGTTCAAAGAAGTTTTACCTTAAAGGAACCACTCCTCTGAGATAGAGATACATGATGATTATATCATATCGTCATCACATCATCACCACCCAATCTGCCATATATCATAATCTCATAATGCAATGTGGTGATGCTCATGTATCATCATAAATAATCATCATGATCTCAATGTTATGCTATGCATCATGCCATATCATATCAATATCATCATCACATGTGTAATCCTCATCATAATCATAATCATCATCTAGTTGTGTGTATACTAGGATATGTAGAAACAGTACATACAAACACATCTATATCGTGGTATGAAAGAAATATACATATATATACAAATATATGTAACATCATACAATACAACAATACAATACAAATAAACACTCGATTACCTTAAGTGTCAATACCACACATGCGAATTCCATGAACTTCTCAAGTTGTCCAACAAGCTTGAATCCCTTTCAGGCTACCAAACAACCTTCACAATATTATAATTCCTCAATTAACCACATATACTAATAAGCCAAATATCACAATTCAACCAATTTAGCCTAACTCAAGGTTCCAACACCCCTTTCATGCATCAATAAACTCTTACGGACCATTCAAATACTACTCAACCACATACACTTCGGATTCCCAAGAGCCCTAACTGAAAACAACTTAGGGTTAAACTCAAATTATGCATACACCCTTCAAAACCCACATCCAAACAACAAGAATACCAAAACACACCTCCTTAACCCCATTTCATCCATTTCAATCGGTGGATTTCGGCCAAAACTAAAGATCCAAACTTATAACTGAAAAATCTCAAATTTAAACAGAAGAAAATGGAGAGGGAGGAGTAGAAATCACTTACCAATGTGAATCTAAGCTTCCAGAGACTAAAAATAACTTCTAATGGCCAAAAATGGCAAACCCTAGCAGAGCTCCTTGCTGCTTCTTCATTGCTCCCTCCGTTTCTTTCTTTTCTTCATGTCCGACTGACCGAAATGTTTTTGATTTAAATGAAATCCTCAACTCTCACCGTGGCTCCAAGACAACCCACTGCGGCTCCGCCGGTTTTTAGCCAGAAAAAGCCACTAGAACATGCTCTCGCTGTGGCATGGAGCTATATTTTCCTCCACTTGAGCCTTCCTCCGTCATGTTTCCTCCGGTTCTATACACAATGCCAAAACAATGTTATGAGAGGTGTTACGCTCCACAATGATACGTATATCCATGCACAAAAGGGGAGAATTTTGCCTATATGTCATGTGGAATATATCTAAACTAAATACAAAGCGACATGACCATGATATAAATGTTTTATATTCCAAATGAGTTTGTCCAAAAGAGTGATCAGGATCTACCAGGGTCAAGTTTACTATTTGAAGTCAAAAATATTCACCAATAAATAATATCCCAAAGTCAACATACTTATGTTAAAAATAGGGTAATAATACAATTATAAATTTAACAATGAAACAACAGCAATAATATTAACCTTATCCCACTAAGTGGGGTCGACTACATTGATCATATGACACTAATGAGCTCTATCAAACATCATATCTTCAGATAAAAAACTTAACAATAAATATAGTTAAAACTAAAATCCAACGATACAAAATTATACCTTCTTTGACCATATGCAAGGAAGTCTTACTTTATTCGAAATTGAACAAGCCATAACAAATTTTATCAACTATCTTCCACAAGAGTAATTTCACTAAGAATAAAAGAAAGAATAAATGTAAAAGCACACAAAACATGATAAAAAAGAATCTTTTCTTTAAAATCCAATATAAAGATTAAAACTGATCCTAAATTTCATTTCTTGAGAGTACTTAAACAGAATGAAGTAACATGCATGGATACAAAGTCCATGAGGATAAGTAACAAATTCGACACAGCTAAAAGTCACTAAAATAGGCGTAAGTACTAAGTTCACAAATAACCAGCATGAGTAAAATATTCACAAAAATCCATCCCTCTGTTCCACGTGTGTTGGTCGATACACGGGGCTAGCATCTCCTATTTACCCTACTAGTTAGGTGTTAACCATAATACATTAAGGACTAACGAAAATGTCATTAGCAACTAGCGTTCTATACTCGGTTCCTTAAAATCTTTTCGGCATGCATGGAATACAAATACCTTTGTATTTCAATCATTCATAATATATAAAGTATAAATAATAACTTTGAAATCATTTCATCTATTATGTGCATGTATAAATATTAACAAAACAAATTAAAGAAACTTAAATAAGTAAAACTCTATATCTTTACAAGGCATTTTCATAACATTTGTCAAAATACAACACTTTGTAACAATCATCGTAAAGGGAAGAATTATAAAAATTTATTTGAAATTGAATCAAGTTAAAAACATCAATGTAAATTAGTAGTGAGTTGTTATTTACTTACTTAATATGCATCCCACATATACACTTACACACTAAAGGGCCTTGCGTAAGCTTATTAGGTACCTATGTACCTAAAAGGAAAAGTATTAATATTTTACTTAATCTAGATAACTTGATAAAATTCCCTTGACACTTATTTGTCCACATTACTTAAAAGAATGAATAGCTTTCCTTTGCCTTACCCAATTATTCCCAAATCTTTACTTAATACAGATTATTGCACTGTTATTCAATTATATTACTTCTCCATCCATGAGAAATATAAAATTGGTTTGTTTTTCAATGTTGATTAATTTAATAATTCTCTTTTACTATATCCAAACACCTTCTCACACAAAGTTTAACTTGAAACATGGTTTCCCTATTATTTATTTTTATTTTATTTTTTATTTATGAATTAATTTAAATACTTCACATTCGTTTAAAAAAGTTAAATAAGTATTTAGTGTATATTAACCAATATGCTTCAGTACTAAACTTTATAACACTCAACTTGACTCTTACCGCCATTAATTCTTAATCAAATTAAACTCTCTCAAGTTTTAAAACAAACATCTTTCATTTTTCCATGTTGTAACATGAAGATTAAATAGATTATCTACTACAAATTAACTAATGTTTGTTTAACCATGGGCAATTACTTATTTTAGTTACAATCTGTATTTCAAACAATTTATCAGACACTTAATGTGCATTCCAATCTTAGACTCAAAAACAAGCTACTAAAGTCTTGAATATCCAATTAAACAACTATTATATAGCAATTAAAGGCTCACAACACCTTCCCATACATCAATCTTTCTTGATGAAAGTAAAATCCATAAATCTTTTCCAACATTGCTAAGCTTAAAAGGAAAGAAAATCAGATTTTTCTAGCTCAATCCCATATCAATACAAAGTTTATGGTGAAATACCAATTCCCAGTTGAAATTCCACCCAATTTCTCCCTTGTTTTCATGTTATAACAGCAGCAAAATGAGGAGGAATGGAGCTCAAAATAACGACACACACAGAGCTGTACACTCAACGTACAGCAAAGAAAAAGAAGAAAGGATGATGTAGATATTTAAAGAGAGAGAAAGGGAAGATGGTGAGGCAGGAAAATGGAGGAAAGGAAGGGCAAAAACATACCACCACGCACCAGCTTCACCATAAGAGAAGAGGAAGATGACGCACACCAAACTTTAGGAAAGAATGAAACATTGTGCAGCAAAGATGAGGGAAGGAAGGAGGCGTGAATGGAGAGGGGTTAGGGCACGTTTTTGAGAGATGAGAGGAAGGGAATGCGATTTATTTTTTTCGTCATTTATGGTTTTGAGTGTTGATTAAAAAGGAGAAGGGAGAAAGAATTTGTGGGGAACATGACGAAAAACCCAACTTGACTAATAGAAGAAGGAAGGGGATTCCAGTAACTCAAAAATTATTTGGAAGAAGAGAAAAATCTGAATGGTAAATTTTTTATTTGTACTTAATCGATCTCATGCAAGTATTCTTGGAGTTGTACTCAAGAGATGTTATAGGTCACTCAATTAATCAATTTTGGTCAGAAAGAACAATTTGTGAAAAGTCAATAAGAGATTAAAATAAGGATAAAAACAAAATTGAAAAGTAAATATGTTGAATGTAATTCAATCATTAAGAGCATTAGAAGATTGTGTTTCATCTTCTTGAGATAACTAAAACTTATTGTTAATTTGATTCTTTTTATAATTATAGTGACAATTATTTCTAATTTACCATAATTACCTCTCGATCAATTAGTATATATTTAATTAGGTTTTAATTCACTCTTGTACAGCCAAAGTTCCTAATTAAACCTTGAAGTTATAACTAAAGTCACTATAAACACTAAATTCTATCTCTAAAATTATTGTTTATGTCTATCTCTCTATGTCTAGGTTTGTTTTTCATATTTCAATCTATCAAGTTTACCTACAAAATAGATCTTATTGTAGCCAGTCACAAAATTCACAAAAAAGAACAAAGAGATAAATATAATTGAATATAAATATATTGAAAGAATTTAATCAAAGAGCAAGAGTTATAATCTTAGAGTAAACTTTAATCAATCCCAATTAGACTACATCCTTACCCTTAACTGGGAGAATTAGTTACGCAAGAATAGTGTTCTCAATAACAAAACAGTGACAAATCCCAAAAACATCAAGACAAAATTAAAAAAAGAGAAGTAATAGTTGAAAAAAATAATTCAGCTTCACTATTCCTTCAATTCTTTTGGATCTATTGTTAGAATACTCTCTTTAAGTTCCAGAGACTTTAGAACAGCTTTTCTAGGGCTTTAGAGTAAGTGATTATTTGTCTAATATGTCTATAAAGCCCTTTATTTATAGAGCTCATGCAGTGCTTGCTGATCAAGTTAGGAAGACATCTTAAACAATGTCACCTGGCGCTGTATGGGGTGAATTTAATTGACCTGATGCTAGGTACTTTGCATTTTTTTTCTTCTTCATTTGCTCTTCACCTAGCACCATATGGAATCCTTCACTATTGGAGCCGGTGTCGGGTCCATTCGAAAATTGAGATCCTTTCCGCCTCTTCAACTACCCACAGGTTAGGGAATTAGTTGGGACTGGATGAACTCGACATTGTACCATTTTCTTCATGTTTTTGGCCCTAAAGTGCTGAAATTTTTCATAATTTTTCTGAGATGCAAATATACCTCAAATTATATTGAAGCATGCCAAAAATAATTCAAAACTTAGTATTTTTAAGGGGTAATCAATATAAAATGCTATTATTTTATATGTATAAAACAGACACATTAATATATTGTTTAGTTATTTTTTAATTAGTGCTAACAATAACATGGCCTGGCCAGCTTCTCTTCCTCCTAATTTTCTTGCCCATTCAATTCGGTTGAACTTTTTGTTTATAGCATATAGATTATGAAGTTTTGTTTATACATTGTGGTAATAGACTTAAATTTGATTCTTTTTTTTTTAAATGTTTTCTTGGTGACTAATTGAAGAAGGAAGAGGAACTATTAAGGTTACCAAAGCACAATAAGGTTGTTCTGAGCTTGAGCTTTGTTTCTTCTATCATCATTCTCAAGTCCAGACTTACTCAATGGGTTATAGATGGGGAATATGATTGGCCCCCTAAATGTTGCCCATGTCAAGCTTTTCTAAAAGATAAGACTGAATCTCAAACAACTCAACTGAGTTGCTTCCGTATGTCATTTTGCTTATGTATATATCTTTGACAAAAATCCTCTTGAACTCAAACTGAGTTATGAAACATGGATAGACACAAATTGTCTGCTCTATCTTATCAAGAGCTTTCCTCAGCATACTGCCTCAGCTGGATATGTGTGCCCTTCATGTTTCACTTCGGAAAGATTTACCTTAAAATGATTTTAAGATTGATTTCTGGTTGAAAGTAGTGTAGTAATGTGTATAATCTTAATTGAAAGTTAGCTTGTTAATTTTTTTTCTTTTTTAGTTCTATAATTGATTCATCACTTTAGCATTCTCCTCTAAGCTAGGAGATGACGCTTCCTTCTTTTATGGTTCTTTATAAATATTTCATTTTGTTCCTATTTCTTATCTCCTCTATTCTAATTTATATTACTTTGCTTCTAAAGGTTCTTTCTAAGTATTATGTTGAAGTTATGCTGAATATTTCATCAATTAATGCTAACGGATTCAACAGCTGCAGAAAGAATGGTATAGATTTTTATATGTATTAGCTCTAATATATATGATCATCTCAGGTCATTCTTCTTTTTTATAGTTGTTTCTCTTGCACTTACAAGGCATATCCACCTGATACTATTGTATAATGAGGTTGGTCAAAATATGCATGCTATGACATTGTTTAGTTCAATCTTTGTGTCTCTTCAAAGGCTAGATTTTGTATCATTTGACTAGAACTACGGGTGAACAACCTGGTGTCCGGTTCTACCCAGCATACCGAGTTGGTCTCGGGGACCAGGTTAGGTTGAGTATTGGGTTGAGGAGAAACCCGATCTTACCTCAGTCCCGATATATATGTTTAAATAATTTTATATGTTTTTTTAAAAAATTTTATATGATTTTTTCTTGATACAATATATAAAATAAATTGGTTATATCATTATCATGAATATTTTTATGAATTTAATTTTTTTAATTTTATTTAAAATTTTAAATTGATTTCTTAATATTGTGTAAAAATAATGTATTATTATTAATTATTTATAAGTTTAATAAATGTTACTTTTGATTATAACATTATTTTTTAAGAAAATATATTTTGGATTGATGTAATTATATTTTTGCTAATAAATAAAATTAAGTTGTTTTTTATTTTTAAATACTTCTTAAAACTGAGCCAACTCCAGTCTTTTATGCCAAGTTGGCCCGATTTCGCCTAATCTCACAAAAACCGGACATCAGGTTGACTATCAACTTAATTTTACAAGGTCTTTGTGCACCCCTAATTAGAATCAATTTCATTATATAACTTTCTTGATTAATCTTGTTTATTTGTATTGATTCATGTAATGTAAATAATTTGAGTGCCTATATGAAAAAAAAAATGCCTTTTGTTAATCTTTATTTTCCCATCGATTATGCTAAGTTATGTTTGACTGCATTATTGTGATATTCATTGACTTAGAATTAATTTTAATACATTAATAGATTTGATTTTATTAATTTTCACTAGTAGATTTAATTTTGTTTTTCTTTAAAAAAAAGATTTTTTGCATTGGTTAAAGCTTTTTAATCAATCTAAAAAGCTTTTTTTTTTCTAAAAAAAATGGACTTTCAACCTAGGTTGTAATGTTAACTGATCTAAAAAATCACTTTCTATATCGATCACGTCTACATCTATTCAAAAATTGATCTAAAATGTCCATTTCGTCCAATCTAAAAAATATCCTATGTGCTAGTGGTATCAATGCAAGATCAGTGTTACATTAAAAGAATTAATTTGATTTTGTGCAGAAATCATATATTATTTATTTATTTTTATCTTTGATTATATATATTATAAATATTGAAGAAATGACAGAGATTGACCCTAATTATTAAATAAATCAATGATTAAAATTGAGTTAGAAGGGAAAGCATTCCCTCACTGCAAATTATATATGGAATCGCAGTCCAAAATCTATATATAGTATGGATGTATATGTGTGTGTGTGTGTGTATATAATAGAGGTACTTAAAAGCCTGAGAATGGCAAGTAAGCCCAAGAAATATATATATGATCAATATGAATTATAATGATTTTTTTAGCCAATATCAACATTAGTTAGAAAGATTTATTCCCAGATTTTTTAACGAAGTCATACTAAGTAATGTGTGACTTTAATAATGTCACCCTACAGTTATAAAATGATCAAGTTCATATGTAACAATTTGTTGGAAGAACTTAATTATTATTGCATTCTAAATCACATGGAGCTAGCTAGCAATTTCAATGCATAAAAGATTTAGCCAGAAAATTAAGCTGCGTATCTAACGCCTATTAACTACACGAATTTGTTGAATCGTTTGAATCATTAATGAATCTTTAATTGAAATCTCCTTTTGCTAAATTAAATTTCTTTTTTTCTTTATGGGTGAAATTTCCTAAATTAAATTTCTGCACGGTCGACTAAGTCGCTAAATGTCAAAGGCTTGTGGCCCAAGTAAATTACCTTCCAATATATTGCTTCTTTTTCCCCCCTTTTTATTTCAGTGGGGCGCCTAATATTTCTGAATTTAGATAGATAATAAAAACTGACATACTATTATGATGATAATAGATTTATACATATTCTTTAAAAAATAAAAAAAGATTTATACATTAATTATTCAAGAATAACAAAACAGCTTTATAGATCTCATCACCTGAATCGTACATATGAACCACTGATTCACATACATGCCATTTAAACTGTTCACAATAGACTCTATTAAACTGACTAATGGGTGTATATATATATATATATATATTTAACCGCATAGAACATTAAATTACATGATCTTGATAGCATCATGCTCAGCGATACTTCTCCATCGTTAGGAACAGCTTGCAGAATCATGATTCTTCATAATATGAATCCCCAGGAGAAAAGACACGTAAGCATCAATGCATGCGTATTCTACTTGAGCATATGTCAGTTTCTTGAAGGCCCAGTTACTGAAGGTGACCCTTTTAGGCTTTTCCATCATCTTCCCAGTTAATTTGAAAGCCAATCTCTTCAACCCCATAATCTTCAATTCAAAGTCGTCGTACTTCTCTGCTGCCACCTCTGCAACGTCCATGGTGGAAGCCACCCGTAGGCCACAGTCTGTCATGAGTTTCTCTGCATCTTTCTCCACTTCCACACCAACAAAAGTGAACCTTTCATCTTCAAGAAATTGAACTAGAGACGCAGGAACTGCATCAGCATGCCCAATCTGGAATATGAGGCAGCGATGACCGACGCAGATTTGAATAACGGCGATGGGAGTTCTCATGTCGGGGATGAAACTTGGAACCCATTCGGTGTCAAGACCCACAATCAGATTGCGAAGCCTGGCCTTGTGGATGTGATAGATTTCAGAGATCCATTTGTCCACAGCTGAGGAAGACGATGTGACGAGAGTAGAAATCTGATCTCCATCAAAGTTAATACGATAAAACTTACTAGAGCAAGCCATTGCGAGTAAGTTCTTGAATTGTAAGGATAATATGCGACGTGTTTAAGAAGACTTATTTTGGGAGTCAGATGTGGTAATCTTACTCTATTGCACTGTATTTATAGTTGTGAGTGAGAGTCTCATTGAAAGGAGCGATATTTCCTTTTCATCGAGATGTAGTTTGAATTTTTCTTCTTTATCAAGATAAACATAAATAAGTAAATCAAGATTTAATTTAGTTGATAAAATTAATTTTTTAATTAATTATTTATATTGAGATAATAATTATTGTAGAAGTTTTAATCTTAAATTTTAATAGTTTTAAAAATAGGTTGAATGAGTGGTCAATCAAAGAAGATCGTTGACGAGATATCAATGGGATCCTGCCTGATAAGTGAGTTGATAAGGGAATGATATTTTTTCTGTTATTTCTGTGCGTACGAAGTGATTGAGATGATTTTTTTTTTAAAAGATACGATAAAGAAAGTTTTCCCAAATCTAAACAAAAAGTCACATTTATCCATGATTTGCGAGTGATTTAGATTTATAGAATATTTTTTGTATGTATAGATTGTATATATAATAATTTATAAAATAATTTATATATTGCAAAATGATATTTCAATTAACTAAATATTAGAAAATACGAAAATTAATTATTAATCAAATTGTTTTATTTGTTAATAAATCGCATAAAATAAATAAAATAAAATCCGAACAATGAACATCATGAACTTATTTAAGTACCTTAATATATATATATATATATATATATTCCACAAGTAACGTTTTTCACTTGGTTCAGAATACGAGAGAATAAAATATTTATTCATGATGTCACAAAAGAAAAAGATTTATTCCTGACTTTGAACAACCAATTTATATGCTTAAATTTATTTATTTTTATAAACTGATATTGTCATGTCTGTTCACTGAAATTCAATTTTAGTTTTCTTTTCATCAATCTAAAATTTTCATTGGTTTTATTCTATAATAGTTAAGACATCAACATTGTCTTCTACTCTAATAGGTACAAAATTTAAAATTTGCTATTCTTCAAATTAGAAATCCACTTCTCATCTATCATCCTATGCTCAAGTCAAGTGGCCACCAACGATTGGTAGTTGCTAATAGTGGAAGAAAGGAGATGAGTTGTTATTTTTTATTTTAATAAAAATAATAAAATCTTTTTATTTTATTTACATCTCTATAATTCTTACTTTTAAAATGTGAAGTCATTTACAGCCATAGATAATCAGTTTTATGAATGTAAATATGATCAAATCAATCAAATGTGCATAGTCCATAATATAATCTCATTTAAATCCTTTCATTCTCTTATAATCGAAAGAATTATAAAGTTTATTTTACATAATTATTTCTTGAGTTTCATGCCCTTTTTCTTTTAATATTTCATTGAACCTTTTTAAAATGTTTTATTGAAATTTAATTTAATAATTTTAAAGAAGGGTATGACTTCCCAAAAAAAAAAATCATCTTTGTCCTACTATATATAGTTTATAAAATTTATTGTCTCAGGAAAAATATCTAATTATATATATATGGAAATGTACATGTATGTTTGTGAGTGTGGATGCATTATATATCATATCATATATAAAACTTTACTTAATTATTGATTATTAGCTGGTAAAAAAAATACTGATTACTAGCTAATAACAACAACAACAACATAATAATAATAATGATGATGATGATGATGATGATGATGCAGAGTCTGCTTTCTTATTACGGTAAAAAATATTATTATTATTATTATTATTTGATATATTTCGGACCAACTCAAATAAAAATATATAAATAAAACTAAATCATTTTATCTTTTTCCGGTATTCTGAGCCTCTTTTTGGCCAAACAAAAATTGCTTCATCTTGGCACATTTCCTTGACCAAAACCCTTGAATCAGAGCTTCGCTCTCTCTCTTTGTATTCACTGACTGGTCTGTGAAACCCGGCACATCAACAACTAAGCGTATAATTGCTGCAAGGTAACGTATTCTTTCAGCTCTCAAATTCAACTCGTATAAGATATTTGCCTACCCAGATCGTGTATCATCTCGATACTGATATGTTATTATGATAATTCCTCCATTTACTTATTTTTCTTACCCCAGTTATTTATTACATGAAATTTGTTTACATTTTGCTCATGATTTGCAATTACCTGATTAACAATCGATTCTTGAAAGCTGCGCGGATGTTGATGATTTAGTTTGTGGCCTCGCTGCGTTGTTTGTGTTATCTTCAGTCTCAGGTCAGTGTTAGGTCCATAGAATGGGGAGTAAAGGTCGAATACCTCCACATATGAGGCGGCCTCTGCCAGGCCCTGGTTTGGTGCCTCCTGAGCCACTAGGTCCTGGGATTCGCCCTCCATTGGGTGCATTTCCCCCTTTTGATTTGTTGCCACCCCCTGAAGTTATGGAACAGAAGCTTGCTTCTCAACATGTGGAGATGCAGAGGCTGGCCACGGAGAACCAGAGGCTTGCCACCACACATGGGACATTGAGGCAGGAGCTTGCGGCGGCACAGCATGAGTTACAGATATTGAATGCTCAAATTGGAGCTACGAAGGCTGAAAGAGAGCAGCAGATGAGGAACCTTGTGGATAAGATTGCCAAAATGGAACCTGATCTTCAAGCAGCAGAGCCTCTGAAACTTGAGTTACAGAAGGCTCGAACAGAGGCCCAGAATTTAGTTGTATCTAGGCAGGAACTTATTTCTAAAAGGCAGCAATTGACTCAGGATCTTCAAAGGGCCCATGTAGATGTGCAGCAGATTCCTGCTCTTTTGTTGGAACTTGAGGGTCTCAGACAGGAATATCAGCATTGCAGGTAATCCTTTTCTTTTGTTTAGGGGCTATTTCCAATGGCATTACTATGCACAAAGTTACAAAAATTTGGCCTTAGTGATTAATATGGTTGTCACTTCTAGCGCAATTGTATGTGTATTATACGAAATGTTCATCATCAACTATCTGGAAGTATGAATTTATATCTTTTTATGAAAGAAATAAAATATGTTTTGTGTTTTCTTTGGTTGACAATTTCAATTTTGTTTGACCTATAGTTGATACTAGATAATAAGATTAACGCCAATGACTTGCTGCAAGTAAAAGGTTGGATAAGGCTTTACACCTTTAACCCCAATAAGGACTTGAATTTATGTTCAATATGGCAAGGTTTGCAGTACTTGGGTGCATTTCTGCAGAGTATGTTTGGATGGAAGGTATAGAGGGGGATGAAAGGGTAAAGCAGGGGAAGGAAACCAATACCCATATCTTAAAATTATATTTTATTGGGAGTAGTCCTTCCGCCAAACCACATTCTAGTGGAAATCTCTTACCTTTCTTCATTCATTGTCCAAACAAGAGGATCATAGTGCTCTTCTATGTCATGATGTCATCTCCTTCCTTTGTGAACCATTGTTCCCCCTTCCTCCAAAACTCCAAAAACAACACATAGAATGAGTTGTAGAGTCAATGTTTCCCACCTTATATGCTACAGGTACATTTATAAAATTGATCTTTCTTTTCTGAAAATGTTCTTTTAGGCTTCTTGTTTTAACCCCTTTACTTTGAATTACTCCATCCTTTCTTTGTTTGAGTTGAGTTGAGTGAAAGAAGACGGGGGATATTATTGAGGTTTCAAGAATGAAAAAGAAGATAATTAATGAGTTTTCTTTTTCTTTACTGTAGCATTATTGAACAAAAGGAGCTGATAATTTGTTTTCTGAAATTGCATAGAAAGAAATGTGGTGAATTGATTATTGTATAAATTTACTCCAGCATCTCTTGCATAATTCTTTTGCTTTTTAAAGTTGTATTTATGTACCTATAAATATAATCCATCCACTCTGTGAATTAGCATTTCTATCTTAGTTTAGAGAATGAAGAAATAAGGAGTGCTAAAAAAGAGTGATGTCAATAGACTAAATGGGACAGAATTCGGAAAACATATAGTCAATAATGATATTATGTGGATTATTTGATAGATGACAAAAGATTATAGATGCTCTCCTTTCTTATAAAACCTGACCCATTGACTTTTGGAGGGTTATGAAAGTTCTTTTTTTTTTGTGGTGTTTTGATTTTTCAGTTTCTGCCTTTTCTGTTCGATTTAAACTAGCATATAGAACAGGAAGACATGATGTTATCAAGAAAAATGTGGCTTATCTGACAAATGACAAAAGATTATAAATGCTCTATTTTTTTTATTATACCTGACCTGCCTACTTTGAAGGGATAGAAAAGATCCTTTATTTGTGGTGTTTTGGTTTCTTCAGTTTTTGTCTTTTCCATTCCATTTAAACCATCATATAGATCAGGAGGACATACATGATGATATCAAGAACAATGCAGCTTATCTGACAAATGACGAAAGAATATTAATGCTCTCCTTTGCATAAACCTGACTTGCCTACTTTGAAGGGACAAGAAAGTTCCTTATTTGTGGTGTTTTGGCCTCTCCGTTTTCTGTCCTTTCCCATTGCATTCAAAAAGCATATAGAACTTGAAGGCATATATAAATTATATCAAGAATGATATGTCTTTTTATCCGACAAAAGACTAAGATCATGTTTAGTAGAAAGAAAGTGAGCTTCAAGAAAAAGAGGAGAGAAAAAATCCATTTTAATATGTTTGGTAGCCAATTATAGTTCTTTTATTGGAAATATTAATATATTTGGTAGCTAATAATAGTCTTTCCATTGGAAACTAAACACATTAAGATAAATTTTCTCTCTCATTTTCCTTTTATTGAGACCAATTTTCTTTATTCCAAACATAACATAAGTGCTCACCTTTCTTAATTGGTGTTTTGCTCCCTTAATTTCCTGTCTTCCCCCCTCCATTAAAGCAAGCATATACAAGGTCTTTTCTCTTCTAGTTTCCTTTCTTTCCCTCCCATTGCATTCTTATTCTTAGTCTTGCTAGCATATTGTTAGTTTTCTGTGACAAATGCCCCTGAAACTGGTAATTTAATGGTTGGGTCATGTAGGTCCACTTATGACTATGAAAGAAAGTTATACAATGATCACCTTGAGTCACTTCAGGTGATGGAAAAGAACTATGTTTCTATGGCAAGGGAGGTAGAAAAACTTAGAGCAGAGCTGGCAAACACAACTAATATTGATAGGAGAAATGGTATGTATTTCTGGTTACATTCTCTCTGTCACTGTCCCTTTTCTTTCAAATTTTTCATGGATCACTGTAGTTTGACCTTCATATTACTATCAAACATAGTAGGCCCTTATGGTGGTACTCCTGGAAATAATGAGAATGATGCTCCTGGTCTTCCTGTTGGACAAAATGCGTATGAAGATGGTTATGCTATTGCTCAGGTGTGTGAATGCTATTCTTAAGCTCATGGGATTGAAAGATTCTAGTTCACTGTCCAGTGCTACTGATCTCTATGATTTTGTTCTGCATAATTGAGTTGCTTGAATATATTATTAATGTCTTTCTCTTTGGCGAATGCTTTTCAATGTTTTTTGAGCTTCTATACTCTAAGGCTTGTTTTTGGTATGATAGAAGACTTTTATTGGTATTGTAATAGGAAAAAGGAATGCAAGTAGACTTTGAAAATACCTTTAGTATACTAGGAAAAATAAGTGGAATATTTGTATGAATTTTTTTTGTAATACCTATTGAGAAGAAAATAGTGGAAAATCATTTAAGGTGGTTTGGGCATGTACAAAGAAGAGAGCAAGAGGAGCCAATGAGTAGAGTTGATCAAATGGCTTGGATCCTTATTAAAAGGCGTAGAGGAAGATTAAAAAAGACATCAAAAAAAGTTATAAGGAATGATCTCTTGAGAAATGATTTATCTGAGGAAATGGTGTTTGATAGAGTCCTTTGACGTTGTATAATCCATGTAGCCGACCTCACATAATGGGATAGTTCATTGTGGCTAATGAATTTTTTTTGGTATGCATATTAGATTGATAGAGATGGAGTTAAATAATATGAAAAGACAATAATGCCCCTATTTAAAATATTTATTTATTTATTTTATTATTATTATTATTATTATTATTATGAAAAAAAACCCTCCCCACAGTAATTTTCCCACCACAAACCCTCACACCAGCATCTTCCACTGGAATTTGTACATCAAGCAACAAGCCACAATGGCCTAGCAACTCCCACCAGAATTTGTGCATAACCCATCAGCAATAATACCCCTCCCCATTATTAAAAACTAGATCCAGAATTGAAATGGTGAATAACTATGTTGACATCATTCCAGAATCAAAAGCCATATCCCAACGAACATAATTAAGTCTTCTCCGCCATTCTAGAAACCAAATAAATCCTTTCTTAACATTCCAAAAACCAAAATCGAAACTCATTTTCAATTTCGCCAATCACCAACATAATCAAGATTCTAGACAAACTTATACAAGAATTTTGTTGTGGTTTATATAGCAAAAGACAAGTCTGATTAGCCAATTAGGATATCAAAGCTGTTGAGATTGTGGTGTGTGAGGAGTCTGATTATGCTGCTGCTGTCCACCGCACCTCCTGCTGTTGCTCTTGCTGTTCCTCTCACCTTCAATGATGCTGTTGCAGAAATTATTTCCAAAAAAAAATCCAAACCTAGCTCCATCCTCAACCTTCGTTCTTTTTCCACCTTAGAATGTCTGTCTGTCAAATCTCAGGCACAGTGGATGCAGTCATGCCATCTCCGTCCAACCTGCCATTGCTATCATCATTCACCTCATTGTCACACACTCTCCTACATCACCATCGATGGTGTTCTCTGCTTTGTTGCACACTTTGCTTTGTTGCCATCAATGGTGTTCTCTGCATGATGGGTTGATGGGCCTATGGAGTTAGGGCTATTAAGGTGTGAATGGCAAAATGGTCCCAACATGTATCAAGGGAGGGCAAAAATGTCATCAAGTTTCACTTCCATGGAACATAAGGCAATTCTGTTGGACCTATGGAGGAATCCATTTCAAGGCATTTTGATGGAATGGAGTTCTTTGGGAATCACGAGTCAAGCATACCAAACATGCACAGATAGGGAATCTATTTGCAATTCTGTTTTCTGATTCATAATTCTTGAATACCATGGAGCATAAAGCGCAGCAGATACTATAGTTATTTCACATGCTGAGAAGAACTATCTACCTTTGTTGCCCAAAAAGAAAAAATAGTAATGACACGATGTTGCGATTAATAATTATAATAGTTAACTTGACAAGAACTTTTCACATTAATAAATACCCACTAGTCAGTAGTAGTTTGCTTGCTCCTGTCTCCTGTAATCTGGAGGATACATGAATAGATAAGACTCTGTTTGATCTGCTTTCTGATAGATATTAATCAATCTGTTATAACCATTTTGATAGTCCCACTGTCACCTTAATGGAGTTTTGATTACTTTTAGATTATGAAATTAATCATTCTATAATTTTGTTCTGCATTTTTAAGATGCTTGGACTGTTATTAGTGATTTTTTTTTTTTGGGTAATGCTCATTAATGTTTTGTAAGCTTGTGGTTTGTGCAAAATGGATATGTAGAACTATGTATAGTGTGTGTTAGAAAGTTAAGGGACTGATTTAAAAGGATTATGGACTTGACATAGATGTTTGTAGCAAGGTATTAAAAATCAGACTGATCATTGAATTAGTCAAAGTACTGGTTTAAAAAGTACCGGTTCAAAGTTCAATGGCTGAACCATAATTAAACTGGTAATAATCAAATTAATTTTTTTTAATTCTATATGTTATATATTATTAAAAAAATATTATTAATAAGCTTCATAGCCTAATATTAAAATCTAAATAGGTTATTATTAATCTATAATTATATTTTGAATTCAAAATGGTCAACTGATATTATATTTTCATATTATTTGTTAAGTAAATTTATTATTATTATTAATTATGTATTATAATAGTGCTTATATGATATTATAATGTAGAAACAAAAAAAATTTTACAAAAAATGTTTTTTAGTAGTAAAAATAATGTTATTTTATTTTAAAATTAAAAAAATTGGGAAAAAAAATGCTGACCAGTTCGAACCAGTTTTCACTAATTTATGCCTGATTCAACCGGTTCTCACCGATTTTGTAATCTACCAATTCTGCTCTTCTTACGGACTGGACTTGGCACCGGTTCCCGATCCAACTGGTCAAACTGGCCAATTCAGTCCGGTTTTTAATGCATGGGTTTGTAGTCAAATCTTCTGTGTTTGTGAAGAAATACTAGGGTTAAGAGACCTTCTGGTGTGTAGACTGATAATATTGAAGGGCTACCAATCAGACGGGCTATGCCAATATGGTTTGGGTTGATCTTGATTATCATCAAGTTTAAATGAGATATGATTCAATTTTACTCTACCCACTATGACTAGTCATCCATGTTGATTGCTAAATAGTTCTGCCGTGTTTAACAGGGACATGGACCCCTCCCCACTGCCAGTGGTGGGGGTGCAACAGCTGCTAGTGGTGCTGGAGCTCCTCCATTTGTGGTAGCTCAACCTGGGTCAGCCCCTGCGAGGACTGGTTATGATACACCACGAGGGCCCGGTTATGATCCACAGAGGGGTACTTATGATGCACCTGCAATGCCTCCTTATGATCCACACAGGGGTACTTATGATGCACAGAGATTGACTGGTTATGATGCAGTCAGAGGATCAGCTCACGAGAGAGGTGCTGTTTTTGATGCTCAGAGAACTGGTTATGATCCACAGAGAGGAGCTGCTTATGATGCATCCAGAGCAGCTGGCTATGATGCACAGTCGAGAGGTGCTGCTGCCCCACATGGACACACTGCTCTGCCATTGAACAATATGCCGTATGGGTCTGCAACACCACCTGCTCGTGGTGGTGGTGGTGGTGAATATGAGGCTCTACCTCGAGGGGCAAACCCTGCTAGGAGATGAGGCTGATGAGCTTGAAATGTCATTTTTCTCTCATGTATTGATGGGTATCAAATATTGTGCATCATTTACTGTGATCAATCCCACAGGTTTATTGTTGAGTTTTGAGATTTTGTCATCACCTGCTAGCGAAAACTAAAAGGCCCCCTTTCTGAGGAACTGATTTTGTCCATCTTGCTTTTGCATTGTGCATTAAGATTCGTTCCCGCAACATGTATTTATTAGGTCTCGTCTCATATTGTGCCGAGGTATGGGATGGCATTTAATCCCTGAGTTAGGTGAAAAAATGACATCGTATAATTGATTCATCAGATATTTACCTCTATTTCTTCTATCAAGACCTCTTTTTTGGATTCAAATTTTCTGGCAAAGAATCTTGCCCAATCTCCTACCCCCGAAAAATAAATTTTGCAAAAAATTTAATAGCATATAGATTAAATTAATTTGCACTAATAAGAAATAAAAATGACAGTGAAATTATATGGGCGAGCAATACAATAATTTGACCGATTCCTTGATGCAAAAGTCTAGTTCTAGCTGTGAATCTGAAATGCAAGGAAACTTAAAGTGCAAGAGAGAATAGAGTTTTCCATGTCTGAAATCGCTGAACAAATTTGTAAAAGATACCTAAGAATTGTTTGCTTCCAAGATATTCTATACAGCTATTATTCAATCATTCATATTTCGATAATTTGTTCACATAATGTTTTTTTATTTTGCTTGCAGTTAAATCATACCCTTAATTTTCCAAGCCAAGTGTAAGAGGATGAATATATTACAGCAGGGACACTGTCTGATGAGCCAAATCATATTGATATTAGGCTTAAAAGATTACAGACAAGTGCAGTAAAATAACGAATATTTTTTAGTAATAATAATGAAGACATAATAGATATTATGTTTTCACATTGTGTCTTCCACCTCAGCAAACCAAATGGAGGCTAGGATTCCACAGCATAGGGTCCTCCTTTACATTATTGAGAGAATAAGCTTTAGAATGAGAAAAATGCTCGGATGAAGACCGAATCAAAGTAACAATATATAGTTGAGTGTAAAAACATGTCTATTGCAATAATTTTGTCCATTGAAGTTTTAACTGTTTGAGATTATTATTATTATTATTGACTTTACGATTTACTATGTCAATGGGTCTAACATCGATCATTCAAACGGAGGAGCAAATCAAAACTTGGAAATGGTAACAGCACGAAATTTTTTATGAAAGTCAAAACACAAAAACATAATTGTGTTGACATCCTCCTTTTTCTCCCCTTTTTTTATTTATTTATTTTTCGTTTCTCGCCTAAACAAAACTCAATATATCGTACAATCCATCGGTGCTGAATAGCATATTAGAAAAATGGAAACAGAAAAGAAAAAAATGTAAAAGCAAGAACAAAACATATCACTTCATTATTTTGAAACGTTTTATAACATTTGCAGGACATCCATTTGAGCCGGTGAAGCTTGCTGCACCAAACTTATACAGTTGATCAAACATTGAATGCCAAAAGAATCTTTTTTTTTTTGGCCAAAAGCAAAAATTAAAAAAAAAAATCAATCCTTTCTGTTCCGAGAAAACAAAATATATAGGAGCTATGAACATTTTTCTGTCTTTTTTCTTTTTTTTTAGAATATAGAAAAGAAGGAGCTATTGTTAATTAATAGCACCACATCGCTTCCTGATCTCGCCTTGTGAGCCAGTGAGCACTTCGATTGAACCCATGTGCACCATTGCTTTGGCAAACTTGTAAGCCCAGCTCGACCCATGTCTTGCATTATTCGCCACCATTTGGCCTGTTAACCTACTTTCATACAGTGTCTGATCGGACGTCAACAAGCCACGATGATTCTTCAGTCCCACGTAGTACTTGTTGTCCAAACGGTTAGGCGTCGCAGCATCCAGAACCACCGTGGGATCAATACCGTTGGTTCTTGGTGGTGGACACTTAGTTTTCAGAAGTTCAGCAAATGTAGGGTCCATGGAAGGATCCTGAGGATGCGTGGCATTGAAAGAGTAAAGACGATTGGAGAAGGAAGAACAGTGCGACACACCAATGGAATGTGCTCCTGAAAGTGTCACCATTTCCTCCACTGACAACCCCTTCCGTGCAAAATTGTCAATGAGTTGCTTGGCGTTGAAGGATGGTGGTGGCAAATTGCCTTGGACTTCGTCTTTAACGGAGACACGACCATCTCTCCGTCCTGTGGGGACGACGTAGTTTATCCCCCCAGCTATGTAAGCACTGTCTCGTGCGGCGAAGGCGACAATGTCTGCGCAGGAAACAGTCTGAGGACACACAGCTTCAAGTTGAGCCTTAGCTTCCTCGATCACCTCGAAGCCATGTAAGCTAGGGTTGTTGGCTGGATGGTCTCTCTCAGCTATATTTCCCGGCGTTGATTCTATTAACACTGAACCATCACAACCCTGTATATATGAAGAAAGGACATAACATTGTCAGATATATATATATATATATATGGTCGCATTGATGAAGTTCGATTAGAAGGTAGGAAATGGGAGTGAACTGACCCTCACAAAGCAATCATGGAAATGCATTCTTATCAATCCAGCAGCAATGCCTGGGTTGGCAGAAATGGCATTGTTGACAGCTCTTTTCACTATTGCTTCAGCAGAAGGACATGTTGATTTATAAAAGTCCACCTTCAAAGAAGCTGAAGAGGCCAGTGAAGTACATATTGACAGAATCATGACAAAGAGGGAAAGCAATAAATTCATACGTAGACTAGCCATTAATGTACTTATCACAGAGGAATTCAATTAATCTCAGCCTCAGTATACTGGAATTTTCTGGTTTATATATGTATGAAAGTGCGAAGGACTAGAGGAGGAAGCTAGGAGGAGAATGATTTATAAATAGAGAGAGTTTTTGGTTTGAGGTGGAGAGAAGTTGTGTTGGAGGGTTGTATTTGTAGGTGGAGAACTGGGGAAGCCAAGACGTGTATATTGTAGTTGAAACTTGAAGCTGTCTTCCTTTGAACACTAATTATGATTATAAAAATGACAAGTTGAGACAGGAAATTAGTGATTGAGCAATTCAGTGTGGGGTGAAATTTTCCGTTCTTTGATGACGGCATTTAAATAATATTTATGATGGAGGAGTTGCCATGCAGGTTGGTACCCACAAGCTTCTATATATGTTGCTTGTTAGAATTATAGCTTTAAGCTTAAGAAATAGAGAAAAAGTAAAACTTAATCAAGATTAAACATCATGAAGATAAGGGTAGGTCATACTTCAGATGACAAAACGCGTGTATGGTAAAGTCTGTAACAAGATATCATGAAGGAAAAAATTTATTAATTTAATTAAGAGACTGAAGTTGAAGCTGTCCACCGTAAGCTAATTTGAACTCTTCTATTTAGTACGCACAATGATCCTCACGTGTCTGCCTTATGTTGTCAACATTATAAATACCAATATATATATATAGTACAAACATTCAACAATTGAACGGTCTGTTCATGTTCTGATATATTGTCGGGAAAATTAAAAAAAAATTTATATATAGTATTAAGTATAATAATAAAATTCCTTAAAAACAAGTATTGTTTATATATATATATATATAAAGATTTTAAGACCGAAATTTTATAATAAAAATACCAAAATTCCCTCGTAATAATGCTTATGAGACTTTTAATAACTCAATAGTGACAAATTTTATTATAAAAATGTTGATAATAAGGCTATAACTATAGTACATGGTAGCATATATATCAGAAAGTAGATCATAGTAATGCATGTCTCTATAAACTCTATTGCAAGAAAGTATTATTGAGAAAGATGATAACAAATATATTCATATATATATAAATAACCACATCCCTAAATATCATAGTAACATTTTTATGTTTTGTTATTATAAGTTTTAGGGACAATATCATGACTTATGAGACTAATTTGATACCTTCATGTCTAATTTTTGGTCCTTAGAACCTTCTAAACAATTTTCATTGAAAGGTCTATATTGTTATCAATACTGAAATCTGGAACCTTGATTACGTACATATTTTGTACACTCAATTTTGTTAATGCGTATTATAAAACCCGCCTAATTATAAATTTGAAAAAGTATGGGCCTTGAGAAATTTTCTACTGTTTGAACTTTGATGAAGTCATGTCAATCGCGAAGCTAGCTGCCAAGCAAGTTGGGCGCTTGGGACCATTTTGTTGATTACACACTATCAAGTAATCCTCGAGTTTTTTGCAAATGGGGGACTCAAGAAATTTTTTTTATTTGCACCCGATATCCTAGAGCTCTCCCACTTTAATTAAAGGATTTATCAATATCAAATTAATTTAAATCAAACCAGGTAGAACTCTTTTAGGTAACAAGTTTTATTACCAAGTATTTAATTAATTTTTTATATCAGAAATCTTGCTTCCACTTTTTCTCCTTGTTTTCATCCATTTTTATTCAATTTTTTGTATATATCATGTTAATAATTTCATTTTCATATATTTATATGTAAATTTTTTTTGTTTTGCTACATTTTATTCTTTTTATTTTGATATTGCGCCATCCATATCATATATTTTATTTTTATTTCTCCTAACATCATTGGAGTTAGTTATGGACAGATTGGAGGCACAGAGACAAGCTCTAAGTAAGAGGAAAGCAGCAAGTTGCTCAGAGTAAGTGGAGGGGAAGAAATTTCTTCTACACAACTCCGTTCAATGTCTCTCTCAATCTCTCTTCCCTATCATGAATTCTCTATTTTTAGTGATAGATTTGTTCTATTTTGAATTTATATGTGGCCAAACTTTGGAACCCAAGCTTGCTATGAAGCTAATTGTGGTATGATGTTTTTGTGACACTCGACGATTAATTTTATCAGTTTAATTTATTCAATTCAGTTTATATTTTTTGTTCATTTTTTCGGTCAACCTGTGAATTGTGTTTTGATGTTTTAGATTGAATTTGGAAAAAGGAATTCAAAATAAACCTAGGATTGAATAGTGTAAGATTGATTAGAGCCAATTCTTAGGATATGAACATGGTCTTAATTAACAAACATATATAACAATAAGTAATATGAGGAATTATACAATTGGTTTAGGACATATATATATATATATATATATATGGGTGGATCAAAAGACAACTACACGTATTATATAGGACTCTAGACTAGTTGAAGAACCGATAATAATCATTTTTCTAAGCTAATCAAAACCTAAATAAAGCAATTATCGGATTAGTAAACCTGGGTTGTCTAATTGGAATTCTCCTTAGTAGTTTCCTAATATTTAAATTTAACATTTAAACTTGATTGAAAGAACATAATTGCTTGACACTTAATTAGTTACTATAGTGTGCAAATTCTGGAGGGAATGATCTCTTACTTACACTTTATTATACTTGGTATGACCCGTATGCATACCTGCAATGTTGAAAAATTTAAAATTTCTTCTAAAATGCTCCAAAAAATTTTACAAAGATGCAAAGGAAAAATGTAGAAGGAAGAATAGAGTAATTTAAATATTGTGAAACATGTTACATTTGCAGATTTCAATTTGAATATTGGCCAAGCTTGAGGAAAGAATATATATATATATATATATATAACTGGTTAACCTTGATACCAAAAGAATAGTTGAATAAAAAAAATTCAAAACTAATTAAGCTGAGCTGTGCACAAATTCTTTCCCAAGCAAACTAGAGCAAGCTACTTAATTAACTGCTGTTAGTTAATTAACGATTCGCATATCTCTCTGATCTTGCCCTCTGAGCCACTAAGCACTTGTATTGAACCCATGTGCTTTGGGAAACTTGCTAGCCCAACTTGAACCACATCTTGCATTCTTCAAAACCATTTTCCTTGTGGAGGCTTCCAAACAATGCCTGGTCTGAGGACGTCAACAACCTATGTCTCTTCAGTGCCAAGTACTCCCTCCCGTTAACACAAGTCAGTTTTAATTATCTTACCAGAACTAAGGGAAATTAGTTACATCAATAAAATTATTTAAAAATTATTTTAAAATTTATCTTCACCCTTAATAAATACCATAAATTTAATGCTTCCTATATCCCATATTATAAAACTTTTTACAAAAGACTTTTTACAAAATTTTTCATGTCTCATAACATAAAATCTTTTATATAATTTAGAGGAGCATTTATAAGTCTTTTTTTCAAAAATACCCTTTATAAATTCATTCTACAAATATCATTTCTCTTTTTTAATTTTTTGATTAATGTGTATGAAAGTTATTTTTGGAAGAACAATAATTTTCATTTTAAGATATCAAGACTCCCAACTAACTTTAATTATCTTTCTTAATGTGTGTGGTTTTTGTAAAACCTCTTACAATATGAGATGAAGTGCTTGCTAAAGCAATCAATACTCCATAATAAAGCAATTGATAAGAATGGCACTTTTGGAGTAAAACAAATCGTACTCCACAAACTCTTGCTAAATGATTCATATTTTGAATCATACAATTTTTCTAGGCCAGGTGACTTAGGTAAAAGACCAGAGGGACTAGTATTTGTTGTCCAACCGATTAGGTGTAGCAACAATTGTAGGATCCATGGAAGGGTCATGGATGAGCGTGGCACTGAAAGAGTCAAGGTGCATGATTGGAGAGGGAAGAACAGTGCAATACACCAACAGAAATATTGCACTCCTGAAAGTATAACCATTTTCTTGTGAAAGTCAATGATTTATAAATAATGCAACTCATCTTAATAGAAATTTTGGTATTTTATATTGGTTGATAATCACACATATCCACAATGTAAGTGAGAAAGTTTATCGTCTTATATATCTCATACATAATCCAATTAGTCAGACTTCACATCATTATTTTCAGCACCATCATCAACTTCTTCAACAAGTCTAATAATTTTAACGGAAAATGATCAATAAATAAGAACTTACAAAATGATTCAATTTCCAAAAATGGACCTTAATTAATTTTTAAAACAACCCAAAAATATTCATGGAACAAAAATGAATAATAAAAAGACAAATTTGTCCCCCAAATAATATGTCCGATGTTTTTGTGAGCAACTCTTAATTTTTGTCCGGTTACATAAATTTTAAAATGCAATGGAAGTGACATTAATTGAGCTTTAATTTTTTAAAATGTAAATATTACGAAATTGTTTTAAATTTGAAAATAAAATAATATATATATATATATATATGTATGTATGTATAAATATCATTTTAAGATGACAAGAACAGAATTCTTAAGGTGATTTTCTAAAAATATCTAGATATTTATGAATTGAAGTTGAAGATGATGTTAGGGCAAACGTTTTGAATTAATGAAGATAAGAAATTAATACCCACAAGCAAGTTCATATCATATGCCATCTTTTCAATCTTAAAATGGCAAGAACACAAGAATTCAGACTAATATTAAACCCAATAACCCCCTCTTCCATAGGCGTGTGGTGGCAGATGAAGAGATAAGCACTGAATCCGAATGTCATTGGCAGAATTAAAAGAGACAAAATTTAAAGGCATCATTTGTGAGCCCATGAGGTTGTGCCCCCCTAGCCTGCCCCTTGGATTCTAATTAGCATCTCATAGTTTTTCTTTTAAAACAAATCAACAAAACTCGATGTTTTCAACTAATTCAGATTTGATTCAATTTGCGTTATAATTGGAAAATAGTTCTCCATATGGGAAGTATGTCATAGATGATGAAAAGAAATGATGAAAAGAAAGATTTAATTTGGACTTAATTTGATGTTCGAATTTGATTCAATAGTATCCAAAAAAAATTATATGAAAAAATATATAATTAAAAAAAATCTCCATAACACTATGCCATGGGGCCTAACTCGGCTTAATCTGATTAATTGATGTTTAATGCTGCTCCAAATATTGGGTGAATTGCTAAAAAAAATGAAATAGGGGCAACATTGGCACTCAATAGTTGATACTTAATAAAACAAAATAGCAATAAAAATGGGACGGAGAAATTTATAGAACTCTGTTGACAGTTATTTAAAGGTCTGGACCTTATATTTGTTGACAGTTTTTCAAATAACTGCCAATAAAGTAGAAAAATAACCACCAACGACTATAACCATTTTTGGCATAGTGTAATTGTAGAGATTTTTTCTTTAATATGAATTTTATGGATTTCCCTTTTACTTTTTGGAAAGAGGAAAGAATATTTTTATTATTTTGAAATTTAATTTCAAATATTTTCCATTTACAAACTCTTTAGCGTCTTCAATTCCGCACCTCAAAACTTTAATTTGTCTAAGAGTAGGTTTTGCTTAGTAGTATAGGATCCGTAGATGTCTTGTATCTTTGTCAAACATTAATTAATAATAGCTAGACATATATTCAATTGTATTGTTAATGGTTTGTTGTTGTATTGTTGATGTTTATACAATCATTGAATTGTTTTTTTTTATTAATGTTTAGATGTATACTCAGGGGAAAATTATAGAAAGGGGATTTAGAGTTAATATTCATCACAATAAAATCACTAAAAAATTATTCATAAATACTTATAGACTAAATATTTTACACCAAAATATCAAAATATCCTTATCATGTCCCCGAAAACTCCTAATAATATGCTTAAAAATACTTGGCATGAGTGTAGTCATAGAAAAGTTACTAGAGACAAAAAATTATGCTTTCTTCAATTCATATTATAAGTGTTTTTTTAGAATCTTTATTTACTCTAAAATATAAGAAGTTATTTAATTTTTAGAAGGAATTTATCTTTTTCAAAATAATTTTTAAAAGAAATTATTATCTCGTAAGTTGAAAGAAAAAAGAAAAATAAATAAATTTTTAAAATAATTTTTATTGATAATTAATAAGGATAAAATTAAAATATTATTTTTTTATTAATTTTAAGATGTATAATTAAAATAGTTAGAAGCCCTTGATAATATTATGAATTGAAATAATATAAGTTGGAGGGAGTAAATGATAATATCAAAATATCTTTATCACTCTATTCCGATCCTAGCCCAATAATAAACCTGATTGACTTGAATGGACTACATAGGACCAAGTTCGTGGGGCCCAGCCAAGCATGCACACGCACACACAAATATATATATATATATATATATCATTTTTATTAACTATATTTTAAAAGTTTTATATGATTCTAAATATAAGTTATTTTTTTGTGAGTTTTTAGAGAATTAATTATTTTATTTTTAAAATATTTTTATTTAATTATGAGAGAGGAAGTGAATTATTTAAATTTGTAGTATTTATTATAGGATAAAGATAGGAAATATATTAATTTTAAGATAATTTTAATAATGTAAGAAACTTTTATTGGTTTCGATAAAATAGTTAGAACTGACTTATATTAAGGATCGGAGGGAGTATATATATATATCAAGGAACAAAAAATCTAACAAAACTGACCGCTTTGATCGGTCCAATCAAGAATCAGTGTTAGGTTTGGTCCAGCCATAGATGATGATTAGGCAAGCTCAAAACCGGTACAAAAATGGTTTGAAACAGTTTGCTTTTTATTTTCTGAAAATTTTTTAAATAATTTTTTATTTTTAAGATAAAATAACATTATTTTTAGTACTAAGTAGCATTATTTTTTGTATAAATTTTTTTCTATATTATAATATTATATAAGTATTATTATGATATATAATTATTAATAATGATAAATTTACTTAACAAATAATATGAAAATAGAATATCAATTAATTATTTTGAATTCAAAATAGAATTATAGATGAATATTAACTTATTTAGATTTTAATATTATGTTATACAATTTATTAATAATATTTTTAATTTTCTATATAATATATAAAATTAAAAAAATATTAAATTTATTTTTCATCCTAAATTGAATGTTAATTTATGATCATGAATAAATATTTTTTATATTTTTCATCCATATTATTTAAAATATATCAATTTATTTACAACTAGCCTGATATCAATCTGACCATTAAATCTTAAACTGGTGTCTCAATCGGTTTAATGATTGGTTCAATTTTTAATATCTTGGTCTATATATATATATGTTGCTAGAAGCAATATTGTTGCATGGAGCTATGAGTAGTGTAGTTTACCTTAGGCAAGTAGCGCAAAGGCCTACCTATCTATTTAAACGTTACTCTTTTTTATCTTAATATAAGATAATTTTAATAAAATTGTGTGAATTAAAGATAAGAATTAAAATTAGTTAATTATCTCAATTTTTTTAAAAATCACAATATTTTTTTAAAACTACTTGTATTTAATCTCTTTCTTTCTCTCTTTGTAATAAATTAAATATAGGCATTTTTTTAGAAATACATAATAAATACTAACTTACATATTGTAAAAGAGTTCTATATTTAGAATTAAAATAAAATATCATATATTTAGGATAGAAGGGAGTATTATGTTAAAATTAATTATCAATACATTAGCAAATCGTCATCAGATCATACTCATCATTATTAATATGTATTTATGCACTTAGTTTGTTAATGTGATTATAAGTCCACCTGACTATAAATTTGAAACAGGATGGACCAGGAAAACTTTTACTTTATTTGGTTGACCTTTGATGAAGTCACGCCATTGTTGGCAAGTTGGCCACTTAGAATCATTGTGTTAATACTATTAATTAACCCTCAACTTATTGTTTTGTTTCATTTTTTTATTGCGCCATCCATATATATCAACTAAAATTGAGCACTATAAAGTCAACCATTAAAGTATGAAAGGACAGCCATTCTTGTATTTGTACATCTTAATCGAACAATTAGCACTACACAATCACTTAGATTTTTTCTTTGTTAATTTAGAGAAGTGTGTGTGTTATGGATCCCATTTCCATAAGATCTTGAATAGACAAAATATGAAATATAATTCTCTCTTTAATTTCTCCCATTAATTATTTCTCCTAATTGCTTGTACCTTATTACAAAAGATCAAGTCTAACAACAATAACAATATTAGTCTTATCCTACTAAGTGAGATCGACTATATAGATCATACAATGCTAATAAACTATATTAAATACAATTTCTTTAGATAAATCATTAAACAAGAAGTCACGCCTTATAACTTTTCTTAGTGTCATTCTTGGTCTTCATCTACGCCTTTTGATAAGACTCCAACCCATTTAATTAACTCTCCTTACTGTCTCCTCTTGTCCTTTTCTTTGTACATGCTCAAACCACCTTAAACGATTTTTCACCAATTTCTCTTCGATAGATGCTACTCCAATTTTCCCTTGTATATAATCATTTCTTATCTTATCCATTCTTATATGACCACATATTCATCTCAACATTCTCATATTTGCTACTTCCATCTTATGTACTTGATGCCCTTTCAAAACCCAACATTCATCGCCATATAGTATTGCGGGCCTTATAACAGTTCGATAAAATTTCCCTAAGCTTTGTTGGTATTTTACAGTCACAAATAACTCCTAAAACTTTTCTCCACTTTAACCATCCAACTTGTATCATATATATAACATCCACATCAATTTCACCTTCACTTTGTAAAATCGATCCCAAATATTTAAACTTTGACACTTTTGGAATGGTTTACTCTCTAATTTTTATCTTTAAATCATTTCTAACTAGCCTCTTATTAAATTTGCAATGGATATATTCCGTTTTACTTCTACTCAATCGGAAACCTTTTAATTCTAATGTGTGTCTTCATAACTCTAGTTTAGAGTTGACCTCTCTCTTGAGTCCTCAATTAAGACTATATCATCTGTAAAAAATATTCACTTAGAAATTTTCTCCTTATATGTTTTGTTAAAATATCCAAAATCAAATCAAACAAGTATGGATTCAAAGAAGATCTTTAATGTAAACATATCCTTATAGGAAAGTCTTTTGTCTCACCTCGAGGAGTTCTTACGCTTATTGTTGCCCCCTCATACGTATCATTTATGACTCAAATATAAGCCACATGAATACATTTCTTCTCCATTACTTTCCACAACATATCTCTTGGTACTCTAATAGGGTTTTTCCAAATCAATGAAAATCATATGCAAGTCTCTCTCTTTACTCCAGTATCTTTCGATCAAATCTCTTAATAAATAAATAACCTCTGTTGTAGACCATCCTGACATAAATCCAAATTGGTTTTCTGAAAATGTGAAACTCTTTTCTTAGTATATGCTCAATCACTCTTTCTCAAAGTTTCATGGTATGACTCATGAGTTTTATCCCTTGATAATTAGCACAATTATAAATATCCCCCTTGTTCTTGTATATGGGCACCAAAATGCTCTTTCTCCATTCTCCTGACATTTTCTTTAATCTTAAAATCTCGTTAAAAAGCTTAGTGAGTCACAAAACCCTTTCTTTCCTAAGTACTTCTAAACTTCGATAGGAATACCATCGGAATTAATAGCCTTACCATTATCCATTTTCTTAATAGCTTCTTTTACCTCTTCAACTTAAATCTTATGATAGAAACTCAAATTCAGTTCATCTTTATGAGTTGTTAAACATTTTGTATCACTAGTCATAACAAATCCATCATTGAAGAGCTTACAGCAGTAGTGCTCCCATCTTCCTTTAATATCATCATCAGTAACTAAAACTTTTCCTTTCTCATCATTAATGCATTTTACTTGATCCAAATCTCTTTACTTTCTTTCCTTATTTTTGGCAATTTTGTAAATCTTATGTTCATCATTTTTCATTCTTAAATCTTGGTAAAATTCCTTAAAAGCTTTAGATCGAGTCTCGCTCACTGCTTTCTTAATCTCCTTTCTAACTAAGTGATAACTCTTCCAATTTTCTTTATTATTACACAAGTGTAAGGCTTTAAAACACTTTTTTTTTATGTTTAATCTTTTCTTGCACACTTTCATTCTACCACCAAGATTCTTTGTCTCTAGGTCCAAAACCTTTGGATTCACCCAATACTGCTTTAGCGGTATTTCTAATTGTTTTAGCCATCTTATCCCACACGATGCTAGCACTTCCTTGGGAGTCCCAATTACCTTCCTTTAATAATTTTCTTGTAAAGGTCAATTGTTGCTCACCTTTTAGTTGCCACTACTGGATCCTAAGATTTAAGGCTTTTCAACTTTTTAATTTATGGTTCTTAACCAATACATCAATGATCAAAATCCTATGTTGTGAAGTTAAGCTCTCATTAGGGATTACTTTGCAGTCTTTACAAGCTTTTCTATCCAAATTCCTTACCAAAAAGAAGTCAATTTATGGCCTTTGAGCTCCACTCTTATATGTGACTAAATGCTCCTCCCATTTCTTGAAACAAGTGTTCACAATCACGAGATTATAAGCCATTGAGAAATTAAGAATAGAATGCCCCTCCTCGTTCAATTCTCCAAAACTGAAATTGCCATGAGCTCTCATATATTGTCTTGTCTCTTTCTCCACATAACCATTAAGTTTCCCATCAATGAAAATTTTTTCCTCTTATAGGATGTTTTGAACCAAGTCCTCCAAAGCTTCCCAAAATTTATTTTTAATATGTGCTTCTGACCTTATTTAAGGTGCGTAAGTAATAATAACATTGAATGTATCATGCCCAATAGTCAATTTTAAGAATAAGATCATATCTCCAATCCTTTTGACTCTTACCACATTTTTTTTTCAAACTTTATCTACAATAATATCAATTCCATTCCTAATTCTGACATTCTCTATGTATTAAAGTTTGAAACCAGTAATGTTTAACTCTTTAACTTTTTCTTCTACCCATTTAATTTCTTGAAGACACAAGATATTAATTCTCCTTCGAATCATAGCGTCCACCATCTCCATAGATTTACCTATTAAGGTATAAATATTCTAAGAACCAAAACGAATCATGCTCTTATGGCTTAACCTCTTTACCCACATCCGTCCAAGATGATATAAAAACCCTTACTCATTTAACACTACACCTGGGCGCCGATGTACCAGCTCTAACTCATTTAACATTGCATTCAAGACATATAGCGCGTTATTTCTCAGTAACGACCTAGTCTTAGTCTTAGCACAAAAAGGTCATTGATCCATGCATAGAAATTCGACAAAATTTTATGTTAGTTGCCGAGGGCCTAACATAACTCTCCTCCTTTACCCGGACTTAGGACTAGCTATGATACTGCATAGGTAGAGTTACAAAAGATCAAGTCCATTATATAAAAATACAAACGAACAACAAAATCAAGATGCTATCACCTTTCCATTTTTCTTCAAAAAAGAAAAGCCAATGGAAGTTACAGTTATTTAAAAAAATGTAAAACGTAATCAACACGAAATGTTGCGAATTTGAATAGCAATGCTCCAAAAAAATCTTAGAAAGTTGGAAAAAAAAAATTAAGGAAGAACTGAGGAGCTAAATATTGCGAACGTTTGATTACATTTGCAGGTTACAACTTGAGTGGCCAAAATTGGGGCAAAAATATATGTACTTGGTTAACCTTGAAACCAAAAGATTTCAAAACTAAACTGAGATATGAACTAATTCTATCCGATAACAGACCAGCCACTTAGCTGTTGTTAATTAATTTACGACGCCACATCTCATTCTGATCTCGCCCCCTGAACTAGTGAGTACTACTATTGAACCCATGTGCGCCATTGCTTTGGCAAACTTGTCAGCCCAACTTGACCCGTCTTTCGCCATTTTCAACACCATTTTCCTTGTGGGGCCACTTTCAAACAACGTCTGATCTGAGCTCAACAGCCCACGCTGGTTCTTCAGTCCCACGTAGTACTTCTTGTCCAAACGATAAGGTGTAGCAGCATCAAATGCAACCGTTGGATCCTCTCCACCATTGTTGCTTGAAGGTGGACACTGTGTTTTCAACAGTTCAACAAGTGTTGGATCCATGGAAGGGTCCTGGGGATGCGTGGCATTGAAAGAGTAAAGACGCTTGGAGAAGGAAGAACAGTGCGATACACCAATAGAATGGGCTCCTGCAAGTGTCACCATTTCCTCCACTGACAATCCCTTTCGCGCGAAACTGTCGATCAGTTGCTCCGAGTTGAAGAAAGGTGGGGGCAAATTGCCTTGGACTTCGTCTTTAATGGAGATACGACCATCTCTGCGACCTGCAGGTACATCGTAGTCTATGTGTCCAACTTTGCGAGCGCTGTCTCAAGCAGCAAAAGCGAGAATGTCTGCACATGAAACAGTTTGTGGACACAGAGCCTCAATTTGAGCCTTAGCTTCATCAATGACCTCGAAGCCACGTAAGCTAGGGCTGTTGGCTGGGTGGTCTCTCTCAGCTGGGTTGCCAGGTGTAGATTCTAGTAGCACAGAACCATCACAACCCTGCATAGATATTATGACACGAGAATTTGTTAGATATATTTATATACATGCATATAATGATAGAGTCAAATTGATGAACTTAGAAGGTAGGAAATGGGAGTGAACTCGATCACCCTGACGAAGCAGTCGTGGAAATGCATTCTGATTAAACCAGCAGCAATGCCTGGGTTGGCAGAGAAAGCTTTGCTGACAGCTCTTTTCACTATTGCCTCTGTTGATGGACAGGTTGAGTCATAGAAGCCCACTTTCAGTGAGGCTGAGGAGGCCAATATTGAAGAAAATGAGAGAATTAAAACGAAGGTGGAAAGCAATACAGTAACACGATTCATGTACAGTATCATTATGTTGTCAGTGGGAGTGGATGGTGTTGAAGTTAAAGCTGGATTTGTTTGTAGGATGGAAAAGGTAGCTGAAGCTATGGAGTGATAGATATGTAAGGGAAGTAAGAAATCGATTGGTGAGTTGTGAATGGGGTGGGAGGTGGTGAGTGAAAGGTATTTATAGATGGAGACGTGGAGAAGGTTTTACCAGGAAATGAAAGGCGCGTGGCTATTGGCTGTAACCTCTGGTGAATAGAATAAAAAATAAATAGTAAGCTGTCTTCTTTTGAGCGTATCGTGGCCAAAAAAATAACGTATCAGCATGTACGGATACTCCACGAGTGCTTATATTGACAAGTTGCTCTCCATTCTCTATTTTAGTACACTGTGCCTGTTTGGTTCCCCGCTTAGGCCCTCTAGCTAAAACTCAGTTTTAAGTCCAAAATTTAGTTTTACCCATTATCATCTGAACAAAAAGCCTTAATTATAAACTATTCTGTCTTATTTTATATATAAGATATAAATAACTAACTCACCAATATTAAAAAAAGTAGTTAAAAGTTATTAGCAGTCTTAAACTTCTCACAAATTGAAATTATTTTCCATAAATGCCTCCAATTTAATCTTTAAACTTTCACCTTTAATTTAATAATACTTAATCACTATTTCTATCCTAACTAATTTCCATTTATTTATTTTACCTTCTGGTTATAAAAAAAAATTAATTTCTACTTGCAAAAATCAAAGAAATAGGCTATTTAATGAAAAGTATAATTAGAATAAATTATTCAATACACCAAGTATAAACTATTTCTCTCTTATAATTTGAATCAAAATAACTCTTTAAAACATCCCTTATATTTAAGATTAGAAGAATATAAATTACACCTTCAAACTCATCATTAATTATCATAAAAGCTATCTACCGCTACTTCTACCCAAATTCCATTTTAACAAATTCATTCCACCCAAAATCTTACAAACTCAAAACTAAACACACCTTAATAAACTATTAATATATATTCGCTTTCATTGCTACAGTGACAAAATTCAAACAGCTTGGGTTCGAGGAATTTTCTATTCCTTTAAAGACAACTCGATGAGCATTGAACTAATTAGCAGGCAACAATCTTATTATGCTCTTCGGTCTTACTTTCTTCCCATGTATATTATATGATACTTTATATGAGAAGTTTTTAGTCTAAAATATAAGATATTTGATATTTTTCTTTTCATTTTATTCTTATATTTAATTCTTCTCTACCCCTCATTTATAGCTCTATAATAACAATAAAATATAGTATTTAATAAGAATAAAATAGAAAATGTTGGTACTTTTTATATTGATTTCAAGTAAAAAAGTAATTTTCTTAATATGCGTGTAATTAATGTAAAATGTCTTGTAATGTGAACAAAAAAGAGTATAAATTTTTGGGAAATGAATTTAAGAACCCATATAATTACTTTTTTTGTTTATATTATAAGATATTTTGTATCAATTATACGCATATTAAGGAAATTATTTTTTCACCTGAAATCAATACAGAAAATACCAATATTTCTCATTTTACCCTTATTAAATACCACATTCTATTATTATTGTAGGGTTATAAATGAGAAGTGAGAAATAATTAAAGACATGAGTAAAATAGGAAGAAAAATCAAACATCCTATATTTTATATTAAAAACTTGTTATATAAAATATCTTATAATATAAATCAGAAGGAGTAATTAATACTATTGAATAACTTTAATTTTCAAAATTCTTCTTAATTACTCCCTCCATTTCAAAATATATTTATTTACCTCACACCTACCAAGGAAACATTAAGTTTTTAAAAAAAATTTATAACTTTTTAAAATTACCCTAAAATAGGTGTAAAAATGAATTATTCTCTCTCTTCATAATTTTTTTTTTACTTTTCTCTCCCATGATTGAATTCTATCATAAATAAGGGTGAAATTTGAAAGGAAGTATTAAATGGTCATTAACTTTCACAAAGTGACTTATATTCTAAAACCTTAATTTTCACTAAATTTGCCCTATATTTTAAAACAAATTAATGGAGTAATTAAGAACCTAGGTGATAGTGTTACTAAAACAAAGTACTCTCTCAAATTCAAAATACAAGTTCTATTTGACTAACTGTACATAGACTAAGGTAGGGAATTAAACTAATTAAATTTGTAAAAAACTTTCATTATTTTCCAACATTAATTACCCTTACTAAAGACAATTTCTAAGAAAATTTTCTCTATCATAAGTTAATTAAAGACAAGAGTAAATTAGAAAAAAACTAATTAATACTTTTAACTTTACCTAAATAGAACTAATATTTTGGTCTAAAAAATGACTTTTATTTTAGATCAGAGAGAGTAGACTAAACTAAACATTTCAATCGACAAATCAGTGAATTAGTATCTAAACGGGTTTGGAACCTTTATAAAATCGGTCATCTTTTTTTGATAAAATAAAATCGGTCATCTTAAGAGCACGTTATTGGTACAAAATGGTATCATTTTATTGGGTAAACTTTTTTTCTTATTTCTTCTCTATGATCTCTTGTTATATAGGTATTATTCTTGTATATAATTATTAACAATTATGAACGGACTTGACGAACACTATAATTATTAATTATTAGTTGCTTGTTTTAAGTTCAATTTGTAATTATAAAACGAATATTAACTTCTTGAGCTCAAGTTCTGAATTTTTCGTTAGTATTTTTTAATTCTCATATAACATTTTAAAATATAAAATAAAAAATATATTAATTTAATTCGGATCAATTTGATCACAAGCCAATCAATGAACATAAAACCAAAGCCTTGACACTTTCAATAATTAGTTTGATTTTTAAAAAAATTGCTTTTACATAATAAAAAAACTTGTGAATGGACAAACCTCTGATTTGTTCTTTTTGTTTCTTGACACGGTAATCAGGTAAAGTATTGTGTTTTATTCTTCCAAGTAGTCTACTTCAATGGAATCAGTTGGTAAGTCTAATATTCTCCGTTCATCTAATTAAGTTGGCATTTTATTAGTGATGCTTTTCTCTCCCCAATTTAGTTGATATTATAAGGTGTCTTGTAAAAATTTTCATAATTAATAATATAAGATATCATATACTGATTTATCATTTTTAGCTCTCATTTATTTAATGACTAATCTTGTAATTTGTGTTGGGGTAATGGAAAGAATTGGAGTAGATAAGGGTAAAAATGATATTTTTGGCTTTTTTTTTTTAATTTTTGAAGGGTGTATTTTTTAAGCTTTTAACATTTATTCTTACAAGCAACACGGTGGCCATAAGTGCTACGACTTCGTCCATAATCAAATTATAAATAAAATAGTTACATATGGTGAAGCTTTCTCCAGTCCTCTCAAGTCTGAACTTAAGTTGAACACTTCAGCATAGCTCCTCCACCTGTTTTGATTGTTTAAAATAAATTAATGGAAAAAAGATATTTTAGAACCTTTATAGCAAAATATTGATAAATGAATACTACCAGTTGGAAATTCAGTTGATCAAGTTGGAAATTCAGTTTATAGGAGTACTGAATTTTTAAACCAGATCCTTGAAAGGAAATATTTTCATATGGGGGTTCTGAAGTGTCTTTTTCCCAATTATTAATTTCACACGCATGCATTTAAAAAACGATTTTTTTGGGGTCAACAGGTCATAAACCACTTTAACTTCCCATAAATTTGTTCATTATCAATGAATATTCGATCGGTTTTGCTAGTACCTTTACAGATTCTATTCCTTCAAATTTATGAACTGATGGCTTGGCATATAGCAAGTTGCCATTTGGGAATTTTGATCAGGATACTATAAAAAAAATGTAAAATTCTCAATATATTACAAATACAAAAATAATTTCCCAAATACAATAAAAATCATATCTCAGTGCCCAAGAGAAATTTATTTACTTATTTATTTTGGTACTTTTTTATTAAGAGAAATTTGAAGAATAAAATTTTAAGAAAAAAAAAAGTAAGGGAGGGGGGTTAGTGTACCCTACAAAGTTAATGGATAATCTCGGTGCCTTTGACACCAAGATCTATTCATAAAATTAAAAAAAAAATTTAAATAGTACATTTCGGTGCCTAAGGCACCGAGATATGATTTTTATTATACCTGGGGAATTATTTTTGTCTTTATAGTATATTGGGAATTTTGCATTTTTTTTTTATAATATCCTGATCAAAATTCCTGCCAATTGGCTACTATTTTATTACAAGTAATAATATTATCAACATGTTGGGCAAAAATAAAAATAATATTGTCAACTTATTTCAATATAATATAATAATTAATTTTTAATTAGTATATTTAATTTAAGTTATGGATTGTTAATAAGTATATGAAAATAACTCTATGAAATACCCCCTCTTATCTTTAATATAAGATCTTTTTAACCAAATTACGTAAATTAAGAATTGAAATTAAAACTAATTAACTACATCGATTTCTCCGAAAATTTCAACATTTTTTTAAAACTATCCTTATTTAATTTCTCTTTTTCTTTTTGATTATGTTAAATAAGGACATTTTTTTTATAAATGTATAATAAATACTACCTTGTATATTGTAAATGGTCTTATATTTAGGATTAGGATAAAAAACCTTATATATAGGACTGGAGGAAATAGCATGGACAAAATCCCTTAAAACAGTAAACTAATATGAAGATAATGAAAAGCAAAACATAGAAAGATGGTGATTGTTTAAATCTTCTTTCTAACAACCATCAGGTATATGATGTTACCAATTAATTTATATTTAAGCATGGTTAAATTTCAAATGTAGGGTAGTTCTTTCCAATATAAATTTTTTTTATCTATAAGACTTAAATCCAAGATTCTATTTGATGGACAAAGCCACTATATATATATATATATATATATATCTATATATATATACTCAACCCACAACCCATGATACTATTTAAATATTTTGAGTTCTCAAAATTTACTTCTTCTTTTTAAATATTACTCCCTCCGATTTTTAATATGAGACCCTTTTAATCGAATAACGCAAATTAAGAATATAAGTTAAAGTTAATTAACTGCCTCGATTTCTCTGAAAATTTCAACATTTTTTCAAAACTATCCTTATTTAATTTCTTTCTTTATCTTTTTGGAATACATTAAATATGGATATTTTTTGAAAATATATAATAAATACTACCTCATATACTGTAAAGGGTCTTATATTTATGACCATAGTAAAATGACATATATTTAGGACTGGATGGAGTATATGGTAATAATGTATAAAAATTAATGTTATATATTTTAAAATAAAATGTTACATATTTGTTAGAACTTTTTATCGAAATTCCACTTGTCTGCAGTTAAAATAAAATGTTATATGTAGGCAATTCTATTATTATTTTCCTTTTTGGTTTGGTACACTAAATAAAATGGAATGAAAGGGAATTTGAAAGAAAAAAGTTAATTTTTTTCCTGGACAAAACTTGGATCCAGTAGATCGTATGCCTCATGCCATGTTTTCCAATGCATTAATGACATGTGAAGGCCGCTTCAAACACATATTAACGCGGTTAAGTCACCTATCCCTTCAATATATTTCGTTAAAAAATTCTCTCTCTCTCCCTCGCTCCAGTATCTCTTTTATTTGTTTTTTTTCTAAGACCATAAATAATGACAAATTAGACTTCCTAATTTACTTAATTATTAAGAAATACCTAGATTCTAGATTGAAATAAAAATAAAATATTTTTTCAATTGATGAAACCTAAATTCTTAAATGCTTCTAATTACATTCCCAAGTTGATATATTTCCATTATTAAGTGGTAAAAAATAAATTTCCAGGTGATTCCAAGATAAATTTTCAACTGGGTATAACTAAATTCGCAAGTGATGAAACCTAAATTTCTAAGTCTTAACATTTTATTTTTGTTCTAATCTAGAATTTAGGTATTTCTTGGTAATTAGTTAAATTTAGGGGCTTAATTTATCATTATTTGTGGTCAGGGATACTAAAGTGTCTTTTTTCCTAAATCTTATACCTACTAAGTAATAACCGCACTATTGTTTTCAACTTTAGAATTTAGATTCTTCATCTATTTATCTTTATTTGAAAACATCAACAAATCCAAATTGCAATTTCTCTGCTTTTAATAGTTTTTTTAATAAAAAAAGTTCATTTTTTGAGTTTTTAAATCTTGGGTCTCAGTTTCTGTTAGAGAGGTTGTTGTTTTATACTCCCTTTAATCTTTAATATAAGATCATTTTAACAAAATCACGCGGATTAAGAATTGAAATTAAAACTAATTAACTATCTCGATTTCTCTGAAAATTTCAACATTTTTCCAAAACTACCCTTATTTAATCTCTTTTTTTTTTCTCTTTAGATACATTAAATAGGGGCATTATTTGGAAATATATAATAAATATTATCTCATATATTGTAAAGGGTCTTATATTTAGGATCAGGATAAAAGATCTTATATACAGGACCCAGAGGGAGTATTTCTTTTGTGTCATTAATTATTGTTTTTTATTTTTAAGTTATATTTATATCATTCTTGTAGAACATTTTACTCAATTTGGAAATGGGTTTTTGATGATTTTCATTTTTTATTCTTTAGAATTCATCGGTTTACAAGTTTGTATAATAATTATTTTAGCATTTTTGGACTATTTTTAAAGGACGGTTTCTATCTGCTATCTTTAATCTAAAATATAAGCTTTATTTTAAAAGTTTATTTTAATATAAAATATAAGTCTCGTTTAATAATTTCTAGAACATTCAATATTTTTTTAATTTTATCTTTATCTATAATTAAATATAGGGACAATAATAAATTTTAAATATAATGTATTAAATGGAAATACAGTTAAAAATAATGTATTTTTTGGATAAGTTTAATAAAAAATATTTTTTAAATTTTTATATAATTAATTAAATAAAATGTATATCTTAATGAAGAATTGTAGGAGATGTTGAAAGAACGAGCATCCACGGAGGCATGGACAAATGAAAAAACTAGGTGAAAAGAAAAGTTTGTTTGGGGAGGCGTGCATTAGGGGTGGAGAGAGAGAGACAGAGTTATGGAGAGTGGATAAAGCTGGGAAACGGGTCAGCCCGCCCTAAAACGGGTTAACCTATGGTGGGCTGCCAAAAAACGGGCTGGAGGCGAGGCAGTCCGTTTTCCGGCGGGCTGGGATTTGCCCAGCCCAGGACCGCCACGACGGGCTGGCGGATTCGCTAGCCGACCCACCAAATATTATCTATATATATATATATATTTTTTTTTTCAATTTTTTTTATATTTGAATAATGACCTAAATCACTAATATGAATAATAAAAAACATAACATAATTGATTCATAATTAAATAGAAAATACTTATATATTTTTTCTTATGTGCTTTAAGTGTTTTTTTTTCCAATTAAAGATTAATATGTGGATTATTTTTTGATATATTGTAGATTTAGTCATTTATTATATATTAAAATTTTTAACTTCTTAAACTTAAAAAAATTTAAAAGGTCTACATGTTAAATTTTAATTGATGAATAGCATGAAAAGTATATAAGAAAAAGTATATAAGTCTAGTCCAAATTAAATTAGAAACAGAAACCATATAAACCATCAATTTATCAAAATACATTAACACATATTAATCATTATTTATGTAAGTATTATAATCCAACAACATTAAATATGAAATATAGGGAAATTTTAACTCTAAATATAAGACAATTCTAATTTCAAGTTTCAATATTAAATAAAATATATATAAAGAAAAAAAAAGATAATTTGAAGAAAAAAATAAAAAAAAACAAGCGGGATAAACAGGCTAACTTGCGGGTTTGCCGGGTTTCCCCGTTTAATCCGCGGGTTAAGCGGTCCGGGCTGGAAAAAGGCCGTCTCAATATGGACTCTATTTTTTCCAGCTCAGGACCGCCATTAAATGGGTCAACCCGTGGGTTGAAGCCCATTTTCCCGGCTCTAAAAGTGGACAGTGGAGTGAGTAAACAGTGTTAACATTCATTTATAGCGATGAGTTGTTAAAAAGCATACACATGTCATTAATTCATTTGAAAATTGATCAGGACATAAGCCATTGTTTTTTTAAATATGAAATGTCATATACATGACTATTCCCATGCAAAAATTAATATTAAAAAGAAATAATTGTTGTTTTAAGTAATGATCTATCATGCAGATATATACATATATAATATGAGTTTTAAATATTATGTGTATCTACATGTCGGTATGACTAAATATAAAATTATAAGATATGATACTTTTTGGAGACATATATATAATATAAGAAATATAATTTTAATAACACTCATAGTTCTTCAATAATATTAAATACCAAGCAAAACACATAAAATTATTATCAATTTGCCTACTATTTAGTTCCTATTAATATGAATACTATCTATTTCATTTCCTTCTTGTTTATCATAAGTAAATAGGACAACTTTGATAATAAAAGAAAATATACTATAATATTTTTTGGAGTAGTTTTTATGATAAAAATATATTGTTAATTTTTTATTGATAAATAAATAATATATTTATTTTAATTTCTAAAAAAAAGTTATGAAATATCTAAAAAATATCAAATTGTATCGTCCCAGATCCAATACATATTAAACAAATATAAAAAATTAATTTTTAATTTAAAAAATAATAAATTGGATACTTCACATATACATATTTAAAAAGTATCAATGCATATTAATGTCGGAGAAGTATATCAAACAATTTAAAATATTGGTACATTGGTATGATGATTATCAATATAAAATAATTATTTAATATCTTGATTATCATGCAATAAAATGCTTTTCTACTGTGGAAAACCAAATGGAATTTAATTTTGCTCTTCAATTTTGGTATTACTTCCTCTCTCACTCTCTCTCAATCATTTGAATTATCCTTGTAATTAAGCATACGAGTGACTATTCAATGAATTTGGATCCTCTCTCTATTGGAAACATTTTCTCTCCCAATTAAGCATTTGAATTATCCTTTGTCTCCATTTCAATTCTTTAATTGTTGGATTTATTTTGATGGCCCAAGCTTAATCCCCAGATATATAGTTGAAGGCATCGTTCAAGGCGCTCCGTTTTAGATTAATGAAATTTGGCATTCCGAGAAATTTGAAAGGCAGTTAAAAAGAGGCCGGGGCCAAAATATTTCATAGTTCTATGACAATTCCAATTTTTTTGGGATTGATATGAGCCTTTTAAATTAATCAAATGACCAGACATTAAAATGAAGATTAATTAAAAAGAGAGGCATTCCAATGAAAATAATGATCCAAATTTGTGATTAGTCTACACACGCCCCTGCATCCACAAATGCAACGACTTCATCAAAGTTTCCCATTCGGCAGCCACCAAAGAACAGAAAAATGCTCTTTGAATTGTGCTTGCCTTAGCTGCTGATCCATTAATTATAGATCATATAATAAAGATAAGCTTTTTTATGTGTTTGGAGAAAGGAAAAAATAAATATTAGCAAAATAATTATTTATTGATGTTGGATATTTTTAATCATACTGATTCTTATATAAGATTTTTCTCAATTGCTCAATATAATACTGAAAATGCTAGCAAAGAATATATATGGTGGGTTCATTTGGTGGGTTAACCATACTGGTTCTATCTCAATTTGTGTTTTCATCAATTTGTTTTTGGTGAGTTGTGTTTTTATCAATAAATGCTACGACTTCGTCAACGTTGAATTATATGCCTCGTCTCATCGTCATCGAAGAATATATAGTACCTTTTGACGTATTACGTACCAAAAATCAATATCAGATATTTGTTGTGAGAGTTTTATTATTAATGGTCCTACCCGGCTTAACTCAAATTAGTGAAAATACAGTGGAGTTATAAGATATCAGATAAAGGACCAAGTAAAGAGAGAAGTTTGAGCAGCCATGAAGAAGTGTTCAAAGTCAGAAAGCTTCAACTGCTGCACAAGTTTTGGTCCACCTCCTTCACAATTTCCAGCCTATAAATACTTCCCCCTTCATCAGTTCTTTCCAGCCCAAAATCTCACATACCTACACCTCTAGACCACTCTTACTTCTAAGCTTTTCCCTACCACTTTGATCATCAAAGACCCGAAAATTTACTATTATATATACACCACTGTTGCCATTTACAATACACTATAATGGCTAGTTTACATATGCGTGAAAAGCTCTCTATCTTGGTTTTACTTCTTTCATTTTCTTCACTGGCTTTCTCGGCGTCATTGAAGGTGGGCTTCTATAAATCAACATGTCCATCTGCTGAAGCAATAGTCAGAAGAGCCGTCAACAAAGCCGTTTCTCGCAACCCAGGCATCGCTGCTGGCTTGATCAGAATGCATTTTCGTGATTGCTTTGTGAGGGTCAGTACAAGCTCATTTGCTCATAACAATTTAGTTTAATCTAACCCACTCATTATATGCATATCTCTAAAGTTGCCATGTTCAATGTGTATATACAGGGCTGCGATGGTTCGGTGTTATTGAAATCAACACCTGGTAATCCAGCTGAGAGAGACCACCCAGCCAACAGACCTAGCTTACGTGACTTCGAGGTCATTGACGAAGCTAAGATTCAGATCGAAGCTGTGTGTCCTCAAACTGTTTCATGTGCAGACATTCTCGCTTTTGCTGCTCGAGACAGTGCTTATAAGGCTGGACGAATAAACTATGCAGTAGAAGCAGGACGCAGAGATGGTCGTGTCTCTATTCATGACGAAGCGGCCGGACAGAACGTGCCTCGATTTTCCTCAGATGCCAACCAGCTTGTTAACGATTTCGCTCGAAAGGGATTATCAGTGGACGAAATGGTGACCCTTTCAGGAGCTCATTCCATTGGTGTATCCCACTGTTCTTCCTTCTCCAATCGCCTTTACTCTTTTAATGCCACTCATCCTCAAGATCCCACCTTGGATCCTAGACTCGCTGAATTGTTGAAAACTAAGTGTCCACCACGAAGCAACGACGGTGGTAGAGAACCAACGATGGTTCTGGATGCTGCAACGCCAAATCGTTTGGACAACAAATACTACGTGGAATTGAAGAACCAACGTGGACTCTTGACCTCTGATCAGACATTGTTCCAAAGTGATTCAACAAGACAAATGGTTATGAACAATGCTAAAGATGGTTCAAGGTGGGCTCAAAAGTTTGCCAGGGCCATGGTGAGTATGGGTTCAATAGAAGTGCTCACTGGCTCGGAGGGCGAGATCAGGAAGCGATGCACTGTCGTGAATTAGCAAGCTTTTCTTCTTCTGGAAAAGAAACGCTGGTTTATATATAATTCTCGCTCTTTTATTATTTCCTAATCTGTGTTTGGTATAAAGAAAATTAGTTCATTGGTTGATTACCTTTCTATTTTAGTTGATAACTGTAAGTGTAAATGCTACAAAGGAAAGTTCTACACATATATGTAATGACTATATTATGAAAGGAATTTAGATGCATGTTTATTTGGGTTGAAATTTTGCTACAAATTGTCTTCCAAATTTGTTTTACTTTTGTTTCTTTTTTATTTTGTTGGAGATATACTTTTATATCTCCTTTTTTTGTATAAAAATAAAGTAGGTATTTCAATTTTAAAGAATTACTCAAATACAATTAGACCCTGACACCAAAAATTACTTTTCTTACTTAAATTATCACATCCAGATACGCTTAGGTCTCAGAGTACCATGTTTTCAGAGGGATGGGGATTCATACTGATATGGGCATATATTTGTTTAATTCTGTGTATACATGCGTAAACATTAATTCATTTACTCTTTTCCAACATTATTCCTAATATATGTTTAAAATCTAATTCCATTCATTTTCTTTTACTACTTCTTTTCAATCTTCAACCAAACAGCAACGCATTGTACTCATTTAATATTAATCCCATATAACTTGTATTAACTAAAAATGGATTCTATGTACAGAGCACGCATTATTTATGACCAATGAATAGTGCGCCAATTTATGAATCCCTTCCTTTAAGTCAAGCAATCGATAATCCAATTTCTGATGAAATAGTCCAGATCACTGTCAAAAAGATAATTTAGAATCAATTATCGACACATTAGCAAATTGTTATGGATCATATATATTAACATACTCATCATTGTTAATATATACACGTATAGACATGTATATGTATTTATAGTTTTGTACACTTAATGTGTGAATAAATGTATTATCCTCCTAATTATAAATTGACTAAAATACATTGACATTCCTTCAATATTGTTAAAATTACAAAGACGTTCCTCTATCTTAAAAATATATACTCTAGTCATATTCATAACACCATTAAAAATATTCTGTTAAAGATTCAAAAATACATTTTTATTAATTAAAATTTTTACTAAAATAACTTAAAATTATTAATTTACCTTTACAATTTAAAATCTCCAATTTCTATCAGTCAAATCTAAATATGGAAGAAACACTGAAAAAATGAAAAAGGTAGTAATTAACACGAAGTGTTGCCTGAAAGTAAAAGATGAAGGTCTTAGAAAGTTGAAACGCAATGCTCGAAAAAATTTTACAACGACCCAGTGAAGAAATCAAGAAGAAGAACAGAGATGTTAAATATTATGAAACGTTTTACATTTGCAGATTACAGTTTGAATGGGGAAGCTTGAGGCAAAAAGATACATATAATTGGCAAACCTTGAAGCCAAAAGAAAAGAATAGTTGAATAAAAGAATTCAAAACTAAACTGAGCCATGAACAATTTCTATCGGAGCATAATAGACCAAATAGGCATATTGTTATTTAATTAACGGCGCCACATCTCTTTCTGATCTCGCCCTGCGAACCAGTGAGCACTTCTATTGAACCCATGTGCACCATTGCTTGGGCGAATTTGTTAGCCCAACTTGAACCATCTTTTGCATTTTTCAGCACCATTTTCCTTGTAGAACCACTTTCAAACAATGTCTGATCTGAGGTCAACAACCCATGGTGAGTCTTCAGTGCTGCATAGTACTTGTTGTCCAATCGATTAGGTGTAGAAGCATCGAGTGCAACCCTCGGATCTTCACCACCATTGTTGCTTGAAGGTGGACACCTTGTTTTCAACAGCTCAACAAATTTAGGATCCATGGAAGGGTCTTGGGGCTGCGTGGCATTGAAAGAGTAAAGTCGATCGGAGAAGGAAGAACAGTGCGATGCACCAATAGAATGGGCTCCTGAAAGTGTCACCATTTCCTCCACTGACAATCCCTTTCGTGCAAAATTCTCAATGAGTTGCTCCGCGTTGAAGGAAGGTGGGGGCAAATTGTCTTGGACTTCGTCTCTGATAGAGATACGACCATCTCTGCGTCCTGCAGGTACATTATAGTTTATCTGTCCAACTTTCTGAGCGCTGTCTCGAGCAGCAAAAGCGATAATGTCCGCACACGAAACCGTTTGTGGACACACAGCTTCGATTTGAGCCTTGGCTTCATCAATAGCTTCGAAGCCACGTAAGCTACGGTTGTTGGCTGGGTGGTCTCTCTCAGCTGGATTACCAGGTGTAGATTCTAGTAATACAGAGCCATCACAACCCTGTAAATATAAGTACATGACATGAAAATTTGTGAGATATATATATATATGTGTGTGTGCACTTAATGGTAGAGTTAAATTGATAAACTTGGAAGGTAGGAAATGGGTGTGTGAACTCACCCTTACAAAACAGTCGTGGAAATGCATTCTGATCAATCCAGCAGCTATGCCCGGGTTGGCAGAAACAGCTTTGTTGACGGCTCTGTTCACGATTGCCTCTGCTAATGGACATGTTGACTTATAGAAGCCCACCTTCAGTGATGCTGAGGAGGCCGGTATCGAAGAAAGTGAGAGAATTAAAACGAAGCTGGAGAAGAGTACAGTAATAACATGATTCATGGATAGCATCATTGTGTTTTTGATGGGAGTGGAATATTAGGTCTTGAAGTTAATCAATACTGGATTTATAAGATGGTGAAGAAAATGGAAGCGCGGGAGAGGGAGAGATATGAGAGAATGGAAGTGAGGTATTGGTGAGTTGTGAATGGAGAAGGCGTGCTGAGTGGAAGGTATATATATACATGGAGAAATGGAGAAGTTGAGGGTAGGTTTTAGTAGGAAAACAAAACGCGTATGGCTAATCGGCTATGGGCTGTAACGGCTGATGAATGAATAGGATAGCTGAAAAGGTAAAAGAAGGTGAAGTTGAAGCTTTCCACTTTTGAACATGTCAGCACGTACGGCTCCTTCAGCCTCCAGGAGTGTTTATATATATAGTGGCAACTTGTTCAACATTGACTAATTCTCTCATTTACAACACTGACCATTAAATTAAATCTTCGCTTTCGGTGGCACAGTCACAAATTCAAATATTGCTTTTATGGCATCAGCTGGTATTTCTTTCATTATCCGTTCCTCCACATACGTTGGCACTTGGCATTAATTAGTGTTACTTTTCTCCATTTCTTACGCTGCGCATCTATTCTTACAAGCAACATAGTGGCTTGTCTATCGGTACGTACCATTTGATCTTTTCTTGGTATATTTTGAATCTTCATTCAAATTAATTTTTGTGAAGCTTTCTTGATGGCATAAAAATATGGAGAGAGGATTCTCTAAGGTGCACATTCCTCATATGCACCTCATATTCAACCATTTTGCCTTTTTTTTTATGGAAAAAAAAAACAATGGTCACTCGTTGGCGTATATTTAACCGTTTGGCTTTTTAATTTTTTTTTTCTTTTTAATTATGATATAGATATAAATACATATAACACAGGACAGGAGGTGAAGTTCTTCTGTACCTCTCAAGCTGCATCCTTGAACACTTGAGCATGGCTCCTCCACGTGTTTTGATTGTTTAAAATAGATTTCGAGACGCATGCATGAGAATGACTCATTTTGTATACTCCCTCCATTCCTAAATACTTCATCCACTCCAAAATATAGGAGAATTTTTTAAATTTGTGTTATTTCAAAATGTAAAAAATAAATAATTTTTATCCTATAAATTAATGTGTTTTTTTCTTCAATTTTACCCCTAATTAACATAGACTTATTATTATTAGACATAACTCAAAGAAGAGTTAAGTAAAAATATTAAATAAGAGTATTTGTGAAAAAAAAAATTTCTGTCATATTTTTAAGATATTTGACTATTTTTTTAGTTTTAATGATTTAGTTATTTGCTTTTTACATTTTAGAATGGAAGAAGTATAAAGCACTTTTAACAATCTCACGCTTTTTAAGAAAATAAATTAAATTATTAAATTTTTCAATAAATTTTAATATTTTTCACTATTTACCCTTATTAACTATTCCATTCAATCCAAAATATAAATTTTATTTGAAAAGTTATTTTTTATTCAAAATATTAGTCCCACTTGGTAATTTCTATGGTATTAAATGTTTTTTTTTCATATTTGACCTTATATATAATTAAATGTAATAAAGATAATAAATTTTAAATGCAATGTATTAAATAGGGATACTATTTAAAAACAATTTATTTTTTTATAGATTTAATGAGTAAAACTACTTTTTTTGGTTCATATGTAATTAGTCAAATAAGACTTATATTTTAGACCAAATGGAGTGTATTATCTCTCATACTTCTTATATTATTTATCTCTCGCCTATTGATTATAGATCAGAAATATGAAATAAAAAAATACTTAATGTACTAGACAACACTACAAAATATTTTATATTTAAAACTAAATAATACTTCTACAGTATGCCTTATATTTAGATGAGGGGGAAGAAATATCGAGCCAGAAACTTCTTTTAACTGTCCGAGAAATTTGTTCATTAATCGTTGACTAATTTGCTTTTGCAAGTGGTAACTTTACTAATTCTACTCCTTCAGAAATGCTTAGATGTCAATTTTAATGAACCGATGGCTGCATTTAGGGCAAGTTGACCACTGGGTACTATTTTATTACAAGTGATATTATTATCAACTTAGTCGCCAACAAAATACTAGTACTTCATCAGGTCTTAAAAAAATATAATAATAATAAACTTGTTACTTCGAGTTTTTTGTATTTTTTCAAAATATATGTCGTTTTAAAATTTTCATAATGTATTAATTGTTTTTTTTACAGTTGTAATCATTATTAATATGAAAAATATTTAAATTACAGATATTTTAATAAAATTTCATTAAATTAATTTTACTATAATCTACACTATTTAATAATTTTCTAGGTTTGTGTAGAAAACCCTAGTGACTACTTTTTCCAATGTGAGGAAGTATTACCAGTTTAAATGTAATATAAACAAAGGTTATAATTAATATCATAATTACTACTCCATTCGATTCATAAAAATTACTCCCTCCGTTCCTTAATATAAGGGACAAAAGATAAAATCACGCAAACCAAGAAAAGTAATAAATTTGTCTGGAATATAAAATAGTTTCCAAAAATATTCTTATTTAATGTTAATAACTCCTCCATCATACAATTAATACAAATGAATTACTCCAAACAAACCATTAAATACATCAAACAAACCCCATGTATCCTTTATATTTTGAAACACGAAAACTCTCATAATTGTCCCTTATATTAAGGAACGGAGGGAGTATCTTTTTACAATTTTTCACACAGATCAAGAAAATTATTAAATAATCTATAATATTGTAAATTTTAATAGTATTTTATTAAAATGTCCTTAATTTAAATACTCTCTCAAATGATCGATATATTTGATATTTATAAAGGGTAAAGCAGTAAAACAAACAATTAATATTTCACTGAAATTTTAAAGTGACAAATATAGTGAAAATTTTAATGGGAAATGACAGTTGGGGACCAAAAGTTTGAATTAAATACAGTAAGGGATCTTGCAGTTTTTTCAATAGTAAATATAGAACAAAGCAGTAGTAAATTCGTAATGTTCAGTAATAAAAAAAACTGCAAGATCCCTTATTATATTTAATTCAAACGTTTGGTCCTCAAGTGTCATTTTCCCAAATTTTAAAAAACCTTAAAGTAACAAGAGTAATTAATATAATAATTAATATATATAATCAAATTTATAATAAGTAACAACATTCACAAATCATGAACCATGCAACTTCTGACAATTACCTTTCACTTAAACCCAACAATCCTCAAATCAAGATTAGTTTGTAATACCCAACACTAAATAGTTGTAACAAAAAAAAAGAATATGGTTGATGACTTGATGCTTGTTTAAAATTTTTAAGCACCTAAAAATATGTTAACAATATTAATAACAAAAGTTAAGTATAAAATAAATAATACATGTAAAAATACACTTGGTCTGATTTCATTGGAATAAAATATGCTAAAATTTTCCCTTTTAAAAATGATATATGGAAACATTTAAAATAAATGTTATGTATGCTACATATTTGTCGGATTTTCTTTATCGAAATCCAGCTAACCCATTGGCTATTGGTTGGTAATTCTATCAATTTTATTTCCCTTAATTTCACTCTTATCTTAAATATAGGAGACAATTTTAATATTGTTTTGTTTTAAAATTTAAGAGACAAATGGCTTTTACCTTATCAACTAATATGTTTTTCCAATTTTATCCTTAATTAAAGTATAATTATTATCATAAGATATGAGTTAAAATAGAGTTAGATGAAAAATTTAATTAGAGGTATTTGTGGAAAAAAAAATTCCCCAATGACATATTCAAAATGGCTAACTATTTTAATTTATTAATTATGATGATTTACCTATTTCTCTCTTACATTTTGAAATAGAAGGAGTATATACCATTACATCTTGTTCATATAAGCAATATTTAAGTTATTCTTGCAAGCTGTGAACAACGACGAAGGGATTAATCTATACCTGCTTCTGCATTCATAAATGCTACAATTTCATCAAGGAACAAAAAAGTTACCCCTCTCTAAATTGCTCAATTAGACTGAAAATGATAAGCAATGACTGCTGTGAGTTGCTGTGTTCATTAGTTTTCTTTTTTTCTTTTTCATTAATGAATAAGACTTCGTCTAAGTTGAATTAAATGCCTCATCCGGCCGTCATCGAAGAACAGTACCCCTCACTCAATTAATGTTCACTTGAGAAGTTTGAGCAGCCATAAAGAAGTGTTCAAAGTCAGACAGCTTCACCTGCCCATGCACACGTTTTGGTTCTCCTCCTTCTCAATTGCTAACCTATTATAAATCCTTTTCCCCTTCATCACTTCTCTTCATCTTCAAATCCCACACCTCCACAACTCTACCTCTAAGCTTTTCATATATCCATTTCTTACCACTTTCACCACCCAAAGACCCATAAATATTATTTACCACTGTTGCCATCTACAATACACAATAATGGCTAGTTTACATATGCGTGAAAGACTCTCTATCTTGGTTTTACTTCTCTCATTTTCTTCACTGGCCTTCTCGGCGTCTCTCAAGGTGGGCTTCTACAAATCAACATGTCCATCTGCTGAAGCAATAGTCAGAAGAGCCGTCAACAAAGCCGTTTCTCGCAACCCAGGCATCGCTGCTGGTTTGATCCGAATGCATTTTCATGATTGCTTTGTGAGGGTCAGTACAAGCTCATTTGCTCATAACAATTTAGTTTAATCTAACCCAATCATTATATGCATATCTCTGACGTTGCCATGTTCAATATTGTGTATATACAGGGCTGTGATAGTTCGGTGTTATTGAAATCAACACCTGGTAATCCAGCTGAGAGAGACCACCCAGCCAACAGACCTAGCTTACGTGGCTTCGAGGTCATTGACGAAGCTAAGGCTCAGATCGAAGCCGTGTGTCCTCAAAGTGTTTCCTGTGCAGACATTCTCGCTTTTGCTGCTCGAGACAGTGCTTACAAAGTTGGACGAATAAACTATGCAGTACAGGCAGGACGCAGAGACGGTCGTGTCTCTATTCATGACGATGCTGGACAGAACTTGCCTCGATTTTCCTCAGATGCCAATCAGCTTGCTAATGATTTTGCTCGAAAAGGATTGTCAGTGGAGGAAATGGTGACACTTTCAGGAGCTCATTCCATTGGTGTATCCCACTGTTCTTCCTTCTCCAATCGTCTTTACTCTTTTAATGCCACTCATCCTCAAGATCCCACCTTGGATCCTAGATTCGCTGAATTGTTGAAAACCAAGTGTCCACCACGAAGCAACAATGGTGGTAGAGAACCAACGATGGTTCTGGATGCTGCAACGCCAAATCGTTTGGACAACAAATACTACGTGGAATTGAAGAACCAACGTGGACTCTTGACCTCTGATCAGACATTGTTCCAAAGTGATTCCACAAGACAAATGGTTATGAACAATGCTAAAGATGGTTCAAGGTGGGCTCAAAAGTTTGCCATGGCCATGGTGCGTATGGGTTCAATAGAAGTGCTCACTGGCTCGCAAGGCGAGATCAGGAAGCGATGCACCGTGGTTAACTAACAAGTTCTTTCTTCTGTGCAGTTTAAAATTCTTGCTCTTTATTTATTCTTTCCTAATCTGTGATTCGTTTAAATTGTTGTAATTCATTGGTTGATTCAATTGTAAATGTGATAAAGGGACGCCATGTCCTGCAAATGTAATGAACAATAAAAGCAATTTCCGTTGTTTATTGTTTCATTCCGTTGAAATTCCAATACAATTCAACATGTCAAGAATTGTCTTCCAAACTTGTTTTACTTTTCTTTGTTGTTTTCGTCTTTGGAGATAATCAATTTGTCTGGTTTCAGATACCTTGTTTGTATTAAAAATAAAGTAGAATTTTCAATTTTAGCAAAATACTCGAATACAATCGGATCCTAACTGCAAAAATTATTGTTCTCTGGTTCTCCCTTAAACTATCTAATCCAGACATATATAGGTCTGAGAGTCTTGTTTTTTTTTTTTAAGAGGTCTAAGGGTGTCTGAAATCATATTTTCAATGATCTGCGCTGTATGGTTATTTTTAGGGGCATGCACAAGCTCAGACCTAACCCGATGTCTGACCCTTTGAGCACCAAGGCCGGGTTGGACTGCTCGAGGATCAAGTCGGGTTATTGATCAAGTTATAAGGAAATTAATAAAAGCATTAAAAAGTTAAAAAAGCTCATCTATTAATAAAAATATGATAACCTTCAGTCAACATATATTTCATTAGAAAATAATGTTATGATTGAATGGCAACATTTTCTAAAATTATAAATATTTTACAATTATATATTTTTATATAATATTAAATGAAAAAATCAATTTAAAATTTCAAATAGCATTAAAAGATTAAAAATATTTAAAATAATCATATAAACAATTTATTATATAATATATATTAAAGAAAAAGAATTATATAAAATAAAAACAATATTCACAAGCAATTATAAAAAAAATAAAATAATATATGGACCAGCCCCGCCCAAATCGCTCGGGCAAGACTGAGTCACCGGGCCGCCTGCAAAGCCCTAGTACTTCTTGTTGTATGTATAGTTTTAACTTTGTTTGGTCTAAAATCCCAACAGGCCAAGCCCAAAAGTCTGACAACGAAATTGGGCTAAGTCCAGAAGAGCCTAGCAAATCTAGAAGGCCCATAAAGGCCGCTCCTCCTGGGACCTGGTTCCATCGGCGGAGAGAATCTTCCCACCAGCTGGCAACTGCTTGCTCTGTGGATGCTGATGTGGCATTAGAGGGGTGATGATGTGGCATCCCATAATATATATATATATATACATGCTGATTTGTCCTCCATGCATGTTAGCCTTTTACTTGATATCAGTTGTTAGCTAGCTATGACATCCTAATGCCATGTCATCAATTTAGTGACTAATTTACTAATATATTAAATTATAGGGATGAGTGATAATTTGTAAACTAAAGAATCGATTTGAAATATTGATGTATACAAACAATAGAACCATTTGATTAATTTTCCCAAATCTAGAGCATCAAACTACTCATTTTAAGACAAAAGTATATTCATACTTAAACTTGTCAGTTATCATTAATTGCAAACAATACGATTAATAAAATTGTAATTTGACAATATTTTATTAATATTAGTGATCCTTATATCTTAAAATAATTAGTTGTCAACTATCAATTTAGAAATTTGGTGCGCACAAAATAAAATTACTATTTTTTTATTTCATTAAGAGGATTTGGACTACCAAGCACTATTCATATCTTACTCCATCTTTGCCAAGATAGCCCAAGCAGCAGTATTTCAACAAAAACGCTTCTCAAATAATGTCGTCAAACAAATTTGTTTTTTCATTCTCAAAATGTCTTTTATCAAAATCTATTCAAAAAAGATCCTTTAAAATAAAATCGACAATTGTCCTAAAGAGGCACTTGAAGTTCCTCTCTTGTTACATATATTGGTGACTGTGCAAGTGTTTTAAAATATATATAGTCACTAGCTCCTTCCATTAATTAACGTGTCAAGTAAAATAATAATAATAATAATAATTAATTAACGTGAGAAATGAGGTGTGAATCTCAAAGTCTTCTCACAGTGCATGTGACTTTAATTTAATCATTTTGACTTTAATTTAATTTAAGAACTTGTATTTTATTTATAGGCATCGCTTATATATATTAACTCACGTCCATAAAGGTTTGTCTTTGATATTCTTTTGTTTGTTTGCTTTGCTTACCCAAAAAAAAAAAAATAATATGTCAATCCTGTGAAAAGTAAGATGCACGTGTGTGGTAAGCAAAGGAGTGAAAATTGAGAAGTGAATAAGATGTTTGAATCTGTCTACCATTTTTTAATTTAGTAATGGAATTAAAGAACCGTCCTTTCTTTTTTCACTGGCCGGAAAAAAAAAAAAAGAACCGTCCTTTCTTCTTATGAAAAAGATGGCTCAACAAGTTGAAAGATTAAGAGCATAATTATTAATTAATGTGATGAAAAGTTCAGAAAAAGAGAAGAGGACCCAACGATCTGATCAAGTCCACATGCTCATGGGAACTGGGAATTCATAAAGTGTAAGTAGTAATATATTGTAGCATTATGAAGAATAATTTGAACACTAGAAAAAATAACATATATGGAAAAATTTTAATTAAATATTAATTTCTCACTATCATATATACCACGTCATTATCATAAAATGTGTGTGCGTGTTGTTTTAGATCTCTTATGTTGGTCACATGACACATCGTAACTGTCCCTACAAGTCTAAGAAGAAACTTCTCAAAATCTCAATCTGTTTCGCAATATGATAGTCTTAGCTGTTCCCTAAACTACAGATCGATCAATTATTCAAATTGTTCATAAATAGTGTTACTTTTTTCTTCCCAATTTTTATCCTTTCGCATTTAAGAATGTCAGAATTTAGTATTAATTAAAGCCAATTAAGTTTATATGTACTCCCAAAAGCCAAATATATTGATTTTCCCATACCAAGAGCCAATTCTCCCAAATAAAAATGCAATTAGAATATTCTCGAGAATGATATTGATGTTTAAAAACACAACTTTTTCAAATATATATATATATTAACATTTTTTTTATTTCATGAGAGAAGAATGTATAATTCTGAAGTAAAAAAAAATGATCACGTAATTTAAGCAACTTAAACATATATTTACTGGACAAAATTTATTCCTTGCGGAATATATATATATATTTATTATGCTATAAACATTCTTATTTATATTCAGAACATTAGAGACCCACCATGTGGTAGAAAAAGTTTCTATATTTACATAAAATAATAATAATAATAATAATAATAATAATAATAATATTATTATTATTATTATTATTATTATTATTATTATTATTGTAACAACTTTTTAAAGCTGAATCGCAAATCACAACACAGAATATATCAGAACGAAACTGAAACTCATACATAATCGAATTAGTCAGACTTCACATCATTATTTTCAGCACCATCATCAACTTCTTCAACAAGTCTAATAATTTTAACGCAAAATGATCAATAAATAAGAACTAACAAAATGATTCAATGTCCAAAAAAGGACCTTAATTAATTTTTAAAACAACCCAAAAATATTCATGGAACAAAAATCAATAATGAAAAGACAAACTTGTCCCCCAAATAATATGTCCTATGATTTTGTAATCAAGCAACTCTTATTTTTTTTTCGGTTACATCAAATTTTATAATGCAATGGAAGTGACATTAATTGAGCTTTAATTTTTTAAACTGTAAATCTTATGAAATGATTTTAAAGTTCAAAAGGAAATAATATATATGTTTAAATATCATTTTAAGATGACAAGAACAGAGAATTGATCTTAAGGCTTTCTGAAAATATCTAGATACTTATGAATTGAAGCCGAAGATGATGTTAGGGCAATTACGTTTTGAATTAATTAATGAAGAAGATAAGAAATTAATGGCAAGAGCACAGGAATTCAGACTAATATTCAACCCATTAACCCCCTCTTCCATAACTGAATCCGAATGTCATTGACAAAATTAAAAGAGACAAAATTTAAAGCCATGATTTGTGAGCCCATGAAGTTGTGTCCCCTTGCCCCTTGGATCCTAATTAGCATCTCATAGTTTTTCTTTTTAAACAAATCAACAAAACTTGATGTTATCAACTACTCCCTCCAGTCATATATATATATATATATATACTTCCTCCGGTCCCTATTATAGGGTGTTATTTAGAAAATTTGTTTGGTCCAAAATATAAGATGTTAAGTAATAAATTTAATTTTAATCTCAATTTTATCCTTATTAAATGCTTTCATTACAAGTCTTAATTAACTTCTCTCTCCTCCTATTTAATGTATTTTTATTCTCTCCTTAAGGACAAAATGGGAATGTTAGAAATTTGTTTCATTAATTTTAGTCTGCAACCAATTTTTCTTAATCCACGTGCGGTAGTTAAAAACATCTTATAATAGGGACCGGAGGGAGTATATATATATATATAATCTTTTATTTTGATTTTAAATATAAAACCCTTTCCAATATACGAGGTAATATTTATTATACATTTTTAAAAAATGTTCACATTTAATCCAAAGAGAAAGAAAAAGAAATTAAATAAGTGTAGTTTTGAAAAAATATTGAGATTTTAGGAGAAATCGAGATAGTTAATTAGTTTTAATTTTAATTCTTAATCCGCGTGATTTGGTTAAATGTGTCTTATATTAAGGACAAGAGGGAGTAATTCAAATCTGAGTCAATTTACGTTCTAATTGGAAAATAGTTCTCCTAATGGGAAGCATGCCCTAGATGATGAAAAGAAAGCTCTAATTTGGATTTCAATGTTCGAATTATTCGATTCAATAGTATAAAAAAAATTATGTGAAAAAAATGCAATTACAAAAAAATCTCTATAACACTGCCAGAAATGGGGCCTCCAACTCGATCGGCTCAATTTGATTTGTCGACATTTAATAAGGTAGCTCCAGTGGTGAATTGCTAAATAAAATAAAATAGGGGCTCCATTGGCGCTTAATAGTTGATACTTAATAAAACAAAACAGCAATAAAAATGAGACGGAGAAAAGGTATAGAACTTTGTTGACAGTTTTTCTTTAATATGCATTTTATGAATTTCCCTTTTACTTTTTGGAAAGAGGAAATTATATTTTTATTATTTTGAAATTTAATTTCAAATATTTTCCATTTACAAACTCTTTAGCATCTTTAATTCCGCACCTCAAAACTTTAATTTGTCTTAGACTAAGTTTTGTTTAGTACTATAGGATCCTTAGATGTCTTGTATCTTTGTCAAACATTAATTAATAATAGCTAGACATATATTCAATTGTATTGTTATTAATGATTTGTTGTTGTATTGTTGATGTTTATACAATCATTGAATTGCTTTTTATTAATGTTTAGATGTATACACAGGGGAAATTTATAGAAAGGGGATTTAGAGTTAATATTCATCACAATAAAATCACTAAAAAATTATTCATCAAGACTTATAGACTAAATATTTTACACCAAAATATCAAAATATCCTTATGTCCTCTAAAACTCCTAATAATATTCTTAAAAATACTTGGCATTAGTGTAATCATAGAAAAGTTACTATAGACCAAAAATTATACTCCATCTGGTCTATATTATAAAGATTTTTCTAGAACCTTTATTTGATCCAAAATATAAGGGGTTATATAATTTTTAGAAGAAATTTATCTTTTTTACTTTTATTGATCATTGTCTTGTAAGTTGGAAAAAAAGAGAGAGAGAATGAATTTTCAAAATAACTTTTTTTGATAATTAGTAAAGGTAAAATTGGAATGTTAGACTTTTTTTTTTTAAGAATTTTAATATTTGTAACCAAATTTTCTTAATAAACATGAAATAATTAAAAACCTTTTATAATATAGACCAAAGGCTTTAAATGAAAATATCAAAATATCCTTATCACTCCATTCCAGATCCCAACCCAATAATAGACCTAATTGACCTGAATGGACTACACAAGACCAAGTTCATGGGGCCCAGCCATGCATGCTCACACTAACACAAATATATATATATATATCAAGGAATAAAAAAAATCGGATCGGATCTGTTGATTCGACTGAGAATCTATGTTATGTTTGATCTGACAATAAATGAGGATCGGGCAAACTCAGAACCAATAGAAAACCAGTCGACCCTGTCATGAAGCGATCAAGAACCGATACAAAAACCGATACAAAACCAATTTAAATTGTTCTGTTTTTTATTTAAAATTTTAAATAATTTTTTTATTTTTAAGATAAAATAACATTTTTTTAGTATTAAGTGGTATTATTTTTTTATAAAATTTTTTTTTCTATATTATAATATTGTATAAATATTATTATGATACATAATTATTAATAATAATAAATTTACTTATTGACTATTTTGAATTCAAAATATAATTATAGATAAATATTAACTTATTTATATTTTGATATTACGTTATAAAATTTATTAATAATATTTTTAATTTTCTATATAATATATAAAATTTAAAAAATTATTAAATTTATTTTTCATTCAAGATTGAATATTAATTTTAGATTATGAATAAATATCTTTTATATTTTTCATTTACATTATTTAGAATATATCAATTTATTCACAATCAATTCAATTATTAAACCTTAAATTAGTGTCTCAACCAATTCAATAGTTGATCCGGCTTTTAATATCTTGCAGTCTTGATATACTGTGTGTGTGCTGCTAAAAGCTATACTGTTGCACGGAGCTATGAGTAGTCTAGCTTTGGCAAGCGCAAAAGGCCTACTTATGTATTTAAACATTACTCTATTTTATTTTAATATAAGATCATTTTAAACATATTATGTAGGCTAAGAATAAGAGTTAAAGTTAATTAACTATTTCAATTTCTCCAAAAATCATAGTATTTTCCAAAACTACCCATATTTAATCTCTTTCTTTCTCTGATTTAGATAGATTAAATAAGGGTATTTTTTAGAAATGTATAATAAATACTACCTTGTATACTGTAAAATGTTATATATTTAAGATTAAGGTAAAATATTTTATATTTAAGATAGAAGGGAGTATTATGTTAAAATTAATTATCAATACATTAGCAATCGTTATCGAATCATACTCATCATTATTAATATGTAATGTCAATCATGTTATACATTAACTTAAGGTAAAAGATAAGAACAAAATGTTAGATTAGTTGGCTTTCTAAGAGGAGGGTGAATTGGGAAGATTAAAACTTTTCTGCAAAATATCAAGAAGGTGAAGAAAGCAATATATGATAGTAAAACATAGTATAAACAAATAACTGTAAAGGTGGCAGTAAAGAGAAAAAGACTCAGTAATTTATCCTGGTTCGGTCTCTCCACTTGACCTACATCCAGTCCCCAAGTCACCACTTGAGATTTTCAACTATTCTGTAAGAATTTCATGGGCTTCTTGCAAATGCCTCAGTATAAAGATGTTGCTCTGTTTCTAGAGCTCACTCTCTCTCTGTGCACTCTTACAAAGTGCTCCCCAATCCCTTGTGATGTCCCCTCATAAGAAAATCTATCTTCCAAATGAAGATAAGATTGATTACAAAGATTAAACTCTCTTAAATAGAGTGAATATGAAAGTTGAAGTACAGAATATTGAAGTGAGAGAGTAAGAAACTTTGAGTAGATGATTTGGAAGAGTTTCAGTATATGCAAAGTTAAAATCGTTACCCACAACTTCAAATGATGTTATATTTATAGATTCAGGTCTCAAATATCCGTTAGAGACAAAATCTATCCGTTGGAGAAGTTATCCAACAGTTACTCTGAAAAACTATCCGTTAACCAACCGCATTTAATGCTTCTGACATACTGAAATTTGAATTTTGGTTGGTCAACAGACGAATTTCGCAGAAACCGAAGGTTAACAGCTTCAACGTTAAAAGCTCGAAGTTCGTCTGTCATGAAGTGAAATTCGAATTTTGATATTTGGAAAATGTTTTTGTGTTGTGATATACGAATTTTCAAGTGGAAAGTTTTTCTCTTAAGTGTGAACAGTATTTTCAATTTGCTACAGTGCCTTCGAAATTCGAATTTTGGAACCTTTAAATTCGTCTGTCCGTAGCTGGTCTGTAAGGCATTGTAGTTCATGTGATTCAAAGTTCGAATTTTCAAATGTCAAAGTTCATCTGTCAGAGAGACCTCTTTTCAGACTAACTTCAAAATTCGAATTTATAAATACTGTCATTTGTATGTCAACATATCACTTTAACATACTCACAAGTTTAGTTTCTAAAATTTGAATTTTCATGTTCAAAATTCGTCTGACAGTGAGTAATTTTGAAATCCAATCTAAACTTAGTTTCAGATGAATTTTGACATAATTTCAGACGAATTTCTTTAGTTTTCATAAGTTTCATTTTGTCTGAAATTCGAATTTTCAAAACCCAAAGTTCGTTTGTTGCTTAAAGCTCCTTTCAGACACTTATCAAAATTCGAATTTTCCCAAGTCAAAATTTGTCTATCAGAGAGGCATCTCTTCAGACTTGTTCAGTTTCAGTATGAAATTCGAATTTCCAAGGTCAAAGTTCAAACTTTCACTATGACAGATTGGTATTAACCTTTCAAACTTCGTATGTTGGTGGGTGTTTTTCAAACATTCCATGATTTAACATAGAATCAAGGTTTTAAAACATCTTTTTATCAAATCAAAGTCTTTTACTCAAATGAAACACTATTAAACATTCTACATTAAACTTTGCACAGATTTATCCAGAATTTCTTCATTTGAAACCTTTTGGGCACCTTTGATATCTTTATTTCAAGCTCTTGAAAGTTGATTTGGAATCATCAAAACTTCCTGATTCAACACAAAAAACATACATGAATCTCTTGTGATTTTGGATCTGCTCACACCAATTGCCCATCTGTATTCTTCCTTGTATGTTGTAGCTCCCACAATTGATCAAGCGGTGGAAGTTGTCCTGTGGTAGGGTCTCTCTTCAAAGCATAATGTACAAGAATAATTCATGTGTCTTAGCACACCATCAACTATGCGTTTCTCCTTGTGCCATCTCATTTCTGAAGCTATGTCTCTTTCCATATAAAGTCTTTGCAACCTAGGTGTTATTGGAAAATGCCGCAAGACTTTTTGTGGAACTTTCTTTCCCTTTTTCTCTATCAAACTTCCATCTAGATATCTTGCACTTAGGGCATGATTGTGTATCTGCATGTTCTTGCCAATACAATATGCAATCGTTGCCACAAGCATCAATTTTTTTGTAATCCAAACCCAAATCACGAATTGCCTTCTTAGCTTCATAGAAAGAGTTAGGTACTAAAGCGCCTTCCAGAAGAACTTCTCTAAATAGGGACAACAATGCATCCATAGAAGCGTTACTCTAATGGTTAAGGCACTTCAATTGAAGCAACTTCACAATGAAAGACAATTTTGACATCTTGCCACAACCTGGATAAAGTTCAGTATCTGCATCTTTCAACAAGTTATAGAATTTTCTTGCATGGACATTATGATCTTCACTCTCTTCTAATCTACTGTCCATATCACATACTCTGGGAACTCCATATGCATCATATATCATCCTTACAAGGTTATCCTCCTCAATAGTGTCTTCTTGTACCACAACATTAGAAGGCCTAGAATCTCTATCAAAACTTCTGATAACTTCTTCATGCAAGTGCCACACCTTGTAACTATCCCAAAAACTGTTCTTCAACAAGTCAAATCTTATCATATTTCACTTTTTGAATATAGACAACGTATTACATCCCTCACCCCATGTTGACTATATGCCCATTCTAGAAAACTATCTATTCCTTTAATGTACATTGGATTGGTTCTATCCTTAATATCTAACCAACTTTTATCAATTTATATTCCCTACACATAATGTTAGGATCAACGTTTAGAGATATAATCTAGACTTTTAAACACGTGAGATAGAAAAATAGGAATCCAAATTTGAAAGTAATTTATTTCCTAAAAAAATTATTCAATTCTACAACAGTTATGGAACTTTAGAAATACATTATTTAAACTTAGTGCTATTTCATATCAATGGATCTTATAATACGGTGATGAATAACTATCATGAACATTACTCACTTGACTTTCTCTTTTCTAAAATAAGAACTGATAAAAAAAAATAAAAGACACAGAGATCTTCATAAAGGGATTGAATAGTATCATTTTGAGGTCATCTCTATTCTCAAATATTACTTATATTAAACAAGAAACAGATCAAAATTGTAGCATATATCAATCCACATTTTTTTATGTGATTCAAAAAAATATGGTTATTCTCTAACAATGCAAAAAGAAATAGGATTACCAAGAAACATATAGTAGAATTTAGAGAAAAGTGTTTGGCTGCCAAACTTAGCCCCAACCTTGTCACCTACTCCTGTAAAAATAAGCCAACAAAGTTGTAGTGAAAGAAAAGAAATTATTATGTTTTCTAAATTAACTCATATGAATTTCTTGAAGCAACTAGAAGTTAGTTTTTACTTTTTCTTACTCTTTTCTTTTCTTTTTTTTTTTTTAAAAAAAAGCTTTGTCCGTGAAGTCAACTGCCACAAATTTTTTTCTTTTAACTTTACCTTAATTCAAGTGTAAGAGTTTCTTATTTCTTGTTCAGGATAACTTAGCCTTGCTTTGAAAGGATTAATCCAACAAACACCAGATTTGCATGTTTGGTGCATGAATCATTCACATGGTGGAAGACAGAGACACCTTATTTGAAGTTGGAGTATGCATCATTTCAACTCTGAAATAGCTACATTTTCTTACATAAGAAGAAATTTTATTTCTGTTATTTACTTTTTACTAATTTTAATATTGTATTAATATTTATAACTTCGTCAGTATTTTCTCGTCAACTACTTTTATGAGAATCTTCACTGAATTTAGATGGTGAGGTGATATGAATTGAAACATTATTACAACCAGTTCATAGATTGATGAACAAAAAATAAAATAAAATAAATCATTATTGTTAATATTACCTTTCTTTTAGCTAGCTCTTATCATGTTTAGATTCAGGAATGAAATGATTCTCTTTCTGTTTTTTTCCCCTATCTAATATTCACTATGAGATGGTAATAATTATTCCGTTGTTTTTGTTTTTAAATATCTTTTTAAAATATAAATGAAGGGCTATTGATTATTATTATTATTAATGATTTTTATTTAATTTAATTTTTATTTTGTATCGCAAATAAGTCTTATTCGATTTTATATATAATAAACTATAAACAATCACATAACTTACAAATCTTGAATAGTACAACTTGTTATAACTTACAAAAAAATTCCTTCATGTTAAAATGTCAACAAAACCACCAATCATCAAGCTAAGCTTATAAAAAAAAAATTAGAAAGCTCATTTCAAATATTGGTAGATCCAATCTATAAACAATTACACATATGCAAGAGCAACAACATCAACCTTAATGATTCAAACATAGATTACAAAAGAAAACAAATACATTAATAGAGATTTTCCCATCACTTTGAGAGTAAAGAGATCTTAATGAGGTGGACAAATAAAAAAAGAAAAACAAAGAGCATGTAATTTTTATGGCTAATAATATATTTATGCAAAGTATAGCCTAAAATCTGTCCCCAAAAAAAGCATAGTCCAAATGTATGCTGAAACTATAACATAGCAATCCTTTGCAGCCTTCATTTCACCCACATAGCAATAATCTCACACTAACTAGTAAAGCCCATTATAGATTCAACAAACAAACAGAGCTACTTGGTAGGAAAATCATGTTCGTACCTTCGAGAACCTCAGATCAGAGGATGGTGTTTGAAATCCAACTAGTAGCTCACCCTCAATCTTTCAGTTCCTCTCATCCGCGGTGGTTCGTATGTTCACGAACTTCATATCAGAGATGAAGCATTGAAATGAAAAAAAAAAAAAACCCCCAACCCCCAACCAAGGACCCAAGATCGAAGGCAGAGGAATCTAAATGAGTGATGGGTTATGGCCACAGTGCAAGGTAACAATGAGGAAGATGAGCCATGAAGAGGAGAGAGTGCCGTGCAGAGAGAAGATGAGCTACGAAGAGGAGAGAGTGACTGGTTGCCACAGTGAAGAAATGATCGGTGACTGATATTAATTTGGGGATTAGGGGTTTGGAGGCAAGAGACAGTAAAATAGTCCGCCAAAATATTTAACAGCAAGCCAAAGATATCCTTATATAAATTATTGTTTCAAACCTCGTATCAAAATGCAATTGGCTCGCTAGTTTGTGGCACCTATGAAGAGCCCAGTTCCCGAGTTCAAATCCTACTCAACCCTCATTTTTATACTCTTTCATGAGGATTGCCCACGTGTCCTCCCTATATATGTAAAGAAAAGCAAGGTTAATGCAGGATTTAAGAATTAAACTCGCAACCTATAAGATGAAAGAGTGCTCAATGAGCAACAAAACCAATGTCACAACCAAGGTGTAAAACTATTTTATTTATTAAATAATTTAATGTAATACTTGTTTAACAAATAAATATTATTTATTAATTAAAAATCATACTAACATAAATCATATCCAAATAATTGAAAATTAATAAATTTTATGATATGATCAAAATTATATTCTCTACATGTATTTTAATTAATCGCATTCAATTAATAAATTATCACATCAATCAAATAATTTTTAAATTTCCTTAACCGTTTCATTTCATCCTATTTCATCAGATTTTCAATATGATATGGTTCCGAAGGATGAACTGGAGAGCTTCAATAAGATTTCATTCTTGAACAAAAATCCATTTTTTTGATTTATTTCATCTATTCCATCATCGGAACAGGGGAGGATACACATTACACCACGATATTGAATCAGAAGAGAGATTTTAAGAAATGTTTTACTTTGAATTTAATCACATGTGTTAATGATTTTTAATTCAACTAAATAAATAATTTTGAAGTCATTGAATATTATATATATATATATATGATTTTAGATTCAAAGAGGTATATTAGAATTCGGATTTGAAAGTTGAAATATTATCCTAAAAGAGAATGACATTAAAGATAATATACATTCCAATATTTTATCTAAACAGTAGAATCAACAAAGATCAGATAGAATTAGGTTGATAATCAACTCGATACCCAACCTTTGTAAGGTCAGGTTGAACCAAGCTAACATGATATATGAGATCGGGTTGGCTCATGTCCTTAAGAAATATTTAAAAATAAAATAATTTATTTATTTGTTTATTAAAAAATTATCAGTACATTTATCCAAACATATTTTCATGAAAACTAATATTAGGATAAAAAACAACATTTTCTAAAATCATAAGCACTCAACAATCATAAATTATTTTTACATACTATCAAGAAATCAATTTTAAATTTTAAATTAATTAAAAAGATTAAAATCTTAAAAATGCCTATGATAATGAAAAATTTAATTTATTATATATAATGTATTAAGGAAAAATCATATAAAATTATTTAACATTTATAACAAAAAGTCTTAAAAAAATAAAATAATATATACCGAGACCATATAGGACCGACTTTGGCTTCAATATAGTATCCAACTTATGCCAGATAGGACCAGAGCTACTAGGCTGGTTGAACACCATTCAGAATAAAAGAAAATTTTAAATTGAAAAATATTTGTATATACAAAATAAAAGAAATTAGAATAATTTTAATTTCAATAATATCTTTTATAATAATATTCATGACATTAAATTGAAAAATAGCATTAAGAAAATTCTAAATCCATTATAAATGATATTAAAAAATCTAAATTCAAAACCATTCAAAAGAACGTTAAGAAAATTAGAAAAAATAGTTAAAAATACTACAATAAAAAATTTCAAAAGCATATCATTATAATAAATTAAACATATAACACACTCAAAGAACCTTGCAACCTACACTAATTATCTATTAGATTATGTGATAATGGGTTATTTGATATTATCTCTTAGATTCAATTATCTCTCAAATTTAAATATCTCAACAAAAAAAATGTTATTATCTAATTTAATTTATGCTTATTCTTTATTTCACAAATAATTATGATTATTAACAAAAATATATACAATACTCTATGATGATCGCTAAATTTAGACTAGGAAGGTAAAGAATAAAGGTTAAGGTGAACATAAATTTAGAAGGGTGAAGATGGTGTGGTATGAATTAATGAAGCATATAAACAAAATATTTAACTTTGGAATTAGGGATTCATAATCAAAAGAAGGCATAAATTACTAAGATGAAAAATCCTAAAATCAAATTATCACACATGTTCAATACAAAACTATAAAATATTAACATTACAACCATGCATTAGTAAAACAAAATAAAAAGAGAGAAGGAAGGAGGAAGGAAAACTTAGTAAATGAGGTTTCAATTATATTTTCATGCTTCAAATCTTGCTTAAACCTTTCAAATCTTAAATTCATAACAAAGCCTAACCCTCAAAAGCATTTCAAAAATGTTATGCAATGAAATAATAAAAAAATACTTTAATTTGCAATAAGAGATGATAGATGATTTTAATAATTCAAATTGGATGGTGACTTATTTTTTTATTTATAAAAAAATTACATTAATATAAATCATTTATTGTTTAAACTTGTTAAAAATTTGGGCAAACAAAATTTCTTAAATATTAGTTTTCATGATAGAAATAAAAAAATAAAAAAAAAATTACTTTCGGCGACGACATAATAGTCGCCGCTGAAAGATACTTTCAGCGACGGGATTAACTAAAGGCGCCACCGAAAGTTCAATTTTTTGGTGGCAATCCATTTGTCGCCGCTGAAAGTATAGTCTTTAGTAGCAACAAAAGATGGAGCCACCAAATCTCAAACTTTTAGTGGTGACTTTGTTCTTTTGCCGCTGAATGTTTGACTTTTAGCATCAATCTTTTTTTTCGCCACTAAAAGTTTGAGTTTTCAGTAGTGATTTTTTTTTTGCCACTAAAGATGGATATTTAGTGACAACTTATTGCTGTTGCCACTGAAAGTCTGGCTTTTAGCGACAACCTTTTTTAGTCGCCACCGAAAGTTGTCGCTGAAAATCCCTTTTTTTGTAGTGACATTCTCCATTTTAGTACACTGTGCCTGTTTGGTTTCGCGTTTACTCCCTCTAGCTAAAACTCAGTTTTAAGCCCAAAATTTTTGCTTAGCATAATTTCTGGGAAATAGTTTCTCAGGAAGTATATTTGTTGAGAAGTTACATTTTCATATATAACTTCCTTACTTCATTTTCTATTTCCTGGGAAGTTTAAATAATTTTTTAAATAAATATATGATATTTTAATTTTAAAGACTTAAATACCCTTTCAATTTAAAAAATTAATTAAGGAATAAGAGTCTTTTTGAAAAAAAAAATTATAAAATGCTCGGGAAGTAGAACTTCCCTGGGTTTTACTTGGGAAGTTTTACTTCTCGAGTTAAGTTCAACTTCTCGGGAGCTTTTAAATTTTTTTCAAACCAAGCAACATAAATTAGTCCACTTCCCAGAAAATTTTACTTCCCTCTCCCATTTCCCTATACCAAGCAAGCCCTTAGTTTTGCCCATTATCATATGAACAAAAGCCTTAATTATAAACTATTCCCTCTTATTTTATATATGAGGTATAAATAATTAACTCACCAATATTAAGAAAATTGGTTAAAAGTTGTTAGCAGTCTTAAACTTCTCACAAATTGAAATTATTTTCCACAAATGCCTCCAATTTAATCTTTAAACTTTCACCTTTAATTTAATAACACTTAATCACTATTCCTATCCTATCTAATTTCTACTTGTTTATTTTACTTCCTAGTTATAAAAAAAATTAATTTCTACTTGCAAAAGTCAAAGAAATAGGCTATTTAATGAAAGGTATAACTAGAATAAATTATTTAATACACTAGGTATAGACTATTTCTCTCTTATAATTTGGATCAAAATAACTCTTTAAAACCTCTCTTATATTTAAGATTAGAAGGAATATAGATTACATCTTCAAACTCATCATTAATTAACATAAAAGTTACCTACCGCTACTTCTACCCAAATTCCATTTTAACAAATTCATTCTACCCAAAATCTTACAAACTCAAAACTAAACACACCTTAATAAACTATTAATATACATTCGCTTTCATTGCTACAGTGACAAAATTCAAACAGCTTGGGTTTGAGTAGAGCTGCTAAAGCGGGCCAGCTCGCCTTAAATGGGCCAGTCCGCCATTGGCCCATTTTTTGGCGGGCAGGGCGGGCTAAGGGACTCATAAGGGCGGGTCGTGAAATCTCCAGCCCACCCTGCCATACACGGGCTAGAGGGCCAAATGGGCTAGCCCTTTTTTTTTTTTTTTTTTCCCTCCCTGTTTGGTTTTTTACCGTTAAACCATCAACTTTCTATTTACTATCATAAACTAATTGACAACATATATGAAATTTTTTTGCCTGTTGATACTTAAAGTCTTAACCATGATATATTAATACATAATAACTAAGATTATAAGACTAAATGTCCAATTATCCAAATGACCAAATCCAAAGCAACATCAAGTCTTAATACATAATAACACAAATGACCATCCAATTCATTCATTAAAGATCACATTTGAAGCTTCTTGATCTAGATGAATATCAATCTTCAAATCATCATCATTCTCTCTATCGTCATCTGAAGCAAACAAAAAGTAAAGATACATATTAAATATTATTTGGTATTCTTGAATCTTGAATGGTTATGCTTTTGATAAATATATATAAATATGTAAGACAAATAAGATGACAATATAAATATATTACCATTAGTTTCAAATCCAAGCAACCAACTACGAGTACAAGTAAGAGCTTGAACATTATCTGGAAGAAGTGAAGATCGATATTTTGTGAGAACACGTGAGCCAATGTTAAAGACTAATTCACTAGCCACAGTGGTGATTGGAATACTAAGAATATCACATGTCATCCTTGAAAAAATAGGAAATCAATGTTTATTAGTCTTCCAAAAATTCAAGACATCTAATTCTGGAAATAATTGAGGCTCAAGTGGTGTTTCTTCCAAATAATAATCCAATTCAGACTTTGCAATGGGAGTACCTCTGCTCCGAAAATTAATATAGCCCAACATCATAAAAAATAATTATAATTATAAATATAAAGTACCAATTAGAAGATAAAAAGAAGATAAATAAAAATGTTAAGTCTTAAATAATTTGAAACTTGCACAAAGAGCTTTAGTGAAAGTTTTGGGGCCATCTTTCTTAACCATAGTATCATTCCTTGCACCATAGGTGGGATGAATTGGTACTTTTGAAAAACTTGAACTTGTTCCTCATCCAACACCAATATCATTAGAGGAAGATGAAGTACTCACATCTCTATATTGACCATAAATATAATATAACTTGCTCTTAATTGCTTCAACTTTATCTTGGCAAGTCTCAGAGTTAGGGTCAAGTAATGAATAAGAATATTCTATCATTGCAAACTTCATTCAAGGATCAAGAACACTTGCAAGTGCAAGTATCATGTTGTAGTCACTCCAATACTTGTCAAATTTTCCTTTCATTCTCTAAGCCATTTTTTGAATATCATCATCATTATCCATGTTTTCTTTCAACAACAACTCAATTTTGGAAATTTGACTGAAATACATATTAGAAGTAGGATAAGATGACCCAGAAATCAAGCTTGTAATAACGTCAAATGGCTCTAAGAAATTGCACATTAGCTCTGCTCTCCTCCACTCTGCATGTGTGGGCAAAACTTGTAATGTCTATTATTTAAAGACAAAGTAGAAAATGCATGACGATATCTAATTCCACTTTCAAGCATTGCATAGGTGGAATTCCATCTAGTTGGTACATCTAACCATAACCCCATTGAGGTATCAATGCCATCCACTTCATCAACACATTCTTTGAAACTAATCATTCTTGCCTCTAATGATTTCACATATTTAATGCTGTCTCGAATTTTCTGCAAAGCATCACTAGTTATCTTCAAACCATCTTGAACTATAAGGTTCAAGATATGAGCACAACACCGAACATGAAAAAATTCCCCATTGCATATTAAGCTATTATGCAAACTCAACTTTTCCTTCAAAATATCTTGCATATTGTCATTGGCCGAGGCATTGTCCAAAGCAATTGAAAGTACTTTTTTCTCAGTCCCCCAATCTATTAAGCAATCATGCACCTTTTTTGATAATTCAATCCTCGAATGTGGAGGCTCCATCTTACAGAAAGTAAGAATTTTACTATTAAGTTTCCAAGTTTCATCAACAAAATGAGCAGTTAGGCAAAAATATCATTTAGAAGTTACCACAGTCTAACAATCAGATGTTATGCATATTCTACCAAGAATCTTTGACAAAATCTATTTCAATTTTTCCTTTTGACTTAAATACAATTTCAACACATTTGCCATAGCGGTTTGCCTACTAATATGCTTAACATCAGGATTCAACAATGCATGGAGTTCTCTAATCCATTTATATTGAACAAAAGAATAAGGAAGATCATGTCCAATTATAGCCTTTGAAATGGCCTCTCGTATACACATTTGATCAATTTTCCTAGAACTCACATTTCCTTCTTGGCCCATTAACAACACACCAACATCATGAAATTTTGCAAGAGCTGGACATACTTTTATATGACGATTGAAATGTGAAGTACCATGTGATTTACCACCTGCTACATATTGTCTTCCACGACCATTACATTTTGCTACTTCTTGTCCCTTAGCATTATGTCTAGCTTTAGTGAAATAATTCCAACAATCAGTTGTGCAAGTTTTACTCCTTTTAGATTCTTGATTATGCACAGAACTACCACCAATTCTTTTAGGTCCAATTTAGGGTTCAATATTACCATGAGCATTCACATTTTCAACCTCCAAATTACTAGTATCACCCACATTAACATTAGATATATTTTAATCTGCAAGTAAGAAAAATAATACACCATTATAACAACATAATATTTGTTTCAGTCCAACCAGCCTAAATAGTAAAACTATAAATGTTAAGTCTAAGGCATCAATCATAGTCCATAGATTTCAGTGACAAAATGGAGAATACCAAAAAGAAACTTATCGTTATAGGTATGGCGCTATTGCTGCAGAGCTAGAGCTAGAACAGAGAGGAGAGATTGAGACTGAAGACGTTGAACAGCAAATCAGTAATCAAGCTCAGTTGGCCGCATGGGAGAGGGATTGAAGATAAGAACACCGAATGAGTGGTGGAAGACAAGAACACTGGACGTGAGTTGTACCTGTATGAGAACTCGAGAAGGGATCTCAATTCTCGGATCTGTGACTGTGAGAGAGAGATTGCGACCCCAGGACTCGGCACTCGTGAATAAAACCGAAGTCGAGTAAGACCCAAGCTGCTGAGTGCTGACGAGTGACGATGAGACCGTCAGACCGAGACCGAGATTGAGCGGAGCTGCAGAGGGAACGAAGTCAGGAGTCAGGACTCACGACTCGACACTCGCGAAAAAAGCCACAGGAGCAGATGGATGGCAAAGTGGCGGACAATGAAGCAAACAGACGGCCGAGTGAGATTTACCATATCAGGAAGAGAAGAGTCAAGGGAGTACGGACAGACGCAGCGCCACGATTTCAGACTTCATTTAGTGGCTCACTTCTTCTTTCATCAGTCTGGGACTCTGGGTTCTTCATGTGACAATTCTGACAAAGGAAAGGTGGAAGGTGGTTAACGCTTAAACAAAAAAAAAATGGGCCAGCCTGCAGACTATGTTGGCTGGCCCGTTTTTTAGCGGGTTGATGGGGTGGGCTCAAATTTTTCCACCCATTATGAAGCCTCTTGATTTTTTCAGCCCGCCCCGCCACTTTTGGTGGGCTAAGCGGGCTAGCCCGCGAGCTGCAACCCATTTTAGCAGCTCTAGATTTGAGGAATTTTCCATTCCTTTAAAGACAACTTTGTGAGCATTGAACTAATTAGCAAGCAACAATCTTATTATGCTCTTCAGTCTTACTCCCTCCAATGTATATTATAGAGTATTTTATATGAGAAGATTCTGGTCCAAAATACAAGATATTGGATATTTTTCTTCCAATTTTACCCCTATATTTAATTTTTCCCTACCCCTCATTTATAACTCTACAATAACAATAGAATGTAGTATTTAATAAAGGTAAAATAGAAAATATTGGTACTTTTTACATTGATTTCAAGTAAAAAAGTATTTCCTTAATATACGTGTAATTGATACAAAATGGCTTATAATATAAATCAGAAAGAGGATAAATTTTTGGGAAATGACATTTAAGAATCCATATAATTTCTTTCAGTTTACATTATAAGATATTTTGTATCAATTATATGTATATTAAGGAAATTATTTTTGCACCTAAAATCAATACAGAAAATACCAATATTTCTCATTTTACCCTTATTAAATATTACATTCTATTATTATTGTAGAGTTATAAATGAGGAGTGAAGAATAATTAAAAATATGGATAAAATGAGAAGAAAAATATCCAATACCCTATATTTTATATTAAGAACTTGTTATACAAAACACCCTATAATATGAATCAGAATGAGTAATTAATACTATTTAATAACTTTAATTTTCAAAATTATTCTTAATTACTCCCTCCATTTCAAAATATATCTATTTACCTCACACCTACCAAGGAAACATTAAGTTTTTAAAAAAAATTTATAACTTTTCAAAATTACCCTTAAATAGGTGTAAAAATGAATTATTTTCTCTGTTCATAACTTTTTTGACTCTTCTCTCTCATGATTGAATACCATCATAAATAGGGATGAAATTTGAAAGAAAGTATTAAATGGTCATTAACTTTCATAAAGTGACTTATATTCTAAAACTTTAATCTCCACTAAATTTGCTCTATATTTTAAAACAAATGGAGTAATTAAGAACCCAGGTGATAGTGTTACCAAAACAAAGCACTCCCTCAAATTCAAAATACAAGTTCTATTTGACTAACTATACATAGATAAAGGAAGGGAATTAAACTAATTAAATTTGTCAAAAACTTTCATTATTTTCCAACATTAATTACCCTTACTAAAGATAATTTCCAAGAAAATTTTATCTATCATAAGTTAATTAAAGACAAGGGAAATTAGGAAAAAACTAATTAATACTTTTAACTTTACCTAAATATAACTAATATTTTGGTCTAAAAAATAACTTATGTTTTGAATCGGAGAGAATAGACTAAACTAAACATTTCAATCGGCAAATCAGTGAATTAGTATCTGAACGAGTATGGAACCTTTATAAAATCGGTCATCTTTTTTTCATAAAATAAAATCAATCATCTTAAGAGCACATTATTGGTACAAAATGCACTAATACAGGAAATATTTTTAAGGACGGTTAAAATGGGCTTTTAAGGACGGTTCTCGTGTAGTGGTGGAAGTAACGGTGGTAGAAAGTATGATTTTCAAGGACGGTTCTATAACCATCCTGGAAAGTGACTTTTAAGCATGGTTATTCTAACAATCGTCCTTGAAAGTCAATTTTTTATTTAAAAAAAACTTTCTAGGATAGTCCTAGAAAGTGAACAACTATCCTTGAAAGCCAATTTTTTATTTAAAAAAAGCCTTTCTAGGATCATCCTAGAAAGTTTGCTTTTTATTAAAAAAAAAAATTGACTTTCTAGGAGAGTTGTTCTCACAACTACCCAAGGAAGTCTTTTCTTAAAAACAATTAACATCTAATGTTTTTAAATAAACATTCAAAATTGAATAACTTAATTTGCATTTCTCACATAAAATAGCAAGACAAGCATTCAAAATTGAATAATTTAATCTGCATATCTCACATGATATAGCAAGATAAATCAATGAACAGCAAACACATCACAATTGAAATTAATCAACAATCCTTTATTTAAGTGTTGTTACTTATCAAAGGAAGCAATTTTTTCACCTAAAATAGAAATGCAATTCACCACCTGAACTATGTTGCCAAACTAACACTAAGAAATCATCTTCCATATTACACTACTATGAACAACCTCTTCCATTGCAACTAATTTTACTTCAAAGAAGCACAAAGATAGGCCTTGCTTAAAGAATGGTTCTTTTAGCAGTAGCCACTATAAATTATTTGTACTAACTAATAAGCAAGAATAGAGAAAACCAAAAATTGACAGTAATAACTATAACATATACTTACTGTTACAAAACTACATTAAGGAACTCCTCATTCCTTTGGCCTTTTGCTTATGCTTTTATGCTTATTATCATCAGGATATTTCTTCCTCAACCTTTTATAGCCTTTGGAGACACCTTCACATGACCTAGAAAATAACAAAATAAATAAACCAGTAAAAGGAAAAGAAAGAAATCACAATTAGGAGCCAAATAAATATTATAAGGCAACCCTCCGTATCTAATATGACATGTCACAATTAAAATGAGAAGACATAATAGACCACAACAAATAAAACAAATTGATAAGCACAACATGTGAAATATCATATACCAACCATGATTATTATAAAAAAACTTATTAAACACGTAGAATCACATCACTTACTGGTAACAAGAAGCAATCTAGAAGCAAGCTTCTTCATAATCACTACCCTCTTTCCCTTGAATCTCCCGCAAGAAACATCAATTTATCCTAGGAGTAATGCTGGCCCTAAAGACAGAAACATAGCAAATATAAAACCATTTCACCAAATATTCAATATTAATTGAGATAAATTAAGATAAATATTACTAAAAAAACACACAATTTACAATCTCAAGAAGGATGCTTGGTATGTTGGGGACCGTGGGGGGTCACTGCATGCTAAACACCAAGGACAAGGATGGTAATAGCATTAATACTATAGAATAACAACCCACAATCCACGGTCATGGTGGATGGACTTGGACTATGAATATGATCCAAATTCCAAACACACAACCAACATAGTGGACAAACACAAATACCTTGTGAGACCATACTACATTCATAAACTAATACTTTAATAATTCATCGCCAAAGCCTAATTAATGTTTCATTCACCTCCAGCAAGTTGAGTTCATAAATTAAGACTTCTATGAAACTTAATTTCCTAAATTAATATGAATGAAACTTAACTTCCTAAGTTAATATTAATATTAATATTTTTATCAAGGTAGAGAAATTACATGCCAAAAGGCAAGTAACCCAATAATTGCCTTGTCTTTTCCATCATCCATTAGAATTGGTACCCACTAAACAGGAGCTATAGTAGATTTATTGGAATGGATAAAAAACATGGCCACACCAATGTCAGCCCTAATAGGTACGCCGTTTTTTGTTGGTAGAGGGTGAGAGAAAGAGAGAGAAATCATACATTGAAAAATGAGTTGAAAACTGATAACTATGCTTTTGTAACAGGGATATAGATGCTTTCATCCATGTTCTCAATCTTGTTTTGAACACCTTCATAAAATGCATTTCAATGGCATTAGAATATAAATGGGTCAAATAAGTTATTCTGACATTGAAAATGTGTTTTGCCCTATCTGATTCTCTATTATATGCATTAAGACCTATTTCAACTCCAAAGCTTAAGCTACTAAATGAAAGCCTATGATTGATTTCACTAATATCTATAACACCAACCCTCCCACAAAAGCCCTTTGAGTTGAAGTATGGACAAAGCATAGACTCATTATCCTATGAGCTGAAAAATTTTAATGAAGGACATAGAGGATGGAATGATCAAAGTCTTGATTACATGGACATAGTAATATCTCTTACAATATACTGTATCAAAAACTAACTCAATTCAAGTTCATAAGTCATATATCTCTTATAATATATCCATTAATTAAAAATTAAAAATTATATCTAAAACTCCATCTTAATCACAATTGAATCCCAAGCTGATCACTTCAGCATCAACCAATCCCCTTCTCAGTTCAATGGTTAGTTTAAATTTTTAAATATTTCCATAATGTAAATGAATAAAAAATATAAAGAAAATATACCCTCAGCTTGTGTAGAAAAAAGGACAAACATTTCTCCCTTAAATCATCAGCATCAATTTTTTAAATACCAGTCCCTGTTATGTTATACAAAGAAATTGTTTGCAAAAAGAGAGGCAAATAAATGCATGCTAACAATTAACCTCTCTCAAACTTCATATATAGCATATTAAAAATAATTAGTGCATGCTCACAACATAGTGGAGTGCATACATTACCCAGTCGTAGGCTAGTGTTTCAGGTATCTACAGGAACAATAATGTGAAATTTTGGGGAATAACACACAAACTATCGAAACATGTCCATGCACTCCGAAGCATTTCCAAATGTTTCATGTAACTCTCAAAAACTAGAAAATAGGAAAGAGAACTAAACTTGTCCCACAATTCGATAAGAAACTAGGAATACCTAGACTTAATCCATCAAGCAACACAAGGAATGGTCTATGAAGAACTGCATATTCAAGTTCTAAACTTCCTTCCATCACATTAAAAAAAGCAATCCAAGAAATGAGATCCCTCACAGTAAGCATTCTCCCCAAATGTAATTGGTTGAACGACTGAAAGCATATGAGTGAAAAAACAAATGAATGATCTAATATAATACATCTGATAAATAGAAATAATCACCGTAGTACCAAAAAGCACTTAACAGTAGTAGCTGGATTTTAATTTACTAATGTTACAACTTATAACATGATCTGTTGTGAGGATCCTATCAGTTTCATTCAATATAGATCATAGATGAGAGGAATTCCAAATTAATTAATTGAACAACATGGAACCACCCATTTTGAGATCAATGGTAGAGATTTTACATATGAAAAAGTAAACTAATGGCTTAAAATTTCATAGTGAATCAGGAGAGAGCATACCTCCCAAAAACATAACATAGCATCAACAATGTCAATGGTTGAGAGTTTAACTCGATCAGAAGGACCTGAGTTGCTTTCAACTTTAAGCTTGGAAATTCCAAAAATAAAACAAATATAACAGGAGTGAATAAAAATTGATATCAATACTCATCCTTTAACTTAGAAACCAACTGATACCTCATCAAAGCAATCTCTCGAAGCTCATCTAAATTACTCATAGGGGAAAATGTATAAAAATTAATATATTGTTGTAACCAAAGTTAACAAATTAGAATGCTAGCACAGAACAACGCAACAGCCAGCGGAAGAAAGGAAGAACTTACTGAAAGAGAGAAACAGCATGAACTAGAGAGCCACGGGGTGAAAAGCAGAGCACGAACTAACAGCAGAACAGAGCACCGTTAGTGGCAAAACTGCTAGAGAGATATGTGGAGAAATATCTGAAGAAAGCTTTAAGTGGGGTTGTGAGGATGAAGCTCGGCGATTTACTGGTGAATGGTGGGCGAGCGACTAAGCATGGTGGAGAATCAGAACAGACTGTGAAGAGGAGGCATGGTGTGGGGAACAGACATACGGGGCGAAGGTCGAAGGTTATAAGGAGAGAATGTCGTGGAGAAGGTCTATGGCGAGGTTAGGGTTCGGTGAAGGCGATGTTGAGGGAGTAGGGAACGACGGAAAGAATGGTAAGGTTGATGACCAAGAACGGTGGTGCTGGCGTAACAGAAGGAGCACAGTCGTCACCGAACAGAGGTAGGAGAATGTGAAGGCGAGAGAAGGGTAATGGAGAAAGGGTTCGATAGGTTGGGGGGACATGAACGCGATGTGAGTGAGATAAGGTTAAGCAATTTATTTATTTTTGCTTGAACTTTCCAGCACGGTTCCTCACACAACCGTGCTGAAAAAATGATTTCAAGGACGGTTTCTGATATAACAGTCCTCTAAAGTTCAAAATAAATAATTTTATTTACAAAAATGCCACCAATCACAATTTTAAGGACGCTTTCTTGTATAACTGTTCTCTAATGCTGTCCTAGAATTACATTTTTGTACCAGTAATGGTATCAATTTTTGGGGTAAACTTTTTTTTTTCTTTCTTCTCTATGATCTCTTGTTATATAGGTATTATTCTTGTATATAATTATTAACAATTATGAAGGGACTTGATGAACACTATAATTATTAATTATTAGTTGCTTGTTTTAAGTTCAATTTGTAATTATAAAATGAATATTAACTTCTTGAGATCAAGTTCTGAATTTTTCGTTAGTATTTTTTAATTCTCATATAACATTTTAAAATATAAAATATATTAATTTAATTATGATCAATTTGATCACAAGCCAATCAATGAACAGAAAACCAAAGCCTTGACAGTTTCAATAATTAGTTTGATTTTTAAAACATTGCTTTTTCGTAATAAAAAAACTTGTGAATGGACAAACCTCTGATTTGTTCTTTTTGTTTCTTTACACAGTATCGGGTAAAGTATTGTGTTTTATTCTTACAAGTAGTCTACTTCAATTCAATGGAATCAGTTGGTAATTCTAATATTCTCCGTTCATCTAATTAAGTTGGCACTTTAATTATTAGTGATGCTTTTCTCTACCCACTTGAGTTGATATTGATTTATCATTTTTATCTTTTATTTATTTAATGACTAATCTTGTAATTTGTGTCGGAGTAATGGAAAGAACTGAAATAAAAAAGGGTAAAAATGATATTTTTGGATTTTTTTTTAAAAAATTAAAAATGTAATAATTTTTTTTAAAAATATATGAAATTGTTAAAAATATCTTATAATATAGATTAAATGGTGTAATTTTTAAGCTTTTAACATTTTTTCTTACAAGCAATACGGTGGCCATAAATGCTACGACTTCATCCATAATCAAATTATAAATAAAACTAGATATTCCTCCCCGTACGATATGCAGGGTGGATAAAACCTTTTTATTTGTTACATATATTGCATTTGAAAAATGAGGAGACATGTGGAGCTAGCTTATTACTTGTGTATAGTGAAGAAAGAAGTATATATAGTTGCATATATATATCGTGCGGAGTGGATAAAACTTTTTTATTTGTTACATATATTGTATTTGTTACATTTAGGGACATGGATGTCATTTTTGAAATTCTTTAGGGGCAAAAATATAATTTCTTATTTTTCCATCTGACTGGAAAAAATGACCTCTTTACCATTTTTTACGTAAAACAATTTCTATCTATTTTCGTGAATTCCTTGTATATTTTATTTTATCATTTATTTCTTCCTCTTTCATTACTTTATATTCAGTAAAATTTTGGAATATTACGACGATAGTTTTATAATATCATCCATCAAGAAGTCTCCAAAAACTTAAGCAAATTTGGGAGGATGTAGATTTTTGCTTAGTTAAAAAGAATCAAGGAGGAAAGGTCTACCTGAATTGAAAAACATAAAAATATTTAAAGGGGAGGAAACAGTTAATTGCTGAAAAGCATATACCTTCTATGATGAAGTTGTGGGAGAAGTCAAGCCTCGATAAACTTTTGGATAGACAACATTGGTTGTAGATATTTTTGGGGTTCCATTGACTTGGACTGGAGATTTAAGATAATTTAATGTCATCAAGATCAAGGGCATTGGGACATTCTAAACTTTTTCCTGATGTAGTTGATGTCATTGGAGTGAGTGAGATGTGTTCTTTCTCTCCTACGACACTATGATTTTCCTACATGATTATATATAAATCAGTGTCCAAAACAGAAGTAATCAAATGTTATATTTGATGACTATAGAAGAAATTGAAAATTCAATGTTAACAATAGCTTACAACATTTCCTTCAACAACAATAGCTTGGTTTTCCTTCAAATAATAAAAAAGAACAAAAAAAAATGATTATGTTAAAAACAGAAACACATTTAAATTTCATAATGTTAGAAAATTTAAAAAAAACATGTTACCACAAAATCATACATCATAATTGGAGTAAGTAAAGCTGTCAATATAGTGTTGATTAGCACACATGTCCATCACAGGGTAGTTAGAAAAGTTTTTGGACTGTTGAGTTGGATCAAACTTAACTTTGATCACTATCTTTGAACCAATCACACTTTCCAAAACATGAGGAAAAGAATAAGAACATCCTTCATAGAGATTTAACAACCAAACATAAACTTTTCAGCTCTATCAGTGTAATATCATAAAATTTTCTGGATATTCAAGACTCAATATTTTAAAATCTATAAAGAATTTGCAAAAATAAGTATATACCGTTTGGTATGAAATAGGACAAAGAGGTCAATTATCTCAGTTGAAAGGAATAAGGAGAAAATGACGATTTTGGCTCTGGAAGAAAAAAAAAAGAAAAAAGGAAAGAAAAGAAAAAATAATAATAAAAGAAAAAAAAAAAGAGGCGGTGGACGGTGGGGTCAAGGAAAGGTTATGAATTTTGGGAAAAATTATTCCTAATGACCTGAAAGTTTTAAAAATTATAAATTAGTCTCGGGTCAAGAGTATTTTTATAAATATAAAAAATTATAATCAAAATGAAGCTCTAAATGAGTTAGACCCAATGAAATATAGAATGGAATTTATTAAGGTCCAAAATCATATTTATTGGGTGATTAGGATTTAATATTAATATTTTACCTGATAAAAATTAGTTTAGACTGCAGGAAAAGATAGTATTGATCCAAAAATAATAATTGGACCTTGCTAAAATATATTTTGGGTCTAGATAATGATTTTGGACCAAAAGTAATTGTTGGATAATCATGTACCAATTTAATGACAAATTTGGCAAAAATACTTAATCAGTACGGGTAAATTTAATCAATAAAGGGTATTTTGGTCCATATAAATTATTGGAGCAATTTTTTGGCCAAAAAACTGGATAAGGGGCGTGAGATTACTAGATTAGGGATAAGGAGGGAATTTATGGAAAAGCTTTTAAAAAAGTAACTCAAAATGGTTAATTAAGCTAACTAAACTATTCACTTATCTCATATCTCTCTTCAAGCACTTGAGTTAGGTATTTGAGCACTTCATTCCCATCATTTCACGTCTGGTCAGCAGCCAAGAGAGTGAGAGAGAGAAAAAATTTTTGTAGAGCAAAGGAAGAGCAAGGAGGAAAAGATTAAAGTCATATACACCAAGGTAAACTTCTATAACCATAAAACTATATTCTCTTGTGGGTTAAGCTAGTTCTATGGAGTATTTTCACTCCTCTCTCTCTAAAAGTTTCAGTCATGGAAGCTCTTGAGAGAGAAAATGAGGCTATGAAGAAACTAAACCATAAAAAGTATCATATAGGCCATAAGGTGCAAGAATGTGTCATTAGATTACAAATTAATCGGTTAGTTATTTTTCTATGATTTATGGTAATTTTCTGCCTAATTAGGGTTCATTATAGGAAGGGAATTTCAAGTTTTTGACCTCAAAAATGGATTCCTTTGGTTCAAAATAGGTTAGAACAAGTATGTTATACAAGGAATGCATGATGGATAACAAAGTGTAAATTTTAGTTCAAGTGAGCACTTTGTAAATGAAATTGGATAATTAGTGGTTAATGGCATTATTTTATGATGATATAGGATCCAAAGGAGTCTTAGAAGATCAAGGAAAGGGTTTGCAAAGTTTAGAGACTATTGGAAAACTCAAAGGTAGTTAACTCACCTATCTATGCTTATGTATTGTCATTGATGTTGCTTGGTTTGAATGATGTGTTTAATGTTTGGAATGTTATCTTGTGATGATTTGGCATTGTTGGTTGGATTGTTTGAAGGGTAATGTGACCCTGGATATGTCCAAATACAAGGGGAAGTGTTGCCCAAATTTTTATAAAATGGTTATGCCAAAATGATTTGATTGCATGCTTGATGTGCTTTTATATGAATACTTGTAATATATATGATAATATGTGTGCATGATGGTAGTTGCTACTGAGATTCTTTGAATCTCACCCCTTTCCAAATTTCTAACAAATTTTAGGTTCAAGTTATGGCAAGATTACCCAAGAAAGGAAAGGCAAGGAGAAGCAAGTTAATGTTCAAGATAATGATGTTTAGGTTGATACTATTATATGAGAGATTATGTAAAATCTTATGGGACATAATCATGCTATATTTCCATGTTAATATGTTCATCTAGTTTCTTATGGAGTATCATGTAAGATAAAGGCAAGTTATGGCTATTTATGTATATATTGGTGTGTATTTTGGAAAGTTGGAAGAATGCAAGAGACCTTTCTGAATATGGTTGGGAATTCGAAGTACTGTACATACCTTGATATGTTCAATGTATGAGTGTTTTATATTTATGAAAACTAGACATGTGTAGCTGTCCATAGATACAAAGATAACTCAATTTGGAGTTGTGTATGATTTATGGTGATTTTTCAAAATTATGGTCAGAATTAGAAATTTTTAAAAATGACCATTGCTACAGTGCATATAATAAGAATTTATTGTGTAAGTTGGCCAAGTAATTTTCCTGTTCAACATTTTTCCCATGTATAGAATCTTTTAAGCTATATTTAGAGACTTGAACCATGTCAATATGATTTTTCTTGATTTAGTTATGAATTTTCAAAGTTTACCGGGTAAAAAAAAGTTAACCAAGGGAATGGTACCCGAAATGAAATAAATTGGTTTAAGTTATTTTATGTAATCAAGTATTAATTGACTTAAATATAGTTTAATACATGGGAAATAAGTCTAAGTATGAGGTGTTACAATCAGCAAAGAGCACGCAAATTATTATTAATGCTTTGGTGCACTTACCTCTTCAAGAATTCCTTTAAGCTCTTTTGCAGATTTATAAAATAATTTGACAGCATATCGATCAAAGAACAACACAGACAATTTGCCTATGTGGTCAATCATAGTGTAATGTACTTTGAATCTGTGTGAAATCCATTCAATTAGAATATAACCAAAACATATGAAATGATAAAGGTATGGTAAACAAAATAGATTGACTTCCTATAACAAAGTATAAGAATGTTACAATGAGGTATTCCTTCCTTCATTTTGGGTTTGGTTGAGCATACAATGCATCTATCATACATCCAACCAAAATTTGTCTCAAACTTTTGAAGCTTCACCATTGTAACAGCTACAGTTGGCTGGGGGAAGAAAAAATTAACTCAACCTAAATTAAGATATAACAAGTAAGCTATCTAACATAATATTAGACGTTCATGACATCGTTGTTTACTGACATGACTTTTTGCTATTAGTTCAGCATGTCAACTGAGGTAATAGAAGGTGTGTATGGTGCAATGGACTGAGAAAAACTTTGTCTCGGACATAGATGATAATGCCAATCTATACCAAAGACAGAATTAGATTGTACCAGATTTTATGCATAAAAGAAGCATGTACAAACTTTATGCATAAAAGAAGCATGTACAGAAGTTCACAAATTCCAAATGTAAACTGATACAAAAGCATCTCACCTATCCAATAGATTTGTCACTTGGGAAAAATTTGGGTTAAGCCAAACCTTAGTGGCTGACCATGAATTGAGAATTTCCAACTGGCCTACTTACATACACCACAAGAGAAATTTATACAGACTACACACCCACCTAGATACTAATACAAACAATACAATATCATAAAAAAGAATCAATAAATATCTAACCACTGTTATCCTTCAGTCTTGCTAGCTGCATAAACACAACAATTGGAGGCCCCATATCTTCTTCCTTGGCTAAATATGCATTAGCAGCACACTCACCAAACAAAACAACATTCACAGTATTGTTCCTTTAAAAGCACAAAAAAAAAGTCACAAAACATGTAGAAATAGAGTATACAATGTCGTTGACAATGATAATAACAGTTGAAGGAAGAGGCAACTTAACTAATCATCACTTATACTGAAACAAAGCCTGTTATGGTGCTCATCATTTCTTTGAAACTCCTCAAGGCGTCCAAAAGTGTAACGTCCAGCCGCTATTCGGGATTGACGATTGTCCCCACAAACCAACACAAGCCCTAATATATATGAGTTTCTTGATCCAGACTCATTTTCTAATTCTCATTAATTTACAGATTATGCAACTTCGGATAAATTTTCTGCCCAATATATCTATTTTCTGATTTTGCTTATTAGAGTATAATTTCTTACGAGAATTTTCTTGAATCACCTCCTATAACCAGTCTTAGCAAATACTGGACAAATGATTTGTTTGAGGAAATGACATCTATGTCCCCTTTTTTATCTTTTTGCTAATAATTAATATTTTCAATTATGCCATCCAACTTTCTTTACAATTTGATCCCTGATCATCCTTTGCAATTTAGTCCCTACTTTGATCTACATAAGATATTTAAGCTCTTTTAATTCTAATTATGCAGTAATTCTCTAAACTAGAATTCAAACAAAATCATAAAAATTTAGATGTTACAAAAAGTCTTGAAGAAACCAATTACATCTATTTGATCATGCACAAACATAATAAAGTATCGTTAGAAAGCTAATCATACAAAGTGGAGACTAATTAGTAAGAATAAAATATATTGAAGTAATAACCCATCACATACCAACCAGAACATCAGTCCTCGGTATCTTTCAAAAAATATCAGCAATGAGTGTGAAATTAAAACTATGGCTAGGAATATCTGTTTGACGCTTCTAAATGTGTGTTTTATTGTTAAAACAATTCTCAAAGCATGACAGGTAGTTTTGTATTGAGCTGTGTTTTCAGACACATAGAAGTTTTCAACTGCATAAGACTCGCCTTCCGAAGGATCTTCTTGAAACTTCTGAAAAAAGATGTCACATTCCAATAATTGCTTGAATCTTTGAACCCTTCAATGTAAAAAAAAAAAAGACTAAGTATGGAAAACCAATTACTAATTTCGTTGAAGCCAATCGGAAAAAATAAAAGGAAAAAAATCTATACTCGCTAACAACATAATTTGAAGGAAGAGACAATGGAAAACCTGCTCATTGACTAACAATAAATTGATAGAGGTGATGCCTCCAACCCCGTTATGATTTCTAACCGTCTAACGCCGGAGAACTCTCACAAGGATCCTCCACGTCTCTTTATCCATATTCAAGTCATTTATGAAATCAAAGACTTGATTTGCCATCACAATCTACAGAAAAGGGGAAAAAAAGGACAACTGATTAGATAACAGACGAACAGATTCTTCAGCAAGTCTTAATATAAGAAATATAAACCTTGATAAGAGAAGATGTGGGAAGAAGGAGAATAACCCAGAAGAAAAAAAATAATCTCCATCATGATTTTTATAAACTTGTGTGGGCGGGCTTTTCGAATTGAAGTAAACAATGACCGGAGGGAAGACATAATCTTGATGGCGATGCCACAGATGGAGGAGAAGAAAGGCGTTGAACCCGCATTTGCCACTGCAAGGCATCACCATCTTGTACGATTACCATTGATTTACAAATGTATTATTGCTATGTTTTTTGTTTCAGAAAGGTTATATAATCGATGTTTTTTTTAAAGTAAAATACACACGATTGGGCTTGAATTTAAACATGGGTCATAGCCCATTTTTTAAACAATAAAGTTACAGATTATTTCAAAATTCCCTCCTATCTTGGCTACTATAAAATTTAAATTCCCGACAAAAAATCACTAAATATCAATCATCAATAAAAAAATCTAGGTGGCTGGGACCAAATATCTCGGCAACAATACTTTGAACAGTGTAAAATCTGTTTTGTTTTCATATTTAGATAATTGATACTTACTTATGGTGAAGCTTTCTCCAGTCCTCTCAAGTCTGAACTCAAGTTGAACACTTCAGCATGGCTCCTCCACTTGTTTTGATTGTTTAAAATAAATTAATTTCACACGCATGCATTTAAAAAACGATTTTTTTGGGGTCAACGGGTCATAAACCGCTTTGACTTCCCATAAATTTGTTCATTATCAATGAATATTCGATTGGTTTTACTAGTACCTTTACAGACTCTATTCCTTCAAATTTATGAACTGATGGCTTGGCATATAGCAAGTTGCCAATTGGCTACTATTTTATTACAAGTAATAATATTATCAACATGTTGGGCAAAAATAAAAATAATATTGTCAATTTATTTTAATATAATATAATAATTAATTTTTTAATTAGTATATTTAATTTAAGTTATAGGTTGCTAATGAGTATATGAAAATAACTGTATGAAATACTCCCTTTAATTCTTAATATAAAACACTTTTAACCGAATTATACAGATTAAGAATTGAAATTAAAACTAATTAACTACCTCAATTTCTCTGAAAATTTCAACAATTTTTCAAAACTATCCTTATTTAATCTCTCTCTTTTTCTCTTTGAATACATTAAATAGGGATATTTTTTTTAAATGTATAATAAATACTACCTCATAAATTGTAAAGGGTCTTATATTCAGTATCATGGTAAAATGCCCTATATAAAGAAGCGGAGGGAGTAGCATGGACAAAATCCCTTAAAACAGTAAACTAATATGAAGATAATGAAAAGCAAAACATAGACAGATGGTGATTGTTTAAATCTTCTTTCTAACAACTATCAGGTATGTGATGTTACCAATTAATTTATATTTAAGCATGGTTAAATTTCAAATGAAGGGCAGTTTTTTCCAATATAAATTTTTTTTATCTATAAGACTTAAATCCAAGATTCTATTTGATGGACATCAAAGCCACTATATATATATATACTCAACCCACAACCCATGATAGTATTTAAATATTTTAAGTTCCCAAAATTTACTTCTTTTTTTTAAATATTACTCCCTTCGATCTTTAATATAAGATCATTTTAATCAAATCACAAAAATTAAAAATAGAAGTTAAAGTTAATTAACTATCTCGATTTCTCCAAAAATCCCAATATTTTTCCACAACTACTCTTATTTAATCTCTTTCTTTATCTTTTTGGAATACATTAAATATGAGCATTTTTTAGAAATGTATAATAAATACTACCTTATATACTGTTAAGGATTTTATATTTAAAGTCATAGGATCATAGTAAAATACCTTATATTTAGGACTGGAGGAAGTATATGGTAATAATGTCTAAAAATTAATGTTATATATTTTAAAATAAAATGTTACATATTTGTTAGAACTTTTTATCGAAATTCCACTAGTCTGCAGTTAAAATAAAATGTTATATGTAGGCAATTCTATTATTATTTTCCTTTTTGGTTTGATACACTAAATAAAATGGAATAAAAGGGGAATTTGAAGGAAAAAAGTTAATTTTTTTCCTGGACAAAACTTGGATCCAGTAGCTTGTATCCCTAATGTCTAGTTTCCAATGCATTAATTACATGTGAAGACCTCTTCAAATACATATTAACGCGGTTAAGTCACCTATCCCTTCAATATATTTGGTTAAAAGATTCTCTCTCTCCCTCCCTCCAGTGTCTCTTTTATTTGTTTTTTTCTAAGGCCATAAATCTGGGGGAAAAAGTCAGGGTAGCACCACCAATCACAAATAATGGTAAATTAGGTTCTCTAATTTAATTAATCATCAAGAAGTATTTAGATTCTAGATTGAGATAAAAATAAAATATCTTTCAAGTGGTGAAACCTAAATTTTCAAGTGTTTCCAACTATATTCCCAAGTTAGTATACCTCTATTCTCAAGTGGTAAAAAATAAATTTTTAGATGCTTCCGAAATAAATTACTAACTAGATATAACTGAATTCTTAAGTGGTAAAATCTAAATTTTTAAGTCTTGACATTTTATTTTTTTCCAATCTAGAATTTGGGTATTTCTTGATAATTAGTTAAATTGAGGACCTAATTTATTATTATTTGTGGTTGAGTGTACTAAACTGTCTTTTTCCCTAAATCTTATGCCTACTAAGTAATAACCGCACTATTGTTTTCAACTTTAGAATTCATATTCTTCATCTATTTATTTTTATTTGAAAACATCAACAAATCCAAATTGCAATTTCTCTGCTTTTAATAGTTTTTTTAATAAAAAAGTTCATTTTTTTAGTTTTTAAATCTTGGGTCTCAGTTTCTGTTTGAGAGGTTGTTGTTTTTTATTTGTTTTGTGTCATTAATTATTATTTTTTATTTTTAAGTTATATTTATATCATTCTTGTAGAACATTTTACTCAATTTGAAAATGGGTTTTTGATGATTTTCATTTTTTATCCTTTAGAATTCATCAATTTACAAGTTTGTATAATAATTATTTTAGTATTTTTGGACTATTTTTAAGGGATGGTTTCCATCTACTCTCTTTGATTCAAAATACAAATCTTATTTTAAAATTTTATTTTAATCTAAAATATAAGTTCTGTTTAATAATTTATAAAATATTAAATATTTTTTTAATTTTAACTTTATTTATAATTAGATAGATGAATAATAATAAATTTTAAATATAATATATTAAATAGGAATATTATTAAAAAATAATATATTTTTTTTATAAATTTAATAAAAAATATTTTTTTAATTTTTATGTAATTAAATAAAACTTATATTGTAATGAAGAATTGAAGGAGATGTCGACGAACGAGCATACACAGAGGCATGGACAAACCAATTGGGTGAAAAGAAAAGTTTGTTTGGGGAGGCGTGCACTGGGGTTGGAGAGAGAGAGAGAGAGTTATGGAGAGTGGACAGCGGAGTGAGTAAACAGTGTTAACATTCATTTACAGCGATGAGTTGTTAAAAAGCATACACATGTCATTAATTTATTTGAAAATTGATCAGCAAGGACATAAGCCATTGTTTTTTAAAGGAGAAAAGATATTTTAGAATCTTTACAGGAGAATATAGGTAAATAAACAGTAAAAATTTAGTTAACTCAAATTAAAAATTCAATCTTATAGGAATATTGAATTTTTAAACAATATAAGTATCTCCAATCACAAATAATAATAAATTAGACTCCCTAATTTAACTAATTATTAAGAAGTATCCAAATTTTAGATTAAGATAAAAATAAAATGCTTTCCCAAATGATAAAACATAAATTTTTTAGTACTTCCAACTACATTCCCAAGTTGGTATATTTCCATTCCCAAATAATAAAAAATAAATTTCCAAATGCTTCCGAAAATAATTTACAGCGATGAGTTGTTACAAAGCATACACATGTCATTAATTCATTTGAAAATTGATCAGCAAGGACATAAGCCATTTTTTTAAAAATATGAAATGTCATATACATGACTATTCCCATGCAAAAATTAATATTAAAAAGAAATAATTGTTGTTTTAAGTAATGATCTATCATGCAGATATATACATATATAATATGAGTTTCAAATATAAAATTATAGGATATGATACTATTTTTATACATATATATAATATAAGAAATATAATTTTAATAACACTCAGTTCTTCAATAATATTGAATACCAAGCAAAAAAAACATAAAATTATTATCAATTTACCTACTGTTTAATTTCTATTAATATGAATACTATCTATTTCATTTCCTTCTTGTTTAGCATAAGTAAATAGGATAACTTTGATAATAAAAGAAAATATACTATAATATTTTTTAGAGTAGTTTTTATGATAAAAATATGTTCTTAATTATTTATTTATAAATAAATAATGTATTTATTTTAATTTCTAAAAAAAATGTCATAAAATATCGAAAAAGTATCCAATCGTATTGTCCTAGATCCAATACATATTAAACAAATATAAAAATTTATTTTTATTTTAAAAAATAATAAATTAAATACTTCACATATATATTTAAGAAATATCAGTGCATATTAATGTCGGAGAAGTATCTGATATGAATATATCAAACAATTTAAAAGATTGGTACCTCGATAATTTTGCTCTTCAATTATGGTATTACTTCCTCTCTCTCTCTCTCAATCATTTGAATTATCCTTGTAATTAAGCATACGGGTGACTATTCAATGAATTTGGATCCTCTCTCTATTGGAAACATTTTCTCTCCCAATTAAGCATTTGAATTATCCTTTGTCTCCATTTCAATTCTTTAATTGTTGGATTTATTTTGATGGCCAAGCTTAATCCCCAGATATATCGTTGAAGGCATCGTTCAAGGCACTCCGTTTTACATTAATGAAATTTGGCACTCCGAGAAATTTGAAAGGCAGTTAGAAAAAGAGGCTGGGGCCAAAATATTTCATAGTTCTATGACAATTCTAATTTTTTTGGGATTGATATGAGCCTTTTAAATTAATCAAATGACCAGACATTAAAATGAAGATTAATTAAAAAGAGAGGCATTCCAATGAAAATATTGATCCAAATTTGTGATTAGTTTACACACGACCCTGCACCCATAAATGCAACGACTTCATCAAAGTTTCCCATTCGGCAGCCACCAAAGAACAGAAAAATGCTCTTTGAATTGTGCCTACCTTAGCTGCTGATCCATTAATTATAGATCATATAAAGATCAGCCTTTTTATGTGTTTGGAGAAAGGAAAAAATAAATATTACCAAAATAATTATTTATTGATGTTGGATATTTTTAATCATACTGATTCTTATATAAGATTTTTCTCAATTGCTCAATATAATACTGAATGCTAGCAAAGAATATGGTGGGTTCATTTGGTGGGTTAACCATACTGGTTCTATCTCAATTTGTGTTTTCATCAATTTTTTTTCGGTGAGTTGTGTTTTCATCAATAAATGCTACGACTTCGTCAACGTTGAATTATATGCCACGTCTCATCGTCATCGAAGAATATATAGTACCTTTTGACGTACTACGTACCAAAAATCTATATTAGATATTTGTTGTGAGAGTTTTATTATTAATGGTCCTACCCGGCTTAACTCAAATTAGTGAAAATACAGTGGAGTTATAAGATATCAGATAAAGGACCAAGTAAAGAGAGAAGTTTGAGCAGCCATGAAGAAGTGTTCAAAGTCAGAAAGCTTCACCTGCTGCACAAGTTTTGGTCCACCTCCTTCACAATTTCCAGCCTATAAATACTTTCCCCCTTCATCAGTTCTTTCCACCCCAAAATCTCACATACCCACACCTCTAAACCACTCTTACTTCTAAGCTTTTCCCTACCACTTTGATCATCAAAGACCCGAAAATTTACTATTATATATACACCACTGTTGCCATTTACAATACACTATAATGGCTAGTTTACATATGCGTGAAAAGCTCTCTATCTTGGTTTTACTTCTTTCATTTTCTTCACTGGCTTTCTCGGCGTCATTGAAGGTGGGCTTCTATAAATCAACATGTCCATCTGCTGAAGCAATAGTCAGAAGAGCTGTCAACAAAGCCGTTTCTCGCAACCCAGGCATCGCTGCTGGCTTGATCAGAATGCATTTTCGTGATTGCTTTGTGAGGGTCAGTACAAGCTCATTTGCTCATAACAATTTAGTTTAATCTAACCCACTCATTATGGGCATATCTCTAAAGTTGCCATGTTCAATGTGTATATACAGGGCTGCGATGGTTCCGTGTTATTGAAATCAACACCTGGTAATCCAGCTGAGAGAGACCACCCAGCCAACAGACCTAGCTTACGTGGCTTCGAGGTCATTGACGAAGCTATGGTTCAGATCGAACCTGTGTGTCCTCAAACTGTTTCATGTGCAGACATTCTCGCTTTTGCTGCTCGAGACAGTGCTTATAAGGCTGGACGAATAAACTATTCAGTAGAAGCAGGACGCAGAGATGGTCGTGTCTCTATTCATGACGAAGCGGCCGGACAGAACGTGCCTCGATTTTCCTTAGATGCCAACCAGCTTGTTAACGATTTCGCTCGAAAGGGATTGTCAGTGGACGAAATGGTGACCCTTTCAGGAGCTCATTCCATTGGTGTATCTCACTGTTCTTCCTTCACCAATCGCCTTTACTCTTTTAATGCCACTCATCCTCAAGATCCCACCTTGGATCCTAGACTCGCTGAATTGTTGAAAACTAAGTGTCCACCACGAAGCAACGACGGTGGTAGAGAACCAACGATGGTTCTGGATGCTGCAACGCCAAATCGTTTGGACAACAAATACTACGTGGAATTGAAGAACCAACGTGGACTCTTGACCTCTGATCAGACATTGTTCCAAAGTGATTCAACAAGACAAATGGTTATGAACAATGCTAAAGATGGTTCAAGGTGGGCTCAAAAGTTTGCCACGGCCATGGTGCGTATGGGTTCAATAGAAGTGCTCACTGGCTCGGAGGGCGAGATCAGGAAGCGATGCACTGTCGTGAATTAGCAAGCTTTTCTTCTTCTGGAAAAGAAACGCTGGTTTATATATAATTCTCGCTCTTTTATTATTTCCTAATCTGTGTTTGGTATAAAGAAAATTAGTTCATTGGTTGATTACCTTTCTATTTTAGTTGATAACTGTAAGTGTAAATGCTACAAAGGAAAGTTCTACACATATATGTAATGACTATATAACGAAAGGAATTTACGATGCATGTTTATTTGGGTTGAAATTTTGCTACAAATTGTCTTCCAAATTTGTTTTACTTTTGTTTCTTTTTTATTTTGTTGGAGATATACTTTTATATCTCCTTTTTTTGTATAAAAATAAAGTAGGTATTTCAATTTTAAAGAATTACTCAAATACAATTAGACCCTGACACCAAAAATTACTTTTCTTCCTTAAATTATCACATCCAGATACGCTTAGGTCTCAGAGTACCATGTTTTAAGCAGGATGGGGATTCATACTGATATGGGCATATATTTGTTTAATTCTGTGTATACATGCGTAAACATTAATTCATTTACTCTTTTCCGACATTATTCCTAATATATGTTTAAAATCTAATTCCATTCATTTTCTTTTACTACTTCTTTTCAATCTTCAACCAAACAGCAACGCATTGTACTCATTTAATATTAATCCCATATAACTTGTATTAACTAAAAATGGATTCTATATATAGTACAGAGCAAGCATTATTTATGACTAATGAATAGTATGCCAATTTATAAATCCCTTCCTTTAAGTCAAGCAATCGATAATCCAATTTCAGATGAAATAGTCCAGATCACTGTCAAAAAGATAATTTAGAATCAATTATCGACACTAGCAAATTGTTGTGGATCATATATATTAACATACTCATCATTGTTAATATATACACGTATAGACATGTATATGTATGTATAGTTTTGTACACTTAATGTGTTAATAAATGTATTATCCTCCTAATTATAAATTGACTAAAATACTTTGACATTCCTTCAATATTGTTAAAATCACAAAGACGTTCCTCAATCTTAAAAATATATAATTTAGTCATATTCATAACTCCATTAAAAATATTCTGTTAAAGATTCAAAAATACATTTTTATTAATTAAAATTTATACTAAAATAACTTAAAATTATCTGTACAATTTAAAATCTCCAATTTCTATCAATCAAATCTAAATATGGAAGAAACACTGAAAAAATTAAAAAGGTGGTAATTAACACGAAGTGTTGCCTGAAAGTAAAAGATGAAGGTCTTAGAAAGTTGAAACGCAATGCTCAAAAAATTTTACAACGACCCAGTGAAGAAATCAAGAAGAAGAACAGCGATGTTAAATACATTTGCAGGTTACAGTTTGAATGGGGAAGCTTGAGGCAAAAAGATACATATAATTGGCAAACCTTGAAGCTAAAAGAATAGTTGAATAAAAGAATTCAAAACTAAACTGAGCCATGAACAATTTCTATCGGAGCATAATAGACCAAATAGGCATATTGTTATTTAATTAACGGCGCCACATCTCTTTCTGATCTCGCCCTGTGAACCAGTGAGCACTTCTATTGAACCCATGTGCACCATTGCTTGGGCGAATTTGTTAGCCCAACTTGAACCATCCTTCGCATTTTTGAGCACCATTTTCCTTGTGGAACCACTTTCAAACAATGTCTGATCTGAGGTCAACAACCCATGGTGAGTCTTCAGTGCTGCATAGTACTTGTTGTCCAATCGATTAGGTGTAGAAGCATCGAGTGCAACCCTCGGATCTTCACCACCATTGTTGCTTGAAGGTGGACACCTTGTTTTCAACAGCTCAACAAATTTAGGATCCATGGAAGGGTCTTGGGGCTGCGTGGCATTGAAAGAGTAAAGTCGATCGGAGAAGGAAGAACAGTGCGATGCACCAATAGAATGGGCTCCTGAAAGTGTCACCATTTCCTCCACTGACAATCCCTTTCGCGCAAAATTCTCAATGAGTTGCTCCGCGTTGAAGGAAGGTGGGGGCAAATTGTCTTGGACTTCGTCTCTGATAGAGATACGACCATCTCTGCGTCCTGCAGGTACATTATAGTTTATCTGTCCAACTTTCTGAGCGCTGTCTCGAGCAGCAAAAGCGATAATGTCCGCACACGAAACCGTTTGTGGACACACAGCTTCGATTTGAGCCTTGGCTTCATCAATAACTTCGAAGCCACGTAAGCTACGGTTGTTGGCTGGGTGGTCTCTCTCAGCTGGATTACCAGGTGTAGATTCTAGTAACACAGAGCCATCACAACCCTGTATATATAAGTACATGACATGAGAATTTGTGAGATATATATATATATATATGTGTGTGCACTTAATGATAGAGTTAGATTGATAAACTTGGGAGGTAGGAAATGGGTGTGTGAACTCACCCTCACAAAACAGTCGTGGAAATGCATTCTGATCAATCCAGCAGCTATGCCCGGGTTGGCAGAAACAGCTTTGTTGACGGCTCTTTTCACGATTGCCTCTGCTAATGGACATGTTGACTTATAGAAGCCCACCTTCAGTGATGCTGAGGAGGCCGGTATCGAAGAAAGTGAGAGAATTAAAACGAAGCTGGAGAAGAGTACAGTAATAACATGATTCATGGATAGCATCATTGTGTTTTTGATGGGAGTGGAATATTAGGTCTTGAAGTTAATCAACACTGGATTTGTAAGATGGTGAAGAAAATGGAAGCGAGGGAGAGTGAGAGATATGAGAAGAATGGAAGTGAGATATTGGTGAGCTGTGAATGGAGAAGGAGTGCTGAGTGGAAGGTGTATATATAGATGGAGAAATGGAGAAGTTGAGGGTAGGTTTTAGTAGGAAAACAAAACGCGTATGCCTAATCGGCTATGGGCTGTAACGTCTGATGAATGAATAGGATAGTTGAAAAGGTAAAAGAAGGTGAAGGTGAAGTTGAAGCTTTCCACTTTTGAACATATCAGCAGGTACGGCTCCTCCAGCCTCCAGGAGTGTTTATATATATGGTGGCAACTTATTCTACGTTGATTAATTCTCTCATTTACTACACTGACCATTAAATTAAATATTCGCTTTCGGTGGCACAGTCACAAATTCAAACATTGCTTTTATGGCATCAGCTGGTATTTCTTTCATTATCCGTTCCTCCACATACGTTGGCACTTGGTATTAATTAGTGTTACTTTTCTCCATTTCTTGCGCTACGCATCTATTCTCACAAGCAACATAGTGGCTTGTCCATAAGTACGTACCATTTGATCTTTTCTCGGTATATTTTGAATCTTCATTCAAATTAATTTTTGTGAAGCTTTCTTGATAACATGAAAATATGGAGAGAGGATTCTTTAAGGTGCACATTCCTCATATGCACCTCATATTCAACCGTTTTGCCTTTTTTTTTTTATGGACAAAAAAAAAACAATGGTCACTCGTTGGCGTATATTTAACCGTTTGGCTTTTTAATTTTTTTTTCTTTTTAATTATGATATAGATATAAATACATAAAACACAGGACAGGAGGTGAAGTTCTTCTGTACCTCTCAAGCTGCATCCTTGAACACTTGAGCATGGCTCCTCCACGTGTTTTGATTGTTTAAAATAGATTTCGAGACGCATGCATGAGAATGGCTCACTTTGTAAACTCCCTCCATTCCTAAATACTTCATCCACTCCAAAATATAGGAGATTTTTTTAAATTTGTTTTATTTCAAAATGTAAAAAATAAATAATTTTTATCTAATAAATTAATGTGTTTTTTTCTTCAATTTTACCCATAATTAAAATAGACTTATTATTATTAGACATAAATCAAAGAAGAGTTAAGTGAAAATATTAAATAAAAGCATATGTGAAAAAAAAATTTCTTTCAAGTTTTTAAGATATTTGATTGTTTTTTTATATTTGACTGTTTTTTTTAGTTTTAATGATTTGGTTATTTTTTTTTTAACATTTTGGAACGGAGGGAGTATAAAGCACTTTTAACAATCTCACGCTTATTAAGAAAATGAATTGAATCATTAAAATTTTCAATAAATTTCAATATTTTTCACTATTTACCCTTATTAACTACTACATTCAATACAAAATATAAATCTTATTTTAAAAGTTATTTTTTATCCAAAATATAAGTCTCACTTGGTAATTTCTATGGTATTAAATGTTTTTTTTTTCATATTTGACCCTTATATATAATTAAATGTAAGAAAGATAGTAAACTTTAAATGTAATGTATTAAATAGGGGTACCATTGAAAAATAATATATTTTTTTTACAGATTTAATAAGTAAAACTATCTTTCTTGGTTCATGTATAATTAATCAAATAAGACTTATATTTTAGACCAAAGGGAATACATTATTTCTCATACTTCTCATATTATTTATCTCTCACATATTAATTATAGATAAAAAATATGAAATAAAAAAAATATTTAATATACTAGACAACACTACAAAATATTTTATATTTAAAACTAAATAATATTTCTACAGTGTGCCTTTAGATGAGGAGGAAGAAATATCGAGCCAGAAACTGCTTTTAACTGTCCGAGAAATTTGCTCATTAATCGTTGACTAATTCGCTTTTGCAAGTAGTAACTTTACTAATGCTACTCCTTCAGAAATGCTTAGATGTCAATTTTAATGAACCGATAGCTGCATTTATGGCAAGTTGACCACTGGGTACTATTTTATTACAAGTGATATTATTATCGACTTAGCCCCCAATAAAATACTAGTACTTCATCAGGTCTTAAAAAAATAATAATAATAAACTTGTTACTTCGTTTTTTTTTTCCAAATATATATCGTTTTAAAATTTTCATAATGTATTAATAGTTTTTTTACATTTTTAATCATTATTAATATGAAAAATATTTAAATTACAGATATTTTAATAAAATTTCATTAAATTAATTTTACTATAATCTACACTATTTAACAATTTTCTAGGTTTGTGTAGAAAACCCTAGTGACTACTTTTTCCAATGTGAGCAAGTATTGCCAGTTTAGATGTAATATAAACAATGGTTATAATTAATATCATAATTACTACTCCATTCAATTCATAAAAATTATCGTTTTACAATTTTTCACACAGATCCAGAAAATTATTAAATAATCTATAATATTGTAATCTTTAATAGTATTTTATTAAAATGTCCTTAATTTAAATACTCTCTTAAATGATCGATATATTTGATATTAATTTATAGAGGATAAAACAGGATAAAGTAGTAAAACAAACAATTAATATTTCACTAAAATTTTAAAGTGATAAATATAGTGAAAATTTTGAAAAACCTTAAAGTAACAAGTTTTACGAATCAGACGGAGTAATTAATATAATAATCAATATACATAATCAAATTTATAATAAGTAACAACATTCACAAATCATGAACCATGCAACTTCTGACAATTACCTTTCACTTAAACCCAACAATCCTCAAATCAAGAGTAGTTTGTAATACCCAACACTAAATAGTTGTAACAAAAAAAAAAAGAATATAGTTGATGACTTGATGCTTGTTTAAAATTTTTAAGCACCTAAAAATATGTTAACAATATTAATAACAAAAATTAAGTATAAAATAAATAATACATGTAAAAATACACTTGGTCTGATTTCATTGGAATAAAATATGCTAAATTTTTCCCTTTTAAAAATGATATACGGAAACATTTAAAATAAATGTTATGTATGCTACATATTTGTCGGATTTTCATTATCGAAATCCAGCTAACCCATTAGCTATTGGCTGGTAATTCTATCAATTTTATTTCCCTTAATTTCACTCTAATCTTAAATATAGGAGACAATTTTAATATTGTTTTATTCTAAAATTTAAGATACAAATGGTTTTTGCCTTATCAATTAATATGTTTTTTTTCCAATTTTATCCTTAATTAAAATATAATTATTATCATAAGATATGAGTTAAAATAGAGTTAGGTGAAAAAATTTAATTAGGGGTATTTGTGGAAAAAAAATTCCCCAGTGACATATTTAAAATATCTAACTATTTTAATTTATTAATTATGATAATTTAGCTATTTCTCTCTTACATTTTGAAATCAAAGGAGTATATACCATTACATCTTTTTCATATAAGCAATATTTCAGTTATTCTTGCAAGTTGTAAACAACGACGAAGGGATTAATCTATACCTGCTTCTGCATTCATAAATGCTACAATTTCATCAAGGAACAGAAAAGTTACCCCTCTCTAAATTGCTCAATGAGACTGAAAATGATAAGCAATGACTGCTGTGAGTTGCTGTGTTCATTAATTTTCTTTTTTTCTTTTTCATTAATGAATAAGACTTCGTCTAGGTTGAATTAAATGCCTGATCCGGCCGTCATCGAAGAACAGTACCCCTCACTCAATTAATGTTCACTTGAGAAGTTTGAGCAGCCATAAAGAAGTGTTCAAAGTCAGACAGCTTCACCTGCCCATGCACACGTTTTGGTTCTCCTCCTTCTCAATTTCTAACCTATTATAAATCCTTTTCCCCTTCATCACTTCTCTTCATCTTCAAATCCCACACCTCCACAACTCTACTTCTAAGCTTTTCATATATCCATTTCTTACCACTTTCACCACCAAAAGACCCATAAAAGTTATTTACCACTGTTGCCATCTACAATACACAATAATGGCTAGTTTACATATGCGTGAAAGACTCTCTATCTTGGTTTTACTTCTCTCATTTTCTTCACTGGCCTTCTCGGCGTCTCTCAAGGTGGGCTTCTACAAATCAACATGTCCATCTGCTGAAGCAATAGTCAGAAGAGCCGTCAACAAAGCCGTTTCTCGCAACCCAGGCATCGCTGCTGGTTTGATCCGAATGCATTTTCATGATTGCTTTGTGAGGGTCAGTACAAGCTCATTTGCTCATAACAATTTAGTTTAATCTAACCCAATCATTATATGCATATCTCTGACGTTGCCATGTTCAATATTGTGTATATACAGGGCTGTGATAGTTCGGTGTTATTGAAATCAACACCTGTTAATCCAGCTGAGAGAGACCACCCAGCCAACAGACCTAGCCTACGTGGCTTCGAGGTCATTGACGAAGCTAAGGCTCAGATCGAAGCCGTGTGTCCTCAAACTGTTTAATGTGCAGACATTCTCGCTTTTGCTGCTCGAGACAGTGCTTACAAAGTTGGACGAATAAACTATGCAGTACAGGCAGGACGCAGAGACGGTCGTGTCTCTATTCATGACGATGCTGGACAGAACTTGCCTCGATTTTCCTCAGATGCCAACCAGCTTGTTAACGATTTCGCTCGAAAGGGATTGTCAGTGGAGGAAATGGTGACCCTTTCAGGAGCTCATTCCATTGGTGTATCCCACTGTTCTTCCTTCTCCAATCGCCTTTACTCTTTTAATGCCACTCATCCTCAAGATCCCACCTTGGATCCTAGATTCGCTGAATTGTTGAAAACCAAGTGTCCACCACGAAGCAACAATGGTGGTAGAGAACCAATGGTGGTGCTGGATGCTGCAACGCCTAATCGTTTGGACAACAAGTACTATGTGGGATTGAAGAACCAGCGTGGACTCTTGACCTCTGATCAGACATTGTTCCAAAGTGATTCCACAAGACAAATGGTTATGAACAACGCTAAAGTTGGTTCGAGATGGGCTCAAAAGTTTGCCATGGCCATGGTGCGTATGGGTTCAATAGAAGTGCTCACTGGCTCGCAAGGCGAGATCAGGAAGCGATGCACCGTGGTTAATTAACAAGTTCTTTCTTCTGTGCAGTTTAAAATTCTTGCTCTTTGTTTATTCTTTCCTAATCTGTGATTCGTTTAAATTGTTGTAATTCATTGGTTGTTTCAATTGTAAATGTGATAAAGGGACGCCATGTCCTGCAAATGTAATGAACAATAAAAGCAATTTCCGTTGTTTATTGTTTCATTCCGTTGAAATTCCAATACAATTCAACATGTCAAGAATTGTCTTCCAAACTTGTTTTACTTTTCTTTGTTGTTTTCGTCTTTGGAGATAATCAATTTGTCTGGTTTCAGATACCTTGTTTGTATTAAAAATAAAGTAGATTTTTCAATTTTAGCAAAATACTCGAATACAATCAGATCCTAACTGCAAAAATTATTGTTCTCTGGTTCTCCCTTAAACTATCAAATCCAGACATAGGTCTAAGAGTCTTGTTTTTTTTTTTTTTAAGAGGTCTAAGGGTGTCTGAAATCATATTTTCAATGATATGCGCTGTATCCTGTATGGTTATTTTTAGGGGCATGCACAAGCTAAGACCTAACCCGATGTCTGACCCTATGAGCACCAAGGCCGGGTTGGACTGCTTGAGGATCAAGTCGGGTTATTGATCCAGTTATAAGGAAATTAATAAAAGCATTAAAAAGTTAAAAAAGCTCATCTATTAAAAAAAATATGATAACCTTCATTCAACATATATTTCATTAGAAAATAATGTTATGGTTGAAAGGCAACATTTACTAAAATTATAAATACTTTACAATTATATATTTTTATATAATATTAAATGAAAAAATCAATTTAAAATTTCAAATAACATTAAAAGATTAAAAATATTTAAAATAATCATATAACCAATTTATTATATAATATATATTAAATAAAAATAATTATATAAAATAAAAACAATATTCACAAGCAATTATAAAAAAAATAAAACAATATATGGACCAGACCCGCCCAAATCGTTCGGGCAGGACTGAGTCACCGGACCCCCTGCAAAGCCCTAGTAATTCTTGTTGTATAGTTTTCACTTTGTTTGGTCTAAAATCGTAACAGGCCAAGCCCATAATGTCTGACAACGAAATTGGGCCTAAGTCCAGAAGAGCCTGGCAAATCTAGAAGGCCCATAAAGGCCGCTCCTCCTGGGACCTGGATTCCATCTGCGGAGAGAATCTTCCAACAAGGGTGTCAATCCAGCCGCCACGTGCTTGCTCCGTGGATGCTGATGTGGCATTAGAGGGATGATGATGTGGCATCCCATAATATATATAAATATGCTGATTTGTCCTCCATGCATGTTAGCCTTTTACTTGATATCAGTTGTTAGGTAGCTATGACATCCTTATGCCATGTCATCAATTTAGTGACCAATTTACTAATATATTAAATTATAGGGATGAGTGATAATTTTTAAACTAAAGAATCGATTTGAAATATTGATGTATACAAACAATAAGAACCATTTGATTAATTTTCCCAAATCTAGAGCATCAAACTACTCATTTTAAGACAAAAGTATATTCATACTTAAACTTGTCATTTATCATTAAATGCAAACAATACGATTAATAAAATAGTAAATTGACAATATTTTATTAATATTAGTGATCTTTATATCTTAAAATAATTAGTTGTCAACTATCAATTTAGAAATTTGGTGCGCACAAAATAAAATTACTATTTTTTTTATTTCATTAAGAGGATTTGGACTACCAATCACTATTCATATCTTACTCCATCTTTGCCAAGATAGCCCAAGCAGCAATATTTCAACAAAAACGCTTCTCAAATAATGTCGTCAAACAATTTTTTCTTTTTCATTCTCAAAATGTCTTTTACCAAAATCTATTCAAAAAAGATCCTTTAAAATAAAATCGACAATTGTCCTAAAGAGGCACTTGAAGTTCCTCTCTTGTTACATATATTGGTGACTGTGCAAGTGTTTTAAAAATATATATAGTCACTAGCTACTTCCATTAATTAACGTGTCAAGTAAAATAATAATAATAATAATTAATTAATTAACGTGAGAAATGAGGTGTGAATCTCAAAGTCTTCTCACGGTGCATGTGACTTTAATTTAATCACTTTGACCTAAACCATATCCAATAAATGTACCAGTAGGTCTTAAAAACTTATATTTTATATATAGGCATCGCTTGTATATATTAACTCGCGTCCATAAAAATTAAAAAAAAAATGTCAATCCTGTGAAAAGTAAGATGCACGTGTGTGTGGTAAGCAAAGGAGTGAAAATTGAGAAGTGAATAAGATGTTTGAATCTGTCTACCATTTTTCAATTTAGTAATGGTATTAAAGAACCGTCCTTTCTTTTTTTACTGGCCGAAAAAAAAAAAAAGAACCGTCCTTTCTTCTTATGAAAAAGATGGCTCAACAAGTTGAAAGATTAAGAGTATAATTATTAATTAATGTGATGAAAAGTTCAGAACAAGAGAAGAGGACCACAACGATCTGATCAAGTCCACATGCTCATGGGAACTGGGAATTCATAAAGTGTAAGTAGTAATATATTGTAGCATTATGAAGAATAATTTGAACACTACACTACTACAAATTTGGGAATAGTTGACGTTTTTTTTCAAATTTATTAGCGTTTTAAAAACGCCATCTATTAATGCGCCGATGAAATCTTTAAAATACAATGGCGTTTGAAAAACGCTAACGTTTCTTCAGTATTTAGTTGGCATTTATTGATAAACGCCAACTAAAGTGAGATTTTAGTTAGCGTTTTTGTTAAAAATGCCAACTAAAACATTAAGAAACGTTGGCGTTTTTAAATAAAACGCCAACTAAAGTCACCATTTAGTTGGCGTTTATCAATAAACGCCAATTTTTCTTAAGGTTTTATTTGGCGTTTGGAGACAACGCCAACTAAAGTCTCACTTTAGTTGGCGTTTATCAATAAACGCCGACGTTTTTTATGATCTTCCATAGCGTTTACCATTAAACGCCAACGTTTTTTATCATTATTTTTTTTTATATTTTACTGTTACGCTACACAACCTACAGTTATTCATTATCAACCACATCCAGTGAACCCAGAAATTGGAGTAAAACATAACAAGATGGAGTAATATATAATATTACATTTATAGTACCGGCCAGTGGAAATTCCAGTGATCAATTAAGAAGCAAACTAATTAAAAAAAGAAAAAAGAAAACCATGAATAAATTTCAGTTATTGACAACAGAATGTGCAGGAAGAAGCCAAAAATACAAGCAAAGGTGTTAGTATCTTTACGATTAAATGTCACTTGCATCACATAATGAGAGTGCCCCTCAAATATCTGAGTACAAACCCAGCCTTTCTCCCAATCCCAAAGCTTTTTGAGCATATATCAGCAGATGATGACAGCACGTAAGGAAGGGTAGGATGAACTGCCACACACCTAATGTAATCTATATGTGCCTCAAAAACTTTAACTTTATCCATTGTGTTGTAATTATATGCTCCAGCAACCACCTACTGTTTGCGTGCAACAAATTTGGCCGACCTAACTGCAAAATCATGCTGTACTTCAGCTCCATTGTGGTATATATTTTGAGTTATAATAATAGTGAGAAAAGATACACTTTCAAACAATTTTGGCAGTACAGGGAAAAATTGGTTTGCTAAAGAAAAAACAAGGATCATGTACCTGGTAACTCAGTAACCTCAAAAGACTTGGCCAAGGAAATGGTGAAAACAAACATGGGGTATCCAGAGCCATAGTTATGAATTTCACAATTCTAATCTGTCAGTTTGAATAAAAGAATGCAAAAGGCACACAAGAAAATTTATTCCACTGCAATATATCCACCATAATTATTACAACCCTCCATTGGCTAAAACGCACTAACAAGTTATAACAATACACAGGATCTCAATTAAAAAATTTTAAGGTACCTGAGATTGGGAGTTCCAAATACAGACAGTTCCTGAGTATAAACTTGCCAGAATCCTGTGGTAGCCATGGCAAAATCACACATTTCAGCAAATTAGCCAGCGATAAACTATTTACCAATCCTATGTCATTAGTAACCCTGTTGACAAATTCCATGACTAATATTGATATAATTCTCACAGATGCCACACAGTAGAAATAATCAAATTCAGAAAGCAACTATAGAATTTTAAATTGCAGCATGGTTAAATTTACCTCTCTATTCATAGGCACTTATTAAGGACGAAGTTACACCACTCTTCGATGAATTCCTCTATTTGCGTATCAGAGTACTCGGAATAAGAGGTGTCAGGGAAGTACTGTAAATTAAAAAATTATAAATAAGCGAAAATGGCAAAATTTTATAAGCCTTAATGTAAATATAAATTTACATACCGTGTCTGGGATTATGCTATGACCATGTGTGATGATATCCTTCATGAATAACATCACATAGTATCCACAGTCATTATCATTTGGTTGTTTTGGACACTAAAGAGGAAACTTATATTAATTATACAATACAGAAATATTAATCTCAACAATTGTTGATTAAATATTAATTTATACATACCCGTATCTTCTGCCACTTATATAACGAGGAAGCTAAGGGTTTTACCATTTTGCCCTTATGATTATCTCTACAACCCCGGCCCGCTTGAAATATTGACACAACACTGTTTAACCATAAAATATAAAAAATGTTAGACTGAGCAAAACCTAGCTAATTTGAATTATTATATATTAGTATGAATCATTAAAAACATGAAAAATAAATCTAGGTTCCTTACTTATTAATTATCCCCATCATTTGTTCGCGAAGTTCCGGATCATAATTCAAAGGATCCAAAAAATAGATAGTTGGCTCCAATGGATTGATTGCAATTAACATCCAGTGTCCACTATGAAAAAATAACCAGTGTCATTAGGAAATTATAATTCAGCAGATGAAGTCAAATACATTAAATCCTGAGAATTTACTTACACATTATGATACGGAACCAAGAATAAGACATCTTTGTCAGCCCTTGCAGTGAATGCATCCGCAATTAACTGCTGCTGTTAAGTAATCTTACTGTCCGGCAATTTTGAAGCATAAGCAGCAACCTCTTCAGGATGGATGAATATAAATTTGTTTGTAAGATTGCAGGGCTCCAAAAAATGTCTCGTAGAGGTATCTAAAGTTTAGAAACAAAATAAAAGGCAACATAGGTTAATATGAAGGCCTAAATTGAAAAAAATTAAAACAAATAGATTAATATCAAGTACCTTATGTACAAGTTAACATTCGCAACCCCAATCCACTTCCGATGGATGATGTAATCAACAATTTCAGTGTTGATACTTTCAAATACTACCTTATTATAAATGTTCTTGGCAAATTTCACACGTTTTTCGACTTTGCCCTTAAGCGAATGTGGTAGAAACTTGACAATCATCCTTCGAAAGGTGTCTGGAACTGGATGCCTAGGCGGCTGCAGGAGTGGTTGAGCTACTAATTCCTTAGAATGTCCTGACTCTCCAACCTTACTCTTCCCCTTCAACTAAGCAACAAAGTGGGAAATTTTGAGATTAACCACCTTAATATACACATAACAATAGTATATGTCTATAGGTCCTCTAATATGAACCTTTGAATGTAGTGGCTCATTCAAGACATCTAGTATCAAGTTAGTATACTGTCAAGTAACATACCTTTACTAATGGAGCAGCAGTGATGAGGTGTGCGGGCCATGCTACGAAGCTGCCCAATGCCATTCCTATTGTTTCCATATCCCCCGCAGGAACAGGCAACCTGGTACCCTCCTCCCTAACTACCTCAATCGACACTTTTAGATGATTTGCAGGTACGGGTGCATTGTGAAGCATCTCTTCAGGGCTATTATGCACATGCCCCTCCGCAACCACACGTCGATTAGGTGCTTCTAACCATAGCTGGCAATATGATTGACCCTGTTCCAATCAATGGATTAGAAATCAACCATTTATTAGGGGTAAAAAAAAAGTTATCTTTTAACTTGTTCATGATAGCAATTACCTGAGGGAGATCGTGAGGGGTAACAGTGCAACTATCTTTGGCACTAGCCGACACTGGTGGTGTCCCTTGCGTTCCCTATAGTTGAAGCACCATGTTCGTCAATTCAGCTAATCGGAGCTGCATATGAGATTGAGTCTGATGTTGTTCCTGAACAATAGCCTCCAATCGGGAAACCTTTGCAGCATCTGATGATGATCGAGGCCCAAAAAAGGCTTTGTGTGTCACACCAAACCCTGTACCCCTAACACGACCAGGATACTCAGGGACCCCCAGTGCCTTACCAAGTATGTCCTGCCCAACGCTCTCCTGGTCACTAGCTTGAGGCATTGAATTAGAGAGTTCATTCTGTGGAAGAAAGAGAAACAAAATATAAATTTTGCAACTAAATAATAAGTATTTGAAAATATATATGTAAATAAAATATATAATACAATAATACTAACTATTGACTCGGCAACTTTCCGAACGTTGTCATTGTCAATTATCCCATCCTTGTTCTTGCGAGATTCTATCCATAGCTCATGGTATTCGATTTCCCTCCCTTCTGACCCCTCCTTTGATTGCTATGTTTGATCACAAATAAGCAAATGTGTCAGTATTTGAACATAAGTGTCATTCATAGAAAAATTAACTATCAAACCACGTACCATCTTAACCTCTATACCATGGTATCCTTGACGACCCCCTCTATATGGGTATTGCTGTTTCTTGGCTCTGTCACTATTGGCTTGGCTTAATTTCTAAAAAGTTATGCAGAATATTAGTTTTAGTGTAACAAAAACTAAGATAAAGTACATATGATTAGGTTTATGTCCACCAAAAAAGTCGCAATAAGAATATTCAATGAAATGACATACTATGTTAATAATGCACACAACAAAGCAGACTTTTATTCAATGACTAAATATATGTACTATAATTAATTTAAGACCAACAATGACAGAAATGGTTTACCTGAAAAGATTCTTCACGACACCTAGCAACAAAAGCATCCCAGTGTTCCTGTGTAATGTATAACTCAAACAACCGAGGCGGATGAACAGCAAAGTTGCCAGCTACATCTCTCAAGAAGAATCTAGTGAGAATGGATCGAAAATTTCGGAGTGCGACACCCGTCTTCATATATATGTGTCTCCTGTGACTATTATTGATGTCAAAAGCAGACTGCAACATGCATTACCGAAAAGAATTATTATCTGTATATATGTACACACATTATAATCAAATGACATACTATATTATTACCTCTATATCTTCGAAAATACTATTCTTCACAGGATCAGGGACTTTCCTCCAATCCCTGTGAGGATGGGAGATTGGAACCTTCAACTTCGCACCGACCCCAATATAACTGCTCAATTTTTGTCCACCTTTTTGTATTGGATTGCCTTTGCGATTCCATTCGACATGAATCTTTTGGCCAGTGTGTCGGGCGTGTATCACCTCTTTCAACACAGTCAAACCACGCTGGTGCTGTTTGATATATTTCTGTAGCTCTTCTTGAACATCATCAGCACCACGATCATGATCATGAGCAGAAGGGGATGCCATTTACCTACAATAAAATTCCAACAAACATGTAAGATATCAAAGAAGGAAAAAAAATTTAAAGCAAATACAACACATAAAAAAAACTAATAAAACATCAAAAAATTATACATGTCGAAGGAAATAAAATTCAAACTAAGGCAAACAATAAAAAATATTCCATAATTCAAACATTTTCCTCTTTCTTTTCAGATGTTCACTAATCCGTCCCCTCTTCCAAATTCAAGTACCTTCTTGATGGTCATCTCTCACATAAAGGGTATCATCTCCACCAGGATCAGTATCAAGTGATGTCCCATGGAAAGGATCATCCTCAATGCACGCACCTTGATAGTCTTGACCATCATCTAAGGTGTCAATTATTTTGTTCGTTAGCATAACAATTGACCACTTCTTATTAGCAGGATCAGTGACAAAAAACACTTGTTGGGCTTGGGATGCTAAAATAAAAGGTTCATCTTTATACCCCACCCTATTAAGATCCACTTGAATGAACCCTGAATCATCAACTCGGAGGCCGTTGTTGTTGTCAACCCATTTACAACTGAAGACAGGTACCCGGAATGAGATGTAGTCCAATTCCCATATGTGCTCAATTACCCCAAAGTATGACATGGGTGCAAAAATGGGGTTTTTGTCTTTAACACTAGATATATGCATTGATTGAGCTATAAGGGTTATCCAACTATTTTGCATTATACTCTTATCATCTTGCTCTTTTGTAGAGAATGTGTACCCATTGATAAGATAACCAGTATACGATCGTACATATATGCTTGGACCCATAGCTAACTGTTTCAACCTGACAGAAACTGAACTAGAAGTCCTCTCCAACTCTGTGAGGATGTGATCACGCAACCAATGTATAAAAAGTCGATTATGTTCTTTTGATATCCAACTCTCATTCTTATTAGGGTTCAAGGTTCTAATTCTCTCCTTGTGCATTTTCACATATTCATCAACCTCATCCGAGTTGTGCAAGACATACAGGTGAGCTTGCTCCCACTGTATCCTAGAGATACTAACTATTTCACTTCCCGAATCCCTTCACCACTTGTTCTACCCAAGTGACGAGACCTTGGAAGCCCAATGTTATCAACACTCAATAAGTATTCAGTACAAAATTCAATAGCTTCTTCGGCTAAGTACCTTTCGACAATACATCCCTCTGGTCTACTTCGATTTTTCACATACCCTTTCAATATCTTCATGTAACGCTCAATCGGGTACATCCATCTCATATACGCTGGGCCACACATTTGTGTTTCCCTAACTAGGTGTACTGTTAGGTGAACCATCATGTCAAAGAATGAAGGCGGGAAATACATCTCAAGCTCACACAAAGTGACAACAATTGGTCTTTGCAATGTGGGCAACTTCCTAGGGTCAATGTCTTTGCTGCCAATAGCCTTGAAAAAGAAACATAGTTTCGTAATTGTCCCTCGCACCTTTCTCGGCAATATGGATCGTATACCCACCAGCATCATATGCTCCATCAAAACATGACAATCATGAGACTTTAGACCCTTTAACTTCAAGTCTTTCATAGATACAAGGTTCTTGATATTTGATGAGTACCCCTCCGGTACTTTAACTCCATCAAGGAATTCACAAAGAGATACTTTTTCTTTTCTAGATAAAGTATAAGCAGCTGATGGAAGATAAGTATGCCGTTTGTCCTTGATCGGTGCCAATTCTCCTCTAATTCCCATAGCAACCAAATCCAGTCTCGCCTTCTTACCATCTTTGGTCTTTCCCTTCACATTGAGTAACGTACCAATAATGCTATCACATACATTTTTTTCTATGTGCATCACATCAAGGAAGTGCCTCACATACAAGGACTTCCAATATGGCAAATCAAAGAAAATTGACCTTTTCTTCCACCCACTTGTCCTAAGGTGTTTGGCAAAAGGTTTCCCAAAGTTGTTAGTCAAATGTTGTACCTTTCGAAACAGGTCCTCACGGCTTAACGGAACAGGTTCTCTTCCGTCTTCTATATTCCCATCAAATGCTTTTCTCCACCCTCTATAACGATGTCCCTGATGCAAAAATCTCCGATGCCCGAGAAAGACAAATTTCCCACCATGCTCCAACCGAATCGATTGTGTGCCTTCTTCACATATAGGGCAACCAAATTCTCCTTTGATACTATATCCAGACAAATTCCCATACGCTGGAAAATCATTAATTGTACCAAACAGCATAGCTCTCAAATTGAATGCTTCCTTCCTATACCCATCATACACCTCTACACCACTCTCCCATAATAGCTTCAAGTCATCAATTAGTGGAGCCAAGTATACATCTATATCATTTCCGGGTTGTTTAGGTCTAGAAATTAACAAAGACAACATCATGAATTTTCGCTTCATGCATAGCCACGGAGGCAAGTTATAAATCACCAAAATCACGGGCCATGTACTGTGTGTACTACTTTGCATACCATGCGGGTTCATTCCATCAGTAGATAATGCAAGACGTAGGTTTCTAGCTTCTGCCCCGAAATCTTCATAGTCACGATCAATTAATTTCCATTGTGGAGAATCTGCAGGATGTCTAAACTTCCCATCTTTAATTCTATCATCTGCATGCCATGTCAAGAGCTTCGCATTCTCCACACTGTTGTACATGCGTCTAAATCTAGGTATGATGGGAAAATACCAAACTACCTTCACTGGACTCGATTCTTTCTTCTTATAACGTTGGGCATTGCATTTAGGACACTTGTCTAATGATGCAAATTCCTTCCGAAATAAGATGCAATCGTTAGGACAAGCATGTATCCTCTCATAGCTCATCCCTATAGAGCTTAACATTCGTTTAGCCTCATATGTTCGGCTAGGAAGCTCATTATCCTCTGGCAGCATATCCTTCAAAAGTGCAAGCAATTCTGTGAAGCTCTTATCACTCCATCCATTGCCTGCTTTCAAGTTGTATAGCTTCAACACAGCTGACAATATCGTGAACTTAATGCATCCAGAGTACAATGGATTTTCTGCATCCCTCTTCAACCTATCAAACATCCCCGGACAATCCTTAAGTTCATCCTCAATCACATTGGTCATCTCTTCAAGACGATCGGCCTCAAGTGTGCTTGTGTCGAAATCATTCGATCTACAGCTCCCACTATACGTATTACTACTATAATCATTATTCATCTCACCATGCCTTGTCCATCGTGTGTAACTTCGATCAATTCCATTACAAATTAAATGTGATTCCAAGTCAGTTGCACTAACTAGCCTCCCATAGCAACACTTCAAGCAAGGGCATATAATTTTTTCGGGGTTATCAACATGCTCAACTGCAAACCTAACAAACTCTTTCACTCCATCCCAATATTCCTGAGTCAAACGATTCGCAGACATCCATTTCCGATCCATACTTTTATTAAGTTGTGTAACCTTTTATAACTTCTGTATAAATTTTGGCAGTGATCTTCCCAAGTTGAGCCTCCCAATAATTTTACAATACAACACCAACTTACAGGCCACGTTATTTCATATGGATTAAATACCATAACCCCATGATTAATACATTAATATTCTTGCTACATAAAAAAAACTAGATTCATTAATTGTACTACAATTATTTGTTTTTCCTAGCTTCACTTTCTGATTTATTAAAGCATATGTTACTTTTCAAGTCCTTAACTAGCAAAAATATTCAACAACATAGACAAAAAAAGAGTTCCAATTATATGTTGCCAACCATCCAAATCAACTATCCATAGCTTTTCATTTACTAAATTATAACTTTGAGAGACAAACTGGCAGCATTACAACTAAAGAACCATAGCATTAACCACTTAGCAAAAATCACCTGACTTAGCTAACTAATACAAAACTTTTACATAAACATAATCAGGAAGCATACCTCAGACAAAGTAGATATCTGATGGGCTAGCACTACAAATTCTGTCAATATGAAACAAGCGCACCAATGACACCTTCATACAAGTGAAGCAACAAGTTAAATGAAGGTCAACCACAAAGTAGTTTGGTGGTGCGTCCACATATGCATGTATGAGTAAGGAAAGATATATATATATATATATATAGTAAAATAACACTATTATTATAGAAAAAAATTAAAATAAAAACTATAAATCTAAAACATGTAAATTAAAATTAAACCATCCAAATTCACCCAGAATGATGAGTATTAGGTACTCATACATAATCAAATTACCACTCATGGAGATGCTCTCGGTGGTTCAATTTCTTTTAGCCCAATTAGGAACAGTTTGATACAGAATAGACATAATGGTCAACAAACAAAATCAAGATATATGGATTGTATTAAAAAAAAACCAAGATAATATGGTGGTTGATTGTATAGTATATTTGGGGATCCAGGTTTCGACATTTCTTCAATGAACTAATGAAGTCTTTGCCATCAAGCATTGAAAAGGAAAACAAATTACAATATGGGCAATGACTCATATATGAATTTGACAGAAACAGCCACGAATATGAGAGCGTCAGTGGGACAATATGGGGTTACCTCAAAGCTGGCCACCGTTCGCTGTTGGGTCTGGGAGGGATTTCGAGTTCCTCTGAGAGAATGGAACTGGGCCTCTTTCACTCCATTCACCGTGACCGTTGACAGGGAGAGACGCTACGAGATCAAGCGATTTCAGGTTGAAGGGGATTTCGGAGGAACAATGCCGTGGCGGAAGAGGAAAGAGTGTAAACTTTTGACGCGTTGTGGCCGAAGAGCTGTGCCAGAACAGAGCAATGGCAGAGGAACAGCTTCAGAGCATGGTGGGAATGAAGACGGCACAATTCTGAGAAAATGCGATATAGGGTTCTGAGAAGAGTTTTAAAACAACTTAGTTAGCGTTTAACAATTAAACGCTAACTAAATATAATATACATGGCGTTTATTATGTAAACACCATCTAATATTCATAACTTAGATGGCGTTTATGAAATAAACGCCATTTGAAATTTACACTTAGATGGCGTTTAAATATTAAACGCCAACTAAAAGTTTAAAATAAATTTAAAAAAAAAATTTCGGTGGACCTTAGTTGGCGTTTATGAATTAAACGCCATCTAATATTTTATATTATTTTATTAATTTAGATGGCGTTTCTCTTATAAACGCCATATAAAGTCTGAAATTAGTTAGCGTTTATCATTAAACGCCAACTTTAGTTTTACATTATGACTTTAGATGGCGTTTATATTTAAACGTCATCTAAAGTTCCAAAAATAGATGACGTTTATTTTTTACACGCCATCTAAAATTGGACTTTAGTTGGCATTTATTTTGTAAACGCGAACTAATACCCTTGGTTTGATTTTTATTAGCGTTTTTCTAAATAAACGTCAACTATTCAGCGCCAATAAATCCTGAATCTGGCATAGTGCTAGAAAAAATAACATATATGGAAAAAGTTCAATTAAATATTAATTTCTCACTATCATATATACCACTTCATTATCATAAAATGTGTGTGCGTGTTGTTTTAGATCTCTTATGTTGGTCACATGACACATCGTAACCGTCCCTACAACTCTGAGAAGAAACTTCTCAAAATCTCAATCTGTTTCGCAATATGATAGTCTTAGCTGTTCCCTAAACTACAGATCGATCAATTATTCAAATTGTTCATAAATAGTGTTACTTTTTTTTTTTTCCAATTTTTATCCTTTCGCACTTAGGAATGTCAGAATTTAGTATTAAAGCCAATTAAGTTTATATGTACTCCCAAAAGCCAAATATATTGATTTTCCCATACTAAGAGCCAATTCTCCCAAATAAAAATGCAATTAGAATATTCTCGAGAATGATATTGATGTTTAAAAACACAACTTTTTCAAATATATATATATATTAACATTTTTTTTATTTCATGAGAGAAGAATGTATAATTCTGAAGTAAAAAAAAATGATCACGTAATTTAAGCAACTTAAACATATATTTACTGGACAAAATTTATTCCTTGCGGAATATATATATATATATATATTTATTATGCTATAAACATTCTTATTTATATTCAGAACATTAGAGACCCACCATGTGGTAGAAAAAGTTTCTATATTTACATAAAATAATAATAATAATAATAATAATAATAATAATATTATTATTATTATTATTATTATTATTATTATTATTATTGTAACAACTTTTTAAAGCTGAATCGCAAATCACAACACAGAATATATCAGAACGAAACTGAAACTCATACATAATCGAATTAGTCAGACTTCACATCATTATTTTCAGCACCATCATCAACTTCTTCAACAAGTCTAATAATTTTAACGCAAAATGATCAATAAATAAGAACTAACAAAATGATTCAATGTCCAAAAAAGGACCTTAATTAATTTTTAAAACAACCCAAAAATATTCATGGAACAAAAATCAATAATGAAAAGACAAACTTGTCCCCCAAATAATATGTCCTATGATTTTGTAATCAAGCAACTCTTTTTTTTTTTTTTCGGTTACATCAAATTTTATAATGCAATGGAAGTGACATTAATTGAGCTTTAATTTTTTAAAATGTAAATCTTATGAAATGATTTTAAAGTTCAAAAGGAAATAATATATATGTTTAAATATCATTTTAAGATGACAAGAACAGAGAATTGATCTTAAGGCTTTCTAAAAATATCTAGATACTTATGAATTGAAGCCGAAGATGATGTTAGGGCAATTACGTTTTGAATTAATGAAGAAGATAAGAAATTAATACTCAAAAGCAAGTTCATATCGTGCCATCTTTTCAATCTTAACATGGCAAGAGCACAGGAATTCAGACTAATATTCAACCCATTAACCCCCTCTTCCATAACTGAATCCGAATGTCATTGACAAAATTAAAAGAGACAAAATTTAGAGCCATGATTTGTGAGCCCATGAAGTTGTGTCCCCTTGCCCCTTGGATTCTAATTAGCATCTCATAGTTTTTCTTTTTAAACAAATCAACAAAACTTGATGTTATCAACTACTCCCTCCGGTCATATATATATATAGGATCTTTTGTCTTGATCCTAAATATAAAACCCTTTTCAATATACGAGATAATATTTATTATACATTTCCAAAAAATGCTCATATTTAATATATCCAAAGAGAAAGAGAAAGAGATTAAATAAGTGTAGTTTTGGAAAAATATTGAGATTTTCGGAGAAATCGAGATAATTAATTAGTTTTAATTCTAATTCTTAATCCACGTGATTTGGTTAAATGTGTTTTATATTAAGGATAAGAGGGAGTAATTCAAATCTGAGTCAATTTACGTTCTAATTGGAAAATAGTTCTCCTGATGGGAAGCATGCCCTAGATGATGAAAAGAAACGATGAAAAGAAAGCTCTAATTTGGATTTCAATGTTCGAATTATTCGATTCAATAGTATAAAAAAAAATTATGTGAAAAAAATGCAATTACAAAAAAATCTCTATAACACTGCCAGAAATGGGGCCTCCAACTCGATCGGCTCAATTTGATTAGTCGACATTTAATAAGGTAGCTCCAGTGGTGAATTGCTAAATAAAATAAAATAGGGGCTCCATTGGCGCTTAATAGTTGATACTTAATAAAACAAAACAGCAATAAAAATGAGACGGAGAAAAGGTATAGAACTTTGTTGACAGTTATTTAAAGGTCTGGAACTTATATTTGCTGACAATTTTTCAAATAACTGCCAACAAAGTAGAAAAATAACCACCAACTATAACCATTTTTGGCATAGTGTAATTGTAGAGATTTTTTCTTTAATATGCATTTTATGGATTTCCCTTTTACTTTTTGGAAAGAGGAAATAATATTTTTATTATTTTGAAATTTAATTTCAAATATTTTCCATTTACAAACTCTTTAGCATCTTTAATTCCGCACCTCAAAACTTTAATTTGTCTTAGACTAAGTTTTGTTTAGTACTATAGGATCCTTAGATGTCTTGTATCTTTGTCAAACATTAATTAATAATAGCTTGACATATATTCAATTGTATTGTTATTAATGATTTGTTGTTGTATTGTTGATGTTTATACAATCATTGAATTGCTTTTTATTAATGTTTAGATGTATACACAGGGGAAATTTATAGAAAGGGGATTTAGAGTTAATATTCATCACTAAAAAATTATTCATCAAGACTTATAGACTAAATATTTTACATCAAAATATCAAAATATCCTTATGTCCTCTAAAACTCCTAATAATATTCTTAAAAATACTTGGCATTAGTGTAGTCATAGAAAAGTTACTATAGACCAAAAATTATATTTCATCTGGTTTATATTATAAAGATTTTTCTAGAATCTTTATCTGATCCAAAATATAAGGGGTTATGTAATTTTTAAAAAAAAATTATCTTTTTTACTTATATTGATCATTGTCTTATAAGTCGGAAAAAAAGAGAAAAACAATGAATTTTCAAAATAACTTTTTTTGATAATTAGTAAGGGTAAAATTGGAATATTTAACTTTTTTAAAAAAAAAATTTAATATTTATAACCAACTTTTCTTAATAAATATGAAATAATTGAAAACCCTCTATAATATAGATTAGGGGTACTAAATGAAAATATCAAAATATCCTTATCACTCCATTTCAGATCCCAACCCAATAATAGACCTAATTGACCTAAATGGACTACACAGGACACCAAGTTCGTGGGGCGCAGCCATGCATGCACACACTAATACATGTGTGTGTGTGTGTATATATATATATATATATATATATCAAGGAATAAAAAAAAATCGAATTGGATCTGTTGATCCGACTGAGATTCGGTGTTATGTTTGATCCGACAATAAATGAGGATCAGGCAAACTCAGTAGAAACCCTGTCACGAAGCAGAACTGATACAAAACCAGTTTAAACTATTCTATTTTTTATTTAAAATTTTAAATAATTTTTTTTATTTTTAAGATAAAATAATATTTTTTTAGTATTAAGTGGTATTATTTTTTTATAAACTTTTTTTTCTATATTATAATATTGTATAAATATTATTATGATACATAATTATTAATAATAATAAATTCACTTATTGACTGTTTTGAATTCAAAATATAATTATAGATAAATATTAACTTATTTATATTTTGATATTACGTTATAAAATTTATTAATAATATTTTTAATTTTCTATATAATATATAAAATTAAAAAAATTATTAAATTTATTTTTCATTCAAGATTGAATATTAATTTTATGATAATGAATAAATATCTTTTATATTTTTCATTTACATTATTTAAAATATATCAATTTATTCACAATCAATTCAATTATTAAACCTTAAATGAGTGTCTCAACCAATTCAATAATTGATCCAATTTTTAATATCTTGCAGTCTTGATATGTGTCTATATATATATATATATATATATGTATGTGTGTGCGCTGCTAGAAGCTATACTGTTGCACGGAGCTATGAGTAGTCTAGCTTAGCTAGTGCAAAAGGCCTACCCATGTATTTAAACATTACTTAATTTTATTTTAATATAAGATCATTTTAATCATATTATGTAGACTAAGAATAAGAGTTAAAGTTAATTAATTATTTCAATTTCTCTAAAAATCATAATATTTTTTAAAACTACCCTTATTTAATCTCTTTCTTTCTCTCATTTAGATAGATTAAATAAGGGTATTTTTTAGAAATGTATAATAAATACTACCTTGTATACTATAAAATGTTATATATTTAAGATTAAGGTAAAATGTTTTATATTTAAGATAGAAGGGAGTATTATGTTAAAATTAATTATCAATACATTTGCAAATCTTCATCGGATCATACTCATCATTATTAATATGTAATTATGCACTTAGTTTGTCAATGTGATTATAAATCCACCTGACTATAAATTTGAAACAGTATGGCCCAGGAAAATTTTTCCTTTATTTGGTTGACTTTTGATGAAGTCACGCCATTCTTGGCAAGTTGGCCACTTAGAATCATTGTGTTAATACTATTAATTAACCCTCAACTTATTGTTTTGTTTCATTTTTTTATTGCGCCCTCCAAATCAACTAAAATTGAGCACTAAAGTCAACCATTAAAGTATGAAAGGACAGCCATTCTTGTATTTGTACATCTTAACCGAACAATTAGCACTACACAATCACTAGATTTTTTTCTTTGTTAATTTAGAGAAGTGTGTGTGTGTGTTATGGATCCCATTTCCATAAGATCTTGAATAGACAAAATATGAAATATAATTCTCTCTTTAATTTCTCTCATTAATTATTTTTCCTGACTGCTTCTACCTTATTACAAAAGATCAAGTCCATTATATAGAAATACAAACGAACAACAAAATCAAGACGCTATGACCTTTCCATTTTTCTTAAAAACAACAACCAATGGAAGTTACAGTTATTTAAAAAAAAAACAATGAAAAACGTAATCACCACGAAATGTTGCGAATTTGAATAGCAATGCTCAAAAAAATCTTAGAAAGCTGGAAAAAAAAATTAAGGAAGAACAGAGCAGCTAAATATTGCGAACGTTTGATTACATTTGCAGGTTACAACTTGAGTGGCCAAAATTGAGGCAAGAATATATGTACTTGGTTAACCTTGAAACTTGCGTGGCCAAAATTGAGGCAAAAATATATGTACTTGGTTAACCTTGAAACCAAAAGATTTCAAAACTAAACAGAGCTATGAACTAATTTTATCCGATAACAGACCAGCCACTTAGCTGTTGTTAATTAATTTACGACGCTACATCTCATTCTGATCTCGCCCTCTGAACCAGTGAGTACTACTATTGAACCCATGTGCGCCATTGCTTTGGCAAACTTGTCAGCCCAACTTGACCCATCTTTCGCCATTTTCAACACCATTTTCCTTGTGGGGCCACTTTCAAACAACGTCTGATCTGAGCTCAACAGCCCACGCTGGTTCTTCAGTCCCACGCAGTACTTCTTGTCCAAACGATAAGGTGTAGCAGCATCAAATGCAACCGTTGGATCCTCTCCACCATTGTTGCTTGAAGGTGGACACTGTTTTCAATAGTTCAACAAGTGTTGGATCCATGGAAGGGTCCTGGGGATTCGTGGCATTGAAAGAGTAAAGACGCTTGGAGAAGGAAGAACAGTGCGATACACCAATAGAATGGGCTCCTGCAAGTGTCACCATTTCCTACACTGACAATCCCTTTGCGCGAAACTGTCGATCAGTTGCTCCGCGTTGAAGAAAGGCGGGGGCAAATTGCCTTGGACTTCGTCTTTAATGGAGATACGATCATCTCTGCGACCTGCAGGTACATCGTAGTCTATGTGTCCAACTTTGCGAGCGCTGTCTCGAGCAGCAAAAGCAAGAATGTCTGCACATGAAACAGAGCCTTAGCTTCATCAATGACCTCGAAGCCACGTAAGCTAGGGTTGTTGGCTGGGTGGTCTCTCTCAGCTGGATTACCAGGTGTAGATTCTAGTAGCACAAAACCATCACAACCCTCCATAGATATATGACACGAGAATTTGTTTGATATATTTATATACATGCATATAATGATCGAGCCAAATTGATGAACTTAGAAGGTAGGAAATGGGAGTGAACTCGATCACCCTGACGAAGCAGTCGTGGAAATGCATTCTGATTAAACCAGCAGCAATGCCTGGGTTGGCAGAGAAAGCTTTGCTTACAGCTCTTTTCACTATTGCCTCTGCTGATGGACATGTTGAGTCATAGAAGCCCACTTTCAGTGAGGCTGAGGAGGCCAATATTGAAGAAAATGAGAGAATTAAAACGAAGGTGGAAAGCAATACAGTAACACGATTCATGTACAGTATCATTATGTTGTCAGTGGGAGTGGATGGTGTTGAAGTTAAAGCTGGATTTGTTTGTAGGATGGAAAAGGTAGCTGAAGCTATGGAGTGATAGATATGGTAGAATAAGGGAAGTAAGATATCAATTGGTGAGTTGTGAATGGGATGGGAGGTGGTGAGTGAAAGGTATTTATAGATGGAGACGTGGGGAAGGTTTTACCAGGAAATGAAAAGGCGCGTGGCTATTGGCTGTAACCTCTGGTGAATAGAATAAAAAATAAATAGTTGTTGAATAGGTAATAGAAGTTGAAGAATGGAGAAAGCTGTCTTCTTTTGAACATATCGTGGCCAAAAAAAAGGGACGTATCAGCATGTACGGATACTCCAGGAGTGCTTATATTGACAAGTTGCTCTACACACTACAAAAAAATTGATATTTGGCAACAACAAAAGTCATCGCCAAATGTTGAAAAGTCATCAGTGAAATTTTCCAGCAGCAATTTTTTTGTCGCCACAATATCGCCACTACAATCTGCATAACTGAATGTTTATGGTGGCCACAAAAATGTCACCACCAAATATAGCCCTTCAGCAGCGATATATGTCGTCGCTAATGACATAGAATATGTGCCACTGAAAGATGTCGTCGCTGAAGATTAACATTCGGTAACGATGAAATGTTGCCGTTGATAAATAATTATTGGCAGCAGCGGCGACATTGTATGTCGCCACCAAAAGCTAATTATTAGCGGCGATTTTCTGTTGTTGCTGAATGTAGTAATCAGCGGCAAGTCATATAGTCGCTGCTAAAAATACAATTTCAGTGGCAACAAAAGTGTCGCCACTGAAGACCTCTTTTTGGTGGCAACAATGACGCTACTAAAAAGTATTATAATTTATGGTTTTTTATCTTTAGTGGCAATACTAGTCGCTGCTAAAAAGCAATATTAGCAAAAATGATATTATAATTGAAATAATAATTTTTTTATGCCTGGATTCATTGATATCAAAATAAAAATGTAACTAATACAATTAAAATGAAGACCTCTTACAAATAATTGAAATAATATTGCATAAATATATTATCTAAACAATCAAGTATATTACTCAAAAGTTATATATATATGCATATCAAAATATATATAACTAATATAAAATATATACAATATGAACAAATACTAATATCCTATATAACTAAACTATCCGAAATTACTTGTCCTTACATCAACACTTGGAGCAGGAGTAGATGTGGTGATAAGGGTTTGAGATTGTCCCTATAAAAACAACAAATTTAAGTATAAATTAGACTATTACATATTCAATAACATATACCAAATGAGCACTAATGTACAATACTTCCAACACCTTAAAAAAGGCTCAATGCAAATTTCATCAAGTATACCATTAATTTGACAACAAAGGAAATGTACCCTATAATTTTTTTTATAATTTCTTATGATATATATAAAACAATAACAAAAAGAGTGGCAAAATAAGAGGCTCACACAATAAAAAAGTGTTAGGTTCATAGAACTAAATTGATATTTCCTTTTTGATGTCATTGATGAAATCTACTCAGTAAATGGTCCCTCACCTCACCTTTACTCTTTACCAAAGAACCCCAGGCCCTCCCTTCAAATTAAAAAATAAAAGCAACTTTCACTATATATAAGAATGAATTGATATCAGACCCCTTTCCCCTAAGCGCCTTCCATTTCCCTTCCTTTCTTCCTCAATATTCTCCTACCTATATCCTAATTAACATTAATTAAAAATCTAGTAGTCAGAATAATTTCCTACTGAACTCATACATTTTATATAAATTAAGTAATATGTAAATTACTACTATTAAAACTAATCACTACAACTCAACAACACATATATTCTTATTTACAAATTACTACTCTTTTATACACTATCACACGCAAAATTCATAATTATTAGGATTATTATGCTATGTGCTATTCTTGCATATATCTTCTTATTTACAAAATACTACTTTTTTTGTGGGAAAAAAATGATAAAGTCATTAACACTATGACAAATACTTCCTAAAAAAAAGATAAAGTTATTCTACTAATATATTTGGTATGAGTGACATAAACACTGTGACAACAACCATTAAAGCAACCGTGTAACTTGTGGCCTAATATTCAATTGAAATTCTCATTTTCAACTAATATTAATAGATTTCAATTCACCTCTAGGTAAATATGTAAGAAAGATACATAAACTATAGAGCAAATTCATGAAACATACATAAAAAAAAAGTCAAGAAACAATGTAAAATAAAATATGTGCAAAATTTACATATACCTACTGGCAGAAATTCATGAAGGCTTCCATCTTCTTTTGCATCTGTTCCATCTTCTGCTAAAATTGTGCACATTCTGCTTCCATCTTCACCCGTTCTGTTTCCATCTTTGCCTGTTCCGCTTGCATCCTTGCACGTTCCAGTTCCATTCTTTCAAGTTCTGCTTGCATCCTTGCATGTTCCGCTTCCACCCTTTAAAGCTCTGTAGCGCGATATGCTTCCATCCTTGTTCAATCCTCTTGAAATCTTCTCTCAACATCTTCTATTTTTTGGCGTAAGGATGCCACCAAGGAAGGGTTGCTAGCATCGAAATAGGTTCTCTTCCTTGAAGCTTGTGCTCCACGACCCTTCCCTCTCACATGTCCAAATCTCTCACTGAGAACATTCACTAAGATATCATCATGAGTCAATTGAGAGTCACTCTCTATTTTTTCTTGTTGTTCCATGACCTCTTGTATGCGAGCCTACAATTAAAGAACACAAATGTAATGTCAATCATGTTATACATTAACTTAAGGTAAAAGATAAGAACAAAATGTTAGATTAGCTGACTTCCCAAGAGGGGGGGTGAATTGGGAAGATTAAAAATTTTCTGCAAAATATCAAGAAGGTGAAGAAAACAATATATGATAGTAAAACAGAGTATAAACAAATAACTATAAAGGTGGCAGTAAAGAGAAGAAGACTCAGTAATTTATCCTGGTTCGGTCTCTCCACTTGACCTACGTCCAGTCCCCAAGTCACCACTTGAGATTTTCAACTATTCTGCAAGAATTTCGTGGGCTTCTTACAAATGCCTTAGTACAAAAATGTTGCTTTGTTTCTAAAGCTCACTTTATCTCTTTGTGCACTCTTACAAAGTGCTCCCCAATCCCTTGTGATGTCTCCTCACAAGAAAATCTATATTCCAGATGAAGATAAGATTGATTACAAAGATTAAACTCTCTTAAATAGAGTGAATATAAAAGTTGAAGTACAGAATATTGTAGTGAGAGAGTAATAAACTTTGAGTAGATGATTTAGCAGAGTTTCAGTATATACAAAGTTAAAATCGTTACCCACAACTTCAAATGATGTTATATTTATAGATTCAGGTCTCAAATATCCGTTAGAGACAAAATCTATCCGTTGGAGAAGTTATCCAACGGTTACTCTGAAAAACTATCCGTTAACCAACCGCATTTAATGCTTCTGACATATTGAAATTCGAATTTCGGTTGGTCAACAGACGAATTTCGCAGAAATCGAAGGTTAACAGCTTCAACGTTTAAAGCCCGAAGTTTGTGTGTCATGAAGTGAAATTCGAATTTTGATATTTGGAAAATGTTTCTGTGTTGTGACATACGAATTTTCAAGTGGAAAGTTTTTCTATTAAGTGTGAACAGTATTTTCAATTTACTACAGTGCCTTCGAAATTCGAATTTTGGAACCTCAAAATTCGTCTGTCCATAGCTGGTCTGTAAAGCATTATAGTTCATGTGATTCAAAGTTCAAATTTTCAAATGTCAAAATTCGTCTGTTAGAGAGACATCTTTTCAGACTAACTTCAAAATTCGAATTTATAAATACCGTCATTCATATGTCAACATATCACTTTAACAGACTCACAAGTTTAGTTTTTAAAATTCGAATTTTCATGTTCAAAGTTCGTCTGACATTAAGCAATTTTGAAATCCAATCTAAACTTAGTTTCAGATGAACTTTGACATAATTTCAGACGAATTTCTTTAGTTTTCATAAGTTTCATTTTGTCTGAAATTCGAATTTTCAAAACCCAAAGTTCGTATGTTGCTTAAAGCTCCTTTCAGACACTTATCAAAATTCAAATTTTCCCAAGTTAAAATTCATCTGTCAGAGAGGCATCTTTTCAGACTTGTTCAATTTCAGTACGAAATTTGAATTTCCAAGATCAAAGTTCGAACTTTCACTATAACAAATTGGTATTAACCTTTCAAACTTCGTCTGTTGGTGGGTGTTTTTCCAATATTCCATGATTTAACATAGAATCAAGGTTTTAAAACATCTTTTCACCAAATCAAAGTCTTTTACTCAAATGAAACACTATTAAACATCCTACATTAAACTTTGCACAGATTTATCCAGAATTTCTTCACTTAAAACCTTTTGGGCACCTTTGATATCTTTATTCCAAGCTCTTGAAGGTTGATTTGGAATCATCAAAACTTCTTAATTCATCACAAAACACATACATGAATCTCTTGTGATTTTGGATCTACCCACACCAACTGCCCATCTGTATTCTTCCTTGTATGTTGTAGCTCCCATAATTGATCAAGTGGTGGAAGTTGTCCTGTGGTGGGGTCTCTCTTCAAAGCATAATGTACAAGAATAATTCATGTGTCTTAGCACACCATCAACTATGCGTTTCTCCTTGTGCCATCTCATTTCTGAAGCTATGTCTCTTGCCACATAAAGTCTTTGCAACCTAGGTGTTATTGGAAAATGCCGCAAGACTTTCTGTGGAACTTTCTTTCCCTTTTCTCTATCAAACTTCCATCTAGACATCTTGCACTTAGGGCATGATTGTGCATCTGCATGTTCTTGCCAATACAATATGCAATCGTTGCCACAAGCATCAATTTTTTTGTAATCCAAACCCAAATCACGAATTGCCTTCTTAGCTTCATAGAAAGAGTTAGGTACTAAAGCGCCTTCTGGAAGAACTTCTCTAAATAGGGACAACAATACATCCATAGAAGCATTGCTCCAATGGTTAAGGCACTTCAATTGAAGCAACTTCACAATGAAAGACAACTTTGACATCTTGCCATAACCTGGATAAAGTTCAGTCTCTGCATCTTTCAACAAGTTATAGAATTTTCTTCATGGACATTAGGATCTTCACTCTCTTCTAATCTACTGTCCATATCACACACTCTGGGAACTCCATATGCATCATATATCATCCTTACAAGGTTCTCCTCCTCAATAGTGTCTTCTTGTACCACAATATTAGAAGGCCTAGAATCTCTATCAAATCTTCTGATAACTTCTCCATGCAAGTGCCACACCTTGTAACTATCCCAAAAACCCTTCTTCAACAAGTCAAATCTTATCATATTTCACTTTTTGAATATAGTGTTCATGCAATTCTTGCAAGGATAACGTATTACATCCCTCACCCCATGTTGACTATATGCCCATTCTAGAAAACTATCTATTCCTTTAATGTACATTGGATTGATTCTATTCTTAATATCTAACCAACTTTTATTCATTTATATTCCCTACACATAGTGTTAAGATCAACGTTTAGAGATATAATCTAGACTTTTAAACACGTGAGATAAAAAAATAGGAATCCAAATTTAAAAGTAATTTATTTCCTAAAAAAATTATTCGATTCTACAACAGCTACGGAACTTTAGAAATACATTATTTAAACTTAGTGCTATTTCATATCAATGGATCTTATAATACGGTGATGAATATAAATCATGAACATTACTCACTTGACTTTCTCTTTTCTAAAATAAGAACCGATAAAAAAAAAATAAAAGACACAGATATCTTCATAAAGGGATTGAATAGTATCATTTTGAGGTCATCTCTATTCTCAAATATTACATATATTAAACAAGAAACAGACCAAAATTGTAGTATATATCAATCCACATTTTTTTATGTGATTCAAAAAAATATGGTTATTCTCTAACAATGCAAAAAGAAACAGGATTACCAAGAAACATATAGTAAAATTTAGATAAAAGTGTTTGGCTGCCAAACTTAGGCTCAACCGTGTCACCTACTCCTGTAAAAATAAGCCAACAAAGTTGTAGTGAAAGAAAAGAAATTATTATGTTTTCTAAATTAACTCATATGAATTTCTTGAAGCAACTAGAAGTTAGTTTTTACTTTTTCTTACTCTTTTCTTTTTTTTTTTAAAAAAAGCTTTGTCCGTGAAGTCACCTGCCACAAATTTTCTTCTTTTAACTTTACCTTAATTCAAGTGTAAGAGTTTCTTATTTCTTGTTCAGGATAACTTAGCCTTGCTTTGAAAGGATTAATCCAACAAACACCAGATTTGCATGTTTGGTGCATGAATCATTCACATGGTGGAAGGTAGAGACACCTTATTTCAAGTTGGAGTATGCATCATTTCAACTCTGAAATAGTTACATTTTCTTACATAAGAAGAAATTTTATTTCTGTTATTTACTTTTACTAATTTTAATATTGTATTAATATTTATAACTTCGTCAGTATTTTCTCGTCAACTACTTTTATGAGAATCTTCACTGAATTTAGATGGTGAGGTGATATGAATTGAAACATTATTACAACCGGTTCATAGATTGATGGACAAAAAATAAAATAAAATAAATCATTATTGTTAATATTACCTTTCTTTTAGCTAGCTCTTATCATGTTTAGATTCAGGAATGAAATGATTCTCTTTCTGTTTTTTTCCCCTATCTAATATTCACAATGAAATGGTAATAATTATTCCGTTGTTTTTGTTTTTAAATATATTTTTAAAATTTCATAAAAAAATATCTTTTTAAAATATAAATGAAGGGCTATTTATTATTATTATTAATGATTTTTATTTTATTTAATTTTTATTTTGTATCGCAAATAAGTCTTATTCGATTTTATATATAATAAACTATAAACAATCACATAACTTACAAATCTTGAACAGTACAACTTGTTATAACTTACAAAAAAATTCCTTCATGTTAAAATGTCAACAAAACCACCAATCATCAAGCTAAGCTTATAAAAAAAAAATTAGAAAGCTCATTTCAAATATTGGTAGATTCAATCTATAAACAATTACATATATGCAAGAGCAACAGCATCAACCTTAATGATTCAAACATAGATTATAAAAGAAAACAAATACATTAATAGAGATTTTCCTATCACTTTGAGAGTAAAGAGATCTTAATGAGGTGGACAAATAAAAAAAGAAAAACAAAGAGCATGCAATTTTTATGGCCAATAATATATTTATGCAAAGTATAGCCTAAAATCTGTCCCCAAAAAAAGCATAGTCCAAATGTATGCTGAAATTATAACATAGCAATCCTTTGTAGCCTTCATTTCACCCACATAGCAACAATCTCACACTAACTAGTAAAGCCCATTATAGATTCAACAAACAAACAGAGCTACTTGGCAGGAAAATCATGTTCGTACCTTCGAGAACCTTAGATCAGAGGATGGTGTTTGAAATCCAACTAGTAGCTCACCCTCAATCTTTCAGTTCCTCTCATTCGCGATGGTTCATACGTTCAAGAACTTCATATCAGAGATGAAGCATTGAAATGAAAAAAAAAAACCCATAACCCCCAACCAAGGACCCAAGACCGAAGGCAGAGGAATCTAAATGAGTGATGGGTTATGGCCATTGTGCAAGGTAACAATGAGGAAGATGAGCCATGAAGAGGAGAGAGTGCCATGGAGAGAGAAGATGAGCTACGAAGAGGAGAGAGTGACTGGTTGCCACAATGAAGAAATGATCGGTGACTGATATTAATTTGGGGATTAGGGGTTTGGAGGCAAGAGACAGTAAAATAGTCCGCCAAAATATTTAACAGCAAGTCAAAGATATCCTTATATAAATTATTGTTTCAAAACTCATATCAAAATGCAATTGGCTCGCTAGTTTGTGGCGCCTATGAAGAACCCAGTTCCTGAGTTCAAATCCTACTCAACCCTCATTTTTATACTCTTTCATGAGGTTGCCCACGTGTCCTCTCTATATATGTATAAAAAAGCAAGGTTAATTCAGGATTTAAGAATTGAACTCGCAACCTATAAGATGAAAGAGTGCTCAATGAGCAACAAAACCAATGTCACAACCAAGTAAAGGTGTAAAACTATTTTATTTATTAAATAATTTAATGTAATACTTGTTTAACAAATAAATATTATTTATTAATTAAAAATCATACTAACATAAATCATATCCAAATAATTGAAAATTAATAAATTTTATAATATGATCAAAATTATATTCCCTATATGTATTTTAATCAATCACATTCAATTAATAAATTATCACATCAATCAAATAATTTTTAAATTTCCTTAACCGTTTCAATTCATCCTATTTCATCAGATTTTCAATGTGATATGGTTCTGAAGGATGAACTGGAGAGCTTCAATAAGATTTCATTCTTGAACAAAAATCCATTTTTTGATTTATTTCATCTATTCCATCATCGGAACAGGGGGGGATACACATTACACCACAATTTTGAATCAGAAGAGAGATTTTAAGAAATGTTTTACTTTGAATTTAATCGCATGTGTTAATGATTTTTAATTCAACTAAATAAATAATTTTGAAGCCATTGGATATTATATATATATGATTTTAGATTCATAGAGGTATATTAGAATTCGGATTTGAAAGTTGAAATATTATCCTAAAAGAGAATAACATTAAAGATAATATACATTCTAATATTTTATCTAAATAGTAGGATCAACAAAGACCAGATAGAATTAAATTGATAATCAACTCGATACCCAACCTTTGTGAGGTCAGGTTAAACTAAGCTAACATGATATATGAGATCGGGTTGGCCAATGTCCTTAAGAAATATTTAAAAATAAAATTATTTATTTATTTGTTTATTAAAAAATTACCAGTACATTTATCCAAACATATTTTCATGAAAACTAATATTAGGATAAAAAACAACATTTTCTAAAATCATAAGCACTCAACAATCATAAATTATTTTTACATACTATCAAGAAATCAATTTAAAATTTTAAATAAAATTAAAAAGATTAAAATCTTAAAAATGCCTATGATAATGAAAATTTTAATTTATTATATATAATGTATTAAGGAAAAATCATATAAAATTATTTAACATTTATAACAAAAAATTTTAATAAAATAAAATAATATATACCTAGACCATATAGGATCGACTTTGGCTTCAATATAATATCCAACTTATGCCAGATAGAACCAGAGCTACTGGGCTGGTTGAACACCATTCAAAATAAAAGAAAATTTTAAATTGAAAAATATTTGTATATACAAAATGAAAGAAATTTGAATAATTTTAATTTCAATAATATCTTTTATAATAATATTCATGACATTAAATTGAAAAATAGCATTAAGAAAATTCTAAATCCATTATAAATGATATTAAAAAATCTAAATTCAAAACCATTCAAAAGAACATTAAGAAAATTAGAAAAAATAGTTAAAAATACTACAATAAAAAAATTCAAAAGCATATCATTATAATAAATTAAACACATGACACACTCAAAGAACCTTGCAACCTACACTAATTATCTATTAAATTATGTGATAATGGGTTATTTGATATTATCTCTTAGATTCAATTATCTCTCAAATTTAAATGTCTCAACAAAAAAAAATGTTATTATCTAATTTAATTTATGCTTATTCTTTATTTCACAAATAATTATGATTATTAACAAAAATATATACAATGCTCTATGATGATCGCTAAATTTAGACTAGGAAGGTAAAGAATAAAGGTTAAGATGAACATAAATTTAGAAGGGTGAAGATGGTGTGGTATGAATCAATGAAGTGTATAAACAAAATATTTAACTTTGGAATTAAGGATTCATAATCAAAAGAAGGCATAAATTACCAAGATGAAAAATCCAAAAATCAAATTATCACACATGTTCAATACAAAACTATAAAATATTAACATTACAACCATGCATTAGTAAAACAAAATAAAAAGAGAGAAAGAAGGAGGAAGGAAAACTTAGTAAATGAGGTTTCAGTTATATTTTCATGCTTAAAATCTTGCTTAAACCTTTCAAATCTTAAATTCATAACAAAGCCTAACCCTCAAAAGCATTTCAAAAATGTTATACAATGAAATAATAAAAAAATACTTTAATTTGCATTAAGAGATGATAGATGATTTTAATAATTCAAATTGGATGGTGACTTATTTTTTTATTTATAAAGAAATTACATTAATATAAATCATTTATTGTTTAAACTAGTTAAAAATTTGGGCAAACAAAATTTCTTAAATATTAGTTTTCATGATAGAAATAAAAAAAATTAAAAAAAATTACTTTCGGTGGCAACATAATAGTCATCACTGAAAGTATCTTTCAGTGGCAAGATTAACTAAAGGCGCCACCGAAAGTTCAATTTTTTGGTGGCAATCCATTTGTCGCCGCTGAAAGTATAGCCTTCAGCAGCAACAAAAGATGGCGCCGCCAAATCTCAAACTTTTAGCGGTGACTTTGTTCTTTTGCTGCTGAATGTTTGACTTTTAACGTCAATCTTTTTTGTCGCCACTAAAAGATTGAGTTTTCAGTAGTAAATTTTTTTTTTTTTTTTGCCACCAAAAATGGATATTTAGTGACAACTTATTGCTGTTGCCACTGAAAGTCTGGCTTTTAACAACGACCTTTTTTAGTCGCCACCAAAAGTTGTCACTGAAAATCCCTTTTTTTGTAGTGACATTCTCTATTTTAGTACACTGTGCCTATTTGGTTCCATATTTACTCCCTCTAGCTAAAACTCAGTTTTAAGCCCAAAATTTTTGCTTAGCATAATTTCTGGGAAGTAGTTTCTCATGAAGTATATTTGTTGGGAAGTTACATTTTCATATATAACTTCCTTACTTTATTTTCTATTTCCTGGGAAGTTTAAATAATTTTTTAAATAAATATATGATATTTTAATTTTAAGGACTTAAATATCCTTTCAATTTAAAAAATTAATTAATGAATAAGAGTCTTTTTGAAAAAAAAAATCATAAAATGCTCGGGAAGTAGAACTTCCCTGGGTTTTACTTGGGAAGTTCTACTTCTCGAGTTAAGTTCAACTTCCCGGGAGCTTTTAAATTTTTTTCAAACCAAGCAACATAAATTAGTCCACTGAAAAGTTTTACTTCCCTTTCCCATTTCCCCATACCAAGCGAGCCCTTAGTTTTGCCCATTATCATCTGAACAAAAGCCTTAATTATAAACTATTCCCTCTTATTTTATATATGAGGTATAAATAATTAACTCACCAATATTAAGAAAAGTGGTTAAAAGTTGTTAGCAGTCTTAAACTTCTCACAAATTGAAATTATTTTCCACAAATGCCTCCAATTTAATCTTTAAACTTTCACCTTTAATTTAATAATACTTAATCACTATTCCTATCCTATCTAATTTCTACTTGTTTATTTTACCTCCTAGTTATAAAAAAAATTAATTTCTACTTGCAAAAGTCAAAGAAATAGGCTATATAATGAAAGGTATAACTAGAATAAATTATTCAATACACTAGGTGTAGACTATTTCTCTCTTATAATTTAGATCAAAATAACTCTTTAAAACATCTCTTATATTTAAGATTAGAAGGAATATAGATTACATCTTCAAACTCATCATTAATTAACATAAAAGTTACCTACCGCTACTTCTACCCAAATTCCATTTTTAAAAATTCATTCTACCCAAAATCTTACAAACTCAAAACTAAACACACCTTAATAAACTATTAATATATATTCGCTTTCATTGCTACAGTGACAAAATTCAAACAGCTTGGGTTTGAGTAGAGCTACTAAAGCGGGCCAGCCCGCCTTAAATGGGCCGGCCCGCCATTGGCTAATTTTTTGGCAGGGCAGGGCGAGCTAAGGGACTCATAAAGGCGGGCCGTGAAATCTCTAGCCCACCCTGCCATACACGAGCTAGCGGGCCAAATGGGCTAGCCAGTTTTTTTTTATTTTGGTTTTTCCTCCCTGTTTGGTTTTTTACCGTTAAACCATCAACTTCCTATTTATTATCATAAACTAATTGACAACATCTATGAAATTTTTTTGCCTATTGATACTTAAAGTCTTAACCATAATATATTAATACATAATAACTAAAATTATAAGACTAAATGTCCAATTGTCCAAATGACCAAATCCAAAGCAACATCAAGTCTTATTACATAATAACACAAATGACCATTCAATTCATTCATTAAAGATCACATTTGAAGCTTCTTGATCTATATGAATATCAATCTTCAAATCATCATCATTCTCTCCATCATCATCTGAAGCAAACAAAAAGTAAAGATACATATTAAATATTATTTGGTATTCTTGAATCTTGAATGGTTATGCTTTTGATAAATATATATAAATATGTAAGACAAATAAGATAACAATATAAATATATTACCATTAGTTTCAAATCCAAGCAACCAACTACGAGTACAAATAAGAGCTTGAACATTATCTGGAAGCGAAGATCGATATTTTGTGAGAACACGTGAGCCAATGTTAAAGACTAATTCACTAGCCACAGTGGTGATTGGAATACTAAGAATATCACATGTCATCCTTGAAAAAATAGGAAATCGATCTTTATTAGTCTTCCAAAAATTCAAGACATCTAATTCTGGAAATAATTGAGGCTCAAGTGGTGTTTCTTCCAAATAATAATCCAATTCAGACTTTGCAATGGGAGTACCTCTGCTCCGAAAATTAATATAGCCCTACATCATAAAAAATAGTTATAATTATAAATATAAAGTACCAATTAGAAGATAAAAAGAAGATAAATAAAAATGTTAAGTCTTAAATAATTAGAAACTTGCACAAAGAGCTTTAGTGAAAGTTTTGGAGCCATCTTTTTTAACCATAGTATCATTCCTTGCACCATAGGTGGGATGAATTGGTACTTTTGAAAAACTTGAACTTGTTCCTCGTCCAACACCAATATCATTAGAGGAAGATGAAGTACTCACATCTCTATATTGACCATAAATATAATATAACTTGCTCTTAATTGCTTCAACTTTATCTTGGCAAGTCTCAGAGTTAGGGTCAAGTAATGAATAAGAATATTCTATCATTGCAAACTTCATTCAAAGATCAAGAACACTTGCAAGTATCATGTTGTAGTCACTCCAATACTTGTCAAATTTTCCTTTCATTCTCTGAGCCATTTTTCGAATATCATCATCATCATTATCCATGTTTTCTTTCAACAACAACTCAATTTTGAAAATTTGACTGAAATACATATTAGAAGTAGGATAAGATTACCCAGAAATCAAGCCTGTAATAACGTCAAATGGCTCTAAGAAATTGCACATTAGCTCTGCTCTCCTCCACTCTGCATGTGTGGACAAAACTTGTAATGTCTATCATTTAAAGACAAAGTAGAAAATGCATGACGATATCTAATTCCACTTTCAAGCATTGCATAGGTGGAATTCCATCTAGTAGGTACATCTAACCGTAACCCCATTGAGGTATCAATGCCACCCACTTAATCAACACATTCTTTGAAACTAATCATTCTTGTCTCTGATGATTTCACATATTTAATGCTGCCTCGAATTTTCTGCAAAGCATCACTAGTTTTTTTCAAACCATCTTGAACTATAAGGTTCAAGATATGAGCACAACACCGAACATGAAAAAATTCCCCATTGCATATTAAGCTATTATGCAAACTCAACTTTTCCTTCAAAATATCTTGCATATTGTCATTGGCCGAGGTATTGTCCGAAGTAATTGAAAATACTTTTTTCTCAATCCCCCAATCTATTAAGCAATCATACACCTTCTTTGATAATTCAATCCTCGAATGTGGAAACTCTATCTTACAGAAAGCAAGAATTTTACTATTAAGTTTCCAAGTTTCATCAACAAAATGAGCAGTTAGGTAAAAATATCATTTAGAAGTTACCGCAGTCTAACAATCAGATGTTATGCATATTCTACCAAGAATCTTTGACAAAATCTATTTCAACTTTTCCTTTTGACTTAAATACAATTTCAACACATTTGCCATAGCGTTTTGCCTACTAATATGCTTAACATCAGGATTCAACAATGCATGGAGTTCTCTAATCCATTTATATTGAACAAAAGAATAAGGAAGATCATGTCCAATTATAGCCATTGAAATGGCCTCCCGTACACACATTTGATCAATTTTCCCAGACCTCACATTTCCTTCTTGGTCCATCAACAACACACCAACATCATGAAATTTTGCAAGAGCTAGACATATTTTATATGACGATTGAAATGTGAAGAACCATGTGATTTACCACCTGCTACATATTGTCTTCCACGACCATTACATTTTGCTACTTCTTGTCCCTTAGCATTATGTCTAGCTTTAGTGAAATAATTCCAACAATCAATTGTGCAAGTTTTACTCCTTTTAGATTCTTGATTATGCACAGAACTACCACCAATTCTTTTAGGTCCAATTTAGGGTTCAATATTACCACTAGCATTCATATTATCAATCTCCAAATTACTAGTATCACCCACATTAACATTAGACATATTTTAATCTGCAAGTAAGAAAAATAATACACCATTATAACAACATAATATTTGTTTCAGTCCAACCAGCCTAAATAGTAAACCTATAAATATTAAATCCAAGGCATCAATCATAGTCCATAGATTTCAGTGACAAAATGGAGAATACCAAAAAGAAACTTATCGTTATAGGTGTGGCGCTATTGCTGCAGAGCTAGAGCTAGAGCAGAGATTGAGACTGAGGACGTTGAACAGCAAATCAGTAATCAAGCTCAGTTGGCCGCATGGGAGAGGGATTGAAGATAAGAACACCGAACGAGTGGTGGAAGACAGGAACACTGGACGTGAGTTGTACCTGTACGAGAACTCGAGAAGGGATCTCAATTCTCGGATCTGTGACTGTGAGAGAGAGATTACGACCCCAGGACTCGGCACTCGTGAATGAAACCGAAGTCGAGTGAGACCCAAGCTGCTGAGTGCTGACGAGTGACGATGAGACCGTCAGACCGAGACCGAGATTAAGTGGAGCTGCAGAGGGAACGAAGTCAGGAGTCAGGACTCACGACTCGACACTCGCGAAAGAAGCCACAGGAGCATATGGATGACGAAGTGGCGGACACCGAAGCAAACAGACGGCCGGGTGAGATTTACCATATCAGGAAGAGAAGAGTCAAGGGAGTACGGACGGACGCAGCGCAGTTCTTCACGATTTCAGACTTCATTTAGTGGCTCACTTCTTCTTTCATCAGTCTGGGACTCTGGGTTCTTCATGTGACAATTCTGACAAAGGTAAGGTGGAAGGTGGTTAACGCTTAAACACAAAAAAAAAAAAATGGGCCAGCCTGTAGACTATGCTGACTGGCCCGTTTTTTAGTGGGTTGATGGGGTGGGCTCAAATTTTTTCACCCATTATGAAGCCTCTTGATTTTTTTAGCCCGCCCCGCCACTTTTGGTGGGCTAAGCGGGCTAGCCCGCAGGCTGCAACCCATTTTAGCAGCTCTAGATTTGAAGAATTTTCCATTCCTTTAAAGACAACTCTGTGAGCATTAAACTAATTAGCAGGAAACAATCTTATTATGCTCTTCAGTCTTACTCCCTCCGATGTATATTATAGAGTATTTTATATGAGAAGATTCTGGTCCAAAATATAAGATATTGGATATTTTTCTTCCAATTTTACCCCTATATTTAATTTTTCCCCACCCCTCATTTATAACTCTACAATAACAATAGAATGTAGTATTTAATAAAGGTAAAATAGGAAATATTGTTACTTTTTATATTGATTTCAAGTAAAAAAATAATTTCCTTAATATACGTATAATTGATACAAAATGGCTTATAATGTAAACCAGAAAGAGTATAAATTTTTGGGAAATGTCATTTAAGAACCCATATAATTACTTTTTTCAGTTTACATTATAAGATATTTTGTATCAATTATACGTATATTAAGAAAATCATTTTTTCACCTGAAATCAATACAGAAAATACCAATATTTCTCATTTTACCCTTATTAAATATTACATTCTATTATTATTGTAGGGTTATAAATAAGGAATGAAGAATAATTAAAAATATGGATAAAATGGGAAGAAAAATATCCAATACCCTATATTTTATATTAAAAACTTGTTATACAAAACACCCTATAATATAAATCAAAATGAGTAATTAATACTATTGAATAACTTTAATTTTCAAAATTATTCTTAATTACTCCCTCCATTTCAAAATATATCTATTTACCTCACACCTACCAAGGAAACATTAAGTTTTTAAAAAAATTTCATAACTTTTCAAAATTACCCTTAAATAGGTGTAAAAATGAATTATTCTCTCTCTATTCATAACTTTTTTTACTCTTCTCTCTCATGATTGAATACCATCATAAATAGGGATGAAATTTGAAAGAAAGTATTAAATAGTCATTAACTTTCACAAAGTAACTTATATTCTAAAACTTTAATCTCCACTAAATTTACTCTATATTTTAAAACAAATGGAGTAATTAAGAATCCAGGTGATAGTGTTACCAAAACAAAGCACTCCCTCAAATTCAAAATACAAGTTCTATTTGACTAACTATACATAAACAAAGGAAGAGAATTAAACTAATTAAATTTGTCAAAAACTTTCATTATTTTTCAACATTAATTACCCTTACTAAAGATAATTTCCAAGAAAATTTTATCTATCATAAGTTAATTAAAGACAAGGGTAAATTAGGAAAAAACTAATTAATACTTTTAACTTTACCTAAATATGACTAATATTTTGATCTAAAAAAATTCTAAAAAATAACTTATATTTTGAATCAGAGAGAATAGACTAAACTAAACATTTCAATCGGCAAATCAGTGAATTAGTATCTGAACAGGTATCTTTTTTTGATAAAATAAAATCGGTCATCTTAAGAGCACGTTAAGAGCACGTTATTGGTACAAAATGCACTAATACAGGAAAGACTTTTAAGGACGGTTAAAATGGCCTTTTAAGAACGATTCTCATGTAGTGGTGGAAGTAACAGTGGTAGAAAGTATGATTTTCAAGGACGGTTCTATAACCGTCTTGGAAAGTGACTTTTAAGCACGGTTGTTCTAACAATCGTCCTTGAAAGTCAATTTTTTATTTAAAAAAAAAACTTTCTAGGATAGTCCTAGAAAGTGAACAACTATCCTTGAAAGCCAATTTTTTATTTAAAAAAAGCCTTTCTAGGATCATTCTAGAAAGTTTGCTTTTTCTTAAAAAAAAAATTGAATTTCTAGGAGAGTTGTTCTCACAACTACCCAAGGAAGTCTTTTCTTAAAAACAATTAACATCTAATGTTTTTAAATAAACATTCAAAATTGAATAACTTAATTTGCATTTCTCACATAAAATAGCAAGACAAGCATTCAAAAGTGAATAATTTAATCTGCATTTCTCACATAATATAGCAAGACAAGCATTCAAAACTGAATAATTTAATCTGCATATCTCACATGATATAGCAAGATACATCAATGAACAGCAAACACATCACAATTGAAATTAATCAACAATCCTTTATTTAAGTGTTGTTACTTATCAAAGGAAGCAATTTTTTCACCTAAAATAGAAATGCAATTCACCACCTAAACTATGTTGCCAAACTAACACTAAGAAATCATCTTCCATATTACACTACTGTGAACAACCTCTTCCATTGCAACTAATTTTACTTCAAAGAAGCACAAAGATAGGCCTTGCTTAAAGAATGGTTCTTTTAGCATTAGCCACCATAAATTATTTGTACTAACTAATAAGCAAGAATAGAGAAAACCAAAAATTGATAGTAATAACTATAACATATACTTACTGTTACAAAACTGCATTAAGGAACTCCTCATTCCTTTGGCCTTTTGCTCATGCTTTTACGCTTACTATCATCAGGTTATTTCTTCCTCAACCTTTTATAGCCTTTGGAGACACCTTCACATGACCTAGAAAATAACAAAATAAATAAACCAGTAAAAGGAAAATAAAGAAATCACAATTAGGAGCCAAATAAATATTATAAGGCAACCCTCCGTATCTAATATGACATGTCACAATTAAAATGAGAAGACATAATAGACCACAACAAATAAAACCAATTGATAAGCACAACATGTGAAATATCATATACCAACCATGATTATTATAAAAAACTTATTAAACACGTAGAATCACATCACTTACTGGTAACAAGAAGCAATCTAGAAGCAAGCTTCTTCAGAATCACTACCCTCTTTCCCTTGAATCTCCCGCAAGAAACATCAATTTATCCTAGGAGTAATGCTGGCCCTAAAGACAGAAACATAGCAAATATAAAACCATTTCACCAAATATTCAATATTAATTGAGATAAATTAAGATAAATATTACTAAAAAACACACAATTTACAATCTAAAGAAGGATGCTTGGTATGTTGGGGACCGTGGGGGGTCACTGCATGCTAAACACCAAGGACAAGGATGGTAATAGCATTAATACTATAGAATAACAACCCGCAATCCACGGTCATGGTGGATGGACTTGGACTATGAATATGATCCAAATGCCAAACACACAACCAACAAAGTGGACAAACACAAATACCTTGTGAAACCCTACTACATTCATAAACTAATACTTTAATACTTCATCGCCAAAGCCTAATTAATGTTTCATTCACCTCCAGCAAGTTGAGTTCATAAATTAAGACTTCTATGAAACTTAATTTCCTAAATTAATATGAATGAAACTTAACTTCCTAAATTAATATTAATATTAATATTTTTATCAAGGTAGAGAAATTACATGCCAAAAGGCAAGTAACCCAATAATTGCCTTGTCTTTTCCATCATCCATTAGAATTGGTACCCACTAAACAGGAGCTACAGTAGATTTATTAGAATGGATAAAAAACATGGCCACACCAATGTCAGCCCTAATAGGTACGCCGTTTTTTGTTGGTAGAGGGTGAGAGAAAGAGAGAGAAATCATACATTGAAAAATGAGTTGAAAACTGATAACTATGCTTTTGTAACAGGGATATAGATGCTTTCATCCGTGTTCTCAATCTTGTTTTGAACACCTTCATAAAATGCATTTCAATGGCAATAGAATATAAATGCGTCAAATAAGTTATTCTGACATTGAAAATGTGTTTTGCCCTATCTGATTCTCTATTATATGCATTAAGACCTATTTCAACTCCAAAGCTTAAGCTACTAAATGAAAGCCTATGATTGATTTCACTAATATCTATAACACCAACCCTCCCACAAAAGCCCTTTGAGTTGAAGTATGGACAAAGCATAGACTCATTATCCTATGGGCTGAAAAATTTTAATGAAGGACATAGAGGATGGAATGATCAAAGTCTTGATTACATGGACATAGTAATATCTCTTACATTATACTGTATCAAAAACTAACTCAATTCAAGTTCATAAGTCATATATCTCTTATAATATATCCATTAATTAAAAATTAAAAATTATATCTAAACTCCATCTTAATCACAATTGAATCCCAAGCTGATCACTTCAGCATCAACCAATCCCCTTCTCAGTTCAATGGTTAGTTTAAATTTTTAAATATTTCCATAATGTAAATGAATAAAAAATATAAAGAAAATATACCCTCAGCTTGTGTAGAATAAAGGACAAACATTTCTCCCTTAAATCATCAGCATCAGTTTTTAAATACCAGTCCCTGTTATGTTATACAAAGAAATTGTTTGCAAAAAGAGAGGCAAATAAATGCATGCTAACAATTAACCTCTCTCAAACTTCATATATAGCATATTAAAAATAATTAGTGCATGCTAACAACATAGTGGAGTGCATACATTACCCAGTCGTAGGCTAGTGTTTCAGGTATCTACAGGAACAATAATGTGAAATTTTGGGGAATACCACACAAACTATCAAAACATGTCCATGCACTCCGAAGCATTTCCAAATGTTTCATGTAACTCTCAAAAACTAGAAAACAGGAAAGAGAACTAAACTTGTCCCACAATTCGATAAGAAACTAGGAATACCTAGACTTAATCCATCAAGCAACACAAGGAATGGTCTATGAAGAACCGCATATTCAAGTTCTAAACTTCCTTCCATCACATTAAAAAAAGCAATCCAAGAAATGAGATCCCTCACAGTAAGCATTCTCCCCAAATGTAATTGGTTGAACCACTGAAAGCATATGAGTGAAAAAACAAATGAATGATCTGATATAATACATCTGATAAATAGAAATAATCACCGTAGTACCAAAAAGCACTTAACAGTAGTAGCTGGATTTTAATTTACTAATGTTACAACTTATAACATGATCTGTTGTGAGGATCCTATCAGTTTCATTCAATATAGATCATAGATGAGAGGAATTCCAAATTAATTAATTGAACAACATGGAACCACCCATTGTGAGATCAATGGTAGAGATTTTACATATGAAAAAGTAAACTAATGGGTTAAAATTTCATAGTGAATCGGGAGAGAGCATACCTCCCAAAAACATAACATAGCATCAACAATGTCAATGGTTGAGAGTTTAACTCGATCAGAAGGACCTGAGTTGCTTTCAACTTTAAGCTTTGAAATTCCAAAAATAAAACAAATATAGCAGGAGTGAATAAAAATTGATATCAATACTCATCCTTTAACTTAGAAACCAACTGATACCTCATCAAAGCAATCTCTCGAAGCTCATCTAAATTACTCATAGGGGAAAATGCATAAAAATTAATATATTGTTGTAACCAAAGTTAACAAATTAGAATGCTAGCACAGAACAACGCAACAGCCAGCGGAAGAAAGGAAGAACTTACTGAAAGAGAGAAACATCATGAACTAGAGAGCCACAGGGTGAAAAGCAGAGCACGAACTAACAGAAGAACAGAGCACCGTTAGTGGCAAAACTGCTAGAGAGATATGTGGAGAAACATCTGAAGAAAGCTTTAAGTGGGGTTGTGAGGATGAAGCTCGGCGATTTACTGGTGAATGGTGGGCGAGCGACTAAGCATGGTGGAGAATCAGAACAGACTGTGAAGAGGAGGCATGGTGTGGGGAACAGACATACGGGGCGAAGGTCGAAGGTTATAAGGAGAGAATGTCGTGGAGAAGGTCTATGGCGAGGTTAGGGTTCGGTGAAGGCGATGTTGAGGGAGTAGGGAACGACGGAAAGAATGGTAAGGTTGATGACCAAGAACGGTGGTGCTGGCGTAACAGAAGGAGCACAGTCGTCACCGAACAGAGGTAGGAGAATGTGAAGGCGAGAGAAGGGTAATGGAGAAAGGGTTCGATAGGTTGGGGGGACATGAACGCGATGTGAGTGAGATAAGGTTAAGCAATTTATTTATTTTTGCTTGAACTTTCCAGCACGGTTCCTCACACAGCCATGCTGAAAAAATGATTTCAAGGACGGTTTCTGATATAACCGTCCTCTAAAGTTCAAAATAAATAATTTTATTTACAAAAATACCACCAAGTCACAATTTTAAGGACGCTTTCTTATATAACTGTTATATAATGTTGTCCTAGAATTACATTTTTGTACTAATGATGGTATCAATTTTTGGGGTAAACTTTTTTTTTTTCTTCTCTATGATCTCTTGTTATAGAGGTATTATTCTTGTATATAATTATTAACAATTATGAAGGGACTTGATGAACACTATAATTATTAATTATTAGTTGCTTGTTTTAAGTTTAATTTATAATTATAAAATGAATATTAACTTTTTGAGATCAAGTTCTAAATTTTTCGTTAGTATTTTTTAATTCTCATATAACATTTTAAAATATAAAATATAATAATTTAATTATGATCAATTTCATCACAAGCCAATCAATAAACAGAAAACCAAAGTCTTCACAGTTTCAATAATTAGTTTGATTTTTAAAACATTACTTTTTTGTAATAAAAAACCTTGTGAATGGACAAACCTCTGATTTGTTCTTTTTGTTTCTTTACACGGTAATCGAGTAAAGTATTGTGTTTTATTCTTCCAAGTAGTCTACTTCAATGGAATCAGTTGGTAATTCTAATATTCTCCGTTCATCTAATTAAGTTGGCACTTTAATTATTAGTGATGCTTTTCTCTACCCACTTGAGTTGATATTAATTTATCATTTTTATCTTTTATTTATTTAATGACTAATCTTGTAATTTGTGTTAGAGTAATGGAAAGAACTGAAATAAAAAAAGGGTCAAAATGATATTTTTAACTTTTTTTTTAAAATATATAAAATATTTAAAAATAACTTATAATATAGATTAAAGGGTGTATTTTTTAAGCTTTTAACATTTTTTCTTACAAGCAATACAGTGGCCATAAATGCTACGACTTCGTCCATAATCAAATTATAAATAAAACTAGATATTCCTCCCCGCACAATACGCAAGGTGGATAAAACTTTTTTATTTGTTACATATATTGCATTTGAAAAATGAGGAGACATGTGGAGGTAGCTTATTACTTATGTATAGTGAAGAAAGAAGTATATATAGTTGCATATATATATCGCGCGGAGTGGATAAAACTTTTTTATTTGTTACATATATTGTATTTGTTACATTTAGGGACATGAATGTCATTTTTGAAATTCTTTAGAAGCAAAAATATAATTTTTTATTTTTTCCATCTGACTGGAAAAAATGACCTCTTTACCCTTTTTTACGTAAAACAATGTCTGTCCATTTTCGTGAATTCCTTATACATTTCATTTTATCATTTATTTCTTCCTCTTTCATTACTTTATATTCAGTAAAATTTTGGAATATTACAACGATAGTTTTATAATATCATCCATCAAGAAGTCTCCAAAAACTTAAGCAAATTTGGGAGGATGTAGATTTTTGCTTAGTTAAAAAGAATCAAGGAGGAAAGGTCTACCTGAATTGAAAAACATAAAAATATTTAAAGGGGAGGAAACAGTTAATTGCTGAAAAGCATATACCTTCTATGATGAAGTTGTAGGAGAAGTCAAGCCTCGATAAACCTCTGGATAGACAACATTGGTTGTAGATATTTTTGGGGTTCCATTGCCTTGGACTGGAGATTTAAGATAATTTAATGTCATCAAGATCAAGGGCATTGTGACATTCTAAACTTTTTCCTGATGTAGTTGATGTCATTGGAGTGAGTGAGATGTGTTCATTCTCTCCTACGACACTATGACTTTCCTACATGATTATATATAAATCAGTGTCCAAAACAGAAGTAATCAAATGTTATATTCGATGACTATAGAAAAAATTGAAAATTCAATGTTAACAATAGCTTACAACATTTCCTTCAACAACAATAGCTTGGTTTTCCTTCAAATAATAAAAAAGAACAGAAAAAAGGATTATGTTAAAAACAGAAACACATTTAACTTTCATAATGTTAGAAAATTTAAAAAAAACATGTTACCACAAAATCATACATCATAATTGGAGTAAGTAAAGCTGTCAATATAGTGTTGATCAGCACACATGGCCTATCACAGGGTAGCTAGAAAAGTTTTTGGACTATTGAGTTGGATCAAACTTAACTTTGATCACTATCTTTGAACCAATCACACTTTCCAAAACATGAGGAAAACAATAAGAACGTCCTTCATAGAGATTTAATAGCCAAACAAAAACTTTTCAGCTTTATCAATATAATATCCTAAAAATTTTTTGGATATTCAAGACTCAATATTTTAAAATCTATAAAGAATTTGTAAAAATAGGTATATACCGTTTGGTATGAAATAGGATAAAGAGGTCAATTATCTCAGTTGAAAAGAATAAGGAGAAAATGACGATTTTGGCCCTAGAAGAAAAAAAAAAGAAAAGAAAAAATAATAATAAAAGAAAAAATAAAAAAGAAGGCGATGGACGCTGGGGAAGGTTAAGGAAAGGTTATGAATTTTGGAAAAAATTATTCCTAATAATCTGAAAATTTTAAAAATTATAAATTAGTCCCGGGTCAAGGGTATTTTTGTAAATATGAAAAATTATAGTCAAAATAAAGCTCTAAATGAGTTAGACCTAATGAAATATAGAATGAAATTTATTAAGGTCAAAATCATATTTATTGGGTGATTAGGATTTAATATTAATATTTTACCCGATAAAAGTTAGTTTAAACTGCAAGAAAAGACAGTATTAATCCAATGACAATGATTGGACCTTGCTAAAATATATTTTGGGTCTAGATAATGATTTTGGATCAAAAGTAATGGTTGGACAATCATGTACCAATTTAATGACAAATTTGGCAAAAATACTTAATCGGTACGGGTAAATTTAATCGATAAAGGATATTTTGGTCCATATAAATTATTGGAGCAATTTTTTTGGCCAAAAAACTGGATAAGGGGCGTGAGATTGCCAGACTAGGGATAAGGAGGGAATTTATGGAAAATCTTTTAAAAAAGTAACTCAAAATGGTTAATTAAGCTAACTAAACTATTCACTTGTCTCATATCTCTCTTCAAGCACTTGAGTTAAGTATTTGAGCACTTCATTCCCTTCATTTCACGTCTGGTCAGCAGCCAAGAGAGTGAGAGAGAGCAAAAATTTTTGGAGAGCAAAGGAAGAGCAAGGAGGAAAAGATTGAAGTCATATACACCAAGGTAAACTTCTATGACCATAAAACTATATTCTCTTGTGGGTTAAGCTAGTTCTATGGAGTATTTTCACTCCTCTCTCTCTAAAAGTTTCAGTCATGGAAGTTCTTGAGAGAGAAAATGAGGCTATGAAGAAACTAAATCATAAAAAGTATCATATAGGCTATAAGGTGCAAGAATGTGTCATTAGATTACAAATTAATCGGTTAGTTATTTTTCTATGATTTATGGTAATTTTCTACCTAATTAGGGTTCATTATAGGAAGGAAATTTCAAGTTTTTGACCTCAAAAATGGATTCCTTGGGTCCAAAATAGGTTAGAACAAGTATGTTATGTAAGGAATGCATGATGGATAACAAAGTGCAAATTTTAGTTCAGGTGAGCACTTTGTAAATGAAATTGGATAATTAGTGGTTAATGGCATTATTTTATGATGCTATAGGATCCAAATGAGTGTTAGAAGATCAAGGAAAGGGTTTGCAAAGTTTGGAGACTATTGGAAAACTCAAAGGTAGTTAACTCACCTATCTATGCTTATGTATTGTCATTGATGTTGCTTGGTTTGAATGATGTGTTTAATGTTTAGAATGTTATCTTGTGATGATTTGGCATTGTTGGTTGGATTGTTTGAAGGGTAATGTGACCCTGGATATGTCCAAATACAAGGGGAAGTGCTGCCCAAATTTTTATAAAATGGTTATGCCAAAATGATTTGATTGCATGCTTGATGTGCTTTTAGATGAATACTTGCAATATATATGATAATATGTGTGCATGATGGTAGATGCTGCTGATATTATTTGAATCTCACCCCTTTCCAAATTTCTAACAAATTTTAGGTTCAAGTTATGGCAAGATTACCCAAGAAAGGAAAGGCAAGGAGAAGCAAGTTAATGTTCAAGATAATGATGCTTAGGTTGATACTATTATATGAGAGATTATGTAAAATCTTATGGGACATAATCATGCTATGTTTCCATGTTAATATGTTCCTCTAGGTTCTTATGGAGTATCATGTAAGATAAAGGTAAGTTATAGCTATTTATGTATATATTGGTGTGTATTTTGGAAAGTTGGAAGAATGCAAGAGACCTTTCTGAACACGGTTGGGAATTCGAAGTACTGTACATGCCTTGATATGTTCAGTGTATGAGTGTTTTATATGTATGAAAACTAGACATGTGTATCTGTCTATAGACATAAAGATCACTCAATTTGGAGTTGTGTATGATTTATGGTGATTTTTCAAAGTTATGGTCAGAATCAGAAATTTTCAAAAATGACCATTGCTACAGTGCATATAATAAGAATTTACTGTGTAAGTTGGCCAAGTAATTTCCATGTTCAACATTTTTCCCATGTATAGAATCTTTTAAGCTATATTTAGAGACTTGAACCATGTCAATATGATTTTTCTTGATTTAGTTATGAATTTTCAAAGTTTATTGGGTAAAAAGAAGTTAACCAAGGGAATGGTACCTGAAATGAAATAAATTGGTTTAAATTGTTTTATATAATCAAGTCTCTAATCAAGTATTAATGGACTTAAATATATTTTAATACATTGGAAATGAGTCTAAGTATAAGGTGTTACAATCAGTAAAGAGCACACAAATTATTATTAATGCTTTGGTGCACTTACCTCTTCAAGAATTCCTTTAAGCTCTTTTGCAGATTTATCAAATAATTTGACAGCATGTCGATCAAAGAACAACACAGACAATTTGCCTATGTGGTCAATCATAGTGTAATGTACTTTGAATCTGTGTGAAATCCATTCAATTAGAATATAACCAAAACATACGAAATGATAAAGGTATGGTAAACAAAATAGATTGACTTCCTATAACAAAGCATAAGAATGTTACAATGAGGTATTCCTTCCTTCATTTTGGGTTTGGTTGAGCATACAATGCATCTATCATACATCCAACCAAAATTTGTCTCAAACTTTTGAAGCTTCACCATTGTAACAGCTACAGTTGGCTGGGGGAAGAAAAAATTAACTCAACCTAAATTAAGATATAACAAGTAAGCTATCCAACATAATATTAGACATTCATGACGTCTTTGTTTACTGACATGACTTTTTGCTATTAGTTCAGCAAGTGTAATTCGAGTGCCAAAGTTCAGCATGTCAACTGAGGTAATAGAAGGTGTGTATGGTGTAATGGACTGAGAAAAACTTTGTGTCTCGGACATAGATGATGATGCCAATCTATACCAAAGACAGAATTAGATTGTACCAGACTTTATGCATAAAAGAAGCATGTACAGAAGTTCACAAATTCCAAATGTAAACTGATACAAAAGCATCTCACCTATCCAATAGATTTGTCACTTGGGGAAAATTTGGGTTAAGCCAAACCTTAGTGGCTGACCATGAATTGAGAATTTCCAACTGGCCTGCTTACATACACCATAAGAGGAATTTATACAGACTACACACCCACCTAGATACTAATACAAACAATACAATATCATAAAAAAGAATGAATAAATATCTAACCATTGTATCCTTCAGTCTTACTAGCTGCATAACCACAACAATTGAGGCCCCATATCTTCTTCCTTGGCTAAATATGCATTAGCAGCACACTCACCAAACAAAACAACATTCACAGTATTGTTCCTTTAAAAGCACAAAGAAAAGTCACAAAACATGTAGAAATAGAGTATACAATGTCGTTGACAATGATAATAACAGTTGAAGGAAGAGGCAACTTAACTAATCATCACTTATACTGAAACAAAGCCTGTTATAGTGCTCATCATTTCTTTGAAACTCCTCAGGGCGTCCAAAAGTGTAACATCCAGCAGCTATTCGGGATTGACGACTGTCCCCACAAACCAACATAAGCCCTAATATATCTAAGTTTCTTGATCTAGACTCATCTTTTAATTCTTATTAATTTACAGATTATGCAATTTCGAATGAATTTTCTGCCCAATATATCTATTTTTTGGTTTTGCTTATTAGAGTATAATTTCTTACGAGAATTTTTTTGAATCACCTCCTATAACCAGTTTTAGCAAATACTGGACAGATGATTTGTTTGAGGAAATAACATCTATGTCCCCTTTTTTGTCTTTTTGCTAATAATTAATATTTTCAATTATGCTATCCAACTTTCTTTACAATTTGGTCCCTGATCATCCTTTGCAATTTAGTCCCTACTTTGATCTACATAAGATATTTAAGCTCTTTTAATTCTAATTATGCAGTAATTTTCTAAACTAGAATTCAAACAAAATCATAAAAATTTAGATGTTACATTTCTCTCCCTGTTAAATAAAATTTCATCCTCAAAATTTGGAACATACCTTATAATAGTTCTGGTATTTTTGTCACATCTCATCCTCCATTTCCCAAGTGGTTTCCTCAGGAGATAAACCTTTCCAGACCACCCTTACCATAGGGATATTCTTGTTTCTCAGCCGCTTGACTTGAAAGTCAATGATTTTTTTTCTGGTTTTACCTCATAAGATAAATTATCTTGCAAATTAACATATTCATATTCTATAATATGTGAAGGGTCTGGCTAGTATTTCTTCAATTGGAAAACATGGAAGACATTATGAATTTGTCTTAAATTTGTAGGTAAGGCCAATTTGTAGGCTACAAGTTTGACTTTGGAAAGGATTTCGAAGGGTCCAATATACTTTGGGCTAAGCTTTTTACTTTTCAGAGACTGACCTACTCCAGTTGTAGGGGATACCTTGAGAAAAACATGATCTCCTTCTTGAAATTCTAACGGCTTTCTTCTCCTATCAAAATAACTCTTCTGTCTACTTTGAGCCGTTAACAATTTCTTTCTTATTCAATCTATTTGGAGGTCTGATCTACTAAGTTTGGACCTAGAAATTTTCTTTCCCCAAGTTCTACCCAACATACGGGGGACCTGCACTTCCTTCCATACAAAGCCTCATAAGGAGCCATCTTAATACTAGAATGATAACTATTATTGTAAGCAAATTCTCCCAATGACAAGTATGAATCCCAATTTCCTTTCATTTCCAAAACACAAGCTCTTAACATGTCTTCAAGAGTTTGAATGGTTCTTTCTGTTTGCCCATCAGTTTGAGGGTGGTAAGCTGTGCTAAATCTTAACTTAGTACCCAAAGCCTTCTGCAAGGACGTCCAAAAATTTGAAGTAAACCTTGGATCTCTATCTGAAATAATGTTACTGAGTATACCATGAAGTCTAATTATTTCTTTAATGTATAGCTGTGCTAATTTATCTAAGGTATAGGTAGACTTCATAGCTAAAAAGTGGGCAGTTTTTGTAAGTCTATCCACAATTACCCAAATAGCATCATATCTAGATGAAGTTCTAGATAAACCCATTATGAAATCCATTAAATAATATCCCACTTCCATTCTGGGATATCCAAAGGTTGTAATAATCCTGCAAACTTTTGGTGTTCAATTTTGTCTTGTAAAATTTTTCATATATAAATATATTTAAAATATGAATTTCAAATTCATTATAACCTTAATTAATCATTTCTAAGCCCATATAATTTATTTTGGAAAATATTTTACCTTATCAGGCTATAACTAAAAACACCGATAAAATTAGTGCTGATTAGTTTTTCGATCTCTCTGCATAGAGGATTATTATAAACCTTATAATATTATTTGGGACTTATTCTTGATTATTTCATAGTTTACTAGGTCACCTATAATTAAATCAATCTAGAAATCGGGTGAATTAAGCTTATTGGGCTCTTTATCCTTTCTTGATATAGTTTGAGTTATTCTTGTCAATAATACTTTTTGGCCTCCAAAATCATCCTTGGCCTATTAGGGTTTTCTATATCTTTATTGGGCCTCTATGAATAATACTCTTAGCCCATTAAGAAACTGGTGCAGTCTTATTGGGCTCGGACTTCCATTTTGTTCTAATATCCATTAGACCGATTCTATGGCTATTTAAACTTTATAGAAAAATCCAGTATCTCTTTTTATGCCCTAATAATTAAAGGCATCATCTTGGGCTGAATTTGGGCTCAAAATTTTGTGCAAATAAGAAGAAAAAGGAGTGGAGAAGAGTTAACCACCATGCATGATACTATTTCAAATATTAGGTGTCAAAATTGGAAGCTTGGATGAAGTAAGCCTATGTAAGCATAATGATGCAATATTTACCTTATGTGGAGATCAAAGTGGCATCCAAATTAATGACAAGAGAGGAAAAAATAATTAGGTACAATTATATGAAGAAATTAGGTGTATGGTGGAAAAAGAAGGTGATGTAGTGCAATTTTGGCCCTTGGATCAAAAGTTAATCCAATGGATGGAGTTACCTCTTGTTGTCTATAAATAGGCTCTTCCTCCCCTCCATTATTCACACCAAAAAAATGAAAATCCACCATATATTAGTGAGAGAGTGAGTTATAGAGAGAAGGAGGAGAAAAGGAAAGGAAAATTTGCAAGTTTAAGGTAACATCTTTTTCCTTTCTTACATTTTATTTCTAAATGATTGTTTAGATCTTGTATTTCTATGATTGGTAGGTAGAAAACATGTTTATGATATGAATATGATGATGATGTTGGATCAAAATGATGAAAGAATGATGAGCATGCTATAAAGTTTGCATGAACATGTGATGAACATGCTAAAAGAGGCCTTTTGATCTTAAATGTTACCATACCAAAATGAAATCATGTTTCTTGCAATTATTTTTAAATCTTATGCTAAGAATGGGATTATGATGTTATTGGGATTTTCTTGAATCTCACCCCACCAAATATCTAACCATGATTAGGTTCAAATCATGTGAAAGGTAAGGAGATAAAGGAGGATCCATGAAGAAATGTTTAGAAATAGGAAAGATATTTGGATGCTTATGTAATATTAAGTATAATGACATTTTATATTACAATTATGTAAATTATGTGTGACTCCTAGATGATGAATAAAAGTATATTTTAGATCAATTTTATATGTGTTATGTGACTATCATTAAAAGTATGGTATTATGGAATTTTAGGGAATGAAATTTGGAAAAAAATTAGGGTAAAATTGCAAGTAAAATTCATGAAATTTACTGTAGCAATCTGCCTAATAAAATTCCAAATTAATATTTTCCCCCATAGAGCATTTTAAGAGATGAATTTATCAATTTTAACCATCCTTAAACAATTTTTCTAGAATTAGTTATGATTTTTCAAAGTTCAGCCAAATTTTTATATTTAGCAAATGAATAGTGATTTTTGGTAAATTTTTGAAATTTTCGAATTTAGCCCAAATTTGCTTCCAAATGCATCTAATTGGAACATAAACCACTAAGGATGAATAGTAAATGGTTCCTAAGGTTAAGGTGTGACATTTTTTGTATCAGAGCATAAGATTCAGGTAAGGACAACCCGAAACTTATAACTTTAAAAAGTATTTGGTTGTATAGTTATGATTAATAGTGATGAGTTATTGTTTTGAGGACAGGAAATATGTCTTCTAGTAGTAACACTCCTATCTCTAATTACAATGGGTGGATTGAAGAATCATCTGAATCGACAGAGGAAAATTCTTCTCCCATGAATGGTAATGAAGTACCAAATCTCAATTGGGATGTACTGGAAGTTAAAAATCTAACAGATGAGGATTTAGAAGACTACCCTGAGCTGTCAGAAGATACGGAAATGGAAGAAGAAGAAGGTGAAGAAGAACAAGAGGAAGAAAATGAAATGGATCAGGCAGTTCCTGAGATAGAATCAACAGACCAGAATGAAGTACTAGATGAAGACCTGCTGGTACCACAATTATGTGCTGAAGAATTAAATAATATTGACAGAGATGAACCTCCTTTTTATTATGATACAGAAAGTAATCTGAGGTGGTCCATCAAACGACTCTTCATACATAGGTGGAATCTCCTCGAACCACATTAACAGATGCAACTTTTTCTGGCAAATGTAAGAACCCTCAAACATCGAGCAACCAGAAAACGAGTTTATTATCATGACTTCATTTAGGTTGATGCAGTATTAGATGCAATACCAGACGATAACTTCTGGACCCCTATTAAGGTAAAAATTAGAAATGTGAAGAAGGTTACTCCTTGAAGGAATGTTTGGATGAACTTAAATCCATGAGCGAAGAAGATGGGCTAAAGAGATGCGAAGAAACATTAGGAGAGGATACCAGACACTTGATGCAGAAGAAGCACCAGAGCAAGAAGTTCCAAATAATGACTCAGAGAAAGTAGCATTAACTGACGAAAACCCACCAGAAGAAGACTTAATGGTTCATGATGCTGGCAACCGTCAGGCTGATGATGAAAGCTCCACATCATCTTAGAAAGAGATAGATATATGTTTAGTTAGTGATGTGATAATGGACTACAAATTTTGTCACTGTAAATAGAGCAGTCCTAACTAACTAAGTTCAAAGGTAGAATGAAATATTATGTAACATATATGGATGCTTGATATAAAATATCTGGTATAATGAATAAATGACTGTATTATATGTTGTGGTGAAATGGATCCTTGTTTATTTTGAATAGATAAAATGGTGAACATAAGAGGAGGAAGACCATCAACAAGAGGACGAGGAGAACCTCAAGTAGATCCTTTATAAGTGATCCTTAATCAGCCTAACCAACAGCAGCAAGCAATAGAACACTTACAAGAGGCTATAAATACCGAAAGAAATGTAAATCCACCACCACAACAAAATCCACCAAGACAACCTAGCCCACCAAGAGTACAAGAATTTGATCAACAACAAGTGGTAATCCAGTTCTATAAGCATCAACCTCCCTCATTTGATGGAAAGTTTGACGTACAGGTAGCTGAAGATTGGATTGCTAAGCTTGAAAAGATCTTCAAGGTTATTAGCCACTCATATGTTAGAAAAAGAAGCAGATCATTGGTGGAATAATATAGAGTTAATTCTCCAAGGAAGAAATGTCCCTATTACTTGGGAAATATTTCTAGAACAATTGCATGAAAAATATTTTCCAAGGTCGGTAAGGGATGAGAAAGAAGCAGAATTCATTACTATAAGGCAACAAGAAAATGAATCTGTAGATAAGTATGTAGCACGATTCATCCGATTGTCGATATACTATACTTATTTACAGCAAGTGAATGATGGAAGATGGAAGATAGAAAAGTTAGAAAGAGGTTTGAGGCTAGCCATTAGAGAAAGGGTGGCTCCAATGCAAATTAGAACTTTCAACCATTTGGTGGAGGTAAGCAGGATTACAGAAAATAGTTTAAATCATAAGTTTATTCAGACTGTTGAACCTGTAAGTGTTAAAAGGCCAGCTGAAGAAGAAGCAGGACGAGATAAGAATAAGAAGACTTGGAATAAGAATAAGAGGTTTAAGAGATTCGGGAAAAGGAATGGCCCGGGCAATCAAAGGAACACCTCTGGATTGACTTGTCGTCAATGTGGAAAGGATCATGGTGGAAGACCATGCCTCGCAGGATAGAATGCCTGCTTTAAATGTGGGAGAGCTGGACATTTTGTAAGGGACTGCACAATGGAGGTGAACAATACTAGACCCCAAGCCCAAGGGAGAGTTTTTGCTCTCAACCAGCAAGAGGCCAGGAAGTCACCTGAAATGATTGAAGGTACGATTAAGATAAATGATTATCTTGTAAATGCTCTATTTGATTCAGGTGCTAGTCACTCATTCATATCCTATGATTGTGTTGGGAAATTAGGGATGGTAATTACTATAATGCCTTACGATTTACATGTTTCTACCCCTACTAGAGTTAAAGCCATCACCTCACATGTGTGCTTGAATTGCACTGTCCAGTATAAACATTCCTGCATCACCATTGATTTGATTTGTTTGCCCTTTCCCGACATTGATGTTATTATTGGTATGAATTGGCTATCTGCCAATAATGTCCTTCTTGATTGTAAAAATAAGACCTTAATTTTGCCTACCCCTGAAATAATTCCAATTACTGAGACTAAGTTAAACTTTCTGACGACTACTCAAGTAGAGAAATACCTAGAGAAAGGATGTCAAGGATATCTAATGTTCTTCTCTGTTAAGATTGAAATAGAAGAAGGAATTGAAGAGATCCCAGTAATAAAAGAATTTCCTGAAGTTTTTCCTAAGGAAATCACCGGTTTACCCCCAGAAAGAGAATTAGAATTTAACATTGACATTATACCTGGAACCGGACCCGTTTCCAAAGCACCTTATAGAATGGCTCCTAATGAAATGATAGAGTTAAAGAAACAAATAGAGGAACTATTGGAGAAGGGTTTTATTAGACCAAGTATCTCACCTTGGGGTGCTCCTGTGTTGTTTGTAAAAAAGAAGAATGGAAGCCTTAGATTATGTATAGATTATAGAGAACTTAATAAAGTGACCATCAAAAATAAATACCATTTACCTAGAATTGATGATCTACTAGATCAACTGGTAGGAGCCAGTGTATTTTCAAAAATTGACTTAAGATCTGGCTATCACCAATTAAGGGTTAAAGCGGAGGATGTTCCAAAGACTGCTTTTAGGACAAGATATAGGCATTATGAATTCTTAGTTATGCCATTTGATCTTACTAATGCACCAGCTATTTTTATGGACTATATGAATAGAATTTTTTGACCTTATTTAGATCAATTTGTTGTGGTTTTTATTGATGATATACTTGTATATTCCAAATCTTATGAAGAGCATGAGAAGCATTTGAGAATCGTTATGAAAACCTTGAAGGAAAAGAAACTATATGCTAAACTTAGTAAGTGTGAGTTTTGGCTCACAGAAGTCCGATTTTTGGGGCATGTAGTGTCCAAAGAAGGGGTTGCAGTAGATCCAAGCAAAGTGGACACTGTACTACAATGGCAAAGACCCAAAACTGTGATTGAAGTAAGAAGTTTCCTGGGTTTAGCAGGATATTATAGAAGGTTTATTCAAAACTTTTCTCACATTGCTTTGCCGCTTACTCAACTTACTAGAAAAGATCATTCTTTCGTATGGGATCAGAATTGTGAAAATAGTTTTCAAGAACTCAAGAAAAGGCTAACCTCTCATCCTGTATTAATCTTACCTGAACCACATATGACCTATATGGTCTATAGTGATGCAAGTAAATATGGTTTGGGTTGTGTATTAATGCAGCAAGGTAGAGTTGTAGCCTATGCTTCTAGACAATTAAAACCTCATGAAGAAAACTATCCCACACATGATTTAGAACTTGCGGCTATTGTATATGCTCTGAAGATCTAGAGGCACGATCTTTATGGTGCGAAAGTAGAAATTTATTGTGACCACAAGAGCCTCAAATATTTACAAGAACAAAAAGACCTCAATATGAGGCAAAGAAGATGGATGGAATTATTGAAGGATTATGAACCAACCATTAATTACCATCCAGGAAAGGCCAATGTAGTGGCCAATGCCCTAAGTCGAAAATCCATTCACATAGCCACCATGATGATTAAAGAACTAGAGCTAATCGAAAAATTTAGAGATTTAGCTCTTGCTGGTGAAATGATGATGAACGAAAAACAAATTGACAGAACTAGGATCGAAATGGAACTATGAAAGAAATCAAAGAAGCCCAGCAAAAAGATGAATTCTTAAAAGTAGTCAAGGAAAAAATGGAGCAGGGACAAGCCCCAAGATTTGAAGAATCAAGAGAGGATGGTCTAATGAGATTTCAACAAAGAATCTATGTACCTCAAATAAATGAAATAAAAGAAAAGATCATGATAGAAGCTCATCAGAGTAAATATACTATTCATTCGGGAATTACAAAAATGTATCATGATTTAAAGAAATTATTCTGGTGGCCCGGAATGAAAAGTGATATTACTCAATTTGTTGTTAAATGTTTAACTTGCCAAAAAATAAAAATTGAACACCAAAAGCCTGCAGGATTATTACAACCTTTGGATATCCCAGAATGGAAGTGGGATAGTATTTTAATGGACTTCATAATGGGTTTACCTAGAACTTCATCTGGATATGATGCTATTTGGGTAATTGTGGATAGACTTACAAAAACTGCCCACTTTTTAGCTATGAAGTCTACCTATACCTTAGATAAATTAGCACAGCTATACATTAAAGAAATAGTTAGACTTCATGGTATACCCAGTAGCATTATTTCATATAGAGATCCAAGGTTTACTTTAAATTTTTGGACATCCTTGTAGAAGGCTTTAGGTACTAAGTTAAGATTTAGCACAGCTTACTACCCTCAAATTGATGGGCAAACAGAAAGAACCATTCAAACTCTTGAAGACATGTTAAGAGCTCGTGTTTTGGAAATGAAAGGAAACTGGGATTCATACTTGCCATTGGCAGAATTTGCTTGCAATAATAGTTATCATTCCAGTATTGAGATGGGTCCTTATGAGGCTTTGTATGGAAGGAAGTGCAGGTCCCCCTTATGTTGGGTAGAACTTGGGAAAGGAAATTTCTAGGTCCAGACTTAGTAGATCAGACCTCCAAACAGATTGAATTAATAAGAAAGAAATTGTTAACGGCTCAAAGTAGACAGAAGAGTTATTTTGATAGGAGAAGAAAGCCGTTAGAATTTCAAGAAGGAGATCATGTTTTTCTCAAGGTATCCCCTACAACTAGAGTGAGTCGATCTCTGAAAAGTAAAAAGCTTAGCCCAAAGTATATTGGACCCTTCGAAATCATTTCCAAAGTCGGACCTGTAGCCTACAAATTGGCCTTACCTCCAAATTTAAGCCAAATTCATAATGTCTTCCATGTTTTCCAATTGAAGAAATACCAGTCAGATCCTTCACATATTATAGAATATGAATATGTTAATTTGCAAGATAATTTATCTTATGAGGTAAAACCAGAAAAAAAAAATCATTGACTTTCAAGTCAAGCGGCTGAGAAACAAGAATATCCCTATGGTAAGGGTGGTCTGGAAAGGTTTATCTCCTGAGGAAACCACTTGGGAAATGGAGGATGACATGAGACAAAAATATCGAGAACTATTATAAGGTATGTTCCAAATTTTGAGGATGAAATTTTATTTAACAGGGAGAGAAATGTAACATCTAAATTTTTATGATTTTGTTTGAATTTTAGTTTAGAGAATTACTGCATAATTAGAATTAAAAGAGCTTAAATATCTTATGTAGATCAAAGTGGAGACTAAATTGCAAAGGATGATCAGGGACCAAATTGTAAAGAAAGTTGGATGGCATAATTGAAAATATTAATTATTAGCAAAAAGACAAAAAAGGGAACATAGATGTCATTTCCTCAAACAAATCATCTGTCCAGTATTTGCTAAGACTGGTTATAGAAGGTGATTCAAGAAAATTCTCGTAAGAAATTATACTCTAATAAGCAAAACCAGAAAAATAGATATATTGGGCAGAAAATTTATCCGAAATTGCATAATCTGTAAATTAATAAGAATTAGAAAATGAGTCTGGATTAAGAAACTCAGATATATTAGGGCTTGTGTTGATTTGTGGGGATAGTCGTCAATCCCGAATAGCGGCCGGACATTATAGGTGGTATCAAAACCCAGCCTCTCTCAGTACGGTATGGTTCGGGGACGAACCAAGCGGAAGCTGGTGGGCATGTGACATCTGGGCCACCAGCTTCCGTTTGGTTCGTCCCCGAACCATACCGTACTGAGAGAGGCTGGGCTCTGATACCACATGTAACGTCTGGCCGCTATTCGGGATTGACAACTGTTCCCACAAACCAACACAAGCCCTAATATATCTGAGTTTCTTGATCCAGACTCATTTTCTAATTCTTATTAATTTACAGATTATGCAATTTCGGATAAATTTTCTGCCCAATATATCTATTTTTCTGGTTTTGCTTATTAGAGTATAATTTCTTACGAGAATTTTCTTGAATCACCTCTTATAACCAGTCTTAGCAAATACTGGACAGATGATTTGTTTGAGGAAATGACATCTATGTTTCCTTTTTTGTCTTTTTGCTAATAATTAATATTTTCAATTATGCCATCCAACTTTCTTTACAATTTGGTCCCTGATCATCCTTTGCAATTTAGTCTCTACTTTGATCTACATAAGATATTTAAGCTCTTTTAATTCTAATTATGCAGTAATTCTCTAAACTAGAATTCAAACAAAATCATAAAAATTTAGATGTTACAAAAAGTCTTTAAGAAACCAATTACATCTATTTGATCATGCACAAACATAATTAAGTATCGTTAGAAAGCTAATCATACAAAGTGGAAACTAATTAATAAGAATAAAATATATTGAAGTAATAACCCATCACATACCAACCAGAACATCAGTCCTCGGTATCTTTCAAACAATATCAGCAATTAGTGTGAAATTAAAACTATGGCTAGGAATATTTGTTTGACGCTTCTGAATGTGTGTTTTATTGTTAAAACAATTCTCAAAGCATGACAGGTAGTTTTGTATTGAGCTGTGTTTTTAGACATACAGAAGTTTTCAACTGCATAAGACTCGCCTTCCAAAGGATCTTCTTGAAACTTCTGAAAAAAGATGTCGCGTTCCAATAATTGCTTGAATCTTTGAACCCTTCTATGTAAAAAAAAAAAAGACTAAGTATGGAAAACCAATTACTAATTTCGTTGAAGCCAATTGGAAAAAATAAAAGGAAAAAAATCTATACTCGCTAACAACATAATTTGAAGGAAGAGACAATGGAAAACCTGCTCATTGACTAACAACAAATTGATAGAGGTGATGCCTCCAACCCCGCTATGATTTCTAGCTGTCCAATGTCGGAGAACTCTCAAAAGGATCCTCCACGTCTCTTTATCCATATTCAAGTCCTTTATGAAATCGAAGACTTGATTTGCCATCACAATCTACAGAAAAGGGAAAAAAAAGGACAACTGATTAGATAACAGATGAACAGATTCTTCAGCAAGTCTTAATATAAGAAATATAAACCTTGATAAGAGAAGATGTGGGAAGAAGGAGAATAACCCAGAAGAAAAAAAATAATCTCCATCATGATTTTTATAAACCTATGTGGGCGGGCTTTTTGAATTGAAGTAAACAATGACTAGAGGGAAGACATAATCCTGATGGCGATGTCATAGATGGAGGAGAAGAAAGGCGTTGAACCCTCATTTGCCACTGCAAGGCATCACCATCTTGTACGATTACCATTGATTTACAAATGTATTAGGGCTATGTTTTTGGTTTCAGAAAGGTAATATAATCGATGTTTTTTTTAAAGTAAAATACACACCATTGGGCTTGAATTTAAACATGGGTCATAGCCCATTTTTTAAACAATAAAGTTACAGATTATTTCAAAATTCCCTCCTATCTTGGGGCTTGGCTACTATAAAATTTAAATTCGGGACAAAAAATCACTAAATATCAATCATCAATAAAAAAATCTAGGTGGCTGGGACCAAATATCTCGGTAACAGTACTTTGAACAGTGTAAAATCTGTTTTGTTTTTATATATAGATAATTGATACTTACATATGGTGAAGCTTTCTCCAGTCCTCTCAAGTCTGAACTCAAGTTGAACACTTCAGCATGGCTCCTCCACTTGTTTTGATTGTTTAAAATAAATTAATTTCACACGCATGCATTTAAAAAACGAGTTTTTTGGGGTCAACGGGTCATAAACCGCTTTGACTTCCCATAAATTTGTTCATTATCAATGAATATTCGATCGGTTTTACTAGTACCTTTACATATTCTATTCCTTCAAATTTATGAACTGATGGCTTGGCATATAGCAAGTTGCCAATTGGCTACTATTTTATTACAAGTAATAATATTATCAACATGTTGGGCAAAAATAAAAATAATATTGTCAATTTATTTCAATATAATATAATAATTAATTTTTTAATTAGTATATTTAATTGAAGTTATAGGTTGCTAATGAGTATATGAAAATAACTCTATGAAATACTCCCTTTAATCCTTAATATAAGACATTTTTAACCGAATTACGCAGATTAAGAATTGAAATTAAAACTAATTAACTACCTCAATTTCTCTGAAAATTTTAACATTTTTTCAAAACTATCCTTATTTAATCTCTCTCCTTTTCTCTTTAGATACATTAAATAGGGGTATTTTTTTAAATGTATAATAAATACTACCTTATATATTATAAAGGGTTTTATATTCAGTATCAGGGTAAAATGTTCTATATAAAGAAGCGGAGGGAGTAGCATGGACAAAATCCCTTAAAACAGTAAACTAATATGAAGATAATGAAAAGCAAAACATAGACAGATGGTGATTGTTTAAATCTTCTTTCTTAAATCTTCTTTCTAACAACTATCAGGTATGTGATGTCACCAATTAATTTATATTTAAGCATGGTTAAATTTCAAATGAAGGGTAGTTCTTTCCAATATAAATTTTTTTTATCTATAAGACTTAAATCCAAGATTCTATTTGATGGACATCAAAGCCACTATATATATATATATACTCAACCCACAACCCATGATACTATTTAAATATTTTAAGTTCCCAAAATTTACTTCTTTTTTTTTAATATTACTCACTCCAATCTTTAATATAAGACCCTTTTAATCAAATCACACAAATTAAGAGTAGAAGTTAAAGTTAATTAACTGCCTCGATTTCTCCAAAAATTCTAATATTTTTCTATAACTATCCTTATTTAATCTCTTTCTTTATCTTTTTGGAATACATTAAATATGAACATTTTTTGGAAATGCATAATAAATATTATCTTCTATACTGTTAAGAGTTTTATATTTAAAATCACAGGATCATAGTAAAATACCCTATATTTAGGACTGGAGGGAATATATGATAATAATGTCTAAAAATTAATGTTATATATTTTAAAATAAAATGTTACATATTTGTTAGAACTTTTTATCGAAATTCCACTAGTCTGCAGTTAAAATAAAATGTTATATGTGGGCAATTCTATTATTATTTTCCTTTTTGGTTTGGTACACTAAATAAAAGGGGAATTTGAAGGGAAAAAGTTAATTTTTTTCCTGGACAAAACTTGGATCTAGTAGCTTGTATCCCTAATGTCTAGTTTCCAATGCATTAATGACATGTGAAGACCTCTTCAAATACATATTAACGTGGTTAAGTCACCTATCCCTTCAATATATTTGGTTAAAAAATTCTCTCTCTCCCTCCCTCCAGTGTCTCTTTTATTTGTTTTTTTCTAAAGCATAAATCTGAGGGAAAAAGTCAGTGTAGCACCTCCAATCACAAATAATGATAAATTAGGCTCTCTAATTTAATTAATCATCAAGAAGTATTTAGATTCTAGATTGAGATAAAAATAAAATGTCTTTTCAAGTGGTAAAATCTAAATTCTCAAGTGTTTCCAACTATATTCTCAAGTTAGTATACCTCCATTCCCAAGTGGTAAAAAATAAATTTTCAGATGCTTCAGAAATAAATTCTTAACTAGGTATAACTGAATTCTTAAGGGATGAAACCTAAATTTCTAAGTCTTGACATTTTATTTTTGTCCCAATATAAAATTTGGGTACTTCTTAGTAATTAGTTAAATTGGGAGCCTAATTTATCATTATTTGTGGTTAAGGGTACTAAACTATCTTTTTCCCTAAATCTTATGCCTACTAAGTAATAACCGCACTATTGTTTTCAACTTTAGAATTCAGATTCTTCATCTATTTATTTTTATTTGAAAACATCAACAAACCCAAATTGCAATTTCTCTGCTTTTAATAGTTTTTTTAATAAAAAAGTTCATTTTTTGAGTTTTTAAATCTTGGGTCTCAGTTTCTGTTTGAGAGGTTGTTGTTTTTTATTTGTTTTGTGTCATTAATTATTATTTTTTATTTTTAAGTTATATTTATATCATTCTTGTAGAACATTTTACTCAATTTGGAAATGGGTTTTTGATGATTTTCATTTTTTATCCTTTAAAATTCATCAATTTACAAGTTTGTATAATAATTATTTTAGTATTTTTGGACTATTTTTAAGGGATGATTTTCATCTACTGTCTGTGATTCAAAATACAAATCTTATTTTAAAATTTTATTTTAATCTAAAATATAAGTTCTGTTTAATAATTTATAAAATATTAAATATTTTTTTAATTTTATCTTTATTTATAATTAAATATAGAAACAATAATAAATTTAAATATAATATATTAAATAGAAATATTATTAAAAAATAATATATTTTTTAATAAATTTAATAAAAATATTTTTTTTAATTTTTATGTAATTAATTAAATAAAATTTACATTTGAATGAAGAATTGTAGGAGATGTTCAAGAACGAGCATCCACGGAGGCATGGACAAACCAATAATGAAAAAACTGGACGAAAAGAAAAGTTTGTTTGGGGAGGCGTGCATTGGGGGTGGAGAGAGAGAGAGTTATGGAGAGTGGACAGTGGAGTGAGTAAACATTGTTAACATTCATTTAGAGCGATGAGTTGTTACAAAGCATACACATGTCATTAATTCATTTGAAATTTGATCAGCAAGGACATAAGCCTTTTTTTTTTAAATATAAAATGTCATATACATGACTATTCCTATGCAAAAATTAATATTAAAAAGAAATAATTGTTGTTTTAAGTAATGATATATCATGCAGATATATACATATATAATATGAGTTTCAAATATAAAATTATAGGATATGATAATATTTTTATACATATATATATATATAATATAAGAAATATAATTTTAATAACACTCAGTTCTTCAATAATATTGAATACCAAGCAAAAAAAAACATAAAATTATTATCAATTTACCTACTGTTTAATTTCTATTAATATGAATACTATCTATTTCATTTCCTTCTTGTTTATCATAAGTAAATAGGATAACTTTGATAATAAAAGAAAACATACTATAATATTTTTTAGAGTAGTTTTTATGATAAAAATATGTTCTTAATTTTTTATTCATAAATAAATAATATATTTATTTTAATTTCTAAAAAAATGTCATAAAATATTTAAAAAGTATCAAATTATATTGTCCTAGATCCAATACATATTAAACAAATATAAAAATTAATTTTTATTTTAAAAAATAATAAATTAAATACTTCACATATATATATATATATTTAAGAAATATCAGTGCATATTAATGTCGGAGAAGTATCAAACAATTTAAAAGATTGGTACATCGATAATTTTGCTCTTCAATTATGGTATTACTTGTTGGATATATTTAATTTAATAATATTTAATTTGAATTTATTCAAATTATATATTTATATTGTTTAATTAATTAAATATATCTTAACTTGATGTGGTTCTTATCTTCAAGAGAAGATATTGTCAGTTGAGCGATTTTAGAGAATAAGGGATAAACTTAGTATCTTTATTTGAATTCAAATTCAAATTTAAATTTAATAACTGATGATGTCCAAGGTTATTTAAATAGAGGCAGACTGAGTTGAGTATAACATACGCTCTAGTTCCCCGACTAGTTGAAACTAAATCTCAGGCTCCATCACTGAGTCTCATAACTAGTTGGAAGAACTGTCTGCATAGATTATTTTCTGAGATTTCCTTCTAACTAATTTTATATGTGATTTCAGATCTAATATTTAGATTGAGTAACTCCAAAGATATCTGCATCAGATCATCTAGCATGGCGAGAGGTATTTATAAAGTCTTCCGCTACTCTTATAATTTTGTGGGAAAATTCAATATATGAAATTTATATTAAAAATTGAATTTGTCTAACATGTGGCATCAGAGCCTCTCTATTATCTCTGCCTGCATCTTGATATGATTTGCTAAATTGCTCCACAATTTTCTATTACAGAATATCCATGTGTGGTGCATGGGGTTAATTTTTTTTTTATAGGGTTAATTTTTTATTTTATTAATTTGTGAAATCACTTTCTGGACATTATAATGTGACTTCTCATGCAACCAATAGCATCTGATTGTAGTCAAACCACCATAATTATGAAAACTATTTTTTTTTCTCGATTAGCCTTTTGTATTTGTTTTTGGTCGATTCAAACAAATGGTTTCGATCTGGCAATGTTCTAGTGTTTTTATACAATTGAAATCATAACCATTGCTTTGTATCTGCGAGAAATTGCTTTGTATTTGCGAGAAAAAGGAAATTCTAGAAGCATGTACATGGACGTTCTGGGCTTGCAAAAATTGGGCCTAATTTTTGGAATCTTAGTTTCTGGGCTTCCAGATTTTCATAAAGTTTAATTTTGGGCTACCCCTTTTGTACTTGAATTTTCTGGGAATAAATTTAGCTTATATTTTGTGATTAAATTGTCTTTAAACTAAAATTTTATGATATTTAAATTTTCAGAACTTGTTCATTGGGTCCAATGGATTGTTTTGAATGATACATGTATTGAACCATAAATGTTGTTTGATTATTTATTAGCCCAAAATTAATTTCTTAAACAATTGTTGGACACATTGAATAAATAAAATAGTGGAAGAATTTATTTAATTATTTAATCACATGCTCGTTTAGTTGGTTAAATTAATTATTTAAATTATCATAATGGTTGTGCATATATATGATTTTAATTGCACGTAATCTATGATATTTGTGATTTAATAAAATCACATATGGATTTAAAATATCAATTCTAATTATATGTGTAGTTTTAATTTATCTTTATCCACAGGAAGATAATTATAATTACACATTTAATTAGGATGAAATAGAATGACCTTATATTTCCTAAGTAGCCCACAGGTATTAGGGAATATGAATGCATTCTAGTTTCATCAAGTTAATAGGACAAAATATTGCACATTTATGATTTAATCATATGGGGAGAAATTTTTAATTAATTAGTCATATATCTGATTCAGTTGATTGATTAATTAAATGATTCTCATTGCTTGATGCCTATATGAGTGCATATGTATGTCCTTGTAATAAATGTCTTGTGATTGGCATGTATAGTTAGGGAATAGCCACAGCATCCTTACATGACTGAATACATGCATTCTTAATTTGTTTTAACAAACAAAGATATCACATAAAGACTTAAAGACATCAATTCTAATTAAGTATATAATTATAACATATCTTTACCCACAGGTAGATAGTTATAAATACATACTTAATTAGGATGAAATAGAAGTTGCCTTATGCTTTCTAAGTAGCCCACAGGTATTATGAAGTATGAATGCCTTCTAGTTTCATCATAAATAATACATAAATTTATGCTATGCTGAAATCTTTGCCCACAGGTAGATTTTAATGATACGGAATTTATGTTTAGTATGTGTTACATTAGTAAGCATACATTTTTGTTAAATGTGATGGATGATTACCTCATATAAAATTGATGTAAGCATGTTTTAAGTTGAATCTTGAAAAATTGCAGTGTTATTATCATCTCTTGGATTGTTTGGTTAGGGACAACTATAGAGTTCAAAGGAGAAAAACCTTAACTCTTTGGGAGATATTGATATAAAGTTCCTGTACCCATTAATGTTAGTATGGGATAATATTGTATCAATGATGGAAGTAATACAATTCTCTCAATACAATAATAATGAAATCTCAATGCAGAGCTAAATATTTGGGTACATAATTGATTTGAGGATGTCAATATCCATTTATAGGCAATGGTTGAAATTATGGTATAAGTCACTATTTAGTGTTCTAACTCTAAAATAATTATCCGTAAAGTAAATAGACACTAAAGGTATGTAAATGACATACTATACAGGTGAGAGACATGGCTCTCAAGATAAGAGAATCTCCATTGATCTTTGTACACACAATCCTTAATTAGATATCTCATTAGTATGAGCCATTATAAATTTCTCACAACATACATAAAGAGATATATAAAATAAATATTTATTGGATATATGTGTGAAAAGGAAAATTAGGCTCAAATTTGGATTAGAAGTGAGATTCTAATAAGGGATTTAATTCCAAAGATAGACTATGAAGAAAGAGGCATATAAAGAGTAATTGCCTCACAAAAGGGTCTTATTGGAGAATAATAGTTATACTCTTATATTTAATATCTCTTTTTAATCTCATTTAGTTAAAGCATATCAAGGATAAAAATTCTTCATATCATGTGATAGAGGAGAATATTAATGTCTCCATTATAAAGAGTTAACAAGGTTTATAAAGAATGAGATTATTTAATCTCAAAACCTCATTAACTCTAATTCATATATGAAATGCATTAAAGATTAAGCAGATATATATATGTCTGGAAGAATTTAATTGCTAGAGATTGTAAATGCTAGTGTCTAATTTTTGTATTTATGTTCTAATTGTTTAAAATGATCTTTCCCTATTATTATTAATTTCTCACAATTCATGAAGACTGCTTGTTTTATAATTAAGATAAGGCATATGATGCCTTAATAAGGATGTAAAGTAAAAGTAGAGAATTAATCCTATAAACGGGTTAATATGGTGAGATTAATTAAGGGAATGAAAGTTATTATAAGTACACTAGTGATGGATAAATTCACTCAAGACAACAATATACATTTAAAATAAGGTTCCAATTTCTTTTTTGTAATTAAATACATCTTTTGAAGCCCATAAGGTTGGAATATTATTTTTAATGATTTACTCTCATTAACTTGTCTTATAAAGGTAAGAGTGAATGAAGGTTGTTCCTTAAGTTTTCATTGCATATTTGGATGAAAATGCAAAGAAGCTTAAAGGATAAAAACTATAATATCTATCACATATAGGATATGTAGAGATTAGGAATGCCAAGTTCATTGAGAAATGTCATAATTAGTGGGAGTGATCAAATATATGACAAACCTATCAGAAATGATCACATAAAGATAAATGAAACCACTAATTATGATAAAATATTAGTTTTACATGAAACTTATTTTTATAAGATGAATGTAAAACATAATAAAGTTTTGAAATCTAATTGGTCATGCTGAAAATTAAGAGTATCAATGTCTTGGATTCTATTAATTATTGAAAAGAAATCTCATAAAGAATAAGAGATATCTGAAGATAGTTATAAATGGAGCTCTTATTATGTAACTTCAATCTTAAATAATAGATTGAATTATGATCAATTATGATTAAGAATTTGGCAACCGTTGGCAATTATATGGTGTACATTAAGAAACTTGATTAGAACATAAATATTAAGAATAATCTCATTTGTTCTCACATACAATGAAGTAAATTCCAAATTAACACATGATCTCATGATATATAAGAGATCTTAAAGCAAATAATATTTGAGAATTTGTATAATTGCTAGTGAGGTTAAGAAAATTAGCCATGAATGGGTCTTTAAGATCAGAAGGAATTCACTAGTCAATATTATGTATTACAAATTAAAGATTATTTGTTAAATGTTGTCTTTATAAAGGAAGGGATTGATGACAATGGGACTTTTCTCCTACATTAATGAATAATTCCTTCATTATTATCATGAATCTATATGCCAATTTTTATTTGGAATATTAGGGAAACTATCACTCTCATTATGATTATAAGAGAGAGATGTATGTGAAATAATGTAAGAGATTAAATTATTACTAAGGAGAATTTAGTTAGGTAAGACTTCACATGGTGGTGGTAGTTGAAGACTCATGATATGATCACATTTTTTATAATGTCGAGAACATCATAAATCCTTGTTTATATCACTGGATTAGTGGGAGTTGAGTCATCTATTTAATTTTAGTTATAGATGATATATTGCTTATGATGAATGACTTGAGATGTCACAAAATGCATAATAACTTTGTTCAAGAGCTATGATGTAAAAGATATAGGTAAAATGTCTTTAGAGATGTATATAGAGATAATTCTCAAAATTTTTGGGATTATTATAAAGAACCTATATTTGTAAGCACTTGAATATCAATGAATAAAGTCTATTTGTTATATGTGACACCTATATTTGCTATATGTGACACTTATATTTGCCATATGTCCCTGATAAGATTTGGAAAGAGATGGGAATAATATTTCTTTCATGCTAGTAGTGAAAGGCATAATGTATGTCTAAATGTGTACATAAACTGACATAGCATTTGTGAAAGGAATATTATAAAGATCCCAAAGCAATTTATGCTTAGATAATAAATGATAAGCTGCAAAGAATACTAGAAATTCATGCTTACATATAAAAGATCAATAATTAGGAAAATATAGCATTTGTTCAATTTAGTAGGATAAGTTGACTTTAAAAAGTCAATATTATGACACATCCTAATATAACATGAACAAATTATGTTATGGAGGAGTGCAAGATTACTAAGCAATAACTAATTGCTTACTTCCACCGTAAATGTTGGATTTGATCTTCAATTTGAGGTAAGTTTAAAATGTTGAATTTCATCTTGGGTTTCAAATTGAGGATTCGTTTGAGGCCATAAAGAAGTGTGTTGACCATATAAGGTTAAATGATCATATAACACATAAAAAGAAGATCATTAACTAAAAGCATGCAATTAAAGAATATGAAGGATCATACATCTCATATGAGACAGATCATATTGGGGTGATCTAAATGAGGTGTGTTTAAGTGATGAAATTCGTGTTGTAATTCATCAACTCAATATATATATTGTATACAATTTTGGTGAGATTGATGAACATTAAGGCAGGAACCGAATAAACATTTAAGGTTTATTCATAAAGATAATTTCTCATAAAGTAAGGATATTACTTGTGATACATGGAAGGTAATACTCACATGATTAGAGAACCTACCGCCATGATTCTTGTAATATTGCTTAAATATTCCTTGATATATCAACTGACTAATCAAGATCGGACCAAGTGGGAGAATGTTGGATATATTTAATTTAATAATATTTAATTTGAATTTATTCAAATTATATATTTATATTGTTTAATTAATTAAATATATCTTAACTTGATGTGGTCCTTATCTTCAAGAGAAGATATTGTCAGTTGAGCGATTTTAGAGAATAAGAGATAAACTCAGTATTTTTATTTGAATTCAAATTCAAATTTAAATTTAATAACCGATGATGGCCAAGGTTATTTAAATAGAGGCAGACTGAGTTCAGTATAACATACGCTCTAGTTCCCCGACTAGTTGAGGCTAAATCACAGGCTCTATCACTGAGTCTCATAATTAGTTGGAAGAACTGTCTGCATAGATTATTTTATGAGATTTCCTTCTAACTAATTTTATATGTGATTTCAGATCTAATATTTAGATTGAGTAACTCCAAAGATATCTGCATTAGATCATCTAGCATGGCGAGAGGTATTTATAAAGTCTTCTTGGGAAAATTCAATATATGAAATTTATATTAAAAATTGAATTTGTCTAACATTACTTCCTCTCTCTCTCTCTCTCAATCATTTGAATTATCCTTGTAATTAAGCATACGGGTGACTATTCAATGAATTTGGATCCTCTCTCTATTGGAAACATTTTCTCTTCCAATTAAGCATTTGAATTATCCTTTGTCTCCATTCAATTCTTTAATTGTTGGATTTATTTTGATGGCCAAGCTTAATCCCCAGATATATCGTTGAAGGCATCGTTCAAGGCACTCCGTTTTACATTAATGAACTTTGGCACTCCGAGAAATTCGAAAGCAAGTTAGAAAAGAAGGCTGGGGCCAAAATATTTCATAGTTCTATGACAATTCCAATTTTTTTGGGATGGATATGAGCCTTTTAAATTAATCAAATGACCAGACATTAAAATGAAGATTAATTAAAAAGAGAGGCATTCCAATGAAAATAATGATCCAAATTTGTGATTAGTTTACAAACGACCCTGCACCCACAAATGCAACTACTTCATCAAAGTTTCCCATTCGGCAGCCACCAAAGAACAGAAAAATGCTCTTTGAATTGTGCCTACCTTAGCTGCTGATCCATTAATTATAGATCATATAAAGATCAGTCTTTTTATGTGTTTGGAGAAAGGAAAAAATAAATATTACCAAAATAATTATTTATTGATGTTGGATATTTTTAATCATACTGATTCTTATATAAGATTTTTCTCAATTGCTCAATATAATACTGAATGCTAGCAAAGAATATGGTGGGTTCATTTGGTGGGTTAACCATACTGGTTCTATCTCAATTTGTGTTTTCATCAATTTTTTTTTCGGTGAGTTGTGTTTTCATCAATAAATGCTACGACTTCGTCAACGTTGAATTATATGCCACGTCTCATCGTCATCGAAGAATATATAGTACCTTTTGACGTACTACGTACCAAAAATCTATATTAGATATTTGTTGTGAGAGTTTTATTATTAATGGTCCTACCCGGCTTAACTCAAATTAGTGAAAATACAGTGGAGTTATAAGATATCAGATAAAGGACCAAGTAAAGAGAGAAGTTTGAGCAGCCATGAAGAAGTGTTCAAAGTCAGAAAGCTTCACCTGCTGCACAAATTTTGGTCCACCTCCTTCAGAATTTCCAGCCTATAAATACTTTCCCCCTTCATCAGTTCTTTCCACCCCAAAATCTCACATACCTACACCTCTAAACCACTCTTACTTCTAAGCTTTTCCCTACCACTTTGATCATCAAAGACCCGAAAATTTACTATTATATATACACCACTGTTGCCATTTACAATACACTATAATGGCTAGTTTACATATGCGTGAAAAGCTCTCTATCTTGGTTTTACTTCTTTCATTTTCTTCACTGGCCTTCTCGGCGTCTCTCAAGGTGGGCTTCTATAAATCAACATGTCCATCTGCTGAAGCAATAGTCAGAAGAGCTGTCAACAAAGCCGTTTCTCGCAACCCAGGCATCGCTGCTGGCTTGATCAGAATGCATTTTCGTGATTGCTTTGTGAGGGTCAGTACAAGCTCATTTGCTCATAACAATTTAGTTTAATCTACCCACTCATTATATGCATATCTCTAAAGTTGCCATGTTCAATGTGTATATACAGGGCTGCGATGGTTCGGTGTTATTGAAATCAACACCTGGTAATCCAGCTGAGAGAGACCACTCAGCCAACAGACCTAGCTTACGTGGCTTCGAGGTCATTGACGAAGCTAAGGTTCAGATCGAAGCTGTGTGTCCTCAAACTGTTTCATGTGCAGACATTCTCGCTTTTGCTGCTCGAGACAGTGCTTATAAGGCTGGACGAATAAACTATGCAGTACAAGCAGGACGCAGAGATGGTCGTGTCTCTATTCATGACGATGCGGCCGGACAGAACGTGCCTCGATTTTCCTCAGATGCCAACCAGCTTGTTAACGATTTCGCTTGAAAGGGATTGTCAATGGACGAAATGGTGACCCTTTCAGGAGCTCATTCCATTGGTGTATCCCACTGTTCTTCCTTCACCAATCGCCTTTACTCTTTTAATGCCACTCATCCTCAAGATCCCACCTTGGATCCTAGACTCGCTGAATTATTGAAAACTAAGTGTCCACCACGAAGCAACGACGGTGGTAGAGAACCAACGACGGTTCTGGATGCTGCAACGCCAAATCGTTTGGACAACAAATACTACGTGGAATTGAAGAACCAACGTGGACTCTTGACCTCTGATCAGACACTGTTCCAAAGTGATTCAACAAGACAAATGGTTATGGACAATGCTAAAGATGGTTCAAGGTGGGCTCAAAAGTTTGCCAAGGCCATGGTGCGTATGGGTTCAATAGAAGTGCTCACTGGCTCGGAGGGCGAGATCAGGAAGCGATGCACTGTCGTGAATTAGCAAGCTTTTCTTCTTCTGGAAAAGAAACGCTTGTTTAAATACAATTCTCGCTCTTTTATTATTTCCTAATCTGTGTTTGGTATAAAGAAAATTAGTTCATTGGTTGATTACCTTTCTATTTTAGTTGATAACTGTAAGTGTAAATGCTACAAAGGAAAGTTCTACATATATATGTAATGACTATATTATGAAAGGAATTTACGATGCATGTTTATTTGGGTTGAAATTTTGCTACAAATTGTCTTCCAAATTTGTTTTACTTTTGTTTCTTTTTTATTTTGTTGGAGATATACTTTTATATCTCCTTTTTTTGTATAAAAATAAAGTAGGTACTTCAATTTTAAAGAATTACTCAAATACAATTAGACCCTGACACCAAAAATTACTTTTCTTCCTTAAATTATCACATCCAGATACGCTTAGGTCTCAGAGTACCATGTTTTAAGAAGGATGGGGATTCATACTGATATGGGCATATATTTGTTTATTTCTGTGTATACATGCGTAAACATTAATTCATTTACTCTTTTCCAACATTATTCCTAATATATGTTTAAAATCTAATTCCATTCATTTTCTTTTACTTCTTCTTTTCAATCTTCAACCAAACAGCAACGCATTGTACTCATTTAATATTAATCCCATATAACTTGTATTAACTAAAAATGGATTCTATGTATAGTACAGAGCAAGCATTATTTATGACCAATGAATAGTGCGCCAATTTATGAATCCCTTCCTTTAAGTCAAGCAATCGATAATCCAGTTTCTGATGAAATAGTCCAGATCACTGTCAAAAAGATAATTTAGAATCAATTATCGACACATTAGCAAATTGTTATGGATCATATATATTAACATACTCATCATTGTTAATATATACACGTATAGACATGTATATGTATTTATAGTTTTGTACACTTAATGTGTTAATAAATGTATTATCCTCCTAATTATAAATTGACTAAAATACATTGACATTCCGTCAATATTGTTAAAATTACAAAGACGTTCCTCAATCTTAAAAATATATACTTTAGTCATATTCATAACACCATTAAAAATATTCTGTTAAAGATTCAAAAATACATTTTTATTAATTAAAATTTATACTAAAATAACTTAAAATTATTAATTTACCTTTACAATTTAAAATCTCCAATTTCTATCAATCAAATCTAAATATGGAAGAAACACTGAAAAAATGAAAAAGGTAGTAATTAACACGAAGTGTTGCCTGAAAGTAAAAGATGAAGGTCTTAGAAAGTTGAAACGCAATGCTCGAAAAAATTTTACAACGACCCAGTGAAGAAATCAAGAAGAAGAACAGAGATGTTAAATGTTATGAAACGTTTTACATTTGCAGATTACAGTTTGAATGGGGAAGCTTGAGGCAAAAAGATACATATAATTGGCAAACCTTGAAGCTAAAAGAAAAGAATAGTTGAATAAAAGAATTCAAAACTAAACTGAGCCATGAACAATTTCTATCGGAGTATAATAGACCAAATAGGCATATTGTTATTTAATTAACGGCGCCACATCTCTTTCTGATCTCGCCCTGTGAACCAGTGAGCACGTCTATTGAACCCATGTGCACCATTGCTTGGGCGAATTTGTTAGCCCAACTTGAACCATCTTTCACATTTTTCAGCACATTTTTCCTTGTAGAACCACTTTCAAACAATGTCTGATCTGAGGTCAACAACCCATGGTGAGTCTTCAGTGCTGCATAGTACTTGTTGTCCAATCGATTAGGTGTAGAAGCATCGAGTGCAACCCTCGGATCTTCACCACCATTGTTGCTTGAAGGTGGACACCTTGTTTTCAACAGCTCAACAAATTTAGGATCCATGGAAGGGTCTTGGGACTGCGTGGCATTGAAAGAGTAAAGTCGATCGGAGAAGGAAGAACAGTGCGATGCACCAATAGAATGGGCTCCTGAAAGTGTCACCATTTCCTCCACTGACAATCCCTTTCGCGCAAAATTCTCAATGAGTTGCTCCGCGTTGAAGGAAGGTGGGGGCAAATTGTCTTGGACTTCGTCTCTGATAGAGATACGACCATCCCTGCGTCCTGCAGGTACATTATAGTTTATCTGTCCAACTTTCTGAGCGCTGTCTCGAGCAGCAAAAGCGATAATGTCCGCACACGAAACCGTTTGTGGACACACAGCTTCGATTTGAGCCTTGGCTTCATCAATAACTTCGAAGCCACGTAAGCTAGGGTTGTTGGCTGGGTGGTCTCTCTCAGCTGGATTACCAGGTGTAGATTCTAGTAATACAGAGCCATCACAACCCTGTAAATATAAGTACATGACATGAAAATTTGTGAGATATATATATGTGTGTGTGCGCACTTAATGATAGAGTTAAATTGATAAACTTGGGAGGTAGGAAATGGTGTGTGAACTCATCCTCACAAAACAGTCGTGGAAATGCATTCTGATCAATCCAGCAGCTATGCCCGGGTTGGCAGAAACAGCTTTGTTGACGGCTCTTTTCACGATTGCCTCTGCTAATGGACATGTTGACTTATAGAAGCCCACCTTCAGTGATGCTGAGGAGGCCGGTATCGAAGAAAGTGAGAGAATTAAAACGAAGCTGGAGAAGAGTACAGTAATAACATGATTCATGGATAGCATCATTGTGTTTTTGATGGGAGTGGAATATTAGGTCTTGAAGTTAATCAATACTGGATTTATAAGATGGTGAAGAAAATGGAAGCGCGGGAGGGAGAGAGATATGAGAGAATGGAAGTGAGATATTGGTGAGCTGTGAATGGAGAAGGAGTGCTGAGTGGAAGGTGTATATATAGATGGAGAAATGGAGAAGTTGAGGGTAGGTTTTAGTAGGAAAACAAAACGCGTATGGCTAATCGGCTATGGGCTGTAACGTCTGATGAATGAATAGGATAGCTGAAAAGGAAAAAGAAGGTGAAGGTGAAGTTGAAGCTTTCCACTTTTGAACATGTCAGCACGTACGGCTCCTTCAGCCTCCAGGAGTGTTTATATATATAGTGGCAACTTATTCTACATTGACTAATTCTCTCATTTACAGCTCTGACCATTAAGTTAAATCTTCGCTTTCGATGGCACAGTCACAAATTCAAACATTGCTTTTATGGCATCAGCTGTTATTTCTTTCATTATCCGTTCCTCCACATACGTTGGCACTTGGCATTAATTAGTGTTACTTTTCTCCATTTCTTACGCTGCGCATCTATTCTTACAAGCAACATAGTGGCTTGTCCATCAGTACGTACCATTTGATCTTTTCTTGGTATATTTTGAATCTTCATTCAAATTAATTTTTGTGAAGCTTTCTTGATGGCATAAAAATATGGAGAGAGGATTCTCTAAGATGCACATTCCTCATATGCACCTCATATTCAACCATTTTGCCTTTTTTTTTTTATGGACAAAAAAAAAACAATGGTCACTGGTACTCTAGTCTAGGCCTTCGTTGGAGTATATTTAACGTTTGGCTTTTTAATTTTTTTTTTCTTTTTAATTATGATCTAGATATAAATACATATAACACAGGACAGGAGGTGAAGTTCTTCTGTACCTCTCAAGCTGCATCCTTGAACACTTGAGCATGGCTCCTCCACGTGTTTTGATTGTTTAAAATAGATTTCGAGACGCATGCATGAGAATGGCTCATTTTGCATACTCCCTCCATTCCTAAATACTTCATCCACTTCAAAATATAGGAGATTTTTTTAAATTTGCTTTATTTCAAAATATAAAAAATATATAATTTTTATCCGATAAATTAATGTGTTTTTTTCTTTAATTTTACCCCTTATTAAAATAGACTTATTATTATTAGACATAAGTGAAAGAATAGTTAAGTAAAAATATTAAATAAAAGTATTTGTGAAAAAAAAAATTTCTGTCACATTTTTAAGATATTTGACTATTTTTTTAGTTTTAATGATTTAGTTATTTGTTTTTTACATTTTGGAATGGAAGGAATATAAAACACTTCTAACAACCTCAAGTTTTTTTAAAAAATGAATTAAATCATTAAATTTTTCAATAAATTTTATTATTTTTCACTGTTTATCCTTATTAACTACTTCATTCAATCCAAAATATAAATTTTATTTTAAAAGTTTTTTTTTATTCAAAATATTAGTCCCACTTGGTAATTTCTATCGTATTAAATGTTTTTTTTTCATATTTGACCCTTATATATAATTAAATATATATAAAGATAATAAACTTTAAATGCAATGTATTAAATAGGGATACTATTTAAAAATAAAGTATTTTTTTTATAGATTTAATGAGTAAAACTACTTTTTTTTATTCATATGCAATTAGTCAAATAAGACTTATATTTTAGACTAAAGGGAGTACATTATCTCTCATACTTCTCATATTATTTATCTCTTACCTGTTAATTATAGATCAGAAATATGAAATAAAAAATATTTAATGTACTAGACAACACTACAAAATATTTTATATTTAAAACTAAATAATACTTCTACAGTATGCCTTATATTTAGATGACGGGGAAGAAATATCGAGTCAGAAACTGCTTTTAACTGTCCGAGAAATTTGTTCATTAATCGTTGACTAATTCGCTTTTGCAAGTAGTAACTTTACTGATTCTACTCCTTCAGAAATGCTTAGATGTCAATTTTAATGAACCGATGGCTGCATTTATTATGGCAAGTTGACCACTGGGTACTATTTTATTACAAGTGATATTATTATGGATTTAGAGCTTGTTTGGTTTTTTTTTTTTTAAATTAAATTGTACTTTTTAACTATTATTTTTTTTTTATCTAAACAACTTTTTAGTAAATTTTTCTACTTTTATCCAAATTTTATTTTTATAAATTGTGGTTATTCTAAAAATATTTTTACAAAAAGACAAACCAAACGGGCACTTAGTCACTAACAAAATACTAGTACTTCATCAGGTCTTAAAAAATAATAATAATAAACTTGTAACTTCGTGTTTTTTTTTCCAAATATATATCGTTTTAAAATTTTCATAATGTATTAATAGTTTTTTTACATTTTTAATCATTATTAATATGAAAAATATTTAAATTACAGATATTTTAATAAAATTTCATTAAATTAATTTTACTATAATCTACACTATTTAACAATTTTCTAGGTTTGTGTAGAAAACCCTAGTGACTACTTTTTCCAATGTGAGCAAGTATTACCAGTTTAGATGTAATATAAACAATGGTTATAATTAATATCATAATTACTACTCCATTCGATTCATAAAAATTATCTTTTTACAATTTTTCATACAGATCAAGAAAATTATTAAATAATCTATATTATTTTAATCTTTAATAGTTTTTTATTAAAATATCCTTAATTTAAATACTCTCTCAAATGATCGATATATTTGATATTTATATAGGGTAAAACAGGGTGTAAAGTAGTAAAACAAACAATTAATATTTCACTGAAATTTTAAAGTGACAAATACAGTGAAAATTTTGAAAAACCTTAAATTAACAAGTTTTACGAATCAGACGGAGTAATTAATATAATAATCAATATATATAATCAAATTTATAATAAGTAACAACATTCACAAATCATGAACCATGCAACTTCTGACAATTTCCTTTCACTTGAACCCAACAATCCTCAAATCAAGAGTAGTTTGTAATACCCAACACTAAATAGTTGTAACAAAAAAAAAAAGAATATAGTTGATGACTTGATGCTTGTTTAAAATTTTTAAGCACCTAAAAATATGTTAACAATATTAATAACAAAAGTTAAGTATAAAATAAATAATACATGTAAAAATACACTTGGTCTGATTTCATTGGAATAAAATATGCTAAATTTTTCCCTTTTAAAAATGATATACGGAAACATTTAAAATAAATGTTATGTATGCTACATATTTGTCGGATTTTCATTATCGAAATCCAGCTAACCCATTAGCTATTGGCTGGTGATTCTATCAATTTTATTTCCCTTAATTTCACTCTAATCATAAATATAGGAGACAATTTTAATATTGTTTTGTTCTAAAATTTAAGAGACAAATGGCTTTTGCCTTATCAATTAATATGTTTTTTTCCAATTTTATCCTTAATTAAAATATAATTATTATCATAAGATATGAATTAAAATAGAGTTAGGTGAAAAAATTTAATTAGGGGTATTTGTGGAAAAAAAATTTCCCAATAACATATTTAAAATGTCTAACTATTTTAATTTATTAATTATGATAATTTAGCTATTTCTCTCTTACATTTTGAAATAAAAGGAGTATATACCATTACATCTTTTTCATATAAGCAATATTTCAGTTATTCTTGCAAGTTGTAAACAACGACGAAGGGATTAATCTATACCTGCTTCTGCATTCATAAATGCTACAATTTCATCAAGGAACAGAAAAGTTACCCCTCTCTAAATTGCTCAATGAGACTGAATGATAAGCAATGACTGCTGTGAGTTGCTGTGTTCATTAGTTTTCTTTTTTTCTTTTTCATTAATGAATAAGACTTCGTCTAGGTTGAATTAAATGCCTGATCCGGCCGTCATCGAAGAACAGTACCCCTCACTCAATTAATGTTCACTTGAGAAGTTTGAGCAGCCATAAAGAAGTGTTCAAAGTCAGACAGCTTCACCTGCCCATGCACACGTTTTGGTTCTCCTCCTTCTCAATTTCTAACCTATTATAAATCCTTTTCCCCTTCATCACTTCTCTTCATCTTCAAATCCCACACCTCCACAACTCTACTTCTAAGCTTTTCATATATCCATTTCTTACCACTTTCACCACCAAAAGACCCATAAAAGTTATTTACCACTGTTGCCATCTACAATACACAATAATGGCTAGTTTACATATGCGTGAAAGACTCTCTATCTTGGTTTTACTTCTCTCATTTTCTTCACTGGCCTTCTCGGCGTCTCTCAAGGTGGGCTTCTACAAATCAACATGTCCATCTGCTGAAGCAATAGTCAGAAGAGCCGTCAACAAAGCCGTTTCTCGCAACCCAGGCATCGCTGCTGGTTTGATCCGAATGCATTTTCATGATTGCTTTGTGAGGGTCAGTACAAGCTCATTTGCTCATAACAATTTAGTTTAATCTAACCCAATCATTATATGCATATCTCTGACGTTGCCATGTTCAATATTGTGTATATACAGGGCTGTGATAGTTCGGTGTTATTGAAATCAACACCTGGTAATCCAGCTGAGAGAGACCACCCAGCCAACAGACCTAGCTTACGTGGCTTCGAGGTCATTGACGAAGCTAAGGCTCAGATCGAAGCCGTGTGTCCTCAAACTGTTTCATGTGCAGACATTCTCGCTTTTGCTGCTCGAGACAGTGCTTATAAAGTTGGACGAATAAATTATGCAGTACAAGCAGGACGCAGAGACGGTCGTGTCTCTATTCATGACGATGCTGGACAGAACTTGCCTCGATTTTCCTCAGATGCCAATCAGCTTGCTAATGATTTTGCTCGAAAAGGATTGTCAGTGGAGGAAATGGTGACACTTTCAGGAGCTCATTCCATTGGTGTATCCCACTGTTCTTCCTTCTCCAATCGTCTTTACTCTTTTAATGCCACTCATCCTCAAGATCCCACCTTGGATCCTAGATTCGCTGAATTGTTGAAAACCAAGTGTCCACCACGAAGCAACAATGGTGGTAGAGAACCAATGGTGGTGCTGGATGCTGCAACGCCTAATCGTTTGGACAACAAGTACTATGTGGGATTGAAGAACCAGCGTGGACTCTTGACCTCTGATCAGACATTGTTCCAAAGTGATTCCACAAGACAAATGGTTATGAACAACGCTAAAGTTGGTTCGAGATGGGCTCAAAAGTTTGCCATGGCCATGGTGCGTATGGGTTCAATAGAAGTGCTCACTGGCTCGCAAGGCGAGATCAGGAAGCGATGCACCGTGGTTAATTAACAAGTTCTTTCTTCTGTGCAGTTTAAAATTCTCGCTCTTTATTTATTCTTTCCTAATCTGTGATTCGTTTAAATTGTTGTAATTCATTGGTTGATTCAATTGTAAATGTGATAAAGGGACGCCATGTCCTGCAAATGTAATGAACGATAAAAGCAATTTCCGTTGTTTATTGTTTCATTCCGTTGAAATTCCAATACAATTCAACATGTCAAGAATTGTCTTCCAAACTTGTTTTACTTTTCTTTGTTGTTTTCGTCTTTGGAGATAATCAATTTGTCTGGTTTCAGATACCTTGTTTGTATTAAAAATAAAGTAGATTTTTCAATTTTAGCAAAATACTCGAATACAATCAGATCCTAACTGCAAAAATTATTGTTCTCTGGTTCTCCCTTAAACTATCTAATCCAGACATAGGTCTAAGAGTCTTGTTTTTTTTTTTTTTTGTTAAGAGGTCTAAGGGTGTCTGAAATCATATTTTCAATGATATCCGCTGTATGGTTATTTTTAGGGGCATGCACAAGCTAAGACCTAACCCGATGTCTGACCCTGTGAGCACCAAGGCGGGGTTGGGCTGCTCGAGGATCAAGTCGGGTTATTGATCCAGTTATAAGGAAATTAATAAAAGCATTAAAAAGTTAAAAACGCTCATCTATTAATAAAAATATGATAACCTTCAGTCAACATATGTTTCATTAGAAAATAATGTTATGATTGAAGGGCAACATTTTCTAAAATTTTAAATACTTTACAATTATATATTTTTATATAATATTAAATGAAAAAATCAATTTAAAATTTCAAATAGCATTAAAAGATTAAAAATATTTAAAATAATCATATAACCAATTTATTATATAATATATATTAAAGAAAAAGAATTATATAAAATAAAAACAATATTCACAGGCAATTATAAAAAAAATAAAATAATATATGGACCAGCCCCGCCCAAATCGCTCGGGCAAGACTGAGTCACCGGAATGCCTGCAAAGCCCCAGTACTTGTTGTTGTATGTATCGTTTTCAGTTTGTTTGGTCTAAAATCGTAACAGGCCAAGTCCAAAAAGTCTGACAATGAAATTGGGCCTAAGTCCAGAAGAGCCTAGTAAATCTAGAAGGCCTATAAAGGCCGCTCCTCCTGGGAACTGGATTTAGAGCTGTCAAAATGGGTCAAGCCTGACGGGCCGGCCCGAAAAGCCCGAAAAAATGAACTGACTCAGGCCTCAATTTCGAGAGTAAATATATAATCTGGACTTTTTGAGCCCAACCCGTTTAAACCCGACTTTTGGTGGACCGGCCTGAGCGGGCCATGGGCTGGTCCGAAAGCCCAAGACTTTTTTCTTTTTTTTTTTAGTTTAAAATTTTAAAAAATACATATTATTTTATTAATTAATGATATATAAATTATAAAATTTAAATATTATGTTAGCTTTTGAAGAATTATGATAATAATTAATTGTATTAATTTAAATAATTATATAAAAAAATTTATTAAAAAAACATAAAAAAATATTAAAAAATTAAAAAAACCCCGTGAGCTAACCCGTAGGCCCGATCCTGCAGGCTCGGGCTTGGAAAACCAAGTCCATTTGTCAAATCGGGCTTTTCGACCCGGCTCGAGGCGGGCCGACCCCAATTTGACGGTACTACCTGGATTCCATTGGCAGAGAGAATCTTCCCACAAGGGTGTCAATCCAGCTGGCAACTACTTGCTCTGTGGATGCTCATGTGGCATTAGAGGGATGATGATGTGGCATCCCATAATATATATATATATATATATATGCTGATTTGTCCTTCATGCATGTTAGCCTTTTACTTGATATCAGTTGTTAGCTAGCTATGACATCCTTATGCCATGTCATCAATTTAGTGACTAATTTACTAATATATTAAATTATAGGGATGAGTGATAATTTTTAAACTAAAGAATCGATTTGAAATATTGATGTATACAAACAATAGAATCATTTGATTAATTTTCCCAAATTTAGAGCATCAAACTACTCATTTTAGGACAAAAGTATATTCATACTTAAACTTGTCAGTTATCATTAAATGCAAACAATACGATTAATAAAATAGTAAATTGACAATATTTTATTAATATTAGTGATCTTTATATCTTAAAATAATTAGTTGTCAACTATCAATTTAGAAATTTGGTGCGCACAAAATAAAATTACTATTTTTTTATTTCATTAAGAGGATTTGGACTACCAATCACTATTCATATCTTACTCCATCTTTGCCAAGATAGCCCAAGCAGCAATATTTCAACAAAAACGCTTCTCAAATAATGTCGTCAAACAATTTTTTCTTTTTCATTCTCAAAATGTCTTTTACCAAAATCTATTCAAAAAAGATCCTTTAAAATAAAATCGACAATTGTCCTAAAGAGGCACTTGAAGTTCCTCTCTTGTTACATATATTGGTGACTGTGCAAGTGTTTTAAAAATACATATAGTCACTAGCTACTTCCATTAATTAACGTGTCAAGTAAAATAATAATAATAATAATTAATTAATTAACGTCAGAAATGAGGTGTGAATCTCAAAGTCTTCTCACGGTGCATGTGACTTTAATTTAATCACTTTGACCTAAACCATATCCAATAAATGTACCAGTAGGTCTTAAGAACTTATATTTTATATATAGGAATCGCTTGTACTCTCTCTGGTCCCATTTATAAGATGTTGTTTTAAAAATTTGTTTGATCCTATTTATAAGGTATTGTTTTATTTTTTTATTTGAATTTTCTTCTTTATCCTTCATTTAATAACTTTTTTGTCTCGTAAATTGTTCCAGTATTTAATTAGTAGGGGTAAAATTAGAAGTTTATACTATTTTTTTATAAATTTAAGAGCATAATTATGTCTTCTTAATACCCATGCAATGAAAAATAACATCTTATAAATGGGACCGGAGGGGGTATATATTAACTCACGTCCATAAAGGTTTGTCTTTGATATTCTTTTGTTTGTTTGCTTTGCTTACCCAAAAATTAAAAAAAAAAATATGTCAATCCTGTGAAAAGTAAGATGCACGTGTGTGTGGTAAGCAAAGGAGTGAAAATTGAGAAGTGAATAAGATGTTTGAATCTGTCTACCATTTTTCAATTTAGTAATGGTATTAAAGAACCGTCCTTTCCTTTTTTACTGGCCGAAAAAAAAAAAAAAGAACCGTCCTTTCTTCTTATGAAAAAGATGGCTCAACAAGTTGAAAGATTAAGAGCCTAATTATTAATTAATGTGATGAAAAGTTCAGAACAAGAGAAGAGGACCACAACGATCTGATCAAGTCCACATGCTCATGGGAACTGGGAATTCATAAAGTGTAAGTAGTAATATATTGTAGCATTATGAAGAATAATTTGAACACTAGAAAAAATAACATATATGGAAAAAATTTAATTAAATATTAATTTCTCACTATCATATATACCACGTCATTATCATAAAATGTGTGTGCGTGTTGTTTTAGATCTCTTATGTTGGTCACATGACACATCGTAACTGTCCCTACAAGTCTAAGAAGAAACTTCTCAAAATCTCAATCTGTTTCGCAATATGATAGTCTTAGCTGTTCCCTAAACTACAGATCGATCAATTATTCAAGTTGTTCATAAATAGTGTTACTTTTTTTTTCCCAATTTTTATCCTTTCGCATTTAAGAAGGTCAGAATTTAGTGTTAAAGCCAATTAAGTTTATATGTATTCCCAAAAGCCAAATATATTGATTTTCCCATACCAAGAGCCAATTCTCCCAAATTAAAATGCAATTAGAATATTCTCGAGAATGATATTGATGTTTAAAAACACAACTTTTTCAAATATATATATATTAACATTTTTTTTATTTCATGAGAGAAGAATGTATAATTCTGAAGTAAAAAAAATGATCACGTAATTTAAGCAACTTAAACATATATTTACTGGACAAAATTTATTCCTTGCGGAATATATATATATTTATTATGCTATAAACATTCTTATTTATATTCAGAACATTAGAGACCCACCATGTGGTAGGAAAAGTTTCTATATTTACATAAAATAATAATAATAATAATAATAATAATAATAATAATAATAATTATTATTATTATTATTATTATTATTATTGTAACAACTTTTTAAAGCTGAATCGCAAATCACAACACAGAATATATCAGAACGAAACTGAAACTCCGTTTCATGTCTCTCCCAATTCCCCCTTCTTCCTCTCTCTTTCTTACAAGATGAAGTTCAATGTCATTGAGCTTCTCTTGGGGAAAAATATCCCAAACCAACAAATTATCCCAAAAGTTACTCTACTTTCCATTTTCGCCATTCTTCTCTTCACAGTCAGCCCACTGAGTTTCCCTTTGTTCGGATCTCTGAAAAGGATTGTATTTGCATCAAAACAATCATCATCATCTGCAATATTCAATGATGTGAATAATAAAGCAGATTCTATTCTCTTGCCCTCTTCGTCTTCTTCTTCAAAGAAGTGTGATATTTTCAGTGGGGAATGGATCCCAAATCCGAAGGCTCCCTACTACACAAACACAAGTTGCTGGGCGATTCATGAGCACCAAAACTGCATGAAGTATGGAAGACCAGATTCTGAGTTCATGAAATGGAGGTGGAAGCCAAATGGTTGTGAGCTTCCTATATTCAATCCCTTTCAGTTTCTTGATATTATGAGAGGAAAATCCATGGCTTTTGTTGGAGACTCAGTTGGCAGAAATCAGATGCAGTCCCTGGTTTGCCTTCTATCTAGGGTAAGTAATAATTCACACTATGAAACTATTATGCACCTTCTTCTGTTTCTTCTTCTTCTTCGTCCTGCATATCCATCATATCCATGGCTTTATGGGATACCCAGCTTTTTTAATTGCATTAGAGATCCATGAATTGGGGAAGAAGAGGTCAAAACTTAAGCTAATTTTTAGGTTTTTATTATTAGCTAGGTCATCTGACAAAAGTCAATTTGACAGTCAATTTTTTTCTTTTTACAGTTTATCATCACATTTGATTTTTTTTTTTTACTTCACGTATCATATATTCGTTGAATAACAAATTAAAATAACAAAAGCCTAGGAAATTTTATCACATCTATTTTGTAGATAAAATAAGGGGAAAAAATAGCAGGGAGTAGAGTTGATCAAATCTAAAAACTTATGTTCACCACAAATTTTTTTTTAAGAGAAAAGAAACTGAGATTACATGAACCATTAATTAATTCATTCACATCGGATACCCTTCTAGGCTTCTAGTTTCCACACACATGTAGTAACTTCACCAATTCCAGCTATATGGAAGAAAAATGGGATATTATATTTGTTTCCTAAATTTAAATGACCCAAAAAGCCCTCTGTTTTAATTTGTGCGTGTGTGTGTGTGAATATTCTATTTTAACAGCAGCTTGAGAGGTTAGTTGACCAAACCATGATGCATTTCAAGGGTTAGGTAAATAATGGCAGTAACATGGAAACAGCTACAAATATTTATATATATGTATGTATGTAGTAGCATGCATGCTAAGGAATCGAATCTTAGCCTCGGAAATTCTGCCAAATACATCAAATAATAACATATCTAATTTGTCCTCCACGTTCCTAACTAGGCCACATGAAACTAAATCAATCTAGCTTTTTATTTTTTATTTTTTATGAACTTTCAATATTCTTTTATATTAAAAAAATAAAAAAATCGGCATCGTGAAGGCACTGGTAACTTATGGATACAATAATTATTACTAGCCATTAGAATAGATAATTAGAATGATTTGAAGACTGGAGAACTTATAATTAATACTTGATAAACCTTCTAAAAAATTATAGTATTTGTCCTATTTGTAGCACAGATTACAATTAGAAAAGATGAAAATATTATGAAGAGAAATATTATGTTGTGGTAAAAATTTAAAAATATATTTTATGTATTGTTGAATTATTGTATCGTCAATATAAATGTTTGGCAGTGTCAAATATCAGAACAACTAGCTAGTTATTCAAATATGCTAATAAGAATTATAATAAAGATACCTATATAGCATGAGAGCTTTTCTAATCAAGAACTTCATCTCTATTCTCATCTTTCAATTAATATTAAATTGTCACAGAATACGACATACTTATATTTTTAAAATAAATAAAGAATTAAATATTATGATAAAATATTTAGTTTGCATCACCCAACAACAGTCATGCGGTTTGAGTATATGTTAAGCTTCTCTAAATCTGACTCAGTCAATAATAGATGCATGGTGCCTAGTTCTTTTCACTTGATATTGACCCTCTCTTGTTAGATGACCTGAGGTATTATGAGCAAAAGTGGTGACACCTAAGATTCATTCATTGGCCAAAAAAGTTTAAGTTTAATTTAGAAAACTTCAATATAATTCAATTAAAGTCCAAAAAAGTAGAACTAGTTAAGAGGTCACACTTCAATAATGTCAAATGATTTTCGACAATGCAACTGATTTCTTTCAATAATTGGGTTAAGTCCTTTGTATGGGTGGAGCTAAAGCAACACATGACCATATATTACCCTCTAAAATTAATGCATAGACATAGACTCACGCATGGAGATATAATTAGCCCTCTAAGATGTGTAATTAAGTAGGTGACCCATATATTATATACAACTTTTTTGGCTGAAAAAGAATTGAATTTCTTTATCACTAGAAAATGAGATATATAAAAATATTTATTATATTTCGTTATTATTATTATTAGACGCCTGATGATCCTTTATGCAAAATAATTAAAACAGAAAAATTTGTTTGTGATTGGATGTATTCAATTCTATAGTTTGTAAAATTAATGTTTCTGGTTCTTTTTTTTTTCATTTTTAAAGGCTGAATGGCCTATTGATGACTCAGAAGTACAAGATGATTATTTCAGAAGGTGGAAGTACCCTGGATACAACTTCACCCTTGCTGCATTCTGGACTACTCATCTGGTCAAATCCAAGGCAGACCCAAACCCTAATGGCCTCTTGAACATTTACGTCGACGAGCCCGACGACAAGTGGTCCAAAAAAGTCGAACACTTCAACTACATCGTCATCAATGGAGGTCACTGGTTCACAAAGCCCATGATATTCTACGAGGAACAAAAAATCATAGGGTGCTACGACTGCTTCAAAGACGAAATAACCGCCACAACCATGTTCTTCGGTTACAGAAAGGCCCTGAAAACAGCACTCAAATTCATAAACAGCTTAGAAAACTTCGAGGGCACGACGATTCTGAGATCGTACGCACCCTCACATTTTGAGAATGGGTTATGGAACCAGGGTGGGGATTGTGCAAGGAAGAAACCATTCAAGAGCAATGAAGTAAAGCTAGAAGGTGAGGGTTTGGAGTTTTATAAGATACAGATGGAGGAGATTAGGGCTGCAGAGAAGGAAAGGAAGAAGAAGAACAAGTTTAGGGTTCTTGATATAACACAAGCGATGCTTCTGAGGCCAGATGGACATCCTAGTAAATATGGACATTGGCCACATGAGAATGTGACTTTGTACAATGATTGTGTTCACTGGTGCTTGCCTGGGCCTATTGATGCCTGGAGTGATATGCTGTTGGAGATGTTGAAGATGGAGGGTGTGATGAGTTGATATTTTATATGTGTGTATGTTTCAAATTCTCATATATAGTGTCAATCAATCATTAATCCTTGTAATTTAAGGGTTGTAGCATTTTTTTCAAAGTTGTTTCCATGGGAAATTTTGATGTTGTAGCATCCCTACAAGGAGAGGAAGTATATTAGATGTGTGAATATGTATTAAGGAAGAGGAAAAAAAAAAAGAAAAATCACAGAAAAATTTTAAAACACTAAAATAATTATTATAAAATTTCAAAATCCTAAAAAACTATACCAAAATTCCATTGAAGTAAAATTGATATAAAATCCTAAAAAGTGAGTATAAATAACTCTGTCGTTGAGTTCATTAATAAAGTTTTTTATACTTGTTTTCTAAAATTTTACACTAATGGAACTTAAGTGTAACTTTTTAGGATTTTAGGATTTTATAATAATTATTTTTATTTTAGATTTTTCTGTGATTTTTTTTAAAAAAAGAAAGATAATAATTTCACTTCAAGTTTCATTGCCATATTTGCAAGTGAGTATTTGATAATATATTGTAAATGCTAAAGCACGAACCTCCTTTATCTCCTTGGCATCGCTCTATTACACCCCATCTAAAGGGCCCAAAGAGAAAAAGTGGACTTGAGCACATGAAAATGGACTTAATTGGGCTAAACACAGTGAATAAGAAGCTTCCGAAAGGAGTAAAAATATCTTGTCATGAGATTAGGAGGGTGGCTCTTCAATTTTCTTACCATTTGAAACTTTTAATATTATATATATATATATAATCTTTTAGAGAGTCAAACTTTTAATCTAATATATATGTACACAAACGGTCCTTTAGGAAGTCATGACTTGTGACAGGCTCACAAGCCATGGCTTAAATTTTTTATTTATTTTGATTTTTTGGTAGAATTTTCTTATTTAAATTTTTACAAGAATAGTAATCTCCTCCTCCATCTTGAACTTCTTTTTTATTATCTTTGTAGTTTTAAATTAGTTTATAGTTTTTAATTTCCCCTATTTTTAATTTTTTGTATTTTTAAATTAATTTATTATTTTAACTCTCTTTATACCAAGTTTTTTACTTTGTAAAATATTATAATTTTTTTTAAAATACCATCCTTGTAACTCCCTACTCTCAAAACACCCTAAAACAACTTCTTAAACTTGAAAAAAAACCATTGAAAAACTTCGAATAGAACCAGAACATGGCTGAACAATAAGAAGTTGTGGCAAGCTACAGTATTGTTGTGGCCAAACTGCTAGCGTCACAGTGCCCTCTGCTGATACAATATCAGCAATTTGCTAATTTTTTATGCAAACTTTTAACGTACATAACTTTTTGCTCCGACCTCCAATTGACCTGATTCCAATTCCTACAGGTCAAACTTATCACAATCTAACTATAGACATTGATTTCATCTCAATCCATCTCCATATGGAGATTTTAGACTGCTCATGACCAATTTGATCACTTTTTTACCAAAACTCATTACCAACCACCTCTAATTACCAGCAAAAGTAATTTGGCACCCAAGGACTAGTCACACAATGACACAACTAACATGTCCAAGAAAGTTTTATTGCAAAAAAAGCCATTCCTCCAAGATTTGAGCCCATTGAATCCTAATTCCACTAAATGGGCTATATGTCCCAAACCATAAAATTTAGGCTCAAAACCACTTTGGACTCACACCATAACCAACCAAGCATAACATACACTAGTCCACATTGATCCTTAATGGGGTCTTGGCCATCATCACCCACATACAACTATTCATAACATATCATCATCAATGTCATCACATCAACATTATCACAATCATCCATATCATCATATAACGTACACAAGATCACTCCCAAGGTAACCAGACAATACATAAACACCCAACTCTAGTTGGCACAAATCATTGCATGGGCTGAATGGTAAAACTACCAGTTATAAGCGATGTTCCCAAAGCGGAGAAGCCTACAACTCCTTGGTCTTCTCTAAACTAATGCTAGAGTCTTTATCTAAAATGTTAGTCATGGGAGGGGGTGTGAGAAAAAGTATTAGTAACCATAAACACAACACATGCAATAGGTATCAACAATTCACACATATATGTATATGATGCAATGCGATGCAAAATATCATGGTATATATATCTCCCTCATGCACCGCTAGAACCATGAGCTATTATTATCACAGGACATTTCCAATAGGTGATTTCCTTCCAATAGTCGGTGAAGACTAATTCCGGGACATCACCAAACTCACTTCACACAAATGCAATCCGGCTAAAGATTACACTAATACTTGGACCATGACTCTCCTTCCCCTAGACTACTCGAATTGGTGGTGATTTAGGGAAGGTGCAATCCACTACCACCTGGTTCTTCTAGTCATAGGAGAGGATTTAGTGGCATGGATATTCCAACATATCACCATATCATATCATATTACATCTCATCATCACCTCCCAATCTACAACATCTCACTATGCTCATAGGGTGATGATGTTCATACCATGTCAACATGTATATGTCACTATGGAATCATTATCATTGTTATAATCATCAATGTCATGCTAGCATGCTATGAAATCACATATAACATCATATTCATCATCATCCTATATCAATGATTGGGGATCTAGACTAATACCCCATTTAACCGTGTACCAAGCATGATATGTAGAAGAAACCATACACACACATATAACAATATCGTGGTATGAATGGGAACATGCATATATATATATACCTATATAAATACAACCAATAATTAACATATAAACACAAACACCCCGGTTACCTAAAATCACCAACACCACACACATGGGCTAAATCCACTATCTCAACCCCAAACACGAGTCGATTCACCTCTAATTATCCAATTAAATAACTACAATTACACAATACCTTTAGTTAATCCAATGCACAACCGTTCCAAAACTCATAATTCTATTGCTTAAGCTTGACCCAAGGTTCCAACAATATAATTGCACAAAAATAAGCCTCAAACAACTCAAACCATAACCCATCACATGCAATTCGAATTCAAGCTTCCACACACAATACAAAGCTGGGGTTTACACCAAACCATGCATAATCCCTCTTAAACTCACATCAAAACCTTAACAACACTAAAGAACATCTAAATAATCTATTTGTACTCATTTCAATCGGTGGAATTTGGTCCAAATCAGAAACCCAAGTATATATCCGAATTTATCCCTGAAAAACTGAAGAGAAAAGAGACGATGGAAAGCAAAAACCACTTACCAACCAAGATTGAAGCCTTTAGAGTCTGAAAATCACTCCCCAAGGTCGGAGGAAGCAAACCCTAGCAGTGCCCTCCATTTCTCCCTCTGATTCTTTCTATTTCCGTTGACTAAAACTCGTTTGATTTAAAGGATTTTAGGGTCTAGCACTGCTATAGGTGATAAGTTCGCCACAGCATGGAGCCCTTCTATTCAAAAGATTTTCCAAGTTCCAGCTCGCTCATCGTGGTGGCCATGCTTCTTACCACGTTATGGAGTGCTTTTTGTCTCCTTTTTGTTCTTTCTCTGTCCTGGTTCCTCCAGTCCTATACATATCATCAATTATACTTCTCATTAACTCAAGACTAAGTCTAAGATAATATGCTGAGAGTTGTTACAGTCCTCTCTCTCTCTCTCTTTAACTTTCTCTTTTTTATTTTTTTTTTAGTTTTCAAATTTATTTATTATTTTAACTTTCTTTCTACCATGTTTTTATTATTTTTATATTATAAAATATTATAAATATTATCTTTTCTGATTGTAACCTCTCCCAGTTCATGTGTCCCCTGCAAAGCACAGGACAACAATCTAGTTTCATTTTAATTTTTGTAACCTCTGTTTTTGCCATATTGCTTAATTCCATTAATTGTTGTAACCTTCCGTGTACGCCACAACAATAAAAAAATACACACACACACATATATCGTTTGCTTCTCTGTGCAATATAGTCGCTCTTCTTGTCTTCAATATGTACAAAAATACCCAATCTTTACTTCCTTGCTCTCATTTGGATTACAACTTATCTCTATTCTGCCAACAATTTTTACTCTATTTCATTCTGCGTATTAAACCACATAAATGTAAACATTGATTGTTTTATAGTTAGAGAAACATTTACTTGTTGCCAATTGTCCCGTGAATTTTTTCTGGTTCATAAATATCCCTCTTTCTCAATCAATAGAAAATAGGCAACACATAAGGAGTTATATTATTTGTAAGTCATGAATGATATAATTCATCTCCGACTCTGTACAAATGTATGGAACCAATAGTTCTTAGATATGGGACTCATGGCCTCTCTACACCGACCGTGACGTTAGAGACCATTGTTGGAGCAAAAAGATAAGCATGCTATAGATGTATTGGTATCCCCACTAATCACACTGTTTGTATTCTGATTAATCAATTCAAAACCAACCTTTATCTTGCTTTTTTGGGTGCATCTTTATTTTTTTTAATATGTTCTTATTTCTAAAAGATAATTATATTTTTGTTTCAAAGATAATTATACTTTTAAAACACTCGTACTCTTGATCTCTATCTAATTACACAGGGGCAAACGCAGGGGCGGACGCAGGTTATGCTTGAGGGGGCCCTGGTCTCCCTCCAGTTTTTTTTGTTTTTTGTTAAGAAAATTTTTGATGATTAAGCCTACACAGTGGATGAAAATTAGTAGCTTAGCCCCCCTCATCCATACAACTTTTCCAACACACAAATATGTTAGATTTACACTCAAAGGACCTCTTGTAAGTGGACCTGTCATTCTTCAAAATCCTCTAATATAATGGGTGTAAGTAATAGAATTATATATGAAGTAATATATCAGACTTCTTCATTACAATCAGGAGAAAATGTAAAAAAATGACTCACTAACCATTATCTTATATTACTAAACTATTTTAAATTATTATTATTAATCAATATTATAAATAAAAAATAAAAATAATAAAAAATTATATATAAATATTTATTTATAAAAATTTGGCCCCCCATGGCATGTAGGGAGCTCACCGGTAGTTATAAAATTTTTTATAAATATTTATTTAAAACCAAAGTCCGCGTCCGCCCCCGTAATTACATGATGCCGGAGACCATTAATTGTTCGAGCTTAACGACAAGCACGATGGTACTGGTATCCCTCGGCAGTTCGGCACTACTTTTTTGAGTTTTTCTTGTTGAGGACCTTCATATAAATAATTAATTTTTAATTCCCAGTTTACCTTACTACCTAAATAAAATATTTATACTAACTTTCATGCCATTATTTTGGCGAAAATTAAGACAAAAATTAAAATATAATTAATTAGTAACAGACCGGACAATCAAGGTGTGAAAATATTCGTTCCCTACGACTTTAGTGTCGGGTCATTATTTAAATCTTTCCCTGGTAGATCACTAGATATATTATTAAAATTCGAATCGTTGAATAAGAGAAGGAATAATTGCTTCTTCGTGCATGGATACCATCATCTTAATTTTCTTTATTAATTATACTTTTTGTTGCTTTTTGTTAATGCCATCCTACTAATCTTCGTTTTTAATTAATTTGCATTAATCTTGTCACTATCATATCTTTGCAGTAAATAATTCCTTGTAATGCCGACATGACGCCAAAGACTAAAGGTGTTTGAGCAGAAAGATACAAGGGCTGCTGGACTCGATCTATCAAAACTAATCACTACACTTACTTTTTTTAATTTAATTGAATTCTTAAGTGCTTGCATTTTGACATATATATATATATGGGACGTTATATATTTTTAATTTAAGGGACAAAAATATAGTATACTTTAAGAAAATTTATATTTACTCATTATTATGATCATGTTTCTCAATTTTTTTAATAAATGCTATCAAACTTCTTAATCTATTAGATTAGATATCTTTTAAGGTTGTTTAATCATATATTAAAAATAAATTATTGAATTAATTTAATTTGTTTTGTTAGACTATAAGCGTATTTCGTGTTTGTGTGTGTTAAAAGAAGTCTCACATTGCTTAAACAAAAGGCCTTAGTGTATAAATATTAAGGTATGATGGTGGTCTAGTAAAAAGGCCAAGAGAAGGAATGGCTTGTGCACACAACAACGGGATAACAATGGGTCAACGTAGTTCAAAATCTCCAATTTCCCTCACGCGCAAGTTAAACGTGGACTAGGTATTTTTGTTTAAATATTTTTTGGAAAATTTAAAATATTTTTAACTTGCCAGAAAACCTTAATTTTTAATAGTTTTGGATTTGAAGCCTTCAGTTTCTAGAAACATTGGGATTTAATGTTTGGAACGTTGGAGCCTTGTTTTACCATTATGTCATTGTTCCTTCAACGTTCAGAAACCAATTGCTATTTAAGTCCAACATTTAGAAATGGATTTGGCTTAATCACTTTGTCTCCCAATGTTCAAAACTGATGGTTTAATTGCCATTAACAATTTTGATTGTTGCCTAACATTTGAATACCTTTTGGAGCCTATAAATACCAAACCCTACCAAAAGGTTCGATGCACTGAGCTCACGGACAACATTCGGAGCTTCTCCTCTCTTCCTCTTTGCTCTCTTAAGCTTTTCATTGTCTCATTTCTATTGTTCTGAAGCTCTAGCAAGAAGAATCCGTTTGATCTTGGAGAGTTGCTAACTTATGGCGGAATAACTCTTAAAGACAGTGTCTTTGAGCACGACTCAGATTGATTTATACTGACATTTTGTTTATTGCAGTGAACAATCTTAAGAGTTAATATGGAGTCATACCCTATTGACCATGTTAATATTACGGCTGCAAGTTCTAGTGGTTATGAAAGCTATATTCCCACTATTGTTCCCTCCATACCAATGCCCAAGCCATTTCCAGACATATCCAAAATTGAGGTGTTTGACGGGAAGAGTTTCAAAAGGTGGCAGGAGCGGATCTTCTCTATCCTGGACATGCATGGAGTTGCAATGGCATTGACTCAATCTCAACCTACTCTTGATGCTGACCAAAACCAGAAAACAACTTGGGAATATGCCAATAAGGTCTGTAGACACATAATTATTAGTACTTTATCTAATGATCTGTTCGATGTGTACTATGTCTACAAAGAGGCAAACACAATTTGGGACTTGCTAGTTACTAAGTATACTGCTGAGGATGCTGACAAACAAAAGTTTGTTGTTGGAAACTTCAACAAGTAGGAGATGATCGAGGACAATAACATCAAGATGCAAATTAATGAGTATCATAAGCTATTGGAAGAGCTGTGTGCTGAAAAAATCAACCTCCTTGATGAGTTTATTGCTGGGATACTGATCTAGAAGTTGCCAGAATCATGGAACGACTATAAACAACAGCTGAAATACAAACAAAAGTAAATATCTCTGTTAGACCTTATCACTCACATCATCATCGAGGATAGTAACCGAAGGCAAATTCAAGCTGCAAAAGGAAAGGAGTTGGCTTGTAACACCCCTCATGATATCTTTCTTAGTCTTGTGTTTAGGACCGGAGGAAAACAGGATGGAGGAAGGTTCAAGTGGAATCTGAAAGAGCTCCATGCAGCGGCAAGAAGTAGGGCCACCGCGGCAAGAGCGTGTCCAGTGGCGTTGTTTCAACTGAAACTGGAGGATTAGCAGCGAGATTTAGGATTTTTGTTTAAATTCGGATCATTTCAGATGATTGGGAAAGAAAGAAATGGAGGAGAACTGAGGAAGCTCTGCTAAGGTTCATGTTTTTCGGCATCTAGGAGCAATATTCGGACCTTGGAAGTTTGGATTAAAGTTGGTAAGTGATTCCTACTCCTCTCTCTCCATTTTCTTTGATTGAAATTTGAGATTTTTTGGTTTTGAGTTAGGATCTTCGGTTATAGCCAAAATCCACTTATTGAAATGGATGAAATGAGGTTAATGAAGTGTGTTGTGGTATTCTTGTTGCTTGGGTGTGAGTTTTAAAAGGATTGTGTGTGATTTGATCTTAACCCTAGGTTGTTTTCGATTAGGTCTCTTGGGAATTCGAAGTGTATGGGATTCTTTGGTGTTTGAATAGTTTCTAAGGGCTTATTGATGTAGGAGAAGGGTGTTGGAACCTTGGGTCAGACCTAAAGTGGTTGAATTGTGATGTTTGGTTTAATGGTATATTGTGTTAATGAAAGAATTGTGTTATTATGAAGGTTGTATTGTTAACTGAGAGGGGTTCAAGCGTGTTGGGAAATTCGAGAAGTTAGTGGAATTCACGTGTGTGATATTGACAACCTAAAGTAACCAGGTGTATGTTTGTATTGTATTGTTTGTATGGTATGATAGTACATATATTTGTGTATATATGCATGTTCCTTTTCATACCATAATATTGATTGTGTATGTGTATGATTTTTCTACATATTGTGGTATGCACGGCTAGTTGATGTATGATGATTGCATAAGCTGTGATGTGTAACATCCTCATACCATTGCATGCTATCATATCCATATGATGCTTGTGATGATAATGATATATTTATACATGTGTGTAGAGGCATGTTGGCATGACATTGACATCATCACCGTATGATTGCATAGTGACAGATTGATGATGAGGTGATAATGATATGATGTGATAGGATAAAGATCCTTGTCGTTAAATCCTCTCCATGGGAGAGCTAGGCGGCAGAGGACAATATAATATGATGAAATATCCTTGTCACTAAATCCTCCCCTTGGGAGAGTCATATGGCAGTGGATTTGGGGATGCACATTCCCTAAATCACCATTAATTCGTAATGGTCCGGGGGAAGGAGAGCCACAGTCTGAGCTCTAATATAACCATTGGCCAGGTTGCATTAGGGTAAAGTGAGTTTGGTGATGTCCCGGAATCAGTCTTCACCGACTATGGGAAAGGAATCATCTATTGAAATGTCTTATGATGACGACAACTTGTGGTTCTAGCCATGTATGAGGGAGAACATGCATACAATTCATTAGCATTACATGGCACGACTGTGTGGGTCAGTATATATGTATATTGTATGTGGTTGTTGTTAGCAAGGCTGATTTCCCAAGGGGGGTGAATTGGGAAGATTGAAATTTTTCTGCACAAAGTGAAATGGGTGAAGATAGCACAGTGTAATGAAAGCAACGTATAAAATAGAGCAAACTGAAAAATAAGGATAAGGAGAGAAAGACTCAGTAATTTATCTTGGTTCGGTCTATCCACTTGACCTACGTCCAGTCCCTAAGACAACTCTTGAGATTTTTCCACTATACAGCAAGAATTCAACGGGCTTCTTGCTAATGCCACAGTACACGAGTATGCTCTATTTCTGAAGCTTTCTCAAACACTCTAAGCACTTTCATAATGTGCTTCCCAATCCCCCTGTGATTTCCCCTCACAAGTAAATCTGTCTTCCAGATGAAGAGTAGATTGTTTACAAAGATATAACTCTCTTGAATAGAGTAGATATGAAGGTTAAAGTCCAAATATTGAAGTTGAGAGGGTAAAAACTTTTGAGAAGAAGATTTGGCATAAATTCGGTATACACAGGTTTGATTCGTTTGTCACAACTTCAAATGATGTTATATTTATAGTTTTAGGTCTCAACTAACCGTTAGAGACTAAATCTATCCGTTGGGGAAGTTATCCAACGGTTACTCTGAAAAACTATCCGTTTACCAACCGCATTTAATGTTTCTGACATGCTGAAATTCCAATTTTGGTTGGCCAATAGACAAATTTTGAAGGAACCAAAGGTTAGAGCTTCCAATGTTATAGCACGAAGTTCGTCTGTTTATGAAGTGAAATTCAAATTTTGAAATTTACAAAATATTTTCACAATGTGACATACGAATTTTCAAGAGGAAAGTTTTTCGGTTAAGTGTGAACAGTGTTTTCAATTTTCTACAGTACCTTCGAAATTCGAATTTTGGAGTCTCAAAATTCGTCTGTCAGTAGAACGTTCAAAGAGGCACAGTAGTTCTCTTTTCTTGAAAATTTGAATTTTGAAAGAGTGAAGTTCGTCTGTCAGAGAGATTTTCTTCAGACTAACTTCAACATTCGAAGTTACAAAACTCTGTCATTCGTATGTCAATATTTCATTTCAACAGACTCACAACCTTAGCTTCTGAAATTCGAATTTTGATGTTTAAAGTTCTTCTGTCAGAAAGCAGTTTTGAAACTTAAATTGTTCTTGATTTCAGATGAACTTTAACATTATTTCAGACGAATTTCTTTGGCTTTCTCAAACTGCATTTTTTCTGAAATTCAAATTTTGAAGATGTGAAGTTCATCTGTCACTAAGAGGCTTCTTTCAGACTTGGATGAAAATTCAAATTTTGAAGAATCAAAATTCGTCTGACAGAGATATATCTCTTCAGACTTATTCAGTTTTAGCTCGAAATTCGAATTTCCAAAGGCAAAGTTCGAATTTCCAACATGACAGTTCAGTTTAAACTTTCAAACTTCGTCTGTTTGTTGGTATTTTTCAAATAAGTCAAGATTTAACATAAAATCAAGGTTTGAAAACATCTTTTCTTCAAATCAAAATCTTTTACCCAATCATAATTAAAAACAAAAGATTCTACAAAAGATCTAGCAGCAAATACTCTTCAAATTCTTCACTTGAAGCACTTTGATCTCCTTTGATATCTTCAATCCAAGCTCTTGGATGTTGGCTTGGAATCATCAAAACTCTTGATTCAATATTCTCCCCCTTTTTGATGATGACAAAACAACTCGCAAACTGGATTAGTACTTGGGTTTGCTTTCACAAGCTCCCCCTCAATATATGCATGAGATATCATATCCAACAGATTAAGTGAAGAGATTCAGGGCACAAAGCATTGCAACTAAGAAGTTCATTCATTTAATCAATGGTTGCAATACATACTTCAATCAAAGATCAGTTCTCAAAACTTAAAGAATAATCATCAAAACAAAAACAGAATGCAAGCAATCACAACAAAATACAACAGGAAGATTCAGCCTAAGTCCTAATCAATCACTTCTTCTTTGGCTTAGACTTCTTGTTATATGTCTTTCCTTTCCTGGATGACTCAGCAAATTTTCCAGCTTGCTTGGTCCCAGTTTGCTTTATCTTCTCCCCCTTTTTGGCATCATCAGAAAGCCCAACAAAGTCCATTAGAGGAGGAATCTGAGAGATAGGAACAGCACGAAGAGGGACAGGAGCAAAAGGAATCTCTGGCTAAACTGGTGCAGGAGGCTCAGCAGGCTTAGGGCTAGATTCTTCATCACCATCATCATCAGAGACCTCAAGCAGCTCTTGCATTTCCTGCCTGGAAAGAGCTAGTCGAGCTCTCTGTTCCTCTGAAAGCCCATAAGCAGCAAGAGAATCAGAGGCTGGTTCAGCAGGAGGAAACATTTCTTCAAGCCTTCTCCTTTGAGCTTGCAGTAGAGCATTGTGAGGAATAGCTTCAAAATCAATAACAGGCACAATGCTCCTTTCCTCATTGAGTGCAGGTTGCAGAAATGGTGAAGCAGATATGGATGCCACTAGCTGCTCAACTTGCTCAGTTTCTTGGGTGGAAAGGATAGAGTCTTGAGCAACTGCTTCACTAGGCTCAAGAGGGCTTGACTCCTCCAGACCCTCTTCCTCTATGCCATAGTCCAGGGGAGGACTAGGACTTGCCTCATTGCTGGAGGCCTTTGGAGTGCTTTCTGCGCCAGCTGGTTCAGATTCTTGTGCCTCAACACCAGGAACAGAAGAAGCCATTTCAAACGGACTTGGAGGCATAGGGGATGGAGACAGAGTAGGCTCAGGGACACCAGGCTGAGGTGGAGCTGAAGTGGTAGGAATTGCATTTCTTATCTCTTCATAAGCATCTGCCACCACTTTCATATTCACAGCCAACTGATGGATCTGATCTTGCAGGTAAGCAAATTTGACATTTTGCTCATCCCGAATGCTGAGAATGAGTGTTGACAAACTGTCAAACAACTCAGTGATCTTGGTTGGCTTGGCCCGTGAGGAGGGAGTGGAAGGAATGTGAGTGGGCTTTGAGGGAGATGGGATTGGCTGAGAAGGGTGAGGTACAGATCTGCCAGGGGCCTCAGAAGTGCCTTCTTGTTGGAGGGAAGCATCAGTAACAAAGAACAAATCTTCAGATTTCCCTGCTCCCTTTCCAACCCATCTGCCTTCATCTCTTTCAATACCCATCCTTTGCAGTTCATCTTCTTTGAACGCCTCTGTGAGTTTCCCTTTCCCCTTTTCAATGTGTTGAATCCTAGCATACTGCAGGATTCTTGAAATAATTGCTGCATAAGGGAGTATGGAATCCTTCCTCTGATCCCTGGCCTTTATCATACGCTGAAGGATGATATGACCCATATTGATTAGCTTCCCACGTATGATAGCAGTCATTACATGAGCCTCTGCCCTGGTTATTAGATTGAAGCTTCCACCTTTGTTGAATATGATCTTAGACACTATGTAGTGCAGGATCCTCAATTGAACACTGAGGTCTGTGGGCTTCAACAGATTTATTGTTGGCCTATTCTCCCTTCTTCTAAATAAGGTGTCCAAGATGGTGCTCTCTTTGTAATTCAGAAAGGATCCACCTTCTTCATCAGCTGTGCTTGCCTCGTCCATATACCCAGAGGCTGTAATGTCAATTTTCAGCCCATCTTGTCCTGGAATTTCCAGCACCTCGTTGAATGTTACATCAGCAAGCCAAATGGTCCTAGATCTCAAGTTGACCTCCCATTTCATTTTCTTGCTGTTGTATTGAAGAGAGGCATACTAAGTCTTTACTACCTCATCGTCATATTTTTTAGCAATTTCCAACAGATTCTTGTATCTTAACAACCATATTCCATCATCAAAGTTGTTAGATATTAAGAATTGTTCCATACTCACACAGTGAGGTTTGATTACCTTTTTGCTGGCAAACTTGGTAGAATATTCTTCTTGAATCTCAGGAGTGCTCCAGAGTGGTAGTGTAGTTAGTTGGTACTCTCCAGATTTTGTAGAAGAGGAGGAAGCAACAGCAGCAGTATCAGCAGAAACAGGAACTAAAGGTTCTGCAGTTTTCGGTGATGAGGGTCCTGCTTTCTGTGAATCTACCTTGGATGATGATTTCTGGCATTTGGAAGGTGTTACTTTACTGGGTTCGGCCTTTCTCTTGGATTTCTCTCCTTCCTTGGTAGCATATTGAGATTTTACTGCTCTTTTTGGCCGAGCTCCAGCTTTCCTGCTTCAGGATTCTTGACTCTCGCCATTTCTCGGTTGAATGCTGCAGAATGTGGCTGAGAATAGGTTTATAGGGTGCGAAATTAAGTTTAATCTGTGGGAAGTGACCGTTTTTGGACAGGATTTAAGAGGATTGAAGAGAGGATCAGAACAGACTCAGAGGAGTTACAAATAGGGTGGCATCTGTTCTTTGGAAAACCGTCAGATTTAACGTATGTAACCGTCTGACAGACGAATTTTGAGGAGTCAAAATTCAAACTTCGGGCAGTTACAAGTTAAACCGTTCAGCAAAGCTTTACTGACAGATGAATTTTCTTCTGAAAGTTCATCTATCAGTGGCTTGGAACAAGCAATATAAGCACAACAAACGAATTTTGTTCCAACAAAGTTCGAATGTTGATGACTAAACAGCAGGCATCCAACAAAGCATCAACCAATAGACGAATTAAGCATGCAGAACTTCATCTTTCAAGCATTCAACATGAAGAACATGATTCAACAGACGAATTTTGAACTGAAAATTTGAATTTTTCAACTTTTGTAAAGGTTGTCCAACATTCGTATGTCAAGAAGTGATAATTCGTATAACAGTGGTGGACAAGCATAACTTTGAAATTTTTGTTTTTTTTTTCTTGAAAATTCGAACTTCCAAGATCCAACAGACGAATTTCGAGGCATCACCGAGAACTGTTCCAAGGCATAACAGGCCGAAGTTCGTCTGTTGATCAACTAAAATTCGAATGTTGACCACGTTGACTAGTTCAAAAACACAGTTTATGAAGCAAAATACGTCTAACACACATTAAAATACGAATTTCATCTTTAAAAACATACAGAATAGATCCAGAACTTAGAATTTTCATCATTTTACTTCATTTTCTGGTTGTTCCATTCTGGTGTGCTCCAATCTTCAAGTTTATTGCCATTGAATCTTATGAGGAGCACCTGCAACTTAAATTAAACATACTCCAATGCTAAAGTTAGAATTTATCTTAAAGATGAAACCTTTTGAAAACAAAATTGCAAGAGAATGACTTACAGTTTACTGGGATTTACCATACCCAATTCTATTCTTATTTTGCAATGCATGTCTTCTGATAGAGGCTTTGTAAGTATATCAGCAACTTGATCCTCTGTTGGGATGTATTCCAATATGACTTCTCCTTTCAGAACGTGATCCCTTATGAAGTGGTGCCTAACTTCAATATGTTTTGTCCTTGAATGCATGACAGGATTCTTGGTAATATTTATGGCACTTTGGTTGTCACACATGAATGGTATCTCTTTCATTTTAACCTCAAGATCTTCAAGCTGCTGCTTCATCCAGATGACTTGGGCACAACAGCTTCCAGCTGCAACATACTCAGCTTCTGCAGTGGATAAGGCCACACTGTTTTGCTTTTTGCTGAACCATGAGACCAAGGATCCTCCAAGAAACTGACAAGTTCCACTTGTGCTTTTTCTATCAGTTTTGGATCCTGCAAAATCAGCATCAGTGTATCCTTTGAGATCTTCTCCATTGCCTTTTGGATACCAAAGACCCATCTGTGGTGTTCCAATAAGATATCTGAATATTCTTTTCACAACTGTTGCATGGGTTTCTTTGGGACATGATTGGAACCTAGCACACATACAGACACTGAACATAATGTCAGGTCTGCTAGCAGTCAGGTACAGCAGGGATCCAATCATTCTTTTGTACTGAGTAATATCAAACATCTTTCCATTCTCATCCATGTCCAGTTTGGTTGCAGTAGCCATTGGTGTTCCCATCGGCTTGGCATCCTTCATTCCAAACTTCTTTAGCAGCTCCTTTAGATACTTAGATTGACTGAGAAAGATACCATCATCAAGCTGTCTGATTTGCAGTCCAAGGAAGAAGTTAAGTTCACCCATCATGGACATCTCAAATTCTCCTTGCATTAACTCAGAGAATTTCTTACAAAGAGCTTCATTAGTAGCACCGAAAATAATATCATCAACATAGATTTGAACAATTAGTAAATCTTTATTTTCTTTCTTAGTGAATAAAGTTGTGTCAACTTTGCCTATATTGAACCCCTTTTCAGTTAGAAAATTGCTCAGTCTCTCATACCATGCTCTAGGGGCTTGTTTTAAACCATAAAGAGCTTTCTTTAGTTTATAAACATGGTTTGGTTTTGTAGAATCCTCAAAACTAGGAGGTTGATCTACATGAACATCTTCCATGATATATCCATTAAGAAAGGCACTCTTTACATCCATTTGATATAGTAAAATATTTTTCATGCATGCATATGCTAGCAGTATTCTTATAGCTTCTAATCTAGCTACTGGTGCAAAGGTTTCTTCAAAGTCAATATCTTCTTCCTGATTAAACCCTTTAGCAACCAATCTAACTTTATTTTTTATTATTGTTCCAGATTCATCAAGTTTATTTCTGAAAACCCATTTGGTACCAATAACAGGATGATTTTTGGGTCTAGGCACTAAATTCCAAACTTGATTTCTTTCAAATTGATTTAATTCATCTTGCATAGCCAAAATCCAGTATTCATCAGTTAGGGCTTCTTCAGCACATTTAGGTTCAATTTGAGAAATGAAGGCGTAGTTGAGCATTTCATCCCTTAACTATTTTCTGGTTTTGACTCTCTCTTGAACATTTCCTATTACTTGATCAACAAGATGATTTCTTTGATATCTCCAAGCTCTAGGGAGTTCTTGAGATGTTTCTTCATTATTTTCTTCATCAAACTCTTGCTCCTGGATATCTACCTCTGTGTTAACAGATTCAGATATCTTTGGAGGTTCAGTTTTACTTTTATCAGAAATGCCTAGTTTCTTAAAGTTGAAAGCAAGATCATCCTCATTGGTGACATGTTTTGAAACAGTTTCATTTTCAATGAAAATCACATGCACAGATTCTTCTACTACATTTGATCTTTTATTATAAACTCTATATGTCTTACTCTTACTAGAATAGCCCAGAAATATACCTTCATCGGATTTGGCATCAAACTTACCCAGATTTTCTTTCCCATTGTTGTGAATGAAGCATTTGCATCCGAATACATGGAGATGGGATAGATTTGGCTTTCTTCCCTTGTAAAGCTCGTATGGAGTCTTCCCAAGGATTGGTCTGATGTAGGCTCTGTTTATGATGTAACTTGCTGTATTCACTACATTAGCCCAAAACACTTGAGAGAGTTCCTTCTCATTCAGCATAGCTCTGGCCATCTCTCCAATAGTTCTGTTCTTCCTTTCTACTACCCCATTCTGTTGAGGGGTCCTTGGAGCTGAGAAGTTATGGTCAATCCCATGCTCATTGCAGTACTCCAGGAAGTATGCATTTTCAAACTCTCCTCCATGATCTGACCTGATTGACACAATAGAAATACCTTTCTTATTTTGCACTTTCTTAGCTAAGGTTACAAATGCATCAAAGGTATCACTTTTAGAGGAAAAAAATAATGTCCAAGTGAATCTAGAATTGTCATCTACAATTACAAGCACATACAGGTTACCACCAAGACTTTTCACCCTAGATGGTCTAATTAAGTCTATATGCAGCAATTCAAGTGGTCTAGTTGTGGTAACTACATTTTTAGATTTAAAAGATGATTTAGTTTGTTTCTCTCTTATGCATGCATCACATTCTTTGTTCTTTTCAAAAGATATTTTGACAGGCCAGTTACTAGCTCATTTTTAATCAGTTTAGACAATTGATTCATGTTAACATGAGCTAATCTCCTATGCCATAACCAACTATCATTATCTTGACTAATTAAACATATAGATTCCAAAGGAGGAAGTTCATCAAGATCAATAGTATAACAGTTACCATCCCTTTGAGCTTTGATGATTACTTTGTGATCACTTTTTCTGATGACCAGGCAAAACTTTGAGTCAAACAACACCCAATTTCCTTTATCACAGGTTTGACTCACGCTTAGCAAATTGTGGTTGAGGCCAATCACAAACAGCACCTCTTCAATGGATGTTTCTGGATTTTTGCCCACAATGCCAATACCAACAACTTTGCCATATTGATCACCTCCAAATGTCACCTTTCCTCCTTTCTTGTCGCTAAGGGTGATGAACTTCTCTTTATCTCCAGTTATGTGGCTTGAGCAGGCATTGTCCATATACCATTTGTTGCTCTTCTTAGCTTTGAGACAGACCTGCAAAATAATGTTTATGTTTTCCTTTTAGGTACCCAAATTTGCTTGGGTCCTTTTTGGTCAGTTAATTTTTCCCTGGATGCAGATGCAACTTTGGGAACCCATTCAAATCTCCTTTCAAGTCCATTTTTCTTCAAAGCACAAGAACTGGAAATATGCCTTTTTTTGTTACAGAAATGACATGTAGTCAAGGGACTACTAGATTGAGAAGCAGGAAGAAAACAGTGCAGATAATACTTTTGTCTTGCATACTTTGGTTGATTATATATTTCAATGTGAGATGACATGTGATCTTCCTTTCTGTTGATCTCAGCATGCACAAAATGTCTCATGTATGCATTCTAATTTTTCTTCCTAATCTTTTCTTTGACAGCACATGGATCATAGCCAAGACCAGCTTTTCCTTGTGATATTCTTTGGCTCCCCATCAAGGCAAACAACATATCTTTACCTCTAGTGAGCCTAGTCATGCTTTTAACTAAATAATCATTAGTTTGCTTAAGTTCAGTGCATGAAGTGCAGCAAACAGATTCAGTAGTAGGTAAAGAGGCAATTTCAGAAACTATGCTTTGAGATTCCAGCTTATTTATCTTTTTCTTTACCAATTTCAGTTCTTTAGCAACTTTAATGAATTCATCATGAAACTCATGAAATGCATCCAGTAATTCAGAATAGGAAGGTTCAGATTCATATACCTCTTCTTCCTGATCACTACTGCATGAGGGTATGGCTTCTTCAGAAGCAAGTGCCATCAGACAAATGTTGGCAATCTCATTCTCTTCTTCTTCTTCCTCATCTGAGTTGTTGCCCCATATAGATGAGATGTAAGCTTTCTTCTTCTTCCCTTTGTCAGCAACTTTCTTTTCTTTTTCTTGCTTCTTGATGAATTAGGGGCAGTCCCACTTTATGTGTCCTTGCTTCTTGCACTCATAGCAAGTCACAGGTTCTTTGGCTCTTTCTTGCTTTCTCCAGCAGCTCCCTTCTTGAAAAATCTCTTGTTCTTCTTCTTGCTGTAGAATCTTCCGAATTTTCTGACCATCATAGCTAGAGTTTCCTCATCCAGCTCATCTCCTTCATCAGATTCTTCTTCCTTTTCATCAGCAGCTTTGAGAGCAAGGCCTTTCTTCTTTCTGTCCAGCCCAGCTTCCTTGAGTGCTTTGATTTTTCCTTCATACTCCTTAAGGCTGCCGAAGACAGCTGTGACAGAGGCCATTGATTCTCCTCTGGCTTCCTCTATTGCTGTCACCTTGGGCTGCCATTCCAGAGGGAGAGCTCTGAGTATCTTTCTTACTTTCTCAGACTGAGTGTATTCCTTTCCCAGGCTCTTCAGTTGATTCACAATGAGAGTAAATCCCTTTTGGAGCTCCTTTACAGTTTCTCCTTCAGCCATTCTGAAGCTTTCATACTCCCTAATGCACGTGTTCAGTCTGTTCTCCCTGACTCCAGATGTTCCTTCATGTGCAATCTACAGAGTATCCCACATTCCTTTTGCAATGGTGCATTGTGAGACTCTGTAGAATTCGTCCCGGTTCAGGGCACTGACTAAACAATGCTTTGCTTTGAAATTCAGGAGGACTCTCCTTCTGTCTTCATCATTCCACTCTGCTTCCAGCTTCTCTTTGTGTCTTCCATCTTCAGTTAGAGCCATTGGGACGAAATCTCCTTTTTCAATGACTGACCAGATGTCAAGATCAATTGATTGGAGGTAGATTTGCATCCTCATCTTCCAGTACCCATAATGCTCTCCACTGAAGCCTGGTGGTCTGTTAGTGGTGTTCCCTTCAGGAAGTATACTCTCTCCAAAGCCAGCCATCTTTGTTCCAGGACTGTAAAATCCTTTAAATGGGAATCCCTGCTCTGATACCACTTGTTAGCAAGGCTGACTTCCCAAGAGGGGGGTGAATTGGGAAGATTGAAATTTTTCTGCACAAAGTGAAATGGGTGAAGATAGCACAGTGTAATGAAAGCAACGTATAAAATAGAGCAAGCTGAAAAATAAGGATAAGGAGAGGAAGACTCAGTAATTTATCCTAGTTCGGTCTATCCACTTGACCTACGTCCAGTCCACAAGACAACTCTTGAGATTTTTCCACTATACAGTAAGAATTCAACGGGCTTCTTGCTAATGCCACAGTACACTAGTATGCTCTGTTTCTGAAGCTTTCTCAAACACTCTAAGCACTTTCACAATGTGCTTCCCAATCCCCTTGTGATTTTCCCTCACAAGTAAATCTGTCTTCCAGATGAAGAGTAGATTGTTTACAAAGATATAACTCTCTTGAATAGAGTAGATATGAAGGTTAAAGTCCAAATATTGAAGTTGAGAGGGTAAAAACTTTTGAGAAGAAGATTTGGCATAAATTCGGTATACACATGTTTAATTCGTTTGTCACAACTTCAAATGATGTTATATTTATAGTTTTAGGTCTCAACTAACCGTTAGAGACTAAATCTATCCGTTGGGAAAGTTATCCAACGGTTACTCTGAAAAACTATCCGTTTATCAATCGCATTTAATGTTTCTGACATGCTGAAATTCCAATTTTGGTTGGCCAATAGACGAATTTCGAAGGAACCAAAGGTTAGAGCTTCCAACGTTATAGCACGAAGTTCGTCTGTTTATGAAGTGAAATTCAAATTTTGAAATTTACAAAATATTTTCACAATGTGACATACGAATTTTCAAGAGGAAAGTTTTTCGGTTAAGTGTGAACAGTGTTTTCAATTTTCTACAGTACCTTCGAAATTCGAATTTTGGAGTCTCAAAATTCGTCTGTCAGTAGAACGTTCAAAGAGGCACAGTAGTTCTCTTTTCTTGAAAATTTGAATTTTGAAAGAGTGAAGTTCGTCTGTCAGAGAGATTTTCTTCAGACTAACTTCAACATTCGAAGTTACAAAACTCTGTCATTCGTATGTCAATATTTCATTTCAACAGACTCACAACCTTAGCTTCTGAAATTCGAATTTTGATGTTTAAAGTTCTTCTGTCAGAAAGCAGTTTTGAAACTTAAATTGTTCTTGATTTCAGATGAACTTTAACATTATTTCAGACGAATTTCTTTGGCTTTCTCAAACTGCATTTTTTCTGAAATTCAAATTTTGAAGATGTGAAGTTCATCTGTCACTAAGAGGCTTCTTTCAGACTTGGATGAAAATTCAAATTTTGAAGAATCAAAATTCGTCTGACAGAGATATATCTCTTCAGACTTATTCAGTTTTAGCTCGAAATTCGAATTTCCAAAGGCAAAGTTCGAATTTCCAACATGACAGTTCAGTTTAAACTTTCAAACTTCGTCTGTTTGTTGGTATTTTTCAAATAAGTCAAGATTTAACATAAAATCAAGGTTTGAAAACATCTTTTCTTCAAATCAAAATCTTTTACCCAATCATAATTAAAAATAAAAGATTCTACAAAAGATCTAGCAGCAAATACTCTTCAAATTCTTCACTTGAAGCACTTTGATCTCCTTTGATATCTTCAATCCAAGCTCTTGGATGTTGGCTTGGAATCATCAAAACTCTTGATTCAATAGTTGTTCCTGGTTACTGAGACATTATCTCACACCTCTCTCCCATGAACTAACCTTTCAGGTGACGGTTCTAGCACTAGTCCGGAGAAGACGCGAGAGTAGCTACGTACGTGAGAATAGTCTATGTAGTAGTTGTAAAATGGGATAATGTATCTTATGCTAAGTAAGCTAGAAGGTTTTGTAATGAATGTATGACATTAATAAGGATTGTTATGGATGGGTGGATGTTTGGTTATGTATGTTGTGTGTATATGTTATGTATGTTGAAAGTTGGAATTTAAGCCTGATTGGTGTATTTTAGGGCATGTAACCCGTTTATCTTGTAGGGGTTGCAAGGGGTTAAATATCAGAAGAGTGGTTCCTTTAGGGTGAAACCTCTTTGGACAAGTTGGTTTGGAGGTTTTGGATCTATATGAATGGTCTTTGAGTGACCAGTTGCCTTTGATGGCAATTGAAAGTGATTAGTGGTGAATTTTGGTCAATAAGTGGATAAAATGGTATCAAGGATCCAGAATATCCATACGGAGTTGGATTGAAGTGAGGTTGGTGTCTATAGATAGTTTAGGACTAGATTTACTTGTAGGAGTTGGAATCAAGTCAATCAGAGGTTGGAGCATAAAGTTATGCGCGTTGGAAGTCCGCCCCAAGTGTTAAGTTTTGCTGGTGTGAAAACCAGCATGGGGTGCTGTGGCTCCAGTGTCCAAGTCGTGACTCCAATGAAGGCAGAAGCAAATGAAAAATAGAGGAGCACGGAGCAGTGGCGATACTGTAGCAGTCACGGCCCTAGCCCAATTTTTGGTGTTTTTGGTGTTCTGAAGTTTTGAAGAGTTGTTTTGAGATGTCGAGGTTGTGTTTGGTTGAATTTTGAAGTTTTTGGTCAAGTCAGGAGGTGTCAGGAGGTAGGGTGTTACATGGCTTCCAAAGCAAACCAGGTGGAGACAAAGCCTCGCAACAAAAGGTATGGTTCTACATCAAAGAATGATTCTAAGAACAAGCCTAATTACATATCCAAAGACTCTAACCCCAAGTTCAAGAAGAAAGGCAACTGTTTTGTCTGTGGAAAACTAGGCCATCATGCTGCTCAGTGCAGGAAGAGAGCTAAAGGTGATAATCTTCCCAAGCCAAGTGCAAATTTGGTTCAAGGAGATGATAGTTATAATGATGAGATCATTGTTGCAGTTGTTTCTCAAGCTCTCATTATTTCTAATATGAAGAAATGGGTGGTAGACTCTGGGGCTACTAGGCACATTTGTGCTAACAAAGAGATGTTTACCTCCTACAATCCTGCTAAGGAAGGAGAAGATTATGTTTACCTTGCTGATTCTCGAACTACTAAAGTTCTTGGGAAAGGAAAAATAGAACTTTAAAGGAGATAATGAATGCTTTACTAGTAAGTTCATCTGCACCAGATAACTTGTAGGGTGAAGCTTTATTATCTGCTTGTTTTTTACAAAATAGGATTCCTTATAGAAAATCAAACAAAACACCGTATGAATTGTGGAAAGGTTTTATACCAAACTTGAATTATTTAAAAGTGTGGGGGTGTCTTGTAAAGGTTTTGTTACTTGAGCCTAAAAAGAGAAAGATTAGTTCTAAAACTTTTGATTGTATGTTTATTGGTTATGCTGAACAAAGTGCTGCTTATAGATTTTTTTTGTTTTGAAAAGTGATGTTTTGGATCACAACACTATTATTGAGACTAAAGATACAAAATTTTTTGAAAATATTTTTCTTTTAAAAGTTTAGCATACTTCTCAAAGAGTTGAAAATCTACCTTCTTTTCATGACAATATCTCAAATAAAAATTTAGTTGAAAGTTTAAGGAGAAGTAAGAGACAAAGAAAAGAAACTTCTTTTGGAAATGATTTTTATACTTATTTAGTTCAAGAAGAACCCTCAAATTTTTATGAAGCTATTTCTTCTCCTAACGCTAAGTTTTGAAAAGAGGCAATTGAAGCTGCAATTGATTCTCTAAACCAAAACAAAACGTGGATTTTAGTAGACTTTCCTCCAGGAGCAAAAACTATTGGGTGTAAATGGGTTTTACGAAAGAAGTATGATCCTAATAGATCTATTGGTAAATATAAAGCACGACTGGTAGCTAAAGGTTTTTCGCAAAAACAAAATATTGATTACTCTGATATATTTTCTCCTGTTATAAGGATTTTTTCAATAACAATTTTGATTGCTTTGGCTTCAGCTCATAAGTTTTATATTCATCAAATGAATATTAAAACAGATTTTCTAAATGGTGATTTAGAAGAAGAGATGTGTATGGAACAACCTGAAGGGTGTGTTGTTCCTGGGCAAGAAAACAAAGTGTGCAAACTTGTGAAATCTTTGTATGGCTTGAAACAAGCACCTAAACAATGGCATGAGAAACTTGATCAAGTATTGTTAAGTAATGGTTTTTCTACTATTGAAGTGGAAAGATATGTTTACACAAAAATAATAAATAGTGATTGTGTAATTATCTATTTGTATGTGGATGATATGCTTATCTTTGATACTACCCTAGAAATAGTAGAAGAAACTAAAAGTTTCTTAGCATCAAATTTTGATATGAAAGATATGGGTGAAGCAAAAGTGATTTTAGGTGTTAAAATCATAAGAAGTGAAAATGGCATTTTATTATCTCAAGAACATTATGTCGAAAAAATTCTTAGAAAATTTGGATATTTTGATGATACTTCTTTGAGCACTCCTTATGATTCTAGGACAAAATTATTAAAATATAAAGGTGATCCAGTGGTTTAATCTGAGTATGCACAGATTATTGGGAGTCTGTTGCATTTGATGAATTTTACTAGACCTAATATAGCATATGCTATTTGTAGATTGAGCAAATATACCCACTGTCCAAGTGATGACCATTGGTTAGCTCTTATCAGAGTTATGAGATATTTAAGATGTACAATGAATTATGGTATATTTTATAATGGATTTTTCACTATATTAGAAGGATATAGTGATGCTAACTGAATCTCAGATTCAGACGAGATCAAATCCACTAGTGGTTACATATTTACTCTTGATGGTGGTATAGTAACCTGGAGATCAGCCAAGCAAAATATCTTAACAAAATCCTCAAGAGATTCTGAGTTTATTGCAATGGAGTTGGCTGGTAATGAAGGTGAGTAGTTGAAAACCTTCTTAGCAAACGTTTTGTTAGATGAAAAACCAACACCTTAGGTATCTTTACATTGCGACAGCCAATCGACTATAGCTACGGTTAAAAACAAAGTCTTTAATGGCAAGAGTAGACATATTGGATTAAGGCATAATATTATAAGGCAGCTACCGAAAAATGGCGTAATCTCAATAGATTATGTGAGATCATAAGTGAATTTGGCAGATCCATTAACAAAACCTCTAGGGAAGAAACAAGTTATTGAAACATCGAGTGGAGTGGGATTTAAGCCAATTTGAAATTAACAGTGATGGTAATTCAACCTCTATGATTGGAAATCCCATGAAGGAGATTCATATGGGTAAGAACAAGTCATGTGTTAATTTTGTTCACACTAAAATTATTGTTCCTTCCTATAGTTTTGAGAAAGTGCTAGAATGCATTGTTAGAGAGGCTAAGCAAAGCTTTTAACGATTTTATATTCCTCATGGATGATGTGTTCATTGCAAATACACTTGATGAAATCACCTAGATGAATGCGAAGTGGGGTCGCTTTTATAAGACCGTGGCAAAGTCTCTAGAGCATTCATTAAACACCAAACACGCGCATGGCCATTTAAAGTGTAAAACCGCCATTAACAGCAAAAACTATGGGGGTATATTATGACTAATAAGACCTCTAGTGCACAACAAAGATTTGTTGGTTCATAGAAACGTATGTTTCACTGACATCTCTATGTATTAAGAATTATTGGTCTAGGTCTGGTTCATAGTCGGAAGACACCAGATTTGAAACGTTTATACTTATGTTAAAGCTCAGATAATAGTGATCCTTTTAACACGCATGTGGGGGATTGTTAGAATATAAATATATTTTATGTATGTGTGTATTAAAAGAAATCCCACATTGCTTAAATAAAAGAGAGTCTTAGTGTATAAATACTAAGTTGTGATGGTGGGTTAGTAAAAGATCCAAGAGAAGGAATGGGCTTGCCCACACAACAATGGGCCAACGTAGTTCAAAATCTCTCATTTCCCACCTGCGCTCGAGTTAAATGCGGACTAGGCATTTTTGTTTAAATATTTTTAACTTGCTAGAAAACCTTAATTTTTAACAGTTTTGGATTTGAAGCCTTCAGTTTCTGGAAACGTTAAGATTTAATGTCTGGAATGTTGGAGCCTTGATTTACCATTATTTCATTGTTCCTTCAATGTTCAGAAACCAATTGATATTTATGTCCAACGTTTAGAAATGGATTTGACTTAATCACTTTGTCTCCCAACGTTCAAAACTGACAGTTTAATTGCCATTAACAATTTTGATTGTTGCTCAACGTTCGAGTACCTTTTGGAGCTTATAAATACCAAACTCTACCAAAGGGTTCGATGCACTGAGCTCACGGACAACATTTGTATTGAATCAAGTATTTTGATGATTTCAAACCAACCTTCTAGAGCTTGGAAAGAAAATATCAAAGGTGCATGGAAGATCTCAAATGGAGAAATCCAAGTAAAATCAGCACTAGATTAGATATAGGATTTCTTACTATGTTTAAGGTGAGTAAAAGACTTTGATTTGACAAAAGAATGTTTTTAGAAATCTAATTCCATGTTAATTCATGAAATACTTGAAAAATACTCACTAACAGACGAACTTTAAAGTGTTAAAGCTGATCTATTGCTTTGAAAATTTGAACTTTGGCTTCTGAAATTAGAATTTCAAATTGAAAATAAGTTAGTCAGAAAAGAGATTCCTCTGATAGATGAACTTTGAATGCAGAAATTTGAACTTTGGAATGAGTCTGATAAGAGTCTTCTCTGATAGACGAACTTTATATTTTGAAAATTCGAATTTCTAATAAAACATAATTCATAAAAATGAAAAATTCTGAGGATATGTCAAAACTCATTTGAAAGTAAAGTTTAAAAAGAGTCCAAAATTAGCTCACTGACAGATGAACTTTGATTTTGAAAATTCGAATTTTAGAAACAAAGCTTGCAAATCTGTTATGATAATCTGTTGACATGCGAATGTTGGTTTTCATAAATTCGAACTTTGAAATAAGTCTGATAAGAGTTCCCTCTGACAGACGAACTTTGAATCTTGAAAATTTGAATTTCGAAATAATGAACTATTGTGCTTTATTGAGCTACCCACTGACAGACGAATTTTGGGCATCAAAATTTGAACTTCGAAGGCACTGTAGCAATATGGGACAACTGTTCACACTTATCAGAAGAACTTTAACTTGAAAATTAGTATGTTTCAACACAGAAACATTCTTCAAAGATGAAAATTTGAACTTTGCTTCATAACAAACAAACTTTGAAGTTCAACATTAAAGTCTTCAACTTTCGGTATATACGAAATTCGTCTGTTGACTAACCAAAATTCGAACTTTGAGTGTCAGAAGCATTAAATGCGGTTGGTGAATGGATAGTTTTTCAGAGTAACCATTGGGTAACGTCTCTAACGGATAGATCTTGTTTCTAACGTATAGTTAAAACCTAAATTTATAACAAGAACTTCATTTGAAGTTGTGGATAACAAATTTACATTGTATATACTGAAATTCTGTCAAATTCTCAACTCAAAGTCTCTTACTCTCATACTTCATTCTTCTGCACTTCAACTTTTATATATACTCTAAATTAGAGAGTTCATTCTTTGTAATCAATCTTATCTTCATCTAGAAGAAAGATTTTCTTATGAAGGGATATCACAAGGGATTTGAGAAGTACTTAGCTAGAGTGAAAAGAGAGAGGTTGTAAGCTCTAAGAACAGTGCATCAAAGTTGTACTGAGGCAATTGCAAGAAGCCCACTAAATTCTTGCAAGATAGTGGATAATCTCAAGTAGCTGCTTGGGGACTGGACGTAGGTCAAAATAAAGAGATCGAACCAGGATAAACATATGTATCTTCCCTTCTCCTTTACTGCTTTTACATTGCTATTTCTTTACACTCTGTTTTACTATCTCTTTTGTCTTCACCACACTCTTGACCTTTGCAAAAAATTTTAATCTTCCAAATTCACCCCCCTCTTGGGAAGCCAGCATATCTAATAATTCCGAGCTTCTCCTCTCTTCCTCTTTGCTCTCCTAAGCTTTTCATTGTCTCATTTCTGCTATTTTGAAGCCTTGCTCAGGCAAAAAGAATCCGTTTGATTCTAGGGAGTTGTCAACTTATAGCGGAATAACTCTTAAAGATAGTGTCTTTGGGCACGACTCGAATTAATTTATACTGACATTTTATTTACTGCAGCCAAATGTTTTTTTATTCACTGTCATTTCTCATGAGTCAATTTTTTTAAAATGTGATCAAGAGTATTCCCCAGTAACATTTATAGCAAAGACTAATCTCCCTTAGAACATTGAAGACGTATTCCCCTCCTAACTAGGTTTCCTTGATAATGTTGTCAGCTATATATTGCCATGTGGATTGGATCTTGTTTGTATGTATCTGACAACATTATCAATTTACAAACCATTGAAGAATACTAATATTTTTTTTAAGCCTATGTAATGACTAGAGAGATGAATCTAAATGAGAATGCAATTAAAATTTATTGGTACCCCAAAAGATTTATATATTTATCAATGTGGTATTGCAAAACTATTCATTCTTCTTCTCCAACTTTGTTGTTGGATCTGGCTTTTCTAGAGATCAACATCTATAATTATAAACAGATCAAGCTATAAATCTCATATTTAAATTTAGATTTAAAATTGAAACATCACTTTTCTCTTAATTATTTATATATAAGGAGTTAGACACAAGAGAAGCCAAATATGTTTTGATTTTTCTTTCTCTTTTTTATTCCATATCATTTACTTTCTTTATCTATCTCTCTCTAAACAAATATATACTCCCTCCAATTGAAAATATAAATCATTTTAAGGGATCATATGGTATAATATTAAATAGTTTTTCTATTTATATCGCTAGTATAATTAAGAGGAGATAAAGAAATGGAAGATGTCTACACTACAAATAATCACCTCTCTCATTTTATTTATTTTTTTTAATACAAGAGACCTATAGTTCAGGTAATTTTTACTACAATTATTTGCTTAGAGTGCATCTAACCATTCAGTTATACTACTTTCATTCAAAAAATGTAAGAAATAAATAACTAAATCATCAAAATCAAGAAAACAATCAAACATCCTATATATATTATTTAGAATTTTTTTTTCACAAATGCCCCCATTTAATATTCTCACTTAACTCTCATTTAACTCATACCTCATAATAATAAGTCTATTTTAGTCAATGGTAAAATTAAAAAAAAACACATTAATTTATCAAACAAAAGCCATTTATTTCTTGTATTTTAAAACAAAACATATTTAAAAATCTCTCCTACATTTTGGAAAGAATGGAGTATAATTAAAGCATACCATAAATGCTAACCAAAGCATCTAACCATCCTTGACTTTTCCGCAGATTAATTTTACAAATCAAATGCAGATCAACTTTCTTATATCTGTGGAGGGAGAAAAATATGAGAGAAGTGATTATTTATATTGATGTTAGATGTTTTTAATTAATCACACTGATTTGCAGCTAATTTGAAGAATATAATATAAGTAGAGAAGTCAATTCCATCTAATGATGCCTATTACGTATTCAACACAAACTTATTGGCTACACCATCTCTATCACACTTTATTATTCTACCAGAATTTCAGAGAGAGTGTGTCTGTGTGTGTGTCTGTGTAATGTCACCCAAACATTAAAATTGAAGGTAGTAGCAATGGAAAAACAATTTAAGTGCCTGAAAATATGGATTATATATCTATGTAGTGACAAGTATTGAAATGTCAAATGTTACTTTAATTTTCCTCTTAGTATCACCGTCACCAACAGCTGTTTAGATGCATGATTTCCACCAAAGTACCAATTCTAACATAAAATTGTGAGTTGTATTTATTTCTGCACTAAAGCCAAAACACTACGTGGAAAATATTGAAACTTCAACGTTTTCTTTTTGAAACTAGACATATTTTTAGGACCACATAATTTGGATTATTTTCTGCCTAATGTCTATCATATTCTGCTAATAATAGAGTGAAACCCATGAGGACTAAGACCAAATATATATATATATACACGTAAGAGATTTGTTTTCCTTTCTTATTTATTTATTTCCTCTCAAAAAAATATCCTGCTTATACTAAACAAAATTTTCTTTAGATTTGTTTTTTATTTTACGTTTCCAAGTTTGAAAGAAGAAAAGAAATTAGAACTACATACATGTAAAAGCCTGAAATAAATTATTATCGAAGACTTCACTGGTAAGCCAAGCCAAGCGACTCATTATTATTTAGGTGGGAGAGTAATATGTCACACTCAAGAGAATTCCGATCATTTTATTCTTCAAAATAATAATTGCTTCTGGAATTATTACTATTTGCTTCATCAACTTTACAGACACACACACACACATACACACACACACACACACACAAAAGCTTCGCATCATGGTTTTCTTCCTCCAAATACTTGATAATCACATAACGAAGTATAAGTACAATTTTACATCCTTGTTATCATATTATAATTTAATATTATATAGTTGCATTTTTATAAAAACAATAAACATATTATGATGAAAAAAATGGACTTAAATTCTGTAGTAATAAACAGAGAAACTATCAGACTATAGTATATGTCATTAATAATAGAAGCAAATAATGGTGGTTAAATAAATACAAAATTTGCAAAATTTTTGTCTTCCACCAAATACTTGATAATCACATAAAGAATTTAAGTACAATTATATATCTTTGTTATCATATTATAATTTAATATTATATAATCGCATTTTTATTAAAAAAAAAAGATATACATATTATGATAAAAATTAATAATGAACTTAATTCTGTAATAATTAATAACAACGAAGCTATTTGTGATCCACCTCATATTATAGTATACATATAATTAATAATAGAAGCAAATAATGGTGGTTAGATAAATACAAGATTCGCAAATTTTTTGTCTTCCACCAAATACATGATAATTATACAAAAATTTTAAGTATATATAACTTTATATCTTTGTTGTTACATTTTTTCAGCATAATATGATAAGTATAAAATAACCCTACAATAATTAATGATCAACCCTGGTTCCTCCTTGGTGGTCCATCATTAACGTCCACTGAATAAGAATCTTATCACAAGATTGGCAAAAAAAACAGCTGTGTGCTGCGCAATGGAAAGTCATTATTAAAAAAATAGTTTAAATTTATAAATAATTCCATAATAATCAATAATTGTACTAATCAAAATCTAATTTCTTCTTAAAAGAACCGATATTTTATTTTCTATAAATTGTGAAAAGAGACTTCAACAGATTTGTACTTTCAAAAGTCTTCAAGTTCGGAATTTATTAATTCGTTCATTTTATTGCAATAAATATTGGACAAGGACTCAGTAACCTGATAATTCTGCATGTTAGATGGTTTAAAGTTTTTTAATCTTACCATATTTTTTTAATCTTAACCTTTATTCTTTATTTTATCCTCCACCATGTTTCTTTTTCAAATTCGGTATGAGCCAATTTATTGTTTGAAAAATATTCAACTAGGATCAGTTTTGATAACTATCCCAATCACGATTATCAATTTTGGATGATGAGAGGATATATATCAATTTGCATTTGGTATTAGAATTAGGTATGTTGTAATTACTTTTAATACATTTATGTTGCATATATATAATTTATGATAATCACTCCCCCTCTTTCAATTTATAAGTCATATTTTAGAAAATTCTGAATATTCATAGTATAAGTACTCTATGAAATATATGCGGTGTTTAATATTTTTTTTTTTAAATCTATCCCTCTTTATAATTATTTGCAATTAAATGGAGAAAGATAATAAGAGAAACATATAATTAAGATGGGATTACAATTTACTAAGGGTAATTTAAGAAATTTTTTGTAATTATTGAAAAATTCAAGAATTTTAACTAATTTTAACAAACTTTCTTTATTTGTAACTTATATATTGAAATGGAAGGAGTAATTTCCAATAATGAAAAAGGAAATTGATCCAATTCTATTTTTTACAGTTTACTCTCCACATCCTTTTATTCAATAGCCTCTCAAGCTGAATTTTGAGAGAATATTTATCAATTAAACTAATATATGATACTTTTCTTTATTAAAACTAAATTTTCCTCGCCCGTGAGGGCACATCTGGAACATTTTATTTAATTCTAAAATATATTGAATTAAAAAAAATTATCACTAACTCCCCCTATTCAAACAAAAATTATAGCAAATGATATTAATTAAAATTAATATAAATTCTAGAATTGAAAAATATTAATTTTTTTATTAAAAAAAAGTGGAGCCCACCTAAAAAAAGGGAAAAGATGGACCCCGCTTACAAACAAAAAATAAGAAAACGAAACCACTTAAATAAAAGGAAAAACACGAAAAAAAGAAAAAAAAAAGAAATGGCATAAAGTCCAAAGTAGGGCAGAATCGCGGCTAATACACAATACCGACTCCATCCTACTTTCTATTATATTTTGATTTTGACTAGATTTTCCTTCCCTATTCATGCAAATGAGGACGTGAATGCGCAAGGGCATATCTAGAACATTTTATTTAATTCTAAAATATATTAAATTAAAAAAAATTTTATCACTAACTCCCCTTATAAAAAAAAAAGATATCAAATTATATTAATTAAAATTAATATAAATTTTAGAATTAAAAATATTAATTTTTTTTAAAAGTGGGGCCCACCTAAAAGGGGAAATGATGGACCTCACTTGCAAAAAAAAAATGAATAAAAAAATATAATCACTTAAATAAAAGAAAAATAAAAAAAATAAAAAAGAAAAAGAAAAGGCACAGAGCTAACAGTAGAATAAAACCGTGATTAATGCACAGTACTAGCTCAACCCTACTTTTTATTATATATTGATTGAAAATGTCTATCAATGAGTTTGTTATTTTAACTAAATTTAATATAATGATTTCTAATTATTTTTTTAATCTAAATTATGTTTGGATTTAAGATTTAAAAACTAAAACTTGATAAGAATTTACGTATAAAATTTAAAAATTATAAAAATGCTTGAGACCAAAAGTTACTATTAAATTTTAAAGATTTATCAATGCTTGTTCGTTTAGGTGGTTTTGTACTTGTTTTCTTTATGTAATTAAGTTTCTATTTTCGAATCTTATATATGAAAAAAATTACCGTCAAAAGAGATTTATACCTATTTATTCCAAGTTAACTTGACTCGAATTAATCAAAATCCAATGCTCTCTATAAACTAGTTGATATTACCAAAAAAAGATTTATTGTAAAATATAAAAAATTACCATTACCAATAATTATAGTTGGATTGAGTGGGAGAAATTCATATAGTATTGGATATCACATAGTTGATACCAAAAATATTATTATTAAACTAGATTAAAATTATAATTTTCTCAAATTTTGATATAACTTTCTAAAATTTGTGCCTTCAAATTTAAATAGTAATAATTTTTTTTGCTTAAGGGATTGTTATAATTTTTAAGATATTTTAGCTTTTTTAAAAAAAATTACAAGTTCGTAGACGTAATTTTCCCAATATATATATATATATATATATGAAGTGCTGTTTAAGAATTGACCTTGACAACGTGTTCAAACAAAAATGATTGATTTGCTTTCTTTCCTCGACACTCTCTCTCTTTTCCTTTTACTTTTACACAGAAAGAGTGCAGAAGAAACAAGGATATACAGATGGATCAAACTTGAACTTTGAATTCACTCTTTACATCTTTCTGTTTCTGAAGCAGCCATGACTATAAAAAATGAGTCAACAACAACCCGATGAGGAATATATATAGAGTCCATAGCTTCTGTAAAACTAGAGAAAAACTTTCCTCTTCCAGCTAATTATAAGACTTCGTAAGTTGGTGGACCAGCTAGCTTTGTAGTTCAAGTTCATCCCTCCATGCTTTAATTACGCCATTATCTAAGGGGGCCCAAAAATGTGGAAATTTCTTATCATTTTTTTTTTGTTAACAATTTCTTATCATTTTTAACTAAACACACGTGAGTTTCTATCTTTATCATTATGATTCATTATGTTTTACTCCATCTGGGACATATATGTATATCATCAAGTCATGATCCTGCTTTTGCCGAATAGTAAATTCTGATACTTTCAGCGTTTAATTGACCATGCTTTTAATTTTGTGTTTATTTTAATTTAATTTTTTTACCAACTATTCTCTTGTAGAATTCAGCGAAAAGAGTGGTTGGTGTTTGTCCAAATCATCATAATAGAATTTCTGTTTATCGTCTAAAAAGTAGTGTTTGGTCAAAATGGTTTTTATGAATTGAAAATTTAGATGAATTAGATCTTTAGAGTTTATCAGGGTTAAGATAGGTCACAGAGCTCAAAAAATGTTTATATAGATACTTATATATTTCTTACCAATAAGATCTTTACATCAAAAGTAAAACTTATTTACATCATTATAAAACATGAGTCAACTCTATACCTACTGAACTATCCTTTGTTAGTTAGTCAATATTCTTTTTAAGAACATACTTTTAACACTAATGTAATTGCTTAAAAAAAGCACTTGGATTAGTAAAAGCCTCATGCGCTATGTAAAATATTTATAATTTTCTAAAATAGAAGGCTTTTCTACTGAATACTAAATTAATTTCTGTTTTCCAAACATCAAAGGAAGCTCTAGTTTTATATCTTGTCCAATCTTTCGTTTTTACATTGCCGGCCTTTTTTTTATTTATATTCCACAACTAAGCCATCCTTGTCTCCTAGTTATAATTGAAAACCTCTCGTCCAAACGACACATGAAACTATATATATAACTATGTGTAAATATATCCCCACAAATTCATCAGAAGATTCTTGATTTATATCAGCCATGAAGATTAGTCCCATTGAAATACTTCTCCATGTTCAGCTCACATCAAGAAAAGCTCCCAAAATAGTTCTTCTGACCCCAATTTTCTTTCTGTTTCTGATCTTGCTTCCTCTTCCTTTCTTCAGAAACTCACATCAGTCATCTCCTCCTGAGATAAACACCAGTGATTTGCAGAAAACCAGAAAGGTAATAAAGAGATGCGATATCTTTTCTGGGAAATGGGTTCCATACCCCAAGGGACCTTATTACGATAATCAAACTTGCTATACGATAATAGATCAGCAAAACTGCCTCAAGTTTGGGAGACCTGACAGAGAGTACCTGAAATGGAGATGGAGACCTGATGAATGCGAGCTTCCATTGTTTGATGCAGCCATGTTCTTGAAGCTTGTGAGGGGAAAGTCTATGGCTTTTGTTGGAGACTCAGTGGGGAGGAACCAGATGGAGTCACTGATATGCCTCTTAAGTCGTGTAAGTGAAATTTCCAACTTTGACAATATGTTGGGATCAATGGGTAAGGAAAGGTTTTTTATAAAGATTCTAACTTTGACAATATGTTGGGATCAATGGGTAATGAAAGGTTTTTTAAGAGAAAAATCTTTTTTTTTTTTTTGGTTCATCAATGAAAGATTGCGAGGATATCAGGCGCAGCCTAACGGTTAAATCTAGTTGGTACATGTTTGAATTAAAACGTTTACATAAATAGATTTCGATTGTGTATTATGCAAGAACTTCTTACTATAAGTGAGAAAAGATTATACGAAAATGTTTTAACAAACATTTCAAAATTTTCCAAAATCTTCTCTTCTTTGATTATAAAGTCTTTCAATTTGAGAAATTTTGGAGACCTTTCTTTTGCTCCCCCTTTCCATCTTCTTTCAATCCTATGCCCCGTAATTAACTCTTCAATTCTGGTAATTGGCTAATTCAAAAATTGATCTTTTTGAATATCAGCTTCTCAAAAAGAAATGGAATACAGAAATACTTCTTTTTGACCAAATACTCTAATAAATATGCTATCAATATCATTAGCATTGCCTTGAGATTACTGAAATTGCTGTGCTTAAAACACAAGTCCAGATTCATGAAAAAAAAAAAAAACAGACACACAAGGCTAGAAAACATTTCTAATTTTTCTTTCAGTTAGGTGGTATTTTTTGTCAAAAAAAAATTATTTAAGTTGAGAAATTTAATAATTTCTTGCTAAATTTCAGAATAAAAACTAATTACATCATTATTTAGGTTAAGTTATTTCATTGGTCCTTACAATTTTATTTAATTAAAAACCAAGTCTTATACTTTAAAAGGTTGAAATTAAATCAATGTAGTCTTAACAAACTTTAATTTGGTTTGTATCATTAAACATTAATCAATAGTCATCTCAGACTAGCTCAGATAATAAAAATTGGATAGATCTAAATAAAGATCCAAAATTTAAACGTATAAAAATAAAACTTTAATCAATATATTTTGAAATTTTACAGGCATCACCAATCATATGTTATCTTAATATTTTAAATAATGTGAAACTCAACACTTGAAACACTCCTATCATTCATGTCAACACATAAAAGCCACTCACAGATTTAGATACTCTGAAATGTTTGTCTCCCTGAACTTGGTTGTTTTGATAGTTTTTCTTTTCTTCTTTTTTTTTTCCTTTAATAAGTAGTTTTTCTTTTCTTTTCTTTTTTAATTAAACAAACCTTCTATCCTTAACTCCTATATTATATACAACTATACCAATTCACCAAAAGACAACTTCACAGGATCTCAACGGGTCACTTTAGTAAGAGGCAGCACATGTCATATAAAGAAGTCCATAAGTAAAAAGATCTTAAAAGTTTTCTACAGTAAATCAAATAGACACATAATAGTGAGTTCCACTTATGATATAATTCCCATAAAAATTAAACTCATCATTATATATTTATCTCTCTCACTTTAGAATAAAATGCTTCATGAAATCCAATTTATACATGCCACACGTGTGAATAAATTGCACTCCATTTAATTTTACATTTTGTAATGAAAATTATGCATATTTAGAGTTATATAAAAATTTCAGTTTATCAAAAAAATCTATAATAATCCATGTTCGTGCACATCATCAACAAAATTTAAAAATACTAACAAAAGTTCAGTAACAAACTGAAATAATTTTTTAAAAAATATGTAAAAAATTGAATAAAATTATAAAAACGAAGCCCTTTTGCCTGCCATTTGAAAGTTGTGCATCTTGCTCAAACACGTACAAATTTGAATCCTCAAAAACATTAACATGTTTTGTCTTCAGGTGTCTAATCCTGAGGATATTTCTCCCAGAAACACATTAGACTACAGATACTTCAGACGATACTTCTTTGCTGGTTACAATTTCACTATAGCAACTCTCTGGTCCCCATATCTGTGCACAACAACAGATGCTGAACACACTGTTCATTCTTACAACAGCCTCATGAACCTGTATCTAGATCAGCCAGATGAAGCTTGGACTAGGGACATAAAAAATTTCGACTACGTCATATTCTCAACTGGACACTGGTTCTTTCGTCCAATACTATTCCATGAAAAAGGTCATATAGTTGGATGTAACAGGTGTAATATGAAGAACATAACAGACCTGACAAGCTACTATGGATACAAAATGGCATTCCGAGCAGCTTTTAGAACTCTTTTGAACCTTGAAGGGTACAAGGGGGTGACAATTTTGAGGACATTTTCTCCTTCTCACTTTGAGAATGGTGAGTGGAACCAAGGAGGGAGTTGTCCGAGGACGATGCCATTTAAGGAGGGCGAGGTGAAGCTAGATGGGTATGTTCTGGAAATGTATTTGAGTCAAATGGAGGAGTTTAGAGCAGCAGAGAGGAAGGGTAGAAGGAAGGGGTTGAGGTTTTGGTTGATGGACACAACTGAGCTGATGCTGCTGAGACCTGATGGGCATCCTAATAAGTATGGACATTCAAAGGATAAGCATGTGACTCTTAATGACTGTGTTCACTGGTGCGTGCCTGGCCCAGTTGACACGTGGAACGAGTTTTTGTTCTATATGTTGAGAATGGAAAGACAGAAATCTTCTAGTTCCATGTTGTAGATTTTTTTTAGAACATTAAATTATAGGGTGTGATATATATATATATATATATATTCTACTTTTCTACCATATTAAGGCTGAATGGAAGGGATAGTTTTCTCTGCTTTTCATTGTGGATTCTGGAACATAAACGCTAGTAATATGTCATAGTATATCTTATGTGATCTGTTGTCACGTTTTAATTTTCACATATCTATCTCATGTCCCTGCGATGCAGGGATGGAACTCATTTGGCTTTGGACAGTTGGAAGGAGAAGGGAAGAGGAAAAAAAATTCAAAGAGAAGGGAAAGGGACAGGAAGGTTAAATGATAATTTTCCTTCCTTTTCTCCTTCAAAATTTCCTAGATTGAAATTTAAAAAAAAAAATAAAAGTTTATTGAAAATCCTTCATTCCCCCGCCCTCCTTACACCAAGCTCTCAAATGAAGATATTTCAATCGAAACCACCTTCCATTTTCTTTCCTTTCCTTCCCCTTCAATATCACCCTTCCCCGGCGGAACAATAGTGCCCGATGTGCTACAACACCCTCGAGTGGCTTTATGAGCCTAGACACCTGCTTCATATCACACCCATCTGAAGGATGACAGTGGCATCAGTTGATATTGATCGAGACTGAAACATGAGACTCACAAATTAAGCAATGGACTGAAGATTGGTATATAAGCAATAACAGGGTACCACAATGACAACCATGCTCTTGTCAGGTCACGCCTAAGAGATTATTTCCAACCTACTCTTTGGGGTAGTGACAAATCCTATGTAAAGAGGCACAGGCTACATTACTTGCTTTCAACTAAAGTATATTAGTAGAGCCAAAGAACCATGTCTATGCACAGTAAAGCACAATTTTAGAGCTTGTCAATCATCGACACTGCTCTGATTAGCTGACAGGATGTGTTCAAAACATGTACAGAAAAATAGGAAAATATGTATGTATGTATTTGTGTGTGCGCGTAAGACTCAGGGAGAAAACAACTCAACAGATTCCAAGCATTAAACAAATATGGAAAAATAATATTGGTTAAACTTTAGTGAGTTGTAAGCAATATCAATCACCTGGTTAGTTGCTTCTTCTTCATGTGCTTACATTTCTTATAAGCTAGCGCTCCATGATCAACATGGGATAGCAATAGAAGCATCTCAATATTGCAAACCCAAGGTATGATCATGCACAATACAAAAAATGATAAATTTAGCTTCTAAGAATTCATACATTTGTATAGCTAATTTCTCGCTGCCAGTCAAAATGATATCTTGATAAATACAATTATGTGTAAAGCTAAAATGTAGAGCACAAATGCCGACCTGAGCAGCATTATCCTCTGTTGGCTTTCAGTTCTGCCACCAGAATGGTAAGGAAGCTTATGACCATCACCATCATAATCTAACAGAGTATGTCCCTTGTCAGAGGAGCTTCTACCAAAACGATTTCTGGTTGTATTCGCCTCCGTAATGTTGCTTTCCATTATTCGCCATTGCCCATTCAGCCTTTCCAGTTCCATCTCTTTCTGATGAATTTCACTAAGTAGGCCCTCAGCTTGTTCCTAGAAGCAAGAGCAGAAGACAGTTGATTAAACTCTTCACCCAGAGGAAAAATGATATATGCACAGATTCAATATAATAGTTCTATAATACACAGAGCGAAGTGATTATGGAGAATAAAGTATGAATAAGTACCTGCTTTGCTGCTAGTTGCTCAATTAGACTGTGAAGTTGTTTATCCAATGTCTTCTCTCTTTGAGCTGCAAAACAAAAGCTGATTGATGCCAATACAGTTGTATATGCATACTATTACTTGAATGGAAAAGACTACTCACCAAAGTTCTGCATGAGTGCAATATTCAGAACTTTGATATCCAGCCATACAACAAATATAAACACGATAATCTCTTTCAAGCTTTTCATAACAAAATGAAAGCTGAAAGAGGATAGGCACATAAATAGAATTGATTACATCAATTACATGTACCATGTCCTTTAAAGATTCATGTAACTCTTAAGTCAAGTCTTACTTTGAATCAATTATTTTTGCTTCCAGAATTGCATACCAGAAACAACATCATATCATTTCCAGTTAAGCATCGTTTGGTACAAAAATAGAATGAGAAAGGTAAAGGGAATGGAAAGGGAGAGGTGAAGGGAAAGGGAATTTGAATGCAAAATATGTTTGGTATGGTTGGAAAAGGAAAATGGAATCATGCTGTACCAAGTTTCCTCACCTTAATGAGAGGCTTCCTCTCTCCCTTACATGAAGCAAGGAATGTTTCCCAAGGAAATTTCACTGATACACATCAAACAAGAGAAAATCTCTTTCCCCTCACACATTCCATTTCCTTACCCATCATTCTCTCCAACCACACAGGGCGCGCAGACAATAGATGAAAAGGCTCCAAATGGAGCGTGAACCATACAGAAAAACTAAATGGAGAGCTGAATATAAAAATACAGTGATCCCTAAAGCACAACAGTGACTGCATGCTATCACAATAAACTATAAATAATCCATTGAGAAATGAACGTTAAGAAAATATGTAGAAACACAAATAAACATATTTGGGTACTAATAATCGTTTTCATTCCTCTTACAATTTGAGGCAATGCCTGTATCACTAACATACCTGAGCAACCATCAGCCCAGGTAAAAAATGTCCCTCTCTAGAAAAGTAGTCCCTAATTAATGCAGAATAAAAATAAGATATACCAGGGGAAGGCTGCTTAAGTGCATTTTCCTGCACTTCTGCCCATTTCTTCTCCAACTTTTGTACAATTTCTTCCATTGAACTCTGAAAGAATTGTATGATTATTTTGTAACAATAATAACTATATAATAATAATTATTATTATTATAATAAAAATGAACTTAAAACCAACTTATGATTAAAACTATAACAGACCAGTTCTTTGTTTTTATTTTCTAATTTGTTTAGTATAGCAGAATCTGATGCATCTGTATCTGGTCCATCTTTCAGCTTTATGTTGGATTCTTCCTCCCATCCCTGAGATCTCACAGATTGATTGGTATCTACTGAATCTTCAAGTTTTAAATTATCCAGCTCAGTCTTCAGCTTCTTCTCAGTATCCTCCATTTCCTGCTGCAAGAAAAAAAATATATATCAAACTCAAACTATAGTGTAAAATAGATTGAGCCTCACTTATATTTCATTTCCATAGAAACTATGAAACACAGACATGTTGGAAAAGGAGCCATGTCCATGTCTAACGCATATGGATAATTGTGTAAGACACAACATGACATTTCAAGCAGATTTGTATCCAAGTCAACGTCCATGGTTCTCAGCAAAGGAGTTTCTACACAAAGCTCAGTTCGAAAAGAATAAAATACAGATCCTAATATGTATTATCACAAAAATAAATAACTATAAGCATGATCCACCTCTGGACAGGTATGGAGTAATGCACATCCAGCATATCATATCACCTCTTAACAATGAAATTTATGTTCCCATCATAATCCTTGGAAAGCAATGGTGCCTCCAATTTGGACAACAGTAGAATACTTAACAAAGATGCTTGCATAAAGAAATGAATTGTTATTGTCACCTCTAACTTCCTCTGTAGTAAATCTGCCTCTTGCAATTTTTCTTGTATTTTATTCTCACAGTTTGATATCGCTCTCTCATATTCAAAATTTTCTGCCTGCAGTGTTGCCTCTCTTAATTGGGCCTGCCAAATTGCCAAATACTAATATAAGAAAATCGGATCTACTAATACAGACTGAAAATAGAAAACAATTAATCTTCTCTACCCATTCGAAGACATCAAATGCAGCATAGATATAAAGAATTCAAAGATTTATAATTATCATCGAGTTGTCCACGTGCCAAATAATTATCAATGACAAATCTGTCTAGAGTCTCTTGATTCCCCAAGAAAAGTAGAAGAAAACCTTAATAGCTATGTTATATTTACATTTACTATATAGAAGTCTATCAATGAAACAATAGTGCTTGCCAAGAACTGATCACTATGTCCAGATCACAGTAATTCTTGCATGAGACTGCATGATTAAAGTTATGTGCGATAAAATTAAGACAATATATTATCAATAAATCTACATTTATTTGAGTTTACTTGAAAATGAAAAGCAAGGCGCAATCAAATTATTAAAAACACATGTATCCAACAAGAGCCAAATCTTGAGGACGAGAGTGCCCGAGTTAAGAAATCAGAAATATCTTATTGAACGGGAACCAAATCAGACAAAACTTAAGAAATGCATCGCATCCAATTGCCCATATCAAACAAGATTAACTATGCAGTTTGACCATTGCATATAACAAAACCTATTACACGATAAAGGAAGCAAGATTTGATAAAAGTCCCAGAATATAAAAAAGAGAGATAAACTAATCCGTTTCCACATGTATCAGAATCGAACTCAAACTCCCAAAAGCAAAATCCATAATTCACAACGAAGTAAACATATACATTACAAAAAGAAAGTGAATTTCAGACGAACTTGTTCTCGTGTAGACGAGTGGGCATTCAATTGGAGGGCAAGAGCAGCATTGGAAGCGAGGGTGTGAGCGTGTAGGTGAGGGAGGCTTTGGGAAATATCAGGAGGAGGGAGTCTCAGCCGTAGATCCTGGATCGAGCGGGTGAGAGATGCTGCTTTCTGATCCAAATCGCGAACGTATTTTTGCTGCTCCGGTGAGAACAGAACCGGGATCAGGTTGGATGCATCGCCTCCGTCGCTGTCGACTCCGCCACCTCCAACCACGTCCGCTGCCCATGCCAGTAAACCAGCCATGGATAAGTCTTGCACCCAAACGAAACGAAAGACTTTTTTTTCTTCTCTCCCCAAAATATACTTAAAGTTTTTTTTAATTCAAAAGACCTTCAAAGGTAAAGTCCTACTGTTAAGTTTTAATTAAAGTAGACGAGTGGCCAAAAAATTTATAATTAGCCCCCTTCATAAGAACAGTGTTTTATTAATTTGATCATTTTTTAAGAACACATTCTCTCTCTCCCCCCTCTAATCCATATTTTTTTCTTCCATTATTCTCTCCCAAAAAACACAAGTGTATTTTCTAAATTCAAATTTTAGATCTCTTAACTCTATTAATTTTTAACTTTTTTAACTCAAAGTTTTTGGCAAAAAAATAACTCAAAATTTAGAAATTTTGTATTATTGATCTTTTTATAAACTTAATGTCATATCTACTCTATAGTATCAATTTTTTTAATTCTTATATGTCTTGTGCAACACACAAGATATGACAATATTGGTTAAAAAGCTAAACTATCTTATTGTTATAAATCATCCATTTTTTAATAGTAGAAAAACAAAAAATAATCAATATTCAATATGCAATATAAAATTAATGTGTGGGAGTCATATATAGTTTTATTATATATATTTTATTTTATATATATATATATATTAATATATTGATTGATAAGAAGACATATAACTTATGGCTTACTTGGGAGCTAGTTAAAAACGTGGTTAGAAATCAAAAATAAGTTTGATAGAATTATAATTGTGTTTGGTTAATTTTTATTTTTCTGTTTGAAAATCATTTTGGATGTAAAATGAGTTTTTCAAAGAAGCAATTTGATTGATACTTTTCCATTATGCTTCTTTATTTTTATTTTTATTTATTTTAAATATAGATAAAAATGAATTAATAAAAATGAGAAAAAATAAAAAATTTAAGAAATTAAAATTCCTATAAAATTTTTCTTATTTATTGGTTAAAATGTCCCCTCAAAATTTTAATTTTCATAGATCATGGTCGGTAAGAAAATTTTATATTAAATATATTATATTCTCAATTAAATAAATATAGATTAAATTTTAGTTCAAGTTAATTAAATTAATCATGAGATAGAGTTTAAGCTCAATTTAAAAGAAAATTATGAGTTTTGATAAAACTGATTTTTAAATAAATCATCCAATCATAAACATGTTAATCCAAAATTAATTTTTATCATAAATAAATTATAAAATCAATTTTATCTAAACTCATTTTTAACTAGCTAGCAAAAAAAAAATTTTACCGTTATATGATATAAGTACGCCGTTGCCTTGAATACTCATTTTATGAGCTTTTGTTGAAAAATTATATTATTATTCAGAAAAAATAGAAGCTGGCCCAAGAAATGCGAATTAATTTAAGAGGCCCAAAAACGGTTGACCTAGAAAAAGAAGTCCAATAAACGAAAAAGAAATGCGATTTGGCCCAGAATTGTAACACATCAAGCACCAACTAACTTGACACGATTATTTCACCAAAGGAAAAAAGAAAAACAAGACATGGTTGCACCAAAATTTGATAAAGGAGAAAACTTGTATGCAATTGCTTATGTGTTTATTATGTTCTCAAATTAACCGGTGATATGTTGGGAAAAAAATGAAATAAAATAAAAGTAAATGACATGCATAATTTAACGCATGTCGTTAGTTAAAAAAATTAACTATGAGCAACTGTATATTTATAGTTGATTAGTCACAGTAACTAATGACGTGTGTATCAAGATTATCATAATGAAAGAAAGTGGAGAATGGATTCCAAGGGCTGCTCATATAAAGGTCAGATATATCCATATTAAGGAGTCCAGCTTTTATTTTATTTTTTTAATAATTTAATTTTTTTATTTTAAAACGCAAAGTAGAGATAATCTTCTAACTACTATTTTCTTTTAATAAAAAAATGATGATCAACTTTACGTAGATCCCATTATATTTTGGAAGCCCGAAGCATTTAAATTTTATATTTAAATTTTTAATTTATTTATTCAAAATATAATAATTATATAAATTTTTTTGCCACAGATTATTTAATCTGTAAAGACTCAAGACTAAATATTGTTCTTTTTATTTTTCTTACAAATATTTTCGCATGCATTTAGATCTGGGCAATTACGAAGAATATTATTGAGAGATATCAGATATCAGATACACAACTAGATACACAACTACTCCAAGAAAGGTGATGTAATGAAGTGGTTCAAATAACCTAATCCAAAGTTGGCAAACAAAAAAACCTAATCCAAAAAAGCAACAAGGAAACTTGTTCATCATATATTAATTAGAAAATGAATAAATTAAAAAAATACTAAAAATAAATCATATTTAAAGAAAATAATTTTTAGATTAAAATTTATTCAAAACAAATTTTTTGATGAACTGAAATTGAAACAGACTATTACCCTTTTTCCCGACACGTCAAGAGAAGATCACAAAATCATTGCAACTGAAAAATAAATTATCAACTACAAAGCATATCGTCATTATCACTAATCCTCAATAGTTCAAACAAGAGTTTGAACAATTAAACTAAGATTCTCACTAATAAACGTTAAACAAAAAGCATCAAGTAAAGAGCTGAAGCTGCTGCTACTGTTGTCCATTTCTGCACAGTAGTTGCTGCTGTTACTGTAGAAGATGACGATGACTCTTCTGTTCCGTGAGGCGGCTTTCTGTAATAGAACGGGAAATATGGCAGAATCGGGTCCGGAGGCGGTGGGGCACCATAATATCCGCCGCCAGCGCCGAACCCATACGGTGGTGGTTGGTTATAAGAAGGGTAGTTATTATACCCAGTTGGTGGTGGGTATACTGTTGCGCCAGGCTGCGGCAGCGATGGGGTCACAGTGACAGTTGTCGGAGTACCACCGCCGTTGCCGCCGCCAATGGGAGGCGGGTAGCATGGATACACGCAAGGCTGGTCGGTTCTCGCTGGACCGGGGAGAGTGAGGAGTATCACGGAGAGGAAGATGAAGAAGATGAGGTGGGTGGTGGCGGCCGCAGAGATTTCACGTAATAAGATTTTGATATTAAACAACCCTTGTTAAAAAATAATCGCAAAAATCTAAACATTTATCTATCCAATCATGAAGTAGATCGGCCACTACCCCTCCGATAGGAAAACAATTATGCATCATTCTCATACATGTGGCAACTTCGAATAAATCATATATTAATTTTCTTTCTCTGAAAATATAGAGAAAAAAGGGGGTTTCGAACATTTTGGCAAGTAATTATAAATGAAGACAATTGACGACCAAGCGTTCAATTTAACTAGTAAGAGGTTATGCCCAATATAATTAGAGCTTTCAAATTCAAGCTCTAGGATTTTTTTTTTTTTCGGATTTAACTGTCATTTTAACTAGAGTTAGTAATGTTACCTATGGTTTTGAAAATCAATGTGAGTACTTATATATATGAGGACGTACTAAAGAGAAAATGTAATATTTTAATTTTAAAGATAAATCTAAATACAAAAAAGTTTTAGTATAATATATACATGCTCTGTATATATATATATATAGATTTGCAGAGAAGCCAAGTCCACTTTTGTGTTCCCATTCTTGCAGTTGATGATCAACGATTTCAGCAGTCTGTTATCTCTCCACTAGAGATGTTTTGGGGTCTCTCCACTGTATATCATCTTGGAATGGGCAAGACGCCAAACCCACTTCGCTGCTGAAACCATAAACTATTGGCTACTTAATGGCTGCAATTAAGATATTACGCAGCCATTATATTTTAGTGGCACTTATATGTGTTGCCTTGTCGATTGTGATTGCACCTAAGATTTACATCTTTTGTAGTGTGAAAAGGACAATTCCATAGCCATCGTGCGAAGGTCTATTCAGTTGGTCATAATGCAATTCATATATCATGATGAATGGATTTGTATCATGCAACTAATGAGCCTTTGAATCATGAGACTTACCTTAACTTTAATGAGCCTTTGAAATTCAACTCTTTTATTTTTTTTTTGTTATTAAAAAATAATTAAGAATCTTGTATCGAATGGCTTTCGAAAGATGACAAAAATACTTCACTTTGTCTGCTCTAGATCAAGATGAAGAGCCTAAAGTAACATGAATGAGCGTATACGAGTCCTGGATTTTTTACTTATTTATCTCTCTTTACTTATATATAATTATTTTTCATGATTATAGAAAATACAAATTATCCACCTGCATTGTCACCTTCGCTCCCAAAATGATAAAATTAGCTAAAGAGAATATTCTCATTTATATAATGCCACCATATGTGCGACAGAGAAATAAGAATGCAAATCTTGTTTTGTTCTTTTTTTCCTTATATTATTATACAAAGTGCATGTGCAATTCAAAAGAAATTTAAATTGCAATTCATATTTGATTAGTACGTTTATTCCTCTCCACTTTATTTATTATAAAAAATAACACTTATAATTATATATTTAAATCTAAATTGCAATCCATTTAATCACTCAAAGCTATGTTTACATTAACTAGGTGATTCTTGTATACATATACAGAAATTATTTCCTTGATCATAAATTAGCAGTATGATATCTTTTGTCAGTAGTGAGAATTGATCACCCTTGAAGACAGCAAGTAGACTCTTCTCAACTTGCTTCATGGTTAAAAGCTCATAATTGAACTCATAATCATTAGCATAAGGGACGAGAGCCCCTATACAGAAATTATTAATTAATAATAAAATGGAAGGAAAAAATTAGGAAAAACAAATCAAAGCACAAGTGACACGTGATATGGAATAATAAAATGTCCTTGGAACTTTTATGTAAAATAAAAAATAAATACATATCTTTTACGGAAAAAATACATATATGCTTAAGAATAAACAGAAATCAAGCACATGAGATCCAACATCAACATTCAAAAAAATCAAAATAGAACAAGTTGTGTTACATAATACTTGAGAATCTATTTGATTTAACTATGGGGAAGGGGGAGGGATTTTATTGCATGGATTTTAAAATTTCTCTATTTTGAGAGATTGAAGGAAGGATTGGAGGGATTTTAATAATATATTATTTAGTTGAGGAAGGGAGGGGAGAGGAATTAATAACAAATTTACAATTGTATCCTTGAGTTAGATTGTTTATTTTATTGAGAATCAACCAACATAAAAAAATAAGCAACCAATAGCAAGACTCATGATAGTTAATTTAATTCTCTCGAACGTGTTAGTGGACTCATGGAAAAGTGCTCTTGGAATTTTGCAGGACCAGAAGGAAAGATGAGAAAAAGGGAGAAGGAAGTATAAACCTCTCACGCCGCAGCATGCTCCTTGGCGCTACAACAAGAGAGTGACTTTGGGTCAGTGGCAGTTGAGTAAGAAAGCACTAGCGCCATGGCGCCAATAACCTCCACCACCATGGTAGGACAAGTGAGATCTTGTGTCTAGGTGGTGAGGTGTGATATATCACTGTCACTAAATTGTTATCTTTTGGCTGGGAGACATAGGTGGTTGTGGATTAAAAATGTAATTTCCTTAAATCACTACCAATTCAGGTAGTCTAGGGGAAAGGGATCCATAGTTTACTCATTAGTGGAATGGCCTTTAACTGGGTCAGGACTAGTGGTAATGAGTTTAGTAGTTACCCCAAAATCGGCCTTCACCGATTGTTGGAAGGAAACTAGTTATCAAAGTTATCTTATGATGGTAATTAACTCATGGTTCATACTGTGATTAACGTAGGTTCTTACATATCATGTGCATGGCATTACATATAATATATATTGCATGTGTGTAATAATATATCGAATTCTCATATTTGACTTATAAATAGCCTTAATGTTTGTAATCTTTTGATAAATGAAATCTTTTGTTTTATATGTTACCCTCTAGTTACTGAGGCGTTTGTTTCACTACCCCTCCCCCCCAGTTGACAACCCTTTTCAGGAGAGGACTTTTAGTTCTAGCAAGATGACAACCGAGGTGGGTTTTCCTTTGGCCAGTACACAGGATATTCAAGTACCCATGATTAGTATGAGTTCCTCTAAAAACACATGTTATATGCTTATATAGTATTGTGCCAAATGTAGTTTTATGATTGGCTACCATGTGTAATGCTATTTTGCGAGTCCTCTAGGTTGTTTTTGGGTTAATGTCTCTTATGCTTGTCTTTTGTCACCTATGTCTTTGAGGTTGCTTAAGGTTAGAACGTGTATAGATAAATATGTAGTGATTTGTGAAATTATATCCTTGGTGGTTATTGAGCACTTTCGAGTATACTACCCATCCATTGTTATTGTGAGTTTTGAGTCTAGGGCATTGGGTGCCCATGTGTATCTTGGTGTATTTGAGTAATGTATAGGGCCTTTTGGGGATTTTGGTATATTTAATGGAAAAAATGGTATGTCACCAAATAGATAGGATTGTGGTTTAAGGGGGTCAAAACCTAAGATGATGGCTTTCTTAGGGTGTCACCTCCTTAAACAATGTCTTTGAGTCAATTGTGACTTGTTGGAAAAGATTTAGTGACTAAAAGGTCAATAGTTGGGAATTGGGGTGTAATTAGGGGTGTTTAACTTGCCTAGCTACTCACTCTGCCCAGTCCTACCTGAGGAATTTGGGCCAGGTCAGGCAGAGCAAGAAAGTAGGAAAGCATAACAAAAGGGAAAATCGGGCTAAAGGAGAAACGGGTAGAGTTAGGCCACGGGCAAGTTTACGCTCGTACCTATCTGAGCCCGAGTATGTTATTACATGTTTATTTTTTTTCTCAAGGTTAAGAGATAGAGACAACTCCATTTAAACTCACTCCCACTCGTCTCTCTCTCGTCATCGGTCATCTCACTCTCATTCTCTCAATCTCAACTCCCGAGTCACGACTGTGCTCTCCACTAACACACACATTCAAAGCTTCTAACTCAAGCCCTAAAACCTCACAACCCACACTCCCACAGCTTTAGACAAGCACAATCGATTCGTGCCATTGCCGTTGTCTCCTCCCCCACTAAAGGTTGCCGCTGTACTCATCATCTACTACAAATCTAATCTTCAAAGGTCACCAGATCTAATCTTCGAAAGACCACCTCACATAAGCACCACCTCGCAAGCTCGTAGTCGTTGCAGCTGGTATGTTCTTCTTAGTTCTTCCCCTTCTTTGTGTAGCTCAATTTTGTGGTCTAAAACTTAAATGCATTTTTTGGAACTTGGAACTTGAAACGAGAAGAGTAAGGATGTAGGAGAGAACTAAGAAGCTCCTGTTCAGGTCTCCTTTCAATCATCTCTTTAATTTCACATACCCACCACCAATTTCATGGTGTCTCTCTTATAGTACAGATCTAGACTTAGATTTTGAATATGTGTAATTAAATAATGACAGAATAGCCAACTTAGGTTGTTTTGTAAAACCTTCCTTCTGCAAATCAAGACAATGGAAGAGGACCCATAGGTATGTCACTTTCTTTACATATTCCTTGGTCCTTGCCAACTTGCCTTATGCCATTAAATGATGCATACTTGAGACTAAAGACATTAACCAAACAATCTACACTTGTCTGCGAAACTTAATGACACTATGCAGTTAATAATAGTGCCCTCATTATGATAAGTAATATAAATTGCAATCCTTGATCTATTTGTGTTTTGTTACTTCACTTGTAAGTATAGATTTTAGAAAGCTTGCGGAAAGTAAATTAACACAATAACTAACATCGCTATACTGGTTTTCTTGAAGTTGATTTCCTGCAATGCAATTCATTTTTATATAGATAAGGAATACATTTTGGTTCTCATCTGAAATGCATGCTGAATTGTTCATACTTGATTCACAGACATGGTTGGCACACTTGAAGACAATATTCAACCGACACAAGGAGAACCTGACACATAAACTATTGCAGCAATACCTCAAAATCCAGCTGAGAATGTCACCACAGTTGAGGCAGAAGGAGTAAGTGGAAAAAGAAAGCAACCTCCACTGAAATCTACTATTTGGGAACATTTTGTAAAGTTACCGTTAGAAGAAACTAATGGACAGCATAAGGCAAAATGCAATTATTGCAATGCTTTATATGTGTGTCACCCTACCAAGCATGGGACAAATGCACTTAGGCGACACTTGCAAAAGTGCCACAAAATTCCGAACAAAGCTAATAAGAAGACACAATCTCTGTTTTCATCCTCTAATTTGGGATCTAACAAAACCTTGACTCATCATGTGTTTAATCAAGAGCATTGTAGAAAGGCTATTGCAAAATTTTTTATTAAGTTCAACAAGTCTTTGATGAGAGGATGGATGAAGAAAATTATGATTACCTAAGCTATTTTAGGGAGAAAAAACTAATTGGTCCTTCTACTTCAAGTGACTGGAGTGATGCTCAAGACTTTCTTGTCTTTTTTAAAGTGTTTTACAACATGACCTTGAAATGTTCTAGATCACTTTATGTGACCTCAAATGACTACTTTTAGCAAATAGATTCAATTTATATGTTGTTGACTACAGCAAGTGGAAGTAATTTCAATCCTTTGTTGAGTGACATGGCTAGAGGAATGCAAAGTAAGTATAATAAGTATTGGGGGAAGCTAAAGAATATTAATCCATTGTTACTGATTGCAGTGATACTTGATCCAAGGTATAAATTGAAGTATGTCAAGTTTGCTTTTGAGGACATGTTTGTTGATGTTGCACAGCGTGAAGCCATGACAAAGAAAATAATAGATGTCCTGTATCATCTTTATGATCAATATTCAAATGGGGTCCTTGACACATTGCAAGCAAGTGCATCATCTGGTGATAGTCTTACCACTACTAGTACGAGTCAAATATTGGTTCCCAATGATAAAGCCATCCCTTTCTTGACTCAAACAATGCAGAGGTTTATAGCATCAACAGAAATTGAGCTTCAGTTAAAGAAAAATGCAAAAGATGGAGAAGTATCTTCAAGTTGAGTTAGCTAATATACATGATCCCAAATTTGATATTTTGGAGTGGTGGAAAGTGCATGGAGTTAAATATAAAATTCTTTCTTTGATTGTACATGATTTGTTGGCCATGCCTGTATCTACGGTGTTCTCAGAGTCTACTTTTAATACGGGGGGTCGTGTACTAGATTCTTTTAGGAGTTCACTTTCTTCAAAGATGGCTGAGGCACTCATTTACACACAAAACTGGATATCTCCATTGACAGCAAAATTGAAAGAACTTGACATTGATAATTATGATGATACTGATCGTGTAATAGCTGGAAATATTGTTTGTTTCATTACAATGATTCAATATATTTATTTTATTAATTAATAATATTGTTTGTCTTATTTTGTATTTTTGTTTTGCAAAAGAGGTTGGACCTTCATATTCACCTATTTCAGATGAAAATGAAAGAGAAGAAGCAATGAAGATTGATTAATGTCATTTGTTTTAGTTTGTCATGAACTTAAGGTTTGATAAACTTTGATGTGTGTGTGGTACTGGTTTAGATGTTTAGAATTTATGACTTTATGATGTTGTAGTCTTGATTATGTATGTGTTGAACTTTATATGTTGGTTTGGAACTTTGTGTGGTTTAGAAGTTTATGTGTAGCTTTGAGAAACTTTGATTATGTTGATGACTTTATAGTTAATGTTAAGGATTTAAGAATTAAGGTTAGGATTGTAGATGTTTTATAGCTTGAATTTGTAGGTTTGGAACTCAATTCCTCATCCTCCATAGTCATTAAAAGTTTCTAATTGTTACATTTGTTGACTAGCTAAGTATGATTACATGACATGTTGTATAACTGAAAATTGAGTTAATTAGTGACATGTCATTGTGTTTTAGGTGGAATGTCACTGTAAAACTTGAAAGCCTAGACTCTATACCAAGTCTTCATTTAGGGCAAGGTTAGCTTCGGCCTTCATAGAGAGGTTAGTTCTCTACTTCTCTTATTGCTCACTTGTTCAGCCTGTTTATGGAATGGAATATGGATTGTGACATGCAGAAAATACAGAAAAATGCAAAAAATTGTGCTTTTTTTATTTCTTAAATACAGAAAAATATTTTTTTTATTTTTTAAATGTTATTTATGTTGTATTGCTAGTAATTTTTTTGGCCCCCGTGAGAAGTTTAGCAACATCGAATAATGTTGCTCCTTAGCTTAGTTAATAATTTGCAAGTACATGGTGGGAAGACTCAGTATGTCAATTAGGCATGGCAAGAATAAAAATGCAAATCAGGCCAGCCCTAGCCCGGCCTTATTCTAGCCTATTCACTGTGGGCCGCGGGCTGTGGGCTAAACCGGGCTGGACCACGGATAGTTTTTTCTTGCCCGAGGCCTTCTTCGAGCAGAACATTGGGCAGGGTATGGATCATCCTAACCCTGCCCGTGCACACCCCTAGGTGTAATGATACCAAGTTTTGGCTTAAAAATGATCATTCCAATCATGGGGGTTCAAAATATTCATACGGAATAATTTTGAGGTGATTTTAGTGTCTATAGTTAGAGAAGGTGTAAAATAACTTATAGGAGTTAAAATCATGCTAATCGGAGGTCCGGTTAGTGAGATATATGCGTCGAAAGTTGGGCCAAATTGTCAGCAAAAAGCTTATAAGTTATTAGCAAATGGCACGGCAGCACTAAAGCTTATGCCGCCGTGCTGTGCTTCCCTATTTCCTTCCTTGTTTTGTCTACAACCCCCTTGCCATATCAACATCTTTGCCTTTCTGCTTTCTTTTGAGTTTTTGGTGGTGTTATATCTTAGGCCCTAGGTGAGTCTTTCTTTTTATAGGATGTTACAAGAAATCGACGATGACAGTGGCACACAAATGATGACATGACAACTTGGTATGGATCAGTTTTTTTGTAATATTCATAAAATCAAAGGGCAAAATGGTCATGAAATTTGAAACAACACTCTCTCTTCTATGGAAAATCCAAATTTTGAAGGGTAAAAAAGATGGGCCATTGAGAGGGAAGGCAGTCCCCTCCCCTCCAATTTTCTTAAACAAATATGGGGAGGGGAGCTCCCCTCCTTTTCTGTTGAAAAACTTTCAATCAAACAAACCCTAAATAACTAAAGTAATCAATGATAAATTTTAAAATGACTTGCATGTTAATATTAATTGATTGCTATTAGTTTTTACAATAATTACCATAGAATTTTTTATATTATAAATATGATTCAAATTTTTTTATTTTTAAGATAAAATATAAAAAACTAAGATAAACTAATTATAATTAATATTTTAAAAGCTATCATTCATATTTATAAAAAGATTGCATCTTATTCTTTTAAGAATATTTTCAGCATTGCAAGGCATGCTTTGATCATCATTTGGAAATCTTTTTAATTTCTAAGGTCTTTTAACATCAATTCTATAAAAGTAAGTTCTTTATATATTAATTTTCATAATTATTATCTTATGGACAACTTAGAAGAATTCTGTTTTACATATGTTTAACATCACTTCAATCCTTCAGATACTTCTAGTTTTCAGAAGTATAAAAGGGCTTGAGACAATACAAGCATGACAACTAATTAATATAGAATGTTCTCTTAATTTTTTTGTTATTTTTGTTGCCTGGCGTTATTATTATTATTATTATTCTGGTTTGTGAAATTTATCGTACAATTTTATGAATCCCCATTGCCATGCGCCCACGCGATCTATTTTTGCATGAATTGTGATTGTAATTAAATTTTAATGAAAAGTAAAATTATATCAAAAATTTTAATTGCATGAACTCTGATTGGCTGTCAAAGGTTGAACACCTCGCCTCCCCCCACCCCACCCAAAAAAAAAACACACACACATGTTTCATCCATTTGAAAATAATTGTTATTTTAAATTTTTTTATTTCAAAATAATTATCATTTTATAATTTTTTAAAAAATATTAATGATAGTTATATAAATTTATTTTTCAATAATAATGAAGAAAAAGAAAAGTATTAAGGAGTACTACATAATTAATAATTAATAACGGTATACTAACAAAATACAATCAAAATTTTTTAATTTTTAAGTTATTTACTAGTTTTCTTAATCTGCATATATAACTTCAAAGTCACAATTGATTTGAAATGGAAGAATTATACTTATTTATTTATTAGTATCAAATCACCAAGTATCCATATAAGTCATCTTAGATTTCAGCTAATTCAAATAGGAGTACAAAGGCTACAAAACATTGCTAGCCAATATTTAATGCATTGTATCTATTCTTACATGTTTGTTTTTTACAATTATATAATATTAGATTTTGATCTCTTCATGTAAGAATCATAATATATACTCCCTCATATCCAAAATATAAGTTCTCTTTTAGAACATTTTTTTGGATCAAAATACAAGTTCTTTTTAGATAAAGTCAAAAGTATTAATGATTTTTTTCCTAATTTACCCATATTATTAAGTTGCTCATGAGAGATAATATTATTTTGGAAATTGTATTTATTAAGGATAATATTGAAAAATAATATAAGTTTTTGACAAATTTAAATAGTTTAACTCATTTCCTTGGTTTGTGTGCACTTTATCAAAGAGGACTCATATTTTAGACCGCATGAAATATATATATACTCATTTCTACTTATAGAAACTGTCATTTTAGAATTTTTCACCTAGACTAAGAAAATCATTAAATAATCTAGAATATTGTAAACTTTGATAATATTTTACTAAAATGTCCTTAATTTACATACTTTTTTAAATTATACCTTTGATATTGATAAATGGTAAAATAATAAAATAAATAATTAATACTAAATTAAAATTCTAAGGTGATAAATATTGTGAAACATTTTAAAAATCCTAAAAAAATATAATTTTTGTGAACCGGATCGAGTACATAGATAATCAATTCATTGTCATGTGAGTGTTCATATACTTAATTTGTTGGTACTTTTCAAAATATTATTTGTATAAACCCTGCGTAGTTCAATGTTCTCATATTGAGAGTATTCATGCACTTGGTCTTGTTGCACGTCCCAATTATACTCGTCGTCTTGTGTAAGAAAAGTTTTAGCCAGGCATACCCTTTTTTGACCAGAAGCCAGCCATTCTCCACTGTCACTATAACCATATCCACCCCAATTGGCAATCGTGAAAGGCAACCCTCACATTCTCCTTAATCTATATATTCACTTTTTTAAAAAATAAAAATCAAATCCTTAATCTATATATATACTTTATTATTAATGTTCAAATTAACACTAAATATTCCAAATAGTACATTCAAACCACCACCTTTTTTTAGCATTATAGATATCCTCAACAGATAGTCAAAAATTAGTCCATTTAGAAAACTGGGATAATTAAAATAAGTTTTTCTTAATTAAATATTTTTCATATATACTTTATTATAGATGTTGGTGCATGTATGACAGTAAAATTTACACCTATCATTGCCACGAGTATTTTCTCAAATTTGAAACAACTAAATTTGGATAAATTTTGTTGAATTTAGAATGCGAGAAAACGATTTTTTTAAAACGATTTTTCTGTATTTTTCTCAATTTAATAAATTTGGGTCAAATTCATTACTTTCATTTTCAAAATATTAATTTTTATCATTCCACGTAGATGTCTAAAAAAATCCTCTAAATCATAAATTTAAATTCTCTGCTTATTTAAAAATTCGTTGACATTTGAGATGGGATTTGATTAGGTCTTGACAGCTCAGAGGCTTGGCCTTGGAATTGGCCAAACACTTTTCTGTTTTTTCCGGACCAACCAAGCACTGATTACAGAAAGAGATCCCCATACAGGACTTACAAGATAGCGCAGATTTTTTCTTACTTACAAAAAAAAGGATTTGATTTTTTCCATTTCAACACTCCTGACTCCCCCTTCCTTCCACGTCTCATGTAGATCATTTGATTCAGTTTAGACAATTTAAATCTAATATTTCATAAAAATATTGTTAAATAGATAAATTATAAAAAATAGATAAATAAATCTAAACTACTAAATTTTGATATGAATAATTGAGAAGTACTGATGTATTATAGTGGAGTATATCTAAACCAAAAAAAGTTTAAATTTAATCCAACTGTCAAAATATGAAAATATTACGCATTCCTGACATGAATTTGATATATTCGATGTAAATCTATTTTTAAATATTTAATCGTTGTTTTTTTCCTTTTTTAATATTTGTGATTGAAAGTAAAATTATGATTCTTATTTTAAATTTTTAGTTAATTAAAAAATATGAAAATAAAGGACCCGTCGATGATAAATTTTTGGGAACTTTTTTCTTTTAAAAAATAAAAAACTACTTCTTCAACATTTTATTTTAATCATAAATATAAAATTATTTTTTTAGTATATAAAAAAGTATTTATTATACATTTAAAAAAATATTTATTTAATTCATCTAAAAAAAATTAAATAAATATATTTTTTATAAAATATCTTGATTTTAAAAAAAATTTAAGATAGTTAACTTCCATTCCTAATTTACATAATTCGATTAAAAGAATTTTATATTAAAAATTAAATAAATGAATAATATTTGTTTTCTTTTTTTTTTTTTTGGTTTAAAATTGTTTAAAAAAACGTAAAAAGAAATCTCAAATCTATGACTTTCAAAAAGATTCAAACGTTGAAGAAGTACCGCCGGCAAAACTCGCAAATGATAATCACATTTCCACCTTCATTTTCATTAGTGTTGCGAGAACGAGAAAAATCTATTCCACTCGCACCGTCCTTATCGATTACTAGTAAACAGCGGATGAATTGAAATGGATCAAGTTTGAAAATTTCAATTTCAATGCCGACGCAGCTGAAAATCGAGGCTTATAAGCCGCGCCAGTCTCATCATCACCCTCATCATTCATCACGCCTTCTCCAGTTATCTCCTTCTTCCTCCTCCATCCACCAATGTCTCCTCCGTTCCTCTTCCCCTTAGCCAATTCCACAGTTCTCCCAAGCCCTTCACCATTTTTCTCCCCCAACCTCCTCTCTTCCCCTCTTCCCACCAGCTCCTTCTTCCAGAACTTCGTCCTTAACAATGGCGACCAGCACGAGTACTTCCATCCCTACCTCGTTAAATCCGCCAACTCCTCCCTCTCTTTCTCCTACCCTCTTTTCTTCTTCAACATCTCACTCATTTACCAGGTCTTCGTCCCAGACCTCACCATCTCCTCTAAACCCAACCCCTGTCATGATTCATCCAACATATCCCATGTTGTCTCGTCGTACAGTGATCTCAGTGTTACTCTCGAGCTTCCCTGTTCCAATCTTCGGTTCTTTCTAGTGAAAGGAAGCCCCTTTATCACCACCGAGGTTACACGACCAACCTCGATTTCTATCTCCACCGTCCACGACATTCTCTCCTTCTCGTCCAGCGATTCTATGAGGAAACACACCGTGCGGCTCAATAACAACCAGACGTGGGTTATCTATGCTTCTTCGCCGGTTCATTTCAGGCACACTTCATCGGAGATTACCTCCGATGGTGGGTTTTTCGGCATCCTTCGGATAGCGGCGTTGCCGAATTCGGAGAATCCAATGTCTGAGAAAACGTTGGATCGATTCAGTTCTTGCTACCCTGTTTCCGGGGATGTGTCTCTGAAGAATCCCTTCCTTGTTGAGTATGAATGGCAGAAGAAAAGCTCTGGGGATTTGCTTATGCTAGCACACCCACTTCATCTCAAGCTTCTTTCTGAGACGGGCAACATTATTCTTCACGATTTCAAGTACAGAAGTATCGACGGCGACCTCGTCGGAGTGATCGGAGATTCATGGGTGTTAAAAATAAATCCAATCACTGTGTCGTGGCACTCTACAAAAGGAATCAAACAAGATTCCCGTAAAGAAGTTATCTCAGCACTTGTCAAAGACGTGAAAGATTTGAATTCGTCAGCAATATCAACGACTTCGTCTTATTTCTACGGGAAGTTAGTGGGAAGAGCTGCGAGATTGGCACTCATAGCAGAGGAAGTTTCGTATCCAGATGTGATGCCTGCAATTAGGAACTTCCTGAAGCAAACCATAGAGCCATGGTTGTACGGAACTTTCAAAGGGAATGGTTTTCTCTACGAGAAAAAATGGAAGGGACTTGTTACCAAACAAGGGTCTACAAGTACAACAGCTGATTTTGGATTTGGGATTTACAACGATCACCATTATCACATAGGATACTACATATACGGAATTGCAGTTCTGGCTAAGATCGACCCAGACTGGGGAAGAAAGCACAAGCCACAAGCTTATTCACTTGTGGAAGACTACATCAACTTGAGCGGAAACACAAATCCATATTATACTCGTCTGAGAATGTTTGATCTTTATAACCTACATTCCTGGGCTGCAGGTTTGACAGAATTTGAACATGGCAGAAACCAAGAGAGTTCAAGTGAAGCAGTGAATGCATACTACTCAGCAGCTTTAATGGGTTTAGTATATGAAGATTCCGACTTGGTAGCAACAGGATCGACACTGACAGCACTGGAGATTCTTGCAGCTCAGACATGGTGGCATGTGGAAGAAGCAAACAAAATGTATGAACAAGAGTTTGTGAAGGAGAATAGGATAGTGGGCATCGTGTGGTCCAACATGAGAGACAGTAAACTATGGTGGGCTACTGCTGATTGCAGAGGATGCAGACTCTTGATTCAGGTTCTGCCATTGACACCAATCACAGAGGCACTATTCTCTGATGTGGGGTATGTGAAGGAGCTTGTGCAATGGACAGAGCCTGATGTGGAGAAGAAAGATGATCAAGAAAGCTATAAGGGGTTCACTTACGCACTGAAAGGGATTTATGATCAGGAAAAAGCGTTGCAGAAGATCAGAAAGTTGAAGGGTTTTGATGATGGGAATTCTTACACCAATCTGCTATGGTGGGTTCACAGCAGAGGAGACAGGCGTCCGTACAAAGCTTGAGAGATTTTGGATCCAACGTGTAGATGCTAATTGTTTATGTTTCATTGGTGAACGCTTTCCACAGTCTAAAGTGAAAATTAATTATTGTTTCTGATGTATCATTGTGATTTGTGATTTGTGATTCGTAGTCTTATTGGAACTTGAGATGAAGTTGAACACCAATAATAAAGTTAGTTCCTTTTTAGGCCCTTGTTCCGTTTCTTTTGTTTTTTTTAAGGTGATTTCACATAGATTAAAAAATTATTAATTATGTTAAGTTTTTCTAAAAATTTAATTAAAATATCCTCATTTAATAACTTATATTAAAAATGATAACATTAAATCAGCTGATAGGAGGAAAAGTTAAAAAAAATAATTAATAATACATTGAAAATCTAAAATAATAAAATATTTGAAACAAAATTAAAACTCTAAAATTATAAATAATATAAGGGGAGTATATACTACCTCCAACTCCTTGTTATAATTTTACTCCCTCCTTTTTAAAATAATTATTACTTTAAAATTGTATATGTTTATTAAGAAAACTAATAAATAATCTAAAAATTAATAAAATATTATCATATTTTACTACAATTCCTTTATTAATTATATAATACTACTTTCCTCTTCCTTTATTATTATTAAAGGGCAAACTTGTCAAGAATAATTAATATTATCTTGAAAATTATAAAAGTGATAATTATTTTTTAAAAAAAGTAAAAAATCCCAAAGTGACAATTATTTTAAAATAGAAGAAGTAACTAAATTATAAAAAATAAGGAAATTAGTTAAGATTAGTTAGGCTTATTAAATTTATAAAAAATTTCAACAATTTTCTTAGTTTACTTTTAATTAACTTTTATTATACTCATGAAAAAGAATACATAAAGTCTAATATGTTAAATATGAAAGTATTAAATCACAGATATTTAGGGGAAAAAATAAACCAATATATCTTGTAACGTGTGTAGAGTCTTATAATAAAAATTATATAATGGTTTAAACAAGTCCTTATAATAATAAGATTGGAGAGCGCATGGATTATATAGATGAAGAAGGTCAAATTATTTAAAAGTCTCAAATGTTGTCTAGAAGAAGTGTACCTGATTTCATCCTGAATTGCATCAGATAAAAGTCTTATGGATTTTGCACAGTGAATGCAAGTCAACGGTATCCTATGTGTTATTGACTTTTTTTTTGGGGCATTATGTGTTGGAGACGAGGAAAAAAAATCTGATCATTATGTTCAACATTTTTTTTGGTGTACTTATGTTCAACGTTTATTTTAAGAATCTTACAGGTTCGAATAGTTTCTTGCCTTTATCTTTCTGGACGGTCCAAATTTAATTGTTGAACAATGATTATACATTCAAGAGAAAGTCAACGCTTCTAGGCAGCTGTCTATTTTAGGCATCGCCATTCAGTCACTGGCGACATTTGATTCCTGAAGAAAGATAAAATAATAAAAAAAATGTATAAAAAAGGATTTTAAATAAAACACCAACAATAAAATTAAAAAAAATTAATTATGTAAATTAAGAAAAGAAGTGAAAATATACTAATTTGAAAAGTTCATAAATATTTGATAATTTAAAAATAAAAATAAAAAATTATGAGATATAAAATATCTATAATGTATATATTTATTTTATAATTTATAATTTTATATTGTATACATATTTCTTGCTCATTTGTCTTTATTTCCCAATGCTTGTTAGGTATAGAAATGCATAAATTATATTTTAGAAACATGGTTTAAATTTAAAAATAAAAATTTACAAAAAATTAACTAGTACCAATGCTTGACCCAATAGTTTTAACTGATTCTATTGCTTCTTAACTGGTTACCCTTTGGATCAATTCACCCCATTTTTTGGACCATACAAATGATTGGTTCACTTATTAATTTATTTGACCAATTAATTCGACCTGATTTTTAATATAATTTAGGACATGTTTTATATATAGAATAAAATATACTGAAAGTGTGATATAAAAATATTTTTCAGATGAATAATATCATTTATGTTTTCAAATAAAAATAATAAAAATAGGTATTATTAAATAATAATAAGAATATAATATAATAAATATTATATATCTTGATATTTATATACTGAAGAGAAAATATCTTTTCATATATTGTCTATACCAAACTGGATTTTAAATAGAATATCATGGTATTTTTAAAGAATTAGTTTTTTGAAAAAATGTGATTTTGTTATATTAATGAGTTTTCTATCATGACTTAGTTTAGAAGAAAATAGTAGGCTATAAAGGGGAAACAATAGAGAGAGAGGTGGGGTGAGGGATGAGAGTCCAAACTCCATATAATCATAAATTCCACGTCAAAATTCTACGCTTTTCATGAAACTAAGTTATAAAAAATACTCATGGAATTATTTATATTTAATTAATTCAATGTCTAGTATATTTGATATAGAAGTGCATTTGGCATGGTCTTAATTACTTTGGATGGTATTGTTTATTTCTTAAGTCGACGAGGTATAACATTACATTCATTCAAGAGTAGGATATCTTCTCTAAAACTTTAATATTCATAAAAAATTTTCTTTAAGAATTAATTTTTTAGCCACCTTTAAAAAAAATTGTGTGCAAGCATTGTAACAAAAAATATAATTCTGCACTTGACCAATATTTTGGACAAACTTTTTTAGCAATATTATTAATTAATTTGTAAAATAGCAGTGTTTCTCATAATTGTTAATTAAGATCAAATAATTTGAAATTAGCTTTATGTTAAACTAAAGAGAGAGGAATGGATTTCTGGCCCAAAAAAAAAACAGAGAGAGAGAGAGAGGAATGGATGAATTCTATCCATTTCTTTCTCCATAAATTCTATCTTTTTCTTTTAAAACTTTACCTAAATTACTCCAAAAAAGAAAGAATAATGTTATACCTTTCTTGGACATCAACGTTCAGAAATAAAAAAATGTCTTTCTTGGATTGGCCAAACACACATTCCTATCCCAAGATTCCTTTCAATTAATATTTTTATTCCCAATTTTCCATCCTCCTTATCTGGTTCTGTTTTCAGGAGAGAAAGAGTTTTTTTTTAAACACATTTTTTGTATGCAAAACCAATAAAAAAATAGTTGTAGCAAAAATAATGGTACACGTACACCCACGTAACAATATCTTTTACCAAAATTATTAATTGAAAATGCTTATCAAGTGACTTTGTCAACTACAAACTATTCCTTCACACGATGTTCAATTTCACCATAACGTTTTCGTTTATCTAGCACGAGATATAATTGAAAATTGATACAAAAATTAAAATAAAATATCATTTGAATATACTTGTCAAGGAAGAAATAATATATAAATACTCCATCTGATCTCAAATATGAGTAGTTTGAAAGAAGAGTTTTTATAATTCAAAATATAAATAATATTTGAATCATTAAATAATTTTTTTTAAATAATTCTTATTAAGTATATTGACAAAAAAACAATATACAATTTATGATTAGAAAGATATTACATTTAATTAGGAGTAAATCTAAAAAATAAATGAAATTTGAGACAAATTTAATGAATTTAACAATTTTTAACATGAATGAGGTTTATACTTAATGAATTTAATAGTTTTTAACATGTATGAGGTAATTAAAAATGACTTATACTTAAAGATTGGATAACAACATGTTAATGCCAATATCATATAACAATTTGACCTTATTTTTTGATACATGTTGCTTATAGAATGAGAAAACACCTATTTTTAAATATTCTTCTCCCCAACATGTTGCTTAAGATTTTTTCAATTAAATCACATGAATTAGATATGAGAGTTAAATTAGTTAACTATTTCAATATCTTTAAAAATGATAATATTTTTTCAAAATTATCATTATCTAAACACTTTCTTTTTTTCTAGAATATATTAAACAGATACATTTTTAGAAATATAAAATAAATACTATTTTATATATTATAAATAATTTTATATTTAAAATTAAGATAAAACATCTTATATTTAAAACTAGATATTAATTAAGAAGAGGGATCAAAGCTAAGTCTTCAATCAATTAGGTGGTTATTCTTCAATCAATCAGGTGTGCAACCACCTAATTCTTCAATTCATGTGTCACGTCATCTTTAACGTTTTCGTCAAAATTTTGATCGACTCGGCAATAAATTAATTAACCACCAACAAATTTAATACCTTCACGGACTATCTAATAATATAACTCATTTGTTGAGATATTTGCAATTTTTTTATAAATTTTATATATGTATATGTATTTCTGCTCAACATTATAGAATTTTTCTCAACAGTGTCACAGGCAAATGGTTCTATGGCACCATGGAAGTGATGACTGAGATATGTAGAGTCAGCAAAAAATATTTTTTTTAAAATATATTTTTAGTTCTTCCAATTATATCAAAGGCAAATCAAACAATATTATTTTCTTATATTTAATATGATTCAAATTCTTTCTTCACTACATAGACTATACAAAATTTTTTGACAAATTTTAAAATCAATTTATTCACTCGAGACTGATACTTTTTATATTTAAAGTTGCTCAAAAATTAATGTACAATTACATTTGGCATAAAAATTTGGATGAATTACCTTGATTCTTCCTAAGGTTACAGGGTAAATAGGCTCTAGATTTTCATCATAGATCAAGTCTGTTTTATAAAAAATATTATATTTTCTTTTTTTTTTTTTAAGTTTAGCAACAAAATATAAATAATAAGGATAATTTATTTTTAAGATATATTTAATAGAGTACAATAAATTTAGGATAATCATTCTTTTGAATGGATGATATAAAGTACCTAACACATTTTCTAAACACAACTGACTCCTGAATTTAATTCTGTGATTTGCAAATCATCCTTTTTTACATATTTAGTTTTTCTAAAATTTTTTCATAAAATTTTAATGGTGACTCCATTTTTATTCATATTTTCAGTTAAAAATTAGGTGCAACAAAGGTGTCTCCTGCCACCCCTCCTGCTATGGCGCCATGGTAGGAAAATTATTTTTTTAATTTAAAAATTGTAGATAATACAATATGTCTTATAGAGGTTATGCAGTTATGTATCTATGCAGTTTTATTCTATTGTGTCTTTTTACCGCATTATTATAAAAATACTGTTTTTACTGTATAATATTTAAAATAAAAAATAAAAATAATATAATTTTATAGTTTTATATTTGTAAAAAAATTATTATTTTTTATTTCTAAACTTAAAAATTAAAAAAAATAGGGAAGAGGGAATAGATTGGGTTCTCTCAAGAGACCCGACCCGATTTCATCATGAATTGGAACAGATAACACTACAGAAAAGTCGAATGTATTTTGCACAGTGAATACAGGAAGTCAACGGTACCTTATGTGTTATTGAATTTGTTTTTGTTCCCATTATGTGTTATTGAATTGGAATCTGATCATTATGTTGGAGACAAAAAAATGTGACCATTGTGCTCAATATTTATTTTAAGAATCTTATTGTAGTTTCTTATCATTACCCTTTTAGACGATCCAAATTTAATTGTTGAACAATGTTCATATTTCCTCTTTTTATTTTATAAGAAATTTTTAATTATTTTATATAGATTAAGAAAATTAGTTTTTTTTTATAATCTTAAAAAAAATTAAATATTTTTTATCTCTATTTAATATACTAATATAATCCACATTAAATATCATTTGATCAATTAAAAGTATTTTTTTTATATAAAAAATTTAATAATAATCTATAAGAATAAATAAATAATAGAAATAAAATAAAAAAAATTCCATTAAATATTATAATACATCCTATAAGAAGAATGAGAAAAAATTTTCAAAAAAACCTAAAAACGACCGTAGGAGTACATTCAAGAGAAAGTCATCGCTTCTAGCCAGCTATCCATTTTAGGCATCACCATTCAGTCACGGGAGACATTTGACTCGTGAAGAAAGATAAAAAAAATAATAATAAAAATGTATAAAAAAGAAAATTAATTGTGTAAATTAAGAAAAGAAGTAAAAATATATTAATTTAAAAGGTTAATAAATATTTGATAATTTGAAAAATAAAAGTAAAAAACTATGAGATATAAAATATATATACAGATAATCTATATATTTATTTCATAATTTATAATTTTATAGTATATACATATTTCTTGCTCATTTTTCTTTATTTCCCAATGCTTGTTAGGTATAGATATGCATAAATTATATTTTAGAAACATGACTTAAATTTAAAAATAAAAATTTTAAAAGCTTAAGTAATTCTACTAGTTGAACCAATAGTTTTGACTAGTTCTACCACTTTTTAACCAGTTTTTTTTTTGGATCAATTTACTCCATTTTTCGGACCACACCAATTCACTTATTCGACCAACTAATTCAACCTGATTTTTAATATAATTTTAGAGCATGTTTAGCATATAGAATAAAATTAAATGAAAATGTAATATAAAAATATTTTTTGGATGAATAATATCTTTTATGTTTTCAAATAAAAATAATACAAATAAGTATTATTAAATAATAAGAATAATAAGAATAAGAATATAATAAATATTATATATCTTGATGTTTATATACTGAAGAGAAAATATCCTTTCATATATTGTCTATACCAAACTGGACTTTAAATAGAATATCATGGTATTTTTAAAGAATTATCTATGATTTTTAAAAAAAATCAATTTTTTATATTAATGAATTTTCTTTTTTTATAATTATTAATGAATTTTCTATGATGTGTTAGTTTAAGAGATTAGAGTCGGTTGTAAAGGGAAAAGAAAGGAAGGGTGGGGTTTGGGGTGGGGGGAAATGAGAGTCGAAACTCCAAATAATCATAAATTCCACGTAAAAAATTCTATGCTTTTCATGAAAGTTATGAAAAGTACTCATGGAATTGTTTATATTTAATTGATTTAATTTCGAGCATATCTGATATAGAAGTGCATTTGGGAGGATCTTAATTACTTTGGATGGTATTGTTTATTTCTTAACTCAACGAGATATAACATTACATTCATTCAAGAGTAGGATATCATCTCTAAAACTTTAATATTCATAAAGCTTTTTTCTTTAACAATTAATTTTTTAGCCACCTTTAAAAAAATAATTTTGTGTACAAGCATTGTAACAAAAAATATAATTCTGCACTCAACCAATATTTTGGACAAACTTTTTTAGCAATATTATTAATTAATTTGTAAAATAGCATTGTTTCTCATAATTGTTTAAAAAAAAAGATTTTGATTTGGCAAGTTTTGCAAAAGTCAGAAGGAAATTTAGAATGTAGAAAGTATCTTCCTGACTTCCTTTATTAGATTTCAACTCCTTAGTTTTTCAGCAATGCTTTTTATTTTTTATTTTTTGGTTCTTATTATCTTAATTGAACAAGTCCACTTATAATTAATTAAGATCAAATAATTTGAAATTAGCTTTATGTTAAACTAAAGAGAGAGGAACGGATTTCTGGCCAAAAACAAAAACAGAGAGAGAGAGAGGAATGGATGAGTTCCATCCATGCCTATCTCCAAAAATTTTTCTCTCTCTTTTAAAACTTTACCTAAACTATCGTACCATCACTCCAACAAAGAAAGAATAATGTTATACCTTTCTTGGACATCAACGTTCAGAAATAAAAAAATGTCTTTCTTGGATTGGCCAAACAGACATTCCTAACCCAAGATTCTTTTCAATTAATATTTTTATTCTCAATTTTTCATCCTCCTTATCTGGATCTGTTTTCTGGAGAGAAAAAAAGGTTTGGGCTTATTTTACAGTATTTTTTATTTTCTTATTTTTAAAATAATTTTATAAAGCTATTTTTAGAATAAGTTTTGAAAATAAGAAAATAACAAAATCTGTTTGAATAGTTATTCTCAAAATCACAATTAATGAATGACAGATGAGTTATTCAAAATTTATAACTTTATCATTAGTGAGGTGGATATTTTTCATCTTTTCTTCTATTTTCCAGAACAAAAACTATAAAACACTTTAATTTTATTTTTCTATTTCTCAAAACAATTTATAAAAAATAAATTTGCCAAACAAATTTTTTTATTTTTCTGTCTTAAAAAACAAAAAAACTATTTCGAAAACATGAATCAAACATACCTTTTTTTTTTTAACACATTTTTTATATGCAAAACCAATAAAAAAATAGTTGTAGCAAAAGTAATGGTGCACCGTACACCCACCTAACATTATCTTTTACCAAAATTATTAATTGAAAATGCTTATCAAGTGATTTTGTCAACTACAAACTATTCCTTCACACAATGTTCAATTTCCCCCATAGCCTTTTCGTTTATCCAGCATGAGATATAATTGAAAATTGATGCAAAAAAGTAAAATAAAATAAAATAAAATAAAATATTAATTGAATATACATGTCGAGTAAAAAGTAATATATTAAATACTCACTCCGATCTCAAATATGAGTTGCTGGAAAATGAGTTTTAATGGTTTGAAATATAAATAATATGTTTGAATCATTAAATAATTTTTTCTTAAATAATTCTTATTAAGTATGTTGACAAAAAATAATATACAATTTATGATTATAAAGATATTACATTTAATTTGGGATAAATCCAGAAAATTTAATAAATTTAATAATTTTTTAATATATGTAAAGTAATTAAAAATAATTTATATTTAAAATTGGATAACAATATGTTAATGCCAATATCGAATATATTACAATTTGACCTTGCCTTTTAGATGCATGTTGCTTGTATTGTATTATAGAACCAGAAAACACCTATTATTAAATTTTCTTCAAAGAATTCCTTTCTTTATAGAACTCTTCAATCCTTTTCTTTTTGCGTCAGTTTACTCTTCCATGGGAATATAGCCAAACCCTCTCCTCCTCCAACTAATTTAACTGTCAATTCCAGTTCCAAACAAAATCATCCAAAAAAGTCCCCCATCCAAACCAAACCCACTTTTTACCTAAACTAACTACCAATGTTGAAGAAGTTTGGAAAAAAGATAGAAAGAGAGATCATCAGACCTTTCAAAAGACGCAAACGTCCCCCTCCACCTCCTCCTCCTCCCCCTCCTCCACCACCACCAACTCCACCTCCACCTCCCCCTCCTCCACCACCACCACCACCACCTCCACCGCCACCACCTCCTCCACCAAAGACTTTCCTCTTCCCTCAAGCTCCATCCACAATCCTCCCTGACCCTTCCAAATTCTTCGTCCCAAGCCTTCTTTCAACCCCACTTCCTACGAACTCCTTCTTCCAGAACTTCGTTCTCAACAATGTCGAACCTGAGTACATTCATCCCTACCTCATCAAACCCTCTCTCTCCTCCCTCTTTCTCTCCTACCCATCTCGCTCCTCCTCCTCCACTTCCATATCCCAGCTTTTCACCGCCGATCTCACCATCTCTGCCTCAGAGAAACCTGATCATCATTCCCCGAGAAACCACGTAATTTCTTCCTTCAGTGACCTGAGTGTCATTCTGGAAATTCCCTCTTCCAATCTGAGATTCTTTCTGGTCAGAGGAAGCCCCTTCTTGACTACAAATGTGACAAATCGAACAACAATCTCAATCTCCACAGTCCATTCTATCCTTTCACTTTCCTCCAATGGTTCCCTCACCAAGTACACCCTTCAGCTCAGCAATGGTCAGACATGGCTTATATATACCTCCTCGTCCATCAATTTGACCAACAACACCTCTGAGATTGCATCTGAAGAGTTTTCGGGAATAATAAGGATAGTTTTATTACCTGATTCGAACCCAAAACTTGAATCGATCCTCAATCGGTTCTGCTTTTGTTATCCTGTATCTGGGGATACCACATTCACAAAGCCGTTCTGTGTGGAATATAAATGGGAGAAGAGAGGTTGGGGTGACTTGCTAATGCTGGCCCACCCTCTTCATCTTCAACTTCTGTCTGGTAATGACTGTGAAGTTACTGTTCTGAACGACTTCAAGTACAGAAGCATCGATGGTGAGCTTGTTGGTGTTGTCGGAGATTCATGGGTATTAAAAACAAAGCCTGTTCCTATAACTTGGCATTCGACCAGAGGCATCAAAGAAAATTCCCATGAAGAGATTTTTTCGGCTCTTTCTGATGATGTCGATGCTCTGAATAACACATCAAGAACAACAACAACATCGTCGTGCTACTTTTCTGGGAAATCAATAGCAAGAGCTGCGAGGCTGGGTTTGATAGCTGAAGAGTTGAGTTTTCTTGAAGCCATTCCTTCAGTAACCCAGTTCTTGAAGGAGACAATTCAGCCATGGTTGGATGGAACATTTGATGAAAACGGCTTTCTCTATGACACCAAATGGAAAGGGATCACCACAAAACAAGGTTCAAAAGATGCTGGTACAGATTTTGGGTTCGGGATTTACAATGATCACCATTACCATCTTGGGTACTTCCTATATGGAATTGCAGTTCTTGCGAAGATTGATCCAGCCTGGGGAAGGAAGTACAAGCCACAGGCTTATTCTCTAATGGCGGATTTCATGAACCTGGGAAGAAGATCAGAGTCAAACTACCCACGCCTAAGGTGCTTTGATCTTTACAAGTTACACTCATGGGCTGGAGGGTTAACTGAATTTGCAGATGGAAGAAACCAAGAGAGCGCAAGCGAAGCAGTGAATGCATACTATTCAGCTGCTTTAATGGGTCTGGCATATGGTGACACCAATCTGGTAGCCATGGGAGCAACCCTCACAGCACTGGAAATTCAAGCAGCACAAACATGGTGGCACGTGAAGAAAGAGACAGACAAAATGATGTACGAGGAAGAGTTCACGAAAGAGAATAGAATTGTTGGTGTTGTGTGGGCTAACAAGAGAGACAGTGGACTTTGGTTTGCTCCTCCTCAGTGGAGAGAATGCAGACTGGGGATTCAGGTTTTGCCATTGTTGCCGATCACGGAGGTATTATTCTCCGATGTAGAATACGTGAAGGAGCTCGTGGAGTGGACGTTGCCTAGCTTGAGAAACAGGAAAGGTGTTGCAGAAGGGTGGAAGGGATTCGTTTACGCCATGGAAGGAGTTTATGATAAAGAGAGTGCGATGAAGAAGATCAAAAGCTTGAAAAGCTTTGATGATGGCAACTCGTTGTCCAATCTGTTATGGTGGATCCATAGCAGAGGTGATCGAGAAGATGATGAGTTTGGTCGTGAAAAGTACTCCTGGTTCGAACGTTACTGTCATTGAGTCAGTATTACGATATGTGTGTTTGTGTGTGTGTAAGTATTATTGTGTAAAATAAATACACTGCTTTTAAATGATTTGATATTAGATTATCAATGTAAGATATAAATCTACACTCTCATTATTTAGGACATATGACTAGTATGACAATTTTTTAGATTCTGTATAATGCATGTGTCCATCTAATTAATTACATTTTAAATTTCAACCTCTATGTCTATATTTTTTCCTTATCTTTGTTTCTGACAAGCATTTTTTTTTTTAAATTTCAACCTCTATGTCTGCACTTTTTCCTTATCTTTGCTTCTGACAAACATTTTTCTTTCATTTTTGTTACGTAAATCTTGCAAAAATATATAAAACAAGTAGTCATAGGCTCAAAATAATTAAAAGATTAAAAAAATCTTTAAAGTTTTAATTTTTTAAGAAAAATAACTTTTTTTATATATCAATCAATTTCTAAAATTATATTGAGCTCCACACTAATCGACATCATTTTTATCTAGATTTTTTTTTCTTTTTAGGGTAAAGTTTATCTAGATTAATTTGACTGCTTTTTCTTTTCTTAAAAGATTAATTTGACTGCTTTAACACATCTCAATCTTAAATTTGGGTCAGACTAAACTTGAGGTTTAATGGTGGCCCAAACCTGAAACCAGGGCTTGAAACAAGGTACAATTTAAACGAACCCTGCATGTGTATAACCTCATACCCAAATTCTTAGCCCAAAAAAAAACCCAAAACCCTAATTGGGTATTAGATATCATTTTGGGCTAAGAATTTATGATTTCATATCAAATCTCCAAATGCCCAATTGTTTGTCCTGTCTGATTTTCTTTTGGACCAATTGTCCTACTTGGATTGATAAGTAAGTGTTTAGTTGAATTTGGGAAGGGTGCAAAGAACCACTTGATTTTGTCGGCTCAATTTGAAGAAATTAGGACAAAGTAGCCCCAATTTTTGGCCAGTCATAAATAGGGGTGTTCAAATCTGAATTGAAACCAAATACCAAATCAAATCAAATTGAATTTGGTCTGTTTGGCAAAATAAAAAAATTGAATTTGGTCTCTTTGGTTTAAATTATGGTTTTTTTTTTGAAATTTCAGTAATTTCAATTTGGTTTCATCATAGGATTTTAAAACCTAAATAGGCCAAATCAAAACCAAATTTTTATGTTTTTTCTTTTTTAAATTTTAATTAGCTTGTACCTATTTTTAGTATTGAGATATTTTAATTTAATAGATAATTTGTTCTAATAGATAACATCTTTTTTACTTCCACTTAACCTAATATTCAAATCCCATTATCACATACTTCTTCCCCATCTATATTATAAAATGTTCTATATAATAAATTTTTTGTCAATATTATAGAATGTTAGATATAATTTTTCTAATTTTATCTCTCTCATTAATTCTCATTTACTCATGGTGAAAAGGCTATATTCATGAGAAAGCTATGTATTATTTATTGAATAAGGACAAAATGAAAGGTTTTGATTTTTTTTTTATGAATTTTAAGTGAAAAAATAATTTTTCTAATATGAATGTATTTTGTACCAAATATTTTATAATATGAAACGAAGAAAGTAATAATTTTCAATCCAATATCATTAATATTATTATGAATAATGTTGTTATTGAAGTTAATATTATTTTTATTTTTGTATTTGTTTATATAAGTATATTTTCAATGTTATTAGATGGAATATTGGAATGGATATAATTCTGGATTTTTTTTAATGTTTTGGAGACTTTTGCATTTTTTTTTAATGCGTTGGAAGCTTCTGTACATATATATATATTTTAGCTTTTCGATTTGTTTAATTTTTAGACTGAACTTATTTAAAAAACTGAATGCTCGCTCTAGTCCTAGACTCGTCTTTTTGTCAATATATAATATAAACATGCAACGTTTTCAATAAGATTGAAACTTAACATATATTATTTTTTCAACAGACTTTGCCGAACTTTTGAGGGCGGATTCATACAATTCTGTCTTCATCTTTCTTCCATGTTGAATTTATTTCAAGTTAAGCAGTCAGAAATGGAAAACGCCCTTATGAACACAAAAGGGTAACGTCATCTAGGAGCGGATTTAGGTACGTTCATTCAAACACAAAATTTTAAATAAGAAAATATTACCCATCGAGTTTCTAGTATAAAATTCTTCTAATCGAATGGAATAATGTGAATTAAGGATAAGCATTAAATTAGTTAATTTTCTCAATTTCTTTAAAAATAAAAATATTTTTTTAATATTATCTTTATCTATTTTTTATTTCTGTTCTTGGGATACATTAAATAAATATATTTTTTAAAATATATAATAAATACTACTCATTCTAATTCTTTTTATTAGTTATATTTTAGAAGTTTTATGTAGGTCTAAATACATGTTACTTTCTATAAGTTTTTAAAATATTAATTAAATTATTTTTAAAATGTCTTTATTTATGAGTAAGAAAGAGTGTGTATTATTTAAATTTATGATATTTATTATGAGTAATGATGGAAATCACATTAATTTTAAAATAATTTTAATATTATAATTAATTTTTTTTATTTTGGTAAGTTAGTTGAAAATAACTTACATTAAAAAATATCTTATACATTATAAAAAATCTTATATTTAAAATTAAAATAAAAAGATAGCAAAGGAATAATTAAGGAGATGATGAAAACTAAGTCTTCAATCAATCAGGTGTATAACCACCTAATTCATCAATTCCTGTGTCACGTCATCTCTAACGTTTCCGTCAAAATTTTGATCGACTCGGCAATAAATCAATTAACCACCAACAAATTTAATACCTTCACGGACTATCTAATAATATAACTCATTTGTTGAGATATTTGCAATTTCTTTTTTATAAATTTTATATATGTATATGTATTTCTATTCAGGCTCAACATTATAGAATTTTTCTCAACAGTGTCACAGGCAAATAATTCCGTGGCACCATGGAAGTGATGACTGAGATACGTAGAGTCAGGAAAAATATTTTTGTAAAATATATTTTTAGTTCTTCCAATTATATCAAAGGCAAATCAAACAATATTATTTTCTTATATTTAATATGATTCAAATTCTTTCTTCACTACATAGACTATACAAAATTTCTTGACAAATTTTAAAATCAGTTTATTCACTTGAGACTGATACTTTTTATATTTATATTTGCTCAATAATTAATGTACAATTACACTTGGCATAAAAAATTTGATGAATTACAAAATGAAAGGAAAAAATAAAATATTTTAAAATGTAAAGATAATATTATTGTTTCATGAAATTAAATTAAATTGAATTAAAAATTTTTATGAATTAGTTGAACTAAAAATACTTTAAGGTTAAAAATTAAAGGATTATAACCAATAGCTTTAAGTGGAAAGGATTCATAAACGTGATCTTAAATTTTGAGTCTCATGATCATAATTTGAAATTGAATGGTTATTAAAAAAAGAAAATCAGAGAACTAGAAAGTCGGTTATGATGGAGACTTTGGATGAAGAAGAATTTTTTTGAAAGATATTTTTAGGCCAATTGATGAAGAAGAATTGTAAAGCGGCTTTTAACTGTAATTCTTTGATTTATTATCATGTAATATTATTTAATGCCGAGAACAATTCTTAATCAAGGACCAATTCATTGGATCAAAAAGAAAAAAAAAATCAGAGCCAATTCAGTGAAACATTCCATTCTATCTCCGATCCATAGATTCTGCACTGTAGATCTTCTTATTATGAAAATCATAATATAATAACAACAAGTGACATACATCAAGTTCTTTAATTTTCATTTATTTATTTTAGTGTTATATATACTAATTTATTTCCATAAAAATTCTGCATATTCTATTATGATGAGTGTTAGTTACAAAAGAAAATTATATATAATTAAAAGTAGAATGCTGTATAATGTGACTTCATTTATTGGGCTCTGTGCACCCTTTTTTTGGTATGTTTTCTTTTTGTTAAATGAATCTAATTTTTTTTTATTTATTTATTTTTTTTATAGGTGGCACTCACTCATCTTTTTCCATTTGAGATAATCTCACATTCTTTTTTTTTTTTTTTTAAATCTATATTAATTTTAATTAATATAATTTGATATCATTTTTTTCATTCGAGAATTTAATGATAAGTTTTTTTAAAATTTAATATATTTTAAAATTAAATAAAATGTTCACGTGTTGGCATATATATCTGCGTCTCCCACGGAAATGGAGAAGAAAAATCTAGTTAAGAAGAAAAAGAAGTAGGGAATGCTCCTTGCGTAATAAACTAAACTACTATAATAATTAATTAATCTGCTTGAAAACAAAAAAAATTAAATAAATATTTAAAATAATTAACAAATATCATAATTAAAAAATAAATAATAGTTTCTTTATTAATTGTCTCCTCTTTTTTTTTAATCACCACAGACATTTAGTTTCTGAAAAATACTAACATGATTAGTTCAAAATTCTAAAAAAGATAATTAGACATTTAATTCTTTATCATGTAGTAATGATCCATTAGTAATTTTCTCAGTAACCTATTTGGATAAGCAAAATAGGCACTTATGGGACATAAGTGCTCATGTGGTAGAGTTGTTAAACAGAATTAACTTTTTAATAAATACTTATGTCTCAAATAAGTGTTTATGGAAGAAACTTATTTTTTTAGCTTATAATAATCACTTATCCTTCCATAATCACTTATTTTATTTTTAATTTTTATTATTCACTCAATAATCACTTAGACCCCAATATCCAAACATATTTCTTTTCTCAAAATCACTTATGAGATAAAAATATCAAAACACAAATCACTTTTGATATAATCACTTATTCTTATAATCACTAATGAATAATCACTCCTCCTCCTAATTACTCACATATAATAGTGTAATGCAAACACCGTTTTTTCTTTTTTGTGTGGGAGACTAATGACTCTTCCCATTTGGACCGTCTTTTTGCTTTGCCCGTCCATCACTGCATGTGCTGTGGTGTGGAAGACTGAGAGTGGAGCACAGACACAGTTTATTCTAAAGTCGCCTCCCCGATTTTCACTGGATCAATTTTAGGGGTGTTCTGTATGCTTCTTTTGCCATATTCCATGGAATAACCTTTTCTCTGCATTTTAAAGCTTCCAATTTTCAAGTCTTACAAAGCCCCTCTGCTCTGTGAACCAAAGATTTTTTTCTTTCTCTCTCTTTTTGTGTATGGGTTCTTCTTGGCTGTCTGGGTATCTTCTAAAGTGGAACAGGCGAGGGAAAAACTTGGTGATAATGCTGGAAGCTGGATGGTTTGTAGTCTGAACTGGATTGATGTTCTTACTCTTATTGTGAATTTTGCATCTATTTGAGGATCTTCAGGGACTGGGGGATTCCATGGGTTTTCATTTTCTCAAAGGGTATTGGTGTTGAATTTTGTCCAATATCTTTGGAATTGAGTATTTCAATGTTGATTCATGAGGGAATTAATGCAACTGTAGTGAGAGGGTTTATCTGAATTTCAATTTGGGATTGATGTTTGAATTTGCATGTTTTGCTGACGGTGTATTGCTGAGAAAAGATAGGGCTATTGGATATTGAGTCATTGATTTTGGAAAGTAGTTATGGAAGTGTTTTAGTGAATAATTTCTGGGTGAAGATTTGTATAGTGATAATGGCATCGACTTCCCCTTCTCCCAAATCTTCCCCTTCTGCAGTGCCACCAACTTCTGCGAATAATTCATCATCACCACCTTCTTCACCTTCATCAACAAATTCTTCTAATACCCCTCCTCCTTCATCTCCTAACCCCCCAGCTACACCTCCACGGCAGGCAGTGCCTTTAACCCCACCACCTTCCCCTTCTCTTTCTCCTCCGCCGTCAACTCTGCCACCATCACCGCCAGATTCTCCACCAGCATCTCCTCCACCCTCTGCTACCAAAGCTCCTCCTCCAACAGAAACCTCACCAGCCCCTCCAAGTTTATCCCCACCACCTCCAGTGGCTGCTTCACCTCCTCCTCAAGCCTCAAATGTACCTCGTGCAGAAAATCCTCCTCCTTCTGGACCTATTTCACCAACTCCTTCTCCTCCGGCCAATGTCTCAACGCCACCATCCTCCAGTAATCCTTCTCCTCCGCTGGGAAAGCCACCAGAAAGTACTCCTTCACGCCCTTCACTTACGCCACCTCCATCAAGTTCTAAGTCTCCTCCTTCCACAAGTGCTCCCCCTCCTTCCAAATCGCCATTAACTCCTTCAGCCTCATCACCTCCTCCAAATTCTAAGCATACTCCTCCAACCAATGGATCTGGAGTTGAGCGGCCACCTGTGCCCCGACCGTCTACCCAAAAAGAGAAACCCACTGCTAAATCAACTAATTCATCCACAAATAGCACATCTTCACATTCAGGAGGGCTACATACTGGTCTAGTCACATTTATTGGCATTGTAGTTGGTTTTGTTGTCCTCAGCCTTCTTGTTATGGCCATTTGGCTTGCACGTAAGCGGAAGAGGAAGGAAACAAGATTGAAAGTTGGTTATACTACGCCTTCTCCATTTGCCTCATCTCAAAATTCAGGTATTGCACTGTGCATTGCCAGCTACTAGGACTATATGCTGTGTTAGTTGCTGTATGCCCTTTTTTGTCAACCTCAAACATGTTTTATTTGGACAAATATAAAGGATCTCCTCAGTTCAACGTAAACTTGAATGGTAGATAGTTTGGGAGTATAAATCAGGATTCTTATTGCATTATACTCCCTCCGATCCTATATATAGAACATTTTACCTTGATCCTGAATATAAGACTCTTTACAATATACAAGGTGGTATTTATTATACATTTCCAAAAAATGTCCCTATTTAATGTATCCAAAGGGAAAAAGAAAGATTAAATAAGGGTAGATTTGGAACAATGTTGGGATTTTTGGAGAAATCTAGTTAGTTAATTAGTTTTAACTTCTTTTCTTAATATGCGTGATTCGGTTAAAACGGTCTTATATTAAGGATCAGAGGGAGTAATTTAAAAAATGAATCATAGAAGTTCCCAATATCTTATTACCAAATATTTTCTTTAAATCTAAAATACAGAAAAGGAATTAGGGAAGTTGCTTACTCTAGATCAAAAGTCTACTTATCAATAACCATTGCCAACTAAATATTGACTTCTTTTGAGATGACGAATGTTAGAGCATTGTTTGCATGAGATCTGTATTTGAATTGTTGTTGTACTGTACTCTGTTTGCTGTCTTGAGAGAAATATAACCAAGTTGATGCTTGGAATGGGCAAATTTAGTTTATAATGTTTATAATTGCCTGTAAAAGGTACAAACTCCCCTCTCATCTCGGTAGCCCATAATTATGTTTAATTTATCCTAAACTGGTCTTGTTGCTGTTTTTGCTCAGATACTTGTTATTCCATTCCCTTTTCATTTCATGGTTAGGTTAAAGATAAAGCAAATCATGGCAACTAACGTTTTCTTTCTTTTTTCATAGTATAAATCTTAACCTGCCTATTTGGAATTTGAAGTTTTGTTGCTTCTTCATAAATTTTGTGTAATTTTGTTTTCACATTTTGTGACAAATTTTAAGTTACAAAGATAATAAAGCCTTATTACCAAAAAAAAAAAGAAAAAAAAAAAAGATAATGAAGCCTGAAGAATATTGCTAGAACTTTTATTTGCTTTGTTTTTGTTGCCTATTGTTGTCTTGGGTTTCATAATTACAACACTTTAACCTGCCTATTTGGATTCTGAAGTTTTGTTGCAATCTTCATAAATTTTATGTAATTTTGTATTCATATTTTGTGACAAATTTTAGGTAATAAAGATAATGAACCCTGAAAAATCTTGTCAGAACTTTTATTTACTCTGTTTTTGTTGCCTATGATTGTCTTGGTTTTCATAATTTGACACTCTTTAGGTAATAATTTATAAGATATGGGAGCCAGAAAGATCCTACACTTTTTATACACTGGAAACCTTTTTTGTAGATTGTTTCTAATATGAATGCCTCAAATGAATGTGTAAATGAGTGCTAGATTAATTTTTCTGAATGTTGATTTGTTTTCTTCCAGGAACAAATTTCTTAAGGCAACAGTCTTCCTTATCTCATAATGGCTCTGGTAGTGATTTCATGTATTCACCATCAGAACCGGGTGGAATAAGTAGTTCAAGATCATGGTTCACATATGAAGAACTTGTCCAGGCAACAAATGGATTCTCATCACAGAATCAGCTGGGTGAAGGTGGATTTGGTTGTGTCTACAAAGGCTTTCTCGTAGATGGACGAGAAGTAGCTGTGAAACAGCTCAAAGATGGAGGTGGACAAGGGGAGCGTGAGTTTAGAGCAGAAGTTGAGACTATTAGCCGAGTACATCATCGCCACCTTGTTTCCTTAGTGGGTTACTGTATCTCTGAGCATCAGAGATTGCTTGTCTATGACTATGTTCCCAACAATACCCTTCATTACCATCTCCATGACCATCTCCATGGTAAGATGTATATCTGATTAAATGATTTGAATAAATAAAAAAATCTTAATTTAACACGGACTCAGATCTTCACAAGAATAGCTCATAGGTTTGATATCTTCTTGATGTAAACCACTGAAAAATATCTTTTATGAAGTTAATTCATTTGCTTGATAACAAATGATAATAAACTCTTTCTTTTAAATGCTGTTATATGTTTAAGTTGGAACTGAACTTACAGAAATACTGAAAATATAATGCATCCTTTGTCTTATTGTTACTCTATTTGATATTAATAGCACGCAAACTGATTATATCCCCATGGATTTATTCATAATTTCAATTTTCAAATCCTAATTAGGTTGTTCTAAAAGATCAAGTATATTTGCTGTTATAGATTCATGCTTCTGGCTCAAAGCACTATTAGTTCCTCGTCTGAATCTTGAACTGAAACTTGAATTGTTTGTTTAAAATTTTGCAGGTCGAGACAGGCCAATTATGGATTGGGCTACAAGAGTGAAGGTTGCAGCTGGTGCAGCTCGTGGAATAGCTTACCTACATGAAGATTGTAAATTTCTTCTACCAACCTTATTTAATTCAGGCACATTCCATGCTTTGAAGTTAACTTCTCAAGTGTGACTTGGAGCATTTGCTTGGCACTACATGTTTTCTGTCCTTGGAGAAACTTTTAAATATGTTTTTTTCCTCTTAATTGTAAAATGAAGACGTGTTTTTATTTTAACCCATATTCAGAGTAATTGACAAATCTATGTAATATTCAATTAAGTACTTCAAAATCCCTGAAATTTTCAAACTACGATGAAGGTGACAACATCACACGAGGTTTCCTTCTTTCCATTTTACTGCATCTTATTTTCTGTATCTTCCTAACTTTGGCATTTGTAGTCAACCTTCTCTTTCTTATTTTTGTCTGATTGACTTATCAGGCCATCCACGCATTATTCACCGAGACATAAAGTCATCAAACATCCTTCTTGATAACAACTTTGAAGCTCAAGTAAGTCACTTTTATGATCTGTATATTCTGAAGCTAATCACTGTGATTTACATTTATTTAATTGTTTGCCTTAACAGCTGATTGTATTATAGCAGTATAATATTAGGGAATGACCAAATTTTTCCAGTGTGTTCACAATACATTGTCAACTTAAACAGTGCTGGCATTTCCAAATTGATATATTGTTTTCTTCTTAATGCAACTCATGATTTTGGGTTCAATCAACAGGTTTCTGACTTTGGGCTTGCAAAATTAGCAATGGATTCATATACTCATGTAACCACACGTGTGATGGGAACCTTTGGGTAGGTAAACCACCTTCATGTTTAAGCGCGAGTCAGGGTATAGTGATAAAATCATATGATCAATCTTTTTTATCATTTGCTCTAGTTTATTCTTATTGGAATACATGGATCACTTCTATCGTTAGCTATTGCTCGTTGTCTCGTTATCCTGTGGTCTGTAATCTACCATATGGTGTTTTCCTATTAGTTATATAATGCTCATTTCCAATATGAGAATACGAAGTCCAGCTTCAAGTCATTTGGTAAAAAATAGTTCACATGTATCTTCCGTTCCATGTTGAGTTTATCTGATGGACAGAGTTTGTCTGAATACCAGGTACATGGCACCAGAATACGCAACAAGTGGTAAATTGACTGAAAAGTCGGATGTTTATTCCTTCGGGGTTGTGCTTTTGGAGCTAATTACAGGCCGGAAGCCTGTAGATGCCACTCAGCCCGTTGGTGATGAGAGCCTGGTTGAATGGGTGAGATACATAAAACTATATAAGCATATACATTGCATTGCTTTTTTATTATTATTGTTATTGATCTTACTAATGTAAATTATCAAGGTCCAATTTAGCTCACAAGATTAAGCTTTTGTGCAAAGGCCAATGGATACTTTTTGCATTTTACCTTTTACTTTTTATTATAATCATTAATCCTTCTCTTCAGGAAAGCACATTTGACTCGAGGCATGGATATATCCCTACATCTTGTGCTTAAATTTAACTTTTAACTAGGACCTATAAGTAATTTTACAGTACCAACTTATTTTAATTTTATATATATTAATGATGATTGGGGATAGTGAAGACTGAACTTTTGACTACTTGATCATAGAGACTGATATCATGTAAAAGTAAAATCAACTTGAAAGCTTAACTATTCAGTAAAAGATCATGAACAGCTCTTGTTATAATCTGGAATATAAACATACCCATATATGCACGTTTCATAGCTTTGTGAGAAATTCTGGTTGAGGGAGTTCGCTTTGGAATATGTTATGCATATATCTGATCTTGCGTTTAATTGTTGGACCTTAACTTTTATTTTATCTCAAATATTGTTGTTCTTGATATAGCGATACATAGGACCCCGTTTACCTGATTTGTAAGCTAACCTTTTTTCCTTCAGGCTCGACCTCTCTTGACTCAAGTGCTTGATAATGAAGACTATGAAATCTTGGTAGATCCAAGACTCGAGAAGAACTACGATAGAAACGAAATGTTCCGGATGATAGAGGCTGCAGCTGCCTGCGTGCGTCACTCTGCAGCGAAAAGACCTCGAATGAGTCAGGTAACTTTTTAACCAAATCTATTAGACATGACTCTGTAATCTTATTCTCTTAGAACATTCCATGGATTTACTTCTCTTTGGAGATATAAAATGTGGATGCTTCTTTTGCGCATAATTTCTTAGGTTGCAAGAGCTTTGGATTCGATAGACGAATTTTCAGATCTCTGTGGTGGAATGAAACCTGGGCAGAGTACAACCTTTGATCCTTCACCACCATCTGCACACATCAGAATGTTCCGAAGGATGGCCTTGGGTATGGGTAGCCCAGATTGCAGTTCCAGTTTCTTTAATGATTCTCAGAGTAGCTGGAGGAGCAGAGACCAGGAGGATTCAAGACAACATGATCTCCCAAAATAAAGGGGTATATATAACTTTCTGAAAAGTATATAATCAAATCAATTCTGAATGTTAGGGAAATTTGTGATCCCTTGTTACCAAATGACGCCTAAGGCTTGCCATGGTTGGAGAAATTTTGATGCACACACGAGACCTGCCTCTAACTTTTTCTGGGGAAGCTACGACATTTGTTCTTGACGGTGATTTCTCACTTCAATTCATGCAAGGCCAAGTCTCGTGGCGTTTTTACTGTAAATTCCATAATATCTTCAGTCTTACTTTTCGTTTTTCTTTTCCCACATGATTTTCCACACTGTAGGCTCTATATTCTGTATAACTTAGGTTCTTTTAACATAACCTAGATGTATTTATCAATGTGCAATATATATATATATATATATAGAGTGCTTTTTTTCATGCGGTGAAAATGAGGAATAATCAAGGGGAAGACACGAGTTCAACAATCGTCTTTTTCTGAGACCCTGCTCTCAGTAGCTCTTTAGGCCCATGTTGCTAAAATGTGCTTGTAAGGAACGTTGCTTTGATTTTTTTATTTTTGGTCATCAAGTAGGAGTATATTTTAGCCAGCAGTAAGAAATAATTTTCTTGGGATAATAAGTGTAAAGAGTAGATTCCTTCTAATTAGATTTGTTTTATACACAAAAATTGGAAGTCAAATTCTTAGCCATTTACTTTAGGGACGGGAGCTCTTACTGCTAATAAACTTGAGTTGGTACCTTGATTTGAATTCTAATTCCAAATATAGTCAAATTAACTTTATTCATATGTCAACCAAAAGGTCAAGTATCAGATATCAAACACATTTTTCATGTATGATATATCATATAGAATAAGTAGAAGAAACTGTAATGTTTATGTCTTATGAAAAATATGAATTAATATAGATTTTATATTTTACACTGATTAAAATAGTCTAAATTAAATTTACATAGTCTTCATGTGCACCATATCCGTCAATTTTCTCCGTCTATTTTCTCGATTGGTTTGGTTAGTTTATTCGTAACTCTTTGACGTGTCGATTTTGTGGTCCAACAAATCAAAATTTGATCAATCCAGAACTACGAATAATAGACATCTTCTATATTAATTAACGCAAAAATGACGAAGTTGTTAATCACAGCTTCAAACCATTTAAACTTCCTTGTAAAATTTTTTTTTTCCGGAACCATTCGACCAGAAATCTGCTCCTATATAAGGCTATAGGGTTGAGTAACATATTAACAGTTAAAAACAAATTATATGTACAAACGTAAGGTGAGGTTGAGGCTTTAATATTTGTCTGAATGTAAGATTCAGGCGACCAGGACGAAGACCAGTAGCTTTCAACAATATCTTCGGAGCTGAATTAGGAAGGATGGAAGACACACCATGAAATACAAGTCGAGATTCACCACCAAATATCAACACGTCCCCTGGTTCTAAAACAACCTTCTCTGCCTTCTCCACATCCTTCTCATCCCCATATAGAAATTCTGCAGAATCACCCACAGAGAAGGGCACAACAGGCAATCCTCTACGTAGACTCTCTCTGCTTTCATCACGATCCTGCATAACACAATTTCAAGTTCTACGCTGAAGTTAGATCTTAAATAAAGAAAGTGTCAAACTTAAAACTTCCCGTCCCTTATCAACAATATATTCTACTGTCCAAGTAATATTACATAGCTAATACAATCAAATTCCAGATGTAGTAAGAGAAAGAGTGTGGTGATGCAATGTTTGCAAGAGCTAACCTGATGAAGGCCAATCTTCCATTGGCATTATAAAAGTTGACTATGCATATGTCTGGATTCATTGAAGGAAGCACATCTTCCACATTCATTGCTAGTTTAGCCAAGTGCCTGAATTTATAAGGAATCTTTGGTGGTTCTTCACCATCAATTGCACGTTTATTTCCATATTTTCTGGTCTGAGTATCCCAGTCGTGACCAAGACACATCATCTGCAATCGGAGTTTTGCTCCGTCTTTGTAACCTGACTGGTAGAATCCCCCAGGGCCCTCACCAAGCTTCTGACAAATATTAACTAATTCCACCAGAAATAATTACAATGATAGTAAATATGACACATTCAAAACTTGAAAATGGATCTCAATTTCTTCTAGAAGTGTAATATTCATCATGAATCTCAAATTCGTATGATATTTTCAATGAGTAAAATGCAAAATGATGTAAGGGGAGGAAAAAAAGAAGCACTTGATTGTTGCAGGTTAAGTGATGTTTCAAGAGAACCATCCCAGGCTTCAGTATCATCTTTTCTGTCAACCCCTTTCTGCATCTCAGCGCAGCTTTCGTTGTTCGCATGCAAAGAAAAATGCGAACCAGAAATAAGTCTTCTAGGCAGGCAGATATTAAATGGTTTAATATATGGAGGATCTCCATCGTGAGCAGAATGAGGTCGTTTAGCATAACCAACTCCACTGTTCTTCCATGAATGATTAGGAAAAGAAGGTTTGTCATTCTATCTTGAAATGTTTAACGCTGGCAATTTCTCAGCTGGGGACAAACTATTCCTTTCAGAACTTGGACTAAAACTAGGCACCCTATAGTTATCCACTTTTATTTGCACCAAGTTTGTTTGTTCAGAATGAATGGGATTTGATATAAACCGAGATCCAGTAGATGTTTTGCTTCTTTTTGGCCTAGATTCATTGGTACCATATGGTGGGATCGTTACTGCCCACCATTATAAATTTCCTACGACATTGTTTCTTTAGAGGTACTTGTTTAGTGTCCAACCTTGTACACCCTTCATTGTCACCAGAAAACTGTGGCCCGTGATATGCAGAACTAACCTCCATTTTGAATCCAGTAAAATTGCTTTAGTTGTTCTAATTATGTCATGCATACGTCAGAATTAGGCTTACAATAATGAATATTCTCATATTAATATAGGCCCAAAAACCCAAATCCCACTTGAATAGGATCTTGGAGATAGAAAGGTAGAACAATCAAGCATGAAAAGGTATAACAAAAATCCAGTAGAGCAGTATATAACCATGCTCAGATCATATTAAAATAAAGCAAAGATAAAACAAAACAAAAACAAAAAAACGAAATACTACTCGAACGAGATAAGTTCAAAATAACTGGTATATACCAGGAGATAGAATCATAGAATAATTTAGCCAGGAAATAGATGATACAATTCCTGCAAAACATTACATAGTAAATATCATTAAACGAGATTGTCCCCGTGTAGGGCTCAAGTGCAGATTATCAGAAACATAGCCCTCTGTATACATAGAGACTAATTTAAATGCTGCTAACTGACACTTCGTTACGAGGAAATCTGAAATAGAATACACTCATTACAATTTAGTAATTGGTTTTTTTTATGATCATGCATGACATTTGGGGAGAAGTTTCTCTTCCCCATGATGATCATGATGATGATGGCTTTCGGGTGAGGAGGTTTTCCTTTCTGTGGATGCAGTATGCATGATATATATGTAATGCCTACAGTAAACTCTTGTGTGTATGTGTATATGTATGATTAAATGTATGATATGTTGATAATGATATGTATATGTGATGGGTTGTAGATTGCCTTTAATGCCAAGTTATCATGGATTACACGTGATTTACGGTTGCATGTTGGATATTTGTTAGAGTTGTGGATATATGGAAAATTACTTGTAGGAACTATAAGGGTTTGGGTAATTTAGTAATTGGCAAGAGATTACTTCAATCCCCATCTTTCAGTAGTGTATCCTTAGCTTTATTACTCTATAAGTTCTCGAGTGAATAGTCTGCATAAGTTATAGAATCAGGAAAATAGTTAGCGGAAGATTTGGGAGAGTAAGTATGTAGCATTGAACCTTAATTTAGGGCAGAGCTCTCTGTTGTTGTAGCACTGTTACTTCATGTTATGGCACTATTCCTGAAAGAACAGATTTAAGAGGCTCGAAGCCTTTCATGCGGTGACTCCACGCAGGAGAGCCACAATGTGAATGTGAAGGTGGGAATCAAAGGGTTTTTGTCATAACATGGAAAAGTGAGGTTGTGACTTAAATGGCGATGCTAGTACTCATCCTTGCAAGCCTGCATCAAACAGAAGCTTAGCTAGAAGGTACTTTAAGGTATCAAGTCACGGCACTTGGCGTGAGAAGGAGAAATAAAAGCATATAGGGAGGAAAGAAAGAGCTGAGTGATTTGTTACTATGCAGATGTTCTGTTAAGGAACTGAGTGTTTCATACAAGTGGTATTCTTAAGAACAACCTAGAGGAGAAGAGAGAGGAGTTCAGTTAGAAATGATGACATTTATTTAGGAAAAGTTCATACTTGTCCTAATTTTTAGGATTCTAGATGTAATTAAAGTACTAATATAGTAAAGTTATTGATGAGATAGTAACTAGACCCTATAGAAATTAGGTTTTGCAACTTGTACATCTGACATTTTAAAAGTAAAACCCCAAGGGCTTACAATTTCTATGTATTAATAATTGTCTTAGATTATAATTGTTATCTTTCAATAGAAGTTTCAGGCAAAATGAACACACTAACCTATGCAAGATTAACATTCAAACCATAATATTAAACTGATATATCAAAACTAAAGTGTCTCCAAACATCATAAGGAGATCCTTCCATATAGAGGGATTTGAGGTAGCAAGAACTAACAACATGGACTATTTCTGTAATATAAGTTAGTTTTCTTTTACGAAATAAACTTTTTTTCTTAGCAAATCATGGTCTGACAGAAAAAACAAGAATAGAACAACATTACATAGTCCATAGTAAATCATGTAACCAATACAATGACATAAGTTCTAGGACTTGAGAAGGAGTCCAAACTTGTAAATTAGGTCTTGGGTTATTGTTGCTTTCATTTCCCTTCCACTTGTTATACACATATGAAGTTGCCTTTTCATATACTTGTCTTATATTGTTGTGGGTAAAATATATGAATAGCAGCAGCAAACAGATAACGAGGACAAGTGGTTCCAAAGAATGTGAAACTAACATTGATATTAGAGCAGCGTAAGCCAAACTTCCGAAGATCAAAACTACCTTGATTGAGAGGTTCAGGAAAGTTGTATCAGCTTTGGTGGAAATGTGACACTTGATGTAGTATCCAAATGCAAAGCAATAGAAAAGTAAGCATATTATAAAAATTCACATATTTGCAGGGTGTTCATCTAAAGGTGATGAGTTTGGATAATGCATTTGAACCACCATCCCTATTGCAGGGATCAAAAATGCAAATATAGCATGCCAAGGGGGGTGAGCTGCACAACCATTATGGTAATTATCAATGTCATTATTATATATCAAGTTAAAGAATTATTCTAATACTCAATAAAAGTTAGTCTAGTTGGTAAGGATACGACTCATACTCTATAAGAGTGTGATTTTGAATCTCACGGCCAATGTAAGGATCTTGTTGATAAGTATCTTAGAAACCCAACTCATCTAAATTGTTTCGTATGAAAACGAAATATTCTAATAAGAATGTCAATGCAACAGATGTTTTAAGAAGTAAACATTGAACAAGACTATATCAATATTACTCGAAAGAACGAGGACAGCTAAGTCACAACAATATTTGGCAGTATCACTGATATTTGGGAGATAAAATTTTGGGAGAGATAAAAGATACAAGCCTCTCATTCCGGGTCAGACCTGAAAAATATGTTTGAGGGTAAATCAATTATATTATTTAGCGACATTCAGCATCATTAATTATATCAAACGGAGCTTATGTTTTAAATAAATCCTATTTTATGAGTCATATTAGTTGCCCATTTTTTGTGAATCAGAGGATGAAATTCAAGAAGAAAAACATATATCGATAATCAGTATATCAATATAAAAAACAGAAATTGTAGAGAGGCGCATACAAATACATACACATAGGCCTATAATCTAGTTTGATTAGGATGACAACAAAAGGCAATTTGTCAAATCAACTAGTGAGAACACAATTTAATTCATTTGGTACGTTATAAATTTGTCATTTGTTTACTATATATAACTAGATTTTTTTTTTTCAATTCAATGCATATGAGAGATAATAATTTAAAAATTTATTTATTGAAATATGTGGCGAAATATTGGAGAAGTAAGAAAAGGTTACAAAATTTAAATTACATTACTCATGATTTATATATACATCATATATTTTATATAGATGATGTAATGTATAGGTTTATAGGCTGAAGTTTCTTAAGCATCATATATAACTTATTGAAAATCCAGACTGTCAAGGGTTGGACTAGACCACCAATAATGGGCTACGACAAGTCGATTTCGTTTTTGATTCATTTTATTGCCAAGTAGGGATGGTTTAGTTGGGCCTTTTTTTATTTAAAAAAGAAGAAGCCCAACAAATATTTTGGAAAAATTAATAAAATCAAATAAGCATAAAATATAAAATACATCGTTTTAATTGTTAACATAAAAAATAAAATTTAAACGACGCTATTCTCATCTATTTATATAGGTTGCCTCTCCCAACTCACTGTTCCGTTAAACTTAGCTGAGCAATTCTGCTAATTCATAATGGTTTTGATCATATTTTTGTGCTCCACAATGACGCCTCTGGTTTGAATCTTAAGAACAGAGCAATAATATCCTATCATATATTCACAGAAAGCATGTGACGGTCTGAGGAGCTTCATCGCTTTAACAAATATGAAGAATGAGAATTCTAAAGGAATCTGTATCCGATTGACAAACATTGAATGCTGATCAAGATTTGGATCGTCTAAATTAAAAGTGAACAATTCAGATTTAACTGTATTTTAGTATTATATTTTTAATATATTTTTATTTTATTATATATAAAATGTAAAATAAAAATAATTTTACAACTATCACATTTTAAAAAGATGATGTTATTATTAAAAGAATCAAAATAAAAAATTATACATTGAACCTTTCAGATTAAAATGGGAGAATTTAGATTTTATTTGATGATAAGCATGGGGTGTTCATCAGTGTAATGAGCATCCCATGCATTGGAAACCGTACTGACCACATTGAATCAGCCATGCCTAGATAGAATTGTTGCTGATGCACAAATCCGATGGTTTCTTCCTGCAATCACAAAACGGAGAGTAAGTGGTACATAATTTGGGATGATAACTTGCAATATTATATATGGAGCATTTATTAAAAAAAACTAACAAAATAATGCATTTTGTAAAACTTAATACTAACTTTAATATCTAAAAATAATTATAATTTTTTTAAATAAAAAGTTTTAAATTATGATCTTTCTTAATTTATAAATAGGTGATACATAATTTGTTCAAATCGCTCATAAAATGGATTCTTCCTCGCTACAGTCACATGTTGATCAAAAAGAAAAGTGACAGTCACATGGCAGAAGCAAGGAGGGAAACTGAATCAATATATCAATTTAAAATATACTCATTTCTCATTTCAAATATAAGTCTTGGTTCTCATAGATATACCAAAGTATAAGTCGTATCTGGATCATGAAATAAATTTTCCATAAATATCCCTTATTAATTAGATAATGAGAGAAAGATTAGAAAAGAGATTAAAGATATAATTAAGGGTTGTTTGGATTAGTTTTTTTATAATTGATTATGAGAATAAGTGATTATGTCAAAAGTGATTTATATTTTGATATTTTTTACTATGTAGTGATTTTGAAAAAAATAAAATGTGTTTGGATTCCATTTTTGGATAAATAGTGAGAAGAAGAAGTGAAATAAGTAATTATAGGGAAGTAAAATTGAAAATTTTTCACTTATGAAAATAAATAATTTTGGGGAGTTTAAGTGATTATTATGTTTTTTTAAATTGTTTGTAAAATCACTCAAATAAGTATTTATGAATAAAAAATTAGCATTTATGAACTCAAAAAGCTGTATCAAAAGTCAAAACATTTAATTATGAGAAAATTTTTGTAGAAAAAATTATATTCTACGAAGTTTTTGCTATACAAATATCTAATATTAAGGAATCTTTTGGAAAAAAAATAATAAGGAATCTTTTTTATAAGATTATACATTATATTTTGACTCAAACATTAATTCTAGAAGATATTCCACCTTGAGGATAAGAGGAAATATTATCATATGGAAGTTTTCTATTGACAAAATTTGGTATTTTCACCGGTTTAATTATTTTGTTCTTATGAAGTGGATGGGACTGGATAAAATTAATTGGTTTTTTTTCCCCACTAATTCCTGACTCAAATATTTAATTATATATAAGAGAACGCAATTATTTATGGAAAAAATGTTGGGTGTTTTTTACCGGTTTAATTATTTGATTTAATTAAAAGAGAACGCAATTATTTAATTATCAGAAGTAGGTGGGTAGGAGAAGAAAAAGAGAAGGCAGCTCCACTAAAGGGTAGGCCCGGTTCAATTATTTTAACTATCTGGATTACCATTATGTATTGGATTAGGCATTCGTTGACTGATTTTTCAGTTAAACTGTCGGATTTACTCAGTAGAAAAAAAAACGATATATAATATAATTTTGAGAGGCGAAGATAACATTTTTGGGAGCCGAAGCAGGGCGGAGCAAGGAGGGTCGAGGTTGTTGGGAGAGTCAAATTTAAAAAAAAAAAATTAACCTAAATATATATTAAACTAAAAGTTGAAATAGAAAAATTTTCTATTATAATTTTAAAATATTTTTATTATTATTTAAAATAATTTATTTTTTGGATAACAATTTAAAACAATTTATAATTTGAACAATTAATACCAACCCCTTATTCTTACCTAGATGAGATGAAAATTTTGGGCTTATTTTTCCTTTTATCTTTTTTAATCCACCTCTCATCTCTAATTCTAAATCAGGGTGGGTTGGGAGTAGTAAAAGGAAAATAAGGGCTTCTTCATGAATTTCTTAGCAGAAAAATGTAGAGAAAAGAATGTTTTCTCCATGAATTTCTTCAGCTGAAAAAAAGAACGTAAAAAGATAAAATGAAAATTAAAAAAAAAAAAAAAGTGGAATGGTGAACATGGTTTGCAAACAGCAACGAACGTCATTTTATAAAGACGCTCGGTATGAGGATATAAATCCATTAGTAAAAAGCTTGATCCGCGGGCAAGCATGAGAGAAGAATTTGAGCAACTCACTTTCTATGAGCAGATTTCAAACTAAACTCTCCATTCTTTTCAAATCTCCATTTCACTGCATCATTCACGTCAGGCCTCAACCTCACTTTTGATACTGTGAGTAGAATATCAAGAACATGATCAGGCAGCAAGCTAGCAAATCATACCACATCTGTGTGTAGCGGAATTCTTGAAACATTACATGAAGTTTGAAAAATGAGTCGTAATATCCATGTCTTCAAAATGATTCGAAATATTTTATTTTTCATATTGATTAAAATAATATAAAATTTAAATGGTCTGCACCATATCCATCTATTTTCTTGGTCGATTGGGTTGATTAAGGTTGTTGCTCACACCTCAAACTGTCAGAACTGCTCGACCAGAAATATCCTATATAAACTATAGGATTAAAAGTAAGTAACATATTAACAGTTATAAACTATTTATATGTACACCTGTAAGATTCTTTTATTTGGCCAACATGTACAACTGTAAGACTGAGGCTTTAATATTGTCTGAATGTAAGATTCAGGCGACCAGGACGAAGCCCAGTATCTTCCAACAATTCCTTTGGAGCTGAATTTGGGAAGATACAAGACACACCATGAAATACAAGTCGAGATTCACCCCCAAATATCAATATGTCTCCTGATTCTAAAACAACCTTCTCTGCCTTCTCCACATCCCTCTCATCCCCATACAGAAATTCTGCAGAATCACCCACAGAGAAAGACACAACAGGCAATCCTTTCTGCAGACTCTCTCTGCTTTCATCACGGTCCTGCATAATACAGTTTCAAAATGTAAACTGAAGATTCATGTCTCGTCATTTTTGCCAATATAACTCCTAAGAACAAAAATATCACACATGTCAAATCTGTGCTACACTAAAATATTTAGACATTAAGAATATGTTTGGAGAGAATAAGTCAAACTTGAAACTTCCCTTCCCTTCCAGCAATATATTCTACTGTCCAAGTAACATTACATAGAAAATACAATCAAATTCCAAATATAGCAAGGGAAGGGGTGAGATGATGCAATGTTTACAAGAGCTGACCTGATGAAGGCCAAGCCTTCCAGTGGCAGAATAGAAATTGACTATGCATATGTCTGGATTCATTGAAGGGAGCACGTCTTCCACTTTCGTTAATATATATTTCTTCTCAATGACATTCTGTGCTTCTTTAATTGCTAGTTTGGCCCAGAGCCTGAATCTATAAGGAATCTTCGGTGGTTTTTTACCATCGATTGAACGTTTATTTCCATATTTTCTGGTCTGAGGATCCCAGTCCTGACCAAGACACATCATCTGCAATCGGAGTTTTGCTCCATCTTTGTAACCTGGCTGGTAGAATCCCCCCGGGCCCCAACCAAGCTTCTGACAAATATTAACTAATTCCACCTGGAACAATTAGAATGATAGTAAATATGACACATTCAAAAATTTGAAAATGGACCCCCCTAATTTCTTCTAAAAGTGTAATATTTATCATGAATCTCAATTTCATATGATATTTTCAATGAGTAAAATGCAAAATGAAGGGGGCAAGAAGTACCTGACTGCTGTGGGTTAAGTGATGTTTCAAGAGAACCATCCCAGGCTTCAGTATCCTCTTTTCTGTAAATCCCTCCTGCAACTCAATGCAGCTTTCCTTGTTTGCATGTGAAGAAATATCAAAACCAGATATATGTCTTCGAGGCAGGCAGATATCAAACGGTTTAATATATGGAGGATCTCCCTTGCGAGCAGAATGAGGTTGTTTGACATAACCAACCCCACTGTTTTTCCATGAATGATTAGGAAAAGATTTGTCTTTATATCTTCTGTTGTTTAATGCTGGCAATCTCTCAGCAAGGGACAAACTATTACTTTCAGAACTTGGACTAAAACTAGGCACCATATAGTTATCCACTTTTCTTTGCACCAAGCGTAAGTTTGTTTGTTCAGAATGAATAGGATTTGACATAGACCTAGATTCAGTAGATGTTTTGCTTCTGTTTGACCAAGGGAATGATGGAGAAGCATATGCGTTAGTACCATATGGTGGGATTGGTACTTTAATACTTCCCACCATTATATATTTCCAACAACATTCTTTCTCAGGTACTTGCATGCTGCCCAAGCTTATATACTTATCATTGTCGCCAGAAAATTGTGGACCATCACGTGCAGAACTAACCTGCGTTTTGAATCCAGTAGCATTGCTTTAGTTGTTCAAACTATATTATGCAGACAACAGAACTAAGCTTAAAAAAACCAAACCCCACTTGAATAGGATAATTTCATTTAAACTAGGATGCTGGATGCCCTAGGAGATAGAATTGTAGAATAATCTAGCAAGAGAAGAGATAACAAAAATCCACTAGAGCAGCACTGCATAACCAAGTACAGATTATATTAATATAAAACAAAGATAAAATAAAACAAAAAAACAAAACACTACTCGAACAAGATATGTCCACAATAACTAGGATACTCCAGGAGATAGAATCATACAATAATTTAGCTAGAAAGTAGATGGGGCAATTCCTGCAAAACACTACACAGTAACTATCATAAAACAAGATTGTCCCAGTGTAAGGCTCCAGAGCGGATTATCAGAACCAAAGCCCTTTGTCTACATAGAGACTAATTCAAATTCTGCTAACTGACACTTCATTACGTGAAAATCTGAAGTAGAATACACTTCATACAGTTTCCTGATTGGTGCTCTCTTCTATGATCCAATACAACTCTCGGAAATAAAGCAAACTGAGTACAGTGCTGCTTAACAATGACACTGAACTCAATGGGAGCTGTACTAACATTGAGAACTGAGAAAATCTCATCAATAGAAGTTCGTCCTTTAGAATTTCATGAGGATTCTTTACATTTAAAATGAAAAATGACCTACTCTGAATGAAGAAATTTTTAACGGTTAGGGAATCATAATCTAAATTTTGTCTTTATTAAAGATAAGAAATTATATAAGGTGTAATCCGGCTCAAAATTGATAGTATCAATAGTCATTCTTCCATATTAAGACAAAAAACTGAACTTCCAATATTATGAATCCATAACAGCTTTTCAGTAGGGAAGGAAAACGCTTACAGAGTCCTCACAAAAAGATTGACAGCTGTTCCAGCTTTTGCCCATCATTCCCAAATGCGAAAAATACGGAGAAATTTGACGGAAAATGTAACGACCCAGCGACGGGCGAGAAAGAAATGACAACGGCAGAGTGAGAGTGTTCGTCATTTGGTGATTAAAGAAGGACTTATGATAAGTACTCTGAACCTCGGAGTTTGCAAGCCTCAATACACGGAGCCGACTAAACGAGAAAAGCAGTGAAACCAAAGCGTTTGAAGTGACGGCTTCGCTTTCAGTTCCGGCGACGGTTGATCTGGTGCGGCGTTGCGGTAATCCAGGAGACGCATACGAAAGAAATGAGACGATACGACAGTAGGTTGCTCTGTTTTGACATAAAACGACATTTGGTTTATATTAAGAAAATAGCGAAATTATCAGATTTGAAGGTGTACTTATTTGGAAATTTTTTAATAGCGGAAAAAATATTTTAGTCATAATTAAATTTAATAGTATCATGAAGTGAAGTCAATTTTGTAATTTAGAGTAAAATCTCAAGAATCAATTTTAGAAAATAAAAAAAAAGCCAAAATTGAAGCAGTAATTGGATGAAAACACAACACCAGGAAAAAGAACAAGAAGAAAACAGAGTGAACAATGGAAGGGGAGAGAGAATGACTTGGAGCCTGAATACTCAAGAAATGTGAACAAATTCTAAGCACACATGGGATATGGAAGATGGGGAAATCAATTATGAAAATATAAATCTAATTAACCCAATACAAAATGTTGAGTATATATCAATGATCCATGCAGCTTGACATTTTTCTTACTTTTTCCTGGTCAAGGATCTTGAAGATTCATGGTAAAAAAAAAAAAAAAGATCTTGAAAATTCTCCTTTTATGGCGAGCTACACCCAAGGCCGTATTGACTCAACTCTCAAGGAGGATGCCGATCAGTGTGCACACAGATTTTGATTGACAATGAAAATTTTCAATTTTGAATTATAACAATCACATTTAATAGTTCAAACACTTGGAATACTCCACTTGAATGTCATTTCATAGTTAGGCCAGTGTTTTCATGATCATACCTGAATAGGAGGCACTGTGTTAAAATTCAATGATTTAACTTAATCTAATTGGGTGGAAGCAGTAATAATTAAAATAATATATATATATATATATAATAAAGGAAATTTAGAGTATCAATCTTTAAAATTTTTCTAAATTATTTCATAATTAAAATTCCTAATGTGAATATAAAATAGAATAACACTATATATTAAAAATAATGAGCATCAAATTAAGCAAATTATTTAAATACAATCTCACCAACACATTAATAACATAAATTTAAATAAATTTCATGACTTAATTAAAGTCTCAATCTAAATAATTAGTTTCTAAATCACCTAATTAATTATATCTATATATATATATGAAAAAATATAGTTTATTATTTATATATAATGATAATATAATAAGAGTATGGAATCTATGAACCTTTGGTATGAGATTATTCGGGGAGTGATTAACTCGCATCGTGGGTGTGTGTGGGTATCTATATGTGCGCGCGTTGTGTGTTTTATGTGTGGATGATCACATACAATTATGTGTGTGTTTTAGGCGAGACTTCACAATCTCCACTCGACACCATGGGCATTATTAGTAAGGGCTAGGAAAAAGGCCTAAGAAGCGTCCAAGTTTTCACATAACTCATGACAAGTTTGAGCCAACCACATTAAGACATTACATGCTGTATCTAATGAATATACTACACTTAGCACAATATTACAAGATAAAACAAGTGCCATACAATATGATACCGGAACAACTGTCTCAAGTACCTCCGCTATCAAAGAACTAGACTATGCCTCCTTAGTCTTCTTCTTGCCAATAGTAGAACATTCACTGATAATGTTAGTCACAGAAGGGGTAAGTCAAAGTCCCAATAACCAAGGATAATCTAACACAACATAACATTTATAAAGGATAACTTTTCATGTGGAGATATAAATGTAATAATGCAATGCACATTATGTAATGAGTTTTCACAACGAACATGACTAGAACTATGAGCTAATTAATATTACAAGGTCAGCCCGATAAGTAATCCCTTCCAACGATTGGTAAATGTTGATTTTGAAACAACCACTAAGTTTTTTCTCACTAATCATGACTCAACTAAAGACCATTACACTATTAATTAGACCATGACTCTTATTCACCTAGACCACTTGAATTAGTGGTGATTTAGAGAACGTACATCCCTAATCCATAGACACCCGAGTCTCCCAGCCAAAGGACGACGATTTAGTGACAAAAATATAACACATCACCACTTAAATACAAGGTCTCATGTGCCATGTAGTGGACTAGCATGCCACGTGTTATTCAATGACATTGTTACCCAGCTACAACATGCTCAACCATGCATAACAACCAGTGACAATGTCAATATGTCATATGCTAACATGCCATCACATACTATATACCATCATACTAGCATAATATCAATATACTAAGTCGAAATATGGGGATGCATAGTAAGTCATATTTCAAGCTATTAGTCACATGCTTCCTTATGATCATACATGCATTCTTTAATATTGACTATTACATGTTACAATCATACATATACATATATATATATATACACACACAAGAGATAAGAGTGTTACCAAAATCTTACTAGTCATGTCAAACGCACATAATGATATGAAAAGTTCTAAGTATATGTATATATATATAAAACAATAAGAATTATACCTCAGTTACCTCGAGTCACCCATATATACACACAAATCATGGTAGGCTGTTAGAGTATCAACTACACATGCACAAGAGAGTGGCAACCAAGTTAACATACAACATCCTAAGCATGAATTTAAATTGAAACAAGTATCAAAGCTCCAATAATTCCATTAAATCACTCAGGACTAACAAGACCCAAACTCCTCATATTACCAACGAATCTGACGCTTTCCAATGACATCTTGGACTATAGAAACCCCAAGTAAGCAAGATTACACTCTATAAAATCTTAAAACACTCGAATCAAAAGATGACACAACTTCTAATAACTCATGATCTGGCAACCTAAGCTTAAACTCAACAAAATTATGAATCCAACAGTATACCCACACATCATAGAACTCAAAACAACTACCTAAAGCAGTACCAAGCTCCAAAAATTTGAACACTATGGAAAACCCTAAGGTTAGGGACTAGAGTTTGAAGAAATTAACACTCAAACACCTAAAATCCTTTACCTCAAATTTGAAAATACCACACAACACTTTAATAACACATTCTTACTCATTTTAATCGATGGAAAACCATGTCAAAATGAAATCCAACTCATACCTACAAAATCACTCGCCAAATCCTAAAGAAAGAAGAGAGAGAATAATGAAAACCCACTTACCACACAAGATTTAAGCCTCCAAAGCTCATAAATCAAGCCCTCCAAGTCTGAAATGACAAGCCTTAGCGGAGTCACTGCAATCTCCTCTAGTTTCACTATTTTAATGTGCTACTTCGTGTTTTATTTATGCAATTTGTCTGATTGGTGCCACAACACTGGTCAATTTTGCTCCAACTTTCCACAGCTCCCATTACATCACTCGCTGCAGCGCATAATAAGTCAGTCCCCGGCTTTTACCCCTCTGATTCTATGAAATTCAAAGAACACCCTTCCTTGAATTCTCTTACATGTCCAGAAGAATTAAACCAAGGTTGTTACACTTTACCTCTTATTATTATTATTATTATTATTATTATTATTCAAAACGCAGCTAAAACTACCTCTTACTCAAACAAGAATTTCTAGATGGTTTATTATCTTTAGGTGTTTTTTTTTTAATTTTGGACTGGTGTTGCTGTGGATCCCATTTAGCTTGGTTTATTGTTTCTGTACATAATGGTGAAAAACGGCATCCAAGTAAGAATGGCGTCTGTCCAGATGCGGCGCAAAACTGGGCCATTCTCCAGATGATTGTCGTCAAAGTACGCAGATGCTTTAACATTGATGATCAAATTAAATCAGGAAAAATGAAGATAGTACTTAATTCTTGAAATTTTTATGTGGAAAATCATGTCTAAAAATTCAAAACTTATTAAAATAGTTTTAAAAATTATAATTATGCTTAAAGATAAAATTATTAGTAAGCTTTCTGACACTTGATATCAATTTTTGTTTAATTTCTTAAATTACTCAATTTTTAAAATCATAGAATAATTAAAACAAAACAGTAAGTCAGTAAGTCTTGTAAAACTTGTTGGAAAAGGTGTTGTAAAATTTGATAATAATTAATAATTCACCACCTGAAATAAGCTTCGATAATAAAGGTGAATGATTCAAACTTCAAACCCTTTTTGTAATAAAAGAATTTGATAATAATATAATAATTTTAGTTTTCATAGAGCTCTCATTTCATAAATCGACTTTGAATCTTATGAAATATTTTAGAGAAACAAAATTTTTAAAAAAAGGAATAAAATGGTAAGTTGCACGTGAGGGTGTAAATATTTCACAGGATCATTTTTCTCCTGATGCCCATGCATGGAGTCAATCCCTTGACTGTGGGTTTAAACTTCTCTTTTTTTTTTTCTGCGAGACTGTTATAATAATAGACCCATTCTTATAATAGACCCACCGTGAAGCGACTGATCTATTTTTGTTTTTTTGGTAAGCATATTTGAAACCCGCAGAGGCCGAATGACGGAGTAACTATAATCATTTGGTTAGCAAATTGACTTTTTTGTTTATTTTTTAAATTTTAAATTGTGCAAATAAAATGCAGATTACTCTGAATTTAATATTTTTGGCTTTTGTGTTTTTGTATCTCAATCATTATCAATATAAGTTAATAATTAAAAAAATTTTCATTTTACGTTGTGAAGGTTCTAAAATAAAAAATTATTTCTCGTATAAATCTGATTTAAAAGATTTACATATCAATAACAGTAAAAAACTCAGTTTGAAAAAATTATCCTTGTGGTCCTATTTAAGAAATCATAAAAGTATTAAATAATAGTAATACTGACTACAAATATATAATAAATATTATACAAATATAAAAGAAATAGAATAGCTCCACTTTAAACCAAACAAACTTATAAACACGTATTACACACACTTAACAACATATTCTCACAATGAAGTTGCGAGTTTATTTCTGGCCAGTGCACGATTAGCTAGGGCAATTTTTTGAAAAGAAAATATTACAATTATTAAAGTGATATAAATTAAGCTTGACAAATATGATTAAAATTAATATTATTATGGGGAGAATAAAGATGATATGGTACTTTACGAGTAGGAACAAAATTTCTCTTATACTTCTGACACTACTCAACTCTTCATTATAAAATAGTTGGAATAGTCAACAACACATTCTCATAGCCAATCATTTAAAGGTTTTCTCTGCCAAAGAAAAAAAAAATCCTCAAATTACTTTGTGATGTTTGTGCGTGATATCAAATTATCAATCACTATTTTTGCTGCCTTATTAGTCATTTGCTATAATTGTACATTGTGGTGGGTAATTATTTTCATGATCAACAATTCATGAAAAAAATATATAAAAGAAATTTTATTATTTATATTTTAATTTATTTTTATCCATCATTAAAATAAAAATAAAAAAACCTATGATTTGTCTTCTAAAACAAATAAACAATTATGACTGCGTGATTAATTGGTCAATATCAGGCCAAAAAAAAAAGTGGTTAATATGCTCAATTGAATATGTCTTCACGAATAAGTGAGGGTTATGGACAAGAAAATTGCTTCAAGGAAATTCTATCTTAATAATAAGGTTTCATATAAAATAAAAATATAGAATGGAGGTTGATAATTTATATTTTAAAATCTATTTATTAATAAAAGATGAACTCTTACGAGTTTATAATACAATTTACATTACAAATTTATATCTCCTATAGGAATTTGTCTCAACCTGTGAGTCTGACAATCTTACAAACCAAATATAGTTGAAAGTGAGTTTAATTAATTAGTTAGCACATAAGCAACATATGTTAAGTGAAGAACTTTACCCGTAGATGTGCTTCTTTTTAAGGTATGTAATAAATAGATTGAATTTAATTAGTGTATTTGCACGGAAGTAAAAATAAATTATGTTATTTTATATTTTTTGCGAAAAGTGTAATTTTGTACATATTTTTAATATTTTATATTGGCAATCAATTAAAGTATTTATAATTCAAGATTGTGTTTCAAAGGTAGCGCTTTAATTTGGGCTCTTATAAATTTTAATAAGAGAGCTTTAATTTAGGGTTTCAAGATTTTATAATATTTTTAAATTTTTAATTAGACGCACTTTCAGGTGTTGCTTAGTTTGTTTTTCTGTTGTTTTGCTCTCTTTTTGTCTCTTTCGTTTTATTGTATGAGGGCATTATTTTAATCAAAAGTTCTCTAATATTGTCGATGATATGTTAATCATAGGATTTCGTTGTCACTTCTCAAACACTCCTTAGTATTAAGCATAATGCATGGCTTCAATAGAATTAATCAGTGAAAATAGCAACTTTCTTGAAGCCCTTCTCGTCAGTCATTCCTCATACTTTACTAGAACAATCTTCATGGTAGTGGTACAGTGTCAATTATGATAGCAATATAATATTATTACCTAAAAATGGTGAAATTAATGTGATTAAAGGGAGCAAATTATGTCTCAATAGTTGGGTTAGAGATCCACCCAAGTGGTAGCCTTACCGTATGCGTGGCAACAAGAAAGCGCGGTTTAGTTTTTCCAATCCTGTCTGGAACATGCCCACCATCTTTCCTTTCAAAAAACACAAATATGTGGGCAGGGGTCTCTCCTTCCTGACCCCCCTCCCTTGGGCCACAATGGTGTACCAGGTAGAACCGGATCTACCAGGTTAGTTGAATACTCCTAAATCAACAGGGGTGTTTGCAAGAGAGACCCTGACCTCCAAATATGTGTATGTCTCAATATTGATAGATATTGTACATTGCAACACTATACATTCGTTTATTATCATTCACAGTCAATTCTAAATATACCCCAGCGTATCAGGTCCTGAATAGAACGTGAGCCAACCTAATCCATTTGGATTGATGGGCTAGGGGGGAAGTAGGCCGATTCGGGACGACCCACTTATGGGGGGAGTTGTCCCACATAACCTACTACAATTTTTTTTCCATATAAGTTTAATAATTGTTTTGTGTTCAACTTTCAAACATAATGTAATTAAATTTGAAAAGAGGCATTCAAGTTCAAAAAAGTAAATAAATTGATACAAATCCACAACACATATTATAATAAATATGTAAATCATTATTAATTTATTAGTAGTTAATTATATATGAATAACATAAACGTATATTTTATTTTATATATAAAAATGGAACATCTCACAAGTTATTTGGGCTGACCCAAAATTGGTCCACTTCAAAATAAATGCTAGTGTTTGCAACCCAACTTATCCTTTTTTTTCAATTAAGTGGGCCAACCCATATTCCCAAATTCTAACACCATTATCTACTCTTTGTAGATTACCCAAAAAAAAAATCTAGTCTTTGTATGTTCCTATTATTTGTATGAACTGTGGGACTTAAAATTATAATGTACTCGAATCCATATTAGTACATTAATTAATTTAATGATATAATAATGATACTTCTAATTAGCATGATATAAAATAGATACCACATTTGAAGTTCTCCATTATTTGTTTGATGTTTGTATTCATACATTTCATTGGCAACCCAATAAGGCAAATGTATAAAAGAATAGTTTTAAATATGGGCGTTCATATGTTGGGTTTTGGGCACAGATGAAATTGAATAAATCCAATAAGTTTGGCAAGCACAACTGGGCACCGTTTTATAGTTTTTGTGTTTAATCTTTTTACCTCGGTTTGAGTCGGTTTAAATTATATTAAAATGGATATTTTTACCCAAAAAAAATATCATCTTTCTCCAAAAACTAAGTCAAATAAATTATATATCTATACACATTTTATGAACACAAATTATATTTAAATAAAAAAATTTTATGTGAAAATTTTAAATAATTATTTATAAATAATAAAATATGTTTTCTTTTTCTTAAATTCAAAGTTGGAGGTGCATGGATAAATAAAAAAAAATTATTTAGATTGTGGCATTTTGGAGCATCCAGTGGCTACAGTATACAGCCCCCATTTACTTTACTTATAAACATTGGCTGCGACTTTTATAATTGACAAAAAAAAAAAAAACCATTGGCTACGACGATGGAGGCAGGGTGAATTTGTCATGGAGACTTGGGGTTGGGCTCTCAGGTTGTCACGGCTGTGACAAACAAATGGATTCATGTTAATATTATTCGTGGGTTGCTAAGTAAAAATGTATTAAATATTTAGATTAACTGAACCTAAATTAAATTAGTGGATTTTAAGAATTCAAAAATGGAAGCAAACCTTATTTTAGTTTAGTTTTGATTAATTTATGCCTGTTCTATTTTGAATACCTTAATTTTATATATGTATAAGGATGACCTAAGAATCAATGTGGAAGCCTCTGTTCTTTTCAAGTCAAATCCTAAAAGCTATAACATTATTTTTGTTATATAATGTTGCGGGACTATGTAATATTGATTGCTATATTCTACACTTGTTTTCATCTCTTAGACCATTATTTTATTTACAAATAAGCTTTTGCTTTAAAAAAAAAAAAGAAAAGAAAACTTGTATGATAAAAAAATTTCATATTGGTTTTTTACTGTGGACTAGGTGTGCCCTCGATATATACACACAAAAATTCATGTTAAGACTCATTTGATAATGATTTTTTGGTCATGTACTTATCTTATAATGTTTGGAGACACTTTATTTATTATTATTTTTTTATATATTTTTGGTTGAATCTTTGGAGACCCCTTAAAGTGACGGGAAAAATTCATTAAGATCATATTATTATATGCAATTAAAATGAATAAACTTTTAAAAGATGACCAGCTTCTCCAAAAGGTTGCCGAGAATATCAAGCAAGAATCAATTCCACGGCTCTCCTATTTTTCTTCCGAATATTGGTTTGGTCCCACCAAGAAATAAATTATTTTAAAATTTATTTTTTATGAAAATAAAAATTATTTTTTATTATTAATTTTTTTTGAATTATAATATGATTCTTTCAATATTATAAGGATGATTTAGATTTATAGAATATGAAAATAATTTTAAAATGTATGTGCTATAATTTAACAAGTATAAATGATAATTTTGTTTTTAAAATTAATATTTAAATTATTAATTATTATATCATATATATATTTAAAAAAATTTATGACAAACTGTACTATTCTATAATATAAATATAGCATCTCATTTCTTAATAACATATCCAGTTTTAAACTATGGTTATCTCTTATGCTTTGGAGAAAAAATTTCCTAAACGACAATTCGTAGCTCCACCGTTCGAAGCTGCACAGAAACGACATAATTGCATCAATCTCAAACGCCAACAAGAGACGGCCAAGCGCCGCTCAAATCGCTGTTTTGTTTCTCGTTTCTAAATCGTCGTCAAAAGCATCAAAGTAGAAGGAACTCACAGACCCTGCGACGAAGCAGTAACTGCAGAAAGCAACAGAGAGGATGGGAGATGACCGAGAAGATCCGCAGAAGCTGAAGCGGATTGCGGCGGCTTCCTATGACTACGAGAACGACTCAAGATGGGCCGAGTACTGGTCTAATGTCCTCGTCCCTCCCCATTTAGCCTCACGTTCCGATGTGGTCGAACACTACAAACGCAAGTTTTACCAGCGCTTCATAGTATGAACTCTTTTATTTACTCCCACTTGGATGGGTGAATGTTTGTGTTTGATTGTTAATGTGAATGGGCATTTCGTGTTCTTAGAGCTGGATTGAAGTGATAAATTTTACACTAAGTCAATTCCTTTCTCTATTTCATAGTTGCCCATGTTTACTTTGTGATTATGGATGAAAACCCTCAAATATCATCTGGGCTTTACTTTGTTGTATGTTTCTAAGGTTCTGGATATCTATTACATTAGGTAATTTACGTTATATAATTTATTATATTTAATTCTTCTTGCCCGGTGAGTATATGAGTATGAGTTCATGTAGTCGTTTTCGTATAAATACAGTTGCACACTTTGTATGAAGATAAAAGTGATCAAACACTTTTGACCTTTGGGCTCGGATGCTTTAACTTCCAACAAATAGGGAACTTCGTATTGTTCGTCTATTCCTTTGTTTGTATGACAAAATGCAAAACCTTGAGTAGTTGTCAACATTAAGTCGTATGTTTATAAGATAATTTCTTATCATAACCCATCATGTTTGTGGAGAAGAGTCAGACATCAATTTGATTTCTTAGCACTTTGGGTTATCATCATCTGTAAATAATGTACTTAACCTCAAGTTGTAGATTTAGTAAGTAATTTTGCCTGTGTCGGAAAAATCACAAGGCCGTTTTCCAGCTGTTGATAAAATAAGAACTGATTTCTTTGAAGGGGTATTTTTTTTTGTCATATCATCTGTAGATCGGTTGTGGGTTTATTAATGTTTTAATGAGAGATTAGAAATTGATAATTGGTTCTTAAGATTGGTAGTGGAGAGTTAATTGAGTTCATATTCCTAATTACTCACGGACAAAGTCTTTTATTAACTGTTTCTTCCAAAAAAAAGAGCTATTTGTTACACTGATGATCCATTATACAGTTAGATAATGAACTGTTTTGGAGGCAGCTACAAATATATAAGATCTCTTATATACTAGTTTACCTTTAGTTTCTGTTTAGAGTGAATTGCTTTCTTATTATTTTAACAAACTTCCTCTTAATTCTTAAATATTTAATAGGATCCTGAGCTAGTAGTTGAACCAATGTCTACTAATGGTTCATCCCAGCCATCACGACCGTCAGCCTCAACATCATCATCTGGAAGAAATGAACAAGCTCCATCTCGAAACTCAGGTAAATTTTTCTTTTTGAAAATTTCTTATATTTGTAAAAGCATTTGAAAAACAAGAAGAGGAAAATTAAAACTTCTATGAAGCTAAGCTTACCTTGTTAATGATTTTCTCTGGTTCTTTCTCTAACTTGAGCTTTTCTATGACAATTGAATTAATTTTCAACCCTGATGCTGCAGGAACAGGATCAACCAATAGAACTTCAGGAACATCTGCAACTACAGGTTCTAATCCGTCTTTGCGTTGGGATCGGCAGACAATTCAGTTTTCTGTTAATGCTTGGGTAAAGTTTTCTGATCATAGCTTTATAAAAGATACAAAAAAACATATGCTGAAAATAAGAAAGGAAACTAATAAATAATAAGAAAACCCACCTTAGTAGTAAGCCTTAATTGATGGCTCACTTCTGATTTACAAATAATTTGCAATATCACACTGATGGATACCTAAGCTAGCATGAGGAACCCACTTTAAAAACTGGCTTGTAAAGGGGAAGAACCATGCCACTTAAGTAGCACAGGAATCACTTGTGACCAACCAATATGGGACTCCTTCACACTCCAAATATTCTCTCCCCATCATGATTACTATCTTCAGTTACTTTGTTTCTGAACACTTGATATCACTGATTTTAATGGAGTCTTCTTTTCAAAATTTTCCATATGTCAAGTGTGTGATATTGATGATTTGATTTACTTCTTGAGTGCTAGGTCATTAGTGAATTTCTTTTTATTCTTTTTTTTTTAATAACAATCTGTCTTATGGAACTAACGTGAGTAGTGTTAGCATGCAAATTTATGCAGTATTAAGGTATCTCTTGACTGATACTAAATACATTTATTCTCTTCCAGAAATTTAGTCCGTGTCATTCTTCTACCACAAAAGCAAGTATTCTGCAAGAAATAATATGTTACGCCAATAAGCACTATTTTACTGTATAAATATATCCAAATCTTTTAGGGATAGCATTGGAACGGATCAAGGTGGGCTTTCCCATACCTATTTCCTTATATTTTGCCTCATCTTTGCCCCATTCCCCCACCAGGCCACATTGGTTGGAGGCATAGGGAATTATACTATTTGGATTAGATTATTTTTAGTAATTATATAATTTTCATATTAAATCATTCGTAGCATTACGAAGATAATTTAAATGAAATTGAATAATTGACCAAATGATAAATACTAAAAGTACAAAGGAAATTAATTACCTTCAAATTATCCTAATCTTCCCCAATACCTGGTTAGTGGTGGAATTATCTAACCTGGATAGGCAAATATGCTGGGGTAGGTCAGAAGGAAACAGGATAGGCCAAAATTGCCATTCCAAAAGTCCATATCTTCTGCTTACTCATCTAAAATTATTACTGTTACTGATGATTTTACATATTTCTTTTCTGTAGGTATTTGCTGTTGCTGTCCTTGCTGTCATTCCACTGGTACCTAGGAATCTTTCACAAAGGGCCTATCGACTTTCTTTTCTGGGTACAACATGCTCTTCTCTGATCTCCTTGTACTTGCTATATGGGGTAAGCTTTCTGTCCTGATTTTACAGTCAATATTATGACTTTTTTTCAAGTGTAGCCATTTCTGTTCTGATTTTACATTGTCTTCTGCAATTGCAGAAACCTAGAGCATGGAATTTGCAGGCCTTGCAAGTTTACTTTCAGTCAATAATTGCAACCAAGGATTTTATATACTTCATCTACTGCCTTACATATGTCACTTCACATCTATGCCTTAAATGTGAGTATTACTGGGCCAGTTAATCCCATGATACTTTTGTTTGTTTCTCAGTATTGGTAAATGCAAGCATATTTCCATATCTCCATGTAACTTTCATGTCTTTCTTTTGCATGACATTTTGAAATTTCTGTTTTAGTTGCTTTGATTCCCATCTTATGTCGGTCATTGGAGCATGTTGCCAAGTTCCTCAGACGTAATTTCAGCCGCTCCACTCTGTACAGGTGAATCTTTAATAATGTTCTACTAATGATTTTTTTTTTTGAGTATGTAGATCAAAAAGTTATCATCACGACTATTTAGTGCAAATGTTATCGGTATGGTTACCAAGTAGGATCTTGCTCGTCATCTATTTTTGTTGACTGTTGATATTCAGTTAATCATTTTTTGTTTGCAAAGCTTTTTGTTGGATTAGTATTATACGAACAGAATTTAGAAAAAAATCATTACAGGAAAAGAATGAAGCGGTATTAATTGATTTATCTCATCTCTATATTATTTAAATGATAAGTAACAGCTTAAAAAGATAATTGTTTGCATTAGAAATTTGTAGAAGATGTTTTTCTTTGGGTCAAAGTGGCAGCAATTATCCTTTGTACTTTGTACTGCCATTGGTACTAAGCTATTTCTTATTTCTAGTTGATAACCCTCTTCCGGGTGCAAGTCTCTTCATTTACTTGAGCCCCTGATCTTGTTCAACTCGTTGAATTTATATCTGATTGCTAATCTTCTGTTTTCCCCCTTTTATTATTTTTTATTTATATGCAGTTAGAAGCTTAGAATTTACTTGCTTGTAAGTTTTATGAAAGTGATATTTTTATTTCTTTTTTCACTTGAATAGGAAATATCTGGAAGAGCTCTGTGTTTGGGTGGAGTCAAATAATACTACCCTTAGTATGCTGACATCTCATGTGGAGATCGCACTTGGCTTTCTGCTGATCATAGCACTATTCTCGTCTGTATCTCAATTTTTTCCCTTTAATTTTGACCCCAATTTTCCTTTGCTGCAGATCCCTTTTTGTGCCGTAGTTGTTGAATAATTGAATACTCAAGTATTCTTATGCCTTTGAACTATAAATGCAGGTGGCAGCGCAACATAATACATACATTCATGTACTGGCAGGTTGGTTGCTCTTCTATCTGAATGTGTGTATGTGTGAGTATATGCCCTGAGATTCCAGTTTAATTAATGTTGTTGGAGATATCAAATTGTTTTATGCTTATCCTTCCTGAAACTAGGATGGATATCCCCCCATGCACACTTGACGTATATATTGTACTTGTTGACTGAGTACACCATTGTTATTAATGCATGGCACTGTGCCATACAATGTTGCATCATATGCAGCACTTGTGGCATTGCCAAATTTGCATCCTACACCGCACCATTTTTGAGGCGCATGCTGCATGGTACTCATTACTTGAATATGTAGCCAGAAGTTAATGCCGTTTTGTTATTCTTCTCTGGCTTCACTGTCTTTTTCTGTCATCCCTGTTTTTTCATGCTTCTTTCACAGTATTTTTCATTTTCATCACTTGATTTGCCTTATCTTTTTCCAGCAAACCCGTTTGGCTTGAGTCTTGGCTGTTGTTCAACGGTACAATGGGAGGGACACGTTTTCTCATTTTTCTGAACTTCTCAACTCCTTTCTTTTTTTTTTTTTTGCATGAAATAAACTTTTTTCCCTCCTGAAATACTCAACTGCTTTAACTTCAATAGGTTTAGGATTTCATGGTTTGATGATAATTTTATACATGTTACACCTTGATCCGGGATGATTGTTGGAGTTAGCATGAATTATGTTCCAAGAACTAGTTTTTCCAAATTTATTAGTTGTCTTACTTGCATATTGATTAATATGGATTATATTAAAAGACAAATCTTAGGTAAAGTTTCTTAGGTGTTCACCATAAGGTTCTCCAATGAAAATAACATGCAGATTTTTTTTTTTGAAATCTACTGTTTAGAATTTGATAGCAAATACTTGAGTTTCTGCAAATATTTTACCCATAAATCAAATTCATTTATTTAGTGGGCACAGTGCTCAATGTTGTGATGTTCTGCAATGCCGCGTGTCATAGCTTTTGCCGTTTGGTGCTCTCATGGCAACAACAATGGTGTAACCTGTTTGCCACATATCTAAATGGCATGTTATCTTTTTTATTTGTATTTTTTGCAGCTTCTGAAGCTTATGTATCAAGCTCCTGTTACTTCTGCTTACCATCAAAATGTCTGGGCTAAAATTGGGAGGACTGTTAATCCGTTTATCAATCGTCATGCTCCATTCTTGAATACACCATTGTCGTCCGTACGAAGATGGTGGTTCAGATAGAAGGAAGGGAAGATGCAAATGGCAAGTAATTCCATGGAGAAATTACTTGATTCACTCTTTTATTTACAAGTAGAAAGGATCTGAGATCAATGAGCAAGCAGCCCTTTTGATCATACATAGAACTAAAGTTTCTTCTTGTTCTCAATTGGCTGAAAATAATCATTTGATTATGGATCATGTTTTCACTTCGGAGTTATGTTATGTCCAAAGTATAGCTTCTATCAAACAATGTTTCTAATAAATTCGTACGTCAACTGATATATGTTTTTATTGACTGCTTTGTGTACTCGGTATAATATGCACAAAATTGTCATGAGTGTTTTTCTTAATGATAAGTATGAAGTATTTTTGTTGTTAAAAAAGTATTAAAAAAAGTATTTTCCATAAGCATTGATGAGGATTATGGGATTTGAAAAATAAGTTGTATTTTTTGTTAAAAAAATGAAGCATTTTCCAGCAGCTTGTTTATTGGTGGGGAAAGTGTGTTAGCACCACTTGTAATAAATATTACTTCTAATGTGCCTGGTTGAAGAACTTTAAACTTTTTGATATATTTATTTGATATGGTCAGATTCAAGTATTATCTTTCAACCTAAATTTTTTCATTCACAAGGCCTGAATTTAAGATTTTACCTAAATCCAACTGCCATTGGTGAAGAATTTTAAATTTATTCATGGTGAAAGTGATGTTGCAGAGCTTGTGGCTTCTGCTAACTCTAATGTTTACAATATTTCACAATCCCCCACGGTTATTTTGGAAATAAGGCATTGGATGGTGAAGAACTGGATGGAGGGCCATCATCAATCATACTCCCAGGGAATCAAACTGTGCTGCTCATATGTTAGCTCAACTTGGCGCTGATCAAGATGACGGTTTGATTGTATTTGAAGAGGTTCCTATATGCATTAGCAAAACTGTGCTGCATGATGGGTATACAATTTAGTTCCCCCTATTGTGATTTACGAAAACACTGGTACTTAAAAAAAATGCATTTATATATGATACACAATGCGATATGCGTACTGTATTTGTGCATATATATTTATTGGTATCACTTTGTATTAATATGTATCACTTCAAATTTTTACAGTAAAATATGACTATTTGAAGTTATTATAAATATCATATGATTTACTTTACTATTTATATTAGTTTTTAGAATATTTAATACTTATTTTTCTTTTAATAAGTAGATTTAGTAATTATACATATAAATAATTATATAGAGAATATTATATATGGATAAATATTCCTAGTACCTATATCCTAAAATTTTAAAAATTAATATATCTTCCATATTATGTTGTATCGTATATGATACACATACTCATTTGTGCTATATAGGTTGTGATATAGTGTTTTTTATTTCTTTGTTTATAAAAAAAATTACGTCTAATGTTTATCTTGAATATCAATGCTTATTTTGAACATCGATGATGACTTTTGGGGTTGGAATTATTGGACGCTATTAGTGATGAGCCCAAAGTTATTATTTATTGATACCAATGTTAAAAAAGCACACCGGTCATTAGATCGGTTAGTTGGGGTACCGATTCAAGATTTAATGGTTTGATCGTAACTAGACTAAAATTAGACCGGTATTAATTAAAATAACATATTTTAAATAATATACATAAAAAATAAAATAAACTTATGTTACTTTAAGGCTTCCTTAATTTAATTACATATTAATAATCTATTATAATATGAATCATATTTGAAAAAATTTCCCCATATTAATTAATTCTATATGGGGAATCTTCTCAAATTACCAATTATTAATTAATCAGTTATTAATATTTTCTCATAAATAATCAAATAATAGTATAATTAAATTATAAAGGGAAAGTTATTTTTTTTAAAACAAAAAGATAGGCATGCATTAGTCTATATAGATGATATTGTAAATTTTAGATGTATAGATATTTGTGTACCGCAGTGGATTCAAATTCAAAAGTTGAATTTGAAAAAAAATTAAATAAAAGGTAAAGAAAAAGACAAAAATAAATTAAATGGCCACAATCACCAAATGGTACCCGTGACCCATCACCATAACCTAAAATGGAGCCATTTAGTCGTGCGAGAAAAACTGAAGCGGTGGAATCCGAAGAGCATGTGGGTGTTATCACCAACACGTTGTCAGCCATTGTCATCGCTAACCTTGATTTTTGGCTAAAATCCACCTTCTTTGCTATTTATTGCTAGTTAATCGTGATTTTTTTTTTGTTAATATGGTGATTCTTCTTTTTCCTCTATCTTCTCTTTCTCTTTCTCCTCTTTCTCTCTAATTTTTGTTCATCTTCTTTTATTCTCACCATGTTTTTCTTGCCTCCACCGTGTGCTTTTTCTTCTCCTCAACCATCTTCTTCTTCCACTTTGTTTAGTTTTGCATTTTATTTTTGAACCGTTCAGACCAATTAGACAATTGATTTTATTGGTTTTCTCCGGTTCACTGCCAATTCAGCCGATCCACCGTCAGGTTTATAGATCTCTAATCTTTCGACAGGACATATGGTCGGTTTCCAATTGAATCGATTGAACGGATTGGTCCGATTTGATTTTTATATCATTGATTGATACTACCTCATGTTAAGTATTGTGTAATTTGAGTATGCGCTACACTATTTAAACTAGATTCCACTATTTGTAAACTAAATTGTGGAGCCATGTGTTGCACGGGCAACTTTTCTTTCTTCCTTTCCTTTTTTTTATACTAGAGCACAGGACACATTTAGATTTTACAAAATATCACAAAATAAAATGTGTATATATATATATTGAAAGATTAACTTTAAAATAAGCAGTGTCATACGAAACAACTATATTTAAAAAAAAATGAATTACTGTAACTAATCATTAATAAATAAGAAAATAATACAAATGATTATATATTTAAATTTCAAATCAAATGATTAACAATATTTGATTCAAGATATATCATTTTATTCATTGAATACAAATAAAAATTCACAAGTGCATTATCTTAAATAATAAAAATTATATATATATATATAAATTTCATTCTTGATTTTTGGTATTTATATATGGAGAAATTGCGAAAAAAGATACTAGGAACTCACAACTATCTAATTAGAGATTAAGTTTTATAAAATTGAAGTATTAATATTTCTAGCACGCTTGGAGCATTAATTTATTTGCAATAAGATGATATCTCTTGAATAAGTTTTTTTATGTGTAATAATTATATATAATTTTTGTCTGACAAATCTATTGTTAGAATTTTGGGAAAATTACTATTCAGGATCAAAATTAGAATTTATTATAAAATGAAACATACTATTCATTTAATTATAAAAAAGGATTAACTTTTTTAAATTAAATATAAAAAATATAAAATTACTAAAACATAATCAATTTTTATTTTTCCCCCTACTATTGTTAGTCAACGGTTACCGGCGACCAATCAACGTTCAAGGGGACAAATGACTTACAATTTCTTTTTTTAGATTTTGTAACTTACTTATTTTGAATTCACAGCTTAGTTTTCAAATTTTTACTTTACAATTTTTTTTTAAATTTGCAACTTATTTTCTAAATTTTCACTATGAATTGTTTTAGTTCTTTTGCAACTTTTTTTTAGATTTTGTAACATACTTATTCTGAATTTATAACTTATTTTTCAAGTTTTTATTATGAATGATTTTAATGTTTTACAACTTTCTTTCTAGAATTTATAACTTACTTACATTGAATTTGTAGCTTATCTTCCAAATTTTTACTATGAATTGCTTTAATGCTTTGCAACTTCTTTTATAGAATTTGTAATTTGTTTATTTAGAATTTACAACTCGTTTTTCAAATTTTTACTATGAGTTTTTTTAGCACTTTTCAACTTCTATTCCAAAATTTGTTAACTTGAAACAATTTATGATAAAAATCTGAAAAACAAGTTAAAAATTTAGAATAGGTATATTACAAATTCTAAAAAAAAGTTACAAAATATTAAAATAATTAAATCTTAATAAAGTTTGAATTTACTTTGAAACACGCATAGCTAGTAAGTTCCAGAAAATAGAAAAGGAGGACTATGTTTTCATAAAGTTTGAATTTTTTATGCTCACAAATTAGTTGCATATAACTTGTGAGAAAAATGAAGTAAAGTAAAAAATTTGGATTTTCATTATACCCTTAATGCTATGTTTGGTAGGAAGGAGTTATTTTGAGATAAATGGAAAGGGAGAAGGAAAATGAGAGAAGAGTTCCATAAAAGGATTATTTTATACTTATAAAAAGTTTAAATGATGTGTATCAAATAAATTCTATAGGAATTTTTCTCTGATTTTTCCTTTCATAAAAACTTTTTCATATGCATCAAACCTAGCATTAAATCTAATTCTGTCTCCCTTGTTCAGATTATTAAAGGACTATAGACAAAATTAATACATATTCACATGGATTATCATACAAAATTTTATTGTCAATTCTTCTCTTTCTGTAATCTAAGTGTGGCTGCTTGAGAGCTAGAGCTCAAATTAAATCTTTTCAATTGAGCAATTTGGTCGGTTTAAGTGATATAAATTTTAGAATTTTTTTAAAAAAATTTAAAATATGAAATAAAAATAGTATTTGAATGATAAATTTAAAATATTAGATTAAATAAATTTAAAATATAAATTATCTTGATCAAATTGGATTGAGTTAAATTTCACAATTTATTGAAAATGAAATTGTTATGAAAATATTATTATTGTTATGAAATAATTTTACTAAAAAAAAAGAAAAAAATTAAAAAAAAGTAAAATCTAAATTATTCAAATTCAAATGAAATATGAATAATTTAGATTTAGTAAACATTGATATTTTTGAACAATTAACTAAATTAAGATTATAGCTAGGGCGGAAAGTTAAAATAATGGATAGGAAAGTATTTATTAAAATTGAAAATTTGAATAAATATAATTTTAAAAATTAAATGGACGAAACCATTGAAGCCTAAAACAGATATTAAATTAAAAAAAGGAAAATTACCATTCAGGATCAGAATCTCAATTTAATTGCAAAATGAGACATACTATTCATTTAATTATAAAAATGGACCAACTTTTTAAAATTAAATGTTAAAAAATATGAAATTATTAAAATACCCTCAGATGTTATTTCTCCTCATACCATCACCAATGAACGGCCACTGGTGGGCGGTCAATTATTGTCGGTGACCGGTCAATACCAATCAATTGTCGTCGGTGACCAGTTAATCGCTGCCGGCGATTGGTCAATGTTCGCTGGAAAAAATATCTTACAATTTCTTTTTTTAGATTTTACAACTTATTTGTTCTAAATTTGTAACTTAGTTTTTAAATATTTATTTTGTAATTGCTTTTTCATAATTTGTAACTTCTTTACTCTAAATTTGTAACTTATTTTCCAAACTTTTGCTATGAATTATTTCAATGCTTTTACAACTTCTTTTTTAGATTTTACAACCTGCTTACTCTGAAATTGTAACTTATTTTCTAAGTTTTTATTATAAATGGTTTCAATATTTTACAACTTTTTTTCTAGAATTTACAACTTATTTATTTTGAATTTATAATTTATTTTCAAAATTTTTACTATGAATTATTTCAATGTTGTTGCAAATTGTTTTATATGTTTTGCAACTTACTTACTTTAAATTTATAACTCGTTTTCCAAATTTTTACTATCAATTGTTTTAGTAAAAATTTTTACTCGTTGCAAAATACATAAAAGAAGTTGCAAAAGTATTGTAAAAATTTATAGTAAAAATTTTAAAAATAAGTTACAAATTCAGAGTAAGTAAGTTTTAGATTTAAGAAAGGAAGTTGTAAAAAACTAAAACCATTTATAATAAAAACTTGAAAAATAAGTTGTAAATTCAAAGTAAATAAGTTATAAAATCTGAAAAAGAAGTTGTAAAAGTTCTAAAACAATTTATAGGAAAAATTTGGAAAATAAGTTGCAAATTTAGAGTAAAGAAGTTGTAAATTGTGGAAAAGAAATTGCAAAATAAAAATTTGAAAACTAAGTTGCAAATTTAAAATAAATAAGTTGTAAAATTTAGAAAAAGTTGTAAGATATTTTTTTTGACGAATGTTAACTAGTGATCGGCAATAGTTGACTAGCGGTGACCGGCTGCCGGCGGCCATTGACCAATGATGGTATGGGGAGAGATAACACTTGAGGGTATTTTGATAATTTCATATTTTTTATATTTGATTTTAAAAAATTGATCTATTTTTATAATTAAATGAACAATATGTCCCATTTATAATTAAATTAAGATCTTGATCATAAATTGTAATTTTTCCTAAAAAACTTCAAAATCTATCACTAATGTCTCAAACCAATAAATAAAGTTGTTATCATAATACAAATAACCTAACACATTCAACTAAGTGGTTGTGTGCATGTTTTCTATTCAAAAGGTACTAAGTTCAAATGTGGATATAGTTGAGTACTGTTCATGAGCCACATTTCCATCATGGCTTCCTATATATATATATATATGTATATATATAGTAAATTACTGATTTATGCGTTGCACGAGATAAGTAAAGATTTTATCATATATATCTTATATGATAATATTTGAAAAAGGCATGTAAGTTTTTAGTCAAATATATTTGTGGTTTCGTGGATAAAAAATATTTCTTAAAAGATTCTTGGTGTATGTTAATTAGAAAAAATTTAAAAATTAATTTTGGACAAAATTAATTATCTTCATGTAGAAATCCAACAATAACATCTTACACCATTAATAAAATATCGATCACCACATAGCAATAAAGGGTCATGTATCTTAGTGGTGATTGGTGCTCCATACGACACAATTGACATGGGCTGGACCACTATTACTATGCATTTGATTTCTCCTAACAAAAAAGTCCAGAATTAAAGAAGAAGAAGAAGGAAGAAGGAAAGAGTGAGCAAAAGAAAAAAAAAAGTTGACATTCGAAATTGAAAATTAATTAATTAATTAAAAAATAATAGATGAAAAGTGAATGAGGGAATAAAATACAAAACCAGCCATATATATCTATTACATATATAAAGTTAAGATGGAATTGGAGGAAATATAAAATACCACATAAGTGAGAAATTCTAGAACAGCACATCAGTAGGGAGTTCTCATTAAATAAAAGGTGAGGTGTATAATGTATTCTCTTCAATTTTAAATATAGAGTTTTTTACTCTAATCCTAAATATAGGATCTGTTACAATATACGAAGTAGTATTTATTATATATTTTCAAAAAAATACCCTTATTTAATGTATAAAAAAAAAAAGAGAAATAGATTAAATAAATATAGTTTTGGAAAAATGTTATTTTTGGAGAAATCAAAGTATTCTACCAATTTTAACTCTCATCCTTAATTTACGTGATTCGGTTAAAATGGTCTTATATGAAGGATCAAATGGAGTAGTATTTATTGCTTTTAAGAAATTTATATATTAATAATTTAAATCTAACTCTCATCTGATTTTGGGTAAACTAATTCCCTAGAAAATTGGCATATTCTGATTGACATTTATGCGCCATTTATATTTATATTTTGCAACCGTATTTTTCTTAACTATTGCTGTTTATGTATTTGTTAAAATTTTTTTATGTTTTCCATTTTAAATATATTTAAATGCTAATTAGGCATATTATCATTGATTTTCAATTATTAAAATTGTTTGACTATTTATTTCTCTATTTTTTTATTTGATAAACTCATTAAAGCATTTTTTTAATTCTATTTAATATATATAAGTGGTGGACCCTGTACATTTGAAATATTGCATTGTGGACTATTTTAAGTATGTCTAATAAGCATTTAAATCATTTTTAAAATGATTTTAACGCATAATGAATTCATAGTGACTGAATAAGCCAATCACCCATTCAATTATCAGTTATATTTAAACTATATATACATGCACCCATCATATCCACTTTCTTATTTGCATACTACTTACACTCTCCAACTGCCTGTATCAGCCAAATGAGTATGATCGTAAGGATGTTCTAATGGATGCAGATGATGTGCAATTGTTGTACAGATTATATATATTTTTTCATGATGTTATCATTGTATTTCATCCTTCCACTATGCATGATCCTTCATAAATAATTGTAGTGTCTGTTACAGTAACAATGTTGAATATCTATTATATATGCATCAAGTACATCGCGTTAATCCTCTCAATGTTTTTTCTCCCCTGAATATATTGCCACTGCACAAAGCAACTCGCTTGGGAGGTTGGCTTTGCTCAATGGGTGGTGAAGACGCTCAATCCATGCATGGTTCCATCTCTGCATAAATTTATACTAATTTGAATATATAATTATAGTTTAGTTGACTCGGTTGAGTTTTTTTTTTTACCCTGCTGTTCTATTTAGCGCTGCAAAAGTTACATTCGCTATTATAACTTTTCTTCCATCTCTTTTTCATTTTAATTATGATCTTTATCCCCCATATCTATATATTATATTTTTCTGCCAGAAAATAGGAAATATTATTATTTTGATGAGCATTAACTTTCAATTAACCTTAATTTATTTATTGTGATTTTGAATTTCTTTATCATCAATAAATGATATATTCAATCAGTGTTATTCTTAGCATATCCAGGTAACAGTTGCAATTCTAATAATTAATCAATTAGTATTATGCAATATTTACAGTGTGAGTATTGTATTTTATCATTAATATAGTATTAATATTAATATTTGGACCAAAAAATTAATATAGTATAATAGATAATAGGTTTAAGATGATTATCGCAACCGATAAAGATTCACGTGTTTTCGCAAAGGATATAAACAAATGTTGCATACCAAATAACCCAAATCAAAATATTCTTTGAATTAACATGATTTTTGGAACAAACCATTAAACCGAAATCAAAATATGTGTGGAAGTCATCCAAAAAATAGATAGACCTTAATTTTTTGGAGTGAATATTGCTGATTTTGTTATATTGGTTTGCCTCATTCACATATTGGTCTGCGTTTGGTATGCATCTAGTGGCTGAGCCCTCGACCATTGGGGGCAATTAATTTAAAAATTAATAAATAAAAAATATTGTAATAATTAGGTTAATTTATTGCTGAAAAATTTGATTCTAAAAATAAAAAAGTAAATAATAATATATTTTTAGTATTTAGGTTTAATGTGCTTGAAATTTTGGATCAAAATTAAAAAAATTGGAGAATAAAAAAAAGGAATACCATATAAAAATAATTGTTGTTACATGTTCCAATAATGAATCATTCATATAATAAAAAAAATTAAATGAGTTAAATGAAATATATTAACATTCGTGCTTATTAGGAATATGATTAATGTAATATATTCTGAAGAAAGGATGATTTTGTGATTTAACTTTAGTTATTTGGTTGTTTTATTTTTTTTGAGTTCAATTCCTTATTTCGTATTTAGAAGAGAATTTGAGGTTAACTCATTATATTTTGCTTTAATATTGTCCGAAAATAATAAAATGTAATTATTTAAATCAAACAATTCATAAGTCAATTTTAATATAATTTGAGGTAAAAGAATATAAAATTCAAATCTAAATGATAAAATATGAAATAAAATAATTCAAGCTCACCTCACCAATGACATTTAGTTCTAATAGTTCTTCCTCTTAAGTAGGCCTTCAGTTTTTTTTTCCTTACCAGGACAATACCTTAGTTCAATTCTTATAAACGGAAAATATTATTATTGGATAAACGGAAAATATTATTATTGGAAGAATTTTACACTCACGTAATCTCATATCACTCAATTTGAACCAAAAAAAAAATTATAAGGTTGTAAAAAAGATAGGGAAGCTAGGATGGAGAATCTACATTGATTGCTTATCATTGTGATCAGCACCTTATACTTATCATTTTAAGTAGGTTTGAACCGTTTTGTTTTAATTTGGATGTTTCATATTTATAGTTTTATTTTGATTCTTTTTATATAATAACAATAGTTTTTAAAAAAAAAAGGATAATTATAAAATTATATTTATTTTAAATTCTATATATAATAAAATGAAAATATATTAAAAATATAATAATAAAATATAATTAAATTTATATTTTATTATTATATTTAATCCAAGTGATGATTGCTTTCCAGGATGGTCTGGATGGAGAAGGTTGAATTCTGGGAGAGAAGTTTTTAATGGTAAAGATTTAAAGCGTTTAACGGCAGGGATTAATTCCTATAGCATTGATGCCTTTGACTTTCCGTACCCGTCTGACTAAACTGATGGTTCACACACAATGACATGGGTAGCCTGCCCATCTTTCTTTTCTCAATGGGCAGAGAACCCAGTTCCGATTAGCAAAACGCAGGATTTCCTGCGTTCCACCGCCTTCTTCCTTCAGCTTCGTCCACGTTCGAGAAAAGCGAAGGAAGCAGAGGCAAGATTCTCAGGCGGAGAAAAAAAAACAAGAAGAGGCCTTAAAAGAGAAATTGGAAGAGGAGACCCTTTTGATCTTGCGAGAAGGGCAGATTCGAACAGATTAGATCCATGGGATTCACTCGAGGAGATGATATAAATCAAGAGGGCACGGAATAGCGAGGGGGCGGCGAACTGGACTGAGAGTTGATATTGCGAACTAAGAGTGAACGATTGAGATATCGTGAACAGAGGAATTGACAGGAAGAGCAGGAAGAGAGAGAACTGAGAAATTGATTCGAATTGTGACTTTTGAGGTATTTTTCTTTTTGTCAAGATTTTGTTTTTCGAAGTCTTCTGGGTGGATTAGAGGAGTGTCTCCTGCTTGGCGATTGGGTTCGTGTGGTTTGAAGGAGGGTGTTTGCTTCAATTGAATACTCGTTCTCATTTGAATTACGTGAGTGTTGATCTGCATTCTAATTTTGTCTACTTTTTGCTACAAATAAAATATTGGGCCCTGATTTTCTGGTTTGAGTTGTTAATTATTGTGAAGCTTCTCTGGCATTGCTGATTGATCCTTGTCTGAAGGCATGATCTGAGCTTTATCATGATAGAATTTTTCATGTGGCACTAAAAATTTATATTGTCGCAATAAACAATTACTTATATGACGTGATTTCTGGCTGGAAAATGGAGGTTGAAAATCTAGTCACGCACTGCTTTGTTGAGTCCTGGGGATAATGATCAACCTTTGTTCCGAATTGTCTTCCGTCCATTTGCCATTATTTTTGCTGTGTGTGGATAATAGATGCGTAGATGGGAAGATTTTCACACCGTACTTCGGGCGCCTTTGTTTTTTAAATGTCAGGGTGGTTTCCATTATTCTTGTTTGTTTTATTTTGCTCCAAAACATGAATAATTTTACTGGGTTTGTTGCCCCTTCTCTACTTCTATTTCAGAATATAATGCTACGGGAAGCCATGAATCTTAGTTGGTATTCTTGGTGCAATTGAACTGCTATTGTTAGTTAAGATACTTTATATAATCCATTAATAGGTTTACACTATTGTCGTCCTCAATAGTCATAACTGTGTTGCTCCACCTTTAAGAAAGGCAGCTATCTCCATCTTCTTTGATTTGCTCCATGTTCAAGATTTGGTTGTATTAGCTCACTAAGTATTTGATGGCTTTGCTCTAACAGATATTTGTGGTTTGGTGGTTTAGATGGCAAGGGTAAGGGATAGAACAGAGGATTTTGAAGATGCTGTACGACAGAGTGCTCGTTCTTTGGGGTATGATGAGGTGTGCCTACTACCTAGATTCTTTTTATCCTAGTTGTCCATAAAGTCTGTTAGTACTAAATAATAATTAAGTTTTGATTGCAACTGCTAAACTATGTTTACTGAGGTCAAGTAAAATTTTCATTTCAAACAAATTGTCTGTGTCATGAATCTTGAAAATGGTGCATTGTGATTTGCTTATGTTGCTGGATCATTGTTATCTGGTGCAGTTTATTTGATCTATTTATGTAAGGTAAGTTAATTTTTGTGGATGGCAAAAAAATAAAAAAAGGTCAATTTTTGTGGTGTGGTAGTCCTTCTTTTATTCATCGTGTAACTTTTTCTTAACATAGTATGTTCAGGATGCACTGGTGTCAGCATATCATAAATAAATATCTGGATTGAGTCTACTGCTGACATTAGTGAGGATTTTTTTGGGATATAAAGAGGGTTGTCAAAGGGAATCTGTTACATTGATGCATTATCTTATATATTTTGATTCTTTTGGCAGGCCAAATTGGCATCTGTTATGGCTTCTTTTATTATACACAAACCTCGGCAAAGGTCACCATTTACTAAAGCTGCACTGAAGACGGTAGACTCAACATTACCATAGTTTTTTTTCTTCTTATTTTCTTTATAAAAAACTTAGTCATTGCATGGTCAGCACTGCTACAATTTGATTATGGAGATCTTGTGCTGTATCACTATTGTTTCACTATCCATCAGGGAAGGAAAGCAATGCTACATGAACCATCTAAATCAAATTTTTTTTTTCCTTTTTCTTTTTTGATTTTTAGCTTGAGAGTATTGGAGAATTGGACCGGTTCTTGTTGAAGCATAGAAAGGATTATACAGATCTGCACCGCACAACTGAACAGGAGAGAGATAGCATTGAACATGAAGTAAGATCTCTGAATCAACCTGAGAAGCTAGTTTCTGATCTTATTGGATCCATCACAGTATATAAATTAACAGTTAGAAAATACAAACTGGTTTTACTTATCCTGCTTTGACTGGTACCATTATTAGGTCAAGCTTGTTTTGTCAATTTGCTACCATTATTAGATCAAGTTTGTTTTGTCAATTTGCTTCCTTTCATATAAATTCTCCATTAGTCAGTAATATCTCCAAGTTGAGAGTTTTATTAACTTATTTCTCCAATGGGTATCCGTTTCTGATATCACTGAATGCATTGGACTATCTTAAAGAACTGTGAGAAAGTAATAGTGCCTTTTATTGTTGTATAGATTTAGCTAAGCATCCTTTGAAAAGATATTGCATGTATATATTTTTATTATGATTATGATTATTTTATTTTGTACAGGTCAGTGCTTTTATTAAAACTTGTCAAGAGCAAATTGATGTTCTCAAAAATAGTATTAATGATGAAGAGGTAAACTCAAAAGGATGGCTTGGCATTGCAGCTGCGAAGTCTAATGCTGACACTATTGCCCACAAACATGGGGTGGTATGGACTTTTCTCTATGTTTGCCTAATTTATTCAATTAGTTGATTACTTTGGGCCATGAGTCAATTTTTAGCACCATAAAGAAGGTAAAGAACTCCTAGTCATTTGTGCTTCTGCAAGTCAGTTCAATAAGTTTTGAATATTTATGTGGAACAGAGAGTTTGTGTGGATTCAAAACTGTACAATCTGATATCCTTATCTATATTTCTAGCACCCCATTTTCTACACCAGTCAAAGTTTGAGTAGTCTGTTGAATATTTTAATGCTAAAATGTTGCATGAACTGAAGTGTCTATTTAATGTTTTTGGTTTTTTGATTGTTACTTTGCTACTTTCTTGGACTGCAGGTTTTAATTCTGAGTGAGAGACTCCATTCGGTAACTGCTCAGTTTGATCAGCTCAGAGCTGTACGATTCCAGGATGCTATTAATAGAGCTATACCACGAAGAAAACTTAACCGTATGACCAGAAAAGATTCTGCAGAAACCTCAAACTCAGGCAATATGGAGCTCAAAGAACCTGATGAGTTACGCAGTGAGCCTCTAAGAGTCCAACAACAACAACTCTTGGATGATGAAACACGTGCTCTTCAGGTTATCAAAATCTTTTTTATTATAGAGTTTGTATTGAATGTTATCTGTCATGAATTTTGTGTCTGTTTAATAGAAGGCTTTGAGTTTCTCCTTAGCAGCCCTTTGCTTTGTTTCTTTTCTTGCAGGTGGAATTGACTAGTCTTCTAGATGCAGTTCAAGAAACTGAAACAAAGATGGTGGAAATGTCTGCACTTAATCACCTACTGTCGACTCATGTTTTGCAGCAAGCTCAGCAAATTGAGCTCCTATATGACCAGGTTAGATGTCACATTGCTCACCCCATTTTTTCTTTATTACTTGGTTGTACAGGTATGTACATTTGTGTTTATCCGGAGTCATGTTTCATTGTTGGGTGTCAGCAACTATTGCCTCTGGGTGCTATCTCATATATCTAGCTTGAAATTTCTTGTGATTCTTTTCTTTTCTCTGTTGAGTAGAAATTTGTTGTAACTTTCATTGGCCAAGACTTTCATATTTGATAATTAGAACATTCTGGGTCACTTAACAGAAGTGCAAGAACCTTGTTGCTCTTGTGAATATTGGAAACACTGAGGCTTGAATCTGTCAATTGATCAACTTTGTGCACTGTATATACTTGGAAGATTTTGATACTTCGGCTTTTACTTGGATTTGAGCGTTAATCCACTTCACTGCATTTGGCTGTTTAGACTCAAATTCTACCTTGCTTTAAGAAATAGGTTCTATTTAGTTCAATATCCCTTTCCCAATAGAGATAGAGAATATAATCACCTTAAGTGCATCCTGTTTTTGAGATAGAAATAGATTTTGCAGTCCTTAAAAAGGGCATTAAGATTCATGTCCTCAAGGTTTAGTTTTTTGGCAGATTAAATGCATGATAAGTGGAGATATCATCTTTTCTGTTATCACAATTTGCACGCATGAATAAAATAACCATGCAGCATTAATCTTAAACTTATAAATTATGCCATGTCATATACCTATAGCGAAAGATGGAGAAGAGGCTCAGTTTTCTTTTCTCAAATTTGGAAACTCGAGGGATTTTATGTGCAAAGCAGAAATGTAAAAAACTGCAGGTCTTGATTCTCAGTAGGATAAGTCCATTATCAGGTTTCTGATGGTGTCCTGCCTTGTGTTATTTGTTGGATGATTGAGTTATTCACTAAGCAGCTTGATTAATTAATAATCCGTGTCTTAATGAAAACATTTATTGAAACTTTGAAAGATACTACTTATCTAGTAAGCAAACATTAATCTTTTTTTTTTTTTGGGTGAATAACAGGGTCAAAGACCCAATCTTTTACTTTTTCACACTCAAGAAAATTCATAGAATGGTTATAGTTCAGTATGAGAAATTGTCTATGAAGGTTTTTGAGCAGGTTTATTTTTTTCTCTTTATTTTTTCTAATACTTACTAGTGTGTGGCGTTTTGAGCTACTTTCCATGTATTACTGTTCAGAGCCATCAAGTAACACTCTAAACTTTGGCTACATATGACACCCATTGGTCCAATTCTCATTTATTCAATAAAACCTTGGTCCTAGGATCGTTATGCATAGAGGTCACAAATTTTGCCATGGCTTGGAAATTCCTGTGGTGCACAGTTTTAACTTGGGGATTCGTTTATCTTCTAAGCTTCAAACTTAGCCACAATTAACATCCCAAACTCCAAATTCATTTTCAAGCTCAAATATTTAAGCTTGCAGTTTTGGAACCGTCACATTCTTTACAGTATCACAGTAGGCAGTTTTAATGGGTACTGCATGTTGGTAACTGCTGGAACATAGTTTGATACACAAATCTTAAGGACGCGTGGCAAATTTCACTAGTTTTATGTTACTCATTTGTAGTTCAGTAACTGCTGCTGTATTGGTTCTATCCAATAATTTCAAAGTTGTTATGAGATGTATTAATAGTCCTTTTGTCACATCCTGACAGGCTGTTGAAGCTACGAAGAATGTGGAGCTTGGTAACAAAGAACTATCCCAAGCCATTCAGCGGAATAGCAGCAGCAGGACTTTTCTTTTGTTATTTTTCTTTGTACTTACTTTTTCTGTCCTCTTTCTTGATTGGTACAGTTAAACAAATTGCATTTACCATAATAATGTTTTTACAGCACTATGGCTTTAATTTCCCAATCAGTCAAATATCCCAGTGTTGTGTTTCCACTGGGAAGATTTGTTTCTCCAGTTGTGATATGTACAGGACAGAGGTGAAAGAAATGTAAATACAATGGAAGTGATATGTGGAAGAAATTTATGTGGGTGGGTGAGATAGAAGAACTTGAAGATGCCAGGCTAGTGTTCAGTCACACCTATTTCAAGTGAGATTATATGATCTTGAGATGAAGTTATTAAGGAGGCAATTTAGCAAAGGGAAAGATGCGGAGAAACTTGAAAGTTCTTTTTTTCCACTTAACTGAGATTAGATGAATATCATATATTATGCATGGTTTTGTAGTTACCAATTTATGTGTGTATATGTGTGTGCGTGCGTGTTTTATTAGGTCATAAATCATAAGATTGTTATTTATGGATTCTGTAAGTCCCAATCATTTTTTTAGTCACATTTAATTTATCTAGATTTTGGTCGGGAATGCATAGGAAGGTGATGATTTTTAAGAGTAAGAGAAACCCAGTACAAGATTATTGTTGATATTATGCTTCTTGTAGTAACAAGGGAATTGAAAGTATAATTAACCTATATAGTTCCAATAAAACTAAATAAAACTGTATGTCGTTAATTTTTTATTTCATGTAATCTATATATGAAAAATATAAAGGAAACGATGACAGCCATTTGGTATAGAATTTTTTTTTAATCAGATTTTGTTATAGAATTATTGCTAAGGAAATCCAAGTTTTTTTATATTTGAACGAATATCGTAGGCTTAAAGAAATTAAAATTGGTACTCTAGGATAGCTTTACATGTTCGGCAAAAATATAATTGTATTCTTAATTAGATGTGAGTTCCTGTATAATTTCACAGTGACTAGATATCAAAATCGAACCCAAAAAAGAACAAAAAACAGAAGAAGAAGAAATTGTAGAAAATTAAAATAAATGTAGAAAATAAAACCTATATGGGACTTTAGAATATTCATAACTACAAAAATTAAACTCAATATCATCTTGATATGTGTGTGTGTGTGTGTACTGAGAATTAACGAGTGGTTCTACGCATCCCCGATAGTTCCCTACCTCTCTATTTTGTTTGTGAAGCATTGGTGAAGAATAAGCTATTTGACTATTGACAAGGCAAATGGTCCATGTTCCATAGGAATGAACTTCTTTTTTTTTAGAAAAATGAAAATAGAAAAAGAGATGGAAAAGAGACTTCCATGAAAATTGAAAAACGTATGTTACAAGATATTCATTTTTTTATCAATACTAAGAAGGAAAACCACATATATGTGGCTAGTACTCAGGTGATGGAATGCCTTACTTGTGTGTGTGAAGACTAAACCAAACCATATGGTGTAATAGATATTTCTCTAAAAAACCCTAACATTTTGAACCTTCCAGTCAGTATTTGAAAAGTCGGATTGGATCAGTTGGTTTGATTAGTTGGATCGGAAATCAGTGCTAAATCCAGTCCCGATGAATAAGGGAATAAGAAAATTCTAGAACTAATAAGAATTGATATAAAATTAGTATTGAATCGGTTCAAGCCGATACTAAACCGGCAGAGAATTGATTGAACCAGTCAGAATTTTTTTTATTTTCTAAAATAAAATATCATTATTTTTAGTTCTAAATAGTATTATTTTTGTACAATTTTTTAATCCATTTTATAATATTGTATAAATATTATTATGATACATAATTATTAATAATGATAAATTTACTTAATAAATAATATGAAAATTGAATATTCGTTAACTATTTTGAGTTTAAAAAATTGATTATGGATAAATATCAACATACTTATATTTTAATATTAGGTTATAAAACTTATGAATAATATTTTTTAATAATATATAACATATAAAATTTAAAAATTATTAATTTTATTTCCACTCATTTAATTATGATTTAATCACGGTTGAACCATTAAATTTTAAATCATTGTCTTAACCAATTCAATAACCAGTACAATTTTTAATACGTTACTTCTAGTTTAGAAATTTAAAATTTAAGGAATATTGTTAGATTTACTTTTAACAAAACAGCCATATAAATCCAATAAAATTTAAGGAATATCTTTGTAATTTACTTTAAAAAAATTTACTATTATTCGTTTAGTGAGAATTATTGCACGAGATTTTGGAAGAAAATAATACAAATAATAGATTGTTTTAAGTGAAAAATAAAACAACAGGAAAAATGACAAAATTGACACAGCCATAGCCCGTAGGAAGGAGCTGGTATCTGTTTATATACTAATGGCCTACTCCACTTTTTTTTTCCCATCTCCTCCACGTTTATTAGTTGTATAGTTTCTACTTCAAAGAAGGAGCAATTAGTTCATGGGCAAGTATATGAAAAATTCGATGGTAAAAAAAAAAAAGCATGTGAAAAATTTATATCCTCAGAATTTGAATATTTATTTATTCAATTGTATATCAAAAGTCATGTTTAGTTTTAAATTTTTTGGCAATTTTTTAAAATTTTAGAAGGGCATGTTTGGTTGAATTTTTTTTCTAAAAAGAAATTATAATTTTTAACTATGATTTTCCAAAAAGATGTGTTTGACTAAACACAAACTGTCTTTTTAAAAAATAAAAAATGGATTAAACTATGATTTTGAAAAAAGAGGGAGATATTTACTTTTTTTTTTTCTAAAACCATGATTTTGAAAAAAAGAGGTGGATACTGATTTTATATTATGTATCTAAAAGTATTTTTAACTCTTATTATCTAAATATGCTTTTTGTCAAACTATGGTTTTATAAAAATAATATCTAAATATAAAAACTTATAACATGCTTACTTTTATTAAATTTCATTTTTTAAAATTTCATTTATTTTAATTTACATTTACAAAACTCAAAATCGGATCATAAATCTCAAAAGTCAAAAGTCTAACAAAGGAAACAGTTAAAAACTGTTGTTTGGATAGTTATAAAATTACTTAAAAGAAAAGAAAAACTGCTTCGTCGTCTGGCCATATAGTCACTTACTTAAATAATGTTCTTCAATTAAGCTCTAGTTTTTCATATTAAAAATCTATGACTATAATAGGTGTACTCATTTGGTTTGATTAGAATTTAAATTCTAATTTTATCTTTTCAAGAAAAATGTGGGTCTCATCATATGAAGTCCCATACGGCTATAATTATTCAAATTTTAAACAAGATGATTCAAAAGTTGACCGAAAAAATGATTTAAAATTTGTCAAATCACAAAACTTGCGTCAATGTCTGGTTAAACAAATTCTGAAATATATTAATTTAATTGTACGTACACCTGTTAAAGGCTCATGATTAAAATTACCTGACTGGAATGTAATTAAATAAATCCAAATAGATTTTCTTTTGTCCAAAAAAAAAATCTCAGGAGATTTTATTGCCACTATCTTAGGAGTTAAATGTGGATAAAATCATAAAATTGCGAAAATTTATATTCTAGACATATTTTAAGGATTAGCAAAACCAATGAGTACGTAGCTGGTGGAGAACTACGTAGCCTCTGTTAGCAGAATTAGATTCACCAATTTTTCTGTCCACTTAGCTAGTTTGATTCGGTTCTACATATCATGCTTTTTAGAGTAAAAAATATTGGTTTTTTTTTTCTAAACTCGATTCTAAAAAATATATTCAATTTTCACCAGTTTACCAATTGTTTATCCGGTTTTTGAATCAATGTAATTTAATTTCATGGGTTGAACCTATAATTTTGAGTCAATGTAATTTAATTTTGAATTCATTTCGGATATAATTTTTCAATTCTCAGTGAACTTTTCTTTATAATGAGGTTAACATGTTGGTTCCTATATGAGGCCCCATGCCTATCTCTTTATTCGCTTATTGATATTATTTTTGTCTCTTCTGTTTCCTATTTCTTGGTGTTTGAATTTTGAGGAAAATTGACCATGGTAGTATAAATTTGAGAAGTTTTTTTTAATATTCTACAAGTTTAACAAATTTTTTTGAAACACTACAAATGATCTTGGTTTAAGGCAAGCCGATTTGATCTTTTTTTTTTTTTTTAAGAAGGCCAATCTTGTTTTGAAAGAAGCCGAGATATGTATTGTCTAAAAAAAATAATAAAAAATTGTTACAATAATTATGTAATAATAAATAATAATTGAGTAATAAATATAATAATTAGTAATGATTGATAATAGATAATTGTGTAATAATTAATCAAATTTCATAATCATTGTATTATAATAAAAAGAAATGATTAAGTAATGATTAAAAAGTAATGTATATTTAAAAAATAACAAATATTATTGAAATTAATATTTTTAATTAAATACTAAAAATAAGTTGAGGAACATTTTTTTATTCATTAATAATTAACTATATTAATTGGTAATAAATTAACAAAAAATAATTAATACAAGCAATTAAGATTAAAATTTGATACAATAATTAAAAATAAAATTTTTCTTTGGGAAGAAAAAATTGTGGAGATCCTATACATAATGACTTTTTGTGCCATATCTTGGTCTCCTTCTAACATGTTGTGGCCGTTCTTGTCTTCTTGGCTCCTCATGTTGAGATTCAGGTGATTATGTGGTATAAGGAGCCGATGGAGTATTCAAGTCAAATATAGGAGACTCAACAAGAGGAATTAGCTGTTGCGTAGTCATGAATGCCTCATTTGATAGTCCGCAAATATCAAATGTATAGTTATTATACTCTATTGCAAAAATTGTCGGATTCTCAAATAAAGACATAAATGATGACTCGAAATTGGACGAGCTGAATTGAGGCAGAATTGAGGGTGGCATATAATAGGATTCACTAAAAATGTCTGAAGAAGAAGCAACGCCTTGATCTTGTTCATCTTCATTTTCTGCTGTGACTCCTTGATCATGTTCATCTTTTTCTTCAGCCACAATTGGTGGTTGAGTTGATAAATAGCCACCACGTCGCTTACTTGGTCTCCCCTGGGGAATTAGTAGACGTGGTAGCTCAATTGCAGGTGGAGTAGGTTGAGGGACCATATAATAATGTTGTTTTTTTAATGCCACTCTGATGTTACATTGGTCTTGTATAACTATTTCTTGATATTCCCTGATTGACATTGGCAGAGGGTCATTCATACTTAGTCTAATCAATTCATCTGCTATGTCGACCTAAAATTGATAATAACCCATTAGGTAATAACACTACCCATATAAACAAAACAAAGACAACGATGTCAGATACTTATCGCATAACCAGTTATAGCACTAGCTTGGTGAATCCACTCTCGAGTGTGTCTCAAATACCATCGCATATACTCAGATGTGCGATCTAATGCTTCATGTGCCATAGGTGACTCAGTTATAGCATCATGCCATTTATTCCAAGCCTTAATAAATTCGATTTGATTCTCAGCCCAATTGATATCTATTCTTCCTCTTAGTTGTATCGTGTGGCAATTCCCTAAATAAATATGGGCTTTCGGAATTGGTTGTTGTCGTCCAAATTGCCTAAGCACACGATGAGGATGATGCCATTCAATTATATGGAAGCATATAAGGGGCACTGAAGCTCGCCAAATCAGTGGTGTCTCTAAGCAATATGTTGGAATTAATTGCTGCACCGGTAAAGATTCATATGGCTGCCAAACTATATCATCTTCCCCCCATTTCATCAAACAACTTCCTATATTGTCACAACATCAGCTCAGTCGGATGGGGTGATTTACCTACATTTTTCCACCTATGAAAACATAGAAGCACTTGTTAAACTTTGTATGATTAAATTAATAAGCTAAATTCTAATTGTTTGAGTGCAAATTAAGCATACCTGAATCTCAATGGTGGTGACAAAGGATAGATATTTGTATGTAGATTTGCTAGTGGAGGTCGGTGTGGCACTAGCATAGGAAAGCGATCCCATGACTAGAGGTGAAGTAACGTCATGCATCCGCCAATTGCTTGCTCTGTATCTTCTGTTGCATTACATAATTCTCTGTATAAATAGGCTAACACTGCAGATCCCCAAGAATATAGACCTGCTCTACCCATATCCATGAGTAGTGGGAGATACATCAAATAAACCCTATGACCCGACCTATTTGGCATTAGATATCCGCAAATCAATCTGAGTATATATGCATGAGTGAATTGCTCTATTTGTTGTTCATTTGCATCATCTTTGAGGTCATGAAAGTTTTTCATCCAACCAACTTATGACTAGCGCCTGTCCAGTTATTTTTTCTAGAGGTGGTGATTCTCCAAGAAGCAATTGACACATTTGTGGCCAATTGAAATTTGTCATGCCAATCACAGGGTTTTCGGTGCAGGGAAGGCCTAACTGAACTGCCACGTCTTGTAAAGTTATTGTACATTCCCCACGAGTAGTGTAAAAAGTATGTGTCTCAGGATGCCACCTTTCAACAAGTACTGAGACCAATGTCGAATCATACTCAAATTGACTTATTCTAGTAGCACCATAGAAGCCAACTTGTATAAGATATGGTACAATTTGCACTGGTGGTTCAATTAGTCTATTTTTATGCATGACTCGTCGAGTTCGAAGAATCTGAATGACCTATAGAAAAAAACATATATGGTAGAGTAATATATGATGAAACATATCAATGAATGTTTATATGGGTAAAAATTTACTTACATCCTGAGTCCACACAACCTCTGAAATGTGTCATGGTTGTAAATACAATAATGAATCATCCTCAAGACCTGGGTTGATAATTTGATGTTGTTGCACCATTTGAGAAATATCCCTACAATATTTGGAGAACAAATATCGAACATTACTATTGACATAAAACTCATGCAATCAATTACAATTTTGACACATTTTGATATATTTAAAAAATGTCAAATACATGTGGTTGAAAATGTCAACTACAAATTATTGTCTAACAGCATGACTCTGTGGACAAGTAGAGCGGTTGTGTCCTATCTGCCTACATAACCCACATTTGGATTGTTGACTGGGCACAGTCCAATCCATCTCATTATTTATGCGAGTCGATCGAGGATGACCTTTGTCTTGAATCATTGATGGGTCAGGTACCAACATCAGAATATCAGTTTCTGGCCAATGAATCTCATCTCCTATATGGTGAAACTCATTACTATAAGCATGACACATGGTTTCTAACTTAAATACAGGATCCACAAATTGTAAGTGGTCTAATCTAGTACTTGCACAAGTGGCAATGACATGCATGCATGGATAATGCTGTATCTGAAATTCTCCACAATCACATTTTCTTTCGTTCAAGTAAACCTTGCAACAATGGCCAAATTAACACCACTGAACATTGTGTGGTTCAACAACCTCAAAAGATGTCTCTCTTCTGTCATTAATGTGAACATGGCACGCGGATGCAGCATGTGTTGCTATTTCTAACTTTTTGCTAAGTGTCTTAGAGAAAACTTGCCCAGTTGCTATTTGTGCGTAAACTTGTTTCGCATATTTGACAAAATAGGTGTTCACCCTATACATTGTAGCCTTAACAAGACCTGTAATCGGCAAACTTTGGACACCTTTAAAGACACCATTCATACATTCAGCGAGATTTGTTATCATATGACCGTAACGTTAGCTTTCAGAGTCATATGCACGAGACCATTTTTCTTTTGGGATGTCGTTGATCCAATTAGCTGCCTGTGCCTGAGTCAATGCTATCTCTGACAATTATTGGTCAACAACATGTTTCTCATATGCATAGCCTGCAAATAATTAAGAATTTATTATTAATAATTTTTCCTTCAACATTTAATATATGAAAACAAAGCAAATGAATCTCACCAATATTTATAAACTTCTCCTTTAACCAATTTGTTCTGTGTGCTTTATGCAAATTTGCAGCCACATGCCTCAAACAAAAAACATGATATGTATGCCATCGAACACATCGATTTTGAACCGCAGACAAAATTGATGGATCTCTGTCTAAAATTAAACAAATTTCTTCCCTCTCCTTTATGAAGGATATACGAACATTATATAAGAACCATGTCCAGGTAGCTTTTGTCTCCCCCTCAACCACGACAAATGCAAGTGGTACAATATTGCGATCACCATCTTGTGATGTAGCCATAAGCGATGTGCCTTTATATTTCCCATAAAGAAAAGTTCCATCAACCTGAATAATCGGCTTTAAGTGATCAAATGCGTCGATACATGGTTTAAATGCCCAAAAAACACGCTTAAAAATTTCAACATTTTGCCCTTCAAAATTGGCTTTTGAACACAGCTTGGTTGAGAATTTTACACATGATCCAAGCATGAAATGTTGAATCGCAGCTAGCCATTTAGGTAATAGTGAGTATGAGCTCTCCCAGTTACCAAAAGTAGTAGTTAGTGCTAATTGCTTTGCCTTCCATACTTTTTTGTATGACACAGTGCACCCAAACATGGAATGCATACGCTCAATAATTTGAGAAACTTTCATATCTGGCCGATCAGTTACCATCCCTACTATACATGATGAGATGATATCAGCATCTAACTTGGGATGATCTTGAGTTAATGATGTGGCTAAACACGTATGGGGACATGCATATTTCGTGATTAACCAGAAGGTCCTATTGACTTTTTTGTTAGTCCTTAGTCTCCAATTGCAACCACTTCCATAATTTACACATCGATATTTTTCATACTTCTTACTAGAATGATATACTTTAAATGTGTGATGAACTCGAATTGAGTAAAGTTTGACCACACATCTTAGAGCGTGGATGTCCATAAAACTTTACCCTATGAAAAAGTCATGATTATCACTGAGAGGATGAATATTTCCCACTCCACTAAACTCAGGAGCCATAGCCAATTCAACATTAACACATGAGAAGAAATTGGATGCAGGCTCTTCATATTCATTGATATGTAATGTTTGGCCAAGGACATCATTGCCATCCTCATAATTCTCCTCATGGGGCTCATCATCATTATCAACATCATTGTTCCCACCAGTAGAATTTATTAAGAAATCATACTTATCCTTTTCCTCAAAGTCATCCATAATATCTTCAGTTGGGGGAAGTGAAGAAGATGGTTCAATATTATCAACATCTGAGCAAGGATTGAATGAGTTGAAATTTTCCAAGTGCATGCTTAGCCTTGATCCATGTTTTATTGGGTCTACTTGATTACTACTTGATGGGATCGTATATCTAACATAGTCCTCCCGTGGTTGTGATTCAATATAATCATCAACTTCCACATTGCAAATATGTGCATACAACTCTGCCCCTATCAATTGATCCAAATATCGAGAATTCATTTGCCACATGTTGCCTATGTCAGAATCAACCTCTAGAATACATGATTGGTACCATGGTGGATTTATGAAAATGGGGCATCTATATACCAAGCTTGACACAATTTGATTGGAAGGAAGTCCAAGCTTTTGTCCGACAACTTGATTTAGTTGAATTAAGGTAATGTTTGAATCAACACTTATATTACACCATTTACACCAGTCAAAATTTTTCTATTTGCAAATACATGGACCCACTCTCTTCTATTATCCATTTCTCTTCCTATAATATAAAATTGTCTATTATCCACTCATAAACATGAAATCCATATTAATAGAAAAAAATTCTAATATACCAAATACATTATTACAAGAAAAATAATATATGTAAATTACCTTCCAATATATGAAAAATAATCTATACGTACATAAATCTAATATTACAAAAATTTCCTAAATGTTATTTATTTACTAAATTAAAAAACATGCTTAACTATAGATATGCTATATTTATGAACTTTTTAATACATCATACAATTTTTCTCTAGTTTTCTACTATTATCAATATTATAAACAAACAAAATAAAGAAAAATTTAACTACACAAATATATCATGTTATATATTTTCTTAAATTATCAATATATTTTTTTTGCATTAATAAATTATAGTTATTAACATTATTGTACAGTTTATATCGAGAAATCAAATCTATTTTTTAAAGAAATGAGCCATAGATTTTACCATTTGTAAAAGTATATGACTCCATGTTAATTTTATATTTTACACTAATTTTTTTACGATTAATATACTTTGATTCTCATATATCCAATAGTAAGTGCAAAAAAGAAAAGATTTATTTCATCAAAGAAAAAGAAAAGAAAAGATTTACCATCAGGATAATGAATGAAAACTGAAAAGGACATGGATCAAATTAATTAATAAAAAGAAAATGGTTTCAAACTGTCCCTTAATTTCAATAACTTATAAAATGGTGAATTAGTAGGTAATGAACTATAAAATATCTAATATAATAGGGGACGAAAAATTTTGTAAAAAATTTTATTACATGGGATCGGGGAAGTAATAGTAACACCTTATGTTATTTTTTTCATTCTTTTTTTTTTTTTAGATTTTTGCTAGAAGCTTTTTATTTTCTTTAATATAATATCTCTTATAAAAGATAATAAAACTTTATGAGACTTTTTTAAAAAAAACACTCTTAACTAATTTTTATCACTTTTTTTAATATGAATAATTTTGTACTCTTTTTTTTTTCTATTTATAAGTCATTTTTAACTATTTTATAAAAAACAAAAAATTAGTTAAAATTAGTTGAGGTTTTTGAAATTTGCAGAAATTACCAAAAGTTTGTAATATTATTTTTATTAAATATATCTCATCATAACTATATCTCTTTTAAACAATTTCCTAGTAGTCTGCACTATAAATTTTTTGGCAAAATTGAAAAATAAAATTTGATGCTTTTTAAAAATTATAAAACAACTTATATTTTAAATAAATAAAATATTTTTAGAAAGTACCCAATAAATATAAACGGTAGAGTAAGTGTTTTTAAAAATAAAGCCAAGGGAATACTTTTCGATCAATATCTAGTTACTAAGATGAATGGTAGATGACAGCTTAAAAGTTACTCTTCCAACGACACTCCCACTCCCTACCTCCATTATTTCTTTTTGTCTCTCTCCACCTTCTTCCCTTTTCTTTTCCTCTTTTCAACATCCCCCAAATAAATCATAAATATATATATATATATATATATAAGACGACAATACATGTGAGAGTTTAATTGAGGATATACTACTTATTCAAAACAAAAAGTAACGAAAGCTAGCTAAATTACTTCATGCATCCAAACTCAACAAATCTAAAAGGTAGAATTTGTACAAAAAAAAAAGTAAAATCAAGTGTTATCTACAATAGTCAATTCATTCTATATTTTATTATAATATACTAATTATATTCATATGAGGTATATCTATCACACAAAGTTATTCTTCTTTCTTTCACCTTTCATAATCACATTAAATATGGCCTTAAACAGTAATGTAAAAATAAAAAGCTAATTTCAAGTCAATACAGTTAAAAGATTATATGTGAAAGATTTATATATAAATGAAATTAAATAAAATTATATGTGAAAACGTACGAAAACTGTTACACTCCCAAAATCACGAAGCTGAACTTGGTGTGTGTGAGGATCAACCTACAATAAAATGTATGTCATTAATTAAAAATAAATAATGACTTATTTTAGGAAAGATTGACAAAAAATAAGTGAATATAAAGATGAAAACTGAATATAAAAAAGAACAGTAAAATTTAAGAAAAATGTACCAAAAATTATTATATACAGATCTGAGATGAAGATAAAGAATGTAGGAAGAAGATTTGAAGAGCTCCGCTAATTCCTCTAAAATCGAAAATGAAGAGAATAAGGCAACTACACTACTTATACTTACACAAAAATATGAAATAAATTAAGAACATGAAAAAAATTTAGTAAAATTTTAAACTAAGTGCACCAAAAATTATAAAATGGATCCAAGATGAAGATGGATGAGGGATAAAAAATATGTGAAGAACTCCGCTAACTCTTTTGGAATCTGAAGTAGAGCTGAAACCTGAAGTGGAGAGCACAAGCAAAATATGAATTGTGATATCTTTACGCAGAAATATGAAATGGACCCTGTGTTTTTAAGCAATTTTTCGCTTCCCCTTCTATGCATGTTCCCATGTTCCCCCTGCTCAAACTAACTGGACAAGACTAGACAAGATACACCACGCAATGTTGTGTCTTGTCTCTTTTCTTAAAAAAAGTTATTACATAAATCTCGGCTTCTCCGTTACGTCTTGTCTCTTAAAAAAAATTATAACATAAATCTCAATTTCTCAAAAACCGAGATTATTTTAAAAAAAAAAAATTATTGATCTTGTCATGTCTTGTCATTTATCAATAATTTTTTAAAAATCAAAATCATTTTAATGCCTACCTTCCAGCGTCTCGGAAAAATGCATCATGTCTTGTCATTTACAAATAATTTTTTTAATATAATCTTGTCAATGCAATGCATGCTCTTGCCTGGTCATTTCATGCCTTTTGCTTTGGTCATTTGCCTGGTCATTTCATGCTTTTTGCTTTGGTCATTTCACGCCTTTTGCTTTTCTCATTTTGAAGTAAAAAATTGATTATATCGCATTACCCTTGTCCTTCAAACAAAAAGAAAGAAATATCACATTATTCCCCTTGTCCTTTTTTTTGTCTTGTTTTGAATCTCGATTTTGTCAAAATCGAGATATATAAATTTTGGAAAAATTGGATCTCAGTTTTAATCAAACAGAGATATTAATTTGGTATTATTATATCTCGGTTTACAGGAAATCGAGATGTCTCTTCCTACAAAATTTCCGAAGTGCCAGAATAGTTCATGATTTCTCGACCTCAGACAAACCAAGATCTTATAATTTGTGACATTTGGATAAATAATTTACAACTTATAGCATATTGAGAAATATTTTCTTTGCTTAATGTATATCAGTAAAAAAGTTGAATTTTGAATTTTTTTACCAATAATAATCATTTTTATTAATCAATATATCGTTCAATTTAAAAATTTTTATCCGATTGTTATTATTCCTGTCTCAGGAAAAAAAAAATATATATATTAATATTTCTGAACCAAAAAATATTGTTAAGAAGTATTGTTATGAACAGTATTTTTCTCCACTTTTCTTAGCCTCTTTAATATTTTATTTTTAAAATTATTTTAATATTTTTTATTTTAAACTTTTAATTCCCCCTCTCTCTTTAACATTCTTTTTTTTAAATTATTTTAACATTTTTTTACTTTTAAATTTTAATTTATTTAAATTTTCTATATTTTATCAAATATTATAAAATATTTCTCCATTTTTTCTATTTTCTTTTTATTTTCTATTCTCTCTCTTTCTCATAATCACCTTATTTTGTATATATTTTTTAAATTCTCTCCACATATTTTTATTTTGTCTCTATTCATACCCTTAGTACTAATTTAATCTCTCTCCTTTATTTAATTATATCAAATTATATCAAATGTGCAATAGCAAAACACTTTGCACCTTTAGTTTGTGACTATTTTTTTCTTCTATCATTCTCTCTCAAATAACATAAATGTGTTTTTCATATTTGAATTTTAAATCTTTTAACTATATTATTATTTTTTATTTATACTCAAATTTCATAAATTTTGTATCATTATTTTTTTATAAACTTAATGTTATATATATTATATAGGATCAACTTTTTTATATGTCCGGTGCATTGCACGTGATAAGACAATCTAGTTTAATTAAATTACAAAAATCATAATACACATAAAATTATATAGTATTGGTCATTTTTTCAAAAAGAAAATTATAAAAATCAAACCTTAATATATCTTTTCTAATTTTAACAATGGAGTCATTCATATTCTCGAGATCAAAATAATAGTTTTTACTCCCTTCGATCATTTTTATTAGTCATATTCTAGAAGTTTTTTGTAATTCTATATATAAATCATCTTTTATGAATTTCTGGAATATTAATTATTTTATTTAAAAATTATTCTTATTTAATTATAGGAGAGAAAGTGAATTATTTAAATTTATAATATTTATTAAAGGATAAAGATAAAAAATACATTAATTTAAAAATAATTTTAATAATATAACAAATATTTATTAATTCTAATAAAGTAATTAAAAGTAACTTATCTTAAGGATTCGAAAAAATATATAAGTAGATAATGTATGTGGGTGTGTAAAGTTATATCCTATGTAAGGAGATCACATGATTGAGACATCAATTGATGCTTAGCGATGTGTTGATCATATATTAATAACGCGTTGAAGGATTATTGCGGCATTACATCATTTTCTCTATTAATTAATAATTGTCTCCTCGCCAGCATTCATTAGTCTATTGGTGAATCTAAATTGGATATTTGTACTTACCCATTCGTGCACATTTGGGTAGAAAATGACATATAGCTGTAGCCATAGATGGGATCCACCCATAATAACTATATATTTATGCTCTCATCTATATTTTTATCTTTCAATCCATCACATACATTATACTTTTATAAATAATAAATAGTGGTTGGACTTACTCTTTCGTGTTCTCAATCTCTTATTTTCTTGTGGTTCTCGTACTCTCTCTCTCTCTCTCCCCCTCTCCCTGTCCCTCTCCCTCTCGTGGTTCTCAAACTTGGACCCCCCCCCTCTCTCTATTGTTCCCAATTTCAATCTCTCTTTACATGTCATAGTGATTTTTCACGTTAGGAATAAGAATCAGTGATTAAACCATTTGTGCATGCAGTAGCAATCAGTGCCATGGCTTTATTGTCTTTATTCTTCATCTTTGCTATTGGAAATAATAACTAGTTTGAAAAACTATGTTATTAACATGTGGTATAAGCATAAACATTGGATTAAAATGAGATCTAATTATTATCTTCTAATATGGAATATTCAATTCTATTTAAATTTTAAATTGTTATAACGATCCAAATTAAGTCATGGTTTAAATTTTACTATGAAATTTAAATGATTGTAATTGTTGGTTTAAAATTAAATAGGTTGTTTAATTTTAATAAGTGCATATATTATTATATTAGCACAATGTTAGGAGGTGTGACAAAAAAAAGTGAAAGTGTGAACAAGAACTACATCTCTTAAAATTCTACTTTGAAACTTCAACTAGTTTTATAGGGGAGATTCTAAAGGTTACTATTTGGACATCTCTGGAAGTGTTTGAGATAATTTCTAGGGGTGATTTGTCGCAAATCCAATAGTAAACACAGTTGGCACAAATATCATGTTAAGGCCAATGAGATTTACACACGTTTCTAAACATATATTTTTTAATAATTTAATTTTCTAAACACATATTTCATCTTTTACATACTACTTTCCTAACATTTGCTACTTTGTAATATCCATCATTCACTCCTCCTTGTAATAGAATTCACCCGAATTTCTTGTTCTTCACACAATACAATTAGAAGCAAAAATCACAAGGGCATCATTGTCGCCTTCGCCTCCCCTCGCCCTGCTATGACAGGTACGGAGTAATGGGTGCGTCTTCGTTTTGTCGAGCCTCGGTGTTGATCTCTGACTTCCTCCCTCGCTCGTGACTCCCTCTGCCTTTTCTGTGTTCTTTCCTCAGCGCAGCTTTCTCTTTTCTCAGTGCTCTGGACTCCTTCAGCTTTCCATCCCCCGTGGCCGTGTCTGCAGCTTTTCGTCCTGGCTCTCCCCTCTGCTGCCTCTCTTTTCACTCCGCTTCTGTTCTTCCCTCTGCGTCTTCAGCTTTTTCCTCCTCGCGGCCATACCTCCCTCTTTCTGTCTTCCCTCTGCTCGTGGCCTCCCCTGCTTCTGGCTCTCTGCTCCCAGCCGCGGTCCCCCCTTGAGCCCTAAAGGGCTCCCTTGGATTTGAGCCCTAAAGGGCTCCCCCGGTTGTCCAGTCCACGAGCCCAATTGAGGGCTCATGACACATTGGGCTGAAGTGGTTTCAGCCCAATGTGGTTCCCCTCTTTTTTTTTTTGTTGCATTTTGGGCCGAGCTTGGCCCAAAACCCTATGCCACTTTTTTTTTTTACCTGTTTTTTTTTCTTTTATTATCTTTTTATTATTATTATTAAATCTTTTCTCGTGCCTCGGTTTAGAGAAAGGATTTTATTATTATATTTATATTTTTTGTTAGTTTTTTTTATTTTTATTTTTTTCCTTCAGATATTATTATTTATTATTAACCTTATTTTACTTTATTATTTTATTATCTTTTGTTGTTCTTGTTTGAGATACCCGGACAAAATGGGGTGTTCACAGTTGCCCCTCTTTAATGTTTCTTATGCGAGAATGAGGAGAATGTAGTTTTTGGGGTTCTTGCATAAGGAAGGAGTAAAGATTAGAACACGCATTTTGTCCGTGCAACATACATGATGACCTGCTTGCCCCTGACGTGGGAGTAAGGCGCCTATGTCGTAGGGCTTTGGGTGCTTGTCACGATGTGAGACTTGAGAAGTACCTACTTTAACTCAGGATTTGGAGAATACCTACTCTGACGCAGGATTTGAAAAGTACCTACATCTAACGTAGGATTTGAAACATACCTACACTGCCGCAGGATTTGAAAAGGTACCTGCACTGACACAGGATTTGAAAGGTACCTACTTCCGACGTGGGATTTGAAAAGTACCTGCACTGACGTAGGATTTGAAAAGTACCTACTTCTGACGTAGGATTTGAAAAGTACCTGCACTCACGCAGGATTTGAAGGGTACCTACTTCTGACGTAGGATTTGGGAAGTACCTGCACTGACGCAGGATTTGAAGGGCACCTACTTCTGACGTAGGATTTGGAAAGTACCTGCACTGACGCAGGATTTGAAAAGTACCTACTTCTGACGTAGGATTTGAAAAGTACCTGCACTCACGCAGGATTTGAAGGGTACCTACTTCTGACGTAGGATTTGGGAAGTACCTGCAATGACGCAGGATTTGAAGAGTACCTACATCTGACGTAGGATTTGTGAATTACCTGTACTGACGCAGGATTTGAAGGGTACCTACTTCTGACGTAGGATTTGGGAAGTACCTACTTCTGACGTAGGATTTGAAAAGTACTTGCACTCACGCAGGATTTGAAGGGTACCTACTTCTGACGTAGGATTTGGGAAGTACCTGCATTGACGCAGGATTTGAAGGGCACCTACTTCTGACGTAGGATTTGGAAAGTACCTGCACTGACGCAGGATTTGAAGAATACCTACCTCTGACGTAGGATTTGATTTTGTGCCTGTCATGATGCCAGGCTTACTATGCCCTTGACAACTGAGGACATTGCAACGCGTGTGTAATGCAAGAATAAGTGCAATTTTTATTTTTTCTTTTTCGCTCTTAATGAGAATTTATTTTGTTATGCTTGCAAAGAAAATGCGTGAGAGAAATTTTTTTTTTTTCTTTTATGTTTTCTTTTTCCTTGTTTGCTATCCCATTTGAGTGGGCCAGTTTTAATGCAATGTATGCAGAGAAAATGCGCGTTAAATGCATGGTTTGTCATGTATGCCCCAATTTGACTAGAAACTTATTTTGATGCCATGTAGAGTGCATCTTTTCCATGTTTGCCCCAATCTAAGTGGGAGTAAATTTTAATGCAAGGTATGCAAAGAGGATGCATGTGAAAGGTGAAGAAATTTTCTTTTTCTTTCAATTTGAATGGGAATTCATTAGGGAAAATGCGCGGGAAGTGTGATCTGTTTGGATTTTTTTTTATTTTTTTATTTATTTATTATTATTTTATTTTTATTTTTTATTATTCGTGCAAGGAATATGAATGCGAAGTGTGATGATTTTTCAATTTAAATGGGAACTCACTTATGTGATGTACGCAAGGGAAATGCGCATGTGTTTTTTTTTGTTGTTGTTGTTATTTTCATTTTTTTTTTTATGTTTTTTGTTTTGTTTTTGTTATTTTTGTTTTTTTTTTGATGATGATTTTTGGTGACTGCTATTCATTTATCTTTTCAAAATCTAGTGACCAGATCCCACTACTCCTGACGGCACTGCTTTTAGAGGCTGTAGCCCATCCTATGTCGGGGGCCCGCTGACCAATCATGTTACTCATTTTACCAGTAGGCTTATCATCACCTCCCCCAGCGAGAGTAAGCGTTAATGTGTGCTTAGAGAGACTGTTTTGGTAATTTCCTCTTTTAAAATTTGATTATGTTAGAGTCATGAGTTCGATAACCATTATAAGTAAGAAGTGTTGACAAGAGTGTGAAGAATAATAGGGCACTTAGATTAATTGACTGTAAAGATGAATAACTGTGACTACGAATGTCGAGAGGGAAGCATTAAGGAATTAAGGAAAGCAAACACAAAGGGTAATTTCTAGTATATTGATGGTTTCTCGTCGTGTGCGGCCCTCGTGTATCCTCCAAGTTGCCAAAGGTTTGCATACTCTGAGCACGACCACACCCTTGTATACACGAGCTTCCACCTCTTGTGTTAGATGGAGTCATCCCAGAGACCACCTCCTTTTATGCTGCTTTGCCGTTGTGTTTTCGCCTAGGATGCCTTTTGGTTTACACCCCGGCAGGCCTTCTTCAAGTATAATATTTCTTGACAGCGTCTGCATTAACAGGTTTTGACAATTCTCGACCTTCCATATCCGTCAGTATTAACTCCCCACCAACAAAGGCTTGTTTGACTATGTATGGGCCTTCATAGGCTGGAGCCCATTTGCCCCTACTGTCCTCTTGATTCGGCAGGATTTTCTTAAGCACCAATTCCCCAGCTTTAAATTCCCTGGGGCGAAGCTTTTTGTCAAATGCTCTTGCCACCCTTTTCTGGTATAATTGACCATGACATATCGCTTTGAGTCTTCTTCCTTCAATCATATTCAACTGTTCGAATCGATTTTGCGCCCATTCACTCTCTTCTATCTCGGCCTCGGCCATTATCCTTAGGGATGGGATCTCTACTTCAATAGGCGTGACTGCTTCCATCCCATAAACCAAGGAATAAGGAGTTGCTCCTGTAGAGGTTCGTACTGTAGTACGATATCCATGTAAGGCATAGGGAAGCATTTCATGCCAATCTCTATAGGTCACCGTCATTTTCCCTAGAATCTTCTTAATGTTCTTATTGGCTGCCTCTACTGCCCCCTTCATTTGTGGTCGATATGGTGCAGAATTGTGGTGTTTGATCTTGAAGTGCTCGCACAATTTCTTGACCTCGGTCCCATTCAAGTTCGGACCATTGTCGGTGATGATTCTCTCCGGTAAACCATAGCGACAAACTATATTTGTCTTTAAGAAACGAACAAAGGTCCTCTGCGTGATGGCGGGGAAAGAACTCACCTCTACCCATTTGGTGAAATAGTCGATGGCGACAAGGATGAAGCGATGCCCGTTTGAAGCTTTTGGATTGATGGGGCCAATTATATCGATGCCCCACATGGAGAAGGGCCAAGGTGATACCAGAGTATGTAGTGGTACTGGAGGTGCATTGATTCTATTGGCGTAAACCTGGCATTTATGGCATTTTCGTACATACTCGATGCAATCTGTTTCCATCGTCATCCAGAAATAACCACACCTTTGGATCTGCTTAGTCATGGTGTGCCCATTCGCATGGGTGCCGCATATTCCTTCGTGAATTTCTATCATGATCTTCTGGGCTTCGCTTGAATCAACACAATGGAGGAGGACGCCGTCATACCCTCTCTTGTACAGAACATTGGCACTGATGAGAAAATTCATGGCCAAACGTCGCAATGTTTTCTTATCATTTTCTGATGCCCCTGCCGGATATATTCCATCAGCCACATAGGCCTTGATATCGTGGAACCATGGGAGCTTGTCTTGTTCTTCTTCAACAGAGAAGCAGTGAGCGGGCAGGTCTCTGGCTTTCACCTGAATAGGATTGATGTGGATTCCGCAGTCCAGTCGAATCATTGCTGCCAAAGTAGCAAGTGCGTCAGCAAATCTATTCTTATCTCGGGTCAGATGATGAAAGCTAATGGCTTCAAACTGCTTGACCATTTCCGCCAATAACTCTTGATACGGGATTAGTTTTGAGTCCTTGGTCCGCCATTCACCAGTTACTTGGTGAATAATAAGGGCTGAGTCACCATATACCTCAAAGCATTTCACTTCGAGATCAATAGCCGCCTTAAGGCCACTGACACAAGCTTCGTATTCTGCCACGTTATTGGTGCACTCAAATTCGAGCTTAATGGCAACAGGAAATTGCTTTCCCAGCGGGGAGACGAGCACGGCTCCCACGCCGTTCCCGTGCATATTTGCTGCCCCGTCAAAGTACATTTCCCACTTCCTTTCTTCTCCATTATGTTCTTCTTCGTCTTCCTCGACCGAATTTATATCTTCGTCAGGGAAATAGAAGTCTAGCGGCTGATAGTCCTCTAAGGGATTCTCTGCTAAATGGTCAGCTATGGCGCTTCCTTTGACTACTTTTTGAGTCATATGTTTTATATCATATTCAGATAATACCACTTGCCATTTTGAGACCCTTCCTGCTACATGTGGGCTCTCGAAAATATATTTCAACGGATCCATTCTGGAAAGCAACCATGTAGTGTAGCGGAGCATGTACTGTCTCAATCTTCTGGTTGCCCATACGAGCGCACAACATGTCTTCTCGATCATAGGGTAACGTGCCTCACAATCATTGAACTTCTTGCTCAAGTAGTAAATTGCTTGTTCCTTCCTTCCTGACTCATCATGTTGGCCCAGAACAGCCCCCATGGATTCGGGGAGGACTGTCAAGTATAAGATTAATGGGCGGCCTGGTGACGGCGGAACTAGAACAGGTGGTTTCAGCAAATAATCCTTGATCTTATCAAAAGCTTGCTGGCAATTGTTATCCCACTTCCCGGGGTAGTTTTTCCTTAATAGTTTAAAGATCGGCTCGCACGTAGCTGTCAGATTGGCGATGAACCGGGTAATATAATTTAGTCTCCCTAGAAAACTTCTAACTTCCTTTTCTATTTTTGGGGGAATCAATTCACGGATAGCCTTGACTTTGTCGGGATCAACCTCTATTCCCTTTTGGCTGACAATGAAGCCCAACAACTTCCCGGATAATGCTCCGAAGACACACTTCTTCGGGTTCAACCTTAAGTGGTACTTGCGTAGTCTCTCGAACAACTTTCTGAGGACGGTGACGTGACTTTCATTCTGCGCAGATTTGGCTACCATATCATCCACGTATACCTCGATTTCCTTGTGCATCATATCATGGAACAAGGCAACCATGGCCCTTTGATAAGTGGCTCCAGCATTTTTCAAACCAAATGGCATGACACGATAGCAATAGGTTCCCCACTGTGTGATGAAAGTAGTCTTTCCTTTGTCATCCCCGTACATGGGGATTTGATTGTACCCGGAATATCCATCCATAAAGGAGTACCTATAGCTTCGAGCAGTATTATCTACCAGAATATCGATGTGGGGCAAAGGAAAGTCATCTTTCGGACTTGCTTCATTTAATTTTCGATAATCCACACACACCCGAATTTTGCCATCCTTCTTGGGCACCGGGACGATGTTTGCCACCCATTGAGGATATTTGGCGACCTCTAGAAATCCTGCCTCTAGCTGTTTCATGACTTCATCTTTAACCTGCAGTGATGTTTCTGTAGCCATTCTCCTCAATTTCTGCTTCTTTGGCTCAGTATTTGGGAACAACGGAATTTTGTGAGATGCGATGCCTGGGTCCAATCCTGGCATATCTTTGTAAGACCACGCGAATATATCTAAATATTCTTTGAAGAGCTCTATCATCAATTCACGCTCCGGATTATCTACAATCCTGAGTTCTTTCTTGTCCTCTTCAGTTCCCATATTAATAGTCTCTATTATCTCTTCATGTGGGGAGATTCCCTCCTTTTTTGCTTCGAGTAATTTGGCAAATGCCTGAATATCCTCTTCATCGTTGAGCTCTGAGTTATACATATTAGTGGCAACAAGTGAATCGTCTGTCGAGGGCCTTGCACTTCCCATGTCGATCACGGATTCAGCAGAGGCCAAATCCCTGGCAAGAATGAAGGTCGGGTAAAAGAGGCAAATAATGCAATATGGATAGAAGCAAAATGAATTGACAAGAAGGGAGGCATTTTATTTACGTTTTCAATGACATTACGATAAAACAAGTAAGAAGCAAACACATCGATTACGAGACTAACACGACACTTAAACACGCATTTAAAAGGAAGAAATAATCAAAACAGTTACTCTAAAGCCACGACATCGTTTGCATCCTCATATTCCCAATTCGATAGTGGCACGTCTGAGGTATCCGCTATAATCCAGGTGTTAATGCCCAGGCCTTTATCATTACTAGGTGCGACCATCGAGATTACTGGTTGATTGATAACTTCAGCTGGCTTGGGGAATGTTTCATGAAGGTGGGGAATTTCTCGCTTTTCACCCCTTTTCTTGCCAAGTGGAGGCTCTTCTTCGGAGCTCTCTTTAATATGACCATATCCCAGCCCTTGACGCTTGGGGTTACTTGGTAAACATAAGGGCTGACGGATACCCTGCAGGTGTGTGCTCAATCCTTTTCCTTGTTCAAACCCACTCCTTTCCATGATTCTGGTAATAATGGAATTGATGTCCGCCTTACTACTCTGAGCGGTCTCAATCTCTAGGCCTTGGAAAATTGGGCCGTCCTCCTGTTCCGCCACTTCGATGTATGGGAGGGAGCTAGGCTTGCTTACCAGTATCTCCTCCTCCCCTTTGATCACGACTATCTTTCCTTCCCAAATGAATTTGACTTTCTGATGGAGAGTAGATGGTACCGCACCTGCCGAATGGATCCATGGTCTCCCGAGCAGCATTGTGTAAGTGGAATTTATGTCCATGAGTAGGAAATCTACCATAAACACACAAGGCCCAATTTCCAGGGGCAACTGTAAAGCGCCCAGCACCTTGGTTCGAGACTCGTCAAAACCTCTAGCGACCATGTCACTACTTTGAACTTCCGCCATATCTATATCCAGCGACTTGAGTGTCGTTAAAGGGAGAACATTGAGCGCGGAACCGCCATCAATCAGCACCCTAGCGACAACGTATCCGCCGCTCTTCAAGGTGATATGTAAAGCTTTCACATTACGAGAGGCATCTGTTATGATTTCCTCTTCTGAAAAGGAAATTGTGGACACCATCCTTGAGATATTCATAATACTTGCTACCTTTTCTGGGGTGATGCTCGGTTGTACGTACGCTTCATCGAGTACTTTTTGTAAGGCTCGGCGATGTGCCTCAGAGCTTAGAATTAGTGCCAATATGGAAATTCGAGCCGGGGTTTTCTTAAGTTGATCCACGATGTTGTAATCGCTCTGCTTCATTATCTTCAAGAATTCCTCATCCCCCGTGACTGCTTTTTCTTGAGTAGTCTCTTCTGGGTTATCATCCTCAGCCTCCTTTTCCTTCCCCTTCTTCTTCCCCTCAGACGGAAGATATACTCTCCCACTTCGAGTAATTCCCCCAGGGCCGGTTATATTTGACACTGCTTGAGGGTTTTTCTCCGCTCCCCTTGAACCACTTTGCGTACGTTCAATGATACCATTATACCTCCAAGGGACCGCTTTGTTATCGCTGTAAGGAAACGGTGCCGGTATATTTATGGTCAGTGTGGGCTGCTTTGGACTTGTAGCTGTAAGGGCCGCTGAGCTTGTCGGGACAGGAGAACTCGGAGGCAGCTCGTTGACGACGAAAGATACTGGCCCTGGATCTCTTCGAGAGATTAGTTCCTTGACAACTAACTCGATAGACCTCATTTCCACCATATCAATCTTTTCATTATTTCTGCTTGGTGTGATGACTCCTAAGGCTATTATTTTCCTCACTTCCTCCTTAAACTGAGGACATTGTTCAATGTCGTGACTAGCTTTGCGCCGATGATACTTGCAATAAGTTCTCACGCATTCCTTTTCTATCGAGCGATCTCCTTCGACAGACTCCAACTCATACCCGGCTTCTATCAAGTAGGCATATAAAACATCGTACGGGACCTTGACATCCTCAAAGCTCTTGAAAGTGTCAACTTCCGCGTAGATGACATTCACTTGTCCTTGGTGAGCAGGCAGTGGATTAGACGTGATGGTAGAGCTTTCTCCCGTCTTGAGTTGGATGTGATTAGAGTCAATTAAGCTCCACACGTTCCGCTTGAAAGTGACGCAATCTTCTATTGAATGCCCAGGTACTCCCATATGATATTCACAGATTACGTTAGGGTTATACCAGGCTGGGTACGGGGGATGTATCGGCCTAGAGGATCTTGGTCCGAGCAGTTTGGCCTCATAGAGTTTATGATACAATTCCGCATTCGGCATACCAAAGTTGGGCCATGGCCGATTGTCTTGGTGGGGAACATTTTGCTACCCTCCTCCTTGGGTTCTTTGGCCATACCCCGGACTCGTTTGGAATGGCCTTGGATGCTCTCCTCCCAGTTGGTATGTGACGGGTTGTTTTGTGGGGGACGACTTCGTGTTTTGAACGTAATTCACGCTTCATTCCTTTCTCTTAGCATCCTGGGCTTTCCGGGCGTTGGCATTTGCTTGGGGTGATGGGATTTTCCCTTCCCGCATGTCCGTGTCGATCCTTTCCCCGACTTTCAGCAAATTGGCAAAATCATCAGTATACGTGCCTACCATGTACTGGTAGAAAGGTTCTGGTAGGGTGCAGATAAAGTATGAGCAAACTTCATCAGGCTCCATGATAGGTCTGACCTGCGAAGCTAACACCCTCCATCTTTGAGCGTATTCTTTGAAGGTCTCTGTGGACTTCTTACTCATGGCCTTTAACTGTTCTCTAGTAGGGGCGATGTCGAGATTGAATTTATACTGTTTCATAAAAGCCTCGGTAAGATCATTCCATCTTCGGATCCTGGTTCTATCCAACTGCATGTACCATTGTAGCGCGGCGCCTGTTAAACTCTCTGGGAATATATGGATGTAAAACTTTTCATCCTGAGACCAGACCGACATCTTGATGCAATACGATTTCAGGTGGTATACTGGATTACCACTGCCATCATATTTATCAAAGTCAGGTACTTTGAACTTCTTGGGTATGACTACCTCAGGGGTCAGGTATAATTCGTTTAATTCCAAGGACCCAAAGGTGTTCAACCCCTGCAGAGTCTTTAGCTGCTCTTTCAACTCTCCCAATTCATCCTTCAGTTCTTTGTCTCTGTTTGTCAGCGTTGGGATTTGGAAAGTACACACAGGGTCTTCACCTGGGTATTCTAATTCTCTCGCCGTCCCCTTTCCGGAACCTTATTTCTCGAAGACTGACATTTGCGGGTTTCTTGTCTGATGGGCGTCGGTTGGCTGTCCTTCTTTCTCCACTGCCCTAGGTGAATCAGAGGCCACCTCAATGTTAGGCGGTGCGGGATTCGAAGCGCTTGGTGTTTCGTGGGTATTTTTACCCTTCATTAACTCCGTCAACAGTTTCAACGTGGCATTCATCTCGGCTATTTGCATTTCCATTGTGGTTATTCGATCGTTGATCACGGTTGATCCCGCTTCAGCTTCCTGATTCCCTTCCATGCTTTCGTTTTCGGATGCCCGACTACGTGACCGCGTGTTATAGACCTTTGCGGGTGGGATCTGGTCAGAAGATTTTTTCTTTGGGGGCCCAATGTTGTTTTACCTGTTTTAGCAGAATAAATTATTAATTTTAACAAGTTCAGTTAGTTGAATTACCTTTTCTTTGTTCTATCCTGTGAAGTATCATGCATTGCATTGGCATAAGGGTTTAGACGTGTTAGAGGCCCTTTAACTCCTCCTAAGGATCTAGCGCCTCAGGGGAGTTTAAAGTTGACTATCGCATAAGAAGGATCTTGAATCCCATCCTTACTATAGTCACAGATGACAGATCAGGAGATAGTTGCGCGAGCAAAGATCAATAATTGCATTAATTTTGAAAGAGTCTTACAGCCATAACATTCATAGAATATTACATTATCAGAACTTCGTTAAATGTTGAAGTTCACTAATGATGCGGGTGCATAACGCGAAAAATTCTGTGATCTCAGGTGGAGTATTCATCGGGTTAACCATGCCTTCAGCACGCCTAAACTCCCAAGCGAAGCTCGGAATTGCCTCATTGGCGAGTGTGATCATCCTTTTGCACCTTTCCATCCATTCTTTGGTCTCATCGGTTCTGTGAAGGTATAGAGATCTCCACTTATCGCTATCCTCTGTTTGCTGGTTAAGCTTGTCCACTAACTTCTGAATTGTTTCCGCGGTACTTCCTCGTACCATGGATAGCTCATCTGTCCGCTTTTGCAGTAGCTTGGAGAGCGATCGGACCTCTTGTTGCAAGTCATCAATAAAGCCGTCTTCCACCACCCTTTTTTCGAGTGCATTTTTAGCTTTTGCCAACTTCATCAGTCGGGCCTTGCTATTTGTTGATTCTGTCTCCTTGTCTCTCAGACTATTCCTTAACTTCCTATTTTCTTCTTTCAGCCTTTTAACTTCAGCAATTCTTTCAAGGTCTCTAGCCCGTTTCTCCCCAGCTAATTCATTCTTCAAGGCGGTGCATTCTTCTCGGAGGCGGGTTAACTCCTCTTTGTCCTTGGAGCTTTCCCTTTGCAGTTCCTGTAATTCTCCTTCCCTTGCAGCAAGACGCTTTCTTATCTCCCCATTGATTATGGATGTATTATTCCCGCGCAGTGGGTCTTGGGAAGCATATGCGGGGTTAATTCCAGCTATCTTTTCTTTCAGCCATGCCTCATATTCTGAAGTGGGGTTGACTTGCCTTTTACCCAGCTCAGCCCTTCCCTTGTAGATTATTTCGTTCCAGGCTTCTTTAGCATTTAGGCATAACGCCTTCATTTCCTCGTCCGTGTGATTAATGTATATGGCCCGTACTTCATCGGCTGAAGGAATCGTCTGGAGATATGCAAGTTGTCTCAGTGCGATAGCTGGGTTATAGTTGATGGCGCCTCTAGGTCCGATCAATGGTACATTTGGGAAGTTACCGCAGCAATACATAATTTCTTCCTCCCACCACCAGTCTACCTTCCATAAAAAAGTATCTCTGTTATCGCCCTCATTAAATTTCTGTATCCATTCCTTTGGGCTCAAATGATCGAAAGCCCGAGGAGGGGTAAACGCCGTGAGAGGATTGCTGTCCAGATCTTGTTGTTTTCGAAAGGGGCGCTCCTTCCCACACCAGTGGCTTAGCATCCATATATCCAGGACGGCAAGACAACACCTTATTTTACCTTTCTGCTTTGAGTGACAGTGGGTCAATGTCCTATACGTCTCTGCTAAAATTGCGGGCACTGGGTTAACTTGGTGGTCTTCTACCTTCTGAAACATACTGATGGCTTCCATGTCAATTACTCCAGCTGTGTATGGGAAGATGATGGTCCCATAAATGGCCATTGCAAAGACTCTACAAAAAGTACTCCATTCTTGCTTTTCTGCGAGTCTCTCTAAGTGGTTTTCGACGTCATGTCTGCAGATACCCCCGCCTGGGCCTGGATGCACTATTCGTACTGCTTCTGGGGCAACTCCCAACAGCCTCGATATGGTCTTTCGGGCCGGTAAGCCTTCTAATCCGGTGTATACGGCCGAATTTTCTTTAATTGGCATCCTCAGAATTTCGCCGTACTCCTCCAATGTCGGAGTGATTTGGAAACTTGGGAACGTGAAGCACCTGAGTGGGGCATCCCAATACTGGTAGAGCTCAATTAATGCTTCTGTGTGCACGGGTACCTTCAAAAGATCGAGTATGTTACCGTACTTCTTTCTGAATTCCCATTCCACACGCCCTCGGATGTGCTTACTTAATTGGACTAACTTATCTAGCGGTTGTATTTCCAGAGTAAGTTTGATGCCCTTGTTTCTGTACGCCTTTCCTGTGGGTGCCTGATCTTGACCACCTCTTAGCGCCATTACCCTTATGCCAATTGCTAATGCTGGATATATCACCTGCCCATTATAAGAAAAAGACAACTCATAAGACCCTTTTTATTAGGTGTCAATTTTCCTCCAGTGACTCGCAGTCTCTGTGGAAACTTAACAAGTATCGGCTTTCATAAAATCTGGAATTCTATGCAACCAGGGCTATGTGCATTGTTTATTTTCATTTTTCTTTATTATTATTATTATTATTTTTATTTATTTTTAGATTAATTCCTATGATTAGGCTGTTTATTAATTTATGGCTTAGGGTAAAATTCATGCCATAATGCAATAATGATGCATGGACTCAATGCTAAGTTAGGGTCGGAGACCCACAGCTCAAGATTGGGTTTATAATGCCATCACCTTCATTGCCTTGTATCAACCCATAATGACATTTAATACTTGCTCTGGTGAAGGTAACAATTTGTCACCATTTTTAAGATAGATTATAATGATGACATGTCATGATGCATGATGAAAAAGGAATGTGCTCTCATGTGTCTTATTCTGGGTGAATCCTGGGCCGGGCCTTTTTACCCTAAGTGGCCGGGCAAGAACTAATAGGTTGGCCACTTATTTGCTTATTAGCGTGCATGGTTTCAAGGCGGTTCTATTGCTCTCAAAAGGTCCCCAAGTTGCCCCCACCATATGGTGAGGATCTTATTCGACAAATACCATTCTCCAAAGGCTCCAAAGCCCCTTGGGAACTGCACTTGTTGCATAAGATACAACCTGAGTGAAGTCTTCATAGTAACCATCGTGAGTTCAAAAACCCATGAGGAAACCATTACAAACTCCCGCTAGCCTAGGGTGCTCACAGACCCGGGTATAGGGCCCAAAATGTGTGTGAGGGTAGATGTGTCGGTGTATAGTGTGTGAGGAGAGCATACAAACCTGTGAAAATGTATTCGTGTATTACCCGATCCCCTCCTATCAAGCAAGTCACAATTGCAGGATAGGAATACAGCAGATAAAGTCATCTACCCTAAGGTTCAATCCGCATGTTATCTACCCTAAGACATGTTATTCAAGCAACAAATAAATAGAGAGGCATGTGAGAACAATGTAAGTCACTTTACCAACCCTATGGCATGTTATCCAAATAACAAGCAAATAAGTAGCATGTAAAGAAAGGATATGTTATCATGCAAGGCAGACAACTACTAAAGGAAAACCAAAATATAAAGCCATATTGTAAACATAATCAACGTATATAGGCTTGACTCTCAAAGTCCCCAGTGGAGTCGCCAAGCTGTCGCCTTCGCCTCCCCTCGCCCTGCTATGACAGGTACGGAGTAATGGGTGCGTCTTCGTTTTGTCGAGCCTCGGTGTTGATCTCTAACTTCCTCCCTCGCTCGTGACTCCCTCTGCCTTTTCTGTGTTCTTTCCTCAGCGCAGCTTTCTCTTTTCTCGGTGCTCTGGACTCCTTCAGCTTTCCATCCCCCGTGGCCGTGTCTGCAGCTTTTCGTCCTGGCTCTCCCCTCTGCTGCCTCTCTTTTCACTCCGCTTCTGTTCTTCCCTCTGCGTCTTCAGCTTTTTCCTCCTCGCGGCCATACCTCCCTCTTTCTGTCTTCCCTCTGCTCGTGGCCTCCCCTGCTTCTGGCTCTCTGCTCCCAGCCGCGGTCCCCCCTTGAGCCCTAAAGGGCTCCCTTGGATTTGAGCCCTAAAGGGCTCCCCCGGTTGTCCAGTCCACGAGCCCAATTGAGGGCTCGTGACACATTGGGCTGAAGTGGTTTCAGCCCAATGTGGTTCCCCTATTTTTTTTTTTGTTGCATTTTGGGCCGAGCTTGGCCCAAAACCCTATGCCACTTTTTTTTTTTTACCTGTTTTTTTTTCTTTTATTATCTTTTTATTATTATTATTAAATCTTTTCTCGTGCCTCGGTTTAGAGAAAGGATTTTATTATTATATTTATATTTTTTGTTAGTTTTTTTTATTTTTATTTTTTTCCTTCAGATATTATTATTTATTATTAACCTTATTTTACTTTATTATTTTATTATCTTTTGTTGTTCTTGTTTGAGATACCCGGACAAAATGGGGTGTTCACAATCATGATCAACCATTATCTTATAAACACTTAATAGATCTTTTGCAATCTTAGGATCATATAGAACTTTCTTAATATTAAGGGGTAAGACATCCATTTGATTAAACTTACTAACCCCTACTTTATCAACCTCAATTTGTTCAACATTACCAATTTGTTTATAAGTGCAAGCTTGTCCAATTGACTTGCATCTACCTTGATATGATTATTCGTCTCACTATCAAGATACCATGAGTCATCAGCCACTGTCTAGTGGCAACTAATGCCATTTGATTAGAATTATCGGAATTCAAACACCTCTTCTATTAAGATCAGCTAAAAATTCTTGTGAGACATATAAAAGCAAACATCAACCATATGACCAACATGATTACAAAGTTGACATATTACTTTTCCTCCTCTATCGAATCCTCCTCTACCTCTTCCATGAATCTCGTGTGAACTAAAACCACACAAGGAATCCCAAGTATTGTCATTGAACTCGATTTTTGCAAAATTTGCATAATGTGAGTTGAGTGACAAATTAGATAGTTGGTTAAACTGCTTAAGCCTGTTTTCAAAGGTGTGATTGCAACTCTACCCAGGCGAGATTTGGTTTATCAGCTAGTTGAACAACTACTACATTATACGTAGCATCTAGTCCATAGAATGTTTGTAGAATTAAATCTAGCAAAGGAACAAGGCTGCTTGCAAGAGATAAATTATCTAAGAGTGTTTTCATCTTCATCAAATATTCTTTCGTGGACATTCTAGTTTTTCTGGTTATTTGAAACTCAGACTTGAATAGTGTAATCTAAGCACCTGATTGGCTGCAAAAAGTTCCCTTGCAATTTTCCATAACATATAGGAAGTAGTGTAGTGAATCAGTTGATTGGCCACTTTAATAGTCATCAAGTTTCGGAGCCACCCAAGCAATAGTTGGTCTATTCAAATATGATCTTCATAGGTGAGATCAAGCTTAGTTTCATCGCCTTTAGTGATCATCAAAGGAGGAATCTTTTATTGTACCATCGAGATAGCTGTCAAGCTTATTATCCATGATGACTAGAGAAACAAGCGAATGCTAGAGTAGGAAATTCATTTTGTCTAACTTGACAAAGATGGATTGTGAGAGAGGAGAAAAAAGTGGGATTTGAGAGAAGGCAAGTGATGTCAAATGAAGGAGTAGCAGTGACATAAGTGCTGGAGGTGGACGAGTTGGTTTTCTCTTCCATTAAAAAGCAGCGAATAGATGCAATTGAGATAGAGTCATGTGATTGCAAAAGAGGTGTTAATTGAAATAGAGACTTGCAATTGAGACATAAGTGTGCAACTAGAGAAACTAAAATGTGTGACAGTTAGCGTTCAACAACAGTAGTGAACGAGCAATCGAAGACGACCATTTGAGATGGTAGATGCGACAACTGGCCTTTAAGGCTTTGATAGTAACTTAGAAATCTGGGGTTCACTTAGAAATTTAGCATTTAGAGGTCAGGGTAAACAATTATGATGAGGAAGGCTTAAGCATAGTATAAATCCACTGATTGTTATTGATATATATATATATATTACAATAATCAATGATATACAAAGAATCATAAACATATCATTAATATCTTCTAAAATAATGATAACAAATAGAAATAATATACAATAACTTGCCATATGGTGTCTCATATGTTTGATAATTTGCCTCTAACTACTTATATGTCATGTCCCCTAACAACCTTTCAAAATGTATAAAGAAATCTAACACATTAAATGTGGACTTCATATAATCTCCTAATCAACCATTGAAGCTTTCATTGAATTGCATTGATGTAGCTTTGGTGAAAAAGGCATGTCACATATACTGACCACTTATTTTGACGAAGGTTATGCTTCTTAAGAATCAACTTTGAGGTATCAAGAAAGTCATTATCATATTCATATTCATAAGTGTAATGTCTAAATTTTGAAGCAAATGAATTTGATTTCTTGAAAGCATGATTAACATTTTGTTAGAGCATTTTGAAATAAATGCCAAGTGCACAAATGATAATATGATTTGGGTAAAATATTTGCAATTGCTGAATCTTGATTTGTAAAAATTGTACTTGGTTTCTTCCCACACATAGCCTTTAAAAATGTTCCAAATAGTGTAATGAGCCTCTAATTATTGTCTTGGACCTAGCCTTGAGCTAATGAGGAATATGTCTCTTGGTTTGTGCAGTACCAAAGGGACTAGGACCGGAGGAGGAGCCAAAGTGGGACGAACTTAAAAAAAAAATAGAAATAGAAGCATAAGTATATCACACCGCAAAGGAATTTCAAATTTTTGAGATAGTAAAGGTCCATGCTGCAATAAACTAAACATGCGCCGCGACGCTAGTCGCTAATTTCTGATAAATTCTAATGTGAACAGTTTGACTGAAAAAGAAGAAAATGGAAGGAAGGAAGAATATCTCTAGTAGGGTTTCATCCACAAGGCTCTAAGCTTCATTTTTTACCATGGGGAACTTTATCTTAGTGTGGTAAATGATCTCTAACCTCTTCTCATATCTTTTCCATCCATTTTGAGAAGAAATTTGTGGGGATACGATGATTTCTAGTTGGGTTGAGATTCCTATTGACTAAAATGGTCAAAAATGTGTTATTGATGTTCCTCTGGCCTGGGTATAAGTTTTTGAAGGATTATGATTGGTTTAGGTGGAACCCTAGACTTGAAATTGTTAAGGAAGCTTGCAATTCAAATTGTGGACCATTGGTACTGGTTTAAATGGGTGTTAGGGACTCCTTGATATATGTTGAGTCTATGGCTGAACAACATGGCCCGATGCCCGGTTGGCCCGGTCCAGCCCGATCACTTTGGGCCAACCGGGTTCGGCCAAATTTCAATCCGGGCCGGGGTTAGGGCCAAGCACTCTAACCCCGACCTATAAAAATCTTTATTTTTTTATTTTTTTTTCTAATTTTTTATACATCTTAATTAATTTTTATAGAATTTTTTTCTTTATGTATATAAGATAATACATTTACTACGTAAATATTATGAAAACTTTTGAAGATTTTAATATTTCAAATTTTTTTAAATTTTGAATTAATTTTTTAACTTAATATTTATGTAAAAATAATGTATAATGGTTAAATATTCATAAATTTTGAACAATTTTATTTTTTCTAAGATTATTTTTTAAGAAAATCTATTTTTAAGTATAAATAAATATATTTTTTATTATTAAATATATTTTTTTATTTTTTAATTAAAAAAAAGATATATAATATCGGGCCAGCCCGGTACTGGCCCGATATTGGCCAAAGACACTTCGGGCCGGGCATCGAGTAGGGGTCAAGCTCGGCCCGGCTCAGCTTGGCCCATGAGCACCCCTAATTAAGGCTAACGAAATCATGGGCTTACCATAAATAATCTTGGTTGATTGGATTGTGAGTTATTATGATATATGTTTATTGTTTTAATTGGAGATATTATCATGTTGTAGTGCTCCAAGTTGTGATTGAGAGTTGCGACATGCTTTAAAGTGGTCTGGAAGCCTTGCAATCCTATATTGTCTCCCTTACAGCCATTATTCCCCTCCGTGCTTGTGTTTGTGTGTTGATAATTTGAGGTAATGGGGGTGTATGTTTTTATGAAATGTGGATTCCATTTATATATATATATATATACATATGTTTGTTTCTTTCATATCACGATATGTCCTAGGAATGGCTCATGGTGAAACAGTAACCTCTTTCTTCATCTTATGCATGTGATTATTAATATTTCATAACATGTGATTGTTAGCATACCTGTATTTGTGATAGCTTGTTATTTGATGATGAGGATATGTATTTATGTGAGCATCAAACATGATAACATGACAATATCATCACACATGAATATAAGTATATAATTAGTTTTGAGGGATGATGACGTATGTTATCACGTGGTATACTGATCCACTAATGGAACATGCAAAATCTCGTGTCCAAGTGGTGAGGCTGATGTATGTATATCCTTGCTATTAAATCCTCTTCTATGGCTAGGAGAGTCAGGTGGCAGTGGATTTGGGGATGTACCTTATCTAATTTACCACTAATTCTGGTGATTCAGGGAAAGGAAAACCACAATCAAATCATTAGTGTGGCTTTTGGTCAGGTCATATTAGTATGTGAAGAGCTTATTGATGTCTTGGAATCAGTCTTCACAAGTTGTTAGATGTGAATCACTTGTTGGGTGTACCTTGTGATGGCAACTAGTTCATGATTCTAGCCATATATGTTGGGGACATTTATTCCATTGCATTGCATATCACTATACTGCATATATCTGTATATATACATGTATTGTTTGGTAGTGGTGTTCCTCAGTTATTGGAACTTTATCTCACATCCCTTTATGGTTAACATTTCAGGTGAAGACTTTAGTATTAGCCTAGAGAAGACGAAGGAGTCTTAGATCACTCCGTTCACAAGGGCATCTAAGCTTGCAATTGCTAGCTTGTATGATATGTAACATATTGTGCCAAGTAGCTTGTTGTAATATTTGTTGCCTGTAATGCTACATCCTGGGTATTTGTTACTGTATGTGGTTGATGTATTATGATAAGTTGTATGAAACTTGTTGATGTGACTGATTGTAAGATGGCCTGGTTGACATGTTGTGTTATGTGGTCATAAACCCTAGTACGGGTTAGATTATGGTCATCCTGTGTGTTTTATGTCTTGCTGAGCTAGAAATGCATGTTTGTGATTGATATATATGGTTGTTTGATTAAGTGGGTATCTAACCTATTGGTTGCCAAGGGGGTCAAATTCTACAAGAATGATTTCCTTAGGATGAGTTTACCCTAAACCTAGTCTTAAGGGTAATTAGGACTTGGGTTAGGAGTTAGTTTTGAGTATTTGCATTTTGGTTTGGTATTTGGGGGCTCAAGTGTCAAGTGTTGGTCAAAAACTGGCCATTCCAATCTCAATGGTTCAGAATCTCTATACGAAGGTACCTTGAGGTATGGTTGGTCTCTATAGTAAGAATGAGAATAGAGTGACCTATAGGAGTTGGAATTAGGTCAATCGGAGATCAGAGAAGGAAATTATGCATGTCAGAAGTTCGCCCTAGGCATTAGCAGTCTGCTGATGTCATATCAGTATATGGCGCTGCGATGCCAGTGTCCTGGTGGTAGTGCCACACTCTACTGTTTCTTTTCCATTTTAAATCAAGAGCTTTTGCACCGTGGCAGAACTGTAGTAGGCTGCGATGCCATCCTTTATTTTTGTCATAATTGTGCTATTTTGTCTCCTTTTCGGTGTGTTTCTGGGTCATTGGTCTTAGGGTGTTACAAATAGCCATTGAAAAGATTAGTAGTTTCATCATACAATAATGTAGCACAAAATCTAATAGTTTGTCGATAGTGATTGGCTTCAATGAAGGTACAAATGTTCTTGGCTTATGATTTGTACAATAAGTAGTATCAAAAGATAGAATAACTCCAAAAAAAGAATTTGCAACCATTCTTGCATTTGCCAAAAAAAAAACAATTGTGATTTGATGTTCAACATCAAGTTGAATTTCATAAGAAAAATGATAGATTCGAAGATCGCCTTGATTGAAAATAATGACTCAACATGTAAACCTCTCATTCTTTAGTTTTGGCCATCTCTTAGAAGTCAAATGATTGTTGATATCTTTGCGAGTGCACCTAATTGCCTCTAGCTTGTGGACTCAAAAATTCAAAAATCAATTTCTATTACTAGAATGATTAGCAATTGAATTTGAGTTGCTTGAGTAGTAGCAATCATTCTTTGAGATGGTAGTTTGTGCTTGCTCCTAAGATTAGCTAAAGCATGATTATGTTTTTTCTAAAAAAATATAACTACATACTCTCCATTTTCTTGTCCATTAATAGTTATTTGAGCCAAACAACCAGTTCTCAAATCTTTACAAACCCTTTTTGCTTCATAACTATTCACCCTTTTGAATCCTTCTTTGAAAACATACATATTTTTGTGATATTATTGTGTTATGATCCATCTTGCATTGTTTACCCACTCTTTTCTAATACTAAATCCAAAAAAACCAACATATGCATTATATAATCTATATGCATGTTTTTCACTTTCAAACTCCATTTATGGAGTTAAATCTATTTTAGTTACTTCATTTTCCACAAAGGTTTAGATAATAGTGGAGTAGATGTAGTGAAATTGTCCATCAAATTTACTGTCAAGAAAAAAAAATCAATGTTTAAAAAAATATGATAAACTTAAAGAATTTGCAAACAACATTAAAAAAAAAATTGAACTCATACCATAGTGAAGACAAAAGTATGAATAATTTATTAAAAAATTATGAGCAAAAAGACAAAACTGTGAACTATTTATTGAGAACTCATGAAGATGAAGACAAAGCCAACAATTATATAAGCTTTTCATGGGTTGATTATACACTAAAAACAAACAACATAAATGAAAAAGATGCACATTCATGGATAAGAAGGACATAGGTCAGGAAAACACTAACTAGTCACAAGTGATTGAGAATGTGCGGAGAGAGATGATTGAAAAAAGATGCGGCCACGAATAAGTGATGGTGACAGTAGAAACTATGGTATTAAAAATTGAACTTATTATTAAATTGGTTAAAGTACTAGTTCATGGTTTAATAGTTTAACTACGGTTGAACTGTAATTAGATCAATAATAATAAAATTAATATTTCTTTTTTAATTTTATATGTTATATACTATTAAAAAAATATTATTAATAAGTTTCATAACTTAATATTAGAATCTAAATTAGTTAATATTCTTCTATAATCATATTTTGAATTCAAAATAGCAAACTAATATTTTATCTTCATATTATTTGTTAAGTAAATTTAATATTATTAATAATTATGTATCATAATAATACTTATACAATATTATAATATAAAAAAAGTTATATAAAAAATAATGCTATTTAATATTGAAGATAATGCTATTTTATTTTAAAAACTAAAAATATTTGAAAAAAAAAATTATGACTGGTTCAAATTGGTTTTAGATCAGTTCACAACTAGCTGTTATTAGTTCAAGTCTGATTCAACTGGTTCTGTATTTCTCTAATTCTGTTCTTCTAGACCAAACCTAGCACCGGCTACTAATCTATCCGGTTGAACCAGTTAGTCAAATCCAATTTTTTATACATTACTAGGAACAAAAGTGTAGTGATGAGTTTATTTTTTCAAACCAACACCAAATGTGTTAGGTTTAATATAATATAGGTTTTGATGATGACAAATGTAAGATAATAAGAAATAAATGTATCATATTTGTCTAACATATATATTGTTCCTAAAAAATAGTAAAATGAGCATTAACATGTATTTAATTGTGTTTATAATGTATATATTATGCTATGTACTAATATATCCATTGTGCTCTTATATTTCATAATACAAATTTGATACATAAATTGGACTAACTATTTGATTTGTAAGTATAATATATTAAATGTAGGATTATCTAAGAAGGAAAAGTGAGTATTAGAATAAAGAAATGAAAATCAACATCATGTTTTGCTTAAAAAAGAAGAAGAGAAATGATGCTCAAAGAATGGAAGATCAAAAGGGAGTATACCAAGAATGAGAATGACTAAGTGAAAGTAGAGTTTAACCTTTGAACACTTAGCTATTAAGTATATCTTGTTTTCACTTAGGTTTTGAGGTGATTTAATTTTTGAAATTTACTTAATCTTGTTATCATATGTCTTAAATGATTTAGATTAAGTAAATCGGAATGTTAGTATAAATTTAAACTGATTAGATTTGAATATTTTAGATTAACAGACAAATTTTGCTTATGATTCATGCTTATTTTGTGCAAAATTTACACTTTATTTGTTGAAATTTGAAGTTACAGAATTTTAATTTCTGATAGACGAATTTTAGTTGTGAAATTGAATTTTAAACTAAATATTGTTAGTGAAAGTGTGTAAAATTCCCATGAACCTTAGTTTAAATTTGACTATTGGTGAATTTCAAAATAAGTTCATAGTCACAACCTCTGATAGATGAACTTTGAGTTTCAAAGTATGAACTTCGAAGTGATAACTTTCACCTAGTCATGTTGAACATGCCTTTGATGGATGAATTTTGATCTCTAGAATTAGAATTTCGGTTTATGAAATTCAAATTTCGAAGTGTATTGTGAAAATTTGAAGTAACTATTTAATCCAATAGACTCATTTCCAATGAAAATTCACACAAACTAATATGGGGTATCTTTTGCAAACTCGAAATTCGAATGTTATTTAGTGACAGATGAATTTTGAAGTTTAACGTTAAACACATGACTATGCTGACTCTATAAAATTTGTCTGTTGAACCTCAAAATTCGATCTTTGGTATGTCAGACACATTTAATGCAGTTGTTGAGTGACTCTTTTTGTAGAGTAACGGCTATAACTTGTGTCTAACAGATAGATCTTATGTCTAATGACTAGTTAAGCCACAAATCTATAAATAAAACTTCATTTAAACTTATTGGTAATGATTTTAAGTGAGTCATGTGCCAAAATGTTGTTGCAATCGATTAAATCATTTTATATGAGCATTCAAAGTTAAGCCCACATAATTAGAGTGAGCTTGAATGTATTATCCACTTTTAAAGATAGTTTCAATTCTATAATCTTTCTTTTTACAATTTTTGGATAAAATCTTAGTGTGAGAAAACACTAAAGAAATTATACATCTTGCAATGGTGTGGGGAGAGTGGTTTCACAAGTGTTTAGAGAAATTTGTGGGATGTACTAAGGTTTCATTAGTGTTTGGATTAAATTTATGAGATATAATGGAAAATTTAAAGTAATGGCTTAAAAACTGGACGTAGGCCAAGTGGTTTGCACTGAATTAGTATAAATTTTTGTATATTACTTTTTATCCTCTCATTTCATCTATCTATTTCATCATACTTTGTTCACCCTTATTTTGTTGCAACATTTAGTAAAATTAGGTTGTACTTCAAAAGAAGCAAAATTCTTGCACCATCTAATTTACCCACTCTTCTTGGGTGATTAGCTAACCTAACAAAATGGACTACAAAAGTTTAATTAGGTCCTTGGTTGGAAAAATACCCATTCTCAAATTGCAAAAGTTAAATTGTAATTTGTAAATAACAAGTGGAGTTTTAAATTACTAAGACCTAATTGTAAATGAAAAGAAAACCTATGTTAAGATTACGATGAATTTGAATTGTAAATTCCTGAAACCTTGTTGTAAATAATGAAGTAAATGTTATATAATAGCAGTCAACTGGTATGATAGGCAATCAACTGATAAGATTGGTAATCGATTGTCTAGTCTCGTGAAATGTTTGAAAAGTTTTCATGATGCCAAACTATCAACTATCCATTTTACTAGTTGACTGCATAATGCTTGACAATTGACTGCATATCTTATCAATTGATTACCCATTTAAAATTGGTCTTTAACAATTTATAATATCATTGTCCATTATTTACAATTAGGCTTCAGGAATTTACAACTCTAGTCTATCAAAATTGAAACATGTTTTTTTTTTATTTACAAGTAGGTTTTAGCCATTTATAATTCTGTTGTTGATCATTTACTACTGACCTTTTGGAAATTAATAAAGAACATTATTTTGTCTAGCTAAGCACTTGGATCTTTGGGTATCAAATCACTTAGCATCCACTTGTCACATTAGATATCAACTAATCTGAGTTGAGTCCATTCAAACTTGAGAAAGCTAGCACAACCTCCCAGCAGCTATGTGCCTGTTGGTTAAAGACCTAGATCTTTCATTGTATAGCCCATATATAAACAAAAATAACATGGTCTCAAAGAATAACAATCATTAGATTGGACGTAAGGCTTTGAGACCCAAAGAATAAAACCCTAGACAAATAAAAGAATAAAAAAAATGAAAAAAAGTAAGTGGGAGAATATTAGAGAATACAAGTCCTACATCTAATAATTATAAGAAAGATGAAAGGCATATAAGTTTGTAATAGTCCTAACCAACTAGCTTAAGCTAATTTGGTATAATGGACAACTCAAGCATAGTGCCCATATTAATAGAAAAAATTAGCACATTGTTCTTTTTGGTCTTATGTTTCTTTCCAAGTCCTTCACTATAATTTCCCTAATTTATCTTAATTAGTTCTGCCTATGTAGTGTCATAGCCGGTCCCAAGCCCGGGTAAAGGAGGAGGGTTGTGTTAGGCTCTCGACAGTCAACGTAAAAATCTGTCGAATCTCATGACATGGATCAAAGACGTATATGTGCTAAGGCTAGGTCGTTGCCCGGAAGTAACGCGTTGTATGGCTTGAATGCAGTGTCAAATGAGCTAGAGCAGCTACATCGGCGCCCGGGTGTAGTGTTAAATGAGCAAGGGTTCCCACATCATGCTGGACGGATGTGAGTAAAGAAGCTAGCCCAAAAAAGCAAGATTAGATTTGGTTCTTGGAATATTGCTACGTTAACAGGTAAATCTATAGAGGTGGTGGATGCTATGATTTGAAGGAGAATTAACATCTTATGTCTTCAAGAAACTAAATGGGTGGGAGAAAAGGCTAAGGAGTTAGATACTACTGGTTATAAACTTTGGTATGTAGGGAAGGTTAGAGGAAGGAATGGAGTTGGCATTATTGTGGATAAAGATTGAAAAAAAATGTGGTAGGAGTCAGAAGAATTGGAGATAGGATCCTATCCTTAAAATTGATTATTGGACATGATACACTTAATGTTATTAGTGCTTATGCACCTCAAGTAGAGTCGGATGCACATATTAAGGAAAAGTTTTGGGAAGATCTGGAGGGCTTGGTTCAAGATATCCCACAAGAGGAAAAGATCCTCATTGGGGGCAACCTTAATGGTCATGTTGGAAAAGAGACAAGGCAATATATGGGAGTTCACGGCGGTTATGGCTTTAGAGAAGTAAACGAGGAGGGACATTCCATTCTTGATTTTTCAATGGCCTACAACCTTACGATTGTAAACACCTGTTTTAAGAAGCGGGAGGAGCATTTAATTACATATAAGAGTGGAGTCCAAATGTTGCAAATTGACTTCTTTTTGGTAAGGAACTCAGATAGATCAACTTGTAAAAACTGCAAAGTAATCCCTGGTGAGAGTTTAACTTCACAACATAGGGTCTTGGTCTTTGATGTGATAGTTAAAAACCGTAAACTGAAAAGTCAAAAAGTTTTTAATCCTAGGATTAAGTGGTGACAACTAAAATGTGAGAAACAAGGGATCTTTACGAGAAAAGTTATGGAGGAAGGTAATTGGGACTTGCAAGGAAGTGCTAACATCTTGTGAGAAGAGATGGCTAAAAGGATCAGGGATACTGCTAAAGCAGTATTGGGTGAATCCAGAGGTTTTGGACTTAAGGATAAAGAATCTTGGTGGTGGAATGAGAGTGTGCAAGAGAAGGTCAAATATAAGAAAGAGTGTTTCAAAGCCTGGTATCTATGCAACAACAATGAAAATTGGAATTGTTATCGGTTGGCTAAAAAGGAGACTAAGAAAGCAGTGAGCGAGGCTAGATCTAAAGCTTTTGAGGAATTCTACCAAGATTTAGGAACAAAGAATGGTGAAGATAAGATTTACAAAATTTCCAAGAGAAGGGAAAGAAAGTCAAGAGATTTGGACCAAGTAAGATGCATTAAGGATAAAAAAGGAAAATTTTTAGTTGTAGATGATGATATCAAAGAAAGATGGGGGAGCTACTTTTATAAGCTTTTCAATAATGGGTTGGATATGACTATTGATACTGAATGACTAACCACCTATGAAGATGATCTTAATTTGAATTTTTATCGTAGGATTCGGGTTGGAGAGGTAAAAGAAGCTCTTAAGAGAATAAATAATGGTAAAGCCATTTGTCCCGATGGTATTCCTATCGAAGTTTGGAAGTGCTTAAGAGAGAAGGGGATTTGGTGGCTCACTAAGTTATTTAACGAGATTTTAAGGTCCAAGAAAATGCCAAAGGAATGGAGAAAGAGCACTCTAGTGCCTATGTACAAGAACAAGGGGGATATTCAAAATTGTGCTAATTATTGGGGGATAAAACTCATGAGTCACACCATGAAACTTTGGGAAAGAGTGATTGAGTATAGACTTAGAAAGGAGTCTCGTATTTCAGAAAACCAATTTAGATTTATGCTAGGACGGTCTACAACAGAGGCTATTTATTTATTAAGGGGTTTGATTGAAAGATACCGGAGTAAAGAGATGGACTTGCATATGGTTTTCATTGATTTGGAAAAAGCCTATGATAGAGTACCAAGAGATATATTGTGGAAAGCAATGGAGAAGAAAGATGTCCGTGTGGCTTATATTCGAGCCATAAAAGATATGTATGAGGGGGCAACAACAAGTGTGAGAACCTCTGGAGGTGTGACAAAGGACTTTCCTATAACAATAGGCTTACATCAAGGATCTTCTTTGAGTCCATACCTATTTGATCTGATTTTGGATATTGTTACAAAACATATACAAGAAGAAATTCCAAAGTGTATGTTCTTCGTGGATAATATAGTTTTAATTGACGACTCAAGAGAAGAGGTCAACTCTAAACTTGAATTATGGAGACATATTTTGGAATAAAAAAGGTTTCCGTTTGAGTAGAAGTAAGATGGAATATATGTATTGCAAATTTAATAAGAGACCAATTAGAAATGATTCAAAGGTAAAAATTAGAGAGCAAATCATCTCTGAGGTATCCAAGTTTAAATATTTGGGGTCAATTTTACAAAATAATGGTGAAATTGATGGGGATGTTATGCATAGGATATAAGCTGGGTGGTTAAAGTGGAGGAAAGCAACATGAGTTTTTTGTGACCGTAAGGTGCCTACTAAGCTTAAAGGAAAATTTTACAGAACAGCTATAAGGCCAACAATGCTATATGGTAGTGAATGTTGGGCTTTGAAAGGACAACAAGAGCATAAGATGAGAGTAGCAGAGATGAGAATGTTGAGATGAATGTGTGGTCATACAAAATTGGATAAGATACGAAATAACTGTATACGAAGGAAAGTTGGGGTAGCACCTATTGAGGAGAAAATTGTGGAAAATCGTTTAAGATGGTTTGAGCATGTACAAAGAAGAGAGTAAGAGGAGCCAGTGAAGAGAGTTGATCAAATGGCCTGGAGCCCGATCAAAAGGCGTAGATGAAGACAAAAAAGAATATTAAGGGAAGTTATAAGGAATGACCTTTTGAGAAATGATCTATCTGAGGAGATGGCGTTTGATAGAGCTCATTGGCGTCGTTTGATCCATGTAGCCAACTCCACTTAGTGGGATAAGGCTATTATTGTTGTTGTTGTTCTATCTAAATTTCAAAGACCAAGGAATAAGGTTAAAATCAATTATGTTCAATAAATGTCAGAAATTTTGATAATTTTCCCGTTTTATCACTTGTGAACTTCCTCTCTCTACTTGATTACTCTTTTTAATATATTTAATACTAATCTTAAATATATATAGTATAAATAATTATCTTATCAATATTAAGAAAAATAGTTAAAAGTAGTTAATTGTCTTAAATTTGCCAGAAGTTGAAAACATTTTCCACAAATGTTCCTAATTTAATGTTTAAACTTCTACCCTAAATTTAATGATACTTAATTACTACCCTTATTTTAACTAATTTCTACTTGCAAAAATTAAAGAAATATTATTTAATGAAAGCATAATTGGAATAAATTATTTAATGTATAAGATATATGCTATTTGTACTTTATAATTTAGACCAAAACAATTCTATTAAAATTTTCTCTTATATTTAAGAACTGAGCAAGGATGAGAGAATTAATAATTGTATGTAGAGAAAAAGTATTTGAGTTAGAAAATGTGTGTGACAAAACTTCTGAGGCTAAACTTGATTTTTTAAGTGAAATGCAGAAGCTGCCTTGCCACTTGGCTCATGTGGTTTGGAGGTGGTGGAACACCACCCTAAACATTCTATAGTGGCCCAACATTTCAAGCAAATTATATATTCAAGGCCAGCGCAAGAATGCACGTACGACAATATTACATAAGGCTATGTTAAAAAATATTAATGAGCTAGGAAATGCGCGTAGTGCCTTTGACGCCTGCCGCATAATGAGAAGAGAGAAAAGACAAGGGGATGAGGTGGGATCAACCATTTTCTAAGATTTTAATATAGGAATTAAGAAATATAATTAATATATTAAAATTTAATTTTAAAATTTTTAAATATATAGATAAAAAAATAATAAATATTATTTTTAACTTTTAAAAGAATAGATAAATGTATAGTTAAAAAAGTAATAATTAATATTATTTTAAAATTTGAAAAAATATATATAAATAGAAAAAACTTTTTTCTTCAAAAGTCATGTCAATTAGATTGAGGCTATAGCATTTTTTGACCAACTCCACCCTTGTCTTCCTCTTTGGTCACGACACCATGCGAATTAGTTGCACTTATAAAGAGTCATATAAAAAAGGAGAAGTAAAATCTTACTCCATTCGGTACGTTCTATAAAAGACAATAAACTATTTTATCTCGATTAAGTTAAAATTAATCAACTATAATTAATATGTTATAATATAAAATTTTTTCTTCAAAATATATCCTCTTTAATTGGGTAAGCCTTTAATGATAATCTAATTAATTACCCTTGTGAATGAAATCTTCTTTATGATGGAGGGTAATAAAAAGAAATCATCATTAAATGTATAAGATAAGTGGTGATTGTTGCTTATAAATACTACCAAGATATAATTCCAGCAAATTTCTTATAAAAAAGAAAAAGATGAGAGGAGTATTATCATCCAACGTTTTAAGCAATTTTTAGATTATTTTACATAATAGCTTTATGACCTATTTGACAGCATTTTCTGTTTTATTATTCTGAAAATAGTTTTGTAAAATTGTTTTTGAGAATAAGTTTTGAAAACAAGAAAATAAAAAAATCTGTTTGAATAATTATTCTCAAAATCATAACTAGTAAGTGATAGATGAATTATTCAAAATTTATAACTTTATAATTAATGAGGTGGATGCTTATCATATTTCCTTTGTATTTTTCAGAACAAAAACTACAAAACATCTTAAAAGTGTTCCGAGTTTTCTATTATTTTATTTTTCTATTTTCCAGAACAGTTTATAAAAAACAGATTTACCAAACAAGTTTTCTAAATTTTTTATTTTTTTTTAAAAAAATATTTTAAAAAACAGAAACAAACATACCTACGGTACCATCCACTGTGGAAAAGAAATTTGACCCGGACGTAGTGGTCAAAGTATAAGTATATACAAACATGGAAATTAAGTTCCTACACAGGTTCGTTATTCTTCGCGAGGAATCGAGCATGAAAGGCACTTCCATGGCAAATGGCAACTTGTAGTTGTCCTCACGGGTGCCATCCGGAACCTAAACGACGATTTTACGGAATGTCCCGTTCTGATCCGTTTTTATGAGCTTCCGAAGCTTATTCCCTCTCTGGCTCTCGTCCAAATGTCAATATTTTATTGTGTTTTGAAGCGTCGAAGCAATTAATAAGCTGTCATATATTCCCTCCCAAATTGCCAAATCCAATTAAGGCACACAAACCGAGGTTGTCTTATCCTCTTCCTGATCAGAATTCATACTTTTTTACCTTTAGCTGCCGGCTCCGGCGATGGCCTCATCGGTGGCGACCTTGACCGACCGCCGTCGAGTGATTTCGACGGTTGGTGAGGGGAAAGCTATGGTCGATGTTGATTCGGGAGAGCTGAGTTGTGAAAATGGCTGTGACAGTTTCGGTGAGAAGCACGTGGGAGCCGCTGGTAAGAATGGCCCGCGCATTCGGCCCAAGCCTGCTCGGCAATCGTCGTATAAAGAAAATATTGGTCATATAGCTTCCGAGACGTATTTGATTACTGGCCTTGCTTTCACGCTTCTTCGATATTTGGGGTACTTGATTTGATTGATTATTCTTGGAAGTAGAATCTGTGTTTGAAATTGTGAATTGTCTATGTTTTGATTGTGTTCCCGATTTGGTAGTAGCATTTGATGATTGTTAGTTTTGGATTGAGCTTGGAGGTTAAATGAACCAATGTTGGAAGACATAATTGGAAAAGAAGAAAAAGATAGTTATTTAAGCGAACTTATATTGCAGCAGCTTTTGGGGAAAAATTTAGAAGCAACAGTTGAAATGGTAATGGGGTTGTTTTGGTATTGGCAATAGAAGCAGCTCACGTTGGTGATAGCAGTTGTCGGGATGGTAAATGGCGTTGGTGACAGTTCGGCTTCCTGCATATTAATAGAAGTAGTGGGGGCAAAAGCAGTCAACGGATGGTTATTGATGATATGTTGTGGGGTCTTTCGCTTGTACTTTGAATTGAACGCAGCAGAAGAAAATCTGAGCCTTTTTTTTTTTTCCCCTAAATAATAAATGTGAATTTAAAAAGTTATCTGATCAGACCATGTGGTTTCCTGGTATCAACAATTGCTTTTGGGAGTTGAAACAAAGTTCTCCTACTACAATAGCTTTTGATAAAGTCAGAGTTAGTACAATGCACTATAGTTCTAACGCAGTAAAATGCAGTCGGAGTATGTTGAGGAGAAAAATCAAGGTTCAATGAGTTTATGAATCACTATCCCAATGGTTGAAATTTTTTAAGATTTAAACTTCTGACTTTTCAATGATGTACTTGTTTCTTTGTTTGTGTTTCACATTGCTTTCCAGAATTCATTCTGCACTTCACTGGAGTTGAAATTTATTTTGATATGCTAGTTGTCTAAGCAACTCTATAGCAAAATTTCCATGTCACAACATTGATTTCACTCATGTTTGTAACTTGTGGTCATTGATTTACTATCGATACTATATATAGGGTAGGTTATCGCTGGATTACACAGTTACTTGCCCTTGGATGTTATGCCATGCTACTTATGCCTGGTTTTCTACAAGGTACATTCTATGTTATTTGTGCAGCTTTCATTTTGTACTTCAAAATTTATCAATATTGATGTTTTGTGTTATTTTTCTTTTTCTTGTTACCTTTTCTGCTAAGCAAGAAAGATTTGAATGAAAATGAAAGGCTAGGCTGCCTCCTGAAATGAAAGTTAGAATAGAATGGAACTATGTTCGGTGCTAACAGTAGGTAAGCTGTATAATCGTCCTTCTTGTACCCTGGATTGATTGATGGTGTCAAAATTTCCTTCCTTTACTCGGTGGATTCATATTCATCCATAGTTATTAATAGTGCGCTCGTGCTATAGCTTGTAGCTCAATGGTATGGCTCCTTGCACTATCAATGGTATGGCTCCTTGCACTATGTCATGTGTAAAGCCTGCAAATCCTTATTCAGATGAGTTCAATTTCTGGTCTTATATACAGTGTCATCATAAAGGAATAATCTATCATGCAATTTAAATACATTATTTGTGCAAAGTTTCTCTATGCTATTTGTTTGGCATCTTGAGAACCTACGTCCTCAAAGTAGTCCCTAATTAGTTGAGTATATTGTCTGGTCCAACAAGCAGCTTTATCACAAAGGCATTTTGTATATCATGAAATTCATTCATGATCCTTGCAAAAATTTCTCCATGACATTTGTTTGGTAAATTGCAAATAATCCATAAGCTTGAACCCATGATAATGGTTTCTTTGTATTGGAGATCTGTCTAGATCTAACTATGCTTGATGGGTGTCCAGATCTGACTGTTGCAGGTCTGATCTTGTGATGAGATTTGTGTGTAACTCTAATATTTCCTTTCTGGTTTATTTTTGGCTTTTTGATTCTGTAGTTTAATGTTGTATCTATTGCTCTTTATGTATTTCTATCACATTAATTTTATTAGGTTCCAGTGTTTGTCTTGTAGTCATGGCCTCTACTTAATCTCTTCTTCCATTTGAATAAAACTTCAGAAGAATTCAGAATATTTTCCATCTCTTTCTTCACGTTCGTTCTAAACCTTGCTTCTTTAGCACTTTTTGACTACTTAGAACTTATTGCTTCTTATAATTATATGTGAGAAATAAGAGCCCTTATATATGCCTAAATGTGGTCTGGTATGTATCCAACAAACTTCTCTTTTTTACTTAACCTTAGTGAATTGTGTGGTATCTTTGGTTTTATTGGATTTAATGGATTGGGATTTTAAGTCTCACTCCTTCTGTTCACTTAAAATATTCAGTAATATTTCACCAAGAAAAAAAAAGGTCAGTAAGAAGCCCATGATAATTTTACTTTACTTTTTTATTGATTCTCCAGTTGGCCATCCTGATATGTAGTTTATATTACATGCTGTGATCTCTCCTCCTCCACTGAAGAGGTGGATATTCACTATGATTAAAAAATGTCTGGTATATGGTTGTAAGTAGCCACATTACTACATCAATAGATTGTCACACTTATGTTTTAACTGTCTCTGCAGTTGGATATTATTATTTTTTCTCGAAACGGGTAAAACGAAGTGTTATTTGCGGAAATATGCCGAGAAATAGGTAAATTAAGTAAAATTGTGGTAACTTTTTAGCCTACTTTGCTTATATCCTTTGAGTTTAATCATGTTATTTATTGAATGCGGTTTCAATTTGTACGTTTTCAGGATGGACCTGTATTTACCTGATGATATTCATGAACCTAAACCCGTCTTGATATTTGTAACTGGCGGAGCATGGATTATTGGGTGAGTGATTTGGGATATCTACACGATATTGCTTCAATTCATTTGTTAGTTTACTTCACACTGTTAAGTTTTACCTAGAATTTGAGTATCGTAATTCCTCTTTTACGTTAGGCATTTCTATCATTGAAATAGCTTGCTGCTGCCCATTTTAGAGAGGAGTTATGCTCCAGTCAGTGATATCTTGCAGTTCAAATTTGGACTACAAATTTAAAGTGGTTTCTGTGATGACTAATCTGTCAAAGTCATAGTGGAAGGACTTTTTATTTGATTGGAAATGGGCTGGGTTGTGGAGCTGACCTTTGTCAACAAAGTTCTGGAGTTTGAAACCCCACAAATTTTTATTTAAAAAAAAGCTGGAAACCTGGCCCATGGTCAGGTCTTGTCACTTGTGAATGTTATGTACCTTTTGAAGGGGCAAACAGTGTTGTCTGTGCTTTAGCTGAATATATCTGAATAATGCCATTGAGTATGGGCGTGTGGTCGTTCAACCAAAAAAAAAAAAGTATGAGCATGTGTGGCAATATAAAAGAATGCGCACACGTGACAACCTAATTTAACTTGTCATTTTTTATTGCTGCTTTAATCAGGTAGCCTACTAGGCAGTTTTGAAATTTGATTTAAAAATATACACTAATTAGTAGGATTTTGTTGATGTAACCCTAAACTTGAATTCTTCATCACATTCTTTATAGCTGAATACTTTGTTTGCTTTTGATATGGGGCCATGCATATTTAGCTTTTAAAAATTAAGTTTCTCGTTTTTCATTTTGATTTAGGTATAAAGCATGGGGTTCCCTCTTGGGACTGCAGTTGGCAGAAAGAAACATTATGGTGGCAAGCATTGATTACAGGTAAATGGTCTCATTTCAACTTATGCAGTATAAGAATGACTCTTCATTTAGCTATAATCTGACTTGATATGTTTTATGCTGATAAAAAATGTTGCTATATTTTATAGTCTACCTTTAGGGCATTTGAGTTCAGGGCTCCAGGCTATTCGTAGGTGTTTGCCACATACTATGGTTTTTCTTGTCTCAACTTCTTAATAAACTCAATTTTACTTACTGAAAGCAGTGTGTAGGAGACTATCTCTAATTTTGCAATATATTTGACCCATTATTCTTGTTGAGGGTGTGTTTGGATTAGATTATGAATAAGTGATTATGAGGATAAGTGATTATTTATAAGTGATTATGAAAATAAGTGATTATGTCAAAAGTGATTTGTGTTTGGATATTTTTAACTCATAAGTGATTTTGAGAAAAGAAATGTGTTTGGATATTGGAGTTTAAGTGATTATTGGGTGGATAATGAGAAGGAAAAATGAAATAAGTGATTATGGGAAGATAAGTGATTATCATAAGCTGAAATTTTCAGCTTTTTCCATAAGCACTTATTTGAGGCTTAAGTGCTTATTGAAAAGCTGTTTCCGTTTGGCAACTCCATCACATAAGCACTTATGGACCCCATAAGTGCTTAAAATTGCTATCCAAACAGGCTCTGAATGGTGTAGATATTCAATTTGTACAGGAATTGTTCGTTGGTTAGTGATTTAAATGTGAAAAGTAAAACATATCATTATCAGGAGAAATATATGGATGTCTTAAACAAATTAAGTATATCTTATAATTAAATTGTTTCTAGGGTGTTTAATCTTTCCTTAGATACCATTGTGGCTTTAAGGGTAATAGCTAACATAGTTATGAGATTTAAGTTTCATAGCCTATGCTCTAAATATATTTAGCGCTTAATATATTTTTTGTTAATTTGTTAATGCAGAAATTTTCCTCAGGGAACCATCAGTGATATGGTAAAAGATGTTTCACAAGGAATTTCTTGCATTATTAACAATATAGCTGATTATGGAGGTGACCCTAATAGGTAACATGCTACTATATTTTATTCCACTACATCACTTCACATTCAATTGTAAGATTGATGTTTTTATTGATAAATTTGTAATAGGGTTTATCTAATGGGGCAATCAGCTGGTGCTCATATTTCTGCTTGTGCTTTATTGGACCAAGCAATTCGCGAATCTGGAAAAGGCGGTAGTGTTTCATGGAGTGCCTCCCAGATAAAAGCTTATTTTGGCTTATCCGGAGGGTAAAACTCAGTTGCTTTATGAGAATACGATAGTCATATATCTGGATTATTTAGTAATTATAGATGGAGTTCTTCATTAGTAGCTCTCACAATGTTTATTCTCTCTGATAAACACACAATGTTTATTGATGATAGTGCTTATTTCTGAGAATATTAAGATTGGAGCTTAAGAGGGGTTACTGCCTTGTGGTTATGTCCAGAAAATTACCACTGCTGGTTGTTTAACTGAAAAATGTTTCACTCCTTTTCCTCTGTGGACATAGGCATTAAATTATGAAAATGAATTCAGAAACCCTTCCTCTGAAAGGAAACCAATGACTTTGATGGTTGAATACTAAGAGAACATCTTATGACAGATTATGAAATCCTCTAATTGCCTTCTGAGCTACTTTGCTGATTATAATTAATGGTTACAGCTTGTGTGCTGTCTACCTTGATGCACAATATATTAGGTTTTTGAATGGCCATGGTTTAGCTGAGGATGTAGTTGCCATAATTGGGTATCTACGCTCAATATTGTATAAATAGCATGTTCAACATCGAGTACGGTTCTGTCATTTGGGTAGTAACTAGTAACTTTATTCAAGGCAGTGGAACGCTACTTCATAAAATATATTTATCTTACTGTTGCTACTAATCATTATGATGAGCATGAACATGGAGACACATGGAATGTTTAGTGTACTGTACTTCACAAAATACAGCTACTTTATAACAGAAGTGTTGCATCAAATGAAATTTTCATATGTATGCTTTGTCAGAATCTATTTTAACTCAAGTTTAAGCTGTTAAGTAAATCCCTAACACGCTCCTTCACATGATGGTCCTCTGGGCTTGAAAGTGTGAACAAGGTGTTGGCTCATCATATTAAGTGATGTAACTTGATTATAATTAAGCAAATCGGAAAGAGGGGGCAGCAAGGTTTGAATACCTTATCACTTATTTATATAGAGATTTTGATACTGTGTCAAGAACCATTTTAACTTAAAAGCTTAAGCTGTGAAGTGAAGATCTAGGATTGGTTTTACTAATATCTCTAACGTGCTTAAATTGATGAGAAATTATTTGACAGGCAAATGGGCAGAGTCTTCTAATCTAATCACTATTTTTTTTTTCTCTCCTGTATATTTTCGTTATCTCTGTCTCACATTTTCTTAGGAAGACAAATTCTTTGAAACAAAAGCATTTTTGCTTGTTTGTTGGTTTGGAGAAAGTATGTCTGTTGATAAATATGCTCTGCTTGTGAATTAGGTTCACTGATCAGTTAGTTTATTTATACATTATCAAGTGCACGTCTCTTAATCCAATCAATATATGTCTACAGATACAACTTATTGGATTTGGTTGACCACTTTCATCAACGTGGCTTGTATCGTTCCATTTTTTTAAGGTTTGTGCCCTGTAACTTTAGTTAGTTATAGATAATTAGTTCTCATCTCCTCTTGGCTCCCCCTTGCCTTTTTCTAAAACGAAAAAAAGCAGGTTTTGGTCTCCTAAGACTGTCTGTTTAATTGCAGCATAATGGAAGGTGAAGAATCATTGAAGGAATTTTCTCCTGAAGTTAAAGTTACTGACCCAAGCACTAAAGATGCCGTTCTTCTCTTGCCTCCAATTATTCTGTTTCATGGAACTGATGATTATTCCATACCATCAGATGCCAGGTATATAGCCTTGAAAATTCCCTATTGTTAGTGCATCTATTGTATTATCTACTATATTGAAGGAAAATAGTAAATTATTTTTGTGATATTCTTACAATCAATATCATGCATGCGATAAATAAATCCTGATGAGCTCGTAATATCTTCTCATTAAATGTCTTTTATGGTACTGTAGGTTCTCATTTCCTTTCTGCTGCATATGTGTTATTTTTCGGTCTAAATACCAAATATTATATTTTACTCTTACCTATGAAAGCTTAAATTCTATGTTTTTCTTTGCTAACTAGTAAGTATTTTCATCCAGTGGTTTTATATTATCGCTTGTTGATATTTATAATGTATTGTGTGCAGTAAAAAGTTTGCTGATACTCTAAAGAAGGTGGGTGCAAGAACTGAGCTGATTCTTTATGAGGGAAAAACACATACAGATCTGTTTCTCCAAGTAAGTAATGAGTGGTATCAAATTCTTTTTGTTTTCTATTTTAGTATTTGTTGACTGAATAATACAAGCATAATACTGTGTATATTGCAATCTCTTAAAATTTGGGAAACAAATCAATGTGATCAATTGTGTAGACCTATAAACGAGCAGGCTGGGAAACTTGAATTTCTTTTGTCCTGATACAGGCTGCATCAGTTTTTAAGCCCAAACTTGGCTAAGTCATGGCTTAGAATATTTAGCTTGAATTTTTCTGTTTCATATACCTAAAGTAGGTTATTGATAAATTAAATTCACTGAACCCTTTGTTTGATTTCAGAGATTTGGAGAGGAGGGGAGGGGAAATTTTTCATTTTTTTTTTTCTTCTAAACTAAACAAAGGGAGAGGAGCATTTTCCCCCCCATCCTCTTCTCTCCATCTTATTTATAGATAGAAGGAAAAGTACTCTTTTTCCTTGTTTGGTTAGAGAGAAAAATAGGATTGGAAATTTTCTGTCTCCTTCCCTCCAAATCCCTTGAACCAAATGGAGGGTTAGAACACATTTGCAGGCCTTCGGTTTACCATGGTGTTTGAACTTTTTATCTCTATTCATTGGACTGATATGAAAGTGTTTATTCTGTACACATTTATGTTCAATGAGACAAATATGCGCCCACATTAAACAGTTGATCTGCTTTCTATTGTTCTATGCTGTCCATTTTTTTTTCCACCTGCAATTATACCTTCCCAATGTGAATATATGCTTTTCGTTTACCTGCTTTCTATTATTCTCTTTATATATCTGCTCCTTTTCGTTTTCAAATGTGAATATAAGCTTGGATCCTATTGCTTGTCCAATGAATTCTTGATGATCATGAACAGGATCCATTTCGAGGAGGTACAGACGACCTATTTGAACACATTGTTTCTACCATACATGCTGGTGATGATGAAGCTCTTTCAGAGGATGCAATGGCACCCCCAAGAAGACGGTTTCTTCCTGAGTTGTTATTGAAGATGGCCAGCAAGATCAGTCCCTTCTAAGCCTTTGGTAATTCTCAGGTTTCCTTTCATGTTTTCATTAGGATCTTCTGAAATATGCTTCACTTGAAATTTGGGGAAAGAGAGTGAGGTGACTATATTTGTCATGTGCGTCCTACTTGAGTAGGCTCTATCTTTCTATAAACTTCAAGTGAAGTCACTTTATAAGATCAGTTAATAGTATATAATTCTTTTTTGGTATGTTCTGTATATCAATTACTGTTCTGAATCTCTTACATCCATTTGGCCATTTCTTTCCTTCATGTTCATTGGAGTACTGAAGAATAGGGCAATTTATTTATTGCAGTATAATTTAATTTATTTTTTTCAGATTCATGTAATATAATTTTAAAAATTAGAATTGAGTTGGGATTCTTTTTATAAAAAGGGAAAATTACATATAAGTACTACAGGGAGCAAAAAATTACTAACACATGACTTAAACTTGTTAAAGTATAATTAGGTATCAAAGTACTAAATTGTAAATAGGGAAAATTAATCTTTTAGTTCTCATACTTTATATTCATTTTTAAATAAGTCCTCATACTTTAAAGATTTGTAAAGAACTCCCTAAAATTTATGCGGTTAATAGAGTTCATCCCTAAAATTAAATTCATTTATAAAAATTACCCCTACGTGATACACATGGCATTAACAGTGTCAAGTTAGTGATTATGTGGCAGAAATTTGTTATGTGGACAGTAATGTGGTATCGAGGGAAAGACCCTGGCAATAAGGATACTTTACTAATCCTACCCAATCACCCTCATTAATTTTGGCAATGAAATGCAACCCAAACACACCGTATGGTTGGGATGCACAATGAGCAATAGTCATATTCGCGTAGCCAGTGGGCTCCAGACTCTATCCTTCAACTCGCTTCTGTGGTTAAATTTCAAAGTTGAGAATTGAAATATGATTTGATAAAGCAATGATGATGACTTCGAAGAGATCTCAGTGTTCTCAAACTATCAAAAATTCCATGTCAATAATTCAAATAGATATACCCGAACATGAAGATTAATAACAGTGAATCAGAAAGAGCATCTTAATGCCGTGAAGATATATATATATATATATATATAGATATACATCTTAATGGCTCAGGGTCAGAGAAGACTTTCCCAATTTTCTCGATGTTAGATGTGGTGACGTCGACGGTATTTTTAGGTTTGGCAACATTTGCAAGGGGTGAGAACATAGGTGGTGCTATTTGAGAATTAGGTATTTCGGGCCTAAGTATTCGAGAATCACACTGCAGAGTGTGTGAGTGGGATGAAGACACATTTTATGCCACCAGTCCATTCCATGTTTTTCATATCCCCACCCAAACGCCACACCATTATTTTTTTCTGCCACATTATTGTTAAACTAACGGTGTTAATGCCACCTATGCACTGTGAGGGTTGTTTTGTAAAGAGATTTAACTTTGAGGACTAACTTAGCTAAAGACAAAAATTGTAGGAAGTTTTTTTTCATAGATTTTTAATGTAGGATCTATTGAAAATGAGCATAAAGTATAGGGACCAAATGATGCATTTTCTCTTGTAAATATTTTTTGGAGTTAAATTTCCTATTTTACCTCTAAAGTTCGGGATGAAAATATATATGTGTCAATTGTAAATATACGAAGATCAATTGCAAATTCATGAAAAGTAGTTGCAAATCAGTATAGAGTAGATAAAATATAGTTAGCCTATTTACAAATGATTTTTGTAGATTTACAATTGATACTCGTATATTTGCAAGTGATACTTTGGTAAGTTTAGTGAGGGATAAAACAAGAATTTCAATTCAAAAATTTTTTTTAAAAAATTGCAATTTTGCAAGTTTTTAGGTATACTTTTGTAATTCTTTGTTTCTGGAGGTACTTATATGTAATTTTCCCTTTTAAAAAATTGATTATTTGTTGAAGTATAAATAATGCTGTCAAATTTTAGTAGTATGCAAGAGCAATTATTAAAACTAGACGGATTGTGTGGCCAAAATAAAAGTCAGACGGATTGGCATCTAGTCCAATCCAAAATCATCTAAAAAGTTGGAAAACTACCATAAAACATGATTAAGAATGAATAGTTGATATTATTTTATTTTCTAACCAATTTAACCCATTGAAGTCACCCATTTTATTGGTTTTCATTGGGTTTTAATTAATTTTACTGATTCTTGACCAATTTTCTCAAATTGGTGTCTCTTATTCTCAAGATCAGATCAAACACTAATTTACTAGTTTTTCAATTGAACCGACTTGGTCATTTCAATTTTCACAACATTAGAATGAATTGATAAAAACTAGCTAAAGGAAACCTAGAACCTCCACCTAATTCGAGTCTTGAGGCAACCCACAAGGAAGCCTCTTGTGTGCCATCCCTTACTTTTTATTTAGTCTCCCAGCACACTTCTTGCAATCTGATGCGGGACTTCTCACGTGGGAGCCCTCTTCCTTTCTTACATTCATAATTTTATTTAATAAAAATATGTAATCAATACAATAAAATAAATGTTAGCCTAACTGCTAAAAATTAAAATTGATACAAATTGAGAGATATAGAAAAATGAGAGGATCTAAATTACTTTCGAAGACACCTAGATATCACAAGCATAAGGAATCAACACATGTCAGAAACAACACCTGAGACTGTAATCAACTGCGGTTCCTCACTGCAATACTTTTGTAAGAGGTGAACCCGTTATGAACAACAAAACTCTTGTTGCTGTTTTCCAAGCATTAAAAAAGTCAACACTTTTTGAGAGCTCAAGACTCTAATCCTTTGTTTGGTTGAAGTGAAAAGAGAGAAAAAATAACATTTTTCCTCATTTGGTTTAATAAGTTGGAGGGAATGAAACAGAAAATTTATTAGAGTTTCAATTAGAATTTAGAGGTTTAACTAGAATTTTCCCTCCCTCATCTAAAAGTAGTGGGATTTAGAAGAAAAGTAGGCAAATGCCTTCCATCCCCCCTTCCAACATGCCCATACAAGGGATATAAAATCCCTTCTTTCCCTTTCCCTTCTTTTGCTAAAATCTCTTATCTTTGTTGAACCAAACAGTGTGTAAAACAAATCTATCATACCTAACATTTCTAACGGTTCATAGATTCCTCTCTCACACTCTTGATTAATAAACCCAATAATCTTCTTCAGTAACCCTTTTTTTTTTTTCATTTTTTCTTTGGGGTTGTATTAAGCTGCACCTCCTCCACAATAATTTTTCTAATTATAATCAATCAATTGCGATTTCTTTTAACATTTTCCTGTCAATATTATATGCTAATAAAATAATATTTCATAAAAATAAGGAAAATCTTATTTAAATTCATCTTATACATTTAATAATTTTCATCTTATAAAATAATATTTTTTAAAATATCAATTCTTATATAATATTTAATATATAAACTAAAAAATATATTAATTTAATTATCATTGGTAGGCCATGGTTTAACTGCTATTCAACCAATGACATGTGAATTGGTGCCTGTTACTGATTTATATAACATTGCATTTCTTGAATTTTTGCTGGTAAAAAAGTTTAGACGAGTTGAGTAGACTTATCAACTAGACCATCCATCATTAGCGTAGATTTCTTGAAACTTTGTTTCTTCTTGACAGACTTATTCAGCCTGGAATTTGAGTTTTATTTCTTATATAATTTTTTGGTCATAAATAACATATATAGACCCAAAGCCATATGTGTGTGCCCGCGCGTGAGCGGACTAAATAAGTATGCAAAATAATGAGAATTTTTTTTTCCTACCCAAAACATTCATGAGTCAAAAACATTGGGCCTGTTCGATTTCCATCGTCAAAACTTTGTTTTTTCAAGAACCAAAAACAATAAAAAAATTGTTTGGATATATGATTTCTACTTGCTTATTTCAAAAACTTGTTTCTATAAATGTTGGTCTAAGAGTATTTTTAACCCTTTAATTTTAAATGAGGTTTTATTTTGATGATTTAATTTTTTAAATTTTATTATAATTTTTTAACTTTTTAAATGTAGAAAAAAACTTTCTAATTAATAACATTGTAAAAAAAAAAAACTGTCTAATTAATAACATTGTCAAAAAAGTCAACATCAAATGATGACTTGACGTACCCACCAGACATCTCATTGACATTATTATATACTCCCTCCGATTCCATTTATAAGATATTATTTTTCATTACATGGGTATTAAGAATACATAATTATGTTCTTAAATTTATGAAAAAAATAGTATAAACTTTCAATCTTACCCCTACTAATTAAAGACTGGAACAATTTATGAGACAAAAAAAGTTATTAAATAAAGGGTAAAAAATAAAATTCAAATAAAAAAAATAAAACAACACCTTATAAATAGGATCAAACAAATTTTCAAAACAACATCTTATAAATGGGACCGGAGGAAGTATTTATTAGTCATATAATTTTAACATTAGACAAAAAAAATCTTATAATTATAATTGAAATAGTTTTAAAATCTTAGAAATAATTACAACTTTAAAAATAAAATCTAATTACGTTGTCAGGATTCCATGCTTTTTCATATTTAAAATAATTTTAAAGTATTAAAAGTAATAATTATAACTTTGAAAATAAGACATAAATTGCATGGTCAAGCTTTCCTGATCAAAATAAGGGTTGGGAAAAATTACTAAATCTGTAGCAGTTTTTGATCTAATAAATTTTCCGGACTGATGTGAAAGACATAGAGAAATTTGACCATGCAATTAGATTTCATTTTTAAGGTTATAATTATTTTTAAAACTTTAAAATTATTTCAATTATAATTGTAAGATTTTTTTTGCCAATGGTTATAATTATAAAATTAATAAATATATAATAATATTAATTAGTTGTCTTTTGAGCATTCCTTATCATTATTTTTTGTTAATTTATTTAATAATTTTAGGAATTAGGAAGTTTTTAATATATTTTTAAAATTAAATGATCAAACTGAAACCTGTCATAAAAGTTAAGAGACTAAAATTATTACTCTTTCTATCGTATATTATAAACTAATCGAAGAGTTTTATACATATTAAAAAAATTTTATTATATTTTTAAGCTTCTGAAAAAACCAAACTTTTCAGTTTTATCTCTCTTAATTTCACTACTTTTATTAAATATAGTACAAGTTACAATACTAATAATACAATAAATGAAAGATAAATATAATAAATCACTACATGTTGCCTTATATTATAAGATAAAAAAATTCCTTATGTTGCATTATATTCTCTCTAGTCCTTTTTATAAGATACTTTTAACCAATTTTACATATTAAAAAATTTAGTTAAAAGAGGTTAACCTCATTAAATTTGTATAACATTTTAATTCTTTTTTAAAATTACCCTCATTTAATAAAATTTATTAATAGCACTTTTTTCTCTTTTTAAGAGAATGACATTTAATATATCACTAATTATTAATGTAATTATTCACATTAATATCAATTGCTAAACTCAAGTAAAAGGCATTTTGGGAAAAAAAAATTTAATGAACCAGACTTATATTAAGGACAAAAAATGTTAAAAAATATATCTTATAAAAACTACCATAGGGGTAATATTAACTGAGGGAGGGAGTATGCTTTTGCCACAAATGTTTTATGTGACCTATTTTTAAAGTCTAAAAAACACAATAATTTTTAAAAATTAAAATTAAAAAAATCTATAATTTAATCTTTGTTTGTCCATGTTTTAAGCTGGGAAGCCATTTTCTTTACGTTTTCTCTAGGCCATATTTGTCAACTTCTTCAATTAATTTTCCAATGTCGTAGAGTTTGGGTCATGACTTTGGGAACCACAATAGTTGGGCATTGATGACGAAATGAAAAGACCAGTAACGGCTGGTCTTCCCTGGAATAGAGTTCTTTAATTTAAATAAATAGAGGCTTTATCATCAGCAAAATTCAATTCACTTCCAATATACCAAACATGAAACTACTTGTGATTAGATTAATATTGCTGCTTTTAGCTTTAATCCTCTTGTCTTTCTCTTCCAGTTTTGCTCGAGAACTAGCTGATCCTTATGGTAAGATATACACTTCCAAATCTCCTTTTGTTTGCTTCCACTCTTGTCTTCGTGGATCTATCTTCAATTTATTTATAACATTCTTTTTTTGCTTTAAAAATTTATCTTGCTTGCGCATCCCCGCATGCGTATGGTAAGAACAAAGTAGACTTATTAAGCAGATCAATCTAACATATATACATATAAACACACACATCGATGAGCTTCTTACTATATAAATCATGTATTAAATAGGTTGATTTGTTGTGATGCAACTAGTTACTAAGTGGCCAGAATCCAAAGTAAAAAAAAAAAAAGAGACACAGCTATTGAGTCATGATAGTTTGGATCATTTGCAGTTGCATTGCAATACTATAGGAGAAAAAGTAACACAAAGAAACGAGAATATAGATGGACTTATTTTACTTTTATCAGATATAGGACTACATGTAATCAATAATTTACTGTTAGGGGTTGTTTAGTTTAACTGAAGGGGGGAGGAGAGAAATTTTAATAAAAGAGAAATTTTAATACACAAGGGAGGAAAGATGAGGAATTTTAATATTTTCTTATTTAAATATTTGAAAGGAATGTGAGGAATTTACCCATTTTCTCTTTAAAGCTCCTCACTCTTGGAGAAGAGGGGCATAAGGGAAGGTGGAAAAATTCATTAAAAATTACTTCCCCTTCCCTTCTACCTATACTTATTGAATTACATAAGAGAAAATTGATTATTTTCCTCCCCTCTCCTCCCCTCCTAGTGTCCCTCCCTTTTCCCTTCAAATCCTTCTAACCAAACAAAGGGTAATAGACCTGAATTATACTAGATTTGGATGAACAAATGTTGGAGTTAGATTAATTCGCATTGTTAGGTGTATTTCACTTTCCAAGTTGAGGACGGATGCTGGTGGTGCCACTTCCATTACAGCAAAAGAGGGAGACCACTTGAAGATTTAATTTCAATTAAAAAAATTGAACTAAAGATGGAAGGGGGTAACATATTTTTAGCAAACTAAGTTTTCTGATGCATAAAATTTGAGATATCTAGCACTATTAGTTCATAACTTATGTGACTTGTAATTATTTTTATATTCAATGTAATGTTATTTTTTAAGAAAAATTATACAAACTGATATTATCATTTAGTAGAACAAGTGAATTCAATCAAATATGATGTCATTAAAAAAATTCAAGTAATGAGTCAATTCAACTCAGTGATTTATAATTCACCAAATTGACTCGTTTTAACAACTCTTGAGAAGATGGTGCATATACTGATTAGATTAAATTGTATTAATTTGATTAAAATTTTATTGAATTACAGTTTTTTTTGGAATCACGAGAGAATCCCTGTAAATAATTCTGATATGCATGCACTGTAAAACTTTGTTTTTTGAATTTACTTTTCTTTAAAAAAAAATGATCAATGTTGATAATTATTATTTTTTTGATACTATTTGATAATTATTATTTGAATATAAGGGAATTTTGAGAAAGTTGCTTTAGTCCAAATTATAAGACATAAATAGCCTATACTTGGTGCTAGACGGTTTTTTTTTTTTTGGGTGAAGGAGGGGTTCTAGCTCCCCACAAATTTTCCATCCTTTAATATAAAAATGAAAATTTTGAAATTTGTTGTTAAAAATTGAATGATGAATTTTTGCCCCCGATAATTGATGTGAAGAGAAAATGTTGCTCCCCTATAATGTTTTCTAGATTCACCACTGTTTGGTGGATTAAATAATTTATTTCATTTATATTTTTTATTAAATAATTGATTTCTTTAACTTTTGCAGGGAAAATTAGTTAAACATTAAATTTGGAGCATCTGTGAAAAAAATCTTAACTTGTAATAAGTTTAATATGGTTAACTACTTTTAATTATTTTTATTAATATTAGTGAAATAGCTTTAACTTATATCTCAGCCCGCCTGCAGCTTCATGCATTTGATGAATAATATTGCAGGAAAGAAAGAAGAATCATATCACAATGGATGTGGACCCTATGTGAAGACCTGTACCGCAGTTCCTCCACCACCTTGCGTAGAGACCCGCAATAAACCAATCTGTCTATAATCATATATAATTAATGATTAGTTACTGAATTAATGAACAATTAATTATAAGTCTTTGATGAAATCTCTGTATTATATAAATATGTGATGTTACTTGTTGCAATTACAAGTATATAAGCTATTGCTGGTGTATTTTGTGAAAGCAGGGAGCTAGCCGCTGACTTTGAAGGTCACTCCCATATATTATAAATAAAAATTTGACAAAACTCCACTTAAATAGTTTTCAATTCATATCTCTATTATGTTTGAACTTTCAATTTTATATTGTTGAATAATCTTTTGTCCTCCTCGTTTTCTTCATATAATTCAATCCATCCACTTTTTCCAAGCAAGGCTTTGGATTTACCTTTTGCAATCTTAAGTTGTAATTATTATATTTATCAGGAGTGAATATCAGTTACTATCATCATATTATTTAATACAAAATATAAAATTTGTAGTAAGTTACACAGTCTGTAAGAAGTGAAAAATATGATTCATTTGTCAAACAACATACAATGTATAAGAAATCCACTTGGTTGCATTCAAATTATTTGTAACAATTATATAATATTTTCATAATCAGATTGGACATTAAATGAGACGAGGCATTAACTCAATATTCAATGGTTCAACCATAGTTAACTGGGTTAGACTGGTAATAATTAAAATAATATATTTTAAATAATATATATGAGAAATAAAAAATAAAACTTAGGCTACCCACCTTAAGACTTACCTTTTTTTTTTTTTTTGCATAATTGAAATTTTCAATGTGGCAATGAAACAAAATAAGACGATCTATTAAAAATGATCACCAAAAAAACTATCTACTAAAAATAACGATCATGTAATAAAATAAATTAGTTTATTGTGGAGGATATGAACCCTACTAGATTTGGATGAACAAACGCTGAAGTTAGATTCACAACTACTTTTAGTTTCACTTTCTGTAACACCATATCAAAATAAACTTCAAAATAAACACTTAAAAACACCAAAACCACAACAAGGGGGTTGGGGCCACAGCTAAATACAGTACCACCGCAGCTTGAAGGAGGTAGAATGGGTTGGTGCCATATATATATATATATGTATGAAAAATAGTACCAAATTTTTAATAAATTTCACTATTAATCAGTGCACTTTGTTTCTCCCATTCTATACAATTAGTATGAGAGATAGTAGTAATTTAAAAAATTTTTTCAAAGATCTTTGCTACTTTTTTTTTAATATTTAAATTTTGCTACGACATTGAAAAAAAATTGAAACAGAAAATAAAAAGTCATTTTGAAAGTCTTTCTAGGACATGGATTTTTTTTTTTTTCATATCAAGCAATTATTTGTACGATTGTTAAAAATAGAGCAATAAATTACTAACATTCTTTGAATAAGTCGAACTATACTTGAAAGTTAGAAACCCCTTCACTTCAACTTAGATTCTCTCTCTATATCGACCATAAATTGAGACGATGTCTCAGTGCAGTGTGAAGGCAAAAATTGAAAGTTTTATTCACTGCTCTGAAAGAATGAAGACGACTATTCTAATTGCTTTTTTTTTTTTTCTCATTTGAGTTTCTATATTTCTCTCATTTCCTTCTTCCCCCCATGCTCGTCCATTACTTCGTAACAACTTAAACTCACTTTAATTTTCTACTTTTTCCAATCATCTACTATGGTTAGCTTATTGCCTCAATTAAGAAATTATGAGTTATCACTTATTTTTTTCCTTTTGAAGAATTAAACTGGTGTGTGTGTCTATATGATAAGACAAAGCGGAATCTGGTCACCTCGCCATCGCCAAGGCCTGCAATTCCATGTCATCCTAATGCGTCTTCTACTTGTACCATTCCAAAATCACCTCGAAGAAACTCTACTTGCGCTACCTATAGACGTTACTGTAATCCAACGTCTGGGAAATAGGAAGATGGAGCAAATATATATATATATATATATAGTTGTGGTGGGTGAATCAAACTCTCTTAATAATTTCCCAATAATGAATAAACTCCCTTGTTTCTAGCTAATATCTTGTACTTAAGTTTTAATTAGTTCATGTCATGTAACACTGTTTCGATCTGTGTTATCTACAGAGATATGTTGTTGCAGCTTTTGATTTCATTTCTCTTTTTGAAGAATAATGTCATCCTACCAGCGTCTGTTTCTTGGGGGAGCCGTTGCTCATGAATTATGTATTATTGTATTTTTTGAGTGTTAGGGACAAATTCTCGAGTGCATGTGCTCGTACTGTAGTTGATATGAGGAAGTACTCGCTTATTTATCATAAATAAACCTAATTAATAAATAAAGTTCCTCTTCTACCTGTAATTTAAGAAAACGAAAGCAACTTACATAAATGCATAAATACATACATACATAATCCAATGATGTGATTTTCTTAAAAATATATTTATCGATTTAATTCTGTGACTAATAAAGTTTCTCATTTTAATTTTTAAAATATCACCATCCGGGATTTGCTCTACAGTAGCACAGCTTTTTTTCAAAAAAGAAAATTATATCTTTTCCAACAGTGACTCCATCAACCGCATCTAGATTGTGTTCATTATTGATCGAGTCAATGAGCAAGTCTTTCCACCACCTAGTCAATTTGCACTTTCTTTTCCTTAATATCAAGCAATTATTACGATTGGTTAAAAATAAAAGAATAAATTACAATAGTATTGTTTGAAGTTGGACTATAAATAGAGACAATGGGTTATTCTAGTGTGAGCATACAGAGTAAGGGTCGTTGGAGTACACTGCTTTGAAACAATGAAGGCCACTCAAATTTCTTTTCTCATTTTGGTTTCCACATTTCTCTTCCTTCTTTCTGCAACTCATGCTCGAGTATTATATGGTAACAACCATATCAATGTTGTGCTTCTTTTCCCAATCTCATACTTTGACTATAAATGAACAAATTTTTATATTGGGAAGAATTAAACTGATGTATATATGCATATATTAAATGATAATGCAGAAAGGGGGAGCGCCAATAAGGAATAATTCCGCAGTTTCATGTTCTCGCGGTTCTCGTTATTCTGCTTGCCTTCGAGATCCAAAACCCCCAAGGACTGCAATCCCATGTCCTGATCCTTATAATCGTTCTTCTTATTGCCTCCCATTTCCAAAGTCGCCACCAACTCCATCGCCTTCACCACCATCTTCATCGCCTTCTCCACCTGCCAAGTAGCAGCAAATTAGGTTAGATCCTCTGCGGTGACAATGAGAAGAAAAATACAAAGGAGGTGGTATTTATACTGATATACGTACTTAAGGGAGTCCTATACTTCCTTATTTCTCTGTCTTCAGTGTTCCATCAAGGATTCTATGTCCAAGAACAAATATATAATAGTACTGATAAACTCCTTTAATTATTCAATAATGAATAAACGGTCTAGTGTTATGGTTGCGGGTTTTGAGTTCGTTGCTCTTTTGAAGAATAATGAATTCTATGTATTAATGTAGTTTCGAGAGTATGTGAGAAATTCTTAAGTATAGATATGTGCTTGTATTGTATTCGAAATGAACAATCAGTCTCCTGACTTGATTATAAGTCAAGTCTAATTAATAGATAAAGTTCCTCTTCTACGTATGATTTCATTGTGTCCGTTCTTATTTTATTTTAATTTCATGTTATTTGGGCAATTCAGATAAAGAAATAGAAAAATCAGAAGCAATAAAACAAAAACAAAAAAAAAAAGCAAGAGTGAAGGAATAGTCCGAAAATTCCCCTTCACAGTTGAGATTGAAAGAAGATTGATAAAGCTAGTGATCAAGCGTTTATCACTGAAGGATAGTCCATTCACACACAGCTATTGCTCTTGTGAAGGAGCTGAATTTTTCAAAGATTGAATTGGAGTTATGACAATTCTGATTGGATAAAGCTGTTAACTACAAGCAGTGTATATATATATATATATATATAAGAGCGTTTGAATGGAGGCTATTAACCCTCGTTAAAATGCGTTTTTGTGATGGTCATTTTGGTTCCAATAAGAACCCTGGCAATGGGGGCTGTTAACTATTATTATTATTATTATTATCCCACTCATACTAGTTTGTCTTTTTAACAACTCTTCTCCTTCAAAGATTATCCTCATGATCAGTACTTTTCCTTTGTTCTTCACCACCATCTTTGTACTCGAATGCCCCTTCCACTTTTAAGTTCTATCTCATCTCTTTCTCATCTTCTAGGCGCCTATGGGAATGGGGGTTATTGGGTTGAATAGTCCCAATTTATCTGCTTTTATCCTAGTAAGACTGAAAAGATGGCATGGTTCATCCTAGAATCTTGGTTATGAATATTTTCTTTTTTTTATTTTCATAAATTTAAAACATAATTGTCCAGTCAACATCTACAACTTGAAAAATCAAAACCAGTAATTAATATCTACATATTTTTAGAAAACCACCCTAAAAAGGGGAATTGTGTTCTTGTCATCTTAAAATATATAAATATTTTGTCCTTAGTTGTTGTACTATTTTTCTATCTTCAACTTTAAATAATAAAATCATTTCATAAGTTTTGCATTTATAAAAATTAATGCCCAATCTCACTTCCATAGCATTTTCAAATTTGATCTAACCAAAGAAAAAAAAAAGAGTTGCTTAACAATAAAACGCATTATTTAAGTTGAAAAATTATTTTGTTCCTTAAGATTTTGTAAGTTATGTTAAAAATTAAGTTCCTTTATCTGATATTAAATCATTTCGAAAGTTCTTATTTATCATTTTTCCCTTAAAATTATTAGACTTGTTGAAAATTTGAAGATAGTGTTGAGGATAATGATGTGAGGTCAGACTAGTTCGATTTTTTTTTTGAGTCAGCGACTAATTCGATTAAGTATAAGATAAAATAAGACGGTAAAATTTGAATAAACTTTTTCACTTACAATGCGGTTATGTAATTATCAGACAATTGGTCCAAAATGAATGTAATTACCAAACAATATATAAAATATCAAATTTTTAATGAGCCACGCTGACAGAGCAATTAATAACACAAACTAATGAGACTCAATTTTTTTTTTAATATCACAAGTTGATTAGATTTAGATTTAATATATATATATATATGAAAAATAGTACCAAAAAGTCTATGTCAATAAATTTGTAAGATTGTTAATAAACTTCACTATTAACCAGAAAAATTTATATCTCCCTTTATAGACAATTAGATATTTTTTCTTCATATGATAGAAAAGAGATAGTAATTAATTCATTTAAATATATTAAAGAATTATATTAAACTTGTTTAATTAAAATATCGCAGTAGTGCTTGGGTGGGAACATTTTACTCTTGTATTATAAGCGTACTGATTTAATATATAGGATTTTTAAATTATAATTATTTTTTAAAACAAAAATTATGATCAATGAAACATATTTTCAAATTTCAAGAAGGGAATAAAAATTTACATAATTTTATAATAACTTTTTTAACTCTCTTTAAATCTGATAGTAATTGTAAGTTTTAAAAATTATTATCCTGAGCATTGTTCCTATTCACTGTGCAAACCGCTGGCTTCACGGTGTGCACTTATTTTGGTAGGCCATTTTTTCTATAAATTTTTTCCTTCTCAAATAAAAGCGCGAAGAGAAATATATGCATACTACATATCGATTGTATCTATAGTAGATAATTAATTCAAGTGTAAATTAATGATTTGATTTTTTAAAAAAAATTATATTTGTTATTAATTTATTTTTTAATTTAATAATAAAGTTTCTCATTTGAATTTTTAAAATGTTTTTTAATTATATCCTTTTTCCCATCATTTCTTTGCCCAACAGTGACTCCATCAATTTCCCAGAGACCGCCTCTAAATTGTTTTCATTCTCAAGTCAACGAGCAAGTCTTTCTACGACCTTGGCGATTAATTTGAAATTTTTTTAATATCAAGCAATTATTTGTACGATTGATTGAAAATAGAAGAATAAATTATACTCATATTGTTTGAAGTTGGACTATACTTGAAACCCCTTTATTTCAACTCCGAATATTCTCTCCCTAGAGACTATAAATAGAGACGATGGGCTAGTGTAACGTGAGCATTAAAAAGGAGAATTGAAAGAGTTGGTGTACACTGTTCCGATCCATAAGAATGAAGAAGGCTATTACTTTTGTAATTGCTTTTCTCATTTTGGTTTCCACATTTCTATCCCTTCTTTCATCAACTCATGCTCGAGGAGGTAACAACCTTATCTTGTTGCTTCAATGAAGAAATTACAAGTTATATATTAATTATTATTTTTCATATTGGGAAGAATTAAACTGATGTGTAAACGCATATATTACATGATAATGCAGAGATATATTTTGGACCGCCAATAAGGCGTGATGAACCTGAAGTTCTATGTTCTCCTTATTCTCGTTATCCTGATTGCCTTCGATCGCCAGCAAGGAGAGAAATTCCATATTGTGATCGTCGTCCTCGTTCCCCTTATTGCCCTAATCCAAGGTCGCCGCCAACTCCACCGCCATCACCACCAACTTCATCGCCTTCACCACCTTGCAACAACTAGTAGCAACAACTTGGTTCAGATCATCGATATATACTTAATTTGCAGTGACACTGAGAACAAAGAAACAAAGGAGACGGGACTTTTACTTTTACTGACTTAAGTGAGTCCTGTGCTTCTTTATTTCTCTCTCCACACTATCCCATATATATATATGTATATATATTACTGCGTCCAAAACTCTCTTAATGATCCAATAATGAAGAAACGGTCATGTGTTATATACATGTGTGTGTGTGGGGTTGCAGCTTTTGATTTCATTTCTCTTTTGAAGAATAATGAATTCTATGTACAGAAGTTTTGAGTGTATGTGAGAAATTCACAAGTGTAAGCGCTTGTATTGTAATCGAAATGAATTAGTCAGCCTCCTGACTTAGTGATTATAAGTCAGTCTAATTAATTGATAAATTAAGTTCCTTTTCTCCCTGTTATTAATTTGGATGTCGATCTATGTAATACTAGAGGAGAGTAGTTGATTAGTTGTTTATATGATAGAATAAAAATCACTAAACACGTACATTGGCACATTTTTATTTTCTTCCTTTCATTTTTTGACTTTCTTACTTATTTTCTTCCAATCAATCATAATTCTAGCACAAAAGTTTCTCATATATATATATATAATCATTTAAATGTTGGGAAACAGTTGTATATAAGGCTTATAAGCATGAAGTAATATTTTTTTTTGTGAACATAAGGGTATTTTGCAACTAAACAGTTGAAGACTAATCTATTTAAGACGTAGAAGTTACTGAAGTGAATTTTGTGTTTTTTGACAAGGACTTTTTCATATGCACAGGTAAAATTGAACCCAAAATGACATGTTTAAGGAAGTATAAAGCAATATTCTACACAACAAGATTTAATGAAAGTCTTGTTTAGAGGAAGAGGGTGTCATTTCTTTGAGATGGTAACAGCTACAGGATGGACCACGTATGGATGACCAATGTGTTTGGTTTCTAAGGGCTGTCTATCCAACAACCCCTTTCAGATTGTATTCGTCTTTGGATATCGATCTATATAAATAGTAGAAGAGATTAGTCAAAAAAGTCAAAAAAAAAAAAAAAGGAAAACCAAATGGAAGATTTTTTAATCCAAAAATTTGATGTATTTCCCTATCTTTTCATTACGGATTGTAGCTTGCAGCTTTTTGTTGAGCACTAAGAATGGTGGTGGAGGCCTTTCCTTCATGGTGGATCAACCAATTACAGAATGTCTCGATGAAACATTAATTGGCAAGTTGGGCACCTCCACTTTTATATATAATAATATAGCCAAGGCTCTGAGTGCATGGGTCATTTTTTCATGTGTTGGGAGTGACAAAAGTTTTTTTTTTTTTTCAAATTTTCACTCATCGTGGTAATTATTGAAAGTTTAATTGGCAAGTTGGGCACCTCCATTTCTATGATGCCAATACGAATGACCCATCAAAACTTTAAAAAAAATAATGCTCAATGCCACTTCCATTGCTTTTTTAAATTTGATCTAACAACAAAAAATTAAGACTTGCTGCTTAAGACAACATATGACATATTAAGGGACAAATTTGTCTTTTCATTATTCAATTTTATTCCTTAATTAAGTTTTTGTGGGTATAAATTAAGGTCCTCTATATCTTATTTCGGTCCGGACTAGAAATATTTCATGTTAACAGTGGCAAGTAATCTCTCTCTGAGTATTATGTTAATCTCTCCTAACTAGCTAAATCTGCTCTATATATAATGGTTGGAAATTAAAATTTTAACTATTTACTTAAAAAGTCGAGAGTCCATACTAGTGATGCCAACCTAGATTGATAATTAAAGTGCTTTATTTTTTATATTAAATCATTCTGTAAGTTTTTATTTATCATTTTCCCTTAAAATTATTAGACTTGTTGAAAAAATTGATGATAGTGTTGAAAATAATGATTGAGGTCTGACTAATTAGTTTAATTATGTATCAGATAAAAAAGACAGTAAATTTTGAATATTAAACTTTCTCACTTGCATTGTATAGTTATGCATAAACTCAACTGTAATTCTCTCTCCCTATTGAGAATATAAATTGAACCATGGGTTAGTGTAGTATGCGCATACAAAAGGCAAAAATTGATAGAGTTGGTGTACGTACACTACTCTGTTAGAATGAAGAAGGCCATCCTAATGACTTTTTCTGTCATTCTGGTTTCTGCATTTCTCTCCCTTCCCTCTTCCACTCACGCTCGGCCATTACTTGGTAACAACTTATTAAAATCTCCCGCTAATTTTCCATGACTATCTTCTCGCCTCAATCAAGAAATTTTAAGTTAATTATATATGTGTGTGTGTGTGAGATAATGCAGAAAGGATGCCATTTATTGAATACCTCTGTATTTCTCTCTCCTTACTGTCCAATCATTTAATTATCCAATAATGAATAGACGGTCTTGTGTTATATGTATGTATGTGTGCATGGACCTAGGTCTCTCTTGCACACTATAAAAAAAATAAATTTTTAGTGACAATTTTTGGTGGCAACAAAAAAAAATTGCCGTAGAAAGTACGCTTTCGGCGGTGACTAAAAAAGTTGCCGCTGAATCAGCGGCAACTAAAAAATGTCGCTGCTGAAAGTCACTCTTTTGGCGGCGATTGAATAAGTCGTTGCTGAAAGTTCGTCTTTCAGCGACGACTGAAAAAAACCATCCCTGAAAGTAACTTTTTGGCGGCGACTAAAAAAGGCATCCCTAAAAGTCCATCTTTCGGCAACAACAAAAAAAGGTGTTGCTGAAAATAACCTTCAGCGATGACTTTCATTGTCGCCGCCAAAAGCCAGACTTTCAGCGACGGTTTTTTCTTAGCGCAGCCAAAAGTTATACTTTCAGCAACGACTATTTGTAGCCACCGCCAAAAGTCTTACTTTCGGCAGCAACTTACTGATGTCGCCACTGAAAGTAAGACTTTCGGTGGCGACCTTTTAATGTTGCGATCAAAGTTAATTTTGTGAATTTGTGCTATTTTCATTTTAAAAATTAATAAATAACATATTAAAATAATAATTGTGTTTTATTTATACATTTTTATTATAAGTAATTAGATATTTAATATATATTTTATATTATAAATATTATCTAATATCTTTATTTGAAGATAAAGTATTTTACTATTTTTTCATGTAAAATATTTTGAACATTTTGAAAGTGTTTTATCTCTACCGGAGAATAAAGATTTGAAATGTTGAATATTGAATTCAATCTATATTTATTTTTACTTTTTCTTATCCTAATTAATGAAATATGTTATTCTTCTTAGGATAATTTTTTTAATTCATAAAGGGATTGATAACTCCAAAAAAAAAATTAGGAAGATAAACTAATCCCTAATTATCTAATGTGATCAACCTTATATTTGGAGGAATTTTTATTAGGTTAATTTAATTTCTAATATTTTTAACATATAAATTAATATTAATGTTATTTATTACCAATAATAATTTTGATGAAGTAATAATGTACTAAGGCAATTATCAATAGTTAGTCCAAGAGAATAATCTGTCATACTATATTTGAGATTCTCATAATGTAAAAGTCTAATAAAGTAATGTCATGTAGAGAAAGAAGGATTATGTGTTGTTAATATATTTTCCTAAAAAATAAGTAACAACAATATTTAGAAAATAAATATTGGCTAATTCTCTCTTTCTCATCCTCTCACTTCTTTTAATTATTTTTTATTATCTGAATTATAATATACTGAATTTATTGCATTTTTTTTAAATCATATGACAATCAAAATTTTAATATTTATTTTAATGATTGTTTAACAATTTTCTATTACATTATATTATATATATATATTAAGCATATATATATATATAATATAACTTATTAAATAATATAATATATGATATATATGATATATTATATGATATGACATAACATAAAATAAAAAAATATAATATAAATATTCATATAAATATAAATATATATATGTATATAAATAAAATATTTAACGATATTAATAATTGAAAATAAAATATATGTGTATTTTTTAATAATAATATTGATTTATAAATATATATATATGTGTGTATTAGTGTGTAGATAAACAATATATATTTATTATCTCATATAAAGACTGCAGGTGCATTTCAGCTTAACTGGTAAGAGAGTAAATACAAAGGCATTGCAAGCAAGAGGTTATGGGTTCGAACCTAGGTGAAGGCACATTTGAAACAAATATATGACGTGGCGTGGCGGCCGTCCGGCGGTGTTGACGTGGCGAGGTCCAGCGGCTGACATGGTGATGGCATGGGCAAATGACTTTCAGCGGCGACTAAATGTCGTCGCCAAATGAGAAATCTTTGGCGGCGATAATTTATATTTTCAGTGACAACTTTTTTCGCCACTAAATGTCTACTTTTGGTGGCGATGTTTTTATCGTCCTCAAACTTTCGGCAACGAGGTTTGTGGCGGCAACATGGTGGCGACAAAAATATCGCCGCTGAAAACTTTTGGCGGCGACATTCCTTCTTTCAACGGTGATTTTTGTCCCCGCCGAAAGTCAAATTTTTTGTAGTGACAAGACCCTTTCTGTCACAATTCTTGGCAGGATTTTTTTTTTATTTTTGAATTAAAATTTGTAGATACAAGAATATATTTATGAGAAATCATATAGTCATATATTTGTACATTTTTAAATTTTTATTTATTAAAAAATATCATAAAATAAAAACTGAATCTTTATAGTCATGCAGTTTTTTCATAGCCAAGAAAAAATATTAAAGAATTTAAAACTGTACAAATGCATAACTATATTCTTATAAAAAATTTATTTTTATCTATAAATTTTAATTTAAAAAGATAAAAGTCCTGCTATGGTCTCGCAAGAGAGACCCAAGTCCGGAGGTTGCAGCCTTTGATTTCATTTCTCTTTTGAAGAAAATAACGTACTCTACGTACTGTGGTTTTGAGTGTATGTGATAAATTCTCAGTTGCTTGTACTGTAATCGACATGAATTAATAAACCTCCTGACTTATTGATTATAAGTCAGTCTAATTAATTAAGTTCCTCTTCTCCCTGTTATTCGGACAGAATCACATAAAGAAATAGAAAAAGCAAAAACATTTCTTAGGGAATAAAAAAAAAAAAAGCAGAGTGAAGGAATGGTCCAAGAATTACCACCTTCACAGATTGAGAGAAGATTGGTGAAGATGTCTCAGAAGTGCTTGATGTGGGAACATGACTTCCAATATCAACCTCGATCCTTTCGTCAAAAGAAAAAAAAAAGGTCTATCCATCCACAAACGAAGGAATTTAAAATTAGAATTATATTGCCAACTTCAATAATTAAAATATCAGAGTACTTAGTTCCCGATTGAAAGACCTTTTTGTAAAATTTTTTTTAAATAATCATAATTTATAAAAATAAAATTTGGATAAAAATAAAATGTTTACTACAAACTTATTTGACTAAAAATAAAAAAAATGATTATTAGAAATCATAATTTAATTTATAAAAATACAAATTACACAGGCATTTAGTGTTTGATGTGGGAACGTTTTTGCTCTTGCCTCTTGCAATAATGTGTTCAATCCCATGATTCCCATTAATCTGCGCATTTATCCCATTTGTTAGAGGATCATGATGTTTTAAAAATAGAAAAAGGAAAATTATGTTTTAATATAGGGGCGAATCATGCGCAACGCACGCGTTAAACTCAATTAAATTTAATATTTCAATCTTATAAATATCGCGGAAGTACAAATCTGTTGTGCTACGTACAGTTTATACTGATATGAACAGTATAACTAAGATAACGATGAATGTAGTCCTTTTAACGGAATTAATTTATGTATTTCAATATAAATCAAGTTAAGATAAAAAATTTAGGTTGAATTAAATTAAGAAGTGAAAGGTTTAGGATTAGGCGTGCTGCCATATTACCTCTGCTTATTTCTTATGTTTTATTTAAATAACATGAAAATAATCAATTTTTTTAAATTTTAAAAAATTTAATTTAATTTCTTAATAAAAAAAGTGGACATGAAAAAGTAAAATTATTTGAAATTAAACCATGTCTGAGATAAAAGTTTTGATCTGGGATATTGAAGATGGTAAAGATTGTGTAAATGAAAAATATATGAAATTAAACTCTAAAATAAAAAAAATATTCTTTGCTTACTGAACAAAGGAAAACCAAATTCAAGAAAAATAAAAGTATCATTTTGTTTCCTTAACTTAACTTTGAGTGAGGTCTCACTTTTGTATTTTAATTTTATTAAATTTTATTATAATCTTTTAACTTTTAAAATACAGTAAAAAATTCTTATTTAGTAACATCATTAAATAAATTCAAGGAAAATAATGACTTGACATACTTAAATGACAACTGTCTAATATTACTATATATTTTAATATTATAATTATAATCATTTGTTAAAAAACATCTCACAATTATAATTAAAATAATTTTAAAGCCTTCAAATATATAATTATAACTAAAAATAAAAGCTAAATTGTATTGTCAAACTTCCACTACTAGAAAATAACAATTTAGTGAGTGATAAATCTTTCGTTAAATGTCATTTTTTCCTTACTCAATTGAAAATAGTGAAGAAAAAAGTATCGCTAATTTGATTGTTATAAATCACGTTGCTAAACTAGCGAGGAATGAGCTGATTTTCTTACTAAAGTAACGAGAGATTTAATTCCTTTTTAAATTTACCAAAGAACTCATTTCCCGCTATTAATTTCCTTACTAAACTCCAAAAAATTCAATGTTGCCACAGGTCACTACTATGTCACCACAGGCGCCGCACCACATTACATCATTGCCACATCATTGGCCACTTATGCCAGATAATTGCATGCAAGCGTGGTGTTTTTATTATTGATTTTTGATTTTCAATATCATAATTAATTATTCTCAAACTTTAAAATTATTACAATTGTAATTATAAGAATTTTGGTCCATGACTATATTATAACAATAAGATTAATAAATATATAATAATATCAATGAGTTGTTATTTAAATATGGCAATTAAGGTTCTAATGAAAAAAGATAAGATAGATAAATCCTCATTGACCATTAACTATTTAACTGTGTTAAAATTATAAAGGTTTTAACTATATCTTAAAAGTTAAGGGATTATAATAAAATTTAATCAATGAAGTTAAATGAGCAAAATGAAATATGACTTTAAGTTAAAAAAATAAAAATACATTTTTCACATAAAAAATTCTACAATTACAAAGATTTTTTTAACCAAAAAGTTTATACATTTCTCTATGTTTTCATTGATGTATACTTGCAGCTTGTTGTTGAGCCCCATGAATGGCAGAGGAGGCCTTTCCTTCATAGTGGATCAACTTGCTTTCTTCTTTTGCTATTATGTCTTCCATTTGCTATGGTTTCAACCAATTATAGCATGTCTTGATTTCTACGATGCCAACTTTAGAAGGTGTCGAGTGTTGAGATCTCATGCATTGTAATACCTTGCTCCTAAATACCTCTTAACTTGACAAAAAACTTTAAAAAACCAATCAACCATAGCCCAAACATTTCACAATTACTTTCCAAACATCAAAGTAGCATAAGAAAAACTAGAGGACACCAGAAACTAGGTTGAAGCCACTGCCACTACAATACCCACGTGACTCTGACTCCCTCTACTTCTCTAACACCTACTAACTTGCTGGCGTTGCGGCCTGACTTCCTGGCATCGTGGCGCCCCTACTACTGATACAACATCAGCAAAATTCCTTTTCCAGGGTGAACTTCGGACACACATAACTTTATGATTCGACCTCTGATTGACTTGATTCCAACTCATACAAGTAAATCTTATCTCAATCAATCTATAGACACAAATTTTATCTCAATCTATCTTTAAATAGAGATTTTGAACAACCAACAATGTTTTGACCACTTTTTGACCAAAACTTACAACTTACAACTCTCATTTCCCACCAAAAGCAACCTGACCATTCAGGACCATTCACATAGGTCCTAAACCACTTAGCCAACTTGTCCAATGATATTTCACTTGAAAGAAACCATTCCTCTGAGATTTGACCCTTTTAAACCCCACATTGACAAGGTGAGCTACTTTCCCCAAAACACACCAACAAGGCCTAATACCCCCTTTGCGCTCACAAACACTACCATACTGACTCTTCAACATCTCAATCCATACATACATCACAAACTGTCATACTTATCACATTCATTCACTGTACATAAACATACATACAACACTATCCATAACAATTCTTATTAATATCATACATCCACCGCAAACATCTTATCATACTTAACACAATATACATAGATAACACAATTACTATATAGACTTGATATTCCCATGACTGGCATGCTACTAGTACCCTTGCTTTCTCCAGATTAGTGCCAGAACCTTTACCTAAAATGTTAGTTCATGGGAAAGGGGTGTGAAACAATGTCTAAGTAACTAGGAATAACCACACACAATATACACACACACATCTGATCCATACAATCGTGCACATGGTATAATGAAATGCTAATGAATGGTATGCATGTTCTCCCTTATACATGGCTAGAACCACGAGCTGTTATCATCACAAGATATTTAAATGGGAGATTCCATTCCAACAGTTAATGAAGACTGATTTCGGGACATCACCAAGCTCACCTTACCCTAATACAACTCGGCCAATGGTTACACTAGAGCTTGGACTGTGGCTTTCCTTCCCCTAGACCATCGCAAATTGGTGGTGATTTAAGGAATGTGCATCCCCAAATCTACTGCCACTTGGCTCTTTCAAGGAGAAAATTTAGTAACAGGGATGTTTGATCATATCATATTGTCCTCTGTCGCCTGACTCTCCCAAGGAGAAGATTTAGCAACAGGGATCTTTATTATATCATCATCACCTCATCATCAATCTCTTACTCTGTAATCATATGGTGATGATGCCAATGTCATGCCAACATGCCTCAAACACACATATACATCATTATCACAAATATCATATCGACATACTAGCATGCAATAGTATGGGGATGCTACATATCATACCTACACAACATATACAATAATCATATATCAACTAGCCGTGTGCATATCACGATATATAGAAAACCATACACATATACAATCAATATCGTGGCATAAAAAGGAATATGCATATATACATATATATACTATCATATTTGTTGGAGATTGTACTCTAAACCAATCATTGTATTATGCACATTGTGTTTCATTATTAAAAAAAGATATTTTTTTCTTACATTATTATATTGTTTGCATGTTTTTCTTTATAATAATATCCTTGGATAAATTATTTTATCCTAAATAGCCCTAGTCAATCATCTTTGTGGAAACAATGATAAATTAAGGCTAGTATGATTTTGATTGATAATTATGTATGAAAATACAAATCAAAATCATAAGCTTCTGTTAGAGAATAGACGCTGGATTGACTCGTCATGAGATAGTTGCATGGATCAAGTCATAAGCATATCTCATATATAACCGTGTCACTAAGCCCTTAGACTTGAGATCACTATGGCTTCCTACATAGGGAATACTATACTTTGACATAGTTAAAATTCACCTTTAATTGGAAGATCATAAAGGCTATGATTGGGCATAGTAGAACTCGTGTGGAGGAAGATGAATAATCAAGATGAAATTTGTCCCTCTAGTTAATAGAGAGATATATCTGGGCCCCTCGATGAGTGAGACTGAGAAAATGCATGGCCGTACTCGAATGGAAGAGTTTCCATTTGTTCTGTCAGTCTACTCGGAGATCAAGAAAGTGATGGTCGAATAAAATGAGGATGACGTTTCCATGCTTATACTTGACCTATATATCATGAGACAAAATGGATGTGATCACGTTATATGATAGGTTGTATTGGATTACCGATCTCATATGATTTGGGTAGTCACAATGTTTTGATAGAGATCACTTGTAACTTGTGAGTCCAATAATGTTATTAACCCACTGCCAACATCATACGGGCCTACAGGATCACACACAAGAACGGGCCAACTCGAGCTAGAATGTCCAGATTCATTGAATCTAAAATGTATCTACATTCAATGAATTTACTGTTCAATTTAGGGTGATAGAATTCTATATATATATTTGATATATATATATATATTAAAATTTGAAATATATATTTGTTTGATATATTATATATTTGACATATATATTTTGAAATATATATATTGTTCAAATTAATTCAAATTAATTAGTTTCAAATTTTATTCTATATGATAGATTTAAATTTAAACTAATGACATAATCTAAATTTGATTTAGATTGGATTTTAAATTTGAATTTAAATAAATAATCTAAATTTGATAAATTAAATCTCGATTTGATTATGGATATATAGTAGATAATTAGTTTAAATTTAATCTATGAGATAGATTTAAATTTAAGCTAATCTATTTAATTAATATTTGATTGAATTTAAATTACTGATTTAAATTAAATATGTAACACCTTAGTTTACTAGACTTTTAATCATATATTATATATCTAGCGGAAAGAAATAAAAATCTAGAATAATAAAACTTTTAACTCTTTCAAAATTAGGTTGCTCAAAAGACAACAACTTAATAATAATAAAGCCAACCATACTGTAATATCTGACTATTGCTCCAAAATATTTAAAGTAAAACCGGCAAGTAGAAATCATAACTAAAACATATCTGCATAATTTAATTACATTTATTCTAAAACAAAATAATATCCTCCAGTCTGCTTCCTCTTAGTTAACCATCCCCTTGTCTTTGCTTTTCCTTGCGCTTGTTCCTAACATTGTTAGTCATTGGGTGTGAGATTTGGGAAAATCTCAGTAGTACATATATTCATTCATACAAATCATGCTCATAATTAAGTAGTTATGCAAACAACCAAATAACTCATATTTCATGCATAAAAAAAAAATCTCAACAGAGTTTCCTCTTAATACTAGACATCCATAGCATTTCAAAATATTTATATTGAGACAACTCATCCAATAGTATCACATAACATCCATAATTAATTCACAGAAAATGCATGAAATAAATAATATACTACCTCCACCTAAAAGTATTCTGAGCTAAACAGCCTGCCTTCCTTCTTGAATTATTTTAAGTACCTAATATTCACATAAGTACTAATGGAATTATCTCATGAGCATAAATCTAAAAACATTTAAACTTAATTTCTAACCACTGGTATCTTATTATGCTCATTTCTAATCTCAAATTTTCATTATATATTCCTAACTTAATCAATAATCTATATAAGAATAAAAATTTTACTCTAAAAATAAACTCTAGAAAAATATCTTCATATCTTTATTGAAGCTAACCTTCCTTCCTTTTTCTTCTCTTTCACTCACACTCTCTTTCTCTCCCTTGTCTCTCTCTTTCTTTTACTTACAACTGATGGGGTGCTAAAATGAAGAAATGAGAGGGGTATTTGTAGTGTTGATGTCTTGGCCAGCAAGTGACATCAATCCAATGGATAACTTCATTCAGTGTATGCTCATTAATGTAATTCACTCTATACCTTCATTCAGTGTATGTTCATCATAATTCAATGTAACTTATTTAAACCACAATTCATTGTATACTTCATTCAATGTAACTTATTTAAGCCACAATTCATTGTATACTTCATTCAATGTAACTTATTTAAACCACAATTTATTGTATATCTTCATTTATTGTAACTTATTGAAATCACAATTCATTGTATACCTTCATTCAGGATATGCTCATCACAATTCAATGTAACTTATTGAAACCATATTAATCATAGATAGAAATTCATGGATGTTACAAAATAAATACTGAATCCTATCTATATATTGATATAGACTAGGATACAAAATCAATAGAATTTGAATTACCCTAAAGAGAGAGCGGCTGTGCACTTAGAAGGAAAAAACTGTATGGACAAAAAGCGAAGGCATACTGACTGGTATGAAATCGTACGGACTAGTACGGACATCACAATTATATGTGCTAGTACGCTGTTCGAGTTGAACTCATTGTTTATGTGGATACCGGTAGAGGGAGTTGACTAATCGCGTTAGTTCCTGGGGTCCAACCAAACGAAAAAAAGCACCAAGGGATGCACTGGGGGTAAATTCTTTTTCTACATTTCAATCTAAACAACATTGACGGATCCATGGGAGGGAATTTCTTATAGTTTTTCTGCTGCGTGTATAGTGAAATTCCCAACAATATCTCACTATACAATACAAACCATACAGATAATACAAATACCCAGTTACCTTAATTGTCGCTACCAAGGGCACACAAGTTCCACAAGCTTTCTTGAATGCCAATCCCATGACTTGACTTCTCTGAGCAATCAAACACTCTTAACAATACTATAAAATCCTTAATTAACATACAATCCAAATATTCAAATTCTATAATTCAACCACTTTGGCCTAACCTAAAGTTCCAACACCATTTACATGCATCATTTAACTCATAGAGACTAGTCAAACACTAATCAATCACATACATTTCGGATTCCTCATCCTCTCAACCAAAAACAACCTAAGGTTAAGCTTAAACCATACATACTCCCTTCAAAACTCATACCCAAGTATCATAAACACCAAATCACATACCATTAATCTCATTCATCCATTTTAATCGGTAGGATTAAGCCAAAATCAAAGATCCCAACATATACTCGAGAAAACCCAACTTAAAACTAAAGAAAATGGAGAGAGAGAAGTAGAGATCACTTAGTAACCAAGATCCAAGCTTCAAGAGGCTGAAAACTATTTCTAATGACTGAAAATTGCAAACCCTAGCACTGCTTCTCCATTGCTCTCTCCGTTTCTTTTTTTTCCTTCGCGTTTAGTTGACTGAAATGATCTCAGTTTTAAACAAAAATCCCGACTCCCACCATGGCTTCAGAAAAGCCTGCCGCGGCGCCACTGCTTTCAACCGAAAAACATCATCTAGAGCTCTTCTTGCTGTGGAGGCCCTGCCTTGTGCCACGGCGTGGAGCTATTTTTCCTCCACATTAAACCTTTCCTCCGTCTAGTTTCCTCTGGTACTACATACAATATCAAAAATGTCATAAGGGTTGTTACATGTATCATATATAATAATATGGCCAAGGCCCTGTGTCTATATAAAGGGTTATTTTTCATATGTTGGAAGTGGGGGAGACTTTTATTTATTTATTTATTTTTGTCTCTTTGATTCCTACGACGGATGCCCCCATCAACTTTAAATTTTTGCCCCTTTCTCGACCTATTGCCAATGTTATTTAGATCCAGTGTTCATCTCTTCATCTACCAGGTCCTATGGGAGAGGGGGTTATTGGGTTACCTTTCAAAATCGGTTCATCATGAGATTTACATTTTAAAAATCTAATGCTCAATTTCAATTCCATTGCATTTTAAAATTAAAGTCCTTTATTTGATGTTGAATCACCTTTTCACAAACTTGTTGAGGAAGACGACTACACCTACAATGACATGTCCATGGAGAAACTTCTAATACTTGGGACACCCCAAAACTCTGCCTTCTTGACACGTTGCAGATAGGGTGGGAACCTGGTAACCTTGTACAGAGAAGGAATGAAGCAATGCCTCAACACGTTGGAGCTGGATTCTCGTCTTGAAATCTTGAAAGAGGCTTCACAAAGAGAAGCAAGATATGTGTGTGGGATGATTCCTTGCTTTTTCAGTCGAACATGAACTCTTTGCCCACGATAATTTCCTCGTCCACGCTATCCCACTCCTTCCACAGATTTCATTTTGTGATTAGGCCCCAACATAATTTCTCGATCAAAGCCAATTTGTGTCTGAAGATAATACTGGGGGCTCTCTATATAAATGTTTTCAGGTATTATGGGGTTTATAGTCTAAGTTTGTTTACAGGGAATTTGTCATCACAAAAGCTAATGTGTTCGTTGTTATTTTGTTGTTTCTCCTTCTATGACGTGTGACAAATGATTGGGTGAACAAGAGACACATGGGAGACGCACAAAGCGATTGAAGATGCTGATAGAAATTGCCTAAGGATGCTCTTGGGTTCACAATTTCTTGCCTTTTCCTTTTTCTCATAATTCCATATTTGGGTGTTGTGATATTGAATGGTATTCCATTGGACAACGCACAAACACCCACCATCACAAAACCCACATGCTCATACATTTATATTTAATCATTTTAATTTTATCCTTTTTATTTTATTTTTAATTTTATTTTCACTTTTAAAGTTTGCCATGAGGGACTAAGTCTCTGTGGACGTATAGGATATTAGTCAATTGTACCATGAGTAAGAAGTTATCATGGTGCCCATATTAGCTATATGTTAAATTTCAAATATTTTTAGATTTCAATGGCCTTTTTATTTTCCTTTTTAATTAAAAATAATAATAAATGATAGAAATAATTAAGATAAAAGCCCTATATATTTTTCCATTCATCTTTATGTTGGTAACACTGTGAACACTTAGATAACAATCAGCAAGTTATAAGTGATAAAGTCATCATAAACTCTGATTAATTCTCTTTGAAAATATATGTAATAATCATACTTTAAATTCTTTTAATGCTTTTTGAAATAAAAATGTGTTCCCATGATCCTATTTATTTCCATTTTATCATAAAAATAATTTAAACAAAAGTTATTCATTCTCCTCCAAACGTTTTATCATTTACACCTTTTTGCCTCAAGTGGTATCATTGTTGGCATTTAGGTACCGATCAACGATTGTGAATGATAAAGTCATCACAGGAATTGGTTGATTTTAAAATAACATTAATTATACTTTTCTATTTATTCCTTTGTTTAAAGGCATAGTAGGAAATTAAAATTTTTTTTAATATATTAATTCTATTTCTTAATTTGTGTGTTAAAAATTTAAAATTTTAAATAACAAATAGAAAGACCTGAGGGAGCCATACATTAAACCTTCAATTCCGTGCTTTTGTCTATTTTGTTTTAATTCTTTAACTCCTGCACCCTACCAGGCAAAAAAAAAAAATGATCCCTTTATTACACGGAGGCAATGCACGAGTTGAACATAAAAAAAAATTAAAGTTTGTAGTTCATGATTGTAATTAAGCATTTACATAATAATTTGATCGATCTTTTTATTTAAATTAAATATGTTCAATTAGAGACTATTCAACCTTAATCAAAATTAACACCTGCATTTGATAATTTTGTGGCTATAATTCAACGTACTTGAGTGATGATCACACTCACATGCACTACTAGAAAAATTAGTTTTAGTGAGGGAATTTAGTGAGGGATCATTAATCCCTCGCTAAATGATCTAAATAACGAGAAAATTAGTGACGAATTGTAAGTTCGTAGCTGTTGTTAAATTTAGCGAGGGAATTAGCCAGGAATTTTTTATTCCTCACTAAATTATTATGAATAGCGAGGAATTTAGCGAGGGATTTGTCCCTCACTAAATTTTTTTAAATTAATTTTAATATATTAAAATTATTTTATTAAAAATTTAATTTTAATGAATTAAAATTTTTTTAATAATCAAGTTATAAAATTATTTTTATTAGTTGATTATTTTAAATTAATAAAAATAGTTAGATTAATTTTTATAACTTGTTGGCCAAAAATGAAAATGAAAATTCATTTATTACAAAATTCAAAATATAAAGTATTTTATGATATTAATAATTGAAATTATAATATATTTTTATTTTTTAACAATATATTAATTTATAAATATATATATATATATATGTATTAGTGTGTAGATAAATAATATATATTTAATATTTCATATAAAGACGGCAAATACATTCCAGTTCAACTGGCAAAAGTCTGAATATAAAGGCATTAAGAGTAGGAAGTCATGGATTCGAACCTAAGTAAATGCATATTTGAAATCATTATGTGACATGGCAGTGACGTGTCGCAATCATGGTGATGTGGTATGGGTGGTGGGGTGATGTGGTGGTAGTGTGACAGTTATGTGGCATGGGTGGCCGGTGACATGACAATGATGTCACGTGGCGCGGTGTTGGTGGTGACATGACAATGATGTGCCAGTGTTGAATTTTTTATAATTTAGCAAGAAAATAGTGAGGAATAAGTTCCTCGCTAAATTTAGAGAGGAATTAAATCCCTCACTAATTCTCTCACTAATTTAGCGAGAGAATCAACTCATTCCTCGCTAAATTTAACGACGTGGTTTATAGCGACCAAATTGGCGAGGGATAAAATCCCTCACTATTTTCAATTAAACGAGAAAAAAATGACATTTAGCGAGGGACAATCCCTCGCTAAATTACTTTTTTTTAGTAGTGATGAAACCTGTTTATGTTTATACATATACACACATATATATAAAAGATGGATCATATAGAGATAACTTACATGCTGATCATGATGTATGACTTAAAAGTCAATGAAAATATACTAAATCATATTGCTGGCAAAAAGGAAAAAAAAAGTCATTGAAAATACACTGAATAGTGAATCATATGTCATGATATTTTTATAAACCAACACTCCATTCTCAACAAATTTCTTAAGAAATTAAAAAGCGACTGTTGTGGGTGTGTCAAATCAATCAATAAAAAAACATAAAAATTGTAAGAATCCGAACTCTGACTCATTTTATAAATTTCTTTTCTTTTTTAAAAATACATAAAAATCCCAAAATACAAAAATAATTGTTAATAAGTCTCAAAATATAAAAAATTATTCTAAAATCTCATTGGTATAAAATCTTAATTAAAAATAAGTATAAACATTTTAATTATTGAGTATAAAATCATCAAGTATAAATATAAACGTTAAAGCATGATTTTATATTAAATAATAAATTTTTTAATATTTTTTAAAATTTTACATTAATGGGATTTGAATATAGTTTAATATCGGATAATAGTGTTATATTTAATAATGAAATTTTTATATTTATTACAGATTTAAATCAATGAGACTTAAGTGTAATTTTTTAGGGTTTTGAAAATTTTCAATAATTATTTTTGTGTTTTTGAAATTTTTATGTGATTTTACTATTACAACCTTTTTATTTTGTCTGCAAGGAATTTTCATCAAGTCAATGGCAAGTCTCTCGGCTTTGTTATTATTATATTGGGCACTATATGTATACCTTAAAATGACAGTCGCCATCTTTAACGACTACATTTAGGCTTTGTTATTTTTATGTTATTATTATATTGGGCACATCGTCATTTCTTTGTCCACGTGGTTGCCCCATCTTAGGATGTGCACTTCTTAGGTATATATGTACTGTTTCGACTGTTTCAAATAAATAAAATTTGGAAGGTTTAAATTTTATTATTTTATTTTTTATATTTTAAAATTAAATATTATGTTTAGTATTTTTTATATCCTATACTTTGAAAAAAATTATTAAATTCTAATTAAAATAATGAAGATCTGGACTACTTAATCTTATCTGGATGATCCAAGTAATTAAGATGTGCATATAGAGCACATGCATCTTTGATATGAAGCACCTCTTTGCGTTTATAAAACAAAAATGTGCATATGATCCATCTTATAGTTTATAATCTTCTAAATTTTAGATTACATGTTGATAATCTTTCGAATTTTTAAAGTTTAGAGGAAGATTATCTATATACAAAATAAAGTTTAAACAGCAATTTAATTTTTTTGACCAACAAAATTGATGATATAACATAACAAGCTACACTAGTAAAATATAATTGAATATATATACTTCCTCTGGAGGCTGTGTTGGTCCAATGTAAAAGTACCTACTTCCTCTAATGAAAAAAGCACTAAATAGCAGTCCTTCTAAGTTCTAAATAGTAATCGCTGTCTTGGCAAAAGAAAAGTATTAGGCCTCGTCATTATCCAAAAAATTACTTATTTTATTGATCAATATTAAAATTATTGAAAAATTAGAAACCACATCAATATAAAATTATTTTATTATTTAATTTAGGCGTATTTTTAATTATGATTAATTTAAACATGTTACATATTGTTTTAAACTTTGTATTATATATATATATATTACAGAGTTTGAAGTATGTATCTTAATACTTTGTTCAAATTATCTATCTATAAACATATATAACTGCATTGCACGCTTGCTTTGTTATCATTGTTCAAAAGCCGACAATACTTTGATTTTTTATGTTTTTTTTATAAATATTTTTATTGAAATCTATTGTAAACTCAATATATTGATTATATACATGTTGAATTTGAATTGTTTTTAAATTTTTATTTTATATGATTTATTATGTAATGAATTTTCTCTCATACTATAATTTTTTGTATGATCATCAATAGTAAATACTAAAATAACAAAAATTATATGTGTATATATATATATTGAAAGAAATTTGACCTCTTCCCACATTCTAGACCTGCCCTTGTTACCCTGGTTTCCACGTTCATTCCCTTGACACACATATACTAAATATTATAGTCTATGTAGCTTTTGTCATACAAGCTTGTATGCTGTGTATATAAATATAACTGAAAGAGGTGAGAGAAGACTCAATATTTGCTCATTTCTTTCTGTAACAAAAATTATATATATAAAAAATAAAAGAAATTTGACCTCTTCCCCCATTCTAGACCTGCCCTTGTTACCCTGGTTTCCACGTTCCTTCCCTTGACACACATATCTTGAATATTATAATCTATGTAGCTTTTGTTATTATAACAACCCTCATTACACTATCATTGACTTATTCTCGAGCTAATAAGAAGTATACTTATTGATATATATAGTAATGGAGGAAGAAAGACGGAGGAAGAATAAAAAGGAGGCAAAAATACTCTACACCGCGGCAAGATGCAAGGCCGCTGCGGTGACCAAAATTGGAGTTTCAATATTTTTTCCAAACATAAGGGTCTCATGCAGCAGTGAGCTTATCGTCTGCCACGATGCGAGTCCTTGAAATTCTTTAAAATGAACAAGATTGAGTTGAATAGAGTGAAAGAAATCGAGGGAGATCGGAGGAGCTTTCCTAGGGCATGAAGAAGTCGACCTTGGGAGGCAAATGTCAGACCTTAAGAGCTTGTATTTTGATTGGTAAGTGATCTCTCCTCTCTTTTCTCTCTGATTTTTTAGATGAAATTTGGATATATGCGTGAGGGGTCAGTTTGGTTGGATTCCTATTGATTAAAATGCTTGTATTGGTGTTGTGAATAGTTGTTAGTGTTCTTAAGGCATGAAAATGGGTTTTAAGATGATGTGGTGATGTATATGCTTAACCCTAGGTTGGAAATTTTGAAGAAAAGTGGGAATCCAAGTTGCATGTGTTGATGTGTGGTTTAAATGATCATTTGGAGCCAATTGATATGTGTTTATGTTGTTGGAACACAAAGTTTAAATAGTTGAATTATGGATTTTGACTAAGTTATGCAATGTGTTAATTGAAGGTATTATGATATTATAGTGGTTATTGGGTTGATTGGAGGCATTTGGCTCATGATCAGTGTTGAGACAACTTCCTAAACCAGTGTGTGTGGTGTGGGCAATTTGAGGTAATCAAGTGTATATGTAAGAGTATTAGTTATTTGTTATATATATATATACATGTTTCTTTTCATACCATGATATTGTTGCATGTATGTGGCTTTTTTCATATCGTGGTATGTATATAACTAGATGAAGTATGTGCATTTCAATCCTTGATACTTGCATGTGATATGATGTTATACATATATATTTATATATATGTATGATTCTTGAGCATTCCTATATGTTACATGCTAGCATGACATTGATGATGATTATATAGTAATATAGACATGACAACATGGCATTGAACATTATCACACATTGAGCATAGTGAAATATAGTGGATTGGGTGATGATAATGAGATGATATATGATGATGATGATATGATGAAACATTACTGCCACTAAATCCTCTTCTATGGTCAAGAGAGTCAAGTGATAGTGGATTATACCTTCCTTAAATCACCATCAATTCGATTAGTTCAGGGGAAGGAGAGTCATGGTCTAAGCAGTAGTATGACCTTTAGCTGGATTGTATTAATGTGAGATGAGTTTGGTGATGTCCCGGAATCAATTTTCACTAGGTGTTAGAAGAAAGTCACCTATTGGAAATGTTTTGTGATGATATTAGCTCATGATTCTAGCTATGTTTGACAGAGATATGCATACCATGACATCTTGCATAGTATTGCACTATATGTATATATGTATAGACTTGTTACTTGTTGTATATAGTGTGTTTTTCTTAATTACTGAGACTTTATCTCACACCCTCTATAGTTAATATTTTAGGTGAAGACTCTGGTACTAATTCAGAGAAGACCAAAGAGTTGTAGGCCTCTCTGCTTTAGGGAATTAGAAGTGTAATTGATAGTTTTACCATTCAGGTTATGTAATGTATTGTGCCAAGTAAGTAGTGTTTCTTGTTTCACCTGTTCTGAGTATTCTTAGGAGTATAGTGATGTGTGTGGTTATGCATTGTATGATGATGTTGATGGAATGATGATGATGGTGTTTGGTTATATGCTATGTGTGGTTTATATGTATGCAATATGATGATCTAGACCTCGGTATTGGTAATATGGACTGGTATATGTCTATTTGCATATGCTATGCTTGGTTGGTTGCATTGTGAGCCCAATACGGTTCTTAGGCCTTGTATGTGTGGTTTGACGTATATAGCCCATTATGTGGAATTAGGGTTCAAGGGAAGTCAAAACTCAGAGGAGTAGTTTCTTTAGGGTGAAAGCTCCTTGAACAAATTGTTTTTGCCAAATGCGACCTGCGTGGATAGATCATAGTCGCCAATTGGCTAATGGTGGTTAATTGGAGGTGTGAGTTGTGAGTTTTGGTCAAAAAATGACTAAATCAGTTACAAGCATCTAAAATCTCCATACTTTGGCATTTTAAGGTATGGTTGTGTCTATAGTTAGATTAGGAGTAAAGTGACCTATATGAATTAGAATTAGGTCATTTGGAGATCAGAGCGTGAAGTTATACCTGTCAGAATCTCATTGGAAAAATCAGCAAGTTGCTGATTTGGTATCAATATCTGGCGTTGCGGTGCTAGAGTCAGCGGTGCTAACCTTCGCTATATGTTTTTCTCTCAAACCCAAGAGCTTCTGTGCCACGGTGATACGGTAGCAAGTCGCAGCACCGTCCTCTATCTCTCATTGTTATTGTTGGTCTCCTTTTTGGTAAGTTTTTGGGTCTTGGTCATAGGGTGTTATATTTTGGTATCAAAGCAATGGTTTTGACTATTATTTCTGTTTGTGGTAATGATTGGCACAATTTCATTGGCATAAACTTGTATATTCCCTTTTGCATTACTAGTTCAGGGTCATATGACTTAATATGTTGATGCTTGTGTATAGGGAAGATGTCTTGCAGGATAGGCCAAGTAATAGTCATCTGATGAGGCAAATGCATGAGATATTGCTTGGGCTAAGTGATTGAGTTAATAACCAAGGGGAAACACTGAATAGAATGCAAGAGCAGTTAAATCAACAAGGGTATGGTGACATTAATAAGAAAGTTGACATATATGTGGATTTGGACATTGAAGATGACAATGATAAGGATGAGGTGGAGCTAGAGAGGGCCCCAAAAGCTGGAAGAAAAGGCATCTCCTCTCAACTAAAGGACTTTCGAAAGTTAAATCCCCGGCATTCAAAGGTAAGATAGATCCTATGATGACTGAAGAATGGGTGGACCAACTTGAGACCATCTTTGATATGATGGATTGCACCTCTAAGCAAATTGTGTAACTAGCAGTGTTTAAATTGAAGAAAAAGGCCAAATAGTGGTGGAGGAATATTCTATCGAGTGTGGAGGCCATGGAGGCTCAAATGAACTGAGAGCAGTTCAATAAGAGATTCATCACACATTACTTCCCTCTTGCTCTAATGATACAAAAGGAGGCTGAATTTCTACCTTTCCAACAAGGGAGTTTATCGACCGATGACTACATAGACTAATTCTTGGATTTAACCAAATATTCCACCTACCTAAAGAATCACCCTAACGATTTTCAAGTGGATTGGAGTGATATAAAATGACAATTGACATAATTCTGTTATTTGATGAATGAACCCCGATTATATATATATTTAAGATGGATCATATATAATTAACTTTTATGCTGATGTACGACTTAAAAGTCATTGAAAATTATATACTGAATCATATGTCATGATATTTTTATAAAGCAACAGTCCATTCTCAACAAATTTCTTAAGAAATAAAAAGCTACTTTTGTGGGTGTAAGTGTCAAATCAATCAATAAAAAACATAAAAATTGTAAGCAGCATAATAGTTTCACTTATTTTATAGATTTTTTTTTTGAAAAAATCATTTAAAATCCTAAAGAAGAAAAATAATTATTAAAAAGTCTTAAAATTCTAAAAAATTATACTCAAGTCTTATTAGTGTAAAATTTAAAAAAAAAAAATAATTTTATTGTTTATAAAATCATAAATTATAAGTATAAAATATTAAAGTATGATTTTATACTTAATAATAAAGTTTTTAATATTTATTTTTAGAATTTTATATCAATGAAATTTGGGTGTAGTTTAATATTGGAGAATGGTTATATACTCAATAATGAAGCTTTTAATACTTATAACTGATCTTACACAAATACAACTTAGGTATAATTTTTTAGGGTTTTAAAACCTTTTATTAGTTATATTTATATTTTGAAATTTTTTCTATGATTTTCCCTTTCATTTTACTACTACGACCTTTTTGTTTTGTCGACAAGGAATTTTCATCAAGTCAATGGCAAGTCTTTAGGCTTTGTTATTATTATTGGGCACTATACATATACCTTAAAATAACGTCGCCATCTTTAACTACTAGATCGTCATTTCTTGGTCCAAGTGGATGCCCCATCTTAGAATGTGCAAATCTTAGGTAGGAATATATGTACTATTTAGACTGTTTCAAATCAATAAAATCTGGAAGGTTTAAATCACATTATTTTGTTTTTATATTTTAAAATAAAATATTATGTTCTTAACTTGATAGCTATTCGATTAATATTTTTTAAATCATATACTTTTAAAAAAATAATTAAATTCTAATTAAAAATACGAAGATTAATTTGGACTACTTAATCTTATCTGGATTATCCAAATAATTAAGATGTGCATATAGAGCACATGCATCTTTGATATGAAGCACCTCTTTGCGTTTATAAAACAAAAATGTGCATATGATCCATCTTATAGTTTATAATCTTCTAAATTTTAGATTACATGTTGATAATCTTTCGAATTTTTAAAGTTTAGAGGAAGATTATCTATATACAAAATAAAGTTTAAACGGCAATTTAATTTTTTTGACCAACAAAATTGATGATATAACATAACAAGCTACACTAGTAAAATATAATTGAATATATATACTTCCTCTGGAGGCTGTGTTGGTCCAATGTAAAAGTACCTACTTCCTCTAATGAAAAAAGCACTAAATAGCAGTCCTTCTAAGTTCTAAATAGTAATCGCTGTCTTGGCAAAAGAAAAGTATTAGGCCTCGTCATTATCCAAAAAAAAAAATTACTTATTTTATTGATCAATATTAAAATTATTGAAAAATGAGAAACTGCATGAATATAAAATTATTGTCATTTAATTTAAGCGTAATTTTAATTATGATTAATTTAAACATGTTACAAATTGTTTTAAACTGTATTATATATATTACAGAGTTTGAACTATTCATCTTAACATTTTCTTCAAATTATCTTTCTATATAAATGCATTGCATACTTGCTTTGTTATCATTCCTCAAAAGCCGACAACACTTTGATTTTTTGTATGTATTTTTATAAACATTTTTATTGAAATATATTGTAAACTCAATATATTGGTTATATACTTTTTGAATTTTAATTGTTTTTAAATTTTTATTTTATATGATTTATTATATAATGATTTTTCTCTCATACTATAAATTTTTTTTTTGTATGATCATCAATAGAAAATATTAAAATAACAAAAATTATATGTGTGTGTATATATATATATATTAAAAGAAATTTGACCTCTTCCCACATTCTAGACCTGCCCTTGTTACCCTGGTTTCCACATTCCTTCCCTTTACACACATACTGAATATTGTAATCTATGTAGCTTATGCCATGCGAGCTTGAATGCTGTATATATAAATATAACCTAAAGACTTCAGAGAAGACTCAATATGTTCTCATTTCTTTCTCTAACAAAAATTATATACATAAATATGTATATATATAAAGAAATTTGGCCTCTTCCCCCATTCTAGGCCTGTCCTTGTTACCCTGGTTTCCACGTTCCTTCCCTTTACACACATGTCCTGAATATTATAATCTATGTAGCTTTTGTCATACAGGCTTCTATACTGTACATAAAACCCAAAGAGTTCAGAGAAGATTCAACCATGTTCTCATTTCTTTCTTTAACGCTGAGAATCTATCCTCTCCATGCCAGTGATGGTATTCCATTCTTATTTCCCCTCCAATCCTTCCATATACTATCCAAGCATCTATGTCCTCATTTCCACCACATAAAAACAACGCCTCTTTCTCATAAAAGATAGCCGACTTTCGCTTCATTCCTTTCACTACTTACACTCCAGGACTCGTACAGTCGAACCTTACCGAATTCGACGATGAGCGATCGACCTCTGCAATTGTGTGTCAAAACCTTAGCCGCACTTTTTCTCCCAAACTCTCCTTCTCCCTTTCACCTTCCTCTGGTCTTCAGTTCATCAGATTACCCACCACATCGGTCGCAAGGAAGCCCCTTACCAACCAAACCTCAACTTGTGCTCCTTTCCTGTCGAATGATTGATCAATCGGCTCACGCCGAACTCTATCTACCATAACGTCTCCTGTTTTACACTCCTCCCATTGTCATCGACGACGTAACAGACGCCATGAAGGTTGCGAATTGACGGCAGAGGAAGGAGTAGAGGAACGCGACCAATGAAGCAATTCGTTGGGACTATGGCAAGAGCGTAAAGCAGGAGATGCTGTTACAATAGAGCTCGGCATGAGCCGATTGATCGATCATTCGACTAGAAAGGAGTAGAGATTGATGTTTGGTTGGTGATGGGCTTCGCTGGGATCGAATTGGTGGGTGATCTAATGAACTGAAGATCAGAGGAAGGTGAATGAGAGGAGAGCTATTATGGGAGAAAAATTGCAGCGAAGATTCTGAGATACAATTGCACCGGACTAGTCCTGAGTGTAAGTGAAAGGAATGAAGCAAGGGCCGGCTATCTTTTCCGAGAAAGACACGTCGTTTTTATATAGTGGAAATGAGTAGATGGATGCTTGGCTAAGGATTGGAGGGGAAAGGTTTCTTCCTGCAACTACAAATATGAATTGAATCCCACTGCTGGGCTTTGATGACAAAATGAAGAAGTCTCTTATTCCAATTCCAACCGATGTGATTTGTGCTTGGCTTCTCTGCAAATTTTATTTTTTACACGTTACACAAATCTGTTTTTTTTTTCTTTTTCAATGTCTATCGATAGAGATGTAATTAGGTAATTATTTACTGATGTGGGATGTCTTAATTATATTGATTTGTAGGATCAGCAGAGAAATAAGGAGATTCCATGCGAGGAGGGAATCAATGAGAGGCATGCAAGGCGAGGAACACGGGCGTTTTGACCCGCTGTGCAGCTCCTTTTGTGCTCTGTTGCCATTATCATCCGACCATCGGAGATCGTCACCGGCTCAAGGCGTCGCCGGTCAACGGCCACCAGACAGCCCTTCAACCACAAGCTGCTCTTCCTATCCATTTCACGGCTTCGACATCACCCACCCTCACAGTTACTCACGCCTTCTGGGAATATTTATACCAGAGTTGATCCTACGGCTATTTTCCAATTCACTCGCATTAGGGTGTTCATTGTAATATGTTTTGAGAACAATCCTGACAGCTATATTAATTCATAATATATTATTTCCAGTAATCGAGCAATCCAAATGTGATGAGTTAAAATGCAAGATTTGTCTTGTGATGAGTTAAAATCCAACCAACAGCGTTTTCCCACCTGGTGCGAATTGGGGTATGCTTATAAAATTTACAAAAGAATGGAGGGTAATTTAGATAATGACAAGCACTATAGGGAGTCGTTTGAAAGTTTAAAATTATGTGTGGTAAATTAAAAAACCTTGTAAATTATGGGGAACAAATTATTAATTTTTTAAGGGGTTAAAAATGAAATAAAATTATAACGTTTCAAAAATTTTAAAACCAAGAAGTTAAAAAGAAATTAATGATAATATTAATATATCGATGAGTCACAAATGAAGTGTAAGAAAAGTTTCTTGGACGGACAAGTGCATTACTCAGTTGGTGAGGTGCTATACTAACTTAATTAATAGTCTCAAGATTGAGTTTTGGATATGTACATAACTAAAATTTGAATGTTAAATAACTATGTTCAAAGAATTTAGCTATCTGTGGATTAAATACTACAAATACTACTTATTATTCTAATAGGATAATAAGTAGCACCTAAAACTAATAGGATTAGCCCAGTTTTCCTACAAGTTTATAATTTTTGTTAAATAATAACTTTTTTATCTATAATAATGAACACCTAATTAAAAGGTTAAAACTACATTCTCCTTCCATAAATTTCATTTTGTGATTAGGCCCAACATAATTTCTCGATCAAAGCCAATTTTTGTGTCTGCAGATTCTTCACGCCAACAGGAAGGAAAGTTGGCTTCGTATGTTTTTTAAATAGTTGATGCACACAAAAAGCTTATGAAATAGTTGAGTCCTTTAGTGGGCTAGATGATGGGTTGAATCAAATCAGCCCAATTTTGATATTTTCACATATTTTGTCTAATCTTCTTTTTAATCACATGCATTATTCTCATGGGAATGACAAGTCTTCTTAACACTAAATTTTTTTTAATTTTCATAAAATTTAGTAATATAGCCACGTAAAAGGTGAAAATCTCATCTGAGATTTACTTTCTTATTTCTTTAATTTACTGCATATTTTTCTCTCTTTTTTTTTTTCCTGAAATCTATCAAAATTTTAGAAGAACTTTTTTTTTAAAAAAAGAATACTCTGTGTGTGTCTGTATGTGTCTGTGTGTGTGACAGCTTCATGGGTTTGATTTGTAATATTGCAGGAGGAGACCCAATGTGGAGATCTGCACTGGATATCCATCGCTACCTTGCGTGAACCAAATCCGCAGATAAATGTTTCCCTCCATGTTATAGGTCACCTTCTAGAATATTTCCACAATCCTATACATAAGTCACAGTACAAAATAGTTGTGGCATTTAATGTTTCTTTTCCACAAATGTCCTTTCTAATTACACATTACAATTATTATGTGTTTAACTATAAATTAATCTAATTAGAGAAAAATTTTTACAAATTTAATATATTTAACTACTTTTAACTATTTTTCTTAATTTATAGATAAAACTGACTGATATATTAGAGATGGGAGGTAGTATTTGTCTAATAGTAAATTATAACTCTTTCATGACATATCTATAGAGTAAGGCATATTTGTCTCAAGTGTACAAAATACTTCGGACCCATTGTAATTTTGTACAAAGGCATAAAACCCAAAATAAGAATGCGGTAAGCGACACAATTTTAATTTAGAGAAAAGCATGATTGTATAATTTGGAAGAATGAGTTATGACTTCGGAGATTAATTAATTAGTTACCACTATTATCAATATATAAAATATCTAGAGAGCCATATTATTCACAAATAATAGACAATCCAATATATGATGTGGGGGACACCGACCGTTTAATTTCTAATAGCCTTCATGATTTGATATATGTATTGTATAGTATCATTCAGTGACTTGACTTGTGGAATGGCATAAATTTATGTCCTTCTTAGCCACTTCATTCTTATCCACTCAAGCTTGATAGTGTTATTTTAGGGGGAAGAATGGAAGATTACACCAGAAAATTTATATTTTATAAAAATTTAAGACACAATATGTTAAAAATTTTAATTATTTTTAGGAATGAAATTTATTATCGATGAAACTTATTATAAAGTTTTTAAAAAATTACTATAAAATTTAAAAGAAAAATTGAATAGGGAAAAATTATTTTTTTTTGAAAAATTCTCATTAAATCTGATAACTGTAGCCTTCATAAATAATTAAAATTTCAAGAATTTTAGATTCAAATTTTTAAAATTTAAGTTTTTAAATGTATTTTTCCTATTTTTATTTACAAATTTATAATTATAGATGTATTCCAATTTACAATGACTTATTTTACAACAACAAATGAATATAATCATACAGATCTATTTTGAAGAAAAATATTTATATATGTTTAATATATACTCCATCTGATTCTATATATAATATCTCTTACCCTGATCCTAAATATAATACCCTTTACAATATATGAGATAGTATTTATTATATATTTTTAAAAAATGTCCCTATTTAATGTATCTAAAGAAAAAAAGAAATAGATTAAATAATGATAGTTTTGAAAAAAATATTGAGATTTTCGGATAAATCGGGGTAGTTAATTAATTTTAACTCCTATTCTTAATTCACATGATTCGGTTAAAATGACTTTATATTAATGATTAGAGAGAGTAACAAATAAATAAACATATATGTATATATATAAATTTGTAGAGTAAAATATGTGAACTTTCCCTCTATATATGTCACCTTAATTATAAAGACCTCTATTCTATTTTGAAATCCTACATCAATTTCCCCTAAAATTAAAAGTTTTGCTATAGAAGCCACTTCTTTATTTTTAACATTCCATTTTCATCCAGCCAATATATAGTCAGCCATTAAACTGCATGTTTAAACTTTTTTTAGGGCCAATATATACGCTCTTTGCAATAAATATTATGTAAGAACCATTGAAACACTTAATTATGTCAGTAAAAAATTTTTTTAATACATATTTTTAAACTTTTCTTCACATATTATAAAATTGATTAATATTTATAATTTTATAATTTTGAATCTTTGTGAATGTTGGCCAGAAAAAATATTTTCTGAATGAAGTAATATAGTCCCAAATAATGGAAATATTCTTTCCTTACTAAAAAAAAAAAAAAATCTTTCCCTATCTTTTCTTTTCCTAATGGTGACTCCATATATAATTTCCTAGAAACCGCGTCTAAATTGTTTCCATTCTTAAGTCAATGAGCAAGTCTTTCTATGAATATTAAAAAAGAAAATCGACAATAATTGAAGCCCCTTAATTTATTTCAACTTTGGTTCTCTCGATCTCTAGACACTATAAATAGATATATATGATCGGGTTAGTAGTGTGAGCATACAAAAGGCGTCCTCAAATTGTTAAAATTTCTGGTGTTCTCTGCTCTCTACACCACAATGAAGAAGACCATTCTAATTGCTTTTCTCCTTTTGGTTTCTATACTATTTCTCTCCCTTCCTTCTTCCACTCATGCTCGTGTATTAGCTGGTAATTAACATCATCAACTTCCTTCAGTTTGCTTCTTTTTCCGATCTCATTTACCATCACTATCTTCTTGCGTCAATGAAGAAATTATGAGTTATTAGTTTCTTAATAAATTTTTTTTGCTGTGAATTAAATTGGTGTGTGTGTGGTACTGCAGATTTGACACCGGTCACCTCCTCACCACAGCCTGCAGTGAAATGTGATCCTCGTAGTCGTTATTCTAATTGCCTTCCAAAACAAAAACCAAAACCAAAACCAAGCCCTCCCCCTCCGTGCAATCCGTATGTCCGTAACTGTAACAAGTAGTGGAGGAAATATATGAAAAGACACGCATAACAATATAGTACTTTGCATTGTGGCAGAAAATCTCCCAGTAATTATCCAATAATTAATGAATAAAATGTCGTATTTCTAATATATAGGTTTGTGTTATGCATATGTTGTTGCAGCTTTTGATTTCTTTTCTCTTTTGAGGAATAATGTCTTGCCACCTACGTTTCATGTGGAAGCTGGCTCTCATGAATTCTATGCATTGTACTTTTTAAGTGTATGTGAGTGTATTTGTAATGGGAATGAGGAAAAGCTGCCTCCTGGCTTATTTGTTATCAATCAGCCTAATTAATAAATAATGTTCCTCTTCTACCTGTAATTTCAATGTGTATGAGTACTTTTTTAATTTTTATGTCATTTGGACAGTTTAAGGAAAGAAATAGTAAATGCAAAAACATTTAAAAAAAAAATCAAGTGAAAGAATGGTCCAAAACTTAATTCAACAAGGATGAAACTTGCCCCCTAGTTTTTCCTCCCCTGGCTTTTCCTCTTTTTAAACAAAACCTAAAAAACTGGGATCACACATAATTATGAAAATTCAAAATACAGGAGGATTTGATACTTTTTTAGGTTAAAGATCAGTGTAATTGCAAATTTTAATGAGGAAGCGGCGGATGCGGATCCTCCAATGTCAGCAAAATGACTGTAGCTCTTACAGTCAGTGAAACTCAGCCATTCCATTAATCCAATTGGTGATCGTATGTCTAAGTCACACTTTTTTTTTTTTTGGTTCATGAAGAAATTAAACATTCCACGGTTTTGAGTTTTGACTATTAAAAAACTATGTATTTTGGGTATCCGCTCCAGGATATTTTACTGAACCATATTGAAGCATGGGTTCAATTTTTCTGGGCATGATATGCATCCGTTCGAATATTTTTTTGGCATGAGAAGCATCAGTCTCTTCAACCAAAAATAAACAACGAGTGATGTGGCAGATAATTAGCTATTTGTTTATTTATAATTAGCTATTATTGATTTTTTGAAATATTTGATGCATACAAAAAGCTTTTGAAATACTTATGAGTCCTTCAGTGGGCTAGCTGATGGGTTCAATCAAATCAGCCCAATTTTAATATTTTCACGTATTTTGTCTTATCTTCTTTTTAATCACATGCATTATTCTCATGTGAATGACAAGTCTTCTTAGCACTAAATTTTTTATTGTATCATTTTCATAAAATTTAGAAATATAGCCACGCAAAAGGGGAAAATCTTATCTGAGATTTACTTTTTTATTTCTTTAATTTACTGCATATGTTTCTCTTTTTTTTTCCCCATAAATGAATGTAATCATACAGATCTATTTTGAAGATAAATCTTTGTATCTGTTATTAATATATAACAAATAAGTAAACACACACACACACACATATATGGACTTCCCCTCTATTTATGTTACCTTAATTACAGAGACCTCTATTTTATTTTGAAATCCTACATCAACTTCCCTTAAAATTAAAAGTTTTGCTACAAAACCAACTCTTTCTTTCTAGCATTCCATTTTCATCCACCCCATATATATTCACCCCTTAAATCGCATGTTTAAACTTTTTTTTTAGGGCCAAAATATCCCCTCTTTGAAATAAATATTATGTAAGAGCCATTTGAACACTTAATTATGTCAGTCAAAAATTTAAATACATATTTTTAAACTTTTCTCATCATATCATAAAATCGATTAATATTTATAATTTTGAATCTTTGTGAATGTTGGCCAGGAAAAAATATTTTGTGAATGAAAAATATTTGAAATAAAACTCCCAAATAAAGAAAATATTCTTTCCATACGTACTAAAATTAAAAAAGAAAAAAGAATCTTCCCCTATCTTTTCTTTTCCTAATGGTGACTCCATATTTAATTTCCTAGAAACCGCGTCTAAACTGTTTCCATTCTCAAGTCAATGAGCAAGTCTTTCTATGAATATTAAAAAAGAAAATCGACAATAATTGAAGCCCCTTAATTTATTTCAACTTTGGTTCTCTCAATCTCTAGAGATTATAAATAGATATATATGATCGGGGTAGTAGTGTGAGCATACAAAAGGAGTCTTCAAATTTTTAAAATTTCTGGTGTTCTCTGCTCTCTACACCACAATGAAGAAGACCATTCTAATTGTTTTTCTCCTTTTGGTTTCTACACTTTTTCTCTCCCTTCCTCCTTCCGCTCATGCTCGTGTATTAGCTGGTAATTAACATCATCAACTTCCTTCGATTTGCTTGTCTTTCCGATCTCATTTACCATCACTATCTTCTTGCACTCAATGAAGAAATTATGAGTTATTAGTTTCTTAATAATTTTTTTTTGTTGTGAATTAATTTGGTGTGTGTGTGACACTGCAGTGACACCGGGCACCCGCTCGCCACAAAAGCCTGCAGTGAAGTGTCCTCCTGGTACTCCTTATTCTAGTTGCCTTCCAAACCCAAAACCAAAACCAAGCCCTCCCCCTCCGTGCAGTCTGTATGTCCGTAACTGTAACAAGTAGTGGATGGAATATATGAAAAAATACGCATAACAATGTAGTACTTTTGCATCAGGGCAGAAAATCTCTTAGTAATTATCCAATAATGAATAAACTGTCGTGTTTCTAATATTATATATATAGGTTTGTGTTATGCATATGTTGCTGCAGCTTTTGATTTCGTTTCTCTTTTGAGGAATAATGTCTTGCAGCCTACGTTTCATGTGGAAGCTGGCTCTCATGAATTCTATATACTGTACTTTTTGAGTGTATCTGAGTGTATTTATAAATAATGTTCTTCTTCTACTATAATTTCATTGTGCATGAGTTCTTATTTTATTTTTATGTTATTTTGGCAGTTCAAGGAAAGAAATAGAAAAAACAGAAACATTAAAGAAAAAATCAAGTGAAAGAATCGTCCAAAACTTAATTCAATAAAGTCGAAATCACTAAATGACCCAGCATCGCATAATAATGAAAATTCAAAATCCTGGAGGATGCAATACTTTTCAACGGTAGATCAGAGTGTAATTGTAAATTCTAATGAGGAAGGTGCGGGTGCGGATCCTTTACAGTCGACAAAATGACTGTACCTCTTACAAGAAATTAAACATTGCACTGTTTTGAGTTGATTATTCAAAACTATATACTTTGAGTATCCAGATAAGATTTACGGTCCAGACCAATCCAGATTAAGTTAGACATGACCCTTGGAAGTAACAAATTCTACTACTAAGTGCCCGTTTGGTTTGTCTTTTTGTAAAAGTACTTTTAAAATAACCACAGTTTACAAAAATGAAATTTTGATAAAAGCAGAGTAGTTTACTAAAAAACTGTTTGGATGAAAAAGGAGAAAATGATGGTTAAAAAGTATAGTTACGTTTTAAAAAATGGAAACTAAACAGGCACTAAGTATATATAACGTGACTCTATTTCCAGGGATCAAACTCGAAATCTTTAGTTAAATTGATTAGAATCCCATTATCAATTGAAGCTCGGTGATATGCTCAAAAATATTTTATTGAACCAAATTGTTCAATTTTTATGAGCGTGATATGCATCAGTTCGATTTTTTTTTTGGCATGAGAATAATCATTCTCTGCAGTCATTTTGCCGATTGTAGAGGATCCTCTTCCGGAAGCTGCACCTAGACTTCCGGAATATAATTGAGTTTAACAAAGAAATTTCCTCTGCTACAGATAATTTCATAGTGTGCGTTGTAATTTTACTTTAATTTCTTCTTTGTCACTATATGTATGCTTTCAACCAACAATGCAACATCACCATCTTTGACCCTTGTGTCACCAAACAAATATCAATCACCATCTTTAATTAGTGCATTGGCATTTCTTGGTCCAAATTGGCAGCGAAATATATATAGTATATTTATAAAACTATTTAAATACTCTGTTTAACGTACTTTTTCTTATATATATATATATATAAGAAATTAAAGTCAATATAATACAATAGATTAAAATCAATTTCATTATTTGCAGGATATGTGGATTTATTTTATTTTATTTTTAATCTAACAATTGATTTTAATTAACAAAATATGAGTTATACTAATATTCTAATTGTTAAATCTTTACGAATAATTTTTTAGTATCAACTTGTTCACCACTTTGTTGACTGTTATTCTATTTGTTGGGGTCCTCATTGAGCAAGGCCGCCATGTCTGGCTTGCTAATTCATGGAATGTATTCGATTGTTTTATTTCCCCATCCTTTTTTTTTTATGTTATTCTCTCTTCTGATATATGGGTGTATGTAATGGACAGGAATTTGTTTCGATTCTTGAACCTTGTTCACTTTCTTATATATATATATGTGTGTGTGTGTGTGTTTTTTTTTTTTAATGCCAAAAAAATTATAAATGTTATTAAATGATTTTCTATATTTTGTAAATTTGAAAATATAAAACTTAAAATTTGATATTGATTGTTGAAAATAATTATAAATAGTAATTAAATGAATTTTATGTTGAATCTTTAATTCTAAATTATAAATAATTAACTTTTATGTGTCAACTGTCAGCAGTTATATTCTCAATTTCTATTTCACAGTTTTTTCCATTTACAATCTCTCTGTTATTTTCCCCCTCCAACAAGCGGTTTTGAAAAACCACCTATTGTGGGTGTGAGTTTCCTAAGCTATACACACTGACACACCATCTCTTTCAAGTCAATGCAAGTCTTTCGGCTTTGTTTATATCTTATTTGGCACTATATCTATACGTTTAAATAACATCTGCATCGATCTTTAACTAATGCATTGTCATTTTTCTTGGTCCAAATTGACGGCAATATATATATATATATATATAAGTTTATAAAATTATTGTAATACGTTGTTTAACTTAATTTTTTTTTATCTTAGAAAATTTTAAAAAGAAAGACTGAGAAGATAGGAAAATGAGATAAAGTCAATAACAAATTTGTATATAATTAATAAAAATTTAATTAAGTTTTTATCACTCTTATAATTAAAATTTTAAGTTTTTAATTTTAATATTAGTTTGAAATTTAAATTTTAAAATGCATCTATTTTTCAAAAAATAACCACAATATTATTTTCATTCTCAGGTCAGTGAGAAAAAACCCTAAACTATATAACAAGTTGCAGTATTAATATCAAATCATAAATAGCGCCATTTCTTTCTTAATTCTTTTTTAAATGCACAGTGAAACGGATCTTGTTAGATTAATATTCTTTTAAGTTTGATTATATTTGACTTAATGTTTTTTTTAAAATAGAATTACTCACCTCTCTTTTTTTGGCCAAAATATATATATATATTAGAAATAAGGTTCAGGGATTTATTACAAAGCCCTGTCCATTACAAGCATGGTGATCATTAGACAATATAACAGCTAAAGAATTACTCACCTCTCTCTTACTTATATATGATGAATAAATCGTGGTCTTAAATTTAAAATTCAAAATCAATTTAATTAATTTCCTTTAAAAACATATAAAAAATACAATTAAAGTCTCTTGTCATGAAAAACGATAAATAAATCAGCTGTTGAACATTCCATTTTCTTCCGCCCAACATATAGTCAGCTGTTGAATCGCATGTTTAAACTTTTTTAGGGCCAAAATATCCCCTCTTTGACATAAATATTATGTAAGAACCATTTAAACACTTAATTATGTCAGCAAAAATTATAATACATATTTTTAAAATTTTCTTATCGTATTATAAACTTGATTAATATTTGTAATTTTATAATTTTGAATCTTTTTGAATGTTGGCGAGGAAAAATATTATGGGAATGAAAAATATTTGAAATAAAACTCCCAAATAATGAAGATATTTTTTCCTTACTAAAATAAAAAAAAAACTTTCCCTATCTTTTCTTTTCCTAATGGTGACTCCATATATAATTTCCTAGAAACTGCGTCTAAACTGTTTCCATTCTCATGTCAATGAGCAAGTCTTTCTATGAATATTAAAAAAGAAAATCGACAATAATTGAAGCCCCTTAATTTATTTCAACTTTGGTTCTCTCGATCTCTAGACACTATAAATAGATATATATGATCGGGGTAGTAGTGTGAGCATACAAAAGGAGTCTTCAAATTGTTAACATTTCTGGTGTTCTCTGCTCTCTACACCACAATGAAGAAGACCATTCTAATTGCTTTTCTCCTTTTGGTTTCTACACTATTTCTCTCCCTTCCTTCTTCCACTCATGCCCGTGTATTATTTGGTAATTAACATCATCAACTTCCTTCAGTTTGCTTCTTTTTCCGATCTCATTTACCATCGCTATCTTCTTGCCTCAATGAAGAAATTATTAGTTATTAGTTTCTTAATAATTTTTTTTGTTGTGAATTAAATTGGTGTGTGTGTCATACTGCAGATTTGACACCGGTCACCAGGTCGCCACAAAAGCCTTCAGTGGATTGTCCTCCTGGTACTCGTTATTCTAATTGCCATCCACCAAAACCAAAACCAAAACCAAGCCCTCCATGCAATCCGTATGTCCGTAACTGTAACAAGTAGTGGAAGAAATATATGAAAAGATACGCATACCAATATAGTACTTTGCATTGTGGCAGAAAATCTCTCAGTAATTATCCAACAATTAATGAATAAACTGTCGTGTTTCTAATATTATATATATAGGTTTGTGTTATGCATATGTTGTTGCAGCTTTTGATTTCGTTTCTCTTTTGAGGAATAATGTCTTGCCACCTACGTTTCATGTGGAAGCTTGAAAAGAAATGGAATAAAATTATAAAGTTTCAAAAATTTTAAAACCAAGAAGTTTGAAAAGAAATTAATAATAATATTAATATGTGGATAAGAAATAAATGAAGTGAAAGAAAAGTTGCTTGAATCAATGAGTGCATTAGTGGGTTGGTGAGATGTTGTACTAACTTAATATTATTCTCGAGTTGAAGTCTGAATATGCACACAATTAAAAATCAAATCTTAAATAATATGTTCAGAGAATATAACTATCAGCAGATTAAATACTACAAATACTACTTATTATTCTACATGTAATTTTACTTTTCTTACTCCTAATGTAAGAGAAAAAAAAATTCTTTCCAAGTGTTGGGACATCAGGCCTACCAGGTACCAGTACGAGACTGCAGGTTTCTAGGGGAAATCCCACTTTCGGACTCGGTAAAAATAATATCCCCTGCAAAGGAACCCAAAGTGGAATAAATTCTACATGTGGAAGTGGGGTCCTTTGTGGATGAATTCTACATGCGGAAGTGGGTCCTTTGTGGAAAATAATTATTTTACCAGGTTTTAAAGGGTTCTGTTTCGTAGGAGGCCACGCCACAGCATGGGCAGCTGTTCACAAAATACTACACTTCCTTTTTGTTTTAAATTTAATAAAAAAAAAACTCTCTCCTCTCTCACAGAATCCACAAATAACGTGCGTAGATTTGCTTCCACGCATGGAAGCAGCTTCCGTCTCAAAGTGGGATTTTCTCATGTTTCTATGTATAACAAGACCAGAGTACTAAGACTTCACTGCATGAAGACACAACACACGTGGAGAGGCAACATAACCCCATAACCCTTTCTCCCAATATAACGTAATTCCTTGGTAGGACTCCTTGCCCTTATTTGCAAAACTAGCGGATATATAGAACCCATATTCATCCAATCTTGTTCTTCATCGAGTAGAAGATTAGGCGCGGCTTGGCTTCCTCATATTCGCTATAGCTGTAGTATTCCTGATTATATATATATATATATATAATTATGGGAGAAGAGAGAAAACTGCAAAGAAATATTTAGACGCTTAAAATTTTATATTATTATAATTATTTTATTATTCCCCTACTAATTAGATAATATTAATTAGATGAGTTTTTTGTCAAATAATAAGTAGCACCTAAAACTAATAGGTTTAACCCAGTTTTCCTACAAGTTTATAATTTTTGTTAAATAGTAACTTTTTTATCCATGATAATGAACGCCTAATTAAAAGGCTAAAACTAAATTCTATTTCCATAATTTCATTTTGTGATTAGGCCCCAGCATAATTTCTCGATCAAAGCCAATTTTTGTGTCTGAAGATTCTTCCCGCCAGCAGAAAGGAATGTGGGCTTCTTATGATGTTTTTGAAATAGTTGATGCATAGAAAAAGCTTATGGAATAGTGGAGTCCTTTAGTGGGCTAACTGATGGGTTCAATCAAATCAGCCCAATTTTAATATGTTCACATATTTTGTCTTATCTTCTTTTTAATTACATGCATTATTCTCATGTGAATGACAAGTCGTCTTAGCACTAAAATGTTTATTGTGTAATTTTCATAAAATTTAGAAATATAGCCACGCAAAAGGTGAAAATCTTATCTGAGATTTACTTTTTTATTTCTTTAATTTACTGCATATTTTTCTCTTTTTTTTTCCGGAAATTTATCAAAATTTTAGAAGAACTTTTTTTAAAAAAAAAAATACTCCTCTCTCTCTCTCTCTCTCTCATAGTGTGTTTGGATTAGTTTTTTAGATGGGATAAGTGATTATTTCATGTCCAAAATCTAGTTTCTAAACACAATCCTGATCAAAATAATCACTTATGGTTATTTAAGTGATTATTTCTATAAGCTACTTTTTCCATCTTATGATAATCACTTATTCTCTCATAATCATTTATTTCACTTTTTTTTCTCATTATCCACCCAATAATCACTTAAACCCCAATATGCAAATACATTTCTTTTCTCAAAATTATTTATGAGTTAAAAATATCCAAACACAATTCACTTTTGACATAATTACTTATTCTCATAATCTATTATGAATAATCATTTATCCTCATAATCACTTATATATAATCTAATTCAAACACACCCTTATACACAGATTCATGGGTTTGATTTTTAATATTGCATGGAAGAGACCCAATGTGGAGATCTACCGTGTGTGAACCAAATCTGCACATAAATGTTTAACTCCATGTTATAGGTTACCTTCTAGAATATTTCCACAATCCTACACATAAATCACAGTACAAATGTGATGCGTTAAAATGCAAGATTTGTCTTGTGATGCGTTAAAATCCAAATCCCAACAGCGTTTTCCCACCTGGTGCGAATGGGGGTATGCTTATAAATTTACAACATAATGGAGGGTAATTCAGATAATGTCAAGCACTATAGGGAGTCGTTTGAAAAGTTTAAAATTATGTGTAGTAATTTAAAAACCTGGTAAATTATGGGGGCCAAATTATTAATTTTTTGAGGGGTTAAAAATGGAATAAAATTATAACGTTTCAAAAATTTTAAAACCAAGAGTTTGAAAAGAAATTAATAATAATATTAATATATAGATGAGTCATAAATGAATTACAAGAAAAGTTTCTTAAACCATCGAATACATTACTCGGTACTATTTCCTCTAGTTCATAATATAAGGTATTTTATATCAATTACATATATATTAAGAAAATAAGTTTTTAACTAAAATTAATGTAAAAAATTACCAATATTTTCTATTTTACCCTCATTAAATATCTAATTCTATTATTATTGTAGAGTTATAAATGAGGAGAAAGGAAACATTAAAAATAGGGGTAAAATGATAAAAAAATATTCAATACCCTATATTTTAAACAAATAATTTATCATATAAAATGTATTATAATATGAATTAGATGAAGTAATTTAACTAATGGTTTTAAGTCTTGGACATGCACATGACTAAAAATTAAACCATTCATGAGATATTTACGAAATCTAACTATATGGGGGTTAAATACTTGAAATATTACTTATTATTCCACATGTAATTTTACTTTTCTTACTCCTAATGTGAGAGAAGAAAAAATTCTTTCCAAGTGTTGGGACATCAGGCCTATAAAGTACCAACAGGAGACTGTAGGTTTCTAAGGGAAATCCCACTTTGGGAATCGGTAAAAATAATATTCCCTGCACAAGAACGCAAAGTGGAACAAATTCTACATGTGGAAGTGGGGTCCTTTGTGGGAAATATTTATTTTACCAGGTCTCAAAGCGGGATTTTCCCATGTTTCTATGTATAGCAAGACCAGAGTACCAGTACCTCGCTGCTTGAAGAGATAACAGGACACACCGCACCTGGAGAGACAACATAACCCCATATCTCCCACTGTAACGTAATTCCTTGGTAGGACTCCTTGCCCTTCTTTGCAAATCCAACGGATATATAGAGCCCATATTCATCCAATCTTGTTCTTCATCGAGAAGAAGATTAGGCGCTGCTTGGCTTCCTTATATTCCCTCTAGCTGGAGTATTCCTGATTATATATATATATATATATATAATTATGGGAGAAGAGAGAAAACTGCAAAGAAATATTTAACGCTTAAAATTTTATATTATTATAATTATTTTATTATTCTCGTACTAATTAGATAATATTAATTAGATGAGTTTTTTGTTAAATAATAAGTAGCACCTAAAACTAACAGGTTGAACCCAGTTTTCGTACAAGTTTATAATTTTTGTTAAATAATGACTTTTTTTATCGATAATAATGAACATCTAATTAAAACGCTAAAACTACATTCTCCTTCCATAAACTTCATTTTGTGATTAGGCCCCAGCATAATTTCTCGATCAAAGCCAATTTTTGTGTCTGAAGATTCTTCACGCCAACACAAAGGAATGTGGGCTTCGTATGACATTTTTGAAATAGTTGATGCATACAAAAATCTTATGGAATAGTTAAGTCCTTTAGTGGGCTAACTGATGGGTTCAATCAAATCAGCCCAATTTTAATATTTTCACGTGAAAATCTTATCTGAGATTTACTTTCTTATTTCTTTAATTTACTGCATATTTTTCTCTTTTATTGCCCGAAATCTATCAAAATTTTTGAAGACCTTTTCTTTTTTCTATAAAAAACTCCTCTCTCTCTCTCTCTCTCTCACTCTCCCTCCCTCCTATAGACAGCTTCATGGGTTTGATTTGTAATATTGCAGGGAAGAGACCCAATGTGGAGATCTACACCGGATATCCATCACTACCTTGCGTGAACCAAATCCGCACATAAGTCACAGTACAAAATAGTTGGGGCATTTAACATTCGGAAATGCCCTTTCTAATTACACTTTACAATTGATATGTGTTTAACTATAAATCAATTTAATTAGAGAAAAATTTATAAAAAATGAAATTTTTTTACCATTTTAATATATTTAACTACTTTTTTTTAATTTGTAGATAATAGTGGCTAATATATTAGGGATGGGAGGTTGTGTTAGTTATTAGTTATTAATTAATGAATAGTTAATTATAACTCTTTGATGGGATATCTATAGAGTAAGACGTATTTGTCTCAAGCTATATTGTACAAATACATCGGACCCATTGTAATATTGTACAAAGGGATAAAACCCATAATAAGAATACGGTAATTGACACAGTTTTAATTTAAAGAGCAGGATTGTATAATTTGGAAGAATGAGTTATGACTTTGGAGATTAATTGGTTACCACTATTATAATAACAACAACAACAACAACAATAACCTTATCCCACTATGTGGGGTCGGCTACATGGATCAAACGACGCCAATGAGCTCTATCAAACATCATCTCTTCAGAAAAATCATTTCTCGAAAGGTCATTTCTTATAACTTCCCTTAATGTCCTTTTTGGTCTTCCTCCACGCCATTTGATCAACTCTCTTCACCGGCTCCTCTTGCCCTCTTCTTTGTACATGCCCAAACCACCTTAAACGATTTTCCACCATTTTCTCCTCGATAGGTGCTACCCCAACTTTCCTTTGTATACAGTCATTTCGTATCTTATCCAATTTTGTATGACTACACATCCATTTCAACATTCTCATCTCTGCTACTCTCATCTTATGCTCTTGTTGTCTTTTCAAAGCCCAACATTCACTACCATATAGCATTGCTGGCCTTATAGCTGTTCTGTCAAATTTTCCTTTAAGCTTAATAGGTACCTTGCGGTCACAAATAACTCATGTTGCTTTCCTTCACTTTGACCACCCAGCTTGTATCCTATGCATAACATCCCCATCAATTTCACCATTATTCTGTAAAATCGACCCCAAATATTTGAACTTTGACACCTTAGGGATGATTTGCTCTCCAATTTTTACCTCTGAATCATTTCTAATTGACCTCTTATTAAATTTGCAATGGATATATTCCGTCTTACTTCTACTCAAACGGAAACCTTTTGATTCCAAAGTATGTCTCCATAATTCAAGTTTAGAGTTGACGTCTTCTCTTGAGTCCTCAATTAAAACTATATCATCTGCGAAGAGCATACACTTTGGAATTTCTTCTTGTATATGTTCAGTAAGAACATCCAAAACCAGAACAAACAGGTATGGACTCAAAGAAGATCCTTGATGTAAGCCTATTGTTATAGGAAAGTCCTTTGTCACACCTCCTGGGGTTCTCACACTTGTTGTTGCCCCCTCATACATATCTTTAATGGCTCGAATATAAGCCACACGGACACCTTTCTTCTCTATTGCTTTTCACAATATGTCTCTTGGCACTCTATCATAGGCTTTTTCCAAATCAATGAAAACCATATGCAAGTCCCTCTCTTTACTCCGGTATCTTTCCATTAAACCCCTTAATAAATAAATAGCCTCTGTTGTAGACCTTCCTGGCATAAATCCAAATTGGTTTTCTGAAATACGAGACTCCTTTCTGAGTCTATACTCAATCACTCTTTCCCAAAATTTCATGGTGTGACTCATGAGTTTTATTCCTCGATAATTAGCACAATTTTGAATATCCCCCTTGTTCTTGTATATAGGCATCAGAGTGCTCTTTCTCCATTCCTCTGGCATTTTCTTGGACCTTAAAATCTCATTAAATAACTTTGTGAGCCACCAAACCCCCTTATCTCCTAAGAACTTTCAAACTTCAATAGGAATACCATTGGGACCAATGACTTTACCATTATCTATTCTCTTAAGAGCTTCTTTCACCTCTCCAACCCGGATCCTGTGATAGAAATTCAAATTGAGATCATCTTTATGGGTTGTTAATCCTTCAGTATCAATAGTCATATCCAATCCATTATTGAAAAGCTTATAAAAGTAGCTCTCCCATCTTTCTTTGATATCATCGTCTGCAACTAAAATTTTTCCTTCTTTATCCTTAATGCATCTTACTTGGTCCAAATCTCTTGACTTTCTTTCCCTTCTCTTGGCAATTTTGTAAATCTTATGTTCACCATTCTTTGTTCCTAAATCCTGGTAGAATTCCTCAAAAGCTTTAGATCTAGCCTCGCTCACTGCTTTCTTAGTCTCCTTTTTAGCCAACCGATAACTTTTCCAATTTTCATCGTTATTGCATAGATGCAAGGCTTTGAAACACTCTCTCTTATATTTGACCTTCTCCTGCACACTCTCATTCCACCACCAAGATTCTTTATCCTTAGGTCCAAAACCTTTGGATTCACCCAATACTGCTTTAGCGGTATCCTTGATCCTTTTAGCCATCTCATCCCACAAAATGTTAGCACTTCCTTGCAAGTCCCAATTACCTTCCTCCATAACTTTTCTCGTAAAGATCACTTGTTTCTCACCTTTTAGTTGCCACCACTTAATCCTAGGATTTAAAACTTTTCGAATTTTCAGTTTACGGTTTTTAACTATCACATCAAGGACCAAGACCCTATGTTGTGAAGTTAAACTCTCACCAGGGATTACTTTGCAATCTTTACAAGTTGATCTATTTGAGTTTCTTACCAAAAAGAAGTCAATTTGCGACCTTTGGACTCCACTCTTATATGTAATTAAATACTCCTCCCGCTTCTTGAAACAAGTCTTTACAATCGTAAGGTTGTAAGCCATTGAAAAATTAAGAATGGAATGTCCCTCCTCATTTACTTCTCCAAAGCCATAACCGCCGTGAACTCCCATATATTGCCTTGTCTCTTTTCCAACATGACCATTAAGGTCGCCCCCAATGAGGATATTTTCCTCTTGTGGGATATCTTGAACCAAACCCTCCAGATCTTCCCAAAATTTTTCCTTAATATGTGCGTCAGACCCTACTTGAGGTGCATAAGCACTAATAACATTGAGTGTATCATATCCAATAGTCAATTTTAAGGATAGGATCCTATTTCCAATCCTACCACATTCTTTTTCCAGTCTTTGTCCACTATAATTCCAACTTCATTCCTTGCTCTGACCTTCCCTACATACCAAAGTTTATAACCAGTAGTGTCTAACTCCTTAGCCTTTTCTCCCACCCATTTAGCTTCTTGAAGACATAAGATGTTAATTCTCTTTCGAATCATAGCATCCACCACCTCCATAGATTTACTAGTTAACGTACCAATATTCCAAGAACCAAATCTAATCTTGCTTTTCTGGGCTAACTTCTTTACCCACATCTGTCCAGCATGATGTGGGCGCCAATGTAGCAGCTTTAGCTCATTTGACACTGTATTCGAGCCATACAGCGCGTTACTTCTGGGCAACGACCTAGCCTTAGCACATATTCGTCTTTGATCCATGTCATGAGATTCGACAGATTTTTACGTTGGCTGTCGTGGGTCTAACACAACCCTCCTCCTTTACCCGGGCTTGGGACCGACTATGACACTACATAGGCGGAGTTACCACTATTATCAATATATAAAATATCTAGAGAGCCATATTATTCACAAATAATAGACAATCCATTATATGATGTGGTGGATATCAATCGTTTAATTTCTAATAGCCTTCATGATTTGATGTATGCATTGTATAGTATTACTCGGTGACTTGACTTGTGGAATGCCATAAGTTTATATCCTTCTTAGCCACTTCATTCTTATCCACTCGAGCTTGATAGTGTTATTTTAGGGGGAAGATTACACCAGAAAATTTATATTTTACAAAAATTTAAGACACAAGATGTTAAAAAATTTAATTATTTGTAGGAATGAAATTTATTATCAATCAAACTTATTATTAAGTTTTCAAAAAATTATAATAAAATTTAAAAGAAAAATTGCATAGGCAAAATTTTTTTAATTTGTTTAAAAATTCTCATTAAATCTGATAATAATTGTAACCTTCATAAAGAATTAAAATTTTAAGAATTTTAGTTTCAAATTTATAAATTTTAAGTTTTTATATGTATTTTTCCTATTTTTATTTACAAATTTATTATTATAGATGTATTTCAATTTACAATGACTTATTTTACAACAACAAATGAATATAATCATACAGATCTATTTTGAAGATAAATCTTTGTATCTGTTATTAATATATAACAAATAAGTAAACACACACACACACACACACACACACACACACACACACACACACACATATATTAAAATTCGTAGAGTAAAATATATGGACTTCCCCCCTCTATTTATGTTACCTTAATTACAAAGACCTCTATTCTATTTTGAAATCCTACATCAACTTCCCTTAAAATTAAAAGTTTTGCTACAAAACCACCTCTTTATTTTTAACATTCCATTTTCATCCAGCCAATATATATTCATCCGTTAAATCGCATGTTTAAACTTTTTTTTAGGGCCAAAACATCCCCTCTTTGAAATAAATATTATGTAAGAACTTTGAACACTTTATTATGTCAGTAAAAAATTTAAATACATATTTTTGAACTTTTCTCATCATATCATAAAATCGATTAATATTTATAATTTTGAATCTTTGTGAATGTTGGCCAGGAAAAAATATTTTGTGAATCAAAAATATTTGAAATAAAACTTCCAAATAAAGAAAATATTCTTTCCACACGTACTAAAATAAAAAAAGAAAAAAGAATCTTCCCCTATCTTTTCTTTTCCTAATGGTGACTCCATATATAATTTCCTAGAAACCGCGTCTAAATTGTTTCCATTCTCAAGTCATTGAGCAAGTCTTTCTATGAATATTAAAAAGAAAATCGACAATAATTGAAGCCCCTTAATTTATTTCAACTTTGGTTCTCTCGATCTCTAGAGACTATAAATAGATATATATGATTGGCTTAGTAGCGTGAGCATACAAAAGGCGTCTTCAAATTGTTAAAATTTCTGGTGTTCTCTGCTCTCTACACCACAATGAAGAAGACCATTCTAATTGCTTTTCTCCTTTTGGTTTCTACACTATTTCTCTCCCTTCCTTCTTCCACTAATGCTCGTGTATTAGCTGGTAATTAACATCATCAACTTCCTTCAATTTTGCTTGTTTTTCCGATCTCATTTACCATCACTATCTTCTTGCCCCAATGAAGAAATTATGAGTTATTAGTTTCTTAATAATTTTTTTTTGTTGTGAATCAAATTGCTATGTGTGTGGTACTGTAGATTTGACGCCGGTCATCTCCTCACCACAGCCTGCAGTGGAATGTAATCCTCGTAGTCGTTATTCTCGTTGCGTTGCAAAACCAAAACCAAGCCCTCCCCCTCCGTGCAATCCGTATGTCCGTAACTGTAACAAGTAGTGGAGGAAATATATGAAAAGATACGCATAACAATATTGTAGTTTGCATCGTGGCAGAAAATCTCTCAGTAATTATCCAGTAATTAATGAATAAACTATCGTGTTTCTAATATATAAGTTTGTGTTATGCATATGTTATTGCAGCTTTTGATTTCATTTCTCTTGAGGAATAATGTCCTCCCACCTTCGTTTCATGGGGAAGCTGGCTCTCATGAATTCTATGTAGTGTACTTTTTGAGTGTATGTGAGTGTATTTGTAATGGGAATGAGGAAAAGCTGCCTCCTGGCTTATTTGTTATAAATCAGCCTAATTAATAAATAATGTTCCTCTTCTACCTGTAATTTCAATGTGTATGATCCAGTATAAAAAAATAGACTTTCAGTGATGGCTTTCGGTGGTGACAAAAAAAAGTTGCCCCTGAAAGTATACTTTCAGCGGCGATTAAAGAAGTCGTTGCTGAAACTCAGTCTTTCGGTGGTGACTGAAAAAGGTTATCGCTGCAGGTATACTTTTGGCAGCAATTGAAAAAATCGTCGCTGAAAGTTCATCTTTCAGCGGCGACTGAAAAAAACAGTTGCTGAAAGTGACTTTTTGGTGGCGACTGAAAGAGATATCGTTGAAAGTCTGTCTTTCAACGACGACAAAAAAAGACGTCGCTGAAAATAGCCTTTAGCGATGACTTTCATTATCGCCGCCAAAAGACGCACTTTCAGCGACGATTTTTTCTTAGCGCCGCCAAAAGTTATACTTTCAGTAACGATTGTTTTTAGTTGCCGCCGAAAGTAAGCCGAAAGTCAGACTTTCGGCGGCGACTTACTGATGTCGCCGCTGAAAGTAAGACTTTCTGTGGCGACTTTTTAATATCGCCGCCAAAGTTAATTTTGTGAATTTTTGCTATTTTTATTTTAAAAATTAATAAATAACATATTAAAATAATAATTATGTTTTATTTATACATTTTTATCATAAGTAATTAGATATTTAATATATATTTTATATTATAAATATTATCTAATATCTTTATTTAAGGATAAAGTATTTTACTATTTTTTCATGTAAAATATTCTGAACATTTTGAAAGTGTTTTATCTCTATCGGAGATTAAAGATTTGAAATGTTGAATATTGAATTCAATCTATATTTATTTTTACTTTTCCTTATCCTAATTAATAAAATATGTTATTCTTATTAGGATAATTTTTTTTAATTCATAAAGGGATTGATAACTCCAAAAAAAAAATTAGGAAGATAAACTAATCCCTAATTATCTAATGTGATCAACCCTATATTTGGAGGAATTCTTATTAGGTTAATTTAATTTCTAATATTTTTAACATATAAATTAATATTAATATTATTTATTACCAATAATAATTTTTATGAAGTAATAATATACTAAAACAATTATCAATAGTTAGTCCAAGAGAATAATCTGTCATACTATGATTGAGACTTTCAGCCCAAACTCCTATAGGTGTTGGTGGTGTGTATATTTTCTCATAATGTAAAAATCTAATAAAGTAATGGCACGTAGAGCAAAAAGGATTATGTGTTGTTAATATATTTTTCTAAAAAATAAGTAATAACAATATTTAAAAAATAAATATTGACTAATTTTCTCTTTCTCAACCTCTCACTTTTTTTAATCATTTTTTATTATCTGAATTATAATATATTAAATTTATTGTATTTTTTTTAAATCATATGATAACCAAAATTATAATATTTATTTTACTGATTTTTTAACAATTTTCTATTACATTATATTATATATATATATATATTAAGCATATATATGCATATATATATATAATATAACTTATTAAATAATATAATATATGATATATTGTATGATATGACATAACATAAAATAAAAAAATATAATATAAATATTCATATAAATATAAATATAAATATAAATAAAATATTTAACGATATTAATAATTGAAAATAAAATATATGTGTATTTTTTAATAATAATATTGATTTATAAATATATATGTGTATTAGTGTGTAGATAAACAATATATATATTTAATATCTTATAAAAAGACTACAGGTACATTTCAGCTCAACTGGCAAGAGAGTAAATACAAAGGCATTACAAGCAAGAGGTCATGGGTTCGAACCTAGGTGAAGGCACATTTGAAACAAATATATGACGTGGCGGTGATGATGTGGGTGGTGACGTGGCTGTCGTCCGGCAGCGGTGGTCCGATGGCATTTAATGTTTGTTTTCCACAAATGCCCTTTCTAATTAAACTTTACAATTAATATGTGTTTAACTATAAATCAATTTAATTAGGGAAAAATTTATAAAAACATGAAAACTTTTTACAATTTTAATATATTTAACTACTTTTTTTTTAACTTATAGATAAAAGTGACTAATATATTAGAGATGGGAGGTTGTATTAGTTATTAGTTATTAATTAATGAATAGTTAATTATAATTCTTTGATGAAATATCTACAGAGTAAGACATATTTGTCTCAAGTTATATTGTACAAATACATCGGACCCATTGTAATTTTGTACAAAGGCAAAAAACCCATAATAAGAATGGGGTAAGTGACACAGTTTTAATTTAAAGAAGAGCATGATTGTATAATTTGGAAGAACGAGTTATGACTTTGGAGATTAATTAGTTACCACTATTATTAACATATAAAATATCTAGAGAGCCATATTATTCACAAATAATAGACAATCCAATATATGAGGTGTTTGATATCGATCGTTTAATTTCTAATAGCCTTCATGATTTGATGTATGCATTGTATAGTACTACTCAGCGACTTGACCTGTGGAACGCCATACGATTATGTCCTTCTTATCCACTTCATTCTCATCCCCTCACGCTTGATAGTTACTTTAGCGAGAGATTACACAACGGAAAATTTATATTTTACAAAAATTTAAGATACATGATGTGAAAAAAATCTAATTTCTTTTAGGAATGAAATTTATTATCAATGAAACTTATCATTTAGTTTTTAAAAAATATTATAAAATTTTAAAAAAAATAAATAGTTAAATATTTTTTAATTTTTTTGAAAAATTCTCATTAAATCTGATAATAACTGTAGCCTTCATAAATAATTAAAATTTTAAGAATTTTATATTCAAATTTTTAAAATTTCAGTTTTCAAATGTATTTTTCCTATTTTTATGTACAACTTTATTATGATAGATGTATTTCAATTTACAATGACTTATTTTACAACAACAAATGAGTATAATCATACAGATCTATTTTGAAAAAAAATCTTTATATCTGTTATTAATATAACAAATAAATAAACATATATATATATATATATATATTAAAATTTGTAGAGTAAAATATGTGCACTTCCTTTCAATGTTACCTTAATTACTAATACCTCTATTCTATTTTGAAATCTTACATTGAACTCCCTAAAATTCAAAGTTTTGCTACAGAAACCACCTCTTTAATTTTAACATTCCATTTTCTTCCACCCAACATATAGTCAGCTGTTGAATCGCATGTTTAAACTTTTTTAGGGCCAAAATATCCCCTCTTTGACATAAATATTATGTAAAAACCATTTAAACACTTAATTATGTCAGCAAAAATTTTAATACATATTTTTGAACTTTTCTCATCATATCATAAACTTGAATAATATTTGTAATTTTATAATTTTGAATCTTTGTGAATGTTGGCCAGAAAAAAAATATTTTGTGTATAAAAAATATTTAAAATAAAACTCCCAAATAATGAAAATATTCTTTCCCTACTAAAATTAAAAAAAAAATCTTTCCCTATCCTCTCTTTTCCTAATGGTGACTCCATAATTTCCTAGAAACCGCGTCTAAATTGTTTCCATTCTCAAGTCAATGAGCAAGTCTTTCTTTGAATATTAAAAAAGAAAATCGACAATAATTGAAGCCCCTTAATTTATTTCAACTTTGGTTCTCTCTATTTCTAGAGACTATAAATAGATATATACGATTGGGTTAGTTGTGTGAGCATACAAAAGGCGTCTTCAAATTGTTAAAATTTCTGGTGTTCTCTGCTCTCTACCCCACAATGAAGAAGACCATTCTAATTGCTTTTCTCCTTTTGGTTTCTACACTATTTCTCTCCCTTCCTTCTTCCACTCATGCTCGTGGATTATTTGGTAATTAACATCATCAACTTCCTTCATTTTGCTTGTTTTTCCGATCTCATTTACCATCACTATATCTTGCCTCACTGAAGAAATTATGGGTTATTAGTTTCTTAATAATTTTTTGGAGAAATGACAATTGGAGATCAAAACTTTGAATTAAATATAGTAAGGAATCTTGTAGTTTTTTTTATTACAGAATATCACGAATTTACTACTGCTTTGTTCTATATTTACTACTGAAAAAACTGCAAGATCTCTTATTGTATTTAATTCAAAGTTTTGATTCCCAACTGATATTTCCCCTAATTTTTGTTTGTTGTGAATTAAATTGGTGTGTGTGTGTGTGTGATACTGCAGATTTGACACCAGTCACCCCGGCACCAAAGCCTGCAAAGAATTGTACTCCTTATAATCGTTCTCTTTATTGCCTTCCAAAACCAAAACCAAGCCCTCCCCCTCCGTGCAGTTCGTATGTCCGTAACTGTAACAAGTAGTGGAAGAAATATATGAAAAGATACGCTTAGCAATATAGTACTTTTGCATCGTGGCAGAAAATCTCCTAGTAATGTTCATCGAAAAAAAAAAGAAAGAAAATCTCTTAGAAATTATCCAATAATTAATGAATAAACTGTCGTGTTTCTAATATATAGGTTTGTGTTATGCATATGTTGTTGCAGCTTTTGATTTCGTTTCTCTTTTGAGGAATAATGTCTTCCCACCTACGTTTCATGTGAAAGCTGGCTCTCATCAATTCTGTGTATTGTACTTTTTGAGTGTATGTGAGTGTATTTGTAATGGGAATGTGGAAAAGCTGCCTCCTGACTTATTTGTTATAAGTGAGCCTAATTAATAAATAATGTTCTTCTTCTACTGTAATTTGAATGTGTATGAGTTCTTTTTTTATTTTTATGTCATTTGGACAGTTTAAGAAAAGAAATAGTAAAGGCAAAAACATTTAAAAAAAAATCAAGTGAAAGAATGGTCCAAAACTTAATTCAGCAAGGATGAAACTTGCCCCCCTATTTTTTCCTCATTTTAAACAAAACCTAAAAAAGTGGGATGACATAATTATGAAAACTCAAAATACAGGAGGATTTAATACTTTTTTACGTTAAAGATCAGTGTAATTGCAAATTTTAATAAGGAAGCTGCGGATGCGGATCCTCTACTGTCAGCAAAATGGCTGTAGCTCTTACCGTCAGTGAAACTCAGCTATTCCATTAATCCAATCGGTGATCGTATGCCATGCCACACTTATTTTTTTGTACATGAAGAAACTAAATATTGCACTGTTTTGAGTTTTGACTACTCAAAAACTATGTATTTTGGTTATCTGCTCAAGAATATTTTACTGAACCATATTGAAGCATGGGTTCAATTTTTCTGGGCATGATATGCATCCGTTCGAACTTTTTTTTGGCTTGAGAGAAGCATCATTCTCTACAACCAAAAATAAACAACGAGTGATGTGGCAGATAATTAGCTATTAGTTTTTTTTTTATGAAAAGCTATTAGTTTATTTATATAGTTGGATTCAACAATTAGCTATTAGTGATGTTTTTGAAATATTTGATGCATACAAAAAGCTTATGAAATAGTTGAGTCCTTTAGTGGGCTAGCTGATGGGTTTAATCAAATCAGCCTAATTTTAATATTTTCACGTATATATTTTGTCTTATCTTTTTTTTTTTTATAAGAAACTAAAAAGCCGAAGCTCAATTTACATCAAAGTATCCATGGGCCTTAAAGCCCTACATCTACCGTAATCAAGCTCAGACCTGATAAAATCAGGGATCTCTTGCAAAAAGGTTAGTAGGGATTTAGCAGATAATGCATACTTGGCCAACGAATCAACCGACACATTACCCTCATGAGGCGTAAAAACTAATCTGATCTCCCATCCCAAACTACATATAAATTGGATTTCGTTAGCCACATTAGACACAGTGTGACACAAGCGTTCTTGAACCCTTGAAGCATCAATTGACTGGATAACATTTGTAGCATCAGTCTCGACAATCACTTGTTTGAATCCTAACCTCCAAGCAAGACGCATACCCTTTAGTATTACCCCATTCTTCCACTTCAAACGGATTGCAGCAGCCAAGATATTTTATGAATCCACTTTTCCAAACATCTGAGGCATCTCTAATAAGCCCTTCACTGCCAACTTTCATAGTAGTACTACAAACAGCTCCATCATGTCATGTTACGCCACGAGGGTACCTAATCTATTAGTGATAATGTGTTAAAGGCTCCAAATATTCAAGACACGTGGATTACATAGAAGAAGTGGTAATTCAAGCTAGTTAATGAGGAAGTTACGAGGCATGAATGATATCTAGAGTTGAGAAAATTGAGGGAGGGTGTGAAGAATGCTATGAGAACTCTTCCCTCTGTTATTTTCTTCTCTCTATCTGAATATTCTCTTCTATTTCTACCGATGTAATTTTGTGACTTGTACCAGACTTCCACCATTAATAAAATTGCTTCAACTTCATTACTCTTTTATGCATTTCTTGTTTGATTATTGTTTCTACAGGATAATAACCATAACAAATGGTGCTCTCATTGAGAGCTTGCTCTACGGGACTAGATGGCATTGCCGCTATTGATTCCAATCTTCTGGCCATAAGACAATGCCTCGATCGAATGGAGCAATGTCAACAAGATTATATTTTTTTCTCGCCTTGATTGTATCAATGCTTCACTTGATCCTATATTTTGTTGCTTGGGGTTGATAGATGAACCTTTCTCTTCACTTGATTTCAAAGGTTTAAAATCAGAATCTACCACTATTCCTTTTCCATCATCGAGCCAGTCTTTTTCAACACAAGGTGTCAATCTTTCTTGAAGTGATTCGGTGACCCATTATTTTTCAGATTTGTTCATGCTTCCAATCAACACGGACAGTCTAATTGAAGATCCCTTGTTGGATTGCTCCATTAGTGAGCTCACACCTGATATGACACAATTTCACGTCATTAGTGTTGATGATGATTTACATGATTACTTGGTTAGGAGGTTGCAACTTGATCCTAGACAAGGCATGAGTTCTCGATCATCAATTTCTTATTTGCCGGCTGTTTCATTCATTTATTGTTTTGAGGACTTTCCTATGGTCTTGTGTTCTCCTTACTTGATAATCCCAACTGCCCTCTTCTTCACATCCAAACCCACTACAATGTTAATCTTCCTCCATGCTTCTCTAGATTTGGTACACCGTCAACACTGGGTAGATGGCCTGAATATTCGATGGGTCTTTGACCTAGGTATCTACATTTATGTTCAGTTTTTTTACATTAAATATGGTGTAGTAATGGGTAGAGGTGTATTTGCTAACATAACATTGATTTTTGATGTGTATAGATACCTTGTAATCTATGTCTCTCTTAATCAAAAGTGCTTGGGTGATCTTACCAAGCAATGTCACCCTTTGCTTCTTCTTATTAAGGGTCCTTTATTGTTATCTACTAAGCATACTTGGGACTTTTACCTCAAATTGCTGATGAACATTCACTTTTTGATCTTGAGGACAAGGTCGCTATTGATGGGGGAGGTAATGTCATGTTACGCCATGTGGTACCTAATCTGTTGGTGATGATGTGTTAAAGGCTCCAAATATTCAAGACATGTGGATTACGTAGAAGCAATGGTGATTTAATGCAGTTAATGAACAAGTTACGAGACATGAATGATATTTAGAGCTGAGAAAATTGAGAGTGTGAAGAATGTTATAAGAACTTTTCCCTCTGTAATTTTTTTCCCTTTATCTGAATATTCTCTTCTCTTTCTACCGATGTAATTTTATGGCTTGTACTAGACTTCCACCATTAATAAAATTGCTTCAACTTCATTATTCTTTTATGCATTTCTTGTTTGATTACTGTTGCCGCAGGATAATAACCATAACGCATCAGTGTTCATTTTCACCCATGAATAAGGAGGGCAAGTCCAATTGGCCGGAGGCTCCGTAAACTTCAAATTTCTAGACGTCACTTTGTTACTCGGCTAAAGTAAGAAAGAATTTCTCCTTCTCATAATAACCGTAGCCATATCCTTAGGCGTTTGGAAGTCACCATCAAAAAGGGATCTATTTCTCCATTGCTAGAGCCGCCAGCAAGTAAACCCCCACGTCCCAACCTACAGATCCTTTGATTCCGTCCCCATATTAAACCTTATCAGTTCCTCTCAAACTATTCTCTAAGGTTGAGCTGGGCAAATTCTCTCCATTTCGAAGGGTGCACCAAGACATTCCACACTTTCTCAGCAAAGTAGTAGTCTCTCAACACATGCATCGTGTCTTCTATAATATCTTGACACCAAATAAAATAAGGCGTACTATTACTCCAAATCTGACGCATCTGATTAGTAGGGAGTCTATTACAATAAGTTAACCATGTCCTCATTTCCACCACGTAAAAACAACGCCTCTTTCTCATAAAAGATAGCCGACCTTCGCTTCATTCCTCTCACTACTTACACTCCGAGACTTGTACAGTCGAACCATACCGAATTTGAGGATGGCGATCGACCTATGCAATTGTATCTCAAAACCTTAGCCGCACTTTTTCTCCTAAACTCTCCTTCTCCCTTTCACCTTCCTCTCCTTTTCAGTTCATCAGATTACGCACCACATTGGTCACAAGGAAGCCCCTTACCAACCAAACCTCAACTTGTGCTCCTTTCCAGTCGAATGATTGACCAATCGGCTCACGTCAAACTCTATCTACCATAACGTCTCCTGTTTTACACTCCTCCCATTGTCATCGACGACGTAGCAGACGCCATGAAGGTTGCAGAATTGACGGCAGAGGAAGCAGTAGAGGAATGCGACCAATGAAGCAGTTCGTTGAGACTATGCGAGGAGCATAAAGCAGGAGATGCTGTTACATTAGAGCTCGGCATGAGCCGATTGATCGATCATTCGACTAGAAAGGAGTAGAGATTGAAGTTTGGTTGGTGATGGGCTTGATCGAAGTGGTGGGTGATCTAATGAACTGAAGATCAGAGGAAGGTGAATGAGAGGAGAGCTATTATGGGAGAAAAAGTGCCGTGAAGATTCTTAGATACAATGGCACCGTACTAGTCCTGAGTGTGAAAGGAATGAAGCAAGGGCCGGCTATCTTTTCTGAGAAAGACACGTCGTTTTTACATAGCAGAAATGAATAGATGGATGTTTGGCTAAGGATTGGAGGGGGAAGGTTTCTTCCTGCAACTACAAATATGAATTGAATCCCACTGTTGGGCTTTGATGACAAAATGAAGAAGTCTTTTATTCCAATTCCAACCGATAAGATTTGTGCTTGGCTTCTCTGCAAATTTTATTTTTTACACATTACACAGATCAGATTTTTTTTTCTTTTTTAATGTATATCGATAGAGATGGAATTAACTAATTATTTATTGATGTGGGATTTCTTAATTAATTATATTGATTTGTAGGATCAGTAGAGAAATAAGGACATTCCATGCGAGGAGGGAATGGATGAGAGGCATGCAAGGTGAGGAACACGGGCGTTTTGACCTGCTGTGCAACTCCTTTTGTGCTCTACTGCCATCATCATCAGACCATCGGAGATCGTCACCGGCTCAAGGTGTCGCCAGTCAATCGCCACTAGACAGCCCTTCAACCACAAGCTGCTCTTCTTATCCATTTCACGGCTTCGACGTCACCCACCATCACAAAGTTACTCACGGCTTCTGGGAATACCAGAGTTGATCCTACGGCTATTTTCCAGTTCACTCGCATTAAGGTGTTCATTGTAATATGTTTTGAGAACAATCCTCACAACTATATTAATTCATAATATATTATTTCCAATAATCGAGCAATACAAATGTGATGAGTTAAAATGCAAGATTTGTCTTGTGATGCGTTAAAATCCAAATCCCAACAGCGTTTTCCCACCTGGTGCGAATGGGGGTATGCTTATAAATTTACAACATAATGGAGGGTAATTCAGATAATGTCAAGCACTATAGGGAGTCGTTTGAAAAGTTTAAAATTATGTGTAGTAATTTAAAAACCTGGTAAATTATGGGGGCCAAATTATTAATTTTTTGAGGGGTTAAAAATGGAATAAAATTATAACGTTTCAAAAATTTTAAAACCAAGAGTTTGAAAAGAAATTAATAATAATATTAATATATAGATGAGTCATAAATGAATTACAAGAAAAGTTTCTTAAACCATCGAATACATTACTCGGTACTATTTCCTCTAGTTCATAATATAAGGTATTTTATATCAATTACATATATATTAAGAAAATAAGTTTTTAACTAAAATTAATGTAAAAAATTACCAATATTTTCTATTTTACCCTCATTAAATATCTAATTCTATTATTATTGTAGAGTTATAAATGAGGAGAAAGGAAACATTAAAAATAGGGGTAAAATGGTAAAAAAATATTCAATACCCTATATTTTAAACAAATAATTTATCATATAAAATGTATTATAATATGAATTAGATGAAGTAATTTAACTAATGGTTTTAAGTCTTGGACATGCACATGACTAAAAATTAAACCATTCATGAGATATTTACGAAATCTAACTATATGGGGGTTAAATACTTAAAATATTACTTATTATTCCACATGTAATTTTACTTTTCTTACTCCTAATGTGAGAGAAGAAAAAATTCTTTCCAAGTGTTGGGACATCAGGCCTATAAAGTACCAACAGGAGACTGTAGGTTTCTAAGGGAAATCCCACTTTGGGAATCGGTAAAAATAATATTCCCTGCACAAGAACGCAAAGTGGAACAAATTCTACATGTGGAAGTGGGGTCCTTTGTGGGAAATATTTATTTTACCAGGTCTCAAAGCGGGATTTTCCCATGTTTCTATGTATAGCAAGACCAGAGTACCAGTACCTCGCTGCTTGAAGAGATAACAGGACACACCGCACCTGGAGAGACAACATAACCCCATATCTCCCACTGTAACGTAATTCCTTGGTAGGACTCCTTGCCCTTCTTTGCAAATCCAACGGATATATAGAGCCCATATTCATCCAATCTTGTTCTTCATCGAGAAGAAGATTAGGCGCTGCTTGGCTTCCTTATATTCCCTCTAGCTGGAGTATTCCTGATTATATATATATATATATATATATAATTATGGGAGAAGAGAGAAAACTGCAAAGAAATATTTAACGCTTAAAATTTTATATTATTATAATTATTTTATTATTCTCGTACTAATTAGATAATATTAATTAGATGAGTTTTTTGTTAAATAATAAGTAGCACCTAAAACTAACAGGTTGAACCCAGTTTTCGTACAAGTTTATAATTTTTGTTAAATAATGACTTTTTTTATCGATAATAATGAACATCTAATTAAAACGCTAAAACTACATTCTCCTTCCATAAACTTCATTTTGTGATTAGGCCCCAGCATAATTTCTCGATCAAAGCCAATTTTTGTGTCTGAAGATTCTTCACGCCAACACAAAGGAATGTGGGCTTCGTATGACATTTTTGAAATAGTTGATGCATACAAAAATCTTATGGAATAGTTAAGTCCTTTAGTGGGCTAACTGATGGGTTCAATCAAATCAGCCCAATTTTAATATTTTCACGTGAAAATCTTATCTGAGATTTACTTTCTTATTTCTTTAATTTACTGCATATTTTTCTCTTTTATTGCCCGAAATCTATCAAAATTTTTGAAGACCTTTTCTTTTTTCTATAAAAAACTCCTCTCTCTCTCTCTCTCTCTCACTCTCCCTCCCTCCTATAGACAGCTTCATGGGTTTGATTTGTAATATTGCAGGGAAGAGACCCAATGTGGAGATCTACACCGGATATCCATCACTACCTTGCGTGAACCAAATCCGCACATAAGTCACAGTACAAAATAGTTGGGGCATTTAACATTCGGAAATGCCCTTTCTAATTACACTTTACAATTGATATGTGTTTAACTATAAATCAATTTAATTAGAGAAAAATTTATAAAAAATGAAATTTTTTTACCATTTTAATATATTTAACTACTTTTTTTTAATTTGTAGATAATAGTGGCTAATATATTAGGGATGGGAGGTTGTGTTAGTTATTAGTTATTAATTAATGAATAGTTAATTATAACTCTTTGATTATCTATAGAGTAAGACATATTTGTCTCAAGCTATATTGTACAAATACATCGGACCCATTGTAATTTTGTACAAAGGCAAAAAACCCATAATAAGAATGGGGTAAGTGACACAGTTTTAATTTAAAGAAGAGCATGATTGTATAATTTGGAAGAACGAGTTATGACTTTGGAGATTAATTAGTTACCACTATTATCAACATATAAAATATCTAGAGAGCCATATTATTCACAAATAATAGACAATCCAATATATGAGGTGTTTGATATCGATCGTTTAATTTCTAATAGCCTTCATGATTTGATATATGTATTGTATAGTATTTCTCAGCAACTTGACTTGCGGAACGCCACAAGTTTATGTCCTTCTTAGCCACTTCATTCTTATCCACTCCAACTTGATAGTTACTTTAGGGGGAAGATTACACCAGAAAATTTATATGTTATAAAAATTTAAGACGCAAGGTGTTAAAAAAATTTAATTATTTTTAGGAAAGAAATTTATTGTCAATGAAACTTATTATTAATTTTTCAAAAAATTATTATAAAATTTAAAAAAAAATTGAATAGGCAAAATTTTATTAATTTTTTTTGAAAAATTCTCATTAAACCTGATAATAACTGTAGCCTTCATAAATAATTAAAATTTTAAGAATTTTAGATTCAAATTTTTAGAATTTAAGTTTTTAAATGTATTTTTCCGATTTTTGTTTACAACTTTATTATTATAGATGTATTTCAATTTATAATGACTTGTTTTACATCAACAAATGAATATAATCATACAGATCTATTTCGAAGAAAAATCTTTAGATATGTTATTAATATATACTTTCTCCGGTTTTATGTATAGGGCATTTTGTCCTGATCCTAAATAAAATACCATTTACAGTATACGAGATAGTATTTATTATACATTTTCAAAAAATGTCCCTATTTAATGTATTAAAAAAAAGAGAAAGATATTAAATAATGGTGGTTTTGAAAAAATATTGGGATTTTCATAGAAATCAAGATAGTAAATTAATTTTAACTCTTATTCTTAATTCACGTGATTCGGTTAAAATGATCTTATATTAAAGATCAGAGGGACTAAAAAATAAATAAACATATATATGTATATATATAAATTTGTAGAGTAAAATATGTGGACTTCCCCTCTATATATGTCACCTTAATTATAAAGACCTCTATTCTATTTTGAAATCCTACATCAATTTCCCCTAAAATTAAAAGTTTTGCTATAGAAGCCACTTCTTTATTTTTAACATTCCATTTTCATCCACCCAATATATAGTCAGCCATAATTAAATCACATGTTTAAACTTTTTTTAGGGCCAAAATATCCGCTCTTTGAAATAAATATTACGTAAGAACCATTGAAACACTTAATTATGTCAGTAAAAAAAATTTAATACATATTTTTAAACTTTTCTTCACATATTATAAAATTGATTAATATTTATAATTTTATAATTTTGAATCTTTGTGAATGTTAGCCAGAAAAAAAATATTTTGTGAAAGAAATAATAAAGTCCCAAATTATGGAAATATTCTTTCCTTACTAAAATAAAAGAAAAAATCTTTCCCTATCTTTTCTTTTCCTAATTGTGACTCCATATATAATTTCCTAGAAACCGCGTCTAAACTGTTTCCATTCTCAAGTCAATGAGCAAGTCTTTCTATCAATATTAAAAAAGAAAATCGACAATAATTGAAGCCCTTAATTTATTTCAACTTTGGTTCTCTCGATCTCTAGAGACTTTAAATAGATATATATGATCGGGGTAGTAGCTAGTGTGAGCATACAAAAGGCTTCTTCAAATTGTTAAAATTTCTGGTGTTCTCTGCTCTCTATACACCACAATGAAGAAGACCATTCTAATTGCTTTTGTCCTTTTGGTTTCTACACTATTTCTCTCCCTTCCTTCTTCCACTAATGCTCGTGTATTAGCTGGTAATTAACATCATCAACTTCCTTCTATTTGCTTGTCTTTCCGATCTCATTTACCATCACTATCTTCTTGACTCAATGAAGAAATTATGAGTTATTAGTTTCTTAATAATTTTTTTTGTTGTAAATTAAATTGCTATGTGTGTGATACTGCAGATTTGACACCGGTCACCAGGTCGCCACGAAAGCGTTCAGTGAAATGTCCTCCTCCTGGTACTCCTTATTCTAGTTGCCTTCCAATACCAAAACCAAAACCAAGCCCTCCCCCTCCGTGCAGTTCATATATCCGTAAATGTAACAAGTAGTGGATGAAATATACGAAAACATACGCATTACAATATAGTACCTTGCATCGTGGTAGAAAATCTCTCAGTAATTATCCAATAATTAATGAATAAACTGTCGTGTTTCTAATATGTAAGTTTGTGTTATGCATATGTTATTGCAGCTTTTGATTTCGTTTCTCTTTTGAGGAATAATGTCCTCCCACCTACGTTTCATGTGAAAGCCGGCTCTCATGAATTCTATTTATTGTACTTTTTGAGTGTATGTGAGTGTATTTGTAATGGGAATGAGGAAAAGCTGCCTCCTAGCTTATTTGTTATAAATCAGCCTAATTAATAAATAATGTTCCTCTTCTACCTGTAATTTCAATGTGTATGAGTACTTTTTTTATTTTTATGTCATTTGGACAGTTTAAGAAAAGAAATAGTAAATGCAAAAACATTTAAAAAAAAATCAAGTGAAAGAATGGTCCAAAACTTAATTCAACAAGGATGAAACTTGCCCCCAAGTTTTTCCTCCCCTGGTTTTTTCTCTTTTTAAACAAAACCTTAAAAACTGGCATCACACATAATTATGATCGCTCAAAATACGGGAGGATTTAATACTTTTTTACGTTAAAGATCAGAGTGTAATAGCAAATTTTAACGAGGAAGCTGCGGATGCGGATCCTCTACAGTCAGCAAAATGACTGTAGCTCTTACAGTCAGTGAAACTAAGCCATTCCATTAATCTAATTGGCGATCGTACGTCATGTCACACTTATTCAAAAACTCTCTATTTTGGGTATCCGCTCCAGAATATTTTACTGAACCATATTGAAGCATGGGTTCAATTTTTCTGGGCATGATATGCATCCGTTCGAATTTTTTTTGGCATGAGAAGCATCATTCTCTTGAACCAAAAATAAACAACGAGTGATGTGGCAGATAATTAGCTATTAGTTTATTTATAATTAGCTATTATTGATTTTTTTTAAATATTTGATGCATACAAAAAGCTTTTGAAATAGTTATGAGTCCTTCAGTAGGTTAGCTTATGGGTTCAATCAAATCAGCCCAATTATAATATTTTCATATATTTTGTCTCATCTTCTTTTTAATCACATGCATTATTCTCATGTGAACGACAGGTCTTCTTAGCACTAAAATTTTTATTGTGTCATTTTCATAAAATTTAGAAATATAGCCACACAAAAGGTGAAAATCTTATCTGAGATTTACTTTCTTATTTCTTTAATTTATTGCATATTTTTCTCTTTTTTTGCTTGAAATCTATCAAAATTTTTGAAGACCTTTTTTTTTTTTTTTAATAAAAAACTCCTCTCTCTCTCTCTCTCTCTCACTCTCCCTCCCTCCTATAGACAGCTTCATGGGTTTGATTTGTAATATTGCAGGGAAGAGACCCAATGTGGAGATCTACACCGGATACCCATCACTACCTTGCGTGAACCAAATCTGCACATAAATGTTTAACTCCATGTTATAGGTCACCTTCTAGAATATTTCCACAATCCTTTACGTAAGTCACAGTACAAAAATAGTTGTGGCATTTAATGTTTCTTTCCCACAAATGCCCTTTCTAATTACACTTTACAATTAATATGTGTTTAACTATAAATCAATTTAATTATAGAAAATTTTATAAAAAATAAAATTTTTTGACAATTTTAATATATTTAACTACTTTTTTTAATTTATAGATAAAAGCCACTAATATATTAGAGATGAGAGGTTGTGTTAGTTATTTGTTATTAATTAATGAATAGTTAATCATAACTCTTTGATGAGATATCTGTAGTGTAAGACATATTTAATTTGTCTCAAGTTATATTGTACAAATACATCGGACCCATTGTAATTTTGTACAAAGGCAAAAAACCCATAATAAGAATGGGGTAAGAAACTTCATATTTTTCTCACGGCATATATATGTGAGACAAATGTTTAGTTAGTTATACTTTCTTGTGGATTTAATGCGTGAGAGATTTCTCACAAAAGAAAATCCGTGAGAAATGAAGGATTTTCTCACAGATTAAATCTGTGAGAAATTTTCTCACAGAAATAAGCCGTGAGAAAATTATGAAGTTTCTCATGCATACAATCTGTGAGAAACTTTCTCGCGGACTTAATTTGTGAGAAGATTTCTTGCTGATTTTGCTCCCATGAGAATGTTTCTCACGAAACAAATCCGTGAGAAAATACTTTCTCACGCCTTGAAGCTGTGAGAAAATATTTTCCTTCGAGTTATTTTTTGACCAACAATTTTGTGTGAGAAAATCCGTGAGAAACAGTTTTCTCACAGATTTTAGGGGAGTTTCTCACATATTTGTACCGTGAGAAAATCCCTATTTTGGTGTAGTGAGTTTTAATTTAAAGAAGAGCATGATTGTATAATTTGGAAGAATGAGTTATGACTTTGGAGATTAATTAGTTACCACTATTATCAACATATAAAATATCTAGAGAGCCATATTATTCACAAATAATAGACAATCCAATATATGATGAGGTGGATATCGATCGTTTAATTTCTGATAGCCTTCATGATTTGATGTATGTGTTGTATAGTATTACTCAGCAACTTGAATTGTGGAACGCCACAAGTTTATGTCCTTCTTAGCCATTCATTCTTATCCACTCCAGCTTGATAGTTATTTTAGGGGGAAGATTACACCAGAAAATTTATATTTTATAAAAATTTAAGACACAAGGTGTTAAAAAATTTAATTATTTTTAGTAAAGAAATTTATTGTCAATGAAACTTATTATCAAGTTTTTAAAAATTTTTTTTAAAAGAAAAATTGAATAGGAAAATTTATTTATTTCTTTTTTTTTGAAAAATTCTCATTAAACCTGATAATTACTGTAGCCTTCATAAATAATTAAAATTTTAATAATTTTATTTCAAATTTTTAGAATTTAAGTTTTTAAATGTATTTTTCTATTTTTGTTTTCAACTTTATTATTATAGATGTATTTCAATTTACAATGATTTATTTACAACAACAAATGAATATAATCATATAGATCTATTTCGAAGAAAAATCTTTATATATGTTATTAATATATACTTCCTCCAATTTTATATATAGAGACTTTTACCCTGATCCTAAATATAAAATCTTTTACAATATACGAGGTAGTATTTATTATATATTTTTAAAAAATGTCCCTATTTAACGTATCCAAAGAACAAGAGAAAAAGATTAAATAAATGTAATTTTAGAAAAATATTGGGATTTTTAGATAAATCAAGATAGTTAATTAATTTTAACTCCTATTTTTAATTCAAGAGATTAATAAAATGATCTTATATTAAAGACAAGAGAGAGTAATAAATAAATAAACATATATATGTATATATATAAATTTGTAGAGTAAAATATGTGGATTTCCCCTCTATATTTGTTACCTTAATTATAAAGACCTTTACTCTATTTTGAAATCCTACACCAATTTCCCCTAAAACTAAAAGTTTTGCTATAGATGCCACTTCTTTATTTTTAACATTCCATTTTCATCCACCCAATATATAGTCAGCCATTAAATCGCAAGTTTAAACTTTTTTTAGAGCCAAAATATCCGCTCTTTGAAATAAATATTATGTAAGAACCATTGAAACACTTAATTATGTAAGTAAAAAAAATTTTAATATATATTTTTAAACTTTTCTTAACATATTATAAAATTGATTAATATTTATAATTTTATAATTTTGAATCTTTGTGAATGTTGGCCAGAAAAAAATATTTTGTGAATGAAATAATATAGTCCCAAATAATGAAAATATTCTTTCCCTACTAAAATAAAAAAAATCTTTCCCTATCCTTTCTTTTCCTATTGGTGACTCCATAATTTCCTAGAAACCGCGTCTGAATTGTTTCCGTTCTCAAGTCAATGAGCAAGTCTTTCTTTGAATATTAAAAAAAAAAAATCGACAATAATTGAAGCCCCTTAATTTATTTCAACTTTGGTTTTCTCGATCTCTAGAGACTATAAATAGATATATATGATTGGGGTAGTAGTGTGAGCATACAAAAGGCGCCTTCAAATTGTTAAAATTTCTGGTGTTCTCTGCTCTCTACACCACAATGAAGAAGACCACTCTAATTGCTTTTCTCATTTTGGTTTCTACACTATTTCTCTCCCTTCCTTCTTCCGCTCATGCTCGTGTATTAGCTGGTAATTAACATCATCAACTTCCTTCGATTTGCTTGTTTTTCGAATCTCATTTACCATCACTATCTTCTTGACTCAATGAAGAAATTATGAGTTATTAGTTTCTTAATAATTTTTTTTTTGTTGTGAATTAAATTGGTGTGTGTGTGATACTGCAGTGACACCAGGCACCCGCTTGCCACGAAAGCCTGCAGTGAAATGTCCTCGTGGTACTCGTTATACTAATTGCCTTCCAAAACCAAAACCAAGCCCTCCATGCAATCCGTATGTCCGTAACTGTAACAAGTAGTGGAAGAAATATATGAAAAGATACGCATAACAATATAGTAGTTTGCATCATGGCAGAAAATCTCTCAGTAATTATCCAATAATTAATGAATAAACTGTCGTGATTCTAACATATAGGTTTGTGTTATGCATATGTTGGTGCAGCTTTTGATTTCGTTTCTCTTTCGAGGAATAATGTCTTGCCACCTACGTTTCATGTGGAAACTGGCTCTCATGAATTCTATGTATTGTACTTTTTGAGTGTATGTGAGTGTATTTGTAATGGGAATGAGGAAAAGCTGCCTCCTGGCTTATTTGTTATAAGTCAGCTAATCAATAAATAATGTTTTTCTTCTACTGTAATTTCATTGTGTATGAGTTCTTATTTTATTTTTATGTTATTTTCGTAGTTCAAGGAAAGAAATAGAAAAAGCAGAAACATTAAAGAAAAAAACAAGTGAAAGAATCGTCCAAAACTTAATTCAATAAAGTCGAAATCACAAAAAGACCCAGTATTGCATAATCATGAAAAGTCAAAATCCAGGAGGATGCAATACTTTTTGACATTAGATCAGAGTGTAATTATAAATTTTAATGAGTAAGGTGCAGATGTGGATCCTTTACAGTCGACAAAATGACTGTACCTCCTACAAGAAATTAAACATTGCACTGTTTTGAGTTGACTACTCAAAACTATGTACTTTGAGGATCCACTCAGAGAGAAGATTTACTGGTCTAGAGCAATCCAGATTGAATCGAGTATGACCTTTTAGGTGACAAATTCAACCACTAAGTATATAACATGTGTAATACCCCTTATGACATCTTTTTTTGGCATAGTGTACAGAACTCGAGGAAACAGGACGGAGGAAGGCTCAAGTGGAGAAAAATTAGGCTTCACACCGCAGCTAGAAGTATGTCGCCATGGCGAGAGTGAGTCCAGTTGTGTTGTTTTAGCTAAAACACAGTGGCATCATGACGGACTTATCTGAGGCCTCGGTTAGAGTCGAGGTTTTCGTTTAAATTAGAAACATTTTAATCGGTCGGATGCGTAGGAAAAGAAGGAAAACTGAGGAAGAACATGAGAGCTCTGCTAGGGTTTATGATCTTCGGCCTCTAGAAGTTGTTTTTTTGCCTCTTGAAGCTTGGATTCACGTTGGTATGTGATCCCTTCTCCTCTCTCTCTCCATTTTCTTCGGTCTAAATTTGGGATTTTTCGGCTATATGTTGGGATTTCCGATTTGGGTCAAAATCCACCGATTGAAATGGATGAAATGGGGTTAAGGAAGTATGATTTGGTGTTCTTGTTGTTTGGGAGTGAGTTTTGAAGTGTTTATGTAGGATTTGAGCTTAACTCTAGGTTATTTTTAGTTAGGGCTCTTGGGAATCCGAGATATATGAGATTGATTGATGTTTGAATGGTTCCTAGGAGTTTAATGATGCATGAAAGGAGTGTTGGAACCTTGGGTTAGACTAAATTCGTTGAATTGTGATGTTTAGTTAAATGGTATATTGTGTTAATTGAGGTATTATGATGTTGTAGTGATTGTTTGGTTGGCCGAAAGGGGTTTGAGTGTGCTGGACTACTTGAGAAGTTCGTGGAATCCGGGCGAGTGGTATTGACACTTAAGGTAACCAGGTTTTTTGTATTGTATTGTATGTATGGTATGATATTACGTATATTTGTATATATAAGCATGTTTCTTTTATACCACGATATAAATGTCTTTGTGTGTACTATTTTATATATATCGTGGTATGCACATAACTAGATCATGATGATGATGATTACATATGTGATGATGATGTAATATGACATGATGCAAACATGATATTGTGACATAAGGATGATGATTATATGATGATACATGAGCATTACCACATGACATTGTGAGATTATGATATATGGTGGATTAGATGGTGATGACGATACGATATATGATATGATGATATGATATATGATTAGGGAGGATAAGGATGAGATCCCTGTGGCTAAATCGCCTCTTATGGTCAGGAGGGAAAGGCGCCTAGTGGACTGCACCTTCCTTAAATTGCTGCCAATTCATGGTGGGAAAGGGGAAGGAGAGCCACGGTCTGAGCACTAGTGTAACCTTTGGCCGGGTTGTATTAGTGTAAGGTGAGCTTGGTGATGTTCCGAAATCAGTTTTCACCAACTATTAGAAGAGAATTACCTATATAAAATGTCATGTTATAATGACAGCTCGTGGTTTTAGTTGTGTGCAAGGGAGACATGTATCACATACATTTCACATTGCATTCATGAGTTGTATGTGTTATATATGTATATATAGGTGTGTGGTTGTTCCCGGTTACTGAAACATTATCTCATACCCCTCTCCCATGAACTAACATTTCGGGTGACGGTTCTAACACTAGCCCTAAGAGGATAAGGGACTAGCATACCATACATGGGACTAGTTTATGTAGTATATGTATATTTTGGATATGTATCTTGTGCTAAGTAGGATGGTATAATTGTATTGGATTTATGACAGGGATGAGAATTGTTATGAATGCATGTTGTATATATGGTTGTGTATGTGGAATTGTGTTGTATGTGATGTGTATGATGAATGGTGGTGTATATGTGGTTCGGGGTGTTGAGAAGTCAGTGTGGTAGCGTTTGTGAGCCCAAAGGTAGAATTGGGCATTGTTAGTGTGTTTTAGGGCCTGTAACCTATTTTGTCAAATGAGGTTTAAGGAGGTCAAATCTTAGAGGAATGGTTCTTTTGAGATTAAATCTCTTTGGACAAGTTGGTTAAGTGGTTTTGGACCTATGTGAATGGTCTTTGTGTGCCCATTTGCCCTTAGTGGCATTTAGAGGAAGTTTGTAGTGAGCTTTGGTCAAAAAGTGGTCAAAATGGTATCAGGAGTCCAGAATCTCCATACAGAGTTGGATTGAAGTGAAAGTGATGTCTATAGATAGTTTGAGACTAGATTGACTTGTAGGAGTTGGAATGAAGTCAATCGGAGGTCGGAGCATTAAGTTATACGTGTTAGAAGTTTGCCTCGGTTTTGAATTTTTGCTGATGTGAAAATCAGGAGGGGGCACCATGGCGCTAGTGTCCCAACCGTAGCACTAGTGAAGGCGGTAGCCTTTTAGAAATAGAGAAGGGCTGGAGCCGTGGCGGTATTGTAGCAGCCGTAGTCTCAACCTATTTTCTGGTGTTTTTGTGATGTTTTTCATCTGCCCAGTGGTTTTGAAAGGTTCGTGTGATATGTTTGGGTTCTGTTTGGTTGGATTTTGAAGTTTTTAGTCAAGTCAGGAGGTGTTTGGGTGTAGGTTGTTACATTTTGGTATCAGAGCAATGGTTTTGGGCCATTATTTCTGCTTGGATTAATACTTGGCACAACTTTGAATGCATAAACTATATTCCTACTACAATGCTAGTCCAAAACCATATAACTGGATGTGTTGTTGCTTGTGTGTAGGAAGAATATCTCGCAAAGGAGGATCGAGTAACAGTGATCTCATGAGGCAGATGCATGAGATGTTAGCTAGCCTTAGTAATCAAGTAGATACTTAGGGGGAAACGTTGAACATGTTGCAAGAGTAGATGAATAGGCAAGAACAGGGTGATATGAATGAAAAGGCTACTATGTTTATGGACCTGAATGCAGGAGAAGATGAGATTGAGAATATGGTGGGGCCTGAGAGAGCTCCAAGAGTTGAAAGAAAGGATATCTCTTCACACTTAAAAGACTTTCAGAAGTTCATTTCCCCAGCTTTTGAAGGTACTATGGATGTTGCACAGGCTAATGATTGGATAGAATAATTGGAGAACAACTTCAGTGTGATGGATTGCATCTCAGAGCAAAGGGGGCAACTGGCGGTGTTCAAGCTTGAAAAGAAGGCTAAGTGTTAGTGGAGGAGTGTTCTCCCGAGTATTGAAGTGATGAATCCTTCAATAACCTAGGAACAGTTTAAGGAATGATTCTTTGCACACTACATCCCTCTAGCCTTAATGATGTAGAAGGAGGTTGAGTTCTTAGCTTTTCAGCAAGGGAACTTGTCGACAAATGACTACATTGATCAATTCCTGGACTTGCCTAAGTATTCCACTTATTTAAATAATTACCCCGATGATAGGCGGATGTCTCAAAGATTGTTTAAGGGAGCTCGTCCAGAGATTAAGAAGTGGTTATCTGTGGTAGAGTTTGTGTGCTTTGAGTTGTGTGCGAAGATATGCATCCTATGCAGGAGAATGAAGGAAGCCAAGGAAGATAGAAGGAATTCCATGATTCGGGCCTTTTTTCACCTAGGACCTACAGGAGGAATTAGTAAAGGAAGTAGATCAAGTAGTGGTAGTAGCGGTGGCAGCACAGGTTCTAGTGAAGGAAGAGGTCACCATAATAGAGGGTACCACGGTAGAGGAAGAGGTAGGTTTGGCAAGGAACCATCCAACAGAGGTCGGTATGGAAGATGACCCTTTTATCGAGGAGGCTTAGATCAAGGGAGTTCCAGTCAGAGTGAGTATGTAGGAAGGGACTCAATTCCATCTCAGTTCAATTTAGGTAGTACATCAAATCCGTGCACATAGTGTGGTATGAGCCATGGTGACTATCCGTGCTTGATTTGACATAATCATGGGAGATTGGGTCATATGTACGTGTAATTGTCGTGAGCCCAGGCATGAAGATACGATAAGGAGGCCCATGATGCCCGAATGAGTTTTTGCTATCACTTGGCAGGAAGCGGATGTAACCCCTAACTTGATTAGAGGTAAACTTAAACTCAGTGGTTATTCTATTCATGCTTTATTTGATTCAGCTGCATCGCATTCCTTCATATCTTTTGATTGTGCTCGGAGATTGGGTATTGTGGCAATGGAGTTGCCTTTTAAGTTGTCAGTATCTACACCCATGGGAGTTTCATTAAGAACTGCTCAAGCTTGTTTAAATTGTGTGGTTCATTTTGAACACCAAAGTACTTCTCTGGATTTAATTTATTTGCCATTGCAAGAGATTGATGTGATAATTGGGATGGATTGGTTGGAGGCGAATAATGTAATTCTTGACTATGCTCGGAAGACTGTGTCTTTGCCCATGAATATCCCTAGTGTTAAAGGGGATGAGAATTTCTGTTTGTCCTTTGCCCAAGCTGATAGGTATTTGAAGAAAGGATATCAAGGGTTTCTAGTTTTCTTCTATGTTAATGTGGATATGGAAGGAGGTATAAAAAGATACCCAGTTGTGAATGAATATCCTGATGTGTTTCCAGAGGATATCACTGGCTTACCGCTACCACGAGAGCTGGAGTTTTCCATCGATTTGGTGCCCGAGACAAGTCCTATTTTGAAGGCTCCATATCTAATGGCACCGTTTGAATTGAAGGAACTCAAAAAGCAGATTGAGGATTTGTTGAAAAGAGGTTTCATCAGACCAAGTGTCTCATCTTGGGGAGCTCCAGTGTTGTTTGTCAAGAAGAAGGATGGTAGCCTCGGATTGTGTATTAATTAAATGTAGTTGAACTGAGTGATGATTAAGAATAAATATCCTTTGCCTAGGATTGAAGACTTGATTGATCAGTTGACAGGTGCCTTCGTATTCTAGAAAATCGATTTGAGGTCAGGATACCATCAATTGTGGGTGCGTGTTGAGATGTGCCTAAAATGGCTTTTCAAACTCGATATGGTCATTATGAGTTTCTTGTGATGCCATTCGGATTGACCGATGCCCCGGCAATCTTCATGGATTATATGAACACAGTGTTTCGGCCATATTTGGATAAATTTGTGGTGGTATTTATTGATGAAATTCTGATTTACTCCAAGAGTGAGGAAGAACATGCACTCCATCTTCAAATTATGTTGCAAGTATTACGGGATCACCAACTGTATGCTAAGCTCAGTAAATGCGAGTTTTGGCTACGGGAGGTGAAATTTCTGAGTCATTTGATTTATACAGAACGAGTAGCAGTAAAGTTAAAGCAATGTTGAATTGAGAAAGACCGCAATTAGTGACTAAAATTTGTAACTTTCTAGGATTGGCTGGATACTACCAAAGGTTCATTAAGGGATTCTCTCAGCTTGTTATGCCATTGACTATATTCACCTGTAAAGATCGATCTTTCATTTGGGATGATAGGTGTGAGAGAGCATTTTAAGAGCTGAAGATTTGTCTGACGTCTACCCAAGTGCTCATTATCCCTAACCCATCGGAGCCGTTCATTGTTTACACGGACACCTCTAAGAAGGGTTTAAGGTGTGTTTTGATCAATGTATTAAAAATCAGATTGGACTAGCCGATTCAACCGGTCCGACCCGGAACCAGCCCCTGGTTCGGTCCGGTCCGGTCATAAATGAAGACCGGAGCTCTTCAAAATCGGTGTGAACTGAAGCAAAATTGGTCAAGAGTCGGCCAAAAATCGGTACAAAACCAGTTTGAACCGGTTTGGCCTCTTTTTTTTATTTTTTTATATATATTTTTTATTTTTAAGATAAAATAACATTATTTTTAGTATTAAATAACATTATTTTTTGTATAAATTTTTTCTTTCTATATTATAATATGGTATAAGTATTATTATGATACATAATTATAAATAATGATAAATTTACTTAACAAATAATATAAAAATAGAATATCAATTGACCATTTTGATTCCAAATATAATTATAGATGAATATTAATTTGTTTAGATTTTAATATTTGGTTGTAAAACTTATTAATAACATTATTAATTTTCTATATATTATTAAATTTATTTTTCATCCTAGATTAAATATTAATTTTATGATCATGGATAAATATCTTTCATATTCTTTATCTACATTATTTAAAATATGTTAATTTATTCATAACTGGTTCGATCCTGATCTAGCCATTGAACCTTGAACCGTTGCTTCATTTGATTCAATGGCCAGTTAGATTTTTAATACTTTGGTTTTAATGTAGCAAGGCAGAGTTGTGGTATATGCTTCAAGGTAGTTAAAGTCTCATGAAGAAAACTATCCTACTCACGACCTTGAGCTAGCAGTTGTAATGTTTGCTTTGAAATTATGGAGGCATTATCTCTTTGACGCTCAGTTTGAGATATTCAGTGATCACAAGAGTTTGAAGTATTTGTTTGATCAGAAGGAGTTGAACATGAGGTAGAGGTGTTGGGTTGAGTTCTTGGTGGACTATGAGTTTACTTTGAAGTATCATCCTGGGAAAGTTAACGTTGTGGCGGATGCGCTGAATAGAAAGTTAATTCAAATAGCCACAATGATGATGAGGAAGCAGCAGTTGTTGGAAAGCTTGAGAGATATGAAGTTATCCATTAGTGTCCATCTTGGAGTATTAGTATTGGGATCCATCAATATATCAAGCGATCTATTGAGGAACCTATGCTATGCTCAATTGGAGGATAACTATCTTTTGGGCATTCGGGAACGAATTGAAATGGCTTAGACTCAGGACTTTGATATATTGGAGGATGGTATTATTCAGTACCGTGGTCGGATTTGTGTGCCAAATGTTGTGGAGTTGTGAGAAACTATTTTGGAGGAAGCTCATAAGAGCAAGTATACTATTTACCCAGGTACTACTAAGATGTACCAAGATTTGAAACGAGGGTACTAGTGACCAGCCATGAAAACGGATATCGCAGAGTATGTAGCAATATGTCTGATTTGTTAGAAGGTAAAGATTGAGCACCAATTGTCTGCTGGTATTTTGCAACCTTTGGAGATCCCAGAGTAGAAATGGGACAACGTTTTCATGGATTTCATGATGAGATTACCAAGGACCTCTTTAGGACACAATGCAATATGGGTAATTATGGATAGATTGATGAAGTCGGCCCATTTTCTTCTGATTCGGGAGACCATCTCTATGGAGAAGTTGGCCCAGTTGTATGTGAATGAGATTGTTAGGCTATATGGAGTCCCGATAAATATTTTGTCGGACAGAGATTCTACGTTCACATCTAGGTTTTAGAAATCTCTTCAGAAGGCCATAGGGACGAAGTTGAGTTTCAGTACTGCTTATCACCCTTAATCTGATGGGTAGATTGAAGGGACGATTTAGACTCTGGAGGACATGCTGTGGGTGTGTGTTCTAGAGAACAAAAGCAATTGGGATCAATATCTGCCATTGTGGAATTTGCCTATAATAACAGTTTTCACTCGAGTTTACAAATGGCTCCGTATGAAGCTTTGTATGGCAGGAAGTATAGATCGTCGTTGTGTGGGGTTGAACTTGGTGAACGGAGTCTTTTAGGCCCTAATATTGTGGATCAAACCTCTCAATAAATAGAGAGTATTCGTTAGAAACTTCTTATAGCTCAGAGTTGGCAGAAGAGTTATGCGGACAGGAGGAGGAGACCATTGGAGTTTGATAATGGAGATCATGTATTTTTGAAGGTCACTCCTACTACTGGCTTTGGAAGATCAATTCGAGCAAAGAAGCTCACTCCGCGGTATATGGGTTCATACCAAATTCTGGAGCGAATTGGGCCAATGGCATATCTAGTAGTGCTACCATGTAGTCTCACTGGATTGCATGATGTTTTCTACATGTCTGAACTCAAGAAGTATCATTCGGATCTGTCTCACATAATTGATGATGAGGTAGTTCAAGTGCAAGAGGATCTGACTTTTGAGGTCATGCTATTGCAAATTCTGGATGTAAAGGAGAAGCCGTTGAGAAATAACACCATTAAGTTGATAAAGGTCCTATGGAGCGACTTGACATCCAATGATGTCACGTGGGAGACAGAAGAATCCATGTGAAGGAGGTATCTAGAGATTTTTGCTTGAGGTAAGAGTTGAAATTTCAAGGACAATATTTTTATAAGGAGAGGAGAGTGTAATATCTCTCATGACATCTTTCTTGGCATAGTGTGTAGAATCGGAGGAAACAGGATGGAGGAAGGCTCAAGTAGAGGAAAATTGGGCTCCACGCCACGGCTAGAAGCATGACCGCCATGGCAAGAGCGAATCCGGTGGTGTTGTTTCAGCTGAAACAAAGTGGTGTTGTGGCAGACTTATCTGAGGCCGCGGCAAGAGTCGAGGTTTTCGTTTAAATCAGAAACATTTTAGTCGGTCGGATGCAAAGGAAAAGAAGGAAAACGAAGGGAGAACATGAGAGCTCTGCTAGGGTTTATGATCTTTAGCCTCTAAGAGTTGTTTTAGGCCTCTGGAAGCTTGGATTCACGTTGGTAAGTGATCCCTACTCCTCCCTCTCCATTTTCTTCGGTTTAAACTTGGGATTTTTCAACAATATGTTGGGATTTCCAATTTTGGTCAAAATCCACCGATTGAAATGGATGAAATGGGGTTAAGAAAGTGTGATTTGGTGTTCTTGTTGTTTGGGTGTGAGTTTTGAAGGGTTTATGCATGGTTTGAACTTAACCCTAGGTTGTTTTCGGTTATGGCTCTTAGGAATCCGAGGTATATGGGATTAATTGATGTTTGAATGATTCCTAAGAGCTTAATGATGCATGAAAGGGGTGTTAGAACCTTGGGTTAGACTAAATTGGTTGAATTGTGATGTTTGGTTAAATGGTATATTGTGTTAATTGAGGTATTATGATATTGTAGTGATTGTTTGGTTGACCTAAAGGGGTTCAAGTATGCTGGACTACTCAAGAACTTTATGGAATCCGTGTGTGTGGTATTGACACTTGAGGTAACCGGGTGTTTGTATTGTATTGTATATATGGTATAATATTACGTATAATTGTGTATATATGCTTGCTTCTTTAATACCATGATATAGATGTGTTTGTGTGTACTATTTTATATATATATCGTGGTATGCACATAACTGGATCATGATGATGATGATTACATATGTGATGATGATGTGATATGACATGATGCATACATGACATTGTGACATGAGGATAATGATTATATGATGATACATGAGCATCACCACATGGGATTGGAGATTGTGATATATGGTGGATTAGATGGTGATGACGATACGATATATGATATGATGATATGATATATGATTAGGGAGGATAAGGATGAGATCCCTGCAGCTAAATCGCTTCTTATGGCCAGGAGGGAAAGGGGCCCAGTGGACTACACCTTCCCTATATTGCTGCTAATTTGTGATGGGAAAGGGGAAGGAGAGCCATGGTCTGAGCACTAGTGTAACCTTTGGCCGGGTTGTATTAGTGTAAGGTGAGCTTGGTAATGTTCCGAAATCAGTTTTCACCGACTATTAGAAGGGAATTACCTATACAAAATGTCATGTTATAATGATAGCTCGTGGTTTTAGTTGTGTGCAAGGGAGACATGTATCACATACATTTCACATTGCATTCATGAGTTGTATGTGTTATATATGTATATATAGGTGTGTGGTTGTTCCCGGTTACTGAAACATTATCTCATACCCCTCTCCCATGAACTAACATTTCGGGTGACGGTTCTAACACTAGCCCTAAGAGGATAAGGGACTAGCATACCATACATGGGACTAGTCTATGTAATATATGTATATTTTGGATATGTATCTTGTGCTAAGTAGGATGGTATAATTGTAATGGATTTATGACAGGGATGAGGATTGTTATGAATGCATGTTGTATATATGGTTGTGTATGTGGAATTGTGTTGTATGTGATGTTTATGATGAATAGTGGTGTATATGTGGTTCGGGGTGTTAAAGAGTCAGTGTGGTAGCGTTTGTGAGCCCAAAGGTAGAATTGGGCATTGTTAGTGTGTTTTAGGGCCTGTAACCCGTTTTGTCAAATGAGGTTTAAGGAGGTCAAATCTTAGAGGAATGGTTCTTTTGAGATTAAACCTCTTTGGACAAGTTGGTTGAGTTGTTTTGGACCTGTGTGAATGGTCTTTGTGTGCCCATTTGCCCTTAGTGGCATTTAGAGGAAGTTTGTAGTGAGTTTTGGTTAAAAAGTGGTCAAAATGGTATCAGGAGTCCAGAATCTCCATACAGAGTTGGATTGAAGTGAAAGTAATGTCTATGAATAGTTTGAGACTAGATTGACTTGTAGGAGTTGGAATCAAATCAATTGGAGGTTGGGGCATAAAGTTATGCGCGTCAAAAGTTCGCATCGATGTTGAATTTTTGTTGGTGTGAGAATCAGGAGGGGGCGCCATGGTGCCAGTGAAGGCAGTAGCCTTTCAGAAACAGAGGAGGGCCAGAGCCGCGGTGATACTATAGTAGCCGCGACCCCAGTCCATTTTTTGGTGTTTTTGTGATGTTTTTCCGCTGTCTGGTGGTTTTGAAAGGTTCGTGTGAGATATTTGGGTTGTGTTTAGTTGGATTTTGAAGTTTTTAGTTAAGTTAGGAGATGTTTGGAAGTAGGTTGTTACAACATGACTGTATTCCCAGGAATCAAACTTGAAATCTTTAGTTAAGCTGATAGAATCCCATTATGAGTTGAAGCTCGGTGATATGCTCAAAAATATTTTATTGAACCAAATTGAAGCATGGGTTCAATTTTTTTGGGAGTGATATGCATCAGTTCGATCTTTTTTTGGCATGAGAATAATCATTCGCTGCAGTCATTTTGCCGATTGTGCCGATTGTAGAGGATCCTCATCCGGAAGCTGCACCTAAACTTCCGGAATATAATTGAGTTTAACAAAGAAATTTCCTCCGCTATAGATAATTTCATAGTGTGCGTTGTTATTTTACTTTAATTTCTTCTTTGTCACTATATGTATGCTTTCAACCAACAATGCAACATCGCCATCTTTAACCCTTGTGTCACCCAACAAATATCAATCACCATCTTTAATTAGTGCGTTGGCATTTCATGGTCCAAATTGGCAGCGAAATATATATAATATATTTATAAAACTACTTAAATACTCTGTTTAACTTACTTTTTCTCATATATATATATATATGAAATTAAAGTCAGCATAATACAATAGATTAAAATCAATTTCATTATTTGCAGGATATGTGGATTTATTTTATTTTATTTTTAATCTAACAATTCATTTTTACTAACAAAATATGAGTTATACTAATATTCTAATTTTTAAATCTTTACTAATAATTTTTTAGTATCAACTTGTTCACCACTTTGTTGACTGTATTCTATTTGTTGGGGTCCTCATTGAGCAAGGCCGCCATGTCTGGCTTGCTAATTCATGGGATGTATTTGATTGTAGGGTTTTATTTCCCCATCCTTTTTTTTCATATTATTCTCTCTTCTGATATGGGTGTATGTAATGGACAGGAATTTGTTTCGATTCTTGAACCTTGTTCACTTTCTTATATATATATATATATGTGTGTGTGTGTGTGTGTTTTTTTTTTTTTAATGCCAAAAAAATTATAAATGCTATTAAATGATTTTCTGTATTTTGTAAAATTGAAAATATAAAACTTAAAATTTGATATTGATTGTTGAAATTAATTATAAATAGTAATTAAATGAATTTTATGTTGAGTCTTTAATTCTAAATTATAAATAATTAACTTTTATGTGTCAAATGTCAACAGTTATATTCTCAATTTCTATTTTACAGTTTTTTCTATGTACAATCTCTCTGTTATTTTTCCCCTCCAACAAGCAGTTTTGAAAAACCACCTATTGTGGGTGTGAGTTTCCTAAGCTATACACACTCACACACTATCTCTTTCAAGTCAATGGCAAGTCTTTCGGCTTTGTTTATATCTTATTTGGCACTATATCTATACGTTTAAATAACATCTACATCGATCTTTAACTAATGCATTGTCATTTCTTGGTCCAAATTGACGGCAATATATATATATATATATATTTATAAAATTATTGTAATACGTTGTTTATAACTTGGTTTTTATATCTTTAACTTAATTTTCTTATATCTGGGAAAATTTTAAAAAGAAAGACTGAGAAGATAGGAAATGACATAAAGTCAATAACAAATTTGTATATAATTAATAAAAAGTTAATTAAGTTTTTATCACTCTTGATAATTAAAATTTTAAGTTTTTAATTTTAATATTAGTTTGAAATTTAAATTTTTAAAATGCATCTATTTTTCTAAAAATAACCTCAATATTATTTTCATTCTCAGGTCAGTGAAAAAAAACCCTAAACTATATAACAAGTTGCAGTATTAATATCAAATCATAAATAGCGTGATTTATTTCTTAATTATTTTTGCAATGCACAGTGAAACTGATCTAGTTACATTAATATTCTTTTAAGTTTGATTATATTTGATTTAATGTTGTTTTTAAAATAGAATTACTCACCTCTCTTTTTTTGGCCAAAAAAAGAAATATATATATATATAATAGAAATAAGGTTCAGGGATTTATTACAAAGCCCTGTCCATTACAAGCATGATGATCATTAGAGAATATAACAGCTAAAGAATTACTCACCTCTCTCTTACTTATATATGATGAATAAATCGTAGTCTTAAATTTAAAATTCAAAATCAATTTTATTAATTTCCTTTAAAAACATATAAAAAATACAATTAAAGTCTCTTGTCATGAAAATAAAATAAATAAATCAGAAGAAATTATTCGGAAACATATTTTTAAGTACAACGGCTATTACATCTTTATGATTATATTCGGAGATTCCGTGCTATTTTTGAAAAATTAAATAATGTAATTTATTGAAAATAAAATATTTCTGCTATATCATCTATCTATAGTAAACATGCGAGTTCGACCTTTTGTTTCTCTCTAGAGAGTCAATAAATAGATACAATGGCAACTTGAGATTGTCAAAGTCATTGGTGTGCACTGCTGGCCCGGGGCGGACCCAGGCTGAACCTTCTGCGGCAGTCGCCCCCACCACCCTAAAATTGAAAATTCACTTAGGATCAAGAAAAATTTTCACATAGAATCCCCTACAAATTTCACATTCCGTCCAAAAAAAAAAATTTTCCCCGAATTGACGTTTAAAAAAATATCAAACACATATAAATTTCTCATGGCTTTTCTCATTTTAGTTTCCATGTTAAAAGACATCAACCAATGTTGAGAGTAAGAACTTCAACTCTCTTTTCAAGTCATAATTAATTATATTTAAAAGTTTTGCTTAGAATAATTAGATTAAGTGATGTATATATAATGATGCAGCATTAGGGGATTCACATGTATGGCAAAATGATCATTGTAACCCTGGCACACATAATTAACCCTACTTGTCATCCCAGTTCATCTGGCTCACCCATTGGTTTGTCCCTCACCGATCAAGGGATGCCCGCCCAATTAACACTCCTAATTGTCGCTGCCGTGTGTGTGTGTGTGTAATTGGGATTATTTTGAACTATAGAGTTCATGTAATTGGAAAGAGGTGGCCACAACGATGGGTTTCTCCTTTTAAATGAGATTCAAAATGATGTCTACGTCACTTTAGTTGCATAGACTGCATTAGAAAGAATGAATTGTAGTATGTGTGTGTTTTGTCTTATGAATTGAATAAGATGGATGTCATAGTTAAGCTTGCATATGGAATGCCTTGATTCCATTTGCAGTTATGCTGTTGTATTATTATCGATTAGGTTTCGTTTTAGTACTTTTCCTTTACAAGTGCATCGTTAATAAATGTAATGTTCAATTTTCCAGGCTTTTTGATTCAAATACTACAAAGAACAAATTAAATTACCAAAATGCTACAAAACAAAAAATATTTCCCTAAATACTATAATTTTTGGAGCCACAAATTTCGACATTTATGTTTTGTAAACAAAACGGGCTGAGTTAGAGACACAGGCCGATTTCAATTTTTTTTAATAAAAAAAATTGATGCTAGCATCTATCAGTGTGATAGACGCCGGCATCATCAAAAAGCTGCTAGCAGCTTTTACTTAAGAACAAACAAACTAAAACACAAAAATTTAAAAATGCTACATACAGCTTTATTAATAATATAACAAATGTATTTTGTTTTCATCCTCTCTCTCATTTTTTGTTTTATATGACATGTATTTGATTTTATAATTTAATTATATAGGTTATTTATGTTTAATTTCATTATATTAAATTGAATTATTTTTCTTATTTTGTATTAAAAATTCTTAAGTTTTTTATTTAGTGTGTCCATAATAAATATTTTCTCCCTTTCAAAATAATTGTTACTTTAAACTTTTTATCATGTCTTAACATATTTGTCACTTTATAAATTTTAAGATAATATTAATGAATTTTGATAAATTTATCCCACAATAATAATGAAGGAAAAGAAGAGTATTAAAGACTTCTCTCTCTACTCTCATATGTAAGGAATTTTTTTTGAGTGATTTTGGTCCCAAATATAAGGGACCAATGTTGAAATTTAAAGTATTAATTACTCATTTCCCAAAGTTGCTGCATTTGTTGTAAAATTCATATATAATTTACTTGTTTTATTTTTATTTTTTTATATGTTCAAATTATTTTTATTTTGATATATTTATTATTGAGTCATATTCGAGTATTGTTTGGTCCAAATGAGAGTGATTTTTCTAACGTAACTTTTACCATTCACAAGATTCATACTTGAAACCTTACTTAATAGGTGTTTAATTCCTTCTCATTCAACCCAACTATCATTAGTTGTTTAAATTATTTTTTAAAATAAATATATTATAGGACCCTTTCAATTAAAACACGCATATTAATAATGAGAGTTAAAATTACTTCCTCTGTCCCATTTTATGTATCATTTTAAAAAAGTTTAAATGTCCAATTTTATTTGTCATTTTAGGAAATTCCTTTGTTGGATTGATGTATAACCCTTCTAAACCCTCTTACACTTCATAGTTGATTGTTTGTGTGGTTTTGGACTCATGATCAATCATATGGCTTGGTGTATGACAAGTATGTTCTTCATGTGGAATATGGTATCCCAAGTGTCGTTGCTTCATTGTTTTGGGCCATGAGCCTATTGTTCCATTTTCCTTTTGAATGTGAATGTTTGGTTTGTGAGTTGGTTTGATTCATGGGTCCTTGTTGTACAAATCATTCAAGGGGGTCAAATGTAACACCCTACAATGCTGAACCTCCTAACAGGACCAAATATATCAAAAACCAACAAAACACAGTCCAAACATTTCAAATTTACCTTCCAAAACATCATAGCAGCGGAAGATGCCACAAAAACACCTTGAGAAACACCAGAACAGCAAAAATAGTGTGCAGGGTTGTGACCGCTACAATACCGCCGCAGCTTTGGTGCTCTCGGATTCACTGGCATTGTAGCCTGGTTTTCTGGTGTAGTGGTGCCCCTTTACTTATACCATATCCGCAAAATTCAATTTTTAGAGCAGACTTTTGACGCGCATAACTTTATACTCCGACCTCTGATTAATTTGATTCCAACTTTTACAAGTCAATCTTGTCCCAATCTAACCATGGACACCAATTTCACATTAATCTGTCTCCGTTTAGAGATTCTGGATACCCAACACCGCTTTGGCCACTTTTCGATTAAAACACACCATTTACAACTCCCATTTACCACCAAAGGTAATTTGACCATTATGGACCATTCACGCAGGTCCTATTTGACTTAACCAACTTAGAAGTTTCACCTCAAAGGAACCACTTCTTTGATATTTGACCCCCTTAAATCCCAAATTGACACAATAGGCCACTTGCCCTAAAACACACTAACATGGCCCAATTCCTCCTCTGGGTTCACAAACACTCCCATACAGATTTCTCAACACCCCAAACCAAACCAGCATCACAATATATCATACACATCACAAAACCACATCCAAAAATCATTACAATCATCCAAATTCTCATATCCATTGCAACACACTATCCTACTTAGCACAAAGTATATAATCCCACACATATACATTACATAGACTTGATATTCCCACGTACAGTACACTATTCCCTTGTCTTCTCCGGACTAGTGCCAGAATATTCACTTGAAATGTTAGTTCATAGAAAAGAGGTGTCAGACAATGTCCTAGTAACTAGAGACAACCACACACATACACACACACACACATATATAACTCATACAAGAGTCTCATGAATGCAATATAAAATGATGCATCTCTCCCCCGCACGTAACAAGAATCAAGAGTTGTCGTCATAACAAGACATTTCATATAGGTGATTCTCTTCCAATAGTTGGTGAAGACTAATTCCGAGACATCACCAAGCTTACCTACCACTAGTGCATCCGACCAAAGGTAACACTAATATTTGGATCGTGGTTCTCTTTCCCCTTTCCCAGCACGAATTGGTAGTGATTTAGGGAAGGTGCAGTCCACTGTGCGCTTTTCCCTCCTAGCCATAAGAGGTGATTTAGTTGCAGGGATTCTATCCTTATCCTCCCTTATCATATATCATATTATATCATCGTATATCATATCATCATCACCACCTAATCACCATATACTGCACAATGTCATGTGGTGATGCTCATATCATATTATCATATAATCATCATCATCATCATGCTTCACAATGTCATGCATGTATCATGTAATGTCACACCATCATCATTTCGAATCATCATACACTGCGTCTAGCTGTGTGCATACCACAATATATAGAAAACCATATACATACACATATAAATATCGTGGTATGAATGAAAATATGCATATATACACATATATATCAACATATAATATATACAAAACAAACAATACACACACTGGATTACCTCTAGTTGTCAATTCTACACATGCGCAATTCCACAAGCCTTCTTGAACGTCCAACACACTTGTACCCCTTTCGGTCAACCAAATATCTCTATAATACCATAATACCCACAATCAACATGATATATCACTTAACCAAAAATCACAATTTGACTATATAAGCCTAACCCAAGGTTTCAACATCACTTTCATGCATCATTGAATTCCAAAAACCCATTCAAACTCTAATCAACCACACACATTTTGGATTCCTTGCTTCCACACACAATACCAACCTAGGGTTAAGCTTAAATCATGCGTACTTCTTCTAAAACTCATATCCAAGGATCATACACACCAAATCACACTCTATTAACTCATTTCATCCATTTTAATTGGTGCATTTGGGCCAAAACAGAAAACCCTAACGTATACCCGAAAAATCCTAACACAAAACTGAAGAAAACAGAGACAGAAGAGTAGAGATCACTTACCAACCAATATCCAAGCTCCAAGAGGCCGAAAATCACTCCCATGGTCGAATCTTTCAAGCCCTACCATAGCTTCTTCGTCACTTTCTCCGTTTCTCTCTCGCTCTCTCATTCTCAACTAAGCTGAAATGTCTCTGATTTAAATGATTCTGAGGTGTGGTGCTGCGCTGTTGGGTTAGTTCACCATGGCGAGAGTGCCCTCTGCTAGAAAATATCTCAAAATTTACAGTTCGCTTGCTGTGGCATGGAGCTCCTCTTCCTCCACATTGATTCTTTCCTCCGTCCTAATCCTCCGGTTCTGTATACAATACCAAATACACTTAGTTAGCTAAGGACCAAGTTAGAGACAATGTAATGAGGGTTGTTACATCAAAAACTAAAGTAGTGGTTCCACTAGGACAATAACCTCTTGAACGTGTCCTTTGGCTTGTTTGTGACTGGTTAAGTGTGTCCTTGCAGAGAAATGGTTGGTGGATTGGAGTTTAGAATGGTTTATGGTTTGTTTTGGTCCAAAAGTGACCATTTTAGTTTTGGGTGTCCAAAATCCCTATATAGAGGTATTTTGAGATATGGTTGGTGTCCGTAGTTAACTAAAGAGTAAAGCAACTTATAGACTTTGGAATTAGGTTAAATAGAGATTGAAGTGAGGAGTTATACGCATTAGAAGTTGGTCAATTATATCAATAATTAACTAATGCAAGTTTTATTGTTGGAGCCGCAGTGCCACAACCCACGGGTTCCATTCTGGTTGGGCCCAAAGTCTTGTCTTGTCGCAGTGCCATAAGACTATGCTGCGGCATTGCCATGCTATTTTGCCCTGTTTTGCTATCTCTTTGCGTGTTTGTGATGACTTTGGGTTGTGGGGAATTAGGATTTTACAAATAGACAGGGTGATATCACTGTACCAAGAAATAGTAAGATTGAAGGGAATCTTAAATAGAATTCTTATTTTGTTTTAAAAGAAAAAACCCTATAATTTGATATTTCTATTTGCCCCATGGCACTTAATGCAGAAATTACGTTTGTATTCTTCTTGGCTACCACATAATCATTTGGAACTATTGACCTGAAAAGATCATTTAAATGCTATCATATTATGAGGAGCAATTGTACATCTTCAAACGCTAAATATACGTCAACAGAAGTGCTTGAGTATTTTAATATCTTTAGCTATTATTAGAATGGAAAAAGAGTTCAAATATGGTGGAAGACTTACCCCAAGCATATCGATCATTTTCCTTTTAAATCAAAAGATAAGTGCATTAATTCATTTGTTAAAACTTAAATAGAGAATCTACCCGAAGAAAAGCTAAGAATAGAAGCATATTCTTGACATGATAGTGGAGGAGGCGTTATAATGCCCTCTGAATTCACGGATTAAGGTGTCCTTCGCGTTTTAACGTTGGGTTTTGCTCTGCTTTTTTATTTTTCAGTTTTCACCTAATATTCAATAGTCACATTAGACTCCAAATAATCTGAATCAGGTGAAATTACAAGAGTGGCAAAACTCTTCTAATAAATATTTAATGCAGTTGCATACTTAAGACTCAGACTTCAGAAAATTGATTAAATTAGTACAGTATTGTACCAGCTAAGCTATTGAAACTATTTTTCTTAAAAAAGTGATTATATATTAATAAAAACCAAATACATACATACACACTAGCTAGAAACTATAACAGAAACAGAGAAAAGAAACACATGAATTAGTTGCTATTGAAACAAAAACAAGAAAAAAATAAATAAAAGACATCCAAGCTCCATGTACAAGGTAAGGTAGAGATAAGCTATTGAAATTGAAACTATTAAAATGCCTTCATAGTAACATCTTTAAGGATCCAAATATTGTTCCTAAAAATTATAATAACGTCCCGTAATACCAAATCTCACCTTAAACATCTAATACTTAATATGTTACATTCATACAGTAACTACTTTTCTACTATTATTTTCTATAACCCATTGTGGTAATCAAACGCGTGGACCTTGAACTTCTCTCAATTCAAGTAAGTATCTCGTACCTGAGGCAGAGGACGAAACTACAATATTTAATTTGGATATATTAATAATAATAATACATATATGCATTATTTGATATCAACAATTAATATCACACTCGCATAAGCGTTGTTGTTGGGGACTGTCAGTACAGGTGCAGTTTGAAGGCTTAGATTGAATTCCATACTTCTTCACAAACTCAACAACGCATTCGTATGTCCTGAACCAACTACAATCTTGGGGTAGAATCATCTTCTCGTGACACTTCTTTGATTCATGACCTTCACACCATTACCACAAACACGTCATTACTTATTCCTTCAAATTTTTACACAACACACACAGAGCAAGAATTTCACTTATCAAAACTAATCAATATATAAAGTACTAAATATCAATATTATTAATACAAAAAATATATTTCAAGTTGCAGCATTCACAAGAGGTCAATAGTCCAACTAATTATTTAAATTTTGTGTAAGGCACAGAAAAATATATATAATTTTAAAAGAATATTTGCTAGCTTGCCGGCAGAAATAAGCATACCTTGAACTTGAATGTTGTGGTCAACGAGAGAGTGAATAACGAGAAATACAGCGAGAATTGCTCCCAACTTCATTTTTCTTTCAACTTTCTGTGTCAAGATGACTTCTATTGCATCTTAATATGAGAGCATTTATACATGGGGGACGTTTCAGCAATTAATTTTGAAAATAATTGGAAACACTGGAAATTTATAATTTAATTCACTATTGTCTGAAAAGCCAAGAAAGTGATTCAATAATTTTCAAGAATTCTATCTTCAATCAAATGGGATGGATTCTTTGATATATATCAGCTCATTTAATTCTAGATAAATGTCCATCAAGATTTTTCTTAAAATTAATTTCTTAAACTTTGACCGGATTGTTTAATAAGTTTTAAAGTTAATAGAAATAAAGAAAAAGATTTAGAGTAAATTCATCTGTTGAGAAATATGAAAACTATTCATTTTCTTTAGTTTGGAAAATTGATTTTAGGCAAAGATGAACCATAATTATGTTCATTTTAATCAAAACTAGAAGTCGCCTATTTTATCCATAATTTGTAGAAAAATAATCATTAAATGATAATTATGTAATAACAATCGTCATTATATATAAAAATGAATTAAAAATTGAAATGGATGTGGGGAATTTTGAATTAAAGATGAAAATATTGAAAGGAGAGAAATATACACCTAGCATTATGATAAAACTAAATATTAAAATATCAGAAAAACTCTTTTTTTGGGAAAAATTATCACATATATAGATATTTTGAAAATAATTGGAAACATTGGATATTTATAATTTAATTCACTCTTGTCTAAAGAATCTAAAGTAATTCATGAATTACTAACAAAATACCAAGAAAGTGATTAATTAATTTTCAATAATTCATGAATCCATCCCATTTGATTGAAGATACCAAATAATGCCAATTAAATTTCTTATTAAAATTTTGTCAATTTCAATTGATTTTTCTAATTAACTTTGACCTCAACCATTTACGACCAGTTTGTTTCATTGGATAGAAGACTTTTTTTTTTTGGCCAAACAAGAGTCAATATTATTACCACCGAAAAACAAGAACAATACACCGACTAGTCCACGAAAGCAAGAAACCAAACCAAAATACAGAAAACCAATCCAAAGCAAAAGAAAAAAAAATAGAAAAGAAACAACTAAAGCAAAAGTTAACCGATTCTTACACGATCAGCATCGAGCTCTACATCACCTGCAGCCAAAGCACAAATAATAGATTCATCAAGACCAGTAGAAGAGAAAAAAGAGTGTGGGGGGTTTCACAACCCAACCAAAAGGGTACACCCTCTTGAACAGAGGCGGAGCTACGTGGGTGTGAGGGTGTACATATGCACCCCCTCATTGGGGTAAATAACAAGTAATAGGTATACATTTTATTAATTTGCACCTCTTGCCCTTTAAATTTTGATCCCTCTCAAATTTTGATCCATATTGATGCACATATGTTAGATCTATAAAAACTGATATTCCTACAAAAAATACTAACCTAAATCTAATCACTTGCAAAATCTAAAAGAAATGTTTTCAATAGTATTGATAATGAGTTGATTGTTTAGTAATTTTAAAGTATAAAATCATGTAAAGAACAATAGTAAATTATGTAATTATTTTTAATTATTTAAATATTATTTTTAATTATTATTTTTTAAAAAATATATTGCACCCCCTAGCCTTTAGGTCCTAGCTCTGCCACTACTCTTGAAGCAATCTTTAGCAAGCATATCAGCTGCTAAATTCAAAGATCTAAGGATCCAACCAAAACTACAAAGTGAGAAAAGTCTTGAAGAATATCTTATGTCCTCCACAATTGCACGGCCTCTCCAATCCAGGCAAATAGCACCAATTTTTTTTTTATAAAAAAAATAGCACCAAGTTGAACTACATAATCAAGTGAAATATTGTCAAATAAAAAATAGAATTTCTCAATTCTAAGGTCCCAAGCTCTGTGGATGCCCTTCTGCAAAGCTAGGGCTTTACTAACAACCTCGAGACAGCTTTGCAAGGAAAATTCCCACATTCAACAAACTCTTTAGATTTTGAATAAATCAAAATACCATCACCAACCTTCTTACTGTTAGATAAAAAAGCTCCATCAGTGCAACAAACAAACTCAACATCCCTAGGTTGCCGACAAATTTCATTACCTCGGATATTATCAGCATTAAGACTAACATCCTCAACATGTTCCAGTAACCATTTGTTTATCCTTCCAAAATTCTAAAACATCCCTTTTAGTTTTAAGGACAACTTAGATAGGATCAAAGGATTTTTTCTCAAAAATCCAAGTGCATCTCACCTTCCAAATTGTCCAACACAACATGGCTAGTTTAGCCTTAGGAAAATCATCCCACGAAGGATCAGAAAGATCTTGATATAGCCAACAATCCAGTCTAGTACCATCATATTCATTAATATCACTACAAGAAAATAGTATTTTTCTTAGGAAATTTTCTCAAGGATAGTAATTTCTTAGGGAATTTCTCATGGAAATTGTCCAAAAAAGCATTTCTCAAGAAAATTTCTCATGAAAAAATGAATCGAGAGAAAATTCATGAGAAATATCCATGAGAAAAAAGCCCACTTTATGGTGGGAAAATGACGCTAAAATTTCTCACAACTCTTTCTATGAGTGTAACAACTCTCATGATATCTTTCTTGGCATTGTGTGCAAAACAGGAAGAAACAGGATGGAGAAAGAATGAAGTGGGGTAGAAATGAGCTCCACGCCACGGTGAGAAGTAGGGCTACTGTGGCGAGAGCCAATTCCAGTGGCTTCTTTTTTGGCTCAATGTGGTGGAGCCACGGCAAGAGTCAGGATTTTTGTTTAAATTTGACTCATTTCGGTCAATCAAAAAGAAAGAAACGGAGGAGAAACCAAGGGAGCTTTGCAAGGGTTCGAGATTTCCAGCATTTAAGAGTGATTTTTGGACCTTGGAAGCTTAGATTCACATTGGTAAGTGATCCCTACTCCTCCCTCTCCATTTTCTTCAATTTAAACTTAGGATTTTTCGGTTATATATTGGGATTTCTGGTTTGAGTCAAAATCCACCTATTGAAATGGATGAAATAGGCTTAATGGAGTGTGATTTGGTGTTCTTGTTGTTTGGGTATGAGTTTTGAAGTGTTTATGTATGATTTGAGCTTAACCTTAGGTTGTTTTCGGTTAGGGTTCTTGGGAATCCGAAGTATATGGGATTGATCAGTGTTTAAATAGTTTCTAGAAGCTTAATGTTGCATGAATGCAGGGTTGGAACCTTGGGTTAGGTCTAATTGGTTGAATTGTGGAATTTGGATTATGTGTTAATTGAGGAATTATAGTGTTGTTAAGGTTGTTTGGCTACTCGGAGAAGCCAAGTCATGGGATTGGCTTTCAAGAAAGCTTGTGGAACTCGTGTGCATGTGATAACAACAATTGAGGTAACTGGGTGTTTGTTTTGTGTGATTATATGTTGATATATATGTATATATATATGTTCCTTTTCATACCATGATATTGATTGTGTATGTGTATGGTTTTCTTAAATATCGTGGTATGCATAGGTAGTTGATGTATGATGATTGTATATGTTACGTATGTATGATGTGTAGCATCCACATACCATTGCATGCTAGCATGTCCATATGAAGTTTGCAATGATGATATATATATGTATGTGTAGAGGCATGTTGGTATGACATTGACATCATCACCATATGAATGCATAGTGAGAGATTGATGATGAGGTGATGACGATATGATATGATGTGATAAAGATTCCTGTCACTAAATTCTCTCCATGGGAGAACCAGGCAACAGAGGACAATATGATATAATAAAATATCTCTGTCACTAAATCCTCTCCTTGGGAGAGCTAGGTGGTAGTGGATTTGAGGATACACTTTCCCTAAATCACTATCAATTCGAGATGTCCCAAAATCAGTCTTCACTGATTGTTAGAAGGGAATCATTTATTGAAATGTCTTGTGATAATGACAGCTCATGGTTCTAGCCGTGTATGAGGGATAACATGCATACCATTCATTAGCATTACATTGCACGATTGTCTGGGTCAGTATATATATTATGTGTGGTTGCTCCCGGTTACTGAGATTTTGTCTCACACCCCTTCCCATGAACTAACCTTTTAGGTGACGATTTTGACACTAGTCTTGAGAAGATGAGAGAGTAGCATTGGACATGGGAATACTAGGTCTATGTAGTGTGTATATGTTGTGGGATATATATCTTGTACCAAGTAAGATAGAATGTTTGTAATGGATATGAGGTTTCTGGATGGTTGTAATGATATTGTTGTTGTTGTTATGTTATGGATGTGGATTGTGTTGTATTATGATGCATGTATGGTTTTGGATGTTGAAGTGTCAGTATGATGATGTTCGTGAGTCCGAAGGTAGTATTGGGTCTTGTTGGTGTATTTTGGGGCAAGTATCCTATTTTGTCATTTGGGGTTCAAAGGGATCAAATCTCAGAGGAGTGGTTCCTTTGAGGTGAAACCTCTTTGGATAAGTGGGTCTGGTGTTTTTGAACGTATGTGAATGGTCCTGGATGATCAAATTGTTTTTGGTGGCAAACGAGAGTGTTAAGTTGTGAGTTTTGGTCAAAAAGTAGCCAAAATGGTGTCAAGTGTCCAAATTCTCCATATGGAATTGGATTGAGGTGAAAGTGGTGTCTATGGATAGATTAAGACTAGATTGACTTGTAGGAGTTGGAATTAAGTTAATCGAAGGTTAGAGCATAAAGTTATGCATGTCGAAAGTTTGCCTCGGAGTATAAGTTTGTTGGTATAGAAAACCAGCAGGGGGCGCCGCAGGGCCAGAGAGCCCAGTAGCGAGTAAGAAATAAGGGAGGTTTGGAGCCATGACAATATTGTAGTGGCCGCGGTCTCAACCCAATTTCTGGTGGTTTTTGGCTTTTTCTTCCGCAATTTGTCATTTGGGAAGTATTTGTGAGTTGTATAGGCTATATTTGGTTGGTTTTTGAAGGTTTTGGTTAAGTCAGGACTCATAGGGAGTAGGTTGTTACAATGAGAAATTTTAATCTTTCTCATGACTCTGTCCGTGAGAAATGATAGCCTTTTGGCAGTGTCAAACATGGAAGTGGTGCCAAGTTTTCTCAGGGATATCCCCGTGAGAAAGGTGATAATTTCTCATGGACAAGGACATGAGAAATAATAAAAATAATGAAAAGATTGTAAGAATGATGAAAGGAATTGTGATCACATTTCTCACGGCATTATCTATGAGAAAGTTAGTCAATTTCTCAGGAAAATATCTATGAGAAAAGTTTCTCAGAGATAGTTCCATGAGAATAAATATTTTTTCTCACGAATTGTATCCCTAAGAAATATTGCATATATTTTAAAAATTGAAATTAAAATTTTAAATCCACTTAATATGTAATATTTCAAAAATATGTATTGTTTTAAAATTAGTATTTTATTTATATAAGTTAATCAATAAAAATCATTATCTTTTTCATTTAAATCTTATTCTTTGTTGTTTTCTTAGTAGATAATTGATCGGGATTCTACAAGTGTACATGATCGATCGCAGTAATAAAAAGTCTCCGGAATATTCCAAAGGTCGAATCTAAGGGAGGTAGTAAATTTATAGTCCAAACTTTTAGTCCCAAAAATAAGTGATAATCAAATTGAGAACTCAAATTAAAAAGAAAAGAAATAGGAAACAAAACAAAGTTGAGTTTGATTCAGTTCTAAAAGGGTCAAAGGATCAAGATTCATCTTTTGGGATGACTAGATTCTACTTCTTAGTTAGACTCTACATAATTATAGTGATTGTTGTTTCTAAAGTATCATAATTATCTCTCGGTCAATTAGTCTTTATTTAATTAGAATTCAATTCGCTCTCGCGCAACTAAAGTTCCTAATTAAACCTTAAAAACTACAACTTATATCACCATGAATTCCTAATTCTATATCTAGATTAATTATTCATGTTTATCTTTCTAGATCTAGGCTCACTCTTTATCTCTCAGTCCATAAAGTTTACCCATTAATTAGATTCTATGGTGATCAAGCATAAAATTCACATGAACAAACAAGAGAGACAAATATAATAAAGAAACAATATAAATATAACTTGAAGAACAAGTCCATAGAGTCAAAACTAAAGAAAGCAAATCCAATCTATCCCGATCAGGCTACATCTCTACCCCTAATTGAGAAATTTAGCTACACATAGAAATAGCAATCAAAATAGAACTAAAATTCCAAACCATCATAAGAATAACAAGAAGAAAGAATTTATAAAAGAAAATATAATCTTACTTCAATACTCTCCAGATTTCCTTGCTTTCTTCTATAGATTGCTCCTAACTACTCTCAGATGTGTTTGAACCAAGTTCTTTAGCCTCCAAGAGTGTTTCTGAATCTTCCGTTTGTGTTTCTACCGTGTTTCTTTATATAGAGAAAATCTAGAAGCTCATAAAAGCCTAAAATATCACGAAAATGTGTCAAAAACGTGTTTTTATGGTCTTTTATTGCTTTACCCAACGCCGAGTGGTTCTGAAAGGTGTAAAATCATGAAATTCAAGTTGACTCACCACCAGTTGAGTTTGACCTGGCGCCGAGTGGATACCTGGCACAAAAAAACTCCTTCATTCAGCTTCAAACAAGTCACCAGCTCATATTGAAATTTTGAGCTCCATTTTCACTATAATAAATTTAGAATTTGGAAAAAATCAAAACATGAAAGTTGTAGCTCTATGTCTTAATTTCCAAGATATCTTAAATCATCTCAATCAAAGTTCATATATAAGAGTTATGATCAAAATACCAAAGTATATCAAAACTTTTCAGCATGAACGATTTGTAACTTTTTACTCTGAATGCTTCCAAATGAATCTATAACACCATGAAACACAAAAATATGTCAAATCATTCTAAAATATATCAATATAAACATATTTAGATGCAATTTGGAGTTTAAATGTAAGTATTTTACATGTATAAAATAGACACATTAAATCTCTTATCACTTAGATATAATTAAATAATTTAGATATAATGTTCATCGGATTTATGATACATTAGCTTAATTATTTTGAAGGAAAATGAAATAGTCTTCAATGAAAATATTAATACAAATATGAAAATTCAACTGTTATGAGTGAGGGTAATATAACTTGTGGAGATGATAATAAGCTCAGTAAGCGATAGAAGAAATTATAGTATAATGTTTGCAATATAGTTTATATCGTCAAAATATATATTATTAATATATAAAAAGAATTATATATAATATATATGAGATATATATTGCAATAATATTAAATTGAATGTATATATAGTATGAATATTATTAATTTAGGATTTAAATTTATATATTTATTTGGTCCTTTATTTATTTGCTATTTTTTTAATTGAAAAATGGCACCCAAACTACATAGTTTGGTGCCTAAGTTATTATTTTTTTAAAGTAGGACCTTTTTTCCTTTTCAGCAGACAAGCTCAAGTGGAGCTAGACAACATTCAAGCTGGGGTCTAAGTCCTTATTGTCTCATCTCCACCATATTTCAAACCCTAGCTCATTCCTTTCTCTTTCCTCTTGTGTCAATCCCCTTCACCAGCCTCTACTTGAATTCATTATCCATCGTCGACACCATGGCTTCTTTGTTCATCAATTTTACTTGATTTCAGAGTTATGGGTTCAAAATTTCACTGGATTACATAGCAGCAACAAGTATGAAGCACATATTTTAAATTGGTGCTTGTCGTTTGCTCATCTACTGATCATTGTTGCATTCTCCTGTGAGTTTCTTTGCCTTTATTGTTTCTCCTTTGTTCTTTGTTCTTGCTGTGGCTTGTGATTTCTTGTGAGCTCTTTGTTATGTTCCGTGGCTTGCTGTGAAACCATTTGGCGTGTGTTGTTAGCTTGCCTAGCTCGATGGGCAAACCCAAAGATGGTGTTCTTTAGGTGGTTTCAATGTCGGACAAGTCAAAACCCTTTCTTCCACCAGTGACAGCAGCATCCAATGCACTTATGGAATATACTCCAGTTGTTTGCAAGGAGGAAGAGGAGGACCTAGAGGTCAAGCTCCATTGGATTATCGATAACGTGCCTCTCTGTCACATGTTATTTGTCAGGTTATTCATCATTCTAGCTTGGCCCTTCCCTATCAACACTGCTTGCTCCTCTTCCAGGTAATTATTCTTTGCTGCTCATCCTACTCTTAACAGCGAGTATCTTTTATTGAATCTGCTACAAGCCTTGATCATAAACCCTTGCTTCTCATTCTCCTATAGGAAGGATTGAGAAATTATATTCCATTTGTTTATGCCTAGAAATCCAACTTGAGCCTTTATTATATTTAGCTTAACATGATAAGCTTGATTTGTTATGATTATGAATTTTTAACTATTTTGATTTGTTTTATTATTGATTATTGATTTTAGCTATTGAAGAAAATTCAAGGAAGAAAAGTTGTATTTATTTTTTTCTCATAAAAGAAAAGAAATAGAGGTTGAATGGAATTGTGGTAGATCGTGGCTTATTACTAACTTACCTTTGATGACCTAAATCAATGGAATGCAACATTATCATACTCATTCATATATATATCCTTGTTATTTAGGTAATACTCATTCTTACATACCATGGTGTATTTAATTTAATGGAGAGATATATCTAATTCATCGGTTTTCAATGAATGTATTTTTTATTTGCTTCTCTGATGTATCGATTAAGGTGGAAGTAATATGAATCAATTTTAATTTTAGTTCTGCACTTTCCAGTAACTCTATGCATGCTTGGAGCATAAAGAATGAATTCATTGTTTCTGTGTCATAGAAATTAATGATTTTATTACATATACCTCTGTTTTACATACACCACCATAAGAGTTAGTGTAATTAGTAAAATTTATCAAGTAGGAACCAAAAGCCCTTGCAGCTATTCAAGCTCTTTTTTTGAGCTAGGGATTACAAACAACTTATGATATTCCATGGATTGCTATAATTAGCGAATATGTTTCTACATCATTTGCACATTTTGGCACTGCTGGGTTAGAGAGCTCTTTAGAAGTTGACTTTGCATATTTAGTTGTATGCATAATTGACTGAATGAAAGGGATAAATTGCAAAAATTAACAGACTAGTCCAACTTTTTTTTATGATATATTGAATTGTTTGATTATGTTTTGAATTATCACATTTTATATTAATAATACATTTCATATTTTTTTCTATTAATTGTTTCAACATTCTCACAGAAATGATCTTATCTGAGAATGATGCTGAATATTTTTTATTTCCTTATTTTACCATTTCTCACGGAAATTTCCATGAGAAATTTTCTCAGGGAACTTTTTTTGAGAAATTTTTCTCATGGAAATTTCTTTGAGAAATATTTTTTCTTAAGGATATTTCTTAGGGAAGTCTTATTTTCTCACGAGCAATATTCTCATAATGTTTTTTCCCTGAGAAAGTCCCTGAGAAACAATTTTTCTATGGATTTTTGGGATTTTCCCAGAGATTTTGTCCATGAGAAAATCCTTGTTTTCTTGTAGTGAATATGCAAATTAAGTTGACTAGCAAACCGTACCTATTTAGCCCTTCACACAAAAGCAAAAGACGTTCCCTATTTCCACTTCAGATTCATAAAGAGAACAAATAGACACTTTCTCTTCCGTAAGGCTTTATACATAGGTATTGAACCTTTCACAAATTTCCAAAGACAATGTTTAACCTTTTCAGCCACCTTTAATGCCATAATGCCTTCCAGAAAGGCCTAAGAGTAGCAAAAGATTAATTAGGAGCATCAAAGATAGGAACAATACATCAATTACAAGCTAAATAATAGCCCTCTTTAACTATATAGCCACCATGATGACTACCAATCCACATCAATCTATTAGCCCTCACAGATCTAGAAAGGAGAATTTTCAAAATACTACTTTCAATATCCTTAGAAATAAGATGGGCTATAACATCCTAAGAATTTCTGACCAAAACAACCAACATAAACTAAACTCTTGACACTTTTGGGTGAAAAACATGAGGGAAAAAGTTAGAAAACTGAGAAATACATATCCAAACGACCAAGTATTGTCATCCGGGAGCAAAAGAACAAAAATTTCAAAATTCACTACTGTGGTGTTGTGGTGGTGAACAATGTTGTAGCAGCAGTAAGCCTTCCTGTCTATGACAATAAAATTCTGATTTTTTGAGCAAACTTCGGAAAGGCATAACTTCTTACACCAACCTCCGATTCATGTGAGTCTGAAGCTTATAAGTCACATATAATCTCCTCTAACTACGGGTATAGGCCACACCTCAAAATTCCTTTGTAGGGAGATTTTAGACTCTCGAGACCAAAATGGTCACTTTTAGGCTAAAAACTTGACATCCACATCACCCAACTCAAACCACTAACCTTCTGAATACCAAAACTATTCCCATAAGTCACAAATGACTTAAGGACACTCTCCAATGAGGTAACACTCCAAGGAAACCACTTCCTTAAGATTTGACCATCTTAACCCTAAACTTGACTAATGAGTTATGTACCTATTTTTTCCAAAACCTACCAAATATCAAAACCAACCTCATAAACAACTCTAACTCGACAAAATACACATGGGGCAACCATTGCCTGGAGTCCAAACACACCTTTGATAACAAATGAGTCATATCCCCTGACACACACAATAGCTACAACATCAAACCTCACAAAGGCATTAAGATGGTTCAAACTACCATTTCATATATGCACACATCTACACATTGACTCATCTTACATATCTATACACAAAGTACATAGGCTCAACCCAACCTTGAGGTTACAAGTGACACGAGTCATACACGAGGGACAAGGACACATGAATAGTCCCTAGGGAACACATACATGACAATTTATTGGCACAATACAACATAACATACATTCTCAAACAAACACATAACAAACATAGGTACTCAGATATCCCATATGTCCCCAAGGGGACTCATCCATTTCCACTTCCTCCTTCCTAGAACTAGATCCCATTCCTATAAACGTTTTTCACGAGGGGTGAGACAAAATTCCCAGTAACTAAGGAGAAACCATACAAATAAAAACAAGGGTTCACACACAAGAGGTTCTAGTATAAGTTCAGATACAAGAGATCATATTCAAGTTTACATACATATATGCAAGATGTGCCATGCATGATGCAATGCACATGATATGCATCAAAACTCCACATCAATTATGGCAAGAACCATGAGCTAGTTAGTACCATTCAGTAACCTCGACAAGTAGCCCCATTCCAACAACAGGTGAAGTTGATTCTGGGGTGACCACTAAGCTCACCTTCCACTAACCATGACCCAGTCAAAGGCCATTCTACTAATGGCTAGACCATAGTTTTCCTTACCCTGAACCACTTGAATTAGTGGCTATTTAGAGGATGTGCATCTCTAATTCATTGCCACCTAACTCCCGACCAAGGATGACTATTTAGTGGCATAGATATCATAAGTCGTATCACTTTACTACGTTAATTTTGAGATATCTTAGCCAACAATAGTTGGCATTTCCTTTTGAAAAGTAAAAAATAAAACAAAGCATGTTGTCTTGAATATTTTACTTTCAACTTGAAAACGAAAAAAAAATTGAATACAATTTTGATTTGATTTTTTTTGTTTTCTTGAAATCAACTTAAAATAAAACCAACTAGCACTTATGGTGACTTTATTACTTATAAATTACTGATTGACACCTAAATGTCCACAATGTTACCACTCGAGGCAGAAAGATGAGAATGATAAAAAGGATGGAGGAAAATAAATAATTTTCATTGGAATTATTTTTCTTTTCTTATTTTAAATTATAAAAATGGAAATAAATAAGGCCATGGCATTCAAAAGAAGGGGTTTAAATTGAGATTATTATATATACCTTTAAAAAGAATCCCTTAGCATTTGTGGTAATTTTATTACTCATAATTTACTAATTGATACATAAATAATGCTCACAGTGTTATCAATCGAGACAAGAAGGCAAGCTTTTGTTTAATTATTTTTATCACTTGTTATGATTATTCTTTTTTATTTTTCAATTAAAGAGAAAGTACAAAAAGCTATTCACTACGCCAATTTTAGATTTTAATAGTGCTAAATAGTTGGCATTTTCTATGGAAATGCCAACTAAAGTGGCACTTGAATTACTTTAGTTGGCATTTTTGCCAACTAAAAATGAACACAAAATAAAAAAATAAATTTAAAAAATACTTTAGTTAGTGTTTATAAGGAAACGCCATCTAAAGCTTCATCTTAGTTAGCATTTAATTTTAAATGCCAACTAAAATTATTTATAAATTTAAAAAAAAAACTGGTAAATAACTTTACATGGCATTTTTTTTTTAAACGCTAATTAAAGTTATAGCCTTAGATGCGTTTCCACATGAAATGCCATATAAAATTATTTAAAAACTTAAAAAATATTCATATTGCTTAATAAGCTTTAGTAAACCAGAGTCTTAGCTCCTTTACTCTCGTCCTCTTCATCAATAGAGTCCTCGATCCCTCAAGCCCTAGCACTTTGTTTCATCATTGTGCAACTCAATCCATCCCTCTCGTCCTCCCTTAAGCTCGCCATACTCATCTGTTCTCCATCTTCTCTTCTTTACATATCCTTAGGTGAGTTGGTGTTTGAGATTTTATTCGAATGAATGGATTCAAACCCTAAGCCCCAAATCATCTATGTCAGAAAGCAAATCTCTCACTCTCTCACCCTCAACATCCTAGATCTCTTACTCTCACCATTGGTATAGCAACTTCATCACACCATCAACATCACAAGCATCATGTCACCAAAAGTATTGCTTCAAACAAAACTTCATCAGTTCCTCAAGTGGTAGCGATGGAACCCAGATTCACATTTGATGCTTTGAAGACTTCAAATCTGAGCTCTTTGGTGTGGAACTTGAGTCGTCAAGGAGCTGGATTCTTTTTGATTCTACCAGTCAAGGCCCCATTCTCGATGTCAACAAGTATGCCGTCATGCATCGAGTTCAGATTTAGGCTTGTGATCTTCAGATTCTCGATCCTCTACTTTCTTATTTGTCTATGATATTGGGTCGAGAAAAAGCTATTGTTCTTAACTTGGAGGCACCTTGCCTTAATTTTGACATTCCACTTTGTTTTTTGCTTTTCACTTTGGTTTTGCTGTTTTTGGGATTGAGCTTCTGCTTTCCGGTTTTAATTTTTGTCCTTATTTGTTGTGATTTTGGGATTTCAGCATGTCAAAGCAATTATTACTGCTGAAGAGTTTAGTCAATTTTCTTTTTCCTTTTTAATAATCTTCTTATTGACCCTGTTTGTGTTCTGACTAATGAAAAAGTCTGGATAAGCATAAATAAGTTTAGGGTTCTTTTTTATCAGTGTTAATTAAATAAATCGTGAAATTATAAAGCACTTTATAAATTCTATTTCTTTATTATAGTAACATACGCTAAAAGTTTCTTTACTCACCGTGTGCACCTAATTTTTGGAAGTTTTCAGTTAGAATCTGTTCTGCAATGAAGAAAAACTATTTAAAAGTCAATTATCTTACCGTGATGTTATTGTGGATAACTCATTAGTTCCCCGCAAGTTTCTTTAAGAAACGGATATGGTGTAGTTATTAAATAATTTTTTTAACGAACTTCTTGTTTAGGCTCTGACTTAATAACTCCTAAGAGAAAAACTTCCACTGATTAATCAATAAGGGTTAGAGGAATTGTAGCATGGCTCTTGTGCTTGCATGGCAGCTGCATGACGGTCTCCAGTAAGCATTGAGGTTTTGATTCCCAATAACTTTAGCAGCCCTATAGCCTCCACAACCCCAGATCGGCAAGCATCTGAAAAAGAGAAAACTCCAAATGGAGTTACTCCAGAGTATCTATAGCCAACAGTCTTTCCTCCCTGTAAGTCACCTTGTAAGGTAGGAACTGTAAATTTCAACAGTGAACACAGTTAGCCCCGGCGGAAGAGAAAAAACAAGACTAGAAAGGTTAATGATAGCATAAGCTCTATGTTCTTTTGGCTAAGAAGGACATTGGTGTGAGCTTATGCAAATTCCTAGTAATATATCTATCAATAAGCAGGACTATATTGCAATATATGTTACACATACAATTAGCTTTAAACTTTAATTTCAAACTAAACATCGTAGAGAGATTCACCTGTTTTAGACCGAGCTCTTAATTGTAACAATTTTTCTATTTCCAATGTAAACAAATCTGCCATCGATTTTTCCTCAAATACCTTCTCCATGAAAATTTCATAGTCCGTCACATCTTCTGGCTTAGGATTAACAGAAAGTGACTTTCCATAGTCAATAATTGCTGCTGCTAGTGGATGGCTTGACTTACTTTTAATGCTTGAGACCCTGGAAAATTAAACTTAGTTTAGATTTCAATTATTTGTATAATCTATATATGAATATTGAATAGTATAAATTGCGGGAAAACTATCCCACTAAAATTCGAATCATTGTCTAATTGGAAATTATTGATGCTTGATTTCAGCTTTGTCTTTTCTCATGAGATATAAGATTTTCATGGAGAGTTGTATCTTTAAATTTCTTTTTTTTTTTAAATGAGTCAATATATATATATATAAATCGAAATCAACAAGTGAGTTCAGTAGGCATTAATTTGGACGTTTGAAAAAAAGCTTGACAATCACCACTGTGATCATGTATGAGATTTCATACAAAAGAAATTATATTTCATACAGTAAACTACTTTTTGGATTGTTTTATTCATTAATGTAAATCCTTGATATCATGGAACCTCATAAAATTTATACATACAGACATGCTTAATTATTCATAAATTTCATGTATTTTTTAAGTATCATAAAAATTCATTTAACTCATTAAATTCATATGGTACGTAATCATTAGCAAGTTATGAGTTGACCCCAAGCTTTTATTTAGCAAAGTGAGCCAAGCTTGATCTCAATTTGAGTTCATTTCATTTTAAAAGCCAAGCTTGGGAACACCTGGGCTTCGCTCACTTATGACCAAGCCTTAATTTAACTCATTAAATTAAGCCTTTGGGTTGAAGTTATGGTTGATAAGGAAAGGTTGCTTGATTGTGTCATCATTTTTGGACTTTCATACTTCAATCTTATCTGCACTCAATTTGCAAATTAGGCTAATTTCTCAATTATTTCTTAAGTACAGGTTACTGCCCTTGAGGACATCATACGACCTCCATAGAGGGAGAACTTCAATGATGTATACATGGTTTATGAGTTAAATGGACACTGTTCTGCATCAAATAATACGTTCCAATCAACCATTGATGATCATTGTTGGGTCAGCCCTTCAACTATTTTTTATTGGAAAATTACTTTTAATGTCCATTGTGCATCTCCCAATTAATTGGTTGAAAGAACTCGTCTTAACTATCTTATTTTGTCTTTCAATGGCTTGATTAATGTATTCTCCTGTTGCTTGCTATATTGCTGCCAAGACTGTTGGAATATAAAATTCAAAGGGAAAACGAATAAGAAACATGGTTCTGTAATGGAGGATCAATAATAAGTTTGTATTGTCAAAGCCTATTATTGAGTTGTGCTTGGTAAAAATAAAGGGAGGGGTCATGTAACTTGGGCATCTCCCAAGGAAAGTGAGTAATCTTACTTGAAAGAAAATATATTTTTACCATTTATGTGTGATCCTAGATACTAAATTACCTTGGAAATTCATTTCAAAATTATCTTGTTTTGTAGTGAAACAACACCTAGTATGCATGGGATTATGCAATTTAGATATTAAATGTATTTATATTGCCTATCTTACAGCCATTGGAAAACTTGTTTGATTGTGGACTAGAAGAAATAGTTTTGATATGGTAGAAAGATTAGTGGGCAATATTTGTTCAATATCTCACTTGAAAATGATATAGAATTAGCTTTTTTAATTTGTATTTACAACCACTACGCCAACATTAGACTTTATTGGCGCTCAATAGTTGGTATTTCTTAGAAAAACGCCAACTAAAATAAAGAACGGGACAAAAAGTTGGTGTTTATTTTGAAAACGCCAACTAATATAAAAACGAAGTTAGCGCTTATCTAAGAAACTCTAAGGCAAGTGTTGCAAATAGTTGGCGTTTATATTAAAAATGCCCACTTTTCATATATTAGATGGCGTTTCAATGTAAATGCCATCTTTTTCTACAAAAGAAAAGTTAGTGCTTATTTAAGAAATGCTGAGTCAAGTGTTGGAAATAGCTGGCCTTTTATATTCAAAATGCTAACTTTTCATATACTAGATGGCGTTTTCAATGTAAATGCTATCTTTTTTTTTTTAACAACTTTTGTTTCCTTTGAATCTCATTTTCCTCTCTCGAAAGTTCCTTTCTCCATCTCAAGTCCTCTGTTGCCCTCCTTTCTCGATCTCTTCCTGCTGTTAACCCTAGACACCTACATCACTGTGAACCCAAGTCACCATTCATCCTCAACCTCCTTCATCTTCTATACCCTAGCTCCGTCCTCCTACCATGTGCTTGAAGCTCACCACCAAGCCCACCTTGTACTCCATCCAAGATCTTTATCGGACTCGCTGTTGTCCGAAGTCACTCCATCCAAGATCTCTATCAGACTCATTGTTGTACATTTGCTTCACTGTTATTTATCTCGGCTGGCTGACTTGGAGTTATCAATGGACATTGAGAGAGGTAATCTTTAATACCCCATCCTTTCTTCTGTACATTTCCTCCTCGTATTGCTTCATTTTCCATGGGCTTTTCACTTATTTTTCTAATTTTGTCCAGTTGTTCCTTGCTTGTCTTATTTTTTCCGATCGACCAACACTTTTTGCTTTGGGTTTCAAAATCTCTACAACCCTAAAATTGTTTTACTATGTAAAGTTTAGAAAAAGAAGTGGCAATTGTTTTCAGATTCTCTACAAGCCTAAAAGATTTGAATTCTGATGGATAAACCAGTTTGCTTTGTCATTGGATCCATTGATTGCTATGTCCTTCCATGATGAAACACTACCATTAGAAGAAGCCAAGGTGGCTCATTTCTGCTCCATGTGCAGACCTAAATTCATAGCCTAACATCAACAAATCTCAATAAATCAGATTGTCCTACTCAGAAGCATGCCTAACATAAAAGAAATTGTAGTAAGCAACAAATATTTCTTGTCACTTGCTTTAATTCAAGTAGCTCTAGCCTCTGATTTTTGCTTTCATGACTTGTTATGTAGTTACACCCAAGTGGCTCTAGTATAGCCTTTAATTTAGCCTTGGAGACTTGTAGGCTATGGGACAGTGTCTATATCCACACCCAGCTGAGATGCAATATTATTGACAATCTTCTTGGCTTAGAAATCAATTTATTTATTATTCCATCAAGTATCTTTGTCACTATTCTCATAGAGAAGCTAAGGTTGTTATTCTTATGTTCATTTTTCCCATGCATCCTTCTATATTATGACTATAATCAAATATTTGGGTTTTCTTTATTCTCTTGTATTAGAAAATGGTGTCTGCCAAAAACAAAATGTAATATATATATATATATATATAGAGAGAGAGAGAGAGAGAATGGAATGGTTTAAGATCTAATGACTACTAATTAATAGACACTTCAACACTTAATTGATAAAGATGATTTTGGCTTTGGTCTAGGAAGGTTGGAGTTCCACATGATTTTATATTAGCTACTTGGACTTCAATTTAGCTTTTTTTTTTTGTATTATTTGTTTGGTTATTCAATTTACAGAAATTAGTTTCTTTTTGTACTTCTACTTCCCATATAGTTATTTGGCTCTTGAGTATTCCAACATGGGAAAGTATCAAAAAAGACAAATGTTTATGCTTTTATAATTGGCTAGAAGCCCATTAAAGCCAAAAGGTCATCAAGAGAGGAGAATTTGGGAGCTATTGTCGTGTCATAGTAGATGGGAGCATGCCAAACTCTTTGATAGGAAATGAGCAGGTTAGTCCATTTTTTATTGCATTTATCATATCATTCTAAGACAACACTCAATTTTTTTATTCTTTATACTTAGTGGAATTCTTGAGCAACTTACTTCTAGTGACTTGAGATCAAAAAAGCATGATTTTATGGTTATGTTTTTCTTATCTTGACTGCTGAAACTTGAAGGAAGGGGGGGAGATTTTGGATTTAAATGAAAAAAGATTTTGAATTTAAATTAGATATATCCATATATGTTGTTATTGTTTTTTTAGAGCTAACTAGTAACCCTTTTTATGTTTTGTGTTGTCCTTTTATATCTAATTCATTTTTCTGCTATGATAAGGAAGAACAAAAGGGTAGATTCTAATGTCATTTTGTAACACCCTACCTCTTAACACCTCCATACTTAACCAAGACTTCCATTATACAACCCAAACAACTCAAAACAACTCTCCAATAACTGAGAATAGCGAAAATGGACCCAAAAATTGCAAAAACTGGGCTGGGGTTGCAGCCGCTACAGTACCGCCACGGCTCCAATCTCCCATGTCTCAACATCACTTCATGAAACCTGGCACCGCGGCCTGAACTGATGGCGCTGTGGCGCCCCCTTGCTGATGAACCACATCAGCAACTTCAACAGTTAGGCCGAACATCCGATGCGCATAACTTTATTCTCCGACCTCCGATTGACTTGATTCTAACTCCTACAAGTCAATCTAGCCCCAATGTAACCATAGACATCACTTTCACTATAATCCAACTCCATATGGAGATTCTGGACCCCTGACACCGCTTTGGCCACTTATTGACCAAAACTCGCCACTAACCACCTCCAATTGCCAACCCACGCAACTAGCCTCTTAAAAACCAACCATACAGGTCCAAAATCCCTGAATAAACTTGTTCAAAGAGGTTTCACCATAGAGGAACCACTCCTCTAAAATTTGACCCCCCTTGAACTCCAACTTGACAAACGGGCTACAGGCCCTAAAATACACCACCAGGGCTCAAAAGCACCCAAGGCTCACCAGCACAACCATTCCGACATCCCAACAGCCAACACTATGAAGATCGACATAATAGGCATACACAACACAATCATACCACATACATACAACCATCTGATAACATCATAGGTCCAATACAAAACCTTATATCCTACTTGGCACGGGTTACATTATCCAAATTACAAACATTACATAAACTACTCCCACATACATAGCTACTCCTACGGCTTCTCCGGACTAGTGCCAGAACCGTCACCTGAAAGGATTAGTCATGGGAGATGGGATGAGACAACGTCTCAGTAACCGGGAATAACCACACACAATAATATATATATATATCTACTGACCCACACAGTCGTGTAATGCAATGCTAATGAATGGTATGCATGTTCTCCCTCATACACAGCTAAAACCACGAGCTGTCGTCATCATAAGACATTTCAATAGATGATTCCCTTCCAACAGTCGGTGAAGACCGATTCCGAGACATCACCAAGCTCACCTTACCCTAATGCGATCAGGCCAATGGTTACACTGGAGCTCGGATCGTGGCTCTCTTTCCCCTGGACCATCACGAATTAATGGTGATTTAGGGAAGCTGCATCCCCAAATCCACTGCCACCTGGTTCTCCCAAGGAGAGGATTTAGTAACAGGAATATCATATCATATCATGTCTTCTGCCGCCTGGCTCTCCCATGGAGAGGATTTAGCAATAGGGATCTGTATCACATCATATCTCATCATCATCACCTCGTCATCCATCTCTCACTATGCAATCATATGGTGATGATGTCAATGTCATGCCAACATGCCTCTACACACATATACATATACATATATCATCATATCACACATGATATGGACATGCTAGCATGCAATGGTGTGAGAATGCTACACATCATGACATATACAATCATCAACTATCAACAAGCCGTGCATACCACGATATGTAGAGAAACCATACACACACACACAAGCAATATCGTGGTATGAAAAGGAACATGCATATACGTACATATAGATATATCAACATATAATCACATAAAACAAACATCTGGTTACCTCAAGCTGTTAATACCACGCTCTTACGAGTTCCACAAGTTCTCTTGGACACCAATCCCATGACTGGCTTCCTCCGAGTAATTGAACAACCTTAACAATACCACAAATCTCAAATAACCAAACATACCAATATCCAAACATCACAATCCAGCCAATTAAGCATAACCCAAGATTCCAACAACTCTTTCATGCAACAACTAGCTCTTAGGACCCATTCAAGCACCACACAAAACCATACCACTCGGATTCCTCACACTCCCAACCAAGAACAACCTAGGGTTAAGCTCTAAACACGCATAATCCCTTCAAAACTCACACAAAAGCAACAATAACATTGAAACACACTTCATAAACCCCAAGACATCCATTTCAATCGGTGGATTTCATCACAAATCGGAATTCTAACCTCACAACCGAAAATCCCAAATCCAACCGAAGAAAAGTGAAGAGGGAGGAGTAGGGAACACTTACCAACTTGAATCCAAGCTTTCTCAGTCCGAAAATCGCTCTAAACCACCGGAAATTGCAAACTCTCGCAGAGCTCTCGAAATCTCCCTCCATTTCTTTCTTTCTGATCGACTGAAATGATTCGGTTTTAACCAAAAATCAGGATCCTCGCTGCGGCTCTAGGCTCCTCGCCGCGGCGCATCCGTTAAATTTCAGAAAAAATGCTACTAGACATCACTTGCCGCGGCGGACCTTGTTCAGGCCGCGACATGGAGCTCCTCCAGGCTCCACTTCGAGCTTCCTCCATCCTGTTTTCCTCCGATCCTAAATACAAAACCAAGAAAATATCATGAGGGTTGTTACACTCTCCCCTCCTTATAAAAATTTTGTCCTCGAAATTTCAACACTCACCTTATGCAAAAATCTTAGGATACTTGCTTCTCATGGATTCTTCAGTCTCCCACGTGACATCATTGGATGTCAAACTGCTCCATAAGACTTTTATCAACTTTATGGTCTTATTTCTCAGTTGCCTCTCTTTAACATCCAGAATTTGTAACGGCGTGACCTTAAAAGTCAGATCCTCTCATACTTGAACAGCCTCTTCATCAATCACATGAGACGGATCTAGATGATATTTCTTAAGTTGAGACACATGGAAAACGTCGTGCAATCCAGCAAGATTAGGCGGTAGCCCCACTCGATACGCTACTGGCCCAATTCGCTCCAAAATCTGATATGGACCCATATACCGCGGAGTGAGCTTCTTTGCTCGAATCGATCTTCCAATACCAGTGGTAGGAGTGACCTTCAAAAACACATGATCTCCAGCCTCAAATTCCAACAGTCTCCTCCTCCTATCCACATAACTCTTTTACCTACTCTGAGCAGTAAGAAGCTTTTGACGAATACTCTCTATCTGCTGAGAAGTTTAATCCATAATATTTGGGCCCAAAAGACTCTTTTCCCCGAGTTCAACCTAGCACAGCGGTGATCTACACTTCCTGCCATACAACGCTTCATATGGAGCCATTTGCAAACTCGAGTGGAAACTGTTATTGTAGGCAAATTCAATCAATGGCAAAAACTGATCCTAATTGCCTTTATTCTCTAAAACACATGCTCGCAGCATGTCCTCCAGAGTCTGGATTGTCCTTTCAGTCTGCCCATCAGATTGAGGGTGATAAGCAGTACTGAAACTCAATTTTCTACCCATGGCCTTCTGCAGAGATTTCCAAAACCTGGATGTAAACCTGGGATCTCTGTCTGACACAATATTAATCAGGACCCAATGCAGCCTTACTATCTCATTCACATACAGTTGGGCTAACTTCTCCATCGAAATTATTTCCCAAATTGGAAGAAAATGGGCTGACTTTGTCAACCTGTCCACAATGACCCATATTCCATTGTGTCCTGAAGAGGTCCTCGATAATCCCATTATAAAATCCATGGATACACTATCCCATTTCCACTCCGGGATCTCCAAAGGTTGTAACACGCCATCAGGCAATTAGGGCTCAATCTTGACTCTCTGACAGATTAGACATCTTGCAACATACTCAGCGATGTCCTTTTTCATGCCTGGCCACTAATAACCACGCTTCAAATCCTGGTACATCTTAGTGGTACCTGGATGAATAGTATACTTGCTCTTATGAGCTTCTTTCAAAATGATTTCATGCAACCCCGCAACATTTGGCACACAAATCCAACCACGATACTTGATGATACCATCTTCTAAGATATCAAAATCCTGGGTCTATGCCATTTTAATCTGTTTTCGAACGCCCAAAAGATATTCATCCTCCAACTGAGCATAACAAATGTTCCTCAATAAATCGCTTGATACACTGATGGAACTCATCACTAGTACTCCAGGATGGACATTAATAGATAGTTTCATATCCCTTAGGCTTTCAAGCAACTGCTGCTCTCTAATCATCATTATAGCCATATAGATCGATTTTCTACTCAATGCATCCACCACAACGTTGGCTTTCCCAGGATGATACTTCAAAGCAAACTCATAGTCCACAAGGAACTCAACCCAACGTCTCTGCCTTGTATTCAACTCTTTCTGATCAAATAGATACTTCAAACTTTTGTGATCACTAAATACCTCAAACTGAGCACCATAGAGATAATGCCTCCACAATTTCAAAGCAAACACTACAGCCGCTAGCTCAAGATCGTGAATAGGATAGTTCTCCTCATGAGGCCTCAACTACCTTGAAGCATATGCCATAACTCTGCCTTGCTGCATCAAAACACCCCCTAGACCTTCTTAGAGGCGTCCGTATACACAGTGAACGACTCTGATAGGTTAGGGATAATGAGCACTAGGGTGGACGTCAAACAAACCTTCAGCTCTTGGAATGTTCTCTCACACCTGTCATCCTAAATGAAAGATCGATCCTTACGGGTGAGTCTAGTCAATGGCATAACAAGATCAGAGAATCCCTTAATGAACCTTCGATAGTATCCGGCCAAACCCAGAAAACTTCAAATCTCAGTCACCGATTGCAGTCTCTCCCAATTCAACACCGCTTCAACTTTACTAGGGTCTACTACCACTCCTTCTGTAGAAATCACATGACCTAGAAATTTCACCTCCCGTAGCCAAAACTCACACTTACTGAGCTTAGCATACAGTTGGTGATCCCGCAATACTTGCAACACAATCCGAAGATGAAGCGCATGCTTTTCCTCACTCTTGGAGTAGATCAGAATGTCATCAATAAACAACATCACAAACTTATCCAAATACGGCCGAAACACTCTATTCATATAGTCCATGAAGATTGCCGGGGCATTAGTCAACCCGAATGGCATAACAAGAAACTCATAATGACCATATCAAGTTCGAAATGTTGTTTTAGGCACATCCTTAGCACGCACTCTCAATTGATGGTATCCTAACCTCAAATCGATTTTAGAGAATACGGAGACACCTGCCAACTGATCAATCAAGTTTTCAATCGTAGGCAAAGGATATTTATTCTTGATCGTCACTCAGTTCAGCTGCCTGTAATCAATGCACAATCTGAGGCTACCATCCTTCTTCTTAACAAACAACACTGGAGCTCCCCAAGGTGAGACACTAGGTCTGATAAAACCTTTCTTCAACAAATCCTCAAGCTGTTTCTTCAACTCTTTCAACTCAGATGGGGTCATTCGATATGGAGCCTTCGAAACAGGACTTGTCCCAGGCATCAAATGGATGAAAAACTCCAGTTCTCGTGGTGGGGGTAAAGCAGTAATCTCCTCTAGAAACGCATCAGGAAATTCATTCACAACTGGATATCTTTTCACACCACCTTGCATATCCGCATTCACAGAGAAGAAAACTAGAAACCCTTAACATCCTTTCTTCAGATACCTGTCGGCCTGAGCAAAAGACAAACAAACACTCTCATCCCCTTCAACACTAGGGATATTCATAGGCAAAGACACAGTCTTTTGAGCATAGTCGAGGATGGCATTATTCGACTCCAGCCAATCCATTCCAATTATCACATCAATCTCTTGCAACGGCAAACAGATTAGATCCAGAGTAGTGCTTTGATGCTCAAAACGAACCACATAATTCAAACAAGCTTGAGCAGTTCTTAACGAAACTCCCATGAGCGTGGACACTGATAACTCAAAAGGCAACTCCATGGCCACAATACCCAATTTCCGAGCACAATCAAAAAAAATGAAAGAATGTGATGCACCTGAGTCAAACAAAGCATGAATAAAGTAACCATTGAGTTTAAGCTTACCTCTAATCAAGTTAGGTGCTACATCTGCTTCCTGTCGAGTAATGGCAAAGACGCGTCGGGGCATCGTGGGTCTCCTCTTTACATCATCACGCCTTGGCTCATGACACCCTCAAGCAATATGTCCTGGTTTCCCACAATTAAAACAAAACATGCACGGACGATCACCATGACTCAACCCGCATTTTGTGCACGGATTTGCTGCACTACCTGAACCATATCAGGATGGAGTGGAGTCCCTTCCTGCAAACTCACTCTGACTGGAACTCCCTTGATCAAAGCTCCCTCGATAAAATGATCCTCTGCCAGACCAACCCCGGTTGGACTGATCTCTGCCAAACCTACCTCTGCCTCTACTATAACGACCTCTACCATGGTGACCTCGACTTCTACTGGAACCTGTACTACCACCACTACTACCACTTCCTGAACCACCTACTTTACTGATTCCTCCTGTAGGTCCTAAGTGAGAAAAGGCTCGAATCATGGAATTTCTTCTATACTCCTCAGCCTCCTTCATCCATTTATACAATGCACGAATCTTTGCACACAGATCCTCAAAGGACACAAATTCCACCACAGATAGCCGCTCTTTAATCTCTGGATGGGCTCCCTCAAACAACCTCTGAGCCATCCACCTATCATTAGGATAATTGTTCAGATAAGTGGAGTATCTGGCTAAGTCCAAAAACAGATCAATGTAATCATCCGCAGACAGATTCCCTTGCTGAAAAGCTAGGAACTCAGCCTCCTTTTGCATCATCAAGGCTGGAGGGACATAATGTGCAAAGAATCATTCCTTGAACTGTTCCCAAGTCATAGGAGGATTCATCATTTCAGCATTCGGGACAACACTCCTCCACTAACGCTTGGCCTTCTTCTCAAGCTTAAATGCTGCAAGTTACACCTTTTGCTCCGAGGTGCAATCTATCACACTGAAGATGTTCTCCAATTACTCTATCCAATCTTCAGCCTGTGAAACATCCATAGTACCTTCGAAAGCCGGAGGATTGAACTTCCGAAAGTCTTTCAACTGCGAAAAGATACCCCTCCTTCCAACCCTTAGGGCTCTCTCAGGTTCCACCACCGGTTCATCCTCGCCAGCATTGAAATCCACAAACATGCCAGCTTCTTCATTCACATCCCCCTATTCTTGCCTATCCATTCTCTCTTGCAACCTGTTCAACGTTTCTCCTTGAGTATTCACCTGATTACTGAGGCCAACTAACATCTCATGCATCTGCCTCATCAGGTCACTGTTACTCTGCCTTCCTCTTCCTCTGCAAGACATACTTCCGACACACATGTAACAACACAATCAATTATATGGTTCTGGACTAGTATTACAATGGGAATATAGTCTATGTATTTAAACTTGTGCCAAGTAATACTTCAAGCAGAAATAATCGCCCAAAACCATTGTTCTGATACCAAAATGTAACACCCTACCTCCTAACACCTTCACACTTAACCAAGACTACCATTATATAACCCAAACAACTCAAAACAACTCTCCAATACCTCAGAACAGTGAAAACGGACCCAAAAATACCAAAAACTGGGCTGCGGTTGTGGCCGTTATAGTACCGCCACGGCTCCAACCTCCCATGTCTCAACATCGCTTCATGAAACCTGGCGCCGCGGTGCCCCCTTGCTGATGAACCACATCAGTAACTTCAACAATTAGGCCAAACTTCTGACGCACATAACTTTATTCTCCGACTTCCGATTGACTTGATTCTAACTCCTACAAGTCAATCTAGCCCCAACGTAATCATAGACACCACTTTCACTACAATCCAACTTCATCTGGAGATTCTGGACCCCTGACACTGCTTTGGCCACTTATTGACCAAAACTCGCCACTAACCACCTCGAATTGCCACCCCAGGCAACTGGTCTCTTAAAAACCAACCATACAGGTCCAAAATCCCTGAACAAACTTGTTCAAAGAGGTTTCACCATAGAGGAACCACTCCTCTAAAATTTGACCCCCCTTGAACTCCAACTTGACAAACGGGCTACAGGACCTAAAATACACCACCAGGGCTCAAAAGCACCCAAGGCTCACCAGCACAACCATTCCGACATCCCAACAGCCAACACTATGAAGATCGACACAACAGGCATATAGAACACAATCATACCACATACATACAACCATCTGATAACATCATACGTCCATTACAAAACCTTCTATCCTACTTGGCACGGGTTACATTATCCAAATTACAAACATTACATAAACTACTCCCACATACACAGCTACTCCTACGGCTTCTCCGGACTAGTGCCAGAACCGTCACCTGAAAGGATTAGTCATGGGAGATGGGAATGAGACAACGTCTCAATAACCGGGAATAACCACACACAAATATATATATATATATATATCTACTGACCCACACAGTCGTGTAATGCAATGCTAATGAATGGTATGCATGTTCTCCCTCATACACGGCTAGAACCATGAGCTGTCGTCATCATAAGACATTTCAATAGATGATTCCCTTCCAACAATCGGTGAAGACCGATTCCGAGACATCACCAAGCTCACCTTACACTAATGCAATCGGGCCAATGGTTACACTAGAGCTTGGACCGTGGCTCTCCTTCCCTTGGACCATCACGAATTAATGGTGATTTAGGGAAGCTGCATCCCCAAATCCACTGCCACCTGACTTTCCCAAGGAGAGGATTTAGTGACAGGAATATCATATCATATCATGTCTTCTGCCGCCTGGCTCTCCCATGGAGAGGATTTAGTGATAGGGATCTGTATCACATCATATCTCATCATCATCACCTCGTCATCCATCTCTCACTATGCAATCATATGGTGATGATGTCAATGTCATGCCAACATGCCTCTACACACATATACATATACATATATCATTATATCACACATCATATGGACATGCTAGCATGCAATGGTGTGGGGATGCTACACATCATGACATATACAATCATCAACTATCAACAAGCCGTGCATACCACGATATGTAGAGAAACCATACACACACACACAAGCAATATCGTGGTATGAAAAGGAACATGCATATACCTACATATAGATATATCAACATATAATCACATAAAACAAACATCTGGTTACCTCAAGCTGTTAATACCACGCTCTTACGAGTTCCACAAGTTCTCTTGGACACCAATCCCACGACTGGCTTCCTCTGAGTAATTGAACAACCTTAACAATACCACAAATCTCAAATAACCAAACATACCAATATCCAAACATCACAATCCAGCCAATTAAGCATAACCCAAGATTCCAACAACTCTTTCATGCAACAACTAGCTCTTAGGACCCATTCAAGCACCACACAAAACCATACCACTCGGATTCCTCACACTCCCAACCAAGAACAACCTAGGGTTAAGCTCTAAACACGCATAATCTCTTCAAAACTCACACCAAAGCAACAATAATACTGAAGCACACTTCATAAACCCCAAGACATCCATTTCAATCGATGGATTTCATCACAAATCGGAATTCTAACCTCACAACCGAAAATCCCAAATCCAACCGAAGAAAAGTGAAGAGGGAGGAGTAGGGAACACTTACCAACTTGAATCTAAGCTCCCTCAGTCCGAAAATCGCTCCAAACCACCGGAAATCGCAAACTCTCGCAGAGCTCTCGAAATCTCCCTCCGTTTCTTTCTTTCCGATCGACTGAAATGATTCGGTTTTAACCAAAAATCACGATCCTCGCCATGGCTTCAGGCTCCTCGCCGTGGCGCCACCATTAAATTTATGAAAAAATGCTACTGGACATCACTCCCCGTGGCGGACCTTGTTCAGGCCGCGGCATGGAGCTCCTCCAGACTCCACTTCGAGCTTCCTCCGTCCTATTTTCCTCCGATCCTGAATACAAAACCAAGAAAATATTATGAGGGGTGTTACACATATGTTCTCATTCCTCCTTGTCATGTGTTTGTGCATTTTAAATCCCTAAATTGTTTAGATGAATTTGGCTGATAGAGGTATTACTAGTTCATGTGTTTGGTGGTTGGAAAGGCGTTGATTGATTATTTTATTTATTTATTTTTGTTCTATAAGTTGTAGCTTAGGTTATTTATTTTTCTTATTTGTTTCTTTATTGATAGAATATATACTAAAAATTTTTTTCTGAACTGGTGTTTGTAACTTTATTTGATTTTAATAAAATTGACTTTTGTTAGTAAAAAAATTTTGTATAATAGGTGGACTAATAAAAAAAAATTGTTTTTTAAAAAAATTAGGTTTATGTTGGCGTTTGTTTAAATAAACGCCAACAAAAGTTTTTTTAATTAAAAAAAAGGAAAAAATTAGCATTTGTTCTACAAATGCCAACTAAAGTGGGTCATAGTTGGCGTTCATAGAAACAAATGCCAACTAAAGTAACACTTTAATTAGTTGGTGTTTATTAGAACAAACGTCAACTAAAGTCCTTTCCTTTTATCAGCGCTAGAATAGTTGGCATTTCTGAAACGCCAATAAATGTAAAAAATAAACGCCAACTATTCCTTTTTTTTGTAGTAGTGAACCATGTATACACATTGATACTAAGTTATTGACTGACTTTATGTTCATGTAAATTCGTTGAAGAATGTGATTGTTTGTTCCTTGATTATATATATATATATATAATACTCCAAATTTGATTTTTTGCTCTGAGCTTTGAACCATTTCATTTGTTCTTAATTTTAGCAGTTTGTGATCTTGTTTTTTAAATGGGTTGAGCGGGTGAGGAAGGGTTCTTATTCTAGTTTTGTCTTCTATTTTTTGTTTTGTTTTGCTTTTAAGTTAAACTGAAAAAATATTTAGTTTTCATATTTTTTTTCCTGATAATGTGTTAATTTTGGTGAATTTATTTATTAATAATGTTTGATAGAGATATATATATTGGACAATTTCATTATACCATTTATTTCTTTTGAAAAAAAATACAAGTTATAGGAACATAATGAACTGACTTTTCGAGAAAAAAAAAGGCTTTAGTTGGCGTTTTCATAGAAACGCCAACTAAAGCCTTTTTAAAAAGAAATAACAAAAGATTTGGAAACACCAACTAAAGTATTGATTTTAGTTGGTGTTTCCAGTACAAACGCCAACTAAAATAGACTAAAATGTCCACTTTAGTTGGCATTTGTGACAATAAAAGCCATCTAAAGTACACTTTAAATTAGCATTTCTTTAGGAAACACCAACTATAGATACCTTTAGTTGGCATTTCCTAAAGGCCAACTAAAGTACCTATTTTTATTAGCATTGAAATATATGGCGTTTTGGAAATATTAATAAAGGGCAAAAATAAATGCCAACTATTCCATTTTTTGGTGTAGTGATGAGAACCCAAAGTATTTGGAATTTAAAATATAACCAATATGGGTATCATGGTAACTCTTTATTCATGATACAATTTATTGACATCCTATATGTCCACAAAGACTCAATCCCTAATGGCAAACTCCAAAAATGAAAGAGCATGAATTAAAATTATAAAGATTAAATATAAAATTTAATTTGGAGAATGTGTTTGTAGACTTATGCATGAGACAACTCAAACCCAACACAATCATCACAGGTTAAATTGTAATAAATTAAAAGCAAAAGAAAAGAGTTTTCCCCTTGTCTTCCTCTGGTCCTAGTTCTATTAGTTTGGAGCTTGCCTCCTCCATTCTGTCTCATATACACTCAACTTGTCTTCCAATCCTTGTTTCACTTTGTTGGTCATCATTCGGTTTTCTCCACTCATCCAAGTGATTTCCATGGTCTAAGCAATAAGTAAATATAAGAAGAAAAAGGTGGGAGGAGAACCATATTAAACTAACATCTCACAAGCTGAGTTCAAGAAACACGTAATGCTCATGCACACGAGGAAGGGAGAATTTGTAGCTATTTGTAATAAGTCTAACCTTGACCTTACAGATCATTAACTCACAACATTATAGCAAATACCCATATCACAGAACTCAAATGCTAAAGTCAAACTTCATGCAAGAGAATTCAAACAAGTTCTAATATTCTTCTCATTCATGCTATTTGTCAAGATTCAAGTAATAAACATACACCAAAAGGTAGAAGTGAAAAACATGATATCAAAGCCAAGGATGGTCCAACCATATAATACAAGCACACACCAAGAGAGGGAAAAAGAAAGCATGTTAGCAAGTCTTATGAACAAAGGAGCATGAAACCATCAATACATGACTTGCCCTTATAAAGTTTAGCCTTGTGACCAGAACAAGCTTAAGCACAAGAATAACTAACACATACAAGATTCGTGGCCCACCTCATTATGGAATGAAACATCAAAAGGAGTTTGATGCTGACAATCAATTAAAGGAGCCACCAAATAATCAAAGGAACTAAGGACTCGAATATATCTTTGAGCCACGATGACCCCTATGTCAAATACAAGTTAATTTTTGGAGCATTTTTTCGAACACTTAATAAATGCACTTAAAAGAAAGCATTGATATTCAAAATACTGAATACTAACTAGAATGTTAAACCAACACAATCATAGTACTTCGGAGCACAAATAGCAAGCATGACCAGAAGTTATCAAGCTTCCCCATAAATCATAGTTCTCAACTAAAGCACCTAAATTTCAGTTGCTCAGTATCATGGAACACTTAACCCGCAGCAAGAACGAAGCAAATAAGAGGGGAAGAATGTTACCTCAATCTCAGTTATTTGTGGCTCAAGCTCTTCCTCCGACTCCTCTATTCTCTCTAATTTTCGTAGCTCCCTTATGTTCAATCTCTTGCTCCTCACCGACTCCAATTGTTCTCCCCCAAGCTCGTTCCTTTTTCCCTTTCTCCCTCAACCAATGGCTCTCTCTCCATCTTTTCCTCTCTCTAACTTTCTCCTCCTCCCCCAACATTGCCTTTTTTTTCCTCTCTTATGGCTCGAAATCACCTCCCTTGTCCCATCATTCCTCCTTGGTTAGTAGAAGGTTAAAGGGACATATGGAGTTCATGCCTTTACACCACTTTTGCCTCGCCTCAAGCCATGTGATTGAAGTTGACTATAGAAAGAAGAAAGGAGATAGGCTCATCATTCCCCCCTGGTTATCAGAAGGTGAAAGGGACAAAAGGAGTTCTTGCCTTTGCATTACTTCTGCCTCAACTTAAGCCATGTGATTGATGTTGACAATAAAAAGAAGAAAGGAGATAGGCTCATCACTACTACAAGACTTTCAGGAACAGTTCTCGTGTAATAATGGAAGTTACAATGATATAAAGTTTGACTTTCGAGGATAGTTCTTTAATCATCTTGGAAAGTGACTTTCAAGGATGGTTGTTTTGAAAAGTCAAATTTTTTTTTAAAAAAGGACAGTTCTCATAATTGTCCTAGAAAGTCTATGTTTTTAAAAAAAATTGATTTTCCAGGAGAGTTTTGCCTAGGAAGTCTATTATTAAAGCAAAAAAAAATTGCATTTAATTTTTTTACACAAACATTCAAAATTCAATAACTTAATTTGAATATCTCACATAATTTAGCAAAACAAGCATTTAAAAGTGAATTACTTAATCTGAATGTCTCACATAATATAGCAAGAAAAATCAATAAATACCAACTTCCTTGGACATACCAAATATACATTTAAACCTCATTTCTTTTTCCACTTCAACTTCCATTTCCATTTCCTCTTCCACCTCCTCTTCAAAAATACTTTTGCCAACCAAATGGGGCATGAGAATATTATTGGACCATATTGCTTCAAACCTCAACTTTACTATTGATAGTATGTTTGGATGAAGGACAATGACAACAAAGGTATCACTAAAAGAGAAACAAAACTTCTTCTGTCAAATTACTAAAACTGCAAAGTTCTAAAAGCACATAACATGAAGTATTAGGAGACTTTTAACAAATTCTCAACATTGAATACATAAACACGCCTAAACATTTAAGAGAAAAATTAATAATTTACCTTCTAATAAAGAGGTTTAGGTTACACAAAAATCACCTTTAAATCTACAATAATAACAAAGAGAATAATGCCTCATGACCAAGATTAAAAATGTAATGTACCTCTAAGATCATTAGCAATAATATCCACTTGAAGTGATGGTCTACCCAAAAACTGATTGAGAGCCAAATGGGCTTGTAGATGACTGCCCAAAAGCTGTCAAAATCCACTTATTAATGGGTTACAGATGTAGGCAGCAAGCAAAGAAGCAACATGCTCCAAGCATAATTGTAACATATAAAAAAGATAAGTAACAAATAATAAAACCATCATAGTCCAATAATTGATCACTTCAAGCAATTAATATCTCATTTATCACGTAAATAAAAGGCAATAGTCTGACCAATTATAAGACCAAAAAGAACTTAGACAATTTTGGTAATTAAAAACACTAACAATGAAGGAGAGAGAAGACCCATATCACCACAAGCGTAATATTAGAAGGAACTAATGAAAAACTAAATAAGAATAAGAGATCACAGGATGTTAAAACTAAATACCTTATCTAAATTTTAGTGTTTCTCAAAAAGTAAGGTGCCTATCTAATGAAACAAGCTTTGAAGAGAGAAAGATATAAATATCGAGTTACTATCATGATAAACTCACATATGAAGAAATAGAATTTATTTTCCAAAAATTCTCTCTTACTCCATGATTTGATCCTCTTCTCTCTCTAATCCTTCTCTACAAACTATCTACAGTTCCATATTTAAGCTGAAATTTAGAATTAAATTGAAATATCACACACACTCTCTATCATTTGATAATAATAAGAAAAGAGACGAGCATCTTAAATAGGGCAAAGGACACAATCATAGGATCAATTTGTAATTGAAGACACACACTCCAAAAAGGAAACCCTAAAACACAGTCACATACTTGAAGACATAAGAGAAACAATTGAAAACCAATCCACCAGAAATCCATATCTTGGTTCCTACGCCTTACCCTAAAATAAACTGAGAGATATAATAGAATCCAAAGCCAGAGAATGAAGGAGCAAGACAATCTTATAACAATGGATGCCTAAGAATGAGAAATAGAGAAATGTAAGAACTAAATGAGGAACTAAAAAAATGAGTTACCCGCTAAAGCTAATGAGGACCGAAATCTTTTGGGGTAATTTATCCTTCTTCTCTCTTTCATTGTTTCTCTACCACTTGATCTTCATTTCAGTCTCTCTCTTTTTGCTTCATCTTGTTTTCTCCTTCCTTCATCCTCCCTGTTCTTTGCCCCTCTGCTTCTCCCGTTAAAGGTCTCTTTTGCACCATTTTTAGCACCCTACACCAAATACACCTCCGTTCTTGACCTAAAGTCTGAAAAACTCACCAAACCAAATTGGAACACCCCAACTATAACTCCCAAAACATCATAATCTCAAAATAGCTCCCGATTACACTAGAAAGGGTTAGGCCCATGACTAGCTACAGTAGCGCCACAGCCTCAATGAGGCAGTAGTGAATAGCACCGTGGCTAAGCTTCTAGTGATGCGGCGCCAGTATCAGTTCTCATATCAGCAAATTACTATTATTTCAGGCCAACTTCTGATACACAAAGCTTTGTGCTTCGACCTTCAATTGACATAATTTCGAGTTCTACAAGTCACTCTCATCCTAATCTAACAATAGACATCAATTTCATTTGAATCCAACTTCATTTGGAGATTATGGATGCCACACACGATTTTAGTAGCTTTTTGACCAAAACTCACCACAAACCTCCTCCAATTGCTAGCAAAGACAATTTGGCACTTAGGGACTATTCACACATGTCCTATTTGGCTCAACTAACTTGTTCAGAGAGGTTTCATCCCAGAGAAACCACTTTTCTATGAATTAATCCCTCTTTGAATCACAAATTCACATAATGGGTTACATGCCCAAACTTGCATGCATGGCCTAAAATCCTTTTTGGCCTCACACATATGACTATTCTGACTCACAAACACTCACTCCAACTACGTTAACTCGCACTGGCGTCCAAATCCTCATCACGCACCTATAATAATATGTATCACATATAATTCATTACTATTAATACCTCAAGTAATCATCTATATTATCCACATCCCTTCACCATCGTCCTGTCATCACTTAGTACACAAACAATACTCCCTAGGCACTCATACAGGAAACCAAACTATCATAACATACTTGGCACAATATTACATAAACTGAATTACAAACTACCAATGATACATGAGATTCCCGAAGATGGAGAAGCCTGCAACTCCATGGTTTTCTCTAGATTAGTACTAGAGTCTTCACCTGAAATGTTAGTCATGGAGGGGGCGTGATACAATGTCTCAATAATCGGGACAAACACACACATATAATAATATTATCAATATCACACATATGAAATGATGCAGTGCAATGCCAAATGCCATGGGATGCATGATTTCCCTCGTATACAGCTAGAACCATGAGCTGGTGTTATAACAAGATATTTCAAATAGGATATTCCCTTCTAACAATCTCTGAAGACTGATTCCAGGACACCACCAAGCTCACCTCTCACTAGTGCACATGGCTAAAAGGTCACACTAATGCTTAGATCATAGCTCTTATTTCCCTAAACCACCACGAATTGGTGGCTATTTAGAGAAGGTGTAGTCCACTACCACCTGACTTCCCAGGTCATGGGAGAGTATTTAGTGGCAGTGATCTTTCTGTAGATCATCATATCATCTCATCATCATTACTCCATTCTCTATATCTCACTATGCTCAATGTGATGATGATGTTCAATATGGTGCCACACGTCTATAAAACCATGAAATCATCATCAATGTTATGCTAGCATGCTAATACCATATGTAATCAACATCCTTATAATCATTATCTATTGAATCAAAAAGTTTTGATGATTCCAAATCAACCTTCAAGAGCTTGGAATAAAGATATCAAAGGTGCCCAAAAGGTTTCAAGTGAAGAAATTCTAGATAAATCTGTGCAAAGTTTGATGTAGGATGTTTAATAGTATTTTATTTGAGTAAAAGACTTTGATTTGATTAAAAGATGTTTTAAAACTTTGATCAACCTTCAAGAGCTTGGAATAAAGATATCAAAGGTGCCCAAAAGGTTTCAAGTGAAGAAATTCTGGATAAATCTGTGCAAAGTATGATGTAGGATGTTTAATAGTGTTTTATTTGAGTAAAAGACTTTGATTTGATGAAAAGATGTTTTAAAACTTTGATTCTATGTTAAATCATGGAATATTTGAAAAATACCCACCAACAAACGAAGTTTGAAAGGTTAATACCAATCTGTCATAGTGAAAGTTTGAACTTTGTCTTTGAAAATTCGAATTTCGTACTGAAACTGAACAGGTCTGAAGAGATGCCTCACTGACAGACGAATTTTGACTTAGGAAAATTTGAATTTTAATAAGTGTCTGAAAGGAGCTTTAAGCAACAGACAAACTTTGGGTTTTGAAAATTTAAATTTCAAACAAAATGAAACTTATGAAAACTAAAGAAATTTGTTTGAAATTATGTCAAAGTTTATCTGAAACTAAGTTTAGACTGGATTTCAAAATTGCTCACTGACAGACGAACTTTGAACATGAAAATTTGAATTTCAGAAACTAAGCTTGTGAGTCTATTAAAGTGATATGTTGACATACGAATGACAGTATTTATAAATTCGAATTTTGAAGTTAGTCTGAAAAGAGGTCTCTCTGACAGACAAACTTTGACATTTGAAAATTCGAACTTTGAATCACATGAACTAATGTGCCTTACAAACCAGTTACGGATAGATGAATTTTGAGGTTCCAAAATTTGAATTTCAAAGGTACTGTAGCAAATTGAAAATACTGTTCACACTTAACAGAAAAACTTTCTACTTGAAAATTCGTATGTCACAACACTGAAACATTTTCAAAATATCAAAATTCGAATTTCACTTCATGATAGACGAACTTCAGGCATTCAACGTTGAAGCTGTTAACCTTCGGTTTCTGTGAAATTCATCTGTTGACCAACCGAAATTTGAATTTCAATATGTCAGAAGCATTAAATGCGGTTGGTTAACAGATAGTTTTTCAGAGTAACCATTGGATAACTTCTCCAACGGATAGATTTTGTCTCTAACGAATATTTGAGACCTAAATCTATAAATATAACATCATTTGAAGTTGTGGGTAACGATTTTAACATTGTATATACTAAAACTCTTCCAAATCATCTACTCAAAGTTTCTTACTCTCTCACTTCAATATTTTGTACTTCAACTTTCATATTCACTCTATTTAAGAGAGTTTAATCTTTGTAATCAATCTTATCTTCATCTGAAAGATAGATTTTCTTGTGAGGGGAAATCACAAGGGATTGAGGAGCACTTTGTGAGAGTGCACAGAGAGATAGAGTGAGCTCTAGAAACAGAGCAACATCTTTGTACTGAGGCATTTGCAAGAAGCCCACGGAATTCTTGCAGAATAGTTGAAAATCTCAAGTGGTGACTTGGGGACTGGATGTAGGTCAAATGGAGAGACCAAACCAGGATAAATTACTAAGTCTTCTTCTCTTTACTGCCATCTTTACAGTTATTTGTTTATACTCTGTTTTACCATCATATATTGCTTTCTTCACCTTCTTGATATTTTGCATAAAATTTTTAATCTTCGCAATTCTCCCCCCTCTTGGGAAGCCAGCTAATCTAACAAGTGTATCAGAGCCCGAATTCCCAATCAAAGGATTTCACAGTCCAGGAATTAAAATGGTTGGCTTGGGAGAAAGCATATTACCAAAAGGTAACAACACAAATAGACCACCTGGCTTCAGTGGAGAACATTATGGGTACTGGAAGATGAGAATGCAAATCTATCTCCAATCAATTGATCTGGACATCTGGTCAGTCATTCAGAAGGGTGATTTTGTCCCAATGGCTCTGGAAGATGATGGAAAATACAGAGAGAAGCCAGAAGCTAAATGGAATGAGAAAGATAGAAGAAAAGTCTTGCTGAACTTCAAGGCAAAACACTGTTTGGTCAGTGCATTGAATCAAGACGAATTCTACAGAGTCTCTCAATGCTCCACTGCCAAGGAAATGTGGGACACCCGGCAAATTGGAAGATGGCAAATTGGGACAGTAAAGACAATATATCATTCACTTAATTACAACATAACTAAGAATTGTACTATTAAATTTATTTAACATATATTAATAAATTACAACCATTAAATCAAATATATTATTCATTTATAAACTTGTTTTCTTAGGCATTCAATCACAATCAACATAGAAGATTTGGAGTTTATCTCTTTTCTCAAACAAATAATAAGCTTTGCTTTACGTTTCAATATTGGCTTTTGCTCAGCGTATTGTGGTGGACAAGCGTTGAGTTTCGTCATCTACATAGATTTAAATATAAAACTAACATAAATTGCAAAGAATTAAATCAAAATTTATTTTAATTAATCCTACAATATCATCCACGCTTATAATATCAACCTGTCATTTTACTTCAAAACAATATCATCCAAGCATCATTTGTGTTTTGTGAATTGGCTTTCTTAACATAGTAAAATTTACTTCAACCATGCACGTCCTTTGGATTTAAAAAGAAAGAAAAGAAACTTGACATATTTGTTGAAACTATTACTCCCTCTGATTCTCAATATAAGATCCTTTTAACCAAATTATGCAGATTAAGAATGAAAGTTAAAACTAATTAACTACCTCGATTTCTCCAAAAATCCCAACATTTTTCCAAAACTATCCTTATTTAATCTCTATCTCTTCTCTTTGGATACATTAAATAGGAGCATTTTTTAGAAATGTATAATAAATACTACCTCGTATATTGTAAAGGGTCTTATATTTAGTGTCAGGACAAAAGGCCCTATATATAAGACCGAAGGGAGTATTAATTATAATTAAATAAGGGCCAAAATGATATATAACATGCATCAAGTTCGCTTTTGCTAAAATGATGTGAAAAAGACAAACATTAGCTCCATGTCTTGGACATTTATTGGAGTGAAAGTATGACTAAATCTTTTCTGTTTCTCTTGTTATTTTATCTTAAGCTTCTTCATCATCAACAATTAATGTCACATTCGCAAAGGCGATGTCCGGCAACATCTGTACAGGTGACGTGCCGAGGCATTTGAGATGCTGCATACTTGAATACGAACTTTTTAAAACAGTCAAGAGCTCCATCTTTGCCACACTTCCCTGGCAAAGTCATCGTCTCATGACATACCTTTGGAGGAGATTGATTCATGTCCACCTTCTCATTCGAGATATGATGAACCTTTGGAGCAGGAGGTTCAGCCCATCCTTCACACATGAAAAACGAAAATGATTAATTATCCATTTGATATCATTTTCATTAATTGTTGTCCTTCCATTGACAAATTAAGGCAGGTTATTAGAACTATAATCTCGTTTTTTGTGGAAACATGGTCGAATAGAGAGAAAACTATACCAAATAAAAAAAAAAAGCATGAGAACGCATTACAATATTCTATGAATGAAAGATAAATTCGGATTACACGAATCAAGGACCGATAAGAGATTTATTTTATTTCATTTATCTATAATAATGATGTACTGTAGCACAATTTTTTAAGAAAAAAATTGATTGTATACAAATAGAAAATTGTATATACGTTTGATCACTTTTAACTTCACTTACATTCTCAACCATGCAAATCTAGATATGAAAAAAGTAAATTACACGCTAAATCTAATTAAGTTAAAGATGTGTCCTCTTTGTTAGAGCATAACAGAAAAATGAAAGAATAAAATTAAAAACCATAAAAAAGATATTATAATGATTAGAGAGGAATGTATAAGATAAGTATGAGTTGAACTTCAACTTGATCAAGGAATTGATCATTGAGTTTCTAATAAATTGGGGGGAAATTTAAGGAAATGCTCAAAATCAAATAAATCTAATTCCTACAAAAATTTTTAACATTTATATGGCACTATATAAGAATTCCAGTATTTCAATTTTCCAACAAATTATTAAGAAAAAATTAACTATTGGAAGAAATAATCATACCTTGAACCTGAGTGAGGTGGTCAAAGAGAGAGAGAGAACTAAAAATAGAATGAGAATAGCTCCCAACTTCATGATTTTTTTTATTTGATGTCTCTTGGTGAAGATGATGGGTGAGTACTGTTGCATGCATCCAAGTATTTATAGGGAATGTTTTAGAAACCAATTTCAAAACGAAAAAAAGTACTCCCACCATTCCTTTTTAATAATTACATTCTAAATATATTTCACTTTTTATAAGTTTTTAAAACATTAATTATTTTATTTTTAAAATATTTTTGTTTATAAGTAAGAGATTAAGTGAATTATTTAAGCTTGTAGTATTTATTAAGGGTGAAAATAAAGATTAAATCAATTTTAAGACATTTCTAATGCTATAAAAAACTTTTTTTTTGTTTGGATGAATTAGTTAAAATGACTTATATCAAGAATTGAATGAAGTATTTTTTAGGGCTGTTATGAATAAATCTGTAATTATTTAATTTAATGCATGAACATTTAATTAATTTGTGTGATTATGCTTTTAATGAATTGAATATTTAATGTTGGGCTATGCTACTTAATGCTAAATATAATTCAATTAATTTTTCATTGAAACTTTGTCAGCTGTAATTAATTCTTTCAACGTTGACTCAATCATATGCTTAATTTTTGTATTTAATAGAAAAACAATTGTCAATTTGAAATTTTTTTCTTATTTCAAAACAATTGCTATTTTACAATTTTCAAGAGAGTATTAATTATAGTTGAACAAATTTTTCTTTCAATAATAATAAAGAATAATTTTTTTTAATTTGTGTGCAAAACTCCAAAGTGACAATTGTTTTAAAAAGGATGAAGTATATACAAGGACAAACTTTAATAATTTTCTTATTTTTTTTCTTACCGCAATGTCCCAAAAAATAAAGAGGAAAAAGTTTGAATTCTTAAATTTATATACTTAATGAATTTATTTCCAATTAAATCAAAACAAGTGAATTCTTTTCTCATTTATATACAAGTACTTTAACTTATTTTTAAATTTAAAATCCTCTTTTTCAATTTGATGGGAAATAAGTATAGAAATTATATTAGTTTTGAGTACTTAAATTTTCTCCAAATACACTTTAATTATTTCTACAAAATTAATCTTTTAACCCATTATTCTTCCATTTTAAAATAATTATTAGAGTAAACAAACATAACCTCCCTTTTGTTTTGCCTTAATTCCAGAAACCTCTTCTGTGTTTTGAAAGCCTATACTTTAGTCCGATCTGATAATACCATTAGGAATATTTTGAAAAGATTCTAAAATATTATTTATTAATTAAAAATTATATTAACATAAATCATATTTACCAATGAATCCCTAATCATATTAAATCATAATAATTAAAAGTTATTCTTTTTTTCTATAAATAAGTTTAAATAAATTTAATTAAAAATTTCAAAATTATAAAATTAATCAACTTTATAATATAATAAAAAAATAAAAAAATATATGTATTAAAATATTTTTGGCTAACATAAATATTTAAATTACTCTTAAATATTAATTATTTATATTAAATAGGGTAACAAAAATTTAATAATATAATTTAACGGTCATTAATGGTTGGATAGATGTAAATTAAATCTTTAAAATAAAGGGAATGTCTATATAACATAACTTCTAATTTTAGGGGAGGTTTATATAGGTTTTCAAAATAGAAGGGATGTCTCCATAATTAAGATAAAATAGAAGGGAGGTCAAAGTTTTTTTTTCTAATCATTATTTAAAATATGGAAGTCTAAAATTAATTGTGGATTGCAAATGGATAGTTAAAATGTACATTTATTGTCTTAAGATTTCAGATGAAATGTGTTAATTTGACATATCTGCGCATTAATGTGTATTTGAAAAAGGAAAATATTGGTTTTATAATAACCTACTCCCAAATACCTCCAAACTTGAACAAAACCTTCAAAAATCAACCAAATGCAACTCAAACGTCTCACAATCACATCTTAAAACTTAGTAGTAGAAACAAACCAAAAAATATCAAAATTTGGGTTAGGGTCGCGACTGCTACAATACCGCCGCGTCTTCAGACCTCCGTTATCTCACCACACTACTAGATTTCATGACACCGCAGCCTGCTTCCTGATGCTGCGGCACCCCCTGCTAGTTTTCTATACTAGCAAACTTCAACCACCCGGTGCGAACTTCCGATAAGCATAACTTTATGCTCCGATCTCCGATTGACTTGATTCCAACTCCTACAAGTCAATCTAGTCTCAATCTATCCATGGACACTAGCTTCACCTTAATCCAACTTCGTATGGAGATTCTGGACCCCTAACACTGTTTTTGCCACTTTTTGACCAAAACTCACCACTAATAACCTCCAATTGCCACCAAAGGTAAATGGTCAATCAAAGACCATTCATACAAGTCCAAAACCCCCAACTCAACTTGTCCAAAGAGGTTTCACCTTAAAGAAACTACTCCTCTGAGATTTGACCCTCTTGAACCCCAACTTGACAAAATGGGCTAAAGGCCCAAAAACATACCAACGAAGCCCAAATCTACTCTGGGCACACAAACACCACCATACTGACTTCCCAACATCCAAAACTATGTAAACACCATAATACAACATACACATCACATACAACACAATTCCACATACATAATCATACGTACATCCATCCATAACAATCCTTATCTATGTCATACATTCATTATAAAACATTCTATCCAACTTGGCACAGATACATTATCCAAATTATACACAAACTACATAAACCTAGTATTCTCACATCCAATGCTACTCCCTTAGTTTCTCAGGACTAGTGCCAGAACCGTCACCAGAAAGGTTAGTTCATGGGAGAGGGGTGTGAGACAATGTCTCAATAACTGGGGACAACCACACACACACATATATGCATATATTTCATACTACTCATGAATGCAATGTTAAATAAATGAAATGCATATCTTCCTCGCACACAGCTAGAAGTATGGGCTATCATCATAACAGCACATTTTGTAAAGGTAATTCCCTTCCAACAGTCGGTGAAAACTGATTCCGGGGCATCACCAAGCTCACTTCCCATTAGTGCACCAGGCCAAAGGTAACACTAATGTTCGGACCATGGCTTTCCTTCCCCTTTCCCACCACGAATTGGCAGTGATTTAGGGAAGGTGCAGTCCACTGCGCACCTTTCCCCTCCTAGCCATAAGAGGAGATTTAGCCGCAGGGATCTCATCCTTATCCTCTGTAACATCCATAAATTTCCATATATGATTTTTAATACAGTTTATGTTTAGAATATGAGGAATGAAGATATACACTGAATAAAGATATACAATGAATTATGATTTCAATGAGTTACATTGAATTCTGATGAACATACACTGAATGGAGGTATATAATAAATATTGATTTCAATAAATTACATTGAATTCTAATGAGCATACACTGAATGAAGATATACAATGAATAGTGGTTTCAATGAGTTACATTGAATTCTGATGAGCATACACTGAATGGAGGTATATAATAAATATTGATTTCAATAAGTTACATTGAATTCTAATGAGCATACACTGAATGAAGATATATAATGAATAGTGGTTTCAATGAGTTGCATTGAATTCTGATGAGCATACATTGAATGAAGGTATACAATAAATAGTGGTTTCAATGAGTTTACATTGAATTCTTATGAGTATACATTGAATGAAGAAATACAATGAATAGTGGTTTTAATGAGTTACATTGAATTTTGATGAGTATACACTGAATGAATGTATACAATAAATCTTAGTTTCAATAAGTTACATTGAATTATGATGTATAAACATTGAATGAAAGTACACAATGAATTGATATCACTTGTTGGTCAAGACATCAATACTATAAATACCCCTCCCATTTCTTCATTTGAGCACATCACTAGTTGAGAGTGAGAGTTGGGAGTAAGTGAGAGAAAGAGAAAGCCAAGGGAGAGAAAGAGAGTGTAAGTGAAAGAGAAGGAAAAGAAAGGAAGGTTAGCTTCAAATAAGGTACTTAAAAAATTCAAGAAGGAAGACAAGCTGCTTAGCTCAGGATACTTTTCGGTGGAGGTAGTATATTATTTATTTCATACATTTTCTGTGAATTAATTCTGGATGTTATGTGATATTATTGGATGAGTTGTTTCAATATAAATGTTTTGAAATGTTATGGATGTCTAGTATTAAGAGGAAACTCTATTGAAGATTTTTATATATGTATGAAATATGAGTTATTTGGTTGTTTGCATAACTACCTGATTATGAGCATGATTTATATGAATGAATATATATACTACTGAGATTTCCCCAAATCTCACACCAAATGACTAACAATGTTAGGGTCAAACACAAGCAAAGGCAAAGGCAAGGAGGTGATTAAGTAAGAAGAAGCAGGCTGGAAGATATTATTTTATATTAGAATAAATGTATTGAATTATGCTAATATGTTCTGGAACAATAGTCAGAAAATTACAGTATGATTAACTTGATTTTTATTAATGAAAGTAAACTTTTAGTTAAGTTATTGTCTTTTGAGCAACCTAATTTTGAAAAGTTTAAAAGTTTAATTGTTCTAGGTTTTTAATTCTTTCCGCTAGATATATAAAATATGATTAAAAGCCCAGTAAGTTAAGGTGTTACATTTTTGGTATCAGAGCAAAGATCTGGGTAAATCCTTGCAATGAGAGGGGAAAGTAATCCTCTTAGTTAGAGTTTTTCCCTTAAATATAAGATATATTTCCTTTGAGAAATCTGGCCTAAGACTGTTTCAGTGGCATATGAGATTATTCTTAAGGATAGCTTATGATAGTTACTGGATTAGTTAACGATAGTTTGCAAAGTATATTTTCCTTAGGTCTTGAATCTTTTCAGAGTTTGATCATAGTTAGATCATATTAGTAAAGAGATGATGTAGGATCATAGAGGATCCTAGTAAGGCTCAGAGATTACAGCAGATTTTATGGTCGCAATAGACCAATTGTGAGGTTATAGTAAACCTCTAAAGAGTATGAGATGATGAGAAAGATTGAGGAGCCCTGCAGTTCTAATAGTTCTCTGAAAGATGAGCCCTGCAATTCTGATGAGAAAGAGCAATTGTGAATTCCACGAACTTCTCTAGTTGTTGAACACGCTTAAACCCCTTTCAGGCTATCAAACAATCTTCACAATACCATAATTCTTCAATAAACACAATATACCATTTAGTCAAAACCAAAATTCAACCACTTTAGGCCTAACACAAAGTTCCAACACCCTTTTATCAATAAGCTCTTAGGAACCATTCAAATACTACTCAACCAAATTCTACTCAACCATATACACTTCGGATTCCCAAGAACTCTAACTAAAAACAACCCAGGGTTAAGCTCAAATCATGCATAAACCCATTAAAACTCACACCCAAGTATCAAGATCACCAAAACACACCTCCTTAATCTCATTTCATCCATTTCAATCAGTGGATTTCGGGCCAAACAGGAAATCCCAACATACAACTGAAAAACCCCAAGTTCAACTAAACAAAATGGAGAAAAGGGAGTAGAAATCACTTACCCATGTGAATCCAAGCTCTTGAGATCCAAAAATGACTACCCAAGGCCAAATCTCTCAAGCCCTAGCAGAGCTCCTCATCGCTTACTCCGTTTTATTTCTTTCTGTTTGTCCGAAATGTTTCTGATTTAAACCAGAAACCCGACTCTCACTGCGGCTTCAAGGCAGCTCGCCATGGCTCCACCATGTTTCAGCCAGAAAATGCCACTGGACTTGCTCTTGCTGCAGCGGCCCTGTTTCTTGCTACGGCGTGGAGCTCTTTTAGACTCCACTTGAACCTTCCCCCATCCTATTTTCCTCTGATTTTGAACACAATGTCAAGAAAGATGTCATGAAGGGTGTTACACTCCCTAACATATATATATATCCCATTCTTATCCTCCCTAACATTTGTCATCATATATCATATCATCATCACACCATCACCACCCAATCTACCATATATCACAATTTCACAATGTCATATGGTGATACTCATGTTTCATCATATAATAATTATCATGATCTCAATGTCATGCTATGCATCATGTCATATTATATCAATGTCATCATCACATATGTAATCATCATCATAATCATAATCATCATCTACCTGTGTGCATACCACGATATGTAAAAAATAGTTTACACAAACACATCTATAATGTGGTATGAAAGAAACATGCATATATACACAAATATACGTACTATCATACAATACAAACAATACACCCGGTTACCTCAAATGTCAATACTACACATGCAAATTCCACAAACTTCTCAAATTGTCCAACACGCTTGAACCCCTCTCAAGCTACCAAACAACCTTCACAATATCATAATTTTTCAATTAACACAATATACCATTTAGCCAAAACCACAATTTAACCACTTTAGGCCTAACTCAAGGTTCCAACACCCTTTCATCAATAAGCTCTTAGGGACCATTCAAACACTACTCAACCATATACATTTCGGATTTCCAAGAACCCTAATTGAAAATGACTTAGGGTTAAGCTCAAATCATGCATAAACCCTTTAAAACTCATACCCAAGGATCAACAACACCAAAATACACTTCCTTAATCCCATTTCGTCCATTTCAATTGGTGGATTTCAGCTCAAACCAAAAATCTCATACAACGGAAAAACCCCAAGTTCAACCAAAGAAATAGAGAGTGAGGAGTAGAGATCACTTATTCACGTGAATCCAAGCTCTTGAGGTCCGAAAATCACTTCCCAAGGCCGAATCTCACAAGCCCTAGCGGAGCTCCTCATCACTTCCTCCGTTTTCTTTCTTTCTATTCATCCGAAATGTTTCTGATTTAAACCAGAAACTCGACTCTCACAGTGACTTCTGGGCAGCTCGTCACGGCTCCACCATGTTTCAACCAGCAAATGCCACTGGACTTGCTCTCACAGCGATAGCCCTACTTCTCGCTACGGCGTGGAGCTCTTTCAGACTTCATTTGAACATTCCTCTGTCCTGTTTTCCTCTAGTTCTGAACACAATGCCAAGAAAGATGTCATAAAAGGTGTTATAGGTTTGATTTTATTTTAATTAAGTATTGTGTCCTTTAAAATCATGTGAGTCTCTTAATATTTTGATAGATGTATGTTTCGTTTCCTGAAATTAGAATTATAAAGTGTGTGATTCATGTGTGGGAGTTTGTGATTCATGTATAGGAATATTAATTGGGTTCATGTAGAGTTGAAGGGTTGTTTGAGTTAGTATAATAGAATTGAATGTACAAGGTGAGAGAACCCAATTCAAAATATTCTTCTTCTTTCTTGCTCCTCTTGGTTAGTATATGTTTAATTCGGTAGATCTGCTCCCTGATTAATTCAGGAATGGTATGTTTTATTTTTGGGTATGCCGATATTTACTTTTTTTTATGAGGTGGAATAATTCTTAGGAATAATGTCTTTTATCGTAATTATTGACCATCTATTCCGCCTATCAAATGTGGGGTCTAGCTAACGCATGATTACTTTATTTGTGCAATGCCCACTTTAAGCAAATTGATTTTAAAAGAATATTGACTACAGAAAAATTCTTCCCAATTCTGGTTTATAAGGATCCATTTCATATAAAGGACAAAATCATTGTTTTATTTTGATAATAGATAGTTCTATATAAGATTTATGATTATGACATGTATATTTTATATCAAATCACCTGGTCTCCGATAAGACTCAGGTCATGCATAGTATAGAAGAATCATTTCACAGTATAATATTTTGAAAGATTTGAGTCATCTCTGTACTTCTTAAATTCAACTAGATATATATATATATGTATTACAACACTCTCTAGTCATGCATACCCTCCAAAGCCACTAGAGATAGTACTATATATTAAACGCCAAAATATATATTACTCCCTTGAACTTTGAATCATGTGCATATAACACCTCTAATATTTAAAACTTGATAAAAGAGAGAAAAACTCACCTGATGTTCTATTTTTTTGCATAATGCCTACTTCCATTTAAAAATAAACTGTTAAAATACTAACAGAGTTTGTCACATGCATCATACTTAATTTAAATGACATGTCATATGACATGGATCTAAAGCATTCATTTCGTTTTTTGAAGAAAAATACATCCTTTAAAATATAGACCATCAAGTTTCTTCTATCCTCGTCTTCGGGTGGTCTCCAATGGAAAAAAAGACATAGAAATCGATCTTTTTAATAAGGGATCGATGAAGCTTCTTCTCAAGCCAAGTTGCACATCCCTAAAGCCAAAAGCACCCATCAATTTTTTGTCACCCCACCTCCGCTTGAATCAAACTCCACTATCATCACAACATGGAAAGAACTCGAGAATTAATTTTCCCCCGTCAATTGCGATCTACGGAGAAAGGGAAAGGCTGTGTGTGTCTCCATAAATTTCATTCTCTTTCAAACTCGAGATCGTCCTCTTCCATTCGTATTGAGTCACAGGAAAAGAAAAATCCTTGAAAAATGCATGTCCCAAAACATGAGTCAAGAAAGTGGAGGCGGACAAAACTCTGTCTCTCCGCAAACATGCTTGCAATTGTTGAATTTAGATTTCTGGTGTAGTCCAAAGGGTGTTCAATTGTAAATTTATGGGTTTCCAAATGTTGATATAGAATATGCTTTCAAGGCTGTTGAGTTTGCAGCCATTATGGTCTGTGTTGTTACCGTGCAGAAGAAAAGGTTCCGATGAGTGCATCCTTTTTACCCAGGAAAAGGGTTCAATCTCCTAAGGCTTTCGAAATTTGGCCTTTTAATAAGCTTCATCCCTTTTTCATGCCGGAAAAAAAAAAAAAGAAAGCTTCATCCCTTTTCCACAATTCTTCTTTCCAGTAGAGACCAACATACATGGATGGAGGAAAAATTTGATGGGCTGTATTTTAGTAGATGCTTCTACTTTTATAAAATCAAATTGATGCTTTAAAGCCATGTCATATCACATGTCCTTAAATTAAATTAAATATGATGTAGCAAGCTCTGTTAGTATTTTAACATTTTTTTTAACTGAATAAGGCTTTATGCATGAAAAATAAAAAGATAGGGGAGTTTTTTTCATCAAATTTTAAAGGTCAAGGTTGTTCTTGCCTCAAAGTTTAGGCGACAAATCTCACCTTAATTACCATTATTACAGCAAAATATCATCATTAATCACTTGAGTAAAAATAGCATCAACTTTTCTCATGAGTTTCTTCCCTTTGAAACTCTCTGGATTTTGACCGGATTTCACTCATTGCATAAACTGGTTTTTGGCTTCCTCGAGTGTATAAGCACAATAGTGAGTTACCTTGAAATTAAGAAGAATTAGTCTTTTTAATCTAAAATATAAGATATTTTTAACTGCTTCACACATTTTTTAAGGAAAGTTTATTACATTTTTAAACTTCTCAAAAAAGAGCTCAACATCTTACTTTTACTCTTATTAATTAAAATTTATTTTATTCCTTTTCATAACTTCAAGCTATAATTTATGAGAGTAGTCATTAAATGACTTAGAAGTAAAAAAGAAAAACTATTATATGATATTATATGATATCTTATATTATGAAACAAAAAAATATTCTAAAAAATACCTTATATTTTAGATAGAAGAGAGTAGTTCACAAAAGTCAAAGAATATTTATGATTCAAGGGAGTATATATATATGTATTATATAATATAATATATTATTTTCATTGGTATTAGGTCATTTAATGCTTATAAAAGCCAATTAATTTTTTTTGGTTAAACTTTTGACAATTTCAATTAATTGATTTCTCTAACTTTGACCTCAACTATTTAGGGATACTGTGATTCATTCGATAGAAGACTTGATAAAATAATGTGTGATAGGATTAAAACTATACCTTGTATCTATAGTTTTGTATAAAATATTGTATTATTGAAGATAATATTATTTTATATTTGATGATGTATTATATAACATTCAATTAGATAAAAATTAATATTTTTTGACGAAAATACACTTTTCCTTAAAAATATAATAGATTCATATAAACCTTTTAAATTTATAAATTGAATAAATAAATTAAAATAAAAGTGCATAATTACTTAAGTGCTTATTTTAATTTAAGTGTTTAAATTTATAATATATTCGAATAGCTATAGGCTGGCAAAATATTTAATGTCTTTTTCTTCACAACAATCTCCAGATCTTGAAATCATCCATCGGCCAATAAGTAGACTTCACTGGATAATACTGATCATAGTCACTTTGCTAAGTGGTTTGTGGACTTACTGCTAATTATGTGACCTGGATTCTTTGATTCATTTGGTTGGGGCATAATGATGCTGTTTTTAATAAAAAAAACAAGATCCCAACCCTGTGGATGTTCTTAGGAAGGTGAATATGAATATGCTTATATTATTGGGATGCTACGGTTACCAGTAGTTTGTAAAGTAATGTTCAGATTTCTGGTGATCAACCTAGGTGGACAGAACCTATATATAATGGTTGGATGAAAGTTAATTGTGATGCATATTTTGACCCCATTCCTAATATTGCCAGCATAGGAGTTATTTGCTTTGGTGCTTTTGCAGTCTTGTTCAGGCATCATCTAGATATATAGCTGAAGGGAAGGCTATTCAGAAAGCTGTTGCTCATACTAATTAAGGAGTTTATTCATTCACAGTTTATAGTGGAAAATGATAATGCTGAGTGGATCAAGATTATTAATTCGAGATCCTCTGATGCTTGTGATTGGAGATGGCAGAACTTTATTGCTGAAGAATTAGAAGACTACATTGCTGATTGCTCTTTCTCTTTTGTTTGGACTCCTCGTTTAGGGAATGAGGCTGCATATTGGCTAGCAGCTGCTATTGTAAAGGGGGTGTGCCCCTACAGGGTGGGTTTTTATTCCACCCCCCCCCCCCTCTCGCTCTCATATCTTGAGAAAGCATGCACGTATTGATAATACTTCAGTTGTCTGCTCGTCCCAGTCTAGGCATAGCAGTCCCAAAACTGGAGTTGGCTAATTTTTTGCTTTTTCTGCTGTTGTTTTAGTGTCTATTTTGTTTTCTGTTTTGCTAGACTGGTGCTGTTTCTTTGCTGATGTTGAATGAAGTATCCACCTTTGGTAAATAAAAAAAAAAATACTATTGAACGTTAGTAGATCAGTCCTCAGGAGCGCCAGATGGCAAGATGCCGTGAAGAAGAATCTGTTGGTAAACGGAGATGCTTGCATGGACGCCATATACGAATGGTTGCCGCTGATGGGGACGCACTACACGCAACGTAAGAGGCATATCTACACCTTCAAACAGAGACTTTGAGAATCCATCAACAAAATATTGTCTGGTGAGAGAGAAACTCTGCTTCTAGAGGCAAGAGGAAGTGTGCAGTGACAAAATGAGAATGATAGTACTTGAGGAAGACAGCGAGAGTCCAAAGGTTCTTTCCAGAGAGCTTCAAGTGAGAGTACCTCTGAGTCATTGAGGGGTAGAGAGCGGATGAAGAGCGACAGAGAAAAGAAAATAAAGACAAAGTGGAGAGAGAAGAAGAGGAAGTCTGGCTAAGCCAGGGAGTCGAGAGTTCAGCCCCAAGAGGGAGAAGAGTGTTGATTTATACTTTTCATTACTTATTTTGAGTTTAGACCCAAAAGATAAAAATAGCACCAATGGAAAAAAACAAAATAGAACTTTTGTTGATTTATACTGTTCGTTGCTTATCATATATATTAGCTTCTCATAATTAGCCAAGTAAACTGGGGATTTGCTGTCCCATAGTTATTACGTAAACAGATGGATTGTTTACCATGCTTGTCTATATCCTTTCTAAAGGTAATATGAAAAGCAAACAGATTACCAAAAAAACAAGAAAAATCAAACAGGCAAACAACACATTAAGACTTTTTACCACTAGTAACCCACTTCATGGGTTTCGTTGCCTCTCCCTCTCTTGGTTACTCTCATTTCTATGGTATGGTAAAGCATCCTTATTTGAATTTAGTTATATTGATATTCTTTATCATTTGCTTCTCCAAATCAGCACCATAGATAAAGAGAAGATAAGACGGATTCAAATATATTTAATTTGTAATGTACGCCTCTGTTTTATATATTGCAAAACAGGGTAATTTATATTACATCTCCTAAACTGATTTTTTCAAATTCATGGTAACATAAAAATAGACTCTATTACAAGAATGATAATCTTTTGAGGTTATCTATAATGGTTATATATAGTGGCACTGTATTCACCATTTTCAATGCAATGGACAATGCTTTCAGAATTTGCTGGTTTTATTATTTGTTTCTTGCTTCCTCTGATACTATCTATCTATATTTTCTAGTCTGCCTACCAAGTGTGGGGTCTAGCTAACTCATGATTACTTTATTCGTGTGATACTCACTATAAGCAAATTGAATTTAGAAGATATTGACTATAGAAATTTGTGACATATATTTTTTTAATATCAAATCACTTGGTTGGTATCTGGTAAGATTCATATCATATATAGTATTTCATGGACAAATAATATCACATTCATATTGGCCTTGTATAGAAGAATGGTACCATATATATTTCAGAGTAGTCGTTCGAAGGATTTGAATCATGTCCGTACTCCCGTGATTCAACTTGAGATGGTACCATATATATTATAACACCCCTGTGCAATCATACCCTCCGAAGCCACTAGAGTTGATTATGTAATATTTTATTTATATTATAAGATATTTTTTATAATAAATTTTTATTTAAAATATAAAATATTAAATATTTTTCTTTTCATTTGACCCGTTCTTAATTTTTCTCTATTTCTAGTTCTAGATGAAAAAGTGATAATAAAGTATAATTAATATAGGTAAAATGGGAAATATTAGTACTTTTTTTATGAATTTAAAATGAAAAAGTGATTTTTTAAGTATGTTTATTTGATCCAAAATATTTTATTTAGGCAACAGATCTCATCTTAATTACAATTATTACAATAAACATATAATCATTAATTATTTTGACTAAAGATAACATCAACTTTTCGCATGTGTTTCTTGCCTTTGAAACTCTCGGGATTATGACCGGATTTCATTCATTGTGTAAACTAGTTTTTAAATATATAATAAGTTAAAAATAAAAATGCATTACTTAAGTGTTTAAATATGTAATATCTTTTTAAATATACAAGTGTTTAAATTTATATTATATTCCTATAGGCTATAGGCTGGCAAAATATTTAATGTCTTTTTCTTCACAGCAATCTCCAAATCTTGAAAACATCCGTCGGCCAATAAGCAGATTTCCCTGGAAAATTGAGTATTTTACTATCTTTAACTATCATTAAAATTGAATTAGAGTTGAAATATAGTATTTTCTACAAGTAATGTGATTTTCTTTTTTTTTTTAACCAATAAGATACATAGGTGCATTAATTCATTTGTTAAAACTAAGAACAGAAGAAGAGGAGAATTTTGTGGCAAAAAAAAAAGAGGAGGATTTTAACAAATGGGATAAAACTTTCTCCAACCTTGTATAATAATAGAGGTCAAAACGACAATACATGCATCAAGTTCAGTTTTTTGCTAAAGTGATGAGAGAGAAAAAATGTAAAGAGAGATGAACTCCATATCAATGACATTTATTCGAGTAAAGTATGACTACCTCTTCTCTATGTCTCTCGTTGCCAAATTAAAAAAAGAAAAAAAAAAAGAACTCTTCTCTATTTCTCTCGTTATTTCATCGGAATTTCTTCTTCTTCTTCACCAGCATGTAATGTCACATTCGCAAAGGCGATGTCCAGCAACATCCGTACAGGTGACGTGCCGAGGCATTTGAGATGCTGCATACTTGAACACGAACTTATCTAGACAGTCAAGAGCTCCATCTTTCCCACACTTTCCTGGCAAAGTCATCTTCTCATGACATACCTTTGGAGAAGGTTCTGGTGCTCCTTCACACATGGAAAAAATGATTAATTATTTGTGCAAAATCATTTTCATTGTTAAGTCTTGTCCGTTGATCGACAAATCAAGGAGAGTTAGAATGATAATATTACTTTTAGGTAAAACATTGAGATTTAAGGCCACATAAAGAGAAAACTGCCAAGAAGAAAAAAAAAATAAAACGTATCACATCCTATGAATGAAGAATGATTTTGGATTACATAAATTAAGGAAATCTAGATTTAAAAAAGTAAATTGTATGCTAAATCAAATTCAGTTGAAGGAGTGTATGTCCTCTTAGTTAAAGCATGCACAGAAAAAATTAAAGCATGAAATCAAAATCAATGAAAAAGATGTTCTCAAAATCAGAGAGGAATGAATAAGATAAATATGAGTTCAACTCGATCGAGAAATTGATTATGAATTTTTCAATGAGTTGAGGGAAGTGATAACTGTATTGGAAGAAATAATCGTACCTGAAGCTTGAGTGAGGTGGCCAAAGAGGGAGAGAACTAAAATGAGAGTGAGAATAGCTCCCATTTTCATTTTTCTTTCCAGTTTCTTGGTGAAGATGACTCCTATTGCATCCTAATATGGAAGTATTTATAGGGGGAGTTCAACAAATTAAATTAATTTTGAAATTAATTTTACAATTTAATTTATTCTTTAAAGGAGTAATTTATTAACTTCTGGCTAGAAAAGGAAGTGATTCAATAATTTGCGGGAATTCTATCTTCAATCAAATTGAATTCTTTGATTCTTTTGATATTTGGTCATTCAATACTCAATAAATGTCAGTTAAGCTTTTATTACAATTGGGTTGTGTCGTCACAATTAAGTTCTTCAACTTTGACCTGCTTGTTGAAATTTTACGGTAAAAAATATATTTACAGGTCCACCATAAAATATATATTTAGGATATCAAAATAAATATATATTTTTAGGGTAAATTTTTCTCTCACAAAAAAAATCTAAACTATTCATCTTGAGATGATTTATTATGATGCTCATTAATCAAAATTCATATACATTATAGGAAACATATATTAAATATATATATATATATAAATTTCATTCGTGTAAAAGTTATTTATTTATTGAACGTTTACAATTAACTTTGCATATTTTGGGTGATTCATGATTTTGTGGGAATTCTGTATTTAATAATATTTGATTATTTGATAATTGGCCAAAAAAAATTATATTTGATAAATATATCTGGTCATTTAATGCTTAAGAAATGCGAATTATACTTGTTATTTTAAATTCGATTAATAACAATTAATTTCTTCAACTTTGACTTCAATGGTTTTATTTTTTCTATGATAACTATCTTAAATATGTTTTTTTTTACCTGAATCATATATTTGCATAATTGTATTTGATACGATGGATTAATTAAAATTTGGGTATTCTTAGTACTCTGACGTAGATAACTCTCCTAATGTGGCTCAACATTTAAATTGTATCATTAGTAAAAGTAGAAAATTATTTAAAGGTGTTAGTAGACCAAGCACTAAGATATTATAAACGTCATCATGTATGAATTTTTGGCCTTAATATTGTAAAAATAATTAAGTTAGTTGTGCCTCTAGAAAAATCCTTTATAAGATGCTGGATGGCCACTTCTCCAAATTTTCACTTTCTTCACTATCCACAGGTTTAGGGCTATAGCATGTCATTTTCTCCTCTAGCCCTCTTCCTTATTATCTTTAGCCACAAGTATGCTATTGATAAACTACTTTATCACTTTGTCTTGTGCATAAAGACTTAGTAGATAAAAAAAGTTTCCCTATAAGTATAACTAAAATAATATTTTCAATAATATTTAGATCAAAAGTCCTCAAATAGCTTTTTATAATTGCTTTGGGTTTGGCCCATTAAAATTACAGTGCAAACAATTAATATAATACAAATATCTCTTCTAATTTTAAAATATGTTATTTTTATTTTTGAAATACGCACAAATTCTTCAATAAGTGAAGAGTTACATTATACTTTAATTAGTTCAATTTTAAAATTTTCTATTAGAATGCCATTTATTAACATATATTATTATATAATCTAAAATCTACTCTTTTGATAATTTTTATAAGGGTACTTAATTACTTGAGTTGGTATAAAATGAAAATTAAATTAAAATATAAATATAACAATACACAAAATTAGGAAGCCTTGGACAATTTTGTGCCTGTTTCCCGCCTTTCCCGTGACCTCACCCGACCCGATTAATTGTGAAAAAGGAAGCCTCACGCGAAAAGAAAATGGATTATATATACATAACAATACACAAAATTTTCAATGGATATTTGTGACAAAATTAGGACAATTTGTGACAGTATGATTCTGCAACGGATTAGTGCGTCGTGAATCAGAACATCATAAAGTTTTTGTGACAGATTTATGAAATATGTCAGATTTACAAAATTTGCGTTTTGTAAATTGACCAAATAGCAATTTTATAACTTGGATATGTGGCCCCAAAAAAAGTAATTTTATTATTTGGATATAGAGACAGTATTTATTCACCGGCGGTCCCCAACAATAATAATCGCATTCACATTGGCTGGCTGCTTGAGCAAAGTTGACACAATTGCAATTGAAAGCTTGGGAATGAGGTCCATACTTATTTGTAAACTCAAGAACGCAATCCCTCCTTCCACAGTTCCTTGCCATCGTTATCTTGTCGTGACAGATTTTGATTTCACCTGCATACCATTCCAGTTATAAATTCATGATTCATTAATATTGCCTCAATATATAGTTTTCTATTTATCCATTTATAAAATTATATACAAGTATATATGGTGTAGGATATTCATCTTCAGGGTAATTAACTTAGATGATAAGAATAAGGTGGGGGTATAGTAGTGTCCAGAATTCAAACCGTAAAAAATAATTGTTATCTATCGTAGTTTTTATATCAATTTGGTCAACCGTCCAAAGCTACAAAAATGTGCGAAGCTTTTCTAATTCGTTTACCTGTACTGCAATTATCTTTTTCTGTCTGAATTATATGTCAAATTCTAATTAACTAGAAATATAGACATATCTTCACGATTGGAGAATAAAAGAAAATTAATAGAAAACAAAAATGAGTAAATTGGTCAAGAAAAAGTGATAATCTTGCAGATGAACAAGCATGCCCGTAGAGATAGAGAGACACATACAAAATCATCATGTTTAGAGAGAGAGAAAAAGAGAGAGAGAGCAATATAAGGGGGTAGGAATTTCAGTCATCAAACAAACAAACAAACAAATAAATAAAAACTAGCAAGCCGATATTAATGGAAGAAATAAGCATACCATGGACTTGAGGGTAATGGCAAAGAGAGAGAGAATAACTAGAAATAGAGTGAGAGCAGCTCCCAACTTATTCATTTTTGTGTTATGAGCGAAGATGATGGATGAGTACTGATGCATTCAAGTATTTATAGCGAATGCTTTAACAACAAATTTGGAAAATAATTAAATTTATTTTGAAAATAATTAATTTCAGAGATTCTGTATTTAATGTTAAATGAATACTTTAATGTAAATATATTTTATTTAATGCTAAATATATCTCAATTAAAATTTCATTCAAACTTGGCTGATTAATAAATTTCTTAAATTTTGACAATAGATATATGTGGTTAATTTTGCCACTCATACATGTATAGAAAAGAGTTTGATAATTCTGCGCATACCTTTGTAAATTATGGGTGTTTAACCAACCGATGGCTCGGTCATATTGGGTTGGTCTCAGATACTAGGTCAAGTTGGGCACCAAATTAAGAATAAGCATGATTTCATCTGGTCCCTATATATATATATAATTTTATATATTTTTTAGAAAAATTCATATGATATTTTTCTTAATACAACATATATATGAAATAAACTAGTTATATCATTATTATGAATATTATTAAGAATTTAATTTAAAATTTTAGATTAATTTCTTATTATTGTGTAAAAATAACATATTATTATTAAATATTTATAATTTTAACAAATGTTATTTTTTATTATAATATTATTTTTTGAGAAAATATATTTTGGATGAATGTAATTATATTTTTGTTAATAAATAAAATTAATTTATTTTTTATGTTTAAATACTTTTTAAGACCGGGCCAACCCAAGTTTCTTATGTCGGATTGACCCGGTCTCATCTAACCTTGTAAAAATTAGGTATCAGGTTAACTATCAATTCGGTCTTATCCGATCTTTATACATCCCTATTGTAAATGATGTTTAAGCAATTCAAATATCTATTCTGTTTTTAAAATATAATATTTATCATCTTTATTATATAAAGAATAGAAAATTAACCCTTTAGATTCTGAACTTCACATCGATTGGTAACTAGCCCTCTGTGTCCAAGTGTATAAAACGCTGCTCGAACAAGAGTTTAGTTTTTTTTTTGACACAACTATTTAGCATTAGGTACTATCAAGCCATATTCAAGCATTGTCTAGCTTAATTTTCGAGTAATTCGTCCAATATAATTTATTTCATCCACAAGGTTCAAATACTCAATTTTATTTAAGGGGAATAACTTTCATTTGAGCTAATAACCATTGGTAGAGTTTATTTTTATATTAGATGATAGAAACAAATGTTTGGAGTTAATAGAAGCTTAATTAATAAGGAGGGAATTTTGCATCGAAATGGAAAAATCTTGACTAAGCCTAATTCAACGGGCATTGAAGGGTGAACAAGTCTTGAGCGAATATGGCGAGAGCATGATTTAGCGAATCTGTGATGCCAAAAACACACACACACACATATATATATGGTTCATTGCGCCATGAACATTATGATTCATTTCTTATAATCTGAGCATTGCAGGGGAGACTTATTTAATTTCTTTTATGAGTATAATTCCTTTTGTGAGGGAACGTAGGGAGAAGAGCCTTTTTATTGGGACATTATAATCTGAAACATTATGATCCATAAGATGTTTTCTTCTCTCTGTAGCATTTTTTTCCCATGAAGAGTGACTAAATTTATTCTCTAGTTGAATGATAATCAAGGTTTTGGTTCTCAAAAATTATGGGAGATCTAATTTATAGATTTCGTGCACTTTCTGGAGAAGATTATTTTGTTTGATTAAATTACTAGCCATTATTTCGTTTATCAAATTACTCTGTTTAAACATGAACTCAGTTATTGTTTGATTGCTTTGATATTTGTGGGGAATGACATATAACTTAATTTTGATTTCAAAAACGGTTTTTCTATTTTAATTAATGAAATGATTGTGAGTTTTTGGTGTTAAAATTGGTGGTCTCTTTAGTTATTAATATTGTTGATAGATTAAACGCCAAAATATATATAACCTCGCTGAACTTTGGACCAGTTGTTTATAACCTCCCTCATGTTTAAAAGTTTAAAATTCACATCCTCACCTTTTGGATTTTGATCAATAACCCCCTGCCGTAAAAACAACTGATAAATTTAACTGAGTTTACACCATGTCAGCTTAAGTATGATTATTTGGCAATTGATATGAAACTTATATTTCATCAGCTTAAAACAGATCACATCATTTAAGGGCATATTCATCATTCAACCATAACAATCCCTAATTCCCATTTTCTCCATCTCTCAACATATCCTCCTTTTCTTTATCGTCTGCTTCTACTGCGATGACCAAGATCAGCTTCTTTCTTTAAAATTCCATTCACATGCATCCCATCTCCCTAATCTTTCTTCCTTCAAATTTGGTAACGATTTAAACGAAAAAGAATAAAGTCCCTAAGATTATGTGAGCAAGAATCCTCATATTCCTGTCATCCAATAATTTCCATCCGACAAGCCCAAAGATGATGTGTTTGGTGTCTGACAAAATCTGAGGATGAATATTTTCCAGAATCCATTCAACTTGACATCTTATAAATTATCTATCATGTGGATTGTGCAACAGGACATCTTCTCAGAATGCACGAAGGAAGAAGAGGTTCTGAATGTTTAAAAGGCACGAATGGCATATAGGCATTACTAGATTTGAAGGAAGAAGATGGTGGAGATAGGACTCATACAGATGAATTTCGAAGCAATACGATGTCTTATGGCATTCCTGAGAGACCTGAAGCAGATGATGAAGAAAAGGGAGAATATGTCGAGCGAGGAAGACGCATGCGAGAAAGCAAACTAGGGATTGCTATTGGTGAATGTCGAAAATGCCCTTAAGTGATGCCATGATGAAATATAAAAAAATTCCATGTAATTGCCAGTAATCTTACCTAAGACATGGTATAAACTCAGTTAATTTTAACTGTCATTTTAATAGCATGGAGATGTTGGTCAAAATCTGAAAGGTGAGCGTGTGAATTTTAAACTTCTAAACATGAGGGACGTTATATTTAACTAGTCAAAGTTTAGGGTGGTTATATGTATTTTGGCCTAGATTAAATTGTAAAAGCTTGTTTAGAGTGAATTTGAATTCAAATAATGGTTAGGATGGATTCGTACCATTTTTTACTTTTTACTGAATCCATATCTGTATAGGATTGTTTATTAACAAGAGAAGCTATCAAAGATTATACTTATCTCTGGAGTAGGTATTTTCGTTTCTCTTGGACCATTCAACATCCATTGATGCTCTCCTTGCTTGGTCAATTTTAGTTATTAAAACTAAGGTCTCATTTTCTAGAGATCTTCTTTAAATTAAAATTGTCATTCCATTATGTAATGTCACAATTATTTAACAAACAAAAAATGTGGATAAAATTAATTAAGGATCCTATTTTTTTAAAAAACATTTACTAAATATTTCAAAACTACATGCTCACATTAATCATAATATAATACCTTACTCCCAAACACCTTTTGACCTGACCGAAAACTTCAAAAACCAATCAAACATCTCACTCTTTTACTTCACAAAACCTTAGCAGCAGAAAACGCAACAAAACACCCCGAGAAACACCAGAATAACAGAAACATTGTGCAAGGCCATGGCTGCTACAGTATCACAATGGCTCTAGTGCCCTCGGACTCACTAGCGCCGCGGCCTGGCTTCCTGGTGCTGTGACGCTCCCTTACTGATGGCATATCAGCAAAAATGAACTTCTAGGGCGAACTTCCGACGCACATAGGTTTATGCTTCGACATCCGATTGACCTGATTCAAACTCCTACAAATCAATCTTGTCTCAATCTATTTATAGACACCAATTTCATCTCAATATATCTCCATTTGGAGATCTTGGACATTTGACACCATTTTGGCCGCTTTTTGACCAAAACTTACAACTTATAACTCTTCAACACCCCCCAACCAAACATGCATCATAAAACATTACATCCAACACCAGTCCACATTAATATCATAGCATTAACATACATACACATCTGAATATCATTACAATCATTCGACTCCTTATATTCATTTCAATCATACTATCACACTTGGTACAAGTACACAACCCTACACAAATACATTACATAGACTGGGCATTCCCGTATATGGTGCACTACTCCCTTGTCTTCTCTGGACTAGTGTCAGACCCTTCACCTGAAATGTTAGTTCATGGGAAAGAGGGTGTGAGACAATGTCTTAGTAACCAAGGACAACTACACACATATATATATAACTCATATAATCTCATGAATGCAATATGTAATGGAATGCATTTCTCCCTCGCACATAGCTAGAACCACAAGCTGTCATCATAACAGGACATTTTATATTTGTGATTCTTTTCCAACAATCGATGAAGAGTGATTCTGGGACATCACCAAGCTCACCTTACACTAGTGCAACCCGGCCAAAGGTTACACTAGTGCTCAGATCGTGGCTCTCCTTCCTCTGGACCACCTCGAATTAGTGGTGATTTAGGGAAAGTACAGTCCGCTGCAGCCTGGCTCCCCTGGCCATAGGGAAGGATTTAGCAACAGTGATCCCATCCTTATCTCCCTTATCATATATCATATCATCATATCATTGTATATCATATCATGATCATTACCCAATCCATCGTATATCTCACAATGTCATGTGGTGATGCTCATGTCATATCATCGTATAATCATCATCATCATGTATCATAATGTCATGCATGCATCATGCTATGTTACATCAACATCATTATCTCTAATTATCATCAAAATCATCATGCCTTATATGTCTAGCCGTGTGCATACCATGATATAAAGACAAACCATACACACACACACATATCCATATCGTGATATGAACGGAAACATGCTTATATACACACACACCCACATATATATCATTAACATACAATACAACAATACAAACACCCAGTTACCTCAGGTTGTCAATACCCCAAACATGGGATTCCACAAGCTTCTCGAGTTGTCCAGCACACTTGAACCCCTTTCGGTCAACCAAACAACCTTCACATTACCATAATACCTCAATTAACATAATATACGACTTACTAAAAAACTGCAATTCAACCATATAGGCCTAACCCAAGATTCCAATATCATTTCTATACACCATTAAGCTCTTAAAGACCATCCAAACACAACTCAACCACATATACTTCAGATTCCCAAATGCCTCAACCATAAATAACCTAGGGTTTAGCTTAAATCATGCATACTCCTCTCAAAACTCACACCCAAGTAACATAAACACCAAATCACACACCATTAATCTCATTTCATCCATTTTAATTGGTGGGATTCAGCCAAAACCAAATATCCTAACATATAACTGAAAAATTCAACTCAAAACCGAAGAAAATAGAGAGGGAAGAGTAGAGATCACTTACCAACGATAATCCAAGCTCCAAGAAGTTAGAAATCACTCCCAAGGGCCTAGTATCCAAAACCCTAGCACAGCTCTTCATCACTCCATCTATTTCTTTCTTTTCTGTCCGACTAAAATAATTCAGATTTAAACTAAATTATCCCTGCTCGCTGCAACTCCAACAAGCCCGTCCTGTAACACCCTACCTCCAGACTTAACCAAAATCTACGAAATCCAACCAAACACAACCTAAACAACTTAAAACAACTTCTCAAAACTTCAGAACAGCGGAAATGAACCAAACAACACCAAAAACTAGACTAAGGTCATGGCCGCTACAGTACCACCGAGGCTCCAGTCTCCCCTGCATTCACTCACTATTGGCCTCTCTAGGGCCGCGGCGCCCCATACTAGTTTTCTATACCGACAAACTTCATCCACCAGGGTGGACTTCCGACGCGCATAACTTAATGCTCCGACCTCCGATTGACCTGATTCCAACTCCTACCAGTCAATCTAGTTTCAATCTATCAATAAACACTACTTTCACCTCAATCCAACACTGTATGGAGGTTCTAAACCCCTGACACCATTTTGGCCGCTTATTGACTAAAACTCACCACTAACAACCTCTAGTTGCCACCAAAAGCAAATGGTCACTCAAAGACCATTCATATAGGTCCAAAACTCCCAAACTAACTTATTCAAAGAGGTTTCACCTTAAAGAAATAATTCCTCTAAGATTTGATCCTCTTGAACCCCATTTGACAAAACGAGCTATAAACCCTCAAACACACATTTCAACACACATAACACTTATAACACATTTTCACATATATAACCATACATACATCCATCCATAACAATCCTTACAATGTCATACATTCAATACAAAACCTTCTATCCTACTTGGCACAAAATATAATATCCAAATTACACATAAACTACATAGACCTAGTATTTCCACATCCACTACTGCTCCCTCGGCTTCTCAGGACTAGTGCCAAAACTGTCACCTGAAAGGTTAGTTCATTAGAGAGGGGTGTGAGACAATGTCTTAGTAACCGAGAACAACCACACATAAATATATATACATATATCTCATGCAACTCATGAATGCACTGTGAAATAAATGTAATGCATGTCTCCCTCGCACACAACTAGAACCACAGGCTATCGTCATAATAGGACATTTCATATAGGTAATTCCCTTCCAACAGTCAATAAAGCTTGATTCCGGGACATCACCAAGCTCACCTCCCATTAGTGTACCCGGCCAAAGGTGCAGTCCTTTCCCTTTCCCACCACGAATTGGCAGCAACTTAGGGAAGGTGCAGTCCACTGTATGCATTTTCCCTCCTGGCCATAGGAGGCGATTTAGCCGCAGGGATCACATCCTTATCCTCCCTAATATATATCATCATCACCACCCAATCCACCATATATCGCAATCTCGCAATGTCATATGGTGATACTCATGTATCATCATATAGTCATCATCATCATATCACAATATCATGTATGCATCATGTCATGTCATGTCAATATCATCATCGTAATCGTCAAAGTCATCATAATCATCATCTAGCTATGTGCATACCACAATATATAGAAAACAGTAAACACAAACACATCTATATCATGGTATGAAAGAAACATGTATATATGTATACAAATATACATACTATCATACAATATAAACAAACAATCACCCGATTACCTCAAGTGTCAATACCACACATGCAGATTTCACGAACTTCTCAAGTTGTCCAACATGCTTAAACCCCTCTCGATTAACCAAATTGATAGAGGATGGCTTGGACAAATTCAAGAACATGGGAGGAGGCATTATCACTTAGAAAGATTCAAGCCCAAGAGAAGCCCATTGGAAGAGATTACTTAAAAGATCATGTGCTTCACTAAAATAGCATGTGACTTAAGCATTATTGGGCTTAATTAGTATTAATTTCGTTTTTATTAATTATGGGCTGAACTTTGTTAATTAATAAAGCCCAATTGATTAATTAATAGTCTTTTTGATGGCCCAACTTGTAAATAAACATGCCATGTGCCAAACATGTGATTTCATTAATGTGTTGGCATGTTTATAAGGGCTTAAACATTATTTTTATTATTTTCTTATGAATTTTCGTTATTTTATTTTAAGATTTTATTTTACTAGTTTCCTAGTTCTATAATAGGATTGTTATTTGAGCCTAAAGTCTCATAATCCTATTAGGATTACTTGAGCCCAAATTAATTAGGGTTTCTAGGCTTATTAGGTTAGATTTTACCTTTCCTATTTAAGGCTAACTATTATGTACGTTTTTCAGATTTGAATGATTAAAATTTCAGACTTTGTGAGTTTCTCTTGCGTTCTTTGAGTGCTAAAGCGAACTGCGACTTATCAAGGAATTGGTCCTTCCTTGTGGCGTCACCGGAACTAGGGCGCAAGAGACCGGTTCTCTTGGGTTCTAATTCACCTAGACCAACATATCTTGTGTGCTTTCTTGATTATTCTCATCTTTGTGTGTCTTTCTTCTTACTGTTTTTCAATTTTCCAGTCTTTGTGTCCCTTGTTTCGCAAAGATCCGGGTGTCATACATATAAAAGTGGGTTCTTTGGATGGGTTCCAAAAGGGTTCACTTATCACAAATAACCTTCACAATACCATAATTCCTCAATTAACCACATATACCAATAAACCAAACATCACAATTTAACCAATTTAGCCTAACCCAAGGTTCTAACACCCCTTTCATGCATTATTAAGCTCCTAGGAACCATATCAACACCAAACAACTACATACACTCCGGATTCTCAAGAGCCCTAACCAAAAACAACCTAGGGTTAAGCTCAAATCATACATAAACCCTTCAAAACTCACATCCAAGCAACAAGAACACTAAAACACACTTCCTTAACCCCATTTCAATCGGTGGATTTCAACTAAAACCTAAGGTCCTAACTTATAACCGAAAAACCCTAAATTTCAACCGAAGAAAATGGAGAGAGGGGAGTAGAAATCACTTACCAACTTGAATCCAAGCTTCCAAGGTCCAAAAATCACTTCTAGATGCCAGAAATCTCGAACCCTAGTAGAGCTCCTCATTTCTCCTTTGTCTGTCCAATTGAAATGATCTAGATTTAAACAAAAATCTCAATTCTTGCCACGACTTCGAGTAAGTTCGCCAGAGCTCCACCAGTTTTCATCCGGAAAGAGCCACTAAACACGCTCTCGCCATGGCGGCCCTACTTCTTGCCACTATGTGGAGCTCTTTCAGACTCCACTTGAACCTTCCTCCGTCCTGTTTTCCTCCAGTCTTGCACTCCATGTCAAAACAAAGTCATGAGGGGTGTTACACATAGCAACGCTGTTGCTTCTAGCCAAAAAAATATTTCAGAATCTAGAGCTCGCTCACAGCTGTGGCCCTGCTTCTCACCGCGGCATGGAGCTCTTTCTGCCTCCACTTGAACCTTTCCTCCATCCTGACCCTCCGGTTCTACACACAACACCAAGTATACTTAGTTAGCCAAAGACCAAATTAAGGATAATGTAATGAGGATTGTTACACTTAACATTAAAAGAGAGAGAGAGAGAGAGAGAAAGGGATATTTGCATAGTAAATTTATAAACGGTCTTATATTTTAAAAGATTGAAAGTTTCAAAAAAAAAGTCTACAATGACAGAGGGAGTATATATACACACATATAGTTATGATATGTATTATACACACAGTCTTTTCTATTCATGTCAATGAGTTATTATCATTTTTCTTCAAAATAATATCATGGTTAATGGGTTTAGTTGAGGGTTGTACATAGGTGGAACTGAATTGGGTCAATGGCAAGCTCGAAACACAACTAAAAGAGGGGTTTTCATGAGGCTAATTTTTTTTGTCTTAACCTTGAAAATTTTAAAACCCTTTTTCCTTTTTAAGTAATTTAAGTTTAACTGATAATTATATTTTCTTTCCACTATGTAAATGCATGGCAAAATAAAGATTAATCTTGTTATGAATAATTAAGAAAATAACATACTAGTAATTTAAGAGGCCCAGCACGGCCAAGTCCTTGTCCCAGCCTGATGTCCTTTCAATTTTTTTTCGTTTTTTCTTTCTAGCTTGATCCGACTCATCTCGAAATGATCAGGACATATAGGGCTAGCTAGGTCACAGGCCTGGGCCTGGAAGAACAGCCCTAATTATATGTACCAAACCCGCCCTTATAGGTTAATAAGATTTCAAGCAAAATATGGCGTGGCGCTCTAGAATTATTTTCTTAGTGAAGCTCACTTTAATTAAATTAAACAATCTTGATTTTAGAGAAATTTGAATGGGAATATTCTCCAAATTGAGTTTATAATAATACTGATCCCTTTGACAGGCAGGACAAAATTAATTACATTACAATTGTTTTATTCTGATACGGATCCATGGTAATATATTCCCCATCAAAACAATCATAATGACGTTCGCAAGCGCTGACTTTAATTTGGATCAATGTCTCTGCAGATGCAAAAAAGGTTTGAATGAGGTCCATACTTCATTACAATCTCAGCAACGCAGTCGGCGGCCACCCCACTACTACCACAGCTTCTAAATTCCGTCGACCCTTCGATACACTCCTTGATCACACCTTACTACCATTACAACAAATTCACTATTTTAATTACTGCATGTTTTTTTACGCATTATATGAAATCTAAGAAATAAATCACATTGCTCATGATTTGTAAATTTTATTGATATATTGATATTGATTTGTAATTTTCTATAGAATTTTTACATGAAAACATTTCCAAGAAACTATTTAAAAAACATCTATTCGAGCTTACCATGGCATTGCCATTGATATAAACTTAATTAAGACTTTTCCCTTCCACAAAATGCATTGCAATTATTTTTTACTATCTGAATTCTATGTCAAATCTAATCTAATTTAGTAGAAAATTATGCGTCCTCATGATTAGAGAATTAAAATAAAAATGAGTAAATTGATGGAGAAAAAGTGTTTCTTGCAAATGAAGAAATGTGCACGCAAGTGTGTATCATGATTGAGAGAGAAAAATATAATTAATTGGAGAAGAATTTTGATTATCAAATAAATTACTATCTCTATTCTCATTTATAAGTTACTTTTAACTATTTTGTATAAATAAAAAAATTAGTTAAAATTACTTAGTATTCTTGAAATTCTAAAAGTTATTAGAATTTTTTGATATTATCCTGATTAATTACTTTGTCATAATTATGTATCTCTTAATCTCTTTTTTTATCATAAATACTTTGGGTAAAATTAGAAATTTACTAGTGCAAAATACCCTTTTCTTATCATCTAAGATCGGTTTGAAAACCACCAGTCTAGAAAATGTGACTGATGATATTTTTGTAAATAAATGGATCTATGTTATACCTTTTAAGATCAGTTTTGTAACTCACCCGCCATCTTAAAATGTTTTCAAGATATCCGATTTTAAAAGTTAAATGCAATTTTAAAAAATAATTAAATACTTTTCAAGACTTGGTGCCTTATTTGAAAAGTTAAATCAAATTGTCTATTTTTTGAAAAAAAAAATTAAGCATATGTTTCATTTTTCCCTTTTGGGTGATCTGGAATGTGTACTTTCCCGTTGGGTAACCAATTTGGAAACTGATTTTCCACATCAGTTGTAAGTTCAATCTTAAAAATTATACTTTTTAATCACTTCTACATTTGCCAGAGAATTGTTCTTAAAAGTTCTTACTGTACTAGTGAAAAAACAATTAAATATTCTTTGAACATTGTAAAATAACTTATATTTTCAATAATTAAAATGCTTTTAAAATATGCCTTATGAGTAGAAACAAAAAGAGTATAAAACACAAGCCTTCGGTACTAACGGAAGAAACAACTAGAGTGAGAGTAGCTCCCAACTTCATTTTTACAATGTTATGTGAAGGTGATTGGTTATGGCCTCATGGGTGAGTACTGAGTGCTGTTGCATCGTTGACTTTTATAACCAATTGGAAAAATAATTAAATTCATTTTGGACTGTAATAATTAAATATACATTTATTTCATTTGATGTGTGAATAATTACTTTAGGAGATTGTCTTTAAAGAAACCGAATTCTTGAATGCAAGTTTATTTTATTTAATGCTAAATATATGTCAATTAAAATTTCATTAAAACTTAGCCAATTATAATAAACTAGAAACATTTTTACATGCATTTGATCGAGAAATAAACTATATTGTTTTCTAGTAAAAAAACTGCTCACAGGTTGTAAATGAAAGGAATAAGAGAGAAGAGATAAGGCAATAGAGGCCTTTAAGTCATTGAGGCAACCACCTAAGCCAAAAATTAATATATTTATATGAAGGAAGAGTAAAAGATATTTCTTTAATTATAACATATACTTCTGTTCAAAATATAAATTATTTTTAATTATTTTATGTATTTTAAAAAGAGTTAAATCATCAAATTCACTATTGACACAAAAACAAAATTCAATAATTTTTTTAATTGTCTCTTATTGCACCCTATCATAAAATAAAAACTACACTTCATTTGTCTATGCGAAATTGATCTTTTTAGTTAGTATTATATAATTTAGTTATTAAATTATATAATACTTAAATATACTTTTAAAAAATTGAAATAATATTGATCTATTTTATTTTTAAAATAAATATTTTATATTTTTAAAGTATACATTATACTACAATTTAATTTGAGAAACTCATGTTAGTTTGAAAACATTTAGTTTTGAAGTTAGCTATAAGGAACATTGAATTGTGGATGAGCACGAGAGCATCAAAACCTTCAAGTGTAACAGTTGATTATAGCAAAGAAAATATCTTGCAATTCCTAATATCGAACTAGGATAAAACTTGGGAAATTTTTTAGTTAACTATATATGTTCTTGAATTTAATGCAGGTTACCAACGCTATTTATTATGTTACATATGGTAGTCAGTCAACTCTATCTGTATTAGCTAATTCTAATTCATCCGTATTTTGCCCATGGTGCTTCTATTTTAGTGCATGCACTGGCGGAGCATCGTTAGTCTGAGGCCGCCCCCTTCTCAGATGTTTGAAAATACACGCATGTATGTGAGAGCACCTACTAGCTATTATGCCCCCACCCCTTCCTTGTATCATCTAAACCAGATTGTGAGAGCATAAAGCAGCAGAGGTAGAAGAGGAAGAAAGTGAAGATGGAAGGGAGAGAGGGGAGAGGTTAGAAGGTGAGACAAAGTAAGGGCTTGTTTGGTACAATGGAAAGTAAATGAAAAATTGGAAAAGTTGATGATTACTTAGTTACAATATTGGAAAGGGAAAAGTGTGAGAATCTAATGAGGAAATCAACCAAGGACTCGAGGCCTTAAATCTTTCCATTGATAAAGTGATGGAATGGTACTGTTCACCATAGAATAAAGGAGAAAAAGTAAAAATTTAAATATCCTTACTTTTTGAGTTTTTATTTGTTGTACGAGAGTATTTATGTAATTTATGTTTTATTTATATCAATTCTTTTTTATTTTTATCATATCAAATATCACTTCATATCAGGATTTTATATTTTTTCTAACATACCAAACAATACTTTATCATTCATATTCCTATTATCATCCTCATTCTTTCAAAAATATTTTTCATTGTACCAAACGGGACCTAGATACTCCCTCTGATCCTAAATAAAACATTTTGCTTTGGTCTTAAATATAAGACCAGTTCCAAAATATGAGACATTATTCATTATCTATTACCAAAAAATACCACTATTCAATTCATAAGAGAGAGAAAAAGAAAAATTTTAACAAGGATAGTTTTGGAAAGAAATTGTGATTTTTGAAAAAATTAAAATTGTTAACTTATTTTAATTCTCATCATTAATATCCATATAATTCAATTAAAGGGATATTAGATTAAAAACTGTAGGGAGTAATGAAGAGAGAAAGAGAGATAAAAGAGGTGAGATTGAAAGAAGACACTCTCCTACCACGCCTATTGTATGTTTTCTTTTCTATCATCATCATTGTAATATCCTAAAAATGTTAGAATATAATAGAAAATATTTAGAAATGAAAAATTTTGATATATAAGAATGGATGTAACAAGGGCAAAAAGATCAAATTTCGAGTCAATGAATAAAATATAAAAAATTCATTCTATTCCCTAAAAAAAGAATTATTTGAATTTTAGTCCTTGGGGAAATTACAGAAAAGTACCCAAAAATTTCAAAAATTACATTTTTTCAAATAGGGGTAATTTCAAAATTATGCAAATTTTATGTCAAATAAAGCTTGCGACAAGCTGCACCCAATGGTATAATGCATTGAGGTTAACGAAATTTGTATAAAGAAAACATTAGTGACAAACTTTAAAAAGTGCACAATGCGCAGAAAAAAAAACATTGCGAGCCCCATAGAAAGGCAGATAAAGTAAAAGGAGAACATGTGGGCCCCACAATTATACAATTTGGGAAGGATATTATGGTAATTTCATATTTCAATATAGTTATACTTAGTATGCCCAAAATAATAAAATACTGCAAAAAGTAGTTTTAATTGTCTAGACTGATACAAGATATATTTGGATAAAAGAAAATGCAGTATTTTTGGACCAAAATGCACTCAATTTCATGACCTACCAGCTTTACATGGAGAAATTCCCATTATTTAATATTTACATGAATTTTCAAGAAGCTTTTAGATCATTAAGTGACAAAATTTCAATGGTTGCATTTTTTTATATATCCTTCCTTTTTGCTCTTGTTTTGGCCAACCTTCACACATGAAAAGGAGAGGAAGTGAGGTCTGAAACTAACAAGGGAAGAGAGAAAAACGTGAAGAAGAGAGGAAGGGAAGAAAATAGATAAGCCAAAAAGGTAAGTTTTTCTCTTGATTTCTTAAGGTTTTCTAGCTAAGTTTTCAAGAAGTTTGCCATGGTTTCTTTGAGTTTTCTTCTCTCCTCTTGTTGTCCTAACTTTGGCCTATGCTTAAAGGAAGAAAGGAAGTGGTTTTGTTCCATAAAGTTTAGAGAAAGTATGAGACTAAGTGAAAGGAACAAGCTTTGGTATGATTAAAAGCAAGTTTTGAAATTTTTCCCCTTTCCTCCCTAAACACTATTTTGAACAGTATATATGAGTGGAAAGGAGTTGGATCTTCAAGGTTTAATTTGATGTTAAAAATGAATTTCTTAGATCCAAATTAACTAATAACAAGTGTTAGATTCAAAAATAAAAATAAAAAATAGAGGATATGAATTTTTAGGGTTTTAAAGTTCTTTATAAAGTAACCCTTAGTTTAAGTCGATTTAGTTAGTATTTGGTGATGTATTAGGGTTTGAGGAAGTTTAAAAAAGTCCTTGGAAGAACTGAAATCAAGAAGAAAAGGTTAAAGATTTCACAAGCTAGCATAGTTACATTTTATTATTTTGCTATATTTTATTATGAATGATGACTTGCCATATTATTTTTTTTATATTTGAGACTAGTTTTGGCTATTTTTATGAGAGAGCTATTGCCCATAATGTCTATTGACTAAGCCGTTATGCTGACAATTTTTTTATGAACAATATCGTGATTTATGTCTTGATATGGTTTTTATGATGTTTATGAGATTTTGTAGTATGCATGATAATGTAAATGTGTGAGATATGACTAGTTACTGAGATTTCTAAAATCTCATCACCCAAATGCTAACATAATAGGTTCAAGCTATGGAAAGAAATCAAAGGGAGGCCAAGAGCAAAGAGAAGGATTTTGATGATTAAATTTTTATTTCCTATTATGCATGGTCTATTTACTAATTTATGTAAAATTGTATTTGTGATTGTGAAGCTGAGCTTATATGTTGTCACATGCCTCCAAACCTCTTGAAATATTTGGCATTTAGTTTTGACAATATATATATATATATGTAAAGATGTTATATAATTAGTTTTGAAAGTTAGTATGTAAATCTAGCCAATTTGAGCATTGTTTGGTTAAGCAGATTCTGTGTTCGAAATAACGCATTCATTATGAGTGTTATATATGTTCAGAAACTAGACAAGCAGAACTTTGTATGACTTTTCTGGAATTGGTTATTATTTTTCAAAGTTGATTCAACAAAATGAGATACTAAATGAATAGTAAAATTTTAAAATTTTTTATTTTATGATTTGGTACCCTTGGTGATTCTTATTGTCTAAATGTTTTAAATGGACTTTAAATAAGTCATATTATATGGGAAATAAGGTTAAGAGTGAAGGTATGACATTTTTTATATCTCATAGCAAAGATTCAGGCAAAGACAACTGTGAATCTTTATGAAGGGAATACTAATTAGTTAAGTTGTGAATCTTTATGAAGGGAATACTAATTAGTTAAGTTTATTCCTTTGTAGTAGATTGACTTACTAGATTTGCTACTGTGCAATGAGGAGAGGTAAGATGTTTTCCTCAAACAATAGCTAGGATCCTAATTATGAGAAATAAATGATCCTTCAACCAGAGATGGAAAGGAATGACAAAAGTATTGGCTTTAACAAGTTACTGGCAAAATGTTTAATCGAGCCAAGTGTTAATATAAGATCTCACCTAACTGAAACTGAACCTTTAACAAGTTACTGGCAGAATGTTTAATCGAGCCAAGTGTTAATATAAGATCTCACCTAATTGAAACTGAACCTGTTAGAGTAGTTCTATCGCAAGTTGTTTTAGCTATTCTTGCTCAAGTCTGGAGATTATGAATAGAAGCGGCAGGAATTGTGGACTATGAGGTCGGGTTTCTACAAGGCCCAGACAGCCATGGTTTTGTCTGTCCAATAAATATTGAAGATAAGATATACCAAATTAACATAAGTGTTTCAGGGAAAAGAAGGAATATCTTAGAGGGCCTAAGCATGTGTGGGATTCCCTATATGAGGCTACTAAGGTCAATGGCTTTCTAGCAAGTAAAGTGGTGCATTATCGAAAGTCGTTATGGATTGATATACTAGTTAATGAAATCTCTAATAATTTCTTCTAGACTTATAGTAAGGCTAAGCTGGAGAGTTTACAATTTGGCAATCTAGAAGAATATGTTGCAGCCTATTGCATACAAAGGAATAATCGGTTAAATCATCAGTCACTAATTATGCAAATGTGTGGGATTTCCTATATGAGGCTACTGACTGATGATTTAACCATGGTGAACATTGATGTATATGATTATTGTGCATCCCCATGAGATATCTTGTAAGATGACATTATGCTAGCATAATGATAATGATGATGATTGTGTATAATAATAACATGTTACTATGACATATGGGCATCGTCACTGATTATGCAAGGTCGAGCATATGTTGATTGAGTGATGATATCTATGAAAGATCACGTATTATGCCAACCTACTAAATAGCACACGAGACGTTATATTCAGGCATTGCGGCTTATGATATTCTTGCTAATAAATAATCATCTTTTAGCCAAGAGACTCAGGTGACTATGAATTAGGGATGTACCTTCTCTAAAGAGCCACCAATTCGAGTAGTTCAAGTGAACAAGAGTTATGGTCTAACTATTAGTGGAATGTCCTTTGGTTGGATCATGACTAGTAAGAGGTAAACTTAGTGATTACCAGAGAATCAGCCTTCATCAGTTATTGGAAAGAGGTTACTTAGTGAGGTTACCATGTGATTATAACTAGCTCATGGTTCTAACCATGATTGATGTGGGTTCTATTGCATATCATGTACATGGCATCATACATGGTACATATTACATTAATATGAATTTTTGTATTTGAACTATAGCTTTTTTGAGTGATTAGCTGCTTCTTGGTTACTGAGACATTTGTCTCACTCCTGTTGATACCCTTTTTAAAAGTGGACTATAATTCTAGCAAGGAGGGGGTCAATAAGGGTTCTTTCTCCTTAAGAGATGCATAGGATATTCGAGTCTTGGTTGGTATGAGTTTATTTGAGAACTCATGTTATATCTGTATAGTTTAGTTCTAAGTGTAAGACATTAAATGATGACATATGTAATTGTTATGCATGAGTTCCTCGGGATTATCTCTATGTCCTCATCTTTCATGTATGACTCATATCACCTATGACCTCAAAATTGGTTGATGTTGTCTTATGTATGGATGTGTGTGACGAGTCATTATACGGATACGTGCATTGATCAAATGGTAGCTTCGTCCATCTTGATGCCTTTGTAAGGTGTGATGTGGTGGTTGTTATGTATGTCAGGGGTTGTAGCCCTTTGTCATCATAGTATGTGTGGGCCTTATGCAATGGTTAGCCTACATGTGTTTCGATAAGTTTGAGTGGTTTATGTGGTTACTCTTGATATTTGGTAGATTTTAGTCAAAATGGGTATGTAACTCATTAGAAGAATTTAAGGCTCAAGGGGGTCAAATCTTGAAGGTGAAGTTTCCTTGAGATGCAAGCTCCTTAGACAGTGTCTATGTCATTTATGATTTGTAAATATGAAAGGCTAATAGATTGAATATGGGTGATGTTGATGCTAAGTTTTGGCCTTAATGTGACCATTTCAGTCTTGGGGTTCAAAATCTCTATATTGAGGAATTTTGTGGTGGGTTTGCACCTAAAGCTAGAAGAGGTGACTTGTAACTTGTGGGCTTGGGAATCACATGAATCGAAGGTCCGGATAAGAAGTTATGCACGTGAAAAGTTTGTGAAAGTTGTCAGTTCCCTGCTGTCAAAATAATAGGTAGTTGTGCCATGAGGCCGCAATGAAATTTCCCCCTTCCTTTGCTCCCTGGTCAAGATCTGTTGGTTGGTCTTGTTTTTTGTAGTTTTCCATGTAACACCCAAAACTTCAAAAACACGCAAAACGAACCAAAACAGGACAAATCAGTGCTAGAGTCGCGGCCTCAAAAGTGCTACCGTAGCTAAACCCTGGCACCACGACACCATCAGTTGATAGCAACTCAGTACTTTGCTAATTTTCTGGCCAAACTTTCGATGCACACAACTTTATGCTCTGACTTTCGATTGACTTGATTCTATCTCCTACAGGTTACTCTCATCCCAATCTAATTATAGACACCAATTTCACTTGAATCTATCTCCGTATGGAGGTTTTGGATGCCTAAAATCATTTTGGTCACTTTTTGATCAAAACTCACAACTCACAACTTCTATTTGCCACCAAAGGCAATTTGATACTCAAGGACCATCCATACAAGTCCTAAATGGCTCAACTAACCTATCCAAGAAAATTTCACCCTGAAGAAACCACTCCTTCAAGATTTGATCCCCTTGAATCCCAAATTCATTTAATGGGCTCTATGCCCCAAAACACAAAACTTAGGCCTAAAACCACTTTGGGCTCACATATATGACCATTTTGGCTCACAACTACACATTCCAATCACCCCAACCCATACCTGGGTCTAGATCATCCTATCACATACATATAAACTACACATAAGTGTATACCACACTATACCAACCATCATTGTCATCATCATTTTATCAACATCAGCTCTTCACATGCAAAGCAATTCTCCAGGATACTCATAGAGACAACCAAACCATAACAACCTACTTGGTACAATATTACATAAACTATATTATAAACTACCCATTATACTTGAAATTCCCGAATGCGGAGAGACAAACGACTCCATGGTCTTCTCCAAACTAGTAACAGAGTCGTCACCTAAAATGTTAGTCATGAGGGGTGTAAGATAGTCTTAATAACCGGGACAAACACACACATATAATAATATCATCCATACCACATATATATGCAAATAATGTAGTGCAATGTCAAATGTCATGGAATGCACGTCTCTCTCAACACGGCTAGAACCACGAGATGGTGTCATCACATGACATTTTGAATAGGTGATTCCCTTCCAATAACTGATGAAGATTGATTCTAGGACATCACCAAGGTCACCTCATACTAGTGCACATGGCCAAAGGTCACACTAATGCTTGGATCGTGGCTCTCTTTCCCCTGGACCACCCTGAATTAATGGTAATTTAGGGAATATGCAGTTTAGTACCACTTGACTCTTTGGGCCATAGAAGAAAATTTAGCGACAAGAATCCCTTTCTTATTTCACCAGATCATATATCATTGTATCATATCTCACCATCACCACCCGATCCATCATTTCTCACAATGTACATGTGGTGATGATGTTCATACCTTATCACTATATAATCATCATCATTATCATATTCCTTAATATCATGCTAGCATGCTATGAAATCACATAATGTCACATCAACATATGTATATTATCATCATGTTCATCATCATCCTATACTATCTCGTCTTTCCATGTACATACCACGATATGTAGAAAAACTATACACATATACATAATGATATCGTGGTATGAATAAAGACATGCATATATATATATCAACATATAACATATATATCTCAAACACTTGGTTACCTCGGATTACTGACACCACGCACATAGGGGATTAGGCCAGCCTCTGGAGTACCCATCACAAACCATACGCTTCCAATTAGCCAATCAACCACTATAGCATCATAATACCTTTAACTAACATATTACCGATAACAACTAAAATCCATAATCTAGCCTTTCAAGCTTAGCATGGAGTTCTAACAACATAACAAGTACTAATGAACCCTAAACAACCATTCAAACATACACTAACACATGCAAATTTGGATTTCCACTTCTCTTCCCAAATTTCAACCTCGGGTTCTACTCAAACTCATCACAATCCAACCAAAACTCATACCCAAAACATCCTAACACTATATAACACTTCTACAACACCAATATAAGCACTTTAACTAGTAGAAATCTAACCAAACCCACCCCTCATACATATATCCGAATTTCAACCCCAAAAACTGAAGAGAAAATAGAGAAGGGAGATCAAGAACCACTTACCAACAATTAATCAAACTCCTTAGGTCCAAAAATCATCTCCAAGGGTCAGAAAAATGGAGCCTTAGTAGAGCTCCTTTGTCTCTCCCTTCGATTCTTCTCTCTATTTCAATTGAAATGGCTTTTAATTTATAGAAATTCAGGGTCTGGCACTGTAGCAGGAGATAAGTTTGCCACGTTATGGAACCCTACTGCCTGAAAATATTATTCAACCTCTATCTCGTTCACCATGACGCCCTTGTGTCAAGCTGCGGCGTGGGAGCTTCTGCCTTATTTTCTTCTAATTTACTCCCTTTTGTCTTTTCTCTGATCCTGCACATATCATCAAGTATACCTCCCATTAGTTTGAGACTAAGTCTAGGATAGTATACTGAGGGTTGTTACATTCCAAGCTTCTCCCTCATGTTTTTCATCCTATCTTATCCAAAAGAAGTGATTTTGGTCAAGTTTTGGTTATAGGATCTTAGGATGTTACAACTTATAGGTTTTGGAATCACATGAATTAAAGGTTGAAGTAGGAAACTACAAGTATTGGAAGTTCACTGGAAAAAACCAAAAAAATTCTTTTTTTTTTTACAATAATAGGGGGTCATGATGCCCTCTTTGTTAACTGCGGCACCCATATATAAAATTTTTGTTTCTTGGCTTGTTCTTCTGTCCAACAGTGACTTCCCTTATTCCAATCATGTCTAGCCTTGTATATGATGCATTTACCCCTGGTTCACACTCCATTTGGCCATCTCTTGGTCGGTTAAGTTGTATTTTGTCTTGGTTTCTCCTAGGATGTACAGAAAGAACATGTTAGCATGACATATTGGCATTGTCACTCATGATTATGCATGTCCAAGCTTTTGTTGATTGGGTGATGATGTCATTGAAATATTACATGGTATGCCGACCCTTTAAATGACACATGAGGTTTTGTGTCCAATTAGTGAGATGTGTTATATCCTTGTCATTACACTAGTGCACAAATTACTTTCTAGATCAGTTGAATTGACTTTCTAGATCAATTCTAGCCTAGATGTAGAAGTGGTCGATATAAAAAGTATCACTTTTTAGATCGATTTTGTAACCGAGGTAGAAAATACTTTCTAGATCGGTTGGAATCGGATTCCAACTAATCTAGAAAGTCGATTATTATTTTAAAAAAATTTGACTTTCTAGATCAATTAAAATTCTTTAACCCATCTAAAAAGTATTTTAAAAAAAAAATTAGCATTTGACACAAATACAACCTCTAAAAAAAATTTTCATTCAATGTGAAACATCATTATCATTAAAGTAAATTGCTAAAACCATTTAATGATGTTCCTTACAACATCAATTGACATAAATCACATCTTGAAATAAAACTAAACAATGAAAATAGCTAATGCTAACATTTAAAGAAAAAATAGCATCAAAATGTAATAAGGTAGTTTATAGCTTATACCAAGACACAGTGCAAAAGTAAAAATATGTAATCCAGAGCTCTTAGAGTTTAAGCTTGTTACTCCAACATTGCTGCATAAAGGGCCTTGCAACATATATAAAGAAGTTGACCTAACTAATAAAATGTTAAAGGGAATAAATACAATAGTCATCAGTGGAACAAATGGTTACAATTGATCCTCTATAAATCTTTCATGTCAGGAATCATTGCTCTTAGTGACAGGCAGTCCCCTACTTTGCCTCATTTATGTGTCTCACAAAATGAATGACAATATATCACTTGGAAAATTTAGTGATTGTATCTATATGAAGTTAATACATTAGCAATAGCAGAGAATATGACATCATGAAATAGAATTAAAATATTCCATAAATGCATTTAGCTCCCTTCTATTTCAATGCTCTAATGACTAATGTTTCCATCTTGAAAAGTATATAAATATGTCCATAATCATACCATAGAAGACAAGTAATCAAAACATGCATTTCACTAAATAAAAATAGAATTAATTGGCAGGGTAATGTTTCCGAGCCAGATCTGCTTGGCCAAAAAAAAAAGCCAAATTTGCACATTACACACACATCAGAAAAAAGAGCTAAATTGGGCTAATGGACTTGCAGCATGTTGTTTGCTAAACCCAACCAAATTAATACAAATAGAGCATAATTAGGAAAAAAGTTTATAGAAAGACAAAAATCCCCACAATAGATTTGTGCCATGAGCTCAAGTTGCTTAGTGGAATAGAAAATTCTATAGAATCCATATCCTAATTTATTAATCAAGGTAGCAAAGCCCAAAGCAATTAGGAAAAATTATGTTCAGATTGCTTAGAGAGAATGCTAAGAATAATACTTAGATTGATTACAAACAATTAAAATGGAATTGGTAATGGTAAGCAATTTTCCCATTTTCTAATGATTGGGAAAAATACAGTTCAATAAACAACCTTTCTAATGATTTTATATATTTTTTGATTTGAAGCAATTAACACAAGATATGAAAAAATTGCTAAAATTATTAGAGGTTAACCTTTATATAGAGATAGAAAGTAAAAAGCAAAGCAAATATAGCAACAACTTCATTTATCAAAACTGCAGATCGAGATATATATGAGGGGACCTACAAACATATTTAGACAAGAGGAACCACTTAAACACAAGGGGAGTCAGGGACCAACAAATAAAAAAATAAAAGAGTAGAGAATCATCACATGTTTATAATTTAGCCATATAATTTATACACAATTAGAATCTATTTTAACAGACAAGCCACCAATGATGTTCAAATGAAAGCATCTCAAAATATTGGGCTTAATATCTATTAGAAAAGACAATATTCGGTATTTGTTTTAGATTTCAAGGCTTTAGCCTGAGAAGAAAATAATTAATCTTACCATAGAGCCAATCTCATCCATCAATGGAATTTGTTTATCTACTTCCTGCATTTACCACATTAAAAATGAACCATAATATGAGGGGAAATGAAAAAACACAAAGCAGGAGAGATAAACTCAAGCAACTAAGCTCATTCATATCATGTGCCATGCATGTTTTTCAGTGTATCCAATCCTTATGCAATCATGTCTAAACCTTGATCCTATAGATATTTTGATATTATCAACTATGAAAGCATTATCTAATTAATACTCAAGACAATGTCAAGATTCTAGTCACAAGATAACCATGAATAGTTTAAACATTGACTCAACATTTGCAATATATTAGAGAAGTAGGAAAATTGAATTAACATTATCAAAGCTCACCATGCATAAAACAAAAGGCACCACAAGCAATATTAAAATTAATACATCAAGGCTTTTCAATTTCAGAAAAAGATATAAAAATTTAGTATGTTAAAATTCAAATGGAAATGTTATATTACATTAATCTAGGCATAAACCACTTGGTCCATAATAGTCCTAAAGTTGGTATGTAAAGGCGAAAAAAGATTAATGGCAAAAGCAAATTAATGTAAAAAATGCATTACTTGATTTTGGGAAATAAATTTGCCACACCAAAGTGGGATAAAAGCATTCAAAGCTAATTACCTATGCAACCATGACTTCATTGAGCAAGTTGAATAAACCATTCTTCCACCAACTTTAAGCAAAGATATCACTAAGAAATTCAATATGTTTGATAAGTATGCCAAAATCATCATGAAGCACTTTTTGAATTGTAATAATCACACAACAAAAGAGAAACACCAACACAAGCCTAACAAAGGCAAATCTAATAATTAAACAAAAAAAGTTACAAAATTTAGAGTTTACGAGTGGATAAAAAGGAGACTTCAGATCAAACTTTGCAATGATTTTAGCAGGCTCAATTTTCTTTATGCACTTTCTCTGCTGTATACAAAATACTCCCTTAAATGGCTAATACAAAAATACTGTGCACATTGTTAATAATTGTAAAATTATGGTAGCAACTTACTGGATGAATGTACTTCCTTTGAGATTCTAGGTGAGCTCCAATAATCTGGCCATCCATTAAAAAGAATTATAATACATTTCTTTTGAAATTTATTATATCTTATTTAGGGAACAATGCTTTAGTTTGTATCTATATCAATTTAGACTTCAATAAATGATGAGTTGGGAAGTTTCAGTTATACTTGATATAGATACTTGATACAGATATCTTAAGTAACAAATAAGTTGTGTTGTTTTATAGACAATGTGCATCCTAAAGTAATAGTAGTATTAGAGGAACAAATGCTTTTGTATAAGGTAGCCATTATTTTGTTGATCTTATCTGTGTTAGTGGAAATCAGGCTGCCTACTACAACAATAGTTAGACTACAAAACCATCTATATTTTGGCAACAAATCCTACTGCAGGAAGTATGGTTATTAAAACTATTATTTTGCTATGTACAAAATATTAGCTCCTAAATTACCACTGCTAGTTGTTAACTACACTTCTTATACGAAGTTCCCCTAAGGTAGTAATATGGTTATAAGTTCTATTTTTCTTTACACTTGTATCAATATAACTTGTATACTGTCTAACATTCCATGCCAAGTTACACATATGATAAAAATGATTTACATTAGATTACAAATTAATAAAAACCAAATGAGACTAAGTAAGAAGTAAATTTCAATTACAACATACATACATCTCATATTAACACACACATACCACTTTCCATAATTTACACTGAGATCCAACTACTAATGATTTTTATACAATAGTATGCTATAAATGGTGCTTGAAGAATGTAGTTACAATGTCAAAGACCAAGAATATTGATGTTGAGGTTACTACTTTTTCACTAGCAAAATAAGGACTCAACCCAGCTATGAATATGGATTGAATTCAATTTGGGCCATTCAACTTATAAGTATATATTGCACTTGACTACAATAACCACTCTTACAATTAGAAAATGAAGCTAAATTAGCTCTCTTCCTCGAAAATCAAGTAATATTCAAATTAAGAGAAAGGAAATAACCTATTTAGACTTAAAGATCAATCAATGACCCAAGGTACCTATCTATCGACTAGAAGAAATCAGGAAGGAAAACCCAACTCAAAACCTTTTGGTTAAAATCATTTTCACAGTTAAACTGAAAGTAGAAAGAAAATCATGTTAATTACAACATGATATATAGATTAACAATGTTTAAGTTATCTAATGGCTTTCAAAATATAAAATATGCAAATCATAAATACAAAACCGTCAGTGTAGTATACAATACAAATCATTAATTAGTGTATGCCTTCTCTTTCCACTATATCTCCAATAATGGTTTGATCCACAATCTTTATCTAGACTAATCTGAAGCTCCGAAACTAAAACAAAAAACTATAGAATGGTTAGTAATACATATGCATATAAATCTACCCAAGATCTCTAACAATGGCATGAACGATGTGGCCTCATTCAAGAAGAGCCTCGAAAAGCCATGATCCGGATCCTACAGATGCAAACAACCCTAGCAAATAAAAATTGAAATCAATAACAAAGAACGATAGAGAGAACATAGACGCAGGTAGAGCAATTGAGATTGCAAGCCATTCATAAGGATCTGCATCCAACATATTCTTTTACCCGAAAACAAAGCTACTTGAGATCACAACGTTGCTAGGGCTTCATCGGTGCTAAGCAATGAACAGCGAAGGAATGGGTTATGCTGGCGGTGAGGGAGAGAGTACATGGATTGAGAGTAAGCTTTTGATGACCTACGAACTACACGGCAATTATGGTAGATGCGATGGTGATGTGTAGGCTCAGATGACTGCAAAGGAGAAAAAGGAAGAGAAGGTTTTGCAAGAAAAGGTCGCGAGTTTCAGTCATTCTAATTACTAATAATATAGTAAAAATATTTTTTTATTTTTCTTGACTGATCAGTTTATTAATTAAACAGATTTAGAAAAATCTATCTAGATCGGTTACTTTAACAACCTATCTAGAAAGTATAAAACTTAGAATTTATTTATAAAAATGCCACCAATCATACCTTCTAGATCGGTTCTTTTTTAACCGATCTAGAATACCAATGTAAAATATAATTTTTGTACTAGTGTTAAATCATCATCCTTTAGCTGGAAGATCTAAGTGGCTACAGATTACAGATACATCTTCTCTAAATCACCACTAATTCAGTTGGTTGAAGGGAAGGGAAGCCATGATCCAACCACTTGTGTAATGGCCTTTAGCCAGGTCATGACTGGTGTGTAGAGAGCTTAGTAGTTGTCCTAAAATTGGCCTTTACTAGTTGTTAGAAGGGGTATATTTATTAGGCGTACCGTGTGATGGTAGCTAGCCCATGGTTCTATCAATGTGTTTGTTATAGAAACTCATTGCATATCATGTGCATTGCATTGTTGCACTTATGCTTTCACAGAAAAAGTTATGTTTCATAGATATTATGTTGTGTTGGATTACCCTTGGTTATAGAGATTTCATCTCACCCTCCTCTTGTGGCTAACATTTTCACGTGAAGGTTCTAGTACTAGAGAGGAGATGACTAAAAAAGCTTAGTCTAGTTCTTTGATAGTGGGGATATTTGAGGCATGCAGTTGTTTTGGTATCATGTTGTTTGCCACATGTTTTGTCTTGTAGTATTATGTCAAGTGTAGTATATTTGTTAGATAACGCATGTAATGTGTTATGCGAATGGCTTAGACCTATTTGGAGTTCTATGTTCTTGTTTGCTTATGCTATTTGTTGTATGACTAGTTAGTTAAACCCTTTGTAGTAACATTAGAAAATGTATGTTTGTTAGTTAATAGGGGTGTTACTCTGATTGTTGATATGTCTTGTTTTAGGACCCAGAGATGATTGTCTCATGTGTAATTTGATGGGTTTGTTAGGGTATTGAGTTCAGCTTGGTTGTCAAGAAGGTTAGGTGAAAATTGGATAGGAGATTCCTTAGTCAAGTGGGCTTTCAAGGGGGTTAAATTCTAGAGGAGCGGTTCCTTTATTGTATAACCCCCTTGAGCTAAGTCCTTGTATCATTTATGACTTGTGGAATTGGTTTGATAGTTAAATTTCTTATGGTTTGGAATTGGGAGGTACCAATGCCAAACTTAGACCTCAAAGTGATCATTTTTTATCTCAAGGGTCCAAAATCTTCATACAAAAAAATTTCGGGGTGCGGTTTGTGCTTATTGTTAGAGGTGACGTAGTATGACTTGTAGGCTTTGAAATCATGTTGGAAATTGGGTAAGAATATCAACAAATAACTGATATTTTATTAGCTTTTGAAACTGCGACACTCATATCCCTGGCCATAGTGTTGCTTTGTCCTATCTTCATTCACAAGCAACCAATGTCACTCCTCACCACAGTGGCTGAGCCTCCACCATGACGAGCTCCCTGTTCTAGCACCATGCTTCTTTGTGTCTTTCTAGATGATATCTCTAAAGTCTAGGGCATTAGTATAACACCTTACTTTATCATACATTTTCCCAAGTAGTGTAGCATTTCTAATGTTTTACTAAGTTATTTTAGAAGCTTGAATTATTAAAGGGATTAAATCTGAAAAATAAAATTTTTTGAAATTTACTGTTCATCTATTATCTCTTTTTTTCTGAACTTTGAAAAATCATAACTAATTCCATAAAAATTATATTAGTGTGATTCAAGTCTCTAAATGAAGCTAGAGATATTATATACAAGGAAAAAATATGAAACTTGTATTTAACTGCATCAATTGATACAGTTTAATACTTAAACTTCTATTATTCAAATGGTTATTTTTCTCTTTTCTATGATTTTGGCCATAATTTTAAAAATTCATATCTAACTCTATACTGAGTCAAATCATGAATTATATATGCCATTGGAAAGCTCTATATAAATACTTTTACCCATATTTTTATTATACATTTATTTAACTTGTACAAGGCATAATTCCAACTTAATCACTAAGGGTCAGAAACTCACTCTTAAAATAGTTATAGGAAAACATGTATATCTCTCATTGTACAACTCTAATTGAACTCAAATGAGTGGCATATTGAACTTAAAACATAGATCTTTACACGTATGTAAACCACTAAATTTTTGGAGCTTAGTACAATTTGATATTACCTTTCAAAGTAATGATATTTATAGTAAAACTTGTAGCTTTCACTTCAATGTCCAGTTTTGACCCTCAATTTTAAAAATACACTATAAATCGTACACATGCCCAATTTAAGTGGTCTTTAGCTTGTTGGAAATCCCTCACTGTCTAGTTTTCAAAATTATATAACAATCATAGGTTGCATTCAATTTCGAATAAACAGTAAGTGCATAACCATGACATGTTCAGAATAACCAGCTATCATCATATCATGACAAAAACATTCATATGCATCACATACTTTGCTCAAACTTGTTCATGCCATAACCATACATTGCCATAAACTCACATAAACATAATGGCAGCAAAGCATAGCCTTACAATGGCACTTATTACTTTATACAAATTGATAAAGATTAGAGTGCCATGACTTTCTAAACAATGCAAGCTTCATAAACTTCTTCATTCTTCTTGCCTTTTCTTTGGATTCCTCCCCAACATAGATTGTACCTAGTCATTTGGGATACTTGAGGGGGTGAGATTGGGGGTAATCTCATTAGCAAGTTATATTCATGCATCATGTTATTCATTTCACATAATGATCACTTAAAATCACTTTAATACACATAAATCAACAAATTACCATATAAGTCATAAAAATTTCAGCAGCATAACGACTTAGAAAATAGACATCCCGGAGAATAAAATCCCTTATATTGAAGCCAAAACCAATCTAGAAAACACAATGCACAATATGGCAACCAATTTGTATCAAAGCAAAACAATTAAATAACATAAGCAAGAATATATAAACTTGGCTACCTCTTTGGAGTATCACTTGGCTTCCCTCTTGAAACCAATGGTTCCACTTATATTCTTAGGCTTCCTCAAGTCCCTAGACAACATTAGACAATGGCTCAAGCCATTGATTTCATAGCATGAGGCATAAAGTTCATATAATCCCTACAAATCCTTGAAAATACATTTTCTTTATCTTAGGCTCTATCTTTGATCCAACACTTGTCTTTAAGGTTTTCTATCATGGGGAAACCATTTTTGGGGTCAAATTAGTGAAAATTCAACTCCTTCTATCACTAATGGTCTGGCTGAAATCTGTCTCATAGAGGGAAGAAGTGGTTTTTCAAAAAAAACTTGTTTCCATGCTTACCAAAACTTGTTCCCTTTACAAAATCTCATGTTTTCTATTAGATTAATGGTATAAAAACAACTTCTCTTCCCATTAATCATGCTTGGCCAGATTAGAATAACAAAGGGAGAAGGGAAAAATCCAAAAAAACCAACTCAAACTACTTAGAAACTATGCTAGAATACTTACAAATTGAAAGGAACTTGCTTACCAATTTATTTAAAATTTTCTTCTCCTTTTTCTCCTCTTTTTCCTTCACCCACGTAGCCTCCCTTTCTTTCACATTTGCTGCAGCTTCTCTTCCCTTTTTCTAAGTGTCCAAAACATCCAACTTGAGGGAGTATATATAAAAGAAGCCAATCAATTAAAATTTACCAACAAGAATTCTAAAGGCTTCTTGAAAATTCATGAAAATGGAAGAAATAATAAAATAATCCGTTTCCATCATGTACTGCTTGGTTTTCACAAAATTGAGGGCATTTTGGTCCAAAAATTTTAGATATTTGCTTATTCAGATATATCCTGAATCGGTCTGAATAAATAAAGTTACTTTAGCAGTATATTTTACTACTATTGGGGCATCGGTTATAACTATATTGGGATATAAAATTTCAATAATATTCTTATCTCAATTGGTCTAAATATAGGGCCCACATATTGTTCTTGAATTAATATTTCCTCTTCCTACAGTCCAAACTGATTTTTATCTGGTAAAATATTAATATTAAATTATAATTACCCAATAAATATTATTTTGATCTTAATAATTTCATACTATATTTCATGGGTCTTAGCTCATTGAGAGTTTTATTTTGACTATAATTTTTCATATTTATAAAATTACCCTTAACTTAGGGTAATTTATATTTTTTTAAACTTTTTAGTTATTAGGTGTAATTTTCCCTAAAATTTATAGTTTGTGTGTGTGTGTGTGGTCACCTGCCATTTCTTTTTTTCTTTTTTTTTTCCTCTCTCTTTTTTTTTCTTTTTCCTTCTAACTGAAACAATTAATATTTTTACTATTTTTCATGTAAAACAATATTTATCTATTTTTACAAATTTTCTATACATTTTTAGTAATCTAACTTTTTAGGATATTACAATTAGTTTAGTCAAAACATTTAGGATGTTACATAAAATAATTTAAAAAGGAAGATTAAATCAATTGAAAATCATAGACAGATTTTTTGTTGATAATTTTTGAATCTTTATTCTAAAATTAAAAAGGAGAATGCTAAATTAAAAATTCCCAAAAGATTTTGTTTTTGAAGATTCTAAATCTGATCCTTTTCTTTTTGTATTTTTCTTTAATTTTAGTGAATTTGCATTAAAACTTAAATTAAAAGGAAATTTGTATATTTTTGAATTTTTTCAATTTCTAATTTAACATAGAAATATGGATAAAATACAATGTTCACGGTAGTATAGTATATATATAAAGGGTGGATGGACCCCATCCTACAATTCATTACATTTTAATAAATTTAATTAATTTGGTGCATGTAATGATTATCTTATTTGAATTTTGCAGAGATAGTACTATTCCATATATATACATACACACAAATATGTATGTATGTATGTATGTATGTATATGTTTGATCAACAAATAAGATCACAACTGCAGAGACGGTGTCGATCATCAGCGGTTGAGCAATTGCAATGGGAAACCTGGGCTTTAGTTCCATACTTCCTCATGAACTCACCAACGCAGTCGTACCATCCAAACTCACCACACGGGCTCCCTAGGATTGTCATATTCTCGTGACAGATCTTGGTATCACCTAATTCACATCATCATTACAGTAAATACATCATTAATTATTGTTTAAACGTAATTTTGAATATTATTGACAGCTCATTTTTATATTTTTGGGGAAAATATTTGTATTCTATATAAACTGAAATATATATGAATATCTATCATATAGTATGTTGGATATTTGTGTTGTGTGTTGCATATATATATATATATATATTTCCAAAGGAAATAATTTAGGATTAGCAATATTTTTTTTATTTTGGCCAACAATTCAAGATTATTAAATAATCTTAAATACTGTTTTGTGTGAGTTTGCGAAATTAATGTCTGTGGCTCATGTACTTACAACTACGATAAGAAATATCTAGATTTGTGTGATTCATGTATACTTTGATATATATTAATTATGGTTTATTTTATTAGAGTTAGTTAAAGTGATGTTTAAATTGGTACTCCATCCAATTCATAAAAATCGTTACTTTAGGAAATATTAAGATTTTTTATGATATTTATCATTTTAGAATTCTAATAAAACATGAATTATTTGTTTTACTATTTTATCCTTTATTAATATCAAATGAATCATTTAAAAGAGTATTTAAATTAAAGTCACTTTTGTAAAATACTTTTCAATTTTATAATATTTTAAGTCATTTAACGACTTCATTACCATATGTGAAAACCCTAAAATAATAGATATAATAGACTTGAGTTATGAGTAGTAGTAATCCAATTCTTCTAACTATGCTTTCTTCTCTTTCTCTATGTTACTGTCTTGTTTTTTTGTAGTTTTGCTCTTAATTTGTTCAGGAAGAGTTTCGTTAATCTTGGGAGGTTGCCGCATTATATCTGGGATGACAATAACCCTTAAAGACAGCATCTCTTACGTGACTCAACTATGAACCATCATATTTCACAAACACAATATTTACTATATCTTTAATATTATTATTAATTTTTACTATTTTATAGATATAATTTTTGTCAATAAATTTTTCCCTCTACTCTTTTATCAATTTTTTTGCATTATATATGTGTAAATGTATGTGACTTTGTTTTAAACTTCGACGAAATGAGAGTAAACATTGTAATTGTATACGATTTTCCATTTTCAATAAACATAAAAAATAAAACAGACATATTTTCCTGCACATTAAATAGTGTTTAAGATGATTTCTTTTTAAGCAAAATTAATTTGAGGTTATTCATGACTTAATGAATAGTGCATTTATTATAAAGTTTATATTTTGATGGTAATAAAATAAATAATCGAATGGAGAAATGAACCTAGCCATCATATCATATAAACTAGAACCACAAAATATACAGTACAGGACTACACAAATTCACCATTCGCAAGTCACCTATACAATTATCAATGTAAGGAGATATTAGAGATATTAGTTAGCTAGTTTATTATTGAGGAAAATTTCGTACCTTGAGCATGGTGGGTAGACAAAGAGAGAATAATTAAAACTAGAGTGAGAATAGCTCCCAACTTCATGGTTTTCTTTTTTTTGTTTTTTTTCAAGTTTCTTGGTGAAAATAACGGATGAGTACTGTTTCATGCATCCAATTATGGGGAGTATTTATAGGGAATGCTTTAGCAACCAATTTAAAAAAGAATATATTTCAAGGACTGTAACAAATAAATCTACATTTATTCAATGTGATGCATGAATAGTTAGTTAATTTGCGTGATTCTGCCTTTAATGAATTGAATTCTTTAATGTTGGCCTATGTTAGCTAACCAATACATCAATTTCTTTTTATGTGTCATTCAAAGTTTTAATATATAGATTAAAAAATATAATTAATATGTTAAAACTTATTTTAAATTTCCTAATATGACATTCAATAAATAGATAAATAAATAAGAGTAATTAATTTTGCCTTAGAATTTGTAGGTGATAGGTAAATTGAAATAAAAATTTTCTTAAAAAATAATAGATAAAAAGAAATAAAATATAAATTCAATTAATTTTTCATTAAAACTTGTTCAGCCGTAATAAATTTTTTCAACTTCTACTTGGTCCACATGTTTCAATTTTGTCATTATACAAGTAAGGACAAACTTTAATAATTTTTTATTTTCTTTCTTATCACAACATGGTACATGCCAAAAAAATAAAAAAAAAAAAGGAAAAAACCTATATTCTTAATCTTATACTTTATATACTTTTATAGTGTACTTATTTTCAATCAATCAAAGAAAGTAAATTTTGTGTAATTAATTTTTTTAATTTTTTTAACGCTACTACACTCCTCAGGAATCGAAACCTTGACCTTGAGAAATGTTAGTCAAGTTTCTTATTACTTGACCACCAGATGCCCATTGGTTACTTTAATATATTTTTAAATTTAAAATCCATATGTTTACGGTAATTATTTCATCCATTTGTTCACATAAATCTTTTAGGATTTCAGTCACACAAATTAAAACAATATAATATGTTAGGATTTCTTTTAAATTTTTCAATATGCCCTTATTTTATTACTACCCAATTTTACATACTCCCTCTGATCCTTAATATAAGACCCTTTTAACCGAATCATGTGGATTAAGAATTGGAATTAAAACTAATTAACTACCTCGATTTCTCCAAAAATCTCAACATTTTTTCAAAACTATCCTTTTTTAATATCTCTCTCTTTCTCTTTGGATACATTAAATAGAAATATTTTTCTAGAAATGTATTATAAATACTACCTCATATATTGTAAAGGGTCTTATATTTAGGATCAGGATAAAAGATCCTATATATAAGACCGGAGGGAGTAATAAATATGTAAAATAATTAGTGAAGATAAAGATATAATTGTAAAAATAACAATTAATATTATTGCCTTAAATGTTTAAGAATACTTATAAATAGAAACAATTTTTTTTCTTAAAAAGGGACTTATAAAAGAAACAAAGGAAGTATATAAGTTAAGTAAAAATGGTCTCCAAATACACTTCAACTATTTCTACAAAATTAATCTTTTGACTTATTATTTATTTGACTTTAAAATAATAGATAAGAAAGTTATTAAATTATCTAAATTATAGAGGATTTTAAGTATGTTTGACTAAAATACTTCTAATCATTTTATAAATATTTCTTATATATTTTTCTCTTTCCTTAAAATAGGGAATTAATATAGGGTGAAAATAAAAAAGGAGTTAATAACGGTAGTTAATCAAGAGTCACTTCGCGTTGGGTCATTAGGTCAAAAATCACATTCAAATCGCTGATGGAAATATATAGTGTTATGTGTGCATATTTGGATTCAGTGAAGATGAATTTGGTGAAAGACAGTGAAAGACAATTTAAGTTTTAATTGCATATTAAATTTGTCAAATAAAATTTTTATGATCACATAATATTACAAGGTTAAAAATCACCGCAAAACTTAAAAACTAGCTTTATATATATTTTCTTAGAAAATCTTTTAAACCTATAACAAGATAAAGAATGGACAGCTAAGTACGCCTCCTTCTGAATCCATATCCATGTTAGTACACTACAATTTCTTTCTTTAGAGACAAGCTAGCTCTCTCGAATTTTAGCCATTTTCCTTCAATTAAAATTAAAGTTGTTATTCCATTAAGTAAAGCCACATTTACTTACCAATATGACATAATAATAATTCATTTTGGCTAATGTGAAGGACTTATTCTCATTTTTCTTCAAGTTAGTTTCTTGCGTTAGATTTTAAATGTGAAAAGAAACTCATCGAAAGAAAAAAATAATAATTGGCCAAACCCAAGGAAAGAAAATAGACATAGGAGTATGTCATAACGACATAAATAATTAGTTAAGTTGTACATATATATATATATATTATGTTCAGATTTCAGACAAAATGTGCGGTTAAATTCATGGATACATTTTTCTCGCGCAATGCTCGCTTTATTTAAGCAAACTGATTTTAGGAGAATATTGACTATAAAAAATTTAGCAACTCCTATAATAATAAGGATCCATTTCATGTGAAGGACAAAATCCAATACATAATAATAAGAGATGGTATTATATATTAATATTTATGACATATATAATCCGTTATCAAATTACCGACTTATGACATATATAGTGTATCACGGACAAATAATATCACATTGGCATTGGCCTTGTAGAAGAACTGTTTCACAATCGCAGTTTGAAGGATTTGATCTTTCTCCATACTTCCTCTTAAATTCAATTATGCAGTCATACACTCCATAGCCACCACAAGTCCCTGATAACATCAACCTCTCGCGACAGATATTACCTTAATTGACATCATCACAACAAACATATCATCATTAATTATTTTGAGTAAAGTAATGGTATATAATACTTTAAAAAAAAAAAGAGCCTTTCAACCTCTATTATTAACTATTAATTAATATAGAAATTCACATAGAAGGAAAAACTAAATAAGCGTACCTTGAACTTGAGTATGGTGTCCAAAGAGAGAGAAAATAGCGAAGAAAAGAGTGAGAACTGCCCCCAACTTCATGATTTATCTTCGAAGTTTTCTTAGAGAAGGTGATGAATGAGTTGAGTACTATTGCATACTCGCACACAAGAATTTATAGGGAGTATAGGACCCTCTAACCATCAATTTGGGAAATTAGTTTTTTGGGCCAACAATTTAGAAATTACTAATTAAATATAATGTCCTTTTTTTTAATTAATTCTATTGTTGACTGTTATAATTATAATTATTAAATCAATGTATTTATAGGACCCTCTAACAATCAAGCTAACCACCATTTGGAAATTAATTAAATGTAGTTTGACTGTCACAATTATGATTTTATTTTTGTCATTGACTCTTATGATTATACCTAAATCTACATTTATTTGACATAATGCTGAATTTAATTCAAGAGATTCTCTCTTAAATGCAATTGAATTTCCTAGTTTTATTTTAATTATACTTCTAGAACTGGATAAAACCACCTGACATGGGTAGCAGTTTCCTAAGATCCTGTCTCCTCAACAAATGACAATTAAATTTTTATTAAGACTTGACTGATTATATTTAGCACTCCCTCGGGTCTTTTTTTTATAAACACCTATCAGATGATCCTTACTATAAGCACCTTTGCAAATTGTTAAAAGTATTAATTATTTTTTTCCCAAATACCCTTGTGTAGTAGCAATAATTAGAAACAAAGTCATAGATTATAAGAAAATACTCCCTCCGATCTCAAATATAAAGAATAAATAACTAAATTAATGTATACAACATTAAATATCTCTTTCATAGGAAAACATTAATGAACATTTAATAAGGGGTGCAAGTAAAAATAAATAGATAAATGCAAGGGACAAACCATATCTGTCTTTTATATTTTTGGATCAAGAAGGCATTCATATTTATCCTATATATTTGAGACCGGAGGTAGAAATGTGTAATTATTGAGTATCCATATTTCCAAAAAAAATGTGAATTTTAATCCTAACATTATTTTCCAAGGAAATATATGTTGAACGAATGTAATTATATTTTATTAATAAATAATTTATTTTTTATTTTTAATGCTTTTATTAATTTCTTTAGAACTAGTCAAAAACCTAACTCAACTCGAGTGTTTATAGGGTCAAGACTGACTAAATCCTGCACACACCCCTAGCTGCAGGACAGTGTGTGGAGTGGCTTAGGATCGAAAATGAATATATACATATTTTTCTTATACATCGTAATTAGACCTTATCCCACCACCTATGGCCACATTAAATCATCCATCATTTTAATGTGTAAGAGAATCATATGATGTTATAAGCTAATACAATACATTATACATCAAATATGTGATGAACTCATAATGTATTATAGTAACTTACACTATTGGGCCTCATAAGGCATGCTAAAGGACCCTTAGAGGTTAATATTTTATTAAAAACTATATAAATATATTTTTCATTGTTAACATTATATTTTTCTTGGTAATGGTACAAGTAATTAGGGCCGGTCTCCTCTTGAAAAAACTGTTATATTATTATGAATGTATGTGAAATTATTTTTTAACAATTTTGAGATTTGCATCTCTTGGAAATTTATTTGTTTCCTTTAATATCTTGAAATCTTCAAGTACATGTTTGTAAGGAAATTTGATCTTTCGTAACTCATCTTTTTGTTGTCCGCGACCTTACCTATCCAATGCCTATTTCGCCTTTTAGAGTCTATTTGGTTCATTTCCTAAAGGAAATGGGAATGATGTTTCCATTCCAACATGAAAATACCGTTTGGTTTGCATTTTATCCCTCCATCCTAATTCCTATGAATAACCTTAATTCCCACAAACTTGGGAATAGCCTCACCCTCCAAAAGTTTCCTGACTTAGGATTCCAAAGGACAAAACACCAAAAATACCAACTGTTGAGTAAGCTGGACACCCAAGAGGGGGTGAATTAGGTGATACAAATTTTTTTATCTTTTTGAAGCACAACTTGATGTTTCAAAGTATAAAGAACAAGGGCAAACAGAGCACTTTATGCAAGATTGAGAGATATAAAGAATGACAAGTAAGATACAAAGATTTATCCTGCTTCAACCTGATCACTTAACAGCTTGAGATTTTCCACTATAAACAAAAGTTTGTTTCGGTCATTTGTGAAGTCATAGTGCAACAAAAACTCTTTTCCTGAGTCTGTCTCTCTCCCACACCTTCCTTAGTGTGATTACAAATTCCCCTCAACAAAATCCTTCCTTAAGTAATCCCCCTAGATCACCTAGAGAATTCTCTCACAGAGAAAATATCAATACAAATAAATGCTCTCTCAAAAAGTAGATAAATTACAATGAAACTCACATAATGTAGTTGAGAGTGTTTGATAAAAAAATAAATCTATTGATTCAATAAAACAGCATCAAGACATCATTCTCTCTTTTTTCAACTTAAATGAAGCTCTATTTATAGGTGGTAATAGTTAATTAGCTATTAGGCACAATTAACTAATTGTTACTCTGAATAACTAATCGTTGCAAGCACTTTACCGAGTTAATCGATTATACTATGAGAGTATAATCAATTATTGTGTAATTCAAGACTATTCCAAGTAATGTATCCATAATAATAAATTGAGCTTAGTTTAGGTCAATTGATTTGGTTTAATAACAAAGAAGAAAGTTGTCACAACCCTCATTACACTACCCTAAACTTAGTCCCGAGCTAACATGAAGTAACATTGATAATGTGTGCAGGACCAGAGAAACCAGGACCGAAGAAAGGAGCAAAAAGGGACAAAACTGAAATTAGAGACAAAGAAGGGTCACGCTGCGGTGAGGTATAGGGCCACCGTGGTGAGACACTCTAGATATTTCAAAACTTTTTCAGGCCGAGAGCACTCTTACTGGTACAACAGCAAGAGTTGCAAAATTTCTTTAAGTCAAACGAGTTTTAGTCAACAGAGAAAGAAGAAAATGTAGGAGAAGAAGAAGAGTAGCACTAGGGTTTGTTTTCTCCAACCTTGGGAGATGATTTCTAGACCTAAGGAGCTTGATTAATTGTTGGTAAGTGAATCTTACTTCCTCTCTTTTTTCTTCGATTTTTGGTTTGGAATCAGTAGAAGTATGTTAGGTTTCAAAATTTTGGATGAATCCACCGATTAAAATGTTTGATTTGATGTTGTAGAAGTCTCATGTAGTGTTAGGAAGGTGTAGGTATGAGTTTTGGTTGAATTGTGATGGATCTGAGTGAAACCCTAGGTTGGAAATTGTAAAGGGAGTATGGAATCCGAGATGTATGAGGACGATTATGATGTGGATGGTTGTTTAGAGTTTATTAGTATGTGTTTATGCCACTGGAACATTGGATCAAGTTTAGTTGGTTGAGTTATGAGTTATGAATTGATATTGTGTTGTGTTAATTGAGAATATTATGATATTATAGTGTATAATCGGTTGATTGGAAGTATGTGGCTCATGATTCGAGGAGCTTATGGGATCCATAACAACCCTTATTACATTATCCTGAACTTATGAAGCTATGATTTTGTATAATTATGTTCCTCTAAGTATCCCCTGATGTTAGGTATATGTTTTGGACAAGATAGGTGTATGTATGTATGTTATAAAAATTAGTTTTGACAAGTGATGCATGAAACTATCCAATTTGACTAGCAATGATTGAAATAGGGGCATTCTATTCAAAACAGAGAATAACATATTAGTAATTTATACAATTGAAAAGTAGATAGAATAAACTTTCTAGAAAGCAAAATAGCACCTAAAATGGTTAAGTGTAGCAAGAGATATGAATTTTTAAAATTGAGGCAATAAACATGGAATGTGATAAAATAACTATATAAACAATTATTTTTGTGCTAAATATTGTATCAATTGTCAAATTAAAATCCATTTTCATATTTTTTTTCCATGTAGATAATACGTTAAACTATTTTTAGAGACTTGAATTACCTTCATAAGATTTTTCTAAATTTAGTTATGATTTTTCAAAATCCAATTGGGAAAATGGGTAACCAAATGAACAGTAATTTCAAAAATTTTTATTTTTTTATTTTGGTCCCTATGATAATTCAAATTTCTAAAATAGTTTAATTGGATATTAAATAAGATATTATGTATGGGAAATTATGTAAAAAAGCAACCGATGTTGACAAAAAAGAGAAAGGGTAAGAGATAGAGTCAATCCCTAGCTTTCTCTATTTTCTCTTCAATCACCACACTTCGTTCTCCATTCCTTCAACCATTCTGCTTCCTAACACCGAACAGGAAAGGGTGTAGGGCATTAAATCAATGACTTTACTTCTCTACTGCACAGCACTACTACGCAGAGAAAGAAAAAGAGAATAGGGTGGGTTAGGTCCCATGTCTAGGTCCCAGATGTGAGGCCCATGTGGGACCCATCCACCCCATTCTCTCTTTCTCTAAACTTTAAATTTTTAATTGAAAACACTTTGAACACAAAAAAATTTTTAAAAACCATAGTTTCATTGTACTATATATAATGGTCGTTAAGCTTAAGAAAATTACAGCATTGTAGACATGACTCAAAAATTTGCATTACTTGATATAGACTTACATGCTGAAATCTCTCATCTAGTCATGGGCAATGAAGGCGCTTAACAAATTTGTTTGAAAGAAGTTCATATGCATTTGCCAGATTTAAATACTGGTATACAAGAGAGGGTTTTGATCTTGATGTCAGCATGAATCCAAATTCCCCCGGAATATCATCATTAAGCCAGATTTTGTTTGATTTAAACAAGGAGCCATATTATCTAGAAATGTCATCAAGAAGTCAGTTTTTAGTTTGATTTAAACAAAGAGCCACATGATACATACATAGATGAAGATTCAAACAATAGTATGGCTAAAGCATGTATCCAAAGAATAAGTGAACAACTCGCGGAGTGATCACTCATTAAAAAACAATATATTAAAAAATTGTGGTAGTAGATAAATTGCATTGAAATATGAGTATCCTAATTAATCTTTTTTATTAGTGTGAAATATTAATAACTTATTATTTTATGAGTGTGTAAAATAATTAAAGTTAGTAGTATAGTAAAGATATGGGTACAACTGGAAAGTGACAATTAATACTGCCTTAGACTTCTAAAACGACAGATAAATAGAAACAAAATTTTCCTCCAAATGTAACAAATAAAAAGAAATGAAGGGAGTATAATAATGTAATTCTTCTAACTCTGCATTCTTCTCTATGTTACTATCTTTTATTTTTGTAGTTTTGCTCTTGATTTGTTCAGGAAGGGTTTGTTTAATCAGGGGAGGTTGCCACATTATATCTAGTATGACAATAACCCTTAAAGACAGAATCTCTTAAGCGACTCAATAATGAACCATCATATTCCACCAACACAATATCTACTATATCTTTTTTTTTTTGCTGGAAATATTTACTATATCTTTAATATTATTATTATTTTTTACTTTTTTATTGATATAATTTTTTGTCAATAAATTTTTCCCTATACTTTTTTATCAATTTCATTACATTATATATGTGTAAATGTTTGTGACTTTGTTTTAATCTTCGAAGAAATGAGAGTAAACAATGTAATTGTATATGATTTTCTATTTTCAATAAATTATAAAATAAAATAGACATATTTCTTACACATTAAATAGAGTTTGAGAGGAATTTTTTTAAGGAAACAATTTGAGGTTATTCATGACTTAATGAATAGTGCATTTATTATAAAGTTTATATTTTGATGGTAATAAAATAAATAAACGAATAGAGAAATGAACATAGCCATCATATATGATGTAATGGCTCTAATTATTCACTTCGTTAAGGATAATATGGGTTTTGTGCAAGACTAGAGGGATCAGTACCAAAGGAAGGATCTGAATCGACCAAGTTAGAGGAAAAGAGACAAAACTCACTCACACCGCGACGAGCTTTAATGGTGCCACGGCGAAAAATGCTTCAACTGGGCTTAGGCTGAGATAGTGAGGGCTCGCGCCATGGAGCCAGTTGTGAATTTCATATTATGAGGAAGACATTAGGGTTCATCGAAACAGTGGTTTTGTGGAAGAGATTTCAATGTTCTGCTAGGGTTTGGCCAGCCTAAAGCTAAGGAACACGATTTTGGGCATTGGGAAGCTCAAATCTTAAAGGTATAGTGTTATCCAACCTCTCCTTTTCTCATTTTTAATTTTTGGATGGAGTTTTTCCATTGGGTTTCATGGGATTCCATTTTGGCTTCTTTTTCACACATTAAACTAAGTTAAAATGCTTTTATGGGATGTTGTTTGGTGTGTGGAAGCTTTAGGTGTTAATTTTTAGGTATTATGTGGTTGTTCCTTCAAACCCTAGCTTCCAAACTTGAGTATTTTTGGTTGCATGAATTTAAGGAGGCTTGAATATGATTATGTGTGTTGTTCTAGGTGTTTTGTGATATGGTTGTGGTGTTGGTACCTTGCCTCTGTCACTTTTTTGTTTAGGTTCCAAGTTATGCTTACTTAGGGTTGGAAATCTGTATTGATATTGGCTATTTGGTACTAAGTAGATTGGAACTTGCTCATTTGAGATTTTCCAACTCCATGGAGCTTCTCGAGAGTGTTGAGATTGTTGGTAAGTGATTATCTTAATGTATGATTTTTAGACTCCTTGGTATATTGGACGAATTGGTTAAGTTGGAATGGATTAAATTGTGTACATTGGTTTGGAACAATGTGATAATACGATCTTGCATCCTTTAATATGTTGTAGTGGTTGTCATCGGCCTTCCAGGGTATCGAGTGGATTCAAACAGTTAAGGTAATTGAGGTATATTTCTTATGTTCTATGATTAGTTATATATGCTAAATTTTTTTCACATCATGATATGCACATGTTATAATATATGTTTTGCTCTTTTATATCATAATATGTGTTATAGCACGAATTATGGTTGTTCCTTTCTATATCATGATATGTATGGTTACACAGTTAATGAGCTTCTTATCCATACTTTAAATTAAGACAATAATGACAATTAGCTATAGTGATCATGAGATGTATAAGTATGATGGATATTGACATATTGATGAATATTATGCACCCCATGATTTATCATATATATTTATATGGCATGCTAGCACAATAAAGGATGATATATGTTGATATGTTAGCATGCATTTGGCATTGTCCCCGGTTGTATATTGTTGAGACATAAGATTATTGGGTGATGATGCTCTAAATATCACGTGGTATACCAATCCACAAAATAGCACATGAGGCCTTATGTATAGGCGGTACGGTTTGTGTTATCTCAATCACTAAATAGTCATCCTATAACTAGGAGACCCAGGTGGTTGTGGATTGGAATGCACTTTCTCTAAATAGCTACTAATTCAAGTGGTTCAGGGGAAGAAGAACCATGGTCCAACTTTAATGCAGTAGCATTTGACCAGGTCATGACTATTGAGAGGAGAGCTTGGTGGTAACCCTGGAATTGGCCGTCACAAGTCATTAGAAGGGGGCCACTAGTTAAGGTTACCTTGTCATGGTAACTAGCTCATTATTCTAACTGTATATTAATGGGAACTGATTCTACATATCATGTACATTGTATTCATTATGAGCATTGCATTTGAATACTATTTTGGAAGCATGCTCTATACATATATGTATGTTAAAAAACCCCAAGTTACTAGAACATATGTCTCACCCTATGGCTAACAATTCCAGGTAAAGGATCCAATACTAGCAAAGAGAAATGTAAGAAAGCTTAGCTCTCTTGGAGATATTGGGAGTATAATTACTGTGATAAGGGTAAAGACCCTTATGTGTGATGTTGTTCTAGTAATGTGCCAAGTGTAGTAAACATGTGATATCTTATGTAATTTAGTTATACTCTCGTAGTATCTTTTAATTCTACATGGTTTGTAACACATGGTGTGCTATTAAATGACATGGATATGGTGAATGTGTTGATGTTCTCTTAAGAGCCTATGTGCATGTGGTATGTTAATCTTGGTTTATGATAAGCTTTCATGTACAACATGTGTCCACGATGTCTTTGGGGTCGAGGACTTGTTGTCCCATATGCTTGGTTAGGTCTATGGTCCACATATATGGAAATTGGAGATAAAAGTCCTTACTATGATGTTGTGTTCAAGGGGCCAAAACCTAAAGGAGTAGATCCTTTGAGGAGAAACCTCCTTGGACAAGGTCTTTGGGTTCCATGTGACTTGTTGGAATAGTCATGGGTTACTAGGAGTTAATGCGTGATGAATAAGGGTGTTTGATGTCTTGTTTTGGTCTGAAATGACCATTTTGGTTTCGAATGTCTAAAATCTTCATACAGAGGTATTTTGTAACATTCTGATTTTTAGGACTATATCTAAAGTGCGACTATAATGTAACCAATAGGAATGTTTTAAAAGTATAAATGGAAAGATACCACATATGAAATATTTTTAAATGCTATAGGTGGCAAAATGATAATTTCATATGATTGATCCTTAATTAGAATTAATTTCCCATATAGTCCTGAAAATAAACTATGTTGGGACCCTAATTGGAATAGAAAGCAAATATGGTCCCTAGTAGAAATTAATTCCAGAACTAAAATTAAAAATTATGCAATATACGTGTTAAATGAAAACTCTTGACGAGCTGAGCACAACAATATAAGCATTTGGTAGCCGGGAGGTTGAGATTAAAGAATAGAGCAAATTGAAAGTACTGAATGAAAAGCATAAAAATACATATTTAAAGTTTGTCTCTAAGAAAAATTATGAGAAAGTACCCAGAAGAATAAATATTTACATTTTTACCCTGTATAGGGGTAATTTTGTTATTATGAAAAATTGCTGTCAAAACAAAGCTCACAACGAATCAAACCCAATGGAATACTGCTTAAAGGGTAACTAAGTTAGTATGAACCTATAATTTGTGCTGAATTTCAAAAAGCAATTATTATACAAAGAAATTAGTTTGTAGGCCCACAAAAGCAAATAGGTGAAAGGTACAGTATTTGGGCTCTACATAAATACTGTTTGAAATAGGATAGTTAGGAAAGTTCAAATACAAATTTAGAATCATTCTGTATCCCTTAAAGGACAGAATATCACAAAAGTAATTTTATCGGTGCAAGTAAAAGTATCCGGCACAAGCTATATCCGGAGTGATAAAAATATACACTATTTTTATAGATATTTCCTTGAGAATGGCTTGACTGCAACTGCCCATGTGAGGTAATAGAATTATTTAATTAATTTATGGAAATACTTCCTTAATAAGTATTTAAAAGTAACTAAGGTAAATTGATCAAGGTTAAGTGACTTAATCATGAGTGGTTTAAGTGAGTAACTCCCATCTTTCCTTTCATTTTGGACATGGTTTGCAACTGCTACACATGGAAAAATAGCATCATGTTATTGGTCTTCAAAATACTTAAAGAAGAATTTGCCTACCCAAGGTAAGTTTAGCCATGATTTCTTCCCTCTATTAAATCTCTTTCCTCTTGGCCTTTGGTTAGCTGCACAAAGTGAGGTTACAAAGCTCCAAATTGCAGAAAGAAAATAGGAAGTGGCGTGAACAAAGGAAAGAGAAAAGGGAAAGCAAACTTGAAGAGTACAAGGTAAGTTGTGACATCCCTTCAAGCTAATTTCTTAAGTTGTATGGCATGGTTTCATGGAGTTTTCTCTTTTCTCTCCTCATGCTAATATTTTGGCCAAACCCTAGAGGAAGCAAGGAATGAATTTTTATGCAATAAACTTAGGAGAAACCATAAACTAGTCAAGAGAACATGATTTCATGAAGTTGTTGATTGTATTTCAAGCAAATCATCCTCTTTTTCTCTTATGGGTTTTAGCTAGAACAGGGTATCATTTTAGAGTTGGAATTTCACGATTTTGATGCCAAAAATGAGTTTCGCATGATGAAAAACCTTAGGAATAAGTATTAGATTCAAGAGAAAGTCTGAGAATAATTATATGAAAATTTAAGGGTTTAGCAATACTTTTGAAGAAGCCCTTTGAATCAGTAGCCTAAGTGGCTATTTCATGTTGTATCTAGGTTCAAGAGAGCTTATGGAAGATTTAGAAAGAGGTACAACTCAAAGGAAAAACAAGTGGAAACATAAGGTAGCATTTTACTCTTTAATACATTTTATTATCCTATGTTGATTTTTATGAATTCTATGAACTTGATTCTTTGCCATAAGAATGTTTTGATATTTTGTTATTGTTGGCTGAGTTAATTGAAGGGGTTTGTGACCCCCAGGATGTCCAATTTACAAAGAGAAAATCTACCAAAATTTTTATGAAATTATATGGCATAATATGTTCTAAAGTGTTTGATGATGTTTTCATGATGACTCCATGTTAAATGTGATGATGTAATTATATGTTGGGTAATACTACTGAGATTCTTTAAATTTCATCCTTCCAAAATGACAATTATGTTAGGCCAAGCAATGCAAGGAAACCAAGGAAGATAAAGGAGAAAGAAGAAGAAAGTGATTGCTTGTCTTTGTGTTTCAAGCTTGGACATTAAGTGTTAAAATATTATGTAAAATCATGTATGTATTTTTAGCTCTGTATCTCAATGTAATTGTGCCACTATGAACATTATGAAAGGTTAGGTACAAATTTGGAGCAAGAAATGATGTTTTATGTATGCTATGGAATTTATTATACAAAGTTCATGAATGAAAAAGCTTGTTCTGATCCCCTGCTAGTAGATGAGTTACTGTTTGGATGAAATGTTGATGAATGTGAGTGTTAAATGCTCTAAAAGTTAACAAGGAAAGCTTTAAAATGGTCTAAAGAGCATCTCAATTAGATCTGTATGCGAATTATGATTAGGGGTCTAAATTGGACAGAGTTGGGAAGACTTGTAGTCTCACTGTAAATACTAGTTATTTTAAAAAACAATATAAAATCGTAAGAGTTCTAAAAATTCAATAATCTATATGTACAAAAAATTTATATCTTAAGTTTAATACACCACTAATATGGAAGCAATTTGAGCTAAATAATGAGAGATATATAAGTTTTCTTAAAACTACTCCAATTAAAGTTATGTTTTGACCTTTAATGGTTCAAGATAATGCTATGCCCTGTTCAAATTGAAAAAAAGTACATAAAATTATGACTAAAAAGTAGACATGTAAAGCTTCCAAAATACATAAAGAATGTATAAATTGACTTAGGGTAGATGAAAAATAAATTCTCAAAGTTAAAGCCAGAATTCTGGAAAAGTAAAAAATAAGCATATGAACAATAAATTTTGTGCTAAATACTCTATCAAATAGTAGGATTAAAGTTCTGTTTCATATTTTTTCATATAGATAATATTTTGAGTTATTTTTAGATATTTGAATCACTTACATATAATTTTTACAAAATTAGTTATAATTTTCTAAAATTCACTTAGGTAAACAGACTTACCAAATGAACAGTAACTCAGAAAAAATAAAATTTTTTGTTTTAGTCCGTCAAGTCATTCAAGCTTCTAAACATGATCAATGAATCATAATAAGGTCCAATACATGGGAAATAAGATCTAAAGTTAAGGTGTTACATTTTTTGAGTCATGGTTGGTGTTTGTAGTTAGCTAAAGAGTAAATGACTTGTAAGCTTTGAAATCAGGTAAATCGAATATTAGAATGAAGAGTTATGCATATTAGAAGTTGATTGGATACACCAGCAAACAGCTGATGCAATTGCTATCAATGGGATTATGGTACCATATCCGTGGCATGGCACCATGCTTCATAGGTTCAAATCTAGTCTTTTGCTCATAATCTTGTCTCAATGCAACACTACCTATTGTCTTGCCATCTTTAAACGTTTCCCTGCATGTTAGTGTCTAGTTTGGTTCTTAGAGTTTTAGGATGTTACATATAGAATCACAAAAAAGTGTTGGACAAAACAAATTTACTATTCACAAGTCAATTGGATTTCCTGCACAATTATTAATGTAAGGAGATACTCACTCCATTTTTTTCTATGTAATGTTTAAGATTTTAATACACAAATTAAAAAATATAATTAATGCGTTATAATTTATTTTTAATTTTCTAACATACGTTTCAATATATAGATATATAAGAAAAAATAATTAATATTATATTTAACTTATAAAAAAATAGATAAGGGTATAATTAAAAAATAATACTTAATGTTATTTTCAAATTTTAAAATGATATAAAAATAGAAATAATTTTTTTCAAAAGCTACAAGTAGAAGGAAATAGGGGAAGTATTAGCTAACTAGTTCATTATTGAAGAAAATTTCGTACCTTGAGCATGGTGGCCAAACAAAGACAGAATAACTAAAAATAGAGTGAGAATAGCTAGCAACTTCATGGTTTTTATTTTCAAGTTTCATGGTGAAAATAATGGGTGAGTATTGTTTCACGGATCCAAGTATAGGGAATATTTGTAGGGAATGCTTTAGCAATCAATTTAAAAAATAAAACTTCAATGTGATGCATGAATAGTATATTTCAAGGACAGTAACGAAAATAAATCTACATTTATTCAATGTGATGCATCAATAGTTAATTAATTTTCATGATTCTATTTTTAATGAATTGAATTCTTTAATGTTGGCCTATCTTAGCTAAATATAAATTCAATTAATTTTTCATTAAAACTTGGTCAGCTGTAATAAAATTTTTCAACTTTGATTTGGTCCACATGCTTAAATTTTGTCATTATACAAGTAAGGACAAACTTTAATAATTTCCTATTTTCTTTCTTATCACAACATGCTACGTGCCAAAAAAATTTAAAAAAAAATAAAACCTAAATTCTTAAATTTATATTATACAAAAAAAAATTGATTTTTGGCAGCACAATAGTTGCATATGAAAATTAGAATGCTAAAAAGTTATATGTGGCAAGAAGGAAAAAAAAAGCAAGCACCATAGTATCATAATAATTTCATGAGAATGCTAAAAATCTCATTAAAAGCAATGTTTTCATAACCAAACTGGTTGAACCACCACTCGGATACTTCACCGGCTCATTTTGATGGTTTGAACCATTTTTACAGTTGAGCCGGATTGGACTGACAATTGAGCCGAAAACCATCTTTAAGCCAAAACCCGAAATGAGTCAAATAGAACCAGACGATTCTATACATATATTTTTTTTTATAAATTAATTAAATATTATTATTTTATATGACAAAAAATGTAAAAAAATCCCAAAATCTGAAAATCCCTAATTTCTCAGTTTAATTCGCAGCCACACTTTCATTTCCACTTATCCATGGCTCCACGCTTCCAATTGCCTCACAATCGCATTCAGCATTCCTCAGTCTCATGCTCACAAAGAGTCTCTCCCCCAATCATTACATTCATTCATAGTCACAGTTGCAGCTACTCAGCCAACCTCACACTCACGATCGCACCACCGCAAATCTGCGGCCTTCTCTGCCAGTCTGCCTTCCTCCGTGACCATAGCTCTCTGTGACTCCGTCTTCATCTTCCCTTCCCTCTGTGATTGCAGCCTTGTGAGTTCATGCCATGACCGTAAGCCTACGTCTGTGACTCGTGATTGTCTTCCCTTCCTTCCAGGCCTCCACAAGCTTGGTCTCCTTCTTCTTTAACAAATTTCAATTCTCCCATCCCCTTTTTCCTCCACGGCAATCACTTCTTATGCGAGCTCTATAACTCCCCAACTCCAAAAGCCCCAGCTTTGTGTCTCAACCTCTCACTCTCGGCTCACACTATCAGTTGGTGAGTTTTATTAAAAAATTTTAGACATCATTATTTAGTTATGGGACAATTTGAACAAGGCACACCTTGATTTTTATTATCAGGTTTTGACAGGTTGCTCTGAGTTTATGTATTTATATTTGACTGGCTAAGAATTTTGTGTGCAAAAAAATTAATGTGATTGATACTAGTGACTAATAAGGTTCTAGCATCAATATATGTATGTATCGTAATCAAGTTCTTGCAATACTAAGCTTAATGCTTAATGCTTTGTGTTTGCTAATAAATAAGGTCCAAACATCTGTTCCCAACATGCTTAATGCTTTGTGTTTGCTGATAAATATTACTTTAACTCTATTATGTTCACAAGTGTCTACTGTCTGGTACAATACTCATTCATAATCTATATCTTTTTATTCTATTTGTATTTCGAAATTGTTCATTTTAGTTATGTAAAATCAACATGTAGAAAGTTTATATGAATTTTAGATCAAATTAGGATATGAACTTTATATGCTTATAAAATTTATATACTATCTTATTAAACTACAACTAGTTGGCTATATCTTATCTAATGCTGAAATTGATACTCTTGTATTGTAGAAAATGTCATCTAAACATGGATCGACTGCTGCATTTACACAATTTGTTAGATCAAAGTCAAATCCTACATGAGAGCACTGTGTTAAAGTACCAAACAAAGCCCCCAATGGCAAACCTCGCTTAAAATGTTTGTATTGTGGAAAGGAATTTGCTAGTGAGGGAATACATAGAATGAAACAACACCTTGCTGGAAAAAAAGGAGATGCAATCAGTTGTAAAAAGGTGCCTCACGATGTTCGCTACCAATTGGAAGAAAATCTTAAAGAGATTAAAGAAAAGAAAAATAAGAAACAAGATAAATGAAAAGACAATCTATATAGCCCTGATATCCAACCAAATGAAGGGGATGCTCCAACTATGCAAGAAGTTCCTCCTCTGCAATCTTGAGCAATGCAAAGCCAAGAATTGAATGTTCAAACTCCAAATTCATCTAAACTTGGAAAAAGAAAGACAGATGGAGATATAGGCAACTTCTTTGCCCCAAGAACAACCCCAGGGGCACAACCAGGAATAAGAAGTACATTAGCAAGTAAAGAAGCTTTGATTAGAGCTGACAAATGTGTTGCTAAGTGGTTATATGATTGTTGTAATCCAATAAATGATGTGAATTCAGTTTACTTTCAACCTACGATAGATGCTATTACAGCTATTGGCCCTGGTTATAAAGTGCCAACTTACCATGCCATAAGAACCAAACTATTGCAAGACACAAAAAATGAAGTTAAGTTAGTAGTTGATAATTATAGAAGCTTTTGAGAAGAGACTGGTTGTACAATCATGGCTAATGGTTAGCAAGATCAAGCAAATAGACAATTGATTAATTTTCTTGTTTACTCTCCTAGAGGCATTGTTTTCATTAAATATGTTGATGCCTCAAACATTGTTAAAGATGCCCAAAATCCTTGCAACTTGTTCATGGACATAGTTGACTTTGCTGGTGCACGTAATGTTATTCACTTGGTAACTGATACTGTATCTAATTATAAAGCTGCTGGAAGGTTATTAAATGAGAAGTTTCCTTCTATTTTTTGGTCTCCTTGTGCTGCACATTGCTTAAATTTGATTTTCGGAGACACTGGAAAAATAGATATTGTCACTAGCTCAGCAACCCGTGCATCTATGATTTCAAAATTTGTTTATAATCATGCATTTTTACTTGCTTGGTTAAGGAAAAGAGAAGGTTGGATAAAAATCATCCGCCCAGGACCAACACGGTTTGCTACTACTTTTATTACTTTGAAAAGCATTTATAAGCACAAGCATGATTTACAGGCCTTGGTAACTAGCAAGACATTTACAAAGTCTAGATATTCTAAAGATCAAAAGGCAAAGGATGTGACAATGATTGTGTTAGATAACAAATTTTGTAATGATTGTAAAATTGTGGTCCAAATTGTAGCACCACTTACAAGGATGTTGAGAATTGTTGATACTAATGAGAGGCCTTTACTTGGGTATGTCTATGATGGCATCTATAGGGCAAGGAAAGCTATAAAGAGCACTTTCATGAACAAAAAATCTTTGTACAAGCCTTATGTAAGGATTATCAAGAGAAGGTGGGATAGTCAATTTCGCCAAAAGATTTATGCAGCAGCTTTTTTCTTAAATCCTACATTTTTTTTATGATAAGCAACACTTTTCCAAAAAACCAGAGGTTATGGAAGGATTTCTTAATGTTTTAGAGAAGAAAGTGACTTCTAATAAAACCAAGTTCTTGCAAGAAAGCATGCTTTACCAAGGTAGACTTGAAAACTTCAGTCATCCATTACCTCTTCAATCTTCAAAAACAATGCGGCCTGGTAAAGTTTTATCCTTAAGATTTCCTATGATGTAACTTCTAGGATATGTAATAGTTCCTACTTGCAAATATTTATCTTAATTTTTATGTTTAATATGACTAATGAATAGTGGAAATATTTTGGGGATAGTGCTCCAACAGTTAAACAATTGGCTATAAGACTTTTAAGCCAAACTTCTTCATCAGGTTGTTAAAGGAATTGGAGTGTATTTGAAAGAATACGCTCTAAGAAAAGGAATAGGTTGGAGCATAAAAAGTTAAATAATCTGTATTTGTTCACTACAATTTTCGCTTGAAGAATAGGTATATTATCCTAAGCTTTAGCCTTTACTTAAATCTGTATATACCATAACTTTAATTAAATGAGTTCTTATAAGTGGGCATTGTCATGTGTTTTAGAGTTGTTAACAAAAAAAAATCCGTTGATCCTATTGATTATGAAAGCATTGATAACATTGAGTATTGGATTATGGAACATGATGAGTCTCATTCACTTCAATATGATGAGATAGAAGTCATGCTTTATGATAAGACAATGTAACATCTCAAGAAAACTAAAATATTTAGAAATATATAGAGATTTTACAAAAAATGGTCAGACATCATTTTACGTGAAAAAAGGCAAAAAGGTTATTTTTCCTGATTGAATGGAAAAATGAAAAAAATTATATTTTTACCCCTAAAAAAGTTTAAAATGACATTTATGTCCTTAAAGTCATAAAAATTACGTGAAAAATTACACTTAATGACCCTAAAGTTTTAGAAATTATAATTTAACCCTGAGTCAAGGGTAATTTTGTAAATGTGCAAATTTACTGCCAAAACGAAGCTCTCAATGAGAGAAGTCCAATGATATATGACACTGAAGGTTAATGTTCAAGAATAAAGAAATAATCAGTGTCGAGTGTCCAAAAGTAATAGTAAATCAGGTCATGATATGAGCCATACATATATATCATTTGGGACAGAATAATTATGGAAATATAAAAATAAAATTAGAATAGTCCTGTATCCCAAAAATGTTAAATTACTGTAAAGACGATTTTATCGGTACGGTTAAAAAGTACCCGGATTGAGGTACATCTGGATCAAGAAAATTGGATAATTTTTGAACACTTCTCTCTCTCCCATGAGTGACTTTTGCTGCAGCCATGTGACACAAAATAATATTATATTATTTTGTTGGAAAACTTCTCAAAGAAGTATGTATTAAAGTAATCAAGAATTAGCAAAAGTAACCAAGATTAGTTACTTACTTACGCATATGATTAATCACTTAAAACCTTCTCTTTCCTCACCATTTACGCGTGACTTCTGCAGCCACAAACTAGAAAAGAAAACACAAGAAAAAGGAAGGGAAAAGAAAGGAGAAAGGGAAGAGGAATCAAGAGAAATTCAAGAATCAAGTTGGTAAGATTATTTCCTACCACCCTATGCTTGCTATTATGGTTTTCAAAGCATGATTCATGGTTTAGTTTGGCTTCCTCACTCCCTTAGGTTTCGGCCAAGACATGATTTAGCAAGAAATGGAGTTTTTCCAACCATAAATCATAGGGGAAATGCTAGAGTATACATTTAAAGCTTGAATATGCAAGCAGTTTGTTGTATAACAAAGTGTAGCAATTTTTATTCAATTCCCCTAATTTTGGACGAGTTACTGTTCACACTTAAAGTTGGAATTTCATGTTTTTTATGCCAAAAATGAATTCCTCATGGTGAAAAGCCTTAGGAACCAGTGATGATTTCATGAAAAAGCTTAAGATTAAGAAAGTGAAATTTTTAGGTTTTGAAGTTAATTCTGAATGAATAGTAACCGAGTTAGAAATGGAATTTGATAATTCTGAGGCCATATTTGGATTTCTCATGAAAAATTACATGAAATAGAGGTATAATTCATCATTTTTGAGTTAGAAATGAATTTTTGGTGAATTTTTGAAGAATTAGGGTTTCATAAATTGAAGAAAGTCATGAAACTATTAGTTTGAAGTTCTTATGAACTAACCCTTAGTTCAAGTTAATTTATTTGATATTTGGTGATGCATTAGAGTGTGAGAAAGCTTAAGGAAGTCCTTGGTATGGTTGAATCAAAAAAGAAAGACATAAAGTTTCATGAAGCAGCATAGTTATCTTTTCTCGCATTACATTGTCTTGCTATATTTTATTGTGAATGATAACTTGCAATATTGTTTTTATGATGTTCGAGACTGGTTTTGGCTAATTTTATGAAAGGGATAGTGCCTAGGATATCCATTTTGTATGCCGTTATAATGCCGAAATTTTTATAAACAATATGGTGATTTATGCCTTGAAATGATTGTTATGATGTTTAGGAAATTTTATAGCATACATGATAATGTAAATGTTTGAGATATGACTAGCTACTGGGATTTCCAAAATCTCATCACCCAAATAATAACATGATAGGTCCAAGTTATGGAAGAAATCCAAGGGAGGCAAAGAGCTAAAGGAAAAGAGGAAGAGAATGATTAATGATATTATTATGCAAGTCTTAATGTTATGTTTTGGGAATTTGTATAAATTCGTATGAAAAGGAATAATTCCTATTTGATGCCTTGAATATATTAAGTCCTCTATGATATTATGCATGAAATTAAAGCAATAAATGTTAATGTAAATATGTTATGAAGCTTATCATGTAAGTTATGGCATAAGTTTGTTGGAGATGACCAGTATTGATTTGAGTAGGGAAACTCTATTTGAAATAGAGCATCCTATAAAAGTGTTATATATGCTTTTAAAGTAGACAAAACAAGTTTTTCATAGAGTTAAAAAATACCTAAATTGGATAAATGTATGAATTATAATGAATTTTTGAAGTCAGGGTTTAAAACAGGGCAACATGGGGAAAACTGAAATCTGGAAAGTAAATACTGGAAAATTCAAAGGATAATATAAAATCATACAGAGCTCCAAAAATTCAGTGGTTTATATTTATAAAAAGTTCTATGTTTTAAGTTTCGTATGCCACTGAGTTGGAGTTAATTGGAACTATATAATAGGAGATATGAAGTTTTTCCCAAAACTGTTCCAGTAAAAATTGAATTCTAACTCTTCCTAATTTAAGTTAAAGTTATGCCCTGTGTAAGTGAAATAAATATATAAAAAAAAAAATGTCACTAAGTAGACATGTAGAGCTTTCAAATGACATAGAGTATGCATAATTTGGAACAGAATAGAATGAGATATAATTTTTCAAAGTTTAGGTCAGAAAACTGGAATACAGAAAATTGACCAAATAAACAGTAACAGTCCACGAAATTACTGTACAAATTGGCCCAATGAAGTTACTGTTTCATATTTTTCCCATATAGATCTGAATTTAAGATAATTTTCGAGACTTGAGTCTCCTAAATATGAATTTTCTAGATTTAGTTATAAACTTTCAAAGTTTATCGGGTAAAATGGAATTTGCCAAATGAACAGTACCCTGAATTTTGAAAAATTCTGATTTTAGCATATTATGATTTTAGCCTCTAATCCATGATGAAAGGCATCTAAAATGATCTAATACATGGGAAATGAGCCCTAATATAAGGTGTTACAAACAACAATACCAAAAGTTATTTCTCAAGATGCAGGTTGGATGTTTTTAGTCATGTTACTTTTTTTTTATAACTTTTATTCTATGTTACTTATTAATTTGGCTTGTACTACTATTTTATGAAGAACATCAAGAAAGAGGTAATGAGGTCAAGGGGGAAGGCGTTAGACAGCTTGATTTAGATTCATTTCCCCAAGAAGATGTTAACAATTATGGTGGAGATCCTTTTTAGGAAACTCATGCTTGGTTTGATCAAGATCCACCAGCGTTTGACAAGTCATGAAGTTATCCTCAGAAATAAAAAATTCCATTTGAATTATGTAGACATTTATAATTGTGTGATCATATGGTGTTATTAGTTATTAATGTTTACTTTTGGTGTTATTATGTTGACATTTTATTTTAGAGGATATGGTTTTATTTCTTATATACATTTTATTATATATATAATATCATTTTTTACATAATTATTACATCAACGGTTCGACTGCCGGTCTAACCGGTTGAACCATGAAAACCGTGACCAAGTGGCATTTCCGGTTCAATGTCCGGTCTGGTTTTTAAAACATTGATTAAAAGTAATAATTTTTCATGTTGTCTAAAACTTGCCAAGGACCACTTTCCTAAACCTATTATAAAATACTACATGAACACAGTATGATTGAACTTATGCTTACTTATATTAGTTACAATAAGAAAATGGTATGTTTTAGAGTATTATAAAGCATGAGTATTTCATATTAGTCTGGTCAAAAAAAAGAAGTATTTCACAATAGAAGTGAAGCTTAACATATTAAAAAACATGAGTTGATCTTGAGCAAATTCACTAAACATAAAAAATTTTCAATATTATTCTTTTAGCAATACCTCTAAATTAGTTTCTATCATCATACTTACCAATGTGAATGTCTCATGCCTTCCTATCAATTTCTTGCTATAACATTGTTTCAACCAAAATTCACACTCCAATACATGCATTCTCAAACCCCATACACTCAGTTACATGCCAAAATCAACATCAGTTGTATCTTCAACAATTTACTAAATATCATTGAATTTATAGCATAATATACAAGACACTTTGTGTCCTTACCAGCAATTTAGCTATCAATTACAAACAAAAAATTTAGCATAATTTTAGTTTTCCAAATCCAAAATCCTAAACAACCACAATAATAACTGATCCTTCCAATTTTCATAGCCAAAGTATAGTACAATAACTACATCATGATTCCAAGAACAAATTTAATCACAATAAACAAATTCAGCCACCAATTTAACACATTAGGAAAACTTAAGTCAATCCAAAAACAAATTCAGTCACCAATTCAGCACATTAAGAGCTATGCACATGATTCCAAGAGTTGAAGACAGAACTTATCTTTTCTTTGTTGCACCAAGTTCTCCCAATTGCAGAACAAGAACCTTCCTCCTCCTTGTTCAACTATCCAATTTTCTTACTACAAATCACTACAATATAGTGGTCGAACCAATTCCATAACACATAATTTCAGCCTTATTAGTAACCCATTAAACAAGACAATGATTTAGAGAGTCAGATTGATGAACATACCTCCAATTCTCACTCTTTTGAAATTCACTTTGAGGTACTCAAACTGCCACATTTTAAATTCCCATTTTTTTCTGTAATAATTTGGCCAGCACAGAACAACAATGGAGTAGTATGATAATCCCAAAATCAGCACATTTAAGGGCAAGGTTAGTGTGATTACCTCAAGTCCTTATTGAGCTCTTCCTCTTCCCATAAATTAACATATCAACTTGTTATTTTTTTAATGGCCTAATACTTACACATAACTATATTCTGGCAGAAAACAATTAAGCATCAAAGACTGATCATTCAACTCTCACAAGCAACCTACTCTTGGCAAAATAAAATCTCCAAAATCATGTAATACTCCATTCAACAAATCAGAATTTTGAACGTGAAAGATTGGAGATTACCTCCTAAAATTATGTAGCACAAATTTCCAACTTTACCCGATCAATTTCTTCTCTGGTTCTGGCCATCTTCTGCTTTAATTTAAGCCCCCAAATTTGGGTAAAAGTGTGATGAAGTTACCCTGCAGTAGTAGAAGTTAACCATGCACTAATAATTGGTTGAAAAATTTTTCCCACGGTAAGCAAAGTCAAAATTGGTTTTATTATATCTATAGCCATGTTCCACGAATTCAATACCAGCCACAATGACTAACATAGTTCATAACCCTCCATAAAAAAGGAAACTAGACGTAGAAACAAAGTTTCAGGGGAAATTAAAGAAGGAAAGGTTAAAGAGTAAGAGATGTGTAAGAGAAATTCAGAAATTTTGGCCAAATCTCTAGGCACTAGAAGTTTAAAGCTCATTTCTGTTTTCATAGAAAGAGATAATCCTCAAGCAATCACAGCAAAAGTCTAGAGTCTAGAATGAAGAATTAGAAGCTTACCATGATAGACATGAAGGACGAACCATTGAATCTGAAGTCGAAGAACTTTGGTGCAGCACCACAGAGGATACAGAGCATCACAGATGATGAAGGTGCACAACAGAGTATGACGTTCTGAGCGACTCAACGACGGTGAGGATTGGCTCACATACGGTATACAACGACGAAGAGAGTAGAGGAAAAAGGAAGAAGAAGCAGGAAGATGGAAGTAGAACGATGAAATTGGAGACCTAAGGAAGCGGTACGAGGAGAGAAGGAAAGAGAAGTGGGAATGACGGCAAATGGCAAGATGGGTAAGGTAAAGGGTGCGTATGCTTTTTTTTAATTAAAAAAAAGTCAAATGGGCTTAATGGAGGGAGTAGCGAAAATTTTGGAGGGACTTTAACTTTTGGGTTGGAAGCTTTTTATTTCTTCGCCAGAAAATGGAAGCTTCATTTTTTGAACTCATGAAGTTGAAAAATTAAACACTTTAATGAAAAAATTATTTGAGGCAACGAAAGTGAAAAAAAAATTATAGACTTGCAAAAGGAAAATAACAATCAAAATGTAATATATTGAGTGACAGTAAAAGTGAATTTTGAATAAATATATTTCAACTATAAGTGGTTTATATATATTTATATATACATATTTTTATATGTATTTTAAAATAATGATTCTATTAGTTTTAATTAATCACATTCAATTAAAAAATTATCACATTAATCAAATAATTTTCAAATTTTGATAAATAATTAAGCCAATAACTTTGAATTTTAAACACGTGTCACTGGTTTTGATTTCTAGTAAATAAATAATTGAAGTCACTAGATATTGTATATCTGATTTTGAATTCGAAAAGGTATATTATATATCTAATTAATAAAGAATATGAAATTATATATACATATATCAAGATTTGGGGGATTAGGGATTTGCAATCTATATTTTTATATAAATATGCAATATATCTATATTTTTGTATAGATGTATATTGATTCAAAAATAAATTATTATTTTTATAAATGTATTTTTTAATAGTTATCTAGTATCTAATCGCCACTTTTGGTGTTTACTAATCTAAATTAAGTTATTGTCAAGTCTGATTTAGGAGAAGTTATCCCAACAACATTTTTTGCATTCATAAGATGTTGAATCTGATATATCATTTTTAAGCATTTTTTACTGTTATTATCAGGTGCTATTATAAAGCAGTAAATCTAGACTATCTGGATTTGATCTCGATGGTCCAAATTTCATATATAATTTTTATTAAAAAATTTGATACTTTTTTTATTTTAAAAGATACATTATGAAAAATAAAAATAATCTTCTAAATATAAGTTTTGAAAAAATAATGTGTAGATGTTTAAAAAAGAAATGTAAATTTGGATCATCCAGATCAAATTTGAATAGTCTAGATTTACTACCTAGGAGCTGCTATTTGAAAGAAAACTCATTTTGACTTTAACCCCTTCCACTCGAATCAACACATATTGTTTTTATAAATAATTTTCATCCCTACTTAATTTATTACAAGAGTGTGGCAACTATTTGGTCAAAAAGAAAGAATTAAATCTTCTAGTTATAAAATTGGATAAATCTTTTAAAATTTATAGCAATAAAAATAACATATATTAATATAAATTAATTATTATTAATTATTAATAATGCATTTGTTTCTAAATATAAGATACAAAAAATAAGTTTTTTTTTTAATATAAGATACATAAATGGGTTGTTTGGTATATTTATGACTTTTTTTAAAATTTTACCCTCACATTAAACATTAGTGAGTTCCACAAGATTACATTAAATGAATGTATTTTAGGTAACTATTTTAAATTGTAGATAAATTTAATGCAATTCTCAATCTGTATTTTTTTTTTTGCATCCTATATTGAGAAACAAATAGAGTAATATATAATGTATATTAGGGGTTTAGTTTTTCGGTTCAAATTGGTCTATAAACTAAAAATTGAAATGATTAAAAGAATATATATAATTGCACCAAACAATAATGCATTCAAAAATACTACATGTAAATAGCATTGAAAAATATTTTTATATAAAAGTAGAAAAAAAATTCAAAATAATATTAACCTCAACAACAAAATTCATAATAATATTTATGACATTGAATTAAGAAATAACATTAAGAAAATTTTGAATCCATTCTAAATAACATTAAGAAATCCAAATCCATTCAAAAAAAATTAAGAAAATTAAAAATACTACATCTTACATTAGAAACATCCAAAAATATTAACGGGAGTTGGTCCTAGTAGAAAGGATTAGAATTGCATAAACATAATGTCTTAAATTTGAGACCATATGATGTAGGTTGAGATGAACATAGAATAAGGAGGATGAAGGTGATGCGGCAAGAATTAATGAAGCATACAAACAAATATTGAAGTTTGGTGATTAACAATTCGTAATTAAGGAAGGTGGAAATTACCTAGATAAGAAATCCTAAAATCAAATAGAAAACTATAAAACGTTAACATTACAATCATGAGTTCAACAACATAAGAAAATACAAAGAAGGACAAAGGAAAACTTAGGAAATTAAGCTTCAGTCATCTTTACATTTGAAATATTGCTTAAACCTTTCTAATCTTATATCCATAAATGAGCTTAACCTTCAAAAACACTTTCAAAATGTTCAGAATATATTCAAGATTAAAGCAAATAGCAAAAAATACTTTAACTTAGATCAAGAGATAATAATAGATATTCTTCATATGATTCATATTAGATGTTGACTTATTTTATTTTTTCATGACAAAATTACATTAGTAGAACACATTTATTGTTTTAACTTGTTAAATATTAGTTTTTAAGATGAAAATAAGAAAAATTCAAATAATTACTTTTTGCAGTGACAATTTATAATTGCCACTAAAATCTTACTTTCAACAGCGACATAAAGAAAGTCGTCACTAAAAATTCCATTTTTTGTGGTGATGTAACTATTGCTACTGAAAATCTTCTGTAGCAATAAAAATGTTGTAGCTAATTTTCTTCAACGGCAACTTTTTTGTCACCACTAAAAAATTATATTTTTAGTGGCAACTAAAGCATTGTAGTTGAAAGTAAGACTTTCAACAATAACTTACAAATATCATTGCTAAAAATTATACTTTTGGTGACGAGTGAAAATATCAATGCTAATTGTGCACATATTTTGTGGTGCAATTCATTGTCGCCATCCAATGTGAAATTTTAAGTGATGACTTTCTTATCTTGTCACTAAAGGCTTGACTTTTAGCAACAACTTTTGTTAGTTAGTGCTAAAAATTTGACCTTTAGTGACATTAGTTTTTGTCGCCACTAAAAGTCACATATTCAATGACAACATTTAGTGTCGCTATCGAAATTATGGCTTTTAGAAATGACTTTTTTTATACACGGCTAAAAATCATCACTGAATACTTATTTTCAATCAATCAAAGCAAGTAAATTTTTAAATTAGTTTGTAATTAACTCTTTTATTTAATACTTTAACCTATTTTTAAATTTAAAATGCACAGATTTACACTTTATAGTAATTATTCCATTCATATTTTTATATTTTTTTAGAATTTTATTCACACAAATTAAAAAATATTCACACAAATTAAAAAATATAATATGTCAAAACTTTTTTTTTTAATACATCAGGAAGGTTTGAACATTTGATCCCTACCCATACCCCACCCCACCCTTACCATTTGAGCTAGTCTCAAGAGCTTTTTTTTTTTCTATTTTTCTAATATGTCTTTATTTCTTTCTTTTTTTTCTATTTTTCTAATATGTCTTTGTTTTATTACTATCTAATTTTACATAAAAAGTATGTAAAATAATTAGTGCAGAGAAAGATATAATTGTAAAAATATCAATTAATATTGCCTTAAATATTTAAGAAAACTTATAAATAAAAACAAATTTTTTCTTCAAAAAATTATAAAAAGAAACAAAGGAATTTCTCCAAATACACGTCAACTATTTCTACAAAATTAATCTTTTAACTCATTATTCTTTTCATTTTAAAATAATTATTATTTAAAGTAATGGATAAGAAAGTTAGTAAATTATCTAAATTATAGAAGATTTTACATATGATTGACTAATATACTTCTAATCATTTTATAAATATTTCTTATATATTTTTCTCTCTCATTCAAATAGGGAATTAATTTAGGGTGAAAATAAAAAAAGGTCAAATTAAAAGGGAGTTAATAACAGCAGTTAATCAAGTGTTATTTCTATTGGGTCACCAAGTCAAAAATACATTCAAATTGCTAATAGAAATATATACTACTATGTGTGCATATTAGGATTCAGTGAGAGGTAAATTGTAACACCCTATTAAAATCGGCCTCCAATCTTGACCAATTTATTCAAAGACTAACCAACATAAACCAAACATCTCAACTTTAAACTCTCAAAACCTCCGAGCAGCAGAAAAACACCAAAAACTGGACTGAGGTCACTGCCTGCTGCAATACCACCGTGGCCTCAATACTCTTAGGTTTCAGTTTTGTCAAAACAGTGGGTCTGGCGCCGCGACCTAGCCCTGACACCCCCTATTGATATCATATCAACAAAATTGCAAAATCCCGAGGTGGACTTCTGTCGTGCACAACTTCTTACTCTAATATCTGATTGACCTGATTCCAACTCTTACAGGTCAATCTTGTCTCAATCAATCTATAGACACTAATTTCACCCAAATTCATCTTCGTATGGAGATTTTAAATGCCTAACACCGTTTTGACTACTTTTTGGTCAAAACTCACAACTTAACACCTTCATTTGCCACCGAAGGCAATTGGGCACTCAATGATCATTCACACAAATCCTATTTGACTCAACCAACTTGTCCAATGAGGTTTTAGCCCGAATAAACCTCTCCTCTAAGAATTGATCTCCTTGAACCCCAAAAACACAAAATGGGCTATATATCCCAAACTCACATACTAGGCCCAAAACCATTTTGGGCTCCCTCATATGGCCATTTCAAACACACAGACACCTACTCCTACATTAATAACCTATACCGAGGTCTGCATTATTATCACATACTTATGAATTGTACCTAACACATTTCCATACCTGTCACATATCATCCATCAACATTAATATCATTATATAATCACTTATATCATCCATACATCATTGTCACAATCAAACTATCATCACTTAAAACACAGATAACACTCCTAGGACTCTCACATAGACATCAAGGCACAACCACCTACTTGGCACAATACTACATAAACTAAATTACAAACTACCAATTATACATGAAATTCCCGAGGATGGAAAGACCGACAACTACTTGATCTTCTGCGAACTAGTACCAAAGTCTTCACCTGAAAGGTTAGTCATGGAGGGGGGTGTGAGACAATGTCTCAGTAACTGGGACAAACAAATACACACACACACATATCATTAATATCACACATATATGCAATAATGTCGTGCAATGCCAAATGTCATGCAATCCATGCCTCAATGCATGTCTCCCTCAATAAAGCTAGAACCATGAACTAGTGTCATCATACAACATTTTGATAGGTGATTCCATTCCAATAACCGGTGAAGACTGATTCCGAGATATCACCAAGCTCACCTCACACTAGTGCATGCGGCCAAAGGTCACATTAGTGATTGAACCATGGCTCTTCTTCTTCTGAACCACCGTGAATTGGTGGTGATTTAGGGAAGGTGCAATCCACTGCCACCTAGCTCTCTTAGCCATAGGAGAGGATTTAGTGGCAAAGATATTCTATCCTATCACCAAATCATATCATCATCATATCACATCATAGTCAACTGCTACCTAGCTCTCCCAAAGAGAGGATTTAGTGACAGGAATCTTTCATCATATCATCATATCTCATCTCATCACCACCTTCCAATACACCACATCTCACTATGCTTATGGGGTGGTGATGTACATGCCATGCTAACATGCCTTGAAACGCACATATATAATCATCATCACAATTATCATCATGGTCATGGTAGCATGCAATGATATGAGAATGCCATAACATCATACATACATGTCATACTCGTCATCATCATCATATGTTCACATTAACACATACTATTTCATCTAGCTATGTACATACCACTATATATAGAAAAACCGTACACATACACATAATGATATTGTGGTATGAACGAAGACATGCATATATATATCAACATATAACACAAATATACAAATACCCAGTTATCTCAGGTTGTCAACACCACATATATAGGGGCTTAGGCAAGCCTCCAGAGCACCCATCACGAACTATATATATGCCTCTAATTAGCTAATCAACAACTACAACAACATAATAGCTTTAATTAGCATAACTCCTATAACACTAAAATCCACAATCTAGCCTTCCAAGCTTAACCCGGAGTTCTAAAAACATACACACATACCAATAAACTTTAAACTACCATTCAAACATACCAACATATGCAACTTCGAATTTCCACTTTTTTTCCCAAATTTCAATCTAGGGTTTTACTTAAACCCCTCACAATCCAACCAGAACTCAAATCCAAGCTCCCTAACACTATATAATACTTCCACAATACCAAATCAAGCATTTTAATCAGTGAATTCTTCCCCAACTCGAAAACTCACATACTCCCATTGATTCCAAACCAGAAAATGAAGAGAAAAGAGATGAGGGAATCTTAGGGATCACTTACTAACCAAAATTAAAGCTCATAGAGTCTAGAAATCATCCCCTCAGGTCGGATTTCTCGTAGCCCTAATGCAGCACCTCGTCGCTCCCTCTGTTTCCTCTTCTCTCGGCTGACTGAAATGGTTCTGATTTAAAGCAATTTGGGGTTTGGCACCACGGCATGAGTGCTCTTGGTCCAGATATTTTCCAAGTTGCCACATGTGTCTAGCCATGACGATCCTGCATCTCGCCGCAACATGGCCCCTTCTTTGTCTCAAATATTGAATTTTTCCCATTTTGATCTTTCCTCCGGTCCTGCACACATCATCAATGTTACTTCATGTTAGCTCGGGACTATGTTCAGGGCAGTCTAATAATGGTTGTTACATGAATTTGGTGAAAGACAGTGAAAGTCAATGTATTTTAAGTTTTAAATGCATATTAAATTTTTCAAATAAAAGTTTTATGATCACATAATATTATAAGGTTAAAAATCACCACAAAACCCAAAAGCTAGCTATATATTTTCTTCAAAAATCTTTTGAACCTTTAACAAGATAAAAGAATGGATGGCTAAATTTAAATGTGAGTTACAAAATTGATAGTTGAGACAGATTCTCACTAAATTTGACTCTCACTGACCCATGTTAGTGCACTACAATTTCTTTCTTTAGAGACAAGCTCTCTAGAATTTTTAGATATTTGCTTTTAATTAAAATTAAAGTTGTTATTCAATTAAGTAAAGTCACATTTACTTAACTTAACAATATAATAATAATAATAATAATAATAATAATAATAATAATAATAATAATTTTAGCTAATGTGAAAAAAAAACACACTCGAGGGAAAAAAAACTTAGCTTATGCAGTATCAATACTTCAAAAAAGTAGATGCACCTATATTGGATATACGATATGATATGATACGCATACTATATTTGTACACATATATCTACACGTACTACTTTGTACTCATTCGTATCATTACAAATTTTCATAGTGAAATAGGACCATTTTAAGTTGTTATAAATTTTTTATGGTTTATTTTAATATTTATACTATAATTTTTAGAATGTTTTGATACTCATTTTTCTTTTAATGTGTTGATTTATTAATTATACATATAAATAATTATATAAATAATATTATATATTTATAAATATTCCATACACCCGTATCTTAAAATTTTAAAAATTACCATATTTTCCTTATCTTATTATATAGTATCTAACATACATACCATACCAGTGTTACATAAATTTTGGCCAACTCCAAGGAAGAAATAGAGATAGGAGTATGTGATATCTACATAAATAATTAGTTGATTTGTGCACATATTATCTTCATATTTAAGACAAAATGTGGGGGTCAAACTCATGGATACTTTTTCTCGTGCAATGTTCACTTTATTTAAGCAAATTGATTTTAGACAATGTATAATGAATTGGACCCAACCGACTAGTTAGACCCAAAATCGGTGCCAGGTTTGGTTTGAAAGAAGAGCAAAATCGGTGAGAACTAGTAAAAAATCAGTTGAATCGAGTTTAAGCCAATGAAAATCAGTTGTGAAATAATCTAAAACCGATTCAAATCGGCCAAAAAAATTTTTAAAATTTTTAAGATTAAATAGCATTATTTTTAATATTAAATAGCTTTATTTTTGTATATTTTTTTCTTTTTACATTATAATATTATATTAGCGTTATTAAGATACATAATTATTATTAATGATAAATTTACTTAACAAATAATATGAAAATAGAATATTAGTTGATTATTTTAAATTTAAAATATAATTATAGATAAATATTAACTTATTTAAATTTTAATATTAGATTATAAAACATATTAATAATATTTATCTAATAATATATAACATATATAATTAAAAATTATTAATTTTATTTTTATCGATTTAATTACGGTTCAACCATGACTAAATAATTAAACCTTAAACCAGTGCTTTAATCAGTTTTATAATCGGTTTGATTTTTAATACCTTGATTTTAAAAAAATATAGACTATAGAAAATTTTCCCAAATCCCATTTATAATAATAAGGATAAGAGATGGTATTATATATTAGTATTTATGACATATATATTCTGGTATCAAATTACCGAGAATCTGGTAGCCACATGGAACGGGACGTATGACATATATAGTGTTTCATGGACAAATAATATCACATGGGCATGGGCCTTGTAGAAGAATTGTTTCACAATCGCAGTTTGAAGGATTTGATCTTTCTCCATAATTAATTTTTCTTAAATTCAACTACGCAGTCATGCACTCCATAGCCACCACAAGTCCCTGATAACATCAACCTCTCATGACAGATCTTCCCTTAATTGCCATCATCACAACAAACATATCATTATTAATTATTTTGAGCAAAGTAATGATATATAATACTGTAAAAAAAACCCAGAGAGAGAGAGAGAGAGAGAATCTTTCAACTTCTATTATCAATTAATATAAAAATTGATGTAAATGGAAAAACTAAATAAGCGTAGCATGAACTTGAGTATGGTGTCCAAAGAGAGAGAAAATAGCGAAGAAAAGAGTGAGAACTGCCCCCAACTTAATGATTTATCTTCGAAGATTTCGTAGAGAAGGTGATGGATGAGTTGAGTACTATTGCAGACTCACACGCAAGTATTTATAGGGAGTAGGGACCCTCTAACCATCAAATTGGACATTAGTTTTTTGGCCAACAATTTAGAAATTACTAATGAAATCTATTGTCTTTTTTTCCCAAAATTAAATCTATTGTTGTCTGATATAATTATACTCTCTCTCTTATTCTTAATATAAAACTCTTTTAACCTAATCACGCAGATTAAAAATGAGAGTTAAAACTAATTAATTACCTCGATTTCTTCAAAAATTTTAATATTTTTTTAAAACTACCTTCATTTATTCTCTCTCTCTTTCTTTTTAGATACATTAAATATAGATATTTTTTTATAAATATATAATAAATACTACCTCCTATATTATAAAGGGTCTTATATTTATGATCTATATAAAAAGTCCTCTATATGGGACCGGAGCGAGTAACTAGCAAATCAATGTCAATTAAGCTAACCACCATTTGGAAATTAATTAAATATAGTTTGACTGTTACAATTATAATTTTATTTTAGTCATTGACTGATATGATTATACCTAAATCTACGTTTATTTGACATAATGCTGAATTTAATTAGAGAGATTCTCTCTCTAGTGCAATTGAATTTCCTAACTTTTTTTTTAATTGGACTTCCAGAATCACCTGGCATTAATAGCCATCAAAAGCCCTTGCCTCCTCATTAAATGACAACTAAATTTTTATTAAAACTTGGCCAATTGTATTTAATACTTCCTCTGGTCCTTTTTTATAAGCACCTACCCCATCATCCTTATTATAAGCACTTTTGCAAATTGTTAAAAGTATTAATTATTTTTTTACTAAATACCCTTGTATAGTTGCAATAATTAGAAACAAAGTCATAGATTATAAGAAAATATTTCATTCAGTCTCCAATATAAGGGATGAATAACTAATTCATACAAATTAATAGTGACGATTAAAAATAGTTAATCCTCTTAAATATATCCTAAATTGAAAAAGTTTTTTTTAAAGTATCCTTAAATTAATATATACATCACTAAATTTCTCTCTTATAGAAAAACATTAACTAACATTTAATAAAGGATACGACTAAAAAGAATAAATGTAGGAGATAAACTATATTTCTTCCTTATATTTTGGACCAAGAAAGTATTCATATTTGTTCCTTATATTTGATATCGGAGATAATAATGTATAATTATTGAATATCCATCTTTCCAAGAAAATGTGATTTTTAATCCTAACATTATTTTCCAAGAAAATATATGTTGAACAAATGTAATTATATTTTATTAATAAATAACTTATTTTTAATTTTTAATGCTTTTATTAATTTCTTTAGAATGGACCCAACTTAGCCTGGAGGTTTATAGGGTCAAGCATTATGCTAGGGTCAAGTCTGGCCAAACCCTGCATATGCCCCTAGTTGCGGGACAGTGTGTGGAGTGGCTTAGGATCGAGAATGAATATATACATATCTTTCTTATACTTCATAACATAATCTTATCAGACTTTATCCCACCACCTAAGGCCATATTAAATCATCCATAATTTTAATGCGTAAGAGGTCTAGAATCATGATGTTATATGCTAATACAATACATTATACATCAAATATGTGATGAACTCATAATGTATTATATTTTTTTTATTCAAAAAATGTATTATATTAGCTTATACTATTAGGCCTCATATGGCATGCTAAAGGACCCTGAGAGGTTAATATTTTATTAAAAATCATATAAATATATTTTTCATTGTTAAAATTATATTTTTCTTGGTAATGGACAAGTAATTAGGGCCAATCTCCTCTTTAAAAATTTTTTTATATGTATTACACATGTATTTGAAATTATTTTTTAACAAATTTTGAGATTTGCATCTCTTGGAAATTTATTTGTTTCCTTTAATATTTCAAAATCTTCAAGTATATGTTTCTAATGAAATTTGATCATTTGTAACTCATCTTTTTGTTGTTCACGACCCTCCCTATCCAATGCCTATTTCACCTTTTAGAGTCTGTTTGCTTAAATTCTGAATGGAAATGGGAATGGAAATGATGTTTCCATTCCGACATGAAAATACCATTCAGTTTGCATTATATCCCTCCATCATAATTCCTATGATAACCCTGATTCCCGCAAACTTGGAAATGGCCTCACCCTCCAAAAAAGGTCATGACTCAGGATTCCAAAGCACAAAATATCAAATTAAAAATAACGACCCACCTACACACTCCTTCATCAAGCTTCTTCTCCATTGAGCTCCTTCTCACCATCACCATCCTCCCTTATCATCCTTCTACCTCGCTCCCTAGCATCGTCACTACTGGCACGGGAGTTCAAAAGAGTCAACATTATCTTCATTATCTTTATTACTTCCTCTAATTCTTAATATAAGACCATTTTAACCAAATCACACGGATTAAGAATTGAAATTAAAATTAATTAACTATCTCGATTTCTCCAAAAATCTCAACATTTTTTCAAAACTATCCTTATTTAATTTTTCTCTCTTTCTCTTTGGATACATTAAATATGAATATTTTTGTAGAAATATATAATAAATACTACCTCTTATATTGTAAATGATCTTATATTTAGGATTAGGATAAAAAATCTTATATATAGGACCTGAGGGAGTACTTAGTTTGGTAATTGTATCCTTCAAATCTCTACTTAGGCCATCACTGCCACCAAAGGCGGATTTAGGGGGGACTGGTATATGCCACAGTCCCTCCAAGATTTTAATATTTACTTTATAATACATGGGGGACTGGTATGGGCCACGGTCCCCCAAGATTTTAATATTTATTTTATAATATATGCATATTTTTATCAAATTTATATATTATATGAAAATTATATATTTTTTACCATCCTAAATTTATATTTTACTTTAAAAAATAGATAAAAATTTTAAAAAGTCAACATATTCTCTCTTATTTTACTGAATACTAACTCTACTTTCTGTCTCTTTTTTATTTTTTTTTTCCTTTTTCAATTTCTCTCCCTCACTTATTTTTTACTCTTTCTCTAGAGTTTCTCCTCCTTTTTATTTCTTTTTTATTCTTTTTGTCTTTCTTTATATTTTTTAAGGGTTTTCTCATTTACTAAAAATTAATAGAAGGATAGTTATTATTAATAATGATATAAAAATATAATTTTACTAAAAAATAATACTCCAAATCTCTTTTTTTACATCCCTTCATTAATTTTCTAGTTAGGTAAGTTAACTTTTGTAAGTTTTTAAATTTTTTTAGAATTTTATATTATTATACTATTATATTAATCCTTTTAGTATATTTTAAAATTAACTTTGATACTAGAAGAACCCTATGCTCCACTTTGCTCACACATTATCTCATTTATTCACGTTTTCTTCTTTGCTCGTGTCTTCAACCATCGGTAGCGATAGAAAATGTATAATTCTAAATAATGAGGATTATTTATTTTATAATTAGAATTTTAAGTAAAGTATTTTATTATGATATGTAGATTTAATTTAATTTATTTTAATTTTATTAAGATTAAGATTTTATTTTTTATTTTTTTCTAGGATTTAATTATTTAAATTAAAATTTATCTTTTGTTTATATTTATAATAATTTGAAAAGAGTTATCTTCTTTTAGAACTCTAGTAAAATTAGGATTTGAGCTCTATAAATAAGAGTTTTATTACTCAGTTATATTCAAACTTTGATTACTGATTTGAAAAATTTTTCAATGATATTCCTCTTCAGATTTTTCTATTTTCTCCCTCTTATCTTCTTCTTCTTTCTACCCTACCCTCTCCATTGTTCATATTTAGTAGTCTTGGTACTAGATATGTTGTTTGTTTGCGTCTTCATCTCTGCTAGTATCATGATAAAGACTTTTAGTTAAATTGATATAACCCCCTATCAATCCAACCAAGTGCTCAATAGTAGTGACCAACTTGTTTAATAAAAGAGAAAAGAGAGTCCAATGTGTGATCGTTGCAAACAACTAACCTAGTAAAAGAAAAGAAAATGTTAATATTTATCTAGAATTTCAATGCATTTCAACTAGTCACATGAACTAAACTTTAGCAACAATAAGAGATCATCAAGAATTATCACATTATTATTTTTTATTTTCTTCTCCCCCATAGTTATTTCCTTTTCTATACTCATGGGGAGTCTTTATTTTTCCCCCTCAAATCATCTTTCTTGGACCGTTTTAAACTTTTTGACGCAAACCTCCATATTGGTAATATAAAGGCCTGGTTTCTTGGCCTGTAGAATTCAATTGTACCAAGATGCTGCTAACATACTCATGGTTTTATGTTTTTTAAAAAAATGTGAAGGTCAACATTGATGATGAAAACTCCTAGCTACTAAGCAGTTTAAACAAGCAAAGTGGACAATTTTATTCTATTTTAATTTTATTAGCTTCTTCAAAATTTTCCTAATAAATCATGTCTTTAGTCTCAAAATGTTAATACAAAAGTTAATCGAGATTTCTTAAAAGTTCGAGTGTGTGTGTAACAAAAACCTTCCTATTTGCATGGCCAATGTTGCATACATGTTACGATAAGGAAAAAGAAAAACTGAAACTCTCCCTTGATTTATGGCTGAATTACACTGCACATAGGGGTCCCAACAAACTTTCATTACCAAATTATGTTATATTACCTACAAATCTAAGGTTCTGTTTGGTTTGAGGGATTTTGGAGGGGAGGAAAAATTTTTTATCCTATTTTTTTCTTAAAGCAAATAAGGGGAAAGAGCACTTTTTCCTCTCATTCTTAAACAGGAAGGAGATGAAGACTGCACCAAAACAACCATTTTCTCATTATCAAAATCTGTGAAAAAAAAGGCAAAAACCCATGAGAAAATGCTTTCTTACAAATTTCCTCACAAAAAATGAAGTATGAGAAAATCAGGCGTGGGAAAATTATATTTCTCACCTAATTGAACCATGAAAACTTTTCTCATGAAATTTAAGCAAATTTCTCACTAAAAATATTTTGTGAGAACTTTCTCTCAGAAGACTTTCCAATGATAAACTTCTCACATAACTTCTTACTGAGAGAACTTTCTCACGGATCCATTTCTGTGAGAATTTCTCATGGATTTTATTCTATGAGAAACTTCTCATGAAAAAATTCATAAGAAATTCTATGAGAAATGAAAAGGAAATTAGGAAAAAAAATTAAGTATTTTCACAAACTAATTTTGTGAGAATGCTGAAATTTTAATATAAAAAATAATAATTTAATACCAGAAATATCATTGATATACAGTTGGATACAATTATTTTCTGAGAAACAATTTAATATATATTAATATCTAAGATAGAATTGTTCTCTTTCGGTAAAAAAAAAGGATACAATTATTTACTAAAAAACAATCTGACATGAACTAATACCTAAGATGCAATTATAGACAATATTAATGTAGGGTTCCTAGTCTGAAGGAGAACTCTATCACCATAAACCCAGTAGCAATATATAATATTGGTAGAAATGTCACTTGCTCTTAAAGCCTGCACATTGACAAAAATTATCAAATTGAATTACTCAGATTTTCCTCATTAGTAAATATGGTAATTACAAATAATATTGATCTATACATGCAACAGTGACCTCAACTAGACATTTCTTTTAATTTTTTAATTGTAATGAGCAGAAATCGTCCATCAGTATTGGCATATATGGGAACAAAATCTTAGCAAGTAACTCCTTTGTGGACATAATACATATGAAATGATGGCTATCACTTTCGGTACATATCAAAATATCACATGCTGTGAGGAAGTAAATGTGTATTCCCCTTTTTATTATAACCACTTAACACTCCCCCCAAGTGAAAAAAGACCAAGACTCTACCTTTAAAATCTATTCCCCTTAAATCATATATTTTAAACTATCACTTTCGGTAATGTAATAAAAGAACCTAACAACTTTCAGAATCATTAAGATGAGATCAATTTATGAAACAAACTATTTGAGGTGCAGATTTCAGCCCCAATATAATAAAAGAACCTAGTAACTTACATAGGTCGAATCTAGAAAAGAATTAAAGCAAAATACAACAACCTTACTATATATTCGTGGAATCAAGCTAGTTTCGGCCAATCAAAGCTTTAAACTTCCATAAAATTATACAGTAAACAACACCTAAATCTTGCACAATAACTCATAGGTAGAAATAATTATTTTGAAAAGAATATTTTATAAAGAGAGTTTGACTAATCTAATTAAAAATAATTGAAAGGATCATGAGAAATGGACTCACTAAAAGTGCCAAGATAAATGTCTTTATTTCCAGCAACTCTCTTGCTTACCATCTCCTATATGCTAGTGGTGCCTGAAATAGAAAACAAAAAAAGAAAGAAAGAAAGAAAGAAGGTTTTGAACTTCCCATAATGATATAATTTATTCACTTAGAATTACAAAGACAGTACAACATATGCTACGGGTCAAAAGCAATGAATTTAACGGGCAGATAAAGTTAAATCATTCACTACAATATATTTACATATAAACCTTGTCACTACTCTGCATATTGAGGCCCCTCGAAAAAAACCCACTATCTTACTACGAAATGGAGAGAAACAATTTAAAGAGTCCAAAAAGATCCCATATTCTAGATTACATGCATTAAGTAACAAAAAAAAAGTATATAAAAGAAGGATTCTTCAACCTAAAAGTATGTACTGGCAAAGTATGTACCACTTGTCTAGCCAAAGTGTGAAAAATCCACAACAACTTATCACATTATATACCATGAAGAATTCAAGCAAACCAACAAAAATATACTACAGTACAGAAAGATAAATTGCTAAACATACACTAAATTATTTGATTTGCAAGTGGAGAAATCAATAGCCAGCAGCTTCATGTTCAATCATCGGCCAAGAAAGCAAGAAATTAAAATCACACCGACAAGAGAGGGTGCTGCTTCATCTAACTTGCACCAGTAGCAGCAATGGATGAGGATTTGGAGGAGGAGGAGAATATCAAAACAGAGAACTAGGGATTCAGAATAGGAAAACTCACCAACCCATGACAACGACACGAGATTATTTCTATAGTTTTTTAGAATATCCAAACAGAGTATATTGATTGGTCTTTCATATAGTTTTTTAAGTAAATCATGTACATAAATATAGATTATTTTTATTCAAATTTATCTGATCAAATTTATATCAAATCTAATGAATATCTTTAATTTGATTAGTTGATGATTTTTTTTATTCTAATAATCTCTATATGCATAAAAATAAATAAAAATACATTATCATGTTTTGTCCAAACAAAATTATAACATTAAAAAATGCTATATACTGGACATGTCTCTCACTAATATGTTTTAATCTTTTTCAGCCATTAATATGCTTTAACTAATTGTTCATATAAAAGTAATTAATTAAAAATAAAATAATAAATTTTTTTTACTATCTTATGAAATCATCGTGGAGAGTAAAAGTATACATTGCATTTGTTAATAATTAATCACCCATTTTCGTCTTCCTCTTAGAAATATTTGTCAAATAGTTGCATCATCACTTGATAAATTTTTAATCCAAACGAATTATCTTTTCAATCCCATGTATATTTCAATAACATTAGTTAATATTTTTCTTGAGAAAACAAGGAAATATTGTAATTAATATTTTTAAGAAATAGCAAAAATATAACAACTTTTTGCTCAATAAATACCTCCCATTTAATTATTCAAGGATATTATTAACTATATATAATAATCTAATTTAACATAATTATTTAATTTTATCCATTTCCATGTCAAGTTCTCTTTGAATCGACATGAAAAATGTGTTATTAAAAATGAAAATTCAAATTTATTTTAATTTTCTTTTCTTATGTTAATAATTATTATAATTTATTTAGAAACTAGGATTTTTTTTTAGTACAATCAATGTAGAAAATTCAATAAATACAATGAAGCCGAGGAAGCATGATGATAAACATGACCTTCAATGGTGGAGAATGAGGAGGAGAGTGGCTGAGGGTGCAGACACGAGCATATAAGAGCTAAAAATCAAAGGGGAGAATAAAGGCATCGAATAGCTTATGGCTTTTAAATATCACAGATGCAACATTTAATTCCCATTATAATCTTTTCAATTTTGTATTGAACTCATTTCTCACAGACCGGACTTCTATGAAAAGTTCTCACAAAATCAATATCTGTGAGAACATGAGCTACCATTATGTTATTCATTTTCATTGCACTCATTTATCACAAGAGACCGGAGAAATTCACATGGAATTAAGTCCTTGAGAATTGTAAAATCAAAAGAAATGCCAAAAATAAAACTAAAAAAGGTTCTCACAATCTATTTATTTGTCAGAACATCTCACGGATGATTCCTCCATGAGAACTTCTCGTGACTGTAGCCCATAAGAAACAAAAAGGAAAAATAAAAAATGAAATGGTAAAAGGTAAACAAAGTTCTCATGGACACTATATCTGTGAGAACTTCTCATGGACCACTCATCTATGAGAATTTCTCATAGATAAATCCCGTGAGAAGTTCTTTTAAATTAATTTGTTTTATTTTCTTTGATTTTCTATGTTTTCTCATGCATGTTCTCACAGCATTAATCTATGAGAAGTTATCATGAAGCAACAATCTATGAGAATTTCTCACAAATAATTCCGTGAGAAGTATTTTTAAATTATTTTGTTTTATTTTCTTTATTTTTTTATGTTTTCTTACAGATGTTCTCACAGCATCTATTCGTGAAAAAATTTGGTGCCACATTCGCAAAAGTTCTCATGAGTTTTATCACAATTTTCTCATTGATTATTCTCTCTACCTTTTTAACTATGAGAATATTTGTGAGAAATATCTCCGAAATAGTTTTTCGTGAGAAATTCTCATGAAAATTGATATCGTGAAAAATTTTCATGAGAAAATGATTGTTTTCTTGTAGTGGGACATGAGTGAAAAATATTCTTTTTTTTATTTAATTTTAAAAAAAATATGATGAAAAAATTTTCCTTCCTATCTCTATCCCTCTAAAATCCCTCGAACCAAACCGAGAAGAAAGCTAGAAAATTAATAACAACTTCATATGGGGAAATTGATTAGATGGGACAGTTTTGAGAATATCCTCCCTACAATTGTTTTGGGACATGTGGAATAATGGAGAATTCTCTGTGAAGTGAACTGATTAATAAGGAAGAATGGTTTGATGAAGATCGTGACATATGGGAGAAGGCGTGTACGTGGAAATGGGTTGGGTCTCAAAGGATCCGTATGTTCATGTGGTTAGCCATTAAAGGGCGTTTGCTTACAAATGCAGAAAGACAAAGGCGCCACGTGACTGATTGGAAACAATGGATTAAACAAAATTTGATAATACTCTGTCAGTTTCAAAATATAACATACAAACTAAAGAAATACACCGGCTAACAAATATATTAAATTTGTCTGAAATTTAAAATAATTTTTTTCAATGTACTCATTTAATGTAATATCATGAAATTCATTAATTTTAATATAAGGGTATAATTGAAAAAAATTATAAATATACTTAATCACCCATTTATATATTTTATATTTAGAATAAAAAAAAATATTTTTTGTATCTTATATTTAAAAATAGACGAAGTATTCAGTCAAGCTCTTTGCTAATGGGACCAGATCCACAACTGTGTAACTTTGCTGGGCTTGTTCGAGAGATACAAAGAATGTTGGCAAAGGAATGGTGTGTGGATATGAACTAGATTTTACGGCCAACTATGCGTTAGATACTGTGTGGATACTCACAGAGTATTTTATGTATTTTGGAAGAAGATGCAAGGGGGATAACCATTTCCCACTGGTGCTTCTATAGACTAGATTTGATACATATATAAAAGAGGTTTTATAAAAGAGAAAATAAATTTTTTTTTTGTAAAATATGTTTGGTATACATCTTTTAAACTTTCTATAAATAAAAAATAACCTTTTAATAAAATCATACTCTCCATTTCCTTCTCCCTTTCCAATTTCCTCAAAATGACTACTTCCTACTAAATATAGCCTAATTGTCTTTTTTTTTGCTTTCATCTTTATCATCTCTTTGCTAAAAAAAAAGTATTGAAGAATTTGTCTTTACACTTATTCCGCTTGATAAAAAAATATTTGATTAGGTTATTCTTATGAATAATCAAATAAATGTATTTTTTAAACATAGTTGTTAATTTTAATTTTGGTTTAGCTCAATTAATTTAAATTTTTTATACCTAAAATCAAACCGAACCAAATTGGTTAAAACAACCTAAAAAACAAAAAAAAAACTTATAGATTGAATTCAATTTGGTTTAATTTTGCATGCCCCTATCCTACATTAGATAAATCTAATCTAGTGTAGGACTTCTTGGATCAGAATGCAATCCCATTTCAGCTGAGAGTAAGGTAAATTTAACTACAAAAATATACAGAATGGTAATAAATAATAAAAAAAAATCAGTTGATGTTGATTTGAACAAAAGCTCATAATTTTTTAATAATTTGATAAATATAATTTACTAATTTTGTTTTCATGAAATATTTATAACATTAAAAATTAACTTATTGATTCAAATAAGGTAACTTTTCTAAAAAAATACTTTTACAAATATAAGTAGAGGTGGGGATTTTTTTTTTAAGTCGTCAATTAAGAATATCCCCTACCAATAATAAAACAATCTCCCTGGAAAATGGATTTTTAGAGTTAATTTCACTCAACGTACACATCTTTATGCGCTCTAATCCTATTCTTTTTCCTAAATCTATCTGAAACTATAATTGATCCTAGGCTTACTAAAAGATATATATAACTTTTAAAAAGTTCTTTTTAAAGTTAGTATCGATATTTTAAAAATTATAATTCATTCTCTCTAAAATTATAAAATTAAAATATTTTTGTCACAAAAATTTAAATTATAAATTTAAAACATTAATTATCAATAACTTTAAAAATATAAGATAATTTCAAAATAATCAATATCTATAAATACTACAAAACATACTATTATTTTCCTATTCGTCTCCAATTAGGTCCAATTTTATTCTAATAATTTTGTATATCACTTCACGAGATTAGGCTATTTTTTAAAACTATTTAAAAATAATAAAGTAATTATTAATCCTTAAATGTAATTTTCTTATATACATCGGCGGCATAACAACAAAAGAGACACATTGGCCCACCACGAAACTTTGCGTAGTTCGAGAGACAGAGACAGAGACAGAGACGCGAAGAAAGCGACCAAGTAAGAGACTTCAGGTTAGGTCCCTTTGCTTTTCATTAAACCCTTTTTCTGCCCTATTTTATATGTCGTGTCTTCTCGAGATCTGTTTTCTAGCTGTTTCGACCTTCCTTTCGCTTCTTCTTGCCGTTTCGATTTTCAAATCCCAAACCCTAATTTCAATTTGATCCCCTTTCGCTTTCCTTGTGATTTTGTGTTTTACTTATGCGTCAATGACCTAGCCCCTAATGTTAATTGAACCTAATTAGAGGATCCTTCTTTTGGGTCTAGCGAATTAAGAGGATCAACTTCAAAGTAATGTATGCTTCTGCAGCTCTAAAATACAATTAAGAATGATGAATTGATATTTGGATGCTCCAATTTTTGACGTTGAACCAGATTAAGCAAAACTTTTTTCTTGAGTTAGTGCTTGCAAGTCTTGCCGATTAGGATGCTGGAGGAATATTTGTGGGGGCGGGTCGAGTATAAGAAATTAATGGCCCTTATTTCGTATTAGAGTACGGCATATATTAGAAGGGTAGGACTGAATATTACCACATTTTTGTAAAAGTAAAATGAAATGTAGGTGGTGGCCACTTTAATGCCTCATTTACTTCATGTTCATAATTACTGCTAGTGGCCGGTATAAATACAGAGCTTCATTATTCCTGCTATAGACGGACTTGGGCATGCGTTTGAGGAGACTAAAGATGTGGAAACTGATTTAGAAATTGCCTTTATGTTTTGCGCCCATGCGGAGTCCTCAAGCAAAATGCTGCTGCTATTTTAGGAGGATAAATGGAATCAAATATTTCTAATTCAGGAAATTATTGCTTCCGGTATGTCCCACAATCTCTTATAGCGTGAACATCCAAAAGATCTTCCGAAAAAAATACGGAGAAGGAAAAAGTATACATTTAACTCAAAAGGTATTAGTTTTTAAACTGACAGGGAGTAATTCTGCGTCATTAATTGGAGAGAAATCAGTAAAATCAGACAGTAGTGTAATTGGATGAAGAAAACTGAGCAAGGCTTCTCTCCTAATTTTTTTGGTCATATTCCCTCTAGATTTACACAAAGATTCTACTTTGTGTAGATGTAGAGGAAACATGACCATTTGACCTCTAGACAAACCAAGCAAGAAAGTGTAGTCGTGGTCACAGATAACGTGGAATGCTAACATTAAATTAAATTTATTTTAAATTTTAAGTGGATGAATTATGGTTGAAATTTTGTTGTTTTAGCACATGACCAATGTAAATATATATTCAACTGTTTTATGGAACGAGATATGGGAGACAATTTAAGGTTTGTTTAATAATAGTATGGGAGATTGACGTATCTGGGGCACGTGAAGGCAAGCAATATCACTGCAGCTTCTGTCATCATGCTTCTTTTTCTTATGTACTTAGAAATGAATGTGTTAGAAGATGATATTTTGAACATCTAGTTTTGTCCGCCTCCTTCCATTCCTGCAGCGGACTTTTATCAATGACATTTTGTTCGTTTTCATGTAACTGTTCATATGCAGCTATAGTCGAGTGCGTGGAAAGCACTTGAGAACTGGGAGTCCTACTGTCCGCTCAGATAATCGTGGGTCATGACTTTTGCATGCTTGAAAAAGAAATAATATTACCTTTTTGGAGTCAAAATTTACTCCTTCAAATCAGTTTGTACAACTTGTTCTACAGTTTAACGATGACGGCTTTTAAGTTATGGCTCCACCAGTTGACCATGTACAAAAGTAGCAAATAAAGAGAGTGCTAAATTATCCAGTTAACACTGAGAGTTTCCATACACAAATCCCTTCAAGACAAGTCTTTAATGCCCTTGATTAATTACTTTTCAAGATTTTACTTCGAAAGTTTTCCTAGCCCTCAAATAGGATTTTGGAATTTGGGCTTGTATCCAGTATGTGCTACTAGGCAAGCCCATGCTTGGTAGATAGATACAACCTTGTATATCTTGGGCCTGCTTATAGGATTCCTCATCCTTTACTAGCTCTTTCTGTGGTGCAAGGCTTTAATGCCTGAGTTCAATTACCAGCTTTTGATTTTTGTTTGCCTAAATGATTTTTTTTCCTCTTGTTTCAGTTGAGATTTTGATCACAATTTCATTGTTGAGTTTATCACCATTAATGATACAATAATTGCGGCATCTGCTTCAAGTAACTAGGTAATCATAATTGCCGAGCTGAGGCAGAAATATTGAAAAAGTGCATTTTAAAGAGCTTCTTTTGTCCTTTCTGCATGCTTAGCACTTTGAGTTCACATCATAACGAGTTTGGAGCTGCAGAGAAATTGTTTCTTCTTATTCAACTGCTACCCCGCAATTTTTTGAGTCTCTTCCTAGCAAGAAGGTAGTCCAAGGTCAAGATATCCAAAATAAGATACCAGAATGATGCTATTTAGTTGGTTTTCCTAGATCTTAATTTGAGTACAAGCTGAATTGAATTCTTTTCAACTTCTGATTATCTAATTTTGTGTCTGCTTAGTTGCAAAGCCATAAAAAGACCATGGCTTGGTTTTGTTTTCTTTCCAAGAACAATACTGAAGTTGTAACCCTTTTACTCAAGCCCTTACCACCTAAACACCTGAGCAAGCATCAGGTGGCGCGGCTTGGATCTTCTGTAATTAATGGCTTTTTAAGTATTTGTGTTGGTTATTCACATTGGTCTTGATCTTACTGTATCTACATCGTGTGATGCTTAGATTTCTGATAATTCAATTTGCTTTTTCTAATTTGTTGCCTTGTAAACCCTGCAGAATGAATAATTTCTGCTAATGCAGTAAAGATGCATACCACAGTTTATAATCCAAACCAAAAGTCAACACATTCTTTGTCACGTGTCCCAATCCAACCTCCGCTGGGAGTTTCTGATTTAAATTATGAATATGCAAGAAATCAAGTTGGCCATTTCACTGACTGGCGCCAAAATCCAAGAATCGGCTTCATCCGTAATTTGATAAGAAGGAAAATGTAAGTAACTACAGTTTTTACATTAAAGTGCATAATACAAGTAACTACAGTTTTTACATTAAAGTGCATTTGTATTATTTTCCGGAACCTAGGAGTAGAGATGCTATAATTAAAGGTGGAAGCATTTACTTCTGTATAAGATTTTCATTGAGTTGAAACTAATTAAATTCTACTTCTCCAGTGCTTCTATTTTGAGTTCCTGTTTTCATCATGAGAGTGTGCAGCAGATATCAGATATAGCAAATGTTCTGGAACACCAGCTATTTGTTGGTGCTGCCTCAGAGGTTGGTTTGTTTAATAATTAGCTATTTGTTTTATGTGAATAAGGCTTTAAATAAAGCAAAAAGAAAATCGATTGTATTTTATGCCCAATGCTTGTTCATAAGGCACCTCTAGTTGTTTTTGTTGACATTTTTATTAATATTTTGCAGCATGAGTATATGAATCAGGATGTATTGATACAACGAATGCAGACCCTAGTCCAGCAGTTGCATGGAAGATACAGTCAACAAGTAAACGGTTATAATACTTCCACATCTATAAAGGGGTCCTCTTCTGGGTGGTCGCATGCTTGGTATAATGTAGCAGATCCAGCTTCGCAGAGGTTTTCTACTAGTACCACTAATTTTAGTGATTATAGCAAGGCGACTGCAAACAGTACTAGTAACTATGAATTTCCCAAAGGGGGGCAATCTCACCCTTTTGGTGGCAATGAGACAATTTTTTCTTCTAATGACTGTTCATCGATCACTTCATGCACTGATTCAGACGGGTTTTCTAATTTCCATGCTTCTGGTGGAACAAGCAATCTGAAATATAGCTCCAAATCAATTTGTTCCCATTTACAGCAGCAACATGTAGATCATGGTATCTTTAATCTTAGTGATTTCTTCCTAACTATTAATCTGTGTATTATGAGCACTATTTTGTGTCTTTGTCAACTTTTAACTTTTTTTTTTTTGCCTGTAGTCTTCCCATTTTTAATCATGTTAACTTATTTGTGACTACTTTGGCAGTGGAAAGGGATCGGATCAAATATAGAGGAAAAGAATCTTCTGTTTTTCTCACTACACTGAGAGAATCCCCACAGTCTGAGTCTTCAAATTTGTTGATTCCTCCACATATAACAAGGGAAGCTTCTGAAGTTTTTGATAATTTTCCTGGCCAGAACTCTTGCTTTCAGCATTCAATTGTTAAGAATTTAACGCAATATGAACCGCAGAATTTGGATTGTCAACAAAACTTCCAACATTTTAAGCAGTCATATGAGCATTGTGCTAATGTAAATATTGCCAAGTCAAGATCATGCTTCGAAAGCAAAGATGAATCTTGCTGTCAATTGCTGGGGCAGAAAACATTTTTGCAGCCTCAGCTTTCTTCAAGACTTGTTAATGTAGATCAACAATTTTCTACAGAAAGTTCTGCATGCTTTTATGGTTCTAATGGAGCTACCAAAGTAGCTTTGTGTGACAGTTCTGAAGTTTCCATTGAACACGAGAATGCATATCTTCCCCACAAGACGTCAAAAAATTTTCCAGGGGATAATCAATTTTCCCATGTGAGAAATCTGCTGCATTCAATAGTATGTAATAATGGGGTGTGTACTTGTGAACAGTACATCACCTTTTTAATTCATTTTGATGAATGTCGAAGTGAAGATTGCCATATATGCGGGCCTTTGAAACTATCATTTGTCTCAGAACCGGAGCCTCGTTTGGAATTTGCAAACAGCGTGATGATGGATTCTACTCTAAGAGGTCATGGAAACTCTGAAGGCGTTCTACCACCTGCCAAAAGATTGAAAATAGCACCTACTTTTGATGTCTCTGTGTGCAATAATGAAATTTATGACCTACGGGATTCCGAGATGGTTCTAGTTTATTCTCCTGAAGGACTTCCAGAATTGCAGCAACAACCAGAATCTCCCTTTTCTATCTGTTCTGAAGTTATAGAGAACAATATGGAATCATCTGCAAAAGCAAAGCAAGATTCTGCAAGTATTAGCAAGATAGACGAGAATGTGATTGGTGCATTTGAGAGTGTGACTATTTCTGAAGGCATAGAAGCTAGTCATAAATCAGGGGATTCACATCCCAAAACCAATGACGTGGTAGCCAGAAACTTCAGGGAAATTGTTAGCAGATCGAATTCCAATATTCATATTCTCCAGAAAGATCCTAATGCTGACACAAAGGGTGTACAAGGAAGAAGTGGTTTCAACCAGGCTGGGAAGAACTCTACAGGAAAATTTATTGAACCAAAAGCTGATTCAGAGAAGGTAACGGAGTCTTCAAATCCAATAATAAGTGGGCTTTCCCACGGTGTATGTGAACCCACATATGAGAATGAGGCTACTTCTCAAGGTTTAGAGGATGATCCTGTATTGGAGGAGTCATACCCGAAAAGCAATGATCTGATAGCCAGAAACTCAAGGGATTCTGTTAGCACAAGTGATGGTATCCAAACTTTCCAAAAAGGTCATCATGCTGATATAATGGAGGAACAGGACAAAAATGGGTTCAATCAGACTGGGGAAAACATTAAGAATGAAGTTATTGAGCCCAAAGCTGATTTAGAGAAGGGAACAGTGTCTTCAAATACAAAGTCAATAATAAGTGGTGTTTCCTATGATGTACTTGAACAGACTTTTAAGAATGAGACTGTTTCTGAAGGCACAGAAGCTGGTCACACATTGGAGGATTCATACCTCAACAGAGATGATGTGAAGTTGACAGTCAGTAACTCACGGGAAAATGTTGGCAAATCAAATTCAAGTAACCATGCACTCGAGAAAGATCCTAGTGCTGATATAGAAGATGTTCCGAGCAGAAATGGGCTCAACCAGTCTGGAAAAAACAATAGAAAGGAAGTTATTGAGCCAAAATCTGAATTAGAGAAGGGAAAGAAGTCTTCAAAACCAATTGTAAGCGTTGTTTCCTTGGCTGAAACTTTCACAAATAATCAAGTAAGGGAACATATTATGAGTCTAAGGCAGGGTTTTGGTCAGGTTAGTAAGCCACTTTTAGTGATTGCCGTTTCCTTAGTCATTTAGCTACTACTCTTATAAGCCTTTGTCTACTTTGCAATGAAATTTTTTATGGCATATTTATTCATTGTTTTACAAATTTATCTATCGAAACTGGATATGATTGACAAGGAAGAAAATTAATATGGAGATGAACTTTGAGGTATCAATGAATTTTTTCTTGTCTGCGCATGCCCCATTACAATATCCTCTTTCCCTATTTATATATCTGGGAATATATTCAAGACTTCAATTTTTTTTTAATTTGATGTTGTTTCATGCATCTTTCTCTATTCCTTGGATGTGATTAATACGAGAATTTGCATTCATGTGTTCAGCTCTGAGGGTATTGCATATGTTTTGACAAACTCTCTTTACCTTCTGATTCATATATTTATCCCTCAATCTGACTTCATCCATGTTAAGCTTACATTCTTGTGTTCTACTTAATTGATGCTAATTTAATGTAAGAATTCCTCCTTGTTGTGACTGCATTGTATGAAAGGAGGTTCAGTTGAAATGTTTCGTGTTAAAAGCTGGCAGATAAGCTTCAATGCCAGCTTACTACAACTTGATATTTGCATTTACTCTGTTATCTTTTTTAAGCTTTAACTCTTTCTATATATCTTGCATCAAGAACCTTTTCAACTTAAAAGCTTAAGCTATTATGTGACGGCTTGTGAATAGTTTTTATCATAATTTCTAACATGCCTGCTCACAAAAAAGCCATTAGGGCTTTAAGTGTGAACGAAGCACAAGTTCACATACCTTACGCTGAAATTTAATTTTATTTAAGAGAATGGAAAGTTGCAAGGATCAAACTCTTTACTATCTAGTTGTATAGACTTTGATGATGTGTACAAGACTTCATGTCAACAGTTTAGGATGTTAAGTAAAGGTTTATGAATACTTTTTCTTGTAATTTTTAACATCTAATGCATCTATCGGAACAGAGTTCACTTGGGGAAGAAATGGGAATTGGTGATAACTCGTGCACACTATGTGGAATGGAGAAGCTTTTCTTTGCACCAGTGCCAATCTATTGCCTATCTTGTGGCAGGCGCATCAAAAGAAATGCAAACTTCTACTATAGAAGAGCAGAAGAGATTGATACAGAACAGTGCTTTTGCACACCTTGTTTTAAAAATTCTCGACGTGGATCTATCGAATTCAATGGGATAACTATTTCCAAGGAAATACTTCATTGTAAGAAAAACGATGATGTCACTGAAGAAGCGGTAAGTTATTATTTGTGTCCTATGATTCTTCTGTGTATAGTGAAAGATACTCACCCTATATGTGTTGTTTCCCCTAGTGGGTCCAATGTGATAAATGTCAAATGTGGCAACATCAGATATGTGCTCTCTTTAACAATAAAAGAAATTCGGAAGGCAAATTTGAGTATGTGTGTCCGAGATGCTGCTCTAAGGAAATTGAAAATGGAATTCGCATACCCTTAACAGAGACTGCTATTTTTGGTGCAAAAGACTTGGCAAGGACCAAGCTTAGTGACCATATAGAGCAACGACTTTTTACTCATCTTGAGAATGAGAGAGCGAACAAGGCAAAAGTTGAAGGAAAGAATGTTGATGAGGTATGATGCAAACTGTAGCGCAATTTCATTTGTTGAACATCTATTTTTTAAGCTATAGCACGTATATAAAATTTTTTGTTGTCTTATTATGTTCCATTATTTCTTCCTCTAAACAAGTGAACTTGCAAAACAGCAGTAGACAAGTTCTGTATTGTTTTTCATTGATGATTTCTTGTTGATTTTTGGTTTGTATTTTCTGATTTTTCTTAACTATTTTATCTCCTAATTTTCAATGTATTTGGTTTGCCAGATTTTAGGAGCAGAAAATCTTACCGTGAGAGTGGTGCTATCAGTTGAAAAACAATTGAAAGTGAAAAAGGAGTTTCTTGACATCCTTTCTGAGGAGAATTACCCTGCTCAGTTCCCATATAGGTCAAAGGTAAGCTGAGAGGTTGATCTCTGAAGACTTCTGCATGACTAGCCCTCTCTTTATATAACCACTATTGTGTTAGTATTTTTTGGAAAGATGTAACACATTACTTTCTGTGCAGGTTATTCTTTTGTTCCAAAAGATTGAGGGAGTAGATGTGTGTATTTATGGAATGTATGTCCAGGAGTTTGGCTCAGAATGTGGTCACCCAAATCATCGTTGTGTGTACATCTCATATCTTGATTCTGTTAAGTATTTTAGGCCCGAGAGAGAGACAGTGACAGGAGAAGCTCTTCGTACATTTGTGTATCATGAAATATTGGTAGGTTGCTCATAAATTCCTTTCTCACCTTTTGTTAGACTGTATATCCTCTGAGTTTATATTCAAAATTAATTAAATCGTCAGAATTGACACTCCTTATATTGATTCTCTGTTCTTGATTTTGCTATCCTTAGATTGGATACCTTGAATTTTGCAAGAAACGAGGTTTTGAAAAATGTTACATTTGGGCATGTCCTCCAATAAAAGGGGACGATTATCTACTATATTGCCATCCACAGAGCCAGAAAACTCCAAAGAATGATAAGCTAAGGCATTGGTGCGTCTATCTTTCTAGATCTTTTATGTTTGTGAGTGTTGTGCTCACTTGTGATCCTTGCTGTTCATAATTATTGGGTATTTACATTGCCTACTCAATTTATGCAGGTATCATTCGATGCTAAGAAAGGCTACTGAAGAAAATATTGTAGTTGGTTTTACGAATATCTATGATCATTTCTTTGTTTCAGCTGAAAAATGTGACTCCAAGGTGACAGCTGCTCGTTTGCCATATTTCGATGGAGACTACTGGTCTGGTGCTGCTATGGATCTACTCAGGAGAATTGAGCAAGAGAATAAAGGAGAGTATGGCAAAAAGGTGCAGCAAGTATTGACCAAAAGAGCTCTAAAGGCAATGGGACATACAAATCCTTCTGAAGGCTCCACTAAAGACATTCTGGTGATGCAAAAAGTAAGTCTATCTTCTTGTCTCTCAACTGTATTTATCTGTATAGTAGGTCTTCATATACAACTATCTGAAAGTTGTGTTTGGTAAATGGAAAATGAATTTGAAGAAAGGGAAAATGTGAAGGAAAGTATAAAAGTTGTGTTTGGTAGATAGTATAGTAACTTTGTTGGAAAGAAAGCTTTTATTATTTATCGAAGAGAGATTATTCATTCCCTTTTCTTTTCCCCTTTTGTACCAAACAAGCCCTTAAATTACAGGAGCAATTTAGATGGATTCAAACAGGTTACAAATGAGACCTGGAACGTGATCTTAGGATTGGGGTCATTGATCATAATATGGTCTTGTGAGTTTATGAGATCAGATTCAAGCATGATGTGTAAGAACTATAACTCTCAATCCTAATTTTGGAACTCAAATTGAATCACCTAAATCAAAGCAAATTGCTGCAATACACGGGAGATAGCTTGTGAACTTCTTGGAATTTGTAAAGCTGAATGCTATCTTCGTGGTTTTTTACTTACTGCCTATTGTACTTTTGTACAGATAGTTGTGAGTTGTGTTTTAGCCCCTCCCCTTTTCATTTATTTTAGAGGGTAAATCAAAGTGTCATGGTTTGTCTAAGGCTTATTCGGTTGGGGTTTGGGATCCAATTCAGGCTTTATTTGTTTTGAATTTAAGTTTTCCGTTGTTCAGTGTTGGATATGAGGTATTGAATAAAACAAAGTTAAGGACCCCTAAAAGAAAGCTTGTTAGAGAAACTCCCAAGGACAGTGATCATGTCTGCAAAAGAAAAATGTTGCTGCTTTTGAATGCAGCTGCTATTCTAGTACTTCATAAGAGGAATATTTTTGTGCATATGTTTTCTTTATAATATAAGTTATTATATCATTATTGGTAGAAAAAATTCAGCATTTTGGCCTACAAGAAGTCCAAAATGGTTATATATTTGTTGCTCAGTAGTTCATGTTTTGATTGCATAATCTGATGTATTTATTTGCCTTTTATAACCCTATCTCTGTAGTTGGGCCAAACCCTATTTCCCATCAAGGAAGACTTCCTGATAGTCCACTTGCAGTATGCATGCACGCATTGCCATGAGGTCATATTGGCTGGAAAGCGATGGTTTTGCAGTGAGTGCAAGGACTACCAGCAGTGTGAAAGGTACTGATGACAAGGAACGTATGTAGTACTTATTCTCTCTTCTCTCCTCCCACCTCTTATTGGTCATGCTAATGCTTGTGGTTTTGCTTGTTTTGCTTCATCTTATCAGAATCTGACATTGTTTACAAGACATGATTTTGTTGCTTCGCAGTATTTTGTTTTATGGTGTTCCGGGAGACTTCTATAATAGGATCCTTTGTTTAGTGGCCTTAATAAGCCGGTTCTTTTATAGTCTTAAGATTAATCTGATGCTTTGAGATTGAGTTCCCAAACAAAGTGGCCAGGGTTTCTTTTCTTCACTACACTGCTTTTTTTAAGACTTTACATGTATCAATTAAACTTTATAAGTGTCGGGAAAGATTTGGCATTTCATGTTCTTGCAAAAGCTATATTAAAAAAGAAAAAAAGAAGCTATTTCTGAAGTTTTAAATTTTGATGAAAATTAAAAATTTATAACAAATATCTAAATGGATTTTCATTTAGTTTTATGAATATATATTTAATTAGTATTTCTTAGAAACTACTTGGAATTTTTATTTTTCAGACACCAAAAAAAAAATACAAAAACGTGCATAAAAATTACAATAGAATACCACCATTGACGTTTTAATATGTTCTGCTTTTGAATTTGTCATTAACTTGAAGAGGCAGCTTTGAAATGCACAATCAATGCTATGCCTAAGAGGGTCCACATAACCTTTATTTGTTGTGCAAAATAATACTTCCTCCGGTCCCATTTATAAGATGTTATTTTGAAAATTTGTTTAATTCTATTTATAAAGTGTTGTGTTATTTTTTTATTTGAATTCACTTCTTTACCCTTCCTTTAATGTCTTTTTTTGGTCTCGTAAATTGTTCCAGTCTTTAATTAATAGAGGTAAGATTGGAAGTTTATACTAATTTTTTATAAATTCGAGAATATAATTATGTCTCCTTAATACCCATGCAATGAATAGCAACACCTTATAAATAGGACCGGAGGGAGTTATTATTTTAAGGATAAAGTTGCAATGAGCAACAAAAGATGTCTGTGGAGTTAGAGTGCCATTTTAAAGTGTTTCATACACTGTTCTAATAAATATTCGACCTAGGCCTAGCCTCAGTTATCTGTCCTTAGGTTGCCATTGCTACTATTACATAACCCTTAATCAACCATATATTCATTATAAGCTGTTTAATTAAGTTTATCTGCGTCATCATAATTTAGTTAAATTTTATGATTTTCTACAGTACGGCAATATGTAATAAATAGTTGATAATGGCTTTGCTTGGTTGGTTAGTTCAGCTTGTAGCTAACAGCTATCAACGGTTTTATAAGGACTAAGCATGTGTGTAAAGGGTGTTCTGAGTCAATAGCAGAATTTGTTCTTCCCTTCTCATATTCTCTCTCTCTTCTCTAGTCTCCTTCTCCTTTTTTCTATTTCTTCATATCATATGGTGATTTAGAACTCTCATACCATCGTCTCCACCTGGAACTTCAAAGAAAATTTCCCATTACTTGATGCTGATATAAAAACTGAATTATAGATAGATTGATTAGCTATGAGAGGATGCTCATGATTGTCTTAATTACTTGGTGCTATACTTTTTTCCTTTCAGTCATAGATGTACTGCAAGTTGAAATGATTGTGCACCTCTTCGTTTCTGCTTCTTTTTGACCCCGTTTACTTCTTCACTTGCTTTGTCTTACACTTTAGAATGTGCCGCTTTACGCTGCTCCTGTTAATAGAGTAATATGGACAACTGGACCAAGTAGATGTGTTGACTTTCATTTACTTTCTTATTAATATTTTAGATGCCATACTGCTGACACGCATACTTCAATTAGTGGGGAGCAGCATACACTCTGCCAGGTGACTTTCTAAGTAAAAGCTAAAGTTGAAAAGTTTGGCTCATTCAACATAGCTTTCTATTGAATGTTGACATTTTTTAATTTGCTTGCTCATCAGGTCGTTGTGGATGATATCCCTTGTGAAACTAAGGAGAATGATATAATCCTGAACAATGATTTATTTGAGAATAGGGTTAGTTTTTTGAGCTTCTGCCAGCAGAATCAGTTTCAGTTTGACACACCCCGTCGTGCGAAGCATTCCACAATGATGATCCTCTACCATCTCAAGAATTCTGCTCTTCATACTGTGGGTGCAAGATGCAGCATTTGCTGTAAAGACAATTTGTTCCAGCTGAGCTGGCAATGTGAGATTTGTCCAAGGTTGTCCATCTGCTCAGCATGCTATAAGGAGAAAGGAGGTAATTGCCATGAGCACAAGTTGAGACAATGTTCTTCAACAGCTCATTGTCGGTCAGAGAATCAAGGGTTAGAGCAGAAGACTACCCTGGTAAACATCTCTCTCTCTCTCTCTCTCTCTGTTTTTTTTTTGCTTGATGGTTAATTTGATCACCCATTTTTACCAGATTAATTTTTTCGTTCTAAAATTAAAGCTATGTGTAATAAAGTCTGGAACCTGGATTTTATCCTTTCCATAAACATTGAGGAGAGGTGAAGAAACTTTCTGCCTCTCTTAATCAGAAGTGCAATTGGATTAGTAGTACTATGCTGGCCCGCAAAAAAAACATGTTCAATGAGCGACCTGCTTACACTATCATCTTGTTTTCTTTTTCTGTCATAATATGTGCAGTTTCTGACATGCCATGCACTTAATCATGCAGACGCAGAAACTTCTGGAAGTTCTAAAACATGCATCACAATGTCACTCAACTATAAGTCAACCATGCTCTTATCCAAACTGTCTTCAGATTAAAAAGTTGTTCTCACATGCCAGCAAGTGCACTGTTAAGGCATCTGGGGGTTGCCCACATTGTAAGAAGGCATGGCTGGGGCTAAATCTACACTCAAGGACTTGTAAGGACTCGGAATGTCGCGTCCCACGGTGCAAGTAAGCAACTTTTCCGGCTTACAACAGTTAATTTGAGGCTATTTTGTTTTTAGTTGCACATATAGTCGTTACTTGATTGATTTATGCTAATATTGCAGGGATTTGAAGAAGCATGCAGAATGGTTAATACAACAATCTGAAGCTAGGCGTAGAGCTGCAGTTCGAGGATCAGCGAGCGAATAGCAATGGTGTTAGCTACCAAAGTACATATTTTATGAGATTGACTGAAGTAGGCTAGTGTACAGTCTAAAGCCCATGTAAATACTTTTTGTACAATAATAAGCTCATGGAGCAGAAAATTTTGATCGTTAAAATTTTGATGTTTTATAGTAAAGAAGAAAGTAAATAATTAAGTGCCTGTTTGGTTTCACGTTTTGCAAACGTAACCATGGTTTTCAACTATGATTTTTTAAAAGATGTGTTTGGCCAAATACAGATGAAATGTAAACTGACTTTTTGAAAAATGAAAAGTGGGTTAAACTGTGGTTTTGGAAAAGGAGGAGAAAAGTTACTTTTCCGTTGACAAAACGTGGGTTTTGGAAAAAGAGAAACAAATTTACTCTATATTATACATCTAAAAGTACTTTTAACCCCTATCATCCAAACAGATTTTTTGTCAAAACTTACTTTTACAAAAAGAATATCCAAACATAATAACTTCCAATAAACTTACTTTATCTAAACTTCATTTTTACAAACTTTATTTATCTTAACTTACTTTTACAAAACGGAGAACCAACCGGGCCCTAAGTAGTTGACCAGAGGCGTCGTACCATGCTATAGCCCACGCCCCACAGCAAAAGTCATAAGAAAGGATGATGAGTGGCGGTGAATAGAATGAGTTTCTCAATGTCAGATTTCAAATTCGGTTATATCTTATGTTTTGTCGGGGAAAAATGTTACTGGACCGAATCGGTGAAGAAACAAAGCCGGTCAACCATGCTAGAACCAATCTTAAAACTCTAAAGAACTCGTCAAAAATAAAACCGATTAAAAATCGGTCAAATTAATCCAAAATATTTAGAATTAATCAAAAATTAATAAAAATTGATCAAATTATTTTAATTTTTTTTAATTTTTTTAGTTTTTAAAATAAAATAATATCATTTCTTTACAAATAGTATTATTTTTTTGAGACATTTTTTATATTATAATATTATATAAGCTTTATTATAATTTATAATTATTAATAAATATAAATTTACTTAATAAATTATATGATTATAGATAGATTATTAGTTGATTATTTTATTTTTGAAATAAGATTACAGATAAATATTAACTTATTTAGATTTAAACATTAATTTATAAAATTTATTAGTATTTTTTAATTTTCTAGATAATGTATAAATTAAAAATATATTAATCTTATTATTACCAATTCAATCACAATTTGAACATAGTTAAACTAATTCACCTTAAACCAGTGACGTAACAAAGTCAATGATGACTTTGTTTTTAAAAACATTGGTATTATAGGATGATTTAGCCATATCTTACCAAACTAAAAATAATTACATATCATTGCATGTTATTCATAGATTAAATGGAGGAAAACATTTGATAACTCACATTGGAATCAAATTTGGAAGAATATTTACTGCAAGGTGTTTGGTTCAACTAATAAAAAGTTATACCAGTTTAATCAAATGCCTCAAATTCAAGTTTTAAAAATGTAACTGTATTAAATATTTAGTGATAGAGTTACTACTAAAAATAATCCTACTCAATTTGATCTAGATTAATTTAAACCCCAATAAATTTTCCAATTAAAAGTGGGATAAGTCCAAAATATCATGTGCAAATGCCAAAAATTTGAAAGAATGTTAATTTTGAAAAACTCTTCTGAGACCCACAAGACATCAAACTGGACAATTTCATCCATGAAATGAACCTTAGCCGAGCAAATTTTAAACGCAATTGACCAAATAGTTAAATTATTAATTTATTGATGTGTGTGATGGGATTTTAAATTTTAATCACTTCATGTTTCCCCGGTGGTCAAGCGGTCTCAATTGAGACTTCAGAACCCAATCAAGATTTGGTATCTCTCTAGAATTTGCGTTCACATTTAACACAAATTTACTTATTCAAAATATGGCATTCATCGATTCTCCCCGAAAGATTACATTTCAAATATACTTTTACAGTGTTTATCCTCAATTTTAAATAAAAATTAATAAGCAACATCTTTTAGGGACGGCAGGTTACCTGGATGGAGAGCATTTTAATATAAACTCACATTTCAGGAGAAAAGATTGTAAGAGATTTTGATACAACAATCAATTTTGAGGGAGGCGGCTAAAGTTCACTCTAACACTGAAAACTACTACTATTCAATGCCTAAGACTGTAAAAGGTACATAGGGTCGCAATATCCTTCACCCTAAATAAAAATTAGCACAAAAAAAAAATCCAATCACCCTTCCTGATTCCTAGGTACTTACGTGGTTACAACTTACATTCATGCTTTTAATTGTTAAAACAAACTGCTACCCATCAGACTACCAAAAACATCATGCCTAAAGGGTTGATGAGGTCAAGACCCAAGCCAAAGCTGCATTATAAGGAAGATGGAGCAAAGAATTATGTTGTAAAAAAATTCCAAAGCTTCTTCCCTACGGAAGCTTCACCAGGATGTTCATAGTCTTCATCATCATCTTCATTGTCTGCTCCACCAGCATCTTCACCATGGGATTCACTCCTAAACTCAGCATCATGCTCCCCAGCACCATCTGGTGTTCCATTCACCTCCTCACTCAAGGCTGTATTGTTGGCTGCATTCCTTGTCGTTTCACCATAGCCATCCTGGATCTCCACTATTTTCTCAGACTGGAACACATGCAGTTTCACATCAGAAAACGAAAAAAAAAATATCTCCCAAACCTTATAAAATTTAGAGCTCATTCCTAATCCCAAACTTCTAATGGTTTAATGATAATAATACTCTAAAAAAGTAAATCAAATATTAAAAAAAAATCCAAAACAAGGCCAATAAAAGGGAAACAAGATGCAGTGCATTTCAAACATAAGATGCCATGAACTATGCTCACCTGCACAAGATGTATGCGCCCATCCTCATTAGTAACACCCATTGAAGGTGAAGAAGTTTTAGAGTGAAAAATTGCATCCTCTGTTTCTTTTAAACGATCAACCTCTCCCTCGCTTTCTTTGCTACCACCTCCAGACAAGGCTCGACTAGATGTGGCTGCTGCTCCACTACAGCAATTCAGTGCACATCACGTCAGTAGGCAGAAGTGGCCAATAAATTTTCACAGCTATCAATTCTAAAAATTGAAAGGAAATTATTGGTCTAGTAAAACTTTAAAAAAAATACTGCAAATGATCTAAGCAAAAGGTCAAGCAATGAAGCATTCTTGGTCCAAATCAAGCATTGAATCAGAATGCTAAGAAATCCTACATGACAGTAGGCAAAAAATTACTTAAGTAAGCTCCAGCAAAGTAAAATCATGAACTAAAGGAAAACTTATTCACATCTATAAATTATGGACATCAATCAAAATAATAACGAGCATTGATTTTTCCTTTTTCTTCTCCAGAAGAGCAGGATGAGGTAAGTTTAGCTCCAGGTCAATAATCCATAGCAACATTTATTAATTAATCAAAATAAAGTACTTACACTTTAGGTCGTCTCAAATTATATCTTGGCTCACGTGCAGGAGGAGCAGCCTTCCGTCTCCTCCTTTTGGGTTGCCCTTGTACTTCACTATCAGAATGTCCTTCATTGACATCATCTTTACTCTCAGTCATTAGAGATGTTTGAACATGATTCCGTTTCCTTGCATTTGCTGGCATTCTTCTACTGGATAGTTTCTGTATCTCAGAATTCATATTGGCCGAATCCTCAGCATTTCCATTTGGATATTCAGTCTCATCATCATTCAAGGATTCCCCAAGTATGTTCTTAGCCTCTTTGACAACAGCTCTCACAGAGTTTGCCCGCTTTATTCTGCGCCTTCCTCTTTTGCGTGGTTTCTGTTGACCACCCTTTGAATCAGAGAGCTGGGAATCTTCTGCAGCTTCTGGCGCCTTGCTGTCAATATTGCTCTGATTGTCAACGGATAAATCTTTTTCAGCTTCAGCCTCTCTAAGGTCATTGTCAGAACGGGTCCTCTGAACAGCAAAAGAATCACTTACAATTGCAAAAGATATCTCTTCCTCATTTTCAGGGCCAGGAACTCCCCCTGATGATTCTTCAACTTTACCCTTTTCAAGGGACAAAGTTGCCACCTCTCTTGAAGCATGGACATCTTCAGACTGCATCTTCCTAACTGGGGAGATTTTGAATATCTTAGAAGTGCAGTTACGCAACCAAGATATCGTACCACCAGAGACTGGAGACTTTGACTCAGTTGCAAGTGACATTCCAGTATTTTGCCTCAAGACCAGATTTCCATCAGGACTACCTTGCACATCATCAGCCAGTTTTGGAAGGGAAGGCACCTCTACATTTTCAATTTCAGCTAAGGATTGTAAATCAGACAACACAAATTCAGAGACTATGTCCCCACAGTTCAGGCAACTCCTGAGTTTCTCAACAAAATTAATGAAACGCCGTCTCTCCTCTACAAATTGCTCCCTCTGATTCTTCAGCTTAGTATTAAGGTCTACAAGCACATCGATGTCCTCTCGCATTTCCAACCGCTGCCTCTCCATATGCTTTTTATTCTCATCTGCTTCTTGTTTTTCCTTTTCCACTTTACTTCGTTGAAGTTTCATTTCCTCCATTTCTTTATAAGCTACTTCTCTTAAATAGTTAATATTACTTAATTCTCGCTCTCTTTCTTCCTCAAACAACTTCTTCCTCTCTAGAAAATCATTTTCCTTCTGCTCTAACTGATTCTGCATATCAGCTTCAAGTTCCCTCTTCCGCAGCTCAATATCCAGAAGCAATTGGTTCCTCTCGCTTCGAGATTTTTCGGCTAAGTCAGACTTCTCATCCTCCATTTGAATAGCAAATGACTCTTTAGCCAACCTAAGAGCTTCCAACTCCCTTTGTATGTACTCCTCAGTTGCCTGCTTCTCATTCTTTAACTTTTCTTCTTCAAATTGTTGTATTTTAGATATTTCTTCCTTCTGTTTAGTCACATTTTCCAGCTCTTTCTCAACATCTGCTTTTTTCAGGTCCAGCTCATCCCAATCTCTTTCAAAAGTCTCCTTTTGCTGCCTCAAATCATCAGCTTCTTTCAGAAGCACTTCTTTCTGATGCCTGTACTGATCAATTTCGTGTTTTAATTCTGACTGCAAGCGCACATATTCTGACCTCTCTTCCTCAGTCACTTTAAGATGATTTGTCTCTTCATGTATCCTTCGAAGCTCTTCTTCATTGTCAGCCCTCAGCTTCTCAATGTCAGTCTTAATATTGAGCAATCTCTCCCTCTCACTTTCTAGTTGCCCTTTCTCTTTCTCCAAGTTCTTCTCCTCAGACTTAGCAGACTTCTCCCTTTCCTTCAAACCTTTCAATTTCAATTCATACTCTTTTTCTTTTTCCCTAAGCTTCTCTGTTTTCTTTTCCAATGCTTGTTCACGCTTTGCAACTTTCTCCTCCATGTGGTTGACTTCAACTTCTTTCTTTTCCAGTTCTACCATTCTATTCTGTAGTTCAGCTTCAAAGGATTTTCTTTTTTCATCCAATTCCACCTCAAATTCCTGCTTTTTTAAATCAAGCGTAGCCTTGTGTTCCTCAAGAAGCTTTTGAATCTCAACCTGCAAAATGTACAAGACAAACTTATCTATAAGTAAGAGAAAAGCAAAAGTAGTATTAGGGACATACTATTCAATAATAACTTGGTTTCAGGTCCAAAACTAAAAAATTTTCCATCAGTCTAACAATTTAGTAAAATTGTTCCAATTTCCAAATCATTTAACTTGCACATAAAGAGTTGAAAACCCAACCATTGTGCTAACTTTTGAATGACTAAGTTTCAAATTAGTAACACAGATAATCCAGCAATTTATATGGGTCAATGACCATCCATCTCTAGAATTTCCATTAACAAAGATGAAGTAAATCAACATACTTTTTCTCTGTCATTGAGCTTTTCCTCCCACACAGACAACTCCTTCTCTTTCAAGTCCAAGTTCATTCTCCTTGCATCATATTCCTGCACCAACGGGATCTTGACATTCAACACATATAAAGTATAAAACGAGAACAAAGAAAGTAATATCCAAAGAATAGTTCAAAAACCAAAAAAGTTTGCCTTCTCTTTTAGATTTATATTTGCAAGTCTGCTGTTTATGTCATCTTCTTTCTTTCTCAAGGTCACATTGGATACATCAATAGTCCTCTGCGTGTCTTCAAGTTCCTTCTCTTTCTGCCTCAATATTCTGTCTGTCTCGTTTGACCTCTGCTCTCTTTCATTGAGAAGTCTTTGACCCTTTGCTAGCCTCTCTTCTCCCTCCTGCAGTTTCTTTTCCCATTCTAGTACGTCCTCCCTCTGCTTAGATAATGTACTCTCATGCAATTCTCTCCTATCATAAATCAAAATAAGGTCAAAAAGTTATAATCTAAACAAAGGGAAAAAAAATTAACAATGGAGAAAAAAAATAATAAACAGCATTGGGAATACTCCGCAATAAATGATAAGCGCTCCCTTCGAAGTGCTGATTCTTGGGCCTCCAAGTCTTTTGATTTTCTATCCATCTCTAAACTCTTCCTATTAATTTCTGCATACTTGGCATCAGCAGCACGTAACCTAGCCTCTACTTCCAAAGATTTCTCTTCAATGCTAGCTACCAAAGCATTGGCTTCAGCCAACTTTGAGTCAGCCGTGAATTTGATGTCTGCATGCTCAGCACGCATTTCTCGCAAAGCCTTCTCAAGCTGTTGGTGGATAAATTTCCCAACATTATCAAGCAATAAACAAACTTCAACAACAATGATAAAAGGTACAACAAAATACAGGTCATCCATGAGATCAATATTTCACCATAAAAAAAACAGGTTACACAAACATCATACATAAGTATGTATTAAGAAATCTTACATCAAGCACACACTCCTTCTCAACACCCAAGGCCTTTCTCAGATTCTCTTCTCGTTTTTCAGCCTCAGATATAGCAATTAAATGAGCCGCCTTTTCTTGTTCAAGAGCATCCCTCACTTCCTGTAAATTCTGACTAAGTTCATTCAACTTGGAGTTCCACTCTTTTTTTTCAATCAACAGAAGCCCCATATTGAATTGGTAATCATAAAGCTGGTCCAAAAACATATAATCAGGTTAAAATATTTAAAACCAAATAAAATGTCAAACAGAAAGGCCCAAAAAAAAAAATAACCTTGAAAAAGAAAATTAAAACATCCCAAGATAAATTAACTTCTAGGAATAATGCTCAGTCCCTCAAAATCGTCAGTCTTATTTCAAATAGCACTGAGCCAATTTAAGAAACATATTTTAAGAATAATATTCTGTCTTTAACATTGAATATTGCCACAAATATCCATGTTTATCATAGCTACCCAAACCTCAAAAATAAAACATAACTTAAGACTTCAAGAGTAGGAAGAAAATACCGTAATTCCCCACAATTAGCAAACAAGACCAGATGGCTAATTTCACTGATCCACTATAACACAAGAAATCAAGAGAGCATCTCATAAATCAATCATATCAAAGTTTTTTTTTTTTATATTCAAAAAGTGACTTTCCTTGCAAATACAATAGGAAAGAAACCCAATATATATATATATATATATATTCGTGACTAATTTAATAACATCAGGTTCGAGGGAGCTAGATTACCATGGACTAACATAATCAAGCAATGTTCTTGGATCAAGATAACAAGCCCCCACTACAGAATTTTAGTTTTTGCTTCTGCACCCAAACTAAGTAATCAAAAGACTAGAAAAACATATTAATTCTTTAGCGTACTTCAAAAAGGATAAAGCTAAGTTTCCAATATCAGAACTGATTTATCTAGGATGAGAAAATTAGTTTCACTGAAGGAATTTCACGGCCGAAAAACTCAAATCCTAAATCGAAAGCTAGTAGGCTTTAAACTGCCCAAAAAAGAAAAGCAACTCCAGTGCTTTCTTCTCTTCCTTGAATATTTAGATGTTCCAAGTACCACAGCAAATTAAATTTTGGAGGAAATTGAACAGCTAAAGAAGTCAGGCATATAACGTCAAAAACATCCAAGATGCATATTTAATGTAGCCCGAATCGCATGGACATTCAAAAAGCGTATCACAGACACTGCCACGAAACAAAATTTGAAGTGCGCAAGTACAATTCGAAGTGTCACTGTTTCTAATAAGAAAAAATGCTAATTTTTTTAAATTATCCGTGTTTCATAGATATGAAGGTAACTGCTTGACTGACCTCCTTCTCAAGACCGGAAATTCTCTCAACCAAAGCTTCCCGATCCATGGCTGCAGCCTCGGATCCCACCAATCCGTCGTCCCCATTTTCCCGAACAGAACCAGAAGCCGGCGTCTTGGCTTCAAGGAAAGCAACACTCTTCCCCCTAGAAGCTGTTCCATCACCAGACTTGGGACCCGACCAAGCCCCCCTCTTCGGTGTGAGCGACCACAACTTTTGCGGCGTAAACATCACAACGAAAATCTCCCAACAAAACCCAACCCTCTAAATTCTTCCCAATTTAACTCCAACACCTCTTCGAAACCCAAAATCGCAGGTTCCGAATTCAACTTCATAAAGCCCAAAATCGCAGGTTCCGAATTCAACTTCATAAAGCAACCGATGAGAATCTCGAAGTAAAGTAGCCTCCGTGGGCGATAATTCCACAAGTTTCTTGTGGCTTCAGACAAGAACCCTAGCGTCCGGAAGTAAAATCAGTTTCCCAATTCCGGCGAATTGTGGATTTCAAGTCCGATAGCGTTTCTCAAACTCAAAACGGTCTTGTGTTTCTTTCTCTCTCCTCTTTTTGCCCTCCTTTGTGTGCTTTTGCGTGGAACGCTCACGCTTCTTTTCTATTTTATCATCTTATTATTATTTCTCTCTCATCATCCATACCTTCAATGGTTATTTACCAAAAACCCCTTGCCTTTCCATCGTCATGCATCCCATTCTGGGAGGGTAATATCGTCACTTCGCTGAGTCGCTTTTTAGTTTGGAACGTGGGCGTGCGTGCGAGTTTGCCGTTATGACCATATAGGCCCTGGTAGGTGGCTGAAGGGCATTTATTCCAATTTTCTTTTTCATTACACGGCTGTTGAAGATATTTATATTTAACAAAAAAATTAACATAAAAAAACACCTTGATATTGATATTTTAGAAAAAATATCATTAAAATTTAAAAAGATACCATATAATTTTATCATAAATTTTTCGCTAAAATTGTGTTATTTTGTGACACAATAATATATTTTAGATAACATTTATTATTTGAATATTAGTACATTTAAGGTTATCCATTTAATAGTCAATTTAGGAAACTAAACTGGCTGGACAATAATATATTTAATGTCTTTAAATACTAAAAAATCACATAAATACAATCATATAAGATATTATGTATAAATAAGAAATTGAGGATGCAATATCAAAAGTTCATTCTCATTAAAAAAAATAAAATTTTGAAAAAGCATATCCTCTCACTTGATACCAAGTACTTTCGCCACTATAGATATTGTAAGGTAAGTTTGGCGGAACGCAAGAGAGGGAGACAAGTTATACAAATATTGAGATAATTTTTATGATATTTTTATTAATTTTATTTTATAGTATGTATCTTTATTATTTTTATTTTGTAGTATCTACTTTCAAAATTTATAATAAATTGTCACAGGTCATAAAAAAGAATAAATCCATAAAATATTAAAAAATTGTCTATTTTTTTGCCTGAAAAAATATTTCTAGTTAATCTAAAAATATAAAACTTTATTGTTTTTAAAAAAGAAAAGGAACATAATATAAATATGTAAAATAAATGGGAAGGCAGAAACCTTCGAGATTGAGAGGGTGAAGAGTAAAAAGAAGGGGAAGGGAGGGAGGAATTGGTAAAAGTGGGAAGAGATGGTGATTAGAGAGAATGTGGGCTTCGCTGGGAATTGGAAATGCCACGGTGTGAAGTTGGAAAAAGAGCAGAATGGTTAATAGCTTTTGTCGTATTAGGCTTATTTGGCAATTATTAATTTATTATTGTACTACTACTCCCCTCTTTCTATTATTATTCGACCAATCTCTCTCTGTTTTTTTTTTTTAAAAAAAACCTCTCTCTTTCTTTTGTGGCTTGGTGACAATTGATGGACTTCATTAAATTTAATTAATTAATTAATTAAAATTAATATATTTATGCATGACCATGAACGGATAATGACATTATTTTTTAATTAAAGGCTTAAATCTCGGAAAAAGTGAAGTTGCCTAGGAAAAATAAACCCCACATAATCTTTGTTATTCCAATTTTAAATTTAGAATTTTTGGACTGGCTTGAAGTTCCTTTTAAGTTTTAAGAAATATTGTCCTCCAATATCTCCTCTGTTTTTTTTTTGGCCATATTGTTCTACTTTCCCTCACCCACGAATTATAGTATCAAGTTATCTTCATTAGCAAAATAAAAATAGTCATCTTCATCACAAACACGTACTTGGTTTGAAATTATAACCTTTAGCCATGGGTTGTGGTAATTTTGTTTGAATTCATAAAATTTTATCAAACTCAGTGTTTCCTTTTTTGGTTTTTCCATTAAATTTTAAATTAGAAAATACTCTAGTGCAAATTTAATGGAAAAAAGATTTTAAAATATAATGTAAAACATTTTGTGAAAGTTAGCAAGTATTGAATATTTTTTTTATTTTTATCCTCATTTATGATAGACCTTAATTAAAGTGGATACTTGATTTTTTCTTATGCAGAAAAAGATTAAAAGAAATAATAGTAATTAAAATAAATAATTTAATAAAAGTAATTTTTAAAAAATTAAAGTATATAACTAATTTTAATTACTCTCTTTAATAGGAGTGAAATAATTAAATTGGCTCGATATTTTAAAATGGAAGGACTAACTCACAAAGTTCAAGAATCAACAAATTAGACTTTTTTATCCAAAAAAGAGGAAAAAAAATAGACTTTCTCTACAATTAGAATACTCAAAATCATAATAATCTTGAAAGGTTTCAATATATAATTTTGTACTTTCTTTGTCTCATATTATAAAGTAATATGAAAATTTTTTTTATTTTATAATATAAGATAATATATAGTGATTTATTATTTTTACCCATAATTTATTATATAATTAATATTGTAACTTATGTTATATTTAATTAAATAAGTGGAATTAATTGGTAAAACTGGAAATTTTAAAGTTTTTTTAAAAATTTAAAAATATAATAAATATTTCTTAATATATATAAAATCTCTCCCATTACCTTATAATATGAATAAGTATTAAATAATCAATGACACATTTTTAATGAAACTCAGCAATAATATTAATATTAATTGTTGTAAAAATATTTATATGTAAACTTCAGCTGGCATGCGTAAAATGAAGTGTGCGTAATATTCAAGGTCTGAACCGAAAAATTAATTAGATGACTAAACTAACTATCTCAGTTGGACATGTTAAAAAATAAATCTCAACCTATTTGTATATCTGTAAAATCTCATATAAGATGTATTGTTTATAAATTATAGGATGCTTTAATATATATATATATATATATATATATAGTTCCTCTTACATTGTCCCTCTCTATAATCTGGCAGTCACAGGACAGTCAACATTGGGTGCCTCTCTTTACTTTTGTGGTCGTGATCGTCATCTTCGGCTTCTTCTTCTTCTTCTTCTTCATCACATCATCTTTTCTCTACTTTTTTTCTTACATTTTGAATTTTTATATAAAATTTTGTTCAAATCAATATATCATTGAATAAAAAATTTATCATATTATTATTTATCATTGCATTATACAAGAAAACAAATCTAGTTTAATATAATTTTGTGGGAATGTTAGATTAGTTTAATTTTATTTTGAGTACATCAGCTTTTCTCTTTTTCACATGATTCTAATATGATTTTGTTGCAACTCTTTGGTGATAGGATCTGTAGCCATATAAGCTCAGTATTAATACGCTTTGTGACAATTCTTTAATGTAAATTATAATAATAGAGTATTTTACATTGATATGCTTTTTATTTGTATTTTTGTTATTCTTAGAATTATTACATTGTTAAATTGTGCATTTTTTAGACTTTCAGACTAATTAAATGGAGCAGTGATGTACCTCAACTTTGCAGTGTGGTCATATACACGTTTTACATGGTTAAACCTTGGACTTGAGAGATATTATCATTAAGTTGTTAGTCAATATTTGTCACAAATTCTTCAGTGGCGGCTTTTATAACTTTCTTTTTCCACATGGCGGCTATTATAACTTTTTTTGCCACATGGCAGCTTTAATAACTTAACCATTTTGGGAAAAAAATAAATTAGGACAATTAAAATTGCTCCTAAAAAATTTAATTTATTTCACTTAGAAATTTAGTTTATGTTACTTAAAAATTTTTAAGTGGGATCGTGGTTGAGAAATATGCTTTTCCCGCTTTAATAACTCTTTTGTTTTCAATAACAATGGCAATAGAGAAGTAGTGGAAGCGGTTTTGATATGTTTGGACCCTTATCAAGAAATGACAGCTATTAAGCTTCACGTTAGATGAGTATATAAATTAGAACGCAATAATTTTGGACAGCCACTTACTAAATGGCACTAGAATATTGGTATAGATTCAAAATAAATCACATTATTACAATTCCTTATGTTTTTTATATTTTATATTAATATTAATATTGACTTTTTCACTTATATTCAACTAGATAATGTAATTTTGAAAAAATTAAAAAATAAAGAAAATTTTTCATTGTAAGAACAATCTCTGTAAATTTTAAACATATATGAGATATTTTTATAATTCTAATGAAATTTTAAAATTATTTCTATTATTTTTTTTAAAGCGAATAAGAGATATATGTAAGTAGGATATATATGGTGCCCTATATTTTTTATATGTTATTTTATTTTAATAAAATTTTAAATTAATCCATATAATTTACTACATATAATCCTATGTAATTTTTAGTTTCTATAATAATTTGAATTTACTTGGGATTCATTATTTCAACCATCACACAACAGATCAGGGCAAAGGAAGAGAGCTGTAGATGTTTAAAAGAGATACCGCAGGCATATTGCATAACTTCATGGCAGAAAATTAATTTGGAAAAGTGTTGTGTTTTCTATTCTTCTAATACCCCTGGGGCCGTGAAGGACCACATTAATCAGATTCTGGGGATTGATGACACAACATATCCGGGTAAATATTTAAGCTTACTTTGTGTTATGGAGGCGCTTTAATGTGGCTGCATTGGCTCAGGTGAGGGATAAAATTGGATAGATGGTTCAATAGTGGAAGGGGAAAATGCTGGACGAGAAGTAATGGTGAAAGTAATGATTAATGCCGTACCAATTGTACCAAAGTCCTGCTTCAAATTTCCAGAACCCACATGCATGGAATTGACAGTTTAGTGGCTAATTTTTATTGGAGTCAAGATGAGCTGGGTGGTAAAACTCATTGGCGGTCATGGCAGACATTAATCAAATCTAAGAAAGGAGGTATGGGTTTTTGGGACTTTATGGGCTTCAGTGAGGCTTTGCTTACAGAGATGGCTTGGCGAATTTTAGATAATCTTAATGCACTGTGGGTTAAGATATTAAAAGGGATTTGCTTTCCTAATTGTTCATTTATACATGCAGTCTAGACGAGGAAAGATCTTGTCTAGCAAATAGGCAATGGGAGATCTGTATCGGTTTGGAATGCTACGTGGGTAGAGGGTTTATATGAGGAGAAGCTCACATGTGAGGGTCTTGAACAACAACAATCAGACATGTTGATGGCTGACCTCATTGATTAGGGTAGGTGGAATCTGCATGGGTTAGAAGGTATGGTGCCTGATCATGAATTAGATTTCATTAAACGTATTCATTTGAGTAGAATTGAGAGGCCAAATAACTTGAGATCGAAAGCAGCCAAAGATAGGTGTTATAAGCTCGAGGAGGAAGCTAAGGCTTACTTTGCCTTATTATGTTGGTACCTTTGGAAGAGCGTTGTAATGCTATTCTCAGGATTGATAAAGTTGACTCAGGTTGTGTTCTATCCATCACCACCCCGAGTCATCAGGAATTTACGTCATCTCAGCAAGTTCACTCTCATGCTATTGCTGATACTAATGTAGCTGAACATACTACATGGAGGGCACCATTACCTGGACAGGTGAAAATCAATTGTGATTGTTCCTATTCAACCGGCGTTAACTCAGGTGGGATTGGCCTTGTTTGCGAAGAATACTTAGGATGCTTTGTGGGTAGTTGACTAGAAAAAGTTGCCGGTGAATCAAGCTTTGGCATCGAAGTATTGGCCTTTAAGAAAGCAATAGATTTAGCAGCACATTTTCAGCAGGTTGGTATTGAAACTAATAATGCTGAATTTTTTGGTTTTATCAGTAAGTGATCAATATCAGGATGTTTATGGCCATGGTAATGAGTGTTGGAGGAAATATTTAGTTGCTGTAGAATCAAATACCTTCCTTTCCTTTTCTTTCACTAAAAGGAAGGGAATTGTCTTGCAGATTTCATTTTAGTTTCTGCCTCAGAGGGAGTGGGCCCGAAGGGTAAGTTTTTGTACCACCACTGCCTCTCTTGCAGGTGCTTCATTCGGATTTCGTGGCAAAACCGTGGGAATCCAATAGCTCTATTCCTGTGCGTCTTTTATTTTTTATAATAATTTGAATTTACTTTGGATGTCATTATTTCAGCCATCTCACAACAGCAGAATATGCCGTCTGTGAAACTCAAGACCGTTTGTTGCCCGAAAAAAAACACTCATAACCGTTGGCTCTAAAGTACTGCACTACTTTTAACTTTCGCAGTGTTAGCCATTATGGCCCACGTAACGTAAGGTCATCATGTTGGTATTTAAAAAATGTAACGGAAAAGAAAATACGTGATAGTCATTTTTAAATTTTAATTTTAATTGAAAATTATTTAATTATTATTTATCAGATGGCATATTGATAGATTAGAAAATTACAAATGTGAAAATCTTTTGGTGAGGGAGGGGAAATTCAGCTTGTACATGTGCCAGGAACAAAAAGCGTGAATGTTTGTACTGACTACCTCATCTCATCCGTTTCCTTATAAAGTATTTTAAGATTTTAGTATATAAATTAAGAAATATAATTATAATAAAAAATTCTTTTTAAATTTTTAATAGGGTCTTAATTTATTATACTACCTAATCTTATGATAGGTGTGTAAAATAATTAGTAAAAATAAGCTTATAATTAGAAAATAGCAATTAATACTATTTTGAACTTAAAAAAATATCAATAAAATAGAATTTTATTCAAAAAGAATTTATAAAAAATGGAGGGAGTATTGCACAACGTACCAAAAGAAAATTTGGTGCATAAAATTCAGCTAAGTCTGTTTTCTTCCCTTTTCTCAAGTTTGTTGATATTGCTTTTTGTGAAACCAGGTTTCCTTGTGCTAAAAAAAAAGTTTTGTCGGCAGAGATAAAAAGCTTTATTTATTTCATGTAGAAAATCAAAAACATTGTAACATACTTGTAACATATATAAACAGCATTACTTTCATAGAATTTTGAAGTATAGGCGATAAACTATTTTTCTCTCATTAGAAAAAGGCTATATGTCGCAATACATTATAAACTTTCGAAAAGTGAATTCATTAATTTAAAATTAACCTACAATATATTTCTTATCCCCTTTTAGTTTATTTTTATCTATTAGTAGTATTTTATTTTATTTTACTTTTTTTTAATAGAAAAGATTCTGGTGAGTTGAATAATAAATTTTACCAAGAATAAGACATGTTTTACGGGGTAAAAAGCTTACGGAGAGTCGGAGACACTTACAAATTATATGAATTATATCTTTATTAATTAGACAAACCTGCATCGGTTTACTTTTTTTTATTTATGTTTTAGTTTCATTTGCTTCTAATTTGATCTATTTACTTTATTTTAAGTTTAATATTTTTTCTTTAACTTTAGTACATATCATTTTCAAACTATAAAGAATGCAGCTAATCTTTAGCTCCATGCATGTAAAGTATTTAGATAGACCTCAATTTTTTTTATATAATTATTTGATTGGGTTAGATTCAAGTATTATCGGACCTTACAACTTAGTTTTTTTCAGATTTTTTTTCATTTATATAAGGCTCAAACTCAAAATTTTGATTAAAGAATGTTAAGCAAACCTCACAACTTAGTTCTATTCAATATATATAACCAATAACTTTATTTTATTTTATTTATGAGTCACATAGAATATGTAATAAAATATTTTAATTTGATTTTTTTTATTTGGAGTAATTGCAGTATATATATCCACTCACACACCCAAACATAACATTTTTTTAATTTGATAATATTAAAAAAATTTTATAGTTTTGAAAAAGTAAAAGTCATACCAATTTCAAATTGAAAAAGTTGTGACAAATGAGATCACATCACCAAAATAATAATCATACTCAGAAATCTTTCTTGCATGGATTTAGAAAGTACATTTTGTGATCTGTCGTATGCATGAAAAAAAGGGAGATTTTCAAACATCAATTATTATTGTTAGAATATATTATGAAAAACAACCGACTTTCTCCCATATATACTTCCCTATCTCTTAGACTGAAGATCATTTTTGACATTTTTGTGCGTCATATTTACCTAACATTGGCCCTACCTCCCCCATGTGTGCCAATGGCTATCAATTAAAAAGATGCACTATGAAACTCCATAATTATATTCAGTCTTTAATTTAATAGCATTCTACTTTAACACATCCTTTATACTCTCCTAATCTTGAGGTCGTATAGAAAATAAGAGAATAATCATCGAGTATTAAAAGAAATGGAAATTATAATGAGTTGACAAAAAAAAAACATTAAAAAACACCTCAAATAAGTATTAAGCTTTTTAACAGAATGAAAAATTTAGTATGCAAAAGGAGAGATTTTTTATGAGTTATTTTCTATATTTACAATCAAAATTTTTATATGATTTTCTTTTTATAGAAAACAGACACCTCCAATTAATTAGTATTAAGAGTAATACATAAAACAACTATCTTAACAAGATAATGGAGCCATCTTAAAACAACAAAATACTATAAGTGTATAAAGGAAATATTTGTATATAATAAAACTTATTTTCCTATCACATCATTTATATAATTTTTATAATATATTACTCCATGGAATTACAATATAATTATAATTTTAATTTTAATCTTAATTTATAATTATTTTATCAAATTTTTATTTTTTATTTCAAAAATTGTTAAATATATTTTTCCTTGTAAATGGAATTAATTTATAATATATTACGGAATGGAATTCAGATGTGTTCGAAAAATTGTAAAATGTATGTCAAAATATTACAAAATGATAAGCAATTTTAAAAGGAAAGTCTTTTTCTTTTTTCAAAATCTCTCTATTTTTGTAGAGAAAAGTAGGGGGAAAATATATAGGATCAACATACCATTTTTTTCTCCAGTTTTCTCTTCCTCCCACTTTTCTCTTCACATCCAAGAAGGGAAAATATATTTTCCTGCTTGTTTTTCCATCTATTTTTCTTTCCCCTCCTCTTGTCTTCCCATCCAATCACAGGATTAGTTTTTTTTTCACTCATATATGGAGGACGAAAAGAATGTTGCTTACCAAATGAAGACCAACAGTATTCCAAGCTTAGGAGGAATGAGTGTAATGTGGAAATTCATTGGTACTCATCACAATGATAAAAATTAATGCTCATCATTAAACTTGACCGTTCAATTTAATTTTATCATTATATTTTTAATGTATTTTTTTTATTTTATTAAATGCAGAATTTAAAATAAAAATAATTTTTAAATATTATTTTTTTTAAAAATTATCGTTTAAAAAATCAAAATAAAAAATTTTGAATTTAGACTATTGAGATTAAAATTATATGATCCAGACATTATCATAACGATAAGTATGCAGTGTTAAATGTAACGAGCACCAAATGAATATCTGTGTAATGTTGGGTCCGTACAAGGATTTAACTCCTATGTGAAGAGATACAAACTTAAAAAGTCTATATTTAAATTTAATGTTTTTCTGTTAATGTCAAAGAAAAAAAAGGAGAAAGAAACCATAATAAAATATTACAGTTGCCGTGCACGTAGAGGCAATGTGAGGAGGCTTTTTTTCAGTCAAGTGAACTAACGAAATTAGGTAAAACCAGCTAACGTGATGGGGAAGCTTCTTTGACCTGCGTTTTTGCAGTACACAATTTTCGGATGTTTTTTAGCTTATGCACCTTGGATCAGAGAAACGATTGGGCGGTGATTTCTTGTCTGATTTGGTTGAATTTCTACCTAGAGATTCTTGACATATAGGTCTATATTCTAGTGTAGATGGATTGGCCAATGGAGATTTCAGATAAATTTATTATTTTCTATAATTTCTATAATTTTATTTTTTATCTTTTATATTAAAAAATAAATGAAATAAATACTAGCAGTATAGCACACAACTTCAACAATGAACCACGAAAGGCCTTGAAGAGATTTGGTACCTGCATCCCATTGGGTTTCCAATGATTCAATTATGTGCCGGTTTGGATTTCGATCTTAAGTAATTATGGAATCCCATAAATGGTTATGTGGTAGAGTTGTCAAATGGAAGTAATTTTTTAATAAGTATTTATGTCCTAAATAAGTGCTTATAGAATAAATTGATTTTTTCTACTTATGATAATCATTTATTTTTTCATAATCACTTATTTCACTTTTTTTTTCTTATTATCTACCCAATAATCACTTAAACTCCAATATTCAAACATTCTTTTTTTCTCAAAATCACTTATGGGATAAAAATATCTCAATATAAATCACTTATTTCCATAATTTATTATAAATAAACACTTATTCTTACAATTACTTATACATAAATTAATTCAAACACACTACTTAAATAGTGTCATAGTGATAGAGGAAGAAGCATGGCTTTCGTTTTATTTAATCCCTCTCCAAAACATATTCTGTGCTTCTCATATGGGAAAAGCTAAAAGGCGTCGTTTCTATATGCTTTAACCAGCTTATGTATTTCAAAACAAATCCTTTTATCCAAATAGTACTTGCGTAGGGATAGGACTAGGGTACAAAAATAAACTAATGATTTACTTTAATGAAACGATGCATTCTTACAATCAACTCCTTTATCTTCATGTCTGCCGTGATGTCAATGGGTTTTTTTATAAGGAAAAGAAAATCAATTTATTAAAAAAATACATATAATACTCCCTTCTCTTCATGTAAAATAATATTTTAAGATTTTTATATAAATTAAAAAAATTATGAAATAATCTAAATTATTGTAAAATTTAATAATATTTTACTATAAATATCTTTAACTTAAATTTACCTCTCTAAAAAAGCTCATTGATATCGCATGATCCGTATAGTTGATCTTATTTAGTCGGATGAGACTAATATTATTATTATTGTTGTTATATACTAAAAGAAAATTAAGAGTATTGATGAGTGATAAAATAGTAAAAGTTATAATTAATACTTTGTTAATATTTTAAAATAATAAATATTATAAAAATTTAAAAAAATCTTAGAATGACAACTTTTAGGAACAGAGTACAACACTAGGGTAAAGAGGCAACAAAAAATCAACGAAGTCGTGAATCAAATGTCAATGAGTCTATTGATTGGCTGGCTTAATCAACACATGACCTTGATAACCAGTTTATATGACATGAACAACGAGTGTACTTTATCTACGTTTTTATTACATATTACAAGTTATTTTATAAATTTTCTCCTATCCTATAATATAAGATGTTTTATAAGATTTAGTAAAATATTTATAATTTTTTTAATAATAATATTAAAAAATTTATTCCACAATCAACCCAACTCTTTTTTTTTTTTAAAAAGAAAAAATCAACAAAATTAATGAAGGACAATTTTTAAAAGATAATAATTTTTTTGACAAAATTAAGACTTTTAACATATTTTAACCTTATTTCTTAGTATGTACATTTTTTTAAATATCAATATATAATTACAAGGGAGGTAGAGTCGCATTAAAGATTAACCATGTCTCCACTCCTTTGGCTCTGCGCTCTTTTATTTTTTTTTTATTTAAACATATCCTATTTTTTCTTTTTTTTTTTACAAGTGGAATCTATCATTTTTCCTTTTTATAGATAGGCCCGCATTCTATTTTTTTTCCAAATTGAATCTTTTTTAATTCTAAATTTTATATTAATTTTAATTAATATTATTTGATATTATTTTTTATAGAAAAAGTTAATAATGAATTTTATTTTAATTTAATATATTTTAATACTAAATAAAATTTTTACATATGCCCCTATGCCGCATAAGTAGGGAAGAAAAATCTAATTTTATAACATGAAAACGAAGGAAATATTTTGTTTATGATGCTCTCTTAATTCGGATGCAAGGATAGGATTGCTTTTGACAAACAAATTCAAATAGTTGTAGAGTTTGTTGCATTCAACCCAACCAATGTTAGTTTTGCCCCAAAAAAGAAAACCAACTAATGTTAGTTGTATTCAACCCACATAATCTCATACAAGGAATAGTTATTCTACTTTCTCTTGTACAGAATAGTTGCACTGCCGAACCCTTTTATTAAAAAACCTATTTTAAATTCAAATATTGTCATCTCCCCAACAAAGCAACAAGGTTTGAACAAGAAATCTTGTATAAAAAAAATGTAGAGTTTGTTGCATTCAACCCAACTAAAATTAGTTTTTTTTATTTTAAATTAGCTAAGTTTTACGCATGGTATAAAATTTAAAAAAAATAATACTATTTATAATTTGTAAATAGTATAATTATACATTCTATATTTTACATGAATGATTAAGAAGGAGTATATCCAAGAAACCAATCCTTGAATAAGTGGCAAAAAGTTGGTTAAAAAAACGAATAGATGGCAAAAAAAATCTTGAATAAATAATAAATAATTCAAAATATTGGAGTTTTTGAGAAACTTTTTTTGGTCAATAATACAAGATATTATATAATTTTTAGTAGTGGTTTATCTTTTTTTTATCTCTATTTATTTATGACCAGTCTCGCAACTTTTAATAGAAAAGAGTAGAAATAACTTTAATTATTAATAATTAATAAAAGAAAAAATGATATAAGGTGTTATGTAATTTTTAGTAGTAATTTACTTTTTTTATCTCTTTTCATTTATGACCAGTCGTGACTTGTAATGAAAAAGAGTGAAAATAAATTTAATTATTACTAATTAATAAGAATAAAAAAGAAATATTGGGTTTATTTTGAACAGTTTAAGAGTGCAATTAACTTTTTTTAAGATGCTTGAGATAGTCAATAACCTCTTATATTCCTTCCGGTCGTATTCATAAGTGAAAATTTCTTTATTTTAGTAATTCTAAATATAAAGGGAAAAAAATTAATGATACATTAAATTTTCTTTTTCAAAAATTACCATTTATTAATTGTAAGAGAGAAATTAAATATATTAATAATTTAAATTAATATTAAATTAAGTAAAAATAATTTTGAAAAAAATTTAAAATGTAATACAAATTAATTATCGTTACTTAACTAAAATTAGCACTTACTTCATTTCATTTTATTTATCTTTTTAAGATTTTCACACAAAAATTAAGAAAGACAATAACTAACCTAATAAATAATATAATTTTTTTAAATTATCTTTAATTAATGCTTATTTACCATTTATACTTTTAGTTTTTTTAAAATAATATACTTCTAAATGCTTAAGGATGTAATTGAGAAAAAATAATTAATTTTTTTATTAACTTTTTAAAACAATAGATAAAATATGACATTTAAGGTTGTCTAAGATGACATATAAAATAGAATCTTTTTCCCAACCAGAGCGAGTATTTTTACCGGAGGAGGAATATTTAGTAGACAGCACCTAGTATTGCAAGAAGGGAGAACTGGACTGTGTGCTGACCGAACAGTATAATAATTTCCCTTGCTTCATCGGCGGCAGTGGCCATTGAATTGAATAAGTAATCTATCTGTACGTCTCTCTGTGTCCGTCGTTGAGAACAGAGAAATGGCTTTTCCTCCGGTGGTGAAGTTCCCCATCTATCTGACGGTGAGAGTGATTGGCGTCTTCGTTACGCTTCTTCTTGTCACCTGGGCCCTGCATTTCAGAGGAGGCCTTGCCCTCGTTTCCCTTAACAAAGATCTCATTTTCAATGTATCTCTCTCTCTCTCTCTCGCTCAATATCTTTCAAAATTATTTTTATTATGGCTCCGATAGAAGCTAGGTTGTTTTTAAGGAGATTCTCGTTTAACAACTGAGCTAGCTCCGCGGGTTTCAAACTTGAATTTGGACGGAACCGAATTTGGTCATTCCAGAATCGAAAATTTAACCATTTCGGAGTGAATATTTGAATAATGACTATTTCTAATGGAATTGCGGTGGATGGCTATTCCAATCTTCTTTGTTAAGATTGTTTTAGGTTCTGGATGGGAGAATTTATTTATGGGTTCTTCGGTCCTACCGCATTGCAATTCCTTACATTTTCTTTTGCTTTCTTAGCCTTTTGTCTTATTCTTATCTTTGCTTATAACAGTTCAGTTCAAGGAATCATTCGTTTCTTGTTTTTTTTTTTTTGGAGGTATATTTAACTGTGATGGAAATTTTTCACACTATGATTAAAATGACAAAGATTGATGAGGAAGACTGAAAAAGTCTTTATTTCTCTTTTAAGAATGTCACAATAGAATGGCAAAACAAGTACAGAATAAATACTTCCTCCTAACTTGTGAGAATAGTTCTTTTGTGGGGTTGCATTACTTTCATTGCACAGTTTGATGGAAATCATATTTTAGTCTTTTTTTTTCTGTGGTTTATTGTGTTAACTTCTAATGATATTTTTCTTGTTAAATTTAATTCAACTAAGTTTTTTCATTGAAAGCTTTGTTGGTTATTTATATTTTGCTGTAATTCTGCAACTATAACATGATATGTTCATATTGGCCTTTGATCAACCAGAAAATCTATACCCCTTTTCCCCCACGACTTAAGTCTTATGGTTTGATTACTATTATTATCATGTACACTACAGGTCCATCCGGTGTTGATGGTGATTGGACTTATCTTAATCAATGGTGAAGGTAAAGGTTATTTCTTTTTTTATTTTGAATAAAACTGTGGATATAATTCATTATCAGCATAATGTCATCTTTCTGAAACTTTCTCATATCATTTGTGAAGAATTTTTAATCCATCAATCCATTATGAACTTATTGGTGTTTATTGCAATGAATTGTTTCGTTTAAATTTCAGTGACAGTTAGTATGGTATTACATGAATAAGCAACAAACTACACATTATAGAGGATACGGAAGTGATAAAGGAAATTTGTGATAAAGGAAATTTGCCAGCATAGACGAACTGCAGTGTGTCATTACTTTGGTTAATGCTAGAATTCATAAAAGAAGTCTTATTAGCTGTTTGGCTTAGTGTTCATATTTGTTGGCAAACAATTCATTGTTTCTGGTCAATTCATATGTGCCATTCCTTAAAAAGAGAAGCACTCCTCTGCTCTCTGGGCTTGTTGACCTTGCTCAATAGATAAGTTTATCCTCGAAAAGGATCAACAATTTAATTATCTGTTAATACTTTTTGTATGTTAGTTATTTATGGATTTTCAATATGTCTTTGTTGATTTACCTTGATTGTTCTAAATCTTATCTTCCTATATGTATAGCACATTTAATTTATGACTAATATGATATGTAAATGATCCTGCCACCTTATTTATGTTTTACTCATATTGTGGGGTCATTGTTTCTGTGCCTGACTGCCTGTATCAGGCCGGGATACTTCCACTATTTTAGAAGCTAATGCTGTGTATTGCCAGAAAGTTTAAATAAATGGGCAAAAAGTAATCAATTTTCATTAGATATGTTAAAATAGATGAACTTTTCATTCAAATCACTTTTTTTGTTGATGAAGTATGTTGGCTTTACGATTATGATGTGATTTTCCCATAGTTTTATGTTTTAGGACCGGTATATTTAGTTATAGAAATTAGACATTAGATATTGTAGATTTTAGAAAATGGTTTCTGAAGAGGACAGAGTACTATTAATTAAGTGCTGTTTTTTTTTTTTCTCATTTGCCCCTTCCTCGAGCAGTTAGATATAGAAATTGCAATATCTATTACCTATAAATCATGATCGTGGCAGTTGACTATGCAACTTCTAAAAATTACATGGCTAAAGGGCTGACGGCACGATGGTCGTTTCCATTCATGAGTCCCCAACTTAACTAGATCAGTGCAGTGTCTTCATTTGGACTGAAAGGTTGCATGTCTTTTAAATTATCCCTTATCAGATATTGATTTAGAAGGCCACGTCTTCTAAATTAGCCGTTATAATCTACTTGGAGTGCTGGGTGGAGGATGTCAAAGTTGCAGCGTGAAGGCCCTACATTATATCCGTATAACATTTCTCCTCATCGTTACAACTAACTTTGAAAAATGAGCGTATGAATACTGAATATGTTTCTTGTCATTTGTTCAGAGTACTTTTGGTATCTAAAGGCCGATGACACTAGGGATAGTGTTACCTTCCCTAACCCAGAGAAGAAGCTTTTTTCCTACTTAAGAAAAGCCAAAGGCAGGAAGAAGACAAGATTTGATTTTTGTTCTGGCTAGATAATGTGAGACAACATTGGTGGCGTAGCTAGTACCTTCAAATTGCCTTTAACTGCTTTGTACATTAGTACATCTTGCCAAGTCAAGTGAACTCATTCCCTATCTGTAGTTGCCAAACAGCGGTTTCCTTATTATTTCATCCTTTGATAATTTCTGGGTTATGGCTTCTGCCAAGTCAGTACTTAATGAGTGAATTCATATTTTTTATGGCTTTGTGCAGCAATGCTTGCATACAAGTCATTAACAGGAACAAAAGACTATAAAAAAGGAGTTCACCTCGCATTACAATTTGTTTCTTTTATTTTAAGCTTGATTGGTGTATGGGCTGCTTGGAAGTTTCACATCGACAAGGGCATTGACAATTTCTACAGCCTGCATTCATGGCTGGGTCTAGCTTGCCTTTCCTTATTCTTCATCCAGGTATCTTTTTTTTTTGGTTTCCCCATTCCCTTGGATAACTAGCTATAGTATACATCAGAACTTGGATTTTATCATTGCATCTATTAGAGACTATATGAAATTATTTATTGACTTTCACTTAATAGCATAAACTACAAGATTGATATAGTCTTTAGCATGATATTGTGACTGAATGGGTGTTTGACACAGAATAAAATGAGATTGATGGAAAAGTAGAATACAGAAGGTGATTTTATTGATGTAAAATGACACTTGTGTTCCTAAGTAAAATAATAATAAAAATAAGTAATGATAATAAAAGTATGACAAATATTATATATCAGTAAAAAAAAAATGAAGCCCCTCTCCATTTTCCGACCAAACTGGCTGTATGTGTTTTGCAAGTGAGCCTATGCTTTTCCATCTTTTAACTCAAAGGATTTTCATGTAAAAAGACATTAGAAATTAGAAATTATAATAAAAGGATAAGACATACATAACATTCTTTAGACAAGCAGCACGATATTTTTTTGCTTAGGTTACATCAAGAGGATTTGAATCCTTGACTACTAATTACACTCCATTCCATCTTTACCACCAGACCTAGTCATAGGTTGCTAATAGCATGGTATTTTTTTAAAATAATTAATCATGCAGAACTAAAAATATCTATGTGGGATTTTTCTGTAGAAGAACCTAATAGCAAACAAATGAAAAACTACACCTTTGCGTTGTCCTACTCCATGATAAAACTATGGAGGATCTTCATTTAATATCTAAATCTTTTGAATGATGCGGTCTTTGACAGTATGTATCTTACTTACTGCTCTAATTTTTGTCAGTGGATTGCTGGATTCACAACCTTCTGGTACCCAGGAGGGTCAAGAAATAGCAGAGTCTCTCTATTGCCATGGCATGTTTTCTTTGGGATCTATATTTATGGCATGGCTATAGCTACAGCTGCTACAGGTATCTTAGAAAAGGCCACATTCCTTCAAACCAACAATGTAATCTCACGCTATTCCACTGAAGCAATGCTGGTCAATTCCTTGGGCATGTTGATCATCATGTTAGGTGGCTTTGTGATTCTTGGGGTCCTTGCACCATCTAATGGTAAAGCTGGTATCATAAGAGGAAGCGAGTAAATTATATATTATAAACTTTTCAAAATGGAGGAAGAGGAAGTTTTGTTTGCAGTTTGTAATACAGCTCAGATGGATGAACTAAAAGTGAGACTAATATAGACAGCTTTTTCTGTTCTGATTTGTTTTTGGTCCAATTCTTTCTTCTGATGAATGTTCAAATTACACGGCTTTTAATCTTTTGTTTTAAAAATTTACATTTCATTCTGTTGAAAAATTCCATTACTTTTCTGTCTCCTAATATAAAACACAGTTTAAGACTTAAGTATACATATTTTGCATATCATCTAAAAAATGAATTTGAACAGCTTTCGAGAAAAGAAGGGTAATTTATCCACAGATAATAAGCTAAGATATATGTTCATCAAAATATTCTTATATAGTTATTATTTAATGGTATAAAATAAAATAAAATAAAATTTATAATTTAATCCGAATCAGATAACTTAATACAAAATAGATAAAATTAAAATAAAACCTGAGCAAATTCTATGCAGATGTACAGAGCCAAAAATAAGTTGTACTATTAATGGTTGGTAATAATGGTAATAGTAAGGTTTCATACACTATTTTCTATTTTATATTAATTTTAAACATAAATTTATAATAGTTATATTTTAAATAAAAAATAATATTATTCAAAAATAAATGAGAGAGTTGTGTTCTTTAACAATTTTAAAGAAAAGTATAACTTAGAAAATAAAATTTTGTGAAAAAGAAATAAAAAAATCATTATTTTTAAAATAGATAATATGCTACTAGTTTTCTTTTTTTGGATTGAATCACTCAACATCTGATAATCATTTTAGAGTGCATACTCACTGATTAAGTTAGCACAGTGTCTAACTAGCTAAGTTAGAGCTGATAGGTTATGCTACTAATTATTTGATTTTGAAGGAAATGTCTTTTTATATATTGTACAATGCTTAAAAAATAAGTCACATTATTCATGACTTATAATTTCATGACATATTAATAGTATGACTTGATATATATTTTATACTAATGTATTATTAAAAATAAAATCCTAAAAGTGATTGCCATGAGCTGAGCCCCAAAACAATTTTATTCTTTTCTGGGTACAAATGTTTACCTTTTTTTACGGTAATGGACACATAATACTTGGGCCTGTTGGGCTGGAGACATTATGGTTCACACCAATCCAAAGGGTCTTGGCAACTATTTTGTAGGCAAACATTTATTTATTTTGCAACGAAGAATGGCAGACCTTGCGATGCTGTGTTACAAGATTGAAACCGGAGTTCATTTTGGAAGGTTGATATTTAATATTTTGTCATGTGGATTTCTAATTGCATCATTAATGAATTGTTTTATTCCCATATTTAGATAAAACTAACTTATTAGTAAAATTCTTGATCATTTTATTCAAACACTGATAAAATTCTTGTTATTATTATCAATATAGTTACCATTCTCCGTTTTTCGACTATGGATCTAATAGCTTCTGAAAATCTTGTCCCGTTCACATTATCGTCTATAAGTAAAAAAGGAAATTTTCATGGAACATTTTTTTTTCTGAGAGTCTCTCATAATGGTTTTTGTCCTTTTTTTAGTTGGAAAGAAATTAAGCTCTTCGATGAAGCATTTTCAATAACGAGGCAACATGCCACTGGTTCGTTACCGCAAAGGAGTGGACCTATTTAATTGATGTGTAAATGCAGTCATGCATACTAAAACTGATGTCTTGAGAGGACAAGGTAATTATAAATTATACGGAATAATATTAGCTTGTTTTTTAGATTTTATGATCCATTTCAGTTTTTCTTTTTTCCACTTCGACACTGTTTTGTGTTTCCATCTGCAAAATTTTACATGTTGGTTTGGTATATAAAAAAAAAGTGTAAATCTTTTTTGAGGTTTTTTTTTTCCAGAGATATGCATCTTAAGCGTTCAAATTACATTTGAAATGTTCTTAGGAAATGTACCCATTGCCTATTGCCTATATCATTCCAAATGTACAGAGGATCTAAATTAACAGAGATACTGATCAAGATAAAATTTATACATTTTGAGTTTTGTGTATGCAGATATAACTAGATATTAGGTCTTATGCAATTGCACAAAGTCAAAGATTGAGCTGTACTATTCACACCTCTATTTGAATTTTATAATTTATATTAATGATTATATCGATATATTGATTCTTAACAGTAAACACGTGCTTAATGCATAAAAAAATAAAGATATTGTGAGGGGTCACGAACAACACAAGATCTTGTATATAAAGTATGACGTCCAGCAAAATTTGTCAAATTCAATAGATCTTGTTCAAACATTGCTCATAGGCACATTAAGTCCTAATTCTTAAGAAATATCAGTCAAATATTTCTATAATAATTCCAAATATCTTTGATACTAAAGACGGACATCTTAGATTGTACTAGATCTTACCCCATAAAATACTAATCGACACTTGAAATTCCTTACCACGATGTAGAATTGCAGCGAGCCATAAGAACCACTGCAACTAAGTTTGAACTTTGAAGTTTGCCTAATGCCTATCATGAAACTTCCACTGCTGGATTACGCCCTTAGTCTGAATACTAAATTTTCAGGTCACTAAACTTTAAACAGAGGCGTTGCATGCTTGAAAAGTAGACATTAGAAAGGATCAGAAATAAAGCCGAAGCATTTGATGATAAAGTGCCAAAGAAGTATAGAATACATCACAAACCACAAAGGAATCTGTCTGACTTGATAGCCGATGCTGTGTTTACAATGACCATGCATTGAAAACATCCTTGACAATGGTAAATACAAACACCAAAATAAAACAGCCTGCTGGCTCCAGCCCTTTCTTTCTGATGAATAATCAGACGCTATCATTAAATGAAACTTGGGCAGACTGGCCCCTTAGATAGACCAAGGCGAACTTCCATTCCGTGGTGCATGTCTGGTGGCCGGAAAGTTTCAGATTCCCGAAGATCTGCAGGTAGCAAAATAGAATTGAGAAAAAGAGAGGCACAGGGAACAGCAATGGAGCGATTACAATTTAAACAATAAGGCAATGCTATAGTATTTTTAATTTTAATTATCATATAGATCCAAGGGAGAGACTGATTTTAGATGTTTGTTATAAGAAACCAAAAAGGGAAAGAAAGTGAAAAACGAAAAATTGTCATCAACCTAGAATGCTAGAGTACCATTTTTCAATCCTCAAACTGTCTTTCCCATCTCTTTTCATTTAACAGAAAAGGTAAAATGTACATACATCCTTTATTCAGCATTGAGAAACTTGGAAACATCAATATGTAAGTGAACTATGCCAACAAAATTAAAAGATGTAGGCTAGTTAAATTATTACCATTAAGATAATCCTCAAAACCAATTTGATCAATACTTCCTGTATAGGCCTCCAAACCCAGCATTGAAGATGGAATCACTCCTGGAGGTCTCTGGAACCTACAAGGAACAGTTGTATTAAACATCTGAAAAACGCAAACTAGAGCCACTAATACAGCGGATCCCATAAGAGGGTGCAAGATGACTAGAAAATCATGACACAGCAAATAGCCAAGACCAATAGAGAAAAGAAATTTGCACAAGAAAGTGAATTTCGACCCACATAACCCTTTATAGGGCAAAAAATTATGCTTTATATGGAAGGACGAATATACACTAGCAAATGGCATGTTTTCTGGGGTTTAGAGTCTTAGTTGAGATATTTTTACTTAGAAAAAGTCAGATGACCCTGATATTCCTTAAAATCACAAGCCCACAACATGGCAAAAATTAATTGCAGCTACCACACCCATCCCAGAAGTCATAGCCATGCCAGACTAAGACCTCCAGACCACAGAGGTTTTAAGGCTCGGTTATCTTCAATGCCATGCCATTGCAGTTCGCACATCTCACTGACCAAGTCTTAGATCACGTGTAGGACCAACATCAGGTCATGTGGGTCCACCACTTTTTATAATGGTAAATTGCTAGACCGTAAGAATACCCATAATAGCTATGGAAAAGATTTTTTCAAAACGTATTATTCCTTCTCTATTCATGCTAAAAGAATATTCAAGCTCCCAAATTATGAAGCCTTCAGGAATTAGGACACATGCTTTTCCATTCAATTTCAGTATATTGTCTTAAGAATAGAATAGACACAATTTTGCGGCATTCTTTTATTTAATCTTAAGTTCGATGGAGTGAATGAGACTAAATAAAAATTTGCTTAGAACTATGAACATTTCATATTAGAAGAAAACTGAATTCAAATTAGCTGTCCAAACAAGGATCACTTGAACATACGTATACATTTCAGAGGAATCAATATTTTCAAGAAAAGTGATGCCATCATTGGAAAACTAAAGATTAGGGACCTGCCATGGAAAATATAGAATAACTGTCCCCGGATAAACTTTGACATGTTAAGTTAAAAATTCCACATTGTGGACGGAAAAGAATTAGAATTTCAAGAGAATAAACTTAATCAGGTTCACAAATAGCAATTCAGAGAGAGAGGGACACGCGCGCCCCCCCGGGGGGGGGGGGGGGAGGTGGGGGGGTGTGGTGTGTGGTTTTGGTTGTGACGCGGACAAACTAGACACCATACCCTTGCCGTTGCCAACTATCTGTTTCTAGAAATTCAGAGGAAACTGTCTGCTTTCTACAACAAATTCAGAAAACAGAACAATATCATACCTAGAAAGTATTTGCCTGTCCAGGTCCATCTTCAGTGGAAAAGCAGACCCGTATGTATTGATAATGCATTTCCTCCTCATCGTTTCACGGGTTCTCCCTACCTAAAAATATAAACGTGGAGAAACTTTAATATAGAGTAAACCAGGGGAAAGGCATGGGTTCGATACCACAATAACTACAATTTCCACCAGGAAAACAGCCCAACACAATTGATCACAATAACATTTTGTGGTCTTTTTCAACTCCGATGGTCACTTCACAACAGTAATCCAAAATTACTAGCTTTCCAAACCACCAAGTTCTTAGTAATAATAATAATAATAATAGCTTGCAAAGACAGAAACCTATATTCCAAAGCCAATCGCGACAGAGAAAACAAAAACATCGAAATTTAAATTACGTCCAATCAGAGAAAGCCCTAATGAAAAGGGGAAAAATAGTCAACTGGTCAAGTGGATGTAACCCGCGTGATATAGCTGTAAAACACGGACAGATTCATAATCGCGATTTCAAACATAACCTCCAGGCAAAGAAAACCAGAGTAACTGAAGAGAAAGTGATTACAGATTCCTGAGCAGATTCAAGAGGATGAGATCCAACAATGTCGCTCTTGACGCCATGGAGTCCGAATCGAAGCGCGTCGTTTTGGACCCCTCCGATTTGGTGCGCGATGGTCTTCGGCCCTTCCTCCATGCTTCCGTTTTCTACCTCAGCAACTAGTCGGCCAAGCACAAACTTCTGTATCAAGCAAAGGCACGGCAAAATTACACGAACGTCCACTTGCGACTTGAGTTTTATTAGGCAGAGAGAAGAAGCAACGGCGTCGTCTTTTATTCTTGCTGCTCAATTCAACCACAAGGCTCAGCAGATATCCCACTCAGGTCCAGATATACATGGGCCTTCTGCTTTTCTACCTGATTGCTTCAGCTCTTAGTTTCTTTCCAAAATGCCCAAATTCAAGGTCCAAAATGAAGCCCAATTGTCGAAAACGTATTTCTCCGTTTTTGTCAAATGTCTTTTGTTTGCAAACACCATTCTATTTAGTGGGTCACGGATAAAGCGCCTTGAGGAAACCCATCTACCCAAGATTGAGCTTAGCCCAAAAGGATAATTACAAGAATTTTATTTTTTAAAATAAAACTTTATAAAATTTTTCAAGAATAAAATACATTGATCTCTCTTCAATTTTATTGAAATTATAGACTCCATTCTATTTTTAAAACTTAGATTTTAGTCCAATTTTTAACTCTGTTAGGAAAATTCTCTTAAAAATTTTAAAATACCTTTTCATTAATTAAAATCCATATTAAATTGACTTAAAATTATTAATCTACCCTTATATAATCTAAAATAGTTGATTTCAATCCCAATTAAACCTAGATAAATTTAAATATTTAGACAAAAAATTCTTGTTGATTTTTCCTACTGATTTGACATTAAAAATATAATAAATTTTATAAATACTACTAGAAAAATCAAATTTAGTGAGGGATTACTCATCCATCGCTAAATGATCTAAATAACGATGGAATTAGTGAGGAATAAGTTATAACTAATGTTAAATTTAGCAAGAAATATCATTTACCTCACTAAATTAGCGAGAAATTTTTTATTTCTCACTAAATTAATACACATAGTGAGGAATTAGTGAGATATTTTTTATTTCTTACTAAATTATTATGAATAAGGAGGAATTTAGCCAGATTTAGTTCCATTGCTAATTTTTTTTAATTAATTTTAATAGATTAAAATTATGTTATTAAAAATTTAATTTTAATGAATTAAATTTTTTAATAATTAAGTTATAAAATTATTTTTATCAAATGATTATTTTAAATTAATAAAAATAGTTAAATTAATTTTTATAACTTGTTGACAAAAAAATAAATTTGAAAATTCATTTATTACAAAATTCAGAATCTAAAGTATTTTATGGTATTAATAATTGAAAATATAATATATCTGTATTTTTTAACAATATATTAATTTAAAAATATATGTATATTAGTGTGTAGATAAATAATATATATTTCATATTTTATATATATGAAGACTGCAAATACATTGTAGTTTAACTAGCAAAACATGATCATGATGTGACATGGCGCAATGCCGGTGGTGACATGGCAATGATGTAGCAATATTAATTTTTTTGTAATTTAACGAGGAATGAGTCCCGTACAAAATTTAGAAATGTAGCAAGGGAATCAACCCATCATTCGCTAAATTTAGAGACGTAATTTTTAAGGACCAAATTAGTAACATATTTTGAACTTGTTTGACAGTATTTTCTATTTTATTGTTCTCAAAACAGTTTTGTAAAACTGTTTTCGAGAATAAGTTTTAAAACAAGAACATAAAAAAAATCTAGTTGAATGATTATTCTCAAAATCATAACTAGTTAGTGATAGATGAGTTATTCAAAATTTATAATTTTATCATTAATGAGGTGGGTGTTTTTCACTTTTTCTTTTGTTTTCCAGAACAAAAACTACAAAACACCTTAAAGTTGTTCTGAGTTTTCTGTTTTTTTATTTTTCTGTTTCTCAGAACAGTTTATAAAAAATAGGTTTATCAAACAAGTTTTTTTGTTTTTCTGTTTTCAAAAATAGAAAAACTGTTTTTAAAACAGAATTAAACAGGCCCTTTATATCTCACTATTTTTAATTTAGCAAGAGATTTGTTCCTCACTAAATTGTTATTTTCTAGTAGTAAAACAATTTGAAATAAATATTTATGTTGTGGGATATTTTGATTCAAAGTTAAATATGGTGAGTTAATAACTCATTAACAAAGAAATGGACGAAAATGAAATATTAAAAATAAAAATGAAATATATAATATAACTTTTGATTTAGGAAAAATCCATATTTCCAAAATAAATTAAAATTCTTTATAATTAAGGTAAAATGTAAGAAAAGTCATAATACATTACTTAACTTTAAAAGAAAATGTAAAAATAAATGATATACCTTTGATGAACAGAATTGTATGAGATTGTGCATTCATTACATTTAGAAGTATACTAAAAATTTCATATTTAACATATTTTGAAAAAAAGAAGAAAAAGGAATACTTCAGGTTGGTTGAGCGAGTCCCTTTTTAGTTTCACTTTGTTTCATATACTTCCTCCGGTCCTATATATAGGACCTTTTACCTTGGTTCTAAATATAAGATCCTTTACAATATACGAGGTGTATTTATTATGTATTTCTAAAAAAATGCTTCTATTTAATGTATTCAAAGAGAAAAAGAGAGAGATTAAATAAGGGTAGTTTTGGAAAAAGATTGAAATTTTTGGAAAAATCGAGGTAGTTAATTAGTTTTAACTCTCTTTCTTAATTCGTGTGATTCGGTTAAAATGATCCTATATATAGGACTAGAGGGAGTATTATCTTTTACGTATTTATGACACACATGTATTTAAGGTTTAGGAAAATAATGCACAGAAGTGGGAATGCTTTGTTGAAAAGATGGATTTCCTAAGTTTAGAGGAATTTATTACGAGGTGATTATATAGCTAGCTTTGGTAGGGGGTCATTATTGTGATATATTTTATATGTACAATACAAATTTTATTATTCTATCAAAGGCTGAGGGTGAAGGGTTAGGTCGGTCAAAGCGGCCCTGTCGGCAGTCCATGAAGACAGAGGCTATGTCATAGAAGTGATCAATTGCATGTGACGTAGTCGAACCACAAACCTAGTCATCCGTCCTCTGAAAGAATTTGATATCAAATGATTTTGATTTTGAAATTTGCAGTTAATGAACGAGCTAAAACTTACTTAAAATGAGAGAATACATTTAGATTTTTCTAATAAACTAATATTCGGATCTCTAATATATATATATATACAATAACAAAGTAATATTTTATTCAAGTGACAGTTTCATTACATTTATACATGTTGACCTCTCGTTCTCCCACAAAACCTTTCGAGTCACGGATAAATTAAGTTATATAATCTAAAATCTTAATAGGTAACATGGAAGCAACAATTACCAGGATGACAAATGTACGTATTCCCTTCTCATATGCTTGCTAGGTGAAAGGTTATTATGGTATTAGGAGAACTGACATATAAGTACGAGAGTACAGTGTTGGCGACTAGCCACCAAATAGATTGAAGACGCCTGTCGATCAAACAGTTCAAGTCTCACCAGAACAACAGTCAGATCTGTAACATGAAAATATTTTAAAGCCTTTACATATCGATCTGATGTACGAGTGGTATTACTTGATTCATTTTCAATACTAGCTACTCCCTCTGAATGCAATACACCACACTGAGACGTGCATATTATATACATATATATATATATATATATATTTTTTTTTGGGTTAATTTCGGAGAGGCTATGGTATAGATCTCTCCCCAACCTAAGAAACGAGTACGAAATATGAACACAAAAATATTAGAGACGTGTGTGAGGAACCTAGGCATAAGGCAATTATTATGAGGTGAATTCCGGTCCTCTTATCAACAAAGGAAAAAGAAAGATGGATAGAAAAGCGCATAGGGATAGGGTGTGGATGTTGCTGAGCATTAAGTGGGGTTGTGGGCGTGGAGGTAAACAAGAGAGACAGTAAAGATAATAGGAGAAGGGTCTAAGAGCAATAGTAATAGATATTAGAAAGTAATGCTTCTTTTTACGAAAGATGGTACGGTCTTGGAATTCTCTGGATTGATCAGTGGTGGAGCACATAGAGATCATAGAGTCAGACTCAGAGACAGAGAGAGGCATCAATGCATTAATTGAAGAAGATTTCTCTTCATTATAATATTGGATTTCCTGAAGCCGTATTTGTTTTCATCAGCTCTCCAGCCATCTCTGTAATATTCTTATTTTATATTTTGCTTCTGCTTCATGAGCTAGCCCTTGAGAAAGACGTCCCACCTGCTCTCTCTCTCTCTCCGCTCATTATATTATTCCTTCCATGTCATGCCATGCATGTCTCTCTGTCTCTCTGTATATTACATGAGATCTATGTATTCAAAGAATAAGCGTTATGTGACTCGAGATCACTTCACCAGTAGGATGAATTTCTCGTTGTAGACAGACTCAATTCGTTGGTCTACTTACTCAATTCCTAATTTCATATATTAATTATTTGAATATTTGAATGTGGGTTCAAGATTTGGATAGTATTTTTAATGAACTATTTATAATATTTGAAATGTTTAAAAATTAGTGGACCTTTTATTTTTAAGATATATATATATCTTTAAAAATTATAACATCATTTGATTTTTTTCTTTTTTTATTAAGGATATCCCCACTAATAATCAAAAATTAATTTATTTTAAGTATAAAATTTAATTATTCATATTAAATATATCTATTAACTTTTTTAGACTAAAAGATTTTAGTTCTTTCATACTTTTTATTGTGGTTACTTGAATTGAAAATTTAAAAATTAGATTATAATACTTACTTGGTCTCAAATATAAGCCAAAAAAATTTACTTAACTAATATCAATATTATTAGTTGGAGTTAATTAATCTCATTTAATTAATAGTAAATTATTTTTTTAAAATTATTCTTCATTAATAGTCTTTTTTTTAGACTAGATCAATTAATAATTGAAAAGGATAATTTCTCCTATACTAATGAAGGGTATTATTGGAATATCTAATTTATTATATCAAACATTTGCGTTTTTTATGATATTTTATATATATACAATTTTTCTAAAATTTTCTTATATTTGGAAGTGATGTTTTTTTGGAAGTAGGGTGGAGATTTAAATAATTTAAACAAAACTTACAGAAGGCACTTATAATTTATTCTAAATATTGTGGTCGGACCTTATTATATATCATTTTCCCCCCTCAAAATCGCCCTGCTTTCTCTTTTCTCAAAATCTCCATGAAACAATGTTGGAAACACATAACTAGTTTGAAATTCACAAAACTTACTGATCAATTGTGGACTACAAGATTGAGAATCTCCAAAATTACAATGACAAAATTTACACACTAAACTAAATTTGAAATTTCCCTAACCTAGATTAATTGTATACATGTAAACTTAGCTAAAAGTTGATAGCATTATAATTTCCATACATATATATATATGTATGTGTGTGTGTGTGTTAATTAATCTGCAGAACCCTCATCCCAAATTATGAAGAACATTAGACAGCTACTTTTTTCCCGTAGCTTCAGAACCCTATGCAACTAGTGTAGTGGCTATCTTTCCCACTTTTTCTGCAGAGACGAACCCCAACATGTAGTAATCGAATACTTAAATACCAAATAACTCATCCCAACGTACATGTGCTATCTATCTGTTACTGTTCTCTTTCTCCCTCACGGCTTTCTCACTATTACTACTTCTGTTCTTCATCTACAGTTCCGTTCAATTACTCTCAGAGGTATATTACTATCTGAATCTTCCAGCGACTCCTTATTTTGTCTCAGCATATGCCTCTTTCATTTCATGTAAACTCTCTCTTTCTAAGCTTCCTTTGTGCTCTTCATCTTTCTCCTATATACTGTGTCTCAGAGTTTGTTAAATTTCAGAATATTCTTTGTTTTTCATGTAAAGTCTTAATCGATGAAGAGTGAAGAGACAAATTAAGTTGACTTCACTGTTTGGTGAAAGTGAGTGACGCCAGATAGCTAGTCCATATGACCATTTTGATCTCAAGGTATGTGTATCTCTGGATATTTTCTTCTGCATCTGTCTTCATCTCTCCTTAATTCAATTCTTTCTTTCACTGTATATATCTAACTGCAGTTTGGTACACATTTGATTATTCTATTCCATATTATCTTCCCTATTTGCATAAATGAAACAAAGTCTAATTCTAGGCGGATAATGCTGTCTTTTAGTACTTAATGCATGATTATTATTCATAATATTGTGAACATCTGATCTACAAGAGTTTTTGTCTTGTAATTAAAAAGAAAAAAAGAAAAAGAAAGACATTTTGATGAGTTTCCGATTTAGATCTAAAATATTAGAAAAATGGGGAGGGGGGGCGGGTGGGAGATGTGTTTCTCTGGGCATTTTTCTCTGCATCTGTCAATTCTGCTCGTTTATTTGTTTCATGTAAAGTCTTAATCGTTAGAGACTTTATATTTCACTGTTTTGGGGCATATTCAAAGAAGATCTTGCATAATCATTATTTTCCCTGTTTGATAGAACTGTGCGACATCATTTTTCCTGTTTGAATAAAGGAAGTAAATTCAAAGAAATTTGTCATTTTGTATTTAATGCATAATCATTATTTTTAACTATTATGATCCGAGAGACTTTGGGCTTTGGAAAGCAAAGCAGAAGAAAACAATGAAAAATAAACAAGTGAGAGCGCTTTAGAATTTAGGTCCATACATATTTGAAACATCAGAAGTTCAAGCAATTAAATATGTAATATTATACTTTGATTTATTGGAGCCTCTTCAAAATAAGTAGTAGCACAGCCAACAAAGAACAATCCAGTTGGTAAGAAATTAAACAATATTCTATAAGAACATGGATTCAAAATTTTGTTAAGTAATCAGCAAGTACCTCTATAAATATTTTTTTAATTATGAAATCTGTCTTAATTCAATTAAGTCTAGGGACATAATTCATCTAATTTGTTTTTTTTTTTTCGAAAAAAGGTAATAGTAAAGGGCTAGTTAAGTAGCTTATATTATTTTAAGAAAAGAAGCTTGTTTTACGCGCGCGCACACACACACACACACACATATATATATATATATATGAATATATATAAACACCCAGTATCTACCACAGTCAAGTTGCAGATCTTCTGGTTTATTACTTTTCAGGGAAAAGAGATTGACTTTTTTATGAGAGAATGAATAATGAGCAGACAATATGGAAGCGAACCATGTAAAAAGGTCTCTGCTATATCTGGGTATAAGCAGCAATGATTACCTTTTGTTTTATTTTTTTAAGCATTTTTTAGTTTCTGTTGGAATAAGAATCTTGTTCAGTTCACTGATCACTTTCTGATTTTGTTTATTTATTTAGGGTAAAAAAAAACAAAGCATTATGTAATTTCCGTACAATCTGGTGTACCATTGAGTTGCATCTACAACTACAAATAGAATGGGACTACAGTATCTGCACCAAAGCCAAGGTGTGAAGCTTTTCTTGAAAATTTTGTTCCCTGCAATATTGTGATCGTTCTATATACCTTAATTTGATGGCTTTGTTATGATGATTAATATCAGTCATTTAATACAAAAAGTAAAAAACGAGAAAAAGTATAAAATTAGTATTTGTTGTCAAACAGAGAATATTTCTAATCTAGGACAAAAACAATAAGTATAAGAAGGCACACTATTTATATAACTTATCAATTCTGTATAAATGCACATGACCTTTCTAATTATTAAAAGTTATTTCTACCAACAAGTGTGAAACTCAACTAATAAGAGGTTATATTAACTTAACTAGTAATTTCATATTCAAATCCTAGGTATGTACCTGTATATATTAAAAACTTATTGGGAGAGCTGTGTCGTATCATATTTATGATTTTTTATAACTTTATCTAAATTAGTCAAAGTTCAACGTAACTTCTGAATAATAATGGATGATTTTATACCAAAAGAATTGTTTATACTTGGAAAAATATCATTGCAATAGTTTAAAAAAAAAGTAGCTTTTGCTAAAGGAAACACAGATAATTAAAGATAAAATGACATAATTATTCTCTATCACTCCCTCTAGTCAAAACCTGAATCATTAAACTTAAAAGAAACCAACAGGCCAAAACACTAACATCAGGTGTGTAACATCAAAGCTTTGGGTCAGACGGAGAGAAATGAAGGAAATTGGCATGGACCACCTAGGAATCATCACGAACAATCCACAAAGACACTTATAAGAACTCCACAAAACCCATTAGAATTAAGAATCTAATCTAATCTAAAATTTTTTAAAAGATGATTAAGATAGATGGAATTAATGAATCATCTTTCCTGGTTTTGGTTAAATTCAATGTAACTTGTCATGATAAGAAACTTGGTTTGACTCCTTCACCTCGGTGGGTTCGCTGGGCATCACTAAGTAATTGCTTTGATTGAGATTGATTATCACTTTCTTCAGTAAATATCACTTTTGAACCACTAAAAAAATTTGCTTTGATTGTGTGTGCGCGCGCGTGTTTGGAGTAAGTTTTTAAAAGGGCAGGTAATAAGAATATCTACGTACGCTAGGGTGGGTTTGCTAGAACTTGAAAGTAGTAGAGAAAATGTATAGATAACAAGAAATATATAGTTTTTCAAATTTTTCCGAAATTCATAGTTTATAAGTTTTGTTGAAGTGAAAGTGTCATTTACAACAGATGATTCATATTTATGCTTAGTATAATTTAGGTGTGTTTTATTCCATGTTCCAAAATGCTTGAGATATGTAGTCCCTAATTAATTAGGATTTGATTACAAAATGACAGGAGCTATTTTCGCTTGACAACAAAAATATTATAGGAGCACTACTTAACCAAGTAAATCTTCTTGCAAATGGAAACAATTACGATATATAGATATTGTACAATATATACCTCACAAAAGAATCATCCTGTGGAAAAAGAAACAGCAGCTAAATCTTCATTTAAATTTTAAATAAATATTGAAGGGCCACATATAATTAAGTCAATTTTTTTATGCATTGGAGCATGAGTGTGTGCTTATTCAGACACACACTCACTCACTCACACTGAAATTGAATAGGGAGTGTAGATGGGAATTTTGTTGGGTGAGATGGGGTTAGGTGGGGTTGTTGGTGATAACTTGAGGAGATGGGAATGCCGCTCGAACTTCTAAACGTACGATTACATAGGTTAGGAGATTAGAAGCTGGAAATTTCGCAGAAAATCCTCAAGTTGTTAAGATTCAGATCCTAGCTAGATTCAGACACAAGAATGTTCATATATAGAATGATAACCAGCTTAAGAAGTATATAGAGATTTTAACTGCAAACATTTAAAATGGTTTGGAAAACTTGGATTATAAGTGATCATGCTCACGATCATATATGTACATTTATATCAATATGTTGAGTTGCACCAAAGAAAAAAGAATAATGAGATCAATATGTTGAATTGGACATTTTTTTTATTTTGTTACGGTACAATACATAGTGAACAAGGAGCTAACAAAATATTATATGCAATATTAATCTATCTAAGCCATCATAAAGAATTTTTTTTGGGCCAACCATAAAGAATTCAAATAAAAGAATATTGCTTTTCTTTAACTGTCTAAAATCCATGTCCAAACTAGCTTAATAGTTAAACAATGAACTTCTAATCTTGAAAGAGAAACGAAGTTCCTAGAAAATGAAGATACTCTTGGGCTTGTAACGGGTTAATAAGGACGACTTGTATCAGTTCTTTTATAGTATGCCTTAAATTGGAATCTTTCATTTTCTTCTGTACAAAAGATCTTCATTTGGATATGTACGCGGTTAAGACTGTAGGAACTCCATAGGTATAGTATTAGTCTATTAGATGCATGAAAGAAGGCACCGAAATAAAACCTGTAGGATTTATAATTAACTTTATCTTCTTTAAGAAAGAAGAAAGTACCTCTAAATTTTACTGATAGACTCCCATTTATAGTGAGCAGTTTCTATTATTAATTTATAAGTGAATCCTTACAGCTTAGAACATTTTGACTCTCTTGTTAAAACTTTTCAAGTATTTATTAAATCTTTTATATAACAATTATATTATCTTAATGTTTTGGATATATTATAATAACTAAATTAAAAATTACTTAAACTATAAGGGTTTAATTACAAATGTTTAAGCAATAAAAGTTAAAATTAAAATTAATTAAAATTTTAAAGACCAAAAGTATAATTTCCCCAAAAAGAATTAGGTTCGTTGTGACTCCATCATTTAATGTTGGCCAACCAAAAAAACTGTTTTAAAAAGATAAATGTTTCTATCATCATCACCACTATGCTTAAGAATTTGCTGCCACCTTTTAATTTCCTTCAATCATTTCACCAACAATCCTAGCAGCCTCTATATATGTGATGGAGCACCACTCTTAAATTGATTTACTTCTTAGAACCATACAAGTTGGACAAAACAACCTACTATCTGAAAAGTATCTTGCCATCAATCATCATTATATAAAATATAAATGTATAATAAAACATACCATTCACAAGTTATAAATAGTAGAATAATATTCCATAGACCCTATGTAAATCAAATTCTCTAACCTTAACTTGATTTGCTTTGTAGAACCGTACAAGTTGGATACAAACCATGAAAGGAACCTACTATATATCAGACAAGTATATTCTCACCATTCAAAGAACCAATTCAAATTTTCCTGAAACCTCTCTTTACCCTATCCTAGTTTTGTCCAGTATTTCTTGATTGGGGCTGAGATTGGTCATTATTTTAGGCTTTTCCACATCTATGGATTGAAATCTAGAGATTGAGTATATGCTAGAGAGCAATTGATGGTGGTTGAGCTATCGCTTTTGGGTTGTAGAAATATTTGCTGACATGAGTGTGTGTGTCTGCGTGTTTTTGTGCATTTCATATCTGAATCAAATAGAATTTTAGAAAGTAATTGCTAAACAATTATAAATCACAAGTGCATGCTTCAGTTTAATGGAAAAAGAAAAAGAATAGGAAAACTCAACTTCTATATTTTATTTTTTCAATCTAGTCCCAAGCATTAAAATCATCAATATATCAATATATATATGTAATATAAAATCTATGGTATATCACATTATTTGTAAGTCATAAATATTATATGTGTGTTTGAATGCCACCCCGTATTATGTTGTAACCATTGAAAACGCAGAAGCTACCAAGGTGGAAACCTAAGTTTGGGGTGGCACCCAGACATACCCTATGACTCATTTTTTAAACTCTATAAATACACAAGATTCACATTTAATTAATGCCAAAATCGATATAATATATCTATTAAAGTTGTATAAACTACACTGTTCACAAGTAGTGACAGTATGGCTCAATTTGGGCTTCTTACAGATGGATAAAACCCACCATAGTTTAATTAATTAATAATAATTGCTAACTTTGTGATTTACCTGAAGTTACTGTTGATAGCTAGTTTAATTTTCGGATAAGAGATATGATATCGGAATCATTAAAAGCATTTTAATTATTAATGGATTAAATTGAATAAATTATTAATCGAGGATAAAACTGTATGAATCTATTGATTTATCAAGCACCAACATAAGGTGTTCCTCAAAAAATAATGCAATGATTGATTGGAAAATAGAATAAAATAACATGCAAAGACTGATTGGTAGGGACAAAATTTGCTTTATTGTGATTTAATGACTCGTCTGCATTTTATTTTTTCCTGTGAAACCTTCTTTGAAAGTCACAAGTCTCAACACTACTAGAAGACAGGTATCAAATTACAAAGGATTACAAACTAATCATGGTCCAATTTCGGAACAGTAACAAATAGATCACTAATAGAAAATAAGATTAAGCTATAGAAATTAAATATTTAATTTAAACTATTCTTATTTAAAAGTTTACAAATGCTTAAAAGTATATTGAATTATATATATTGTGTCATGCATCAACTGTATGACCAATAGACAAAAAAAGGTAAAGAGAAAGTCAATCAATATCAATGTATCAATATAAAATTTATTTAAACTATTAATAAATTATGAATAGTGTGATTCATTTCTCAAAATTTATATAATATATGAAAAAATAGTCTAGTATAAAAAAAATTATATAGCCTTTCAAGACAAACATGCATTAAATGCTAAACTACTTTGCAATGTCTCAGAATTAAGTAATGGGATAGAAATCCATCGATGTTTATATTGGTAGATTTGCAGTCATTTTCGAACTTATTAAATCCTTTCACATTGACTAGGTCTATCATGTCTTCTCTTTTAAGAAGTGACAGCCTAACATGACCCCCACAACTTTAATCCTGTTTGATTATATTTAGAATTATAGACAGCATGTGCCACGTTTGATTGCTTCCATGTTGCTTGTTGTTACCTTTGAAAAATTTCTTGAAAGATCTTAGAAGGTGATTGATTGTCATAATTAGTGAGAAGTTAGGGCTCTAGCTTGTTGCATTCTATAGCCCTCTTGTTTCGAAGTTTTATGGACCAAAATCTCAACGAATGATCATTATATATATGTGTGTATGTATGTATGTATGTATATTTTCCCCTTACAAAGATGTATGCTTTGAAACGTATCTAGTCAATTAGGATATATTCTGTAATTATTATTTTCATTCAAATGTCCAAGAATTAAGGTTGCTAAGTATTTTAGTTCTTGATATGATCATATACATCTGTTTAAAGGTATGATTAAGTCAACTGACAAAAAGAGGTATGATTAAGTGACGAGTCAAGGTGAGTTTGATGCATATTATGCCAATTTAATAGTACTTTATATATGTATGTGTGATATATATAAAAATCGTTAAGGGAATAAGTGTCTTCTAAATTTTAAGTCTAGCTAAATTTTTATTAAATGTTAATGTTATTATTTCATTGATAGATTTTAATTGTAATTGGAAAATCAGATAAGATATTAATTGATCTGACCAAGTTTTTGAGCCCTACCTAAAAAATAAGACAGAAAAAAGTGAATGGAGGAAAAAGATAAAATAAACGGCGCCCAATACAAACCAAATATATTAAATCAAAATACTATTTAAAAATCAAACATACAAAATAGTTTTCAATAGCATTTATATATTAGTAAAAGTAGACAGTAGAACTTCATTAAAAAAAAAAAAGTAGACAGTAGAAGACTAAACAATAATCCAAAATGCTTAAAAGCAAAGGATGCTGCCATGCCATCACATCAAGTAACAGAGCGCTTTGTCAACTTTTTGTTTTTTTTGAAAAAATACTAGTCATGTTTGTTTTGACATAGCGCTTAAGTATCACACAAATTTATATATATAATTCTAAAATACACACCAATAAGCGAGTCTATACATTTTAATGAAATTAAGAAATAAGATGCACTGTTCATAACTTTTTAAATAATGCAGCTTGTTATAATTTTTTTACAATAATATTAGTATTGCTAATTTACAAGGAACTGATAATTTAGAGATGTAAGAATTTTTTTTTTGAGTCATTCTCATATTCAATTCTAATGCACTATATCAATATAAAAAAAAACTTGTAAAATTGTTAGATAAAAATTTTAAACTCAAAGTTTAAACACATCATCAACAATCATAACACCTAGGTCTGTTTGGTTCAAAGTTATTAGAAAGGTAATTTATTTCTAATAAATAAAAAACGAAATATATTATAATTATAATTATAATATCTTTAAGTACCTATTTCAAGAATCATTAGTAATATCTAGCTAGCTCTTCAGAGTCCATTAACCTCAAATTGCTCAACTCAGTGTCCTCTAAGGTTGAATTCTGTAAAAGTCAAAGTCAATAACTATTAAATTCTGTCTGGGTTAGGGATTTGGCTTTGATGCTATATGATGCAGCTCAGGGAAAACTATATATTATAAGACCAATAATTATATATATATATATTAAAGTTTCTAAATACAGGACTTTTTATTCTTAAATATCAGTATCCAATGTATGCATTAGGTCTAGAGATGCCAAGATGATCTACAGTCTCTCTCTCTCGCTCGCCCTCTCTCTCTCTCTCTCTCTCACACACACACACACACACACACATTTAATCATCATTAGTGTTTAAATCTCAAAATTAGACTCAAAATCGAATTTGACAGATTTGGATTTAGCATTCAAGTACTCATTGGTCAGTATAACTTATCCTTTGTTCCTCACTTTGCTTTTAAGTACTTTTCCATGTCTGCCTTCTTTATTTTCTTTTTCCAATTAACTAGAGAACCCCGTGCAAATGTTATTTGCATATAGGATATTAAAGAGTTTAAATAATTTCCCACATTGTCCAAAAAATGTACAACAAAATAAAAGTGAAGAAAGATTTAATTTTTGTGTATATATGTGTGTGTATTGATATATTGATTTATATATCAACGTACAAAATAATTAAAGATAAACTGAAAGTAATGGATTTTATTTTCAAATACAATGAACGCTTATCTTTCGGCCAGAAATACAATGAACCAAAAAGCCGTGCAATGGTGTCACACAAACTCTATAACTCTTGTGTGATAGATATCTGAACAAGTATGTTGGTAGTGGTCCTTTTCCTTTCAAAGTCTATTGAAATAATTCGAACAAAATCAAACATTAATTAATTATTGATAAGATCAAATATAATTTTTGAAAGAAAAAACTTGACAAATTTGAACTAGTTAAAAAATTGAGATAAGCCATATAGAAAAAATTAAATTGTTTGCCGCCAATTTTTAATAAAATTATAACATGAGTTTTTTTTTAAAGCAGACAACAATATTGTAGTCTGTCATGTTATATTTTAATTAATTAATATCATTATCAACACCTAAGAAATCAGGCCAACAAATATAATCTAGTAGCGAAGAGCACGAATAATTAGCAAACGATTTAGGTTCTAACATAAATTTCTTTTGTGTTAAGCTTCATTTTTATAGACTCAAATTTTATTGATTATTTTCACAAAGTACTAATACTATGCTAAACAGGAGAGAAAAATCTTGAGGCAATCTGAATGTCAAGAATCAAGGTGTCAATGTATTAAAAGGATAATATCTAATTAATTAAGGCCCTTTCATATTGTACTTTGCTGCCCCTTAAACATATTGATACCAGACAAAATAGGTTAAAAATTCTTCCCCTAAAAAAACTTCAAGTAATTTAACTTGGATTTGAATATTTAAATTAATCATCATGTATGAATTAATCTCTTCTTAATTCTTAATCTAATGTGTGAATATTCCCTACAATTAAATTGTAGAATGACTATGAGAAAGACAAGAAAATTGAGCTATATCCCTTAGAAATATGCCTCTCAACCTTCCACTAGACTTCTCTAGTCTTTCCATCATACAAATTTCAGCTTAACCGGATGGTGGTTTTTGTGCATGTATTAGAATTGAATAATATGCAGGTTCAAGATCCGTTGGCAATTTGAAATTTATGTAATCATGAAAGTGATTATATATAATATATTCAAAGAGCAATAAAAATGAAAAGTGATTGTGAATCTAAAATGGGAATGCATGTAGTCCTGATATAAAAATATCTTCAATAGTGTGTGCGCTTCAGCAATTGGTTAAGTTTGCTGCACATCCCTCCCTTAGCAAACATTTGTTTGACTTATTATTTGAGTAGCCAAGCAATCCCTTTTACTTCAAAACAAGTAAAAGTTCATGTTTAGGGGTGTCTTGACTCCCACTCATTGCAACATGGTTTTGATTCCTTCATTGGTACCTTTACTTCTAACACACTGCTTTCCCCTTCGCCCACTTTTATCTCACAACTATCCCCACACTCATCAAAAAGCCTCTAACAATTCCTTTTCTTTATTCACTTCATAATGTTCCTAATCTTCGTTGCAAAAAGGGATTGTCATATTTCTAAAAAGTTTTAATTTCTTGCTTCATGGACTCAATAAACGTTGGCTTATTAGCTGAACTTTTATGTTATATTTATGGACGGCTAAGTCTTGCCTAGCTAGAAATGGCGTCTTGCCTGAATATGCAATGCACAAGTAGGTTCTCTTTGTCAGTCTCCTTCCATCTGAAATCATGAATAATGCTGTATCTGGTATAAATTCGTACATGTATTTTCCACTTTATCTATTGCTATGTATTGTTTAGCGCTGGTCGAATTCTCTAGGTTGAATTCTCTACATTTATGCATTTGTAAAGAGAGTGATATAGAAGAATATGATTGTGTGGAGAATTTACACATGTCATCATTAAACTTGTCCTTCTTTCGTTGTCCCTCTTAAATGCACTATATATATATATATTTGTGAATGTATAGGAGATTCGAACTGACGGACTGCAAAGTCTCATGCTCCAAACATAATCAATTTTAACTACACAACATCCTAAATATAACTAAGTATGACAAAGTCTAAAACATCTATAACACAAGCTATTATGTCACTTTATATCTAATGCTAATTTTTAAGAGCAAGAACACGTATTTATGTTTTGGAGCCAAATTATCATGTGGATACAAATTTTTTGTTTGTGGGAATGGTTGTTTGAAGTGTAAAAGAAGAAAAAAATGGAAAGAAAGCTGTGTAAAAAGTTTTAAAGGTGTAGACAGTAGTTTTCTTTAGGTTTAATTCACTCTTACCTATTCCAAACTTAGGATGCAACTTGAGTTAATAATGAAGACTTTTGAGTATGTTTTGCATTCCTAGAACTCAAGTCAAAATAATAATGGTGTTTATTAAGTGATAATTTGTTTTTATCTTTTATGCATTAAAAGGTAAAGGTAAAATGATTTTGTATATGTTTCTTCATTGCTGGTAAAAGTTTGCCTTTTATAGAAAATGAAATGATATCTCTTGAAGTAATGTAGGTCTTTAATAAAGAGACGCAATCTTATATTGAAATGTTTCATAAATCAATGTATACGTTGTGATGTTTCATGATCTCCATGAACCAACATAGCTATTTATTAATAATTATTAAATTCTAATATGTTCATGAAAAGTTACATCTTTTTATTAAGGACATGACCAAGATATACCTTATTTTATTTTTAAAAATCTTCTCACATCTGTTAAATTCATGAAAGTAAATGTATATAGTACATTTGGGGGAAGAGGGGAAATAAGAGATAAACTTTAGATCTTTTAATAAAAGGCATAGCTACAGGGTGGGGGATCGAGGTGAAAATGTTTTAGAACATGGAAGTTTGGCATCAAATATAATTAAGTTTAGGTTTTGTACTTAAAATCACTACTTTGGTTCAGAGTTTCAAGAAAGTGATGTCTAAATCCTGCATGATGATTAATTACACATAGATTTCCAAAATTCTGCTAAGTGATTGCTTGTGAAAGCATTTTTAATTATCACATCAACTTACCTGATATCAATTCTCAGCAGCAAGATATGTTTAACCATGATTCCATTGATTCTATTATATATTTCAGTTACTTGGTATTTTATATTGCCTTATGTTTGCATTGGGCAGAATGGGGGAAAAAAAGAAAAGAAAATAAATAACAAGAGTGAAATTTTAGTCTTGACATTTTCTTTAATTTAGGTTTAAGGCTAACTAATATTTTATCTTAAAATATGCTTGAATCGAGAAATATTGATAATATTGAAACAATAAATATTTTTTAAATTCAAATCAGAAATCAAAATCAAAACTTCACTTCCCTTCCCCCTTTTCCCTCAATTCTCATCAATTCAAACATAATTTGCACTTTTATAGTGTCGACATGCTGCAGGTATATATAGCTTGATGAAAGAAAGATGATCTGTTTAGATTTTGTATCATATCATGTTGAGTATATATTCAGACAGAACTGTTCTGCGAGTTCCTGGTTCAACTTCACATAATTTCCACTTGAATCTATATGGTAGCTTGAGGGAAACAAATACACACACACTCCAAACTCAGGAGGTTATACGTACACTCATATCCTCTCTTATATAACATACATAAATGAGGCAAGCATTACACTTGAAGTCAGAGTTGAGACAGATCAGTCCATCTGACTCCTCAGAAATCAAGATAATATGTTCAAACTCAGCTCACCAATAATATGTTCAAGATAAGTATCATAATTTATTTAATTATACATCCTAATTAAGGTGGAATAATAGATTAAAAAAGGATGATGAGGAAAAAGAAACTGATCTAGGACAGCACTACTTAACTGCAATTTGCAATATATAATTTGTATACAAGACAATGAATATTTTTAAGATCAAGAAGAATAAAGCTCTGTATAGAAAGACATTTGTCTTGTCTATAAGCTCTTTCGAACAAATTAAAGATCTGTGAACACAGACGAACACATGATACATGTAATTCATGAGTTTCAGAGATGGAACTAGTAAAAGCTTCAGTGTCATAATTAATTCCTGTATGATCGTGTGCTATTCTTATTATAATCATTTAGATTTAGAGATAGCTGGCCATTTGCTCCTCCAATAAGGATAGCATAAGTAATACTCTAATCAAATAGCTAATCATCATTTAAACTGATAAAATTGATAAAGAAACAACAATCATTCATAATCATCAGAAACCAGAAATTGCAAATATATGCAAATCACTTAGGTATAAGATGGAGTAAATGCAAGAATGATTGTCAGGACCTATGTGAATACCCTTTAGGGCTAAATATTCACTGTATCTTAAATGTTTCTATGCATCAAGTAATTAAAATAATCATGAGATCATAATGTTTAAGATAATCAAGTTCGCCTCACAGGGCAACAGCAATAATAATCAGAATTGCTTAATTTTAAGCAGAAAGCACATTGGTTGAAACAATGCAAATCAATAACCATCTTTTGGCATTCTTGTATAATTGATCTCGAAGCTTTCTGTTTGAATTCTTGATGTCGTTTGGTAGCTCCTGTTCTTCCTTCTGTTTGAGCATAAATTCATCTTTGGGATCCATTTACCAGAAATTGGCAGCTTTCTCTGATCCATGTCTTGCTTTGCAGAATAAGTTTAACAAAGATTGGCAAAAAGGGAGAAGAAAGTTGTTGCGTAATCTTCTGAATATTCCTCTTCTCTTGCACTCAAGGTACATTACTGCTTCAAATATATATATTTGGATCCACGGAATATATTGGTACTGTTGAACATTAACCAAATAATTATAGATATAAAGAATAAAAGCTGCTAGAGGGACAGTTCCTGATATACACTAGTTGGCAGATAAATTATATAATGTGAACCACACTTTTAAATACTGGTCAGAAATGATACACGCAGCAACCTTTTACGCCAACTGTCTTGAGCCATTGGCATCATCGATCATGAGAAAAATCAGTACAAAAAAGACTACCAAAATATATAATAATTGAACAAAGGGAATAAATATAGGACAGAAAAGTTACTGGTAGATACTGAGAGAACACAAAAAAGAAGCTAGAGCCCTTCTTGATTAATTCCGTGGCATAGAGAATTCAGAGTTCTGGTCATGATCATGAGATTGAAAAAATTACACATTAGTGTTGACGCTGATTGCTGCACTCCTCCCAAGAGTTCCCATGGATTTGAATCTCTGCAAAAAAATTAGGGATAATTAATTAAGATTCATGAGTACTTAAACCACACTTCATGAACCAAAAAATTTTGTTAAATATGCTTTGGATCAATAATACAGGAGTTGCCTCCAGAGTAGAAGTATCCAGGTCTCAATTCCCAGTCACAGTGAAAATTAATCAACTAAAAAATTTTGTTAATGAAATTGAATTATACCTGGAGACAAGTTCATGTTGGCTAAAGCCCAATTTGGAGACAAATTGGGGAATATTGAAGAGTAGGGGTTGGTGAAACATGCTTCCTTGTTAGGGATCACAAGGTGGTTTTGGGGATGGTTAGAATTTATGAAATTAGAAGGCTGCTTCAACTTCCTTTCGATCACAATAGACTCTTCAATCTCCTTATGCTCCTCTCCTTGTGTTGCTTCAGTACTGGGGTCACAACTCACCACCATTAAGCTCTTTCCCTTGTGACTAGTCCTTTCCCTTGCCCTTGCTCGAGCCTTCTCCCTCGACTCCTTCTTCGCCTTCTCCGACGTCTCTGCCCTCCTCGACTTGCCCGAATCTGAATCCACCCTCTGTGATGAAACCACTTCCTCGCACTCAGAAGAGGAAGAGATGCTCTTGTTGGTGTTGGTTTTGCTGTTACTGTTCATTCTGCTCCTAGCTGATGCACGTTCGAGCTCCTGAATTGCTTTCTTGGACTTCGTGAAGAGCCAGTCAAGAGTGTTGCTGGCTTTGTCGAACCCTAACATGTCTTGCAGATCGAAGAACTTGCGGGCGATCTCAATGGACAATCTCACCCGTCGATCTCTCAGCCCCTGCGATGTGTAAATCTTGCTGTGCCTATCTTTCTTGGACGGCTTCTTGGGGATGAAATTACCGGAAACGGCATTACAATCGGGAGCAATGTTCTCCTGTTTCCCGGCCACAGAAGCATAGTCTGGGGGCGCAACGAGATTGGTTAGTGGTTCTGGGATTAGAGGGGGTATGAAGGGGAGAGAGAGTTGATCAAGATGGTAAAAGGTGGTATTCCCAGAAGGAGGAGCGTTGTTTTCGAAAGCCGGAGGATGAATAAGAGGATAAGAATAAGAGGAGGAGGAAGATGAAGAAGACGATGAGAAGGGGAAGCAATAAGTGTTGTAATTATTAGTGGGAGTGAACATCTGAGAAAGAAGATTTGGGGTTGAGAAAACCCTAGCTTTTTCTTCTCCTTTCTGCAACGAGGGAGGACCACAATAATCACTAAAGATACCTCAAGAAAACGAAGAAGCTAGAAGCTAGCCACTGTATATCTCTAGCTTCTTCTCCTGTGCTTCCAAGTAACACATAACGCAACCCTTTTTATACAAGTCTTTTTTTCCCAAAGGAGGGAAACCACTCACAATCCCAGAAAAAGAAACAGTGAGAAAACGAAAGAGAGAGAAAGATGAATCACATGGATGTTATATTTTTCACCAATAAAGTAACAAATATTTGGGTTGGTATGTATTTAGTTTCCATTATCATTAGGATGTGATTATATCCATGGACCAGAGTCAGTGGTAAGCAAGAGAGAGAGAGAGAGTACTGAGGTAAAAACTTCAGTGTACAAGAGAGAGAGGGATAAGAAGGCATAAGGAAGAAGACAAGTGAAACATAATTAGTGGGAGGATGTGTCACATTGTGTGGAAGCAGAGCAGGGACTGACGAGGGAAATCACATCATTCAACTTTTAAAATCGTTATATTTTATCACATATAAGTTATAACAGACAGACGCACGCAGGTAAAGAGAGAGAGAGAGAGAAATAGGGTTGAAGAAGGCTTGGGACTTTTAGCCTCGTTGCTTGCAGAGATTCTGACTGACGGAGTTATCCTTTATGGTAACCAAACGGGTAACGTAAAATTTTCTTAAACGGTGATACGTGAATGTCCAAAGATGGAATCCTTTGGCTCTTACGGAATATGCAACGATTCTGTTCACACCTGGTAGATTCCACTCAAGAATTAACTTAATATATACACAATTAAGTTACACTTTTTTACCACTACATTAACTTTACATATAAACAATGATTGAGATATGAGTCAACATAATTTGTATTATGTACATGCTATATTTTCATATTTGTATTATTGTTTTCTTTTTCTTTGTCCAATATAATTTGAATATTTTGAAATGTGCAAGCGTGTTTTTTTTTTTTGAAATTGTTCAGAATAACTCAAAATTTCCAAGAAAAAAAAATCTTAGTGAGATATGAATAAAAATGAAGATTAATATTTAATCTGGATTGAAAATTTTAATTATAATTTGTTTTATACTTTTATTAGCGTCTTGTTACATGCATTTTATTTTATATTTAAATGTTTGTTTGTCACTAGATTTTGTTTTATGTTATTTTTTATTTCTTTTATATAAGTTTGTTGAATATATATATATATATTCTAAAAGTGGTAAAATTATCCCAAATTACGTTTCTTATCATGTCACATATTCAACATGTGTATTAGTATTGATATCCATATTTCTTAGGTCTAGTCTATTATATTTTTTATTTGGCCAAAAAAACTTATATTTTTAATAGGTGATTTCTAAGACAATTTAGCATTTTTTGGATTTTGGAGAAATCAAACTTAAGTAAGTTCATATGCTTAGAGAGTGCACATTTGATCTGAATTATCCAGATTAAATCTATTAGTTTAAATTTTGAAAAATATTGGACCTCTAATTTTCATTTGAACAATCCAAATAAGATATATATATATATATATACCTATTTACACATCTGTAATAATCTGAACCTTTTAGCTGGCCAAAAAAAAATTCTAAACCTTTTAAAGAAATATGTTATTCTTTTTTCATCAACTAAACCCATCTCTTTCATTTGCAAAATATTTAAGTGCATTTGTTATATTCGTAGAGTATTGGCTGATAATCAATAAATCCATTATATATGTCAGTTTTCGGCCCACCATTATATATGTCAATCATAATGCTAGAAGCCGTCAATTTTGACTATAACTAGATTAAAAGAAAGTAATTTAAAAAAAAAAACAGCATGAACATTTTACCCAAAGATATAGGTGATCACCTACGTGAGAAGTAATTTTGAGTATTTTTCTCCTCCATCTTTTGCACTTTCTTCTCTGTTTCAATATTTCTCATGGACTTTTTTGAGAAATTTTGGCCCCAATTTCCAGTCAAAGCATGCAAAAGTTCTCTCAATGTTTCTCACATCTTTCTCACGGATTTTTCTTCTCTTTCTTTTTCTGTAAAAAAAAAGTCATGAGAAATAATTGACTGGAAATAAGAATCCGTGTGAAATTTTGTAAGAAATTCCCTCTAATTTGGTTGCCGTGAGAAAAATTAAAGCTGTCACAAAGTGTTTTCTTGTGTTGTGATAATGCAGAAGAAAGTGCACCATGAGACTGCTTGGCAACTGTAGTACACTGAAATGTGCTCTATTATATATCTTTGTCAAGTAACCTTCTTCTTGTTGTTAATGAATGAATAATATAGTTTATTATAAGTTTTATTTTATATTGATATTAATTTAAAGGATTTAAATTTTGTTCTTTAATTTAAAAAATTTTAAACTTTTATTTTTGAAATAAAATGCAGAAAAAAAATAAATTTGATATATAAGCTGTACTATTAATAAAACATGAATATTGTCACTCCTTAAGCATTTCGATTTGGACTCCCTTCAATTGTACAAAGCCCACGTCTAGTTCAATTTAAATAACAAAACGATACTCTGATAAATGAATAAAAGATGCTTTGTAAATGAGAGTTGTTTTTATATATTGTAGTAAAATATTATTAATAATAATAAATCAAATTAAAATATGTTTAGCAAATCGATAATACTAATCTTTTGCAAGTGTTTCTTCTTTTCCCAAATCAAAATTATCACTAAACTATACTTCCGTCCAAACAAAACTTTCGAAAATTACAGACATATACATTACTCCCTCCGGTCCTATATATAGAACATTTTGACTTGGTCCTAAATATAAGATTTTTTACAATATATGAGGTGGTATTTATTATGTATTTCCAAAAAAATGTCTCTATTTAATGTATTCAAAGAGAAAAAGAGAGAGATTAAATAAGGGTAGTTTTGAAAAAAGGTTGAAATTTTCAGAGAAATTGAGATAGTTAATTAGTTTTAACTCTTTTTCTTAAGTCGCGTGATTCGGTTAAAATGGGTTTATATATAGGACAGGGGGAGTACATTTAATTTTATAATAAAATAATTTTTAATATCAATAAAACTTACCCTCACGTTGTTTAATTTGAAAATTGCACGTATCTCCTTTATTTTAAGTTTTTTTCTTGTGTTTTTTGTTAATTGAGTGTCTGCTAATGTAGATGAGATTTTTTAATAGACTAGCTACTTAGGATGAAAGGAATATAGTAAATATAATCTATCTGTAACTAAAATCAAAGTGTACGCCAACTCAACCGAAACTGCAGACAGGTAATTTAAAAATATTTTTTTTATTTTTTGAAAATTGATAAGCGGTTTGTTAATTTAAACTTTTATATTCGTACAAATAACTCCTTATTATGAGTCATTGTACCATCTCAAAAAATTGTGCTGTGATATATTAATAAGGAAAAATTACTATAAAGGACTAAAAATGAGTAGTAGTTATCGTGAATAATCATAAAAAATGTAATTAGACGAATCAAAGACTAAAATTCAAATGTTAATTGACACAATTATCCTTTATTTATAAATCACTCAATATTTTGTCGCCCACTCCCAAGAAAATACTGCCTCTATCCCATTTAATTTGTCTTTTAAGATTTTGATACAAAGATTAAGAAAAATAATAAATAATCTAATGAATGCTATAATTTTACTAAATTGTTCTTAATTAATATTCATTTATTATTTATATTATTGATTTCTTAAAATAATATATTATTAAATATTTAATAATATAGTTAGCAAAAATAATTAATTTTTTATTATTTTTTTAAAATAATAAATAAAATGAGACACTTGAAATTTTAAAATGACTATAAAAAATGGGAGGGAGGAAGTAATATGTTTTCCTGATATGATCGGTGATGAAGATGAATAGATGATTGCGGAAGCTGGAAGAAATTAAATGCTGGGGTGGTTAGGATTTCTTCATCTCTTTTAAAAAGATAATGATTTATTTATGCATAGAAATCTAAAAATGAAATTATCCACTTCTTTATCATGTATCTGTCAAATCCTATTTATTGGGTTGTGGCACTTAACATCTGAATTTATTGTGTGATTTATTAGTGAAAGGTATTTATTTCAAATTTCAAATATATAATATTTGGATGATGAGATTGAGAAATTTGAGGGGATAAGAAATATTATCTCTTTCTTCTATTTGGATTAATCATAAAAAGTTAAGAAAAAAATTGAAAATGAAAACATATTGGCTCCCATTACTTGTTCTCTCCAAAATCTTTACACTTTTAAATAGAAAATTTTGTGAAGGGAGCATGGGTCTTTTTCTTCCCACTCTTCTTTCATTTCTATTTTCTTTTGCTTCTCAAATAAGGGAAAACCTATTTTATCCCTTTTTTTCGCTCTATTATTTTCTCCCTTACTTTTCTTTTCTTCCAAAAATAGGGTTAGTTTTAAATTTTAATTCTTGAGTTTAAACATATTTCGAATAATTTACATTAATATCCTTTTAATCTATTATATAATATAAAGTAGAGGTTAAAAACACAACACGAAATTTTAGGCTTCCAAGTCATAATATTGATTATAAAAAAATTTGACCCCACATATTCCACATAATATTTATTTCTTTTTATATTTATTTTTTATTACTAATTAATTTGATATGATAATAATTATGAAAATGAAATTAGACATATGTTATTGATTTGTTTGTCATCAACACTGGTGGTGGTAACACGTCATGATCAATTTAAAATATCCATGATTTTTTATGAAATTTTTTATATAATTCCATATTATGAGAGTTTTATTGTACCGGTTTGAGATCAATTTCTCAATGAAATCTAAAAATGTAGTAGAGGGGATATTGCTTGACTCTAGCCTCCTTCCTCTTTTCTCCTAATAGCATTTATATGTATGTGAACTCCTCTCTTTCACTCTCAATCATTTTCATAAGGTCCCTTCATCCTCTCCTCCAATTTTAATGCATATCCTTTATATGTGTTTGCTTTATTTAACCAATATCATATATTAACGTTGCTACAATAGCATTTGATAAATTGATTTCAAACTTTAAAATATCATAACAAGCTTCTCGTGGGAAAATATTATGTTATTACCTTCTTGATACATTGATTTCAAACTTTAAAATATCAATTTTTTTTGTTATGAGAAACTAATTAATCTCTTGTTCTTTTTTGTAATTTATGTGATAGATTCAATTATTTGTTACATTTTTTTTGTAATAAATTTTTGCAATTATTTTGTATGATGACACAGTTTTGCGATGCTAATAAATTTTTTATACTATCTCTATAGCTACATGTGTTAATAATATTATTATAACGTGTGTACCGGAGCTTCGTCCATAACAAGTTTAGTGACAATCCTTGAACTACATATCAATATGCTGTGCTCTTCAAACGGCTTCAATCCCATTTGATGTTGTTGAGTATGTTTTTATAATGCAAGTACTCCAATTTAAAACATCTTATTGACAATTAATAGATACCCATTGTTTAATAACATTTATTTTTTAAATTCATTGTAATATCAGTTCAAATTCTTTTTTTTTACCTAATTTTGTATTCATATTGATTTATTTAGTAATTATTTATATACTTTCTTATGTTAGATATTAATTGAATACCTACAAGTATTTAATTATTTTTCTTGAATTGTTAATTCAAATGTTATGTTTTTTCAAAATAATTTAATTATCATATCCTATTCAAACTTATACTATTATATATACATTTATATGATTTGATTAAATATATCTGGAGCTCCCCCTCATATTTGAATTCTAGTTTTGTACAAATTATAGGCATTCCCTCTATTTGAAAAGTTTACACTTTTTCCAGCTAAAAAATACAAATCTATATTTTAGTCCAATTTTTAACATGATTCTTCAAGAAAAAAGAAAGAAAGGTGCAGGTAAAAATATTCTAAAGGTTCTAAATTTTTTTATTAATTACGTAAAACTTAAGTAAGTTTAAATAATTTAAAATGACTAATATGCCCTTATAACAAAAAAAAAGGGCTAATTCCCATCCTAACTTAATTAAAACTCTGGTGATAATTTTATTCTCCATTTCTACTTCTCGCACGGACTTTCGTCTCATCGCCATCTTTCTTGACGTCAGTGTCTTCCTACTAACCACTCTTCAGTCCTTTCAATTTTATATTCCCCAGAATCATCTAAAAATGAAATAAAAATAAAATGAAGATAAAGATATCATCACAATTTCACGTGAATATTTTTTATGCCATAAAAAATTATGTTTTGGTCTCATAGACTTGGTTATACGCAAGGTTCGACACTTTAATATTCTTCCACATACTTTAATAAAATTTAAATTTAAATGTGAGATTGAGATAAATAACTAACTTTTTTTGAAAATTTTGAAGTATTATCTATAAAATATATGGTGATTAATGCTCATTTTAATTAGAGTTGAATAAAAGTGATTTTGAAAATTGATTTTAATTAAATATAATGCTTATTAATCGTGATTTCTATTTAAGACTTTTATATAGAAAGTTATTTTAAAAGAATGAATTTTATTTTAATAATATTTATCATAACCGGAATAAACTCATTTTTGGGAAAAAGCAGATCTTTTAGTTAAATACTTAAAATTGACAAATGTGATTTTCTCAATAGAGAAGAAAGAATGTGCAATTATAAAATCTCACCGTACCATGATTTTATAATATTTATTTAAGGCTAGTTTGTATAGGTCTAAAAAAAAGTAATTTTAAGATTATTTAATAAAATAATTTATTATTTAGAGATTTTATTAAAAGTAGCAGTTATTTTCGGTTTGGTTACAATGATGAAAAACATTTATGTACTTAAATGCTTTGTTTGGGCAATAGTGGTAGCCAACAAGCAATAAGGGTAGTGGTCAGCCACTAGTGACCGGTGGTGATAGCCAACAAGAGGTGGTGACTGGTGGTAGGTAGCCAGTGATTGATAGTGATAACTGGTAATTGGCAATTGGTGACTGACAATGATAACTAGTGGTTGACAATTAGCACTGGCGATCGGTGGCCAATGGTCAATTGTAATGGCTAGTGGTTAACCATCGATGGCTAACCGTCAATGGTGGTGATTGGTGGTTGACAACCGCCAATCAGTGGTGGTTATTGTTAGCCATTGGCCAATAGTACTGATTACTAGTTAATAGCCAGCGATTAATGGTCAATGGTAGTGATTGGGGGTTGGTAATAAACAGCCAATGATGGCGATTGGTGGTTGCTAGTAATGGCCAATTGTCTTGAGAAAGTAAAAAGTGTTTTTATTTATTTAGAAATTATTTGAAATAATTTCTTAAAATAATAAAACTACCTTATTTTGTTTCTGAATATTTTCAAAAGATTAAACAAATATTTTAAGGTTTCTTAAAATTTTTTTCAAAAAAATAAATTAAGTGTTTTTTTCTTTAAAAAAGTTTAAACAAATGGCCCTGAATAATGTTTTTTTGGGAATAAATCATATTGGATACATGATTACACTCACACAAAAAAGAGTTTCTTAAAGCACTAAGATAAATAGGATTCTTTTTACTGGGTCGTACCTTGGTGTCAGTTTCAATCCGAAAAACTATGTCGTCTCTGACACTAAGATGCAGTGTTGTATTTAGGGTGGGGTGCGACCTACATATTTCTACCACCCTTGAAGTGAATCTTCTGCCCAAGTAATTTTTTTAGTATAATTGAGGAAAAATTCTGTTGAATTTTAAATTTTAAATTTCTAAAATTTCTCTCCCCAATTTTTTAAAAGTATAACTGGATTTTGGAACTAAAAAATTAGATATTTAACTTTTGATATCAAATTGATTTTTTCTGAAAAAATTAATTTTAAATTCAAAAAATTTGATTCTTATCCCAAAAAAATAAATTTTAATACTAAAAATCAAGTATTTTTATTTTCTAGTTCTAAAACTCAATCATCCCATTTTTCAAACATTAAAAACTACCTGATCATATATTTCCCAACTTACGTCTTTAGAGTTATATTTTCAATTGGTAAAAAAAATCATAATATTTAAAATCATAAATTAATATTTTTGTACATAAAAATTTTAATTTTTGAAATTATTTTACGATCAAAGATCTTTTAATATTTTAATATAATATAATGTGTTTTCGTTATGCAGCTTGTTGGATTCCAAGTTTCATCCGTAAAGTTATAGTGTCAGAATCTATGAATCCAACACTGGCCAAAATGAGCAATAAATATAACTAGAAAGTAGGAACATTTTTTCCATGGATTTGTATAATAAAAGATTTAATTTCTTTTACGGAAACACATAACTTAAAAAAATATAACATTTAAAAAACCATTTTAATAAATAGTAAATAAATAATAACAAATAATGTGATTTTATATCAACATCTCACATTAATAAATAATAAATAAATAGTACATGAATAGTAATTTGCTATAATAAAAAAACTGAAATCATCTATTATTATTTAGTTGTTTTTCATTGACTTGACCATAAATATAAAACTAAATTATCTATTATTACTCATGTTCTATTCACTAAAATAATTTTTTCGTTATATCATGATAATTTGAACTCTAATCACTATTTACATGAACTAGTGTCAAGTTGCTGGCCATAGTAATATATTTTTAACTTCATAGATATTGTATTTTTTTGAGTTAGGTATTTCTTTAAAAATAAAAAAGATTAATGTTTATGTTCAATATACTAAGAGCGTTTCTAATTTTAATTTTATATAGGTAATAAGAGTATATCTTCCTAGTTTACAAAATAAAAAAAATTATATCTTTCTAGATTTAAAAAACAGCGATATAAGTGTCTGTGTGTATAGTTGGTTGTCCATGAATGCTTGTTTGTGTTGAGCCTCTCTGTTCTTTCCTTTCACCCATCATTCTCTCAGCTCAACCAATTCATGAAACAAATTGACCCTCTCCAAATATTAATGATAATTTCTTTTAAATTTCCCATCATTTCTTTTTATACGTCTTTTAAGATATTAGCATACAAAACTTAATAGGATTAATATGTCAGAATTTTTTAAAAATTTCCTAATACATCCTGAAAAAATGTATGAATAGAAAAGGGTAATCAATATTTTTTTACTTTTGAAATTAAAGATAAATTTATAATTCAAAATATAATAATTAATATTGGCTTGAACTTTTAAAAATATATAAATAAAATAATTTTTCTATAAAACAGGCTATTAAAAAGAAATGGAGATAGTAATGCATTAAAAAATTGTTGAATTTCAATTATACTTACACTCACATGTATGTCCCACTGGGACATTCTAGAATTTAAGTAGATATAAAGTTAATTTCAAATATTATAGAATTTAAGCCGATAAAGTTCTTATTTTCCAGGTGATAAAGATGTGGCTCATATCTTACAAGGATATGAATTTAAATCTTACTGTTAATGTGAGGATCTCATTTGGTGAGTAATATGTAAGTGCATCTGTAAGTGCTTCTTGAACCTTGAAACCTGCCTTGATCCTTGACTCTGATGAACTATTGAGATCTAATTCACTTAAATTTTTTTATCACAAAAAAAAAGTTAATTAAAAGTAAGACATGGGCTTATGAAGTCCTTTCTTGTGTTGAATCTGGTATAAGAATTATTAACCAAAATAGATTTTTTGAGCTTTGACCATGGTGAATCTCTGGGACCTAACTCAGTTAACTTTTTTTGTCACAAAAAAAAAAGTTTTTAAGAGTGAGACATGGGCTCATGAAGTCCTTTCTTGTGATGAAATCTAGTACAAGAATTATTAACCAGAATAGTATTCTAAATATCAGAAGCACGTTTTGCAGCAATAATACAATGTCCTCTAGGTTTCACAAAGGATTGATATGTTTAGCTTTTTGAGCAGTACACAAATGATTCCTACGAACCCTCTTTAGAAATTCAGGTAAAATTAACTGAACAATGTGTGAGTGAGACTTAAAAAAAAATTCTCTTATAGGTTCTCATTAAATAATTAATTAAATAATTAAAAATTTTAGTTCATGATTTTCAAATAATTTTTTTTGTATTAATGTGCAAAAGAAATCCATTGCTTGTCTTCTATGATGCACCTTGATAAGATCTCAAGGTGTACAAATGCACATCTAGCTTGCTGAACTTGGTTTGGTTCATTTAGTTTTCTCTTCTTCTTGTTTTTTTTTTTTTCTTATGAGCAGCAAGGGATCTCCCAAATAACATACTTAAGGGACTTAACTATCTATCAAATGTGTCAATATCTTATTGGTGGTTCAATTATTTTTTTTTATGCAATGGCTCAATTACTTTTTTTTTAGTAGTTAAGATTTGAAAAGGACCAAATTGGGCTAAACTGGGTTGGGCCAATATAGTAGGCCTGGTCAAACATTTGGCGTGACAATCCAACCATGTCGACATAATCCAAATACAAAGGTAGGTATCAATCAGTCAATATAATATTTAAAAAAAAAAAGAGGTAGAGAGTCACACTGGTGACGATCTTAGGCTTAGTATGTAAAAACAATAAATGTACGAGATTCACCTTATTTTTTGTTATTAAAGTGGGTGTTTGGTTTATCGTTAACTTAACTGAACGTAAGTTACAAAACATCATTTTTGAGTTTGACATGTTTGGCTTTTAGTAAACGTAATTTTTCAAAAATGAAATAGGCTGTAAACGAGCTTTTGTTAAATGTACCGAGAACTTCCTTTTCAGTTTACAAAATAATCGTTAAATGTGTTATATTTTTTAATTAAAATAAAATAATCTGCCATAGAGCAAAAATTATACTAAATTAACCATTATTATTGTAAACTATACATCATTCAATTAGTTATATAATACTCCTCGGTTCTATATATAGGATTTTTTGTCCTGATCCTAAATATAAAACATTTATAATGTACGAGGTTGTTTTTATTATACATTTTTTAAAAAAATACCTCTATTTAATATATTCAAAGAGAAAGAGGGAAAGATTAAATAAGAGTAGTTTTGAAAAAATGTTAGGATTTTTGGAGAAATTGAGATAGTTAATTAGTTTTAATTCTAATTTTTAATCCGTGTGATTCAGTTAAAAGAGTCTTATATTAAGTATCAGATGAAGTATTGTATTATAAAACTTATGTTCTTTTTGGTAATTATACATCTAAAAGTGCTTTTAATTTTTATCATCCAAACATATATCAATTTACCAAACATACTTTTTCAAAAATAATATCCAAACATACTTCATTTTTACAAACCTACTTTTATCAAAACTTCATTTTTCTTAACTTCATTTTACAAAACTGTGAACCAAACGGACCCAAAATGATATCCATCTTGGCTTTTTACATTTTGCATGCTCTTGTAAATTTGTTTACATGAAATGAAATCTGTTGGTGTCTCCATGCTCCATAAATGTAATGAATAAACAAGATTTTTCCAGAAACACAATTAATTTAATTATATTTCTAATCTGTAGGCCAAAAATTAATAAATGGGCTCTAATATTTGTTTGGGCTTGGCCCACTAAAACGCTAAGACTTATATGACAGTTTAGTTATCAAACTTTCTAACTAGATTGCTTGTGATTTGATTCTACGGAATGGTTTCAAAAGTTATTTGTATCCAAATGAAATATTAATCACATATAAAACCCAAAATATGAGCTTTCGTCTACTAACATGGACAAAACGATTATTTTAATGCAAATGTAGCTGAAGCCAATTACAAGTCAGAATGGCTGTGACCCATGGAAAGGCTATAAACAAGCTTTCAATTTTGTCAATATGGAAGCTCCTTTAAGTTAATAACTTTTCAAATTTCTGAACTCTTAACTCGCAAATCAGTTTTTCTCTTTTTTTATTTTAACTAAATTTATAATTTTTTTATGATTTCTGTTGCTATAATTTAGTTTTAGCTGTTGAATTGCAAAGATATGGATTTGTACGTATATATTAGGCCTCGATTGGTGTCCATCAAAAAATAGATTTTTCTTTTGTGTGTGACACACATTGAAATATCAAATATACTATTGTTACCATTACTCAATAATAATTATTCTTTTAATTAATTTTTTAGGGGTTGCATCAAGAGGGTTTAAGTTTTGATCACTCCTACACGCCTTTCATTACCTTTTCTTCACTATCTGAGCTAGCGTTAATTGACTCTATTAATTTTTTATATATCTAAGAGTTTATTGGGCATTTCTCATTGACAAAATTTTTTTTCTATTCCGTTTTTTTCCTTCTTCCATCTATGCTATTCAATGTACTAAACAGTCCTTAGTATTAATATAGTTTCAAGCCCTCAACTCTTTACGCATAATGAACAAACTTTTTTCTTTAAAAGAATTAGTGTTGGGCAAGGAAAACCAAATCTTTTTTTTTTCCAATTGTGCAACTAACCAATTTAATGAAAGAAGTTTGAGCACAACCTATCCAACCAACTACAGAACCCAAGATATGTGGCCCAATTTCTCTATTCCATCTACACAAACTAAAGAGGCTAACCGTCAATGGACTTGGGCTGATCTGCCTTGTCTAAGACGGGACTTGAGTGAAGATTCAAAGAGCATTTTTTTTTTTTTAGTATTAAGAGTATTATCCCCACTCAAAGTTAAAGATTAATTTTTTTGAAGTTTAGAAATTATCAAAATTAGTTTTATCTCTCTTAACAAAATAATTTTTTATACACATGATTAGATATCGAATTTAGAATATTATACTTAAAGAACATATATGCTAATTGATAAGCACCAAAAATGTTATTGAATTGATGATCAAAAACTAATTCTTTAAAGAGTAAAAATCATAAAAGTAAGATTTCTCTCTCTCATAATATCTTTTCTAATAAACATAGGAATTAAATCAAGAGAAAGTTAAATATATGCTAACTATTCCAAGATCTTTTGTAAAGATGGAAAGAATATTTGACATGATTAGTTTAGAATATTTAGAAATGAAATGAAGTAACTGTTTTGTGAAGGAACTTTTTTTGTGAAAGATTCAAGGAATATTGACAGGATAAGGGGAAGAAATTGACAAAAGGAAGGGCCCGCGTCATGATGAAGAAGGAAAGGAGCGAGTGAGGGCCACAGCATTGAGAATGGGGATGAAGGGGAGAGGTGTGCACGTGGGCATCTTCAAGATGCCATCTTGACGGACGCCTCAACAACCTTTTTCACTAAGCAGCACTCACACGTCACTTCTGGTTGGGCCGTGAGAACATCAAACCCAGTTGGCATTTCCTCACTTCAAATTTTTTAAGTTCATCCATGGATTTCAATAATTATTTATATATTTCTTTTAAGTACATTTCAATTTTATTCAGTTCAATGTATTTTAATGAGCAGAAAAAAAGAGTTTAAGTGAGAAAAAGTCCTTTAAATCATTATTTTATGTGAGTTTATTGTCTATGAGTTGGAATCTTTATATTGGAAAGAATATAAATGATGTGGTACTGAGAGTATTTAAAAATTTCTTTAATATATGTAAGACTTGTTTCCATTTTTTAACTCCCACTTTCTTCTATCTATGTGGCTTCTTTTCCCCTTAGCACACTTTCATTAGTCTAAGCAATTTTTTTACCTCTAAATTGGCATACTTACTAGCTTTAATTAAATTGGGCCATCATAGCAATAATAGACCCAAAGCAATGATGCTCCCTCCACATCATTTTATTTGTTATTTTAAGATTTTTCACACAAGCCAATAAAAATATTAAATAACTTATATTATAGTAAAGTTTAATGATGTTTTATCAAAATTTTCTACATTTAAATGTTAAAGATAACTTGTACTTTACTCATAACTATTTTCATTAAAAAGTAAAATAGTAAAGAAGATAATTAATACTTTATTGATAATATAAAATAATAAATAATTTGAGATATTTAAAATTTTTTAAAATAATAAATAAAATTGAATGGAAGGAGTATATACCATTGTTGGGGCTTGAGAGGGTGCTAAACACCGGGGAGGGTTAGTGATCATTTTACTTCATTGGGTTTGGAAGAAATATGTAAGTGCATTTGATAGTATATCTTAATCTAAAATTTTAAGGCATTGAGTCTATACGTTTTTATCATTTGCTTCTTTCTACCCTCTAACTCATATACTTGGCCCTCAAAACTTCTAAAAGTAAGTCACACTAATTCTAACTTATTAATAATAAAATTTATTACAAATAAATCATTAATCTTGATATAAAATATAAAATATAGATAAAAAAATACGTTATTCAGAAATCATGAATAGTGCACCTTTTCTCAAATTCATATAACATTCTTTTATTGTTTTAATATTTCTTCATATATTTCATTTATTTTTGTGCAATTTTGGTTTTATTATGTCAATATTTATCCACATACCTTAATAAGGTCTAAACTAAATATAAACCTTGTGCATTACATGGAGTTTGAGGGATGACTGACACTATATACCCCCCTGTGCTATACAAAACACAATAAAACACATGAATAAAAAAAAATCACTCCATTAAGATCAAATTATTGAAGGAAGACAAAGATAAATATAAGCATCAATAGTTAAATTTGCTAGCTTGGAATATAATAAACTACGCATATTTTCGTATGTATTACATAAAATTTGAAAAAAAAAATCAATTTTCATAATTCATAAATAAAGCATCTTGTTGTATATTTTAGAATATATATATATATATATTAATACACGCGTGACAATAAAAAAATGAAAAATTTGAGGAAAGCATAAATTAATGAGTCACATCCCAACAACCTTAATTGACCAAATGCTTCGTGCAATAATCAGTAGTCACCAACGATTTAGACAACGTTTTGATCTTTAAAAGCAAATATACAGTGGACCGCGCCGCATTGAGTTATCTTGTACAACAAATTAGTTGGCTGATCAATCAGTCCAGCTACATGTCGACATTAATTTGTAAAATTATTCTCAACATTATATAATAAAAATGGGATTTCACAGTAAATAATATATTTGAAAAGTCAGTTTCTAATAGAGTACAATTACATTATATAATTATATAGTTTATCCCAGCAAGGGAAATAAGGCTTATTATTACTATTATTATTGGTTGTATTAATTTTATTTTATGTGCATATATATTGCCCAGGGTTTTGCATGTGACCCCCTAAAAGTTTTTCAAAGAGAAAATACATCACCCTGAGGTGACAAGACAACAACACAGAGCCTACGCAAAAGACACATTCACTACCCTCCAACTCATAAGCACTCCTTTGAAGTTTGAACATTTGATTCCTCCTTTATTTATTTATTTATTTATTTATTTATATTCTACTTACTAACTTAACCATCGATTAATGATAAACTTTCTCTCTTCAATTTCTACTCATTAGGAAACTTTTATTTCTAATTGTCTCTCTTTGAATATTTGATTCCTCCTTTCTTATTATTTTCATTATTTATTATTTATTCGCTCCTCACTAAACTTTTTCATTTTTGTCTACTGGCTTCTCACTAGTTTAGCCATTGATTAACGATAACCTTTCTCCCTCAAAGTCCAACTAATTACGAGACTTATCTATCTCAATATATAGAAACAATTATTCTTAATTCTCTGTTTTTTTTTTGGGTTAAAATACTTTAACTTCTAATATGCATGGTTCGCACAAAAAAAAATTGATTCTTCCTAATTAGTTAATAAGAAGATTGAAGCATCCTAAATTGGCACTTATTTAATTTCTTCAGTAACATATATAGTTGCAATCAGATAAAATTGTGATATGTGGTCGTACCATAGTGCAGAATCAAATGGAGAAACATAAAAAATATATATATCAGTAACAGTAACGAATCCAGCTGCAGAATAGAAACTAAAAATTTCATTACTAATTGATAATTAGCTATTTCATGGGAGAAAACAAGTAAAAATAGGAAAATGATTAACCCTAAACGATATTGCTTTCTGATCTACTACTATTCACATAAGAAACAGGGGAAAGAAAAAGCCCTAAAAGAAAAAAAAACATCGATCTTGGTGGTGCAAGATTCGAGAAAATTAACGATCATTAGTCATGCCAGCAGAGAAGCATGATTACACATCTTCTGATAATGTATAGTCTTCCTTTCTGCTCTCTTATGTACCCTCCAAGCCTTCTGCATGATACCTTCTTCTTCGAACCCGACCTCATGCTTCCACTGTTCATCTTTCTGTCTATATATATATATATATATATAATAATGGAAATGGATAGACCTGAAGAGTAATAAAGACCAAACCCTCTTTCTTCTGTGTTCTCTAGTTTCTGCTTACACTATCTGAACTCACTGAGAGAAACGACAAAGACACAGAAGAGCAGCGTTCGTGTGTGTGTCTCCAAACTCTTTGAAGCAATGTTTCAAAATGACAGAGTATGAGGCTTTTATAGAGCAGCTCACTGGCTCTGGTCATTTTTTAATTTATTACAGTTAGGTTCAGATAACCTTTTTATAAGTTTTTTAATTAGCTCAAGGCGTGGCGCTTTCTTCCAAAATACTGCTCACGTAAATCAAATTAATCCAAATCAATAATAATATCTCCTCTTGTTAATTAATTTGACTTGAATATATCATTTAAAATTTTTAAATTAGTGTACCAAACAAAATGTCATTACAGGCCCCATTTCGGTTTCCATGCTGCTCTCTCTCTCTCTTTGCACCAAGATTTATGCAGAATCAAAGGGCAAGATAAGTTGTCGGCCATTGAAATAAACCAAGATCAATAATAATAATAATAATGTTTAAGAAAGGGCCAAGGGCTCTTGGGTATTTGAGCTTCCATGAAATTCGTGGCAGAGTGACTAATAAGAAACTCATAATTAGGTTATTGAGCCCAAGTTTAAAACAAAAAAAATAATGAAGCTTCCTTGTCATCTCATTTTCCCACATATAATAATTCTTCCTATTATATTCTGAAAGGTAATTTTGAATGGAAAGCTTGATTTCCCAAAAATTATAAGTGATAATTTTTTTCGTCATCAACTCTATCTTGAAATTATTGAACTAACAATAATTTTAAAAAATTATTGATAAATTATTAAAACAATATAATTATTTTTTTAAAATTGAAACTCTATTAACTTTTTCATAGACCTCCTCTGAGAATTTGACAAATACCCCCCTCCCACCGCTCTTTTTGATCTGGTACCACTAGATATAGATTGTACCACAAATGTAATGGGCAGGCTACTAGTCAAAAGAGGAGCATGTGATTTCAAAGATGGGATATGCACATAAAGACAGGCATTTGTCAGAACTGCGTTATCTTTACTTTGAGGACATGTATCAAAACAAAGCATGGTCCTGGCTCCATGATCGAGTGGACATCAAAGAGAAGAATTAATACTCACAATTTATAATAGGTTAAGCTATCTATAATTCTCTTAAATTTTAGATTATTTATAGATAATTTTTTTTTATCACTTTTAAAATTCGAGCGGAACCCCCTTTTAAATTTTTTATTTTGTAGCACATGATATCAATTAGTTCATTATTTTATTAATGAAACATAATATCTCAGAAAATTTATTTGCATGTGAGCTGACTAAAATTTAAGGAAATTATTTTGTATATAATTCAACATTTGATAGATTTGACTAATTTCTACACAAAAATATAAAGTTTAGGGGGATATATTGCTCATCATGTATCACAAACTGGTAGTAAAGTAATTGACTAATTAACAACAAAAGAGTAATTTGTACAAATTTAAAAACTATTAGAGGAATTTATTTATCAAATTTTAAAGGTCGAAGAGATTACATGGACATCGTTCATAAAAATTGTGCTTAACTAAACCTTTATGTTAAAATTAATTTATATTAAAAGTTCACATATTTAGTACAGGTTTTGTCAAAGATAATCCTAGTAAAGTTCCCTTTAATTTCTGTTTCCTTTATTCTTTTCAGATTGAAGAGACCTGGGGCTTCTTATTCCCCAAACGATGTTAGGTGAAATCCTCAATTGCAGGCTTCGAAGCAGAGTCTGAAGTTTCTCTGATCAAGGAAATTCTTTAAACCTAACCAATTGTTACGATGTAATATTCCAAAAAAAAATAAAGCATATTGAATCCCACATGTTTTGTCTTGTGCTTCACCCTTATTCCACTCAGGATAGCAGATTCTACATGTCTCTTTATCTTTCTATACCATGTTTCCTTCATTCTCTATTTAGTCATTAATTAAATAAAGCGTGTGCTTATTATTTCGAACTGCTAAAACATCACACTATTTTAGAATTATTACTTCGAAACATTAAAAATAAAAAAAAAATGTAAGTTACATCATTTTAAAATACAATATTTCATTTTGAGTTGTGATGAACCTTTTATTACTATATTTACTCAACTGAACCATTTAAATTGTGAACATTTGATTTTTATGATTCACATTTTAAAATTTTTTATTGTTTAATTTAAATAAATATTTTTTGAGTTTGTAGTTGGAAGATGATTTTCCACCCCCTCCAAACGAGAGGATATCAAAATTGGGTGTGAAATGAAAAAAAATTGGATTTTATATTTAATTTGAGTAGTCTAAATTTTAAATTCCTTCTTTATCTAAAAAGTTATTCCTTTAAAAGTAGTCTTTAAAATATTATTTTTCATACAAATCAAGTTTAAATGATTCAAGTTGTTGGATTGAACAACTGAACACTTATCTTAATTGAGAGGATCAATTTTTTCTCTATATATAGTTGACGAAAACAACGATAGAGATTTAATTTTCAAAATTTAAGAAGAAAAACTTTAATTAAAAAAAAAAAAGAATGCTGTAAATGATGGGCATGAAATTTGAAAAGTGATTTTCATATATGTTGAAAAGGGGACCATGTATTGGAGGCCATTGATCCTACACAGGGCTACACAAGAGAATAGTGTATGTATTGTACGTAACTGAAAGAGACATAAAACCTAAAATACGATTAATTATGGACCTTTTCTTAACTATGTTCCTTCCTCTGGCTTTCCTACATAACCATTAATGAGTCCATTATTTTAAAACCCTAAAGCTGTAATGCACAGAGAGGACAGCCATGCAGCACGTGAAAACCTCGTGAGGAGGTATGGTTCCTGCCTTTCTCTCCCTAGACAAACCCTATTCTTTTTCGCTTCTTGTTCTCCATTATTCTCTCTCTTGTCAGCTTCATGTTTCATTAATACAATATTTTTGGATGTTATAAAAAAAAGTTGATATTTATGAGATGGAATTGTTAATCCTTAGCAGTAATTGTGTTGGTTTAACCAAAGATTATGTGTGTCCTAGTTTATTACATTATTAGTACGGTTCAGTGTACTTAGTTGCCTTGGTTATATACAAGACAGTGTGGAAAGATTATGGTAAGGCATGGATTCTTAAGAAGATTTTGTTTCTTAAACAATGTATTACTCTAAGTCAATGACTAATAATCATAAAAGAATTAAAAGCTAAATTGTATATAATTCTTATAGACTTGGTACAAATTAATGATTTTTGTTTTTCACTTTCAAAATTTGATCCAAAAACTCTTCAAAATTTTCAAAAATCAGTATAAATAACTCTTCTTATCACTTCATTAAAAGGTGTCACTGTCAAAGAGATTAATTATTCACACATGAACTAAAGTTTATGAAATTATTTATACATAAAGTTTTATGAGATGGAATTGGGTTAACCAAACATAATATATACCAATGTGCATCTTAATTTATAACTTTATTACAGTTCAACATACTTAGTTGCCTTGATTACATACAAGACAGAGTGAGAAGAAACTGGGATTTGGCTGTTGGCAAAGCATGGATTTTTAAGAAGATTTTTCCCTTTAAATTATAGTAGTACGTTAGACAATTCAATGAATAATAATCATGAAGGTGTAAAAGTAAAATTAATCATTTGTTTATGAAAAAAAATAAATCATTTTATTATCAAGAAAATGTGTTAAATTTTATACAGCTTTTTAAAATTTTAAATAATGTACAAATAAATATTTAGCTTAATTTTGTTTTCAGATAAAATTCACACCCAACGCATAAAACTGTCTCATCATGAAATTTTCTTTGGGCCAGGATCAGTTTGTTGGGCTTAGTCTTAAATTATGAATAGGAATGAGAGGTGACCTCTTTTAGTTGTTGGGCCAGAATGGTTCTTATTTGGGTTGGATCTGAGAAATGATAGATTTGGGTTCATGGACCGTGTTTATGAGAAACCGTAACCTATATGATGTTGGGCTACACACACCATTCTTTCGGTAGTCTAACATTAAATGAAGAATTATCATACAGGTGTGTTCTGTACGCCAAAAAAAAAATCGTATAGGTGTATTCACCGAAAAAAAAAATCATATAGGGTAAAAGTAGGGGACAATCACATAGAAGTACCAAAACACTAAAATAATTATTATAAAATCCCAAAATCATAAAAAATTACACCCAAATTTCATTTGTGTAAAATTCTAGAAAATAAGTATAAAAAATTTTATTATTAAATATAAAATTATGTTTCAATATTAAACTGCACCCAAACCTCATTAATGTAAAATCCTAAAAAATAAGTATACAAATTTTTATTGTTATGTATAAATTTATGCACCAATATTTTATACTTATACTTCATGATTTTATACTGAACAATAAAGTTTTATTATATTTACTTTTTGAGATTTTATACTAATAGTATTTGGGTGTAGTTTTTTAGGATTTTGGGGCTTTATAATAATTATTTTTGTATTTTGAAAATTTTCTATAATTTCCCCCAAAAGTAAACTTAATTATTTCATTATTAAGAAAGGATTAAATTATGTATACCCTCTTAAATTTAGATTTTGCGCAGATAATTTTTTATTTTTAAAACTTGATAATAAATTCTTACCAAAATTTTTAAATTTGTTATAATAATTAATTTACATTAATCAATCAGTTATTGAACTAATAAAATATAACCTGTGACGGGAGTTTATTTGTATATATTTAAATTTTGATGAGACTACTTTAAAAAAAGAATTTCTGGCAAATTCAACGTCACTAAGATATTATGTTTTATCATTGAAATACCGAAATAATTAATAGTGGAACTCATGGTGATTGAATCAAGTAAAAGAAACTTAATATCATTTAAACAATATTTTAGATTCAAGCTTTACAAATTAAAAATATCATATTGTAGGAATTTTCTCTCATTTGGGCCCAATGTGCCTCAAATTTGAAGTAGGTACTTAAATAAGACACTGTGCTCTCAACCTAAAAAAAAACTTGTTAACTTTATTAACCATGTATTAAGGTTGTTTATACAAATTTAAAAGTTTGGAGAATTTATAAGTAAAGTCTAGAGATCAAGCAATTATTTACACGTAGTAAGAATTAGGTGTAATTTAACTTTAAAAAAAATATAAATTTCATCATGAATCAAGTTATATAACTTTTACCAATTTAAGGGATTCAAGTTTGAAACATCAGAAGTTCTAGTTTAATTTTTTTTCAAATGAATATATAGAATTTACCCAAAACTTAAAAACTGTCTCATCACGATGAAATATGTTTTATTCTCTGGCCAAGATATTTTTGGGGTCAAAGTCAAAATTATGAAAAGGAGTGGAGGGTGACTTGTGTTTTTATTTTGGAAGACATTGAAGGGAGATCTCTAACAGACCTGTTTGTTCTTGTTTGGGCTGGATCTTAGAGATCATCTATTTGGGCTATTGGGCCTTGTTTATGATAACTTTTAACAGAATGATGGGCTGTGTCCAACACATTTTGGACCGAGGAGCCCATATTGGTAGTTTTTGTGGGTGCCAGAAACAGATGATAGTAATATTAAAGGAAATAGCCACAATACAAAGGACAAGGCAACGACAGAGAGCCTACCGGACCTGCAAAAACCGATCCAAACACAAAGCCTACCCATCACACCAACATCCATCTACCGCCATAGAACAAGCCAAATTTACCCCTAACCGTTGAACAAACAGCCCCACTAGGAAGAAGCAAAAACAAACCAAAAAACAACAACAAAAACAAGAAACAACACATCAAAAGACCTAAATAGAAGCACATCCCCCCGCCAAGCCATAAGCACTATTGAGATTGAGAGTGCCAACTCACAAGAAAAAAGCAACAACAAACCTAGCATGGGGGATAGTGGCTCAACAAACTTCCATATCAGAACCATGCCCTTCATCGGCAAATCTACCTAAGCTCAAGTAGACTTCAACAAATTCCATGCACTAACAAAGTGGAAAATTTGACTCTAGAAGAAGTTGTTGGCATGAGCAGACAAATAGACCTCAAGAAGCACCCTTTCTTCAAACCCCAAATCTAGACCATCCACCTAAGATCCAGGCTGAAACAAACTCGTCAAGTATTGATTCACTGACTGATCCATCTCTTCAAGTGGACAACCACACTTGACAAAACTCTCTAACATCCAGTGAACCCAAAATTACCCACACACCAAGCCAGAAACCATACACTTAGGAATAGAACGCACGCATACCACAAGTGCTCTCTCACTCGATAAAGACTGAGGAGAGAGACACCACGACTACCAAAACATAGATGCATTAATGGTATTCATTAGGGGTGTGCACGGGGCGGGTTGGACCGGACTTTACCCCAGCCCGATAACACTTGGGGTAAACCGAGCTAGCCCAGTACCAAATAATTTTTTAAAACATTAAAAATAAAATAAAATAACTAACTTTATGTATTAAGAAAAAAATTTAATGATTAATGTAAAAATAAATTTCCTTAAAAAATAATGTTAAGATAGAAATTAATCTTTTTTAAATTACGAATATTTACAACTATACATTATTTTCATATAATATTAAATTAAGAAATCAATTTAAAATTTTAAATAAAATTAAAATATCAAAATCTTAAATAGTTTTTCATAGTAATCAAATAATAAATGTATTATATGAGATATATAAAAAATCTTATAAAATCAATTAATATATACAAAAAATAGATTTTTTTTCAAAAAAAAGTATATATATATATATTACGGGTTAGACCGGATAAACCAAAACTAGCATGAAGCCTAATCCAACCCAAACTATGACCCATCTCGATTGGGCTAATAGAATTGGGTCATACTGGTCCAATCGAGTCACGGATTTACATGTACAGCTCTAGAACTCACACAATAACAAGGGTTTAAGCTTTCAAAGAGAGAGAGTTTGGGCTTTCACTAGGAGAGTTTTTTTTTTTCAATTTGCAATTGTCAGCAAGTAGGAAGGATTCATATCAGTATTGATTACAACTAGATCATCCTAGAAATAATTGAATCTCTTATGTGATATTGACAACACAATGCTCAAATTACCGTCCAAATTAGTTAGAAAAATTTAAGAATTCATTAAGAGGCATTATAAACATCATCAACAAAATTATCATAGGGGGAATTATAGTTTAGGACTAATTTCTGGAATTAATGACAAATAGACTATGTTACTACTCTATTTCAAATTGAATCCATATTAGTATTGATTACAACCATGAATGATCATCCTAGAAATAATTGAATCTCATATGTAATATTGACAACACAATGGCCATAAATTACCGTCCAAATTAGTTAGAAAAATTTAAGAATCCATTAAGAGACATTATAAACGTCATCAACAAAATTACCATAGGGCAAATTATAGTTTAGGACTAATTCTGGAATTAATAACAAATAGACCATGTTACTACTTAATTTTGAAATTTTATTACATAGTTTTCAGTTTTTACCCATTTTATGAGATAAGTCTTTATTTATTATTAATTTTAAAAACTAATCCTAAGCTGTAATTCCCCGTTACCATAACATTCTTCTCTCGCATTATTATATACTTAAAATGACATTAAATAAGTTTTCATATAAAATCTTCTAGACAAAATTTCTTAATTTTATTTTTGTTCTTATGATTGGAATTATATTTGTATAATGTTATTATTGCTCTTCGGTTCACTGTCCCCCATCATCTTTATCGTTATTGATATCATGGTCATTATTACCCCACTACAAAATTATCGCCAGTTGCTTGGGAAAATGCAAGTAATATCAATATTTAAAAAAAATAATTTTAAAATTATTATGTCCACATGGGATTGGAACATTAACATAAATACCATTACATATCAATCCATTAATTTATACAAATATAAAATATATTACACTAGAGCCATTCATAAGATATAAATCGTATAAGTTGTTTTTCAAATTCTATGCAATACATAAGAGACCAATCTAACTGATAATCAATAACATCAAAGCAAACAATCACGATTTACAAGAAGAGTGGGGCTGCAATCTATATTAATTTTTTTAAAAAAGATAAAATTACTTCACCTTTTACCACTCTTATATATATATATATATAGATAGATAAATAGATACAAGAATTATATGATGGCATAGTGTCCACATTTAGTGTTTAATTATGTCTCGAACAGGATTACCTTAAATAGGATAATGTGGTTTATAAAATATATATATATATATATATAGGTGGCATAGTAAATAAAAATGTTAGGGAGCCGGTTGAAAATGAAATGTACTATGTCTAGAATAGAATAAAAATGCCATTAATGTATTTCGCCTCAATGTTCCTTCTATTTTCTCTGGTTTTCTGACGTATATCGCATTGAATTGCTATAGGGACAAATAAAGCATGGCTCCATCTTTCAGCCACACAATATTACAATACCTCTTTGTCAACCTGCCCTATCATTCAGAGTATATATAATTAATTGATAATAATCACTTACCGTGTTTTCCCCAAATAATGCTTTCCTAGAATATGAAAACTCCTCCCGAAAGAAAGGTCATTAATTGTATATTACGGAATCAATTATCTGAAACTCAAACATAAACCAATATAAAATAATTAGGTAACCTCTGTGTATTAAAATGAATGGCATTGTTTAAATTTTATATTTTGAATTAATATATTGATATTGATATTAATATATATAGCTATTGATATTAATATTGGTGATAGTGATACTGATGTTTTTCTAGTCATGATATATACAAACTTCAACTTAAATAAACGTAGTTTTGATTTACATATGTTGAGTATAGTTTAGTAAATATGAAAAGTTTAAAATTAATTAAGATTAGTCTACTACTTCAAGAATTTTTATTTTATTTTACAAATATTTATTTCTAAATTTAATTATTTACTTTAATTATTTACTCACTTCATATCCTCTATTTTCAATTTATTTCCGACACTTTACGTTGTTTCCATCCCATCAAAGTTGTTAATTTCTTTGAACTTTTTTATGTCGTGGTTCATTGTTGCTTGAATTTATACAAAAGTTTAATCAATATGAAGTAATATATTTATGGCTCCCAGTTTCATTTTTCTTTGTACTTTTCAATTTATTCCTATTAAAAAAAATTTTTTTTTATCAAAGTTTAGTTATATTTAAAATTCAAGAGGATTCGTTTTCAGAAAGTTGTGTCTCATTCCTACTGTCCATTTATAAATAAGAATTGAAAAAAATATCTCATATTTCTTTATATAACTATCTATTTTTGCCAACAAACTGACAAAAATATTGATGAGAAAAACCTCCAAAATAATATGCTTTCAATTGATATCCTTTGACATAAATCATTAATCCGTATAAAATATAAAATTTATATCAAGCCTATTATATTTACAAATAAAAAATAATGCAGCTCATTTTTTCAAACACCTTATAATGCACAAAAAAGGTGTCTAATTTAAAAAATAATAATGGTAAAATCCAAATCCAAAATCAGAACCATAATAACTAAAATTTTGGGTAACACATAGCATAGAGAAGAAGGAAAATAGGTTTCTTTCAAAGAAAAGTAGAAAGATGACTCTCTCTCTCTTTCTCTCTCTGTACACACACACACACATAAAACTTAGAGAACAGCACTTGTTCATGTTTAATGCATTTCTTGCAAGCATTTACATAGACATGTGAAGCATTTACATAGCATTTTACATATGCAATTTGGGGCGTCAATTTCTATTATATGTAGAAGCCAAACAACAGTTGTAATTTAATTATTTCATGTTTTATACTATTTAACACAAACTGATGTGAACATCCATAAATTTTGCCTTTATCAATCATGATGTGAAGAATTTTAGGGAAATGAATGAAGAAACAATGAATTGTAGACTTAATGAGAAGACCAGGTCAAATTCTTATTTTTTTTTTTTATTTTTGGTCAACCAACTTCTTAATTTAGAGTTGAGCAGACATCATGCACGAATTTATTATCAATATATCAGTGTAAAATATAAATTAGAATTAGAATTAGAATTAGAAGTAATCTCAATTTTATATTGAAAACATTAGACTTGACTTTTGTTTGGAAAAAATAAGAATTAAATATACTGACAATTGCATCCCTTGCGTCACTTGAATTTAGACATTTTTTAAAGAAAAAAAACAAGTGTCACTAAATCATATTCAAATTTTGAAGAATCAAAATAAAAGTTTACTTAACCTTCTGTGTTAAAACTACCACAAAAAAAGAAAGAAATTGCACACAATTATATTTGTCATTTATATAAATTTTTTTTTCAATAAATACTAATTCATATTAACATAAGTGATAGAGACTTTCGTTGTGTAAAGTAACAAAGGATTTGATTTATAATTTTTTTTTATATAAAATAAACTTAGTAGAGAAGGATTTACTAACTCTTGGAAAACAAGTTATTTCTGCAGACAAGAAATATTCCTAGTTCATGACAATAAAAATTAATAAAAATAGATAAAAGATATCTTCATTTATTCAAATAAAATAATAAAAATTGATGCAAATAGAAAAATGTTTTTAAATTAGGGAGAGAGGTCGCAGTGCCACCCTCCTGTAGGGTGGGTTTTTTTTATCATTTTTCAAAAAAAATAAAATTTTACTTGAAAAACATATTTTAAAGAGTCATACAGTTAAGTATTTTTGTAATTTGTATTCTCATAATATCTTTTTTTTCTCCATTCCTGTAAAATTATATGACTATAGAAATTCAGCTCCTACTCTATAGTATTTGTTTTCAGAAAAAAATTTTAACTGTAGATACATATAATTGCCTGATTATAAGAAATGTATTTTTCATTAATAAGCTTTGATTTCAAAAAATTAAAAAGCCACCCTTGCAGGTGAAATGCATTGGATACTCATCACATGGTCCATATTTAATTTAATTTAATTATTATATTTTTGATATATTTTCATTTTATTAGATACAGAAAATAAAATAAAAATAATTTTATAACTGTTATTTTAAAAAATGATTTTATAGATTTAAAAAATTAAAATAAAAAAAAGTTAAATATGGACAGATCAGATTAAAATCAAACAATCCAAATCTTATCACACCGATGAACATGGCTTCTCTGTCGGATGGTCATGAAATGAAGGTCCTTGAGGAGGGTGGGAGGAGACATCCCTCTCCTTTTAAGTTAATATTGTTTGTTGGAGTAAACAAAGGGGTGGCACAGTGGACGGTACCACTAATCCAATACATTTGTTGGCAATTCCAAAAGCCAAGAAGAACACGTGACTTAATTTTATTTTTTTTTAAAGTTCATGTGCACCCCCGAAGAAGAGGGATGTGAATGCGAAAGTGCACTATTTTATCAAAATAGATATTCGATAAATAAGACATTGTCAAGGTGTCAATACTACTAGTATGGATATTAAAACTAATATTTCTCTAATTTGGACAGTTTCTTTGACAAAAAAAAAGGACAGTTTCAATTTACCTTATTTCTATTATATGCATATATCACATTTTTTTCAACAATAAATTTTTTCAGTAAATAAATATTTTTTATATTAATGGACATTAATCAAATAATTAATTTAATAATATACTTTAAATGCGAGTTTAGATATTTCCAATATCTTTTGCCTCATATTCATATCAAATTATATTCATCCATGTTAATATCAACCTTACGATTAGTTGAGTATTGTGGTGCAAATATGAAACGGATAGGTTTTTTATTTTCAAATGACATATAAAGAGTATGTAATATTAATAATTAAAAACTTGAATATATTTTGCATAAGTAATTTATAAAACACATGAAAATGAAATGTATTATTCATAAATTGTCAATATTAACATGCTATATAATATATAAAATGAATGAGTACTAGTCACTATTCTGCTTTTTCAAATACTTATGAAAGCAAAAAAGTTTAAAATTAGATGTAATTGTACATGTTTAATTACTAGTTAATGAATTTTGTGTATTTTTAAAAAAAATTAAAATGAGTCATGTTATTTATAACTTGTGAACAATATAATTTTATATATTTTTTATATTTTATATTGATGATGTTTATTATTCATGGAAATTGTTTTTTATTTAAAGAATAATCAATTTGAAGGGTGTGACATATAACCATTCTTATAAATGTTTGGAAAGTTATAATTAAAATTTCAGGCAAAAAGTTTTAATTGACGGTGTGACCGTCCGCTACTGCCCATCATTGACCGGTTGATTACCAAACGTGGATCATTCCCACTTTTGAATTCACATTTCTCAACATGATTCACACGCACCCCACCATTTCCCATTGTTCCTTTCACCGGCCACCTATTCTCTCCGTTTCCCTCTCTTTCCTCCATCTCTACCTTTTACCCTCTATATAAATCCTCTTTCCCACACTCACTTTCCCCAACTGTGATTGATTCCCTCACTTTCTCTCCTGCCAAACACTACTCACCCACGAAAGATCACTCCACTTTCTCTTTCTCTCAATGGCTTCCGTCTCAACCTTTGCTTTTACCACCATCTCATCATCATCATCTTCTTCTTCCTCTCTGAAACCGTCTCTTCCAGCATCATCCTTCACTCCCAAATCTCTCTTATCCTTCGCTTCCTCCACCCCTTCTCTCTCTTCAAACCTCAAGCTTTCCTCCGCTTCGCCACTCTCCCTCTCCTCCCTCCCTAAGAAATCCTTCTCTTGCAGAAGCCAGGCTGTTGACTCTGGTGAGTTCAAAAGTTTCCTTACTGCATCATTTTCCGTGTTCGATCTCTTGATTCTGTGTTGATCCTTTTGGTTGATTTCTGTGATTTTGATGTTCTTTCTGCAGAGAAAGTTCAGGAACTGCATGTGTATGAGATCAACGAGCGAGACCGTGGAAGCCCTGCGATCCTCCGACTAAGTCAGAAACCTGTCAATTCCCTCGGCGATCTTGTGCCCTTCAGCAACAAGGCAAGTTTATTCATCTATTCCTCACTTTCCTTTGTTGTTCTAATCATGGAATTTTCCTTTCTTTTGCTGATTTTCCCAATAATCTTTTGAGATCGGAAAGAGTCTTCTTTTCTTTTCTTCCCCTTTTGTTTTTTTTTTTCGCGTTACTTCACTGTTTCTAATCTTCGATCTTATTCTAGTGCATTACTGAAAATAAACAATAAATTACAAGTTATGTTAAATTTTATTAAAATTATATGACTTTGATCAATCATAGTGGAGTCGAATAAAAAGATAAAAGGAAGTCGATCTACATTATAATAAAGTTTGAGTTTTGTGAAAAATCCCATGCTTGTCCTGCTGAAGAGCCTCTCTTTAGGACTGGAAGAATATGCCACGATCTTTTATTTTTTTAAAAGAGTTGTCCATAGATCAAAAGTATATCAAAAGAAAAAATAATACTAAAAAATATTAAAAAAATATTTTTTTAACATGAAATTAACATAAAAATGATAAATATTTTTTATTTTATTTTTATTAAATATTATATTTTATTATTATTATTATTATTATAGGAATATAAAGGAGGTGTTAGAAAAAATTAAAAATAAGAATAAAATAAAAAAATTTAATATCTTATATTTTATTAAAAAAAAAAAGCTTCTATAAATTCATTTAAAATACCCTTTAATATAAATATCAACAGGAGTAACAGTCAACGAAATTCAGTAAGTGATCTTAATTTATCCTTCAGAAATTTATATTAATTTTAAAAATAAAAAGATAATTTTAATAGAATTAGAAACTTGCTTATCCCAGTAAATAAAATTATTTGCCCAGTCAGTCCCTTACTTTGAATTTATAGCTGTCTAATCTTACCTCAGCAAGGAAAGATGCTGATTATTTTTCCATGCCTGTTTGTTTCCTGGGAAAATATTTCTGGGTCGGGTCGGAAACTGCAGTTGTACACAGGGTGTATGCAGAAACGGGTGGGCATAACAGCAGGGATCTGCATTCTGATCGAGCACAAACCTGAGAGGAAAGGTGACAGATACGAAGCCGTATACAGCTTCTACTTCGGGGACTACGGTCAGATTGCCGTGCAAGGAGCGTATCTGACCTACGACGAGGACACGTATCTCGCCGTCACCGGTGGCACCGGCATCTTCGAGGGGGTCACAGGGCAGGTCAAGCTCCACCAGATTGTCTTTCCCTTCAAGATCTTCTACACTTTCTATCTGAGGGGCATCAAGGACCTTCCTGAGGAACTTCTCGGCGAGCCCGTTGAGCCCAGCCCAACTGTCGAGCCCAGCCCAGATGCTAAGGCCTTGCAGCCCCATGCTACCATTGTAGGCTTCACAAATTAACTTTTTTTTTTATACCTCTTCTGTCTGTTGGTTGTGAGGGACTTTATGTTTGAGGGAAGTGATTATGGAGATAGTGGTGGAGTCTAGAGGAATAAGGATGAAGCATGTTTAAATATGGAACACTAGAGAACTTAGTGAATTTCATAATGTTGTATTTTGTTTGAGTTTTGCTTTCTGTATAATCATAACTATGTTTTTCCGAACCTGTAGAGGACCAATGGAATAGCACGAATTTAAAAATGGATAATGGTCATGATTGTCATCATCCCACGCATTAAGATTGAGATCTATTCGCTATATTTTTAAGAAATAAAATCCATTTTTAAACGTGGGGAAAAATATATTTTTAATACATAGAATTTTAGATATATAATAATTATCATGTTTATTTTATTTTTTTTCAATTATTTCATGTCTTTATTATTTTTTAAGTAAAAGTGAGAGTGAGATTGTTATTTTTTGTATTTATTGGATTATTATTATTTTATTTTATATACCGAACAATTCTTATGATTAAGAAGTTAATTAAATATGATGTGACTATGCTACTATGCTACAAGGAATCAAAAACATTCTATCATGGATTGACGACTCATGCTCTTTTGTCCCTAATTGTCGTTTGAGGTCCCTGATGGTTCACAGTTTCGTTTGATGTGTTCTCTCTCTCTCTCTCTCTCTCTCTCTCACACACACACACACACACACACAAATTATGCTCTGCAATACGGGGAGATTTAAATATTTAGTATTCATCACGCAAAAAGTTGTGACACAATAATAAATTACATATAATTGAAAATGAAATAATATCAAACTATATATATAAGTAATTATTGTAATATTTGTACATACTTTTTTTGCAAAACATTAAAAGAATACTATGGCATTATAATAAAATATATAAGATTAATGGGAAACATGATCAATACAGAAGCTCTAATTAACAATTTATGATTATAATAATTATTATATTGATATTTATCTGTTTATTAGTAAAAGTTATTTATTTTTGCTTATAAGTAGTGGCTTAAGAGGTGTGCATTTCTATAGAAAGTAATAATTCCTCGATAACAAAGTATTGTTGGCAAAAAAAGAAATAATATCACAGATTATTAATAAAATTTAAATTTAAATTCAGTTTTCTTTTTGTATAATTATCTACTATCTTAGCAAATCATATTTGAGTATTATCAGCCCTAAATGAAGATCGCCTACCTCAATTGCGAGGATCTTAATTATTGACTGCATCCAAAAGTTCCTAGACTATCTTGCTCTCCACATTTACATTTGTCCTATTATTGAAAACGTCTTCTCTCGTCGTGTTTTTTTTTTGTCTCCCTATCTAACTCTGCAGAAGTCGGATATCTTCCCCAAATTGCATCACAGCTTGTCTTCATCAAAACATAGAAAGGATCCTTCCTATCCCAAATCGTGAAATGCAGTAGATCCTTCTTTCATGTGAGATTTTGAAAAGAAAAATAACCAAGAAGAAAATCTTGAGAAAAGTTGAAGCAGACCTAAGAGAAAACAACGATAATCTTTTTTGGTGGAATAATCGAGGATTGGTCAAATATACAAGATGCAAATTGTGGATTATGCATGCTTCAACTTGAATTACTCCAGCTGATAAAGAGAGCATTTGGATAATAACCTTTCTCGTCTCTACTATTCCAAGTTTATTTTTTCATTAAAAAACGAGTGTGTTTTCGATTGACTGCGTAGTTCCTTTTAGTATAGTTTTTCCATAGTTATGTTTAGATTTCCTTTTATCATTTTTAGGTGGTTTTATGCTGGACTAGGCTTGTCTTACATGTTTCTGTTTTTCATTTATGGGTGTATTTGGGTTATGGGATTTTAAGTTTTCATGTACTTTTTTTTTTATTTATCATCATAAGTAATCAAAGTTTTATTTGTTGGCTAAAAATTGAGTAATCTATTTTATCAAGCCTTTCATATCGAGTTAGATAAGAAGAGATGTTTCGACAATGGGGACGTATATAAATGTGGAAAGCAAGCAAGTTGATCTGGGAGCCGTTGGATGCAATCAATGATTAAGATCCTCACGATTGAGGCACAATTAAGGTAAGCTCACTGGAGGGGATCAACTTCCCTACCAATGTGTTTTTTTTTTTCCAATAACAAATTTAAATTCATTTTAGATGTAACTAGTGGAGCCATGACAATAGAACGGGACACAAATCTTTAATTTTAAATAAATTTTTGGATTTTAAAAATTTTTCTTTTACCAAATGGATTTTAAAAAGTTACTCCCTCCATTTTGTAAACATTGTCATTTTGGGGTTTTTAAAATTTTTAATAATATTTAGCACTTTAAAATATTGATGAAGTATTAATTACGTATTTTATTATTTTATTTTTCATCAATACTTTTAATTCTTTCTTGATATGTGTGAAAAAAATTTAAATCTATAATATTTAAGTAAAAGATTATTAAATCTTACAACAATCTAAATTATTTAATAATTTTATTGGTTTGTATGAAATATCTAAAACAATTTTTTTTATGAATCAGAGGGGCTTATTGGAAATTGATTATATTAAAATAAATTAGTTAGACTTATTAAAGAAGATAAAATTTTTTTAATACTTATTTTGTTCATTTATAATTTTATTTAAAGGAACTGGGATTTCTTGTTACATATCAATTGATCATGCCCCCTCAATTTTAAAATGTTAAGATAGTGCTAAATTAAAAAAATAAAAACGTTATGTTAGGCCGTTACTCTTCCTATTTATAATCCCCTCTTTTCCATTCTCACTCATTTTATATATTTGCATTGGTATATTTATTTCTTTTAGGAGGTTAAATTTATATACTTAAATTATTTTTATCAAATCAAATCAGAATATAAGGATTTCAAATTTTAAAAATAACTTAACAATATGAAAGAAAATGAGTGGAAGATAAGATTACATATTCCTCAATGTCAAATCTTTTCAAATTTTCTATTCCACATGATAAATTAAAACCACACTACGCAATAAATGGTACAAGATAAAGAAAAATGAGAGAATGCTTAAAAGATATAAGAGAAGAGGAGGAGAAGCTAAGGAAGTTTTTTATGCATTGTGTGAAGGATATATGCGTTAAATACTTATTGAAAGCATTACTTTTGTAATTCTACCCAATTCGATTTATATTAATCAGAGTCTAATATGACTTATCGAATACTAGGGGGTTCTTTTTGGAAAAAAAATCCTTTTAAGATTCCTTTCTCATATTTTGAATTTTCTAGGTTAATAACAATAAATTAGGCTAATTTGATCAGGAAATAGTACCTTAATAAGCTTAATTTAAAAAAAAAAAACGCACACTTGGTTAAAAAAAAAAAAAGAAAGAAAGACAGACAGCTCTAATGGTCACGATCATCCCGCATACTGTCTGTCATTCGGCCCAATTTATCACAGCCTACAACTAGAGACATCACAAAAGTATAGAACAGCCCAACAACCAAATACCAATTTTTAGTTACACAAGGACACAACTCATAATCATCACAAAAAAAAAAAATACACAACTCATAGGTTACCAAAATAGAGGACATGGAATCATAATAATATGGTCAAACTATAAACACTGTTTTATGAGTTGGGCTAAAATTTCGTAGATTTTTTTCTTTTCATTTTCTCGAACAATATGGTCATAGTATAAATATTTACGTCAAAAAAGTTGAACTGACAGCTACTTAAAAGTTAAAAACTTAAAATAAATGTATTTAAAATATTACTAGAAAAATATTCATTGTTAAAATTATATCAAGTTAAAAATTTTAAACATATATATGTTTTAAAGATACTGAATAAAAATTTATATTAAAAATGTCAAGAATAAAATATTTGACGGCTCTCTAACTGATGAGAGAATAAATGGAGGAGAGATGGAAATGTAACGCAATATTTAGTTTTGAGGAGGTTTATATAAATTTTTAAAATAAAAAATTTTTATAATTAAAATAAAATAGATGAGAGGTTTTGTATCTTTTGTTATTTTTTATAATATATCTAGCCCAAAAGAGGCAAAGACAACATGTGAGATAGAGACAATTAATTATTCCTTCCATTTCAAAATAAGTGTTATTTTGAGTTTTTTTCTTATTTTAAAATAATTTTCATTTCATACTGTTTAAGAGTGTATTAATTATATTTTGACAAATTTTTATTTCAATAATAATGAAAGAAGAGAAAAGTGTAAGAAGTACTACATAATCAATAATGAAATTATAGTAAAATATAACCACATTTTGTTAGTTTTTAGGCTATTTATTAGCTTTATTAATCTATATACGTAGCTTCAAAATGATAATTGTTTTGAAATAGAAGAAGTATTCAATTCTTTTGATATCAAATCATCTAATATTTAAAAATTATATTTATTTTAAATTTTGACTAATTTAAGTCGAATTAGATATAAATACAAGAACTATAAAACTTTTCCAATTAATTTTTAATACAACCACATATTTAAGACTTAAAATTATTAATTAAGTTAGTATAATTCATGCCAACTAAGTTATGTACTAATTAGTTAATCAATTATTCAATTTTTGACCTTTTCCTTGATGCATGAATATTAAAAATATACACATCTCTGTGTGTGTGAATGAGCTGGCTGGTGCAAAATTGTTAATGAAAATGATTATTAGTTAATTAAAAGAGATATAGTACAAGATTTTAGTACAATGTTCAAGAGGCCTAGTACAATGTGAGGAGCAAAAATGGTAGTACGTAGAAAATGCCATAAGTCAATCGTGGTTTCATGTACATGTACTGCATAAATTTTTATTATTACCGTTTCAGAATGCAGTACATGTACATGAAATATATATATATATATTTACAAGACAGACTGTATCTGGATCCATCTCTGTATATTCATCCCCATGGTTGAGTGGAGCAGCTTGTGATGAGAATCAATGGCTACTTTCCACCACGATTGCCATGACAGCGTTCTTCCCCTTCTTCATATATAACAGGTAGGATTGCAACTTCTATTTCTTTGTTTCTTATTTTGGAAACAAATTAGCTATAGTTTTTATATTTTTATTATTATATTTTTTTAAAATAATAAATGGATGGGTTTTGTAGATAAATATGTATATTTTTACTGTTTAACTTAATTTGTATAATTAGAATTTTTAAAATATTTTCTCTACACATTGTCATATTTTTATAATAGTTCTTGAATTTTATTTTAATTTTCATTTCATAACCATGCGACACACACACATGTATGTATCATTACTAATGTGTTTTTCTAAATCTTCTTTTTTAATATATTGATACGGTATGAGGAGCCGATAGGAGGAAGGGTGTGGATCCATCTCCATAGCCGAAAATATCATGTAGAAGTGAGAAGAACGGTGAATGAAACTTACACAAATGGATTATATATTTAATCACTTATTTCTCTCTCATAAAATCATTTTTATTACAAGAGAGAATCCTACTCTTTAATAGAAGTTCACCACACTTAATCATGTTTGAATGGAATCCTTATATATATAATTTTTATTTTTTTATAAATATTTTTAAAGTGGCCTTGCTAGCTGGGGAAAGACATGAGAGGTTGTTGGTGATTGCAAAATGGTATGTGAGTCCCACTTGTGAACAACAAAAAGTGGCCATTGATTCTCATCACAACATGCTCCACTCTACCTGGGAACCCCATGAAAAGGGACTCCATTTTCCATTCACAGCCATATGACTCTTCTTTTGCTCACATCCGTAAGTAGCAAACTTTAAATTTATGTTTGTATGTTTTTTAAGGGCTTAAATTGGATAAAAAAATTTCACTTTGAGTCATCTATAGATAATAAGTTTTATTAGTTTTTCTTTCCAAAAAAAATGACGATATTTTATATTTTATTATTATTATTATTATTTTTTCAGAAATGCTATCCCCGCATATCAAACCAGAAGCTATTGCTGGGCCAAATCCAATTCCAACACACATTGTTGTGCCTATAATTGGAACAGAAATATGGATCAATGCGATGACAATGTGAGGTAGCTTGTGTTTGATTGAAATCCTGCGTCTAGTCAGAGGCTGCGGAGTTCCACAAGCTACTAAACCAGCAAGAAAAACCAAAAAATTCAAAGTCGGTCACTCACAAAATTCAAAATGATAATCAAAGCGTAATACGATTAAAAAAAGTTCATATGGAACATAATAATAATAATAACAACAACAACAATAAGGGGTGTGCATGTGGTTTGGTACTTGCCCATTAAAAATAAAGTCTTATATCTGGTTGCGCACATGTTGGGTTGAAATCCAGCTTGGCTTGATACACACACATTTTTGTTTAAAAAAATTTGAATATTAGTTGTTTTATAGTATTATTTTTTCTTGATATTTTTCTTAATTTTATTTAGAATTTCTTCCATGTTGTCATGTATTTGGTCCAAATTTTTTTTAATTATAGGCAAAATTCTTTTTTCTTCTTTTTGAAATTAATATTTTCGTGAGTTGTTAGCAAGGGAGTGAGAAGTTATATTTAAGCATATTCCTAGAATTATTTTTTGGAATAAGTTTTGGAAAAAAATAAAATCTATTTGGAGAAGTGTTCTCAAAATCATAACTAAAAATAGAAAAATAAAAAAAAATTTGGAAAAGTTGTTTTCAAAACAACTTGCGGAATAAAAAAACAAAAAAATTCGTTTGATTCACTTATTTTGTATAATTAATATTGGCATGAATTTTTAATATCATATTGTATTGATGAATTAATTTAATAATAAAATTTGAATAGAATGACCAATAAATAACATAAAAATAGAGTTTTTTTTCCAATATAAATAGCATTGTTAAAACTCAAATTGACATTGTTTTAAGCAAAGTCTCAACAATAGCATTTAAAAGTATCACAATGATACATTTAATATGTAGAATTGCTATGATCTAACCATATCCAAGCTACAATATGACCAACATTAATTTAGAGGGACCGTGGTGCCATGCATTAGGACTATTTGTTTATTTGTGACATCATATTTTTCAAATTGTGTCATATTTTCGTAATATTTTTCAGTAAGTTTACCTATATATATAAGTGTTGTAGTATAGATTGTGTCAAATTTTCTATTAGATATTAATAACTAAATCAACATTAAACCAACAAATTATGTCACAAATATAATTGAATCAAGATTAAATCAATATATTTTTCAAATTGAGATGCCATGGGATAAATTTCATTCTATAAAACCTAAAATTGTGTCAACCATGATTGCACATGAATGTTGATAAAGCATAACCAAAATTTAACATTTAGCTTCACTAAATAAAATAATTAGAATCAATGAGCATTGGTTCTAGTGGAAAGAGTTATAGTCACTTAAGCACGATATTCTGGGTTCAAGGTGTGAATATAAAAGACGCTTTTGGTAGGGGTGTGCAACTTGCCCAATGGTCCAATTTGCCTAGTTCCTGGACAATTAGAATGGGTTGGGTCGAGCCAAAAAAAAAAAAGAACAAATCAGATGTAAAATCAGGCCAATTAGAGGTAGGGTCGAGATAGGCCATGGACAGATAGCAACCCATCCTAACCCGTACCTGAATGTATGTCCTTTATTTTTTTTATTACCTATTTCATCTTTTTACTCAGTTTTTACGTGGCTACTTAGAATGATAACATCGTGCATTTGATTCTCTCTCTAACAATGGAACTTATTATGACCAATCCCTAAAATCCTTAATTGGTTTCTCTCCTTCACCGTCCCTCTCCTCCTCCTCCATCCAAGGTCATCACTACCCCATCCCTTACCATTTTGTATGATTGCATTTGGTATTGTCCTCCCTTACCTTTTCCCACTATGGCTCACTAGTTCATGTGTGTCTGAGAAGGGCTCAACCACTCAATGTGTTCCTCTCCTCAATGTCCAAGATCATTGTCATCAACTCATTATGTCCCCCACCACCAAGGTTCGTCTTTACCATTCCTCTCACATGTGAAGTTTGTGGTTTGATTTCTCTTCGCATTTTGATTTTCAGCCAAAGCTATATCTCTGATACTTAAATCTTTTCCAATTTATCCTAGATCTTGTCTCTTCTTCTTCAGATGTGATTTATTTTTTGAATGGATTTGTTGGTTGTTGTTATATATTCTCTAATCTTCAAGATCCTTCTTCTTCTCTTTTTTTAAGATGTGCTTTTCTTTCCCATGGGTGGTTGTGATTTTTTGATATGTTTAGCCATCAGTGTCTTGTGGGAATTGGGAAAGCATGATGAGCAGACAATGGAAAAGAGGGGTAGCCTTTTTTTTTTCATTAACTTAAGATCAAGCCATACTTAGCCCAATCTTGTTCTAGTCTGTCCTGTGTGAGCCATGGGCTATCATAGGCCGAGATGGGCCGCGGGATGAAATACCAATCTAGGCCTCTTCTTCGTGCAAAAAATCAAACAGAGGTTTGCTCGATCCTAGACCTGTCCACGCATAGTCCTAGCTTTTGGGAGAGCTTCCCTCTCATCTGAGGCCTAAGGCAGCTTGATTGATTAATCAATACTCAAAATGACGACTGGATACTAGACAATTTTACAAAAAAAAAATACAATTATGGTTTGGAAGTCAAAGCTTTCAAAATAGTACACGTTACATTGTGATGCAAACATGGCCAATGCTATATTTATATGTGAGTTAATGTTTGGCCATCGGTGTCTTATGGGAACTAGGGAAGGATGATGAGCGGACAATGGAAAAGAGGGGTAGCCTTGTTTTAAAAAAAAATTAACTTAAGATTGGGCCATACTTGGCCCGATCTTGTTTTGACCCGTTCCATGCGAGCCATGGGCTGGGATGGGCTACGAGATGAAATACCAATCTTAACCCTTTCTTCGGGTAGAACATTGGGTAGGGGTCTATCTAATATTGGCCCTGCCTCTGCATAATCCTAGCTTTTGGGAGAGCTTCTCATTTGAACCCTAGCGTACCTTAATTCAAATTAACCAAAACCCAAAATAACAACGGGATACTAGAGAATTTCACAAAAAACAATATAATTATGGCTTGGAAGTCAAAGCTTTCAAAATAGTACACATTACATTGTGATGCAAATATGGCCAATGTTATATTTATGTGTGAGTTAATGTTGATCAATTGTTGCAATTCTAGAATTGGAGGATTAACAATTAAAGTTATATGTTATATAACATACGATAGATATATGTTAGATAACATACGGAATAAGCAACAAATAATATCACAAAACAATACAAAGCAAAAAACAATATGAAAAATCCTAACATTTTGGTTAGCATCTTACAATAGAAGTAGTAGATGATTTGTAATATGAGAAAAAGTAAGAGTCCTCTTCAAGGGATTGACTGTATCTCTTTTAAGATCAGAATAATCTCTAAAAAATGTCTCCTTTTACCATTATACAAAAGAATCTACATAAAAAGCTATGGACAAATTACTTTTAAAGGTACTCTTTATCATTATACAATTAACAATCTTTGAAGGACAGAAAACAAAAATATTTTATCTTGGAACGATTTGATTTGCTATATATCCCCATACATCAAAGCATGAGTGTACTGGCCAGACCATATCCATTCTCCATACAAATGTCTAAACTGTAAGCCTGAAATCATTAGCCTTTGCTAACTTAACATAAATAGGATACAAGGATGAAATTAACTCAAAATTCCATAAAAAGATGCACATAATATTAACAGAGCCAACCACTAATGCAATAAATGGAAGATGTTGGTTTAAAGTGAGACACATTACGCTTATAATACAATCAGAACAAAAAGATGATAATTTCTCTTCAATCAACAAAAAGCAAAGTTTTCTTTGCACATATTATCAATTATCATATCAGATAAACAAATAATTGATATAATACATGTTGGAATTCCACGCCTTAAAGCAATGTAATGCACGTTGGATCTGAATTTTAGATCACTTATTTGGGCTCTGTTAGCAACTGATCAAATAAGATCTAAATTTTTTAAATGCTTCTTTAACAAACCAATGGACACACAGAAAGTATTTGGGGGGTCCAACACAGAACTGAAAATGATATAGTAGAATCTTTTACACAAGAAAATTGGAAAGAAGTTAAAACAAATGGAAGTTTATTTCTTCACTCCTATGGAGATCTAAATTAACATCAAACTCAAAAAAACAAAATCAAAGTTGCAGCAAAGAACAGCTAAAGTAGCTCACTATAGTCTTGAAGATGAAGCTCAAAAGAATGAAGGTGAAGAAAGATGCTCACAAATGCAACAAACTTACAGGTTCTTAAGCTGAAGTGGCGACAACTACAGAGAATGACAGAGCTCAACGGAAATGGAAAATAGCGGGGAGAATATATATATATATATATATATATAAAATAAAGAGAAAATGGTAGTTAAATACCACTGTAGACCAAAAAAAATTTTAAAAAGATACTTTAAACTTGTGAAATTACTATGAGGTACCAAGGAACCTATTTGAAATTATTTTGAATAGTAAAATGACCATTTTTCCCTCCCTCTATTTTTGCCAAAATTACTAATTAACTGAATATAATTATTTGCAATTAATATCCAGTACTTTGCAATGGATACTGATAAATTTGTAACAAACAATAGTTAATTTGGTAGTTATAATTGAGGCAATGGTTGACTATCAGGGGGGGTCCCTCTGATGGTCGACCAGATCAGTAGCTCAGTATGAGCTACTGATCTGGTCGACCATCAGAAGGGGTCCCTCTGATAGTTGACCATTACCTATTTACAATTGATAATCAACAATTTGCAACTAATTCACATGTATTTTATAAATCAAGTTAACAAAATAAACATAAATACATTCACAACTGATATACATATATTTGCATCTAATCTACCAATATTTGCAATTGATCCATGTATATTTTCAAGTACACTAATAAAATGAACCAAATACATTTGCAATTGATCCATGCAAATTTATAATTGATACACCTATATTTACAATTGAATGCATACATTTCCATTTTGTAAAAGCTGCAAACCACCACTCAAACCAGCAAGCTAGAATTAAAAAAAATCCAACAACAGCAAAAAGAGAGAGAGAGAGAGAGAGAGAGAGATGCGTGTGGGTTGAAGATGGTGGAAGAAAAAGAAGAAGGGGGGGGGGGAACACTACCACTCCTCACGAGAACTAAGCTCTCAATCTTCGCATCTGTGTTCTTCTCTAGCGGATCTAATTTCATATAACGTTGAGGTGCTTTAAGGCAGATTCGATTTTGTGCAATCCTTGAGTATGTGGTTAGTGGTGGATCTAGATCTCAACAAGGAGTGGGATAAGGGAGATGACAGTGAGGTTGGGGAAGGGGACAATGGGGTGGTGGGTTGGAGGAAGGAGGAGAAAAAAAAAAAAAGAGGGAGAAAAGTCGAACCGAAGAGGAAGGACGAGAGATAGGGAGAAAATGGAGGGAGGAGGAAGAAAAGGGAGGAGGGGTAGTTTGGTCTTTTCATGTAATAAAATATTTATAATTTAGGATTTTGGTATGCTTTTGTAATTATGCAAGTTTATGGTATATTTTGGAAATTTTTTATTTTTAAAAGTATTTAACTGTCATTTTCCCTATAATAAAGCTATGCAAATCAGGGGATTTCTCATATTTAATTTACTGTTAAGTATTCATCTCGCAATAATTTATGCCACAATTGTAAAACATAATAAACTATATATAATTCAAAATCACTTATATATTGAATTTTGGATTACATGTCGCTGTAAATATTACAGAACGATAGTTAGAATATGGAGTTTTATTTCAATTACATTTGCTACTGTTTTTTTTTCTCCCAAAAATAGATTATTTTTAAACATAAAAACACATTACAATAAAACTAAGAAGGATTCATATAAGAATCCCTCTTATTAAATCCACTATTAAATTACTTGGCAAGCCAATCAGCTACCTTATTCAAAGATATTGGAATTCAAAAAGTGGAAGAACTATCAAAGAAATTACAATTGCAATGCTGAACTAGGTCTTCCATAGTGATAGCGTTGTACCAGTTTGGATCCCAACTCAACCCATTGGGTAGACCTAAATAAAAAATGCCATTGCATCTCACTACAATGTTGGGCCACCAATGTCCAGGATTGAGTATTATATTGTTGGGCCTTAGAAGCCCAAGTGTCAACACTCAAGCCTTGAGACAATGTGAAATCCATGTCCTATTTCATACGTATGGCTTATCATCTGTTCAGATAAGCGGTAAAAAGCTCCGAGAGGCGTTTTTGTACAACTACAATCACATTTGCAATATAGAAGTTTTAGAAAATCATACCAGGGTCTTAAAGTTACATTGTGTTTCTATAGAAGCAAATTTTTTCTTATTTGTCTGGTGAGAGAATCACATTTGCCAAATTTTAATTATTTAATAAAAAATATTTTTTTCCCAAAAGTGATTTAATTCCTAATATTTTAAATTTAAAAGTGATTTTGATAACAATATCCAAACAAAACCAATTATCTCAAAATAATTATTTAGAAAAAATTTTTCAAACATAAATCACAGTCAATCAAAATTACTTTTATTCAAAATCAATTTTTAAAAATACTTTTATCCAAAAATAACTTTTGTCCACTTCCAATGCAAGCCCAAAGTAATGAAAGGATGATGAGTTTGGGTAAACTTCATATTCTTTTCTTCTTTCATATTCTCGAACAACATGGTCTAACCAAATATTTATGTTAAAAAATGGTCAAACTGAAAGTTACTTAAAATGTTAAAAAAACATTTATTTAAAAGATTACTAAATAAATATTTACGATCAAAATTACATCAAATTGAAAGTTAAAAATGTTAAAAAATAGATACATTTAAAAGATCACTTACTGAAAAATTATATTAAACAGCTGTATTTTGATTAAAAAAATTTCAAGAAGAAAAGATTTAATAGCTCACCAATCGACGAAAGTTTAATGGAGTGGAGATGAAAATGTAAAGCAGCTTTTAATTTAATTTAAGGCAAGTTTATATAAATTTCAAACTAAAAAGGTTTTTATAATTAAAATAAAACAGATAAAAAGGTCTGTATACATATATTATTGCTTTTGGTGTATATCAAGCCCAAAGACGGTGTCTGGGCATGACAATACACCAATCATGAACAGCCGCTTTGTCTGGAATTGTAAACATGTGAGACTTTCACCAAAAAAAAAAAACATGTGAGACAATCAATATTAATCTGTTCCTTGATTGGTGCTTGGATATTAAATATATTAATGAAAGTGCAAATGTTAGTTAATCTAATGCTAGTTTAGTACACATGAAAGAGGTCTCATGAAAGGAAAAATAAAAAAAAAATTTCTATAAAATTTATTTGGTACATATTATTTACACTTTTTATAAATATAAAATAATCATTTTATGAAACTCTTCTCTCTTTTTCCTTTCTCTCTTTTTATTTCCCTGAAAATAATTCTTTTCTATCAACATAACGTAAGAGATATAGTACAAGATTTCAGCACAATGTGCAAGAGGCCTGGTAAAATAAGGGTGACAGAAGGACAAAAATTGAAGTCAATGACAGTTTCATGTACTGTATTCTACAGCAGCAATAATAAATGTAGCAAACGCATCACAATCTGCAATCTGTATTTGAAAGACAGAAATTTGTGGTCCAGAACTCTATATATTTATCCATGGTTGAGTAGCTTCGGATAAGTATCAATTGCTACTTCTATCCATGGCCATTACAGCTTTCTTCCCCACATTCATCATATATAGGATTGTAAGTTCCATATCTTTGATTTTTATTTTGAAAACAAATTAAGTATTTTTTTATATTTTTATTATTAGATTTGCTTTTAATAAAAAGTATGGGGCTTTGTAAATAAATGCATGATTCTTACCATCTAACTATATATATAATTAAAAATTTAAAATATTTTATCTACAAATTATCGTATTTTCATTTAAAAAGTTTAACAATAAAAATACACAAAAAAATTGTTCTAATTCTTTTTCATTTTTCATTTCTTAACAGGGGTCCACACACATCAATATACGTATGTTTTTGTAAAGGAAAATTAATTAGTCTGCCCTTATAGTTTAAAGCTTTTCACAATCAAGTTCCTACACTCTAAAATGATACAAATAAGTCCCTAAAGTTTGAACTATTAGTAATATTGATCCTCAGACTTCAGGAATACTAGCTAACTGTCCCCAACTCATCCCAAGTGGCATTAGTGACATTAATATTGATAGTAAGTTGGATTATCTAAAAGGGGGTAAATTTGACCACTAAAATTTTCTATAACAGAAGATAGCCATATAATAGTACCAAGAAAACTAAAAATAGAGCAAGTATTGAAATGTACATGGAGAAGGGATAGAGCAAACACAATGATCTATCTTTATTTAGCCTTCCTACTTTATCTATGTTTAGTCCCAAATCTTTTACTTAAGATTTATCCATTATACTTGCAAAATTCAACTGGATTCTTGTAGAAACTGCAGTACATAATCTAACTCAAACCAGAGCTTTAGATCTCTCTTCTCACACCCTTACTCATGTGATTGACAACTCTCTTACTGTATCCTACACTAAGACACTTTTACCCAATGCAGAAAAAGTGTTTACAACTAGTGCTCTCTGACAAAAGAGTATATATAAACAATGAAACTCAATAACTCTCAACTAAAGAGGTAGTTGAAAGTTTAAATGCTCAAGAATTTGGAAAACAAAAATTTTATACCAATAGCACTTAAGTTCTTTACCTACTAGTTTTAATGAGACTTTATATATAGCTTTTCGTACTAATCAAACCACTCAAGATAAATTATAGTCGTTACTCTGCCGAACTAGCCATCTACCTATTGCATTAAATGCACTTGTTAAAGCTTTATCATTTAACCTAGTTAAGCATGAACGATTATTGTGGTTCAACTAACATAAGTCTTTAGCACATGGAACCGCAATGAATGTTCATGCGAAAACTTTTGATTGTTTATCTTATTTTCTCAAGTATGCCAAAAGTGGGTCCAACAATGATGAACCATCAAGTAAAACATAATGATTGTTCAAGTGTTTCAAACTCTACCTAAAGTTTGAACGAACAAACTGTTTGGGATAATTGTTCAAGTTGCCTATTAGCTCAAAACTAAGTTTTGAAAAGCTAACTTAAATGTTTAAGATACTTTTGCTTGTACTATTATCATGTGAACAATGAATGCAAGTGAGACTTAAGGTGCACAATGATTGTTAAAGATTAACTCTATGATCCATTCAAGAGTGCCTCAGAGAAAACACTTAATTCTGACTTCCACAATGATTGTCCAAGAGTTGCACTATGATAGAACAAGTTATATCATAGAATCAAACTCTTAATGTGCAACATTACTATGTACATTCAATAGTTTAGGCATGATTGATCAAGTTGTTGCTAGCAAGTGAAATCATGAAAACCCAGCTTCTTAAGCATATAAGACTAAGATTCATTTTGAACCAAAACGCTTTGAAAAACATTGGACTTTCTTCTAATATGATTGAGAAAGTAAGTTAAGACTAATTCAAATGAATTTGAGCATATTTAAACAAATATATACACTTGATCCTAAGGGAAAGAACAAAATGAATTACAAATATAAACTTTGTTTTCTCTTGGATATATTCAATATGCTTTTCTTGAATCTTCAATTTTTTTCATTTGTTTTGTAATCATCAAAATATATAGATACTCGAACAAATATTATGCTAATGTTTGTCATTTGTTATCTAGAGTGACATCTTAATCAGCTTCAAGTAGGATGTAATATAAAAAATTTACAATATGACTCTAACACTTTTTTTCCCTTTTATAAACATACAGACTAGATAAAACACCTAGTAGCGAGGAGTCTATGAGTGATACTGAGAATCACTTCATTGCTCATGCAACAAAAAGGTCTTCGTGCTTATCATGATAGAATCACTTCATGGCTCCATCTAGATTTGGTGGGTTCACTCCATGGTGACACTAATGGAGATGTTAGTGGATAGGGTGGGTTCCTTGATGGCGATTATGGATCTAAACGAACAAAAAAACGGGTAGAGGACAGGTGGATATCTGCCTCCACCAATTCGAGGAGTTCTCTAGTCTTAAATTAGAGGAACTATACCTCCACCATGAGGTGCAAAAGTAAAAAAGGAAAAGCTTGTAATTCTTTCTCATTTTGTAAATTAATTTACGTAATTATTATTCACCCCTGATCCATGGTCTTTGGGTTGGCATAGCCAATTTCATTTGAATGTCTATGCATATGTTATATGTAAGTGTGTTCACCGTGATTCTTTTTGATTATCTTATGGACCTTTGCCTAATTGAAGGAGGAGGAGAGTACCCTGCTGAAGAAAATGATATATTGTAATTACATATTTTTTAATAAAGAATGATCTATTATTAGCGGTTCTACATAATAGCCACCAACAAAGGGTCCTTTTTTATTAGAAAAAATCCTTTGTTGGTGGTTGTTGTATAGAACCATCAACAAAGGTTACTTTTTATTAGTGGTCAATGAAAATCACGACTTTTCTTGGCACTAAGATTGTTGGCAGTTTAGAACCACTAATAAAAGCCAAAATAATTACCAAGAAAGCCCTATTTTGGCATAGTATGACCATGAGTAACATTTGTTATCTTCAGCATTAATTATCATATCAAGTACGTTTTCTTTTGCTTCATCCTTAGTATCATTCACTTGGATGCTTATGACTTTATCTTTACTACTTCACCTTAATTACTCTCTTCATTACCACTTATTCTCTTGCATCATGTTGTTGGACATGTCACATAAACAATACATAAGTGATTATGATGATATACATACTTAGGACACTAGAGTCATCCATGTCCTTCTAGTAAGCCCTTAGATGCACATGGATATATTATTACTCTATTACCCTTTATATATCCCAGTCAAACCCCTAGTCATACAAGACCAAAACCATAACTAAAGGGGTCGTTACATACTAATACTTTGTAAGATTTGTTCATTGTGTCTTGTTTATCAGAAATCTTGGTTTAGCTATATTTCATGCTCCACTACTTGTCTTTGATCTCCTCACATGTCCTACATCTCCTAATATGGTAGTCATTAATTCTACTTTGTCAAAAGCTCTAGCATGACAGTCTATCTATTCTATCAAAAATACCTTAATGACTTCTCTCATCGTTAGTCAAAAGTATGATGAGCTACAATTTTTTCTCTGACATTGCATCCTTTTTGTCCTCATGCCTTCTGGTATAATCATGCATTACTATCACGCATTTTGATACAATCGTGCTCTACTACTCATCATTTTTTCTACATGTCTTATTTCTTCCATCATGATAATTGATTTACTTTACACTAAGGGAGGTTATAAAATAGAATCTTTTGATAAATGATTTATCTGAAGAGATGATTTTTTATAGAGTTCAATGGCGTTTTATGATCCATATTACTGAACTCACTTAGTATGATAATACTAATATTATTATTGTTGTTATTATATTACTCATTCCTTATCTCCCCACACATTTTAGTGTAGTCATGCTTTGCTACTTATCCCTTGTTTCCCCATGCGTTCTGGTACAATTGTCTTTATTACTCGTCATTTTTTCTCCCATGCGTTCTATACATAGTAATTGATTTACTTTGTCAAAAGCCTTAACACAATAATATATATATTTTTTTTATCAAATTCGATTCATCTAGAAATTTAAGCAAATTATTTTCACAGTCTAGTGAGAGAAAACCATTGTCTATATCATAAGAGGGAACCATAACATGTGATGAAACCATGAGCGACATGTGTTATCTTTAGCATTAATTATCATATCAAGTATATTTTCTTTTTCTTTGTCCTCACTATCATTCACTTGGATGCTTATGACTTTATCTTCACTATTTTCACCTTCATTACTTCCTTCATAATCACTTATTCTCTTGCATTTTATTGTTAGATATATCACATAAACAATACATAATATATCATTGACTACAACTATCAACATACCTAGGACACTAGAGTCATCCATGTACTTCTGGTGATCGCTTAGATACACATGGGTATACTATTACTCTATTACCCTTTATATATTCCCATCAAATCCATCGTCATACAAGTCCAAAACCATAACTAAAGGTGTTCTTACATACCAATACTCTGCATGTTTTGTTCACTATGTCTTCTTTATCAGGAATCTTGGTTTAACTATGTCTCATGCTTTACTACTTGTCTTTGATCTTCTCGAGTGTCCTACATCTCCCAATATGATAGTCGTTAATTCTACTTTGTCAAAAGCTCTAGCATGATAGTTTGTCTATTCTATCAAGTATATTAATGGCTTTTCTTGCCGTTAGTCAAAAATATGATGAGCTATAATTTTTTCGTTGACATTGTATCCTACTTAGAGCTGATTAAAATGCCACTTAAAACATCATATTGCCATCTCAACACAATATTAACGTCACCAATGCCACATGAGACGAGTTGGGACAACTTGCTCATAATTTTGAAGTTCTAAGATCAACGTTGCTAACAGTTAAAACTTCAAGGACTGATTTGTATCTTTTTAAAGTGTAGGACTTGATTGAAAAAAGCTTAACGTTATAAGGATCAATTTATTAAGTTTCCCTTTTCTCAATCTTCACTTTTAATTTATTGATATGATATGGCTGATTGGAAGGATGTGCGTCCATTTCCATAGCCCAAACCCAAAACATCTTGTAAAAAGAGAGAACAAAATATACATACATATATATATATATATGTATAAATGATTTTCTCTCAAAATCATTCTTATTATAAGAGAATCCTACTCTTTCATAGAAATTCACCAAACTTAATGATGACACTAAAATTTAGTACATATATATAAAGTATTTATTGTTATAAAATTTGAATGAAACCTTGATACAATGTTTGTTATGTTGGCATATAAAAGTGGCATAGGTAACAAGTGAAAGAGAAGATAAGCTTCTTGGTGATTGCAAAACGAGAAAATAGGACGTGAGTTCTGACTGCAGCTCACATGAGGGATGTAACAACAGCTCTCACATGGGCAAGTCGTAAACTTTAATTTCAAAAACTTTAAATTATTGTATGTATTCTCTTTCTTGTATAAATTCTTATCTAGAAAAATTTTGTTAATTTTTAGAATGCGATAATGAATTTTTTAAAAAATTTTCTAAAATTGTTTAGACAACTCTATTGTATGTGTTATTGATTAAAACCTAATAATACAAAGCCTGATAAAAAAATATTTGATAACATTCAAATATCTTGCCGTGTTTGATGAGATAAGTTATACTGTATGTTATATTATAATAGTATCATATATTCGGTAATATATAACACAACAATGGATATAATATAAATAATTATGAAATTCTACCACTTAGACACCACTTATCTTAAATGATTTTTTTCATTTGGTGTTGATCCAAAAATATTTTGTTAAAAGAAATAAATTTTCTTTAAGGATAAAATCATTATATATATAAAATTATAAATAGTCTAAATAAAATTAAAATAATTTAAATAAAATTATAGACTCTATTTTCCCAATACTTGAAAATAAAAGGCGTGCTAGTATCCAATATGTATTATATATGATACTCCCTTCAATTTAAAATATAAGTCATATTTGACTAATTGTACAGAAACAAAAAAAAATAATTTTACTCATTAAATCTGTAAAAAAATACATTATTTTTTCAATAGTACTCTTATTTAATGCATTGCATTTAAAGTCTGTTATCTCTTCTATATTTAATTACAGATAGGGACAAATAGGAAAAAAATTTAATGCCCTATAAATTATCAAATGAAACTTATATTTTGGATCAAAATAAACTTTGAAAATATGACTTATATTTTAGATTAAAAAGAATACTCATATTGTACTTCACGATACATTTTATAAACGTATCTTTATTTTTCTCTTTCACAAAGTTTTAAAATGACTTAAATTTTATCGAAATTTTTTTTAACTACATATGTGAATTTTCAGCCGTGGACAGAAATTAATCTCCATGCTATAAAGGAAGCATTGGAATAAAAATGTTTTTTTTATCGCCAAGCAAGAAATCTATCAATTTCGATCCTCTTCATTTTTTTCTTATATATATACAATATCCTCAATTAATTGTGATGGATTGGCTATGAAAATAATTTTTTTTAAGGAGAAAATAATTTTTAAATGAACAATATATTTGATTTAATGATCAGTATTTATTATTATAAGTGAAATGCTTATTAATGTAGTGATTAAATAAATAAATAAATAATATATTTGGTTTAATGTTGCAATTACCAATTTTTTTGCTATTCAAATCAAAGGAATGCTAGGGATTATGTCTTGAGAGAGATAAGTAAATAAATTATGAAGAGAATTCAAATATGAAATAGAATATAAAGAAGAACAAACATTCATATGCTTCTTTTAAATGAGGTAGAGCTGATAAAAAAAAATTGTATATCAAATTGTGAATTGTTCTTTCTTTTTTCTTTTACCAACAAGTGTAAATTAGTTCATATTTGCACATGTATCATGTATGACTTAAAAATAACACATTATACATAACTCTTGTTTTGACCAACTCAATTTTTTTGAATCATGTTTTATTTAGGGGTGTTCAGCCAACCCGGTAATCCGGTAGGTTCGGTCCTACTCGACATATCAGGTTGATCCTGGAGATTGGATCGGGTTGGTCATCAAATTGATGTAGAACCTGGTCTCACCCGATTTCGGTATACATATAATTATATATATATATATTTTTTAAATTTATAAATATTATTTTTATATAATATTTTTCTTAGTACACTATATGTAATAAATTGATTTTATTATTATTATTATGAATACTTTTAAAAATTCAATCTTTTAATTTTATTTTAAATTTTAAATTAATTTCTTAATATTGAGTAAAAATAATGCATGATTATTCATTTATAATTTTAACAAATGTTTTTTTTGTTATAATATTACTTTTTAAGAGAATATATTTTGAATGAATGCAATTATAATTTTATTAATAAATAAAATTAATTTATTTTTATTTTTAAATACTTTTTAGGATTATGCCGGGTTAGCCCAGTCTTACTTGATTTTACAAAGATCAAATATCGAGTTAACTATCAACCAAAACCCGGTCTTACTTAGTCATTCTGCACCCCTAGTTTTATTCATCTATTCGGCTACTTGGCAGGACCAAATGCATTTCCAGCACACATTATTGTGTCTTGATTGAATTCCGGCCTCAAGCCAGAGGATGAGGTGAGCATGTTAATCATCGCCCCACATGCTGCTAAACCAGCTATAAATAACAAAGAATTTAAAGGCAGTCGGTTGCGAAATTCAAGATGATAATCAAAGCTTAACACCATCAGAAAAGTTGACATAATAACTACTTTTAGCCATACATATCCATTATTTTGACATAATATAAATTGTTAGTTTCAAACTTCTAGCAGGAATCGAAAATAAATGGAGCAACACAGAGTCGGTCAATTGACAGCAAACCCAAAAGAATGCAGAGTTAAAGCTCCCAAGGGAAAAGTTTCCCACTCCATTAGCGTTACTGATTTAAATACTTTGTAAGAACTCAACAAGGGTACAAATAAAAAAATAACTAAGAGAACTAGAAATGAAGTTATGGGGAAGAGAAAACAATTTCATGGACACTATGAATTGGCGGAAGGAACAACCGTGCCAAGCAATGAAGTAAAGTTTCTATCTTTCTTTGAGGATACTTGGCAGGCAGATGTGAAGCTTATTGGCCGCAAGCTTCATCGACAGAATACTGCGATCACATCAAATTGCAAATGGGTTAATGAATAAACAATCAAGCATCCAAAATTCGACGCATAACCATATTTTTCTCAAAAAAGCCATTGGCAGATTAGGGGCTGAGATACCACTGGGCAGAGCACCAGGATTCGAATCAGGGGAGCAAAATTTCGAATTTACCTTGTCGGGGTTGAGACGCGACTGTGGTGGCCAAGCGGCGGCGACTGACGGTGTGTGGCTGCAATGAAGGTTCTGCGACAACGTCTCGAGAGGTTACTGCAACACTGTGTATCGAAAGGATAGAGGATTGAACAGGAAAATAAGAAACAAACTACAACTCCGCAACTACACAAATTCTGGCAATGGAATGACCGTTGGCATCATTCTCCAAAATTTGCGCCTCTAAGACTGAACCATCACCGATTTTTATATAATACTTGTATAAGAATGCAATGAATACAAGATTAAGGCCCACAATTGAAGGACTTATGGAACGAGAATGGCAGATGGAATGTGATGGGATCTTCTAGAAAGTAATTTTCCAATCCAACATATGGTTGGTATCAAAGAAAAGATTAAAATATTTAAAGATGAAAATTTGCACAAAATGAAAGAAAAAGACTAAATTATCTTTTAGTATTATATTTTGTTTTGAAAATATCCATATTACTGCTTGGATTTTTCTTTTTGGAAGAGAGGGATATAACTTCATTCTAACGTTACAAGTGTCCTGGAGTACTCACTCCACTTCTGTCAGCCTCTAATAAATGCTAACAAAAATCTGGTGGAAAAGCATTCAGTGTATGGCCCGCTATTTGATTTTTCACACTTAATAATTTCTCTAAACATAAAAGCCGATTGAAATATCCCAGTCCCGGATCAATAGACTCCTCACCATCATATCTGTTGGATAATGGCTTTGTTATGAATCACGTTGGGAGTCTCACCTAGCAAGTGAGTTTATAAGTCTAGGGGTTTTTCTACCTGATGGTTTAGTTTTTTTTGGTATGAGCCAATCTCATCTATCATTTATCTCCTAGCCAGGAAAAATATATCAATAACAAAATTTATTCTCACCTCACTAAATGAGATAATACAGTGTTACTATTGTATTATTTTCTTCATTTCTTTTTAGGCACCGTTAAAGATTTTAATACACAGATTAAAAAATATAAATAATATGTTAAAATTTTTTAAAATTTCCTAATATATGCCGATACTTCTATAAATGAATAGATAAAAAAATAAATATTATATTTAATTTTAAAAATAATAATTAAAGGTATAATTAAAAAAATAATAATTAATAAAATCTTAAATTTAAAAGTGACGTGTGAATAGAAATTAAGAGACAATTAAACAGAGGAAGTATATTACTCACCGGTTTTATTACTTCCTTAATGTGTCCTTTTTGGTTTTTTCTGCACCTTTTTACGGGGATATGAGCAACTCCTCCTGGATGTCTCTAATGGTCTGAACATGTCCCAACCTACCTATGTGCTATTATTTTATTTTAAATTAAATTATTTTACAATTTGATTTTTAGGGTTTCGAGCAATAAAGCTAAATACATAAATATTAAAATTATAATATGTTTTTATAATTTTTTCAGTGGTGGACCAAAGACATTCGACCAGTTGAGGTGGGTTGATGTATGTTTTTTTCAGGAATAGTGAATGATAATAATAATTATTATATAAAGCTAAATACATAAATATTAAAATTATATTATAATTTAATACATGTTTCATTTACACAAGTAACTGAATAAATTATTTATCATATTATATAAAAAATTACCTACGTTATTTTTTTAATTTTCATTTTCTATTCAAAATTTAAAAAATTTATAATCCTACCATCCTATATCATTTTTTTCTTTTTGTGAAATATCTCATATCATGTTTCAACATAAACAAAAAATTACATTTAATTAATTACAAAAAACAAAAAATATCACAAATTCATAATCATAATCTAAACAAATCACTGAAAAAATTAAATGATTCCACTAAAATATATATAATAAATATGTGATATAACAAAATATAAAATAAAATTACAAAAACAAGAATGTCCAACCATCACAAATTGCTAACTATCTCGCATAAAATGATAAAAACAACTAAATCCGCCCATGTGGGATTCAGTGAAGCACTCTCTCCTCACTAGGGGTGTTCAATGGGCCTGGAGGCCCGGTTGGCTCGGAGTGATACGGTCATTTCGGGCCGGGCCGGGTCGGGTCGGGCCAAAAAGAAAAATTCACAAATTGGAACAGAACCGGGCCAAATAAAAGGACCGGGTCAGGCCGGGCCATGGGCAAGTCGCATGCCCGTCCCGGCCCGGTATATATATTTTTTCAATTTTTTTATTTTCTTTTATTTGTTAAAAATATTTAATAATTTTATATAATTGTTTTTCCTTCATATACCTCATGTAATAAATTAATTTTATAATTATAATAGATACATTTTATTATTTCAATTTTTAATTTTATTTCAAATTTTAAATTTATTTCATAACTTAATATTATATAAAATAAATAATATATAATTGTTGAATATTTATAATTTTAATAATGTTACTTTTTAACCTAATATTATTTTCTATAAGAATATATTTTAAATGAAATTAGTTATATTTTTATTAAAAAATTAAATTATTTATTTATTTATTTTTAATTTTTTATACCGGGCCGGGCCAAACCCGGCCCGATATTGACCCGACCCCGACCCGACAAAGGACTAGGCCATATTGAACCAAGCCGGGCCACGAGCCCATTTTGTTGGCCTAGGGAGTGTTACGGGCCGGACACCGGGCCGAGGTGATGCCCGGCCCGTGCACACCCTTGCTTCTCACATTCCAAATCCCAATTTCATCTCTGAATTAATATTAAAAAATTCACACTTTCTCCTTCTTCTTCTCTCTCTTTTCTCTTTTTCACGGGTTCTTTTTCCTGCTCTCTCTCTCTCTCTCACCCCATTCTTCTTCTCCGAAAATCATAATCCAAAAAATTCACTCCCTCACACCATTCTTCTTCTATAAAAATCATAATTTGAAAGCGATCTTCATATGGAAACTTAAATGTACGGCCACCATTGAAACATAATGCTAGTCTCCTAAGTTCCTCTCTCTCTCCCCCTCGCCATGTTTCATTACCCTCTTTCAGTGGGTTCAAATTTGGGAGAGGAATGGGGGCAATGCATGGGCATCTACCCCCTCTCACTTGAACGTAGGTCCGCCAGTGGTCGTCGATGATGGTCGATATTCACTATTCCCTATCTGGCTCCAGCTATTTATGGTAATTAATTAATGAACCAGTGGAATTCTTCCTCTCCTCTAACTCATTGCCGAGAAAAATTAACACATTAGATCGGAAAAGGGAAAATTTTATGAACCCGATCAGATAATAACCCTTTCGTTATCTCTGAAGCCTGAAAAATAAGAGAGAAAGCAAAAACTTTATTTTGCTTCTCCAATCGAGTTAGAGGTAGACTACCTCGCTGGTTGGTTGCTTAAAGAACTTATACTTCTATGTTGCTTCAAAAAAGATGCTAATGACTTAAAGTTGATATTTTCTGCAGACAGCAATTTTATTCTACTGAAATGTTACCCATTTTTTCTTTTAATCAGAGTCTCTCTCTTCCCTATGTTCTTCATCAACCACTCCATCCCGCACAACCAATTTCTTTCACATTCACAGCCTATGTCTCTCCCAGTGTTGGTTGTAAATCATCGCCGCGAGATGACCCCATTGCAAGACGCCATCGTCTTCCAGCCTTCATTATCCAGTAATTTTTCTGGTTCTTGAATACGAAGAAAGGGTGAGATCGATGAAGGGGAGAGAGAGCCTGATAAAGAATTCTTTTTCCTTTTTTTCTTCCGCGATGAAGAGTCCGACACCAATGAAGAGACACTTATTTCTTAAAAAATTATTAAAATAATTTAATTCAAATTAATGATATATAGTATTAAAATTATTTGAGTAGCCACGATCGATCTCCATATGTGGCCTCTGCACAAATGTTTTGAAACCCGTTCACATGAAATCTCACATACATCCTAGTGTCCAGCTTTTCCAGCTTCATAAGACGTCGTGTTTTCAACTTGCAATCGGCTTCCACCTTCTGAATTGTGGAACAGCACCTCAGAATGAAATTATAATTCAGCTGCACCAACAGTGAACCTTCCATCACTAGACTTTATCCAATAAGTGGGGAATCCTTTTTCCAAACATCATATGAAGAAATAAAACAAGACGTATAATCCAACAATATCAACAACAACAACAACAATAACCTTATCCCACTATATGAGGTCGATTACATGGATCAAACGACGCCAATGGGTTCTATCAAACATATAATCCAACAATATCATATAACAAATATAAAGTGCACATATATATAGAAAAATAGCAACACATTAATTGTCTTACAACATCATATAACAAAATACAACCTAGTAATTTCACTACAAAAAAACAGATTTTTAGCGATGACAAAAAAAGTCATCGCTGAAAGTATGCTTTCGGCGACGACAGAAAACGTCATCGCTGAAAGTGTGACTTTCAGCGATGACAAAAAAAGTTATTGCCGAAAATTACACTTTCAGCAACGACAGAAAAAGTCATCACCGAAAGTCACACTTTCAGCGATGATAAAGAAAAATCGTCGCTGAATGTATGACTTTCAGCGACGATTTTTTGTGTCATCACCGAAAGTGACACTTTCGGTGGCGACAAAAAAGTCATCGCCGAAAGCATACTTTCAGCGATGACTTTTCTGTCATCACTGAAAGTCATACTTTCAGCAGCGACTTTGTCGCTGCCAAAGCTAATTTTTTGAGTTTTTATTATTTTTACTTTGAAAATTAATAAATAACATATTGAAATAATAATTGTATTATGTTGATATAATTTTATAATAAAAAATAGATATTCTACATATATTTTATATTATAAAAAATATCTGATATCTTTGGTTAAAGTCAAAGTATTTTACTATTTTCTTTTATTTGAATTTTTTTTTATCAAATTCATTTGAATTATTTTAAACATTTTGAAAGTGTTTTATTTGAGATTAAAAACTTGAATGGTCAATTGAATCTATTCCACATTTATATTTACTTTTTCTTCATCTTAATTAATGAAATATGCTATTTTTATTAAGATAATTTTTTTAATTAATAAAGGGATTGATAACACTAATAAAAGAGAATTAGGAGAACAAATTAATATCTAATTGTCTAATATGATCAATCCTATATTTGGAGAAATTTTTATTAGACTAAGTAATTAATTGCTAATATATTTAACATATAAATTAATATTAAAGTTATTTATTACTAATAACAAATGATGAAGTAGTATAATAATCAGTAGTTAATATATCTAAAATAATAATCAGATATGCTATGATTGAAACTCTCAACCTAAACTCCTATGGGTATATATTAATAATGTAGATATTTTTACATAGTATAAAAGTCTAATAGAGCATTGTCACATAGAGAAAAAATGCTTATGGATTGTTAATTTACTTTCCTAATTAATAAGTAATGACAATATTTGGAAAACAAGTATTAGCGAATTCTCTTTCTCACTATCTCAATTTTTTGATCATTTTTATTCTCCCAATTATAACAGATTGAATTTATTACATTTTTTTTAAATCATATGATAATCAAAATTACAATATTTGTAATAATGATTTTTTTCCAAATTCCTATTATATTATATATAATATATAGGGGTGAGAGAATAAACCTGAACCTGATCAATCTAATCCAACCCGAAGCAGCCCAACTAAAGACAAATCCGGTCATTTTAACAAGAAACCAAAACTTGAGCAGTGGACAAAGCCATTTGACCGGGTTAGACCAAGTTTCGAGCAACCTTCTCAGATCACTTGGTCTGACCCGGCCTAAGGGCTTTTTTTTTTCAATTTTTTATATTTATATGTAGTTTCATCAAGTATTAAATATATTTTGTTGGGAATACCATAATAATAGAAGTTCAATTTTCTAATTTTCTTTTAAAAAATAAAAAAATAAAAAATGGATATCTATAATATTCGACCAAAACTTCAAGTTAGACCACGAGTTGGTATAAAATCCGCTCATATCCAATCTCACCCCATTTCTAATATATATTAAGTATATATAATATAATTTATCAAATAATATAATATATGATATATATTATATGATATGACTAAACGAAAAATAATATAAAATAATATAATATTAATACATATGGATCATAAATATTATATACATAATTATCTTTATTTAAAAATAAAAATCAAATGTAAAAGTCAGCTAGAAAACAATTTTTTTCTTGTAAAAAAAAACAAATATATTTATAGAAAAATTATTTAAGATTTAAAAACAAAAAATTATAATATAAATATTCATATAAATATAAGCATATCCAAATAAAATATTTTATGAAATTAGTAATTGAAAATAAGACAAATGTGTATTTTTTAATAATATATTGATTTATAAATATATGTGTGTATATTAGTGTATAGATAAATAATATATATTTAATATTTCATATAAAGATTGGAGGTACATTTCAGCTCAACTCGCAAAAAAGTGAATATAAGGCTTTGGGGGAGTAAGAGGTCATGAGCTCGAAACCTAGGTGAACACATTTGAAAGCATTATATGATGTGGCGGTGACGTGGCGTGGGGCTCGCTATGATATGGTGGTGACATGGTGTGGGCCCGGGGTGACATGGCGGTGGACCCAATGTGACGTGGCAGTGACATGCGGTGATGTGGTGGTGACATGGTGTGGGGTCCGGGTGACATGGCGGTGGACCCAAGGTGATGTGGCAGTGACATGGCAGTGATGTAGTGGTGACATGGTGTGGGATCGGGGTGATGTGGCAGTGGATCCAAGGTGACATGACGGTGATGTGGCATGTCCGATGATGATGTGGCAATGGTGTTAATAAGCTTTCGGCGGCGGTGACTAATGTCGTCGCCAAATGTCAACTTTCAGCGACGACAATTTGGTCCTCGCCAAAGGTCGACTTTCAGCGACGACAATTTGGTCCTCGCCAAAGGTCGACTTTCAGCTTCGACTAATGTCGTCACCAAATGTCAACTTTCAGCGACAATAATTTGGTCCTCGCCAAAGGTTGACTTTCAGCGACGACAATATCGTCGCCAAATGTCAACTTTTAGCTACGACAATTTGGTCCTCACCAAAAGTCGACTTTTAGCGACGACAATGTCGTCGCCAAATGTCAACTTTTAGCGGTGACATCTTTTGTCGTTGCCAAAACTTTCAGCGACAAGACTTATGCCAACGACAAAGTTGTCGCCGCTAAAAGTTTTCGGTGATGACATTTTGACTTTTGGTGATGACTTTTATCCTAGCTGAAAGTCAAATTTTTTGTAGTGCTTGTAGGACTTTATGAGAACCTAAGCTTCTGAGTTGGACGTTGTTGTGATATCGATCGCTACGCACTTTCATTTCTCCTCCACCAGTTATACACATATGAAGCTACATTTTCACATACCTGTATTATTTTCTTGCAGGCAAAGTATGTGAATAGTAACATCATACAGACAATGAAAACAAGTGGCTCAAGAGAAGGTGGCATCAATACTGATATTAGTGCAGCATAAGTCAAACTTCCTGAGATCAAAGCTACCTTCATAGATAGATTCAGGTAAGTATTATTAGTAATTGGGGTGGAAATGTGACCCCTATAGTATCCAAATGCTAAGCAATATATGAGCATGCATAGCATAAAAATCCACATTTTTGCAGGATGCATATCCATAGGAGATGAACTGGGAAAGTGCATTTGAATAACCATCCCTATTGTTTCAATTTGAAATACAAAGATAGCATGCCAGGAATTTGAGCTGCACAACCATCAAACTAATTAGCAGTGTCACTATTATTGCATCATCAGATTAATGATTAGTTTAATATGCAATTGAGCACACATGTAAAATGATACAGTGAAAAACTAATTAAAATTTAGTTGTAAAACCAAGCCCCGATACCGTATATTTGTTAATTATGAGGATGGATATTGGAAAGTGAATATTGCATAGTGTAATATATAATATGCCATTTCTATCAATAATGTTAAGAAATATTTCATTCCCATTAATTTATATGTTTTTAGTACCATTTTTAGTATGTGAGGTCGAAATTATAATTTTACATTACTAGTTTACCAAACTTGTCTTTCAAATCATAAGTATAATAATAAATAAAATTGTTTGAGAGTTAAAGTTTTATTTAAGTTCATATACAAAACATGTTAAAATTAGCAAATTATATCATTTTTTTTAAACCTTGAGGACTGGTTAAGAAAGGAAATCCACTGGCGCCCCACATAATTATTATTCAATGCCACACATTTTTATGCGATAATTATTAACTAATATGCAATTTTAAAAAAATTAAGACACTGTAACTAAATTACATGATATTTAACTTAAAATTCTACACAACAGAAGCATGATTATTAAATATAAATACATAAACAAACATTCGGTAATGAGAATTAAACTACTGATCAATTAATAAACTAGACCAAAAATATGAATAATTACTTTCAATTATCCCATTAATTTATCCCAATTGTTCCATGAATATGGCCTGAAATTAATTATTCAAAATTTGTCCAACAAATTAATTATTCAAATTTAGTTATATGCCAAATGTCACTGAAAATTATATTTACTATAATTAATAATTGACAAAAGACCCATTAATACTGCCAAAAATTAACTTAAGTTGCCCAAAGTAATTTTTCTATATTTTGAAAAAATTAAATTGTTACATTATGGATTATTTTACCAAAACTTTTAGACAACATAATTGACAAAATAATGCCTTACAAATTAGTTCATCCTAAATAAAACCTGCAGTCCTATACATTCTATAATCAAGTATTGATGCATAATATAAGTTATTTTGGAAAATCAATGAAGCATTAAATATTTTTTTCCAAATTTGCCTTCATAATTATTAGTGAGGAAATCATCAAAATAGTCAGGTGGAGAGGGATTAAGAGAAAGAGTAATTAAGATGAGTTAAAATTTAATGACTTTAAATAAATGTATAATTTTGAAAAACTATGATTATTTTTAAAAAATTAAGGTCGTTAACTAATTTTGACAAGTTTTCTTGATCTATATGAATTAATTAAAAGTGACGATTAAACTTAGAGATAGTATTGTTGAATTGGATTAAAATGGAGATCAGATTTTAATAAAATATGTTTGATGTTTCCAACCCAATACACAGGAGCTAGCGGTCTATAAAATGGGGTCATTAACTATGAACATTAACTTAATTATATCCTTATCCACCAATTGATCATTGAAATGTAAGTTCGAAAAGATAATATTGGAATATTCCTATATATCGAAACTTCATCATAGTTTATTAAATCCAAATCAATTATCTTTTTTTCTAAAAAAAGCAAAAGCTTAATTTTCATTTTCATTCTTCCATCTAGTGTCTTCAAACTCCAGGGACACAGCTTGGCCCTGTCATAAAAGATTGATCTAGACCGGAGAGGGCCAAACGGAAGCGGCGGGTCACACTAACTCGACGTTAAATTGCATTTTATTCTACGTACCTTTATTTTTGAGCTCCAAAAGGCAAATTTGATACGAATTTTATGAAGACTAACTAATTTGTAATGTTCTAAAAATCCAAATCAAATATCATAGAATACAATGTACTCAGTCGAAAAGAAGAAACTTGAAATTTGAAAAACTTACCTCAGTGAATCAGACATGAGTTGTTATATATATATATATATATATATATACAGCTTCAACTTGTTTTAATTTGTTACTAAAACAAGTTTGCAGGGAAGGGGACTTATATTCCCAAGTGAACTCCTTCACTTTCTAGGGATGCCCAAACTTATTGAAGTAGTGAGTAGAGAAGAAGCTAAGGAAGTCTCCTAGCTAGGAGGAAGAAAGGGTAGTGCTAATCACAAAGACTGAGAGTTCGTCATGAAACCTTTCTTTTCTGCTTTTATAATATTTTATTTATTTGTAGAATGAAACATTTGACGTGACATGAAATCAATGTCTTAGTGAGAATAATGGACGCAAATTAAACAAGCTCATGCAAACGTGTTTAGAGAAAAATGAGAAGCTCATCTCTAAGAATAACAGTGAGCAACATGTCAATGAAAAATGAAAATAATTATAAAATCTATGTGATTTTTTTTGTTAAATTTTTCAAGAAAAAAAAAACTTAAAATTATATGACAAAATATAAAGTTAATTTTTTGCTCCTTTAAAGGTTAAACTTTATTTGTGTAGTGTTATTATTACAACCTGCAGCAGTGATGTCTCTTTCAAACGCAAACAGGCTACGAGTGACTTTCCAAAACCTAAAAACAAGAAAGTGAGAAATCCTGTTTGCCAAACCCTACATATATGGACTCCTCTAATTCACCAATTCCTAATCGAAAAATGCATTATTCTGAATTTCTTATTGGAAGAACTCAGACATTATTTCTGATGTAATTTCTCTCTGTCATGAAGTTTTATTATGTACATTTTTCTGGTCACAGGGTTTGTAGATCGCTTGACCATACTTCATATAAATCATAAGATGAGATTATATGGTAATCAGGCATATAATTCATCGGGCATAAAGAAAATTATTAACTGGGATCCTAATTCAAAGACATGAATTAAAGCTACAGCATTCACATTTAGATCATAGAGTCATATATAAATAGACTGTCCCAGGCTACGTAGATAACATTCCTATTAATTTCCAACCTGAAAACTTAACACTTCATCACAGAAATAAACAATGTAAGCATAATACTAAAATCTCAATAATAAACTTAATGAAAGATTAAAATATAATATAATTTTTAATTTTAAAAATTAATGTAAACTTTTTAAAAAAATATTTTTTTTAATTCCCATAGATTTTAAACTATTTGAATAACTAAATTTAGGTCTAGTATATTTTGCACAGAATTTAATTTGATAAATGAATTGTATTAAACACTGTTCATAAATAATATATTTTTTATAAGATATTGATTGAGTGTATAGTTTATGATAATAAAGTTTTTAGTTAAAATTAATTAAGAGCGATATGCAGTTGAAGTACTAACATTTGTTATGATTAAAATTTTTCAGATAGACGGATAACTGAAAATAGTTTACCCATAACTTGAACATTTTTCCCTCTAACTTTACCAAAGCATGCGCGCTGATATCTTCTTTTGTCTCGCTTTTAACATACACAGGGAAATCAGAAGAATACAATCCCAGAGATGGCAGGCATATAGTTTGGGTTTGAGGGTCAGCCCGCCCAAATTTTTTATTTATGTGGATCATGTTTATCAAATATCATTTATTCGGGAAAAATAAGCCTCCCTAAAATTTTTATCCGACCCCCTCAAAAAAATTTTATCTCCTCTCATTCTTTTTTTTCATGAAATGTAAGGATTATTAAAATAAATTTTACCTTTTTTAACAAATTTTTTTCTATACACACAATTAGATATTGAACACAAAATAACATACATAAAAGACCCACCTATCTGTCAAATGTGCCAATACCTGTTGGTTGATCCTATCCATTTTTAAAAGTCTTAAGCATACCTTATTTCTTTGATAAAAATACTTATTTCTTATACTAATCATAAAAGTAAATATTGCACAGCTAAATAAAATATAATTGCATATATTAAATTTTTTTAAAGAAGATTCTTAGATTTTATTTTCAAGAATGATTAATAATATACATTCTATGCTCATATTCTCAGTCTTTTATAATTTTTTTTTCATTTCCTCAATTTTTCTCTCTACTCATTATAAAAATATAATTTAGTATTTGATTCGTATCTAATATATATAATATCACGAAAATTATATCTATTCTGATGCTGGTATATTTCATTGATTTTTTATTATAGCATATTTTTAATTTTGAAATTTAGAAAATTTTATTATCATATTAATTAAGAATATTTAAATTGGCATTTTGCATAATTATTAGTATTTATGTTTTTCACCCCTAAAAGTATGTTGGGGAGTTTAGGACAAATGGAATGCAATAAAATAAAATGTTACGTTGTTTAGGAGTTCTATAGGGGGAATAAATGGTTTGTTTGACCCTTATTTGAGAATTATTATAAAATAGATGAAATGATATAAAAAGGAATGGAATGAATTATTATAATATTTTTCCTCCTATATTACTCTTCTGAAGTAGTTTTGTTAAAAAAAACTAGCAACTATTGGTTTGAGAAAAATTAAATTTGTTTTTAAGTTGTAATTAGATATTTATCCCAATAAAAGAAAATTTAGTTATCAAGTAAGTTGGTAAACTAATGTTAATTAATAGATGAGAAATAACTTGGGATGAAGAGACATGCATGATTATGTATAAAATAAATATGAGAAAGAAATTCATAGCATGGCAAATTAGAGAGAACACGAAGTAAGATTGTTGTAATGGAGATAGTGAAATGAGAGAGGTTGATGTAGTGACAAGAAAGAGCACAAATCTATAGAGACACGATACTTGTTTTTTATAAAAATGGGGTAATTTTGTAATTATAACCAATATTTACTTTAAGTCATTTAATCCTTAAATCCTAATGGGTAGAAGGATTGAGTTTATAATGATTAAAAATGATTTGATATGCCAGCTTTTGACATCCCCATTCTCTTATAAAAAATTCTTCTAAACAATGACAAAAAACCATTAGCCATTGCACATTATTCCATTAAAAAAACAAAAAAAATAACTCCCCAAACTTACACTAAAACTTTTTCATGGTTTTGATGGCTTCATCTTGTGTATTAAAGTAATGATATTATTATTATTATTATTATTATTATTATTATTATTATTATTTATTTTTAGTTGTGAGTTTATTTTTAAATTATTCTAATAGATGTTTAAAATAATAAATTTAATTATTAATAATAAACTTTCACCGTCCTAAGTAAAATGTTTTGGTTCCGTCACCGCCTATACAGGCTCTCAATTATGTTGGGAATGAGCAATACAAGGAGACTCAAAATATATGCTGAATTCTCAATTATTAGTTAATAACAAGATCCATGCAGTTCCAGCAAGAAGCCAAGCATTGGATTAAATTCCTTTGATATTTGAGAGACTTTTTTTTTTTTGTCTTGGCCAACTAATGTCTGACTACCTGAGAGTTCTTTTTAGTGCAGAATGGGGGAGAAGAGAGGACGGAAAAGTTTTAATATTAAATGAGTGGCTATTAATAAAAATAAAATGTAATGGAAGAGATTTATTTTGCTAAACTTCTTTAATTTTTAATTTGATCATTATAGGTTTGGAAAATATTAATTTAGGCTAAATAGTTAATACAGACTATTATTGTTCATCAAATATTATTGTGTTAAAAAATTGTAAATAATTCTAATAAAAAAATTTAAATGATTTATATATAGATACTAGAAAAAGAGAAAACAAGGTGATTTTGGATTTATTAAATAAGAACATTTATTTTTCAGTTGTCAGATTGGTAATTAACAATTTTGATCAATCATGATTTTATTAAATGAAACTGTTCTTGAATAACCTTTTTTTAGCGAGTAATGGACTGTTAAATATTAATTTAATAATAAAAAAATTAAAATTGAAACAAATTAAGAGCATAATGCTGAGTGGTCCGTATTAGTGACTTGTTAGAACATCCTCTTCTGGTATTTGCTTCCTCTATCTTTCTGTCTGATTCTCTTTAATGATCGAAATACCATCTTGCAGGGACAGGTGAGCTTGGTCTATATTCACGTGCTTGATGACCAAAAACAAAAATGAAAACAAAAATAAAAGGGGAAATTACATATATACACCAGCAGAATGAATTAATTACAAAAAAAACTTTAGATGAAAAAATTGTTAAAATCTGAAATATTTAGTAATAAAATTGAGAGAATAGCAGTAACAAGTCCTATTTTATAATTAATTTATTATCTTGATATCAAAACATAATTCCCCAAAATAAAAACAAAGTGTCAAGTGGCTTAGTTGTACAAAAATCAAACTAATCAGAAGTGTCATTATTAAGTCATCAACTTAAGGACGAAAGTTTAATTAATTGTGGACCAAATTTTATTTAATTAAGTCTATATACAAAAGGTGAAAATTAAAACAACTAAATTATATCACTTTTCTTAATTCTTGTATATGCACCATAATTAATTAGTTTCATTTTCTTTATGTGATCATAAACATGATTTTAATACCTAATGTACAATTTAAAAATAATTAAAGGTGTTTTTTTTATAAACGATCATTTTTTAGAGATGATGTTTTCATTTTATACATATAAAATATCCATATTTAAACTCTAAATTGTATCAAAATATGTTTACATTGATATATTTTAGTATAATTTTACATATTTTTGTGTTTCATAGCGTTATAGGCTTATTTGGAAGCATTCGGAGCAAAAACGTTACAAATCGTTCATGTTGAAAAGTTTCGACACCTTTCGATTTTTTTTATCATAACTCTCACATAAGAACTCCGATTTAGGTGATTTAAGATGTTTTGAAAAGCTAAGACATAGATCTACAACTTTCATGTTTTGAGTTTTGCAAAATTCTAATGTTATTATAGTGAAAATTGAATTCAAAATGTCAACATGAGCTGATGACTTTATTGTTTTTAGCCTTTTAGAAGCACCCGGCGCCTTATGGGATGAGTATATGGACACCTAGCGCTAAGTTAAGCAATAAAGGACCGCAAAAACACGTTTTTGACACATTTTTGTGATATTTTAAGCTTTTATGAGCTTTTTAATTTTTCCTATATAAGAAGATATGATAGAAATATAAATGAGGATTCAAAAATGCACTCAGAAGTCAAAGAACATGGTTTTAAATGTATCTGGGAGTAACTAGGAGTATCTTATAGAAAGAGAGTAAGGAGATTCAGGGAGTATTAGTGATAGATTCATTCTTCTCTAATATAACTTTGTTTTCTTATTATTTTCATTATGATTTGGAATTTTAGTTATGATTTAATTTCTATTTGTATGAGTAGCTAAATTTTCCAGTCGGGGGTAGGGATATAACCTGACTGGGATGTATTATATTTATTTCTCTAGTTAAGATTTTTTGATTTGTTCTTTAAGTTATATTTAATTTATCTTTTTATTATATTTATCTCTTTTATTCATTCACGTGAATTTTATGCTTGATCACCATAGAATCTAATTAATGGGTAAACTTGATAGACTAAGAGGTGAAGAGTGAATCTAGATATAGAGAGATAAACATGAATAACTAATCTAGAGATAGAATTAGGAATTCATAATGATATAAGTTGTAGTTTTTAAGGTTTAATTAGGAATTTTAGTTGCGTGAGAGCGAATTTAATCTTAATTAAATAATGACTAATTAACCGAGAGGTAATTAGGAAGCTTTAGGAACAACAATCACTATAATTATGCAGAATCTAACTAAGAAATAAAATCTAATTATCTCATAAGGTGAATTCTGATCACTTGACGCTTCTAGAACTGAATCAAACTCCGACTTCATTTTGTTTTCTATTTCTTTCCTTTTAAATTTGAATTATCAATTTGATTATCACTTGCTTTTGGGATTAAGAGTTTGGATTGATAAATTTACTACCTCCCTTGAATTCGATCTCTGAAATACTTTGGAGACTTTTTATTACTGCGATCGACACTACATACTTGCAGGATCCCGATCAAGAGACAGATAATTAAATGTGTCATCACTAAACTATTCATATCAAAATTCACATATCACATGACATCATATAATCAAAGTTAAAATTCATGTGTATGGCTCAATATAAATGTATAAACAATAGTTTGATTGTGAGAATTAAGTAATTTACCAATTGATCAAACTGGGAAAAATATGATTATTTAATGAGAATGATCTCTTTAATTTATTTCATATATTCCATGAATAATACCTAAAATTAATAATTCAAATTTAGGTATAAATTCAATGACACCAAAAATTAATTTTACCATAAATTTTGACAAAAAGTCCATTATTGACTATACGTCATGATACATAAGTGAATGCTAAGTGTTACAATATATGCAGTTTATCAACGTTGAGAAATATTTCACTCCCTTTATATTATTTTGGTATTCCACCATTCTTCACTAAAATGCTTTATTACCAATTCACCATGACTTAACTAGCTAAGACTATATAAGTATTAGTTAGATAAAGGGTTCGTAAGTGTGAGAAATGAGGAGAGGGAGAACTAATTCAAAACAATATTTGGAAGTATTATTGATCTTTAGGATATATAAATCCATCAAATAATATAGCTAGGAAATACCACCCTATTACAATGGGATAGAGATGATATTTTACATCGAAATTATAATTACAATAAATCAAGATTAATGAGCTTAATTATAGTTTGCAAAACATGTCTTTCAAATCATAATAAGTCTTCTGGGAAAAAATCATAATAAGTCTAACAATAAATTAACTTATTTATAGCTTGAGTTTTATTTAATTAGGTCCAAATACAAAACATGATAAAATTGGTAAATTACATCACTTTTTCAATTCTTGTGAACGAATTAAGAAAAGAAAAATCCACCATCCCACTATATTTACTAATGTAAAATACGATAACATTCTTATGAAATGATGATGATGAATGATTACAATACATTAAGATAAATGAGATTAATAGTTTACAAAACATGTCTTTCAAATCATAAGTCTAACAAAACATAAATGAAGATGATACCATCACCACCACCATCATCATCATTAAATCTATTAACCATCCATTGATGTTATTTTCTTTATGCGATGATAAATATGATTTTAATTCCCAATTTACATTTTTCAAAATAATTAAAAGTGTTCTAACTAAATTCCATTTAATTAAAATTATACATATCACATGACATCAGAATTAAAGTTTAAAGATCTTGTCTTTTGCCTAAAAATGTTTTATTCTAGTAAGTGAAAGGCTAATATTATTGTTGTTGTTATTGTCTAGTAAGTAATTAAATATAAATGTATAAACAAACATTTGATGATGAGAATTAAATTATTGCACAGTCAATAAGCTATAAAAAAAATATGACTACAATCTTCAAGCCTACCATGCATATTGACCAACATTAATTATTCAATTTTGGCATAAATTAAATGACAGCAAAAATTAATTTTACTATTAATATTTTGACAAAAGACCATTTTACTATTTTTTATATATTATAAAAATGGTATTTTTTTAATTATTTTCCCAAAGTTTTTGGACAAAATAATCGTCAAAGTAATGCCTTCCAAACTAGTTTATCCAAAATTGTTTAAATCAAACATGTGTCGTGTGCATTTTGTGTTAATACAAAGAAACAGTCACACTATTTAAAACTTATAAACAGGACATTTTGCTTTGTATTTTATATTGGTGTTAATATTGATATTGATTGGATCACAATGGTATTTTTATAAAAAGACCCAAGGGGGAAAAACCAATTACAAGAATAAAATCAAAATGACCCCTGGGTTTTAGCCCCGCTTTGTACAAAAAAAAAATCAAAATGACCCCTGAATGATAATACCCATAATTGGATTCTAGCATAGTAGAACATCATGCTAGTTCGCTCAACAAAAAAAATAAAACTCATGCTTGTTTTATAATCCAGTAAGCTTTTATATTTTCGGTGACCGTCTTTTTTTTTTCTTTGGAAGAGCATTTTTTCGGTGAATATAAGATACGATATGATGGAGAAAACATGATTGATTAATTTGATTCTAACCCAAACGTCCAGAAAACGAACCCTCGTCCAAATACGATGGGCCTACCTCAGCTAAGACCAGTCCGATGCATTTTGTGGGGGGCCCAAATCCAACATATATATAGGATGTCAGTCTAAATGAGATCCATAACCAGAAAACTTTTTGGCGACCGTTGGATTTGGATTCATCCAACGGTACATGGTGGCGAGGAAGGTAAATCTGAATGTGTTCAAGTGTTTATAGTGAAATATTAAACAATTTACTACTAAACATAGAAACTGTGTTAAGTTGTTTCCATTCCACGCTATTCTGGATTTTTTTTTGGTTTAAGGAACATAATGCCTTTGATGTCATTTTTAATGTGATTTTAAACATAATTTTAACACATCTATAATTTTAAAATAATTAGATATGTTGAAACTACATATTCAAACAAAAAATTATACAGATCAAATGAAATCAGAATTTAAAAATAAATTATTGTAGATGTCTATGTATAAATATATGAATAAACAATAAATAATGAGAATTAAATGATTAGTCAATTAATAAACTAGGCAAAAAAAAATACTAATTAATTAAAATTCTCCCTTTAATTTACCTCGAATCTGCCCTGAACATTATTCAAAATTAATTGATCTAATTTATGCATAAATTCATTGACATCATAAGTTAAGTTTACTATTATTTTTAACAAATGATCCATTAATATTGCCAAAAATTAACTTAATATCAAATCGGATATTATTGATAACTTTCCAAAAAATTTTGGACAAAATAATTTATCTTAAAATTGTTTAAAATTGATTAGAATGGTAACCACTAACCAGATTTCTTTTCTTTTTTTTTTCTTTTTTGCTAGAAAAAATGGGAAGGAGGGAAAGCACTCACAATTCTCTATGAGGCTTGAAATTCTAGTTGATGGAGGATACGTCTTGTACCGTCAACCGCCATTAAGGGTACAGACATATTGGACTTTGGGATTGAATCGACTGCCCACTAGGGGTGAGGGATTTCTCTTTATTCAGTTGTCACCAAGAAGGACTTTAGTGACAAAGAGAAGATTCAAACATAATTTAGAGATTGTAGAATCAGCTTTCTTGCCACTTGCACCAATTTGCATTGGCAACTACTATTCAGATTCCATTAAAAGCACCAAACAAAAAATACTAAAATAGCCCGAATACAAAAGTGAAGTGACGCCATGGGAATGATATCCACAATTGATCCATATAAATTGGACTATCGCCCAATTGATCTATCGATTGGACATATAACGTGGTTTACCACTAATGTTCTTACACACACACACACAAACAGACACATGTCAGTGTTTTCCACTAAGCTTAAAACCGCATGTTGCTTTTAATTACATCTTATAATAAACTATAATTCATATTCATTGTGTTATTTTCCTATGCTCTAAGTAGTAATGTAGTACTCCCTCTAGTTCTTATTATAGGGTCATATTCTAAATTTTTTTTATAATTTTAAATATTAGTCACATTGCAAAATATGTGGAGTATTATTATTTTTTTTTTTCACAAATACCTTTGTATTGAAAGTTGGTTTGTGGACTTTTATTTCAAAATTTGAAATTTGAAAAGTGGATTCCTGAGAAGAGGTAAACTATTTTTAATAAATTTAATTAAAGGTAATCTTGGAAAGTAGTAGTAGTAGTTTTAAGAACATAAACTATTTTTAACTATTTTTCTTAATTTGTATGAAATGAAGGTAGTATCTTATATGTTATTTTCCAAAAACAAAATCTATTATCAGTCCAAAAAAAAAATCTACTAAAAAGGAAGGCTCTTGTTGACTCAGTTTGTTTACTGATGAAAATTTTTCTTTAAGAAGTCAAGGTATGTTGGATAATATTTGGCATAGGTGGACAATTTTGATGTTAGTTTGACTTTATTGTCAATGCTTCTTAGTTTCATTACTAAGATGGATTGCAAGACCTCTTATCACTTGGGAATTAAACATTCTGCACTTTTTTTTTTTGTTTTTGATAAACAACATTCAGCATTTTTTGTTTAACCTCAATTCTTTCTTTAACTGGGTAGCCGATAGCCACTTCTATTTCTTCTTCATCACGAATTTAGGATCCTAGAAAAATTTTGGTGCACTACTAATTTCTCTTCAAATGCTATTCGTAATCTTGGACAGGATAATTTTTACTCTTACATGTGACTCTTCTTCTTGCAGCTTTTCTTCCTTCTTTCTCCAGCATTCAAAAATATAACCGAAAAAAAAAAGAAAAATAAAATTAAAATCTACCCAAATCTCTCCTTAGGTACCTTCTATAGCATGAGAAATTTAAACCATTCTGTAGTATTACAACTTACAAGGGATCTACAGCTTTTATTATTTAGTTCTCATAACAAGTACATAAGAGTTAGGATAGCTGTAATAAGGCTTATGATTGGATGAATAGATCACATTTTGCAGTAAATATATATCATACTGGATATCTTTTCAACTAATGGAAGTATATCTTTTCTGTTTTCTATTCATGAAAGAAACTTATTTTGTAAATAAATAGGTAATGAAAAGAAAAGGCAAGTATAATAAAACATCATCGCATTGTCCCACAAATATAAAGTGCAAGTATAGGCAGTACAGCAAAACAGCAGCACATTATTCTCTTACTATATCATATAACAAACACAATGTAGTAAGTTGTAGGACTTAATGATGAGAATTTAAACTTGTGTGTTGATTGCCGCGACATTGTTGTTTTCATTTCCCCTCCGCTCGTTGTACAAATATGAAGCTACATCTTCACATATTTGTATTATTTTGTTGCAGGTAAAGTATACGAAAAGCAACATCAAACAAACAAAGAAGACAAGTGGTTGAAGATAATGTGGAACTAGTACTGATATTAGTACAACATAAGTCAAACTTCCTGCGATGAAAGCCACCTTAACAGAGAGTTTGAGGTAAGTAGTATCAGTTGGGGTGAAAATTTGACACTTGATTTAGTATTCAAATGTAAAGCAATAGAAGAGTGAGCAGAGTATGAAAATCCACAGATTTACAAGGTGTTCATCTAAAGGTGATGAATTTGGATAGTGCATTTGAACAATCATCTCTGTCGTTGGAATTAAAAATACAAAAATAGCATGCTATGGGGGTGAGCTGCACAAACATCAAACTAATTAGAAATGTCATTATTGCATCATCAAACTAAAACAATTTTTCTAATATTGTGTTTTCTGACCTGTGCTTTTTGGCCGCTATCTGGCATTGAGTATATTGGGATCTAGAAATCTTTTGTGATGAATGTACAGAAAAATCTTCTTTGGATTTGCCCAAAATTTTTGAAATTCATTTATTTCTTTCTGGAGTGGCTTGTTTTGATTTTGGCGCATTTCATGTAATAGAATTGTATGGTCCTGGAATATGGGTGTCTGAGTAAGTATTTAAATATGTTTGTAAAATATATTCACATAATACAGAGTATAGATATTGAAAGACTAAACATTAGCTATAAATCAAGCATGGCCTATATTTATTTATAATTATTGATAAATTTGTAAGTGAACGCAAAGTGTTACAATATACAATTTCTATCAATGTTGAGAAATACTTCACTTCCTTTTATTAGTATTTCACTATTCTTAGCTAACAATATTGGATCACCAACTCACCATGACTTTACTAAGACTATGTGATATTACTTAGAATGTTCTAGGGTTTGCAAGTGTGGGAATGAGTAGAGCTAAGATTATACTAATAATGGTAAAAATTAAATTGTTATGAGAGCTTTCTCTTAATTAAGATCCAATTCTATTCGAATCCAAATTAGTAGGTAGAATTAGATGAAAAAATTATTCTACTACTATGAGGTAGAGTTGATATTTTTTATTTAAGGTTGTAATTATAATTCCATTCCATGAAGATTAATATTTACATAACATGCCTTTCAAATTATAATCATAAGTATAATAATACATAAAACTGATGGTATGTTGTGTTTTATTTAATTTAAGTCCTTATACAAAAGATGATAAAATTAGCACATCATATTTGGTGAAATAAAAAAAAAACACATCATTATGGTGGACAAATTATGAAAAGAAATCCACTATCCGACTACAGTTATTTTCTTTATTTGATGCTAAATATAATTTTAATTCGTAACGTACAATTTTAAAATAATTAAAAGTGTTGTAACTAATTTCTATTTAAATTAAAATTATCATGAAACATGACATCAAAATTAAAATTAAATTCTTGTGAAGGATTTAATATAAATACATGAAAAAATATTTTATGTTGAGAATTACAATTTTAGTCAATTAATAAACTAAGCAAAAAATATGACATTAATTAAATTATCCTTTTATTTTTGTGAGCACCAAGTATCTTACCTATTTTAATTGGATGATTTATAATATCCATGCTAATAACTTTTATTTATCTCAAATGTACCTAGGATATTGCCTAAATTAATTATTTAAATTCAGGGATAAATCGAATGACCCCAAGAAAGATAATTTTAGTAAAATTTTTGACAAATGACCCACTATTATTGCCAAAAATTCCCAATATAATTGTTTTATCTATTTTGGAAAAACTAAACTTTAAATTTAAAAAGTTCAATTAACAAACAATAATAATTTTTATAAAAAAATTTGTTTAGTATGATCCAAACCAAACCAAGACCTCAAAATATTTTTGCCAAAGATATTTCTTTCATATATTTTAGAATGGAGACCAGATTTTAAATAAAGGAGCAAACAAAAGGTAGCCCAAATACAAAAATAAAAAGATCCCTAAAAGATAATACCCATAATTATTCCTTGTGAACTGGAGCAATAATTTTTTTTTTAGGAAACTAGAACAATAATTTTTATAATCCAAAAATTCCTACAATTTTTATATTACTCTGTTTTCTAGCCTAAGAACAGGGCATGCGCTAGCTTTGTAATTCAATCATTTTTATATTTGACGCGTTTAAAACATTTGAGATAAAATCCAATTGATTCTAACCCAAGTATCTAATAAAACGTTATCAATGGTAATCTCTTTTCTGGGTCACGTACTAATTCGCCAGGGAAATTGCAGTTTGAGCGAGATTTAGGCCATTTGTTTAAACTTCTAAAAAAAATGGTTTTCAGATTATTTAAAAAAATAATTAATTGTTTAAAATTTTTTAAAAAAGTAAAAATTATTTTGTGTTTGGTTGGAATAAAGAAAAACATTTTTTAAATTGTTTAGTAAATAAAGAAAAAATATGAATTTATATTATAATATTTTCATGGGCCAAATATTATTATTTTTTGCAATTCTTAAAATTACTTTACCCTGCCTCTTATATTTTTTTTTCTCTCATTTACAGCAATTGCTTTTTTTTTTCAAAAGCCACTTGGAGTAGCTTATCAAAATAAGTAAAAAACTGTTTTTTTTTCATATTTTGATTATTTTTAAAAGTTTAAACAAACACCATGAAAAATTTTAAAAATACTTTTTTATATGAAAAAAATGATTTTCACATAAAAAAAAAGCTCAAACAAATGGAGCCTTAGTTTCATGCTTCCAACTTTGTTTTATTTGGTGACGCTAGGAACCTTGTTTTTGATTGCTCCAAAAGGCAAATTTGATCTGAATTTTAGGAAGAAATAAATGTATAATTCTAAAATTCAAAACAGAGAATCTAATCAGTCCCAAAAAGAATAAAAAAAATGCAACACCAAGTAACATAGTGATATATCATCGTACTTCTAATGATGTGATGGCCATAAGTGTGTTTTGGTGTTTACAACGTTTCTATGACTATATATTGAAGTCCATAAGTGTCACACATCTCTTTCTCTCTCTCTCTCTCACACACACACACACAGAGTCATAGGAAATGGAAGATGTTTATTACTAACCTTAGTGAATCAGCCACACGTAGTTGGAATGGACGCTGCTGCACAAAATGGCTTCTTCCTACGAGAGAGTAATAATAGAGAAGACCACAGGAGAATGGGAAGTAACGAAGAAATATATAAACAGACCCGCACACATGAAGTTGGCCAAAGTAGAAAACTTCTTTGCAAGTCACGTTAAGGCTTAATTTATCTTTTTTTTTTTTCCTTGGCCTGAAGGTTTACTTTAGGGAAAATTACATAAAGAGTGTTATTTCTAAAATTATATATAATTTGGTTTCATTCCAAAATCATTCTGTGGTTTGCGTTGGAGAATAAGTTTTGATTGAAAAGAGAATGAAATACCCATACCCTACTAACATTTGTAATTAATTTCTGTTTATTTATAATTGGCTCTCGTAAATTTGTAACTGATAATAATTGATTTGTAATTGACCATATTTTATTTATAATATATCATGATTTATATTCATTTGTAATTAATTTTCATTGATTTAAAACTGACTGTTGTAAATTTGCAATTGGCTCTCGTTAGTAGAGCAGGAATATTTCAGTCTTTTTAAGGGAAAAAAAATTCATTACATATTGTGGAATTAGACCAATTTTAATTTACTATTTTGAAAATAACTCTTAACCTTGATTTTTATATGTGATGTTCCCCTTACTTTATTGTTGTCGGCTAAAAATTGAAAAAGAAATGGCTAAAACACAAAAGAAAAGAAGATTCAGGCCAAGAAAAAAGCAAAAGAAAAGAAGATGGCTTACATTAACATTATTATGCATAATGCCTTGACGAGTATGTTCTGTCTCAAAAAGACTATCATCTAAATAATGTAACATTTTTAATATCATTTTAAATCAATCATAACATTCATTTGGGAATTCACCCCATCATAAAACTTAAATACACTTTGGGGTAGCTTGCTATACTTATCAAGAAGTAACATTTTGGAAAGTTAATTTTTTGAAAAGTTTTAGACATGACATGCCTAGTTGACTTTTTATTTCCCATGAATTTTAAATTATTTTTTGAATAAATGTATTGTATTTTAATGTTAATGACATAAATGTCTTTTTTATTTCATAATTTTTAAAAAAATTAAAGTTTCTTTTGGACAATTATTACAAAATAATTAGGAAGTAGAACTTTCCAAGGTTTAGTTCGGGAAGTACAACTTCCGGAACTAAGAAAAATTTCCCTAGAAATTCTATAATTTTTATTACTCAAGCTAGAGCTATTTATCTACTTTTTCAAGAAATTTAACTTTTTACTTTCAATTACTTCATACCAAGTAAGCCTTTTATCACTTCTAACAAAACACACACCAGTTTAGATATTGCTTTTTATCCTTTTCCTTAGTTTTTTTAAAATTGTTTAGATAATTCGAATTTCATATTTTAAAAAAAAACTATTGTTGAAATATAAACATTTAAAATAAATCAGGAACAAATTAACTATCCCACTATCTCAATTAAAATTTGACAATGAGAATTACATTAATTGATAAACAAATTAATTACAACGCTTTTAAAATTTTAAATTATTAGTCAATTAATAAAATAGATAAGAATATGAATAATTCATTAAAATTATCCATTCAATTTATCTCAAATGTACCACGGATATTGCCTAAAATTAATTATTTAAATTCAGGAGAAAATTAAATGAAACCAAAATAAATTTAATTTTTATAGAATTTTTGACAAAAGACCCATTAATATTTCCAACACTTAATTTGCCCAAAATAATTTTTTAAATCTAAATTTAAATTTAGTATATGTACAAATATAATATTTTTTTATTAAAAATTGTATTTAGTATGATCCAAACCAAATCAAATCTAAAAATATTGAGGCAACTGTTGGATTTATCTAGTATAAATGGTATATTATTGATTATTTGTTCAAAAATTTTGGACAAAATAATTTATCCCAGAATTGTTTAAATTGGATCAAAATGGAAACCAGGCTTTAACAAAAGGATTAAACCAAAAAAGCCCATATACAAAAACAAAATGACCCATCGAATCAATTGGACTCTAGCCAATTGATCCAAATCGATTCGACATAAAATGTCGTCTACCATTAAGCTCAAGTCAGACTCGTAAGTTGGTCGCTTCTTCTCTGTTTATCCAAAAAAAAAACGGCATATTGCTTTTAACATCGCTGGGTCACTAATTCGTCCACAAACTTGCATTTTGACCCATAATTTTTTAATGCGACGAACTTTTTTTTTTAATGATCTGAAAGGCAGATTTGATCAGAATTTTATAAAGATTAAATGTATAGGTGTTTTCACCTAAAAAAAATTGTATGGGGGCTAAAAATCCAAATGAAATATCAGAAAATACAAACAGTCCAATAGAAGAAAAATGGGATAGAACATAGTAACATCGTCATACTTTTAACGATAGTGTGTGTAAAGATTATTTATTTTTCTGTTAAACTCAATTTCAACCATTTTTATGGTTTAAATTAATCTTTAAAAAAAACTAATTGATATATTTGTGATCATGGATCTAAATAAACACATTTGTTACCTTGAAAGTGCTTTTTAGATAGAGAATGAAAAATGGAATTTCTAAATAAAAATGTTTGGTACTTTCGGATGTGAGTTTATTTTTCTAAAATTATGAGTGAGTGACTTCTTAAAAAAAATTGAAAAAAGCGTTTATTTTTCTAGAAAAGTAAATTTTTGAGAAAAAATTATTATTAATAAAATAACTTAAATTATAATCATAATTTTATGAAAATGATCATGATCCTAATTTTACAAATCATTATATTAATTATGGTCAAATCATATTTTGTTAACTATAAATTAATGGCTGTGAATTTTGCAAACATACTATGAATAAATTAAATCTGAAACAACAATTTAACATTATGATTAGCCTTAGCCCAGCAACTGAAATTTTGGCATATCTAAAAAACCAATGACTAAAAAACCAATGACTTACTCAACAATTTAAGCACGAAAATACTGTCATGGACATGATCTCTCAAAACGCTGGGTTTGAGTTTTTTTAGGGATAATTATGTCATTTTAATATTTTTCTCTGAATGTTGCTAGTCTTCCAAATATTTTTATGGAAAAAGAAAAAGCCTTTCTAACTAAATATATCAAACATGATTTGACTAAGGAAATGAGATTTCTAGAAAGGTTCTTTTCCATTCTCATTTTTGTTCTCATCTTTATTCCCATTTTGTACCAAACATAGCAAGGTGGAAATGAATTGATTTTAGTGTTAATTTTTTTTTATATAAAGAAAGTGTTCAGCTTTTTTATTAATGAAATAAAACAGTGCAAACAAGAAAATAGAGCAAAGAAAACATAGATCTAATATAATATGTTTGAGTTTGACATTACAACTAACAAGGGATCTTGAGCTTTATCATTTATCTCATAACAAATTTAGATGAAACGTTAGCTGTAAAATGACTTATGATTGGATGAATTGATCACTTTTTTTATTTATTTTTCTTTGCATTAAAGTAATTAGAAAAACAAGTCTACCAATTGGATATCTTTGGGGAGGTGGGTATTAGATTTCTGGTCAATCTACATCAGCCCCTTTGTGGTCATTTGATTTGGAAATTTATCAAATTATCCCAACTCCATCTCTAACATCTTTTAACTTTTTTTTTTCCAAAATAAAAAACAGTTACATGTTACATGGATGAAATTATCCATATGACTGCATGAAACAAACTTATTTGCAAATAAAAGTCTGATGAAAGAGATTTAAAATAACAAGGTCTAGCAACATACAATCTCTTCATAATACAAGTCAATTTTCCATTCATGAAACAAACTTATTTGTAAATAAATGTCTGATAAAAAAAAGTATAACAAAACATCACATAATCCCTCAACATCATCTTGTAACAAATACAAAGTGCAAGTATATCAAAACAACACAATGTCCCACATCATCATCATCTAACAAATACAATCATTATTAGTTCAAGGACTTGATGCGAATTTAGACTTCTTCGTTGATGGCTGGGACATTGCTGCTTTCAGTTCCCCTCCTCCAATTATACGCAAATGAAGCTACATTTTCACATATTTGTCTTGCTGTGTTGTAGGTAAGACATATGAATAGCATCATCAGACAGACAATGAAGACAAGTGGTTCAAGAGAACGTGGAACCAACATTGATATTAGGGCAGCGTAAGCTAAACTTCCTGAGATAATAGCTGCCTTAATTGAGAGTTTAAGGTAAGTAGTATCAATCGGTGTAGAAATGTAGCACTGGATGTAGTATCCAAATCCAAAGCAATAGAAGACTAGGAAGATTAAAAAAATCCACATATTTGCAGGGCGCTCATCTAAAGGTGATGAATTCGGGTAGTGCATTTGAACCACCATCCCTATTATCGGAATTAGAAATGCAAATATAGCATGCCATAGGGGTGAACTGCACAACAATCAAACTAATTAGACGTGTCATTAATAACTGCATCATCAAATCAAAGAATCATTAGCTATTAACTAAGCTTAGGAGATATAAATTCACTCCCTTTTATCTCATGTTAGTATTTCACCATTCTTAGCTAACAATGCTGCGTCACCAATTCACCTGACTAAACTAAGACAGTATCTGTACTACTTAGATTGTTCTGATAGGGTTTGTAAGTGTGAGGAATAAGGAGAAAGCTAATTCAGAACAATATTTGGAGGTATCATTAATTTTAGGAGATATAAATTCTATAATGGTGAGAAAAATTTCACCTATTACTTTGGCGGTAGAGTTTTTTTTTTGGGTAGAAGAGTTTAAATTTTATATCTGGGATTGAAATTATAATTTCATTACATTAAGATCAATGGCATAATAGTTTACAAGACAATGTCTTTCAAATCATAATTAGAGTGATAAGTGAAATTGCTTGTGGGTTAAGTTTTATTTAATCAATTTTATACACAAAACATGATAAAATTAAGAAATTATATCACCTGTTTTTAATTCTTGTGAACAAATTCAGAAAAATAACCCCCCGGTCCCACTATAATTATTCCTATAAAATAAGATAACATTCTGCTGGGATTATCAGTATCACATTAAATCAGTTTATTAAAACTAAATAGACAATTTTAAACTAATTAAAAGTGTTTAAACTAAATTTTATTTAAATTAAAATTATAATATCACATGACATCATATTAAAATCAGATTCCTGTATATGATTAGCAAATCAACAGAAAAATAATAATAATACGCATAATTGTTCCGTATCAATTGGACTCTAGCCCAAGAAAATCCGCGCTAGTTTTATAATCCAGTAATTTTTTTTATTTGATGTGTTTCAAAAATTTGTACGAAACTCATACGTTCATAAAATGATGTCTAAAACTTTTTTTGGGTAGTCCAGTCTACTTACTAAAAGAAATCTAACAACGGTGAGCCCAAAGCATATGGCCCATTATTTTTAGGCCTACGATGGCCCATTATTATTGTATCCGAAACTCTCCCTTTCATGAGTTCAACAAAGAATTCTCACAAAAAAACAAAAGAATGGCGTGTTGTTTCTGAAAAGGTTCAAAATGCTGAGTGCAAGTCATATTATGTAATAAATATATAAAAAATCATGCTATTTACAAATTCTGAATAATACAATTTATTCTTCAGACTTTAAATAATGTATAAAAAATATATCTAATTTATAGAAGGAAACAAAGTGTAGTTGTAAACTAACTAAAATAACACGCGGTGTACATAGCTCAAAATTGCATATTGCCTCCATCATTGCCCTTATCATTGAAAAATAATCAACAGACTATGAGTGAGATATACTTTAATTTTTTTTTCAACTATGCTAATCCAGTTAAATCAATATATTTTTTTTATGATAGATCTCATGACTAAAAAATTGCTTAAAAAAAAGCGTTTTTATTTTTGATTAGGTTAGTTTTTTGTTGGTGCATAGGTTCCCCCCACCCCCTGGCCCCTTCCAAAGAAAAAAAGGAAATTTCTGACCTTGCCACAGGCCAAGTCAGCTTAGGTCCAAACCATTAATCAAATCCAATACATTTTGTGGAAGGCCTAAATCCAAGATATAGAAATGAGGTCCATACTCCATAACTTCGACCATTGAAAATTTAAAATGCAGATTCGAAAGACATAGAAATCCTATATATCAAAAACATCAATCTAAGTTTTATTGGAAAATTTGAATAAATTTATTTAAACTTATTTTTCATCAATTTATATGGTTCAAGAATAAATATAAATTCTTTTATTCAATTAAAATTATTTTTCATGAACATTTTGATTTGTTCCTCAGTGGTGGAAGGTGCGAAACTTTCTGGATGTCCTTTTCTGGATAATAATTGCCAAAACTTTGAGGCAAACCCAAAAAAAAAAAAATCATTTTCATTTTCCTATCGAGTGGCTCCAAGCTCTTGGGTGTCATCCGATTAATCTAACGATCCACAATAAGGACAGGATACAAACTGGAGGGAGAAGGGAGAGATTCCGAACTCATGGGACGGAATTTACGCTAATTGGACAGTGAAGTTGCATTATTTGAATCAAGAATTAATGTTGTTTTTTATGATACGAAGCTTTGTTTAATTGTTTTGAAAGTTCAAGAAGGCAAATTGGATGACAAAACTGTATGAAGAATATAAATGAATATATATATATATATATAATGTAAATTAGAATCCAAATGAAATCTCATAGTCACAGAATACAATGAATCAATCTGAAAAGAAGAACATGTGACACTAACCTCAGTGAATCAGCCATGAGTTAACGTTGTTGGAAGCTGCTGGGCGAGGTGGCTAGTAAGCACAATAGCACGAGAAAGAGTATGAGATTGCGGGGTGGCTAGTAGCTAGTTCAGGAAGGAGCAAACAGCAGGGATGGATGGTAGGGCTGAAAGGGGCGAAGAGTCTATTTTAACGTAGTGCTGAACAAAGTTCCAAACCAATCACCAAAAAGTCACAAACAGAGTCCATGATGTCATAGTCCGCGTCATCAGAGCAATCACCAAAAGTCGTAGACAGAGTCCATGATGTCATAGTCCGCGTCATCAGAGCAATGAGCGGAAAAAGACATTTTGGATCTCCATATTCCCAAACTGAAAACTTCATAATCCTAAAAATTGAAATTCCCTAAAAGGATCTAGGTAAAAATAGGTGAATAATAATATCTCTCCTCCCTTCTTCATTTTCTCATTCTCTCATTGGTTGCCAGTGACATTGGCGAAGCTTCGGAGATGACCGAAAATATTGCTGGTGTTACTTAATCATCAAAATAAAGTTTGATAAAATTGAGGCGCCGAAAATTAGTTATAGTAAGTTAAAAATTATGAATTTTTTACTTAAATATTTCATTGATTCCATTTAATTTTTTTTTTATAATTATCTTCTGAAATAAAAATGAGAGTATTGAAATTAGTTATAGTGAATTAGAAATTATAAGTCTCTCACTTGAAAATTTTATTAATCCTATTTAAGAAATTTTTTTATGATTACCTTTTGAAATAAAATTGTAAATGTTAAAATCAATTATAGTAAACTGAAAATTTTGAGTTTTCCACTTAAAAATCTACTTGAACATTTAAGTTGAATTAACAAAATTTTGAGTCCTCTAACACAACTTGAGTTAGTTTATATTAACATGTCTGATTATTACAACTAACGATCACCAACAGTGGCAGTCTTAAGTTGGAGGCGGGAGGGGTCCTCACCCCATTCAACCTCTAGACCTTTTCCTTTTATATATATATATATATATATATATATAACATTCACTGCACACACATACACATAGTAGTATAATATCTTTGACCTCTCCCTCTCCCTTCACACCGATACCCCTCACTTTATATATATATATATATAATATACATTACACATACAGAATAAATAGATATATAATATATTATTCATATATTTAAAAAGAAATAAAATATATTTTATTAGTATATTAAAATATTTCTGTTATTAACTAATATTAACTTTTCATTAAAAAAATATACTCAATATTTATATTGTACATGTTAATCCATTTTTGCATGAAATTGTTTAGATTTAGTTATTACATAAATACATTCGCATAAATATAGATGCAATTTTGTTATTTAATTTACATATAATATAAAACAAATTAAGAGTTGTTTAAGTATGTTAAACATATAATTTAAATTATCTATATATTAATTTATTTTTATAAAATTTAAGGATTTATCCTAATTTTTTGTTTAAATTATAATGTGCAACATCATATAAATATATTAAAAATACAAGCTTTTAATATATATTTTTTATTTGTTCTTGAAATTAATATATTACATAAATGATTGCATTGTATATATTCTTTAAAACATTAAAACATTATATGATTATACATAATTTATCATTTCATACTTTTTTAAGTAACAAAATTATTTTGAAATGCTAATTATAATAAATATTAAAAAATTAAATTAATAATGCAAAAGATCTAACATTTTTAAAAAATTTCCAATATAATTGTTTATCTATTTTGGAAAAACTAAACTTTAAATTTAAAATTTAGTTCAATTAACATGCAATAATAATTTTTATAAAAAAATTTTGTTTAGTATGATCCTAACCAAACCAAGATCTCAAAATATTTTTGCCAAAGATATTTCTTTCATATTTAGAATAGAGAACAGATTTTAAATAAAGGAGCAAACAAAAGGTAGGCCAAATACAAAAATAAAAAGATCCCTAAAAGATAATACCCATAACTATTCCTTCTGAACTGGAGCAATAATTTTTTTTTTTATAGGAAACTAGAACAGTAATTTTTATAATCCAAAAATTCCTACAATTTTTATATTACTCCGTTTTCTAGCCTAAGAACAGGGCATGCGCTAGCTTTATAATTCAATCATTTTTATATTTGACGCGTTTTAAAAATTTGAGATAAAATCCAATTGATTCTAACCCAAGTATCTAATAAAACGTTATCAATGGTAATCTCTTTTCTGGGTCACGTACTAATTCGACAGCGAACTTGCAGTTTGAGCGAGACTTAGTTTCATGCTTCCAACTTTGTTTTATTTAGTGACGCTAGGAACCTTGTTTTTAATTACTCCAAAAGGCAAATTTGATCTGAATTTTAGGAAGAAATAAATGTATAATTCTAAAATTCAAAACAGAGAATCTAATCAGTTCCAAAAAGAATAAAAAAATGCAACACCAATTAACATAGTGATATATCATCATACTTCTAATGATGTGATGGACCATAAGTGTGTTTTGGTGTTTACAACGTTTCTATGACTATATATTGAAGTCCATAAGTGTCACACACACATCTCTCTCTCTCTCTCTCTCTCTCTCTCTCTCTCTCTCACACACACACACACACACACACAGAGTCATAGGAAATGGAAGATGTTTATTACTAACCTTAGTGAATTAGCCACACGTAGTTGGAATGGACGCTGCTGCACAAAATGGCTTCTTCCTACGAGAGAGTAAAAATAGAGAAGACCACAGGAGAATGGGAAGTAACGAAGAAATATATAAACAGACCCGCACACATGAAGTTGGCCAAAGTAGAAAACTTCTTTGCAAGTCACGTTAAGGCTTAATTTATCTTTAGGGAAAATTACATAAAGAGTGTCATTTCTAAAATTATATATAATTTGGTTTCATTCCAAAATCATTCTGTGGTTTGCATTGGACAATAAGTTTTTGATTGAAAAGAGAATGAAATACCCATGCACTACTAACATTTGTAATTAATTTCTGTGTATTTATAATTGACTCTCATAAATTTGTAATCGACAATAATTGATTTGTAATTGATCATATTTTATTTATAATATATCATGATTTATACTCATTCGTAATTAATTTTCATTGATTTATAACTAAATCCTGTAAATTTGCAATTGACTCTCGTTAGTAGGGCAGGAATATTTTAGTCCTTTTAACAAAAAAAAACCATTACATACTAGGATATAATTGTGGAATTAGACCAATTTTTATGTACTATTTTGAAAATAACCCTTACCCTTGATTTTATATGTGATTTTCCCCTTACTTTATTGTTGTCGGCTAAAATTGAAAAAGAAATGGCTAAAACACAGAAGAAAAGAAGATTCAGGCCAAGATAAAAGCAAAAGAAAAGAAGATGGCTTACATTATTATGCATAATGCCTTGACGAGTATGGCCTGTCTCAAAAAGACTATCTTCTGAATGAATAGGTTAATGTAACACGCCAATTAACTCCCTCCAACATGGGTGCAGTGCTTTGGAAGGTCTAAACATTTTTTAATATCATTTTAAATCAATCATAACATTCATTTGGGAATTTACCCCATCGTAAAACTTAAATACACTTCGGGGTAACTTGGTATGCCCATCAAGAAGTAACATTTTGAAAAGTTAATTTTTTGAGAAGTTTTAAACATGACATGCTTGGTTGACTTTTTATTTCCCATGAATTTTAAATTATTTTTTAAATAAATATATTGTATTTTAATGTTAATGACATAAATATCTTTTTTATTTCATAATTTTTAAAAAAATTAAGATTTTTTTGGACAATTATTACAAAATAATTGGGAAGTTCTACTTCCCAAGGTTTAGTTTGGAAAGCACAACTTCCCCAACAAGCCCAATTTCCCTAGAAATTCTACAATTTTTATTAATTAAGTTAAAGTTATTTATCTACTTCTTAAAAAGTTTAACTTTCCACTTTCACTTACTTTATACCAAGTAAGCCTTTTATCACTTCCAACAAAACACACACTAGTTTAGATATTACTTTTTTATCCTTTTCCTTAGTTTTTTTAAAATTGTTTAGATAGTTTGAATTTCATATTTTAAAAAAAACTATTGTTGAAATATAAACATTTAAAATAAATCAGGAACAAATTAACTATCCCGCTATCTCAATTAAAATTTGACAATGAGAATTACATTAATTGAAAAAGAAATTAATTACAACGCTTTTAAAATTTTTAAATTATTAGTCAATTAATAAAATAGATAAGAATATGAATATTTCATTAAAATTATCCATCCAATTTTTCTCAAATGTACCACGGATATTGCCTAAAATTAATTATTTAAATTCAGGAGAAAATTAAATGAAACCAAAATAAATTTAATTTTTATATAATTTTTGACAAAAGACCCATTAATATTTCCAACACTTAATTTGCCTAAAATAATTTTTTAAATCTAAATTTAAATTTAGTATATGTACAAATATAATATTTTTTATTAAAAATTGTATTTAGTATGATCCAAACCAAATCAAACCAAACCAAATCTAAAAATATTGAGGCAACTGTTGAGTTTATCTAGTATAAAAGTATAATATTGATTATTTGTTCAAAAATTTTGGACAAAATAATTTATTCAAGAATTGTTTAAATTGGATCAGAATGGAAACCAGGCTTTAACAAAAGGACTACACCAAAAAAGCCCATTTACAAAAAAATAACCCATCGAATCAATTGGACTCTAGCCAAATTGATCCAAATCGATTCGACATAAAATGTCGTCTACCATTAAGCTCAAATCTGACTTGCAATTCAGGCCCAAAAAAAATGTGACTTGTAATTTGTTGCTTCTTCTCTGTTCAAACACAAAAATTGCTTTTATCATTGCTGGGTCACTAATCCATCAACGAACTTGCATTTTGACCCACAATTTTATAATGCGACGAAATTTTTTTTTATTGATCTGAAAGGCAGATTTGACCCAGAATTTTTTAGTGTTGTCTACCACTAAGCTTACGTCAGACTCGTAATTCGGTCGCTTCTTCTCTGTTTATTAAAAAAAAAAAAACCGCATATTGCTTTTAACATTGCTGGGTCACTAATTCGTCCACGAACTTGCATTTTGACCCACAATGTTTTAATGCGACGAACTTTTTTTTTTAATGATCTGAAAGGCAGATTTGATCAGAATTTTATAAAGATTAAATGTATAGGTGTTTTCACCTTAAAAAAATGTATGGGGGCTAAAAATCCAAATGAAATATCAGAAAATACAAACAGTCCAATAGAAGAAAAATGGGATAGAACATAGTAACATCGTCATACTTTTAACGATAGTGTGTGCAAGGATTATTTATTTTTCTGTTAAACTCAATTTCAACCATTTTTTATGGTTTAAATTAATCTTTAAAAAAAATAATTGATATATTTGCGATCATGGATCTAAATAAACACATTTGTTACCTTGAAAGTGCTTTTTAGATAGAGAATGAAAAATGGGATTTCTGAATAAAAATGTTTGGTACTTTCAAATGTGAGTTTACTTTCCTAAAATTATGTGAAAGTGGCTTCTTAAAAAAATTGAAAAAAGGGCCTATTTTTCAAGAAAAGTAAATTTTTGTGACAAAATTATTCTTAATAAAATAACTTAAATTATAATCATAATTTTATGAAAATGATCATGATCCTAATTTTACAAATCATTATATTATGGTAGAATCATATATTGTTAACTATAAATTAATGGCTGTGAATTCTGCAAACATACTGTGAATAAACTAAATCTGAAACAACAATTTAACATTATGATTAGCCTTAGGCCAGCAACTGAAATTTTGGCATATCTAAAAAACCAATGATTTAATCATCCAATTTTAGCAAAAGCGTGAAAATACTGTCATAAATGATCTCTCAAAACGCTGGGTTTGAATTTTTTTAGGGATCATTATGTCATTTTAATATTTTTCTCTAAATGTTGCTAGTCTTCCAAATATTTTTATGGAAAAAAAAAGCCTTTCTAACTAAATATATCAAACATGATTTCACTAAGGAAAGGAGATTTCTATAAAGGTTCTTTTCCATTCTCATTTTTGTTCTCATCCCCATTCCCATTTTGTACCAAACATAGCAAGGCGGAAATGAATTAATTTTAGTGTTAATTTTGTTTTATATAAAGAAAGTGTTCATCTTTTTTTTTAATGAAATAAAACAGTGCAAACAAGAAAATAGAGCAAAGAAAACATAGATCTAATATAATATGTCTGAGTTTGACATTACAACTAACAAGGGATCTTGAGCTTTATCATTTATCTCATAACAAATTTAGATGAAACGTTAGCTGTAAAATGACTTATGATTGGATGAATTGATCACTTTTTTTATTTATTTTTCTTTGCATTAAAGTAATTAGAAAAACAAGTCTACCAATTGGATATCTTTGGGGAGGTGGGTATTAGATTTCTGGTCAATCTACATCAGCCCCTTTGTGGTCATTTGATTTGGAAATTTATCAAATTATCCCAACTCCATCTCTAACATCTTTTAACTTTTTTTTTTCCAAAATAAAAAACAGTTACATGTTACATGGATGAAATTATCCATATGACTGCATGAAACAAACTTATTTGCAAATAAAAGTCTGATGAAAGAGATTTAAAATAACAAGGTCTAGCAACATACAATCTCTTCATAATACAAGTCAATTTTCCATTCATGAAACAAACTTATTTGTAAATAAATGTCTGATAAAAAAAAGTATAACAAAACATCACATAATCCCTCAACATCATCTTGTAACAAATACAAAGTGCAAGTATATCAAAACAACACAATGTCCCACATCATCATCATCTAACAAATACAATCATTATTAGTTCAAGGACTTGATGCGAATTTAGACTTCTTCGTTGATGGCTGGGACATTGCTGCTTTCAGTTCCCCTCCTCCAATTATACGCAAATGAAGCTACATTTTCACATATTTGTCTTGCTGTGTTGTAGGTAAGACATATGAATAGCATCATCAGACAGACAATGAAGACAAGTGGTTCAAGAGAACGTGGAACCAACATTGATATTAGGGCAGCGTAAGCTAAACTTCCTGAGATAATAGCTGCCTTAATTGAGAGTTTAAGGTAAGTAGTATCAATCGGTGTAGAAATGTAGCACTGGATGTAGTATCCAAATCCAAAGCAATAAAAGAGCAAGCAAATTATGAAAATCCACATATTTGCAGGGTGTTCGTCTAAAGGTGATGAATTTGGGTAGTGCATTTGAACCACCATCCCTATTGTCGGAATTAGAAATGCGAATATAGCATGCCAAGGGGGTGAACTGCACAACAATCAAACTAATTAGACGTGTCATTAATAATTGCATCATCAAATCAAAGAATAATTAGCTATTAACCAAGCTTAGGAGATATAAATTCACTCCCTTTTATCTCATGTTAGTATTTCACCATTCTTAGCTAACAATGCTGTATCTCCAATTCACCATGACTAAATTAAGACTGTAACTGTATTACTTAGATTGTTCTACGAGGGTTTATAAGTATGAGGAATGAGAAGAAAGCTAATTCAAAACAATATTTGGAAGTATATATCATTGATTTTTAGGAGATATAAATTCAATAATGGTGAGAAAAATTCCACCCCATTACTCAGGCGGTAGAGTTTTTATTTTTTTGGGTAAAAGAGTTTAAATTTTACATCAGGGATTGAAATTATAATTGTATTACGTTAAGATCAATGGCATAAATAGTTTACAAGACAATGTCTTTCAAATCATAATTAGAGTGATAAGTGAAATTGCTTGTGGGTTAAGTTTTATTTAATCAATTCTATATACAAAACATGATAACATTAAGAAATTATATCGCCTGTTTTTAATTCTTGTGAACAAATTCAGAAAAATAACCCCCCGGTCCCACTATAATTATTCATATAAAATAGGATAACATTCTATTGAGATTATCAGCATCACATTAAATCTGTTTATTAATACCAAGTGGACAATTTTAAAATAATTAGAAGTGTTTAAACTAAATTTTGTTTAAATTAAAATTATAATATCCCATGACATCATATTAAAATCAGATTCCTGTATATGATTAGCAAATTAACAAAAAAAAATAATGATACGCATAATTGTTCCGTATCAATTGGACTCTAGCCCAAGAGAATCCGCGCTAGTTTTATAATCCAGCATTTTTTTTTATTTGATGTGTTTCAAAAATTTGTACGAAACTCATACGTTCATGAAATGATGTCTAAAAATTTTTGTTGGCAGTCAAGTCTATTTACTAAAAGAAATCTAAAAACGGTGAGCCCAAAGTATATGGCCCATTATTTTTAGGCCTACATTGGCCCATTATTATTCTAACTGAAATTCTCCCTTTCATGAGTTCAACAAAGAATTCTCACAAAAGAAAAAAAGAATGGCGTGTTGTTTCTGAAAAGGTTCAAAATGCTGAGTCGTTTATAAAAAGGGACAAAATGCAAGTCATATTATGTAATAAATATATAAAAAATAATACTATTTACAAATTCTGAATAATACAATTTATTCTTCAGACTTCAAATAATGTATAAAAAAACATATCTAATTTATAAAAGGAAACGAAGTATAGATGTAAACTAACTAAAATAACATGCGGTTTACATAGCTCAAACTTGCATATTGCCTTCATCATTGCCCTCATCATTGAAAAAAATCAAGCAACAGACTATGAGTGAGACATACTTTAATTTTTTTTTCAACCATGCAAATCCGTTAAATCAATTTATTCATTTTTATTATGGATCTCATGACTCAAAAACTGCTTAAAAAAAGCATTTTTATTTTTGATTTGGTTAGTTGTGTTTTTAGTACGTAGGTTCCCCCACCCCCCTGGCCCCCTCCGAAAGAAAAAAAAAAAAAAAAGGAAATTTCTGACCTTGCCACAGGCCTAGTCAGCTTAGGTCCAAACCATTAATCAAATCCAATACATTTTGTGGAAGACCTAAATTCCAAGATATAGAAATGAGGTCCATGCTCCATAACTTCGACCATTGAAAATTTAAAATGCAGATTCGAAAGACATAGAAATCCTATATATCAAAAACATCAATCTAATTTTTATTGGAAAATTTGAATAAATTTATTTAAACTTATTTTTCATCAATTTATATGGTTCAAGAATAAATGTAAATTCTTTTATTCAATTAAAATTATTTTTCATGAACATTTTTATAAGTTTATGAATATACCAATTTTTATTTTTATTTTAGAAAGGAAGCATCAATCTGAATTTAATTTAGCAACAATTGTAAAAATTTGTTTAAAAAAAATAAATTCACTTAGCATGATTGAAATCAAATCTAACGGGACCTGAAAACGTTGAGTCAACCGTTGGACTTATCCCACGGCACCTGGTGAGGGAGGGAAATCTGGATGTGTTCATAGCGAAATTAAGTGGAAAAGTGTCATACATACTTACTGCTATATGCTACTTGTGCTTTTGATTTGTTCCTCAGTGGTGGAAGGTGCGAAACTTTCTGGAAGTCCTTTTTCTAGATAATAATTGCCAAAACTCTGAGGCAAACCCAGAAAAAATAAAATCATTTTCATTTTCCTATTGAGCGGCTTCAAGCTCTTGGGTGTCATCCGATTAATCTAACGGGACAAGATACAAACTGGAGGGAGGAGGGAGAGATTCCGAACTCGTGGGTCGGAATTTACGCTAATTGGACAATGAAGCTGCATTATGTGAATCAAGAATGTTGTTTTTTGATATTTATTGTTTTGAAAGCTCAAGAAGGCAAATTGGATGACAACTTTGTGAAGAATATAAATGAATATATATATATATATATATTTATAACGTAAATTAGAATCCGAATGAAACCTCAGTCACAGAATACAATGAATCAGTCTGAAAAGAAGAACTTATGATACTAACCTCATCAGTGAATCAGCCATGAGTTAACGTTGTTGGAAGCTGCTGGGCGAAATGGGTTGTTCCTCCGTCACAGAGTAAGAGACAGTGGAGACGAGGGATGATATACGAAGGCTTCAGCAGGAGAACTGGGTTTAACCAAGTATGGTTAAGGTTGATTTCTTCAGTTAAATCAAAGTAAAGCTCTCTTTTCTGTTAAGAAAAAAAAAAAAAGAAAGAAAGAAAGAAAGGCAAGTTACGCTTAATGAACAAGCGAAGATTCAAGACGGACCCCACCCTGTTTATTCCTGTTCGCTAAATTCACTGAAAATATAGTATTTGTTTGTTAATTTATCTTTAAAAAAAAAGTTTGCATCAAATTTATATATTTACAACGAGACATAAAATATTGAAGGCAAGTAATCAATATAATATTAATGTATTAACATAAAATTTATATCAAGGTAACTATTCTAAAATTGATAGTGCGATTTTTTAAAAAAAAAATTGCGTGCATGAGAAAATATATCAGACTATCAAATTATAAATCATCACAAAAAATATGTAAATTATCATTTTTTTTGTATTTTTAATGGAAATACACTTTGTAAAAATGATGTTCTCTTCAAAAACTCAGACGGGACCACCAGTCACCAAGTTACGTGTGCAAGTCTGTTGAAGTTGCTAAATTTCATGTTTTCTTATTCTTCAATGCTTTTTTGTAAAGATATTTTTTGGGTGAAAAAAAAAAAACAAGGCAGTTGTAATGATGAAGTTTTAATTGCACCACTTCACAGGATCCACTTCATTTGTTGTTTAATTATGTTCGTCTCAAACAACTATAACTGCCTACAAACTGGAGAGATGAGGGAGAGGGTCCAAACTCATGGCATGGGTTACACTAATTGGGCAATGAAGTTGCATTTGAATCCAGAAAGTGTTTTTTGATGCTACGAACCTTTGTTTAATTGTTTTGAAAGTTCCAAAAGGAAAATTGCATGAGAACTTTATGAAGAATAAATGAATATATGAAGTTGAGAATCCAAATGAAATCTCATAGAATACAATGAATTAGTCCCACAAAAAAAAAAAACTGAACTTGTGATACTAACCTCCGTGAATCAGCCATGAGTTAACGTTGTTGAAGCTACTGGACGAAATGGTTTGTTCCTCCGTCACAGAGCTAGAGACAGTGGAGAAGAGGGACGATGCAATCGTTGGTTTCAGTTGAGCAAGAGGATTACTCGTATATATTTGAAGGGTTAAGTTAGGAGTTACGCTCTAATTCACCCAGCCCTATGGTTAAACTTGGGTTAAGCTCAGGGGCAGACCCAGAGGAAAATGTTTGGTGGGCCCTAGTTGGACGGTCAGAATGAGTTATAATTTCAAAGTAGTACATTTAAATGGCTAGTTTGTTTATGCTGAAAAAATTTTTTTAAATGGTTTAAGAACATGATTTATTGTTTACAAATTTTATGAAAAGCGGAAATTACATATTTTAGATTTGGCTACAGTCATGAAATACACTTTTTAGTTTAAAGTGATTTTTAGCTATTTAAAAGCTATTCAAAATAATTAGAAATATGATTTTTAATTTCTAATTATTTTTAAAAGTTTAAACATGTATATATCTTTTTCCCCAATAAACTTGAATCTTAAAAATGTTTTGAAGTGTTTTTTTTCTTTTTATTAAAAGGTATGTTTATAAAAAAAAAGCTTTAAAAAAAACAGCACATTTATCCAAAGTGCAAATGCAAGGACATGCAGAAGCACTTACTGGATGTAATCAGAGCTAAATTACTCAATCAGATTGAGACTTGATTCGTTGGAGGGAGCTATCTAATTTACATCCAATAATTACCTATCTAAACCATCAAATGTAAGTTGCCATTAGCATAAAATCGGAAACACTTTTACTATTTATTTATTTATTTGACCAGAACTTTTACTATTTGTTTATGTCTTGTAAAATTATTTATAAATTACATCTTTTAAATTCAACCAATGATGCCAAAACATTTCCGTCCTACCTATATATGTTAGGGATGGATGTAAAGCATCCTGCTCTCGATCAATAAGTTGTCTCTTACAATCCCACAATGTGAGAAAATTTTTTGTTTTCATAATAATACTTGTCAATTTAATCCATTCAAATTTGTGCTAATGAATCGTGAATTCCTTAATATTCTTTTTTTAATACAAATTCCTTACCATTCTTAATTAACATGAACTTAAACAGAAAATTCCGAAGCAAGGGGTAGTGGTAGTGTCAGCCTCCAGCACACTGAAACTTGAAAATGTGTCTTTGTTTTAGCAAGGAAATGAGAAAAATAAGGAGGAAAATGATGGAACGGGACGGATGGCTAGTACGGAGATCCAAAAGAAATTTGAAAATGAAAACAAAAATTCCAAAAGAGAAATGAGGAAGAAATTGCTACATCCAAATATATGAGCCTACATAAGTGGAATCAATTGGGATCCATGTTTATCACAGCATTGATAAAAGAGATCGAAGATGAATCTCCAACTCACTTGAACTCCTTCGAGAGAAAACAAGATGAGAGGGAGCAAGCCATTAGGGTTTCTAATGAGTCTTATGTTAGGAGGAGAGAAAAGGATTTCCAATTTTCAAAATGATTGAATTGTCCTTCAATCAGTTTAAATAAGATCAATCATTGGCTTTAAAATTGCATGATTTTTTTTTTTTGTTAAATAGACTTACGGGACATTTACCCAACAGAAAAAATTGTATGAGTTGAGGTCTCTTATAAAACAATCAAAATTGAATATTCCAACTACTAAGGTTTGTTCAATTGAAATGATCCAATTCAATTTAATAGAAGCGTAAAAATAATTATTTAATATTAAAATGATTGCAATAGGTTACAAAAATTTGACTATTAATTAATGCCAATTCACATCTTAAAAAAATCCAACAGAAATTTGAAATGAAACACGGGGATTCTATTTTCGGGAATTTGGCCAATTTTAAATATTTAAATATACAAAAAACACTTTTCATACTTGCCTTCATTATCGGCGTCCAAATGCCAAAAAGAAAATTCAAAAAAGCAGTATCTACTTTCTACACAGTTGCACAAACTTTCACAGGGACAAGAAAGAAGATAGCAAAAAGAACAAAAAATTATTATGTACCCTGGTGTTTTGGAAGTAGAGGATCAAACCAATCCTGTTCCTTCCTGATGTTACTCAGAATCAAATTCTATGGAATTAAATAATTTCTTTTTCCTCTATTCTTTTCTGAGGTTAACCAGTAGGCCTACCTTGAACAAATTGAAATTGTAACAGGGTTGCTTCTGGTCTTTGTTCCACAATGGGCTAGCTTCTAGTGTGACTGAAATGGTGCCACAAAAAATTGTCAACTTCACACATGTAGCACTAGCATAGCACAATCCCTCTTGGCAATGCACTAATGATACAACTAGGCTTCTATTGATAACTATGTTCCGGTGGCTTGCTTTGTTTTGCTTTAATTATAGTTATATTAACCCCATCAAAATGAACTAGATTAAGAAAAAAAAAAGTTGGTGTCCATAGGGATCAAATAAGTGCAAAGAAAAGCTAAAGGTGTTTATTTAAAGATTGAAATATCTTGTATGGAAAGATTAGCCATGTCTACATTTATATGCATGACCTTTGATTCACTACGCTAAAATTGGAAATAATTGGTGTTTATTTTTTACATTTATTGGCATTTCTAAAACGACATTTAATAATGCACTGATAAAAATTGTACAAAAACGTTGGCATTTAAGAAACGTCAACTAAAGGCAGACTTTAGTTGGCGTTTGTCTGATAAAGACCAACTAAAGTTTGCCTTTAGTTGGCGTTTCCCATTTAAACGCTAAATTTTACTATTTCTTTTTAAACCTATACACTTACAACCTGTAGCAAGCATAGAACATTTTTTTCCCCAATTAGTATGTCCTAGTAGCATCATCAACAACTAAGACAGTTTCTTATATTATTTTTAACAAAACTGAGATAAAAGCAATGTGTCCAAAACTAACAAGAATAATATGTCCAAAAACTACCAACAATATACTACAAAAAATATGTCCAAAACTACAAAGTCCACCTTAGTTTTCCCACAAGTTAGCGTATAAGCATGTCCACCAAAATTATCACATTCTCTTCCTGTTCCCTCACTACAACCTTATCTTTTGATGCTTCACCTTTCCTTAACAACATCCACACCTGCACCATATAAGCAAATATTTTATATTGACATTATCTAGATCAATTTTTTCACAAAATTATTCATAATAAAAACAAGCTAAATTTACATCTCTATTCATAGGTACTTATCAAGGATGAAGTTACATCATTCTTTGATGAGCTCCTCTATTTGCGTATTGGAGTGCTCGGAATAAGAGACATTAGGGAAGTACTGTAAATTAAAAAAGAATAACATGTAGCATACGCCAAACTTCCTAAGATAACATGTAATACCCTGAGAAAAAAAAGAGAATAAAGCAAAATATAATAATAAAAAATTAAAAATTTAAAGATAAATATAAATAGTAAGATTTGAAATAAGATAAAATAGTTATTAGTTGATAGGATTTAAAAATAAAATTAAAATATACTCATAAAAAATCACTTAGAAACTAATTTAAAAAAATAACTAAAAAAGGTACTAAATTACTGCTTTTTTAATATATATATATATATATATATTAGTGGTTGATGGGATTTTACTTTGTAAGATGATCATTCACTTTAAGTTTAATTATCCTAATCTAAACTTTTTTAAAAAATATATATAGGGACTTAATATATAATTTTAACAAGGGTTTAGGTTAGTGGTTTTCTCTCCAGTCACAGAACTTTTCTATCTGCCAGTGCTCTTCCGCGGCAGCGTGGAGAGTTTGTAGTTCATATTAGAGCCAGCAAAATAGGCCAAGCCCGATGGGTCAACCCGAATAGCTCGATAAAATGGGCGGGCCGGGCTTTAAAATCATAGGCCAGAAGGGAAAACGGGCTTTTTAGGTCCGGCCCGAACGGGCCACTGGCCGACCCAATTGGCCCGTTTTCCCCCTTTTTTTCTTTTTTTTATTTAAAATATTAAGAAATGTACTATTTTATTAATTAATGATATGTAAATTGTAAAATTTAAATATTAAGTTGATTTCTTGTGAATGATAGTGATAATTAGTTGTATTAATTTCAAAAATTACATGAAAAAATTTAAAAAAAATATATGAAAAATATTTTTTTAAAAAAAAATGGGCCCGCGGGCGTGTCATACGAGCTCGGGTTTTACAAGTTGAGCCCGTTTGGCAATCCGGGCTTTTTGGCCCGGCCTGGATTGTCAGCTCTAGTTCATATGTCCTAACGCTTACTCAATTTTTCTATTGCGATCTCTTTTTTCTAATAGGATTTACACGGTTATGTTTGTGGGATTCTTACTGCTAGGATTAAATCATGAACAATAGAGAAAAGAAAGGATCTCTACTATGATCCTAAATAGGTGAGCATATAAATAATAGGTTAAGTTGAGTTCCTCTGAATTTAGATATCTGTTATTGATTGAGCACTTGAGTTTGGTTCCTGTAATTTATCACATCATGTGATATGATGTGATATAACATGATTTTCTTTTCTTGCGTAATGTAAACTTTGATAGAATTAGTTTTTATCTATGTAATGTTTCACTTTTACAAACTTCTTTATACGAGTGAGATGATTACTTGAAAAGTTTATATTTTGATAGTCAATATTTTTCTTGCATTCAGTTTGTGAAAAACTTTAATATGTGCCTTGTTTCCCCTTCCACTCATTTTGTTATTTATACTCTCATGGGGTCAGTGGTAGACTCAAACCACTCATTTAAATTTTTCCCGATTATCTAATAGTAGATTAAAGATGATGGCTTGTAAATTCTAAGATACACCTAGGTAATACTTAGTCAATGGTTATATGTTACTCCAAGGTTGTGACAACTAGTAATACTTAGTCAATGGTTATATGTTACTCCAAGGTTGTGACAACTAGTTTGGGAATGTGGGTGAATCAAGAGAGTTGCTTTATTTTATTTGGTAGATAATGTGGTGGTTAGTGTGTATGTATATTAATTGAGACTTCTTAAATTATATCACATTTTGATGTAGATGAAATTTTAGACTTGCTAGGCTAAGTAGTAGGGGTGTGCACGGGTCGAGTTGAACCGGACTTCACCTCCACCTATTGTTCGGCCCGATGATACTTGGGCAAAATTGGGCTACCTACCGAGCCAGGGTCGAACCGGCTTGGTATCAAATAATTTTTTAAAACATTAAAAAATAAAATAAAAAACTAACTTTATCTGTTAGCAAAAAAATATAATTATTTATGTAAAAATATATTTCCTTGAAAAAATGTTAGGATAGAAATTAATCTGTTTAAAAATTATGAATATTTACAACTATATATTATTTTCAAATAATATTAAGTTAAGAAATTAATTTAAAATTTTAAATAAAATTAAAATATCAAAATCTTAAAAAGCTTTTCATAATAATCATATAATAAATGTATTGCATAAGATATATAGAGAAAAATATCTTATAAAATCAATTAATACATACAAAATAATAAAGTTGTTTTTAAAAAAACATATATATATATATTATGGGCTGTACCGGACAAACCATAGCTAGCGCAAAGTCTAGCCTGACCTAGCCAAAACTATGACTCAGCCCAATTGGGCTGATATGACCGAGTTGGACCATGTCAACCGAGCCACGAATTTACATGTGTAGCTCTACTAATTAGTAATGAGTTAACTTAGTCTATGAGTTGGTCACTGCCTAGGATTTTGGATCCTAAGAAAATAGCTACCTTAATAGATTTTGGATCCTAACAAAACAGCTACCTTAATAGAAAGGTTCAAGTAAGTAGTATCTGCTGGGATGGACATGTGACACTTGATGTGCTATCCAAATGCAAAGTTATAGAATAGTAAGCAAAATATAAAAAACCACATATGTGCAGGGTGTTCATGCAGAGGTGATGAATTTGGATAACGCATTTGAACCACCATCTCCATTGCTGAAATTAGAAATATAGAAATAGCATGCCAGAAGGGGGGTTGAGTTGTACAATCATCAAACAAATTTGAAGTGTCATTATTGTAGAATCAAATTAAATAATTATTCTAGTATGCATTTGAGTGCATATGGAAAGTACATACTAAAAATATTTAACATTGAAAGAAACTAAAGATTAGCTCTAAACCTAAACTTGATGACGTATATTTGCTATTGACCATAAATGATGGCAAGTGAATAGGAAGTGAAACATTATGGAGAGCACATTAGCGTCATATGCTCATCTCAAATCTAGGCCATCCAGATCATAATTGGACGATTTAGATTTAATTTAATTTTATTATTATATTTTAAAAATATTATTATTTTATTAGATGTAGAATGTAAAATAAAGATAATTTTGTAACTATAACTTTCTTTTTTTTAAAAATGATGTTATCATTTAAAAAAAATTAAAATAATCAAAATTTAAATGTGGATCATCCAGATTAAAAACTGGATGATTCAACTATTGGCAAAGTGATAAGTAGCACCCAATGAAGGACCATTCCAATAGGGTTTGTAAGTGTCACTGGGTGTGAGAAATGAGGAGAGCTAGGTCAAAACAGTTTTTGAACTATCCCACAATAACTATTGTCTATGGATATAAAATATGATAAAATCATCATCATCATCATCATCAAATCTATTTATTATAAATTGATGTTAGTTTCTTTATATGAGCCTATATAATTTTAATATCCAATATACAATTTTAAAATAATTAAAAATGTTACAGATTAAAAAGGTTGTAGATTAAAAATGCTGTAAATAAATTCTATTCAAATTAAAATTATACATATCACCATCCTTGTAACTGATTAAATATGAATGAATAAACAAACATTTGATAATGATAATTAAATTATTGATCAATTAGTAATTAGTAAACCCCATTAAATTATTGATCAATTGTTTGACTTCGCAAAATTTACCAGAACATTCCTATATAACTTTCATTAAATTAAAGCCCTATTTTAATTATATCATTTTTAATTTCTTTTTGCCATGAAAATCAATATTTTTAATAAGGAGAAAACATGAAAATGAATAATTACTATTCACAAATTGACTTATATTTTGTATATTTCATTCATTTTAGGACATGATTTATAATTGGGAGCTCAGGGAGTACTTTTTCTAAGTCAAACAGATTTTTACAATATTTTTAGATATATAGATTATTCCTTTAATTTATCTCAAATGTACCATAATTTTGACTAAAATTAATTATTTGAATTTAGGAATAAATTGAAAGACATGAAAAATAATTCTACTATAAATTTTGACAAAATACCCATTAATATTGCCAAAAATTAACTTAAGTTGCCCAAATAACTTTTTATATATTATGGAAAAAATGGTACACTATAGAATATTTTTCCAAAGTTTTTGGACAAAATAAATGCCAAAGTAATGCATTCCAAAAGATTTTACTCAAAACTAAACTGTTTAAATTCGACTAGAATGGGGACCAGATTTTAATAAATGACCATGAAAAATAGTCCAAGTGCACATATAAAAATAAAGTGACCCCTAAAAGATAATGCCCGTAAATATTCCATTTCAATTGGGCTCTGGCCTAAGAAAGTACATAGCTATCCAGTATATAATAAACTTTTTATTGGGACAATTGGATTTTTGGTACCAAAATATTAATATATTTAGTTTTTGATACCACAACTCATTTTTTTGGGAAAAAAAATTAAATCTCAACTTAAAATAGATGGATTCTCAATTGAAAAAATTAGAGTGTTAAAAATAATTCGAGTTTCAATTGGAAATTATTGAATCTCACTTGTAAAAATTTGAGTCTTTGAGTCCGACCCCGAAAAAATGAATTGTGGTACCATTTACCAATTAAATTGAATTTTTTGTTTCAAACCCCAATTGTCCCTTTTTTATTTGATATGTTTGTGACAAAACTAAATGGATTGTAACCCAAACATCCATATTCAAAACTCATCCAAAAACATTGAGCCCGAAGTAAATGGCCCATTGTCCCGTTTCACCGAAATGTTCCCTTTCATCTAAGCCTGGTTACCAAAAGGTGACAAAAAAAAGAAGACAATGGCGAGTTGTTTTGACAAGGTATAAAACGTGAGTCGTTTACAAAAAGGTGACAATATGCCTGTTTTCTAAAAGATACAAAACACAGATACTAGGGGGAAAAAAAACACAGATGCAAACTAACTAAAATTACATATGGTACTCAAGATCAAAGTCACATTTTACCTGCATCATTGTTGGTAGGAATGATCCAAATTAAACTAAATTGATTGAATCAAACTTCCAATTAAACCCAGTTAAAAAGGATCAAGGCAAAACTAATTATGATTAAGGTTTGCTTCAATTTCCAAGCATGCAAGATCCAATCTGATTTTGAATGAACCAATTCAATTTTTTGGTTAGAATTGGTTCTTGAACTAAACCAAACTTAACAAAATAAAAAATTCAGAAAAGTCCTTTATATCGAAACTACATTCTAATTTTTGCCAACAATTGTAAGTCAATATTCTTTCAACTTATATGTAAGGCATAAATACACCTTTAGTTCCTTAAGTTTCATTTCAATCATTTAAAATGTAGTAAAAAAGTTTCTCTCATCTCTCCTTCCAAGTTACAAAACAGATAATAAATCAATAGAAGTAAAAAAAAAAATAACTATTACAAAAAATTAACACAACACTTTATAATTTGGATCAACTAAAACTCTTAGAAGACCCTTAAAATATAGACATAAATGAGTATCTATTTTTGTTGATGTTTGTATTCTGTTCTTGTGAAATGAAATATTTACAGTTTATAAAAAAGAATACATGATGCAATTAATCAGTTTAAAAAAACGAAGAACTAGTAAGACTTACCTCAGTGAATGAGCCACGAGTTAACGTTGTTGGAATGGCTTGTTCCTCCATGAAAGAGGTACAAGAGAAGAGAAAGTAAAGAAGAGGGATATGATGAAGTGTTGGGGAAAAGCTTTGCTTTCTGAAAGGTTAATTTAATTGTGAGATGATCAAGTGAACAAGAGACCAACATATACGAATTCACTTTCGGCGAGCACCATCTCCTTATCACAATCTCAACCATCCAGTTTCACTTCCAGTACTTATCACAAATGATTAGCACCATCTCTCCATCACAATCTAAAATATTTTATTATTATAGTTTTTTTATATTTTTTTATTTTATTAAATATAAAATCTAAAATAAAATAATTTTATAATTATTATTTTTTTAAAAAAATTAATGTTATTATTTAAAAAATTAAAATAAAAAACTTTAAATTTAATGGTCCAAATCTCTGCATAGCGTGCTTATCAAAGTATGGAATGTGAACTCCAATATATATTAAGTTTAGCCTTAGTTGATGATGTCAGAATTGTATTGCCTTCGTCTTGCGGACTACTCTTTTGAACTGTTGGTTTTTCTGTCATTCAAAAAGAGAACAAAAAGAATTGTGATGTCACGACCACACAACATTTTTGGACCGTTGGATTCGCTGGCCAAAATCAACCCTTGGCTTTGGGTGCTCTCCGAGCCATCCAGAACCCTTGGATCTGTAAGGCTCTGCCGACATCAAAACAACCGTTGGATTTGGGAGGTCACGACCGCATCTATAATACAGTAGTTCTTGAAGGTAACACACCCCTAATAAGTCATTTGAATAAGCTCCAGAATCTTGATTAAATCATATGGAAAGAAACTGAAGTAAGAAAAGCAGCCATCTACCCTTAGCATAGGAAACTCTCGCAAGCAAGCTTTGCAATTGCGATTCTCACAGCAAGCCTTCCAATGAGTCATCTACCAAAAAAAGGAAAAAATAAAACTTATATTCATAAAAAAGCATTGTAAGTGTCAGCAATAGGCTATATGTCCGGTTTAAATCACTCGCATTTCAGACCAGGTTAGTTCTAGACAAGATTTATATCCCCTGCCATCAATTCATAAAAAAGATAATCTTTTTTTCAGCCATGCCATTCAAATTAAAAAGATAATCATTCACTACATGACTCTTATTTTCTCTGAAAGAGATCAAATATATTTACCCAATGAATCATGCCTGTACTAAACTGACAGCATTACCATTGAATAAAAAAAGCACAAGAATAGCTGCCCAAATAAATCAAAGCAGAAAGCCCGCCAAGGGAGGGGGAGGGAAGGATTTTAATGGAGGGGAGGGGAGGGAAGAATTTTAATGGAGGGAAGGGGAGGGAAAGGAAGGGGAGGGGAGAAATTTTAATAATTTATTATTTGGTTGGAAAGGGAAGGGGAGGGAAAGGAAGGGAAGGGGAGGGAAAGGAAGGGGAGGGGAGGAATTTTAATAATTTATTATTTAGTTGGGAAGGAGAGGGAAATTAATAATAATTTGATCATTTTATCCTTGAAATTAAAGAAGTTTTCTACCATTTGTATGAGTATAAAAAATTTTAATTTTAAATATAAAATTATACTTTAATATTTTATACTTAATACTAAAATTTTTTATACTCACTTTTTGAGATATAAAACTTAAGTGTAATATTTTTTGATATTGAAACATTTAAAAAAATATTTTTACATTTTTAAAATTTTTTATTAATTTTTTATATGTTTAAAATATTTTTTTATTTATTATAAAAAAATAAAATAAAAAAAAAGGCGGAGGACGGCGAACTGTCCCCCGCAGTGTCCCCCCAATTTTGGGGGGCACGTTTTGAGGGGGAGGGGAGGGGAGTTTCCTTCAAAATACATAACCAAACAGGGGGAGGGGAGTTTGGTTATGTATATAAACAGTAGAGGGGAGGGGAGCAACTTCCCTCCCCTCCCCTCTCAATACCTCCTATCAAACAGAGGCTTACTTCAATATTCACAAATTATAATCGTATCACAACACAATTCTTTGGGACCCAAACACAAATTTCCAGGCATTTTGCAAAAATTTACTAACGATCCACTAAAATAAATAATCTTCATGTAAATATTTAGGAAGCCAATTTCACAATTAGAAGTCAATTTAAGACATCAATAAATTTTTAGCCAAGATAAAAGCCATTCACAATGATAACCTCAACTGACTCTCTCTTGCCAATGATTCATCCCAACCAACCAACACACAAAGGATGGAAGACTCATAAGAGTATCATCTAAAAACATTCGCTATGAAATTACCAACCACTTTTAAATCAGAATATCAAATACAAAAACACTCTGATATCATCAAAAGCCCATGGCAGCAGACCAATTTGTCTGGTTACACCTTTGGCTGCGCATTATTCCAGTGTATACAGTGTAAATATAAAATGCCACAGAATCATGAATTAAAAAACTTTATGCTGGGGATCGGCCATCAATAATGCAGAAAAAAACTACAGCTCCACAATTATTTATGAAAGAGGAATTTACCCCTTCTCAGAATTTTTGAATTTCATACTTAAGACAGAAAAAAAAAATTCCCCATTTTCCAAGTTTGCACAGCCCCAGAAACTGTGAAAACCAAATATGTAAGAATCCAATCAGTCAGAAAGGACGAGAAAGAGGAATAAATGAATTATTGCAAGGCTTACTGAGGATTAGATGGATCTAAAGAGATGGATGATCGTGATCTGGAAGGAACTGTGGTTGCTGGCATGTGCAGAGCGTGAGGCGCGAATGAACCACGCGCAGCTAAATTGGTAGGCGTGTGAGGACGGCAGACAGGCCAAGTTTGGGAAGGTGAACTCAATGGAGGTTGTGGCACGACGAACGGACAACACGCTGCGGATCATGTGGTTGACGCTATTGTGGATGAGAATGATTTTCAGTTTCATCTTCTTCACCAAACCACCCCCACCTCCGTCCTCCACAACTCCACCGGACCCCACCCCATCATCGGGTTTGAAGACGTGCGTATGATCAGAGAGGGACTCTGTGAGAGAAGAGGCAGAGAAGAGTTTATGAGAGACCCGTGGCCGCACGCGGTGGCGCAATGGCGGAGGTGAGGCAGTGCCTGGTGGTTGTGAAAAAGCCGAAGGTGGAAGGAAGCTAAAGAGTAGAAAGATCGAGAAGAAGAGAAGAGACTATACTGCGATATCCGTGACTTCCTAGATATGAAAAAAATCCCAGATCTGAAATTTTTCTCCACGGCTGTGAATCGAATCGAGAAATAAGAATGCAAAAAGAAAGGAAGTTTAAAAAGAATCTAGAAAATAGATAGAGGAGGAATGAGGGAAAAAATGATGAAGCCTTCAGATGAGAGGGAGGAGAGGAAGAATCTAGAAGAAGAATGAAAAAAGAATAAAGGAGAAAAAGAAATTTGCAGCCATCCTTCTGCACTAAATCTCAACGGTCATAGAGGAGAGGAGGCATTTAGAATTTGGCTAATCTAATGGCAGCTTTTATTTGGCAGAAGGATGGCAGCAAATATTTGGCCGAACACACCTGAGTCCCAAAAAAGAAGAATAGAGAAGTGGTGGAAGACGCTGCGAAAACCATTGGAAAGAAGCGTGTGGTTGAGTTAAATTATATATAACTGATTATGAAGATAAGTGATTATTCATAATAGATTATGAAGATAAGTGATTATTTATAATAGATTATGAGAATAAGTGATTATGTAAAAAATAAATTGTGTTTAGATATTTTTAACTCATAAGTAATTTTGAGAAAAGAAATATATTTAGATATTAGGGTTTAAGTAATTATTGGGTGGATAATGAGAAGAAAAAATGAAATAAGTGATTATAAGAGATAATTGATTATTATAAATTAAAAAAAGTAACTTATGGAAATAATTACTTAAATGACTATAAGTGATTATTTTAATCTATATTATGTTTGTTTATTAACTGCATAATCATTTTTCTCTACTTCATAATCATTTATAATTTAATCCAAACATGCTCCAAGACTCCAGGAGAAAGAAAAGAAAAGAAGCACGATATGCATCCGACCCGTTAATTATGACGGGTTTTGAAGAGTGTATTCAGCTTTGTAGAAATATTATAGATTACCCCTTTAATTTATCACCAATGTGCCACGAATATTGTCCAAAATTAATTATTCAAATTTAGGCATAAACTCAATGACACCAAAAGATAATTTTACTATAATTTTTTTTATAAAATAGCCATTATTATTGACAAAAATTAACTTGAGTGGCCCAAAATGATTTTTTATATATTTTGGAAAAATTAAATTATATTTTATTGATTATTTTTCCAAAAATGTTTTGAAAAATAATTGACAAAAATAATGCCTTCCAAAATAATTTATCCCCCAGTTGTTTAAATTGAATCAGAAGGGAAGCCAAATTTTAATGAAAGGACCAAACAGAAAAATAGCCCAAATACAAAAATAAAATGACCCATAGACTATGACATTAAAAGCCTATGCACAAATGTTTATTTACATTAATTGCACTCTATCCGAATTAATCCCAATCGATTGGACGTAAAGTGTCGTTGCTCAAAACTGCATATTGCTTTTACAATTACTGATCTCTTGATGGGTCACAATAATTCGACAACGAACATGCGTTTTGATCCAGAACTTTTTTCATGCTATGAATCTTGATTTTGAATGATCCGAAAGGCTACCCTGATAGAAAGGTTAAGGTAAGCAGGGACCGTTTGGTTTTCAGTTAGTTAAAAATGAGTTTTGGTAGAATTAATTTTATAACATAGTTATAATAAAAATTGGTTTTGAACTAACGACTTTATGTTTGAATAATTTATTTAAAAATTAGTTTTAACAAAATTTATAATTTTTTTTAAATTAAGCTTAAACTCTATCCCATGATTAATTTAATTTACTTGGACTAAAATTTAATTTGTATTTATTTAATTGAAAACATAATATATCTGATATAATATTTTTTTTACAGGTCATGATCTATAAAAGTTAAAATTTTGAAAGGACATTTTGGTCAATAAATAGGATAAATTTTATGGAAATTTTATTTTTCTAATTTTTTTATTTTTTCTTATTTTTAATAATATATTTTTATCTGACTTTAAAATAAATATAAACAAAATGGAGAACCAAACGAAAAAGCATGGCTGAAGCTGCTTCTAAGGGGAACGAGTTTAGGAGCAAGAATGAATTTCTAATGGAATGCAGAAAAATAGTTAAACACAAATAAAATGACATCAAATTCATTTTAAGCTCCAAACCCGTTTCAAACGGGCTACCAAACGGGGCCCTAGCATCAGTTGAGGTGAACATCTGACACTTGATGTGATATCCAAAAGCAAAACAATAGAAGAGTGAGCAAATTATAAAAATTCACATATTTGCAGGGTGTTTATCTAGAGAAAATGAATTTGGATAGTGCACTTGAACCATACCATCCCCCTATTGTTGGAATTAGAAATGCAAAAATAACATGCTAGGGGTTGGGCTGCACAACCGGCCATCAACATAATTAGAAGTGTCATTATCACTTCAAATTGGTTTGTGAACACCAAGATTTACAATATGCAATTTATTTTTATCAATGTTGAGAAATATTTGACTCCCTTTTAATCATATCATTTTAGTATTTCACCATTCTTCTAACTAACAATATTAACGTGTCACCGATTTACCATGATTTAACTAGGACTATATCATAGTCAAAACAATATTTCGAAGTTTCAATGAGCTTTAGGAGACATAAATCCATACAAATTCACCATGACTTAATTAGGACTAAATATATTATATATAGTCAAAACAATATTTGGTATCATTGAGCTTTTTTTCTTTTTTTAGCCAGCAGAAGTATCATTGAGCTTTAGGAGATGGAAATCCAATAATGGTAACAAATACGCATTGGGAGAGGGTTATCCTAATTGGAATTCAACCCAACTCAAATTCAAAATAGTTAATTTATTTAAAAAAAATCTAAAATAGGGTTGAAACTTTTATATCTGAGGTCGAAATTATAATTACATTACATTAAGATCAATGAGATTTACAAAACTTGTCGGTCCAATCATAAGTATAATAATAGATAAAACTGTTTATATGTCAAGTTTTATTAAATTGATTCCTTATGCAAAAGATGATAAAATTAGCAAATCATATCGCTTGTTCAATTCTTGTGGACAAATTGTGAAAAGAAATCCACTATCCCACTGTAGTTATTTTCTTTATTATGTGATGCTAAACGTATAATTTTAATGCGTAACGCACAATTTTAAAATAATACAATATTTTATATTTTGGAAAAATACATTAATAAGCTTTATACTTTTATGAATTTCAATTCTATTTTTAAATGTGAATATAAATTTAAATTCAATTGACCTACAATTATAATATTTTTATTTAAAACTTTATTTAGCATAATTCAAACCAAACATAATCAAATATAAAAATATTGAAACAACCGTTGGTAAAGGTGAGGTAGGGTATATGTAGAGGTCAATGGTTCAAACTCTTCTAATATATTAAAAAAAAAAGAAATATTTTTTCTAATTATTTTTTTTTTTGGTAAAAAAGTAATTCCATTTACTAAGAGCATAATATATGGATATTGAATAAATAGGAAGCTTTCAATTTTTCTAAATAATTTCCAAAGCATTGAGAGGAAAGAAAGGCTTTTCATGTTCATTACTTCACTCTATTGGAATTGTGAAACAAGTGTTAGAAGGTTGAATCAAGAAGATGCTCAAAGAGGGCTGTGTATAAAAAAAAAAAAAAAGATGCATGTGTTAAGCTGCGAAACTGGACATTGTAATTCAGAGTTTTTGTGGTGGTACGAAGTACGAACCTTTACTTTGAAGGCCCCGTGACAACAAAGTGGATCATGATACTCCCTCGTGCTTATAAGAAGAACAAGGTGGATCATGATATTCTCTATTATATTTAATATAAAATTCTTTTAATTAAATTATGTAAATTAAAAATATGAGTCAAAATTAATTAATTATCTTAATTTTTAAAAAAATTTAAAATTTTTTTAAAACTATACTTATTTAATTTCTTTCTCTATTTTTGAGAAGAATTAAATAGGGACATTTTTTAAAAAATATGTAATAAATATTATGTCATATTCTAAAAAAAAATCTTATATTTAGAATTAAAATAAAAGATATTATATTTAGAATTAAAGAGAGTAAGATTGTCAAACTTACAAGTTTAAGTAAATTCATATAATGAACGTGAAATTGTGCGCAGACCCGTATTGGAAATTTGTAAGAGTTTATTTTTATTAATAAATAGTTATTAAAATATGTATTGTTAATATAGCCCTTGCTTTTATCTTAAATCTAGTTATTTTCCAAGATAATAATGAGTATGAATTTGTGATTATATTTTTTCTTTATATAAATATAATACTAAAAATATTAATTCAAGACATTAGACTTTTTTTTATCCCTAAGAGTATTGTAAATGGATTTATATTGATGGTCAAAAAAGTAAAAATGTAAGAAAATATAATCCATAATCACAAATTCACAAATATAAATTAAGATTAGCAGTCACAGACTTGACATTTGCTTCTTTTGCTTCTATTTTCATGATTAGGGCCTTTGTTTTTATTTTCATGATCCTGTCACCAGTTTGACAAAGGCTTCACGTTTTTCAAGCTAAGAGGTTTGAAGAAAAATAATATTAGAAAAAGTTTGGCCTATTATTGTGATAATGTTCTTGGCTTTCAGACTTTCAGCAGCGTTAGCGTTCACCTTACTCATCTCTAGTCATGGGTTAAACAAATGATTAGACGTAGAGTTAAACAAATGAACATTTAATGATGAGAACTAAATCGCTTTGTAATTAAAAAAGCCAGGCAAAAATTAATTAATAAACTTGTCCTTTTGATTTATCTCATACGTCCCATTAATATTGTCCAAAATTAATTTTTCAAATTTAGGCATAAATTCAATGACACCAAAAGTTAATTCTTGACAAAAGGCCAATTAATATTGCTTAAAATCAACTTAGGTAGCCCAAAATAATTTTTTATATATTCTGGAAAAATTAAATGGTATATTGATTGTCTCTCCAAAACTCTTGGACAAACGAATTGATAAAATCAGGCCTTCCAAAATAATTTATCGGAAATTGTTCTTTTAACGGATGTCCCAGAAAGTACTGTTTTTAAAAAGATTTTGTTTGATAAGGTTTTATCCGAAATTGTTTAAATAGGTTTAGAATCGAAACCAGATCTTAACCAAAGGACTCAACAAAAATAGCCCAAGTACAAAAATAAAATGACCTTTAGCCAATGATATTCATAATAATTGATCCATATCAATTGGAGTATAGCCCAATTATTCCATGTCGATTGGACAAGATTATGTTTTCCTATGTGACTTTTCTTTTCGCAAATTTTCTTCCTTCTTCCTCTTGCGTTAAAAAATCTGACCAAAAAAGGAGAATTAAATTAAAATCAACCCAAAATTGCAACTTTCGTGAGAAATTTAAAAATTTTGGGACCTGTGGTGAAGCTAGACATATACTCCCTTTGGGTCCCATTTATATAAAAAAAATACTTCATGACTATTAAGAAAAATAATTTTAATTAGATAAAGTTAATTAAGTTATCGTATCTTTTACGTTTATTTCAAAATTACCTCTACTTAATTTAATATTAATTTAAATCACTAATATATTTAATTTTTTTTCTTATATAATTTATGAAGGATAATTTTTTTTAAAAAAATTTTAATGGATCATTAACTCCTTTTATTTTTATAGGACCATTAAAAAGAGGAAATTTGTTCTTATAAACAAAATTGGAGGAAGTAACTTGCTATATGGCTGTAATTAATGAATGTATATTAATGTCTAAGTCTGACTTCTAAGACCATTCTGTAGTGTTACAACTTGCAAATGATCTGGACTTTTATCATTTATTTCTCATAATAAATTTAGAAGATAGATTGACTGTAATATGGCTTATCATTAGATGAAGAGATCACATTTTCTTGCATGAAATTAAATTAATTAGAAAAAGAGTATAGCATATTAATTAGATATTTTCCCAAAAATCAAGTAATTAACCAATTGAGCAACAAGAAAAAATATGACTAATTAATTAGAACTATCCCTTTAATTTATATTAAATGCACTAGAATTTCGCCTGAAATTAATTATTTAAATTTAGGTATAAATTTAATGACACCAAATGTTAATTTTACCATAGTTTTTGAGAAAAGACCCATTAATAATGCCAAAACTTATCTTGAGTTTCCTGAAATATTTTTCTTTTTATATTTGGAAAATAAAATGGAATTATCCATTATATTGTCCAAAATTTTTTGACAAAATAATTGTGAAAATAATTCCTTCCAAAATACTTTTATCCAAAATTTGTTTGCCAACAAAAAAATTTATTGTTTGAATTATATTAAGAAGGAAACCATTTTTTTACAATTTAAAAAGGGAAACCATTTATTTAATAAAAGGACCGAAAAAAAAAGGACCCTAAAAATAATACCCATACCATAATGGATACAGATCAATTGGACTCTAGCCTAAGGGAAGAACCTCGCGTTAGTTTTATAATCCAACGACTTTTTTATTTGATACTCCCCCTCGTCTATGAGATGGTATGTAGGATCCATTTATTTATTTTTTTTCACAATATAAAATATAAAAACTCAAATGGATAATTTTACCTTTTCTATATTTAATTAGTTATTTTTCTCTCTCCTACAAATATAATTATTTACGAAAATATAATCTTTTATATTAAATTGCTTGTTTTAATTATTTTAACATTTTTTCAATAAATAAGAGTAAATTTATAACTTTTGATATATTTAAAAATATTTTTTAATTTTTTTAATAATGGCTCTTACCCCCTATAATATGAACTGGGGGAGTATATGTTTGAAAGTGCTGAGAGAAAACCCAATTAATTCTAACCCATACACCAAGAAAACGCACCCAATCTAACTAAAATGCTCCCTTTCGTTAAATTAGATTAAATAAAAGTAAATAAGATCAGACTTACCCGCTTGGTTTTTTATTTATTTTGATGGTGTCCACACTTCTTTTAGGGATTTGCATTTGAATGACTGTACTGGCATTTCATTGCCACTGTCTGTTTGATGTTGCTACGATGTAAGCTGGGCTTAGCCCATTTTTGGTTATCAAAAAAATAAAATAAAATAAACTAAAAGGAAAATTGGCAAGTGGTCAATGAGTGTACAGGACGAGTCATTTATTGAAATATACAAAATCCAAATGCAAAGTGGGATTTTTTTTTTTCAAGTGTTTTAATCACTTGCTAGGCAGAGTTGACCAGGATGAAGCTGGAGCTGCTTCAGAATCAGGGAAGTCCCGAAAATACAAAGAGCTCTAATTCTCTGAATCAAAACGATCCCATACATTACATCCAAAAGCCATTTCAGAATCGATCGTTTGCATACAGAACTGAAGCGAAGAAGGCTTCAAGATCGTATTTGTGGACAAAGAGACCTAGGACTCGAGAACAACTTGGGAAATGCATTTCCCTTGTCATTGAGAGGATAGACGTAGAGAGAATCGTATGGCTGGCCTGAAATAGAAGATTTTTTTGCAACGATCCATCATATGGGTGTCATGGAAATGATTCGGAGGACCATACTTTATGGGATTTAGCTGCATAAGTTTCAGTCTTGGACAGAATCTGGGCCTTGATAATATTGGGAAAAGAGTTGACATTACAGGGGATTCAAGCTTTTGAAGATTTCACACGGCATGGTATGACCTTAGAAGGATAAAAATTTTCTATCTTTCACTGGGCCTAACATTGCAGGGATTTGGGAGATACCCTTCACCCCTAGCAATTATCCCTATCAGTGCAGGGGATCGTTGTTCAAACATCATAAGAGAAGTAGGCGTTTATCTATCTATATATCTCTCTCTCTCTCTCTCTTGAAGTTTATCCAACTTCAATCCAAAAGAGCACTATAAATGATATGGGAAGAAGATGACAGTTGAAGTCGGTGATAGAGAGAAAGAATGAAGATGGGCGCTTTGGCTCCTTTGGCACTATAAATTAATTTAAAAACATATAAAATTAATTTCAACGCAAAATTCTCCTTTGGCTCCTTCTGTACTACGAGCAATTTAAAAATTTATGGGACATGTGATGCGGCTAAGCACATAAATGGATATATGGCTTTTGTGTTTGGGTGAAACAATGGGGCGCAAAAGGTCCAAAAACTGCTGTATGGTTTTTTCGAATGAAAATTAGTAGGTGTGAGTCTGACATTCTACAACTATTCTGCGAAAGAGAGAAGTTCGAGTTTAAAAGGAAAAAAAAATAGAGATTAGTAGTATAGGAGGCTATGTAATTTTCTTCTTGTCGTTGCTGTTGCATTTTGTTTCTTTGGTTAGTGGAAAGATAATTAGCAGGGAAAATGTTAGAGTAATAAGAAAATAGATGCAGAATGCTATCTGTATCAAAATAATTGCAAAAAAAATGCCTCCGAAAATTGTTTTTTTCCAGCAAAATTGTTTATTGTTTAAATTATATTAATTAAAAAGGAAACCATATATTTAATTAAAGGACCCTAAAAATCCGTTGATACAACAAAATAGGGACAAAACAAAAAAATCTCAAATCCGAAAACAAAGGGCCCGTAGGAAATCGTACCCATAATTGATCCAAATCATTCAATTATCGACGACCAGGCCCGAGTTAGTTTTGTAGTCCAAAACCTTTTTTGTCTGTCGTGTTTCAAGATATTAAGACAAAACCCAATTGATTTTTTTTTTAATCTTCCAATTGACCAGAAACCGCTCCCGAACTAACTGAAATGCTTCCTTTCATTAGATCAACAAATTAAACTAAATAAGTACACCAAAAAAAAAAATTAAACCAAATAAAAGTAAAATGGGCAAGTCGTTCGTAAAAAGGTACAAAATGAGTCGTTTACAGAAATATACAAAATCCAGATGCATAGTAGGATTTTTATTTTTTCCAATAAAAAAGTAGGATTTTTTAAAGAGGAGTTTTACTTTTACTTTTGCTCATAAAGCAGAGTCGATCAGGACGAAGATGGAGCTGCCTCAACAAAAAAATCCCCAAAAATTCAAAGAGCTCGAAATCTCGAAATCAAAGCAATCTCAGATATTAGACTCAAAAGCCTTTGGAAAATCGGTCATTTGCATATAGAACTGAAGCGAAGAAGGCTTAAAGATCCTGTCAGTGGACGGGGACCTAGGATTCGAGAACCATTTGGGCAATGCTTTTTCCTTGTCATCACCATAAGAAACTACAATTTCTTTCTCGTTAGGCACCACGTTCTCTTCATCATCAGTTAAGGTTTTCATGCCCCGGTGAGCGAAATCTTTGAAGTCGTCACCTTTGGTGGCTACAAGGACATAGTCGTTGCCCTGGCTACGGTTGTGCCTGACCTCAGTGAGGGGATCGACGTAGAGAGAATTGTATGGCTGGCCTGAAATGGAGGATGTTTTTGCAACCATCCGTCGTATGGGTGTCACAAAACTGTTTCAAAGGACCAAACTTCATGGGATTTAGCTGGAAAATTTTCAGTCTTGGATAGAATCTGTGGATCTAGGTAGTATTGGGACAGAGTTGACATCATAGGGATTCAAGCTTTTGAAGATTTCACTTGGCAAAATAAGGGATTAAGGAGGATAAAAATTTTGTCTTTATTCCCTTCACCCCCTGCATTTATCCCTATGACTGCAGGGGCTTGTTGTTCGAACTTCATAAGAAAAGAAGAGGCTTTTATATGAAGAGTTCTAAAACAACAGAGTCTAACATCATCCAATCTCTTCATGATACATCTTAATTTTGTATTCATAAAGAGAACCTTAATTGTAAATAAATGTATGCCAGATGAAAGAAAGAAAGAAAAAACAAATATAACAAAAAACATCACACAATCCCCTAACATCATTTTATAACAAATACAAAGTGCAAATATAGCAAAACAATACAATGTTAGCTTTGTAGGCTTTTACAATTTATTGTATTGAATTTACTGCTTTGTAGGCTTTTACAATGTTAAATACAAGTCTACTCAGTAGATTGCACTAAGAATTACAATTCACTTCTTTGTTAGCTTTTCTTTGTCCGGGTGCTGGAATCAGGAATGCAAATATAGTATGCCATAAGGTGAGTGCCATAACCATCATACTAATTAGGATTGTCATTATTGTGTAATCAAATTAAAGATTGTTTTAAAAATAATTTGAGTATACATACAAGTAATTAACATAGGTATTGAAAAAAGTAAACGTTAGTCGTTGGCCCCAAAAAGAGTTAGGCCTCGTTTGGTTTAAAAAGGAGAAATTTTTAATAGAATGAAGATGGAAATAGAAATAAGAATGAAATGGAAATAAGTATAGAAAGATGATGTTTGACATGCATGTGAAAAGAAATAAAATATTTTATTAAGTAATGTTTGGTATGATAGAAATAAGAAAAGAATAGGAATAAATAAAATATAAATGATAAAAATACTCTTATGCAAAATTAAAAACTCAAAATGTAGGGACATTTTTTATTTTCTTCTCCTTGATTCCATAATAAATAGTCAAAGTTCATCATTTGAACTATTAAAAGATTGAAGCATTCAACTCTGACTCCTCTTTGAGTCCCACATGCTTTCCTTTCTTTTGTACAGATAACCACCAACATTTTTAATTTGTTCTTCCCTTTCCATTATATCAAATGGGGTCTTAGTTGTAAACCAACCCTAATGGCATATTTTTGTTTCTTGTAGTACCAATAATATCTCTTAACCAATAGTTAAATATTAATCACTACGAAACATAGAAATTACTAAAGTGAATTTTATTTCTCTCAATAAAACTTTTTTTCATATACGTGAGTAGAAATCGAATTCAAAATAAGATACTAAAGGAACTCAAGAGATATTTTAGCTTTTGAGGATGAATAATGGTGAGTGAATGGGTAGTGTTTCAATATGCAATTACTCCCATTTATCTCATTTTAATATTTCACCTTTCTTAGCTAGCAATACTCTATAACCATGACATAATTGATGTGACTATATCTAGTATTGCTTAGATTGGTCTTCTAAAGTCCACATGTGTGAGGAATAAGGAGGGCTAAGTCATGCTAATATTTGGAAGTATAATTGATCTTTAGGAGATATACATCTAATAATTAATAACTTAATTAGTTAATTGCTAAAAACTTGATTAGTTAATTGATTTTAACCCAAACGGCAATCAACTGAAACGTTGAGCGCAAGCAAATGGCCATTACCTAGTAATCTGTAATTCTTTTGATTTGATGGGCTTGTGACAAACTTGACCCAAAAGTTCATAAAACGAAGCCGAAATGTTTTGAGCTCATCCCAAAACGTTGAGCCCAAATCAAATGGCCCATTACTCCGAATATCTAAAATGCTCACTTTCAACAAGGAATGGAGAGTTGTATGATCCCTGATGCAGTAAAGTCAAAGGGATATCCCAACAACAAAAAAAGGGGGTACGAGAGGTTCAACACACTGGGCAGTGACAGTGACACTCTCACGGTTAAAGGGATAAAAGAGTGGGTTGGCTATAAAATAAAATAAAATAAAATAAAATAAAAGAATTGAGAGTTGTTTCTGAAAAGGCACAAAACGCGAATCGTTTATAATAAGGTACAAAATGCGAATCAATAACTCAATATATATAATTAAATTAAATTTATAAAAAAACTATATTATTTACAATTCATCATAAATTGTACCAAAAAAATGTATCTAGTTTATAGAATGACACAAAGCACAGATGCAAACTAACTAAAATAAGATGTGGCTTGCCAATGCCACCAAAGCTCAAAAGTAATTTTATATCCTTATAGCCACTAATTGATCATTGAAATGCAAATTTGAAAGAAAATATAGAAATCCAATAATACGGAACTCCAATCCAAATTTTAGTAAGAAACTGTTTAAAATTATATTGAATTAACTTATATGCATCAAGAATAAAATATTAAATTTTTTATTCACCTAACGGTATTTTTTAAAAAAATTATGAGTTTATGAATACCAATCATCAATATGAATCAATATATATATATATTTAAATATATAGAAAGCCATACTATTCATCTCATAGGCCCATTGATGGTATTTATTTGTAAAAGTGAATATAAAATTATAGTTTGTTTTATTTTAAAAAATGACCCTATATAAATTTAATTATAACAATTTTTTTTCATAAGAAATTTCATTTAGCATGATGCAAATCAAATCAAAGCGGATCTGAAAACATTGAGAATAAAGCTGACGGGGCAAGGTGATGCAGATTGAAGGGAGGTGAGTTTGGGAAGCATAGGCCCCGCCAAGAGACTTTGGAAATCCTGATAAAGCCATTCCTTTCAAACAATGAAACAATTAAACTAAAGAAAGAGCTAGCGGTTCATCCTGTTCCTATTTCTTGTATGAGGATTGTATGAAGATTAAATGAATGTTGACGAAAACAAACCAAATCAAATCTCATTGGTAGAATATTACAATACACAACCAGTCCTAAAAAAATTGTAACACATACCTCACTGTAAGAAGAATCAGCCATGAGTTAACGTTGTTGGAATCGATGCTGCTGCTGCTGCACGAAATGCTTTCTTCCATCGTCACAGAGCTACACAGAGTAGAGTAGAGGGATGATGAAGCTTTGGTGTGTGTGTATCTCTCAAGTGAGACAAATGGGCTCAATAGTTAATATTGAATTGCCCACACTTCCCGGCAATCTTTGCAAATAATAAACAAAACGAGACCAGTTGACTTTGCCATGCCATGGCTACAAAAATCACAAATTTAGAACCCTTGGACTTGAGGGGCAAGAATTACAATTTTAGAACCCTTGGATTTGGGAGTTCTAACCGACCTCAACCTCCTTGAGTGGGCTCCACATTGAATTTGGGAGGTGTGGTCTAATATTTACAACTTTTTTTGGGATACAATCTATATTACAATATTCTTGGAAGGAAACACACCCTAAAATATTATGAGTTTGTTTGATTCATGTTTTTAAAATAGTTTTTTTGTTTTTGAAAATAGAAAAATAAAAAAAAAATTTTCGATAAATTTGCTTTTTATAAATTATTCTGAAAAATAAAAAATAAAATAACAGAAAACTCAAAATATCTTTAAGGTGTTATACAATTTTTATTCTAAAAAATACAAGAAAAGGTGGAAAATACCCACTCATTAATGACAAAGTTATAAATTTTAAATAATTCATTTAACACTTACTAGTTATGATTTTGATAACAATTATTCAAACAGATTTTTTTATTTTCTTGTTTCTGAAACTTGTTCTGAAAAACAGTTTTTCAAAATTATTTTAAGAATAATAAAATAGAGAATACTGTCAAATATGCCCTTTACCTCCACCATTTCTATATATCAGATAAAAATAATTAATTTACACAAATTAAGAAAATTAAGCAGTTTGGAACATTAAATTTTGTTTGAAATAAGATAGTTTTGTAAAATTTTCTCATTTAATGTTTAATACTTCTATCTTATAATTAATGAAAATTAATTATATCCATTTATTTAATAAAACATAAAATTAGAAAAAAGGAAATTGATGCATTAAATAATCTAATTGGTTGGATTGGAAGTAAGGAAGGCTAAGTCATGCTAATATTTGGGAGTATCATTGATCCTTTGAAGATATACATGCAATAATTAATACTCCATCTGGTCTTAAATATATAGTATTTTACCTTGGTCCTAAATATAAATTATTTTTTAAAATACAAAAATAGTATTTATTATGTATTTACAAAAATGACTTTATTTAATTCATCCAAAAGAGAGATAAAGAAATTAAATAAATATGATTTAAAAAAATATTGTGATTTTTTAAAAAAATTAATGTAGTTAATTAATTTTGACTCTTATACTTAATCCTTGTGATTCAGTTAAAGAAGTTCTATATTAAGCATAGAATGTAGAAATTTAATGAGTTAATTGGTACAAACTTAATTAGTTAATTGATCTTAACTCAAACAGCAATAAACGTTGAGCCTAAAGCAAATGACCTAATACCTAGTCATTCTTGTTATTTGATGTGTTTGTGACAAAACTTAACCATTTACCATTTCCATTTAGCCATTTATTTCTTAGCTTATGTCATTGCTTTTCTACCCCTTTCTTGAGCTTTTTGTTCTTTAATACATAACCTTTTGTAATCAAGGCCAATACCAGTAAAAATCATTTCCAATTGCACCTTAGAAAGTAGAGAGAATCTTACTTGCATTATATTTGTGTTGCACTATCTTGGGGCAAAAAATGATGAGAAAAATCAAAAAAGAAAAAGAAAAAAGAGTTTGAAGAAAAAATACTGAATAAAGAGGGTTGAGATGGTGCATAAAACGTACTTGAATACCAGAAAAGTGCAAGAAAAAAAAAAGGAAAAGAAAGAAAGCTGAAAAAAAAATGAAAGAATAAGTCCTAAGATTTGCATTATATCCATTGTCATTCATATATGCTAGTTTGATATTTTTTGAATTTCTAAGGTGTAATTTGCTTGTTCCACCATTCCATTCTATGTCATTTCATCCTTTCTCATGTCATTCCATTTTGCCTCTATTTCCTTTGCCTTTTTATCTATCTTTGAACCTAATAAAAGTCCTTTTAATCATTGTAATGCATTTGATTTGTGAGTAGTTAAGAGCATAGTTCTTTACTAGGCCTATGAAAAGAAGTTTAAATAGAAATGTTCTGAGTAAGGGTGTGCATGGCTTGTCTGGGCTCGGGTTTAGCCATACCTGTGGGCTGGCCCAGAGATAGCCCAAGGATAACCAGGTTTTGTTGGGTTGGGTCTTTAGGTTGCACAAGTTTAGAGCAAAAATTTGCCTTAAATTACAAAGAGAAGGACGATGCAGCAAGATGAAGATCAAACAAAAGAAAAAAAATGCAAAGCCAACCCAATAATAAGAAGTACATATTTGCTTCAGTAAGTAAAAAAGCACAAAAGAAAAAGCTTTTGATGCTTCTGCTTCGATCCTTTTCCTCTACTTTGATTAAAGCTCCATTACTTTCTTATACACTCAGATCTTCGAAGTGAAGAAGCATGCTTGTGATTTGTGAAGCCGATAAGATATGCAAGATCTATAGAGAATTGAAGAAGAGGTAAATGAAGGGGGAGGCAGTGAGAATGAGGCAACAGAAAGAGGGATAAGAGATGACGACTATGATTGTGGAGTTAGATATAAGGGGAAGGAGGTGAAAAAAGGTGAAGAAGAAGAGATGTTGATTGTCAAGACGTAACAAATTAATGAATTGAGGAGGATGAAGAGATGCTTTGTGTGAGACGCAACAAATGAAGTAGCCAACGAGGAAGAAGATAGAGGAGGAGACATAGATTTTCTAAGGGTGAGTGGTAGTGAATGGTTTTGGGATTGTGAGTAGTTAGGTTAAATGTTATGTAACATTAATTATAAAAGCTAAAATTACATATATATTGTTTTTTAAAAAAAATATAGACCAACCATCTAGCTCTTAACTCGAACTGATTCAAAAATTTTGAACCTAGTAGGCTTGGGTCGGACCAGGTTGATTGGGCTGCAGGCCTCTTGCTCACCCCTAGTTATGAGTGTAAACACACATTTAGACACCAAGTAAAGAGAGCTATAAAATTTACCTGGTAAGAGATTATTTGCTTTGAAAATGCCTATTTTAACAATTATGTCTTGAGATTTGGAAACTTGATTTGTATTAATTACTTTGGTTATTTCTTATTTGTGAAATCTTTTACCCTTATTTTCTCTTTGCTTTTCTTTTGTTCTCCTTAGTTCTTTGATTTGTTTTGTCCAGTAGTGTAAAAAATTAAGTGTGGGAAAAATTCATAGCCATGATTTTTTATTATTTTTATTCCCTCTATTTAAGTAATTTTAATTTAGAATTTTGGTTAATTTTGTGTGTTTTATATAATATTTGTGTAAGTGTAATTAGTCTTAATTTTAATAAATAAGAATTTGGGGATAGTTTGTGAAATTAAGTTTTAATTATGTTTGTTTTTACTTTCAAATTCTTGTAAGGATTTAATTCCTCATATTTTATTTTATTTAATAATTTTCAATGTGAGTATGAGTTATCAATGGATTAATTGGGATAAAAGAAAGGATTGATCCATTAGGGGCAAAGTTGTCAAAAGTATTGGATTTTTTTCCTATTTCTTAGTATTTTATTTTCAATATTTTTATTTTTTTTATTTTTAATTGTATGAAGATCATTCTGAAAAAATATAATTTTAGATCTTACCCTAATTTGTGGTCAAATTCCAACCTAAGACCCATAAGTCACCGTTCTCCCTTTCTCCAAACCTTCTCCTAATGGTATGTTCACCAAAGCTCATCATAACATTCACTGGAGCTTGTCATAACGTTCATCGGAGCTTGTCACTATGTTGATTGCAAGATGGCTGATATTTCATAACATGGTTAGACTACATGTTTTTTGACGAGGTATACGATCCCACTCCCAAAATCTATGCATCATTTATGAGGATATCAATTTTTGCCTTCAAACCAGGTTCAAATTGATGAGATGCTCCAAAGATTCCACCAAAATGGAATAGATAACCCGGACCAGCTAGGAAGTCTTATATCACTATAGATGAAGACCAACGATCTTCTTGAAACTCTTTTCAATAAATTAAATGTTGAGCTTTTGCAAATCCAACATGACATTAATTCGACATTACAGAATCTTAGAATATAATAGTCACTCTTTGACAGCCAATGCCATGTGGCGCCTCTTATAATTACCTCATGGCAAACTTTATTTTCTTTTCCTTTTTCTTTTCTTTTTTTATTTGGTTCGTTGCATAATCTTCAAAGCTTCTTCTTCAAGTTTGTTCTTTATTGTTTCTTGAATTTGCCAAGATGGCGTGCCAATCTCTCTGGATTCTATTGATAGGCAATCAGGTATTTTCTCCTTATCTTACATAAAAGCAAAGAAACGGTTTTGTTTCTTATATGGCTTTTTTTTTAACATGAGGACCTTTCTTCATAATGTCCTTCTCTGTCGTGGTACAGTATTTACAATAGTCACACTTTTGATTTATTAGTTATGGTCATGATATGACTTGTTCCATAATACATTGAATTATGATATCACACTTTTGCAACCATAGGCCACCTATGATTCAAATTTCAAGGCCTAATTTTGCTTATAGGAAAAATATTCAATTTTTATTTTTAGGGTCAATTATGCAAAAATTTTTTAATTCTACATAATTTTTATCAAACACTCATACAATTATGCATGAAGGTTTGTTTATATAACCTTGGAAGAAGAAAATTGAGCCAACTGGGCTCTGATACCAATGAAAATAATTGGAGAGAATGTTAGAATATATAATAATTTTGGCAAATTAATCTACCAACTCATTTTTTATACGTTAGATATTCTCAATTTTCTATTCACATGACTTTGATCAAAATCACAAGCAGACTCCAATCATTGTTCACACAAGATGACACCAAAGAATGAGAGAATTAAGGAGAATCAGATGCATAAAGGAGAAAAGAAATGAACTTAATAAAAGTGTAACTCTTCTTTATATATAAGAGTTTTTTGAGCCAATGAGTCAATCCATCAATGGATAGCCCATGTCAAAATTTCTAATAGTGATGATGAGGATATCTATCAAGAGGAAAATCATATTCTAAACTTCCAACTTCAAGTCACCATATCTCCATCACTTTAACTTTGATTTCAATGATTTTGGTGGTGTTAGAAAGCTAATTTCATAGGCTTTTCAACCGTATGTATTTTGCAGAAAAGCTTTGCCTGTACAAAAGATCAGTGATAAACAGGAAAGATTGATCCTTCCAAAATCTCTTTCCTCCTATTTCGATATCCAATTCATGGACTTCCTGAGCTCCCTTAGCAAGAACAAATATAACTTTTCATGATTGCACTTCTTGAAGAACTCATTAACCTCTTTACCTTCAAAACAAATTAGGAATTTAATATAGCTAGAACTTTTGCCTCGATCTTGCTTGCATCTCTTGAGTTCCATGAAAATACTCCATCCTCCACTTGGAATAGCTTCTTACATTTGGGTCCTTTTAATAATAAATTGATTTGCTTCTAAAGGATTTGGATGTAAGACCCTCTTGATTTCCTCCATTGTTTGCCTTGAATCTACCTTTTTATTGTGATGATTAGGTTGATTACGGCAATCTCATATGATCTAAGTTGTTGCTACCATAATTCTGATTTCTCTACTCCATTCCTCGTGTGTAGTATTTAATTGATTGAACCAATGAGGCTAGCTAGGAAGGGAAGTCAGTGCTATCTATTTCCCCTATTCTTAACATCAACCCCGAAGCAAACCAAATTGCTCTAGAAAAGTAGCAATGAAGGAGTAAGTGCTCCATAGTTTCTAATTGACCAAAACAGAAAGGGTAAAGATCCTCTGAATGAATGTGCTAGGATTTCAGAATATCTGTAATGGGGATAGCTTTGTTGAGGATTTTCCATGAGAATAAAACCATCCTCACAGGAAGATTAATTTTCCATAACTTCTCCCATACAGCTGAACTCTTGTTCTCCCTCATTTTGTCTTTGTAATAAATTATATCGATCTTTGCTAGTGCAAACCCCTTTCGAACAGGGCTTCCAAATAAGAGCATCTTTTTCTTTCAAGATAGAAAAGGAAGACTTTATAATTTCTTCTTTGCTTTGTCCACTGTAAATGCAAGAAATCATGTGTGTATTCCAACCAGATCTGTCTCATAGAATAAGATTAGAGACCCTTATTTCCATAATTTCTTCTTTGCTTATGTTTGACACTTTTATTATACACATGATGTGACACTTCAAATTATGCATGAATAATTCAAATTTTGTTATTTCATTATGTCCTTGTTAATTCATATGTTTGTTTTAATATGTATGCTTCCTAAATTATTTATTTTGTTCATACTGCATTGTATCCTTTGCAGAAACCTAAAATAGATTTTAATGTTGTGCCTTGTCTCATGGGTGCAGGTTGAGTCTACAAGTACAACAAATGAACCAATTTTGATGGTTGCTTTAGATCACGGCAAGGCCTACTACATCATAAAGCCACATGACCAAGTTGTTGTTTGCCAGAAACTTGGTGAAAATTATTGAGCTTGAAGATTAGAACTTTTATGTCATATTGAAGGCTCGATTATAAAATTCCTCATTAGTCTTTTGAACTTAGTATTTTTTGATGCTCTAGTAACAATTGAGACCCGTTTCATAATAAGGAAAAAGGTACACAGCAAAGGTATGTATCACAAGGTTGGTCATACCATTGTGCTTGAATGAGTTATGTAATATAACTGTTGTTTTTTTAATTGTTTCTTCTTATACTTGGATTAGCCCACATGGGCTTTCAATATTTCAAACTGGATTATAACACCTGAAACATCCTATGTTCTGCTACATATATATATGTCTGAATTGTGGGGAGAGGAAAGCTATACTCTGTTTCACAAAAACAAAGTATAGAATTCATTAGTTTGTCATAACCATTTGACAATAGAAGTCAAAACCATTGAATCCATCGTTGAGAAGACCAAATATAGTTTAAAGTTTTGAGGGATGTTCATAGATCTGGTTTAGTTTCGTTTTGGACCAAAATCCAACTGAACGGACTTAATTGATTTTGCAAAATGGAGGATCTATTTAGTTTTAGGTTTTGTTTGATTTAGTCTCACTTGTGTTCCTTTTAATTATTCTAAGTGATATATTTTTCACATAAATACATATATATATTGCTGTTTCTCAAATTTATTTTTCTTTTATAAGGAGTTTGGTTGGGCTTTTAGATTATTGTAGGGTATTGACGAGATCAATATGAAGCACATTTTGTGAAATAGTTCATAACTCCCTCTTTAATTCCATATAACCTATTTAGAACTTCCTCTTTAACTAATGTAACTCATGTAACCTCCACTTAAGTTGAATATGTTGCCTTTAAATTTGGATGAAAATGACCCCTGGGAAATAATATAAATAAGGGCTCATTCAATTGTATTGATATCAAGCAATTAGCAAATAGTTTTGTTTCATATTAAGAGTATTTTCTCTTGAGTTTTAAGCCAGTTTGGTATCAGAGTAGGAGTGAAAAGTCTAGAGCTGAGTTCTGGAGAGGTTGAGTGTCTAAAATTGACCAGAGAGTTGAGTTTTCCGAAGAAAAAGAGTGACCTATATTGCCACTTTTGAAAACCATATTTCTGATCATTTCTCCACTAAATAGATATCACCATCGTGCTCAGAAGGTCAAAAAACCCTAGACTGGAGGAGTTCACTACTGGAAATTGCCCCACGTGCCACCACCAGAACACCACACGCCAATCACGCGCCTCCGCAGTATCCCACACACCATCACACGTCGTCCAGAGGTTGAAGATGACCACGTCAACTAAAGCAAGTAAAATGGGCTAGAGCCCGTGGGCTGGCCCGCCTTGTTTTTTTTTTTACTCTATATAATTATATCTAAAAAATAAAAACTAAAAAAAAGGCCTTAAGCATAATTTTCTTTCTCAATCTTTCTTGTATTGTAATTTTAGTTGTATTTTATTTTGTTAAACTAAATATTACTTGTGGTATTATCATATTAATATATTAATATATCATGTTTTAAGACTTTATGTATCAAACCGATAAAAGATTTCATGGATGTAATTATTTAGTTTATGATAGTGAATAGGAAATTAATAATTTAATTAAATAGAGGAAAAAAAAGGGCTAGCCAAACAAAAGTGAAAAAAAAATAGGAGGAATTTCATGATTTAACAAAAAAAAAAAAAGAAAATGGGTTGTTTCGTTTGGTCTGCAGCCCGTGTATGGCGAGATGGGCTGAGAATTTCCAGGCCCGTCCTTATGGATTCCTCGCCCCGCCAAAAAGTGGGCCTGTGGCGGGCCAGCCCATTTAAGGCGGGGTGGCCTGCTTTACCATCTTTAGCGTCAACGGCCATGTCAGCGTGTTCAGTTTGTGAGACATCAGTCACCTATCACTTGCCACATGTCGTTTTGCCACATAAGCAATCCCAGTCAACCACTTTTCCCAAAATTACATTTTGACTACTCAATTTTTTTGAAATTTCATTTCCACCCCAAAACTTTCTGAAATTGTACTTTAACCTCTAAACTTTGTAAAATTCTATTTTACTCTTATGTTTCCTGAAATTATATTTTTCCCCTTAATTTTCAAAAATTTCAATTAACCCCGAACTTCCAAAAAATTACACCAACACCCTATACTTTCCAAAATGTCACCTCCACCCTAAATTTTCCAAAATTACCACCTTGACCCATTTTTAAACCTTTTTCCCAAATATACCCCTAAGCCTTTCCAAACCCAAAAAAAGAAAAAAAAGTTTTAGCCTACCCTAGCCTTGAAAATGCATCCAAGACGCAAATCTATGCACGAAGTTGAAATTGAAGAGTTGAGAAATCAAGTTCAACTGCTGCAGGAGCTTGTAAATGTTCAACGAGCCCAACTGGAGGAAAAAGAAAGGCAAAGAAAAGAAGATTCAAATAGTAGTAACACACTATCATATGGTAGTCACCATCCTAGGAGACCAAATGTTCACAGTAATAATATCAAAGTTGAAATTCTAGACTTTGAAGGGAAGTTACAGCTAGATGAGTTCTTAGATTGGCTTCAAATTATTGAACGATAGTTTGGATTCAAATAGGTGCCGGAGGAACAAAAGGTCAAGATATTTGTTGTCAAGCTCAAGAAGCATGCCTCCATATGGTGGGAAAATCTCAAGAAGAAGTTAGAGCATGAAGGCAAAAGCAAAATACAGACATGGGAGAAGATGTGCCACGACTTTACTCATAAGTTCCTTCCTAAACATTATTAACAAGATAATTTTATTCAATTGCAAAATCTATGCCAAAAGTCTTTCTCCGTGGAAGAATATACCAAGGAATTTGAGAAGTTCATGAAGAAGTATGATATTTAAGAAAAGGAGGAGCAGACTATAGCCTGTTATCTTGGAGGGTTAAACACTAACATTGCCCATCCAATCCAACTTCAGCAATATTAGACTTTAGATGATGTCATCTTTCTAGCTATCCAAATTGAAAAGCAATTGCCCAAAAAGTTCTTCTATCAACCGGGTTCCTCTACCAGAAGTTTTTTTTATAGTCGCAAAACCCAAGTTTAGTAACCTAGTTCTACGAGAAGGCCTCCATCTAAGGCTGTCAAGGAGTCTAACTCTAAATCACCCAAGTGTTTCAAATGCCAAGGGTTCAACCATATTGCTTTGGAATGTCCCAACCACAAGGTTGTTACCATTGTTGAATGGGAAGCTTATACAGCATCTAATGAAGAGGTTTTCTTTAATGAAGAGAAGCTAGTACATGAAGAGAAAGAGCCAGTGTATGATAAAGAATTTGTTTCTGCTAATCACGGAGAATCATTAGTGATTAAATGATTTGCATGCAGCACAAGTAAAAAAGGAACCATGGCTTCGACATAACGTCTTTGATACTCGTTGCACGACTAAGGGAAAAGTCTGTGATGTCATCATTGACAATGGAAGCTATGAGAATGTAGTATCTACCCCTATAGTGAAGGTGAACTTGACTACACAGGTTCTTCTATATCCATACAAGTTGCAATGGCTTAACAAGGGAAGCGAGATAAAAGTCTCTAAGCGATGGCTTGTTTCCTTTTCAATTAGCAAGAAGTACCAAGATAAAGTTTGGTGTGATGTTGTTCTTATGGATGCTTGTCATCTTCTTTTAGGAAGACCTTGGCAATATGATCATCGTGCTCTATATGAAGGTCATTCAAACACCTATTCCTTTGTGAAGGATGGGATGAAGATCAAGCTAACTCCACTGTCACCTAGTAAATGCTTCCAAATCAGAAAGGAATCCAAGCCACTAGTGTCCTTAGTTGCTAAGAAACAACTCAAGGTGACAAAAGCAGAAGTCCAGACCATGGGTCTTATTTTATTATTTAAGTCAAACAATGGATCTACTATTTCTCCAGAAGTTGAACAGTTGTTAACTAAGTTTTTAGACATGATCCCAAATAAGATTCCTTCATGATTGTCGCCTATGCGAGACATCAAACTTACTATAGACTTTGTCTTAGAAGCAATAATTCTTAATAAGTCTGCTTACAGGATAAGTCCACAGTAACATGATGAGGTTTAACGTCAAGTTGAAGAGTTGTTGAAGAAAGGGTTGATTCATGAAAGTGTCAGTCCTTATGCTGTGCTTATACTCTTAGTACCCAAGAAGGATGGGAGTTGGAGAATGGGCATTGATTATCGAGTGATCAACAAGATCACCAGCAAGTATCAGTTTCTGATTCCTAGGCTTGATGACATGTTAGATCAGTTGCATGAGTCACTATCTTTTCCAAGATTAACCTTTGAAGTAGATACCACTAGATCAGAATTCGATCGGAAGATGAATGGAAGATCACTTTCAAAACAAGAGATGGTCTGTATGAGTAGATTGCGATGTATTTTAGGCTAACAAATGCTCTTAGCACATTCATTCGACTGATGAATTAGGTACTTCACCCCTTCTTCGACAAATTTGCTGTTGTTTACTTTGATGATATTCTTGTTTATAGCAAGAACAAAGAAGAGCATATAGAACATCTACAACAAGTATTATAGAATCTTTGAGAGCAAAAACTATATGCCAAGTTAAGGAAATGTTCCTTCGTGACTAGTGAAGTGATTTTTCTAGGCTATATTATTAACACTGAGGGTGTTCAAGTTGACTTAAGCAAAATTAAAGCCATTAATGGTTGACCTACTCTACAATCAATGCAAGATGTTCAAAACTTCCACGGACTAGCATCTTTCTATATGAGGTTCGTAAGAAACTTCAGTTCCATTACCACACCACTTACAGATTGCATTATGGGTGATAAGTTTCAGTGGACAGAGCAAGCCCAAAAGAGCTTTGAGGAGTTAAAAAGATGTTTGACAAAAGCCCTTCGAAACTTTGACCAAGTGTTTGAAGTTAGTTGTGATACTTCCAGCATTGGAATCGGTGTTATTCTAAGCCAAGAAGGACATCCAATTACCTTATTTAGCTAGAAACTTAATGATGTCAAACTCAAATATTCTAGTTATGACAAGGAGCTCTATGCCATTGTTTGAGCTTTACAGTATTGGAGTCATTATTTGCTAAGCAAAGAGTTTATTCTCTACTCTGATCATGAAGCTCTTAAGCATTTAAACTCTCAACAAAAGATCAATCATAGACATGTTGCTTAGAGTGAGTACATGCAGTCTTACCCTTTCCTACTCAAACAAAAGGCTGGAACTTTGAATTCAGTAGCCGATGCACTCAGCCACCATCATGCTTTACTATCCACCATTCAAACCGAAATTGTTGGCTTTGAGACCATCAAAGAGTTGTACCAAGATAACCTTGATTTTCATGGAGTATGGAATGCCATTATAGATCAACCTTTCTAGCTGTATTATAGGCATAAAGGGTTTCTATTCTACGGAAAAGCCCTATGTATTCCTCAATGCTCATTGCGAGAGGCCATAATTTGGGAGGCCCATAATGGTCAATTGGCTAGTCATTTTGGCCGAGATAAAATTGTGGCCTTAGTTAAAGAAAATTTTTATTAGCCAAAGCTTCAACAAGATGTCAATAGGCACATTCAAAGGTGTAAAATCTGTCATTTGGCTAAGTCCAAAATCCAAAATACTAGGTTGTATTTGCCTCTTCTTGTTCCAGAAGCACCTTAGGAAGATGTGAACATGGATTTTGTTATCGGATTACCCCAGACATAGAGCAAAAAGATTCCATCATGATTGCAGTAGATCAATTTTCAAAAATGGCACATTTCATTCTATGTCAGAAAACCAACAATGTTGTTCAAGTTGTAGATTTATACTTTAAGGAAATTCTTTGACTCCGTGGGATTCCTAAGATGACCACCTCTGATCATGATATCAAGTTCTTAAGTCATTTTTGGAGAACTCTGTGGAAGAAAATGGGTGCTAAACTCCAATTCAACAGTGCTAGTCAACCTCATACTGACAAATAGACTGAAGCAATTAACAAGGTTCTAGAAAACCTACTTCGTAGCTTTATTAGGAAGAACTTGAAACAGTGGGACCTTATCCTTGGCCAAGTTGAATTTGCTTACAACAATTCAATTAATCAAGCCATAAGGAAGTGTCCAGTTGAAGTAGTTTATGGTACTCGTCTTCTTAGTCCGTTGGATTTGATTCCCTCAGCTAATAAGCAATATTATAGTGCTGATGCAAATGAAAGGGTAAAGGAAATCAAGAAGTTGCGCGAGCAAGTTCGAGAGCAAATCCAGAAGCAAAACTTGAGATACAAGATTCAGCGAGACAAGCATCAAAGATAGTAGACCTTTAATGTGGGAGACTTGGTTTGGATACATCTAAGAAAAGAATGTTTTCCAAAACAACCAAGTGCTAAGCAGTCCCTTAGAGCTGACGAATCATTCAAGATAGTGCAGAAAATCAACAACAATGCTTACAAAGTAGAATTGTTTGGTGCCTACAGAGTCTCCACCACTTTCAATATTGTTAATCTATTTTTGTACTTTCATGATGATGTTGAGTTTGACTCGAGGGTGTGTCCTATCCAACTTCATGAGGATGAAATGGTTCATAAATCCTATAACTCCCTTTTCAATTCCATGTAACCCCTCTATAACTCCCTCTTTAATTTCATGTAACCCCTCTATAACTCCCTCTTTAATTTCATGTAACCCTTTCATAACTCTTTCTTTAATAATATAACTCATGTAACCTCTACCTAATTTTAATATGTTGCTTTTAAATTTGGATGAAAATAACCCTAGGGAACTAGTATAAATAGGGGTTGATTCAGTTGTATTGACATCAAGCAATTAGCAAATAGTTTCCTTTCATATTGCGAGCATTTTCTCTTGAGTTTTGAGCCATTTTGGTAAAAAAAAAAAACTCCTCATGATTAGTCCAATATATTCTTAAAACATCACCTAAAATCTTTTCTCATTAGTTTGATTTGGTTTGATTTTAATCCAATCAAAGTCAACGATATAGACATATGGAAAATTAATTTATTATTATTTTTTTAATTTTATTTGATTGAATTTAATTTAACATTCTTGTTCGCACTCAATTCTCATGAATAGTACTTGCTGCCAAACAATTTCAATGTATAGTGTTTTTTTTTTCTAGCTGAGTTGGACGAATTACAGAGGTAATTAAATACCACGAGGGTTAACTTTAAAACAGATAAATTTACGAGGAGTCAGTTACCAAACATCAAAAAATTTAATTTGAAAATTTTTGAAATATCAAAGTTCAACTGAAATTGAAGGATCAAATAAATTTAAATAAAAAAGCTTCAAATTTAAACCAAAAACATTGGCAATTTGGGTTGGCATTGATTTATCCCAAATCCAATCTTCTCAATTCTTTTTTTTTTGTTGTTGTTAATTTTAAACATCAAATAAATTGAAGAAGACGAAGAAGAAGGGGTATATTAAAGTGAACGGCTGAGATTAAAACAATTTGAAAAGTTGGGATCAAAGTAAATGATAACTGTTGGATCAGATAGTTTATTTTCAGCCAATTCCCGATATCTCTGATTCCTTGGGCTACAATACAAAGAGCTAAGATCTTATTTGGGGGAATTGAATTGAATTCATCTGGTGTTGTGAACTTGTTCCTTTGATTTCCAAAAGAGCTTTTAATACTCTTGAAGATGCATTGCAGTGAACTGATGAGCGGGGTTTGTTTAAGTTGTTCAATTATTTGTATAATAAAATTCCACTTGATCTTCAACTTAAATTGACCTAATTGATAGGAGCTCTCGTCCGTTTTATTCTCTTTTGCCATTACCCTCTCTCTCTTTTCTCCCAAGATAGTTCATATGAGTTGTTGAATCTTCCACTTCATGATTATTTCAAGTATAGATCAATTGTTCATCATTCCATGTGTACCTAACTCCTACTCTTGCGGCACTAGTTTTACTTTTAGCAAGTACTCCCTCTGGTTCATATTATAAGACATTTTATATGATAAACTTTTGGTCCAAAATATAGGACATTAAATATTTTTCTTCTTATTTTATCCCTATTTTTAATATTTTCTCTCTCCTCATTTATAATCCTATAATGATAATAGAATAGTGTATTTAATAAGGGTAAAATAGAAAATGTGAGTACTTTTTACATTAATTTTAGTTGAAAAAATAATTTTCTTAACATGCGTGTAATTGATACAAAATGCCTTATAATCTGAACTAGAGGGAGTAGTACTGACTCTGATCCTAAATATATAATATCTTCTAAAAGTAATGTTTGGTACAAAATATAAGATATCTTAAAGGGGTATCTAGTGCATTAATTATTTTTTCATTCATGCTGCTGATCTATAAGTAATAGGTGAGAAATTAATGATATGAGAAGTATGAAAGATAATGTAATTAATAAGGGTAAATAGTGAAAAATATTGAAATTTTTTGATAAATTTAATGATTAAACTCTTTCTTTTAAGATATGTGAAGCAATTGAAGATAACTTATATTTAAGATTAGAGTAAATAACTCATTCCAAAAACTTTCATGTGACATAAAAGGTTCCTAATGCATATTCTGACAAAAGTGAAAACAATGAATGAATTTGAGAGGAGAAAATTTGTGAAGAAGCTTTTATAATCCAATATGGTTAAAGAGGATCTAAGGAGTAAGGATAGGGATATATTTTCAATGCAATAAGTTTATCTTTTCTTTTTTTGGCCACTCAATATGTTTATCTATTCAAACCTAGAAATTTGTTGGTTATATATAATTAACTAATATATAACACTCATGCTATTCAAGTAACAAACAAACAAAGAAGCATGTGAATAGATAGAAATATTAAAAATATTGTCTACCTTGATCACGTGACATATAAAAGGGAAGTCAAGCAAAGAAAATGTCACATAAATTTGCACAATTAATCAACTTGAATAGGCTTGGCACACCAATAATTCCTAGTAGACACATCAATAATTCCTGGTGGAGTTATACCTAAAATGTGATGTGAATGGTGTGAAGCAATAATAAAAAAAAACATCAATTTTCAAATTGAAAATCAACTTGAAAGGAATCACCACATACACTAAAATTGAAAAACGTCTTGTTATAAGATTTAATTTATGAGGAATCACCACCTAAGGTTCCCTCAACAGTCACTACCACGTCTTGTTATAAGATTTTCTAAATTAATCTTGTTAAAAATTTAATTTATAAGATTTTAAAGAAGATTATTGTTTTTATAACTTTTTTATTTTCTATTCAATATTTAGAAAATTCAAATCGAATGCTCAATCAGGGTTAAGAAAGATATTTTGTAGACTACGAAGGTTATCACTAGCAATAAATTGATGCAATTACTAAATCTTGTCTATCAATTAAGTTCTGTTGCCTTAATAACCAAGGTATGGAAGGAAAAAAAAGAAAAATTAGTTGAGTTGTTAATGATGTTTCTATTTCATATTTTTCCCCCTATGCATTAGGAGGGAAAATGCAAGAATAATAACAAGATAGATGTAGAATGCATACTGAGCCCAGAGTCGATATATTGGCCCAAACTTCCAGAGCACTGCCTTTATGTATTAGGTCAGGGTCGAGTTATAGGGATAAATAAGAAGAAATGGCTCTTTGTTCATTCTTTTCCAACTTATCAAAAAAACAAAAAAGAAATCCACACGAACTTTCTCACATTTTCCTTGGTTTCCATTAAAAATTGCAAATGGGTTTCACACTCTTCAGTCATGTATGCTGCAACAGAATTTTCTATGGTTGTTTAATATCTCCATTGTTTTCATTTTTAGCATAATTAATGAAGCACGCTCCAATATAATGTAACTGGTTAATTGGTCTTCAATTACTGTACTTTCATCCATGTCCAAACAGTTAAGTGTTCCAAAATATGCCCTAATTATTATTTGTGAAGCATTAATTTGAATCCCAGCCATGCTTTAATTTATTAACAAGGTTTCATGTAACTTGTTGTGTCAGGAGCTCTGGTTGCCTCACCTAAGAGAGCATCCTCAATTCATTGGAGCTCTTGAAGGTATATGCATCATCAACAACTATTTTTTTATTATTAATTTTTATATAGAGACACATATGACATTTTTTTTATCTAAAGAGTCACTATTTTTCATTCAATTTCCTTTTGCATTCCATTCAATTCTGCATATTATATCAAACAAATTCAAAGGTGATTGAAGATTGAAGATCGGGTTCTATCTACCAACAACTAAAAGCCCGGCCTTGCAAGATTTAGGCTACATGCCCAGAACCCTATTACAACATTGAGTTCTGTAACACCTTACTTTTATCTATATTTTCCTATATATTATAGTATGTATAATATCCAATTAGCTCATATTAAGAGCTTGAACCATTAATAGAATCAAAATGTTTAAATAAAATTAAAAAAAACGTGGTACTATTCATTTGGTTCTCAAATTTTCTAGATAAATTTTGAAAACTCATAACTTAATCCAAAAAAATCATATCAATGTGGTTCAAGTCTTTAAATGAAACTAGAAACATGATATACAAGATAAAAATATGAAAATTTCCTTTAACATGACCAATTTGTACAGTTTATTGCTCAAACTTACATTATACAAATGGTCATTTCTCTCTTTTTCAGGATTTTGCCTATAAATTTAAAAATTCATATCTAACTCTATAATAAGCCAAAACATGTATTCTATATGCCATTAGAAAGATATATATGTCTACTTACCTTCATATTTTTCTTATACATTTATTTAGTCTAGACAAGGCACAACATCAGTTTGAATCACTAGGGATTAGAACATTACTTTTACTGGAACAGTCTTGAAAAAACTTATAGATCTCTCATTGTACAGCTTCAATTGAACTCAAACTAGTGGTATATTAACCTCAAGAGATAAATATTTTCATAAATATAAACCACTGAATTTTCAAGGCTCTGTACGATTTTAATCACTTTTTAAAGAGAGGTAATGTATTCAGTAAAATTCGCAGCCTTCACATCACTGTCTAGTTTTGATCCTAAACTTTGAAATTTCACTATAAATCGTACATATATCCAAATTGCGTGTTATTTAGCTCATGGAAAGCTTGTTCTCTCTAGTTTCAGGGGATATATAACACTTGACTTACTTTCAATGTTTTAGTCAAACAGTATTTGACTTTACTTTTATTGCTACAAAATGAACTTCTAGCAATATAACATGGCAAAGTAGACTTCATAACAAGCTCACATGATCATTCCATGTTTCAAATCCATGCCAAACATTTCATAATGCTCATAAGAACATAATAGTACAAGGATACAGATATATATGCATATATATCATTTTTATACATTATTTCAAAATATGGAATCATAGCTTGAAATTATCATTAAGCATCATTCTCTCCTTCATTCTCTTTGGCTCCTTGATCTCCTTGACATTGCTTGTGCCTCTCATTTGAGATACTTGAGGGGATGAGATTGGGGGCAATCTCAGTAGCAAATTACATTTTATGCAATTATGTCAATCATGTCAAATAACTCATATTTGATCACATTTAATCACATTTAAACAATAAATTACCACATTGATTATAAAAATTTCGGCAGTATAACGGCTTAGAAAATATATATCCCGGGGAATAAAACTCCTCATTTTACAGCCAAGACCAATCAAAGAAATCACAATTGTAATATGGCAATACAATTTAATCATATAAAGACAATGAAAGAACATAAAGCAAGAATATGAAACTTAACTACCTTGAAGCATTCCTTTGGCTCTTCCTCTTGAATCTAATGCTTCCAATAGTCTCCTTAGGCTTCCTCAAGTCCCTAAACAACATTAGACAATGGCTCAAGCCATTGATTTCATAGTTAATCACAATAAGCTCTCATAAAACTCTTGAAACCCTTAAATTCTCAAACTCTTTATCTTAAGCTTTATCTTTGAGCCAACCCTTGTCTTTAAGGTTTTTCATCATGGGAAATTCATTTTTTTCTATCAAATTAATGAAATTCCAACCTTAAGACACTCAAATGATCTGGCCGAAAATCTACTCCAAAAGAAAAAGAATGGTTCTTACACAAACTTACTTAAAACATACCATACTTGTTTCCTAGAGAAAAAATTTCATGCTTTCTCTTGATTTTATTGTTTAAAAACATCTTTTCTTCCCATTAATCATGCTTGACCATATTAGAATAGTGGATGAAGGAGAGAAAATTTCAAGGGAACTAACTCATGGAGCTTAGAAACTATACTAGAACACTTAAAGAACACATGTTTACTTACCAATTTTCCTTGCTTTTTTTTCCTTATTTTTCTTCTCTTTTTCTTTCCTCCTTCACCTCACGTAGCCTCCATTTCTTTCACCTTTGCTGCAGCTTCTCTTCCCTCTTTCTAAGTGTCCAAAACGTCCAACTTGAGGGAGTATAAATAAAAGAAGCCAACCAATGAAATTATGCCACCAAAGCTTCTTGATTTTTCTTACAAATACATGAAAATAATAAATTAATGCTATTTTGTCATGTGCAGCTTATGGAGCACGAAATAGGGAGTATTTTGGTTCAAAAATATTGTACTTTTATTTATCCAGATATATCTTGAACCGATCTGGATAAATAAAGCTACTTTAGCAGTATATTTTACTATTATTGAGATACTAATCATAATTATATCGGGATATAAAATTACCATAATATACTTATCCCAATTGGTCCAAATATAAGACCTACACATTTTTATTGAATGAATAGTGTCTCTTCCTGCGGTCCAAATTAACATTTACGGGATAAGACATTAATATTAAATCATAATTACCCAAAAAATATTATTTTGATTTTAATAAATTTCATACTATATTCCATTGGTCTTAACTCATTAAAGGCTTCATTTTGACTATAATTTTTTATATTTACAAAAATGCCCTTAACCAAAGACAAATTTATAATTTTTAAAATTTTCAGGTCATTAGATATAATTTTTACAAAAATATTTGACTTCTCATCCCATGTGAATTCTTATCTGATTGGGGACAAATTTATCTTTTCCATAATTCTTAGAAATAAAAATATAATTTTTTATTTTTTCGTCCAATCGGGAAAAATGACTCATTTACCTTGTTTCACGTAAAATGATATCTAATTATTTTTGTAAATTTCCTATGTATTTTTAGTTATCTAATATTTTAAGGAGGTTACATGTTCTAAGTAATTAGTTTGATGCCAATCATTGTGCACTTTTTTTTAATCAACATCAAATGAAAAAATCACCCACCACAGGAATCAATGTATACATTTTGGCTAAAAAACTGAAAAAATTTAACAGACAAAAGGAAAAATCTCAGAAAATAGAGTGTACAGGGAAATTTGGAGTCCTTCATTTCTGGGGTTTGTCTCTGAGTTATAAAGATATTTTGTGGACTTGGAAAGTTATGAGTAGCAGCATACTGATGCAATTACTGTAAGGGGCTGATGAGTTAAAGTTTTGTTGCCTTAATGATTATGGTATGGAAAGGGACAAAAACAGCAGCAGTTGATGATACTTGCCGTGTGGATTATTTGCTTACTTGAATATGAATCAAAAGGTGAGCTTGTGTCTATGTAAATTTTAAAAACACAAAATTTGACAAGACTAATAACAAATTTGTGTACTCTATTATGAAGAATTAGGCACATTTCTTCACACGCGGTAAAAAAATTGAGAAATGAGTTGTAGTGACATGTAAATAGTACATATAGATCTTATTATTATTATTATATGAGTACCAAGTGTATTTCTCAATCGAAAACTGAAAATTAATTTTTTCGAAATACAGATATCACTAAAGTTTAACAAATTTTTTTTTGCACTTGTGGTCAAGAATTGAACTCTGGATAAAATGATTAAGGGATATAACTATCTGTCAATTGTGTTGAATCTTGGCAATATAAATCTTATATTTTACATTGATGATTGATATATTTAGAAATCTTTTTTTAAAAAATACCCGTATGATGAAAAATGAAGTGAATGGAAGCTGGCCAAGAATCTGTGATAATGGGTGATGCAAACGTGACATAAAAATGAGACAAAAAGAAGGGCTAAGATGAGGTGCAATGGAGGAGCCATTGGGCCTTCCCATCACATGCTCCACCCACTGGCCACTCTTTCCAATATTGTCCCACCCCACTTTGACAACAACCGACGCCCCTAAACTTATCTCTTTCCCCCTTCTTTCCATTCTTTTATATATTTACACACACACATATAGAGATTCTTTCCCCCTTCTTTCCATTCTTTTATATATTTACACACACATATATATGGATTCTTTTCCCCTTTGGGATTTTTCCCCCCTTGGGATTTCTCCTCTTGACAACATGCACTTATTTCTAACTCCTTCATTAATTTCCATTATTTATTTCATTAATCCTGCTCTTTCATTTTCCCCCAATTTTCCGATTGATTGCTACACTTCAAAAATTATTGATTGATTTTTTTTTTATCATTTGTTTATCAAAGACACAGATGCCATTTTTCATTGACAAAAAATATTTTACGTTCTCATCGATGCATTTCATTCTCTATATCTAGCATTTCGTTTGTGTGTTTGAAATATGTTCTTTTGGGGGAAAAACCTATTAAGAAGGCTATATGATCTAGATTTTTTGATATTTCGTATTACTTATATTAAACTTGATAAGATCCTAATTGGAAGAAAAAAAATCATGGTCCTTAGTTTTTCAGTAAATTACGCTGCTACTTACTACTATTGGTTATGAAACATGAACATCAATAGCAAGAGATTCTCTTAAAAATTAACTGATAAGAATGACATGCATCTTCACATCTAGGACTCAAACTCAAAATGACTGTTTAAGCTAATACGAGTATTTACTAGCTAATCTATGCGTTTGTTGGTAAAAGTTGACGACATTCTAATAAAATAAAAAGATCAAAAAATGATAGTGATCCATGCCTCGGTGGTTTTCTGCAAATTATACTGCTGCTGCTACTACTAGTATTTATGAAAGAAGTAAGAAAACTTCATTTTTTGAAGCAGTATCATCGTCAAATCAGGATTGAGCAAGCCGGAATCTTGCCTTGTTGGGTTTCCCAGAGAAATAATTGAGTTGAAAAATATGGGATTTTGCATGTGAGCGTGGGAAGAGTGAGAGATAAGTTTATGTGAATTAGGTGTTTGATGGTAAAGAAAAAATCCCTGATTTGGTGGGGATGAAGATGACCAGGAAACATCAACTTGAACAACAGAGAAAATTGCCCCATTTCATCCAAGAAGAAAAAAAAAATTGCCCCATTTCTCTGCAAAACTACACCCAACAATGACACATCAATGTCACCCTCTCTCTCTCTCTCTCTCTCTCCATTGGATAGCCACAAATTCTGATACACAATGGTGTCCCAAAAACTTTATGGTCCCTCCCTTTCTATTAAACTAAACACTAATCATTTATCAGCCCAATCATATTTTTCTTTCTGGGTCGGTTAGATTGTAGTTTTCATGAGTTGAATTTTGGATTTCTCTTTCAATTTTTCTTTACGCATATCACCTTAATTTGTGGAATTCTGATGCTTACCATATCTTGTTTACTAATTAATTATACGCAAGTAATCAACATTTATGCAACATATAAACACTAAATTGCGGAGAATTCATACAAACTTTCCGTTAGGTTTTTATTATAATTTAAGACTGAACTCTCTTAAACTTTTAGTAAATTAATTTATTATTTTGCTAATATAAATCAAAGTTTGAACAGAATTTTTCCCGCATAAAATTAAATTTAGAGCCAATCATTGTTAATAATGTGTCCTGTATATAATAAAATAATAGATTAATTAATGATTAATAAAATACCTACACAAACTTTGTGCCTTAATGAAACGTTGATAGTCTATATCTTGAAGATTAATAAATTATCCGCATATGATTTAAAATTGAAGATGATTTTGTACAATAGAAACAAATACATATTCATGTGATTTTATTTTAAATTATTTAAAAATATATGTGAGCCATTATTTTTCATAAAAAATATGTTTTGAAATCTCCAATGTATTTGTACTGTATGCCTGCATGAATACATCTTGTCCGAATTGAAACTCTCTTGAGAGTTCAGAGGACACATTGGATTTGTTTAGACTTTTGGAAGATTTTGTCTCAAAATTAGAGTCAGATAATTCCAAAAATGTCATAATATAATATTGATTAATATATAGAAGAGTCCAAGTAAATGCCTATGCTTTGTATCTAATTAACGGAACTCGAAAGAAAAAGTTTAACAAAATTTGGCTTTCTTTTTCTCCAACCACCACAGTCCCTTTTCCTATTTAAATAAAAATATGCTTTTTTATTGCCCAATGACAAACTTGAGCATCAAAATCTAGCCAATCTATTTGGGGCCAATTGGGAGTAACGTAAATCAAATATATTTTTAATTTATTCATAAATAGTTTCTCAATTTTAAAAGTAAACAACTTCCTCCAACTACATTTTTTGGGATATAATTTAATTTTTTTTTATTTTTTGTTAAATATGCTAATTAATATGTCTTGTCAGACTCTTTTTTTTTTAATTTATAACGTGAAAAATGTTTATAGCACATCTGACATGATCAAGCGAGAAGAGAGTAAGGGTATAAAAAATTATGTAATGTTTAAGATACTATTATTATAATTATTTAATAATCTTTGTAATTATATTATTTTTCTAATAGAAGTATTAGTAATCTCTTTTTTAATTATTTTTTCATCAATGACATTTTTGTATATCAAATATAACTTTATTCATTTAAAATCTATAGTAGATTTGATGTAATATTTCTATTCTAATAATAGAAGTATTAAATCCTGAAAAGTGATAAATAATTGAAAGAGAAAAAGATGCTTTCTACTCTTTACAGGTGAAAGAAATGCTGACAAATGATTCAGAATTAAATTAAACTATCATAAAAAAATAAAGAAAAAACATTTACATGTTTTCCTAAAAAATATACTATGTAAATAAGGACAATGAGCCATGCCTATGCACCTAAAAGATTGAAAAAAAATGGTAAAAGAGCAACCTTCAGAAGAGACACACACTCCAATACGGAGAAGTTAGGCATAACGCCCAGTCTCTGTACTCACAGACCCCCACTTTCCACCTATAGCTTCTTCTTCCTCATCCTTCGAATCCTCTTTCTGGCTATGTCTCTGCTTCCACTTACTCTCAAGCCTCTGCAAATTTCAGTACAGTAAACAGACCTTCATTATTATTGATGGCCTCAGCCATGGAAGCATCTCCTTATAGCTCAAAGATAAGTGAAGGTTCAGAGTTCAGTTTGAGAGAGTGGGATGTGAAGGCGCAGAGAAGTGGAGAGAAGACAAAGTCCAGAAGGTACTCTGCATCATATATCAGAAGCTTCAAGGAAGAAACTAGGTCTTTTAGATCATCAAACATCACCTTTTCTAGTGCTACTTCTTCACCTGCATACCCCTTAAAAGGTATATTATTACCCTCCTTTTTTCTTTCATTCATGGAATTCATGAGCCTTTTTCCCCCTAAAAAACTTTCCTTTTTGTTGTAGATGGAATAGACCCTTCCACCTATTCTTTCAATACTGCTATCAGAGGTAAGAGAAAATTAATAGAGATCCTCACTCATAATTAGATCAAAGAACGTGTGTGTGTGTGTGTGTGAGAGAGAGAGAGAGAGAGATGAATTTGAAGTTAAAAAGATAAGATTGACACAAAGAAAACTTTGCTGACATATTGAATTAACTGATATGGAATAATGATGCAGCATTGCAAGCAAGGTCTTACTATAACAATTGGGAGTGTTTATCCCCAGATGGGTTAGCTTTGAATTCAAAGTGGAATGAAGCAGAAAAGTACATATGCAACCCTCTTTCTGGGGAAGTGCCATTGGAGTGTTTATCTTCAAAAGCTCTTATCAGTAGTGGAAGATCATTTCGTAATTTACCAAACAGAGTTATTACCATCTCTGATGATCCTGATCCCGCTGTTAATTCCTCAAGAAATGCACTGACAAAGATTTCATCAACTGACGCACAAGAAGAAGATGATGAAGCTCTTCAGTTTCCAGTTTCAGGTTCATTTACCCACTTATTCAGCTTATTTAATTTAGTCACGCACTACTTTTGGATAGACTCCACTTTTTATCTCCATGTTTATTAGAGAATGTGATAAAACATGGTGAATTTTTCAGTATATGTGCTGTTATTTTCTGTTTTTTTCTCGTACCAGTCTTACATAACCCTGTAATTTTTTTTTTCGCTTAAATCCAAGGATATTATATTGCAATGCATCCATTTGTCTCTATCGCAAAGCACAAAAAATAATAACATTTAAATTATAATAAAATCTATTTTAAATGAAATCATTTGCTCATATATTCTAAATATGATAGCAAAAGATTTATATACAGCTGAATATTTTAATAGGAAAATAAGTTTATTTAAATAAAGGTGACGACACAATCAAAACTTCTCTCTCCCATCCCCACCTCAAAATTAAACCGCAAAAATCTGTTTTTTTGGGTAAAAAAACCATCCTAAATTCCAATCAAATGTTAACTAATTTAACCTATATGAGACAGGACAGATTTTTTTTTTTCTCTGTGTATAAGCATTTCCTTTCATTTACAAATTCAGATGAAGTTGCAGAACGATATCACTTAATGTGTGTGTTTGTACAGAAAAGAAGAAAGAGGGAAAGACCAGAGATGTGGGGACTCAAAGTACTCTTCCTTACCTTAGTTCAAGCAGTCCTAGCCCTGCTTCAACTCCTTCCATCACAGACAGATCAATCAAGGAACTTCCAGATTCACCCTTTTCAAATGCAAAATCCAAACCAGATCAAGAGGTTTTCTCTCCTATCTCAAATGACTTGGTGGAATACTATTCATATTTTAACTGGAACTTTTAACTAACTTATAATATTTGGAAAACATTAAATAAAATTAAACGTGTAATTCTCATATATAGCTCAATTTACAAAATTATAATTCAAAATTGGAAAAAAAAATTGGAAGGGAGGGGGGGAGCAACCCTAGGGCACAGGTTGCGTTTTCCAAGAAAGAAAATGGAATCTGAAAGCTAAATAATTAGATTGTACCCTTTCAAAGTGGGGTACTGATAGATACATTGGTCCCTCCTATGTTTCTGGTGATGCTGCTTCCTGAGTCTCAGCTTTCTAGCATTATACAGTTGAATTGACTGTGTCCTTGGGAAGCAGTTTTCTGGTCATCAAACTATTTTTAGATCAATTCTTGTGTACAAACATGTAGGCTTTTACCTATACATAGATCCCACACGTAGAAATTAAATTTGAACCATTGCATGTAAATGCTCTAATCTGTATGAAACAAAATTTTCCTGAAGACGTTTTTTTCTTTTTCCCTCTTGAATTGCAAGACATGTTGATGAGAAATTCCATGAACCTTCTTCTTAAATGAGTTTTGTGTGGCAGTAATATTCATTTTCTGCTTAGTTCTTCTTTTAGGACTTGTTTAGTATAAAATGAAAATGGAAAGCTCTCTATTTATAATAGCTCTTTTTCTAATAAAGTTATTTTATCATCCACCAAACGGAATTTTTATACTTTTTCTCACGTTTTGATCATTGATCGTTCTTCTCTGGGGCCTTGTGATTTCTTTCTCTCACTTTTTGTTTTTTTTGGGTTCCATAGACCCATGGAAGCCTCAAAGGATTACATCCGCCATGACTTTTAAATAATGTCACTTAATATAATCAGCTTTTGGTCGTAAATTGTGCATTCATTGCACTTGACTTTTTGGCATTTAGGAATGAGAAGCAAAGCTAATCATTCAGTGGTTGCTTTGGAACATTTGCTAAGAGCTATGGAGATATAAATAATTGTGCAATCATTAAGAGTGATGCTGGCACTGTCATATCTATTAAAGCTGAACCTTCAATAACTCCTCTGCCTCAGATCAAAACTTCAAATCTGTCCTCTTTGTCTGATTCTGCAAACTGTGGAGTTGTTGGTTTTGACATTCAGAGCCTGTTTGGTTACAAGGGTATTTTTTTTTAATCATTTATATATAGTACTTCCTCCTGTTCCTATTATAGGGTGTTATTTAGAAAACTTGTCTAGTATAAAACATAAGATATTAAGTAATAAATTTAATTTTAGTCTCAATTTTACCTCCTATTAAATACTTTCATTACAAGTCTCAATTAACTTCTCTCCCCTCCTATCATCATTATTAATTTAATATATTTTTATTCTCTCCTTAAGAGCAAAATGAGAATGTTAAAATTTTTTTTCATCAATTTTAGATTGTAACCAATTTTTCTTAATTCACATGTGGTAATTAAAAACATCTTATAATTGGAACCGAAGTGAGTATCAATTATGCTTTTAGAATTTTTATTCAGTAATTTTTATGTTATTTAAAAAAAAAAAGACACCAGAATGTTTTTTATTTTAGAAGTTTACTGTTCATTTTGTAAGTTCATTTATTTTTACTCTGTATGCCGAACAAACTCCTCAACTTTGAAGGATGACAAACGGTTGATGCAAAAGTTGTTAGTTCTGATAAATCCTTAGGTAGATCGAATATAGATAGAAAAACTAAATTAATTATTAATACACAGACACAAAAAACCATGTTGAAGGTACATTTTATGAAAAATGTATCTGACACAATTATATAGATAGATCAAATTTAGTTAAAGTTTTCATATTTTTTCATAATTAACTTGGTTTAATGACAATTAGAGAGAGCCAAATCCACTCAAGTGCATCTCATTTGGGCTTCACATCCGTTTCTCTCCTTGGGAATTATTTGCCATGATATGACATTGATGTGAGAGGACAAATGCATGTACAGGTTGAAGAGAAGGATGAAGACAGAGAAACAGAAAAGAGGCATGAATTGGGGGAGCAGGTAGAGCAACCTTACAGGCAAAGTGGGTGCTTTTCATGGATCAAGAAAAAAAGGCTGAAAGAGAAAGGAAGACATATAAAGATTAACATCTTCATCACTAGCTGTCAAAGGAAAGAGGCTCTGAAATGATAAAAAGGATACATCATCTTCAGTAATTTTTGCAGGTTGAGCTTGAGCTTTTTGGGAGGAAACAGGAGAATAAAATAAACATTAAAAGGGCATAATAATCATAATGCCATGTTCTGTACTTTTTGTGGTGAAAATTGGCTGGCAGTCTGGATTTCTGCGCATGAGAATTGTGTCCCACATCCTCATTAGTGAAATGAACAACTACATATTTTTTTCTTTTTAATTAAGGATTATGGATGCAATATTATGCATTATTTCTTTCCTTACTTTTGGTATTACATATTACTAAAACACTGCGTAACAAGCTCAACACAGTTAAGGTGAAAGCCAGTTTTCAGCACAAACGTTTTCAAAGAACGTGCATTCCACACAATTATACTGGCAACCCATGTTTGATAGACAATGTTGGAATATGAAATTAGTAAAGTGCTGGCAGTTAAAGTATGTTACCAATCTGTTCAAACAAAATATATGTTTCAGTTAGTAGAACAAAATTCTACAGACTTACCACTTTAATAACCTTTTGATAATTAATAATATTCTTTCTTTCCCTCTCTGATATATTCTTTTTCCTTTCTTCTCTGTAATAATTTCTTCTCTAATAAGTTTTGTAACAGGCCTAACGATAAAAACACCATATAGATTTAAATAAATGAAGACTTCACTAAATTTGTGCAGCTGCTACCAGCAGATCTATATTGTTAATGAGAAGATATTCCTCTTGCATCCAAAAAGTCAGTTTCAAAAGAATAATAAATAATTAATAAAGGAAAAAACAAAACTCTCGCACCACAGTTTATAGATTCCTAATTAGGAATAGGAAGAGGTGGAGTTAGTTAAATAAGCCATTTTCTTTAACCTGTCATCCTATTTTCACTTGTCTCCTTGTGTTTTACCTCTAATGAGCAGTTTTTTTTTTCTTTCTATTTTTCAAATGAACTGCCAATAACCTGGAATTCATATGAGCTTCTTCTTAGCAGTATTTCAAAATCACAAATAGAGCAACCTAGAGTCTCTATCAATCACAAACAACTTGGATTGCAAATTTTAGCAGATATTAAACTAGTTTCTTACCTGTACATCCAATGTAAAATAATGCAAATAATGTGATCCCCGGAGGCCTTGGCTATTTCTTTCCAACTGCTTCTCCTTTTCTATTAATCAATATCAAAATTCACACACATAATTGAAGAAGACTAAAATTTACACACAAAATTTACACTGATGCTTTTTCAATCTTCTATTTTTGCGAATTTTGAGGGACCTAAGTCATGTGATTCAATAAAACAAGCAGAATGATAGAGGAGACTAAATTGTCACACACTTGATGAAGGAGATGCATTGGCATCTGCATTAGATATAAGCTGGACCTCGTATAGATCACCCTCACCCTTAGCTGCACCCAAAATGATGCATCAGAATGCATGTATTTTTAAATTTTTGTGGCCTTTAATCCACGCTTGTTTGTATATAACCAGAGCAGTCTGCAATTAATGACTTACCAACTTCAGCTGTAATTCCTGGCCCAAAGAATGACGCAAATTTTGCCTACACACATGATTGAAGAAAAAGTTAACATTTATACCAAGATATTAAAATGCTTGTGGATCTTACACATCAATTAAATGAAATATGAATTGGAACAAACAGCAAAAGCAATCACCATGAAAGGTTAAAGCTTTCTATGTATGTTGATGCAAATATATATATATATATATATAAATAACTGACTGAAGTCTTCCAAGTACGGGTGGAAATGGATATCCATGATCCACAAATCTATCCAATCCGTTCATTGAAAATTACGGATCAAATATATCGTGTAAAATTGGATCCAATTTTTAATGGATAGATCTGGACCAATCCAAGGGATGACCTAGAATCCACCCATTTGCCACGCGTACTTAAGGATAAATTGTACATTCTATCTCTTGACAATTGGGTTATATCCATTTTTGGTGTAAAGTTCAGACCCTAATGGTCATATCATCGTGCATCTAGTTTGGCAACTTTGTGTCAAGATCTTCAACATTTTCTCTTGAAAGGAGGTCTCCTCAAATACTGAGACAAATTTAGTATATTGAATTGCTTTTTGAGTACAACATGAGAAGAGGGCGTTCTGTAACTCCATTCTGTTTGTAGAAATTTCCTGATTCTGTTAGAGACAAATGCATGAACTTTCATCCAATGATTTTCGCCATTACAACCTTTTTTCTTTTTGAGGGAAAGAATTCTTTATGGGGATTTTTTGTTGGACATGCAGATGGAATTTTTTGGCCTCTTTTATATGTGAGCACATTAATAGTAAATGCTACAGTAAAGCAAAATTAATCACCTGTCTCTGTTCAAAATCTGACAACTGCAGAGCTTTAGCCTCAAAAACCAAGACCAAACAGTATTTACCCAGTGGTGTGACCTGAAATATAGTAGAATCACAAGGCAGGACAATTAGGAAATGACCATAAAATCTAACCAAGTAAAAGATTCTCTAATGAATTATGCTCAAGGCAGGATCTCAGTTCAACACAGATTATGGCATGGTGAAAACTAGCAAGCAATCATTCCAACTTTTGGAACTCCTTTACATCCATAGATTAACCATCTTTTTGCATAAATGAAGCTGACATAAGATTGAGTTACCAAAATGGCTACAAGGCCAGTCCTGTATAATTGAGAGGGTAATATTGAAGTGATCTAATCCTAAGCTGAAGAATAATGGCTGAAGATTATAGTTCGCCAATTGACTGGCATTGATTAACAGGAAAATCTGTAACATATAGACTTACGATAAAGATTGAAATTAAAAATCATGTATAAGTTATACAAAGATTACATCAAGATTGATAAAAGTAGCATGCAAAAATAAGTTGAAAACAGACTTAACAGAAATTTAAAAGCAATCTCAAAAATAATTTTATTTATAATTATATATAGATAGTAAAAAGATGGGAAGAAAAATAGAAAATAAAATAACATGGTATTCTCATTGTATGATAGACCAGTAGATGAACTAGTGCAAAAACTCCCTACAATCTATTACGGCTTTTCTAGAAAATGAAAAGCTGTCAATATTTTACTTTAGGGTTTTGCTTATAGAATGAGATCAACATTAAAAAAGCACCAAAGAAACCTCAGAAATGGAACAGGTAAATGAATTAACCCATATTGGAACCGTACTTCTTCTCGAATCATTTGCAGAACAGGTGCATTCCTCCTTGGTATTCCTCCTCCCTGTAAATGTAAAGCAGATAAATTAATTTCACAAGTCAGATTACACAAATATAATAACACTTCCATTTCCAATCAATCATATCAAGTTTCACATTTCAGTTCACAATATTGAGTTTTCAGAGTGCAAATAAGAAATGAACTTTACACCATAGCATTTATGTTTGTCAAACTTTACCAGGTAACAACGAAGGCATAAAATTAGAATCAGGCAGTAACCTAGTAATCACCCCCATTGATGCATACCAATTAATATAGCTTAATTGATACGCATTAGTTCTATTGTTTACAGTCTTATAGAATAAGCTTGTTTGGCCATGTATATATAAGTGGACCCTATCAGATTGTACAGCTGTCAAAGAAATACATTCTTTTCAGTTTACACATAACACCCATTCTACCATGGAATGTAAACACAAAGTCAGGCAGATCTTCTTACCCTGACTGCCAAAAGTTCAGATGAAAAAAATGCTGATTTAATTGACTTTGTGCATGACATTATCTTGAAATATGAGATGAAAAAATAAATACTGTACCATTGATAACCATGTATCTAAAAGAAATGCAGCACATGAAATAACATACTAGACCATATTGGAATATCCGTTTCAAAGCCTCATCCAGATGCTGCTCATCCCCATATCGATATCGGGTTACATCATTTTTGACCTACAAAGTATATACATTTCTCACACTAAACTGGTTTTCAAACCACGTAAATTATTAGGATACAGTAGCATTGGCAGTGAGTAGATGGGAATGAATGAACTATTAAACCTATAGATAATAAAAAAAATCACTAAGTGATTCAATATGAGAAGATTGAATTATGTTTATATCATTAAGAAATAATGTCATTATTTTTCAGAGATGCAACAGAAATACATGTTTGTATCAAGGCCCGACCTTTCCCTCTTCGATATCCCCAGAAAAAGCAAATTCAAGTAGAAGTCATAACACAGAGTAATCACTAGAGAAATAAATCTTAAAGCAGGAAACTTCAGTAATTGATATCCCTCTTTCATACTTCTTTTGGCTGTCATTTCTCAGCTAACATAAGAAACATGGTTTAGAAAATACAAGTTAAAGAAAAAATATGGAACCATATGCATATTAGAAACCCCTAGTTTCATATATGATGGCAAATGTTATTTATTCCAAATGGTTATTGAATAATAAAGGTAAACTACTCTTCATAAACTTCAAGAACTGAGAAGACATTATTCTGCAGATATGAACTGGTTATGACATTTCTATAGATCCAAGGACTTTAGAGCATTCATCCAGAACAAAGAAAACAAGGAAAACTCTAATGTGAATTAAGGTTCACATTTTCTTACCATTGAGAAAAATAATATCCAAATAGATAACATAGTTGAGGAAAAGAAAAGAAAATATGCATGTTTCACTTTGCCCACATAAGATAACTGATCATGTTAACAAGTGCGTGAGCATAACCTTTCCGCAGCAAAAATATATCATAAACATATCAAGCTAGTTTGACCGTGAAAGCCGGCCTTCTTTATATTAATCACATTTTGTGCAAGGCATATTTTAGGTCTTCCTCAGCCATAATTTTCTAAAAAGCTTCAGCCTGAAGGAAAAAAACAAATATTATGCACACAAGACTTAGTATGAATGTGAAATATAAGTTATAGCAACTATCTTGGCCAAATTAATAAACAAAACAGTGCCAGTGTACTTATAGATAAAAAAAGACAACATTCAACTAGATAATTTATAAAAACGAAAGACACTTTCAAATTCTAGTACTGGAAAAGAAAACCTCATCAGAAAAAACACTTAACAGGAAACCTTGCACCGTAATAGAAATAAGATTACCTGTTTAAGAATTGGAGTGGCACAAGTTTCGCTCAAATTCTGAGCATCTGAGTAGGTCAGGCATGGAACTGGTTTTAGTTCAGCATACTGCAAAAGGATAATCCAGTTTTTAAAATATGAACCAAACTAAGAATGCGTGATCCACAGAAGCATCCCCCAGAGCCAACAAAGTCAAATTTTGATAATGATGCATGTCCTGAAGACCATCCCTTAACCAGAATTTCAGCTGATAAGGCCTAAGTTTGCCCCATTTTCTTAATTTTTAAAGGAAAAAAAGTTATAGACATGAAATATTTCCTAGTCCGAACACAATGATGGTAAAATAAACCAAATTCGATAGCCAAAATTTCAATATTGTAACTTTTTTAAAATTAGTGAACAATTCTTTCACCTTAAGTGCCATCCCAATAATTGCAAGAGGGAACCCATATGTTAACATGATAGCTGACCATTCTGATCCTGGGAGAATATTAAAATATGCCCCAAAACCATAACTGTATATTTCAAACAGAAAGACCATCGTTAGGAAAATAAGTACTTTACATTGTTATTATGTATCAATGGGAGGAAAAAAAGAAAAAGAAAACTCACGACAAAAGTGAGACTCCAACACCAAGACCAACCACGCCAAAAGAAATCTGCAGTACAAAAATACCTGTGATAGTCAATCTGACAAATAAATGATACTAAACCAGTTATTAAAATTCATATGAAGGGGAACAGGGAACACATAGAAAGCATCTAAATCAACAAGTTAGCTAAGACAAGCTAAAACTTACAGTGGTAGATAAGAGTTCCAACAGAAAGCAGGAGAATATTAAATACAATTAAAGCATTCACTATTCTATTTTGTTTATGACATGACAGTTTGAACAGAATGGCAATCTGTTGGTCCAAGAAAGTAAATTCATATTTACTATGTTGAAGTTAAAATGCAGAACCATCAAATTTCTTACTTCACTGAGTAAAATTGAACTTAAATATATCACAAAGTAAAAATAAAAAGTAAAGATCAATCTACTAAAATTTAAACTCACATCATAAGTAATGCCATAGAGTATTGATTGAATCATAGTGTTATACTGTTATGTTTATCCAATTCTTGACAACATAGCAACAGTTTCTATGCTCAGACATCAAGAGGGACTTTCTATTCCAGAGAAAATGGATTCTACACTGTGCCTCGATGTACTTTCTCACACACCCTTCCTACGTCGAAATATTTTCAATACTAGACCCAACCAGTCCTTTCACATAACCGAACTAAATTGGGCGACAATACTAATTATCGCAACACAAGAGAAATAGAAACAGACCTTAGAAATTGAGAACCCCTCATCCGGAACAATGGTCTTGTTTCCAACATCAACGGAGGCAGATTGGGTGGAATCAGCAGCCCTGGGTGTGAACACAAACTTTGAGCTACGGCGGCTCGTGAAAATTCTGCCATTAGATTCAAGTTGAATGAAAACGCTGCTGCCCGTGAGTCGTGACCTACTTTTGTTGAGATGACTGCGAGCTGAGTGAGTCAGAGAGAAAAAACGATGACGGTGGCAGAAGCCGAATTGGTCGCCGGAGCAAACGACAGCTCCGCCTGCCGGCAAAAGTGATGCCCTGAGTAGCATTAGTTGTTTGTGGCTTCTTCCCAAACAGCGTTTGCTTCGTTAAGCCAGAGAGAAGAGGAGGAGAAAAGAAGACGAGAGAAGAAGAACTGTTCGTTATATTATCTCAACCGCCAAAATTTGGATTACGTGTCAACATTAGGTTTCACAGAATTTATCTGGATTTCATTATTTTACCACATAGTTTTCCTAAGCAAAATGAAAATTTATCTGAAAACATTTTAAAGAATTATTTTTAAAAAAAAATCCACATAAGCTTGGGTGGGCCCTGACGGTCCTATGTCAGTTGGCATGAAAAAAAAAAAAAAACACAAAGGCATTGCATGTCGTCTAATGTCTTGTATATCCATACTTACATATTGACATCTCATTGATATGGGATTAAACCCCACCAAATGGTTAAAGACCATGTCATTGTTAAAGGAAATATGGTAGATCATTGGATGAAAGATTATACTCCCTCTATTTTAAAACTTTTGTTATTCACGATATATCATTAATTCATGTAAAATTTTATTATATATTAAAAAAATACCTTTATTTAATTAATTCATGTTGTAATTGAAGAGTGTATGGATGCACTTTTTAGACACTAACCATGTATCTAGTTTCCTTTCTTGTAATTTGCAGGATTGGTTGAAGTGGAATGCTCATCATAATGCAAGAACAAGTTATTTTGATTGGTGGCCTTTGATGAAGGTGTTTGGCTATATTTGCTAGTCGAATTGGACCTCAATGTTCAGAGGAGCCATCGAATGAGCGGTCCATGCATGACTCAAGACAGATCAGTCATGGTTGCTTACATCTCCTTATAGAAGATGCAACATTCAGTGACTTTAAATAGATGTGTTCCGGAGGAAGAAAATTGATTTAAAAAAAAAAAAGAAAATGAAAAAAAATCTATTTTTAAATATATTTGAATTTCAGTGAAATGTTTATTATTAACCATAACAAATATTAAAATTTCCCATACAAGGGCTATAATTAGTTACTGATGAATTTTTTTTTCTTTTTATATTTCTTAAAATCAATTTTCTTTTTATCAACCATAGCCTGCAGTATGTAGAACATGGAGAGGAAGAAAGCTGGAAGGCCCGGATGGGAAAACTATTCGAGGGGAAGTGGATGGGTCTGTCAACGCGCAAGGACACGCTGCACCTTTCAGGGATGTCTAGGGGAAATGGCTGCTGGGTTTCAAACGCAACAATATTGGGTTTCTACCCAACATTGCAACCAAGCTCATGGCCATTTTAAATGGATTACAGATTTGCAAGCAGAAGGGTTGCAGAAAGATTTCTCTGCATACAGATTCTCTCGAAGCCTTAAACCTGATATGGCGAGATGGTGGCACAAATCATCCTTTTAACTCAGAAATAATGGAAACTTGGTCTCTTAGCTGTGAAGCGACTGGGACATAGAAGTGCATTATGCTCCAAGAGAAACAATACCTTGTGCTGATTTCCTTGCGAAGAATGCACATGAAGCAACTGATCAATGTATATATTTTGCTGGAAGAGTCTTCCCAAGAATGTATCCCATTTGCTTCTTTGATTCCCCTTTTGTGGTAATGTCTGTTTTTTTCGTGCGTTTGTAAACTTTTGAGCTATGGTCACCCAACTCTTCCAAAAAAAAAAAAAAAGAAACAAAATAAAAAAAATCTAAAATAATAAAGTTTTGAAACAGAATGAGTAAATTATTTTTATTTGCACATGTGCGATCCACGGTTTTGTTACATGTGTAACCATATAATTATATATATATATATATATATGTAATGGGAAACATTAAATCATGTATAGGCTGATAATATAATTATTTTGTTTACATAGCTTCTAACAACTATAATTGTATATGGAATTTTATTTCAAAATTACAAATTTTTACATTTATTTACATAATTGTAAAATGACAGTAAGTTATCAAAATTTTTTACTTTGATCGACATATTGCATTTTAAGAAAGTAAATTGCATGAATATTTATAATAAATAAATTATTGTTGACTATTAAAACATATTTATCAATTTTTTTGTTTGTATATTACCCGAATTGCCGATTTACGAGGCTGCATAAAAATTAACGGAAATTCATTTCAAAAATAAAATTAAATTCTAGATGTCGATTTGTTTGTGAACATTATCCAAATAATGATGGTGAAAAATATATGACTATATCAAGAATGGATTTCATCGATTTTATGTAATTTTAAATAAATATAATTTAACATAAAATATATTTGGATATTCCTGATTTATTATTAAACTAAAATATTGCTATGTATTAATAATTATCAAATTAAAATCAATTGAATTTAATTTTATATTAATTAAATAATCATATCAGTCTATCCAATTTATTCCTCATGCTGTGTTTAGTATGATGGATGAAAATAGAGGAAAGGGGAGGGGATGGAAGGAGAAATGAGTGATGGAGGAAAGGGGAGAGAAAGAAAGAAAAGAAGATTAAGAAGACGGAAGGGGAAGAATTTTAATGATTTATTGTTTGGTTTAGGAGAAAGGGAAATAAGTTAATAATAAGTTGACCATTTTACTATTAAAATTAAAGATGTTTTTCATCATTTTTTAATACTTATTTTCTTCTATTTTTTTTTTATCAAAACCTTATCCAATGATTAAAATTCGAAACCTGTCCATTTCTCAATTCTCCTTTCATGTAGTAGTGTATATACTACCTATCATAAATACTAAAATAGTGACTATTTCCACTCATTTGATAAAATGCAAAAATAACATTTGGTATCTTTTTTTTTAATTTGTACAAAAGATTATTAAAATATTTAATTTGTTCTATTTTAAAGAAAAACTATCACCAAACAAATAAAAGAAGAAAAGATGGAATGTTGAATGACAATAAGATAAAAAAAAATAATAATGCCCCCTCCAAAACCTCCAAGCTTTGGAGGGAACAGTTGGAGGGAAAGGAATCTTCTTCTAAAATATAACTACCCAAAGAGCAATAGGAAACCACCCCCCCAAAAAAAAAAACTTCTAATTGCAATATAGAGTGAGGGAAGCAACTCACCTCCCCTTCCCTTCCCCCAAAATACTTCTAATTGCAATACAGAGCGAGGGGTGCACCTCCTCTCCCCTCTCAATTTCCTCTATCAAAGTGGGGCTCAGTCTCATCTAGCATTAAACTTTTTACAAAGCTTTGATGTATATATGCAATGATTTTTCCCCCTTATGTCATGGGTCGTTGACCATCCGAGAATTTCCTATGAAATTGATCAAAACAGATCGTCAAAATCGGTTTGAATTTATTTTTATATAATTTAAAAAAAATTAAAGGCTCAAACTTTTATAATTAATTAATCGCCTATATTAGTCAATATATTTAGCTAAATCGCCTGTATTAGACTGTATTAATATATGAATAATACCAGCTTAAAGTCCAAAACACTCGTACCGAGTCCTTAACTAATTATAGCAGTAACTTCTTCTCACCTGCGCTCCCGATTGAGGAGCAGTCTCATCATGTCAATGGGATCGCCCGAAAATGCCCACATATCCATCTTCGTTGTCTTCGTCTCCATTCTCATCACAAGCCCCAGTTCAGCACTGGCCAGACATCCCCACATCATCAATTTCAAGTCCTTGAATCTCTACCCTGAAGGCCTTGCTTGGGATTCATCGGGTCAGCACTTTCTCGTCGGATCACTTAACCAACGGATCATCGCCACCGTCTCCGACGCCGGCATCGTTGAAACCTTTATATCCGACCCTTCCCTACCCGAAAATGTCACCTTTTCTGGTCTCGCCGTCGATTCTCTCAAGAAACGCCTCCTCGCTGTTGTCCACGCTCGGGAGCCTCTCCCACCTTTCAACGCCTTAGCCGCCTACAACCTTGGTTCCTGTCAACGTCTCTTCCTGTCTATTCTCGATGCGGCCGATGACGACGACGGATCCACCCGTCCATTTGCGAACGACGTCGCGGTGGATTTCAGGGGAAACGCCTATGTCACGAACTCCGCCGGTAACTACATCTGGAAGGTCAACGAGAAAGGAGAGGCCTTGATCTTCTCGAAATCGCCGCAGTACACGGCTTATCCTGTGGACCGCGATACACCGTATAGTTCGATTGGACTGAATGGGATTGCTTATGTCTCCAAGGGGTATCTGTTGGTGGTTCAATCCAGTACGGGCAAGATGTTCAAGGTAAGTGAGGATGATGGGAGGGCGAAACTGGTGTTGTTGAACGAGGATTTGAAGGGTGCGGACGATATTGCCATCCGGAGCGACGGCGTCGTTTTTGTTGTCTCCCCTGTGAATAAGCTGTGGCTTTTGAAAAGCCAAGATAGTTGGGCAGAGGGAGTGGTGTATGACAAGATTGACGTTGATTTGGAGAGGTTTCCTACATCGGTGGCTGTGGGGGGAAGGGATAGGGTGTATGTGTTATATGGACATGTGAACGAGGGGAGAATGGAGAATTCAGAAAGGGATAGTTTTAGCGTACAAGAAATGAGATCAAAGAAGGAGTATGAAGATGATAATATTTGGATTTTCATTTTGATCGGGTTAGGCCTGGCTTATTTCTTGGTTTGGAGGTTTCAGATGCGCCAGCTTGTGACCAAAATGGACAAGAAGATTAATTAATTTCCACAGTTGTATACGTTTCTGGTCTCATTTTGTGATTTACGTGTTCTGTAATTGTAATTGTACATCTGCTAATTTTGTCTAACATTTAAATGATTTTGAAACTTAAATAGTTCGTTTCAAGTCCTGATATTGATCCTTTATTACAATATGGAATGCTTTTACGTGTTGAATCACAGTGGTATGGAGACGAAATTCTATATTGGTCTTTTGAATTATATTCCAACCTGGTTGCTGTTTAAGCCCAACACATTAGTCTTTTTGTTTAGCTGAGTTGCAATCTTCTCACTTCTGTTTCAGTAAGTATTCCCCTTATTCTTTTATCAAAGAAAAAAATGTATGCCCGTTATTCTTTATTACCATTACTTTGACGTGCAATAATTTATGTAATCATAATGTGGTGAACAAGCGAAATCTGTATGTAATCATAATGTGGTGAACAAGCGAAATCTGTATGTACTACTGTTTTTGAAATTGTAATGTATGAGTAAGCGTGACGAGCCAACTATGAAAATCCTTTCTTGTTCTAAATATCTTTGTTTTATTTATCTCTTTAATATTGTTCTTCAAAATCTCAGTGCACTAATAACCTCTGCTGATTCTGTGATTGTTCAGCTAGTGTGGAAAAAAAGCATTTATAAGTTCTATTAAGGTTTCACATTTATTTGTTAAATTTAATAGTGTATTTGAATAGTTGGCAGATGAAAGCATTGGAGTGAAATGTCAGTTCTGTTTTTTAGGGGATTGGGAATTTTCCTTAATTGTTTGGTAGGTATCTATATAAGTAGTTTAACTAGGTTGGTTCGTAGATACCTATACATTATACTTCGTGGTTTTGTGCATGCCTATATGCCATAGTCTAGTCTTGTATGATTTAGTACAAATTGGTCCAACCTGTTAAGACGATTTGTAAGGCTCAAAATATTAGTAAGTACGAAGGTGTTATATGTGCTGCTTATGACTTTGTTTCAAGCAGTGAAGTTAAAGGTGCCAAAAGGCATTCCTGAGGTGCTGATTCAAGGTGCCAGAAGGGTCCTCTCCTCTTGATAAATCTGGTGAAGCTTCTTTAGTTAAGTTAAGAGCACAATGATGGCGCCTTTTGGAGTGAACTGAAGTGCTTGCCTTTGCTGTTTAAGTGGAACCTTGATGCTCTTCATTCCATATTGCTTATATGAATTTCTTTAGATAGTGCATTAGAAAGTCCTGATAATGATGTCCTGAACTTTTTTTGCTACTAAAATGATACAGTTTTACCTCTGTTTGGCCAAAGTATTTGAGACACTTTATGTTCATATTCTTTCATCATACTATGTCGCTTTAGCTAGACTTTGAAAGAGATAACCTAGAATTACAAAAATCGTTAATTGTTAATTGAAACTTGAAGAAATGCAAATTATGTTTCTTATCTGAATTTTAGGGCTTCTGTTTCATAAAAGTTTATCTTGAATTAGCTACCTTGTATGATTTTTATGTTTGAGCAATTAATTTATATGACAACTGTAAGTTGTAATAGCTAAAATTTAATTGTTTTGTAATAATTTTTACTTTTCTTTTGTTACCTCCATATTTCTGCATCAAACATCACTTGAGGAATAGATTTTTAGGCACCTCTTGGCTCAAGGCACCAGGGGGTGTAGCTCTTAGGGTGCCCTTTGCCTTTGACTACTATGTTTTGTGGTGTTGTGTACATAGTTACTTGGCTAGTTAATATGGGTACAAAAAGCTTGCATTAGCGTGGAATCTATCCTCTTGATGATGAAAACTGTTTTTGAAGGTGTGTCCGTCTTCCCTAAGGAATCTCCCTCAACACAATATAGCATCAGTCTGATCCTATCCATCATTCTAAACTGATCTTGATCTTGGATGCCATTTCCTTTCACTCCGGTGATGATTTTTTTTAACCTATTTTCCTTCTGGTTTGCTACAGACATATATGATTGATTAATCTCTATTCTTGTTTTATTTGTCCATTCTAATTTTTCTTTTTGCTGGGCTCTGCTCTGTTTTAATTAGACTGCTCCTCATGTGAAAGGCTCTTCTGCATTTTTAGTTAGTGTGGAAAAAAGCATTTATAACTTTTTATTAAGGTTTCGCATTTGTTTGTTAAATTTAATATTGTATTTCATTGCTTGGCACATGATATAGCATTTAAGTGAAATGTTAGTTTTGTTTATTAAGGTATTGGGAATTTTACTTAATTGTTTGGTAGTTTCCTATATATTTAGTTTAACTAGGTTGGATCATAAATACCTATATATTATACTTAGTGGTTTTGCACATACCTGTATGGTATTGTGTGGCCTAGTATGATTTAGTGTGTGTTTGTTTTGCTGGTGTTACAAATTTCAATACACCCTTACGGAAATGCTTGTCTCTAGATTGATTGGCTTAAATGAAAGTTCAGTTTTTAAATGTAAAACCAAACGTGCTGTTAGTACAAATTGATCCAAACTGTTAAGAGGATTCTGAAGTTAGGCTCATATTTTGAGCAATGTGTACTAAAGTGTTGTATATTCTGCTTATTACTCTGCTTGAATCAGTGAAGTTAAAGGTGCCAAAAGGCATTCCTGAGGTACTGAGGCTAGGTGCTGCAAGGGTCTTCTCCTCTTGACAAATCTGGTGAGGCAAGGTACCAAAAGGGGCCTTTCTTCGGCTAGGTGCAGAACCTTTGCACCATTTGGAGTGAAATGAGGTGCTTGCCTTTGCTGTTTAAGTGAAACCTTGACGCCCATCATTCCTTATGCGAATTTCTTTAGATAGTGCATTAGAAAATGCTGATAATGATGTCCTGGAGTTTCTTTCATCATGCTATGTCTCTTTAGCTAGACTTTGAAATAGAGAACCTACAATTAGGAAAATTATTAATTGAAACATAAAGAAGTGCAAAATATGTTTCTGATCTGAATTTTAGTGCTCCTAAATCATTATAGTTTATCTTGAATTTGCTACTTTCTATGAGTTTTATATTTTAATAATTAATTTATATGATAGCTGTAAGTAGTAATGGCTAAAATTTAATTGTTCTGTGTTACCTTCATATTTCTGCACCATACATCACTTGAGGAATAGATTTTTAGGAACCTCTTGGCTCTTGGAACCAGGGGGTGTAGAATCTTAGGTGCCCCTTCCCTTTGACTACTATGTTTTTGTGATGTGTACATAGTTACTTAACTAATTAATATGGTTACAGAAATCTTGCAAATTCATGTGGAATCCTTCCTCTTGAAAATGGAAACTTTTTTGAAGGAGTGTCCATTTTCCGTTAGGAATCTCCCTCAACATAATATTGAGCATCGATCTGATCCTATCCATCATTGGAAGTTGATCTTTCTGGCCAATTCCTGTATCTCTGGTGATGAGTTTCTTTTCTTAACTGTTCTTCCCTCTGGTTTTGTTACAGACATATGATTTGGTGAATCTTCATTTTTTTGGTTGGTTCATTCTTAACTTTTCTTTTTGTTGGGCTCTGCTTTGTCTTAATTAGACTGCTCCTCCCGTAGAAAGGTTCTTCTGCTTTTTTGTTCTGATTTTTCTGAGCTACTCTGCTTTTATTATGAATTATACGGGACATTGTTGATGACTACTTTGCGATTGATCTGAGTATGTCTTAGTTGAGTCAGCTTGGCTTTTACTCATGTATTGATTAGCCATCCATTGGTATGAACTTTGTTGACCTTATTGCCTGCTTTTTGATATATCTACATGCAACATTAACATTAGATACTAAATAGCCTAAGCACTGAAATACTGATTTGGGATATGCTGTGTCCAATTGTCTTTGCAGGATAAGTTTGTTCTGGTACTCATTATGTTATGCAAGTTTTTGGATTTCTATTGCCTGTATGATTCTAATGTATTTTTTCTTTTAAAATTAAACATTATTAAAAGAAAAAATATATATGACACATATGGACTATTGAGATCAAATCTAAACTATTTAAACTTGCTATTAAAATAGTGGTAGAGATTTTCATTCTTTAAATAAGTGGTTAGAAATTTTTTTCAATTTATATTTGCGATGAGTTTTTGTGTTTATGATTTTGCCCTCATTACTTAGGGGACGTTAGTCTTTGAGATGAGCCAAATAATAAATAAATAAATAAAGTGCTGCTTTTTTATTTGGGTTTCAGTAGCACCTGGAGCATATCCATAATGAATTCTTGGGCCGCTAAGTTTCCTTTTTTTCACAAAAAAGAAATTATGCACTTGTGTGTGTATATATATTTATATACAATGTATGTGTAATTCTCTAGGTGTGGTTAGCTTACAGCTAAAAACTAATTATTTATCATGTGATGGATTTTACATTTTTCAATAAGATTTTTTATATATACAGTTAAAATCTAACTCTTGACACGATATTTAGGGCTTATTTGGTTTTCAATTAAATGAAAATAAGTTTGGGTAGAATTGGTTTTGTAACGTGGTTATGAAAAAAATTGGTTTTGGACAAATGTGTTTTTGTTTGGATGATTTATTTAAAAATTAGTTTTGATAAAAGTGATTATATTTGGAAGATTTTACTCAAAAGCAGTTTTGGTTGTATGATTTTTTTCCTAATTTTTAATAGATAAATTTTCTTTTTTATTGCCTATTTAACAAAATTACCAACACCTGTTAAGAAGCAAGACCTTCTTTCTGGTTTAGAAAGTTGGTAGCCCGTGATTTAACAACACAGGGGAGAGGGTAAAATTGGGAGGGAAAAAAGTCTTCAGCTCCCATCGTGACTCATCACAGGAGAGAAGGGCTTCTTTGGGCCAACAGAGAGGCGATGGCGCCAGGGGATGAGAAACAGGGGGCGTGAATGGCTACTGGCAGACGAAATGGTTCATGAGCGAGAAGAGACGCGAGAGAGGGGAAGTCAACCATGGAGATGAACAAAAACTAAGGAGAGATCGAACAGATGCATACTTAATGGCCATAAAACTTGTGACCGAACAGAGGAGAAGGAAAGACCAAGCATACCTGAACAGAGGAAGATCGAGGAGGCGAGATGGTGAGCCTTGGCAAATGAACTACTGCATAAATGGGTCAGATTTGTGAACTGGATCAGATCTACGAGTGTTTTCCGACGGCAAAGGAACTTCTCAAACTCAGCCCATTCGGTTTTCAGATCTGCTGCGTGGATCTTCTACAACTCAACGGTAGAGACGCCGAAGATGGGTCAGAAGTTGTTGATCTGTGCGATTCTGGTGAGGAGAAGAATGCTGATGTTGGGAGTCTGAATTTGAGACTGGAGCTGCAGTGTTCAAGCTTAAGATGGGTGTGTTGAGCAAAGAAAGGATAAGATACACTAGGGGGACGTTGAGCTTATTACTGCAAATTAATATCCTCCAACGGTCAGTAATAAATGTAGATCTGTTGGCAACTGAGAATAAGACAGAGAAGCAAAGATGAAGCTGCTTCTCAGATGATTCGTTTTAGGACAAGAATGAGTTGAGAATGGATTGTGAGAAAAATAGCCAAACACTAATTTTGAGCTATCAAACTCAGTTTAAGGCCCAAACAAAGTTTGCAACTGTTTCCCAAACAAAGCCTTAAGATATAAATATTTGTTAAATTTCTTCCTTTACGCTGCGGAATAATGAGCTTTGGTCAAGAGTGCAACCTCACATAGGGTGGAGCCACTCCCACAGGCAAATTCAATCTAATAATAATAAGAAGAAAAGAAAACCACATATGAGAATGGCTTTACAGAAAGCCCCCCACAAGTTAAGGAAGCAAAATGCCAAAAAAAAAAAGAGAGAATGTATCATTTGCTTTTTCTTGTTTTACAGTCTCGAGGAAAGGAGAATGTATCATTAAATGAGAATGTATCATTTGTTTTTTCTTGTTGGGCTTGTATACCGAATTATTATTTTTTATTTAAATAAATTTGTGATAAATTTTTTTATTTTTATCAAAATTTTATTTTTGTAAATTATGATTATTCTAATAAATGTTTTATGAAAAAAGTAATTCAAATGAGTACATTAACACTCTCCAATTCAGCGAAGGATATCTGGTGGTTACTTCGAACTTTATGTTGACTTTATTTATAAAAAATGTACTCCATCCATCCCATTTTATTTATCTTTTTAAAAAAATTTTGAATGTCTCAAATTATTTATCGTTTTATATTATCAATAATTTTTTTTACTATTTTACCATTAATTAAAAATAGTGATAAGCAGAATATAAGTCTTCATTAGTATTTAAGTTAGGACATTTTGATAAAATATTATTAAATTTTACTATAATCTAAGTTATTTAATATTTTTATTAATCTGTATAAAAAACTTTAAAATGACATAAAAAATAGAACGAAGAGAGTTTATGTATGTTACTACTCCAATTCTTTTTATAAGAATTTCTTTTATATTCCCTCTATCCCACAATATTGTTAGATAACAAGTGTAATTTTACACATATTAAAAAAAAGTGTATAATATTTTTAAGTTTTTAAAAAAACTTAAAAATTATTATTTTATCCATATTAAATATTATGAATCAACACAATTTCTAATATTAAACATTATATAAATAAGGAAAAAAATTGATAAATAAAACCATGCTATATTATAATATGAGACAAAATAATTCTATTTATTACTTTATAATATAGGACATAAGGAGTAGTCCTATTATAAGCAAATATGAAAGTTGTTAGCATTAATTATTATTTTCCTAAATACTCTTGTATATATTAATTAACAGGAGAGATTGATTGTGACATATTTAAATGGAGTTACAATAATTTAATGAGCTTTAATAAAGGCAATATTGAAAAATTTGAAAGTTTTAGACAAATTTATAGCCATTAATTAATTTTAACCATATTTTTTTAATTTGTGTGAGGTTTTTACTAGGGACTTAACAAAAGGACCCAAGGGAATAATTTATGTATAATCTGCACCATAATTCATTTATATATGTCAAATATATATATTTTTTACATTTTATATATTGGTTTATTTTTAGTAATTTTTGATGTATATTTATGGTTTCTGTGATAGAAGTACTTATTTATTTGGTTGGTTCAATTATCTTCAGTGCACGCATAAATGTTTGGAAACATGTACTAATATCAGAAGGAAGGAAGCCCCAATTGATGCTTCCTACTTACATGAATTGAATAGGAGTCAAGATAAATAGATTATAAATTTTGCAATGAAAAACAATAAACTGAAGGCAAAATAATTTTGTGGAAAAACCTCGCCCTCGATGTATATGTGAGAACAAACCATCACAGTCCAAAGTGAATCATCCATTATCACCAAAATTGATTATAATATCCAATGACCTAATATCAAGCTCAGCTGTCAAATTTCACCTCATCCTAAAAATCACTAGTAGATGATACCCAAAACATAAGAGCAAATAGAGTTAAAGGAATTTAACGTGTCTGGGCAAAAATACAAAATAGTGATAGAGACCACCAACTGCCAATCAAACTTCACAGAATAAAGACAAATTTTGAGTGATCGCTTGCGCCGGTACCCATGCTTTCATTGAGCAGATATGCTTATAATGATTAAATTTACCCCTCCTTTTCTTTCTTTGAGCAGAGTTCGATCTTCCCATGGCTGATTCAGGGAGGTTAGGAAGATTCCTCTCTCAACTTACTATGCTTTCTCATTTCATTTTCCTTTCTGAACTAGTTTGATGGTTGTGCTGGTCAATCCACTGTAATTCTGCGTACGCACCTCTCCTTGCAACATTGTAGCTGCTTCTTCAAACGCAGTATCCTGATTCATCTCCTTTTGAAGAAACACCCAGTAAAAATGTGGACATACATATTTTGCGTTTTCCCCTATTGCTTTTCATTGGCATACTGCCTCAAGGCCCAGGCTTCCACACCAACTGATCATGAGCGCTTTTTTTTATCTCTCTTCTAAGATAGCTGCGCTCTCAGGAAGTACGGCTTGTTCTGCACTGCTCTCAGTGTTGGCTTCAGATTCTTTTCTACCACTGACCATTATTCCCTATTTGATGATGCTCCCAGTACATTTTGCTCTTCGCCGAGTAAGCCAAACATGGCAGGATATAGTTTCATCTATTTCCACCATGCGCAACCGAGCTCAAGGCGGCAATGCCCCACCGGCCAACATACAGGTTGGAAAATAAGTTCTCTCTGCGAAAAAAACTTAGGTTTAGAACGCCTAGCTAAAATGGCGTTGTTTATTTGAATTTTTTTTCACGTAGCTTCATCAGTGTAGATTTCTTCCCTTTAATTTGATCTTCTCCCATTAACGCCTTCCCCATCTGTCCAAATTTCAGTTTTCTTCTAAGTTGCAGCTGGAAAGTACTTGGTTAAAAAGTGGTTCTATTTATTTTCAATTCTAGTCCTCCACTTCTTTGTCCAGTCCTTTTCTTCTTTTTCACTCAAAGTTTACTTCTTTCCGCTCCTCAGCCTTCCGAAATCTCCATCTCTCTGAAACAAAACCCTCCATTTTCCCTACCCATTACCACTGAGTTTGCCAAACCAACTGCCATTCTTCATGTTCACGAGAATGTCTGCCATGGCTTTCCTGTGTTTTTCTTAAGCAGGCCTCCTTGTTTACCGTCTTCTCTCCACTCACTCTTTTGAACCCAGCGTGGTCTTTGGTCAGAATCTGACCACCTTTCTGCGTCGTTACTGGTGTCATCAACACGAGAATCTGGTTAAAAACCAAGATACCAGGTACGCAAGTCTGACCCCTCATTCATGGACGAGATGATCCATCTCATCGTTGGTTTCGAGGCGATCTGATGTTCCCCAACGGATAAATATGTGGTCAAGGAAGCTTTTCGTCCACATATTTTCATTCCTTTTGCTAATTGATTTCGTTATTTTCTGTGATTTCTTTGCCAAGACAGGATTTTCCCATTTTTCCTATTCCCATTCCTTGATTTGCCTGTATTAATCAGTACCTTCTGTGATTTGCTGTCCCAGTTGATATGATTATTCAATTCAGTTTTTCCAGTCAGCATTCGGTAATCATAATTTTTCTTTTCTTTCTGGTTTAGTTGTATAACAAAGCTTTCTTTCTTGTGTAATGCTGTCTTTCCCCTCCTGCTTCATATTTTTGCTATCTAAACATTCTTGGGTTGTATTCCCCAAGTCAGCCGCACATAGTAATTTTTTTTCCCAGAGTTGCAGTTGAAATCTTGATACATTGCACAAAAAATGATTAATTTGCTGTGTATATATTGATTTGCACGAAGTTTAGTTGGCTGTATAGTAGTTGCACGGGATCTGAACGCCTCTTTATATGGAAGCTGGCTCTCCTTTTTGCAGGCACTTTGTATTGAGAACAACTGATGTATTTTTTTTTCCCCTCGCCTTGGAACAAATGATATGCTCTTTAGTTACCTTTCTTTATATGGAAGGGAAGGCTCTCAATCCTTTGTTATTGACACTATTTATAGTTTAATTGGAATAAAAAATATATTTACTTTTAATTATAAGTGTAAACAGAGTTTAGGGTTTAGAATTCTGGGTTCAAGGTTAGGACAGAACTGTGAGAGAAAGAGGGAGTTCATGGTTCCTTTCTACAGTCATTCATGTGTCACTTGGGGTGAAATTTCCCTCCATAATTTCAGATCCCAATTAGCTTCCTTTTTTTCATCGCTCCTGTTCATCAGTTTTTTATTTTTTTGCATTCAGCTGGCTTTCTTGTCCTTCATTTTTTGTGGCTGACCGCTTTAATAGGAATAAATTTTTATATGATCTCAGTTAAATATTTTTTAAATGTATAAAATCTTTTCTTTCTGTCAATATCTGAGTAACATTTCCAATTTAATATAACAGACGCAATTGATACAGTTACAACATTTCTCTGCATTCTACAGATAGATGAAGAAGATCGATATAGAAAACCATTCTGTAACATAAACATATATAGCAATCATGCAAATACGGCAAACCCATTTCGAACCAACAAATGCAAACAAAATTTTAGTATTAACAATAACAGGGTTGAATCCGAACGCACTTAACATAGGAGGAAAAAGATAATGAACTTTCTTGATTCCGTATGTGTAAAATCTCATTGTTTCATGAAATCATCTGATTCACCATGCATTTTCTAACAGGATCTCATGTCCCTAAGATATTAATTATTAAGGAGACTGATATGAATGGTGATTTTGAAGTCATTCATGTGAACAACTAACTAGTCGTCTTCTTCATATTTGGGATAACAATCTCAAGAGGCTATATATATAGTTTATATATATATATATATGTTGTGTCTTTCAACGAACTGAGAGAAGAACAAACGCAGGAGGCAAGAACCAAATAACGGCAACAATACACACAGAAATCCCTAGCACGTCAGAAGAGTAATAAACCAACACTTTTTTTATTGATGTGCTCAACCATTTTGTTATAAAGTTCAACGCATGGGACCTGTCTGTCCCCTCCCGAATTGTTCACTTCCTTACAATTTCACCATTACTCATTCATATTCTATTGTTCTATTATTTCATTCCTACATCTATTTTTCTATCATCATCATCATCATAGTGTAAATATGTGACAAAACAATTTGTAGAAGAAGAAATTATACTGAAAAAATTATATTTATTTACCATAAATAAATAATACCTTCAAGGTCTTATTTTGTTACTATTCATGCATGTTAACAAAAGAGACATAAGCATACAGATAATGAAATAAGATTATATCACATATTGAATAAAATATTAACAACATTATTGTAACGATGGAGGCTAGCTACTTTATAAATTGTTTAATTCTAAATATTTAAAATTATAAGGTTCAAAAGAATTTATATCATATATATATATATTATGTTTGATGTTAATGTACTTTTATTCCTCGTGAGATCATCATTTAGAAATACATATGATTCTTAAAAGAAAATTAGGCTTACATCTCCTTACATCTCTTTATATGGAAGGCCCTCCTTTATGTTTGCAGACACTTGTCTCAAGATTCTTAAAAATTTATATCGTATTTTGCTAACCCATGTGTTCGAAGAAAAAAGATGATGTGGATGACAAACAACACTCGATCTCTTTGCCTCTTTCTTTTCCCCTAGCTCTTTTCATCAATCAGACTAGACATTTGTACGCAACCAGGCAAGATAAAAGATACCTTTCAATAGTTAATTATTGATGTGAGAGAAAAACTTCAATTAAATATTCTATTATACTGCATATATATAATACCCTATGCAAGACTTAAACGGTTTCATAAATCATTCCATGCTTATAATTGCTTTCTGACTTACCTTCCTGTTGATTTCCACATTTCCCAGCCATTGTTGAAGATTGAGTGATTTAGAGATGAACCTTCTACGGAAATGAATGCGCAATTAAGCAACTACAGAAATACGGACCTCAAAATTAAAATATATCAGTATACCAAAGTTACATATATAGATTAGATTAAATGAAAGAAAATTCTTTCTTGCTTTTGTTCCTTACCATTTTATTTCATTTTCAATTCTTGACCATTAAATTATAATTTGTAGAAAAATAATAATTATGTTTTTATTTTGACATTATTAAATTTGTCCGATAAAAATTACACATTTTTGTAGGACAAATTTAAAATTATACACTTAAAATTATATAATGGAGAAATTATAGGAAGAGGTAAGAAAGAGGTGACACAGATATTTAAGCCGACAAATATTGAAGCTTGAAGCTTCTATGCGTTGGCCCAAAAAAATAAGAAGAGCTTCTATGCAACTATGGAAAGGAAAACTTTTCTTGGCAACTCCAATTTTATTATTCTCAACTATGTGCTTCACAGTCTGTGTATACATCAATATATGGTAATAATATTTAAAAGTTACCATTATTTTCATCATATTTTTTTAAAATATAAAAAAATACTAAAATTCAATTCAATAAAGGTGTTTCACGAATTTTACGAATTGTAAGGCCAGATTTAACCATAATACATGCTTATCTATGTGTCACGAATTTTGAGAAGGGAGCTGTAATATTTATATTGTGTACCGGAGTTGTAATAGTTTTCTTTTAAGAAATAAGTTATAATATTTATAATAATATATGATTAGTACAATTCAAAAAAATTAAAAAACAAAAAAATTTGTTATTTTATTAACAATAATGATTGATAAAATGTATTAATATTTAGAAAGCTAGGACACGGGAAACGAAGTTGCTCACATTTTTGTCCTTCCATTTTGACCCATACATGATTAAACATCACTTTTTTGTCCTTCCATTTTGATCCATACATTATTAAAGAAAACTATGGAAATATAGCCACTATATTAAATTAATACCTTGTTTCAAGCTTATTTATGTAGTTTCTTTTAACTTATCTGTGACGAATTATGTTAGATTATCATTTTTATCAAAATATCAATATTTTTTTTATCTCCCTTGAAATTCATCACGATTCATATGAATTTGACTGATAAAACTATTTATATAAAAATATTTTAAAAAAAAAGTTCCTTTAATCTCTCATTACTTTTGGGTAGGGTGATTTTGTTTTTAGCAGTCATAGTTTAATTTTTTTATTCCTGAAGATCAATGATGCTTTCAAATATTGTCATGATCTTTTCCCTTCTCATTCTTCACACTGATAGAATACAATAGAACGATCTTGGTATAATACACAGTTTTTTTGGCCAACAATAGTAGATACACATTTTTTTGCCCAACAAGATGTTTTTTTTTTTTAAAAAAAAACTTCTTCTTCAATATATTATTATGAGTTTATATCCTCTACAATTTCTTAAAGACATGCACTAGGTGCATTTCTTATAAACAACACTATTTGATAGTTGAAGCTCAATTTTCTTTCCCACCTGTCTCTATTATTATTTTTTTTAATTTTATTTTTATTATTTTTTGACGCTGCACTTACGCACCCTAAAATTTGACATTATGAAATATGCATTTGATTAGATTTATATATTAGGCCAAAATAGAATAAATGAACATCAAATTTATGAGGATGTTAGCTACAAAATTTTTTTTTTTGAAATCCTTTGTGTACAATAAGAGATGCACGGTATCTCCCAAGGAAAATGTGGAGAACTTTGGATTCTTATTATTACCCCTGAGTAATAGGATGGTGTTTTTACACCATTCATTGTTTAATTAAAATTTTTTCCCTGAAGATCGATGACACTTTCAAACATTGTCATGACTTAGTCATTCTCATTCTTCACACTTTTTTTTTTGCCAACCATTCTTCACACTTATGGAGTACAGTAAAATGATTTGGTATAATACACAATTTATTGGCAATAATAGTAGTACAGAGTTTTTTTTTTTTTTTAATTTTGCCAACAAAGAGAAATTCATATTGATACACAGTTATGTGATCGTCATATATACAATATTGTTAGCTAAAGATGGTAAAATGCTATGAAAAGGAACCAGATATATCTCATCATTGATAGAAATTACACTGTGCGTATTGTAGGCTTTATGCATTCACTTAATATAATTCATTTTCAACAACAAATACATGCCTATTGAGACTTGTTTTATAAGAAAATAGATCTGGTGCACATGTGCACTTCTCATCTAGACCCCAAAAGATATTTGGACGGTCCAGATCTTTTAATATTTTTAATGAGTTTATAATGATATTTTTATTTTAAATGATGCAGAATACAAAATAATATCAATATCATAACTGATTCTCATATGTTTTCGCTCCCAACAGTGGTCCAAACTTGTAAGAATATGGATTCATACCTGTGCATCATGTGCAAAGGGACTGAAAGCAAAATCTTGCCCCAACAATTAAACATGCCAGCTTAAGATTGTCCTCAACTTGTGCAACTTATAATGCTACACACACACACACACACACAAATAATGACATTGTGGAATTAAGTGATGCTATTGCACTGTATTTTCTTTTCCTTTTCCCCCTAAAGCCATCATTTGGTAATGAGATTCTTCTATGAAAAGAAAATTAGCGTTAGATTTCTTTATCGTGGGACTTTGTTACCTGACATCTCTTCATATGGAAAACTCTCCTTATGTTTGTAGACACTTATAGTGAATCTTCATATTTCGTATAATTATATGTATAAGAACAATTAATGTTATATATAATTGTAAGTCTTTCGCTTTGTTTTTTTTTTTTTGGCATTGAGTCTTATTGATTTACTGAACAAATTTGATATTATTTAAATTTTTAAATGATTAGAACTAAAAAATATTTAATTCTTGGTTATAAAGAAGTTTAATTCTTAACTAAAAAAATTCTGTCCAACAAAAGTATTTTAACTAAAAAAAAATTTAAGTTATAAAATTTTGTGTAATAACTAATAACTACACAAAAAAGACACCAAATGTTTAAATGATTGGCATTGAAAAGTGATTAGGCTATTCACTAGAATCCGGAACCTGGTGAACTTGATTCAGCCAAAAGCAACTCGGTCTAACTTCACAAAAAACTGGCCTAAAAGAAAATCAAGCAGATCGGGCTGGTCTAGTCAATCGGATTAAACCGAGTTTTTGGTTAATTAACCCTTTAGACCGTGTAATTGTCTTTTTGAATGTTAAACCTCCCGAAGTTTCTACAACATCCAATTACTTAGTATTACAACAAAAAGAGGTCCACTCTCTATCCATAAACAACGTACTACATGAAAAGGTGGAGATTTGACCAATGAGCCATGTGGAGCTATCTCTGTGATTAGAGCATAACATTGATCCAAAAGTACATCAAACTAAATTCACACACATAAACTATACACGCTCATCAAGCAGTTTGACTTCCTAGTAACTATTGAAAATCCATTGTTGAATCTAAAACACTTCCTTATTTTCAGGATTCCCTGAAAGCTATTGTTTTCACTTTATTTTTTGGTTTATTTTATTTTTCACTTCATCAGTGTTTTGTAAAATATTTTCCTCTCTATAAGTTTTTTTTTTCTTTTGATAAATGCATTTGAGCAATAGTTGACTGTTTTTCAGTTCAATCAGTCTCCTTTCGAGTATGGCTTGCCCCTCTGAGTTCAATCAGCCCAAAAGCATTCAATCATTTTCCTGATAAATTTATAATGAAAAATTGCAGGTACTCGGAGATTACGGGCGTATTTGGCACAGTTTTTAAAAATAATTTTTTTTATTTTTAAAAATAAAAAAATAAAAAAAAATTGGTAAATCTATTTTTTATAAATTATTCTAAAAAATATAAAAATAAAAAAATAAAAAATTTAAAACATTTTTAATATGTTTTATAATTTTTATTCTGAAAAATATAAGAAAAGATAAAAAATATTCACTTTATTAATGATTAAGTTATAAATTTTGAATAATTTATCTATCATTTACTAATTATAATTTTGAGAATAATTATTTAAATAGGTTTTTTTATTTTATAAAATTATTTTAAAAATAATAAAATAAAAAATACACTCAAACAAAGCGCTGTTACATTTCTTCTTGTTTTTTTGGTGGTAGGAGGAAGTACTGGAGACCTGAAAAATTGGAGGTGCCTGACTATGAAACTAATCAACGTCAACCCTACCCACTAGCGGCGAGGGAGAACACGGGTCTCTCAAGTGGCATCCATTTGCCAGTAACCATCCACCTTAAAAAATGTGGGAATTTCAACTATAATTGGTAATGAGATGGGGAGAGGGGGAATGCGGGGTGATTTGACCTACCCTTGTCTTCCTCAAGATTTGTATACACACGATGATTAGAAATGGTCAGATTCAGATACTCTGTTACTCCACGCCTGAACGATTTCTCCAATTCCTCTATCCTTCATCTATGGAACTCCTGCATAAGAGAAGCTGTGAATCAAGGCTTTGCGGAGAAATCCCTTGTTCTCTTTCGTCAAATGAAGCGAAGTGGTCTCCAACCTGACAATTCCACTTTTCCCTTGCTAGCCAAAGCTTGTGCCAAACTCTTAGATACCAAACAATCCCAAAAAATCCGCACCCTTGTTGCGAAATCATGGTTTCAATCAAATGTTTTTGTGCAAACTGCAATAGTTGACATGTACATTAAATGCGGCCAATTGGAAGATGCATACAATATCTTTGTTGAAATGCCTGTGAGGGACGTTGCTTCTTGGAACGCTATGTTATTGGGTTTTGCTCAAGCAGGTTTCCTTGACAGGGTTTCTTGTCTTCTGCATCAGATGAGGATTGCTGGGACTCAACTTGACTCCATCACTGTTTTGGCCTTGACTCATGCTGTTTCCATTACGAAAAATCCCAGATTTGTTAGTGCTATTCATTCTTTTGGAATTCGGATTGGAATTCTCATTGATGTTTCAGTGGCTAACACTTTGATTGCTGCATATGCCAAATGTGATAACTTGGGCTCTGCAGAGATAGTTTTCAATGAAAATGATGCTGTTCTAAGGTCTGTTGTCTCCTGGAATTCCATGATTGCTGCATATGCAAATTTCAAAAAACATGTTGAGGCTGTTCGTTGTTACAAAGGGATGCTAGATGGTGGGTTTTCCCCGGATATTAGCACCATTCTCAATTTGCTTTCATCCATTGTGCAACCCAAGGCACTTTTTCAAGGTATGCTGATTCATTCACATGGAGTCCAGTTAGGCTGTGATTCCGACATATGTGTGGTTAACTCTCTTATTTCTATGTATTCCAACTGTGGAGATATTCATTCGGCAAGATTTTTGTTTGATGCCATGCCTGACAGAACTTGTGTTTCATGGACTGCTATGATCAATGGGTATGTGGAGAAAGGCTGTATGGATGAAGCATTGACCTTGCTCAATAAAATGGAGGCAACTACTGAAAAACCTGATCTGATCACCGTGCTTGCTTTGATTTCAGGTTGCGGCCAAACAGGGGCTCTTTAGCTTGGAAAATGGATTGACAGTTATTCGATTGCCAAGGGGTTAAAAGATAGTGTTGTAGTTTGCAATGCACTGATTGACATGTATGCCAAGTGTGGAAGTATCAATGAAGCTCGACAGCTTTTTTATAAATTGACTAACAAAACTGTGGTCTCCTGGACAGCTATGATTACTGCTTGTGGTTTAAATGGAGATGTTAGTGAGGCTCTGGACCTTGTTTCGATGATGGTGGATCTAGGAATGGAACCAAACCACATAACATTTCTTGCTGTTCTTCAAGCTTGTGCACACGGAGGTTTACTTGAGAAAGGATTGGAATGCTTTACTTTGATGACTCAAAAGTATGGCCTATACCCAGGTATAGACCACTATTCATGTATGGTTGATCTTCTTGGTCGTAGAGGACAACTGAGGGAAGCTTTGGAAATTATTAAAAGTATGCCTTTTGAACCTGATGTTGGAATAGGGAGTGCATTGCTCAGTGCTTGCAAACTTCATCATAAGATGGCAATGGCTAAGTATGTGTTTGAACGGCTTTGTGAAATGGAGCCTCAGGTGGCTGTTCCCTATGTGGAGATGGCTAACACATATGCATCTGCTGGAATTTGGGATGGAGTTGCAGCTGTGAGGAGAAAGATGAAACATCTTAATGTTAGAAAATCTCCAGGACAAAGCATTGTTCAAGTTAATGGAAAATCTAGTATATTCACAGTTGAAGATAGAGATCACCCTGAAGCCTTGTATATATACGATATGTTAGATGGTTTGACCTTGCATTGTAAGTGAAGGCTATCTACTCATTCAGAGGAGATTGCTGAACTTGAATGAAAATGAAGCCATTATAGAAGGATCTCATTGAATGGATTGTGGGTTCTGAAATCCTATCTGTAATTTGAAAAATACATCCAATGTCATTCTTTTTACAATTCTTTATATATATGTGCATATAATTTTGATGAAATGTGTTTTATTTGTCATAAAATTAAATTTGCAAAATAAATCCAAATGTAGATAATCAGTGTATATCACTGAATATTGTACAGGAATTTTTGCTGACTGCTTTGCAAAGGACACAAGAGGATACAATTTTGGGAAGATTGGCAAAGTTTGTAATACTATGGGGCATGTGGTTTATATTTTCGGTTTTTGTAAGTATTTAGATTCTGCCTCCTCATTTACTTTGGATAAGATTATCTATTTCATATTATCAAGTAATCTGGTAGTAGGGTTTTGATCCCACTTGTTTGCATTTTAATGTTCATATTGTCTTGAGCAGTTTTCTCATCTCTGCCTGTTACTTTCTCGTCATATTCAATCCATGTCAACATTCTTTGTCCACATGTCTGTCACGTTAGCATTCATTGTCCACATGTTTACCATGTCAACAATTCTGTCTGCCACTACAGCACCACCTCACTTCCATCTAGCCACGTGGCACTTTAGGGACCAATTTGCAAATGATTTGATCATTGAGGGATTAACAATGTCACGGTTAAATAGATTGGGGAGTGTTATGCGGAAAAATTTAGTTTAGGAACTGATTTCAAAATCAATGTAGGGCCCGTTTGGTTCTTCTTTTTGCAAACTAAACTGTACTTTTTAACCATCATTTTCTCCTTTTTCATCCAAACAATTTTTCAGTAAACTTCTCTACTTTTATCTAAACTTCCTTTTTGTAAACTGTGGTTATTCTAAAAGTACTTTTACAAAAAGGCTCAAACGGGCACGTAAAGTTTAGGAACCAAAAGGTTAATTTTCCCAAAAGGAAAAAGTAAACAAAGTAGAATCAGAGGATGTGAACGTAAGCGAACTTGAATGAAATGATGAAAACAATTCAGATGAGAAGCAGTGTCTATATGAGGGTAATGCTAGTTCATTTGCTAGGATCATTCGATGTTGGACAGTGTTTTGTTTCGTTAAATATCAAATAAGGGCCTTAGTGTTTGGCTTTGCTGGGTGAGGAATCTTCAGTGCACTGTGGGTTGGCAATGAATTATAGAAGATAATATTAGTTGAACTTTAATTTATGTAGATGAAGAATAGAAGGTACATTTTTTGTCCTTTGGTTCAGTGTGTTTAACTTTTTCTCCAGAGGACAATGGGTTAGAGAAGAAGACTTAGCAAAGGACCTTCAACTGCACACAAATCTACTTCATCGTACTCTGGATTTTTGAAGAAGAGAAGTTCATTACTCGGGATCATAAAAGAGAGTAACCTTTTTGGGCTGATTGAATCAAGAGATTCTGAGTCTTTGCGCACTATTACAATTTTATTTTCCAACACTACTAGCATTTTTAAAGTCCAATGAAGTACACATTTAAGTATCACAGTTCTTTTTTTGTGTTTAACCATGTTATCTGTTCATTTCATTATCTTAAAATGATCATATTCGTCTTTTGTGATTTATAATCTCCACTGATCAAGTTCCTATATTGCAGAGTTAGTTGTCAATTGCTTATTTTAAAGTACAGCACATGGTTTCATCGCTTAACTTTACAGCTGAAGACTAATGAGTGATGAATCTAATTTATGATTTTATTAATCTTTAGAAAAGCTGTAACTGAACACTACAGAAGGAGAGAAATAAGGGGAAAGGCTTTAGCCCAATAATTCGGTATTCTCTATTCATTTCATATTCATCTTACACATTCCCTATTTCAAAATCTGAAAGGATGGAGTAGGCAGGACTAATTTAGGTAATAAGCAAAGGGACCAGAACAATAAGTCTTTGTCAACTTTGTGGCATGATCTTGAAGCTTTGTGGATGTTATAAAGTAGGGGAAAAATGGGGTTTTACTTTCCTCTATTGCGTGTGCTGAGGTTTGCAAAACTGTATACTAATGGAGAGAATGTAGTTATCTGGAAAATTTTATGCTTACCAAAATATTTCAAAATTAAAACTTTTACTTCATCAGATGGGATAATCAATGTTGATACCCTGGACCTGAAGCTAACCCAAAATGCAAGCATCTGTTGCAAAGAATGTGTGCCGTTAGAACCACATATGGTTCTACCACATCAGTTTTAAATGAAATTTAGCAATACTTAAAACCTTTTCCGTGTTTAGGGCCACTAGTGGCTTTCAAGTTTCAACTAGGAATTCTTTTTTTTTTTTTTTTGAAGTGGTGGTGGGGAGATGAAAGCATGGTAATTTGCAATCTATTTGTTAATTTAGATGTAAACCTTATTGCTTTGTACTGCTTAACTCAGACTATAGTCAAGGTTATGTTTCTGTCCATGACCTGTGTAACTTGTTTTCATTGAAAACCTTAAAATGTTGGTTGAAGGTCCATGGATGATATTATTGTTATATCTAATACGCCCCTTGAGCAAATGTAGTATGTTGTATTGGCTTCAAGTGTGGGCAAAGGACCCGCCCATCAAACTTTAGGCTTAATTATTAATTTAATCATGTGGAATAGGGCATTAAGGATTGAACTCCTAATTACTTGGGAGGCTTTGAGACTTTATTGAAGACCACCCCATCCCAGAGGAATAAGCTATTAAGTGAATGCCGTTGAAAAATGAATGATTTTAATAATATAAGTAACACAACTCAAGTAACAACTTTTTTGTGCGCCATTAACAAACACCAAAGTCACACAAAATTATTAATAGATAATAGTATCAATAATCTAGATTCTCATCATCATCCTATAGCATGTCCGTTTTGTTTTAATCAATTTGTAGGTGCCTGAAATTTCTATTAAGTCTAATTTTTTGTTGCAGTCTATAAAATGCCCAGCTTGTGTTGTTGCTTATCCATTCCTTCAATCTCTGTTTCTGTCCTCAGATATGATGCTCCCAGTCACACGACACACACACATGTATTCTTTTTGAAATTCATTTTGTTCACTATGCACTTGTTTGTCTTACCTGAATTGCTCTTCTGCTACATATAGCTGACCATCTTAGTCACCAGTCAACTTAGTGAACATTTTAGATCTTGAAGAATAGCTAGGCTTGTTTAAGCTTATGCCAAAGGGTTCTGTTATGCTAGTTTCTATGTGCTATCTGCAAGATTTCTATATTTATTCCAACACAGCACACTATGTTAAATAAGTGGTATATAATTTTAAACTTCCTTCTGATGGTGCAGACTGTCTGTTATTATTTGTCATGTTTAGTTTTGCCTAAGTGTCAATTATCAATGATTGTATTGTCATGTTCACATTTACTTATGTCATGTCTTGTTTGGGTTTCTCACAGACTGTGAAAGGTGCAAAAATTTATGGTGCTGCTGTAGCTGCTACAACTGATGGTTCACTGACAACAAAAGAGGGAGAAGAAAAGGTCAAGCTGCATTCACACTCTTATTGTTGTTTAGATTATGCACAGTTCTGTCACTTTTTCTTCAAGCGTAGCTTTATCAATTATATTTGGGGGGTTCTACGGCAGAGAGAAGGGGAAATCAAAATTATTTTTATAGGAATATTTTCAAAATTACTTGCTCGCCTAATCCTCACTTCTGGATTTATGGACTTTGTTATGATGAAATTTATTGCAGATGTATGATGTGGTTAGGTGCAGACTGCATCACATGAAGAGGAAGTTGAAAAATGAATTGAAGAACGAGAACACAGTTCAGGAATATTGTTGTTAGCTGTATTTTTCCCTGTTTTATTATTATTTATTATTTGGTTGTTGGGATTATTATTGTTTTAGTATTTGATCTTTTGTTGTTACCGACTTTGTGGGCTGAGATTATGTTAGCCAAATCTCAAGCCAGATTCTGTGATTTTTTTTTAATTTGAAGAGGCTGCGAAAGCACAACAGGCATCATCAAATACATCTGTATTTGAGGATCCTTTTAGTAGTACTTCCCATAGTCAGATCAGCATGAAATCAAAACGTAAGGAAGATGATGAAACTGAGTGGGAGGAGGCTCCAATTGCAGGTAACTATCAATCTTTCTGATGTGATTTGGACCAAATTTTGGATCCTAACTTGAACTCTTGCATAACCTATACGCACATTAACTGCTGATTCTGCCGCCCACGCACCCCCCCCCCCAACAAAAAAAACACAAAAAAAAAAACTGTTGCCCCTCCCAGAAAAGAACCTGACAAATATTTTAATTTAAATTAAATGTGATTGCTTGTATTTTATTGATGAGTGTCGATTATATTTTACGTGCATTTTTTTAGATAACTGATCAGGAGAAAATGATCTAGGTCAAGCAAATGGAGTTGAGCCAAGTCTTATTGAGGTTATATGAAAGTCATAAAAATGAGTGTAGTCAGACGAAATGTGCTAGGTACAAGCCTCAGATAAGCAAGGTGCTAAAAGAAAAAAAAAGCTATATAAGCCAAAATAGATAAATGTAAATTTAGGATAACATTTAACATATAAATTAACTATCCATACATTAAAAAGTTTGAAACTTATTTGTTGCCCTTGACCACTTTCTTCCATGATAACACAAGGTTTGAAATTGTAGCAGAAAAAAGGGGAAAAAATGGTTTTAACTAGGTGCTAAAGAATTTGCTTTGTGAAAAAAAAAAAAGAAGATAAATGCCAATTTGGAATAACATTTGACATATCAATCAATTGTTCAAATAATGACTCTCAGAATCATGTCTGAAACTGTGAACTAAAATATAAATCACTATGGTAGCTTTGGGAGGATTCATCTACCCTAGTCTTTGATAAATATTAGATGTTCCACCTCAGAGCCCCTCTTTCCCTCTGGGTGGATGGATATATCATAGGATCTGAATTTGCCAATCTGAGTACATTTAATGGACGAGTTTAGATTTGATTTCATCAGATCAGATTTTTTTGTAGTTGAATGTGAGTCATCATTTTTGTTGATTAATATTTAAAAGGTTGTATTATTATTATTATTTGCCATAAATATTGTTATTATTTTGCATTTTGCTTTTTTTTAAAGTCAAAAGTATATAGAATTTATTTAATAAAAAAGAATAAGATCTGTACTGTATTCATTTGCGTCAATCATGCTTGAGATGCAGTTGTTGAGACTGAGTAACTTGTCTTGAACAGAGGTTGTCATTAGAAATACTGAATTTACGTTGAATAATCTGAATTTTTCTTGTAAATTAATTTGCTTCCCACCCTCACCTCACTCCCCCCTTCTGTCATCCTCTTTCCCTTCTTTTAACTGGCTATCTTTTTGAGTCTAATAACATGTGATTTGGGTTGGATTTTAAAGGCAATGCAGATGAGAATTAAAAGGCGAGTGACTTGAATGTCGATGCTGATACGCAAGCATGATGACAAGGATGACAATCTAGACTGGGAAGAGGGTTGATAAAAGGTCTTGTATTATGCTGCTCTTGAGAGGAAACCCCGAGCCACGTTGCCTCCCCATCCTTGGAGGGAAATAACAGTCCTGGAGACTTAAACATATCAAATGCCTGATGCTTTCTTGGTGTGCACTGCCTTGAATTTGGTTTATCATTTTGTCTGTCTCAGTGGTGTATAATAATAAAATTAACGATGGTTTGTATTTGAACTCAGAGGAAGCATCGAGCAAGTATTTACCCTCATAGCATTGCTATGTTCATTTTTAATATCTGGCACTGGCAATGTCAATGGGCGATGTTTCATTGCCGAATGTAGAATGCATCAATCTAGTTTAAAGAATCTAGCCTTGTTGAGAAAGAAGCTCAACCTTGTTGATGGTTGTCACTTTCTCTTGGTTGGAGTTGCTCATTGTTGGTGTTGCGCATTCCTATCATTTGAAGGAGTGAATTGGTTTCATAAATAAATAAAGGAGTGAATTGGTAGGCTCTTGCACTAATGAGCCTAAGTTGGTAATTGGTTGTCATCGGATGTCATATTGGGTTTGGATCTACTTGAAACTTGGCCATGAAAAAGGATGACCCTGGCTAGTGCTGCTTTTTCGAACTTGGCATGGCAAAGGCATTTTCTAGTTTGGTGCTGATCTTATTGTGATACAATATCAATATATATATAATTAAATTTATAGAAAAATATATTATTCATTAGCTATGAACATTCTCATTTTAGACCCTGACAACAAATCGGCAAGCATTGAATACTACACCCGACTAGGAGCCTTCATTCTGGAAGAGCCACTCCATGTTCATTGCCAATAAATGGAAAGAAACATCATCAGCAATCTCCTCAACATTAATCTAAGGCCTCGTTAGCCAGAAGACTTTATGTGAGGGCAAGAGAAAGAAAACAAAAGTGTTATATTATAATACTCGTTATATATAATAGTATTTATTTTTGGTTTTACAGTAAAGACGTGATTATTATAGTTTTACATTTTGCTTATTATACGTTCTTTTTTTTTTTTGTTTCATTTCATGTTTTACCGAGTTCATTATGCCTAAATAAATATCATGGATTGGAACTCATTATCTTTTATCATTTTTAATAATACGTTCATAGAAAACTGTGCTTAGGGTCCCAAATTAATTATTTACCCATTTTTCTTCAAATAAAAATAAACCCTGAATTATATGAATTTCATAAGATGTATACATGTATGCCCAAAATTGTCCAGCATCAATTGCAATTTATCTCCAAATAATCTGCACAAAACAAAACAAAATAAAATAAAATTGAATAGCCCAAAATGTGCAAAATTGTAAAATTGGAAATTAAAGTTCAAAAAATCAATTAATTCAGTTAAATCCCAAGTAATAGAAAATCATGTCAATGATATCAATTACGCTCAAAAAATATTTTCAAAATAATAAAAATGGAATTAATCCATCTTCAAAACGGAAAAATATAATAATTTCAATTTTAAGTACAAAATTCCATAAATTAATCAATTAAATCACATTAATTCCAAATTGACTAATTAATATAAAATCATATAAAAATTATCACATTAACCACAACTAATTAACTAAAAATTGAGTATAAAGGGTAAAAAGGACGTCTAAAAATATTTGCTATCAATAACAGTTTTAGGAATTTAAAATTTGAATTCCTCAGTTCATAGCTTATTTATTCAAAATTTGCAACTCACTCTCATTCTATCAACCTTAAGGTAGATGCAAACACAAGAATCCTCTTCCATTTCATCCTATTCCAGAACTAGTGAACTCTATATAAGGACTAAATAACATGTGAATGCAGATGGAACTGAGGCTAATGCCATGTGAGCTATCAGTATCAACCGTTGAGATAGCGAATTTACCTCATAAAAGCTAACATGTTGGTGTTGTGCATAGCTTGAGTCTAAGTCGACTAAACTTTACAGAAGCTTTTGTGGTATGAAAAGCTACTAATTGCTGAGTAACCTGTGGTACAAAGAAGTCCTTTGAAAAATATTTCACGTAGCATATCATCTTAATTGCTTTGATTTAACAGAGTGCATCACTTGGATCATTCTTTCAAAGCTTTAGAACTTGAGCACATACATAGCCTCTATAATCATGAAGCGACCTTGTATTTCAAAAACATGCAATTAGAGTTAACACAATGATCTATTAAGGCAGAATCAAATACCAGGAAAATCCATTGAATCTTCTTTTTAATTGAATTTTGAGAAGAAATATATAAGTAAACTCAACACTACCTCTTGACCCAAAATTTTATGTTATTATGTCAAAGTTATTGAAAATCAGTTTCAATGAGATTAATTTAGAAGTTGCTATAAAGTTTATCCTGAACAACTACAAAATTCAAATACTTTCTTCTTATTTTTTTTTTTTGCCATCAAGTTCAAAAGAAAACAACGAGTTATATCATCTTCTACTCACCGTATTTTTCACGATAAATGTATTGATCACTTTATTCTTCCCATTATAGTTAACTTTACAAATCTTGACACTTTATATGGTTGAATTTATGAATTATATATGCCAGTGTGTGTGGACAAAAAATTTGGAATATGAAATCAATCACCAAAACTAATTGCTTGTAATTTTATTGATGAGTGTCGATTATATTTTACTTGCATTTTTTTATATAACTGATCAGGAGAAAGAGCCATAGGTCAGGCAAATTGGGTTGAGCCAAGTCTTATTGGGTTTCTATGAAAGTCCTAGAAATGAGGGTGGTCAAAGACGAAATGTGCTAGGTACGAGCCTGAGATAAGCAAGGTGCTAAAGAAAAAAAAATCTATATAAACAAAAATAGATAAATGTAAATTTAGGATAACATTTAAGATATAAATTAACTATCCATACATTAAAAGTTGGAGGGAATGACGATTAAGGATCAAAAGTTTAAATTAAACATAATAAAGAATCTTGCAGCTTTTTTTTGCAACTGAAGTTTGAGAATTTATAATTATTTTATTCTGTATTTATAATTAAAAAAATTGAAGATCTTTTACTGTATTTAATTCAAATTTTTTGTCTTTAATCATCATTCCCCCTTAAAAGTTTGAAACTTATTTGTTGCCCTTGACCACTTTCATCCATGATAACACAAGGTTTGAAATTGTAGCAGAAAAAGAAAAAAATGGTACTAACTAGGTGCTAAAGAATTTGCTTTGTAAAAATAAAATAAAATAAAAAAGATAAATTAAATGCAAATCTGGAATAGCAATTGACATATATCAATCAATTGTTCAAATAATGAGTCTCAGAATCATGTTTGGAACTGTGAACTAAAATATAAATAAGTATGGTAGCTTTGGAAAGATTTATGTACCCTAGTCTTTGATAAAGTGCTTGATCTTCCACCTCATAGGCCTGCCTTTCCTCTGGGTGGATATATCATAGTATCTAAATATGTCAATTTGAGTACAATTTTTGGGACGTGTTTAGATTTGATTCCACCATATCAGATCTTTTTGTAGTTGTTGAATGCGAGTCATCATTTTTGTTGATTAATATTTAATCAACATCCTTCGAGGGAAATAACTGTCCTTAATATTTGTTAAATGCTGATGCTTTCTTGGTGTGCATTACCTTGAGTTTGGTTTATCATTTTGTCTCATTCGTGTTTTGATCTTGTTATTCACCTCAAGTTTCATATCTTCATTTTGCTTAGTTTATCCATATTTTGATAGTTCTTGTTATGTTGCTAGGTTATTCTCCATAAAAGCAAAAATTTCTCAACATCCAATTCATATCTTCTTTTAGGTGATCAGCCAATCTAACAATGTGTACGTGATATATTCATATAAAATTATATATATATTCAAAAAATTAATGTATAAAGATAAAAAAAATTTTTAAAAAAGAATCTCAAGTTTTAAATAAGTATTTTAGAAAGCATTATGTAGATATTTAAAACAAGAAATAAAAAAGTTGATTTTTTTTTATAAGATTTAAGTTATTTTAGAATTTTTTTTTAGAAGAAAAACTAAAAATATGTATATGATAAGTATCATGAAGTACACTATTAGTATTGTATCCAATATGTATTGGATATAGGTACATCTTCCTTTTAAATGTTGGTGCAATAAAACTCCTGAGTAATAGAGTGCTGCTTCTCACCATTTAATGTCTAGATTTTTATCCTTGAAGATTAAGGCTACATTTAAAATTTTTAAATGACTAGTTTTGGAAATATTTAATTATAATTATAAAAATTTGAATAATAATAATAATAATAACTGTTTTATAAAAAGGACCAAAAATAATTTTCAAGGATGCAAACCTAAAAAAGTTAATATTAATTAAATATTTAAAAACTAGCAAGTGCTTCTTTTTTTAATATATAAATAGATTAAACTTATATGATTTTTCTTATATGTTTTTCATGTGATTCTCAAATTAAAATTTAACATGTAGATATTTTAAATTTTTTTAAGTTTAAGGAGTTAATACTTTTAATATATAATTAATGATTAAATCTATAATGTATTAAAAAATAATTCACATGTTAACTTTTGATTAGAAAACAATATGAAAAGTATATAAAGAAAAATATAAAAATATTTTCCTTAACTAAAATATAGTATAATTTAAAAGACATGTAGGCTAGGATGGAGAATTAAATTTACATGAGTTATCCTCAAAAAAACACAATCAGATCCTTCACATGCCCATCGCTCCCTCTCTCCCAACACCCAACAACACCCCATCCCCCCCGGGGGGGTCACTGGAGCATATATACCCCGTTCCTTCTCTATAAAAGCAATCCCTTCACCACTCTCTTTTAAATCAATCTTCGCTCGCATGCATTACTTCTTCTCTCCCTTTAAAATCTGATCATCACTGCAATTCCTCTTCTCTACCCATTTTGATTCCATCTTCCCATGCATGGCTGATTCACTGAGGTTTGTATGCTTTTTCACTCTCTATATTACTATATGTTGGGATACTTTGAAAAAAGTGAAGTGAAGGGATAAAGTCCCACATTAAATAAAATAAGAAAAACTACCCAAAAGTCTTTATAAAAAAGAAAATGTTATATATGTCAAATTGTATTTTAAGGGAATAAATTGATTTTAAATATTAGCACGTGATGCGTTGTGTTTTTCTTTTTGAAAATATAAAATAAAATAAATTAAACATTAAACTGATTAAAGAATCCTGAGGTTAAGCTCATATTTTGAGCAATGTGTACTAAAGTGTTGTATATTCTGCTTATTACTCTACTTGAATCAGTGAAGTTAAAGGTGCCAAAAGGCATTCCTGGGTTACTGAGGCAAGGTGCTGCAAGGGGTCTTCGCCTCTTGACAAATCTGGTGAGGCAAGGTACCAAAAGGGGCCTTTCTTCAGTTAGGTGCAGAACCTTGGCACCTTTTGGAGTGAAATGAGGTGCTTGCCTTTGCTGTTTAAGTGAAACCTTGATGCCCATCATTCCTTATGCGAATTTCTTTAGATAGTGCATTCGAAAATGCTGATAATGATGTCGTGGAGTTTCTTTCATCATACTATGTCTCTTTAGCTAGACTTTGAAATAGAGAACCTACAATTGTGAAAATTATTAATTGAAACTTAAAGAAATGCAAAATATGTTTCTGATCTGAATTTTAGTGCTCCTAAATCATAATAACTTATCTTGAATTTACTACTTTCTGAGTTTTATGTTTTAACAATTAATTTATATGATAGCTGTAAGTAGTAATAGCTAAAATGTAATTGTTCCGTAATAATTTATCCTTTTCTCTTCTTACCTTCATATTTCTGCACCATACATCACTTGAGGAATAGATTTTTAGGAACCTCGTGGCTCTTGGAACCAGTGAGTGTAGCATCGTAGGTGCCCTTGGCCTTTGACTATGTTTTATGTGACATGTACATAGTTACTTAACTAATTAATATGGTTACAGAAATCTTGCATTAATGTGGAATCCTTCCTCTTGAAAATGGAAACTTTTTTGAAGGAGTGTCCATTTTCCCTTAGGAATCTCCCTCAACATGATATTGAGCATCGATTTGATCCTATCCATCATTGGAAGCTGATCTTACATGCCAATTCCTGTATATCTGGTGATGAGTTTCTTTTCTTAACTATTCTTCCCTTTGGTTTTGTTACAGACATATGATTTGGTGAATCTCCATTTTTTTTGTTGGTTCATTCTTAATTTTTCTTTTTGTTGGGCTCTGCTCTGTTTTTATTAGACTGCTTCTCCCGTAGAAAGACTTCTGCTTTTTATTCTGATGTTTTTGAGCTGCTCTGCTTTTGTTATGAATTATAATGTCCATGTGGTTGGATGAAAGAGGAAGGAAATCTATCGAAAGGAGGCATGTTTGAGGGGTCTCCTTGGTTTGGTTGGACGCTGAAGGAAAGAACAATAGCAGGTTAGGAGAGTAGTTTCCTGCGTACGTGAGAGACGAGTTTCAACCCAAATATGGGAGGAGACAAGTCTTCAGAGAAGGATAGCACATTACAAGTACCAGAATGTCCATAAAACAAAAGCAATCAACAGAATCAATTGCATCAAGAAACAATTTAAACAAAACCCTTCATGCACTAAACAAGATCAATCCCAAAATTTCAACATGTATGAACCGAAACAACAATTTAAAAACAATTTAAATTCACACAACTTATACAAATGTGGAACCGAAAGAAGGAAGAAGTAACCCATTAATCCGGTAAACTATTGATGACTTCCACATCAAGGATGGCCAGTCCCACCATGGTCAATGGCTTCCATCGTTGCATCTCTGGTCTATTCTTTTCTTCCCACAGAAATCTGTAGACATTTTTCACCAACCCATCTCATATTTCTTGTTGAAGATCCAAAAATTGGTGAAAGGATTAGTAAGAGAGAGTCTGAGGAGTTGGGAAAGAAAGCAAAGAGATGGTGTTTGTGGAAGATGAGAGGAGGGAGGACTCGATTGGAGTGTTGGACGAACGAAAGTGACAAGTCGGTGGGGACTCTGCTCCTTTTATTTTTTTTATTTAATAACTATTTTTATAAATAATCAATCGAAGAAAATTTATTAAAACATATTAGCATTTGCATATACTGTAAAGGTGGTATTTCCACATACGAATTCAACCCTTTAGACTTTTTTCATATTCAATGACTTAATGAAAAATATCTTTACTTACTTCAATATAATAGGTAATAAAAAATAATTAAAATAAAAATGAAAGTTTTTAAGTTAAAAACCTTATTTTATTTTTTTATTGATAATTAAAATTATTTATTTTTTTTATGTTTATTAATTTATTAATAATGAATTAATTTGCATATTCAATTATTATTTAAAAGGAAATTACCTATTTTATTATTTAATTTTAGGGCCAAGGGTATTTTAGTCATTTTGAGTTTTTTTTCTTCATTTTCCCTTTTTTGACAAACTAAACATTTTTTATTCCATCAAATATTTCTCATTTCCTTAGCTAACTAAACGTCTTTTTAAATTATATATTTCCTTTCTCTACATTTCCTTTCCGTACTTCCCCTCTCCTCTTCTTTCTCTATCTCAATTTTGTATAACCAAAAAGGTCCTAAAATCTTTTTCATACACACTATTAGAATCTAACCATAAACAACATGGTTAAAAGAATCAACTATTTACTAATTGTTAGTGTATATGTAGATTAACTTATCCATAATTAATTATGAGAATAAGTAATTTTTCATAATTAATTATGAGGATAAGTGATTATATTAAAAATAATTTTTATTTGGATATTTTTAATTGAGAATTAATTTTAAAAAAATAAATATATTTGTATTTTTGGGGTTTAAGTGATTATTGGTGGATAATGTGAAAAGGAAAAGTGAAATAAATAATTATAGGATGAAAAGTGATTATAAGTGATTCTAAAATCTAAAAAAAAATAGTTTATGGAAATAATCACTTAAATTATCATAAGTAATTAGTTTATTCTAATTTATGTTTAAAAACTTCTCTCGATAAATGATTATTTCTCCCTGTAGTTATGCGGGATCCAAACACACCCTTAAGATTTCTTCATTCACGTTGCGAAATAATGAGCTTTGGTCACAAGTGGAAGAGAGTTTTTCACGAGGTCTCTGCGTTATTTCATGTATCTTCCGTGTCCCCCCACCACTACGTCTATAAAACACCAGTGACATGATGCAGCTCAGCATCGTCTCACACAGTGAAAATAGAACGTGTCATGATATATGAGCCCGAAAGATGATTTTAGTTAATGGGAACAAAGTATAAATGTTTCTGAATGACTTGTTAAAGAATTATCATCAACCTCTTTCCCGGCCGTTCGATCTTGAGTCACTTGATTTTATTATTGTAACGTGGGTGTCACTCCTGTGTCCTCACTCTATCTGATGACCCGATTCTAGACATATTGATGTCCTTTTTTTTTTTTTTTAATTTAACAAAGGGATTACAAAAATTGTACAAAGATTGGATCTAAACAAATTTAACCGGAGTTTTTTTAAAAAAAAATTGGCATCAGATTAGACCTAAACAAATTTAAATTATTTAAACCTAAATGCTTAATTATAAATTTTTAAACTATGAAGTTTAAATTAGAATAACAGAACTTAAAAAATATATATCCTTTGAATTGGCTCTCTGAAGATTGAATCATGAAGTTGGCTGTCTTACATGCGATAATTAAGATTTACTTTACGTAGTAGTCGGTGGGAACAATGTGAGAGAATAAAAGGTCATGAATAGGATGGGATAGGAGCCGTTTTATTTTCAGTTTGTAAATTTAAGTTAAAATAAAATAAAATTTATCAAAATAAAGTTGGGATAAAAAGTGAATTATTGCAATGTGATTTATATTTAAATTTTTTTATAAAAATAAATTTGATAAAATAATTATAAGATAAAAGTACGTTTACAACCTGAGAAATATCACCCAACTACCGTTGAGAAAAAGTATATTTTGACCCAAAATGAATTTTGGAGAATGAAGGCCAAACCTATCAAATCTTCTAACTGGTGTTTTTTGTAAACCCAGGTTTGGACTACCAAGGGGAATCCAACGGCTGAGAGTGGTTTTGTAAAACCAGCGGCTGTATGTGGTAACATCTGAAGTACTCTCATTGTCATCAGCATCACTGTTTTGGATTTCATAAACTGCTATGAGCTAAATCTCTAACTGTGGCATATAGTATAGATGCCTGCATTTACGTTCGAAACGAAAAATAAGTAGACAAAGATGTGACACAAGTAAAGTTTACTCCTCCAATCTATATTATAAGATATTGAAATCATTTTCACATATAAAGAAACTTTTCTTATATTTTTACATTTCTACAAAAAAAAGTCAAAATTTTCAATTTAATCCTATTAATTTCATATCTTTTATTGCACATAATAGAAGTTATGATACTGACAACAACATTAATCCTTACTATAAGCATATCTGTAAGTTGTCAACAACATTAGTTATTATTTTTTTAAATATTTTTGTGTACATTAATTAATAGGAGAGATTGATTGAGACATATTTAAATGGAGTAACAATAATTTAATAAACTTTAATAAGGATAATATTGAAAAAATTTGAAAGTTTTAGACAAATTTATAGCCATTAATTAATTTTAACCATATTTTTTAATTTGTGTGAGGTTTTTACTAGGGGCTTATAAAAAGGACCAAAGGGAGTGATTTATGGATAATCTAAACCATAATTCATTTATATTTGTCAAATATATATATATATATATTACATTTTATATATTGGTTTATTGTTAGTAATTTTAGAAGTATATTTATTTATTGTTTCTGTGATAGAAGGAGTATTCATTTATTTGGTTGGTTCAATTATCTTCAATGCATACAAAAATGTTTGGAGAACATGTACTAATGTCAGAGGGGAAGGAAGCCCCGGTTGATGCTTCCTAGTTACGTGAATTGAATGGGAGTCGAGATAAATAGATTATAAATTTTGCAATAAAAAACAATAAACTGAAGGCACAATAATTATGTGGAAAAACCTCGCTTCCCCTCAATGTATGTGAGAGCAAGCAATCACAGTCCAAAGTGAATAATCCATTATCACCAAAAATGCCAATCAAACCGTACGGAATAAAGATTGACTACTGCGCGCATAACTCCTGCAAAATTTTAGCCAAAACGAAGAAAAAATTTCCACTCAAAACTCTTCTTGATCAAGACTACATAGAGTCTAGACATGCTCTATTGTTTAGCTAAATCGGTCTGGGTGTTTTAGAAAACTCCAATCTTCAATCAAACCGTCGAGTCCAGATCTATATGTTAGGATCAATCTCCACATAAAATTTCAGCCAAATTGAAGAACAATTCACCACCTGATCGTCCAGTTGCTCAAGATTGTACAGATTGCTATTGTATGATGTGCTATACATATTCTTAACGCTAATCTGGGCAAGTTTGAGATCTCCAGTAGTGGCCGATTACACCATCGAGAATGAAGATATGTGTTTTAAATCTCCCTAATAATCTCAGCCAAATTGGACAAGAAATATCGTTTGTTTGATCTAAAGGTACGTAGGCTAAAAAAATAATAGAAAATTGTTGACTCCAAGGACACAACTCAAAGGTGCCTACTTTGCTAACACACATGCTTATGTGGCAACCCCAATCTATTTTGTTAGGGCTTTTCTTTCTTCCTCTTTATTTTTTTACTGACAAAAAAATATAAACTTCAAAATTGGACCTTTTTAAATTTAGGTCATTCTCTTTATATAGGATATAACTGAATCCCATAGCCCTAACAATATCATCCTTATTCATTATTGAAAATCAAACTTTTTAATCAACAGTTAGAGCGAGTGGAGAGGACTTAATACCCCTTAAACGACATAATGGAACCTATACTTTTTATGAATTTTTCTCTTAATCTTGTATCATATATATTAAATAAGAATACATAAATATAAAAATGAAGTATGATTATATCATATACTCCATCTCTTTTAAAATAATTGTCACTTTAGGTTTCTTTTCATATTTCAAAACAATTGTCACTTTATAATTTTCAAAATAATATTAATAATTTTTGACAAGTTTACCCTTCAATAATAATAAATGAAAAGATAATCATTAAATAATACTATATAATTAATAAGTATATTATAGAAAAATATAATCAAACTTTTTTAATTTTTATATTATTTATTAGCTTTCTTAATCAACAAGTATAATTTCAAATTAAAATGATAATTTTTTTTGTAGAAATTAAAGATATCCTCCTGTTGGAGGCAATTCTGTTTGATACACTGTTAGATACTAAATGTAGATACCTCTCCCAATGAGAATTCAAATCTTGGTTCGTCACATTGTGAGAAATTAGTCATTTCCGCTAGACTCAACCCCATCGGTAAAATGATAATTGTTTTGAAATAGGAGTGTATCAATAAAAATATTATGGTCGAGGCTACATTGAAATTCATTTAGATCTAAATACTCAATCATAAATTTTTAAACTATAAAGTTTGAATAAAAAATAATAGAGAAAAAATATAATTTTCTTAATTTTTTTTTCTAAATTCCTTTCACCAAAACTTGCATGGAAACGTCACCTGGAGTAGGGATAAGAAGAGCATAATCACAATAAGCTGACAAAAAATATTCCCTTAAACATGTTGCATTTTAGGTGTAGGATGTCGAGAAGCAAGTTTTGGACTAGGATCTCATCCAACGTGTCGAGATCCGACACCAGAACCTGTTCACCCGTGCCCCTTCATTTTCTCTCTGCGCAGCAATCAAAGAATTGACTTCCGAAAAGGGACTTTAAATTTTAGCAATAGATCTTTGAACTGTGCCACCTGCCCAAGGCCCATCCCCTGATATGATACAGCAAGAATTTTAGGAAATGACCCAGAGGGATTCATCAAAGCTGCCCAAACCTATGCGACTTTGTTTCATTTAAATTCACATTCCGGGATTCCCTCCTCTCTCCCACATCTCCCCCTCCTTTTTTTTTCTTTCAACAGCGGCAGTTCCATCTTCCGATGGCTGATTCACGGAGGTTAGTAGGCTCTCTCTCTGGTTGCTATGCTTTCTCGTTTCATTTTCCTTTCTGAACTAGTTCGATGGCTGTGCAGGTCAATCCACTGTAATGCTGCGTACACACCCCTCCTTGCAACATTGGAGGTGCTTCTTCAAACGCATTATCATGATGCATCTCCTTTGGAGAAACACCCAGTAAAAATGTGGATTTACATATATAGCTTGCGTTTTCCCCTATTGCTTTTCATTTGCATACTGCCTCAAGGTCCAGGCTTCCACCCCAACGGATCATGGCCGCACTTATTTTGATCTCTCTTCTAAGATAGCTGCGCTCTCAGGAAGTACGGCTTGTGCTGCACTGCTCTCGGTGTTGGCTTCAGATTCTTTTCTACCACTGATCATTATTCCCTATTCGATGATGCTCCTCGGACATCTTGCCCCTGGCCGAGTATGCCAAACATAGCAGGATATAGTCTCATCTATCTCCATCATGCGCAGCCGAGCCCTGGGCGGCGATGCCCCACCGGCCAACATACAGGTTGGAAAATAATCTCTCTCTCTGAAAAAAACTTAGCTTTAGAACGCCTAGCTAAAATGGCCTTGTTTATTTATTTATTTTTTTTCATGTAGCTTCATCAGTCGAAATTTCTTCCCTTTAATTTGATCTTCTCCCATTAACGCCTTCCCCATCTGTCCAAAGTTCAGTTTTCTTCTAAGCTACAGCTGGAAAATACTGGGCTAAAAAGTGGTTCTGTTTCTTCTCAATTCTAGTCCCCCACTTCGTCGTCCAGTCCTGTTCTTCTTTTTCAATCAAAAGTTTACCTCTTTCAGCTCCTCAGCCTCCCAAAACCTCCATCTTTCTGAAACAAAGCCCTCCATTTACCACTGAGTTTGCCAAACCAACTGCCATTCTTCATGTTCACGAGAATTTCTTTCATGGCTTTCCTGTGTTTTTCTTAAGCAGGCCTCCGTGTTTACCGTCCTCTTTCCACTCACTCTTTCGAACCCAGCGTGTCCCTCGGTAAGAATCTGACCACCTTTCTGCCGTCGTCACTGGTGTCTTCAACACAGGAATCTGGTAAAAAAGCCCCGATACTAAGCACGCCAGACTGACGGCATTCATGGACGAGATGATCCATCTCCACCGTTGGTTAATTTTGAGATGATCTGATGGATGAATTATGGCAGAGGAAGCTTCTCGTCCACATATTTTCATTCATTTTGCTAATTGATTTTCATTATTTTCTGTGATTTCTTTGCCAAGACAAGATTTTTCCATTTTTCCTATCCCCATTCCTTGATTTACCTGTATTTGGTACGTTCTGTGATTTGCTGTCCCAGTTGATATGATTATTAAATTCAGGTTTTGCAATCAGCATTCGTTAATCATAATTTTTTTCTTTTCTTTCTGGTTTAGTTGTATAATTTAGCTTTCTTTCTTGTGTAATGTTGTGTCTTTCCCTCCTGCTTCATACATCTGTCATCTAAACATTTTTGGGTTGTATTCTCCAAGTCAGGCGCACATAGTAGTTTTTTTTTTTCTTCTCCATAGTTGCGGTTGAAATCTTGATACATTGCACAAAAAATTGATTAATTTGTTGTGTATATATTGATTTGCAGGAAGTTTAATTTGCTGTATATTAGTTGCACGGGATCTGAACGCCTCTTTATGTGGAAGCTGGCTCTCCTTTTGCAGGCACCGTGTATTGAGAAAAACCGATATATGTTTTTCTTCCTCGACTTGGAACAAGTGATGTATGCTCTATAGTTTCCTTTCTTTATATGGAAGGGAAGGCTCTGAATCCTTTGTTATTGACATTTATAGTCTAATTGGAATAAAAAAATATTTACTTTTTAATTATAAGTTTGAAAAGCGTTTAGGGTTTAGAATTCTGGGTTCAAGTTTAGGGCAGAGACTGTGAGAGAAAGAGGCAGTCATGGTTCGTTTCTGCGGTCATCCATGTGATTGTCAGCAACAGATCGATGACTTGTCACTTGGCATGAAATTTCCCTCCATAATTTCAGACCCCAATTAGCTTCCTTTCTTCATCGCTCCTGTTCATCAGTCTTTTTTTTTTTTCATTGCTTTCTTGTGCTCCATTTTTTGTGGCATTAGTTTCAATTTTAAATAGGAATAAATTTTTATATGATCTCAGTTAAATTTTTTTTAAAATGTATAGAATCTTTTCTTTCTGTCAATATCTGTGTTACATTTCCGATTTAAATAACAGATGCAACATACAACATTTCTCTTCATTCTACAGATAGCAAACCATTCTGTAATATGTGTATATATATATATATACACATAGCAAATCATGCAAGCAATTACGGCAAACCAACTTCGAAGCAACAAATGCAAACAAAATTTTAGTATTAACATGGGGAAAAAGATGATGAAGTTTGTTGATTCCGTATGTGTAAAATTTCATTCGTTTCATGCATCATCTGATTCACCATGCATTTTGTAACAAGATTTCATGTCTCTTACAGATCGATGGAGGGACAGCCTAAACATATACCTATCTACATATATGTCTGTGTCTAAGTTTTCCGTAAAATAATAATATACAGTAACAAACACATAGTGCATGCATGCATGGCATTAAGGAGATGTTGATTAATTTTCTAATTTTACCTAAAGCATTTATAATAGAGAGAGGGACTTAAAAAGATATAATTATGATAAGATTACATTTTAATGAGGGTAATATTGAAAATTTTGATAATTTTTTAAAATTTTAATACAGTAATTAATCTTAACTAATTTTTATAATTTATATAAATTAATTAAAAGTGACTTATAAATATAAATTAAGGAAATATTTTTACCCTTGAAGTCCAAGGAAGAGAAAAGCCATAAAAAGTTAGGGCTAAGGCTGAATCGAGGGGGAGAGCTTGTGTGCAACTTCTTTATCAATAAGTCCGGCGAATTATTTTTATATGTTATCTTCAAATTTTATAATAACATTAATTATTGTTTTCCCAATTATACTCCTATATATCCTTTTAGAAGTAGTGTGTATGTGAATTAAATTATATATAAGTGATTATGAGAATAAGTGATTATTCATAATAGATTATGAGAATAAGTGATTATGTCAAAAGTGAATTGTGTTTGGATATTTTTAATCCATAAGTGATTCTGAGAAAAGAAATGTGTTTGGATATTGAGGTTTAAGTGATTATTTGGTGGATAATGAGAAGAAAAAATGAAATAAGTGATTATAAAAGAATAAGTGATTATCATAAGCTGGAAAAAGTAACTTATGGAAATAATCACTTAAATGACCATAAGTGATTATTTTGATCTAAGTTGTGTTTGTTTATTGGCAGTATAATCATTTTTCTCTCCTCCATAATCACTTAAAAGCCAATCCAAACAGACTCGTAATAGATAATATTAATTGATTTTTATATCTATCTATTTATTGAAGGTCATATTAAAAATTTTTAAAAAAATTTAAATATATTAATTATATTTCTTAATTGGTATACTAAAACCGTAAAAGACAAATAAAAAGGAACAAAATTAATAATAATAATAATGAATTAAAAACCTAACCCTTTTATTTTGTAGATTTCAATTTTGTATCTGTATTTGCAGAGAGAAGATTGAGTCACAGAATGATTGGATGTATCTATCTACCCTGGAAAAGTTAACAGGTTGATCTGTTCTTGGAATGCTCACTCAATCTTTTTCACTTCGTTTCCAAAGAAAAGGGCATAATTCACCGACTAGATCACTAGATTGTTGTGAGTTGTGGTTTTTCCTTTTTCTTTTTTTCTTTGGCATTTCCATCAATTTGTTTTAAAAATTAAACAAAAAAATAAACAGCAAAGTACAACCTAGCATTCTGGAGTGACTTTACCAACTTCGTTAAGCAATCCAATATTGGTTCTAATAAATTGAAGTTGTAACACCTTTTAGGTAGAATTGATGAATCTGAATCATATAATCACTTTCATTGTAATCACTTTCATTGCTTATAAAAAAAGAATTATAATTAATTAATCAACTGCTGTATAATTTATTGGCAAGTGTTTAAACAGTAACTAAATATTATTATTTCATCGATGATAATTAGTTTAAGCAATTTAACACTTATTTTCTTTAAATATAGTTTTAATTTATAGATAGGTAAGTTTATTAACGTGATTTTATTTTTTTTATTTATAAAACTTAAACTTAAGATTCTATTTGAGGATATTAAGTCCCTTGCCACCTAACATAACCACCATTAGCTGCTGAAAGAGATTTTATATCCATGTGAGGTGAAATTAGAATGCATAAATTGTTGATGCTGGTATGATTCATGCGGTCTTATTTAATGTGACTTAAATTAGTCGTGATAAAATATTAGTTGGTATATTAAAAAACTAACTTCAAAATTTGTGTTGTTAGTTTAAAATTAAAAATAATAGTTGAGAAATAATTGCAATAAAAGAAATTTTGAATCATATTAGCGCCAACAGTTTACGCATTTTGATTTCAGCTCACGTGTCCCACGGAAGTAATCATAGCAGCAATAAAATGACGTTATTAATTTTTGGTAAATTGGTGCCTTTTGAATTCTGTTATTTTTTAGTTTTTAATGAACATATTTTAAGTCGTGATAAGATATTATTTTATTTCATGATAATTTTCTTTAATAAAATATTAAAATTAGAAAAATACAAAATATAAATTATCTGAATTAAATAGAAATTATTCATGTCTATTTATATAAAATAGGAATAAGTTGTTTTAAATTTTCAACGAGTCATATTCAAGTATCATAGTATCACTTCATTTGTTAATGAGTGAAGGTAATAATTACACATCTTGAAGCTGACCGCAAAGAACCTGTTGACTTAATGGACTAGATGTGGGTTGATATATTACAGATGAATAAATTGTATGGCTTATGACTATGAATAGTGAAACTTAATAGAATTTTTTTATATTGATATATTGAATGATAATTAATCATTTCAATATTTTTAAATAATAATTAGCCTAACTACACAATTAATTCAATAATTGATTTAATATGTTGATTTATTTGAAAAATATTGTAAAAAGTCTCCTAAACGTCCCAAAATTTAACCATTATGTTACAAAAATAAATTAAATTATTATAAAACATGACTATAATGTATTTAAAATAAAGAATTAAACAATCTTAGTTATGAAGCATGGAATCAATTTGGCAGGTAGCATGCGCGCGTTCATGGAAATTGGGGAGTTCATATCAGGATTTACCCGTCAAAATTTCCTGGCACTTTACTTGAAAAATGCATGATATGATGTTTCTTTTTCTAATTTAATTTTTCTTTTTTCTTTTTTTTTTGAAAAAGTGGGTTCTTTGGAGGTTGGAACACGTTAACTTAAAACTTCCATGAAATTTATTAAATGTTATTAAAGTCAACCAGGCATCATATGAAAGCAAGACCGAATAAGTAGATCCGTAATGCCATGTCCAGCTTGTCGTACACTAATGTAGGATTTGTATTAAAATGTTTTCCATAATGGAATCTAGTTTTTTCCAAGTGGGCTGTGGCTCACAGGACTGATTTTAGTTATTTTGATGATGTGCCCACTTCCTTTAGGGGTTTGTATTTGAACGAGTGTACTGGCATTTCATTGCCACCGTCTGTTTGATGCTGCTGTAATCTAATCTGGGCTTAGGCCATCTTTGATTATAAAAAGCAAAACAATTTTGTATATCTTTTAAAAAATTTATGTAAGTAATTAGCTAGTTCTTGATTACTGAACTGTAATTAGTCACTCCCTTTACTAATATTCGCTCCAAATAATTATATCTTCCGAAGCTAAATCAACCAGTTCTTTTTTTTTTTTTTTTTGCAGACTATCAGTTCTACTTAGCTTAATTGTTTTATTTTATTTTTTTGGCCAGAAGCATTATTCGATAGTTGATCAAATGCATTACTAGTCGGAAACCGCTAGTTAATAAGTAGGAGTTTGATAACTGACGAATATGTTATAGTCAGAAAGTGGTCCGAATTTACACAAAGACGAAGCTGCTCATGTGACTTTGTGGTCCCTGCATGTTGAAAATGATCAACACTCATTATCATGTTTCGATCGATACATTCGATCTTTTGAAAAAGAAAACTCATACTTTTGATCGATCCTTATAAATTTATTTCATTTTTATTAATTTAATTTCTACTATTAAAATTAATTTTAATACTAATTATATTAATGAAGAACGCTAATACTCTCTCATTCAAAGTTTAATCAACCTAATCAAGTAATTAATTTACTTATCTCCCTCATAAACTCTGATAAACAGCTAGAACAATACAAGCATGCGTTGAATGATCAAAAGCACCAATTAACCACATGCTATCACCCCCAATACAAAGATTCCACCAAATAATCACTAGAATTTATTGTATCAACCTTCAACCACACTTAATATTAGAAAATTAAGTAAGAAACCACAAATTACAAAATACTATAAATGAAAAGTAGTAGAATTGATTGTGTATCAACGTTCAACCACACATTTTCTATCTAGTTTTCTACAGACCATTTGATTGATTAATCTCCATTTTTGTTTAATCTGCTCATTCTAAGTTTTCTATTTAGTAGGCTCTGCTCTGTTCTAATTAGACTGCTTCTCATGTGCAAAGGCTCTTCTGCATTTCTGATTTTGTTGAGCTAGTCGGCTTGGTGATCCTGTAAATGATCTAAACTTAACCCCTTGTGTTTCTAGGACGACAGCTTTTCTCATTCTTCAATCATGCATTTTCCCTTCTCTTGCTTGAACTTTTCTAGATTCTTTAAGCCTTTGATGATTCATTCCCTTCATTTTGTGAGTAGATATCCTGAGCTGCTAGGTACACTGGAGAAGCTACAGGTAATGATGTTCATGCGTGGTTTAATACAACCCAACCATGCTCTCTCTCTCTATATATATATATATACTCCCTCTATTCCTCTATATATATATATACACACAATGCAAATAACTAATTCACATATATATGAAGGAGTACAGTAAAAAAACATTAAATTAGTTAGAAATTAAAAATAGTTACTTAAAATACTCTTATTTAATGTTTAACATATGTTATAATTAATAAAAATTAATTATATGCACTAATCTATTATCAAAGATGCAAGGTGTGCATCTCCCAAGGAAAATGTAGAGGACTTGGATTCCTATTATTACCCTTTAGTAATAGGACAGTGTTTTTTCACCATTCATTGTTTAATTAAATTTTTTCCCTGAAGATCGATGATACTTTCAAATATTGTCATGACTTAGCCATTCTCATTCTTCACAACCTTTTTTTTTTTTTCGCCAACCATTCTTCACAACTCATGGAGTACAGTAAAATGTATAATACTTACAATTTATTAGCAACAATAGTAGTACAGATTTTTTTTATTTCGGCCAACAAAGAGAAATTCATATTGTAGTTTTAGGTACTATACAATATTGATACACAGTTATGTGATCGTGACATATGCAATATTGTTAGCTAAAAATGGTAAAATGCTATGAAAAGGAACGAGATATATATCTCATGATTGATAGAGATTGCCTGTGCATATTGTAGGCTCGATACATTCACTTACCATAATTCCTTGTCAACAACAAATACATGCCTCTTGAGGCTTGTTTTATAATTAATGTCATTTAGGTAACTCTTTTAATTTGATGATATAATAATAACACTTCTAATTAGTTGGACGGTTGTGCAGCTCAAATTCTTGGCATTGGCATGCTATCTTTACATTTCTGATTATAGATTACTACGTTTGATTTGTAGAATTATTTTGTCAGAATGAGAATGGAAATATAAATGGGAATGAGAATTAGAATAAGAATATGAGTAAAAATTAATGAAACGTGATAAGTATGTTTGGTTTATCCTTCAAAAATGTGAATTTTCATAGGATACTTATTGCGTTATTGTTGTTCATCTATATACTACTTCAAGTCTCAAAGTTCCACCCCAACCGATACCCCTTATTTGAATATCTCAACTAACCTATTGTATGATACACAAATACGATATGAGTATGAAATATATATTGTATCCGATATGTCTATATAGTTAAATATAAAAGTATCGGATATGATACTTCTAAAATATGTATATATAAAACACAAAAAATATAATTGTAAAAAGAAAATCCAAACTAGAAAAACACTCATAGTCCTTTAATAATATTAAATATCAAGCAAAATACATAAAACAATTGTCAAATTGTCTACTGCCTATTTCCTACTAATAAAAATAGAATCAATCTTATCTCCTCTATGGCCATAATCTGTAACTAGAACAACTTTTATAATAAAAGAAAATATAATATAATATATTTTGGAGTAGTTTTTATGAAAAAATATATTCTTAATTTTTTAATGCATAAATAAATATAATTTTAATTTTAATTTCTAAAAAATGTCATGAAGTATCTAGAAAGTATCAAATTATATTGACTTGGTCTAATACATATCAAAATTAATTTTTTATTTTTAAAAAGATAATAAATTGAATACTTTACATATACGCATCTAAAGAGTATCCAAGTATATCGGTATTTGAGAAATATCTGACACACGGATACGTTAATCAATTTGAAATATTGATATATCATAACTGCTAACATAGTTGTGGCCTCTCGATGCATGGCAACTGCTGCACTATTATCAGTGTTGGTTTCAAATTCTCTCTTACCACTTATCATCATTGTCTATTTGATGTTGCTTCTCATATATTTTGCTCCCAACCGCGAGTGGCCCAAACTTCAAAGAATATGATTTCATATGTGTGCCACATGTGCAAAGGGACTGGAGGCAATCCTCCCCCAACAATCAACATACAAGCTTTAAGAGTGTCCTCAACTTGTGCTACACACACACATAAATAATGACAATGTTGGATTAAGTGATGTTATTGCACTGTAATTTCTTTGTCTTTTTCCCGTTAAGCCATCATTTGGTAATAAGTGATGTGTCCATTTTATATATATAAAATACCCACATTTAAGTTCTAAATTATATCTAAATATGTTTACATTGATATATTTTAGCATGATTTTACATATTTTTTGTGTTTCATGGCGTTATAGGTTCAGTTGGAAGCATTCGGAGTAAAAACGTTATAAATTGTTCATACTGAAAAGTTGTGATATCTTTCGGTATTTTGATCATAACTCTTACATATGAACTCTGATTTAGGTGATTTAAAATGCGTTGGAAAGCTAAGACATAGATCTACAACTTTCATGTTTCGATTTTTTCCAAATTCCAACGTTATCATGATGAAAATTGAACTCAAAATATCAATATGAGCTGATGACGTTATAGAGCTAGAGCTGCACTGTCCGTACAACAGTAACCACCCGGCGTCGGGTCAAATACGTACGGCGCTGGGTCAACGTGGATTTTAACGTTTTTCAGCAATTTAGAAGCACCCAACGCCGTATTAATTGATTTTATGGTTACCCGGCGCCGGGTCATACAATAGGGGTCTGTAGAAACATGTTTTTGACGTGTTTTCATGATATTTTGGGCTTTTATAGGCTTCTAAAATTTTTCTATATAAAGATACACAATAAAAACACAACGAGAGATTCAGAAACGCATTCAGAAGTTAGAGAACACTGTTCTAAACGCATTTGGGAGCAACTAGGAGTATCTTATAGAAAAAGAGCAAGGAGATTTGGGGAGTATTAATGATAGATTCATTTTTCTCTAATATAACTCTATTTTCTTATTATTTTCATTATGATTTGGGATTTTGGTTTTAGTTTTGATTTGACTTTTATTTATATGAGTAGCTAAATTTCCCAGTCAGGGGTAAGGATGTAGCCTGAATGGGATGGATTGAATTTGTTTCTCTAGTTAAGACTCTTTGATTTGTTCTTCAAGTTATATTTAATTTCTCTTTTTATTATATTTATCTCTTTTGTTCATTCACGTGGATTTTATGCTTGATCACCATAGAATCTAATTAATGGGTAAACTTGATGGACTGAGAGGTGAAGAGTGAACCTAGATTTATAGAGATAAACATGAATAACTAATCTAGAGATAGAATTAGGAATTCACGGTAATATATGTTGTAGTTTTCAAGGTTTCATTAGAAAATTTGGTTGCGCGAAAGCGAATTGAATCCTAATTAAATAAGGACTAATTGACCGAGAGGTAATTAGGACGTTTTAGAAACAACAATCACTATAATTATGCAGAGTCTAACTAAGAAATAAAATCTAATTATCTCATAAGGTAAATCATAATCCCTTGACGCTTCTAGAACTGAATCAAATTCAAACTTCATTTTGTTTTCTATTTATTTCTTTTTAATTTGAATTATCAATTAATTTTTGGGATTAAAAGTTTGGACTATAAATTTACTATCTCTCTTGGATTTGACCTCTGGAATACTCCAGAGATATTTTTATTACTGTGATCGACCCTGTATACTTGCATGATCCCGATCAATAAGATTCTTCTATGAAAAGAAAATTAGCTTTACATTTCTTTATGGTAGGACCTTGCTGCCTTACATCCCTTCATATGGAAAGCTCTCCTTGTGTTTGTAGACACCTATGGTGAATCTTCATATTTCATATAGTTCTATATACATAAGAACCATTAATGTTATATATATAATTGTAAGTCTTTCGCATTTGTTCTTTTGGCATTGAGTCTGATTGTTTACTAAAAAAAAATTATATTATTTAAATTTTTAAATAATTAGAACTAAAAATATTTAATTCTTTGTTATAAAAATATTTAATTCTTAACTGAAAAAACCTGTCCCAAAAAAAAATTTAAACTGAAAAAATTAAGTAGTAAAATTTTGTGTAATAGCTACTTCACAAAAAAGACAACAAATGTTTGAATGATTGGCATTGAAATTAAGGCTCTTCACTAGAATCCTGGACCCGGTGAACTTGACTTAGTCCAAGGCACTTGGCCTAACCTAGCAAACAAACAAACGGCCTAAGAGAAAATCAAGCAGATTGGGCTGGTCTAAGCAATCGGATATTGAACCGAGTTCTAGGCTAACCCTTAAGACCAAGTGATTGTCACACTCCAATAATCCGGTATGACCAGCACGGAATATATAGTAATCTTCCCGTAAGCCCTCATGACTGGACAATAATCATTTATTTCCAATTATAATTAATTGACGGAGAATGTTTAAGATAAATAACGTCACACCATAAAATAATATTCTGACTTTACAGAAATTTCGACAAAGTCTTCTTGAAAGTCCAACCTCCGGAAATTTTTACTACATCCAATAACCTAATATTACAGCAAAATTAACTCTACTCTCTATCTATAAACAAAGTAATACATAAAAATAAAAAAGGTGGGGATTGCACTAATAAACTATGTGGAGCTATCTCTGTGATTAGAGCTTAACGTTGATCCAAAAGTACATCAAACTAAATTCACTCACATAAACTATACATGCTCATCAAGGAGTATGACTTCCTAGTAACTCTATTGGAAATGCATTGTTGAATCTAAAACACTCCTCCTTATTTTCGGGAATCCCGGAAAGCTTGTTATCATTTCCTTTTTTTTGTTTAATCCATCATTATTTTGTAAAATATTTCCTCTCTATTGAAAAAATATTTTTCCTCTTTTGCTGTTTAGTTTTTTCAACTTACCATTTGCATTTACCTTGTCTCAACAGTATTTATATTGTTTCTTTAAACCTACTTGTCTGACGAATTACCTATGATTATCATTTTAATCAGTAAGTATCAATATTTTTTTTTCTTTCTCCCTTGAAATTCACCATATAATTCATATGAATTTGACTGATAAAACGAATCATATAAAAATAAGATTTTTTTAACCAAAAAAATCTGCTTATTTAATCTTTTATTACCTTTGAGTAGTAGGCTGGTTTTGTTTTTACCATTCATTGTTCAATTTTTTTATCCATGAAGATCAACGATACTTTCAAATATTGTCATGACTTAGCCCTCCTCATTCTTCACACTTATAGAATACAGTAGAATGATCCTGGTATAATACAGTTTTTTCACCAACAAGATTTATAAAAAACACTGCTTCTTCAATCTATTATTATGAGTTTATATCCTCTACATTTTCTTAAAGAGGTGCACCAGGTCCATTTCTTGTAAACAACACTATTCTATATATTGTTGAAGCTCAATTTTCTTTTCTCTCTCTCAATTATTATTATTATTGAAATCTCTCCCCCTCTTCTTCTTTCTTTCTTTCCTTCCCCTCAAACTGGACAGACTTTAAAATAAATAAGAAAATATTAAAATTCTTTTCATTTCTTCTTTTCAAACAAATCCAAATAAGGAACATTCAAATCCCACCTTCTCTTCCATTAATCCTTCCATCCCCTTTATTGAACTAACTAGCGCTTAGAAGTGAGAAATATGAAGGAAGGTGAGAAAATCCTTTTATTTTTCCTGAACCAACTTTCTTTCCTTGAATTTTTTCTGAAGTGTTTGGTTCTTAGGGAGCCCTCCCTTCCTAGTCCTATATTTTGGTTGAGCCAAACAAGGCAAAGGCAAAAGGAAGGATCTTCCCTCATGTCCATGTAGCATCAATACATGTATTAGATATGATATATTATAATACGTAAAATATGATAATTTTTAAAATTATAAGATACGGGTATGAGAAATATTTATACATATATAATATTATTTATAAAATTATTTATATGTATAATTAATAAATTTACTCATTAAAAAATAAATATTAAATTATAGTATAAGTATTAAAATTAATTATAAAATATTTATAACAACTTTAAATGGTCTTGTTTTATTATAAAAATTTTAAGCGATACATATGAGTATAAAATGATATGAATGATAGATATGTATACACAAATAAGATATGTATATCATATTATAAGATATGGGATATGAGTCTGTTTATTTTTTTCTTAAAAGTATTGATACTTCATGGCTATTTGTGCATGTCCCTCTAATAAAAGATATAATAAAAGATAGGGATGTGCATGGGTTGGATTGGATCCGGGTTTGAGGTTGGCAATATCCCTGGGGTATATCCGGTTGAACAAATTGGGTTATTTGGGTTGAACGAGTTTATTAAAAAAAGAAGAAGAAGACGATACTGCGATAAAAATCTGGTGAAAAGGATGCTAGATCTATGAATACGGCAAGACAAAACAAAAAACCTAGATGCGGAACAAAGAAAGATGTGAGGTGAAGAATAAATGAAGAAGTAGAAGAAGAAGAGGGTAGAAATCAAATCCACAAACCAACCAATAAAATCCAATCACAACTAAACAAATTTGGATCTAGAGCCACAGGGTAAAGTGATTATACAATCAGATCCCTGCTTTTGCGAAAACAAAGGGAAAGAAATATAGGAGCAGTCACGGGATTGTCTTGAGTTTTGGAGATTAGTGACAATGTGGCTAAGTTCTTGATTTCTAAGGAGGAAGACAATGACAGGTGAAGGAGATGTAAGCGAGGAGGAGCAAGATGATGAGTGGTGACTGAAGACGGAGGAGGAAGAAGATGCAAGTGAGAAGGAGACGGTGACCAAAGACGAAAGATAGTGGCTGCATGGTTGATTAGAGAGAAGGAAGAAGATAAAGGACAAAGGAGAGACCGGGGCCGAATAAGAAAGTAAGAGGTGGGGATGAGACATGATTAAAAGTTAAAAGTTAAAATATTAATAAATCTTAATAAATATATATAAATAAAATATCTTCTCCGTGTCGGTCCAAGTTATTTAGATCTAGAGGTCAAACCTGTAACCTAGACCGGCCCAAAATTTTTCAACCAAAAGAATTTAGGCTAGGCTAGGCTGGGTTGACATCACTACCCTTGTCCTTGTCCACCGAGATTGCCTACCCACTGTTGCCAGCAGCTCCAGTTCGTATTATCCTATATCAAAGCCCTAGATCAAGACGACATTTTTTGTCCTCATCTCAAGGAATCATTGGAAGAGACAGGGTCCTAGAAGAGCAAACCGTAGTTAGAGGACGTCGGCCGGAATGAGTAGCTGCTCCTACCAGAAAATTGTCAAAAGGTAAATGTTGGGTGCGACGACCACGATCCACCTGTGACGGTAGCACTTAACGAGCTGCGTCGGTTCCACTGCCACGATATGGAGTCATTGATTACGGCGGGGGTGACACCAGAACCCAGGGCATGGATTAAGGGAATCATAACACAAATGAATAAGGTAAGCCCAATGTGCAGGAACGTGCTAATAGAGAATTGTAATGAGATATATGTCAACAAAATATAACAAAAATGAATCATTAGTGATGATGTTTAGGTTCCTTGATACCTCATTATCGCCTCTATTTGTCAAGTAAAATAATATTAGCAGCTAGGCTTGCTCAACTATGGGAGTCACAATCAAGAATGCAGGGTAAAAAAGGGTGGACACGCCTTTTTCAATGGATGCTTCCATGCTTCTAGAGATTAATAACCTTTTAATATTTTAGATGAGAATGGTATAGTCATATAGACATATTGCATGCCTGGCCAAAAATATTTGTTTACAATCTCATATCTCTGGAATTTCCGCTTTACTTCGGATTTCTATAGTTTGAGGTGACAATATCTCCGTGATTTTTCAGTCTCGTTGTAATAACACTCCAATTATGAATTGAAATTGCTACAATTTCACTCTGGATCTGATTTTTCTGCATCCATGACAGATATGCAATCATAATACAGAAAGATGGTGATTATATATTAGAGTTCTTGAAAGTATTTCTGGAGGCGACTGAATACAGTTCAGGGGAGAAAATTTTGGAAACAATAACTATATGAAAATGGGCAATTGTTTCACTTAAAATTCAGTCATTTTCATTCATCGATTAAATTGGTTAAGCAAGTCCAAATTTGCTGTCTCTTCTTCTAATTGCCTCTGCAATTGAGCAATAGGTTTTTTTTCTTTTTCCTTTTTTCTTTTTGATAAATGTATTTGAGCAATAGTTTACTGTTCTTCAGTTCAATCAGTTTCCTTTCGAGCATGGCTTGTCTCTCTTTGAGTTCAATCAGCCCAAAAGCAGTCAATCTTATTCCTGATAAATTTATAATGAAAAATTGGAGGTACTTGGAGATATGACATTTCTTCTTCTCGTTTTTTTTTTTGGTGGTAGGAGGATGGACTAGAGACCTGAAAAATTGGAGGTACCTAGCTATGAAACTAATCAACGTCAAGCATCGGAAGAGAACTTATACCCACTAGTGGCGAGGGAGAACACAGGAACCTCAAGTGGCATCCATTTGCCAGTAACCTTCTACCTTAAAAAATGTGGGAAATTTCAACTATAATTGGTAATGAGATGGGGAGAGGGAGAATGTGGGTGATTTGACCAGGGGCAATTTAATATTTTAGAATTTACATTTTGGTATTTGGCCATTTTAAATATCTAGAATTAGAATTTTTAAGGTCTTTTGTGATAAATATCATTTCCTCCTGGCCCTTCAATATAATTGTCCCTGGAAATAATTGCCATTTCTGCATTGAAAAGCCGAATTATCATAGCCAACACCTTTGCCAGCAAGTTCGGCCTCGCTCTTAACAACCCAAGAGGGCTCAAGCTACCCTTGTCTGCTTCAAGACATGCATACACACGATGATTAGAAATGGTCAGATTTAGATACTCTGTTACTCCACGCCTGAACGATTTCTCCAATTCCTCTATCCTTCATCTATGGAACTCCTACATAAGAGAAGCTATGAATCAAGGCCATGCGGAGAAATCCCTTGTTCTCTTTCGTTAAATGAAGCGAAGTGGTCTCCAACCTGACAATTCCACTTTCCCCTTGCTAGCCAAAGCTTGTGCCAAACTCTTAGATACCAAACAATCCCAAATAATCCACACTTTTGTTGTGAAATCATGGTTTCAATCAAATGTTTTTGTGCAAACTGCAATAGTTGACATGTACACTAAATGCGGCCAATTGGAAGATGCATACAATGTCTTTGTTGAAATGCCTGTGAGGGATGTTGCTTCTTGGAACGCTATGTTATTGGGTTTTGCTCAAGCAGGTTTCCTTGACAGGGTTTCTTGTCTTCTGCATCAGATGAGGATTGCTGGGACTCAACTTGACTCCATCACTGTTTTGGCCTTGACTCATGCTGCTTCAATTACAAAAAATCCCAGATTTGTTAGTGCTATTCATTCTTTCGGAATTCGGATTGGAATTCTCATTGATGTTTCAGTGCCTAACACTTTGATTGCTGCATATGGCAAATGTGATGACTTGGGCTCTGCAGAGACAGTGTTTGATGAAACTGATGCTGTTCTAAGGTCTGTTGTCTCCTGGAATTCCATGATTGCTGCATATGCAAATTTCAAACAACATGTTGAGGCTGTTCGTTGTTACAAAGGGATGCTAGATGGTGGGTTTTCCCCGAATATTAGCAGCATTCTCAATTTGCTTTCATCCATTGTGCAACCCAAAGCACTTTTTCAAGGTATGCTGATTCATTCTCATGGAGTCCAGTTAGGCTGTGATTCCGACATATGTGTGGTTAACACTCTTATTTCTATGTATTCCAAGTGTGGAGATATTCATTCGGCAAGATTTTTGTTTGATGTCATGCTTGGCAGAACTTGTGTTTCATGGACTGCTATGATCAATGGGTATGTGGAGAAAGGATATATGGATGAAGCATTGACCTTGTTCAATAAAATGGAAGCAACTACTGAAAAACCTGATCTGGTCACCGTGCTTGCTTTGATTTCAGGTTGCGGCCAAACAGGGGCTCTTGAGCTTGGAAAATGGATTGACAGTTATTCTATTGCCAAGGGGTTAAAAGATAGTGTTGTAGTTTGCAATGCACTGATTGACATGTATGCCAAGTGTGGAAGTATCAATGAAGCTCGACAGCTTTTTTATAACTTGACTAACAAAACTGTGGTCTCCTGGACAACTATGATTACTGCTTGTGGTTTAAATGGTGATGTTAATGAGGCTCTGGACCTTTTTTCCATGATGGTGGATCTAGGAATGGAACCAAACCACATAACATTTCTTGCTGTTCTTCAAGCTTGTGCACACGGAGGCTTACTTGAGAAAGGATTGGAATGCTTTACTTTGATGACACAAAAGTATGGCCTATACCCAGGTATAGACCACTATTCATGTATGGTTGATCTTCTTGGTCGTAGAGGACAACTGAGGGAAGCTTTGGAAATTATTAAAAGTATGCCTTTTGAACCTGATGTTGGAATATGGAGTGCATTGCTCAGTGCTTGCAAACTTCATCATAAGATGGCAATGGCTAAGGATGTGTTTGAACGGCTTTGTGAAATGGAGCCTCAGGTGGCTGTTCCATATGTGGAGATGGCTAACACATATGCATCTACTGGAATTTGGGATGGAGCTGCAGCTGTGAGGAGAAAGATGAAACATCTTAATGTTAGAAAATCTCCAGGACAAAGCATTGTTCAAGTTAACGGAAAATCTAGTATATTTACAGTTGAAGATAGAGATCACCCTGAAGCCTTGTATATATACGATATGTTAGATGGTTTGACCTTGCATTGTATGCGAAGGCTATCTACTCATTCAGAGGAGATTTCTGAACTTGAATGGAAATGAAGCCATTATAGAAGGATCTCATTGAATGGATTGTGGGATCTAAAACCCAATCTGTAATTTGAAAAATGCATCCAATGTCATTCTTTTTACAATTCTTTACATATACATGCGTATAATTTTGATGAAATGTGCTTTACTTCTGTCATATAATTAAATTTGAAAAACAAATCCAATGTAGATAATCAGTATATATCACTGAAGATTGTACAGGAATTTTTGCTGACTGCTTCGGAAAGGACACAAGAGGATACAGTTTTGGGAAGATGGGCAAAGTTTGTTGTACTATAGAACATGTGGTTTATATTTTCGGTTTCTGTAAGTATTTAGATTCTGCCTCTTCATTTACTTTGGATAGGATTATCTATTTCATATTCTGAAGTAGTCTGGTAGTAGGGTTTTTGATCCCACTTGTTTGCATTTTAATGTTCATATTATTTCATATTGTCTTGAGAGGATTTCTCATCTCCGCCTGTTACTTTCTCGTCTTAGTTAATTGATGTCAACATTCTTTGAGCACTTGTCTGTCATGTCAGCATTTGTTGTCCACATGTTTGCTACATCAACAATTTTTTTGGCTACGACAGCACTGTCTCACTTTCATATAGCCACGTGGCACTCATAGGGATCAATTTGCAGACAATTTGATCATTGAGGGATTAACAATGTCACGGTTAAATAGATTGGAGAGTGATATGCAGAAAAATTTAGTTCTGGAACTGATTTCATAACTAATATAAAGTTTAGGGATCAACAGGTTAATTTTCCCAAGAGAAAAAAGTAAACAAAATAGAATCAGAGGATGTGAACTTAAGTGAAGTTGAATGAAATGATGAGAACAAATCAGATGAGAGTGCTAGTTCATTTGCTAGGATCATTCCATGTTGGACGGTGTTTTGTTTCGTTAAATATCAAATAAAGGTCTTAGTGTTTGGCTTTGCTGGGTGTGGAATCTTCAGTGCACTGTGGGTTGGCAATGAATTACAGAAGATAATATTGGTTGAACTTTAATTTATGCTGATGAAGAATAGAAGGTACATTTTTTGTCCATTGGTTCAGTGTGTTTTTCTTTTTCTCCAGACGACAATGGGTTGGAGAAGAAGACATAGGAAAGGACCGTCAATTGCACACAAAACTACTTCATCGTACCTTGTGGCTTTTTGAAGAAGAGAAGTTCATTACTCAGGATCATAAAAGAGAGGTACCTTTATGGCCTGATTGGATCAAGTGATTCTGAGTCTTTGCACACTGTTACAATTTTATTTTCCAACACTACTAGCAATTTTAAAGTCCAACGAAGTACACATTTAAGTATCACAGTTTTTTTGTGTTTAACCATGTTATCTGTTCATTTCATTATCTTAGAATGATCATATTCGTTATTTGTGATTCATAATCTGCACTGATCAAGTTCCTATATTGCAGAGTTAGTTGTCAATTGCTTATTTTAAAGTATAGCATATGGTTTCATTGCTTAACCTTACAGCTGAAGACTAATGAGTGATGAATCTAATTTATGATTTTATTAATCTTTAGAAAAGCTGTAACTGAACAGTACAGAAGGAGACAAATAAGGGGAAAGGCTTTAGACTAATAATTTGGTATTCTCTTTTCATTTCATATTCATCTTCCACATTCCCTATTTCAAATCTGAAAGGATGGAGTAGGCAGGACTAATTTAGGTAATAAGCAAAGGGACCAGAACAATAAGTCTTTGTCAACTTTGTGGCGTGATCTTGAAGCTTTGTGGATGTTATAAAGTAGGGGCAGAATGGGGTTTTACTTTCCTCTATTGCGTGCACTGAGGTTTGCAAAACGGTATGCTGATGGAGAATGTAGTTGTCTGGAAAATTTTATGCTTACCAAAAGGTTTCAAAATTAAAACTTTTACTTCATCGGACGTGAAAATTAATATTGATACCCCGGACCTGAAGCTAACCCAAAATGCAAGCATCTGTTGCAAAGAGTGCGTGCTGTTAGAACCACATATGGTTCTACCACATTAGTTTTAAATGAGATTTAGCAATACTTATAACCTTTTCCGTGTTTAGGGCCACTAGTGGCTTTCAAGTTTCAACTAGGAATCTTTTTTCTTTTATTGAAGTGGTGGTGGGGAGATGAAAGCATGGTAATTTGCAATCTATTTGTTAATTTAGATGTAAACCTTATTGCTTTGTACTACTTGACTCGGACTATAGTCAAGTTTATGTTTCTGTCCATGACCTCTAACTTATTTTCATTGAAAACCTTAACATGTTGGCTGAAGGTCCATGAATGACATTATTATTATATCTAATACGCCCCTTGAGCAAATGTAGTATGTTGTATTGGCTTCAAGTGTGGGCAAAGGACCCGGCCATCAAACTTTATGCTTAATTATTAATTTAATTATGTGGAATAGGACATGAAGGATTGAATTCCTAATAACTTGGTAGGCTTTGAGACTTTATTGAAGACCACCTCATCCCAGAGGAATAAGCTATTAAGTGAATGCTCTTGAACCATGAATGATTTTAATAATATAAGTAACACAACGCAAGTAACAACTTTTTTGTGCGCCATTAACAAACACCAAAGTCACACAAAATTATTAATAGATAATGGTATCAATAATCTAGATTCTCATCATCATCCTATAGCAATTTCCGTTTTGTTTTAATCAATTTGTAGGTGCCTGAAATTTCTATTAAATCCAAGTTTTTGTTGCAGTCTATAAAATGTCCAGCGTGTGTTGTTGCTTATCCATTCCTTCAATCTCTGTTTCTGTCCTTAGACATGATGCTTCCAGTCACATGACACACGCATATGTATTCTTTTCGAAATTCATTTTGTTCGCTATGCAGTTGTCTGTCTTACCTGAATTGCTCTTCTGCTATAGCTGGCCATCTTAGTCACTTGTCAACTTATTGAACAGTTTAGATCTTGAAGAATGGCTAGGCTTGTTTAAGCTTATGCCAATGGGTTCTATTATGCTAGTTTCTATGTGCTATCTGCAAGATTTCTTATTTTTATTCCAACACAGCACACTGTTCAATAAGTGGTATATAATTTTAAACTTCCTTCTGATGGTGCAGACAGTGTGTTATTATTTGTCATGTTTAGTTTTGCGTAAGTGTCAATTATCAGTGATTGTATAGTCATGTGCACATTTAATTATGTCATGTTTGGGTTTCCCACAGATTGTGAAAGGTGCAAAAATGTGTAGTGCTGCTGTAGCCGCTACGACTGATGGTTCACTCACAACACGAGGGAGAAGAAAAGGTCAAGCTGCATACACACTCTTACTGATGTTTAGATTATGCACAGGTCTGTCACTTTCTCTTCAAGTGTAGCTTTATCAATTATATTTGGGGGTTCAACTGCAGAGGGAAAGGGAAATCAAAATTATTTTTTTAGGAATATTTCAAAATTGCTTGTATTTTTATTGATGAGTGCCGATTATATTTTACTTGCATTTTTTTTTTAGATAACTTATCTGGAGAAAGAGGTCTAGGTCAGGCAAATGAGGCCAAGCCAAGTCTTATTGGGGTTATATGAAAGCAGTATATTAAAAATTGGAATAGTCTGACCAAAAAGTGATGCTAGACTGATCAGAGATGAAAGACCGTGCAATTTTAGAATTAGTACAAAACTGATCAAACCGATTTGAACCGCTTTGACTTCCTTTTTTTTTGTTTTTTTACTTTTAAGATAAAATAATATTATTTTTAGTACTAAGTAGTATTATTTTTTACATAAATTTTTTCTTTTTATATTATAATATTATATAAGTATTATTATGATACATAATTATTAATAATGATAAATTTATTTAACAAATAATATGAAAATAAAATATTGATTGACTATTTTGAATTCAAAATATAATTATAAATGAATATTAACTTGTTTAGATTTTAATATTAAGTTGTAAAATTTAATATAGATAAAAAAGTTTAAAAAATATTTATTTATGATCATAAAATTAACATTCAATATAAGATGTTAATCAATTTATTCACAATCGATCTGATTCTATTTCAATCATTAAATCTTGAACTGGTGTCTCAGTTGATTCAATAGCCGGTCTGAATTTTAATACCTTGTATAAAAGTTCTAAAAATGAGGGTAGTCAAAGAAGAAATGTGCTAGGTACGAACCTGAGATAAACAAGGTGCTAAAGAAAAAACAGAAAGCTATATAAACAAAAATAGATGAATGTAAATTTAGGATAACATATATGTTAAATTTTAACATATAAATTAACTATCCATACATTCAAAGTTGAAACTTATTTGTTGCCCTTGACCACTTTCTTCCATGACAACACAAGGCTGGAAATTGTAGCAGAAAAAGAAAAAGAAAGTGGTGTTAACTAGGTGCTAAAGAATTTGCTTTCTAAACAAAAAAAAAAGGGAAAGGTAAATGCCAATTTGGAATAACAATTGACATATCAATCAATTGTTCAAATAATGACTCTCAGAATCATGTTTGAAACTGTGAACTAAAATATAAATAATTATGGTAGCTTTGGAAGGATTCATCTACCTTAGTCTTTAATAAATATTTGATCTTCGACAGATCAGAGCCTTTCTTTCCCTCTGGGTGGATAAATCATAGGATCTGAATTTGTCAATTTGAGTTCATTTTTAGGGACGAGTTTAGATTTGATTTCACCAGATCAGATCTTTTTGTAGTTGAATGTGAGTCATCATTTTTGTTGATTAACATTTAATCAGCATCCTTGGAAGGAAATAACAGTCCTTAAGACTTGACTTGTTAAATGCTGATGGTTTCTTGGTATAGATTGCCATGAATTTGGTTTATCATTTTGTCTCAGTGGTGTTTTGATCTTGTACTTTACCTCAAGTTTCATATCTTCATTTTGCTTTGTTTATCCATATTTTGATAGTTCTTACTATGTTATGAGATTGTTCTCCACAAAGACAAAAATTTTGCAACACTTAATTCATCTCCCTTTTTAGATAACCAACTAATCTAATAATAGATACAATAAATATTCACATAAAATTTATATATATATTCAAGAAATTAATGTATCAAAGATAAAAAAAGATATTAAAAAAGAATCTCAAGTTTTAAATAAGTATTTTAGGAAGTATTATGAAGATATTTAAAACAAGAAACAAAAAATTTGAATTTTCTTTTATAAGATTTAAGTTATTTTAAAACTTTTTTAAGAAGAAAAACTAAAAATATGCATATGGTAAGTATCATGAAGTACATTATATATATCATATCCAATATGTATGGGATACAAGTACATTTTTCTTTTTAAAGTATTGGTGCAATAGAACTCCTTAATAATAGCTAGGGTGGTGTTTCTTACCTTTTAATGTCTAGATTTTTATCCTTGAAGATTAAAGGTATATTTAAAACTTTTAAATGATTAGTTTTGGACATATTTAATTGTAATTATAAAAATTTGAATAATAATAATAATAATAATAATAACAATAACTGCTTAATAAAAAGGACAAAAAAATTTCAAGCTTGCAAACCTAAAAAAGTTAATATTAATTAAAAATTTAAAAACTAGCTAGCGCTCCTTTTCTGAATATATAAAATATAAGGGATATTTTAAAAATAAATTTAATTAAATTAGATTCAAAATGTAATAATAAGCCTGACTTTTCCTTATTAAGATTGTAGGAATTTGGTGATCATCATTTTAAAGATGAGCACATTGTATGCTTGTGTTCATACTCGCAATGAGAATTTTTTATTTTCTTTTAACCAAACGTTGGGGAAATAGCGAAGAAACTTAATAGGAAGCTTCCTTGCTAGGAACTGTAGGAAAACCCCAGGTTCTCTCTCTCTGGCGACCAGTTGTCCCGTTTAAAAAAAAAAAAAGAAAAGAAAAATGTCACAATAGTACATAACATTCCACCCAAATCATCACTAGAATTAATTATGTATCAACATCAAAGCACATTTGATTAGAAAATCAAATAAGAAATACAAAATATAAATGAAAAGCAGTAGAATGGAAGGAGATTATATTGTTAACTATGGTTAAATAGATCTAAGGAATCTTGTTACTATTAATTACTTATTATTTATTTAAAAACATAAATATAATTTTCAAATTATAAACTTAAATCTTGTTCAATTGTTTTATTTTATTTTATTATGTGTGTGAAATGAGCCGTAATTTTAAAATAATAATATATCTGTAATGATTATTTAAAATTTTCCTTTACTTTCAATAATTAAAATTATTACTAATTTATAAAAAAAATTATAAATGAATTTTGAAATTAAAATTTTAAATAATTTTTAAAATTTAATAATAAATTCTGTAAAGTTTAGTATTGATATTGATGTTTTAAATTAAGTAGTTAATTTTTAAAGAACTTTGGACCTGTTTGACAATATTATCTATTTTATTGGTCTTAAAACAATTTTAGAAAATTGTTTTTCAGAACAAGTTTTGGAGACAAGAAAATAAAAATATCTGTTTGAATAATTATTATTAAAATCATAATTAGTAAGTGTAAATGATTTATTCAAAAGTTATAATTTTGTCATTAATAAGGTGGGTATTTTTCACATTTTTTTGTGTTTTCCAGAACAAAACTATAAAATACCTTAAAAATATTCTGAATTTTCTATTTTTTTAATTTTCTATTTTTCAGAATAATTTATAAAAAATAAGTTTGTTAACCAAGTTTTTCTGTTTTTTTATTTTTAAAAACAAAAAAATTATTCTGAAAATACCAATCAAATATATCTTTAACTTAAAAATTTTATATCTAAGTTATTGCAAATAATAAATAACAATTTTAAGGTTAAAAAAATAACAATTTTGGCCAAAACAATAATAAATAACCAATAAATATATTTTTATTCAATTATTCATTTTATTAAATAAATAATTACTTGTTGTATTGAACTTATATGAGTTATATCTTCCATAAAAGGTCTTGTTCAATTTTTTTTTATTATGTATGTCAAGTGATCCGTTATTGTAAAATAACTTTTAAAATGTATATAAAACGAAAAAAAAAATTGTGAGGAGTTTCACTAATTTAAACACTGGAGCTAACAAATCATAAAAGTTAATTTAAGGGAATGGTCAATTCAGTTAACGTACTACAGTAATATAAATGATAATTGTCGTTTAGTAATCCTCAATGTCTTTAATAGTTCTGCTTCTTTCTTTTCTTTCACTCCCAGTGGAGTGTCATGTTTGAAAAAAGAAAATAAATTAAAAAAAAAGGGAGAAAATACATTTTCATGTATTTATTTTTTAATAAAAATATTGTTATTAGTTACTAAATACATTGATATTTCCAATAAATAAGTTGTAATTGGTTACCAAATATATTAAGATAAATTTTTTTTTCTTAAAATTTACTTTCTTTCTACCAAACATAACTAAAACCAAGGAATACCTGTGCGACCTTATTTGCCTGCTAGGGCACCCAACTACCACTCATGCATATTTTATGGGGATAGACCCTCGCCTAAAGAAAATATTGTGGGAATTCTTATCCCAAATATTGTCAGGACCCTAACACTTCATTATTTATTTTTTTAAAAAAATAATAAACTTCACATCTGTTTTAAAACTCTTTAAATTTCATCATTTTTAAAGTTGAATATTAGATTCAATTAAAAGTAGGTCCCTTTGAATTTTTCATAGAGAAAAATTGTAATTTCTTTTTAGAAAATGATCTGACTAATTTGTTCTTGATAAATTAATTGTAATTAATTACTCACTCCCTTTACTAATATTCACTCCGAATAATAATTTCTTCCAATGCTAAATGAATCGGTTTTCGTTAGCTTAATTGTTTGACTGAGATTCAGATACTTCATCGGCTCATACTTACTGGATACTTCCTCTGGTCTTTAATATAAAACTATTTTAACTGAATTACGTGAATTAAGAATGTGAGTTAAAACTAATTAATTATCTTAATTTCTTCAAAAATTCTAATATTTTTTAAAATTATTCTTATTTAATTTCTCTCCTTTTCTTTTTGGATACATTAAATAAGGATATTTTTTAAAAATATATAATAAATATCACTTCATATACTATAAAGGATCTTATATTTAGGATTAAGATAGTATAAAATTTTGGGGATACGAGACAGACTGACACAGTATCGAAGCATAATTTGATTTTTTTTTTTGGGTTTATACTTATGATGTCATGAATGCCCCCAAGTCAACATCCGCCACCGCGTTTTATTGACTAAAGTTATCCTCAAAAAAACACAATCAGATACCTCACATTAGAACTGTCAATCCGGCCCGGCCCGACCCATTTGGACCGGCCCGCCTCGGGCCGGGCCCAAAACGGGCCAGGCCAAAAAGCCCGAATTAAAAAATGGGCTTGGTTTTCCAAGCTCGAGCCCGCGGGAACGGGCCTATGGGCAGGCCCGTGGACTTTTTTAAATTTTTTTATATTTTTTTAATAAATTTTTTATACAATTATTTAAATTAATATAAATAATTATCATCATAATTTAAATTAATACAACTAATCATTATCATAATTCATCAAAAACTAACATAATATTTAAATTTTACAATTTATATATCACTAATTAATAAAATAATATGTATTTTTTAATATTTTAAACTAAAAAAAAAGAAAAAGAAAAAAGTCTTGGGCTTTTGGGCCGGCCCGTGGCCCGCTCGGGCCGGCCCACCATGGGCCGGGCCCAAATGGGCAGGGCTTAAAAAGTCCGGATTATGTTTTTACTCCCGAAATTGAGACCCGAGCCCGCTCATTTTTTCGGGCTTTTTGAGCCGGCCCGTCGGGCTTGACTCATTTTGACGGCTCTACCTCACATGCATGCTCATCGCTCTCTCTCTCTCTCTCTCTCCCCACCCCCTCAACCCCCCCCCCCCCCCCCCCCCCCGGGGTAGCATGTATACCCTCTCCTTCTCTTTAAAAGCAATCCCTTCACCACTCTCTTTTAAATCAATCTTCGCTCGCATGCATTACTTCTTCTCTCCCTTTAAAATCTGATCATCACTGCAATTCTTCTTCTCTACCCATTTTGATTCCATCTTCCCATGCATGGCTGATTCACTGAGGTTTGTATGCTTTTTCACTCTCTATATTACTATATATGCTTTCTCTTTTTCATTTCTTTCCTACACATACATACAGGGCATACTAACAACATGGTCAAGTTGCATGCATGTTCAAGCTTCTACAATTACTTCAATTCAAACACAACATTTGATTTATTTAATTTTCATTCTCTCTGAACAACTCAATTACATGCTCTCTTCCCCTTTTTATCACTATATATATATATGATAGTATAGCTGTTCACAAAATGTTCTCTGTTTTTGAGATTCAAAGCAGAGCTGTAGTCGTGGAGAAGATAAAGCAATATTAACTAGTGAAATTGGTCAATTGGTATTTTAGAATTGGTAGAAAGTGCCTATATGTGTGAGTCTCTAAACACACACACACACACACAACTCACATGCTGTCTTCCACTTTCTATCACTAAACATGAGTGTATAGTTGTTCTCCGAATGTTAACCTAGATTATTTAGTTGGACCAGTAACTTCTGATTATTCAGTTTTCTGGTATTGCAGTTCAATTCCGTGGTATACTATCTTCGCATTTCTGGTTCCAACAATAGCAATGGTGGTTCAGATGCACTATCCTGATTCATCTCCAGCGGACAAACACCCTTTGAAAATGTGGATTTTCATTGTATGCTTATTGCTTTATTGCTTTGCTTGGGCCTACTACTTCAAGTGTCAGATTTCCACCTCAACTACTGATACCCCTTATTTCAAACTCTCTTCTCACATGGCTGTGGTCTCTGGAACTATGGCTTGTGCTGTTCTAATATCCGTGTTGGTTCCAGATTTTCTCGTACCGCTACTCATCATTATCTACTTGATTTTTTTGCTGATGTATTTTGTCCCCAGTCGAGTAATGCAAACTTGTAAGAATATAGGTTCTTATTGTAGTACATGTGGGAAGGAACTGAAAGCCATGATGACCCACCAATCAGAACTGAAGTTTAAGGTATTCTCAAGCTGGCTGTCGTTTTGTCTGTGGTATCCTTAAAATGCTATGATGCTGTGCTGGTAGCGACAGAGGTGGAATTCACTGAAGATGTAGTTGTTGTTGTTGTTTTTTTTTTTTTTTTCCATAAAATGACTTTTATACTGTGTTTTTAGCAGTATGCTGTCTTAAAAGAAATTATTCAGTCACAAAAGAAAAAAAAAATGTAATGTTATTGTATGGTCCTCATTTGGAAATAATTTCTTCTATGAAATTATATCTTTTCATTGTATGACCTTGCTGTGTTATTAATTATACGAAAGGCTTTCCTTATGTTTGGAGACAGTACTTCTAAAATGAACAACTGATGTTCTTTAGTTAACTTATATATATTTCGAGAGTCTTTTTTTTTCTTTTACCTGAAATTTTGAGGGTCTGTCAATCTTGTGTTTTTGGCATTTTGTTTGATTGTTTCACTTAAAAAATATATTTTATATTTAAAATTTTAAAATGATTACTACTAAATATATTTAGCGTTTAAGTATAAAAAATTTAAAATTTTGCAACTAGGAAAAGGAAAACGGTAGCAGAAACTTTTTCTCTTTTTCATCGGTTTGGGATAATAATCTCATCCTTGCACCCGAAAAATCACTGCAGTTGTTCCCCCTAAACAATGCTAGGATTATTTTTATTTGTATACGTAATTAAATCGTTTTTTATATTCATCTACTTATGTATTCAAAAATAAAAAATAATTATATAAAATCCATATCTTATATTTTTTTATTTTTCATATTTTATTGATTCTCAACACAGGTGTTGAGCTGGTGAAAACCCCATAAGCCGTTCATTGCTGTAATTGCGGCTCCAAAGTGTGTCCTACAACAAATAAGAACGGCTTTTAATTTTCCTAATTAAGTATGAGCAATAAATAAATAATGAGACATAAAGATTTATAGATGGTTATTTCAATCTCAGTTGAGTTGCATAAAGAAAAGGAAATGCAAGAGAAGCTTCCCAACTATCGTAACCAAAAAAAAAAAATTATCAACCTCAAGGTAGATTATATATATAATTAGTATTGTCGTTATCATTTTTAAAATATAAAAAAAAATTAAAATTGAACAAAATTTGAATAATCAATATTCAATATTTTGTCATAATTTTTTCATCTTTAAAAATAATTATAATTTTTAAAATTTTAAACTAAAAGATTTTAACATTTAAATGTAATTTTTCCCCGTCTTTGGGTATAGAAAGAGCCAAAGCAATTCCTTTACGCGGACCTCCCTCCTCACACTTTTAACAGAACAGGGAGTTATGAGGAAAAACAAGTAAATGAGAGTAGGATATATAATAAGAGTAATTTGGTGGTGGAACAGGTACACTTTTTGCAAGAGTGTATTAATGAACTATTGAGAAATGAGAGAAATCCCAAAAGTGTATTAAGGATCAAGAAAGGGAAAATTTTTGCAATAGACTTTTCTTGTAACCTCAAATTTAGTACACATTTGAATTTTTTTTTTTATAAAAGTTCTATTAGAATAATCACAGTTTACAAAAATAAAATTTAAATAAAAATAAAAAAATTTATCATAAACTTGTTTGAATGAAAAAAGAAAAAGTGATGGTTAAAAATCATGGTTTGGTTTACAAAAATAAAAACCAAATATGCCCTTAATTTCCACTAATACGGGTATATGTGTATTCCCAATCCTTAATACAAGAGTCTTTTAAAAAAAACTTTTTTTAATATAAGAGTCTTTTTAAAATTTAATAAAGTATTAATGTATATTTTTCAAAAGTACCATTTATAGTTTTAACTTTTTTTCTCTATGTATTAATGTAGCATGGAGGTTAATAGCTTTTATTATGGGTTTTTTTTAATGTTATAGTAGTTTTTAATAAGGTTAATATTTCTAACTAATTTTAACTATCAACCTTAATATGTGTGATTTTAAATAAAAAAACTCTTATAAAATGTATCAAAGGAAGTAATATTTAAAAAATTTGAATCATTTTTATCATATTTTTAAATTGAACAGGATATGAAAATTTAAATGATCAATATTCAATATATATATATATATGATAAAATCTATATAAATATGGCATTATTCACACACACACACATGTATATATATCATGTGTAATACGATTTGTTATTCAAATTTCATATAATATATGAAAATATTTCTAATTTAACACATTTTTTCTTATTATATTGCAATGTTTGACATCATCAATTATACGGACCTTATTATTGCTCAAAATATAAGAGCCATCTTTTTATTCCTAGCCTTTTTATTCTCTTTTTTTTTTCCTTGGCATAAAATTACATTTAAGGACTGGCATCTTAAAAATATTTGGATTAAAAATTAAAAAATTATAAAATTTTCTTATAAAAAATGTATTACCAGTTTTATGGATTTATGATCAAATTTTATAAAATTATAATTGTAATAAATTACTCAACATAATAGTATTTTATTTTTTTGGTAAAATCTTGTAATAATTTTATTCCTTAAAAATAATTTTAAAACTATTGACTGAAAGATTTTGATGGTAAAAAAAAAAGACTGAAAGATTTTAATATTCAAATGCAAGTTTTTCTTTTGCATTGAAACAGTAATAACTTTTTTTTTGGTAATCGAACGGTAATAACTTTAGTATTAAAAATGATATAGTATAAAAAAGCACTGTAATAGTCGATAAAAAAGAAAAAAGCACTGCAATAACTTCTTATTTTAAAAAAAGAACAGTAATAACTTTAGTATCTCTCTGTTCATTTTTTTTTTCTTTTTACCAAGGATCTCTGTGTTCATTTGAATATACCTCTATAACATGTTACCTCCCGACCACGCATTAGTGTTTATTATTAAAATTTTAATAATATTTTTTTACCACTAATAGTTTGTTAAATGTTACTAATATAGTAACTAATTAGATTGTACTGTTACAATTCATGTTAATTAAACAGACATACATATAGTTGGCAAAAAAAAAACAAAAACAGACGTACATATAGATAATGAGATAAAATTATGTCATACAGTCAATAAAACATTAAAAAATATATATATAAAGATAGGGGCTACATGAAAAATTAGTTAAATCAAAATAATTAATTAGAAATTTTAAATTAAAAATTAAATTGAATAATGGAGATAAAAATATTATTTTTCTTAAATTTAAAATAAAAAGGAAGAAAGATTAATTGTTTTTCTTTACCAAAAATTGCATCATAATCGTGGTCAATGTTATAGTTTTGCCCTTTTTGTTTCCGGTTTAACATCGTTATTAGAGTTTTGTGGTCTGTGAGCGAGAAGTGTCGTGAGGTTAGTATGCTTTCTTCCTCTGTAATACTATATGTGCTTTCTGCTTTTTATTTCTTTTATGTGCTACACAGTGCATAGTTCCATCTTCAAGCTCTCTCAGTTGCTAGCTTCATCCATTTCATCCTCTTCATTCTCTCTAAACTAAACAAAGTGGGCAAATCTCTGAACTAAACAAGGTCTGTAAATTGCCATTGAAATTAAAATTGGTAGTTTTTTTGGAATTAGGGTGAATTGGGGTTGCTTTTTAAAAATATCTTATTTTCTTAGTATTTATCTGAAATTTTTCTTAACATTTTCTTCTGAATAAAATATAAATCTAAGGGACATTTTCTTTTTTCTAAAAAAATAAATTTATTTTAACTGGATTCCAAATGTAGTAATAGACCTGATTTTTCCTGGTGATAGTAGCAGTTTGATGCTCATTAATTTTAAAACATGAGCACATTCAACAATTTTCCTATGAAATTTTGATAGAGAACTTATATTCACTCTAATCCTCAATATAAAATCTTTTTAACTGAATCACACAAATTAAATATTAGAGTTAAAGTTAATTAACTACTTCTATTTCTCTAAGAATTATAACATTTTTTTCAAAATTATCCTCATTTAATTTCTTTTATTTTCTTTGAGATACATTAAATATGGGTATTGTTTTTTAAAATGTATAATAAATACTAGTTCATATACTGTAATGGGTTTTATATTTATGACCAAGGTAAAAAGTTTTATATTTATTATCAGAGGGAGTATTTAATTTAAATGGCTTATAATTTAAATCTTTTATTTTTATTTGTTGTGTTAAAATATCATATTTTTACAAAAATTGACAGTTAAACAATTTTTCATTTCATTCATATAAAAAATAAAAAATATTAAAAATATAAATAATATAAAAATACAATTTGAACTTTCAATTTTGATCTTAAGTTCTTAACGATGACGGACGAGCATATATGCTGATTCCTATGATCAACATTAATTTCAAACTATATAATCAGTTGACAGAAAATATATCAGCAAAAATAAACTTTTGGTTTTTAATTTTATTTAAAGTTTTATTGTCTTTCCTTCATTTTATTTAGTGCTGATTTTCACATAAATTGAGTGACACATGCAGCTTTGTATGACTACTTAAGAAAAGTTTTCTTTGGGGAAAAAAAAACAGAAAGAAAGTTTTATTTAATATTTTTTTTAATTTTTGTAATACAAAATCATTTTAAAACAAAAAAAAGAGTATATTGAAAAATAAAATAATATAATTGGGTTAAGTTAAACGCAGATAGATGTATAAATAAATTAGAAGTTGATAAATATAAATGATACAGTAAGATTATATCATATATTTAACAAAATATTCACAAAAATATAACCATACAAAATTATATGAAAACTCATTTAAATTAGAAAGATTCAGTGCCATTTTTAAGTTATAAAAGCTAAATTAAAAAATAAACAAAATAATAGATATTAACTATATTAAAGATAATTATAAAATTGATATTATTTTGCATACTGTTTCATTTAGGATACAAAAAATTATAATCTTATTTTTAAAATAATAATATATAATGTGTTTATAGGCTCTTTTTTTTTAAAAAAAAAAACTGAAGCTAACATGACATCACCTATTTTAAAAGAATAATAAAATCTTATTTGTTCAGATTAAGCTAACATGAAATTACCTATTGTTTTATCTTGTCGCTGAGAACTGCCAAAAACCCACCATTCTTACGGATGAACGCCACACTTTTGAGGCTTCGGACTCATCAGAGTAATGCTTTTGTGTTACATTTGGTAGGCGAAATCATCTTGTACGAATGAGAAAGGGAATAGAAATAGAAATAAGAATAAGAATGAGAATGAAAATGATGATTGATAAATGAGATCAGTATATTTGTTATGTCATGAAATAGAATAGATATTTAAATTTAGTTGGACAATAATATTCTTAAATATAAAAATATATTAAAAATATATATTAATTTTTAATTATTAAAAATATTTTTACATATATTTAATAAAAAATATAATATTTAATTTTAATTTCTTTACTTAGTAAAAATATTCTTAATAATTTATTTATTCAAAAAAAATATTGCTGTAATAAAAACTGAATTTATATATATATATGAATAAAATATTGAATCTTCTTATTGATAGCTCAAATTTTGGTCATGTGGTGGCAGACCTCTTTTCCAATTCAGCGGCCGTGCGTTCGAGACTGAAGAAGCAAGTTCGAGATTGGAGGTTCCTAAAGTGAAATCATATTAGCGGGGACAGAGGTGGATTTAAAAGGTCCCTTTCCCAGTCCCTGGAGTCTTATCATATTAGCAGGGACAAAGGTTGGATATCATAAAATATTGAATCGGATTCTTATCATAAAATATTGAATCCTAAACCCTGGGAAAGGGACCTTTTAAATCCAACCTCTGGCCCAATTGCCGCCCTCATATGTCCTCTCATTGATAAGACGTATACATTTTACCAGTTTAAATACCATTCTCTTGCCCCATCGACACCTCTCACGCTATTGCATTCCTTCTCCTTCTCTTCTTTTTATTTTGGCCTCACTTTTTCTTCTCTCCACTGATGTGTGTGTGTGTGACTCGTTGATAATATATTTGCAGTGATCATTCCAAAAAGATTCACTCTCTATCCGTTCTGTGATCGGAGGAAGAAACCATTTTGTGCAGCAGGATCGAATCTATCTAGGCATGGCTGACTCAGTGAGGTTGGTATCCTTTTTCATTTTTCGTTTCTGTTCAACAGAGGGCATACAAACAACTTGGTCAAGTTAATTACCTGATAAAAGCTCCAACATCAGTTAATTTATTTCTTCTTCATTTTCTCTCAATCACTCGCTTGCTTAATTTCTTACAATTTCTATGACTATATACGGGTAATATAGCTGTTCATAAAGTGTACTCTGTTTTTGATATGCGAAGCAGAGGTAGAACAGTGAGCTGTGTGGAAAACTAAATAAAACTCTGTTCACCAAGTGTACTCTGGTTTTTAGATTCGAAGCAGAGGTGTGGTCAGCTAGGTTTAACACAACAGTGAACTGTTAAGGAAAAGTTAAAGAGATTAGGATCATGGAGTTAAAATGCATGTAAATTGCATTGCGACCTTGTTTAATTTCTTTGGTTCAATATTTCTGGCTTTGTGTGGACTACACTTTTCCTTATTTTATGAAATACAGAAAGCTTCTGCTATCTTTTCTTTTCTTTTCTTTTTTTTTTAATTTTTCATTTTTATTCCATCATTCTTCCGCCACCTTTTGATATAATGGAGATAAAATTCACACATCACACGGGAGCGTTAATAGTTTTCCTAATATTTCATAAAATATTTTTCCTCTCTGATTTGCAGTTTAATATTTTTAATTTAGCCTTTACATTTAATTAGCTTGTCTCTGGAGCAGTGACAGAGCCAAGACCCTATGTTAAGGGGAAAATTAATTTTAAAAAATAATTATATACTTTATAATTGTCCTCTACATAATTTCATGTGTTGAAATTATTGAACAACCAACCCATTATTAATATTATTGAAAATATCTCTTTTAATATTTAAGTTTAATGGGCTTGCTTAACTGAAAAAGCCAATAATCATACCTTTTATAAGAAAATATTAGTATTTGGTTCTATTAAATTTAAAATTTTTGGTCAAAATTTATTGGGTTAGAGATACGTCTAAAATATTTTGAAGCTTAAATGGATGTGAATTTGGAACAAAAGTCAAAATGAATGGATATATGAGAGGTATGACTAAGGTGTGCAAAATAAAATGTAAGGATACAAAATATTAAAACTTATGGGTACTATTTGCAATTTTCTCTAAGTAACCTCAAACCAATGTGGCTCCGCCCCTGCTAGTTCTATAGTTTCTTCCTTGAAAGTAACTTAATGTCTTACAAATTAACTTAAATTATCATGTAATAGATTTCTTTTTCTTCCTTGAAATCCATCATATAATAATTCATATGAATTTGATTGAAAAAATAATCATATAAAATAAGATTTTTTTCTTTAAAAAAAATACTCTGTTTTTATGCATGTTGCACATTGTAGTGTGACAAAAACAAGATGCAAAATTTATCTCATTGATCTTAATGTATTATAACCCTAGAATATCAAGATTTAACTCCCCTAGAATTAGCTTTGTTGGCCCTCCTTCCTCACAATTACAGGCAAGAGGATACTTCGAATTTGTTTTCGGTAAACTTCTGTATCGAATGTATTTAATTATGTCCTTCCAAAGTCTAATATAAAAGAGGACCCAATAGATTTCTCATATTAATGAACCCTCTTCCCAACCTTAATAATACCTATCAAGGGTTACTTTACAATTGGTGTCAATATTCCTATTCGAATTAGTCCGTACTATAATAATAATTATTTTAATTTGATGATATAATTATGACACTTCTGATTAGTTTGATGGTTGTGCAGCTCAAATGCCTGGCATTGGCATGCTATCTCTGCATTTCTGATTACAATAATAGGGATGGTTGTTCAAATGCACTTTCATGATTCATCGCCTGTGGACAAACATGCTGTGAAAATGTGGATTTTCATAGCATCCTTATTGCTTCATTGTGGTTCATCTCTATGCTACTTCAAGCCTCAAATTTCCAGCTCAATGAATGCCCGTTATTTGAACCTCTCTTTTAACATAGCTGTGGTCTCAGGAAGTATGGCAATTGTTGCACTAATGTCGGTGTTGGTTTCAAATTCTCTTTTACCACTTATCATCATTCTCTATTTCGTGGTGCTTCTTATTTGTTTTGGCCCCAAACAAGTAGCCGGAACTTGCAAGAAAATGGGCTCATATGTGTACAAGATGTGCGAGAAAATGGGCTCATATGTGTACGACATGTGCAGGAAAATGGGCTCATATGTGTGCCACATGTGCAGGAAAATGGGCTCATATGTGTACCACATGTGCAGAGGAACTGAAACCAACCATGACCCAACAACCGACAGAGTTTAGAGTATTCTCAATTTGTGCAACTTATAATTAATCCTGTATTTGTGAGTGTGATGACATTGTGGGATTATGCAATATTGTTACTTTTATTTTTTTTCTCCGTCAGGTTGTGATTTGGAAATAAGCTTCTTCTATGGGGGCGAAAAATCTTAGCTTTATATTGCTCTCTTATAGGATGTTGCTACCTTACATATCTTTATATGGAGGGCTCTCCTTATTAATTATTATGTTTGAAGACACTCAGTATTAAGAATAACTGGTGTTATGTGGTTTGCTTATACATATGTGTGTATTTTGCAACTCTCAGTCTTTTGTTTTTTCCGTTGGGCTTGGTTGTTTTACTCAAAAGATATTTAAATTTTTTTTAACTGATTAGTACCAAGAAAAATGTTCAATTTTTAACTATAAAAATGAAATAATAAAATTTTGTGCAATAACTGCTTCACAGAAAAGACAATTTTTAAATGATGAGTATTACAAATGAATAGGGCGACTGGATGACTGAAAAATATATATATATATATATATATTAGACAACCAATCTGCATAAGCATTCCTCTCTCAAAACTTTTCATTAAATTAAATCTATACAAAAGTGTACAATTTTAAAAATTTTGAACTATTGAAATCTAGTCTTTTTTTAAAAAATTCCGTTAGACTTTTTTTTTGGTGGGGCGTTAGATTTATATTATATATATATTTTTATGGGAATTTATATTTTATTTTATACAACAAAAGTTGTATCAATCAATCTTTGGGCCTGAGCTTACTAGCAAGTCCCCCGAGGGATCATGGTATCCTGCTATTCCGAAATTGTTCTCTGGGCCTGTTGCCCCTTTTGTTCACCCGAAGATAAAAAAGTGCCCAATTGTTTTCTTCAATTTTATTTTGGATTTAATTTTTATTTGGTTCAATATTTCTGACGATGCTCTCCGGATGACCCTCTGGATGAAGGGCTTCCTCATTTTCTGAATTCCCAGAAACCTACTGCTATCAATTTTATTTTTCATTCCATCATTCTTCCACCACCATTTGAAATATAATGTTACTAGTAAATATTTCATAAAATATTTTCCCTCTTTTGCGGTTTAATATTTTCAACTTTAGCTTGTCTCTATGGTTTCTTTTAACCTAATGTCTGACAAATTACGCAAGATTACCATCTTTTTTTTTTTTGGGAAAGACGTGAGGTTACCATTTTAATCAAAGTATCAATATATTTCTTTGTCTTTCTTAAAATTCATCATATGTTGAGTCATATGAATTTGACTGATAAGATGAATCACATAAAATAAGAACATGTTCCATTTAATTTTATGCATATTGCACATTGTAGAGTTCCGCAAACAAGCAAGCGTTGATGCACATTTTATCTAATGATTTTAATGTATTATAACCCTTAAGTTCAGATTTTTATCGCTGAAGATATATATTCAAATTTAAATTGATGTATACCAAGGAGATTAAATAAAGTAATTATTCTCTCATGTTATTATCAAGCTCAATATCGTTAATACCAATATAAAATATAGAATTTATGCTTGAACTTCAAAATGTATTTGTGTTTATTAATTTTGTAAGAATGATTAGCAAATTTTTCTAATTTCTTAGGTCGATATAGTAATATTGATAAAATTTAATTTGTAAGAGAGGCTATTTTATACAAAAACTAGCCTTTGAACAAATTACTTTAATTCAAATTGATCATTTGATTCATTTCATCTTCATTCACTATTAGTAACTCACTTTCTTGTAATTCCTATGGCTATATATATACGGAAATATAGCTCTTCACGAAGTGTGCTCTGTTTTTTGAGATAGAAAGCAGAGGTGTGGTTTAACATAACAGTGGGTGTGAGGACAAGTAAATCAAAGAGATTAGGATAATGGATTCATTTGATGGTATAATAATGACACTTCTAATTCTAGTTACTTTGATTGTGGCTGTGCAGCCCAAATCCTTGGCAATGACAGGCTATCTTTACAGTTCTGAGTCAACCGATAGCCATAACAATGATTGTTCCAATGCACTTTCCCAGTTCAGTTGGTTCTAATTCTTGCTAATTATTTAGTAATCAATGTTAAACCATGTTTTTGACTTTAAAGAGACCATTTAACATTGAAGGTGTTGCATATAGTAAGTCACACTATCCTTAGAACAAGCTCAATTTTCACATTCTGTGAATGTGTCTACATTATATAAAATCTATAATAAATATATTCACAAGTTATAAATAGTATGATTTATTATTTAGATTTCATATAATATATATGAGAAAATATCATTCCCAGCTTTACTGTTGGCGAAACTCATTCCCCACTCTTTAAGTGGAGTATAGTTTATATATCCGTGCATGCATGGGGAGCTGCTTCAATAATTGAAGTATATAAATATATAAAGTTTTACTATTTATGTTATAAATAGTGTATCTTATCTTTAATTCTATCATCTTATCTTAAACTCTGTATAAATTAAGTATAAGCCTCACAATCTAATGGATTATGCCTCCCAATTCCTTTATGCTTTTCCACATTTTGAGGGACGTGTATGTAAGTAGATGATGATTCAAATTTAATTTCATTATTTATTTTAAATTTTAAATTTTAAATTTTAAAAAGAAGAAACATATAAAATAAATGTGATATTAATTAAATGCTCACTTAGAAAATGATGATCTGGATAATGAAATAAGAATATATCATATTTGATGTTGCTACTGATATATTTTGCCCCCAACAGAGTAAGGGAAACTTATAATTAAGAATATGGTTTCATATGTGTACAACATATATATATATAGATATATATGCAAAGGACTCAAAGCAACAAGGAAGTTCAGATTCAGTATTCTCAATTTGTGGAAGTCATAATGCTATGTAATGTAGAAGCATGTGATTTATAATTAACCTTTAATTTAGTTCTATCATTCACTTTCATCCTTTATTAATTCTGATTCTAATTTGATCCCTTAATTCAAATCTTACTTTCTATTAATATCATCTGATTTAATCTATTAATTTTGCTTCATGTTAATTTATTCACTTTTGATTTTAGTCTAGAAACCTCACTGTATCAGCCATGATGAGGAGATGAAGTCGCACAAAATAGGAGAAGAGATGTGTGGAGGAGAAGAGGTAATGCAGCGATCTTTTTACAATAAACTGGTAAGAACTGAGGAGAGGGCTCGTCGAGAGTCCGAATGCAAGGACTCTCATGCGCCCTCACGTTCTTGTTACGGATATTAAAGAGACATAATTATATTATTAAATTTATAAAAAGTTAGTAGAAATTTTCAATATTACCCCTACTAATTAAAAACTGAAACGATTTATGAGATAAAAAAGTTATTAAAGAAAGGATAAAGAAAGAAATTTAAATAAAAAAATAATATAACATCTTACAAATAGGATCAAGTAAATTTTCAAAATAATATCTTATAAATAATTATAAATAAGACTAGAGGGAATATATGCCTACCATTGCAATGTTACATACTCTAAACGTATAATGACCAATTTCTATATCGATGTTTACGAGCAATTTTTTGGGCAGAAAGGAATCTTCTTCTTTTATTTTTTTTCCCTCCTCCTACTTCTTTAATTTCTTTTTTTATATATAAAACAAATTATATTTTTAATCTCTATTATTTCAATTTGATTTTTTATTTCAAGTTGATATTTTGAAATTTTACCATTAAATATTTTTATTTAAGTAACTTTTTAATTTAGCTTTTATCACAATATTTTTGCTAATATTTTCTTTTTGGGTCTTGGACAAGACAATTAAGAGTATCCCTCCATAGCAGAGAGATATATATATATATAGCTATACATATTTTTTTATTACTATGAAATCCGAAAAATAAAATGATTATTTTTTTATTGTTTATGAATTAACAGTGCCATTGCTACATATCAAAACTCAATTATAATTACTATTACAAGTTTATACGGTACAAAGAAAGTTCATAAAAAATAAAAAAGAGTTTATCAAAAAAAAGTAAGAAAATAGGGGTCGGGAGGTACCGTGTTATAGAGGAATAGTCAAATGAGCGGAGAGGGAATGCTAACACCCCGTTTGGTTAGATTACATAGGGGGCCATGTGATGTAATGAGGATTACATCACCTTAGTTGAGTTGTTTGGTTGCCCCAATTACATGTAATGATCATCACCTAATGTAATGCTGAATACCTCAATAGAGGTGATCCCCTTCACATCTATTTTCTTATGTGATCTCCTTCACAGGTATGTAATCTTTATGAAGAGTCTAAAATGCCCCTCACGAAAATAAAAATGACGCTGCCTTCTTCGTCTTCATCCTATTTCATCTTCATCGACCTTCTCCATCTCCACCAAACTTCCCACTTTGTCTCCACGGATCTGGACAATCACCGCAAACAACACCACTTTCAACCTTCATCTCCTCCATTTCCCACTTCGTTCCTTCTTCGTTCTTCCTCCTTCGTTCTTTTCTCATCGATCTGAAACCCTTTCTCGATGAATGCAAGTCACTATGACAACGGAGGGAGAAATCGCCAGCCAACTTTCAGATCTCAATCTCTTCATCCTTCATCTCTGTTCTCTCTCTCTCAATCTACAGTCGTGTTTGTCTCTCACCATGTTCGTGAGCCTTCGTGTAGCTTCGTCTATGTCATCTTAGACCTGTCTTCTTGTCGTGCTCAAATGTCGAAGCCACCGCACCACTGTGCTATGTGGTTCAAGGCCATGGCACCACCGCTTTGATTTCTCACATTCTCGATCTTCGATTATTGATGGTCTTGATATGTGATTTGCCCGATGATGAGTTTGGCAGCGTCGGGGAAGGAGAATGGCAAGGAGGGGGAGTTTTTTTTTTAATTTAGGGGTAAAAGAGACATTTTATATTTATCTATATTTTTCTTTTAATAAAATATAAACATCATCTCATAATATCTAAATATCATACCAAACAAACCTCATGTAATCATTATCCCATTATATTCCCTCACACCCTTCACATTACATCTCCTAACCTTCTTAGTAATTGATCCAAACGGGCAGTAAGGCTCTTTCGATAGGGTATTACTTTTCTTTCCCTCACCCAAAAGGGAAAAGTAATTATACCATTTCAAAGCAAGAGGGGGGAAAATTACGCTTAACTATTAAATTTTAGTTAAAAGTCTTAAAAATTATAATTATATTTTAAAGATTAAAATTATTACAAAATTTTGCCAAAAAAATTAAAAATTACTATTAGGTTTCAAGAAATTTATTATAATTATAATTTTCTAAAATTTGATAATAAATCCCATAAAACTGGTAATACTTTAATGTTTATAAATAATCACAATCTTTGAATTTTGAATTTAAATATTTCAAGATTGCTGTCCTTAAATGTAATTTTATCCAAAGCCAAAAAAATGGGCAGGAACAAAAAACATTACTCTTATATTTTGATTCTAACAACCTTAAGGTAGATGCAAACACAAGAATCCTTTTCCGTTTTATCCTGTTCCAGAACTATTGAACTCTACAAAAGAACTAAACATGTGAATGCAGATGGAACTAAGGGTAGTGCCATGTATATATGTGCGTGTATATATATGTATGTATGTATGTATGTATAACGCATCAGTGTTTGCCGAGAATAAAACTGGGGTTGCAAGAAAAGTCTGTGCCGAGAATATTTAACTTCACTATTTGTTGGCTTAACTCCACATACACAGGACTTCTACTTTGTTTTCTTCCCCTTTTTTTTTGTCAACCATGACTTCTACTTTTATTCTTCTTATTCCTACTCCTCTCTCTCTCTCTCTCTCTCTCTCTCTCTCTCTCATAATGTCTAAAGAAAAATTAAAGAAAAATATCATTGCTTTTTAGATTAAGATAATAACTGAAATATAAGGCAAAGTTAGTAGATTAAATTGAAATAAAGTTAAAATGTTTAAAGTAAAACTAAATTAAAGGTTATAAATCACATGTCGATACATTATAGCATTATAACTTGCACAACCTGAGAATACTCTAAACTTGTATGATTGTTATTGAGTCATGCATCGTTGCTTTCAGTTCCTTTCCACATGTTGTACACACATACACATGAAACCATATTCTTAATTATCAGTTTTTCATGCTGATTTGTTCGGGGCAAAATATATAAGTAGCAACATCAAAAATATATGATATATATATATATATATATAGACTCGATCGGCCACTGCAGAGACATATATAGGCGGCCCACTTCGCTGTGTTCTAAGTTACGGGGAATCAAGCATGGTGCTGATCTGGCTTCGAGGAAAGGAAAGGGTTTGGAAAGATTCAGTTAGTTAGAAAGTGATAAAACTGATTGATGTTTGCAGTTACTTTTGGCTTGGTTAAGACACACACACATGAATAGATAGATATCTACTAAAGAATCTATTAAAGAAGCTATATATATATATATATATATATCTAATTCTAGTGTGTGTTGCGTTAAATATCTACTATATATATATATATATATTACTATATTTTACATTTTTTGTTACTACTGTCGCACCCGGAAAAATGCGACGAAAGGAAAACAGAGAACAAATCTGGTTTTCGAGTGAAAACAGACTTGTGAGGAGTCGCCACCAAAATTTTAAGGAAAATCTTGGGAAACCTATTAAAGAGGAAAGGATGGTCTGCGTAGCCAGGGTTGGATTCGGGAGTCGATTGTGTGTGGGGAAGGTGTTAGGCACCCCACGACACCCCTTCCTAAGAACGGTTACCTTACGTTGATTGTGTAAATTAATATGGCTTTAAAAATATTTTGGTTTTCCTTTTATAAATCACATGCGAGAAAATAGGTAGAGGAAAAGGAAATTAAGAAAGTTTGGAAAAGATAATAAATTAAATTAAAATTAAAGAGATTAAAAAATGAGGAAAAAGGAATTTAAGAAAATAAGTTGGAGAACATTTATTAATTTAAGGGAAAAAACACCAAATAAATCAGAAAATACTTATTTATTTACAAAGGCGGACTTGACCCAGGATCAGAGCCTGGGGCCTACGTACCCTGCGATGGGGATCAAAGTCCACGTAGTTCGGGACTAGAAATGCGTGTCATTGGGTTAATATTTTTTTATCATAAAATTTTTGTGATAAGAGAAAGTTATTTGAAAATAATTTAACTCTTCGCAAACAAAACAATTTTCTGAGATTGAGTTGGTGTGTTTTAATTTGCAAAAAGTAATTTAATTTCGTTTACTTACTCTTATTTTATTTTGTTTGAAAACATTTTTCCTTTTATTTTTCTTTAATTCTTGAAAGTGCTTTTATTTGATTTGATTTTTTTTTATTTTTGAAAAATCCTTATTTTTTGTATTTTTGAAAATTCTTCTTTTAAAGAGAAAGACCAATCTATCTATTGCAAACTCGCAGCTGTGCCCGATAGATCAATCTCTTAATTACCTGCAGAAGTTCTAAACCTCGCGGTATAAAGATTTTATTGTACATTTAAAGCAAGAATTTAGAAAATACTATATTTTTTCAAAAGAAAATTTTATTATATATTTTTAGATAGAATTGGGAAAAAACCAGTTAAGATATCTTAATTTATTTTTTGAAATATAATTATTTTCTTAGCAAGAGTCATTTAACTAATATATCTACGTGAATTCGCAATCTCACGCGATAACTCAATAAACTTGCGTACCTGCGTGGGTCCCAGAAACTCACGTGGTATGGCTACTAACTCGGTTTTTCGGTTGTATAGGAGAAATTCGAAATCAACAAGTATTATTTGTATAAAATAAGATATATTTATTATATTGAAAAATTATATAGCGCGAACTTTATTATTTACGCGGACTTGCAAGTTTAACGTGATTGCTGGAGACACTTGCGCGGGTTGGAAAACCCTCATAGAGCACAATTACAAGGATAATTATTTTATTTATTCACTTTACTACCTTTTGTTTTTATTATGATTATTTTTTCTTATTTTCCCTTTTTTTTTTTACTAAGAAAACGCACTTTAGGTACCACAAATGGACTTACCATGATTAAGCCATTGTTATGGGCTTCTGATACCAGGCCCGTACCGCAACAAACAACAACAACAATAATAAAATAAAAGAAATCCAAACAACAAAACAAAAGAAAACGAGACTCGCAGGCCCGGAATTATGTCCCCTGTGACCCTGCCCAAAACTCCTAGGCCCAGTAGCTTTCCTCACAGACAGGCCCAATGATCTAGAACCATTGAACACGACACAATGAACCGTAGAAATAAAAAGAGAACCCAGGACGCAGAGACCCTTCCCTCCTAGGATTATCAAACACTCAGAACATCTAAAAACCTGTTTTGAACCGGATTCGGAGACTCAATGTCATCTGCTCAATTCCCCCAATAACACCACTGGGTATGGGTTTCTCATTGACATAGAATTCAACTTAGAAAGCTCAAACTGTAAAACCACCACGACACTCCTCTCACGGTTCAAGCTCTCCAGATTCACACATGCCAAGAATAGCAAATGTAAGGGGAACAGCCTATACAGACACCGTAAGCTTCTGGACAAAATGCATACCCTCCTTAGAGGAGGTGAAATTACTCTAATCAAATATCGCAGCCAGACACATAAGGATGTAAAGAGGACCCGATTATCAACCAATGTCCGTATTCAAACTCAATTTTTAGCCTATTGATCAAAACCTTTAATCTAAAGTGCAAATTACTGGTTGAAGGATCTTAGCCTTTTGCTTCCCCTTGTTCCCGTTTCGCCGTCTCCGTCCACTCAGGGTCCTCCCCGTTTTCGGTTCTGACCTCCCTCAGATTCTCCCCCTTCGGTTTCCCGCGCCGCTCTTCCTCCCTCTTGTCTCACCGTCGTGACCGAGCTCCTTCCTCTGTTCACCTCGGCTCTCCTCGGCTCTCGGTCCCCGCAGTTTTGAAATCCCTTTCTCGGATTTCTTATGCCCAATCTCTCTTTTCTTTCGGTTCAGTCTCCCTTTTATAGAGCTTCCACGGCCGAGAGGGGAGGAGTCCCCGTACTTGTGGTCTTCGGCTCTTCCAGTTGCGTACACGCCTCCTCTGTTCCGGTCTGTTCCTGTCTTTTCATGCTCAGCTTTTCTCGGCCTCCTCCGTTCTCCTTTTTCTGGTTCAGTCTCGTGTCTCTCTGCCGCGGGTGCTTCCATTGCGGCTTTCTTCGTGCTCGCTTGTCACATCTCCCTCGGCTTTCCATTCTTTCGTGCACGTCCCTCTGCTTTTCAGTTTCGTACACGCCTTCGGTTCTGGTCTCCCCGCAGCTTTCCCCTTCGCGGCCATGCCTCCTGCAGCTTTCTCGGTGGCTCTCTGCTCCTGTCCCGTGGCCATCCCTCGGCCCTGCTCCCTCTTTTTCTCAGATTCTGGCTCCTCGTCTCAGCTGCGGTCCCCCCCTGAGCCCTAAAGGGCTCCCTTGGATTTGAGCCCTAAAGGGCTCCCCGGTTGTCCAGTCCACGAGCCCAATTGAGGGCTCGTGACACATTGGGCTGAAGTGGTTTCAGCCCAATGTGGTTCCCCTCTCTTTTTTTTGTTTTTTTTTGTATATTTTTTTCTGCATCTTTCAGATTTTGGGCTGAGCTTGGCCCAACCCTCGTATGCTACCCCTTTTTTTTCTTTTGGTTTCATTTTTTTTTTATTTATTTATATTTTTTCTCTTTTATTATCTTTTTATTATTATTATTAAATCTTTTTTTTTTCGTGCTTCGGTTTAGAGAAAAATTTTATTATTATATGTATTTTTTGTTTGTTTTTTTTTTCATTCAGATATTATTATTTATTATTAACCTTATTTTACTTTATTATTTTATTTTATTTTTTTTGTTCTTGTTTGAGATACCCGGACAAAATGGGGTGTTCACAACTACTATATATTACTATAACTTTTTTTTGCCAACATATTGCTACTACTACTAATATTATTATTATTGTTCTATATAATTCACTACAAAAAAAAAGCTCATTTAGTTACGAATTTTAGAGACGAATTAAAATTTGTCACTATTAGAGACGAAAATAGAGACGGATAACGAATTTTTTTCAGCAAAATAACTTTCTTTCATATTAAAAATAATGGAAAAGTATTAGAGACGGAGTTTGAGATGGGTATATATCGTTTCTAATAAAATCCATCTCTAAATCCGTATCTAATAATATGATAGAGATAGACTTAGTAACAACTAATTTTTCATCGCTAAAATAAAAAAATCCATCTCTATATCCATCTCTAAAAATATCCTATTATTTCTTAAAAATTCTTTAACATTTAGAGATGAATTTTGTGACGGATGTTTTTAATTTATTGTGATGAATAAAAATTTGTCACTAAATCTATCTCTAATTTTTTTTTAGATGGATTTAAATACGTATTTTTAGTTAATGCAACAATAAATGTCTTGCCCTAAATTCGTCTATAATATCTATTTAAAGATGAATTTAGAGACGCATTTGTAATGAACGCAACAACGGGTGCCTTGTCTATCTCTAAATTAGTCTCTAATTCACATTTAGAGACGGATTTAGATACGGATTTTTTAGACTAAAAAAGAACCTAAGTAATTTTATCATAGATGACATTTAATTGTCCTAGAAATTAACAAATATCTAGAATCAATTAATATTAAACAATATTTTTTATTTAATTAGTAATCCATATGTTGATAAATTTTTTATATTGGATATGTTTGCAGAATTGATTTCAAAAAAAGTTTATCTTTAATAATATCATTTGGTTTAAAATATCTAAGTAGATTATCTTAATTTTATTAATTTATTTTACTTTGAATTAATAAGTTAATTTTTAATTCTATTTTATGATAATAATTTTAAAAAATTGTGACAACAATAAATTTATTATAAACTTATTAATCATTAATTCTTTCTAAATCAACCTTCTTTTGAGAATTTACATCTACATTTTAAAATTAAAGTTAAAAGTAATAATGATAATAAAAAAAATCAAATCAAAATCAAATAAAATTTCAATCCTTTTTCATTAGGAATTCATAATTAAATTTATGGTGTAAATAATAAAAAGATATATTCCTTTCTAAATTTAAAATGGATATATATAATACTTAACTAAAACTTTGGATTAGATCATAGACTGACATAAAATTCGATCATATCTAGTTCCCTCCCACCTCTAATATATATTAACCATATATATATATATAATTTATTAAATAATATAAAATACGATATATATATATATTATATTATATGACTATGCAAAAAATAACATAATAAAATATTAAAACATATGGATCATAAACATAATATATATAATTATTTTTATTTACAAATAAAAATTAAATTTAAAAATCGGCTAGGAAAATAATTTTTTTCTTTCCAAAGAAAAACAAATATATTTATAGGAAAATTATTTAAGATATAAACAAAATAATATAAATATAAATATATATAAATAAAATATTTTATGATATTAATAATTGAATATAAAACATATGTGTATTTTTTAATAATATATTGACTTATAAATATATATGTTTTTATATTAGTGTGTAGATAAACAATATATATTTAATATTACACATAGAGACTGCAAAAATATTTCAGTTCAACTGGCAACACGATGACTACAAAGGTAATGGAAGTAAGAGGTCATGGCTTCGAACCTGGGTGAGACACATTTGAAGCTATTAATATGATATGACACTACAAATAACATACCAGTGATGTAGCGTGGGCTTTAATATTAGAATGGCATTAAGAGAGCAACACTACATCATGGTCCCTCAGCCTGCTCCACCTGCAATTTAGCTACAACGTCTAGTGATTGCTCAAGTAAACGACGTGGTGATTATTTGTCAACTCAACCACCGGTTGTGGCTGAAAAAGAAGAGGAACAAAATCAACATGTGGTGGGAGATGTAGAGGAACCAAATCATGGAGCCACTTCTTCTTCAGATATTTATACTCAATACCATTATATGTCACCGTCATCTGCATCCCAATTAAGATCGTCCAATTGACATCAATTCGGGTCTTTTATGTCTTTATTGGAGAATTCAACACTTTTTGAACCCGAGTATAACAATTATTCATTTGAAGTTGGCGAGCTATCAAATGAAGTGTTTATGACCCCCCGACAATCAATTCCTCCAATTGAGTCTCATGTATTTGAACTGAATACCCCACTAACTGCAGCTGCCATCGAGTCATCTGAATTTCAACATGAAGAAAACCCATAAGACAGGGTCGACCACAACGTGTTCGGAGGAGACCAAGATGTGGCACAAGAAGTAATTATAAATAAGGTTAATAATTTCTTTTTTTTTTGTGAAATAAAAAAATTTTACCTTTAATTGTTGTGAAAATTTGGCTTTATTAATTAAAATTTAATAATTGCTAATTAATTTGTTAAAAAAGTTTATCTTTAAAAATTAATTTTTTATTATTTACAAGTTTTTAATTAATACTTCCTCCATTTCGCTATATATTGCACTTTTTTTAGAAATCTTTATTTCATGATATATTGTACTTTACTGATTACATAGTGTATTTTTTTTTCTGTCCAACATTGCCCCTAACTAGTTGGCTCAAATATTCTCCATTACTAAAATATTTCCAAAGGTCCAATGTCTTTAATGAGGGTAATTTAGGAAAAGGTAGGAAAATTTTTTAGCTACTAATTATTGTCTTCATCCGTGTGCGGTAGTAAAAAATGCACTATAAATTGGAACAAATAGGGTATACTCCCTCCGATCCACATTATAAGACATTTTGTATCAATTATACACATATTAAGAAAATCATTTATTTACTTGAAATCAATGTAAAAAGTACATATATTTCCTATTTTACCTTTATTATATACCCAATTCTTTTATTATTGTATGGTTATAAATTATAAGTATGGACACATTAAAAATATGGGTAATATAAGAAGAAAAATATACGATATCCTATATTTTGGACAAATAATTTCTCATACAAAATGTTTTATAATATAAACTAAAGGAACATCTATTATATTCAATTATTAATTATTACCAAACAATTATTATTATTATTATTATTTTAACAATTATTATAATTATTACCTAATAATTATTAATCATTACCTTATATTAATTATTGTGTAATAAATTATTATAATAATTAACCTTAAAACCAAAATTGTTTTTATTGTCAAAACTATAATCGTGGTGCGCCAAAATTTTAACATATATAATTATTACTTAACAATTTATTGTTACTTGTTACACATGATGCAAATTGTGAGGCAACTTCACGATTTGCATCATGTTTTTAAAAAATAATTTATAACGTTGACTTGCAAATTTTATTGTAACAACACAAATCGTGATTCATAATGTTGACTTGCAAATTTGTGTAACAACACAAATCGTGATTCAAAATCACGATTTGTGTTGTTAATTAAAAAAAAATAAACATACAAAAACATAAATTCAGATTACAATTTTGAGTATAATATCTTGATAAAATCTTTTCACAAGTATAGTATTTTGCTCATTTCGAATGTTTGCAGTTACTTTTGGCCTGGTGACACCCCACGCCCACCCCCCCCCCCCCACACACACACACATATATATAAAGAATTTATTAAAGATATATATATATGCACACACACATGAATAGATAGACTATAAGCAGTACGAGGGAACTACTTGGAAGGGATTGGATTGGACAGTGTTTCCGCGAAGGACGACCTTCATTATTAATGCTCCACATGCATGCAAGGATATCCTTTACTTATTCACCAAAAGAAAAGAATTGGGAATTAATTATATTACCAAAAAAAAAATTAGGGAATGAGGAGAAAAACGGGGGACAATATTACCTTTTTTAGAATCATAAGGAGAAAAGCTTCAAGCTATATCTTCTTGTGTGTGTTGCGTTAGGTATCTACTATCTACTATCTACTATCTACTATCTACTATCCATCAATATTCTTTCTTTTAAATATCTTTCTCTCCCCCGCATATGTGGGAGTGTACATGTCTACTCCTTATTCTCAGCTTTTTTACCTCTCTTTTTTCTTTATTTTTAGTTTTACTCTCGACCTTCTCTCTCTCCCCCTTCCTTTTTATTTTCCCCCTTTCTCTTTCCTTCCTTCTTACTCAATTTTTCGTTATCTTCTCTCTCTTTCTCTCTTCCAAACACTTTCTCCCCTCCCTCTCTTCCTCCTTTTCTTACTGGGGTCGTCGAACTACAACAGAGTTGGATCCTTTTTATATTTTTCTCTATACATGATTTTTTTTATTATTTATGTGATATAATGATTAAAAAAATAATTTATAAATAGATAATATATTTTATTTAATAGTTTACATTTATTATTATGAATTGAAATTTTTTAAAAATAATTATAATTTTAATTTAATATTATTATTAAAATAAATAATATATTTTGTTTAAAATAATATTCAATTATCTCTATTATTTAAATTAAAAATAATAAATAAGATCACGTATGAAAAGAGAAATGGAGAGAAATGATGGAGATGATCCAAATGAGGGCATGTCTCGCGCGCGTGTACAGGGAGTGCATTGCCGACTTTGAGAAAGGACGATATTTTATATATATATATATATATATATTATATTTATTGAGGTGTCTGTTTTTTTTAGGGAACGGATGATTTTTGTGACTAACTTCTTCCTCCCTCTAATTTATATTATAAGGGTTCTTTTAAAATTTTTATTTAGTCCAAAATATAAGAAGTTACATAAATTTTAATAGTAATTTTTCTTTTTTATCCTTATTAATTATTGTCTCGTAAGTTTAAAAAGAGAGAGAAATAATTAATTTTCAAAAAGATTTTTATTAATAATGAATAAGGGTAAAATTGGAATATTAGGTTTTTTTTTTACAATTATTATATGCAATCAATTTTTTTATAAATATAAAATAGTTAAAAATCTCCTAACATAAACAAGAGGAAGTACATATGAAGGAGAACTGAGGAGAGAAAACCGTGGAGCTATCTTGCATGAGAAGTTCACAATTTAATGATTGTATGATTTTTGGTTGATTATTTTATTTCGATATTCTTTAAATGTTTTCCTACCTGATCATCACATTCATCAAGAGTATTTTCGTTATATTTTCCTTCGAATATTTAGACTATGTAACATACTTTGCTAACTATTATTTATTTAACAGAAATAACTATTTATTTGTATTCTTAGTCATTTAATATTAAAGTGTTTATTCTAAATTGTTATAATTTTCCTAAATCTTGGATAAGATATCATTTTCTAGAATTGATTGATTATTTAAAAAAAGAAATTATAATCTTATAATAGTGAAGATAATTAAATGCGAGGGAGTTGAGAGAAAATGATTGCCCATATTATTCAAAGAGACTGTATGTTACTTGTTTATTAAAATAGATGATCCTCTGTCAATAAAAGTTTTGACAATTCTTTCAAAGAAAAAGAAAAATTACATCTAAATATTAAAATCTTTTAGTTAAAATTTTTGATAATTATTATTTTTAAAGATAAAAAGTAGGGGGAATTACATATAGGGACCGGTAGAATGAATTAATTACAAAGAAAGATTTTAACTGCAAAAAAATATTAAAATCTTGAATATTAAATAGTAAAATTGGGAGAATGAGTGGTAATAGGTCATATTTTTAATTAATTTATTATCTTGGTCTCAAAATGCAATTCTTCCTAAAAAGTATTACAAATTTTTATAAAAAATAAAAATAATACAAAGTTTTAAAAATTTATTATAATTATACTACTTTAACATAGTGTTTGGTTGGGTTTTTTTTTTTAAGGGTAGGAGAAGGGAGGGGAAAGGATTCCCAATTCTTTTTGGTTTGAAAAATTGGAGGGGGGTGAAGGTAAAATTTATTTTCTCTATCCCATCCCCTCCCCTTATTCCCCTCCCCGCCCCTCCAAATTGGAGCTTTTTTAGATGGGAGAGAAAAATTTTGGTACATTAACCAATTAACTCGTCATTGCAAACAAGCACTAAACCCTTCACAATCTCTATTTTGAAATTGATAAATTATTTAGATAAATTATTTAGCCTTTCAAATATTTTGAATTAAATATTATTAATACACAATATAAAATTGATTTTTGTAAGAAAATTTTTTTAAGTTGATGTTAAATTTTACAATGAGATATGTTAAAATTATTAACAATCTTTTCCAAAGCATATTTTAAAAAAAATCATAGATAAGTAAGATAAAATATTGTGAAAATAAAAAATTACAAAGTAATAAATTATGATATAATTATATTTTTTCATAAAAGAGAAAATATATAAAAGGAATTGAAACTACGTGTAAGGATATAATAATTAATTTATAATTAATTCTCCTTCGAAATCAAATAAAAAATTATTAAAATATCTCATTTTTCTTCCTCTCCAACGCAACCAAATAGGAGGTCAATAAAACTCCTCACATTTCCTCCCTTTTATCAAAATCTCTCTCTAACTCTCCAACCAAACATTATGTAATGTTTGAATCATAAATCTCATATATCTGGTAATACTTTAAAGACAATTAGAATACCACTAGCACTAGGTTTAGGTGATTCACAATTTCACTACTGATCCCACTGAAATACCATGTTAGATTTAAATCTTATAAGTGAAAAAAAAATTGTTGAAAGAATTTTATACTTAAATATTCAAATATTATATAAAAAAATGTCTATTATAAATTATTATCTTAAAAAATCAATAATATAACTTCGAACTTAAAAAAAGTTCATACCATATATTTAATTTAATAATAAACACTTAAAAAATTTAGTTATGATTTTCTTCACTCCACTTAAGATTTCGAACATTTATTATATATATATATATGTGTGTGTGTGTGTGGAGGTGAAAGAAATGCTGCTTATGTGGAATGCCACATATGCATGCTATATGGCATGACATATTGACCTAACACACCATTTCTACATGATTTTCCTTTGCAAAATATGAAAAATGGTGTAATTGTCACTTATAATCAGTGCTAATTATGGTTGACCACTAATATATATATATATATATATAAATAGAGAGAGAGAGAGAGAGAGAGGTGAATGACACATGCTCCATCTTCTAGGTCAAATTGTATGCTTCTATATCAAATTAATGATATGGCAGAGGCAGAGCAATGTTAGTGTGTGTTTAGATTAGATTATATATAAGTGATTATGAGGATAAGTGATTATTCATAATAGATTATGAGAATAAGTGATTATGTTAAAAGTGAATTATGTTTGGATATTTTTAATCCATAAGTGATTTTGAGAAAAGAAATGTGTTTGAATATTAGGGTTTAAATGATTATTGGGTGGATAATGAGAAGAAAAAGTGAAATAAGTGATTATGAAAAATAAGTGATTATCATAAGCTGGAAAAAGTAGCTTATGGAAATAATCACTTAAATGATCATAAGTAATTATTTTGATCTGGATTGTGTTTGTTTAATGACCACATAATTATTTTTCTATACTCTATAATCACTTATAATTTAAAACAAACAGCCTCTTAATCATGACATCACACTATGTAAACAATTTCAAATTTTCAACTATAGTTTCAGATCAGCTTTTTTTTTTTGTTCCTTCTTCTTCGCCAATTCGAACTCGCAACTTGACGGTTCAGTACATAGCATACTAACCAGCAAGCCGCAAGTTTTCAAGGCTTCAGATCAGATTTAATTGCCATGATTCCCATATATAATTTCAAATATTTATTTATTGCTTCAATAGTCTTTTAATCTCACTATCAATTATAATACATTTACTTTTTTTCATTTGATCTCATAACTTACCAATGATTTAAATTTTAAATCCATGATAATGCAATTAATCTTGATTGAATTAATCAATTAATCACGTATTATTAATCAAAATTTTAAATTAATATTTAATATTTGACAAACTTTAAATTTGAAATTGTATTAAAAAATTAATTTACAATTGAAATTTTGCATTGAAATTGATTGAATCAATCAATTAATTGTTGGAAATATTAGTGTGTGGTGTCAAAAATAGAGAAGTCCCACATTATTCAAGTTAGTTGAAGCCTTAATGTATATAGGATATACACAGAAGCAAGTAAAAGTGTTAAGAAGAGAAGTGGGAACCCAATGCAAGTAAAAACCAATGAGCCCCTGCTTGAGATTACTCTTGTTTTGAACACTAAAAGCTAAATATTCTCAAGCAATTTTAAGCTTTGTTTTTGCAGTTGCCCTCATCAAATAGTGGGCATTCTTAAAAACTGTCAATTAATAACAGCGTCTGCCACAATCCTACTGTACTGTTCACAAAACCCCAGTAACACATTCTAAAAGTAACTCTCAGTGGTTGCAAATTAGCAAAGCTTACACAGAAAGCGCAAAAAGATATATATATTCCACAATATATAAATGATATAAAGTCGACAATAAATGAAAGCTAAGTTTTAAATGAAAGCGCAAAAAGATATATATTCCACAATAAATGAAAGCTAAGTTTAAAACACATCTTGTAGCTAAAAAACTTTTAAAAGATTATAGGGAAATGCAGAAAATTAAGAAATGGTAACAGTTCCAATGGTGCCCTTAGAAAATGACAGTTCGGTGGCATAACATCTTTTGATTGGACAATATCAGAAAAGGGAAGAGCCAAATTCTTACGGAGTCTTTGATTCGTTCTTATTCCCCAGTCAATAAACACATTGCTTTCCAACTAAGTAAGTATAGGAAAGAAAACTTTTTGTCCTGCATATTGTAAGGTGGTTTCTGATTTTTTCTGAAATACACAAATTAAACACACATATGCTTTCTCTTTTTTCATTTCTTTCCCACAAAGGTCATATAAACAATTTGGTCGAGTTGCATCTTTAAAGTCTTACAGTTACTTCAATTCAAACTTCATTCTCTCTTGAAGACCCACTTGCTTTCTTCCACTTTCTACCACTATATATATTTGGCAATATAGCTCTTCACCAAGTGTACTCTGTCTTTGAGATATGAAGCAGAGGTGTGGTCAGTTAGGTTTAACATAGCACTGAATTGTGAGGAAAAGTAAATAAAAGATATTATCATTTTAATCAAAGTATCGATAGATTTCTTTTTCTTCATTGAAATTCATCATATAATTCATTAGAACTTAACTGATGAAATGAATCATATAATTCAAACAAGCAAGCCATGATGTGTGTGTGTATATATATATATATATATATATGTTTATCTCATTTATTTTATTGTATTGTAACCCTTGAGGATTAGACTTTTATCACTCACACTTATAGAATCTATTAAAATGATCTGACCAATATTGATGCAGCCTCATTTATATCTTATCCTGATACAATATTGTTAGCTAAAAATAGTAAATAAAATGCTATGAAAAGGAAAGGAATATATATCAACATTTATAAAAATTGCATATTGTAGCTAAGCTCATATTTTCACCTACCACAATTCATTGTCAACGACAAATACATGCTTGTTGGGTCAGGAGCAAATTAAAAGTTAGAAGTTTCCCATTGGATCCATGTATTAAAAATCGGACCGAATCAGCTAATTTGATTGATTGAGACTAAGAATTGGTGCCAAGTCTGGTCAGAAAAAATAGCAGAACCGATGGATTACAAAACCGGTGAGAAAGACTAAAAAACGAGTCGAACTGGGCATGAACCAATGAAAATAGGTTGTGAATTAGTCTAAAACAGGTAGGGCTGTTCGATGGGCCCTGTTGGCTTGGTCATTTCGGGTCGGGCAGTCTGGGCCAAAAAGATGACCGGACTGGGCCGGGCCTCGGGCAAGTCACATGCCCGTCCCGGCCCGATATATATATATATATATATATTTCAATTTTCTTATTTTTCTTTATTTGTTAAAAATATTGAATAATTTTATATAATTGTTTTTCCTTCATATGCCTCATGTAATAAATTAATTTTATAATTATAATAGATACATTTTATTATTCCAATTTTTAATTTTATTTCAAATTTTAAATTTATTTCATAACTTAATATTATATAAAATAAATAATGTATAATTGTTGAGTATTTATAATTTTGATAAATGTTATTTTTTAACCTAATATTATTTTATATAAGAATATATTTTAAATGAAACTAGTTATATTTTTATTAAAAAATTAAATTAATTTTTTATTTATTTTTTAATATTTTTTATACCGAGCCAAAACCCAGCCTGGTATTGACCCGATCCCGGCCTGATCTAGCTCGGTCCTTCACCAGGCCGGGCCGGGCTGCGGGTCCATTTTCTCGGCCTGGGGGGTGTTCCGAGCCGGACATCGGGCAGAGGTGATGCCCGGCCCTGCCTGTGAACACCCCTAATAACAAGTTCAAACTGGTCAACTTTTTTTTCAAAATTTTTTTAATTTTTAAAATAAAATAACATTATTTTTAGTATTGAATAGCATTATTTTTTGTATTAATTTATTCTTTCTATATTATAATATTATATATGTATTATTATAATACATAATTATTAATAATGATACATTTACTTCACAAATAATATGAAAATAGAATATCACTCAACTATTCTGAATCCAAAATATAATTATAGATTAATAATAACATATTTAGATTATAATATTAGGTTATAAAACTTATTAATAATATTTTTTTATAATGTATAATATATAAAATTAAAAAAATTATTAATTTAATCACTACTAGTTTAATAACAATGCAACCATTATTGAACTATTAAATTTTAAATTATTACTCTAACCAGTTCAATGATCAATTTAGTTTTTAATGCCTAGCAAACAATGTATATAATTGAAAAGGACATATAAATATGTTTTAAGATTTTGGTTTAACAATAACCATCAATATCAAGGCTTGGTTTTACCATTAATGTCATTTAGGTTGTGCAAGTTATAATGCGCCGGTTATTTTTATAGGTAATAATAGTCATTTTTTGTATTCATTCATCTATTCATTATAAGGTAATATATTTCATTTTTTTAATTTTTACTGGGCGTTTATGATGATTTATGAAAGAAAATTTATTTTTTGTTATAAAATTAGATATAATATTTATTGTTATTTTTATTTAGGAACTTGAATAAAAATTTCAAATGATAAATGTAAATCTTGTTCAATTAATTCATTTTATTTTATTGTGCATGTCAAATGAGCCGTAACTGTAAAATAACTTAAAATGGAATGGGGAATGAGAGCAACAGTTGAGTAAGGATACACAGTTGGAGGTCATGAACGAAGAAAAGATACAATAAAGGAAAGAACAAGAAGTCTTGAAGAAGAACATGAGAAAGTTGAGCGAGAAGCTACACTTTGAACACAAAATTAGTAAAACGCTTTAGAATCTATTATTTACCTATATGCTACAAACACTTTCAACTATTTGAACAAGAAAACAAAGAAGATAGCCACTATGAATTTTTGTCGGCGGCAGGCTACACCTACGACCCGCCCTTTTTCATCTAAAAGCCGAAAAGAAAATCATGAAAGAATCCGAAACCACAAGTGTACACTGTCATGTGATGTACCTTGTGACTGGCAACGTGTGGACCCACTTGTTATAGTATTCAACAATGATCATTCTTTTCCTTCTACGTAGAAACTTTAATTTTCATTTTCCTTTGCTTTTCATTATATGTATTCCATCTAAAGCATAACCCACCACACGCTCTTGAAAATCAAATCGAATCAATATGAATTGGAGGTGAAATGGAAGGTTGGAAACTAGGTGAGAAGAGAGTATATAAAAAAGCACTATAAAAAAGCACTTTGCTTTTCTCTGGTCTTATTCTCGTGCACTTTGAAAGGCTAATTCCAACCTCCTGACCACGCTCTCTATAAATCAATGCCTGCATCCCCTCTTCACTCCCGCACCTCTCACATTTTGTGAAGCAGCATTGATCGATTCCATCTACTCATGGCTGATTCAGAGAGGTTAGCTTGCTTTCTCACTCTTTATATGCTTTCTCTTTCTTCCATTTATCAGCTACACACTGCATTTTTGCAAACTTCTACAATTCACACTCATCATTTGATTCATTTAATAAAAACTCACATTCTTTCTTCCACTTTCTATCAGTAATCACTTTAAATGAAGCTAGCAGAGAAATCAATAGTATAGCTGTTCGCCAAATGTTATATATTTTTTGGATTCAATGCAGAGCTCTCATCACGGAGAAGATAAAGCTATATATTAACTTCAAAAATTGGTCACTCGGTATTTCAGAATTGGTAATCGCGAGGTCCAAGTACATAACGAATATTTATACATAAAGCTCACAAGCTTTCTTCCACTTTCTCTAACTATATTTGGCAATATAGCTGTTCATGAAGTGTGCTCTGTTTTTTGAGATACAAAGCAGAGGTGTGGTCAATCAGGTTTAACAGAGGAGTGAGTTGTGAGTAAAAGTAAATAAAGATATTAGGATAATGGAGTAATTTGATGGTACAATAATGAGACTTTGAATAATTAGTTTCATGGTTGTGCAGCTCAAATCCAAATCCTTGGCATGCCATCTTTGCATTTCTGATTCCAGCAATAGGGATGGTTGTTCAAATGCACTATCCCGATTCATCTCCAGTGGACAAACACCCTGCAAATATGTGGATGTTCATAGGATGCTTATTCCTCTATTGCTTTGCATTTGCATACTACTTCAAGTGTCAGATTTCCACCTCAACTGATGCCCCTTATTTTAAACTCTCTTCGAAGATAGCTGTGCTCTCTGGAAGTACTGCAACTGCAGCCCTAACGTCAGTGCTTGTTTCAAATTCTCTTTTACCACTGATCATCATTCTCTATGTGATGTTCTTACTCATATATTTTGCGCCCAACTGTGTAAGACAAACTTGTAAGGATATAGGATCATATGTACACGACATGTGGAAGCGTACTGAAGGCAACAATGCCGGCCCAACAACCGACATAGAGGTTTAGACTATTCTCAGAATGTACAGTTTAAATAAGTTTCTTCCATAAAAAGAAAGTTAGCTTATCACCACTTTATTGTATGACCTCGCCGCCTTACCTCTCTTTGCGCGCCGATTCGGTGCGTGGATTGTCTGATGTGGCACGATTACAGCCACTCCTTTCTTTTTTTTTTTTCATCTGTATCATATTAAGTGTAGAAATGTAATGAATATCACTACTTTTCTTTTAAAAAAAAATTAGATGTGGCACGATTTTAGCAACTCCTTTTTTTTCTTTTCTCTGTATCATATTAAGTGTACGAAAATATTTTTACCCGTTCAAAATATAAAGAATTTTTTAAAATTTTTTTTATTTATAATATAAAATATTATGTAATATTTAGTAGTAGTTTATCTTTTTTTATTTCTATTTATTGATGATCAGTCTCGTAACTTATAATAGAAAAGAGTGAAAATAAGTTTAATTATTGATAATTAATAAAGATAAAAATAGGATGTTGAGTCTTTTTTAGAAATGTAAGAGTAAAATTAACTTTCCTTAATATGCGTAAAGTAATTAGAAATCGTTTATATTTTGAATGGGAGGAAGTAATAAATATCACCATTTTTTTGTTTGGAAAATTACCATTTCACAGACCGAAACAGCACCCCTTCTCTTTCCTTTGAAGGCTCTCATTTTTATGTTTGGAGTTCATATATGCAAAGTATTAAGAAAGGACATTTGGTTTTTAATACCAACAAAAATTAAGATATTTAATTTTTGGTATCACAGATTATTTTCCACCGAGTTAAACTTGTACTTTTACCAATGAGATTAAAAAATTTCCAGCTAGAACCCGAAGTTTTTACAACAACTAAGATTCAACATTTTTTCAAGAAAAAAAAAACTATAGTACCAAAAATCAAATATCATGAGCTCTTGATATCAAAAACCAAATGTCCCTAATAACTACATCTTATGTCCTAGTGTTTACTTTTTATTTTGCCATCTTCCAATCTTTTGTTTTCGACATTTAGCCTGATTGATTTACTCAAAATATTATATATTTAAAATATTATTTACATACTGGCAAGGCTGTTGGTTTTGGAGGAAAACACATACGTGGCTATTGTGGATCAATAGATCATGGCGCTAAAGATGTGTCAATGTTTTTTCCAAGATAAAAAAGGCGATGTCTCAAAGCTTGTTTGCGGAGAGTTGAACTTGTCTGGCCCAAAAGATAGTTCCCAGTTCGGCCCCTTTAATTGAGTATATGCAAAATGGGTCAAGGGCTTCTATTTCTAACTTCCTACTTTTTGGATGAGTATAAGTTGGGTTCTGTCAACATGAACAATGTTCACAAAAAACAAACTGAAAAATATTGGACATGTCAATGTGTTTTCGACAGACCTTGGCTCATGGGATCTTGATATCTTCGAACAAGGCAGTCGCTAGCTTGTCAAATATTCTCATAGAGGCATGGAGGAATGTGTGCGATGCAATTAGAATTAGGTTTCCCATCCTTAATTTCTAGTTCTGCTTATTGCAGTAACATGTCTTCTATATATATGCATTATATTTTTCTGAAAAAAAAAATAGAGAGAAGATCATAGATCCCATAAATCTAGGAATACTTTAATTTTTAAAAATAATTACTCCATTCTATCTTTAACACAAAACATTTTTAATTAAATTATACTATTTAAGAATGAGAGTTAAAATTAGTTAATTATATTGATTATTTAAAAAATTGAATTGATTTTTCAAAATTACCTTTATTGAATTTCTTTCTTTTTCTCCCTTTCATAAATTGAATAGGGATTTTTTTAATAATATATAATGAATATTGTCTCATATTCTAAAAGTATATAGGACCGAAGGGAATATAAGACTAATAGCAATAGGTTCAGGTGATTCAAAACAAGAGTACTAAGAAAGAACAGTATACTTAAACCAACACCACTCATTGGTAGAGGTTTAGGTGATTCAGCATTTATTCCTCTTAATAACTTCTTGGATTTAGCTTGGGTGTACACAAATCTAGTAAGATCGGGTTGATAGTCAACCTGATACCCGATTTTTGTGAGATTGAACTAGACCGGACCAACCCGGCATACAAGACTGGAGTCGGCTTAGTCTTGAAGAGTATTTAAAAATAAAAATAAATTAATTTTATTTATTATAACAAAAATATAATTACATTCATTCAAAATATATTTTCTGAAAAAATAAAATTATAATAAAAAATAACATTTGTTAAAAATATAAATGAATAATCATGCATTATTTTTATACAATATTAAGAAGTTAATTTAAAATTTTAAATAAAATCAAAAGATTGAATTCTTAAAAATATTTATAACAATAATATAATCAATTTATTACATATAATGTATTAAAAAAAATATCATATAAAAATAATATTTATAAACTTTAAAAAATATATAAAATATATATATACCGGGACCGAGGAGACCGGGTTCAGCCTTAACTCAGTGCCCAACCCTACCCAGTCTCTAAGACCAACCCAGTATGCCGGACAGGACCGGGCTTATCGGGCTATTTGAACACCCCTAGATTTAGGTATAGGGAATGAAGAAAATTACCCTCTCCAATTCTTTTTATAAGAGACTATTTTAAATTTTTTTGTCCTTAATTTCAGATTTTTTTGAATTGTCAAGATTATTAAATTTTTCATCCAAAATACTATTTACTTTTAGATAAGAATTGATATTAATGTAGATAATTATACCAAAAATTAGTAATATATTAAATGTTATTCTCTTGAAGAAGAAAAAGAATACTATTAATGAACTTTATCGAATTAGGATAATTTTAAAAAATAATTAAAATTTTATACAAATTTAATTAGGTTAATCCTATTTAACTAAATTTCTTAATATATATATATATATGGAGTTAATTAAAAACCTCAAATAAAGACAAAGAAAGGAGGGAGTACTAGTGAGGATCCAATATTGATTTAAAAAAGTATGCACACTCAGAGGATAGTCCAACCTCCTAATTGCTTCAATAAAAATCAATGCGTGGACTACCTCTTCTCCTCCGCAGCCCTGTCGCATTTTGTGCTGAAGCATTGATCTATTCCATCTACCCATGGCTTATTCAGAGAGGTTAGTGTGCTTTCTCACCCTTAGTAATTACTTTATATGCTTTCCCTTTCTTCCATTTATCAGCTACACAGTGCATTGTTGCATATTCAAGCTTCTACAAGTACTTCAATTCTAACTCATCATTTAATTCTTCTAACAATAGCTAACATGTTTTCTTCCACTTTCTATTACTATATGCAAATACACACACACACACATATATATATTTATATTTATTATAGTTGTTCGCCAAATGTTAACTACTTGAAAGATTCAAAGCAGAGCTGTCGTCACGGATCAAATAAAGCAATATTAACTGGAAAAATTGGCCACTTGGTATTTAAGAGAATTGGTAGTAGTGACACCAAGTATGTGTGTGTGCTTTTGAGATACTTACATTTATGTGTGTGTGTGTGTATATATATATATATATATATATTTGGTCTCAGAGCAAATGTTCATGAAATGTACTCTGTTTTTGAGATACAAAGCAATGGTGAGGTCAATCTATATCTATATATAATTAAAAGTAGAATGGAGACACTGTACATTAGTCATGAACAGTGCGGTTCCATTCATCAGGTCCCGTACCCTTTTTTCTTTTTCTTTTTTCTATTTTTTAAGTAAGTTTAATTTTTTTATCCATTTATTTTATTTACAGGTGGAATTATCTTTTCCCATTATTTTAAGTGAAACTCACTTTCTTTTTTTATTTTCTCAATTTGTATTAATTTTAATTAATGTCATTTAATATCATTTTTTAGGATAGGAGGAGTTAATAATAAGATTTTTTTTAATTTAATATATTTTAAAATTAAATAAAACATCCTCATATTCACGCATATATTCCCGCATGGGAGAAAAATCTAGTTAGGTTTAACAGAAGAGTTACTTGTGAGTAAAAGTAAATAAAGATACTAGGATAATGGGGTTATTTGATGGTAAACTAATGACACATTTAATAATTAGTTTAACGGTTGCGTTGCATACTGGCATGCGATCTCTGCATTTTTTATTCTAGTAATAGAAATGGTTGTTCAAATGCGCTATCACAACTCGTCTCTTGTGAACCAACATCCTATAAATATGGGGATTTTCATAATATGCTTATTCATGTGTCGCTTTGCATTTGCATACTACCTGTAAGAATATAGGCTTTTTTTTTACCAGAGTAAGGATACAGGTTCATGAATCATTTGTACACAACGAGTGAAAGGGTACTGAAGGCAACGATGCCTAAACAATCAACCTAGAGATTTAGACTGTTCTCAAGATCAGGGGCGGACAAAGAGTAACAAGAGCTGGGGGCCAAATTTTTTTTTTACTAATATATTTGTATATAATCCTTTTTTATTTTAATATGTTTATAATAATTTTATAATATTAGATAAAAGCATTAAGATGGCAAATCATGCATAATCATATATAAATTTTAAAAAAATACTAAAAGTGAATTAAAATGATTATGAAAAAACACGTTGAGATAAGTATTTTCATAAGTTAATAAAATATTTATGTTTTAATACTAAAAGATACCTATGTAGTGGATATATACAATGTATATAGGCGGGGGTGGTTCTTTGGCAAGGAGTTAGGTTTCTGGTCCCAACAAAAAGGTCGGTCCGCCACTGCTCAAGATGTTCAAGATATTCCATGAAAAGAGGGAACAAAAAATTAGCTTTACACCCCTTTATTGTATGACCTTGCTGCTTGACCTCTATTTGGAAAGTCTTTTGTTTGGGGATATAATATACACCAGCATGAAGAACAACTGATGTTCTGTAATTTACTTTTTTTGTCAGTCTTTTTCTTTCTTTCATTTTTTCTTTTTGACCATTTTTGCCAAGTCCTTTTTTTGTATAAACTTCTTTGGAATATACTTGATGCAATATTAATTTTGGAATTAAATATTATCTCCTAATAAATTAATATTAAAAAAAGTTTAGATCAATATGTATACTGTTCGTTTGAACCAGAAACATAAGAAACGGGCTAGGTCCAACAGAGGACTGGTTTTTAATTTTTTTTTTAAATCAAAGGATTTTATAATGTTTTAAATGAAAAATTAATATGTGATAGTGTTGTTTAAGTTGTACATGTAAAATAATTCAGAATATATATATATATATATAATAATTTATTTGATATTATGCTATCGCTTAATTTTTTTTAGTATTTTTTTATAGAAATAGAACATCGTAAATATAAGGTATCGCTGTGATGTGGCTTTGAGAGAGAGAGAGAGAGATAATAACTCATCTAAAAATTTATTTATTTCTTTCTTCAATACTAAGTGATATAATTTATTTACTATACAAAATGTACACTCATACATGTTATAATTATTATTGTCATAACTGGACTAGCCGATTTAACTAAAATCGATGCCAGGTTTAGTTCAGGTAAAAAGTATAACTGGTTGATTTAGGAGTTAGGTGCGGTTAATAGCTGGTGGAACCAATTATAAAATGATTAAGAATTGGTTTAAACCAGTTAAGAATCTGTTTGAACCGATCCTATATTTTAAATTTTTTTTAAAAATATTTTGTTTTTAAAATAAAGTAATATTATTTTTAGTACAAAATATTGTTTCATTTTTATATTATAATATTATATAATCATTATTATAATATATAATTATTAAAAGTTATAAATTTACTTAATAAATAATAAAATAATAAATTATTAGCTAACTATTTTGAACTTAAAATTTAATTATGAATTAATATTAATTTATTCAAATTTAAATATTGAATTATGAAATTCATTGATAATTTATTTGTAATGAATAATAGATTGATAATTTTGTATTATTTAGCTTGAGGTTTTAATTAAGTATAAAATTTGTTTAAATTTGTGTTATTTATTTAAAATATATTATCTTAATCACTACTGGTCCAACCCTAATTAGATCAGAGTTAAATCTTTAAACATTGAATCAATGTTTTGTCCCGCTCAAAATTTAGTTGGATTCTGACAACATTGATTATTATTATTAAAAGTAAAATATATAATATTTGTTATACTTTTATTACTATTACATAGTAATTATTTTTTATTTAAAAACTTAAACGACATTTTCAAACTATAAAATTAAATCTGGTTTAACTAGTTTTTTTATTTTGTTGTGTGGGACTAATGATCTGTTATTTTTAAACTCATAAGAAACAAATGTTAAAGAGTTTCAATAATTTAAAAAATAGAGTTAAACAATCAATTTACTCGTCTTGAGCCTCAAAATCATCAGTATAACGGAGAACAGACAATCAATCGGTCTGTTTCGCTGACCTTACCAGCTTTACTATTAACTGTACCAACTGTACTTGTTTTTTCTCTGGTTATTTTTTTAAACAAAATAAATACTTACACACGAACTCCATTCTCGATCTCGTACCAGAAACATTGGTGTTATCAGCCTTCATCGTAGCCTTCATTGTATTGTCTAAGAAGTTCAAACGAGTTCAAGCCCATTTAATTAAAGGTGAGAATTAATCCATACCAAGGTAAAAAATAAACAAAAAGAGTATGAGAATTACGCTGCATGAATTTTCATAATAATTTTAGTGATCACTTGGGCAAGCTAAGTTTGATGCAGCGAGCGGAATCAAGCTCACAACCTTTTAACTAACTGGGAACCTTTACATCACTAGGCCACATAATTGAACTACAATTACCCTTTAACTGAAAAGTTTGAATGAAATCAGCCACCACAACTAAATAAACAAGGTATATAATGTCAATTTGAAAGTAAATTAGGGGATTATGTGGTTGACCAGATGGGTCGAGATTGTTCGGCCTTACCTGGCAATAGGCCTAATACTTAAAGTCTATATTAAGTTCATTTGGGCCAAATATTTAGTTTAATACTAAGCCCTTAAGTAGGGCCTAGTATTTCCATTTGGCAAATGGTAATACCAATTAAACTATTATTTATTAGTGGTCGAGGAGCCGTTTCGTTCCTAAAGATCAAGATTCTGGGCCTTTAGTAACGACTAAAAACATAGGACAGATCCCTTAGGTGCTAGAATTTTGAACCTTGGTGACAATTGGAAGCACCTTCCCTCATTTCCATTTTTGTTAACTGAAAAAAAAAAAACTCAAAACACCACTTGCATTTAATGGATTTGGCTTCACTCCTCTCTATTTTTTATCCACTTCCTTTCCACTTCAAGTAGATCATTGGTTAGATTTGGACATTTTAGATTTAATATTTTACAAAGTGAATTTTTTTTCTCATTTCTCCTGCTGTGGTTCTGAACTATACAAATGAAATTTTAACAGTTTATATTTATATATTTTTTAATAATTTAATAATAGTTTTATAAAATATTGAATCTAAATTATCTAAATTTAATCCAATGGTACATATGAGAAATGGAGAGAAAATGGATAGGAAGTGCAGAAAAGCCGAATCCGCAATAAGTAGACACTGGAGGCTCCATCTTGCTGTAGCTCTAGATGGAACGCCAAATGTGTGCTGCCTGTTTTGATGATACCGGCCTGCTACCCAGAAGAAGACGACGTTGTTTAATCAAATTTTTGAAATGAAGCTCCCTCCATTTTCCAACATTTAACACTTTGAGATTATGTATTAGATTAAGAAAGCTGATAAATAAGTTTAAGAAATATTAATGAATATTTTATTATAATATCCTTATTAATTATATAATACTATTTATTCATTAGTTATTATTCAATGGTAAAGTTGTTGAAAAAATAATAATGCTATCTTGAAATTCTAAAATAACAATTGTTTGAAAGCAAAATAGAATTTTTAAAGTGTACTCCCTGTGTTTTTATTTATAAATCAATTTTAACTACTTCTAGTGTTAAATATATGATTTTTTATCTTAATTATAATTATATAATTATTTCCAGAATAAGAGGTAGTATTTATTTTATATTATTAAAAGATGTCTTTAATTAAGAGTAGAAGAGACTGAGAAAGATTAAATAAGGATAGTATTAAAAAAATATTATAATTTTCTTAAAAATTAATATAGTTAATTAACTTTAATTTTCATCCTTAATATGTGTTATTTATTTAAAGAGATCCTATATTAAAAACTGAATAAAGTACTTTATACAGACTAAGAAAATTAGTTAGTTATAATTTTTTAAATTTAAAAAAATTATCATAAACTTCTAATATTACCCTTATTAAATTGTTAATTTATCATAATTATATCTCTCATAAACTCTCTATTTGATAAGTGTTTTATATAAAATTAGAAAAAAATAATTAATTTTTTTTAATATTCCAAAGTAATTAATATTATGAATAAATTAAAAGCTTTTAAAATATGACTTATAAATATGAAAGAAATGAGCAAGTTGTTAGAAACCAATGGAGTAGAAATTACACACTGTTTTAAAACAATTGTCATTTTGGAGTTATACAAGCAAATTAAAAAAGTTAATAAATATTTAAAAATTAACAAAATTTAATTATTTTTTACTATAATATCTTTATTAATTATATAATATTTTTTAATGCTTCTCTCTTCCTTCATTATTATTGGAGGATAAACTTGTAAAAAAATTATTAATGTTATTTTGAAAATTGTAAAGTGACAATTTTTTTTAAACATGGAAAAAAAGTCTAAAGTAACAGAAATTACTCTTTCAAAATAATTGTCAATTTTGAGTTATATAAGAAAATTAAGAGAGCTAATAAATATTAAAAATTAACAAAATTTAATTATATTTTACTATAATATCCTTATTAATTATATAATACCCTTTAATGTTTTTCTCTTCTTTCATTATTATTGGAGGATAAACTTGTAAAAAATTATTAATATTATTTTAAAAATTGTAAAGTAACATTTTTTTAATATGAAAAAAAGCTTAAAGTAATAATTATTTTAAAATGGAGGAAGTACTAATTAGTTGGAAAAGCACAATTGTTTATTAATTGTTATGAAGCTTTGATAGGAGCATTCATTCCTCAATCCCGAGAATAGTTTGGATAGTAATTAGTTCTAGAATGTGACTTATAATAAAAAAATAGAGAAATATTTTTTTGTGAACAGTGATTAGTTCTTTTTTTCATTTGGGACAACTATAATATATATATATATATATATATCCACTCACACACATAAATATGACATATTATTATTGATGGGATTTGATTTCATGATCTCTCTTCTACCAAGAAGTACATGTGTCATTAGGCCAAGGGGTCATTGGCATGTGAATGGTGATTAGTAATTACTCCCTTTGTTTTAAAACTTTTATTTAGTATTTTGATATACAGATTAAGAAATCATTAATTATTATACAAATTAATAAAATTATTTTTATTTAATTATTCTACATTGTCATTAAGAGAGAGAAAGAGAAAAGAGATTAGCAGTAATAAATGAGGGCATATGAAAACTTGAAATTCTAAAATAACAAGTCTCAAATCAAGATTAGAAGTAAATATCGAAATTGAGGTGGACAAATCAATTCGGCGGACCGGCTAAACCATGAAAAATCGAACGGTTCTTACCAAGTCTGGTCCTCAAAATATTACTAAGGACATTGGGCTTTCTTCAAGCAAGAAAAAGCCCAGTCCACACACGCGCTCAACGCCGCTTACCTTCCATTTTATAGACTCCTCTCTACACTATATTTGCACGGTTATTACTGAATGTGGGACTTGCCATTTCGGCTTTCTGGATTCTTACATTAATCTCTGCTTCCTCTCGTGGGTCCTTTGTCTTTTTCGAATGATTCTTTTCTCAACCTTAATTCGTTTTCTCTCTTCCCCTTCGCCTTCTTTTGTTTCTATATTTGCTAAGTTTCAAGTTTTGAGATACTGAGCCTCGCTGTTATCTCTCAAGATTTCTGCGTGTTTGGAATATTTTCTTCCATTGGACAAGCCTTCTCTTTTCTGATGGGATATATTCTCCTAGTAACTAATCGATCTTATCTGTTACATTCATTATGACGTATTGCTTTTTAGGCTTTCCTGAGTAGGACTTAATTAGAGGGAGGCGAAGGAATTAATCACAAAAAGATGGTGAGAGCGAAGATTGATAGACATGAAGCATTGAAGCGTATAGATAACGCCAGAGGCAAGTTACCTTGTCAAAGAAAAAAAAGTCAAAAACAATTAAATGAAATAGTGGATACAAAAGAAATTAAAATTTATGAAAAGATTAAAACACCCCTTTCCCTTTACCTCAAATATAAAAGAAGAATTAATAGAGGTGAATGATGACGCAACTCTTTTTATTCTCAACACTGCCACCTCTATGACACACATTGGAAAAGCAATATAATTGATTTGATTACCAATCAGATTTTAGTGTATTTTGATGATCAAGCTGTCAGCTTATTTTGCAGGAAATGCTATTACAACAGCTTTACAGTTTTTTCACTACACGAGAACAATCAACTAGATCTACGGCAAGATCAAGAATTCGGTTTAGTTAGCAATACCTGTTTATCGATGTTGTTCTGTAACCCTAAACTGGCCGAGGCAATTGCAGATCCAAAATTGAAGGTGCCTGGAACAGAGATTATTCGAAGAGACATTAGAGACCTTATGAGCAATTTCCGTCAAATATGGTTTGAAAAGTTAGCGCTGGTTGCTGGAAAAAATTAGTCGAATCAGGTAGATCTTAGGTTACGTTTAGCACATAAGAAATGAGTTTTATAAAAAAAAAATAAAAAAAAATTCTTGTAAAATTTATTTGGTACATATTATTTAAATTTTCTATAAATAAAATATGAATTTTTCATGAAACTCTTCTCTCATCTTTCTTCTTCTTTTCAATTTCTCTCAAAATAATTTTTTTCTATTAAACATGCCCTTAATATTGGTGGAATCGAGTAGACCTAACACAACCATTTTGACTTCTCAACCGAATGGATTTTCTGTAAATCTATATATCTCTGACTATATAAATGAGAGGAATATATAATGTGTTGTTTTAATGTTAAATATAAATCTATACATATTCCAAATTGAGATGTGCAAAGAAATTAGATCCCTAGCCCCAATTGATATAGACCTCACGAGTAATTTGTTTCAGAAACCCATAAAATACAGATGATAGTAATGTGGAAGCTTGACTCAAACAGATTGATCAAATTAGAATTCAATAAGAATCTGTCTCAAAGAACTCTAGCTATAGAAGATGCCACAAGAGGGGATCACGCTCTTGATAAGTCAAGTGTATTCTAAAAAAAATACAAATAACTAGTGAAACTCACTAATTGAATAAACTCTGAATAATATTGATCTGTCTTTTTTTTTTGTGTGTAAAAGAAGCCTATAAATAGGTAAACAGATATCTTAAAGTAATTAGGAATACTTAGGACTCATATGATTTTAGTAAATCTAGTAAATTCTAAAAAGATAACTAATTATCTAAAAGTCTAAAAATAAAAACGAAAATACTAAAGAAAATAGTAAAAAATAATATTCTACCCCTAATATTATTAGATATTCCTTACAAATAAGGTTTATCTAATAGAATTTAAACTAAACTAATTTAAATCTAAAATTTGGCTCCATGGAATACAAGTTGGAAACCACAAAATATCATAATATAATTTAAATCAAATCAAATCAAAACAAATTAAAACAAAAAGATAATCCTAAATTAATATAAATGAGACTTGGAACTTGGCTTCTCTCTTCATTTGGGCTTCAAAGATATTCTAATCATCTTGGGGATATATGAGAACATCATTAATCTTGAATGGCCTATTCCAGCATGTATTTGAGTTTGATTGTTTGACTCCTCCAAATGTATATTAGTACCTTGAGCCTTTAGTGGGATGAAATATGTTCCAAAAAGAATTGCTAATATGTTGAAGAGTCCTCATAACAATGGGCTTTTGAAATTAAAGCATAACATATGAGTTGTATTATATAATGTGTTAGTTGAACTCTCCAGGTTCATATCATTCTCCCCCTCTTGAAAAAGAGTCGTTCTTGACTCTTCAAGATACTTTTGCAACCAAGAAGAATCACTCGGATAAAAAATCTTCTTTTTCAACCATGTTAGTAGTGGTAGATGGTAAGTATGAAAGATTGAATTATGAAGAAGATCCTTTGTATTTATGTAAAAGAGAAATAATACAACTAGAAAAAAAATAAATAAAACCATTAGTTTTCATTTTTCTCTTTTTTTCTTTTTCTTTTTCACTCTTTTTTCAATTTTTTTCTCACTCATTTGCTTTTCTCTTCTTCTATTTTTTTGCATTCTGTCTTCTAACTTACTCTCTTTTCTTCTCTCTTTCTTAATTTTAGCACTCAATCTTACTTTTTATTTTCTCTTGAACCTTAGATAATTGAATACATTATAATGATTTATGAACTTTGTCCAATACAAGAGAACAATTGTTAGCATGCCCATCAAATAGCCATGGATGTCTAACTACCATATCCACGTGGTCAACTTTATCACGAGCATTATTTTTTAATTGTACCATATTATTGTTCTTAACTTGCACATTAGAAGCACAACTAGAAACAAGTGCACCATCATCAACTAAATTATCCATAAAATCATTTATAACATTTTCCTTCCCTAAAGGTAGCAAATTATCATGAACAACAATATTAGATTCATTGGGACTCTTATGTGTAACATATCCCACATCAATTGATTCAACATAAGAAATATCATCACAAGAGTTTTGAGTAATATAAATATTTTTCAGCTCAATTGAAGATGACTGTTTACCTTGAGATTCTTTCTTTCTATCTCTTTCTTTCTTTAGCAACATGAGTTGATCTTCATAAACTTCTTGTGGTGTTAAAGGAGTAAGTATGCGTCTTTTACCATTCATTATAAAGTAGTACATATTTTTGCTTTTATTATGAATGACTTTCCTTTTATGCGGCCAAGACTTTCCCAATTGCAAGTGGTCGGTTATAGGTATCACATCACGCAACACTTCATCGGAATATCTTCCAATAGTGAATGATACTAAAATCTGCTTATCTACCATGACCTCTCGAGGTTCATCAAACAATAACATCTTGTAGGACCTAGGATATTCAATGCAAGGTAAACCCAATTTCTTTACTAGTGTAGTACTAGCAAAGTTTTCGTGAATGCGTGGGTCAATAATCGTAGTACCAATTTTCCCATTAGATCCTTCAACAAGACAATGAGTATGAAATTGACATTCATATATGCTCAAAAGCATATCTTTGGTGGAGAAGTCCTCATTTGATTTTGAATTGTTTCTTTGATCATCACCACTAGACATTTTTGAAAATCAAGAAAAATATCACACCAAAAATGATGAATAGATCAATAAAGATGCAAACTTTTTATATTCATGGCTTTCCTTTCTATTTTTTTTTTGGCCTATTTTTTTCTTTTTTTTTTCAGCCAAGAAAATTCAAAAATAATTTCAGCAACAAAAAATTTTTTTTTGGAATACTGATGACGCGTTTTGGCTGAATGGGAATAGAAGAGAGACAATTCTTGAAAAAGAGTGACTTCTGATGTGGGAAAGACTAAGGCCGCGTTTGGATTTGTTAATTTCTGAACTTAATAAGGGAGCATTTGGCTGCTAGAATTGATGAAGACTTCCTTTTTTTTTTTTTAATGGTGGCTGCAAAAATTGAGGATGATGTGGATAAAGTCTGAATCTAACATTTGCTCTAATGCCAACTGATATAGATTATACGAGTAACTTGTCTTGAGAACCCAGAAAATACAGAGGATAGTAATGTGGAAGTTTGACTTAAACGGGTTAATCAAACTAGAATCCAATGAAGTCATGCCTCATAGAACTATAGCTATAGAAGATACCACAAAAGGGAATTACTTCCTTGATAAGTCGAGTATATTCTCAAAAGAACACAAATAACTAGTGAAACTTACTAATTGAATAAACTCTGAATAATATTGATCTTTTTTTTGTGTACAAAAGAAGCTTATAAATAAGTAAATAGATATCCTAAAGTAGCTAGAAATATTTAGGACTCAAATGATTTTAGTAAATCTAGTAAATTCTAAAGATAACTTTTTAGAAACGAAAATACTAAAGAAAATGGTAAAAAATAATATTCTAACCCTAATACTATTATATTTTCCTTACATATAAGGTTTATCTAATAGAATTTAAACTAAACTAATTTAAATCTAAAATTTGGCTCCATGGAAGCCACAAAATATCATAATATAATTTAAATCAAATCAAATCAAAACAAATTAAAACAAAAAGATAATCTTAAATTAATATAAGTGAGACTTAGAACTTGGCTTCTCTCTCCATTTGGACTTCAAAAATATTTTAATCTTTTTTTAGATATATTAGAATATCATTAATCTTGCATGGCTCATTCCAACATATATTTAGGTTGGATTATTTGACTCCTCTAAGTGTATATTAACATCTTGAGCTTTCAGTGGGATGAAATATGCTCCAAAAAAAATTTTTAATATATTGAAGAGTTCTCCTAATAATGAGCTTCTAAATTAAAATCAAACATATGAATTGAAATAAAAAATATGAGTTATATTATATAATGTGTTAATAAAGTTATCCAGGTCACTACAAAAAAAAATGTATTTAGAGATGGCCAAAATCTGTCACTAAATAACTCAAAATCCGTCTCTAATCTATTAGAGACGAATTTAGAGACAACATTTAAGTCGTCTCTAAAAGTGGCGTTACTAAATAATTAGAGAGGGATTAACTCATCCGTCTCTATTTAGAGACGTATTTATTCCGTCTCTAAATAAAACAAATTCATCTCTAATCTCAATCAAAATTTGTTACCAAAATTATTAAAAATAATCAAATAAAATAATAAAAATAGAATATAATCATTAGCCACTTCACCTCCTAGCCCAAAGTCCACGCCACATTACTGGTATGTCATTTGTAGTGCCATATCATATTAATAGCTTCAAATATGTCTCATCCAGGTTCGAAGTCATGACCTCTTACTTCCAATACCTTTGTAGTCATCATGTTGCCAGTTGAACTGAAATATTTCTGTAGTTTCTATATGTAATATTAAATATATATTATTTATCTACACACTAATATATAAACATATATATTTATAAGTCAATATATTATTAAAAAATACACATATGTTTTATATTCAATTATTAATATCATAAAATATTTTATTTCTATATATTTATATTTATATGAATATTTATATTATTTTGTTTAGATCTTAAATAATTTTCCTATAAATATATTTGTTTTTCTTTGGAAAGAAAAAATTATTTTCCTAGCCGACTTTTAAATTTAATTTTTATTTGTAAATAAAAATAATTATATATATATTATGTTTATGATCCATATGTTTTAATATTTTATTATGTTATTTTTTGCATAGTCATATAATATAATATATATATATATATTGTATTTTATATTATTTAATAAATTATATTATATATATGCTTAATATATATTAGAGGTGGGAGGAAACCAGATATGATCGAGTTTTATGTCAGTCCATGATCTAACCCAAAGTCTTGGTTAAGTATTATATATATCCATTTTAAATTTAGAAAGGAACATATCTTTTTATTATTTACACCATAAATTTAATTATGGATTCCTAATGAAAAAGGATTGAAATTTTATTTGATTTTAATTTGATTTATTTTTTAGTATCATTATTACTTTTAACTTTAATTTTAAAATGTAGATGTAAATTCTCAAAAGAAGGTTGATTTAGAAAGAATTAATGATTAATAAGTTTATAATAAATTTATTGTTATCACAATTTTTTGAAATTATTATCATGAAATAGAATTAAAAATTAACTTATTAATTCAAAGTAAAATTAATTAATAAAATTAAGATAATCTACTTAGATATTTTAAACCAAATGATATTATTAAAGATAAATTTTTTTTTAAATCAATTCTACAAACATCAACAATATAAAAAATTTATCAACATATGGATTACTAATTAAATAAAAAATATTGTTTAATATTAATTGATTCTAGATATTTGTTAATTACTAGGACAATTAAATGTCATTTATGATAAAATTGCTTACGTTATCTTTTAGTCTAAAATTTGTTAAAACTTCAACGCTTCCTTTAATTTCATTTTACTATTTCTAATCTTAAAGTTTTCTATATATCTCCTCTCTCCTTCATTTCTTATTTTTCATTCTCATCCTATATTCTCAATTTCTCGATCTTCTTCCATCAACTACCAAGCATGCTCCTAAAAAAATAAAAAAAAACATTAGGTTTTAGGATTCTGGTAGTTTAGTTTAAGGTCGCTTTTTGAAATGTCTTTTAATATGATTAGAAATACAATTCACTTAACTTAAATTAGTTAACTCATGAGTTTGGTCTATTTAACATACTATAATATTTAAAAAATAACCAAAATTTGAAAATATCTCTCAAAATTTAAATTAACATATTATAATATTAAAAAATAATACTATATAAAATTGAAGTAATTTAAAAAAAAATCCGTATCTAAATCCGTCTCTAAATGTGAATTAGAGACTAATTTAGAGACAGACAAGACACCCGTTGCTGCGTTCATTACAAATGCGTTTCTAAATTCATCTCTAAATAGATATTAGATACGAATTTAGGGCAAGACATTTATTGTTGTATTCACTAAAAATATGTATCTAAATCCATCTCAAAAAAAAAATTAGAGATAGGTTTAGTGACAAATTTTTATCCATCACAATAAATTAAAAACATCCGTCACAAAATTCATCCCTAAATGTTAAAGAATTTTCAAGAAATAATAGGATATTTTTAGAGACAGATATAGAGACGGACTTTTTTATTTTAGCGATGAAAAATTAGTTGTTACTAAGTCTGTCTCTATTATATTATTAGATACGGATTTAAAGACGGATTTTATTAGAAACGATATATACTCGTCTCAAACTCCGTCTTTAATACTTTTCCATTATTTTTAATATGAAAGAAAGTTATTTTGCTAAAAAAATTCATTATCCGTCTCTATTTTCGTCTCTAATCGTGACAGATTTTAATCCATCTCTAAAATTCGTAACTAAATGAGTATTTTTTTGTAGTGGGTTCATATCACCATGCAAGACACTATCATCATATATAAATTAGATTGTCTTTTAAGATACCTTGAAGCTTTTGAGATGACGTGTTATGGGCCCATAGAGGTGATTATTTTATAGGGTGTCTAATCATCAAGTTGTGCAACTTATATTAATTCTATATAATTAACCTTTAATTTAGTTCTACTTTAGTCCTTTTAACATTATTTCAACTTAATCTATTAACTTTGCCTTATATGTATTGACATGTGATTTGTAATTAACCTTTAATTTAGTTCTACGTTAATAGTTTTAACATTATTTCAACTTAATCTATTAGCTTTGCCTTATATATTTTAGTTATGATCTAAATCTAAAAAGCAATGATATGAGACACTATATATGAGAATGAGAGAGAGATAAGGGAAAAGAAGAAAAGAGGAAGGGATAAAGGGATACAGGAATAAGAATTAGAAGAATTAAGGTAGAAGTCACGGCTGACCAAAATGTGTACGTGGAGTTAAGCCAACAAATGGTGAAGTAACATAATTCTCGGCACATTCGTTTCCAGCAACCCGAGTTTTATTCTCGGCAGACACAGATGAGTTATATATGTAAGAATATTTTTCTTGAAAGAATATATAGCATTATCTTTATCATATTTTCTAAACATAAAAGAAAATAAAAATTCAATAAAATTTTAATAATCAATATTTTATATATTTAATATATATAATAAAATTTATTAAAAAATCATACCATATCTCATAAATTGTTCAAATTTCATATAAAGCAGGCAAAATATGTTTGATTTAAAATAAATTCAAATATTTTAAATAAGGCATGAAAATAGGGCACCAATTCCTTGGTAACTGTGTATAATAGTCCGGCTATCTATAGATATATATATATATATATATATATTTGGCTAGGATTATATATATTGAATATGGTGACATATTCCGGTCAAAAGAAAAATATTGATATACTGAGAGGGAAAATGGAATAATTAGGTTTTGGGACCAAAAAAAATAAGATATTTAATTTTTGGGACTAAAGTTTTTTTTTAGTGAGAATCAAAGTTTTGAACCAAGAATCAAATTTTTTTAAATAACTTTGGTTAAAAATTCAAATATCTTTATGTCTTTGTCCCAAAACCCAATTATTCAAAAAAAACAAAAAAAAAGCTCCACCTTGGGGTTGTTGAGATGACGCGTCATGACTCATGAGATGATTCGGTTTCCCTTTCTCCCCCCTCGGCCCCTAAGGGACTTGTATTTCTTTCACCTTTCTCCTATGGTTTGAAATCTAATTAATTCAAATTGGGTTACACTTGGCTTTCATCCGAAGAGAAGCTCTTTTAAAAATAATTTTTTACATTTACATAATTTTGATCTCAAGACATCGTAGAGACATTTTTTTTGCTAACATATATATAACCAAATTTTAGGAAATTATTATAATTGTTTATAAACATTAAAGTGCTACCTGTTTTATAGGATTTATGATCAAATCTTAGGAAATTATAATTATAATTACAACAAATTCCTTAAAACCTAGATAGTTTGTTTTTTGGTAAAATTTTATAATAATTTTAAACTTTAAAAATAATTATAATTTTTACGATTTTTAACTAAAAGATTTTAATATTTAAACGTAATTTTTTTCTTTTGCTTTGAAACTGTAATAACTCTTCTTTCTTGGGTAAAATAACGGAAAAAGCATCTACTGAACAAAGGGAACATCAATAATTTTTGCTTTGAAAATATTTCATTTCCCACAGTTTCATTAGATTTCTTACTACTCCATCTAGTCCTATATATAAGATCATTTTAACCGAATCACGTGAATTAAGAAAGAGAGTTAAAACTAATTAACTATTTTGATTTCAAAACTACCCTTATTTAATCTCTCTCTTTTTCTCTTTGAATATATTAAATAGGGACATTTTTTTAGAAATACATAATAAATATCACCTCGTATATTGTAAAGGATCTTATATTTAGGACCAAGTCAAAAGGTCCTATATATAGGACCGGAGAGAGTATTAGATAGAATGCCTATTTCTTCCATCCACTTCCTTCTCCACACTTCCATCTCACGTTGCTTGTTGCTAATGCTAAGTAACCTTGGCTCCCTACTAAACCTTTTTCTCGCCAGGGGGCGTGGATGTGGATCGTAGGAAATTGAGGAATTCTAATTGTAAGATTCCTAATCAAAGATAGTGAATAAACCTGTAATCATAATTAATTGATTTTTAATCTGGACCAATAGCATGGTATTCATAAGCAATAAATAATCCATTTTATTTTTCATTCAAACAAAGCATTGAAAAGATATGTTTATTTGTGCACTCCTATGGTGTTGAATATCCAGTATAATTACCTATCTCATACTCCCTCCATCTGATATTATAAAGTAATATGATGAGTTTTTCTTATCCCATAATATGAGATAACGTGTAGTGATTTGTCATTTTTACCCTTTATTTATGGTATTGTTAATACTGTAACTTGTATTATATTTAATGAAAGAAATAAAATTAAGAGGAGTAAAATTAGAAATTTTGGTTCTTTTAAAAAGTTAAGAATATAATAAATGTTTCTTAATATGCGTGAATCCCTCCCATTATCTTATATTATGGGACAGAGAAATAAATATTAAGAAAAACAGTTAAAAATAATTAGGCTTATTAAATTTGTCATAAATTGAATTTCTTTTCTAAAAATACCCCCAATTCAATGTTTAAGCTTCCACCATACATTTAATGATACTTAATGTCTAAACTTCTTTAATGAAGAGTATTAATGGAATGAATTATTCAATGCACTAAACATATACTCCCTCCATTCCTTAATATAAGGGAGAAGAGACAAAATCACACAGACCAAGGAAAGTAATAAATTTGTCAGGAATATAAAGTAGTTTTCAAAAATACCCTTATTTAATGTTAATAACTCTTCTATCATGTAATTAATATAAATGAATTCTATTGAAAATATACTATTTTAATTAGGGGTATTTTGGGAAAAAGTCATTAAATACATCAGACAAACTCCATATGTCTCTTATATTTTAAAATACGGAAACTCCTCCAATTGTCCCTTATATTAAGGAACGGAGGGAGTATATTATTTATCTCTTATAATTTGGATTAACACAGCTCTCTCCTGATTTTGTTATACTCCCTCCGGTTCCTATTATAAGATATTTTAACTATCGTACGTGGATTAAGAAAAGTTGGTTACAGTCTAAAATTGATGAAAAAAAATTCTGACATTCTCATTTTACCCTTAAGAAAAGAATAAAAATACATTAAATTAATAATGATGGTAGGAGGAGAGAGAAGTTAATTAAGACTTGTAATGAAAACATTCAATAGGGACAAAATTAAAATTAAAATTAAATTTATTATTTAACATCTTATATTTTAAATCAAACATGTTTTCTAAATAACACCCTATAATAGGGATCGGAGGGAGTATTCAATACCAGAGTGAATATTTGTTATCACCTGAGAATACTCTTAATTGGGTACTCCAAAAAAAAACTAAAAAAATATAACGATAAAGGTCACATTAAAATTTATTTGAATCAAAATACGAAGAAGACGATTATTCCTTTATTTACCAATAATTACAGCGCAAACATCGTTCATCGTTAATATAGTTATACTTTTTTTTTTAATACAAAATGTATTTACACTTTTTTTCTGGAGTAACATGCACGCAAGGGTAGGCTTTTTTTCATTTTTCCCAAACATGTGTAGGCTTATATGCTATAAGAAGGGCACAGATAGAGCGTGAGGACATATGACAGACCGCGCACTCGGACTCTCGACGACCTCCTCCTTACCACTTTGTGAGAAAAGATTCCTGCATTCCCTCTTCTCTTCCACACCTCTTCTCTCCCATTTTGTGCGATTGCAGCAGCCATTCCATCAACCCATGGCTGATACAGTGAGGTTTGATGCTTGATTACTCCATCTTAATTACTATATATATATGTATATATATGTATGCTTTCTCTTTTTTCTTTTATGGACAACTTGGTCATGTTGCATCTTCAAGCTTCTACAATTACTTCAGTTCATCTTCACTCTTTCTGACTCACATGCTTTCTTCCACTTTCTATATGACTATATTTGTTCTCTTAATGTTCTCTAATCTTGAGATTCATAGCGAAGGTCTGGTCTGTTCAGTTTAACAGAACTAGAGTAATTTGTAATTAGTTTGATGATTGTACAGCAGCTCGAATCCCTGGCATGCTGGCTCTGCATTTCTGATTCCAGCGATAGCCATGATTGTTCAAATGCACTTTCCCAATTCATCTCCTTTGGAAAAACACCCTCCCAATATGTGGGTTTTCATAGTATGCTTATTCCTTTATTGCTTTGCATTGGCATACTACTTCAAGTGTCAGATTTACACCTCAGCTGATTCGCCTTGTTTGAAACTCTCTTCTAACGTAGCTGTTATCTCTGGAAGCATGGCAACTGCTGCACTAATATCAGTGTTGGTTTCAGATTCTCATTTACTCCTTATCATCATCCTCTATTTCATGTTGCTTCTCATATATTTTTCCCCCAACCCAGTCACACGAACTTGTAAGTATACAGTTTCATCTGTGTATAACATGTGCAAGGGAGCTGAAAGCAACCACGATTCGACAATCAACATACAAGCCTAGAGGCATGCACTCACTAAACAATCGCCATCCAGGGCTACAGGATCTCAAGTTGTGCAAAGTTATAATGTAATATTTGTTATGTATATGATCAACCTTCCGGGATATATATGTAATGTTTTATTTAATACTGCATAGATGACATTCTGGGAAATAAGTTCCTTCTATGTTTGGAGAGACATTTGTATCAACAGCAAGTCATGCTCTATAAATACACACACACATATCCAGGATCTCAGAGGCAAGCTAAAAATAGAATATTTTAAATATGTAAATTGAAGAATGGTGCTTTTGAGAAATAGAGAGAAGCTTTTCTTTCCCAGAAACAAAAGGTTCTCTACTCCTTCCTTTAGGAAAATAATAAACCTTCACCCTGTACATGTTGGCAGCATATACAGCATAATTAGAATATGCTAGCTAATCACTAAGATGAAAACAACAGCATTTCTCCGCTTCTTCATACAGGAGTAGAGAATCTGGATCCGACATGGATAATGGAGAGAGACAGCCACCCGCGGATCTATGTATTGGATGCGTATATGCTGCCATTGAGTTCAGATAATAAAAAGTATTGAAGCGCTAAGAGAGAGGATGATGAGAATGGGTGAGAAAGAGAGCAGAAAAGCATGCGCATCATGGGTTTTGTTTCAACAGTGGGTTCGTCCAGTGAATTCAATAGTGGATTTGTTTCGATCGGAGTATGATTTTTCAAGAAGAAGCATAGTGTGAGAGAGAAGAGGAAAAAGAAAGAGAGAGAAAGAATTGTTAGATCGTCCGTTTAACATTTGTTACAGAATATAACACAAGAAAGAAAAAGAAAAGAAGAAGAAAGAGGGAATTTTTTTTTAAATATTATTTGATGCAATATTTTTAAGGATATATTTTTTTATTTTTTTTATAAATTTTATTTTATTATTCAAACAGAGACACGTGAACAAAATTTATCCTCACATTTCATTTATTTTTCTTACGAAGCATATTTTTGGATTCAAAAATTCCATTCATTCCATACAAATTGTTTTTCCTTTTTCCCATTTAGTTATATATGTGTTATTAGTGTGTGTAATTGTGTATGTATAATTTTAACATTTATATGTTTTGCTTTACATAATTTAATAATTATAGTCATTATTTATTATTTTTTTAAAAATATATATCACCTCCTTTGGCTTAAAGTACTAGGCCCGCCATTGCAAGCTCACGATATAGTGCTCCTCATTGCCATCCTAAGGTACCAAATACATTGACCTTAATTTTGTGACCACATAATTATTTTTTTAAGTGTTTATTAAGATTGAAAATTAAAAAAACTAAAAAATAAAAAATCAAGTTTAGCAAGATTCAATTGTTTCCCAAAAAGAAAATAGTGGAGGGAAACGAAAGAGACATAGCATTTCCTCATTTACTTGGTGGCTATCATCAAGTTTGGGATTATAATCTGGACAATTAATTCATATGCTTCCACACTTTCACTTTGAGTCCAAAAAGTGCAGTCGTTTCCCCCAGTCAATGCCATCAATATTTATAGGAAATTAAATTAAATTCATTTTTTATTCTGTATTAAAAAATATAATTATATATATATATATAATTCATATTGATTTCATATTTGTATTGATTAATATTTTGAATTTTAATTTATGGATTATTCTCAACTGTGATGTGTAGGACTTGTGAAAAGGAAAACCCACAAGCCCTCCAAGTGTGGCTCCATGCAAAGTGGGTCCGACAACAAAGGAAGGTTTTAATTAATTAATTAATTTTCCAAAGTGTGATGCTTTATTCTTCCTTTTGCTTTCTTACATGATTCTCCTCTCTCCTCTCCCCCCTATATTTGAGGGGAAGAGGCAACGTGCTGCTTTTCCTTGACTCGACTTGTGAATATAATTAAAATAAAATTATTCTATTAGTTCATGCTGCTTTTCAAATATTTTGCCCCAACCCAATAATGCAAACTTGTAAGATTAATATATATATATATATAGGTTCATATATGTGTACAACATGTGCACAGGAACTGAAGCTACGTACCATGACCCAACAATCAACATACAAATTAACCTAGAGTGTTCTCAACTTGTTCAAAGTTATAATATGCAATAATGTTATTAAACTTGTATTCTTTTCCGTTAGATCATCATTATGAAAAGAAAATTAGCTTTACATTTCTTCATTCTATATGACCTTGCTGCCTTATTATATATATATGGAAGGCTAGCTCTGCTTATTTTATATAGATATATATATATATGTTTGGAGACACTTCTATTAGCAACTCATGTTCTATATATATAGATAGCTAATTTACTTATATATATATATATACACACACACATGGCAAAAAATGACCTTTGAAATGGTGAAGGACAAGTACACACTAGTGTGCATTTCGATCACAGTTTGAAAGCAATGAGGGGGAGTGGAACCTGATGAAAAGAAAGAAAAAGGCCGGAAACCTTCCCACAAAAGATGATCGGAAGTGATAGCTATAGGAATAGAATATTTGGAATATGTATATATTGATAGAATAAGAATGGTACTTCGGGAGACAGAAAGAAGCCTTTCTCCCCAGCCCACCAACAAATTAAAGGTCCTCTACTGCCGTCCTCTGGGGGGGGGGGGGGGGGGGGGGAATATATATATATATATATATTAAACTTTAACCCTGGAACACCGTATTTTGATTGAATTTTTTTAAATAAAAATAGAGAAAATCAAAATTGAAAGATAAATTTCTTTTGAGCCTCTGGTAATTAATTTAATTAAATAAATAGAGAGAAATAAAAAATATTGGAAATTAGGAAAATTGAATTTTGAAAAGGTAAAAAAATCATTTTTTTAAATTCAAGAATATATTTTAAAGAGTTTCCAAAATAAACAACTGCTTTTTATTTTAACTAGAAAAAATCTATATAAAAAATCCCTCTGCAATATACCTTCTTAATAGTAATTCAACTCTTTTTTAAAGAGGAAAAAAATGAAAAGGGTCGGAAGTTTAAAAAAATAAGCATGACTTATTAGCTTATATAAGTTTTTATTTTAGACTCAAGTATGAACTTTTTAAAAACCTGTTCTGATCTAAAACCTATTTAAAAGTCTATTAAAAAACAAAATAAAAAAACCACTAACTTTAATTTGAAAAAAAAAATTTCAAACTTTGAACTGTTAGTTACAAATACATTGTTCATATATATTTATCTTATGACCTATATGTTTAAATAGCACAATAAAAAAATAACTAGCTTATTTACTTTTATAAACTTCATCTATCTCTCTTATCTTGTGATCTTATCGATTTCTCACATATTAACTTGTTTACTCTTACCTACAAAAAAGTAGTAACACAAAAAGTAATAATGAAAGATGTCTCAGCACATATAATTCCTATCCTTACACCAATTTCAATCTATAAAATAAATAAAGATATTCATAAAATTAATTATATTATATATATAAGTAAATAATATTAAATAATAATAATTTAAATATGTCTAGTATAATAGGTTTTAGATTAAGTCTTACTTAAATAGGTCAAATCTATTTAACTAAATAGATCTACTTATAAACTTGATTCTAACATATATATATATAATTAAATAGATTAAGTGAGATCAGATGTTATATATCAAAATATACAATACTCTAGCTCATTCCCACCCCTCCACCTACCCTCGCCAAACTACTGTGTGTAACACCTTACTTTTATCTATATTTTCCATATATCATAGTATGTACAATGTCCAAATTGTCCATATTAAGAGCTTTAACCATTAATAGAACCAAAATATTTGAATAAAAAAAATGTGGTACTATTCATTTAGTTCTCAAGTTTTCTGGATGAACTTTGAAAAATCATAACTTAATCCAGAAAAATCCTATCAATTTAGTTCAAGTCTCTAAATGAAGCTAGAAACATGACATACAAGATAAAAATATGAAAATTTATTTAAACTGACCAATTACTAAAGTTTATTACTCAAACTTACACTGTACAAATGGTCATTTCTATCTTTTCCAGGATTTTTGCTGTAACTTTAAAAATTCATATCTAACTCTATACTGAGCCAAATCATGTATTCTATATGCCATTGGAAAGATAAATATGTCGACTTACCTTCATATTTTTAGTATACATTTATTTGGTCTATACAGGGCACAACATCAATTTGAATGACTAGAGATCAGAACATCACTTTTACTGGAACAGTCTTGGGAAAACTTGTATATCTCTCATTGTACAGCTCCAATTGAACTCAAACCAGTGGCATATTAACCTCAAAAGATAGATATTTTCATAAATATAAGCCACTGAATTTTTGGAGCTCTGTACGATTTTATATCACTTTTCAAAGAGAAGTAATATATTCAGTAAGATTCGCAGCCTTTACATCACTGTCCAGTTTTAATCCTGAATTTTGAAATTTCACTATAAATCATGCATACATCTAAATTAAGTGTTTTTTAGCTCATTGGAAAGCTTGTTCTCTCTAATTTCAGAGCATATATAACACTTGACTTACTTGCCCTGTCTCAGTCAAACAGTATTGACTTTACTTTCATTACTACAAAATGAACTTCTAAAAATATAACATGGCAAAGTAGACTTCATAACAAGCTCATATGATCATTCCATGTTTCAAATCCATGCCAAACATTTCAAAATGCTCATAAGAACATAATAGCACAATGGCATAGATCTAAAAGCATATACATGGTTTTATACATAATTACAAAATATACACTCATAGCTTGAAAACACCATCAAGCATCATTCTCTTCTTCATTCTCCTTGCCTTTTCTTTGGACTCCTTTGCCATAGATTGTGCCTAGTCATTTGGGATACTTGAGGGATGAGATTGGGGGCAATCTCAGTAGCAAGTTACATTTCATGCAATTATTTCAATCATGTCAAATAACTCACATTTGATCACATTTAATCACATCAATCATATTTAAACAATAAATTGCCACATTGGTCATAAAAAATTCGGCAGCATAACGGCTTAGAAAATGGACATCCCAGGGAATAAAACCCCTCATTTTACAGCCAAGACCAATCAAAGAAATCACAATTGCAATATGGCAACACAATTTAATCATAGAAAGACAATGAAAGAACATAAAGCAAGAATATGAAACTTAGCTACCTTTGGTGCTTGCACTTGTCTTTCCTCCTTAAACCAAAGCTTCCTCTAGTTTTACCAAGCTTCCTTAAGTCTCTAGACATCATTTAACATATGCTTAAACCATTGATTTCATGACTAATCACAAAAAACTATCATAAAACTCTTGAAACCCTTAAATCCACAAACTCTTTATTTTAAGCTCTATATTTGAGCCAATACTTGTCTTTAAGGTTTTTCATCATGGGGAACTCATTTTTGCCATCAAATTAATGAAAATCAAACTCTTTCCCATCATATTAAACTGACCTAAACAAGGATTTGAGGAGGAAAGAAGTGATTTTCATTTTCTTACTTCCAAACATATCAAACCTTGTTCCTTTCACTTAATCTTATGCTTTCTCTTTAATTTATGGCAAAAACTCACTTTCTTTCCTAACTCCCTTATCTTGGACAAAAGTTACAGCAAAAGAGGAGAAGAGGAACTCAAGAAAACTAACCTTAAACCATTCAAAACTTGAAGGAAAAATCATTAGAAGTTGAGAGAAGATTTTTACCTATTTTTCTTGATTTTTCCTTCTCCTTTTCCTTCTTCCTCTTCTTCCCTTTGTTCTTCACGTGCTTCATCCTTTCTCCACTGCTTGCAGCCTTCTCTTCCTTCTTTTTCAAGTGGCTTGGACATTCAACATGGGGGAGTATTTATAAATTTCACCAACCAATCAAATATTGCCACCAAATGTCTTGATTTTTCTTACTTTTTCATGAAAATTAATAAACTAAGGCTATTTCCACATGTGCAGCTTGTGGAGCACGAAATTAAGGGTACTTTGGTTCAAAAATTTTAGATAATTACTTATCCAGATATATCCTGGACCGGTCTGGACAATTAAAGCTACTTTACCAATATATTTTACTATTATTGGGATACTCATTATAATCATAAAATCACCATAATATAATTATCCCAATTGGTCCAAATATAAGACCCACACATTTTTCTTGAATGAATACTGCTTCTTCCTGCAGTCCAGACTGACATTTATCGGGTAAGATATTAATATTAAATCATAATTACCCAATAAATATTATTTTCATCTTAATAAATTTCATACTATATTCCAATGGTCTTAGCTCATTGAGAGCTTTATTTTGACTATAATTTTTTATATTTATAAAAATGCCCTTGACACGGGATAAATTTATAATTTTTAAAACTTTCGGGTTATTAGGTGTAATTTGCCCCAAAATTTATAACCTTTTCTTCAATCTCTCCTGCGTCCACCCCCTCGGTGTAGGTATAATTTCTCATTTTTCCATCTAATCAGGAAAAATAACCTTTTTACTCTATTTTATGTAAAATGATGTTTACCCATTTTTACAAATTCTCTATATAATTTTAGTTATCTAATATTTTAGAATGTTACTTTGTTAGCCTGCAACGAAGAACAGAAACATGGAAGCAAAGCGGCAGAGCCCGCGAGAACACGCCACCTAGTTGCATCGGAGAAGCAGAACTAAGGAGCCTTCCTCCCATGTCTCTATCACCTATGGTTGACCAAAGAGGAGTGGTTCCATCAAGCCCCGATCCTAAATAGGAACAAATGTTGGATACTTTAGAATATCCAATGCTTCAGAAGTCAATCATTAATGCTACTATATATATATATATATATATATAGATACGACTGTTCGGTATTACTAAGCCACTTCTAGTCTTATCCATCTGTATTCAGTATTCACTGACATTCCTCTCAGAAAGTTATTCCCAAAGTAAGTGCATATATAGGTGATCTTTCTAGGATAGAAATAATAATTTTTAATCATAATTTTTTAAAAAAATATGTTTGATTAAATATGAATTTTTTAAAAAATATAAAATGAGTTAAACTTGATTTTAGAATAGAAGAAGAATAGTTACTTTTTTTTTTATAAATTATGATTTTGGAAAAGAAGGTAAATATTGATTTTATATTATATATCTAAAATTATTTTAAACTTTTACCATGCAAATATGTTTTTTTTTGTCAAATTATGGTTTTGTAAAAAAAAATCCTAACATAACAATTTACAACAAATTTATTTTTATCAAATTTCATTTTTTATAAATTTTATTTATTCTAACTTCATTTTATAAAATTAAAACCAAACAAGTCTTAAATTTATCCTATATAAAACATGATTTTTTTATAACATTTTTTAACTAATTCACATAAATTAATTAAGAAAATTAGTTAAATTATTAAAATTCTCAAAAATTTAAATATTTTTTTATTTCTATTAATTAAAATAATATGATCTTCATTAAATTAGGATATTAATCATTATTATATACAAAAGGATGTAAAACCAATTAAAATAAGAGTGCGCTGGAAATATTACTTAAATCAAAATTGATTAACTAAACTTGAGTTCATTAAAGATTTCACTCCTCTAAATAACAATTTACGAGATTGAGAAGTAAATAATCAAGGATAAAAATAGAAAAATGTTACTTAATATTACAATGCGTTTTATAAAAAGAACAAGAGAAACCTTCTAGGTGATGTCTTATAAGGGTGACTAAGGCTCTATTTGTTTCCACTTCTCAAACTCCCTTCCAAGCCCAAAATCACTTCTCCCATTTTTTGTGAATGTTTGGGTGTTAAAATGAGTTTTGGTTGCCACTGTGAAATTGAATCAAAACAGAGTTGAGGAAGAAGTAGTTGATTTGTTGCTTTTCCGTTTGTTTCTTTATTTTTATCTATATTTATTTTAAAATCAGATAAAAATATATCAATAAAAAAAAAGAACAAAAAAATTAGGAAAATAAAATTTTCATTAAATTTCTCCTATTTATTGATCAAAATATCCCTTCAAAATTTTAATTTTTATAGATCATGACCTGTAAGAAAATGTTATATCAAATATATTATGTTATCAATTAAATAAATGCAGATTGAATTTTAGTCCAAGTAAATTAAATTAATCATGAGATAAAGTTTAAGTTCAATTTAGAGGAAAATTATGAGTTTTGTCAAAACCAATTTCCAAATAAATCATCCAAACATAAACACGTTAGTTTAATATCAATTTTTATCATAACTACGTTACAAAAACCAATTCTCCCAAAACTCATTTTTAACTAACTGAAAATCAAATGGGCCCTAAAGGGAGTATACTACTTTATATGCAACTAGATTTTTAATTATATGCCTTATAAAAAGGACATGAAGGACATTTTATTTAATTTTAAAAGATATTAAATTAAAAAAAAGATCTCACCACTAACTCTTCTCACCCCCAACAAAATTGATATAAGATGACACTAATTAAAATTAATATAGATTTGAAAAAAATTAAAATTAATAAATGAGTGAAAAATGATAAAAAAAAGAATCTAGAATTAAAAATGATTGAATTTGGGGAAACAAAAGGAAAGAACATGATACCCATCTAAAAAAAAAGGAAAAAGAAGGACTTTACTTGCAAAAGAAAGAAAGAAAGAACAAATGAGAATAAATGGGACCAACACAAATAGAAAAAAAGAAGAACATAAAAAATAAAAGAAGAGTGTAGAGCTCGAGAATAGAATAATTAATGCATAATGCGACTCTATCATCCTTTATATTATATATTGATATATTGATTTTCCATGAGCAAATTACAATAAATACACACACTTTCCTTCCATTTGGTTTTATAAGATTTTTTTTAATCAAACCACGCAAAGAATAGAAGAAGAATTAGTTGAGAGTCTTTTTTTTCTTTGAAAAAAAATTATTATATATTTCCAAGACTAGGGATGGAATATGTGTAAAAGTAAATTTATGAAGAGCATTTTTTTAAAAAAGTTCATATTACATTCTTTTAAAGGGTCATATATTAAAAAACATAAAAAAAAAATTGTTGGAAAGGGTATTATAAGAAAAAATTAAGAAAATTATATATATATATATATATATATGGACACACATGTATGAAAGGGTCTTCCGTTCCATGTACTTACATTGAGTTTTATGATGAAGAGAAAATATCAAGAATGAAACTGAGAGAGATTACTCTGGGAAACAGCAGACTTATGTGAATATAAGATGAACAAAAGGCGAACATGATTCAAAGACTATTATGCTTCTTTGGTGTTGTCGTATTTGGTGCCGTACGTGGTATATCTTGGCTTCAATAAATTAATTAACATGGCTGCATTTTCACTTTGAAATAGCAAGTCCGATAATATTTGGGCCTAATGAACTTCAGTAAGCTCAGGTATTTGGATTATTGACCTTTAAGATCCAACAATAAGCTTGGGCCAAACTGGCCCATAACATAATCAGCTAATTTGTTTTACTTTCAAATTTTTATCATACACCTGGTTTGTTCTCATTCTAAACTGCCATTAGTTTTAGTGACTGGTTTCATTTCAAATGTTTAGAGCACACAGTGGCATATAACTCATAAATTTAGCCACATATAGTGTCGAGATCTGTAAAGTTGACTATAAATTAATGCATGGGAAGAATCAAGTGACCATTTTTACTCTTAATGAACACTTAAAAATAACAATTATGTGGTAGCAAAATTAAAGTCAATGTATTTGGTGACTAGGGATGGCGATTAGGACTCAGGATCACCATATTGTGAGCTTAATCAAGACCCCACATTATCGATGGTTCACTCTCTCTCTGTCCCTCAATTTTAGTTTTTAGTTGTTAGATTGATATGCAATGGTGATTCATTAAACAAAATTATGCGTTTTGAATAATATTTTTTGTGATCAATCTAGACTATTAATTAAATATCAATTTAAGGGCCAAAAGTTAAAATCAAATAAAAAATAAATTGAGAGGATCCAAATTCGGTGAAAATGCCATCACATGTGACATGTCAGGGGTCAAAGTTTATATAATTTTCCCCAAGGAATTAAGGAGCAGAAGACGACCTTTTGTTGCTGGGGACAAAACAAAGGTTCTGTCTGTCTCTCAAAGTACCGTTCTTCAATGTACATATTTAAAATATTCCATTCCCATTGTGGGAATGTTTCACTTTTTCTTTTATTTTCCTCTTTTCAAGTTCCACTTCCCAATGCTTTCAGACTGATCAAAATGCACACTTTTATTAATTTGCCTATTTCTAAAGTCATATAGTGCAGCATGAGTCTCCAAACATAATAAGGCAGCAAGAATGAAGAAATGTAAAGCTAATTTTCTTTTCATACAAGGAACTTATTTCCAAATGATGATCATTGGAAAAGAATACAGTTTTGTTAACATCACATATCCCACAATGTGATGATCATATAACAAATATTGCATTGTCACCTACACAACTTTAGATCCTCTATGCTTGCATGTTAATTGTTGGGGGCAAATTAAAATATATGAAAAACCAACATTGATATTCTCTATCTGTGCTTCTTATCCCAACACAGGGACTATACTAATTTTCTCTGTATCATTCCAATTTTATTAGTTGTCTCCAAAGCAACCCAACACTGATATTATATGAACTAATAGGATACTTGTTTTTTTTTTTAAAATAACATTAATTATAAGCCAAGGAAAAGCAGCAAGCTGCCTCTTCCCTAGGTTAAAGGGGTGTCTCATGCGAAAAAAGAGGAGAATGATGGAAGAAAGATAACTGCAAAAGGGCGAATTAATCATCACACTTTGGAAAATCAGAACCTTCCTTTGTTGAAGGACCCACCATGGAGCCCCACTCGCAGGAGGGGCTTGTGAGGCTTTTAAAAAATTAAAATTAAAATATTAATCAATAAAATATGAGATATGAATTTTCTTTTATAAGATTATATTTTTTGAATACTGAATAAAAAATGAATTTAATTTAATTACCTTTAAATATATGATGGCAATGATTGGGGGAAACAAGTGTTCTTTTTGGAGTCAAAGTCAAGGTACGTGTATATATATATAAGCAACGAGTAGTAGCGTGCATTTTGCATAAAAAACAAAAAGAAGTGTGCATTTTGATAACAAGTAATTGTGAATTCTCCAGATTATTATCCCAAACTTGTTGCGCAGCTGAGGAAACGCCATGTCTCTTTCGTTTCCTTCTACTTTTGAATCTGGCTAAATTTGAATTTTTAATTTTTAGGGTTTTTCTCTTTTTTCTTACTCTTAATATTAATAAACGCCTAAAACAATGAAAGAGTATAAATGTTAGAATATAATGTGTGTGTGGGGGAGAGAGTATAAATTTGAATGGAAAAAGAATTTTTTAATGTTGGTATAAAAATTGAATAAAATGCGAGTATAAATTTTGTTTGATATGCATGTTTAATAATGGAATAAAATTTTTTAAAATATTTAAAAACAAATATGTTCTTGAAAAATATACATCAAATAATATTAAAAAATATTAAAAGGGAAAAACTTTTAATATTGCGGAGATACAGAATTGAGTCACTGTTTGATACAAGTGTCTCCAAACATAATATAATTAAGGAGGGTCTTCCATATAATAAGGCAGCGAGGTCATACAATGAAGAAATGTAAAGCTAATATTCTTTCCATGGAAGGAACTTATTTCCCGGAATGTGATCATATAACAAAGATCTCTAGCCTTGTACGTTGATTGTAGAGTCATGGTTGCTTTCAGTTCCCTTGCACATGTTGTAAATATATGAACCTATATTCTTACAAGTTCTTGTGACTGGGTTGGGGGCAAAATATACGAGAAGCAACATGAAATAAAGGATGATGATAAGTGGTAAAAGAGAATCTGAGACCAACACTGATATTAGTGCAGCAGTTGCCATGCTTCCTGAGATGACAGCTACGTTAGAAGAGAGTTTCAAACAAGGTGAATTAGCAGCTGAGTTGGAAATCTGACACTTGAAGTAGTATGCCAATGCAAAGCAATAAAGGAATAAGCATACTACGAAAACCCACATATTGGGAGGGTGTTTTTCCAAAGGAGATGAATTGGGAAAGTGCATTTGAACAATCATCGCTGTCGCTGGAATCAGAAATGCAAAGACAGCATGCCAGGGATTTGAGCTGCTGCACATTAATCATCAGACTAATTAATTACAAATGTCATTAATTATGATACCATGCATGCATATCAAATTACTGCAGTTCTGTTAAACTCTAACAGATCACACCTCTGCTATGAATCTCAGCAATGGAGAACATTAGGGGAAACGTACAACCATAGTCATAGAAAGTAGAAGAAAGCGTGCATGTGAATTAGAGAGAATGAGCATGAATTGAAGTAATATTGTACAAGGTTGAAGATGCAGCATGATCAACAAGTTGTTCGTAATTCATAAAAGAAAAAAAAGAAAGCATATATATATATATATATATATACACATACACAATAATTATGCATACAAACCTCACTGTATCAGCCATGGGTATGGATGGACTGGCTGCTGCAGTCGCACAAAATATAGGAGAGGAGAGATGTGGGAGAGAAGAGGAAATGCTGGGATCTATTTTTATAGAATGGTGAGGAGAGAGAGACCAAAAGAAAAAGTGATATAAGTCTCCTCTTGCGTCGTTACTTCAAGAAAGTATAACTACATTTTTCTTTTTGGCCAAAATTAAAAGTATAACTACATTGAGTCATTAACAATGTTTACGAATTACGATACAATTTTTGGTGAAGAAAGGAATCTTTTTTTATTTCTTTTTCTTCTTAAAAATGATAATTTTAATCTCTATTATTTTAATTTAATTTTTAATTCCAATTTTATTTATTGTTTAAAAATCTACAATTAAGTATTTTGGTTTAAATAAGTTTTAATGTAGCCTTTATCTTTATATTTTTGTTAATATTTTTTGTCTCGGTTTAACCGATGAGGGCAATTAAAGTATTCTCCGTCGATCGTAGATATATTGCTAGACATATTTTTTTCAATACTTAGTATGGAATCTGAAAAATAAAATGGATTTTGAGAAATAAAAATTGCTATTTGGGTTTTAAGAAATTTATGATAATTATAATTATAATTTTCTTAAATTAATTTGATCAGAAATCATCTCATAAAACTGGTAATACTTTAATGTTTATAAATAATTATAATTTTAATTTTAAATATTTCAAGATTCCAGTTCTTAAATATAATTTTATCCGAAGCCAAGAAATGGCTAGGAACAAAAACATTACTCTTATATTTAGAGCAATCATAAGGACTATATTATTGCTGACGTAAAACATTAATTCCGACAGTACAAGAAAAAAATATGTGTCTGTTATAAAATTTCCTTTTGAAGAATCAGTAATATAACATTGAGTTAAACAAAATGTTCATACCTTGTATTTAATTTTAAATTTAATAATAAACAATGAAAAAATTAGTTATGTGTTAGCAAAGAAGAATGCCTCCATTAATTTTCATATAAACCTTGAACTTTCGTGCCAAAAAGATGGAAGAATACAAGTACCGGAACGTCGGATAAGGGAGGACAAAGAAGGAAAGCAAAATCAGGTCATCTCAAAAGACCCCCAAGGTGGAGATTCTTTTTCTTAACTCAATATATCTATATATAAAATCTATAGGAAACTATCTTATTCATTAATCATGAACTATCTAACTAATTTGAAATTCTGTGCAACATATTTTAATGCATTGCATGAAATTTGAAAAAAAAATTCTTATTATTTATAATTTGTTAATAGTGTATTTTTTGAAAATTTTATTATATATATATATATATTAAATATCAGTCATTTAAATTTTTGTTGAACTTTAATATTCTTTTCTTTTCATCATAGATCAGGAGCATCCCTCATATAAATAGTATGGATTAATATCCCTTGGAGTATTGCATAAAAAGGTAGAGACACCAAGGACGGGGTTTAGTCCCGCCACATCGATAAGAAGGTGTGTGTGTGTGTGTGTGTGTGTGTGTGTGTGAATATAGATAATTAAGACATTATACTATTTAGGCATCGCCACACATTAGTTGGTTTTTTCATTTGGTGTTGATTTAAAAAAGGGGTAAATTCATCTCAACTAAATTTGCTACATATACAAAGGTTAAATAAGAATTAAACTTTTAATCAACTTGAGTTTGTGAATTTAATTATTATTTTTTTACATTTAAAAAATATGATAAGATAATACAACGCATCGTTCTGTGTCTGCTGAGAATAAAACTGGGGTTGCAAGGAAAGTTTTTGCTACCGTTTTTCTTTTCCGAGCTGCAAAGAAGCTTCCTGGGAGTTAGCTCCACTATTTGTCGGCTTAACTCCTCCACGCATGACTTTTACTTCTTCTTGTTCTTTTTTTTTTTTTTTTCAATGCATGACTTCTACTCTAATCCTTCTTATTCCCTATTCCTATCCCTTCCTCCTCCACCACTCTCTCTCTCTCTCCCTCCCTCCCAATTATATATATAAATATTGATAATGAAAAGGATATTGAGTTACTAAACTGATGTTAATGTGTCAGTTGCTTTCGGATGGTGACTGACATAAAGAATCTAATAAAGATTATGGCAGTACAGTACGAGGGAATAAAATAACTACTTAGAAGGGATTGGACGGTTTCGATGTGAAGCTCCTCCACATGCATGCAACGATATATATCCTTCACTTAAAGAGGAGGCAATCAGTTTCACCAAAAGATTAAAAAAGGTAGGGAATGATATTACCAAAAGCAAAAAAAAGATAGGGAATGAAGAGAAAAAAACGGGGAACAAAATCACTCTTTTCAGAATTTAAAAAAAGAAAAATTAACAATCACCTTCTGGGGCCCACCACACGTCTCTCAAAAGCTTCAAGCTACGTATCGTTTCATTCTCATGCAATATAATAAAGAGGAAATTATATTTTGGGACCATTATAGCTATTTTATTTTGCTTTAGAACCTATTGCTATTTATTTTCTTAATTTCATCACTAAATCTTTCTATTTTTTATCACTTAAAAATCCTTCTCTATAATTAATTTTATCAACAGGTCTTCAAATGTAATTTCCCAGTAAATAATAGTGTACTGTATGCGTGTTGTGAGTTGGGGCTCTAAGCAAGCCTAAGGAGTATCACGCAACTGCATATACACTAAAAATAAATTGGGACACTACTTTGAAGAATGAATGCATATATAGACTGTCCAAGGGAATGAGGAATGAATGCCCCCATCAAAGCTCCACCATTAACAGAACCCAGCTTTTCCAACTGCAGACTACTTTGTTATTTATTATTTGAAAACAATTATATTGTATAACTAAGATTTAAAGTTGGTGAAAAAAAACCAAGTTAAAGTCTTTTTTTAAAAAAAAGTTAATCATTTTAAAGCATCAATATTAGTATTAAATATAATGGAACTTCATTATTACATTTAATTAAAATTAAACATGCATGTTTTCTTGTGCATTAGATGAAATATGAAAAATGAGTTATATTATTTATAATTTGTTAATAGTATAACTTGCTAACCGTTTTATATAGCTTAAATACAATTACAGAATATGAAGATTAATTGATATTGTTTATGAATAATGTGACTTGTTATATCAAGAAAGAAACTAAAAGAGACAAGAAGAAGCTGGCCTCTAGTCTCCTGGGTTAAAGAAAGTTTAAGTAAATTAGGTCTCGAAGACTTATGAAGGGCAAAGTAAATATTATGGCTTATAGAAGTACTTATAGTTTATCAATTAATGAGATACTCACATAGACAATAAAATTTAAACGTATGTCTTTGTGGGGTATGAATTGTATTATTAGCAGCTGGACCAATTTACATTGGTGAAGCCTCCAATCTCTACTTAATGCAAGTCTCATGTTCTATATTAATTGGTGTTTCCATTTGTTCAAAGACTCGTTTTTGTACAAAGTAGCGTCTCTTATGCTTATTTGAAGGAGTTATATTTGTGGTGCAGTGGTATATTGGCTTTAATAAACATAGCTGTGTGTTTCTCTTTGAAATAGCAAGTCCTATAAGGAACTCTGATTTGGAATTGTTTTCCCTTCCACTGCTATATATATAGTAACACCAATGTTTCTGCTACAAGATTGAGAGAATCGGGTTCGTGCTTCCATTCTACAGTTATATATAGAACAGCTTTTGTATGAAATTCATTCTTATCCTTGCGACTTGCACAAGTAAGGATCCGTTTGATTTTCAGTTGGTTAAAAATGAGTTTTCGTAGAATTAGTTTTATAACGTAGTTATAATAAAAATTGGTTTTGGACTAATATGTTTATGTTTAGATTATTTATCTAAAAATTGATTTTGACAAAACTTATGGTTTTTCTTCAAATTGAGTTTAAACTCTATCTCATGATTAATTTAATTTAGTTGAACTAAAGTTTAATCTTCATTTATTTAATTGGTAATAAAGTATATCTGATATAATATTTTTTTACAGGTCATGATATGTGAAAATTAAAATTTTGAAGGAATATTTTAGTCAATAGATAGGAGAAATTTTATAAAAATTTTATTTTCCTAATTTTTTCATTTTTCCTCATTTTTATTGATCTATTTTTATTTGACTTTAAAATAAATACAGATATGAATAGAGAAGGAGAACGAAAAAGCAACTATCATTCTACTTCTTCAAAACCTCCATTTTGCATCAAAACTCATTCTCAAACGGAAAAAAAAAATTTACCAAATACACCCAAATTTTCATCAACCTTGGTTTTAACCCCAAACCAAGTTTTGAGAAGTGTTCACAAACACTCACTAAGTGTCTGGTCAGAAAATCCTCTGTTGGGAGAACACCATTTTTTTTTTAATGGAATTGGGATAGCACCATATGGTCCATGGGTATACCTGACCCTACTACTTAATGGACCAAGTATTAGACCTAATATTTGGCCCAAGTGAACTGAGGCTTAAGTATATTAACATTCTTTTAGTGTTACCTTTTTTCTTACCAAATTCTTTTACTGTCTCACAGTGCTATTGTACACAGGATCCAACATATATTTATACAGATACAGGATTTTGATGCTGCTGGTTTTCAGGTTTTTTCTGCAGATTTAACTCGTAAGAATAAAAACTATGATAATCTTGCAATTAAAGAAAAAAAAACTCTGATAATCTTCTTGTATCTTTCATTCTCTAATGGCGGTGACAATATTCATGCTGTGGTTTGTGAGTTGGCAAAATTTTAAGGGTGAATTATTCTTTTATTTTATTTTTTTATTTGGACTAGAGAAAATCACTAAAAAATATCAAAATATGAAAATATTTACTAATAAGTCTCAATATTAAAAAATATTACACCTAAGTCCTATAATAAAAATTAGTGTAAAATTCTAAAAAACAAGTATAAATTATAAAAAATAAGTATAAAAAATTTTAATATTAAATATAAAATCATGTGATAATATTTTATACTCATATTATACAATTTTATGCGCAAAATTAAAATTTTGTACACTTTTTCGTTTAGGATATAGGACTTGAATGTAATATTTTTAGTGTTGAAACTTCTTAATAAATATTTTCATGTTTTGAGTTTTTTTACCGATTTTCCCTTTTGAGTAACTGTTCAAACTTCAAATCATATGGTTTTCTTATTTTTAGAATACAAAACACAAAGCCTACAAATTAAAAAGATACCTTATATTTATTTTTATTATAATATAAAATAAATTATATATAAATTATAATATAATTAGAACATAATTTTCATCAATCTTGATATAATAATATCTTTTTAGAAAAAATTATACTTTTAATTAATTATGATATAATGATAATTAACAATCAAATAACATTTTATCTAATAATCTATGATAAAATGATGCACCTATATGGGTATGTATATCAAGTACCATATGATATAATATGTCAAATATGACAAATTTTAAAATATACATACCAAAGAGATTAATATAAAACTTATATATATATATATTTAACTAATTAATGTATTCAAAATAAAATAAATATAAACATATTTGAGTTTTAAATAAACATTTTAAAAGTTCTATAAATATATTTGAAATAAGAAATCAAAAATTAAGTTTTACTATAAAGTTCAAATTATTTTAAAATTTAAGAAAAACTAAAAATACATATATAATACGTATCGTATAATATAAATATCATATCCAACATCTATTGGATATAGATACATTTTTTTTTTTGAAATATCAATGCACTAGATAGTCAATAATTAACCAAAAAAATAAATTATTTAACTGCTAATGCTTCTTAAAATTAATATAATTTTTTGTCATAAATATAATTATATTCACAAAGCTATTAAAATGTGTTTAATATGGTAATCATATTCTATGTCAACTGTATTTCATTTATACTGTGGTTTCTTAATTTTCTAATTAAGTGTTTGAATGTTGGTACAAAAATTCTGGTGATGATTTTGTGAAATGTTACGTATGTGATGCAGTAATATGACGAAGACTGGAATATAGTTTTATCAATTGGCATTCCTTCCCTATTTTTCTTCATACGCAATTCCTTACATTGATTGTAATCTAATCTAATGGGTATGAAAATAATCTATAAATAATAAATATATTTCATTTAGTAGCATGCATTTATCATAATGAATAAAAAGTTCTTAAAAATAGGATCAAAATACTTATTTATTATAATAATTAAATAAATAATTATTTGATTTAATTTCATTATTAGCAATATTTTACATTGAAATGAAGTTGACGGGAGAGATTGTGTATGGGGTCCACATCCTAGTTTTCTGATATACTGTTCGGTTGGATAATATTATCCTTTTCAGTCATCCATTGGCCCTAATCATTTTTAATACTAATCATTAATTAAAAATTGTCTTTTTTTGGGTGAATTAAAAATTGTCTTTTTTTTTGTGAAGCAGCTATTACACACAATTTTATTATTTCATTTCTTTTGTTGTTAAAAATTGAACGTCTTTAATACTAATCCGTTAACAACTTTAAATATATTGTTGTGGGTAAAACAAACTCAGCCACAAAGCAAATCAATGAAAGTCACCAAAAAAAAACACACACACACACACACACACACACACACACACACACAAGTAAACTATATAACACCGGTGTTGTTATCACATTTTTAAATATAACCACCAAGATTTCACAATTTTAATTATCAATTAATAATAAAAGATATATACATACACATTATCAATTAAAAATTTGCATAGAATTATAATTTTCTTGAAATTCGAGAGCAACAAGCCCAAAGGAAAAACAAAAAAGAACAGAAAATCAAAACACTCAAACACAAAACGAAACTAAAACTAAATATTAGCTTTGTTCTTTTAAATCTCTAAAACTCAATAGTAACGATTTCTCAGGGAAGACTTTTAACCCGTTAGACAACAATTGATAGGATTCCTTTGCTATAAAACGAAAATAAACCCTAAAGAAAAAGACCAGTCAATTTATCATCCTGAAAAATTGGTTACCTCAAATCATTGTTGTGGATCGGAGAGACTACAGATCAGACCACACCCATTTTTCCTCTAAACTAAGAGAAAAATTCTTAAATTTCGCTTTCACTAAGCAACACAATACCTCCTAGTAAACAAGTAGGCAATCCATGTGTAAAAAATGTAAATAATATTGGCTTCTAAATGCCAGATCCAATCAACGCCACGTAGATTGTTGTGGTAGTTAAATAATTAGTCAAATAATTGAAAATGAAGTTTTTTTTTTTTTTGAAAAGAGTGAAGCTAAATCTTTTGATGTCATCTGAAGGTGGATTAGTAAGAAGGCCCAGTAGCCTCAATTTAGTCAGAGTCAGACAGGCTTACCAGAAGTTTCACCAGCATAAATCTTGTCATAAAACAGTAAGTTTGAAGGATCGATCTAAGTCAGCGATCATAAATATTACCAGTTTCCAGAAAAGCAATAAACTGTAAGCAATTGAAAGTAAATCAAAGAAAGTGGTTGAAAAAAAGAAAGTAAATCAAAAGAAAAAAAAAAGTTGCCGTTTGTTGAATCTTTTAGCAAGTAGTCATTACTTAATTTGAGAAAACGATAAATCGAATTTACCCTCTAATCGCTGGATATCTTCCTCAAGTCTCCCATGTAGAGGAACATCCCAAGTTAAAATAAACAGTAATCAACCAAAACAAAAGCCAGAGAATTTCTTTTGGGATTTAATTAAAGGAAACAAACTAGCATTCAGAATGGTTTCCCAAAAAGATGTCACATATTACATATCTATGCCTGCCAGGCAGAGTTTACTAAATAAAAGAAAGAGAACAATTAAGAAAAATATAAGAAAAAAGGTAATTGACAATTTACAAGCAAAGACCAAATTGAACTCATGATTATGGTGATGTGACTTGCAATAATAAGCTTTTAATCTTCTACTTATATTGCTGCATTTGATATATGGAAAATAAATTTGAGGAAAGGGAAAATGTGAGGAAGGCATAAAAGTTGTGTTTGGTAGATGGTAAAGAGACTTTGTTGGAAAGAGAGTTTTACCATGCTTATGGGAGAGAACTTTCCAATTCCCATTCCTTTACCAAACAAACCCTAAATATATCTCAAGACGCTAAGCAAAGAACACTGACATTCATGAATTTAGAACTTAGAAATAAATGAAATTACGCATCCAGGTTTATTATACTAACAGAACACCAGGATTGAAAGGGGCAATACACCACACCGTACATATTGTCATGCTAATTCCTACTTGTATTCAAAGACAACATTCAATCCCATGACTTTGCTGCCAATCAAATGCCTGCTTAGTTAACACGCCACATCACTTAATTTTCAGGGCATTTGATTATATAGTATACTCCTAAGTTGCCAATTCAGTGACTCCTGTATTTGACATATTAAAACATTGGGGAATGGGGAATAAATCTGCTCATATTAGAGAGGAGAGTATTTGAAAATTGTTGTCTGCTTAAGCTGCAACTTTGAGCAAAAGCATACTATTCCAGCTCTTGAAACCAAAACTTCATATTGAGTTAGCTACTAACTTGCTGTATTTATAGAATGCCGACATTCCTACAGATTAACATTTGAAAATGGCTGGAACTTCTGAATTCTGATTGTGCTTTTCATTATGTATGAGGTTTTACCATCAAGAAAATGTCTTTCTTGCTACTGAAAATTCTATCAAACAGAGTACATATATAATTTCACTCATCAATTTTGAGGGCAAAAAAAAAAAAAACTTAGAGAGGCATATGCCAGAAAAAGATAACTTTAATAGCTGTTAACAAAGATTTGACAAGGAAGAGCATTGGATGTTCCTCCCACACAAAGGCCACATTGCAAAAAATATCACACAAGGACATGCCAGACGAAAGCTAGATACAAAATACATGGAAGAAAGTAAATTCAATACATCAACTACATTCAAAGAAAAACACTACAAAGAGAAATACCTTGTCTGCCACCAGATCTAAAAATGCACCGAATGTTGATTTTTGTTTCATCTACATTGCAATCACACTGAAAAATATAAAATGATCAAAGTCATAAACATTTGAAATCCTTTGAAAAATGTGGATAACATTTGTAAGAAATATAATTAGCACCTTCCAAGCAATATACCTGTCAAGCCAATCAGTAACTGCTGCAGCGATGAATATACTTGTGGTAGCATTATATTTTGATAACATGTCTCTCTAAAACTAAATTAGCTTTGTTCCTTAAAATCTCTAAAACTCAATATTAACAATTGCTCAAGGAAGACTTTATATAACCTCTCAGACATTGAACAATTGATAGGATCCCTTTGCTATAAATGGAAAATAAACCCTAAACTAAAAGACCAGTTGTGAAACAGAGAGACAATGATAAAGCCCAACCACCCATTTTTCCTCCAAGCTAAGAGAAAAATTTTTAAATTTCGCTTTCACTTTAACTATGCAGTACAATACATCCTAATTAACAAGTAGGCAATCAGTGTGTAAATAATTTTTGAACAAAAAAGTGCAAATAATGCTAGCTTCTAAATGCCAGATACAATTAGCTACGCAAGCACGGTTCATTTCGTTGGAAGCATAAGGAAAATTTACCGAGAAAAAAGAAAAATTTAGCCAACAGTGGAAGGGTTGAAAAGGAAGGCTCAGATTCGCCTTTTCTCAGACAAGAAAAAGAGCCTACGTATGGCTGCGAAAGCATGGGCCGTCCAAAAGACCAGAACGGTCATCTCAGATAGACACAGCATCGCCTCGCCAAGACGCCAAATCTTCATTCAATGTCTGGTCCAACAGCTATCAACATCATCACAGCCTCAATACATTCCCATTTTAAGAAGAAGAAGAAGAGAGAGAAGCAGAAGCAGAAAGTTGTTGTGTGTTGTGTGGAACACCGAAAATAAAGTCGAAAGAGCTGTTTGACAGCGGGGATGAGGGAAATCATCGGAATCAGCAACAGATCAGAGAGGGGCAACAGCTCTCGAAACACCCTCCTCCCCGAGGTTGCCATCCTCATTCTTAAACTGATGAGATTGCGATTAGGACCCGTTTGGTTCAGAGAAAGAATGAGAAACGGTTTTGCCCTTTAGCTTCTTTTATAGTGAACCCTGACAGGACGAAGGCCTGTTCCCATTCATTACCTGATAGCTCGGATTTGGAATCACTTTTTTTTTCAAACAATTATTAATATACTAAATATACGAAAAGTAGAGTAACTACGACGTCGTTTTCCTGGGCAATATCTAATTTAGCCCAGTGAGACCATCAAAGTAGAACATTGGAGAATCTACCAAAAAAAAAAAAAGTATAACATGACAAAAGTTTTTCTGTATAAAAAAATTAATATTTTAATATATTACAATTTTCATTAAGTTTTAAAAAAATAAATTTCTTTTCAATGCTGTAGAAGTATTATTTTATTGTGAAGATAAGGTACAAAATTGAAACTAATTGGAAAAAGAAATAGACTGATAAATTTTTTTAACACTTATCATTCAGGCGATTGGCTCACCGGTATATAACTTTTTTTAACACGTGCAGACTAACAACCATTACACATCTATTTTTCGGGGGGAGAAAAGATGTTCACAGTTCATTTGGTGGTTTTAAATTACACCTGTAAGCCCCAATACTCAGTTTCACAAAACAAAACAAAGTCTCAATACTGCTTATCTCAGTTTTTTATTTTATACCAAAAGACAGAGATAAAGCCAAAAGGATGGAACTATTTCAACATCTTAATTGAAATGCTGTAGACGCACAAAATTACTCAAGACTAAATCATTCCAGTATGGTTTAACTTCTCAAGTGTTCACAAACTCACCTGTGCATAAATAATCTTCATTGCATGAGTCCCATGTCCTTTACACACCAATATTTATACCAAAGAAGCTTTTTCCTCATCTCTATTGAGCTTCCCCCTCCTCTGCAGATCCTTGGGAGCATTTCTGCAGTCATTTCATGGAAGCATATTTGTGTGTGTCCATATAAGGCATGAAAGTTCATGAACTAAATGTTAATTTTCTCTAATAAAAATCATACTCTACATATCCCCTTCTAGAACTTCCTACATTGATGTGAATGTGTAAGGGGAAAAAAAACACAAAGAAAGAAAGATGTGCCACACTCCTAGGAAATATCAGCACGATCAATCATATCCACTAAAGTCATCCTCCTAGGAAATCTTGAAGGCAGCCTCAAGAACATGCCATCTTCAATCTTGATTGGTAAATGAGTTGCCACAATCACAATCCCACCCTTCTTTCTGTGTTCTGCAATTATGTACTCAAGTAACTTCACCCCCTCATCATCTAATGCAACTGAAGGCTCATCAAGCAACCAAATTGGACGATCAATTGCCAACAATCTGGCAAGCTGCAGTCTTTTTCGCTGACCCATTGACAGTATCTTTGGCTTCTCATTAGCCAATCTTCCAAGACCCATAAACTCAAGTGCAGGCCTAGACTTCCCTTGCTTGCCTTCAAGAACTTCAAACCATTGAACATTGTCAAGAACTGTGAAATGGTCTTTAATGGCATCCTTGAGGGAAAGCCAGTTGAGCTGAAGCTTATATTGTTGAAATATTCCAGATTGTGTAATGTCATGGCCATTCCAAAGGATTTCACCGGCAGAAGGACGAGAAAATCCAGCTAACATGCGCAGGAAAGTTGTCTTACCTGAACCATTTGAGCCTGTTAACACAAGTGCACTGCCATCATGAAGGGAGACATTCACATGATGAAGAATTTGTTGAGCGTTTCTCATGCAAGAAACGTTGCTGAGGAGGAGACGTGGAAGTGGAGTTTTTCTAACAGACATTAGTTAAATAATTGAAAATAAGGTCAATCTTTTGGTTTCAGCTGATGATGGATTAGTACAAAGGCACAGCAGCCTCAATTTAGTCAAACAGGCTTGCAAAAAATTTCACCGGCATAAATCCTGTCATAAAACAGTAAGTTGACCAATCTAAAATCAGCAATGATAAAAATTACCACAGCTTACAGAAAGCCAATAGACTGTACACAATTGAAAGTAAATGAAAGAAAAAGAAAAGATATTGTTATATTTCATTGAAATGATAAGCAAATTCAATCAGGAAAAGTTGCAGTTTGCTGAATCTTTTAGCTAAAAAGTATTTACTTCAATGGAGTAAAAGACAAATCTTATTTAACCTCAAATTGCTGGATTTCTTTCCCAAATGTCCATGTAGGGAAAGATCACAAGTTAAAATAAACTGTAATCAACCTAATTTAATTTAATTTAATTAAAGGAAACAAACTAGCACTCAGAATGGGTTCTCCAAGAAGATGCCACATATTATATATCTAAGCATGCCAAACAGATTTTACTAAATAAAAGAAAAAGAAAAATTAAGAAAAATATAAGAAGGTAACTAACACTCTACAAACAATGATGATACTGAACCTCACGATTATGGTGATCTGACTTGCAAATAATAAGCTTCTGATCTTCTACTTATACAAGTGTCCTAAGCCACTAAGCAAATAAAATTGACATTCATGCATTCAGAATCTAGAAATAAATGAAATTAGGCATCCAAGTTCATTGTACATATTGTTGTCATTCTAATTCCTACTTGTACTCAAAGACATCCAATTCCATGACTTTGCCACTGATCAAATGCCTGCCTAGCTACACGCCACATCACCTAATTTCAGGGCATTTGTTTATATGGTATAAAAACATTCTTCAATTTTCTTTTCTTTTCTTTTTTTGTTTTTTTTACCAGTAAAAGCATTCTTCAATACTTTTTTGTTGTCTGAAATTAAATAATCAACATAAACCAAACTTCAATGACCTAAATTGCTTGAAATTAAGGGAGAGAAATAGCAGCTTGTTAGCTAAGTAATAGATTAACAAAATATGGCTGTACACTCCTAAATTGCCAATTCTGTGAATCCCATATTGGGAATGGGAAGGAATCTGCTCATTTTAGAAAGGAGGAGAGCATCTGAAATTTGTTGTCTGCTTAAGCTGCAACTTTGAGCGAAAGAATACCATTTTAGCTCTTGTTACCATAACTCTACTTGCATTAGTTACTTACTTGCAGTATTCATACTTCATAGAATGCCCACATTCCTACATATTGACATTTGACAATGGCTGGAATTTCTGAATTCTGATGGTGCTTTTAATTGTGTAAGGATTTACCATCAAGAAAGACATCTCAATTGCTACTGAAAAGTCAATCAAACAGACTGAATATATAACTTAACTCCTCAATTTTTTGGGGGGGGAAAAACTCATCAAACAGACTGGAAGTTCCCATTATTAAGCTCCTCAGGCGCTGTTCTCATCTCCTCAATGATATTCATTGGCCTTACTAAAGCTGTCGTTGACCCATTTTGGACCATAAACGTACAGACATTCAAAAATATCAGTCAACAGGTTTTACATCCCTGTTTATAAATGCCATGGAAAATATTCAATGATATGTTGGAAAGTAGTTGTAAACTTCTTTAAAAAAAATACATCATATTCACAGTAAAATTATACTTTCAGTGAAAACATGTGTCCCATCAAATCTCAAATGACCCAAAATTAAGTACCATAGAAACACCTTCATCAATCCAAAATCGCAAACTCAATTCATCCTTCTACTCCACTAGTAGCCTAATTCAAAAATAAAACCAACATACAACCTAATTCAAAAATAAAACCAACATACAAGGAGAAGGAAAAGAAACACAACCAAAACAAACATATTTTCAGAGTGAATAGCGAACCAATAACAGTGTGATTCCAAAATTCGAAAGAGGAATAGAAGAGACGAGAAGCAGAACAAAGAAAAAAGAGAAGAGCAGATAGAAGAAGAAGAAGAAGAGAAGACGGAGGAGAGAAGAAGAGCAGACTCACCAGGGACGATGGAGAAAGACGACGACGATAGCAGAGAACTCACTAGGGGCTGACGGCGAACGAAGGAAGAAGACGGACGACGATGAACCGCAGACGATTGAAGAAGACGTAGAGCCACCCTGAAATGGAGAGATCGAGGGCAATGAATCCTGACAGGAGTGAAGAACAACTGATCTGCGGCAGAATTGAGTTTGGCAAAATAAAATAGTGTCAAAACGACGTGGTTTTGACTTTTGCCCATTTTAGCCAAATAAAAAAGGCATGCACGTCTAATCTTAATGGTATATATCACCTTTTCTTCAAAAAAAAAAAAAGGCATGCCCATCTACTGAAAAATATACATACCCAACAAATGTGTAACTCATAGTTTAAGATTGAGTTAATTTAACCAATATTCTCAAGTTTAAATCACTCCATTATACTTATGTCAGAAAAATTACTAAATTAAAGATTAAAACAAAAAGCAACAAATTAATTGACAAACATACAAGATAAAAGATGACAAATAAAGTTAACCAAACTCGAGTTGCCTAAAATTTTCCACCATTCTTCAAGAACATGAGTCTTGAGAGTTGATTTAAAACTTTGAACATTGGTTGTGAGAAGTTTAATGTCCTTCTTGAGAGAATATTGCTCCACCACTCTCTTCTTCAATAGCTAATGTAGCCTATCTGTTTTCCTGAAGCAGAAAGTCAAGGAAGTATGATGAGATGGTCCAAATTCTTGAAAAGATATGATCCAGCTAATGTGCTTTCTAATCTCCCACAATCTAACTTTCCTCTCTTCGGCATGGATGACTCTTCCCATCTCTTTGTTAAGGTTAAGCTTCTGCCATGAAAAATAGCTATTTTGAACTCCTAGCATTTGAGATTGTTTGCTACTGTCAGCCTTTCATTTTTGTTAACATCCCAAAACACACACCAGTCCTCATTGTGCTCTCTTCCTGTTTCAATTGATCTTCCTTTGTCAGTTGTTCTTTCATTTACTCTACTGATGTGACTATTCATATGCCCTGCAAATGCAAAATTCGGGATTTGAAGTGGGGCTTTAATCTGATGTAAATGAACTAGAGGATCAAGATTGAAATTCTCATGCTTCTTATTTCTAGCTTCCCAAATATGGTAAGTTGTCAAAATGATAATTTTACTTTCCATGGAATCCATAGACTCATCCTTGCCAAAAGAAATCAAAGAATCTATCATCATCCGTGATTTGAAATTAGGAGGAGAAATCAAATCTGACTTAAGCATAAGACTTATAGAAAACCAAAGAGCTCTTGCAAAGTCACACTGCAAGAAAAGGCGGTCAATAGTTTCCTTCTTGTTATCGCACAACACACAACTATTAGTGGGTGTGAGATGATGTTTGATTAAAATATCTTAGGTAGGAACCCCTTCATGAAGGATTTTCCATGTTAGGAACATCTTCATACATAGGAAGACTAATTTTCCAAAACTACATCCAATTGAGCCTTGTAGAAGCATCTGAGAAATTAGTTCCTAGCACTAAACATTAGTAACCATCTTTGATAGAATAATTTCCATTACTACTAGCTTTCCACATCAGATTTTCTGGAAAAGTTAAAATAGAGAAAGGCAATTCAATGATGGTTGCAGCTGTATTTTCATCATATAGTCTAGAAATTAGGTCCCTATTCCATTCTTGTTTGTTATGCAAAAGAAAGTCCGATACTAACATGTTGTCAGTATTTAGACCTAATTGCATAGGCCACTAGTTGAGTGAAATATTATTACCTGTTCCAAGACTTCAAGGTAAATGAGAGGTAATCAAAGGATTTACTTTAAAAATTCCCTTCATCATCCATGATGCATTAGAATGCTTTTTTAATTCTACAGCAAAATTTTGCAGATAGCACTTTGGTCGCAGGCATAGTTTTAAAAACCAAAGATTTTTCATTAGATTTCACGGTGCCCCAAATTTGCTTTGCCAAGAGAGCATTATTGAGCTCATTGAAACCCAAACCACCCAATGATCTAGGCTTACAAAGCTCACTCTACCTTATGAGATACATACTAGGATTGTTGGAAGTATTGAAACCCTGGAAAAAATCATTGCAGTCTAGCTTTTTGCAATACCTTTTAGGCAAATGAACGCAAAAAAGGTGGTAAGTCAAAGATGAGTTAACAATAGAATTCATGAGAGTCATTTGAGGAGCTTGTGACAAGAGCTTAGATTTCCATCCATTGAGCTTGGATTCAAGCTTATCAAGCAGGCTATTAAAAAAATTACTAAATGGTAAATGTTTAAACAACTACTAAACAAATGTTTATACTTTTTTTTTCAAAAAAATAAATGTTTATATCAAGGAAAGATAATTTGGTTAAAAAAAAATAGATGCTTTAAAAGCATCTTAACAGATGAAGTAAATAGAAATACGATCTTGTAAATAGAAGGAAGGTATCTGTAACAGAAATTTTAATCTGAAGGAAAATACATATAATTTTTAAAAATAGAATTAATATCTATATAATTAAGATAAAAAAAATGGTGCTCAATATATTTTACTCTTTTTTTTATTAAGAATAAAAATGCAACTAATTTTTTAATTGAAAAAGTTTCACTTTTTATTTTCAAGTAAGAACTTTAAATTTAAATTACTATTTATAATTGCAATATGAAAATAAATAAAATTCCGTCTAATTGGAACTATGAAGCCTTAAAATATTTAGTTATTTATTCCTTGCAAGTTTCCAGTAACTAGCCCTAGTTTTATTCCTTGCAAATGAACAAGTTTCTCTTTAGGATATGGATCCCTCAGTTGCCAATCCCTTTGTTCCTCAATTACCTTTAAAATTTCACTCCTCCAACCAAAAAAAAAAAATTCCCCCTACCCCTCTCCTTCACAAAGTCCCCTTATCCTTCGTTCAACCAAGCACACCGCTAGTAGAGATGATATGGAATAAGGTATTAAAATTTTTTGAGAATAAAATAAAACTTAAAAACAATTACTAAGAGGTCAAATTGAAACCAAAATAAGATTAAGAGATAAAAGCAAATACAACCATAAAAGAAAAGTCAAGGAATAAAAGCATATTTTAGCCCAATAATTTATTTTCGTTTTAAATTTCTTTTAGAAGAATTAGTATTAACTTTTTAGGCGTTTACTATTATTATTCCGCAAAAGCTCAACAAAAAAGCTCTTTTATCAGCTGCCAAATTGATAAAATCAAGATGGAACAATTTGTGGGGATTTTGCCTCTTGTAATTCAGTATTAATTAAAACAACGTAACAATTTTAGGCGTTTGCTCCATTTTCTAAGTTTATAACATACAATATCATTTTTTGAATTAAACATTATCTTTTAATAAATTAATATTAAAAAATTTTGTGGAAATGTTTACTATTTATCACAAATTCTTAATCGAATGATTTTGTAATTTTTAAATTAAAAATTGATATTTTTATATTGTATAAGCAGTAAGTATAAAGATTATTTAATATACCAACTCATGTTGGCAATGGTGGAGAGGGAGAAGGAGGAGATATGTTTACTAGTTGTTATAATTTGTCATCCATAAGACTTTATAATTTGTAAATTAAAAATTAAATTTTTATATTATATATGTAGTATGTATAAAGATTATTTAGTATATTAACTCAGGTTGTCATAATTAATGAAAGAAGAAAGATTTTGCAACACACAAACCACAACATAAATATTGTCACCACCATTAGATGAAAAAGATAGTGCAACAATATAACAGTTTTTATTCCAAGGCTACAATGAAAATATGCTGAAAAAAACCTGAAAACGAACTACTTTTTTTTCTCGGCCACCGAAAACAAACTGCTTCTACATCGAATATCTATACAACAATATGTTCGATTTTCTGCAATAGAATTGTAGAACAGTGAGTAATCAGTTAGGCTTCTTCCACAATCACAATTATTGACTTCCAGTTATAGACTTGTTTTTGTGAAGAGTGTCAGACATATCAGTCATCAATTGGACAAAAGTGGATTAATATTATACTAGGGACTTTTTAAAATGTTTTCTTGATCTTGGTGGCCTTTAGAAATTGTCTGAACCATTAATGTTTTCTTACCCGAAATACCCTGTTTGACACAGTTATCAATATCGATATCTATTGACTTCGGCTTGCTCCAATGTACTCCTTCTTGCATAACAATTACCGATTTTCTTCTACTCAAAGTTATTGAACTAATTTTAGAAAATAATTAAAATTTTAAATAAATTTAATGAAGTTAATTATTTTTAATTATATTACTTAACATATGAAAATAGCGAAAAAGCCCTTATCAAATGGATTAGAGAGAGTATATTTTAGATGTATGCATACACATCATGCATGTAAGATCTAAGTTAAATAAAAAAAATAAAAAATCATTAATGAGTCACACGACTGTATCCAAAAATTTCATTTTTAATGCAGGTATACAAAATAAAAAATCCATAATAAAATTTTTAAAATTAAATTTGCAAATTATTAAATATCAATATGTACCTATATCACTATATGAATGAACAGGGATATGACCCATGTCTCCGGAGGTCCACATAACCCGTCATTGCCTTTAGGCAAAAGGATATCTCTTAAGCAACCGTAAAATTGCATTATTTCTGTTCATAAAAAAATATAAATAAATAAAAAGCACTATTTCTCATTTTAGATTTGCCATCAAGTCTATACATACAATGGATTATATCATCTTCTACTCTCCATAATTCTTCATGATAATTTTAGTGATCACTTGATTATTCTCATATTCAGTCAACATTAAAAATCTTGACGCTATATGTGGTTGAATTTATGAGTTATTTGCCATTGTGGACTAAATATTTGAAATGAAATCAATCACTAAAATCAAGCGCAGTTTTGAATGAAAACAGATAAGGTATATAATCTTATCCTATCTTATATCTATAAAAGTAAAAAGTAACCACTCGATTCACTGTTCACCAAGACAAAACACTATCCATAGCACTGTTTCATTGGTCCTCCATGCGGGTTAGTAACTCCTGGTTAGCACTAGATGGAGTTTGTGCTTGGTTGGGTAACTTGTGGTTAGAATTTGATTTGGTTTGCAATTGAAACAAAAAGCTTTTGGTTCAATCAGATCTGAAATAGACTTTTGTCACATACCAGAGGCTTGTGTTGGAAGCCAAAAGTTCCTTTTGTGTGGATGAGATTTTAGCAAATGATCAATTGGCTTTTGTGACATATCGGAGGCTTCTCATTGAAGCTAGGTGTAGGTGATACTTGTCCTGTAAGCTAAGAGTGTCTTTTGTTTGCATGAATTTTCCAACAATTAGACTTCGACAAGAAGCCAGCAACTTGGCTTCCATTGGAATGGAAGCCAACCATTTTTCTTGATTACTTTATAATCTCCCCTTTGGTTCTGCCACCTCCTTGCAAATGTCCTTGCAAATGAAGCCAACCCTTTATTTCCTTTTTCTTGATTACTTTATAATCTTCTTCCCTTCAAGTTCTCCACCTCCTTCTGTTACAATTCTCTCTCTCTTGCTTGGTATCTTCCACTATTGTTTGCTTGGATTCACGCTATCTGTTTCAGTAAAGTGTTATGCAGAAACAAAGGGTATGTCAATGGTAAGGTTGTAGTAGTATCATAATTTGCTTGCTTCAACAATTTGGAGTATTTGTTAATGCAGGGCCACACATACATGTAGTTCAAGTGACCATAACAAGGTAGCCAAGTCCAGCTTGCTGCATGCAAAATTGTTCAATATCTTTGTATAATTCATCATGCTCTACAACATTGTATAATAAGTAAGTTAGATTTGTATAATACATTATTATCATGCCAAATTGATAAGCAATCAAAACCAAAGCATGTAGTATCATTAATAATTTGAACAGAACACCAAAGAAAGGGAAAAAAATGAAGCAACCTGCAGGAAGCATCCACGACCACGAACCTTGAAACATGGAGAAGGCATGGTTTGCTACGCGCTGTTGACAACAATATAATAGTATAAGATCAAGCGAAAATGTTTTTTTCCAATAATTTTCATAAGTCAGTATATCCATCATCAATAATCAACATATCAATATATTAATAGATAATATGTAGATGATTATCATGCCAAATTGATAAGCAAGTAAAATCAGAGCATGGAGTATCATTAAGAACAAATTTGTACACTGTAATATGTACATCTATAGAATGATTGTCAGGTTGATCATTTATAGTACAACATTCCATTTAATAATAGTATCATACCATAAACAGTTGCTTTTGACAACAATTGAAACATTGTAATGGTGCTATCTTTAAATTAATAGAATCACAAGGTATATTCTATTAGGTGTCTATGTTTCCAATCCAAGTATAACTATACCTATTAAGGATAGAATTTATTCAATACATCAAGTTCTTTGCCACCGTAAAGCTTCCTACTGCAACTGTGCTCATAAAAGATGAAGAACTAACTTATCACAAAATCTATTTGATTTTCTTAAATATGAAATCAATTCATGTGTTGCCAGACCGTTTCAATTTAGACATTGTCTTAAACATAAACAAATGTTGATCTATTGAATAGTTTTCCTATCAACAACAATAAAGACTTAATATGCTATACCATACATGTAATACCACTTGCTCAATTTCTGGCCAAGGGGCCTATTGCGTGTGGGATCCCAAATCATCATCCTCGTCGCTGAGGAGGCCGTCCAAGAAGAGCAGTTCGACAGGGTCTTCGTCAAAGCCAAAATACCCTTTTTTACTTTTTTTCCCGGTGACTCATACCTTTGTCAACCATCTTCACACACCACTATCGACAAACCTCCAACAACACCAAAGTGGTCGACAGGCAATGCCAACCTCCGACCTTCATTTACAGATCTGCCATGAAAAATTACAGATCTGTTCATCATCTTCAGATATGCTCCTCTGTGTTCACAGATTTGTTCGTCATCCTCTGTGATCACAGCTAACGGCAACGGCACACTCCTATTCCTCTCCAGATCTAGTTTGCAGCTAATGGCGACAGTGCACCCTCTTCCTCTGGTGAAGATTACGGCTAGATCGAAGAAAAGAAGAAAGAGAAAGGACTAGACTGGTCGAAGAAGAAACGAGCAGATCTTGAATCCGATGATGATGGATATGAACGGAAGGTGAAGGGCATTTATGGCGTGCGTGTGTCTAACAGAGGAGGAGGGAGGATATGAGAGAGAGAGACTGTACCCACATCTCTGAAGAAGTCACGAGGCTGAAGACTAAAGGCAAAATAGAAAAAAAAAAAAAATCGAAGCCTTGTTACTGGAAAGAGGAGGGACTTTTTGTGTTGTGACTCAATAAAAATTATATTAGAATTTCATTTTTTTTTGGGCACTTTACTATTCCCATTTTTATTTTTATTCTCATTTTCGTTTCTTTAGAATTGTTTCCATTTTACCAAATGGGCGAAAGAAGAAAAGGAGAAGAAACGTGTGGCAAATGATTAAAAGAATTCCTTCAATAATATATATTATTTTGTAATATCATATTTATATATTATATGATTATATCAAATTAATTTTTTTTGCTGGAAAGATTAATTCTGATTTTGAGAATCAAAAGGGATGATAAGTTTCTATAAAGATGCAAGGAGAGAGTTTCTACATTTTAATAATGTAAACTTAGTCACATTATTTATAATGAAGTATTCAAATTATTGTAATTTTTATATTTTATCTCACTATACTAATGATTAATTTTATTTTTTAAAAATTAGTTCTTTAAGAGTCAAAAGGGATGAGAAGCTTCTATGAAAGTTCCAGTAGAGATTTTTTTGCATTTCAATAATGTAAAATAAGTTACATTATTCATATATTCAAATTATTATAAATTTTATATTTTATCTCAGCATACTAATGATTCAATTCCTTTTGGGGGGAACATAACTTCCTTAACATAAATTTTAAGTTTCAATCTTGTATATTTTGAATTTATTAATTTTATTTTTAAATATTAAATATATTTCTAAATTTCATTTCTACATGTCATTTTTGAAAATCATAAAACTTATTCATAGTAATTCGTACATGGAACTTTTTTAGTTACATAATAAACCACACCAATTGCTACTTGAATATTGAATACCATTATTAAAAAAAAAAGATCACAATCATTATCATTAACCATATTTTGCAAATAAAATTTTTATATATCATAACTTGCAATACATTTTAGACTAAAAAATAAGTAGATTGTGAAATTGTATATTAATCAATAGAAGTAACAAGTATAAAGTAATCAATAACTTACAATATATTTCAGAATAATAAATAAACTTCAGCTATCTATTAATCAATAAAAGAACATATTATCAGTAAAGGGCCCACCTTATTGAACCTAATGACAATTTCAAACAAGAGTTGACTCTCATTTATTCCTTTTGCTTTATTTGTATGCAATTTTATATTGGGACAAAAAAAACTATTTGATGCAAATGAACAAACAAACAAAATGAAAGAAAATTTATTTAATTTTGGGGTAGTAAAATGGGATAACACAAAAAATCCTGCACATCATACGGGGTTAAAGCCTCTAGTATAATATAAATTTGAAAGTAAATGAATTAGCAGATTCTGTTGCTGCCTAACCTGGGCCAACCTTGTTGGGCCTTACTTGTCAATAGGCCTAATACATGAACCTAAGTTAGGTTCACTTGGGCCAAAACTAGGTCTAAGATTTGGCCCATTAAGTCAGGCCTAGTATACCTATGGACAGTAAGGTGCAATCCCAACAGGGGATTTTGAGCAATTCTCAAATACAACGATGAGTTTCGTACAAGCAGTGCTATGCAAATAAACCCTGAAATAGTAGAAAGATAGTTGGATCTCATAGAAATGTTGTCCTAAATTCGATTATTAACTATGTGTATTAAAAAATTTTATTAAAAAAAAATAAAACTCACTTCAATAATCTTTAAGTATTAAAGGGACTAGTCTTCAACTAGTTAGTTAAGAAATACCCTTAATATTTAAAAAAAAAAAAAACATAGAACAAGGCTCATATAAAGTGGAAAGAAAACAGGTTTCATATGGGGAGTGTTAGGATATAATGAGGCAGCTAATGGAGAGACATTATAGAGGGGGATGGAGATATCCCTGACTGGGATGAAGAAATTCACTGGCCGCTGCTAGAACCTTCAGGGGAGATTAAGGAGCTTATGAAAGGTAAATATCTTTGCAATTTTTGTATGAACAAGTAAAATTTTGAATATTGAGGCTATAGAAAGCGGATGGGAAAAAAACAAAAAATTACATGTATATGAAGCATAACGTAAAAGGAATGTGTGGATTTTTAATAATTGAACTTCATTTTTAAATAAATAAATATTTGTATATGTTTTAGTTCCCTTAAAATTATAAGTAAACTTATGATAAGTTTCTGTAAATTTGATTAAAATTATGTCTAATTCATTACTTGGTTTAAAGGCGATACTTAATTCCGTTGACATTTCAATGTATACTGCAAAACTTCCCTCTAATCTCTTTTTTTTTAAATGTTGATTTTGTATCATATAAAATTAAAACCTTATTATAATGAAGATAGTTACTCGTTTGTTGATACTTTGTCAATAGAAGTTATGACAGTTGTGTGTTAAAAAAAATGTTATGACAGTTGTATCGCCAAGAAGAAAGTTATTACTGTTTGAAATTTGAAAGCAAAAGAAAAATGGCATTTAAATGTTAAAATCCGTTATTGTTTAATAATTTTAATTATTTTTAAGATAAAAAGTATTACAAAATTTAAAAATGATATTAAATGTTAAGAAACTCATTATAATTATAATACTATGATGTTTGAAATATAAATCCCATATACTTAATGTTTAAAAACAATTATATGAGACCGATTGAGTAGGTTCAGGTGATTCAACATCTATTTCTTTTTATTAACGTCATGTGTTTAAATCTTGTATTTGTAAAAAAATATCATTGAATGAGCTTTATATTCACATGATTTGACCTAGTGCAACTAGAATTAGTTAGATTATATTTAAAAAAATTATAATAGAATTTTAATCTAAATATTTTAATATTTTAGTCCTTTTTTTTCTGGGAAAGTAGATTTTAGTCCTTAAATGTAAATTTTTCTGAAGTAAAAATTAGCTAGGAACAAAAACATTACTCTTATACTTTTTTTTTACCAGAATTATTCTTACTCTTATACTTCGAACAACAATAAGCACTGTATCTTTTTTTTGGGGTACAATAGGGACTGTATTATTGATGATGTCAATATTAAAATAGTACATTTGTTGGTTATAAGTTATTTTCTTAAAGAATCAATAATATGGTTATGTGTTAGGAAGAAGAGAATATGATTTTTCTAATTCTTTGTACTGCACTTCCCCTTCATTTTAGATAAATTATTTAATTAAATTTGAACAGTTCAAATTTAATATTTTTTGTAAATAATATAAAATAAATTACAAAGAATGTTAAAAAAATAAAAAATAAATTTATATTGTTAAATTTTGATTTAAATCGTCCATAAATACAAAAGAGAGAGAATGAAAAACCTCACCTTATAAAATATTAACCTTTTCTTTCTTTTGCTAATATAAAATATTAAAACTGATAATTTTAATAACAAGTAGTGGGCCCAAGGTACTTTTGTTGACCTTATAAAATATGAAAACAGTTTACACTCCGCGTTAGAGCCTCTTTGATTATCGGTTTTGCTGTAAAAATAGAGTTTTGATAAAATAAGTTTGTTAAAAATTATTATATTTAGATATTTTTTTTATAAAAATAAGTTTAATAAAAAATTTATTTAAATTATAATGGTTAAAAATATTTTTAGATGTATAATATAAAGTAAATTTGTTTCTTATTTTTTAAAATTCATATTTTAAAAAAAATAATTTTTTTTATTTTTTAAAATTATAGTTTAACTCACTTTTTTTTTAATAATAATTTATATTTGATCAAATATATCTTTTTAAAAAATTATAATTAAAAATTATTATTTCTTTTTTAAAACATAATCTTTTGGAGTTAGCTAATTTCAGGAAAGGAAAAAAAAAAAAATTTCAAGTTACTACTGAATGTTTCAGGCCGACAAAAAAACTCAAATCAGTAATGAAGAGTCAGCCAAATCAGTAAAAAACTCAAACGGAAGAGTCAAATCAAAGTATTCAAAAACCAAGAGAAAAGTAAAAGGGCGAAAGCATTTCCTCTTTCACCATTTGACTATACCACCACCGTGGGCCTGAAATTTCAGTGCTCAAGTATAATTATTAAAGGGCATATTCTATTATAATTTATCGTCTTCATATTATTTTTTTATTTTTCTAACTGCAAAATCAGTTATTAAAACTTTATAATTAAATAATTTTAATGTTCCACTTTCAATAAATAACATGACCAATACATAGAACTTTTCTGGTAAGATAATTGATTTCAAATAGATTTTAAGTAATTTTAATTTTCAAAAATTTATTTTGATAATATCAAATTAATATTAAAATGTTTGCTAAAGCTTAAAAACTACTAATAATTAATACAATTTTTTCCAATTCAACTTCATTAAAAGTTTCAAGCGTTACATTATATTGAGAAGAAAAATTAATTAAATTATAAATAAAGACATTCCTCTTTGTTATGACAAATAATAATATAACCATAAATAAATTAATTTGGGTTCCTTAGCTGTAATTTGGGTGGTATGTTTTTGTAATTTTTTTACTCTCAAAAATATTTATCTGTAATTTTCCTTTACTCATTATATATTTGTTATAACAAATAATAACATAAACATAAATAATTTTATTTGGGTGCCTTAGCCCTTAGGCAATCCTCAATATTGACTTGAGTCCGCACAACCATGCCACCAGTCTCTTTCGCGTTTTTTATGAGAATAAAGAACATATGGCAAAATGTTCAGTTAAGCTAAAAATAAAGAATATAGGAACAAGAAGTAAAGGGTCACACATCAAAGGCACACGCTGGTAAGCATTAGTTTATGGACAGAGGTAATTATTAAAATAAGTGATTCTTTATAATAGATTATAAGGATAAGTATTTATGTTAAAAGTGATTTCTATTTGAATGTTTTTACCTCATAAATGATTTTGAAAAAAGAAATGTGTTTGAATTTTAGGAATTTAAGTGATTATTGAGTAGTTAATGAAAAGAAAAAATCAAATAAATAATTATGAAAGGATAAATAATTATCATAATAATTAGAAAAAAATTATTTATTAAAATAATTATTTAAATTATCATAAGTAATTATTTTAATTTAAAATATATTTAAAAATTGATAAAATAATCATTTTTTTTTTTACTCCATAAGTGTTTAAATAAAGAAGCCAAACATGCATCAAAATCAATGCCAATTGGCAGTGAAATGGATTCACGCCACCTAGAAGACCCAAGGTGGAGATTCTGTGGTCCATTCTCACGTCTTATTCCAACGCGCAGTGCATATATAGTTGCATGCTTTCTTCCACTTTGTTGCTATCACCATGTATGTGTGTGTGTGTGTGTGTGATATCGATGGTACACCCTGTAAATATGTGGGGTTTGTCAAGTACTTTTATTCCTTTATTGATTTCATTTGCTTACTTTCTTTTTGAAGTCGGTAAAGAATTCTCGTTTTAGCCACATCTCCACCCTTATGATTCAGAAATGAAGATAAGGCCGTATACGTATACGTACCACCAAGGAAGGGAAAAATGAAGATGTGGCTTTTAGTAGTTTTCGACAAGAATAAAGAATACATATAGTGAACTACCTTTGTCCAAATTCAGTCCACAAGAGAATATAGTTTACTCAAATGTGAATTGGAGGTGAAAAAGGGTTGGAAGGTAAGAATAGAAACCACACGTACGCCATCTCGAAGTCCCAAAGCTGTAGATTCTGTGAACTTTCCTCAAGTCTTATATCATCTTCCAACCTCCTGAGCATCCTCTGCATTCCCTCTTATCCCCTGCACCTCTCACATTTTGTGCACAAGCATATATCCATCCTTTCCATCTACCTACTCATGGCTGATTCAGTGAGGTTAGTATGCTTTCTCAATCTTAATTACTATATATACTTTCTCTTTTTCCATTATCAGCTACACAGTGCATTGTTGCCCCTTCAATCCACTTTCAATGACTATATAGATAGATAGATAGTTAGTGAAGTTGTTCCCCGACATGTTCTGTGCTTTTTGAGATTCAAAGCAGAGTTGTCGTCATGGAGTCGACAAATCAATAGTATTAACTAGAAAAATTGGTTGAAGCAGTGAGGTCCAACTATTTTTGTAATATAAAACTCACGTGCTTTCTTCCACTTTCTATTTCTATATTTGGTAATATAGCTGTTCATGAAGTGTACTCTGTTTTTGAGATACAAAGCAGAGGTGTGGTCGGTTAAGGTTCGACCGTAATTCCGTACATGGAGCCTCCCAACGCACTTTATGGTTTTGAGTTCAATGAAGGAGGCCTGTTTTTTTTTTTTTTTCCCCTTCTTCCTTTAAGAATGGTTAGAGAGGATTCACCACGACTGAAACCCCCAGCATATTAAGAGATAAAAGATAAGGAGTTTTCCCCCCATTTTTCCCAGCAAAAGATAAAGAGTTTGTTTGGAGTTAAATAAAAGAAGGAAAATGAAATATATATATATATATATATATCAGGTAAAGAAAAAAATGAAGGGTGAATTAGTTTTTTAATATTCAGAATTTTTTTTTGGTTCAAAATCTTTTTAATGGGGAGAGCTGAATATAAAGAAATTAAGGTCTAATTGAAAGCAGAAAATTAGGTTTAATTCTTAAATTTAGACTTTTGCTAATAATTAGACAAAAAATTATACATAATCAGCAATCAATTGTATGAGATGCAATCAAATAGATATATGAGACTCCAAAATTTGATCAATTTTATGTGGAGAGACCCCATGGAATTGCGATGTGGGATATGTCTAACAAAAAGTTGTGAGGAAAAGTATATAAAGAGATTAGGATAATGGAGTGATTTGATGGTATAATAATGAAGTTTGATGATTGTTTGTGCAGCTCAAATCCCTGGCATGCTATCTTTGCATTTCTGATTCCAGCAATGGGGATGGTGGTTCAAATGCACTTTCCCAATTCGTCTCCTGTGGACAAGCATCCTGCAAATATATGGATTTTCATAGTTTGCTTATTCCTTTATTGCTTTTCATTTGCATATTGTCTCAAGTGTCAAATTTCCACCCCAACTGATACCCTCTATTTCAAACTCTCTTCAAAGGTAGCCGTGGTCTCAGGCAGTATGGCAACTGCAGCACTCACATCAATGTTGGTTTCAGATTCCCTTTTACCATTATTCATCATTATCTGTTTGATGTTGCCACTCATATATTTTGCTTCCAACTTTGTAAGCCAAACTTGTAAGAATATACGATCATATGTACACAACATGTGGAAGGGAACTGAAGGTAACAATGCGCCAACAACCAACATAGAAGTTTAGACTATTTTCAAGATGGGCAAGTTATTCTATGAAAAATCTTAGCTTTACATTGCTTTATTATGTGAGCTTGCTGCCTTACCTCTCTTTAATCGGGGGGCTCTCATTTTTATATTTGGAGATATACACTTGTATAAAGGATGATACTTTTATTTTGCCAGTTTTTTCTTATGATAGAAGGAATTTGGTGTTCATTTGAAAGCTAAGCACAGGGTGTATTTGTGTTCATATTTGCAATGATATTTTTTTGTTTAATCAAAAGTTGAGAAATAGTAAAAAAATTTGGGAAAATGACAGTTAAGACCGAGTAAGTAGAAAAATTCGGTTTAAGGACCTCAAAATTTTAAAATTCCCAAAAAAAAAAAACCAAGGTCCCTTGAGGAAAAAATTAATCTTTTTCACTCGACAAAAATTTCCCACCCAATACTTCTGTTTTCATTAGTAACCTTTTAAGTTTTCAGTAGTCAAAATATTTTCATCCCAACCTTTCAGTTTTCAATAGTACACTTATTAATTTTCCAAAGTCAAAATATTTTTAACCCAGTTTTTCAATTTTTAGTAGTAAACATATCAGTTTTCTTTATATATATATATGTATATAATTTTGTTTTTGCATTATATTTATCTTCCTTGCAATTATTGAGGATTTTGTGAATGATCACTATAAAATATAATCTATGGGTAAATTTAAAGAACTGATGTAAAGAGTAAATTTAAACTTAGAAAGATAAAAGTAAATAATTAGACAAGAGATAGATTTAGATATTTGTAGTGACTTATATTGTTGTTTGTGTGAAAGCGAATTCAACTCTAATTAAACATAACTAATTAATCAGGAGGTAGTTGGGATACCATAGAAATAACTCTTATACTTCTTGTGATTGAATCAATCTCACTCATTATTATTGTTTGTTGTTTTCTTTAATTTTCTCTCAATTATTTTTATTGCTTTTGAATTAAAACTCATTGGAATGGTAATCATATAACCTGCCTTGGATACGACTTTTAGAATACTTCGAGAACTTTTCTATATTGTAATTAACCTTGTATATATACTTGTAGGTGTTCACACATGGAACTAAGGCCATTGCCATGTGAGTAATTAGTATCACCTCATTGAGCTAGCTAATTATCCTCTTATAAAGTAACATCTTGGTGTTATACATTGGTTATGTGCTTATTAAACTTTACACAAGTTTCTATTGCACGGAATGTTACTAATTGCTGAGTAATTTATGTGGTAGAGAGAAGTCCTTTGAAAAATGTTTTGCATAGCATATCAACTTAATTGCTTTGATTTGACAGAATGCATTACTGTTGGATCATTCTTTCAAAATAGAACTTGAGCACACATAAAGCCTTTATAATCATGAAGCAACCTCATATTTTCAAAAAACATTTAGGTTCTCTTTGGTACACAAGAATCAAAGCTGCAGAATGGGAATAGGAGACCATAGGAATAGGACTCCCAAGGGCCTGTTTGGTAGGAAGGATTTTATCTAAAGGAAAGAGAATCTGAAATGGAAAGCCCAAAATACCTGGTTTGGTATGCATCATCAAGGTCCCAGGAATCCAAAATTTCCATTATACATGGGAGCCTAGTTTCCTTCAAGGGGTCGAGGGAATTTTTCAGGTTCATGGGAATCAATCTTCTTATGACTGGAATACCCTCAATATTACCCAAATTTCCACAACATACCAGTATCATCGTCACTCCTCCATTAGTCATTACTGCTGTCGCACCTTAGCTTCATCTTCCCTTAGCCAGTTTTGCCGTCACACCTCATCTTCGTCATCCCTCAACCAGTATCACCGTTGCACCTCAACTTCGTCATCCATCAACCAATATCACCGTCTTCCGCATCCGTTATCATGGACCAGACAAATTCCAGTAGGTGTCGGAGGATTTTCAGATCTGATTCTTCATCGCCACCGTCGTCCAAGAAATCGCCATTGTCTGCTGTCTCCCTCTCCTCAGTTGCACAGATCTATGGCGTCTCCATCTTCGTTGCATAGATTGACGGCATTGAAGGGTGTTATTTTGAAGATGACTTTTTCATCTCCTTCGTCTCGTCTTCGTCTCCTTCATGTTTCAGTTTCAGAGTTCCATTTTTTTTTAATTTCTGAAGAACGGGCAATATTTTGTTAATTTATTTTTCATTGAGGGGTATTATTGTCTGTAAATATATTTTAGCTTCCTTTCCATACTAAAATTTTCTTCCATACCAAACATACTTTTAAAATATATTTTCATTCCTACTTTTGCTCCTATTCCCTTCCCCTTTCATGTTCCCATTCCATTAAAAAATTTTCTGTGTACCAAACGAGTCCAAGGAAATAATTGCTTCTCTTAAACATGGGAATCAACATTCTCCCTTACCTAGGAATGGAGAAGCTGGGAATGGGAGTCCGAAATTTTCAGACAAATATGCCCTTAACATGAATACAAAATTACTCCCAGTTTGTTGTCCACCACCAACATCACTCATCGTCCCTTCCTCCTTCCATTGCTGTCTCATCCACTGTCACTATCACTTCTCATTCTGCCATCCTCCTCCTCAATCACTCATAAACAGATTCAAACCACCGCCGACATCAAACCAGAAAACTAGATTCAACCCAAAATGAGGATGAAGGAGAGCCAAATTTGAAGGAGATGCAGATTGAGCTATGGCGGAGACGAAAAGCCACATTCAAATGATGACAAAGATCGAGCTATAGTAAAGAAGAGTTAGATTCAACATCACCCATCATCCCCTCCTCCTTCCATTGCCAACATCACCCACCATCACTAACGATGAAGCTTGGAGATCCAGAAGCTTCACACAGATCTGAACGATGAGGGAGATTGATCAACACTGTTACTTCACACAGATCTATGCACGATAAGGGAGATCGAGAAGCTTGTAAAATTGCCATCATGGGAAAACCTACGCATGGTGAGGGAGATCGAGAAGCTTCACATAGTTGGCTTGTAAACTTGCCGTCGTGTAGTGTTGCCATCACATTCGGTTTTCCGATGGAGAAGGAAATGAATGGGGAAGAAAATAGGAGCATTTGAGTTAATGAGCTTCTTTTTATTTATTTTAGTGTTATATATATATATTTTTTTTTTATGACTCTAATTTTTTTTAACATACTAAACATAAATATTTAAAGTTTATTCAAATTTTCACTCTCATTCTTATTCCCATTCTTATTTTATAAAAAATTATTTTTTGCATCAAATGAGGTCTTAGGATTAACACAAAGCTCAATTAGGGCTTGAGAGAACCTCAAACACCAAGAACATCCATTAAATCCATTTTTTTAAAATTTTGAGAAGAAATACATAAGTAAACTCAACACTATCTCTTGACCCAAAATTTGCAAATATTAGGTCTATAAATCAGTCCTACTTATAAACCTCTTCTTTAATTCCATTCTATTCATTCTGAACTTGACCCACAAGCTTTACTAGGGTTTATGAATTCCCATTGGTAGAATGTTTTGTATAGTGATGAAAAACTTGAAGATGAAACTATGAAGCATCATTAGGAAACAAAAGTTTGAAAGCTATGGTATGTACTATGAGTATAACACAATACGATATGGCAAATATAACAAATTTTAAAATTTTAAGATGTATAGGTATGACAAATAAGCATATATAATTATGTATATACGTGCCAAATTAATATGAAAAATGAACAATATAAAAAAGATTAGTTAAATATTTCAAAAACAATATAGTGATATTCATACCATACAAGCAAAAATTGAATTTTCTATAAACTATTGAGTTGTTTTGAAACATTAATTTAAGAAGAAAAAGCTAATCATGCAAGAAGCTAGAATATGTTACATGTATAATGAAGTATAGTACATGTATGTCTAATACATATTCGGAACATAAGTTTAATGTTTTGAAATATTGGTGCAATAGTAAGAAAGTGGAAAACTTACCGTCCCGCCTACAGTAGTGGCACAGAAGCCTAAGGAAACACTCTTTAGAGTAAAGAAATTCTTCTTCGTTGATATGTTTTTAGACAAGTAGATGAAGTCCCTATTTATACTACTTCGTGAAACAAAGAAACTGAAAGGGGTTACATCTTAATAAAGGAGGGCTTACATAATCTAATTATGGAGGATATGGAGGTTATGAGACAATGGAGTTATGGATGGAGTTATGGTGATTATTGTGGCAGAAATGTTGCTGGTGATAATTCTTCCATTTCATCCTCCCCAGATTGGATGGGACTCGCCCTCGAGTCAAATTCATCATCATCATCGAAATACGTGGATAGATCAGCAACATTGAAGGTAACCAAAACGCCATAAACACTAAGCAATTCCACTTTGTAAGCATTATTGTTATTCTTTTGCACAATCTTGAAAGGACCATCAGCTCTAGGAGATAACTTATCGTTGGGTTGTTTAGGAAAACATTCTTTTTTGAGATGTATCCAAACCAAGTCTCCCACATTAAAGATCTGTTGCTTCCGATGCTTGTCTTGCTGTGTCTTGGGTTTGAAATTATGCTTCTATATTCTTCCACAAACTTGTTCATGCAACTTCTTGATTTCCTTAGCCCTTTGATCTGCATCAGAACTATACTGCTGCTCATCAAGTGAAGGGGTTAAGTCTAGTAGACTAAGGGGATGAGTGCCATAAACAACTTCAAACAGACACTTCCCAGTTGCTTGATTAACAGAATTATTATAGACAAATTCAACTTGAGCAAGAACAAGGTCCTGCTGCTTCAAATTCTTCCCCATGAAACTTCGAAGAAGATTTCCCAAAACTTTGTTAATAGCTTCAGTTTGACTGTCCGTCTGTAGATGACTAGAGCTGCTAAATTGAAGCTTAGTCCCCATCTTCTTCCATAGCGTCCTCCAAAAGTGGCTAAGGAACTTAACATCACGATTAGAGGTAATAGTTTTTGGAATTCCATGGAGACGAACAATCTCTTTGAAGTACAAATCTGCAACTTGCACCGCATCATTGGTCTTTTGGCATGGAATGAAATGAGCCATCTTCGAAAATCGATCGACAACAACCACAATGGAATCTTTTTGCCTCTGTGTTTAGGGTAAACCAAGAACAAAATCCATGCTCACATCTTCCCACGACGCTTCTAGAACCGGCAGTGGCATGTATAATCTTGTATTTTTCCCTTTTGTCTTAGCCAAATGACATATTCGGCATCGCTGTATATGCCAGTTGACATCTCGTTCAAGCCTTGGCCAACAGAAATTCTCTTTGACCAAATCAACTATCTTGTCTCTGCCAAAATGACCAGCTAATCCTCCATCGTGAGCTTCCCAAATTATCGCCTCCCTCAAAGAACCCTGGGGAATACATAGGGTTTTACCTCGAAATAAAAAACCATCATGTTGGTAATACTGGTAGAACGATTGATCGGTAGTAGCTTCCCATAGTCTATGAAAATCAGGGTCATCCTGGTATAGCTCCTTGACAAGTTCAAAACCAATAACTTTAGCCTACATTGTTGTTAGTAAAACATGTGACGGTTAAGAGCATCAGCTACAGAGTTTAAACTTCAAGCCTTATGCTTAATGAGGAAGGGATAAGACCGTAAGATCTCACTCCAACGGGCATGTTTGCGGCTGATCTTTTGTTGAGAGTTCAAATACTTTAGGGCTTCATGATCCGAAAAAAGTATAAACTCTTTGCCCAAGAGATAGTGACTCCAATGTTGCAAAGCTTAGACAATGGTATAGAATTCTTTATCATAAGTAGAATATCTGAGTTTGGCATCATTGAGTTTCTCACTGAAAAAGGCAATTGGATGGCCTTCCTGGCTTAAGACATCACCAATTCCAGTGTTGGAAACATCACAGCTGACCTCGAACACTTGGTCAAAATTTGGAAGAGCTAGGATGGGAGCTTCAATTAACCGCTTCTTTATCTCCTCAAAACTCCTTTGAGCTTGCTCCATCCACTGAAATTTGTCTTCCTTGGTGCAATCTGTGAGGGGTGCAGCAATAGAGCTAAAATTTTGAATGAACCTCCTGTAGAAAGAAGCTAATCCATGGAAGCTTCGAACTTCCTGGAGAGATTTTGGAATTAGCCAGCTATTAATGGCTTCAACTTTACTCGGATCAACTCAAACACCTTCTGCGGTGATGATGTACACCAAGAAAACAACTTCATTGGCGAGAAAAGGTGTACTTCTTTAGATTAGCAAAAAGCTTTTGGTCTCGCAGGGCTTGCAAGACTTGTCGTAAGTGATCGAAGTGTTCTTCCTAGCTCGTGCTGTAAATAAGAATGTCGTCAAAGTAAACAACAACAAATTTGCCAGTGAAAGATCACAATACCTGATTCATCAGACGCATGAATGTACTAGGGGCATTGGTTAGTCCAAAAGGCATTACAGTCCACTCATACAAGTCATCTCTTATCTTGAATGCAGTCTTCCATTCGTCTCCTGGCCGAATCTGAATTTGGTGATACCCACTACGAAGGTCAATTTTGGAAAAAGTAGTGGCACCATGCAGCTGGTCTAACATGTTATCGAGCCGAGGTATCGGAAACCGATACTTGATAGTAATTTTGTTAACAGCTCGACAATCGATGCATATTCTCCAACTCCCATCTTTCTTGGGTACTAGCAGAACAAGTACAGCACACTGGCTAACACTTTCCCGAACTAGCCCTTTCTTCAGCAGCTCTTCAACTTGTCGCTGGGCTTCGGTATATTCCTGAGGACTCATCCTATAAGCAGGCTTGTTAGGAATGACTGCTCCTTGAACAAAATCAATGGCATACTGTATGTCTTGCATGGGTGGCAACCCAGGTGGTATCTCATCAGCTATCACATCTGGAAACTCATATAATAAGGGCATAACTCCTGGCAAGATGGTGGACTCATTGTTCGCCTCGAGTACCAGTATGAAACTCATTGTTTGGGCTTCATATTTCATCACCTTGAACTCTTCCTTGGTCATCAAAGTTACCAATGGTTTAGCTTCTGTCGAGGCTTTGCTAAACTCACTAGATGGTAAAGGCGCTAGCTTGATCTTGACACCATTTTTAGTGAAAAAGTAGGTGTTTGTATGTCCATCATGCAAAGCATAACAATCATATTGTCACGGTCTCCCCAAAAGAAGGTGGCATGCATCCATAGGAACAACATCACACAAAATGTTGTCACAATATCTGTTCCCAATAGAGAAAGTAACAAGGCATTACTTAGAAACTTTTACCTCGCTTCCAGTATTAAGCCAGTGAAGCTTGTAAGGATGTGGATGGTTGTTCGTTGGTAGCTTCAGTGTCTGCACCATGTAGTCAGACACTACATTTTCACAGCTCCCACTGTCAATAATAACATTACAAACTTTGCCCTGGGCAGTGCAACGGGTGTGAAAAATGTTGCGTCGTAGCCAGGGTTCTTCCTTAACTACAGCTGCATGCAGACTCTGTCTAATAACCAAAGCCTCTCCCTGATCTGCAGGCGTAATCTCCTCATCATACACCAGTTCGGTTTCATAAAATGTAGTCTCCTCTTTATCTTCCTCAGATGCTTTATAAACTTGCCCTTCCCTAATGGTGATAACCTTTCGAGTAGGACAGTCTGAGGCGATGTGACCAAATCCTTGGCATTTAAAGCATTGGGGTGCTTTAGAGCCAGATTCCTTTACAGTATTTGGTGGGGACTTGCGCGTAGTGCTAGACTGCGGCTTTCCTGAGGAATTACGTTGCTGAAATTTTGCCTTACGGCCATCAAAATAATCCCTAGAGGAAGAAGGTTGAAAAGAAGACCTCTTGGGTGTTTGCTTCTCAATACAAATGGCTAGGCGAATCATATCATCGAAAGTCCAATATTGCTGAAGCTGGACTAGACGACTGATGTTAGCATTTAACCCTGCAAGATAACGAGATATCGTTTGCTCCTCCTTCTCCTGTATGTCACACTTCATCATAAGTTTTTCAAACTCTCTGGTGTATTCTTCTACAGACAATGACCTCTGTCGAAGATTCTGCAATTGAATAAAATTATCCTGGTGGTAATGTTCCGGTACGTCAAGGCCCAGGCGGCATCCTTTAAATTTTCGTCATTTAAATTTCTGTTAAGACCCAGGCGGCATCCTTTAAATTTTCGTTAGTTAAATTTCTGTCAAGGCCCAGGTGGCATCCTTTAAATTTTCGTCATTTAAGTTTCTGTCAAGGCCCAGGGGGCATCCTTTAAATTTTTGTCATTTAAGTTTCTGTCAAGGCCCAGGGGGCATCCTTTAAATTTTTCATCATTTAAATTTCTGTCAAGGCCTAGGCAACATCCTTTAAATTTTCGTCATTTAAATTTCTGTCAAGGCCCAGGCGGCATCCTTTAAATTTTCGTCATTTAAATTTCTGTCAAGGCCCAGGCGGCATCCCTTAAATTTCTGTTATTTAAATTTTTGTCAAAGCCCTGGCTGGCGTTAGGCCCCTTTTAAATTTCTGTCAAAGCCCTGACTGGCGTCAGGCCCCCCTTTAATTTCTGTCAAAGCCCTGGCTGGCGTCAGGCCCCCTTTAAATTTCTGTCAAAGCCTTGGCTGGCGTCAGGCCCCCTTTAAATTTCCATCATTTAAATTTCTGTCAAAGCCCTGGCTGGCGTCAGGCCCCGTTTAAATTTTCATCATTTAAATTTCTGTCAAAGCCCTAGCTGGCGTCAGGCCCCTTTTAGATTTCTGTCAAAGCCTTGGCTGGTGTCAGGCCCCCTTTAAATTTCTGTCAAAGCCCTGGCTGGCGTTAGGCCCCTTTTAGATTTCTGTCAAAGCCCTAGCTGGCGTTAGGCCCCTTTTAGATTTCTGTCAAAGCCCTGGCTGGCGTCATGCCCCTTTTAAATTTCTGTCAAAGCCCTTACTGGCGTCAAGCCCCCCTTTAATTTCTGTCAAAGCCCTGATTTGCGTCAGGCACCCTTTAATTTCTGTCAAAGCCCTGATTTGCGTCAGGCACCCTTTAAATGTCTGTCTTTATTGTTCATGCATCTTGCCCCCCAAACAAAATACATATTTCCTTCTTCATTTTTTTTTTAGTACGAATATCATTTTATGATCTTCTTCCTTAGAAAACAAATGAAGAGGGACAACTCATCAACATGGTATTTTGTTTGGATCTTGTCAGCACGTTTTGTTTTTGTTAGCATTTGTTTTAGCCACATCACGGCCTACTGCATCAGTCCCAGTCTAGTTAACATAGTTACCCATTTGTGTCACATCATTGCATTTTGCATTAGTTTGACTCTAGCTCGAATTAGTTGTTTGTTTGTGCATCTATTAAAGTCTAGTTCAATTTATTTAGTCGAGTCCCAGTTCACGTTTGCATTGTCTTGCGTCAAAATATTCATTCACCATTAAATCATTCATACCCAAAATAGAGTTTTGTATGCTCTAGATTCATGTCATATTGCATCTTTGTGTCAGGGGCAAGTAAGTCTTTGTGTATTTTGCACGGACAAAATTCGTGTTCTAATCTTTACTCGTTCCTTACGAGAGAACTCTAAAACTGCATTTTCCTCGTTCTCACATAAGAAACTAGTAAAGAGGGGCAACTGTGAATACTGTAGTTTGTCTGGGTAATTTTAAAAATATATAAATATAATGATAATAATAAAAAATAATAATAGTAAAAATATAATAATAAATAAAATAATAGAAAATGTCAAAAAAGAAAGAAAGAAAAAAGAAAAGATTAAAAAAAAAAGAGAGAGAGAGGAAGCAAAACCAAAAAAAAAAGGGGGTTAAGGGTTGGTTTGCAGTCTTGGGCTTGAGGTGTTGAAGCCCAACACCTCAAGCCCCAGCATCACCTTGAGCCTTAGTTAGGGCTCAAGGCGTGGCCGAGAGAAAAAGAAAGAGAGGGAGCAGAGACACGAGAGAGGCCGCAAGAGACACAGAGAAAAAGAAAAAGAGAGGAGCAGAGTCGAAGGCTAGCCGTAGAGAGAGCAGAGGACCAAGGGAGCCAGACAGAGGGAGCAGGCAACCGAGGGAAGTAGACATAGAGGGAGCTATGGAGGCTAGGAGGAAAGGAACCGAGGGAGCAAGAAACATAGGAATGGCCGCGGGAGAAAAAGAAAAAGGGGAGCCATGAGATCTGAGAAAAGGCTTATCGAAGATCAGGAGCAATCTGAGTACAAGCATAGCAAGGGAAGCAGAGGCGTTGACCGATGAAAAAGCCAGAGGAGGCCGTGCACGTGAAGAGCAAGAAGCAGAGAAAGGTAGAGAGCTCGGGTAAAAAGCTGAAAAACATGAAGGAAATGGAGAGAGCCGCCCTTGTTTTGTCAGAGAAGCAGTGCCACCGGCGTAAGGAAGCAAGGAAGTGGGCAATCACGCGCTTGAGAGCCTCCCTCCTTCACTCGCGAAGCTACTATAAAAGGGAGCAGAGGAAACTTCAGAAAGGGGGGTGGAGAGTCTGAAAAGAAAAAAAACCAGAGAAGATTTAGCGAGTAGCCGCGGCTGAGAGGAGCTCGGGCAGGACGAGGGGGGCTTGAAAACAGAAGAGAAGGAGAGTGTTTGAAGGGAGAGACAAAGAACGAGTAAGAACAAAAGAACGACGGCAAGATCTAGAGGGAGGAGGCAGAGTCTGTAGTTAATCTTGGCAGCAAATCCTCTACTGGTAATAAATCCCTACTTAAGCCTATGTCAAGTTATGGATCTGTCTACTGTGATTGTTAGGCATTTAGCTTACTATCAAGACTAGGGTCGTTTTTATTCAGTTTCACTTAGACACCCTATTTACTACCGATGAAGTCTGTTATCATGTTGGTTTTATTTTGCTAATTGAAAAGTCTACCTGTTCATATCTAGTCTATGGTGAAATCTTAAAGGATAAAATCTTGGACGTGGGTTGACAGCATCCTGCTCTGTTTTGAATGGTTATTGGATATGACAGTCTCGGCTCTCTTATAAGAAAAGTCCTCATCTTATTATAGATCAGTGTGTTTGATGAGGCATCGACTTGCAGTTAGAATCATCTTGCTTTCATTTTTGATAAGCTGGGATGCCTTTCTTCTGCTCATGCGGTACTGGTAATATGGTGGGTTGAATGAGTGTTTTCCTTTTTGTATCGATAATAATGTTAAGAGGTGATAGAAAGACGATCACGATTTTTGGTGTACAAGTGCCATGAAGTGTCTTTCTCTTTCTGACAATGATTATTACGCGCCCAGTTTATGCATGGTGACTTGTTTTGTTTTTTTGTGGTAACCTATAATACTTACCGTGAATGCGCTTTCTTGAATATTAGTTCACGTGACTTGCTTTGGCTTTTGTGATGATCTATGCCATGTATTATGAATGCAATTTCTGAAATATTAGTTCACGTGTGTTAAAGTAATTGGCAAAATGATCATTTGCACTTATGCATACTTTATTAGATATTTGAGTTGATAATTAAAATTGTTTAGCTCCTTTAAGTATTAATCGGTGGTTAATTTATTATTCTTTAAATTAATCAATCTACTTTAGAGTTGTCGTGAGGGACTAAGTCTCCGTAAACAAATAGTTAAGGTGTCAGTCAATTATACCATGAGTAAGGAGTTACTATGGTATTAGACTTAGTGCTCAAATAATTTTTGACCCCAATGGTTTTTTTTTATTTACCTTGTAAAATTAAAAATAAATAATAAAAATAGTCAAAATAAGCACCCTCTATTTTCCTCCAAATTTTTCTTGTAGCTTTTTGTTCCGAGTGATAACATCGTGAGCATCTAAGTATCAATCAACAGATTGTGAGTGATAAAGTCACCACAATTAATGGATGGGTTCGTTTTAAAGTTGATTTATGGAGTTAAAAAAATAAACAAATGAATAAGATCTTATTTTATAAAAGTAAAGTTGTTTACATATTCTATTTTGTAAAAAAAAAATGTATATATATAATAGTCATATTTCAAATTCTCTTTATTACTTTTTTTGTGTCTAAAATAAAAATATATTACTATGGCCATATTTATAATAAAACAATGAAATAAAAATGACTTACGTAAAATAAGAAATTAAGTTATTTATTTGTCCCAATTCTATCACAAAAGTCTTTTTTATGCCTTTATGCCCCGAGTGGTAACACCGTGGGTATTTAAGTATTAGTCAGTAACTTGTGAGTGATGAAATCATCACATATGCTGATCATTATTTTTTCAAAACATACATAATGATCACATTTTTTTATCCTTTTTTTATAAATAAATAGGTGTTAAAAGGATTTTTTTTTAAAAAAAAATAATAATAAATAAAATAAAATAAAATAAAAATTATTTGTACAACAAAAAAAATTTATTTGTTTTCTTTCGAACTTTTGTGCCTTTTTGTCTCAAGTGATACCACCGTAGACATTTAGGTATCAATGGTATATTTTGAGTGATAAAGTCGCCACATATGTCAATTGATTTTATTATGTAAAAATAAAATTATTTTCAAATATTTCCCGTGAACATTTAGGTATCAATGATGTATTTTGAGTGATAAAGTTACCACATATGCCAATTGATTTTATTATGTAAAAATAAAATTGTTTTCAAATATTTCCTCTTTAAATCAAAATAAAATGTTCAAAATCACACATTACTCTAATCAGGTTTTCTAAACCGAGGAAAAACATATATTCTTTTTTAGGGATTAATTAAACCAAAAATAATAATAATAATAATAAATGAAAAGAGTAAATAATAGAAATTAATCTGTCTTTTACAAATTAAAACACACCAACCAATTCTAAAAATTATTTTTTTGTGGAAAGACAAATTATTTTCTATAAACCTCTCTTTTCAAAGAATATATATAATAAAAAATATCAATCCAGTGACACGCTCTTTTACTTCGAACTACGTCGACTTTGATCCCTATCGCAGGGTACGTAGGCCCTAGACTCTAATTCTGGGTCAAGTCCGCCTTTGTAAATAAATAAATATTTTCTGATTTATTTGGTGTTTTTTCTCTTAATTTAATAAATATTTACCAATTTATTTTTTCAAGTCCACATTTGTAAATAAATAAATATTTTCTGATTTATTTGGTGTTTTTTCTCTTAATTTAATAAATATTTACCAATTTATTTTTTCAAGTCCGCCTTTGTAAATAAATAAATATTTTCTGATTTATTTGGTATTTTTTCTCTTAATTTAATAAATATTTACCAATTTATTTTTCCAAGTCCTTCATATTTTCATTTTATTCATTATTTTTCATATTTTCATTTTTCTTATTTTTACATTTATTTTTGCATGTGAATGGTAAAAGGGCAATCAAAATAATTTTTAAATACCATAAAAATTGCATGATCAACCTAAGGTAACCGTTCTTTGGAACGAGTGTTGTGAGGGTACCTAACACCTTCCCCACTTACAATAGTACTCCCGAACCTAACTTTGATTCGCAGACCATCCTTGTCCTTTTTGTTTTTGTTTTAGTTTTCTAAAATTTTCCTTAAAATTTTGGTGGCAACTCCCTTGAAATTGGCCCATTCGTCGCGTGGGCTGGTTTGCCCTTTTTCTTTTTATCTCGTTTCCCATGTCGTTCGTGTCGCATCTCTAGGTGTGACACTTATATTTTCCAGAACAAAAATTACTAAATACTTTAAAGATGTTCTTTTGTTTTCTGTTTTTCAAAATATTTTATAAAAAGTAGATTTACTAAACAAGTTTTTTTATTTTTCTGTTTTTGAAAATAAAAAAACTATTTTAAAAATAGATGTCAAACAAACCACTATTATTTTATTTTTATATTTTTCAGAACAGTTTATAAAAAATAGATTTATCAAATAATCTTTTTTATTTTTCTATTTTTAAAAGTAAAAAAATTGTTCTGAAAACTTGAATCAAAATGGGACCTTATTCATTCTAGAAGTTTCACACAGCACAAACTGCAACATAAACATTTGCCCACAAAAACAGAGAAAAAAAAAACCCACAACATAAATATTGTCATTTATTAGTTGTCACCACCATTACACTTCATTTAGGGGAGGGGAAAACATGGGAAAAGGAAAATTTGGGGAGAAAATAAGAAAAAATCTAGACACCTCTTTGTCTAGATTCTTTCTTATTTTCCCTTATAATATTTCTCTTTCCCTATTTTCTCCCAATTTCAAACAAAGCCTTAGAATAAAAAGATACTGCAAGATTGTAACAGATTTTATTCCTACAATGTAAATCTGCAGAAAAAACTTGAAAACGAACTGCATCAACAGCAAATATCTATATAAGTACATGTTGGATACTTTGCAATATTACTGTAGAATAGTGAGGGAGAGAATGACATAAATGACTGTAAGTGTGTATGGAGTTCACTTTTCTTCTGTACCTCTACTCTCTATTTTCTCTCTTTCTTTCTTTAAGCGGCACTACATGCAGTAGTTTGTCTACTACTACTACATTGGCTGAAGCTAAGGCATTGAGGGGAGGCTCCATAAAGAAGAGGAAGGAGCTCAGAAAAAGGATGAAGATGGTGAATACAATAACTTACCTGCAAGAATCACCACAATGTCTAACAAGTTTGAGCCCTTCCTCTTGTCCATCTCTTCATGAAGATGATGCACCTTTCAACTCAAGTGTTGGGCTTGTGAAAACTTTAGAACTCGAGCACACATAAAGCCTTTATAATCGTGTAGCATCCTTGCATTTCAGAAACTTTAGGGTTAACACAGCTTTGCTAGGGCTTGGAAAAGCCTCCGACACTGGGGAGAACCATTGAATCTTCTTTCCCATTTGATTTTAATGGTCTGTTTGGTTCAAAGGAGGGAAAGGGAGGGAAGGGATTTTAATGGAGAGAAAGGAAGGGGAGGGAAAAGAAGGGATTTTAATTTTACGTCGTTTGGAAGGAAAAATGAGGAATTTTAGTGGAAGGATTTTAATTTTACCTCGTTTGGGTTAGGAGGGTTAATGAGGGAAAATAATTATAATTTGACTATTATACCTTTAATTTATTTAAGTTAATATAAGGACAAGACTGACCAATATGTTGTTTGGCCGAGTAATGAAAAAATAAAGGGTATTTTGGTCATTTTGGACACAATAACACATTTTTCCCCTAAATTACTCCAATTTGGGGGGAAAATATATAAGGGGAGGGGAGGGAAAATTTTAATAACATTTTCCCTCCCCTTCCTTTCCCTTCCCCCCATTTCCCTCCAACCAAACAAACCATAAGAGAAAATATATTAATGGATTGGGCACCACCTGTTACCTTTTTAAAGCAATCAAATTCATGATTCTTTTTACTGATATACCTCTTTTTTTGTCTAATATTATTCAATGATTTTTTTTTTACTCTTTATTCACACTTGACCCTAACATACTATGCCCGGATTTAGAAATTCGCATTAGTACATGATTTTACAAAGTGACTTAAAACTCGAAGATGAAACTATTGAAGCTTCATCAAGAGCAAAACTACAGAAGTATAGAACTTACAGTCCCACCAAGGGAAAGGTAAATGAACCATAGCCTCTGCAGACATGAGGACCAAATGATACATGCGCCCAACAACTGAGAGCCATGTGAAATACTTCCGGGTGCTGCAAGTGTCAAAGTTATTGAGAATGAGTTTCAATGAGATTAATTTCGCAAGTGTTATAGGGCATCTCTTAAGGAACTGCAAAATGCACTATTTCTCATTTTAGTTTTGCCATCAAGTCTATTCATACAATGGATTATATCATCTCTTACTCTCCAAATTGTTCATGGTAATTACAAATCTTGACACTGTATGTAGTTGAATTTGAGTTTTATGCCATTGTCGACTGAACATTTGAAATGAAATCAATTACTAAAATTGGGTGCAGTTTAGAATGAAAGCAGATGAGGTATATAATAAACATTTGAAAGTACATATATTAGGATGGTAAAAAAAACAAAAGTACATATATTAGAAGATTACTTTTTGCCAGGCCTGGGCCGATCTTGTCGGGCCGTAGATGTTAATAGGCATAATACTAGAGCCTAAGTTCATTTGGACCAAACGTTAGGTCTGAGACCAGGCCCGTTAAGTAGGGCCCATTATTGGACAGTAAGGAGCCATCGGCAGATTATTTTCGGAGCGGGGTGTCTCTTTCCAGCGCCCCTCCTACCGTGGCAGGAATTTCTATTTTTTTTAATTTTTTTAAATTAAAGATTACACATGATAAAATATGCTTTCTTATAATAATGTCTTTTTTGTATGCTTCTGTATAACTATGTGATTGCAGTATAACAATGAATATTCAGCTTCTACTATATAGCATTAAGAGAATAAAAACTGCACAAGAACATGCCTGACATGGCTCTAGGGAGCTTTTTTTTTTTTTTAATTTGTATACTTTAGTTTCAAAAAAAGAAAAACTGCCCCTGCAGGAGAGAGGCAGCAGGAACCCCAAGTCCAGGATTTTCAGGGCTAACACCTTGTGCAATTCTCAGATAATATGAATTTCATATAAGCAGTGCTCTATTACTGTAGATTGGAAACGCGAGCCCAATTAGTTGTTATTATATATTAATTTATTTATTTAGAAACTAAAATAAAATTTTCAAATTATAAATTTGAACTTTATCCAATTAGTTTATTTTATTTTATTGTGTACGTCAAATGGCCCATAATCATGAAGTAGGAACTTCTAAAATCTCTTGGAACCTTTTCAATTTTACTTTTAATCGGTTTGGTTCTGTTCCAATTTTAATTTGACTTGGTTTGGATCATGTTAAATTGATCTTTTTAAAAAAAATTATTATTTTTTTCAAAAATTAAATTAAATCAATTCTATATAAATACTTTACGAATACAAATTATATCTAAATATTTTACTAACTTATAAATATTTTATCCAGAATATTTGTTATGTTTTACATTTTTATTTATTTATTAATAGATTCATATAATTAATTATAATAATGAACTTATTTATATTTTTTCTCCTAAACTAATAAATATCTTATAATCTTGTTTATGAATTTTTTACTTAAGAAACTTGTATTAATGAGTAGTATAAAATGAAAATATATTACATAAATATATTGTTTGAATTTTAAAAAAATAATATAATAGGTTTGGTTCGGTTTGGTTCAGTTTCAAGGTTCAGGTTTTAAAAACCTGAAACCAAACCAAACTCAACCGAATCGATTACAAAACAATAAAAATCGAAACAGAGCTTATTTCATTTCAGTTTTGATTGATTTATGTCAGTTTGGATCATTTTTGAATATCCTTACTCAAACCCCCCTCCCAAAATTATTCAATAATTGATTACAAAATAATTATGATTCTTTTGTCTTTTAGCATTATTATACTCCCTCCCATCAGGAAAAAGAATTGTTGTTTGAGAATTTTTAAAATTTTTCATAATATTTAACAGAATATGGGTGAAATATTAATTATTTTTTTACTATTTTATCAATCATTAATATTTTTAATTCTCTCGATATATATAAAATAAATTTAAATTAAAAATATTTTAATAAAATATTATTAAATTTTACAACAATCTATATCACTTAATGACTTTTTATATCCATGTAAAAATTTTAAAACAACACTTTTTTTATAAATCAAAGGGAGTGTTAAAATATTTAATAAAGAAGTTTTATCTGCCTGACTCGTCAGAAAAATAAGATGAAATTATTATTAATTAAATTAGGGTAAATTGATGAAAAATAAAACTAAGAAACCAAAGTTAAACATTGAATATGATTGAAAGATGAATTGAGTCCGAATTAAGTTGACGGAAGAAAATGAGGTCGAACATAAAGTTACTACATTAAAATCAAATAAAATTAAAGAATAAACATGAAACATAAGAAATTATTAAGAGGTCATATTAATACTAAATAAAGTTAAGGAAAGAAAATATATAAAAATATAAATATCGTATATTGTCCAAACATAAAGAAAATGTAGATAAAAAATAAAAATAATAAAATAAATGTCCTTTTGAAAGTTTTGATTTTAGAAATAACTAAACTTAAATAAATAAAAAATATTAATAGAAAAGTAAAAAAAAATCATTTTCTAAAATTTATTACGTCTTAATTTTTAGATTTTGTTCAAATCTTGATTTTCCAAATAAATATCTATTTTGCTAAAAAATCCGAAAATATCTTTTTAAAGAAATTAGATTAATCATAAAATCTTCAATTTTTATTAAGTTTTAAATTTCTTTTTTATACTTCCAAATAGTTATCTATTTTGCTAAAAAAATTCGAAAGAAAAATTCTTTTAAAATTATTAATTTAAGCATAAAGTCTGAAAATTAAAAAGGAAAAAAAAAAGGTGAAATGAAGCGCGGCCCTAATCCTTAATCTTCTTTCACGCTATCAAAGTGGCAGCAGACGGGTTGCGTGTGGAGGCTGTGGGCGGACATCGAAGAACGCATCTCAGAAAAAGGAAGAAGAAGCACCGGTGACTTTCATCTACTTTCCCAATTGCCGACACAAGCACAAGAAGGGAGACTTCGTTCGTTCACTTTCATTGATGTGGGACAAAGATGAGCAAGAAAAGGAAACAGCAGAGGCGAAAGTTGGGGGAGTCGGAGGAGACGGTGCTATATAGGAACGGCGGTACCGTGTGAAGATGAAGAACACACAAATCGGTGCGTGATTTCAGCCCGAATTTCAGGTTTAACTTGAGATTTTCTTCGTCTATATAAGAGAGATAGAGAGAAACTGAGAAAAAAAAAAAACATTCTGAGAACAGAAAGAAGGAAGAGAGGGGACGAATTAGAGAGGAGAGGGTAAGGGAGGAAGCAGAGGGAATCTAAGCGCGTACCAGGAAGGAGACTCACAAGCTTGAAGGGCGAACGAGTACGCTGGATCGAGAGGGGAGGAAGAGGATTGTTGATTTCAATTTATTACAGTAGGTTTGAATCTTCCACCCCGGTCCTGTTCTTTCTATATGTCATGATCAGTGTTGTGCTTCAATTTGTGGATCTTCACTGAAATATTGTAAAGATGATCCTTCTTTCTAACTTAATCTTTCTCTCTTTTGAATTTGTACGCCTTGATTTTTTATGAGAAAAGGATTTTACCATGTTAGATGCATAAGCTCTGTTTTAATGATGGCTTAGATTTCATCTTACCCACGGAAATTTCTTTTATGCCAAAGGGACTGTCTTCTGCGTTGTAGGGGCCTAGGTGCAATTCTTATTAGGCTTTGGATGACAAAGTTCCTTTTGCTCTGCTAGAACATTTTTAAGTTTAAAATGATCAGTTGGCTTTGGATTGTAAATCTGGGTCTATTCTAGCAAATGTTCGACAACTGGTATCTATTTAGACTTGCTTTCATGTGAAAGGCCTCCTTGGTTATGGAAAACTTATTCAAGGGATGTGCCATACGATTTTGTCTTTGCTTGAGAAAATTGTCCCTGTTATTGCGTGGGCATGGGTATTGGTTTAAAGCTATATATATTCTCTTTTTAACATGCTCACAGTCAATTGGCCCCATTTCGGCATGGGTGGGTTATGATGTCTGTCACACAAATGATAGTTCTAATATTTAAACTTGAAGGTGTATGGTTGGTTGTATGGGCAACAAAGGGATTCAACTTTTTAGTAATGCTTCCATTCTAATTTATAGTACATTTTTAACTACGATATCCGTACCAAAATAATAATTAGTAATTAATTTTTTTTTTATTATTTTTCAAATTTTTCTCATTTAATAATACTTCATACATTGATAAATTGCAACTATTTTCTTATTCATTTTTTTTTCTAAATTCCCATAGGTCATTGACAATCTGAAGAGTGAAGCTTTTGGAAAAAAATTTCCTTCATGCATTTTTTGTTTGACTGAAACGTTATAGAATTTTCATGGTAACTTGTTCATTGTCTCTTTAATTTTGAATAAAATATTTAAAACCTGAAAAATGTAAGAATATAATCCCCCGGTTTAAAATATAAGTTATCTTTTAGAAATTTTTTTTTGTCCAAAAGATAAGTTCTGTTTAGTAATTTTTAAAGTATTAAATATTTTTTCTTATTTATCTTTATCTATAATTAAATATAAAAGAGATAACAGACTTTAAATGTAATGTATTAAATGAGGGTATTATGGGAAAATAATATATTTATTTGATAGATTTAATAAGTAAAAGTAATTTTCTTGATTTCTGTGTAATAGCCTAAATATGACTTATATTTTAGACTGGAGGGTGTATAAAGCAAGAAAAGATGATAAAGTGAGTGGGAGAGACCGTTTGATTGTAAGAATTTTGGAGTAAAGACAACTGACAAGTATTAAGTTCATAGGTAGTTTAGCACATCGAATATGACCATTAATCCAATAACTAACCAAGGCCCTAATTTACTGACATTTTTTCTGTGAACAAAATAATCACTCCCATCATGTTGCTTAGCTCTATTTTTTAAATTATTGAAACTCTTTTGAAATTTGGTTGTTTTATTATATGAATTTTTAAATTTATTTTTTTATTTTTCTTTTACTATAACGGCTCATTTTTAAATTATTGATGCAGCTTCTTTTCAGGTGTTTTCCCCCCTGCAGATTTAACTTGTAAAACAGTAAAAGAAAAATCTATGACAATCTCAAGGCACAACAAGATTAATCAACATATCTATGAAAGTTCAAGAACCCTCTTGGAGTGTGATTATTTAGCCAATTATTTTTCATAATATGAATGTTTTATTATTTAATTATTATTAAAATAGTGTATTAAAAATTATTATATATATTTTTTAAAATTTGAGAAAGAAATTTTATACAAAGAAAGAAAATCCATTTTATAATAATTTTTAGTTATTTTAGTAAACTTAAAATACATGACCAAACCAATATATTTATATAGAATCGTTATCTCACGTAATAATATGGTTAACCAAAATGTCCGTAAAAGTTCATAAATCTCTAACGTGGTTATTTAGCCAATTTTACATTATCATTATTATTTTTCAAAAAAAAAGTATATGAAAGTTTAGGCCATTGGAGCCCTCTGCTAGGAGCGTGAATTCATCACCGCGCTGGTTGAGTCCTCTTGACCCCATGGCATGTGATCACCCCAAGTATTTACTGTAAGTTCAAAAAAACTCCACGATAATGAATATGCATATTGAACTTTACCCAGCTTAATCAGAAAATCTAAACACAAAGCTAAAATGCTAGAGTGAAAAAAGGAATCTGAACACAAGAATTTTGACCCAGATTTAATATATATTAATCACGGTTTCACACGAAGCATGCTACAGTCACTTTATTTGAAACAATAGACATATAGGGAGCCTCAAATGGCACAAAGTTTCACATTCATGGAAATGAAGCAAGCCTTAAAACATTGGGTCTTCTGCTCTCAAAATTTTTTTTTTTATAAAACATTGAACTTTAGTACTTATTGATAGCTATCTAGATTTAAGAAAGATCCAAACTCCAAACATGAATTAACCTGTGAGCAGCATGTCAAAAACATTACAGGTTGGGACTCTCTTCTACTCTAAATCCTAGCATAATGTAAACTTAACTTTTACTCCCTTTATTATACTATATAGTGTACTATTCTAAAAAATTTATGTTTCAAAATATAGTGCATTGCATAAATTACATTATATTTTTTTATTATTTTTTCAGTATTGTCCCTAATAAGTAAACCCATATATTTTATGGTTACCAATGCATTTAATGAAAATTTTTTAATCATTCGGTTAAACAATATATGAATGAAAAAGAATTTTTCTCAAAAGCCTCATTCTTTAGGATCACCGATGACCCATAGGAACTAAAAAAAAAGAATGAATGAGAGAATAACTGCAATTTATTAATGTAGAAAGCATTATTAAATTATAGTAATTTGGGAAATGATGAAACAAAATTTCGGTTACTAATTATTATCTTGATATGTGTGTGATAGTTAAAAGTGCACTATAAATTGGAACGGAAAGAGTATATCTTACCCAATTATTTATTATTATTATTAATTATTTAAAACTAAAATAAAATTTTCCAAACTATTAAATCTTATTCAATTCATTTTTTTATATAATTGTTCAGTATCCAATATTATCAAATCATATTCAAATATTGATGGAACTTGGCTCAAATTCCCAACATCGTATTTTATTTATTTATTTATTTTTTCAGTAACAAAAAGTTTAGGTGAGTTGAGTATTGAGGACTTATTAGGATCAGGGTAGGTTTCAGGATTCAAAGAGCACTTACAGAGATACCTATAAATTATCCACCAACGAAGCCCTTACATCTACAATGGGATTCAAACCTATATCCTTATGATATATGAGCCATATTCTTACTAACTGGACCAACTTTTATTGACTGTATTTTATTTTATTTTATTGCGTGCGTTCTTGCAATTGTAAAATAACTTTAAAATATATATATATATATATATATAAGACAGACCAATTTAAAAGAGTTTCAATAACTTAGAAAATAGTGGTGTAAAGTTACTTGAGATCTTATTTTAAAAAAATAATAAATATCGATCATTTATGCTAACTGCTATTGATAATGACAATTTTGTTATCCTTTTGGTAAACAACGTAATGACGCACGATAGTTTTGGAATATCAAATCTCGTTAATAATTTTGTTCCCCGCTCATTGACATTAAACCTAGAAAACCATTCATTTGGAGGTTAATTAAGAGATTTACAGGATCTTGTAGAATTCTAAGAGATAATTTTTGGGAGATTATGAATATCCACATAATATTACAATATTTTATAACATTTCTCCTTGGATATCCTAAACAAATATTTGCACCTTATTAAAACCTTACTAAAAAAAATCCAATGAAACAAAAATCTAGTGAAGGAAAAAGTGTATAATATTTATATATTTGTTATAGGTGCTTCATTAAAAATTTTATCTAGAAAATCTAGAGGGAGAAAACCTTAGTTAAGTAAAAATGAGTACTCCCCCTGATGACTCCTTGTTCCAAAGCCCAAGATTGTACACTGATTTTTCAAATATGAATGCAATTGTTAATACCCTTCTCATTGATTCTTCCTTTTAGCTCAACTATGTACGATGCCTTATCTTTATATAATATTTGGAAATCTTTTTTTCTATATTTGTCATCAGGATATGTCAAGTCATTAACATATTTTTCATTTTCCTTATATATTTAAAAAATAGAGCACAATGATATAGAACTCTTGGACATCAAGCAAGTGTTTTAGATCTGCATATTTAATCAATTACAAACCAAGTTTAATTTATTTGTTAACTAAGAACTCAATCTTACTAGCAAATTTATAAGAAATGCACCATTAGTAAAATATATGAGTATTTCTGGATTAATGAATTCATTATTCTCTTGAGAATAAAATCATTAGGAATAGGTACTATGTAGATGTGTATGTAAATAAAATCTATTCAAGATCTTATTAAAAGTGTCCATCTATAGACTAAGTCAAAAACATCAAATTTTCAAGATTTTTCATCTCAAACTCCTCTTTCAAAATAATCAATTGCTTTTGCACCATAAGAATTTGAGATAATCTAACCCGTCATGCTAAACATAAATATTTGGATTAATACATTTCAGGTTTATTGTAATAATTTTTTCAATTGTTAGTAGACTTCATTTTGACTATCGTGTACTGTTTTTCATTTACAATCTTAATACTTTTTACGGTTTCGGCATTTCCGAGCCTCATTATTCAAGATTGAGTGATTTGTTATGGTGGAAGATTTTGAGTGATATATATATATATATATATATATATATTGTCATGAATTAAGATTATCCACTTCCTACATAGGGGTCGAATTTCTCTTGGAGTATTAAAGGGAAACAGTAAATCCCTCGGCCCTCACAACTAGATTTGTTTAGAACAAATACAAGAATAACGACAAGAAGAATTTTACATTACAACATCCCAAAGTTCCATATAGATTAAATAGAAGAAAAATAATACTTTTGATCCTTGTAATATTATTTATTTTTTAATATATCGTAGCTTTATAATTTATAAAATTTTTAATTTAATTTTTTCTATTAAAATTTTGATAATTTTTTGTTAAATTTTATTAATGTACCTAATTATATGTTATCTTATACTTTAAATACGTATAATTTATGTTAATAAAAGAGAGATAATAAAATAAAAATATGTCATATATTTGATGAATTTTTTTTTAAAATAAAAGAATGATTGAGGTTGCATTAAAAATTAAAATTTTCAAATTTTCGAAATTGATAATGATCTTTTTGGCCTCATAAAAAATTAATAATGATTTACAATATAATTTTTTACTGAAAAGGGGAAGAAATATGAAGAATCTATCTTTTTTGTCAGTGGCCTATGAGTATCTCCTGGTAGGGACTAATTTATACTAGAGTATTAAAAGTAAAAGGTAATTTTTTTTCAATTTTTTTTACCATTGTGAATTCTCTACAATTAGGGTTGATCAAAACAAATAAAAAATAGTGCACTCAAATCTGACTCAATTAGATAATTATACAAAATAATAATAATAATAATGATAGAAGAATTACATTATAGCATCCCAAAGTTACATATAGATTAAATAAAAGAAAAACCATACTTTTGATACTTATAATTTTATTTCATTTTAAATTGAACATAATTTTATAATTATAAATTATTTTATCTAATTTTTAATTAAATTTCAATAATGTACATAATAATATGTTATCTTATACTTTAAATATGTTAGTAAAAGAGAGATAGTAAAATGAGAAAATTTCAAATAAATATTAAGAAAGAAGATATTTTTAAAAAGTTATCCCATGAGTCATAATAGTATCATTTATAAATATGCTATTATAACTTGTAAATGAGTTTTTTACATAAGAAGGGTTTTTTCATCTTTTACTTTTCAATTTTAATTTTAATTACCAATCTTGGTACTTTTTTTTTAGATTTAGGTGAATTTGGGTAGTTTTTTTGAAATATCTTTTTTTCTTCATATTTATCTGAAAATTTTTCTAGTAAAGTAAAATTATATCATATATTTTATAAAAATATTGAAATAAAAAAAATCGTAGAGGCTACTTTAAAAATTATTTAAAAATAAATATTTTTATAAATTTATAAATTATAAAATTCAAGTTCTTAAAATTAATATAATTAAAAATATAATATCATTACTAATGAGCGCCTAGTTACAGTATTGACCATCATTCCTCGTCATTTCAAATTGCATTCTATTAACATACATGGCTATTAAATATATATATATATATACATATACAGTGGTGGACGTACTTTATCAGTTGGGGGCGAGAATAAATTTTTTTTAAAAGTTTTCTTTAAATGTTAAATGAAAAAAATTCAAATATGAAGCTCAGTGTTCAAAAAACCGGACCGGACCGGCCGGTCAAACCGGGAACCGGTCCCTGGTCCGGTCCGGTAATAGATAAAAACCGGATGGTTTCGAAACCAGTCAAGAACCGATCAAACCGGTCAAAAACTGGTACAAAACTGGTTTGAACCGGTTCCCCCCCTTTTTTTTAATTTTTTTTAATTTTTTTTAAAATTTTCAAATATTTTTTAAATTAAAATAATATTATTTTTAGTACTAAGTAGCATTATTTTTAGTATAAATTTTTTTCTTTCTATATTATAATATGTTATAAGTATTATTATAATACATAATTATTAATAATAATAAATTTACTTAACAAATAAGATAAAAATAGAATATCAATTGATTATTTTGAATTCAAAATATAATTATACATGAATATTAACTTATTTAGATTTTAATATTAGATTGTAAAACTTATTAATAATATTTTTAATCTTTCATATATTATTAAATTTACTTTTTATTTTAGAATAAATGTTAATTTTATGATCATGAATAAATATTTTTTATATTTTTTATCTATATTATTAAAAATATATTAATTTATTCACAATTGGTCTGATCTCGGTTCAATTCCGGTCTGACTACTGAATCTTAAACCGTTATTTTATCTGATTCAATGACTGGTCCAGTTTTTTTGAATCTTAATAAAGCTCTACGACGTTGTGGGTTGAAAAGGTTGGAAAAGCCCCTTCCGCCAATTGACATATTATATTATATATAATAACTTTACAAATAAAACTAACCAAAAAGAAAAACAAATACGTATGCAAGCAGAGCATTGCGTTCCCTTTTTGTTTTTCCAATCCAAAATTTATGAATTATGATGATAATTAATTATATTAATTTAAATAATTATATAAAAAATACTAAAAATATTAAAAAAAAAAAATTCTACGGGTTGGCCCGTAGTCCCAACCCCAGAAGTTTGAGTAAACTAAACTCAGTTATTAAATTGCCCCCCGCCCCCCCCCCCCCCCCCCCCCCCCCCCAAAAAAAACTTGACCCCCATAAGTTTCAGTAAACTCCCCCCCAAAACTTGACCCCGATAAGTTTCAGTAAACTCAGTTATTAAATTTGACTTTTCAACCAAAAGTGTCCCACTCCCCCCCCCCCCCCCCAAAAAAAAACTGTCACACGGCGTCCTAATATGCCCACCTCACACCTATGGCAAGCAGAGCATCGTCACACGGCCTCCGGCCTCCTAACATATATGCATATCAGCCCGCCTCACACCTATGCAAGCAGAGCATCGCCTTCCCCTTCTTGTCCTTCTTCCATCTTCGTCTTCAACATTTCTGGCCTCTTGTTATTCTCAGTTTCTCACAAGCAGAGCATTGCCTTCCCCTTCTTGTCCTTCTTCCATCTTCGTCTTCAACATTTCCGGCCTCTTGTTATTCTGAGTTTCTCACAAGCAGAGCATCGCCTTCGCCTTCTTGTCCTTCTTCCATCTTCGTCTTCAACATTTCTGGCCTCTTGTTATTCTCAGTTTCTTACATCTCGTGCAGCAGCATCAGCAGCAGCATCAGCAGCAGCGACTCCAACCTAGCCATGGCCGATTCAGAGAGGTTGGTTAGCTTTCTCACTTAAATTATTATATCTGCTTTCTCATTTTGCATTGATCATTGATTATCTCGCATCCTTCTCTCATCAAGCTACTACGATTATATCCATTCATTCAGCCACTCTAAATCATTATATCTGCTTTCTCATTTTCCATTGATCATCTCACATCCTTGCCTCATCAAGCTGCTACAATTACATCCATTCATTCTGCCCACGTTGCAAAAGAACTTTATATTGGCCCGGATCTCAGTATCCAGGGAAAAAACATTTTCCTCACCATAAAAAATTTTCGGGATCACTGAGACAGCTTTTATCTTCATTCTCTCTGAGTAATTCGCATGCCTTCTTCTACATTCTATCACTATATATATGAGTTCCCCAAATTAATGTTCTCTGTTTTTCACGTTCAAATCAGTTGTGTGATCTGTTAAGCTGATAGAAGTGAGTTCTGCGGAAAATTAAATGAAGGGATTACAATAATGGAGGAATTCGATGATATAATAAAGACACTTCAACTTAGTTTGATTGATGGAAATTGCATATTATTCGAAGATTGATAGAAATTGCATATTATACCACTAAATGTCCTTGGTGTTCAATCCTTTCCGGGACTCCCCAAGAATGCCATCCATGCTTGGCTTACAGTTATTGTCTTCCAGTCATTTCAATGCCAATATTTATTTGAATTTATTGTGAATTTGTACTAGCTAGAATCCTCATTAGAACAATTCTCATAATTTGATGTCATACATTTCCAACTAGTTTGATGGTGTTATGCAGCTCATACCCCTGGCACGCTATCTTTGCCTTTATGATTCCAGCACAACTGACGGTTGTGGGAATGCACTATCATGATTCATCTCCTTTGGAGAAACACCCTGCAAAAGTGTGGATTTTCCTAGTATGCTTGTTCCTATATGGCTTTGCACTTGTATGCAACATCATGTATCATATTTCTACCTCAACTGATGATACCACTTACATGACCTTCTCTGCTAATATGGCTATGGTCTCAGGAACTATGGCTTGTGCTGCCCTGATTTCATTGTTGGTTTCAGATTCTCTTTTACCACTAATCATCATTCTCTATTTGGTGTTGCTTCTCATATATTTTGGCCCCAATCAAGTTGCCCAAACTTGCAAGAAAATAGGTTCGTATGTGTACAACATGTGCAAGAAAATAGGTTCGGATGTGTACAACATGTGCAGAGGAACTGAAAGCAACAATGGCCCGGAGCCAACACGCACACTTGAGGGTATTCGCACAAGTACTTGAAGCTATAACGCCATATTGTCCGTCGGTGTGGAATTATGTGATGTTATTGAACTGTCTCTGTTTTTCCGGTTAGATAATCATTTGGTATTAAGTTTCTTCTGTGAACAGAATATCAGTGTGTATTATAAAACAGATTCTGATTTCGTATTGTATGATCTTGCTGCCTTACATCTCTATGTATGTCATTAAATGATTGCTATTAAAAGTATCAGTCGTCTCTTGATGCAATGCCACGGGTACCACCATCTGTTTTAGTTGCCTGAGAATTCGTAACCACAGGGTACTATGGAAGCCAAGGGCAGTAGTAGATGTGAGGGGTTGTTTGGCATCTTCTAGAAATTCACATTGGTACATGATTTTTCAAAGTGACTAAAAACTTGAAGATGAAACAAAAGCTTTGCCAGCATAACTAAAGGACTATAGAACTTACCATCCCGCCAATAGTAGGATCTGGGGTATGTAAAAAGCTTGTCAAGTTGCCAAAAACTCCTCCCAATATGTAGATCAAGAGAAAGGTAAATGAACCATAGCCTCTGCAAACGTAAGGGCCAAATGATACGAGTGCCCAACAACCGAGGGCCATGTGATTGTAGAATGGATAATATGAATTTCATATAAGCAGCGCTCTATTAGTGTAGAATGGGGTAAATTGAGTGAAATACTACAACCAAACAAATTATTTACCAAAATGTTACACTTTTCAAAAAATATATCAAAATACTATAAATTTACAAAACGGAACACACTAATCTGATTTTCAACTCCTTCAAATTTTTATTTTTTTATTACTTTTGAAAGAAATTGGAGGGTAGTCATCCGATTTCTCTCTCTCCCTTCACTATATAAAGCTAGCCTACTCCCTACCATTTCACTCTCCCTACTCACTTTTCCCTCGTCCCCATGTGTCCCCCCTTTTCTTCACATATAATACAAATTTATAAGTATATATTTTATAATTTTATAATTATAATAATCATAAATTATAAATATATGTTTTTATATCTTCATAATTAATATTCTCTCTAATATAAAATATAAGTTCAATGACTAATTATACAAAAATTAAGTAAAATATTTACTCATTAAATTATCAAAAAATGCACTACTCCTTTTAGTTCTAAATATAAAGTACTTTCAAACACTTCGGGCATCTTAAGAGAATGAGTTGGATCATTAAATTTATCAATAAATTCTAATATTTTCTACTCATTTCGATCCTTAATATAAGATCCTTTTAATCAAATCACACGGATTAAGGATGAGAGTTAACTACCTGAATTTCTCCAAAATCATAATATTTTTCTAAAACTACCCTTATTTAATTTCTTTCTTTCTCTCTGGAATACATTAAATAGGGGCATTTTTTATAAATGTATAATAAATATTATCTCATATATTATAAAAGATTATATATTTAGGATCAATGTAAAATGACATATATTTAGGACCGGAGGTAGTATTATTTACCCTTAGTAATTATATTATCTCACATACTTCTGATATTATTTATCATTAACTATAGACCAAGGGTATAATTAATTATCTCTCACCTATTAATTATACCCTTGGTGTATAATTAATGATAAATAATATCATAAGTATGTGAGATAATATAATTACTAAGGGTAAATAATACTACCTCCGGTTCTAAATATATGATAGTTTACCCTGATCCTATATATATAACCTTTTATAATATACGAGATAATATTTATTATACATTTCTAAAAAAATGCCCCTATTTAATGTATCCCAGAGAGAAAGAAAGAGATTAAATAATGGTAGTTTTAGAAAAATGTTGTGATTTTGGAGAAATTTAGGTAGTTAACTCTCATCCTTAATCCGCGTGATTTGATTAAAAAGATCTTATATTAAGGATCGAAATGAGTAGAAAATATTGAAATTTCTTGACAAATTTAATAGTCCAACTCATTCTCTTAAGATGCTCGAAGTGGTTGAAAGCACTTTATATTTAGAACTAGAAGGAGTAGTGCATTTTTTGATAATTTAATGAGTAAATATTTTACTTAATTTTTGTATAATTAGTTATTGAACTTATATTTTATATTAGAGAGAATATCAATTATGAAGATATAAAAATATATATTTATAATTTATGATTATTATAATTATAAAATTATAAAATATATACTTATAAATTTGTATTATATGTGAAGAAAAGGGGGACACGTGCGGACGAGGGAAAGGTGAGTAGGGAGGGTGAAATGGTAGGGAGTAAGCTAGTTTTATACAGTGGAGGGAGAGAGAGAAATCGGATGGCTATCCTCCCATTTCTTTCAAAAGCAATAAAAAAATAAAAATTTGAAGAAGTTGAAAATTGGATTAGTGTGTTTCGTTTTGTAAATTTATAATATTTTGATATATATTTTGAAAAGTGTAGCATTTTGGTAAATAGTTTTTTTACCGTAGTATTTCGCTTAATTTGCCGCAGAAACACGAGCCCAATTATTTGTTATTATATATTAATTTATTTAAAAACTGAAATAAAATTTTTAAATTATGAATTTGAACCTCATTCAATTAGTTTAGTTTATTTTATTGTGTGTCAAATGGCCCGTAATTATAAAGTAGTAACTTTTTTTTGGCCGACAAAAAAAAGTAGTAACTCTTAAAATTTATATAAAACAAACAAATTTGAAAGAGTTTCAATAGTTTAGAAAATAGAGCTGGCTAAATAATTGAATGAAAGTCCTGAAAGTTAAGTGGGATCAAAATTTGTGAATGAAGAAAAGTTTGATGATCATCAACCCTGATAAAAAAAGTTCATTAAAAAAAAAAGGAAAGAAAAAAGCCTACGTTTCTGTTATGTTCCGGATCAACGCCTACGACCTGTTCCTCCCTCCACTGTTCTTCTTTTATTCACAATTGTACCCTTTCCCATCATTCTTCATATTATTATTATTATTATTATTATTATTATTATAGTGTAATAAGTATCTGACAAAAAGATGTGTAGAAGAAAAAATTATACTGGAAAAAAACCTATATTTATCATAAATAATACCTTAAATGTCTTGCTTCGCTCTACCACTCGCTTTAAAAATCAATGCCTGCATTCCCTCTTAATTATGTAACGTTGTTGAACTATTTTTTTACCCCCGCTGAGATCATTATTTGGAAATAGTAATCAAAATTCAGGTGTAGTTTTTTAAAGGTCCCTTCGAAAATTAAAATAAGCATGTGTGAAGAATATGATAATATCAATAGTTGATCAAATAAATTAATGAAAATTTGGAAATAGATTTATATATAGCATAGTTTAAAGTTTAAAGTATGCCATATATATTTTAAGTAACTGAAAATTGATTTAAATTATGCCATATACTTTAAACTAAAGTGTGCCATATATATATTTTACAGTAAGCCATAAGCCCATAACGTTGTTTAAAGTATGCCAAACTTTAAACGATGAAGTATGATATATTATTGATATTTTTTTTGTGAATAATGTTATTTCAACCATTCTTTTTTTCCCCCAACATATTTCAACCATTCCCAACTTTTAGGGCAAGTAAATTAAAAAAAAAAAAAACTAGTCAGACAGTCGGACAATTCATTCGTAATTTTAAGAAATTGAAAATTAAAATTGTTTATGCTAGAAAATTAGATTTTTTTTGGAATAGTGTTGTGCTAACAATTCAAAATTAGAGAGATGATGATCATCATCTATCAATTTTTTTTTATTTTGTTTTTCTTTCCATCATTCTCCCACTAGCATACCAAAGGTCTTTAGTTAGGAACCTCTGTTTTCATTCCATTTTCTGAAAGCATGTTCCCATTTATCAAACATAGTAAAGTTAGGAAGATGAGAAAAAAAAAATTAAAAAAAAAAGAAGTTTGGATATATATATATATATATCCTCGCATGAGCACATCCATGTGAAGCTTGAAAAAAATGAAGATATTGGTGGAATAAGATTTATCATATATTTAATCAATATTGATTTTTTTTTTTCAAACTTGTTGCTTCAGCTCAGTAATACCAGCATTTAAACTAAAGATTTCTACTTCTTGTTTGGCCAATTAAACAAGACTTACCAGTTACTATAGAGACCTCTAAATTAATTAAAATAAAATTTCTTACTTTTAACATCTAATCTAAATAATAATAAATTAATAATTCTTCAAATTAAAATTTAAATTCATACAAATAAACTCATCTAAAATAGTGCTCATTCTTCTTGCCCATATTATAGCATTTAAGTTTTAGCATTTGGAAAAAAAATTCATTGACAAAAAAAGAAAGAGCAAAAATTATCTTACATAAATTGCAGTATGAAATATATTTATATTTACTTTATTAATGCTATTATTCAGCTATAGTAATTATCTCCCCAGTAAATCATTCTCATTAATCACAGTAGATGGTTAGCAAAAAAATATAGTAGGTGAATATCAAACAAAATCTAACTCTATATATTTGCTTATATTAAAGAGAAATTTTGGTAAAAAAAAAGAGGAGAAATTATACTGAAGTTTCAATATATTAGATTCTAACTCTAAAGATAATTTATATTTATATTTTTTATGAACTAAATTTATATATTATTAATTCCATCTTAAATAATATAGGATAGACTAAAAAAGAGCTTATGAATTTGAATTTGGACTTTGATATTAGAATACATTCATGATGCGGGTTAAATATTAGAGATGTGAAAGGATGGATTAGAATGGTTTTATTCAATTTGAATGAAGGAATCCAAAAATAAAACTAAACCAATCGATTTTAACATCATGAATTCTGAAGAAAAGTTATAAAACCTTCTTTACAATTGATATTGTTTATTTTTTATTTTGATTTGGTTCACTTGATTTTGTTCCATTTTGAACATTTTACACAACGATATGGTATCCTAGCACCTGCTTTCTACTATGGAAGTGATGTACTCCCAGTCCATGATTAAATATTAGTTTCTACCATGGTTCATTGCTGATCTCGTTCAGTGCATGTCCCATTCACCTCCCTGCATCGGTACCCTTTTTGATTCTAAACTCCTCTCTCATGTGCTTGTTTAGTTGGTCCTTTTCTTTCATGTTGGAAAAAATTGAAGTTGAATTTTAATAATCTTTAGATTTTTAATATGCTTATGAACTTAAAAAAATTAAAAAAAGTTAAGGTGTAAAGAGGAGGGGTAATATGGGAAAAACGGAGGAGGCTCGAAAACCAGGTGGGGTCAGGGGAGTGAGATCGGAAACGAGGAAAAGATAACGTATTATCAACCAACAACCAACTTGTCGTTTATAAACCTCCAAACGCCTCTTCACTCTTCACTTCAAATTGCTGGTAGTAAGTACTCTCTATTTTAGTTTATACAGTGCACTTTTAACTATTATAGATTAAAATAATAATTAATAATTAAAAAAAAATTATTTTTTTAAATTATTCTCATTAAATATTTTGAGGATAAAATATTTTAATAATAAATAAATATTTAAATTTATTAATTAGAAAAAATTTTTAAAAAAAAAATATAAATATTATTCACTGTATAGCGGAATGAGGGAGTGTTTCTAAAATAGTAAAAGCAATCTGAACCGTCCACCTGTCTGATGGTGCATCTCTGGTCACCTCAGAGTCAGATGTCACATGCAGATTCCTATTTTTCGAGATTGCTTCCACACCACACAATCACTCTTGTCAAGGACCCCATTCCCCTTCTGCAAAATTTTGTTCTCATCCTTCTTTTTCTTCCTCTGATTTTCTGTCTGTCTAATCAAATTCCGTTCCAACAACATCCCTTTCAATTTCCAATTTTTTATTTGTTTTAAATGTCCTTCAACTTCCATATATAATATAATATAATTAAATAAAAATAGGTTTTGCATATTTTTTTTACTGATAGATTTTTTATATTTTATATTTATTAACATTGACGGTATGTGTGAGAGAGAAAGCTTTACTTAAAAAAAGTATTTTCAATTATATCAACTATGAGTGAGATTATCAAAATTAGAATTTTGGAATCGTAGTAGTGTGGGAGAATGTGAGGACTGAACTGAAATTTATTTATTCTTATTATTTTACATAATTTATTATTTTTCTTGTAATATATAATAGTATAAATTAAAAAAAAAAGGGAAAATAAATTGGGAGGGACACAAAATGGGATTATTAAGTGCATATTTGGATTATGAGCATAATCACTTATGGGGATCCATAAGTCCATAAGTGATTATGTGGTAAAATTACCAAATGGAAATAGATTTTTAATAAATATTTATGTCTCAAATAAGTACTTATAGAAGAAACTAATTTTTTTATCTTATGATAATAACTTATCCTTCCATAATCACTTATTTCATTTTTTTCTTCTCATTATCTACCCAATAATCACTTAAATCTCAATATCTAAATATATTTTTTTTTCTCAAAATCACTTATGAGATAAAAATGTTCAAACACAAATTATTTTTCACATAATCACTTATTTTTATAATTAATTATAAATAATTATTTATTCTCATAATTACTTATATATAATCTAATAAAAAACACAAAAGTAATAATAATGGCATCACGTGAGATTGTTGCAGAAAGAGATAAAAAGGCAATGATGTATTTTATTATAATACTTTAATTTATTAATTATATATTTTTTTAATTTTTAATATAAAATAATTTTAACCGGATGATATGAATTAAATATTAGAGTTGAAGTTATCTATTTATTTTAAATGTTTTAAAAATTAAAATATTTTTTAAAAATTACCCTTATTTAATATTTTTCTTTCTCTCTTTAAAATAAATTAAATATTTTTTTTAAAATATGTAGTAAATACTATCTTATATTTTGAAAAAAAATCTTATATTTAGTATCAAAATAAAAGATCATATATTTAAAATTAGAGGAAGTAGCACTCTTTAATACTTTTTTTTCTTAATTATTATTGAAGAGTAAACTTATTAAAAACTATTAACATTATTTTAAAAATTATAAAGTGAGATTTGTTTTGAAATAAATGATATACTAACAATCTCCATTCCAATTGCGTGGGACTTTTTTAAATAATATTGTACCCCCTATTCCTCCTCCACAAAGTGGCTTCTTACGTAGAGTAAGGGAGAAAAAGGAGATGAAGCCTTTTGTTTTATATATATATTTTTTGTTATATATATATATATTATTTTTTTATTTTAATTTTGAAAGAAGAGATGGGATGCAATGCAATTTACGAAAGGGGGAAAGGAAACCGAAACATAAGTAAAGATGAAGAATCTAATAGATTTATTGCGTTTGGACAAACAACCGTGCACTTGACATCCAATTATAGCAAGGCTTAGGTTTCAACATTTCTCGGTCCCACTGCTCTGTAGTAAGGTTTCAACAACAGTTCTCCGATGTACAACTGCTTATAGGCCTATACAAGCAGATCCCCGCGCTCCCCTTTCTTCTTCTGCCATTTCGTTCAGCAGCAGCGACTCCATTTAGCCATGGCTGATTCAGTGAGGTTAGTTAGCTTTCTCACTCTAAATTATTATATCTGCTTTATCATTGTCCATTGATCATTGATTATCTCGCATCCTTGTCTCATCAAGCTACTACGATTATATCCATTCATTCAGAAACGGATTTGGACTTTTGGAGGGTGCTGGAATTCCCCAAACCCTATCGCAGGATCCAGGAAGAAAGAAAAAAAAAAAAAACAGCCATTTTTCTCACCCCGTCATAGCTTCAATTCAAACTGATCGCTTGCTTCATTTCATCCTGATTCTCTCTGATTAGTTCACATGCTTTCTTCTATCTTGTATCACTATATATATGATTGTATAGCAGTTCCCCAAATGTTCTCTGTTTTTTCAGATTCATATCAGAGGTGTGATCTGTTTTTTTCACTAATTAGTTTGATTGATAGAAATTGCCATCCATGCTTGGTTTACAGTTAATGTCATTCAGTGCTTTCAATGCCATTGTATTGTGAATTCTTACTAGAGTCCATATCAGTACAATTCTTTCATTTTGATGACAAGAAAATGACATTTCTAATTAGTTTGGTGGCGTTGTGCAGCTCATACCCCTGGCACGCTATCTTTGCGTTTCTGATTCCAGCACAACTGACGGTTGTGGGAATGCACTATCATGATTCATCTCCTTTGGAGAAACACCCTGCAAAAGTGTGGATTTCCTAGTATGCTTGTTCCTATATGGCTTTGCACTTGTATGCAACATCATGTATCATATTTCTGCCTCAACTGATGATACCACTTACTTGAACTTCTCTGCTAATATGGCTATGGTCTCAGGAACTGTGGCTTGTGATGTTAGATATATTTAATTAATAATAATATATATTTGAATTTATATAAATTATATTTATCTTATTTACTTAATTAAATATATTTTTATCTAAGTGTGGTCTTTATTTTTAATAAAGATAATGTCAGTTGAGTGATTTTAGGATATAAGGAATAACTCAGTTGATTTTGTGTTATCTTTATTTAAATTTGAAATTCAAATAAAAGATATGATAGCTATTAAATAACCTATGATGGCTAGGCTATTTAATAGGAGGTTGAGTAGAGCGTCAGATACACCAATAATTCATTCTACGCTCATATAGAGGTTCCCTGACTAGTGACGGCTAATTCCCAGCGACCATCACTGAGCCCAAACACTAGTTAGAAGATCCTCATCTCATCTAATTTCTTCTGACTAATTTCTGTGTTTGCAGATCTTTGATTTATTCTTAATTCGAGTAGGATTACTCAATCAGATTTTTCTATAGCTATGGCGGGAGATATTTATAATAATTATTTATTCCGCTGCAAGTTTGTAAAAGATTTATTTATACTTATAGATTTGTATATATAAAATCTGATTCTACATGTAGTATCAGAGCTACTGATTTATATTACCCCTTTATGCTTGCATTCTTTGTTTTCATATGTCCGTACGCTACTGTTACGGATGAATTTGCTGGGTTATCAATTTTTTTGTGCGGCCTAGGATTTTTTTTTTCTTCTCCATATAAAAAAATTTTTTTGATTGCCGATAGTGATAAAGAAATTCTGTTTTGATGCTAACATTTTCATTAACTCAGAAGGAATGGGCTTCGATGTCTGGGCTGTTTTCCAATTCTGTTTTATCTTGTTCCATTTTTTAGGCCTCTGTTTTATGGGCCATACAATTTTGGGTTTGTTTTATTTTTCTATTTTTATTTTGCTGCACTTTTGGGCTTCTGTTTTCTGGGTCATACAAGTTTTGGGTTTGTTTTATTTTTTTGTTTTTATTTTTCTGCACATTTGGGCTTGTATTCTGGGACCTGCATTTTGGGCAATTCTCATTTATTTTTTTGAAAATAATTTCAGCTTGCATTATTTATTTTCTATTCAATTTTAAATAAATAAAATAGTAGAAGAATTTATTTAATTATTTAGTCACATAATTGTTTAGTTGATTAAATTAGTTATTTAAATTCTCATAATGTTGTGCATATACATGTTTTTAATTGCACATATTTTTTGTGATATTTGTGATTAGCATGCTTTTTTTTTAAGGAGTAGCCACAGCATCCTTGTAAAGTTGCATGCATAATATAAATCACATATGGATATAAAATATCAAATTCTAATAAAATATGTAATTTTAATTTATCTTTACCCAGAGGTAGATAATTATAATTGCATATTTTATTAGGATGAAATAGATATGGCCTTGTGTTTTCTAAGTAGCCCACAGGTATTAAAAAACATGAATGCATTCTAGTTTCATCATTTATTGGACATGAATATATGCTATACTAATATCTTTGCCCACAGGTAGATATTAGTGATACGATATTTATGTAAGTATGTATTACATAGGTAAACATACATAATTGTTAAGGTGATGATTGATTGTCTCAAAATTATTACTGTAAGTGTGTTTAATATTTATTTCCCTTGCAGCTCCTTCATCTCACATTCTATCTGAAGTTGGCGATAAGATCACTCTTGATGGCACAAATCATGCTGAGTGGAAGGAAGATATTCTCCTTCATCTTGGCTATACGGAACTAGATTATGCCTTGAGGACTAAAGAACCTCTAGTGCCTAAAGAAGGCGATAAGGATGCGCAAACCACGTATGATCATTGGGATCGATCCAACCGCCTTGCCTTAATGTTGATTAAGGCGCGTATTAAGAGAAGCATTCGAGGTTCTATTCCAGATTGCCAAACAGCCAAAGAATACTTAGAGGTTATTGACAAGCAGTATACCCCTGCAGATAAACAACTAGGAGGGGCTATTATGAGAGAACTTATTGATATGAAACTTGCAGGTGTGGGTGGTGTCCGAGAACACATTATGAAAATGAGAGACTTGGCATCACAGCTGAGGCATTTTAAAATGGAGCCTCTTGAGCAATTCCTTGTGTAGCTCATTTTGAGTTCCCTTCCTCATCAGTATGAAGCTTTCTATGTCTCTTACAACACACATAAGGAACAATGGTCAATAGATGAATTGTTGGCCATGTGTGTTCAAGAAGATGCTAGACTGATGAGGAGTGGAAGAGATGCACCTAAGGAAGTGCATTTGCCAGAAAGCTCCAATTCTAGGAGGAAGAACAAGAAAGACAAAAGGAATAAGTCCATTCCTCCGGCTTTTGCTGAGAATAAAGATAAGGCCACTTGCTTCTTCTGTAGGAAGAAAGGACATATGCGGAATGAATGTCCTAAGAGGAAAGTATGGCTCGCCAAGAAGGGTATAGGTAATGGAATTTATATTTCTTGTGTGGTTTATGAATCTCATTTAGTTAGTATTAATTATGATTCTTGGTGGATTGATTGTGGAACTACAATTCACATTGCTAATACCATGCAGGGGTTTCTCAATAGCAAGCGCCCACATCCCAATGAGGAAAATGTCTACTGGGGAAATGGGATGAGGGCCCATGTGGAAGCAGTTGGAACATGCAGGATCATTTTATCAAATAAATCAATTTTAGATTTAGAAAATTGTTTTTATATTCCAGATTTTTCTAAAAATTTAGTTTCAATTTACAAATTAGTTCCTTTGGGATTTGAATTGTTTCTTTCTTCAAATTTGATGAGATTGAATAAAAACTCTTTACCTTTTGCTAATATTTCTTTATGTAATGGTTTATTCAAATTACATACTGATTTACCTCAATCTCATGTTGTTACGCATGATATTAAGTGAAGTGTCATGAATGAGAATTCTCTTAACTTGTGGCATAGGAGATTGGGACATATCTCCATAGAGAGAATCAAAAGGTTAACTAAAGATGGGATCCTCCCATCTTTAGACCATAAAGAAATTGATTCATGTGTAGACTGCATTAAGGGTAAGCAGACCAACAAGTCACATAAAGGGACTAAGAGAAGTTCTGAAATTTTAGAGATTATTCACACAGATATTTGTTGCCCTGATTTATCTTCTCATGGTCAAAAATATTTTATCTCCTTTATAGATGATTATTCACGGTATATGTATATCTACTTGCTTTATAATAAAAGTGAGGCATTAAATGCTTTTAAGGAATATAAGGCGGAAGTAGAAAAACAAACCAGTAAGCAAATTAAAATTGTTAGATCTGATAGAGGATGTGAATATTATGGAAGGTACACTGATGATGGACAAGCACCTGGTCTATTTGCTTAGTTTCTTCAAGAGCATGGGATAGTAGCTCAATACACCATGCCTGGCTCACCTGATATGAATGGTGTAGCTGAAAGAAGGAACAGGACGCTATTGGGCATGGTGAGGAGTATGATAAGCAACTCCAAGCTTCCATTTTCATTATGGAGAGATGCACTTAAGACAGCAGTATATATTTTAAACAGGGTTCCATCAAAGGCAGTTCCTAAAACTCCTTTTAAAATCTGGAAAGGTTGGAAACCCAGTTTGAGTCATATACGTGTATGGGGCTGTCCTGCGGAAGTAAAAGTGTATAACCCTCAAGAAAGGAAACTGGATCCTAGGACCATTAGTGCCTATTTCATAGGCTATGCGGAAAGGTCCAAGGGCTATAGATTTTATTGTCCTTCATATTCAATGAGATTTGTGGAATCTAGGAATGCTAAGTTTCTTGAGAATGATGTGATCAGTGGGAGTGATCAAGTACGTGACTTAGTCACTGAAGAGGATCACATTCAAGAAACCACCAATCATGAAGGAACATCACTAATATATAACACTCATCCTGTTGGAGTGAATATGGAAAGTAATGCAATTCCTGAAACTCAAGTTGATAATGTTGGAAATCAGGAACAAAATAATGAACCTATCACTCATGAAGAACAACCACAAGAAGTGATAGAGAATATTCCTGAAGAACAACCTCAACCCACTCAACAAGTGGAGGTGAGGAAATCAACTAGAGAAAGAAAGTCAGCACTTCCTAGTGACTATGTGGTATACCTTACTGAATCTGACTATGATATAAGTGTTGAAGATGATCCACTCACATTTACTCAGGCTATGCAAGATGCAAACTCTAAATTATGGTATGATGCTATGACTGATGAAATGCAATCCATGGCAAACAATAAAGTTTGAGAACTTGTAGAGTTACCTAGTGAGTCTAAGGCCATTGGCTGTAAATGGGTCTTTAAGACCAAAAGGGACTCACAAGGTAACATAGAGAGCTACAAGGCAAGGTTGGTTGCCAAGGGATTCACTCAAAAGGATGGAATTGATTACAGGGAGACTTTCTCACCTGTGTCCAAGAAAGATTCTTTCTGTATCATCATGGCATTGGTAACTCACTTTGATTTAGAGTTACATCAGATAGATGTTAAGACTGCATTCCTCAATGGGGATCTTGAGGAAGAAGTCTATATGAAATAGCCTGAGGGATTCATTTCTAAAGGAAATGAACATAAAGTTTGCAGGTTGAAGAAGTCAATATATGGTCTCAAACAGGCTTCACGACAGTGGTATTTAAAATTCCATGAGGTTATCACATCTTTTGGTTTTGTTGAGAACATCATGGATCAATGTATATATCACAAGGTCAATGGGAGTAAGATCATATTCTTGATCTTATATGTGGATGACATACTGCTTGCCACTAAAGATTTAAGGTTGCTGTATGAGGTGAAACAATTTCTGTCCAAGAATTTTGAAATGAAGGATATGGGTGAGGCATCCTATGTCATTGGCATTATGATACATAGAAATAAATCTCAAGGCATCTTGGGATTATCTCAGGAAACTTATATCAATAAAATTCTTGAACGATTCAAGATGAAGGATTGTTCATCTACTCTGGCACCTATTGTGAAAGGGGACAAATTTAGCCAGTTAAAATGTCCCAATAATGATTTTGAAAAGAAGGAGATGGAAAATATTCCTTATGCCTCAGCGGTTGGAAGCTTGATGTATGCACAGGTTTGCACAAGACCTGATATAGCTTTTGCTGTGGGCATGCTAGGAAGATACCAGAGTAATCCAGGAATGGATCATTGGAAAGCTACAAAGAAGGTTTTGAGGTACCTAAAGGGTACTAAGCAATACATGCTTACATACAGGAGATCTGACAATTTAGAAGTTGTTGGGTATTCAGACTCAGATTTAGCAGGATGCATTGACACAAGGAAATCAATATCCGGCTATATCTTTCTGTTAGCAGAGGGAGCTATATCCTGGAAAAGTACTAAACAAACACTAATAGCCACCTCTACTATGGAAGCTGAGTTTATATCGTGTTTTGAGGCAAGCTCACAAGGAATATGGATTAGAAATTTCATTGCTGGGCTTAAGATTGTGGACTCAATCTCTAGGCCAATTAAAGTGCTTTGTGATAATACGGCTGCTGTGTTCATGGCTAAGAATAATAAAAGTGGAAGTCAAAGCAAGTTCATCGACATCAAGTACTTAGCCTTGAAAGACATAATTAAAGAAGGTCAAATAATCGTTGAGCATATTCGGACGAAAGAAATGTTAGCTGATCCGTTTACTAAAGGGATGCATCCAAAGGAGTTTTAGGATCATGTGCCTCATATGGGTATTAGACTTTCACTGGTCTAATCGAGGTATGTAAAGTAATGAAATTTCAATTTATGATTTATTATCTCATGTTTATATAGTATACATTCTTATTGAGATAAATAAACATGGATTTAGGAACTGAATAAATATTCTGGTTTATTCATAAAGTAAATATCCCATAAAGTAAGGATATTACTTGTGATACATAGAAGGTAATACTCATATTTAGAGGACCTACCGCTTTGATTCATGTAGTATTGCTTAAATATCTCTTGATATATCAACTGACATATTATGATCAGACCAAGTGGGAGATTGTTAGATATATTTAATTAATAATAATATATATTTGAATTTATATAAATTATATTTATCTTATTTACTTAATTAAATATATTTTTATCTAAGTGTGGTCTTTATTTTTTATAAAGATAATATCAGTTGAGTGATTTTAGGATATAAGGAATAACTCAGTTGATTTTGTGTTATCTTTATTTGAATTTGAAATTCAAATAAAAGATATGATAGCTATTAAATAACCTATGATGGCTAGGCTATTTAATAGGAGGTTGAGTAGAGCGTCAGATACACCAATAATTCATTCTACGCTCATATAGAGGTTCCCTGACTAGTGACGGCTAATTCTCAGTTACCATCACTGAGCCCAAACACTAGTTAGAAGATCCTCATCTCATTTAATTTCTTCTGACTAATTTCTGTGTTTGCAGATCTTTGATTTATTCTTAATTCGAGTAGGATTACTCAATCAGATTTTTCTATAGCTATGGCGAGAGATATTTATAATAATTATTTATTCCGCTGCAACTTTGTAGAAGATTTATTTATACTTATAGATTTGTATATATAAAATCTGATTCTAATGCCCTGATTTCACTGTTTGGTTTCAGATTCTCTTTTACCACTAATCATCATTCTCTATTTGGCGTTGCTTCTCATATATTTTGGCCCTAATCGAGTTGCCCAAACTTGCAAGACAATAGGTTCATATGTGAGCAAAGGAACTGAAAGCAACAATGGCCCAACAGCCAACACGCAGACTTGAGAGTATTCTCACAAGTACTTGAAGTTATAATGCCATATCTGCTATGTGTTGTCTGTCAGTGTGGAATTATGTAATGTTATTGAACTGTGTCTGTTTTTCCGGTTAGATAATCATTTGGGAATAAGTTTCTTCTATGAACAGAATATCAGTGTGTATTATAAAACAGATTCTGATTTCGTATTGTATGATCTTGCTGCCTTACATCTCTATGTATGTTATTAAATGATTGCTATTAAAAGTATCAGTCGTCTCTTGATGCAATGCCACGGGTACCACCATCTGTTTCAGTTGCCTGAGAATTCGCAACCACAGGGCACCATGGAATCCAAGGGAAGTAGTACATGTGAGGGCTTGTTTGGCATACTTGAGATTATAATGCCATATTTGTTATCTGTTGTCAGTGTAAAATTATGTAACGTTATTGAACTGTATTTGTTCTTCCGGTTAGATAATCATTTGGGGATAGGTTTCTTGTATGAACAGAGGATCAGTGTGTATTATAAAACAGATTCTGTATTGTATGACCTTGCTGCCTTACATCTCTATATATGGAAGGCTCTCTCCTTATTGAGAATTATTGCTGCATCAGACTGAATTTTCATTACTTCAAAATGATTACTATTGAAAGTATCAGGCGTCTCTGGATGCATTGCATGCCATGGGTACCATCTGTCTCGATTGCCTGAGAATTCACAACGACGGGCTACCATGTAGCCTCGGTAAGAAGTAGATATAATGAGGTGTTGCTTGGCATATTTTCTGATAAGTTAATTTTCCACAAGAGATTTACATATAATTTGCTGGTTTAATAATTTTTTATTTTTCACAAAGTTCAATTTATTTTTTAAATAAATATATTATATTTTAATATTAAAGGCACAAGTGTTCTTTTTATTTCATAATGTTTTACGTAATTGAGGAATTCAAATATTGGAAAGTTTCCCAAATTTCATTCAGAAAGTAGAATTTCTTTTTTTAAGTCTAACTTCATGAAAACTTCTATACTTTTTCTAAATCAAGCAATCATGCTAGAAAGTTTAACTCTTCTCCTTTCTTCTTCCATGTCAAATGACTCCTATGGAGAGTCACGTGATTGAGCCAGTGAGTAGTCTAAGACTGCTTCTTTCATTGATGTGTATAAAAAATAATTTTCACTTACAAAACAAAATTAAATGATAAGATTTTGCATACTAACTGTTTCAAAAAAAAAGGGAAAATATTTAAATGAGGTCCTTCTTACGAACCCAAAATGATTCATATTAAATATTTAAAAGCTAGCACTTTTTCTGAATAAAATATAAATCTAAGGGATATCTTTTAGAAATTTTCATTTAAATCAAATGAAATTCTTTATAATAATTTGAATCTAAATAGTTTAAAACTTTTAAAATTACTCCCTTTGTATTAATTTAAGGTAATCAATTAATTTCAAACTACAACAAATATTAAGCTATCTTCGTCTTTATAATTGTACATTTCAAAAAGGTGAGAGTGCACTTTTATTTCTTTAATTTATCTTAGAAATTATTTTGGGTCCTTAATTTTCTCAGCTCCTTTTTAGTTCTTTAATTTATAAAGAATTAGATACATTTTAATCCACCCGCTAGATATCGATTCTGCATGATGCTTAATTATACTCGCATGCTCATTGAAATTAATGAACCTACTTAAGTAATTAATTAATATAGTTATCTTCCACTGATATGTGGATGTTTAAGCATCGAGAACTTCAACAAATTACGAACTTAGAATGTTACAACACCACAATACATAACATTCCATCAAATCATCGATCACTATAACTAAAAATTAAGTAAAGTATTTACAAAATATAAATGAAAAATAGTAAAATGTAAGAAAATTGTAGTAGAACATTTATGATTATTTTGTTAAACATATTTTAATATATAGCATTATGATTATAATTATATTTATTGCTATAAAGTTAAATTAATTTTTAAAAGTATTAATCATCAAATAATTATTTTTCGGGTAATTATTTAACAAAATATTATTTACGTTTGATGATTATTATATCATAATTAACCGGTAAAATTATCATAATTAAAAAACTTACAAAAAATATAATACCATCTCAAGATTGATGAAAATGTTCCAATAACCAACTTAATACATATAATAAAAATAATGATTTCAAAAATAAAAAATAATCATTGTATTTCTATGAAAAATTAAAAAAAATGATTTAAAATTTCTATTTCAATGTTATTTTATAGAAGTAATGTTCTCCAATTCCAATTTTCTTGAGTTTATTTTTTATTTTATATATCATAATTCAATTAACTAATATTAAAAATTGAAGTGTATATGATTACTGTTTTTAATAATTTAGGAAAAACATATATAATTATAATGTATTTGTATTGTAATATATATATATATATATAACGCATCCTTTTATTTATAGGGGTGTGTATTATTTTTCTTTTTTTAAAAAAATAAGAGGACCACGTGACTTGGACGTCTCTCAAAAATAAAAAGTAATCCATCCTTAAAATTTCGCCAAAACACAGACCACAACAGAAATATTCACCAAAAACACACGCACGCACGCACAGAACATCAATATTTTCACCCACCATTAGAGTAAAAGGATACTGGAAGATTGTAACGGCTTTTATTCGTACAATGGAAATCTGCTGCAAAAACCTGAAAACAAACTGCTTCTACATCGAATATCTATATAAGTATATGTTGGATTCTCTGCAATATTAGTATTGTACAACAACCAAGGCATAAAGAAGACTGAAAGTCTGTATAGTGTTCGCTTTTCTTCTATACCTCTGTTCTCAACTCTCTCTATTTCTTTGTTTGACACTAAAATGCAGTAATTTATTAGTACAAAGAACTCACTCAAATAAATACCAGCTGGTTGTCTACTAGTACTGCATTGGCTGAAGCTAAGGCATTGAGGGGAGGCTCCATAAAGAAGAGGAAGGAGCTCAGAACAAGGATGAAGATGGTGAATACAATAACTGATCTACAAGAATCACCATACTGTCTAACGAGTTTGAGCCCTTCTTCTTGACCGCCTCTTCCTAAAGATGATGCATCTTTCAGCTCAAGAGTTGGGCTTGTGAAAAACCCATAAGCCATTCCTGTGATTGCTGCTCCAATGTGTGCCCTACAACAAACAAAGGTTTTCATTTTCCAAAGTGTGAGAATTAGTTCTTCCTTTTGAGGTTAGGTTTCTTCCACATCTGTTGACTTTCATTTACAGACAAGTTTCAGTGAACAATGTTAGAGACATACCAGTCATCAATTGGACAAAAGTGGCTTAATATTAAACTAAGGGCCGTAATAATGATTGCCTTCTGGAACATGGTGTCTAAAGTATCTTTGTCATCAACATCCTTGTTTTGAATTTGATATGTGAGCCAAGCTCCAATTACGGCAAATACAGGTCCCTGCGTTAACGTTTGGAATATAAAGACGAAAAATAAATAAACAAATAAACTATAAAGATAAGAGAGAAAGGTTTATAGAAGGCTAGTTCAATCCCAATTTGGTTGCAGAAGGAAAGGAAAAATTAATTCTAACAAACTTAAGGTAGATATATACGTGAGAATCCTTTGCATTTTTAACTTGTTGCAGAACTCATGAACTCAACGTAAGAACTAAATATATGTGTTTGTTTGTGTGAATGCAGATGGAACTGAGACTAGTGCCATATAAGTTATCAGCATCAGCTTATTGAGATAGCAAATTTACCTCTTAAAAAGTAACATGTTGGTGTTGTACATAGATTGGTCATAAGTTGATTAGACTTTACTAAAGTTTCTGTTATATGACATGCTTCTAATTTCTGAGTAATTTATGTGGTACAGAGAAGTCTTTTGAAAACTATTTTGCATATTATGTCTGCTTAAAACTTGAAGATCAAACAAATTAAAGCTTTGTCAACATAACTAAGAAGTATAGAACTTACCGACCCGCCAACAGTAGGATCTGGGGTATGTAAAAAGCTTGTCAAGTTGCCAGAAACTCCTCCCAATATGTAGATCAAGAGAAAGGTAAATGAACCATAGCCTCTGCAAACATGAGGGCCAAATGATACAAGTGCCCAACAACTGAGAGCCATGTGAAAAATTCCAGAATGCTGCATGTGTCAAAGTTACTGTGAATCAGTTTCAATGAGATTAGTTTAGCAAGTGCTATAGGGTATCTCTTTAGCATCTGCAAAATACACTATTTCTCATTTTAGATTTGCCATCAAGTCTGTACATACAGTGGATTATATCATCTTTTTTTCTGCATAATTTTTCATGACAATTTTAGTGATCACGTGATTATTGTCATACTTAATCAACTTTACAAATCTTGATGCTGCATGTGGTTTAATTTATGAGTTATATGTCACTGTGGACTAAACATTTGAAATGAAATCAATCACCAAAGCTGAGTGCAGTTTAGAATGAAAACAGATGAGATATCTAATATAAATTTGAAAGTAGATAAATTATCAGATTATATTGTTGCCTGGCCTGGGCCAAGCTTGTAGGGCCTTAGATGTTAATAGTCCTAATACTTGAGCCTAAGGTAAGTTCATTTGGGCCAAAAGTTAGGTCTGAGATTAGTCCCATTTAGTAGGGCTCAGTATACCCATAGACAGTAAGGTGCTATCCCAACAGAGGATTTTCAGGCCAAACACCTTCTGCAATTCTCATAGATAATAATGAGTTTCACACAAGCAGTGCTCTATAACCGTAGAATGGAAACACGAACCCAATTCTCAATCTTGTACCAGAAACATTGGTGTTACCAGCCTCCACCATTCTCCAACGACGATCAAATGATTTATCTTTGCTCCATATAGCAGTGGAATTGAAAACAGTTCCAAATCAGAGGTCCTTACAGGACTTGCTATTTCAAAGAGAGACACAGCAATGTTTATTGAAGCCAATATACCACTGCACCAAATATAACAATACCAGAGAATAATATGAGAGTCTATTTTACACAAAAACTAGTCTTTAACAAATGAAAACATCAATTAACACAGAACAAGACTTACATTAAGTAAAGACTGGAGGCTTCATCTTGCTGCCTTGTTTCTCTAGTTGACTTTGAATCATATTGGCCTTTTCTTCTTCTTAAATTCACATAAGTCTTCCGTTTTTTATTGTAGTCTCTTTCAGTTTCTTTCTTGATATTTTCTTCATTATAAAGCTCCGTGGAAGTAGATGGAACAGAAGATTCTTGGTTTGTACCTGCATTTCAGAAAAAACAAATAAGCACACAAAGACGGAATTCTGTCCAAATCATCCTGCTTGAATGATAAGTTTGCAACTTGACATGTCGACTCAGTTTACATGGATCCCACATTATAAAATATACTTAAATCACATAATATATACTTCTTTTTGCAGGCATCTGTTTAGTTACAAGATAATGGACTACTCAAGTTTCCTCAAACCCTTTAAACAATTTCTCTTGGTGCAGAAGTTTTCACAGAATTCTAGTGTTTGATGGTCAGAAAAAAGGGTACAAATGAGAAACTTTACCATTGTTTAGTTTTCCAAGATAAGCATTAAGAGACTCCAGTCCATTCTTTAATATGGATTGACCCTTTTCATTAAACTCCTGAATAACCTGATCAGATGAATCCAAAGGAGATGACAGTTTTGCATTATCTTGGAGTTTTCCAAAATAAGAATCTAAGGATCTCAGTTGCTTCTCATTATTGCCTGACTCTGCTGAACACCTCACTGAGGAAAATTGGTCCCTCTTTGAATAACAGCCCTGAATGAACCTTAACCGGTAACGTGGACCACAAACTCTGTGTAGGCAAGTTACTTTTGTCTTAGTATTATGCAGAGAACCTCCTCCGGCATGATCTAGACACCAAGGCGCAATCCCATCTTGCAAATTTGATTTTGGAAAGAGATCATTAACTGCATATGAGGGATTGGCTCTCCTGCAAATATGACCAGGAATTAAGAAGGACTTTTGCATATTGATAGAGTCATATATGAGCCTCTTGTCATTCTGTCTTGTAATGCTTTGGATAGGTAGGTTTTTGTCGACTGTTTTGCAACTGAACAAAAATGCAGCCATGTACCTGAGAGAAAGGAAAAAGAATATTGAAAAACATAAACCGTAAGCAGACTTGTCTATCTAAAGTAAGAAAAGTTTTGTGCTCTTAAAATTTGGAGTACCTTGCAACACATAATTGATTATCTTTATAGCGTAATTAGACAGAAGCAGAACCTTTTAGTTTATATTCAATCAGAGATACCACGTAAGGCAATCTTTTCAGCATAAGTTCAGTGGTTTTTCTTCTAATTCTGGATCTTAGAAACCAGAACTTGATTTATAGCCAATTGAAGAATGAAATGAAGTATTACACATGCTATTAACAACTATAGTTGCATACACCAGAGAGACGGCGACTATTTCAACCTAACTGTTGGCAAGGATGGATGATTTTTCTGAGTGTAAATTATAATTCAAAGTGATCAAATCAGCACAGCATTGATATCTAGTAATATCATAAAAGCCTGCCAAACAAAAGTATCCACAAAGCATAGTCACCAAAAAGAACACCTGATCTAACAATTGAAGGCTTACAAATCATAATACTGAGGAAAAACATCAGGACAAACTGCAAAAACTTTCTGTTATTTGGGTAAGCATACTTTTGTATTTCACAACTTATTTTCCTTCCAAATACTAGTGACTTTTATTAGTTTGGATTCTCTATGGTGACTTAAATGATACTCATTATACATCAAATTTATCCAAGAGTTTCCAAGATAAAAATTTTCACCCAAGTCAGCACAGTTAGATTGTGTGTTTATCATTTTCAGTGAAAATATATTGAATTGGAAGAAATAACCATAACAAAATTTTCGCTCTATGAACCAGGCATGGGTCTCCGACCAGACCCTTTCCAATACAGCAGAAGATCCAAAGTTCATGCTTATATCTACTTCCACATTTAGGAACTATAATGTAGTTCTTCTGGTTTGAATTTCAGCAGAGGCATTCTATATATTCCGATATGTGCACCAAATTTTCTGTTCTTCAACCATCGATAGTTGTTTTTCTTTTACTGTCAGAATCTCAGGACAGTTTTACAATTCCAAACAAATGAAAAGAAGGAGAAAAAAAAAGCCGAAAAGAAAAGAAACATCTTGTGGTTGTTCATCAAAGATTCCTGAATATTTCATATTCTCAAGACATTGTTTTTCATTTTTTGGCAATGTAGTGTAACAAGAGGAAAGAATGAAGCACACGGAACCAGTAGCAATCACACGAACATTTTCTTGAAAGATCATTTTCCGAGCACAAACATGAAAAGGTTCTGCGAAATTACTGAACTTGAAGGAGGGGGAAAAAACTGGAATCCGAAAGAGATAAATGAGTAGGCACCTGACTGCGAGGTTCAGCGAGGTCTGCAAATCTGCAAGTTGGTTTTGTGGAAGAGAATTTCTGAAACCTTAAAGAGGAGGCTGATTGCAGATACTTGTTGCACATGTTATTTCCTTTCTCAGTACTTCCATTAATGAATGAGTTGTTGTCGTTGATGGAGGATTTGACATGGTACGTTACGACAAGTAATGTCTTAGTCTTTGGGTTGTGTACCTTATCTCTGTAGAACCATTCAGGTTTTGCCACAACTGATATGCGAAATCTAAACCATAAACTAGCCAATAAATGAGCATAATTGGATTCGGATGGGCCCACTAATGTTGCACCTCAACCTCAACACCATTTATGTGGCCACAAAAAAGAAATGAAGGAAAATCCTAAACGTAGTTTATAGTTAATGAATTCTAATTCTAAACCCTACATATAAGAAATGAATTTTTCAAAAAATGCTTATCGTTTGTATATTCTGATTTTAAATAAAGTCGCCTTCTCTCTTCTTTTTATTTTTATTTTTTACCAACAAGTCGCCTTCTCTCACTAGGGTGAATTTTGGAACAAGTTTTCACGCAATTTTAGGCTTAGATCGGCACCTATTTTAAGCCAAAGGACAATTATAAGCTGACAGAACTTTTTTACGGCTGGTGCACATAAGAATGTCAACCAAAACAAAAAGTACTTTTAAAAAAAAAATAAAAATAATACTATATATTATTATAATACTATTATGTATTTTTTTAATTTTTAATTTTTGAGCCTTCTTTTAACCAAAAAATAAGTCCATCTCCACAATTGGATACAGCTAGTTATTAAACTATAATTTATAACATAAACCTAATAACTATTAGCATATTTTTACCCGAAAACAAAATTCCGATAAGAAGACAAATTTTCACTCATCCACTGAATTGCAAGGACGTGGCAAAAGCAGCATCCATAATTGACATTTAACAAAATATTATAATGTGGCAAAAAACAAAAAAAACAAAATATCATATGAGCCACAACGAAAACTTAGTAAGATCAATTTTTATCCTCAATTCATCAAAGCTCAACAAGTTAGAACACTACCAAAATCAACGTACACGTCGTATGGTCCAAGACCACATCATAAATTTCTATAATGATGTCCACAATAGCGGAAAATTGAAAATATCAAGCAATAGAAGCTTTGTAAGAAAAAAATGGACTTAATACTCTATCCTACTGATCGCCAGGCATCGTCTTAATGATGTCAGAATCACCTGAAAATAACAAATATCAACAATTATTAGTAAAAGAAAACATAAAATTAATTTATAACATTCAATTAAAAGTTTTATAAGACAACAATATATACCAGGATCAATGATGCTGAGGCAGCACACTCTGAAATATTTTCCGCAAGCAGTGCCCAAATCAACATTGTCTACGTTAAGCAAGCAACCCTTGTTAAATGATGTGGGATAGGGAAAAAATGCAGGAATAGGAAATAATACCTCATGTCCATTGATCTCAAAAAAAAAAAATTACACACACACACACACACACGTCCACTGCTGCTTCAATTCACCGGATAAAACACCATTTATCATCAGAATACAAAAAATGGCTTGTCATAAATAATACAACAATTATGTCAAACACAAAGTCAACTTATAATACCATGTATAACTGAATAACTGGTAATATAGCACTACCAATAAGTCAATTGAACACGGAAAACATAAACAATTCATATACGTCATTCCAATGTGCCTAGTGAGATGCGAACCTTCACAGTATTACCAATATGCAATATCCAATTATAGTTTCAAGCATTAAAAACTTCCATGGGCAGGGAATTTAACAAAACTACGAATCAAGTAAAACAAATTACAGAGCCTGAAGTAAATTCAAACTCAACCATTAGAGGCCAGGTAGCTCACCTGGCTAAAAAAATAAAACAATTGAACAACTATTGAGCCAGACAAAACTAAAATCCAGGCATGTTAGTCCTGGTTTCTGCAGAACCAGTACTTAAACAATTGAACAAGCACTGAATTATTAAGTTTCCACTTGTTTGAAAATAGCTAAGTGACATAATTTGATTTAAATTCATATCTAAAAAAATTCATATTTGCTTTAAAAAAATGTTTTATAATTTTTAAAATTATTATTTTGCTATTTTCATAGAATAGCCCATCCTGAACCAAACCTGACACAAGATCTGGTTTAATTCAAATTCACTCCTTTCAAACTACTATGCTAACCTAACACATGATCTGGTTTAATTCAAATCAACTCCTTTCAAACTACCATGCAAGTGCCTTGCAGGTGCGAGTGAGAAAGCTCAATCATGAGCCCTTGAAGCATAATGCCTCTTTCTACTTCATGTCTAACCTAACACATGCGAATGGATAAAATTTTTAGACAGCTCACTGACAATTTATGTGAGACGAAAATTCCAGTGAAGAAAGACGTCACTGAGATACCAATCACATATTTTTATTAATTAGATAGAATGTATTGTTCCTAGTGAATTTTTCCAATTTAAATAGGCATAAACGAATCAACAAGCTGAAACCAACCATAAATGAACTATTCATCACCTCACAGTCACGTATATATTCAGGTAAATGATTTGCAGTCATGAAAAGACTATCTCAACACAGAAAAATGACATAAAAAGTTAACTAACAAATGAAGCATTTGAAAACTTTAATTTATGCTATTATAGAGAGATGAATGATAACACAAGAAACTTACTCCCATTGTAATGATGAACTCCAACCTTCGCCAACATAGCATAGTACTCAATTTCTGACTTCCTCAAAGGTGGACAGTTGTTGGCAATAATAATCAGTTTCCCTGCAGAAATGTAAATAGCATTTAATACAATTTCTACATCATTTGTGAATGACTCAATAAATTTGTAAATGACTCAATAAAGTAATCCTCTTTCATAAAAGTTTAAGGAATTGATATGCATTGCCTACATTAAAAATGTGAATGTACAATCTATAATTAGCCTAAGAGTAATCCATACTGCCCCATTTCTCCCGATCCCCGAATGATAAGGGAAAAGAACTGTCACAGCTATACTAAACTAACAAGCTCATACAACTACATAGATAGTGGGAAATGCGTGCAGAGAGAGCAACTCAGCATGAACAAACAATTACCTTTAGAGTTCCTGAGGGATTTCAGAACCGTTTTATAACCCAGGGTGTATTTTCCGCTCTTCATCACCAGAGCGAGCCTGTTGTTGATACTCTCATGAGTCTTCTTCTGGAGAAGTCAAATCAACTAAAACATTAATTTGCCGTTGGATCGAGCGAGAAATGAAGGAAAATCCTAATAGAAAAGCACAACAGTAAAGCTTGCAATGAAAGGATCAACGGCACTGAGAGTGACAGTAAATACGAATTTCAGGGCTTACGGTTTTCTTGGCTGCAACCATGGTGGAGGGATTCTCAGGTACAGATCCTGGTCGTTTCAGTTCGACGGAAGAAACCCTAGCGGTGACGGAAGTAGAGTGCAATATATAGTCAAATGATTTGGTCGCTGATCGCTAGGGTTTTGTGAGAAGGGATTGTTTCGATGTGATGCTGACAGTCTCAATCACAATCGGAATACTATTATTCTGAAGAGGACTGGAGTCCTTGGGAAATATGGGCTGCATAATGATAGGCCCAAAACTTAGGTTGTAAAGCTTCTCCAAACTCGTTGTGCCCCTTCGTAGTTTTGGGCTTACGACTTTCTTGGTAGGTCCATATATTTTGGTCACTTTCGGTCCTTCATTCCATTTTCATCTTAGTACTATTCCTACTTTTCCTTAATAAAAATGAGATATTCTGACATATTTGAGGCTTAGGCCTCTAGTACGATCTTCGCAGGTGTCAAATTCCTAAAATTTGCAACAATATTTTACTGTCCAATTTTGTTTGGTGGGATTTATCATGTGCAGTTTTGTTTTCGATGTAAGGAGATCATCATAGGAGGGTATAGAGAAAAACGTTTGGTAAGAGATTTAATTTATGCTGTAATACATCACATGACTCAATAATAAGTGAATATGAATTTGATCAAATCAAAGTGATTATGCAAAATTCTAGAAACTGAATCTCTTCTAATAGTAGAGGGACTGTAAGGGATACAGACAAGAAATAGCTGAGACTCATTTTGTCCCATTATTTTTTATTGGCTTGGATATTGGATTCTTTTATTGGAAAAGATAATCCAAATTAATAGATTCTATCACTTGAAACACTGACATTGATAAGTGCTTATTGATTCATTGTACACGAAAATGGGATACCACAAGCATTCCTTGTACCAGCAAGATCATTTGTCCTTTACTAATAGAGCTCTAATAAGCACTGGGATGTTCTGCAGATATGGACTGAACTATCAGAATTACCCAGAAGAGGTGACACTGCAATGGCGTATGTATAAATCACAGAGAAGCCATCAGCTTCAAATTTTTGTGAAGATGATAGATGATATATACTGTTTGTTTGTGTAGTGTATCCCAGCAACTAAGACTAGCCATTATTTGGACACTTCATCAGCTGAATCATGAAGGACCATAGCAATGAATTCACAAATTTTGCTCCAAAAAGCCTGTAAGTATAGATTTGGTCGAAGTTTATGCAATCCTATATAAAATGGTTCATGGCACTCATTATCAAGTAAATTTTCAGTATCATTTTAGTATTGTAGGACTCTTTTTTTTCCTAATAAATAAAGGAGGGACAAAGCCCATGTTACAAATTATGGTTTATTTGTTTTCGCATTGGAAACGTGGTTAAAAGAGAATGTAGTCCGCACTTGAAATCATGAAATTCATAAATAAAATCCTACTAGCAACCCACATGGCATCTATCTATTTATATATATATATATATATAGAAGGGTCCACCAAAGTTAAACGTACAGACTATCATATCCTAAAGATCCCCACGCTACTGCTGCCCCTCGCCTGGTGGTTGCTTAGATGCTTCCTTGATCTCATCTCCAGCATCATCCTGAAATCACAAATAAGCTAACTAAGGGGCAATTCAAAATAAAAGCTTCAAAGATAAAAAAGAAAGAATTAAAAAATCCCAGATAGGTGCGTGGTGTAACCATCAATATGTACAAAGTAAATGAGTTACACCAAGCAATCCTTAAAACATCTAATAAAACCATCAGCAGTATTAGACAGCATATGACTTTTGTTGTCACCTCATTCATGTTATAGTCTCAGCCCTTGAGGTTTCAGTAGAGTTATGGACAAACTTCAGTTGTTCCTTAGAAGAAAGCCCCAAGTCAAAGTCCATGACTCTAAAAGGCAGCAACCAAACCTATTAGTATAATGATACTCAAACCGTAAGGGTAGTTAGCCTACTACATAATTGCACAAGCAAGCAAATTTGGAATTTTTAATTTAGAGAGCAAGTTTCACTTGTGAATAGATTAAATTAAATTTTTCTAATTTCTAAAATACAAGAAATCATTCTATTTACAAGTCATGAATAATGTAACTCATCTCGGGTGCCATACAAATACACAAGGTTAACTCTTGTTTAGTTTAAAAGAAATAGAAATATCAGTTGCCTATTCCTCAAAAACTTAATTTTGCTAGCAATCACGGGTTGCAGGATGTTATATGATTATTTGATGTCACAGGATTACACAACACCATAGAGAAAGAAAGAGGGGGAGACCATGATGTCAGATGTCCACAAAGTCAAATTGTCTCGGAGAAGTTGCATGATCAATGTATTGTCCTTGTATGACTCTTCACCCGATGTGTCGAGTTCAGAAATTGCCTCATCAAAGGCCTGCCAGATTAGAAAAAAATATCACAAATATAGAAAAAATATGAGGAAGGGATAAAAAGTTTCAAAAATTATTCTATAATATATCCTCCACAACATGGTTTAAAAGAAAAAATACATAATAAATCAACCTACTCACATCATAAATAGAAGAAACTAGTGGTAAGAAATGAAAATCTCTGAAATAAGAAGTCAGTTCAACCTCTAAATAAGAATTTCTTACTACATTTCTTTCAACACAAAAATCACTAAAGATTATATGACTACATAATATATTTTATTTGTGGACTTTGGTCAATAATCTTCACCTTGTTCTGTTGGAACACCAACTAATCAATGCAATATAAAATAACTTATGTTACATAATGAAGGCAATATGAGCCCTGCCATACAAAATAAGTTGTGCCAAGTCACCAACTGAATTTCATCACAGACGGAGGCTAACAAATAAATACAATCAATAAATACTGAGATAGGGTATGTATACAACAATCCACTTATCAAGTAATTTAAAAAATTCAACTTCAACCATATTTGACTTTAATTAACCAAATTCAGTTCCACGTGAACCACACTAAAAAAGCCCCACAATTTGTTCAATTAACCACATATTGAATGTATTTGAACCTCATTGTAAGCCGTCCTAATAGGAAATTAACTAAACACAAGGCTAAAGTAAGTAATGGTACAAATACCACAGCAAATACTAATTTTATTGTAGAATACACTGTTGAGATATACTAGCAATACATAGGACTCACTAATATTAATATTTTTCATAAGTAGCATTGATACTTGTTGTAATAAAAAGTATAGTAATTATGGTAGTAGCGAGTGATATTTGCTTAGCAAGATTACATGCACGATTTGGGGAAATGAGGATTTCATAATAGAACACAGAAAAGTTGAGCGCAAGTCCAAGCCTTATTGATGTGTAGGGGCTAGTTCTGCAAGAGCAATATCCTAAATTAAAGGATAAAAATTATCGGTTCAGTAACTACTTCTGTAATATGAAATCTAGCAAAGGTGTAAATAATTCCATAGAAATGTAGAAATGCATAAACGGTTATAGCATATGCTTATGAGTGAAAGTGAATGCCTACTTGAGCAGACTTGTAGGCCAACAAAGTATTCTCAGCAGCCTCTTCTCTACGCTCCAATCTTGAAGTCAGCCAGGTATCTATGATATGATCTTAAGATAAAACGCTTTAGACTCAGCAATTGAGGCAGATGGAATAAGATGAGACTCAAGAAGGCTCAAAATCCTATTACAAATCTTGCTGAGTTCAGATTCAATCTTGCCTTAGTACTCTTTTATAGTAGCAAAATTGTCCTCATTGCCCCTGCTTTCTTCCTTTTGTTCAATTGATAAGATTATCCTCCATGAAGCCCTCATAGTGCTAATCACATTCTTGTAAGCCATAGAAAGGAGATTCCTCTCTTCCACCATCAACTCCTCAACTTCAACCGTCTTAGCAACTTTCTCCATAAACTCAACCATCTCCTCATACCGCTCTGCTTGCTCTGCCAACTTGGCCATGTAAACATTTTCTTCACATGATTCGGTGGGCGATATTTTTGCCACAAGAATCTACCTCTTGATACTGCAAACTAATATTTAAATTTTTCCCAAAAAAAAAACATATCACAACCCTATCAGATTCGTATACCATCAAACACCACACACAACTGCAGAAAAAACAACAAAGAAAATCAACCAAAGGGGCAAATCCACCTAAGGGCATCTTTGGCAAGCCATCCATTAGCCATCTTCTACTCATCACAAGTTAGTCTAAAATATCATTACGTAAATGCTAGCCATTCAACAATCCAGGAATCTCGGATACTTTCACACAACTCCAAAACAACCAAACAAGTAAGAAATTCGACAGCCAAATCAGGATGCACGCTACACACAAAATTCAAGGCAAATAAAAAGGGAACTTGAAAATAAAACAAGAAGATCTAGGTCTAGGAAACAAACTTAAAGGTAACTAAAAAATCAAAGAATAAACAAAACCCTAGAAAAAAATATATAATAAGACTTGGACCAAAGGCGTTTACCTGCATGCGTGTTTAGGTAGAGACTAGGATTGGAGAGGCGAAGAGTGGAGCGGGGTTTGGGCATAAAATTTGAGGCTGCTAGGATTGAGAGAGAGAAGGAAGAAGCGAATATAGATGGAGGTCCAATGGTAATAGGTGACACGTGGTAGTAGGCGGAGATTCCATGGGAATTTGTCTTTTCTAGGGCCACGCTGGCAAATGTTGACCAATAATAAAAAGATCATCGATGGGGTTAAATTGATGTGATGTGATCAATCTCATGAAACATAATTGTAAGGTGGCAATCAATTTTAACTGTACACGGCAAAATGAAGCACACCGCAATCCCCACCTAATTGGTTATAATAAGTACAAATAAACTTGAATTATGGAGTACTGCCTTTTTTATAAGTTTTTTAAAGAAAAATGTTAGTTTTATTTTATAATATGATCTATAAAATTTTATATTTGGTTATTAATTCCTAAATATTTATAATATGATTTATACTATGTTTTCTATTATAAGTTAATTTGAGAAGTATTCAAATATATAAAATATATGTCAGTTTGTGAATATTAAATATTTATTTCTATTTTTATTTTTATTAAATAATCATAGTAGAGAAATAAACAATACATATTACAATATGCAAATAGTGAAAATAAATTAGAAGATTCAAAGTTTCAAGGACTAGCTATAACACCTTAAATTTAAAGCAAAGATTTACACAAAAACTTATTATGATTAATAGAATCAATATACTATCAGCCCCAATTTTAAGAAAAGATCTTTGAACCCAATAAAAGTCCTGGTCCAAAAAGTCTAAAATCTCAGTGTTCATGACCCCATCTGATGAAAATTAATAGCATAATATTTATAATCTAAGGGTCCCCAAATTAAACTTGCCAATGTATTTAAATTACAGCATTTCTTAGTAAACAAAACAATTTATCATAAACCATATAAGTATCTTTTAAGAGACCCTAAAGGAAAAAACAAGTGGAAAGATAATTTGGAATATAGTTCCTCCTCAACAAGGAATTTCAATATAACTTCATTTCAAATATAATATATATTCAATTATTTCAGCAGTCAAGGAAAGATTTTCAAAACATCAACTCTATAGTTGAAAATTTTATAAATAGGATACATAAATCCAAGGTAAGAAAAAATGTATCAAGCTATTATCACAACTATCTCTTGGGAGATAGGTATGAATACATTCCCCTTGTTGCTTTCCCTTATTGAAGCTGTAATTATTAATTAGAAAGTGTAAGACCATAGGTAGGGTGAGATAATAATCTCAGTAACTAAGGATAATAGTTCTATAAAAGAGGAACCATGAATATAAAACCATTTTGCAAAGACATGGAGTATAAGTTTCCTGGTTCCGCAATTCATATAACAAACAAGCATATGGCCACTTACTAGAAACTACTTGCAACAACATACACCTTGGTGACACACATGAGATGTGCTACATTCCAATAAATCTAATTCCATACCATATCATATGCAATTGGAGAACCCATTCCACCCCATATCATGTTCATTTGAAATATCCATTCCACCCCTTATCATATTCAATTAAGGAATCCATTCAACCTTATAACAATTCCAATAGAACTCATATTGGCGGCATACTCCCATAAAGTATTACTTCCCAAGATAGTCGAGTTCTATACAAAACCATCATACATAAACATGTAAATAAATTGCATGATTATACAACCAATTCCATTATGCAGTAAGTTTCATTTTCATACTCAATGTATCATAAGTTTCATTTCCACACTTGATTCAACAAATGCGTATATGTTCATTATGATGGCACCCGTCCACATTAGCTACTCACCCAAAGATGGTTGGATCTATAAGTGAATGACTTACCATGACAACACACCCACATAGGAGGTGTCTATCCCATGGTGACAATTATCACATCAATAAAACTCATCATGATAGCACACCCACATAGAAAGTGTTGATACTAAGGTAGTCTATTCTCACATCAATATGACTCACCGTGATAGCACACCTACTCCGAAAGTGTCCATCCCAAGGTAGTTTATTTTAATATCAATATCACTCATTGTGATAACACACCCACACCGAAGGTGTTTATCCCAATATGGTCTATTTTCACATGAATATGACTCACTGTGGTAGCATACCGAAAGAGAATGTGTCCACCCAAGGTAGTTCATTTTCATATTCACGTGACTTACTATGATGACACATACTAACACTCCAGCCTAAGACAGTCAATTTGGCATACATATCCACATAAAAGTCAGTTATATAGCCCCTTATATGTGCACATTTATAAAGTTTTTTGATGTAGCCAACTGATTCATGGTTATATGCCTCAATGTATCACAACAATTCCACAATAGTTAGCCATAATATATAGCATGCTCATCATTATATACATAGAGAGTAGTACTATATGTCAAATAATTATAGGTTCTCTTTGATCATAAATTTCATATATACCATTGATGGCTTCCATTAAGAGTTCTTAAAATATATCATTGTGGGTTTAGACATATTATTGTCATTCTCACGCTAACATCAACATACTAAAGAAATTTTGTTGAGGATATCGAGTCATAGTATATAACAATGTATGCATTGTGAATGATAAAAAGTGGATCCAGTTATCTCATAAGCATAAAGACAAATAACAACATATACTAAGTAAGCGCTACCCATCAAAGTAGACTACTTATATTCAAGATCTATAATATTGAACAAAATTATGACTTTACACTTTAGCCATAAGAGTACGTAGGTAATCATTAAGAGCTCAAAGTTATGAATTCTTTTTACCCAACTATTTCAACACAATCCCATAACTTAACATGTTCTAAAGAGCTATCCAAATATTCATAATCAAACATTACAAAACCTTGCATACTTCATTATTTATTACTTCAATGACAAAATATAGAGATTCATAGCTCAACTATAACAATTGTAATCTCTAGCTAATTTTACATACTTCTGATAACTTTTTTGAGTTGTATTTTTTAGCAAGTTGTTTATATAACAAACCAACTTCAAATTTCACAAAATTTTGCACACATATTCTCCATGTTTAAAAGATGCATACGATAAAAATTTTATAACCCAATAATAAGAATTTCTAGTTATTCTATAATTTACAACCAACCAATAACTTAATAAAGTTGCATCTTTGGGTAAACTTTTTATATGGAAATTCAATTTCAAACTTGGTAAAACTTTGTATACTCTCTAGTTAACATCCTTAGAGATAAAGATCCAAATTTCATGACCACCCAACCACAAATTCAAAACTTCGCCTTTCTCCCACTCTAAGGTTTTGGAAGAAAACTAGCAAATATCACTTAATATAAACATGCATAAAGCTTCTGATGTAATAGGAGAGAGAAAGAGAGGATAAAAAGAAAGGGAAGGAAAATATGATATAGAAATTAGAAGAGTTTAAGGAAGAGAGGAAATTCCAATAGCTCGTACTATTCAATTCATTAATTGAGTTTGAAATTTAAATTACAATGATACCTATTTATATAACTCAATAAAATACTCTAGAAAATTGATTCAATCTAGAGAGATTGCAAAAATATTATTTATTTATTTATAAATTTCTTAAATACTAAAATATTTTAGAACATTCTAGCATAAATTTAAAGGAAAAGAAATTATAAAAATTGGAAAATAAATAAAAAATAATATAAATCCTAATAATTCTTAAAAGATTTTATGAAATTTAATTAAATATAAAATATAATATAAAATATCCTAATAAAATTGACTCAATCTTTTTGGGAACATTCGGATTCCCAAGTACTCCTTCTGTTATTGTATTCATATGTTACTTATTTTTTCCCTTTACTTCCCCCAAGATCGCTTCATCTATTTTCTCCGATCTTTCGAACTTGTGGTTGAAATTCCTCAAAGATTTGCTTCCATTATGTCAATCTCATATTTAACGACTTCCATGGTCCACACAATCCTTAGTGGCCTTTTCAAAATTTTCAAGATTTTGTTGGGATTTTTTTTTGTCATGGAAGATTTAAGGAGTCTAATGCATGAGGTGTGTAGGGAGGCAAGCTCTGATACCCAAATAATATAAGAGATGAGAGGGTAGGTAGAAACGAAAGAGAAAAAGAACTCGATGAGGGATAAAATCAATATATGAAAAACTCAATTTCACTTAATATGATCTTCTATAATTTGAATTACAATTATAACTATTTATAGGACTCAATGAAACTTTCTAGAAAATTGATAAAATCTAATAAAATAAGAAATTATTTAACATACTGATTCAATCTATGGAGATTACAAGAATCTCATTTATTTAGAAATTTTTAAAGATTAAGACATTCTATAACATTTTAACCTAACCTTAAAGAAAAAGAAATCATAAAAATAGAAAATAAATAAAAGATAATATAAATCATAACAATTATAAAATATATTATGAAATCTAATTAAATATAAAATATAATCTAAAATATCCTAATAAAATAATTTTATTTAAAATTCTAATTTTTTAGAACTATTCATTCTCCATAAATGATGTAAAAGGAGAGGGGGAAGGGGGAGAAAAAGAGATAGAAGAGAAATTAGAAGAATTTAAGGGAGAAAAAGAAATTCCAATAACCAATACTATTCAATTCATTAACTGGATTTGAAATTCAAATAACAATTGTACCTATTTATAGGATTCAATAGAACATCATAAAAATTGACTCAATCTAGAGATATTATAAGAATTTCACTTATTTAAAAATTTCTTAAATACTAAGATCTTCTAAAACATTTTAACCTAAACTTAAAAAAAAAATCATAAAAAATAGAAAATAAATAAAAGATAATATAAATTGTAATAATTCTAAAAAGATATTACGAAATCTAATTAAATATAAAATATAATATAAAATATCCTAATAAAATAATTTTATTTAAAATTCTAACTATTCATTTTCCATCAGCTTCCTACTACTCCAATACATGATTTAAGTCACAACCCTTCGCATTATCCTATGAATCTAGAGCTATGCATGGGCATGGTTAGAACCGAGCAAATCCGTGCTTGATGTTCCACCCAAAAAAGGGACTGAGATTGTTTTTTTATTCCATGGCCCATCCCAGCCCGCATTGACTTATGACCTACATAAGACAGGCCAAAATAGGATCAGGCCATAGTTGGCTCGATCTTAAAAAATACAAAAATCCTATAAAAAAATTGCCACAACCTTTGATTTGAAGGGAACAAACTTCATCTAAAGTGCCATTTACCAATCAAAGATTGCAAAATCCATTTCCTATCTGTCGATCAAAGATTGCAAAATGCAAAGTCCATTTGCAAATAAAAGTTTTGAACCAATAAATACACAACATTTCAAACCAGTAGCAAACCAACAAATCTATTTACAAAGTCCTTTCAACAAATAGACAAAGTTTGATGAAGGTGAGAGGAGATTTGGTAGAAATTGGAGAATTCAAGAGTAGTGATCATGAGAGATGAGACAAAGGAAGGAAAAGATTTAGACACCTAAAGATGTAGATCTGGCCAAAAATTGAAAAGGGAGAACTAGAGGAGAACTTGAGCTTCATGAATCGATGGTAAAGATGTAGATTTGACACTATTGTGGGACGATGTGGGAGCCATGATGCAAATCAATAGCAAGCAAAGGAGAGGACTAAGCTAGGGCTGTAGGGGATGGGACGATGATAGAGCCATGGATGATGGTGGGGCCGTGGAGATCGATCCATGATGGGATGAACCAATGAGCTTTAGCCATGATAGAGAAAGAAAGGAGAAAAAGATGGTAGGGGATGGGAGTATGGGATGGTAATGATCTTGGATAGAGGAGAAGAGGGACGATAAGAGAAGGCAATCAAACGGAGGTGTTAGAGTTGATTTGGGTTTGACTTCGATGTCTCTGGAATGAATGGGACATGAGAGAGTATCAAGAGAGAAATAGAGTGAAGGCAGAAGGTACCATTTTTTTGGTAGAAAAAAAAAAGCATACACGAGCCAAGATAGGGATAAGCATGGCCTTGCCCGTAGCCTGTCCCTGCTCAATACACCCTTAGCTTGGTTTTCTTCTTTTGTTCTATTTTCTTTTTTGGGGCTTGGCCCGATCTGAATACATTGGGTATGACTGAGCAAATCAGGCAATGAGCATCTTGAACACACCTACATGAATCGCACTCAATTGCAGCTACCAAACCAAAACTATTTAAGTTTCAACAAGATGGTACAAATAGAGGAGGAAGAAAGAAAGAGAAGTTTAATACCTCAAGAATTGAGAAGCAAACACTTGAAAGTCAAACATCCAAAATCATTAATTTACCTTAGAAACCCTAGCTCAAATTGTCCAAAATAGTCTACAAGTTGAGTTTGGAGCATTTTATAAAAAGGTCATAGAGGGATTGATTTGCAAAAGTTTTTCTGACTGGTGGCCAAAATTACAATACTCATAGGGCCTTGTTGGAAATCTTTCCAAATTCACCCCTAAAATTATAATTTGCGCAAATAATGATTATTTTATTATTTTAATTTTTTTATCCACAAATAATGATTAATTACTTTTTGAATTACATTTAAATAAGTCATTATTACGCTAGTGATGATGCTTGTGAAGCTTTTATGGTTTGGTGATTTACTTGCTAATAGATTTGAATTTGGCTGGGGCTGAAGCCGATGGCATCAGTGAATTTCATATAGGGAGCATGCAAGTTTCTTGAAACCACATTTTGCCATTTTGAGTTTGCAGTTTGCCAATTAAAAGGTATCCAAAAGGGTGTATCTTTGACCCCATTCCTTTCAAAGGTGGTGTTTTTGTTATTGCCGTCAATCTCTGACTTATCATTGGTGGCAACTCATCATCTTAGTGGCGGGATGGCTTGCTAGTGGGGTTTTGTCTGTTTTAGGGTTAAGATTGCTATTTTTGTTTCAACCTGTCATTGTAGTTGTATCTTTTCCTTTTCTCTAGTTTCTATTGATGTTAGGTTTGTGTAAAAATCTTTATTGAATAAATTGTTTCATTTTGGCCAAAAAGATAAATTAGAAGATCTGAAGATGTTAAAATTATGTATCTACCTTCTTTGTAATTAATAGCATGCATTCTGGTTCTTCACCCTACTCAAATTAGGATTTTTTCTTAACTGAATTTTATAAACTAGAAAAAGAGACATATACAAGGATGTAAACTATGAGGTAGGGTGTGATTAAAAGTTAAATGTTCAAACTGATGTAACAACAAAAAATGTGAGAATCCAACTTTGAAATCTAAAAAATAAAGAAAAAAAAAACTTATTTGGCCTACCAAAGTGTGTGTTTACGGCCAAAGAATTGGAAAACAAAAATATTGCATTACCTTCCAAAAGATCACAATTTCACACAAAGCCAAGAGAAAGTTAAAAATTACATCCAAATAAGGGTGGTGCAAGAGAAAGTTACTAAAATCCTGTAGCAATTTTGTATATATCATAAATATATGTAATAAATATAAGTGAAATGTGAGTCTCATACATAATTACTTTTTTAATGCACTGCCTCTCCCAAAAAAAAAAAACAAAAGATAGATGAATAGAGAATATCTAATTTAAAAAATTATAACCCTTATAAAAATGATACATATACTAATTTTGTAAAAATTGATAATATTTTTTAAATTTTTGTTAAAATAAATGATAATTTCAGTATTTAAAAATAATTATGAATTTAAATATTTGGCAACTTAATTTTCGAGATTAAAGCTTTGGATATAATTTTTCCCAACATAAATGGATAGAAACTATAAAGGATTCCATTTGATGGTCTGTACAATAAATGGTTGGGCTGGGTCCGCGAAATTATTAGGGCTTCGATTTTGAATCCCTGCTAGCTTTGGAATGTACTTTCTTCTTGGGCTCACTCAGTCACTTGCTCCTTCATTGAATTGAATTGTGTGATTTGCTTTCTTCTGCCACCACGCTCCCCTCTTCGTTCGTCAATGGCGACCCTTCCATCCTTGTTACGCAAATCTACTCGGTTCTCTGTAACCCTGCGCTCATTTGCCACTTCTACAAAGCCTTCCCACCAAAATGATCACATGAAGAACCACAAATTCCTCGAACCCAATTCCTTCCTCGGTAGCTGGGAGGTTCCCAAGGACCCCAAGGAGGCCGAGGCTAGGCTTGCTCAGCTCAGAAGGGACTATGCCAAGCAGGTTAAGGAGGTTCGCAAGGGGTATATTCAAGAGATGGAGCTCATGAGGCTCGAGAAGCAGAGGAAGGACGATGCTAGGAGGGAGGCCATCAGGGTTGCCAATGAAGAGCGTAAGAAGCTCAAGGCTGAGGTTGCTAAGGTCAAAGCTGAAGAACGCAAGATTGCCCAAGAAGAATTTCGACAAACCCTTGTATGTGTGCTTTTCTCATCCAGTTTTTTTAACTTGTACCTTTTGGGTTTTCTCCATTATTGTCTGAAATTCTGTTTGGTTTGAGAAAGTGGTGTAGGAAAGGGAAGATGTAGGATAATGAGATATTTAACAGGAAAAATAGTCCAAATAATGGAAGGAAATGATTTAGTCGGTATTACAGCTGTTGTAGTTTTTTCGAAGAAAACCTAGTGTTATTTTAATTTAATAATGTGATGTCTGGCCAGATTTTTGTAATTTGTAGTTTTGTATTATGTAGCTTATTAAATTGTGTCCTCTTGGCTGTCAGTGATACTGGACGGCCAATTCCTCAACTATCTGATGAGATATAAGCCTGAAAGCTGACCCAAGAAAAATGAGTAAATTTGAGATGAAATAAAGGAATGATAATTTTGCTTCAAAGATAATGTCAAGTCTCCTAAATTCTTTTGGTTTACTTTTAAACTAATGGTAAAGGGGAGATCTAGAACTTCTTTATCCCCCATTATGTATTCTCTTATTGCTTTTGGTTTTTATTCCTCACAAATTATAACCAAAATCCTTTTTTCTGCACATTCAAGCCCTGCCACATCAAATTCCGTATAATTCGCATTCTCACAGGCTTTTAACAATGAGCAGAAGCTATGAATGCGATAAAACACTCAATGGAAGTTCTGACAAAGCTTAAGGAGTCATATCATTCTCTGTATTTCCAAACCAGTATTAATCAAAATCTTGTACTCTAAATCCAAAGCTTAGTTGAACTTGTATGTTTAAACGAACAGAAGACAAAAATTAATTTTAAAGGTTGTTTGTATAACTTAGTTTTAGTGAAATTCTGAATTCTATTGGATTGTACATACTTTACTTTTCTTTCACATGGATGTTGATCTTCTTGTATTCAAATTAAAGTGTGATTCGTTGATTGATATACGAACTTGTGTTTTTATACTTAATTTATTATGTTTTCCATTTGTTGGAACAACTTGTAAGGTCTGGGACCATGACTGCTGATGCTGGTTTAGACTGCATGACTATTAACTAGATCTATTCTAATCTATAATTATACTTATTTAATCTTATAACCAATATAATGAGATGCATTATAGAACATCTGAGAAAGTCTTGTTCCAGATCCATTAACATGCCTTTTGCTAGGTTAGGTTGGTACCTAAATCTCGTGTTCTAGCTGCAATGTTGAAATGAAAGCATCTCAGCAGGTGTCGTCAAATTTTGTTGTCCCTGTAGTTTTAAATATTGTAATTTAAAGTAGATCATAAGTAATGGATGCCATTCAGTTAGCACATCCAGGAAGAAATTTTAACTAAAGAGAAAGTCCTCTAATCCTTGAATATCATTCTGTTAAGTATTATTAGAACTACTTTATTTTTAATTTCTGTTCCTCATGATGGAAATGACACGTTAGAAATATGCTGATATTATTACCCATCACATTTACTGCATTCAGGCTTCTTATATTTATCACTGTAGGATCAGCTATACTGAATCTCTCTCTTTTTTTTTTGTTGGGGGGGGGGGGGGGAGCTAACTTGAATAAAATACAAGTGTAAGATTGACCTCAATGCTGTGTTTAGATGAGCTGTAAAATTACTATGTGCTGCTGCTGTAAAGTTTATTGGCAGTAAATCATTGTGTTATTCCCTTTGTAAAATATGAAATGAGCTTATGACCAGTAAAAAAATGGATTTGGATCTTTCATGTGAGGAGATAACATAACATTGTTATATGAGGAGAGAGATAGCCACATATTCACTTGAATAGTGGGTTCCACTTAAATGGTGGAACCCATGATGTGTGGGGATCCTGCATGTTTTGTACCCGTATCTCTCATCACTTAACAGTGTCTTGTTATCCTCTCGGAGGATAGGAATCTGTAAACTACTTATTGAGGACAAGTGACGTGGAAACTGCGAAAAGTGAAGAACAATTGAGAGTAGGTACAATAGATGTTTATGGTTAATTATATGCTTGCTAAGAATGGAGCAAAGAAAGAGGATGAGAAACATTGGACTACACTGAAGTAAAGTTCCTTAGATATTTGATATTGATTTCTCTAATAGAAACATAACCTGTGGAAAAAAAGGTTGGAAGACCCAATTCCATGTGTTAAGTTGTGAAACAATTCATCCGTCATATTTTGTTAGGAAATCTAATAGCAATGATACTAATTATTCTCCTTTGATTAATTGATATTCCAAATGCATATTTTAATTTTGGCATTTGAAGAGTGATGGTAGTTTTTTTTTTCTCTCATTTAGTTTGCAACCTTGAAATCTGTTCTCGCATGTGAGGCCGTGTTTGATCAATATCATGCTTTATAACTAACCACCAAACACTGTGTCTGTTAGGCTATGAAACCACGTATAATACTATACTTACAAGACCTAATCTTGGAGGAGTTAAGTTGGTTTTCCATGATATATATAGTATAGGCATGCGGTTGAGAAGCTTTAGAAGATTTGCATTGTATTCTTAAATGAAGTAGAACAAGTTCCTCAATTAGGTATCATAGCTTAAGGATGTCCAACTGTCAGGTATCTATGCAACAACTATATAGTATTTTATTTGGCAGGAAGCAATTAATTTGTTTGATCTTCATGCCACTATTATTTGTTAACTGTTTGATTTTTAATTTGTTGCGAATATCCATAAATTGCCGTTGTACTTGTGTAGTCACAATTTTAATAAAGTGATGTTTTGAGGAGGAACTCGGATCAATAATTAATTCTATTGGCTGCTCCCTATGTTTCATGTTTTGTGCTTACATTTTCACTTTAAAATTTTGGCCAAATTTTTCTATCACTGATTTTTCATTTATTTGTATATAGTTAAAAGAAAGAGCAGAGAAACTTGAACACTGGAGGGTGATGATGCAAAAGCATGATGAGAAGAGGAAAGAGAAAAGACAGTTGTTGCACCGGCAAAGTTCACTGTGGATCGATGAATCCCAACTGGAGGTGAAAATACTGGAAGCCATAGTTGATCAAAAACCACTTTGAGTCCCTTGCAGTTCCTGAATTTAATTGAATGGAGTCTTTGTTTAGCAGCTAGTGCAATCTTATCCTTTGTCCAAACAGTCTCCTAAAAGAGTAGTTTGTGCATCAGGGTTCAAATAAAGCCCATGTTGGTGAGTCTTGAAAATTTTGAATGTTATGGTAACATGTTTGAAGTAATTTGGTAAAGAGGTTTCTGGCAATTGGTCATTCAATTCTGTATACATATTGAGGTTGTGTAGAAGCCTTGCGAGACATTTCACGTGCTTCAAAATGGCTTCAAAATGAGATTGATGGTCTGTAAACGAGTCCTCTTGTTCACAATCATTTAGTGTATAGCTTTCAGATCGTAGATCATTTGCGTGTTGATCCATCATGACTGTTTAACAAGCTTCAGCGTAATGGATTGTTGTGGACTTTAAATCCTCTGAAGATGAAACATTCATTCATCCTGTTCCTGACATTAAAGGCTGGTTTGTATAACTTCGTTTTAGTGTAGGAGCATAGAGCTTGTGGCTATTATCTAATGAGATTCTAATTCTGGCCCACAAAGAACCAGTAGCAAAAATTATCATTAATGGTGAACTTATATTTTGGAGGTTCAATGATTTACTTAGAAAAATAATGCTTATAAGGAATTATGGCTTTATTGATAAAAATAGGCGGTGAAAATAATATTTTTATAAGGTTAACTATGATGCCAAATTAACCTTGTTAATAAAAACTAATTTGACACGATCCATTTGGAGTGTTCAAAGGCATCTGGTTGATTTAACATGAGCAAAATTTCAGAATGAATATATTTCGGGAATAGATTAATTAATCACCAATTATTAATATAAAATATAAAATTTATAATAAATTATATTTTCAAGTAAAGTTGGCAAAATGAGCTGACCCATCAAAGTCAGAAAAAATAATAGGCTGGGCTTCAATTTTTGGAGCCCATATACATTTCAGGTTTTTTGAGCCCACTGTATATTAATAAAGCCGAACCCATTTTGGCATCTAGGCCCTTCAGCTCGGCTCGTGGAGGATCGACCCAGATTGGCAACTCTATTTTCAAGGCTCATCTAGTCATCAATAATATATCAATTAATGTAAAATATGAAATTTATAACAAAGTATGCTATTTACAAATAATGAATGACTCATTTCTAAAAATTATAATTAGTTATATAAAAAAATAAATGTAATCATTCAAAAAACATATGAGGATTGTCTCTCTGATTATGTGACTTTGTTTAGACTCTTGTCCTCCATCCAATTAAATTACACTAAAAATATTTTAAACAAAAATATAATATTTTCATATTTAAAAATGATGAGAAATAGTATGAAATTAAATAACTTTTAGAGAGAGTTACAGTCAAAGACCATCAAAGAATTAATAACAAATAAGGACTTTTACCTAATAAAAAGTAGTAAAAATGGAAAGATTGAATAGTAAAATTGGGAATATAAGTGGTATCAAGTCATATTTTATAATAAGTTATTTTGATCTAAAATGTGATTCCCCCTAACTTTTATTTTTTTTTTATATTATTTTAAATTTTTTTATATAATTTATATTTACATTTGTTTTAAATACATATTTTTGTTTTTACATTAACTCTTGATGGTTAACTTAAAATAAGTTGATATAATCATTTTTCCATATTTATTTTTATTCATAATAAAGCGTCTAAATAAGATAATTATAATAAATCTATATAAACAATACATCTAAATGTATGGTTGTCATAAAATATATATATCTGTAGGACAATTTCAGTATAACCTTTTCAAATAATAGATTTTTACTAAATCATAATTTTTTCACAATGGGTTGTCAATCTTGTGGTTAACTTGTTTAGTTCATTCAAACCCATGACTCATTATGAGTTGACTCATTTAGCTTATTCAAGATGTTATAATACATTTTGAATATCATGATAAATATATTTGTCAACAAAAAGACTAATCTTTTTAAGGTATAGAGGGTAAAAAACAAACCTCACATAACTAAGTTTGCTTTATACACAAAGATTAAAAATTAAACCCTCAACTATTTCCTTGAGGGATAAGAGTTTTATCACTAATGCAACTTGAGTTGATACCCATTATAATGTGTATATATATAACAATTTTTTTGTTAAAAAAAAATCAACTGAGATATCTTATACTCCTTAGTTACTATTTATAAGATTGCTTTTAGAAATTTTGTTAGCACTAAAAATATTTGCAATTGATAGTTGAATCTTATAACAAAATCTTTTCTATACCTACAATTATTACCAAACTCTAGATAGCATACACATGAGACTTAACTAATTACCAACAACCTTATTGGTCACTTTTAGAAGCTTTTGATGTTTTTTAATATAAGATGATATAAGATGCTTTACAAAAAATAATAAAATATTTATGAGTTTATCCTAAAAATACCATTCATAAATTTACTGTGGCACTCATCTTAGTAGTGGGCATGTAGTGCTCATCATTAAGATAAGATTTAAACCATCTAAATCTAATTTGGATATTTGGATGGTCCAAAATTAAAGTTTTTAATTCTTATCTTTTTAAATGATGTCATATTTTTTAAAAATGATAGTCATAAAACTCTATGTTTTAGATACAAATTATATATCTAATCAAATATGTTATCCAAAAAATTATATCTAATAAAATAAAAAATATATTAAAAATATAAAAATTAAATTAAATTAAAGCTAAACGGTCTAAAAATTTGGTGATCTAGATTTATAGTGAGTATCTTATGCCTATTGATGAGAATACGGTGCTTACGAACATGGACTTTTGGACTAGTCCCTCTTCTGCTCTCTCCTTTCAATGGAGTTTTTTTGTTTTTTTTTTTAAACAGATCTTTTCAATGGAGTTAAAGTGAAATAATTTCGATGACCGGTCATTTAAAAAAAAAAGCGATATAATTTTGGAATATTAAATATTTTTTCAAAAAATTAATACTCTTAATATATGTGAAAATGTTTGGCCAAAGAAAATATGTGTGAAAATGAGGGAGTATTAAAAAAATAAATAATAAACTCATCCTACAGCAACGAAACAATTCAGCCCCCAACGTGAACAATATTAGAGCAGACGGAGCAAGAGAGACTGCGAGAAGAGATTGATGGAGCAGCAGAGAGAAATTGAACAAGAAGAGTCGAAGCTGAAGTAGACAGAAAAAAGGAATAGAGAACGAGAGATATTTCACACGGTACTGATTCCATCTTGATTCTATCTTTCAGATAGCTCAAGTGGGATTCAAGTTGCTAAGCGGGTTGCTGGAGCGCTGGTAATGGTTTTCTTCATGTCTCTAAATCAAATTCATTTTTCTTGAATATAAATGGGCTGACTGATGTCATATGGGCATATGCATTGACATGGTCTGGAGTCTGGACTTTTAATTTCATACTTTGAGTATGCTTTCTGAGTCAGTTTCTGATTTTGGTTGAATTTTATCATGCTTCCTTGTCTCTATCTTGGTAAAATATTTCAATTTGGATCCTTTCTCTAACTCAGATTTTAGGGTTGATGTTATAATAATCTAGAGATGTAACAAATTGACGCTAACATATGAATGTGTATTTTTCCCCTGAACGTCGTCTCTGTCATTTGAGGAATAATCTCAGGGGTTTAGCGTTTACATTGATTCATCCAGAAAGAAATTCTCAAAATCCTTTTCCCTGTTTCTGCTTGATCTGGAATATAAACCGTTTTTTAGTGAAGCAATTGTTCTGGAATATAACATTATCTAAGGAAAGCAATTTGGATTTAAACTCTTGTTCAACCTGGCATAAGCCTGATTTTATTCATGATTTTGTAGGCACTTGCATGCTGTTTGAAGTATCTTGCAGATATAGCATGTGTGCTGCTTTGGCATTTTTCCTTATTTTGGCATTCTGAACGTAGGAATTGTGAACATAGAGAAGAGCATTTGTTAAAGAGGGATTACTTTGTGAATGGCGATAATATATGCTCTATCATATTTTTCCTTCCTTGACTTGAGCTGTATTTTTTTATAGCCGACTCCACTTAGTGGGATAAGACTAATGTTGTTATTGTTGTTGGCTTGATCTGTATTTTTTGCGATTTGGTTTTGGGAATTAAAGCATGGAATTGTAACTCAGCTTTCCTGATCATATATGATTCTTTCACATTCACATCATGTTCTTCACTGTGTACTTGGCTTTAAACATACCACAGCATGAACTGTAGGAACAAAGCTTCGGTGGCATCCAGGTATCAGCTCTTCCTTCACAAATTACAAGGTGAGTGGCATCCAGATATCAACTTTTCCTTCACAAATTAAAAGCTTCATCTCTAAGACCCAATGTTTGGGGTCACTGAATCTGCCATTGATTATCAATTAGTTGTCATAAGAATCTCTGCAATTAAATACTATCTAATGGGTAACTGTTTTCTTTCTTCTTTCATTTTTGGTTATCTGCACTTTTAGTTTTAGACACTATTCTATTACATACCCTTGTGGAACTGAGTCGATAGTTAAGCATGATGAAGGCAAAGAAGATGACAGTAAAAGTAGATGATGGTGTGGACAATTGTTGGTGGTGGTTAGTTCAGAAAGGAACTGCAGCCATATTCGTTATTATTGCAGTTTTTGCACTTTTGGTTCGTGTAGCTGTTTCACTTCATCCTTACTCTGGTGCTGGACGCCCTCCAAAGTTTGGAGACTATGAGGCACAGAGACATTGGATGGAGATTACCCTTAACCTTCCAATTAGAGAATGGTATCGGAATAGCACGACCAATGATTTGAGCTACTGGGGGCTTGACTACCCACCACTTACTGCCTACCAGAGTTTCGTCCATGGTCTCTTTCTCAGATTCTTCCACCCTGATTCAGTTTCTCTTTTCAGTTCCACAGGTCATGAGTCCTATCTTGGGTGGGTATTTAACTCATTTCATTTGTTACTGTCCTTTTAATTGATACAATTTGAATAAGAGTAAACTATCAATTTGGAACTTAAATTATTACATCATTTAGCTTTATTCCATGAAATTAGTGAATGTGCAAGCTAGTCAATGAAACTAATAAACTTGTTGCAAGCTAGTCATTTCAATGTCCTTGAATCACTAGAAAAGGACTTATAAACTCACTAATTTTTAGGAACTAACTTATGAACTTGCTAATTTTGGGGGACTAACGCTAAGTGAGTGTAATAATTTAGTGACTGATCATTAGTTTACTCAGTTTTCACAACTTGAGTTTTGTTTATCAGTTTATTTTGTTTTCTTTTGTTTTTTCTTTCCTTTTTCTTCAATTTGTTAATGCACCACTCATCTGCAGGAAACTACTCATGAGGTGGACAGTTTTATCTTCTGATGCCCTCATATTCTTCCCAGCTGTCCTATACTTTGTTATTGCTTATTACAAACAACCTTCAAGAAGCCATAAAAGTGACGTTGGATGGCACACAGCCATGCTTCTACTAAATCCATGTTTGATCTTAATTGATCATGGTCATTTTCAGGTTTCTAAATTAAATTCTGACATTGTTACATTTCATGTTTTTCCTGTTTCCTTATTTTTAGTTTCAGGGTTAGTAGTGCCTTGGTTTTTTTTCTTAGTTTTTGGCCAACAGTAGTGCCATGGTTTAAAATATTGCAGTTGTTTTGTTTCAGTACAACTGCATCAGCTTGGGCCTCACAACTGGAGCTGTTGCTGCTATTCTCTCTGGAGAAGATTGTCTTGCTTCTGTTCTCTATTGTCTAGCCATAAATCATAAACAGGTATTTCCTTCATCTTTTCAATGATCGATTGTTCTCTAACGTTACTACTTTTTTACATGGTCTATATATGGTCATTTATGATTGTACATAGTTGAAGAGGAAAATTATTGAGGTTTGGGGATGTGCTATATTCTGTTTCAGTATGGTTGTTTCTCTTAAAGGCATTTCATTTACCTGTCTGCTTGATTCTTTATTCATATACTTGTTCTTTGATGTCATAATTCGGAAGATTGGCAAGAAAATTGAAAAGTTAATTGGTGGATTCTGCAGCTGTTTCTTTGTTAGGGTCAATACTTAGATTTTATCAGTTAATTTTGTATTCATTTCTTGAATTTGACTCTGATATACTTAGCTTCTTAGCCTATAAATTTTCTTGAATCAAACAAAGTTTGTAAATTTTTTACGAGATAAATCTTGATTACTACTGTGTGAATTGACTTGACTACTTCTTGTGGGGATTACATTGAAAAACAATGAATAAATTATCCTGGGTGTTTATTTGAGTATTGTCATGAGGTGAAAAAACCATAGGGTTGTCAGGTAAATAGCAAGCAGCAGTAATGGCATAGACAGCAGTATATGTTGGTAATAAGTAGTTCGCTTTCACCCTGATGATTTTTTTAAACTTTCCTCTTCTTTCTGGTATGGGATAACTGTTGCTGCATGCTTCTCTGCAGATGAGTATGTATTTTGCACCTGCTTTTTTCAGCCATCTGCTGGGTAAATGCCTGAGGCGCAAATATCCACTCTTAGAGGTGTCAAAACTGGGGTTTGTGGTTATAGGGACCTTTGCAGCTGTGTGGTGTCCATATCTTTATTCAAAGGAATCCGTTTTGGAGGTAAGATATTATTGGCTACTGGAAGGTGTTTTTGTGCTTTGCTTCCCTTAATCTGTCCTGTCTTTTATGTCATATGTATCTGCGTGTACCACAAGCAAATAACTTATGTCCTTTTTATAAGGATGAAAAAAGGGTCAGCTAACAAAGAAGACTTCTATTGGGACAGGTTCTTTCTCGTCTAGCTCCTTTTGAAAGGGGGATATTTGAGGATTATGTTGCCAACTTTTGGTGCGCCTCTTCAATTCTTATCAAGTGGAAGAGATTATTTACAACACAGTCTCTGAAACTTCTCAGCTTCACAGCAACATTTTTAACTTGTCTTCCTTCAATGGTTCAACAAATAAAATCTCCCAGTAACCAAGGTTTCCTTTATGGGCTGCTAAATAGTTCTATCTCATTTTACCTATTATCTTTCCAAGGTTTGTAACATTTCTTTATTTCATGTTGTACAATCTAGATAATTCTCGTGATAAAACTACATTTTCCCTCCCTGAGCTAAGGCTTTGTTACAAAATCAGTATGTAAACTTTTAAATGTAACAAGACACCTCTTGATAAAATCTCTGGTAAGAAGCACTGTTCATAAGTTGTCTCAGACTCCATGCTTTGAGCGATAAGGCCCACCTTGTTCCAATCAAAATCAAGTGTACGAGACTGCATACTCACTTCAACAATTTTCACCAGTTGACACAAGGTTGGAATAAAAATGCAGTTATAACAGGCCGCATGAGAATCATGAGGTGTTTGTTGCATTTTAAAATGTATTCACCTATTTTAAAATTAGGCCTTACTTAAGGGAAGAAAAACATAATTTCCCTTATTCTTATTTTTAGCCTTCTACATTATGAAAACCTATTTGTGCTTATATATATTCTGCAGTGCATGAGAAGTCCATTTTGCTGCCACTTCTGCCTGCAAGTATGCTTGCTGTGAAAGAGCCTTTTCTTTTTAGATGGTTCATGCAATTTGCCATGCTCTCCATGTTTCCTCTGATATGTCGTGACGGACTGGTTCTGGCGTATTTGGCTTCATTTGCTTTATTTATCCTGATATTCTATGCACCAGGTCAACACAGAACTGAAGAGAGTAATTACTTTTTCAGCACAAGGATCATGCGTCTGACTTTATGCATTTGCTCTTTCATGCTTCACATTGTTTACTTGGTTATGCGTCCTCCTGAGAAGTATCCTTTCCTCTTTGAAGCGCTAATTATGAATCTCTGCTTTTCTCAGTTTGTGCTTATTGGTCTTTGTACAAATTTAAAGCAGTGGATGTTAGATAAACCTGTCAAATTGGAACAAAAAGAGAAGAAACTCATTTGATACTAACTTTACCGTTGATTAATTTATTAGTTTTCCTTGTTAGATGGCTGGGTGCAGAGGTGGGACCTTTTTAGCATATCAGCAATCACCTGTAACACTTTCCTGTAATGTTTTCTTAATCTTTATTCATATGTGCTTAGGTACTCAGATTTATAACACTTTTCTTAATCTTGGTGAAACAAGGAATTCATATGTTTGAATGTTGACTATTTTCCTATCTCTGACATTTATGGAATATCTATTCTGGTTACATTTGTACTCTGGAAAACCCAGTTGAAGTTAATATGCATAGGTTTATATGGTTAAGTATTTAGATCTTGGAGATACTAATCAAAATAACCGTAAGTGAATGTAGAATGCAAAATGTGTCTTTGAGAGAGTTTCTCTTCCCTAGAGCCCACCATGACTTTATTCATATTAGTCGAAACTCAAAATGACGATATGATAATTTTACCAAAAAAAAAATGCATGAGTGAATCTCATTCATCGTATTTGTATTAATTTGTGATGTGATTTTTTTTAAAAAAAATTAGGTGTGTGATTTGAGAATTAAGGATTTACTATTCATAAATGAATTGGCGTGGGGAAACCACTTTATAAAATGTGTTTCTTTACATATGTTCTAGCATATAACATGCTTAAAGAGGCCGAAAAGAAAATGTTCTTCAATCAATCAAATGACCATAATATGTTCCCACAAAAAATATGAAAATTTATTTTTGGACAAAAGTACACATTTAGTCCTTCAATCCTGGGTTAGATTTTATTTTAATCTTTTAATTTAAAAATTTTTATTATAATCCTTTAACTTTAAAACTACAAACAAAAATTTCCTAATTCTCAATATTATTAACTATTTAACCAAAAATTATGATTTGGCTTATAATTCTTTAACTTATAATTATACTTAAAATAAATAATAACAATCTTAAAAATAAATCTTATTTTATAAGTTTTATTATCAAATCGATCCTCTTCCTTTTACTCATAACCATGAAAGCAATGCATGGTGATTATGGTTTTATATTTATGTTTACAATATTTATTTTAAAAATATTTCAATTATAATTATAAATGATTAGATTTTTATTTTTAAGTTTACAATATTTATTTTAAAAAAATTTCAGTTATAATTATAACATTAATAACTACATACAAATACTAATAAATTAGCTTTTAAAACGTCAATTCATCATTTTTCATTAAATATTTAATGGTGTTAAAATTTAGTAAGCTTTTGGCTCTATTTTTAAAATTAAAGAATCATAATAAAATTTAATAAAGTTAAAGAATCAAAATAAATCCGGACACACTTGGTATACTTCCTAGAAAGTAGTTTTTCAGGATGTACTTTCCGAGAAGTGCATGTATAACTTGCATGTTTTATTTTAAGTTTCAAAAAAGTTGAAACTATATTTTAAAAGAAATATATTATATATCATTTTTTATTAAGAAAATGAATTAATAAATTAAGAGTCTTTTTAAAAAAATCATTATAAAATACTCAGGAAATGAAACTTTTCAGGGATTTACTCAGAAAGTAGAACTTTCTGAGTTAAGTTAAACTTCTTCGGAACTTGGAAGTTTTTTTCTAAACCAAGCAATGCCAGTTGCTCTTCTTCTTGGTAAGTTAAACTTTCCCTCCTTATTTTTTCCATACCAAGTAACCCCTAAATGAGACTCAAAATTAAAGAACCAAAAATTCACTTTTATTTTATTTTTTTTAATAATTAGTAAACAAATTTTCTAAAAGACAAGTAATAAAATAGTGAAAAAGCATTTTTTCCAATATTTGAGAATAATTTCTGTCTTTATGATATATTACTAATAACAAATATTAAAATTTATTATTGTAATTGACAAACCTTATGAGATAGGCTTAAAATAGCTTTCGTCTAAAACTATAGTAATTTTAGAATTTCATTTTCATGATAGCATGATAAGAAAATATTTCCTTTGATCCATATTATAAGATATTTTGTATAACAAATTTTTTATCCACAATGTAGAGTATTAGACATATTTCTTCTAATTTTATCTCTCTCGTTAATTTTCCACTATTCCTCCTTGGTCCTTATAATAATAATGATAATTAAGCATTTAATAAGGATAAAATGAAAAATTTTGACATTTTTTTCATAAATTTCAGATAAAAAGATAATTTTCTAATTTTTTAATATATATGTATTTGATATAAAATATTCCTTTGTTTCCAAAATATAAATTTTCTTTTAGAGCATTTTTTGAACCAAAATATTAGTTCTCTTTAGGTAAAATCAAAAGTATTAATATTTTTTTTCTAATTTACTCTGGTCATTAATTAGCTTATGAAAGAGAAAATTATTTTAAAAATTATATTTATCAAGAATAATATTAAAAAATAATATAAGTTTTTAATTAATTTAAGTAGTTATTTCTTTTCTTAATTTATATGTATTTTATTAGATAAAATTTATATTTTGAACAGAAAAAAATATTTTATAATATAAGCTCAACCCCGTTACCACAATTTGAAAGTTGAGCATGAGAGTGGGACTATCTTTCAGTAGAAGTTTTGGCTAACTTCGTGGATGTCGTGCTATCTTGAGATCAAGAAGATTAGATTTCCAACTCACTACTCTTATCTCTTTCTTATTGATATTACCACCTCATATCGAGATTTGGGTTCTCTACTGCTCTCACAAAATAAAAATAATCTCTGCTTTTTTTCATTGCAGATCTAGATCGTCCACATCAAAAATGGACAATCCAGATTTTTTTTTCTATTTTTATTATTAAACATGATTTTTTTTTAATTTTACAATTAAGAGATTATTTTTATTTTATGTTTTTCCTCTTTTAAAATTTAAAAAATTTTAAAATTTTAAAAAATTATATAAAAAATTTGAACTATCCAAAATTTTTCTGGATGATCCAAATTCTTCTCTACTGCTGGATGGTCTAGATCCTTTGCTGCTGCAGCAAAGGATCTGTTTCCCTCATATCTTATCCAGTAGCATTTACCCAGCTATGTTCCTCTACAATCTTTTATCAGACTTTTCTGATTTTCTTTTTCAATAAAGATCTATGATATATCCGTACAGAAAAACACAGACACACACAAACTAACTACTGATTTCAAAGATCATAAATAAGAAAAGAAAATAACTACATGTAATAGGGACTCGTAGAAACACAGTCTATATCCAATATGCAGGCTTCCAATCAACGCAGGTGATAATTTCTCTGAAATTGCGTTCAATGGTAATTATCTAATATTCCTTTTTTTTTTTTTGCTGGAATCATCTAATATTCCACTCCCGCCCTTTCATTTTGATTTTTTATTACTTCATCTATTTTAAAATAATTATCATTTTACAATTTTTAAAAATATTGTATGACAAAATTTATCCTTTAATAATAATAAAGAAAAAAAAAGTAATATATATTAATAAACGGTATTATAATGAAATACAATAACATTTTATTCATTTTTATATTATTTATTGGTTTTCTTAATCTACGTATATAACACCAAAATAACAATTATTTTGCAGCGAAGAGAATATCATTTAAGGTATTAACATACAAATTAAAAAAAATAATCAATAACTTAATGAGTAAAGTAATTTTACTAAATTGTTTTTAATTATTCTTCATATTTCTTTAATTTTCATTATCAACATATCATCCTCCTTACCAATAGGTGCTTGGTCAAGTGGTGAGAAATTGACCGGCATTCCATAAGGTTGAGATATCGATTTTTGAGGAGTGCAATAAAGCGAAAAATTAGATCTCAAAGAGGTCTTTCCATCGGTATCCGTGAACCGCTGAAATGTTCCAATTAAGCGGGGGTCCGGATTAGTCGGAGGCGGACAATAAACTTAGAATACCCTTGGATACCATGCGTTCAAAGACATAAAAAAAAAAAAACTTATCATCCTCCTTGATTTATTAAGAACAAGATAAGAAAAGAAAATTTGATTCTCCATTGGAATATGAAAATGCCAATTATTCCATTTATATCATATTATAAGGTAACATTATTAATCATACCAAATTACATCATTTCAGCACATTTTCCTTCAGTTATACATTCATATTTGTACATACTTGATGCTCAGGAAAGGAAAATATGAAGTGTAATCCTAATGATGCATGATAGTATATCTTTATCTTATTATGCATTATTTTATCCCCACGAAAAATTTTAAATTCTCATCTTTATTGTAGGCATAATAGGAAAGTATGGTAGAACATTGGAGTACGCCCTTTGGAGATCACAGGAATGAGCTTCTGAAGAGTCCACGCCGCGGCTGAGAGAATGAGGCCGCGGCCTAAAGCAGATAGTGACGCACAAATGGTCAAGCCCAAATTCACCAAGCCGCGGCCATGATCCTTTAGCCGCGGCGCGAACCCCTCGTCAGCAAAACACAAAGCTTCACTCGAACGCAGTATTTCAGGAGGGATTGAAGAGATAAGCGGGGGACGGAGCTAGGGCAGAAAAAAAAAGACTTAGAGAACTCTTGTTGGAGAAGCTTGGGTGTGCTAGAGCTTGCCTTTTGAAGGAGATTGAAGCTAAGGTTTGGAGTTTGAGGAGATTGAAGCTTCCCTCTTGGTTCTCTTGCATCTCCTTCCTTTTTGTCTCAGTTTTGTTCAATAATGATGTTGATTGGGATACGCATGGTTATGAAGTTGTTGAACATGAGTGGCTAGTACTCCATCTCTAGGATTATTCTGAACTCTTGTATGGATTGAATATTCATTTCTCTATTATAATTGTGATTAATGCAATCTTTATGTTGATTTAACTCTAATCTTAATGCCTCTTATTGCTTGGCCATCAATAAGATTGTCTAGTTTATTTAAGTTATGCTTGAGAGAGTTAACTTACATAGAAAACTTGAGTTGGGTCATTTGAGAACTTGAATCTTGCTTAGTTAAGTGAAGAGTTTTGTTAGTGGGGTAGAGATATACTCACTAACCTCATATAGTGATTTAGGATTTGAAGTGAATATGAGAGTTTAATTAACTAGTAAGAGATTACTTAATTAATTAAACTGAACAGCTATTTGGAAATTCGAGAAAGCACAGATAGTTAAACTAGCATCCTGACTAACATAATTTTGCATTAAGAACAATTATAAAAAGAGTTTAAGCGGGTATTCATGAAATACAAGAGGAATGAATAATCCTAGATCTCTTTGAATTTCTCAAGTCCTAATTGTCCTTGCTACTAATTTTATACACTTGTTATGCATAGTTGATGTTAATTGAATAGTAAACTTTTAATTTATGTTGCTCAAATTAATCGAAAATGCAATGTCTAATGTTTGACCACTTTGTGATTTAAGTCCCTGTGGAAACGATACTCACTCATCACTTTACTAGACCTCGGCCCGTACGCTTGCGGTATAACCTGGTGGTGAACAAACATAAAGGATTTTTCTTATTTCATAATATAAGACAATATATAGTGATTTCTAATCTTTGTCTCTCATTTATTGTATTATTAATATTATAACTTAACTATATTTAATGAAATGAGTGAAATTAATAGAGATAAAATTAAAAATTTCTTTCTTTTTTAAGTTTAAGATAAAATAAATATTTCTTAATATATATGAAACTCTTTTCATTACCTTATAATATGGGAAGGAACGAATATATTGAAAATTTTGGAATCCTCCAGGACTTGAATTAACAAGGAATGGAGGGAGTATATCAACCAATGCCTTATTCCATGAACTAACATATAGGGCCCGTTTGGTTCTCAGTTGGTTAAAAATGAGTTTTGGTAGAATTGATTTTGTAATGTAGTTATGATAAAAATTAGTTTTCGATTAACGTATTTATGTTTGGATGATTTATTTGAAAATTGGTTTTGATAAAACTCATAATTTTCCTCTAAATTGAGCTTAAACTCTATCCCATGATTAATTTAATTTACTTGGACTAAAATTTAATCTGCATTTATTTAATTGAGAATATAATATATCTAATATAATATTTTCTTACAAGTCATGATTTATGAAAATTAAAATTTTGAAGGGACATTTTGGTCAATAGATAGGATAAATTTTATAGAAATTTTATTTTCCTAATTTTTCTATTTTTTCTCATTTTTATTGGTTCATTTATTTGACTTTAAAATAAATACAGATAAAAATAAAGAAGTAGAACAGAAAAGCTACTAGCACACTGCTTCTTCAAAACCTCCATTTTGCATCAAAACTCATTCACAAATGGGAAAGCAAAAATATGTTAAACGCACCCATAGATATTGACTGATGCATTTGGGGATTGATCAAATCGAGAACTTTGTGAGAATTAAGATTTGTTTAAATGTGTTTTCTGTTTTAATATTTTTAAAATAGTTTTGTACAAATATTTTGAAAATTTTGGAATCCTCCAGGACATGAGTTAATAAGGAATGGCGGGAGTATATCAACCAATGCCTTATTCCATTCAGTTTTTTACTTCATCATTTGCTCATGATCACGCTCTTTACCTCTCACATATTCATAAGCCCTTCCAATTACTATCCCAATTTTTTTATCTATTATTTAAAGTTTTAACACGCATAAAAAATATAATAAATATGTTATTTTTTCTAAAATTTTTAATATGTCAGGATGGATAAAAAATAATTAATATTAAAATAAATAAATAAGAATATAATTATGAAAATAATAATTAATATTATTTTGAAATTTAAAAATGAAAAATAAATAAAAATAAAAAATTTCTTCAAAAACACTAGTTAGAAAGAAACGAAGCCATCATGACTTGATAGGCGACATCCAGAAAACCGATTTTATTTTTAACACATACAAAATAAAATATCTCATATTTGTTATATTTAATATTTAATTTAATCACTATTTTAATAAATGTTATATCACTTTTAATACCTTAATATTTTTATATCAGAAAACAAATTCTCATGACGCTCGCTTGATATTTTTACTTCCAAGCCCGCATTCAATGGATTAATGTTCAATTTTTTTTGGTAAAAAATGTTTAGCAGAATTGGATCATCAAATAAGTTTTAGGACTCAAAATGTTTATAAAACTACGTACAAATTGCATAATTTAAACCCTCGTCCTTATAAAATGCGTTGTATCCTCTCCAACTAAAGATATTTTATGGGTCCAATTTCCAAATTTCTATTTGACATGAAAAAGTACTAAATTCTTAATCCATATGTTATCAGCTGACATCCATAATATCCACCGTATTGATTTTAGTACCTGATTCTTTCGTCCCAGCAGTGTGAAACATGGTACAAAATTGATTCTTAGTGGCAAAGAAAGATTCTTCTTTTTCTTTTTCCCCCTCTTTCCTTGTGTTATGTTTCCTAGTACCCACTACTTGTCCTTTCAATTCATTCAAATGTACTCTATCCTCTACATGCCAAAGCATCTTTGTACATCTTTCTCATATAAAAAAGTTGACCCCAAACCCATATAAAATTAACAGCCTAAGCAAAGCGACGAGAGTATATTATTCTATCTATATATAGTGAGAGAAAAGAAGCTCGAGCCGATTAAGCCAAAATTGAAACTCAAGCCACCCACCATCAAGCCGCGCATTCAAGCCCGAGTTTCATGGATGCTGCTTTCTTGGCCGAGCCACCACCAAAGTCTTGAAATTCTACCTTCCTTTTCTTCACCGGCACCACGTGATCCGCACGTGACACCGGTTTGAACCCCAGCGTCAGCTCCAGTCCCACGTCGGCTCCATCATCCTCGTCGGCTCGGTCACTCTGTTTCACTGTTGATTCTGGTTCGTCTCGGAAGAGCATCGAAGTCTCCGCGGTCTCCGCCGACAATATGCTCTCGCCTTCCTCTGCCACCGCCACGTTCGGCGGCGCCTCCTCTGACTGGTGGCTCAGTGACGACTCGTGACTCGTCGACCGGTTCACCACCTCGTCGGCGGCTGGGCAACACACGGGGCACCCACTGCGTGCTTCTTCCGGTTCAGTGGACTTCAACCCCGTGCCCTTCTTTTCTTTCTTCGGCTTCCCGGAGGATCGCTTGACCCGAAACCGAGTCTTGACTCGTTGGGCATCGTTTGACTCGGTCGAGTTCTTGTCCTTGCACACGTGACGTATGTCATAAGGCTTAAGGGGTGGACCCCGCCCACTCTCGGCCACTTCGGAGTTGATAGGAGTGCCCTTCAGCACCGCCTCCACGGCGGCTTGACAGCGCTGCCAACTCCCAGACCACAACAGACCCACAGACCCATAAATCGGGTTCAGTATCCGCCCGCATGCTTCGTAAAGCAGAGACCGAAAAATAGCTGCAAGAAAGAAAAACAAAAAACCAGACATGAATAACTCTCCCGATGGTTCCCGAGAAAGAGAAAGAAAATGATAAGAAAGTCTTAACGAACCTGGACGAAGGTGTTCAGGGCCAGCGTTGATGAGATTCAAGAGGCCAGCACGGCCATAGAACTTAGCAAGAAACACAGTGGCGTTGGCCTGAGACTCTGAGGATTTGATCCACTGCAAACAAGGTCTGATGCTGCAATTCTCACTGCACCCTTTTCTGAGAACACGGCATCCATTACAGCTCATCCGCATTTTCGTGAGAAAGTGATGGAATCCCTATTATTGAGATACAGAAGTTGGGGAGGAAGATGAAGATTGTGATTGTGATTTGTGAATGGGGAGGGGTTTGTGTGAGAAGAGAATGGAAGGTATATATTTGTGAGGGGGGAAGAGGGGAATCAAAGCAAGGAAGGAAGCCGCTGGATTTTTGAGGTAACAGGGGACGCACCTGTTTTTTCAAAGTCTGTTCTTTTAACGATGGTTTCCACATTTCAGGAGTTTCGTGAATCGCATGCCCACTCGCGTGTAGCGCGTGTGTTAACTTCCCATCATGTTGGGACGTACGTGTCGACGTGGTTTGTGTTTTTTCTAGATACATATGAAATTCTAATTATTACTATCATGCTCCTTTATACAATCCTAAGTATAAAATTTTTTATTGGATATGAGATAATATTTATTATATATTTTTTAAAAAATATTTTTATTTAATATATTTAAAGAGAAATAGAAATAGATTAAATAAGGTTATTTTAAAAAAATATTAGAATTTTCAGAAAAATGAAAGTAGTTAATTAGTTTTAATTCTAATTCTTAATCCGCGTGATTCGTTTAAAATGGTCTTATATTAAGAACTAGAGAGAGTAGTAAAGAAAATATTAAATAAAAATAATAATGTTTTTTTTTTGAATAAAATAATTGTAATTGATATAATCAAATAATTAAATATATAATAATTTTCATGTATTTATTTTATACATAAAATTTATAATACTTATACAATTAAATAAATTAATTTGGTTATCTAAAAAGATAAAATAATGAAAACATTCTTAAATAATACTAATGTTTTCAATTAATAAATATAAAATGTTTTATTTGATTGGAAGTCAAAATTCAAAAATGCATAGTTCAACACCGAAACTTGATAAAAATTATGCTTAAATATTTAAATTTTATAATTATATTATAAGATAAAAATCTTCAATACTCTAAAAAATAACAATTAACAAATTTTACAATTTCTTCATACTTTATACAATATATGAGAAACTAATATCTATCTAATTAATATCAATATATTATGTAAAATTAAAATGATTGAACATTATTCATTTACTATTTAATAATTTTAAAAAATTATTATATTTTAATAAATTTATAGTTTTATATATTTATGATAGTTTTATTAAACTTTAGTTATAATTTTTTTATTAATTTTAAGCTCTTCAAAATATTTTTTAAAAATTTATTTTGCTTTTGTACTAAATAGGCTATAAAAGAGTTTGAGTGCAACATGAAACTTAAATAAAAAGATTGCAATATTGCAAATACAAACTAGCTTAATTTAAATAGGTTGATTTATCATGAATTATATGAAAAATGGACTAGATTAGGCTAGTTTTTTTTTTCTTTACAATTTAAAATTTTCACAATACAACCTATTAGGGTTAGGTTGACTAGTTACATGTGTCAACCCGCTAATACAACAATATATATATTGTTAACATAAATTAATATAAATTTTTAGAAAACTAATTCAACTCAAATAAACCTTAACCTATATAATCTAACACCATCCAAATCTATCTTTTATATCAACTTATTATATGTACATCATCTCCATCTATTATGAAACTAAAAAGTTTAAAACAATACTAAACTATAATAAATATATCATCAATGTTATCATCCAAAGCATAGTATTTCCTCTTCATCATCTAAAAATATATCATTATCACAGAAAAGGGGTCAAACCGCGAATGATCCCATTTAAGTCGTAAGTTATATGATTTGGATTAATTATAATCCATTTTAAATGTTTTGCGTTTTTTACATTTCTCGTGACCCATATTCCCGATTTTAGAATTATAGAATGGTGTAAAACGAAAAAAAATGCATATAACTTGGTGACTCATGAATGAGAATAAATTATAAATTATCATAATTTATTATTATTAATTATTAGCATTTCATGGGACCCAAAATTTAATAAAATCATAAACAAAACGAGAAATGCATCCCCGGAATTCTGATGTCCAGTGGGATATCAGATCATAGGATAGGAAATGGAAATACTGGTAGAGTAGGTATGAGGTAGAAGGATTAATTAATAAGTACAAGAAGTGGTGCAAGGGAGCGTGAGAAGCACGTACTAGGTGTCAGAGTCAGGTCGAATCGCCACGTACTGAGATGTGAATGATCCAAAAAAGAAAGTAAGCTAAACTAAAGAAGGGAAAGCTCCTGTTTTTCGGGAATTAGTCTCTTCCCTGAAAACCAAACACTGGTTTCCGGTTTTTCATTTCCAGGTTCGGTCTTTGGACTATGGGCGGACTTCAGAATGGGAGGTATGGTTTCACAACAACCTGTGGGCCATTGCTTCCCTTCTTCTCCTCTTTATTTGAAAAATACTTTACATTATATCTACCACTAACGTTAAATAGATAGGTTTTTTAAGACACATTGTCTCTTGCTTTGTTTTATATCTAATCATATATGAATGGAAAATTTTTCAAGTATTAATTAGAAATATTTTTTATATTCACCAAAAAAAAAATATGAATCAATTCAAATTAAGGTAAGTGGTAGAAACTCTCATTCCTTTCCTTAAGCAACTAATTAAGAATTTAACTCTCAATTCTTGCATATCAAGTAAGCTTGGGTTGGGAGGATACTCTCTTACTTAATTGCTTTCAATATTTGAGGAAGATTAGTTATATATATATATATATATATTTCTTATAATTAAAAGTATTAAAAAATATCATATTAAAAAGTGGATAAATAATATGAGACGATGTTTAGCAAAAAAAAAAAATGAGACCCTGTAATTTTATATGATACTCTCTTCAATTTTTAATGTAAGTCATTTCTAACTAACTCATCAAAATTAAGAAAATTTTGTTACATTATTAAAATTTTCTTAAATTTAATATGTTTTCTATTTTTACCCTCTAATAAATATTACAAATTCAAATATTCATAATCTCTCTCATAATTAAATAAGGGCATTTTGAAAACAATATAATTAATACTCCAAAAATTCATAAAAAATAACTTACATTTAAAATGATAAAAAACTTATAAAATGTAACTAATAAAATGATCAGAGGGAGTATAATGATACTTATCATATTTAATAGTATTTATTTATGCTATGATCCGGCATCTTTCCTTATTATTTTAGAGTTGTTGGTAACCTTAAATTAAATAAAGCGGATTACTTTTCATTGGTACACTTGTGTCCTCTTTGTGATGATAATACTAAATTAACTCTGCACCAACATTTTTTTATTCCTCCTGTACTAACTGGTATTTTTTTCACTTGATCATATGCAGTTTTTGAATGTCAAATATTTGTAATTTCTTAATCACCTTGTAATTAATAAATGTATTATAAAATTTCACATTAGTTATATTCATTTTAAAAAACTAGTCTACTACTTATACATCATTGCACGTTTAAAAAAAAAATTACATGTTCATTAAATTATATTATAAAATAAAAAAATATGCAGTTCAATACAAATTAAATATGCTAAATCATAACACTATTTGCAAGTAAAATTAATCGTCTTCTTATTAAAAAAATTATCTAATAGAAAGTATATGATCAATTGGATTCTCTGCTTCTTGTACAGAAGTAACATGCAGATCTGCTTCTGTATAAGAAAAAAAAATTCTATTTGATCTCAAGAACAATACACTAAATAGTTTTCAATTAATTATTGGGGCAGTGCAAGGGACATCGCAATATTTTGCAACAACTAAGTTTAAAACATAGGAGTTTGTTTCAAGGTTATAAGTGCCATTTGATATCACAATATATGTACGTATGTACATGTGTAATATTGTATATCGGTATATGCACATATGTAAGTATATATAAAATATTAATATTTTCTTATAAAAAATTAATATTAATAACAACCGCACGCAGTAACTCTTTCCAATTACGTAGAAGGCAAACGCAAGGAATCAATTAATCAATTGAGTATACAAATTGGGAAACTCCGACTCTTACTCTTGCTCCATGTTTATCATAAAACTATTTTCCAATTTCCGCCCAAAAACACACAATGGGCGTATTTTCTATATACATATATATATATTGATTAGTGTAAATTATTAATGCAGGCATTATTTGGCATGTTGTCAAGTCGAAAATGATGATCATGGAAGTATTTGATATTTATGGAGAGATGAAAGTCAATAATATTTAAAGAAATTTATATACATATATATATTTAGAATAGATGAAATATTTGTATATTTTTCATTTAATAAAATGTACGTAATTCATTTTTTATTTCAGAATCAATTTACATAAATTTGAAAAATAAAGAGAAAGTAGGTATAATTTTAATGTAATTAGGTGATATTTTTTGTGGGAAAAAGACAAGTGAGTACCTATATGAAAAAATATTTCCAAATCATGATCTTTTTTTAAAATTTCCAGCTACTGTGAACTAAATTTTTAAATGAAATAAATTAAATTTTCAATTAATAATCTTGATTTAAAAATATTTTTTTTAGGTCCGTAATTATCTTTTTTTCCTATTTTTGTTAATAATAATCTTTTTTTTACATGTGTATCTAGGCATTTTGAACCTAACCCACTTTAATAAAAAATTTATCCAGATTCAAACTAATTAAAAAATATTTAATTAAATTGATATAATTTCTCACTATTTGAATCAAGATGAGTATTAATAACTTTAAGATTTAAGAATAAAGAAGTGGATGAATAGTGAAAATGTGAAGGGAGGAAGCAAAAGAAATTATGGTAATATATTAATTAATTAATTAATTAATTAAATCGGGGTAAAATCCGCCGGAATGAAAAGGGTTAAATCATAGAATAGCAATCCAGGAACCAGGAGAGCTCCTGGTTTTTGGGAACTCAAATTCTTGTGGGATGGCTTTCTGATTCTGATTTTGGGGGCACATTCCTATGGGCGACTGCCTTTCTGTGGGTTCCACCCTACTCACCTCCCTACTCTATCTTGTTTCTTCTTTCATATTAAGGGTTACTTTATTTCAGTTTAAAAAAAAAATCAAATTATTTAAAAATATAATTTAATATTTAAAAATTTTATGAAAAATAGTAATTATTTTATATTTAGTTATAATCATAATAAAAACTGAAACTTTGAAAGTCCAAAGCTTCTTTACTACAGTGTTTATTAAACTCAAACTTTGTTAGGAAAAAGATAATTGATGACTTGGAAGAAAAAATATTTCCACATCAAGATTTTTACTTGAAAATTTAGTATATCTCAATTAAAAATTTAATCTATAATATTTAAAAATTTTTAAATAGGATCTTAATTGGGAAATATTTTTCCTTGCATGTGATCACTTGTCTTTTTTCCCAACTTTATTTCTCACTGTATAATAGGTAGGGCAAATTGGGATCCATTTGCTTTAATTTGATTAATCTGAGACATATAATTCATCCGTTGTAAACTTAAAAAAAAAAACACACACATATACACACACGAATATATATTCTGGGCTAGTCCCATCTTCCTTACCAAAAAAAAAGAGAGAGAGAGATAGACACACGCATATATATTCTGTTCCACAATAATAAATTTGAGTCATCCAAATATTATATATTTATTTTATTATTTTAAAAAATTTTAACAATAATTTTATAAAAATTTGGAATTAAAAATTATTTTCATGTGATATGCTTTCTTTTTAAGATAAATAACATTAAACCTAATACACACCAGAGAATTTAATAGGTAAGCCTATTGAGTGATTCAAAAGACACATGTATATATAATTGAATTCTCACTATCACATTAATCCCGTAAAATCATTGAAAAGGGATGATGATTACCATGATATGAATAGAAAAAAAAAGCTAGTCTTAGTTGTCTCATAATCGCCATTAACATCTAGTATTTAGTTTAGTTTAATTTATAGTTACTTCTTTTCAATTATTTGAGTTGCTTAATTTATGTGAGGGTGTGAGAATTAGTACAATGAGGATTTGGAACCAATTTTTTTTTTTGACAAATGGCAATCATACTTTACTTATCATTATATTACCTTGTTCGGATCCATATATTTGTAGTATAAAATCCCCTACAGAGATTAGATATGCTCACATAGAATAGTTGTGCAATGTCAGTTTCTAATTGATAAAACTATTTCCATAATTTGTAGTTGGGCACCCAGACACTTCTCTTTTCTACTAGTTTTAAGTCAATCAACTCAGTATTCTTCTCCAAATAGGTCTAATGGGCTAACAGTTTCATATTCCTAAAAGCATCACAAAAAAAGTTGTGAATATGTCTGTAGAGCTTTTCATTGGGGCTAGAAGGAAAATGGAAGAATTATGCATAGCACATGTAAATTGAGAAAAAGTATGCCTTCCTAAAAATGGAGGCCTTGGAATCAAAGAGTGTGATGATTGGAATAAGGCAGCCATTGCTAAGTAGATTTAGGACATTGCATCCAAAGCGGATAACTTTCAAGTGAAACGAATAAATAGAGCGCATTTGAAGGGAGATCACTTCGAAAGTTTACAACCCTAATTGATGTTTGTTGGAGTTGGAGAAAACTTAACAAGTACATCAAATTGAAATTTGCTCATGGCTATGTGTATGGGAAATGGACTGCTACTTACATAGGGAAATACACAACTAGCAATGGATATCAATGGCTCCGAGGTGGCCACAGAAGATTCAAGCATGATAAAATTATATGGTATGGATACATAGTTCCTGAACAAGCATTTATTATGTGGCTGATTATGCAAAAACGATTGCTTACTAATTAAAGCTAGAATTAATGTATGATCTTCAAATCCCAGTTGCTGGCTTGAAGTGTATTCTATGTAGAGATGGTATTAAGTCAGTTGAACATTTAATTTTCCAGTGCTATTAGGCAAGAAATTTATTAATGGAAGTTTGATAGAAGTTTGTAATTGAATGAGAATAGACTCTGTTCCAAAGCAATTCAATAGGTGGAGAGGATGGTTGTTTATGCAGTTCAGAAGGAATTCTTGCTTTAGAAAAATGTTATGTTATGTGCAAGGTTTGTAGCTATGATTTACAGGGAAAGCAATACACGCATAAATGGCAACAAAAACTCCACAATTTAGACTTTGTGAGAGCAATAAAAATGGAATTATGAGTTAGATACAGTAGCTGTGCAGAGACAAAGACATGCTGAGAAGGCCTTTCTTTTTTTAAGAAATTAAATTGTTGTCGTCATATATTGAATAGTCTCTGTAATAGGCTTTCTCTTTCTTGTATTAGTTTGACGAATAATTAGAAGGAACTCTCCTTAGAAGGTTGCTCCTAATTTTTCATTCTTCTCATTTATAGAATTAAAGATTATTGCTTTATTAAAAAATAGTTGTCATTGTCTTGTGTTATGTTGTACTAAGCTGAGACATTATCTAATTCGTTCAAGAGTTTATGCTGTTTACTGTTGACAGAAATTAGTTGATTAAATATATGTTGAATAGATCCTTGATTTTTGAAAGAATTTTGTTCGTTTGAGAATCTCCCATCTTCTTCTACTCAGTCCTGAATACTAACTACTAACTAGAACTAATTTAGTCACATTTTCATATTTGTTTGAATATGATATTTAATTTGGTGTGAGAGACGATTAGAATGTTTGGTACATAAAAAAAGAAAATTTAAATAAACTTTTGTTGGCTTTAAACTTCTTATTGCTCATGATTTATGTAATCAGTGGTTTGTAAACATTTCTATTATTGTATGTGACATCTAACCTTCGACAAAGGGAATATCCTGCTTTGGATTTACATGAGTTTATGAAATTTTCATATTGAAACTTACTTAATTTCCATAAACTTGATAGAAAAAAGAGAGTCCTCACAAGATTTATGTTGGGAGTGTTTATCAAGTTAAATCTTTTATGCTAACATATTTAGATAAAGAATGACATAAAAGAATTTGATACTTTACATGAGATTCACATCACCTTTTACATATATAATTTTACTTTTCTATTTTTCGCTGACTATGCCTAACCATTTTATAACAGCAAAAGGCTAAAAATTTCAAGTTTTGCATCTTCAAAGATATATCACTATCAATTTGGTTATGATCTATAAATTTATTGCTGTCAATTTAATCTCAAATGAGTTAGGGTAAAGACTAAAACTATGTATTTCTTAAAGAGTACACACAATCATGCTAAATTGACGGTAAAAAATTTTGAAGAACTAAATTGATGTCATCGCAAAATTGGGAAAATTGGGTTTTGGGACAAAAAAGATAAAATATTTGATTTTTGGTACCAAATTGATTTTTTCTGAAAAATAAATCAATTCTGGTTCAAAACATTGGATTGTCATAAAAAAAAAATCACTTTTGGTCCAAAAAATCAAATATCTTTTTTTTTTTTGGTCCCAAAAACCAATTATCCCAAAATTTTATTACCTGCACCAATCATACATAGAATCTGATGTTTTTCTGTACGCTATCAGATTTTGTCATTGTCAACGTTTCTTTACCCATACAACTGGGCCATGTTTCTTAGGATGTATAATTGATGTCATAGCTCTAAAAAATCTGAACTTTGCAAGCAGGTTGCATCATTTCTGGAATTTCTTGAAAGAAAAGGAGCTCAGTTTGACGAAGAATGTAGTACCATTTGATTCAAGAAATTAATTAAGGTCTAATTTTTTGTCCTTCTAGTTAAACACTAGGGTATTTGCATCTTCATGCTGTTTCGGTCACTCCCAAGTCCTTCATTCCAGATTTGCACAGTTCAATAGTGGAATCTGTATCCTCAACCAAAGGCCTAATTCATGGAGATAACAGAGGTTCAATCCTCTGTATTCAGACCCTTTGAAACCCTACTCTGTCACAATGTCAGTGAGTTGAAATGAAGATATCAGAAAGATATTTTTTTATAAAATATCTCATACTAACAATGTCACAATTCAGAGGTAGGTTTGATGGTGAAGTTTGAGTGGTTTTGGGTGAAAGATGTGGTGATAGGATTGAGAGAAAAGAGGTTATCAAGAAAAGCGAGAGGATAGAGCCAGGGGAGATATTGGAAGCAACACAAGATTTTTCAGATATTTTCTTCCAAATCTTTCTCACAAGCTTTCTTTCTTGTGCTTCCATTCTGTTACTATTACTGAATAGGATTTTAGCCTTTTCATTCTCTCTCTCTTTCACACGCACATTTTGTTCTCTCTCTTTCTTCTTTTTTTTTTCTATTCTAATCACGGGTGAATTTTCAGCGTAAAATTGATAAGGAAGGGACAGATATGCGTATGTTCAACAACCCAACAAAAGAGATAAGAGACTGTCAGATGAATACTACATTATATATATGTATGTATGTATGCATGCATGCATGTGTATGTATGTATATACTCCATTTTATTGATGACGGAAACAGGATCTTAATCTTCGAGTCTCACATAACCATCTTCCCAAATTTTCATTTTTCTAATTAAAATAAAAATACTAAATAACTTTTTTGATATAATTATATGGAAAAAATAAAAATACCAAATCAATTAATTGTAAGAGAACAAGGATTTGGCAAGTTACTCCAGGACATTTAAATTTAAATCAAATCTAAGTGATAAAAATCAAGAACAATAATATATTCAATAGTAGAACAACCGTAAAAATTTAGTCCTTTGGAGGACATCCGATAAAATTGTAGTTGTCAAAACTTTAGATTAAAATTATATAAGAGTATGTATTAAATTTTAATTACTTTTTTAAAACATTTTAGATTAAACATTGTTTATGCAAAACTATAATTTAGTCATTTCATTCTGATCTTAATTTCAAAAATGCATTTTCGTCTACTCTAAATTTGATGTATTAATTTCACAATTCATCCAATTAGGATAACATAATAATGTACCTTTTTGAAGAAGCCAAATCCAGGGCAACCATTAGTCCTAACAGTGACAAAAGGTATTAATATTATTATTGTTAACTAAGCTCTGAATGATATATGTGAAGAAGGCATGGTCACAAATTCCATGAGAGGCCAATATACACTAATCTCTGCATCGCCAACGAGAAATATCAACTTCACCACCATCACTCATTTATACTCTCCCCTAGGAAGAAGATAAGATTCTAGACTTTCCTCCACGTGGCACCCCCATACTGGTCCATAACGATAAGGCTACCCTTCACAAACTTTCATTCTCGTGTGGCCATGGTGGAGTTGTGTCATCCCCTTCATTATCCAACGGTCAAGTTTCTGCAGATTCAGAGCCCTTCATTTTCAAGCCATTGGATCGGGAACATCCAAAACGAAGCATTATAAATAGAGATAGTTCAAGCTCGAGCTTTCGCATCTCTGTAGTTGAGTACTAGTAATAGTAAATAGTAGCAAGGAAAAAGGAAGGAAATGGCTTCCTCCGTGCTTTCCTCCGCCTCTGTTGCCACCGTTAGCCTTCCCTCACCGGCTCAGACCAATATGGTGGCCCCATTCACCGGGCTCAAGTCAGGCGCCGGCTTCCCCGTGACAAAGAAGACCAACACCGACATTACCTCCATTGCTAGCAACGGTGGAAGAGTAAGCTGCATGCAGGTAATAACATACCCAAATGAAATTACACAGTACTGTAATTGATTCATGTATGTGTTACTATATATATATATATATAATGGAAAAGCTTAGCTAAATTCACGAGTTTGTGCGAAAACCAGGTGTGGCCCCCACTTGGGAAGAAGAAGTTCGAGACTCTGTCATACCTCCCACCTCTACCTGTTGAAGCTTTGGCCAAGGAAATTGCATACCTAATCAGAAAGGGATGGATCCCTTGCTTGGAATTCACAGTGCTGGTGAGTTTCTTTCTTTTGCTTTCCTTTCCTGGAATAACCTCTAATTAGATTAATAACCTTCTGTGACTATTTCTATTACTTTTGGGAAATTAATTTGTTGAGATATATGACGATGATATATATACATATAGTGATGTGATGGTGGGTTTGGTTGGTTTGGTGGGTGTGCAGTACCCGTTTGTGTACCGTGAGAACAACAGGTCACCAGGGTACTACGATGGAAGGTACTGGACAATGTGGAAGCTGCCCATGTTTGGATGCACAGACCCAACTCAGGTGTTGAAGGAACTTGAGGAGGCCAAGAAGGCATACCCTGACTCTCATGTCAGAATCATCGGATTCGACAACGTTCGTCAGGTGCAGTGCATCAGCTTCATTGCCTACAGGCCACCACCAAAACCAGGCCGTGACTACTAAATTCACGCACTTCGTTTCGGATCAGCAATTTGATTGTACTGCTCCTTTTTTTTCCCATTTGTTTTTATAAGATACTATAAATCATGCTATGTTTTTGGTTTCTGTTCTTCTGGATTTCCTGTGGAAATGTATGGATGAGAACTTCTAATTATATGAATAATTAAATATTTGCTTGCATTGAAACCCATTGTATAGGTTGATTTACCTTTTCTGGGCTGGCATTGTGCGGAGTTTAGGTCATTATTGACGGCACTAATCTATGTTGGTGAAACAGACTTGCTCATCTGCTTGTCATGGTTAGCTTTATGACTGTAATTCCTTTATCTGCTTCTATGAGAAATGAAGTTACTTAAAGTAAATCAGAAGCAGATAGCATGGAAATGTAAATATGTTTATGGATTCTGATATCTCAATCTCAATCTTCTATAAGATAAGTACTCTTTTGTTATATGTTTTTACATTATTATAGTTTTTTTTTCTCCCTATTTCCGATATTAGTTTTCCGTTTTTTTAAATCTTATTTAAGGAAAGAATATTCCCATGATGATTAGTTACTCTTTTCTATAAATAAGCATATATTAAACCTTATTTTTAAGATTGGAAGATTTGGAAATTGGAAGTTAATAAAGTATTTGGAGTGTTCTTTCTAATTGTGTGTGAGACTATCTTTTTTTACTATTGTGAAATCTTGTCTTGTTAATTTACCTTATTAGATTACTGATTCAACCTCACAAAATTCTACAATTCGTGCTTCAATCTTGGTGTGTTGTTTTGTGTGGTGTTACACCTTAGATTTTAAATGAAAGTTTTAGTGAAATTTAATTAAGATTAACCTTGAGTGATGATAATTAGCCAAATTGCCAAATAATTTAAAAAAACTCTATTCTAGGCTTAATCCAACAAAAGTAAAACTTTTTCAGTTTCTAAAATAATCCACTAAAATAAACAAAGCCCAAACAATAGGATATCAAGGAACTTCGAATAGGGTAAAAGATCTTGTAACACTCATGCAGGAAGCAATTTTTCGCCAACCCCAATATTCTTTCGAAATTAACAGTGGTTCTTCTTTCTACTAGCTCATCTCGAACTTTTCATAGATTTTGCCACCACCAGGATTCAGAGGTGGCATTTGTTTAGAACCAACTTGCCACACCAACCTATCTTTTAATTTGTATTTCTTCACCCATCTACACCAAACAGATTCAGAGGTGGCATTTGCTAAGTCAAAAAGTAATCAATAGGGCAGCTTTATTCCAAGAAAGAAGCTCCTTGAAGCCTAATCCTCTACTTTCTTTAGGTTGACAAATAGTAGCCCAAGAAACTGGACTCTTCCTGCCTTGATCTCCACCAGACCATAAGTATTGCCTATATATAGTCTGAATATTCTGGAGGACATTTAAAGGAATTAAAAAAATTTGGCTCCAAAACCTTTGTATACTAAGTAGCACTGAAGCTACCGATTGATAACACCCTACATAACTCAAAGATCTAGCTATCCAATATCTAATATGCTGCAACATCTTGGATATAAGAGGCTCAAAATTAGTTGCTATGAATTTCCTATAACTTAAAGGCACATGCAAATACTTGATAGGCAGTGTACCCTCAGTAAAGCTAACAACCTTTAAGATCTCTTCTTGAACACCCTAAGAGACTCCAGCTAAAAAGACAATGCTTTTGTTAACATTAATGTTGAGACAAAAGAGAAGTTTGCTAGAGTGTTTTGAACAACCTCAATAGAATCTTGGTCACCTCTACAAAACATCATAAGATGATCCGTAGAGCAAGTGTGAGTAAGTTGGATTCTGTGACATTTATGATGAAATTTATAATTTTTTTTTCTTTAGAAGCAATAATCTATTCAAACACTTCATATCTATACAAATAGTTATTGAGACATAGGATTTCTTTGCTTGATATCCTTACCACTTGGAAAGTAACTTTCAAGACAACTATGGATATTAATTGAATATTTGGCAATTTGAACACATGTGATAACCCAAAGTACAAAGGTTGAATAAAAACTCATGCCAATTATAACATCTCTCAGAAAGTTTTACCCAAGTGAGTCATAAGCCTTCTCATATCAACCTAAAAGTGCATCAAGGAGAAATATTTTTCCTAGAATAACCCTTCATTAATTCTAAACTCAAAAGGATATTATGGATTATAGATCTTTTCTACACAAAAGCACCATGAGCATCCCCCATTATGTAGGACAAAGTTTTTTTGGAGTCTTCTAGAAATTATCTTGGCAATGATTTTATAAATCACATTGCAACAAGCAATTAGGCAAAAATCCTTAATTTTCACAGGGTTTGATTTTATTCAAAAATTTGGCCTGTTTGGAACGGTTCCTGGATTGCTACAATAACAAAAGGTCCAACAATCCTCCAACTTCTTTTGAAAATTAAAGCATTAAGCCTATTAGGTCCAGGTGCTTCAGAGTTAGCAATAAAGGACACTGCTACTCTAACCTCGTCATAGGTAATTGGTGTTATCAACTTAGCTTTCAATTCATCATAGATAAGAGGGCTAATATCAATCACCTTTTTATCAAGAGCTATGGGCTTAGAAGACCCCAAAAGCTGTTTGTAGTAGTCCAAAATGTGATCAATGATAGCTGACTTTTCAGTAATTCTAATATTTCCATCATCTAGTAACATATAGATATTATTGCTTCTTTTTCTATGCTTCAAAGGAGCATGAAAGTAATTGGAGTTCTCATCGCAAGCTTTTATTAAACCTTACTTTTAACATTGGAAGATTTGGAAATTAGAAGTTAATAAAGCATTTTGAGTGTTCCTTCTAATTGTGTACGATTATGTTTCTTTAATTCTTGTGAAATATTGTCTTGTTAATCTACTTTATTACATTAGTGATTCAACTTCACAAAATCCTACAATTCATGCTTCAATCCAAGTGTGTTGTTGTGTGTGCTGTCACACTTCAGATTTTAAATACAAGTTTTAGTGAAATTTAATTAAGATTAACTTTAAACTATGATAATTAGCCAAATTGCCAAATAATTTGAACAAACTTCCATTCTAGGCCTCATCTAATAAAGCAAAAACTTTTTCAATTTCTAGAATAACCCAATAAAAGAGACAAGGCCCAAGATTAAAACCGAATTAAGATCCAAAATAACAACTCATATCAAAAGTCCAATATCAATTATTTACTCCCTCCAACTTTATTTAGAAAGGAAAATTTATTTCTTTTAGTAGCCCTAAATACAGGGAAAAAAAGAAGTTAATGGTGTATTAAATTTTTCTTTTCTAAAAATTATCCTTCATTAATTATGTGAAAGAGGGAGATTAAATACATTAGTGATTCAAATTAGTATTTAATTAAGTAGGGATAATTTAAAAAAAAAACTTAAAATACGAGATAACTTAATTAACTTTAACTAACTAAAATTAATTTTCTTAATACCCGTGAAGTATTTTTTCCCTCTATAAGTGTGACCGAAGGGAGTATTATTTATCCATTAGTAAAACTTTTGAACATTTTAACTGAGCTCATTAACTCAATCGCCTTGTGAATCCATCTAATGAAAATTTGGCATCATAATAACTAAAATTAGAGATCCCCAAAATTTAAGCTACCAAGACAATCAATTCATAGCACATTCTAGCATCATTATACATTTCCCACACCAAGAAATCAATTTAGAATCAATCTAATTAAGATTTAAACCAAGGACTTTTACATACCATAATCCATAACCATCCTACTTATTACTAAATTTTAAATAGACGCATTATTGTTAGTCCTTCCAAAATTTCATAGTTTCCACGTTCAAGTTAAATTACTATTCAATTTATAATTCCGATACCAAAAATGTGAGTATAATACTCCTATAAAGATATTAATATTCATAATGTTAGCTATCCAGTTTGATATTTTACACACTTGGCAATTGTATGAAGTATATATGCATGCCAAGCATCAACAAAATATAAAATAGCCTTATGGTTGAAACTCAAAAGTGGAGAAACTAGTATCATTGCCTGTCCCGACACTAGAGAAATAAGGGGTGAGATACATAACTCATTAACCAAGGGTAGTAATAGTCCTAAGTTAATTACTTGCAGGCTAAACAAAATATAAAGCACATATATAATCACAATTTATAATCAAGTTCAAATCTCAATATTTTAAAGAAAATTAGAACTTTAAACCAGTACATGACTATTCCATTTAACTTGTAAAAAAGTATAGGTTGGCTTGCAAAATAAGCAACCTATTTAAAATGGGCTAGAATCAACCATGGCTAATATAACCCATGGGTTAAAACAAGCTAACTCATGGGCTATGCAGGTTGGCCCGTTCTTTTTTTCTTTTATCGAAACATGAAAATTTTGTTAGTGAGTACATGACTTGTATTGGTGGCCATAGGATGGTATTTTATTGAATGATGACTTGTATTTTGTTAGTAAATGGCTGGACCATAGTGATGGATCACGGAAATCATATTATTGAATGACTTTGATTTGATGATGATATATTATTCAATAGCGATGTTAGATTATTGAATCATTTATAATGCTGGACTATAAGCATGTAAATTATGATGAATATTTGGATTATGGTAGGTAATATGGATTAAGGGTTACATGAGTTAAATTAGTTATTTTAAAAATTTATATTAAAATATGATGGAGATCAAAGTGTTGTCCCAAAGATCCTTAGGCCATTACCCACATAATCCATTACAAAGAATTTTTAGGTCCTTTTTGTTTAAATAATTTTATTTATTTATTTATTTATTTTGTTGGTTTTCAATTTGTATTTTTTTGGGTCTAAAATTATTAGTTAGATTTAAATTAAGATAAATAAAATCTATTGGCTAAACTTAATTCTTAAGTTAAATGGATTTCTTGATTTAAAGAGATTATCTAATAGTTTTAGGATTAAAATATTAATTTTATTAGTTTTTTTTGAATTTTTGTTTTTATTATTAGGCTTTTTCATAATTAGTTATATTTTTTAGATTTTTTATATCTAATAGGATTACTTGAGTTCCTAGTTTTCTAGTTATTTTAGGATTAAGTCTTATTTTGCAAATTTAAAGGCTCTTATGTAATGTATATTCTCCAAAGATAAATAATATTTAAATTTTCTTTCTAGTAAGGATTCGTTAGTGCTTTGTGTTCTTTTTAGAATGTAAACCCGACTTCTCAAAAGAGTGAAATAGTATTATTGTGTGTTTTCAATAAGGATTTACTGAGTTTTCTAACATAAGGAGTAATCAACATTGTGAGCTTCATTATAGTTGGGGTTTTTGGAAACCATGTTCTCTTTGGGTTTTAACTCTTCGATCACATTTCTCCTTGTTTTCTAGTTCCCATTTTAATACATTTGTACTTCTTGGGTTCTTTAGGGTAGGTCACCTATTGGGTCCATATTAAAAAATTTTAAGAAGTATATATTGGCGCAGGTTGGTAGGTTTGCCCATATAACCCATCAATCCACCTTTGATGGTATGGGTTATAAAAATCCCAACCTCTCAAGAAAATGGGTTGGCACAACCCAAACGTTTTCCATACAACTTGTCATAGACTGGTTTGTTTGGGCTGGGCTAGCATGTATTACTAGCTTTACTAAGAGTTGCACATGTCCTTAAGAGATGATGGCCAACACACACTTGCAAGGCACACATGCCATCAAGTCAGGATCCTCGTAAAGCCAACATACACCCACAAGTACAAATGCTATACGATTCATAATAGTATAAGTAGCCAGTATACACTTGTAAGGTGCACTTGCTACTATGCGCTAGATGCACCTTAGCAGCACACACCCTCAAGGTACAAAATCCAGAGCAATCAAACCACAATCATACTATTATTGTCACAATTCACAATCATTAATCAACAAATATATGCAAGAAAACAAAGGACTTGAGGTTGAGACCAAAGTATCAAGGTCATGTCCATAATTACAACACTAAACTCCAACTGTTATAAGATAACGATCCACTTACCACATGGTATTGCCAAGTTTCAAATATCCTGAAATGATCTCAATTTGTTATCCAAGTAACTAATTCTAAAAATTTCTATTAAGACATCTACATGCACGAAACCAAGGAGTACCAACATTAAGTTATGTATGATAATAGAAAACTAACTCTAATTCACGCCAAACATGACAAATATATTTCTTATCATCAAATAAAGCCCCTAATGTCTAGTTTCTAACCATTTCATATGATATTCAATGAAATGATTACTTTACACTTTAGTTACAAAAATACATAATCAACTATCAAGAGTCTAAAAATCATAAATTCTACTTATTCAACTATTTCAATACAATATCACAACTTAATACACTCCACCACTTATTCAAAGTACTTCAACGTACAGAAGAAATAAAAACTCCAAGCAAGCACCTCATAAAACAAACTTCAATAAAACATTGTAGAATTTTGCATACTTCATCATTCATAATCTTAAAGGTCAAATATAAGTTTTATAACTCACAAACAAGAATTACCATCTTTACTAAATTTCACATATTCCCGACAACCCATTAGAGTTACATTTTCAAGCAAGTTGTTTATATAGCAAATCACTTTCAAAACCCCGGAAACTTGTATACCCACTTATAATCAACCAAATAGGCCGATTATAAATTTTTTTAGATACCTAACTTCAAATTTCAGAAGCCCATAAACCACTATTTAGCGTTATGTAGAAATTCAATTTTTTTTACTCATAGACATCAAAATCAATCAACATAAACATGCCCATAGCTGTCTTGAAAAAATTTGAAGCCTTAGTTCAATCATAGCATCATACACAACCAAACCCTAAAATCCAAACCATAGATCAAGAAAATGAAGAGTAGATGAGTAGAAATTCATTTCTACCTCAAATATTTGAGTAAGAATCAAGGGGAAAATACTTCCTCAAGCTCTAGGCTTCCAAAAAATCAATTTACTTGAAAAAACTAGTTTTCCAACAAGAAATATGGTATGAAATGTTAAATTCAGACCTCTTTATAAAAAAGTCGCAAAGGAGTTTATTTGCAAAAACATGAGCGAAAATTATAATTTTTGTAGGACTTTTCACAACATATTTCTAGATCACCCCTAAAATTATAATTTCATAAAGAAAATCCAATTTATGACCCAATGACCTTATTTCCAAAAGTCCCATTTCTTAAGTGCTAAATGATTACTATTAACCTTAATTTAATCAATTAAAGTTTGAAATATTACCCAAAAAAACCTTAATTTAATTAATTAATAAATTCTCCAAAATTTCAGTGGTTAAAATACAAGTTAAAACTTTAAGTTAGAAAATTAACTCTTAGCAAACTTCAATTCGTTTGAAACTTTTTATAGTCATTCTTCAATATTCAATGAAGCTAATGATAACAATTTTATAATAAACCCATCGTGATTTTCGGACACCTCTTGTAACATTTAATGTTTATATAGAAATTCAATATTTTCACTTCAGAGCTTCAAAAAACAGCAATATGCCTGCGTCCATTACATTAGAGGCTCCCAGTCATAAGATCATAATAAAATTCTTCACATTTACCTGAACCCATGACTTAAGGTCTCTCAATTCTTCACCTAGTTAAAAATCCAAAATTAACTAAATAATCTCAATCTCATTAATTGAACACACTTAAATAATTGATAGACCCCAACAATAAGTCTTAATTAGGATGTTATATGTTGATTGGTTAATCCAAGTTTGTGGTTGGACATGTTGTCTAAGCAGCAGGTTGCGTTCCTTATAATGTTGGTTGGTTATTTGCTACTGTCAAGTTTTGAACCATCATTTTATCTTTCAACCTTCCTCATAATCACACAGTGGCGGACCGAGGTTATATGTGGGAGGGGCCTACCTCCCCCCAAAAATTTTTTATTTATTTATTTATTATTATTATTATTATTATTATTATTAATCCTTGCTAAAAGCAAATATGATGGAGACCATCAAAGAAGTAAAGCTCAATTTTAAGTTTGGAGAAATAATATTCTAAAAGACCTTTTAAAACATATTGACAGACCAATTACAAAAACAATGGCCAATGTTATGAAGGAAGCATTAAATGAGCTTATTTAAGATTTGCAAAATAAAAAAGTTTTCTACCTTGATGAGATAGATGCGTCTTCCAAGCCCAACAATCTCCCAATAATGGCGTCTTCATATGGATTAAGAAGTATGATAATTTGTTTACAAGTTCAATCCCAAGAGAACTAAACTTCTAATGACTTCATAATTGAAAAACTCATTTGAGGATCCACAATACCACTTTTAAGCCCAAATCTTTAATGTTTAATTCTTAATGAGTTTTAAGTTATTTTGTCTTAGTCATTTATTTGAGTCTTTGGACATAACTTTAATTAAATCAAGCTCACTTTGTTTAAATTAGTGGGTCTTTGTTAAGTTTCTAATTATATTTTCAATGATCCAAATTATTATTTTAAATGTCTTAAGTCCATTATGACTACTTGATCCTCAAGTAGGTCATAAATTAGATTTTTTTTTAGTAAAAACATCACTTTCTTTGTGACTCTCAAAAAGTGACATTTTTCAAGTGACTTCCATATTTATTTAATGTTATCTAGTATTTTCTAGGATTTTTTTATTTAGTTAGTAAGTTGAAATATTTTAGAGTGTCTTAGTTTCCAAATAAGTGAGATTCTTGTCATCTTATAAAATTTAGTCTTATAATTTAAGTAATTTTCTATTATTTGAAGTTTCTTAGTGTGAACACCGTATTTTGTCCGGGTAATTTTAAAAATATATAAAAATATGTAAATATAATGATAATAATAAAAATAATAATAGTAAAAATATAATAATAAATATATATATAAAAAAAATCAAAGAGAAAAAAGAAAGAAAGAAAAAATAAAAGAAAAAAAAAAGGGAAGCAAAACAAAAAATAAATAAATAAAATAAAATAAAATACGTTTGGGTTAAAGCACTTCAACCCAAAAACATATTTGGGCTGAAGTGCTTCAGCCCAAACATGCCACGAGCCCATATGCAAGGGCTCGTGGGGTTAAGGGCTTCAGCCCAAGAAGCCGTGGGAAGTGGGGAGCTAGGGCAGCAAAGGTGGGAGGGGGGACCAGAAACAGGGAGCAGGGGACGAGAGGCTGGCCGCGAGCTCGGACGAAGAGAGAGGCCGGAAGACTCAGCTGGAGAGAGAGCCACGGCCGAGCACGGAGAAGGCTGAGAGAGCTGAACCGCGGGAGAGAAAAGCAGCCAGAAGAAAAAAAGAAAAGTAGAGAGGAAGAGAGCCTCGGTGGAGGCTGAACCGGAGAGAGAGGGTGTCCGAGGGAGCCACCGTAGGCCGCGTGAGACACGGACGGGAGAGAGCCGAGGGAGCTGCACAGAGAAAGCCGAGGGGAAGCTGGGGCTCATTCGCTGGTGAGACAAGGAAGACGCGAAAGGTGCTCAGGTGCGAAGCAGGGGGGGCGCGGACAGCCGTGAGGGAGCTAGGGCTCGTGCGTATGAAAAGGGCGAGTTAAGGTCCGGACAGGCAAAGGTGGATGATCGTGGGTGAGAGACAGAGATTGAGAGTCTCAACCAAATGGTGAAATGAGCAAAGGGGCAGCCACGATGACCCCGTACGTGTGTCGGGTGAGCACAAAACGAGAGAGAGACCTCTGACAGTACGGGTATGTGCAGAGTAGTGGGAGAGAGGCAACATTTGGAGACGCACGAAACATGAAATGGGACTGAGAAAGAGCAATCACGCGTTCGATCTGGAAAGGGAAGTCACTCGCGGGCATCCTATAAAAACCACACGAAGGCTTGAGGAAGAGGGGGGATTTTTTGGAGGCATTGGGAAAATCCTAAGAGAGAAGAATTCTCACGGGAGGCAAGACAATTTGGAGAACTCGGAGGACGGAGAGAGTGGAGAGAAATTAGGAAGTGAAGGGAGGAAGGTTGAATCCGAGAGTGAAAGGGAAATCAACAGATTCTGAGGACGGGGAAGGAAAGACCGAGAAATTTGAGAATTTTTCTGGGAAGAGGGAGCGATTGGGAAAAGAAAAGAAATGAAGGAATGAAGGAAGGCGGAAGCTGAGGCCCGAGTTTGAGCTGCTGATCACAGGGAACATACGAGGAGTAAGTTTAAACAGAGGTTTCAATTTGGTAATTTTCTGTTTCAATGCAAATTTCATTTCGCGGTTCACTGGGTACTACATTGATTGATGTTCCAGCTCTGAATTGTGACACCTCTGCCTTTTCTGAAAAAATGAATGATTAATAGTATTCCTTCTTCCTTGCCTTCATGTTCTGCAAACCTGGGTTGTTAGTGTGTCTTTTTTGCATCGTCTTGTTTCACAATGGAGCTTGTTTTGTATTTGCCTAGGTTTGCTATACTCAGGGAGGAAGTCCACTCTAATTAAGGTTATTAAGATGGTCTTATGCAATTCTGGTTGTTAGAAAGTAGGATAAAATGATTAATGATTCCGGTGTTGATCTTAGGCCCAATGTTATTTTAGTAATGATTCAGTAAAAGTGGGGTTTGTTTAAAAGATTGATCCTCTGAAGATTTTTCCTTTGTCGTGAGCTCTGACCTGTTGTAGAAAGATTTGAGTCTTAATCTGGAAGATGCATTGCGTGATGATCATTAGTGTTGTGAATGATTTCTGGACAGAATCCTATTATCAATTTTGGTGTGAAGTTCTTGCAGTTCATAGGAGATACCCTTTGTGTTTTGAATCCTAATCATAGGATGGTTTTTCAGTGTATTTATCCTCTGTTTTTTTACCCGTTGATGGCTTGGCGTGAGACGAGTATGCATCCTGCTCCCAAATAATATACATTTTTCATGTTCATTGGGAAACCAGTTGATTCTGAACCGTAGACAATACATTATATAAATTAAATGAGGGATACGTTCGTTTCATGCCTAGGGTCCTGAAATTGTAGAGTATCACAATAATAGAAAGGGACTTTTTGACCGCATTTTTATGGGTTGAAATAAGAGAAGACAAGCAATTTAAACAAAGGTATTGGTATAGAGGGGATTTTCTAATTGTGTTTGAGAAAATAAAGACGATTTAAGAAATTTTATTTATTTTATTTTATTTTATTCATTTATTTTCAATTCCGTCCCTTAAGTCAATTCTTTTTCTCACTCCGAGTGGTAACACCGTGAGCATGCTAAACAGAAATCAGTAACTTGTGAGTGATAAAGTCACCACATATGCTGATTACTATTTTAAAGAAGAATAATAATAAATAAGTATACATGGTATGGACATTTTAAATTTTCTTTCACGACCTTTTTTTTTAAATATGTGTTAAGAGGATTTTACCTATTTCTTTTTATTTTAAAAAAAATAATAAATAACAAAATAAATAATAAAATAATAATAATGATAAGTTAGGCCAATGTTATTTATTTTCCTCCAATTTTATTTTTCTTACTTATTTTTTAATTTGTCTTTTCCTGTAAAAAAAAAAAAAAGGAAATAATGATAAATTGATTGAAGCTAAAAAGTATTGATTCCCTTGAATTTTTTACTCTTATTTATTTACCTCGAGTGGTAACATCGTAGGTATTTCAAACACAGCTCAGTAACTTGTGAGTGATAAAGTCACCACATATGCTGATTATTATTATTATTATTATTATTATATATACGTAATGATCACATTTTTTTAAATAAATAAATAGATACTAAAATGATTTTTAATTATTTGTACAAAAAATTTTATTTGTTTTCTTTCGAATTTTTTGTGCCTTCTTGTCTCGAGTAACACTACCGTGGACAATTAGGTATCAATAGGTAAATGTGAGTGATAAAGTCACCACGTGATCCAATTGGTTTTATTTTGGAAAAATAAGGTTGTTTTAAATATTTCTTTTTTCAAATCAAAATAAAATATTCAAAATCACAAATAATTTTAATCATATTTTTTAAATGGAGAAAAAACCATATATTCTCTTTTAGGAATTGATTAAACCAAAAATATATAAATAAATGAAAAGGGCAAATACTGGAAATTAATCTGTCTTTTACAAATTAAAACACACCAACCAATTCTAAAAATTGTTTTCTTTGTGGAAAGACTAATTATTTTCTATAAACCTCTCTTTTCAAAGAATATGTAAAATAAAAAAATACAAACTCAGTGACATGCATTTTTGTTCCGAACTACGTCGACTTTGATCCCTATCGCAGGGTACGTAGGCCCCAGACTCTCATTCTGGGTCAAGTCCACCTTTGTAAATAAATAAACATTTTCCTGATTTATTTGGTGTTTTTTCTCTTAATTTAATAAATATTTACCAATTTATTTTTCCGAGTCCACTGTTGTATATAAAGAACATTTTCCTCTTAATTTATTTTTCCCAACTTGTCATATTTTCATTTTATTATTTATTTTCGTTTTTACATTATTCCTATCTCTACATTTATTTTTGCATGTGAATGGTAAAAGGGCAACCAAAATAAATTTGTAAAAAGCCATAAAAATTGCATGATCAACCTAAGGTAACCGTTCCTAGGGACGGGTGTTGTGGGGGTGCCTAACACCTTCCCCACTCACAATCGTACTCCCGAACCCAACTCTGATTCGCAGACCATCCTTATCCTTTTTTGTTTTTATTTTCCGGTTTTCCAAAATTTCCCTTAAAATTTTGGTGGCGACTCCCCTCTGAAATCGGCCTTCCGCCAGGCGGGCCGGTCTCTTCAATTTTTTCTATTTCCCGCGCCATCCGCGTCGCATTTCTGGGTGTGACACTTAGTTTTAGGAATAATTAATCGACTATCTTATAAGATTCTCTAATCATTCTAGAGAATTCTAGGGTTTATTATAAATAGATGTATTTAGACCTGTGTTTTTGAATAATTGAATAATAATTATTTTCCTTCAATTCTCTTGTGTAAGGATTATCTAAATTTGTATTCTCTTGAGAACTCGTGACTTATCAAGTGATCAACCGAGTGAGTGTCATTATTAGAGCTTAGGGATAAATTTCCTTGATTCTAACATGTGATTATTTTCTTATTTTTGTTTGTGAGTGTTTGTTTCCGCTATATTTTCTGGTTTGCTTAATTATTTACCAAGAGAGATATATCAAAATCTATCAACTTGGCCCTGCTCAATATTTCTCCCTTACACAGTCATGGACTCACATTTTCTTTTCCAATTCTCTAGTGTTGTGTGTTTTGTATTTTAAATTCTGCCATTTGCTTTCTTCTCCTCAGCCTTAATGCTGTCTCACTCTATTCCATCTTATTTTGTATTGAAAAGTTTTCAAAATAAATTTATCTAATTTTGGTTTTACTAACTAATTTGGTTTAATGCTAATTGACAAGATTGACCAAACATAAATGATATTACTGTGAGAAATAACTTGCCAACATCCAATGCAAAATGTCAAAACCTTATGGCCCTGATTGGTAGACAAAATGAATTTTAATGGAATGAGAATGGGAATGGAATTAGAGATAAGAATGAATTTTAAATATATGTTTGGTATCTCAGGAAAAATTATGGGAATAACAAAAAAATAGAGACAAAAAATCAGATAATGACTCAAATGCCCCAAATTTTTTTCTTAAAAAAAAGAACCACTTCTTCCTCCTTTCTTCTTCACTCATCGGCCACAGCAACCACCATCATTAGGAGCGTCTTTGAGTGATAGCAACGTACTCAACATGTCATTGTGCTTCTCGCTCTTAGAAACCCTATGCTCTTCAATGATGCTCGTAAGAAATGCACCAAACCTCTTGTGCAATTTCTTCATCTTGACTTGTACTCCTTGCAGGTCCAGCCACTCCAAGGTCAGAATAAAATCATTGATGTTGAAAACTCCGGCCAGTACCATCACCTCCACCACCATGCTCTTGAACTCATCTGCCCTTGAACTCTTCCTCCTTTCTTCTTCACTCATCCACCACAGCAACCACCACCGTCCTCCTCGTTGGCCACCCTCCTTCCTCCGTCTACATCTCTCAATAGCATACAAATAAGTCAATAAAAGCGTCTCAGATCGCTAATTTTTGTAAACTGTGAAGTTGCAATTTTCACGCGGTGAAGATGAGTAGAAATCAAAATCGAAATCGAAGCTGACCTATCAACTCATCTACGGTGTATAAATCAAAATCGAAGATGACCAGAAACCCCCACAACTCTTTATCGCCATCGACTTATCTCCTTCAATCATTGGAAGCTTTGAAGGGAGGGTTGATGAAGTCAGCAAATCTATTATTGCTGCGAAGATAAAGGGAGAGACAGACTCACAAATGAACTATTTTGAGGATGTCGATGTTCCAATTGCCGTCACTGTCACTGTTGCCACCGTCACTGAGAAGGGCATGTCGTGGAAGATGAAGGTCGGTCACAATATAGGCATCAAGATAGAGGAGCTACGATACAAATTTGGTTGAAGGGCAATTTTGGCTAAAATTTGCGATTCCATGCCTAGCTTAACATTCCCAAGGTACCTCATGGATTTGCTGATTCCCATAAACATTGGAATCAATCATTCCGCAGGAATAGAATTACTGCACACCAAACACATGGAATGGTGAATTCCCTCACCCATTCTCATTCCCTAGCTATGATTCCCGTGTACCAAACAGGGCCTATGAGTATTTGGAATGTTTTATCATTTTTGTAATGAAAGTTTTGATAATATATATTATAAAAAATGTTATCAACGGTATGGAAAAAATTTTTGTAATATTTATTATCATAATAGTGCATAACATATGCATTTAAAAATTTATTATTAATAAATATTAAAAATAAAAATTATATTAAATCAATTAAAAAAAAAAGGCACCCCAAACCTTCTTGGTTGCATCCGCCTCGGGATTCACATCAATTTATCAAATTTTATTGGGACATTAATTCTGTGAAATATTAATTACTTTATTCCAAAAATACTCTTCTTAAAAATTATTTTATGAAGCATAAATTGTTTTAGAAAGTTCAAATATATGATATTAATTAAGGGTAAGGATGAAAATTAAAGTAAATATTAAACAATTTTATTAATGCAACTTACCTTTTTTAATTTCTATAAAGTAGTTGAAAATAACTTATATTAAAAATCGGATGAAGTACTACATTGAGGCGTAAAGACCATATGCATAAGATAAAAAAAAGAGCGGATAAACCGGACAATATTTATGAGAAAAACTAAAACAAAAATCAAGATTCAACTCTCCTAGAGATTAGTACCAACCACCTAACCATAACCGTTTACAAGTATTTAGTGCATGTTTGGTTCTCCTTTAAAAAAAAAAAACCATGGTTATTAACCATGATTTTCTAAAAGATGTGTTTGGTCAAACACAAGACAAACACAAACTGACTTTTTGAAAAATTAAAAGTGGATTAAACTGTGGTTTTAGAAAAGGAGGGGAAAACTTACTTTTCCTTTAACAAAGCGTGAGTTTTGGAAAAGAAGAAATAAATTTACTCTATATTATATATCTAAAAATACTTTTAACCCTTATTATCCAAACAGATTTTTTATCAAACTTACTTTTATAAAAAAGAATATCCAAATATAACAACTTACAACAAACTTATTTTATCTAAACTTTATTTTTACAAACTTCATTTATCTTAACTTAATTTTACAAAATTGAGAACTAAACATGCCTTTAAAAAAAATCCTACAACTCATACGGATGAGAAAATGAATTAAAAAATTTTAGCAACTGTTCATAAAAAAATTAACAACAAAAATTTTTGACATATTTGGGATGGCACAAATTTCCAATCTCTCTAAAAGATATGCCTTTTTAAACATTTCTTAGGTAAGGAATTAAAAACCGAGCAAGTTGTTGAATCGGTTAAAGTATTAGTTCAAAGTTTAATGGTTGGATTGAGTCAGACCAGTTATGAATAAATTGATATATTTTAAATAATATAATAAAAATATAAAAAATATTTATCTATGATTATAAAATTAACATTCAATTTAGAATGGAAAATAAATTTAATAATTTTTAATTTTATATATCATATAAAAAATTAAAAATATTATTAATAAGTTTTACAACCTAATATTAAAATCTAAACAAGTTAATTCGACCGGTTTTATATCGATTTTGAAATTTCTCGGTTTTCATTTATGATCGGACCAGACCAGATATCAATTCCCAGTCAGACCAGTCAAACTGGCCGGTCCGATCTAGTTTTTAATATATTACTTTCAAGATTTGGTGTACATTGAAGAAATAAGTTATAAATCTTGAAAATTCTAACCAGCGCCCTTAAAGAGGATGGAGAATACATAGATGAATGGGTGTGTATGTTAGTAATTTACAAGAATGTACTTGTTGGTAAAGACAGATGAATGTATTCCAAGTTATTATTATTATTGCTTGCATCGAATCTAAAACAACAAACTGAATCAGCCAATAAACAAAACTATAAACAGAAAACAATCAGAGTATATGAAAAGTAACAACTTAGAGGTGATTTGGTATATTTGAAGAAAGAGGAATGTACTCCAAGTTGTTATTATTATTATTATAATTTGCGTCGAATCTAAAACAACAAATTGAATCATCTAAAACAACAAGACTATAAACAGAAAACAATCAGAGCATGAAAAGTAACAAGTTAGAGGTAATTTGGTATAATTTTTAGAAAGTAGCTTCACGAGAAGTAGACTTTCCAGAAAGTCCTTGCTTGAGTTAGCTTGTTTTATTTTTTAATTTTCAAAAAGTTCAAATTATTTTTTTAAAATAAATATATTATGTTTTTATATTAAAGATATTAATAAATTTTCTATTAAATAAATAGATTAAATAACTAAGGATATTTTTAGCAAAATATCACAAACTGCTTGGGAAGTAAAATTTCCCAAGATATTGCTTGAAAAGTTGAAGTTCTTGAGTTAAGAACAACTTCTTAGAAAGCCTTATATTTTTTTTAAATTAAACAATACCTAGTGATTTATTTTTTGAGAAATTTTACTTTTTTTCTGGACTTTCCTCATACCAAGAAACAACTTAGGCTCTATTCGGATGCAATGAAAAAATAAAAATTCTTTTTATAGCACCATAATTGAGACATGAAATATTTATTATATTTCTATAATCATTACTCAATAATAACTATTACTATCATTAATTTTTATCTAGAAACACATGAAATTTCATACTTAAAAAGTCATCTTTTAAACATTCTACTCTACCAACAAAACAAACCCTTACAGCAAACAAATAGCAAAAATTTCACCACAATAAACTTAATTAGCGTATTTTGTATACATAATATCTCATGAACACGTTATGAATTTTATTTGAATTAGAAATAAGAGAACCATTTAACATTGGTAGTTCTTTGGTAAAATATCTTACTTATCTATACTCACATACATTACATAAAATTTTTTAAAATTTTCTAAATTAACTATGAATGAAATTGGGATGAATCCGTTGCAGTCACCATCATACATAGTTTTAAATGTTCTAATTCTAAATATGTTTAGAGTGTAATGTTTTCTTACAACTAATTTTTTATACTCACGTTTACAATTTTTTCACTATCATTAATATATTTAATTTTATTTAAAAAATATTAAAAAAGTGACCTTGGATGCATCCTACAGGGGATCCATCATCCATGCTAAAATGAAACAGAATTATTTAACTGTGTAAATGACAATTTACACCTCCTTATAAATGGAATATAACAGAGCATTGCAATGAAGTCAAGAGACGAAAGAGAAGAAAAGTACAAACAATTTATCTTGGTTTGGTACATGTGACCTATATCCAATCACAAGCAACAATTACAATTACAAGAAGGTTGTCAACTTGGACGAATTCTAGGTGATATAAAACAAACACTAACCCTCCATTTTAGATAAGTATAAAATAGAGAGAAAAGAAAAATTTGAAGAAAAAAGAAGATAAAATCTAAGCACCTTTTAGTCTAGATTCCTTCTTATTTTTTTTTTTAATATTTTATTTCTCATATTTTCCCTTCATTCCAAACAAACCCTAAATTCTTGCTTTATTTGTGGGAATATGGCTTATATGTCGGAGAATGTGATGAATTAGCCATTACAGTGGAACTTAAAATGACCTTGTATTGAATCTTGTGAAAAATCTTCAAGTTGAAATGAAAGCATAACTTGTCTCCCCCTGTTTTTCATGTTCTAGTTGCTGCATATTATGCTCCTCACGGTGACCAGAGTACCATGCTCCTTATTATTCCATTAGTCATATCAAAGCCTCATTATCTTAGGAGTCCTTGAAAGCTAATAATTGTGTCAGTCAATGTTCCCATCCTCTAGCACTTGTTTTTCATCCGTGAAAGTTATGTCACTTGGCCGACACAAGTGAGAACTTATTGCACAGTGAAATCAAGTATTGAGCCACCATCTGTCATTTATGAAATACTTTGATATTTCATTTGGATGAGAGGAAAATAAAAGAAAAAAAAATTTAAAAAAAAAAAATTCTATACATCTCCTTATCTAGATTTTTTCTTATTTTTCCTCATAATATTTTTATCCCCCATTTTTTCCCTATTCCAAACAAAGCATAGAGTGACAGGAGACAACACAATAAGGAAGGTTTCAAGGAGGGTAAAGCTTTGATCAGACGTGAATGATGATTTGCTTACACAGACCATGGCCTGCAAGACAAGAAAAGAAGCTTTGGACAAACTTACGAGGAGCTCCAAGGTAGCTCAGAAACAAGGCAGATGTAAATCCTCAACTTGAGGTTGAGGAGAAAATTTGAGGTTTTGAAGATGAATGATGTTCACACTATCAGATCGAATGTGGTTCCGTGCTAGAAGGTACTGTTTAGTCTTCTTTAAAATTTTGAAGTTCCTACTGGGAGAAGGATTCCGCAAAGTGGTGATCGCTACGGATTTAGTTGAAGCAGTGAGTTCAATTACCAATGATAACATTGAAGATGGCCAATGGATAATCTGATAGAGCAGATAAGAGATCTTCTAGCTAAGGATTGGAACATAATCTCTGACCATGTATACTGCGAGGCAAATGAGTGTGCTTAATGGATTGCTACATCAGCTCATAATCTGCATAGCCATTTTTATTTTGTCTTCTGATCCTCCACCTGAATATAAGGGGTTGATCGATTTGGATAAACAAGGCACTTAGTGGGCTCTGATCATCTTCTACTTATTTGGCTATACTTCTCTTTTTAATCATTAAAAAAAAATTGAAGCTCCAAAAATCAGCCATAAATAACTTAATCAAAGCTTTTAAATGAGTTTTGAGGCACAGATTAGGAAAAAACTCAGAAAAAAAAGAAACATAAGAATGCCTTCGTAGCCAGGAACATGAACAAAGCTCAAAATATTTCTGGTGTGAAGACTCATCAAGATGAAGCACTTTTCAGAGAACCTTTTATACAATAAACAATAATCCAGAAGCTTGGTTGATAGATAGAGGCTGAACAATTCACATGACATTTGACTTGAGCCTATTCAAGCTCAAGCACGTTGAAAAGTCAAACATCTCAAGGGTTAAACAAAGAAATGGAGACATTGTTGATGTCCAATGTAAAAGGATCACCTTACTAACACATAAGCAAGTACAAAACTTATTCTAATTGTTTTACTTGTGCCATAAATTCACCAAAACTTGGTTAGCTTTAGTTCAAAGGCTTCAAAGAAATTCACCAAAACTTGTTCAAGAACAAAGCTTCACTGTTGTAAATTGTAGTGGCTTTGAACTTATTACAGTTGAGATGGGGAAAAAATTGCTGGAACCTCATGTAAAATTGACGATTTAACAAAGATGTGTTGCAATTATTTCTTTTTCTTTTTTATCTTTTCTGAAAATACCATTTTATGAGAGAAGCTTAGAAGGAAAAGGAGGTTGCATTGTTCTATTGCAACTTTGAAGACCAAACAACTGATGTTCTTACAAAAGGCCATACCCAAGATCAGATGTAACAGTAAGGAGAAAAGTTATGAGTTTCAGCAAGCCTTTCAGGAGGAGTTGTTGATGATAAGGACAAGGCTTACTACAATGGATGAAGATGTTGATTGAAGTATGGTTGCTGTCACAACCTTACCTGTATTGTGTTTTGTTCTGTTTGGGTTGTCAGAAGTGTGGGGAAACCTTATCTTATGGAGTTAAGTTAGGAAAGTTAGTAACTAATAGAAGCTTAAATTCATTTTGTGAGCTTAAATTTAATTTTTCTATTGAAATTGATGCGTATTCCATTCCAGTGTTCCTCAGACAAACAAAAGTTCTCACATTACAACATAACAAAGGTCTAGGTTTGTGTCCTTCTAGTTGTTTCTATTCCCAGTGATATATTTTTCCCCTCACTAAGAATGGGTATTGATGATGTGAGACTTGGATTTCTAAGTTGTTGAGATGTCTTCATTGACTTCAAATTCTCTCCTCTTAAGGGAGAAAAACGACTTATTTTAAAAATATTTTATCGCTTGGACATTCTAAATCAAATTTAGATTTCTTTTGTCGAGGATAAACATTTTAACAAATTTGAACTGTTTAAATGAACTAAACGGTTAGAATTTGTTTAAAATGAGCATATTTGCAAGAGAATATTTTGAAGGAAAAACTGAAATGGCAGAAAGGGGATATGTTGCATGATGTGTGGTGTTCAGGAGGAGAAAAAAAGGAAGTTTTTTTAATATTACCAGAGCTGGATAATCAAAGCATTTCCAATTAGAGGCTGCTTTTATTGCCCAGTTTGAGTGGTTTTGTCTGAATGATGAGCCCATTGGGTTGAGTAAAGGAAGATGCATATATGGCTTGGGGAAAGGTTAGAGAGAATGTGAAGCTGGCTGGGAGATATTTTCTGCATAATCATGCATCCATAGTAAAATGCTTCACATGTGTGCATGCTTGGCCTCCTTTCTTGTAGTCACATTTTCACTAACTTCCATACCTGTGAATCACTCAAATCTAATTTTATCATTTTTTCTAGAAAGGTATGGGTTTCAATGACTTCAAATTCTGTCAAGAACAATGAGAAAAATCAATATAACAAGACAAAGCTACAGCTCAGCAGAAACAAAATGAAAACATTCCCTCTTGAAGAAAACAGCTTCTCAGCTGTAAACGTCCTCTCCTCTGCAAATCAGACTCTCTCCCAGGTTCACATTTTGCTTCTTCTGTTTCGGATTACTAAGATTTCTGTTAACTCCTAACTTTACAATGAGTTACGGACTTGTTACTGCACTTAAAAGAAGTCATGGAAAGGGATGGTTGTCACTATGAGAATGAAACAAATCTGGCCAAAAGCTCTCAGTGAATGCCAAAGTTAATAATACCTATTGGCAAGAAAGAATGGAAGATAAATAAGCACATCTTCAACTACCCAACAAAAGAGATAAGAGACTGTCAGATAAAGGCTCTTCTTTTACCTTTCATCTGCAGAAAAAGCCAGAGCTTGATTAACCGTCGCTGTTTATATGAACGCTTACTAAAGAAAAAAATGACAAAGGGGCATTTAACTTCACTTAAACCTTACCATATCTCTCAAGAAGGGATGGTCACAAATTGGCTGAGGCAAAAGGAGTATGAAACTTCACCACCATCACACGTTTGCATTGTCCTTTAGAAAAGATAAGATCAAGGAGCTGCCTCCACGTGGCACTGCTGTAGTGGTGCCTGACGATAAGGCTAACATTCTAAAACTTCCACTCTCGTGTGGTTATAATGAAGTATCGTCATCAGCACCAAAATCAAACGATCAAGTTTTTGATGATCAAGAGCCCCTCGTTTTCAAGCCACAGGATTGGAAACATAGAAATTAAGCCATTATATAACAAGCTGAAGCTGAAGTTTTTGCATCTCTGACTCTCTGTAATAGACTACTAGTATAATAACTAGTAGCAAGGAAAAGGAGAAGGAAATGGCTTCCTCCATGCTTTCTTCCGCCGCCGTCACCACCATCTCTCCGGCCCAGACCAACATGGTGGCCCCATTCACCGGGCTTAAGTCAGGCGCCGGCTTCGCCGTGACAAAGAAGACCAACACCGACATTACCTCCATTGCTAGCAACGGTGGAAGAGTAAGCTGCATGCAGGTAATAACATACCCAAGAGAAATTACACAGTACTTTAATTGATTCATGTATGTGTTACTATATATATATATAATGGAAAAGCTTAGCTAAATTCACGAGTTTGTGCGAAAACCAGGTGTGGCCCCCACTTGGGAAGAAGAAGTTCGAGACTCTGTCATACCTCCCACCTCTACCTGTTGAAGCTTTGGCCAAGGAAATTGCATACCTAATCAGAAAGGGATGGATCCCTTGCTTGGAATTCACAGTGCTGGTGAGTTTCTTTCTTTTCCTTTCCTTTCCTGGAACAACCTCTAATTAGATTAATAACCTTCTGTGACTATTTCTATTACTTTTGGGAAATTAATTTGTTGAGATAGATGACGATGATATATATACATATAGTGATGTGATGGTGGGTTTGGTTGGTTTGGTGGGTGTGCAGTACCCGTTTGTGTACCGTGAGAACAACAGGTCACCAGGGTACTACGATGGAAGGTACTGGACAATGTGGAAGCTGCCCATGTTTGGATGCACAGACCCAACTCAGGTGTTGAAGGAACTTGAGGAGGCCAAGAAGGCATACCCTGACTCTCATGTCAGAATCATCGGATTCGACAACGTTCGTCAGGTGCAGTGCATCAGCTTCATTGCCTACAGGCCACCACCAAAACCAGGCCGTGACTATTAAATTCACGCACTTCGTTTCTAAACAACTTGTATCCTCCTTCCACTTTTGTTGGGTTCCATCTGTTTGAATTGCACTTAGTCATTGTAAGAACATTTTTCCTTTCCGCTAATGTTTTTCTTTTTCCCTTTTCTCTGGGTGTTACTTTATGATATTGTGTCGTCCTGTGTCTCTGTATCATGTATTTCGGGTTCCCAGTTGAAATGAAAGTTCGAGACCTATTGAATAAGTGTTTTCTCTCTTCCTTGGTCGCTTCAGAATCCACATTGTGCATGGATTCATGATTAAATATGACTAAATCTAAACTTTGGGTTAAACACTTCAATAATAACAAGAAATGTATAACAAGAAACTTTTGAGGATGTTTGTTAAAAATTATGAATCCGAAATAAAAACTAGTTGTCTTGTTCCTCCAAGAAATGTAGCAGCTAGTTCAGTGGAGTAAATCAGAAGCACAAACGCTAGAGAATGTGAATATTCTTAACTTACTTTCCAGCACACAGAAACATACTGATCAATCAATGAGATTCATTTTTAGAGATTTTTTTTCTTTCCCAATGTACTTTTGCATGTTCAGCGTGCAAAAAATCGCATCTAGAGAGTATCATAATTGAACATTATTTTACTTCAGAATCATGCCCTTTGAAAGTAGAATCTTAAAGAAATAAACAGTTAGGAACTAGCACTAGTTGATGGGGATCTAAATCCTGTTCTAGAGGATAAAAGATTATGGTCAAAATATCAAGCGGACCCTTTATTTTTCTGCTTCTGTTCCATATCTTCATGTCTTCATCTGTCCCTAGAATAAAGTTCATAAAATCATGAGCAACATGATTATTCTTCTGAAAGAGCTCCCACAAGACCAGAAAGAGTTGAAGTTAATACAATCTATTATGAAATTATTAGAATCACTCATTACTGATCAGAAGTTCTATCCTCTTTTTTCTCAGCATGTTCTAATTGGTAGTCATAGATAACTGGTTGATGAATCATTAATGATCCTGATCATGGATGTGACTAATTGTAACTGGATAAATTTTCTATGAAAAATAAATCTGGAAACCTGTCCAACAGTAGCATTTAATTTCAATGCCTTTCAGTTTTCATCAAGGTTTAGAATTTGACTCCTTTGAAAGATACATCTGTGGACAAGGCTGTAATAGGATAAAGAAACAGATAAGAAGTTTCTTTTCCTTCACTACCAGATACCACAGTGATCATTCGGCAATTTGGAACTTACAGGGTCAACTTTAAAGGTCTGTATCACCCAAATAACCTACCAAAAAAAAAATAGAGGGGAGAAAGAGGAAGAAAAAGAGAAAAGAGAAGTGAGTGTGATTGAAGAAAAGCTTCAAAAGAAACACTCATCTGTTATGCACAACTTTTCTCTAATATGAGACCATTTTCTTTAATTTCGTTCTAAAATTCTTTATTCTGAGAATTATAATTTATGGAGCACAGGAACATGAAAAAAGAGAATCATGTCTTTCATATTAGTCACATAGACTTGGAATTACGTATGGAAATTTCAAATTTTGTGGCATTGTATTAGTCTATATCATTATTCCATACTTCCAAAGTTATAGGTCATAATATAGAGTAAATTATTTTTTTAATTTCGTTAAAATCATACAAACAATATTTTTATTTTTAAAATTCATATAGATTTTTTAAAAAATAAAAAATAATTTACACAAATATCTCCTATGTTATACTAAAATTATATAGATGTCATTTCTATTCTTAACATCTACAAATTTCCTTTGAAAACAAAAATTAAATTATTCAGACTTTCCTTAAACTTTTAGCTAAAATCACACAAAAAAAATTTATTTAAAAATTTATGTATATTTCAAAGATAAAGAGACATCTGTAATTACAACAAAACTTAGAAGAGATTTGTATTAATTTAGAACATATATATATATTCATATTTTTTTTAGAAGTAATGAGATATGGAGTTTAAAATCTGAGGTTTTGCGAGGATAAGTGACATATCATGTGTGTGGTGTGCAGTGAGTCAGCTGAGGTCATTGTTAGCAAAATGAAAGAATTTTTTTGGGCCAAGAAAGATTAACTCTTTTAATCCAAGAGATTTAGAGGGAAAATAAGAATAATTTTTCATTTTTTTTAAACTAAATAAAAAAATGTGTGTATTTTTCCTTCCAACCCCTCCTTTTTCTTTTGCCTGACACGAGAGGAAAAGTACTCCTCCCTTTATTTAATTTTAGAAAATATGATTGAAAATTTTTTTCTCTCATCCCCCTCACCTCCATATCCCTCAAACCAAATGAAAAATGAGAGTCATTGTCATCATGGTACCACTCGAGGTTGAGGAATGCGTAGTGTTATATTATTTGTTTGGTTGTTTCTCTCTTGTTTTATTCTAGGATTATCAGATTCTTCACAACACAATCTTACTCAGTGTTGGCAGAAAAAGATCAAGGGAAAAAATTAAGAAAATAGTGAATCTAATAAAGAAAATAACTCATTTGTATCACAATTTCTTTAAATGATCTAATATTTCTTCCTGTAATTGCATGGTCAAACTGAGGAGAGAGATAATAAGAATGGTCAACATGTGAGTCTCACTATTATCTCTATTTTATCTTCAATGAAACATTTTGAAGGATCTAAATCCTTGTCCAGAAATATAATTACAATATTATAAAAAATTTTAATTTATTAAAAATTTACTTTAAATTTAAGACATCATTGTCATGAGAAATTGCATCCCTCACCACACATAGTGGTGATGCAGCTCTCTTTTTTGGGCAATCTTCAGTGTAAAATCTCCAACTAATTTGGATTTGACCTGAATAATAGCACTGCAGCATCCAGAAAACAGTTTGTGTCTTTTTTCCTTTTTCTTTTTTTGTTTTTGGAATTTAAAATAAACTAATCTAATAGTGTTATATATTTTTCAAAAAAATCTATGATGGATGGTGGCAACTAGCAAGTCCCCCCAAAAAAAATCTTTGAAAAAGTTGCCAAACGATTTTACAATAATTTTCATTATTTATTTCAATAGAAAATTATTGCATGAAAATTATTTTTGTTGGATTGCATGAAACACAAGATAGAGGGAGACAATGAGCCATGGCCCATGGTTACTACTACTAGTTGAGTACTAGTAGGCTTGATTGTAAAGCTAAGCTTTGAAGAAAATAAATAATTGTTGGTTAAAAAAAAAGAAAATAAATAATTGAAAAAAAAAGCATATAATCTCAGTTTATCTTATTTTATTCCTTTTTGGAATTTTAGGTTAGATCTAATTAAAATGTTTGAAGTAAATGCCAAGCTTAAGCTAAAAATAAATTCATTTCAATATTATTTTGGCATGAGTTTAGCTTGAATGAAAACACCTGAGTTTAGGTCTAAAAGTTTTCAAATTTTAGAATTTGGGATTGAGCTTGACCAGGTTTTTTTTTTGGGGGGGGGGCCAAAGAGCTTGATCATTGTAAATTATAATTTTTAAGCTAGAATTAGAAAAAAAAAAGTCAGTGTTAAGTGTCAACCTAGATAAGGATTTGTTTGTTGGTAAAAAAAAAAAAAGTTGATAATGTTTAGTTCATTTTAACATTTGGGCTTCAATAACGAAATTAAAGTTAACTCAAATTTTTGCTTTCGAGGCCTAAAAACTCTTTTTTGGCCCAAAAACCAATTTTTGCTTCCAAATTCTTATTTAGACCCAAATAGGAATATTATGTTCAAGACCCAAATAACGGGATGCTTTCAGGTTAACCAAAGGAAGAGGATGCTTTTGTACCAAAAAGAAAAAAGAAAGGGGATGCTTCCAAAAATGGCTATACATTACACTATGTCAAATAAATAAATTATATTATTTGTGAATTATGGATGTGTTGTGTTTTTTTTTTTTTTGGGTCGCGGCCTCTCCCCAATCCCCACAGAGTCAAAAATATTCCTTCAAATTTTTTAAAATATCTTTTATTAAGTTTTATTCTTTTTTTTTTTTGCCAAAATTTATATTTTTATATCAATATAACTTGAACTTACTAATTAATTCTTTTACCCTCAAAAATTTTTTCTCCTTATCTTTAACACTTATCGCACTTCCAGCCTCTATCCAAAATAGAAAAATAGGGGAAATGACATTATGACCAATTGAGTTAATTAATAATAAAGAGTTTCAACTCATATTAAATATTTAGGAGTAAAATTTGCCACTTGAAAAGATCTACCCAACACAATATGAATTAATCTAGATTTTGATAAATTCTTCAATTGAAGTAGGGTAAGTTCAGATTATCCCGCGCTCTTACCAAAAAAAAGATTTTCAACTAATAAAAAGAAGTAGAAACAGGTAGATTAAGCAGATAAGTAGTAGCAAAATCCTATTTTATAATAAATTGGCTATTTTGGCATCTAACTGTTATTCCCCGTAAAAAATATTACTTCAAATCCGGCTATCATACTTTGAGTGATCACATTTTAAATTTCTTTATACATTTAAATTTTGTTTCGTGCACATATATTCCTCATTCACGAAAATTCAAAATTAATTCATTGCAAAACAAATATAGAACTAAGATACATATATATATTTTTTATCAGGCGGAAGATATATTTTTTATTTCAGTTTTACATAACAGTAAATTTCATCCGTAGGAGAAAGTATAATAATAATAACAATAATACGATTTAATTTATTGAAACCGAGTTACATTTATCCCAAACCTCCTTATTGCTTTTGGCAATCTCAGAAGCATTATTTCTGAACACATATGCTTCAATTATAGGAATGATCAAGTAGTCGTAGCAACTCTTTCCAACATCCTTCACTACGTTTTCACAACACTTCGGTGTGACTGTGGCGTTACGATAAACTATAGCAGAGAATGTAAGAAATCCACAATCTCCTTTGAACTTTTTTGAACACTCGAGCATGAAATCATAATCTCTTGGACTTCCTTGAGGTGAGAAGTGATTAGAAGGTTGTGGAGGTTCAACGTTATTGAATCCATCTGGGGATGAGATTCCAGGTGTGAGCCATAGAGCAGTAATGGCGAACATTAACATCATCATCGTCGCAAGTGTGTGTTCTGATAGTGCCATGATTTGTGTAGGATGATGATGCTTTAGATGAGTATAGGATGATGCCTTTGTTGGTGAGGTTGAAGGAGAGAAGATGATGATTTTATAGGTAATGAAGGGAAATGTCAGTTAATTCTTTTGATAACTTATTTAATAACTTAATAAAACTCATAATATAACTAAAAACGCTTCTTATTATATATAACTTACAAGTTACAAATTTGAAATACATATATAGATTTAGTATAATTGGTAAGTTTTCAATCTAATCTTGTTAGGAATATCTTGACCGTCTATTTGGATTTGTCACCTGTCATCATGTCAGTTCATTCATTTCACTAAGTGGAATAATGTTACTTTAAAATTTAAGTCAAACAACATGATATGATAATAGTTGATTAATCAAAATAAATGATCGAGATCTTTTCAACAAAATTGGACTTAATAATGTAATTGCATTTGAATGGATCTATGGAACACCATCTATATATTCATTTAGTATGGTTTGAAATTAATGTTTCACTTTGAAATCATTAATCACATATAATTAAAGAAACTTTCTTTTGGCAAACTGAACATGGAATAACTCAATGAAGTTACGCAAATGAAGTTTCATAACTCAAGAATTAGGTTCATGGTTTCAATGATGAAGTATTAAACAACATGAAAAATTTCAACTTGCAAAGCCCCCAATCCTCATTACTTAAGCTTTTTCTCGAACCACCTCTATGATCATCTGAAGGTATGGATTAAAACAATCAAGGCAGTTTAAATTTCTTGTAATGAACCTGAAACGGACATTAAAAACTCAACATAATAAGATCTCCCATTTCTCATTAGCATCTAACCATTTTAATATCCACATGTCTAACTTTGAAAGGGGAACAAGATTTCAGAAGTACATATAGCTAACTATGCTAGTTTAGTCCTTCAATTAAACATGTGAAATGTTTGGCCAAAAAGTAATTTAACATGTGTCAAATAATAAAAATAAAATACATGAATGTATTTAATGACTTCAGTATAAACATAATAACCTCATACTGTGAAATATATCAGAGAACGACCATCGCTTGGTATCAACCTGAGAAATAGAAGATTCATTCATAAGACGTGTGTGTTATAGACACACAACCTAAAATAAATTGTTTTCCTTATTCCTTGATTGATGCATTCCATAGTAATTTTCAGAGAAGGGAGCAGATGTAACAATCTTGTGAAGGCTTCTTCAAAAACCAACATATTGAAAGACACTTCCCACTTAAAACCACCTTCAATCAACAACCAAGTTATTTAACATAGCTTAAAAGGCCAGAAAGCAAGAGAGTAAAACTGTCATCGATATAAATTGATCTGCTTCACCTAATGTATCGAGGGATTTCTCACCAACTTGCTAATACTAATTGGGGCTTAGGAAGAGTATTGAGTAATTCACACCAACACAACTTCGTAGTCTCATGCTGGTATAGTCAAATACTATCTTTCCAAGTCTTCTTGATGCAAGGCCATTTAAGACAACAGTACAGGGTTGCTGTTTCACATAAAATATGAAAAGTATTTATAAACCAAAACAAGAATTTACAAGATGCATTTACGAAGAGAATACAAATACTGGCTTAATCACTAAACATAAGGCTTAATTTGAAATTCATCTAAATAAATTTACAGGGATGATCAGAATCACAAATTCTATACAGGACTCTTCTGGTGATCATCTCATACTAACATAAAAACACCCAGATCCAATCACCTTATATTACAATAGAACATGCCCTTTACATATCAAACCTGCCCATCAATACAAGGTTTGCTTTTCTGCTGTTCCATCAAACTATCCACAAAAATATTAGCATTAAGATGATCACCAGAACAAAACATTTGATATATACATAGCTAACGCATCTTCTTACTTCCGTCCAAAACATTCAAAATTCTCCCTAGTTGTGTCAAGTTTTTGAAAGTGGTGGCACTTAGCTCCTTATATGTACACTTCCTCTGAATGAAATCTTAAGCAAAAGCAGGGATGCTCGAATTCTGGCGATCCCTGTTGAGGCAATCGAATCCTTCTACTCTAACTGCAGCAGGTTTAAGTCCAAATTTCATTCTAGCACAACCTCCTTTACGAGATGCTGAAGAAGGAGATGATAACCCTGATGGGGATAAATTTGCCAGCATGGGAGTGATCTTTTCATCTCCAAACCGTGCATCTTGAACCAATGGATTTGCAGCTCGGACTGGGGGAGACCCACAAAAATATGGAGGTGATGCAGCAGCCTGATTTGCATATTCTTCCCCATGACTCTCCTATTGAAATCAAGATATAAATTAACCAATTTAGTTTCACAGTAAAGAAAATCCATACGAGTACAAACTACAATTTTGGAAACAAATCATCTCTGTAACACAATTCAACCACAAGAGTTCAAGATATTTAAAAAGCAAAGCATCTCGTTCAGCTATGCAGTTCGTAATAGTCAGGACTTACCTTCCTAAGAATAATGTCCAGAAGCTCCGCCCCAGCTTTGGAGTCAGACCCGCCAGTTTGTTGACTGCAAACAAGATGACGCCACACAGAACAGATCAGACCCTCGAACACTTCTAAAACACAGTAAATTTCATTAAAAAAACCAAAACATTGATTATGAGAGTTACCTCAAATGCCATCTAAAGGGCCTCATAGGCATGTCAGATAAATTCCCAACTCGGCGTGGCTTAGGGCAAATGACAGAATCCTGATCAGTAATAGGAACAGAACCTCTCATAACATCACAGGCTGCAAAGGCGTTCTGCTGAAGACCATAACAATTCATCTTGGGAAACAATTTTGCTCCACAGTAGAACGCCTAGACACAAGAATAACAAAATATATTAAGGAAATGTCATATCATAAAATATAACAAAATTTGAAACTTTTGTTTATAAACTGAGATTCAATTAGCTAACAGATCTATCCATGTAGCCAGATAAAGTCATTAAATCAAGACGAAAATAAAATCTAAACATCAGGAAAAAAAATCCCCAACCCATTTTCTCTTCTTTCCCAATTTTCCCGAAGCCCAGGATAAAAAACACATGTACATATCAACAGCAGATCTGAATTCTAGCCCCTGGAAAGAACTTCAAATTAGTTTTCAAATTATGCAAAACCATTTAAAAAAAAAAAACTAGCCAATATTTATGCTACCCAGCTAGAACCCTAGTCCATAATCGATCCAGTCACAGAATTAAAGGAGCAATATAATATGGATCTCCTATCGAGTACACCAAATACCAAATCAAAGTACAGCTAGAATTTCAGCAGATCTGTTAAAGAAAACCTTTTTTTTTGCGAAGTTTTTTCCTATATTCAGTTGGATTAAACGGATCAGATCTGAAACGAAGATCTTCAAAACAAAAAAATATGAGGGCGAGAGGAAATGGAGGAAGTACAGAGGCAAGAAGATCAAAGAAAAGACACCTTGATGGGAATCTTCAGAACGAAAAACTCAACGGAGCTGAAAGCCACAAGTAGAAGAATAAATCTGCGCGAGCTGCATCTAATTTATAGCGCTGAAAGGAACGATGTATTAGGGTCTTTGGGTTCGGGGATCGATTATACGACGTCGTTCTAAAGTTTGATATTCCTGACGCCACACGTGGTCTGGCTTAGGGTGCAAGTACAACTGTACAAGTAATTTTTGGATCGCTCCTCCAGTCATTCAATTCAAATATTCATATATTCATAGAAAGTTTGGGATTTAAAAATAAAAATTAATTGTGTATATTTTTACAATTAATTGTCTGTGAAACTAATGAATCAATCGTATGAATGATTTGGCCCTAAAAAAAATCCTATGAAGTATCAATATAAAATTTATATCAAAGTATAGTATTTATTATTTTTGTCAAAAGTGCATATTTAGTCCATCAATAGTAAGTTGTCATCTAATTTTAAAAAATTTCAATATAACCTTTTAATTTTTAGACTATAAACAAAAATTTCATGATTCTTATAATCGTTAAATATTTAATGAAAAATTATGAGTTGACTTATAGTCCTTTAACTTATAATTATGTTTAAAATATTTTAAAGTCTTAAATTAAATAATAGCAATCTTAAAAGTAAATCTTATTTTATAAGTTTTATTTTTAAAGTTGTAATTATTTATTTTTAAAACTTTAAAAATATTTTATTTATAAAAAATTAATTAGTCTCTCTCTTATTCAAGAATAATTAAATTAGAAACACTCATAAAAAATGTTTTAACCAATCAAACCAACCCTCATCCTTTTACCCTCAAGGTCATAACCATAAAAGTAACGCATGGTGATTAGAGTTTTATTTTTATGTTTACAATATTTATGTTAAAAAATATTTCAAATATAATTATAAGTTAGCTTTTAAAGTGTCAATTTATCATTTTCTGTTAAATAATTAATAGTGTTAAAAATTAGGAAACTTTTGGCTTTATTTTTAAAGTTAAAAAATTATAATAAAATTTAATAAAGTTAACTGAAATTAGTCTCAAAATTAAAGGACCAAAAGTTCACTTTTGCCATTATTTTTATATTTTTGTGATTTTCAAAATGCATTCATTTTTTTCATATTAAGCAACAATTTATGTCATTGAGTTTAACATTCTTTTTGTTTTGTCAAAAGTTTTGTTGTTAGATTACTCAAAATTTAAATTTTAATACAATTTTGAAAGATTTAGAGAATTAAAAAAATACAATTGATGGGGGAAATAAGTTAAAGAAAATTCCTGGGAAAGGAAAGAAAAGATAAAGGAAAAATTATATGTTTCAATGGTTTGGTATGGTATGCTAGAAAGAAGAGAATATAGGATTCCAACAACCAAGGCTTTGTGGATTCCTTAGGCTAAGAAGAAAAGAGGCCCTACACTATGAAATCAAAGTAAAGAAGGAAAAAACCCAACAACTTGGCACAGGACTGCAAATATTGAGGTGGGGTCATAAGTTCGATCCCTATCTGCAGTGTTACGTTAAAAACCTCTGAGCCAAGTCTTTACTTTTGAGCAAGAGTCAGACTTTGCAAATACTCCCCGAATCGAACCAGCCGTTGGCATATTTAAAAGAATTATTTCTTTATTTTCCAATGCTTACTTAGGGGAGTAAACTGACTTGGTTGACTTGCTGAATCTAGGCCTACTTAGTCATTTTGGATCTAGCCATAGGCCAAAATTAAAAAAGAAAAAAATTAAGGGACAAGACTAGGCTCGACACTGATCATGATGCTAACTTAACTTAGCACGATGTATTTAATTTTTATAAATATTAATTAATTTTATAGAATTTTGTGTGATATATCTCATATAATAAATTAATTTTATAATTTTTATAAAAACTCTTTATGATTCCAATTTTTTAACTCAATTGAGCACGAAGTCATCCTTAGGTCAAGTAATGGGCTGCATTTTGCAATTGATGATATTCATCATGCTAAGCAATGAGATATAGCCTAACCCAACCCGTACACATGACAAATATTATTTTTCCTTAATGTATTTGCACGGCAAACATTATTTTTCCTTAACTCATATTGTCTTTTCATTCGTTTGTTCATTTCATTCTCCGTTCCATGAAAAATATTTTTCCTAAACCACCAGTGCCCTTAGATATAGAAATTCTTATCAATGGATTGATTTGTGTTAACAATTACCAATAACAAATACATAATAGTTACTTAAAAAAAAAAAACACTTGGAACATAACATCACAAGTCGCAAGGCATTTCTGAACAAAAATTTTATTTACACGGTTAGTTTGATTTGAGAAAAAAAAAAAGATTATGATAGCCCGTTCCTTCTTTATTTTATAGTATTTATTTTTTAAAATTATTATCTGAATTATATTTTACTTAACTTTTAAAATTAAATAAAAAATTTATTCATCTTTAAAATTATTTTATGTAATTTTTTCGTTTCATATATTAGAGAAATATAAAATTTGCAATCAACAATATCATAAATTCACATTTAGACTATTAGTCAGTTGTCAATTTTATTTTAATAATTATCTAATATATAGTATCACCATATCAGTTTTAAGTATTGTTAGGTATAAATAAGGGTAACTTTTTTCAATATAATTTTTTCCATTTACAATTAGTTAAAGGAGAATACTTACATACAGTTTCTTATATCCTTTTTATACTGTTATGTAATTAATGCATGACATGTATAATTTTTTTTCGGTGTCATTATTCATTTTACCTTTTTTATTTTAACTCCGTTAAGCAAATATCCACAACGCCCAAAAGACTTTAGGCCGTCAAAAACCCTACAGAAAATGCTTCCGTTCTTGTTCGTAAATCACAAACGGCTTGGCCTACTCCATTTCTTATTCTTCTCTTTTCTCAAATTAATTCCAACAACATGAACTAGAGGAAGGCAAAGGTTCCGACAACCATCCCAAGCCCAATAAGTTAGGGGTCTCCATCTCAAGAGTTGATTCCAATACACCATATTCCTGTTTGAATTGGAAACATTGTGGAAGGAAATCATTGGAATAATCCAAGTATACAGTAGTTGGAGCACCCTATAGCCAAAGATCATTATAATAGCTAATTTATTGAGAGAGTGCAGACTTGAGTTTCTTGTTCCAAATGCTAATTTATTGTCCACCTCGTTTGCGACTACAACAATACGCTGAAAATATCAACCATTGGGTATATGACAGTTTGTTACCATTAGATTTGCTCAAATCTTCAATTTCAGCATTCTAGAAATTCATCCTGAATGGAATTTTTTTCTGGGTAAATGTTGCATTGTTGAATTCCTTGGGTCTATGGTGGTGCAGATGGAGATGGAGAGGTCGAGAGAGAAGACGGGCAGCTTTATTTTCCAGGACCTTGAACGTCTAGTTAACGAAGTTAAAGTACTTAAAAGGGGTGGCAATTAAGGTGGAAAAACTTATACATGTCATTCGCTTATTAGGTAACAGCATAAAAGGATACAAAGAACTGTATGTAAGTTTTTTCCTTAGTTAAATTTGAACAAACATTTCTACAATATCAAATGAATAAATTATCAGTTTAGGTCTCATAAGATAAGAAAGAAAAATCACACTAAAGAATATATTAACCTTTGATTATTAATTTTTTTTTTAAAAAAAGGCAACTCTCTTGTTTTTTCTCTTACCAAAGATTAAAGATTAAAATAATATTAACACAAGTAGAAACCAAATAATCTGAATGTTCAATTTTTTTTTTGGGCTAATACTCGAATGTTTATTATACATATTTATTATATATGCATAACTTTTTATATACAGCTTAAAATTTCATTCCTGAAAAGTATGGAATCTTATTGATTTTTTTTACATGAAAAGGGAAAAAAAATTTTCAGAAACCTGAATTAGGGGGTCAAAATTTCAGAAAAATAAATTAAGAAAAAAGTTAATTCTTTTTCCGGATAACGACAAAATGCGAATTTTAAAGGCAATACTATTATACTATTGACGTAAAGAAGTTAATGCATCGACATGGCAACAGCTGTAGATATTTTTTTTGTCGATATTATCAATAGCAATAAAGAATAATAAAAGTCGAAGCAGGAGAATATTTTATTTTATTTAATTTAAAATCATAATGTATCTCGGTGGCGAATTTGTCCTTTGCCCAAAAGAGAAAACAAAATGCGCCAAGAAAAGAAGACAATTTGAGCTGTAAGATCTCAAACAATATAATAGACACACACACACATATACATACATATACATATATATATATATATATATGAAATAACAAAAATGTTGCGACAAGAAAAGTAAAAACAAGATTCATATGCAGTAAGTCACCAAGCTGGCTTCCACCAGTCTAACAGATCTCTTTGCCTTTTCTGTCAAAGGCAGGGACTTATTTTCCCGGAAGATCAGTGGGATTGGGAAATGCTCCCTTAATCTATGATTGATGAGGATTCTTTTTTAAATTAAAGTACATTTTAACTAAAATATCTATTAAATAAAAAAGTAAGATCGCACTTGTCAGAAACGGGGTATGTTATTGTCTCTATATTTCTATTTTTTATTAAAAAAATTTTATGAGTGAAATTTCATAAATTTATTGAAAATAAAACAGTTCAAATTGCTTAAAAAATACTTATGAATTACTCCCCCATCCCCATTTAAATGACTGTTTATAAAAAAACACAAATTCAAAATCGGTAATTAAGTTAGTTGAAAGTCTTAATTTTTATAAAAAAATTATTAGCATTTCAAAAACAAGTTCTTATGAATTTATGAAGGTTTTTTTTATCTATATTTTATAAAAGATTTTATATAAGGTAGGAAGAAATATTTAAACTAACCAATAAAATCATCACATTAACCAACTAATGGATATATCTCAACTGCTAAATGATTGGGTTAGTTTAATAATCGGTCTTGAATCTTGAGCACATTAAATATTTATTAGAAAAGTTTTGTTTGAAGCCAACAAGTTTTAATTTATTTTTTGAAAAAAAAAAGAGGGAGATAATAATTACTAAGAATAGATAAGTATATACACATATAATCTGAAGATATTTTATACTCCCTCTCCCTCTGATCCTTAATATAAAATTATTTTAATCCAATCACGTGAATTAAGAATGGAGTTAAAACTAATTAATTATCTTGATTTCTCTAAAAATTTTAATATTTTTTTAAAACTATCCTTATTTAATCTCACTCTTTTTCTTTTTACATACATTAAATAGAAATATTTTTTTAAAAATATATCATAAATATTATTTTAGATATTGTAAAGGGTATTGGAGGAGTATTCTTTTTTTTTTTACATTCCAAGTTTGAAAAAAAAATCAAAATAGGTCAAAGGTAGATGCGCGTAATTAGCGCACAGAAAAAGGAGGGATTCTGGGTGGGGCACTTCAGCCTGACTAAAGCGTTCAGATTGGGACACGCAGCATGTGCACCCTCCTACGTGCCCTCAAATCCCACTTCCTACGCTGGCAATATAACTCTCCACGTGATCCACGTTGCATTGCCATTACCTAATAACGGTTTCTCATATCTTATTTTTATTCCCTTTTTTAGGAAAAAATTTTATCCTTTCGCTCATCTCAAATTTTCATATTGGTCCTATATTCTCATATGTTTTTTCCTTCCCCCTTCAATCAAATATGTTTTTATATTATCTGTGAATTTTTTAATACACTTTATACAAGGATAAAGCTTTCTAGTTTAAAATATTTGAGACGTTTTATCCTCTATCATTTGATTTTGTCATAACTAGATTTTTTCTCTTACAATGCATAAGTAATAACGTAATAAAAATTTATTTATTCAAGGATATATTGATTTCAATAAAAATTTTTTGTGTAAAATTTAAAATTCAAATTTAAATCATGAAATAGATAAAAGAGATAAAAATAAAAATAATACTATTTTCCGCCAACAACTTTTGTTATTATTTTAGATTTTTTATTTTGTTTCAGAATTTTTCCGTTGTAGAATTTTAAGGCTAAGGTAACAAATTTTCCCCCAGTCTCTTAATTACAACTTAGATATTAATTAAATGAGGATAATAAAATTTTGCATTAATTAATAATTTCTTAATTTATGTGAAATAACAAAAGTTATGAAATGGAGAAACCAATAATAGAATGGAGAGAGACACAGACCCAATATAAGTAATTAAATGCCTTGTTGATAGAGAAGACTACTATAACTTAAGCATAGTGCGATTTATGACAAATGATGCAAACAAATTTTGTTAACTAGAACTTTCCCCAGCACTGAATTGATATTAGTTCACGACAATTGATAATTAGTGGCCAGTATTTTGAGAAAAAAATTCCCAGTATGATAATTGCAATTGTAAGTATTATAAGATATAACAATAGTTTTTTTTTCAACTAATATTATTGATCTACCCTATTTCAATTAAAAAATTTATTGGGATTCAGACTAATTTAAATTAAATTAGGTAGGACTTTATTTACAGCAAACTCTACACTAAGCATTTATCACAATTGCATTTCTAGGATTTGGGATCTACACTAAGTATTATAAGTTATATCAGTAGTCTTTTTTTTTTCAAACGATATCCTGAATTTATCTTATTTTAATTGGATAATTTATTGGAGTTCAGACTAATTTGGATTAAACTGGATAGAATCATTTTAGGTAATAAGCTTTATACCAAATATTTAATATAATTGCATTTTCAAGATTCCAGTTCAAAACCATTCAAAACCTTTAATTAAACTAAATTGGTGTAACCATTTATAAATTGAATGAAATGATCGGTGATTATATCAGTAGGGTTTTGGTTTAGTTTGTATATATATTGATGTTGATTGATGTCATTAGTTATTACCAAATTGTACCTAACAAACGAAGAAGAAGAAAGGGTTTTTAGATCACATGGTGCCTTTGTACTTCATTTTGAAGAAAAGCTTCTGTCTCCTCGTCTCAAGACTCAGCGTCTCCACCTACCTCTAGCTGCATTTTCCAGCGCCTCCCTCTTGTTATACCTATAGCCGTGTCTAGAAATTTTGGCATTTTACACAAAATTATTGAAGGAATTGAGTATAATGTAATCTATCAAACCTTATTATTTTTCTAACTTTTGAGCTGTGAAATCATTTATTAGAACTTTATTAGGTAATTACATTATATGTTTAATCCATTAAATCTATCTTATAAGTGATTTCATATATGATTGAAGTAATTTTAATTTTGAATTTTTTTTACACCATCAATCATTATAGATATTGTCAATGATATTTTATAAGTAATGTGAACACCGTATTTTGTCCGGGTAATTTTTTAAAAAATATATATATAAATATAATGATAATAATAATAAATAAAAGTAAAAAAATATAATAATAAATGAATAAATAAATAATTGGAAACGTAAAAAAAAATAACGTAAAAAAAAAAACAAAACAAAGAAAAAATTTTTATTTTTTTGGGCTGACAAGTGGACCCGAGCCCATGTAAGGGCTCAGGCCCAAAAATTACCAGGAGCCCTTTAGGGCTCAGGTATCACGATAGAGAGGGGGAGGGGCTGGCCACGAAAAAAGAAGAGGAGAGGAGAGGGAGTTGAGGGAGAGGGGGAGCGGCCGAGAGAGAGAAGGAGAAGAGGAGGCTGATCACGGGAGACCGAGGAAAAAGCACCGAGCTGGGAGAGTGGCCGTGAGCGTGAGAGCCGAGAGAGGGCGTGAGGCTGAAACAAGGAGAGCTGGCCGCGGGCAGAGAAGAAAAACAGAGGAAGAGGGAGCTAGGGGAAAAAGGAGAGGAGGCCGCGGTTGAGAGAGAGGGAGGGAGGTGCCGTGGGAGAGCTGCGGTGTCCGAGGGAAAGAGGGGAGCTGTGAAAAGGAAGGAGGCCACGACTGAGGTGGCTGAGCAGCAGAGAACCGCGAGGAAGATAGGGAGCCACGGTGGAACAGGGGCCGCGTGAAAAAGAGAGAAAAAGAGAGGGCGGAGAACAGAGGAAGCTTGAGAGAGGCCGAGAACCGAGGGAAATCTGAAACAGAGGAAGAGGAGCTGCGAGTCTGAAGAAGGAAAGGTTGGCACCCGAGAACGAAGCTAAGGAAACCGAGGGAGCTGCACAATGAAGGCACGAGAGAAAGCAGAGCATGGTGGGAGAGGGTGAGATCTGGAACCGCGAGTGCACCGAGGAGTGGAAAAAAAATGGGAATGTGGTGAGACTGAGATGAGCCGTGATCCAGATGAGAAGCACCGAGGACAGAGAGCGTGGCCATACGAGAGACTGAGAATGAGGCACAGACTCGGGAGAGGAGAAACAGAGAGAGCCGTGCGTCCGAGAGGCGAAGGAAGAAGGATGCATTCCCTGAGCAAGCAGAGGTTCTACGAAGGGAAAGGCTTATTTGATAGGATTAAAGCAACAGGAACTTCGATCTGGTAAATCCCCTCTTTGAGCTCTTAATCTTATTATGGAATCTTCGGATTGTAAGACTGCTCTGTGTGGATGAACGCCTTGCCTACGGTTAGTATTGATAAACTGTTATCTGATGTCTGAAACTTGTTTTTGCCTCTCGTGACTGGAATAGGTTGGGGTCTCAACTGACTTTATGGGATCATTGTACTGTGTCGTGATTGATGAACATTTTCTTTGATTATATGTTTGTATAGCCTTTATTAGTTCGAGTCACAATGTGAATGAACTCGTGATTGAAGTTTTTACTGATTCTTGAGCATTAGAGTAGCCCCGGGCCTGGTATTCACAAACATGAAGATTTACGTTCTAGAGCCTGAATTTTCTAGTGATGTTTGTTATTTGAAAAGAGTTTTGTTCGGATGATGTTGACGAGGTACCTTAGCCTTGAGACTGGGAATGAATTTTATTTGCTTTAGGAATCTCCCCCATATTTATGTGTCCTCTGTGTCATCATTTTTTTTATCATGAGAAGGATTCGATTGGGTTCTGAATTCGAGCCATCAGAATCACGTTTATGTTTTGAGCTCCAAGTCATGTTTCTTTTTTTTATGCTCCAGTGTCCTCCAATACGTGTTTTAGTGCATAGCTTCGAATTCTGAACCATTGAAAATGGACCTTTGCATTGTCAAGGTATGCTTGGTAAAAATTAGGAGTATAGCTCGTGCCTTTCTTTCTCTAAGCCCATCCACTTCTTGATGGTAACAAGATTTTGGTTTTTGTATTGAGTTTAGGCTTGGCAAATATGATTTTCGTAACTTGATTTGGGGTTATTTGTTTCTAAGAAAATCTTGCATATTAAGAGTTTCTCACTTGAAAGCTTGATCGCATATAACGCTTGACTTGCTCAATATTTTGAGATAAAAAGTATCTCGTGTGCTCATATGTTTACATAAGGATTTTAGAATCTTAAATTTCCTTTCTGGGTGTATGTCAATAAAGGGGTTCCTGATCCCAATTCAAAAGCTTGCCTTACATGGGTGAAGGTTAGCCAGAAAATGCTTGGTCGAATGTGTTAAATGTTGATATTAGTTACCCCCATGTGAGTAACGACATTGCTTCTTATTAGCATGTGGTCTTTGTTCTTTAAAAGCAATTACCTTGTTTTCTTTCAACTCAAACTCTTCAAATGCGTAATCCTGTTTTATTTTTTTCGAGCCATATGGGAGCATATACCAAGTTTGGGAGAAATCGAGGCCATCGCCACCAAGCCAAGCAGGGGAAGTGGAAGCTATCAACTTTGAGGCAAAAGAAAATGAAGAGACTAGAGTTTGCATCTTTTCATCTCATGGTTGGGTGTAAATTATTTGGATTTGCGCTAGCACACATCTTGTATTTGGCTTTTATGTTTTGTTGTTTTTATTTTTGATTTCGGTTTTACTTGGTCATGGATTTTTTCTTCTTTTCGCTTTTAGAGTTTGCCACGAGGGACCAATTCTCCGTGTGCATATAGAGCGTCAGTCAATTGTACCATGAGTGAGGAGTTGCCATGGTATAAACATTGGCTAAATTTAATTTAATTTAATTTAATTTTATTTTATTTCATTTTTATTTACGAGTACCAATGTTTTTTTATTTATTAAAAGTAAAAATAAATAATTCAATGAGAGCTCTTTATTTCAAAATTTTATTTTTGCCTTTATGTTCCGAGTGGTAACACCGTGGGCATTTAGGTGTTAGTTAGCGAGATGTGAGTGATAAAGTCACCACAGATCCTAATTGACTCTTTTCCTAAAAAATAATAATAATAATAAAAATAAAATCAAATAAAACAAATAAAAATAAATAATCTATGAATATATACATGAAAGTCATATTTTTTAATTTCTTTTACCACTTTTCTTTCTATAAAACAATTATAATCATATTTGTTTTTATGATCTAATATAAAGTTGATTTCATTCATTTCAGTTTCATCTAAGCCTTTTGCCTTTTGCCACGAGTGGCATCACCGTGAGCACGCAAGCGTAAATCAGTAACTTGTGAGTGATCAAGTCACCACATATGCTGATTATTATTTTTCAACACGTAACGATCACATTTTTTTAATTTTGTTTTTTTTAATAAATAAATAGGTGTTAAAATGATTTTTATAATAAAAGAAAAAAATAATTTGTACAAAAAATTGAAATTAACAAATTGTCTTCTTTCGATTTTTTTTATGCCTTTTTGTCTCGAGTGACACCACCATGTGCACTTAGGTATCAATGGGTAAATGTGAGTGATAAAGTCACCACATGAGCCAATTGATTTTATTATGTAAAAATAAAATTGTTTTCAAATATTTTATTTTGAAATAAAAATATTCAAAATTGCATATAATTTTAATCATATTTTTTAAATTGAGGAAAAATATATTTCCTCTTTTAGGAATTGATTAAACAAAAAAATATATAATAAAAAATGAAAAGAGCAAATAATGGAAAGTAATCTGTCTTTTACAAATTAAAATACACTAACCAATTCTGAAAATTGTTTTCTTTGTGGAAAGACAAAATTATTTGCTATTAACCTCTCTTTACAAAGAAAATATATAATAAAAAACATCAACCCAGCGACACGCATTTTTATTCCGAACTACGTCGACTTTGATCCCTATCGCAGGGTACGTAGGCCCCAGACTCTCATTCTGGGTCAAGTCCACTTTTGTAAATAAATAATATTTTCCTTAATTTATTTTTTCTAACTTTTCATATTTTCATTTTATTCTTTATTTTCATTTTACATTTTCCTTATTTTTATATTTATTTGTTTTTGCATGTGAATGGTAAAAGGGCAATCAAAATAAATTTTCAAAAGCCATAAAAATTGCATGATCAACCTAAGGTAACCATTCTTTGGAACGAGTGTTGTGGGGGTGCCTAACACCTTCCCCACTCACAATCGTACTCCCGAACCCAACTTTGATTCGCAGACCAATCCTTATCCCTTTTTGTTTTTATTTTCCGGTTTTCCAAAATTTCCCTTAAAATTTTGGTGGCGACTCCCTCCGAAACCGGCCTTCCGTCGTGTGGGCCAATTTCTCTCTTTTTTCCTTTTCCCGCGTCATCCGCGTCACATTTCCGGGTGTGACAAGTAATGCATCCATTTGGGGGGGGGGGGAGAACTAATATTTTGATATGATTTAATACTTTTATTAGAGTATTAGCTCCAATTCTGAATTCTACAAATGTAATTAAAAATGTGTTAATTTTGAAAAGTTTTTAATTTTTAGTGATCATTCTTATATTATTAAAAGTTATTGATCTAGAATTTAGAATTGAAGTTAATACTCTAATAAATAAGTAAATAGAAGAAGAATGATATATCAACGGTAATTAAGTTAGGTGGTAAAAAATATAACGCACTCTTTAAATAAGGTTTTTAATTCAAATCTTATAAATTAAAAAAAAATTACGTTTGTAGACTACCTTTATTTAGGGAGGCTTGTAGTAAAACCTTGATCCAGCAAAAACTCCAAATTAAGCTCAAGTTAACGAAACGACAAAGTTTTCAAAGAGGTGAAGAGGAGTTTAGTTGCAAGGAGGGGAAGCTGAGAGAAATTGGTTTTGAAATATACCATGGTTCTGCAAGAATATTTCTCCATGATTTTCACCAAAAAGAAAAAGAGAGAAATATTTCTCTCGGATGATATCCATGAGAAGCTTTTACTCACGCACCGTGAGAAAATTATATTCCTTTGAATTTTTCTTTGATAGATTTTTTGAGTGAGAAATTGTTGTCTTGATGATTTGGGATAATTTTCTCATTGATTCTGGTTGAGAAAAATCTCTGTTTTAGTGTAGTGCCAGTCTGTACACCCAAAAAAAAGTGTAGTGCCAGTCTTTAAAAATTGATAATTGATTTGCAGTGAAGAAGTTCCACATGAAAATTTTCAGTGCAAGCACATAATCAATATCAATAGTACTGTAATGACTCTTGTTAGCATCTAACTATTTGTGTGGTGTTTGACATAATATGAAATAGAAATGAGTGATATGCATTTTAGAGAATTTGAGATGAACTGTATTGTTTAAGACTAATGATAGTTATAAAATTTAATAGATATATATATATTGATGTTTCATATATCCGTGCAACATGAGAGTAATATAAAAAGTATTGAGAATTATATTGGTCACAAGTCATGGATAATATAGTTCATTTTATATTCAGTGCAAATACATGAAACATAATCTAGTTTTTATAAATTGAATAAAAAAGATATAAAAATCTGTTTTGTTCAGGTAAAAAAAAATCTGTTTTGTCATCTGCATTTTATTCAGCTCAAATTCAAAATTTAATGCCAAAGCAGCCATTCTGGAAACTAACAGCTTTGTTAGAATGGGTGAGAACTTGTTAGGAGTGAAGAATTCATATACAAGTGAAAAGATTACCAAACTTAAACAAGTTGAGCTATATAAAAGACCTTAAAGATGAAGCTATGCATACCTGCTCACTATTAAGAAAAGGTTTAAATCACTTAATCACAAGAAGTCATAAAACTTAACTAGTTGATGCTAGTAATAGAATGTGAGATCAGATACCTGAGAAGAAGCTAGATGTTTGGCCTTGTATAGAAAGTCGAAACCCCAGTGACATCCAATTAGGTAGCCCATTGGATGTGTAGGAATACCTCTACCTATGGAAGCCAACTTACCTCCTGATAAAGGAAAATGCTCTCCTCCCTTTGAACCATGCAGCTTTCTTTGGAACCCAATATTGGTAAATTGAATTTGGCTTCCTTAAAGTATACTTCAATTAAGGTGTAAAGAGATAGATTGGGAGAAAATAGTGAACCCCGCTTCATACAATATAGATCCCATGAACATGGGATACACCTCTTCCTCTCCATCTAACTACACTCTTGGTGAAATATACTTTAGAGGATCCAGATCATAAGCTAACCATGTTGCCCTCATTTTTTTAAATGAGGTTGTGTTCTAGCAGTTTAGCAAAGTTAAAGCAAGCTTTACATATAAAAAATGCTCATAGAGATATTTACAAATTATCTATTAATAAGATCCTCTCATTGGAAATGGGATTTGAACCCACAGTTTTATAAGGTAAGGGCCATGTTTTTACCAACTGGATCAACATCTATTGAAGACATTTGTGAGTCCTACCTTACCTCTCACCCAGCAGAGTTGAGCTCTCCATCTACCATCAACAACATCCATGACAAGAAGGAGGGAATCATTCCAGGCACCGTCAATTTGATGTTATGCAGCGCACTGAAACTCCGTTTGATGTCATATAGCACGCTAAAGCTTCGCTCCACATTGTGCAGAAGCTCCATGAGGAATTTGGCCTGGTGATGATTGATATACCGAAAATCTGTCAATATATTTTTAACTTTAAGTGGTTGTTTTGAGTAATGCATGCGTTTCTTTGGCTTGGCCTTCTTTATTCAACTACTTGCTTGAAGTTGAAGAAAGGTTTCTAATTTGTTCTGAAGCTACCTTTGGCTTTAGTAAGAAAGCTCTTTTGCTTGAAACATCACTCATTGTTTTGAGTTACTATTTACTTTGATGGTGTTACTTTTTTATTCTCCTTTCTCCTTTTCGGTCTATTTGTTCCTTCTGCTAGATGTGTGAGGCTTTGTTCTTTTGCACTGTTAGATGTAGTTTTGTTTAGCTTTAATCTTGTACTAATTTTAGGCATCTCTATTCTCGAGTTAGGTTTTTCTTTCAAAGACGTTTGAAATTTATTTTACAACATCAACTCCTACGATATCTGGGTATCACTTGCTATACGCCAGCCTACCTTCTTTTCTTGCGTTTTTTTTCTTAATTTTATACTGGACGAGCCAATTTTTTTCTGGAAACTAACCATTGACGAGTGACTTGCTTTATTTCTCTGATTCTTCTATTGGGCTTGGCTCCTACTTCATTTGCTCCATAATCATGCTCTATATCTTGACCCACTATTTGAAGTTTCCACGTTTTGTTTGGACATGTAAGTGCTTCTGATAACTTCTTCAAGATGAGTGGGGTCAATCTTTCATAATTTCGTAACTATCATAAGTGAATTTTATCGAGGATGTTTTAGTCTCTGCAAATATGTTCTATTCTTTTCCATACTTCAAATATTTCTACCAAATAGTTAGAATAACATTAGATTTTCTTTTCCTTTCATATCAAACATAAATTTGATATTTCTATTCTAGACAGGGTTCATTCCCTTTTCTCCAATTCCTATTCCTTAAAATTCTTTCTAACATAACAATTGTAACCTTAGTGTTAGCAGAATGCTAATTACAATTATAAACATCTCATCTGCAACATCAGAGCAATCCCAAATTTGACGGCACTATAAAAGCAGGCTACAAATGATGCAGAGAAAAAAGGAGTCTCCATCTCAGGGCTTCTGCTGGAAGCCTGGAACTTACAGACTGCAAATTCAGTTCTCAAAATTGCACATTGACCCTAAAGCCTGTCGGAAAAATCACAGGCGTACCGAAAATAGGACATGGCTGCTTCTTGGCACACACGTTGAGTGGGTTTGATCACTATCCTCTCTTCATATACAAGCCATGAAAAGCCAGAGTTCTCCATCACTAGCGGGAAATTGAACAGCTGATTATTTCACCGGAAAGCAACTCTTCCTTGCCATGCACTATTCGGTTGAAAGAAAGCTGAAGAATAAGGAAAAGTAAAAATGAATCATACCGACAAATTTAAGAATTTCAATAAATTAGGTGCATATTAAGCCTACATGCAAGATAAACATCTCCAAGGTTATAGCAGGATAATCCTCAATGAAAGAATCTCTTGCGACATCTAGCAGATCCAAGCTCCTCATACTCAGACTTGGTCACACACATTGATTCAAATTCTGGACTAGATGCCAATAAAGATCCTCCACGCCAAACGCCTAACATGGGACTGTAGAAGAAATACAAATTCAGTCATGAAGATTAACATACACAAAAACATAACTCTTCAATAAAGATATTTACTCTTCTTGAGAAGTTATCTTCACATGGTAGTCATCAGGGACTAGAGGCCGGAGCTCCCTCTCTCTGCAATTCAATTGTTATCAGTTAAAATTTGAATGCCATTTTATTGAAATAAGGAAAAGAAATGGAGCATAGGAAGAACAAAAATCAGTGGTACAGAATGTATTGATCAGGAAAAGAACCTACAATCTCTCAGCAAATTGAGGAAATAAGGTGCTTCCACCTGTTAAAATAATGCTGACAAGAAATACAATTGGTGTCAAAATATAAAATCCACCATGATTTCTGCAGCTGCAGTAATCTACAAACAGATCCATCAAATACTTTGAAAGAATTACCTTTCATAGAGTACAGGATGGAGCTGTTGATGGCAGCAGTTAACAGCTCGTACGATGCACTCTGCTAGTCCAGCCTGGTTCATTCCTGCAAAGCAGAGGGTAAAAAGAAAAAAGGGTGACAGGGAAAGGAACAAATTAGACCAAAATACTCTCCATCGTTAAGTAGCATACTTGATGAAAAAGCTTGAACGTCATATAGATACTTTCACGTGCTTAACACATGATAATGCTCAAATATGTACTCCAGTTTAGCACAATAAAACATTTTCCTAATGTGAAGCATTTAAGGAAGGGAGCAAGTAGCTTGAACAGCATTTAAAAGTGAGAGTAAAAATAAAGCATACTAATCTATCTTATGTACAGCCCTTTAATAAGTCATTAACAGCTTCCTGCAAGACACTAAATTGAAAGCATGGCACATTTCATTTAGCAAGTAAGACTGAAACTATACAGACCTAAATCAGCAGGATGGAAGATCATCTCCGGGACAAGAAAACGTTCATTTGTCAAGTCAAATTCCTAAAGGAGTTAAAGTCAGTGAAAGCAATTAAAATTAGTTAACATAACTGAATATCACACTTCAAGCAAAAGGATAATGACTACATTTTTTGTCAAATCAATTCTCTTTCTATCCTCAGGCTTCTCGGTCATTTCTGGATGACTCGTGTCCTCCTTTGTTTCTGCTGGATTTGAAGTAGCATCATCAGCCAAAGTAAGATATCTGTGTGCTTGATCTGGATATTTAACAAAGCCTTTTGTGTGTGTAACACCATCCGGGAGGACATATGTGCATCGAAAGAGATTTTCTTTTCCAGGTTTCCTACAGGAAGGAAAATGAAAATACTTTCAAGTTACTTTATTGTAATAAGTAACATGTGGAATATACAACATTCACATAATAAAATTGTATGACACAAACACAGATTGACATGGTTTGAAATCATAAAAGTAAAAACCATGCATCAAGCCACAAGCACTATAAGACATTTGAGGAGTATGCACATCCAAGAAGAAGTTCACAGATCACAGATCACACTAGTAGATTTTTCTTAATGCGGCAAGAGGTTAAGGTAATACTAAGTTGGACCATTTTCAAATGTGAAGCACAAATAAAAATGTTCAGCCACAAGAAGACAAAGTTGAAAACCTTTAACAAGCAACAAAGCATTACCTTGCAATCTGGAGGTCCCGGGGTACATTGAGGGAAACAAAGCAAAGCTTCTCCTTAACATCATCCACAATAAAAGTCTCCTCCATGACATTAACAGCCCTAAAAGAAACCAACTCCTTGAGATAATTGGTCAATGCTTTCCCACCCAAATCGATTCTCTTCACAGCATAATTCAATGTGAAGTTCTGAAACACCGGTGAGGCGTGCGTGAAAGAAAACCCACAATCCACAACAAGGCTGCACTGGGCTCTAGAGATAAGACCTTCGGGCCTTTGACTTGCCTCATAAAGATGAACCAAAGAGGGCGAGTCAGCCACGTAAAGAGACTTAAAGTTGAAATCCTCAAAAACAAGCTCATCCATCGAACGCTGAATCGAAGGAAGGGTGAAGAGGGGTTCAGTGAGGAGTAGGGAAGACTGTGATGGGTTTACGTGGAGGATGGAGGAGAAGAGGTGAGCCCATATTTCTCGTTGAAGTTCAGGATTTATCAGGTAGCCTCTGTCCATGGGCCGTCGCACTGCAGCAGAAGTGAGGTCCACTTCACTGGCTGAGGATGGTTCCACGTTATTGGTGGTGGTGTTGGAGGGGTTGAGAGGGTTAGGTTGGAGCCATTTCTTGGACGAAAGGGGGCGGTAAAGGCAGTTGGGAATAATAGTGGAGGGGTGACGCTCACCGCCAAGGCCAGCTTTGATTAGGCCTCCACCATTGTCTAGAACCACCACATTGTTGGTGGACATATTAGTGACCACAGTCACCGCCAATGAATGGGCATGAAAACTATTCAAGTCCCCTTTGTTCTAGCTTATGTATCATTGAATACAATTCAATTCCCATTTGACGTGAATAGGATGTACAGAAGTGAGCTTAAATCAAGCTTATAGATTTAAAACGCAAATACTGTGTTAACTCGGACTCTAGGACGGATTTGTACTTATGGTTGTGTGGGCAATTGCCCCCACTAAAATTCTGGTTGTGCAGGTCAGCGTGTGTATATACATAATGTATCCTAATTGCTCCGCAGGAAAATTGTGGAGAGAGAGTGAGAGACGGCGAGAAAAGTGATGGGGAAGGGAAGGCCGCTGCTGGAAATGGAAGAAGGCCGAAAATCGAAGAAAAAATTGGAAGGAAGTGAGAGAATGAAGGAGAGAAGTTGAGAGGAATGGTGGCCGACGCTGGCACTTGAATGAGAATCAAGGCTGTGTGTGTCGGATGCCCAACGAAAGGGCGCTGCTAGGGTTAGTTTTATTTTGGAAAAAATACGGTAGTCCCATAAAAATAAAATATTTGAAAAATAAGATTAAAGTTCACCAATTTTTAAGTTAGTGATTTGGAAATTTTTCGGGAAAAATTCATGATTTTTAAAGAAGATAAACTTTAGCCTTATTTTTAAAATATTTTTATTTTTTTGGGTTTTTCTTTTCCGATTCTCACTTTTAATATCCAACCAACATCTCATTTTACTTATTTTTCGCGGTTCCCCATAGGTGTTCCTTCTCACCTCATCTTCTAAATCCCTCACCTCTTTCCGGTGGCTTTGCGAACGGCGATTCTACCCAGCCGCCATGTTCTTTCTCCAAGTCCATTCAGTGGATTCCGACCACCCTCTGACCTCGCAAATCACCTTCTCAGCTGTCCAATCCAACAAAGATTCAGGCCCTTGTCCCAAATTCAGCGAGCGCAGAGGCGTACTGCATTTGTTCAGAAGCATATTGCACTCGTCGCTCCCGAATCCGACCTCTCGTTCCTCTCTCGTTTTTATCGTTGCCGTACCCAACTACCTTTCCTACGAAGACTTGATTCGATTTTGTGAATCTCACATCGATCATGTGTCCGAGCTTCTCTTCGTCAGGTACCGTCAGTGGTCTGCTTTATTTGATTTCCGTGTTTAATTAGGAGAATTCTTTTTTGTACTTGCTAAGCTTATCACAAAATGGATGGTTATTGCGAAATCGAGTAAACAGAAGATTGATTTTCTTGTTTGGGTGATTCACCTCTGTACCGAAAACCTATTTTGGTGTTGCTGAAGTTTTTTTTTTTCTATTTTTTTTTCAAATAAAAGGAAGGCTTCGTGAGTTTCGAGTGGGAGATACAACCGATTTTTTTTATTTGGCTGAGATTAATAGGAGCTGAAATATATGTTAACGTTATCCATACTTTTGAGCTACATTTTGATATAAAATCTTGCCACTTGAAGTCATCTGTTTTCTTCACCGTTTTATTAAACAGGAATGATGGGACAGAAGATCGGTATAGTGTGCTGATTAGACTTCTTGATCAGCGTGCAGCTGATGGGTTTTATAGCAATTTTAATGGGAAGAGGTTTTCTCCTGGTGAGGTATTGAGTTCAGAGGCATAAATTTAGTTTCTTATATGCATTTCCTCAGCAGCTTTTCCAATCACTCTGTTTTGCCTAATTTGTTTTTTCTTTACTCCAATTGATTGCCAAAATTCAGGCTGAGGTATGCCACGTTTTGTTTTTGCTTTCCGTGGAGTATACAGAATCTGCAGAATTTGCTCGAACTCCTCCTAAAGACTGTACGGAAATACCAACTTGCCCAGTTTGCCTTGGTGTGTTCCATTTGTATGAACTGTGACTCTGTCCTAATGATGATAATCATGTGAAAAGATATTTATGATTTCTGTCCTTATTTCATTGTTTGAATGCCAGAGAGATTAGACCCTGAAACAAGCGGAATACTCAGCACACTGTGCGACCACTCATTTCAATGCCCTTGTGTTTCTAAATGGACTTATTTGTCCTGCCAGGTGAGCACATCCTTCATTCCTTAAATTATGTTTTTATATTTCATTTCACACTAAAGTTATTATGGTTGAGGTAATTTTGTTGTCCTAACATTTTAGTTTATATGAGAGTCCAACCTTTGTGCTTAATATGCTATGGTTAACGGGGAGGTGTTATTGATAGTTGATAAGCAAAAAAATTACATTCTTCTCACTGAATCTGGAGAGGTGAAAGCAGTAATTAAATGCTTAGTAGAAAGTTGCTTCGCTTGATTCTTGTTACATTAATTATTTGATATATTAAACTTGCTATTAAATTTTACTAATTTGCTTCCTTTAGGATGGATTATGTCAGTGTGAAAGTAGAATAAATGCTTGTCATATGCTCTGTAAACTAGAAATACAAGTCGTACTTGAGTGTTGTTACATGGGGGGATGATTATACTGATGGGGGATTTTGTCGTGAAGAGCTTATAATGTTTATATTTTAGGTCTGTCGGTTTTGTCAGCAGCAAGATGAGAAGCCAAACTGTTTTGTTTGTGGAACAGTAGAAAATCTTTGGGTTTGCATCATATGTGGATTTGTTGGATGTGGAAGGTAATATATTGTTATTTATTCAATTTGCTCTGATAACTTGTCGATAAAGGTCTCTACTTTTTATGGTAGAAAAGCGCAACCTATTTCCTTATGGTAAAGTATGTGCCTTTTCTTTTTCTACTGCCTCTTTGAGGGAGGATTTTATCACCATCATTCTTTTTTCATTTAGATATAAAGAAAGGCATGCTATACGGCATTGGACAGATACACAGCATTGCTATTCTCTTGATTTAAGAACGCAGCAAATTTGGGATTACGTAGGTGACAGTTACGTTCATCGATTGAACCAGAACCAGTCTAAATTTGATGGCAAATTGGGGGAGATGAATTCTCACTGTATGTCACAGGAAGGAGATTGTGGTCTCTGTGAATGCAGTGAGGATTTAGGAATTGATGGAGCCCTCTTTAGCAGCAAAGTTGAAGCAGTATGTTTCTCTTCTGTTGCTTCTTATGCTCTGTGTATTGAAGTTATGCTTGGCATAGTTTCATGTGGCCAACTCATTTACCTGTTTACTCTATGGTTTTTGTGTATCTTGCTTGACCATTGCAGTTAGTATCTCGCACTTAATTTATCATTTTCTTTCTGACTTTTCCATTTTTGGTCACTGATTAGCTGAAAAACTTGAGAGCAGATTGTAGGTGAATATAACCATCTTCTAGCAACTCAATTGAAGACTCAAAGACAAGTGAGTTAACTCTGTTCCTGACATTCTTTCTCTGAGAATTGAATAATACTGTAAATGGGAATGCTTGCTTCTGAGGTTTACAATTGCAGACTATTTGGATATGCAACTTCAGCATCGTTGGAATTAGGAACATTAGAAAATGTTGCTTTTACATATGAAGATTTGCAAGCATTTTTATTTGCAAAATCTTATTCTTGATACTTCTGCTTCTGCTTCTTCTTCTTTTTTTTCTTTTTTCTTTTTTTTCTTTCTTTCTAGTATTATGAATCCTTGCTAGTTGAGGCTAAAAGTAAAGTGGAAAGTTCAATATCTGAAGCGGTGGAGAAAGCTGTGGCTTCCCGAATGCAGGACCTCCAAAATGACCTGGAAAAGTGTGCAGCGGAAAAAAATGCCGTTGCTGATGTAATTATATGTGTTTTCTCTTGCACTTGGTATATTTTTTCTTCAATGCTGGGATTTTCTTCATAGCAGGGTCATTCCATTGTCTTTCAGGTCAATAGGAATCTCATAAAAAGTCAAGAGATATGGAAAAACAAGATTAAAGAAGTTGCAGAGAGGTATATATATATATATATATATTGTTTTGCCTAAGACTTCTGGAAGAGAATTAGGTGCTTGGTTTGGGTTTGCAACAGACCTGACATGTCTAAACAGAACTTCCCTTCTCAAGATTTTGGGATAGGGTTGGCAATGAAATGTAGTCTTTTTACCTACGCAGGGTCAAGTGCCATACAAATGTTGTATATGATTAAAGTAGTTTTTCTTCTTCTTGATACTGTGCATAGCAGCTGCAATATTTTCAATGAATTATTATATAAATATCTGAATCTGCTCTCTAGGGAAGCCATGTCAATGAAGTTGAGGGATGAGAAAATCCTTGACCTGGAGGAACAGGTAATACATTCACTCACCTTTAGTCTTTTTTTTTAGAGAGGTTTTCGAAATTGCTCAATGATGGTCTCGAAATGATGCAAACAGATTAGGGACCTCAACATCTACATAGAAGCTCAAAAAACAATTGGTAAGATGGAGGATTCAAATGGGATTAAGGAGGGAACACTCTTACCAGTGGCATATCAGCAGTCTTCTCCAGGCAATACTAAAAAGAACAGAAAGTCTGGTCGAAGGCGGAATTAGTTGGTAAACAACCAGGTTCAACGGATTCCTGCTTATGGTTCTGTAATTGCCTCACATTTCGTCTCTCTATCCTTGCATTGTAAATATGTGTTGGTGAATATCGCTTTTGCGCTCAGTTTAGATAGTAGCCAGGTACACCTTGTGTAATAAATACCAATGTGTTTGTCGATAATAGCACTCTGATTTTTTTTTTGGGCACCAAATAGCACTCTGATGAAACAGGCAGAATTAAGCCATTCGAACCAATAGAGAAAGAGACATACAATTGAAAAATAAACCAACAGAAAAGGAAATGACGAGGACAATAATTTATAATATTAACAACAGCAGCAAGGAGCTGTTTGTGAGGGTCCAGATTCAACCTCTAGAAAATTCCATGACTTGTAGCAGACTTCATTCCAGCGGTCCAAACCCTTCTGGAATGATCCTTAGGCGTTCCGAAATTCCTCATGGAGAAAAGGACCCAAGCTGTGTGATGGTTTCAAAATTCCTATATTAATATAGGTTTATTTCATAGAAAAGACTGGTCTTGTAGGCCAAAATGGGCAAGATACCACGTCCAAATATAAATGTTTTTTTTTTAAATTAGAAGGCAGTCTTTTATGTGTATATATATATATATATATTTTTTTTTTTTGCCAGAATATACATATATTTATATATATATTAAACCATATGGTATCTGGTAATCACATTGCATTCCACTTAATTTGGGTTGAATTTGGCAGAATCATAAGAGCAATAAATCTTTCTTAGCAAATATTTAATGCAGAATATTTAATGCATCTGCATATAGCCCTACCAGCTGAGCTTAGCTCTTTTTTTTTTCTTTTGTCCTTTTAACCTTCTACGAAATAATAAATTTGTATTGCATTGCGCCTTCTTTTATTCCAAACTATACACAATTTTTTTTAACTAAAATAGTCCAAATATAATACTATTTTGTTATGGATTTTATTATATATATTGATATTATTTTTTATTGTTAAAATTCCAATTTAATTTATTTTAAACTTTTAAAACATTCTATCAAATGCATATCTAATAATTATAATTATTAAAACATTTGTTAGATCGTAGTGCTTATCATTCATAAACAGTATATTTTTTAAATAAATTTTATTATATATTGATATGATACTGGCATCACGATGAGTGTGATGATAATAATTAAAGTAATGGTGGCAAAAAATAGTGATGATGATGATGATAAAATAGAAATAATGTTGGTGACGACGATGATACTCAAGAAGTAATAATGTCATGACGACGATGGTGATAATAAAATTGGTGAAGAATACCTTTTAAAATAATTTTAAATGAAATGAGACCAACAAAGTTAGAAGGAAGTCTCATCTTTGTTTAACTTTCTCTTTCTCATGAATTTCGCTTCAGATAATTAAGACTCTTAATGAACATGATAATGATAATGATACTGAATAATGATGGTGACAAAATAATGACACCTGATATAATAATATATCAACCAATTATGCATAGAGAAATAAAAAAATTTCATTAAAAATATTGTGCACAAGTTCTGATCATAGGTCATCTCATTCCCTTTCAAGTAGATATAGTTTTCAAATAGTCCAAACTACATAAATTTATAGAATCATGTGCTAGAGTTGAACACCTGGCAAAATATGCAATTTATAAATGTTTTTTTGGCCTCATGAAACTTATAAACTTTTTTTTTGGCCTCATGAAACTTACATAATTTAATCTAGCTTTATTTAATTAACTTTGCGGTTCATTTGGTGTAAGTAGTGGAACTGTGGAAAGGAAATTTATTTTTATTATATAAAAATTGAGATATATATTGTCTTTTTTAATGAAAACACTATGTTGTATTGCACATTAATTATACAATAAGAGCCAAAAATACATGTGCTTGTCTGTGCGCACAATGGATAATAGTAATACAAGCAAGGCAACCAAGAAAGGAAAGCAAAATATACAAACAAAAGCAGCAAGTAGAAGAGATGGAGAAACAATGGAGGACTTGATTGTAAACAAAATAGTAAGGGTGCACTGCCATGAAAGCAAGAGCTGTCGTTCCTGTCTTGTCAGTATCCACCGAGGACCATCTTGGATAGTGCAGAATAACCTCGTCCATTGTCTTCCGAGCATCATATCATAACTAATAAAATTTAGTTATAAAATAAATAATACATTAAAAATTGTTAAATTATGTATTCTTTTCTAAATAAACACCCAGCAAACAAATTAAACAAGAAATTATAAAAGAACATGTAGAAGCTTAGATTAGAAGTAAGGTTATTCAAAATTGATTTAAACCAACTAAATCAAACCAAATTGGCAAAAATTAATCAAAACTAATTTGAAATCATGTTTGTTTCAATTTTTATAATATCATAATTGACTCGATTTGATTCGATTTGATTTTAAGGTCTTAAGACCTGAACCAAACTGAAGTATACATACTATATTAATTTAATATATTCTGTATTTATAATACTCATTACCTATTAAAATTAAATTAAGTATTTTTATTAGTCTTAATAGTCCATAACATACACAACATTAGTCTGTGAGTGATGAGCCCATCCCCAATTCCCCTAATTATTTATATTTTTTGCAATTATTATGAATATTTAAAAAATGTTTATGTTTTCTAAAAATTACAATTACAAGGATATAATATTCTTGTAATATCTCAATTTTAAAAAAATAAAATTATAAATTTAAAAAAAAATTAATAATAGATAATGGCTTTAAAAATAACAAAATTAATTTTGATTCTTTAAAAGAATTATAAAATCTTTAATTGTCATTATTATCTTATATATTTTATAATTTATATTTTGCAAATATATTTTATTGAAATTATACAAACTTCCTTGTATCATCCCTTTGTAAATACCTTTCAAAAGAAAAAAAAGAAAAAAAAATAAAATAAAAAATAACAATTATGAAATTATAAAATAAATTATTTAAATTTAATCCAAATTAATCCAAATCAATTTGACTTTTTACATAAATAGAAAAAGTCCCAACTTTTAGGCCATATTTGGTACAATAGATAGTAGTTTTAAGTGGAATAAGAGAGAAAAATTCTCATATTTATATGTTTGGTAGAATACATTTAGCTTTCTAAGAAATGTGGGCTTCTATCAAACAAAAGAAGCTTGCTTCCTTCATCAAATGCTTGGAAATTAACTTTCGATAGTTAATTAGATATATTTTTTTAATTCAAAATAATAATATAAATTAATTCTTTTTAAAAAATTTTAATGGTTTAAAAAATTTATATCTTCCTACCAGTACATAAAATGAAGCTTAGATTTAGATTAACAAGTTTAAAGGAAAATTTTCAATTTTTTTTAAAAAAATTTAATAATGAAAAATCAAGAAAAGAAGAAACACATGCTATTTTGATTTTGAAATTATAAAAAAGTCATTTTTTACCCGAATTACTATTGTACATTAGATTCATTAGCTATTGGCTAATAGATTATTAAGAGTAGGCTATTAGGAGAAAACAATGATTGAGGGGAAATTATTGGTGTTTTCTACAAAAGAAAAAAAGGATAATTTTTTATTTATAAAAATAAGATAAAAGTCTCCAATAATAAAATATAAAAATAATATTAACAGAGAAAGGGACATGAAAGGGTTTTTATTTTATTAAAAAATTGCTAAGAATTTTGAAGGCATAATTTGGGTATTTTAGTAAGGAGTATTTATATTATTTGATTATTTTAATTCCTTTCTTTTCATAGTTAATTACATTATATCAAATTTTCAAGGTAACAAAAATTTTTAATTTCTTCTATTCTATCAAACATATTTTTGGCTCAAAAATAGTCTTTCTATGGAGACTTTTCTCCCTTTCCTTCTTCATTTTCATTTCCCTAAAAAATGGTTGCATCCTCCTAAACATGACCTTAGAAATTGACCTTAGTTTAATTTGATTTGGTTTTGTTCGTCATTTCCATAGTTCTAACTTGAGAAGTACTCCCTCTATATATATAATGTCAATTATGCTCTAATCATTGTTATTTAAAAATCAGATTTAATATTATTTGCGTCTCAAGATCCAAATATTTTATAAATAAGTATGTGAGGCACATTAAAAAAGGATAAAAACAGTGATGTTGGGTTGGGATTGGAAAAACCGCTTCCCTCATTGTGTTTGGTTAAAAGAAAAATAGCAGGAAGAATCTTCATTTTCTTTTAAATTCCTTAAACCAAATTGATAATTAAGCTTGTGTGCTAAGTTTGAATAAAAACCAGCCAACATTATTTTTAAAAACGAAATTAATGGAATGTTAAATTGAAAAAGATTTAAATTCTTTTTTAATTATTCATTTTTGGCCACCCTCTAGTTAAAACTTAAAATATTAAGATGGGAAAAAAAATAGTTAAAAGGCCTATAATAATAAAAATATTTTCAAATGAAGATTTTCAATTGAAAATTTAATTTTCCTTAATTAGAAATTCAGTTTATGTCATATGAAAATTTTTAAATTGAATCCTAATTGAAAAGGGTTATGAACTATCTTTTCCCCTATTAAAAATATAAAAATGACACTACAAAAGGGGGTTGGAGTCTCTATCCCTACCACGGCACTGTCATGATAGTTTTTCCCTTTTTTTAATTTTAAATTATAGATAAAAATAAATTTTTTAGAGATCATATAAATATATTTTATGTAATTTTAAATTTTTTTAATAATTTTTCTTAATTACTAAAAAACTATATAAAATTAAAAATTACAGAAATTTAATTTTTACTATATAGTAATGTTTTAATAAATACAATTTTTAAAATTATACAAAATACATAGTCATGTGATCTCAGAAAATTTAATTTTTATCTATAATTTTTAATTAAAAAAAAAACAAAATCACTGCCACGGGAGGAGGTTACGTGGGCGAGACCCTGTCCTTACAAAAGGCCGTCAGACTTAGCTTGCGTTAGCATGCCTTGTGGGACTGGCATTTTCTCAAATAAAATAAAGAACCGCACGCTTACTTCTTTCGCGATCAGCGTCTTCTGCGACTGTTCGCTGCTTAGTCATCCTCTACCTTTCATCGTCTATCTCTCTCTCTCATCCCCTTTGTCTTCATCCTCACGCATGCATTCCTAGCGGGAATCTACGCTGCTTCTACACTACACACATGATTTTCCTTACAAATTTCGAGTGGGATCTACCACCATAGAAAAATAGAACGTGTTTTTCTTGCTTCGGGACCCACAAGGCTTTACTGGCGCCACCAATTGCTTGTGTTTTTCTAATAATAATCCTCCACTGTTTGTTGTTCTGTTCCCATTGCTTCCGTTTTTGTTCCCCAAACAGTGTAAAGTTGCTTGCTTTTTTCTTTTTTATTGGTTTTTTTGGTTGGATGTATGATGTGACTTGGCTTCGATTCTGTTTCTGGTTGTACTAATTAATCTAAACCAAAGTTTTGGAATAATGTAAAATATAGTTCTAGGATATTGAAGGAGGAAGCCGAGGAGAGAAATAATGGCCCCGGTGAAGAGGCTACCAGGAGTAGACGATGAATTGCAGAAGATTCTGGATGCTAAAATGGATCAAGTTCCCTCTAGAAGAAGGGCTCGCGAGGCCTTCAAGGATATTCAGCTTGGGATTGATCATATATTGTTGAAGGTAAGGCTTTTCCCCCTTTTCCTTTTTCCCAAATTTTGTTTTTGGAATTGATAAATAATCTCTTTTTCCCATATTTATATCTTCATTTATCCCCTTGCTTCCTGCTGTATGAATACTGGTATATATGTATTTTTTGTTTCCCAATCGGAGTAGTACATGTTAGTTTAAGCCTTTTTGGGTTTGGTTCAACGATGATTATTTAGACATTTGACATTGACAATGCAACTCTGAAAAGACTATTTGTGGACCTCAATGTTGATAATTAATGTATATGGGTTAATGGATGGAGGGAGAGTATGAGAAGTCCATTCATGAATAAATGCCATACAACTGCCCAATAGTCTGTAGGAAATTTCGTTGAGTAATGACAGAATTGTAGTTGGCCCGAAGAAAGAAAAAAAAAAAAAAACGAAGACAGAATTGTAACGCTGCAGAAACAGAAGAAAAATGCTTAGGTAGAGCCATATAGCTAAGACAGGTAGGCCAAGTCGTACGCACCTTTTAGTTGGATCCACATGTAATATACGTTTATATCCATAATGTAGTCTACATGAGAGAATCAAACCAAAATAAAGTTAAAAGAATACAAGTGGCCATTCAGGGCATTGATCTATAGCTAGGAAGTCATCCAATGACCTGTAGAGACGCGTTATATTGTCTTTCTTGGGTCCTGATTTGTGGTACTATCCAAACAATTAAGTTACTGAGACATCAAATATTTCTTCAGGTGATTTGGTCCTCGTTTTCCCTCTTCCTGTTGACTTTAATCTTGTAACCTTCTTACTATCTTATGCTCTCTGCATGATCACATGCAGAATAATGTGCAATGTTGTATGTACTGTACATTCTTTTCTTACTCCACGGACTTTGAATTTCATCAATTCCCTGACATTTCCAAAAGGGTTAGACTTGAGTAAAGTTCCTTAGTTGCTAATTATCAAGTTTTCCAATAAAAATATGATATGTGGATGGAATTTTTTTAAAAATATTTAGTTATGTGATTCTATGCTATAAACAACTTCCAGATGTCATGTTTTGAGTGGAGAACCTGACAGCAAACTTCTAAAACCTATACCTAAATTTTGTCCTTTCCAAAATCCCACGGTCTCAGGACTTTGCTGCAACTGTTATTTCCAAAAGGTTTAGATTCGAGTAAAGTTCCTTAGTTGCTTATTATCAAGTTTTCCAATAAAAATACTATATATGAATGGAATTTTTTAAAATATTTAATTATGTGATTCTATGCTATAAACAACTTCCAGATGTCATGTTTTGATTGGAGAACCTGACAGCAAGCTGCTAAAACCTATGCCTAAATTTTGTCCTTTCCAAAATCCCATGGTCTTGAGACTTTGCTACAACTGTCGTTTTATCTAATGTGGTTGCAGCACAGAGAGTTGGCTTTGTTTTACTTTCTTAAAATGTTAAGATTGATTACTTTATGCTTGACTGTTGCAGACTCCATGTGATCAAGTAAAAATGAAGGAGGTAAGGACTCTGGACTAAAGCAGTTCCTTAAAAATTTGGTTATATTTCTACAAGTCCACTAAAGATTTGGCTTGGTATTAATGTAAACCTTCATCAGTGCAACCCTGGCATTGTCCTGTTTTGCTAGGCTAATCTTTTCCCCTCTTGATGCATGTGATGATCACCTGATGTGTTTGGCAATAGTCATATGAGGTGAACTCAAGAGGTATAGAAATTTTTACTAAAAGTTGGCTTCCTAAGACATCTGAGCCCAAAGCAGCAGTCTTCTACTGTCATGGCTATGGAGACACTTGCACTTTTTTCTTCGAAGGCACGTGGCTGGTATTAAGAACTTGTTTCTACAAGTATCTATTTTCGGTTACATTGTAAATTACCAACTTGTGTTTATTTTGAAATATTTACAGGATTAGCTAGAAAGCTAGCCTTATCTGGGTTTGGAGTTTTCGCAATGGATTATCCAGGATTTGGTCTCTCAGAAGGTCTTCATTGCTATATCCCCAGTTTCGACAGGCTTGTTGATGATGTCATTGAGCATTACTCCAAGGTCAAAGGTAGTCAAACTCAACATGGATACCCCTAGCTCAATACTTTGAATTAGCTTTGTCTGGGAGCTCAAATACCAATAAGTCTGTCTAGTTTAGCATTATGTTTCTTCACATGGGGGGTTCAACTTGGTGTTCTGTGTACAGTTGACATAAGTTAAGGAATGGTGCCTATTGCCGAAAAGAAGTTAAGGGATAGTGCTGTTGAGCATCTTTCTTTTGTATAGCTCATGTTTTCCGACTATCAATAGTTTATATGATTTAACTCACATTAAAATAGAATCAGAACAATAAAGGGGCTGGCTAAAACATATGTTTTTTAGGGCTTTCATTTGGAAAAGTTAAGTGTTTGATAGTGTTGGCCCATAAGAAGAATTTTCTTTTTGCTCTTTTTTTTTCCTTTTTTCTTTCCTTGGTTGGGGGTATTTAGGCAGAGCTGTAATTCAACCAATGTATGGTGGCTAAAGTTTTGTTGTATAATATCTGGCAACCTCGCTTGAAACTTTTTGAGGTTAAATTCATGGTGATCTTAGTCACATCTTGTGATCATTTTTGACAACAAATGAATGATGTATTGTATTAGTGTATTTGCAAGAACTTAAAACAGAAAGCAAGGAAACATTCTGATGACTCACTTAGAATTTTTGAGTTGTTTCTGATAAATTAATTATTTGAACTTTCTTCTCACAACTGTCATTATCTGGAAACTGGAACTGTGAATTTAACATGGAAGTTGAATGCTAAGGCCTGGCATTGTAATCTTCGTGCACAAACTTTTATACCTTATTCTTCACAAATGTCAAGCAAATGATCTATTTATGTTTTTCATGTTATATTGTAAGCAACTTAAAAATAAATGGAGTATGGGTACTTTTGTCCTGATGGAAAAGTATTGGTTTATATTTGATTGCAGAAAACCCAGAGTTCTGTTCTCTTCAAAGCTTCCTCTTTGGTCAGTCTTTGGGTGGAGCTGTTGCTTTAAAGATACACCTGAAACAACCTAAAGCGTGGGATGGTGCCATTCTTGTTGCACCTATGTGTAAAGTAATTTTCCTAAAAGCTCAGTTAGCTTAGGAATTCTGATGGGATATTTTTGTTTTGGGGAATTACGTTTTACCTCTTGAACTAAGGTCAAATAGCAAAATTGGTACGTAAACTTAGTAACCAAACATCTCCATGAACTTTAAACTGAAATGAAAACTTCAAGTCTAAGTTAAAGTTAACTGCAATAGGCTGCTTCCTCACTTAAAAGATATTCAAAGACCAGCATTGGATTGGGATAAGCATGCAGATATAGGAGGCTACTTGGCCTCTTTCGGGTAATTTTAACTGAAGTTTGAATTTTTTCATTTTAGTCTAAAGTTCAATCAGGTGTTTTGTTGAAGTTTGGAGTTCACATACCAATTTTGTCACTAGGCCTTAGTTTGAGGGGATAAAATGTAATGTCCCCATTTGCTTCAATCTCTTTTTGACCAAAAGCTCTCAGTAGATTGCAGATGACATGGTTCCACCATGGTTGCTCACTCAGATTCTGATTGGCATGTCTCATGTCCTTCCAAAGAGGAAGTTAGTTCCACAAAAGGATCTAGCTGAGGCAGCATTTAGAGATTTGAAGAAGAGAGAACAGGTTTGTACTTTGAACTTGAACAATCTGGTCAATTAATTAAAGCTGATACAGTGATTGAACTTATCAACTCCATCTTTCCATGCACCACCTTGAAGGTACTTGGGTTTTGTTGTACCTATCCTTCCATCCTGCTTTCAACTACATTTCCATCCTTCAATTCTATGCATACAATTAAGTAACTTTTCGTTTGAAGTAATTTGTAAATAAGTACTTGACACTTTCCTAATGTATCCATGCAGACAGCCTATAATGTTGTTGCTTACAAGGATAAACCGCGTTTGCGGACTGCTGTAGGAATGCTTAAAACTACTCAAGAAATAGAAGAACGATTGGAAGAAGTATGTATGCTGATCTTCCAACTTATCTACTTTAGCTATTTAATATTCAAATAAACTGCTGTTCCATGTACAAACTTTCTCATTGACTCGCAGACCATTTAGGGAGACACTTCATGCCTGGCCCTGAAATCAAAAGATCAATTTTCTGCTGCTTTTTCATGATGAAGAGATTGCAGAAGCAGTGTCTGATCTAGGAGAGTTCTTACCAGTAAATAAAATAAGAGTAAATATACAATTTGATTGTCCCTGAAAAACACACCAACTTAAGCTTTAGTGGTTAGATTTATATTCCACCATACAAATTAGTTCCTCAGAAGTTTCTAGCTTGTGTCACGAGCATATTAAGCTAGTTTATCATAGTAAACGTATAATTTGGACCAATGAATGAAGTAAAGTGTGGTGAGTTACAAAATTTCAGGGACCAAATTGTGTAGTTACTCAAAAACAATGATCTAGTGGTAGTGGTTTAAATTGGGTGCATTTAAGCTTTTTGTGCTGTTAAAAGTGGATCTCAGAAGATGAAGATATGATGGATTGTCGTTGTTGAAAATGCTGTAGTAATAGAAGGAAACCATGTTTTGATTTGCTATTACTCGAGTTCTGTCTATTTTCTGCCATTTACAATCTGTTATAATTTATTCTTTCCTGTTAGATTTTGATAATCCAACGTGACAGGTGATTCTCTATCTCTCATATATAAAGCCCCTAGTTTTCTTCTTTCTTTTGGATAGGCGCAGAAGTTTTAAGTTAGAAAAGAAGTTAAAAAATTGAAGCTAGGGAGGACCCTTTAAAATATTTCAGATGCTTAATGATACATAAAAAGGTCATGTCCCAAAGTCAGCTGCATGTGTAATATCTTGTTCTTCGAGACTATCATTTAGCTAGACACCACAGTACGATGCTTCTTGAATCCTCTTCCCTTAATTATCATGTCCCAAAATTGACCTATATTTTGGAAGAGGAAAATGGAACAAATCACTTTTTTTAACTTTGAACTAAGTAAAAAAAGTTACCTTGGTTTGTACTTCAAATTCATTTTCATAATAATGCATCTTGGAACCTAGAATTCAATAATGAGATGCCATAGGAATAGAGGGAACTTGGGATTGAACAAGAATGGTGTCCTAAATTTATTGATATTGACTTGTAAAAGGTGTGATTGCAGGTTTGTTTGCCATTGTTAATCCTTCATGGAGAGGCTGATAGAGTGACAGATCCTTCAGTGAGCAAGGCCTTGTATGAGAAAGCAAGCAGTTCAGACAAGACATTCAAGCTTTACAAGGATGCTTACCATTCTCTTCTTGAGGGTGAGCCAGATGATATAATCATTCAAGTTTTCAGTGACATAGTTTCTTGGCTTGACCAGCACACATCATGAATTATTCTTCTCTTCCCCCATTTTTCTTTCTATCTTTCGTTGGAACAGTAAATAATTAGCATTTGAAATGCGAGCACAAGTTCTTTAATACTTGAAAAATACGTATATATGAAACTTGAGTATGAGATACAAAAAAGGAAAAAAAGGAAAATTTTATTAACCATAAACTTGGAATGCATTGAACTTAACTTGATATCCATAGATCTCATTTCTTGTTTGTTTGTCAAATATTGTTTGAATCACATGGACAATGAAATTATATGCGTGTGTGTGTGTGTATATACAGAGAGAGAGAGAGAGATCTTTGATGTTTTATAGTCCTCTCTTTACCCATTTTTTCTATCATTTTTCTGGTTTTTACGGACCAGGGGATGAATTTATTAGGATTAAATTTAAATAAAAACCGAGAAAAAAGTTTATATTAAATAAAACTAAAATAAAAATATACTAAAAGTTATTTATGAACATTTAAGTGTGAACGTCAATCAAGTGGAGCTTTATCATGTTTAATTAATCGTTGTAAGTTCACTGATACTTCTCCTTGATCAACAATTCAACATAGTCATCATAGCTCACTATCTGCGACGTTCTGGCTCAAATAAAAATTTTGCATAAAGAAATTTTTATTTGATGAACTAAGTAAAATAAATATTTTGTTTTCACAAAACAAATGAAAATGTTACAACTTTAGGGGCTAAATTATTTGTTATCTCACTTTCGGACCATTAATATTATTGCTCATAAATCCATTGGAAAATTATTTTCTCAAATAAATCACTGATTTACTAAATTTATATTAGTGTTGGGTCCAATAATTAGTCTGATACAATTCCTCAAATAATCATATCATACTCATTTGTCTTTCCATCAAGAGAGTATGAATATATTATAAATTATATTTAGCAAATCACAGTATTCACAAACTTATAACTGGTGGTAAATAGTATGATTTATTATATACTTTATATATGTATAAACAAAAGTTAGGTATCCAAATATGAAAAAGAACAAGCACAACTAAAAAGATGATTTAATTTTTTATGATTATATTGCATTCACTCCAATCAAATAGAAGGAAATTGAAAAGAAAAGAGATGGTGAATATGCAAGTGGGATCAGAAGGATGCTTTGCTATATTTGGCTAACTTTGCTTTCGTTTATATCTCTCTCCCATCCACACAACTCCCACTATTTTCTGTCAGTGCCCATGTTACTGCCCATTTACGGGGATACTGCAGGAGGTGTGATTCTAATTTGAATCATCTAAATGATTTATATCCTTTTTTAAAATAAAAAAATCTTTAAAATTTAAACCATTTAGATTTGATCTAAACAATCTAAATTAAATATGTATTTTGCACTTAAAATTACAGGGACTCTGTTCCTTTCTCATGCTTGGAAATTTTATTATTATTTTTTGTTGTACTTTATAGAAGAAACTTATCTATGCTCCTAAGTTTAGTTATGAGGTTAAAAATATATATACATATATATAACAAAAACACTTAAACTTTGGACTATAAAATTATCCAGTTCCAGTGAGGTCTGTTATTGACAACTTGGGTTTCTTAGTTTTGCCCTCAATTATGGCGTCTTCTTCTTCTTCCTCGTGCTGTTTTCCATTAGCGGTGAAGGTACAGTTTCCCTAATACCAAGACTATGATTTTCACTTTCTGTTTCTCCAATTTTTGTTCCACAACCTTTTATTTCCTTGAGGTCTTCTGGATTTGAGTTCTTTCTTTTCTTTAGTATTTGTTTTGAATGAATTTCTGGTTGATTTGAATCAGTAACACATGATTAATGAAACAGGAAAATTTGCATCTTCTGCTTTTAAATTTGATTCGTGTAATAGGAGTGTTCTTTTCCGGTATATGGCATATGGTGATTCCAAAAGAAGATCATATAGCAAAAGATATATATGATCAAACCAGAGTTAAAAACTGAGCTTGTACAGATATATATATATATATATATATATACAGCACTTGCATTGAATTCAATTGATCTCTTATTTAGAGTTATCTGTACAGCTATGCTATTTTACACTACAACCAGCCATAAAAGTAAGATTCTATTTGTTATATAGATTGATGACTTTGGGCCTGTAAGGAGCAGTGCTGAGTTCTGTAAACAAGGCTTTTTGAGAAGAAGAGTCAATTTGAAAGAAGACTGGAGTTTCATAGGAGGATCAAAAGTCATTTTGAAGCCACAGCTTGTGAGATCTGTACTTCGTCCAAAAAGCAGTGCAGTTCATGCTTCATGTATTCTCTTTCCATGCTCATCATCCACTTTTGAAATTCGTTGTTATTTATTTTTTTTGCCTAAGACTTTTGAAATTCATTGTTAGGTCATTATATATATATATATATATAGTTTTGTCACTGTATGGTGCAGGGTTTTCAAGCTCTGAACTTGCTCGCAATGTGTTTACATTGGGAACAGCAGCAGTTCTTCCATTTTATACACTCATGATTGGAGCTCCCAAATCTGAGATAGTATGTTTCTTACTGTATCTTGGATTAATCTTTAAGAGAAAGATAATCACTATAACTAACTAACTAACTAACTAACCACATATTTATTTAGAAGATAGAGTAACATGAAGGATTTATTCAAATCATTGGATTTTTGAATCTTTTACTTTGCTATATCTGATTCTTTGTACACAATGGGAAAGTGCAGACTAAGAAGTGTATGGCAAGTGGAATATCATATGTGTTGCTTGGCCTTGTGTATGCATATTTACTGTGCCTTTCTTGGACTCCTGAAACCATTCGACTCCTTTTGGTAAGCAAATACTACTTACCAGAGGTGAGTCTTTATCCATCTAGCTGAGTTTTTCTTTTCGAGTAGTTTCAAGTTGGTCAATTCGACTGCTGACCCATCATTAAACCCATTGAATTTTGAAAATTTTAGAGTGCTTTTGTATTGATAACCTGAAATAATTAAGCATGCATATTCTCTGCATTTTGAAGGGACTCACACATTGTCATCATTTCATCTGAAATGTATATATCAGATTTAAAAGGTTTAAAAAGGATGTATTTTCCCCTTCCACTAAAAAAAAAAAATAAAACAAAAAAAGGATGTATTTTCCACATATGCAGAGAACCTGCTTGCTTTGCAATAACTACAATGGATCCCCACGGGATCCAACCCTCTCACTCATTTAGTGTTCCATCCAATTCAATTAACAATGGTTTTGAAAATTTTATCCAACAGTTTCATATTTGTATGCTTTGGTGCAGCTGAGTAGTATAGGAAAAATGTTCTCCAGAGAGATGACTTTAGCTTCTGCCTGGATTCACTTATTGGTTATAGATCTCTTTGCTGCAAGGTCCTGCTCTTGCTCTTCTTTTTCTCTTTCTTGTTTGATTCTTTTTGATGTGATGTTCATCCTTGTGGTAATGAATCCAGGCAGGTTTTTCATGACGGACTGGAGAATGAAATTGAGACTCGCCATTCAGTTTCTCTCTGCTTGTTCTGTTGCCCTATTGGTCTTCTCTCTCATTTTATCACCAAACAATTTACAAAAACTGCCGTGAAAGCAATGAACAGAGAATCATAGACGTGCACTGTCCTCACAGAATCTACACACTGCACCTTGAAATGTATTATGCATATTTTTTATATTGTTCCCTAGCATATACATCAATGATTTTTTTTTCTGCCAAAAATATACATCAATGAATATTCAAGCATAATGTTGCAATGCTTACTATTTCTGAAGTTTAAAGGATGAAACAGTTACACTCTACAGAAAAAGCTGAAGCTAACCAATTTAATTATAAGCTAAAAAATATTTAATCATTTTTTATGTGGATCATGTTTAATTTCCCAAAAACAAAAAACTCCTTTCTTGGCACAGTAAATACTCCAATCAAGTTTTGACAATGCCTTCTATGGCAAGAACTCCTTCCAAAACCTCATATCGCAAAGTACCATTATGAGCTTCATATAATTAATTGCAAGAGCACAAATGATAATATCCCTGTGCAGGCTTCACTGATAACAATTTACGACAGATTTTCATTCAGATAATAAGTTTGTTCTTTTTTGGACTCGGATTATCTACCATATTGCAGATTGTGCGGTTGAAGAGGATCATAACATTGAAGAGGGGAAAAATACTCGAGCTAAATTGCTAGTATTAATCCATAGCATGCCCATTACTAGCCATATTACCCGTACAGTAACACAAGTTAAGAAGTTAAAACTTAATCTTCAGGTCTGAAGTGAAAGCCATAGGTAAAAGTCAAGCTCCACTAATTTTCCGACTTGATCGGAGAGATGAGATGCTCCTAGATCCGCAATTTCACACCTTTTAGGTGAATCCTATTTAACACAGGCAACCAAAGTGAGGAAAACACCATGGATGAAGTTCCAGAAGAACCTATTCAAACACCAAGCTGCTTTATAACATAAACCATGAAATGATCAAGAAGGAAACTAATTAAAGTGATCAGCCATTTATGTTGTTTAAACAAAACATACCTGTTCAATAAAAAATTGCTCACTTAATTGTAATATAATATTAGTACATCCTACCAAAATATGTGTGTAATATTACTACAGTAGATGACAATACCTCCACTTAATGAGTCATATCTGGGATAAACTATAGATGCCCCATATTATGGCTACCCCAGCCACAACAGAAGTCAGGTTCACTCCCGCTTTTTGAGTTGGAATTGTCGTAAGATCCTTCAACTAAGAAATAGCAATTCAGAATTTAAGACAGTCTCATAATGAATGATAGAAACAAGGTGAAATACACTTTTGGTCCCTTAATTTTATCTTAAGTTCCATCTTTATCAATCAATTTCACTTAGTTTCAACAGTAATTGAAAATTGACAAGGGTGAAAATGAAAATTGAGATAAAGTTAAGGGATTCAATTTAAATCAAAAGAAATTAAGAGACAAAAGTGAAATTTAAAGTAAAGGAACTAAATTAAAATGAAATAAAGTTAAAGAACAAAAGTAAAATTAAAGTTGGAGGACCACACACACAAATGACCTTGCACATGTGCACAAATACTATGATTTTGGCAATGGAAAACAAAGCAGAAAAATTGGAGCTCCTCTTAGAATTTGTTAAAAGGATTAGAAGTATAATATTTTTGTGCTGATTTCAAAATTATAGAGGATTCATTATACTTTGCGATTCTAAACATCTACTTATAAGTGTATAGAACATAATTTCTAGAATGTAATTATTTATACTATAGAAACAGCTAAATGCATACGTACCACAACAGGTTGCATCCAATGCTTCTTTATTCCTTGTAGATGCCCCTTTCCAACAACAGCAACCACTGAGCTACTCTTGCTTGCCTCTTTTAACAAAGTACAAGACAAATATCTGAATGCGAAGGTAGAAAGAAATAAAATGAGAACTATAAGTAAGAACCAAATTAATTGTTGTTAACAAAAATTAGATAAATCAAAGGGAGATATAGATAATGGCTGAAAAAATGGTGCTTTTGGGGCAAGCAGATCATGTATGATGAAAAGGATGAACTTCAAGAAAATAAATCAAAATTCTTCTGAAGGAAGACTTTGTAAACCAAACCCAAGATCGATCTTCCAAAGAACAAGAATCTTTTCAAAAAAACCATTGGGGACCCTGGTAGATCCACTCTTTTTCCCTTTAAAGATCAACCTTTTGTCTCTGCCTTCCCTTTTGGCATTTGCAACTGATCCAAGCAGGAGATCAAATGATAATTGGACATGGACTAGGAAAGCCCTTTCTTCCAAATAGTTATTCTCCTTTTTCTTCATTAAAATATGTAAATAATACCAAATTCACTCTTGATAGTGAGATATTTGTATATATAAACCCTAGATGAGAAAATACACAAAACTCACCCGCAAAATAAAGAGTATAGGGATTAAGAAATTGAACAGACTACACTAACCCTTCTTGAAATTTGCTTGAATCACATTTGAAACCTCTTTTGTTTCACAAATAACACACAACTTCCTTGACATTTGACATATATTGCAAAAACCCCAAAACTTACATTGCCGTTATTTTTTGTAGATGAAGTTAACTTTCTCCACAACACAGGTTTAACTTTTAATATTTGTAGCTAAGTTGGTTTTAAGCTCTAAATTGAGACTCCTGCATTATTCTTGATAAAACAATGAAGGCAAGATCCAGTAAAAAATAAATTAGAGGGATTTTTTTGCAATACAAATTAAATGCCAGAGGAGTCCCATGACAAAGGTCCACAAAGCACAGTTCAACAAGTACATGATAATTATGCTGGATACTATGTGGCACTAGCTTCAAAATATGTTTGGACTCCTAAGATTTTTCTGATTTGAAATGTCCTTGTTTCCTAAGTTTGAGTCAATGTCCTTGTTTCCTAGATTATTCTACATTTTTATTACATTAACTCATGAATAAGAAGAATTAAAAAATCTTCGCAAATATTAAAAAAATAATGAGAAATTGAGAGAGAGAGAGAAGTCAGTGATATTTTTCAATACTTCCCTCAATGACTACTCTCTGGGCTTTGTCATCATTCCAAATTGTTTTTTTAAATCTTCAAACTTAGTTCTTCCAAGTGGTTTAGTGGGTATATTTGCAATTTGATCTTCATTTGTGATTGGTTTCATCTCCATTTCTCCTCGGAGTACCTTTTCTATGATGTAGTAATAATGCACCTGCACGTGCTTGGTACGTGCATGAAACACCAGATTCTTTGCAAGTCAAATAGTGGACTGATTATAACACTGCAACTTCACCGAATAATCTGCTTCTTGTTGCAAGTCTTTCATCAATTGCATCTGCCAACTACTCTCCTGTGCTGCAGTTGATGCCACTCTATACTCCGCTTTAGTGATTGATAGTGACGCTAGTGGTTGTCTCTTGCTTATCCGAGGAATAGCTCAGATTAAATATATACCCTGAATAGTCTGCATGTAACTCCTTTCTTATATAAGATACCTTTGATATACTTTAGTATTTGTCATTCTACTTCCAAATGGGGCTTCCTTAGCTGCTGCATGAATCGGCTGATTACTCCAACTGCATAAGGTAGGTAGATAAGACTACCTACTAGCTGCCTGTTAAGGTACCTCTGCTTATGATGTTTTACCCATAATGTGGATGCTAAGTAGTTCAAATTTTTCTGGTAAAAGAAAAAAGTAGTTCAAATTTTTCCCAAATATTGTTTTTCTTTAAATTTCACTATAATCTATTGGCACTTTTTTAGATCTAAAGGCAAACAAAAATGTTTCAAATTGAAAATAAAATTGACATCTAAATCAAATATTGTAGGCAATTGGAATCCTTTACTATAGTTTCCTCAAATGTGAAAAAACTATAATCAACAAAAAGGAATAGAGTACATTGTGATTCAATTGAAACAACACAAGGCAAGGAACATAAAGAACCTAAGTCTTGGTACCGTGAGAGTCTAATGTACTCAAACCTCTTGGATTCAAATGATCCTCAAATAAACTAAACCTAAAATGATAGAGTGCAATGAGGGCAACAGACCACTAGAGAGATAGATAGGTTGCCGTAGGGGCAAATAAATATCTCTGGGTGGAGCTTGATGCTGTTGACAGGAGTGATGTCTATTGGTGTGCAGTTCGTCCTTGTCTCGATGAATGCTTACCCTTTTATAGTATCAGAGGTAGATTGGCTTCCAAGTTTAGATCGAATGTTTCCATGTCGCTGAAAATCGCTCCTGCCTCCCATGATCGTTATCACGCTCACACCCACGTCCAAGATTATGCTAATGGTTCATAAGGTCGAAGGAAAGGTTTAAGACTTATCTGCGTCCAGATTCATTCCACATAGTAGCTCTTATTAGGCCAATAACATTTTGGTGCAAACAATTGCCCTCCCACATGATTTAGCCATAGTACTCTAGGCCGAGTGGCATGTGTCCTTTTTGTTTTTGTGCAAATCTTTTACTTTTACGGCTGTAGACTATTTTCTTCAGGTTGTAGAAATTATTAAAATATATTTTATCTTTCTCAATAAAATGGTTTTCTTAGACAAGCAAAATTCGTATTTACTTTAGGTTTGAAATTAGAAATCAATCTCATGGCCCACAAGATCCGCCAACACATCTCGGGTATCCAAAAGGTCACTTTTTCAAATGAGAAAAAGACAGTTCAGTATCTCCAACAATAAATAATGATAAATTAAGTTTCTTAATTTAACTAATTACCAATAAGTATTTATATTTTAGATTGGAATAAAAATAAAATATTTTTCTAAATGGTGAAACTTAAATTTTCAATTATTTTCAACTATATTTTTAACGGGACGTAATTGAATTATCAAGTGATAAAACTTAAATTCTCAAGTGCTTTTAACTACATTTCTAAGTAGTAAAAAATAAATTCACAGATATTTTCAAAATAAATTTTTAACTGAATATAACTGAATTTCTAAGTGATAAAATCTAAATTTTAAAGTCTTAACATTTTATTTTTATCCTAATCTAGAATCTGATACTTTTTTATAATTAGTTAAATTGAGTCTAATTCATTATTATTTGTGGTTGGGATACTAACATGACTTTTGCCCTTCTCAAATTAATGATCGCGGTATCCCACCTCATTCGCTCTCACTATTCTCTCTCCCAGACCCTCGTGTCGCTTTACACCTCCCTTCTTTCTTTTTCCAATAACCCAAACTCAAACTTTGTTTACAAGTTTCCAGCCATCTACAACCCTTTAGCTTCTGTATTTGACATCCAAGATCATTGGAGTGGTTACCCGATTAATTAAAAAGGGTGGAATCTCAAGAAGCATATTCTCCCCATTCTCTCGGAGATTCGATCTTTGACACTCCGGTGAGTGTATTTAGATAGAAAATCTTTAGGGATTTTTGTGGTCTTTGTTAACCAGTTACTCCATAATAGGCCTCAGCAAGCTTGATCCCTGATTTTCTCCGCTTTAGGTAAGTTTAGCCTTTCGCATTTCCCTTCTGTGTAGTCATTAAGGCATCTAGCTAGGTTGATATGTGCTCTTTGAATGTTCAAAATGACTGAGCTGAGCTTGCAAAATGTCCTTTGCCTCTGAGTCTTCAATGTCTGTTGTTGTTTGTTATTGGTCTCTAACTAGTTCTTGTTTCTTTTTCCCTTTTGGCACAACGACTGTTACCCTATATGATCTATTTCTATTGATTGGTATCCCGATTTCCAATGACACTTTTGTTGCTTCCATAAACCCTGATGACCCTAGCTTTGTAATTCCTAAGACCCCTATGGCCAATTTCTCCTCGTTTCCAACCGTCGCTAAGAAGTACTATTATCACCTCTAAGTTAAACCTTTGCATGTAAAGCAAGTTCTGTTATTATTGACCCTTGTTTGCAGAATGGTTTTCTGTCATTTGGGCGGAAAGCTGGCTGTAGAGTACCTCCCTTTGGCCTAGTCATTAGCCTTAGGAACCATTTTCTTGGGTTGCCTCTACCACCAACTTCACAATCTGTATGTTGATCCCTCCAAGCTCCATGGTGGGCTGTGGTTTCTACTTCCTTGGTTCCTAACTTATTTCCGGGAGCTCCGGGTTGCCAACTATAAATGTCTTTCCTCCTAAGTTTGTTTGTGGAACTTTTTTACTTGCCATCCCATTAATCCGGGGTTTGATTCTACTTCCCATATATAGCCTGCAAACAATTTTGATTGGCTGCGTGATTGTTTGCCTATGTAATCCGATTCTTAATGTAGGTCACTTCTATCTAACTCATCAAAATTGAGAAAAGTTTATTGCATCATTAAATTTTTACCCTATAATAAATACTACAAATTCAGACAATTCATATTTTCTCTCATGATTAAATAAGGATATTTTGAAAACAAAATAATTAATACTAAAAAGCCTTATACGAGATGACTTATATTTAGGATCATAAAAAATTTTTAAAATATAACTAAAGAAAAAAATCAGAAGGAATATATGATCCCTCGAATCCATAGAAGCGTCCCTTCTACCTGAGGCTCTAAATTTGGTTTGGCTACCTGTTTGCCTATTTGGTACTTAGAGGTTAATTTGGTATCAATGTTACTTAGCTGTAAGAAATAAATCAACATTTGAATAGGTTGGTTAATATTAATTAGAAAATAATAAAAGCACTTTAAAAATTGTATGCATTTACTACTCCTTAGCAATTCTTTTGCTTGAATGTATTTGTTTATTACCTACTCTCTCTATTCATTAATACTAGGGATATTTGGAGAAGTTTCTATATTTCAAAGAGAAAATTAATCTTTTAATCCCTGAACTTTACATCAATTTTAAAATTAATTTCTAAACTAATTTATTTTTGGTAATGCTTCCTAATCTATTTAATTGTGATATAGTTAGTCTTTCAACTATCCGAATGTTTTTGTAAATATGTTTCTATGAGTGCCACGTGGTAAGATTGATGTGAAACGGTGTTGATGTGGTAAATAAAATTACTGATGTGGCAAACGAAGTTACTAATGTGACAAACACGTGGGTAAGGGATGCTGATTAGAATTAAAGAGTAGCTGATTTTAGTCCCTATATTTTACCATTATTTGTAATTTAGTTCTTAAATTTTACTCCCTCCGGTCTCATTTATAAGGTGTTACTATTTATTGCATATGTATTAAGGAGACATAATTATACTCTTAAATTTATAAAAAGTTAGTATAAACTTCTAATCTCACCCCTATTGATTAAAGACTGGAACAATTTATGAGACAAAAAAAGTTATTAAAGGAAGAGTAAAGAAAGAAATTTAAATGAAAAAAATAACACAACACCTTATAAATAGGACCAAGCAAATTTTCAAAATAACATCTTATAAATAGGACCGAAAAGAGTATTATTTTTCTTATATTCATCCTCAAACTTTGTTTCTATTTAAGCAGTTATCCTTCAACTATTTAGGGACCGTTTGATTTTCAGTTTGTAAAAGTAAGTTAAAATAAATAAAGTTTATAAAAATAAAGTTTGGGTAACAGTAAGTTTGTTATAAGATGTTATATTTGAATATTCTTTTTGAAAAATAAACTTGACAAATTGAAACATATTTTGATTATAAGAGTTAAAAATATTTTTAGATGTATAATTATTAAAAAGAACATAAGTTTTATAATATAATATTATATAACTAATTGAGTTATATATACTTTATAATAATAATATACTTCCTTCAATCCTAAATATAAAACACTTTCAACTGTTTCATATATATTAAGAAAATAAGTTAAATCATTAAATTTGTTAAGAAATTCCAATATTTTCTACTATTTGCCCTTATTAATTGCATTATCTTTCATTTTTCCTATATCATTTATGTTTTATACTATACTTAGTTATTTTGGAATTGTATTTCACTTATCTCAATATTATTTGAAATTTAAGTTTGCAACTTGAATGTTCAAATTTAAAATAAGAACACAAAGGAAATGATGATCTTTACTTCCTAAGAAAATTCCTTATCATTATTTTTTATTACTCACCTATTTGAATTCACTATATTTATTTTCATATTTTTCTTGTCATATATCATATTTATAGATGAGATGACTAATGTTTAAAGAGTTAAATGATGAATATTTAAATAGAAGTAAAGTTTGAGAAAGAATAAAAGAAAAATAATAAAGTCTAAAGACTAAATTACAAATTATGGTAAAATATAGGAACTAAAATCAGTTACTCTTTAATTCTAGTCAGTATTCATTACCTACATCTTTGCCACATCAGCAATTCCGTCTGTTATGTTAGTAACTCAATTTGCCACATTAGCACCGTTTCACATCAATCTTGCCACATGACACTCATAGGGACAAATTTACAAACAATTTGATAGTTGAGTGACTAACTATGCCATCGTTAAATAGATTAAGGAGCATTACCCAAAAAAAAAATAGTTCAGAGACTGATTTCAAAATCAATACAAATACTAGTACAAAAATAGCTTTTTAGGACTGTTGAAAAAGTCTTTCTAGGACGGTTTCTGTAGAGTGATAGAAGTGGGGAGTCATAGAAAGTCACATTTTCTAAGACTGGTGACGAACAGTCCTAGAAAGTCACATTTTAGGACGGTGGCTCAAAAACTGTCCTGTAAAACATAAATAATCTAGAATTGGTATTGATCAGAATAGTTCTGGAAAGTGTATTTTCCAGGACAGTTATATTTATAATAGTCCTAGAAAGTTCATTTTCTAAGACTTTTACAATTACCATCGTCCTAAATTTCTCTTCTTTTTTTTTTAAAATCTAGAGCTATTTCATTGCCTGGAAAACCAAAATCTCCTGTTATTACGTTTTACAATCAACTTTCCTATGAACAAAAAAGGTACAAATAGTGGGGTATCAGCCACTTTGAAGAGACCAGACAAAAATACACTGATATCCCAATTTATAGTCTTCTCAAAGTTGTAGATTTCCAAAATAGTCACATACTTGTCATATATTCATCATCTAGACAATCAACTTTCCCATGAACAAAAAAGGTACAAATAGAGGGGCATCACCCACTTTGAAGAAACCAGACAAAAATGCATTGATATCCCAATTTATAGTCTTCTCAAAGTTATAGATTTCCAAAATAGTCACATACTTGTCATATATTCATCATCTAGCTTATCATATATATACACATCTAATGTCATAAATGCATCATCCTGCAGAAAATGATTTTAGTCAAACTTAGTGACATAGCTCATTGGTATCTATAAAACAAAATCTATCAAATGCTAATAGTGTTTGATAATGTAGAAATTATAAAAACATTGGATTTAACTACACAAAATCAAGTAGGACTTAAAAAATTGATTAGCATTGGATGCATAATAGTGTTAGATATTTAAATTTAAAGGTAAAGGCATGGTAAAAAGATTATTGGTTTTAGATTAGGAAAGTATCTCATAAAAAAATATAGTTGGAAACATTAAAACATTGACCATTGCACCTATATTGATGTATAATAAATGGATTTAACCACAAAAAAAATAAAGGATGGCACATAATATGCAAATGAAAAGATATTAATTGGTAAACATAGGATCAAAATGGCAATAAGATCCTAAAGCCTCAAAATCACAATGTAACAAATTATACCATAAAAGATTAGAAAATGTTCTATGTAGTAATAGTAAGCCTAAAATTTTGTCACTTGGGATTTGGGAGTTGTGAGCTTAGAAAATAGAAAGTTGATGTAGAACTAGTAACAAGAACAAAAGAGAGCGGAAGGGAGAAAGAGGATGAGGGAGTACTAGAGAAGAAAGGAGGAGAAAAGATAAAAGGCGGAAGAATATATGAGATTTTATTTATTTAATCAAAACTAACCTAACATAATCACTAAGGACCTTATATAGTATCCAAGAGGTATCAAGGTAACTTAAAAAATAAATTGAACAAAAGGATGGTGAATAATTAGCTTTTACAAGAATAGTGAGTAGCGACCAAGATTTCATGCAACATCAAAATTTTCAACAATAGATTATTCTCATGTAGGAAACAAATGATACTAAATGAAAGAAAACTATTTTTGAAAAAGCAATACAGCTTAATAGAAAGTCAAAAGTAGGCAGATCACCATGACAATATATCTGAGGGGAACAAAACAGATTACAAATAGCCAATATTAACAACACAAGATAATATAGTCAACCAATATCAACAAAACATGATAGTATAAACAGCCTAATACAACCAGGATAATGCAAGATAATACACAAAGTAACTAATAATGTGTTATTAAGCATATATATATATATATATAACCTTACCTTTAATGCAAAGTGACCTCTAGAAAATAATTTGCCCAACAGCTCTGAACATCTTTAATTTGCTCTTCAGAAAAAGGTTCTGTATTATCAAATCTCTACAAGTTCAATACCCATCAAAACATGAACAAGTTACAAAGGAACAAAACTACATAATGAAAAATATAATTACCTCTTTGAATGAATCAACAACCCCTGAAGTGATGATATCAAGCATATGTTTCATGACATAGTATCCACACTCAGTGCTCCCCTTTTGTTTACGACACTATAATGAACAAATAATTGCCAAAATAGAAAAAAAGGAATGATTGTTCCATAAAGAGGTCAAGTTCAAAATGCTTACCTTTAGAGACATCCATGTGACCTTCTTTACTTGATGTTGATGCTTACCTTTCATGACATGGTAAGTTTCCACACCACTAAAATTAAAAAAACATACAATGAATTATATTGTAGATTAATCAATATCACAAATTAGTTTACCAAAAATCAATATCACAAATCAAAATTTTACTGATATGCACTTATGTCTCAATCATCTCCTTCATTTCCTCTTCTGGTTCTTTCCATATGGAGCAGAACCAAGTGACAACATTTTGCGAAGGGCAAATAACTGCCAACTACCAATGGTCCTTACAAAATAGGGAATGGATTACACAAAGTCACAATGTCATTACAATTATAAACTTTTTCTCACTCATGATGATATGGTGCCAAGAAACATTGCTTATTGCCTTCTTGGAGCCTAGATGTGATGTTGGATTTTCTTTCACTTTTCTTGTTCCCTATAAATTGGATGTGGTGAGGGCAAATAAATCCAAACTTTTCACATTTTCCAGATAAGTTGCAAAGGCGATACAAGTACCTGTGTATTACAGATGTCAGTTTTAAGTATTAAATGATTGGATATCATGTAAAAATTAAAATATACTTACATCACAAAAAATTGCCGAATTGATATGTTTAGCTTTTCATTCATAAGGAACTCCATCATATCCCTTTGAAAAATGTAAAAGTTATAGTCCTTCAAATTAGACACAATCCCTCAATCTATATGAACTTCTACAGGCCACCTGATGTCCATTACCCCTAGACATAGACGTTTCAGTGGATCTAGTTGGGGTTGGGACTGGGACATTGATGAGGCAATAACCTAAATAATTAAGTAATGATTGAAAAAAATCACATACTATATCAAATATGATGTATAAGGAAATTACAAGATAATAATAAGATTTTTCATACCTTAGAAACCACTTGGACGAGTTTCGTTGGCCACAAAATAAAATTATTAGGGGCTTGCCCTACTGTTATAACCTCATCAACAGGAAATAGGAGAGGTGCATCTGCAACTACAACTCATTCAACTACCACCCTTAGTTGATCTTCTTTCATTTGTTGGTGGTGGATTAAGTTCCCTAAGTAGTGGATTTTCCCATATGCTACTAAGTGCCTATGAGGATCCTCCAGATATAGCTCACATGCTTCTCCAGTATCTTTTGTGTGAGGATCCTCCAATGCTGGCTCCGGTGTACAACTTCCTTTTGTGCTATGAGGTACGAGAGAGTTGGTTGTCTCAATAGGTGTGTTAATTCGTGAACACATCCCCATTGTGCCAAACATGGACATCACTTGCTCCTTCCAAGCTTCCATATTTGCTTCCATCCGGGCTTCTAACCTTGCTTCCACTTGCGCTTCTGTCTGCTCTTTGATAGTTGCAAGCTTTATCTCCATCTCCTCCACCAAATGTCATTGTTAATACTAGTTAAATGAGATTTAAAAGTAACACGACAAATAAACATAACTTTCTTCTCTAGCCAAGCTTTCCTTTTGAGGCACTCATGCTTCATGTGCCCCTTCTTCTTACAAAAGAAACACTTAGCTTCCCTTTTGTTTCCAGCTGAGGTAGGAACAATTTTGTTTTCGTTTTTCTTCTCTTTCTTCCCCCTCTTATCAACAACTTTGGAACTTTTAGCCAGATGAGCCTCCTTAGGTGTAGCTCTCCCATTCATCAGCAGTCTTGTTTCCTCCTGAACACACATGGCCAGTAGTTCATCCACTATCCATTTCTTCTTTTGTGTGTTATAGGAAACCTTAAAAGTGTCATATTAAGTAGGGAGTGAGTTCAGTATGAGTTGCACTAAGAATTGCTCAATTGGTTTTATTTCAAAGGGTTTCAGTTGTGAGGAAAGGTCCCTCATTTTCATGATGTGTTGTCTTTTTCCACCAATACCTGCAAACCTCATGTTGCATAATTTAGACATGATAGTGCCACCTAACTGTTTGTTAGATGGCTTAAACTGTTTGTCTAAAACCTGCAAATATTCTTTGGTGGTACGACATTTAGAGATGGCACCCCTTATGCTTCGAGTGATCCGAGGCTAAATGAGCATAAGACATAGGCGATTGGAGCCTTCCCAGTGATCATAATAGTTTTTAGCATCTTGGTTATCAAAGTCATCTGCAAGCCTTGGGGGTTCGTCAACCCCAAAAGCAAAATCCATATCCATGCAACCAAACTACAATAACACATCATCTTTCCAATTTAAGTAGTTAGTACCATCCAAAATTATTTTGTTGCCAACTTCAGCAACAATTCTGGGAGTAGCTATTGGAACTGTAAGATTATAAAATTCAAACACACTCCCATATTAGTCTTAAGGCAATCACAATTACTATGCCATACATGTATGCTGAATACCATAAAGCACAAAATTATAAGTACGTATAACTAATATCTATCTGTGCGTAAAGACACTTGCATAGCATGTATTTATCTATTAATTGATGAAACTAGAATGCATTATATTCCTTAATACCTGTAGGCTACTTAAAAAGTACAAAATAATTCGATTTCATCCTAATTAAATATATAATTATTATTATCTACTTATGGATAAAAATTAAGTGCAATCATATATTTAATTACAATTGATATTTTAAAATCAATATGTGATTAATTATGCATGCAACATACAAAAGGATACTGTGGTTACTCCTTAAAAAGCATGCTAATCACAATATATCAAACATGTGCATTTAAGCTTCATATATATGCACAAAATTTAATGAGAATTTATATTATATTATTTTAACATAACAGTCCACCTTGTCATAATAATCAATATTAATTATTAATCACTAATCAATATAATACATCAATATAAAATATATTGTATTGAGTTATAAATAGTGCAGATTATTTTAAACTCTATACAATGAATGATAAAATGTGTTTAGATTTATAATTTATAAATACATAGATACTATATCTTATTTCAGTTGATTGATCCGTCAAGATTGATATGCATTCTGTTACCTTAAAAAAAAAAACAGAGAGAATTTGATCTTAGTCGTTCCTCAGCTCTGAAGTATCTTGAAATTGATTGATATGTTGACCCAGCCTAAGCATGTGGGAGAATTCCGAATTTTGATGTTCAAGTGGTGTGAGTCCAGCCCACTTCTTGTAATCTTGTGGCAACTTCATTTTCTAGCCCCTTGAATAAAACAACATGAAAGTTAAAATGGGAGAAACGGTTCTGTTGTTTTGGCCCACATTGAAGTGCAGAAAAATTTACCTCTTTTCTGTGAAAAAGAAAGTTACTTACGGTTGTTAAGAAAGTTAAAATGTTTTCAGAACTGACTCCATTGGTGATTGAACTAATAACAGTGAGAATAGAAAAACAGGAGGTACAGATTAGTAAGTGAAGTGCTAGGCAATGCATAATTTGTTATTGATGAAGAACAGTATTTATATCCTTTTTGCGTGCAAAATGATAGATTCAAGCCTTTTTTTTTCACCTAAAAGTTATACAATATAATATAGGCAGTTCGGAACTTTAACTTTGTCAATTTAATTAGATGATATACACTGCAGTGCAAGCTGTTACATTTATGAAGAACTATATGTTATATGTTGCACCAATACTTTAAAATAGTAAATGTGCTTAGATTGGATACATATCTAGTATGGTATGCTTATCGTACTTTATGATACTATAATATATTTTAATATATATGTATCATTGGCTTTTCTATCTGAAATGCTCCAAAACAGTTCAATAACCTATAGAAAATCTTAATGATGTGAATAAACTAAATTTTATTATTGAAATGCCTGTTTAAAACTCAATTTTTCATATTATTAATTTTTCATGTGTTAATTTGTTGAATATACATACAATTACATATGTCATACTTCTCATATATGTATCCTAAAATTTTAAATTTTGTTGTACTTGACATATCTTGTTGTCATACTTGATAAGCATACATGTACCGATGCATCATGTCTATGCCTACTTTGCTGCAGAAATCGCGTGAAGAAGTTCAACAAATAATCAAATTTTGAAGACCAGAGGTATTTTCCTAACTAACTAGCTAATATTTGACCGATTGAGGCATCAGTCAGCAAGCTAGGAACGTGCTATTCATTTGATCCACCTCTCCAGCATGTTAAATTTATTAAATGAAATATGCCTTGCCTTTTTTTCCCCCTTTTTCTGCAGGTTGTCTTCTTAGAATTGTGTAGAGAGCGTACAGCTGCTCTTTTTTGTAAAGATCTGAAGGTCTTTACTCTTCGACTTTGGTATTTTTACAATTATAGGATTTTAGGATGAAGGTTTCTAATGTTTTCCTTTTATCTGTTTATTTCTTGATTATTTTTCCTTCTTCAAGGTACCCACTGTACGAAAAATGATTGCAAAAGCATGGGAATACAACATTTTTGCAGCACTTTTGCACTGGTTTTATTTCAAGGCGTGTTTCTATCTTCCACATCATATTTATGTTACTAACTTGCTATAAGATTTCTTGTCAATTAGCTCTGATCCATGCTTGTGCTGCGTATATATATACTTGCTTTTCTTGTCTTAAATTTTTGACAGGTTGCTAGTGCGCTTAAGATTGTTCCTCGCTCTGAGTTTCGTGTGGCATTTGAAGAAGCAATCAAGTATGGTGGTACTGTGATACTTGGCGACCGCGACATAGAGGTTGGACGGTTTCTTATTTTAAAGTTTGTTCAATGTTGGGGAGAATTCTTGTCACTTTGGTCTAATATATTACTTGTGATTTTAACTGAAGATGCATTGTCTGGCAATGTGGCTATGCTTCATTATGTTCTTGTTAGTAATGTGTTAATGTATTTTAATACTGGTCACAAGGCAGATTAGAATGCAAGATCATGGAGATTAATGCTACTTAGGGAGAAGATAGTATTATTGTTATGTTTCCTTTCTGTACCAGTTGTTTTGTCCAAGCATGAGCTTCTTGATGAAATGGTAAGCTTCACAATATATCCTCAGACACCTGTGATGAGAGGCCAGTGATTATGTATATGCTCAAATGCTGTCTATTTCCTACTTCAGGTGAAGAAAATGGAATATGACAATGACATGCAAACATTCAGTCAGGTGTTTCCATCTTTAATGGAGACCCTTGGACATGAACGAGATCAGTAAGTTCTATTGCAAATATGCTCTATATTGTAGTCTTAGCATCATGAATGTCAACAACCTTATTAACTATATGATTGTGGACTATCTAAATCAATGAAGGGTGTGTTTGTTGTGGCCAAAGATCAAAATGCAGCTGCTTCTGCGTTTGAAGGATGAAAACGTGGTTTGGCACACATGATGAAATTGAAATGTTGTGGTTAGTTCTTTCCTTGGAGAACACAAGAAATGAGGCTGCTCTAACAGTGTACAAAACAGAAAAATCTTGGATGAATTAATGTCATTGACACAAACATATATAGGACTCAAGGACATTGCAAAACGGAAATATCTTAGTACTCCAAAGTGCCACAAGTTTGGTACAAATGAAACAAATTTCTTGAATGGGAGGAGGAGACAGAAATCCTTGTAAAATTTGTTTGATACACATCATTTAAATTTTTTATTAATGAAATATAGTATTTTCATGGAATCTTTTTCTCAATTTCCTTCTCTCTTTCCATTTCCTTTAAAATGATTCATTTCTATTAAACATGTCCATAGTGTCCAACATGATTGTCATGTTTGTGTTTGGCTTTGCAAAGTTTTACTTCACTGTAATTATGAATTTTTTTTTTTGAAGTTCCCCAAAAGCACCAATTTTTAGCCATTATTTTTATTTCCATGTGATTTATCTAAGTGTTGTTAGTGCTTACTTATGAAGAATATTTATTTGTTTTTAAGTATCAAATAATAAATTTTACTAAATCATTATTTTATATCATATTGACCCATTTAACCCATGATTCATGGTAGGTTTTCTCATAATAAGTTGATTTGTTTAATGCATGACCCATGATGCATTAACTCATTTAACCTATGATAAATTTATCAATTTCCAAAATGCTTCCTTAAAAAGTAAGAAATTGATGATTTGCACAATTTTTTTTAATGACAAAGAACAATGAATTAGGAAAAAAAATATAAATTGAAAATAATTAAAGATGAAGGGTTTGAAACCAGCTAAAAATGTTATTCACCCAATGTATTTTTCAAATATTAATAATTACTTCACCTTTTTAGTTTGTGGTTTTGGAAAGAATATTATTTGTAGATTATATACATACATTAACCTAATATATGGGTAAAAAAATACACAATAATATGTAAATAAATTGAAAAATTATAGACAAAATGAGAAGAATGTAATTTTACAATAAATTAAGTTGTTTAATAATTTATAAGGAAAAATTTCAGATAAATACAAGGTGATATTTTAAAAAAGTAACCCTAATTCATCTAATTCTAAAAAACTACTAAGATTTGTTATTAGAATTAAAATTGGAAGGTAAAAGACAAAAATATCTTCTTGTATAAATGAGCCACTTGCAAATGACACAAACTCATTTGCCAGTGATAGCAAATATACTATTATCACTTGCTAATAAGTCTATGTTACTTACAAATGAGTCATTTACATAATATGGGTATTTTCATCTTTCACCTTCCAATTTTAACTCCAATTGCAAACCTTGATAATTTTAGAGAATTATGGTGAATTTGAATTGCTTTTTGAAAATAACTTATTTCCTTGTTATTTATTTGAAAATTTTCCAATTCATAAACTTATTTTTTTACTATTTCAATTTAAAAACTTTCCAATGAACGCAATATAATTTATAAATTAAATAAAATTTGAATTATATAAATAATTTTCAATCAAAATTCTAATTTAATTTTGAAAATTAAAAGTTGACCACTTTTTAAAGAATATTTTTCATTTTTAAAAATTTCCTATATGTTTAATATATTTAATTTCCAATGGTATCAATCATATCAATTTCATTGTAAAATATTTGAAAAGTTGAATTTTGAATTTTTTTTCAATTAAATTAGTTAATAATCCAATTTAATTGGAAAATTCAACCACCACAAGCTACAAATATCCATCAACAACAAAATAAAAAACCAAGTACTTTTAGCCTTGAAAATCAACCCCTACCAATCCAATGGTGGACCTAAGACTTTAGAGGAGTGGGGGCAATTTTTTTTAAAAATAAAATTAATATATATTTTATATATAAATATTAAATTATGTAAAAGTTAATTTATATATAATGGAATAAATTATATACTTTATACATTCTAAATCTAATGGCAAATATTTTAGGTTTACCTTAATTTATTATTATTATTGGAAATTTGAAGTATATGATTTGGATGAAATTTTTTGCTCTTTTGATAATTTTCTCTTCTATTTTTTTGACCAAATAATTTTCTCTTCTATTCAAAATTCAAAAAATTTGCAATCTATCTACCTCTTTTTTTATTTACATTTTCTCCCCTCCCCCTCCCTCCCTCTCTCTCTCTCTGCTATTATGTTCACCTAATAGACTCCAACCTAGCCTAATGAGACGACTAATCTAGCCATTTCATCCGAAACCAAGAGTTTCACTACTCGAGTACGTACAATCGACACCTTCCTTTTATCCCTATGACCAGGTTCAATGCTTCTTCACTTCTCACTCTTTACATCTTCTTTCTCCAACTCTCTCCAAAGGACCAGACCAGTGGGTGCAAAAACAAAATTTATGTGGGCACATGATGATATAAATACCAATATCTATATGTATAGAGTACTCAAATCTAGTGGGGGCGTTAGCCCCCTTTTAAGCAAACGTTGGTCGTCCAATGCCTATCACTTAGTAGCTTACAATTTTGCTTACAGGGACATGCTCGGATGTTCCTATCTCTTGTTGTTATTTGATTTTATTAATATTTGCATACATTTTTTAATATGAGCAATTAATTATTTGGTATTTGATATTATCAGATCTCAAGTATTGTCGAGCTTAAATAGAAATGACTCTTTCAACATGACATTTTTTATCGATAAAACTTGAACTAGAAACCTTATTTAAGGAATATTGAGTCCCTTACCACTTAACATATTGATTGAATCCACCTTTTTATTCAAATAAAATTAAAAAATTTGTCATAATCGTAACCATTTAATTGATTCAAAATTTTCGATGATTAAAAGCACTCTATTGTACGTGCTCATTAGTTACTGCAAGTAAATATTTGAGTTTACATTCTCAAAATAGGAATGAGGGCATTGTGGCTACCACAGTCCGTGGCAGCTTTAATTTTTTATTTTTCTTCAATAATTGTTATAGAAGAAAATATATGCTTTATAGAGTTATGCAGTTATGTATTTATGTTTTTTTATTCTCTCAATGTCTTTTTTCTCTACTAATGTATCATTATATGATTGCAGTAAGGCTGCAGAGTTACAATCTACGTATAGCATTAAGAAGATAAAAATCGTATAAAAACAACATAAAAAAATAATTGCATGACTCTGATAAAAAATATATTTTTATCTATAATATTTAATTAAAAAAAAAAAAACATAAATCTAGCACGGTTGGGGTCTCGCATAAGAGACCTTGACTCCTTCAAAATAAGTCAATATAATTTCATGCAAATGATATCATTGAGATTCAAAGACTTAAATGTAACGCGCTTATTCTTTCAAAATCATATAATTTTCATGGTGTATGTCTTTCATATATATCTTGACAATAAAGAGAGCACAACTTGAATTTAATTGATGAGTTGTCCACAAATAAATGCTTCATTAACTATTATTGAAATGCCATTATATAAATTGATATATGTAATTATAATATCAAACTTATAAGTGGATTAATTAATTGATTGTTTCTCAACTCATTATAAGATTATATCATGGAGGATATGAATATCAATAATACATTCCTTTATTGTTTTTCTTTCATTTCATAATAACATTAATTCAAAATTTAGGTTTTAGAACTAGATCGCATATTTCATTAAAATATATATGTTCTAATTACATTTTCATCTTAAATAAATTACAAATTTGCAACTGCTGAGTTTTAAAGTTTTCGGATCAAATAAACTGGCTAAATAACTATACAATAATCCAAATTAAATTATTATTAAAGCATTTTCAGACTAAATTTCATAATTAAGTAGTTTGTTATGGATTTAAAATGTAGTTTCCAAATTCGTAATTATTAAGTAGTTTGTTTGACCCAATATTATTTTGATTGATTAAGAGCATCTTTATTTATTTATTTACTTTTGCTAATTAAACTTATGGATTTGCCTCCCAACCTACACACACTCCTCACCGATGTGGACCGTACAATTCATAACTTATTAATTGGCCAAAAAAATTGATAACTCACTAATATAATACATATATTAATAGATTTAATATCTACTATAGTTAATAGTATAATTATTTAATATGAAATAATTGCTGAAAGTTAATTTCCAATTAATTTACCATGATTATCAATTACAATAGTTATACAAAGTTATTGAGTTAATATGTACACTCCACTTACTTTATGTAGAGAAGACTTTTATCTCAATAATTATACAAAATTATTGAAAGCGCTAGAAACCCCGAGCAAAATAAATAAAACTTTAACATATATATATATATATTGAATTTAACAATGGGTAGTCACTTTTGTTTTATTAAGTATTATCGTTAAAATAAAATCTATTCTCATACAAACTATATTTTCCAAAGTAAAACTTACTTTTATTAGTGCTATTAATTTTACGTCCATCAATTGTGATGAGAAGTAGTTGCAAATCTATCTAGCTAATTGTACTTTTGTGATCATATTTCAAAATATTTTTTATAACTAAATATACGAAAGATAATTTGAACAAACAAAAAATTTTAATGCAATTTCAATAAAAAATTTACAATACATTCAAATGAAGTCAATTTAGATTAAGATTGATCAAATGAAATTGTAACATAATCAATCTTTCTTTGAAATCTAGAAACGACCTGAAATAACATATAAAAAAAATAAAATTATCTTCAGCATAATTCTTGAATGAAATTCAGTGCCACGTGTTGTAGATATCTTCAAGTGCATAAAGTCCAAATCTGGAATCACTATGCAGATTAAACAAATGTGAAATAATCTTCAAGATAGAATCCTAACCGAAATTCTCATAAAAGATGAAAAGAAGCAGTTGACTAGGAAAACCAAGGTTCAAACAATTCGGAACTAGTTCATCATTTAATGATTTAATTGTAATTTAATTAAAATTAAATTGGTGATAACAAATTTAATATTTTTTAATTTTATATATTAGATAAAAAATTAAAAATATTATTAATAAGTTTTACAACCTAAAATTAAAATCTAAATAGGTTAATATTCATTTATAATTATATTTTAAATTTAAAATAGTCAACTAATATTTTATTTTAATATTATTTATCAAGTAAATTTATTATTATTATAATTATGTATCATAATAATACTTATACAATATTATAATATGAAAAAAATTTATACAAAAAATTATGTTACTTAGTACTAAAAATAATATTATGTTATCTTAAAAACTAAAAAAATTTAAATTTTTTCAAAATTTTAAAAAATTGAATCAATTTAACCGGTTTTGTACTGAATTTGACATGTTTATAACCAATTCAACTGATTTTCCATCAGTTTTAAAAACAGACAATCGAGACATGTGATCAAACTAGACCTGAGATCAATTCCTGGTCAGATTGGTTAAACCGACCGTCCGATTCGGTCTGTTTTTTCAAACCATGAATAAAACACAAAAAATTGAAATTATATCTTCATAATTGCACATACATGATGACTGCTCCCTAGATGCACGTGTAATGATTAAATGCATGTAGAAGGAATATTAGCAGTGAAGTGAATTAAACATGACGAGGGAAGAAAGCTTTCCTCTACACAACAACGGATGAAGAATTATGGCATATGACAAGCTCTCTCAAACACTAATAGAGGACGAAACACCACATTAATTTATTTTGGCCAAATGTATTCATTCATTTTGACCATAAATATAATATTGTAATCAATTTTAATTTAATTCATAAATAAATCAAACGAATATCATGGAGAATATTTTACGGGAGATACTACAAATTGAATTAATAACAATATCAACAACATAATATTTAATATTTAAATAATCCTGTGCTTGTATTGGAAAATATTTAAAAAATGTGAAATTAACACTAAAAACATAGTTGGCACGTAAAAAATTTTAGTCAACACGCTGATATGGCTTCATATGTTCCAACACATTGCGTTTTCTAACATTGCTTTTATATATTAATTAATAGATAATAGATTTGTCATTTATGTTACCAATAGGTAATATAAAAATATATATAACAATAAATGATAAATCAATGATGTGCCACATGTATCACAATTGAATACTTTAATCAAACATTTTATTAGCATAATTAGATTTATATATATATATATATATTTAGATTTAAAGAATTTCAACCGAGGATGATATAAACTAATTATTTTTAGTTTAAAATAAATTATATTGAGCAAATTAATAAGGATGGTGGATGAAAAGGTAAACATTTCAATAAATTGGAAAAAAAAATTCAAATCCATAATCAAATCTTTAAATAATTTTGTTAATTAATTAAAAAAAATCATGAATAGAACTTTAGTTCTAACATAGTAATTTAATTTAATAAATTGTAATTCAATTTAAATCTATAATCAAATCTTTATCAAATGAGTAGATATTATATCAACTAATTTTGAAATCTTTAGCCAAAAAATAGATGTTATAATATTTACTATATTTTTTAAAAAAATTAGTTTGAGATTGATCAAATTAATTGGGATTATGGATAAAAAAGTTAAGAATACGACACTCAAATTTAAAATTTCCTATTTTCTTTAAAATGCTTACGTGGTGGCATGGTCTTTCATCTTTTGATTCTATATATATATATATATATATAATAGATTATATCTATGCCTCTTAAAATTTATTTAAAATTAAATTTCTAAATTTTAAATTTAACTTGTCTAAAATTAATGTTTAAGTTTTGCTTTTCATTCTATTTATGCCCTCCCAAGTTTCACGCAGAATGGAATAAAATAGTTAATAATAGAATAGTGTGGAATGAAATAAAATATAGTAAAACAGAATAGAATGTTGCATTATTTGAAAGTCTTATTATGTAGGAATGAATTATTTTTATTTGATCATTGTATTGTTTGAAAGTTGTTATAAAATATATGAAATTAAATTGAATGTATTGTAACCCTTTTTCTTATATGATACAATACACGTATCATACTATTACATATATATCTATTTATAACACTTTGTATCTATTTAAATTGTTTTAAATTTTTATAATAAAATATAACTATATGAAGTCATTATAAATATTTTATAATTTATTTTAACATTTATATTATAATTTACAGAATAGTTAATATTCATTTTTTCTGTCAATAAGTAAATTTATTAATTATACATATAAATATTTACATAAATAATATTTAAATATTCCTTATACCGGTATTCTAAAATTTTGAAAATTGCCATATTTTATGTATCATACTATTTTATATCTGATACATATATTGATATCAATGCTACATAAATCTCAGCACTTTAATGTTAGATTTATTTTTGTGCAAGTTATTTGTGAATTTTTTGAACTAACAATTCTTAAAAAGTTCAGAAAAAGAATAGATATCTTTATCTGACAAGTTATACATATTTTGGACACTAAAAATTTACAAATGCAAAAAACTTAATTAACTCGTGTAGAAAATTTCATGATTAAATTATTAGGAACGATATTCCCAAATTGTGAGTTTTTCAGTTCAAATAAATACGATAAAGATAAACGAATAAATTTTGTTATTAAATAAACGAATAAAAATATGAGCCGTCAAAAGCTAGGGCAACCTCGAATCATATTCTGGTGTTACTATATAAGCTCTAAGTTCGCCCATCCTGCGCCTCCTCTGTCTCTGGAAGCCGAGAACCGAAGCTAAAGTCGATCTGAACTCACAGGCTTCCGCACACACCTTTCGGTACATCTTCTGCTATGCCTTCAAAATTTCTCTTTTTCTTGTTTGTGTTACATTTATTCTTCCAATGAGGATAATATTCTCTTTCACCATGAAATGTTTAGTTTTTTTTTTTCACCCATATATGGTGTCACTTTGAAATCCAAACTCTGATTGATTCTCCAATAAAAATGCTTCCTGGGATTGTTTTTTTCTGTGTCTCTTGTATACTAGGTTTGACTGGATTTGCATTAAAATTGAGAGTTTCAGTTTATTATTGTGGAGTTTTTATTTTGGGGGCATTGATTTTCGTCTTGTTTGCTCCATGGTATTTGGGAATTGAAGTGTTTAGAGGAGGAAGCGTTTTTTTATTCTACGGAAGTATTTAGAATAGAGTCACGACTTCACATATTTCGTAAGTGATAGATTTGAGATAGTTGTTTGTTTGTTATTTTTTCAGATGTTCATTGTTTAGCTTTCATTTGGAGGGACAATGAATATGCTTCTGTTTTAAGTATTCAGAATAGCGCATAAACTTCTCATATTTCACATTTATCTTTTTCTGATTCTTCATTAGTGAACGTCTTGAAATTGGTGGCTCCTCTTGTTAATGTTTCTGTAGGCTTTAGTGTCTGTTTTTGTTGACCTTGTGTTACCAATGCATGAGGAACCCAATGCGAACTGTCCAGTAACTTGTAGCAGCATTTTTGTACAACTTGATTCTGTCTGTTTCTTTTACCGAGTTTATAATCCTCAACTAATTTTACATGATAAATTGGTGGCTGTTATGTCATAAAATAGATTTACCAAAATGTACACTTCAAGAAAGAAGATCCACAAGGACAATGATGCTGAGCCTACCGAGTTTGAGGAGACAGTTGCCCAGGTTCATCTCACTACCTTTTAGGGAGGATTCTTATTTTATGATATATTCTAAATACTTGGAATTTGATGCCTGTACAGTACCTGTTTGATTTGGAGAACACTAATCAGGAGCTGAAAAGTGACCTGAAGGATCTCTACATTAATCAAGCAGTGTAAGCATGTTCCTGTGCCTATTTATATTTGTCCGAAATTTTATCTTTTTGGACACAAAACAGGATTTAACCATTATGAGGACAATTCCTTATGCAGTTAAATGGATGTTGCTGGGAATCGCAAAGCCGTAGTTATCTATGTGCCTTACAGATTGAGGAAGGCATTCCGCAAGATTCATCTCAGACTTGTTAGAGAATTGGAGAAGAAATTCAGTGGAAAGGTTGTTGTCTACAATGATCAACCTTGGTTATGAATTTATTCTGTCTGCCTTATATTTCATTTTGGTTGGCTGGTCTCTTGAAAGTTTTCATGGATAACCAAATTATATGTACTGAGCATTCATATTAAATTGCAGGATGTTGTCTTGATTGCTACAAGAAGGATCCTGCGGCCACCAAAGAAAGGTTCTGCTGTTCAGCGACCTCGCACCCGCACACTAACAGCTGTTCATGATGCAATATTGGAGGATGTTGTGCATCCTGCTGAGATTGTTGGCAAGCGCGTCAGATATAGAATTGATGGTTCAAAAATAATGAAGGTTAGTTCATGTTCATTTAGTGTTAATGCACGTTTTGTTCTGCTTCTCATAATATCAGACTGATATTCTAATATTCATTTCTGGAATTTTTGAACCTTCAGGTATTCTTGGACCCTAAGGAGCGCAATAACACTGAATACAAGCTAGAAACTTTGTCTGGAGTCTACAGGAAGCTTACCGGGAAAGACGTACTATTTGAATATCCAATCACTGAAGCCTGAAGTGCTTCCTAGTCTGATGGAGTGTGTATTTTAGTGCAGTGTTTAATTTCTAACAGTATCTCAAGTTTTGTTTTATGCCATTCGAAATTTTGATTTTTGGACTTAAGATTTATCCCTGCCCATCTGGATCACATTGAGACGAAGAGCATTTAGTAATGTGTTCCTGAATTTAAAATTGCATTATTTTTGGGTGATCTTCCTGTATGATAGGATGTTGTGCTGTGCGACCCTTTGCTGGTGGCGTTGCAATTTTGGTTTTTTTGTCACTGTTCTGATGTGAATTATATGCTTATATAAGGAAAATCAGTTCAAAAATATCAATATTTGTAGATGAAATCATTCAGCTTCCCTCTCTTCCAGTCTGGTGTAATAGTCAAGGTCAAATTTATATGGTCTGAATTTGACTTTAAAAAACATACACTATGATGGGTCAGGGATTATTTGAATTAGGATGCTCATATTATCTACATCTTTAGTTCGTTGTTCGCTCCAATATTCACAGGGCAAATGAAGAAAATGCTGCTGCATCTGTTCATCATTCTTTAATTCAAAGCCAACTGAATGTGGAGGGATTTGAAAGGAGGTATAAAAATGTTGATCACGCAAATCAATTCGATTTTATAGGAGATGAATACTCACTTTTTGTTATATATATTTATATAATTAAAACACGAGTACTTCAATATCATTGTTCAATATAGAATTTATGATGAGTTATACTCCCTCCCAGTTTTTAAAAGCCGGCATTTAGGTTTTTTCATATAAATGGAAAAGTCATTAAATAACTTAGGATATTGTAAAATTTAATAGTATTATATTAAAATGATCTTAATTTAAATATTTTATTAAATGATGCATTAGGGTAAAATAGTAAAACATGAAAGTTTTATTGGATTTATAAAGTGATAAATATTGTGAAAAATCTCAGAAATCCTAAAATGATATTTCCTCTGTAACGCTATATAGTGTACTATTTTGATAAATTTATGTTTCAAAATATAGTGTATTACGCGGATTACATTGTGTTGTTTTTATTATCTTTCTAGTATTATCCATAATAAGTAAGCTTATATATATGGTTACTAATACATTTAATGAAAATTTTTTAATAGTTTGGTCAAATCATAAATGAATGAAGAAGAATTTCTCCCAAAAACTTTACTCTTCATAATTGTCAATGACCCATGGGAACTTGGAAAAAAGAATGAAAGAGAGAATGACTGCAATTTATTAATATAGGAAGTATTATTAAATAAGGATAATTTGAAAAATAATGAGAAAAATTTCAGTTACTAATCATTATCTTGATACGTATGTGGTAGTTAAAAATGCATTATAAACTATAACGGAGGGAGTAATTTTTATGAATTGTGGGGAGTATTATTTCCAAGTTATGAATTTTTTGATAATTATAAGAGAACATTGGGAAATGTAAAAGATCCTTCACTCATTAACATCAAGACAGCTTTCTTGACTGAATATTGATCACTTGGATTGCATTTCCAAATTAGGTAATCTTCCCTCCCTTCCAACTTCCTGAGATTAGAGAGCACTGATTTTCCTTTTATCCCAAGTTAAAAAGTTATGCAAAATATAAAGATCTTCCACGATTCTAGGTTCTTCATGTGATGAACTAGCATGTGACGAATTCTACATTGGAGATTTTTGGTAACAAGTTCCTTTGATTTAGAGATCCCTTTCCACATCCCTGAAGAATTACAGTGATCACAGATGATCTAATTAGAGTGAGACCTCACATATTTGACGTTTTAGAGTATTGGCAAGAAGGGAGTCATCTTGAGAGGCAATTACTCGACATATCTGTTTAGCAAGCAAGGCTTGATGAATAAATAGTTTTCATATATTTTTTTTAATTTTAGGTATAATGATTTGTAGTAAGTATTTAACATAATTGAATCTCACCTTGAGTTGTATTTTATTTATGATTTTATAAGCATAACTAGATCAATGCAATCCGACACTTATTTCTATGGTCTGATCACAGTGCACTTTACCTGTACACGGTAACACTACTACAAAATTTAACACAGAATTGCAGATTTTGGCTAATAGAGGAATGTGGCTTGCTCACACTTGGGAAGCTACAAAGAATCTTGTGCTAATCCCAGTCCTATACAGACGCAACTCTGATGCACGATTAATACTGATTTCGGTGTCAGCAGCAGCAAAGATAACATCTCCTTCGGTGACTATATGTGTTATGACTGATCCTCCTATCCTCATCATTCCTTCCCCATTCACGACCAGAAAGATGGATGGGCCTGGGACTGCTTGGAAGGTCACTGATTCACCCTCACGGAGAGTACAGCGATCTATCTCAAATTCATCGAAAGGTGGGAGGTACCTAGTCACATGTCGATTAAGAGGAATTCCTCGCATGATGTTGGCAGGACCCTGCAAGAGAAGATGGATACATAAAAATAAAAAAAAAATAAAAAAAAGTATTCATGCCAATGCCATCAATACAGATTAAGTCAGACCTATCACATGATTGCTGTGCTTGAGGAGCTTAAAATGAAATCACTGCTTTTCTTTTCTTTTCTTTTCTACCCTTTCCATCAAAGGAAGGAACATCACCTTCCCACCATTCAATTTTGAAAAACAATAACCCATATCCTCTATCTTCCTTCTTTACGCAAAGTTTAACAATAATACTCAAATATCTCACATAGTGCATTGCCCTTTATAAAGGAAAACAGAAATGAAGCCATATAACTATGTTATTCTATCCCTTGCTCATATAATATAGAGTACAAGTGATAGAAAAAGGCTATAAGAAGGGAAATGACAGTTAAGGATAGATGACGTAAATTAATGACAGCTAAGGGATCTTAAAAATAAGAATTCTTTTTAAGGACTGTAGAAATAAGTTGAACTTGGAACTTCCTAAAATTATTACTCTGTTCTTAGGATTACAACTTAGTCTTCTAAATGTTACAAGAATGTTTCATCTAGAAGTAGTAACAAATTTGAAATATCCTTGTAACATTGAGAATATCTAATCGTAACTTTAGGGAGTACGAGTGATAATTTAAAAGAAGTAACAATATAACTTACTTGTACCGCCTTTAAGAAAAAGTGCCAATATAACTAAATGTATCATTTACCTGTTTGTAAGTGAGCATGGAACAAAGTGTCTGGACATCTCTGTACTTAGGAGTAAGGCCAGCTCGCACCACATTGTCTGAAGTTGCCATGCATTCGATGCACTCACCACATATATAAGCATGTGGTTCATTTGCCCCAAGGAACAAGGCTTCACCAGGTTGGAGTTTCACGTAGTTCAGAAAGAAGGCTGCTATGACACCAATGTCACCAGGATACTGCTTTTCTAACCTCAGCACCAGTTTCTCCTTATCAGTCAACTGCCTCACCTGATTCCAAGTGAAATTGTTATCATATGCTGTTTTCCTAACAGGGCTGGGGACAATAAAAGATTGATGGATCTAAAAGGCAAATGTAATTAACATTGACAGCCAACATGGCTACGATTTTTTGTGATTGTCCATGGAGATGGCAAAACCGTAACAACAGACCATGTACATATTTCTTTGTGAGACTATTAATTTCTTTTCTTTCTTTTTTTTTCCTTCGATAGGAGGTCAGCATTCGGTTTTACTTCCACAAAGACAAACTACAATAATAAAACAATTCAGCGCGGGCAAAAGCATAACAATGAGAATAATAAATTTAAACATAAGCTTTTTTTTAATTATTATTACAGATGGAATCATAGAATAAGTAATCACCCAACCTGATTTTCATTAAGCAGACGACTTATCAATCTGTCTACTACTTCAGATACTCTGTCTTTATCAACAGACATAAGCTGGGTAAACACTGCCCGCAAAGCATGCTTTACATTCTCTTCACCATCTTGATCAGTGAGTTCCAAGACCAAGTTTGCTTCTGCAGTGCCAACCAGTTCCAAAACCTCAGGTACAGTAGAAAGCTCAGCCTTCAGCTCCTGGGTAAAAATGACACTGATGATTGCTCACTTGGTTCAAGTAAATAAATTTAAAACAATGGCATAAAACAGTTAAATATTTATGTGTCAGTCACAGTGCAACTCGTGGAAATTTTTCATGTCTTCAGGAAAAAGCAAACGGATCTTTGAATATGAAAAACTCAATGCATGTCAAACTACAGTCAGACCAGATTCTAATCGAAGGTCTTGGCTCTAAAGCAATCAATAGAATAAATAAATTTTCTTCTCCCCGCAGTAAATTAAAGTAAAATTTTACTAATAAACCACATCGGAAACCACCAAAATACCAAAAAGATGAGATGCATGAGTTAAATATTGATAATGAATTAGAAAATGTAATCTTGGATGCTGATCTCACCAATTTTTAAATATAAAGCAAGCTAGAAACAGAGGTAAACCTATTCACCAAAAAAAAAAAAGAACGAAAGAAACAGAGGTAAACCCAATCTCGTGGACACCACAGATTAAAGAAAACAGTAAAATAGTAGCTTGGCAGCCTTACACCAACATATCTATAATTTTAAGGCATCAAACTTAAACTATCTTTACAGTTAATGACACTTGTATATTATAGAAGGTTATCATTTGATCTTTTCACATGATTCTCTTAATTAATGATTGGCTATCAAAGGTACCGTCAGAGAGAATCCTGTGAACAAGGGGTTTAGAGAATAACTTTTCCTCTGTTGCAAAATTTAAATTGCCCGTAAAAATCACAGTTAATGATCCAAGTTAAAAACTTTTAGTCATTAAAATAATTTTAGAATTTAAATTTTTTAATATAAATATTTTTAATGTGGGATACCCAATTGTAATTTTCTCCAAAAAAAATAATCTTCCGTCACATCATTATGGAAGTCTACCTAACAAGAGGCAGTTCTTTTGCAATAAAATGTAGTGCAAAACTATCAAATTTAAAAAGAAAAGATTAAAATGTTAATTTCTCAATCAATCCAAGGCAAACTATAATTTTCAAATCACCATCGATAACAATACTTCCGAGAAAACATAAGGCATCAAAATTCTCCCAGATAGATAAAGAATTGTTCAAGACAGTATCACTAAATAACAAATCGGTTTTAAATTCTCATGACACACATACTTATAAAAGTAAACTAAAAAATTTCGCGATATACAATACATACCTCCAGAGGGATAAACCCACACAGAGCTTCAAACTCTGTCATTGCCAGAGCCATCTCAGGTTTATGATTCCCATCCTTATAGATATCAGGCTGCAATTTATGCAACGTTCTGGCTAACTCTTTATCTGGATGAGCCTGTATGGATAACGCCTTTGACACGGAGAGCACCTAACACGCAGAGAACCATTAAGTACATAATTCAATACCGTCTTTGATATCTTGTCTCTCGAGATTCTATACCTTGAATCAGTGTATCGTACCTTGAACAAGAAAGGGAGATCACAACCCCATTTTTCCAGAACCTTCTCGCCAAGCATATCAGGATTCTTTGACAGCCACGACTTGAGAGTCACGTTTTCTTCAGCGGAGGCCAAGAACGATGGCCCAGACTCGTGCGTGCCCATCCAAAGCTCCGCGTACGGCTTATCGGGCTCGGGTTCGGATTCGGAATTCAGAGCGAAGAGCCTGGCAACCCGAGAGTCTCGGCCGGGACGACCCCAATCGTAGTTCTTGACGGAGCACCGGAGCCACTGAAGCCTCTCCTGGGATTCCATTGCGAGAGCAGCAACTACTTCGATGGAATTGGAAGAGAAGAGAGTAGTGAGGAATCTTTCTAGAGAAGAGAGAATGGAGAGAAGGAAAGGGAGTGCGAAGGCGGGTATGTGAGGATCATTGCCTGTGCTTGCCGCTATTTAAAGCGTTCGGAATGGTACCGCCAGCGACAACAGAGAAGGGGAGAGAAAGAGAGAGATAGCGACGAGTTAAGAGGACGTGAGAGAGAGAGAGAAAAGAGGCAAGTGGGGTATGACTCTTTATTTCGCAGTTTCGTTTCTTATCCTCAAGTGAATCATGTTCTGATATTCTCCGAGAGAACGAAATTTCTCAACCTGGAAGGAAAATCAATTTCCTTTCCTTCCTCTCTCTCTTTTATTTTTCTTAAGCGGATAAAGTCATTTTTCTTTTCAAACACGTCAATAATAAGTAAAGAAAAATTTATATATAATAATAAAATAATTTAAAAATCAAAGAAAAAGAAGATAGTTTTTGGACAAAAAAAACCACTTGTTATTTATTGTTAGAATAAAAATAATATCATATCCTTAGATTGAATTTTAATATCAATTTAGTTATATTTGTTATCATATTAAAAATAAAATAATAAATGTTTTGTGTAAGAAGTTATCTATAGTTATTTTTTAGATATAATTCAATTAAATTAAATTTTAAGACTTGGTACTTTGTTTTTTTCGAGATGAAGCAACATAAAAATGATTTGGTCAGCAACAAGCAAGGTGCGCTTTATGAATTTTCAAGTTAGTCATAGAATTATTATATTGTGGGGTTAAAAAATTAAAAGAAATAAAATGAATAAGTGAGGTTTTTTGGCCAACCAAATCTGGTTTGGAAAACTGAATCCGATCCCAAAATGATTATGGTCGTTATAAAACCCAGCCACGTATGATAATAAAGGCACGTGAAATGCGTTGTTTTAATCGCCTGAAACGACAAAATAGGGCCCCGTTTTTGCGTGATAGAGCATCAAGCGGTGACGCTAAACGATGTCGTGATTTCTGGGGCCGGACCGTCACGATGGTCTGGCTGGGAGGCACAAAAACCAAGCGGTGAGTCGGTGACACTGACGGACCATATCCTCATGATTTGGATCTAAGCTCCACGTATAAATTTACTAGGTTTTTTTTTAACCAACATATAAATTTACTATCCGGTAACTTCTAGATTTAGATGTAAATATTTGTTCTATCCCGTATTATAAATTTTTAAAAAAAATTTTTCCTATAATATAAGACCCTTCATAAAATTTAGCAGATTATTTGGGAGTTTTTTTGTCAAAAATATTTTTCACATTTTCATTCTATAATTTTTGGAATTACAATAATTATTTTTATAAAAATCAAAACTTCCAACTAATTTTAATTACTTTTTTGGATATGTGTTATTTTTGTAAACCCTCTTATAATATGGGGTAGGGGAGTATAAATTATAACTAGATATATGTAAATATGTCTCATGCATTACATAAAGATATATTTAAAGTAAAATATATTGACATACCTTCCATATTGTTGAAATTACATGCCCCTCTATTTTAAAAACCATACACTTTAGTCAAATTTTTAGAACCATTAAGAATATTCTTTTAACATTCTAAAATATATTTTTATCAATTAAAATTTATTGAAAAATAATTTAAAATTATTAATTTTCCCTTATAATCTAAAATCTCTAACTTCTATCCCAATAAATTTAAAATATTTATATAAAAAATTTATGATAATATTTCCTATTGATTTGACATTAAAAATATAGCATGTTTATTAAACAATTTTAAATAATTAGTTGATTTTAATATAAAAATTTTTAAATTATTAATTATAGCAATACTTAATACAGTTGAAAATGTTAAATTCAAAATTGATATAATTTATAATAAAATAAAAATACATCAAATCAATCAATATAAAACATAAAAAAAAAAGTCACAAGCTACATTATTCATAAATCGTAAGTAAAGTAACCTATCTTAAATCCCATGTAATTGTAAAGAATTTAGTCTAGTTAAAAGTTAAAAAATGTGTTGAAAATATTACTAAATACTTACTTAAGTTAAAGAGAGATATTTTGAACAAAAATAAATAAATTCGGTGAGTTAATGGTTTATTTAATGATTAGGTGGATGGAAATGAAATATTGGAAATAGAGGAGCGATATGTGTTATACATCCTCAATTCCAGTTTATAGTGTACTTTTAATTATTGTATATGAATCAAGATAATAATTAGTAACTAAAAAATTCTTACATTTTCTCAAATTATCCTTATTAAATGCATTAGAAATAAAATATTTTAATAATAAATAAATATTTAGACCCATTAATCAAGGATAGTCTTGGAAAAAAAAAATACACTACATAATTTATAAAGTGCACTATATTATAAAACATAAATTTAAAAAAAAAAACGGAGGGAGTACAACTTTGACTTCAAGGATCTATATTAATTTCTAAAAGTACAAGGTTTTAATAACTGAGACAAAATATAAGAGAGGTTGGAGTATTTTTATTGACGATAAAATATTTTATAGGATCTACTATTTTTGAAATTATAAAAAAATTTAAATATTAATTAATGTCACAAAATAATAAACACATTGTCTAATACAAGTTAAATACTCCTTTTGTTGGACCTATACATAAGAAAAAAATAAATTAATGGTGTATTAAAATTTTCCCCAAAAATTATCTTTTATTAATTATGTGAGAGAGAGATTAAATATATTAATAATTTAAATTGATATTAAATTAAGTAGGGTTAATTTTAGAATAAACTTAAAATATAAGATAATTAATTAACTTTAAATAATTTAAACTATTTTTTAATATCTATGAAATAATTTTTTTTCTTTATAAATGAGACTAGAGGGAGTATATTCTATATCCATTAAAAATTTTATATTCTATTAACAAAGTGACAGACTAATTAATGATAATAAATTGATTATAAAATTTATAAATTTTAAAAATTTATTATTAAATTTGAAAAGTTAGATAATTTTTTAGAAATATTTATTTTACACATCAATTGAAAATTAAAAAATAATTATATGCGATTTATTTTTTAAAATAATTTTGTAAGGACATTTAGCTTCCAAATCACCGTCATCTCCTACTATATATTCTCACTAACTTTTAACTTGAGTCATGAAATTTGATTAGAGTTTTTTTTTTTTTTGAGTTCATAACAAAACTCCAGAGTCGCTCGTAACTTTGATTTTGTTTCAGTGTGTTGGATTAAAAAAGCTTGCTTAGCATTTCTCTTAAAAAACTTATATTAATGGACTAGTAAAATATAATTCATTAGTTATCAGACATCATGGTTTTTTCTTTATACATACATACATATATATATTATTTATTTATATCAGAAGCGTTTAAATCTTAGATTTCTATTCACATCTCATTCCATTTTTACCACTTAAGCTAGACTTAGATGACATTATGTATTATTATTTATATAAGGAAGAAGAAAATTAAAATTAAAATTAAAATATTTCAAATATTAATAATACATAAGAAAGGAGAAGCCAAATTGAGATGGGAAAGCGAAGGATGAAATACAACATCACAGTCGAAAATTATGAGCTGATATATAACCGAACAAGTGATGGGATAACATCAAGCCATAATAGAGCATGTGCGTTGGGAGTTGTACCCTTTTCTTATAATTTGTTAACGTCACTTTCTCCCTTGTTCCTTTCAATATTTATTTATTAATTAATTAATGCCAAAAGATGCATTCCAGCCTTCATCTTCACCCATATCATTTTGGGAGAGTGATACTCAACACAATAAATACTACTTTCTTTATATTTTAATATAAGATTATTTTAAGTGTATTAAGGATATAAATTATTATCTTAATTTTTTAAAAAATTACTCTATTTTTTTAAAACTATCTTTCTTAAATTTATTTTTTTTTATTTTTATCATAATAGGGGTAATTTTTATAATATATAATAAATATTATTTTATATTTTATAAAATATCTTATATTTAGTGTCAAGATAAAAAAATTATTTCTTTTTTTATGATGAACTATACATGCTGCAAGAAAGAGGGAACATGTAAAGCTTCAAATGAATAATTGTGACTCTGAGTGGTATGCAAAAAAAAATGGAAATTTTGTGGTTGATGGGTGAAGGAGTGAATTGGAAGGAACCAATGTTTTGAGAATTGTACAGGATCAACCGGTCGGATTGGTCGGATCGTCATTTCGGAGGTAAGAATGACTCAGTTTTTAGTTTTAAACCATTTTAGGGGTTTTATTGCTTTGAGTTGGCTTTTGAGCAAAAAACCGAAATTGAGCCGGGAACCTGAGCGATTTTCAAAGAACTAGACGATTTTTTAAATTGTGTAAAATTTAACTTAAGTTTAATTTTTTTTATCCAAATTTATTAATTATAAAAATTATTAAAGAGTAAAAATAATATTTCCTTTTTTATTTTAAAATTACTAATTATAAAAATGAAAATTTGCATTGTATTATAATCCCTTAGTTCCCAATTATAATAGAATTTTGGGACTCTTCATTCATCTTAAAATATAAGGGATATGGATAAAATTTGTGAAGTAATTAATATCAATTTCATTTTATACCTTGAATAATTAAGGATATGTTGACAATTACTAATAATTAATTACTCTCACTCTAAACATTTAATATAGATAATTTTGGAAAAGAATTGAAATTGTAGCACAATTAATGAGTTTCTTTACCAAAACTGTTTTTTCCTTGATACTAATAAAGTAGTTATTTGTTTCTTATAATTAGAAAAGAAAAGAATATAGTCATTTTATAATGTTATAGTCATATGGTGTTATCATATTAAAATATTTTAATATTATGTTCAATGATTTAATATATATTATTACTATGTGAATTTCTTAATTTATTATGAACATGAATTACTTAAATTTATTTTCTTAATAATTCGATATTTTTTATATATATTATTATATATAATATTATTTTTATTTAATTATTACATCAACAATTTGATTACCGTTCTAATGGGTTAAACTATAAAATCTATGATTTAATGGCATTTTTAATTTGATATCTGGATCAGTTATTAAAACATGGGAAGGAAATCCCAATTGTACGAGCTAGTCCCTGGCCCAAACCTATATTATGATTTGCACTGAGGTACTTCTAGAACCAGTTTTCCCATGTGTTGTTTATTTCATGGGCAAATTGTTCCAATTTCATTTGTGATTTTTAAAATTATATATCTCATGCATATCTTCAAAGAAGTGCCGTCGTGGCATGTTTGGTTTAAAACATTTAAGGAAATACATTCTATTTTAAATGCACAAAAAATATATACAACAATTATTATGTATTTGTTATTATTTAAACTCTTTTCTTTGCATTTTGAAATATGAACACTATTTTATTTGGCAAAAAAAAAACACTATTTTTTTAAAGCAAACATTTGGAATTTGATACTATCTAAAACGTTTAAATTTATTGTGAAATGTTTTTGTGGTTGCTGTGTGAATTGTTTACTTTCATATTGATATATCTCCTGTATAATAATAATTCCTTCCTAAAGTTGATATTAAGCTTTATCTCATAATAATAATAATAATAATAATAATAATAATATCATATTTTCCTCTACTTGGTTTTCTCATTAATCTCTTATTTATGGAAACTTTTCCTTCTGCACATACACTAGTAAACTAGATCCTGGAGTCATAATCTTTGCTTTTACTTTTCACATACGCGCCCAAAAAAACAAAAAATCAAAGACATTAAATATACTCCTTCGGATTTTTTATGTCACTTTTATAATTTTTATTTTATTTATTTTTCACTCTCAAATTTTGAGATAGCATTAATTATTATTTTTTTAATATCATTTTTATTTATTCTTTTAAAAGTAAAAAATTATATTAATTATTTTTTATTATCTATTTATTTATTAAAGACATATTAAAAAATTTAAAATAAATTCTAATACATTAATTATATTTTTTAATCTATGTACTAAAATCTTATAAACATCAGTTCCATGGAATATATTTAAAGGCTTCAATATCAAGCTATCATGCAACTTGTATTTTTAAAGGTTCAACTACGAGCGTGGACTCCAGATTCAAGTTATTTATGGGCCAACCATATTCTTTTTGTTTTTTAATAAACGGCCAACCATATTCATTTCCTAGCCTTGGATTGTGAAAATAAGCACTTATAGAGATTCATAAGTACTTATATGGTAGAGTTGTCAAACAGAAATAGATTTTCAATAAGCACTTATGCCTCAAATAAGTGTTTATGGAAGAAGCTGATTTTTTCAGCTTATGATAATTACTTATCTTCTCATAGTCATTTATTTCATTTTTCCTTCTCATTATCCACCCAATAATCACTTAAACCCCAATATCCAAATACATTTCTTTTCTCAAAATCACTTATGAAGTAAAAATATTCAAACACAAATCACTTTTGACATAATCACTTATTCTCATAATCACTTATATATAATCTAATCCATACACACCCTCCATCGTTTTGTTTGATCTACTTCTCCCGTATGATTTTTCTTTTTTCTTTTTAAATAAATTTTGGTATCAGGTCATCACTTTGAGTCTGAGAAATCATCTTTAAGTAATCCTAGTCCCTTCCACAATCACCAACACCTGTTTGGTTACTTCTCAAGTATGTTTCTATTTCTATAAGTTATGCGTATTCTTAATATATTGGTTATGAACAATATAAAAAGAACTATTATTATTCTTTAACTTTTACTACCTCAATTTCTTTTTATTTGTTGTTTAAATTTTTAATACACAAATTAAAAAAATACAATTACTATGTTAGATTTATTTTTTAAAAAATATTTCCTAATATATCATTCAATAAATGAATAGGTAAAAAAAATAATTAATGTTATTTTTGGCTTTTAAAAGAATAAATAAGGGTATAATTAAAAAAAATAATTAATGATGCCTTAAAATTTAAAAGTAATAGATAGATTGAAACAAAAATTTTATTGAAAAGTGACAATTAAAAAAAAATGAGTAAAATATATTAAAAAAATTTCTAATTATTAACGCCATTAAATAAGTTTAAAAATTGATAATTTTATATATTAAAAATACAAATTATTATCATTATTTTATGTTTATAAATCTTATAATTATAGTTAATATTAATAAAAAAATCTTATACTACAGTTGAAATAATCTTCATGAAAGTACTGATTGCACATAAAAAAATCTTATAAGAAAATCTCACAGTTTGCATATATAACCAAATATATCAAAGAATGAATAGAAATTGGTTGGGTTGATTCCTTTAAGCAAGGTGGAGATTTTAAACCTTATGAGTTAAAAAATTATATTAGGAGTACTACTCCTATTTGAATCAGACAATACTCAAATATAATCTGATAGTGTTATATATTGGAAAGTTATATAAAAAAGATTTGATAAAAATAATAGATGATATTATTTATAAATATACCAAAGTCTTAATTGTACATATGGGGTTCTAAATCGTGTGTAACCAAGAAACATAACTTACACAGATGAGAAGCAATAGAAGCAATTAAGTCCTGAAATGCTTGCAGTTATGTTGGTGGTTCTTGAAACGCGAGCTACTAATGCCCTTGAATTGTTGTGAATGGTGAAAATTCATGTGCTTTACTAACGGTTTGCTCTAACTATTACCAAAATTTTGCTGTGGATGTTTTGGTTGCAAATTGCAAATTTGTGAAACCACTAGTAAAATCTTTTGTGAGGGTTTAAATCAATGTATTAAAGATTGAACCAGTCATTAAATCGGTTGAAATAGTAGTTTAATATTCAATGGTTGGACCGTAGTTGAACCGTAATTAAATTGGTAATAATTAAATACATTTAAATTATATATTTTACTTTGAAAATTATATATAAAAATTATTTTAGATATTTTGCTTATATACCATAAATAATCAAATATTGCAAACAAAAATCAAAGGTGCATGTGATGCGCATGGTTAACGATTCATTTTGTATTCAAAAGCACACGAGTTCAAGATGTGGGAGTTGAAGAATGTTGTATTTTTCCACAAAAATTTGACCTAATGTATAAATATATATTAAATATTGTTCATATATAACAACAAGAAATTGTGGCACACGGGGTGGAGGGTGGTTTTTATTACACTGGTCTAAACCACTATGAAAGCCAAAAAAAAAAAAGCTACTAAAGCAATTTTTTTTTTGGTTTGTGGTAAGCTCCTCAGGATCGCTCAAGTGCTTTCAGCATTTCACAATACTGGAAGCCTTTGAGCAACTTGATTAAGAGCTTATATATGTACTTCATTTTTAAGTTGCATGAGAGGTCTTACTGTCTTATGAGAAACCAAATTATATATATAGAGATTATATGAATACCTTCGTTCATTCACAAACAGAAGAATTGGAATGGAATAATTAATGCAAACTTTTTGGCGATCATTTTCCATATTCGATTCTCCATTATTTTGAACTATATATGACTTCATGATTTGTCTTTATCTGAGACGAAAAAGAAAGTTTATTAATCCAGAATAAATTAATTAATATATAGCTATGTCAAAGTCAAATAGATAATGGATAAATACGGCCAGGATATGTCAACTATTGGTAATTTAGATACTGAAGTTAAGAATATATGGAGAAGGGAATCTGGAATGAGATAATAGAAAATGAGATTCCTTCTGTCTGTGACAACAGTGACTCAGAATCTCTATATAAGTCCACTCTACGACGCCTTGATTTCTCACAAGGCAGTGAGATAACACTTGAATACATCAAAGCTTGCTTGAAGTTCCTCAAAGGCTTCCAATATTGTACAATTTAAAGTTGTTATTAGAATTTGCGAGTGATTTTTAAAAGATTATTACTAGATCTTAAAATTTAATTATTACAAAGTTTATAAGTCACTTAATCTAATAATAACTTTTGAAAAATTCATAAAATTTAATGATAAACATTTAATTTCATAAAAATAATTACAGTTTTCAAGATCTTCAACTTAACACAGTTCTTTCTCAAGGTATGGTTCTTTGATTTAATTTTTCTTCAATTATAACTTTAATATAAGATTGCGATTCTTTCTTTTACTGAGAGCAAAAGAGGGTATGTCCATGGTGAATAGTGAAATCAGTAGTTTATTTGTGAGACTAAGCGGAACAAATCTTGAAGGGAACAAATTTATACGATTTTTCGTTTCTCTAGCTAAGAATCTTTAATAAAGCTAGCCCCTTGAATTTTATCGAGTTAAACAAGGTGAGATCTTTAGCCAAAAAGAAGTTCAAGTTGACATCGAATCAAATCAATATATATATATATATATTATTATTTGTTCTATGATGAACTAGAGTTATTAACGCAATTAAACTCGGAAAATAAATGAAGACAACACTATAACATTTTGTTTTATGGAAACAGTTAAAAAATGTTAAGGTCTAACTATGAAAACTACTTTCTAAAAGTATAGGCAATAGTTTTCAAGTAGTGTGTGAGGACTCACGCTGTTGGGGTATCAAATTTAACTAAGTTCAAATTAGTCAATGCAATATAATGATTAACTTAGGTCAAATCTGAGGAGTGGCAATGTAATTCGATTATAAATGATTAATTAGATAATTAAAAATTGGAATTAAATTCGAAAATGGCACCTGGGGCTGGGGTGGTTGATTAGTTGAAATTAATGCAAGTAAATTAAGCTAAATACAAAACAAGGCGATAAAACTAGAGAATGCAAAATTAGAATCCTAGCAACTAACAATGATGAAATAGTGATAATATGGATTTGGACTAAGAAATCTGGCTTTCCTTATTCAATTAATATTAATTAGGATTAGGGAAATGATTAGTAAATCCAATTAGCTTAGTTACTGGGAGATCTCTAAGCTACAAAACATCTTTAGCTTGAAACCCCTACATTATATTAATACATGAATATTTGTTTAAGCCAATTAAACTCACTAATTAAGATGAAATTTGGATTAATTAAGTTGCTGTAAATTTGGGTTAATAATTACCTTATAACTAATTAAGTGATTAATTACCAAACCACACAATTAATGCACTTACTAAGGTAAATCATGTATGACCACATAACATAATCCAACATGCATGCTTAGACAATTAAAACAAAAAATTACATCCCATGAAAAGAACGTTTTCTAACCAATCAACATTATATTTCATTCTTAGAAACCTATAAAAAACATGATACAAAATCAAATTTCAGTTAAAAAAAATTCGATTCTCAACTGGAAAAATTCGAGTCCAGTTATTTAAGTCTCAAAATTTGAGTCTGACCCAAAAAAAAAAAAAGAATTCGGGTACAAAAACTAAATATCTTGACCTTTTGGTAACAAAAATTAATTGTCCCAAATAAAGAGACAATTTTTTGGTACCAAAAAATAAAAAAAGTGATGTGATCCAATAGTACTTTTAGATGGTAACCTTTAAATGTCTCTCTTTTGTAATAATGAGCCAGTGCCATATAAATGAGATGAGGTTGTAAACTTCTCTTTGTTGGAAGCAATATTTTTTTTTTCTCAGTTTTGTCTTCTTCCTTGACTCTCTCTTCCCACACCCCCACCCCCACCCCCTCCTCTCCGCTCCCTCTCTCTCTGGGGTTTCGATTCATGCCAAACTTCTAGCCAGATAGAAGGTTTTGAAATCGATAAATATTATTGTTTAGTTTAGGTGTTTGATTGTCTATTAATATGAGTGCTTGTATTACTTAGATTCAAACTGTCAATTATTTCCAGTGATAACTTCACAAAATCACCCCCAAAGTTTTTTTTTGGATATAGATGAAAAAATAATGATGTATTGGTGCAATCCTACATGTGTAGGAGATTAATGATCATAATAATAAAACTTATATTCAAGGTTCAAACCCAAGTACTGACGTTGCGATACTCTCAAGTTTTATTTTTATCAATTTGTTTCAATTTTAATTTTTGGCCATTATATCAGCATTTAATGAATCAGATCAATCACTAAAAGAATATAATTCACAACCCACTTTCATTTAATAAATGTGATTAATTTAGATCATTAGATGTTGATTGCAAATCTGACATAATTTAGATAATTAATTATTTCTTCTTGTAATTCAATGTTCCTTGAGTAAATCAAGCAACTAGCTAGCTGAAATCTTGAAAATAAATTATTCAAAATTGAAATACTCCCTCTGGTCTTTAATATAAGATTTTTTTAATCAAATCATATAGATTAATGATGAGAATTAAAATTAGTTAATTATCTTATTTTTTTCAAAATTACCATTATTTAATTTTTTTTCTCTCTTTTTAAATGAATTAAATAGAAGTATTTTCTTTTGAAAATGTGTAATAAATAGTACCTCATATTTTGAAAATTGTCCTATATATTCAGAATCAAGGTAAAATACTTTATATTATAACTGGAGGGAGTATTGTTTTTAAATTTTGACAGATACAAATTATCATCAAAACACAGGAGCTAGAAAACATGCCTTTCAATCAAGAAGGGTATCCATACCAAAATTACTTTTGACTTTGAGATTTGCACTCTGATGATCAATATTAAAAACTAGCATATGTTCTTCCGACGGCTTTGCTGCTTTACCTGAATTTAAATTTAAAAAAAAAGTCACTCCAATGTTTTTACTGGATTCTTTCTAGGAGAAAAATAATATCATTTGGGATCATATGTATATGTTAGTGATTGTTTCTTCTAGAGTGAAGGCATATTTACCTGCTTATTATTCTCTCCTTATCTAGAACAACTAGAGATTAATGCTTTGTTTGGTTCATAGAAGTGTTTTTGATGGAAGTAGAAGTGGAAAAGGAAATGGAACTCAAAGTGGAAAAATAGTTTAGAAGTATATTTGGTATGATGGCAGAAGTATAGTATAATTTTTATTTATATATATTAATATTCCTAAAAGTCCAAAATGCCCTTATAAGAATAAAAAAAAAATGTTTGAACTTCAGTGATTGCTTAATGGAAGCTCTCCACCATCCCCTTTGCCGGCTTAACTCCATCACCAGCAAAAGCATTGCCCTCCTCCTCTCTCGACTTTCTCGTTGTTCTCCTCTCTCGATTTTCCCCTTCACCAACTCCAGACCCAAAACATTAAACACAGATCTTAGGCTCAGAAAATTTAGACCCAAAAAATATTCATAGGTGGAAAAGAAGGATTTGTGTTGTAGAAGCAATAATCACATGTGAAAAGATGGGAGATGTGAGTTGGGGATGGAAGATTTGGAGTTGGAAATGGAAGATCTAATGACTTGAAGATTTTTGCATTGAAGGTGGAGGATTCCCCTACTACCATCCTCCCTTCACTGTCGCTTGCCGTCATCCTCCGTATGCCATAGCAGCTTGTTGGTTGAAGGGACAAAATCATCCAGATGTGACTTCCATTGTGTGAGATAAGGAAGTCAGTTCAATCATTTTTTATGGAAGTGGCTTCCTTGGCTTCCTTTAAGAATAAATCTCCAGTGCACCAAACATCTTGTTCTTATTTCTGCTTCCATTTCCATTTCCTTAAGAAGTGTTCTGTTGAACCAAATGCAACATAAGGTGTTCTTGGTGAGGTTCAAATTCTCTACAGTTCAAAGTTTTTTATAAAGTTCTAACAGAGAACTTAAAAAAAAAAATTTGAATAAAAGTGGATGAAAAATAAATCTATCTGATCTCACTCTCTCTAAATATATATATATATATATTCATTGTATCATTTTATTTTTTTTAAAACATTACAGAAATTTACTATAAAAACTCTAAATGATCATTACATATTCCAGCAAACAACTTGGTTACGAATCCTCTCTCACAAGACTCTCTGCATCATCCCTACAGCAGAATTGTGCCCATACAAACAACTTTACTGTTAGTGTAAGGTGACATTGATTTGATTTTAACGCATAGTAAATGACATTGTTCCGAAATTTTGTTTAGGATGTCCATAGTTCCTCAGGAAATACTTGCAGTAGATTTGCCCTTTAACGAAAAAAAAAAACCTGCAGATCTGGAGAGGAAGAACAGTGGTGTGGAATCACGATGGTGAAGAAGAGTGCAAGGCGGAGGTCAGAAAAATTGACGGTGATGATGTGATTGACAAGATGCGAATGGACAGAGACGCAAACGACGAGCTGCGAAAGGTGAAGGGCACCATGATGAATGGTAAGCCACCAACACGGTGAGGGCGAGTGACAATGCGACACCATGATGAGGATGATAGCACGACGGGGAAAACATTGCTGGCCATTTTCTTCACATGCTAGAATTTCCTCGTTTTTCTTTTGATTATTTCAATTGGATCTTTGGGAAATTGTTACTCCACGAGTCATCAACATGTAAATTCATTCGAATCCTTTTTTTTGTAATTTAACGCTATAAGTGGGTTTCAAGTATTATATATCATTCCTAGTGTATAAATAGTGTGGCTTCCCTCTATATTGTAAAGAATTTTATGCGGATGGTTCTGTTCATATAATTTGCATTCGCTGTACAATTTTAACAGAACTTGTACAAGTAGAAGTTAAATATGTATAATTTGAAATCGAAATATTTACACCTAGACCCTGATTGATCTAATACTATATAAGAAACTCAAAGTAAAAAAGATAATGGATTAATATTATAGAGTATCTAAGAAGTAGGACTTCTCAAGTTAAACTTAATTTTTTAGGAATTTCTAAATTTTTTTGAACTAAGTAACACCAATTGGTTTACTTTTTAGAAAGTTTAACTTTTCTTTTTTTGCTTTTACCATACTAAACAATCCCTTAAATTTGTAACTTTCTTAAAATTTGATAATTCTCAGGAGGATGGCATTAGTACTGGACATGATAAATTTCCATCATCCAGCTCGTGGATGAGTCAAACGTATCCATCTAAACAAAATTTATGCATGTTTTACACACACACATATATTATCTATGTACAAAAAATTTAGCAAAATCTTTTTTTGTTTTGAGTACCAATGGTAGTTGAGAAAAAGTTGAAGATTAATTTATTCGAAGCATAGAGATCAACAATATGTGTTTTATTTTTTTCAACAAAATTTTTTTCATACACACAACCATGATTGAACCCAGGATAATATGCCTGAGAAACTACTTATTGTTCTTTATCAAAGTTAGCAACTATATATCCCTTGCAGTTGATAACAATCATTATAATATATGACGAATGTTTTTCCCCCCGGACTCCAAGAGTGTTAATGATTGTTTTTTCTAAAGAGAAAATATATTAGTTACTACTTATTGTTCTTTTTTTGTAACAACCAAATTCTAATAAAATCTTGACAAATGTTTTTAGTCCAAATCAAAATTTTATTTTCAGGATTAGGACCTATTCCATTTGAGAAGAAAATTTGAATTGCCCTGAACTCTGACTGATTCACTTTGGGTTCAAGTTCAACTCATGGTGCACTTTGATGGCAGTATTGATGATGTAACACTCAGTCTATTGCCAACGCGGGTTGACACAAGTGGTCATAAGATCCGGACTAAGGCTCTCACCTCCCCTTGGGTGAGAGGTTCAAGTCTCCTCTTGGTTACTCAAGTCTTGCGTTGGTGGTAACTCTATTGTGGGGAGTTTCCCCACTGTACAGGGGAAACATTAATGAAACTTCTAGGTATTCAGTGGCTAGCCCATTCGTAAGGCCTAAAGTGTCTAGCCTCTTAGGGGCGGCTAAAGGTACAGGATGGATCTCTAACTATTAGAACTTGGCGCCCTACTGTTGGTCATAGGACTGCCTTCCCTAACTGCCAATTTTCATTTACCGAGAAAAAAAAAAAAGACTTAGTCTGTCAGTCAAATAGAAATAGTGGACAAATAAATAGGACATGTAATAATTAGTGATTTAGATTCGGAACTGATTAGCTTCGTATATTATTCATGATGAGGACAAATCATATATGGAGAAAGGAATATGGAATGAGGCAATAGAACATGAGATTCCTTGTGTTTGTGACACAGTGACCCATATAGTTTCTACATAAAGGCCCTTCCGCACCTTGGTTTCTCACAGTTGAGGCAGTGTGAGATAACCATGGAAGACATTAAAGCTCTCATGCCAGTTCCCCAAAGGCTTCCAATATTGAACAATATTGGGAGCCTTTGGGTGAACTTGAGGAGCTTTTTCCAAGTAAAACAAGAGAGCTTGTGCTTCTGGTGATCTGATGTGAGTTATACTATCTTTTCTTCTTATTTATCAATTAATCTGGAACACCATAGTCATCTGTAGTTTATGATGTATAACTCAATATGATATATCAAGTCTTTCATTATTTCAAAATACGAGAGGGCGTGTGTGAAATAAGAGGGAAACAAATCTAGACTATAATTATTGTGTATTGTGTATCGTTTTTTTTTTTTTTATAAACTGTGTATCGGTTTTTCTTTTCTATCTACGAATCTATTGGACTTTGACATTGGAATTACCCTTGATAGGCCAAGTCCATTTGAAATTAATAAAATACTATTTTAATTAATTTGAGTATTAAATTTGAATTTAAAACACAAAATTTTCCATTATATATGATGGTAGATGGATGCTTGATGGCTTGGAAGGGCTTGTAGGTCCTCTGGAACTGGATGCTATTTTCGTGAGCTTCCTTTGAGGTCTAGATTGAAAGAAGATAGGCTTGTATGGGCTCAAGGGAAGAATGGTGACTATACAGTTAAGGAGTCTGACTTCTCTCTTACCTGGACATGCACCACGTACAGGCAACTTAGCTGCGGTAGCAAAGGGGTGTGCTCGGCAGGGTGGGTTTTTGACTCGGACTCACCACCCTCTCTTCTTTCTATTATCTCTCTTGAAGCAAACTCTGATAGAGCTTTGGATACGTCTTGCTTAGGCTCTGGCGTGGTATTGGTGACAAGACTGGTGTTGGTTAACTTTGGGCTGTTTTGTTTTGTGGTTTTGTTGTTGAACTCTTGTGTTCTGCCTTTAGTTATCTGAATTTCCATCCAGCTTTTCAGGTAAAAGAAAAAGGATAATAAAGGTAATTATCTTATATATATATATATTTAAGAAAAAGAGTGATATAATAAAATTTTTATACAATTGATAGATAATTGAGTTTTCTTAAGTATGTTGTCTTGGATTTGCTCTCTAATCGTATGTATGAAAATTTTGTTGAGAGGAGTAAAATCTATTTCAATAATCTATATGTCTTGAAGAGATTATTAGTTTTTAGCTATTGGTTGGGGATACTATAGCTGCTTTTCTAAAAAATTGAGGGTTGTGTTTGTGAAGTAAGAGAAAAAAAAATCTTGACTATAATAATCTTATGTCGGTTTTTTATTTTCTACATAGGAATCTATTGGACTCTCATCTGAATCACCCTTGATAGGCAAAGTCCATGGGTATAAACTCATTTGAAATTAATAAAATACTATTTTTGTCAATGAAGGTTGATTTAATTGGTAAAGATGTTGTTTATATTTCATAAGGATGTGGGTTTGAATCCCACTATTGATGTAATGGCCTCATTGATAGGTAATTTGTAAGTACCTCTATAAGTATTTTTTGAGTTTTCAGGCCTTCCTTATCTCTGCTGAACTTTGAGATCTAATTTATCTAAACTTTTTGCAACAAAAAAAAAGAAAAACTATTTTAATTAATCTGAGTTTTTAATTTGAATTTAAAACCCAAAATTAAGGATAATAAAGGTAATTATCTTTTACATATATAATTGGAAGAGAAACTATCATGTGTGTGTGTGTGTGTTTGTTTTTTTAAAGAAAAAGAGTGATACAATAAAGAAGTCACAGCAATTTTTTTCTTGATTCTCTCCTAACTAAATCAATGTAATGAATTGCATAGATGAATTGAACTGATATGGTTTAGATTATTAATTCACTAGATAAATATAAACCTTTTGCCTTTGAAGGAACATGAGAGAGCTTGCCTCTGGTTCTAGTTACACTCAGAAGAAGGAACGCGATAATGAGATTTGGGCTAAACATGCTTATTGGCTAATAAATTCTATTCCTTGACTGTCTATTATCATATCTTTTTCTTAATCTCATTTACTTAAAAATTTTTCTATACCATCAAACAGGCCGTATTTATTATAACAATAAATATAAAAACTCAGTCTAATTTGCTTCATCTACTGTTATTAGAGAGCTTCACAAATATTGTGTCAGAAATAATTTTATTGCATTCAGTTGTTTTGGGAGAGCTCAAGATCAAAGATCTACATCGTCAATGAGCCCGTGAAATGTAGAATTTGATAGGTACGTACTCAAATGTACCATAAAAATATATACTTGAAAGCTAAATTTGTGTGATAAATTTATTGTTAATCTTAAATATAACCCAGTTTGATATATTGGAAATATTTTTATATGAATGAGAATGATAATAGGAATCGAAATGATAAAATATATTTAGTGTGCTAAAAAAATTGATGTAATCTTGGAATAAAATAATATTTGGTATGATAGAAATGAAAAAAGAATGGAGACAAATAAAAATTTTAAAACTATAAAAATTTAAACTTTGCAACACAGGAAGTTATATGTATACATTTTGAATAATAATAATAATAATACCTAAAATTTTTTATAATAAAGTTAAGATTTGAATATGCATTAAAATAATAATACCTAATCATCTGGAGTTAGCTCACATTGCAAGGGTAGTGTTAGTATGGGTAGTACTTAGAATTTAAATTCTCCTTTAAGTAATAATAAAACCTCAATACTGCTTATACAGGATATTAATTTAATATAATCATTTTTTTCCAAACTTCTTATAAATGACCCAAGAAAAATAGAAATTTTCATGAACCAAACACTACGTTGAGCGCCCACCGAATATTAGAGCTTTATTTTATAGATATACACATTTCTGTTGAATTAGTTTTTATTAATTTTATGGTTGATTAATATTAATTAGTAACTATTATCAAAGTTTACATTATTAAATAATCAGATTTTGTTCTGTTGATCTCAATACTGTGCATAAAAAATATTGGATCCTAGTTAACTTTTTAGTAGTCAGTAACTTCTCTATCATGAATTCATGATGCCGACTAATTAGAAGTAAGCGCTTTGTTATTAATTAATTAACTAGTGGGAGTTAAATTGATATGTTCATCTATAAATATATACGATCATATTTGCCCGTGCACCACTTTGTACGTTACTCCATCTGTTCCATAAATTTGATGTTTTAAATTTTTTTCCTAAACACCAAAGTAATTCCAATCGAAAATCTAAAACTAATCTCTTTGAAATGTAGGAATCACTAAAATAAATTTTATCTCACCCAATAAAATTTTTTTTATACACACAACAATGAATTAAATCTTGGACAGTATGATTAAAGAACTTAACTATTTACCAACCATGTAACCTTATTGATATTTTAGACATTTTATTTTATTTCAAAACTTCTATTGTTTTAGAAATTCAAGACCTAACCAATTTTTATTTTTCAACTATATTCTCATCTAATATTTTTTTCTTTTCTCTTTCAATAAATAAGATTAAATAAGGGTATTTTAGTTAATGTACAGCAATATTTATTATTAATTAATAATTTATTAATCTATATGTGATAACCTTAAATAACAAAACTTATGGTACCTAGGGACTCCTTTCTCCCAACTTTTCTCACCCTTTTCAATCCAATTTTATGCACTAAGGAGCAAAGCAGGCTGTTTCTCCTCATTTTCCTGCTTTGTAATGTATTAATGGCATCACTGAGAGTATTTGCAGATATGTACAATTGCTTATTTCTGAATTTCATAACCTCCCCATTATTCATTCTAATTGCTGTTAGCGAAGTCTTGATTGAATATGTTTTAAATTTAGTGTGTGATTAACCAGGAAATAATTAACAGAATAGATACCACAAAAGCAAGCCCTGAAATTCGCAGAAACATCAAGCATAAGCTCTTCCAGATCAGCCAGGTGCTTCGAGGAACTTGATTAAGAGCTTATTTATTTTCTCATCTTTATTATAAATCATTTTTAACTAATTTACATATACTAAGGTAAGTAGTTAAAAGTAATTAAAATTTTTTAAATTTTATAAAATTTACCATAATTTTCTAATATTACCCTTCTTAATTATAACTCATTTTATTTATATCTTTTTTAATCTCTCTTCAGCATAATTTTTAATAAGGAATAAACATGGAAAATATTTACCACTCAAAATGTAACTTATTTTTTGTATATATGAATTTTTCTAGAAACTGCTTTATAATAAGAAAATATGGAAGTAATTCATATTTGCATTAGAGCTCTTTATTACTGCCTTTAATTATGAGAAACCATCTGTTTTCTTTATATAAATATTATCAATCTCTTCTCTCACTCACAAACAGAAGAATTGGAATCCCACGTTCAAATTCAACACTACTTAATTTCCATATTCCGCATTCAATAAAACAAATTTTCCACATTCGATTCTCCTTTATTATTTTGAGATGCATTACCTTGTGATTTGACTTCACCCAAAAGAAAAATTATTAATCTAGAATATTAACGGCTTGCTCATTATCTGTAAGAATATAATTTATAAATGATCCCTAGGGAGCTCATTTTCGGTATTTTTGACTACTAGGTATTATTCTTATTTACATATTCTCTATGTTCTTTTTTTTTGGGGTTAAAATCCTATTTAAATTAGAGTAAAATACCATGGCCTTTTTTCTATTTTGTCTTCATTACAGAGACCTCTATTTTATTTTGAAAACCTATATAAACTTTCATGATATTAAAAGTTATATCACATAAACCTCCTCTTTATTTTAAAGATTTTATTTCCATCCACCCAACCGTTATTAAACCGTTAAATTGAATTATTAAACTTTTTGTTGGATTGAAATACTCTTATTTAACATAAATAATATTGAAGAATAATTTAAATTCATATATATAATGTAAGCCAAAAATTTTTTTATTACATAAATTTTTAAGAATTTTGTTATATTATAAAGTTGATTAATTTTATAATTTTAAAATTTTTAATTAAATTTATTTAAACTTATTTAATTAGTAATTTTTTCAATATAAACACTGGTTAACAAATTGTTATCATATTATAAAATTGTATTTAAACACTTATGTGCCAAAAACATTTTAATACATATATTTTCAAACTCATTTTATCATATAAAAAATTAATTAATAATTAAATTTATAATGTTAAATGTTTTAAATACATTTATTTAAACTTATTTATTTTGTAACTTTAAACATAGACATTGGCTAAGAAAACATTTCAAACACATATATTTTTAAATTTTTCATCAAATTATAAAAATGATATAATTTTGATGATATTATATAATTTATTATTTTGTACCTCATGAAAAATTAATCAAAATAAATTTACAAAAAAAAGAATAACTTTTAATTAATATGATTTAATATAATGAGGGATAAATTGGTAAATATAATTTTTAATTAATAAATAATATTTTAGAATCTTAATTTTAGGAATATTCCTAATAGTATTAATGGATTGGACTACCATGTGGATTTTTTAAATAGAGGGGATATCTCAATAATTAAAGCAAACTTTTTGACCAATAGGTATTATTCTGATGCCTGTTGGCTTTGTCAATTATTCTTGAGATTATCCACTTTCAACACCCAATGGCCGACTTAAGGCCTAATATATGTCATCGTCAAAAGGTGGATGAATTTTTATTTTTAATTATTTTACTTCTCATTGGTGAATATTTTATAAATGCATTATTTTAACATTTTAGTAATATAACAAGTGATATCCGATGTACTGAGAGGTGTGATCGGTACATGATTTCAATGTAACTTCTAGCTAGTATCCAGGGCAACATATATTCTTCATGTTGGGTATTCTGACTGAGAACTTGAAAGAGGAAAATTAAGATTAAATCGTGAGTTGTGAGTAATTGAATCTTGCTTTGTTAAGAATGGTTTTGTTAATATGATACTATCTTAGATCTCTAACATAAAATATAAATAATTAATTCATATAAATTAAAAAATATGATTAAAAATTGAGAATATTAAAATTTTCAGAATTCAAAATAATTTTAAAAAATACACTAATTTAATGTTTAACACTTCTATCTTGTAATTAATAAAAATTAATTATATTTACCTGTTTAATAGTAAATGGTAAAATTGGGAAGAACAAATAAATGGATCAACTAACCCACATTTATATCTTATATTTTGGACTAAAGAAAATATCTTAAATGTATCTTATATTTAGGATGAGGGAATGCAAATATAATTATGAGCCTCTTATAATTAAACGAAGGCTTGTGCCTTGACGCTAGAGCTAATGTCCTTAATTAATAAAATATAAAACTTATATAGTCAATTGTACTATTCATATATATATATATATATATCTATGAATGGTCCAGCTCATTTACTAGACTCTAATGCAATGCATGCATAAGAGAGCACGTAATTGTAGAGTAAACAAAGAAAATACCTATGGCTAAGGTGATATGAAAAAATTATTAGCATCCTTGCTGTGGGCGATTTGGAACTCCGGGAGCTGCATATATCAAATTCTCCTAATCAATACTCTTCAAAATTTAATAAGTTGTTAATTTGGTTACATGATCATATTTTGACAACAAATCCTTACGTGAGAAGGATATTTTACGTATCACTATTATTTTTTGATACATATACTTACATGTACGCTTTCGTAGTGCCACAGTTGCAGCAAAATGTTTAAGCCACAATATAACGCTATACCCAAGGCAACCATTCCCATGAGTGTGTTAATGATTGTTTCTTTCTGTACGAAAAATATTTATTTACTACCAATCATTTCTGGAACAACTTGATCCTAAAATTTACACATATTGTTAATCCAGGATACAATTTTATTTTCTGGACTCAGACCAAATAATCCATCTGACTAGAAAATTTAATATTCATACTGTTTCCAAAATTTTTATTTGGGTTCAAATAGAAATGGGCTCTGATGGATTCTCATAGGTTTTAAGTTCAACTCATGGTGGTGGGCTTTAATGGTGTTAGCCTGAAATTTATGTTCCTCCAAGCCCAAGTCTAAGAGTTGTAATTTTTTACCTAAGGATACGAAGATGCCAAGTGATCCCTTATGAGCTTCAAAAGATGTGAGGATATTTGGGCTTAACCCACGTGAGCCCCCTCACTGTTTGTGGTAAAAGGCCCTAGAGATTAATAGCGTTGATTGAGAAGTTAGGCAATTTTCATTAGTTCAATTGAGGTTTTAACCTTTGGCATGCCTATAGCACGTGACTAGGTAGCAAGCAAGCAACAGGACCAAACACATGGCAATAATATATTGAAGATCTAATGCTATATGAAACTCAAAGTCAAATATATAATGGATAAATACACTGGATGTTAGTTGTCAACTTACTGGTAATTTAGAATCTGGATTGATAAGCTTTATTTTGGTGATGATTAAGACAAGTCATGAATTACAGTTCAAAATATATGGGAATCGAATCTGAAACTAGGCAATACAACATGAGATTCCTTATGTTCATGACAAACAGTGACTCACATAATCTCTATATAAGGCCACACTACTACACTTTGGTTCTCACAAGGCAGTTAGACAACAATCCAAGGCATTAAAGCTTGCATGCAGGTTCTCAAAGGTTTCCAATATTGAACAATATATACATACATATTGTTCAATACTGGGGCCTTTGAATGAACTTGAGCAGCTTTCCCAGAAAAAACAGAGCTTTGCTTCTTGTTCTGATAAGTGGGTACTTATGATCATTTCCTCTACTTTGTTAATCTTGAACACACCATATTCATTTCTAGTTTATATATAACTCAATTTGATATATTAATTTTCATTGATTCAGAATATATAAGAGGAGATATGTCTATCTTGTGAAATCGATTGCATATATCAGCTGAATTGATCTGGGTTCAGACTACTAATCCTTTAGAGAATTATAAATCTCTCAAATCATACTGAACTTGCTTTACATGAGAGCTTGCTTTTGGATGTGTGAATTATTATCTTCCCTTATCTACTAATAGTCAGTTTTAGCTTATTGCAAAAGCAGGAAATAATTCTAATTAAGGAAATCAAGCAGCTATAACGAAGTGGGAGCCAACAAAGAATTCTATCAAATTGAATGAAGTTATGTTCAAAGTTCAATTTATTAAGTACTTGAGAAATTAACATACCCATGTACCAAAACCCACCTGAATTCTATAACCCGAGGGTGAAAAAAAAAAACACACCTGAATTCATCTTCTCTGTGATGGTAATCTTACTTTGTTGTGAACTCCTCTGGCTTTAAGTTCAACAAATCATCTCAAAGTAGAGTTATGCAGAATAAATAATAAAAGCAGATCAATTTTTTTTTTAAAAAGAAATAAAATTCAGTTGTTGAGTTTTGCCTGTCTTTCCACTTTTCAATTAGAGTTTACATAAATCAAGTTAAGAGAAATAAATCAATATCACAGAAATGCCAAGAAGAACTTACATATACAACTATATTGATGTATACAAGTTTGATGATACAACTGCGATCTGAACACCAAAATTCACTTCCACTTGGCGTAGAACTTCTCATCACCCCACATCAACATTCTGTTCAATGGGATCTGTACATTCCTCTCTTTCAAATGCAAATGTCTGGGAATAATCCTCTTCTCCAAACTGAATCCAAAGTACTGGGGAAACACCTTCAATTCTTCTACACTCCGTTTCATCTCCTTCACTAGATACTCAAATTTCGGCAACAAATTATTCTCAAACCCATATCCGAAAATGGCTGGTAATCTAACACAAGCATTAGCCGCCTCCTCGTACGAGAACCCAATGCTCTGCAGAAACCTAACCTTCTTCCGTAGCTTCTCCACCCGCGTGTTCAACAAATGAGCGTTCAAATTGGTGGGCCGGTTCAGATCCTCAATTCCTATTTCGCGGAGGAACCGGAGCGTGGGTCGGAGACAGAACTCGACGTCGGAGAAGAGGATCTTGGGGCACCGGAGGATCAAACCGCGAGATTGCTCAACAGAGGCGGGAAGTTCATGAGCTAGGAAATCGAAGACGGGAGCAATGTCAGTGAATTGGAAGGTGTCGGAGAAGAGTTGAGGGCACAGGAAAGCGAGTCTGGGGAAATCGGCGTCGGAGAAGCCTTTGGATTTGAGAAAGTTGACGGTGACCAGAATGTGATCGACGGCGTCGGGGAGAGGGAGCTTGTTGGGTTTGGTTTGGGGCTCAATGACGCCGAGAACTTTCAGGTAACGGAGGTTCTCGCGGTAGGCTGTTCGGAACTTGAGGTAAAGAGCGTTGGATTTAGGGTTAGCGTTGGCGTCAAGGGCGTGAGAGCGAGAAGGTCGGGGAGGGAAAGAACGAAGAGAAAGAGAGTGAAGCATTTCTGGGTTTAGCGGGAAATGGTATGGATACGGTGGTTATTGAGATTGAGGAGGATAATGATAATGATGCGGACGGCAGTTAAGTGCACGGTGTGCACATCACATATCGTGACCGTCCACAACATCAATGGGATTTGTGCTTCCAACTAGTCAATAAAATACCCATATCCAATACATGGTATTATTATTGTTCTATATTTATATATATATATATATATTCATTTATACATTTTGTATGTTTCAAATTTTAACAGTAAATTAAGATCATTTTAAATTTCGAAGGTGAAAAAAACTCTTATAAATGTAAGGAAAAAGATAAATGATGTTTTAAATCTTATAATTTTTTTTTGTCAAATGATGTCTCTTTATTAAAAAAAATAAAAAAAATTATTTTAATTTATTGTAAACAATTGATTCATGTAGTTTGTTTTGACATTTTTTGCTATAATTTGTAAACTTATTTTTTTTATTTTAATGAGTTAATTTATTTTTTATATATACAAATAGTTATATAGACAATCATGTATGCATATATATTTTTCGTAGCTGCATAATAAAATTTTAAAAATTGTTCTTTTGTTTTTAAGTTGGAATTATGAAATTGGATAAAACTATCTAATATAGGTGACAGTTTAAAGTCCTTATTTCCTAATTTATATATTTATACATACTTAGTATTTACTCGTATGGGGTTTAAAGGGATGAGTTCCAAATCTTTTTATCAAATTTAGATTATCTATAGTACTCACCTCCCTCAATTACTTAAGTATAATATATTGAAAGGAAATGAATCTCATACCAATAAAAAAAAAAGATAGAAGGTAAATTTATTATATATAAAATAAAAATATAAAAATAACATAAATATCTTGAAAGCTCTCAGGATTCAAATCCCTCCTTATCACATAAAACTGGTTTAATAACTTTCATATCGACGGCTCATATTATTGCTTTGAGATCATTGACCACGATTCTTCACATCTAAACACAGGTTTAAGTGTCCCATGCCGGCGGTGCATTTACTTCCTGTCTTCCTGAGGTGCAGGTCCACTGACATCTGAACTCGGATAATATTCAAGGGGAAGTAAGGATTATGCATCATAAGTTTGAATTAAACATAGGAAAGGATGTTATAATTTTTTTAATTATAAATATAGAATAAAGTAATAGTAAATTTATGATGTTTAGTAGTATAAAAATTATAGAATTTTTTATTATATTTAATTCAAACTTTTAATTCTTAATCTTTATTTCCCCAATATTCAATTTGTTGCTATACTCATGTTGGGGTAAGTAAGTTGGTCTCGAAAAATAAAAAATAAAAAGGAAGAAGAAGTAAGAAGTGGGGTAAAATTTTTAAATGTTTCTATCATGATTTTTGTTAGTAAGTACCAAGAATATTGTTCAACTGGTAGTTGAAAACTAATATCTTCGAGACGTAGAGATTTTAATTCCTCTCAAAATATGGTAACTTTTTGAAAGTTAGTAATTGTTTAATTTTTTAAAATTTTTACCCTCTCTTTATAATGTACCTCAATTAAAGTGATTATTTAACTTTTTGTTATGGTAGAGATAGATTAAAAGAAATACTTACAATTAAGATGAAATAATATAATGAAGGTAACTTTTGAAAAAAATTAAGATATATAAATAACTTTAATTACTTTCTTTAGTAAAAGTAAGACAGTTAAATATGACTTATATTTTAAAGTGAAGGAGTATATTTTTTAAAGACTTACTCTAGTAATAGTGAGTTATAAATTTTTTATCATAAATTTATTATAAACTTTGATAATAAATATTAAGAAATATACATAAAGAGTTTTTCCAATTTTTATTATTAAGTTTCATGTCAAAACTTTTTAAATTAAACATCTTACATTCATACCAGCGTCATTTGTGGAGAAAGTGACCAAAAAAAAAATTAACCTAGATTGGGTCTTTTTTTTTTTTTGCAAACCAAAATGGGAGGGAGGAATGACGCCTTTAGCTCCCGATAGGGCTTAAAGTTTGAGTAGCTGGGAATCTGTCCTGTACTTTTAGTCAACATTTATGACTTTTTTGAATCCTTGGAGTAGGCCAACCGTTATACCATTAGTAGGTACTCACGTCTACTAGAAGTGGGAGAATTCCCATGATCGATTGTCACTAAGAAAGACTTTAGTGGTAAATAGGGGGTTTGAACTCACAACCTAGAGGTTGTAGAATCATCTTTCTTGCAACTTGTGTGAACTTGCACCAACATCTTATATTGGGTTCATATGATACTTTTATGTTTATTATGTTTTTGCTATATGTCTCTTTGAATGCATGGGATATATTTATTTTAGGGATAAATGATGTTATGGTCCAAAATTTTATATTGATTCTCGTGTTTTCATTTTGATTAATAGCTCCTTATAGTTTTTTTTATCATTATAGAGTTGGTTATTAATATTTCAAAAACTCAATAATTTAATTCTTTTGTCCTCCAAGATGACATTAACGGCGTTAAAATTGAGATAATGTGGCTAACATTTAACTGATGTGAACTGACACATAGATTATTAAGGTTGACTAAACTGTATTTTTATTTAAAAAATGCATAGACATAATAATAAAAATGTGAATTATCAGTTGATATTTGTGTTCTTTTTTTTTTTAAAATACAATCCAGTTATGTTTAATAATGTATGTGCTATTAATCTAAGTCAACGTTGTCTCAATTTTAATGACATTAACACCATCATGGAGAATATATGGATTAAATTACTAAATTTTTGAAATATTAAAGAGTAACTATTTAATGATATAAAATTATAAGGAGTTATTTATTGAAATTAAAAGCATAAAGATCAATATGAAAATTTGGGAAAGCTTTGAAGACCAAAAGGTCTTTTATCCCTTACTTTTATGGTTGTAAGAAATTCGCATAGAAAATTTGTATATTGGAGCCAACCCTCCAAAAATATGAAAATTATAATTCTAAAACTGCGCTGTGAAATCTATTGGCTGGAACGAAAAACAACTGCGTGGCCAAACATGGATGGTGACTGCATAGAATATCAATTGGCACTTTCTTTCAATTTATTAAATTAAAGTCAGATATGCTTCGTTTATCATGAAAAAAAAGTCAGATATGCTTCCAATTATTATTTCTTGTGTCATTATGCTGCATCCTAAGTGATATTTAGGGTCTGTTTGGTTCAATCGATCAAGAAAATTGGAGGGAAGGGGACTGAAGAATTTTTAATGGAGGAGAATGGAAGAATTTTAAAATTCTCTTATACATCAAAATAATATAACTCACCCAAGACTTCATACAATGCATGAAAACATGTCTTATTTGTTATCATATACTATGTATCTTCAGACTTTGTTCAATTATTTTTGGCTGATTTTATATAAGATGACAATAGTCAATAAATCATTTGCTTCTAGTGTACAAATAAATGTCGGTGGTGGCTAAACCTACAGAAGAAGGGAAGAAGAGAAAAGAAGATTCTGTTTTTTTTTTTAATACCAACTAGTCTTTGGTAACTAAATTAGGCTCTGACTATTTTGAATTAATTAACCCAATAGAACCATATGGCTGTAAAGCTCTTTTAGTAGTGATTTTTTCCATGCACAATGTAACACCTCATTTTATTATACATTTTTTTAAGTAGTATAATATTTCTAATATCCAACTAAGCCATTTTAGAAGCTTGAATCATTAAAGGGATTAAATCTGAAAAATAAAGTTTTTCAAAATTTACTATTTATCTATTATCTATTTTTTTGGCTAACTTTGAAAAATCATAAATAATTCCAAAAAAATGGTATTAATGTAATTCAAGTCTCTAAATGAAGCTAGAAATATTCTATACAAGGCAAAAATATGAAACTTGTATTTGACTGCACCAATTGATACAGTTTAATACTTAAACTTCCACTGTTCAAATAGTCATTTTTCTCTTCTCCAGAATTTTGACCATAAATTTAAAAATTCATATTTAACTCTATATCAAACCAAATCATGAATTCTATATGCCATTGGAAATCTTTATATATATGCTTTCAGTCATATTTTTCTTATACATTTATTTAACTTGTGCAGGGTATGATTCCAACTTAATCACTGAGGGTCAGAAACTTGTTGAATCAAGTGTTTTGATGACTCCAAATCAACCTTCAAGAGCTTGGAATAAAGATATCAAAGGTGCACAAAAGGTTTCAAGTGAAGGAATTCTGGAGAAATCAGTGCAAGGATAAATGTAGAATGTTTAGTAATATTTTAATTTGAGTAAAAGACTTTGATTTGATAAAAAGATGTTTTAAAACCTTGATTTTATATTAATTCATGGAATATTTGAAAAACACTCATCAACAGATGAAGTTTGAAAGGTTTATACTGATCTGTCATTTTGAAAATTCGAACTTTGTCTTTAAAAATTCGAATTTCGTGTTGAAAATAAACAAGTCTGAAAAGAGGCTTATCTGACAGAAGAATTTTGACTTGAGAAATTTGAATTTTGATACAAGTCCGAAAAGAGGTTTCTCTGACAGACGAATTTTGACTTGAGAAATTCGAATTTTGATACATGTCTGAAAATAGCTTTTTATGACAGACGAATTTTGGCCTTTAAAAATTCAAATTTTAGATAAAATGCAACTTATGAAAATTGAAAAATTCGTCTAAGAATATGTTAAAGTTCATCTGAAATCAAGCTAAGATTGAGTTTTAAAATTACTCACTGATAGATAAACTTTGAACATGAAAATTTGAATTTCAGAAACAAAGCTTGTGAGTCTGTTATAATGAAATGTTGACATACGAATGACAGTATTCATAAATTCGAATTCTGAAGCAAGTCTAAAAGAGGTCTCTATGACAGACGAACTTTACCCTTTCAAAATTCGAATTTTGAATTGATGAACCATTGTACCTCAGTAAACCAGCTTTTGACAAACGAATTTTGGGGTTTCAAAATTCGAATTTCGAAGGCACTATAGCAAATTGAATTTACTGTTCACACTTGACAGAATAACTTTAAACATGGAAATTCGTATGTTCCAATATACAATCATTTTCTAAAGATGAAAATTCGAATTTTGACTCACAACAGACGAACTTCAAAAGTTCAATGTTAAAGGCTGTAACTTTCGGTTTTTGTGAAATTCGTCTGTTGACTAACTGAAATTCAAACTTTGAGTGTCAGAAGCATTAAATGCGGTTGGTGAATGGGTAGTTTCTCAGTATAACCGTTGGGTAACGTCTCTAACGGTTAGATCTTGTCTCTAACGTATAGTTGAGGCATAAATCTATAAATAGAACTTCATTTGAAGATGTGGGTAATGAAATTACTTTGTGTATACTGAAACTCTACCAAATCATCTACTCAAAGTCTCTTACTTTTACATACTTCATTCCTTGTACCTTAACTTTCATATTCACTCTTATTGAGAGAGTTTATTCTTTGTAAACAATCTTATCTTCATCTGGAAGAAAGATTTACTTGTGAGGGGATATCACAAAGGATTGGGGAAGCACTAAGTGAGAGTGCAAAGAGTGAAAGTGTGAGCTCTAGAAACAAAGCATCAACTTTGTACTGAGGCATTTGCAAGAAGTCCACTGAATTCTTGCAGAATAGTGGAAAATCTCAAGTGGTAACTTGGGAACTGGATGTAGGTCAAGTTGAGAGACCGAACCAGGATAAATATCTGAGTCTTTTCTTCCCTACTGCCACTTGTACTGTTTATTCATTTATACTCTGTTTTACCATCATACTTTGCTTTCTTTACTTTCTTAACATTGTGTAGAAAAATCTTTAATCTTTCCAATTTACCCCCTCTCTTGAGAAGTCAGCTTATCCAACAAAACTCACTCTTACTGGAACAGTTATAGGAAAACATGTATTTATGTCATTGTACAGCTCCAATTGAACTTAAACCAGTGGCATATTGAAGTTCGAACATAGATCTTTACACACATATAAACCATTGAATTTTTGGAGTTTAGTACGATTTTATATTACCTTTCAAAGTGAGTGATTATTACAGTAAAATTCATAGCTTTCACTTTACTATCCAGTTTTGACCCTCAATTTTAGAAATACACTATAAATCATACACATGCCTAATTTAAGTGTTCTTTGGCCTGTTGGAAAGCCCTCACTGTCTAGTTTTCAAAACTATATAACATTCATAGGTTGCATTCAATTTAGAATAAACAGTAAGTGCATAGCTAGGACATGTTCAGAATACCCAGCTTTCATCATATCATGACAAAAACATTCATTTGCATCACATACTTTACTCAAACTTGTTCATGCCATAACCATACATTGCCATAAACTTACATAAACATAATGGCAGCAAAGTATAGCCTTACAAAGGCACATATTACTTTATACAAATTGATAAATATTAGAGTGCCATGACTTTCTAAACAATGCAAGCTTCATAAACTTCTTCATTCTTCTTGCCTTTTCTTTGGATTTCTCCACAACATAGCTTGTACCTCTTTGGAGTATCACTTGGCTTCCCTCTTGAAACCAATGATTCCACTTGTATTCTTAAGGCTTCCTCAAGTCCCAATTTATTTGGAATTTTCTTCTCCTTTTCTCCTCTTTTCCCTTGTAGCCTCCCTTTCTTTCACATTTGCTACAGCTTCTCTTCCCTCTTTCTAAGTGTCCAAAACATCCAACTTGAGGGAGTATATATAAAAGAAGCCAACCAATTAAATTTTGCTTACAAGAATTCTAAAGGCTTCTTGAAAATTCATGAAAATGGAAGAAATAATAAAATAATCCATTTCCATCATGTGCTGCCTGGTTTGCACCAAAATTGAGGGCATTTTGGTCCAACAATTTTAAATATTTACTTATTTAAATATATCCTGGACCATTCTGAACAAATAAAGCTATTTTAGCAGTATATTTTATTACTATTGGGGCATCGGTTATAACTATATTGAGATATAAAATTTTATAATATCCTTATCCCAATTGGTCCAAATATAGGACTCACATATTGTTCTTGAATTAATACTGCCTTTTCCTGCTGTCTATACTGACATTTATCGGGTAAAATATTAATATTAAATCATAGTTATCCAATAAATATTATTTTGATCTTAATAAATTTTATATTATATTCCATGGGTCTTAACTCATTGAAAGTTTCATTTCGACTATGACTTTTCAAATTTAAAAAAATGTCCTTGACATGAGATAAATTTATAATTTTTAAAACTTTCAGGTTATTAAGTATATTTTGTCCCAAAATTCATAAATTTTTCTTCATGATCCCATACATCCACCGCCGTTTCTGTTTTTTTTCTTTTCCTAGGGGTAAAATTGTCATTTTTTTCCTTCTAATTGAGACATTTGACTTTTTTACCCTATTTCATATAAATTGGTATCTATCCATTTTTATAAATTCTCCATATATTTCTAGTTATCTAATTTTTTAGGGATGTTACATACAAGACTTGAATATTGGATTTTGCCTAAGATGACAAATGCCAGATCACTTGAAACAATTGATATTGTTTAAAAAAGATTCTCTTTTGAGTAATGAGCAGATTTCAGAAGTCTATTTAACTTGCATATGGTTCAGCAGATAAAAAAATAGGGTAGCTAGTATCTGCTTTTGTAGAAACAAAAGACAAGAAAGATCCGCCTTTTGGCCTTTTTGTTCTGAATACTTCTGTTAGACCATGAGTGAAGCAGGTCAATGGTTCCAGAATTAATGGGTGTAAGGCCAATCTTCATGTGTAACAAAGGAATAGGCAGAGATAATCACTTTCAGATTGTTGATTAATGGAATTGAGCCACGTATATATTGTCCTTCAATCAGAGTTTCATCTCTTGGGACCAATCCTTCAATCAGATTTGGAGATAGATAAAAGTCCCAATTTAAAAATGATAAGAAAAATGAATGACATATTAGCTTGTAGCAATTATTCTTAATCTATTACGTTAAGCTATCCTAATTTATTAAGTCAAGCTATTTTGGTGAAATGGATAAGGCCAAGCACATGGACTAAGATAGTGGTACATTAGTTTTTAGAGATAATTTCACTTATTATTTTTCCCCAAAACAATCTATTTACACGTATTATTTTTTAATTAATTTGATCCTTTTAATTTCAAACTTTATAATTGAATATTTATAATTTTAAATCCTTTAACTTTAATAATTTGTTATTTAACCTTGGTCATTCTATTGTTAACTTTTATACTGCAAATATGTTAGCAATGCACAATCATCAATATAATTATATGATCTTAAACGGAACACCAAACTCATGTTGAAGACATGATGCCAGATACGGAAGACTTGACATGGTAACTCTGAATCCTGAAAAGCTGAAAAAACTAAAACTTCAAACTATTGGTTACTCCTTTTATTCCTTATTATTAATCATATATTTAAGAAAATTGAAGTATGTAAAATATAAGTAACTTTTTAAGTACTAAATATCTATTTTCATGTTTACTCCTCATTCGATAGTTATGGTAGAGAAAGAATAAGAAAGATATAATTAAGATATGTTATAATTTAATAAGGGTAATATTGAAAAGTTATGGTAAATTTCACAAAATTTAAGAATTTTAATTATTTTTAATCACTTTTCTTAGTATGTGTAAATCAAAAAGTGACTTATAATAGGGAATGGATAGAATAATGAATATGATGTCCTCTAAATTTTATTTTATATATATATATATATATATTAATTTCTTGATATTTTAAACTTTAAATAAAGTTAAAAATTTTTATATGTTTTACCCATATTTCTTATAAAGGAATGGACGGATGAGATTAACAATGAGTTGCAAATTGATAGTTGAGATAGATTCTTATCGCCTTTCATTGAATCCACCTCTTACTAATCCAAATCCAAAATTCTCTCATTTTGTTATGGAAAAAATTAGCACACAAATCTTAAGACCGATATATAATTATCCAATGATGTCAATAATAACAAAGCTTGAAAATCTGAAGAAGCGAAGTTGTCAATATATATCTCAAAGCATACTATTATCATGAGAGCGAAGTATCAAACTTGCAATAATGTGCATATATATATGTGTGTGTATGTAACCAATAGAAACTAAAGAAAGTAGAACAAATATGTGACAGAAGTAAATACATGATATTATGTATAAATATAGACGATTAAACTTAGTGTGTAACCTAAGAAATATAACTTATAGATCAGAAACCACAGAAGTAAGCCCTGAAATTCGCCGAAACGTAAGCTCCTCAAGATCGCTCAAGAGCTTCCAGTGGAAGCCTTTGAGGAACTTGATTAAGAGCTTAATTAATTCATATTTGCATTAGAGCTCTTAATTGCTGTCTTATGAGAAACCAAGTGCTTTCTTTACATAAAGATTATCAGTGCCTTCGTTCAGAAACAAACAGAAGAATTGGAATCCCATGTTCAGGTTCAACAGTGTCATATCCATATCCTACTTTTAAGACAAAACAAATTTTCCATATTCGATTCTCCATTATGTTAAACTGCATTACTTTGTAATTCCTGTTTATCCAAAACAAAACTTGTTCATCTAGAATATATATTAATTATATTTGGATAATTAACTGAAAGAATATAAAAGATCATTGCAGGAGCACTTTTTCGGAATTTTTGACTTTATGTATGTTAATGTTATTTATATATTCTAATTTTGTTTTTGGTCCAAATCATATATACATATATATATTTAAAATTATGGCTGAGTTTGAGTGAAAATTTTAGATAATGAATATTTAGTTGTCAAACTATAAGATATAAAAAAAATATTTTCATATATAGATGGGTTTATCTCTAAATTTTGAGGGAAATGTTGAAAATGATTTCCATTAGAAGAATGTATGCTATGATAATGATGATGATACTGAATTACGGATTATTACTGCATACACTCTTAATGTGATAGTATGCCTAAGTAACTTTTTTAAATGTATTAGACACACACATAAATACATACATACAAAATTTATTATAGTTCATATTTCCTAATATTTTATCAATTAATTTATAATATTTACATCTTTTAGTTTTTGGGTCCATTTGGAATACCGTATAGGATAAGGCCTGATAATATCAGACATGATAAAATCTTAATATTATACTATATTTGATAAAACATTGCATAAATATTGTATTGTATATATATTATCTTCTTTTTTTGACAAAAATGCCCTTTAAAAATATAATATATCTCCATTATAAAAAGAAAATATAATATATCCATCTAAATTTCTTATTATTTATTAACTCTTCCGTAATCTTGTCATGCCCAGTACAGTAATCTACAAAGTTTCATTATTTTTTCAAGATAGATTTACATCTTCTACCTTTGAATATACACGTAAAAAGTTTGGCAGAACGAATCAAAGGCAGCTAAGTCTTGCAGATTTGGGTACCATCCGATACAATTTATTAATTTGGATTTTACTTCTTCAATCCTTTTGTTTTCTTGCTAGTACAGTCTGAAACCCTTTCGAAGTTAGCTCTTTGCTTCTGGTCCTCAATTCACACTGCGTGGCGAGCTAGCAACCTGTCCAATATATGCAAATGACGTCTGGTGACCCTTTATCCTTATCTACTTCGATCGGAGGGTTTGTTCCACAACAAAACCCGAACGCCCTAACCTACATCCTAATTCCTAACCCTAAACCTGACATGTCAGATTCAATTTTAGTTTCATATATGCAGTGTGGTTGATGGCAGCAATTGTATTCAAAGATGGTGTTAAAGACAGGCAGCGACGGTGTTAAAGGTAGTGAAGAGGAGAAAAGGAGCGAGGAGAAAGCACATGAAGGGGAGGGTTTCTTTGGAAAATATTAATAAGTGACTCTAATCAGATTTTAAGGTCTGATTAAATTATCCATTATTTTGATGTATAAGAGGATAATGATGTATAAGCTTATACAATTCATTACTCACGCCAAATAAGTGATAAACTATAATGTATTGTATCAGCTCATATTATAACGCCTTATATAGTGTGTCAAACAAGCCCTTTGTGTTATATATATACATATGAGATAGAAATTGGTTCATTATATATGAATTATTCAATCTAAATTCTAAGGTCACACGTCAAACAACAATAATGTTGAATAATATTATTATGTTTTAATTTATTTTTACAGGTTATCTTTCATTTCTGTATTTAAAAAAACTTAATTATTTATCTTCATGCAATACAAGTGACAAATTATATATTCTAGTTAACACAAAATTGATGAACAAGTGAACGTCAAAGAGCTCCCATGAATTTATCAATTTAATTTTTGACAAAATAATAAAGTCAGATTCTTCAACACTGAAAATGATTCCAAAATCAGTTTATTTTCCCCAAATTTGTATTTGGAAAACGGAAAGGAGAACTGCCTGTTTTGATAATAAAAGAAATCCGCGGCCTTTGATTTCAATGGAGGACAATGATATGAGTTGTGCGATGTTGCAGTTCACACCAATATATTCGTGGAATACTAACGTGATTTATCTGCTATAGCTTAAAAGTAATACATATATTCTCCAAATACATATTGGGAATCTTAAGGACTTTGAAATGAATTAGGGAAACCTATGAGAATAGTTGAATTTTTAAGATGTTACAGAGAGAAAGTCCACCTACTACTCTCTAGTATATATTTTTTCAATGCATCAATGATAAAGACAAGTCAAAAGCTACAACTAAGATAAATGCCAATAGATAGAGGAATCTAAAAAATGAGGCAAATGGATGATTTGTAACTTCATATATGTAACACCCTATACTCATAAACTCCAAAAATACTCAAAACTACTTCGAACAGGGGAGAGAAGACAGAAAAGTTGAGTGAGGTCATGGCCATGCCCTGTGGCACCATAGCATAGAACATTTTTGGAGGAAACGAGAATGGAAATAGAGATGCATGACACCGCAGTGCCGTTGACAAAACCTGTATCAGCAATTTGCTAATGTATCCAACGAACTTCTATCGTACATAACTTTGCACTACGATATCTGATTGATCTGATTCTAAAGTCTACAGACCATTCTAATTTCATTCTAACTATAGACACCAATCACATCTCAAAACAACTCCACATAGATATTTTGGATGCTCGAAACTAAATTGGTTACTTTTTGTGTAACATCATGAAATTTTTATGGATATTCAATGATCAATATTTTAAAATCTATAAAGAATTTGTAAAAACGGGTATATACTATTACGCATGAAATATGACAAAGAAGTCAATTATTTCAGTTAAAAGGAAAAATGAAAAAATGACAATTTTACCACTGGAAGAAAAAAGAAAAGAAAAAGGAAAAAAGAGAAAAAAAAAAGTTTAAGTCAGTGCACGCAGGGAGGGATTGAATAAAAAGTTTATAAATTTTGGGGTAAATTATACTTAATAATCTGAAAGTTTTAAAAATTTTAAATTAGTCCCAAGTCAAGGGTATTTTTGTAAATATAAAAAATTATAGTCAAAATGAAGCTTTCAATGAGTTAAATCCAATGGAATATACCAAGGATGTTATTAAGGTTAAAATAATATTTATTAGGTAATTATGATTTAATGTTAATATTTTACTCGATAAAAGTCAGTTTGGACTGCAGGAAGAGGCAGTATTAACTCAAGAAAAATTAGTGGGTCTTGATAAAATATATTTTGGATCAAGATAGTAATTTTTGACCAAAAGTAGTTATTGGATAATTCTTTACCAACGTAATGACAATTTTGGTGAAAATACCTAATAGGTAGGGGTAAATATAATCGGTAAAGGGTATTTTGATCTATTTAAATAATTGAAGTAATTTTTTTGGTCAAAAATAAGTTGAGACACGTCTGAAACATGCCATGGGATATAAAGGAAATTTTGGAAAAATTTTTACTAAAAAGAAACCCAAGTTACTTTAATTATTAACTAAACTTACTTATTATTATATATTTATCATTTTAAGCCACCTTGGTCATCATCCTCAGCCATATTCAGGACAGAAACAGTGAGAAAAGAGGGAGAGAAGTCGTGACTTGGTGGTAGCCAAAGAAAGAAGAGAAAATCACAAGATTTGTCCCAAAACTTCAAGGTAATATCTTATGGCTATAATCTTGTGTACCCTTTAGTTTGGAAGAGTTTTATGATTTATTCTCTCCTATTTTTCCACTGAAAATTTCAGCTTAGAGAGAGAGTAGAGAGAGAAAATGAAGGTATGGAGAAACTAAACCATGAAAAGTGTTATATAGGCCATAAGGTGTAAGGATATGGTATTAGATTACAAATTAATCGGTTAGTTATTTTCCTATGATTTATGATAATTTTTTGCCTATTTAGGGTTTAATATAGGAAAGGAATTTCAAGTTTTTGATCTCAAAAATGGATTCCTTGGATCCAAAATAGGTTAGAATAAGTATACTGTACAAGGAATGCATGATGGATAACAAAGTGCAAATTTTAGTTTAAGTGAGCACTTTGTAAATGAAATTGGATAATTAGTGGTTAATGACATTATTTTATGATGCTATAGGATCCAAAGGAGTGTTAAAAGATCAAGGGAAATGTGTACAAAGTTTGGTGGAACTTGAAAAGCCCAAAGGTAGTTATTTTACCAATTATGTCAAAGTTGTTAAAACTATTTTCAATGATGTTTGGAACATGCCATGCTATGACATTAATGTTTTATGTTGTATTTGATGTGTTGGCTGTTTGAATGAGAGTTTTTATGACTCTTGGATGTCCAATTTTTAAAATGTTACCATGCCGAAATTTTTATGAAAATGTATGGTATAAATTGGTAGATTGCTTTCAAATGATGATTCTATGAATGATATGATGAAATATACACATACTTGGTTGTAACTATTGAGATTCTTTGAATCTCATTCTCTTTCCAAATGTTTCACTTCATAGGTCCAAGTTATGGCAAGATTGCCCAAGAAGAAAAGGGGAAGGAAAAGCAAGCTCTTAATTAAAATGAATTTGCTTACATTGGTGCTTTGCTTGGAACACCTTGTAAAAATGATGTGTATGGTTCTAGGACTTTACATGAATGTAATTATGTCCATCTATATCTATTATGATATAATGTTTTAAGTGAAGACAAGAAATGACCATGTATGTACATATTAAGGTCTATGTTGACAAGTTGTAAGAAGAAAATGACCATTATGACACTTCTCAGAATTTCATGTACTGTTCAGAATTTTTGTGGTTTCAGGCATGTGTAGCTTTCCATAGACATAAAGATCACTCAATTTGGAATTGTGTATGATTTATGGTGATTTTTCAAAGTTATGGTCAGAATCAGACATTTTCAAAAATGACCATTGTTACAGTAAAGATAATATGAACTTATTGTATAAGTTGGCCAAGTAATTTCCCTGTTCAATATTTTTTCCATGTATAGAATCTTTTAAGCTGTATTTAGAGACTTGAACCATGTCAATATGATTTTTCTTGATTTAGTTATGAATTTTCAAAATTTACTGGGTAAAAAGAAGTTAACCAAGCGAATAGTACCCAAAATGAAATAAGTTGGTTTAAGTTGGTTTATGTAATCAAGTCTCTAATCAAGCATTAATGGACTTAAATATAGTTTAATACATGGAAAATGAGTCTAAGTACGAGGTGTGACACATGTGGTATTATAGCCCAGCCTCTCTCAGTACGGTATGGTTCGGGGACGAACCAAGCGAAAGCTGGTGGGCATGTGACATTTGGACGCTGACGAGGGCGGGGAGTGATAGCCGGTGCAAGAAAACTAGGGGTCAGATAAAGTGATGAGGCATAGACAAAGAACGGCTCCTGGTAGGCTTTTAAGTGGGAGGGGTATATGAATGAATCAAATACATACCGGAACAAGAGGGATCTAGAGACTGTATAGGTATGAGACTATATGGTTAAGGATATCTTAAAGGAATTGATATGTACTACCTATATCAACAAGGTGCACCTACCTTTTCGGTAGCCTATCCCTTAAGAACTACCCAGTTAGGCGTGCTTGACCTGGAGCAATTTAGGGATGGGTGACCTTCTAGAAAGGAGGTGTGTGAGTGAGGACAAAGCACACCAAAATGACTTGTGTTGGTTTGTGGGGACAGTCGTCAATCCAGAATAGCGGCCGGACGTTACATTTGACTAAAATAAAAAACCAAACACTTTCAATTGCCACCAATGGGCAATTGACATCCGTAGACCCTTCCAACAGTTCTAACAAGACACAAGGAATATATCCAAGAAGGTTTTAACCTGAAGAAACCACTCATTCGAGATTTGACTCCCGTAAAACCCAAATTAAGCTGATGGGCTATATGCCCATTTCACACACCATGGACCTAATAACCATATCAAGATCACAATTTGGACATACATACTCAAAAGGATTTGAAGTCACCAATTTCAAGTCCAACACAATCAAACATTGGGAATTGAAAACATCACATGTCACACATAAAACATAATTGACATTCATCACACCACTAGCATAACCATAGGCCCAACAACTCAACCAAGGGCTATACACCAAGTATAGAGAGTATAAGAGGGGTCACACAACAATTCGACCCTAGAACAATAAAGATAAGTCAGGTGCACAAAGCATAACACAATTGTATGATCATACTTTACTAATAACATAACCAAAATAACAATAACAAGGATGGGGTAAATGGCAACAATCATGAGTACTATCAATCCTCCTTTTCCAAGCCCTCCTTGGTCTTTTCCTTGTTAGTGTTGGATCCTTCTCCTGGGAATTATTAGCTACAGGGTGAGATATACATTCCAGTAACCAGGGGCTTATACATATACAAATATATAGATATGTCTCCATAACAGTAATCAAATGCAATAATCAATATAAATGCAACGTGCATGATATGTAGACACAACACCCATCAATACACAGGTAGAACCATGAGCTAGTTACCATGACAAACTAGTTACCATCACGGTCAATTCCTGGGTCACCACCTAGCTCTCCTTCCAACAGTCATGACCCGACCTAAGGCCATTGCACCAAAGGTTGTACCATGACTTTTTTGTCTCTGAACCACCCAAATTGGTAATTATTCAAAGAAGGTGCACACTAATTCACAGTCACCTGAGTCTTCCGGTCATAGGATTACTATTTAGTGATTGGAATAACATAAGTTGTATAGTCTGAACATAAGGCTCTGTGTGCTATTTAGTGGATTGATGTACCACATGATATATAGAGCATCGTCACCCAAACCATATATCCCAACAATGTGTACCATGTGACAATGACCAATGCATGCTAACATATCAACACATGTATAATTTCTATCATGCTACCATGTCATAATAAAGTATATAACAAGGCATGGGGTGCATCATAACCAATGACATAGTAATATCATTATATTCGTATTATTATATATATATATTCACGAATACCAATAGTCATTTTCATCATGAAACAAAATAAGGATAGAAAACTCATTAGCCATGTAGCTGCACATACCATGATATGAAAATGAATGACTATATTCAAGCTATGATGCATATCATGATATGAAAGAGCAAAACACATACATAAAGCACGCATATCATGATATGAAAATGACTAAACATATATAATTAATTAAGAGACATGAACAGAACACCCTGGTTACTTTAACCGTTCAACCCACTCGACACCTCGGTAGGCCAAAGGGAGCAATCACAACCAATTCAACACTTTCCAATTAGAACCCGGGACCAAGTGATCCCAATTGAGCAATATTACAACCTATACATAATCAAATTCTCATTGCCATCCCAATTTCACAATCCTTAGCATATACAATTGCCAACTCAAAGCACATCTCGGTTGAAATCAAGCTTTCCAATGCTAACTCATACATCAAAACACCCAAAACAATCCATAAAACCATGATCATGCTCCCATAGATTCGGATTCCCAATAATACCAAGATTTAAGGGTCAGGGTTTGGAAAATATACCACTTAAACACTTGAAATCCTTAACCTAGAGCTTAAATATGTTCAATAATACATCAATAAGGCATTTAAACATAGATTAATTGGTAGAAATGCAACCCAAGTTAGAACCAAGAAAATTACCGAACAACTTGAAGAAAAACAAAGAGGAAGGGAGAGGGATGATTTACCAACAAGATTTAAGCTTCCAAGATGCTAGAAATCTATTTAACCCGCTAAGACGCCAGAAATCAAGCTCCTAAGCTAGAAATATGAAACTTAAGCATAGCTCTTTCTTTTCCTTCCATTTGTCTCTTCTTACGATGATTGGTTTGACTTTTGATTTAAACGAATTTCCCGACATGTGCCATGACGTTAGTGCCTACTGACTTGGCTCGGAAGCCCAATTTGGCATATCTCACTATGGCGGCTCTGCACCTCACCATGGCGTCAGCACAAAATTTGCTTTCTTGCTCAATTGACTCCTCCTCCGATCTTGGTCTTTTTGATCCTATACCATCCGGTTAAGTCTTTCTTAGAATTAATGTTAAGTGTCATTACAGTATAAGAGATGGGATTATATCCTTTTGTCATAGTGAAACCTTTATATAGAAGCTAGTGATAAGCAAGACTTTGTTTCTCATACTTAAGGCAGTATATAGAGAGATAACATTAATCAAATACGATCAATAATGGATTAAGCTTCCAAGACAATATTGTTATATTGGAAGCCTTTGATGAAACTTGAGGAGCTTATATATGGCATTTTGAAATGTTGACTTCCGTTTCTCATTAATAGGAAGTCGTTCTATGATTTTTTTTTGGTGATATCAACCTGCTGGTTTCCAAAAACCACATTAGACCTTGACAAATCCGAATTGAGCCAAGTGACGGTTATGTGATTAATTAGACATTGGGATTAAATTTTTTAGCTCCTTAAATAATTCTGAATTGATTTCAATAACTGGTTTGTGATTCAAGGTCTTCCTTTCTCCTCTCATAAATAAAATCTGTCCTAGGGTTTGTCCCTAGCTTTTTGTTCTAAAGAAAAATTAATAAAATAAACCTCCTTTCACTTGTTAACTTTTGGGTGATTCCTTTTCCTTTGCCCAAAAAAAAATATTTTGCAATATTATTATACTCTTGCCAATATTACTTAAAAGTACTTTTAGTTTTTATTATTTTTTTCATTAATTCATGGATACAAAAGATATTTGTCATCTATAAAATTGTTTTTTCTATTTCATTTTTCATTCTATTCCCATATGATCATACCTAATAATAACATTAATTCATTCTATTTTAGTGTTGAGAAACATGTATAACTCACATTATTCTCAAGGTAATATTTGCCCTCTACTATATTTACTGTTGATTATATAGCAATGTTTTCGAGCCACAATCAAAGGGATCATGTCTTTACTTAAAAAAAAAAATTATAAAATGTTGCTAATGAGAAGATGTAGAGAATTTGCAGAGAAACTGCAGCAGATAGATGTTTTCCATGGCAAATAATTATTAGAAGTTATTCCAAGCACTTAGAGACATTCCAAACAGCAACTCCTAGTTTCTCCCTTGCAGAGCAAAATGAAATTTCAAAGTGGATTGATTTTCGGGAGCAGAAAATAGTAGAGCATGAATTTTCTGTATCATTCCCATAATATGGTCATATTATACTGGGCGCCAACAAATCCTAAATCTGACGCAGTGTGACCACCTGTCATATATAATGTGAGTAACATGTTTTAATAATTGAATCATACTTGTATACTATAAATGGGCAATTATTTGTGATTGCTTTTAGTTGTTAGAAATCAAAACAATTCAATAAGCTGAATACAAAAACTCATTGCTATTTATATGCCCATTTATAATTTAAACAATAACATTGAATGAATAATATAAAACTAGATTACATATTAAATTTATTTATTGTTTGTAAATATTATTGTATAATTTAATTTAAATTCACTTAGGCTTTCCCCCCAAAACCATCATGTCATATGATGTATGGTTATCTTTGTAAAAGCCATAAAATCTTTACACCCATTTAATATCTTGGATATTTTCACATCACACTTGTTTTACCAAATTAAACTCTTCAAATTCGTTCAGCACTCAAATTTAAGATTTGCAGTTAAACCAAATCTCTTTTGGCCAAAAAAAAAAAAGCTCTTGCAGTCAAATTATAAACGAGATGAAACATCCATCATCTCTGCAAATTGTTCAGACCTCAAATTCAAGTCGACTCCGAGACCAAATTTCAGACAAAGCTACAACAAAGAAAAAATGTCTGGCCAAAACAAAAATAAAGAAAAAATGACTAGCAAAGATTTGATGGTGAAAGTGAAATCCAAAATTAAATGGGAAAATTATATTACAAAGTGTAATTTTTATATCAACATCAATGAGATCTGACGCCAAGTAACTGCGTGCTGCCCCATGTTAAAGACGCCTTAAAATGGATTTGGATCGCATGTGGATCATCCATATCTTAAATTCTGAGCACGTGATCTCAAAAATTTTTATTTTAACAATATTTTTTTCGATGATATTTTTAAGGTTTATTACCTGGTACTTTATAATCCATATTATATCTTAATTTTTTTGTAAAATTTGTTCATTAAAATTATTTATCAAATTCAATTCGAGTGCAATACTCTAGTTATAAAATCCATATCCATGCATCAAAACATGCTAATGAACTTGCATATATTCCTCTCCTGATATGGCTCTCTTAAGACAATCAACTAGATCATAGATAAATCCATATATAGGATGTCAACCGTTAATAATTTAGATTCTAAATTGATAAGCTTCCTTTTCTATATGATAAAATCTAAGCATAGTTGAAAATATATGGAGAAAAGAATCTGGAATGAGGCAAGGGCATGTGATTCCTTGTGTTTGTGTGACAATAGACTAACATAGCCTCTATATAAGGCCACATTTCTAATCCTTAGTTTCTCACAACGAAGTGAGATAACAATCCAAGACCTTAAAGCTCTTCCTCAAGTTCCTCAAAGGCTTCCAATATTGAACAATATTGGAGCCCTTGAGTGAACTTGAAGAGCTTTTGGAGGAACAAGAGAGCTTGTTTCTGGTGTTCTGATGTGTGAGTTATGATCTTTTCTTCCTCTGATGATGAGTGAATTTGGTTTCTCATAATTGAGAGCTAGCTGATCTGGAGACTGGAGCAAATATGAATGAATTAAGCTCTTACTCAAGTTCCTCAAAGGCTTCCAGTATTGTGAATGCTGGAAGCACTTGAGCGATCTTGAAGAGCTTACGTTTCTGTCTGTGAATTTCAGTTCTTGCTTCTGTGGCTTCTGATCTGTAATTTATTTATAAGGTAAACACTAAATTTAACACCATGTTCAATCAATAATTGTGTATATTTATAAGGGTATATTTGTCCATCTATTATTATTCTCCCTTCCCTCTTCTTCGTGGAACCAAATACAACGTAAATCTACCTAAGTTTCCAGCCCACCATCACTCCATGGCCCATTCATCATATAATTAAACGTGCATTTCTAGTTAATTTTAAAACGAATAATATTGCTACACAACTCTTAGATGCACAATCAGGTCATAAGCCGCCCACAATATTGTTAATTAGAAAGAACAACCTTTTCATAAAAAAAAGAAAAAAAAAAAAGAAAGAACAACCTAGATTTTCTAAGAATATTATTGTCAACTTTAATAATTCATAAAAGGAAATGACTTGTAAAAAATTTCTCCAATCTCAATTATAAGTTGTTCAAAAAAGAATTTTCATAGTCCAAAATATAATTAATAATTAAATAAAATTTTCCATATATACCATTAATTAATTAAAACATAAGAGATAGATTATACAAAAGATTAAATTTATGATTGGAAAGGTACCATATCAAATTAAGGGTAAATCTAGAAAATAAATTAAATTTGGGATAAACTTAAAGAGCTCAACTTTTTTTTAATATTTATGAAATAGTTAAAAATAAATTATATTTGAGAGCGAATGTTGCATTTAAAAATTAGCAAGATATTATACAGTCTTTTTTTTTTTTTTCAAATAACGTGATTGTAAGCTTCATTTCTATTTGATTTTTTTTAAGAAAATCTTTATTTGTATTTGTAACTTTTGTAGGAAAAACTACAATAAAGCTATATAACAAATTGGGGTTGTAACCTTAGCGTTTTACATCTGTTTCATTTTTCTCTCATATTTTTTTCCTTTCTTTCTATGATAAGCTTTTTATTTATTTATTTATTTTACATGTGCACTTGATATCCTAGACTTGCCTCTACTTTAACTGGAGAATTTATGATAAGCTATTTTAATACAAAAACAAGAATTTAGTTAAACTTAAAGGACAATATAATTTGATTATATATATTATACCATGTGAATTTTAGATTACAATGTCAATTCAATTAGTAAACATTACACTTTACCGGAAGATTCTAAGAACCATTCATTATGTTAAGATGCATTTCACGGAGTCATACCAAAGTGCATCTTGTAACAACACACTACTCTGAACTTAGTCTCGAGCTAATAGGAAGTAAATTTGATGATATGTGCAATATCAGAGGAACCAAGATTGAAGGAAGGATCCAAATGAGACAAATTTAATATTTGAAATTGAGAAGGGTCATGCTATGGCGAGGTAAAGGGCCATCGCGGCAAGATACTTGGGTAACTTGAAAAATATTGGGGCCGAGAGCACTTGCGCCATGGTGAACTTAGTAGTGCTGTGGTAAGAGTCACAAAATCTATTTAAATCAGAAGCCATTTCAATCGATGTGGAGGAAGAAATCGAAGGGAGAAATGAAAGGCTTTACTATGGTTTGCTGGATCCAGTCTTGGGGAAGTGATGGTGGACTCTAGAAGCTTCAATCTTTGCTGGTAAGTTGATCTTGCTTCCTCTCCTCTCTTTTCTTTTCGGTTTTGGCTTGGAATCGGTGGGGATATGTTAGGTTTTAGAGTTGGGGATGAATCCACCAATTAAAATGCTTGATTTGGTGTTGTATAAGTGTTATGTAGTGTTAGGAAGCTTTGGGTATAGGTTTTGGTTGGATTGTGATGAGTTCAATTGGAACTCTAGGTTGGACATGGTAGAAGGAGTGTGAAACCTGAGATGTATAAGGATGATTACCATGTGAACGGTTAATTAGAGTTTATTAATGTGTAGTTATATTGTTGGAATTCCGGGTTAAGCTTGAAAGGCTAGATTGTGAATTTTAGTTGTTATGGGTAGTATTAATTATTACTAAATGAAGCTTGTTTGTTCCTACATATATATATATATATACACACATATAATAATAAAAATCTTTCAATCTTGTAATCAAGCAAGTCAACTTCAACTTGTTCCCTTTTTATTAGTTTAATTTAGATAAATATTTAAATATGTTCTGATTCTTTAGCTCTAAAAATGATCCTAAAAGCATCCATGCATGATGATTGGCTTTAATTCGATGGAAGACAATGCAAGTTGTGCACTATTTGTAACACACTATACTCACAAACCCCAAATATGCTCGAATGTACTTTTAAACAGGGGAGAGAAGATAGAAAGCAGAATGGCACCACTGCCATGCCTTATGTGGCCATGGCGAAGAAAGTTTATGGAGGAAATAAGAATGGAACCCAAGACACATGGTGCCACGGTGCCAATGACAAGACTTACATTAGGAAATTTATAACTTTGCACTCCTATCTCTGATTGAATTGATTCCAAAGCCTACAAGTTACTCTAATCTCATTCTAATCATAGACACTAACAACACATCAAAATATCTCCGTATGGAGATTTTGGATACTCAGAATCAAATTGGTCACTTTTGACCAAAATCAAGAATCAAACACCTTTATTTGCCACCAATGGACAATTAGCACCCATAAACCCTTCTAATAGGTCACAAAAGACATAAGAAACACATCCAAGAAGGTTTTAACTCGAAGAAGCTACTTTTCTGAGTTTTGACCCCTTTAAACCCTAAATCAAGTTAATAGGCTATATGACCATTTCACACACCAAGGACCCAATAATCACATTAGGATCATAGTTCGGGCATACATACTCAAAGGGACTTGGAGTCACCAATTTTAAGTCCAACACAATCAAGCATTAGGAATTTAAACATCACATACCACACATAGAACATAATTGACATTTATCACACCACTAGCATGACCATAGGCCCATCAACTCACAAAAGGCTATACACCAAGCATAGAGAGTATAAAAGAGGCCATACAGCAGTTTGACCCTAGAATAACAGAGATAAGTCAGGTACACAAAGCATTACACAATATTATGAATGACACTTTACTAACAACATAATTAAAACAACAATAAAAATGAAGGGGTAAACCCTAACACCCACGAGTATTTTCAATCCTCCTTTCACAAGCCCTTATCAGTCCTTTTTCCTTGTTAGTGTTGGATCTTTCACCTAGAAATTATTAGCCATGGCGTGAGACATACGTCCCAGTAACTAGGGGTTTACACATATACAAGGTACAAACATGCTTCCATAATAGTAGTCAAATGTAATTATCAATATAAATACAATGTGCATGATATGCTGACATAACACCCATCAAAACATGGCTAGAACCACGAGCTAGTTACCATAACAAGGTAACCTTAACCAATGGTCTCCTTCCAATGAACTGTGATTGTCGATTTTGAGGTCACCACCTAGCTCTCCTTCCAATGATCATGACTTGGCCAAAGGCCATAGCACCAAAGGTTGGACCATGGCTCTCCTTCCCCTGAACCACTTGAATTAGTGGCTATTTAGATAAGGTATGTAACACCTTACCAAAACAAACATCTATCAATCACTTACTCCAAAATACTGGCTAAACAAAACCAAAATAGGCAAATCAGGTCATGGCTCCGTAGCCTTTACAATATCACTACAGCCTGAGTGCTCTCAGGTTGAAATATTCTTTGGGAAAGAGGCAATTGGTGCTGCGGCCATACAGTATCAGAATCCATATCAGTAAAATGCTAATTTTCTGAGTGCATTTCCGACTCGCATAACTTCTTGCTTTGACCTCTAATTGACTTGACTCTAACTCCTACAAGTTACTCTCATCCTAATCTAACCATAGATACCAATTTCACTTAAATCTAACTATGTATGGAGATTCTGGTCGTCCAACACTGCTTTAATCATTTTTTGACCAAAACTCACCATAAATCTCCTCTAATTGCCACCAAAGGCAATTTGGCACTCAGGGACTGTTTACATAGGTCCTATTTGGCTCAACCAACTTATCCAATGAGGTTTCATCATAGAGAAACCACTCTTATGAGAATTAGCCCCCTTAAAACCCAAAACCACACAATGGGCTATATGCCCAAAACTAACATACATGGCCTAAAACCACCTTTGGGCTCTTACATACGGCTGATCTGGCTCACCTATACATGCTCTAATAACAATGACCTATATTGAGATCCACATCATCATCACACACATATAAGCCATACCTAACTCAAGTCTACACCTATCATATATCAACCATCACCATAAATATGATTGTGCAATCATCTATATTATCCAACATTACTTCATTATCATCCTATCATCATATAACACATAAGTAATACTCCCAGGACACTCATATAGACATCATCATACCACATACCAATAATACTCCCCAGGAGTACTTGGAATAGGTGATACACACAACAACAACTTACTTGGCATAATATTATGTAAACTAAATTACAACTACCAATTATACTTGAGATTTCCAAACATAGAGAGGTCTACGACTCCTTGGTCTTCTCCGGACTAGCACCAGAGTCTTCACTTGAAATGTTAGTCATGAAGGGAGTATGAGACAAAGTCTCAATAATCAGGACAAACACATATATATATAATAATATCATCGATATCACGTAGATGTGTAAATAATGTCATGCAATGTTAAATGTCATGCAATGCATGTGTTCCTCAAACATGGCTAGAATCACAAGCTGGTGTCATCACTAGACATTTCAAATTGGTGATTCTCTTCCAACAACTAGTGAAGACTAATTCTGGGATATCACCAAACTTGTCTCACACTAGTGTACCTGGCTAAAGGTCATACTAGTGATTGGACTGTGGCTTTTACCCCTAGACCATTGCGAATTGGTGGTGATTTAGGAAAGGTGCAATCCACTACCACTTGGCTCTCCTGGACATGAGAGAGAATTTAGTGGCAGGGATATTCTATCTTATCACCAAATCATGTTATCATCATACCATATCATAGTCTACTACCACCTGGCTCTCCTGGCTACAGGAGATGATTTAATGGTAGGGATCTTTTATCATATCATCATATCGTATATCTTTATATCTTATCTCATCACCACTTCCCAATCAACCATATCTCACTATGCTCATGAGGTAGTGATGTATATGCCATGCTAACATGCATCTGCCAATATATAATCACCATTACCTTCATCATCATGGTCATGCTAGCATGTAATCATGTGTGGATGCTACAGTCACATATGCATACACACAATATCATACTCATCATTATTATATACAGGAATCTAGTCTAGCCATGTGTATACCACAATATATAGAAAAACCATACACATACATATAATGATATCATGGTATGAACGGAGACATGCATATATATATATATCAATATATAACACATATATTACAAACACCCAGTTACCTCAGATTACCAACACTACACATACAGGGGCTTAGGCAAGCCTCCGGAGCACCCATCATGAACTATACACCTTCAACTAGCCCATCAACCACTATAACATCATAATACCTTTAATTAACATAACTAATATCCACAATTTAGCCATTCAGGCTTAACCCATAGTTCTAACAACTTACTTACACACTAATGAACTCTATTTAACTATTCACATCATAATCATCCTCATACATCTCAGATTTGATACTCCCTTTACAATTTTCAACCTAGGGTTTCACTCGAACTTATCACGATCCAACCAAGATTCATACCTAAAACTTCCTACCATTACATAATACTTCTAGAACCCCAAACTAAGCATTTTAATCGGTGGATTCATCCAAAAATTTGAAACCTACAATACTCCCATTGATTCCAAACCAAAAACCGAAGGAAAAAGGGAGGAGAGAAGGTTAGGGATCACGTACCAACCAAGATTAAAGCTTCTAGAGTCCAAAAATCATCTCCCCAGGCCTGATTCCTTGTACCGTAGCATAGCTCCTCAGTTTCTCCCTTGTTTTCTTCCTTCACGTCGATTGAAATGGCTTTTGATTTAAATAGATTTTGTGACTCTCGCCGCGGTGCCAATAAGTTCACTGCAACGCAAGTGCTCTTGGCCTAAAAAAATTTTGAAATACACTAAGGGTCTTATCGTAGCGAACCTGTACCTCGCCGTGGCATGACCCTTCTTTGTTTTAAATTTCCAATTTGTCCCGTTTTGATCTTTTCTATGATCCTTATTCCTTTGGTCTTACACATATCATCAAGTATACTCCCTATTAGCTTGAAACTAAGTTCAAGATAATGTAATGAGGGTTGTTACATTCTCCCTTCCTTGAAAGAAATTTCACCCTCGAAATTTGGAAACACTACCTCAACTGTAAACAAACATTCTCCTTCCATATAATTCTTCCACTTTTGAGGTAATTCTTCTCGATTTCTACTTTCTATAATGCCTCTTGTGAACGAGTTGCTCTCTCCTACTTCACCTCTATCTTTACTAATTTATGCAACGTACATCGAAAAATCAATCTTAGTGTCGAATCTTCCTTACATTCTTAAACATAAAATGGATCACATAACATTTTGATGTGAATTTCTTTACCCCAAAATAGACTTTCCACTCAAATGTTCAGGTATGACTTCTAGGGTGCACAATCATTTTTCCTCAATTTTGAACTTTCTCCCTTACTTGTTCACATAATTACTTTTCTACATAATGACTAATTGCTACTAACCATTTCTCTTGGGATTTGGATTGCATAAATTGCCACATCTACATTAATGAAACTCCATTAATCAAATACCACCGATTCCCATAACTTGTTTTGATCACTTCATAACATCCAAAATTCATTCTTTATTGCTACATTAAGAGAAAAACCTCATTTCCTTAAAGCTCCCTCACAATAGCAACTACCTGTCCATGCCCCACCATAAGATATAATCTCTCTATATGCAACTCCTTGCATATCAATCCTCTTTGGTGATCCTTGTTAACCAAATCCCTTTCTTGCTCTATCCACATGTTCCTTTTCAGTCAACAACCTTCTCCTTTCATACCATTAATCTTGAAATTTCCTTAAGAAATGGCCTCCACAAGTAACAATTCAACAAATTTGACTTCTCACTACTACTTCTTTTACTATATGAATTACTACTTTATTCATACATTCCACTTCAACTGATAGCTCTCTCTCTATACCACTGAAGCTGAGATTTGTCAAGCAGAGGATTACCTCGATTGTCAATTGAATCAATCAGACTCATTATCACCGTTTCTCTCACTACGCAAATTATTGTTCAAAATTTTACATCATCACCTCTTGATCTCTATATCACCACCATCTCTCTTCAGCATTGATTTACATGTTGATATTGAGCCTTCCTTAACTTACTAGTATACACTGGATTAACCATATTTATGGTATCTCATGGAATCCATTCACTACACCTTTGGTATTAACCAATTTAATGTCATCCTTAGGCATTTCGAAGGTTATTCCTATTGTATAGTACATGCACCCACACTATATAAAAACTCATTTCAGAGGGAAGATCATCCACTTCTCAACCAAATAGCATTACCAAAGGCATAAGCAAAACTGTATTGTCATTGAAATCCATAATGTTCCTTAGCCTTATCATCCTTAAAACAACTTCACCAATGTCCTAACTATGTTTTCTTGTGGCAGAGCCACTCTTCCAAATATTTTCATGATTTCACAAGACCTTTACACCAACTAGCCAATCATTAGCTACTCCTATATCTTAGAGGAGTGCTTCTAGTTCTCTTTTCATCTTTATTATAATATTACTGTTCCCACTTGAACATATCCTTTTGATTTAATACCATTTCTTTCCACATGCTTCTCATTTACACTATGTTTCTCTAACATTCTTGCCTATGGATAGACCTATCTAATTTTGAGGGCTTATAACCTTTCTAGTATCTTATCAACATACTCCTTATATTTGCTTCTGTTGCGCACTCTGATTCCTTCATTCTTGCACATAGGGTCATATGTTACACTCACATCACCTATGAATATCATCGTCTTACTTTCATCCTATCATTCTAATTTTATTTCCACTACGGATCCCGCAGTCCTTATGCTTATAATGAGAGGCTACGAGCCACTATGTCCTACTCATTGTTACACCATGATCACTACTTGCTTATCTTTTACCAACAATGTTTGGGGTTCCTACTCACGACTCAAATTTCTTCTTCCAATCCCATTCCACCATTATAATATACTACCTACATTGATCTTTATAAATCTATACTTTCGAGTCTTTAATCCTTTTTTCCTTCTCATTGTCATTGAAAGCTTTGAAAACCCTTTCTATTAGATAAAGAACCACTCATCTCATGATCAATGAATTGGTATAGCGTATGGATTGATTGGTCAACTGTACTCAATCAATCTTTCAGAAGATAGACATCCAGTTGACCATGAATTTAAGTGGAATTGGGTTCCTGTTGGTATTATCACCAAGTCCTTCACTCTTAGTCCACTAGTGCCTCGTAACTAGTTTGCTAAACGTGTAGCCAACTGGCATTAAGCCTCAACTAGTTAACAACTAGTTTTAGACTCATGATTCAATACAATATGGGGTTTCCTCATATTTCCCAATAGTAATGACTTCCCACATATCATCCAAAACTGTTACTGGGAAAAACCCAGAGACAACAACATATGGAAAGGGGTTAGCTCAACAACTTTTACTCTTTAGCATCTTGAGCATAGTCGATACATTATACTTGTAACATGGCATCCTACCATTCCTCTCATGACCTAGGGACTACCAAGAAAAAAACTTCCTTCAGTCTATACCCATGGCATTTCAATGCTTAAGTCATTATCATTGATTAATGTTGCCAACTAAGGGCAACTTTTCTTCCATAATAAACCAACAACACATTCTCCTCATATTCCTTACTTAAGTCATATATAGAGGGAGAGTTATGAAAACTCTTCCATTAACTTCAGAATTCTTACTTGACATTCATTTTCTAGAATATTCATAGCCTAGTATATCCTGCAATTTGTTCCTACTTGTAAAACTTATATTCAACCTCTTGCAACATAAAATTCCAACTCACTTGCTGTATATTGCTCCTCATAGGATATCACAATAGTCCCTATCCAAACCCATACTGACCATCCTCTAATTTACAAAACTTATTGATACATTTATTTTCAAATAGACCTTCTATCTCACAATTTAACTTCACCTCCTTTCGGACTCTTATCAACCAGAAAATAGATAAGAGTCTCTTTCCTAATTTGGGTTTAGCCCCAAGGATTTTGGTGATCTCTTAATCATATCTTATGTTTGTTCAGTACTACTTGATCCTCTTTTTCATTATGAAAAAATCCAACAACTACTTTTATCATATATGAATGTGATATTCCAGATGACTACTACCACCTCTTCACTATCTTTCTTGATGGCACTAAAATCACCATCACCGTCACTACCAAGGCCTTCATCATTTGACACTATCTTGACTCCAGGACAAATGTTCTTTACTCCAAATACAAACTCCTGCTAGTTAACTCATTCTCCACCATCACTGCATCCAACTGGGTATCCAAACCAATGATTGGATTCTCTCACGGTTCTTCCACTGCTTTGAAATACCTCAATATTGAACCTTCAAGATTCAATCATCACTTCTATATTCAGTCCTTACAATGCCTACCACTTATATTACTCAACAACTTATCCTTATCTCCTATAATCAAGGCTATTCCACTTGCTTTACTAGCTTCCTCCTAGGGATCCTAGATGAAAGAAGCATGGGCCAATGAACTTCTCTCCTCCTCCTTAGTCTCCTGTATTCATTAGGGCAAAACACAGATCTCTGCACACTAATCCTCTAAGGGTGTTCACTCAATAATTGATAACTACTCTTTGAATTCCAGGCGAGCTCCTATAGCCTCAGCATTCAGCAAGACTTGCCTCCTCCACTGTTCAACATCCTTTTCCAACTTGAGCATTACAAATTACACATTTTATTCAGATGTGCAATCTATAGCACCTAATATAGTTTCTAACTAATCCACCAACTCTTTAACATTGTATGATTCATTTTACCTTCAAAAGTTGGTGGATTAAACTTTTGAAAGTCTTTTAGTTGAAAAAAGATACCTCTTCTTCCACCTTGGGGCCTTTTCTAGCTCCATCACAGACGCATCTTTTTTATTTTTCAAATCCACATACACTCTAGCTTCCTCATTCATACTACCTTGTCCTTGTAGACTTAACTACTCTTGTATTATATTTGACATTTCTCCTTGATTGCTAACTCGGTCATTCAATCTAACTAACATTTTGTGCATCTCTCTTATGAGATCACCATTGCTTGCTTACCCCCTGTGGGACACATTTTTCTCCTATACACTAGTAGTAACATATTTAGTTATATGACTTTGGACTAGTATTGCAATAGGAATATATAAGTTTATGTAATTTAAAATGTGCAAGTATTACCACAAGCAGAATCAATAGCCTACCAAAACAAACCTCCACCAATCACTTAAACTCCGAAATACTGGCTAAACAAAACCAAAACAGGCAAATCAAGTCATGGTGCCGCATATAACAACCCTTATTACAATATCTTGAACTTAGTCTCTAGCTAATGAAGTATAATTGATTATGTGTGTAGGACCAAAGGAACTAGGACCGGAGAAAGGATCCAAATGGGATAAAAGTTGGAAAATGAAACAGAAAAGGGCCATACCGTGGTGAGAAATAGAGCCACTATGGCAAGACACACTAGAGATTTTTTAATTTTTCTAGGCCAAGAGTACTCACGCCATGGCGAACTTACTGAGCCGTGGTGAGAGTAGGGAAATCAGTTTAAAATAGAAGCATTTTGGATGAACGAAGCAGAAAGAAATAGAGTTAAAACCAAAGAAGATGTGTTAGGGTTCGAGAAATCCAGCCTTTGGGAATGATTTTTGGCCTCTGGGAGCTTCGATCTTGGTTGGTAAATGATCCTTACTCCTCTCTCTCCATTTTCTTTAGTTTTTAGAGATGATTTTTCGGGTATATGTTAGGATTTCCATTTTGGCCAAATTCTACTAATTAAAATGGATGTAATGAGATTAATAAAGTGCTATTTAATGTTAGAAAGCCTTAGGTTCGAGTTTTGGATAGATAGTAGTGGGTAGTTGAACCTTAGGATGATTTGGGTTAACGGTATATGGAATTCGATGTATGTATGATTGGTTATGGTTTGAATGATCATTAGGAGCTCATTGATGTATGAAAATACAATTGTAACCTTGAGTTAAGCCTAAATAGTTGAATTATGAATTTTGGATAATTATACTATATGTTAATAGTGGATATTATGACATTGTAGAGGTTGTTCGGTTGATTGGAGGAGTACAAGTTGTGGTTGGCAATCCAAGAAGCTTGTGGAATCCGTGTGTGTAGTATTGATAACTTAAGGTAATCAGATGTTTGTATTGTGTGTATTATATTTTAGTATATATGTGTATATATGCATATTTTCGTTCATACCATGATGTTATCATGTATGTGTATGGTTTTCTACATATCATGGTATGCACATGGCTAGACATTATAGTAGATTATGATGATTATATATATATGATGATGGTGTGACATTACATGATTTTATAGCATAACATTGAGAAACATGATGATAATGATTATATAATGATATGGCACGAACATCACCACTACATGAACATTGTGAGGAAAGGTGGATTCTGTGGTGATGATGATATATGATATGATATGATATGATGAGATATGATAAGCTGAAATAAGGAAAGGATCTCTATCGTTAAATCATCTCTTATGGTTAGAAGAGCAAGATGGTAGTGGACTGCACCTTTCCTAAATCACTACCAATTCATGGTGGTCCGGGGGAAGGAGTGTAATAACCCAAAATTTTACTGTATACTAAGTGATAAAAGAGGACATAATTGATGATAATGTAACATGTATAAGGAATTCGTGAAAACTGACAACCACCGTTTTACGTGAAAAATGGCAAAGTGATTATTTTTCTCAGTTGGACAGAAAAATAAAAAAATTATATTTTTGTCTCTAAAGAAATATAAAAATGACATCTATATCCCAAAACTATTAAAATGGGGGATAGAAAAGTCTTGAGAAAAATTACACCTAATGACTCGAAAGTTTCAGAAATTATAATTTAACTCGGGTCAAGGGACATTTTGTAAATATGTAAAACTATTGTTAAAATGAAACCCTCGATGGGAGAAGTCCAATGATATATAGCATTGAGGGTTAATGTTCAAGAATAAAGAAATCAGTGCCGAGTGTCCAAAAGTAATAGTAAATCGATAAAGTAAAATGTGGGTCCTATCAATGGTTAAAAAGAAATTGGGTCAGGATATGGTTCATACACAGATACCATTTGGAACAAGATAATTATGAAAATATAAAAATAAAATTAGAATAGTCTTGTAGCCAAAAAATGCTAAATTAGTATAAAGACAGTTTTATCGGTATGATTAAAAAGTACCCAGATTGAGGTATATCTGGATCAGGAAAATTGGGCGATTTTTGGATACACCTCCCTCTCTCTCATGCGTGATTTGCTGCAGCCCAAAAGTCCTAAATATTTAATGATTTTTGGAGGAAAACTTCTTAAAGAAGGAGACAAAAAGTAACTTTAGTTAATTAAGTGATTAAGCCACTTGATTAAATCACTTAACCACTTAATCCCTTCTCTTTCCTCACCATTCATTCGTGAACCAGTAGCCTAAAATAGACCAGAAAAAAAAGCAAGAAAAGGGAGGAAGAAGGAAGAGAAATCAAAGGAAAATTGAAGCACAAATCGGTAAGCTTCTATGTTGCCACCTTAAGCTTACTATTTATGGCTTTCAAAGCTGTTTTATGGTTTAGTTTGCTTCTTTTCCATCTTAGGGTTTCGGTCAAAATGTGATTTAGCAATAGAAATGAGTTTTGAACCATTAAAATTAGGAAAAAGCATAGACTAGATACTAGAAGCATGAATCTATGGATGGTTTGAAGTGATTTGAAGGAAATCTTTTCCAATCACTTAGGTCAGATTTTGGTCAGAACATGGTGAGTAGTTAGAGTTGGAATTTCATGGTTTTGACCTCAAAAATGGATTCCCCATGGTCCAAAACCTTAAGAACAAGTGTGTTGTACAAGGAAAGATCAAAGGAGAACTAAGTGAAAAATTTGGGTTTTAGTGTGTATGGTATTATATAATTCCAAAAAACCAATGGCTAAATTGGTTCAATGATGATATGATTAGGTTCAAGGAAGTGTTAGGAGGCTCAACAAGTGGCATACCAAGTTTGGAGAGCAAGGGAGCATCATAAGATAGTTAATTTCCTATACTAGCATTATATTATTATGTTTATTTTCAATGTGCTTTATGCCTTGTCATATGATTGCAATGATATTTTGGGATGATTTGTGTGTATTGGCTGAGTTGATTGAGGGGCATTGAGACCCCAGGATGTCTATTTTTCAAAATGAAACTCTGCCGAAAATTTTATGAATTCATATGACACAAATGTGTTAATGTATTCAAAATGTGTTATCTTGATGTTTTCATGCTTAATATGATGATGTGATGACATATTGGGTGTTAACTACTAAGATTCTTTAAATCTCACCCTCCCAAATATTAACCATGAATAGGTAGCAATAATGGCAAGACCACTAAGGAACAGAAAGGAAAGGAGAAAGAATTTGGCCATTAACTTGATAATTCTAGCAATAGCCATGAGCTTTGTAAATGTGATGTTAAGGATGTTTCTTCAAGTTTTTATGATGCCTTATGTCTTAGCTAAAGTATGGTATAGTATGAAAGTGATGTATGGCCATGTAAATATTTTATGGCTTTTGTTTGGTAAAGTAGTAAGATATAAATGGTCATCTTGACCTATGTAGAGTAAACATACCACTATTTAGACTTTTGATGTATAAAGTACGAATTTTATATATGGTTTAAAAGTAGGTAGGAAGAGCTCTCCAATGGTCCAAAGAACACTCATGCTGGATGTGTGTGCAATATTCGGCAGATTTTTATATTTAATCCCAATTAAAATGATTATTTTGCAATTTTCATATAAAATGTGAAAATTCACAGAGTTTGCTGTACAGATCAGTACTATCATTGCTCTGACTTATATTTTTTTCATGTAGACAAAGTTATAAGCTATTCTTAGGGACTTGAATTACATGTATACTATTTTTATTGATTTAGTTATGATTTTCCAAAGTTTAATCGGAATAAATAAATTTGATTAAATGAATAGTGCCCAAAGTTGGAAAAATTTTATTATGACATTTATTGTGATTCAAGATTCTAATACAATATAAATGGACTTTAGAATGATTAAATACATGGGAAACAGGCCCATAAGAGAGGTGTTACAAGGTGAACTACGGTCCAAGTATTAGTGTTACTTTTGGTCGGGTGCACTAGTGTGAGGTAAGCTTAGTGATACTTGGAATCAATCTTCACCGACTATTGGAAGGGAGCCACCTATACAAAATATCTTGTTATGACGATAGTTTGTGGTTCTAGCTATTACGAGGAAGAACATGTTTTTCATTACATCTTGCATCCATGTACCACATCAACTATTGTATGAATTTTTATATATGTTGCCTGTGATTATCCCCAGTTATTGAGACTTTATCTCATACCTCTTTCCCATGAACTAACATTTCAGGTGAAGGTTCTGGCACTGGTCTGGAGAAGACAAGGGAGTAATAGTGTCTCAGATATGGGAACATTCAAGTCATGGTAGTATGTATGTATTGTCTATGTATGTAATGTGCCAAGTAGGATAGGGTGATTGTAACCAGTATGAGAACAATTGCATTGGGATGATAATGGTTGTGGAATGTTAATGATGGTGAATGGTGTTTGATGATATTGATGATGTTGTGGTATGAACATGTTTATGTATGATGAAAGAATGTGATGATGGCTTAGACCCTAGTATGGGTCATTCTTGCTGGAACAGGTGTTTGTGAGTCAAATTGGTTGTATGTGTAAGCCCAAAAGGGGATTTTGCGCCATGTGTGTAAGTTTTGGGCATGTAGTCCATTATATGAAGTTGGGGTTCAAAGGGGTTAATTCTTAGAAGAGTGGTTTTTTTGCGGTAAAACCTCTTTGAATAAGTTGATTGAGTCGATTAGGACCTGTGTGAATGATCTATAATGGTCAAATTGTCTTTGGTGATAATTAGAGAAGGTTTGTGATGAGTTTTGGTTAAAAAGTGGCCGAAACTGTATGAAGTATCTAAAATCTCCATACAGAGATGGATTTGATTGAAACTGGTATAGATTGAGACAAGAGTAACTTGTAGGAGTTAGAATCAGGTCAATCAAAGTTTGGAGTATAAAGTTATGCGCGTTGAAAGTTCACCTCGGGAACTTAAAAATTATTGATATAGTATTAGCATGGGGTTCTATAGCTCCAGAAACTAGGCTGCGGCGCCAGTCACTTTTGTTTCTAAAAATTGGAACTTGAGAACTTCCATGTTGTGGTGGCACTATTGAGGCCTTGGTGCTGTACTCTGATACAACTGTTTTGGTTCATTTTGGTCAGTTTTTCGGAGTTTCAGTTGATGAGTGGGGTATATTGGAGTAGGGTGTTACACCGTGTCCTCTACAGTACTACTGCGACTTAAGTGCTCTTGGGTTGAAATATTCTTTGGGACAAAGAGACTGGCACCATGGTCAAGCTACTAGCACCGCAGCGCCCGTATCAGAATCCATATATGTAAAATGTGATTTTTTGAGTGAACTTCCGACGCACATAACTTCATGCCTTGACCTCCGATTGACTTAATGCTAGCTCCTATAGGTCACTCTCATCCCAATTTAACCATAGTCATCAATTTCACTCAAATCTAACTCTATATGGAAATTTTGGACACCTAACACTCTTTTGGCCACTTTTTAACCAAAACTCACCACAAATCTCCTCCATTTGCCCCTAAAGGCAATTTGGCATTCAAGGACTATTAACACAAGTCTTATTTAGCTCAACCAACTTATTCAAGGAGGTTTTACCCCAAAGAAACTACTCTTATGATAATTGACCCCCTTAAAACCAAAACCATATAATGGGCTACATGCCCAAAACTCACATATATGGCCAAAAACCACTTTTAGGCTCCCAAAAATGGCCGATCTGGCTCACCTATATTTGCTTCAATAACAATAACCTATACCGAGGTCCACATCATCATCACACACATATAAGTCATACCTAACACAAGTCTACACCTATCACATATCAATCATCACCATTAATATCATTGCATAATCATCTATATTATCTAACATTGACTTCACCATCATCCTATCATCACATATCACATAGGTAATACTCCCAGGACAACCTTACAGACATCATCATACCACATACCAACAATACTCCCCAGGAATACTCGGAACATGTGATACAAACAACAACAACATACTTGGCGTAATATTATATAAACTAAATTACAACTACCAATTATACTTGAGATTTCCAAACACGGAGAAGCCTACAACTCCTTAGTCTTCTCTAAACTAGCAGTAGAGTCTTCACTTGAAATGTTAGCCATGAAGGGTTGTAAGACAAAGTCTTAGTAATCAAAACAAACACACACATATAATAATATCATCGATATCACGCAAATTTGCAAATAATGTCATGCAATGTCAAATGTCATGTAATATATGTCTCCCTCAAATACAGCTAGAACCATAAGCTGGTACCATCACAAGACATTTCAAATAGGTGATTTCCTTCCAATAGCCAGTGAAGACTGATTCCGGTACATTACCAAGCTCACCTTAAAACTAGTGTATTTGGCCAAATGTCACATTAGTGATTGGACCATGGCTTTCATTTCCCAAGGCCACCGGGAATTAGTGGTGATTTAGGGAAGGTGCAATCCACTGCAGCCTGGCTCGCATGGCCATGGGAGAGGATTTAGTGGTAGGGATGTTCCATCCTTTCACCTAATCATATCATCATCATACTGTATCATAGTCCCCTTCCACCTGGCTCTCCTGGTCACAGCAAAGGATTTAGTGGCAGAGATCTTTCATCATATCATCATATCTCTTCTCATCACCACCTCCCAATCAACTATATCTCACTGTGCTCATGAGGTGGTGATATACATGCTATGCTAACATGCCTCTAACAATATATAATCATAATCATAGTCATCATCATGGTCATGCTAGCATGCAATCATGTGTGGATGCTACAATCATATATGCATATACACAATATCATACTCATCATCATTAGATACAAGCATCTAGTCTAGCCATATGTATACCATAATATATAGAAATACCATACACATGTTAGATAAGCTGGCTTCCCAAGGGGGGTGAATTGGGAAGCTTGAAAATTTTCTGTAAAATATCAAGAAGGTGAAGAAAGCAATGTATGATGGTAAAACATAGTATAAATAAATAAGCTGTAAAGATGGTAGTAAAGAGAAGAAGACTCAGAAATTTATCCTGGTTCGGTCTCTCCACTTGACCTACATCCAGTCCCCAAGTCACTACTTGAGATTTTCCACTATTCTGTAAGAATTCTGTGGGCTTCTTGCAAATACCTCAGTATAAGATGATGCTCTATTTCTAGAGCTCACCCTTTCACTCAATGCACTCTTACTAAGTGCTTCCCTAATCCTTTGTGATATTCCCTCACAAGAAAATCTTTCTTCCAGATGAAGATAAGATTGTTTACAAAGAATAAACTTTCTTAGATAGAGTGAATATGACAGTTGAGGTACAAATATTGAAGTGAGAAAGTAACAGACTTTTAGTAGATGATTTGACAGAGTTTTAGTATATACAAAGTAATAATCGTTACCCACAATTTCAAATGATTTTATATTTATAGATTTAGGTCTCAAATATCCGTTAGAGACAAAATCTATCCGTTGGAGAAGTTATCCAACGGTTACTCTGAAAAACTATCCGTTAACCAATCGCATTTAATGCATCTGACATACTGAAATTCGAATTTCGGTTGGTCAACAGACGAATTTCACAGGAACCGAAGGTTAAGGACTCCAATGTTGAATGCCCGAAGTTCATTTGTCATGAAGTGAAATTCGAATTTTGATATTTTGAAAATGTTTCTATGTTGTGACATACGAATTTTCAAGTAGAAAATTTTTCTGTTAAGTGTGAACGGTATTTTCAATTTGCTATAGTGCCTTTGAAATTTGAATTTTGGAACCCCAAAATCCATCTGTCCGTAGCGGGTTTATAAGGCAGAGTAGTTCATATTATTCAAAATTCAAATTTTCAAAGGGCAAGGTTCGTCTGTCAGAGAGACCTATTTTCAGACTAACTTCATAATTCAAATTTATAAATACTGTCATTTGTATGTCAACATATCATTGCAACAGAGTCACAAGCTTAGTTTCTGAAATTCAAATTTTCATGTTCAAAGTTCGTCTGTCAGTGAGTAATTTTAAAATCCAATCTAAACTTGGTTTCAGATGAACTTTGACATAATTTCAGACGAATTTCTTTAGTTTTCATAAGTTACATTTTGTCTGAAATTCAAATTTTCAAAACCCAAAGTTCATCTGTTACTGAAAGCTTCTTTCAGACACTTATCAAAATTCAAATTATCTCAAGTCAAAATTCGTTTGTCAGAGAAGCTTCTCTTTAAACTTATTCAGTTTTGATACGAAATTCGAATTTCCAAAGCCAAAGTTCGAATTTTCACTATGGTAGATTAGTATTAACCTTTCAAACTTTGTCTGTTGGTGGGTGTTTTTCAAATATTCCATGATTTAATATAGAATCAAGGTTTTAAAACATCTTTTCGCTAAATCAAAGTCGTTTACTCAAATAAAACACTACTAATCATCCTACAGCTATCTTTGCACAGATTCATCCAGAATTTCTTCACTTGAAACCTTTTGGGCACCTTTGATATCTTTATTCTAAGCTCTTGAAGGTTGGTTTGAAATCATCAAAACTCTTGATTCAACATTCTCCCCCTTTTTTATGATGACAAAACAACTTACAAACTAGATTAGTACTTGTGTTTGCTTTAACAAGCTCCCCCTCAATATATGCATTATATTTCAAAAGATATCATATATAGTAGATCATGTGAAGAGATTCTGAGAATAATAAGAACAGATCATTGCAACCAAGGAATTCTTTCATTTTATCAAATGTTGCTTTACATGAACCAATTTATGCAAAGTACTTCGAAATACACAAATCAAACATAAAACACAAACAAGAGATGGCTGCCACTAGTCTTTCTACTTGCTCAAATTCTTACTGGGACAAGATTGACTCTTGAGCATCTGCAGTAATGGGATCATGACAGCTTGAATCCTGAGGTCCCTCTTCCTCCATGACATAGTCCAAGGGAGGACCAGGACTTGGTGTCCTCATTGTACCAGCAGCCTCAGTGACATTTACAACATTATCATGCTCAAAGAGGCTAGCTCAAATGGACTCGGAGGCTTAATTGTTGGAGACTGAACCTCAGAGAATCTTGGCTGAGGTGGAGCTGATGTGGTAGGTATAGCACTCCGAATATCTTTATAGGCATCAGCAACCACTTTCATGTTCTTAGCTAACTGGTGAATTTGATCTTGCAGATGAGCAAATTTGGCATTTTACTTATCCTTGATGCTCAGTATGAGTGTAGACAGGTTGTCATATAACTCAGTGATCTTGGTTGGCCTAGTACGAGAGGAGGGAGTAGATGGAATATGAGTAGACTTGGATGGAGATGGAACAGGCAGAGAAGGCTGAGGTGTAGGTCTAGCAGGAGCTTCAGAGGTACCTTCTTGCTGTTGGGAGGCACCTTTAACAAAAAGGAGATCTTTAGATTTTCGTGCTCCCTTCCCAATCCATCTTCCTTCATTTCTTTCAATCTCCATTCTTTGAAGTTCCTCTTCCTTAAAAATCTCAGTGGGTTTCCCTTTCCCCTTCTCAAGGTGCTGAATTCTAGCACATTATAGAATTCTGGAAATGATTGTTGCATAGGGGAGTGCGGAGTCCTTCCTCTGATCCCTTGCCTTGATCATGTGTTGGAGTATGATATGTCTCATGTTGATGAGCTTTCCACACATGATTGCTGCCATCACATGTGCCTCTGCCCTTGTGATCAGGTTGAAGCGGCCTCTTTTGTTGAATATGATCCTAGATACTATGTAGTGTAGGATCCTTACTTGAGCACTGAGGTCTGTGGGCTTCAGCAAGTTTATGGTTGGCCTATTCTCCTTTCTTCTGAACAAAGTATTCAGGATTGTGCTCTCCTTGTAGTTCAGAAAGGGGCCATCTTCTTCATCAGCAGTATCTTCCTCATCCATATATCTAGAGGCAGTGATGTCAATCTTGAGGCCATCTTGCTCTGGGATTTCCAACACTTCATTAAAAGTCTCATTTGTGAGCAAGATAGTTCTTGATCTCAGATTCACCTCCCACTTTTTCTTCTTGCTGTTGAACTTCAGGGAGGCATACCATGTCTTTACCACTTCATCATCATACCTCTCCAATATCTCTAACAGATTCTTATATCTTAGCATTCATATTCCTGCATCAAAACTGTTAGAGACCAAGAAATCTTCCAAGTTCACACAATAAGGCTTGATTACCTTTTTATTGGCAAACTTGGTCAAGGATTCTTCCTGAATCTGAGGAGTGCTCCATAATGGCAGTGTAGTGAGTTGATATTCTCTAGATTAAGTACTGGAAGAGGAAACAGAAGCAACAGCATCAGCAGCAGGAGCAGGGACCGAAGGCTCTGCTTTCTTCGAAGAAGAGGGTCCTGCTTTATTTGATTCAGCCTTTAGTGTGGTTTTTTGATGTTTGGAGGGAGTTGCCTTGCTTGATTTGGCTTTTCTCTTTGGTTTTTCACCCTCCTTTGAGGCATATTGGGATTTGAATGTCCTCTTTGGTCGTGCCTCTCCTTTTCCAGCTTTAGGATTCTTTACTCTTGCCATTTTCATGGATGAATGTTTCAGAATGAAGCAGAGATTGAGTTTATAGGGTGCAAAAATCAGTTTAAATAGTGGGAAATGAAGATTTACGATTAGAATTGAAGAGCATTTATGAGAGAATTTGAACAGACTCAGAGAGGAAAAGAGTAGGGTTGTGTCTGTTCAGTTGAAAACCGTCAGTTTTAACGTAAGTAACCGCCTGACAGACAAATTTTTGAGGGGTCAAAATTTGAACTTTGAGCAGTTAAAAGTTAAACTGTTCAGTAAAGCTTACTGACAGATAAATTTTCTTCTGAAAGTTCATCTGATAGTGGCTTTGTTCCAACACAAGATGAATAGACAAACTTTCTTCCAACAAAGTTCGAATTTTGAAGAGTAAACATCAAGCAACAATCAAATCAATAAACAACAGACTAATTATGCATAAGAAACTTCATCTTTTAAAGATTCAACATGAAGAGCATGTTTCAACAGATGAATTTTGAATCCGAAATTCGAATTTCTTTACTTTGTGAAGATTCTCCAACATTCGTATATTAATAAATAATCATTTGTATAATCATCATGTTGGACAAACATAACTTTGAAATTTTTACTTTTGAAAATTCGAACTTTCGAGGTCCAATAGACAAATTTCAAGGGATCACCAGGAACTGTTACAATGTTTAACAAGCTGAAGTTCGTCTGTTGGGCATCTAAATTCCAATGTCGAACAAGCAGACTTGTTCAGAAACATAGTTTATCAAGGAAATTCATCTAACACATAACTAAGATACAAATTTCAACTTTAAAAACTTACAGAATGGATCCAGAAACTCAGAATTTTTGCCATTTTCTTCACTTTTTGATTGTCCCATTCTGGTGTGGTCCATTTTTCAGATTTATTCCCATTGAATCTCATGAGGAGCTCCTGCAACTTAAATTAAATTCACTTTGATGCTAAAGGTAGAATTAATTTAGTGTTGGAAAATCTAAAAACAGAATTGCACACGGTATTTACTTATAGTTCATTGGGATTTACCATACCCAATTCTCTCCTGATCTTGCAATGTCTATCTTCTGATAGAGGCTTTGTTAAGATATCTGCAACTTGATCCTTTGTTGGGATGTATTCTTGTCTGATTTCTCCTTTCAAAACATAATCTCTTATGAAGTGGTGTCTAACTTCAATATGTTTTGTCCTTGAATGCATGACAGGATTTTTTGTGATGTTTATGGCACTTTGGTTGTCACACATGATTGGTATTTCCGTCATCTCAACCTCAAGATCTTCAAGCTACTGTTTCATCCAGATGATTTGGGCACAACAACTTCCAGCAACAACATACTCAGCCTCTGCTGTGGATAAGGCCACACTGTTCTGCTTCTTGCTAAACCATGAAACCAAGGATCCTCCTAAAAACTAACAAGTTCCACTTGTGCTTTTTCTGTTAGTTTTGGATCCTGCAAAGTCAGCATCAGTGTATCCTTTGAGATCTTCTCCATTGCCCTTTGGATACCAAAGGCCCATCTGTGAAGTTCCAATAAGATATCTGAAGATACGTTTCACAGCAGTTGCTTGGATTTCCTTGGGACATGATTGGAATCTTGCACACATACAGACACTAAACATGATGTCAGGTCTGCCAGCAGTTAGGTACAGTAGGGATCTAATCATTCTTCTGTACTGGGTTATGTCAAATATTTTCCCTTTTTCATCCATATCCAGTTTGGTTGTTGTAGCCATAGGTGTTCCCATTGGCTTGGCATTTTCCATTCCAAACTTCTTTAGCAATTCCTTCAGATACTTGGATTGGTTGAGGAAGATACCATCATCACACTGCCTGATTTGCAGTTCAAGGAAGAAGTTGAGTTCACCCATCATGGATATTTCGAATTCCTCTTACATTAACTTAGAAAAATTCTTACAAAGAGATTCATTAGTAGCACCAAATATAATATAATCAACATAGATTTGAATAATAAGTAAATCTTTATTCTCTTTTTTAGTGAATAAAGTTGTATCTACTTTTCCTCTGTTGAACCCCTTTTCAGTCAGAAAATTACTTAATCTTTCATGCCATGCTCTAGGGGCTTGTTTTAAACCGTAAAGAGCTTTCTTCAATTCATAAACATGGTTCGGTTTTGCATAATTCTCAAAGCCTGGAGGTTGATCTACATAAACCTCTTCCATGATATATGTTGAATCCAAAGTTTTGATGATTCCAAACCAACCCTCAAGAGCTTGGAATAAAGATATCAAACGTGTCCAAAAGAATTCAAGTGAAGAAATTCTGAAAAATCTGTGCAAGAATAGATGTAAGTTGTTTAGTAGTGTTTTATTTGAGTAAAAGACTTTGATTTGGTAAAAAGATATTTTAAAACCTTGATTCTATGTTAAATCATGGAATATTTGAAAAACATCCACCAATAGACGAAGTTTGAAAGGTTTATATTAAACTGTCATCTTGGAAATTCGAACTTTGGCTTTGGAAATTCGAATTTCATGTTTAAATTGAATAAGTCTAAGGAGATGGTTCTCTGACAGACGAATTTTGACATGGGAAAATTTGAATTTTGATAAGTGTTTGAAATGAGCTTTGAGCAACAGATGAACTTTGGGTTTTGAAAATTCAAATTTCAGACAAAATGAAATTTATGAAAACTAAAAAAATTCGTCTGAAATTGTGTAAAAGTTCATCTGAAACCAAGTTTAGATTGAGTTTCAAAGTTGCTCACTGACAGACAAACTTTGAACATGAAAATTTGAATTTTAGAAACTAAGCTTGTGAGTCTGTTAGAATGATATGTTGACATACGAATGACAGTATTTATAAATTCGAATTTTGAAGTTAGTCTGAAAAGAAGTCTCTCTGATAGATGAACTTTGCCCTTTGAAAATTCAAATTTTGAACTATATGAACTACTGAGCCTTGTAAACCAGCTATAGACAGATGAATTTTGGGGTTCCAAAATTCAAATTTCAAAGGCACTGTAGCAAATTGAAAATACTATTCATACCTAACAGAAAAACTTTCTACTTGAAAATTCGTATGTCACAACACTGAAACATTTTCCAAACTTCAAAATTCAATTTCACTTCATGATAGATGAACTTCGGGCATTCAACATTGAAGCTGTTAACCTTTGGTTTCTTCTAAAGTCATCTGTTGACCAACCGAAATTCAAATTTCAGTATGTTAGAAGCATTAAATGTGATTGGTTAACAGATAGTTTTTCAGAGTAACCGTTGGATAACTTCTCCAACGGATAGATTTTGTCTCTAACGGATATTTGAGACCTAAATCTATAAATATAACATCATTTGAAGTTGTGGGTAATGATTTTAACATTGTATATACTGAAACTCTGCCAAATCTTCTTCTCAAAGTTTCTTACTCTCTCACTTTAATATTTGTACTCAAACTTTCATATTCACTCTATTTTGAGAGAGTTTAATCTTTGTAAACAATCTTATCTTCATCTGGAAGATAGATTTTCTTATGAGGGGATATCATAAGGGATTGGGAAGCACTTTGTAAGAGTGCATAGAGTGATTGAGTGAAGCTCTAAAAACAGAGCAACATCCTTGTACTGAGGCATTTGCAAGAAGCCTACTGAATTCTTGTAGAATAGTGGAAAAATCTCAAGTGCTGACTTGGGGACTCGACGAAGGTCAAGTGGAGAGACCGAACCAGGATAAATTTTCTGAGTCTTCTTCTCTTTACTGTCACCTTTACAGTTATTTGTTTATACTCTGTTTTATCATCATATATTGCTTTCTCCACCTTCTTGATATTGTGCAGAAAATTTTTAATCTTCCTAATTCACCCCCTATTGGGAAGCCAGCTAATCTAACAAGTGGTATTAGAGCTCGGATTCCCTGTCAAAGGATTTCACAGTCCGGGAATTAAAATGGCTAGCTTTGGAGAAAGCATATTACTAGAAGGCAACAACACAAATAGACCACCTGACTTCAGTAGATAACACTATAGGTACTGGAAGATGAGAATGCAAATCTATCTCTAGTCAATTGATCTGGACATCTGGTCAGTTATTCAGAAGGGTGATTTTGTCCCAATGGTTCTGGAAGATGATGGAAAATACAGAGAGAAGCCAGAAGCTGAATGGAATGAGGAAGATAGAAGAAGAGTCTTACTGAACTTCAAGGCAAAACACTGTTTGGTCAGTGCTTTGAATCAAGACAAATTCTACAGAGTCTCCCAATGCTCCACTACCAAGGAAATGTAGGACACCCTGCAAATTGCTCAGGAAGGAACAATTGGAGTCAGGGAAAATAAACTAAATACATGCATAGGAGAATATGAAAGTTTTAGAATGGCTGAAGGAGAGAATGTAAAAGAGCTACAGAAGAGATTCACCCTCATTGTGAATCAACTAAAAAGCCTGGGAAAGGAGTATACTCAAACAGAAAAAGTAAGAAAGATCCTAAGAGCTCTCCCTCTGGAATGGCAACCCAAAGTAACAGCAATAGAGGAAGCTAAGGAGAATCAATGGCTCTGTCACAGCTCTCTTTGACAGCATTGAGGAGTATGAAGGAAAAATGAAGGCTCTCAAGGAGGCTGGACAAGACAGAAAAAAGAAAGGTCTTGCTCTCAAAGTTGCTGAGGAAAAAGAAGAAGAATCTGACGATAGAGAGGAACTCGATGAAGAAACTCTGGCTATGATGGTCAGAAAATTTGGAAGATTCTACAGCAAAAAGAGAAACAAGAAAATCTTCAAGAAAGGAGCTGCTGGAGATAGTAAGAGGGAAACAAAAGAGCCTATCACTTGCTACGAGTGTAAAAGGCAAGGACATATCAAATAGGATTGTCCACAATTCCTCAAGAAGCAAGAAAAAGACAAGAAAGCTGCAGAAAAAGGCAAGAAGAAAAGAGCTTACATCTCATCAATATGAGGCAACAGCTTAGATGAAGAAGAAGATGATGAAGATGAAATTGCCAACATCTGTCTCATGGCACTTGCCTCTGAGGAAGTTGAAATCCCATGTAATAGTGACCAAGAAAATGAGGTATATGAATCTGAACCTTCCTATTCTGAATTACTGGAAGCATTTCATGAGCTGCATGATGAATTTGTTAAGGTTGCTAAAGAATTGAAGAAAGCTAAGAAAAAGATTAACAAACTAGAATCTCAACACAACATTTCTGAAACTGCTTCTCTACCTAATACTGAATCTATTTGCTGTAAATCATGCATTGAACTAAAGCAAACCAATGAATATCTAGTGAAAAGCATGTCTAGGCTTACTAGAGGTAAAGACATGTTGTTTGCTTTAATGGGAAGCCAAAGAATATCACAAGGAAAGGCTGGACTTGGCTATGATCCTTGTGCTGTAAAAGAAAAGATTAAGAAAAAAAATCAGAATGTGTACATGAGACATTTTGTGCATGCTAATAGTAATCTAAAGAAAGATCATATGTCACATCACATTGAATCATACAATCAACCAAGGCATGCAAAACAAAAATATTATCTGCATTGTTTTCTTCTTGCCTCTTAATCCAGCAGTCCCTTTACCACCTGTCATTTCTGTAACAAAAAGGGACATATTTCCAGTTCATGTGCTATAAAGAAAAATGGACTTGACAGGAAGGTTAAATGGGTTCCCAAAGGTACATCTGTATCTAGGGGAAAAGACCACTGACAGAAAAGGACCCAAGCAAATTTGGGTACCTAAAAATAAAACATGAATTTTGTTTTGCAGGTCTGTCTCAAAGCTAGAAAGAACAATAAATGGTATATGGACAGTGCCTGCTCAAGTCACATGACTGGTGATAAGGAGAAGTTCATCACCCTTAGAGACAAGAAAGGAGGAAAGGTGACATTTGGAGGTGATCAATATGGCAGAATAGTTGGCATTGACATTGTGGCTAAAAATCCTAAAACATCCATTGAAGAGGTGCTGTTTGTGATTGGCCTCAACCACAATCTGCTAAGTGTGAGCCAAACATGTGACCAAGGAAACTGGGTACTGTTTGACTCAAAATTGTGCCTGATCATCAGAAAAAGTGATCACAAAGTAATCCTCAAAGCTCAAAGGGATGGTAACTGCTATACTATTGATCTTGATGAACTTCCTCCCTTAGATTCCGTTTGCTTAATCAGTCAGGATAATGATAGTTGGTTGTGGCATAGAAGATTAGCTCATGTTAATATGAATCAGCTTTCAAAACTGGTTAAAAATGAGTTAGTCACTGGCTTGCCAAAAATTGCTTTTGAAAAAGACAAAGAATGTGATGCATGCCTAAGAGGAAAACAAACTAAATCTTCCTTTAAACCCAAAAACGTAGTCACCACAACTAGACCACTAGAACAACTGCATATGGACTTAATTGGTCCATCTAGGGTAAAAAGCATTGGTGGAAATCTGTATGTGCTTGTAATTGTGGATGATTACTCTAGATTTACATGGACATTGTTTCTTTCCTCTAAAAGTGATACCTTTGATGCATTTATAACCTTAGCCAAGAAAGTGCAAAATGAGAAGGGTATTTCCATTGTGTCTATCAGGTCAGATCATGGAGGAGAATTTGAGAACTCATACTTTCTGGAGTATTGCAATGAGCATGGAATTGACCACAACTTCTCAGCCCCAAGAACTCCACAACAAAATGGAGTAGTAGAAAGGAAGAACAGAACAATTGGAGAGAAGGCTAGAGCTATGCTGAATGAAAATGAACTTTCTCAAGTATTTTGGGCTGATGCAGTGAATACAGCAAGCTACATCATAAATAGAGCCTATATTAGACCAATCCTTGGGAAGACTCCTTACGAGCTGTACAAGGGAAGAAAGCCAAATCTCTCATATCTTCATGTGTTCGGCTGTAAGTACTTCATCCACAACAATGGAAAGGAGAATTTGGGTAAGTTTGATGCCAAATCTGATGAAGGTATATTTCTGGGCTATTCTAGTAGGAGTAAAGCATATAGAGTTTTCAATAAAAAGTCTAAATTAGTTGAAGAATATGTGCATGTAGTTTTTATTAAAAATGAAACTGCTTCCAAACATGCTATTGATGAGGATGATCTTGTTTCAAACTTTAAAAAGTTAGATATTTCTGATGAAGGTAAAATTGAGTCTCCAAAAATATCTGAATCTATTAACATAGAAGAAGATATTCAGGAGAGAGATTTTGAAGATGAAAATATTGAAGAAATATCTTAAGAACTCCCTAAAGCTTGGAGATATCAAAGGAATCATTCTGTTGATCAAGTGATAGGGAACGTTCAAGAGAGAGTTAAAACCAGAAAATAGTTAAGGGATCAAATGATTAATTATGCTTTCATCTCACAAATTGAAGCTAAATGTACTGGGGAAGCCTTAACTGATGAATACTGGATTTTGGCTATGCAAGATGAATTAAATCAATTTGAAAGAAATCAAGTCTGGGATTTAGTGCCTAGACCCAAAAATCATCTTGTCATTAGCACCAAATGGGTTTTTAGAAATAAAATTGATGAATCAGGATCAATAATCAAAAATAAAGCTAGACTGGTTGCTAAAGGATACAATCAAGAAGAAAGTATTGATTTTGAGGAAACCTTTGCTCCAGTAGCTAGATTAGAAGCAATTAGAATTCTGTTAGTATATGCATGCATGAAAAAAAGCTCATTTCAAACACTTATCAAAATTCAAATTTTCCCAAGACAAAATTCATCTGTCAGAGAACCATCTCCTTAGACTTATCCAGTTTAAACACGAAATTCGAATTTCCAAAGCCAAAGTTCAAATTTCCAAGATGACAGTTTAATATAAACCTTTCAAACTTCGTCTGTTGGTGGGTGCTTTTCAAATATTCCATGATTTAACATAGAATCAAGGTTTTAAAATATCTTTTTACCAAATCAAAGTCTTTTACTCAAATAAAACACTACTAAACAACTTACATCTATTCTTGCACAGATTTTTCAGAATTTCTTCACTTGAATTCTTTTGGACACGTTTGATATCTTTATTCCAAGCTCTTGAGGGTTGGTTTGGAATCATCAAAACTTTGGATTCAACATATATCATGGAAGAGGTTTATGTAGATCAACCTCCAGGCTTTGAGAATTATGCAAAACCGAACCATGTTTATGAATTGAAGAAAGCTCTTTACGGTTTAAAACAAGCCCCTAGAGCATGGCATGAAAGATTAAGTAATTTTCTGACTGAAAAGGGGTTCAACAGAGGAAAAGTAGATACAACTTTATTCACTAAAAAAGAGAATAAAGATTTACTTATTATTCAAATCTATGTTGATTATATTATATTTGGTGCTACTAATGAATCTCTTTGTAAGAATTTTTCTAAGTTAATGTAAGAGGAATTCGAAATATCCATGATGGGTGAACTCAACTTCTTCCTTGAACTGCAAATCAGGCAGTGTGATGATGGTATCTTCCTCAACCAATCCAAGTATCTGAAGGAATTGCTAAAGAAGTTTGGAATGGAAAATGCCAAGCCAATGGGAACACCTATGGCTACAACAACCAAACTGGATATGGATGAAAAAGGGAAAATATTTGACATAACCCAGTACAGAAGAATGATTAGATCCCTACTGTACCTAACTGCTAGCAGACCTGACATCATGTTTAGTGTCTGTATGTGTGCAAGATTCCAATCATGTCCCAAGGAAACCCAAGTAACTGCTGTGAAACGTATCTTCAGATATCTTATTGGAACTTCACAGATGGGCCTTTGGTATCCAAAGGGCAATGGAGAAGATCTCAAAGGATACACTGATGCTGACTTTGCAGGATTCAAAACTAACAGAAAAAGCACAAGTGGAACTTGTTAGTTTTTAGGAGGATTCTTGGTTCCATGGTTTAGCAAGAAGTAGAACAGTGTGGCTTTATCCACAGCAGAGGCTGAGTATGTTGTTGCTGGAAGTTGTTGTGCCCAAATCATCTGGATGAAACAGCAGCTTGAAGATCTTGAGGTTGAGATGAAGGAAATACCAATCATGTGTGACAACCAAAGTGCCATTAATATCACAAAGAATCTTGTCATGCATTCAAGGACAAAACATATTGAAGTTAGGTACCACTTCATAAGAGATCATGTTTTGAAAGGAGAAATCAGACTAGAGTATATCTCAATAGAGGACCAAGTTGCAGATATCTTGACAAAGCCTCTATCAGAAGATAGACATTGTAAAATCAGGAGAGAGTTGGGCATGGTAAATTCTAATGAACTGTAAGTAAATCCGTGTGCAATTCTATTTTTAGATTTTCCAATATTGAATTAATTCTAACTTTAGCATTGGAGTGAGTTTAATTTAAGTTGTAGGTGCTCCTCATGAGATTCAATGGCAATTAATATGAAAATGGAGCACACCAGAATGGAACAATCAAAAAGTGAAGAAAATGGCAATAATTCTGAGTTTCTGGATCTATTCTGTAAGTTTTTAAAGTTGAAATTCGTATATTAATTGTGTGTTAGATGAATTTCCTTGAAAAACAAAGGTTTTGAATAAGTCAGCATGGTCAACATTCGAATTTGGATGCCCAATAGATGAACTTCAGCCTGTTATATGTTGGAACAGTTGTCGGTGATGCCTCGAAATTCGTCTGTTAGACCTTGGAAGTTCAAATTTTCAAAAGTAAAATTTCAAAGTTATGTTCGTCCAACATGATGATTATACAAATGATTATTTCTTAACATACGAATGTTGGAAAACCTTTACAAAGTAAAGAAATTCGAATTTCTGATTTAAAATTCATTTGTTGAAACATGCTCTTAATGTTGAATCCTTGAAAGATGAAGTCTAATATGCTTAATTCGTCTATTAGTTGTTGATTTGATTGCTGCTTGGTGTTTGCTCTTCAAAATTCAAATTTTGTTGAAACAAAGTTCGTCTGTTCATCCTGTGCTAATTGAACCAAGCCACTGTCAGATGAACTTTCAGAAGCAAAATTCGTCTGTCAGTAAGCTTTGCTGAACGGTTTAACTTTTAACTGCTCGAAGTTTGAATTTTGACCCCTCAAAATTTGTCTATCAGGCGGTTACTTACGTTAAAAGCGACAGTTTTCAACTGAACAGACACAACCTTACTCTTTCCCTCTCTGAGTCTGTTCAAATCCTTTCATCAATGCTCTTAAATTCTGATAAAAAATCTTCTTCTCCCACCATTTAAATTGATTTTCGCACCTTATAAACTCAATCCTTGCTTCATTCTGAAACATTCATCCATGGAAATGGCAAGAGTAAAGAATCCTGAAGTAGGAAAAGAAGAGGCACGACCAAAGAGGGTGGTCAAATCACAATATGCTTCCAAGGAGAGTGAAAAACTGAAAAGAAAGGCCAAATCAAGCAAGGCAACTCCCTCCAAACGTCAGAAAACTACACCAAAGGGTGAATCAAAGAAAGTTGGACCCTCTTCCTCGAAGAAAGCAGAACCTTCGGTCCCTGTTCCTGCTGCTGCTGAGACTGTTGCTTCCACTTCCTCCTCCAATACTGAATCTGGAGAACATCAACTTACTACACTGCCATTATGGAGCACTCCACAGATTCAGGAAGAATACTCGACCAAGCTTACCAATAAAAAGGTCGTCAAACCTCATTGTGTGAACTGGGAAGAATTCTCGATCTCTAACCGCTTTGATGCTGGAATATGGATGTTAAGTGTCACACCCGGAGACATGATAAGGATGGCGCAGGAAGGAATAAAAGAGATGAAACCGGCCCTCGCGACGGATGGCCGATTTCGGAGGGAGTCGCCACCAAAATTTTGAGGGAAATTTTGGAAAACCAAATAAAAACAAAAAAAGATAAGGATGGTCTATGAATCAGAGTTGGGTTTGGGAGTACGATTGTCAGTAGGGAAGGTGTTAGGTACCCCCACAACATCTGTTCCTAAGAACTATTACCTTAGGTTGATCATGCAATTTTTGTGGCTTTTAAAAATTATTTTGATTACCCTTTTACCATTCACATGCAAAAATAAATATAAAAATAAGAAAAATGTAAAAAATAAAGAATGAAATGAAAATATAAAAAGTTGGGAAAAATAAATTAAGAGAAAAGCATTATTTATTTACAAAAGTGGACTTGACCCAGAATGAAAGTCTGGGGCTTACGTACCATGCGATGGGGATCAAAGTCGACGTAGTTCGGACTAAAAATGCGTGTCACTGGGTTGATGTTTTATTATATACATTCTTTGAAAAGAGAGGTTCATAGAAAATAATTTATTTTTCCACAAAGAAAACAATCTTAGAATTGGTTGGTGTGTTTTAATTTGTAAAAGACAGATTAATTCCCATTATTTTCTCTTTTCATTTATTTATTTTTGGTTTAATCAACTTCTAAAAGAGAAGATATGTTTTTTTTCTCAATTTAAAAAATATGATTAAAATTATGTGTGATTTTGAACATTTTATTTTGATTTGAAAAGGAAATATTTGAAAACAATTTTATTTTTACAAAGTAAAATCAATTGGCTCATGTGGTGACTTTATCACTCACAATATACCAATCGATACCTAAATATCCACGGTAGTGTTACTCGAGACAAAATGCATAAAAAAGTTCAAAGGAAAACAAATAATCTTTTTTTTTGTACAAATTTATTATTATTTTTTATTTTCTTTAAAATAAATAAAATCCTTTTAACACATTTATTTAAAAGAATTAAAAAAAAGTGTGATTATTACATATATTTTAAAGAAAGATAATCAGCGTATGTGGTGACTTTATCATTCACAAGTTACTGATTAATACTTAAATATTCACGGTGTTACCACTCGGAATAGATAAGTGAAACGGATAAAAACTTGGAACGAAATGAATAATTTTAGTTTCAACCATTTTATTTTTATATTTTTATTATGAAATGAAAAGGCAATAAAGATGAATAAATAGAACATTAAAGGAAAATAAATAATTTTGACAAGAATTATTTATAAATAGATAAAATTCTCTAAAAAAAATTAAGAGGAATTCTAAAGATCCTCCTTACGTGTATTTCTAAAGAGAAATAATCAACATATGTGGCGACTTTATCACTCACAAGTTGCTGATTAATATTTAAATATTCCCGGAATTACCACTCGGAAAAGAAAAGTAACTGGCTTAAGAGATACAATTAGAAAAAAAATAAAAATAAAATAAATAAATAACATTTACATAAATCATTTTTATCTCCTTACATTAAATTATAAAAATAAATGCGACCATGGTAACACATTTTTATAAAAAGAAAACGATAAAAGAAATTTAAAAATATGGCTTATTTATATATATGTATATATATTATTTATGATTTATTTTTATTTTTATTTATTATTTATTTTAAAAAAATTCAATTAGGATTTATGGTGACTTTATCACTCACAGCTCGCTAATTAATACCTAAATGCCCACGGTGTTACTACTCGAAACATAAAGGGAAAATAAAAATTTGAAATAAAAGACTCTCATTGAATCATTTATTTTTACTTTCAATAATAAAAAAAACCATTGGTGCTCATAAATATTAAAAAAATATTTAGCCAACGTTTCTACCATGACAACTCCTCACTCATGGTACAATTAACTGACACTTTATAGGCACACGGAAAGTTGGTCCCTCGTGGCCGACTCGAAAGGCGAAAAGAATAAAAATCCATGATCAAATAAAAACCAAGATCAGAAACAAAAATCAAACACAATTTATCAATGTGTGTGTGTTAGTGTGTAAATTCAAGTAATAATTTTATTCCACTACAATGAAAACTACATGAAGATAAGAAAGAAGACCAAACTCTTTTACTTTCTTCCCATCTCTTGCTTTGATGTTCCTCTTTTGCCTTGATGAAGAAATTTCACTCTTTCCAAGCTCGATCTCACACTCCCATAATGCTCAAAAGAAATACATAAGCATTAGTATTTATTAGATATTTGGGGATGATTTTGAAATGTAGGCAAGAGGTTTCGGCCGGACTGAAAACAGGTTTTGAAATATTACACATCGAAAACATCAGCAATAGATTTGAAAAATAGTAAGAGCAGATTTTGGTTAGAACCACAAAATCTATATTACAACTTTCCAACGTAAGTAAATCCAAACAGAAGTCAATGAGCTTGTGACAGCAAATAGAGGTTTAAAACATCAAAGCCCAGAGTGATGGGCATGACTTGGATCATGATTCTAATGACTCAAATTCAGTATTCAATCAAACTCCTCTAAGCACAGGCCCTAGCATAGTCGAGCTACATAAATCAAAGCATAGAAAAGCCTTAGAACGCAATTATGGACTAGATTTTTCACGCATAACATTTCAACCCTACAGTCGAATCCACTCTAAACTACAATACTTCATTCACAATAGACAAACAAGTTCCAAATGCATGCAATGCAACATCAACTTTCGGATAGAAAGAAACCCATAAACTTTACCAAAACATGTATAAAGGAAGAGCAACCCCTTGTCCTTCTCCAATGTCAGCTAAAGGTAGAGACATCATCGTTTTCCCAACAAACTATAACCAAATAAAGGAAAACAAATGTGGTCCCGAAAGGAGATCAAGTTCAATCATGCAATGAGCTAATAATACAAGCTGAATTGACACAACCTAGTAATCAATTTCGGTCAACTAATAATGAACACAGCACATGAGCAAAACCTAAAGATGACTACTGGCAATAAAACAGAGCTTCTCCAGTATACCAACCAAACTAGTGAATTCATCACATCTCAGATGCAGCAACTAGAAATAGGGCACCAATAATGGCATATCAGAAGAACACTTACACAAATGAGCTTTCTGAACACAGATCACTAATCAATGATAGTATAAGCAAGATGTAAGATCTAACCGGCAACCAAACTGATCAAAATGAAACAGAGAACCAGCAAGGGAAGAATAGACAAGCCAAATCTACCTAAGGATTCGTATGGAAAGGAATCTCAGAATCAAGAAATTACCTCTAGGGTTTCAAGATGCCTCTTTTCCTCAAACTCGACTCCCAGCTTCGTTCTGCTCGTCCTCTCCTTTGTTTATACTCCCTCAACCTCACACGCGGCTACCTCTCCCCTGGCTCACTCTGTTTCAGCTTCCTCACGGGCATCCATGGCTCCCTCTGTTTCTGATCTCAGCTTCTGAGTCTCGTCCAGTCTCTATTTTACTTCCCCACGACCTCTTTTACTCATGCTTCCTCACCTTCGTGTCTTCGCCTTCCTCAATTTCCTCCTCGGCTCCCTCTATTTCTGTCTTACTCAGTTTCCGTGGCTCCACGGTGGCTCCCTCTGCTTTTTCCTCTCCTTTCGGTCTCCTACGCGGCTCCCTCTGTTTTTTCTCTCCTCTCTTCGGTCTCAGCTTCAGCTCTTGGAGCTCTGTGGTCGAGTCCTAAAGCTTCCTCCATGTTTTCTTCGTGCTCCCTGCGTCCGAACCTCCATGCGGCCCCCTCTCTTTTCTCCTTTTTCTTCCCTTCTCTCTGCCTCCTCTACTCGTCTTCACCTCTTCTCTCTCGGCTCTCTCCCCTCTCTGCCTTTGCTCGAGCTCCTCTTTTCTATTCCTCTGTTTCTCCACCTTCCTCCGCCCTCTCTTCTCTACCTCTCGGACAGTCCCCTGCTCCCTCCCAGATCTCACTCACTCCCTCACCTTGCGGCTCCTTCTGGTTCGTGTCTTGCCTCCTCACCTGCGGCTCTCTCTCCTCGTGTCTCCCTCTCTCACCTGGTTCAGACTCCCTCGGTTTACCTCTCCCAAGCTCTCTCTGTCCCGCGGCCGCCCTAGCTCTTCCCCTTTTCTTTTCTCGCGGCTGCCTCCCCTACTCATGCTAACTCCTCCCTGTGCCTCATGCCTTAGCCCTATATTAGGGCTCAGGGTGAGCTCGGACCTGAGCCCATTTGGGACTCAGGTCCACTTGGGCTGAAACAATTTCAACCCAAGTTAAAATCATTTTTCTTCTCTTTATTTATTTATTTATTTATTGTTTTATTTATTTTTTGTTTTTTTAATCTTTTCTTTCTTTGTTCTTTTTTTTTGGCATTTTCTATTATTTATTTATTTATTTTTATTTTTATATATTTTAAAATTACTCGGACAAAATACGATGTCACACAAAGATATAAGAATCTGTTAAAGATATTGGAGAGGTATGATGATGAAGTGGTAAAGACATGGTATGCCTCCCTAAAGTACAACAAGAAGAAGAAGAAGTGGGAGGTCAATCTGAGATCAAGGACTATCTGGCTCACAGATGAGATTCTCAATGAAGTGCTGGAAATCCCAGGGCAAGATGGCCTCAAGATTGACATCACTGCCTCTGGATATATGGATGAGGCAGATACTGCTGATGAAGAAAGTGGCCTCTTTTTGAACTACAAGGAGAGCATAATCCTGAATACTTTGTTCAGAAGAAGGGAGAACAGGCTAACCATCAACTTGCTGAAGCCCATAGACCTCAGTGCTCAAATGAGGATCCTACACTACATAGTGTCTAGGATCATATTCAACAAAGGAGGCAGCTTCAACCTGATCACAAGGGCAGAGGCACATGTGATGGCAGCAATCATGCATGGAAAGCTCATTAACATGGGATATATCATACTTCAACGCATGATCAAGGCAAGAGATCAGAGGAAGGACTCCACACTCCCCTATGCAGCAATTATTTCCAGAATTCTGCAATATGCTAGAATTCAACATCTTGAGAAGGGGAAAGAGAAACCCACTGAGATCTTCAAGGAGGAGGAACTTCAAAGGATGGGGATTGAAAGAAATGAAGGAAGATGGATTGGGAAACGCACAGGAAAATATGAAGATCTTTTCTTTGTTGAAGGTGCCTCCCAACAGCAAGAAGGTACTTCTGAGGCCCCTGCCATACCAACACCACAGCCTTCTCTGCCTGTCCCATCTCCATCCAAGCCTACTCACATTCCATCTACTCCCTCCTCTCGTGCCAGGCCAACCAAGATCACTGAGTTGTATGACAGCCTGTCTACACTCATTCTTAACATCAGGGATGAGCAAAATGCCAAGTTTGCTTATCTGCAAGATCAGATTCACCAGTTGGCAAAGAACATGAAAGTAGTTGCTGATGCCTATGAAGATATTCGGAGTGCAATTCCTACCACATCAGTCATGGTTCTTTGAGCCTGTTCAGTCTCTAACTCCTGAGCCTCTAAGTCCATTTGAGCTAGCCTCTTCTGAGCCTGATGATGCTGTGGATGACACTGAGGCTACTGGTACAATGAGGACATCAAGTCCTGGTCCTCCCTTGGACTATGGCATGGAGGAAGAAGGACCTCAGGAAACTGGCCCTCATGAGCCCATTCCAAAAGATGCTCAGGATTCAATTCTTTCCACTCAAGAATCTGAGCAAGTAGAAAAACTAGTGGCAGTCATTTCTACTTCATCAATGTTGGAGGTTGCCAGCAATCAAGAAAGAAGCATTATGCCTGTTGTTGATTTTGAAACTATTGCTCGCAATGCTCTCTTGCAAGCTCAGAGAAGAAGGCTCGAAGAAATGTTCCGTTCTAATAACCCTGCTCCTTCATCTCTCACTGTATATGGTCTTTCAGAAGAACAAAGGGCTCAATTGGCACTTTCCAGACAAAAGGTACAAGAGCTGCTTGAGGTCTCTGATGATGAGGAACCAAACACTGAGCCTTCTGAGCATCCTTCCTTAGTTGAACTGGATCTCCCTTTTGATCCTGTACCCCTCAAAGCTATTCCAATTTCTTAGATCCCTCCTCCGGTTGCTTTTGTTCACCTTCCTGATGATGCCAAAAAGGGGGAGAAGAGTAAGCAAACTGGAAAATCTACTGCTGGGCCATCTGGAAAGACTTATAGCAAGAAGACCAAGCGGAAGAAGAAGTGATTAGAATTTAGGCTTGAGTCCTCTTGTAGTGCTGCATTTTGTCTCAGATGTTTGTTATGATTGTTTGTGTTTTGTATTTGTTTTGTGTATTTCGAAGAACTTTGCTTAAATTGATTTCTGTAAAGCAACATTTGATTAAATGAAAGAATTCCTTGGTTGCAATGATCTGTTCTTATTATTCTTTGAATCTTTTCACATGATCTACTATATATGATATCTTTTGAAAAATAATGCATATGTTGAAGGGGAGCTTGCTAAAGCAAACCCAAGTATTAATCCAGTTTGTAAGTTGTTTTGTCATCATCAAAAAAGGGGAGAATGTGGAATCGAGAGTTTTGAAGATTCCAAACCAACCCTTAAGAGCTTGGAATAAAGATATCAAACGTGCCCAAAAGAATTCAAGTGAAGAAATTCTGAAGAATCTGTGCAAGAATAGATGTAAGTTGTTTAGTAGTGTTTTATTTGAGTAAAATACTTTGATTTGGTAGAAAGATGTTTTAAAACCTTGATTCTATGTAATCATGGAATATTTGAAAAACATCCACCAATAGACGAAGTTTGAAAGGTTTATATTAAACTGTCATCTTGGAAATTCGAACTTTGGCTTTGGAAATTCGAATTTCGTGTTTAAATTGAATAAGTCTAAGGAGATGGTTCTCTGACAGACGAATTTTGACATGGGAAAATTTGAATTTTGATAAGTGTTTGAAATGTGCTTTAAGCAACAGATGAACTTAGGGTTTTGAAAATTCAAATTTCAGACAAAATGAAATTTATGAAAACTAAAAAAATTCGTCTGAAATTGTGTAAAAGTTCATCTGAAACCAAGTTTAGATTGAGTTTCAAAGTTGCTCACTGACAGACAAACTTTGAACATGAAAATTCGAATTTTAGAAACTAAGCTTGTGAGTCTGTTAGAATGATATGTTGACATACGAATGACAGTATTTATAAATTCGAATTTTGAAGTTAGTCTGAAAAGAAGTCTCTCTGATAGATGAACTTTGCCCTTTGAAAATTCAAATTTTGAACTATATGAACTACTGAGCCTTGTAAACCAGCTATAGACAGATGAATTTTGGGGTTCCAAAATTCAAATTTCGAAGGCACTGTAGCAAATTGAAAATACTATTCATACCTAACAGAAAAACTTTCTACTTGAAAATTCGTATGTCACAACACTGAAACATTTTCCAAACTTCAAAATTCAATTTCACTTCATGATAGATGAACTTCGGGCATTCAACATTGAAGCTGTTAACCTTTGGTTTCTTCAAAATTTGTCTACTAACCAACCGAAATTCGAATTCAGTATGTCAGAAGCATTAAATGCGGTTGGTTAATGAATAATTTTCAGGGTAACCATTGGATAACTTCTCTAACGGATGGATTTTGTCTCTAACGGATATTTGAGACCTAAATCTATAAATATAATATCATTTGAAGTTGTGGGTAACGATTTTAACATTATATATACTGAAACTCTGCTAAATCTTCTACTCAAAGTTTCTTACTCTCTCACTTCAATATTTGTACTCAAACTTTCATATTCACTCTATTTTGAGAGAGTTTAATCTTTGTAAACAATCTTATTTTCATCTAGAAGATAGATTTTCTTATGAGGGGATATCACAAGGGATTGGGAAGCACTTTGTAAGAGTGCATAGAGTGATTGAGTGAAGCTCTAGAAACAGAGCAACATCCTTGTACTGAGGCATTTGCAAGAAGCCCACTGAATTCTTGTAGAATAGTGGAAAAATCTCAAGTAGTGACTTGGGGACTGGACGTAGGTCAAGTGGAGAGACCGAACCAGGATAAATTTTCTGAGTCTTCTTCTCTTTACTGTCACCTTTACAGTTATTTATTTATACTCTGTTTTATCATCATATATTGCTTTCTTCACATTCTTGATATTGTGCAGAAAATTTTCAATCTTCCCAATTCACCCCCCTCTTGGGAAGCCAGTTAATCTAACGATATATCCTTTAAGAAAAGCACTCTTCACATCCATTTGGGACAACAAAATATTTTTTATGCATGCATATGCTAACAGAATTCTGATTGCTTCTAATCTAGCCACTGGAGTAAAGGTTTCTTCAAAATCAATACCTTCTTCTTGATTGTATCCTTTAGCAACCAGTCTAGCTTTATTTCTGATTATTAATCCTGATTCATCAAGTTTATTTCTAAAAATCCATCTAGTGCTAATGACAGGATAATTCTTAGGTCTGGGCACTAAGTCCCAAACTTGATTTCTTTCAAACTGGTTTAACTCTTCTTGTATAGCCGAAATCTAGTATTCATCAGTTAAGGCTTCCTTAGTGTATTTAGGTTCAATTTGTGAGATCAAAGCACAGTTAATCATTTGATCCTTTAATTGTTTTCTGGTTTTAACTCTCTTTTGAACATTGCCTGTCACCTGATCAATAGGATGATTCCTTTGATATCTCCAAGCTCTAAGGAGTTCTTGAGACATTTCATCAATATTTTATCTTCAAAATCTCTCTCCTGAATATCTTCTACATTAATAGATTCAGATATTTTTGGAGGTTCAATTTTACCTTCATCAGAAATATCTAACTTTTTAAAGTTTGAAACAGGATCATTCTCATCAGTGACATGTTTGGAAATAATTTTATTTTCAATAAATACTACATGTACTTATTCTTCTACTAATTTAGATTTTTTATTGAAAACTCTATATGCTTTACTCCTACTAGAATAGCCCAGAAATATGCCTTCATCAGATTTGGCATCAAACTTACCCAAATTCTCCTTTCCATTGTTGTGGATGAAGCACTTACAGCCGAACACATGAAGATGTGAGAGATTTGACTTTCTTCCTTTGTACAGCTCATAAGGAGTCTTCCCAAGGATTGGTCTAATGTAGGCTCTATTTATGATGTAGCTTGCTGTATTCACTGCATCAGCCCAAAATACTTGAGAGAGTTCCTTTTCATTCAACATAGCTCTAGCCATCTTTCCAATTATTCTGTTCTTCCTTTCTACTACTCCATTTTGTTGAAGAGTTCTTGGAGCTGAAAAGTTGTGATCAATTCCATGATCATTACAATACTCCAAAAAGTATGAGTTCTCAAATTCTCCTCCATGATCTGACCTGATAGACACAATGGAAATACCCTTCTCATTTTGCACTTTCTTAGCTAAGGTTACAAATGCATCAAAGGTATCACTTTTAGAGGAAAGAAATAATGTCCATGTAAATCTAGAGTAATCATCCACAATTACAAGCACATACAGATTTCCACCAATGCTTTTTACCCTAGATGGACCAATTAAGTCCATATGCAGTTGTTCTAGTGGTCTAGTTGTGGTGACTACGTTTTTGGGTTTAAAGGAAGATTTAGTTTGTTTTCCTCTTAGGCATGCATCACATTCTTTGTCTTTTTCAAAAGCAATTTTTGGCAAGCCAGTGACTAGCTCATTTTTAACCAGTTTTGAAAGCTGATTCATATTAACATGAGCTAATCTTCTATGCCACAACCAACTATCATTATCCTGACTGATTAAGCAAACAGAATCTAAGGGAGGAAGTTCATCAAGATCAATAGTATAGCAGTTACCATCCCTTTGAGCTTTGAGGATTACTTTGTGATCACTTTTTCTGATGATCAGGCAGAATTTTGAGTCAAACAGTACCCAGTTTCCTTGGTCACATGTTTGGCTCACACTTAGCAGATTGTGGTTGAGGCCAATCACAAACAGCACCTCTTCAATGGATGTTTTAGGATTTTTACCCACAATGTCAATGCCAACTATTCTGCCATATTGATCACCTCTAAATGTCACCTTTCCTCCTTTCTTGTCTCTAAGGGTGATGAACTTCTCCTTATCACCAGTCATGTGACTTGAGCAGGCACTGTCCATATACCATTTATTGTTCTTTCTAGCTTTGAGACAGACCTGCAAAACAAAATTCATATTTTCTTTTTAGGTACCCAAATTTGCTTGGGTCCTTTTTTGTCAGTGGTTTTTTCCCTATATACAGATGTACCTTTGGGAACCCATTTAACCTGCTTGTCAAATCCACTTTTCTTTATAGCACATGAACTGGAAATATGCCCCTTTTTGTTACAGAAGTGACAGGTGGTAAAGGGACTACTGGATTGAGATGCAGGAAGAAAGTAATGCAGATAATATTTTTGTTTTGCATGCCTAGGTTAATCATAAGATTCAATATGCTGAGAATTATGTTCTTTCTTTTTATTGCCACTAGCATGCACAAAATATCTCATATATGCATTCTGATTCCTTTTCTTAATCTTTTATTTGACTTTACAAGGATCACAGCTAAGTCCAGCCTTTTCCTGTGATATTCTTTGGCTTCCCATTAAAGCAAACAACATATATTTACCTCTAGTAAGCCTAGACATGCTTTTTACTAGATATTCATTGGTTTGCTTCAGTTCAATGCATGATTTACAGCAAGCAGATTCAGCAATAGGTAAAGAAGCAATTTTAGAGATGTTGCATTGAGATTCTAGTTTTTTAATCTTTTTCTTAGTTTGCTTCAATTCATTAGCAACCTTAACAAACTCATCATGCAGCTCATGAAATGCATCCAGTAATTCAGAATATGAAGGTTTAGATTCATAAACCTCATCTTCTTGATCACTGCTGCATGGAATTTCAGTTTCTTCAGAGGCAAGAGCCATGAGACAGATGTTGGCAATTTCATCTTCATCATCATCTTCTTCATTTGAGCTGTGGCCCCATATTGATGAGATGTCAGCTCTTTTCTTCTTGCCTTTTTCTGCAGCTTTCTTTTCTTTTTTTTGCTTCTTGAGGAATTGTGGACAATCCCATTTAATATGTCCCTGCTTTTTGCACTCATAGCAAGTGATAGGCTATTTTGCTTCCCTCTTGCTATCTCCAGCTGCTCCTTTCTTGAAGATTTTCTTGTTTCTCTTTTTGCTATAAAATCTTCTAAATTTTCTGACCATCATAGCCAGAGTTTCTTCATCGAGTTCATTTCCATCGTCAGATTCTTCTTCTTTTTCCTTAGCAACTTTTAGAGCAAGACCTTTCTTCTTTCTGTCTTATCCAGCCTCCTTGAGAGCCTTCATTTTTCCCTTATACTCCTCGAGGCTGCCAAAGAGAGTTGTGACAGAGGCCATTAGTTCTCCTTTGACTTCCTCTATTGCTGTTACTTTGGGTTGCCATTCTAGAGGGAGAGCTCTAAGGATCTTTCTTACTTTTTCAGTTTGAGTGTATTCCTTTCCCAGACTCTTCAGTTGATTCACAATGAAGGTGAATCTCTTCTGTAACTCTTTTACACTTTCTCCTTCAGCCATTATGAAGTTTTCGTATTCACCTATGCATGTATTCATTTTGTTTTCCCTGACTCCAGTTATTCCTTCATGAGCTATTTGCAAGGTATCCCACATTTCTTTGGCAGTGGAACTTTGAGAGACTCTATAGAATTCATCTTGATTCAAAGCACTAACTAAACAGTGTTTTGCCTTGAAGTTCAGCAAGACTCTTCTTCTATCTTCCTCATTCCATTCAGCTTCTGGCTTCTCTCTGTATTTTCCATCATCTTCCAAAGCCATTGGGACAAAATCTTCCTTCTGAATGACTGACCAGATGTCCAGATCAATTGACTAGAGATAGATTTGCCTCCTCATCTTCCAGTACCCATAGTGTTCTCCACTGAAGCCAGGTGGTCTATTTGTGTTATTGCCCTTTGGTAGTATGCTTTCTCCAAAGCCAGCCATTATAATTCTCGAACTGTGAAATCCTTTCATTAGGAATCTGGGCTCTAATACCACTTGTTAGATTAGCTGGCTTCCCAAGAGGGGGGTGAATTAGGAAGCTTGAAAATTTTCTGTAAAATATCAAGAAGGTGAAGAAAGCAATGTATGATGGTAAAACAGAGTATAAATAAATAAGATGTAAAGATGGCAGTAAAGAGAAGAAGACTCATAAATTTATCCTGATTCGGTCTCTCCACTTGACCTATGTCCAGTCCCCAAGTCACTACTTGAGATTTTCCACTATTCTGCAAGAATTCTGTGGGCTTCTTGCAAATGTCTCAGTACAAGATGATGCTCTGTTTCTAGAGCTCACTCTTTCACTCAATGCACTCTTACTAAGTGCTTCCCTAATCCCTTGTGATATTCCCTCACAAGAAAATTTTTCTTCCATATGAAGATAAGATTGTTTACAAAGAATAAACTCTCTTAGATAGAGTGAATATGATAGTTGAGGTACAAATATTGAAGTGAGAAAGTAACAGACTTTTAGTAGATGATTTGACAGAGTTTTAGTATATACAAAGTAATAATCGTTACCCACAACTTCAAATGATTTTATATTTATAGATTTAGGTCTCAAATATCCGTTAGAGACAAAATCTATCCGTTAGAGAAGTTATCCAACGGTTACTCTGAAAAACTATCCATTAACCAACCTCATTTAATGCTTCTGACATACTAAAATTTGAATTTTGGTTGGTCAACAGACAAATTTCGCAGGAATCGAAGGCTAAGGACTCCAACGTTGAATGCCTAAAGTTCATCTGTCATGAAGTGAAATTGAATTTTGAAGTTTGGAAAATGTTTCAGTGTTGTGACATACAAATTTTCAAGTAGAAAGTTTTCTGTTGAGTGTGAATAGTATTTTCAATTTGCTACAGTGCCTTCGAAATTCGAATTTTGGAACCCCAAAATTCATCTGTCCGTAGTGGGTTTATAAGGCACAGTAGTTCATATTATTCAAAATTTGAATTTTCAAAGGGAAAAGTTCGTCTGTCAAAGAGACCTCTTTTCATACTAACTTCAAAATTCAAATTTATAAATACTGTCATTCGTATGTCAACATATCATTGCAACAGAGTCACAAGCTTAGTTTCTGAAATTCGAATTTTCATGTTCAAAGTTCGTCTGTCAGTGAGTAATTTGGAAATCCAATCCAAACTTGGTTTCAGATGAACTTTAACATAATTTCAGACAAATTTCTTTAGTTTTCATAAGTTACATTTTGTCTGAAATTCGAATTTTCAAAACCCAAAGTTCGTCTGTTACTGAAAGCTTCTTTCAGACACTTATCAAAATTCAAATTTTCTCAAGTCAAAATTCGTCTATCAGAGAAGCTTCTCTTCAGACTTATTTAGTTTCAATACGAAATTCGAATTTCCAAAGCCAAAGTTCGAATTTTCACTATGACAGATTAGTATTAACCTTTCAAACTTCGTCTGTTGGTGGGTGTTTTTCAAATATTCCATGATTTAACATAGAATCAATCAAGGTTTTAAAACATCTTTTCACCAAATCAGAGTTGTTTACTCAAATAAAACACTACTAATCATCCTACAGCTATCTTTGCACAGATTTATCCAGAATTTCTTCACTTGAAACCTTTTGGGCACCTTTGATATCTTTATTCCAAGCTCTTGAAGGTTGGTTTGGAATCATCAAAACTCTTGATTCAACAACACATACATATAATGATATTATGGTATGAATGGAGACATACATATATATATATATCAACATATAACACATATTACAAACACCCGATTACCTCGGATTACCAACACCACCCACACAGGGGCTTAGGCAAGCCTCCGGAGCAGCCATCACGAACTATACACCTTTAACTAGCCCATCAACCGCTACAACATCATAATACCATTAATTAACATAAAACTCATAACGACCAAAATCCACAATTTAGCCATTCAGGCTTAACCCATAGTTCTAACAACTTACTTATACACTAATGAACTCTATTTAACTATTCACATCATAATCATCCTCATACATCTCAGATTTGATACTCCCTTTACAATTATCAACCTAGGGTTTCAATCGAACTAATCACAATCCAACCAAGATTCATACTTAAAGCTTTCTACCACTACATAACACTTCTACAAGCCTAAACCAAGCATTTTAATCGGTGGATTCATCCAAAATTTTGAAACCTACAATACTCCCATCGATTCCAAACCAAAAATTGAAGGAAAAGGAGAGGAGAAGAGGTTAGGGATCACTTACCAACTGAGATTGAAGCTTTTAGAGTTTGAAAATCATCTCCCCATGCCGGATTCCTTGAACCCTATCACAGCTCCTCCATTTCTCACTTGTTTTCTTCCTTCACATCAACTGAAATAGCTTCTGATTTAAATAGATTTTGTGATTCATGCCGCAGTGCCAGTAAATTCACTGTGATGCTAGTGCTCTCGGCTTGGAAAAATTTTGAAATATCCTAAGTGTCTCACTGCGGCATCCTTGTACCTCACTGCGACATGACCCTTCTCTATTTCAAATTTCCATTTTGTTCCATTTTCATCCTTTCTCTGGTCTTGGTTCCTCCAGTCCTGCACATTCATCAAGTATACTCCCTGTTATCTCGCGACTAAGTTTAGGATAATGTAATAAGTGTTGTTACAAGGTGCACACCAATTTATTGCCACCTAAGTCTCCTAGCTATAGGATGACTATTTATTGACTAGAATAACATAAGCTGCACTACCTAAACATAAAGCCTCGTGTGCTATTTAGCATATTGGCATACCACGTGGTATATAGAGCATCGTCACCCAAACCATATATCCTAACAATGTGTACTATGTGACAATGCCCAATGCATGCTAACATATTAACACATGTATCATTTCTATCGTGCTAGCATGCCATAATAAAGTATATAACAAAGCATGGGGTGCATCATAACCAATAACATGACAATATCATCATATTCATTTTGTTATATATTCATGAATACTAATAGCCATTTTCATCATAAAACAAGATAAGGATAGGGAACTTATTAGCCTTGTAGTTACATATATCATGATATAAAAAGGAACAACCATATTCGAGCTATGAGGCATATCATGATATGAAATAGCAAAATATATACATAAAGTTTGCATATCATGATATGAAAAGAATTAAACATATATATTTAATTAGAAGATATGAAAAGAACACCTTAATCACTTCAACCGTCCATCCCACTTTACAACTCAGGAGGCCAAAAGAAGCAACCACAACTAATTCAATTCAATCTTTTCCAATTATAACCCGGAGCCATGAGATCCCAAGTGAGCATTATTACAACCTATACATAATCAAAATCTCATTAGCATCACAATTTCATAATCCTTAGCATACACAATTGCCAACTCAAAGCACATCTTGGCTAAAATAAAGCTTTCCAATGCAAATCCATACATCAAAACACCCAAAGCAATCCATAAAACCAAGATCATGCTCCCACTGATTCAAATTCTCAATAATACCAAGATTTAAGGGTTAGGGTTTAGGAAACATATCACTTAAACACTTAAAATCCTTAACCTAGAGTTTAAACACCTCTAATAATACATCAATAAGACATTTAAACACAGATCAATCAGTAGAAATGCAACTCAAGTCGGAACCCTAACCAAATCCAAGAAAATCACCAAACAACTTGAAGAAAAATGAAGAGAAAAGGTGAAGGATTATTTACCAACAAGATTTAGGCTTCCAAGACACCAGAAATCGAGTCCCAAAGTTGAAAATTTGAAACTCTAACACTACTCCTTCATTTTCTTTGTTTTTCTCTTTGTTCTGGCAACTGGTTGAACTTCTTATTTAAATAGGTTTCTCAACTAGCACTGCGGTGCCACTTAAGCTTGCCACAATGTCAGTGCCCACTAACTTGACCCATAAACCCAATTCGGCATATCTCATTGCAGTGGCCCTGCACCTCGCTATGGCATCAGCACCAAATTTGCTTCCTTGCTCAATTTGACTCCTCTTCCGGTCCTGGTCCCTCTGGTCTTGCAGCATTTGGTTAAGTCTTTCTTAAAATTGATGTTAAGGATCATTACATTGTTTGCTATCACAAAAGCGATACATATACTCTCTCTATATATATATAGGGAATATCAAAGATTTTGAAAAGAATTAGGGAAAGAAGTCAATATTACAAACAAAGCTTTCCAAACAACACCTTGTTCAATATTCACTTTTGCCAACACATTGTTCAAATTTATAGTGTGGTTTGCTTTTATTATTGATTGATTGATATTAAAATTAATATATTTTATTATTTTCATGGTAATATATAGTCTTAACTTATGTTTTTACAATTTATGATGTTTTAAGAAAAAAAATTATATTTTTAAAGGTTAGTTATCAAAATTCGTATTTAAGCTATAGTTTAAATATGAATTTATAAATAATTTCTCCGTAAACAATTAAGAGACTTTAGTTGAATTTTTGGTATATTATATCCATGATAAAGACAAGTCAAAAACTACGTACAATTAAGATAAATGCCAATAAGTTAACGAATCTCTAAAACGAGGAAAAGAGATGACCTGCAAGTTTGTAATAAGAGATGGAATTAGATTCCTTTGTCACAGCTAAACCTCTATATAAAGCCCATTAGATTTCTCACAAGGCAATAAATTGAGATAGCATTAATCAAATATGAATAATGGATTAAGCATACAAGACCTCTCAAAGGCTTCCAATATTGTTATATTGGAAGTTTTTAATGGAAACTTGAGGAGCTTATATATGTATGGTATTTTAAGATGTTAACTTATATAAATGCAATATTCTAGTTCGTTCAATATGGAGTATCTGTTACTTTAGGATGAATTTTACTAAATCTTTTTTTTTTGGAGCAACTACCTCTTGTTGAATATGCTTCTAAGTGCTGAATCTGGATTAGTGATTCTTAAAGTCGTCTTTCCTAATTCTCATCTCTCTTGTGTAAATTAAAATCAGTAATTTCACTTGTTAGGTTCTCAGTTTGTCTATTGGGTCATTCTATTTTTTTTGGTGCACACCAATGTGTCCACTACTCAATAGCCAAATATTAATTTCTTTGAGGTGTAGAGATCATTGAAGTGGATTTTGTCTCTCACAACATGGCTTTTTCCATACACACAGTTAGGTTGAGTAATAATACTTCGTTCGAATGGAAAAATAAAATATGTATTATTTATTATATTGATATTAGTTTTTAAAAATGAGTGTATTTTTGGTTCAAGGATAGATTTTTTTTATTTATAAAAATTTTTTATTTATTTTTCTATTCATTTTATTCCATTACACATTCCATACAATTTTTCTTGTTTTGCCAAACCATATAACTAAGTCTTGAATTTATCATAAGTAGCTTACACTATGCCAAAAAGGGCTTTTTTAATAGTTATTTTCCAATTTTTTGGCAGTTTTAAATCACCAATAATTTGAGCATCAATGTATGAGGGTCACAAAAAGTTGAAAATTTTTAATTGCCAAAAAAAAGTAACTTCTATTGGTGATTCTACATAAAAATTGTGAAAAAGGGTATATAAAAAATATACCTTTTTTATGGTTGTTGTGTAGAATTGCTAATAAAGGGTCCTTTTTTATTAAAAAAAAAAGATTCAAGAACCACACAATAGCTAAAAGCAATTCATGAAAAACCATAAGGAAGAAAAAGAAGAAATTTGCTTGTTGCCACTAAATCAGTATCTATACCTTAAGTTATAAAAGATTGCGAGCATTAAAAAATTCCTTCTAGCTTAAAGAACAATTTTGACAAGCAACTTTGGAGTAACTAAAAAACTTGGCCATTCCAAGTCAAGATGAGAGAGAAGAAGAAGTTTGTAACCTGTTGGTGCTTTTGCTTAGATGGTTTGAGGTAGCCACAAATGTAGTAGCCATCATTAAAGGTAGTGAATAAAGCCACCATTGGTACCTCTACCCTCATTCTCACCATTGAGCTCATCAAAAAACAGTAGCACAGCTAGGTGGTGATGGATCTTAACTTGGTGGAGGGTGAGGATAAGATGGATCAAGCTTTAAGATCTAGACTAATCTTCTAAGATCTGGATTGCTTGAGAAGAGAAGAGAAGCAAAGAGATTGATGAAGGATGCAATGAAAGAAAAGAGAATGATCACTATAACAAAGGAAGAAGAAAGTTTCAAATATTAAAGTTAAACATGTGAGGTGCAACAGCTCATATCTTATCATCTAAGACATGTATGTGAGTTATGGAAGGGACCAGGAATGGAGAACACGTGAGAAACGGCAAGGAGGCAGAAGTACTCCACGCTGCCGTGACGAGAGCATGTAAGTGGGCTAATAGACTCGAGATTGATGCAATGGCACCACGATATCATAACCCTTCATCATAGCATCAGTCAAAAAATTTGAATAAATAAAAAATGCATCAGCTCAATGAAGCAGAGGGAGTTCGTAAAGAAGGAAGAAAGCTTTGCTAGAGATCAGTTTTTGAAGATAGAGGACGTAGTTCTTATGCTTTAGGAGGCTCAAATCATCAAGGTAAGGTAATTTTATCATTCTTCTCTCCTCTTTTTACAAGCTTTAGTTTGATTTTCGTAGGTTGGATCTTAGGTTCCAAATTTGTTGTAGTTCCACTGATTAAAATGAGTATAAATGTGTTATTGGCGTGTTGTGTAGTATTTTCAAGTCTTGGGTGAAGAATTTTGAGTGATTATGAGGTGGTTTCCCTAAACCCTAATCTTTAATCTTGGAATTTCTCATGAAATCCGAATTAGTTTAGTTCATGGTTAGTTGAGAGTTGTTTGTATAGGGTGTATGATGGTATTCATAACAACTCTCAACATCTTGGCTTGGACTTAGCCTCAAGCTAATGAGAAGTATGGCATTTGTATTATACAGTATCAGAGGAACCAAGATCAGAGAAAAGACAAAAGGGAGGCAAATTCAAGGAATGAGGCAAAAGTACATGGCACCATGGAGAAAAACAGGGCTGTCATGGTGACAATCATAGGGAGAAACATGCTGCAGTTAACTTATTGTGTGCTGCGGTGCCAGACACCAAACTTTGATAAATTAGGGCGAGATTCAATTGGACAAACAAAAAGAAATTAAAGAAGGAGGAGGATTTCTCTTATAGGGCTTCAAAGATCTGACCTTAGGAAGCAAATTTCAGACCTTAGGAGCTTGATTATGAGTTGGTATATGATCCCTCCTCCCCTATTTCCTCTTTCTCTTCGATTTTTGGGTGGATTTTCGAGTATATGCAAGGGAACCCCGATTTGGTTGGATTCACACCGATGAAAATGCTTGTATTGTATTGTGGAGAGGTTGTTAGTTTTCCTATGGCCTAAGAATAGGTTTTAAGATGATGTAGTTATTTATATGCCTAATCCTAGGTTGGAAAATTGTGAAGGAAAGTGGGAATCTGAATTGTATGTATACAATTGTGATTAGGATGATTATTAGGGACTCATTAATACGTGTTTATGTTGTTGGAACTTTGGCTTAAGCTTGAATAGTTAAATTGTAGATTTTGGTTTTTGTGAGTATTCATAGAAAAAGTGGTAGTGAGAAGTCATATTGGTTGAATTGTTACACATGATAGTCATTGCTCGAGGAAATCTCAAGGTTAATGGTATGTAAGGAGAAGGATGTCGACTAACAAGGGACATGTGAATAAAGCAATAAAGAGGTTTGGTTAATAGGGATCACTAAAGAGGATCAATGTGTAAAGAGTCCACGTATAAAAGGACCATATCATGCAATGGGACTTGGACAAGTAGTTGGTTTGGTGAAGAAGTCATAAGAAAACGAGATTTTCCTCTTAATATAGTAATAAGGAATGAATTTTGAATTTTATAAAGTGATCAAAGCAAGTTATAGAAATCGATACTATTTTATTAATAAAGCCTCGTTAATGTAAATGTGGTAGTTGGTGTGATCTGGATCCTGAAAAAAATGGATAAAAATGAGTAGTCATTTTTATAGACAAGTGATTATGTGGACAAGTAAGGGAGAAAGTTGAAAGTTAAAGAGAATGATTGTGTGCCCTAGAAGTTTTTCCTGAACATTTGTGTGAAAGGTTTGTTTTGGGGCGAAGGAATTCATGCTGAGGTGTTTATCTGACCCATCCTATGTCTAGAGATGTGACGAAGACCTAACATTATGGTTGATTACTTAATGTAAGTTGCATGGATTTGTGGACGTTAAAGTGAAGTAGGAGAAAGCAGCTTATCCAATAAAGACGTTATAAGAAGTTAATATCGAGAAAAGCTACTAAGGAGTAGAAGAATTAATATGGAAGTTGTATGTTTGTTTTTGATTGAGGTTAGTGTCTTCAAATTTTGACAACAAAATTTCTTTAAGGAGGGGAGAATGTAACAACCCTTAACATCTTTCCTTAGACTTAGTCTTAGACTAATAAGAAGCATGGCCTTTGTATTGTGCAATATCAGAGAAACTAGTATTGAAGGAAAGACAAAAGGGAGGAGAATTCAAGGAATGAGGCAAAGGTATATGGTACCGCAACGAAGAACAAGGTCATCGTGGTGACATTAAAACTCAAAAAATATCAGAGGTAGAAAGGGTTCACACCGCGACAAACTTATCGTGTGCTGCAGAGCTAGACACCAAACTCTAATAAATTAGGGTGAGATTCAGTCAAACGAATAGAAAGAAATTGAAGAAGAAGGAGGATTTCTTTGCTAGGGCTTTGAATATTCGACCTTGGGAAGTAAATTTTGGACCTTGGGAGCTTGATTATAAGTGGGTATGTGATCCTTCCTCCCCTATTTCCTTTTTCTCTTCGAGTTTTGGGTGGATTTTCGGGTATATGCATGAGAATCCCAATTTGGTTGGATTCCTATCGATTAAAATGCTTATATTGGTGTTATGGAGCGGTTGTTAGTGTTCCTAAGGCCTAAGAATAAGTTTTAAGATGATGGAGTGATATATATGCCTAATTCTAAGTTGGAAAATTGTGAAGGGAAGTAGGAATCCGAATTGTATGCAAATAATTGTGATTAAGACGATTATTAGGAACTTATTGATGCATGTTTATATTGTTAGAACTCCGGATTAAGCTTGAATTAGTGGCTAAACTATAGATTTTGGTTGTTATGAGTATGATGTTAATTAAAGATATTATGATGTTATAGTGATTGCTTGGCTAATTGGAACGGTATGGTTCATGATGCATGCTTTGGAGGCTTGCCAAATCCCCCATGTGTCTATGGTATCAGGGATCTCAGGTAATCAGGTGTTTGTTTTATAATTGTTGATTTCTATTTATATATGTATATATATACATATTTCCATTCATACTATGATATTGTTTTGTGTGTGTACAGTTTCCTATACATATTGTGGTATGCTCATAGCTAGATGAGGTATGAATCCCAATCCCTGGTACTTGTGTATGATGATGATAAGCATGAAGTGATATGTGTATATGTGTGTGTGTGTGATTTCATAGCATACTCATATGATAGCATGGTAGCATTACATAGATGATAGTTATGACAATAACGATGATTACATATTAGCGTGGCATAAACATAATCACCACATGAGCGTAGTGAGGTACGGTGGATTAGGAGGTGATAATGAGATGAGAAATGATATGATGATATGATAAAGGATCCCTGCTACTAGATCCTCTCCTATGACCCGGAAGGCCAAGTGACAGTGGACTTCACATTTCCTAGATCACCATCGATTCGGATGGTCCAGGGGAAGGAGAGTCACGATCCAATCACTTGTGTGACCTTTGGCCATGTTACATTAGTATAAGGTGAGCTTGGTGATGTCCCGGAATCAAACTTTACCAATTGTTGGAAAAGAATCACTTATTGAAATGTCTTGTGATAACATCAGCTCGTAGTTCTAGCCGTGTATGAGAGAGACATGCATACCATGGCATTTTTCATTGTATTACACCATATGTATATTTGTGTGGACTGACGAATGTGTATGTGTTCTTGATTATTGAGACTTTGTCTCACACCCTCTGTGGCTAACATTTCAGGTGAAGACTTTGGTACTAGTCCAGAGAAGACCAAGGAGTCGTATTCCTCTCCACTGTTGGGAATAGCAAGTATATTGGTAGTTTTACCATTTTGGTTTATGTAATGACCTGTGTTAAGTAGAGTTGTGTATCTGTATGTATGGTCTTATTATCTTGGGGAGTATTATCTATATGTTACGTGATTATATGATGTTTGGATGATATGGATGATTATGTGATGGTATTGATAATGAGGGATGATAAATGATAGGTGTGGATATGTGTTATGTATGGGTTATATATGTGTGATGATGATTTGGATCCCAGTATGGGTCATTATTGTTGGAGTATGTGTCTGTGAATCAAATTGGCCATATGTGTAACCCAATTGTAGTTTTGGCCTTGTATATATATTTTGGGCATGTAACCTATTGTGTGGAATTAGGGTTAAAGGGGGTCAAACATCAGAGGAATGGTTTCTCTAGGGTGAAACCCCCTTGGACAAGTTGGTTGAGTCAAGTAGGACCTGTGTGAATAGTCCTTAGGTGCCAAATTGCTTTGGTTGGCAATCAGGGCCTATAGGTTGTGTTTTTTAATTAAAAAGTGACCAAATTGGTCACGAGCATTCAAAATCTCTATACAGAGATTGATTGAGGTTAAACATGTGTCTATGCTTAGATTGAGACAAGATCAACATGTAGGAGTAAGAATCAGGTCAATCGAAAGTCGGAGCACAAAAGGGTACACGTCAGAAGTTCGCCCAAAAAATAAGAAATGTGCTAAGACATGTTCTGATACGAGTGTCGCGGTGCCAAGTGCTATTGCCTCTCCCAAGCTGTGACTGCACTGTAGCTTGGCGTAGCTAAACTCTATTCTGATTCTTTTCTATGTTTTTTTTGTGTTTTTGTTGTAGGAGTTTTTTTTGGGGTCTCTGGGAGTAGGTTGTTACAGTATTATTCAAGAAGCTACCCTCCAAGAAGTGAATTGGGAAGTTGTGGGCTTATTGGTAAGTGGTACTTTGATGTATGATGGAATTGTGGATTAGTAGGGGTTAAGGTTTTGATGCTTGTATATGATTGTTTAGGTTCCTTTGAAGTTGTATTGCACTAGTATGATGTGTAAAGCCGATTTGACTGGGACTCCTTTCCCTTATATGTTACAGTTGGTGACCTAGCAGCCTGCTATAGTATCATGGGGTTTGGACAACTCAAGGTATCCATGGAGTAATTTTATTAATGAAATAAGCTTTAAGCTTTTCACATTATGATATGTGTTTCACAACTTAGCTTATAAATTTTTCTTGAACCCTCTGCCTTTTTGGTAATTTTGATGTGGAAGGAAATTGGTAATCATGTAGGCCCAAGTGTATATATATATTTTATATGTATCTCCAAGTACGTAATTGAGGAAGGGCTTGGTCATAGTTGTTGTGTGTATCCAATTATATTATGCCTAAAGGTGTAGAGTCAATACGATCTTGATAATGATGATAAAGATGAAAATGGATTGAACATAAGAACATGATAGTATAAAAATAATAAGGATAATGATAATAATAATAATAATGTAGATGGCTGAGAATGGCTAATGTGTATACACACACATATGTGTGCGTGTGTGTAAGCATGGTGATTGATGATTTATATCATTGTTGTGCATCCCATGAAATATCTTGCATGATAGAGTTATGTTAGCATGATGATAGTGATAATGATGTTGATGATGATATTGGCCTATATATATATTATTACATGATGTCATGTTAGCATAACATTTAGGCATCATCACTACATTATGCACATTAGGACATTATTGGTTAGGTGATAATGTATTGTGATATGATGATATTACGTGGTATGCCAATCCACTGGTGGGACACGCAAGACATCATGTCTAGGTGGTAAGGTTAATATATATATATATATCCCTACCACTAGATTATCATCCTTAGGTCAGGAAGATCCAATTGGCAGTGGATTTGGAAATGCATATTTCCTAAATCACCACTAATTCAGGTAGTCCAGGGGAAGGGAACCATGGTCTACTCACTAATGGAATGACCTTTGACCAGGTTATGACTAGTGGTAATGAGCTTAGTAGTTGCTCAGAATCGGCCTTTACTGGTTGTTGGAAGGGAGCCACTTATCAAGGTTACCTTGTGCTGGTGACTAGCTTATAGTTCCTGCCATGATCAATATGTGTTTTTATATATCATATGCATTACATTCTGTATAACACATAGTGCATGACTGATAATATATATGTATAATATCTATAATTGGCCTTATATTGTATTGTTATGGTTATAATCCTTGGAATGTTTGTCTCACCCCTCATGAGAAAACATTTACAGGAATGGAACTTAACTCTGGCAAGGAGTATAGGAGATAGAAAAGCTCTCTCGGGGACGTAAGGGATATTTGAGTACCTATGTCGATATGTGTTTATTTGAGAGTGCATGTTATATTTAATATTGTGCTAAGTGTAGAAATGATGCCATACGTAATTGTTATGCATGTCTCCTAAGGACTAGTTGTGTATTCTTGTCCCTTGTGTATGACTTAGGTTATTTATGACCTCAAAGTTGATTAAGGCTATTTGGGTGTAGAGGGGTACAATGAGTCAATGTGTAGTTGTGTGCATGAATGAATGGTAGTTTAAATCATCTTGATGTTTTTGTAAGGATTAATGTAGTGGTTGTTCTGGTATGTTGGGGTTCGTGGCTATTATATCCCTAATTTTACTAGGTATCATATAATATAGAGAGAAAAAGTAAATGATTACCAAAAAATGCATAGAAAATTAAAGAAAATGGAGGGACACAGAATCAGACAGAAAAAGGTAAAAAGGATAATTTTTCATATTATAACTGAAAAAGAGAAAATTATAATTTTTTCCTCAAGAAAAAAATTCTTTGCAAAATGGTCCCTAAAAAGTATAGATTAATATAATTTTACCCCTAAAAATAAAATTTGTTTAATTTTAGTCCCAATAAGAAGGAATCCACGTGGTAAAAGAAATAAAAATAAGTTTTTGGGAAAATTACAGCTAAAGACTCAAAAATTTTAAAAATCATATATTTACCACAGTCAAGGGCATTTTGTAAATATTAAAAATTATAGTTAAAATGAAGCTCTTGATGAATCAAACCCAATGAAATAATGTTTGCAAGTTATTTAGATCAATATAATTTATTTTAGGCATTTAAGTTTTATCATTAAGATTTTACCTGATAAAAGAGATTTTAGACTGTAGAAAAAGTAATACCAGGACAAGGACAATGAATGGATCTTACCCTAATATATTTTGAGTCAAAATTAATTTTTGGATAATCCTATAGCAAGATAATGACAATTACACCAAAATTATTTACTCAGTACATGTAAAATTAATCGGTAAAGAGTATTTTGTTCTATAAAAATTATTAAAACAATTTTTTGCCAAAGTGCAAGTGAATGGTGTCTGAAAATAGACCTTGGGACACAAATGGAATTATGTGAAAAACTTTTATTCCATAAAGTAACCAAGGTTAAAGGATTAATCATGATTAAATTTGCCATTAGATATCTTTCCTAAAACACATGGGTTAAGTCATTTGAGCTCCATTTCTAGTAGCAAAAAATGTCTAAAATAGAGGAGAAAAGGGAGAGGAAGAGCACGAAATATTAAGAGGAAATAGAGAAGCAAGAAGCAAGCTCAAGGTCTCAAGAGTTCAAGGTAAGGTTTCATGACCATATTCTTCTATTCTCTAGTGTTTGAGAGAGTTTTCATTATGTATTTCTTCTCTTTTCTCCACTGAAATTTTCACATAGAGAAAGAAAGTGAAACCATGGAAAAACGAAACCATAAAAAGGTTGTATAGGTCTTAAGGAATAAGAATATGACATTGGTTTGCAACTTTGTTGAGTAAATATTTTTTCTACAATTTCTTGATATTTTTGGCCCATTTAGGGTTTGAACTAGGATGGGAATTTCATGAATTTGATCCCAAAAATGGTAAAAACAAGTGTGTTGTACACTAAAAACCTAAAGGAAATCAGAGTGAAAAGTTTATGGTTATTGCACACTTAGTGAATGAGGTCATGCAATCAATGGATTATGACCTTGTTTTATGATGTTATAGGATTTCAAGAAGTGTTAGGAGATTAAAGAAAGAGTGTACAGAGCTTGGAAAGGTTTGAAAAGCCCAAAGGTAGTTTACTAACCTAATCTTGCATTATATTGTTATATAGTTTGCAATGATTTTTATGTTATGCCAAATTATTATAATGATGTATTATGATGTTTTGTTGATATTGGTTAACTTATTCAAGGGGTTTTGTGACTCTAAGATGTCCGAAATATAGGGGAAAACTCTATCCAATTTTCTACAAAATTTTTGAGTATCAATTATTTTAAATGTTTGGATGATGATTCGATGATGTATACTTGCATTATGTGATGATATATTTGCTTGATTGGTGATAACTACTGAGATTTTTTAATCTTACCCTCTCTAAATGACTAACCATGCTAGGGAAAAATCATGAAAAAGGCTAAAGAAGGAGCAAGAGAAATGAAGAAGGCAATGATAAGCAAATTGACTTTACAAGTTTTAAAGCTATGTTATGAAAATGTGAATCAATTTATGTATAGGATGTAAACTCTTTTCTGATGCATGATCATGTCCCTTGAAATCTTCTCAAAATTTTATGCATGGATTGGTACAAGAAATGGCCATATATACATTTTATGATATTATTTTGCAAAGCTAAGGGATAGATATGACCATTTTGACCTATGCATAGTAATTCTACTATTTTTTGGATAAATGAGAAATTAGTATGAATGTTATATATACTCTTAAAGTAGATAGAAAAATGTTAAAAATGGTCTAAAGATCACCTCAATTTGATGTGTGTTTGAATTAATATGAATTTTCAAAGTTAGGATTCAGAATAGAGCAAGGTTGAAAAACTGGAAGACTTGAACATATATAGGTACTGGAAAATTCAAAAGGGAATATAAAATTGTATGGAGCTTCAAAAATTTAGCGGTTTGTATATATAAAAATGTCTATGTTTTAAGTTTAATATGTTACCAATTTGAAAGTAATTAAAGTTGTATAATAGGAGAAATGAAAGTTTTGCAAAAACTATTCCAATAAAGGTTGAATTCTGACTCTTAAAGGTTTAAGTTAATTTCATACCTTGTACAAGTTAAATAAATGTACAAGAAAAAGATATCTAAAGGTTTCAGATATAAAGTATGGAATATTTGGCTTAGAATAGAACAATATATGATTTTTCAAAGTTATGGTTAGAACTAAGAATTTTTAGAAATGACCAATTCTATAATACTTTTAGGAAGAATAACTTGTACGAACTAGCCTAGTGTTTGCTCTATTGCTTATTTTTCCGTTGTAGGGATGTAGCTTGATTGTGAATGATTGTATTTGTTCGCTTTAGTTATGACTTTTTAGATTTATTTTTCAAGTGATATTTATTTTGTTCCTTCATTATATTTCTCTCTCTTATTCATTCATGTAAATTTTATACTTGATCACTATAGAGTATAATTAATCAGTAAACTTAATGAACTAAGAGATGAAGAGTGAACCGAGATCTAGAAAGATAAAAATGAATAACTATTCTAGAGATAGAATTAGGAATTCGTGGTGATATACGTTATGGGTTTCAAGGTTAGGAACTTTAATTGCAATAAAGCGAATTGAATCCTAATTAAATAAGAACTAATTAACTGAGAGGTAATTAGAATACTTTAGGAATAACAATCACGATAATTGTGTAGAGTCCAACTAAAAAGTAGAATCTAATTATCCCATAAGGTGAACTGCGATCCTTTGACACTTCTAGTAGATAAATCAAAACTCATACATTGGTTTTGTAACATCTCATATTTAGACTCATTTCTCATGTATTAGACTCCATTTTAGTCCATCAATACATGATTAGAGACTTAATTCCATTAAACAACTTAAACAATTTTTTTTTCATTTCTCGGGTACTATTTCTTTTGGTTAATCTTATTTTACCTGACGAACTTTGAAAATTCATCACTAAATCAAGAAAAATCATATTGAGGTGATTCAAACTCAAAAAATATATCAAATGATTTTATACATGGGAAAAACATGAAAATGAGAATTTACTTGGTCAATTAGTACGGTTTGTTTTTCTAAAAAGCACCATAGAAATAGTCAAATTCTAAAAATCCTAATTTTGTCCACAAATTTGAAAAATCACCATAAATCATATACAACTCCAAATTGGGTGATCTTGGTGTCTATGGAAAGATATTCATATCTATCTTATAGCCATGTAAAGTATTCATGTATTACACATCATAAGTTCTGTACAACACAAGCATTTACCAACAGTGCTCAGAATGGCCACTTACATCATTCAACTTTGCAAAATACACCTTAATATATATATACATGGTCATTTCATGTCTCCAATTTGCACATTACATTATGTTAGATCTAGATAGACATAATTACATTCAAGTAGAGTCATAAAATCATACACATCATTTTTGCAAGATACTCCAAACAAAACACTAAGAAAAGCAAATTCATTTTAATGAGTAACCTCCTTCTCCTATCCTTTTGCCTCTTGGGAAGTCTTGTCATAACTTAGATCTATAACATTAGACATTTGGAAAGGAGTGAGATTCAAAAAATCTCAGTAGCAACCATATCACGTACACATATTATCATATATATTGCAAGTATTCATCTAAAAACACATCAAGCATGCAATCAAATCATTTTGGCACAACTATTTTATAAAAATTTGGGCAGCACTTCACCTTGTATTTGGATATATCCAGGGCCACATCACCCTTCAAACAATCCAACCAACAATGCCAAATCATCACAAGACAACATTTTGAATATGAAACACATCATTCAAGCCAAGCAACATCAATGACAATACATAGGCATACATAGGTAAGTTAACTACCTTTGGGCTTTCCAAACCTTTCCAAGCTTTGCACACTCTTTCTTTGATTTCCTAACACTTCTTGGAATCCTATAACATCATAAAACAATGTCATAACCCATTATTTGCATGACCTTATTCACAAAGTGTGCAATAAACCCTAAACTTTTTACTTTGATTTCCTTCGGATTTTTATTGTACAACACACTTGTTTCTACTATTTTTGTACCCAAGGAATCCATTTTTGGAAGTCAAAATCATGAAATTCCCTTTCTAATTCAAACCCTAAATAGTCAAAAAATTCACAAAAATGTAGAAAAATATCTACCTGTTTAATTTGCAATTCAATGGCATAATCTTTTTGCTTAAGACTTATACATCTTTTTTTATTGTTTGGTTTTTCCATGGCTTCACTTTCTCTCTTTACTCTCTCTCTCTAGGTCAAAAATTTCAGAAGCAAAACAAAGAGAAATACTCTATGAAGCTTCACAAAACTTAGACATAACCAAGATAGTAACCAAAGAAGCGTACCTTAGAAGTTTGGAACCAAACCAAGTCCTATAGCCTTCTCTTTTCTCCTTCTCTTTTCCACATTTTCTCTCCCTCTTCTTCCATTGGTTCAAACATGATGGAGGTGGAGAAAGTGAAGATTTAATGATTTAACTTAAGTGGTTAAGGAAATAAGTAATAAAACTAACTTTAGTTACTTTAATTCCTAACTTGAGTTACTTTAGTAAATAAAGCTTTTCAATAATTTCTTCCTTATCCCTTCTGCATTCCAGACATGATTTTGAGGGCAAAAGTATCCAAAAATTGCTTCAATAATTTTAATGGACTAATACACCTTTTACCGATTAAATTTACCCATACCAATTAAATATTTTTGTTGAAATTGTTGTTAAATTGGTACAGGATTATCCAAAAATTATTTTTAATCCAAAATCATTATGTTGATCTAAAATATATTTTAGCAAGGTCCAATAATTTTCTTAAATTAATATTATCTTTTGCTACAGTCTAGACTGATTTTTATCGAGTAAAATATTAATATTGAATCCTAATTACCCAATAAGTACTATTTTGATCTTAATAAATTTTATAATATATTCTATCGAGTTTAACTCATTGAGAGCTTTACTTTGACTATAATTTTTCATATTTACAAAAATGCTCTTAACTCAGGGTAAATTTATAATTTTTAGAACTTTCGAGTCATTAAGTGTAAATTTTCCCAAAATTCATAAATTCTTCTTCATTGTCCATGAGTTCCACCACCTTTATTTTTTTTTCTATTTTTATTTTTCTTTTTCTTTTTCCATGGGCAAAATCATTATTTTCTCCTTTTTCTTCCAACTGAGACAATTGACTTCTTTACCCTATTTCATGTAAAACGGTGTATACCCATTTTTGCAAATTTTTTATAGATTTTAAAATATTAAGCCTTGAACATCCAATAAAAATTTCAGGATATTACAGGTTTGCTCTCTTTCTTTCCTTTTTAAGTTGAGTTTCTCAATTTGATTGTTATTTGCTTTTTGAGATTAAAATTTTCAACTGGTAAATTTACTACCTCCCTTGAGTTCAACCTCTAGAATACTCCAGAGAAATTTTTACTACTATGATTGACCCTGTGTACTTGCAGGATCCTGATCAAGTTTGTGGCGCGATTGCCAGAGAGGTTAATCGATTTAGTAGTGCATTGAATTTTAGTCTTTTTTTAAAAAGAAGAAATTTCCTTTCATTTTTTTATATCCATTGTTGCATGTTATTAAGATCTAAAAGTTTTAATAGTACTTCTAAATTTATTGCTATTAATCTTGAAATTTAACGTGTTTATAGGGAGAATCGAGCTAGAAGGAGGTGTGAGATGGCTAATAAAGTAGTGCCTACTAGGGCTCAAGCTAATCCACTCTAGAGGGATGCAAATAAGCCTGCAGTTTATGACATTCCATCATACATTAGGTTATCTGACAATACAAAGAATTACAAATTTAAGGTAGCTCACTTAAACTTATTGCCACAATTTCATGGGCAAATAGGCGAAGACGCATTACGTTTTCTAAAGGATTTCTATAATAGGATTGACCAACTTCCTCCAAATGGTTTGACTTTAGAGGAACTTAAAATGAGTTGTTTCAACCTTTGCTTGAAGGATAATGCTCTACGATAGATCATAAATCTACTAGAGAATTCCTTGACATCATGGAGAAAGATCAATAATGCCTTCATTGCCAAGTTTTATTCTCCTTAGAGAACTGTAAATTTGAGGGATAAAATATATCTCTTTTCACAAATAAAGGATGAGCTTTTTTATGAAGCATGGGATTTATTTATGAATTTCTTAAATGAGTATGACACCATGGGTTTAATGATATGATGATTGCCAAGCTGTTTTATAATGCTTTTTGTTCTGCCTTCTGGTCTTTAGTAGACATTGCTGCAGGGGATAGTAATATGATAGCTAATGAGATGATGAATAGATATGACTAAGTGGCAACCAAGACCAGGCAAAGGGAAGTATGAAGTAAAAGAGTAGCTATAGATGAAATTAACTCTCACCCTGATGTGTTTGCACTAACCTTCTTTTTCCAATAACAAAGCATGCTTCTAATCTTCCTAAAAAAATTATGCTCTACATGTGGTAACTCAGGTCATACTGCTGACACATGTGTGCATATGATTGAAGGAACTGCTAGAGTTAACTATATAGGATCAAATGCTGAAAGTCCACAACTAATGCAAAGGAAGAATGATCCTTTTTCAAACATATATAATCCTGGGTGGTGGATCTTCCAAACTTTTATTGGAAAATCCACCATTACTATCAGGACTTCAATAACAGAAGACTCAAGCAACCCCTCAATTACCTATACTATTCGTACTTCTCCGCTAGAGGAGATGTTCTCTCAATTCATGGTTGGCCAATCAACTATTAATAAAAGTCTAGATCAATTCATAGTTAGCCAAGCAGCTGTTAATAAAAATTTTGATTAATTCATGGCTAGCCAGATCACTATTAATAATGCTACTCAAGCTATGATCCAAAACATAGAAGTCCAGGTGAATCATCTCACTAATCTAGTGGCTAATAGAAGTCCAGGAAAGTTCCCTAGCAACACAGAAGTAAATCCAAAGGAAAGTGTAATGGCTATAAGTGTGAGGGAGAAGGTAAAAGAGAGTGACATGTTAGATAAAGAAAAAATGAATTAAAGCAAAAGAGTGTGAGGGACCAAGAAGAAGGAGGAGGGAGCTAAGTGTTGGCAAGGCTGACTTCCCAAGAGGGGGGTGAATTGGGAAGATTGCAATTTTTCTGCACAAAGTGAGATAAGTGAAGGTAGCACAGTTTAAAGGAAGCAACGTATAAAATAGAGTAAGCTAAAAAGTAAAGATAGGGAGTAGAAGACTCAGTAATTTATCCTAGTTCGGTCTAACCACTTGACTTACGTCCAGTTTCCAAGACCACTCTTGAGATTTTTCACTATACAACAAGAATTCAACGGGCTTCTTGCTAATGCCACAGTACAATGAGTATGCTCTGTTTTCTGGAGCTTTCTCACTCTCTCTAAGCACTTATACAATGTGCTTCCCAATCCCCTTGTGATTTTCCCTCACAAGTAAATCTATCTTCCAGATGAAGAGTAGATTGTTTACAATGATATAACTCTCTTGAATAGAGTAGATATGAAGGTTAAAGTACAGATATTGAAGCTAGAGAGTAAAAGCTCTTGAGAAGAAGTTTTGACAGAAATTCGGTATTTACAAGTTAGATTCATTACCCACAACTTTAAATGTTGTTGTATTTATAGATTTAGGTCTCCAATGTCCGTTAGAGACTTAATCTATCCGTTGGGAAAGTTATCCAATGGTTACTCTGAAAAACTATCCATTAACCAACGGCATTTAATGCTTCTGACATACTGAAATTTGAATTTTGGTTGGTCAACAGACGAATTTTGAAGGAACCGAAGGTTAAAGCTTCCAACGTTACAGTACAAAGTTCGTCTGTTCATGAAGTGAAATTCGAATTTTGAAACTTACAGAACATTTTCACAATGTGACATACGAATTTTCAAAAAGAAAGTTTTTCGGTTAAGTGTGAACAGTGTTTTCAATTTGCTACAGTGCCCTCGAATCGAATTTTGGAAGCCCAAAATTCGTCTGTTCCCAGTACGTTAAAAGGAGGCACAGTAGTTCACTTTCTTCGAAATTCAAATGTTGAAGAGTGAAGTTCGTCTGTCAGAGAGACTCTTTTCAGACTAACTTCATCATTCGAATGTTGCAAGTTCTTATCATTCGTATGGCAATGTTTCACTTCAACAGACTCAAGAACTTAGCTTCTAAAATTTGAATTTCAATGTTCAAAGTTCGTCTGTCAGAGAGCAGTTTTGAAACTTAAATCATTCTTGATCTCAGATGAACTTTAACATAGTTTCAGACGAATTTCTTCTTTTTTCTCAAGTTTTGTTTTGTCTGAAATTCGAATTTTGAAGATTCAAAGTTCGTCTGTTTTAAAGAAACTTCTTTCAGACTTAGATGAAAATTTGAATGTTGGAAAGCCAAAATTCATCTGTCAGAAAGCATTTATCAAACTCAATTTCTTTTGATTTCAGATGCATTTTATCATAGTTTCAGACAAATTTCTTTGGTTTTCACAAACTTTATTTTACTTGAAATTCGAATTTTGAAAGTGTGAAGTTTGTCTGTTACCAAAAAGACTTCTTTCAGATTTGTATGAAAATTTAAATTTTGAACAACCAAAATTCGTCTGACAGAGAGCCATCTCTTCAGACTTATTCAGTTTTAGCTCGAAATTCGAATTTCCTAAGGCAAAGTTCGAATTTCCAACTTGACAGTTCAGTTTAAACTTTCAAACTTCATTTATTTGTGGGTGTTTTTCAAATAAGTAAAGATTTAATTTCAAATCAAGGTTTGAAAACATCTTTTTTTTTCTCAAATCAAAATCTTTTACCCAATCACAACTAAAACTAAAAATCCTACAAAAGATCTAACAGCAAATACTCAGAAAATCTTCACTTGAAACAACTTTGATCTCCTTTGATATCTTCAATCCAAGCTCTTGAGTGTTGGTTTGGAATCATCAAAACTCTTGATTCAACACTAAGTCAAAGGTTGAAGGAGAAGTAATAGTCAAGCCCCTAAAGCAAAGCCTTATCAACATCCTGTACCTTTTCCACAAAGGTTGAAAAAAGAAAAACATGATGAAAGCTTCCAAAGATTCCTTGAGATATTCAAGAAACTACAAGTCAGCATCCTATTCATTGAAGTTTTGGCCAAGATGCCTGATTATGTTAGACACATCAAGACTCTTATCTCCAACAAAAAGAAGCTTGAAGAGTATGCTACAATAACTTTAACAGAGGAGTACAGTGTCATATTGTAAAGAAAGCTACCTCTGAAATTAAAAGATCTGGGGAGTTTCTCTATTCCTTGCACTACTAGTTCTACTGTCATTGATAATTATTTATGTGATTTAGGTGTAAGTATTAACTTGATGTGTTACTCTCTTTGCAAGAAACTAGGAATTACAAATTTGATGCCTACAAATGTCACACTCAAATTGGTATACAAATCTCTTCAGTATTCTATGCGAATAGTCGAGGATGTTTTGGTAAAAGTCAATAAACTCTACATTGCTACTGAATTTATGATTTTAGAGTTAGAAGATGAAATAAATATCTTTCTAATATTAGGAAGACCATTCTTATCTACTGTGGGTGCCTCAATTTATGTGCCAAATGAAAAATTGATATTTAGAGCAGAGAATGTAATAGAGGAATTTAATTTTACTAATGCTTCAGATATTCCCACTCTTAAAAAGAATTGTTGCAGCATGGATGTGATGCAGATTTCTCAAAAGCAAGAATTGGAATTTTCTTCTAGATCTTTAGATAATGATAGAGGTTCTTTTTCAAAAAGCTATTAGCGAGGAAGTTAAGATTAAATAGAAAGCGATACAATCTAGTCCCAGCAAGAAAAGAGGTAATTGTGTAATCTAAATGGATTGACTGGTACCAACTTTTATGATAAAGAATCTCTCTAAGGGGAGGATGCAGTTGAAGTGGAGGAAAAAGCCAATTCCTAGATCTGAAAGCCTTGGTCCAAAGCCTTCGAATGATGCCATTTCTTGATTTCCTAGTCCATCTGACTATCAATATTAAATTTAGCATTTATTGAGAAGCAACCCAACATTATTTTTCTTCTTTTATTTTCTTTTTTTTCTCTTCTCAATTTCTATTTTCTTGCTCCTGTTACTCTAAACTCCCTTCCTCAAGATTTGTTACAGAATTATTTTGATTACAGTGGAAACGAGCTTGGAAAACATGCAAAGGACTCTAAATAGCACTTCAAGTGTTACATAAAAACTAAAGGAGTCTCAATTCCTTTTATTGTTTACTTTTATTCTATTCCTGCAATATTTGGGACAATGTTGGATCCAAGTGTGGGGGAGGAGTTTATTATTTGATTGCTTTTATTTGATTTATCCTTAAGGAATTGTGTTGATGTGCTGTAATTAGAGAATTTTTTACGAATTTATGTTCTTAATTAATTTTATTTAGATTTATTTTGTTATTTTTCTGAGCTAGTGATTTTGTTTGTCACCATAGGATACTTATTTTTGTGCTTAATGAGGTAAGGTAGTTAACTTTCAAGTCCAGAACAGAAGTTTTGAGACTATAAATTTGAGCACTATGACTTAGCATGTGGTAGATATGGATAAGCAATTGAGTTGATAGGAAGGTGGGTTATATATTTATTTCTAAACTCAGGTAATTTCAGTTGTTGTGTATAAATTGTTTATTTGGTTGGAGAGGTGATTCACAGTTTAAATATAATAATAAAAAAAGTAAAAAAAACACTCCACTCCATTGGCTTGAGCTATACTTAGAAACCAATAGGCTTTATCAAAAAGCTTTGTCCTTCATGCCAAACAAAACAATATTGTTAGATAAGCTAGCTTCCCCAGAGTGGGGTGAATTAGGAAGATTAAAATTTTCTACAAAAGTCAAGCGTATATAATGAAGATAAACAAAACTATAAAACAGAGTACAATATAATAGCAATGTAAGAGCAGTAAGGAGAAAGATTGACACAGATGTTTATCCTGGTTCGGTCTCTTTATCTTGACCTACGTCCAGTCCCCAAGCAACTACTTGAGACTTTCAACTATCCAGCAAGAATTTAGTGGGCTTCTTGCAATTGCCTTAGTATAACTTTGATGCTTTGTTTTTAGAGCTTACATGTTCTCTTTCTGCACTCTAGCCAAGTGCTTCCCAAACCCCTTGTGATATTCCCTTATGAGAAAATCTTTCTTCCAGATGAAGATAAGATTGATTACAATGAATGAACTCTCTAATTTAGAGTGTACATGAAAGTTTAAGTGCAGAAGACTGAAGTATGAGAGTAAAAGACTTTGAGTTGAGAATTTGACAGAGTTTCAGTATATACAATGTTAAAATCGTTACCCACAACTTCAAATGATGTTACATTTATAGATTTAGGTCTGAACTATATGTTAGAGACAAAATCTATCCGTTGGATAAGTTACCCAATGGTTACTCTAAAAAATTATCTGTTCACCAGCCACATTAAATGCTTCTGACATTCAAAGTTTGAATTTTGGTTGGTCAACAGATGAATTTCGCAGAGACCAAAAGCTAAAGACTTCAACGTTAAATTTCAAAGTTCGTTTGTTGTAAATTAAAATTTGAATTTTTATCATTGAGAAGTTTTCCTGTGTTGGAACATACGAATTTTCAAGTTAAAAGTTCTTCTTAAAAGTGTGAACAGTAGTCTCATATTGCTACAGTGCCTTCAAAGTTTGAATTTTGGTGCCCAAAATTCGTCTGTCAGTAGGCAGCTCAATGAGGCATGATAGTTCATCTTTTCAAAATTCAAATTTTCAAGATTTAAAGTTCGTCTGTCAAAGAGAACTCTTATCAGACTTAGTTCAAAATTCGAATTTCTAAATACCAATAATTGTATGACAACAGATTATCGTAACAGACTTGCAAGCTTTGTTTCTGAAATTCAAATTTTTAATATCGAAGTTTGTCTGTCAGTGGGCTATCTTGGAGCTCTTTCTAAACTATGTTTTCAGATGAACTTTGACATATCCTCAGACAAATTTTTCATTTTTCATGAATTTTGTTTCGTCAAAAATTCGAATTTTCAAAAGTTGAAGTTCGTTTGTCAGAGAAGGTTCTTATCAGACTTATTTCAAAGATCAAATTTTTGCAGTCAAAATTCGTTTGTCAGAGAAGTTTCTTTTCAGACTTGTTCATTTTCAATTTGAAATTTGAATTTCCAAAGCCAAAGTTCAAATTTTTAAAATAGCATATCAGTATTAGCCTTTCAAACTTTATCTGTTGATGGGTGTTTTTCAAATATTCCATGAATTAACATAGAATCATAGTTTTAAAACATCTTTTTATCAATTCAAAGTCTTTTACTCAATTTAAACACTGTTAGAGATTTTACATCTATTCTTGTGCTGGTTTTTCTTGAATTTCTTCACTTGAGATCTTTTGTGCATCTTTGATATCTTCTCTCCAAGCTCTTGAAGGTTAGTTTGGAATCATCAAAATACTTGATTCAATAAGTATAAGTTACGAGTATGCCAAAGGCATCTTGGTGCAGTGGGTTATGTTAGCTTGAGTAACCGAGGATACATATCACAAATATGAGATCTTCACATCAAAAGAGCACATAACGGTCCAAGAAAAATAAACAAAACCCCAAATAAAATTGAGGCACTTTGTGTAGGGAAATAAATAAATAAATCATTGTTAATCTCCATTGCACATGAGTTGAATTAAGGTTCGTGTACGATTGATTGAGGTATTTTAAGTTCTTAAATAAGTGTTATAATTTTTCTTCCTCTTTCTTGATTGGCTTTTTGCATTTGTCATATGCTAGGTTTACATACACTAAAATTTTATGGATGAAAGGAAATAATAAATGGGTTGCTATTGAACCTAATGTTTGTTTTGTTCAATATTCATTTGCTTATATTGATGATGGACTATCACTAGTAAAGAGGAGTGAGTTTGATGAATCTAGCAACTGACTTTTTGAGAGTAGCACAATTTTAATCTTACTTGAGGACAAACAAATTTTCAAGTGGTGGAGGATTTGAAGTGTCCATTTTATGCCTACAAAATACCCACATTTAATATCTATTTTTATCTCAAAATATTGTGATTTGATACTTTTGGGCATGATTCTACATAACTTAGAGTATATTTACATTACAGGAATATTTATAAGGACTTTGAGCAACATAGCCAAAAAGTTGGAGCTAGACATAAAATACAAAGTCCTTCCACTCCCCCCATATTTTTTCACCCTCAGACAAGTGAGAAAGTAAGAAGAATTGCATACTACTCATGGACTTAGTGCTGAGTCAACAAAGCAAGGCAACTAGACAGCATTAGGTGGGCTCGTTCCTTGGAAAAATTATGAGTTCTAGCCAGCGTTGTGTTGAAAAAATTAGTTGCAGTTAGTTCCGACTTGCCTCACAAGCCTAATTTATCTTTTACCTAATTTTGTGACGTTATGGGCTTTTGGACTTTCTCTATATAAAGAGACGCGAGAGGAACACAAGGAGACATTCAGAAAAGCACCCAGAGGCCAAAGAACATAGTTAAAATGCATCTAGGAGCAACTAAGAGCAATCTATAAAGATAAAGTAAAGAGATCTGGGGAATATTAGAGATAAATTCATTCTTTTATACTATAAACTCTTTCTTCTTATTATTTTCACTATGATTTGGAACTTTAGTTTCGATTTGATGTTTATTCCTATGTGTGGCTAAATTTTCCAATTAATGGTAGGGATGTAGCTTGATTGGGATTGACTGAATTTATTCTCTTTAGTTATGACTCTTTGGATTTTTTCTTCAAGTTATATTTGATTTGTTTCTTCATTATATTTCTCTCTTGTTCATTCATATGAATTTTATGCTTGATCACTTTAGAGTATAATTAATCGATAAACTTGATGGATAGAGAGCTGAAGAGTGAACTGAGATCTAGAAAGATAAAAGCAGATAACTAATCTAGAGATAGAATTAGAAATCCATGGTGATATATGTTGTGACTTTCAAGGTTTGATTAGGAACTTTAGTTACGCGAGAACAAATTGAATCATAACTAAATAATAACTAATTGACTAAGAGGTAATTAGGATACTTTAGAAACAACGATCACTATAATTGTGTTGAGTTCAATTAAAGAATAGAATCTAGTTATCTCATAAGGTAAACCCTAATCCCTTAACACTTTTAGTAACTAAATCAAAACTCATACATTGGTTTCTTTCTTTTTCTTTCCATTTTAATTTGACTTCCTCAATTTGATTGTTATTTGCTTTTGAGATTAAAATTTTGGATTGGTAAATTTATTGCCTCCCTTAGGTTCGACCTTTGGAATACTTTAGAGAACTTCCTACTACTACGATTGACCCTGTATAATTGCAAGATCCCGATCAATATTTGTCTCCTTCATTTTTCATGTCATCCAGCTATAATTCAATGTCCTCCGTTCATGTCTAACCCCATCTTCTAAGTTTCTCCTCTTATTTTTCACCTTCGGAGTCTCTTTTTAGTTGTTTTTCAATTATGTGTTGGTCCTTATCAAAGCTAATAATCTCTTTGAAGTCGGTTTTTGCTTTCAAGTCTTAGGGTGTTACATGAGGGAGAGAGTGATGATCAAAGACATGTAAGGGGGAGAGAGAGAGTATGAATCATAAAGTGAGAGGGAGAGAGAAAGAGTAGTCGTACCTCAACATGTGAGAGAGAGAAAGTAAATGTGGGATGAATATTTAGAAAAGAATCTTAGCCATTGATTTTTTTAATCAATAGTTATTATAGTGATTTGTGACATATTTTTGAAGGATCAAATTTTAATTGGTGTCTTCAGAAATAAATGCCAACCTATATCAAACTTTTGGTGGTTCTTAAAATAACCATGTACAAAAGTAAGGTTAAGGCTTTTGTTGGTAGTTCAAGAAATAACTGCTAAGAAAACTCTAACTTTTGTTGGTTTATTTCATTTTTTACTCAAATAAGCGGTGGTTATTTCTAAAACCTCCAATAAAAATCTTCGCCTAATTTTTGTTGATATTTTTTCTTATAATCACTAACTATTAAGCACCAATAAAACTATTTTTGGCATAGTGTTAGTATCCTGTTCACACTAATTCACTATTTGTATATGGAGAGAGAGAGAAAGTATTGAGATGATCCATTTTCTTTGTTTTCAAACTCTAAGATCAAACTTCCATCTCAAATTCATGTCCACTATTACCAAATTTCAGGCAAAATAGCAATAGAAAAAATGACTTACAACAAAATCAAATGACTAAAGTAAAATTTTGTGTAAAATTAAATGAGAAAAATTATATTGTAGTGTTTAATTTTTTATATTAGTATGCATGAGATATTAAATCACCAACTAATTACTTTATGTTGCCTCATTAAAGATGCCTTAAAATGGATTTGGCTCACATAGTTACATATACTTTTTCTAATCCTTAATATAAGATATTTTTAATTGAATCATATAAATTAACAATGAAAGTTAAAATTAGTTAACTATCTTATTTTTTAAAAAATCAAGGAATTTCTCAAAGACTATCCTTATTTAATTTTTTTTCTCTTTCTTTGGGATAAATTAAATAAGGGCTTTTTTTTTAGAAATATGTAATAAATACTACTTCGCATTCTAAAAAGGGTCATAGAGCCTATTTAGATAGCACTTATAGGGCCTGATAAGTGCTTGTTATGGTCTACAAGTGCTTAAAGTGGGGTATTGCCAAACGCATCAGTCTGTCCCAATAAGTGCTTATAGTAAAAAAAATCACTTATCTGCATAAGTGAAAATTTTTCACTTATCATTCTCAATAATCACTTAAAAAGACTATTCATCCAAAATTTTCACTTATTTATCCAAAAGTGATTCATTCAAACATATTTCATTTTCTCAAAGTCACTTTTAAGGTAAAAATATCCAAATATAAATCGCTTTTTGACAAAATCAATTATACTTAAAATCAATTATGTAAAATTTAATATAAACACACACTTATATTTATGACAAGGTAAAAGGCCCTATATTTAGAAATCATCCAAAACGTATTACAATCCATAACACCTAACCATAGAATCCATACTAGATTCAAGAAAAGAAAAGAAGCTAATTAAGCATGAAAAAAGAAAAACACTCCCTAAATCATCTTGAAGCCCTTGAACTCTTAGCTCCTTGCTTCTAGCCTTCTTCCATAATCACCACCAATCTCCCCTAGCCCTTCGTCACCAGAAATGGTGATAGAGAATATTGGAAATGAAGTGTATATGGTATGAGCATGTATGGGTGAATGAAAATATAGGAAAAAGAGAGAAAATGGAAGAGAAAAGAAAGAGGGAAGGAGAGTGATGAAAATGAAGGCTTGTAGGTGTTTGGGGTAGTCTTTCTACCTAGGGTTTAAGAAAACGAATGGTAAGGATGTGTGCTTGGTGATTAAGAAAGAAAATGGAAGGTTAGAATCAAATGGGTTAAGTGACTTGGGTTAGTGAGGTAAGTAGGGTAAAGTAACACTATATTAAAGTTTAATAACCATGGTAAAAAACTGAGGGTCTAGATTAAATGGAGAAATAGATGGTGTGGATGAAAGTGAGGGTATTTTAATTTATAGCCAATTAGGTGCAAGAATAAAGTAGGGAGCTAATAAGAAAATAGAAAAATAAGAAAATGCTTAAATGAAGTGATTTATCAAGATTTGATCTTCCATGATTGCCCTTAGCTTAGTCTCCAAGTTGTTATAAAGTATATCCGTACAAAATAAAAATAAAATAATCAAAATATTTTGTCACAAAATAAACGAATTGTGTAGGAATTAATCTAGGACATTAAAAAAATGATAAGAGTGAAATCCAAGGGTGAAAAATGGCTACGAATTTTGTGCTATTTATGAGAGGAAAATGGGAAAAGGAATTCAAGTAGATAAGTTGTGAGAAAGTGGTGAAATAAAATATATAAATGGAAATAGATAATATGAATTGTACTCTTCCAAAAATGTCCATGTCCCAAAATATAAAAATTAAGGTCAATTTAATTAGAGGGATGGATAGAAAAGTCAAATGAAATAAAAAGAAAATGAAAATAGGTAGTGGAATAGAAATGGGTATTTTTTTTAAATGAAAAATCCCCTAATTAGTAAAAACACTAATTTATTAAACTAAACATGATTATTCTCACTTAATTAAGCTCCAATGTGACGTTAAAAATAAGGATGATTTATCTAATGTCAAGCTAATTAAAATAAGTATAATTGCGCAATTTACAATTAATGACACCTACTACCCATTTGGTTCATTCATGGAGGGGGTTATGTGAAGTGATAATGATTACATTACATGACTTGCTGCGTTTGGTTGACATGTTGTTGGGTAATCCCCATTACATTATGTAAACCTAATCACCTTACTGGTAATACCCTTCACTTTCATTTTGCTATGTGAAAGGGATTATACTACTATAATCATATGTTAAAACACTAAAATATCCCTCAACAAATCATATGTTAAAAGACTAAAATATCCCTCAACAAATCACAAATCTCACACCCACAGCACCACAGCCCCATCCCATCCATCTTCGTCCTCCACCCTCCCCTACCCCATCTATCTTCTTCCTCCACCCATCCTTACCTCACCCATAAAAAATCTTACAACCACCCCACCCCACCCTATCCATAGTCAACCACCACCTTCCCCTATCCCATCAACCTCTACTCTTCCCCACCTGAACCCAGGACCATCATTCAGCCTCCATCCTCCCCCACCCTTTGACTTCTACCCTCCCCCATGGGATCTTGTTTGAACTCGTACATCTTGGTTCAAACCCACAGCATACTATCGAATATGCAACCAAGGAAGGAAGGTCGTGCTAGTTCTAACTCATAGACCACCCATCCATGGCGTACCTTCAACCTTTATTTTTTTTTTTTTGACCTTTTTACTAGTTTATTGATTTGAGGCTGAAGAGGAAGGAAGATGTAGATAAGTGGTGTGATGATGTTGCAATGGTGTTGTTGGCCAAACATTTGTGTGGATGAGTGGTGGCGATGACGATGATGCCACTACTGGGAAAGAGAATGATATAGAGAGAAGGGAATTTTGTCTAACCACGGGCAAAAGGGTACTTTCACATTTGGCTATATTTTTATTTTAATAAAAAATAAATATCATTCTTTTATCTTTAAATATCATACTAAACAAAATTATATATAATCATCATTTTATTACATCCCTTCATACTCTTCCTATTACATTACCTAAGCCCCATGTAATTTGTAACATCCTAATAACTAAAGACACAACTACATAGGAGGACAACCAAAGGAGATAAGACATAACAGTGGTGCCACGTTGAGCGTACATGGCACTGCAAAGAGAAAAGCCTTTGGACTAAAACAAGAAAGAAATAGTTAGGCACATTCCCATGGTGCCAATGACAACAGTTGCATCATCAATTTGCTAATGTAATGGACTAACTATTAACGCGCATAACTTCTCACTCTAACCTCTAATTAACCTAATTTCAAAACCTACAGATCACTCTACTCATTCTCTAACTATAGACACTAACCATGACTTAAAATGCCTCCATATGAAGAATTTGAATGCTTCACACCAAATTGGTTACTTTTAACCAAAACAAGGAACCAAACTCCTCTAATTTCTGTCAAAATCCCTTTGGTAGCCAATAAGCATACCAATAGGTCACATAAGACCGAAGAACCGTGTTCAAGGAGATCATATCCCTAAGAAACCACTTCTTTGAGTTTTAACCCCCTTGAACACCACTTTGATTCAATGGGCTTTATACCCAATTTACACAGCTAGGACCTGTGAACTCCATCAAACTCAAAACCTAAACAATCATCTCAAGAGAGGACCAGAACCACAGGTTCCTAGCCTGAGCCAACAAGATGACAACTTTTGGGACATCACAAACCACATATAGGACAAAATTATCATTTATTAGACCACTAACATCACCTTAAGCCCAAGAACATACAAAAGGGCCATTCATGAAATATAGTAGAGTTTAAAGGAGGTGTACAACAATCCAGTTCACAAGCACACAAGTGTAAGGTTTAGTATAATATAAGTTTTGATGATGACAAATATAGAGTAATAAGGAACAAATGCATTATATGTATCTGACATATATAATGTTCCTTAAAGAAGTAAAATACATATTAGCATGTATTTAATTATGATTACAATACATATATCATGCTATATGTAAATATATCCATTGTACTTTTACAATGAATAATATAAGTTGGATATATAAACTGGACTAACTACTTGGTTTCTGGACTAACTACTTGGTTTGTAAGTGTAATATATTAAATGTAGGTTGGTCCAAGTAAGAAGAGTGAACATTCACTCAAGAAAGAAGAAAAGAAAGGATGCTCCAAAAATGGAAGATCAGAATGGAGCATGCCAAGAAGAAAATGTCCAAGTGAAAGAGGAACTCAACATTTGAAGACCTAATCACTGGGTATATTTTATTTTCACTTGGGTCTTGAGGTGAGATTAATCTTTGAAAATCACTTAATCTTGTTACCATATATTTTAAATGAGTTAGATTAAGTAAATATGATGTTAGCATAAGTTATATTTGAAAAACTCTGATGACAGACGAATTTTGAGAAGTTAAACTTCATATACTTTGTGAAAATACGAACTTTGCTGACTGAAATTTGAAGTTCCAGAGATCTTACCCCTGACAGACGAATTTCAGGTGTTGAAATTTGAATTTCGAGTCAAGCACAGTTAGTGAAATCTGGTTTTTAAAAATTCAGAGTTTGACCTTTGATTAGTATTTTTAATATATCTCTCAAAATACATATGACTTTAATGTAAAAATTATTTCATATGAAACTAGACTTAATAAGCTTTTTAAAGAAGGTTATTTCACTCAAAATGAAAGTCATATGAAAAAGCTATGGTTATTTAAAGTTGAGTAGTGAGATATGAATTTTTAGTTTTGACCTCTTATCAATATTTCGATCATATCTCACAAAATAAGTTTTTTTTTTTGAAGTAAAACTTATTTCATTTGAAAGTAGACATTCAGAGCTTTCCAACCATAGGTCATTTGCTTAATTTAGAGTTAAAATGAGAGAGTTATAGCTTGTGCAAAATTGTCTACAGTGCAAAATTCGAAGTTACGTAGGTTCCGTTGCGACAGACGAATTTCGGGCCTCCGAAATTTGAATTTCGAAGAGAACCTTCGTGCAGAATTGAGCTTGCCACTGACAGACGAATTTTGACCTACAAAATTTGAACTTCAGGTCCAACAGATGAATTTCCACTTTCAAAATTCGAATTTCGCGCTTCCAGAAACGTGAAAATACTTCTAAAACAACCAATAGACGAATTTCCACATTCAAAATTCGAATTTTGAAAGGAAGAACTTGTGCCATATTGAGTTGCTCACTGTCAGACAAATTTGGGAACCAAAATTTGAAATTCGAAGGCACTATAGCAATATGGAATTACTGTTTAAACTTACCAGAAGAACTTTAAACTCCAAAATTCGAATGTTCCAACATAGAAACATTTATCAAGATGAAAATTCGAATTTCAGCTTTGGACAGACGAACTTTGAACTTCAACACTAAAAACTTTAACTTATGGACTCTTCAAAATTCGTCTGTTAACACCCAAAATTCGAATTTCAGTATGTCAGATACATTAAATGAGGTTGGTAAACGGCTAGTTTTGCAGAGTAAACCGTTGGGTAACATCTCTAACGGCTAGATCTTGTATCTAACGTCTAATTACACTACAAACTATAAATATAACATCATTTGAACTTATGGGTGACAATCTTAAGAGAGTTTATGCGAAAATGCTGCTACAACTTGTAAAATCTTTCTGTTTCAGCATAGTTTGAAAAACCCACCTCAATAGAGTGAACTTTTAATGTATTATCTACTCTTCAAGAGAGTTTTCATTCTGTAAACATTTCTTTCTATATTTTCTGGGTAGAATCTTAGTGTGGGAAACACTAAGGGATTTACACATCTTGTAAGGGTGTGAGGAGAGTGGCTTCACAAGTGCCTACTGAAACTTGTGAGAATGTACTGAGGCTTCGCAGGTGCACGGATCAAACCTGTGAGATATAGTGGAAAATCTCAAGTGGTGGCTTGGGGACTGGATGTAGGCCAAGTGGTTGGGCTGAACCAGTATAAATCATTGTGTATTGTTCTTCATCTTCTCTACTCAGCTGCTGCACACAACCATCTCTGTTTATCCCTGTTTTATTGCACTCTTAGTGAAATTGGGTTGTGATCCAAAAGAGCGAAAATCTTGCATCACCCAATTCACCCCCCCTCTTGGGTGACCAGTCAACCTAACAACAAGTACTCAACATAGAACACATAGAGTTACACAAACACAGCACATGGTACTTTTTTGAAGAGGAAACAAATACAACATGAAGGATGCTTAACCGTTATATCCACAAGTGCACTCTCAATCCTCCTTTCCAAAGCCCTCCTTAGTCCTCTCCTTGCTAGTGATGGATCCTTCACCTAAGATTATTAGCCATGGGATGAGACATGCATTTCAATAACTAGGGGTTCACATATACATATATATATAAACATGCTTTTGAAATACAAATTAGATACAATATTCAACATGAATGCAGTACACATGATATGTAGAGACAAATCCCATCAATACATAGCTAGAACAATGAGCTAATTTCAATAACAAGGTAACTTAACTAGTAGCTCCCTTCCAACGACCTGTGATGGCTGATTTCAAATTCAAGACCTGGCTCTCCTCCCAATAATCAAAGGCCATTACACTAGAGGTTGGACCATAGCTCTTCTTCCCCTGAACCACCTAAATTGGTGGTTATTTAGAGAAAGTGCATCCTAAATCACAGCCATATGAGTCTCCTAGCTGTATGATGACTATTTAGTGATGGGAATACACAAGCTGCACCATTTGAACATAAGGCCTCGTATGCTATTTAGTGGATTAGCATACCATGTGGTATTTAGAGTATCATTAACCCAATAACCATATGTCTCAACAATGTATAACCAGTGGCAGTGCCCAATGCATGCTACAGCGCAGCTGGGCTTGAGTGCTCCTAAGTTCAAAAATTTTTGGAACAGAGGGTATTGGCACCGTGGCCTAGCTTTTAGCGTTATGGTACCCGTATCAGCAGTCATATCAACAATTTGCTGATTTTTTGAGCGAACTTCTAATATGCATAACTTTATGCTCCAACTCCAATTGATCCAATTCTATCTCCTACAAGTTACTCTCATCCCAATCTAACCATGGACATTGATTTCACTCAAATTCATATCTGTATGGAGATTTTGGACACCCGTGAACGAATTAGTCACTTTTGACCAAAACTCACAAACCATCCACATCCAATTGCCACCCAAAATAATTTGGCACTCAAGGACTATTCACACAGATCCTAAATGGTACAACTAACCTATCAAAGGAGATTTCACCCCGAGGAAACGACTCCTCTGAGATTTCACCCCCTTGAACCCCAAATTCACATAATGGGCTATATACCTTAAATCGCATAGTCTAGGCCCAAAACCACTTTGAGCTCCTACATACAGCCATTCTAGCACATAAACACATACTCCAACAATACTAACCCATACTGGGGTCCAAATCATTATCATACATATACACTAACATATGTATACATCCATACCACATTATCATCGATATCATCACATATCATTCATTATCATCAAGATTATACAATCATCATCATCACAGTATCATTGTCCTCATATCAATTACAGACATATTATCCTACTTGGCATATTTCATAACATAAACTATAATATGAACTACCGTTGACTTGGATATTCTCAACGCCAGAGAGGTTACGACTCCTTTGCCTTTTTCAGACTAATACCAGAGTCTTCACCAGAAGTATTAGTCATGGGAGGGAGTATGAGACAAAGTCTTAGTAACCAGAAAAGTAACACAGGTAACCTATATCAATATTTGTCTAGAGTGGAGGCTTCAATTATTTGTCCAGAGGGGAATTCTAAGTCATGCTGCTGCTGATAAAAGGAAAACCAGTGAATGTGGTTGATATCATTCTGCAGAGGATGTGAAAGACAAGAACCTATAGGTAAGACTCACGGTTGCCACATGGGCGTATCATCGCCAAAATCCTAAAGTTTCATAATATTTTGCATGTTGAGAGAGGCCCTACACTGCTTCCAGAAGAATTCAATGAAAAAGCTCTACAAAAAATAGGGATAAGTCTGGAAAATGGCATATGGGTTGACAAGAAAAGGGATACCGAAGCAAGTCCTGAGTCTACACCTGCTTCAAAGAGTCTTACAGCTGGTGATTCCAGTTCCTCTCCATCCACACCATTTGAACCACCTCAATCCTTGCAACCTGAGCCTCATACCCCTTCTCCTACACCAAGCAAACTTGATGAAACCCCAGCCACTGACCTGCTTACACCCTCTGACATTCCTACTCTATGCCAAAACCTGTTCCAGATTGCCATGACCACCAAGAAAGAACATAGAGAAGACATGATTAATTTTGGGTATCTCATTACTGAGGTGCAAGAGAAATTTGAAACCAAACTTGAGAATCTTACCCAAGAAATAAAATTCCTACGTGAACAAATAGCATCTGGTGCTCCACAGCCTTCATCATCACCATTCCAACCATATCATCCAACTCACTCTGAACCTATTCCACTTGATGATTTAGCCATTCCTTCTACCTCTAAGTCCCCTGCTATATTAGAGGATCTAGGCCCTAACCTGGATTATGGACTTGAGGAAGAAATTTCCAAGGATTTGGATAGAACATTATATCTCTTGCCTGAAGGTGACTTCATTCACCCAATTTACCGTTATCACCGTAGATAAGAGATTAATGCTCTCTTCCCACATCTACCTGACCCAATATCTTTTGAAGGCATCAGTTATCTTGCTAAGGCAATTGTACAAGAAATCATCACCATTCCCTCTTATACTGCTACCTCTCCTACACTCCAGCCTACTGTCTTACCTCCACATGTGATGCCTGATATACCCTTTATTCCTGTTTTTTCTTATGTTCCTCCCACTGCTGCTAATGCACCACTTCGGCCTATCCCAGTGTCCACTGTTCCAGCTCCACCCTCTATACTTCCTCTTTCTTTGGATGAAAAACTTCAAAGAATTAGGGAATGGAAAGGCCAAGCTTGATCAGGACATTCCTAGAATGGATGTTGAAGTCACTCAAATCCCTCCATTTGCTAATGACAAAAGGGGAGAGAGAGAAGAGAAAGAAGAGGATAAAGAGAAAGAAGAGAAGGAAGAAGCTAAAGAAAAGAAAGAAAAAGAGAAAAAGAAAAAGAAGAAATCTAAATCTAAGAAAAAGAAAAAGTCTACTCCTTCAAAGAAAGAAACTTAATTGGACTTGTTGTTTTGTTGTGTTTCTGTACCTGTTGCTTCTGTACTTGTAATGATTATTAATAATACAATGAATTCCTTTTTGTGAACTTTGTTCATTCTTGGTATTCTTTATGCTGAAAAATGTCCACTATATTATTTGACTTTATTTACACTATGCATATATTGAGGGGGAGCTTTATGCAAACCTAAGTACTAACAATAAGTTAAAGTTGTTTAAAAAAGGGGGAGAATATTAATTCAGATGTTTTGATGATTCTAAACAAATGAGTTTGGAAATCCAATATCAAAGGAATACAAGCAAAATGAAGAACAAAGTTGGAGTTTCCTGAAGGTTGAAGAACTGTTTCACATATTTTAAGAAGATATTTGTAAAAGGACGTAGATAAGTTTCGAATTTCAATTCACCTAATATTAAATGAGATGACTAATTGAATAATTAATTATTAGCTTAAGATTTCAAAATGGTTTTTATGAAAAGAGCTATCTTATGAGGATAAAGTTTCAATTTCATAATGTTTCTAAGTGTTTACCTTGTTTTCATGAAAATGGTTTACCTTATTCGCATAATCATTGAAGGTTATAAGGATAGAGACTCTATCTCAAAGCATTTCCAAAGTCCATTCTTCAATTTCATGATAAGGGATTAAGGTTATCCGCATAACACAGCTTGGCGATCATGTTCTCAAGTCTGTTCAAATGGTTATCCTGATAAACTGAGTATCTTATTCGCATAAGGAAGTGAACAGTGAAGGCCAATTGTATTATGCAGCCCATATTCGCATAACCTAGGAAGGTTATCCGTATAACGTATGTCACAGAGCACTTGGACTCTTCTCAGTTAATCATGTTATCTGCATAACCTAGGGAGGTTATCCGCATAACCTATGTTTCAGAGCACTTGGACTTTCCTCGATTAAATAGGTTATCCGTATAACCTAGAAAGGTTATCCGCATAACCTATGTTATATAACTCATGGCTCTTTTTCAGCAAAATGGGTTATCCGCATAACCTTGTGAGGTTATCCTGATAACCTAAATTTTACAAAAACTCAGTTTAGGAAAAATTTAACGTTATCTCAACAACTGAGTAGGTTTTCATGAAAATGATTTTGAGTTAAAACTTAGTCATTATGGGAAGCATGTTATCCGTATAACCTAGCTAGGTTATCGATATAATGAAAGCTCTACCTTAAAAAAAAAAAGCAAATAGTTACATGCTATTCGCATAACCTGAGGAGGTTATTCACATAACATCTGTCAGATACATTTAATGCGGTAGGTGAATAACTATTTTTCTGAGAGTAACGACTAATCTTTGTTTCCAACAGATAGTTTTACTCCAAAACTATAAATAGGATCTCATTTAAGATGTTGGATAATGAGAAAAATAAGAAATACGTCAAAACTCTGCTGATTTGATTTCTGATTCATTCAAAACTTACCTACCATCTATTTAGCTCATTCATTGTACTTGAACTTTCATATCCACTCTTATGAAAAATATTTTTCATTCTATATATTTCTACACACTTGTAGATTATACTTAGTGTGAGAGTACACTAAGAGAGCGTTCTTACTCTTGAGTGAGAAGAGTAAGAGAGTTTGTTTTCAACTCAAAGTTTGGGCTAGTGTTGTACTACGGTCATTGCAAGAACCCATTCAAATCTTGTAAAAGATTGTGGAGAAATCTCAAGTAATGGCTTGAAGACTAGATGTAGGTCAAGTGGAGTAAACCGAACCAGGATAAATCACTGTGTCTTCTTCTCATTGCTCTTTATTTCTTATACTCTATTTTATAGTAATCTTTTATTATTACTATTGCATTTCCTTTTTACATAAAAATTGTAAACTTCCTTTTTACATAAAAATTGTAAACTTTCCAATTTACCCCCCTCTTGGGAAGCCAGCTGAACTAACAATCATGTATAACATCATGTTCATCATCATTATATGCTAATACCAGAAATCTAGACTAATATCTCATCTAGCAATGTGTATACCACGATATATAGGAAAAACCATACACATACACATATAATAATATCGTGGTATGAACGGGAACATGCGTAGATATACATAAATAAATACAACAAACAATTAACAAACAAACACAACACCTGGTTATCTTAAATTGTCGACACCACACACATGGTTCTCACAAGCTTTTGGATTAAAGCCAACCACAATTTGAACTCTTCTAATCAACCAAACAACTATTTCAATGTCATAATATCTTCAATTAACATAAAGCATAACTTAACCAAAATCTATAATTTAACCATTCAAGCTTAACTCATAGTTCCAACAATATGATTACACACTAATGGGCTCTAATTAATCATTCACATCATAATCATCCATATACATTTCGAATTCCACACTCCTTTTACAATTTCCAACCTATAGTTCCAATCAAACTCATTAAAATCCAACCAAAACTCATACATAAAACTTTCTAACACTACATAATACTTCTACAACATCAATACAAGCATTTTAATTTGTTGAATCATCAATAAACTCAAAATCTAACATACTCCCACTGATTCCATACAAAAAATGAAAGGGAAAGAAAGGAGAGGAAGCAAGATCCACTTACCAATAATTAATAAAGCTCCCTTGGTCCAGAAATAACCTCCCAAGATCGAGATTCTCAAACCCTAGCAAGAAAAATGCTTCCTTCTCAATTTTCTTTTGCTTTGGGCGACGGGATCTTGTCCGATTTAAATAGATTTCGCAACTCTCGCTATGATGCCAGAAATCTTATCGAAGCGCAAATGCTCTTGGGCTAGAAAATTTTCAAGTTGCCATGAGTGTCTTATCATGGTGGCCTTGTACCTCACCACAACATGACCCTTCTCTATTTTAAATTTTAGATTTTGTCTCGTTTTGCTTCTTTCTCCAGTCTTGGTTCCTCTGGTCCTGACATATCATTAAGTATACTTCCTGTTAGCCCAAGACTAAGCTTGGGATAGTGTAATAAGGGTTGTTACTGATGAAAAATCATGTTACCACATTGCCTTAAACCAATACACACAATCCAAATCATAATAATCCAACCTATCCAACCAAGGAGTCCATAATTCAAACATTAATGTAGTCACTTACTAACTATTTCTAAGCTCTCACACTACCCAGAGACAAGAGATCCCAATTGAGCAAGTTTACCACCTACATAATACCAAATTCTCATTACGAACCTAATTTCTCAACCCTTAGAGTATATAACTTGTCAACCCAAAGCATAACTAGTTGAAACAAAGTTTCCTCATGTAAACCCATACACCAAAATACCCAAAACAATACATGGAACTAAAACCGAGCCCACACAACTTCGGATTTCCATCAAGACCATGAGTAGAGGGTTAGGGTTTAGGGAAATTACCACTTAAACACTACAAATCCAACACCTAAAACTTAGAAATGACCAACAACACATCTCTTAGGCATTTAATCACAATTTAATTGGTAGAAACGCACCTAAATCGGAACCCTAAGCTACCACCATGAAAATCTACCAAACAACTTTGAGAAAACTGAGAGGAGAGGATGGAAAATCACTTAGTTATGAAAATCAAGCTTCCCAAGCCTCAAAAACATGTTCCCGGCATCAAAATCATGAAACCCTAATAGAGCACTGAAATTTCTCAGCCAAAATACTATTCTCCATTTGCGTCTAATTCAAATAGGTTTTGCAACTGGCATCGCAACACCAATTAAGCTCGCCATGGTGCCAAAGTCTACTGTCCTGGCCCAAATCCAAAAATTGACATGTCTCACCGTGGCACCATTGAGCCTCACCGTGGTGTGAGTGAGCTCTATTGCCTTTCTCCAATTTCCTCAATTATGGTCCTTCCTTCAATCCTAGTCCCTCCAGTCCTCTGCAATTTAGTATTGTCCTTCTTGACATTAATAATTAAAGTTGTTACATAATTGAACCAAATGAGCTATTAGGGACAAAAAAGATAGTTACAAAAAATGTCCCAATCCTCGATTTAGTGCCAATTAAGGACCAATTTTGGAATTAGCCAATTAAATCCATTTTGGTTATATTTTTTATTAAAAATACTAAATATAAAGGATGTGTTATCAATCCTCCGGTTGAAGTGGAGTAAGTCCAGAATACCAGAAGATTTGTTACCAAAAAATGAACGTGTCAACATCACATTTCTCCCTTTCTATCAATCAAATTTTGAAAATAAAATAAAATTCAGATACCTCAACTCTAAAAATGATCCCAAATCAGTTTATTTTCCCCCCGAAGTTGTGTTTACAAAAAGGAAAGGATAAAAGGAATCCATGACTTTTGGCTTCAATGGAGGACAATCTGAGTTGTGCGATGTTGCGGTTGACACCAATATATTCATGGAGTACGAACGTGATTTATCTGCTATCTTAAAAGTAATACATATATTCCCTAAATATATATTGGGAATCTTAAGGACTTTGAAATGAATTTGGGAAAGAACACAGTACAATAATAAAAATAATGAAAAATATAGTTAATTTTTTGGTACAAAAATATACAGTTAATTTTGTTAGCAATATATGCTATCATTTTTTGGTAATATATAGTAAATTTTAAGTGTAATGTCTTCATTTTTTTATAATTTTTAAAGAAAAAAATTACAATTTTAAAATTCATTTATCGAAATTGTATTTAAGCTATAGTTTAATTTATCCCCAAAAAAAAAAACTAAGTGTTGAAACATTAAGATAATACACATATAGAAAGTTCCTCCTACTCTTTATTACATATTCCTTCTATAGTATATTAATGAAGATGTAAGTCAAAATCAATTAAGATAAATGCCAATTAAGAAACGAATCTGGAAAATGAGGCAAATGGATGATTTTGTAACTTTGTAAGAGATAAGATTTAGATTCGTTTGTTACAGCTAAACTTCTATATGAAAGCCACTATCTAGCTACGTACCCACTGTTTCTCATGGGGCAATAAATGGAGAGATAACATATTGATGGAATATGAATATTAAAGGATTAAGCTTCCAAGTTCTCTCAAAGGCTTCCAGTATTGTTATATTGGAAGTCTTTGATGGAACTTGAGGAGCTTATATATGTATGGTATTTTGAAAATTAACATCTGTTTCTCATCAATATAGTAAGTGATCATGTAAATAAAAAAATTACTTATTTTATTACTTTAAGTTAAATGTATTTTTTAATTATTCTTTTTTAAATATGCACAAAAAATATTTTTACCTATAAAAATATTTCTTTTCTATTTCATTTTTCCTTTCCATTATATTCCTATCATGCGTATAAAGTAAGTGTTGGGTTGGATTTATAGACATGATTAATTTAACTAGTTAAATATGCTAATTGCAGTGGTTCATTATTATTATTATTATTATTATTATTATTATTATTATTTTGGAGGGGGGCTGCTAACAGTAACATCACTGGTTCAGGTTATTGAGTAAAAGAAAGGTTTAGATATCATATAATTGTTGGACAAAAAATAGATACCATATATTTGAATTTTTATATCTTTTGGAAAAAAAAAAGAACAAAAGTACGATGCAATTAAAATGCAGCCACTTTAATCCTAACAATATTCAACAATATATATAATCAAATATATAGGAAATCTCATACTATTAATTAGTCATGAAGAATTCTACTTACTTCAAACTCTACGTAATATACAGGCCCACCTCTTACTTTAGCTTAAAAAAGTTAGTAACCAGTTCAATTATTAGTGGTAAAAAAAGCTTATGGGAAATATTTAAATTTGGAATGAGGGTTAATGAATTAATTATGCATGTATCAGAAACCAATTTAGCCATTTTTATTGTCTTGTACGATACAGAGAGCTACAACGGAGAATGGAGATGATAAGAAGATCGTGTGCTCAAAACTAATGAGGAAAATCATTACAATAGTTTTAATATAAAAATACTATGGACCGTGTGATTTATTAGCTAAGTTGTAATTACTTTTCTATACAGTTTAGTATTTTAAGCATTATAACCGTTTGTGGAGAACTTTTGTGTTGCCATTATTGTTCTTCCTGGACAAATTGGGAGGAAAAATGATATTTGCTTTGGCATTTGTAGTACTGTTGGGTAATCTATTTGAAAACATCTAGTTCTGAGTATTGTGGAATTGCTGGAATGGACGAAAACATCTTGGACTTTGTGCATGATTTGTAAGTTGATCTTATATTATGAAATTATTGGAATTTATAAGTTGATCTTGTATTGTGAAATTGTTGAAATGGATGAAAATGATATATTGTAAATTTTATATATGTAGCACGTGGAATAGGGAAGAAAATAAAAATAATATTAAAAAAAGGAGTTTTGGATGCGCTTGCAATAACTATGTTTTGGGTATGCTCAGAAAAGGAAGCGTACCCAATAACTATGTTTTGGGTATGCTCGGAAAATAAAGCGTACCCAAATACCTGTCCTGGGTACTGTTAGTGCAAAGACTATCATTTGGGTGCTCTTTTTACTACAAAGCGCACCCAAAATTCCGTCTTGTGAGATACTAAGACATCTCCTTCTTGGGCAAAGCCTGATCTTTGAGTATGCTTTATAAAGCGTACGCAAGGATTTTTGGACAGCTCACATACGATATTCTTCAGAATCGTATCAAAGGCAAAAATTAAGCATACTTAAAGACAATTTATGTAGTAGTATTACATTGGAGTATATATTTATAAGAATGTATACAATGTATATAAAGAGATATTAGTCAACTAAAGGTCAAATTGCCTATTGTTTTTCAGTTAGAAGTGAAAGGGGCTAATGAATAAAATTAAAAATTAAACCTTTGAGAGGTCACTCTTTGCTGAACTTTATCTTTCAAAAATAAAGTCTCTTATTTTATCTTCAAAAGTGTTAACCATTCTAAATTACACATTTTCAACATATTCTCCTTAAGTTATGCATTCATTTTTGTACATATTATATACTCAAAAGAGAGAAATATGCATTCAGAACTCTAATGTTGTATGATAGTATATTTTTATCCTATTGTGTATTGTTTTGTTTCAAATTGGATCCCTTGGTAGTTTATGAATTTCCATCTTTATGTAGACTCTCTCTAAGGAAGATTGAAGCTACTCAAACCTTCGTTTAGAGTTAAAGAATCAGAGGAAGAAGGGAGACATGAACCTGGGACCATGCTTCGGAAGAAAAGGAGCAAAAATGGGCACTGTGAATAGAAACGGAGAGCAACTCAGCGAGCTAATGTTCCACTGCAACATGGAAGTCAATTTTTTTTTTTACTCAGAATCAAGCCACGCTGCAGCACCACCCTCTAACAACCAAAATGCAGACTTTCAATTAGACAGCATAGCTCGAGAGTTTTTGTATAAATCTTCAACTACATTCTGGACACTTTGGATGCATTTTGGGTGGCTTTATGTGCTAAAGTTTGCTCTTAGAGGTGGAGATTCAAGCTTTGGTGTGGAGATTTCAAGATTGAGTTTTTTCCTTGGTTTCATCTCTTCTCCTTCCATTCCTTTTCTTATATTCTACTATAAGTCTATTTAGCTTGTGTATTCATGACTTTATTGTATATAATAGTAGCTACATAAGTGTTGCTAGGGTTATTTTAATCTCTTGTGTAGATTGGATATACTTGTTATCCTTTATATTTGTGATTAATGATATGATTATATTGGTTTTTCTCCATGATTAATGCTTCTTATTGATTGGTCTCCAATAAGTCATTGGGTTAACTTGATTAATGTTTCAGAGAGTTTGATTGAGTGTAGAATTTGAGTTAAACCATGTAAGAACTAAATACTTGCGGTGTTGAGTAGAGAGTTTTGTTGGTGGAGTAGAAATATGCTCACTAACCACACATAGTCACTCTAGAGTTTGGATTGAAATTATGAGTTTAATTAATTCATTAAGAGATTAATGTTAATTAGGCTATACACATATTAGGAGTCTTGAGAGAGCACTTTTTAGGTATTGTAGAATCCTTGACTAACATAATCAATCACTAAGAGCAAATATAAATGGAGCTAAATGAGTGTTTAAGAAGTACAAGAGAAAGAAATACCTTGGGCCCCAATTAACTAGTTTTTTTTAGTAGTTGATAATTCTTTTAAATAGTAATCATATTCTATTTTGTTTAAAGTAATCGAAAATGCAAAGTCTAATACTTCACCACTTTTGACACAAGTTCTTAAGAGAATGGTACTTTACTTACCACTTTGCTATTTATCTTGACTTGAATACTTGCAATGTAACCTGGTGACGAACAAAAGGATTTTTTTTATTAGTCAATTGAACTTAGAGACTGAACAAAACAATCTAATGGAGTAGCAGTTCAAAGTCCCTACCTCATAACCTATATACACATACTCACCGATATGGGGTTTAAAAGCCTCTACTTTCGGTGATGGACCCAAGCAAACAACGCCCCTGCCATTCCGATCTTTGCTACTTGCATGTATCTTTAAAAGATTTTGAATTAATTTTGACAAAAAGTCTAGATTTAGATTCTTCAAATCTAAAAATGACGCCAAGATTAGTTTATTTTTCCCAAATTTGTATTGGACAACAGAAATGACAACTAACTATTTTGAGTTTTGACAACTAAAGGGTATCCATTACCAACAAGTGTTGATCTCAGCAGAAAAAATTAGATTCCATTTAAACATAAGATCTTGGGCTTAAAACCATGTGACTGGATTAGTCAGTATTTCTAGATATCAAATGGTTTGCTAAAAAAATAGCATCCATTTGTATTCTCCAAAAAAATTTAAAAAAAAAAAACAAGCATGCATCACCTTTGGCTTTAATGGAGAATAATATCAGTTGTCCACTGTTGCAGTTCACCGATATATTCAGAGTGCAAACATGACTTATCTGCACACACACATTTGTGTTTGGTTTAAATGAAAGGATTGGCAAAGCAAATAAAAAAGGAGAGAAAATGATAAATGAATATATTGTTTGATACAGTGGAAAAGCTTTACCTATATATCCCATTCTATGGAAAAATTTTGGCTCAATTTTAAAAGTACTGCATGTTTCACATGGGAATAAATGCTTAAGGTCAAAATTGTCCTTCCAGCTTCTTTTATTTTCACATATTTTTGCTAAGTGAGGATATTTTAGTCATTTCAAATCCATTTATTTTTATTTCTTTTCTATTTCTATCATGCCGAATATTATTTAGAAAATTATTCCCTTCCTTTTCTATATATAAACATTACTTTCCATACTTATTTCCGTCCCATTCCTTCTTTCATTTCTCTTTCCATTCCTTAAAAATTTTTTTGCAGCATACCAAAATTAGGCTGAAATGTTTGTTCATTTTAAATTGTAAATAAAGTTTTTAAAATAATTTTTAAAAAAAAAAATTTGCTTCCATCTCTTTCATGATATTTGAAAAAGTTATCTAAGCTTCTTATGGACATGTGCAAGTGAGGGAAAATCAGGTAACAGAATAGAAAATTAGGAAGACGATGCCAATTGAGGTGTGAGTGATAAAAATTCTTGTCCCTTAAAGTGAATTGAGGGTTCGATGCTCAATATTTATATACAGAGTAAATTTAGTTTGGGGGAATCTATCATTAATATACCCTCTCTAACCTATGAAAAATTAGTCCTTACTAGCAAGGGATACTATTGGCCTTACCAACCTTAAAAAATTTATATATTCCCTAAAAATATTTTAATTATATTTATTAGATTATTAATATACAATAATACTAATAATATGACTTTTGAATAAGCAAGTCACTGTTTTTTTGTTAATTTATTTAATGGTATTAAGAATTAAAAAATTTATGGCATCTTAAAAATTAAAAGATAAACATGAAACTTAATACAGTTAAAAAACTAAAATGAAACCTATTGTGAGTAAAAGGATCAAAGGTTTTTTGTATAGTAAGTAAGTATGTATGTAGACGTGTGTATTGACATACATGTATTTGATAAGGAGTTAGACTCCCTATAATATATGAGAAAATGTGTTTAGATTTTTTATAATATAATGTTTCAATTTAAGTGAGGTGTTTTCGCTTTTTATAATGTTTAAAGAAGAAAAATATTTTATTTTTAAAGTTAATTTATCAAAATTATATTTAAGCTATAGTTTAATAAAATAGAATGAAATTCCCCCAAAAAAGAATAGAGAAACTGGTTGAATTTTGAAGATAAAATACACATAGAAACCAACAAAGACTTAGTACGGTTGGCAGATAGTTGGGTCTCTTAAGTATATTGTCATACGTTCGATCTTCAATAATCTTTACGCTTCGAAGGGATTAGCCATCGGCTACCAGTTGGGGGATACCTTTAATACTAAAAAAAACACACCTAGAAAGTCCACCTACTCCCTAATACATATTCGTTCTATGTATAAGTGATAAAGACAAGTGAAAAACTGCGTAGAACTATGATAAATGCCAATGGAGAAAAGAATCTCGAAAATAAGGCATATATATATATATATATATAGATGACTTGTAGCTTTGTAAGAGATGAGATTAGATTCCTTTGTTACAGCGAAACCTCTATATAAAGCCACTAGCTAGCTAGCCTTGGTTTCTTATAAGGAAATATATTGAGAAATATATAGCATTAATCAAATAGGAATGGTGGATTAAGCTTCTAAGTTCTCTCAAAGGCTTCCAATATTGTTATATAACAATATTGGAAGCCTTTGATGGAACTTGAGGAGCCTATATGTGGTATTTTGGAAGGAATAGTTAGATGATCACATTTAATCAAAGAAAATCACAGTTATGAATGGATTAAGCTTCCAAGTTCTCTCAAAGGCTTCCAATATTGTTATATTGGAAGTCTTTGATGGAAACTTGAGAGGAGCTTATATATATATATATATATGGTATTTTGAAAAGTAAGCTATTGTTTCTCATCAATTGTAAGTGATTGTGTGTGATCATGGGAAGCATTTGAGTAGACAAAAAAGGTTGTTTCCAATAAAAAGAAGATTTACAACTCACTAACTACCTAAGGTTAGTAGGTTTAGAGTGTTAATCCATCAGAAGTCTAGTCATTTTAGTTTAGATATAAGTGTATTAGGCTTATAGATTTTGGCCTTAAATCTTTTACTTTTTTTTCAGTTTTTTTATGATGTTCTAGGTCTTTCTGCTTGTTAGTTATTTTTGTTGTTAGTTTTGTCTCTTTTCGTCTTCATATTTGTAACCACAGTTACAAGTGAGAGTTGTTCAATAAAACTCCGTAGTATCTCCTTGTTTTCCTTTAAAAAACCCAAAATAAAATCATATTTTAGAAATTAATTTTTGGACAAAACTTAAGTACTTAACATTATATTCACTATGTTCAATTCTTCAATTATATAATGCCACATAGATTATTTTTTCCATCACATCAATTAATTTACTCAACCCCGTTAACCTGAATGTTATTTCTGAAAATTTTAAAAACAAAAAAAATATAAAAAAAAACGTAATTTTGCAGTTTGCTCCCTCACGTTTAAGTCTTTCAGCTGCGGTGGTGTACTGATTCTTCGCTCATCATCTCTATCCTTGTGTTCGCAGGTGAGTGTTAACCATGACCCTCACGTTTAAGCTTTTCTCAAAGGCAACTATAGTGAATCAATCTTTGACAGTATATCTGTTAGTTTTTTTTCCCCCTTTCTTCCCTACTTTGCTGCTAAACATATGACTTGTCATCCAGAAAAGAAATATTCTAACCAGAGTGTTTGCTTTGATGACTTCATCAGACAGGGGGATGTTCAAGGTAGTTCTACTTCTGAAGCTTCAGAAGAACATCAACTATGTCTTCATTTTCTTCATTGGTGTACTTTTGAACTCACCGCAGCCTGTAAATCCTAGGGCATGACCCTTCCTTTGGTTCCTTTACAGATTGATAGCTCTGCCATGGAACTCTTTTGTTTGCACAGAAGAAGGGAGTGACTTCTGAAGAGGATTTTAGATTAGGCATCGAGCTGAAATTGCGAGGAAGGAAGTCTTAAATGTGAGGGAGCAAATTGCCAAATTAGGTTTTTTTTTTCTTTTAACTTTTCAGAGATATAATGTTTAGGTTAATAGTGTTTAGCAAGTTAATTGGTGAGGTGAGAAAAATAATACATGTGGCGTAATGTAATTGGGGAATTGGATATAATGTTAAGTAACTAAGTTTTGTCCATAATTTTTTCTTTCTCTATTCTAATATCATCTAAATGTTATTCTTGTACATAATTATTAATAATTATATCAATTTATTTAGATATAGATACTATATTATGAAATTTGTTGGTAATATATATAGTTTTTAAATTTTTTATTTAATATATAATATATAAAATAAAAATTATATTAATTTTATTATCATCAATTCAATTATATGATTCCACCACCACTAAACCTTGAATCTTGACCAATTCAATGACTTGTCTAGTTTCTAAAGTGTTGATCACAAATTTGATTTTTCATATCTTCCCCCCCAAAAAAAAGTATGATCCAATTAAAATAAGGAGAGAACTTAGCGTTTTTTTTTTTTTAACTAGATGAGAGAAGTTAGGTACTCCAACTTATATACTTAATAAACTCTTATGAAACCAATTCGGAACACATGAATTTCAAATTCAAAAATAAATTAACAATATAAATAACAAAAGTTAAATATAAAATAATACATGAAAATACACACTTGTCCTAATTTAATTGAATTAAACTACATTAGTCATAAATTTTTTTTCTTAAAATAACCCTAGCATTTTATTAATCCTAATAATGAGATTAAACTCAACTTAAAAAAAAATAGAAAATTTAGAACCTTTTTTGTGAATGAGAAAATTTAGGTGCTTAAATATATATATATATATATGTATGTATATATATATATACACACGCACTTAAAGTGCTTATTTTCCAATCAAATCAGAACAAATAAACTTTAAAAGTAAGTTAAAGTATTAATTACATTTACATGAGTTAGTGATGGGATAAGTATGTGAAAAAACAAATTCAGATAACTTGATTCGAAAACTATAACTCATGTAAATAATTTTAGGTACTTAAATTTTCACTGAAAAAAATAGTAATTGACCTAATTAATATTAATATCAATATCAAATACATAAAATCTATAAGGACAAGCATTATTCACAGCTCACAAGCAATAAGTAGAGTCACGTGGCTTCTTTTGGCTCCATGTAATTTTTTTTTTATTTCTTCCATTATGTTTTCATATATTTCATTGGGCTCCATATAACTTTTTTTTATTTATGTAATATTTCTCTACATACTTTAATAAAATTTAAATATTAAAAATATGAGTACAATGTTTTTTTTTAAAAAAAAATTATCTCTCTCGTCAATTGCATGGACAATGATATGGACCTACTGATAAATAAACACGTACGGGAAAGATTTAGATTTGAAATGAAGGTTAATCATGCATGCATCATAACACAATTTAGCAATTTTTATCATCTGTTACTATTTTGCTTTTTCTTTTTTTTTTTTTTTTTGACGTACGATCAGATAAAAACTTCACCGGCGTGAAGTCTAAGAAAAAAATTAATTAACCAATTTTAGGATTGAGTTGTTTCTTGGAATCAAAGAGTAAAGAGGATGGATGTATGATTTTAAATTTTCTATTCTTTTAAAGATTCTAAACTCTTAAAACTCATTGAAAACTCAATTTTAATATTAAATTTCTTTTGGCTAAAAAATGTCTTGCAGACAAACTCCAAGATCAAACCACCACCTCCTCAAATCTTTGAAATTTGAAATTCAAGTCCTTGGAGACCAAATTTGAGAGCAATAAACAACAAAATGACTTACCAATAATTGTACAGTTTAGATGGTAGGAGGCTGTGGTAAGTTAATCAATGATTTTGAGTTCAAGCGCCCTAATATGCAATTGCATTAAATACTTATTTCGCCGCCCTATAAACAATGCCATTCATTTCTCATACTCTAAAATCTCTAACACCTCATTCTCTTATGTAATCTTATATTTTAAGGATCATTTATCAATTTTATCATTAGTCTTTATTCTTTAGTTTGAAAAGATAAATATAATTTCCCCTTACACATTCAACAAAGCCCAACCTGTTCAAGTTATTTTAATTTCTCTAGATATCCCCCAAAATTATTAATGTTTTAAATTTTGTCCAAGCTCTTGTATCAACTTTTATTCCATGGACATTATGGAAAGAAAACCCATGTGATCTCTAATTAATATTCTTTTCTGATCAATGATAAAGAGGAATCAAAATCTATGATAAAGAATGTCAATGGAGAGCCGAATCTTGAAAATGAGGCATATAATAGAAGTTGATTTGTAACTTTGTACCACATGGGATTGATCCCTTGGTCACAGCAAGGCCTAAGAGACTTCTATATAAGGCATTGTTGAGATAGCATTTAATCAAATTCATTCACGATTATGAATGAATTAAGCTTCCACGTTCTCTCAAAGGCCTCCGATATTGTTATATTGGAAGTCTTTGATAGAATTTGAGGAGCTTATAAATATTGAGAGTATATATGTTTTTTAATCTTGGAATATATATATATATATTTAAGGGTTGAGAATAGACTTTTTAAAAACAAAAATTGTAGAAAAATTCTTTAGCTTGAGGCATGAATTTTTTGCTTATAAAAACGTATCACCTATGATCGAACATGCTCTTCTATATTTTTATTGAAGTAGAAATCCGCAAATGAAATACAGAAAACCTAGTGGGAGTTGATCGAATAATTTTTCTATGTGCCTTTGTAGCTCACCAGATTAGGGTTTACATGGGAGATCAAAACTAGTTGGAACAGTTAAAAAGTGTAAAAATAAGGAAGGTAGAAGAAATGTGCAAAATTATGTTGGACTTTTATGATACACCAAAGGCTTTGAACCTTTGACATCTACCTATATTTCATTCCACTCTTATCATTTCAGCTAGTATGAGGTGGCAAAATTATGTTGGACTTTATTAGTAACTAAAATACATAAAGGAAATAAAATTAATTCATAAATAAAAAATTAACTCATATGAACCCATCATTAGATGTCTGCGCCCAACTACCAGGCTTTTTATTCTAAAGTGGCCCATATGTAAGATTCCCTCGATCCTCCTTAGCCCATACTTTTCTCTTACACCAATGGATGTGATACTGTTATTACGGCCTTCTTTTTCATTAGATTTATTATATATGAAATAATCATAGAAATAAATCTATTTAAGGATCAAACCAAGTCTAGACTGATATATATATATATATATATATTGTTTTCTTATATTTTGAAATATGGAAACTCTTCTAATTACCCCTTATATTAAGGAACGAAAAAAATATATCCAAAGTCTTTGATAAAAGTTGAATAGCTTATAAATGTTTAAAATGTTTTTGTTAGTTTCACAAAAGGAAAGACATGTAGAGGATTGAGGATAGAGATCATCTTGCACAAGAAATAGAAATATTTAAAATTGGAATTAGAATTTTAGAGAAGAAATTAATTGGTTGAAATAATAATTTTTCTTCTTTTATTTTTATCGATTTCACATCGATTATTTTTTTTTTCTTTTGACCTGACATGGATTGAAAGTATAAGTGGATGGGTAAGAGCTTGTTTATAGACTCTTTAGAAATTTATGTATCACAAGTCTAGTCATGAGATTATCATAAGGGTGTATTCATGGTATTGAATAACTATAATTAGGAGGAAGACAAGATTCTAATTTTTTTTCCTTAAAAAATTGTTACAATAATGCAGATCGATGATTATGTGTGGATTCACTAAGATACTGATTCAATCAGAGGCGGTAAGTCTATATTGTGGGGTTCTAAACGGGTAGTTGGGATGTACTTTTACGGCCTCTTATTATTGAATTCAACTCATACCAAATCCACCATTTGTAATCAAAGTCTTAGAGATAGTTTGTAAGTTGTGATGAAGGTTTTATAATTCTTTTCAATGTGTAAGAAAGCATTTATATTTTTTTTGAATAAAAATTGTGTTATAATTTTTGGTGAAATCATCACAGATAAAAATACCTGAGAGACTAAACAATATTAATTTACGTAAATTTTTTTTTCTCTTTTTCTGCTTCTAAAATTAGCACGGTATTTTGATAGTTAACTTCTATTTCTTATAAATGGTAAGTGATTATTAGTTATTACAAACAAATAAAAGATACCATAGTGTCCATGACAAAAGTAAATAAATATCTTTGGTGCATTGCTATTTGTGATTTTCATAACTCTATTCATTGTGACTTTCATTTTATTAACCAGTTATATGCCTTCTATTAATCGCAATATATTATATCTATATATTTTTATCTAATTTTATATGTTATATATTGATATATATATATATATAAAGATATATTAATTTAGGACAAAAAAAATTCTTTGTACTAAATAAACATTGGTTTTAGGCCTGCATGTTTGGAGTTAAAGTGCCCAATGAAATGGAAGGCTTAGCCCATTCATCCAGTTTGACACGTTTAGGATTCATTTGAAAAGAAAAAAAAAATTCGAACTTTGAAAGCGATTGAATGTTCTGTGCCATAACGAAAATGCTAAGCCCTCCTATTCCTGAAGATCAAATTCCTGGTTGAGGCGTCGTCCGAATAGGGTTCTCCTTTCTACTCACCACCGACCGACATTAGGCAACGCTTCTTGTTCGATAAGGTGAGTTTCCATTCAATAGTAGATCCCATTTCCTTTCGCTTGCGATGCGGTGGGAGTGAATCTTCAATTTCTTGTTTCAGATTAGAGTGTCCGATATATGGTTACAGTTATGATGTTCAATGAGTTTTCGTACTTCGATCGAAGTGTATATTATGTAGATTGTGTATCTGTTGAATGGGTCATCTATGTGTAACTGTAATGTGATAACCGAATTATTTTTTCTGTGTTGTGTTGTATGAATTTTTGTGATATCTGGATCGATGCTTTGATGAAATCTTGGCCTTCCTGCAATTCCACTTTCTTCTTTCTGCAAAAGCCCCGTTTCGTCGAGCATTTGAGCTTCTCGAAACTGGTCCACTCTTTTCTTCTATTGTTTGCCACCGGAGAAGTTATGCTCAATGGCTTTGAAAGTGAGAAGATCACTACAATGAGTTAGTACTGTTGGTCCCAATAATGAAATTTTCACTTTGGGTTATGCCTTATCTGATTTGTTAATGCTTTTCGCATGGCCAGATTTGGTTGGGTTTTCAACTGTTAAATTTGAATGGCAGGGCTTCTCCTCTCATTCCCCCATTCTTGCAACTATCACCATGATACACCTGCATTTTACTCTCTTCCATTTTCCCATCTCATTTTCAAGTGTTGTCATTTTCTCAACATATGCTATTATCTTTTTTTTTTTCTTTTTTTGGTGCCTTGAGCATATGCTAGTATAAATATATCACTATGTTGTAGGATCTTAAATGTTTCTCTCTAATGGCTTTACCTACTTTATATATGCTCGTCTAGCATTGTCTTGACGCACAATCTTCCTACCTGTATTTGATTCTTACTCTGTTTATGGTTTTAGTTTTGATTAATGGAATAATTTTGATGGAATACATATCTGTATAAACATATCAGCATCACTATACTAGGATGCTGTTATAATTTCATCCCTACTGTGCTGCTAAATACTGCTCATCACATGTCCATTATCATGGCTGATTTCTGTAATGTTGTGATAGATGTGAAGATGGAAAGGGAAATGACATACAAATATAGAAGGTGAAGTACAATATCAGTTCATCAACAATTAATATTCAAGTAACTTATTACCTCCATTTTAAAATGTAAGAAACTTTTGCAAATGTGTTTTATTCCAAAATATAATAAATAAATGACTTTTATCTGGTAAATTAATATTTTTTTCCTAATTTTACCTTTAATTAAAGTAGATTTATTATTATTATAAGGTATAAGTTAAATGAAAACATCAAATGAGGGCATTCATGAAAAAAAAATTTCTCTGTGACACATTTAAGATGTCTGACTATTTTTTTAATTCTAGTGATTTAGTTATTTGTTTCTTAGATTTTAGAGCAGATGAAGTATTTGAAGTATTTAGGAATAGATTTTCATGTTGAAATGAACCATTCTTGTGTCTATATTTATTCTTATTTTTCTTTCTAATTTTCTTCCTATACGAAGGGTTAATATTTTATCAAAGCAAAGGGCCTTGCTTTTGAAACAGTGCCATTTGAAAACATCAGATGAGAAGATCATGAAAAAAAAATTTCTCTGTGATACATTTAAGATGTCCGACTATTTTTTTAATTCTAATGATTTAGTTATTTATTTCTTAGATTTTGGAGCAGATGAAGTATTTGAAGTATTTAAGAATAGATTTTCATGTTGAAATGAACCATTCTTGTGTCTATATTCATTTTTATTTTTCTTTCTAATTTTCTTCTTATACGAAGGGTTAATATTTTATCAAAGCAAAGGGCCTTGCTTTTGAAACAGTGTCATTTTGTTCGACGTTCTAATCACCCGTCTATTGAAATATTTCCCTAAATCTTAAATAATGATAATTATTTATCCAAATGATGTACTTTGTGTGATTCGATCTCTGAGATTAAGTTTCATAAAATGGCCTCATTTTACAAAGGAGGGCTTGAGATGCAGAGAAGTTGTAGAAGACAATTTTGGTTGGATTCTCAGTATTCATTTGATTTTCAGTTAGTTAAAAATAATTTTTAATAGAATTGGTTTTACAATGTAATTATGATAACAATTGGTTTTGAATGATTTATTTTAAAATTGGTTTTGACAAAATTTATAATTTTTCTTTAAATTGAGTTTAAATTTTATCCAATAATTAATTTAATTTACTTAAACAAAATTTAATCCATATTAATTTAATTGAGAACATAATATATCTGTTGTAACATTTTTTTACAGGTTATAATATAGGGAGAATAAAATTTTGAAGGGCCATTTTATTTATTGAATAGAAGAAATTTTGCGGAATTTTTTATTTTTTTTTTCTATTTTTTTCATTTTTATTAGTTTATTTTTATCTTATTTTAAAATAAATATATATGAAAATGAAAAAGTAGAACAGAAAAGCAACCTACAAATTGTATTTTATTTAACGGAGTTTTGAGCACAAATTCATTTTCTAACGTGATTCATATTGATAGCTAAACATCTCCAAAAATGTAACAGACCAAGTTTTGAGCTGAAATTTAATTTTAAAAGTGAAACAAAACACATGAATTTGACTTTTTAATCGAAGTAGGGGCATTAATAAAATTTCTCTTTGAACAATCTCACTGCTTAAACTTTGGTTCAGTCCCAAACGAGAAAAATATGTATTTGAAGCTTTGATTTTAAATCTCTGACCAAACATAAATTGCACCTTCATATTTCATTTTTTGTTTTAAATTCATATTATAAAAAATAAAATTAATAAAATATTTTAAAGTCATGTTTCATCACGTCTTCTGATCAAAGGAAAAAGAAATTTGGGTCTCATACATAGCACAATATAAATGTCTGCTTATTATGGGTTAAGACCAAAAAGTTTGTCCTAATTTACCCTTATTCTACCAAATCTACTAAGATTTGTAATAGGAACTAAAAATTAAAAGATAAAAGATGAAAATACCTTAATTCTAAAACTAGTACTATTATGACTTATAAATGGGGTCTATCACTTGTAACTATATTATTACTTATAAATATATTATTATTACTTATAAATGAGTCATTTATATGGGAAGGGCATTTTCATCTTTTACCTATAATTTTAGTAGTCTTTTGGAATTAGGATAAATTATGATAGTTTTTTGAAATTAATTTTTTTTAGTATTTAACTGCATTTTTTTCATTTTTGAAATTCTTCCATATATAACATAACATCAGAAATGATAAAACGATCGTCAGTCAACGAACTCTTCCCCTTTCCTCCGGGGAAATGAATCAGCTGGAGCGTGAATTTCTAAAGTTTGCTATTTTCATCCATTGGATCAAATAAATGCACCCGATTGTGCCATGTCTACCAAATGCCAATTTCTCATTTTCTCTAAACGAAGATTCATCGTAGTCATTGGTTTTTGAACGGTTCAGATGAAATCAGAAAATTTGAAGAAAGAAGTGAAACAAATGAAGTGGATCGCGCACGGCGGCAGAGCTCTTCTTCTTCGTTGTTCCCTAGTGTCTCGTCGCCGTCGCCTGTTCGCCGTAGCCGCATCGTAGTTCCAAGACGAAGCAGTGAGTTCTGACAATTCTGTCAATACCACTGACAGGACTCTTGCCGGAAAGATTGTCTCCCGGTGAGTCTTCGATAACGGTTTATTCCTTAATTAGTGATGAATCGACTGTATCTTGCACTAATTATGGATATTTCTGTTGAAATTGGCTTGTTGGCGCTATGTTCCCTTTACCCATTAGCTTATTCGTCCATCTCTTGTGTGCGCTTACTCGAGACACCTTTATTGACCCATGTGCTGTCGTGCCTTCCAGGGCTTCCCAGTTGTTCGTAGTCAACTTTCTATAGCACTTTAGATTATACCATACCCGCCCCCTTTTTTCTGCTTTGATTTGTTTTACTATTAATACGTGGATTGAGCACTTTAATGACAATGAACTCCTGTTTTGCTCAATAACCATACTCTGAAACTTAACGTTCGAAATTGGAACTAGCACCTACTGCTTTCTCATTTTTCATGGTTGACTCTATTGCAGATGGACAATAGATTTGCTGAAGATCTTTACTCGGAAAGTTTGCAACTTTCAAAATTGGAACTAGCACCCAGTGCTGATGATCAAAAGAATAATTTAAATGGTAAGAATATGTCAGGCTGAGTTTATATGGATTCTCTGTCATTAAATGCTTTAAATAATTTTGTTTAGTCTAGGCGATAAGCACAATATAAATTAAAAAGATATCTGAAAGAAAGCATTGCTCAAACATTATTATCAGTTTTGAACTTTTGCTGCACTTAAGTCAGGGAAGCTGCACCATGTTTTTCCCCACTTAGCTGATCTTAATCTCTTTAACTCTAGGTCAGGACATTTGGTGTTGAGGTCAACTGTTGATGCCCCCGTTTTCATATTGTGTTTCGTAAATTGATGGAGACTCATTAAATACCATTGCCACAATTGTTAATAATAAATCCTCAAATCAGAAAATAAAAAACATAGAAGTTGAAAATTGAAACAAGAGGCTTAAGAAGCTAATTAGTCATTTAGTGTAGAAGAACTACCCAATCTCTTTGCATATCAGGAATGGAGATTCCTTTGAAAAATTCATAAGCTGAGCCCCTAAGTCTAGCCATGTAGATAATTCTATCCCATAGCATATTTAAAGGAGAAGATAAGGCATTCCTCTCTAACCAGGCAAACCATACAGTCCTATAATTGGCTCACTACCACAAAGTTTTGTTATCTTATTACCAAATTGTTTAAAGTGAATTTGGAGAAACTAATTCAAAGTACTAGAACACACCAAATATTTCCAAGAATACTGAAGAGGTTATTTCAAAGGTAACTCTCTGCTGGACACGGAAGAAATAATTAGGCAAAGTTTCTGACTCACATCTGCACATTCATTCATATTGGGGAAAAGAGCCATGTGCAGCCTTCGAACCTATAACATGTCATTTCTGTTTATCCTATTGAGTATTGCTGTCCAAACAAAGTATTTAACCTTGAAGGAGACTTTGATTTTAACCTTGGCTTATCAAGAACAAAGCTTTCCCCTGTAGGAGAATGTGCAAGGAACTTAATATAATTTTTACTCAAAAATGTATCAGAAGGCTCAGGATTTCAAGCTCCTATATCAGGAATAGAGAAGAGATGACAATAACAGAATCAATCAAAACATGAGAAACTGAAGCTTTGTAATTGCTTCATCAAGGAAAAAAAAATGGAAATACCTAGAACAATTCGTGATTTTCCTTTGTAATGAGCACCAATTTCTTTCTCTGTACATTCTCATACAACTTTGTGCCAAATTATTTTCTTAACCAATAGCCGAGTTGCCTTGTAACATTATTAACTAGACGTGTGCAGCCATGAAAAGCCCAATTTTGAGTTATGTCTAGCATTGAACTAATCTGAGAATAAAATGACAGTTATTAAATTTCTAAATAAACATCTGGTTCTCAATATGAAGATCAGCCTATTCAACTATTATTGAAAATTTGAAATGTTTCTGTCTTCTGTGACATCATATTTATTCTTTTCTGTATAACTTTATAGTTGAGCTACAGCATTACAATGCATCAATTGTTTTTCAGGCTTGTTTTTTGAGACATCTTTTTATATATTATGCTTTCAGAATGTGATGGCTATGATTTGAGCAATGAAGATGGGCCTCCATGGGACGGTTCTGATGATGAGTTAGGCAAATCATCAGATTTGGATAGGGAGTGGCAAAGGCGGCATGACCAATTCCATGCAGTAATTAAATACTTCAGAACCCTTTATCTTAGAACATTTCCCTCTATAAAATAATTCCTTATTCATTTTGTTTGGTGTTGTAATTTAGGTTGGGTATCGCGATGGTCTAATAGCTGGGAAGGAAGCTTCTTCACAGGAGGGGTTTAATATCGGTTTTAAACAATCAGTCCTTGCTGGCTATAGTTGGGGACTTGTGAGAGGTGTTACGAGGTATTCTGCAGGGGAATCCGTTAAAGGAATTATACAGGATCTTTATATTTTTCAGAGTCTTATTTGCTCACTAACATTTCCCCCTTTTTCCCTGCTTGCTATTTGCATCTTGTGAAGTGCATTTGCTCACCTTCCAGACGAATTGAAAGAGAAATTGGTTGAAGCACGTGATAAGAGAAATGAATTCCAAGGGTTGTATGAATCTGTGCATTTGTTGTCAACAAGTGATGCTCTTAAATCATTTTATGAAGATATTCAGGTCAAAGAAGCTTCAGGATCAAGTGAACATACAGAGGTTATCCAGAAAAAGGCAGATTTGCAGGAGCAAACATCAGATTGCTCTCATCTTGGAAGTTACCGTGCACAACTTAAGTCTCTGATTCGTGAATCTCCAGCAATTGAGATGCATTTACCTGAACCCAAATAGATGGTTGTCTACCTTGCTAGATGAACAGTCTTGACTAGAATGTTTAGCGGTGCTTTTGGGCGAATTTTTTCATGTGTATGATTGTGAGATTTATTCTACATTTCTACTCTTTTTTGTTTATTTATTCTCTTGGGCGGACACGTACAAGGAAGTTTGTTAGAACAACAAATGAGAAGAGTTGATTTGACAACTTTTATACCTATAAAAATATGTAAAGAGTGACCGAGAACAATTAAGAAAGTTATAAAGTGGAATCTTTTAATGATATATATGAAGAAATGGTTTTCGATAGACCCAGTGGTGTCATGTAATTTATATAGTCAATTTCATTTAATGGATAAAGCTGTGGTTGTTGATCTATGATAATTTTAGGTTAGAGAAATGTCATTATTTTATGGAAGATGAAATATTATAGTTGATCTCAAGAATAGGATCAGCGGTATGTATGCTGATGATACTTTGCTCTTCTTCATCGATTCTGATAAGGTAATAGACTCTGATCACAATGTGCTCAATGTTTATAGTAGAATTTCAAGACAAAAGTTTAATTATAATAAAAGTTATTCGGTGTTAAGAACTTGCATCTCTCATAATAAGAAAAAAGAAAAGAAATTGCTGGTATTTTTAATTCCAAGTTTGCTTCTAAATTGGGAAAAGTATGGATTCTGATAAGGAGAAAAATCATATATACTTAGAAGTGATTGAAAAAGTTCAAAATAAATTTCAACTATGGAAAGCAAACTCTCTCTCTCAAGTTAGCAAAGCCACTCTAATTAAATCAGGAATTAATTCTCTTATGGTTTATTCTTTCTCTCGTGTGCTTTTTCCCAAATGGATATGCCATAAAATTGACATGCTTGTGGTTAATTTCTTTTGGAGCTCATTTTCAAATCATAATGCATAGCATATTTTAAGTTGGAAAAAACTTTGTTTAAGCAAACAGATGGGAGAACTTGGCTTCAAATACATAGAAGGCTTTAATGTCTCTCTTTTAGCCAAGCAAGTTTAGAGAATCATTACTTGTGATAACTCTCTTCTCTTGGTAAAACTTTTAGCTCCAAAATTTTGGCTTGATAAAGATGATGCATATCTCAGATCTAGAACTTCTTTGTCTTGGCACTGGAAAGGGATCATTAAGTCGCATAATGTTGTCTTTGATAACTTAGATTAGCAACTTGATCATAGAAATACAACAACAACAATAGTCTTATCCCACTAGGTGGGGTCGGCTATAACTTTTGGTGGAAGATGCAATTAGATCGCCATGCTATTTTTGTATCACAAAAGTAAGGAAACATCTATTCTTGAAATATGATTTTACTTAGAGCTGTTTGGTTTGACTCAGAGTTGGGATTTCGATTGGATGCTGTGGATATTTTTGTTAATGACTGGATCTCTCAAATAGGTTCCAACACTTTGGATATTTTGGTCCTCTCCAAAATTCTTATTTTACTTTATTATCTATGGAAGAAGAGGAATGAGTTTGTTCATAAAGGAAAATGTCCAAGTCCCCAACATGTTATCTGTTCTACTCAGTGGATTTTATCTTACTATAATGCTGCATTCACAAGTATGTTGGAGTTGCCAGTGTTAATCTAATCAATTTTCATCTTCTGATGCTAACTTAGTGATGGAGAGTTTTGAACATTAGTCTTTCAAATTTTATCTAAGGAAAACTAGAGCTTATTGGAAAATGAAACTTTTCATATCCTTTACTTCTTTAGAGGGTGAATATTCCTGGCATTGGGGGCAAAACTTTCCTAGAAGGTATGGCAGATACAAAAGCTACTTGGAGAGCATTCGTGGTGCTATTGTCTGGACTTTAAATCAACACTTCATTACAGCTCCTCAATCTTTTCCTATTGTTACCATTTCTAAGTATCCAACTTTATATAAAGTTTTTGTACAAGGAAGTTTTTTGCCTTGGCACTTGTACCCGATTGTTTATGATGTGAAGAACCTCCTTTTTTGCTTCAGGACATTCTCATTTTCTTTGTAATTTTGTACATTTTTTACTTTACATACATACATAATATTAGCATTTTTCATTAAAAAAAAAGAATAGAATCAGAGTTCTATTCTTGTAGCCTCTAAAAGCTCCTACCTCTAAGAAAGTTGAGAGAAGATAAAGAGCAATGTATGAGTTTTTGTAATATGGAAGTCGTCCATTGACTTTTTTCTTCTTTTAACACTACCGATGTCCCCTAGTCAACATCTAAAATTAACTCATTTGAGACATAGAAATTATTAAAATGAGCTTTGCTTCTCCAATATTTCTATTTTTTTCCACCATGGAAATAGATTCATTACTAATGACTAAAAGCTGTACATAAACTGGCCATGAAAATGAAGAAAACAACATACGGTGAAAATAAATCTTTCCATATGATTTTGTTCATGACCCTTGCGCCTGGACTTTTTGTTTTTTAGTAGTCTTTTGTTCGGTCTAATGTCTTCTTAACATGTTGAATTTTACTTATTTGGTTCTTTTCTGGAAAAAAAAAAAGAAAGATGGAAAAGTTTGCATAAAACACATAAATATTGTTTTTATTTAACAAATTCATTTGACGAATACTCTTATTCATATTAATAAGGTGAATTTTTATTTAAAAATATTTTTTTACTATCAAACCACTAAGATAAAAACATGCATGTGTAGTTTTTCTTAGTTTCTTTTTTCCCGGGCCTGTACATGCATGTGTCCTTCCATTAATTCTCTTTTGTTTTTTGCCCCATTGAAGGAAGTTGTTGCGTAAAATGGCCTAGCTCGACAAAATTCTATCAGTCTGGTCCATTTAATGTACGCTTAAATTACATGTGGGCCTTATCCAACCTAAACTGTTATTGTCATTGTCATTGCCTTATTATTATCAATCTTGATTAAATTTTAATATCCAATTTAAATTTAATTTTAAATAATTCAAAATCAAATTCCTCAATTATTTAAATGATTACACAGAAACATCAGAATAAGGTAGTTCAAACTTCAAAAGATACTATTCACAAATCCAACTACATAATTTGACTTCCTATGGATTTATATATTAGTAGATGTTAAATGACAATTGTTTTTGAAAAAAATATGATAATTATTTTGAAATGTGGTAGTTTTATTGATAACTAAAAAAATTAAATGCTAGGAATGAGCTTCAAAATTCCTAAAATTTTCACATGATAGGATTTATAAGTATGGGCTATTCAACTGGATCGTCTCAATTTTTTTCCCCTCAATACTATTTTTCATGCACGTTTTAAATCGTGGGTTCAATTCAAACTAAAGAGAAATAATTATCGTCTGCATCAAAAAATCAAAGGAAGAATTTGATTTGATGATGGTGCTATATGACCCATTTTGTAGTCATGAGATTTGATTTTATACTTATTCAAGTGATTTCTCTAAGGATTCAGTGTCGTTTAGATTATCTTTTTATAAAATATTTATTAGAATAATCACAGTTTATAAAAATAAAATTTGGATAAAAATAGAAAAATTTATCACAAATCTGTTTAGATAAAAAAAAATAATTATTAAACCAAACCCAAAAAACACATCATGGTAAACTCGTAAGAAATTAAGCTAGAGGTTGAAGCATATTTGGTATGAAATTCATGTTTAACATAACTTAAAAACTCTTTAAATATTGAAAGAAAATACGAGGAGAATCGAGTTCATTATAACACCTATGGTCTAAATGTACGGAATCCAAATCTAAATATAAAATGAGGGATATATTTGGAAGTCATGAATCAAAACGGATCCACGTATGGTGTTGTGAGGAAAAGGGAAAAAAGCGGGGGCTCATGCCGACACCTGCACTGCACATGTAGAGCTGGAAATTTGGGCTGGTTCAGCTCATATGGGTCAGCCCGTTACAAACTGAGCCTAATATGGACTGGGCCCTAAAGTCCATTTATAAAATGGGCTGTGTTTTTTTAAGTCCAACCCATATTTAACCAATTACGAGCTAGCTCATAAGTCCATATTTTTTTTTAATTTTTTTAATTTTTAATTTAATTTAATATTTACAAAATAATATAAATTTTTCTTTTCACATACATAATTATTTAAATTAAGACAACTAAAATTAATTATATATTAATTATTAACATCACCATTCATTATCACTATTAAAATTATTAATCAAGAAAACTATTTAAAAAATATAAAAAAAATGGGCTAAACAAACCAGCCCGTGACCTATGTGGGCTAATATATTTTTTTATCGGCTCAAATGTGCTCGGATTCACAAGCTTATTTCTTATAAAATTTTCTAAATTTATAATTCAATCCATTATTTTCTTTGGATTAAACGAGCCAACTCATCAAATTCATCGCATATACTCGACTTTGATGGTGAGTGCCTCCCATAGACATTGATGATAAGGTGTCCACCTTCAATTTATTGAGGATCACGTGACGCAAAAGGAGTCCTCACTTCGCTGTCACATGCAAATTATTGAGGATTGACTAAAATTAAATAATTAAATTATTTTAATATTTTTATTATTTATTTTTTTTATATTTCTCATAATATTTATCTGATCTGGTGTATAATTTTTTTCGCCACTATCTATTAATATTGTGAATTATGGACATGAATGAAAATAAATAATTTATGTTCCACATAATCTCATAGAATAGTCTATATTTTAAATCAAATAATACTTGTAGAAGATAACTCTAAATATTGTCATGTGGATTACCTCTGCTTTTGCCCAGCAAAACGTGTACCCTTGTGCAGTGTTCAAAGAAAAAATGACGTCTGTGTGAAATCCAATCTTCCTTGTAACACTTTGCTCTTCCCCGAACATCACTGACTACACGTCTGAAAGGTGCCTTCATGTTCTCCATTCCTATGGGAACAGAATGAATCAAAGTTTCATCACTCAAAGGGGCTCTAAAAGGTTTCAACTTTTATTTATACATGAAACAGAGTACATAATTATTATCATTATCAAATAATGGGGAGAAAAATAATTGAAATGGAGAAAAAGGACAGAAGCCGGAAAGCTGTGCGTGATCATTTGCAAAAATTTTTGGTAATGAAATTGACTCAAACAATGATGTTAATTTATCTGTAGAGTGCAAAATGGAAATATCAAATTTTCCTAATCCCGATATTGCTAAATAGAGCAGGTGCATATGGTAGCTGAAACTTTCTGCTTCATCAATTTGAAGAACTTTTGGCTTTCATGATCAGATTCTTGGTTCTGAGAGTCAAAACATCAAATTTCGAGATCCCAAACAGAGTACATGCATGAATAAACTTGACCAAACTTCACCTTATTTTGATTCTTGAAAATCATCGTATGAAGAAAGGCAACACGAAACGGCCGGGGAAGAGTGAGTCTTACCGCCTACACAAATGATCATCTTTCCAAAATCCCATTCCCCATAACATTTTAAATATCAATAAATGTGTTTAATGTGAACGGCATTAGAGAAACAAAAAAAACTCCCTCCGATTGTATTGCTCCCGGTTGTTCAATCATTTGATAACCAGAGTCATTCTTTGATAAATGATCACTATGAGTCAGACTCAATAGAATTTGATCAATCATTTTTTCTATCATTAAGGTAAAGAACTGAATCAAGAATTCTCTTTCTTTATCATCAATCCAATCACCATTCACATTTTTTCTTTTTCTTATCAAGATATAAAGCATTTTTCCCTGATCTCAAATATAAGACTCTTTATAATATACGAGATAATATTTATTATACATTTTAAAAAAAATGTCCCTCTTTAATATATCTAAAGAGAAAAAGATTAAATAAGGATAGTTTTAAAAAAAATATTTGAATTTTTAGATAAATTGAGGTAGTTAATTAACTTTAACTCTTATTATTACTCTGTGTAATTCGATTAAGAGGGTCTTACATTAAGAATAAGAGCGGAGGAGGAGGGAGTGAAAAAAAAAAGAATGTTGGAGAAGAATAGTTTATGTGAAGGAATATTTATGATACGAGAGGTGTAGCAGTTGTTCTCCAGGAGAATGAACTGCGAGTTTCGCCGGAGATATGGCCCGAAGTGTCAGGAGTCGGTGAGCTGGCGATGATGAATGAAGAGAAATGGGAATGAAAGACTTGTTTAAATAAACTCAACGTATCTTTCACCCTGCTCTGCTTCATGGGGCTTTCGTTTTTTACTTCATTTCTTTTAATGGGGAAAATTCAACATTTGGCCTCAATCTTATATCTCAATCTATAATTTAATCCTTATAGTGTCAAATTTTTTATACTTTTCACTCGTTTCATCTATAGTCCACCTAGTTTAATGTAGTTACCAATTTCATCCCTAGGAACCTCCAGATCAGCAGACAGAATCAATTAAGTAAAATAATATGAAAACACCTTTGGATTCTCGGAATGACATGAACAAATGTGGATTCCGTTGGTCTGTATTTGTCTGTGCATACATATAATGAAAAGGAATGAAATAAAGCTAATTCTCTGTGCAGATTAGAAGAGGAAGGAGAAAAAACATGGGCAATTAAGCTTTTTTTTAAATCGTTTTTTTTTATTTAAATATAAAAGTAATTTTTAACCATTTTTAAGAACATCTGTGTGATAAACCTTTTGTCCATTTTGCATAATATATTCAAGAAAAAAAATTTTCAAGGTGAGTGAACATAGCAGAGGATAATACACTCAATAGCCTGGATCAAGATGACATGATAACACGCTTGAGTGGGAATGGAGGAGGGCAATTATGGCATACAAATTAAATGAAAGCCCAGATATGAAGGAGGGCCCAGCATGATGATGGAGGCCCACAGGATTTCTCCCCAAATAAACTCTGTTACGTATATAGTTCAATCCAAGACAATATTGGACTAACCCTTTGTTTAGTGGAGGAGAAAGGAAAGGGGAGAAAAAATAGGGAGAAAAATAAGCGGGAAAATTATATATTTCTTTTCTTGGTTATAGAAACTCAGAAGGGGGGAATAATATGTTAATCTCATATATTTTCTCTCCAACTTTTATTTTCTAAAATTAAGAGATTTTGGAAAGAAAACTCTCATTCCAAAATTATCCCACCAATTTTTTTACTTTATTGTTAGATTTAAATATTAATATATTATATATTTTCAATTTTATCATTATTTTAAAATTTTTAAATCAATGCAATAAAAAAATTATTTTAAAAATTAAAAAAATTAAGATTGGATAAAATAATTTTAAACTAAGATTAAAATTAAAATTATATTTTAATTCCATTTATTAACATGATATGGAAATTATATAAATAATATGATAGAATAATAAGTTTTATTATATGTAAATATTTTCCTAAAAATAATAAGGATATTATTGTCAATGTAAAATTAACCACTTTTCTCTTTTCCTTATTTTTTTCTATTCAATCAATTATATAGAGAAAAAATAACTCCTCTTACTTTTCTTTTCACTCCATTTTCTCTTATCTCCATTTTCTTTCCTTAGACAAGTGGAGGATAAAGGATTTATTCTATCCTAACAAATTCTATCACCAAATATAAATCACTTATAATTACTTCACACATATTAAAAGAATAGTTATTAAACTCATGAAATTTCAAATTTAATTTATTTTCTAAATCCACACCTAATTAGTGTTATATCTTTATAATTATAAATTATAGTATTATTTTTATTTAACATACTTAATGAGAGATATTTAGAAAAAATTATTTAATAATTCAGACATATCATATATTTTAAATCATAAAAACTCGTTTCTAATAAAGGAGGAAGCATGTCCTTGTTAAACTCATAAGCATGTGAGCTCACCAAAAGCTAAGATATGATCTTTTTATGACCTTTTGGATGGCTTCAATATGTGATTATGGAGACCCATAATTACTTATTTCTAAACTTGACTAAACACGTCACCTATTTCAATAATCGATTATACCTCCCATAATCAAATAATCAGTGTTCTATGTCCCGACAATTATCTGGATACACGAAATAGGGGTGGATAGGGGATTGACCTCGACAAAAGCTAAAGTGTGGTGTTTTTTTTGGGCTGTGTAAACTGACCCCGTCAAAAAGTTAAGTCCATAACGTTGCGTCCCAGCAAATAAATATATATATATATATATATATACACGCAGGCGTAGACTAATCCTATCAAAAAAAGCCAAAGTCTTATAAATCTTGTGTGTGGACTGACTTTATCAAAACCTAAAATGTTTTCTCTACTAATAACATTTTTTGTCCTACACGAAAATATGTCGATATTCACCGGCGAGGATTGCAGGGGACGGCATTCCCACAGGGATTGTACCTGCTTAGAAACTTCCGGGGTTGTTCCATTTTGTTTTGTTTTTTTTTTAAATCACACGTTATTGAATGGAAAGTATATTCCAAAGGACAATTACGTCAATCACGGTGAAAACAAATGTTTCTATATGATTTTGTTCATGACTCTTGCGCCTCAACTTCTTGTTTGATTTCCAGTAGTCTTTTTGGTCAAAAAAGAGATTATTAATTCTCTACATCGAAAAAATCAAAGGAAGAATTTGATAAAGGTCCTAATGTGACCCACTTTTCATTTTCTATTCCCATCGATGATCATGTCAAGTGTGAACATCTTCGAGTTACAGAGGATCCCATGACCCAAAGGAAAACTATATCTTTCGCGGAAGAATTGAGGATTGAGCTTTCCACTTTTGGTATATAACTAGGTTTTTCTTCTCGCGCAATGCGCAGGATGAATTAAAATTTTACGTTTATACTGTTATTATTGCTGATAAAAAATAAACAAAAAATATGTTCTTATAATATTTTTATATATTGAGCATATTAATAATTAGAATAGATTGTATAGTTTATTTTAGCGTAGTATAATTTGATATTTATTATTATATGAATAAATTATTTGTATATTAAAATGATTGCAATTGAATACTTATACATATCATTAATGCATTCTTTTTATTCCTTCTTACTATTTGCATTCTTTCTCTCCTATGAATGTGAGAAATTATATTTGTGTATCTTGCAAAATCAGATTTTGATTTCTAGTCTTGCTGTTACAAGTATAAACTGAGGTGTTATTCGCTAGAAGAAGGCGCATCAGCAAATTCCTCATCTACTTGACAAATGAGGTTTTATTCCTTTAGTAATAAAATTGTGATTCTTTAAATGTTGCTTCCATGGAAAATCAAACTATCATATATCCCAACTGCATGTCATAAATTTAGGTATTATTCCGACTATGATAAATCCCACCAGCTTACCCAACTTCTTTAAATGTTGCTTCCATGGAAAATCAAAATGCATTTTTTATTAAAAACAAAACACGTAGATGTTAATAACAACAAATAATAAAGCTTCAAGCTAACTATAATAGAAAGAGATATGCCTACCAAAGACTATGATGGAGAAGCCAGTCACAAACACATATTTTAGTTAATTTCCAACAATATATGTCAGCCGGAGATACCCTCTCCAACGTGTGTTAGTGGCCACCTAGTTATAAGAATGCTAACAATATTATTATATTCCTTCCTATATACATTAGGACCCGTTTGGTTCATTTCCTGGGTGTTCATGGAGTGAAAATTCAGATTCTATTCTCACACTAACTGTTTGGTTGCACATGGGAGTGAGAATTTGGACTCCAATGAGAATGAAGATGGCAAGAAATCTGGGAGTTAACTTTTCTATGTTGGACCCTGATTTTACTATTCCTACCGTTTGGAATGGTGACCAAATAACAGCAATGACCTTAATTATGAAATATCATTCTTACAAATATATTCTATTTAATATAAACTTAAAAATGTATAAATTTTTTTAAAGTTATAATTATTTGCAAAATATTTCTCATTTAAAATAAAAAATAATAAGAATTAAAATACACGTAAGTTTCTTTCTAATTTTTATATTACAATTTATGATTATATTAAATAAAAAATATGTAAAAGCTTGAAATATGAGGTTATTGTCTGAAAAAAAAAAAGTCACCCGTTTGTAACTAAAAAAAAACTGATCATATTACAAATACAGCACTAGAGTAATTGATATTAGGTTAAATTTTTACTTAGAAGCAATTCAGACCTTTTTACATATTATTTACATTCCATTCCAATCATTTTTTTATATCCAACCAAACAAACTCAAATTGTTACCTATGTCTTTTCCGTGATGAACGAAATAAAATTTTGACTTATAAAGTTCAATTTCATTCCTTACCATTCCATTCCAATCCATTTCCAATGATTCTACAAATCAAATGGGCCCTTAAATGTCATCACTTATGTGACAGCCAAAGATTCATATAGCTCAATATGAAAGTAGTAAGTCCTTTGTTCATGTAGGTGTAGTTTTATAAGATTGATAAGCAAAGAAAAATAAGTCGATAAGATGACATATACTTGCCTAATTTTATAGGTGGTAAGACATTCCTACTCAAACAAAATATCTCCTGAGTTAAACACAAAATTAAAGAGAGGGAGCAAAGTTGGAAAACCACCACAAGATGCAGAAATGACAATGCAACTGCTTATCAAAGATGTAATGTGCATCACAGAAGCGAGACAATTGTAGTGAGAGGCCTGCATGGTAGATCGTGAGTCACAACTTAAGAACATCACTAATGTGAGCAAAGAGGCAAAAATTTCTCAGCAATATACTATATCCATCACCTGAAGAAACCCCATTTGAAGAAGGAAAATATATTTAGATTGAAAAAGAAAGATGAGGAGGCCGGACAAGCAATCCATTCTCAGATCCAAATTCAAACAAAAGCTTGTCTATGAAACCTTGGGAACCTTGAGATGCGACACAAGAGAAGGAGTGAGTAGTTTGAGGAGGCTTACCAGTAGAAGTCGCTGATGATGGCCAAAAGAATTTTGCATATAGGAGAGATGACGGTGGTGAGGCAGGAATCTTGTGCATGACCATCAGCGGCACTTGACTAATTAAACGGCCGAAATCGTCTCCGTAAAATATGGATGTGAGAAGCCAAAAGTACAAAGTACAATAAACCCAAAAGTACACTGATGCAGTGAGGAAAGAACAATTTGAAAACATCCGGCAGACGAGTTGAAATGTATTTTTGACCGCTCATATAAATAGAGACGCACCTAACAATCCGTTCAAATCCTCACTGTAGCCTTCAAAATTAAGTGGAGGGGTCGTTTGAATCTGTGCAGGGACACAAGGATTAAATACCACCAATAGGCCAGGACTCCTTTTTTTTTTAATCGTCTTGATTACCTTAGCATTGAAAAATGATACAACCTAGACGATAACGATTGGGAAAATGATGCAGGTGGCCTGGGAAAATGATGCAGGTGGGAAGAATTAATAAAATCATTCTGATTTACCCTAGATACTATCAAATTATACATTTTCAAAGTATTGGAATCCCTCCAGAATTGGAAAAAGTTTCAGGTGGAAATAGAGTTTTAATTGAACACGCAGCCCAAAGTGAAGCGAGATAAGCTAATCTTATGAACAGTACACATTATTCTTTTTTTTTTTTTTTTTTTTTGATCAACTGAACAGTACACATTATTCTAATTCTATTGTTTTATAATAGATAATAATAATAATAATAATAATAATGAATAATTGGACACACATGATTTTGTTTTTGATGATGGTGGCCCACAGAATTTCTTTCCCCATAAAACTCTATCGCATATATCATTTAGAGAGTGTTTGGATTGAATTATGTATAAGTGATTATGAGGATAAGTGATTATTCATAATAGATTATGAGAATAAGTGATTATGTGAAAAGTGATTTTTGTTTGAATATTTTTACTCCATAAGTGATTTTGAGAAAAGAAATGTATTTAGATATTGGGGTTTAAATGATTATTGGGTGGATAATGAGAAGGAAAAGTGAAATAAGTGATTATTATAAGTTGAAAAAAATAGCTTAAAAAAATAATTACTTAAATAGGCATAAGTGATTATTTTGATTTATGTTGTATTTGGAAACTGACAGTATAATCAATTTTTTACTCCATATGTACTTTTTAATTATCTTATCCAAACAATCACTTCATCAAGGATAAGTATCCGAGAAAAAAAGGTACTTTTTTTTTCATAAGAAAAAGGGAAAAAATTGCGTTTGAGGTCTCTCTCATGTTCTTACATTATAGTTGTACCGTTTCTTGCCCTCAATTTCGAAAATTCACCCAGCATGAAGATCATATGTTTGGTCAAAAAAGAGTATTTTTAAGTTAAGAAGACAGAAGACAAAGAAGGAGAGGAAAAGAAATTTTTATAAATTAAATATATTAATATATTGTTCAAGAAATTCAGTGTAGAAGCCTAGAAGGAAGCATGTGATGTTATGTCACATCAAGTAACCTTAGTGGATAGAAAACAGATTCTAACGGATTGGACTAATAACAGTACGTAGAATTGAATCTTTCATTCCACATGGTTGCTCATCATTCATACGCGTGAACTTTTTTTGGCTGTTTTACTCCTTTTCGGTCAAATGTCCCTTTCAATTTTTTGGATGCATGATGAATTTTATATAAAATTAAACATAATGATTATGTCCAATCACTTTTGGATGTATAGACAATACAAGGGATAATTGTTTTTTGGAAAAAAATATTTAATTTTTTAAATTAAAAGTAACTTTTTTAGGATGAGAATCCAATTTTTTAAATTTAGAATTGAATTTTTTTAGAAAAAAAAATTAATTTGGTACCAATAACTAAATATCTTTAATTTTTTTTCTCTCAAAACCCATGACAATGTCACTCTGTGATTATGAATCAAATGTAGAAAAATATTATATGGCGTCCCATACTAAGTAATTCCAAAACGGACTTTGATTTACACCACGTCGATGCATATTCAAATATATGAATGGGGTCTATTCAACATGATGTGTGGCACTCGTCCACCCACCACAGACTAGTGTTCTCAAGTCTATGATTGTGTGGCACTCGTCCACCCACCACAGACTAGTTTTCTCAAGTCTATGATTCTTATGGAGAGTGCATACAAGTATTTTTCTAACTAAATAAATTATTATTAGCTCAAAAATTCTTTAAAGTTTTTTATGAATCTAAAAAATGTACAGATATTATAAATTTTGAAGCATTAAATCTTAGTAGAAAGTCATATATCATATATGTCACATTGGCTAGCTTCCCATAGAATTGATTTAACAATATATTACACATGGACTCATCATACCCAAAGAAAGACTCATATATGCTGTCTGATTAGCGTGGCTTAATTATGTCCCAAATTTTCATTTCCATTTTTTTGGGGTAAAATCACTTACTTTAAGTGATTATAGGATGACTAATGAACCAATAGTCATTTTAATTTAAGGACGTGTTATACTTACATTAGAAATGTTGGTGTTCCTTTGCAGTTAAAATCGCAAAGGATTTGAATATTGAGGAAAACCATAGGGTTTGAATGCCAAGAAAAATTTATTTGGAAAACTTCCCTCAAAGGAAAGTTATTCTTTTTTTCCTTAAATAATTCGTTTAAAGCACACTTTTGTTGGCAGTTGTGTGTTACTGCAAAGGAAAGTCATTCGTTTTTTAAATAATTCGTTACGACATATTCTTGTTGGTGGTTGTTTGCTCCATCTACAGAGGAAAGTCATTCATTTTTTTAAATAATTCTTTATGACACACTTCCGTTAGTGGTTGTTTGCAATAACAGCAAAGAAAAGTCATTTTTTAAAAAATTTAACTACTTATTTTACTCTATCCAACCTGCATTATATACAAAAAAAAAAAAACACTTACCAAAGCTCCTAAAATAGCATCCAGTATTCAGAACAACATTCATCAGCAACTATATTTACAGCCAAAGCTAGTTCCCAAAACCATCGACTAGGCAAATCTAGCTAGCTACAAGCAAAAACTTCACATACTAAGGGTGTGTTTGGATTAGATTATGTATAAGTGATTATGAAGATAAGTGATTATTTATAAGTGATTATGTCAAAAGTGATTTGTGTTTGGATATTTTTACCTCATAAGTGATTTTGAGAAAAGAAATATGTTTGAATATTGAAGTTTAGGTGATTATTGGGTAGATAATGAGAAGGAAAAATGAAATAAGTGATTATGGGAAGATAAGTGATTATCATAAGTTGAAAAAATCAGCTTCTTCCATAAGCACTTATTTGAAGCATAAGTGTTTATTGAAAAGCTGTTTCTGTTTGTTAACTCTACCACATAATCACCCCATAAGTGATTATGGTGACAATCCAAACAGACTATAAATTAAGTTTCTTGCAATTTGTACACATCTAGCTACAAGCAAGCCAAAAATTATAATGGACAACTAAAGTTAAATTTCAGTATGTACACATGCATCCACTTGCATACCAGATGATGATCAATGAACAAAAATATTAAAACCAGCTTCTCGTAGCCACTAGATGCTCATGGACCCGTGTTCCTACAACAATATTTACATGATCAATTTTAGAACCAAAACCAATCCAAAACAAAACAGAACTACCAAGTCAAACCAATTGATATATATATATATATATATAACCAACACAAAAACAACAATGTAACCTAAACAACTAAATAGACCAAAATCAAACATGATTTATAACTTATCAAAGAATCACTTATACCCCTTGCTTCTTCATTTCAACAATGTATCTTGATCACTCCTTGATGAATTCATTTATTTGAGTGTCAAAGTACTTTTTATAGAAAGGGGAATTACCATAAATAAAAATAATATAAAAATTAAGTTAAATTATTAAAATTTAAATGTAAATAGCATTAAACCAAATTACATATACTTTCATGCACGGAGCTCGAGCTCTGTTTGTGTAAGATGATTTTTATTATGGAGTTGAGCATATAATTGTTAGGTTTGGCTGGTTACTCAAGAGAGGGGTGAATTGGGTGATGCAAGATTTTCACCATTTTTGAATTACAACCCAATTTTACCAAGTGTGCAGCAAAACAGGGATGAACAGAGAGAGTTGAGTGTAGCAATTGAATAGAGAAGATGATGAATAATACACAACAATTTATTGAGCATGGTGGATTTTACCAATAGCTCCCGCTTCATTTAAGAACTCTTTCCCATCCCCTTCCAAGTTATTGAGCATCTTCACACAGTAACCAAAATTTCATTAGAAAGCTTTCCTTTTGAAAGAATAAAAGGTAGGGAAGACATACATACCCATTGAGAAAGTATTCTTCCACACACAGAGATGAAGAATTCCAGGCAGTAGAAACAAAATCACTTGGACTTTGTTTACTGCTTCACCATAGATACACTCGGGAAAGAAAATTAAGAGGAAGAGTGAGAGCGTTTTTACTAGAGAAAGAAGAGAGAGAGAGACTCAGAGAACCGAGCGTTACCCAATTACTTGAATCGAGAGCCTTTTTGAAAACTGATCCTCCTTCTTTTCTCCACGCACACACACGTTCACTTAAAACTCTCGTGCGTGCGGTGTGAGGGAGCGATTCCCATTAACCGTTCCATCCCTCTCTTCTTAAAATAATAAATAAAACAAAATAAAATTTTATTTTGGGCCTGTGCCCTTTTGTTTGGGCTCTACGCCCATCAAGGTTGTAACCCAACATTTCCCACTCATACTTGATGGGTTAACCTCTTACAATTCTTCCTTTCCATTTCATACTAAGTGTTCTACTATGACCGCATGGACATGACGTCTATAATTAGGTATTCTTATACTAAAAATCCTTTTCAAGGACCAGTATAGAATTACCTTATGTATTTCACATTTATTTTGTTCATGTATTATGCCTTGAATATCCTAGATTTACCCATATACACTTCATCCATGGCAAATCTAATCCCTCATAAGTTTTTATATAAACTTAGATTGCCTAACTCTTGTATACTTAGTGTTTATGCTTAAGATGTTAACATCATAACTTCTTAACGGACATGTCTTAGACACCAGTATAAGTGTGTATATATTCGGATAATCTTCCTTTCGCCCATATTTCATTTCAATATGAAATAATTACTTTCCTAGCATAAGACTTTTTGATCGAACTTATCATGACCATTGGATATATGCTAAAGTAGCTAACATTGAATCATTTTCCATGAAAAAGTCAAAGTCATAAGGACATTAATGAGAGGATTTATTTCTCTTTGGTACTCACACAGTAATGAAACAGGGGTCTATTCACTTACTTCCCAATTGCATTTAAAAAAAAAACACATGCAGTACGAATTGCATGCTACGATGTTACTCTTATCACATAAGAGCGTATGTCGATTTTGTTTTTGTTGTTAACAACATACAGATTTAAGTTCAGACACACACAGTGTCTAACCTGAATTCTATCAATCCTTCCACTTATCATAACGTCTTTGTTGGAGAATTCTCATCTGGTTACATGTATTATGGATTGTGGGTATCCATAATTCAATCCAAAATTTATATTTATTGGATCTCATCCTGACCTATTCTCTTCTTTTGTCGAGGTGACTTATTTTGTATTGTTTAACTGTCATATCTGCCCTCTTACAGATTTACTAGTAAATACAAAAGATGTCTCATCTTTGCCTACTCTCCATGAGTGTCAAAGGCAGTTGCTCGTGTGAGAAAGCTAACCTTATCAATATGTACGACATACTAGACATTGTATATTTTTCATAAGTATATGTACTCGAATGACTCAATTATAGAAAAATGTGCTTAATTTTATTCATATAATTGATCATTACAGAGATTTGTATTACATCATATCCTACGAATACCAAGTGATTTTACATGATCAATATATATATCTCTCTGTATTGGCTTGGTAAAGGGATCAACAATCATTTGACGTGTAGGAATATGGCGAATTGTAACACTTTTTTGTGCTATGACATCTCTTATAAAATTATACTTGGTGTCTATGTGTTTTGTCTTACTATGATACTTGGGATCTTTAGTGTAGGCAATGGCAGCCTCGCTATCACAGTTTATCAAAATTGGATCCAATTTATCACCAATAATCCCTAAGTATTTTATGAATCTTTTCAACCATACTGCTTCTTGTACTGCTGCAGAACATGCAACGAACTCTGCTTCCATGGTAGATAAAGCAATACAAGTCTATTTCTTGCTACACCAAGATATAGCTCCATTGTTTAGCAGAAAAATATATCCAGAAGTCGATTTGCGCTCATCCAGATCTCCTCCCCAATTTGCATCGGAGTATCCTACTAAGCGTAAATCGCTTCCTTGATAACATAGGGCATAATCTGCTGTGCCTTGCAAATATCTCAGGATTCTCTTCACAGCTTTCCAATGTTTCAGTTCAGGGTTTGATTGGTACCTACTGACCAAACCAACTGCATAACATATGTCTGGTCTTGTACACATCATGGCATACATTAAACTACCAACTGTACTGGAATAATGGACTTTTTCCATCATCTTCTTATCAGACTTAGTCTGAGGACACATATCTGGACTCAGATTTTCTCCTCTTGAAATAGGGGTATCCATAGGTTTATAATTTTTCATGTTGAATCACTCAAGAATTTTCTCAATGTAATTTTTCTGAGAAAGGGATATTAATTTTCTTGGGCGATCTCTATGGATTTTAACTCCTAGTATATAATCAGCTTCACCCATGTCTTTTATTTCAAAATTCGAAGATAGCCATTCTTTGATAGCTATAATCGATTTTAGACTATTTCTAGCTAATAGTATATCATCCACATAGAGAGATAATATCACAAGATTCTTTTCAAAATTCTTGATGTATACACAGTGGTCCTCGTCGATCATCTGGAAATCGTACGAGGTTATAGCTTGGTGAAACTTCAAATACCACTGTCTGGATGATTGTTTAAGTCCGTAAATGGACCTTTTTAACTTGCAGACTTTATTTTCTTTCCCTTTCTCAATGAAACCTAATGGTTATTGCATATAGATTTCTTCATCCAGTTCACCATTTAAAAATGTGGTTTTTACATCAATCTGATATAATTCTAGATTTAAACTTGCTATTATTGCTAGAATTAGTCTTATGGAGTTAAAATGTACAACAGGTGAAAAAGTATCTTCATAATCTATACCTTCCTGTTGAGTATACCCTTTTACCACTAATCGAGCCTTGTATCGTTCAATCGATCCATCTGTATTTCTCTTAATTTTGAGAATCCATTTATTCCCAATTGCCTTACGTCCAGATGGAAGATTGACCAAATCCCAGACTTGGTTTATCCTCATTGAATTTATTTCCTCTTTCATTGCTTTCTTCCATTCATTACTAGCAAGGCATGATAAAGCCTGATGTATTGAATTAGGCTCATCATAATCTTCTGGGGTAACTATAAGTGCAGTCCCTTCTATTGGGAAACGTCTCTTTGGTACACTTTCTCTGTTACTTCGCCTCAATGGGATCTCTCGTAAGTTATTATGTTCTTGAACAGAATCTTGTACTTGTCCTTGTGAGCTCCCACTCGGATTAAAATGTTGAGATATATAAATTTGTTCCTCAGTTTCTTCATGTATCTCATAAAGAAATACAGTATGATCTACCTCACCCCTGCTAGGAAATTCGTTTTCTAGAAATATTGCATCTCTAGATTCTATTTCAGTGACATTCCCATCCTGGTTTTCTCCAATGAAAACATAACCCTTAGATTGTTCAAAGTATTCAATAAAGATACATTTCTTCCCTCTTGGACCTATTTTTCCATATTTGTGGGAAGTATCATGGACATAAGCTGCCGACCCCCAGGGTTTTAAAATATTTAAATCCGGCTTACGATTTGTCCATATCTTATAGGGTGTTGATGTGACCAATTTTAAAGGTACACGGTTAAGTATGAAGGCTGCTGTTAAAATTGCATCTCCCCAATACGAAATGGGTAGATTGGCTTATGCCATCATGGACCTAACCATGTTTAGTAATGTTCTATTTCTTCTTTCGGCTACACCATTTTGTTGTGGGGTGCCAGGGAATGTAAGTTATCTTACTATTCCCTTTCTTCACAGAGCTTTTTGAATTGATCTAATAAATATTCACGTCCGCGATCGGTTCTTAATGCTTTGATTTTCTTGTCCATTTGATTTTTAGCTAAGTTCATGTATCGTTTAAAACATTCTAGTGCTTCAGATTTATGTGACATCAAATAAACATAATCAAATCGCTAGTAATCATCAATGAAAGTGATGAAATAAACAGCTCCATGTTTTGCCCTCACACTCATAGGACCACAAACATCTGAATGAATTAATTGCAATGGAGTTTCTGCCCTAGTTCCAGTTCCAAATGGTTTTCTAGTTACTTTACCAGCTAGACAATGCTCACACAAGGACATTTCCATTTTATCAATTGCACCTAGCAGTCCTTCTTTAGCTAGTTTAATCATTCTATTTTGATTAATATGTCCTAGTCTAGCATACCAAGCATTCATATCAACATTTGAATTGGAAGAAGTTGCAAAGCAATCATGCATATAAAATACATCAACAATGTCCATAACAAAGAACTTCTTTGAAAGAAAAGATGAACCATAAAAGGTTGTCCTTAATGAAATGTCTGCTACTTTATCATGAAAATTTACATTAAACCCATAAATTAATAAGCAGGAAATAGAAACTAAGTTCCGTCGGATGTCAGGTGCATGGAGTACATCATAGAGGATTAACATTTTCCCATATCACAAAGTTAATTTGCAGGTTCCTATGCCTTTCACCTCAATTCTCGCGTTGTTACCAACATAAAGCCACTTGCTTTGATTCGGCAACCGACGGTACTCTGTAAAGGATCCTCAATCCCTGCTCACGTGATCTGTGGAGCCTGAGTCAACTATCCAAGAAGAAGAAATAGTTTCTGTTAAAAAAATAGTACTTGAAACATAAGACATATGTGAATTAACATAATTCACTAATAACTTTTTACGTTCACTTTGCTCAGGACAATCCCTTGCAAAATGACCCATTTTCGGGCAGGAATAGCACTTAACCTTACTCAGGTTAGTCTTCTTCTTCTTTCCACCTTTCTTCCCTCTTTTCTTGAAAGGTTAATTTCCCTTTTTAAATTTCAGGTCATTCTTCTTACCCTTTCTTTGATATTTCTTGCCCTTTTTGAAATTAGGCTTAGGGTTAGAAGTTCCTGCTTCATCAATCAGATAGGCTTATCCAGATGCTCTGTAGGCCTCTAGACGTTTATCTTCAAGCTCCAGGTGTTTCGCCATATCACTAAAAGTGTTTATATTCTCATTATGGGTTAAAGTTGACTTTCATGTGTTCGTAACTTGAAGGGAGTGATCTTATAACAGCCTGGATTTGCTATTCATCAGACAATTCATGCCCAGCTTCCTTCAGTTCTCTGATCATACTGGCCATCTCTCGTAGATGCTGTTTCATAGGAGTATTAGGCCTTAACTTATAAGTGTCAAACTTAATTGTCAGCCTTCTAAGTTTGGTGATAAACGTACCTCCAAACTTATCCTTTAATGCCGTCCACATGGCTTGTGCAGTTGAATATTTCTCATACTCACACATTAAGTCATTGGCCATAGTACCCAACATAGTTATACGTGTTATGCTGTTCTTCCTTTTCTAGGCCAAGTAGACCTCTTGGTCTCTCCTATGTTGGGCTGTATTACCGGCTTTTGGTTGTGCTATGACTATAGTCAATGGCTCTATAGCATCTTGTTCTTCCAATATATATGAAACCTTTCGGTGCCAGATGTCCTAATTATCCCCATTTAGTTTATCTTCCTTGTTCTGCTCAGCCATTATACTCTTGGTTGCCATCCTCAAATCAGTTACTAAACTATCCCACATAAAGGACTTTTATTATTGAGCTGAACTAAAGAATATATTAATAAAATGTACATATAACACAATACAAAATACAATGTCATATACTTGTATTATTTCTTATTAGAACAATAATAATTTTATTAGTTCCATGATCAGGAGACCACAAGTGTATCTCCCATCACATGAATACTAGTGTTATCATTATTTTCTATTAAGAATTTAATACAAGTACTAGAATAATTAACTAAAAAAAACGTATTTTAAGAGCTCCTTCTCAAATAAAGCATATATTAAAAAATATTAAATCCATACAAGAACATAGTCATTGTGCAAAAAAAATTAAAAAAATTATACATAAATCAAATAGGAAAACAGAAATTAATAATTTTCCTCTCAAGAATGCGATTCGATATTTTCATCGCTTTATTAATCGCATCGACCCAAGTGTAATCTGAATATTTCTTGTTTTGTGTATTCAGATTTTCTCTTAACTTAATAATGACGTTCGCGAAGAACTCAACATCTTCCATATTCACCACAAAGTGTAAATACTTTGTAAGAATTAGATACAAGTCTTTTAAATGTTTTATTTTTGTTGCATCCCTATTTGCTATGTCTTGTGTTATAGAGTGGGTAAGGGGTTGATCTACTTCTTGATCTTCAATTTTAGGCTCTTCAAAAATGATTTCATCTTCATTTAGCCCATTTGGATCTGTATAGACATCTTGAAGTTCCTCGGGATTTTCTTCTTCTTCTAGAAAGTCCTCATCAGGATCTTCATCAAAAAATTCATCCTTTGGAATAAGTTCTTCCAAATACTCATAACTTGAAGAACCATATCCAACTATTTCAGTGCTTTCAAAATTCTTGCTTCATTATTTTTTTACCTTCAATAAAATAGTAGGAATTATAAAAAAAAAATTTTATTAAAAAAAATATTGAAATAGCTTTAAACAGATCCAAAATTATCTCAAAACTAGGCAAATAGTATATCAAAATGAAGATATCGAATTTAGGAATTTTTAGAAGCAAACCGTGGCCAAAAATACCCTTGCACGCGCCCCTATGTGCCCAGAGAAGTCCAGACAACAAAAAAAATGAAAACAATTTAGCCCATGCGCGAGGGAGGCGCTTGGACTCCACGCACCGCCGTATACAGCTATTTAAGCCACACGTGCCGACCAGACATCTTCCACGCGTCGCTGGCATTCTGACAGTGTCCTCCACGTGGCCCAATCACGTGCTGATGGGCCCCACACGCCACGTCAGCAATCCCAACCCCCTTTCTTTTTTTTTGGTTTAAGGGCCCAATTACTCGGCCCAAAAATTTTTTTTTAAATTTAAATATTTTTTTAATAGGGCTGGCCCAAAAAAAATATTTGTTTTTTTTTGTTGGGCTGAGTTGCTGTGGCCCAATTTTTTTTAATACGCAGCCCGTTATCAGTTTTTTTTTTTAAGGCAAAATGACGTGTCGTTTTGGCGAAACGCCAAAACGACGCATAGCTGAGGTCATCCCTGACCTCCCGCCGGGTCAACCCGACCCGGTACGGACCCACGAACCTATCACTGTTTTTCGCCGTTTTCTCCTTCGTTCAGCGTCCGTTTGAGGCAATCTTAGTGTCGTTTTTCTTGTCTCAACGTTCTCTATATGATGGTGGCCTCCTTTTGTCCAAAAAATTGTGATTTCAATAAATCCAATTTTTTGAATTTTCTACACAGATTGAAACCTTTTTTCGGTACTATCTCTGATCTAGTGTTCATTTTAACACGATTTTAGTAGCCTTTTTCTCATCTCTTTATTCTCTACACAATGGTGTATTTATTTTCTAGGAAGGGATTATTTTTACAATACTCAAAAACTGTACCATGTATAAATTTTTTTTAAATTTTAAGATTCCCTATACTGAATCCTATTTGCATATCTTATGAGTATAAGCAGTATACAAAATTATACAAAAAAAAACTCATAAGAAAAATATATACCGTATGCAAATTATGGAACTCAGAGAAAGCAACTTCAAATTTTCAAGTAAGAAATTTGCAGCGGATATAGATATTTCCCTGAATCTAAACTCATGCTCTGATGCCAATGAAAGAATAAAAGGTAGGGAAGACATACATACCGATTGAGAAAGTATTCTTCCACACAGAGAGATGAAGAATTCCAGGCTGTAAAAACAAAATCACTCAGACTTTGTTTACTGTTTCACCGTAGATACACTTGGGAAAGAAAATTAAGAGGAAGAGCGAGAGCATTTTTACTAGAGAAAGAAGAGAGAGAGAGACTCAGAGAACCGAGCATTACCCAATTACTTGAATCAAGAGCCTTTCTGAAAACTGATCCTTCTTCTTTTCTCCACGCACACACACGTTTATTTAAAACTCTCGTGTGGGTAGTGTGAGGAAGCGGTTCCAATTAACCGTTCCATCCCTCTCTTCTTAAAATAATAAATAAAATAAATAAAATTTTATTTTGGGCCTGTGCCCTTTTGTTTGGGCTCTACACCCATCAAGGGTGTAACCCAACACCTTTAAACACTACTCCATGAGCACCTTCACCTAACTTATCTTTAAAACGATGAGTGATTCGTTTAAGCTCATCATAAGAGAACCTGGTAGGTTTGAGTGATTGGTAATTGTCCAAAGGCTTTTCAAATCTAGCATAATCCTCTCTTTTCAATCTCAAATATCTACAGAGTCCAAGTGCAGTGGCCATCAACCATAGGACAAGTAAACCCGAGTATATACCTACAGAATATTAAACAATTTTCTAATTAAAAAATCTAGTTCCTACGGGGAAGTAAAGGAGAAGAGAGAACAAGTATATCACCTGTGATAACTATAGCAAATATCATGAGAGCATCATGGTAACGGCATTCGATAATATCTATCGTACCATTGTTCTTCAGATTACACATCTTTCCTTTGAGTTCACATTTAGTACAATCTGGTTTCGACCAAGTCAAAACCAGATCATTTTGTAGTATGCTAAGCTGATTCAATGAGATGTCGAGAATGTCGGTGCAAAATATTAGGTTGGGATCAATGAAAAAGTTGTCGGACGCACCAACATAAATCGGGCAAGAGGACATGTTTTGTTTTAGGCCTAAATTGTAGAAATCATTTAGGGAGTTTTCTCCTACGGATAAACCAGCCAAATCAATTGGGTTCAGACTTGGTGTTAAAGAACAATTGAGGAAAGTAAAGTTTGATGTAGCATTAATTGATGGTTTTGATAAGTGGGGTTTGGGCCCTAACATGAACGGGGATATTGAGGAGTTGTGGAGTTTTAAAAGAAGGCTAGGAAGGCAACTATGGGGATCGGACACACAAAATGTCTAAGATTGGTAATCAATACGTTGGACGAAGAGGTTTAGTGGACCGGAAGTTGAGGGGAGTTGAAGGAGGATGTGATGATGAGAGCAAGAGAGCTCAAAGCCAAGATAGCCACAATGTGGAGGATGCCTACCTTTGAGTCCGAAGGGAAATCGAACAACTGGACTATGACTTTCGCACGTTAATTCCTTGCAGTGCCGACTATGATACTGGAGGAGTATTGGCATTAAAGAACGATAAGGAGCTAGGAGTAACGCGGTGATGATGATGAAATAGAGAATTTTGCAACACATCATCGTGAGGGTGTTTGTCTGAACTGAAGCACCTCAACTTCACACCGACGTACGTCTACTTGCACATATATATATATATAGCTCAGAAATGAGGCTATATTTTATAAAAAAAAAAAAGAAATAAGGCTATATTCTCATAACTGACCGAACCTAAAATATTTAAATAATATTGCACTACAAGAAAACAACATTTTTCTCAGAAAAATTTCCATGAGAAATTTTATCATGGAATTTCTCATGGAAAAAAGAATTTCTTAAGGAACTTTCTCATGGAAAGATGAATCGAGAGAAATTTCATGAGAAAATCCACGATAAAAATACCCGCTTTGTGACTGGAGGTGGTGCCAAAATTTCTCACAAATTTTTCCATGAGAAATTTTATCGTTTCTTATGAACTTGTCCATGAGAAACGACAACTTTTGTGGTCATGACGAGGGGGAAGGAGGCGCTAATATTTCTCATGGATCATCCTGTGAAAAAGTTTGAGAAAGCTTACAATTCTCGGGGACAAATCTGTGAGAACAATTTCTCAAGAAAAGTTCCATGAGAAATGTTGGGAAATGTAACACCCTACTTCTAAACACTTCCAGATTTGACAAAAAACTTCAAAATCCAATCAAACACAACCCAAACATCTCATACAAACCTTTCAAAACCATCGGGCAGCGGAAAAACATCACAAAAACACCAAAAATTGGCTTGGGGCCGCAGTCGCTACAATATCATGGCGACTCCAGCTCATTCTAGAAACTCCCTCACCACTAACTTCACTAGCGCCGCAGAAGCCCAATTTTCCTCCACTTGAGCCTTCCTCAGTCATATTTCCTTTGTTTCTACATACAATGCTAAGAAAGGTGTCATGAGGGGTGTTACAAGAAAAATAATAAAAAAAATTTCTCACGGCATTCTTCATGAGAAATATAGCCAATTTCTCAAGGAAATATAAGTGAGAAAATTTTCTCAGAGATTCTTCTATGAGAATAAATTCGATTTCTCACAAATTGTATCCCTGAGAAATATTACACATATTTATAAAATTGAAATTAAATTTTTAAGTCTTCTTAATATGTGATGTTTTAAAAATATGTATTGTTTTAAAATTAGTATTTTATTTATATAAGTTACTCAATAAAATTAGTATTTTATTTTTTATAATTTTATTAAAGATTATCTCTTATCACTTAGATATAATTAAGGAATTTGGATATTGTGTTTATAAAATTTATGATACATTAACTTAATTATTTTGAAGGAAAATGAAATAGTTTTTAATGAAAGTATCAAATACATGTATGAAAGTTCAACTATTACAATTGAGGGTAATATAACTTGTAGAGATGATGATGAATTTAGTAAATGATAGAAAAAATTATAGTATAATGTTTGCGATATAATTTATATTAGCAAAATATATATTATTAATATATGAAAAAGAATTATATATAATGTAAGTGAAATATATATTGCAATAATGTTAAATTAAATGTATATATATAATATGTATATTATTAATGTAAGATAAAAGTATATATATATATTTATTTGCATTACTTAGTAAACTTGAGGCATTAGTCTAACTGGTGCACAAATTACATAGGTTTGACAAGTTACTTGTTTGAATCTCCTTCAATCAAGAGTCAAGCTTGTATTATTCTTTTTCTATTATAGAAAAATTTCTCAAGGATTTTTTCATGAGAAACAATTTCTTATGGAATATTCCATAAGAAATAATTTCTCAGGGAATTATTGTGTCAATGAGAAAATTTCTCAAAAATTTTTTCATGAGAAACAATTTCTTGCGAAATATTTTCTGAGAAATCATTTCTCGATTCCATGAGAAACTTGATTTTCTCACGAACATTATTTTCTCGCTAGTTTTTTGTGCAAATTCTGTTGGGGTTATAAAAGGGTAAGACGTTGACCTACTCAAATCTTTTTCTTTACTACCGACAAACGTTTATCTGTGCTTGATCCGCCGATATATAATATGTACATGTGTGTGTATAATATGAACACAAGCTTATAAGTTGTTTTAAGGCACATTCTAAGCATTAAATCTAATCTTTTCGTTGCAAAATACACCTTCCAACAAAAAAGAGGATATTTTAATGTCTTTCGATATCCCTTTCCCTTATCAATATTAATTGAAGCTCCTTAACCATTTCCCGTAAACTGTAAGCAACTAGCTCTATGACAAAGTTTTTTTTTAAAAAAAAAATCAACAGAGAAAACAAATCTTTTCGATTTTAGACAATAAGAAGTCACTTTAAATAAATTTTAACTTGACTGGTCAAAAAATAAATAAATAAATTTTAACTTTGCAACTATACTTTTCCAAAAAAGAAAAGAAGTATTTCTTTTTCCTCACAAATCTTCCCTCGGACAACAGAAGATCCGTCTGCCACATCAATGTGGTCCAGCTCTGAAAAATTCAATAAAATGGACAAGAAAAGAATAAATAAAAAGGACTTGAGAAAAAGAAGTTTCAAGAGTCCCTTGTTTTTTCAACCTTAAAAGCTATTGCTATTTAAAAACCTTCCATAAAATTGATGAGATGACCCGCAAATTTTTTTCAATCGATCACAGTCTCCTTTCCTCCTTTCTTCTCTGCCCACTTGTTAACAACTTAAATCAGTATTACAACATTTTTTTAATGGAAAGAGAAATTCAATTAAAACTTCAGTATTACACCATGTGATTGCAATTATATGTAACAATAGGTCTACTGATTGTTGCTATATATGATTGTCCAGGGATGTATTTTGCAATAACATCAGAAATCTCCAAAGTTGATCATCCTCCACAGGTTTCCATTGGATTCTATGGACTAAAATACTTGTTGACACTTAGAATTTTCGTCGGAAGTCTAGTTGTACTATCTCTGATTTTGCGCTTATATCTTATCAAATGGAAAGAAAGACATTCGTCTGTGTATGAAAATATTGAACATTTTCTGCAACATAATAACCTCATGCCCATAAGGTACACTTACAAGGAAATTAAGAAGATGACTGGAAATTTTAAAGAAAGGTTAGGTGAAGGAGGCTTCGGCACTGTATACAAAGGCAAGCTGCGTAGTGGGTCTCTTGCAGCTATAAAAATGTTGGGCAAATCCAAAGCTAATGGCCTAGAATTCACCAGTGAAGTGGAAACCATCGGTAGGATACACCATATTAATGTGGTTTATCTTATTGGATTTTGTGTAGAGGGTTCAAAGCGTGCTCTTGTTTATGAATATATGACTAATGGCTCTCTTGATAAATGTATTTTCCATGAAGAAGGAAGTGTCCCCTTGAGCTATCAGAAAATGCATGAAATAGCTTTTGGAGTGGCTCGTGGGATTACTTATCTTCATCATGGTTGTGATAAGAAGATTCTTCATTTTGATATCAAGCCCCATAATATCCTTCTAGATGATAATTTCATTCCAAAAATTTCAGATTTTGGCCTTGCAAAATTATGTTTTATTGATAATAGTATCATTACTTTCACTGCTACAAAAGGAATCTTAGGATATATAGCTTCTGAATTGTTCTACAAAAATATTGGGGGAATGTCCTATAAGGCTGATGTTTATAGTTTTGGAAAGCTTTTAATGGAAATGGCAAGTAGAAGAAGGAACTCAAAACTACGCACTACAGAGCATTCAAGTCAAAATTACTTTCCTCTATGGATATATGATCAATTTGCTCAAGAGAAGAATGTAGAAATGGAAGGTTTGACATGTGAAGAAACAGACTTGGTAAAGAAAATGTTCATAATAGCATGGTGGTGTATACAATTTAGGCCTGCCGATCGTCCCTCAATGAACAAAGTAGTGGAGATGCTAGAAGCAGATGTTGAAAGTCTTGAAATGCCTCCAAAGCCATTATTGTATCCTCAGGAAACTATTGCAAGCATTCATGGATCCAACTCTGATCAAGCATCATGCAGTGAGTCCATAACTTGTTCTGGTTATGCAAGCGATGATATTCCTCAAAATAGTGCTAGCTAGCAATGGGGGCAGGGAGGTGGGGGGATAATTTGCATGTGACGAAAGAGTTTCAAGGCTCAGTAATCTAGTTTAATAATTATGGGTTGTAAGCATCTTTAATTTAAAATATGGCATTGTATTTTATCAAAATACTTGATGTATTACCTAGCTCTGTATTTTGCTTCACGAATTAACTCCAAACATATAAATCTTCTTTTTCTATTTCCCATAATATTTTTTAAAAAAGAAAAAGAAAAAACTTAGGCTAGCGAACAGAGCAAAAGAAAACATATTTATAGCTTATAATAAGATGACATGGTAACAATATTACAATAACTTACTGAATGGGAAGAAAGAAGGGCTATTATGGCATACGAATGAAATGGAAGCCCAGAGAGCCATTTTAAGGCCGACAAAATTTCTTCCCCCACAAAACTCCGTTACAACATAACAAGACAATAATGGGCTCAAAAATATTGTTTAAAAAAAATTCAATTATTTGCCTCAATCGTTTCAGGTCCCAATTTTTTTTTTTTGGGGTCACATTCCCCCCTGTCCTACCCTCAACTTACGAAACTCTGCACATAGAAAATAAGAAGAATCATACTAATCAAAGGATCAACGGATTTATTGTGTCCTAGTCACTTTGTGGAAACAAGTTCCAATTTTACCATAGTACTCAATTATGAAAGAGAGAGGGAAAAAAAAGAGTTATAGTGGAGAGAAAATAATCTATTTTTACCCTTATTCAATAAGATTAATTTTGGAAAGTTATGAATTTTTTTTTTAAATTAAGATCCCTTTAGTTTGTATAAGGTAGATAAATATGAGATATTAAGAGAGATGCAATTAAGATGGATTATAATTTAAGTGTAATTTTGGAAAGTTATAATAATTTAAAAAAAAAAAGGCTTCCAACTAACTTTAATCAATTTTTGTAATATGTATAAAGTAGATAAATATTACTCATAATTTAAAAGGGATATGTGGACATATAATATATTGTATTCATAACAGTAGTTGAATTATTACCATGCTATGACATTAATTGTAGTTATGAATATGATTATGAACTCTCAAGTCATCCCCTGTTCTAATATGTTCCAAGTCCATTCTGGAATGTGATAAAGGCAATTTCCTCTGCTATAACAATCAATATTCTTTTTTCCTCTGTGCATCTTAAGTAACAACTTCCCAAAACTGGAAATACATTCCTATAATTTTAGAGAGAACAGCCTACCTTTCCCATTGTCACGGTCATACTAATTGTCCTTTAATTTTGAATCCGAAGTTCAATGTCACCTCAAAACTCAATCTTTAATTTTGTTTTTGAAATTATAAAAGTAAAAATTAAGGTCCAACACCATAATTGGGGTCACGAGAGCTTCTGCAATCCCTAACATGAGAATGCATCTTATGAAGCAAATAAAGAAACAAATATAATGTGGGGCCTTATTAAATTTAATAATGTGGTACTCAATTTTTTCAACTCCATAAAAGTTGCATCTCACATCTAGTGATGAATTATTTCTCATTCAAAACCATAAAGATATACTATCTCCGGTCTTATATATAGAATCTTTTATCTTGATCCTAAATATAAAATCTTTTACAATATACAAGATAATATTTATTATACATTTTCAAAAAATATCCCTATTTAATGTATTCAAAGAGAAAGAAAAAAAAATTAAATAAGGGTAGTTTTGAAAAAATGTTGAAATTTTTGGAGAAATCAAAGTAGTTAATTAGTTTTAATTTCAATTCTTAATCTACGTGATTCAGTGATTCGATTAAAAGGATCTTATATTAAGGATAAGAGGGAGTAATAAGTTTGGTTTGAACCATGCGGAAATCAGAAACTAAGTAAAAACAACTTCAAAGCGAAAATGACATAACATCTGTCCGTCCAATATTAAAAGTTACTATTAAGTTTTTCTTTTGCTTTTTTTTTTCATATTTAATCATTATTTTTTCAATTTTATCTTTAAAAATTTGTTTTCATTTCATGTTCTATTCTTTTTAAAAGAGAAAAAATGTCAAAATTAAAAGAAAAATAATAAAATCTAAACTAAGTCAAATTTGAAACCCAACATAATTAGGAGATTCTAATGAAATATGTTCCATGTCATCCAATTTGACTAAACTTTCTGCATTAAAAAAAAAATCCGAAACTCAACATTGTTTAAGTTGTTTATGGTTTGCAAAACAACTATTACTGTTGCTATTAGAATAATTTCTCTTTAAATGTACATTGAAAATGACAAAGTTCCATATTTCACTCCATTCCGAAGCACAAAAATCAATGGCTGCGGGATATTGTGGGAGATTCTAGTTTCGGCATTAATGCAATTTATCAATATATAAATGATGGGCATTCAGGCATGAGTTCAAGATCAAAAATATTTTAACTAAATGACATTTTTTCATTAAGAATTTAATCTGTACCAAAAATCCAATACAAGAATGCATATTTCTGTACAGAAACTGTCACATTAAGCTATGGTACAAACAATATGTAGCATCAAGAATCAGTGAACAAATCATCAAAACAAAAGGCAGCAAAGCTATCTGCAAAACCAAAGCCGTTTGCATGCCATACTCTTAACCTGGAAACATTTGAGTGCATGAGATTTCAAATTATGATGAAATAGGAATGCATGTGTTTGGACTTTGTATTCAGATAGCAGACAATTATGGAAGACTTGGAAGTGGTCAGACAACAACAGCTATTAGTTCCATACCCTTCCCTCTTATTCTAAAGTATGAAAATTAATCTTTGAACTGTCCCCTGTTTTCAATTTTTCTTTTTTATTTCCATTGAATTGTTCTTTGTATGATATCAAGACCTCTTCAACCACATAGATTTCAATCCTCATCTTCTGCAGTCGTAAAAATGATAGCATATAATGTACTGGAAGAGAGATTGAGAGAAGATTGGTATGAAGAGAGGAATTGAGTCCCATATACTGTCACAATCTTGTGTTACTTTCTGAATGCATGATTGCATGACCATAAATAATCTAATTTGAGCAGATTTTATGACTTTATATTTAGCATAAAATGAATGTTCCAGGAATTAGTCATTCTATGACTTTCTCAAGTTCGAAAAAAAGTCCACATAAACAAATTCTAAGATGAAATATCTCTTTACCAAGTATCATTTTCAGTAAGGGGTATGTGCATGCATTTATCTATATATGATTCTATGCATTTGAGAACAAGTGTATGAGACCTCAAGTCACAAGTGATTATATTTGTATCAATTAATAACAAAACACAAGTAATAGAGTAAAATTTTTCATTTTCAATTGAACTTCATAGGAATATATTCAAGTGATTAATTAGTTCCCTTGAGACACCGAAATGAAACGTGCTTAAGCAAGTTTGTATGATTGCTAACTTACCTCATGATAATATGACAAGTCCGAGGTACAAAGATGCACAGAGAAAAGCAAATGATATCATCCCCCTGTAAGTGGATCGCATTAAAAAAGAAAAAACCAACTTAAGAGTAATGAAAGCAGGATCAGCTCCCAAAAAAACAAAAATAATGAAAGCAGAAAATGATAAAAGGGCAAATCAGCATATTCACAGTGATAAGACCTTTTATTTTACTATACTGAATTTCATTGATGCACTTTAACCAAAATTTACCAAATGATGATTAAAATGGAATTGAACAAATCAGTCAATTTAACAACACCCAGTAACTTTTCCTTAATATTCAATCAAAATTGCTGAGCTTGCCAAAATAAAAAGAGGGCTTTTTAATATAAAAAATGTTTCACTTGCATAGATCCTGCATTTATGCGTGTGCGTGTGTGCACTTCTGCCTGGGCATTCAAGCATTTTCCCATTCTACAAAGCTTACCATATAACTCCCCATCCGCACCCAGTACAGCAGGGGCAAAGTTCTGCGAATTTCTCAGCATCACTAGAATTGACTCTTCGAGATATTAAATCATCATAGATATCTACACCAGAAAAATTTCAATAGAAGTAATGTCAGAAAACTAGTTAAAATTATACTGATAGTAAAAGCATATAGCACAGGTGAATGAAATATTACCATATACGGAGAACAAACTGTTCATCACACCTGAAATTAACCAAAATTATAGTTGAGTTACTTTTCCTTTTTCCAAGGAGAAGACAATTAAGAATTATCAAACAGAAGCATATTAAAATTATTTGTACAATGATTATGAAGAGGACAAGAACATACCAATAAATAGAATGACATAGCGAAGGATACGAACAGTTGTTTTCTCTTGCAGAAGCCAGATTATGGCAATGAAAAAAATAAATCCTGAGATTTAATTGTAAATAAGAATAATGTCAGAAATCATGTGAATCTATTTTTCCTTTCATTCTTAAAAAATCATAAAATACTCACCAATACAGAGTCCTCGGAGTGTCCACTTTTTTTTGGAGCAAGAGTATGCAGGAAGACACCAAAAAGGAATTAAGGTCAGACCACTACTACAATAAATTTAAAAGAAAAGGAACATTTGCATTTCTGCATCTATAACTGTCTTACATTCTTAGCAATAAAGAGCACAATAATCAGAGCAACAATAAAACAACCAGCAGCAATCCTTGCACTGATAATATGTGTGGAAGCTAGTATGAAAGCCATTCCCCAAAATGATGAACCAATATCTGAATGCAAAACCAATTACAGAAACTGTAAATGCAACTGAGAAGAAGTGATTATTAAATTCAATCACAAGTCACACGAATAAGAACTTGTTTCTCAATTAACTTTATAATGTTTTTAATGGCCATGCTTCGTTTATATAGCATATAAATAAAGAAGCCATTCAGCACAGTAAGAAGAACAAATTAGTGTCAACTGAAAGTTGAGAGGGGAAATGCATTACATCCAGCTGGCAGGATCACCCAGTATATACCACCACGTGTTTGGGTCAGCCCACCCTCATTTGCATGAACCTGGATACCTTCTACCTGTTGGCATCAATTTAACTCTGGTTCAGCAAACATAAGAGAATGAAATAACTTACAACTATGAAGAAGCATACAGCAGAAGCAAAGTTTCAAAATTTCTAAGCCTGAATAAGGCCACTAGTGACCCAGCCAACTCTTCTAAAATGTAGACTTCTAGCCCCTAGCTGAGTATATTAGTTATTGGATACAAGTTCACTTCAATACAGGTACGCAAAGATGATGCATTATGAATTCAGGATTAGGAAGAGTTTACTTGATAAGAATAAGACATGCAATGCTTAAATGAGAAGTTACAACAGTTGTAATGACAATGATCCGCAAAGCCTTTAGAATCAGGTAAGACAACATGGTCCATGAGCAAGAAAATGGGACATCAGATCTAGAGAACCTATCAGTTATAAATTAAAAGCTACAGCAATGAAAGTGACCATTTAAGCCATTATTTTTGTTCTAATGCTTCTAATTTATTAATTACGCAACAGGACAATAACATTCTGAGAAAAAGTTATATAATTTATCAGTTGTACTTTTAAAAAGAATCTGGTTGCAATATGTTTTACCTCAAAGAGCATTAAAGTGAAGCAATAGGTTCGTCCTTTACGTAGCAAACCTAGTGAACTACATTTTACATTTTGCAACACATTAGCCCATTCTTTGTTAAAGCGTGTTAGTTGGTAAAGCAATGATTTAATCCGTTGGAAATGCAATAAAACAAATTAGATCATTAGATGGACCTTGGAAGTTCAATATCTCCAACCAAATTGGTTTCTAGAAGCTACATGCTTGATGATATGTGATCAGTAAGAGCATCATTGCCCAGAAAAAATTGTTTGGTTTCCAACAATATGAAACTCAGAAGCCATAATGCATTTCTATTTTCACATGATAATATTAATTCATGTCATAGTAGAATACAAGCTGAACTTGCAAGCCTCAGAAATCATATAGTCAAACCGTCATAAAAACAAATCATCAAAATTTATCTACTTGTATAACCAAAGACAACAAGCTTGTACATTGACAACATTACCTGACCACAAGTGAGCTTGCAAGCAATTGCATGACTTGCTTCATGCAGAAACACAGTGATGAGCTTAAAAGGTGTAAGTAGTATAGTCCTCCATAGCTATAACCACCAGAAGAAAGCATTTGAATTACATGAACATAGACCAACTTGATCAAACTGAAGACTATGACATATAAATTACTGGAAACTTCTCTCTTACAAACCAATAGCTACTTAGACATGATATAGGGAAAAAAAAATTGTGCACAATAATCAAACTACGGACATCCTTTAGAAAAAGGACCATTGCCAACTCTCTGTCATTCATCTTCAACAAAACCTATTATTTGTTTTGATTAGTGCATCCCAGCAGACTAATTTTGATCCCATCCATATAGCAGCAAGTTCACACAAAACTACTACTTTTAGAAATAAATCAGACACTAGAATGCCATATATTTTCAATCTTGTTCCTATTTAGCCAGATGATTCTCTCAAGAAAACATTTTTCTAAAGGTAATCTTAGATTTGCGGACAAATCGAAGCTAAAAATTTTTCATGGCAAAAGCATTTATATTGTATATCCACTCCTCAGCATCTCAGAATCATTTTGCTTTCTACATGTATTGTGTCCATATTTAATACGTACTAAGAACTACAAATTACACTTGCGCGATCTAGTTTTTGTCCTATGTTACGCACATTTAGGCTGTTTACAACAGTAAACACAGTTATCGTCAATTTACACCAACATTCAAATAAAATTACTTACTGTACAGTTGCACTTATAACAGAAGGAATAAGAAAATCACACTGCGATGATAAGTGGGAAACTTGTCATGAATTATGAACTAAATCTCATACAAAACTCGGAGGAAGAATATATTTGATATAAGCCCAATTGATCTAAATGGTTTATTTGAGCAATCGAGCATATTCGTTTTGAATTTAGAAAAAAAAAATACTCCTGAATTGAGTCGCTTTTCACTTGTCAGGAACAAGAAAGAAAATCGAGATTAAAAAAAGAAAAGCGTACCGCAAGGATTACAACGGTGAAGGCACCTACACAGGCCAAGAACACGACCTGTTCGTGCTGGCAACAGTTCTTGAGTTCCCAATTCGGCATTGATGGCGGATATTAGCTCAATTACAACTTAATCGAGAGGCGACGAACGGGCAGAATCTCAACCCAAAAGATATTGGAATCTTTGTTGTAAAGGGTTTGGTCCCTAGGAAAGGGGAAGAAAGTGGGTAGAAAGTAGAAAGGCAATTTTAAAAAATAAATAAATAAAGTAGACATAAAAAGGAACAGAGAAGTCGTTGGCCAATCCAACAACGCGTAAAGCCAAGCGCGTTTCTACTTGGAACGTTATTCTTGGGATTTTGAATTTTCTTAGATGTTTGGTCTCTGGATCTTGTCATCATTTGATCAAATCGATGTCCAGTGCTAAAACCGAAACGTTTTGCACTTACCATTGTAATTTTCTTCATTGGGAACTTCTGAGTTTTGAATGATTCAGTTCCAACATATACTTTCTTTTAATATATAGGACATTCTTCATCACTTTATTGAACAGAAAAAGAAAATTAAATTTTTTCTTAATATGTTAAACATGAAAGGTAATAAATCCCAATATCAATATATATAAAATAACTTATATCAAGTCATTACTATTCATAAATAATAAATAGTGAATTTTTTTAATTTCATAATATATAAAAATATACATATATATAATTAATTCATGCTTGGTGAATGTAGGATAACAAGAAGCTTGTGCGTGACACAGAAGCAAAAGTCAAAGTTAACTTGGGTAAGAAAATAAAAATATTAGTTAGCAAATTAGCAAAAATGCATGCAAAACATCCCTAGATATGCTCCAAATGATAAGTGAGATATGCAATATGCATAGTCTTTAATTTATGATTGTAATGATTATATATAGCAATATTAATTAGTTATTAATTAAGTAAAAAATAAGTGTCTAACAAACGTGAGGCTATGTCTAAAAAGTTCAAGCCCCAGGCTATATGAATTTTTGTTGTCGTGTTCTTTTGTCATGTCAGACCACTATATACCAGCTCAATAACAGTTTTGTGTTTGAATAAATATTTATTCCGGCAAGAGAAAAAAAAAAGAATAAATATTTATCTTTTGCCTCTTGCACCACATTTTTTGTGAGTTTATCTGAATTTTTTTATTTTTAACAAATTGAAATGAATAAATTGGAGCACACCTACACAAAGTCGGAACTGGCTCTCCTGTAGGCTGCCCATCCTTTCATCCATCCATTGGATGTATCTGGCGGTAAACATTGTGCCACACCATCAAACGTTCAAAATACATCTTGAATGACCATTCATAAGACATCATGACCGTTCATTTCAATTTCACTATTAATTTTACATGAGCACTCATATCCTCTTTCTTGCTCTTCAGTGTTCTTCTCCAAAGTCCAATCCTCTTTTAATTTACTGGTTCGCTGCTGCTATAACATAAATTTAATTTATATTGGTCCTCTTTGAGCATGATTCTTCTTCAAAAAGGTTGATTTATAGAACTGATTAGTGGATTTGTTTTGATTCATAGAACCAAGCATTGGATCTATATATGTTTTTTATTTATAGAGCTTATTATAAAATATTGTGGCATCTCAATATGCTATGATTGGCCATCATGCTCATGCTCTTCGAAATAGATGCCTATGTGTGTGGGAGGATATATATGTTTATGGTATACATGCATCCATGCATAATTTCTTGATACCATAATGGTTTCTTTTGTTCTTCAATATTATTGCCTAACTATTTATATTTATTTATGTAGTTTTATTTTAGCTACAACTTCATCCTTCTACAATTATCTTCTTTAACACATAGTTAGATTTATTCTTTAATTTTATTTCTACTATATCATCTAACTAAAGTGCATAAGTTACAAGCAAATAGTTAGTATTATATCTTTTCTATTTCCTTAAAGTCTTAAGATATATTTTTAAAAATATATCCTATACTATGAGCTTAGACTCTTATAATTAGTTTCATTCTTGTCATATAATTTCTTATCTGGTTCTATCTTTATTCTTATAATTATTGCACATTTATTATTCTATTATTCTAATCTTATTTTTTTCTTATATTCTATTAACCTAACACTATTTTTATTATTATTTCTTATAATGGCTCCATTATGAAATTTCCAAAAGTATGATTTTATTGTATGAAAGTACTGTATATATCCACACACACAACCCATTTCATTCATGGGGCATATTATAGCATCTAAGTTAGTATTATTTTGATAGCCGCCGAGTTTAAAAGAGAATTTATTATTAGTTTCTTTGGTTCTCTTTATTATGTTATTATCTATGTTTTAAGAAAAGCTAGAAAGAGAAAGAATAGTCTAGAGGATCCAAACTTGGGGACGCCCTAATATACGGAGAATATAATGGATTTTTTGGGGCAAAGTAAGAAAAGCATATCAAACAAAAAGCAAGCATGATTTGAGAAGTGAAAAAAATTAAATATAAAGTTATCTTTACATTGCCATGATAACTGAACATAGCATGAAATGTTTTTCGTTCTTTCTTTCATTTTATTAACTACTGAGAATTTATTTTTCACTACTCTCTCATGTTATGTTCAGCTTTAGCTATAATTGATTGTATAGGTGTTCATAAGGGAAAATTCCCCATATAGGGCATGTACCTATCTTGCAAGGGATTCGACTGCTGGTTTAGGAATTTGCATCTCACACCTTAAGTGTATATGTAGGTGTGGGAAATTTAGAAATAAATTTGGAACCCCCTACTTTGCATTATAAAAGAAATGGTTTAGTACTCTTAATTATTTTTCTTTTATTTATTTTAAAATTTACATTTTTCACTTGAATTAGATATCTCAAATAGATCATCTAGGTTAAGGTTGTTACATTTATGGTATTAGAACAAGTCAGTCCAAAAAGGGTCATTTGATTAGAGGAACTCATAAAATACAAGTAGAAGATTACCTTGATACCAGTAATTTTGAACCTATACATTAATGTTTGATGCTATAATTTTCCCATTTCAATAGTCATATTGAGCTTGATCAACTCAATAGAATTTGTTCTAGGTGCAGCAAGTTATGGTATCAAGCAAAAGGAATTCCCCTAATGACATGGAAGGGATAGCCAATGCAATTGAGCTAATGGCCACAACAACTAGAGATGTTACATCATCCAAGTCACTGGCCATGTTATTGTCCATGTCATGAAATCGTCTTAGTCATTATCGAAGTCACCATACATGTCAACAATCATGTCATCGATAATGTCATATGCATGATTTGTGTTCGCATCCATCTCACGCACCATAACATCACCCACATCATGCATATATCTGAGTCATTGTTCATGTCATCATCCAAGTTACATGCCATGTTGTAACACCCTCAATTTACTTTAATTGAGTAGTGATATATTATGTTAGTGGATGTTGAAGTAAAATAAATAAGACACTTGTAGCAAGGAAGTTACACAAATTTTTTATAATTTTTCATGAATGCTCATAAACCAAGAGAAAAATTCATGTTAAATATTACATTGATAATAATTCCTCATGATTTTCTAGAGTTACATCTTTTGGTAATGGGACACCAATATTTTATCACTTTAGACTATATTAATTTGATTCCAATCATAACTTATACACCTCCCTTACTTGCTACATTCTTGACAATGTACTAGACAATCGACCATCTGGACACATTACAACAAAAATATGAGAATTATAGAATTCTCAATAAGATATAGCTTTGAACTAATATTGGTCTAGCTACCTCGTGTATGAAAAACATTTTTCTTACTATTATCTATATTGAATTCCACATAAATGTGTATGTATTAATGATAGGCATGCACAAAATTCAATAAAAGTTACTTTGGGCAATCCAATAGTCCATCCCCCTTTAATCAAGGTTTTCAAAACAAAATCTTTTAATAGACATCACGCACAGCATCCCATATCACCAAACACATGTCAGCATCCCATATCACCAAACACATGTTTAATTTAAGTTCTTGCAACAATCTCATAGTTAAAGTAGATGGATTTTATAAAACAACCATAAGAAATATCCAAACCTTATATCATAGCATCAATTATAACCCATCATGTATCTAGGGCGTCCCCTAGAGTAGATCCATAACATGACAACCCCTACAGATATTTTCCCATAGGATTCCTTTTGGGGCTTTTCCACTTATGACATTCTCATAAAAGAATTCCACTTAGGATTCATATGGATATTCTTATGGAACATCTTTATAAGAAACTTGCCCAATCATAAATCATATAAATATTTCATGATAGAAATATTTTGATGCATGCATTTTATGAATACATAAAACATTATCTTGAATACACTGAGCTAATCAAATAACTTGCAAACCTAGTTTACTCGATCTTGCCTGGTGTTTTCAAACCAGGTTGAAACCTGGAAAAAATGGCCCTGGTAAAGATAGGACTAAAGGAAACCAGGCTATAACCCCAAGTAGGACCAGGTTACGTTGCCAAACTATTAGACCTCGAACATATCCAGGGTATATTCATACATATATATTTTTAAAAAATTCTTTTCAGTAAATGGCATTGTTTCTTCATCAATGTTCATATCCTTTCACTTGTCTCTACCCTTAGTGACATCATGATCCCATATGCCCTAGTCTTTCTCGCCACTTAAACTTTAGGTCCCTCTCTTCTTGTTGCTAGCCCTCATCTTCGTCCCAAACCATCTTCATCAATGGTCATTCTATCCATTCTCATCATCTTTGACTACTCATCTGACACTGGTCTCCTCTTCATCAGCTCAGATGCGGTGTTGCTTCTTCTTCTGTCAATTGCTCGATGCTTCGCCCTTCATCTTAGTACTCCTTGTCTAGTGAAGTCCTTGGCTTCTCCTTCCATCTTTGTGCTTCCCGTGCTATTATAGGTGAGTTCTTTATACCCATATATCTAAAGTTTTTGCACGGTGATTGAGCTAAGGTCCATAACATGCTCACTATTTCCATTTTGTATTTATAGCAATCAAGATATTGTTGAAAAATTTGAACCATCTATTATATTATTATTCACTGAATGGAAACCCTTGCTTCTTCTTACTAAACCCATCATAACCCACGAGTTGACAAGGTAACACCCCACCCATAACAAAAATCTAAACAAATTACCCCATCTTTGGATATTGTCATTCTTTACCACACATTTTATGCTCTGTTCTTTTAACATTGCTTTATAAATTTGCTTCAGAACCTATCTAAGTTGTTTTCACATGATTAAATGCTAACTTAGTTGAATTCCTAGTTTTTTAGAGGTTGCTCTTGAAAGTTGTGATCATGGAACCTCAAAAACTTATATTGATTACTCTAAGCACATACTTAGAGGTTTTGAGCTTGATATAATTGTAGGATCTAATGTTTCATAGACTTATGTTCATGCTTGGCAATTTTAGGACCTAAACAAGGTTCATTCTACATTCGGTGACATCATGAGGCCTTTCAATCATTATACTATATGGGGTGCCTGTGAATTTCAATTACTACTTTACCAAAAATATCATAGGTTTTTAAAAGTTTTTATGCTACTAATGATTGTTTGATTGGATATGGATTTTTTAATGAAAATGTCTAGATTTAATTGATTTAACATATAAGTCTCTAAATTTTATGTTATACTAAATAAATGTGATCATATTTGTTTTTAACAAACACAAACTATGCACCATTAATATAATTTTAAAAATATTGATATTTATTTGATATTAATAAGTTTATTTTAAGTATAACTACTAACATAATTTTAAAAAATATTCATAAGTAATCATTCCCCCACCCCCCCAAAATTACAAATAAAGAAATGATTGGTGACAATTCTCTAGTTCACATGTGCATTATTTTTTATGTTATAGATAAAGAAATGATTGATGGCATTTCTCCCTTGCATATATAACACTGAGAATTAATTTAATTGACTTTTCATGCTAGTACTCCATAAATTTTGATTTTGCATTTCATTGCTACATAATACTTTTGTTGTTGTAGATTAATTGTAAAATATTATTTCTAATTAATCTTTAGTCTTTACAGGTATATTTGCAATCTCAAGATGACAAATCAAGGTTCTACTGCCAAAGTAAATCAACTCATTACTAATATAAGCATCCATGGGGGGAATGAAACACCAACCCCAGCTACACCTATTAGTCCAAATGAGTCCACAAAAGCTCAAGCTATAACTCAAGGGGAGAAGGGGAAAAAAAAGAAATGGACAAAAAGCCACCCAAAGTCCCAAAACAATTGGAGGCTTGGGACCATTTTGTCAAAATCCAAATGGAGGAAACCAATGGAGAAATTTAAGCTGCCTAAAATTATTGTGGAATAAACATATGCATGTGACCCAAACAAGCACAAGACTACATCCTTGAGAAGGCATATGCAGACATGTAAGAAAGTTCCTCACAAGGCGACAACAATTTCAAAACAATCAATGCTAAATTATGTGTTATCTAGTGGAGTTATTAGGGAAGGTAGAAGCTTGGTTCCTCATGTCTTTAATTAGAAGTGTTGTAAGAGAGCTTTAGTTAAGTTTATAATTTGTGACGAGCTTCCCTTTTGGAATAGTTAAGAAGAAGGGTTTTTGGAAATTTGTGAACGAGTTAGAACAATAGTTTACTATCCCTTCTAGAATGATAGTTTCTTGAGATTGTTTGCCATTATACAAGGGAGAAAAGAAGTCACTAAAGAAGGTGTTGAAGAAGTGCTTTAATCATGTTTGTTTGACTATAGATTGTTAGACTTCTAGTCAAAATTTTTGTTACCTTTGCTTGATTTCATTGACCTTGAGTGGAAATTGCACAAGAGGATTACAAGTTTTTGCCAAGCTAAAAATCATAGAGGCAAAACAATTGGCAAGACAATAGAAAAATGTTTGTTAGATTGGGGAATAAAAAAAGTATTCACCATAACTATGGATAATGCATTAGCTAATGACACTTGTTTAGCATATATAAAGAGGTGATTGAGGAATTGGAAGGGTTAGTATGTGATGGTGATTATATGCAATTTAGGTGTGCCGAACATATCCATAACTTGGTGGTTAATAAAGGGTTGAGGGAATTGAAGGATAACTTTGATGCAATCCGAAACATTGTTATATACAATGTATTAAAAATTAGGCCGACCATTAAACTGGTCAAGACACCAGTTCAAGGTTCAATAGTTAGATCAGGAGTAGACTAGTTGTGAATAAATTGATATATTTTAAATAATGTAAATAAAAATATAAAAGATATTTATCCATGATCATAAAATTAACATTCAATCTATGATGAAAAGTAAAAGTGGTCTACTACAACCAAATTCATACATCATACATAACCATAAACATCATACATCATGTAATATCCCTAATTTTACTGAATATCATAAAATGCACAAAGAATCAAAGAAAAATAAAAGACAGTTAAATGTAAAAAATAGTAATAACGTTATTTTTCCATGTTAAAATAAAAATTGAGAAAATTACATTTGTCCCTAAATAGAAAAATTCCATGCAATATAATCTCTAAAAAGGAAGAATGTCAAGCATTATATTCCCTAGGAAAAATTACGGAAAAGAACTTGAAAGAATTAAAAATTATAATTTTATCTTAAGTCAAAGACAATTTTGTAAGTTTTAGAATTTCTGTCAAAACAAAGCTCATGACAAGCCAAAACCCAATGGAATATTGTTTAGAGAATAGCTAAGTTAATATAAATTTATAATTAGTGTCAAAAATGATTATTATAGCAAAAAAAGGAGACTGTAGACCCCACAAAAAGTAATAAGAAGACAAAAACAGTATGTAAACCCCACACAAATATATTTTAGGACAGAAAAATAAATTTTAGGACTCCATGTAAATTTAGAATAATCTTGTATAAATTAAGTGATAAAATATAGTGAAAGTAATTAATCGGTCCAGTTGAAATTTAGTGGCAAATGCTATATTTGGATTGATAAAATTATAAATTATTTTGGACAAAAATACCCTTGAGAAGACGTGATATGCAACTGCCATGGATACCATTAGAATTTATTTAATTGATTTTGGAAATAAATCATTTAAGTTAACTCAAGGTAGTTCAGCTAACCATGTTACTATTCATTCATTTGATATCTTTCCTCTAAATGCATGGTTAAGATCTTTAAGTGGAGTTAGAAGTCTATAACTTTGCAAATTAAAGAGTGCATTTAGCGTGAGAAATGGAGAGAAAAGACAAGGAAAGTGAAAACAAGAGGCAAAGCTTGGAGAATCAAGTAGTAAGGTAAGGTTTCATGACTTTTAACTTGTGTTTTCAAGTCATTTGAGGTAGTTTAATAGAGTCATCTTTTTCCTCTCACCCTCCATGGATTTTGGACAAACACTAACTTGAGCAAGAGATGAGTTTTCATGTAAGGAGGTCATAAACTAGTAAGGAAAACAAGGATTTGAAATGTGATGAAATTGCATGCAAATCATTTCTTCCTCTCTTGTGGTAAGTTTTGGCTAGAACAGGGGGAGTAGTTAGAGTTAGAATTTCATTATTTTGATGCCAAAAATGGAATCTTTAAGTCCAAATTAACTAAGAATAAGTGTTAATTTGAAGAAAAACCAAAAGGATAGCAAAATGAAAAATATAGAGTTTAGTTAACACTTTGTGATTGAGCTCATTGAACCAGTGACTTATGACCTTAAATGATATTGTATTTAGGTTCAAAGAAGTTGTGGAAGACCTAGGATACGGGTACAAAAGGTAAGAGGTAAGGGAAGACATTAAGGTAGCATTTTTACCTTCTATGCATTATATTATCTTATGATAAATTTGTGAACTATATGATTTGTTTGATGCCATGAAAGTTGTTTTGTGATGTCTCTTGATTGTTGGATGAGTTGTTTGAGAGGGTTGCGGCCCTTAGATGTCCAAAATATAAAAGTAAATTCTGTCAAAATTTTTATGAGAAGTTATAGCATAATATGTTGAATATGTTTGTTAAATGTTTTTCATTAACTTTGTGATGACATATGTGTGTAATTTGTAATATCCCTAAAATATTAGATAACTAAAAATGCATAGAGAATTTGCAAAAATGGACAGGCACCGTTTTGAGTGAAATATGGCAAAGAGGTTATTTTTCCTGCTTGGATGGAAAAATAAGAAATTATATTTTTACCCCTAAGAATTATGTAAATAACTATTTTGCTCCTAGGAGGAAAAAAAAAGCTAAGGTGGTGGACGCAGAGAGAGGATTGACAAAAGTTTATAAATTTTGAGGCAAATTATACCTACTGACCTGAAAGTTTTAAAAATTATAAATGTGTCCCGAGTTAAGGGCATTTTTGTAAATATGAACAATTATAGTCAAAATGAAGCTCTCAATGAGATAAGACCAATGGAATATAGTATGAAATTTATTAAGATCAAAATAATATTTATTGGGTAATTATGATTTAATATTAATGTCTTATCCGATAAATGTCAATCTGGACTGTAGGAAGAAGCAGTATTCATTCAAGAAAAATGTGTGAGTCTTATATTTGAACCAATTGAGATAAGCATATTATGGTAATTTTATATCCCAATATAGTTAAAACAGGTGTTCCAATAATAGTAAAATATACTACTAAAGTAGCTTTATTTGTCCAGACCGGTTCAGGATATATCTCGATAAGTAAATACCTGAAATTTTTGGACCAAAATCCTCCCCATTTCGTGCTCCACAAGCTGCACATGTCAAATTAGCCATAGTTTATTATTTTTCATGAAAAAGCAAGAAAAATCAAGACATTAGGTGGTAAAATTCTATTGGTTGGAAAATTTTATAAATCCTCCCCTTTGGTTCATGTTTTGGCCAATCAATTAGCAAGGAAATGAGGAAGAGTGATCTACCATTTTGAGAGGGAGAGAGCAGCACATGAAGGTGAAGGAAAAAGAGGAGAAAAAGTAGAAGAAAATTCCAAATAAATTGGTAAGTAAGTTCCTTTCAATTTGTAAATATCTTAGCATAGTTTCTAAGTAGTTTGAGTTAGTTTTCTTGAATCTTCTCCTTCTCCCTTTGCTATTCTAATCTTGGCCTAAGCATGATAATAAGAGGGAAGGAGTTTTTAAGCCATAAATTTACAAGAAAGCATGAAATTTTTCAAGAAAAGTAAACTAGGTGTGTTTTAAAGTAAGTTTTTCTGAAAAACCAATTTCTTCCCCTTAAGAGTAGATTTTGGTCAGACTAATAAGGTGGGAAGGAGCTGGATTTTCATGTATTTGATGGCAAAAATGAGTTCCCCATGATGAAAAACCTTAAAGACAAGCATTGACTCAAAGATTAGGCTTTAGATAAAGAAATTGAGTCTTTAGGGTTTTAAATGAGACTTTATGAAGTAGTTAATTGTTCTAGTTGATTGAGCAAGTGTATAATGATGTTAAGGGACTTGAGGAAGCCTAAGGAGACTAGTAGAAGCATTAGATTCAAGAGGAAGAGCCAAAGGAATGCTTCAAGGTAGCTAAGTTTCATATTCTTGCTTTATGTTCTTTCATTGTCTTTCTATGATTAAATTGTGTTGCCATATTGCAATTGTGATTTCTTTGATTGGTGTTGGTTGTAAAATGAGGGGTTTTATTCCCCGGGATGTCCATTTTCTAGGCTGTTATGCTGCCAAATTTTTTTATGACCAATGTGGCAATTTGTTGTTTAAAGGTGATTTATGTGATTAAATGTGATCAAATATGAGTTATTTGACATAATTGCATGAAATGTAACTTGCTACTGAGATTGCCCCCAATCTCATCCCCTCAAGTATCCCAAATGATAGACACAAGCAATGTCAAGGAGATCAAGGAGCCAAAGAGAATGAAAGGGAGAATGATGCTTGATGATAATTTCAAGCTATGATTCCATATTTTGAAATAATGTATAAAAATTATGTATATACATATGGATTTGTATTCTTGTACTATTATGTTCTTATGAGCATTATGAAATGTTTGGCATGGATTTGAAACATGGAATGATCATGTGAGCTTGTTATGAAGTCTTCTTTGCTATGTTATATTGCTAGAAGTTTATTTTGTAGCCATGAAAGTAAAGTTAACACTGTTTGACTGAAACAGGGAAAGTAAGTCAAGTGTTATATATGCTCTGAAAGTAGAGAGAACAAGCTTTCCAATGATTTAAATAACACTTAATTTGAATATATGCAAGATTTATAGTGAAATTTTAAAGTTCAGGATCAAAACTGGACAGTGATGTGAAGGCTGCGAATTTTACTGAATATATTATTTATCTTTGAAAAGTGATATAAAATCGTACAGAACTCCAAAAATTCAGTGGCTTACATTTATAAAAATATTTATCTTTTGAGGTTAATATTCCACTGGTTTGAGTTCAATTGGAGCTGTACAATAAGAGATATACAAGTTTTCCCAAGACTGTTCCAGTAAAAGTGATGTTCTGATCCGTAGTGATTCAAATTCATGTTGTGCCTTGTATAGACTAAATAAATGTATAATAAAAATATGAAGATAAGTAGACATATATATCTTTCCAATGGCATATATAATGCATGATTTGGCTCAGTATAGAGTTAGATATGAATTTTTAAATTTATGGCCAAAATCCTGAAAAGAGAGAAATGATCATTTGTACAGTATAAGTTTAAGCAATAAATTGTACTAATTGGTCAGGTTAAAAGAAGTTTTCACATTTTTATCTTGTATATCATGTTTCTAGCTTCATTTAAAGACTTGAACCACATTGATACAATTTTTTTGGATTAAGTTATGATTTTTCAAAGTTTGTCCAAAAAACTTGAAAACTAAATGAATAGTACCACATTTTTTTTCATTCAAATATTTTGGTTCTATTAATGGTTCAAGCTCTTAATATGAGCTATTTGGACATTGTACATACTATAATATATGGAAAAATATAGATAAAAGTAAGGTGTTACATAATTTGATATCAGAGCTAAAGGTCTTGACTCTTAGAGCAAAGATTTGGGCAAATCTTTGCATCAAGAAAGGAAGGTAATCCTCTTAGTTAGAATTTTTCCCTTTGAATATAAGAAATATTCCTTTTGAGAAACTGGCCTAAGAATATTTTAGTGGCATAAGCGATTAGTCTTAAGGATGACTTATGATAGTTGCTGGATTAGTTGATGATGTTTTACAAACGATTTTTTCCTTAGGTCGTGAATCTTTTTAGAGTTAGATCGTAGTTAGATCCTATCAGTAAAGAGAAGATGTAGGATCACAGAGGATCCTAGTAGGGCTTAGAGATCGCAGTAGATCTCATGGTCACAGTAGACCAATAATGAGGTTACAGTAGACCTCCACAGAGAATGAGATGATGAGCCCTACAATACTGATAGTTCTCTGAAAAAGGATGACCTAGGATGATTTTAGAAAGATATGAAACCTCATTAATCAGCAGCTAGTATGAATATTGACCTAAGGCTTTTCTTTAATGCCAAGCCACTGACTAGAAAGTAGCTATGAGATGTAATGGCAGGTTGTTAATGAGTAAAAAGCAAGTATCCTGCCTACAAAATAAGTTCAGTGGCAAGATGTTTTCAATAATGAATGAAAGAGCCCAGTAAGGAATAAATGATAAAAAAAAATCAATGGGGAAAAACTAATGTAAGATTTAAAGAAAGGCAAGTCAGAAAAGAAAGATGGTTAGTAATCCAAATATAGGAATTTGGCCTGAGCCTAATTAAGATCCTATAAGGAAAGACAGAGGATCCAGCAAGATTTTCATTCCAACTAAACCAAGAACTCCAAATCCAAATGCTATTAAAGCTATGTACGATAAATATCATGATGGATTTGTGAGGATATGCTCAATTATAGATTTCCTTGGTACAGAACTAGAAGCGAAAGAGATTCTTAGAAGGGCATTATGATTTTAAGCTTCCTATAAGAGAATGGATTGAGCAAGTACTAGATGTCATAACAAGATCATGAGCTATGAAGCTGTATTAAGGAGTTCACTTAAGGTTTAGTATTTAACACTCTGAAAGGCTATGTCATTGCCTGAAAGCTCCAGGTAAAGCACTATCAGGAAGGAAAGCTGAGCCAATAGAATTCTCAGATAAGGATCTAGAAGAAGATCCAATTGAGAAGCCTAATGTCAGTATGGAAGCCCCATAAGCTCAAGGAAATGTGCATATATAGGGAACATGTGTATAGAAATAAGATGTATAGCTACAATCTTTGACTAAATATATATGCAACCAGAAGCTGATTAAAGATTAATAAAGTAAAAGACCAGGGGTCGAGATACGATGATAAGTTCTTACCATGATGATATAATGAAGTAGTAGTTAATGTAATTATGGAGTTCAAGTTGTTATTAAGAGTCGTTAAGATACAAAGAGGTGCTTAACAAAGGCTAACAGTATAAGCTCACACCTCTCAAATGACTCTAGTAATAGTAAATGAATGTACTCCTAGTTTAGATCCCTTGCAAGTAATCCTTAATCTTCTGGATTAGTAGCAAAAAACTATTGAGCAACTGTAAGAGATAGTTAAAGCTCAATGACAACAAGGGAAAAGCCACAACCCTTAAGGTTTCCAGCTATACCGTAGCAGCCTCAAGTAAATTAGTAGGTTTGTAGGATTTTCCCTAAGGCAACTAGATGTGTTCACCAACCACTAATATATGATTGCCTGATGAGAAAGTATTAACTTCCATTCTTTGATGATAAATTTGATGTGCACATTGTTGAAAAGTAGATTGTGAGCCAAAAAAAAATTCAAAGATGATAGGATGCACGTTGGAAATGGAAGCTCGATAGTAAAAGAGACTGACCAATGGTGACAGAACACAGAATGAGCCAATCAAGTAAAGGGCATTGTATTGACTTGGGAAGTATTATAAGAATAATTTTATGAAAGTTATTTTCCCTTGTCTGTAAGAGATGAAAAGAAAGTGGAATTATAAGGATCAGCTAAGATGTGAATGAGTCAGTCATTAAATATGTCACAAGGTATAATCAACTGACTCGATCCTAATCTTCCTAGAACAGTTTGTTGATAAGTAATGGAGGATAAGAAGCCATGGAATTACAGGGGATTCCAAAAGTAAGGCAATAAGCACAGAGGAGATAGTAGAGTAAGCCAACTCCTATTTTTAAGAATGTGGAAAGGCTTATAGTAGAAGGCTATGCTTAGCAATGAAGAATGTGTGCTTTAAGTATAAAGAGTTGGGACACTATACTCATGACAGTACTATGGAGATGGCCAACCCCAGACCATAAGCACAGGAAAAAGTCTTTGTGCTAATCTCAGTCTAAAGTCTATAAGTCACCTGACCTTAGTAATGGTATGATTTAGGTGCAAGACTAATCCTGTAGCTATACTAAGAAGTTGAGTCTGGAAGTTACTATTATATAAGTTATATGAGAATGTCTTGATGAGAAACTGGGCTATAATCTCCATTATTTGTCTAAATAAGCACTGTAGCAATACAAAGATTTATATGCATTTCCCTAGTAGTGATGTGAGTATTGACATGAATCAACTTTTACAAATAATCTCCTTCTAGATTGTATGAGCAAGATGATTTTGCCTATACCCCCTGAAGGTGTTTCAGGTATTGAGCTTAAGTTAAATGTTATGTTGATAGCTCAAGTTAAGAAATGCTTGAAAAATGATGCTAAGAATAGACAAGAAAGTTGATGTAAGATTCAAACGAGAAAGTTTGATAAGATGCAATGCCTCTGTAAGAAAAGTTAGTATACTTATGAGGTATAAGGTACAAAGTATGAGCCTAAGGTATTTGATTAGTGGTAAGCAGTTAGGGAACTAAGAAACCTTAAGATAGTCGATTGCTAAGTTTAGTATGAAATCTAGCTAAAAGAAAATTCTTGGCCAAAAGATCTCACAATGAATACAATCTTCCATTAATTTCCAAGGTGATGAAAAAGGGAGGTAGCTCTTGGGAAGAAGGCCAATTGAGCAAAGAAATGAAATCTTCCATATGATAAAAGCAGCTGAGGCAAGGCAGATGGAAGATAGCTCTTGGAGAGAAGCCTAATTAAGCAAAGAGATAAAATCCTCCATTAGATGAGTCGTCAAGGCAAAGTAATGGAAAGTGGCTCTTGGGGTGATGCTCGATAGAGCAAGAATGAGTAATGGTGAGAAGCTGAGGGCTAGATTCTAATTAAGCTAGCAAGAAACTTTTGAAAGGTTAAGAAGTTTCCCTTAAATTGCTAAAACACTAATCAACCATGGTTAAGTAACTAAGAAGTTGTGTATAAGAACAAATAAAGCAGATATGTCCTAAGAGTAAAAAGTTAGAGACCACTGCCTTAATATTATTTAGACCCTGAATCACAAAGAGCCAAAAGATCTTAAAGGTATAATAAGATGAGCAGAGTACAAGGTTTGTGGGTATGTTTATATGTAAAGGCATAGTGGTAAGATGAATCTCTAAGCTAGTAAAGGCTAGAGTAAAAAGAAGCAGTTTGAGTATAGGGGATGAATTCCCTAAAAATAAAAGCAATAAGTGATCTAGAGGTCACACAAATGAGTTATAGTTTAAAATGAAGCCCAATTATGCATTCTCTAAGTCTAAAGAATGACAAGAGTGCAGCAGAACCCCTCAGTACTTTACAATTAAGCATGCTCAAGTGAGGGAAATTTCATGACGAGTGACCTACTGGGAAATATGAAAAAGATGTGAAAGGTAAGAAAAATGTGCCAATAATTAAATTCGGGCACCAAGAATTTATAATAGTCTTACTAAAAGCACATGTTAGGCTACATGAATAAAAGATAAATAGTTTATTGTGACCTCAAACATTTAGAGGAGCATGAAAGGCAATTGGGAATTTTTCAAATGTAATTAAAGAAAAAGCTTGCTGAACTTAGTAGATGGGAGCTGGGCTTCAAGAAGTATGGTTAGTAGGTTACAGAATCTCTCATATGGATCGTAGTAGATCCTAATAAAGCAAGTAAAGTTATGAAATGGGAGAGACCAAACACTGTAATAGAGACAAGAGGTCTCCAAGTTTAGCAAGATATTATGAAAAATTTCTCTCAAGTTGTCTCACCGCTTAGTTAGAAGAGAAACTGACTTGGGAAAGAGATTAAGAAATGAGTTTTTATAAGCTAAAAAGGCTAAACCTCTTTCCTTGAGATGATTAATCATGATCCAATGATGACCATAGGGGTCTATAATTATTAAAGTAAGCATGGATCTGAATACGAGTAATGTAACAGGGTTGAGTAGCAGGTATTAGCCAATGTTTATATAATAATTTTATGAAAAGCATGTTTCCACTTATAGTAGTGGTAAATAATGCTCTCAAGAAGGGTTACTAAAAGTTATTGTAGCTACCATGAGTTGTTATATCTATGATATTACTATAAAGGTGTTTGAGATCACAATAGCCTCAAGGGATTATGAGATAAAAGAAGAGCTAGACTTGAGGTAAAGAAAAGAAAAGAAGTGAAAAGTAAATATGAGGTGACTTATAAATGTCATCTAGGTAAAGTTAATGTGATGGCCTTATGCCTTGGCAGAAAGATTATTCATGTGAATAGCCTAAAGTAATGAAAGTAGAGAAAGAGATAATATCAGGTGCCAATAATGGAAGTATAGTATGAACAAGACAAGGGAAAGTTATGAAAGTCAAAATAAGGATGTTACGAGTGGAAATTTCTGATACCCCTAAGATAAAGATAGTTTATGATGTCCTCACAATTCCCAGTTCAAAGAGTATGAACCAGACTTTTCAAATATTATAAATCACTAAATGATACCAGAATAAAATAATGATTGAAAAGTCAAGTAAGTGAGAAATAAGAGTATTTCTCTGATAAAAATGGTCTGAAAAATTGAGAAATTAAGAGAAAAGTAATAAGAGGTACTAGTATGTATCTAAATTTCGAGGACGAAATTTATTTTAAGGGGGAGAAAATTGTAACATCCCTAAAATATTAGATAACTAAAAATGCATAGAGAATTTACAAAAACGGGCAGACACCATTTTGCGTGAAATAGGACAAATAGGTCATTTTTCCTGATTGGATGGAAAAATGAGAAATTACATTTTTACCCCTAAGAATTATGTAAATGATGATTTTACCCCTAGGAGGAAAAAAAAAAGTTAAGGCGGTGGATATAGAGAGAGGATTGACAAAAGTTTATAAATTTTGGGACAAATTACACCAACTGACCCGAAATTAGAGTTGGAGCAGTAGCTACTTCAAATCCTTCTTCCTCACCATATTCTTCACGAATATTATTAGGCTTATTTTTTAATTGCAATTCTTTTAGAGACTGTTTCATTCTATGACAAATATCACGAGGAACTTTTTTGCAAGAAGATATCTGACTAATAACACTAGCAAGATGTTGCTTTATTCTATTTATTCCACCTCTACTATAAACTGAAGAACAAAAAAGGCATGTATACATATTAATCTTCCCCTCTTTTTTCAAGGCAAAATATTCCCATGTAGAGTCAGCTTTCCCACGCGTCAATGAGCTCCATATTGTTGATTGTTTATCTAATGAAGGATCATTACTACCAACAGTATTTTGGCTAGGATTGGTGGGATTAGAAGACACATTATCTTGTGATACATTACCTTGTGTATTGGCATCAATTGTTGACATATCCATGCTCCTTAACTAGGATAAAGAGAAAGACCATATTAAAGAAAAATTGAGAGTTAACTAATACTAAAAAATTTGAGTTATCTAAGCATCTTTATATTTTCCTTGCATATCTCAGATAATCAATTTTCCATCCCTTTCATTAATAATTCTACATAAAGAAGCTCATCAAGTCACACAACAAATTATATAGTTTGCTTTTACATAAAGAAGCTTATTAGGTCATGTATAAAGGCCTATCATATTGAACATCCTAAAGAGTCAAGACAAATTTCTACCAATCTACTCATAGTATGGACAACTTTAAAAGTTTGATGTAGTTTAATAACAAGAAACATTTTCAATGGAATTATTATACCCCTAAAAAAATAGCAAAAGCATGTAACAATTTAGATTATTTATATTACTACTATTGGAGTATAAACTTGTTAGTTTACATCTGTAATGAACCTTGAGTATGAAAAATACTTCAACCATTAAATGATAGCTTGGTGATGTATGTAAAATAAGGAAACATGTGAGATGAATTACGATGTAAAATACTGAAAGAGAAAGGAGAGAGCAAAACAAAAATAATTTACTTCAATGCCATCACAAACTGTACTAGAAAAAGCAAAAATAGACATAGCAAAAATGAAAATTTCAGCAAATAGCAAAGAAGCAAAATGAAACCGTCAGCCATCAAGTTTGAACCTAAAAGAAGCAACTCACAAACTTGAAAGAATGGAAGATGACGGATAAAGGAGGAACAGAAATTGGCCATAGACACAGGAGAAAGATGCTAAGAATAGAGTCGATGGTGTCATGATGATGAACACGATCTAAGAAGGAGGAATGCAATAGAGTAGGATGGGAATAATGAGCACATAGACAGAGGAACAACAAGAATGCAAATAGACGACAGCTATGAAGTGGAGCCTTGAAGTTTGCTGGCAATGATGATTTTTTATTCCAAGACCGATACTAAAGATTGAAGATAGCATTGAAATTTGGGAATTGGGAATGGTAGGGTTTTAGACGCTTGGCCAAATCTCAATCTAAGAGCTAAACTATAAGTTTTAATTTTTTTCTACTTTTTCAACTTTTTTGTTTATAATTTAATATTTAATGACTAATGATTTATAATATAATATAATTTATTATAAACATAAAAAAGGATTGTTGGCTAAAAAAAATATTGAATGAATGAAACGACGTCATATTACCTGAAAAAGGAAACAAAAAAAATAGTTCGAATCGGCTAAATCACTGGTTTTATGGGTTTAAGCCGGTTCTCAAAAAGGCTAGTTTCTTGTAATTTTTAGACTGGACTAGGGATCGATTCCCTATCCAACCAGTGGTATCTGCTGGTTTGGTCCCATTTTTTGTACAATGGCTGTATATGTGTGATCTTCACCAGCTTATTTCCAAAAGTTTTGTTTTTTTTTTTGGTTGAAAATAGCTATATTAATGAGATCAATAATTACAGAGAAAGTTGCCAAATTTCAAAATGTAGCAGCAATAAAGAGAATATGTACAACAATTTAACTTTGATCTACATTAAGAATGTGTGTCAACTTCAAGGCTTTGATGATCGACTCGGTCATTGAGATCACTTCACGTATTAAAGAATCTATAGAGTAAGCTTCGGTTGAAAAAATTCGTTTGTTTCTCATATTCCATAGCCTCCAACACATTGCACTGAACATGAGGATCCATCTTTCACCACTAACTTTGGGGTTTATGTTTGAACCGAGCCAGAATCTGTAGGGGTGATCAAAGAAGCTTTTCCATATATGGTTAAGGGTGACTCGCTGCCAGCATCTCTTAGCAAAGGGACATTGACATAGGATATAGTCCATGTCTTCATTTCCATACCCATAGAAGCTACAAGCGGCTATGTCAGTCATGTGTCTCTTTACTCTTTCACTGTTAGACAGTAGTTTGCTGTGCATGGCCAACCAAAGAAAAGTTTTTATGTGTTGTTGTCCTGGCCACTTCCAAACCACATTCCATATGGGGTCTTCATCATCCAGTGTGTCTACTGTAAGAACTTTGTAAGCTGAAGCTATAGTGCAAATCCCTTTAGAAGTGTGTGACCATATTTGCTTTGCTTCATTACCATTAACTGACGGTGCCTTCATAATTGCCAATTGCAGTAGGATGTCATTGGGTAAGAGATGCTCAAAACGATTCCAATCTCAATCACCGTGGTTGTTGATAAAACTTGCCACTAGTTGTGTGAGCTCATCCTCAAGGATATCTGCAAATGTTTTGAAATTTCAGAAGGTATTTAAGAGGATGCAAGATAAAGATATTGATTACCATGATTATTTCATTGAAGAAGTAAGCCGTAAGGGCCTCTTGGTACATATAATTAGAGTAGTGCATGAGTTTCATCAAATTTGTTAAGATTTTTTATGAAGTAACTTTGAAATTCTCAAGCTTCTTAAAAGTTACATCTAAGACATGTTTTCACCAAATTGTTTGCATTCAAAATTTGCTGACCAAGAATACAAAAAATGTGGCGGATTCGATTCTCATGGATATATCAATGAACATAGAAAGCAAATATGACAAGTATTAGGGTCCAACAAAGAAATTGAATCATTTGTTGATTGTTGTGATTATCTTAGATCCTTGATATAAGCTTGCATATGTTGAAAATACCTTTCAACGACTTTTTCCTAATACTCAGGTGTGTGAGGCAATGATAAAGAAGGTCAAAGATAACTTGAATCGATTGTTTAAAGAATATTCTAAGGGAGTTAGTACTCAAACAAGTATCGCTACTCCATCTAATGCTGCCAAACATAGAGATATTTGATGATGAGGGGGATCCTTGAGACAAGTGGTTGGCAACTTTGAAAGAAAGAAGTACAACAGATCCATAGATAGAGTTAGATAAGTGTATTGCAACTGATTCACATGATGATATTCCTACTGATTCAAAATTTGATATCTTAGCATAATAAAAAGCAAATGCTACTAAATATAAAGTGTTATCCTTAATTGCAAGTGATGTCTTAATTATGTTGATGTCTATAATGGCTTCTGAATTAGCCTTTAACATTGGGGGCCATGTTGTTGACTCATATAGGAGTTCACTTTCAGCTAAGATGACAGAAGCACTTATATATGCCCAAAATTGACTTCTTCCAAAACCATCTCTTTTAGAATTTGTCTCTAATCTGTGTGACTTTGATAACTTTGAAGAAAGAGAAAATGTTGTTCAATTTGGTAAGTTTTTCGTTATTGATAATTTGATATGTTTATAATTGATTGTACTTTACATTTTTATTTTGTTGTTGACTACTTGTAATTGATTGTACTTTACATTTTTATTTGGTTATTGACTACTTGTACTTTATATTTTTTTTTAGATCTTTCTGGTGTAACTGAAAGTAGAAAGTGCGATTTGATGGATATTGATTGACTTTGAATGGATCTCCCATTTCAAATTTTTCAACAATATCATTTTTCAAATATTTGAATGGCTATTTTGTGATGTGGAATGACTCTTTTTGTTGTGACCAGTTAGATGAATATTGAATGACCTTTTTGTAATATGCTGATATGGACTAACACTTCATATGATGCAAATGGCAAGGTTTAGGTTTGATTTAGAATGACAGCAATGACTTTTGTTGTGAATGACAAGATTTAGGCTAGAATGATCTTTTGTTAATATATACTTATATTGGGAAAAGAGGTATTTATAGTGTGGAAGAATATGATTTCTTGCACTTAAAGAAGACTAAAGAAGACAATTTCAACAAGTTAAGTAAGTGCCTAAATGGAGGGTGATGATTGGCTTCCTTGATAGTGAAGGATTTGGGTGCCTTATATAGGAAGAGTTGTGAACTTGCTTCTCAAGAAAACTTAATAGCATGTGTTCTTTTTTTTTTTTTACAAATTTATCTATTTAATATTACCAATAATCTCTTATAGGGTTTTCAAATTATCTCTTTAATACCTCTAATTCCCTTGATTCTTCGAACATCTTAATAAGAATTAATAATCTAGCAAATTAATTCTTTATGCCTAATATATATTCCTTCTGGTCTGTATTATAAGACATTTTGTATGACAAGTTTTTAGTTTAAGTATAAGGTGTTAGATATTTTTTTTCAATTTTACCCATGTCTTTAATTATTCCTTACTCTTCATTTATAACCTTATAATGATAATAGAATAGAATATTCAAAAAAGATAAAATGGGAAATGTTAGTACTTTTTGCATTAATTTCAAGTGAAAAAATGATTTCCTTAATATGTATAAAATTAATATAAAATACCTTATAATATAGATCAGACGGAATATATGTTTTTAACTATGTATCATTTAAAAAAAATATTAGTTTCATAGTTCATTTCTTTAATAAATATATATATATATATATATATTATTTAGAGAATGACCTTCCACCTGGCTTTTCTACAAAGCCAATTCACTTGGATTTTCTAACAGGTAAACTCACTTGACTTCTAAAGGAAGCCAATTGACTTGGCTTCTTCCAAAAGGCAATCCACTAGCTATGTTTGAATAACATGTAATTTTTTTTCTCATGAAAGCTCTTAATATTTCAGACATTTCATATTATAATCATATCTTTCTACCATAACTAAAAATCTAAACTCCCAAATATCCTTCTCATATTTTATGAGTGTTTATATTGTTTTCATTTTCTTGAAGGTAAATGCATTAATATTTTTCTTAAGTATTTCTATTTTTTAATTATCATAAATACTAATAATTTAAAGAAAATTATTATTTGTATCCAAGAAATTTTTTCATAAATTTGACATATATAATTTCCTTTATAAATTTAGACTCAATTCAATTGCTAAAAATATTTATTTATTATTTATTATTATTATATTTTTTTATGTTACACATGTCATCATCCACATCATTCCTATATGTCCTAATCATCATCAAGTCACATCCGTGTCATAGTCCATGTCATGTTGATGTCCAAGTCATTATCCATGTCAATACACATGTTAGCTACCATGTCATCAACCACGTTGTATGAATTATTTGAGTTGTCATCCATGTAAAGAGCCCTATCATCATTCACCTAAATCTAAATCCTAATCATCTTCGTTATCACTTGCCATATCATCATACATGCCATTAACATAGTTCTAGCAATTGTCATGTCATCATCTACATCATACAAAATTTCAAGTCATCATCCACATCATCAGACACTCACCTACATGTCATCAAACACATCACTCCGAATGTCCTAGTCATCCTCCATGTCACGAAATTGATTGAGTCATTGTCCAAGTCACCATAATGTCAGTAACAATGTCATCAATAATGTTATACATATTATTCGAGTTAGCATCCATGTGATACACCATGTCATCATCCACTCAGTGTTAGATCCTAGTCATTGTCTAGTCACTTCCCATGTCATCAAACACATCATTATTGCAATCTGAGTCAGAATTTGCTATGATGAGCACCCAATGCTCATCACTATGAGTAGAACTGGACTATCCAATTTTGATCTGAAAGTCGAGATTTACAATTGTTTATTTTAATTTTTTTTATATAATAACAATATTTTTTTAAATAATAGTTATAAAATTATATCTATTTTAAATTTTATATTTAATAAAATAAAAATATATTTAAAATATAATAATAAAATATAACTAAATTTAAAGGACTAATGGGCATTTGATGCTTATTCAAGGAATGAGCACTGTGATTTCTCCAAGCTACCATCCATGTCACTGTACATTTCAACATCAACTGATATAAACATCCAAGTCAGCTTCCATGTCACAGGTCATGTCATCAACCACTGTCATCGGCATTATATCCGAGTTAGCCTCGAAGTAATGACCATGTTCTTTTTTTTTTTGGTGGGGAAGTAATGACCATGTCTTTCTGGTGACAAAAACTTAACCTTATAATGAAATGGGCCGGGCCCAACATCGTGTGATTAATTTTGATGTCATATGAGTCATGTCAACAGTCCCTAAATTTGCAGAATCTGTCGTTCCAAAATTTCAGCCTTCGTCACAGCATCATTGAAGCCGCCTCGCGGGATAACAACAGCCACTAGAAATCAGTCTTCTGCTTCAGTTCCATTGGCAGATTCTCTGTTAGAATTCAAGCAAGTTTTTTTCGCTTTTTTTTTATTGTGGGGATGTTGGTTTTCGAACAATCTCATCTTCTCTTTGAAATGTTTCACAGACGAAGAGCTAGCCTCTCTTCAAAATGACTCCTTGACGAGAGAAGGAAGAGTTAATGTATTTTAGTAGTGTCGCTTGGGTGAAACTAAATGACCATGCGGATTCAGGCAGGGTTTATTTGGCGTCGTCTTTCTCTGGCGCTTAAGCAATACGAATCAATCTCTTTAACATCGCACCCAAATTTTCAGCTTCGAAGCTCAATCTTACCGTCCTCGATCACCACCATTCTTCGCTCTTACACTACAGGTGCGTTTTCTTTCATTCTTTTTTTAATTTTTTAATTCTTAACTTCCGTTGTAAACGTTTGTATATCTGGCTTTTCTATATTTTGGTTAATCTATTTGTATTTAAACTTTCTGAAGTTAGTTATGTTAGAAAAGATTGAAAGTGTGTTCGCATTCTTTCATTTTTCCTGTTACAAGAAAAAATAAATTAGGACAGTAAGTAATTACTAACCACTTTTGATGGAAGAAGGCGGAGCATTAAAGGCGGTGTATGGTTTATTGTAAAGAAAACTCTTGCAATTTGTAATTCATTCTATTTAAATTTTGAACAGAAATACTTCCTCAAATGTCTACGGACCTCCTAAAGATCATGGAACAAAGACTGTCAGCCATTGAGTACAGGACTGCTTGTCTTCAGAATCTTCTGAATCAGGTAATTCTTTATACTGTTTTCTTCAGTGTGTTTCTGGAAAATTTAGAGTTGTTGAAGCAAATACATCTTTTCATAGCCTTATTTACATGTATACATCATCTTGTACGTCATTAATAATAATGATTGGGTTCATTTTCTCTTGTTCAACTTTTGTTGTTTATTGAAGACAGCCAGAAGCATCACCAACGGAGTATGCCAGAGCTAATAAGGAGCTTCGGAAGCTAAGTGGTTCCATGGCCCTTATCAGTGAATTGAGGGCTAAACAGAAGGTAATAAGTTGATTGGTGATGACCCTTTGTACAGTAATTCAAAAAAAAAATAATAATAATAACAAAATATGGCTAACCTGCGTTCAGTTTATATTGTCTTAAAAATGTACTGATAACACAGGTCTGCTTTCTTTGGTAGAACTGTTGAATTTTACGGCCAATCAGACCTAAGTGGTTTTTTTTTTTTAGTATGCTAATTTTTAATTCATGGTGAGAGGGTGTAGCCTTCATAAGAGGGTTGGGGCTCCCAAGAAACTGTACAGAGTTTTCTTTTGGGTAATTCTGCATGTAAATAGCTCATCTGTTGTATGAGTATACCTTTCCTACATGCATTAGTTACTATGATTTTAGGGTTATTTATTTTTCCCTATAATCTGATATTGGTCTCGTAATATCTGCAGGAAATCAATGGGTTAAAGTCATTATTGGCTGAATGTTCTGAAGATAAAGAGATGGTTAAGATGGCAACAGAAGAATTGGGCCAGGCCATGGAGGAAGAAACAAGACTGCAAAAGTTGTTACTCAAGTCATTACTTCCTACGGATGATGCTGATGAAAGGGACTGTATTTTGGAGGTCAGAGCAGGTAAAGGTCACTGTTGGAAATGAACATCTAATATTGATGTTCACCAAACAACTGCTTCAACTTTACTTTTGTGCTAAGATGTCTATCCATATTCTATTTACTCCCTCCGTGTCCCCGAGCATCTGTTTTTATTATTTTTCTAGACTAAGGTGTTTTATCAGGTACTGGCGGGGAGGAGGCTTCCTTATTTGCAATGGACATCTTTAAAATGTAAGATTCTGTGTATTTCTTAAACCTAATTAGAAAGAAACTGTTGCTAAAGCTTTCTGATATGGACGTTGTGTGATGCAAGATAGGTATGAAAAGTTTGCTTATACAAAAGGTTGGAAGTTTGAAGTGGTGGATGTAGCTCAATCTGATCTTAAAGGATACAAGGTACGTACTCATTCACTGCTTTTGCTTTGCTTGTATTGTATGAGTTGTTGATACTAAAATTGAATGTCTTCTATTGGTTTATGTATTTTTTGTTTGGATCTCAAATTCTCAGGAGGCTAGTGCAGCAATTGCAGGAGCTGGTGTTTTTGGGAAACTTAAATTTGAGAGTGGAATTCACCGAGTGCAGGTTTAGTTATTACCTTTCATGTACAAGTTGTGACTACTTTCGTAAATTACTGACAATTTTTGTTAACAGCGTGTTCCTGTGACAGAAAAGTCAGGACGTGTTCACACCAGTGCTGTTTCTGTTGCCATCCTCCCTCAAGCTGATGAGGTAATTTTCATATGGTTTGATACAATGAGAGCCTGTGCTGTGATGCTTGAATGTTCGTTGTATGCAAGAACATATAATGGTATTTTGAGAATGAATTTCCTTTATAATAAAAAAATTTGGCATCATTTTCTGCTTAACCTGCATCTCCCTCTTTCTTTCTTTTGGTTCTGTTTAATTGAAGTATGAAAATTTATTATTTTGTATGTCCACTCTAATTTGATAGAATATGAAGTCTCCTTTCCCTTCTCTCTTTTTGCAATATCTTATGCCATCACTATATTATCACATGCCTTTGCCTTATTTAGGTTGATGTTCAGATGAAGAATGAAGATTTAAGAATTGATACCTATAGATCTGGAGGTTCAGGTGGTCAGCATGCAAATACAACCAACAGTGCTGTTAGAGTAACTCACATTCCAACTGGGATGGTGGTGGCAATACAAGATGAGCGTTCCCAACATATGGTGAATATTGCTATTAGTTTTACAACATGTACAAGTAGTTAGTTGTGATTCTTTGTTTTCAGTCCCAGGTTTATTTGAAGGTATAAGAATAGAGTGATATTTCTCTTGATTGACTTTTTATCCTTCTTTATTGGCCTTATCATTTATTTCTACCTTTTTTCTATATGATAGCTAAATGTAAGGGCGATGTAACTGTTATGTCGTATGCTGCACATTTTCTTTTCTTACAATTTTACTCACTTGGGGTAGCTTGGAGTTCAACTAGCTATATAATTCATGCTTATCGGCAGTAGTCATGTTTGTTTGTGGCATATTGACTTTGTTTTTTCTCAAAACTTCCTTCAGGTTTGTTCATGACTGAAGAAACAATTGAAGGGGAAAGACCTTGTATGTGATTTATTTAACACAGTTAGGTCATTTCCCTTTTTTCAAACTATGTATCCCTTAGTACATAGAATGGAATGGAAAAGAAAAAAATGACACTTGTATACTCCTAAGATTAAAAAAAAGGTCATAAAAAGGTTGAGTGATGATAACAAGGACATTATAGACATTGCATATCTCATTTTTTGTTTATTGGAAAGGAAATGTCTTTCCACCATTTATACCAAACATGGTTGGACCATGTGCAATTCCAAGACTGCACGGGAAGGGAAATTTAAGAAGTATCATTTAGCTTGATAACCATTGTTGATTTTTTGTTTGCTGTAGTTTTAGATATTGTGAGAGCATGCATCATGACAGTTGATGAACCCGGTTTGGTTAATTGTAATTTTTTATAACGCCATCTTTTTCTTCTATAAATGTTGTAATTGTTCTTCCCTTACATTCTATATTTACCTTATCATTTCTGCTTAGAACAAAGCCAAAGCACTGAAGGTGCTGTGTGCAAAGCTATATGAATTAGAAAGGTCCAGAGTTCATAGCAGTCGATCAAAAATTCGATCAGAGCAGGTAGTAAGAGATGTTGTAGCTAGCAATGTTTAATTTTAATACCATTATTGTTCTGTTGATTGACATGAGGATTATGAAACTCTACAGATTGGCAGTGGGGATAGGTCTGAACGCATCCGAACGTACAACTTTCCTCAAGGCCGTGTAACTGATCACAGAGTTGGCATTGCTCATCACTCCATAGATGATGTGATGCAAGGAGAGAATTTGGATATTTTCATTGATGCTCTTCTGTTGCAGCAAGAAATGGATGCCATTGCGTCTTTCAGTTCTTCTCAATAATCCCAGTGGAATCAGTTTCTTCCTGGTCTTGTTTCTAAGTTTCAGACCCAATTGAAATTTATCTGCACCAAAAAACTGGGAGGCTTTTGATGCAGAGCTTTTTTTCTTCCCCAATTATATTAGAAGGGTTTGAACCCCTGGTTATCACTCATACTCTATTCCATTCCATCCTTATTATCCAAGCTAGTCCCAAGTGACTATGTAGAGCTTTTTAGAGACTATGAGTGGAAGTAGAACTAACCAAGAAACTAGATGGTGTAGTTATTTATGAATTTTTTTTTATTGGTTAATTAATTGAACTGTATGGTCTTTTAGTGAATAATGTTGTAGCAGAACAAAGAAATTGATTGAGGGAGCATGTTGTAGCTGAACAAGGAAATTGAATTGGATGTTATTTTTGTCAAGACAACGCGTGAATTGTTGAGATTAGATAGTAGTATTCTTTTTCATTTTTACCATTTTTTTGTTTTAAAAAAAATAAAACAAGAAATAAAAAATTGTCTTCCAAATAAGAATTTACTGAATAATTATCTGGTATTAAAAGATAAAACAAGAAATAAAATAGTCTTCTAAGTAAGAATTTACTAATAAAATTAGGACTGCTTGGTAAACTTGGAGAGTAACTTCCCAATAAGACTCTCCAATAACGATTTTTTAAGGAAGTTTATATATAATTTATTTATTTATTTTTTCTGAAAAGTTTAAATTATTTTTAAAATATATATATATATATATATATATTATATTTTAATGTTTAAGATATATATATATATATATTCTTTTATGAAAGAAATGGATTAAGGAATTAAAAATTTAGAGAAAAATCATTATAAAACACTTGGAAAGTAAATATTTTTTAGGAAATCTTTAATTTTTTTATTCAAATAAAATTGAACTACTTTATGAAAAGTTTAATTTTTTTCGTACCAAGTAATCCCTTAGATTATTTAAATTAAATTTAAATAATTTTAACTTGACACTTTAATTTTTAAAATTTATATACACACCTTCTAAAAATAAAAAGTAAATTATACAATCTTTTTATTCGTAAAAAATTATACAATCTTAATATTTTTTAAAAATTAAATTAACTCTCTTTATTTTTTATATGAAATATGTGTACATTTTAAAAATAAAAATTAATATAATTTGAACAAAATTCAGAGAAGTCATGAAATTTATTCGTTGTTTTAAACATGAATTATTTAAATTTTCAAAATAAAAATAGTTTAAACTGTTAATAAAATGAAAAAATATATTATTTTATTTAGTATATATATATCATTTTACAAAATCTATAAAAAAAAATCGATGTAATTTTTTTTTTAGGATGGGTACCAATAAATGAAAAGATACGGGTCAATGAATGGTACCACAAAACCATACAAAGGTGTACTGGAGAGTGACAATAAATTAAAAGCTGAGAAGCTATAGAGAGATAGATGCCCTTCACAAAAAAAGCTTCTTTATTTTAATTCACATGGCCTTCTCTATCTTTACTTCAATCACAATCCCTATTGTTGTTCCCCAATCACTTTGGGATTGTCCCCTCTTCCCTTCCTTCCCTTCTCTTACCTGTAAACCACTATAAACCCTCATGCATATATCCCACTCCTTCCACACCCACCTTGTCCACAATTTTCTTTTATTTATTTTATTTTCGTATAATAAAAAATATATAATTATCATGATATCAAAACATGTTCTGGATTGAGTGAGAAAGAAGGGATTGCCAATCTGTATGCAATGAGGAACCCACATTCTTGAGCTCATCTTCAGACACAAGACAATTAGAGGAATAGGATTTTGCTTTTGCTCTGTGACAGACACAAAATTAGCAACCATTAAAAGCTGCATGAGCAAGCTCAAGCCAGGTAGGGACAATGAAAAGATTTAAGGATGGGGTATCCTTGTATATTATTGGATCTTTTAGATTGACCCAGATTTTTCTGACAAAGAAACATGTTTAAGGTCCAAATCTTGGAAATTTTAGATTGACAAATATTAAAAACTACAAGGAGAATCATAGTTAAGAACCAAAATAGCAACTTATTTATAATTTAGGACCAAAATATTTCAAAATTATAAGAGAACTGAGGTTCTAAAGTCAACAAAATTGAAAGCTCATATTACGAAAAGAGTGTTACTAAAATTGCTAGAAAATTTCAATTTCTCCCATTAAAAAGTGGAGAGTGAGTTGTAAATTTTACATTGCAAATTTGGAAGTCTAAGTTGCAAATTACTTAAACTCTTGTATAATTCGCTAGTTAATTTCCAATCTTTATTATTAAATTAAATTTAACAAAATAAATTTTACTCAGAATCAGTTATGTAAAATTTAATCCAAATGCATACTAAATTAGAAATTACTTGTTAACCAGTTACAAATCTAGGAAATCAAGTTGTAAATTTTTGGAACTTTTAAACAACTTGTAAGTTAATTTTCAATCTTTATTATTAAACTATGAAGGGTGAGTTGAAAATAGCTCATTGACAAATTGTAAATTCCTAAAACTCTTAAAAAATTTACAAGTAAATTCCCATTCTTTCCTGTTAAAAAATGGAGTGTGAGTTACAAATTGCTCGTTGCATGGTTGCAAATATAAAAACCCAAGTTGTAAAATACAAAAAGTGTTAAATAATTCACAATTTAATTTTCAATATGTTATTAATAAATAGAGAATAAGTATCACATTGCTCATTACCAAGTTCCAAATGTAGAAAGCTATATTGCAAATTATTGAAAATTATGAACAATTAATATCTAATCTTAATTATTTAACGGTGGAGAGTGAATACAAATTGCTCCATACCAATATGGGAAATCAAATTACAAATTCCTAAAACTACAATATTAGATGAAAGTAATTTAGAATTTGCTAATAAAATCGGATGAGTTGAGGACCTTTGAAATCTTATTCTAATTTTAAAATATTTTGATTTAAATTATAATTAAATTGTTATTTTGGTTTTTAATTGTGATTCCCCAACCTAATAATCACTATATATTTTATATATAAAACCAAAATAATCTGTATTATTATTTGTCGGTTAAATAAGACATTGTAGTACTGGTTTTTAATCACATGGCAAGTGGCAAAAGATGAATGGTGACGAAAAAATTTTTAAATTTCAAAAGGTGTGAGAGAGATCACAAGTATGTGATGCTTATTTCTTGAGGTCCCTCCTTGACCTAAAAACAAAAAAGATATGAATAATCAACAAGATTTATAAAAGAGATGGTCCAATAATTGGTTTTCAATCGGGTGGTATTTTAAGTAATACGCATTTATTTAAGAATTAATTATATAAATTTTTAGTTTTTATTTAGAATTATGCAAAGATTTATTTATTTTTAAAATATACACAAATTTCTCTTAATATAAAAAAGTTACCTTATATTTTAGATTAAATTTAATTTTTTAGTTTAAAAATTTGCGTTTCAATTAACAAAGGATAAGTAGTAAAACATTTAATTCCAAACTAGGAAATTTTTTTATTCTTAAAAAGTGCGTATATTTCAAAATATATTTGTATATATATTGTTCAAAAATCAGAGACAGTTATGTAATTTATTTTAAAATTCATGTATAACTTTTTAATATTCATTATTAAATTTTCTTAATAAGAAAATGACACAATTAAACAAAACTTTCCATCACTCCATTACGTCTAATGATCATATTAATTTTAGACCCAAAAAAATGAGGATTATTTTCAATAAATTTTAATTGTTCAATTGATCTAAACAATTTATGTTAAGAATAATTTTAAGCTTTAATTAACGAAAAAAATAGATTAGTTGAGTTTATTAAACCATAACAGTTCACTCTAAATATTTTTCCATCTCAAACAAGAAAAATCTTAAACCAAAACAAGAAAAATTAGACCAGTCAAGTTGATTAAACCACAACAATTCACTCTAGATATTTTTTTCATCTTAAACAAGAAAAATCTAGGCTATAGCATTACATCATGGGGGGATTGGAAGGGTATTCAGAATCAAAAGCTTCGTTCCTTTCCCTCACACACCGTTCTTCCCGTAATTCAAGGGTGTCGGTTTTCCCTCATATGGAGTAATCACCTTTTCCTTGGAGAATAGTTGGACTCCTCGAGTCTAAAATATGTTCTATTTTAAAATTATTTTTTAGTTTAAAATATAAATATTTTTTTTATTTTATTCTTATATTTAATTAATTTGTAGAAAAGAAAATTGTTTTGGAAATTAACTTTATTAAGAATAATATTAGAAATATAATTTTTTTGATAAATTTAATTAGTTAATTCCCTTACTTCATCTGGATGTAATTAGTTAAATAATATTTATATTTTAAATTAAAAGGATTATCTGAAATAGAGGAGTAAAGCAACGAAATTACAACCAACAAAACCTGATATATTTAGTAAGTAACTGAATCCCTTAAATATGATTTTTAGAGTTTAATTTTTAACTATATATATAAAAAAATGTTTTGTTGAGGGAGTTATTTTTTATGTCCAATTGCTTGTCAAATAAAAAAAAAAGCAGAGAAATCACGTTGGGAATGGACCTTGTTCCCTTTCCTGTGTGCGGTCCAAACAGAACAAAGTGACAGTCGCAAAAGATTCCCCACACACACACACAGATATATATATATATATATATATATAACCATATTAGATTTATTTTAATATGAAGAAACTAAAAATTGCTCCCCAAGTTAGGAGAAAAGATTGAAATGGCTGCTAATAAAAAGATCGAGTTTTAAATGCATTGTAGAGAAAAAAAAAAGCACACATTACGATAACAATCCCTGAGTAAAAAAGTTTGTTAGCAATATCATTATCTTTGATGTGAATTGTGAAATATCAAAAAATTATAAAAGGAGAGAGAGAGAATAGTTAGGAAAAGAAAGCACCTACACTTTAAGAAATAAGGATATGTAACTATATAAATAATTCCTTATAATATAAGTTACCAAATACTTAGTTTAACTAATAGGAGATTATATTCTCTTAATTAGTGATTTCAAGTTTGAGCATTGAAAATGTAGTTGTGCTAAATATTTAAAAATAAAGCTTGCCATCTTTTATGGTATAACTTAGATTGATTGGAATTAATTTAGATCTCAATAAATCCTTTTATTAAAATAGGGTAAATTGAGGATATGAATTATCTTCCATATATTTTGTCTCTTTATGCTTGCCTATACAAATTATATGGGTCAAAAGTCTAGTTTTAAAGCAATATCAACATCATATTGATTGTTTGTGAAAACATGGCAAAGAAATGAAAGCATATATACATACACATGTACAAAATCTCAATGCAATCAGCATATCAATATATTATATAAATTAAAATTGTTTATGTATTATTAATTGATATGACATTAATATGAAATTTAATCATTTATTAATCGATGTTCATTTATATTTATTAATAATATTTTTAAATACACAAACCTTGTATTTTTTTAAATTATATATTTTTATAAAATTAAAATATTTTCATGAAATATACGAAGAATATTTTAGCTTGACTCCTACTATATTAAAAAATATATTTGAAGGGTTGACCTGACCTGAACTCAAATTAATTCATAGTGCAAGTTTCGAAAAAAAAATCTATTTGACTTCTCTTACAAACAAATATACTCAAATGATATTTTAAAAAACAAAAAATATAAAAAAAATTGTTAATATATAAATGTGACATGAAATCAATATTTGGGACATATTTAGATTCTTTTGGTCCAATGGGACTCATTTAGATTACAACAAAGCCATGTGCGCAAAGTGAAATGAAACATTTGAACAACCAACATGGTGTCATGGAAATAGAACAAAAGCTTTGCTTTATATCAAACATTTAAAGCAAAATCATGTACGACATTCTTAAATCATAAGACTTTAATTAATGCAATTATTCCTCTACATATTTCTTGATCAAAATTAATGTGTATGTATATATTAATTAATTCAGTAAGGATCATATTATTGACTTTTCAAAATGAAGTCCCTACAAAATTTAAATGCATAAATATTTTTATTCAATTCAATTGGGTTTGCACCAATGTTGTCATTGAAAAATTAGTGTTCTAAGATTATTCTATTGACTCTCTATATTCTGCCAATTAAACTAATCTATATTTTCGATCACATTTATTTTGTTTATTCTATAGTTCAATCTCTTACTAGAATTCTTATTTCAATGAACATTATGTATTTCCATTCCTACAAAGTTAAAAACCCTTTTCATAGTAGTTTAACATTTTACATTTTGCTTAAGTATATTATTTTAAATTTGAGATTGTGTGTACGTAGAAAACGCCTTTAAGAAAGTCACATCCCATTTGGGGTCCAACTCATCTCGATTGTGTGTATGTGTAAACATGATGTCTAATATGGTTCCAAATAATGAGTGGTTTGCTAAAAAAAAATTTATCAACGGTTGTGGAAAAAAACACACATACACAAGAACATTACTTGGATTAATTAGGGATGACAATTGGAATTTTGATCATCCCAATGATACATTATTTTTAAAAAGTAAATTAAATTCTTATCTTGAAATACTTCAAGTATGATTTATTTTTAATATTTTGTAATTAATCTTATTTTTTTTTTCTATTTTCCTCGAATTAGTCTTCAGTGGTAGAGAGGATTAGGCTATTGTCCAGCCTAGCTTGGCCTTCTAATTCGACATAGTATGCTTTATTTTATTTCATCTTTAAACTCTAATCTAACTCTACCTAGCACTAAGATACTTAATGTAAAAAATCTCATTTATCAAAACCATCGCTCATTTAATTTAGTCCTAAAAATGGTCTATCAAACGACAATTAAAGAGCAGCTTAAAAAGTTGAAATTAATCAATCAATAGAAAATATAGACTCTATAACAAACTAAATAAAGGCCTCATCATGCAACGCTTTTAAAAATAAGTGGGTTTCCTATATATCATAATATTGACTTAGCATGAAATTTGTTGACTCAAGAGTTTTGATGATTTCAAACCAATACTCAAGAGCTCGGATTGAAGATATCAAAGGAAATCAAAGTTGTTTCAAGTGAAGATTTTCTGAGTATTTGCTGTTAGATCTTTTGTAGGATCTTTAGTTTTAGTTGTGATTGAGTAAAAGATTTTGATTTGAGAAAAAAATATTTTCAAACCTTGATTTTGTGTTAAATCTTGACTTATTTGAAAAACACCCACAAACAGACGAAGTTTGAAAGTTTAAACTTAACTGTCAAGTTGGAAATTCGAACTTTGTCTTAAGAAATTCGAATTTCGAGCTAAAACTGAATAAGTCTGAAGAGATGGCTCTTTGTCAGACGAATTTTGATTGTTCAACATTCGAATTTTTATCTAAGTCTAAGAGAAGTTTCCTTGAAACAGACGAACTTTGGTTCTTCAAAATTTGAATTTCAGACAAAACAAAATTTGAGAAAATAGAAGAAATTCGTCTGAAACTGTGTTAAAGTTCATCTGAGATCAAAAATGATTTAAGTTTCAAAACTGCTTTCTGACAGATGAACTTTGAACATCAAAATTTGAATTTTAGAAGCTAAGTTCTTGAGTCTGTTGAAGTGAAACATTGACATACGAATGATGTGAACTTGCAATATTCGAATGATAAAGTTAGTCTGAAAAGAGTCTCTCTGACAGACAAACTTCACTCTTCAACATTCGAATTTCGAAGAAAATGAACTACTGTGCCTTTTTTTCACGTACTGGGAACAGATGAATTTTGGGCTTCCAAAATTCAAATTTCGAGGGTACTGTAGCAAATTGAAAACACTGTTCACACTTAACCGAAAAACTTTCTTCTTGAAAATTCGTATGTCACATTGTGAGAATGTTCTACAAGTTTCAAAATTCGAATTTCACTTCATGAACAGACGAACTTCGTGCTGTAACGTTGAAAGCTCTAACATTTGGTTCTTTCGAAATTTGTCTGTTGACCAACCAAAATTCAAATTTCAGTATGTCAGAAGCATTAAATGTGGTTGGTTAACGAATAGTTTTTCAGAGTAACCGTTGGATAACTTCTTCAACGAATAGATTAAAGTCTCTAACGGACATTTGAGACCTAAATCTATAAATACAACAACATTTGAAGTTGTGGGTAATGAATCTAACTTGTATATAACGGATTTCTGTCAAAACTTCTTCTCAAGAGCTTTTACCCTCTCAACTTCAATATTTGTACTTTAACCTTCAAATCTACTCTATTCAAAAGAGTTATTTCTTTGTAAACAATCTACTCTTTATCTGGAAGATAGATTTACTTGTGAGGGGAAATCACAAGGGGATTGGTAAGCACATTGTGAGAGTGCTTAGAGTGTTTGAGAGAGCTCCAGAAACAGAGCATACTCATGTACTGTGGCATTAGCAAGAAGCCCGTTAAATTCTTGCTGTATAGTGGATAAATCTCAAGAGTTGTCTTGGGGACTGGAAGTAGGTCAAGTGGATAGACCGAACCAGGATAAATCACTGAGTTTTGTTCTCCTTATCTTTACTTTTCAGCTTGCTCTGTTTTATAAGTTGCTTTCATTACACTGTGCTATCTTCACTCATTTCAGTTTGTGCAGAAAAATTTCAATCTTCCCAATTCACCCCCCTCTTGGGAAGTTAGCCTTGCTAACAAAATTAAGAAGACTTTTTGTTATTAATTAATTATACTTAATTAATTAATGGTAATTAATTACTATTTTTATTTAATTAATTACTCTCATAATTAACTAATTATGAGAGTACTATACGGCAATATCTTTAAACCTCTCACCTGCCGCCCTCTTCTTCCTAACTTTGTGTACTAAAGACGTTATGCAAGTTGAATTTCAACCTTTCCTTTCTTATTAATGCATCAATGATTTTTAATGATATTAGAATCATCTAAAATTACGGATGGTTGCGTATTTGTGAATCTAATAATTTTCCCTTTTCCCTATTTTTCATAAACAAATTTCGGGACTCACTGGGATCAAGATAAGTCTCCAATTAAAAAAAAGACTTACTAAGATATTTACAAATTATCCACTAACAAAATTATTACATTAATTTTTCATCTATTATAATAATTACCATTAGCAAAAACATGTCAATATAGTAACAAATAAAATACATGACAAGTTACCAACAAGCACATAATTTAGTTGATTAGAATTGTGCTAATTTAACTAATGGTTTAGAATTTGAGCCTTGAATATGTAGCTCTTGACTTGATTTGAATTTGTTGGCATCCAATATAAATATTGAATATCAGGTGGTTCAATAAAAAAGAATACATAACAAGTTGATTGATCTCTTGAAATATCGAGCATGACTCCAAATTTGATTGAAAATAAAGATTATGCAATAAGATTTGTCAATATGAAATTTGCATCACAAACATCTAATCCTTCTATTGCCTCTATATGAATAAAAACCCACTTAATTAAGTGGCCCTAATCACATGAAATTTGCATCACAAACATCTAATCCTTCTATTGCCTCTATATGAATAAAAACCCACTTAATTAAGTGGCTCTAATCACAAAAGCGAAGATGAATAACCTCAATTATGAGCGTTATCATCTTTGTCCTGATTATATATAAGGTCATTTCATTTTGAAAAACTTAATTAACAGAAAGATTAGCAAATCAATACTATTATAAATACCTCTAATAGTCTAATATGCCTATTTGGGAATGAATTATGTCATTGAAAAAGTTAGTTATGATCCAATTTATTGTAAAAAAATTATTATAATTACCAACAAACGTAAAATCACTGCCTTAAAATATTAGAGCATTTATTTTTCATTTAATTTTAAATTAATTAATATATAAACACATAATGATTATATTCAACTTGACGAATGATGGATGGATGTAACGATAAGATGTAGACCTACATATAATTACTTTTTTCAACATACTCTCCTCAAATATATAATGCATTAATATAGGTTTGAATTAAAAATAATTGTGCGCATTCAACTTGACGTGTAACCTTGTTATTGGATACATGCATCATGCTGGCTTGTAACAGTGGAAAATAATAAAAAATGAATAAATAATTATATCCATATCACATATTAATAAGTGGTTCAAAAAACTATCATATATTAATAAATAATAATTATACAGTACATATACTCTTTTCGTACCTTGTTTATGTTTTTCCACTTTTTTCTAATCCTCTTCTTTTTTTTCACGTGCCAAGATGCATATTTTTGTCTTCCATTTTTTAAGTCATATTATCTTTCATCTTTTCTTTTTCTTAGTACTAAAGGTATCCCTCACTTTAGGGCTAAAAACTAATCTATTTAAAGAGTAGAAATCATTTAAGTGAGTTTTGTGTTACTCAACAAAGCATTTTCACTACACACGGTCAAAAATTAAACAAAGAACAACATGTTTAAAGAATTCAACCATTTACCAATTGTGCTAAGAACTTACGGCTATCTTTCATTTTTTTTTATTTGTGAAACAATGCTTTTTGACTATATAAAGCCATTTATTTTTACTTTGCAGTCGTTTAAAGCTATTTTTGAGCATTATTTGGTCAATTTAGTTTAAGTGAGGATGCCATTTTTTTAATAGAAGTATTGTTTAGAATTTTTTGAGTATTAATTTGACATTTTTTTGGTTGAAAAGTGAAAAAGAAAAGAAGTTGTTTTTGGATGATAATAGAAACAGATTTTCCGTTTTTTTGGATTCAAAGACAGTGTTATTGGCAAAGATTTCTGGTGGGAAAATGATATTGGAAAATATATTGAATATGTTAAAAGTGATTTATGTTTAGATATTTTTACCTCATAAATAATTTTAAAAAAAGAAATATGATTGAATTTTAGGAATTTAAGTGATTATTAGGTAGATAATGAGAAAAAAAAGTGAAATAAATTATTATAGAGAGTAATTAATTCTGAAAAGTAAAAAAAGTAATTTATGAGAATAATCATTTAAATAACCATAAGTGATTATTTTGTTTTGAAATATATTTAAAAATTTCTTTCTATAAATGATTATTTCTCTCGATTGATTATAGGCGAAAATTCAAACACACCTAAATGATTTCACCACACACAAATGACTTCTTTTTATAATACTTTTATAAAAACTCAATTAAAAATAATTATTTTAAATAAATATAAATTCATGGCAAATTTAAATCTTTAAAGGCGTCTTAAAATTCATAACTATTTTTTGACAGTTCAGCTTCTAGATGTTTATAACTTTTCAAATGGATGAAAGTGTAATCTATAGAAGATGTTTAGGTTTTTATTTTTTTATTTTTCATTGATGAATAATTTTAGGTCACAGTAATAGAGTATTTCTATTTTATTTATATTTAACTTCATTGTTTAATTCATAAAAAACACATTTTTAATTCAAAAATATATAGTAATTATTAGTTTTATTTTTATTATTAAATAATAAGTACATTTTATCTAAGAATGATAATACTATTATTTCTTTTTTTTATCAAATAATACTATTATTTCTTTATCATACATATTTTTCTTTTAATCTAAGCAACATTTTCAAGCAAATGTACATATTGACATGTGAAATTAAAACATTAAATTAAATTCATTTTACAATTAATGTAAGAGATCATATAAGTTGCATGCATTTCATCCTAATTCCATAGCAAAGATCATATGTGAATAGCTGAACTGGTGAAAGAGCCGTTTGCGGTTAATTTTAAGACTTTTTTTTTCCTGCCATTAATAAACTTCATCATTTTAAGACTAGATTCAGTACAATGTCTTATTTTTTCTAAAATTATTTAATAAAGGATGTAAGTTTTCTTAATAAAAAATAATTCAATTCAATAATATGATATCAATTATCAATTTTAAATATAAAATCTATAATAAATTATACTATTTTCAAATCTATTGTGCAACTCATTTATGAGTCTACCCATTTATAAAAAATATGAATATATTATTTCTAACAAAAAAGAACTAAATAAGAAGTGTTTTAGTCCCAAAAACTTAAAAAAGAATAAAAAATAGAAAACTAAATAATAAAAGTAAGAAAACCACTTCTAAATTTTTTTCTTTAATCTTAACTAAAATTTAAATTTTTTTACTTTATTATTAATACATTTTAAAACTCATATAACAAATTTATAATTCATTTTTCTTAAAAATATTGGGATTTTGGATAAGCATGTGCAACATTTATATATCTTTTTGCATTTGCTATGCTAATTTCAAATTAAGAAAATGTGGTTGTTATTAGCTATTAACCCTAATCCATTCATAATATATCTCTCTTTCCCTCTCCGCGCGTTGTTTCATCTCTCTCTGTACTTCTCCAAACACATCACTCATGGTGGTCAAGGTTAATTTCCAAGGTCTCCATCATCTTCCTTCATTTTCCTCGAACCCCATATAGCATTTTCATTCTTACACCTTTCCGCGTCCTCCTCTTCCTCCTCCCCCCCTTTGGACCACTTCAAGTTGCAAACTTGTTCTTGATAGATTTTCAAGTGTCAGAAGCAGAGAGAGAGAGAATTCAATTCCTTCTTTTACTTTCTGAAATTCATATCCTCTCTTTTACGTTATTCCTATTTCCTGACTTCTCTGACTTCCCGTTTTATTCATGCCTACCCTTTGTTACCTTCTTTCAAGGTATTAAACAGTACAATCCTCTGCTGTTTTGTACTGTTTGTTTTCTCTCTTTAAAATTCGAAACCCTTTTTCTTGTTGATTTTCCACTATTCAGACATCTGGGTGGGTCTGTGTTGTTCCTAGTTTTTTCCAAAGATTAATCAAAATGGCTGTGGAACTTTGCTCTGAGAATTGTGGAGTTTCTACTATGAGTCCAAGAATTTCTTTCTCACATGATTTCTCTCAATCGGATGTTATACCTGTTGAGCAAGCCCCTTTTAGATCAAAGTCCTCTGGTTTGAACTCTAGCTTTGATTTTGATGTTTGTGTTCGTGAAAGCTTGGAGCAAGAGTCATCTTCAGCAGATGAGCTCTTCTCAGATGGCAAAATGCTTCCCACTGAAATCAAGAAGAACAAAGCTCATTTGAAGGAAACAGACCAGTCACCACATCAACCTCAGGTTCCACACTCAGAGGTTGTTTGTGAAAATGCTTCAACCAGTAAAACAACCAAGAATGAAAGCCTCAAAGAGATCAAGCAGCCTGCAGTGAATGATGAGGTGGATGAGAAGCAGAGTTCTAATAACAAGTCATTCTGGGGATTCAAAAGAAGTAGCAGTTGTGGCAGTGGTGGATATGGAAGAAGCTTATGCCCTTTGCCACTTCTATCAAGAAGCAATTCAACTGGTTCGGCTCCTACCCCAAGTGCTAAGAGGATGCCACTTTCAAAGGAAGGTCCAAACATGAAGCAAAGTCCCCACAAACATACTTCCACAAGGCCTTGTCAAAAGCCTCCATTGAAGAAACTTCATGGACCTTATGGTCATAATGGAGTTAGAGTCAACCCTGTTCTGAATGTTCCTTCTGCAAATTTATTTGGCCTGGGTTCAATCTTCTCCAGCAATAGAGATAAAACCAAGAAGAAGTGATTCACAGAAAGTTCCAAAAGGGTATGTTTAAACAGAGGAGAATGATTACTTTTAAAATTTATTTGATTTAAATTTACATAAAGCTACTTTTATTCTCCTCAGTTTAAACATACCTATATATATATTTATATATCTAAATAAGAACAATTCGATTTCTCTCTTCCCTGTTTCTCGAGTCTGCTGGATCCGAAAATATCGTGTATCAGCAAATTAACTGGTCTCCATGTTTCTTGTACTTCCCGGGTTTGACTATGATGTGGTTAGGAAAATTAGGTAGAGAGAGGTAAAAATTTTGAGAGTTAAGGAGTATGGAAATTGCAGCATCAAGAAGACAGAGAGAGAGAGAGAGAGATGAACGAAGGCAGGAATGACATAATGCAGGCACATGGGTTTGCGGCACAAAATGACAGGTAATGGTAGCTTTCATGGCTGTCCCTTGCTTGTTTGTTTGTCGCTGTACTTTTGTTATTTGGTCAGACAATGTGTAAATACATTGATTTCCATTCAGGTTTTTTCTTTTTCTTTTTCATCTTCTTCTCTCTTGCCTGCTGCTGTCTCTGAAACAAGGGACTGATAGAGAGAAACTGCTTGTGAAATTTTATGTTAAGAGCCTGGCTTGTTTATGTTTATCTTCTGCATTCGGTTGCTTTTGTCTTTCATTGCTCGATTGAATAATAAAATGCTTTCAATGAGTTCTACGATTCTATCTTGAAGGCATATAACTTTGACTTTATTAGAGATAAATTATTCACTTTCTTTCATGCATCGTACAAAATAAAAAATGAGTCTAACTATTTAACCTATAAATAATAAAACTTGTTATAGATTTTATTATATATCTATATATTAATAATTGATTTGTTAAAAAATTGTTCATTTTCTTAAAAAAATTTTAGAGTTCGTAGCATATTCGATAATTAATAATTATGACCTTTCTCGAGCTAAGAACTTTGGAAAATCTGTTGCTAAATACTTAGGTTGTAAGAGTATTCAAAACATATTAAACCAAACCAAACCAATACAAACCAATCAAAACTAATTTAAAATAAGATTTGTTTTAGATTTTGTTATTTAATTTGAAACGATTCAGTTTGGTTTGATTTAATTTCAGGCTTTCGAAACCTGAACCAAATCAAACCAAACCTACTATACTATTTTTTAAAAATTCAAATACTATATTTATTTAATATATTTTCTTTTTATACTACTTATTAATATGAATCTCTTAAATAAAAAAACTTATAAATAAAATTATAAGATATTTATTAGTTTGAGAGAAAGAATATAAATAAGTATATTGTTATAATTAATTATATGAATCTATCAATAAATAAATAAAAATATAAAATAATAATAAAAATTTTACATAAAATATTCATAACTTAATAAAATATTTAGATATAATTTGTATTTGTAAAATATCTATATAAAACTTAGTTAATTTAATTTTTAAAAAAATGATAAATTTTTTTAAAAAAATTAATTTAACATAACTTAAATCAAACTAAATTAAAATTAAAATTAAAAAAAATTTTAAAAAAAATAAACTAATTAATTTAATTTGATTTGATTTTCATTTAAAACCGAAACAAACCAATATATGTAAATCAGTGGATGCCTTCCACTTTCCAATCTAGTTGTAACTTTGCCTATTTGACAATAGCTCCACTAGCTCTTATGAAGTCAAATCTTGAAAACATATTTGCATCTCTCTCTTTATGTATCTATAAAGAGTAGAAGGTACGCCCCTTGTCATTTCAGTGTCGAGAGGGACTTTTTCACGGTGCAGAAAAAAACCAGGTTTAGGAGCGAGGGGATAGTGACCTATGATGAGTGACCACCAGGGCCTTTCACTAACAGGGCAAGTCAAGCATGCTAGTATTCAAACAAGGGTTATATTTTTTTTTTATTTTCATTTCCAATTAGATTTTGTTATCATTGGTTTATTTTTATTTGTATTTAAATAGAACATAAAGGAAGTTTCATGCAAATTATATGATAATTTTTGTGCAAATAAGTATTTAATTGGAAATTTTTTTATGCAATCTATTAATTTTTTTCAAGAAAAAAAAGTGATAGGAGTATAATAGTGAACTTTATCAAATAAATTCTTTCATTCCGTTAACCTATTATAGTGGGTACTTAAAATGTATTCAATACAATTAGGAGACAACACGAGCTAGAATGGAAAATCAGCATGGATGTGTTGTGCAAGTTGGTCAATACTGATTGTGCTCTAACGCATCCCACCAGCAAACTGAACAGTGTTGTAGAAACAATGAGGTTTGACTTGAGAAGCTAAAAACATTTGTTAAATAGGTGGCTCCAATGTTGTCACAGTAGATCAATGGGGTGGTAGGAAGAAAAACACCTAATTCACCAAGAAGAGGCTGAATCCATACTAAATCATATGTGGCAAGTGCTACTAAAGCTTTATACTCAGCTTCTATGCTTGAACGAGCAGTTGTAGATTGCTTTTTAGAACTCCATGAACTGAGATTAGAGCCATAAAAAATGCAGAACCCACTGGTGGAGCATCCATCATCAATATTGCCTCCCCAATCAACATCAATAAAAGCAAACAAGAGAAGAAACAAAGGAGCAACGTAAGAAAAGACCATGATTACAGGTGCCATTAACATAGAATATGTTTAACTGCTAACCAATGTGACTGTCATGGAGAGTGCATGCACTCATAGAGCCGGTTAACAACATATGAGACATCAGGACGTGTAAAAGCCAAGTATCGAAGGCTTCCAACAACACTGCGATATAGAGTTGGATCATTGAAGGCTTCACCATTATACGATGCCAAGTAATTATCGGAGTCTGAACTGGTTTACTATTCAACATGTTGCACTTAGTGAGTAGATCAATACTATATATACTTGCACTGTGTGAGGTATGCACTATCACTGGTAGTGGTGACTTCGATACCAAGAAAATATTTGAGAGAACCCAAATCTTTAACTGGAAATTAAAAGACTAACTGAGAGCGAAGATAAATTCGGATGAAGCAGCTGAGCTGGAGCTGGCGATTAATGATTATGTCATTGACATATGTAAGAACAAAAATGTGACAGGAAGCAGACCGAAAAATGAATAAAGAAGGGCTGATTTAGATGCCACGGAACCTAATTCAAAAAGGCAAGAACTAATTCTAGAAAACCAAGCTCAAGGAGCTTGTTTCAATCCATAGATATATAACTTGATTAAGTTCGCAAACATAAGATGGATAATCAAGATGAATGAAATTTGGAGGCTGAGTCATAAACACTTGCTCTATAAGCAAATCATGGAGAGAGTCATTTTGAATGTCTATATAATGAAGATGTCAGCCTTGGGAAATAGCCGAAATTAACACCCACCAAACAGTTATAGGTTTGACAATTGGAGAAAATGTATCCGAGAAATCGAGACAAGGCTACTGATGGAAGCCCTTGGCATCGAGCCAGCCTCATTACAGTCAATCCATCTGGAAAACCCATTTGCAACTGGCGACATTATGAGCCAGAAGAGGGAGGCACCAGAGACCAAGTATTGGTTGAGAGAAGAGTGTTCAATTCAGCATCAAACACTTGTCGCCATTCTGGATACTTCAAGGCTTTAGTGACATAGGAGAGATTTTCTTGTGGTGGTTAAGAAGAGGCGGTGAGAGCACGACGTGGTGGCCATTTGATTGCACCATCTATAACCTGTTTAGGACAAAACATATTTCCTTTTGAATGGGTGACCACAGGATGAATATTTCGAGGGGGTGAAGGAGAAGATGAAGAAGAAGAGGATGGAGTGGATGGAGAAGAGACGGGAGAAATAATAGGAGGGGAGAAAGATGGCAAGTTGGGAGTAAAAGAAATATTTGGTTTAGAAGAAGTAGATGGAATGGGCTTGGACGTAGAGTGAGGAATAGAAAGAAGTAAAGTGGTAGAAGTCGGCCTAATTGAAGGTTATAGGGACAAGAGGAAAAAGTAAAAAGGGGCTTATTAAAAATAACATCACATGAATGAAAGATTCGACCAGGTTGAGGAATGAGGATCAAAACATTTGGGCCAAGGCTTCATGTTCTTTTTATTGTATGGCCCAAGATTGATCCAACAAGCAGCTCAAAAAATTATAATTTGAGCTTTCTTTAAACAAAAGTTGAAAAGGAGATTTGAAACCCAAAATGACAATTGGGAGCCGATTAATTAAAGTACATAGTGGTGAAAAGGGCATGAATCCGAAATTAAGAAGACATATAAATGATGGTGGACCACCCATATTACCTATTGGTTAAAAAAAAAAAAGCATATTACCTACTGATCCCATATCAAATAAATAATTTCATCCTATTAATTCATTGCTATGTACAATGGGTATCTATAATGTACTCAATACAATCAAGAGTGGACACGTTGTCTAACGGATAGACACAACACTTTTGAATATAAGAACAAAATAAACAAAAGAGCTAGAAATGAAAATTCGCATAGATGCATTGGGCATTAGGATGCAACAATACTTCAAATTACTTAACATATCTATATTAGATATTTTTTTGATATTGATATATGTTAATACTACTTTGATATGTATCTAAGAATTCAATTTATTATTTTTATTAAAAATAAAAAATTAATTTTCAATACATATCCGATACATATTGAATCCAAATCGATACTGTTTGAGACTTGTTACATACTCTATGACATTTTTCTTAGAAATTAAAATAAATATTATATTCATTTATCAATTAAAAAATTATTTTTTATCATAAAAACTATTCAAAAAATATTATGTTATATTTGTTATCATAAAAATAGGTTTTTTTTTATCCAAAATCTAAATAGATTTCTTTTATCTTTTATCTACTTATATTCTATATAGTCACATAGGGTTTAACACCCTTACTTCCTTCCTTGGCTATTTTTATGTTTGTATTGTACTTTTGATATTCAATATTATTAAAAGACTATAAATATGTTCATAGTTTGGATTTTTTATTACAATTATATTTCTTGTATTTTATAAATTATTTTGTGTTTTTATATATATGTATCTTAGAAGTATCGTATCCTATATTTTTAAATTTAACAGTATCAACATATCAAATACACATCGTATCTGATACTTATATCGTATTTGTTCATCATAGGTTGTGCAAGATGAGATGCACTTTGTTTTAGCTAATTGTGTGGGGATGGACTTGATCAATACTAATTGTGCTCTAACAAATTTATTATTATTTTATCTCCTCCCTCCTTCCAAACCAAACAAGAGAGTATTAAAATCTTTATCATTCCCTCTAACCAAATTAAACAAGATAATATTTCAATCCCTCCCCTTCCCATTGTTCCATTAAAATTCCTCCTCTTCACTCCACTTTGATTGACCAAACCAAACAGACCCTTAATCAGAAATTTTTTTTATTAATAGTCTTAGGAAAGCCTACATCTCTCCTATTCATGTCTATGTTGTCTACCTCCTACCTATCTCTCATTTACCCTACACTTTGATAAATCAAACCAAATAGACCCTTAACATGCACTTTTTTTATCAATCAAAATTTACTTTCATTTTTTATTAATAGTCATGGGAAACCCTACCTCTCCCATATCTTTGTATGTGTCATTTGCCTCATACCTATCCTCCATTTCCCTCCATTATGATGAACCAAACCAAATAGACCCTTAACAAGTACTTTTTTATTAATCAAAATTTACTTTTTTATTAACAATCTTTGGAAACCCTACAACTTTCCTATTTTTGTCTGCATTGTTTGCTTTCTACCTACCTCTGCCATGCTGCTTTTGCGTAATGCAAAAGAATTCCTCTCCTACTCCAACTATGTTCAATCTTCACAACTTGAAAACAATAACGGCCTTCTCACACCATCTTATTGTCATCTCTTCTCTTAGACATCATTTGCATATACATACACTCAATATTATCATTCATATGTTATCTAATTATTAAATTAATTAAATGTCAATTTATTAATATTTGAAAAAGAAAATACCATCATGGTATTGGTTGAATTGGATACACAAAAATCAATGTCTCCTTTGGTACATCTAAATGTTTACTAAACATGAACTGAAGTAAGAAGTAGACAGATAGAGATAAAAAGCTCTCGATGATTTTTCACTCAAAGAGCATAGTTCTATTTAACTCTGTAATAGTCAACTGTAATACAATCAAATATTGAATACAAAAAGGAACACAAATACAAATGACACAAGTTAAGGGATAACGATACAATGTTGTTTGAGAGATCATAGGGCTATGTCTTGACTCCCTCCTTCAAACAAGATGGGGTCACTGTCACACCGAGTTTGTCCCTCAAAATCCAGAATCCAAAATGTAATAATGATTTGGTGAAACTATCTGCAAGCTACAACTCAGTGGGAACATATTGAATTGATAATATCTTATTAAGAACCTGGTCCTATATGTAGTGACCATCAATTTTGTTATGTTTGGTTTCTACATGATGAACCAGATTGAAAGCTAAAGCAATTGCACCAATGTTATCACACCAAATGGTAGGACACCTCTTTAACTTTACTTTTAGTTCAGACAAAAGACAACAAATCCATGAAATTTTTATTATAATGTTTACAAGTGCTCTATATTTAGATTTTGTGCTTGATCTAGCCACAACTTTATGCTTTTCCAAAGACCAAGCTATTAGGAAATCTCCTGAAAATATACAAAATCCACTAATTGAACAACGATCATCAGGACAAGATGCCCAATCTGCATTTGAATAAGTTGTCAGATCAAAGGATGAGGTTGATTTGAGATGAATCTCATAGTTCAATGTACCATTGAGATATCTTAGCATGTGCTTGGCTGTTGTCCAGTGTTCAAAAGTTGAGGTAGTAAGAAATTGACTGATTTTTCTAACACTGAAACATATATCTAGCCGAGTATTACATAAGTACTAAAGAGCTCTCACCAGACTTCGATATTCAAAAGAGTTTGACAAAAGTTCTCTACTATTCATTGACAAAGATTTACCAGCAGCCATAGGAGTAGGACAACTAGAAGCATTACTTACATGAAAATTTTCCAACAGATTAGTAATGTATTTTCCTTAGCTTAACAACATTCCAGACTTCGTTTCATGAACTTCAATGCTTAGGAAATAGTGAAGTGGTCCAAGATCTTTCGAAGAAAAGATTTCACGTAGTTTGGTAGTGAAATCATGAAGACTTTTGGCATTACTTCCTGTTACAATAATATCGTCAAGATATATTAATAGCCGTAAAATTTGAACTTCATCAACATAAATGAATAGAGAGATATCACTCTTACAGTTAGTGAAGCCCCATTTCCAAAAGAGTATCAAAAAATCGTTCAAACCACACTCGATGTGCTTGTTTTAGACCATAAAGTGCCTTGGTTAATCCACAAATATATACTGGTTTAAAAGCATCCACAAATCCCTTAGGTTGCTCCATATAAATAGTTTCGGAGAGTACTCCATTAAAAAAAGTATTGTTTATATCTAGTTGTCAAATTTCCCAATCAAAGGATATTGCTCGCGTAAGAACAATTCTAATGGTAGTAGATTTTATAATTGGACTAAAAGTTTCACTAAAATCAATACCTGGATTCTGTTGGAAGCCTTTTGCCACTAATCTTGCTTTCCTCCAGTCGAGTCATCCATCTACATTGTATTTAGCTTCAAAGACCCATTTGTTTTCAACTATATTGGATTGATTAGTGTGTGGTATCAAAGTCCATGTATTGTTCTTCATGAGAGCAGCATATTCAGCTTCCATAGCTTCTTTCAATAGGGAATCCTACAATGCTAAAGCAACTATACAAGGCTCTAAAATGCATTGGGAGAGTTTGTGTGCCAAACCTATGAATAGAACCTTAGGCTTGATTACACCATTCTTACTTTGGGTCACCATAGGATGCAAATTTTATGGAGGTTGCACATTAATAGATTCAATCAAAGTATGGGATTAGTAGTTTTTAAAGATGTAGTCTCAAATGAGGAGTCTAAGGGCATTTGGAGTAGAGAAGAAGATGATTTTGATGTTGTCAAATCAGAGCCTAACATTGCAAAAGTTGAGACCATAGGAGAAAAAGGTTCTACATCTTCTTAAATAGCTTGAGAGGCCTCCTATCCAGTTGTTTGTTCTTGTAAGATGTTATTATGCAAGTCATTAAAATTGTGAGAAAACTGAGTATGAGAGCTCTGTCCCAGTTAAAAAACAATAGGATTAGTAACAAAGGACTGCAGTAAAGTGGGAAAATTGGTATAAGAAACCAATTCTTGTTGTGGAGGTTTTGTCTGATTCAGGAAGGCATTGATAAATGAAAATGATCTTCATTGAACACAACATATTGGGATATATAAATTTTACCAGTTAGACTAAGACACTTATATCCCTTATGAGATCTATTGTATCCAATAAATACACACTGTACACTATAGAATTGAAATTTATGTTTGTTGAATGGCTTTAAATAGGGAAAACAATAGCACCCAAATGTTTTAAGATCTTGATAGTTTGGTGTTTTTCTATATAATTGTTGAAAAGGAGACATGTTGTTCAAAATCAGTGTAGTCAAACAGTTGATGAGATGCATAGCTTTTGAAAAAGCTTCCACTAGTAATGAAGAGACATTTAAGCTTCTGCCAATAATGTAAGTCTTATTTCCACAATGTGTCTATGTTTACATTCAATTCTCACATTTTGTGGAGAAGTATGAGGACATAGATGCCTAAAAATGATACCACTATCATCAAGCAGACCTTGAAAGGTACAAAATTCACCTCTCTAGTCACTCTAGACAACCTTAATTCATTTATCAAGCTGATTTTCAACCATATTTTTAAAATGAGTAACAACACTTAATGCTTTATCTTTAGTTTCTAGAGGATATGTCCAAGTATACCAACTATAGTCATCCAAGAAACTGATATAATATCTATGGTTCCCAGTAGAGACTATTGGGGATGGACCATAAATCAGTATGTATAAGATCCAATGGTTGAGCAACTCGAGATTCAGATAAGACAAATGGAAGTTTGTGTGATTTCCCTAATTGATAAGCATCACAAAAGGAAATATCTTTTTTTGAAGCATAGGAAACATTACAACTTTTCAATACTTATTAAAAAAACTCTCCTGTGAGGATGTCTTAGCTTCCTATGCCAAGTTTCTTAAACCAAAATAAAAGCACTAGCATTATTTGAGCAATCAGAAACACAAAAAGCAGAACTAGTAGCAAGAGGTTGAACACATCCTTCAATTCAATAGAGACCATCACTTGGAATTCCATGCATCATCACTTGTTTTGTTGCTAGATCCTTCACAAAACATTCATGTGAGTGTAGTTCAACATAGACATCACTATCATTAGTCAAATGATAGGGACTTAATAGGTTATTGGAAACATTAAGCACCACCAAAACGTCTTTTATCTTTAAATGATAAGATTTGTCATGAGGCATTAGAATTGAATTTCCAATATTTGTAATTTTCAACCGTTCATGACAACCAACAACAAGATATTGAGTACATGAATTATCATTAGTTGAAGGTGTAACATGAGTGGGATCTGCAGTTACAAGACTGTTGGCTCCACTATCCATATACCAAGCAGGATCAATCACCACATTTGGGGAGGCAATATAGGTAGCTTGATCATTTCTATGTTGATTCCTATGTAGTCCTTATCAAAACGAAAATAGTAGTTTGCTATAGTATGCCTCATTTTGTTGCACACTTCACAAATGGGTTGATTATTGTATCTGCCACCTCTTCCTCTGTTCTTATTTCCTCTGCCCCTATGTAATTGGTTACCTCCATGCCAATTTTGCCTGGTATCTTGCATATTCAATCTAATAGCCATGTTAGCAAAAGAGGTAGGCTAATTAGTTTCAGTGATTAACTGGAGTTGTTCCAAACGTGCTTCAGATGTGAGCAAAGTACATTGCAAAGCAATCCAGTTTAGGTTTTCCTTATCTGACAGATGAACAACAATTGGTGTATACTTTGCATCAAGACCTAATAGAGTGTGAGAAATAAGATCATTAATAGTAACAACACTTCTATCCATTTCTTGTTTATCAACAAGCAATTTAATTTTATTCAGGTAGTCTTCCATTTTAAGATTCCCTTTTTACAGATCTAGACTATATTCTAGCAAGTGCTTCAGAAGCTTTTCATGAATTGCTGGATGTTTTGCAATGGATCAGTTGTGAGGCTAGTTTAACAGTCATTATACTAAAAAGCCACCCTAAGAGAAGTTGATCCTTGGCGTGCCATTCTTCATAGGCAGCATTAGGGATCACATTCCTTACTTCATCAAGGATATATCCTAGTGGACCGTTGCTAACTCTAAACACAAAACCTTCCCGATGATGACCTTTGATCACTGGAGTAATCATAGTTTACCAAATGAGATAATTAGTTCTATCCAACTTGATCGAAGTCGATTGGTTCAAGGAATTCAGTAAAGGAACTATTTTTGCTGTCACAGTGGAAATTGGATTTGGCAATAGGAGAGAATTTTGAAGAGGAATGATCGAAATTGAGGAAGAGGTAATAGGAGATTTTAGCGGATGTGGTTGAGGGATCGATGTTGTTAGGGTTTGATGGAGAAAGGGCCATGACTTGTGTCTAGGGCTCTGATGCTAAGATGAACTAAAGCAAGAATTAGACAAATAGAGATGAAAAGCTCTTGATTATTTTTCACTAAGAGAGCATAGTTTTATTTAACTCTGTAATAGTCAACTATATAATCTATTATATATATATATATAAGTAGAACCAAAAGTTGCAACCTTATGCCTCCATGTCATCATTTCAAAAAAAATTAGGAAATTAAGAATATTATGGCTGATGTGTTTATTGAATTGTATATTTTTCTCAACCACCTTATCCATTCATTCGTTATTATAATCTCATTTCATATGTTTATTGTGTACTATTAATTCATACCTCTATCTAATTAATTATTATCCATTAATTATAATATGCAAATTTTCAATTTGAAAAATATTGTTATGATATATATTATTGACTGATTATATCAAAATTGAAAATTATATCTCATATAATAAATTATAAGTAATCGATACTAATATTATTGAATAATTTTATCATACTTAAATCATGTTCAAAGCTCATGGGCTGAATTACGATATTATTGGTTTGATCATAATTTTTAGATATATATTTGAAAAAGGGTGTTACAATATTATTTAATTGCAACAAAATTAAATCATATTGTTTGACTGAACCATGAATTGTTATCTATAAATATGTTTTTCATATTTGCTCTATATCTCATCAGTTTTACCGAATGTCATTTAGTTTTTTTTATAGTTTACTTTTGCTTTACGTATTCCTTTATGTCGAAGAACCCTTGTGTCTTCCCATTTAATGCGGAGATGCCTATTAATCCTTTAAGTCATAATTGACTATTAACATTTAGGATTATATGGTTATGGATGATGTCTTATCAACGTTTATCAAATGAGTGTAACTCAATCGAGTTATCAAATGAGTATAACTCAATCGAGTTAGTTTTTCAGGATGCTAATATAAGTTTATGATTCTTCAAATTATTCATTCCACAAAATTTTTGTTTAATTTATTGTACATTTAATTATTCTCTTTTTACTTAACTATGTATAAGCAGGGTGATCATATTCATAGAGTGATTAAAAAGCCTTTTCTCAAAAAGTTTAAGCATATATTGAAGGAGAGTAAAGTTTACATCATTAAAACTTTTGGGGTTGGAAATAATATCAGGTCATATGGCACTACAAATCATTCATTCAAGTTATATTTCCAGTTCTCAACATCTGTTGAGACAAATGTTGATAATGGAAAAATACATCCCTATGGTTTCTTGTTTACTTCTTTTAATGAGATAATATCAAGGAATGCCGAAGATTGTTTACTTGGTTTAACTAAATTCATCCCTATGGTCCATGTAAGTTGATTTATACAACAATTTTTTTTTTTACAAAGAAAGTCATTTGTTGTTATAGTTAATTTATGAATATTATAGAAATAATATTTTTTGGTTACGTGTTGTAATCATGCTGACTTATTAGTTGAATTAAAAACCAAGTTACATTTGAAATCTATATAAAAACACCCCAAAAAAATTATAGGGTATTATTATATTAAATAAAACTCCGTATTAATTATAAGACAGTTAAAAGTGGTGGTTTCATTCTGTAGAGAAAAATGCAATAAAAATAATTATTTAAATAGAATATATTCCCTTTTTTTTTGCCAACAAGATAATATATTTCATAACTACACTGAATACAATAATAAAACTAATATATACTCTTTCCGGTCTACATTATAAGACATTTTGTATTAATTATACACATATTAAGGAAATCATTTTTTCACCTGAAATTAATGTAAAAAATATCAATATTTCCTATTTTACTCTTAATAAATACTCATTATATTATCATTATAAGGTTATAAATGAAGAGAGAGGAAACATTAAAGACAAGGTAAAAAAGGAAAAAAATATTCAATACCCTATATTTTAAACCAAAAACTTGTTATATAAAATATCTTATAATATGGACCGGAGGGAGTATATATATATTAAGATGTTTTTAATAAACGTTACTCCATCCAATCATATATATAGGACCTTTTACCTTGATCCTAAATATAAGACCCTTTACAATATACAAGGTAATATTTATTATACATTTCCAAAAAATACCACTATTTAATGTATTCAAAGAGAAAAAGAGAGAGATTAAATGAAGATAATTTTGAAAAAAATGTTGAAATTTTTGGAGAAATTGAGTTAGTTAATTAGTTTTAACTTTCCTTTTTAATTCATGTGATTCGGTTAAAATGATCTTATATTAAGGACCAGATGAAGTATTGTTAATTATATTATTGTTTGGTAATTATATATTCTTTTTTATTTCCAAATAATATTTATTTTATGTATATTACTATAAATATAAAAATTATTATAAGTCCAAGCTTATAACTATATTTTTTGTATTACCAGCATTAACATTCAACATCATAAGTTGAAACGCGTCTACGAAAACAAACATTACAATTAAGTTTTTAAATACGAATTGAATCACAACGCCTTGGAGACTGTGTTAAATGTGTCTGTTGGTTATCAAATAAAAATACATCTTTCAAAGTCGTAATATATTACTCCTTTCGATCCACATTATAAGGTATTTTATATCAATTATACATATATTAAAAAAATTATTTTTAAGTAAAATTAATACAAAACATATCTATATTTCCTATTTTATCCTTTTTAAATATCTCATTTTATTATAATTGTAGAGCTATAAATGAGGAGAGAGGAAGCATTAAATATATAAGTAAAATGGGAAGAAAAATATATAATATCCTATATTTTAGACCAAAATCTTATCATACAAAATGTCTTATAATATGGACTAGAGGGAGTATGTCATTTAATAAAAAAAAAGTTTCCAATAATTTATTCGCTCATTTGATGAAGTTCGTTAATGAAGCACGATTCTCAGGATTTGTGAAGTTTAAAATTAAATTATCCAAATTCTAAACACCATACTCTCTCCGATCCTTTTTATTAGTCACATTCTAAAAACTTTTTATGATCCTAAATGTAAGTCATTTTCTATGAGTTTTTAAAGCATTAATTACTTTATTTCCAAAATATCCTTATTTAATCATGAGAAAGAATGTAGATTGTTTGAATTTATAGTATTTATTAAAGGGTAAAGATAGAAAACATATTAATTTTAAAACAATTTTAATGGTGTAATAAACTTTTCTTGGTTTTAATGACTTAGTTAGAAGTGACTTACATTAAGGATCAGAGGGAGTATTAATTACGTGCTTACAGTGATTATATATGATTTTCTATTATCTCCATTGTGATAATTCTTTATTATTTGGTTAACAAATATTTCCTTCAATTCAGATCATTTTCTTAATACAAGGTAGTATTTATTACTCATTTTCAAAAAATCCACATATTTAATTCATCCCAAAGAAATAGAGAAAGAGGTTAAATAAAGGTAATTTTAAAAAATTTTCTTATTTTCAAAAAAATTAAGGTAGTTAACTAATTTTAACTCTCATCCTTAATTCACATTATTCATTTAAAAAAGTCTTTTATTAAAGACAAGTGGAAGTAATAAATAATATGGACCGATGTTATATATTACATGTACTATATACCTCCTCTCGTTCCATTTGTAAGGGAAAAAATTACTTCACAAATATTAAAAAAGTAGTTTTAACTAGTTAAAATTAATTAACTTGTCTCGTATTTTAAGTTTTTTTCAAAATTATCCTTACTTAATTTAATAGTAATTTGAATTATTAATATATTTAATCTCTCTCACATAATTAATGAAGAGTTGCTTTTGGAAATAACAAATTTAATGTACCATTAACTTTTTTTCCCTTAATTTTAGAATTACCAAAAGGAAAAAAAAATTTCCTTATAAATAGGGTTGGAGGGGGTATTAGGTGGTACCTTAAATTCAAAGAGTATCATTTAATTTATTTTATCTAGTCTCATTTATAAGGTATTACTATTCATTACATAAGTATTAAGGAGACATAATTATACTCTTAAATTTATAAAAAATTAGTATAAACTTCTAATCTTACCCCTACTAATTAAAGACTTGAACAATTTATGGAAAAAAAAAGTCATTAAAGGAAGAATAAAGAAGAAAATTCAAATAAAAAAAATAACACAACACCTTATAAATAGAACCAAACAAATTTTCAAAATAACATCTTATAAATGGGACCAAAGAAAGTATCATTTGTAAAAATAATTAATAGGATATTTAATTTAAATTTTTTATCATTAATTGACCCCCATAAGTAGTTATAGGTTGACTTAAGATCCTCCCAAGACTCTAAACACATACATGTCTCGGTAAATTTTTTAAGCATTCAATTTAAACATAGTTTATCGTTTTCTTAAATATCCGTGTTTTTATCTTAATGACGTTGTTCTTAATATATAGTTTCTTATTGCTTTGAATATATAGTGAATTAATATTTGCATGAAGGAGTTGTTTGAAAATGGTACAAACTTAGCGCAAGAATTAGTCATCAAAATTCTGTCTTGCTTACCATCTGATTTAAAGGAGAAATGCGAGATGAATCCCAATTATATTGTCCGATTTGTGACCGATTTGTTAAATCAATTATTTCTAGGTATTTAATTGACTTGATTTAACTATTTATATCTTTTAATTCATAGATTTTATATGTAATACATTACTTTATAATATTTTTTAATCTAATTACTACATAGGTATATTATTCATCTCCGGGTAACTAATGATTATGACTCTATTGATTTTGTTGTATTTCCCCATGATATGTCCAAGGGGCTGAAACGTATTTCTCCAAATCTCAATATTTACAGTTGTTGTAAAATTTATTGCACAAAGTACTTTTCTATGATTATTATTGATTTAAATTGTCATATAGCTAATTAACTACGATTTATAAATTGTAGTTCATGTAGTTTGTTTAATGTAAGTCAAACAATAATGTATACATGATGAATTTTTCTATTAAAGATATATGCATGTTCAGATTCTTATGCATATGGCATGTTGATTATACTATTAATTAATATTGACAGTGATGATTTGATATGGCTTCTACTATCATATCAATTAGTAATATTTTGAAAGGTTTTAAATAACAAACTTTATTGTCTAATGTAAAGCGTTTAATTATGTGAATTTTTTTAATTTCAAGATAATGGAGATGTTAGCCACTCAACACATTTGATTGCAAAGCAATTTATTTCCCGTACGTATCAAACAGGTCAATAACAACAGAACAAGTTCTCTAAATGTGGTAGTTCAAATGGGTGACATCAGCGTTCTACACAAAGCTTATCCTAACACTAAATGTATTGGAGGATGTACTATTAATTCAATGAAGTTAATGCAAGATGTCTAGAATAATGTTTATTCATGAAATGTTGTCATGTGTTTTGAATTTAAAATTTATAACTCCTTTGTTGATTAAAAAACTATTGTTCAACAGACATACCATATGATTCAATAAATAATTTATTTCATCTTTTACCTCTTTTGGATCAATTATTTATCAGCACTATAGACATTCTCTCCCTAGCATTCACCATTTATTGATTAATTTTTAACAAATGGAAATTTATTAATTGTGTTTTCATGATGATTACAAATTAATTTCTTTTTTTATGGTACCAATTTTCATTGAATTGTTATTAGGTCTGAATATTGACAATGCTTAATTGACATATCATTCATATTAAATTATAGGTAACGTTAGTTGTAAGATTAATCTCAAGATTTGGGAATAAGAAAAATGCAAAATCTGTTTTGCCATTTGAATTTTTTTTATTTTATATCATATAGAATCCAAGTGGGATTATGAGTATTGTATATTATATATGTTTTATAATCTTGAAGATAGTATAATTCGGAAATCGTATAACTATCAATTATTTTCTGTAAGTTTTGATTAATCAATATACCATTATCTATTATCCAATATGATATGGAAAGTCATATGTCACATCAAACAAAAGATAGATTAAGATAATTTGGTTAACAAGGCATTACTTTGCACGACAAACATATGAAACTAACCGTACTCAGTGTTTTTTTTCTTTTTTTTCTAACTCAGAATGCATCAAACTAATTTGATAATTTATTAAGATATATATTTGAACTCTATTTTTATTAATTTATTGATTTAATAATTTAGCTGGGATGTAAGATATTATATATTATATGGTTTTATGAATATATATTGTGGCAAAAGAATTTTAAGTTTTTATTGTATTTATTAACTTAATACACTGTTAGTTCCTTTATGTGTATATATATATATATATATTAAGATATATATGTGACCTCTATTTTTATTTGATACTTTTATTATATTAGTGAACATGTTTTATACATTATTTAGATTATATAGAATTTCCTATGTATATATATTATAAATGTTCAATATTAAATCCAAACACTTAATATATGTTTTACTTCCTTTTTTTGAGAAATAAAGGATGAAGTCTCATATGATAATTAAGGAGCTACAAATCATAATAAAATTTATAAGTTAACGGATTAATAATTTTTCATATCAGTCAAATGTTATTATACAAAAATATTACTTTTTTAGGTTTGTCTTCTTGTCCCTATCTCTTTAACCTTCCCTCAAGTCTTTCAGCAGCCTCTTCAATATTTCAATGTAAGATCCTCATGATCCTGTATTGTGGGACTCAGAGTTTAGAGGTAAGTTTCGAATGTTTATATAATACCGATAGTTGAAAAAGTCATAAATTCTAATTTCGTGTTATATTCGGATTTGAATCTAAAAGTTGTTATTCTCATATATAATAGATCCCAAAGTAGAGATTTTTCACTGCTTTTGAAATTGAAAGAAAAAATATCTATGATAAACTGGCATATGATGATTATTATGATAAGTAGTGACCATACCAGAAGATGTTCTATTATTGAAAGTTAAGTGTAATTGTTTTCACTTGTTTCATATTTCCAGCATAATTTTATATGTATGGACCAGATTTGAATCAATTTAAGTCATCTATAACAGCTGGAATATAAAGCCAAATAACACTAATGGAGACGGCAAATGGTGATCCAAGTTTGATTTTATTTTTTGTATCAAATTCATAAGCTATTATTATATAGCCATATTTTTTAGTATAGTAAATCCATTTTACATTTTTTTGATATACTTTGACAAAATAAATCATATTACTAAAAAAATAACGTTAATTTTTTAGATGAAACTCATGATAAGTCATCACAGCTTGCAGTACGTCATTATCATATTGAGATTATGCAGAAAAAGAGTAAGTATTTACGTACATTAAAACTTTCCAATTAATATGAAATATTGTTTTTTTAATCTATTATATAAAATATATCCAAACTTGAATTGGCTCTTTCTTTTTTTAAACAGAGGTGATGAAATGATCTAGTAGCAATTAGGTTGTTTCTGTATCCAATGATACAACTATTGAACGTTTACCATTATCCGACATCATAAATACTAGAAATTTTGTTATATATAATAGACAATTGTTGTTATATATTATCTGCCATTTATTAACCAAAAAAATGTTCTAGTTTTTAATTAAAGATGATTCCACATCAAGGAAAAAAATGCCAGCATCAAAGAAATATTATTATTGGAAATCTTCCTTTTGAAAGAGTTGAGTTATCATGTGCTAATCAACATTCTTTATTATATTCGACACAAGGTTATATCATATTAAACTCTATTTTGTATTTTACAAAGAATTTGCATTTTGTATATGCAAAATCAGATTAATATATTTAAATAGAATATTATATGAATTTATTATTCATTGAATATACATTAGTGCACTACATATTAACTTTCTAATTTAGCTTCCATTTGTATTCAATTGATAACTTACTCATTTAAATTTATTTTGGTAGATTTTGTTGAGACGATGGATACTAACAGATCAAATACACCATATGTTGTTTACAATAACAACTCTATCAATTCAATTATTGAATATTCTCCAGCAGTTATTACACAGGAACCAGGTTTGATCCTCTAATAATTCAGATTATATTTAGTAGTTTATTTTATGGATATTAAAAAAAATTATAATTTGATTTGTTATATAATTGTGCATCTACATTTTATATTTCATTATTATTACTACTATATTTTAATGTTGCTTTGTTAAAATTGTAATTTTTACATAGAACTACATCTTAATTTTGAAGACCGATTGCTTACTGATGGAATTATATCCAAGGATGATACTGATAATGAAAGTAAGATACACTCATTGTGTTTATCATGATATTTTTTAAATTATGAATAAAATTTTTATATTAATTTCATTTTTAATCTTACAAATTTTGATAGATAATTATCCCACATATATATCATCCTTTGAACCAGGTACACCATCTATTTTTTTTTTTTTAAAAAGGTGACATTTTAGTGTATTTGTTTATTATATTAGTACCAATGCAATTTCAGTCAACTATATAAATATATATATTCTTTTGTAGATTATTATGATCTTGGTGATCAAATTTATACCTACTAGTTTTGCAGTGCGAAGTTTTGGTTTGATGAACGGTCAAGGAAAGATGGTGTAAGAAAAAATCTATTATTTAGTATGTGTTGTCTTAGGGGAAAGATTCAACTTCCTCCATCACAAACTCCTCCCTACATACTAAATAGATCTTTCAATGGGAATGATGCCATAAGCAAATATTTTCATGAAAATATTAGAGCATATTTTGCATTTACATCCATGGGAGGTAAAATTGACAAGGAAGCCAACAATGGTTGTGATCTATATGTATACAAAATAAGTGGATGGAATGTTTATCATATAGGCAGTATTCTTTCTATGGATGAAAAGACTCCAAAATTTGCCAGACTTATATTTATGATATAAGCAATAAAGTGCCCCATAGAACCCGTTCTTTTAGGTAATAATAAAGCATTTAGACATTGTAATTGATTTAACATGACACATATATTTACTTATTTTTATTTGTCATTCACTGATGTTTATTAATTATGTTTTTTTATATAGTGAGAATGACAAAAACAATCCATTTCATTCGGATATAGTGCAATTGCTTAAAGATATGTTGGATGAGTATAATGTTGTTGTGCAAACATTGTGGATGGCTCAAGATATATATATATATATATTAGGCATAAATCAAACTAAGGTTGTCAAAATTAAATTGCTTCACAAATGTGGCAAATATGGTAGGAGATATAATCTTCTAGTTGCAACAAATGAAATTGCAGCATTAATAGTTGGTGATATTGGATCTATAGAATCGGATAAAGATATTATTGTTCAATATAAATCAAGGTTGCTAGAGCAAATTTATGAAACTCATCCGCTATACTTGCCAATGCAATATCTATTGTTGTATGTATATGGTGAGGATGGATATTGACATGACATTTTGCACAATGATGATATATTGACTACCCATGGTAGAAATAACAAATTAATATTGCAAGAATATTTTGCATACAAGATTTAAGATCATAATGGTGATTCATCATTAATTCTCTGTTCAAGAAAATTGTTCTAGCGATTTTTAGTTGATGGGTATGCAATGATTAAATCCCAAAGGTTGTCATTTATAAAGAATAATTGGAAGTTAAGAGCTAAATTATACAAAGGCCTTGCAGATGTTATATTGAAATGTGAGAATACACCATCCTTATCAAGAAAAAGAATAATTCTCCTATCATCATTTACTGGTGCTATTCGTTATATTATGTAAAAATATCAAGATACAATGGCAATATGTAAGTAGGCAGGGTATCTAGATTTATTTATAACATTCACATGTAACCCTAAATGGCCCAAAATAATCAAACTTCTAGAGGAGAAAAATCTTAGAACTGAGGATTGTACAAATGCTATAACTAAAGTTTTTAAGTTAAAGCTAGACATGATGATAAAATACATACAAAAAAAATCAGATATTTAGGAAGGTGAAAGTAGGTATTATTCTAGTGATTTCTTTATACATTTATACTAATTTGTTTGTACAATCATTAAATTTCATGTTACTAATAATATTTTATTATCATTGTAGCTTTATACACAATAGAGTTCCAAAAGTGTGGTTTATCCCATGCTCATATTCTGGTGTTCCTATGTAACAATGACAAATTTTCTTCACTAGGTGGTATAGACAAAATACTATGAGTTGAAATTCCAGACAAGGATAATAATCATAGACTATTTGAACTTGTTAGCACTTTTATGATTCATGGACCATGTAGCTCAATGAATCCAAATTTACCATATATGATTGATGGGCAATGCCCCAAGCATTATCCAAAGGCATTCAATGGTAGCACAATAATTGATGAAGATGGATATCCCAAGTACAGGAGGTCAGATAATAGTACAACCATAGTAAAAAAAAATGGTGTTGAATTGGACAATAGATTTGTTATACCTTATAATCCATATCTGTTGCTGAAGTACAATACTCACATAAACATTGAGCGTTATAATTAATTATATATTTAAGTATGTGAATAAGGGGCATGATAGGGTGACAATGGCTTTTTATAGAGATTCACATGATAATAATCATGAAAGAATCCATGATGAAATTAAATTATACTATAATTGTAGATATCTATCTCCGTGTATAGCTATTTGAAGAATATTTTCTTTTGATATCTTACAGAAAACCTTTTGTAGAAAGGTTATCCGTTCATTTGTTAGATCAACAAGCAGTTGTATTTGATAATGGTGAGTCACTTGATTCAGCTCTAGAACAAAGCTCGCACAGGAACACCATATTTTGGCATGGTTCCAAGCTAATATTAAGCATAAAGATAAGGCAAAGAACTTGTGCTAGTATAAATTTCCAACTAAATTTGTATGCAAGAAAAAAACCCATGAATGGACTCTTAAAAAGAAAGGATTTTTAATTGGAAGATTATACTTTACTTCACCAAGTGATACAGACAAAATATGTAACAATAACAAATTTTCTTCACCAGATGATATAGACAAAATAATATGCAATAGAAATTCTAGACAAGGACAATAATCTCAGACTATTTGAAATTGCTAGCACTTTTATGATTCATGGACCATGTGGCTCAATGAATCCAAATTTACCATATATGATTGATGGGCAATGCCCCAAGCATTATCCAAAGGCATTCAATGGTAGCACAATAATTGATAAAGATGGACATCCTAAGTACAGGAGGTCAGATAATAGTACAACCATAGTAAAAAAAAATGGTGTTGAATTTGACAATAGATTTGTTATACCTTATAATCCATATCTGTTGCTGAAGTATAATACTCACATAAACATTGAGCGTTATAATTAATTATATATTTAAGTATGTGAATAAGGGGCATGATAGGGTGACAATGGCTTTTTATAGAGATTCACGTGATAATAATCATGAAAGAATCCATGATGAAATTAAATTATACTATGATTGTAGATATCTATCTCCGTGTATAGCTATTTGAAGAATATTTTCTTTTGATATCTTACAGAAAACCTTTTGTAGAAAGGTTATCCTTTCATTTGTTAGATCAACAAGCAGTTGTATTTGATAATGGTGAGTCACTTGATTCAGCTCTAGAACAAAGCTCGCACAGGAACACCATGTTTTGGCATGGTTCCAAGCTAATATTAAGCAAAAAGATAAGGCAAAGAACTTGTGCTAGTATAAATTTCCAACTAAATTTGTATGCAAGAAAAAAACCCATGAATGGACTCTTAAAAAGAAAGGATTTTTAATTGGAAGATTATACTTTACTTCACCAAGTGATACAGACAAAATATGTAACAATGACAAATTTTCTTCACCAGATATGATATAGACAAAATAATATGCAATAGAAATTCTAGACAAGGATAATAATCTCAGACTATTTGAAATTGCTAGCACTTTTATGATTCATGGACCATGTGACTCAATGAATCCAAATTTACCATATATGATTGATGGGCAATGCCCCAAGCATTATCCAAAGGCATTCAATGGTAGCACAATAATTGATGAAGATGGATATCCCAAGTACAGGAGGTCAGATAATAGTACAACCATAGTAAAAAAAAAGGTGTTGAATTGGACAATAGATTTGTTATACCTTATAATCCATATCTGTTGCTGAAGTACAATACTCACATAAACATTGAGCGTTATAATTAATTATATATTTAAGTATGTGAATAAGGGGCATGATAGGGTGACAATGGCTTTTTATAGAGATTCACATGATAATAATCATGAAAGAATCCATGATGAAATTAAATTATACTATGATTGTAGATATCTATTTCCGTGTATAGCTATTTGAAGAATATTTTCTTTTGATATCTTACAGAAAACCTTTTGTAGAAAGGTTATCCTTTCATTTGTTAGATCAACAAGCAGTTGTATTTGATAATGGTGAGTCACTTGATTCAGCTCTAGAACAAAGCTCGCACAGGAACACCATATTTTGGCATGGTTCCAAGCTAATATTAAGCATAAAGATAAGGCAAAGAACTTGTGCTAGTATAAATTTCCAACTAAATTTGTATGCAAGAAAAAAACCCATAAATGGACTCTTAAAAAGAAAGGATTTTTAATTGGAAGATTATACTTTACTTCACCAAGTGATACAGACAAAATATGTAACAATGACAAATTTTCTTCACCAGATGATATAGACAAAATAATATGCAATAGAAATTCTAGACAAGGACAATAATCTCAGACTATTTGAAATTGCTAGCACTTTTATGATTCATGGACCATGTGACTCAATGAATCCAAATTCACCATGTATGGTTTATGGGCAGCAAAAGCATTCAATGGTAGCACAACAATGATGAAAATAGATATCCTAGGTATAGAAGGTCAGATAATGGTATAAGTATAATAAAAAATAGTGTTGAATCAGACAATAGATTTATTATACCTTATGATCCATATCTGTTGCTGAAATACAATGCTCACATAAATGTTGAGCGTTGCAATTATGCTCAATCAATTAAGTATTTATTTAAGTATATGAATAAGGGGCATGATAGGGTGACAATGGTTTTTTATAGAGATTCAGATGATAATAATCATGAAAGAATTCATGATGAAATTAAATTATACTATGATTGTAGATATCTATCTCCTTATGAAGCTGTTTGGAGAATATTTTCTTTCGATATCTTACAGAAAACTTTTTGTAGAAAGGTTATCTTTTCATTTGTTAGATCAACAAGTGGTTGTATTTGATGATGGTGAGTCACTTGATTCAGCTCTAGAACAATGCTCACACAGGAACACCATGTTTTGGCATGGTTCCAAGCTAATATTAAGCATAAAGATAAGGCGAAGAATTTGTACTAGTATGAATTTTCAACTAAATTTGTATGCAAGAAAAAAACCCATGAATGGACTCTTAAAAAGAAAGGATTTTTAATTGGAAGATTATACTTTACTTCACCAAGTGATACAGACAAAATATGTAACAATGACAAATTTTCTTCACCAGATGATATAGACAAAATAATATGCAATAGAAATTCTAGACAAGGATAATAATCTCAGACTATTTGAAACTGTTAGCACTTTTATGATTCATGGACCATGTGACTCAATGAATCCAAATTCACCATGTATGGTTTATGGGTAGCAAAAGCATTCAATGGTAGCACAACAATGATGAAAATAGATATCCTAGGTATAGAAGGTCAGATAATGGTATAAGTATAATAAAAAATAGTGTTGAATCAGACAAAAGATTTATTATACCTTATGATCCATATCTGTTGCTGAAATACAATGCTCACATAAATGTTGAGCGTTGCAATTATGCTCAATCAATTAAGTATTTATTTAAGTATATGAATAAGGGGCATGATAGGGTGACAATGGTTTTTTATAGAGATTCAGATGATAATAATCATGAAAGAATTCATGATGAAATTAAATTATACTATGATTGTAGATATCTATCTCCTTGTGAAGCTGTTTGGAGAATATTTTCTTTTGATATCAATTACAGGAAACCTTTTGTGGAAAGGTTATCTTTTCATTTGTTAGATCAACAAGTGGTTGTATTTGATGATGATGAGCCACTTAACTCGACTTTAGAACAAAGCTCTCATAGGAACACTATGTTTTTGGCATGGCTCCAAGCTAATATTAAGTATAAAGATGAGACAAAGAACTTGTGCTAGCATGAATTTCCAACTAAATTTGTATGTAAGAAGAAAATTCATGAATGGACTCTTAAAAAGAAAAGATTTTCAATTGGAAGTCTATACTTTACTACACCAGGCAGTGGTGAATTGTACTATTTACAAACTTTATTAACAATGGTTAGAGGTTATACATCCTACAAAAGTATCAAAACAGTCGATGGTATTGTTTATCCCACTTTTATAAATGCATGTTAAGTACTTGGGTTATTAGATGATGATGATAAGAAATAAATAGATGGAATTATAGAAGTAAGTCATTGGGCTGCTATAAAATTTCTTCGAAGGTTATACTATATTTCCCTTTTGTCTAACTCTATATTAATACCAGAGTTTATATGGGAGAAAACATAGCAGTTCCTTTTTGATGATATATTGTATAAATAGAGATCTATTACAAGCCATCAAGGTCTGTTTTAGTTATATGAAATCTAATATATATGCAACTACTTTTATATAAATAATCAATTTGATCATTCAATTACATTTAGACTATAATATTAATAAAGTGGTCTTAAATTCATTATAAATTGTATTTCATATTAATTTGTATTTATTTTTGCACAGGATTGTGGCTAACAGATGAAGAAATACAAAACTTTGTCCTTCTAGAGATTGAGAATATTTTGCAATCAAATGGTAAGAACCTTAGTGATTTTCAACCTATACCTATTCCTAATATGACAAACATACATGTTAGTATGAACAAGTTGATTCGAGTTGAATTAAGTTATGATAGGGTTGCTTTTGCTACTCAATTGCCTATGTTGATTACCTCTTTAACTCCTGAACAATTAAAAATTTATGATAACATTATGTTAGATGTTGAAACTGGGAAAGGAGGAGTATTTTTTGTTTATGGATATGGAGATACTAGTAAAACATATATATGGGATACTCTTTCAACTGCTTTTAGGTCTATGAGCAAAACTGTTCTTAATGTAGCATCAAGTGGTATTATTTCTTTATTGCTACAACGTAGAAGGACTATACATTCACAATTCTACATACCTCTTGATGTTTATAAAGATACCACATGCAATATAAAGTAGGGTAGTCATCTTGTTGAGCTGTTACTTCATGCTTCATTAATTGTATGGGATGAACCACTAATGGTCAATAAATTTTGCTTTAAGGCTCTTAGTTGTAGCCTAAGGAATATGTTAAAATTATCTAATCCTTCAGCTGTAAATCTTCCTTTCAGAGGTAAGGTAGTTGTATTTGGTGGAAATTTTAGATAGATTCTGCCTGTAATACCAAGAGGAACTCAAGAGGATACAGTTTTTGCTACTATTAATTTATCTTATATCTGGAATCACTGTAAACTCCTCACTCTTACAAAAAATATGAGACTACTTCTAACAAATTTATCTTATGTCAATAAAAAAATACAAGAGTTCGCTGACTAGATTCTTTATATAGGTGATGGAATAATTATTGATACAAATGATGGGAACATAAATATTAAGATTCCTCATGATTTGTTATTGGAATATTAATATTTAAACACATATCCTAATCTCTATAAGAATTTAAACATCTCATCTTATTTCAGAGATAGAGCTACGCTAGCTCCTACTTTATCTGTTATTGATAATGTTAATGAATACATGCTATCTTTATTACCAAGTAAAGGGGTGGCCTACTATAGGTCTGATAGTATATTGAAGGAAAATAACAATGTGGATTCTATTGATGAACTTTATTCCATTGAATTCCTGAATTCAATTTCAATTCCTGAATTCTATTGAACCAAATAAACCATTAGCAAGCAACTTTAATTAATCAAAATTTCCATTTTTTTATTCTCAATATTGGGAACCCTACTACTCTCTTGTTCCTACTTGCATCATTTTCCTCCTACTTATTGCTCTTTTTCTGTCCACTCTAATGAACAAAACTAAACAATCCCTTAACATGCAACTTTTTTAATTAATTAAAATTTACTTTTTTTTATTAATAATTATGGGAAACCTTACACCTCTCTTGTTCATGTTTGCAATATCTGCCTCTTACCTATCCCTCCTTTTTCTTACACTTTGATGAACCAAATCAAACAGGCCCTTAACATGCAATTTTTTTATCAATCAAAACTTAGTTTTTCTATTTATAGTCTTAGGAAACCCTACATCTCTCATGTTCCTGTTTGTGTCATCTACTTCCAATCTATCCTCCTTTTCCATCCACTCTAATAAATCAAACCAAACAGACCCTTAACCCTTAATAGGCAATTTTCTGATTAGTCAAAATTTACTTCTTGTATTGACAATCTTGGGAAACCGTACACTTTTTGTATTAACAAGGCTTTGATATGTGGGAAGCTTCACTAACTGTTGGTAAGCATTACGCTCATCCCTTCTTGAATCTTTCAATGGCCAATGATAAAGAACGATGCACGGATAAAGGGTTTTAGATTCACACTCTGGTCCACTATAAAGTAAAAGGAGAGAAGAGTGCAGAGTGAGAGAGAGAACCAAACCTAGTCACAAACATAAACATTCTCCTTCTTCCTCCTTTTTCCTTCCTCCCATCCCCTACCTACTCCTAGGGAGAAGAGAGTAGAAGAGAGGATGAGAGAAATTTAAAAGAGTAATCCTCCATTTGGATGAGGGGAAAATATGAGGGAAAAGAAAATTCAAGGAGAAAACAAAAATGAATCTAGACATCCCCTTATCTAGATTCCTCATTATTTTCATTTCTAGTATTCCTCTTATTCCAAACAGAGCCTTAAGGTTAGGTTCCTCCATCATTTCATCCATTTCCTCTCCTTAAACCACCATAACTACCACCTTTCCGCCTCCATTCCCACCATCAAACCTCTATCTCTTATCTCTTCTCGTAGACATCATTTGCATATACATACACTCAATATTGTCATTCATATGTTATCTAGTTATTAAATTCTTTGAATGTCAATTTATTAACATTTGAAAAACAAAAATACCGTGATGGTCAGATTCAACCCCAAAATCATTAAATAAGCTAACAATTAGCGATCTTTATATCTTCACCATTTAAGTAGATACTTGATAAAAAATTATTTTCCGGTCAAAAAATAAAAATTATTAATAATTATGTATAAGAATAATACATACTTTTAACATTACAATCTAATAACAAAAAAAAAATTCAACCCTAAGAACATTGTCATTTTGTTTACAAACTAGATTTTTCTCCCCTGTGAGACTCGCAGATATGAGAATGTTTTATTTAGTTTTAAAATATATTGAATTAAAAAAGAATCTCATCATTAACTTCTCCTATCCAAGAAAAAAAAATATCAAATGACATTAATTAAAATTAATACAAATTGAGAAACTAAAAAAAAAAAAAGAAAGTGGATCCCACTTAAAATAATGGAAAAAAATAAATCCCACCTATAAAAGAAAAAATGAATGAATAAAAAAAATTAGATTCACTTAAAAAAAGAAAAAAGAAAAAAGAGAAGCACGGAACCCAATAAATAAAGACACACTATTCATGGCTAATACACAGTGCAGCTCCATTCTACTTTTAATTATATATAGATATAGATTATAAATAAAAAAATTATAAAATAAAATAAAATAAAATGTTTGTGTGTACTTTATTTCATCTTCATGCGTATAAGAAAAATACAATGATATCAAATAAATGATTTCATCCCTTTGATTCATTGCTTTGTACTGTGGGTATTTATAATATATTTAATACAATCAGGAGAGGACATGTTGCCTAATGCATTTGCACAGATGGCTATTATTTTTGTTTTATTTTGTGCAAGTTCTATAGAGCTAAATGGAGAATTATGTGAAGCAGAAGTCACATTATTGGAGCTTTATGAAATTTTATTTTAGATATTATGAATTTATTTTTATTTAGTATTTTCGTAATTTTGTGATTTTTTGCTCACATGCATGAGTGAAGTGGAGGCTAGGATTTCGGGGGATATTTTTCCATCCGCATACCTCTCACCTCTCTTCATGATGAACGAAATTATTCTCCTCTCTCACTCTCTCCATGGCCAACCCACACCTGTCTTCTCGTTTCATTCATTTTCTTCAATTTTCATCTATGGAGAGCACTAGAGCCCTCATGTAATTGGATGCAAGACTATAATCCTAAAGTGTAATTGGAGTTCTAGGTGATTATAAAGTTGAATTGGTTTGGAATTCCTCTCATTTATCTGTAATTTTCTGGTTTTATACTATTTCTAATTTCCAGATTTTGGATTAGAATTTCGCATGCTAAATTGATGGATTTAATTGTCATTGATGCCTAGTTAATTGGTTAGGTGTTTGGGGGATGAATGGGGAGTAAAACTAATGGGTTATGTTGTGTTTTGATTTACAGGTTGGAAGTGATCTAGGTATAATGTGAGTTGACGTTTCACTAGCATTAGGCCTAGCAATTGCTTAATCTTTGAATACCTAAGGAAACTTTTGTGGAAATATTCTCCGAGGGAATTCTAAACTATATTCTGCACCTTTAATGAGGATGAAGATGATTGCACTTTAGGTGATTAGTTTGTAGCCCAATTACATACCATTGACCATACTCTAGTTATTTTGTGTTCTTGCAATTCTAGTTTTTCTTAGCCTAGTAAGTTTTGGCATTAATCCCCCTGTTTTTGAGTGATTTGTTTGTCATTCTCTTGCATTTAATTGTTAATTCACATAGTTAAGCATTGGTTCCATGAAAGATAACCTAGGTTGAGCTATATTACAAACATTAAATTTTAGTTTTGGTGCTATTCGACAATAGTAGCCAATTATTGCCAACTATCACTGACCACCACCAACCATCATTAACCACCACTGACCACTGTCTTTTATTGTCAATCTCCGCTAGCCACCATTTTTCGCAGCCAACCAATGCTATCCCCCATTGATTACTACTATCTACCGCTATCCACCAATTCACTCAAAACTTGTTTTCAAATTAATTTTTTGAAATGCATTTTTTTATTTTTATTTTTTAGTATGATTTTCAAAACAAATTATTCTAATAATTTTTTTTAGTATTCTTATTTTCAAAACTTGTTTTGAAAAATAACTTTTCAAAGCTATTTTGAGATAATAAAAATAGAAAACAGAATCAAATTCTAGGTTTTTCTTTGGGACCTACGATTCAGTTAATTATAAATTTCATCTAAACAATAATGAATGAAACCATATATAAATATATGCTAACTGTTTTAATTAAAAAATTCCTAATTGTTTAAACCACATAAGGTCTGAAAATACAAAATTTGAAACTGAAAGATATTCAAATGCAATTGGACAAAACCAAAACGAGTATTAATTAGAATTAGAATTTAATTTAACCAAAAAAAAATAAAGACATTTTAAAGTGTATTGAGAGATGATAGAATATTTTGGAATCATTATTATATAACACTCTTTTGGATATGATAATACACATGTAAGATGTTATCTCAAAATTAACCCTACTATCATATAACAATATATATCGAATTGAACAGTGTCATTCAAATTTTATACCCAACATATCATAACAAGTAAAAAACACGATCAAATTACAATTCACAGAGCACTTCATTTTATATTTTACAATAATTTTAAGCTGTTCTTTTTTGACTAAATCGATAGAAATCAAATTGAGACAAGGATGGAAGTTTTGGGTGTGGATGGAAATTTCCTTTCTGTTTTAATGTTTTAATTCGATTAGAGAATTAGATAATTATCTTTTTCTTTTTTAATATACAGCAAGGTTTAAATTTTGGCTACTACTTATATCTCATTTTACCCTTACCAACTAAACAACCTGCAAGTGACAAAGAATTTAGAATTATCTTTAAATATATTTTAACCAAATAAAAAAAAGAAAGAAGTAATTATGTGCAGGTCTGTGTTATGTTTTGGTTTTCTGGTTTGGGCAGTGGGCCCAGTTTCTGTTAGAGTTTCTGACTTTGGGCTTTTTCTAATAATGCAGATTCATTCAATAGTTTTTTGTTTTGTTGGAGTTGAAAAGTGGATCCATTTCCAAACTGGACACAATTCCGTACATTATGAGATTTGAAAAATGAAAATATTTTTTTTGTTTATTAAAATAGAGTATGAGACGCACTTTTAAATATTCTCGAATAAAGCAGTCAAGCACTCATATGGTGTAAGCTAGATGGTCATAGTGGAATGTAGTTTTTATTCACATCAGATAACTATTTATACACTTACAAAGAAAATAGAAAAGAGAGAAAAAAACCTCAAAAGAGAAGTATCTTGTTAAGAAAATAAGTTCTTTCATTTATAGATAGAGAAATGTATCTTTTACAATTCATATTTGTGAGTAAAATTTTATTCAATATTAAATCGTATCAATAAAAAAATATATGCTCATATTATTCATTTATTCCCTCATTAATATCCAAAAAATTAATGGGTTTTTGGAGAAAGCAATTAGCCCATCAAGGTTAGATTTTTTCTTAACTAAGTCCAACAGTTTTATAGTTTGTGAATATTAAGAATCGTTATATATATATATATATATATATAAACAAGTGAGATATGTTTACTCATATATTAGATATGGTCTGAAAAATAAGCTATATTATTCATTATTTATAACTAATATACAATTTGCTGCCATATATTTTATTATATTACCTCCGGTCCTATATATAGGATCTTTTATCTCGATTCTAAATATAAAATCCTTTACAATATATGAGGTAGTATTTATTATATATTTTCAAAAAAATACTCATATTTAATGTATCCAAAGAGAAAGAGAGAGATTAAATAAGGGTAGTTTTAGAAAAATATTGGGATTTTCGGAGAAATCGAGGTAGTTAGTTAGTTTTAATTTTAATCTACGTAATTCGGTTAAAATGGTCTTATATTAAGGATAAGATGAAATATATATTAATGCATTTTATATAATTATCTAATATTAGGTATTATTTGGTTAAATTCAAACATTGTTAGACATCTAAATCAGATAATTCTTCCAATATGATCTTTTTTTCCCATCTACAAAGCTTAACTCGAGATTTACTTAATATGTATTTTGATAATGAAATTGATATTTCATGGCCCGCCCATTTATCTTTTATTAAATTTCCTTTTTATTATTTCTCTATGATGCGTGCTCTGCCTTCTTCTCTACTTATTCCAGTTTGAAAATAATAAGATCCCAAAAGTGAAAGGTTACGTTTTAGATTCAAACATAATCAAGATTTGTGTCATTTTAAAAATTTGACTAAAAGTCACTTGAGATTTGTTCTTCTTTGGGTCGTCCAATTTTCCCCAATTCTCATGAGTTCACGGAAGGAAATGATTAATCTAAATATATATATATATATATTTAATTAACCAAATTCCTAAACATGAAATCAATCCTATAACAATTCCAAAAAACTAGAAAAACTAAATGTGAAAGTGTACCTGAATTCATTGTTTTGAATTACCATAGAGAATGACTGAATATTTCTTAGAAGGGGATAGAGAACGTTTCCAATATACTGGTGATCACAACCCCTATTTATAGACTTAAGTTTATGATATCTACAATTTGGCCTCTCAACAAATTAAAATATCACCTCAATTTTTATATATTATTTCCATAACAATTACACCCCTAAATCTTAAAATTTCAATTCAAATAAATCACTTTATTTAGACTTACTTAAATAATAGATACACATTTTAATATTTATATGTGTGGTCCATTCCAACACTCACAGCTTTGTATGGTCATTACCATAAAAAAACATATCCTCAATTTTAGAAAAATCAATTCAGTGCATATTTCACGCCACCCCAAACTCTATTTTAAAACCTTCAAACACAGAAGCTCCCTTTAAAATGTAGTTTGGAGTGGCGTCACACCACCCTAAACACATCCTCGGATGATCCTTCACATAAAGTCTCAAGTTAGTTGACTAATTTTTTGAATAGATCGACTTGTTTAATCTAATTTGATAAATTATGTTTCAAAAAATAGACAAAATAAATTATATATATATTTTTTAATTTTTTTGTACATTAAGTTTCACATCACTCTCATTTCAACCATTTTTCTTTTTCATTTACTTCATACATTTTTATAGAAATGAAAAAGAAAAAAATATTGACAATGGTATTGTAGGAAGATAGTCTTGAGTATTACATATTAATTATTATAAATATATAATATAATAAAAATAATATTATCTATACTCGGTTGAGTCAGAATGGTTGAAAGGTTTTGCCTATGACTCAAGCTGATATCAGATATGATTCAGGAGCCATTTTTTCTTTTGAAATTTTGGCTTTTTTATAAAAATACATTTGACCCGATCAGATCCCAATTGTCTGAGCTAATCAAGTTTATATTCAATCGTATTCAAATGGCTTGGGAAAATAATGTGTGTGCGTGTGTGAAGTTTAAAACAATTTTAATTTAACAAGATATTTTTTAATTTTTGAGCTGTTCAAGTGGTGACGTGGTGTCAGATTTTGTCAAGTGTTTTAAGTTATTCTTTTCTTAAAATTGTGGTCTTTATATTTTGAAATGGGAGCAGACCAGCAGAGTATGGGCCAGGTTCCCGTAATTTAGAGAATATATATTTTTTCCTCTAATGAGCCCCACCCCTGTTTATCCCATTTGGGTGAAAGATTGGGAGGCAGAATAATTTAGAAAGATCCGATTGGTTGTTAAAATGATTGAGCATAGAATTAGAATTTTGAAATTTATAATTATCTTAATTTTAACATTTATATTTGATTGGATATCAACAATGTCATACAAATATCTATGTGAACAATTTTAAAACTTTAGTAAAAAATAATTATTCTACGATTTGATTACAAGAACAGAGAGGAAATTTCTCTTGTATAATTAATATTCATTATATTTTCAAAATTAATATATACAATTTTAATTTTTATATTAATATAATAATAATCATTTTAAAAAAAATTATGTTCTTACTTTTATTTTATTCTATTTTATGTGTTGATGAAGACATTAAAATTTTATTAATTTAACAATCAGTTGACATATAAAACAAAAAAAAAGAGAATAAAATTAAAAGAAAAAAATTGATGATGAAAATGACTCTTATATTTTTATTTTTAAGAAATAAAATAAAAAAATTATTAATTATTAAAAAATATTATACAAACAGAATAAAACAATGTCTTTTTTTATCTTCACAACCAAACACATTTATGTTATTGCTGTCTCATTTGGGGATGAAAACTACGTAGCTTTACATGATAAAATAGAGTCACCTAATAATAAAAGGAATCTATTCCCAATTTGAGGGGTTGTTTGTACCAATCACACGGGTAGGACACAAGGGAGGAAAACATTTTCCCCAGAAAGCAAACGAGCTGCAGGGACAATAGCTGAAAAGGAAAGGAGAATAATCTCAAAGTAAAAAATGATGAAACTTTTCTCCCTCTACAGGTGAGCTAAGAGTAGAGAGGGAGAGAAAAAAGAAAAGATATAAAATAATTACAAAATGACCTGCAGAGCTGCGATGTGACCCCCCACTTGCCTCACCCACACGTAGTAATAGTACTTCTCCCACTTTTACACCCCCCACTCTCCTTCATCCCACTCTCTGTTCCACACCACGTCACCACACAACTTGTAAAGTTACCGCTAAATTAAATATTTCATGATTCTCTCTAAGAAACCAAAAACACCAAAAACATTATGATTAGATCCCACGAACTGTAGTTTAGCTGATATAAGGTTACTAGTGGTAGTGTGTTCAAATTCCGAAAATATGAATATATTACGGTATTATAAATTGGTTTACTATTAAATGAAATAAAGTATTAATTTAAGATTTAATAGTTAGATTAGAGTCAAATCAACTGTAAATAAATTGATATATTTTAAATAAAATAAATAAAAAATATTAAAAATATTTATTTATAATTATAATAATTACTATTAACTAATTTAAATTTGAATATTTTCAAGATTAAATAAACGTAGTTCTCCCAACTTAGCTATTTTTTATTCACAAAATAATTTGAGCTTACAACGTTATTTGAGTAGTATCAAATTCCCTCAATTCAATTCAATTCAATTCAATAATCGAGTAAATAATGTTTTCTTTTAATAAAAAAACTAGCTTCAGCCTTCATGTATGAAAGGATGGGCAGTGGTCGGACCACTTTGGTCCCGAGACCCTGCCCGACACTGTCATATTCTTGGGACCAGGCCGACCTAATTTGGCTGAGTTACATCGAGCCAGCCTAAGCAAGGTTCAAAATGTGAACGCCTACTCGTGCCACAGTGCGCCTAGGTGGGGACTACCAGACAATTTTTGTCAATTCATTTAATAATAAATTTGAATTTTCGGAACCCAAGTGAAAAATGTATTCGTCATGAAAAGAGAGACAGAGAGTAATCAAAGAGAAGCCGTGATAGTTTTTTTTTTAAATGTTTTACCCACATCATTACTGCTTATATTTTTATTTTAATTTTAATTTTTAAAATCTTAAAGTGTAACAAATTCCAATTTAGAAATGATTGATTTTTACTATTTCATAATATAAATACTCTTTTATGTTCTTATTTATATTGAGTATTTATTTTAAAAATATTTAATCACATTGTTAACCAATCATCAATAATTAATTTAATAAATTTATGTTGAGTTTCGTCTAACAACAACAGCAAAGGAAATGGGCAAGCATGCAAATATTATTTTTGTTGTGTTATCATTATTTAATGATTTCTGTTTATTTTTATTATTTTTTAATTAAGAATACTAAAATTATTCTTTTTTTTGGCATTAATAGTGAGACTAGGAAGCCCAAGATTTTTTTCCAGATGAAAGACGCTCAACAATTTATTTATATACATTTGATTAGAAGATTCAAAAATTACATTTACTTTATCGAAAAAAAATTACATTTACTTAATTAAAAAATGATGATTTTATCAACGTTAAGACCAATATAAAATATGAAACTTATTTCGAGCAGCATTATTCATAAGTTGTGCATAGTATATTTTATTTTATCATTTTGCACAATGAATAAGAACCTACTTACTATATAAATCATATATTATGTTTAATTTTTTATAATGAGAAGAATTAATTTATATAAATTATGAAATATTAGTAAAATTACAATAAATTTGATATATATATATAAATATAATCAATATATTATAATAAATTAAACTCATCTTCTACCATTTCTAATCTATTCATTGGTTATGGCCAAAAGAAAAAATCTATTCGTTCCTTATTCCCATTTTTAATCCCTCCTCCACCTATTTTCCCAACATTGATACTCAAATTCAAAATAAGTATCACTTTTTATTAAAAATATTTAGGAAATATTAGGAAATGAGACAAAAAAATCAACTTATTTAAGAAATGGGACTAAAGGTAATTTTTTTATATGAGAATAGAATTTTTTGAAATTAAAATAATTTTTTTAAAAATTTAATTTAGTACCAAAAATTAAATATTTTTTTAATCCCAAAATTCAATTTTCCTAAATATTTATTATATTTATGTGAAATAGACGAGTAAATAAGTAGTGACGGTGGTAATAATAGTAGTAATAAATTAATAATAATAATAATAATAATAATAATATGGGAGAAGAAGACAAAAACATTGATGATTGAGGCATTGAGCTTTGAAATAAAATAGTAAAAAAGTGAACAGTTTTCAAACTGTACAGAAAATTTGCGTGCACATGCAAACATTGAGGTAAGATAAATACAACGGTAGTCAAATTCACGTGATCTTTCTTTTCGCTATTTCAGTTTCACCTGTTCCCAGTATTTTATATATTTTATTGTTTTTCTCCTAATTTCATTGAATTTACTTTCAAAAGTAAAATATAATTTCTAAAATTATTTTTATATTCTAATTTTATTTTTGCCCCGCTGATCACCCTTGTCTGTTAAATGTAGTAACTACCGGTTAAGTGAGCATCTGTTGAAAAAAAAAACCTAGTAACTTTCAGGAATATTTATGTATGAGAATCTAAATCTTACTATAACGACATTTATCAATAAAATCCAATATAATTATAAATAATATGATTGTTTAATTTAGCATGATATAATTTAAACTAAATAATCATCTAATCAGGATTGGATTGTATTGTACCCCACAAAAATGACATCCAAGAATTCAAAATCAAATTAGGTAACAATAATATTAAAGATAAAAATTCTTAAAACTTGTGATTGTAATTGCTCCATTAAACCATCTTATGAAGTTTTACCCTTTTTTTCCAGAGATTTATTATAAAATTTAAAATATAAAAACTATTACTGTTTAAAATAGTTTAAAACTAAGTAGGAAAAATATTTACAAAAATTAATATATAAAATTTAAAAACCATAAATACTGCACATAATCTGTTCTACTGTCTATGCGTGTGTGCTGATTTTAAAAAATTTACTTTCCTGTGCAGTTTCTGCAAGGGTCAATGAGGAGTTATTAAGTAATGTTTACTATATCTTACAACCATTATTAAATAGTTTTATTTTAATTATTTCAAATTTAAAATTATAATTTTTTTCCATTTATGAAATATGTATATATTATTTATTTACTCTAATTGTGTTATTTTTTACCTGCATTCTAATTGTTTTATTATACAAGAAAAATTTAAACTTCTGTATTAATGATGGTTGAGTGAAGTGGAAGGAAATTCATTTTTTTTTTTTAATAAAGTTGAGAGTTCGAACCTTATAACTAAAAAGGTCAGGCTGAAAAAACTACATTTAATTAAACCCTACAATATTTAAATTTGAACTAGATAGTTGCATAACAAATAAAGAAATTTAAACTTTTGCTGTTGTTTATACCCACCGAATCTATTTCAAAGCTAGCCCATGTGTCTTTATTTTAATCTTTTACAAACATCTAAACTCTTGTAATAATATTTAATTAGAAAAAGTAAGTAGAACTTGTTCAAATAATGTATAGAGTCTAAAATGAATTCTATTATTGATAGGCAATAAATAATCATAATATTCATATAACAATATTACTAGTCTTATTTTACTAAAGTAAAATTATACTATTACTGGTTGGACAAAATAAAAAAAAGATCACATTACTTGTGTGTTTTTATTTTAATCTTTTATTTACATCAAATCAAAACTCTTTGAATAGAGTAACTGACATTTATAGCCCTGTTTGGATAGTGGGTATAAGCACTTATGAGAATCCATAAGTACTTATGTGATGGAATTATCAAATGGAAACAGCTTTTCAATAAGCACTTATGTCTTAAATAAGTGCTTATGGAAGAAGCTGATTTTTTCACCTTATGATAATCACTTATCCTCCCATAATCACTTATTTCATTTTTCCTTCTCATTATTCATCCAATAATCACTTAAACCCCAATATCTAAACATATTTTTTTTTCTCAAAATCACTTATGAGGTAAAAATATCGAAACACAAATCACTTTTGATATAATCACTTATTCTCATAATCACTTATAAATAATCACTTATCCTCATAATTACTTATACATAATTTGAAACAACAATGATAAGAGATATTTTGTCTCTTGAACAAAGTCTCACTCAAGTTTTATTAGCTTCATTTTTTTAATATAAAAAAAATAATTAAATCATATAAATAAAAATATTTAAAACCATTAAATTTATTAGAAATATAAAATAATTTTATAAAATATTTTTATTCAATATTAATAATTTTTATTATGTAATTAATGAAAATAAATTATATTTCCTGTATCATTCAATCTTAATAAGAAATATTTAAAAAAAATTTAAATGCATGAGACAATCTTATTTATTTTTTATATTAAAGAAACAGAGGGAGTGCCGTCCTTAATTAATAGATAGTATATTTTTTATAAATTTTAATATATCAATTTTTAAAATTTTTACATAATTGCATCCTTAATTAAAAAAAAGGATTTTGTAGAGTAAAGTTTAAGAATTTATTACTTCAAAATCGTATATATTTAATTAATTTATCAACTGTTGAGTTGACCAAACCTTCGATGCGCGTGGGTGTCCATTTTGTCTCATTACGTTTATCCCTCCCACGCGCATATTATCACACGCGCTCACACCCTGACTATCACTACAGATACGCTCCATGAGATGGCGCAACAAGCTGGGGAGAGTCGCAAAAAGCTTCGTTCCGCTGTCAATGGCAGAGTCTCGAGCTTAATCTCTCTCTCGGGGTTCGCGAAATTACATCGAATTGTATGATCCTCAATAATCGTAGTGTTATTTTTTGCAGAGCTTTTGGTGCTTTTGATTTTGGCGTCCTCACAAGGGACCTTGTTTGCTGCTTTGTACCCAACACGTTATCTGTCTTTTTGCTTGTGGAACTATAGATAGAAAGCGTGACGGGCCTGTTCTGTTCTGTTCTGTGTGCGTGGGTCCATTTTTTCTCGCTCAAGTGTTGCTTTCGGCCTTTCGCTTTCAGACCATCGTGGGTGACTCAGGGATTTTGCAGGGTGTTATACGTCTTTTGCGCATGACATTATTGTACGGAGTTTCCACAAGAGAATTAGGTGTTTGGGGACCTGAGGTTCGGAAATGGGGTGCAATTTAGGGGAAAAAATGGGAGGTTTGAGTTTGGGAGTTTGGTTTCGGAAGAATGAAAAATGGTTTTTCGTAGATTTGTTTTGATAATGTAGAACAGGATGTCTTCTGTTTTTGATGATTTTTGGTTTGTGCATTTTGGGATTTCTGGAGCTTTATAACAAATCTAGTTGTTATCAGGGGAGTGATTGTTTCTGTTGTGTTAGTAAGTGTTCACGAAATGAATGATTCTTCTGGAAAGACGTCTTCCTGTTTGGCCATCACCGAGAAGAAGAAGAAGCAAAGACCCGGCGGTTGCATTGGCCTTTTCTTTCAGCTATTTGACTGGAATGGGAAACTCGCTAAGAAGAAGCTTTTCTCTAAGAAACTTCTGCCTCCTGGTTAGTTTCTTGTTGGCATGAACTGCATTTCTTCTATCTATTTCTTTCTTTCTTACTTTTTTTATTCTTTATCCAGTCTCTTTCTCGTTCTTACTGGATATATGTTTATATGCTTCTTGGTTTGTGGAAAGTACTGATAAGTTGCTTGATCTTTGGTTACTGAATTATCAGCTCGTGCGAAGCAAGCTTCTAAAAAGTTTAAAGGAGATGAAAGAATGCCAAATTCCAAGCTCCATTTGGTAAGACTAGCAATTCTTGTTGGTTTTCGTAATGATGCCTTTTTGCTTTGCTTTCTTATATGCTGAAACCTTTTTGTTTGGTTATTCTTGGATTATAGATTGCTAATGAAAACAGAGGAGGTTTCCCAAGTGTCAAAAAAGGAGGGAATCGTAGCATAGATGTACAACAAAAGCACGAAATGCGAGTTCCCGGACTTATAGCTAGGCTGATGGGTCTGGAATCCATTCCAGCTGGTCAGCGAGAAAAGTCTGAGAAAGCTTCGTTTTCAGGTAGTTGTGGTGATGGGAAGGACGAATCTCTGGGTAATTATTGCGAGTCAGATAGACAAGTTGATAATTTGGAAACTAGAATTCCAAGACATGATTCAAGACCTCAAAAGCTTCAGAAAACAACAACATATGAGAGAAAGGCAATGACTAAGTTTGGAGCCGAAGCCCTGCAAATTAAGAGTGTTTTCTCACGAGCAAGAAAGCATAATAATAATTATCATCACCACCCAAAGCTTGCTCCTCATTTGAAAGGTCCTAAAATTGCTTCTGGAAAGAATATATCTCGAAGCTCGAGGTTGATAGGAGCAGCAACTAAGATTTTGGAACCTGGGCTGCAAGCTACTAGCAGATCAAAATGTTCTCTTACATATTCAAATTCCATATATCCTCCTAAGAATGACATTGTGACAGATAGAGTAGGGGCTAAGTTAGCAAATCTGCAAAGTCAATCTGGGCATGATGCAAATGAAGCTAAGCCTTTGATGGGATCAATGGGGAAGGCTTGTAAAAATTGTGGTAATTTGCTTGATGTAGTTGACTGCAATCTTGATGCTGAGGAGCACCCAACTGTTCCTTCGCCTACCTTTTTAGAAGTGATCACCACCTCCTCTTTGGCGTCAGAACAGAGGAAGGTTAGGTCAGCCATGACCCCTCATGAGCAAGAAAGAGATGTGGTTCTTCTAAGACCTCAAAGACATCTTACATCAATTGTTGAAGAAGATGGAAGATGTAACCCACAGTCTGGTCATGAACTCCCAACCACAAAAATGCCCTTGCCCCATGAAGGTCCTGCGCCATGGAATTCATTGCACCAACCATGCAGGACCCTAGAGCATGATGCATCTTCTGTTTCCTTCAAGCAAAAATCGCAAACACGAGAACAGATTTTAAGCCGTGAAAGAACTTCACCAGGATCTAGAGTAACTAGGACCAAAGACTTTGTTGCTTTGAACAGAAGCCTAAGTGGCCAAAGCAGATTGAGGTCACCTACCAAATTAGAAGCTTCGAAGTTCGACCTAGAGAGGAAACCTTGTAATAGACAGGATGATTCCTTGTCTCGTGTAAGGACAATGGAACGAAAAAGAAGGATCCCAAGTATTTCACAAGTTGAAAGTACAGCTTCCGTTAATTCAGCTATCATGAAGCAGAGAAATGTTCGTTGTGATGCACTGGGTGCAAAAGGGAGCGACACCAGTGCTTCTTCCTTTGACAGTACTTATGTTAAATGTAAACAAGGTAGTCAGGGAAAATCATACAAGTTTTCTGACGACAAGGTCAATGATGTAGTTTCATTTGCATTTAATTCCCCATTGAAACACAGGACAGGAATCACCACCAAAATGGAAGAGACAAGTAGCAATAACGAGATAAATACATATTCCCAGCAAACTTTACACTTGAGAGGAGATGCTTTAGCTGCTTTTCTAGAACAGAAATTGAGGGAATTGACCTCTCAAGAAGATGAGAGGTTGCCTATTGGAGGCCCACCCAAAAAGACACCTGCCATGATTCTTCAGGAGCTGATTTCTGCTCTAAGTGCGGAGCAGCTGACCTGTCATGATGGTCATATCAATGTAAAAAAGGGTTACAATGTAAGTCTTCTCTTTCTATTACTATGCTGGAGTTGTTTCTTTCTGATTGTTTGTGTTATTAGTCGTCTGCTTGTTTTGCTTTTTTACCCAGTAGCCTCATATTTTTTAGGCGCGCACTAACATAGTGAATGTTGAATTGAGAATTTTCCAATGATTTCCTTCTCTTCTTTATATTCTTCTGCTTTGCCCCTCCTATTTTCTTTATATCTCTCTCTTGAGTTCTTCCTTTTCTCCCTCTTTCCTATTTATTCTCCATCTCTCTACCCTATCCCTCATTCCCTGTTTCACATCTTTTGGTAGACAGAAAACTCAAATGTTGTAAGAGGAGGAGAGGGTAGTCAGAAAAGAGAGAGAAAAGAAAGAATTCAAGGAAGATAAGGGAGAACTTAAAGGAGAGAGAACTTAAGGAGCGAGAAAATAGTTCATATGATACAACCTTCATATTTTTTAGGCACGCACTAACATAATGCATACTGCTTGAATCTGAAGTTGGACTAAATGCTGTTGGATGTGCTATGCTGACACCGTCTAAAATGCTTCCAGACTGTTTTTTGAACTCTTAATTTATGATATGAAGAGTCTGAACAAATGTATTAGTTGCACACTGACAGAAATGTTTTACAGTCTGGGATGTGGACTATCATACTTTGCATGTCTGCTACAGATTATAATCTAGCCTTGTGCTCTCATGAGCTTTTTAATCATTGTCTAGAATTCATCCTCTGGTTTTCCCTTGATTTTCAAGTTCAATCAATCATAAATAGAATAGTAAACGATAATAATCGGTAAAGAACATTAGGGATAGACATAGGAATTGGAAAAGTCTAGGAAATTTCCTCAATTTTATTTTAAATTAGAATCAGAATTTTTAGGCTTTCTTTTCACCAAAAAGAGGGAGAAAAAAAAGAAAAGAAAAAGAATTTTTAGGCTTTAATTGTGCTTTAATTTTTATCTTATCAGGAGTTACCTTTTGTGCTCTATATAAAGCCCTCATAATGTTAGTAAGGATAACTTAACCTTTTTTGATTCATCATTGAATAAATTTTCTGATTCTCCCTTGGCTTTCCCTGCCTCCCCTCTATTTTTTCTCTGTTATCTCCCACTTTTCTCCTTCTCCCCCCTTTCTATTCCTCTTCTTCATTTTCACTGCTCCTACATCAATATGTTACCCTTACCCATATAAAGATTTTTTTCAGCCTGAATATAAAGCATGCTGTTTATTTAAACATGATAAGCTACAAGCATCGATGGAATAAAGTGTAAAATAGTTGTGCACTTGTGTAAGTCTCATAAAATATGTGGGTACATATATCAAGATAAAGAGTCAACTGTGTTGATAAATCATATCTAGCATCCCTACATTATACCACAAATCAAGTGCTGTGGGAAAATTCATGCAGCTCTACTATAAATGTTTGGAGAGAATTATGAATACATGGATGGCTTTGCCTTCGATGAAATCCTTTGGAATGGGTATTCAAGTGGCCTTGGCTACTACTAGGGATGTGTCCAAGTGAAACCAGATATACTGGTTTCTCTTGTTGAAAAACATAATTGCGTCATATAAGAACCTAGCCTAGTGACTGAGGGTGTAAGTTCAATGCCAATGGTGCTTATCAGCTTTATCAATTGAAAGATATATCTGATGGTGTCTTCAGTTGGTGATTGCAAGAGTGTTGAGCGTACTTTGATCCGTGAAATGATGCATACATATCAAGATTTCCCTCAAAAACTGAAGTAAGGATGTATAACCATATATATTGGTTTGATATATATTGTGTGCTTTCCATGTTAGAAAATCAAATGGCGGTTCGTCATGAATATGTTGGGCGAGTATAAGAATAATTCTGCGTCTTCATGCATACGTTGGGTTAAGCATGTAAAGTTCTTTTTGTCAAGTCTGATGGAATAATCTCTTATCAGTCATTAAGAGAACTGAATGGCTGAATTTAAAGTGTAGCTTTCTCAATAATCTTCTTGATAACATTATTTGTGCTAATTGGTTATTTGATGTGGAATATATAGCTGAAGAAAATTTATAGAGCTTTAAAATATTAGAGGAATTTTCAGTAGTACCAATTTAACATGTCCTTGTGTTAACTTTCTCAATTGATTACTTCTCGAATCACTCATATCTTAATGATTCTCTTTCCTCATATATATAATGCCATCATCTTTAAGCTCAGCAGCAGGGTCTCCTTTGCATTACATTGCTTTGCTAAATCGACTGACAATGTTCACTTTTTATGTATGATGAGGCCATATTCTTGATGTATTAGAATACTGATTACTTAACAATGAAGTCGATGGTTGGAATGGTCTGCTTGTCAAGTTATTTGGACAAGCCCTTCATTGTTTTCTTTGATTAACGAATACTGAGTTGACTTGAATTTTGACAATGTGACAATTGTTTTCCTTTTTCATTGTTTTCTTTCCGTCCTTAACGAAAAAATTGTAGGTGGCTGACAATTATTGTTGACAATCTTCTGTTTCTACTCTGATCAGGATGGGGCCAAAAAGGGAAGGTTCTTGGAAGCCTCTTGCAATGTAAATCATCTAAGTCCTGGATCTGTTCTGGCAGCTTCTTTTTCTTCCAGTAGTCTGGATGAAAGCTCAGGTAAAATAGATTTTTTAAAAAAAAATAATATTTCTTCTTTTCATCAGTTTAACCCTCCATATTTTGGCCTTCGGAGTGATTCCCCTGTTGACTTATCTTATCCTTGTTCTTATTCCAGGGCATGATCTTCACCCTGAGTCTATGAACTACTCATATGATCCGTTGGAATATGATTCTGAGCTTTTAGATTCTGCATTCAACAAAAAGAAGATAGGTAGTGAGGTATTAGCTGAGATTGTCAATCAAATTTCTAGGATATTATACAGTCTAAGCTCATTTGGGACAACATTGACAAGAAGCAAGCTCACCCATGTAAAAGATGTTTTGCTGAATGCTGAGTTGTTGCTTGAAAGTACCACCCCTATGTATAGTAAAGATAGTCCGCCGCATCTTTTCGTTTCTCGCTTTCTCCTTGATGAACTGGACACCATGGCTGATGATGATGCCCTGCAGATCGATTTCAACGGCTCTGTAGGTTCTGGGGATCCTAAAAAGAGAAACCAACTCAATGGATTTCTCTTTGACAGTGTAATAGAATATCTAGAGTCACATTGTTGCACATATTGTAAATGTGGATTCAGGACATGGACAATGCTGCCTTTATGCTTGAATGCTTGGATGTTGGCTCAAGAGGTCAAGAGGGTGATTAAGAGGTGGGCATGCATGGCTGGGATGATACCAGATGAGATAATAGACTGGGAGATGAGCCACTCCAGAGGGAAATGGACTGATTTTGAGATCGAAGCATGCGAGGCTGGGGTGGAAATGGAGGGAGAGATTCTTCAGATTTTAGTTGATGAAATTGTTGAAGACCTTGTAGACTGTAGTGGGGTGTCATTTGAATCTATACCTAGATGTTGCTGCTAGAATTCTCTCTGGTTTTTGCTTTTGTATAAACGGAAAAATGGTATTTATAATGGGGAAATGTTGACCGAGGGTGTTCTCTTGTATGTGATGTTGCTCAAGTTAGCAATATATATAATTAATTAGTCTTTTGATTGTGGCCCTATGCATATTTCATATCAGCATTATCTTTCAATTATCAGTTCTTATATTTAGCTTCAGTGATTTGTTTTAAAGCTGAAGAACTGGGAAACAAGTTGACTTTTCAGGCAATTGTATAAGGCGATATTTAATATGTTAAATCCTTGCAGTAAAATGCAATTGATATTTAATACCAATTATGAAATGATTCTAATGTTATTGTAGGTAATTATATTTTTATATAGCATGATGATTTAAACACACTTTTATTTTGTGGCAAAAAGAAAATACGCTTCTTATTTTTCCAATTTTATACAAGTGTTAATTTGTTCTCATCGAACACCAAGCCTGAGATGTGTGTTAATATAAATAATAAAGGACAACAAACTAATGCAGCCACTTCATAACGTTACGTTTTTAAAGTAATTTTTTCTTATATATTGTATCCCATTATTTTTTGGCCAGAAAATAATTTTTGAGTAGTTTTTATAATAAAAATAAGTTTTAATTGATAAATGAATATAATATTTATTTTAATTTATAAAAAAATGTCATAAAGTATCTAAAAAGTTTTGATCCAATATGCATTAGATACACATCAAAAATTAATTTCTTATTTTTAATAAAAACTGAATTGGATGCTTTATAGAGGTATATTAAAAAAGTCTCAGTATTGGATCAGAGAAGTATATGATATGTATTCCCAAGCAATTTAAAGTATATAATAGGAATTAGCTAAAGCAACTGAACATAGAGAAATTAGATACTCTCTGAAACACTGACAAATTAGATGCTCTGAGAAAATAACAACGGATAATTTGTACAAGAAATTTTTTTTTCACTCGTTTTTTATTATCTCTCTCAAATTAAGGATACCACAATTTCTTCAATGGCAAAATAAACAAAGGAACCTGGTACATTGGCATATCAAAGACTTTTCCATAACTCATCAAAAGAAAACATTCATACGCACACACAAAAAGAGAGAGATATCTTCATCTTCAGCTTGACGGGTTGCTGGAATATCTGGTAATTATCTCCTCTACAGTAATAGTTTCATAAATGTAAATGCTCAAACCATAGGTGTACAAGTCATCGCTGTACAGATACAGACTCCTGTAAATTCCTCATGCCCAAAAAAAAAATGCAAATTGAAAGAATCTATAACACCATAAAGCAGATAAGACCAGAGCCCTCATCATCAGAAGAACAGATTCATCATCCAAACAATGAACAAATCAATATTCAACAAACCATGATCAATACTGTCTGTACCCCAGAACAGTCTTTCTGTTTCCGGCCACTCTGCCACCACCACAGCCATTGTTCCTTCCTCCCCTAGCTTCGCCGTTAATGGCGTTCGCAGCGTACGATGACAAACTCCTCAGTTCATCGATGTTCGCATAGCTCTTCCTCGCCATCAGAACCCCACCATTACCTCCCTTCTTCTCACCTGCGCTCGCTGACTTGCTTCCTCTCGAACTCAACAAAACCCCATTACTGTTATTCGCCTTTGAGAAGCTCTTCGCCGGGGGCGTCATCTCCGGCAACAATGGCAGCGTGTTCGCCGGCTTCCGGTTCTCTTTCCGCAATGCCGCAGAGAAATCTGGCACCGATTGCGCAAGAACAGAGGACCCTTTTCTCGCAGAGGGCAAATTAGTCTGAAACTTGACCTGTTTTCTTGGTGGGGTTGCTCGTTTTGGTTCTTCATATTCTTCTTCTCCTTCCTCTAAGTCTCTTGCATACTTCATTCGCAGTTTCGTTTCTCTCAGTTCGGCGTAGGCTTCGTATCTGGGACCTCTCTCCATGATGAAGCTATCGGTGGTAGTGAGTTTGAGAGGAACAGGGTGATCGGAGAATGAATTCTGATTGAGGATAAGAGAAATGGGGTCGAGGGCGTGGAAGAGAGCTTGAAGAGAAGGGGTGTTTGATTGGTGGGGTTGTTGATGTTGCAGAGAGACGTTGATCTCTGCCATAATTGATGGATTTGAAGGTTGTTTTTGTCTGGCAGAGAGAGATTGATTGATGAACAGAGCTTGGGTTGGTACTTTCTGTCACTTACTCAGAAGTCAGAACTGAAGAAGATATGATTTTGCAACGGTCTAGTGAATCAACGAGAGAGTTGAAGAAAGAGGCTTTTTCTAAGGTTTACGTTGCAACGTTCTAATTGGAGGTGGGTCCCAATTTAAGAATCTAAGAAGTCCAAGTGGACACTGGATTATTTATTAACTGTTTAATTATTTTATTTTGTTTACTAATTTCGAATTCAATTAATATCCATTAATATTAACCACATGTGGGACTCCAGCCCATTACATGGAATTTCTTAAATAAGTTATACTTTCCTTTTCTTTTTATAAAATATTTCTAACTACTTTACATAGGTGAGGGGAGTTAATTTTTTTGTAAAATTAAAAAAAATAAATATTTTTTATCCATATTTAATATACTAATGTAATTTACATTAAATACCATTTGACCTATTAATATACTAATGTAATTCACATTAAATACTATTTGATCCATTAATAGTGTTTCTTTTATTCAAAAAGTCTAATAATAATTTATAAGAAAAAATAAATGATGAGTGTAAAATAAAAAAAAATTATTAAACATTACAGGTTCCTTATAAAAAAAACTGGAGGGGGTACGTTGTTAATGATTTATTATTCATTACTCATGAATAACATTTTTTTCATAAATTTTGATATTATAATGATATCAACAATAATATTAATATTTATATTAATATCAATAATCAATTATTAATATGAAATACAAAATTTATAACAGGCCACATTTCATACTTAATAAATAATATAACTTAATTTTCAAATTTAGTATAAAATTGAGAATTCACCTAATTAACAACATAAATCTATAAAAGTTTCGGAAAAACACTATTGTAGCCTTGGGTACAAATATATTAATTGGCGCAAGGTAAAATTTTTATTAACATAGACACATACATGATACATATAATAATGTTTATTATATTCTTCAAATTATTATTGAATTCTTTTTAAATTTGAATACGAGGTAAAATATTATCTTTAAAATTAATTTTTTTAATTTTTTTTAGTTCTATATATGAAACTAGATATGTTTTCTTGAATGTGCTTCACTATTGTTGAAGTATAAATAATGTGCTAGAGATTTTTTTATCCATATATTAATATCAATATATATATATAAATCATTGTTGGACAAACAATCTTAATGAGCCAGCCCATTAAGATTTACTCCCTTCATTCATTTTATAAGATATTTTTTTATTATTTTTTATTCTTAATATCAGATACTTTTAAAATTGTCACGATCATTAAATTTTTTTACCCAAAATGCCCTTTGTTTGAAGTTAACAATTGATATTAATGTGGATAATTACATCAATAATTAATGATATATTAAATAACATTCTCTTGAAAAGAAAAAAAATTATTAATAAACTTTATTAAATGAGAGTAATTTTAAAAAGGAATTGAAATTTTATACAAATTTAATGAAGTTAACCCCTTTAACTAAATTTCTTAATATATGTGAAGTTGATTAAGATTATCTTATAAAAAGGACCGGAGGGGATATTTTGAGATAATGTCATGTTTAGTAGAAAGAAAATAAATTTCAAAAAAGAAAAAAAAAAGAGAGAAAATGCATTTAAATGTGTTTGTTTTTCAATGAAAATGCTATTATTAGCTACTAAATATATTAATATTTCCGATAAATGAGTTATAATTAGCTATCAAACATATTAAGATTTTTTTTTTCTTCTTCCTTTCTTGTAATTTACTTTCTTTCTATTAGATATGACTAATAGTACATACAACCTTCCATTATGATACTTTTAGCGAGGCTGAAAGTGCAAAGACTTATGTTGGCGGGGAAAATTTGAAAGAGCAGATGCAAGACAAGAGGGCAGTAGTTCAAAGGATGTGGAAAACTAACTACAAGTTGAGATTGTGGAGCAATAAAGAAGTTTATTATCCACAATCTCCATGTATCTTAATTTTGTATCAAGATCCTGGGACTGTAAGAGGGATTTTCAGACAGTTATCAAACATCATGAGACACTCAGACTTTAAGAGTCGGTTTGTTCAATTACAAGGTTTAGGAAATGTAATGGAAAGTAATATAAAGAAAGGGAAATTTGTTTGATATAATTTTTTTTTACTAAATATTTGATATGATATTGGAGATAAAAGATGAGATTTATTTATTAATAATTTATGAAAAGAAATAAATGAGGAGTGTAAAATAATTGAGAGTGTTTGTGAGATATCTTCCTCTTCAACTATTGGATTGTGATTTCCTTACTTCGTGACTATTAAACCTGGATCTGGGATGTGGCAAAGATCTAAGTTTGAAACCAACCAAGATGGAGGACAGTGATTGGTGAACCTAGTTCTGTTCGTGACGGTGAAGATCTCTCCTTTCATCTAAATGCGACGGCAATGGAAAAAAAAATTCAGATTTGGACAGAGAAGAGGTGCGACGGCGACAGCGATGGAGGATGTTAATGATGGAGGAAGGGTTGTTGATGGAGATTGTGGAGATGGTAAGAACGAAGGCGGAGCCGTTGAGGTCGCCAAAGGAAGGGCTGAAGAAGGGTTGAAGGTGGAAGGTTGAGGGTAGGTGGAGGTCGCTGGAGGTTGATGACGGTAGGTGGAGGTCGGGGTAGGCGGTTGAGGAAGAGGATGAACGGAGGATAAGAACCTGACTAATGGGTTGATTGTCAATTTTGGGTAATTTTGTCTTTTCACACGTCATTACAGTCAGGGAATGGCGATGCCTTAGCTATTTGACAAGCATCACCATTACTTGTATAGAGGAAATCATGATGCATTGTGCAATTTGGATGCCTGGAGTCTTGACCAACCAAACGCCCATAAAATGCCCATAAAATAATGTAAAGCCCATTACATTACCTAATTTGAGTGGTAAACAAACTAAATGGGCTGTCAGACATCCATACATACACAAATCCTCCCAAAGAACCCAGCAAACGTGACCAACTCTCAAACACCAAGATCTCCTCTTAACAATCTCATTCAAGCACTTTCTAGTAATCTTCAATAGTCTAGATCCACACAACCTAAACATTTCGATTGAAGCACATCAATCTCTGTACCAGCAAAAACGTCTTAGGCTGTCAAATTGCCAGGCCTTGGCTTCCAACACCGCAACTGTGGTGTTCATTCTATGTTATTTTCATTTAATTTTTCTTCCATAGATCCATGTTGCTTTGCAGTTGTGTTCTTGACTATATTGTTCAAGTTCCATGTTGTTCATGCATTGTGTTTTTTTTTTCCTTTCATCTTTTAATATCATTTATTTTGCGAATCTCATTTATTGTTAACTTAGTTTTTTTGCTCTATGGGGAAATTGTAATAAAAGATCCCAAATAGCAACATCATCTGATTTACAAGTTAGGTTTCATTTTTTTTTTATATAACAAGGTTTCATTTCACATTTCACATTTCACATTTCACTTTTTAGGTACTAACCTCTAGCATATCTACGATCCACGTGGTAGGTTATACACAAAAACTATCAACAATAATCTTTATATTAATATGTAATAAAATTTATAACAAGATATGTGAAAGATTTAATTTATGCTTTTCAAGTGTAGTCTAACCATTACATATTATAAACTCTTAATGGAAATATCTGTTTTTCCCCCTCAATATCTATTGATCATTTTATTATCTCAACTAAATTTAAAATAATATTAAATATTTAAAATAATTAATTAAATAAACTTACTTGATTGCCTAAAAGCTTTAGAAAATCATATTGAAAGATTTTTATTTATGCTTATTTTCACAGAAGGTGACTCTATATGTGAGACTTTGTGATATCCAATATTTATAATTAGGCTTTTGCTTCGTCCCTTTATAAATTTATCTCATATAAAAATTTACTTTTTTTTAAATTGAAAATTGTTATTAAAATATCTCGGTCAAATATGAAATAATATTTATTATTTCAAATAATTAATTTTTTAGTTATATAAACTAAATTTACCTCCATTTGGGTATGATGTTCAAATTTTATCTGATAGTATGATAATTATATAAAAAAATATTTAATTTGAGTTTAAAATTTAACTCTCACGCTCATCTTCAAGCTTTATAACTAAGAGGAATGAAAAGCTGCCACACCCATTGGTAAGCTGTATACCATCCTGGGTTGAGACATCTTGCTACCTTTCTACTTCTTCTTCCATTATTCTACAATCACATGCTCTTCCATGTCCATTTTCGAAACACCCTCTCTGATTAAATTTGTTCTGCATCATTTATAAATTTTCCTTGATTAAGCTCGATTAAATTTGATGTGCATGTCTTTGGTTTGCAGTGCTTTTGAGTTTTAACAATCTACTTTGTTGATGTGCTTGTGTTTGTTCCATGATTCAAATAAAGTAACCCAGTTTGAGATTGGGAGATTTGGGAAACCATCAACGGTTATTTTAATATAGTGTTGAAAGCAAATGATGCGCTTACAAAGGAGAGTTTTTCAAAACATCTAAATTCATTCCTAAATATTAAAACAATACCCAAATGACACGCGCTCGGGCACAACAGATAAACGTAGGGGAGAGAGGCCCCGAAACACAAATGGCACAAAAACACACTCTCACAAAGGGAGAGAAAAAAGTTCACTGCATAGTTATGCTATTTGAATTAACCTGAATACTTTGAATAAGCCAATATTTATAGCTAGATCATCATTCTCTAAATCCACTTGTTGCATGTAGGTAATAAACACGTTATAATATATTCATCATTCTTTAAATTCACTTGTTGCATGCAGGCAGTAAACAAATGTTATAATCATATTGATGAAAAAGAAAAGCTCTCTCGTCCAACAATTAATGCTCCTTCACCATTCTTTAATTTTTTTTATTTGAAAAAGCAAATTGTCTAGCTCATAAAGATTACAGATTTCTTAATAATTTCCTTTTAATATTTTAAGCATTTATAGTCGGAGAATTATTAAAAGGTAGTTTGTATATAATGACTATTTTTTTTGCTATATATATAATGATTCTCTTGCTTATATGTATTTCCATGTAAGATTGTCCAGTCAAACATTTAATTTTATGGGCCCATTTACAAAAATTATTCCAAGTGAATAATAGTAGTTTAGATTTATTAAATAATTTTTTGTATAATTCATCCAATCAATGTGAAGATTGAGATTGAAAATAAAATAAAATGAAAATAAACAAGTAATTCAAAACTGTTCAAATTGAAAATAAGTAGTTTAGATTCATAAAATAATTTTTTGAACAATTAATTGAATCAATCATAGTTAATATTAGTATTAAAGTAAAAAAAAGAATGAATACTAATTAGTAAATCAAATTGATGACTGGATGATTGTATAGTTATTATCAAATGTTAAATAAAATTTTCATAATAAAAATATAAAGAAAATCAAAGTTAGTTTATATATAAATTCAATTTTATGATGTTTTTATTGTGAACTCGGTATATGTATGAAATCCCAATAGGCCACATTGTTCATTGATGTGTTTATTTTATACATATAAAATACCCACATGCTCCAATTTGTGTATTTAGTTACATTGGTTTCTTTGAGCATAATTTTACATATTTTGGTGTTTTGTGGTGTTATAGGGCTCATTGGGAGGTATGTAAAGTAAAAACATTATAAATCATCCATGCTGAAAAGTTCTTATGCCTATTGATATTTTGAGCATAATTTTTTCATATAAACTCCGATTAAGATGCTTCAAGATGTTGAAAAAATAAGACATGGAACTAGAACTTTAATGTTTTGAGTTTTTCCAAATTCCAACATTATGCTGGTCAAAATCTAGCCCAAAATATTTGCATAAGCTGGTGACTTGTTGGAAGCATAATGAAGCAAACACAAGCACTTGACATTCACCCGGGGGTCAGGTCAAACTTAGCCAGCACCAAGTCAACTCATACACGATGTTATTACGCTTCCTAAAATCACCCAATGCCATATGTTATGGTCCTTGGTTCACCCAACATCAAGTTAAGCATCAAAAAGTTGAAAAAAAATATGTTTTAAATGTGCAAAAACCGATTTAGATGGAAAGTTTCTCCAATTATTATAAATACGGAAGTCTTCTAATGTCCAAAAACATTCAATTGCACATCCGAAGACTAGGAAACACCGTTTGAAGCCATTTGGACTAACTCAGAGTGATCTAACGGTAAGAGAGTAACGGATCATAGGAGTATTGAAGCAAAAATTATTTTTTTTCTCTACGAACTTCTTTTCTTTGTTATGTTTTCCTTATGATTTGAGATTTTAATTATACTTTGATTTCTATCTCAATGAATTGCTAAACTTCCCAATCAGGGGTATGAATGTAATCTGATTAGGATTGATTGGATTCTTACTTATAACTCTTGAATTTGTGCTTAAAGTTTATATTTGAATTTTGTTTGTTCAATTATATTTATCTCTCTAGTGTTTTATGTAGATTTTATGCTTGACTATTATAAAATCCAATTAATGGGTAAACTCGATGGACTGAAAGGTGAAAAGTGAACCTAAATCTAAAGAGATAAATATGAATAATTAATTTAAATATAGAATTAGAGATTTATAGTGACTTATGTTGTAGTTTTCAAGATTTGATTGGAAATTTTAGTTGTATGAGAGCAAATTAAATCATAATTGAATAAGAACTAATTGATCGAGAGGTAATTATGATACTTTAAAAATAATTATCACTATAATTGTGTAGAGTTTAATTAGATAGTGAAATTTAGTTATCTCATTAGATGAAACCCAATTCCCTAATGCATTGTGTGATTGAATTACTCTTAAATCTTTATTTGCTTCTTCATATTCTTATTCTCCTTTCTTCTAAAAAAATTATATTTTTCTCTTGGCTAAAATTAATCAGTAGAGTAAAACTGCAACCTCCCTTGTATAAGACTTACGGAGTATTTCGTGAAATTTTTATATACGATTTATATTTTATATATTGTTTGATGAGTCTCAAGAATATATTTGGTTTGTTCAAGGAAAATGATTCCATTTTATACACAATATTGAATCTTTTTTATAATATCTATCATCATCATCATTGGAAAAAAAATAAAGAAAGTCAAAGTTAGTTTATATGTAAATTTCATTGTGAATCCTAAATATTTGCATGGAGTAGAAAATAAGCCACATTATTAATAACTTATATACTATACAACATCATTGTTGATATTTTATATTGTTTGATAAGTCCTAAGAGTATATTTGGTTTGTTAAAGGAAAATAATTCCTACACAAATATTGAATTTTTTAGTAATATCTATCATCATCATTATTCAATAATACTTATTTTTTAGTAAATATATAAGGATTTTTATCAACACCCTCATCTTCTTTTCCTTTTTATTCCTAACATTCTACTTACTGTTATAAATAATAGATTACAGTGGTTATCTATTATCCCACTATATCTTTAGCTATCCCAAAATGTCTCATATTATCTTTATTATTATTATTTTATGGATTTTCAGTTGTAAACATGTGTCTATAAATAAAAGACACTTCAGTTGTATTTTACACATCAATCAATTAAAATGCTCACTCTCCTCTCTTACTCTTTCCTTCTACTTTTCTTTCTTATCTTCTTCATTATTTCATAATATGTTATCAGTATGATAACTAACTTTTATCATAAGGTAGGTGGTTTTATTCTTTCTAAAAGAGATGGACGCACACTTATATAATGAGCCAATCTTCATTATCTAGATACTTTTATTTAATATGTGTTGTTAAACTTGTTACTAAAGTTTTTTACATTTGTTTACTATTTATTTGTCAAATTAATTCTTTATACAATTACTTTCTTATTCTTTTTCTTCTCCATCTCTCTTAATAATAAAAAAAATTCATTTTATCTATTGAGAATAGAAAAAAGATATGCCACATCTAGAAGTATGTGGCACAATTAAATTCCTAAAATAAATAGATACATAGAATATAAAGTGGATCCTGAAGTTATCCATATAAATAGAATACAAAGTGGATTATAAAGGTATTCACATAAAAACATAAAGCGAATCCTGTAAATATTCGCATAAAACATATTGTAAATCTAAAAGATATTTACATTTAAATTTATAGAGTGGATCCTAAATATATCCACATAGGATATAAAGTGGATCATGAAGCTATCCACATAGAATACAGAGTAGATCCTGAAGATATCTATATTTAAATTTATTTATTTATTTATTGCTTACTCAAAATTATATGTTTGTTATTTTTGTTCTAAACCATTCAAAATTGAAAGAAAAAATCAATACAATTGGAAATTTCTTTATCTAATATTGCAAATATAAGTATGTTATTGGCTAACTTGGTCCCTATATGTATGTTATATATCAGAGTTGTTTGTTATAACTAATTTCATTCAATTGCAAAAAGATAATTCAATAAGCATTTTTACCTTCTCTTCTCAATTGATTATCTACCCCAATCAAATTTGACCAAAAAAAGGGGGGTAAAATAAAATAAAATAAAATATACTTCTTATTAAGTGATTTTCTTATTATTGAGGATACTTAATTACCTCCTTCTATATGTCCTATTTTCTTTTCTCCCATATCAAAGGTTATTGTGTGTTCACATATAAATTTTATTGCTTGCTCTATAGCTATTCTTATTTATTTATTGAATGTAAATAACTTTGATTTTTCATAAATCATAAAATTATTCTTAGTAAATGAGTGCTAACCTATTTATTATTTCTTTTATAGCACAAATATGTCAAACCTAGCAAAACTTGAATTTGTAGCACTGGATATTATTGGAAAGAATTACTTATCTTGGGTTTTGGATGTTAAAATTCACTTAGATCCAAATGGTCCTGGTAAGACCATTAAAGAAGAGAATACCACATTCGAATAAGAAAAGGTAAAGGCAATGATTTTCCTGCGTCACCACCTTTATGAAGGGTTAAAAGCTGAGTACCTTACAATAAAAGGCCCCCCTTGTCTTTTGGAAAAGCCTAAAAGAAAGGTTTAACCACCTAACAATTGTCATTCTTCCTAAAACCCATTATGAACAGATGCATCTGCACTTACATGATTTTAAAACTATGAGTGATTATAATTCAGTTATGGTTAGAATTAGTTCTAAACTCAAACTATGTGGAGAAAAAGTCATTGATGCTGACATACTAGAAAAAACATTATCCACTTTTCATGCATCAAATATGCTCCTGCAACAGCAGTATTGTGAAAAGGGCTTTAAGAAATATTTTGAATTGATATCATGCCTTTTGGTTGCTGAGTAAAACAATGAACTTTTGATGAAAAACCATGAGTCACGCCCCACTAGCACTGCTCCATTCCTTGAAGTGAATGTAGCAATTCATGACAACCACACTTTTGAGCAATCTCGTGGTCGTGGTCCTAACCGTGATCCTGGATGTGGTCGTGGCCAAGGTCATGGACAGGGACGAGGTCAAAGTGACAATATGCAAAATATAAATTTCCACCTGAAGAGACAAATTGAGAAAAATAATAAGAGAAAGGGTGGACAAAATAATAAAAATGTTGAAAATAAATGCTATCGTTGAGGTGGAATTGGTCATTGATCTCATACCTATCATATCCTAAAGCACCTTGTTTATCTTTATCAAGAATCCCTTAAAAGGGAAAATAAGATGGACACAAACTTTGCATCTTATAACAGTGATTTTGATTATGGAAATATGAATGTCTCTCACTTAGATGTTGTTGATTTCTTTGCTAATTTAGATAGAAGGATTGACCACCTGATTGGTGATGGAACTATCTAAAAATAATAATAATAAATTATGTTGGCATGTTTTATTTTATACATTGTCTTTTCTTGAACATTTAAGTTTTTTCTTTTCATTGAAATTTATGTTTCAAGCATTGTTAGAGCATTGAATGTTTATAAATTGATGATTTATATATTTTCTTATATTTATTTATTTTTTCCTTTTAATGTCCTTGAAGAATGACTATTCCATTGATCGGAACTAATATTAACCATGAGGATATATGCCTTGTGAATAGTGTTATAATGCATACAATTTTCAAAGATATGCAATGTTTTTCAAATTTAGTAATCCGAGAAACCTATGTTAGTATCATATCTGGTAGTACAAAACTAATTGAAGGCTCCGGAAGAGCCAATATAATATTACAAAGAGGAACGAAATTGCAAATTAATGATTCACTATATTCCTCTAAGTCTCATAAAAATTTGTTAAGCTTCAAAGATATCGGCAAAAATGAATATCATATTGAGACTACCAATAAAAGGATGTGGAGTATCTTTATATTACAAGAACTATCTCAAATGAAAAATGTGTATTGGAAAAATTACCTACACTTTCCTTTGGTTTGTACTACATGTATATTAATACAATTGAATCACATGCCATTGTGAACCATAATTTTACAAATCCTATGTTTCTTGTTTGGCATGACCGATTGGGCCAACTCGATTCAATTATGATGCAAAAGATAATAGAAAATACACATAGACATAACTTGAAGAGCCAACAGATTCTTCAATCTAATAGTTTCTCATGTCTTGCTTGTTCCCTAGGAAAACTGATTATTCGACCATTACTAACTAAAAATGGGAGTGAATCAGTAAGCATTTTAGAGCATATACAAGGCAATATTTGTGGGCCAATCCACCCACCATGTGGACCATTTAGATATTTTATGAATTTAATCGATGCATTAACTAAATGGTCACATGTTTATTTATTGTCAACTCGCAACTAGGCGTTTGTGAGACTGCTTGCCCAGTTAATTCGGCTAAGGGCTCAATTCCTTGATTATCCAATTAAGAAAATATGCTTTGACAATGCTGTTAAATTTACATCATAAGCCATTAATGATTATTGTATGTCAATTGGAATTGAGATTGAACATCCTATAGCACATGTTCATACACAAAATGGACTTGCAGAATCATTTATTAAACATTTGAAATTAATTGCAAGACTATTGCTTATAAGGTCAAAACTCCCAAAATTTGTTTGGGGGCATGCAATTTTGCATGCTGCAATATTGATTCGCATCAGGCCAACAAGCTACAAATAATGCTCCCCTTTACAAATGGTTCTCGATCAGGAACCTAATATTTTCCATCTAAGAGCATTTAGGTGTGCGGTTTATGTGCCAATTGCTCTCCACAACGTACTAAGATGGGATCTTAGAGAAGGTTAGGGATATATGTTAGATATGAATCTTCATCATTAATAAAATATCTTGAACCATCAATAGGAAATCTATTCACAACATGTTTTGCTTATTGTCACTTTGATGAATCAATTTTTCCAATATTGAGGGGAGAGAAAAAGCAGTTGGAAAAAGAAATTAGTTGGAATGAATTATCCTTATCTCATTTAGATCCTCATATAAAACAATGTAAACAAGAAGTTCAAAAAATAATTCAATTACAAAGTTTAGCAAATCAATTGTTAGACGCTAACCTAAAAAGAGTGACTAAATCACATGTTCTAGCTGCTAATGCTCCAGTTAAGATTGATATCCCTGGGACAATCTACCATAAATGAGTCTAAAGCTCGCATTAAGTGTGGTAGACCCATCGGTTCCAAAGATAAAAATCCTCAAAAAAGAAAAGGAGCTAAGGATATAAATGGTCAAATTGAGGAAAAGAAAACTCCAGAAGAGTCATTAGATATAAGTAATGTATCAACTCTAGATAAGACACAAGTACCTGAAATTGATGAACATAACGAGATCTCAATAAATTATGTTATAGATGGAATCCAATGGGATCGAAATAAAGTCAACGTTGATGATACTTTCACATATAATATTACATTAACTGTGATGAATGACAATGAGGATCATAAACCAATGTCTATTAGAGAATGCAGACAAAGAGATGATTGGCTAATATTGAAAGACACAATGGAAGCAGAGTTAAGCTCTCTTGAAAAATGTAAAGTCTTTGGACCCGTAGTTCGCATACCTAAAGATGTGAAACATGTTGGGTATAAATGGGTCTTTTGCGAAAATGAAATGAAATAGATGAAATTGAGAGATACAAGGCATGACTTGTTGCTCAAGGATTTTCGCGAAGACTTGGTATTGATATGAAAAAACATATTCACCTGTGGTGGATGCAACTACCTTTCGATACTTGATTAGTTTAGCAGCATGTGAAGGACTTGATTTGTGTTTGATGGATGTTGTTACAGCTTATCTATATGGCTCACTTGATACTAACATTTACATGAAACTCCCTAAAGGATTCAAATTGCCAGAAGCATACAATTCCAATTGTTGAGAACAATACTCAATTAAGTTGAATAAATCCCTCTATGGGTTAAAGCAATCTAGGCGTATATGGTACAATTGCCTTAATGAATATTTGCTCAATGAAGGGTATAAGAATGATCTTATTTGTCCATGTATCTTTATGAAAAAATCTAGAAATGGATATGCTATAATTGTAGTTTATGTTGATGACATAAATATAATTGGAACTCCTGCAGAGTTCACAAAACCAATGAATTGCTTGAAGCAAGAATTTGAGATGAAAGCAAAATTTTGCCTTTGGATTATTAATTGAATATTTAAATGAAGGTATTTTTGTGTATCAATAAACATATACAAAATGGGTCCTAACATGATTTTATATGGACAAATCAATTCCTTTGAGCACTCCAATGGTTATTAGATCTTTGGATGAGGACAAAGATCATTTTGAACCTTAGGAAAAGAATGAAGAATGACTTGGTTTAGAAGTACCATATCTTAGTACAATTGGGGTACTGATGTATCCAGCCAGTTATACACGACCAGATATATCATTTTCTGTTAACATACTAGCAAGATATAGTTCTTCACCAACTCAAAGGCATTGGAATGGAGCCAAACATATCCTATGCTACCTTAAAGATACTATAGATATGAGTTTATTATATTCTAACAAAATCAAGCTAGATTTAGTTGGTTATGCAGATGCTGGATTCAGGTTTGATCCCTACAATGGTCGATCTCAAACAGGCTACTTGTTTACTTATGGTAGTATAGCTATTTCATGGCAATCCATGAAGTAAACTATTGCAGCCATATCATCTAATCATGCAAAAATTATAGTGATACATGAAGCAAGCCGAGAATGCGTTTGGTTAAGATCCGTAGTCCATCACATACAAAGAACTTGTGGTCTGTCTTCTATAACAATGATCCTGGCAACCATTTGAGAAGATAATATTGCATGTATTGCATAGTTGAAGGAAGTATACATCAAAAGAGACAGAACAAAACATATCTCACCAAAATTCTTCTTCACATATGATCTTCAGAAAAATGGAGAAATCAAAATTTAATAAGTTCATTCTAGTGATAATTTAGAAGATTTATTGACCAAATCTTTTCCTACAACAACATTTGAAAAGCTTGTTTATAGCATTGGAGTTCGTAGACTCAGAACTATCAACTGATATCATCTTGAGGGAGAGTTTATATACACTGTACTCTTTTTTCCTTGACTATTTTTATTTCCCCTTGGTTTTTTTGTGATAAGGTTTTTAATGAGGCGGTGTCATAAACATATTATATACTTTTTTTCCTTCACTAGAGTTTTGTCCCATTGGGTTTTCCCTAGTAAGGTTTTAACAAGACATAATATTTTGATAATGGATATCTAAGGGGGAGTATTATGAATAATAGATTATTATAATTATCCATTATCCCCAAATATCTTATATTATCTTTATTATTATTATTTTGTGAATTTTCAGTTGTAAACATGTGCCTATAAATAAAAGGCACCTCAGTTGTATTCTATACATCAATCAATTAAAATGCTCCCTCTCCTCTCTTACTCTCTCCTTCTACTTTTCTCTCCTCTTCTTCATTATTTCATAACACTTACCATATTATACTTAGAACTTATTTGAAATACCTTAAAAATAACCATAGTTTCAATTAATTTTTCTCAAGTTGAACCATTCTCTTGAGCGCATGTCTGGTTTACAACAATTTTATATGACAAATTAATAACATATATGTATGTCTATATGTGATGCATCAATTATGGTGAAAGCTAAATGAAGAATCCTTGTGCTATAAAAAATGTCTATATATTTTTTTAAATAATTAATAACTTTAATCATATTACTAAAGTTTCGTACTCAAATTAATAGTTAAAGTAATAATAATTCTGATGAACTAAAGGCCTATAACGTCACAACCCAATTTCCCGAGCCATGACCGGCGCATAGGCTAAGTCATTCTAATCCCACTTAGCCTTGTGAGCTTGAAAATTTAACTAAACTAAACTATCATACAATTTTTTTTAAGAAAATCTCAATTTACGTATACACAATTTAACCACTACATGATCTACCAAATAAAATAAAACAACTCTCTTGATCCACCAATGTTCCCAAACTAGTTGCCGCAACTTTGGAGTTTGAACACACAATCACTAAGTATTGCACAACACGTCATAGAGTATGCAATCCCATCGTCTTCAACCCACTGTTAGTTGATCTGGAAAATTTTAAATGAATGGTGTGAGTCTACCATTAACTTAGTGAGAGCATACATGATAAAATGAGTGGAAAGGGGAAACAACACACATGCTAGAGTTTTTCGCAATTGATTTTGAAGAAAACATAGACTATTGAGATATAAACCTTTTCAAGAAACCACTACACACATATAAAGAAGAATGTAAATATGAGACAATATAGAATATAAAAACTAATTCCATCAGAGTTCATATAATGAAGGAAATTCATGTCACACCAATCACATTGTACTATCGATCTTTACACCAAACAGACATTCCACATTCTAGTGTCACAGCACTACATTATATTCCAGTACCTCTATCCTATGTACAGAACAAATTCTAATTGAGAAAATTATCATATCACATCACATTTTAAACTATGGGACCAGACTCAACCCTTAACATATATCAAAATTCAAGGGAAACAACCTCAACCTGCTATGCATCATAATATATAGGGACCAAACTCAACTCGTCATGTATATCAAAATTCACGAGAACTCAATTCAACTCGCTATGCATCATAGTGTACAGGGACCAAACTCAACCTGTCACATATATCATAATTCATAGGGACCCAACTCAACTCATTACATATCATAATATATGGGAACCAAACTTAACCCTTCATGTATATCAAAATTCACAGGGACTATCTCAACCCGCTAAGCATCATAATATATGAGGATCAATGCTAACCCATCACAATATATTCATTCATCACTAAACAACCAATGCATCACAATATAACCATAACTACATCCCATTACACAAGCAATTTCCTATAACACATGATATCATCAGCTATTACTACACAATCGACTCATCACATATATCATCCTATCATTACACAAGCAATATAAATCCATATTTCATCAATCATCACCATACAAACATTGCATCACATTAATATTTGAAGAAAGGACAACCTTCCAACCCAAAAAAACAATAATCATACCGCTCTAACCAAACACCAACTTTAGGACATTAACAAGGAAAAATTAAGTTAATTAGTTAAACAATTTTTTAATTAATTAGTTGAATGTTCAATTAATTAGTTTATTAAAATATTAATTATCTAAATAAGTGAAATTAAGTTATGATTAGTAAACTAACTAATTGACTAAAACAAATGCTAAAATAATTACAAAATCAAATAATTCATTAAAATAATAAATCAACAATAAATAAATTACACCACATTCTTGTATAATGCCTTAGTTATGATAAATGATGAATTAAAGCATCTGACTTATTGTAACAACCCACATTTAATCATTTTGGACCTATGTATGTTTTATGGAAGGAACCAGAATCGGAGGAACATGCAAGAAATGGAACAAGAAGTGCTGCGATGAGATTCGTGTTTGGGCCAAACGCATTTTGAGACAGAATACAATGGCGCCTTGCATCAGTCGAGGAAGTCTGATAAATTAGACATGAATCAGTTTAACAGAACAAAGAGAGTTCGAGGGTTTTAGAGGAAACTCTGCTATGGTTTGGCTCTTGGAGGCTGAGGACGTGATTTTTGAGCTCTGGGATGATTAATCTTGCATGGTATAGTGATTTCTTCACCTCTTCCTCCCTCTTTACTAACTATTTTTTAGTATTTTGTGGTGGTAACTATGAAATCCAAGTTTAAGTGAGTTTCTATTGATTGATTTATGTTTAAATGCTTCAATGAGATGTTATTTGATTTCTCCAAGTTTTGGGTTATGGGTTTTGAATGTTTATGTTGTTGTTAATGCAAACCGTAGCCCCAATATTGGGAATCTTCATGGAATTCAAATTGTATAGACTCAAGGTTAGTTTTGGGAGTTGATTTAAGTATATTGATGGGTGGGTATGATGTTAGATTCATGGTTTCATTGAGTTTGAGCTTGAATTATTGAGTTGGTTTTTACTGGAGGTTATGTTCTTATGTAAGTTGTGTGTGTGGTGGACTATGTAGGATTGTGATTGCTTTGTTAATGGATTTATACTCCAAGAAGTTGTTTAGAAGTGACAAACTCATTAATAAGTAGCTAACTTGTCGAATGCTAGAAATTGACCTTATAAGCACTAAGCTATTTTGGGCAATTCTAATGGATGAATTGAAGTTTTGTTGAATATTGAGTTTGATCGGTATTAAATACTGTTGGTTTGACTTAGACTTGTATTTCCTTTTGTGTGTATATGCATATAGTGGAGACTCTATGGCCTACCATGCTAAAGTGTGAATTGAGCAATCTAAGGTAACTGGGGGGTAACCTTGTTTGTTTGATACGTTCTAAACTTTTCATATCATGATATGTGCCTTTAAACCACGGCTAGTAAGTTTTCTTGAACCTTTTTATCCTTTTAGAAAATTGTGATAAGTAATAGGAAATGGTTAATTATGAATGTTTGTGTGTGTTTGCATATATAGAAATATGTATGTCTACGTATCTCCAAGTAGGAGAGGAACGACTTAGCCCATGATTCCTTTGTGGGTAACCATTTATATTAAGTATAAAGGTGTAGTATTAATATGATGTCGGTAATGATGATCATGACTATCTAATCAATAATGAATTGAACATAAAAACTTGGTAGTAAGGTGATGATAGGAATAATGACAGCGGATGAGAATGGCTATTGTAAATATATGTGTATATGTATATATATGTTGATGAACATGTTGGGCATAGATTATGAGTATTTTACATAACCTTGCATGATTTCACATGATGACAATGTTGATAATGGTGGCGGTGATGATAATGATAGTGGCAACGAATGAAATCAGCCAATATGAATGTATCTATATGTGTGTTCATGCTTGTGAGAATGACAGATGTTGATATATGTATATATATGACTATAGTGTATCCCCATGAGACATCTTGTATGATGATGATGATATGCTAGCATGATGATATACCTATGGCATGACATGACATGACATGTTAACATGCATTGGGCATTGTTATAAGCCGTACATTGTGAGGGAATGATATTGAAGGGTGATGATACCTTAATATCATGTGATATGTCAATATGCTAAGTAGCACATGAGGCTTTGTATTTAGGTAGTGCGGCTTATGATATCCCTGCCACTAAATAGTCCTCCTTGGCTGGAAGATTCAGATGGCCGTGGATTGGGGGTGTACCTTCTTTAAATAGCTACAAATTTAGGTGGTTCAGGGAAGGAGAACCATGATCTAATTATTAGTAGGATTAAGGGTATTAATAACCAATCAAAACCAATTTAACAGAACTGAACTAAATTGAACCAACCAAAACCAACTAGAACTGATTATAATATAGGACTATTTCGATTTTTTCACATACCAAACTAATTGGTTTTGTTTAGTTAAGGTTTTTCATAATATTGATAGGTTATAGCCAAATCAAAGCGAACCAACTAAATCTTTATATATATCTTTGCTATTTTTTTTCAATTAGTCAATGAATATTAATAATTAAATTGAAGTTTCATCATTACTATATTAATATGACAAAGCTTAACCTAAGGAATTTGAGGAGTAAGAGGACACTTGACAAATATGGGTGATAACCAAAGGAAAGGAAAATGTAAAGTTGAATAAATACTATACATTAAGTGCCCATTTGGTTTTCAATTAGTTAAAAATGAGTTTTGATAAAATTGGTTTTGCAACGTAGTTATGAAAAAAATTGGTTTTGGACTAACATGTTTATATTTGGATAATTTATTTGAAAATTAGTTTTAACAAAACTCATAATTTTCCTCTAAATTGAGCTTAAACTCTATCTCATGATTAATTTAATTTTCTTAGACTAAAATTTAATTTGCATTTAGTTAACTGGGTACATAATCTATCTAATATAACATTTTCTTACAGGTTATAGTCTATAAAGATTAAAATTTTAAGGGAGCATTTTGGTTATTAGATAGAAGAAATTTTATGGGAATTTTATTTAATTTTTTTTTAAAAAAATGGATCATTTTTATCTGACTTATTTTCAAACCTTGTTGGAGCTAACGGAAAAACAACATTGTAGTTACTTCTGCCTCAACTTTGTTTAGCTTTTAAACCATGGATCCAAGGTGATTGGGTGACACACCCAAACACCCACAAAAAAAATGAAAACTTGGTTTTGTGACCAAACTACTTTTAGAAAGTGAAACCAAACACACACTAAATCTCTCAAAATTTATTTTTCTACAAATACTTCTTTTTTTCAATTTGAGTTATATATTGACAACTTTTTAAATTTTTAATCATATACGAATAATTTCCTTAACATGACATATCCTCCTTTGAATGGAATCACAAATTCATTAGCTTTTAGATATGTTATTTGTACAAATTAAAAGAAATTAAAAGATATTATCAAATTTTTTTAAAAAAGTTAAAATTCATATCCTTTGGTATTAAAATGAATTTAATTTTATTCAAAATATTAGTAATATAAATACAAATGTTCAAACTTATTGACAATGTTTTTTTAGTTATCTAGTCAAAAATAAAATTACTAAAAATTTATAACTTTGGATTTACAAATATCATTTTTACAAAATGGCAAAACTTTATTGTGGTTTTATGATCAATTATTTGAAGGTAATCAATTATAATTATTAGAAATTTTATGTAACAAGCAAATTTATTTAAAAATTGTGATTTTCTCCATATCAATTTTATAAAATAAACTTATTTTCATAAAATTACATAGTTCAAAAAATACATTCAATAGCCTAAACCGAACCAATTCAAACTGAACCAAATTGACACTATAACCGAACTAAACTGATTAAATTGTAAACCGAATAGGTTCTTACAAATGTCAAACCGAGCGGTTTGGTTCGGTTTAGTTTTGGTCCAAAAATGAACCAAACTGAGCCTATGAACAATCCTAAGTGGAATGGCCTTTGGCTGGGTTATAACCAGTAAGAGGTGAGTTTAGTGGTTATCCTATAATCTGTTGGGAATTTCACTAAATACGTAGTGAAAAAGCTATAAGAAATTCTCTCCCATTGATCCGTTAACGTTGTTTAGATTGAGATGTAGAAAAAGAATTTACCTCCAGTGCGTCCCTTGGTGCTCTTTTTTCGTTTTGTCGGACGCCAAGAACTAACGCGATTGGTCAATGTTGTTTAGATTGATCTATGCAGCAGTCTAATGACGGGTCAATCCAGTGCTTGTTCTCTAACATGAGCTTATAATTTTAATTTGTATTTTCATACATAATTATCGCATAATTATCAATCAAAATCATACTAGGCTTAATTCATCATTGTTCCCACAAAGATAATTGACTAGGGATATTTAGGATAAAATAATTTATCCAAGGATATTAGTATAAGGAAAAACATGCAAATAATATAATAATGTAAGAAAAAATACCTTCTTTTTCATAATGATATACAATGTTTATAATACAATGATTGGCCTAGGGCACAATCTCTAACAGAATTGTCTCTCACTGGATGTTGGAAGGAGACTACTTGTTAAGGTTACCATGACGGTAACTAGCTTATGATTTTGGTCGTGATTGATGTGGGGTTCCATCGTATATTATGAGCATTTCATTAAATATTGCATAACTTGCATATGTAATATGTATGTATAAGCTTGAATCCTTCTCTTGTATTTGTATTGGTATCGTTTTGTGATTATCTAACATATTGTTCCCTATGTTTAATTGTTACATGTGTTTGTTTGATTGCTCCTTAGCAATTCACTCACCCATCGTGAAAAAACATTTATAGGAATAGAACCTAGTTCTGGCAAGGAGACATACAAGATATTTGAGTGCCTATGTGGTATGAGTTTATTTGAGTGCCTATGTGGTATGAGTTTATTTAAATGTATTTTATATTGTAGTAATATGTCAAGTGTAGGATGCTTAATGATGGCATGTGCAATTGCTATGCATGTGTTCTCTAGGGACTTTGTGTATTCCTGTCCCTCTTGTATGTCTTGTGTTACTGTTGAACCCAAGGATGATTAAGGCTTTCTTGGGTATGTTTGTGTGTATGAATGACTTGGTAGTGTAAACCCATTTGATGTCTTTTGTGAGTTTGTTTGCCGTGGATGCCTTGTATGTCAAGGATCATGGCCCATTAATGTCATTGCAAGTCTAGGCCCCAGGTGATGGGTGACCTAGGTGTATTTTGTTATGTGTGAGTGATTTATGAGGTCCGACTTAAGATTTGGTAAATTCCAGAGAAAATAATATGTAATGCATCAGTTAAGTTTAGGGCTTAAGGGGGTCAAATCATAGGAAAGTGGTTTCTTTAAGATGTGATCGCCTGGACAATGTCTTTGTGTGAATTGTAACCTATTGAAAAAGGTCCGTCAAAGGGTGTATGATTTGAAATTGGGGAGGTGTTGAAGTAAAGTTTCTACTAAAAGTGACCATTTTGGTCACAGGCATCCAAAATCTCCATGCGAAGAATTCTGGGATGCGGTTTGCGCCTGTAGTTAGAGAAGGTATAGAGTGACATGTAAGTTTTGAAATCACGTCCATCGAAGGTTCGGATATGAACATATGTGTATCTGAAGTTCGCCCAAATTGACAATATTTTGCTATCAAAACAACAACTGATGGCATCGTGGTGCCATAATCCCAGACCACAGCGCCACAGGGGAGATTGGTCTTCCTCATTTTTCTTGAGGTCTAGTTGTAGTTCAATGTTTTTGGTCCCATGTAACTCAATTTTTCTAAGTCTCTCCTCAAGTTGATCATTTTTGGTCTCTTCTCTTGATTGTTTTCTGTTTATGCCTTGTTCTTTATTGTCCATATTGTCTCCGTGAGCCCGTTTCATGGTTACAAGTAACAGGGTATTACACTTATCACATTATTCTCATGCCACAAGCCTCACCATATATAAGAGCTTAGACATATTTACTTGCTTTATTAAACACAATCATAGAATAAAAGAAATTTATCACTTTGCTATTTATACATTCACATGATAGAACCTACAGTAAAGATCACTTTTTATTATCGCTTAGAATTCATTCGCCGCCAAAAGCGCCTCCACAATAATGAACTGAATGTTAAGTAAGCTGACTTCATCATGAAGGCTTGAAACAATCAAATCATACATTTTAGGATTCACATGAAACTAAATTTGAGAAATGGCAATCTAGAAATTTTACATTATATTTAGACTTGAGCTTAATATTAAAGAGAGAAAATTTTAGAAAAATATTGATAAAGAAATTCTGGAGAACGAAGTTAACTGATGAGGAAAAAAATCATAGTAGAAAGAATCATGACACGGTTTGTACGCATACGAACACTGGCGGCGTCGCACCCAAGAACGAAAAGGAAAAGAGAGCGCGACAGAGAGAGGTTTTAGGTTTAGGACTGCTAATCTGAAACCCATGGTTGAAATTATATATTGGACCCATAGGATATTTTTATATTATAAAATTTTAAATCGAAACCTGAATTAATAAAAATTAGGTAATCCTATTTAGTAACTAATGAAATAAAATCATATTAACCTTTTAAAAATCATTTTAAACTAATGCTAATTTATTCCCTTTTTTTTCCCAACCTAACTATATTAAATCTTTATCATAAATTCATCTTAAATAATACTGTTATGTTGAGGAGTGTCTGTTAATTTGATTTTAAATATGTTAAGCTAACAATTGATTTATCTTATTTAAATCATATTATTTTTTTTAGATTTAAATTTCTAATTTTTTTCACTAATAGCTTACTTTGTGTTTTATTATTTTATATTATTATCTATATTTCTATAAAACATATTTTAAATATAATTAATTCAATATTTTTTTTTTGGGTATTACATATAATGAATAAATTACAAGAACAATACTGCATAAAATAAAACTAGACTAAATTACTGTACCAAGTAAACTAAAGGGACTACAAGTCTACAGTTAAAGGTGAATATAGGCAAGGCCACTTCGAATCCATAAACACATGCAACTGCTAGCAATTTTGCTAACTAGTTAGACAGCAGCAGATCTTTTTCACTGTAAAAAAATTTGAACTTTCTCAATCTTACAAGAATAATATAACTGTTAATTTATGAGTTCATCATTCACCAGCGATTCATCATTCAAGCGAACCAAAACATATTAAGTATATTTCTTTTTAAAATTAATAATGTAATAATGTAATTCTTCTTAAATATTTGAGAGGATGCAAGATTCGACCAGAACTTTTGACTCTGAAAGATAAAACTGTCGGCATATAGAAGAAGGATGGAATTCCATCCGTTTTAAAAATGATTGATTGTTTGTTTGAGAAAACTTGAGTTCATTTCAACTAAAATATTAGAGAAAATTCAAACTTTGTGGTACTTGTACTTTTGACCTAAATTGAATCTATTGATTTGCTGGCTGAAACCATTGAAAACTAAGGTCCTTACGGCTTCAACTCCTTGGTCCAATGCAGCGTCAATCTGTTAATAAAGGTAGAAAAACCAAAGGAAAATAAACAAGAGTGAAAGAAAGAAAGATGATATGCAGCAATCAAACAGTACACACAAATTTTATGAAAAAGCTCATTTTTTTTTTAAAAAAAATTACCGTCTAGAAAATAGATTCTCTGCGCATTATGGGTGTATAAAAAAGGTGGTTGTCTTTGATCTGAACTGTTAAGATTTGAACAGTTCGGGTCTTATTTTATGTAAGTGTATTAAAGACAAATGAATGCAGAATGAAATAGTCTTTTAATTGCCAAGTTCAAAAAATGATGATTAAAATTAAAAGAGTAACAACAAATAAGCTGGAATCTAAACTGTTCAGCTTAGATCTTGACGGTCAAAAGCCCGTCTTAAAAATAAGCACAGTGTGTTTATCCTTAAGATGTGCAGTTACCTAAATTGCCAATATTCTAATTATGCAGCCCACATTAGAGGCTAAACTACTCAAATATAAAATCCTAAATCGCTCTAATGCACTTGATGATTTTTTATAGAGCCTAATAATGTTGTATGATCTATGTAACCCACCTCACTTAGTGAGATAGGGATAATGTTAATATTGTTTGTTCTTTTGTTGCTCCAATGAACCTCATACAATTTAATGGTTATCATGGCTTTTTTGTAAAGCATGAGAGAATTTGACTTGTATAAATATGGTGCACAATGCAACAACAGAAACTAAGACATTTGCGAAGTATAATTATTCTTGGAAGAAGGTATAACCTGTTTGCGCTCAACTGAACTGAACTTCTGTAGAAGATAAGCTTTCATATCCATAGTTCCAGGGGGATTTCCAATTCCTACGAATGCATGACCAAAGAGATCTGATACTGCTGAAATTATTATGAAGACAACATTTTTCAGCAATAGAACATAAGGAACCTACCAATGCAAAGTCGAGGAAATGCACGGGAGCCATCCAGATGACCAATTACATTCTTAACTCTGTAACAATCCAACACAAGTTATAGTCTCTAGTATGACTTTCTGGTAGATAGGATGAGTACAGAAATATACTGCTACCAGTATCTAAACAAGTGAGAAAATTAAGTTTGCAAGAATGGGCTAGCAGTAGCATTAGTAAAATCATCCATGTATACCTTACTGTTAGAATAGTTCGAGTGTGATGATTTGAGCAAATTAAGTGTGTTAATTAGATAAACACCCAGGAGCCTTACAACGTAAAAAAAAGCAATAGACACCACCTTTTAGCATCTTCTATGTTTCCCTACAATTACTACAGACCAAATCTTCACTACCAAAATGTCTTCAAGCAAAAGAATTGACAAATTGAGCGTTCAATGTTCTCATGACAAGATTGGCATCAGTATATCAGTTTAAGGTAGCAGGATAATTTATATCAGCACTGAATGGATGTCAATCAATTCAATGTTCAAGCATTCAACTATGAGAACTCTAATAGATGCAATTTGTTTGAAGCTGCTGAGGATTTAGCTCTTGCCAAAAAACCACCCATCGCTCAGGTCAATAGATTTGGAAAGCTGTGTTTCAATGGATAAGTTAGGATTTCTCACATGGACAGTTCTTTTGAAATCATATTTAGTTGTGACAAATTAGAGATGAAAAGAAATTTATTAAAACAGGTTCTAGGCAATTTAATATTACCCATTGTGGTGGCCATGTCCTCCTTTAGGTTGAAGCCTTAAAACACCATTAGGAAGGCTCATCTCATCATAAACCTATATTGAAAATCCCACAAACTGGTAAATTGTCACTATTTTATTTTATTAGAAACTATTTTAATAGTAAGGTACGAAAAAACATACTAGTAAAATATGGCGCAAGGGTACTCGATAATATGCAGCAAGTGGTCCAACCTAGAAGTATAGGACAAAGAAGACTTTGTCAGGGACACAAATTAACCTAAAAGGCGATAGAACAAATATTCTCCAGATGATAAGAAATATGATGCATTATATGATGGAAAACAAACCGATTCCCCACTAAAATTCATGTATGCTTGAGGCTTTGCCAACAAAATAGGTACTTCTCCTATTGAACCTGTACTGATCACAGGAAGAAATTTGAATCAATAAATAGGGAGGGGAAAAGAGGAAACTATACACACATACACAAAATGGCAGCAAATAATGCACCTATTCCAATCAAGGCCTTTGATTGAATTGTGTTCATCAAAATTCCTTCTGCCTGAGAAATTCTATCAATCATTTCAAATCCAACCTAATAGAGAGAAAACCATAAGACCACAAACAAGAAGCAAAACAGAACAAGCAGTATCACATATTGGCTAATAAATACATTGTGCCTGGTGCCATGGTATTTATTTCCAGGGTTACCCAGGCCAACGATGAGCCAAGGAGTATATTCCACTTTAGTTCCATTGTTGTTCTCTGGCACTGAAGAAGGAACTGAACACCTTGTTGCAACTGAATGCTTTGTTACGTAATGAGGACAATGCAGTTTGCTAGGATAGTTTACACAAAAGCTTAGGGCAGATGCTGCATACAACATTGACCTATTATAAAAAAAAAAGTACAATGGATGATCAGCAAAAATTTCACCTAATAGTTCAGATCCCTCAATATTATACCACATCATGACACTCCAAACTAAGGAAATTGACCAATAAGAAAGAGAAAATAGAGTTTGCAGAAGCATATAGAGTAGAAATCTCCAAGTAATGCACACTTCTTTAATCCCCGACCTATTGGCATCTTCAACAATTGAGGTTAATTTTGGGCAAAAGTATACTTTTTGTCCCTCAAGTTTAAGTTGAATTTTAATTTCATCCTAAATGTTTTATTCCTATCAATCAGATCCCATTTTCATAAAAATCATGCAATTTTGTCCTGAACCCAAGCACTGTCATAAACACTAACATATTTGATTATTCAGATCCTATGAAGCAAATCAGTAAGTTCCACCAAGCAACATTGTTTTCAATTTCATACCACACCAGAAACAACACTTTCTAAATTAATTTCAAGGCTGCCAACTTGGCCTTCCTTCTTCATTTCAAAGTTTCCCTTGCCACAGCTAAATTTCCTCAGAATTGATTTCTATCTCTCGTTGATTCATCACATAAAACAATTAGATTGTTAAATTACAGAGCTTTTTACCCCTTCAAAACTAGAAGATTCTCTTTTCTTTTACATTTACATATAAATCCCAGTTTCCAAATTCTCAGCTCTCTAATTCGAATCATCAGTGAGTAGAATAAAACAGAGCAAATAGTTTGTAACACAAACACAAATTATATGTCAGGATATACCTCGGAGAAAGATTGACAGCAACCGATGCATTCTCCAAAGGATGCCATTGTTCTCAGTGATTTGTAATCCTTCTAATTCACCACTTACTCCATGATATTTTAGTTGCAAATGGTTTTTCATAGGCTAAAATTAAAAATGGTAGAGTTTTATTCTCTTTTTCTGGTGTTTTATTCATTTTATCCTCATTAAATATACAAAGAACTAATATGAACCCAAACTTAGAAAGGGAAGATTGTAAATGGAGAAAGATGGGGCTAAGGCCAGCAATGGTTGTTTAGAAAGGAGAGTGTCAAGAGCTTTCTGGGAAGCCTGGACACTGACACACAGAATACGATACTGATAGAGACAATGCAACATGAAAAAGCTTGAAGTATTCATACGTAATTTAATGTGTCATGTTATGTCTGTATGACACTAAACTAACTCTGCAAAGCAACTGAAATTTTCAAGTTATGTCTGTATGACCCTAAACTAACTCTGCAAAGCAACTAAAATTTTCAAGTTTCTGACATGTATTGAACACATTAGAGGCTCCTTTTTCTTTTTGTTTTTCCTTTTTTTTAAAGTTTTCGAGCTTCACAGCTTTCTATATATTCACTCAGGATTTGCTTATGCTTTAGAGCTTCCAATATTTAATATCCTCTAATAAGCTATTTTAGCTCGGATTTTCAGTAACTCTAATTACTTGAGGAGACGTAATGAAAGCGCGCAATTTATTAACGTGAATACGTACTCAATCTAACCCAAAATCTCGAGTCCAAGGAAAAAAGAAAAAGAACAATTGCTATAAGTAGGGAGCTTGCAAGAAACAGAAAGCCTCCATTTCCATTACAGAAGAGTTTAGGAATTTCAAGACAACAATTGCGGACGCAGATGTGATGTAATAGTAATCCGAAATGCAATATAGACCATGTTAGTTTCCAATTCTCAAATTCTGTACACAAAATTGCCATCAGCAGCACCTGAGGATGCTGCGTGTTAAGCATGAAAGGGGGAAAATGAAGCGAACAAGAGAAGGAAGATGCTAACCTGGTAAGGAAGATGGAAGATTGAAGGTTTTGAAGCTTCCTTGGCTTTCTTGACTCTTTCGTAGAACGATTAGTCCGAGAAATTGAGAAGTGAGAAGCAGAAGCAGTGCATAAAAATGAAAATGAAAACATCAAAGGCAAAAAGGCCCTTTAGTACCCAACAACGACAAATAAGAAACTCTAATTTATCTAATAACTTAAAGATTTTAAATTGGGATAAAAATAAAATATAATAAATAAAATTATCCTCAATAATTAATAATAAATCATAATTACCGACTGATCCAAATTAAATTTCAAATATTTGTATCTAAATCCCTCAGTACCTCAAATTAGATTTCTAACTGAATTCTTAAATGTGTACTCCCTCCGGTCCAAAATATAAGGAATTTTCTAGAACATTTTTTTGGTTCATAATATAAGATGTTATGTGATAATTAGTTATAGTTTACCTTTTTTATCCCTATTCATTAATGATCAATCTCGTAATTTGTAATAAAAAATAGTGGAAGCAACTTTAATTATTAATAATTAATAAAGGTAAAAATGAGATGTTGAGTTTTTTTTTTTAAAGTTTAAGAATGTAACTAATTTTTTTTAATATGCGTGAAGTAGTTGAAAACCCCTTATATTTTAGATCGGAGGGAGTATATCTTGATTTTTAAGGGCTTGACATTTTTTAGGTCAGATAATAATTTAGTTTAATTTACTTAAGAATTTAGGTATAAATACTTAAAAATTCAATTTGGATCAATTAAAAATTTTAATTTATTATTAATTATTGAGAATAATTTTATCTATTATATTTTATTTTTATTTCAACTTAAAATTTAATTACTCCTGCGTAATTAAATAAATTAGAGATCGTTATTTGTTATTAACTGTTGATGGGGTAGTAAAGTGTTTTTGCCCAAATATCCATCGCAAAATTGGACTTTTTTTTGGACGCCTTCACTTCCCTCAACGGCGCCTTTTGGTTGATGATAAATCATATACGTTCGTTTTGTTTAAAATCCCAGCCGTGCATTACTTTTTTATTAACCCGTCATTCTTCCACTACATGCTTTGGCCAACCAAAATAGTAGAACCGTCAAAATGGGTAAAACTCGACGGATCGGTATGAAAAGCCTGAAAAAATAAGCAGGTTCGGGTCTCAATTTCAGGAGTAAATACATAATTCGGGCTTTTTGAGCCCGGCCCCTTCAGGCCCAGCCTATAGTAGGCCGGCTCGAAAACCTGAAACTTTTTTCTTTTTCTTTTATTTTTTATTTAAAATATTAAAAAATACATATTATTTTATTAATTAATGATATATAAATTGTAAAATTTAAATATTATGTTAATTTTTGATGAATTATGATGATAAATAATTGTATTAATTTAAATTATGATGATAAATAGTTGTATTAATTTAAATTATTGTATAAAAAAATTTATTAAAAAAATATTAAAAAATTAAAAAAAGCTCGCGGGCCGGCCTGTTGGCCCAATCCTACAGGCTTAGCTTGAAAAACCAAACACATTTTTTTAATTCGGACTTTTGGGCCCGACTTGAGATGGGCAGGCTCAAATGGGCTGGGCCGGCCCAAATTGACAGTTCTACAAAATAGGGATAGGAAACTTTCAGGAAGAATGACCAACGGTAGGAGAGTGTTGAACGCTGACGACAAAGGAATACACGACCACGATTACTTTATTGCGTGAACGGTACAAATTTGCCCTCACAATTTAAATTGGCAGAGGATATTCTATTATGGTCAAAACTTATATACTTAAATCCTTCTGGCTGGAAAAAAAAACAAAAAAAAAAAATCTTACATCCTTACCATCCAATTCTCCAATTAAAGAGGGCTTGGAGGATGTTAAGATAATTAAATATTTCAGTCCAAGAAAGCTTTTGTATTGCTTTCGCAGATCAATCAATAAAGAAGATCGATTTACATAACGCTTTTAATCCCCTGATGCTCTCAATGCTTGTGTGCTGATGATTAACCAAGGCGAACACGAAGGGAATTTTAGGGTTTTCTTAAATAAAATAAAATAAACTATGAGTTAACAGAGTTGATCAATGTGGTTAATGAGTTGTAAAAATAATGGAGATGTACATAATTAATTGGATAACTGGGTATTAAGGATATAAGTTTTGACCATAACAGTATAGGAGGGCAGAATGTTTGGGGTAGACGATAGCGAGCAATATATATACATAAATGCGAGGATAATAATGTAGAAAGCCTGGCTTAATAGAAATTTAATTATATCATGAATCAATAAAAACATCTTGATGATAAGAATATTAAAATTTGATAGTGATAACTTTTTTAAATTTAAAAAGACTAAATTATAATATTTTGTTACAAGGATCAAATCTGTTGGCTAAAAAGAAAAAGAAGAAGAAGGATCGAATCTAACTATTTGAAGTTGATCATAATGGAAGGGGATTAAGTTTGCTTAAGTATAATATCTGAAATTCAAAACTAAGGTAATATAAAAAATTAAATTTTCTATAAGTTATTAAGTCATTTTGAACATTTTAGATACTATTTGAGAAATGGGCCACATCCAAATAGCTCATTTTAAATGGGCCTCAGTTCCTAAAGCCTGTCCCATAGCTTTTTAAATTTTGCTATAAATGCCAAAATTCAAATGCCTTTTAATCTTTACAATGTAATATAAACAATTTATTTTCTTACATACATAATTCTTCAAATTAAACTAATTTAGGAACGACTGTTTGGTTTAGGAATTTAGGAAGGAATTTTTTTACCTAATTTTTTAGCGTGTATTTAAATTTAAGAAAAAAAAGAACAAAAAAACAGGCCACATGGACTGGCTTGTGGCCCTCACAGGCTAGTGTTTTTTTTTTTCAGTACAACAAACTTAAGTCTACAATCTCATTTTACATTTAGGGCTTCAAAATTTAAAGCCCAGCCCACCATTTTTTTTTTGAGCTAAACAGGCCAGTCTCATCAGGCTAAGCCTATAGTTCCAGCTCTAATTTCGAAAGAAAAAAAACCAATCAAGTGAAAGGGTAGAATATATTAAAGTTATTGTATCCGATACATATTCATTTACTTTTTTAAAAGTATGAATGCAATATAACGTGTGAACGAAAGGTCAGTTATTAGAGGAAATATCACTTGCTTTGTGGTCCTGCATCTTGAAAAATATTTCCGAAATGCTTGCGGTCGTATTCAGAACGGATGGAGAATCCTTGCCGTGTTGAATGAATTGTCTCGAATCCATAATTTCATGCTCACAATTTTTATTTTAGTTGTTGTATCCTTGTCCAATGAATTCAATGCTCATCTCAAAAGATAAGCATAGGATGCTTGTCATTAATATAAAGTGTCCATAATAAAATTGTATCATCCATATTTAATTTAATTTTATTTTATTTTTATATCTTTAAAAAAAATAATTTCATATTCATATAAAAAAGGATAATCTCATAACTAGCACTTTTTTAAAATACGAATTTATTATTAAAAAATAATGTTTAAAAACATTAAATTTGGACCACTTGGATGGTTTAAATCACATTTCAGCAAAATGCACGCTATACTCATTGCTTCAATAAGCATTGAAATCTAGAGTCGATAGATATTAGCAAAAAGAAAAAAATCTACTGGGGAGAGATGTAGGGTCCCTTGTGGAATCAAGACAAAACGGAATAAAGTCTAGGAGTAAACAATCCCATTCTATCCTCATTCCAAGAGGATTCAATTCCTCCAAGTGGCCAGGTAAACTTGGGATTTCCAAGCTCTAAAGTGAGACAACAGCTTACCAAGAAGGAAGTACTTTTGGTGGCTTCTAGAATTTACATGAGAAATATCAACCCTTCAATCTCTATTAAGTAGACTTTGATGCTTTACACCAAATGGTAATAGCCATTGATCTGCATTTCGCTTTTACATATAAGTGGGACAGCAAGCCTTGCCCTTCTCTGAAATCTCTAGCTTCTTTTTTCAGTTCAATAAAAGCACAATAAGCAACCAAGTGTGGTTCGCCACGCACGAAATGTGGCCTGATTCATATTTCTATTTTTTTAAAATTTTAATTTAAAAAAAAAAAAAGAGAGATATAAACACAGAGGGGAGTCACGTACTGTGCGTGTCATGCACCGAAGTGACTCCTAATAGAAAGGCCCTTATGCACTAATAAATAGTAAAAGCAAACAATCTTTTTGTTATCAATAATGTCTTGATTTTCTTGAGATTGACTTCAAGCCCTCACGTATAGGGCTGCGCTGCACCTTGAGACTGAGATATCTTTTAAAGTAATATTGCAGTGTATGAGTGAATTTCAAATGTTAGCTTTTCTTTTGTTTAATTCTAATTTTTCCCTCTTTTCTCATTCATCCTTAATTGAAAGAAAAAGGATCCATTTGCTTATAACATTGGGATCATTAAATCAAGAAAAGCTTTCGTTTCACATAGGGGCAGCTCTTTTCTTTCCACCCTCCTTTTGTTTTGTGGAGTCTTATAGGCCATAGCTAGTCAAAAATACCCCTAGCTTAAATTTCCGTAATTTTCCCCTCATTCACTATCCAAACACTTTATTTTTATGGCTTTTTGTAACTAATAGGAGAAATTACCTGTTTTGGTTCTTTAGGTTTAGATCATCTCATTGTTTTTTTAATTACTTAAGTCATCTAAATTGTTAATAAATTAAAAAAAAAATACTCAAGAAATAAACTTCCTGAATGTTGTATAATATCTAGCTTTCTTCCCATAGTATAGTAATATCAGTCTTTTCTGATGTAACTAGCTCAAAATCTTCCACCTTATACTCACTATAATTACCTTTCTTTGGGCCATCTATACCCACTATAATTACCAAGAAATAGTGATTGACTAATATGTTAGTGCACGTTAAGTCCAAGAACATGAATACTTGTTGCAGTTTCCTCCATTTGTATTGCATATGCAACACAATCACTTTTTGAAGATCCATGTCTTTCCTGAAAATTCCAACAGCCATTTCCAGAACAATTTGCTGACAATTCATGGATTCCTCATTCCAGTTCCATGGTGATCTATGCCTACATGTTGGATTTCCTTTCCCACCTCTCCTTGGTATCAAGCCTACGAATGTAACAACAACGGTTATTGCGAACTGCTCACATGAAATATAATAAATCCAAAACACACACAAAAACCAAACTACTAAATAACGCGTTTTGGAATCTTTTTTCAGGAACCAAAAAAATTAGTGTGGTAGATAAAAAATATAACCATGAAGACAAAAATTGTAACTGTAAGAGAATTATATTCTAAAACTTCTAACTACACAGTCCAGTTAAGAATTTTTAAGCGTAATTTTCTCAAATTACAATTTTTGTCCCCACATTTTTTGTCTTCTCCACTAAATATTTTAGTTCCTCAGAAAACACACCTAAAATCATTACTGCATAGGGTGCATTAGGGCAACCAGAATATGTAAGATAACAAGGTCCACCAATTTAAGAGAACATCTGAAGGGTTGTCAAATGTGCATGGAGCATATTCAACAATTTGGGAAAACTTAAGGATTATAAAATGTGCATAGCATGTCAATGCATCAATGTAACATAGTCAGACCCATCATTTTGTGTGTTTCAGCCCCCTATTCACCATATGTTCCAATTAGGACATGTCGGGGAAATTGCCCATTGCAATTATCATTAGTTTTTTTCTTGGAAAATTTTTAGGTGCCCTAGACATGCATTTAGGTGCGTCATGCACATAAATTGTACTGCTAGAACAAGCACATTGATTCTAGTCATCAAGAAACGATTGCTAACAAGGAACTATCAACCAAAGTCAAGTGATCCGTACCCCCAATGCAACTTTTGGCGTTTCTTTGATGTGAACCCCACAGATACATTCTCCTGCTCTAAGGAGGATTCCTTTTTGCCATCAAAGCCTTCACAATTCAAGAGACCCAGTTCTTTGTTATCAACATTTGAAATTTCCAAGTCTTGGCTCGTGGAGTCATTGCCTTTGGATTTTTTGGCATCATCTGCAAAATGCAAAATGTCAGATGGAAATTGAGGACCTCTTATTTGTAGTTGAATAATATTTAAAATACAAAAATAACACCAACCAATGTAAAACCACCAAAATAACCTTTGCCTGTTGTTTTAATCTTTGACTTTGACTTTATTTGTAAGCGCCTCTTGTGCAGTTCCTATCACATTTAAATTTTCAGGCTATCACTAGGGACAAGTAACAAACAATGAAGTAAATGCATTAACATATGGATGGAATGGATTCACATTAAGCCGTAAAAGTGTGAAAGAACATAATGTTCAGGTATCAATTAAGTTTGTGTTCAGGCATCAATTAAGTTTGTCCAGCAGTAAACACCCCGATTCCTAAAAGGACATACCAATTGTAATGTTCTTAAACTTTGCATGATAGCATTCAGACATTCAACAGACTAATTTTCAGTCAATAGCAGGAATCTAACTATATAACAGCAATAGCTACTTAGAGATGTAAACAAGGAACAGACATTTTCACTCTTGAAGCCACTTAGTGAAATCAAGTTGTTTAGTTTGAGCTTTTGTCCATGAAAATTATAAAGGAAGATAGGACTATTCGGTGGAACAAAGCTAACAGGACTTTTTCGGCACTGAGTTTGCCTCAACACTTGGGAGCAGTTTCTCCTGATATAATTATATTGTTTTGACAACAAAAAAGGACAAGTTTTTAGGCAATGTCTGGCATCTGCAGTTTTTTTGTATATTTGGCTTGAGAGAGATGCTCAAATCCCTAAGGGCATTTATCTGCCCTAACATTTGTGGGATAGGATCGTTTTTATGGTCTAACTTTGATACCCCAGGGATAAATGTTTCCAGGGAAATCTCTCTCGTTCATATGAAAGAGAATGACCCACCTTTCCACATACTTGAGCGACTGTTACCCTTTCTTTGCTTTCTTCTATTTTTTGCCCTGTTATTACAGAGGATAATTTATCCAGCCACAAATCTGTTTTTTTTCACTTCTTTCTGTTTGCAGGTTCCACTTAGGCTTCAGATGAATCACATATGCAATGGCTATTTCCCCACCCCCTCATAATAAGTTTTATTGAGTTTTGAATTATGTCACCGTTGTCATCATCATCCTCATCATTTTTTTCCCGAAAGAGTTTTGATTGATGCCATATCCACTAACTTCGCATCTCTAGGTGCAAAAGGGACAGAAAATGAAAGGAGGGTCCAATGAAATTGGAAACATATCAGTTATGCAAGCTAAATTACAATAAACTTTCAAGTTTTCAAGTGCCAATACAACATGAAAACTCAATAAGTGATTTCACTCTGGCAAATACAAAGAGAAAGAGAGTATCTTTTAAATGTTTTCACTTCTGAACAGCTTGAGAAAAGATAGCCTACGCATGGGAAGAGAAGCAACCAAGAGCTGCAGCAACAAGAGATCAATGTTGGTACTCTTTAATGCTTAGCAATTGATATCACTACCAAATAATCTAATTGTTACTCAAACCATAAAATGTAGTTTTAAATTATGATTGAGTTGCATCCTAAATCTTGATGAAAATTGCTTATTTTTCAGAATACGTATGGTAATAGTACTAAATATTTTCAGTTCAGGAGTACGATTAATATTTTGGTTGCAGCAAAATAAGGGTTTATTGCCCCATGGTTTTAGCCAACAACAAAAACACACTTGGAGTTCCACCAAACTATTAGAAGCAGAAAACTCATTAACGCATCTAAGAGATCATTGCAATTAAAAAACTTACATGCCGCGATCATTTTCAATATAAACATCAGCATGAAAATAATTGTTTCTTTCAGCAAATATTAAAAAATATTCTTTCTGAAGTGAGTGCATCAATCGTGGAAAATAGATTGATGATAAAGAAAATAGAATACCCGAAACTTTGAGAGCTGTTCTGAAGTGAGTCCTCTGGCCGTGAAATTGGGCCGCAGACACGGTGATGATGCGATTGCTGCTTCTCTTCTCTGGTCCTCTTCTTCCTTTTCCATGGTCCGTTTTCCATCGTCCGCGACCTTGGAGAAAGAATGGCTTATAACAGCAGATCCGGAACGACGTCGTTTCACAGTTTCCTCTTATTGCAATAGGGACTAATTTTTTAAATTACAAAATACATTTATTACAAACCACAAAATTCAACAATACAATTTAGTACTTCATGGAAAAGAAAAAGAATGCACCTGATTCTATAATAATATTAGAAGTTATTTTTTCTTGGGTGAAAAAAAATATTTTTTTATAAGTACTAAGAGTATTCCTCAGTCGAAAAAGTAGTGCCTCTCTCAACAAAACATTTTTTATATATGTGGCCATGGATCAAACTAAAGAATCTAAGGGACACAAGTATCTACCTACTATACCAAGATCTTGTTGGTGGGTGAAAGAAAATTTTAGGTGAATTTGCTTATAGGTGCTAAAGTAAGCATCACAACTTAAAAAAAAAAACACTTTTAGATGTAATTACAAGTTACTCACCTGTATCTTTATATTGAATATGAAAATATTAATAATAACTTTAAAAAGTATTACATCTACTATGTTGTGATCTATTACTACTTCCTAATGGTTAGGGGCTCTCCAACATGACCCCAATTGGTCACAAGGCTGCCATGGCAGATTTTAGTTTTTTATTTTTTAATTAAACATTGTAGATAAAAATATATATTTTTTAGAGTCATGCATTTATGTTCTTATATAGTTCTTATCCTCCTAATACTATAAAGTAAAAATTGGAACTTTACAGTAATATAGTAGTAGAGAAAAAAGATATTAAGATATGGGGATCAAAATGCACAAATAAATGACTGTATGATATTACAAAGCACATTTTTCTCATCCATAAAGATGAATGTGAAAGAAGGGCTAAGTATGGATGAAGTCACAGTCACTGTTAGTTCCGGTGCCTCCTCCTTGGTCAAGATAAGACTTGAATGGAAGAAATTTTCCTTTAGATGCATTGTATGATAGTACAAAGCATATTTTTCTCATCTATAAAGATGAATGTGAAAGAGGGGCTAAATATAGATGAAGTCTGTGTTAGTTCTGGTACCTCCTCCTTGGTCAAGATAAGAATTGAGCGGAAGGAAATTTCCTTTAGGTTTGAATGGAAGAAAATTTCCTTTAGGTACATTGTACAAGTACAAGAACGAATGAGGTCCCCCACCTCGATGTTGGTGAAATATGGTTGTCTTAGTCTAGATATACTAAAATATATTACATCGATTTTTTTTAAGTCTCATATAAGATTTTTTAGTACATAGATTAAGAATATAGTTAATATATTAGAATTTATTTTAAATTTTTTAATACATTTTTAATAAATAGTTTGATAAAAAAAGTAATTAATGTAATCTTTAATTTTTAAAAGGGTAAATAAGGGTATAATTGAAAAAATAATAATTAATATTATCTTAAAACTTAAAAGTGATAAATAAATAAAAATAAAAATTTTCTTTTAAAATGAAAGATAAAAAAAATATAACCTGCTTTCTTTTTAAATATCATTTAAGGCTTACTTACATATTAAAAAATATAATTAATATATTAGAGTTTCTTTTAAATTTACTAATATGTACTTATAGGAATAAATAGATTAAAAAATGATTAATGTTATCCTTAACTTTTAAGATGACAGATAATTGTATGGGTGAAAAAATAATAATTAATATTGTCATCAAATTTTAAAATAATAGATAAAAAAATAAAAATTTTCTTAAAATATAATAGACAAAAAGAAACAAAATGAATACATGAGGTAGTAAGTAAGTTGACGGTAGCATGAGAAATCATCTTCCTTTTTCACTTAGTCTATCTTGGTTGTAACGAATATTATCATAATTGGATTGGATTATAAAACAAATTTGCATTAACAACTCTTATTAATGTTTTGTAAATATATTTATTTCTAATTTATTTCATTTAATATTCATTATTTTTAATATATATATTTAAAATATATTATTTTAATTATTACTAATTTATTTTTAGATAACAATTACACCATTTAATCTTAAATCAATGTCTTATCTAATTTAATGTGCAGTTTAAATATTGATTGCAACTTTTAAAAAGGCAACACTAATAAATTTTAGTTTTGGAAGAAATAATTATTTGGAGTGAATATAAGTACAGGGAGTGACTAATTACAATTAATTAATCAAGAAATAGTCAATTACTCAAATAATTTTTTAAAAGAAATCTAAAATATAATTGACTTTATATGTCACTATCTGGAGAGGATCCATATCCAATACTCAATATTCAAAAATATAATTTTAATTGAATCTAATATTTCATTTTAAAAATAGAGTAGTATATGCTTTGAAAGTTAAATGAAAATATTTGTTTATAAGAAGGAATAGGTGCGTAAAAATGTTTGGCAGAATTTTTTTTTTTACGACAATTGAAATGATTGCTCTCCCTCAGCATGTGCAATGTCTATTGAGAGAGGCAATTGTATTTTGGCGATACACTGGAAGAGTTTTTTCAGGAAGTAAGAAAGGAATGAGAATTACAATAGGAAAAAGAATGAAAGTGGCACTGAAAGTAGATAAATTCCTTATATAATTTATATTTGGAATTTGTATTTATAATATGAAAAAAAAAGTAAAATATCCTTGTATAATAATAATAAAACCCAGATCAGAGAATAAAACATCACAGTGAAAAAGAATGACCCTAGATCTATTAGGGGACACGGGATGATGGGGGACGACATTGAAGGGACAGCGACGAATCAGAACGTTAAGTAGAGGAAGCAAGACATTTGAGGTATTATTTATGATAAATAAATACATATGGGATTTTTCATAATATCTTTTTCCTCAACAAAGCTTTTTGTCAGATATAATAATAGAAAAATAGAACATGAATTAGAAAAATATTCACTAATCAGGATCTCCTATTTTTTTAATTATCCATAAGGATATGGGTCATTTTAAAAAATTGAAATCATAATGCAATGACAAAAATATTCTTAAAAATTAAAAAATTATAATCAAACATCATTTACACATGAAAATCTTTCTCTCTCTTCTGCCTCTTTATTGACTCTATTGTTCCTCTCATCTAGCTTTTGATATGTTGATTTGTGGGTATTTGGGATATTGTGATTGGAGCAATGATTAGAGTAGGACCTTTAGATGCTACCCAGTTGAGGCTTTCGTAGTATGTGGAACATGCTTTGATTCTCCCATGTTAATAGGCATAGATTTGAAAAGGTCGTCGTTTGGAAATGGGGACATGAATGAGGCAAAGAATTCAAGGAAGGATAAGGATGGGGCAGTTGGCAGTGGAGAGAAAGAGAGTCTGGTCTTGAGATTTTGGATAACTGTAAGTTTTGATCCAAAAGCCTGGATATAGAAGTGAAATCAGACTAGAAAATTTTTTTTAAACTTATCTTCTTAAATAAAATTGGGATTACTGAAAACAATAAATCAACCAAATTGAATAAACTAAATTTTCAAATAAGTATAGTTATGTTTACTTGGAAAAATAGCTGTTTTCACTTGAAAATTTAGTATTCAGCATTTGAGAATTAAATTATACTCAGTTGAAAATTTAGTTTCAACACTTGAGAATTCAATTATGTTTAGTTGAGAAAATAGATGTGAACATTTGAAAATTTAGATTTGCCCACTTGAAAATTTAGTTTTTAATACTTGAAAATTCAGTTATACTCAATTGAAAAAATAGTTGTCAGCATTTGAAAATTTAGGTTTGCTCACTTGAAAATTTATTTTTCAACACTTGAAAATTTAGTTTTCAGCACTTAGGAGTTTAATTATACTCAATTGGAAAAATAATTATTAATATTTAAAAATTTAAGTTCACTCACTTGAAAATTTAGTTTTCAGCATTTGAGAATTTAGCTATGTTCAGTTGGGAAAATAGCTATCAGCACTTGGCAACTATATTCCCAAGTGAAGAAAATTGAATTTCCAAGTACACGAACCTAAATTATTAAGTGTTGACAGTTATTTTCCTAACTGAGTATAACTGGATTTCCAAGTGCTAAAAATTAAATTTCCAACTAAACGAACCTAAATTTCCAAGAACTGATAACCATCTTTTTAACAAAATATAATTGAATTCTCAAGTATGAAAAACTAAATTTCCAAGTACTGACAACTATTTTTCTAATTAAGTATAACCGAATTTTCAAGTATGAAAAACTAAATTTCTAAGTGGGTGAACCTAAATTTCCAAGTGCTTACAACTATTTTCCCAATTAAGTATAACTGAATTTCTAAGTGCTGAAAATTAAATTTTCAAGTGAAGACAACTATTTTTCCAAGTGAGCATAACTATAGCCACTTGCACATTTATTTCACTTAATTTAATAGATTAATTATACTCTTAGAAATTTAGTTCGAGTTGAAAATTTTGACTATTGAAAATAATTATTGTGAATTGGAAATTTTGAGTTTTTCACTTAGAAATTTGGTTAGTTCAACTTGGAAATTTTTTTTTTCAAACATACATTTTTGAATAAAATTTAAACTATTGAAAATAGTTAGTGTAAGTTAAAAATTATGAGTTTCTCATTTAAAAATTTTTTTTATTCAACATGGAAAGTTTTTTTTTCAAATTTAACTTCTTGAATGAAATTTAGATTACTAAAAATAAGTATAGTAAGTTGGAGATTTTTAGTTTCTCACATATAAATTTTGTTGGTTCAACTTATAAATTTTAATGTAACAAACAACTCATAATAAAACTCAAAACCAAATATTGATTAAGAAGGGAGAAACCACAATATTTGAAAAATAATCCATATTTTAATTTTAAGGGTGCTTTTATCTTCTCAACTTTTTTTAAGAGGTAGGCCCCTTTTGAGAGATGTAGAAGTCCAAGTATATATTTATTCTTTGGTTCTCTATTTTGTAAAATTAAGTTAAAATAAATGAAATTTGTAAAATTGAAGTTTAGATAAAGTAAGTTTGTTAGGAAGTTATTATGTTTGAATATTCTTTTTGTAAAAGTAAGTTTGACAAAAAATTTATTTGAATGATAAGAGTTAAAAGTATTTTTAGATGTATAATATAAAGTAAATTTGTTTCTCCTTTTTTAAAATCCATGTTAAAGAAAAAATAACTTTTTCTCTTATTTTTCAAAATCACAGTTTAATCCACTTTTTATTTTTTAAAAACTCAATTTGTGTTTCATCTGTATTTAACTAAGCACAATTTTAAAAAAATCATGATTAAAAATCATGATATTTTTTCTGTAAAAGGCGAACCAAGCATACATTTAAATGATGCTAATATGTCCTTTTTCCCATGAATTAGTGGTGGGCGAGGGTAACATTGTAAATAAATTAAAAGAGCAAAATGGCGGGCAGGACAGGTCCCACGCGTTGATCCTGAACATGATGGAAGCGTAAGTCATTTTTCTTCTGGGTTGAGGATCATCAATTCATCATATCATACCTTTCCCTCGTTGATTCCATTTAAATTATTTAACTCTTTTTCTTTTTTTTTTTAAGGTATTGGATATCCTGCTCTTATTTTATTTCAATTGAAAAATTTATCAAAATTTAAACTAATTAAGCTGATACAATCTTTTATCAATTAAAGCAAGGTATCATTCAATTATTTTTCTAATTGAATAATATTTAGATTTATAATTTGAAAATTATATGTATGTACTGGCCAAGACCCAAGAAAATTATATTTAAGTTTTTAAATAAATAACAATTAATAGTAACAAGATTCCTTAAATTATGTTTAAGCTATTGTATCGTATTCTGCGTTTTACCATAATCTCCTTTCATTGTACTACTTTTCATTTATATTTTGTACTTTCTTACTTAATTTTCTAATTATGTGGTTAATGTTGGCACATAATTAATTCTAGCGATGATTTAGTGCAATGTTATGTTATATGTTTATGTATTATGGTGTAGAAACATGTGGTTAATGCTTTTGATCATTCAATGCTTGTGTTTTGTTCTAGCTGTTTATCAGAGTCCATAAGGGAGAGAACTAAATTAAATACTCCTCCGGCTTCAGGTTACCATAATTTATCATCACTTTAATTAGAGCTTTTGTGACTCTAACAAAATATTTATCACTTTAAACTTTTAATGAAATATTAATTACTTTTTTTTACTCATTTTGCCCTCCATTAATATAAAAGAGAAAGTATTTAAATTATTGATATTTTACTCCTTCCTATTTACAGAATATATTATAGAAGCTTTTTAATGTATTTAAAATATAGTCGCTTTACAATATTCAAAGTGCACTAAATTCTATTTTCAATTTTACACAAAATATTTATAATTAATAGAAGAATTAAGAGAGATATAATTATAACATGTTACAATTTAATAAAAGTAACATTGAAAAATTTTAGTAATTTTTAAAAATCTCAACAATACTAATTAATTTGAACTAATTAATTATCTTGGTATGTATAAAATAATTAAAAGTGGTTTATATATATATATATATGAATATAGAGATAGTAGCATAAAATATTATTAAATTATACTATAATCTAAGTTATTTAATAATTTTCTTATTTTGTGCAAAGCCCCTAAAATGACTATTTATGCCAATTAGAAAAAACAGGGTATTAATCAGGTTGATTAATTTGAATAGCATTATGCATAATCCTTCCATATCAGTTAAATTGCACCTTTATGTCTTAGAAATTTATGATTGTACGAAGACAACATAATTTAATACTAACAACTGTGTATTTGCCATTGTTTGAGAGTCGCAGCATGAGAAATTTTTTTTTTGAGAATATGTCGCATTTTATGACTTAAATAAAAGCTTTGCCAACTTAAAAAAAAATAAAATTCAAGAAAATAGAATAGTAATAAAGTTTCACAATTTTATTTTTAATTTATAATTTAAACTAGATAGATTTATATTTGATATTGTATGAAAATTTGATTACCTTAAAAATTTGCATCAAATGTAAACAAAAGTAAGTGATTTTAAAGAAATTTTTTTTTACCTGCTTAGATTCTAATTATTATACAAAAATTGAATTAAATTTAATCCTTTTAAAAATCCCTTAGATTTATATTTTATTTTACTAGTGATAGCTTTGAAATTTTAAATATTAGCCTTGCATGTTAAGTTCTTAAGATGGGCATATATATTTAACAACTGTATTATATAATTTTTTATAATTTGAAATTTAAGTATATGTAATATTTAATATTAAAAATTTTAGATATATAACTTTTTCTAGAGTAAAACAACACTAAAAACCCAAAAACAAAAAGTTTAAAAATAGAAAATGACTTTTTTCCTGGAAGTGGAATTTTGTTACCAATGAATTATAATAGATATACACACACACAGACTATGTTGAGGAGGACTAGGATATACCGGTGGTTCATGCTACAAGGGAGAGTAACTCTTGTGTCTGCTCATAAGTCGGTTTAGAATTGTTGTTGATAAACCTTTGGAGGTCAAGATAGAGATAGGTCGAGTGCTCGCATGAAATAAATTTATATATATAACGTTGCTTTAGGCTAGCTTTTGCGTAGTGTTTAGTATGTAGATATATTGTTAGGAAAATATGTAGAAAAATGGAATTATCAATGTCCAGAAATGTATGACTGCACACTGTTTTTAAGGTGTTATTCGCCTCTACTAGATTTGTTGCAGGGATCTAGTGAGCCACATTTAGGAATTATCCCAAGTACCACCAAAGACACCTAACGGCAACTCCAAATATCTCACTAATAGAACGAAGAGAGAGAGAGAGAGGTTTTTGGAGAGAATGATGTAAGAGTTGTTTTTGTCTACTGAAACCTCTAGTCTAGGAACTTTTAAAAAATGGAGGAAAATCAAACTAAAATCAACATGATCAAAACAAATTAAAATTGGCTAATGAGCAATTTTTAGAATATTGGGATTAATCCGTAATAATAGATTAATGTAAGAATTTAAATTGAAACATTTAGTTTTAAGTTTAAACCAGACTAAATTTCTATCGTCAATTCATTAAAACTAGATTCATTCAAACAAATTAAAATATTAAGTACTTTAAATATTAAGTCCACCTAGTTTTTTTCACCAAACCTATTTTTTACATGTGTCAACTTTCTTTTCCTATATACACTTTAATAAGAATCTTATTCTCATCCAATGGGAGACTTATGTTTTCAAACTAACTCTTTAACATATATATTCTTAAATTTTTTTTTATAAATCATCTTATTTTAAATGATAAATCAAACAACTCATTTTTAATATATAAGAAATGTAAAAAAAAAAAAAAAGCGAGTGAAACTGAGAAAGTTTGTGGACCCAAACGTCTGGTCACACGCATTCTCTTTTCAACTTCCTTTGCTTATAAGGTTGGTTTGGTTTCACTTTTGAAACCAAGTTTGAGCACAAAATTCAAATTGCTACATTTTCTAATGTGTTTGGCTACCATAATGAAGCATGTTAAAAATTAAGTTTGTCCTCATAACTCTATTCAATTAGAAGTAGCTTGTTGGTTGCTTCTCCATTAGCTTAACCATATTTTATGACAGTTGGAAGAAGTTGGAAGAATTATTTACAACTATAAGATAATTTTTTTTATGAAGGTAGAAGTTGAGAGACGAAGAGAGAGAGAGAGTGAAGGAGGGAGGGAGAAGCCGAAATGAAGAAAAAGAAATGGAGAAAGCTGCCGAAATGAGATGGAGATGGAGGTAGAAGTTGAGAGGAAAAGACTCCAAAGAAAGAGAGTTGAAGATACAATGATGAAGACGATGGAAGGTGAAAGACAAGCTTAAGGAGAAAATGGAATAGGCGGGTCTGTTGCTCTCCATTGGAAGAAGCATTCGAAATAAAGAAAAGAAAGAAAAGGCTAAGGGCAGGTTTGGGTTCAGGAAAAATGGACTAAGGGAAGTGAGATAAATCAATTAAAATAAAGCTATATATAAATCAATAAATAATAATAACGGAAAATGGAAAAGTTGGAAAAATAAATTTTTCATAAAATTTTCTTGTTCTAATGATTAAAATGTCACTTTAAAATTTTAATTTTTATGAATCATAATCCATAAAAAAATATTATATCAAATAGATTATATTTCTAATTAAATAAATATAAATTAAATTTTAGTCTAAAAAAATTAAATTAATGATAAGATAAAGTTTAAACTCAATCTAAAAAAAATTATGAGTTAAAATAATATAAGTAAAAATAAATAAATTTATAAAGTTCTTTGACAATTTTATCCTTACGTTGATCAATTCTTAATTAATTTTTTAATCACAATTAAAGTATTTTTTTTAAAGACAAACATATATATATATATATTAAATAGATATTAAAAAAAATTATTTATTAAAAATTAAAAATAATTATTGCACTGAAAGTGTTTTTTATTAAAGTCTTCTAAACATAATCATTTTTATTAAAACTGATTTTTAAATAAATCATTCAAATATAAATAGAGTAGTTCAAAAATAATTTTTATCATAATTATATCATAAAACCAATTCTACTAAAACTCCAACTTCCCAAATTGGAAACCAACCCACTTAAGTCATCAAACAAATTTTTTACTTTGGTGGCCAAAAGTTTTTTCATTTTAAAGATTTTTATAACATTAATCTTGGGTTCTCAAGCCAAATTTTACCTTTTTTTCAGTATTTAGGATCAAAGATCCGGTACGGTCACCGCCGGACTGAACCCATAAACGACGTGTTTTTATATTCCATTCACCCTTTCACTCAATCTATTCCGTTTCTTTTCACTTCTCTCTCGTGAGCTAACTTTGGCCTCCCATGGACGACCGAATTGACTATCGTCAACTCTTCGTCGACGACGCCGACTTCTACAACCGCATTCTGCTCGGGACTCTCTTGCCGGACTGCATGTGGGTCTCTCTCCCTCGTTTCTTCCAGACATGGCTCCGCAACTACGTTGGGGGAGTCCTCGTTTACCTCCTTTCTGGCTTCTTCTGGTGCTTCTACATCTACTACTGGAAGCGCAATGTCTATGTTCCTACAGGTATATCGTATGTTTAATTCCAGCTTTGTCTTCTCTCCAATGGCTGGCTTTAAATTCTCTCCCTGTTTTTTTCCCTGTTGTTTTTTAGCGAAGATGGCGTAGTTGCGCTTAGTTTATTGGTTCTTAATCTGAATCCTTCTGGCACTGTACGGAACTATGATCGTTTTCTCTGTCGGTTACCATTCGTGTTTCTTCTTTTTATTTAATTTTAACCTTCTAGGCTGAGAATTTCAAGTTCTATGAAGTGTTGGTTTTTCATAGTATGATTTTCCTTATGCTGTTCTCGTCTGGCTCTGATACTGTCTGTTCTAATTGTTACGAGCCTCTGATTCGAGTATTTTTCTGGATATCTGATTTTAATTATTAGCCGTTTTTACTTATTTTCTTTAGTTGAGTAATTTATTTCGTTTTCCTATCTATTTCCTTGTTTTAGTTCAGGATACTAACTAATAGCTTTTGATTAATATCTTGGATCTGTATTCTGACTTAGTCTTTCATTGTGGACTGTTTGTCGAATGTCTGATTGAGTACCTCCCGTTTTCTTTTAGAGCATGCCTCACAATAATAGTTTGTTGTTGCGAGATTTCTCTTCTCTGGTCGGTATTAATGATTTTTTTTCTTTGGAATTTGTCAATAAAAGGTCACACATGGACTAGCTCCTACGTTTTTCCTTTTGTAGTTGCATAAGGTTTAACTAGGATTACATGCACCTTTCAACTGGCAGTTATTTATCATTGATATACCTATCCTATTTAGATGAGGCAAGTTTCTCAATAACTAGTGATAAAGATACTGGTAATTTTTTTATCTTTAAATTTCTATAGGGCATCAAGCAACTGATATGGTAAATCTGTTCCTATTCAGGGCAAAATCATTGAACCAAACGATATGCATGTCCCTGCAAAGAAGATATATTATCTGCTGATCTTCTGCTTTGTTAGATTATCGAGTTTCACAAGAGGATTTCATTAGATTATTCTGTCATTTCAAGCTTAAAATGTATTTGTTTTCTGGTCTTCATTACATTGGTTGCAGACAATCAATCTGAATCATATTCCTGGCTTAAAGCTTACTTGGGCCTTTTACTCAGCACAAAAATTTCAGTGTAGAATTTAGAAGAGGCCTTATGGCACCACTTGATCAATTTGAGTGTTTATACTTACTATTGCCTAACTAGATTTGTTGACTAGAGCGTGGTTCAGATAATCCTGTACAATTTGGCCAAGCTTTTTTTCACCTCATAATTAGGAATAGTAACATAGAAGGACAGTTTCCAGGTGCTTGGTACCCTGCCCATTGTGGTTGGATGCACTCGTTGAAACATGATATAATAGATTATTACTATAACCAGGCCACCATCGCATAGTTATGTCTCATTGTCCTTAACTAACCCTCTATTTGGTTTGAGAGATTTGGAGAGAAAGGGAGGAGAGGGAAAATTTTCTATGCTATTTTTTTTCTAAACCAAACAAAGGGAGGGGAGTATTTTTTTCCCCATCCCATCTTCTCTCTCTTGTTTAAAGATGGGAGGAAAAATATTCCCTCCCCTTGTTTGGTTAAAGAGAAAAGTAGGATTGAAAATTTTCCCTTTCCACCCCTTTCCTCCAAATCCCTCAAACCAAACGGAGAGAAAAACTGATATCAATGTGTCTTTGTTCATGATGTAAATCAAATTAGCCTTACTACATGCTTATGACAAGTGGTAGGATGAAGAAATCTATTTCTAGGATCATTGATGACATATGACTTAAAAATCTTTTCACCTATTTCTGGTTGGCTCTAGATTCCAAGAAATTCACATTGTCAGTATAGATCAAATCTTAGCTAACTGTGCTATTTTTTTTTACTGTATCTAATTTTTTCATAGAGCCTTTTGTAATGTCTTTTTAATTGATCAATTAAAATCTTCCATTGTAGTTGCCATTCCGTCTGTTAAAGCCATGCTCTTGCAAATATCTGTTGCAATGAAAGCAATGCCTTGGTACAGTGTGCTTCCAACTATTTCTGAGTACTTGACAGAAATTGGCTGGACAAAGTGTTTTCCAAGAATAAATAATATCAGCTGGGTTGCCTTCCTTGCATACTTAGCTGTTTACCTAATTTTCGTGGAATTTGGCATTTACTGGGTGCATAGAGAGTTGCATGACATAAAACCTCTTTACAAGTATCTTCATGCTACCCATCACATCTACAACAAACAGAACACTCTCTCCCCATTTGCTGGTAAGAACATGATATATTCAACTTAAAATTTGTTGTTTTGGGCAGGCAGTGGAAAGATTTGGAAATTTCTCTATATTGTAGCTGGACTGTGATTTTTGTTCTGTAGTTCAACTTCAAATTAGCTGGAACATGCACAAGTAACTTATTGACTTGTTATACACATATATACACACACCTATTGGAAAAGTTTGGTTATATAATGTCTCATGACATTCTTTAGCTCGGCATCTTCTTCCTTCTTTTTGTCAAAAACATGTCTCAGATACATCTTTACTAAAATTTAGCAGTTTCCTCTGCAAGATCCATATTATTTCCCTAGAGGGAGGACTGACTGATTATTTTTTTTATCTGAATCTCAGGTTTGGCATTTCACCCTCTTGATGGGATCCTTCAGGCGTTGCCACATAGCCTTGCCCTGTTCATTATCCCAGTTCATTTAAATACACACATACTGGCCTTATTCATTGAGGGCATTTGGACTGCAAATATCCACGATTGCATTCATGCCAACTTGTGGCCTGTTATGGGTGCTGGATACCACACAATTCATCATACTACATATCGCCATAACTATGGCCATTTCACCATTTGGATGGATTGGATGTTTGGGACTCTTCGTGACCCCATGGATGATGGAGGTAAGGTGATGTGATGATTTCTATTGTCATCAATCACCTTGTTGCTGCTATATTCTACATTGGGAGAAATTCTTAGGAAGATTCAGTTCACAAGTCTAATTGATCAAATTAATCTTGAATGAACATATAAGCATTTCGATAAGTGTGTTTCACATTGCTATGCTTATATCTTCATTAATCATTACTTTGGTCTATCAATTTTTTTAAGAATGGGTCTACCTAAAAATTTCTCTTTCATAGCTTGATTCTGTTGGATTATTGGAAAACTGGTTCTTCTCTTTTGAAGCATAAGGGTGTTCCTTTACGTACACAATGTTTTTTTTTTTGGGAGTATTCATCACAAGGTGCTATAGAAACTAGATAGACAGGATCGGGTGTGTGAGTTGGGGTTAGCGGTTTCTGATTCATTTGATACTGTCATCTTATGGTGTGAATGTCATTGGAGTTCAATTTTCAGATTGTGTAGCAGTGTTTGAGATACTTATGAAATATGTGAATGCAGTATACTTTTGAAGAAGTTATATACAAAAAAAGTTTGTGAAAGTAGCATTTCTCTATTTGACTAATTAGGTAGATTTGGATTTAGATTAAGAAGACTAGATAGATCAAGTACAAAAGAAAATGGATTAAATATCTCATGACACTTCAAATGTCGACTTCTTGTTAGGCGAAACTCCAATAATGATTTAATTTACCTATTTTTTTTTTTTAAATTGAATGTGCTTAAAAAGATATTTGATATGCTGGAAGAGTATATGACAGAAGAATTTTTGTTGGTTTGATATACAAATTAAAAAATAATTAAATGGGAAAAATATTTTCAAAGATAAAAAAGATATTTGTATTTTTATTCAAAAAATAATAGAAAATAAAACTTATTGAATAATAATTAAAATAACAATAAATATTCTTTTTTTTTTTTAAAAGAATATACCCGCTGGTGAACGTGATAGGAGTACAGGACCGCAAGTCCACAATAATGAACCTCACTAGTTGGAAACCTCGGCTTTTCAATTCTGCCCCACAACAGAACGAGCGCAAAGGAAAAAAACTACAACATCTTTGAATTTTTGTGGGTTGATATTTCATAATTGCTTCATGGACTGATTTATGGGAATTATTATTGAATAATAATTAAAGTAATAATAAATATTCTTTAAAAAAAAAAGAATACACTCCTGGTGAACGTGAGAGGGGTATAGGACCACAAAGAAACCTCGGCTTTTCAATTCTGCCCCCACAACACGACGAGCGCACAGGAAAAAAACTACGTGTTTGAATTTTGGTGGGTTGATATTTCATAATTGCTTCATGAACTGATTTATATGAATTGAGTGTAAGAGGATATAATTTTAATTAAATTTAAATTTAAAAAGACGGAACCCAACGTGAGATTCTTGTGAGCTTGGTCCCCATTTGGATCATTTGTAATGAGAGAATGGTCCTATTCACAAGAAATAGTAAAGTGGAGCGAGTGATGAAAAATGACAATCGACAAAAACATGTCTATTCAAAACAGGAAGACTTGGGGTTTGGGGAAAACCAAACCTTAAAGATGTGGTGGAGGCAGCATTATCTGAAATAGTGATGGGAAGTTCATCGCAATATTCTTGGCACACTATAGTATAGGCACCAAAAAAATGCTAAGCTTAGGGACACTTTTGTAAATGAAATATCTTTTCGTCAATATTTAGACCTGTGGAAATAGAATGTAATTTGGCATGCAGATATCGTTATGGGCGACCAAAAGGAGAATGTGGCATGTGAACACCCCATTTTGTCCGGGCATTTTTATAAAAAAATAATAATAATAATAATAATAATAATAATAATAATAATAAAAACATAAAATAATAATAATAATAAATGGAAAATATATATAATAATAAAAAAAATAATAAAAATAATAATTAAGTTAAAATGAAAGAAAAAAGTAAACAAAAAAATTATTAAAAATAATAAAAAAAAACAAAAAAACAAAAAAAACACATTGGGCTGAAAAGATTTCAGCCCAATGCTTCAATGGACCCAAGGGCGTTGCCCTACGGTCCACAGAGGAGGAGCCCTTAGGGCTCAGTAGAAAAAGGAGAGCAGACGGCGTGAAAAGAAAGGAGGAGAGGAGAGGGTGAGCACGAGCAGGGAAGGGGAAACCGAGGGAGCGTGGCCGAGGGAACTGGAGACGGAGGGGCCGTGAGTGAAGAAGAAAAACAGAGGGGACGCGAGGGAGAATGGAGAGCAGAGGAGGAAAAAGAGAGAGAGCCACCGAGCGTGAGAAGCAGAGGAGACCTGGCCGTAAGCACGAGGAGGAGGAGAGTTGGAGAGAGAGAGACACGAGTGGAGAGGAAACTCGAAGCAGAAGGAGGGAAGAGGGAGCTAGGGCAGAGCTGCGAAGAAGGAGAGGGAGCTGCGAGGGAGTCCGAACCGGGGGGGAGGAGAGACCGGCGGAGGCCGAACCAGGGGAGGAAGCCGAGGGCAGAGCTGAGGCCGAGAGAGCTAAGAAGGAGCCGCGACAGGGTCACGAGGAAGCCTTAGAATGCGGGACTGAAAGTGAGAGGCCGAAAATCTTCACCCGGTTTTTCTCGGATGGCAAAAATCATAAGGAACCACTGTGGGGAGGAACCGAACTATCAGCACTGGAAAAGTCATCATCTGCCCGCAATGTTTCATCGTCTTCCTCGCTAAAGCAAAACAATGCACTGCCGTGGGGGAAAAATAGATTGGCTGAAACAATTAAAGGTGGGCGATCTAAGGTATTTCCAGAGGACCATGAGCCATGGCGCAAGAGGATACTGGATCCAGCAAGTGAGATTGTGTTAAAATGGAACCGGGTCTTTATAGTTTCATGCTTGTTGGCTCTTTTTGTAGACCCATTGTACTTTTACTTGCCCAGTGTGAGAAGGCATACAGGGTCTTCATGTTTTCGGACAGCATATGTGGCACCAAGTTCACGGGTATTTGGTAGGGGTGAACTTGTCATGGACCCAAAGAAAATTGCAAGAAAATATATCAGATCTGATTTCTTCATCGATTTTATTGCTACTCTGCCTCTTCCCCAGGTATGTTGCTCTGTAGCGTCATCATATGGTCTTATATTTAATATACATTTCTGGAAATTTTGATTTATGGAAAAGAAAAAAAAGAAGGCTGTGATTTAGGGGAAGACTTGGCAAAACTATTTACTTCAGAAAATGAAAGGAATTTCTCATGTTATGTTAGTTATAGAGATGTCACATCCCTAATTCTTATGAATTAATGGGATAAATAAAATTGAACGTATGAAATTTTGTCATTTCCTTATTCATACAGAACTACAAGTGCTAATGAATTGAGCTCTTTTCCACTCTGCATAGTGCAACTTTCATCTATATCTATAGGCTGTATTGTTGTTATTTCCAGAGTTGGTTTTACATGGCATCTTCATATGGTAATATCCACCCTCTAAAGACTGATGAAAGAAAGTTTGATACGTTATTACTGAAATGATTTGCCCAAAGTGCAGTTTTCATCTATTTTTGTGTGCTATGCTATAATTGCATTGCTAGAGTGTTTAAGTTGTATCAGAAATCTTTTGCCATGTCAAACACATAGATTGTAGCTGATGGGAATTATTGGGCTATGGGTGCATTTTGTAGGCTTAATGTCTTAATGGGAATCTTAGGAAGTTTTTTTTACTAGGTTAATCTTCATTCTCACAACCACTCAATGCCTTTCCCATACAAGATCTTGCTGCTTTATGCCTCAGTCTTTGGTGGAGTTCAATTTCCAATTTGAACATCATTCGGTTTATTATTAAATCATTCATGTTTTGCGTGTGATTGTGCAAGAATATGGGGGGCCAATATTAATCAAACTTGTTTACGGAACTTTACCAAGACTCAATGATTAAGGAAGTTCTTTATCTGGTTTTTTTTTATGCATTAAGAATTTGTTAAGTTAAGTTGGCTCTCAAAGGAATTATCATCACAACAACTAATGCTTTCTTTGCTCTTTCATTGGCATTCCTGTACATGTGAGCCATATGGATGGGTGAGCTAGAACTCAGGAAGAGCGAAATCGAGGAAAAGGGAAGGGGATTTGGAAGAAAGGTTGAGCTGCAAAGTACTGAGATCGTCGTCTGATCATCATGGGAGCATGAAGTCAAAAAAAAAAAATGTGAATGAATCACCTACATCAAAGCAACGACTAATCAAAGGGAGAAAACAGTTTGACTTTTCTCTCTTTATTTCTTGTAATTTTATGTTGAAATAAATTATTATTTAAGCATGCACACACACACTGATAAATTGTATTTCATCTTGTTTTTATTTCTGATTTTGGTTTTTACTTGATCATGAATTTTTCTTCTTCTCCCATTTAGAGTTTGCCACGAGGGACCAATTCTCCGTGTGCATATAGAGTGTCGGTCAATTATACCATGAGTGAGGAGTTGCCATGGTATAAACGTTGACTAAATCTTATTTATTTATTTATTTTTTTAATATTTATAAGTATCATGACTTTTTTTTTATTAAAAGCGAAAATAAATGATTCAATAAGAGCTTTTTATTTCAAATTTTTATTTTTGCCTTTATGTTCCGAGTGGTAACACCATGGGCATTTAGGTGTCAATTAGCGAGCTGTTAGTGATAAAGTCGCCACAAATCCTGATTGATTCTTGTTCTAAAAAATATATAAATAAAACAAATAAATAAATAAAAATAAATAATATTTGAATATATACGTAAAGGTCATATTTGTGAATTTCTTGTATCGCTTTTTTAAATAACCATATTAATATTCATTTTTATAATTTAATGCAAAAATGATTCCATTTATTTCAATTTTATCTATGACATTGGTCACGAGTGGCATCACCGTGAGCACACAAGCGGAAATCAGTAACTTGTGAGTGATGAAGTTACCACATATGCTGATTATTATTTTTCATAACATTAATAATGATCACATTTATTAATTTCTTTTAAAAAAAAATAATAATAAATAAATAAATAGGTGATAAAATGATTTTTATAATAAAAAATAATAAAAATTATTTGTACCAAAAATTTTATTTGTTTTCTTTCGAACTCTGGTTATGCCTTTTTGTCTCGAGTGATACCACCGTGGACACTTAGGTATCAATGGGTAGATGTGAGTGATAAAATTACCACATGAGCCAATTGATTTTATTTTGTGAAAATAAATTATTTTCAAATATTTCTTTTTCAAATCCAAATAAGATATTCAAAATCACAAATTATTAATCATATTTTCTAAATTGAGAAAAAACATATGTTCTCTTTTAGAAATTGATTAAACAAAAAAATAAATAATAATAAATGAAAAGAGCAAATAATAGAAATTAATCTGTCTTTTACAAATTAAAACACACCAACCAATTCTGGAAATTGTTTTCTTTGTGGAAAGATAAAATTATTTTCTATTAACCTCTCTTTTCAAAGAAAATATATAAAAATTACCAACCCAATGACACGCATTTTTAGTTCGAACTACGTCGACTTTGATCCCTATCGCAGGGTACGTAGGTCCCAGACTCTCATTCTGGGTCAAGTCCACCTTTGTAAATAAATAAATATTTTCTTATTCATTTGGTGTTTTTTCTCTTCATTTAATAAATATTTACCAATTTTTCAAGTCCACATTTGTAAATAAATAATATTTTCCTTAATTTATTTTTTCTAACTTTTCATATTTTCATTTTATTCTTTATTTTCATTTTTACATTTTTCTTATTTTTACATTTATTTACTTTTGCATGTGAATGGTAAAAGGGTAACCAGAATAAATTTGTAAAAAGCCATAAAAATTGCATGATCAACCTAAGGTAACCGTTCCTAGGAACGGGTGTTGTGGGGGTGCCTAATACCTTCCCCACTCACAATCGTACTCCCGAACCCAACTCTGATTCGCAGACCAGTCCTTGTCCCTTTTTGTTTTTGTTTTCCGATTTTCCAAAATTTCCCTTAAAATTTTGGTGGCGACTCCCTCTGAAATCGGCCTCCGCTGTGTGGGCCGATTTCACCTCTTTTTTCTATTTCCCGCGCCATCTGCATCGTATTTTCGGGTGTGACAACGTATTGGAATACGGGAAGAGGCTGGAAAAGCTGCTAAAAGGGCAAAAAGCTGCAGATATTTTAGGACTTTAGGGTTGGTAGTTGTAGTTCTTGAGTATTGGCGTGTAATTTGAGTCTCAAACATTAGTTTGTGGTTTGTGATTTTTTTTTTTGGGTTCTGTTTCTCGTGCCTTAGATAATATAGTCACGCTATTCTTTTGTCACAAGTGATTGGTATACTAGAATAAGGTTAAAAATTTTGGACCTTCAAGGCTTTGTTTGGCTCAAGAAATTTTGGAAAAGAGAGGAGGGAAGAAAAAATTTTCTATTATATTTTTTTCTTAAACGAAATAAGAGAAGAAAGTAAATTTCTTCTTGTACTTAAACAGAAAGGAGATAAAGGGATATGAGTGAAAATATTTATTTTTTTATTTAATTTTAAAAAAATAAGATAGAAAATTTTCCCTTCCCTCTTCCTCCAAAATCCCTCAAGAAAAAAATCTTATTAGGTGCCAAGAATACTAATGGTGGGGAACAAGTTTGAATGGAGAATCTTCAAGATGAAAAATTTATAGGGAGACTTGAATTTTGAATTTTGAAATAGCAAAAAAGGGGAGGAGCTAGGGTTCATGCAATGAGACACTTATATGATGAAACGGAAAATGAAGAAGGGGCTGAAGACAATGAAGCATGTTTGGTTGACTGAAATGCTTGGCCATTCCGTTCCAGTGGCAATCAGTGTTCCAGCGCCTCTGGGAATGATGATTTAATCACAACATCAATGGAATGGCACCCCATCCCAGGAATGGACAACGAAAAAGACCGAAACGCCCACTCAAATTTAAAATATTTGTTTCTTTGCATGTAAGCCTTGCATTGGGTTCAGAATTTAGCGAGTGATGAGATTCATGCGTGCTAATGGTCATTCATACACCAGATTTTTTTCCTTTTTGCCAACCATGCACCAGGTTTTATGCATATATTTTTTTCTTATTGATAATTAAAAAATATTTTCATATAAAAAGAAAATAAAAAGATGTTTTAATATTTTTATTAAACCTATATAAAAATTTTACTAATTAAAAAATTGATAATGGTGAATATTTTAAGATATTTTTATCTTAGGGCTATTATAATTTTATTATCTCATTCTATCAATCATTATTTTTATTCACATTCCATTTCTATTCCCATTTTCATTCCCATAAAATGATTATGCAAACTAAACATAGCATAATGTTTTCCTTCTTGATAACTTCCAGTTTTCAAATCCATTTATCATTGGAAATCAAATTCATTCCATTCTCCATAATAAACATTACCTCCAACTAAACACAACATTAGGAGGTACTCTCTCTTGGAGGAAGGAATTTAGATCCTCTCTATTGGAATGTCTCTTCTTTGTCTTCATTTTAATTCCTGGTCGGTGAAACAATTTGGAAGGCTCAAATCAATACCAAAAATTTAGTTTTATCATGGAACCATGGAACACCATCAGTAATTCTAGAATTTTGCCATTTCTTTTATAGCCTTTCAAATCCTTTGAGACAAATCGAATGATCAAGTATTAAAATAAAGGGAGAATCATTCCAATATAAAGGGATCCAAATTTGGAAAGAAGACTTCTTTGGGAGAAAGGTAAAAAATCACCGTATTGAGATTTGCATCATTGCTGAAATAATAAACACACATGATATATTGTTATATGTATGAACAAGGTCTCACTGAAATAGACAAAATTCATTTTAGTAATCTCTATATTTTAAAAAAATAGTTAGTTTTTTAACCATCGGTTGGGAAATATTTATGGTGTTCACTAAAAAAAACATGACACATTGAAACTTTTATAGGAGAAAACCTAACACGTGCCAAATTTCATGAACTAGGCATGAATTTGTATTTGTCGATGGTGGGCCAAATTTTTATAAAAGAATTTGTCTCACCCTTCAACCCATTTGTATGAGCCCAATATGTCAAGCCCATCATATGAGGCAAAACGAGGATCTCTGATTTTTAGATATCATTTCAAGATTTGAAACAGATACCTCGTCTTTGTTTTAGAGTATTTTTTGTTTCATGTTAGAAATGAAGTTTTACCTTAAAACTGGGTTTTGTTATTTTTTTGTGTGTTTAGAAGTGTTTACTAAATCCCTTAGAAGCTTGATTCTCTCTCAAAATCATGTTTAAGCAAAAGTGATGGTGGGATTGTTTTTTCGTTGACTAATCAAGGTTGCAGCATGATTGTGCTAATTGAGAGAATTTATTATACATTTAAAAGTTTTTTTAGTTAAAATAATCTAAATATAACCATTTTTGCCAGAACCAATCTTTAAGTAAAGTATATTAGCATAAATCATATTAACTTAGAATTAATTTTTATCACAATCACATTACAAAATCTATTATACTAAAATTCTGTTTTGAGAAAGACCAAATTGGGACTTAAACATCAGCTCCAACTTGCTTAGAAATAAATTTGTAATCGCGGTTGACCCCAAAGGGAAATTGAGAATCACCACTAAACCCCTTTCAAAATCCAGCACAGAGATGCCCACGCGGATTGATCTTTTTTTTTTTGGGGCCTCACACGCGGTTTGATCGTTTTGGATACTTTAGTTCTCTTTGATTTTAGCCAACTTACTAAGTTCATATCATTGGCTTCTTTATTTTACAACTACTATTACCAGTGCTGCTATTATGATCATTATTATTATGAGGGTTTTAATTTGAACTTCAACCCAAAGCCCACTCTAATCTTAACCTTGAAAAAATAAGTCACCATTCCGCCAGCTTTCTTGAGAAATGTTTGATTTACATTTTAGCACTATGGTGGAGCCTCTTTCCATCATGTTGATTAAAAATTTACATACCTATGACTATTAATATCAATATCAATAAGTATAAGAAACTCACTGTTCACAACCAAGAACAATATCATTCATCTTGGATTTTATGTAACTAGAAATTACCCCCCACGCCATGTTTGGGGATTTATTATTTTATTGTTCAAAGTGAAAGAATTGGTCAAGGTAGCATGGTGTTTGTGTTGGTGCGATGGTTAACACTTATAACACTATGGTCAAGCATGAACTGATGCAATTTACACTAATAATTTTTCACAGTGACTGAATAAGTTAGGTATTGATATTATAGTTGTTGTTAGAGTTGATAAAAAACTATGATAGTATAAGATTTCAATGAACAGTTGATAATATTAACCAAGAACTGAAGTACAATGTAGAATTAACAAAAAGTTGTCACTGAAGATTCTGATCCTAAAGAGAACTGTTTGTTTTTTGGCTGGAAGCATGCAAACCTACAATGGGGAAGAACAAAGTAATGTTAAGTGAAAAAGATTTCTATAACTTTGAATTCTAGACAATAGGCATGAGGGAAACAAATAAATTGTAATGAGGGAATCTTAATTATAGTAACATGTAATTCTGAAGTCGTATTTAATAAGAAAGATGATGTTGTTGCGGAAGTAAAAGAGTAAGAATAATGTGATGGAAAAAATGGGCCGTGAGTTAAGTTGCTGTGTGATACGAATGGTTGGAAGCTAATTGATGATAACATAGTAAGTGAGAGTAGTATTGAATAAAAGATAAAGAACATAATGTTGACATAAAAGATTTACCGTGTTTGCCTGATAAAAAAGTGGTAGCTGATTTTACAAGTTGCTGTTTGGGACAATGCAACCTGTTGAATATAGATAAAGGATTATCATAATCATGGTGATGAACGAAGTAAGAGACGATAAAAGTTTAGATTTTAAACTAAAGTGGACTAAAGCAGTAGCTGTGATTGATTTATTAGTATAGTTAATTAGATGCTAACCTTAGTTGGATAATATCTTTGATGGATCTAATGGGATTAAATTTTGGAATGCTTTTTGGTAGACAACACTAATTGTTCCGTCCATTGGTTTGTTGTCAGAGTTATGCACCAAGATTTTGAGACCATCAATCCTTTTGGTTCTAGATAAAACGACATAAACTTGGCCATGAGTAAAAATAAGCTTTGGTAAGTAGATGCCAACGTGCTGAAGAGATTGTCCCTAGCTCTTATTGATTGTCATTGCAAATGAAAGTGTAATGGGAAACTGTCGTCTTTGCATTTTAAAGGGCCATTGTGACTTTGAAGGGATTCATGTCTATTCGATGGATAAGGACTTTTTTGTTTGGATATGAGCAATTCAATGTTTTTGCTTGGATGACATGGTTACCAAGTTCAGTGATTCATAGACAAGTGCCATTGCAAAGGCCAAATGATTGGTCAATGTTCCTCATAAGCATGATTGGTGTACCAACTTTGAGTGTTAGTTTATGAGGTGGCATGTAAGAATTATTTATGCTATTTAAAAATTTTGTAGGATACAACTGATCAAATGAATCACACTCACAACTGGTCTTGCAGATTGAATCATAACTAAAGAAATCTATGCTTTCTCAAGGCAATGATGAGCAAATGAAGTCATTAATTTGTGTCACCGCTTCAATATTTGGTGCAAGTATTACCCTATCTATAAAGTAAGCTGGGTTTGACAAGTTGGGGCATAGGTCAGGATAAACAGCAAAAACAATGCTTTCTAATGGATCATTGTACTGAGTTATTAACAGCTCTTGTGGGATTTCAACTTCATTGATGCCATCCTTTGAGGTTCCTATATTATCGCTACCTATGTCAAGTAGCCATTGAGAGAATTGTTTCAATTGGTTTTGATTAGTAGCTATTCTAGATGATTGCAATCGCATGTTGATCGTTAGCTGGAAAAGCTCACAATGGCTCCAGAGATGTGATGAATTAATTGTGTTGTTTACTATGTCAGCTCTTGTAGCTTTTGGGATGACGGGAAGTATTTGGTGAAAGTCTCCTCCCATGACAACACATTTACCCCCAAAAGGTAGATCATAGCTGTTAGGGATCTCAAATCTCATAAAGTCATGCAACGGCATGTTTCTTCACCATTGGTGTTACATCCCAGATAATTAGCTTTGTCTTTCTAAGAAAGTTAGCCAAGTCAGAGTTTTTCTTTATATTACAAATTGATTCTTCATGGATTTCGATAGGGATGACAAATCTTGAATGTGCTATTCTTCCTCTTGATAACAATGCTACTATAATCCCACTTGATACAACATTGATGACTATATTCCCTTGAGCTTTTAGTGTTGATGACAAGCCATTCCATAAGAATGTTTTCCTTGTTCCTCTATACCCATACACGAAGAAGAATTTGTGCGGGGGATTGTGTTTTTTGGATAATTGTGTCAAATATGAGCTTTTGTTCAGATGTTAGGGAACACATTAGTTGCTGAGATTGAACTTACAAGGCATGTTTGTCAATATTAAGTTCGTCCAAGATAAGGTAATTAGAATAGTTTGTTATGATAATGTCCATGTCATTGCTTACTTGCAAGTATTGTTGTAAACTTATGCCATTTTGCAATGTCTTCTAGATGTCAAGTAGTGTGGCAACTTCCCTCTCTTTAGATGTAATTGGTAGATTTGAAGACAAGCAAAACTAAGACATTAATTAGTGGCATATGTTCATTAATGATGATAGAGATGCATTAGTGCATGAAATAACATGTTCATTGCAATAAAGTAACATATCCTAATGTGAATAAAAAATGTTATGTTCATAGTAAAAAAAACTGATGACATATATATGCAATTTAGTGGACTACTCAATTCTTTTTAGGTATTGACATCTTAATATTGTTAGTCTAAAATTCGAGAGGGTTACTATTGACAATATAATACTTACTGATCAAAAATTGTCAAAAAATATTGAGAAAATCATTATTAAATCCCAAAATATGAAAATATTTACTTGAAGGTCCCAACACAAAAAAATATTACACCCAAGTCCCATGGTCAAAATTAGTATAAAATCCTAGAAAATAAGTATAAAATCATGGAAGATGAGTATAAAAAACTTTAGTATTGAGTATAAAATTATGCTTGAATATTTTATACTCACGCTCCATGATTTTATACTCAATACTGAAATTTTTTATACTCATTTTTCGGGATATGAGACTTGAGTATAATATTTTTTGGTGTTGGGATCTTCAAGTAAATATTTTCATGTTTTGGGATTTTTTAGTGATTTTTCCAAAAATGTCTGTAAATTAGTTATTAGGAATATTTAGCTTTGTATCTTATAGTTGTTTAAGTTTTTATGGAAATGCAAGGGAGTTTCAATCAGTTTGAGTTAATATATATATTTTTTAAGCTAAAGTGCATTTTTTTAAGAATAGATGATATACTTGACTATGATATATAAGTGAGTTTATGGGAAGTAGCTATTCATTACCTAATGATTAGGTTTGACTAGCTGTTTTACACACTATATATTGAGACTAAAATATCCTAAACATGGGAGGAAGGTTGACTTGCAATTGTAAATGTGTGTTAGGACAATTAAGTTTAACAAGTTTACCTACATAATTTTCATTCGCATGTGGAATATGGTGGAGATCTTCAGACAGCAACTTAGATGTTTCTTTCCAAACAAAATCTAGTCTGCTCAAGCAATTTGATAAAAGCATGCTAGCAAATAGCTTACGTAGATGGTATCTTGAAGCCCAAATTTAAGCTTCTTTGATTCCATCAATGTACTCCTGGACATCGCCAAGCAATCCTAATGCATAGCATGCTTCTTTACATAAAGGATAGACAATGTTGTTGACTGTTTTGATATCATCAAATGACTTTGGACCCTTAACCTTGTTAAGTAGAATTCTGAGATAATAAAGCTCACTTGCTAATGGTGGAATATGGTGCAACCTATTAACAGAAAATCCTTTTTTTCTAAGCCTCCATTCTCGCTTTTTACTGTTGTAGGCAAAGAAATGTAGAAACTCTGCATAAGTAAGAGTTCTTGCTATTGTGTTATTTGCATTGCAAATCATCCAAGCAAGAAATTCTTTGACGGTTTGTGACTCAAGCAACTTAGGAAGATCATCTATTGCATTGTATACTATAGATTGCTGTCATGATAGGTGGAAAGTTAGCCTTCTTCCCATGAATATCTATGATTTATATCAAAACCAAATATCCTCCAAGCTACTTCACAGGCAGAGATGTAATGACAATCATAGTAATACTTGATTTCATCAATGACATTACTGTTGTCTTTTTTGAAATCATTTTGTTGCAATGACATAGTTGTTGGAGATTGTGCCTAGGCCAATAATTGTATTATGAATATTATACTTCATTATGAAAAAAGAACATGTTTTTTCTTACATTATTATATTGTTTGCATATTTTCTTTATAATAATATGCTTGGATAAATTATTTTATCCTAAATGTCCTTAGTCAATCATCTTTTTGGGGACAATGGGGAACTAATACTAGTATGATTTTAATTGATAATTATGTGATAATTATGTATGATGATACAAATCAAAATCATAAACTCCTGTTAGAGAATAGGCACTGGATCGACCCATAATGAGATAACTACATGGATTAAGTCATAAGCATATCTTATATATAACTGTATTACTAAACCTTTAGACCTGAGATCACCATGGCTTCCTACATGGAGAATATTATACTTTGGCATAGTCAAAAGTCACATTTAATCGAGAGATCATAAAGGCTATGATCGAGTATAGTGAAACTCATGTGGAGGAAAATAAATGGTCAAGATGAAATTTGTCCCTCTAATTAATGGAGAGATATATCTGTGCCCCTTGATAAGTGAGACTGAGAAATGCATGGCCGTACTAGAATGGAATAGTTTCCATTTATTCTATCAGTCTGTTTGGAGATTGAGAAAATGATGGTCGAATAAAATGAAGATGACATTTCCATGCCTCATACTTGACCTATATATCATGAGACAAAGAGGATGTGATCAGGTTATATGATAGGTTGCATCGGATCACCGATCTCATATGATTTAGGTAGTCAAAATGTCATACTAGAGACTACTTGTGACTTGTGGGTCCAATAGTATTATTAACTCACTGCTAATATCATATGAGCCTGTACGGTCGCACACAAGAACGAGCCAACTCAAGCTAGAATGTCAAGATTCATTGAATCTATAATGTGTCTAGATTCAATGAATTTAATGTTCAATTTGGGGTGATTGAATTATATATATATTTGATATATATATATATATATTATAAAATTCAAAATGTATATATATATGTTTGATATATTATATATTTGATATATATTATATTATTTCAATATATATATATATTGTTCAAATTAATTTAAATAAATTAGTTTTAAATTTAATTCTATATGATAGATTTATATTTAAACTAATATCATAATCTAAGTTTGATTTAGATTGGATTCTAAATTTGATTTTAAACCAATAATCTAAATTTGATTTATATGATAAATTAAATCTAGATTTGATTCTGGATATAGATTAGACAGTTAGTTTCAATTTAATTTATTAGATATATTTAAATTCAAAATAATATATTTAATTAATATTTGATTTAGTTTAAATTATTGATTTAAATTAAATAAATACCAAATTCTATCTATATATTGATATAGACTAGGATACAAAATTAATATAATTTTTGAATCACTCTAAAAAGAGAGCAGTTGTATACTCAGAGAGAGAGACTGTATGAATGAATGACAAACAGCGAGAGCGTATGGACTGTACGGACGTACACAAATAGAGGTGCAAGCACGCCGTTTGAGTTGGACTCACCGTTCATGTGGATATCGGTAGAAGGAGCTGACTAGTCGCATTAGTTCCTGTGGTCTGACGAAACGAAAAAGAACACCAAGGGATGCACTGGAGGTAAATTCTTTTTATACATCCCAATCTAAACAATATTGACGGATCAATGGGAGGAAATTTCTTAATAGTTTTTCGCTGCATGTGTGTTGAAATTCCTAACAATGGTCATTGCCTTTGTTGACATATTTGAACAAATACTTTATTGCTCTGGATTGGTACGTCTTTTCAACATTTAGGTGTGTTTGGAACATCATGAGCAATTGAGGATTATAAGGGACGACAAATCTATTGTCTAATGGTATAATATCTTTCTCCACGTATTTGCCATCTTCCCTTCTTTGGTAAGTTAGGTATCCTTCTTCATCAAGAGTTGTAAGTGTGGTACTTTTTCGAGAAGTGTTTACTGCATTTCTTATCCTTCATGCAAGGGGACTTAGGATTTACATTTCCACAAGGTCCATGAATCATATAGTTCTACACAAGTTCATACAAGGGGGGGGATTTATCCTTGTCTAGTATTTCTACTTTAATTACTTTGTCAACTTGTAGAGGTGTCTTGATCTTGTCGAGCTCATCTAGGAAAAGTAGTATATGTACATGTGGGAGTCCTCATTTATGAAATTCTATTATGTAAATTTCTGCAATAAAACAATTAAACATGATTGAATTTAAATTTTGAGGTCATTGAGTCATAAAGTAATATGGTAATATAGAGAATAAAAAACAAAAAGGGGGAATGGCATATTGATTTAAATTCATTAAAGTTGAGAAACTTGCCTGCGTGGACTTTCCTGAAGATCTTCTTTTGTTTAATGACTGCTAGTAGAATTTGTAACTTTATTTTAAATACTCTATAAATGTTTTCTGCTATGTCAGGAGAGTTGAGTGAGTTTTCTTCACAATATCTTTTGAGTTCTGGCCAGTTTGGATTGCATGTGAAGGTAAGGAATAAGTCAGGAAATCTAGCCCAGCGACAAATTGCCATTGCATCTTGGTATGTATGGATTAAGTACCTAGCACCTCTTGTAAATGATAATAGTAATATTACTCATTTACTAATTGATGAGGCAATTGTGTCTTCTCTTACGATAGCTTTAGATATATCTTGATACATGTCCACACGTAACTTTTTTTGATGAGTTTGTATGAACTTGAGGTATTGTGGTTCTTTCATTGTATAATCATCAACAATGAATTGTTATAGTAATTTCTTGCCTAAGAGCAGCAACGAGAGTTCATTGTGCCTAGACATCAATCTGTAGGCGAGATATTCTCTAATTGTGACCCTTTCTCTTTTGTGTTTTTTCTGTAAGTCTGAATCTTTGTGTGAGATGCCATCTTTATACCCATCTTTGCCAAAAGAGAATAAAAGAGGGTACTACAAAGGTAGATATCTTCCATGTGTTTCACTTATTCATTTTAATTCTCCTAATGTCTTTTCAACTATTATGTCTCTTGCATTATATGACATGTCGAAATCAACAACTATAAGTGCTGCAACCTCAGATGAAGTGGGTAAGTTGTAAGTATGTGCATTCTTGTCTCTTTTGGACAAAAGACATAGCTTGATATCCAATTGGTCATTTGCTTGGAGCATACTTGAGGCTAGTATGTACTCTTTGACATATATATTAATTGCATCTAATTCATGTATGATATTCCATGCAATATCTGGGTCTATACCTGACAACTGAAATTCGATTTTGTATTTCATGGTCTCTATCATACATACATATATATATATATAGCTGAGAGTAGATAGGATTTTGTCCTGTAGGAGGCAGTAGACTACTAATCATGTGGTAATTTCGCCCTGATAAAACAAAACTATATGGACCTTTGCCTGTGCTGATTGAATGGTTAATTTGTCCTCTTATGGATGTAAATGAGAACATATTACTGTAGCTACAGATATTTGACAAGAATTTCTTGGATTCAGGTGTCTTTTTGTCGAAGAATAACTTTTTTAAGTAAGGGGGTGGGTCTAGCATTGGTGACAATTGGATTTTACCATTACCACAACAAAGGTAGAATAATGGAGCTGTACTTTTAAGGCCTTTTTTAATTCTTTCATTGTACCACATCTGTGCTCCACAAAATTTGCAAGTGTAAGTTGGGTCACCTTCATCCAAGTAACCTATTAAAATGGAAAAATGGTCTAGTGCATCATAAGTACACAAATTGAACCTGATAAACAAATGACTTTGGATTCATGGTTAACATGTACCACAATCTAGATAATCTTTTAAAGAAGTTCCCTTGTCTAACTTCTCTGCATCAATATCTTGGTTGTCATCAATTAGTACATCATAGCCTATTAAGTATGGTGATCATTGGAATAGGTTTAGGCAAATATCGTGAGAAGGTCAAAAAGAATGCCAAGTAATATATGAAGGAATAGAAGGTTGTGTATATTGAAAGTTAAGTCCCGAGTTAGTTAATATTGGTAGATTGAGATTGGAAAGAATATACCCTATTGATTTGAGACCCATATCATTAATTCATTCATTGATTATTTCTTTGATCAGAAATGAAACAGTAACAATATAGCTTCACATGTTTCCATATCCACATTTATAATAATATATTATTTGTTAGATGATTTAACTACTATACAAGTATAATTTTTTCAACACCCTCATCATAGTTGTTTAAATAAATGTTCTTATTGAGTGTCTAATTGTTACTTATAATTTAAAAATATGACTTGATTCTCTTTATGAATTTGAGTTATTATTAAAGATCTTAAGAACAAATAAGTCTGAGACTTGCATATCAATTAAAACATAAAGACACTAACATGTTTGTTCACGGACCCCAGAATTGTGCATTGACCTCTTTCTTCCATTGCTACAAAGAATTCTTGGTAGGAGAAGTTGATCTTTACTAGATAGAGCAGTAGATGGGAAAGGAAATTCAGGAGCATCTACAAAATTGCATATGGAACAAAGTTATTAGTATCTTTCTTGTACTGTAGTCCACTAAAGTATGTTGTCACATACATAAATATTTACTATGTTGAAAATTAAAGATGCAAGTTCCTATTTTATGTACAAGATTAAAACACCATCACATAACTCACAAAATAATGTCTAGAGTTGAAAAGGTAATCTATAGTATCTATAGTAATAGTAAACATCTAAAATTGAAATTGTTACTAATTTGCAATGTAAACTAATACTTAAACAACGAGTTGAAAAAGAATTTAGCAAACCTGTTGGCTGTAAGACAAGAGAATTGTTGATTGACTTCTGAGTTCTATTGGTAAAAAAAAATTTGGCTAGAAGAGATTGATCGTGAATGGATAAATCAGGAGATGTGAAGGAAGATTGAGTAGCATCTGTGGGAAAGCAATTTGAACAGAATCATTACTGTGTTTGACATGTGTCTAGGCCCTATACATCTATATTACAGATTGCAAGTGATCTTGAAATATTTCCTATGGTTTACTTTTGGCAAATGAGACAATGTATGAGTATGTAACAAATCTAAAAGCAGTATCCACATTAGAAAAAATCAGAACGTATATACTTTGCAATATTGAAGTTGTTAATTAAATTTTTCCTGATATTTGTAATGTCTTCAAGTGTTTGTTGACATAGAGGGCATTTATTATGGAGCATGGCATTTTTGAAAGAAGCTGTACTTGTTTGTGTGGACTAGTCCTCATTAAATATAGTTGTTGGGATCTAAGGAGTACTACTTGTGTCAATAAAGAAGATCTCAATTACATACCCAGATTATGGTCAATTAGTTGTAGCTAAATGAAAGTTATCCACCAATGTCATTAAAGGAATTGTTTTCTTGAAAGAATTGGTGCATGGAATATAATTGACAACTTTCCTGCTTCTCTTGGACATCTTGATTGCTATAGGATTTACTGTCATGGGAAGTACATACTTGCATCAGTGAAAGATGAAAAAACTGATGGTACTAATGCATTAATGGTTCGATGATAGCTTACAAATTAATGTAGCATGTGTAGTAGAGCCATAAGAAAAGTGAAAGAAGCAAATAAGACATAAAAAAGATTTGTTGGGACTTAGCTAAGATGGAACTCAAACCTACTGATTTGTCCACATTTGATCAAGTTGATATTAACTTAGCTAAGAAGGCATCAATCAATCTTCAAACTCCACAAGCAGATTGAGTCATTGGCTTCAATGAAATTGAATAAAGTTCTTTTGATAGACCTGAACCATCCTTAATCAGAAACCATGATGAAATTATTCTGGTAGACTTGCAAGTGAAGGAATGCGATGGATAAAAGATAAAAAAGGGAAATGCTTCAAAGCTTTGTGGAATTTCAATGAAGGGAAATTGAGAGAATAACTTGGAGTCAAATGCTTGATCTAATCGGACTTGTGAGGTTAGTTTAGACTATGATTTGTTTTTTTTAATTTCCGATTGACTACTTTTTATTGAGGAACTATTTTTTTTCTTGTAGAAAAAGTAGCATTTGTTGGACTATGTGGTTGTCATATTAGAGGCATGGCACATTGTGAAAGCATTTATTGTTCAATCTTGATTTAAGATTTTTTTATGGACAAGAGTTTGTTTGAAGGAAAATTTGAAATAAGTTACCTACTAATAATCTAAGCCTTTCAGATTGAACCCAATCCTTGTCTAAAATAATATAAGTCTCTCATGCTATCTCCACCAAGTACTTCTAAGTTTCGATGCATAGCTTTCATCCATGTGTGGCTGCATTAAATGATGTCCATTTACTGCATATAAGCCCATTTATTTTTTTATTAGTTTCTTATCAGTCAGACTTGTTTACTGTATATTTCAATGATAGTTATAATTTTTTTAACACTAATGATAGTTATAAGTTACAATCATGGAAGCTTGCTTATTCTTTATCATTGAAATAATAAATAAATAAATAAATTAATTAATAGTAATAATAGTAATATTGTTTAATTCTGTATTGGGCTTCATTTTGCTGGTCATATTCAAATAAAAATATACATAATTTAATTAATTAGTAATTAGATATGAATTAATAGGAATGATGAGTCAATAAAGATAGGACACACACTTAATGAATTACAAATCTTGTAGTTAATTATTTATGGTCATGTCTTTTATATTTATTAGTTAATTAATTAATTATCAATTAATGAATTGATAGTAATAATAGTAATACTGATGTTTATAGTACTAGGCTTCTTGGTAATGAAATAATGCTTAATAAATAATTGGCTTTAGATGGAATGAAAAGGAAGAAATGAGAGTTGTTCATGTGACGTACAAATTTTAATGGCCCAACAAAAGTGTTTTTTTGTGGAACATGAATTATATACATGGAGGGTTGTTTCTTGTTTATCAGTTATTACTTAAATAATAATTAACTTAAGTACTAATAAAATAGTAAGACCATTGTATCTTGTGTTAGGCTTCATTATAGTGAAAAAATGCATAATAAATCATCGAGCTTCATTATAGTGGATTAGAAAGAAGCTGCTATCTAAAATGGACCAAAGAATGGCTAAATAGGAGGTTTGTAATTGATAATTCAAATTGTTGTGCATAATTAGGGGTGAAATCCAATATGGCAAAAAATGTCAATTGCTATTGTGCAACAGAAATCTTAATGGCCTAATGAAATAAGTATATGGAGATCATTAATTATATAATTCATAGCCCGATTATTGTCAGCACAAGGATAAGTTGTATTTTTATTTTTTTAGTTAGCAAAGGTAAAGAAAAACATATAAACAAACTTAAACAAACAAAATATTAATCATAAGTTCCTACAACTCAGATGGAGGTGTACAAAGACAAGTTATATTAATTACAAAAGATTATTGTTTTTTTGGCTCTAATGTGGTTGTACATAGTTGGTTGTCAGATCCAAATTCCAACATATTGATAACACTAACACAGATTGTCTTTCATCCAAAAACCTACAAAGCCCACATGTGCGCTAATGACTACGCCTAATTTATACTAATGCCCAAGACGTAAAGAAGAGTAATACAACTAGGCTTTGATACTACGCCTTATTCATACTAGCACCCAAGACATAAAGAAGAGTAACACAATTGGGCTTTAATACAAAAAACTACAACTCCTATTAACATAGAACATGCCACGCCTAACATAGATGACCATTCTTCCTTCTTAGTTGTTCTTTTCCTGCTTTACAATTTTGTTGGGCTTACTTGTGGAAAAATTGGGTGTTGACATCTTTGCTATGTCAATTGCTAGGCAATCATCTGTGCACCTTTTGCCATGACATCTAGCTTTCTTGTTTGAATCCAGAGGTGTTACAAACTCAACAGTGGTCACGTCATCAATGTTCAAATGATCTGACTCAGCACCATTTTGGGATGTGGATGACCCAACTGTAGTAAAGCAAATAGTATCACTATCTCCTAATGGAGAGCTTGATTCAAGCAGAAAAGGACTTGAGATGACATCACTACCTAATAGAAGGGAATCCTATACAAATTTAAAGTAATAACAAAGTGTAAGCAAATTCTTAACCACATTGTATCTATGAAGGTTCTCAAAAAAGATAAAATATGTCTCTAATTTAATATGTGAATCTTTGCACTTGGTCCTCTTCATTGGTGTAGTTTAAGACATAGCAAGTATAGAACTTTCTATTTACATTTTGATGATCCAATTTGACCTTTAAAATCACCTTTTGGTGAACTAACTTTTCAAGGTTCCTAGGACATAAGTAGAGCCTTTTATTTTGTATAGAAGACTAATAAGCAAACATTACTATTAAAGAATTAAAGGAATACATTGCTTAGAAACAAACAGTTGTCATAACCTAGTCCAGCTTGTCTTTCAACTCTTTGATAGAAACATGAAGCAATTTGCTAGCTAAGTGATTGAAGAACACAACTGACGTAGTACCTGTGCCATCAGATACATAATTGTATACTCTGAACCTACAAAGAAAGGGTGATTTGTCATGCAACTAAAATGGATATAGAGAGATATGAAACATCATGTAAGAGGAGTTTAAATAAATGGGAATGAATATGACTTTGGTTCAACAGCAAGGGAATCCTTTTTGCATCCAAAGAAATGGGGTATATTATTCTTCAACTTGGGTTTGGCAGAATAGTCAATGCATCCATCATACATCCAACCAAAGTTAGTCTCAACCTTTTAAATTGTAGCCATAATCACAGCAATTGTACTATGAGAAACCATTTGACTCATCAATTGAATCAGGGTTGAGGTACAGGAAAGTTTCAAAAGAAAGATAAGAATAGAGAATAGTGCACCTGGTATTTTGATAGTAGCTAACATATTGTGTACCTTCTTGGATACGTTAGAAGACTTCTAGTAATGGGTGGACTCTGGTATGGTAAAATCTCCTAGGTGAGGGTTGGTATCTCAATTGTGTTATTAGAGGTGGACAATGACAACCTGCTTCAAGTGGACACGTGGAATTAGATTAAAGCAAAACACATAATGCATATGTAAATGTTCTATTACTTAACCAATAGAATATATAGAGTACATTAAGACCTTGCTATGAGATCTATGACTTTTGGAATATCTAGATTGAATAAAACTCTAGTTGTAGACCATCAGTTGACAGGTTCAAGTATCCTTGCATATAACACAGGAACATAACTATGCACAATGATAACACGATTGTTAATTGAATTAGATGATATAAGCTTGCCATTATTCAATTTTAGCTGAGCATGTTCCAAGACAACAACTATAGGGGGCTCCATATCTAATTTCTTTGAGCAAAAGGCATCATATGCACACTCCCCAAAGAGGACAATATTCATAGAATTATCCCTAAACATGAAGGAAAAAACAATTCCAATTATACTCAAATATATGTCAATAAATTAAAAGCAGACCATAACCATTAAAAGTTAAGCATACTCATGGTCGGCAAGACTGAAGCATACTTTTTTATGGCTATGGTTATTTCTATGAAATTCATCTAGCTATCCAAAGCTCTTAAGGAAACCAATGACATCTGTAGAACAAAAATTGAGAACTATTGATGAACTCAAAATACCAATAATGTATCTGTCAGCTCATGCATTGTTATAGAATTTGAAATGTAGGAAACAAAACAAACTTTACCTATTAGAACATCCGTGCATGGTCTTCCATTCACAATCTGTGATATGGGTAGAAAACTATAACATTGAGTAGGAAATGCTGCCTCCTTCGGTTGAACATAGGTAGACAAATTAAAAGTGATCTGGAAAGCATGACTTGTCACATGATATTGACCTTTGTTATCGGATACCTTGAAATTTTTGAATAGATAACATTTCCCTTCCGCAGGTTCTGTGTGATATGTACTAAGCAGATCACAGTTTGAGATGCTAACTTGTATTTTAGTCCTATATTACAGAAGATTACATAAGCATGATGAGCAATCAGTGTGAAATTAACATGAATAAACCAAAAACCTAACAACAATAGACAAAGAATAACACACCTTTTCATCGACTAGTACCATATTAATTGACGAGAAGCTTCTAGGGTTGTTTTCATTAGTGACAATCCATCTTCACCAAACCCTAATAATGATTCTCTAGGTTTCCTTTGAATGATCCATGTCTTTTAGAAGCTCATGCTCCTTATTCGTCATATCTGCCATATCAACTAATTTAAAGAATGAATAGTCGATCAAGGAGGAGATGTTGATTCGAATAGAAAGCAGAGTATGAGAAAGTAGAGGAACAAAAAAAATGATGGAATAAAAGGAGTTGTTATCCGATATGGGCCAGAGGACATATAAATAAGTGGTTTCTAAGTGATATTTCAATTTTTTTGGGGGGGAAATGGGATACTATTAATTGATTGTAAACTAAAGGAGTATCAAACAGGTCAATAATTCTAATTTGAAATTGAAATTTGAAATCCAAAGATAGAGGGAATATATCTATTTGAGTCTCAATTTGAAATTAGAAATAGAAATTCTAAACCCTCAAATAATTTGAATTTAAATTTGAATTTGAATTTCAATATTGGAGGGAATGCTACCTATTTGAATATTGACAATATATGTATTATTACCATATATTAATATTATTAATAGTTAAATTGGACATCTTATAATGATATATATGTATTAGTACCCTATAGGCACAACAATTTGCATAGGTTAATAAAAAATATTGTTTGCCAAACCAAATATAATAGTCATGAATAAATTTTCAAAATGAGAAAAATAATTTAATTTGACAAAAAAATTGAAAAAGCTATTAAATTGGACATGGTGGCCCAAAAGATTTTTTTTTAGTGGAAAGGCACTTTATTTACATATACTATTTGGCCACAAGCACAATAAAAAAGCCTTCAAAGTGAGAGATGAAAAATAGGGCACTACAAAAGTGCTAAACTAAGGGTAGGATGGTACATTTTCTTAGAATTTCCTCAAATCAGTGGAAATCATAGGAATTTTTGGGCCTTAAAAATCCTTGTGGGTTTCAAAGCACAAGTGATCAATTTTAGAGACATGAAATACGATTGTGCTCGTGTTGAATTCCTTTTCTTGTAGGGGCTAAGGAAAACAATCAATTGGATTTTAAAGCCCCAAAACAATGACCTAGGGATGACGGATCTTACCTATTTATCCTTGATCTTCTATAACCCCAATTTGTCTATGGTGCTGATAGAATTCAAAGCGAAATCTCCAACGGAAGAAATGATGTGATGTGATGTGATATGAAAGTCCTAATCGAAAGCTTCCAATAGGTTTAGTTGAAGCAAATGCCAAGCACCAGGAAGCTGTGGTGGAGTAGAAATGACACAGAGTTTAGTGTCATTAATGAATTTTCTTTTAATTTTTAGGGGAGTTGGTATGTTAATTAAAAAATATACACAAAATAAAAAGGTGGGTCCTATAACAACATAAGAGGAAATGAATAGAGCATTTTGGGTCTGAAGTTTCTGAGGACAAGTTGGGTCCCACTTATAACCAAAAGAGTGAAGGAATGAAGAGGGCTTGTTGAGTCAGAAAAATTTGAGAATAACTAGGTCCCACGCCTTTCTAGAATGAATGTACATGAGTGGAATTTAGAAATAAAAAAAAATTGTGTTTACATGTGGAAAAATAAAAAAACAAAGAAGACAGATGTCAAGAAGATATTGCATCTGCACGGAGCCCAATTATTGAAGCCATCACTGTGCAAAAGCCAACAGTTTGGCTTGATCCTCCAATTTAATGAGATATTAGATATTAGATTGATAGATTGTATGAAACCATTTTAGTTATAATTAAAAATACTCTTGTCTTTTAACTAAATGATTAGAAGTTTCATTTCGAACCTTTATTAATAAAGCAAATTTAGTTTCGAGAGATTTATCATTCATTTTTGGAAAAATTATATTGCAGGTCTCCATAGTTTATCTCAATTTTCAATCAAGTCCCTATAATTTAAAAGTTTACAAGCTAATCCTTACATTTTTCAATGGTTAGAGCGTTAATCCCCAAATTTTCAAAAGTTAGAATCTCAATCCCTATGATGCTGACGTGGTTGGATGGAGTTAACAGAATTGTTGATGTGGTTAACGAAAAGATGATGCTTCATGCTAAGGAAGAAAAATTGAATGCATGGAAGCCATATGGGAAAAAAATGCATCATGGGTGAGGGACAAGTTCTAACTCATTGTCTTCAAGGTTCTTCTGTCGTTGCTCCTCCTCTAAGTGTGTCTGATATACGAAGATTCACAATGATGGAGACTAGTACTAGTTCTCAAAATCCACCTTCTTCCACCATCAAACCCATCGATCTCCTTCCTCTCTGTTTTCATAGATTCAACATCATCAACTGGTTCCCAATCCACCATCAATTGGCTTCTAGATTTTTCCTAGTATCTATGGATCCCTTACATCCTTAGATCAATGATACAATGGTAGGGCATCCACTAAGAATATCAAGTCATCAAAACAATCCCTCGATTAAGATCGCTAAATCCATATAATTGCTTTGCAAGGATGAGGGCCTTGACAACAAGGTAGTTCCATTTCACCTTCGTTTTCTTTTAAGAAATACATTCTGAATTACATTTCTGTCAAAAGGAAAACTGAATAAGCAAGAAGACATATCATAGGGAAGTCATTACTTCTTGAAGATGAATTGTGAGAGCTTCCTTGCCCATCACTCCATTTCCCATGTAAGTTCCACAAAGCCATTGTCAAGTGGACAAATGGAATTGCCTAGAACCTCGTCAGTAACCTCTTCAACTGCAAAAATTTTCTATTATCAACACTAACAAAGTAATAGGAAATTGTAAAATTTTGCATTAAAAATTTTTTTTCCAATGCTAAGATGCTTTCTATTAAAGTGTTCATCTTTTAGAAAAAAGGGCTTCTGTATCAATTATATTAAGGTTTGGTTGGCTATTACCTATGAACCTACATGATGAAAGGTTCACTAATGTCAGACTATAATTAACGAAAATTAGATGTTTAAGAAATTTATTATTAAGAATTATTGCTTACAAATAGTAATTTTTCAAAATATATTAAATCTTAAAATATGATAATAATTTTAAATTTTAAAGATTGTTAGTCTAATTGTTGTTTAATTTTGGATTTTGTATGTACTTTATTTTTTTTTACCATCAAATATACTTTCTCAATTTCACAATTATTAAAGACTATCCCCTTGTGGAAGGGGAATTAAGTGCATGCACAAGATATGAGGCGTATTATTACAGCCAAGTGACAAGAAGGAAAGACCCATATAGTGCCTATCATGATGCGACAATGGCCAAATGAAGCAAAGAACGACCCACATTGGGACTTCCGATGATAAATGAGGGGTTGCTAGAGAGCTCAAAAACTTGCTAAAAATTATGATTGATATAGGATTCTTTAGCGGAGAGAGGTGAGGGAAATTAGGAGATGACTAAAAGTGAAGTTACTCTATAAATGACTCGTGGATACTAGGAAAAATCTAGAAGCCAATCGATGGTGCATTGGGAACCAATGGGGTTAGTGATGATGACGTTGAATCTATAAAGAAGGAGAGGAAGGTGATCGATGGAAATAATGGTCCATGAAGGTGGGTTTTGAGAACCAGAGTTGGTCTCCATCGTTGTGAACCTTCAAACCATATATATCTGACACACTTTGTTTGGTATGCAGAATGATTTTTGAATGAATGGGAATAGGATTGGGAATGGAAATAAGTTTTAAAGTATATTTGGTATGTTAAGTAATCATGATGGGACTAAAAAAAGGAGAGACAAAAAAGTACAAAATGACATAGATGCCCCCATATTAAAAAAAAAAATTCCTCCTTCATCTTTCTCTTTCCTCTCTCGGTAACACCTCCGACCATAGCCGTCACCTTCTCTCTGCAAAACCTTCCACCACAGCCATCACAGAAAAGCCAATTAAAAAAATTGACATTATCATCATCATCCTCTGCCATCAAAGTTTTCTAGATCTGTGAATACCATCACCATCATTGCAGTTGTAGAGCACACATACAATCGTCATCGTCATTGTGGAGCACACATACAACAATGGATCTATCGAACCAAAGACCACCATGGTTGATGATGTCGTTGTTGTCGAATCAAAGACCGCCAACAATGGATCAACGTGTGGGGGTTAGGGATGATGTTGTCGTCACCGTCATTGATGACATTGCTGTTGTCATCATTGTTGTTGTTGTTGAGGAGTCAATGTTACTGCTGTCACTGCCATGGCCGCTGTCATTGGGAAGGGCACATCACGGAAGATGAAGGAGAGGTATCAAGAGGGAGGCCGTGAGAGGAGGGGTAATGTTGTCCAAAAATTTTTATTTCGAGCTTTCAGATCTCAATCCCACCACCCTCATGGGTTTCATGATTCCCACAAACATGGGAATATCTGATTCCCGAGAATGAAGAAACTAGTGTACCAAACACGCATGGTAAGGGAATAGATCACCCATTCCCATTCCTTTAAAGCCATTCCCTCGTATCAAATGAAGCCTTAGAGGAGTAACAACGATGGAAGAGACTTGAAGACGATGAACTATAACTTTTCTCTCAACCATGACGCATTTTGTTTTTCGGTTTTTTCCATCCGGCTACCATTTGTTGAATTTTTCGTCCTCATCATGAAACATCATTTTTTTGTTAACCAAATTAACATTGTTGTTAACTCCATCTAGCCATGTCAGCATCACAAGGATTGAGGTTCTAACGTTTGAAAATTTGGGGATTAACTTTATAACCGTTAAAAAAATATAATAATTTGCTTACAAGCTTTTAGACTCTAGGCACTTGTATAAAAATTGGGGTAAACTATAGGGATCTGCAATTTAATTTTCCTTTATTTTTAGTAGTATGAGAGAGATTAATTTTTTTTGCTTCACCAAGAGCATTCCTAACCTAAAAAAAAAAAGAAAACTATATTAACAAAACATAAAAACCCTTCCAGTACTAATTAGCCTTGGTAGTCACAATAAAATATTATTTTATCATAATAATATCAAGATATATAATATTTATTTTATTTTTTTCATATCTGTCTATCTTTTTATTCTTCAAGCCTACTTACCTAAACAAATGAACAAAACTAATTTATCAAAATAAATTAATCCTTTTTATATAAAAACTGATTTATTTTTAAAGTGTTGGGGGAATCCATCTAATTATTTTTTAGTAATATTTAAACATTTTACATATATAAAATTTCGTTTCTTTTTATTTTCTTTCTATTTTCATCATCCTACCTTAGGCTATCATTTGGTTTAAGGGAGGGGAATGAAGTGAAGAGATTTTAATAGAGAAAAATAAATGGGAGGGAAAAGAAGGAATTTTAATTTTTCCTCATCTTGAGGAAAAATGAGAGATTTTAATGGAAGGATATTAATGTTACCATATTTGTGTTAGGAGAGGAGGTGAGAAAAAATAATTATAAATTAACAATTATAGTCTTAGTGTATTTAAGTTAATATTTTATTTCTATATCAAAAAGAAAGTTTTTTTTTCTTGAATATTAAAAAGAGATCTTAATAAGAAGGAAATATTATTCTTCTTTTCTTTTCTCAACTTCAATCATGATTATATATTTTTTTTTCTCAATTTCAACCATAATTATATATGTTAATATATGAATGTGTTTGTATGTATTCATGATTTTATATATGTATGTCACTATATATATATATTAAGGCATTTTATATTTTACGAGTGAGATAGAGGAGAGATGCGGCAAAACTGGCTAATATAATGTATAATTGAGTTATGAAAAAGTCAAAAATATTTTGATTTAATTGAACATAATATTATATTTTTCTCCCAAATTACCAAAAAAAATTCACAAGGAGAAGGGAAGAAAAATTTTAGTATCATCTCCCCTTTCTTTCACTCATCTTTTTGTTGCGAATAAGGGATGCCGAGCAAAATCCCCGTGCCAACAATGCGTTAATAAATAAGAGGAAAAACACAAGTGATAAGAAGCTCTTTGAACAGAAAATATCGCGGCGAGATGTGATAATAGCCGGAAGTGACAACCATACTCCCATATTCGTCTTCAGTCTGCGCGCGAAGCAGGCATCGTCTCACGTCTCACTCATGCCTGCCATGATCTCCTTTTCTCTTCTTCGTCAGTTATCTGTTAATCCTAGCATCGCATTTTACTCCATCTCATTCCCATATTCTTGCACTAATATTTCATCCTTCTCTCCCCAGAATCCTCCCAAAAACTCCATTCAAAATCACCCTTTCTATCTTCTTCCAATTGCCTCTACAACAAATCCTAACTCCCCTGTCTCCTCTGAGTCTGAGTCTCATACTGATGCTCCCATCAAAGTACCCGCGCCTCCGTGGATGAAGGGTCCTCTTCTTCTACAACCCCATGAAGTTCTTGACCTTTCTAAGCCCAATGCCAAGAAGAGATTCAATAAGACCGAGGTGGAACAAACTGATAAGGCATTGACTGCGAAGGAAAGCGGCGTCAGAGGGAAGAAGGCTATGAGAAAAATTGTCCAAAGCATTGAAAAACTTCACAAGGGTCGGCACTATTCAACTGATACGCTGATGGGTTCTGCGGAAGTTGAATTTGGGGATAATTTGGAACGATTAGAAAAAGATGGGGATTCCAGAACTCGCGGGAGGATGCCATGGGAGAAGGATGAGAGGATTGAGTTTCGGAGGACGAAAAAGGAGAGGGCGGTGACTGCTGCTGATTTGACACTTGATAAGGCATTGCTTCGGAGGTTAAGAACTGAGGCTGCAAGAATGAGAACTTGGGTGAAGGTTAAGAAAGCTGGTGTTACTCAAGCTGTTGTCGATGAAATTAAACGCATTTGGACTAGAAGTGAGCTTGCCATGGTTAAATTTTATGTCCCTTTATGCCGGAATATGGATAGAGCTCAAGAAATTATCGAGGTTAGGCTGTTCAATGTTGTTCTCTATTTGTATTTTCAAAGCGATATATTTCGAAAGTTGGTTTTTGTAATATTTTATATTTCCATGTTAATATGCTGCCATATTAAACTGGATTTAAGAATTAACGTGTTCTGCATACCTTGGAATGAACTGTGGAGATGGGAATCTGTGTAGATTCTATCCTTCTTGTTTTCTTCCGGCAGGAAACATATTGTTCCCTAATACTTGTTTGGCTACATAAATGTTTTATTTAGTTCAATATAATTTCTCATCTTTAAAAGCTCACAATGTTAACCTGATGCGTTTAGCTACGTTTTAACAATCATGATCATATCATATATTTCTTTGACTTATAGTTCTTTACTTCTGTTCCATGTTAAATTTGTTTCTAGTTAATTAATCTGATGCACTTGTGTTTATTTCCTATGTAAATAGTTTAAGACTGGAGGCTTGGTTGTCTGGAGCAAGAAAGATACTCTTGTTATTTATCGAGGACACAATTATCAGGTCACACCTAAAGTTTCTGACAAGATTTACACAGGTTACTTTCACAGTCAAAAATCAAACCTTCATGAAATCAATTTGTTGCAGTCAGAAACCAAGGACAATCTTTACCGGTTTAGTTCCCATCAAAGTATTGCTCATGACATGTTGAGCTGGAATGCTGACAGTGAAGACTCTATAGCAACTGATATCCACTACAAAGAAGATGTGAATTGCCAACCTGTGAGTGGATCATTGTATGAGAGGGAAACTGATAGGTTACTGGATGGCTTAGGACCTCGCTTCATTGATTGGTGGATGCACAAGCCACTCCCAGTGGATGGCGACTTACTTCTAGAAGTGGTTCCTGGATTTGAGCCTCCATTTAGGCTTTCTCCACCTTATGCTAATTCAAAACTAGCTGATAATGAACTTACATACTTGAGGAAGCTTGCTCACCCTTTGCCAGTCCATTTTGTTCTTGGTACTCTCCAGCTTGATGTAATCCATAAGATTCCTTTATTGTCATTTTCCTTATTTATTTTTAGTTTTTCTAAGCTGAGAAATGATAATATGTAATCACTTTCTCTTTCTTTCTGGATTTGATGATCTTATGCAATTTATGCAGTACATTTCCTAGTATAAACTAGCTTAAAGTAGAACTGCCTTCTCTCTTTAATCTAGTGTAGTTTTTTTGGCCATTACTTATTATCTAGATATTTCTGCCATTGCCCATATCTCTTATGGAATTCTGTTTCAAGCCTATCATAGTTAATTATAGTAAAGCCTAATAGTATACCCTATTTTGAATGTCTTTCTCTTCAACCTATTTTCTGAAATAGAAACCTTGTAAAGAAAGCACCTCAGGTTTGCTTGACATTGCAAATTAGAAATTTGTGTGAGTTAGCTACCTCATCTTGTTCAAACTTCTTATGGGCAAGTATTGTCTTATCGGCCATAGGCTATAGAGTCAATTTCATCACCACATGCGCAACCATGCTACACATGTTCATATTTATGGTGTTTGTATCTGCTTCTTTTATATTTGGATATCTATTGTGATTCATTGTATAAGCTAATTTGTTAATATGTATATGTACATGTTGAGAAGCTTACAAGTAAATTTCAGCTCATCAAATCCTTTGTTGACCTAATTTTACTAAGTCAATAATTGGGATTTAAGTAGTATGGGATGCTTAAGTCTCCCGTCAAGTAGTATGAGATGTTCAATGAAGTATTTAAGTGGGATAATTCTTCCACTTTAATAGCTAGCTTTTGAGGGGAGGGTTTCCTATCCCACTTTAGTACCCATTAAGTGGTATTAGTGTTGGTGGTTAATGGTTTTGGAGAGGGCTACTTATAGAGGGTTTTGAATGATGAGAATGTTGAGTGTAGTGTCATAGAGTGCAGCCACCAAGATGTTGGCTAGGGAATTAGGTAGTATGGGAAGTCTAAGTTCTACACTGAGTAGTATGAGATACTTTATGAAGTATTTAAGGGAGTTGATTCTCTCATCTTAATAGCTAGTTTTTGGGGGGAGATTCCCCACCCACTTGAGTACCTATCAGTCAATAACTTTATTTTTTAGCACATAAGACATAGGCATATATTGTGTTTCAGCCAGATTGAGTGATTTTGTGAATTGGTTTCTATTTAGATATCAAATACAAAGATATATTCAGTTCGTAGGTTTAGCAAGAAACATAAATAGGGTACCTTTCGTGCTTATCATTGCATATATAAGGTTAATTGATACATCTTCTCTATATTATGAAGGTAGGAACAGAAGACTACAGGGCTTGGCTTCTGCTATTTTAAAGTTGTGGGAGAAGAGCCTTATAGCAAAAATTGCTGTGAAGTATGGAGTTCCAAATACTGACAATGATAAAATGGCCAATGAGCTCAAGGTAAGTTTGATAGAAGTTTACTTTACGATCTAGATCTGAGACCAAGACATTCCAGGTATTAAGAGGAGGTTTGTCCTTCTGTATATGAGGTTGACTCTCTGAGTCGTGCTCAATTAAATGAATGAACTCACCAACCTTCAAGGTGGAACTTGTCACTTTGGTTGCCCTCACTTGCAAATTAGCGTTCTCACTTGACACCCATATAGCACTTTTATGACATAGGAATGACAATACCAATGACAATAATGGTTGGGCATATAATGTTTTCATTTTGATTCTTATACCAGAAAGCCAAGCTTTTATACACATTCAATGTGCTGGTTTTGGTTTATGTATGCTGAAACAAGTGTGCTTAACTTTGTTATCTGAAATGCAGCATCTCACAGGAGGAACTCTGTTGCTGCGTAACAAGTTTTATATAATACTCTATAGGGGCAAGGACTTCCTTCCTAGAAGAGTTGCAGCTTTGGTGGAAAAGAGAGAAGAGGAGCTTAGAGGATGTCAACTTAATGAAGAAGTTTCACGGCTGAAAGCAGTTGAAGCTTTTTCAGTGATTGATGAACCACAACAGAACACTAGTACAAGTGGGACCTTATCAGAGTTCAAGAGAATCCAAAGAATGATTGGCGGTGTCAAAAACATCCATGTAGATTTAAATGTTCAACTGGAGGCTGAAATAATCAGATTGGAGAGGGAATTGAAAAAGGGGGAGCGCCAACTGTTCATTGTATGATTTGACTTATTATCTTTTCATTCTAAGTGGGAATTATAATAATATTTTGTGAATTATTTTTGTGGACTCTGCAGCTTAACAAGAAAATAGAGAGCTCAACAAAGGAATTATCAAAGTTAAATGCTGCATGGACATCTTCTGAGAAGGATGCTGACCTGCAGATAATGACAGAAGAGGAGAGACAATGCTTCCGGAAGATAGGACTGAAGATGCGTAGTTGCTTAGTGCTTGGTAAAGAAATTGTACTTCTCAAATTCTGTTTGCTTCAGGGCTGCTCGTCGTCTCTCACTGAGCTGTTTTATTTTATCCACTATCATGGTTATACATATGAAAGCTTGCTTTGAGTCAAATGGGTTATACTTTCAGAGTTTGGCTGGAATTTCTTTGTCATTGAAAACTATTAAACAATCATACGAGTTTGATGTAAGAGGAGGAGGGAAGGGATTGAAAGAAAGGGAAGAGAAATAGGAGGAGAGAGAAACTAGAAAAACTTAGGAAGAGAGAACTTAAGGAGAGAGAAGGGGAAGAATTCAAGGAGAAAAGAGATATTTAAAACAACTAAATTTTTACTTAAGCTTGTTTGAAATTTGAATAACAGTGATAATTATTTATAGAACTCAATTGAACTTTCTAAAAGAATGACACAATCTAATAAAATAGGAAATTACTTACTTTAAAGACTCAATCTAAAGAATCTCACTTATTTGAAAATTTTTTAAAGACTAAAACATTTTAGAATATTCTAATCTAAACTTAACGAAAAAGACATCATAAAATAGGAAATAAATAAAAGATAAAATATAAATCCTAGATTAAATCTAAAAGATAATTTAAATATCCTTAAAAATTTATTTAAAATCCTAATTATCTAGAATTATTCATTCCCCATCAGAGTCACAAATTAAATTAATATTTAGAACGGTCATGCTATTATCCAAACCAAAGTTTCCTAAATTTACATCAATATAAGTTTATCTTCTCAAAAGTCAATATCGGTAGAATTTATTGATGCTTCTTCTTCCTTGCGTTCAATTTCCTGTTTTCACTCTTCTAATCTTTAAATTAAGTTGCTTATGTTATACACTTAAATTTGGTTTCAGAATCTTGTTTGGAATTTATAAATTACTGTCTTACATTTGTAGCTTTTTTCAAATGAGCTGCATTTGTTGTTTCAACCTATCAATATAGTGGTTAACAATTAATATTGTCTTCCACTAAAATTGTCCTTCTGTACTTGCCTCAGGAGCATATTGCTTCAATAACTGCTCATAGGTCTAGTGCATCTTTATTGCATATTTATTATGTTGCCTTTTTAAAACTCTCCAGAATTTTATAGTATGAGATGAAATATGTATTTACATGTTCTGGGAATGAGAATAGCTTAAACTGCTTTCTTATCTCTACAGAATGGTGAGCTTGAAGCGTATTGGTTTATTGAGTTGTACAGATGCCAGCAGAGCCAACGTTGGAGAATCCTTGCCAACTATCATTCTTACATACTTGTGATTAAAAACTTAGATTATACAAATATCTTTGATGTTTTATTACACCTACATTTGATGCTTGAGGTTTGTTACAGCTCTTTAGGATGGATGTGTAGATGGGCTCTGATAGTTGAAATTGATGCAGGAAATTAAGTGAACTAGGACTTACGCAAGCTAGAATGGGTGTTACAGTTGATTATGAGGCATTGAGGCTTATTTAAGACACAATTGGTTAGGCCTAATTTGGGAGCAAAAGGAAGGCAAACAAAGGGCTAGAAATTTAGAATAATTTTCCTCGGAGAATAAACAATAATGTTGATTATTGCTGTGTCTCCCTAGGGTATTCGAGCATCTTCTAGGGTTGACATTTGACCTCATCAAGTGATTAGCTTAATTATGTGATCAGTATCTACCACATCATTAAGACCTGATTAGCTTCCAATCACGCCTTGATGACTTGATCTGGCCTCTTAAAGAGCCTTAATATCGCTTTCCCATTACTGGGAATGATTCTCTTGAATCTCTACATTTATTTCTTTCCTTTTCCTTTTTCTTTTTTCCTCTTTCTTGTTAATTATTTTCTTTCCTTTTTTCTCTTTCAATGGCCAGCAAGTTAAATGGGCTTTTGTGGTGGCTTATGGGCTAGGTTTGTGACCTAAATCCTTGTTTAATCACCTGTGCAGTTCTAACAGCAATAATAAGAAAAATATTACAGATGCAACACCTCTTTTCTTCTTCTTTCTAAAAGAACCTTCAAATAATAATATATAGTAACTTTTTGGTTTAGATGCTGCTTAAAAGGTTTCCGAGAAGGATGGCAGACAGTTTAAAAATATCTTTTTAAGGTGGTTTGCTTACAAAACAGACTGTGAGGCCTTAACTAAACTTGCATTATTCTGTGAAAGAGATGAGGGAGAAGATAACTTAGGCATCACACTGGGAGCTCCTTATACATCATTCCAGATAAATGAAATTTCTAGGGATTTGGATCATACTCCTAGTACTTTAAGGATCTAGAACCCATGTTACATGGGAAAAAATTTTAGACACAACTTCCCTTGAAGTTTACTGCTATTAAAAGGGATTTTTGCTTTATTTTTGAAATTAGATGGACTCAGCAACTTCCTCAAATTTAGAAGCTTATCAATAAGAGTAAGCAGTTATCAGTATTTTATGAAGCATTACAATCGAGCATTTATCATCAACATTGTGTCTGCTTGCTCTTTGAGCTTGTGTTTTTGTGAATATCTTGGGGTCTGTCTGGTTCATAGAATGATGTTTTCTGGGCTAGAATGGAATGCAATGGTGATTATTATGAATCTATTTGGTATGATATATTAAGAATGTTGGACAGAAATTTATTTATTTATTTTTATTTTATTTAATAAAAAAATTGGAAAAACCAAAACACCCCCAACCAAATTTTTTTTCCTTCCCTACTCTCGCCTTCTCTCTTCTTCCTTCTTCCATATTTCAGCCCCACCATGCCTTCTCTATTCTTCCTTCCAGATTTCAGCAACACAGAATGAAATTAAGCCAAATCTAAATCCAAATGCAAAATACAAAATATAAACTTAACATATCTCTGTGGTGGTGGCGGCTTCATGGGCATTGGAAGAATCCTCAAAATACCAGAAGTATTTTGCTAGATTTCTGCAGTGATAGTTCTGGGTTCGTGATGGACACATCTGTGGAAGGAAATCCTCATGTTTGGTGTTGAAGTGGAATGTTGCATGCAGTTAATGACGCCACCAGTGGCAAAAGAATGGTGGTTTCTTGGCGAAGCAACCATCAAAGAGGGTTGAAACGTGGTCAGAATCTATGGTGTCAAAACAGTAATTTCTTAATGGTGATGGCATGCCATAGGTGGAGATGAATCTGAAACCTGTTAACACTGGTGATGGCAACTTTTGCAGGAGAAGACATGCTGATGATAATGGGAGGGTTTGGAGGATGGTGAGGTCAAGAGGTTGGAGACAAATGAGCTCAGGACATTTTTGTAATTGTTATTGAGATTTCTGGGAATCATCGTTGCTGAGGGAATAGGCATGGAGGGACCAAATGACCAACCAAACATGGATGATGTTGGAATGGAAAGACCATTCCTATTCCTTAGCCCATCAAAAATTGAACCAAACAGGCCCTTGAATCCTTGTACATATGAACACTCAAATTTCATATCTCTTCTTCCTTCTTTCCACTAGGTGGAAATGGATATTTTAAGTCCTGTGAACGGAGCCCCTGTCTCTGTCTCTCTCTCTCGCACAAACACCTGCACAGATAATATGCTACATTTACTTCATTTTGATAGAGATAGACGGAAGATCAAGAATCTCTCTTTTAAATACTTATGAGTTTTCTTTTGGTCCCCTGATGCTTTCTAATGGTTATCAAAACAATAAAGACAAATAAATATTATTTCACTTGCTTCTGAGCTAGCACCCATCCCAAATTGAAGCATCCAAAGAGGCAAATCCTGATGTGGCTACAATTGTCAATTACGGTTATAGATGCAGTTGTTATTACAGCTTCTAAATGAAGTCTTTTCTTGTTGGAAAAACCTTTGTTATTATATTTTCCGGTTCTTAAAAATTCTATTAAATGATGACTGCAGGCAGGCGTGGGATCTTTGATGGCGTAGTGGAGGGCATACATCAGCATTGGAAGCACAGAGAAGTAGTAAAAGTCATTACAATGCAGAGAGTGTTTGGGCAGGTCATCAACACAGCAACATCTCTTGAGGCAGAGAGTGGTGGGGTTCTAGTTTCTGTTGATAAATTAAAAGAAGGCCATACAATAATTATTTACCGTGGAAAAAACTATAGACGGCCTTTAAAAATGGTGACAAAAAATCTTCTAACAAAAAGAGAAGCATTGCGTAGATCTATTGAAATGCAGCGAATTGGAGTAAGTGATTGTTTTCTTTTCCTGTGCTTCTGACATTCTCCTAGTTGTCTATAGACATTTATGTTCATTTCTTTCTATGTATTTGACTTTAAGTTGATTCCATTTTCCATGTGGGTCTGATTTGCTTATTGTTGTCTCAGTCACTGAAGTTTTTTGCACATCAAAGACAGCAGAGAATCTCAGATTTGAAGCTCAAACTGGTATATACAAGTTTTTTGCTTGAAATTGGACCATGTTTAGAAAATAAATCATAAATCTGTTTAGTTGTCCTTTCTATTTCACAAGAAAACTTAGGCTTCAACTCGGATTTTGCAGGCAGACCTCCAGCAGAGAAAGGAAGTTGAGCAGAGGGATAAAGGAAGTTAATATATGAATGGATAATAATACACGTGTCCTGCTGGAATTGCTCTTAAATTGTCTGCTAATTGGAGGGAGACAAGGGATCAGAAAATTTCTGGCTAGCATTGGCAAATAGCATATTTTGCAAGTAAGCATCTTGAATTTCTTTTATCATTGTGAGTTGAGTCCTGCAAAAAGTAAATAAATAAATAAACTCAATATTTGGAAGTCAACTGCCATTGGTGATTTGCCCTAATATAAGGCTGTTCATTTTTAACTGACTTCTTTCAAACTTTGTTTGTATATATTCATTGGCATGAGGAAACAAATGGGATTATAAAAATGGGGATGATGGGGATCTCACCGTTTTCATGACCCCATTTCTAGAAGTGAGGAAAATGAATGTTCATAAATCCTTTTGTAGTTCCTATTTGTAGTCCCTCACAATCAAAAAGATACACTGATATTGTGACCCACTTCCATTTTCTATTTATTTTAATAAAGGGCATACTCCCTCTGGTCCATATTATAAGGCATATTGTATGACAAGTTTTTGATTCAAAATATAGGGCATTGGATATTTTTTTTCCCATTTTACCCATGTCTTTAATGCTTTATCTCTCTTCATTTATAACTTTTCAATGATAATAGAATGGAGTATTTAATAAGGGTAAAATAGGAAATGTGGGTATTTTTTGCATTGATTTGAGTTGAAAAAGTGATTTTCTTAATATGTGTATAATTAATACAAAATACCTTATAATGTGGACCGGAGAAAGTAATTTTGAGAGATATATTAAACTAGAAGTTTTTGATTTACTTGAACCTAATATCACAATGATTATCAACTGTACAGTTAAGACTTGCCACCTTCCCCTTCCCTTTTCAAATAATCAAGTATAGGACTTGCCGTCATTGGAAAATAGAGCTTCGGACTTAAGCACAATTTTGAGGAACTATTGTAGACTTCCCCATACCTTGAGCAGCTCATGACTTGCATCCTAGATTATCTACTTATGGGCACTGTGCTGGATGTTTTCACAGTCCTCAGGCCAATAAGATGATCATGAAGTTTCTCTTTTTATTGTATTATTTGATTTATTGATAGAAGAAATGAGATATTGACCAACAGAAACTATAGACGAATCAGCATCCTCTTTCATCTCTAATGCATTCTAAGTCAAATGTGAGTTTGAAAACCAAGGCATATGAAATTTCCACACACAAGAGTTTCTGAGAAATTTAAACCTGATGACCAAATTGAATAGGACGCAAGCTTAATTAGTTTAGTCTGCATATTACATCATGGACACGGGGAATTCAGATTAAGATTTTCTTGCTCTATGTTATACGTGGATACTGTGGGTTACTGATACAAAAATAAGGGTGAATATATACATGGGTAAATTTTTGGAATATTTGTACAATGACCTTCATTCCCGGGTCATTAGCCCTCATATTTTTACCACAAGTCTTGCCATCCATCCTAATCCTGTACTACACGATGGTGTATCTAGAATACGGATCGAAAAGATAGAAGGGATCGACCAAAAAGTCTCAAAGCTATAAAGCATAATCTCTAAACTCTCTAGTTACTCCAACTAGATACTGTAAAATAAGTATGGTGTAGTATCTTTGAAAACGAGAGTTCAATTTCAATGCATGCTAAATAGGAAAGAAGGCATAGTACGAATAAATGAAGGGACAGAAATTTAGAAAATTCAACTTCTAAATTTTTGAATGATTAATTGAATTGACTTCATAAAGGACGATATATTAACTAGCTAGCTGCAAAAGTTTGATAAAAATTGTTGGAAATAATTTAGATTATACTTCTCATATTAATGAACAAACATGAAAGGAAGCAACAGTTGGCAATTTTCCAGGGATTTACCAATACAGTTTAAAGTTGAATTATTCTCAATAGCAGGTGGATTTTATCTGTTAAGTGCTTGTTGAATTTGTCTGAAGGATTTCATCAGAAGATCCATTTGAGAATTGTAATGATATTGTAGGAGAGTGCAAGGATGGCTTTGGGGGAACCGATAATGATAGGAGGGGTCCTTCCAACATTTCTACCACTTTACTCATAGCTGGTCTATCTGATGGATTTATTTGAATGCACCAAAGACTCACTAAAGTCATTTTCCTTATCACCTCATTTTCTTCTTCAGTGGTTGCCAAGGAACTGGCTGGATGGTTGCCTTGTTCAAGACCCTTATAAATCCACTCTGGAAAATAAATTTCATCAGTATGGGATCCTCTGCTATCATAATTTTTCCTTCCTCCAACCATTTCAAGGACTAACATGCCATAGTTATAAACATCAGCTTTGTGAGAAACTCCACCAAATGCTCTACTAAATATTTCTGGTGCTATGAACCCTATTGTTCCTCTTGTGCCCAATATGGATACTATACTCTCTTTTGACATATTTTACCTAATCCAAAATCAGATATTTTTGGACAAAATTCTTTATCCAAAAGAATGTTTTGGGGTTTAATATCAAGATGCAAAATTCTCGTATTGCAACCCCAATGCAAGTACTCGAGCCCTCGAGGAATGCCAATAGCAACTTGGTACAATGCCTTCCACTCCAAAGTACACAAAGCATTTGGAGATCCTCTTTTATAAATGAAGTTATCCAAGGAACCATTTGACATGTATTCATATATTAGCACTCTTTTGTTCCTTTCATAACAAAATCCCAGGAGAGTGACTATGTTGACATGAGAGGTTTTGCTAATACTTGCAACTTCATTTATGAATTCTTCTCCACTTGCTTTAGATTCCCTTATTACTTTTACTGCCACAAGATGGCCATCTGGTAGGCACGCTTTGTATACGACACCATATCCTCCCTCGCCTAATTTGTCTGAAAATGACTTTGTCATCCTTTTCACTTCCGAATAACTGTATTGCTTTGGTGCTAAAGAGCCATAGTTATTCATGAAGGATTGAAGATTGTAATCATGATATGCTCCTCTATCTTTGGAGATTTTCCATTTTTCATTTCTTAAACACTTCTTGTAGCTATAAATAAAAATCGATATTAGGGCAATTCCACCGACTCCGACTGAGAGGGCTGCATTTATAGACTGATAGGGCTGCATCTATAGAACATAATAATTTAAAATCTTTTTAAAAATTCAGAGACAAATAGAAAGGAAGCATTACTATTTTTGAAGTACCTATAGCAGTTATAAGTCGCGGACCCAGCTTGATAGTTGATTCTGCAATTAAAACATTAATTTAGAACAGATAATTACTATTAACTTTTTCAGCAGAAAAATAAAATAAATTTCACAAGATATCATAATAGATTTATCCTCATGGCACTCATTCTGTTAGTCGTTTTAGCTGCAATATTTACTTTTGGAACTATTTTGTGATGGTCCCCACTTTAAAATATAAGCTTCAGTTTTGGTACAATTGTACTTGATAATACTAATTTAAGGTAATGTGTGAATTTGATTTGATAATATTGAACATCAGATGGAAAGTCGTATGAAAATAATGAAATGAAATGATAATCTCAATTTGTACTTAATAAAATAATTTTGGGAAAGCACGCTTGGGAGAGGTCAAAACCTCTTTTTTGAAACACCAATAGTTTACTGACAGTAGAGAGCGGAGACCTCATTGAGATGATGGTAAATTACATTACTTGTGTTTGGGCCCAAAATTAATTTGCCCTAAGATCTAATATCAATATAAAATAATTTTTTTTAATAAATTATACTAAAGTAATAAATAATATAACTTATTTTCAGACTTTGTGATATGATTATTCAACATGTATCAAAATCTATAGTAAGATGGATTGTTCACAAATTATAAATACTATCTCACTAATCATATAGATTTCGTATAATATAAAGAGTCCACTTTGTTTTTTAAAATATGTCGTTTTTGGGAACGCAGCCGAATGTATTCAATATATTAATGATGTACGTATTCTTCAAAAATTAATTATTAATTATCTTGTTCTATATATTTGTATGATCATGCCTAGCGATGTCTAATTCTACTTTTCTTTCGGGCCGTTCTAAGCAAAGTTTGACAAGTGATACAGGCTTGTGAGAAAGTAATACCATACCCGATATCCCTTTGGAACATGAACTAGTTTGAGGTCCCTCTCTGCAGAAACAGTAGAATTGTCTGTCATGGCCGCACTCCCCGCCAGATTTAGAGCATGCGTCGCACTGCTCATTATTTAGTATCCATTGCAACCCAAAACCTTCATCTAAGGCAGCCTGTATACAACGCCTTTAACACCTTCGGTTTGGGTTGCTTGTACCGGCATGATAACACTCTTGCAATCGCTTATGTCCTTTTGTCCCTGAACGTAGTAGACAGTATATGTACCATTATCTGTCTGGCAGTCTTGACTAAAAATATTATTCTGTTCGATTTGCTGACTAAAACTATTTGATTGAACTGAAGGAGTATTATTGCAACCATAGAGAAAGGTCACAGAAGCAAGCCCATCTACATATCTGAACATTGTGGCATCAAAGGTATTGTTTCTTATATCACTTACACAGACAGTCCCATAGTAATCATCCCTAGCCACTGTAAGAGTATGTGAAGTCGGTTCCAAATGAAGGACTCGATATTTGAGGGACTCTATGATTATCTTTGGGATATTGCCTTCGCACTTGAGCTGGAAATCAGGAAGTCCACAATAATCTGCTCTTCTGCCTCCCCAGAAGGGATATGAGAGGTTCGAGATGAATCCGCATCGAAAAGAAATACTACTGCAGTTGGTATACCGAGCATCATCGTTACCAAGAGATGTTGGAATATTGATTGAGATGAAGAAAGAGGCCAAAAGAAACAACATTAGGAATGGGTTAAGGGCAAGTTCCATTGTGGAGGCAAGGGAAGATTGGGTTGATGAAACAGCAGCACAGTAGAATTAATATGGACCAATCAGCTTTCCAAGTCAATGGTCAAATTGGAAATGACGGACCTTTGAATTATATATATATAAAGCAAAACTATTTACCCATCAACTGGATCATTTTATTCTTCGTGTATTATTTCTAAGAATCTTAAGCTGGAAGGCAGAATGAAGTCAACGTGATTGGTTTTCGTTTAATTTTTGTGTCGTTAGCTCTAGGTCAAATTGTGAGTTTCAAATCAAAGGCCGCATTTGGTAGCCCATGGGAAAAAGGAAATGGAATAGGAATCCCTTGCCTGAGTATGTTTGATATGCATTGTGCTTTTCCAGGGGCAAGAAAAGGAAGGGTTCGTGGGTTTCTGTATATTTTAGTGCCAACAAATGAAATAGCATTCTGAGTCAATTGTGAGTTTGAAATCGAAGGCCCCATTTGGTAGCCCATGGGAAAAGCAAATGGATTAGGATCATCCCTTGCCGAAGTATTTCTTATTCCATTTTCCATATGGGTCTGAGATTTGCTTATTATTGTTTCAGTCCCTGAAAGTTTTTGCACGTTAAAGACAGAATAGATTCTCAGATTTGAAGCTCAAACGAGTAAATACAAGTATTTTTTGCTTGAAATTGGACCTTGTTAACAAAAATTGGTAAATGATAAATCTCTTCAGTTGTCCTTTCTGTTTGATAAGAAAACTAGATGTTTCTTTTTTACTTGAACCAAATATCAGAATGATTATCCACCGTACAGTTTCATTTGATGACTTGCTAATTAGAGCCTACACCCCAGCGCAATGCAGAGGACTTTTTTTTTTCTTTTATGGAAAAATTGTTATACTTATGAAGAAAAATGCTTTTTTTTTTCTTTAATACAAAAATCCTGTGAAAAAAGTTGAACTGTCGCTTCCCGTTATTATACTTACGAAAAGGTATGGGATCTGCAAAGAGATATTTTCTCTTTAAAAATCTCATAAATAATTGTACAATTAATTTAGAAATGAAAGTCTTTTTAATTTTAAATAAATTTTAAAGAGATGAGAGAAAGATGAGAGAGTGAAAATAAGTAAATATGGAAAAAAGCAATTGAATAGAATTAAAAATTGAAAGATAGAGAAGTGGTGGGAAACGTAGACCGGTGCTAAATGGACCCTACACAATGAAAGTTTAAAGGTCTGATTTCTAGTATTTTCTATTTTATTATTTCGAGAATAATTTTATAAAATTTTTTTTAAGAATAAATTTTGAAAACAAGAAAAAAATTTATTTGAATAATTGTTTTCAAAATCATAATTAATAAGTGGGAGATGAGTTATTCAAAATTTAAAACTTTACTATTAATGATGTGGATATTTCTCACATTTTCTTATGTTTTCCAGAATAAAAATTATAAAACACCTTAAAGTTATTCTAAATTTTTTGTTCTTTTATTTTTTTATTTTTCATAACAGTTTATAAAAAATAGATTACCAAACAAGTTTTCTAAATTTTCTATTTTTAAAAATATAAAAACTATTTTAAAAAACAGAACCAACGTGCCCGAAATTTCTCTTTTCATTCTCTGTCTTTCCTCTCTGACTTTTAATTCACTTAGATCATTGTACACTCTACGAGGGAAGATTAAAGAATGGAAAATTAAAAAAAATTTTAATCAGTATTTTATGGGGTCTGAAATATTGTTCACTCCTGAAATGTAATTTCACACAATAAAGGTGCCACCACACTGATTCGAACAAAACCAGGAACAGTAAAAGTCACCCCTACAAACGCAGACGTATACTTTGGGGGAAAACTATTATACTTTTGTTAAATTAACGTGTATATATATTATAAATAAATTAACGAAAATTAATAAATAATAAATCTGCTTAGTTGTCCTTTCTATTTGACAAGAAAACTAGATGATTCTTTTTTACTTGAACCAGATATTAGAATGATCATGAACTGTACAGTTTCATCTTAAGACTTGCCACCTTCCCCTTCCCTTTTCAAACAATCAAATACAGGACTTACCGTCATAGGAAAATAGAGCTTCAGACTTGAGCACAATTTTGAGGAACTAATGTAGATATTGTTCTGAAATGATACAGAAGACTTCACCATAGCTTGGGCAGCTTATGACTTGCATCCTAGATTATCTACATATGGGCTTTCTGCTGGAAGTCCTCACAGTCCTCTGGCCAAGAAGATGTTGACCAACAGAAACTACACACGTATCAGCGTCCTCCATCTCTAATGCATTCCAAGTTAAGTCAAATGTGAGTTTGAAAACTCAGGCATTTGAAATTTCCAACTTAGAATGTGAGTTTGAAAACCAAGGCATTTGAAATTTCCACACACTGTAGTTTCTAGGAAATTTCCACCAAATTCAATAGGAATGTTGCTTTTTTTTTTTTTGCCAATTGAATTTATGAGATCAAACAAAACCACCTAATGCGGGTGGTAATTAAAAAACTTTACCTTCTAATCTATATACCTACACATATACTCATTTTTTATTGGTGTGGAGTTTAGGAACCTCGATCTCTAAGTGAGGGAGGATTACCTTGCTTAATATACAAAAAATAGTATATATGGATATTGTAGGTTACAGACACAAAAATAAGGGTGATAGGTAAAATTTGGAAACATTTGTACAATGACCTTCATTTCTGGATCATTAGCCCTCGTATTTTCACTACAAGTCTTGCCATCCATCCTAGTCCTGTTCTGCACTACGGGGTATATAGAATACACGACTCAGAAAGATATATAGAAGGGATTGACCAACAAGTCACAAGGCTATATATAAAGTAAAACTACTAAATTCAAGAAATACTCATACTTGTAACTCTTTGGTTACTCTAATTAGATACTCTAAAATAAGTATGATGTACTATCTTTGAAAAATAGAGTTGAATTTCAAGGCAAGCTAAATAGTAAAGACATAGTACGTAAAAATGATAGGGACAGAAACTTAGAAAATACAAGTAAATTTTCGAATAATTTATTAACTTCATAAATGACAATAAATTAACTAGATAGCAGAAAAAGGTTTGGAAAAAAAATAATAAACTGAAACTGTTGGAAGTCATTTAGATAATCTCATATTTACGGTCAAACAAGAAAGGAAGCAACAGTTGGCAATTTTCCATCGATTTAACAATACGTTCAAAAGTTGAATTGTCCTCAATATCAGGTAGATTTTATCCATTAAGTGCTTCCTGAATTTGTCTGAAGGATTTCATTGGAAGATGCATTTGAGAATTGTAATGGTGATCTCGTAGGAGGCTGCAAGGATGGCTTTGGAGGAATCGATAATGATTGAAGAGTTCCTTCTAACATTTCTACCACTTTACTCATTGCTGGTCTATCAGATGGATTTATTTGAATACACCAGAGACTCACTAAAGTCATCTTCCTTACTAGCTCATTTTCTTCCTTTGTGGTTGTCAAGGAAGTAGCTAGATGGTTACCTTGCTCAAGATCCTTATAAATCCAATTTGGAAGATACATTTCATCGCTATGCGATTCTCCACTATCATAAGTCTTCCTTCATCCAATCATTTCAAAGACTAACATACCATAGCTATAAACATAAGCTTTGTGTGAAACCCCACCAAATGTTCTACTAAATACTTTTGGTGCAATGAACCCTACTGCTCCTTTTGTGCCTAGTATAGACATGATACTCTCCTTCTTTTGACATATTTTAGATAATCCAAAATCAGATATTTTTGGATAAAAATCTTCATCCAAAAGAATGTTTTGGGGTTTGATATCTAGATGCAAAATTCTCGTATTACAACCTCGACGCAAGTATTCAAACCCTTGAGCGATGCCAATGGAAACTTGGTACAATGCCTTGTACTCCAAAGTACAAAAAGCATTTGGAGATCCTTTTTTATAGATGAAGTTATCCAAGGAACCATTTAGCATGTATTCATAGATTAGCACTCTTTTGTTCCTTTCATAGCAAAATTCCAGGAGATTGACTATGTTGACATGGGAGGCTCTACTAATGCTTGCAACTTCATTTATGAATTCTTCTCCACTTGCTTTAGATTCCCTTATTACTTTTACTGCCACAAGATGGCCATTTGGTGGGCTTGCTTTTTATACAACACCATATCCTCCCTCGCCTAATTTGTTTGAAAATGATTTTGTCATTCTTTTCACTTCTAAATAAATGTTCTTTTTTTGGTGCCAAAGAGCTGTAGTTTTCCATGAAGGACTGAAGATTGTAATCATGATATGCTATTCTCTCTTTTATGATTTTCCTGTTTTCAATTCTTAAATGCTTCTTGCAACTATAAATAATCAAAATCAAGATTAGAGCAATTCCACCAACTCCTGCTGAAATAGCTGCATTTATAGAACATAAGATTTTAATATCTTTGTGAAAATGCTGAGGCAAATAAAAAGGAGGCATTACTATTTTTATTAACTATAGCAGTCTTCCCCAAGATTGATTTGATGTAAGCTATATTGATGATGTAGCTTACTGTGTTTACTGCATCAATCTAGAAGTATTAAGGAAGTTTTTTCTCATTCAGCATTGCCCTTGCCATTTCTCCCAAAGTTATGTTCTTCCTTTCCACCACTCCATTTTGCTAGGGGGTTCTTAAAGCTAAGAAGTAGTGATCAATTCCATATTCTTCATAGTACTCCAAGAAACTTATATTTTCGAATTCTCCTCCATGGTCAAACCTAATAGACACAATAGAAATGTCTTTCTAATTTTGTACTTTATTGGGTAAGTTTACAAATGCATCAAATGTTTCATCTTTAGATGATAGAAATAAAGACCAAGTGAATCTAGAATAGTCATCTATGATTAGTAACACATACAAATTATCACTAATGCTTTTCACTCTGGATGGACCAATTAAATCCATATGCAACAACTATAGAGGTCTAAATGTATAGATGACATCTTTAGATTTGAAGGATGACTTAGTTTGTTTTTCTTTAAGGCAAATATCATATTCTCTATCCTTTTCAAAAGAAATTTTGGGTAATTCAGTAATTAGCTCATTTTTAATTATTTTGTTAAGTTGATTCATGTTAACGTGTGCTAGCCTTTTATGCTATAACCAACTATCATTATCTTTACTAATTAAACATACAGAATCTAAAGTGGGAAGTTCATCTAAATCAATGGTATAAAAGTTACCATCCCTTTGAGCTCTAAGGATAACCTTATGATTACTTTTTACCAAACAAAATTTTGAGTCAAACAGTACCCCATTTCCTTTGTCACAAATCTGACTCACACTGATTGAGACCGACTATAAACAACACCTCTTCTATGGAAGTTTTTGGATTTTTGCTCACAATGCCAAGCCAACCACTTTGCCAAATTAGTCACCTCCAAAGGTCACTTTTCCTCCTTTCTTGCCTCTGAGGGTGATGAACTTTGTAATATCCTAAAATTTTACTGAATATAAAGTAATGAAAGAGGAAGAAATAAATGATAACATGAAATGTACAAGGACTTCATGAAAACAGACAGATATTGTTTTGCGTGAAAAATGGTAAAGAGTTCTCGGTTAGACCGAAAAATGAGAAATTATATTTTTTCCCCTAAATAATTATCAAAATGACATCCATGTCCCTAAAGTTAATAAATTCACACGGAGTCAAGTGCAAAAGACCTTGGGAAAATTACAGCTAATAACCCAAAAGCTTCAGAAATTATAATTTAACCCCGGGTTAAGGGTAATTTTGTAAATATACAAAATTACTATCAAAATGAAGCCCTCGATGAGAGAAGTCCAATGGTATATGACACTGAGAGTTAATGTTCAAGAATAAAGAAATAACTAGTGCCGGGTGTCCAAAAGTACCAGTAAACTGATAAAGTAAACTGTGGGCCCTACCGATGGTTAAAAGGTAACAGGGATAGGATATGGGTCACACACAGATACCATTTAAGACAAGATAATTAAAAAAATATAAAAACAATTTTAGAATAGACTTGTAGCCCAAAAAAATGCTAAATTACTATAAAAAGCAGTTTTATCGATATGGTTAAAAATTATCCAATTCAAGATATATCTGGACCAGAAAAAATTGAGCAAACTGGACACTCAAAGCCCTCTCATTGGGCATGACAAATGGGCAGCTTGGGCAGCACCATTTTTTAGAGAAAACTTCTCCAAGAAATTGACAATTTTTGGCCAAAAAGCAACCTAAGTTTGGTTGTGTTAACCATGATTAAGTATATCATTAAATCACTTAATTAAGTGTTTAATTACTCTCTTTCCTCAGCATATTCATGAGGCAACCAGCAACAAGAAACAGAAGAGAAAACATAAGAAAGAAAGAGAGAAAGAAGGAGAGGAAACTCAAGGGAAAATTGAAGGCTCAAATTGTAAGTTGCTATCTACCAAGTTAAGCTTGTAGTTTATGGTATTTGAAGCATGATTCATGGATTAGATTTTCTTCTCCACTTTCTTAGGGTTTCGTCCAAACCTTGATTTAGCAAGAAAATGAGTTGTTCAACCATTAAACTTAGGGGAAATGCTAGATTAGTCACTTAAAGCTTGAATATGGAAGTAGTTTGAAGTAATATGGAACATAGCAAGTTTTCCTCCTATCCCCTGATTTTTGTCCAGACACTGTTCATATTTAGAGTTGGAATTTCATTTTTATGACCCCAAAAATGGATTTCTTGGGTCCAAATTAGTCAAGAACAAGTGTTGATTTCAAGAAAAACCGAAAGGAAAGCAATATGTAAATTTTAGATTTTATGAGTATTGTATGATGTTATTCCTGAAACCAGTGGCTAAAAGGCTTGAATGGTGATATGCATAGGTTCAAGGAAGCTTAAGCAAGCCAAAGAATAGGTGCACAAAGTTTGGAAAGGAAGGGAATACAATATGGTAGTAATTTACCTATTTATACTAATTGTTATCAAATTTGAATTTCATGAATGTGTTGCTATGCCATATGTATTTAATGATGCTTTGTGGTGATTGGCTGAGTTTTTTTATGAGGTTTATGACCTCTGGATATCCAAATTTTAAAATGAAACTTTGCCAAAATTTTTATGAAATGTTATGGCATTAAAAGTTTCAAGTGATAAATTGATGTTTTCTTGATGCATGTTTCCATGAATTATGTGATAACATGATTGTATGAATGAGTTGTTACTACTGAGATTCTTTGAATCTCACTCTCCTTAAATAACCAACCATGTAGGGGAAAAACCATTGAAAAGAGGTAAGGGAGGAGCTAGATGCATGAAGAAGATAATGTTGAATGGTTGATGATGCAAAGTCATTATATTATATTGTGATCATTTGTACCAACATATGTGAATATGAGTGAAGCTACCATTATTTGTTATTATGTATCTCTAAGTTTCTTATTATGTTATGCATGATTGTGGTACAATGAATGATGATATAAATATGATATGAAGCTCATTTTGCCTAGACATGATTGGAAATTTGCAATCTGGATATCCTGATAGAAACATGACTTCTATTCATGCAAGACAGGAAAATTAGCTTAAGTAATTTATATGATCTAAAAGTATATCGAATAAGCTTTTCATGGAGCTAAAGAACACCTAAATTGGATAAGTGTACAATTTATGGTGAATTTTCAAAATTAGGGTTCAAAAAAAGCAAGATTAAGAAAATTGGAAACTGAAAGTTAGGTACTAGAAATTTCAAAAGTTAATATAAAATCGTATGGAGCTCCAAAAATTTAGTGGTTTATATTTATATAAATTTTTATATTTTAATTTTCATATGCCACTGATTTGGAAGTGATTGGAGCTATAGACTAAGAGATATGTAAGTTTTTCCAAAACTATGCTAATAATAGTAATATTCTGACCCTTCACAATTTAAGTTAATGTTATGCCCTGTGTAAGTGAAATAAATGTATAAGAAAAATGTGTATAAGTAGACATATATAGCTTTCAAATAACATAGAGTATACACGATTTGGTCATTAATATGATGAAATATGATTTTTCAAATTTGAGATCAGAAAACTAAAAGATAGAAAAATGACCAAATAAATAGTAAAAGCCCATGAAATTGACTGTATGAATTGGCCCAACGAAGTTATTGTTTAATATTTTTTCCATGTAGAAAATATTTTAAGATATTTTTAGAGACTTTAATCACCTCAAGATGATTTTTCTAAATTTAGTTATGAATTTTCAAATTTTTTCGGGTAAAATGGAATTTGCCCAGTGAACAATACCCGGGAAAATTGAAAATTCTGTTTTTGAAATTAAATTGATTCAGAGTTCTCTTCAAGCATATTTGACATCTAAAATGATCTAATACATGGGAAATGGGCCCTTGTATAAGGTGTTACAAACTTCTCCTTATAACTAGTTATATGTCTTAAGCATACACTATCCATGTATCATTTGTTGCTCTTGCTAGCTCTAAGACATACCTACAAGACAAAATTTAGTCTTTCTTTTTAGGTACCTAAATCTGTTTGGATCCTTTTCTATCAGTGTCATTTTCCCTAGATATAGATGTACTTTTAGAAACTCATTCTACCTTCCTGCCTAGTCCATTTTTCCTCAAAGAACATGAACTAGAAATGTGTCCCTTTTTGTTACAGAAGTGGCATGTGATAAAGAGATTGCTGGATTGAGATGTAAATAGAAAACAATGCAGATAATATTTTTATTTCACATGTTTAGATTGGGTATAAGTTTCAATAGTTTTTGAAGAGTTACATATCTTCTTAGACCCTTCTACATGTATAAAATGTCTTGTATATAAATTTTGATTTTTCTTCTTGTTCTTTTCCTTGACTGCATAGGGGTCATAGCCAAGACTAGCTCTACCTTGCGCAATCCTTTGACTACCTAGCAATGCATACAACATGTCATTACCTTTTGTCAGATTAGCCAGATTTTTGAGAAGATATTCATTGTTTTTCTTAAGCTCGATACATTATGCACAACAGGCATATTCAACTTTATGTTGAGATGCAATGTTAGGCATTTTGCAATTTGATTCTAGCTTACTAATCTTCTTCTTAGCTAGTTTCAGTTATTTTGCAGTTTTAATGAATTTATCATGCAGATCATAAAATGCATCAAGTAGTTCAAAATAAGAAAGGTCAGAATCATTTACCTCGTCTTCATGCTCACTGTTAAATGGATTTTGAGCTTCTTCTACTTACGTGCCATCAGACATATGTTGGCAATTTGTTTCTCATCATCATCCTTTTCATCTAAGCTATTGCCCCAGATTGATGAGATGTAGGCCTTTTTCTTTTTGCCTTTGTTAGTAGCTTTCTTTTCCTTTTCCTGCTTCTTCAAGAATTGTAGGCATTCTCATTTAGTGTGCCTTTACTTCTTGCATTCATAGCAGGTGATAGCCTCTTTAGTTTCCCTTTTGTTGTTCATTGCTGCTCCTTTCTTGAAGAACTTCTTGCTTCGCTTCTTACTATAGAACTTTCCAAATTTTCTTACCAGCATTGCAAGAGTCTCTTCATCCAGCTCTTCTTCTTCATTAGAATTTTCTTCCTCTTCTTCTACAACTTTTAATGCCAGACTTTTCTTCTTCTTTTCTTGTCTTGTATCTTTGAGGGCTTTCATCTTGCCCTTATATTCTTTAAGGTTGCTGAAGAGAGCTGTGACAGAGGCCATTGATTCTCCTCTGGCTTCTTTTAAGGTTGTTACTTTCGGTTGCCATTTGATAAGCAGGACACTGAAGATTTTTCTGAATTTTTCTAGCTGAGTATATTCATTGTCAAGACTCTTCAGTTGGTTCACAATGAGAGTGGACCTCTTCTACAAGTCTTCGATGCTCTCTTCTTCCTTTATCATGAAGCTTTCATACTCACCAGTGCATGTGTTTAATTTGTTTTCTCTTACTTTAGTTGTTCTTTCATGGGTAATTTCCAGAGTATCCTATATTCCTTTGGCTGTGGTATATTGAGAGACTTTATAAAATTTGTCCTGGTTGAGAGCACTAACTAGGCAATGTTTTACTTTGTAGTTAAGTAAAACTCTTTTCCTATCTTCATCATTCCACTCCTCCTCAAGCTTTTCTTTGTACTTACCATCATCTTATATCTTTATTAGGACAAAGTCACTTTTTTGGATGATTGACTAGATATCTAGATCTATGGACTAAAGATATATTTGTATCTTCATCATTCAATATTTATAGTGCTCTCTACTGAAACCTAGAGGTCTGTTGGTGTTGTTTCCTTCAGGTATGATATTTTCTCCAAAGCTAGCCATATATTCTCCCGGATGGTTAAATCATTTAGTTAGGAGTCCGAGCTCTGATACCACTTATTAGGATTGCTAACTTCTTAAGAGGAGATGAATTGTGAAGTTTAAAATTTTTCTGCAAAAGTGTGATATAACAGTGATGGTAGAAGTTTGCAGAAAATAGAGTACAAAAAGAATAAGGCAAATGCAAGGTAAAGAAGGAAAGGACTCAGAGATTTATTCTGATTTGGTCTGATCCACTTGACCTACGTTCAGTCCTCAAGCCACCACTTGAGATTTTCATTATCTTGCAAGAATTTAATGGGCTCCTTGCAATGCCTTAGTAAAAGCTTGTGCTTTGTACTAGGAACACTCAGATTCTACACTCTGCACTCTTATAAAGTGTTTCCCCAATTCCCTTGTGAATCTCCTTACAAGATACCCTTCTTCCAGATGAAGAAAATATATTACACAGAAAGAACACTCTCTAAATCAGAGTAAATATGATAGTTGAAGTATAATAAATGAAGTGTGAGAGTGAAAAAGGCTTTAACTAATGAATTCAGCAAAGTTTCAGTATATACAACATAAAATTGTTACCCACAACTTTAAATGAAGTTCTATTTATAGATTTGTGACTTAACTATTCGTTAGATACAAGATCTAGCGATTAGAAACGTTAACCAACGGTTACTTTACAAAACTAGTTGTTCACTAACCACATTTAATGCATCCGACACACTGAAATTCGAATTTTAGGTGTCAACAAATGAATTTAACAAAGACCATAAGCTAAGGACTTCAACATTGAACTTCCAAAATTCATCTGTTCAAGAGTAAAATTCAAATTTTGAATTTGATAAATATATCCCATGTTAGAACAACGAATTTCTATATCAAAAGTGCATCTATTGAGTATGAACAGTTGTTTCATGTTTTTGCAATGCACTCAAAATTCAAATTTTAGAAGCTAAAATTCATCTGTCAGAGGCTTGCTTAACATGGCACAAAAGTTTTGCATTGTGAAATTTGAATTTTGCATTTTAAAGTTCGTCTGTCACAAATAAGCTCTAATAAGACTCACTAGTTCTTATTTAAAAATTTAAATTTTGAAATTCGAAATTCGTTTGTCAGAGATAATAACTCTAAACTTTTTATGCACTTGAATGTCATTCAAATTTTGATCAGACTTCATATGAATTTTGCATATTTTACTAAATATGCTTACTCGAAATTCGAATTTCAATACTTGAAATTCATTTGTCACAAATGATAACTCTGAAACTTTGAATTTTAGCAAGCAAAATTCAAATTTTCAACAAAATATATAGGGATTAACAACTCGAAATTCATCTGTTAGTCAGTGTTTTCAAAATCTAACATATGCTAACATAGGATAACTATGAAAATACTTGCTTAAATGTGATGGGAACATAAATAAATAGAAATCAAAGCCTTTTACCCCGTGTACATTTTGAAAAATCCTAACAACTAAATCTTCACATGTTTTTCATTGGATTTCTTCATTTCTATACTCTTGCACTTCTTTGATATTCTTTTTTCAAGCTCTAGTTGTTTGGAATCATCAAAACACTTAATTCAATAAAAAAGTAGTTTGACCATCCTAGTTCTTTTCACTTTAGGCCTTGTGCTGTTTCCAACAAAAAGCCAGTTTCAATGTTTCAACACTTGATAGTACTTTACAATGGATCCTCAATCTCTAAGCATGTGGTCTATGGCTCTTGAGTCTATACTCCATGGAAAAAATGAAGACTCAACTAATAAAACTATACTAGAATCATATAAATGATGAACAATCTAGTATTCAGTACTTTCTAGTTGTGCTCAATACAATTTTAAGCATAGTGACTCATCTTTTGGCAAGTGTAATATTTATCCTTACTCATGTCAACCTTTTTGGCTCCTTTCTTTGTTTTTGTTTTGAAAGATTTCTTTCCCTTTTGGAAATTAGGGCTAGGCTCTTTCCTTCCTTTCGAAACTTCTTACCTTTCTTTCCTTTTAGGCTTTATGTTAGAAGAACCCACTTTCTCTACTATATAAGCATGTCTCGAAAACTTGTAAGTCTCCATATGATCATCCTCTAGTTCTAAATGCTTTGCCACATTGTCAAAAGTGACAATATTCTTAGTATGGATTAAATTGACCTTTATGTCCTCCCAGTTAACAAGAAGAGATCTTATAACAACTAAAACTTGCTTTTTATCATACAGCATGTGCCCAACTGTATTCAATTCATGATTCATGTTCAACATTTGAAAACATATAAGTGCTTAACTAAATTGTGAGTTACCTCAGTTTCGAAGTAGATGTACCACCAAACTAGTCCATCAAAGCTATCTACATAGCCTGCGTAGTCAAATATTTTTTTGTGCTCACATATCAAACCCTTGGCCATAATGCTCATCTTAGCTATTCATGTTGTAAAGACCATATATGCTTCCATATCTTTTCAATGTTCAGTAGTATTTCCATGTTTAGGTTTAACCATGACAATAATAATAGGTTTTGTGGCATCTTATTTCTTAAGAATATAAGATACCTTATCGTGCCAGATATCCTAGTAATCCACATTTAGCTTATCCCCTCTATCTCAATTTAACAATGGTATTATTTTCCGGTCATTCTATATAATTATAGCACAGATTTTCCAATAATGTACAATTTTTTATTTGCATTTGTCCTTTAGTAGATCCATAACAACTCCACTAAGTCAACAATCTGGAATCCAAGTTTGTCTATCCCCAACATATATGATCTAGTTTTGTCATTACTTTTTACCAAAGATTTATACAAATAATCTTTATACCATTCATTACTCTTAGATGACTCCGTCTCTAGGAGCTCCCACTCAGAAAGAAGTACTTAAAATGTTCACATATGTAAATGGATCATAAAAAAAGGTACATATATATTATAAAAACATAATAAAAGCACAATCCTATACATTTATCCAAATACACAAAAATTTAGATAACAAAGTCATAAACTTAGTCCTATGAAAAACAACATAATCAACATTTAAAAATTTAGAGGGTGCTTCTCTCTAAGTTTTGGGAATAACTTTGATTCATAATTTGGAAAAAGTGGACCAACTTTTGGTGTCTTGATGGCTTTCATAGGACCCTTCAAATGCATCCTTCTAATCATGTATACTATATATGAAACTCCTAGCACTTCTCACATTTGGGAACTGCGACAATAAAATTATCTTTGTCCAATTTGCTCTAATTATGTGCTCATCTTGATGCTTGACTTTAGCCATGAATATTTTTAGAGTTATATCAAGAGCTACCTTAATAGTTAATTTTATTAGTTCCCAAAAGTTGTCGTTTGGGAGTGCATCAAGCAAAGCATCCACCCATATTGAGTTATAGAATTCTATTTCTCCTACATTAAAATCTATTTGTAGCTTCTGGACTTCTTCCAAAAAGTGGCCCATTAGATGGATGCAATCCTTGAGCTCTTCATAACGTCTTTTCTGACTAGCTCTCAGTTCATCTTCTAGGTCGATCGAGTCAACATCAACCTCTTCAAATTCACTTGATTCTAACTCAGAAGATACTTCTTCTAAACTTAATACCTTATCATTTCTTTACAATATATATACAGTGGTATCAAATTTGAAGACAATCTTCTTTTATTTGGGCCCTAGTCCATGATCTCAATGGGTACAAGTCTTTTCTCTTTGGTTAGGTCCGACTCCATTAGACCAATTGAATCAAATTCTGTTATTTTGATTGAATATGTCCTTGTGATGTGTCCATTTTATACATATAAAATACCCACATTTAAGCTCTAAATTATATCTAAATATATTTACATTGGTACATTTTAGCATGATTTGACATATTTTTGTGTTTCATAACGTTATAGGCTCATTTGGAAGCATTCGGAGTAAAAACGTTACAAATTGTTCATGCTGAAAAGTTTTGACACCCTTCAGTATTTTGATCATAAATATCATATATGAACTCCGATTGAGGTGATTTAAAATGATTTGGAAAGCAAAGATATAGATCTACAACTTTCATGTTTTAATTTTTTCCAAATTCCAATGTTATCATGATGAAAATTGAACTCAAAATGTCAATACGAGCTGATGATGTTATGAAGCTGAGAGGTGCACGATCCGTACAACAGTATCCACCCGGTGCTAGGTCAACTCTAATTTTGACATTTTTATGCATTTTGGAAGACCCGGTGCCGTATTAATTGATTTTACGGTCACCCGGCACCGGGTCATGCAACAGGGGTCCGTAGAAACACATTTTTGACGTGTTTTCATGATATGTTAGGCTTTTATGGGCTTCTAAAATTTTTCTAAATAAAGATACACGATAGAAACACAACAGGAGATTCAGAAACCCACTCAGAAGTCAAAGAATATAGTTTTAAATGCATCTAAGAGCAACTAGAAACATCTTATAGAGAAAGAGTAAGGAGATTTGGGGAGTATTAGTGATATATTCATTTTTCTTTAATATAACTCTATTTTCTTATTATTTTCATTATGATTTGAGATTTTAGTTTTAGTTTTGATTTAAATTTTATTTATATGAGTAGTTAAATTTTCTAGTCAGGGGTAGGGATGTAGCCTGATTGGGAAGGATTGGATTTGTTTCTCTAGTTAAGACTTTTTGATTTGTTCTTCAAGTTATATTTAATTTATCTTTTTATTATATTTATCTCTTTTATTCATTCATGTGAATTTTATGCTTGATCAGCATAGAATCTAAGTAATGGGTAAACTTGATGGACTGAGAAGTAAAGAGTGAACCTAGATTTAGAAAGATAAATATAAATAACTAATCTAGAGATAGAATTAGGAATTCATGGTGATATATGTTGTAGTTTTCAAGGTTTAATTAGAAAATTTAGTTGTGCGAGAGTGAATTGAATCCTAATTAAATTAGGATTAATTGATTAAGAGGTAATTAGGACGCTTTAGAAATAACAGTCATTATAATTATATAGAGTCTAACTAAGAAATAAAATTTAGTTATCTCATAAGGTGAATCCTGATCCCTTGACGCTTCTAGAACTGAATCAAAACTCAGATCGTTTTATTTCCTAGTTTTTTTTATCTTTTTAATTTGAATTATCAATTTGATTATCAATTAATTTTTTGGATTAAAAGTTTGGACTATAAATTTACTACCTCCCTTGGGTTCGACCTCTGGAATACTCCAGAGATATTTTTATTACTGCGATTGACCATGTATACTTGCAGGATCCTGATCATTTTGACTCTCCAATTGGGTCCATTTTCATCATTGACTTAAGAAAAGAATATGATATATTATTCTTAGGTTTTCTAAGTTTTATATGCAAAAATATTACAATTATTGTCACAAAAACTCATGAAAGCTATATCAAACTCGTTTAAAAACAAGCAAATAAAATCAAACAGTGCCTCAAAATAAGGCCCCACATAGCCCTAGAAGAGTTAGAATAAAAAATTTCTGACTAGGTCACATATGTCGATCACCTCAGATCATCTCCTTTTTCCTTCTCAGTTAGTTTCCTTTACATGGCCAAAAGCTGAATTAGCGGCCCTACACATCCAATAATCAAGGATAAGAAAATTCTTTAATTAATTAATTACATTAATTAATTTAAATTGTATTAATTATTTAAATTATTATTTATTATATTTTTTATTAAAAATATTTTTTTGGGCCATTGTGTCTTTTTTGGGCCCAAAACTGTGGTTCAAATATATGGTTTCGACCTATTTCTCAAACTTATAAGTCCATTGAACCCAATTACCTTTCCTTATTTTCTCATACTCTAGGCCTCTATTTGCACTGATTCCAATGCCTTTAGCTTCGTTAGGAGATTCTCTCCTCATCCATGGCTTCCATTTATTCCATAATGGACTATTTTTAGGAGTTCAATTATTGTTTTTCAACATCTAAAAGTTTGAGTTTGATGTGCTCTCTAGCATAGTTGCTCTAGATCTTAATGCTAGAAGACTTGCAGAGATATTACCCACACGATCATGGGTTTCCTTCACCTTAAAATCTATGATCTACTAAAACACAATTTCAATTTTTTATAGGTTTGGGTTTGTATCTTACGTGTGTAAATCATGTGTTTTGATGAGTTTTGGTTCCAAAATATCTCGAATGAAACACTCTTCTTGTGTAACAACCTAATAAACAAGAACCCAAACATACCCCTGAACAAGACAGAACAACTCCATGACAGAAAAATCATGACACGGCCCTGCAGCTACTAGTACTGCCATGGTGAGAAGGCTCTCTAATTCCAAATGAAAAGAAACAGAGAGGACTGGCTGTAATATCTTGAAATTTTTTTCTTGGATATTCAAAACTCAAAATTTTAAAATTTATAAGGAATTTACAAAAATAGATATACATCATTTTATATAAAATAGGGTAAAGAGGTCAATTATCTAAATTTGAAGGAAAAAAAATAAAATAATTATTTTGCATCTAGAAAGAAAAAAGAAAGAAAAGAAAAAACCCAAAAGAAAAATTAAAAAAAAAACAGGAGAGGCGGTGGACGTTGGCCCACAATGAAAAAAATTTATAAATTTTCAAAAAATTACATTTAATGACCCAAAAATTCTAAAAATTATCAATTTATCTTAGATTAAGGGTATTTTTATAAATATAAAATATTATTATCAAAATTAAGCTCTCAATGAGATAAGACCAATGGAATATCGTATGGAATTTATTAAGATTAAAATAATATTTATTGTGTAATTAAGATTTAATATTAATATTTTACCTAATAAAAGTCAACTTGGACTACAGTAAGAGACAGTATTAATTCAAGAAAAATGTATGAGCCCCATAGTTAGACCAATTGGGATAAGGATATTATGGTAATTTTATATCTTAACATAGTTATAACCGGTGTCCCAACAATAGTAAAATATACTTCTAAAGTAGCTTTATTTGTTCAGACTAGTTTATGATATATCTGGATAAGTAAATATTAAAATGTTTCGACTAAAATACCCTTAATTTCGTGCAAAACAAGCAGCACATGATAAAATTACATTATTTAATTATTTATGTCATTTTCTTGTAGAAAACTCAAGAACCCTTTAGAATTTTTGGGTGGCAAATTATGATTTGCTCCTTTTCTTTATAAATGCTCCCTTTTGGACATGTGAGACATAAGGGAAAGAGAGGGAGTAGCGGCACAAGCATAAGAAAGGAAGAGGAGAACGTGAAGAGCAAGGGAAAAAGAGGAAGAAGAGGAAAGGAAGAAAAAGGTAAGTTTGTTCCTATGATTTCATTGAAATTTCTAGTTTAATATTCAAGTAGTTTGGAGTAGTTTAAGTGAGTCTTCCTCCTCTTCTCTTGCTGTTCTAATCCAGCCATGGCATGGGTTTAAGAAAGAAAGTGTTCTCATGCCTTAAAATTAAGCGAAAGCATGAGATAAAGTGAAAGAATTAAGCTTTAGTATGTTTTGAAGGAAGCTTTCGAAAATCCCATTTCTGCTTTTTTTGCCCTGATTTTTGGCCAAGATATAGTGTAGGAAAGAGTTGGATTTTCATTGTTTTGATGTTAAAAACAGATTCCTTGAGACCAAATTAGTTAAGAACAAATATTGGACTCAAGAAAAAGCTTAAGATAAACTATATGAAATTGTAGGGTTCATGTGAGTCTTTATAAGGAAACCCTTTGATTCAAATAATTTAGTGAATATTGAATAATGTTTTAGGCCTTGTGGAAGTTGAAGAAGGCTTGTGGAAGCTTTGATTCAAAGAAGAAGAGCAAAGAAATACATAAGAGGTAGCATATTTTATTTTATTGTAATATGTTATTCTGTTATATCCATGATTATATTTTGTTATCATATTGTTCTTGTGTTGTTTTGTGACTAGTTTTAGCTGTAAAATGAGACGTTTTATTCCTCGGGATGTTTATTTTCTAAGGAAAAACTCTGCCAAAATTTTTACTTGATAATATGGTATTTTAATAATTTATGTGATTATATGCGAAATATTTGTGAAACTTGAATAATATATTTGCTTAAGATAAACTAGCTACTGAGATTTTCCCAAATCTCACTCTCAAGTACCAACATGATGGGTTCAAGTGATGGCAAGACTACCAAGAAGACAAGAGGCAAGGAGAAGAATGATGATGATTAAATTTATAGTCACCTTAATTACTTATTTTCTTGTAATTATGTATAAAATCATATATATTTTCATGAAACTATGCCTTATGCCATAATGTTCCTTTAGAGTTCTTGTGATGTTAAGAACATATTTTGGAATAGTTTGAATCATGTAAAAATGTTATATATTTAGTTTGTGGAAGTTTTATGCAAATTTGTCTAGTTCTGAGCACTGATTAGTTATGCGAATACTGTTCATTTAAAATTCAATTTTCTGTGAGTGTTTTATATGTTTGGAAATTAAATAGAGAGATCTTTCCAAAGAGCTAAAGAACACTTGATTTGAATGTGTATACTAGGAGTTATGAAGTTTTGAAGATGGGTCAGAAAATCTGGAAAAGTAGTTTTGAGCAAATGAACAGTAGAATTGGATGAATTTTCTGAATAAGTTGGCTCAATTAAATTCTAGTTGCATATTTTTCCCATGTAGGAAATGTTTTTTTTTCTATGTTTTAGAGACTTGAATCATCTTCATATGATTTATTTGGAATTAGTTATAATTTTTCAAAGTTTAGCTGGAAAAACCAGGTTACCAAATGAATAGTATTTTAAAATTTTGAATTTTTCTCATTCAATCTTTTAATGATTCAAGCTTCTAAATGAGCTCATTTAGCATCATATATACTATTATACATGAGATATAATGTAGGAAAGTAATGTATGACACTGGCACCACGGCCTGACCACTGATGCCAGTTGCTGATATCATATCAACTACTTAGCTGAAAATCCGATGAACTTCTGATGTGCACAAAATCTTCCTCCGACCTTTGATTAACCATATTCCAACTTCTATAGATCACTTTACTCTCAATCTAACTATGGATACCAACCACACCTCGAAATACCTCTCATGTTGATTTTGGATTTCCGAGACCTAAACGGTCAATTTTAGACCAAAACTTGGCACTTGGGCCACCAAATGCCAAATCAAAGCAACACTATTCAAACCAACACCTGACCCAAGTCCTAAATACCACAAGGACTAGGTTTTGGGAGATCTCATCTTAAGGAAATCATTCCTATAGGAATTGACCCTCTTGACAACTGGTGGTTACTTACCCACTTAACCAAACAATCACCTGTACCATCTATATACATACAAAACTGTTGGGAATTCCGGTATACACGCAGTGGATAATAACACCAAATTCCTCTTATCCATCAATATTGCTTAAATCGAGATGTAAAGGAGAATTTTACCGTTGATGTGTAGCTTTTCAAGATTTTCTTCTACTATTAAACCTTAGAAACTAATGCTTCTTATCAGCTCCCTCTAGCGGTATCCAGACGAACAGTAAATCTAACTCAAACGGCATGCTAACACTATTGTTTGCGAATGTCTATATGTTTCTCTCTCTATGTGCGTCCGTACACTTTCTCTCTCTAAGTGTGTGGCCGCTCTCTCTCTAGGGTGGGAAAAGACTCTCTTAATTCTATATAAGATAACTCTAATCTCTATCATTATACAGATAAGGTTTGTTATTCTTTGATTAATTTAAATTAATTATTTAAATTAAATCAAATCTTAATTAAATAGATTAGTTTAAATTTAAATCCATTTAATAGATTAAATCTAAACTAATTATTTAATCTAAATCCAGAATCAAACATAAATTTAATTTATCATATAAATCAAATTCAAATTATTACTTTAGTTTAAATTTAAATCTATCACATAAAATTTAATTTAAAACTAATTCATTTAAATTAGTTAAATAATATATATATTTCAAAATATATTTAATACATCAAATATATAATATATCAAACACACATATATATATTTCAAATTTTATAAGATATATCAAATATATTTATAAAATTCTTCCACCCTAAATTAAACGTTAAATTCATCGAATATAAACACATCTTAGGTTCAATGAATCTAGACATTCTAGTTTAAGTTGGTTCATTTTTGTATAAGACCCTATAGATCCATATGATGTTGGCAGTAAGCCAATTACACTATTGTACCCACAAATCACTAGTGGCCTCTAACAAAACATTGTGACTACTCAAATTATATGAGATTGATGATCCGATGCAACCTATCATACAACCCTATCATATCCCTTTTGTCTCACGATATCTAGGTCAAGTATGAGGCATGAATACATCATCCTCATTTTACTCGATCATCAGTTTCTCGATCTCCAAGCAGACTGACAGAACAAATGGAAACCCTTCCATTCGAGCACGACCATGCATTTCTCAGTTTCATTCATCGAAGGGCTCAGATATATCTCTTCACTAATCAGAGAGATAAATTCTATTTTGACCATTCATCTTCCTCTACATGAATCCCACTATGCTCATTCATACTATTATGATCACTCGATTAAAGGTGACTTTCGACTATGCCAAAACACAATGTTCCTCATGTAGGAAGATATAGTGATCTCAAGTCTAAGGGTTCGGTGACATGGTTAAATATATGAGATATGCTTATGACTTGATCCATGCAGCAATCTCATGACGGGTCAATCCAGTGCCTATTCCCTAACAGGTGTTTATGATTTTGATTGGTATATTCATACATAATTAATCCATAATTATCAATCAAAATCATACTAACCTTAGTTCATTATTAGTCCTGCAAAGATGATTGACTACGGATGTTTAGGATAAAATAATTTATTCAGGGATATTATTATAAAGAAAAACATGCAAACAATATAATAATGTAATAAAAGAATAAAAAACTCCTTTTCATAATAAAGTCCAACGTTCATAATACAATAATTGGCTTAGAGCACAATCTCCAAGAATAATAAGGTCAACAAGGCCAAGATACATAACCATTACATAATACTCAAGATATCAACAATAAAGGTAACATACATAACAATACACGACTTGGCACAATACATTACATAAACTAAGTATAGAAGCTACCAACAACACGGATAGCCTTGTGCAATGGAGAGAACTAAGACTCTTTCATCTTTTTTAGACTAGTGCTAGAGTTTTTGTCTAAAATGTTTACCACAAGGGTTGTGAGACAGAGTCTTAGTAATCGAGGAACACACAACAACAATATACACATACATATCAATACAAATAAGCAATGTTATGCAATGCGATGTAATGAATGTCCCCATTTGTATATGGCTAGAACCACGAGCTAGTCACTATCTCAAGGTATACCCAATAAGTGATTCCATTCCAACAACAAGTGAAGATTGATTCTAGGACATCACTAAGCTCTCTACACACTAGTATTACCGGCCAAATGCCATACTAATACTTGGACTATGATTCTCTTTCCCTTGGACCATCCAGATTGGTGGTGATTTAGGGAAGGTGTATCCTTAAATCCACTGCCACCTGGCTTTTCAGGTCATAGGAGAAGATTTAGTGGCAGGGATATATAATCATCATCCTAGTCACTTGGCCACTGGTGGTTCAGTATACCATGTGGTATTTCTGATAATCATTATCATCCCAAGATCATCAATGTACCCATACTCTATGCGCATATGTATATTCTTATCATCTTATCATCATAATCACACATGGTCATATGGTGGGGATGCATATATATATCAAATGCTACAACTCATACATAATCACACACATGAAGTTAGGAAAGAGTTTAACATTCTATCACGGACTGTGCCTAGGACATATCGCAATATGAAAAGAGCAAACATATATATATAAACAATAAACATACAACATGCATAACATACACCTCGATTACCTCTAATTGCCAACACAATGCACACATGGGGGATTAGCAAACCTTTAGATCACCAACCTCAACTCGAACACTTCTAATCAACCAATTAAATACTATAATGCCATAATACCTTCAATTAGCATAACACCCACATAATCCAAAACTTATAATCTAACCATTCAAATGCAACCCATTGTTCTAATAACATAAACATACATCAAAAAGTCCCAAACACATATCTAAACCACAAACAATAACATAAACCTCGGATTCCATACTTCTTCAACTATTTCCAAGCTAGGGTTCAAGCTAAATCACACACAATCCCTCCTAAACTCACATCCACGCCTCAAGAACACAAAATAACACTTCAATAATCCATTTACATGTATTTTAATTGATAGAAAACTCATCCTAACCAAAACTCAACATTCTCCCACGGATTCCATCCAAAATTTATGGAGATAAGAGAGGAGGAGAGGTTAGGGATCACTTACCAACTAAGATTGAAGCTTTTCAAGGGCAGAAATCATCTCCCAAGATCGAAAATTTCAAACCCTAGCAGAAAAATCTTCTTCTTCTTTGTTTTTTTCTCCTTCACTCTACTGCATCACATTCTAATTTAAACAATTTTTGCAACTTACATCGTAACGTGAGACCTCTTAGCCTGAAAATTTTGAATTTGTCACAAGTGTCTCGCTACGATAGCCCTACACCTTGCCTTGGTGTGATGCTTTTCTGTTTCTAATTTTAGACTTTATCCCATTTTAATCCTTCCTCTAGTACTGGTCCCTCCGGTGTTATACAAGATACAAGGCAACTTTTCACTAGCTTAAAGCTAAGTTCAAGACAATATATAGAGGGTTAATACATCTTGTCTGTGAGTTTTGTACACATTAGAAACTACCTTTCCATAAAACTTGACTAATACTAAGAACCGCAACATGAGTTTGTATTTTATATATATTCCTCTTCCTAATATATCTCTATATATTCCAAAAACTCAAGGCAATACTCAAGCTTGCAAAGGAACATGAAAAACATAAAAGCAGCGGAATTCATTCTCATATAAGTTTGACATAAATATAGGATTTGCTAATTTTAAGAAAGCAAATCACTTAATCAGAGTCTTGACTATATTAACATATGTATATCATTAGATAACAACAAAAATGAATTTGCATAATTTGTGTAGAAGCAAATCACATATACGTATATTCTTATAATAGTTAAAAGTAACAGTTTGATTCAATGAAGAAATATCATAAATAATATGGCATAAACCAAGATACAACAAATCACAACCCAAGATTCAACATGGTTCTGATGCCAATATTAGATGAAAAAAAAAACCTAGGTAGCAAATTTCTTAAGTATGCCACACGGGGTAGAAACAAAATCACAATCATGGGCTTTGGTCCAAATTTATCACAATAAAAGGCACGAGAGAAGAGAGAAAAAGAACTTGGTCTACGGATGCCGTTTTTACACCTGAGACCAAGATGGAGATTTTCATTAGCATTATTGTCCACTCCTCGTAGTATGCACGCATATGCACAAAAAGTACACTTCCCACCCTTTTTGGAAAAATAGGGAAAATTATACAATATGCCCAAAACATATATAAAATATATATTGAACTTAAGCCTCTTCCTTTAATTCTTGACCCATCAAGGGTGGACCCTTTTCATATAGCCCAACATCTCTCATTCATAGTTGATAGATTAATTAACCATTTGCAACTTCTCCTCTCAATTTCATACCAAGTACTTTACCGTAACCACAAGGTCACGACGTCTCCATTTTGGGAGTCCATGGACTAGTAATCATTTTACAAGACCAATACAAAACAACCATTTTTCTCTTATACATATCTCATTCTTATATTTTTGCCTTGAATGCCCTAAATTCACCCATATACACTTTTACTTATGGTAAATTTAATCCCTCTTGAGTTTTTGGTAAAACTCATATTATTTATTGCTTATGCATAATATCCATAATTATGATGTCACTCAAATTGACTTTATAACGAACTGGTCTTAGACACTAGCATGACATGTATATCCAAGGTAATATTCATTTCACTTATATATAATTTCAATATAAAATAGTTGTTTTCCCAGCATAACTCCTTTAGATCAGATTTATCATGACCATAGGATATATGCTAAAGTAGTGAACATTGAATCATCTTTTCATGATAATGTCAAAGTCATAAGGACATCAATGAAATGATTTTGTTCCTTTCCAAGACTCATATAGTAATGGAGCAAGGATCTATTCACTTGCTTCCCGATTGAGGTTCTTAAGCACATACGATATGAATTGCATGCCATGGTGTCTTTCTTATAACATAAGAGCATATGTTGAATTTGTGTTTATTGTTGACATTGTACAAATTTCAGTTTAGACACACACATTGTCTAACTTGAATTATAGCAATATTCTCACTTCTCATGACGTCATTATTGGAGAATTCGTTATCTAGTTATAGGTATTGTGGATTAGAGGTATATATTTGTAACAGCCTACTCCAAAAAGACTTCAAAATTAACACTTAAGACATCAGAAACCAATGAAAAACACAAATATGGCAAACAAAGTCTGGGGCCGCGGCCTAGGAGAAATAGAAAAGGTTGATGTCGCGGCACCCATATCAGTAACTATATAAGCAATTTGCTTATTTTCTGGACAAACTTCCAACGTGAACAACTTTGTGCTCTAACTCCTAATTGACTTGATTCCAACTTTTACAGGTTACTCTCATATCAAACTAACTATAGACACTAATTTAACTTGAATCCATTTGCGTATGGAGATTTTTTGGACGTTCGACACTGTTTTGACCACTTTTTTTACCAAAACTCACAACTCACACCTGCAATTGACTACCAATGGCCAATTAGCAATCCAGGACCAGTCATGCAGGTTACAAATGACACAACAAACTTATCCAAGGAGGTTTCACCTCGAAGAAACTACTCCTCCAAGTTTTAGCCCCCCTTAAGCCATAATTCAACCTAATGGGCTATATGCCCTAAACTACACAAACGAGGCTCAAAACCATTTTGCATTCACACATACGATCATCCAAGCTAAACAGCGTACTCCAGCATACCTAGCACACAATGACCCATACCAGGGTCTAGAATCACATTACATACATACGAATCATATAGGGACATAGAACCACACCTCATCTTCCTCATCATATAATCACATATATCACTATACTCCCAGGAATACACAAAACAGGTGAAACAAGAAACACTACTTGACTTGGCACAATACATTACAAAAACCGAATGGTAAAACTACCAGTTACACTTGTAATTCCTGAAAGTGGAGAGGACTATGATCCTTAGTCTTCTTCGGGCTAGTACAAGAGTCTTCGCCTAAAATGTTAACTACGGAGGATGTGAGACAAAGTCTCAGTGACCAGGAAAACACACAACACACAGTAGATATCAACAAGTCTAAACATACATGCATATAGTGCAATGCTATACAAAATATCATGGTATACATGTCTCCCTCAAACACGGCTAGAACCATGAGCCAATAACATCACAAGACATTTCTGATAGATGATTCCCTTCCAACAACTGGTGAAAACTAATTTCAGGATATCACCAAACTCACCTCACACTAATGCAACCTGGCAAAAAGTCATACTAATGCTAGGACTGTGGCTCTCCTTCCCCTGGACCACTTGAATTGGTGGTGATTTAAGAAAAATGCAATCCACTGTCATCTAGCTCTCCTGGCTATAGGAGAGGATTTAGTGGTAGGGATCTTTCATAGTATCATTATATAATATCATATCATATCTCATCGGATCATCATCATCTTGTCCACTATATCTCACTATGCTCAATGTGGTGATGATGTTCAATGCCATGCCATCATGTCTATATTACTATATGGGAATGCTCGAGAATCATATATATTTATATATAACATTATATTGATCATCACCATATACGAGTATCAAGAATCGAAATACACATACCTCAAATAGCTGTGTACATACCACGATATGGAAAAGAGCCTCATACACACAACAATATTGTGGTATGAAAAGAAACATGCATATATATAAATATATAACAGACAACTAACACACATACATATACACCTGGTTACCTCAAATTGCCAACACTACACACGCAGGTTTAAGAAGCTATCTTATCATCATTCACAAGCCAAAAACCTCTAATCAACCAAACAACCATTACAATATCATAATATTTCCAATTAACATAATGTATAACTTACCCAAATCTATAATTCAACCAATGAAGCTTTACCCAGGGTTTCAACAACATAAACACACATCAATGAGTTCCAAATGATTATCCCAATCACAATTATTCACACACAATTTGGACTCCATACATCCTTAACCATAATCCACATAGGGCTTAGCACAAACTAGACGTAATCCCTCTTAAACTCACACACAAGCCTTAACAACATTAGATAGCACTTTATTAATCCCTTTACAACTGTTTTAATAGGTTGAATTCTGCCCAAACTAACCCCTCATGTATAGACCCTGATTTCCCCCAAAAATTGAAGAGAAAAGATAGTAGAGGAGAGGAGAGATCACTTACTAACCAAAATACAAGCTCCCAAGGTCCGAAATTTGTCTCCCAAGGTCGGATTCTTCATGTCCTAGTAGAGCTCCTCTATTTCTCCCTCGTTTTCTTTTGCTTCATCCGGCTAAATTTCGTTTGATTTAAAGAATTTTAGGGACTTGTGCCATGGCAGACGATAAGGTCATCACACCATGAGACCCTATTGTTTGAAAATTTTGAAGTGCTCTGACTCTCCCTCTTGCCACCACAGCTCTACTTCTTGCCATAGTGTAAGATGCTACTACCTCTTTTCTTTACTTCTCTCTCATTTTATCTTTCCTTTAGTCCTAGGTCCTCCAGTACCGTACATATCAATAAGTTTACTTCTCATTAGTTTCACACCAAGTTCAGGGCAACATGTTGAGGGCTATTACAATATCTACCAAAATGTTATGGATATATGCGTAATTCATTCCAAAAAAAAAATTATGTATTATATCTCTTCTCGACTTAGTCTTACTTTTGTTGTGCCGATATATATCTTGTGTTTCTTCTCTACCATATAAGAGAAAAAATTGATTGCTAGATTGTAGATAGAATACATTTATATATTAGAAATCCAATGCAAACATTCTAATGACTACAAATAAAATTGGTCCTAGACTCTATTTATTGAGTGAACAAGAAAATTGAAGGGCGGAAATTAAATTATAATGAAAATGGAAAAAAAAATTCCACAAAAAAGAAGACAAAATAGAAAAGACCCTAATTAGTAAGTAGTTAAAACCAAGTGAAAAATGAAAATAAACTTCACCAGGAAATTCTTCAATAATATTGCTGATGATAAATAAGAGCATATGAGAAAAATAAAAGATTCTTTTTTTTATTTTTAGAATAGTTTAATAAAATTATTTTATAGTAATTTTGGAAATGAAAAAATATAACTATTTGAATTATGTTTTGAGAACACTTCCAAAACCAGCATGAATGAAACCAAAGTGGTGTAAGAGAGATGAGAATGGAAGATTGAGAATATTACACACATGTTATTAATGAAAACATACTCCTCCATCTTTTCTCTTGTTCTTAAAATTAAAGGATTTTTATTTTGATTTGTTTTACTGTAATTCTTTTTGTTTTTCTTTATTTTTTAGGTTTTATTTTAGGCCTTATGTTTTTTTGGTTTTTTCAAGAGAAGAAGTATGGATGTTTGGGCATTCGGCATGCTAAGCTTCAAAACCAAGCTTTTTTAATAAAGTTGGGTTAAGGTCTGGCTTACAACCGTGATGCTTTGTGGGTGAGAGTCATATGGAACAAATATCATTGTGGTAATGATTTACTCCCCGTTGTTGATTAAAAAACGGTTTGGCTCAAGAGTTTGGACTGGTATAAGACCACTTGGGATTATGTTGCTAGGGGTGTGGAGAGTATATGCAACGTTCGGATGGTGCTCAGGGGATTAGATGAAGATATGAGAAACATGGTTTATTTTCAAATTTCAACTAAGTTAGCATATCTATCCCTGTATGTCAATATGGATTTGCCTAATCCTCTATGGACTAAGATTTGGAAGTTGAGGGTCCCTCTAAGGTGTAAGTCTTTCATGTGGATTTCTCTTCGTGGAAGATTACATAGTAATAATTTGAAATGGCAACGTGGATTGCATGATAATGGTAGGTGTGATCTTTGTCCAGAAGAAGAAGATGATACGTTACATGTCATTACGTCTTGGTGCATAAAAGTTTAAGAAAAATGAGGTATAAAAGTGAGTAAGGTTTCATTTTTTGTTATTAATAAAGACACAAAGAAAAGCCTAGTTCATAAAAAAAAATTAAACTTTCCTTTCTTTAAATAACAATAAAGGAAAGAAGTACCTATGCGGTTATTTTTGGAACCGCAAAGAAAATTGTTCCAAACACAGCATAAGTCACGGATAAATATTCTTCACCATTGATAAAAGAAAATCTGCCAGTCTTAATCCCTCCTCCATTTGTTTTCTCTCAACACACTTTTTTACAGTCTTTTTACTCTCTCTCACGTGATGGTCATCATTTCTCTCCCTCTTACTTCACCGTCCACTTTCTGCTTCAACTTTCTACCATCTCTCTTCTCTCACACTTTATCCTCTTTATTTTTTTTTTTTGGACTCACAAGACATTCAGGGATGCACACAATAGAGATCGGGAGGGAGAAAGAAGGGAGTGAGATCTACAGAGGGAGCAGAAGAGATAGAGCAGTGAAACAAAAGAGAGAGATAGAACCAATAGAGACTTGTGTCCACTCAATCGGAGTAGCTAGGTCGGTATTTCCCTCAGAGTTGATATATTTTTTTTAATGGTTTTTGCATATTGATAAAACCTAGCAATAGCTAATGTTTTTGTCATGCTTTCAAAAGAGAAAATTGTAGCCATAGATTTGTGATCCTTTCCCTAGGTAACCCTCCTTTTGGGTTCTTTATATATATATATATATATATATATATATAAGTTTCTTCACTTCACATTTTCCTCTTTGTTTGGCTAGGGAAGAGCACAGCAAGATATTATGAGATTCTGTGAGAGATTTCTCCAAAGAGTGTCTGAGTACAAGATCTTTACCAGATCTAATTTTTGTTTTGTGATTTCTTGATGCAGATAATAGATCCTGTATTTTTTTTTTCTTCCTTTAATTTCTTCTCCCTTTCTCTGGATGAAGGGAATGCTATGAGATGTTTCTTTCTTTTGGTGGTTCTACATCTTGTTTCCCTTAAAAGACACGAATAAAAAATTGAAGAGGGAACTAAAAAAAATTGAAGGAACAAGGATGATAGGTATCTGGGGGTTCTAGGTCGGAGAATCATTTTTTTTTCTTTTTTCTTTTAAAAATACACTAAAGTTGATGGTTACCAATACAAAAGGCACATTTGTTCTTTTTTTTCAAATAAAAAATGACTTTTCTTTGTGGTTGTTTACCGCAAAGAAAAAATGTGCTTTTCAGACGAAGTTTTCTCGGTGTTTAATTCCTTTGCGGTTTGAACCCAAAAAAGAATCACCAAGAAAAGCCATTTTTAGCATAATGTGTATCGAGGGATTGTCGGAATATGAAGAAGTTATGGGAGGGCACCATTAAACGCTTGGTTGTGAGTAGGTTTTCCTCATTGTGTCTGGATGATTGGGTTGCTTATCCCGTAAATTTAAATGCGCATACCTAAAGTGAAAGACATAAATAACCTCCAACTATACCGTTATTTTCTCAAAATCAGTTTTTCTCCCTTAACCATAATTCTCAACTTTAGGTCATACTATTTGATGGGGAACGTGTGCTTAATGGGTAGGGAGAATACCAATTTATAATTAATTGGTTTTAATCTAGTACATCATCAAATACTCAAATGAATGGACTAGATTTAATAATACTATTAAATAAACTTTTAAATTTAAACCGAGATAATTGTAGATATTCCATAATCAACCTAATTAGGAAAATCTATTTATTATCTTATCCGTAAATCTATCATATTATCATGCCCATAATTTAAAATATTTCTATCATTCTCCCACTTGATTTGATAATTAGACAGCTTTAATTCTTAATAATGTTATTATACATGCATATAAATAAACTAATCCATTTATGCATCATAGTTACATAGCTTTAATATTTTGCAAATACAAATTATAGTGATCATACTCTATTTCTTTTTAACATACTCTTTTACATATATTACAATACATGCAATCTATTAAAACAAGTCATTCACATATATAAATTCTTTGATTTGATACGTTCATCAAATACTCATACGAATATAATTATATTATTAAGGAAAATTTTTAAACTTAAATGTTGATAATGGTAGATATTTTATAATTAACTTAATTAGGAAAATCTATTAATTATCTTATCCATAAATCTGTATTAAGTGTTGGAGTTGCATGAGGAATGGAATTTGATTTGCGAAATAAAGGATTTTTTGTGAAGGGACTTGTGCGCGGGAAGTCATTCATCGTGATATGAGCATGGAGGCAGATCATCTGGCCAAGCAAGCATTATCATATCGGCATCTCCGGGCCTTCACTTTATGTCTGCCGCTAAGTAGTATTACTTTGTTGGTTGGTTTTTGTTTTTTAGTTGTTGTTTGTCCTTTCTGTCTTAGAAAAAAAGGTAACTTATGTTTATAAAAGAAGGTAACTTTTTTTTATTAGTGAATATATATATTTTTTAAATATTAATAAAATTTACTTTTTTCTGAAAAAAAAATAAAAGATTAAAAACATTTAAATATTGTTCAGATTTTATGAGTTTTAAAAACAATTGGTACGTCATGTACCTGAAGCCTGATAGTGAGCACGCGTCCGGATTCAGTGCGAAGAGTGCCCCAACGCATGCGATGCAAGCGTCAAAATGACGCCGTTTTTGCGTTGCCACGTGAAATCTGAGCCGTTCAACCGCAAATAAACCATTAATAGTGATAGTCATTTCCCTGAAGCACAGGAAGGACTAGTGATTGCCTAAGGCTGAGGAGATATGGTTTGCTCTATGTAATTTAACAGCCACCGCGAGACTGAACGATCCAGCCACCTTTGGAAAATTGAACGGTGTTCCGTGGAGAGTAGGTGTTCGGATTCACGGCGGAATCACTATTTTGGGTGGAAGAGGATAAGTTAATAGAAGTAGCAGGATTTTGGGAGGCCATATTTGCTGAACGTGCAATTTCCCCGTTGTATACTCCTACTAAATATAATACACATTTTAAAAGTATTATTTAACCCTAAGTATATGTTATTTTATAATATTATCTAATATATTAATTATTTTTTATATTCTTAATCTATAATTAATAGAAGAGAAATAAATAATATGAAAAATATAAAAAATAATGTAATTAATAAGAATAAATAATAAAAAATATTAAATTTTTTTAATAAATTTAATGATATATATATATATATTTTTTTTTTAGGTGCGTAAATTAATTAAAATATTTTATATTTAGTAACGGATAATGACACTGAGAAGTATGTCTTCGTGTGGGTCTTTGTGAAGAGATCACGTAGCAGTAGTTATAGTAGAGAGAATCCACATATTTATCATACGCACAATAAACACAATATATATACGAAGAGTGGTGAACAGAAAGCATACCTGACACGATAGCTATCAACTTGCTATTTAACTTACAGCCTTAATTGAATTCGGTTGTCTTCACTGACAAATTAAATTAGGGTTCTCACATGACCTCTATATTACTATATAGCAACACTAAAACAGATAATGGCTGGGCATCTGATGTTTTCATTTCGAATCATATACCTGAACTGAAAGCAGAGCAAAAATCTCTTGTAACACCTGCAATAAAATTCTCCTTCCTAGCTTTTATACAGTGCTGGTTTTGGTTTATGTATGTTGAAGCAAGTGTGCATCACTTTGCTTATCCGCAATGCAGCGTCTCACAGAAGGAACTCTGTTGCTGCGCAACAAGTCTTATATAATACTCTATAGGGATAAGAACTTCCTTCCTAGAAGAGTTGCAGCTTTCGTGAAAAAGAGGGAAGAGGAGCTTTTGTCAACTTAATGAAGAAGTTTCACGGCTCAAAGCAGTTGAAGCTTTTTCAGCGATTGATGAATCACAACACAAGACTAGTACAAGTGGGACCTTATCTGAGTTCAAGAGAATCCAAAGAACGATTGGGGATCTCAACAACATCCATGTAGGCTTAAATGTTCAATTAGAAGCCGATATAATCAAATTGGAGAAGGAATTTAAAACGGGAGAAGGCCAACTGCACATTGTGTGGTTTGATTTATCATTTTTTTCATTCTAAGTTGGAATAATTCTTAGTATTCTGTGAATTATTTTTGTGGACTCTGCTGCATAATAAGAAAATAGAGAGCTCAACAAAGGAATTATCAAAGTTAAATGCTGCATGGACACCTTCTGAGAAGGATGCAGACATGGAAATAATGTCAGAAGAGGAAAGACTGGAACATTAGGCTGAAGATGCGCAGTTGCTTAGTGCTTGGTAAAGAAATTGTACTTCTCGAATTTTGTTTGCTTTATGTGCTACTCTCCCTCATTCTGAGCTTTTTTATCTAATCCAGTATTATGGTTATACATATGAGAGTTTGCTTTGAGTCAAATGGGCACTACGTTCAGAAAGTTTGACTGGAGTTTCTTTGTCTTTGAAAACTATTTAACAATCATATGAGCCACAAATCAAACTAATATTTTGAATGCTCATGCTATTGTCCAAACCAGAGTTTCCTAAATATATACATCAATCTAAGTTTATCTTCTCAAAAATCAACATCAGTATAATTTTACTCTTGCTTCATCTTCCATACATTCAATGTCCTGTTCTCACTCTTAGTCTGTAAATTTAGTTGCTTATAGTGGACACTTAAATTTCGTTTCACAGTCTTGTCAGTAATTAATAAATTACTTACATCCGTAGCTTTCTTAAATAAGATGTATTTTTGCTTCAACCTGTCAACATAGTGGTTAATAGTTTTATATTGTCTTCCACTAAAGTTGTCCTTACTTCACTCAGGAGCATATTGCTTCTATAACTGCTTATAGGTCTAGTACATCTTTATTGAATATTTAATATGTTACCACGTCAAAACTCTCCAGAATTTTATAGTATGAAATATGTATTTGCATGTTCTAAGAATGAGAATAGTTTAAACAGCTTTCTAATCCATATAGAATGGCTAGGTTGAAGCGAATTGCTTATTCGCTTTCTTGACTCCCATATAATCAGTTTTGATGGATACGATCACTTTACATCTTTATCTGAGTTTGGTTTCAATATTCCATTGCAAGATTTTATTACTTGCTTTACTCAGATGTCAACAAAACCAACTTTGGAGAATCTCTGCCAACTAACACTCTTACATAAATGTGATTAGAACTTGTGATCATGTTGAAATCTTTGATGTTTTATTATACCCTACATTTGATGCTTAAGGTTTGTTACTGCTTTTTAGAATGGGTGTGTGGATGGACTCTAATAGTTAAAACTGATGCATGAAATTAAGGGAACTAGGAGTGAACCAACCTAGAATGTGTGTTACAGTTGATTATGAGGCATTTAGGCATATTTAAGATATAATTGGTTAGGCTATATTTGGGAGCAAAAGAAAGGCAAACAAAGGTTTGAAATTCAAACTAATTTTGGAGGAGAATAAATGATAATATATGTTAACTTCTTGGCTTAGATGCTTTTGAAAAGGTTTCCAGGAAGGATGGCAGACTGTTTAAAAATATCTTTTTATGGTGGTTGGCTACAAAAACAGACTGTGTGGCTTTAATTGAACTGGCATTATTCTATCAAAGAAACAAGGGCAGAAGATAATCTAGGCATCACACAAAAAGCTCCTTATACATCATTCCAGATAAAGGAAGTTTCTAGGGATTTGGATCATACTCATATATTATACTTTAAGGACCTAGAACCGATGTTACATGAGAAAAATTTTAGCACACAACTTCCCTTGACCTTTACCACTATTAATAGGCATTTTTCCTTTGTTTTTGAAACCAGATGGACTCAGAAACTTCCCCACATTTAGAACCTTACTAATAAGAGTTAGTAGTCATCAGTATATTTTGTGAAGGATTACGATCGAACCTTCATCTACGATCGACCATTTATCATCGTAGTTGTTGGCACTGCAAGCTTGTGTTTCCTTGAATATGTAGAATCCTTGTAAATATGAATACTCAAATTTCATATCTCATCTTCCTACTTCCCACTAGTTGAAAATGGATATTATAACTCCTGTGAACTGAGCCCCCTTCTATCGTTCTCTCTATCTCACACAGATACCTCCGTAGATAATATGTTACATTTACTTCATTTGATTGACTGAGGAGCCAGAACATCTCATCTTAATACTTACGAGTTGGCTTTTGTTCCCTTGATGCTTTCTAGTAGTTGCCCAACAATAAAGACAAATATTATTTCACTTGCTTCTGAGCCAGGATCCGTCCCAAATCATACCATCTAAAGAGGCATTTCCTGATGTGGCTTCAATTGACAAAGAAAATGAAAAAGAAAAAGAAAAAAAAAACATTGTTGGATATCATGCAGTTAATGCTTCTCCTATTTACAAGCAAATAGGAAAGGAAGCAATAGTTGGAATTTTTTCATGGATTTACCAGCACAGTTAAAAGTTGAATGTACCATAGCTAGATTTTATCATTCAAGCGCTTATTGAATTTGTTTGAAGGGTCTCAACGGAAGATACGTTTGAGAATAGTAATGGTGATCTTGTAGGAGAATGCGTCCTTAATTATAACATTTCTACCACTTTACGTATAGGGGTCTATTTGATGGATTTGTTTAAATGCACTATAGACTCACTAAAGTCATCTTCCTTACCACCTCATTTTCATCCGCTGTGATTGCCAAAGAATTAGCAGTTATCAGTATATTTTATGAAGGATTACAATCCAACCTTTCATCAAAATTATGTCTGTTTATACTTTCAAGCTCGAGTGTTCTTGAATCTCTTGAATCCTTGTAGTTATGAACGCTCAAATTTCATATCTCATCTTCATATTTTCCACTAGGTGAAAATGGATATTATGACTCTTGTGAAGTAAGCCTCCTTCTATCATTCTCACACAAACACCTGCACAGATAATATGCTACATGTACTTCATTTGATTAATGAAGGATCAAGAACCTGTCCTCTAAATACTTATGAGCATCCATCCCAGATTGAAACTTCAAAAGACGCATCCTGATGTGGCTACAATTGTCAATTACAGTTACGGATGCAGTTGTTATTACAGCTTCTTAATGAAGTCTTTTTTCGTAGGTAATACCGTTGTTGTTATCTTTTCTGGCTCTTAGAATTTCTATTAAATGATAGCTGCAGGCAGGCGTGGGATCTTTGATGGAGAAGTGGAGGGCATAGAGTGGTGGAGTTTTCGGGCTGGTCATCAACGCGGCAATATCTCTCGAGGCAGAGAGTGGTGGAATTCTAGTTTCTGTTGATAAATTAAAAAAAGTCCGTGCAATAATTATTTACCGAGGAAATAACTATAGATAGCCTTTAAAAATGGTGACAAAAGATCTTCCAACAAAAAGAAAAGCATTGGGCAAATCTACGGAAATACAGAGAATAAGACAAAGTGATTGTTTTCTTTTCTTGTGATTCTGTCATTCTCCTTTTTGTTTAGAGACATTTATGTCCATTTCTCTCTATGCATTTGCCTTTAATTCCCTTTTCCATTTGGGTCTGATTTGCCTTTATTGTCTCTATGCATTTTGTGCTTGGAATTGGATCGTGTTGACAAAAAAAATAATGAATCTGTTTAGTTGTCCTTTCTATTTGACAAGAAAACTTAAGATTTCAATTTGGATTTTGCAGGCAGACCTCCAGCAGAGAAAGGAAGTTGAGCAGGGGGATAAAGAAAGTTAATATATGACTTCATAATAATACACATGTCCTGCTGGAATTGCACTCAAATTGTCTGCTTATTGGAGGGAGACAAGAGGTAGGAAAATTTTTGCAATGCAAGCATTAGCATAACATATTGTGCAAGTAAGTATCTAAAATATCTTATCCATTATTTGAGTTGAGTCCTGCCAAAAGTTTCTAAAGAATATAATATATCTGGAAGTCATCTGTCATTGGTGATTTGCCCTGATTTATGTGCAATTCATTTTTTTAACAGATTTCTTCTATCAAACATTTTTTTTTAAACTTCCATTGGCGTGTGAGGAAACAATGGGATTATAAAAATTAGGGGATGATGGGGATCTGACCATTTTCATGATCCAATCTGTCGAAGTAAGGAAGATGAATGCTTATAATTTGTAGTACCTATTGTAATCCCTCAGAATCAAAAGATAGACTGATCATTATGACCGTTTCCCTTTTTTTAATTAAATGAAGGACATAATTTTGAGAGATATATTAAACAAAAGGTTCTTTTTTTTTTTTGTTTCCTTAAACCAAATATTAGAATAATATACTATTTTTTTCTCTCTACTTCCCTTCTCCTGCTCTTGTAACCTACTTTAATCTCTCCCTCCTTCCCTTTCACATCCTTTGCTTTTCCTCCTTGCCACCTTTCCCTCCCATTTCAAACAGTCAAATATAGGACCTGCCATAATTGGAGAATAGATTAAAATAGTATATTGTTTTGAAATGATGCAGATGACTTCACCATACCTTGAAAAGTTCATGACTTGCATCTTTGATTAGCTACATATGGGCAATCTACTGGATATCCAAACACTCCTCTGGCCAACAAGATGATAATGAACTTTCTCATTTTAGCTTTTTTTTTAAAATCTGAATTTATAATGACCTACAGAAACTATAGGCGAATCAGCATCCTCCTTCATCTCTAATGCTTTCCAAGTCAAATGTGACTTTGAAAAACAAGGCATTTGAAATTTTCACACACGCTCTTGATTCTGGGAAATTTAAGCCTGATAACCAAATTGAATAGGACGCAAGCTTACTCTGCATATTACATCATGGACACGGGGAATTCAGATTTAGATTATCTTGTTTAATGTACGGAAAATAGTATATATAAATATTGTTGGTTACTGATACAAAAGTAAGGGTCAATACTACATTGGTAAAATTCTGAAATATTTGTTTATTCACCTTCATTCCTGGATCATAGCCCTCCTATTTACACAAGTCTTGGCATCCACACTAATCCTGTATGCATCTTGGTATTTAGTGCATCTTGAGTATGATTCAAAAAGTTAGAAGGGAGTGACCAGCATATCACAAATCCATAAAGCATACCTACTTCTAAATTTAAGACATACTTGTAATTCTTTGGTTGCTCTATCTAACTAGATACTCTAAAATAAGTATGATGTAGTATCTTCGGAAAAAAGGAGCTCAATTTCATTGCATACTAAATAGGAACGAAGACATTGTACGTATGAATGAAAGAGACAGAAATTTAGAAAAACAACTTCTAAATTTTTTAATGATGAATTGACTTCATAAGGACAACTACCAAAAGGTTTGAAAAATGAAAATAAAACTGTTGGAAATCAATCAGATAATATTGCTCATATTTAAGAACAGGGGAGGAAGCAACAGTTGACAATTTTCCATGGACTCACCAATAAAGTTAAAAGTTTAATTGTCCTCAGCAGCAGGAAGATTTTATCAGTCACTTATTGAATTTGTTTGAAGGATTTCATCGGATGATCCATTTGAGAATTGTAATGGTGATCTTGTAGGAGATTGCAAGGATGGCTTTGGAGGAAATGATAAAGCTTGAAGGGGTCCTTCTAACATTTCTATCACTTTACTCACAACCGGTCTATCTGATGGATTTGTTTGAATGCACCATAAACTCACTAAAGTCATCTTCCTTACCACCTCATTTTCTTCCTCAGTGATTGCCAAAGAATTAGCTGGATAATTACCCTGTTCAAGATCCCTATAAATCCAATCTGGAAAGTACATTTCACTAGTATGTGATCCTCCACTGTCATAATTCTTCCTTCCTCCAACCATTTCTAGAACCAACATGCCATAGCTATAAACATCAGATTTGTGAGATACTCCACCAAATGCTCTACTAAATATTTCTGGTGCAATAAACCCTACTGTTCCTCTTGTGCCCAATATTGACACAATACTCTCCTTCTTTCGGCATATTTTAGCTAATCCAAAATCAGATATTTTTGGGCAAAATTCTTCATCCAAAAGAATGTTTTCAGGTTTGATATCGAGATGCAAAATTCTCGTATTACAACCTTGATGCAAATACTCGAGCCCTTGGGCAATTCCAATAGCAACTTGGTATAATACCTTCCACTCCAAAGTACAAAAAGCATTTGGAGATCCTCTTTTATAGATGAAGTTATCCAAGGAACCATTTGACATGTACTCATATACTAGTGCTCTTTTGTTCCTCTCATAACAAAATCCTAAGAGAGTGACTATGTTGACATGGGAGGTTCTGCTAATGCTTGCAACTTCATTTATGAATTCTTCTCCACTTCCTTTAGATTCCTTTATTACTTTTACTGCCACAAGATGGCCATCAGGTAGGCTTGCTTTGTATACAATACCATATCCTCCCTCGCCTAGTTTTTCTGAGAATGACTTTGTCATTCTTTTCACTTCTGAATAATTGTATTGCCTTGGTGCCAAAGAGCCACAATTTTTCATGAAGGACTGAAGATTTTGATCATGATATGCTCCTATCTCTTTTAAGATTTTCCTGTTTTTAATTCTTAAATGCTTCTTGCAAATGTAGAAAATCAAAATAGAGACTAGTGCAATTCCACCAACTCCTGCTGAAATGGCTGTATTTATAGAAAAAAATAATTAAAATCTTTGTAAATTGTAGAGGTACATTGAAAGCATTACTATATTTATTACCTATAGCAATCATATGTCCCGAACCCAATTTCTCTGTTGATTCTGCAATTAGAACTTTAATTTAGAACAAATTGTCACTATTCACTTTATCATTGGAAATGTAAAATAAATTTCATAATATATCACAATAAATTCATTCCCATGTCAGCAGAGATCTTTCTTTTTTTTTTTTTGTAGACTAGAAGTATTCTTTACCGATAGTAAGAATTAATCTCTCTCAGGTATTAAGAGGGGAGGATAAACCCCTTCCAACTAAGTTTGCTTCAAACATAAAGGTTGGGAATCAAACTCCCAACCATTTACTCAAGGGATAAGAGCCTCTACCACTTATGCCAACTTGAATTTAATTAGATTTTTCTTGTTCTGCTGAACTGTTTTTGTTGCAACATTTACTTGTAAATCTCGAAGTCTATTTAATAAATATAATAGTCAATCATTGCAAAGTAATAACATACCGGAAGACTGCTCTTGGGAACATGAAGTATGTTGAGGTCCCTCTTTACAGAAACAGGAGAATTGGCCGTCATAGCCGCACACTCCCCCAGACTCAGTGCATCTGTCGCACTGTTCCTTGTTTACCATCCACTGCACTAGAAAACCTTCATCTAATGCAGCATGTACTTGGTTGTTCATAACAGCATCGATTTGGGCTTCTTGTATTGGCATGATAACACTCTTACATTCGGCTACATACACTGCTAAGAGAACGTAGTAGACTTTTGTATATATACTATTGGTACCAGCATCTCTATAGCAGCCTTGAACAGCAACATTTGATGGAAGTTTAGTATTAGAGCAATCGTAGAGAAAGGTTACATTAACAAGCGCATCTACATACTGGAAAGTTGTTGAATCAAAGGTGTTGTTTTTGTAGACACTTGGACAGATGGTGTCATAATAATCATCCCTAACTAGTTTAAAAATCTGTGAAGTCCAATCCAATCCAAGAATTCGATATTTTAGGGACCGTATGAAAATCTTTGGGATATTACGTTCGCATGTGAGCTGGAAATCAGGAAGACCACAAAAAAATGCTCTATTATCTCCCCAGAAGGGATACGTAAGGTTTTGGATGATTCCACAGCTATAATAGTTATTACCGCAGTTTGTAAACCGACCATCATCAGCACCCGGAGATGTTGGAACATTGAGAGAGATGAAGAGAGAGACCAAAAGGAAGAGCACAAGGGATGGGTTAAGGGCAGATTCCATTGTTGAGGTAAAGAAAGATCAGGTTGATGAAAAAGCGCAGTATTCACTAAAATAATATGGGCGAGTCAGCTTTCCAAGTAAATGGCGAAATTGAAAATCATGGACTTTTGAGAATTCCTAACTCCGTAATTTCTGGGAAAGTTAAGCTTTAAGGGTGAATTAAACCTAATTTCCAAAATGACCCGAGACTAGGATGTTAAACATCAATTATTGGTTCACACTTTTGTATCATCTACTCTGTTCTCTTTATGATAGTATAACATGGGAATTTTATTAAGCATCTAAAATATTATTCAGGAAATTGGACGTAGCTAACCCATAAGTGACTTTGCCTGAAGTCCGAAAATGCACAAAAAACAAATTAAATGAAACTTGAAAGAAAGATGATTGCGAACAAGGAGGTAGCTAAATAAAACGTAAACTTTGCCTGACAGTATTCTGTTAAGTAGTTTACGGGAAAATTCACTGGTAGTTTTGCGGCATTTTCAATAGTCATACCACATGGGAGAAGAAAAAAAGGAAAGAAAAGAACAAAAGCCTGTATAAAGGGTCCTACAAGGGGAAAATTGATTGATTGTATTAGATGGCATGCGTGCAAATAACATAATAAATTAAGAATTACAAATTAAGAGTATCTAAAATATGGGTTTACCAATTTCTTCATGCTCAATCCTCTCAAGCTGCTTGTTTTACAAAACACACATTACTCCCAATCATTTAACAAACATCCAGCTGAATTACGGACCGACAGTACGAAAGAGCACCGAAATATCACTCAATATATTCATTTAGAATTGGTATGATTGCTCCAGGAGGAGTGGAATCAGAATATCTTCCTGGTATTACTAGTAGTAATTTATTCTGGATATGGTTTGTATAAGAAATTACCAAATTAAGCCTTCTTTTCTGATCTTAAATTTATCAACACGGTCAGTGCTCATTCAGGATTTTTCTGGTTTGTTTTAATTTTTAGACATCTCAAGACGGCTATCTAAACTGTTCCTAGAAACTTCTGAAATACCAGCAACCAATTCAATTGTATCTGAAGACATCAATATAAGTTTATCTTCTCAAAAGTCAATATCAGTAAAATTTTACTCATGCTTCATCTTCCATGCATTCATTGACCCGTTCTCACTCTTCTTGTCTGTAAATTTAGATGCTTATAGCGGACACTCAAATTTGGTTTCAGAGTCTTGTTAGTAATTAATAAATTACTGTCTCAGATTTGTAGCTCTCTCAAATAAGATGCATTTTTGCTTCAACTTGTCAATATAGTGGTCAATAGTTTATATTGTCTCCCTCTAAAATTGTCCTTTTGAACTTGCCTTCGGAGCATATTGCTTCCATAACTGCTCAAAGGTCTAGTACATTAATTCTAAATACTTATGAGCTGGCTTTTGATCCCTTGATGCTTTCTAATGGGTTACTTAACAAAAAGGATCATTACAATGCAGAGACTGTTGGGCAGGTCATCAACACAGCAACATCGCTTGAGGCAGAGAATGGTGGGGTTCTAGTTTCAGCTGATAAATTAAAAGAAGGCCATGAAATAATTATTTAGAGTGGAAAGATGTGACAAAAAATCTTTTGACAGAAAGAGAAGTAGTGTGCGGATCTATTGAGATGCAGAGAATCAGAGAAAGTGATTATTTTCTATTCTTGTGCTTCTGGCATTCTCCTAGTTGTCTAGAGACATTTATGTCCATATCTTCCTATGTATTCCATTTGGGTCTGATTTTCTTATTATTATCTCAGTCATTGAAGCTTCTTGCAAATCAGACTGCAGAGAAGCTCATATTTGAAGCTCAAAATGGCAAGTACAACCATTTTGTGCTTGGAATTGGATTTGTGTTGACAAAATTAACAAATCATAAATCTCTTTACTTGTCCTTTCTATTTGACAAGAAAACTTAGACGTCAGCTTGGATAAGGCAGACCTCCAGCAGAGAAAGGAAATTAATATATGACTACATAATAATCCATGTCTCCTGCTAGAATTGCTCTCAACTTTGTCTGCAAATTGGAGGGAGACAAGAGATAGGAAAATTTCTACAAGCATCAACGAATAACGTACTTTGCAAGTAAGTATCTAAAATTTCTTAATCATTGTTTGAGTGAGTCCTGCAAAAAGTTTGAAAAGAAAAAAAATCAATACCTGGAAGTCAACTGCCTTTGGTGATTTGCCCTAACTTATGGGTAGTTCATTCTTTAACGGATTTCTTCTATAGTTTTTTTTTTAATACATTTATGAAGTCAACTGCAAATGGTATTTTACAAAATGGGGATGACGGGGTTTAGAAGAGAGGACAGTGAATGTTTATAAATCCTTTTGAAGTTCCTATTTGTAGTCTCTTAGAATCAAAAGATACACCGACTATGACCCATTTCCATTTCCATTTCCATTTTTCTTTAATAAAGGACTTAATTTTGAGGGATGTACCAAAAGTTTCTTTTTTACTTAAACCAAATATTAGAAAAATATACTATTTGTTTCTGTCTTTACTCCTTTTAGAATATCAAAATGAGGCAGAGAATAACCCCCTCTTAATTATAACATACTTTCGTCCCCTTCTCCCCCTTTAACAGTACATCCTTTGCTTTTCTTCCTTGCCACCTTGTCCTCCCTTGTCAAACAGTCAAATATAGGACTTGCTGCCATTGGAGAATAGAGCATCAGACTTAGGCACAATTTTGAGGAACCACTGTATATATTGTTTGGAAATGATACAGAAGACTTCACCACACCTTGAGCAGCTCATGACTTGGATACTATCTACTCCTCTGGCCAATAAGATGATCACCAAGTTTCTGATTTCATTGTAATATTTTATTTATCAATACAAGAAATGAGATATTTCAATTGTTATTGTTTTCCTTTCAATTGTTTTTGAAATATTTGTACATTGACCTTCATTTCTGGATCTTAAGCCATTAGCCCTCATGATTATACCACGAGTCTTGCCATGCATGCTAACCTATATGCATGATGGTACTTAAAGAATCTAGAGTATGATTCATAAAGTTAGAAGGAATTGGCCCACAAGTCACAAGTCTACAAAGAATACCTACTTCTAAATTGAAGACATAATAGTAATTCTTTGGTTACTCTATTTACATTTTCTAAAATAAGTGTGATATATTATCTTTAAAAAACGGAGTTCTATTTCAATGGACACTGAATAGCAGAGAAGACAACATACATACGAATGAAAGGGACAGAAAAGTTAGTAAACACAACTTCTAAATTTTTTAATGATTAATTGACTTCATAACGGACAATATATTAACTACCTAAAGGCAAAAAGTTTGAAAAACAAAATAAAATAAAACTGTTGGAAATCATTTAGATAATACTGCTCATATTTAAGAACAAACAGCAAAGGAAGCGACAGCTGGCAAATTTCCATGGATTTACCAATATAGTGAAAAGTTAACCTCAATAGCAGGTAGATTTTATCAGTCAAGTGCCTGATGAATGAGTCTGAAGGATTTCATGGGATGATCGACTTGAGAATTGTAATGGTGATGTTGTAGGAGAATGCAAGGATGGCTTTGGAGGAAATGATAAAGCTTGAAGGGGTCCTTGTAAAATTTTTACCACTTTACTCATAGTTGGTCTCTCAGATGGATTTATTTGAATGCACCATAGACTTACTAAAGTCATCTTCATTACCACCTCATTTTCTTCCTCTATCTTGCCAAAAAACTAGTTGGATGATTACCTTTTTCAAGATCCTTATAAATCCAAAATGGAAAATACATTTCATCAGTATGTGATCCTCCACTGTCATAATTCTTCCTTCCTCTAACCATTTCAAGGACCAACATGCCATAGCTATAAGCATCAACTTTGTGAGAAACTCCACCAAATGCTCTATTGAATATATATTTCTAATGCAATGAACCCTACTAATCCTCGTGTGCCTAATATTGACACATTACTCTCCTTCATTTGATATTTAGCTAATCCAAAATGTGATATTTATGGGCAGAATTCTTCATCCAAAAGAATATTTTGGGATTTGATATCAAGATACAAAATTCTCGTATTACAACCCCCATGCAAGTACTTGAGCCCTCGAGTAGTGCCAATTGCTACTTGGTACAATACTTTCTACTCCAAAGTACAAAAAGCATTTGGAGATCCTCTTTTATACATGAACTTATCTAAGGAACCATTTGACATGTATTCATAGAGTAATACTCTTTTGTTCCTATCGTAACAAAATCCTATATAGGAGAGTGATTATGTTGACATGGGAAGTTCTGCTGATGCTTGCAACTTCATTTATGAATTCTTCTCCGCTTCCTTTAGATTCCCTTATTACTTTTACTGCTAAAGATGACCATTAGGTAGGCTTGCTTTGTATACAACTCCATATCCTCCCTCGCCTAATTTCTCTGAAAATGACTTTGACATTGTTTTCACTTTTGAATAACTGTTTTTTCTTGGTGCCAAAGAACCATAGTTTTTCATGAAGGATTGAAGATTGTAATCATGATATGCTTCTTTCTCTTTGAAGGTTTTTCTTTTCTCTTTTGATGAAAGCTTTTGGCAATTATAAATAATCAAAATAGAGATTAGAGCAATTGCACCAACTCCTACTGAAATGGCTGCATTTAGAGAAAATAATAATTTCAAATCTTTGCAAAACTGCAGAGAGAAAAATGCAAAGGCAGAATTGCTGTTTTGTTACCTATAGCAATCTTTAGTCTTGAACTCAGCTTTTTTTTTGGTTCTGCAGTTGGAAGTTTAATTTAGAACAGATCATTCATTACTATTCACTTTATGATGAGCAAAACAAAATAAACTTGAGCATATATTTATTCTCATGGCAGCAGAATATTTTTTTTTCATTCTGTTAAACTTTTTTGGCTACAACATTCGTGGAATCAATATAATATATAAAATTTATAAAAAATCACACTATTTATAAGTTATAAATAGTACATTTCAATCTTCACTGTGCATTACGTGAGGTCCACATTTAGTTATTTATTAGGCATACCATGACAGGGCATAAAATGTATTATGCCTTAATTTGTAAGAAGGAGACATAAATTTCACCTCCAAAGTTATGGTCTGATTATTATCCCCTCTCGGATCAATTTCCTGACAGCCTCTTACTGGAACGTAAGATGCAATGAGTCATTAATTATACTTAGCCAGGTCAAAAGAATTGGCCCATTTATTTATTTCTCCACTTTAATCCAATTTTTGATGAATTTTCCTTTTGTAAGTATGTCTTTCTCTCTATTATTTTGATAGAGATGAAGGGACCAACATAAAGAACTTGCATCGAGAGGATGATGCGTTAAGGGGAGCATTCATTCGTGTGGAAAAGAAAATCTGAGAATATATAAGACGCAAGCCTAATTAGTTTATTCTGCCTATTAACAACATGGACACAGGGAATTCAGATTTATACTATCTTGTTGAATGCACAGAAAATATCATACATTGAGATTGTGGGTTACTGATACAAAAGTATGAGTCAATTATACATGGGTAAAATATTGAAATGTTTGTACATTGACCTAATTCATTCCAGGATCTTTAGCGCTACTATTAATACCACAAGTCTTACCATCCATATTTATTCATCCTATGCTGCATAATAGTACTTCAAGCATCTAGAATATGAATCCAAAAGTTAGAAGTGCAAGTCCCAAGTCTATAAAGTATAAGCACTTCTAAATTTAAGACAAGCTTATATTTGTAACTCTCTAGATACTCTAAAATAACTATCATGTAGTATCAGTGTAAAGAGAGGAGTTCAATTTTGATACATAGTAAATAGGAATAAGAGGACATGGTAAACGGACAGAAAATTAGACAATATACCCTCTATATTTTTTAATGATTCATTGACTTTATAAAGGACTATGTATTAACAAGGTTAGCTGAGGTTTAGAAAATGAAAATAAAATTGTCTGAAATCATTTAGATAATACTGCCCATATTGTAAGCAACAGTTGGCAATTTTCCATGGATTGGCCAGTATTGCTGAAAGTTAAATTATCCTCAGCAGCAGGTAGATCACATTAGTTATGTGCTTATTGAATTTGTCTGAATGATTTCGTCAGAAGATTCATCCGAGAATTTTAGTGGTGATCTTGCAGGAGATTGCAAGGAAGGCTTTGGAGGAACTGATAATGATTGAAGGGGTCCTTCTAACATTTCTACCACTTTACTTATAGGTGGTCTATTTGATGGATTTGTTTGAATGCACCATAGACTCACTATAGTCATCTTCCTTACCACCTCATTTTCTTCTTCTGTGATTGCCAAAGAACTAGCTGGATGATTACCTTGTTCAAGATCCTTATAAATCCAATCTGGAAAATACATTTCATCGGTATGTGATCCTCCACTATCATAATTCTTCCTTCCTCCAACCATTTCTAGGACCAACATGCCATAGCTATAAACATCAGATTTGTGAGATACTCCACCAAACGCTCTATTGCATATTTCTGGTGCAATGAACCCTACTGTTCCTCTTGTGCCCAGTATCGACACAATACTCTCCTTTTTTTGGCATATTTTAGCTAATCCAAAATCAGATATTTTGGGACAAAATTCTCCATCCAAAAGAATATTTTGGGGTTTGATATCAAGATGTAAAATTCTTATATTACAACCCCGATGCAAATACTCGAGCCCTCGAGCAATGCCAATAGCAACTTGGTACAATACCTTCCACTCCAATGTGCAAAATGCATTTGGAGATCCTCTTTCATATATGAAGTTATCCAAGGAACCATTTGACATGTATTCATAGATTAATACTCTTTTGTTCCTTTCATAACAAAATCCCAGGAGAGTGACTATGTTGACATGGGAGGTTCTGCTAATGCTTGCAACTTCATTTATGAATTCTTCTCCACTTGCTTTAGATTCCCTTATTACTTTTACTGCCACAAGACGACCATCAAGTAGGCTCGCTTTGTATACAACACCATATCCTCCCTCGCCTAATTTGTCTGAAAATGACTTTGTCATTCTTTTCACTTCTGAATAACTGTATTTTCTTGGTGCCAAAGAGCCATAGTTTTTAATGAAGGATTGAAGATTGTAATCATGGGATGCTCCTTTTTCTTTGAAGGTTTTCCTTTTCTCTTTTGTTGAAAGCTTTTGGCAATTATAAATAATCAAAATCGAGATTATAGCAATTGCACCAGCTCCTACTGTAATGGCTGCATTTATAGAAAATAACAATTTAAAATCTTTGTTAAACTACAATGAGAAATAGTACAAAGGAAGAACGACTGTTTTGTTACCTATAGCAATCTTAAGTCTCGAACTCAGCTTTTTTGTTGATTCTGCAATTAGAAGTTTAATTTAGAAAAGATCATTCATTGCTATTAACTTTATGATGAGAAAAACAACCTAAACTTTATAGTATATGAGCATAAATTTATTCTCATGGCAGCAGAAATTTTTCTTATTCTGGGAAACTTTTTTGGCTGCAACATTTGTGGAATCAATATAATATAAATCTATAAATAATTGTACTATTTATAAGTCATAAATAAATAGACAGTGCAATATATGAGGTCCACATTTAGTTATTTATTAGGCACACGGTGAAAAGGGTATAAAATGTATTCTACCTTAAAATGAATATTGAATAAGTGATGGGCACTACTATTTTTAGGCCATAGTTAAGAGGAATTTAAAATGGTAACATGGGAGTTAAGGGAAATTTAATATAGTATTCTAAAGAGTTAGATTTATTTACAACAAACCCCAAGAAAAAAAATTAACTTAATAATTATACACTTCTTTTCAACTTGTGGAATATATATCAATCATGCTCAGCCAGGATACATGAATATCAAATTAGATTCTAGCTAGGAATTTCTTTGGTTAGAACTTAGAATATTAGTTGTTTGTTGATGTTTAGGTGTATAAGTAGCATCAATGATTCTCTCTTCTAATTTTTCTTTGACTAAAATCAAGTTTTTTGCAATATTTATTTCTGCTTTATCGTCAAATAATAACTTCATGGCAGCTAAGGTAGAAAATTGAACTTCATTGCATATCCCCTAAGTTTCAGTATGCTATGGCCCAAAATTGGACTTCAACACTGTATTGTCTACAATCTATTATTTTTTACTTCTCTAAATAACAAGGTTTTCCCATGAAGTTGACTGGTTGTCAGTGAGAGATCTAATCTAATTTGCACCATATAACACCTGAACGCTCCTGTTAGTTCTGTTCTTGCAAACAACTATTTTCTTGTCATCACTTTTAAGAATAAAAAACATTCAGTTTACTACTGCTAGATTATTCTTTAGTAAGGCTAGATAAATTGGCTTATTGCCTTCACTGCAGAGTTTATATCTTGTCCAGTATGAGAAAGATATATAAATATGCCTTTGCAATATGCGGATTTACTGATTACTAGGGAGAATTTCAAAAGAGTGTGTTGGGTAAAACTTGCAGTTGTAAATGACTCAAGAGCCTCAGATTTTCATTTGAATGCTTACGAGAGGGCAGATCAAATAAAGTTTCCTCTTGAGAAAGATAAACAGGAACAAAGGGTTGCCTTTGATTGCATATGGTCATGAATGGAATATTGAAAGTATCAACGCATGATTGGCAAATATTTTCAAAGAGAAGAAGCTAATGAAGGTAATGATCCCCAGCTAATGCAAATTTAGGTCACCTAGTAAGAATTTCCCTGGGGCTTTCAGTAGGGAATGAATGTAACAAAACTCTGATAAAGTCCTCAAAAATTTGGGATTGAGATGGGTCGGTGCTCATGGTCAAAAAGCTGAGCCTACTTAATGGCCAAATTATTCTCCAACCACTCTATCATGCTTGTTATACACGAGTGCATCAAAAGTCAAGGAGGTGAGACATGTTTAATGAATTTTTGAGGAACGCTTCAACCAAAATAAATAAATAAATTTATCAAGATAATACAGGATAGACCATTTTAAAACAGTCTAGAAAGAAATTTATTTCCCTGAATACCAATAATATTTTTTTAGTTAATTTGACTTCCTACTGAAATTGCATTTGAATTCTTACGCTCATGTGATAACTCAATGAAAAAGGATAGAGATTCTGCTTCATGTGATGCCAAAATTTGGAATGTAGATTATTTGGCTGCTATGGTGTTCAGGGAAGAATCATTAACAGCTAATCAACAGCTAATTAATGAGGTTGAGGTGATCCATCGAGGCAGTTCAGAGAGCCTCAGATATTGGCTTCAGCAACCCTTCTCCTTCTTGCCCTCTTTGAGAACCTATATACTACAAATCTATGAAGTATCTGTAGTTTAAAAATATAGACAAATCCTACTCTGTTGTGTCTAATACTCATATAAAACATGATAGGATTCTTCAAAACCTAATTTAACATTATATTATAGTGTCTTGTCCCATATCCGGATATATTTAAATATGGGACTCTCATGAAGTAATGACATACCTAGTGGTGGGCCTATATGTACATTAGGGGGTTAGTTGACCCCCTCAACTTGAAAAAATTACATATTATAATCTTAAATTTTAGCATTTTAATACCATTAATTTTGATATTTTAACCCCACTAAATTCAAATTTTATTTTTTACCACTAAATTCAAGTTTTGAATATTTTTGAGTTCAAATTTTTTTAAATACATAATTCAAAATTTTTGTGAAGATTTTATTAAATCTAATAAAAACAATGTTGAGATTATCTATAAGAAGAAGAGAAATCAACTAATTTAAACTCTCAAATAATTTTTATAACAAATGTCATTTTATTTTTCTAAAATCTAAATTAGTAATGTAGAGAGTTGAGAGACTATTAAATTAAATCTCTTCAAATGATGTCATCCAACTCACCCGGTCCTAGGTCCTAGTTCCCCCACATACCTGAAGACTCCTCTGCACAAGAAGTATTTTTAGGTCCCTCTCTGCAGAAACAGAGGAATTTGTTTTTGTCATAGCCGCACTCACCACCAGATTTAGAGCATGTATCGCACAGCTCATAATCTACTGTCCAGTGCAACCCAAAACCAACATCTAACGCAGCCTGTATTCGTTGCATCACAATCGCTTGAGTTTGGGCTGGTTGTACCGGCATGATGACACTCTTGCAATCGCCAATATACCATTGTCCGAGAACGTAGTAGACTTTATATGTACTACCACCTCTAGAGCAATCTTGATCAAAGGTATCAGGTAGAAATGAAGTAGTAGAAACGCAATTGTAGAGTAATGTCACATTATCCAGCCCATCTACATACTTGAACGTTTTTGCATCGAAGGTATTGTTTTTTATATCACTTGAACAGATATTGGAATAATAATCCTCCCTAACTAGTGTCAGAATCTGGAAAGTCCAGTCCAAGCGAAGAATTCGATATTTGATGGACTGTATGATTATCTTTGGGGTATTGCCTTCTTCGCATGTAAGATGGAAATCAGGAAGTCCACAAAACTGTGGTCTATTGTCTCCCCAGAAGGGATATTTGATGTCTGAGATGGATCCGCAGCTAAAAGAGCTACTTCTGCAGTCCGCAAACTGACCATCATCGGCGCTAAGAGATGTTGGAATATTAATTGAGATGATGAAAGGGACTAAAAGAAAGAACATGGAGGATGGATTAAGGGGAGGTTTCATGTTGGAAAGAACTCCAACAGAAACGGCAAGAATGGGATGCAGAGTCAAAAGAAGATGATATGAGATTGATGAAGCTGTACAGTAGATGGGCTAATGAATTAGCATTTCGTTTTTCATCTACTACGTAGTCATGTCATGGAGAATCCTGAAAATGAAGGCTTTTAAAAAAGTCCAGATTTTGAAGTTTCCTGGAAATTTAAAACAAATGGACAATTCGCTGAGATGGCTGAGGAATAGTCTATTTACTGATTAGCATATATATTATGCACACAATAATTTTGGAATTTCGAATTAAAAGTAAATAAAAATATATCGTTGTGGGGAGGCCTCAGTTGGTCAAGTCCTTGGTGACTTCAGGAACTATTCAAAAAGCAAATGGAATCCGCAACTAGGTGAAAAATCTAAGTAATGTAATGATATAATAAATGAAGGATTAACTGTAGGAAAAAGGCAACTATAAAAGAACAGTAAGTGCATGTGTGGGATTACTTTTGGAATCAAGTTTTGGGATCAAAAAGGAGTTTGGGGTAATTTGTAAATGTTTTGGTGAATTTTTGCTTTTCCATCGGACAATCAGTTTTGGCCATGCACGTGCTTATTTGTTTCTCCCTTCTAATTCTTTATTTCCATTCATATTTATTTTAAAGTTAATAAAAATAAACTAATAAAAATGAAAAAATTAAAAAAATAAAATTTTTATAAAATTTTTCTAATCTAATGACTAAAATGTCCCTTCAAAATTTTATTCTTCATGTACTATAACTTATAAGAAAATGTTACATCAGATATATTATGTTTTCAATTAAATAAACGCAGATTAAATTTTAGTTCAAGTAAATTAAATTAATCATGAGATAGAGTTTAAACTCAATTTAAAAAGAAATTATCAGTTTTGTAAAAACCAATTTTCAAATAAATCATCCAAATATAAACACACTAGTTCTAAACCAATTTTTATCATAACTACCTTGTAAAATCAATTCTACTAAAACTTATTTTTAACTAATTGAAAACCAAATGAACTCTTAGTCAAGAGAGTAATTCAATAGAATTGTAAGAATTTTTTTTTTGAAAAAAATTATCTCTACACAAACTATTATAAAGTTCATACTCCGCATGCTCATTTGAATTATCTTTTTATAAAAAATCTGTTAGAATAATCACAGTTTATAAAAATAAAATTTAGACAAAAATAAAAAAATTTACCATAAACCTATTTAAATAAAAAAAATGATGGTTAGAAATCATGGTTGGTTTATCAAAATGATAAACCAGACAGATCTCAACAAAACAGAAAAAACTAGTAAAAAGGGGCCTATAGAAGGAAATAATATAATAAGATAAAACGCATACAAACAATAGAATAATTCAAATACATGCATGATCATGACAATAAATCAAAATAAGTCATATAGTCTGATCAGATAATGAAGGGAAGAATATTATAATGAAAAAAATTGTATTGATAAGATTAGCTTGAAAGAAGCGTAGAAATATCAATTAAATCATTTAGACTCTGAAAATTGATTTCATTTTGGTTGTTTCTGGATTCTCTAAAAAAATAATTATTTTAAATAAATTTTACTCTATCAGTTTATTTAAATAACTTAAATTTATTAGAAACAATTATATATCTTTAATAAAAATATTAAATCATTCAAATCAATAAAACTATTAAAATTAAAATTTATTTAGAACAACTCTTTTTTCTGTTTAAAATTGAATCCTAAATGATAAAATAAGTTAGGTTATAAAAAGTTTATAAAACAACTAGCAATACAAAGATTAGATTTTCAAATTGCTATTGTACAAAGTCATTGCCAATAATGCAGAAAGCAACACAAATATTAAATCATAATGTGCAAAGCTTTTAATCAAAGTCTATGTTACGTGTGTGTAACTCAAGAGAAGCGAGAAGGATGTGATACATTAAAATAAAATCTTAAGTTCAACTCTCTTATTATAAATTATTATTATTAATTAATATTAATAATTCATACTCTACCCTATGAGCTTCAACTGTGACAAACAGGCTAACGCCAAGTACAGAGAAATAAGAACACAGTAATGGACATTCAACAAGGACACGTTATATAGATATTATTCAGTTAAAACAAAGGACACATTTTTATTTCAAATCTACCAAAATATAATAATATAAAATTTGAAACTCCAATCATACAATTCAAACTAATAAAATAAAGCCATCCACAATTCTATATAAACGAAAAAAAAAAGAATTAATGTAAACTCATATTTACCTTGACAGGTGTGCTAGATCAAATTCCTATAAGCTTTTCATCAAACTATACGTATCTACGATGGGGTCTTTGAAATCCCTGTCTCATCTCTCTCTCGCTCTCTCTCTCTGTTTTTGGTGAATTTTTTTTTCAGGTTTCATTTTCTAGTCTTTTAATTTGAGGAGCAGTGATTTTGTAATTGAATATACATATATAGTCCAGCTCCAATATACTTTTATTTTAAATCGTACATTGAAAGCGTCACGGGCTAAAATGATATACACACATACAATAAATATATTGAGATATTTTGAAAATACAAAATAGTAAGCCGAGGACTTCAGTGGCAAAGCAGTTTTCATCTTTTTTTTTTGGTTGAAACTAGGTATCCACCGCCCTCAACAATGACTAATTTGTTCACCACGAGTACTCTCCCGATGGAGGTAAACGGTTAACCACGGAATGTGCTTAATTCCCATGAGTGAGGATCAAACCCTCAACGACATCGTTAAAGGATGAGGTAAGCAACCACAAAGCCACACCCACATGGTTAAGCAGTTTTTCATTTTGACATACTCCTTTCAATGGTTGCCGTTCAATACAACGCATTTTTTGTGCATCCAAGCTCAAAATCATACGTGGAGACCAGTTGAAACTCTTGCGGTTAGATTTTATAAATTATTTTTAAAAATATTCATAAAAAGCATTAAAAAGAAATAATTTGTGATGGGTAAAATTATTTGATAACTACTTTTATTGATATGATTATAATAGTTAGAATTTTTTTAAAAAAAATCGTTATAATAATTAATAATTTTGGGAGATCATACTTGTTATTTCAAATAGAATTGCTTTCTACTTCAACCGAAAAGAAATTTTCTTGCTTCATTTTCACATCAGAAAATAAAGTTTATTACTCCTAAAAAATAATTGTTGTTCAGGGAAAGAAATAAAAAATTAGCCAAGCACTCCATTTCGTTGAAAAGAAATATTCTTTTAAAGAAATAAACAACTTGTCCTATCCAAAAAGTCAGTAAGTCTTGGGTTTAAAAGAAAATTAAAGAGGTTTTCCGGGTGGAAGATATGAAACGATTTCATAATCTTACTATTAAAAAAGACAAAGATGATTTCTAAGAAACCTTTAATCAATCACAGCCCCACGATGCAGTGGTGGGAGAAGAGGCTGCTTTCAACAAAGAGCTCTAGATGAAGACTAGGAAAATTTAATTGTAGGAAATATAAAATTGATTCCCAGCTAATTTGACAGTGAGACTACCACAAAGATATCCTCAAAATTCCACAAGAAGTAGTATCTTAACTTTTTTACTTTGCTTTTCACTTCTTTGATCATCTATATATTCTCTATATCTTTGTTTTGATTGTGTTTCCTAATAAAATATGCTTAAGTATTAAAGCTCATAACTGCAAGGGGCCATAGGCCTCAAAATTTCAAAGGGTTTTACATTTTTACTGTTAGCATATGTCTATCAGTCTCAGTATTTCATAAAAATACCCCATCCACCTCCTCAGCAATAGGACAGGGATCTAAATCCAATCCTTTACCACTTTATTTTTTTTCTAAGATTATGTTTTAAGAAATTTATTTTTAAGTATAAATAAGTATATTTTTTATTATTAAATAATTTTTTTTATTTTTTAAAAAATATATATATAATATTGGGTCAGGCCGATATTGCCTCAAAGAACATCGGGTCGGGCATCGGACAGGGTCAAGGCTGGCCCGACCCATGTTCACCCCTACCTATTCCCATCTTCATTTTTGTTCTCATTCTTATCCTCTTTTCTTCCTGTTCCTATCTCATAAAAAAATTCCGCGTGCGAAACAGGCCCTGAAGGCAATTGACGCTGGCATTAGATATCAAAACATTGGTTAGATGGGAAACTGCCAGGAAGCTGAAATGTTCTACATATCCCAAAAGTCAGACGGCATCAAAACTTTTTATTGTCTCTGCAAAGCATTATTAGACTCGTCTTATTTGGCTGCTATGGTGTTAAGGAAGGAGTCAATAACAGTTCATCAACAAGGTTAGTACTGGCTAATAGTTAACCCCATGACAAGCGAGGTGATCTGCACTAAAACATCTGCCGCAACATATGCTAATCACTCTCCTCCGAGGCCTTTTATGTGGTAATTGATGAGGACGAGTGATCCATCAAGGCAATTTAGAGAGCCTTCCCTCTTTCTTGTCTTGTTTGAGACCAATCCTATTCTATGCGGGTCTAATACTAATATCAAACATGATATGAACCTTAACATCCTCCCTAAACACTATTTAGTGTAGTGTCTTGGTCCCTTATTGGCCTATCAATACCATGACATGGGACTCAGAAAGTGACAACATACCTGAACATGAAGCATTTTGAGGTCCCTCTTTACAGAAACAGAGGAATTGCTTGTCATAGCCGCACTCTCCACCAGATTTAGTGCATGCGTCGCACTGTTCATTAATACTTGCTCTCCATCGCAGCCCAAAACCATCATCTAATGCAGCCTTTATTTGTTGCATCATAACAGCTTGAGTTTGGGCTGGTTCTATCGGCATGATAACACTCTTGCATCCGCCCACGTACCATGGTCCAAGAAGGTAGTGGACAATACCACCACCTCCATCGCATGCTTGATCAAAAGTATTCGGTTCAAATGAAGGCGTACCAGTGCAATCGTAGAGTAAGGTCACACTTGCAAGCCCTTCCACATACATGAACGGTGTGGAATCGAAGGTATTGTTTTTGTAATCACTTGGACAGATAGTGTAATAGTAATCATCCCTAACTACTGTAAGAATATCTGACTCATCCAAACCAAGAATTCGATATTTGATGGACTGTATGACTATCGTTGGGATATTGCCTTCGCAATTCAGCTGGAATGCAGGAAGTCCACAATACTGTCGTCTGTTGTCTCCCCAGAAGGGATATTTGGCGTTTGAGATGGATCCACAGCTAAAAGTGTTACTGCTGCAGTTTGTAAACCGATCATCTTCCACACCAAGAGACGTTGGAATATTGATAAAGATAAAGAAAGGGACCAAAAGGAAGAGCATAGAGGATGAATTAAGGGGAGGTTTCATGTCGGAAAGAAACTCGAACAGAAACGAGAATAATGGAATGCAGGGTCAAAAGATGAGATGAGATTAATGAAACCGTACAGTAGATGATTATATGGACTAATGAAATAGCATTTCGTTTTTCACCAACCACGCAGTCATGGAGAGTCCTGAAAACGAAGGCTTTTGAAAAAGTTCAGATTTTGAAGTTTCCTGGAAATTTAAACCAAATGGACAAATTCGTATAGATGGCTGAGGAATAGTATAATTACTGATTAGCATAATTATTGCATCATGCACTCAATAATTTTTTATTTTCGAATTAAAAGTAACAATATATATATATATATATGTATATCGTTGGAGAGAAGCCTAACGTGGTCAAGTCCTTGGTGACTTTTGGGAACTATTCAAAAATGTAAATGGAACCAGCAACTAGGTGAAAAGTCTAAGTAACGGTATAATAAATGAAGGACATACTCCGATACTGGAGGAGATAGAAAGGCAACTATGAAAGGAAAGGAGAGTTAGTCAAGAGACTAATTCATAGATAGATTTCTAAGAAATTAACAAAAAAAAATTCTCTACGCATGCACGTACTAGTAAAAAGGTTATACTTCACGCGGGAGAAAAAAAACTAGTAAAAAGGGGCCTACAAGGAAATAATAACAAGATAAAATGCATACAGATGGAATAAATCAATCAAATGCAAGCATCATCATGACATTAAATTAAAATAAGTCCAGCCCAAAAAAAGTTAAAATGTCATATAGTCTGATTAGATAATGAAGGGAAGAATTAATATTATAAGAAAAAAATTGGATTGATAACATTAGCGTGAAAGAATCGTAGAAATATCAATTAAATATTTTAGACTTTGAAAATTGATTTCATTTTGGATGGTTCTGGATTCTCTAAAAATATGATTATTTTAAATTACTTTTAGTCAATCAATTTATTTAATCAAATTAAATTTATTAAAAATAATTATTTATCTTTAGTAAAAATTTTAAATCGTCCAAATGAACAAAACTATTAAAATTAAAATTTATTTAAATCAACTCTTTTTTCTTTTTTAAAAGTTTATACAAAGACTATAAAACAACTAGCAATAAAAAGATAAGGTTTTTTAAATTGCTATTATACAACGTTATTGCCAATAAAGAACGCGCAACACAAATATTGAAATCATAATCTTCAAAGCTTTCAAACAAATTCTATTTTACTTGTGTGTAACTCAAGAAGCGAGAAGGATGAGATGCATTAAAATAAAATCTCAAGTTCAACTCTCATGTTATAATATATTATTATTATTAATTAATTAATATTAATAATAATATGACTAAGTCTAATTATTTCCATTGTTAATTCATACTCCACTCTATGAGCTTAAACGATGACAAACAGGCAAATGCCAAGTACAAAGAAATGATAACACAGTTATGGGCATTCAACAAGGACATGTTATAGGTATTATTCAGTTAAAAAAAGGACACATTTTTATTTCAAACCTAACAAAATAATAATATAAAATTTGAAACTCCGATCATACAATTCAAATTCAAAATAATAAAATAAAGCCATCCATAATCCTATACAAACGAAAAAAAAAGAATGTAAACTCATATTTATCTTGACAGGTGTTAGATCAAATTCCTATAAGTTCTTCATAAAACTATGCGTATATGATATATACATAAAAAAAAAAAATTGGAAAAGAACTCTACTGATGTCATCAATTGAGATGGGGTCTTTGAAATCCCTGTCTCATCTATCTCTCTCTCTGTTTGTGGTGATTTTTTTTTTTCATGTTTCATTTTCTAGTCTTTTAATTTGAGGAGAGATGATTTTGTAATTGAATATGTATATATATAGTCCAGCTCCAATATATTTTTATTTTAAATCATACATTGTAACCGTCACGGGCTAAAATGATATACACACACATATATAATAAGTATATTAAGATATTTTGAAGATACAGAACAGTAAGCCGAGGACTTCAGTGGCAAAGCAGGTTTCTAGTCAAAATCATACGGGGGGCCAGTTGAAACTCTTGCAGTTAGACTTTATAAATTATTTTTAAAAATATTCATAAAAAGCGTTAAAAAGAAATAATTTCTAATGGGTAAAATTATTTGATAACTACTTTTATTGATATGATTATAATAGTTAGAATTTAAAAAAAAAATCGTTAAAATAATTAATAATTTTCGGAGATCATACTTGTTATTTCAAATAGAATTGCTTTCTACTTCAACCGTAAAGAAATTTTCTTGATTCATTTTCAAATCAGAAAATAAAGTTTATTACTCCTAAAAAATAATTATTGTTTAGGGAGAAAAAACAAAAATTAGCTAAGCACTCCATTTCATTGAAAAGAAATATTCTTTTAAAGAAATAAACAACTTGTACTCTCCAAGAAGTCAGTAAGTCTCGGGTTTAAAAGAAAAGAGGTTTTCCGGGTGGAAGATATGAAACGATTTCATAATCTTACTATTACAAAAGACAGATGATTTCTAAGAAACCTTGAATCAATCACAGCCGCACAATGCAGTGGTGGAGAAGAGGCGCTGCTTTCAACAAAGAGTTCTAGATGAAGACTAAGAAAATTTAATTGTAGGAAATATAAAATTGATTCCCACCTAATTTGACAGTGAGACTCCCAGAAAAATATCCTCAAAATTCTACAAGCAGTAGTATCTTAACTTTTTTACTTTTCTTTTCACTTCTTTGATCATCTATATATTCTCTATATCTTTGTTTTGATTGTGTTTCCTAATAAATATGCTTAAGTATTAAAGCTCATAACTACAAGGGGCCATGGGACTCAATTTCAAAGCCTGGCCTTGTTTGGTTTTACATTTGAACCCAAAACTCAGTTTTCTTTACTATTGTAAAAAAGAATCACTAAAATATAAACTTATGTTTTAAACTCAAAACCCAGTTAATATCGAAGTAACATGTCCCTACTTCTATCCAAACTCAGTTTTCCTTCCTAAACTGCTTCTATCCAAACAAGCTTTTACAAAAATGGAACCAAACAGGAGCATCATGAGTCATGACTAAAAACACTACTGAGCTATTAGTCTATTACTTTGAATTAGATAAATCAGATTATCAAAAAACAATGGGTAGAAATAATCATACACAAGTTAGACTTAAGTACAAAAACACAGAAAAATTACTGTTCGTGCAGAGCCATTAAGCTGATGTAGCTCAAATGGCTTAGCTTCACTGTTAATTCTGGTAAATATATAAGCACGTGGATTAGATCCCTATCAAATTAAATTAGATCTCATTAAGTATTTCACGAAATGTAACCGAACAGAGTAATATGATTTAATCCATTCAATTGGATCTCACTTCAATTTTTACTGTTAGCATATGTCTATCAGTCTCAGTATTTCATAACAACACCCCATCCACCTCCTCAGCAATAGGACAGGGATCTAAATCCAATCCTTTACCACTTTCTTCCTATTCCCATGCCATGAATTTCTAAGAAACAAAAAAAAAAAAAAATTGGTGCATGATGTTTGTAGACATACCTGAAGGCCCCTGAGGAGTTGAATCACCCCTTTTGGAATAATAACAGGTAGTCTTATTTGAACCCAAATCATAGCCACAGACTCCTCCTCTTCCCTGACACTCTTTACATTCAACAATACCAGCTATCCATTGCACTTCAAATCCACCACTAAGCAACTCTTTTACTTTGCTCAAATTCACAAGATCAACCAACGTAGGAACTTCAACAGGAACTACCACTGTTGTGGTGCATGCCGCCAAAATGTTAGGAATAATACTATCCAATAGTGCATAGGTATATTCATTCTGAAACCCAATTTTGGAACAAGAAAAGTATCCATAGTTTACTGAAGGAATCAATGGACAACCATATAGAAGGGTAAGATTTTGTACGCCAGGCATATATTGAAACACCTGAGGGTCAAGGCTTGTGTTGAGAAGCTGTTTTGGGCATAGGTCTTGCTCGTAGTAGTCGTTTCTAACAATTTTCATGATATGTTGATCAGGATCGGCAACCAAAACCACGTATCTGACGTCTCCGATTGTCATGAAGGTCAAACCTTCAGAACAATTGAGGAGCAATTCAGGGTAGCCGCAACCTGCCGGACGGCCATTGCCCCAGAAAGGAAACCCCAGGCTTTTAATCTTGCCACAATCATACAGATTTCCGCAAGCTGTATAATAATCATCGGTGCTCGAATACGAAGGAATCTGGAGGAATAACGAAAGGGTTATGCACGAAAGAAGAAACGGAGGGGTGAAGAAAGAAGCCATAGTGAGAGAGGAAGACACTGACGAAGAAATGGTTTTTAGCACTGAGAGAAGAATTTACATTTGGGTGAAGATATGTCGATATATTCAACGGTAGTGATCAATGCTTTGATTTGAAGAATGGAGATATAAATTTGACCTTGAAAGTTTTTTATGGTTTATCTATAAGTTTTTGACCAGGAAGGAGAGAAAAGTATTATGAATATTTTGTAAGTCGAATGTTACTTGTCTCATACCATTAACTTAAGCAATTTTCATCAGCTCACATGGTGGAGTGTCCTCTTATGCTTTCAATGTGAAGAATTTATGTCGCATAAAGTTGCATGAACCAATGGCTCAGGTCGCTTAGACCACAGAGAGAAAGTCCCATAAACCTTGGGTTCACTTTTTAGGACAGATAGAAAGACCTATCTGTCCTGAAGTTGTTAGACCTTGAAGAAGTAAGGTCGTAATCTTAATTTTAGAAGGAAGAAGATGAGTTCTAAGAAGCCTTGATCATTCACAGCCGCACGAGCTGTGATGGAGTAGAGGTTGCTTTCACGTAGTAGAGATTGAAGAAGAAGAGATATTTTCCTTTTCTAGCTCGGGAAGGACAAGGAAAATTAATTCTGGGAATATAAAATTCATCCACACTCAATTTTATAGTAAGTCTACCAGTAGTTAACCCACAAAATCCTTCAAGCAGTAATGTTTCATCCTCCTGTCTCCCCACTTCTTTGATCATCAATTGTTTCATTGTGTTTTCTAATGAAACTAAAAAGCATATCATCAATGCTACGGAGTTAAAAATTATAAATGTTGCTTGAGAATTTAAAATTTACATAGTCATGCCAATAAAGAAAGCAACACAAATATTAAATCATAATGTGCAATTAAAGCCCTCAAACAGAGTCTATGTGACTCGTTATTATTATTATTATTATTAGGGCTAAGTCTCATTATTTACATTGTTAATTCATACTCCACTCTATGAGCTTCATCTGTGACAAACAGGCAATTGCCAAGTACAAAGAGATACGAACACAACACAGTTATGGACATTCAACAGGGACACGTCAATTTTGTTTTAAATTTTTCTTTTTCTTTTTTTGAATTTTTATCATGTTTCATTTTCTATTCTTTTAGGACAGAATTAATCACAGGAGCCACGCAAACAATTTATTTAGGTAAAGGAACAATTTCCTACCTGTCTTGCACTATCCCCTGCTTATCATGTGTCATTTTCAAGCGTGAAGTCCTTCCACCTAAATAAGTTGTTTGTGTGCTTCTTCTAATTAATTCTCCCTTCTTTTAATTTTACAAGCACATATGTGATTTTGCAATTGAATATGCATATATAGTCCAGCTCCAATATATTTATGTTTTAAATAGTACATTGAAAGTGTCACGAGTTAAAATGATACATATATATATATATATATATTGGTTTGTTTAGTTTGAGGGATTTAGAAAAGAAGGAAGGTGGGGCGAGGGATGAAAAATTAAGATATTTTTATTTAGTTTAATAAATTTGAGTGGATATGAAATTTTTTCTCCATTCTTCTTCTGTCCCTTCTCTCTAAATATAGAAGGGAAAGGAGAGTAAAAATATTGTCTTTTCCTAATTTGGTTTGAAAAAAATATGAAAGAAAAAATCTCAATTTTCTTTTCACTTTCCTCCCTTATCCAAAGGAAGCTATCTTAGTTTTAAGATACAGAATAATAAGGCAAGGACTTCAATGGAAGAGCAGGTTTCTGTTCAAATCATGCGGAGGGCCGGTTGAAATTCTTGTAGTTAGATTTAGTTTATTTTTAATTTATTTTTTTAAATATTCATAAAAAGCATTAAAAAGAAATAATTTTTGTATCAATGGCAATTGAGTTTAATGATAAAAGTCTCAATACTTAAAAGTCTCAAATTTGAATCTTGTAAATAAAAAAAAAACCATACTAGAAAAACTACTTTCATTTAGTCCGATAATATTTAAATCTAATATGATAGTATTAGATAATAGATAATTACAAAAAAGTAGAAATATTTTCCTTTGGGTAAAATTCTTAGATATCTATTTTTATTAATATTCTAATAGTTATAATTTTTTTAAAAAATCGTTATAATAATTAATATTTTTGGGAGATGGTACTTTTTATTTCAAATAAAATTACTTTCTACTTCTGGCCAAAAAGAAAAATAATTGCTTTCTACTTCAACTCTTAAGAAATTTTCATGTTTCATTTTCACATAAAATTAAGTTTATTGCTCCTAAAAAGTAATTATTGTTTATTTAAAAAAATTTAGTTGAGCACTCCATTTCGTTCAAAAGAAATATTCTTTCAAAGAAATTGTAGGTCTTCAGTTTAAAAGAAAAAAAAAAGAGGTTTTCCGTGTGGAAGATATGAAACGATTTCATAATCTTACCATTAAGTGCTTGTTTGGTTTGCATTTTTACAAACCAAACCATAGTTTCTAACCATCATTTTTTTTTATTAAAAGAGGTTTATAATAAACTTCTCTACTTTTATCCAAATTTCATTTTTCTAAACTATAATTATTCTAAAAATCCTTTTATAAAAAGGTAATCCAAACGGGCACTAAATGTTTGAAAAGACAAGATGATTTTTGATTTCTAAGAAACCGAATCAATCACAGCAGCACAATGCAGCGATGGAGAAGAGGCTGCTTTCAACAAATAGAGAAATTTTCTAGAGCAGGACTAAGAAAATTTAATTCTAGGAAATGTAAAATTGACTCCCACCTAATTTGATACTGAGACTCCCAGAAAAATATCCTCCAAATTCTACAAGCAGTAGTATCTTATCCTTTTCTTTTTCTTTTTCACTTGTTTGATCATCCATTCTCTATAGCCTTGTTTGATTGTGTTTCCTAATAAAATATGCTAGCTTAAGTATTAAACCCCATAACCGAGCCACAGGCCTCAAAATTTCAAAGCTCCTAAAGCCATCAAGAGTCATGACTAAAAACACTACCGAGCTATTAGTCTATTTGAATTGAATCAGACAAATCAGATGATAAAAAAATAAGTAGTACTCAGTCTTCAATTCAAGACAGAGAAATCAAATTACTGTTCGTGCATAGCCATTGAGCTGCTGTTGCGAAAATGGCTTAGCTTCTCTCTTGATTCAGGTAAATATGTTAAGCACTTATAAAAGATCCCCATAAAATTAGATCTCACGTATTAATTCACGGAATCTAACAGAACAGAGTAAGGTTTAATCCATTCAATTGGATCTCATTCTTATATCATGTTAGACATTGATATTGAATTTGACAAAACATTATTAGAGATTTCAAATTATACGTATGCACTTCACTTTTTACTGTGTTATTATATATAGATATATCAGTCTCAATACTTCCTAATAATACCCTATTCACTTCCTCAGCAAAAGTACAGGGATCTAAATCCGACCCTTAACCCATTCCTCCTATTCCCTTGTCATGATTTTTCTAAGCAACAACAAAAAAATAATATTGGTGAATCATCTTGTAGACGTACGTACCTGCAGGCCCCTGAGGAGTTGCGCACGTCTTTTGGAATAATAGAAGGTAGTCTGATTTGAACCCCAATTGTAGCCACAGACTCCCCCTCCTTCCTCACAGTTATCACATTCACCAATACCAAGTATCCACTTCACTTTAAATGCATCTCTAAGTAACCCTTTCACTTTGATCAAATCCACTGGATTAACCCATGACGTAATAACTTCAAAAGGAACTACCACTCTTGTGGAGCAATGCACAAAGATGTCAGGAATATTATCCAATAGTGCATAGGCATATTCATACCCATCTTTGAAACAAGAAAATTGGCCATAGTGTAGTGAAGTATTTGATGGACAACCATATAGAAGGGTAAGATTTTTAGCTTCAGGCACATATTCAAACACCTGAGGGTCAAGGCTTGTGTTGAGAAGCTGTTTCGGGCACAGGTCATGCTCGTAGTCGCTTCTAACAATTTTCATGGTACGCTGGTGTGGATCGGCATCCGAAACCAGGTATCTGACGTTTTGGATTGTTATGAAGGTAAGACCTTCAGAACAAGTGAGATACAAGTCAGGGTGGCCACAACCTCCTAGACGGCCATTTCCCCAGAAAGGAAACCCCAGGTTTTTAATCTTGCCACATTCATACAGATTACTGTAAGCTGTATACTGATCGTAGTAGTAGGTGCTGGAATACGAAGGAATCTGGAGCAGTAATGAAAGTGTTATGCACGAAAGAAGAAACGGACGGGTGAAGAAAGAAGCCATGGTGAGAGAGGAAGACACTGACGAAGAAATTAATGAATTTCAATACTCAGAGAAGAATTTACGTTGGGGTGAAGATATGCTGACATATTCAACGATAGTGAATGCATTGATTTGAAGGAAGGAGACATAAATTTGACCCTGAAATTTCTTTAATGGCTTCTCAATTCTTTCTTAGCCTCTCAGGTCAATTTCCCAACTAATAACGAAAATCAGCCTCTCACTGCATCGTACAATGATTCATTAATTATACTTGACCAAGTAAAATACCTTAGGCTAGACGTTTCGCCCCTACAATCCAGTTTGGTTGTGTTTTCCTTTAATAACTATCCATCTTTCTTTTCTTTTATATTATTTTGATAAATTGTTTATTATTATTCACAGCCCCACCGTGCTGTGATGGAGTAGAGGTTGCTTTCAGGTAGATGAAAGCAATTTTAGTGATTGAATGCAAAAAGAGATATTTTTTCTAGGGAAGGACTAGGAAGATTTAATTTAAGAATATAAAATTCTTACACGCCTAGATCTTATAGGAAGACTCCCAGTAGTTAATCCTCAAAACCTTTCAGTAATGTAAGTGTTATGCACGAAAGAAGAAACGGGGGGTGAAGAACGAAGCCATGGTGAGAGAGGAAGACACTAACGGAAGAAATGAATTTCAGTACTGAGAGAAGAATTTACGTTTGAGTGAAGATATACGTTGACATATTCAGCGATAGTGAATGTTTTAATTTGTAGGAAGGACATCACCTCTAAAGTTTTTATGATGCTTTATCATTCCTCTCACGTCAGTTTCCTAAAGTCAACCTGTCACTGCAAGGTGAGATGATTCATAAATTATAGTTGGCCAAAGTAAAAAATTTTTGGCCAATTTATTTATCTGTCCACTTTAATCCAATTTTTGTTTAGTTTATTTTTCTTTGGCACCAGAAAGGGGACAAAGACATGGATAAAAACAGAAACAATCATCCAAAACACACCCATTGTGGCAGCAGCCACTGATGTAATTGAACTCTCAGCATCCTTCGCCAATATGGACTTCCTTGTTGCCTAGGCAAATATGTTGTAACTCTAAGGTTACTTGCCTCTTAATGTTGACTTAATTATAATGAGCAGTTTCTCCACTTCCTTTTCTTTTTGGTAAACACCTTCGATTCTTTTTTGGGACAGATAAACTTATATATCTGAAAGTTGTTAGACCATAAAGCGATGAGGCCGTAACCTTAATAATAAATATATTAAAGAAAAGAAGATGAGTGCTAAGAAGACTTGGATCATTCACATGCCACACGATGCTGTGATGCAGTAGAGATTGCTTTCAGGTAGATGTGACCCATTTAGGGCATGTTGGGAATCACTACTTAAACTAAGATTAGGGGTAAAAATCAAGTTTGATGTATTTTGGGGTATGTTTGACTAATTTTTGCTTCTCCATTGGAAAATGAGTTTTGTTGCAAAACCAACATATCGCCAGCTGCTTATCCATTCTGATTCTTTATTATCATGTGTATTTATTTTAAAGTCAGATAAAAATAAATTAATAAAAATAAAAAAATTGAAAAAATTAGAAAAATAAAATTTCTATAAAATTTTTCCTATCTAATAACTAAAATATACATTCAAAATTTTATTCTCGTGGACTAGAACCAGTTAGAAAATGTTACATAAGATATATTATATTCTCAATTAAATAGATGTAAATTAAATTTTAGTTCAAGTAAATTAAATTAATCATGGGATAGAGTTTAAACTCAATTTGAAGAAAAATTATGAGTTTTATCAAAAACAATTTTCAAATAAATAATTTAAACATAAAAACATTACTTCAAAACCAATTTTTATCATAACTACGTTACAAAACCAATTCTACTAAAACTCATTTTTAGTTTAACTGAAAACCAAACAGGCACTTAGTGATTGAACAAGAACATGCATTTTTCTTTTGTTTTTTTAATTTTTAATATTTTTCTCTTTTTATTAAGGGGAAAAAGCTCGATCGGAAAATTTAATTCTATGAATTTAAAATTCATCCACGCCTAAATTTTATAGCAAGACTCCCTGAAGTTAATCTCTAAGGGCCCATTTGCATTTTAGTTGATTAAAAATGAGTTTTGGTAGAATTAATTTTGTAATGTAGTTATGATAAAAATTGATTTTGGATTAATGTGTTTATGTTTGGATGATTTATTTGAAAATTGGTTTTAACAAAACTCATAATTTTCCTCTAAATTTAGCTTAAACTCTATCCCATGATTAATTTAATTTACTTGGATTAAAATTTAATCTGCATTTGTTTAATTGAAACATAATATATCTGATATAACATTTTTTACAGGTCATGATCTATAAAAATTAAAATTTTGAAGGAACATTTTGGTCAATAGATAGGAGGAATTTTATGAAAATTTTATTTTTCTAATTTTTCCATTTTTTCTCATTTTTATTGGTTCATTTTTATCTGGTTTTAAAATAAATATAGACAAGAATGGAGAAGAAGAACAGAAAAGCAAGTTCACTACTGCTTATTCTTGAACCACGTTTTGACTAGAAAATAATTTTCCAACGAGAAATGAAAAAATTGCCAAACATCATACAAAATAAATCAAACCAAGTTTTGGGTCAAAACTTGGTTTTAATAGTGAAACCAAACTGACCCAAATCCTTCAAGCAGTATTGTTTCAACCTCTTTGTTTTCCCCACTTCTTCCATCAACAGATTCAAAAGTCTTGTTTTGAGTATCTAGCTCCAACCACATGCACGTCACCACATAGTCCTCTAAATTTCAAAGCTACCAAAGTCAGTATGACTGGAAACAGTATTGAACTATTACTTTTAATTAAGCATATCAGATGACAAAAAGCTATATATGGTTGGAATAATCTACACAGCAAACAAGTCTCCATTGCTGGACAAATCAAATTGCATACATATATATATACATACATATATATGTGTTGCATAACCTCTTCTCATCTAAAACTAATCCTAATATTGTCTTCACCATGCCTGTTTTTGTTGTTGGTAAATTGAAAACTTGTTGCAGCACCATCTCACATGCAGCCAACCTAATAGTGTGGTAGGCCTAATTCAACCCAACATACTAGATTGGCTCAAAGACCAGGTTAGATTGAACACTGGGTTAACCCAGTTCCACCTAATATCAAAATATATAATTTTATTTTTAAAATTTTTTTATAAATATTAATTAATTTTATATGATTTTTTAATATATTCTATATAATGAATTTACTTTATTATTATCATAAATATTTTTAAGATTTCAATCTTTTTAATAATATTTAAAATTTTAAATTATTTCTTAATATTATGTAAAAATAAAGTATAATTATTGAGCACTTATAATTTTAGAAAATGCTATTTTTTATCCTAATCTTATTTTTCAAGAAAATATATTTTGGATAAATGTACTCAATTTTGTTAATAAATAAAATTAATTCATTATTTTATTTTTAAATATTTTTTAAGGATCAGGGGCAATCCAATCTCACATACTAAGCTAACTTGGTCCGGTCTGTCCTTACAAATGCTAGGCATTGGGTTAATTATTAACCCGATCTTACTTGATCTTTGTTCATTCCTAACCTTACGTTACTATACCATCTTCTATCATTTTAGTCAATTCTCATTTTTTCTGACGTTGAATTTTACGTTCTGGCTAAAAATGCGTAGTTTACCATCTACCATCTTTAGTTGAATTATCAAATACTTTTTACTTAATTATACTTAGCCAAGCCGAAAGTATTGGATCATTTATTTATTTCTCCCCTTTAATCCAGTGTTCATTGAATTTTCTTTTGGTAAGTATCTGTCTCTCTCATCTATTATTTTGATAGAGATGAAGAAAGGGATCAAAAGAAACATGGAGGATGATGGGTTAAGGGGAGCTTTGAGGTGGAAAAGAAACTCTGAGAATATAATAAGCAAGCTTAATTAGTTTAATCTGCCTATTAACATCATGGACAAAGGGAATTAATATTTATATTATCTTGTTCACTGTACAGAAAATATTTTACATCGATATTGTGGGTTACTGCTACAAAAGTATGCGTCAGTAGTACATGAATTGGTAAAATATTGAAATGTTTATCCATTGACCTTTAATCCTGGATCTTTAGTCCTCATACATGTTAATACCACAAGTCTTACCATCCATATTATAATCCTGTGCTGCATCATGGCACCATAATTATCTGAGAAAGATTCAAAAGGTTAGAAGGGTAAGACTCAAGTCCATAATATTGATAGAGAGGCATACTAAAATGACTAAGTAAATGTACAAACAATTCCTTGACCACATACTAGCTTAGTTATTGTGCTTTTGCAGTTAATGGTATAAAATTAAGAGCGTGGCCACCCCAAACCTGCATTTTGCAAGGCGAAACATAGAAGCAGACACCCCAAACACACCCTCACATTTTGAAAACTTTGTATCACACAACCATGGTTTTACGTATCATTAAGGCTTTTGCAATGTGAGGAAAATTGGCGGAGGAAATTACTAAGAGGGAAAATAAAAAGGAACATTAACAAGAGATGTCTAGGTTCCGTTTTATTTTTTCCCAAATTTTCTTCTCCTATTTTCCCCTAATTCAAATGAGGGGTAACTCTTTGTATATGATTGTGACACAATGATACAAAAAAGTATCCAAAATCAACATGAATGAAAGTGGTGAAAGAGAGAATAGAATGGAAGATAGAGAATATTACACACATGTTATTAATAGAAATTACTTCATCTTTCCTCTTGTTTTTAAAATTATAGGATTCTTGTTTTGATTTGTTTCACTGTAATTCTTTTAGTTTTGTCTTTATTTTTTAGGCTTTTTTTTAGGTCTTTTGTGTTTTTTCAGTTTGAATTTTGTAGGTTGTATGATAGGTAATTTTTTTTTTAATGAGTATAGTTTTTTTAAACATAAATAAAATTTACTTTTTTTCTAGCCAAAAAAATAAAAAATATAGGATTAAAAACATTTAAATATTGTTCTTGTTACACCCCTCATGTTATTTTTCTTGGCTTCGTGTTCAGGACCGGAGAAAACAGGACGGATGAAGGCTCAAGTGGAGTCTGGAAGAGCTCCACGTAGCGACGAGAAGCAGGGCCGTCGCGGCGAGAACCTTTCCAGTGGCATTGTTTCGGATGAACTGGTGGAGTCGTGGCGAGAGTCGGGAAATTTGTTTAAATCCGGATCATTTCGGACGAACGAAAAAGAAAGAAACGGAGGAAACCGAGGGAGACCACGAGGAGCAATGCTAGGGTTCGAGATTTCTGGTGTTTAGGAGTGATTTTTGGACCTCAAGAGCTTGGATTCAAGTTGGTAAGTATTCTCTACTTCTCCCTCTCCATTTTCTTCGGTTGAAGTTTGGGATTTTCGAGGTTAAGGTTGGATTTCCTGTTTGCGGTGAAATCCACCAATTGAAATGGATGTTTTGAGGTTATTGATGTGTGTTTTGGTATTTTTGTTGCTTGGATGTGAGTTTTGAAGGGTGTATGTATGATTTGAGCTTAACCCTAGGTGTTTTTTGGTTAGGGCTCTTGGGAATCCAAGTGTATGAGGTTGTGTAGTGTTTAAATGATCCCTAAGAGCTTATTGATTCATGAAAAGGGGGTTGGAACCTTGGGTTAGGTTAAAGTAGTTGAATTGTGATGTTTGGTTATATGATGTATTTTGTTAATGGAAGAATTATGGTATTGTTAAGGTTGTTGGCTAATCGAAAGGGGTTCACATGTGTTGGACAGTTCAAGGAAGCTTGTGGAACTCGTGTGCATGTGGTAACAACAATTGATGTAACCGGGTGTTTGTTTATTTGTATTGTATTGTATATTGGTATGTATATTTATGTGTGTGTGTATATATATATATATGCATGTTTTTATCATACCACGATATTAATGTGATTGTGTGTACTATTTTCTATGTATCGTAGTATGCACACAGCTAGATGATAGCCATGATGTTTATGATGATGATGACGATGATTATGTTTATGATGATGATTTTGGCATGACATGACATGATGCATACATATGATCGTGATATGATGATGATGATTATACGATGATACATGAGCATCACCACATGGTATTGTGAGGCCTTGATATATGGCGGATTGGGTGATGATAATGTGATGACGATATGATATGATGATATATTTTAGGGAGGATAAGGATGGATATATATATATATATTTTAGGGAGGATAAGGATGGGATCCCTGCGGCTAAATTGCCTCCGATGGCCAGGAGGGAAAGGCGTGCAGTGGACTGTACCTTCCCTAAATCGTTGCCAATTCATGGTGGGAAAGGGGAAGGAGAGCCACAGTCCGAACATTAGTGTTACCTTTGGCCGGGTGCACTAATGGGAGGTGAGCTTAGTGATGTCCCGGAATCAATCTTCACCGATTGTTGGAATGGAGTTACCTATACTAAATGTCCTATTATGACGATAGCCGTGGTTCTAGCTATGTGCGAGGGAAACATGCATACCATTCATTGCACATTGCATTCATGAGTTGTATGGAATATATATATATATATATATATTTGTGTGTGATTGTTTCTGGTTATTGAGACATTGTCTCACCCCCTCTCTCCCATAAACTAACCTTTCAGGTAACGGTTTTGACACTAGTCTGGAGAAGACGTGGGAGTAGTTGTGTACGTGGGAATAGTCTATGTAGAATGTGAACTTTGTATTTGTAATTGTGCCAAGTAGGATAGAATGGTTTGTAATGGATAAATGATATGGTTGAGGCTGGTTATGTATGTTTATATATGTGGTATGTGTCGCACCCGAAAATGCGACGCGGATGGCACGGGAAAAGGAAAAGAGGTGAAATCGGCCCACACGTCGGAGGCCGATTTCGGAGGGAGTCGCCACCAAAATTTTAAGAGAAATTTTGGAAAACCGGAACATAAAAACAAAAAGGGACAAGGACTGGTCTGCGAATCAAAGTTGGGTTCGGGAGTACGATTGTGAGTGGGGAAGGTGTTAGGCACCCCCACAACACCCGTTCCAAAGAACGGTTACCTTAGGTTTATCATATAATTTTTATGGCTTTTTACAAATTTATTTTAGTTGCCCTTTTACCATTCACATGCCAAAATAAATAAATATAAAAATAAGGAAAATGTAAAATGAAAATAAAGAATAAAATGAAAATATGAAAAGTTAGAAAAAATAAATTAAGGAAAATATTATTTATTTACAAAAGTGGACTTGAAAAATTGGTAAATATTTATTAAATTAAGAGAAAAAAACACCAAATAAATCAGAAAATACTTATTTATTTCCAAAGGTGGACTTGACCCAGAATTAAAGTCTGGGGCCTACGTACCCTGCGATAGGGATCAAAGTCGACGTAGTTCGGGTTAGAAAAGCGTGTCACTGGATTGATATTTTCTTATTATATATTCTTTGAAAAGAGAGGTTTATAGAAAATAATTTTGTCCTTCCGCAAAGAAAACAATCTTTAGAATTGGTTGGTATGTTTTAATTTATAAAAGACAGATTAATTCCCATCATTTACTCTTTTTATTTTTTTTATTATATATTTTTTGTTTAATCGATTTCTAAAAGAGGAAATATATTTTTCCTCAATTTAAAAAATAGGATTAAAATTATTTGTGATTTTGAACATTTTATTTAATTTGAAAAGGAAATATTTGAAAACAATTTTATTAAAAAAAACAAAACCAATTGGCTCATGTGGTGACTTTATCACTCACATTTACCCATTGATACCTAAGTGTCCACGGTAGTGTTACTCGAGACAAAAAGGCACAAAAAGTTCGAAAGAAAACAAATAAAATTTTTGGTACAAATAATTTTTATTATTTTTTATTATAAAAATTATTTTATCACCTATTTATTTATTTATTATTATTATTTTTTTTAAAAAAAATATATTAATAAATGTGATCATTATTAATGTTATGAAAAATAATAATCAGCATATGTGGTGACTTCATCACTCACAAGTTACTGATTTTCGCTTGTGTGCTCACGGTGTTACCACGGAGTAAAAAAAAATCATAAGGAAAACTTTAAATGAAAATCAAACAGCATTTGATGCCACTCGCGGCAAAAAGCATAAATAAAATTGAGATAAATTAAATTATAAATATTATTATGGTTGTCTTAAAAAAGCAATAAAAGAAATTTAAAAAATGATTTATATATATATATTCATGTACTATTTATTTTTATTTTTTATTTGTTTTATTTTATTTCTGTTTAGAAAAAGAATCAATTAGGATCTATGGTGACTTTATCACTCACAGCTCACTAATTAACACCTAAATGCCCACGGTGTTACCACTCGGAACATAGAGGCCAAAATAAAAATTTGAAATAAAGGGCTCTCATTGAATCATTTATTTTTTTACTTTTAATAAATAAATAAATAAAACATTGGTACTCATAAATAAAAAAATACGATAAAATCAAAAAATAAGATTTAGCCAACGTTTATACCATGGCAACTCCTCACTCATGGTATAATTGACCGACACTCTATATGCACACGGAGACTGAGTCTCTCGAGATGAACTCTAAAGATCTCTTTTTTCTTCCCTTTTTTTTTTGAATTATCTTTTCAAATATATATATATATATATTTTATTTTGGGGTACTCTAAAGATCTCTCTTTTTTTTTCTTCCCTTTTTTTTTTGAATTATCTTTTCAAATATATATATATATATATTTTATTTTGGGGTACTCTAAAGATCTCTCTTTTTTTTTCTTCCCTTTTTTGTAATTTATCTTTTCAAATATATATATATATATATTGAGGTATTAAATAAATAACACATCCAATAAAGCTCTCATGGAAAAAAATACTAAAAAAAAAAAAAACTTAAAGCATATGATTACAGTAACGTCACATAGATTGAGCTTGGCTTTTCAGACATTTTTCAACCTTTAAACACTTCAGAGTCATGAATGAAGCGTATTAATGTTCTTAACAAGATCCCATTTCCATTTAATAGCATCCAGGTCAAACTAAAGCGTAAAAATGCTACCATTGCTATTTATCCAGTATACATATGTAAGCTAGAGCTAAAACCCAACACTTCCAAAGCTATATTGAGGGAACAGGGCATAAGATTCATCATCAAACTCTACCATCAGTGTGTAGTTGAACAGAAAATAAAAAGGGAAAGTAAGTGGTTACAGCAATAAACTACTGACTCCAAACTCTCTTAAACATTTTGTCAAACACCCAACACGCGTTTACGTAGCATCACTAAGACATATAATCTAACACACAACATCAATCAAATCTTCATCAAGCTCCTTACGTCAACAAGAACAAACGCCTACAGATTTACAAAGCATATACAGATTCACAAGAAAATTTAACCTCCTAACAGCCACATGAGAGTTCGACAGTAAAGAAGTTACCCCTGAGTATCAAGTTGCGTCCTGTTTCTCTGGCTTGCCCGTTCCTTGCTTTTTCTTCTCTATTTTTTTTAAAAAAAAAACAAAACCCTTCCTCTTCTCTCAGCTCTCTCCCTTTCTCGGACTACCGAAATCTCAAGAAAAAGCTCCCCTGGTTTGTTCAGAGCCTCCACTTTAGTCTCCCAGTCCTCTGCTTCCCGGCGTACCTCCCTTGGCCTCTTAGCTTTTCTCCAAAAATTCTCCGCTCTCTCTCTCTCTCTTTCTCCCCTCTCTTCGGATTTTTCAATGCCAAAATCCCCCCTTGTGCCAATGCCTTCCCTCGGTTCTTATAGAGTTCCCGCGAGTGACTTCCCTCTCCAGATCGAACGCGTGATTGCTCTTTCTCAGTCCCATTTCATGTTTCGTGCGTCTCCAAATGTCCTTCCTCACCCCTCGTCCCGCTTGCTCTCATTCTCGCCACTACACTGCTGTCCCGAGTGCAGAGTAATGGAGGGAGTTTTGTCATTTTCCTGGCCCTCAAGCTGTAGAACGTGGCTCGTCCGAAGGCCTTCATTACTCTGCCGTACCTGGTACAGAGTAGTGGAGCAGCTTTTGTCCTTGCTCCCGCGGCTCTCTCCTCTCTGATCCCTCTGATTTTTCCATCCATCGAGCCCTAAAGCTCCCTCGGTTTCGCCTCTCTGGTTGCTCCTCTGTCTCGATGGCTCTCTCGGTCGCTCTCTCGAGCTCACGGCTCCTCGGTGGTCTGAGCTCCCTCTCTGCTCTGCCTCTCGGTCTCCTCCACTGTCTTTACCTGAGCTCCTTCTCCCTTTTCTGTCTTCGCTAAGCCCCTCCTTAGGGCTCCCTCCCGTGTGCCCATGCCTGATCAGGGCTCAGGGTCAGCTGGACTTGAGCCCCAAATGGGCTCAAGTCCACCTTGGGCTAAAATAATTTCAGCCCAAGGTTAAAATTTTTTTTTTAATTTTTTTTAAAAATTATTATTATTTTTATTTTTATTTTTTGAGTTATTTTATCTTTTCCTTCTTTCTTTTTGGTCATTTTTCATTATTTAGTTATTTATTTATTATTATTATTTTATTATTTTATTTAATTTTTTATTATATTTATATGTATTTTTTAAAATTATCCGGACAAAATATGGTTTTCACAGTTGCCCCTCTTTACTAGTTTCTTATATGAGAATGAGAAAAATGCAGTTTTGGAATTCTCGCACAAGGAACGAGTAAAGATTAGAACACGAATTTTGTTCGAGCAAAACATACAAAGACTTACTTGCCCCTGACACAAAGAGATGCAATACGACTTGAACTTAGAACATACAAGACTCTATTTTGAACGACTTAATGGGGAATGAATACTTGATGCAAGACACACAAGGCAAATGTAAATTGAGACATGGCTAAATAAATTGAACTAGACTCTAATGGATGCATAAATGAGAAATTAAATTGAGCTAGAGTCCAACTAATACAACATGCAATGATGTGACACAAATGAATAACTATGTCAACTAGACTGGGACTGATGCAATAGGTGGATGAATTGATTTACATGAATGCTCACTAAAACAAAATGTGATAGCAAGATCCAAACAAAATATCATGTTGATGAGCTGCCCCTCTTCATTTGTTTTCTAAGGAAGGAGATCATGAAATGATATTCGTACTTAGAAATAAATGAAGAAGGAAACATGTATTTTGTTTGGGGGGCAAGGTGCATGAACAATAAAGACAAAGACTAAATGAGAGAAATTTAAAGGGTGCCTGCCACTAAGTCAGGGCTTTGACAAAATTTAAATGACAGAAATTTAAAAGGTACCTGCTGCCAAGTCAGGGCTTTGACAGAAATTTAAATGACAAAAATCTAAAGGGTGCCTGCCGCCAAGTCAGGGCTTTGACAGAATTTAAAGGGTACCTGTAGCTAAGTCAGGGCTTTGACAGAATTTTAAATGACAGAAATTTAAAGGGTACCTGCAGCTAAGTCAGGGCTTTGACAGAAATTTAAAGGGTGCCTGCAGCTAAGTCAGGGCTTTGACAAAATTTTAAATGACAGAAATCTAAAGGGTGCCTGCAGCTAAGTCAGGGCTTTGACAGAATTTTTAATGACAAGAATCTAAATGGTGCCTGCAGCTAAGTCAGGGCTTTGACAGAATTTAAAGGGTGCCTGTAGCTAAGTCAGGGCTTTGACAGAATTTAAAAGGTGCCTGCAGCTAAGTCAGGGCTTTGACAGAATTTAAATGGTGCCTGCAGCTAAGTCAGGACTTTGACAGAATTTAAATGACAGAAATTTAAAGGGTGCCTACAGCTAAGTCAGGACTTTGACAGAATTTTACACGACAGAAATTTAAAGGATGCCTGCAGCTAAGTCAGGGCTTTAACAGAATTTAAAGGGTGCCTGCAGCTAAGTCAGGGCTTTGACAGAATTTTAAATGGCAGAAATTTAAAAGGTGCCTGCAGCTAAGTCAGGGCTTTGACAGAATTTAAATGACAGAAATTTAAAGAGTTTTGAAATGCGATTTTGTCTCTTCTCTTTTTTTTTTTGTTCTTTTGTTATTGTTTGTTTGTTCTTTCTTCTTTTTTTTTTTTGGTATAAGAATTTCCTTTTGGGCAATGTATGTGAAATGGAAATTTCCTTTTCTTTTCTTCTCTTCTTTTTTTTTTTGTATTTGTTTTGCCCCAATTTGAAAGGAAGCTTACCATAATGCAATGTATGTAACGGAAGATGCATGTAGAATGCCAAAGATGTTGCCCCAATCTCAATGGAAATTTTATTTTGATGTATGTGCAAAGAAAATGCATATGAAACGTGAGATTTCTCATGTTTGCCCTGGTATGAAGGAGAATTTATTTATGTGATGCCTGTAAGGGAAATGCATATGAAACATGATTTTTTTTTTGTCCAATCTAGAAGGAAGTTTATGATGAGGTAAGGTATGCAATGGAAAATGCATGTCAAAATGTGAATTTTTTGTTGTTGCCCAATCTGGAAGGAAGTTTATGGTGAGGTAATGTATGCAATGGAAAACACATGTCACGATGCAAGTTTTTTTTTTTTATAGCGGGAGCTTATTTTGATGTAATGTATGTAAAAAAAATGCATGAAAAATGCATGATTTATCACGTATGCTCCAATTTAAATAAGGATGTATATATGTAATGTATGTGAAGAAAAATGTATGTGAGACATGAAAATTTTTCCTCTCAATTTGAATGAGAATTTATTTGTAATGCATGCAAGGAATATATGTGAGATGTGATGATTTTTTTTTTATATGCCCCAATATGAGAGTGAAAAATTTTTCATGCCATAATTGATGTAAAAATTTTTTCTTTTCTTTTCTTTTTTCCTAAATGGAAATGCAAGAGATTTTTTTTTTTTGCCTTTGTTTTTTTTTTTGTTGTTTTCCAATCTGAGTGGGAGTTAATTTTGATGTAGTGTATGCAATGGAAAATGAATGAATGGAACGAACTTTTGATTTAAAAGCTTGATTATGCATTTACTAAGCGAAAGGGGAATATTATGGTGGTCTCAATCCAAGCAGAAGTTTATATGATGCAATGCATGAGATATGAGTGTTATAAGTGTGATCTCACGTTGACACCAATATGAGTGAAACCAAATCTTGATGCAATGGATGCAAGATTCTTGTTTTGATTTCACTTCACATTGAATGGTTGATTTTTTATTTGCCCCAATTTCATTGGAAATTTATTTTAATGTAATGCATGCAATGAATGATGTGAAGTGATGTTTTCTTTTCTTTTTTTTTTTGACATTTTTCATGATCTTTTTTTCCTTTTTTATATATTTGTATTCTTTTTTGTTTTGCATCTTTTATAAGTTTTTTGGGCTTATGTTGATGTGATGGATGCAAAATTTTGTTTTTAACTTCCCAATGTTCTTAAAAGAAGGATGCATTTGTAATGTTTGATGCCAGAAATCAGTAACGTAAAAATACCTAAATTTACAAAATATGGGATCTCTTTGGTCTTTTGCAATCAAGAAGACTTCATTTGCCCTAGGAGAAACTTCACTCAATGATTACATGAATGTGTTCTAAGGGGAGCTTGACATACTCTTAGACACTCAAGGCTCTCTCTTTTTCCCATGAATATTCGGAAACTTCTTCTTTTTTTTTTCTTTAGGAATTAATTGCCCTAGCTTTGGGTGCTTGTCTGATAGGGCTATCTTCCCCTTTTATCTCAATCTATCTTCATTTTTAATGCTTGACTAGCTGATGAGTAAAATTTTTCATTACTTTATTCGAAAATGCCAATGCAGTCAGACATAATAGACACCAAGTTGGGTATAGAAAAGAAATGAAGCTTCAATATCGATGGAATGTTGGGAATATGAAAGCAAGAAACCATTTAGCAAGAAATGCTTGCAGAATGGATGTAGGGTGGTGCACTGCTAGAATTTTGTTGAAAAAGTGAAGTGGGGAGTGATAAAGGAGTAAAATTGAGAATGCCTAAATTTACTTTGGAAATGTTGTCAGGTAATATGAAGAACGGCATGATAGGAGATGAATGTAAGGAAAACGTCCCCTTTTTGGTTTTGCATGTCCAATCTGAAAATAGCAAAATTGATGTGAGCAAGAGCTTTCATTTAGAGCCATGATTTTCTTTTCCCTTTTTATTTTTCTTTTTTTTTTTTATTCTTTTTTGTATCTTAATCTTGATGACTTTCCCTACAAGATTATTGCCCCAATTGTATTCAAATAAGCCAGGCCTCCACGAGGTCTTTAAGGGTTTGTAATGTGGTCCGGGTGAATAGGTTCGTGAAATGAAAGGATATAAGGCTCAAAAATACCATGCCCCTATTATTTCTTCCACCTACCTTCTTCTATTGCCTCTTTAACAGGATTTTATATTGAAATTCACATACCAAAAGAGGATCTTTGAGGTTGTAATGTGGCCAGGACAGGGATTTTGTGGTTCAAGCAAAATGGGCACAATGATGGGTTAAGAAGGAATGGACTATAATGCCCACACATTCAAGTGAGGAGTACAACTTTATGGATTATTGTGTGGACAAAGGATGACAATGGGGGTTAAGTGGAAAGTAAGAATGCGGTGAGAATTTTGCCTTAATAGCCATGTTAACTCAGAGAGTCGTGTAGTCTCTCAGAGCTTTTGCTTGGAGAACTCAAACCTTTCCAACATAATTTCCCTCTTTTTTTTTTCAATTTTCTCATAATGAGGGCCTCTTTTTTCATGCTCTAATTATTTTTTTCTCTCTAATCTTTGCCTAGGTTTCCTTTTCAGCTTTTCAACCTAGCGAGCTTTTCCTTTTGAGAATCCTATGCTGATGACTTTCATTTCTTTTTTCTTCATGTTTGCCCATTTTGGTTTTTTTTTTTTGAGACCACTCTCTTGTGTCAATTCTCATTGCTTCTTGTTGAAGGGAGGAAATTTTTCTATAATGCTGAGAAATGGTGGGTGCTTAGACCAAATTTAGGTATAATCCTCTCTTGATATATGAATTTTCAGCATAAAAACATGTTAAAAATACCCGCCCCTGGTATTAGTCAATTTTGGGCTAATGAAATGAATATTACTACTTCAGGCTCAATTAGGGTGACTAGGGTAACTCCTTTATAATGGGAAGAGAAAGAATGCCTCATTTCCCCGACTCGACTCATTTGTGAGACAAATAATCATACCTCCCTTTCACTTTTTCATTTTCTCTTTTTTCTTTTTTTTTTCTCTGTTTATTATATTTATTTGAAATTGGCAACAAGATTTGCCCAGGACTTCATCCCTTACTCACATCAAATGAAGTCTTTTCATTAGGGAGATGCATATTTTCTTTTCTTTCTTCTCTTTTTTTTGATTTTTTCTTTGATGAGAGACATATGAGGTTGAAAATGTGTTCAAACAATAGATAGGACAAAAGACAAAGTAGGTTGAGATGGGAATGCATGACTTATGACATTGACATGGTTAAATAAAGTCAACTTTAACTTCAGACTAGACAAGCATAGATCAATGGAGAAAGATTTTATGACAAAGGTGATACTTGGAATTGGGCTTTTATTCTTCCTCTTCCGTTTCTTTCCTTCTTTTTTTTTTCCTTTTCTCTTTCTTTCTTTTTTTTTTTTGCACTTAAGACAAGCCTTATGACCCACATCTAACCTATGCAAGTGTCCTCTTATGGTCAAGATAAGGGCATGGAATTATGCTTCATAAATGCTTATGGGTTTTTCGTGGATGGGAAAATAACAATAGGCAAACAAAAAGGTGAAAGAGGCAATGGTGTAAAAGGTTGAAGGATGGAACCCTTGACATATTTATGGAACATGGGCATGATTTCACTCTTTATGATTTGACTCCTAAAAACTTTAGCCCTAGCAATGCTTAAGCTGACTTCTTTATTGCAAAGGACCAATAATCCTATATTCTATAAATTTTGGGATTTTTTTTTATTTAGAAATGCAACATGGATGCAATTTATTGTGATGCCTCACTTATGGTGTATCACCTTTGGTACAAAGGTCCATTCTCATGGAGAGCTACAAACCTTTGCTTGAGGGTGTATAAGGGAATAAACAAACTCTTGACTGACTGTCAGGTAGGGACATAGGGTAGATGAATAAGTCACAAAGTATATAAAACAAAATTGACAATGCAAACATACAACTCACTCTTCCTGATCAATATTGAGGACCCATGGAGAGGAGTGAACTTCCAATGCAAACCATCATCATGGCAAATATATTAGCATCAATTGATGTAATGATATTAAATAGCCATTCTGGTATGGAGTAACTTACTACTCTTTTCTAAAGGTTTAATGGAAGATGTGAATGATGCATGAAAGAATGATATGCTCCCTTTGTGTCCTATGTTAGGTACACCATAGGTTAGGCTATCTACCTTATAGAAGCCAAGCTCCACCTAATTAGGTTGGCTTCTAAGCTTTGTTTAATAGTGTGCATCAGTTTTTTTTGGTGGTTCTAATTTTCCTTAAGGTCCTCGAGTTGCCCCCACCATTGAGATGGAAACCCCATTTTAATAAATTTAATCCTTTAAGGGCTTACGAGTCCTTCCCAGACTAAACTTAGCAAATAGGTAACAGCTCGAGTGAACTGATCACAGTGATCTTTAGGAGCTTAATAGCCCCTCAAAGGAACCATTGTAAACTTCAACTATCCTTGGATGCTCTCAGACCCGGGTATAGGGCCCATTATGTGTGTGAGGCTAGATGTGTGAGTGCTCAATGTGTGAGGGGAGTATACAGACCTCATGACCCAAGCATTACCCAAATTCCCCATTTGCAAGCAAACTAATACATGGATAGATAACAGTCACTTACCTTAGGGTTCATTCCGCAAGTTATCTGTCCTAACAGAGGTTATTCAACTCAACAAAACAAAACAAAAATGAAATGGTGAGATAAAAGAAACCATGAATTTGATTAGTTAAAATATTGTTAGGTCCCCCGTTCAACAGTCATAAAAGCTTCTCTTCCTAAAGATCCTTATTGAATTCTCAAGGAGATAGAAACAGGTCCTGTATCTTGAAGGACAAGGTCTCTTCATGAATAAGGTATAAAAATAACTGAGGACCTATTAATATGATAACCATTCCATTAATGCAAATTTTAATTACATGAAAAGAAAATGCATGAGATTGGATACGCTCCCCCGTGTCCTACAATAGGTGTATCCTAGGGTAGGATTCTTGGCTTTAACTGGCTAAGTTAACATTTAAGCTTCATCTATTATTGTGTGCAAGATTCGGGATGGTTCTATCTTCCGAAAAGCTTCCCAAGTTGCCCCCGTCATCAAGATAGGAACCTTATCCAGTAAACTTAATCCTTTGAGAGCTTTAATAGCCCTTGACGGACTAAACTTAACGAATAGGTAACAACTGGGTGAAGTCTTCACAATGGTCTATGGGAGCTTAATAGCTCCTCAAAGGCATTGTTATAAACTCCGACTACCCTAGGATACTCTCAGACCCGGGAATAGGGCCAATTATGTGTGTGAGGTTGGACGTGAAAGTGCCCAGTGTGTGAAGGGAGCATACAAACCTCATGACCCAAACATTTCCCAAATTCCCCACCTGCATATAAAACAGCAGATAAAACAATATGCAAAGAGATAACAATCATCTATTCTAGGGTTTATTCCACATGTTATCTATCCTAGCACATTTTATTCAACTCACAAATACATTTAAAAGCATGTGAACAGATAAAATTACCAAGCATGTTATCTACCCTAATCATGTGAGCAAACAAAATTAAAAGGGCAACCAAATAAAACAAAGCCATAAAAATTTTCATAGTCAACCCATATAGGCTTAACTCTCGAAACATCCCCAGTGGAGTCGCCAAACTGTCGCACCCGAAAATGTGACGCGGATGGCGCGGGAAAAGGAAAAGAGGTCAAATCGGCCCACACGGCGGAGGCCGATTTCGGAGGGAGTCGCCACCAAAATTTTAAGGGAAATTTTGGAAAACCGGAACATAAAAACAAAAAGGGACAAGGACTGGTCTCCGAATCAAAGTTGGGTTCGGGAGTACGATTGTGAGTGGGGAAGGTGTTAGGCACCCCCACAACACCCGTTCCAAAGAACGGTTATCTTAGGTTGATCATGCAATTTTTATGGCTTTTTACAAATTTATTTTGGTTGCCCTTTTACCATTCACATGCAAAAATAAATAAATATAAAAATAATGAAAATGTAAAATGAAAATAAAGAATAAAATGAAAATATGAAAAGTTAGAAAAAATAAATTAAGGAAAATATTATTTATTTACAAAAGTGGACTTGAAAAATTGGTAAATATTTATTAAATTAAGAGAAAAAAACACCAAATAAATCAGAAAATACTTTATTTATTTACAAAGGTGGACTTGACCCAGAATTAAAGTCGGGGGCCTACGTACCCTGCGATAGGGATCAAAGTCGACGTAGTTCGGGTTAGAAAAGCGTGTCACTGGATTGATATTTTCTTATTATATATTCTTTGAAAAGAGAGGTTTATAGAAAATAATTTTGTCCTTCCGCAAAGAAAACAATCTTTAGAATTGGTTGGTATGTTTTAATTTGTAAAAGACAGATTAATTCCCATCATTTACTATTTTTTATTTTTTTTATTATATATTTTTTGTTTAATCGATTTCTAAAAGAGGAAATATATTTTTCCTCAATTTAAAAAATAGGATTAAAATTATTTGTGATTTTGAACATTTTATTTAATTTGAAAAGGAAATATTTGAAAACAATTTTATTAAAGAAAACAAAACTAATTGGCTCATGTGATGACTTTATCACTCACACTTACCCATTGATACCTAAGTGTCAACGGTAGATGCCACTTGAGACAAAAAGGCACAAGAAGAATTCGAAAGAAACAAATAATTCTTTGTCCAAATTATTTTTATTTTATTTTTATTATAAAAATAAAAATGCATAAGATCTTTTTAACGCACATTTTATTTATTTAAAATGAAAATACTAAGAATAATTTCAAATATGATTCTTACATAAATTTTTGAAGAAAAATAATCAGCATATGTGGTGACTTTATCACTCACAAGTTACTGATCTATGCTTAAAATACCTACGGTGTTACCACTCGAGGTAAATAAATGGGAGAATAAAACTTGAAGGGAATCAATACTTTTTGCTTCAATCATTTTATTTATCATTATTTTCTTTTTACATGAAAAGGCGGTAAAAATAAAAATAAAATAACATAAATAAGAAAAATAATGCTGGAGAAAAATAGATAATATTGGCCTGAATTATTATTATTATTATTATTATTTACAAAGACAGAAATGGATAAAATTCTCTTAACACATTTATATGAAAAAAAAATCATTAAGGAAAATTTAAAATGTCAATATTATGTATATTTATTTATTTTTTAAAATAGTAATCAGTATATGTGATGACTTTATCACTCACAAGTTACTGATTTTCGCTCGTATGCTCACAGTGTTACCACTCGGAGTAAAAAATATCATAAGAAAAATTTTAAATGAAAATCAAACAGCATTATGGTGACTTGATCATTCATAATTTGCTGATTAATGCTTATATGCTCACGGTGATGCCACTCGTGACTAATGCATAGATAAAATTGAAATAAATGGAATCATTTTTGCATTAAATTATAAAAATGAATATTAATATGGTTATTTTAAAAAGCGATAAAAGAAATTTACAACTATGACCTTTACGTATATATTCAAATATTATTTATTTTTATTATTTTATTTTATTTTTCATTTTATTTTAGAAAAAGAATCAATTAGGATCTGTGGTGACTTTATCACTCACAGCTTGCTAATTAACACCTAAATGCCCACGGTGTTACCACTCGGAACATAAAGGCAAAAAATTAAAATTTGAAATAAAGGCTCTCATTGAATCATTTATTTTTATTTTTTAAAAAATAATAATAATAATAATAATAATAAAATTAACAAAACAACTGGTTCTCATAAATACTAAATAAAATAAAAAGATTTAGCCAACGTTTATACCATGGCAACTCCTCACTCATGGTATAATTGACTGACACTCTATAGGCACACGGAGAATTGGTCCCTCGTGGCAAACTCTAAAGGTGAGAAAAAGAAAAATGCATGGTCAAATAAAAACCAAAATCAGAAATAAAAAAAACAAAACGTAAAATCAAATACAATTTTTCAGGGTGTGTGCTAGCACAAATTCAAATAGTTTACACCCAACCATGAGATGAAAAGATGCAAACTCTAGTTTCTTCATTTTCTTTTCCTTTGTCTCAAAGTTGACAGCTTCCATTTCCCCTGCTTGGCTTGGTGCTTGGGTTGGTGGCAATGGCCTTGATTTCTCCCAAACTTGGTATATGCTCCGATATTGCTCGAAAAAAAATAAGATAAAATAGAAAAGGATTATTCATCTTAAATTTTAGGGCAGAAGGAAACAAAGTAATTGCCTTTAAAGAACAAATACCACATGCTAATAAGAAACAATGTCGTTGCTCACACGGGGCTAAATAATATCAAGACATTTAACACATTCAACCAAGCATTTTCTAGCTAGCCTTCACCCATGTAAGGCAAGCTTTTGAACTGGAATCATGAACCCCTTTATTGATACACACCCAAAAAAGCAATTTAAGATTCTAAAATCACTATGCAAATATATGAACACACGAGATGCTTTTAATCTCAAAACAGTGAGCAAGTCAAGTGTTATATGAGATCAAGCTTTCAAGTGAAATCCTTAATATGCAAGATTTTCTCAGCAGCAAATAACCCCAAATCGAGTCAAGCCTAAACTCAATACAAAAAACCAAAATCTGGTGAATGGGCTTAGAGGAAAGAAAGTCGTGAGCTATACTCCTAATCTTTACCAAGCATACCTTGACAATGCAAAGGTCCATTTTCAAATGGTTCAAAATTCGAAGCTATGCACACTGGAGCATAAAAAAAAAGAAACATGACTTGGAGCTCAAAACATAAACGTGATTCTAATGGCTCGAATTCAGAACCCAATCAAATCCTTCTCATTATAAAAAAAATGATGACACAGAGGACACATAGATACGGGGGAGATTCCTAAAGCAAATAAAATTCATACCCAGTCCCAAGGCTAAGGTACCTCATCAATATCATTCGAACAAAACTTTTTTCAAATAACAAACATCACTAGAAAATTCAGGCTCTAGAACGTAAATCTTCATGTTTGTGAATACCAAGCCTGGGGCTACTCTAATGCTCGAGAATCAGTGAAAACTTTGATCACGAGTTCATTCACATTGTGACTCGAACTAATAAAGGATATACAAACATATAATCAAAGAAAATGTTCATCAATCACAACACAGTACAATGATCCCATAAAGCCAGTTGAGACCCCAACATATTCTAGTCACGAGAGGCAAAAACAAGTTTCAGACATCAGATAACAGTTTACCAATACTAACCGTAGGCAAAGCGTTCATCCACACAGAGAAGTCTTACAATCTGAAGATTCCATAATAAGATTAAGAGCTCGAAGAGGGGTTTTACCAGATCGAAGTTCCTGTTGCTTTAATCCTGTCCAATAAGCCTTTCCCTTCGTAGAACCTCTGCTTGCTCAGGGAATGCATCCTTCTTCCTTCACCTCTTGGACGCATGGCCACGCTCTCTGTCCTCGGTGCTTCTCATCTGGATCACGGCTCATCTCTCCCTCTCTCGCAAGCATGAGCCCTAGCTTCATCTTAGTCTCACCACATTCCCTTTTTTTTTGTCCACTCCTCGGTGCACTCGCGGTTCCAGATCTCACCCTCTCCCACCATGCTCTGCTTTCTCTCGTGCCTTCATTGTGCAGCTCCCTCGGTTTCCTTAGCTTCGTTCTCGGGTGCCAACCTTCCCTTCTTCAGACTTGCAGCTCCTCTTCCTCTATTTCAGATTTCCCTCGGTTCTCGGCCTCTCTCAAGCTTCCTCTGTTCTCCGCCCTCTCTTTTTCTCTCTTTTTCGCGCGGCCCCTGTTCCACCGTGGCTCCCTCTCTTCCTCGTGGTTCTCTGCTGCTCAGCCACCCTCTCAGCCGTGGCCTCCTTCCTTTTCACAGCTCCCCTCTTTCCCTCGGACACCGCAGCTCTCCCACGGCACCTCCCTCTCTCTCTCTCAACCGCGGCCTCCTCTCTCTCGGCCTCAGTGTACTCGTGACTCTGCCGCGGCTCTCATCCCCCTCTTTCCTTTCTCTACTGAGCCCTAAGGGCTCCTCCTCTGTTGACCTTAGGGCAACGCCCTTGGGTCCATTGAAGCATTGGGCTGAAATCTTTTCAGCCCAATGTGTTTTTTTTAATTATTTTTAATAATTTTTTTTTGTTTACTTTTTTTCTTTCATTTTAACTTAATTATTATTTTTATTTTTTTTATTTTTTATTTGTTATTATATATTTTTTCCATTTATTATTATTATTATTATTTTTATGTTTTTTTATATTTATTATTATTATTATTATTATTATTATTATTATTATTTTATAAAAATGCCCGGACAAAATTGGGTGTTCACAGTTGCCCTCTTTACTAGTTTCTTATGTGAGAATGAGAAAAATGCAATTTTTGGAATTCTCGCACAAGGAACGAGTAAAGATTAGAACACGAATTTTGTCCGAGCAAAACATACAAAGACTTACTCGCCCCTGACACAAAGAGATGCAATACAACTTGAACTTAGAACATACAAGACTCTGTTTTGAACGACTTAATGGAGAATGAATACTTGATGCAAGACACACAAGGCAAATGTAAATTGAGACATGGCTAAATAAATTGAACTAGACTCTAATGGATGCACAAATGAGAAATTAAATTGAGCTAGAGTCCAACTAATACAACATGCAATGATGTGACACAAATGAATAACTATGTCAACTAGACTGGGACTGATGCAATAGGTGGATGAATTGATTTACATGAATGCTCACTAAAACAAAATGTGATAGCAAGATCCAAACAAAATATCATGTTGATGAGCTAAGGGAAATTTTGGAAAACCGAAATAAAAACAAAACAAAAAGGGATAAGGATTGGTCTGCGAATCAGAGTTGGATTCGGGAGTACGATTGTGAGTGGAGAAGGTGTTAGGTACCCCCACAACACCCGTTCCTAAGAACGGTTACCTTAGGTTGATCATGCAATTTTTATGGCTTTTTACAAATTTATTATGATTGCCCTTTTATCACTCACATGCAAAAATAAATATATAAAAAAAAAGAAATGTAAAAATAAAAATAAAGAATAAAATGAAAATATGAAGAGTTGGAAAAGTAAAATAAGAAAAATATTATTTATTTACAAAAGTGGACTTGGGAAAATAAATTGGTAAATATTTATTAAATTAAGAGAAAAAAATACCAAATAAATCAGAAAATACTTTATTTATTTACAAAGGTGGACTTGACCCAGAATTAAAGTATGGGGCCTACGTATCCTGCGATAGGGATCAAAGTCGACGTAGTTCGGGTTAGAAAAGCGTGTCACTGGATTGATATTTTCTTATTATATATTCTTTGAAAAGAGAGGTTTATAGAAAATAATTTTGTCCTTCCGCAAAGAAAACAATTTTTAGAATTAGTTGGTATGTTTTAATTTGTAAAAGATAGATTAATTCCCATCATTTACTCTTTTTATTTTTTTTATTATATATTTTTTCTTTAATTGATTTCTAAAAGAGGAAATATATTTTTCCTCGATTTAAAAAATAGGATTAAAATTATTTGTGATTTTGAACATTTTATTTAATTTGAAAAGGAAATATTTGAAAACAATTTTATTAAAAAAAATAAAACCAATTGGCTCATGTGGTGACTTTATCACTCACATTTACCCATTGATACCTAAGTGTCCACGGTAGTGTTACTCAAGACAAAAAGGCACAAAAAGTTCGAAAGAAAACAAATAAAATTTTTGGTACAAATAATTTTTATTATTTTTTATTATAAAAATCATTTTATCACCTTTTTATTTATTTATTATTATTATTATTTTTTAAAAAATAAATTAATAAATGTGATCATTATTAATATTATGAAAAATAATAATCAGCATATGTGATGACTTCATCACTCACAAGTTACTGATTTCCGCTTGTGTGCTCACGGTGTTACCACGGAGTAAAAAAAAAAATCATAAGGAAAACTTTAAATGAAAATCAAACAGCATTTGATGCCATTCGCGGCAAAAAGCATAGATAAAATTGAGATAAATTAAATTATAAATATTATTATGGTTGTCTTAAAAAAGCAATAAAAGAAATTTAAAAAATGATTTATATATATATATTCATGTACTATTTATTTTTATTTGTTTATTTGTTTTATTTTATTTCTGTTTAGAAAAAGAATCAATTAGGATCTATGGTGACTTTATCACTCACAGCTCACTAATTAACACCTAAATGCCCACGGTGTTACCACTCGGAACATAGAGGCCAAAATAAAAATTTGAAATAAAGGGCTCTCATTGAATCATTTATTTTTTTACTTTTAATAAATAAATAAATAAAACATTGGTACTCATAAATAAAAAAATACGATAAAATAAAAAAATAAGATTTAGCCAACATTTATACCATGGCAACTCCTCACTCATGGTATAATTGACCGACACTCTATATGCACACGGAGACGGAGTCTCTCGAGATGAACTCTAAAGATCTCTTTTTTCTTTCCTTTTTTTTTTTGAATTATATTTTCAAATATATATATATATATATTTTATTTTGGGGTACTCTAAAGATCTCTCTTTTTTTTTCTTCCCTTTTTTGTAAATTATCTTTTCAAAAATATATATATATATATATATTGAGGTATTAAATAAATAACACATCCAATAAAGCTCTCATGGAAAAAAATGCTAAAAAAAAAAAACTTAAAGCATATGATTACAGTAACGTCACATAGATTGAGCTTGGCTTTTCAGACATTTTTCAACCTTTAAACACTTCAGAGTCATGAATGAAGCGTATTAATGTTCTTAACAGGATCCCATTTCCATTTAATAGCATCCAGGTCAAACTAAAGCGTAAAAATGCTACCATTGCTATTTATCCAGTATACATATGTAAGCTAGAGCTAAAACCCAACACTTCCAAAGCTATATTGAGGGAACAGGGCATAAGATTCATCATCAAACTCTACCATCAGTGTGTAGTTGAACAGAAAATAAAAAGGGAAAGTAAGTGGTTACAGCAATAAACTACTGACTCCAAACTCTCTTAAACATTTTGTCAAACACCCAACACGCGTTTACGTAGCATCACTAAGACATATAATCTAACACACAACATCAATCAAATCTTCATCAAGCTCCTTACGCCAACAAGAACAAACGCCTACAGATTTACAAAGCATATACAGATTCACAAGAAAATTTAACCTCCTAACAGCCACATGAGAGTTCGACAGTAAAGAAGTTACCCCTGAGTATCAAGTTGCGTCCTGTTTCTCTGGCTTGCCCGTTCCTTGCTTTTTCTTTTCTATTTTTTTTTTAAAAAAACAAAACCCTTCCTCTTCTCTCAGCTCTCTCCCTTTCTCGGACTACCGAAATCTCAAGAAAAAGCTCCCCTGGTTTGTTCAGAGCCTCCACTTTAGTCTCCCAGTCCTCTGCTTCCCGGCGTACCTCCCTTGGCCTCTTAGCTTTTCTCCAAAAATTCTCCGCTCTCTCTCTCTCTCTTTCTCCCCTCTCTTCGGATTTTTCAATGCCAAAATCCCCCCTTGTGCCAATGCCTTCCCTCGGTTCTTATAGAGTTCTCGCGAGTGACTTCCCTCTCCAGATCGAACGCGTGATTGCTCTTTCTCAGTCCCATTTCATGTTTCGTGCGTCTCCAAATGTCCTTCCTCACCCCTCGTCCCGCTTGCTCTCATTCTCGCCACTACACTGCTGTCCCGAGTGCAGAGTAATGGAGGGAGTTTTGTCGTTTTCCTGGCCCTCAAGCTGTAGAACGTGGCTCGTCTGAAGGCCTTCATTACTCTGCCGTACCTGGTACAGAGTAGTGGAGCAGCTTTTGTCCTTGCTCCCGCGGCTCTCTCCTCTCTGATCCCTCTGATTTTTCCATCCACCGAGCCCTAAAGCTCCCTCGGTTTCGCCTCTCTGGTTGCTCCTCTGTCTCGATGGCTCTCTCGGTCGCTCTCTCGAGCTCACGGCTCCTCGGTGGTCTGAGCTCCCTCTCTGCTCTGCCTCTCGGTCTCCTCCACTGTCTTTACCTGAGCTCCTTCTCCCTTTTCTGTCTTCGCTAAGCCCCTCCTTAGGGCTCCCTCCCGTGTGCCCATGCCTGATCAGGGCTCAGGGTCAGCTGGACTTGAGCCCCAAATGGGCTCAAGTTCACCTTGGGCTGAAATAATTTCAGCCCAAGGTTAAAATTTTTTTTTTATTTTTTTTTTAAATTATTATTATTTTTATTTTTATTTTTTGAGTTATTTTATCTTTTCCTTCTTTCTTTTTGGTCATTTTTCATTATTTAGTTATTTATTTATTATTATTATTTTATTATTTTATTTAATTTTTTATTATATTTATATGTATTTTTTAAAATTACCCGGACAAAATGTAGTGTTCACAGTATGTATGGTGGTATGGTTTTGGATATTGAGAAATCTGTACGTTAGTGTTGGTGAGATCAAAGTGGTTTTGGGGCCTTGTTGGTTTGTTTAAGGGCCTATAGCCCATTTGGTCAAGTTGGGTTCCAAGGGGTCAAATCTCAGAGGAGTGGTTCCTTTGAGGTGAAGTCTCGTTGGATAAGTTGGTTTAGGGGGTTTTTAGACCTTTATGATTGGTCGGTGAGCGTCCTTTTGCCTTCAGTGTCAATTGGAGGTTGTTAGTGGTGAGTTTTGGTCATTAAGTGGTCAAAACAGTGTTAAGGGTCCAGAATCTCCATATGGAGTTGGATTGAGGAAAAAGTGGTGTTTTTCGATAGATAGGGACTAGATTGACTTGTAGAAGTTAGAATCAAGTCAATCAAAGGTCGGAGCATAAAGTTATGCGCGTCGGAAGTTCACCCCAGAATGTGGAAATTGCTGATATGGGACATCAGTATGGGGCGCCATGGCTCCAGAGTCCAGGCCGCGGCGCTAGTGAATCCAGAAGTGATATAGAATCAGGGGAGGTCGGAGTCGCGGCGGTACTGTAGCGGCCACGGCCCCAACCTAGTTTTTGGTGGTTTTATGGTTGTTTCCACTGCTTTGAGGTATTGGAGAGTTGTTTTAAGGTATTGTGGGTTGCGTTTGGTTAAATGTTGAAGTTTTGGTCAAGTTAGGAAGTGTCTGGAGGTAAGGTGTTACAGTTCCGAGTTTTTGCGTTTTAAAAACAAGTAGCATTTTACCTGTGCTAAAGCATGGGGGCATGATATCTACAAAGGTGGGAGTGGTGAAATATAAAAGTAAGTCCTGGAAGTGATGTAAGTAAAGTAGAACTGTAATTATTAATAGGCATGTGTAATGTATAATTTACCAATCATTACCGAGGGTGTGATTTGATGTTGACTTTCTTTCTATGTTCTATAGGAGTTGATGTTTTCTTATGAAATTTGTTTATTGCATATTACAGAGAAATAAATTTGAGACTTGAACTTGAGAAAGAAATGTAAAAACTATGAATAACAATGATACAGTCCAAAAAAAAAATCAAATTCCTTTTAAATTTGCTTTCATCAAACGAAAATAACTGTGCAATAAACTTCCAAACTTTGTAGTAGTGTATTCTAAAACAAATTTTAGAGTTTTAAATTTAATGATCCATAATATATTTCTTGTCAAGAAACACATGACTTACAATATAACAACTAATTTAAAACATAATTAGTGGTGACATAACATATTGAAAGTCGAATACCAGTCTTGATTACATTAAAGGGGCAAAACACATATTTCAAGTTAACCTAAATTTGTTAAGCTGTGAACTTTTTTCTATTTCATAGTTTTCTTCCCTTTTGTTGTGGAACCCTTAGAGTGGCTAGGTTCTCCTGCCTTGCCAGTATTCCTCTCGATGCTTAGTTCTATTGCGAGTATTTTGACTTGGGGAACAAAGCTTTGCTATAGGAAGATTGTCATCGCTATTGGCAAGAACTATTTCAGTGGATGGTGTAGTCTCTAAGCATTCCTTTGAAGAATGACAAGAAATGTTAGGTAACATAGTGTGTGTGGATTGAGTTAGCCTAATAAAATGAGGCTTGGGTATGCCTTATAATTCGATATTGTGAATCGTTCAATTATCTCTTGAAGGTTGTTAACGTTGGAAATAGTAAAGGTTGATGCTGGTTGGATTTTCTGTTGTGAAATTGGTGAGGTTGTAATGTAGCTTTGTGAAGTTACTTTCAGCTTCAGCAAGTATGACCAATTAAGTGGTCAAGTTCCTCGTGAAAAGAGTGAGGCCATCATTTCTGCTTGTAGTAAAAATATAAGTAGAATAAATAATCAGTGCAGTACCCTCCATTTTCATGTAAAGTTTTTAAAAATGAAAGAAACAATTGTCATCTTATGAAGAGCATCTTTCAGTTGTGTTGCCATGTTGTTGATTAGCTTCCGTGCTTGGTCATCAAAGAAAAGCACTATGTAGCACCTGTCTCATCTATGACAGTGAAATGGATTTTGAACTTGTGAGTTGTGAGGATAAGAAATTAGTAAAGAATACTAATCCCATTAAGCATTATATATTTTTGTATTAAATACCAACTTTATTGTGAGGGTATAAGTTTTTTGCATCTATCACATGTTAAAGATCCATTCGCTATCTTTATTCTGATGAAGCAATTTCAGCAAGCTTCATAACACCATCCAAAGCTTGTTTGTAGTTTCTGTAGCTGAACTCGAACAATGCAATCTTAATCCTGGAACTTTCATGCTAGTTGTTAGCAATGTTATTGGAATTGTTTTTGAGAAATTAGATGAAACCAGAAATAGTGACCTGCTTTAGTTGGAAAAGCTGGGTTATTAAAACTCAAAGAGGAAACGTGAGCTAGTCATTGGCAACCATTGACGATTGCTAACTAACAATTGGCTGACGTAAAGATTGAGATAGATGCAAAATGGGTTCTGGCAACCTAAGGATTGTCTTTAACTATGTGTTAGTTGACAAAAATATTAAAGGGGCAAGGGACCAGAAGATAGAGTCAGAGTGATAATTTACCCATCAGTGAGTTGCCTAGCTTCAGGGATATCTAGGTTGTAAAGGAATGTAGTAAGAGTTCCTGAATTACATAGCTGGAGCTCTCTTATGTGTAGATAATGAAACAACATTATTTACACATAATTAATGATTTCACTGATGGGTTTTAAAGATAATTAGTCATTACCTTTAAATGTTCTGATCCTTGCATAGTTCACAACAATTACAGTTGCCTGATATGGATCTTCTTGTTTATTGTAAAATGAATTAGTTCTTGTTTCTCCAAAGAATACACAGTTGATAGAATTACCCCTGTGAAGCAAAGTTGATTAGAACACATTATTGATAAACACATGAAGTCAAGTTTTATTGTTATACTCTTTGTCAGATAAGGTGAACATAAGCCTATCCTGAGTTTTACCATCTCTATCATATTGGGTTAAAGTTCCAAAGTGAGTAAGTACTCCACAAACATCTGTTTGAAAAGATTGAGTTAGAACCATTATGTGATTTGCAAAAATTGAAAAGAATAATAGGTATGGTTGAACGATGGATTACCAAGAAGTAGGTCAAGTGGGGCCTTATTGTTGAGAATTTTGGAAATACCAAGAAAATTGAAACTATATCTTGGAACTGTAGTCTCCACTTTCTTGAAACTTGTTGATGGGTGAATCAACATGCGGAAATGATTGTTAGTTGTCTTGTGCTGGAAATCATTCAATGCAAGCACAAAGTTTTCAATGTCGTATGACTCCCCTTCTTTAACATTTGCAAGAAGATTGATGGCTGTTGACTTATAAAAGCAATTTGCATGGATTTTAGTTCCCTACAAAGAATTGTTTGTTCACAACACAAAATCATTAAGGGAAGAAAATTATAAATAATCACAATAGGTTAAAATTGTAGATTACTTAAGTCATATTTTCATCCTAAGGTTTTCTATCAAGCTTCAAAGATGGGAAGTGTTTTACAATTTGTGTGTTGAAAACTGGATCAAATAGTGGATAGTATATATAAGTGTGAAGATTTGGTTGTATAATAAATAAAAGTTTGTTAACTGATAAAGTGCCATATAAAATAATCAACAATAATAGAACTAGAATGTTGTTCAAAGGGGATCTATGAAATGCATTAATTCCAAGATTTAAGGTAGACTAACTCATACTGTGTGATGAAAAACTTTAACCCATTCTGTTAATAATACGTTTTAGTAGCTAATGGTATCTAGCATTTAAATCAGAGGTATCTAGCATGCAAAACTATTAAAGCTTGACGTGAACTAACTTGTTGATTTAGCAAAACCATACCAATTGAAGAATTTTTAATGGATGGTGAGGTGAATGTTTAGAAACGGATCACAGGGGCACAAATTTGCCAAGTTTCCTGCATTGTGTCGAGGTCCTTGATAGCTATTATTTTCCTTGTAGCCATTGAGGCAACTATTATAAGCAAGAGACCGTTTTCGATGGTGTGCCAGTCAATTGTGTGGGAGGTTGATAGTAGTGATAGTGAGAAAAGACTGTCGACTGAAGATTATTTATTTGCATTCATTTTGTAAGGTGACAGGTGCTTTGTCTTTTTGGGTGCTTTGTGATTTTTAGGACAGATGCATATTGTCCAAGATAGAAATGGAAACACAATGAAGTATTTGCACAGTAATTGGTTTGATTGTAATTGAAAAAATATGATTATGTTAATAATAGGTTTTAGCAATGAAAATTAATAATATGATTATTTTAATAATTTGATTGTAATTGCATACATCAGTTTTAGCATGGATTAAAGTTTAGTTATAGGACCAATGAAAAGAAAATACTAAACATTGGTTGTTATATTCAATTTTAGTGGGTTTTCAAAAAAGTTTAAAGTTTTTAATTTCTTAGTTTAAAGATTTGCACTTCCTTCATGGCTTAGAAACCAAGTGGATTACTCTCTAAATGACGAGAATAAGTTCTGAATATTAGTTGCATGATTTCACAAAAGGAGGACCTCTTTTTATACTAGCTAGGAGGCTCCATAATTGAGAATGAAATTAAAGCTAACCTAATTAAAGCTAATAGAGGTTACAGAGGTTACAACACATAATTAAGGTGTTACAAACCATTATTATGAGAGCTTTAAGGAGGGAGGTAATGGGAGTTATGAAGAAGGGGTTACATGAGTTACAACTCATAGTATTAAGGAGGGAGTTATGCTGAATTTAATTTATTCTTCCGTTCCATCCTCCCTGAGTTGGATGGAACTCGCCCTTTAGTCCAAATCTGCATCATCATCAATATGCAGGGATAAATCAGCCACATTGAAGATAGTAGAAACTCTGTAAGTGCCTAGCAGCTCAACTGTATAGGCATTGTTATTGATCTTTTGCACGACTTTACACAGTCTATCAACACGTGGTGACAACTTGGCATTTGACTATTTTGGAAACCTCTCTTTTCACAAGTGAATCCATACCCAGTGTCCTACTTAAAAAGTTTGTTGTTTTCTGTGCTTATCACATTGAGCCTTATATCTCAAGTTTTTCTTTTCAATTTGCCCTCGGATTTGGTCATGTAGTTTCTTAATTTCTGTAGCCTTTTTGTCTACATCACTGCTGTATTGTTGCATTTCAGTTGATGGAGTCAAGTCCAATGGACTTAGGGGATGAGTACCATAAACTACTTCAAATGGACACTTTCTAGTGGCTTGATTAGTTGAATTATTGTAAGCGAACTCAACTTGTAAAGAATAAGATCCCACTGTTTCAAATTATTTCCAACAAAACTTTGGAGTAGGTTGTGCAGAATCCTGTTGACTGCTTCAGTCTATCTGTCTATTTGAGGATGGCTGGCACTGCCAAATTGGAGCTTGGTTCCTATTTTTTTCCACAAAGTCTTCCAAAAGTGGCTAAGGAATTTGACATCATGATTAGATGTGATAGTCTTAGGAATGCCATAGAGTCGGACAATCTCTTTAAAGTATAATTTTGCAACTTAGACAGAATTATTAGTCTTTTGGCAAGGGATGAAATGTGTCATCTTCGAGAATCGATCCACAACAGCCATAATGGAATCTTTTTGTCTAAGTTCTAGGCAATCCAAGGACAAAGTCCATACTCATATCTTCCCAAGGAGCTTCTGGAACATGAAAAGATAGGTATAAACCTGTGTTTTGGCTTTTAGACTTAGCCAAATGACAGGTCCTGCAACGTTATATGTGCTTGTTTACATCCTGTTCAATTCTTGGCCAATAGAAATTGTCTTTCACTAAGGCCACAATTTTGTCTCCACCAAAGTGTCCTGCTAATCCACAATTATGGGCTTCCCAAATGATTGCCTCTCATAAGGAACATTGAGGAATGCATAAGACTTTTCCTCAAAATAAAAATCCTTCATGCCTATAGTATTGGTGAAAAGGTTGAACTTCGGTAACACTTCATGCTTGATGGAAAGTAGGATCATCTTTGTCCAACTCCTTGATGGTCTCAAAACCAACAACTTTGGCTTGAATGTTAATCACCAAAGCATGTCGGCAGTTAAGTACATCAACTATTGAGTTCAAAGTTCCAGCTTTGTGTGTAAGTAGAAATGGATAAGCTTGTAAAGTTTCACTCAAAGCAGCATGTTTGCGGTTGATCTTCTATTGAGGATTTAAATGCTTGAGGGTCTCATGGTCAGAGTACAGGATGAATTCCTTACTCAAGAGATAATGACTCTAATGTTGCAAAGCTCAAAAAATGGCATAGAACTCCTTATCATAAGTAGAATATTTCAGCTTGGCATCATTGAGTTTCTCACTGAAAAAAGCGATAGGATGTCCTTCTTAGCTTAAGACAACACCAATTCTAGTGTTGAAGATATCACAGCTGACTTCGAACACTTGCTCAAAATTAGGAAGGGCTAATATAGGCGCTTTAGTCAAATGCTTCTTCAACTCTTTAAAGCTTTTTTGGGCTTGTTCTATCAATTGAAATTTATCTCCTTTGATGCAATTTGTAAGTGGTGTAGCAATGGAGCTAAAATTTCAGATGAACCTCCTATAGAAAGAAGCTAGTTCGTGAAAGCCTCCTACATAAAGTTTTTGTTCTCGTAGAGTTTGCAAGACTTGTTGTAGGTGCTCTAAGTGCTCAACTTGATTCTTCTTGTAAATAAGAATGTCGTCAAAGTAAACAACAACAAATTTGCTGATGAAGGGGTGAAGTACCTGATTCATTAGTTGCATGAATATGCTAGGGGAATTTGTTAACCCAAAAGGCATTATAGCCCACTCATAAAGACCATCTCTTGTTTTGAAGGCTATCTTCCATTCATCTTCTGGCCTAATTCGGATATGATGGTATCCGCTTCAAAGATCAATCTTAGAAAAGACAACAACACCATGTAACTAATCTAACATATCATCAAGCTGAGGAATTGGAAATCGATATTTGATGGTGATCTTGTTGATTGCTCGACAATCAACGCACATTCTTGAACTCCTATCCTTCTTAGGTACTAGAAGAACAGGCACAGCACAAGGGTTCACACTTTCACGAATTAATCTTTTCTTTAGCAACTCTCTAACTTGCCGCTGAACCCCAGCATGTTCCTATTGACTCATCTTGTAAGCAAGCTTGTTAGGAATCACGGCTATTAGAACAAAGTCCATTACGTGTTAGATGCCTCGTATAGGTGGCAATCCTGGAGGAATCTCATTTGAGATCACATCTGTAAACTCAGTTAACAAATGTTCAACTCCCGAAGGAATAATGGATCCATCATTTGCTTCAAACAATAAAATGAATCCCATGGCCTGGACTTTTGCTTTCATCACTTTGAAATGTTGTTTAGCAACTTGGACTTCTTTTTGCTATATTCACTAGGCGGCAGTGGGGCTAACTTTATCTTCACCCTATCCTTCACAAAAGAATAGGTATTTGCATGTCCATCATACATAGCATAACGATCATATTGTCATGGTCTTCCAAGAAGTAGATGGCAAGCATCCATAAATACAACATCACACCAGGCTTCATCTTGATATTTCTTGCCAATGGAAAAAGAAACAAGACAACACTTAGTAACTTTTACCTCATTCTCTTATTGAACCATTGTAGCTTGTATGGATGTGGGTGATCCTAAGTTGGCAGCTTCAGTTTCTCTACCATGCAGTTTGAAACTACATTCTCATAGCTTCCATTGTCAATGATAACGTCACAAACTTTCCCTCGAGTCATGTAGCAAGTAAGGAAGATGTTGTGATGTAGCCAAAGCTCCTCTTTTATGGGCGTTACGTGCAAACTCCATCTAATCACCGGCAATTCTCGTTGATCTACAGTAATGAACTCTTCATCATACTTTGGGCAAAAAACAAAAAACTCTTCATCATATAATGGTTTGTCAAACACGGGCTCTTTCTCTTGTACTTCTTTAGATGCTTCATAAGCTTGATCTTCAACAATGGTGACAACCCTATGGTTAGGATAATCTATGGTGATATGCCCAAACCCATGGCATTTAAAGCATTTAGGTATTTTAAAGCCAGACTCCTTGGTGACTTTTGGTGGAGGCTTGCATGAAGAACTGGGCTACTAAAATTATGTATTGTGGGCATTAGAAAAACTTCTGGAGGAAGCAGGTTGAAATGAGGACCTTCAGGGAATCTGCTTCTCAACATGTTTGGCTAGATAGATTACGTCGTCCAAAGTCTAATATTGTTGAAGTTGGATTGGATGGGCATGTTAGTGTTCAACCCTCCAAGATATCGGACCATCGTCGATTCTTCCTTTTCTTGAATATCACACTTTATTATGAGCTTCTCAAATTCCCTGGTATATTCTTCCATAGACAAAGACTTTTGGCATAGATTTTGCAACTGAATAAAACTATCTTGATAGTAACGTTCAGGTAAGAACTTACATGAGAGCTCATGTCACATCTTATCCCAAGTTTGGATCTTACTCTTCCTTTCTCATTCACGCCTCTTCTTAAGGTTTTCCCACCAAATAGAAGCATGTTTTTTTAGTTTGATGGCGACAATTTTCAACTTTTGATCATTTGGAACTTCTTTATACTCAAATACCCATACAACAGTTTATAGCCAATCAACGAACTCACCTGGTTGCAACTTTCCTTCAAATTCAGGGATTTTTACTTTGATATCATTGTAGCGGACTGTTAGCCTCCGAGCATGGTGGTTGCCAGCTGATGATGTGTCACTACTATCTAAGTTTTCTTCTCTTTACCCTTTGTTTCTCTAACTAGATTCGTTGGACATTTACAAGCTCCTAGAGCAGTTGAACTCGATTTCTTAACTCTTCAATCTCAACTTCATGTACAGGTTTGCGTCATGCAGGCATTTTGAGAAATTATGGGCCTAACTTCAACTTTCAGAAAGCTAAGGGGTGAAAGTGAAAATTTCAAAAATACAGGGGTAAAGTGCAATTTCAAAAAAATGGGGGCCAAATTGCAATTTTTGGAAGTTCAAGGCAAAAAATGTAATTTCAAATAGTTCAAGGGAAAAAGTGAAATATCATAAAGATGAGGGCAAAATGTGAATTATGGAAAGTATAAGGGTGAAAATGTAAATATGAAAGAATTTTGGGGCCAAACTATAAATATGAAAAGTTTGGTATACTGGGCTTGGTGACATGGTAGGTGTGACACATGGTAGACGTTGAGTGGCTGAGCTATTGCTAATTGGACAAGTCAGGATGACGTGATAGATAATGTTATCGTCTTCAACCTCCAATAGGCACGTGGAGGAAGTGGCCAGCGCGTGTTCTTCCAACGGTGGTGCGTGAAGGTGTTTTCCAGTGTCAGGTGACTCATTTCCAGGGTTTTCTGTAACACCCCTCATGTTATTTTTCTTGGCACTATGTTCAGGACCGGAGGAAGGCTCAAGTGGAGTCTAGAAGAAATCCACGCCGCGGCAAGAAAAAGGGCTGTCGTAGTGAGAACCATTCCAGTGGCGGTGTTCCGATTGAATTAGGTGGAGCCACGGTGAGGGATGCTGAGGCCGCGGCGAGGTTTGAGATTTTTGTTTAGAATTGGATCATTTCAGACGATCGGGAAAGAAAGAAACAGAGGAAACCGAGGGAGACCACGAGGAGCTGAGATAGGGTTCACTATTTCCATCCATTGGGAGTGATTTTTGGACCTTAAGAGCTTTGATTCAAGTTGGTAAGTGTTCTATACTCCTCCCTCTCTATTTTCTTCGGTTAGAGTTTGGGATTTTCGGTATTGAGGTTGGATTTCCGGTTTGAGACGAATCCACTGATTGAAATGGATAAAATTGGATTTAGGAAGTGTGTTTTGGTATCATTGTTGTTTGAATGTGAGTTTTGAAGGGATTATATGTGTTTAGAGCTTAACCCTAGGTTGTTCTTGGTTATGGCCCTTAGGAATCCAAAATGTAGGAGGTTATGTAGTGTTTGAGTGATCCCTAAGAGCTTACGGATGCATGAAAAAGGTGTTGGAATCTTGAGTTAGGTCAATATGGTTGAATTGTGATGTTTGGTTTATTAGTACATTGTGTTAATGAAAGAATTGGGGTATTGTAAAGGTTGCTGACTAATCAAGAGTGGTTCACGTGTATTGAATAGTTCAAGGAAGCTTGTGGAACTTGTGTGCGTGTGGTAACGACAGTTGAGGTAACCGAGTGTTTGTTTATTTGTATTGTATTGTATATTGGTATGTATATTTATGTATATATATGCATGTTTCTTTCATACCACGATATTGATATGATTATATGTATTGTTTTTTGTATATCATGGTATGCACATAGCTAGATGATGATGATGATGATTATGATGATGGCTTTGGCATGGCATGGCATGATGCATACATATGATTGTGACATGATGATGATGATACATGAGCATCACTACATGGCATTGTGAGGCCTTGATATGTGGCGGATTGGGTGGTGATGATGTGATGACGGTATGATATATGATGATATATGTTAGGGAGGATAAAGATAGGATCCCTATGGCTGAATCGCCTCTGATGGCCAAGAGGGAAAGGCGCGCAGTGGACTGCACCTTCCCTAAATCGCTGCCAATTCGTGGTGGGAAAGGGGAAGGAGAGCCACGGTCCGAACATTAGCGTTACCTTTGGTCAGGTACACTAATGTGAGGTGAGCTTGGTGATGTCCCGGAATCAGTTTTCACCAATTATTGGAAGGGAGTTACTTATACGAAATATCCTGTCATGATGATAACCCGTGGTTCTAGCTGTATGTGAGGGAGACATGCATATCATTCATTGCACATTACATTTATGAGTTGTATGAAAATATATATATGTATGTATGTATGTATGTATGTGTTTGTCCCAAGTTATTGAGACATTGTCTCACACCCCTCTCCCATGACCAACCTTTCAGATGACGGTTCTGGCACTAGTCCGGAGAAGACGCGGGAGTAGCTGTGTACGTGGGAATAGTCTATGTAGTGTGTGTATTTTGGATAATGTATTTTGTGCCAAGTAGGGTAGAATGGTTTGTAATGGATAAATGATATGGTTGAGACTGGTTATGAATGTATGTATATTTATTTATGTGGTATGTATGGTTGTATGGTTTTGGAGTTGAGGAGTTGTATGTTGGTTTGTTTAAGGGCCTGTAGCCCATTTGGTCACGTTGGGTTTTAAGGGGTCAAATCTCAGGGAAGTGGTTCAATTGAGGTGAAGCCTCTTTGGACAAGTTGGTTTGAGAGTTTTGGACCTGTATGATTGATCTGGGAGTGTCCATTTGCCTTCGGTAGCAATTGGAGGTTGTTAGTGGTGATTTTTTGTCAATAAGTGGCCAAAACAATGTTAAAGGACCAAAACCTCTATACGGAGCTAGATTGAGGTAAAAGTAGTGTCTTTGGATAGATGGGGACTAGATTGACTTGTAGGAGTTGGAATCAAGTCAATCGGAGGTCTGAGCATAAAGTTATATGCGTCGGAAGTTCACCCTGAAGTATGAAAGTTACTGATATGGGATATCAGCATGGGGCGCCGCGGCTCTAGAGTCCAGGCCGTGGCGCCAATTAAGCTAGTAGTGATGTAGAAACAGGGGAGGCCGGAGCCGCGGTGGTACTGTAATGGCTGTGGCCCCTAGTCCTATTTTTGGTGTTTTGGGAGTCGTTTCTGCTGTTTGAAGTTGTGGAGTGTTGTTTTAAGGTTTTGGAGTTGTGTTTGGTTAAATTTTGAAGTTTTTGGTTAAGGTTGGAGGTGGGGTGTTACATTTTTTGACCTCCTGAGTACAACGGCAACATCCATTTGGTTGAAAAATGACTAGAGATGGGAGTTTCGAGGGTGGCAATGACCTCTTCCATCGGCAACCATACAAACTCTGATTTTTGGCCATTCTTCAGGCCGTTCCCCATCTCTGGAACCTGCTCTGATACCAAAATGGCTTAGAAACCAAGTGGATTACTCTCTAAATGAGGAGAATAAGTTTTGAATATTATTTGTATGATTTCACAAAGGGAGTACCTCTTTTTATACTAGTTAGAAGGCTCCATAATTGACAATGAAATTAAAGCTAATGGAGGTTACGAAGGTTATAACACATAATTAAGGAGTTACAGACCATTATTATGAGAGCTTTAAGGAGGGAGGTAATGGGAGTTATGAAGAAGGGGTTACACGAGTTACAACTCATGGTATTAAGGAGGGAGTTATGCTGAATTTAATTTGTTCTTCTGTTTCACTTCATCTATGAAATCAATTTAGTTAGATGAATCTGTTAATATTCTTAAAAAGATATAAAACCATAATTTTTTATGGTTTATATCAATGTTCAAAAAACCGGGGTCCAACTGGTTGGTTTGACCAATTCAACCAGTTCCTAGTGCCAAAGTCCAGTTCAATCATAAATTTCAACTACCTCTCTCCAAAATTAGTAAAAACCGGTGGAAAACCAATCAAACCGATCTTGAACTAGTGTTCAACAGATTTATTATTTTTATTTTTAATTTTTTAAATAAATTTTAATTTTTTTTATTTTTAAAAAATTAAATAAGATAATATTTAGCATTAAATAGCATTATTTTTTGCATAATTTTTTTCTTTTTATATTATAATATTGTATGAGCATTATTATAATACATAATTATTAATAAAGATAAATTTACTTAATATAATATGAAAAAAATATTAATTGACTATTCTGAATTCAAAATATGTTTATAAATAAATATTAACTTGTCTAGATTTTAATATTAGGGTATGAAATTTATTAATAAATTTTTTATTTTTATATAATGAATAAAATTAAAAAATTATTAAATTTACTATCACTAGTTTAATTTTAGTTAAATTATGTTTAAATTATTAAACTTTGAATCAGTGCTTTGACCGATTCAATGTCTAATCGGATATTTTGAATATTGGTTTACATATATCTTAAATGTAGTCTTCCAAGAAACAGATTTGGACTATTTATAGCAGATCATGGAGACGTTTCTATGCTGTGCTATCATGTCATTACTATTTACATTTATACTCCTTACTTAAATCAGTACACAATCTTCAAAGTGCCGCATTCTTTTTTGGTAATTTTGATGCCACTGATATCATTAGGGAATTGTAAATCTCCATTGATGACTTGAAATGTAAGGATGTTTGTAGTTGACATTTGGTTCAATCTTGGAAAAAAAAATTTAAATCCAATTAAATCAATTAGTTTAACTTATCTTTAAATCTTATCAGTTTAAAATATAATTGGTTTATTTCAATTCAATAATTGGTTTTGTTCAGCTTTATTTAGAGTTGGTTCATGTTTTTTGAATTTTTTTTAAAATAGCATCATTCTTTAAAAATTAAATTAAATGAGTTACATATAAATATTTTATGTAAAAAAATTATTGTAAGCTCGAATTTTCTTCAAATTTTTTTTTGAATCTACGCAATGCTTGTCAAAATAAAGATGACAAAAATATTCAGGTGGAGTGTTCAAAAGAGACAAATCAATTTTTCCCCGTAAACAACAAAGAGATAACACAATTTCTTCAGCGTTAGCAATGCGCTTGACTCCTTCATTATACCACATAAGAGCTCTACAATACTTGCATTCATAATTGGGATCACCTTCGTCAATATAACCTGAATAAGAAGAAAAAGATTAAAAAAAAAAAGATGTCATGCCCTACCACCTAAATAAAACTATTATTTAAGCAATAGAGTTTTTAAAATATGTTGAACAATACACCGATCACTAGCATCATTGGAAGTAGGACCATTATCTTGAGTGCCTTTATGTTGACTCATCTCTCAGATCAATATTTGACCATCCTTATATGCAATTTCCATGCAACAAAAAAAAAAATTGACAAGTAACAACTATGAATGCTAACCTTCCATATTGCAGAAATCTTGTTTCTTAAATTTGAATGCCAACCTTTCATATTGCAGAAAATATAACGATCTAAATGATCTTTACCTTATCTCTCTATTAGTGTGCCCCTTAAAAAATTATTTAGCATCTAAAATAAAATTAAAAATTTCACAATCTAAAATGATTTTTCATAGTTTTAAATAAAAATAATAATTGAAAAGATAACTAACGTTAAAAAAATAATATTAATAATTGATTAATTGATAACTTTACATCATTTAATATAAAATATAAAGAAAAGTAACAATTGAATTGCTAATTTTAATCTACACAAAATAAATTAAATATTCCACAAAAAACAGCTTCATAGACAACACATCGATCTTATCTATTGTCACCCACAAACAACATCCATAGCTAAGATGACCCATCAAATTTACTAATTCCATCCTCTCACCTCATTTATCAAGAAAGCAAAATTGGTTGGACAGAACAATCAGAATCAGGAATAAAAATAATCAAACATATGAAGAATACATCTGATGGTTCGTAAAAAGGAAAAAATAAAAAAGAACCCATGTAAGCAATTAGATACATAATGATTCTCCTCAAAATAAATAAAATTGCATGTCCTATGCCACAAATTAAAATATGAGCCTTCAAAAATCACTACCTTAGTGATCACCATCATAGACAATAGTTACAAAACAAAAAAAACCAAAATATAATCCAAAAATATTCAAACAAAAAAAGTGATAAATCAGTTTGGTCAAATACTCTGGAAAAAAAAGTTTGGCAAAATACTAAAAAGATGGAAAAGAAATTTATTTTTTATATTTGATTCAAAAAATATAAAAAAACAAATATGAATGCATATTTAGATTGATAAACAAATGTGGAAACATCAGAAAAAAAATCTAGTGGGCACCCAAACACTTTGTGAACATTCAAATAAAAGTAATTCCATCAAAAATTGCCAACAAATAAAAAATATAACAGAAAACTTGAGACCAACTCAAACACAAATGATAACTCAATATATACACACACAGATATATATTTTAAAAAATACAAATACACCTACACACATATGTGAAGATATACGTATTTTATACCTTTCCTAGTTGCTGCAGCTTAGTTTGCTAAAGAATACAAATCTCCTCTTACTTGAGAAACCACCACAATAGAATCCACATCAGGAAAAGTCCTCCCAACAAAAGTAGGAGAATACACGCAAACTGCACAATTATTTCAACCCATGTTTAAGCCAACGCTCAAGAACAAAAGCACAAACACAATAAGTAACAACCTTCAACAACCACTTTTTCTTCCATATATCGTTGAATATATCTAAACCTGCCACTTCTAACCTCGCAACTACATCAACCGGCAATGGGACTTACTCACCACTGATCCAATAAGCACATGAACAACAAATAAACAAAAAAGAAAATACTTGTCATCTGTAACACCAAAAAAAAAATCAAGACCAAAAAGAAAAAAACTTCAAAGGGTGTAACTCTCATACAAGACACATTACCTTCGACCCGAGCTTTCCTCTTAAGCCATGAACCATTCCTTCTCTTACCTGCATCAACACAATCCAATAACAACTCCCATGCTAGACATATTACGTTAAGTGCAAGCCTTGAACCATTCCCTCCCATACTTGCACCAACACTGTTCCCCACACTTCCACCAATTTTAGTAATTTTGAGTGCTCCATTATCAACATGCTCACTAACACACGAAAGGAAAACAAAAAATAAAATAAAAGACCAACTAAAATGTAGCAAAAACAACAAAGAGAACAAAGAAAACAAAAGTGAAGGAGGGAATGTCAACCTCAAATAAAAAACCTCACATGAAAACTAAAAGCATCAAAATCCCTCCGTACAACCATCGGACGATTCGCAACAGGGGGAATAAAAATGATAGAAAACTTTCTCAAACAGAACATAAGCAATCACGACGCCACAAGGAAAGACAAGATAAAAAGAAATGTGACCCACTCAATAGCATCACCAAAGGCCAAGTTAATTATAAACCACAAATTCATTGTTTGTAATATAACTAAATATCAAATAAACAATTGATATTACAAACAATAAAAAATATAATATACTAATCACATTAAACTTCTAACCTTTGAAAAAAAATTGAAGAGAGGTATAAAAAATATCTAGTTTACCAAAAAAAATTATTTAAGAGAACTAAATGTCTCTGATATTACTTGATTGATGTAAATAAATGATATAAATTATTTAGACAAAATATTAAATAATGCATTACTGATAAATTAGCTATTGATCCCTTAAATCTTAAACATTTAACCCAAAACAAAAAAGAATATGAATAAATGTTTTATTATGGATACTAAATATTTTCAATTATCTTTCTTCATTTAGATAAATTAGTCATTAATTTTCCTTCGATTTTAAACCCTTAACCCTAAACAAAAGAGCATAAATAAATATTAAAAAAATATTAAAAAAGATATAATCAAGATGATTATAATCCAATGATGATGAAAAAAAAAACTGATACTAGGAAAAATAAAATAACTATGAAAATCGCAGAGAATGATGAAAATCTGAGCAGTAAAAATTGACTCACAAAAAAAGTGGGACCCATAAAAATATTTAGCTTAAAAAAAGAAATAAATTGCCCTATCATATGTCAACGGAAAAACTTAATGAATAGTAATATATGTCAACAACTATAGTAACAACCGTCCCCCAAACTTGTAGTTCGATCTAGAAATTATAATATACTGAGTGGTGCATCTGCATCATCATGTACCTGAAGCCTGGCAGCAAGCACCCTTCCGGATTCAGTATGAGGAGGACCACAACGCATGCGATGGAGGCATCAAAACGACGCCGTTTTTGCACTGCCACGTGAAATCTGAGCCGTTCAACCGCAATTAAACCATTAATAAAAGTAATAGTCATTTCCTCGAGGCACAGGAAGGACTAGCGATTGCCTGAGGATCTATGTGATTTAACAGCCACCGCCAGACTGAACGATCCGGTCCAGTCACCTTTGGAAAATTGGACGGTCTTCAGCAGAGAGTAGGATTTGGAAAATTGGACGAAGCAGGATTTTGGGAGGCCATGGGCGTTTGCCGAGCGTGCTCTGACAATGTACCGATTATATAATTCTTACGGTTAGCCTTTATGAAGAGAACACGTAGCAGTAGTTACAGTAAAGCGAGAATCCACATATTTAAACACAACACATATACAAAGAGTGATAAACAGAAAGCATACCTGACACGATAGCTGACAAATAGCTATTTAATTAACCTACAGCCTTAATTGAACTGGCCATTTTTGTTGTCTTCACTGACAAATAGTTTTGGTTTATGTATGTTGAAACAAGTGTGCATCACTTTGGTTATCCGCACTGCAGCGTCTCACTCACAGTAGGAAATCTGTTGCTGCGTAACAAGTATTATATAATACTGTATAGGGGCAAGGACTTCCTTCCTAGAAGAGTTGCGGCTTCGGTGGAAAAGAGGGAAGAGGAGCTTTTTTCAACTTCACGAAGAAGTTTCGCAGCTCAAAGCAGTTGAAGCTTTTGCAGCCATTGATGAATCACAACAGAACACTAGTACAAGTGGGACCTTATCTGAGTTCAAGAGAATCCCAAGAACGATTTGGGATGCCAAAAACATCCGTGGAGATTTAAATGTTCAACTGTGAGCTGAAATAGTCAGATTGGAGAGGGAATTGAAAAAAGGGAGAACGCAAACCGTACATTGCATGATTTAATTTATCATCTTTTTTACGGTGGAATTATACTGATTTTTTTGAATTGTTTTTGTGGACTCTGCAGCTTAACAAGAAAATAGAGAGCTCAACAAAGGAATTATCAAAGTTAAATGCTGCATGGACGCCTTCTGAGAAGGATGCAGACATGGAAATAATGCCAGAAAAGGAGAGACCGGAAGATAAGGCTGAGTGCTTGGTAAAGAAATTGTTTTTTTTTGTTTGCTTTATGTGCTACTCTCCCTCTCTCTGTCTCTGTCTCTGTCTCTCTCTCTCTTCTCTCTCTCTCAGCTTTTTTATCTAATCCAGGATCATGGTTATATATATATATATATGAGAGTTCGCTTTGAGTCAAATGGGTTATACGTTCAGAAAGTTTGACTGGAGTTTCTTTGTCTTTGAAAATTATTTAACAATCATATGAGCCACAAATCAAACTAATATTTTGAATGCTCATGCTATTGTCCAAACCATAGTTTCCTAAATATACATCAATATAAGTTTATCTTCTCAAAATTCAATATCAGTAGAATTTTACTCATACTTCATCTTCGAAGCATTCAATGTCCTGTCCTCACTCTTCTAGTCTGTAAATTTAGGTGCTTCTGGTGGACATGCATTTGAATTTGGTTTGAGTCTTAGTAATTAAAAAATTACTGTCTTACTTTTGTAGCTTTCTTAACTAAGATGCATTTTTGCTTCAACCTGTCAACATAGTGGTTAATAGTTTACATTGTCTTAAAGTTGTCCTTACTTGCCTCAGGAGCATATTGCTTCTATAGCTGCTTATAGGTCTAGTACATCTTTATTGAATATTTGATATGTTACCATGTCAAAACTCTCTAGAATTTGAGAGTATGAAAGGACATATGTATTTTCATGTTGTAAGAATGAGAATAGTTTAGACAGCTTTCTAATCCATATAGAATGACAAGGTTGAAGCGTATTGCTTATTTGCTTTCTTGATTCCCATATAATTAGTTTTGATAGATACGTAGATCACTTCACATCTTTATCTGAGTTTGGTTTCAATATTCCCTCGCCGGATTTTATTACTTGTGTTGCTCAGATGTCAACAAAGCCAACTTTGGAGGATCTCTGCCAACTAACACTCTTGCATAAATGTGATTGAAAATTTAGATTATGCTGAAATCTTCGATGTGTTATTATGCCCTACATTTGATGCTTTAAGATTTGTTACTGCTTTTTAAAGTGAATGTATGGACGGACTCTAATAGTCAAAACTGACGCAGGAAATGATGGGAACTAGGACTTAACCAAGCTAGAATGGGTGTCACAGTTGATTATGAGGCATTTAGGCATATTTAAGACATAATTGTTTATCACTTTGGTTATCATCATACTTGTGCTTGTTGGCACTGCAAGCATGTGTTTTCGCGAATACGTTGAATCCTTGTAAATATCAACACGCAAATTTCATATCTCATCTTCCTACTTCCCACTAGGTGAAAATGGATACTATAACTCCTGTGAACTGAGCCCCCTTCTATCATTCTCTCTCTCACACGGATACCTGCGTAGATAATATATATGTTACATTTACTTCATTTGATTAACTGAGGAATCAGAACCTCTCATTTAAATACTTACGAGTTGGCTTTTGGTCCCTTGATGCTTTCTAATAGTTAGTTACCCAACAATAAAGACAAATATTATTTCACTTGCTTCGGAGCCAGCATCCATCCCAGATCATACCATCAAAAGAAGCATTTACCGATGTGGCTTCAATTGACAGTGGAAAAGAAAAAAAAAAGTTTGTGGGAAATCATTCAGATAAGACTTCTATTTACAAGCAAACCGGAAAGGAAGCAAAAGTTGGAATTTTTCAATTGATTTACCAGTACAGTTAAAGGTCCTCAGAAGCTGCTAGATTTTATGATTCAAGTGCTTATCGAATTTGTTCGAAGGGTTTCATCAGAAGATCCATTTGAGAATTGTAATGGTGATCTTGTAGGAGAATGCAAGGATGACTTTGGAGGAAATGACAAAGATTGAAGGGCTCCTTCTAACATCTCTATCACTTTACTTATAGGTGGTCTATCTGATGGATTTGTTTGAATGCACCATAGACTTACTAAAGTCATCTTCCTTACCACCTCATTTTCTTCCTCCGTGATTGCCAAAGAACTAGCTAGATGATTACCTTGTTCAAGATCCTTATAAATCCAATCTGGAAAATACATTTCTTCGGTATGTGATCCTCCACTATCATAATTCTTCCTTCCTCCAACCATTTCTAGGACCAATATGCCATAGCTATAAACATCAGATTTGTGAGATACTCCACCAAATGGTCTATTGAATATTTCTGGCACAATGAACCCTACTATTCCTTTTGTGCCCAATATTGACACAATACTCTCCTTTTTTTGGCATATTTTAGCTAATCCAAAATCAGATATTTTGGGGCAAAATTCTTCATCTAAAAGAATATTTTGGGGTTTGATATCAAGATGTAAAATTCTTGTACTACAACCCCGATGCAAGTACTCGAGCCCTTAAGCAATGCCAATAGCAACTTGGTACAATATCCTCCACTCCTAAGCAACTTGGTACAATGCATTTGGAGATCCTCTTTTATAGATGAAGTTATCCAAGGAACCATTTGACATGTATTCATAGATTAACACTCTTTTGTTCTTTTCATAACAAAATCCCAAGAGAGTGACTATGTTGACATGGGAGGTTCTGCTAATGCTTGCAACTTCATTTATGAATTCTTCTCCACTTGCTTTTGATTTCCTTATTACTTTTACTGCTACTAGACGACCATCAGGTAGGCTTGCTTTGTATACAACACCATATCCTCCCTTGCCTAATTTGTCTGAATATGACTTTGTCATTCTTTTCACTTCTGAATAACTATATTGCCTTAGTGCCAAAGAGTCATAGTTTGTCATGAAGGATTGAAGATTGTAACCATGATATGCTGTTTTTCTTTTGAAGGTTTTGGCTTTTTCTTTTCTTGAATGCTTCTTGCAAGTATAAATAATCAATATCGAGATTAGAGCAATTCCACCAACTCCTGCTGAGATGGCTGCATTTATAGAACAAAAAAATTTAAAATCTTTATGAAAATGCAGAGGCAAATAAAAGGAAGGCACTACTACATTTATTACCTATAGTAAGCTTTTTTGTCGATCCTGCAATGAAAACATTAATATGATACTGAAAATTAATCTTCACTTTATCGTCAGAATAGCATAATGAATTTCACAATATATCACAACAGTATCATTGTACCACTCATTAACTTTTTATAGTCAAACTTGTAGAAAAATAGTCATTTAAACATTCACAACAACTAAACATGTGAAATGCGGGGAAAAGTCTGTGGCTAATTAAGGATAAATTCGTCACAAACAATTTTTTTATTTAAGTTTTTATATATCTTGTATATGCATCACATGAAAAAAAAAATCCAGTTCTTTAAAAAAAAAAAGGGTAATTGTGTGATATGTATATGGCATTATGCATAATATCTCTCAATCCCATTTCAAGATCTGAATATTCTGATCTTAACAATTAAATAGTTTGTGTGTATTTAAAGCGAGAAAGAAATAAAATAAATGAGTGGAAAGAGAGGAAATAGACACCATATATTCTTGTTATTATTTTTGCATTTTATAATCTTTCTCTAAATCCCTATATGTTTAATGAATCTAATTCAATGTTCTATAATGGGCATCTACTCGTTAATATATGTACATATTCGTGATTTATAGGCAATGGTACTTGTATCAAATTGTTCCTGAGTTTCTGAGCACTGCATATTTTTGTTTTGTCGGGGTATGTTTATATGTTGTCTTATGCTTCTTAGTGAATCATGCATGAGAAAGTAAAAACATACCTGAAGACCCTTGGTAACATGAAGAATTATTTGGGGGTCACTCTTTGCAGAAACAGATGAATTGTCCGTCGACGTAGCCGCACTCTCCCCCAGATTTAGTACAGTTGTCGCACTGTTCATTATTTACCATCCATTTCAACCCGAAACCTTCATAGAAGGCATCCATGAGTATTTCTGAAGATATCGTCACGACAGCTTGAGTTTGGTTAGCTAATTGTACGGGCATGATAACACTCTTGCAATGGCCTACATACTTTAGCCCGAGAACGTAGTAGACCCTCGTAAATGTATAGCCATCTCTAATGCAGTCTTCAAACGAAATATTTGATGGAAATGAAGTAGTATCATTACAACCCAAGAGGAAGGTCACATTAGCAAGCCCATCTACATACTTGAACGGTGTTGAATCGAAGGTATTGTTTTTGTAATGACTTGGATCACTTGGACAGGAAAGGACATCATCATCCCTAGATACTGTAAGAATCTGAGAAGTCCGCTCCAAATCAAGAATTCGATATTTGATGGACTGTATGATTATCTTCGTGATATTGCCTTCGCATATGAGCTGGAAATCAGGAAGTCCACAATACTGTGGTCTTTTGTCTCCCCAGAAGGGATATTTGAGACTTGGAATATTGTCCCCGCAGCTAAAAGAGTTACTATTGCAGCTTGTAAACCGATCATCATCTACACCAAGAGAAGCTGGTAGATTGATATGAGGATAAAGGGAGCCAAAGGAAGAACATTATGGAGGATGAGGTTTCATGTGAGAAAGAAACTCCAACAGAAACGAGAAGAATGAAATGCAGGGTAAAAAGATGAGAAGAGATGAGATGAGATATCGATGAAACTGTACAGCAGATGATTATATTTATATGGGCCTATAAATTATCATTCCGTCTTTCATCTTACTATGCAGTCATGAACAGTTATGAACATGAAGGCCTTTGAAATAGTCCACGTTTTGAAATTTTCCGGAAATTTAAACCAAATGGTCAATTAGGGCATAAACGATCTAGATTTTTTTTTTGGAACAAATTCTAAATTGACTAATTAAATGTACAATCAATTCTGTGACCGAAGACTAGCAGAGATAGTTTGCTCTTTTGGAGTTAATGGTACAAAATGAACATTTTGAAAAATTTGTATTATATACACACACACATACGTATATGTATACACACACATGTATATAGACACCTGCACATACACATATCAATAATGGTTTTCCATTTCTGCATCATTAACACTTTATACTATTGTCGCACAAAGATTATGAGAAGCATCCCAAACATGCATGATTGAGGACTCATTCACATGAAGAATTCGATATTGGAGGGACTGTATGGTAATCTTTGGGATATTGCCTTCGCAGTTGAGCTGACAATCAGGAAGTCCACAATCCTGTGGTCTGTTGTCTCCCCAGAAGGGATATTTGATGTTTTGGATGCTTCCGCAGCTAAAAGTGTTATCTCTGCAGTTTGTAAACCGACCATCATCGGCACCAAGAGATGTTGGAATATTGATGGAGATAAGAAAAGGAAGCAAAAGGAAGAACATGGAAGACGAATTAAGGGGAGGGTTCTAGTGGGAAAGAAAATCCAACAGAAACGAGGAGAATTGGATGCAGAGTGAAAGATGAGATGAGACTGATGAAACTGCACGGTAGAAGAATATATGTGCTAATAACCTGGCTTTTCGTCTTTCATCTTTTATGTACTCATGAACACAGTAATTCTGAAAATGATGGCCTTTGAAAGAATCTAGATTGAGATTTTTTAAAATTTTCTTTGAACATATTCTAAATTGACTAATAAAATACAGAAACAATTTCATGACCGCATATTAGCATGGATATTGTAAAGAAAGCTAATTAATTCGTTGATAGCTATGTATCATTTCCAATCTGTATGCCGACGATAAGGAGCAAATCAAATGGGAGGAAAAAAGCCATTAAAGAGGGGACTATAATGAGAAAATTTGATAGGTAATTTCGGGAAAAAAAAAAAAGTTAGAATCTAATAAAAAAATATTTTCCAACAAGAATTTCCACTTGGAAATTCACTATCTGCAAATTCAATTAAACTAATTTGGGAATTTTCAAAGTGGGAACCTGATCAAGGAATATTTCTTTTATTAGGTCTCAACTTAGCTTTTCCCCCCTTAATTTGTGAATTTGGCTGAGCTTCCACAATGCTCAGACACCGTGAAATCAATAACATATAGTATATAGTACATAGGGTATACAGGCTCTCCAGTACTTACACACGAAACCATTGATGATAAGGCTCACACACTTGGACAACATTACACACATACACACGAAACAAAGCTCAGTCACCCGGGCTAGACCTTATGCTCATTCAGTACCAAATAAATTTTTAAAATATTAAAAAACAAAAGAATAAAGATTAACTTAAAGGCGTTAATAAAGAATATAATCATTTATATTCAAAATAATATTAGGATAAAAACAACGTTTTTAAAAATTATGAATACTCATTATTTTATATTACTTATTACATAATATTAAAATAAGAAATCAATTTAAAATTTTAAATAAAATTTAAATATTAAAATCGTACAAAAGTTTTCATGGCAATTATATATTTTTGGCCAACTTCATGATAATTATATAGTACTATACAAGATATGTAAAGAAAAATTCCTACAAAATAAATCAATATGCATAAAATAACAAAAAAATATACATATATACATATACCAGGAGTGGCTGGACCAACAAAAATTGACCTTAAGCTTAGCCTCGGCTCGGTATAATAAAGTAAAAATCTATGTAGTACCAATACATGTATGTGTATCGAATATGATACCGCATGATATGAAAAATATGGTAATTTTTAAAATTTTAGAATATAAGTACAAGAGATATTTATATATATATAATATTATTTATATGTATAATTAATAAATTTACCTATTAAGATAAAATGGGTATTAAATATTCTAAAAAGTATATTTTAAATGTTAAAATAAACTATGAAATATTTATAACAATTTCAAATAGCTCTATTTTAATGTAAAAATTTAAAGTGGTACAGATGGGTACAAAGTGATACGAAGGGATTTGTATGCATAAGTACGAAACGCATATCATATCATATCATAATCGAATACGGGTGCATCTACTTTTTTGAAGTATCGGTGCTTCATAGGTAAAAATATATCAAATCATTCAACATAAAATATAAAAAATGCATAAAGCTGTATTATTCATAATTTGGTCACGATGTGATTCTTCTCGAGCTTTCGTAAATGTGCAATACTTAATCTAGTTAAAAGTTGGGAAAAAAAAATGTGTAGAAAAAGATACATCTAACAACTGGGAATTGTTAGAGCTGATCGATGTTCCTTTTGGAAGGGGGGAATCGAAATATAGTGTCAAACAAGTTGGTATAACTGTTGAGTTCTATGATGAGATATCAAGAAAACAATAATCCTGTTTTTTCACAAAAAAGGCATAGGTCAAACCGTGCAATCTTTCAATTTGTTGAGAGCATTTGGCATTAGAGATATTGTTGACCGTAGAGATCTTTTAATGTTAGTTAAGTCTAATTAAAATTTTTTTAAAATGTAATTTAATATCATATCAAACTCTATCCAAACAATTCAAAAATCAGGGATTAATATTGAATAAAAGAATTTTTATTTAAATTTTCTTATATTAAAAGAAGAGAATTAGACTAAATCAAATTTGATTAGGTTAAATAGAATGGATTTTTTTAAGTTAGTGTGGACTTGCTGCACAATAAAGGGGTTGGGTAGTCCTGTTTGTTTGTTTTTTATGTTTGCTTATAAAAAAAATGGTTAAAAAGAAGAGAATTAACATTTGTCGATCTTGAGATTTTTTTTTTGTAAATTTGGCCAAGTTCAGCTTGAGCATGTTTATTAATATTAGCAATTTAATTAATTCAATTATAATACTGGCCAAAAAATTTAATTGTAATAAATTTGAACCAATTAGCTTTGAGTGTTCAAATCAAATGAAACATCATGAAATTTGAATTTCATGGAATAGTTTCAAATTAATTTGATATTCCATATATTAGATATTATAAAAAAATCATCAGTTAGATTTAAAATCCACTTGTTATGATGAGTCAATTTGATAGAATTAAGTATAATAAGATACAATCTTAAGTCTTTTTTCATATATTCTCTATTGTCCTAAATGTAAGGCGTTCTTTAGAAGTAATATTTGGTCTAAAACATAGGGTATCTTGGGGGTTTATTTGGTGTATTAATTATTTTTTCCATTCATATCACTTGTCTGTAATTAATAAGTAAAAGATAAATGTTATAAGAAGTATGAGAAATAATATAATTAATAAGAATAAGTAATGAAAAATATTAGAATTTCTTGACAAATTTAATAATCTAATTTTTTTTCTTAACATGCATGAAATAGTTAATCATGACTTTAGAACTAGAGGGAGTATTAATATATGTAGTTATTTATATGGGAAAATTGTGTTTTGGGACCAAAAAATAAACATTTTTTTATTTTTGGAACTAAATGTGACCTTTTTAGGATGAGAATAGAATTTTTTGAACTTAGAATTGATTCTTTTCAGAAAAAATCAATTTGGTACAAAAAACTAAATATATTTTTTTTTTGTTCCAAAACACAATTTTCCCTTATTATATTTTTCCTCTAATCTCAAATATAAGAAAATTTTTAGAGGCTTGTATTGATCCAAAATATAAGAAAAAGAGTGTAGTAGTTTGATACAATAAATGGGATATTTTTACAATACCCCTCATTAATTTGGGTAAAGTTATGTTTTTTCAATGATTATTAATTAATTAAGTATAAAAAGAAGACTATTAATTGGGGACAATTTAAACAAAAATTGTTTCATAGCCAATTAAATAAAGTTAACTATCATTGAAAATGAAAAATAAGTGGGGGACATCCGGATAATGAAAATGAGTGGGGGTGGGGAAAAATAAAATAGGGGTGGGGGAATAGGGGCAGGTCTATATCCGCCGGAGGGAGAGAAAAAACGGAGTGTTGCACTCTGATTTCTTTCCAAACCAATAAAAAAAATTTGAAGCATTTGAAAATCTGATTTGTGTACCTTGATTTGCATTTTTATAGTATCCTGGTATATACTTTTGAAAGTGTAGCATATTGATAAAATGTTTTTTTTTACACAATTTCCCTCATTTTTTGCCTAATTAAACAATCAAGTTCTGAAATTATGAAATGATTGTTTCTATAATTTACGTAATGACTTGGCAAAAAACTTATTTGATGAGTGACGCGCGTCGATCCAAACACCACAATACACAACGAACATGTTCACGTTAATATATAATGGAGATACTTGTTTATATCTATATATTATATATCTATATTCAAATATAAAAAATATCTTCAGTAATGTTCAGTGAAAATTCTAACAAAATCAACATTATACATCACCAAAAAAATCAACATTATAATGAATACCAAGAATCCAATACATCGAAATAAATTGCATTTTCCAGGAGAACAACAGAAGCATTCTATGAACACAATTGTTACACATAGAAGTAGAAACAATTAAACAAAATTGATGGCCAAAAAAAATATCCATGTACATAATCATAATTCGGTCATCTCAAGGATTTAGGTTATCCACACACACACACACACAGAGATATATATATATATATATATATTATATGGCACAGGTATTCATTAACACATGAAATTGAAACCAATCTATGTATGGGCAAAAAAATCCCCTACGTCCAATATTCACCTTGTATCATGATTTGGACGTCAAATAGCACCCTCCATTTCTGCGCGATAAACCTCCTGCTAATGGTTTAATTTAACAAATTAAATTAAGTTAGCCTACCGAGGTTGTCGAAGGCAAAGGATTTATGAATATTAATTGGTATAGAGATATAGCGATATACTAAAACAATTATATTAGCAATCAATAAGTATTGATGCAAGGAAAGAAATACTCCCTCCGATCTAATATATAAAGCCTATTATTATGGTCCTAAATATAAGACTCTTTATAATATATGAGGTAGTATTTATTATATATTTTCAAAAGATACCCCTATTTAATCTATTCAAAGAGAAAAAGAAATATTAAATGAGGATAGTTTTAAAAAAATATTAGAATTTTCGGAGAAATTGAAGTAATTAATTAACTTTAACTTATATTATTAATTCGTATAATTTAATTAAAAGGATTTTATATTAAGGATAAGAGAGAGTAAATATAAAGAATATATATGCACAAGGTTAGTGAAAATGTCAAGAGAAATCATATAAAGAATGGGAGAAATGTGAAGAAAACTATGATACAAGTATATATATCATCAACAATTCTGATGCTTGATTATATTTTCCTCGCATATGAAGCACCGACAATGCAAAAAAAAAACAAACGGACATTGCAAAAAACAAATCACTACGTCAAACTACAGAACAATCATTGAGAGGAGACTTGGCATGAATGAAGAAATTTTTCATGGTAGGGAACGGACGGGTGAACTGCGCAAATATATATATACATCGATGAAACGTATAATATACTCCCTTTTTATAAGACACCTTTCATAAGTTTTTCCTAGATTTTTTTATGAGGCACCTTGTAATTTAGTAATATTGTTCTTATTTTGTCTCTAATCATTTATTTATTAACCTCATAAATTGTTATTAGAATTTTTGTATGATTAATCAATGGTAATGTTCTTAGTCTTATTTTAATTGGTTTCACACTTTCCCACTTAATAAAGTTTGCATTATTATGATAAATAGGGATGAAAAATGAATGTTTAATTTTTTTTAAGATTTTAAGAATATAATTAACTTCCTTAATTTACATGAAGTGATTGGAAATGCCTTATAAAAAAGGTGGAGTATAATAGAAGTATATCATCACAACAAATATTTTGCTTGATTTTATTTTAATTAATATGTTATCCAAAAATATCCTTCTTAAAAATTACTTTATAGAATATTTATTGCTTTAAAGAGTTTAAATCCATGGTATTTGATAGGGACAAGAATGGAAATCAAAATAATTTATAGACAATTTTATTAATACAACTAACTTTTTTTATTCTGATACTTAAAACAATTTATATAAGAACTATATCTCTCTCTTTCTCATAGTGTAACATAGAATGATTCATTAATCATTTTTAGCCAAATCAAAAGTTTTGGGCTATTTGTTTATTTCTCCACTTTAATCCAATTTTCCGTTGAATTTTCCTTTGGCATGTATCTCTCTCTCCCTCTACACTTTAATCTAATTCATTGGACTTTCCTTCGGCATGGATCTATCCCTCTCCCGCCACAGTGTAAGATGGAGTGATTCATTAATTATTCTTAGCCAAGTCAAAAGTATTGGGCCACTTAATTTATTTCTCCGCAAACCAAGTCAAAAGTATTCGCTAATAGAAAAATGTAATTTAGCTAGGGATAAATTTCTTACTAAATGTTATTTTTTTCTTGTTAAATTAAAAATAGTGACGGATTTTATCGAGAAATAAGTTGATTCCCTCGTTAAATTAGCGAGGGATTTAATCCATATCTAAATTTAGCGAGGAACTCATCCCTCACAATTTTCTCGCTAAATTATAAAAAATTCAAAATTGTCATGTCACCACCGAGACCATACCACATTACTGTCATATCACCGTGATTGCGATACGTCTTAGTGCCTTTATATTCAGATTTTTGCCAGTTGAACTGTAATGTATTTGCAGTCTTTATATGAAATATTAAATATATATTATTTATTACACACTAATACACATATATGTTTATAAATTAATATATTGTTAAAAAATAAAAATATATTATAATTTTAATTATTAATATCATAAAATATTTTATATTTTGAATTTTTTAATAAATAAATTTTTATTTTCATTTTTTACCAACAAGTTTATAAAAATTAATCTAACTATTTTTATTAATTTAAAATAATCAACTGATAAAAAAATTTTTATAACATAATTGTTAAAAAAAATTTAATTCATTAAAATTAAATTTTTAATAAAATAATTTTAATCTATTAAAATTAATTTTAAAAATTTAGCGAGGGACAAATCTCTCGCTATTCATAATAATTTAGCGAGGAATAAAAAATTTCTCACTAATTCCTCGCTAATTTAGCGAGGGAAAGGATATTCCTCGCTAATTCCCTCGCTAAATTTAATTTGTCGCTAATTTTCTCACTATTTAGATCATTTAGTAAGGAATGAGTGATCCCTTACTAAATTTAATTTTTCTAGTAGTGAGTGATCTGGAAAGTATCAATCGCTCTCCAACTGCAATCTTATGGAATGATTCATTAATTATTTTTATAGCCAGGTCTAACGTATTGGGCCATTTATCTATTTCTCCACTTTAATCCAGTTTTCTGTTGGTTTTCCTTTGGCAAGTGTCTGTCTCCGTCCCACAGCAGTGTAAGATAGGATGATTCATTAATTATTTTTAGCCAAATCAATAGTATTTGGCCATTTATTTATTTCTCCACTTTAATCTAGTTTTCATTGGATTTTCCTTTGGCAAGAATCTGTCGCTCTCCCATATAGCAATGTAAGATGGAATGATTCATTAATTATTCTTAGCCACGTCAGAAGTACTGGGCCATCTATTTATTTATTTGTCCACTTTAATATAGTTTTCATTGGACTTTCCTTTGCCATAACTCCCTCTAATTCATAATATAAGTTATATTTTAAAAATTTTACTCATATTAAAGAAAAGAGTTAAAAGTTGATTAGTTAATTAAATTTGTTAAAAAATTACAATATTTTTCTGTTACTTTTTAATTGAAACCAAGGACAAAATAAAATAAAAATCATTAATATAGCATACAATACATAAACATGACTTATATTTTATATTAAAATATCTTTTTAGATGTAAGTTATATTATAGACTGGAGAGAATGTCTATCTCTCTCCCATAGCTATGGAAGATGGAATGGTTCATTAATTATTGTCATAGCTAAGTCAAATGTATTGGGCCATTTATTTATTTCTTGACCTTTATGTAGTTTTTGTTGAGGTTTCCTTTCGGCAAGTATCTTTTCTCTTCTTGTTGTAGTGCAAGATGGAATGATTGATTAATTTTTCTTAGCAAGTAAACTTGAAGCACTTACTAGCCGTGTAAACATGTATATTATGATATGAAAAGTTTCAAACATGTATTTCATGAGAATTACAAAAATAAATTATACTCCGATTACCCCATTGAAGCTTTTAAACACCCAACAACATCTCATTGAAGCTTTTTAACATAATTTAGTTGGTGAAAATCTATCCTAAATAGAAACCCAACAACTACCAATGAAAATTCACAATTATACACAAAGAAAGGGGAGTGGAGATAATGAAAACCAACCTAACTTCAAGATTTTAGCTTCCCGGAACCACAAATGTCGACCAAAAGCCTCAAACCTTTGAACCCTAGTAGAGAGTCGATTTTTCTTCCACATAACACACTGTTCTGTCAAACCCTAAAGCTGCCGTTTTAAAACAATTTTCCTGAACGGCTCCATAGTGTAGAGTAAGTTTGTTGTGATGTTGGTCAATTCTACCTCAAGCCCAAAGGCTCGATTTTGAATTGCCACCACGACATGGTGCGCTATTGCCCCTTTTTCTCTAACTTGCTCATTTTTAACCTTCTTTCAGTCCTGGCCCCTTTAACCCTACACAATTCCAATAATAACCTTCCAATTAGTAGCCCAAATACATGTCCTAAACAACTTATTTAAGGTCATTACATTTATCCTAAAAAGAAATATTTATTAGTATCGATTGCTTTCAGCATTTTGTCTTGGCAATGTATGACGAAGTGCTCATAAGAAATATTGAGCTCTTCATCATTTGTAGGATTATGTAACTTTTTCTCTATTTGCACAACACCAAAGCTCCCACTCAAGTTGGAGGCTCCTACTCAAATTAGGGACTTCTTCTTGAATTGATAGTTCAATGTGACTAATTACCTCTGTGAACACCGTATTTTGTCCGGGTAATTTAAAAAAAAAATATATATATATATATAATGATAATCATAATAAATAAAAGTAAAAAAAAATATAATAATAAATGAATAAATAAATAATTGGAAACATAAAAAAAAGAAAAACAAGAAAAACAAAACAAAGAAAAAAAATTTTTTATTTTTTTTGGGCTGACAAGTGGACCTGAGCCCATGTGAGGGCTCAGACCCAAAAATTACCTGAGCCCTTTAGGGCTCAGGTATCACGTGTAGAAAGGGGGGAGGAGGGCCGCAGAAAGAGGGGACGGAGGGGAAGGCAGCCGCGGAAAGGAGACACGAGGAACAGGGGAGGAGGAAAAAGAGGAGACCGAGGAAAAAGGAAGGAAGCCGCGGGTGAGAGAGGCCGAGAACCGAGGGAGATCCGAACAGAGGGAGCCACCGTGGGCCGCGTGAGGCTGAGGAAAAGCCGAGGAGAGAGTGAGCACGGAGGGGAGGACGCTGAGGCCGAGGAAAAACTGAGGAGGAGGCTGAGCACGGAGGGAGGAGAGCTTGGCCGAGAGCGAGAGGAGACTGGGGTCTGAACCGAAAATGGAGGGAGATAGAGCAGAGGCTGAACCGAAAAATTGAGGGGACCGCGTGAGAAGGAAATAAAGGAAGGAGGCTGAGAGAGAGGAGAGCCGCGAGGAAGAAAAGGAGAGGAGCTGTGGAGAGAAAGAGGGCACAGGGGAGCTGACAATTGGGCTGAGCACGAGACCAGAAACCGTGGGCGAAGGCGGTGAGAGTGAGAGCTGGCCGCGAGCTCGGGCAGGGCAACCGTGGAGCCGCAGAAGCTGAGTGAAAAAAAAAACAGAGAGAGGCACAGAGGAACCGCAAGGAAGAGGGAAGGAGACCTCGGTCTTCAACTGGTAATTTCTTTTCTAAAAGCTTATTTTTCAGACGATGGGTTAGGAAGTTTTAGATGGTATATAGGAGCGTGGAATGCTGGGGTGAAATATTGATTTCTATTGTGGTTTGTTTGGGTAAATGCTGATTGCTATTGTTGTCTGATTAGGTACTATGTTTTCTAGTTGGCCGAAATTTTGTACCAGGATAGTAACTTGTTGTTTTGATTTTTGTTCTCTTAACCTGTGTTTGGTGAAATCTGCAAGCAATTGCTTGTTTGTGCTTTGTATTTTATGAATTTATCAAGCTTCTTTCCATTCAGAATGTCGTTGTGTTCTGTGCCGTAGGAATGTACTAATTTGGTGTTGATAAAATGCGTTGGTCACAGATTGGATTAAACTGAAGTGAATATTATCTGCCTTAAAGATCTAGTCTATAGTTATGCTTCAAATGTGCTCTGTTTTCTTTCATTACTAGTTGGTCAAAGTTTGGCATATGGCAGTGCCGTATTATTGTGATTATTTTGTCCTCTTAACCCACCATGAGTTTTAGTGAATTTGAAAGTAATTGCTTGCGCTTACTTTGTATATTTTCTAATCTACAAATATGCATAAAACTTAACATATGATGTTGAGTGTTGCCTTCAAGTACTCGCTCTCACATTTGATGCTCATGATAGAATGGTGAATCCAGTTCTGTGGTCCTTTTAAAGTGTGCCTTCCAAGTGTATGCTAAAATGCTTGTGATAGTTTATTGGATTAAGAGATGATATTTACCAAGTATTTAGTTTGCCTTTCAAGCCTTTATCATTCCTGCTGGGATTTCAGAAGGTGGATAACATTTAATTGAAGGTGCGGTTTAATATTCAAGACATTCTCATGTTATAAAGGACTAAAGCAGATTTCCTATCCTATATCCCATCAAGATCTAGATTGAACCCTTTCATTCAATGTTTCATTCTCAACCTGCTGATGTGAAGCATTTAGGATGTGGTTGGCTTTGTTAGTGTGAACTATATATATTCAAAGGGATGTTCTTTGAACTTTGATATAATCCATGAATATTGATGGGAAACCTGTTGCTACTATGGCAAGTGTATTGGTACCAATTAAAAGTCAATGGTATGCCTATTTGACCCTTTATGTGCTTGAGAAATTTGTTATTGTTCATGACCACGAAAATTATTTTTAAGATAAATACTAATGCCTTTGTATTTTCTTTTGAGCACTATGGGAAGGTGAGATCAAGTTTTGAAGGAGTCAATTTTCTTCATCAAGGCAGAAGAGGAACATTAAAGCAAGAAATGGGAAGAAAGCAAAAGAGTTTGGTCTTCTTTTTTATCTTCATATGGTTTTCATTGTAGTGGAATAGAACTATTACTTGAATTTGCACATGCACACACAAGCATTGACAAATTGTATTTGATTTTATTTTTATTTGTAGTTCTGATGTTTAGTTGATCATTGGTTTTTCTTCTCTATTTTAGAGTTTGCCACGAGGGACCAATTCTCCGTGTGCATACAGAGTGTCAGTCAATTATACCATGAGTGAAGAGTTGCCATGGTATAAATATTGGCTAAATCTTATTTTATTTCATTTTATTTTATTTTATTTTTATTTATGAGCACCAATTTTTTTTTAAAGTAAAAATAAATAATTCAATGAGAGCTCTTTATTTCAAGATTTTATTTTGGCCTTTATGTTCCGAGTGGTAACACCGTGGACATTTAGGTATTAATTAGCGAGCTGTGAGTGATAAAGTCACCACAGATCATGATTAGTTCTTTTTTTTCTAAAAAGAAAATAAATAAATAAATAAAAATAAACAATATACATATATATATATAAGTCATATTTTTAAATTCTTTTTATCAATTTTCTTCTTATAAAAATGCGTTACATGGTTATATTTATTAAAATAAAAATGATTTATGTAAATTTTATTTTTCCAATTTTATCTCCTAAGCCGGTTACTTTTCTACTCCGAGTGGTAACACCAGGGACGTTTAAGTATTAATCAGCAATTTGTAAGTGATGAAGTCACCACATATGCTGATCATTATTTTTAAAAACATTAGTAATGATCACATTTTTCAATTTTTTTTAATAATAATAAATAGGCGCTAAAATGATTTTTATAATAAAAATAACAAAAAATCATTTGTATAAAAAGAAAAAATATTTCTTTTGAACTTTTTGTGCCTTTTTGTCTCGAGTAACACTACCGTAGACACTTAGGTATCAATGGGTAAATGTGAGTGATAAAGTCACCACATGAGCCAATTGATTTTATTACATAAAAATAAAATTGTTTTCAAATATTTTCTTTTCAAATCAAATAAAATATTCAAAATCACAAATAATTTTAATCCTATTTTTTTAAATTTGAGGAAAAATATATTTTCTCTTTTAGAAATTGATTAAACAAAAAATATGTAATAAAAAATAAAAAGAGCAAATAATGGAAATTAATCTGTTTTTTACAAATTAAAACATACCAACTAATTCTGAAAATTGTTTTCTTTGTGGAAGGACAAAATTATTTTCTATAAATCACTCTTTTTAAAGAAAATATATAATAAAAAATACCAACGCAGTGACACGAATTTCTACTCCGAACTACGTCGACTTTGATCCCTATTGCAGGGTACGTAGGCCCCAGACTCTAATTCTGGGTTAAGTCCTCCTTTGTAAATAAATAAATATTTTCTTATTCATTTGGTGTTTTTTTTTCTCTTCGTTTAATAAATATTTACCAATTTATTTTTCCAAGTCCACTTTTGTAAATAAATAATATTTTCCTTAATTTATTTTTTCTAACTTTTCATATTTTCATTTCATTCATTATTTTTCACTCCTTCATTTTTCTTATTTTTATATTTATTTTTGCATATAAAAGGTAAAAGGGCAACTAAAACAAATTTGTAAAAAGCCATAAAAATTGCATGATCAACCTAAGGTAACCGTTCCTAGGAACGGGTGTTGTGGGGGTGCCTAACACCTCCCCCACTCACAATCGTACTCTCGAACTCAACTCTTATTCGCAGACCATCCTTATCCCTTTTTTTGTTTTTGTTTTCCGGTTTTCCAAAATTTCCCTTAAAATTTTGGTGGCGACCCCCTCCAAAGCCGGCCTTCCGCCGGGCGGGCTGGTTTCAACCCTCTTTTCCTTTTCCCGCGCCATCCGCGTCGCATTTCCGGGTGTGACAACCTCTTTTATCTCAATTTTATACCTCTTGAGAAATACTCTCTCACTAATCTTTTTCTTACTAAGAAAATATTTTCTAAAAAAAAATGATTTATCAGCCTAGTTACTCTTTTATAACTCTTCGGTTCAAATGTCCCATTGATATGGGAAAATTTTCCTGGACACATAAAGAGACCCTCGTGGTCCTTAAGATCCTCTAATCTTGTTTACCCTATTTGTCTATGATTAATAAATGTAAAAGTAATTGATTATGAGGGTGAATGTGGTAGAGTTTAAGCAACATTGATCAAACTCAAATACAAACTTAATTGGTTCAACCACATTATTTGTGACAAATATTTTGGAATGTGAAATCCTCTTATTCACGGAGTTTTTCGTAAACAAAAGAAATTTTGACAAATATTCACACTTGTAAATGATTGCCAATAATTATTGTAAAATACTACACTCCACATCTTATCCTCATGTACATTCAATTTAACAGATTTACTTGCAATGGAAGGCTAAGCTTAGTTCCATTCCCTAATGGATTTCTTAATATTTTATATGCTAAGTAATGTTCATCACAAAAACATATCTAAAATTGTAATTGATCCCAATATATTCTTTACGTTAGTTCTAATATTTGGTTTGTTACCTTAACCTAGCATGACATGCATATTTATTAATTAAGTTTTAATCACTGCAACTAATACAATAAAACTATTAATAGAAAGACCAAGGTCCACCTATTTGTGTTCCATTATTGATGTTCATAGAGCTCCCATGAAAATTAATATTAAGATAAATTCAAAAAGAGTTATAGGAATCTTTAAATATGTTGGACCTTTATCTCATCAAGCACATTATGTAGGACTTGGATTCCTCATAGCAAACTAACTTATATGATTAGATCCCTCCTTATTCTTTATACTTTGTTTCCTACATGTTTATCTACTTCTCAAAATATAGATCCCTTGCTTCTTAAAAAGCAATTTATTGACATATTTCACAAAAAGGTGAAATCCTTGTATGTTTGTCTCATAACCCATATATATGCCCTTTGCTTGGTTAAGGTTTCTCAAACCTTATTTAATTCTTTTCAACTCTTGAGGTATCATCCTCTTATAGACTTGCCCTTGAATATTGAAGTTCTTTGTTTCATTCTCACAACTAGAGAATTTCAAACATGCTCATAGTATTCAAACTTGATTTGAAAATTATCATAGTACCTACCTTGATTTGAGAACTCTTATAGTACTCAACTTCAAGATACAAATTGACTTAAATTGTCAATAAAAATGAAAGTTTGTTGCAGACAAGTCACTACCATCTAGTTGAGATTTTGAAAAACCACATCACTTAATACATTCCTCTTTCTTGGCTTGAAAAATCTCAAATGCTTGATAGTATTAATTGTATTTTCTAACTCAATGTACATTAAGTACCCACCTGTAATTTTATTTTTCCAAAGAATATTTAGAGAATTATAGTGACTTCTTCTCAAGATTGCCATTATTTTGTTTATTTCATCTTTGTTCTAATCTACAAAGACACAACATAGAAATGACATATATACAATATTCTTTTTATTTGCAATAAACTTCAAATAGATCCACAATAATATTAATAAGTCCATGGCCAAGAGTGCACATTGTACTCCTCTATCACATGTATACTGAAAACATCATTACTTCTTTATCAAAAGTTTGTTTGCTAATTTTGCAACCTATAGCTCTTAGATAACCTCTTGTTGATTTTCTAAGAGCTTCCACTAAAATGAACATGTCTCAAATTATAGACAATCACATATAATAAAAATATTAAACAATAATTCACATAATGAGAAATGTACTCAAGAGATATCACTTACTCAACAATCATATTTATTTTAATAAAGAAAACTAACATAGGAAAAATTCAGCCATATTAATTAGGAATACAAGGAAAAAAGACTAAATTGTTTATAAATATACCTTTTCCATTGTCCTAAATTTCACAAATGGTTTTCAATAATATCCCTCATACCTTGTGATTTGATTTTTACATTATTTCTTAGAGTCTTAAGGGAACTGTTTAATTATATTCCTTTTCAATGTGCCAAGATCGAGATACCTTACACTACTCATATCTGAGAACCATAACAATAACATGATTTTCTGCCTTGAAATTCTATCTCAAACATGCACTTCAATATGACAATCTCAGAATTAGTTCTGAACCACACCTTTCCAGGTTTCCAATACACATATCTAGCTAGGGAGAGAATCAGGAATCATATCAACCCATGCTGCTTGAGAGAGGAAAAAAAATTTCCCATTATATTCCAAAATAACGGAAACACGTGTCAATAATGAAAAAATGTGTATAGACTTCTCTCATAAAGCCTCTTAATATTAGTTCTTAGTTGATCGTTTGTCTCAATTTTGTTTGAATCCATGATGATTAAACCCTAGAATAAAACTCATCAATACTCAACAAAGATTAAAATAGTCATGTATATATTATATAATTTAACTATTTGAAATTGTTATTTTATCAACTTGAACCATTTGCACTTAAGTTGTTTTGTTTTAAGTACATCCTATGTACCTCATTGCTGCGTTCCTAACCTTGTTTAATATATTATATACAAATTTGCAATTAAGTTTGGGGGGAAGATTTATTAAAGGAACTAGATTTTTTTTCTCTATCTCAAGAGTATTAGCTTAATTATTTGGTCTTGTGGCTCCATAATGAGTCTCTTACACTCCTATTATTACATTATCATTTATATTTAAGAGATAATAATGAAACAAATTTTTCTTAATATTCTTCTGACTAATTTTACCTCTTTCATAGGTTAAAATGTATTTGAAAATAGTTCAAATTAACTTTAAATGGGACATTTTCCATGCCAATATGTAGATCTCAATTTTAAGGTTTTCAATGCTCAAAAAACCATCCTAAAATATTGCTTCATGCCTTCACACTCCCTTAGAAGGATCTAATTGGGAAAAAATTCCAAAAAAATAAAATAAAATAGAGAAGCAAGTTTCACATGATACTCAAGAGCATGACCTTCACACAACACCATGGGAGCCTCTATTAGCTACACACATTGCTCTATCAGTCTCTTCCTATTGTCTTCTCTCTAATGGTATGCTCCACGTAGCCAATAGATGAGCGAGTTGCTCTCGCTCGCCCAAGTAAAGTGTGAGCCCTTTAAATAATAGTATTAATTAATTAATTAATTTTTTATTTCTTTTTAATATATATGTTTTTATTTGTTTACATCTTGGGTACCCTGAAACTCTAAGACCCATGTCCAATTAAGTCTCTAGTCTGACCTGAAATCTCCAGTTCTTTTTTTTTTTAGTGAAACATACAATTTCATTAAACCAAGCGCCAACTATTGTTTCGTTTAGAGGAGGGGCCAAAAAGACATGTCGTTTATGTCATCCCTTACCTCGAGTTAGGTTGTTTGACCTATTTTGGTTCCAAAGATGAATACACAAACCCATATTTTAATTTTTTACACAATTATGCAATTTAATTTGGCCTTAAAAACTCAATCTGAATAAACCTAATTCCACCTCGAACAGGTTTCAAAGTTCTTGATTTATGGGTACACTTTTTTTTTTTGGCTATATTTCTACGTTGCATATACTTAAATAAGTTGTTGATCATAAAATGCACATAGACTATGATTAAATAAGCAAGTATTTCATAGCCAATTTTCAAGCTATTCAGGTTACAAGTTTCTGAATAAGTGCAATTTTACCCATAATTCCGAATTCTAATATTTCAACTATGTTTTAGAGCACCACTTATGGTATACTATAAATCTAGAAACCATGCAAACATAGAAGTATATATGAGTGAAAGTAAATAAAGAGCTTATCTACATATCATAAGAATCATCACAAACATGAGAAGTAAGAAACATAACATCTCATAATTATTATTTTTTAATAATTATTACACAAACTTCTCTAATACTCACAATACACAACCCTAGGAACCTTGTGGCTCTAATACCAATGTTAATTATAAAAGGCTAGAGATACTTACTTGGAACTCCAAGCTAGATCTCCACAGACTCTAAATATCTTAATTCATGTGATGAGAGTTAGATCACCATATGGAACCTCACTTAAGGTCTCCACAACAAAAACACCGTACTTACATTCATAGAGAAGAGAAAAGAGAATACCTAGACATTGTATCTAGGATTTTCTCTAGAAAAACTCATCTTGAGTCTCTAAAGTGTATTAAAACTACTTCATCACCTTTCGAGTTTGTAGGAGGTCTATTTATAGACTTCTCTTCCTATTCCACACCTTGAACTCAGCAATATAGAACTTCTTTCTATAAGCAGGTTAATAAAGCATTTTTATTAACTTTACCAATGTGAAACTTCTAATGTATTAAAATATTAAAATAATTTATTTCTCATCTTTAATGGGCTTATTACACTTAATTAGCTTATCAAGGGTGGACTATCCGTTAAATCCAACATGCAATAACAAAACAAACAATGTCATGCGGCACTTAGCAATACTGTTTCAAAAGACCAAAAAAATAGAAAAGCTACGTTATCGGTCTAGTGATCTTGTCCCTCTTTCTTACAATATTGCTTATTTACTCACTGGCTGACCTATAACTTTGAAGTCGAATAGAGAGGCTTGGATGATGACAACACTGAGAGAGGAAGACAATAACGACACACAAAGAAATGGACTTGAAGACACACAGAGCGTGGGAGACGAAGATGATGATGAAGACGAAGAAATAGGAAACTTAACAACTTCCATAGACAACTTGATAAAGGTGATGCTATTTTGTTTATATAAGTTAAGAGAGTGAGAACTTCGGATAGGATTCCATGTGAGTGAAAAAGAGAGATAATGAGTATTGATATGGACCATTGAATTCTTCTAATCAATGGCTCGTGATCCATGGCATGTGTTTTTATTTATATATAATCTTTGTAAGTGATTATTTAAATAGCCACCAACAAAGGCCTAACTTTTGTAGGTGGTTATTTGGATAACGATCTACTTTTATTTTTTATTTTTTCATTTACATAAATAACCTCCTACAAAGGACTGACTTTATAGCATGTTATTTGGATAACCACCTATAAATCACTTATCACCTTTCCACCTCAATTTTATTATTGTTTTTTCAAATAATTGCCAACTATTAAGTGTCAACAAAACTTAATCTAGCAAAATGATGTTTTATTTTTTGAATTTTATTTAAAAAAAATAGGCTAACCCATATTACTTGTAGGTTAATCTATTTAACCCACAAGTTATATAGTTCGAGTTAATTATTACCCATTTTAAATAAGTTGCATTTTTCGCAATCCAACATGTATATTTTTATGGGTTATACAAGCCAACCCTCCAATTGTGACCTGTATTCCTTGCTCCAAATAAGTACTTGAATACTCAATCCTACATATTTCAATTTATAGTTTATCCTGAATCCTCTATTCCTAACTTATTAGGAAACACAAAATAAGTCTCAATATGATTCCTCATGTTTTAAGATAATTAAGTATACATTTGAATCAACAAACATAACATTAATGTAATTAAAGGGTAAATCATCATCTACTAATCCATAATCATGTTATAACAATCCAAAGTAAAGGTTCAACTACATATATAAAATATTTCCATGAAAAAAGTAGAACAAACCACCCAGAAAATGAAATATATGAAAGAGAAGAGAAAGAAAAGAGAAAAACTTCTAATTGGTGCCAAAATCCCTTATGTATAGCTGATCTTCAACATCCCAAAGCCTTAAACTTCAGCCAAATAGCCTTCAAAGTCATCTCAGAATGTCTAGAATGCCTCAAATTACGAAACCCTCTTATTATATGAGTAGAACCCTAAAAAGTCATGAATAAATGAGGTTATGCATTTGATCTACAATTTTCATGGTTGCATCCCAAAAATTTCGCAGGAGCAAAATATCATTGAGGTCATAACATGAAATTTTTGCTAGCCTTGTGTGACTCTTGAGATTTTGTACTAGGTTTGCTTTCGCTATAATGAAGTTTATAACAAATATCACAAAATAATAAATCAATTAATTTTGCCAATTTTTTTGCGCCAAATTCACTATGGTGACTCCTAAATACACCCAAATTATAACAAATATCACAAAATATTTGGAGTCATCAATTACATATATAGAAGCATAGGTTAGCAATACATGGCTAAAATAATGAAATGTTGGGACATTTCATTGCTTGATATCTAGTGTGCTCTCATTAATATTACAAGGATATCTTACCATCCACATTAACTGTATGCTAATCATGGTACTTCAAGTATCTAGAGTATGATTCAAAATGTTAGAAGGGCAAGTCAAAAGCTTATAAAGTATAACTACCTCTAAATTTAAGATATATGCTTATACTTGTAACTCTTTTTTTTTTTAGAAAAAGTTTAAATGAGTTGGATTTCAAGTGCTTATTAAGGCCAGGGCTATATTTGTAAATCTTTGGTTACTCTAATTGGATACTGCAAAATAAGTATCATATAGTATCTATAAAAATGTCATTTCAATCTTAATGGATACTAAATAGGAAAAGAAGACATTGTAAATGAACAGAAATCTAGACAATACAACTTCTAAATTTTTGAATGATTCATTGACTTTGGGAAAGGACTATACATTAACAAGTTGCCAACAAAAATTTTGGAAAATGTAAACTAAATACAATTGTTGGAAATCATTTAGATAATACTACTTAACAGTTGACAATTTTCCAATGATTTGCTAGTACTAGTAAAAGTTGAATTGTCCTCAACAACAAGTAGAACATATCAATTAAGTGCTTGTTGCATTTATCTCAATGATTTCATCAAAAGATTCATTTGATAATTGTAATGATGATCTTGTAGGATATTGCCATGATGGCTTCGGAGGAAATGATAAAGATTGAAGTGGTCCTTCTAACATTTCCACCACTTTTCTCATTATTGGTCTACCAGATGGATTTGTTTGAATGCACCATAGACTTACTAAAGTCATCTTTCTTACTGACACATTTTCTTCCTCTGTGATCACTAAGGAACTAGCTGGATGGTTACCTTGTTGAAGATCTTTGTAAATCCAATCTGGAAAATACATTTCATCGGTATGCGATCCCCCACTATCATAATTCTTCCTTCCTCCAACCATTTCAAGGACCAACATACCATAGCTATACACATCAGCCTTGTGAGAAACTCCACCAAATGCTCTATTGAATATTTCTGGAGCAATGAACCTTATTGTTCCTCTAGTACCCACTATTGACACAATACTTTCCTTCTTTTGACATATTTTAGCCAATCCAAAATCTGGGCAAAATTCTTCATCCAAAAGAATATTTTGGGGTTTGATATCAAGATGTAAAATTCTTGTATTACAACCTCCATGCAAGTACTCAAGCCCTCGAGCAATGCCAATAGCAACTTGGTACAATACCTTCAACTCTAAAGTACAAAAAGCAGTTGGAGATCCTCTTTTATAGATGAAGTTATCCAAGGAACCATTTGACATGTACTCATATACTAGTGCTCTTTGGTTCCTCTCATAACAAAATCCTAAGAGAGTGACTATATTGACATGGGAGGTTCTGCTAATGCTTACAACTTCATTTATGAATTCTTCTCCACTTGCTTTTGATTCCCTTATTTCTTTTACTGCCACAAGATGACCATCAGGTAAGTTGGCTTTGTATACAACATCATATCCTCCCTCACCTAATTTGTCTGAAAATGACCTTGTCATTTTTTTCACTTCTGAATAACTGTATTGCCTTGATGCCAAAGAGCCATGGTTTTTTCATGAAGGACTGAAGATTGTGATCATGATATGCTTCTATCTCTTTTAAGCTTTGCCTGTTTTCAATTCGTAAATGCTTCTTGCAAATATAAATAATCAAAATACAGATTAGAGCAATTCCACCAACTCCTGTTGAAATGGTTGCATTTATAGAAAACAATAGTTTAAAATCTTCATAAAAATGCATAGGTACATTGAAAGCATTACTATATGTATTACCTATAGCAGTCATATGTGCTGGACCCAGTTTCTTAGTTGATTCTGCAACAAGAACTTTAATGTAGAACAAATCGTCACTACTCACTTTATCATATGTAAAATAAATTTCATAATATACCACAATAAATTTATTACCATGGCAGCAGAGAATTTTCTTATTCTGTCGAACTGTTTTAGTAGCTGAATTTACTTGAGGAACTATTATGTTGTATGCTTCAAGATTTTGAATCTAGTTTGTCTAATTGAAAAATTAAGATGAGAATCTCAATCTATAATTAATAAATTAATAGCGAATCACGAGAAAGTTATAACATACCTGAATGCCCTTGGAAACATGAAATATTTTGAGGTCCCTCTTTACAGAAACAAGAGAATTGACCGTCGTAGCCGCACCCTCCACCAGATTTAGTGCATGTGTCGCACTGTTCGTTATTTACCATCCATTGCAACCCAAAACCTTTAACTGTTGCAGCTTGTAGTTGGTTATTCATAACATCTTCAAGTTGGGTTGCTTGTATCGGCATGATAACACTCTTACAATTGCCGACATATACTGCCAAGGGAGAGTAGTAGACTTCTGTATATATACTGTATGTACCAGCATCTCTACAGCAACCTTCAGCAGAAACATTTGATGGAGGTGTAGCATTAAAGCAATCGTAAAGAATGGTCACATTAACAAGCGTATCTACATATTGAAACATTGTTGAATCAAAGGTGTTGTTTTTGTAGACACTTGGACAAATTGTGTCTTGATAATCATCCCTAACAACTGTAAGAATCTGTGAACTCCAATCCAAATCAAGAATTCGTATTGGAGGGACTGGATGATAATCTTTGGGATATTGCCTTCGCATTTGAGGTGAAAATCAGGAGGTCCGCAATACTTTGCTGTGTCATCTCCCCAGAAGGGACACGTAAGGCTTTCGAAGTCTCCACAGTGAAAATAGTTACTACTGCAGTTTGTAAACTGAGCATCATCGGCACTAACAGATGTTGGAAGATTGAGAGAGATGAGGAGAGGGACCAGAAGGAAGAACATAAGGGATGGGTTAAAGGTAGGTTCCATGGTTGAGGCAAAGGAAGATGAGGTTGATGAAAGAGCTTAGTAGATTATACTCCTTCTTGTTTTTAATATAAGACTCTTCTAACCGAATCACGTGGATTAAGAATTGAAATTAAAACTAATTAACTACCTCGATTTCTCCAAAACTTCCAATATTTTTTTAAAACCACCCTTATTTAATCTCTTTCTCTTTCTTTTTGGATACATTAAATAGGGGCATTTTTTGAAAATGTATAATAAATACTACTTCATATATTGTAAAAGGTCTTATATTTAAAACAAGGATAAAAGATCATGGATATAACACCGGAGGGAGTAATATGGGTGAGTCAACTCTCTAAGTCAATGGTGAAATTAAAAATGGTGCCTTTGAAAATTCCAAATTCATCAATTTCCAAGAAATTTAAGCTTCAACGCCATGCCGAATGAAGTCAATTCTCAATGACCGAAGACTAGGATACTTATACGTCAATGACTGATTTTCATTTTTTATATCATTAACTCTATTCTCTTTCTATTGGTATCACATGGGAATTCTAATAAGTATCTAAAATATGATTCAGGAATTTAGACGGAGCTAACCCATAAAAAGTGACTTTGCCAGAAGTCCGGAAATGTTCAGAAAGTAAATCAAGTAAAACTTGAAAGAAAGATGACTAAGAACAGGGGGTAGGTAAATAAAACGAAAACTTTAATTGCAATATTCTGTTGAATAGTCTCGAGCAATTTTTGTTTTCTTGGAGTTAAGGGCAGAGGGAAAAAACTAAAGAGAAAAACAAAATAGAGCCAAACTAGGTGTCCTGTTTATCTAAAGTCAATCAAAACATTATAACTACATGGGAGGAAAAAGGAAGCCAGTATAAGGGGCCTACAACGTAAAAAGAAGCCAGCATTTTTAAGAATTACAAATTCAGAGAGTCTAGACTCTGTTTAGTGATTGCACAAGATAGAGTAGCATGAAAATGCAAACGTAATTGGAATATACAAAAAAATAAGCAAGTAAAAGACCCTAATAACTAGTTGGCAGCAACTAAGTTGATAATACTGCTCATAATTAAGCACACATGGTAAAGGAAAGATCAATTGGCAATTATTCATGTATTTAATCGATACGGTAAAAGAGTCTTATGTTGTTCAGTAGCAGGTAGACATTGGTTTACTAAGTTCTTCATGCTCAATCCTCTTGAAAAGATACCTGAGACAATTTTAAAATTTACAGAACAAATTGAGCTTAACAATTGCATTCACATCAAGCTGTTCGAACATACAAAACGTACAGATACAAATTCCTTTCAATCATTTGATGTGCAGCTGAATTATGGACCTAAAGGAGGAAAGAGGACCGAAATCTCACTCAATATATTCATTTAGAATTGGCATGATTGCCCCAGGAGAAGTGGAATTAGAATATCTGCCAAGTATTACTTGTAGATATTTTGTTCTCTGAATATGGTTTGTATAAGAGAATACCAAATTAAGGCTTTTAAGTTTTTTCCTCCTAAACCTATCAACATGGTCCCTGCTCATTTGAGATTTCTCTTGTTTATTTGATTTATAGATTTTTCAAGACGGCTGTCTAAACTGTTCCTAGAACCTTCTCGAGTATCAGCAACCAATTCAATTGTATCTGAAGACATCAATGTTAGTTTATCTTTCTCAAAAGTCAATATCAGTGGAATCTTATTCATACTTCAATCTTCCATGCATTCCATGTCCTGTTCTCACTCTTCTAGTCTGTAAATTTAGTTGCTTATAGTGGACACTTAAATTTGGTTTCAGAGTCATGTTAGTAGTTAATAAATTACTGTATTACATTTGTAGCTTTCTCAAATGAGATGCTTTTTTGCTTCAACCTGTCAATATAGTGGTCACTAGTTTATTTTGTCTCCCTCTAAAAATTGTCCTTCTGTACTCACCTCTGGAGCATATTCCTTCGATAACTACTTATAGGTCTAGTAGATCTCTATTAAATACTAATGAGTTGGCCTTTGGTCCCTTGATGTTTTCTAATGGGTTACCTAACAAAAAAGATCATTACAATGCTGAGAATGTTCGGGCATGTCATCAACACAGCAACATCGCTTGAGGCAGAGAGTGGTGGGGTTCTAGTTTCTGTTGATAAATTAAAAGAAGCCCATGAACTGACTCTATCAAAAAAAACAAAAACAGAAAGAAAGAAAGAAAAGCTCATTAACTAATTATTCAGCATAGAAAAAACTATAGACGACCTTTAAAACAGGTGAAAATAATCCTCTAACAAGAAGAGAAGCATTGCATAGATCTATGGAGATGCAGAGAATCAGAGAAAGTGATTGTTTTCTGTTCTTGTGCTTCCGGCATTCTCCTACTTGTCTAGGGACATTTATGTCCGTTTCTTTCTATGCATTTGCTTTTGTGTTCCCTATTCTATTTGGGTCTGATTTGCTTATTATTGTCTCAGTCACTGAAGCTTCTTGCAAATCAAGGACAGCAGAGAATCTCATATTTGAAGCTCAAACTGGTAAGTACAAGCATTTTGTGCTTGGAATTTGACTTTGTTGACAAACTTAACAAATCATCTGTTTAGTTGTCCTTTCTATTTGACAAGAAAACTTAGACTTCAGCTTGTATTTTGCAGGCAGACCTCCAGCAAAGAAAGGAAGTTGAGCAGAAGGATAAAGGAAGTTAATCTATGACTGGATAATAATACATGTCTCCTGCTGGAATTGCTCTTAACTTGCCTGCGAATTGGAGGGAGACAAGGGATGGGAAAATTTCTGCAAGCATCAACGAATAGCGTACTTGACAGCAAGTAAGTATCTAAAATTTCTTAATCATTGTTTGAGTTGAGTCCTGCAAAAGGTTTTAATCTTGAGTGGTATATTAAGTCAGAAGTTTCTTTTTCACTACAAACAAATATTACAATAATATACTATTTTTTCTTGTCCCTATTCCTTTTAGAACATCAAAATGAGGCTACATACATACGAATGAAAGGGACAGAAAAGTTAGAAAATACAACTTCTAAAATTTTGAATGATTTATTGACTTCATAAAGGACAATTGTCCCTATCCCTTTTAGAACATCAAAATGAGGCTACATACATACGAATGAAAGGGACAGAGAAGTTAGAAAATACAATTTCTAAAATTTTGAATGATTTATTGACTTCATAAAGGACAATATATTTACTAGCTAACTAAGCAACAGTTGGCAAATTTCCATGGACTTACCAATATAGTTAAAAATTGTCCTCAATAGCAGATGGATTTTATCAGTCAAGTGCTTATTGAATGAGTCTGATGGATTTCATAGGATGATCCACTTGCGAATAGTAATGGTAATCTTGGAGGAGATTGCAAGGATAGCTTTGGAGGAAATGATGAAGCTTCAGGGGGTCTTTGTTACATTTCTACCACTTTACTCATACTCAGCCTATATATATATATATATATATATTTTTCAATTATTTTATATATATTGATTGATTTTATTGAATTTGTGTTCTTTATGCATCTTATATAATACATTTATTCTATAATTATTATGAAATTTTCTTAAAATTTTAATGTTTCAATTTTTTTTAATTTTAAATTAATTTCTTAACTTAATATTATGTACAAAATGATATATAATGATTAGATGTTCATAATTTTTAAAAATATTATTTTTTAACTTTATTTTTTAAAAAATATATTTTTAATGTAAATAAGTATATTTAACGACTGATATTTGACCCGATCTGAGTGTTCATCCGGTCTGGCGATATAGCTGGGGTGAAGCCAAACCTAGTTCTGTCCATGGACACCCTTACTATTAAAATACCTGTGAAAAAACTTTGCTTTGATTTCAATTAGTACGCGGGTTGAAGTTGATAGGTAAATGATACCTACGTTACGTTCCGAGAGGGTAAAAAAAAAAAGAGGACCATTATAAATCTGCCGTTCATAAAAGCGCTGAGTCCGTTTTGTATTTTGCCGACTGAAATCTGACCCGTTCAAATGTAATTCAACCATTAAGCAATAGTTATTTCCTCAAGCAGAGGAGGGACTAGCGAATGCCAGAGGTGATAGTTCGATCTCACCGACTGACTGAACGATTTAGTCACCTTTGAATAGTTGGACGGTGTTCCGCAGAGCGTCGGTGTACGGATTTGCGACGGAATCACCATTTTGGGCGGAAGAGGATGAGTTATTAGTCGACGAAACAACATTTTGGGAGGCCATGGGCGTTTGCCGAGCGTGCTCTGACAATTTACCGATTATATAATTCTTACGGTTAGTCTTTATGAAGAGAACACGGAGCAGTAGTTACAGTAGAACGAGAATCCTCATATTTATGCCTTAATTGAACTGGTCACTTTGGTTGTCCTCACTTGCAAATTAGGGTTCCCACTTGACATCGATGTAGCAATGTTACAACACAGGAATGGCAATCACTTTGGTTGGGCATATAATGTTTTCATTTCGAATAATACACCTGAACTGAAGGCCAGCAAAAATCTCTTTTAACACCTACAATAAAATTCTACTTCCTAACTTGTATACAAATTCAATGTGAGCAGGTTTTAGATTATGTATGTTGAAACAAGTGTGTATCTCACTTTGGTTATCCGCAATGCAGGGTCTCACAGGAGCAACTCTGTTGCTGCATAATAAGTTCTATATATAATACTGTATAGAGGCAAGGACTTCCTTCCTAGAAGAGTCGCAGCTTTGGTGGAAAAGAGGGAAGAGGAGCTTAAAGGTTGTCAACTGCATAAAGAAGTTTCACGACTCAGAGCAGTTGAAGCTTTTTCAGTGATCGATGAATCACAACAGAACACTAGTACAAGTGGGACCTTATCTGAGTTTAAGAGAATCCAAAGAACGATTGAGGATGTCATAGACATCCATGTAGGCTTAAATGTTCAATTAGAAACCGAAATGAACAAATAGGGGAGGGAATTTAAAAAGGGAGAATGCCAACTGTACATTGTATGATTTGATTTATCATCTTTTTATTTTTAAGTTGGAATAATTGTTAATATTTTGTGAATCTTTTTTGTGAACTCTGCATCTTAATAGGAAAATAGAGAGCTCAACAAAGGGATTATCAAAGTTAAATGCTGCATGGACACCTTCTGAGAAGGATGTAGACATGGAAATAATGACAGGAGGAGAGACAATGATTCTGGAAGATAGGGCTGAAGATGAGTAGTTGCTTAGTGCTTGGTAAAGAAATTTTACTTCTCAAATTTTGTTTCTTTTGTTTGCTTTATGTGCTAGTCTCCCTCCCTCCCTCCCTCTCTCTCTCTCTCTCTGAGCTTTTTTATCTAAATCCATATCATGGTTATATATGAGAGTTTGCATTGAGTTCAATGGGTTATACATTCAGAAAGTATGACTGGAATTTCTTTGTCGTGAAAAACTATTTAACAAATCATATGAGCTACAAATTTAACTAATTTGAATGATCAATGTAAGTTTATCTTCTCAAAATTCAATATCAGTAGAATTTTACACAGGCTTCATCTTCGATGCATTCAATGTCCAGTTCTCACTCTTCTAGTCTGTAAATTTAGCTGCTTATAGTGGACACTTAAATTTGGCTTCAGAGTCTTGTTAGTAATTAATAAGTTACTGTCTTACATTTGTAGATTTATTAAATAAGATGCATTTTTGCTTCAACCTGTCAACATAGTGGTTAATAATTTATATTGTCTTCTACTAAAGTTGTCCTTACTTGCCTCAGTAGTATATTGCTTCTATAACTGCTTATAGGTCCAGCACATCTTTACTGAATATTTGATATTTTACCATGTCAAAACTCTCTAGAATTTGATAGTATGAAATGAGATATGTATTTATATGTTCTAAGAATGAGAATAGTTTAAACAGCTTTCTAATCCATATAGAATGGCTAGGTTGAAGCGTATTGCTTATTTGCTTTCTTGACTCCCATATAATCAGTTTTGATAGATGTGTAGATCACTTTACATCTTTATCTGAGTTTGGTTTCAATATTCCATTGCAAGATTTTATTACTTGCTTTGCTCAGATGTCAACAAAGCCAACTTTGCAGAATCTCTGCCAACTAACACTCTTGCATAAATGTGATTAAAAATTTAGATTATGCTGAAGTCTTTGATGTTTTATTATACCCTACATTTGACGCTTAATGTTTGTCACTGCTTTTTAGAATGGATGTGTGGATGGACTCTAATAGTCAAAACTGATGCAAGAAATTAAGGAACTAGGACTTAGCCAAGCTAGAATGGGTGTTACAGTGGATTATGAGGCATTTAGGCATATTTAAGACATAATTGGTTATCAATTTGGTTGTCACCATAGTTGTGCTTGTTGGCACCGCAAGCTTCTGTCTTCTTGAATATGCCGAATCCTTGTAAATATGAACACTCAAATTTCATATCTCATCTTCCTACTTCCCACTGGGTGAAAATGGATGTTATAACTCCTGTGAACTGAGCCCCATTGTATCATTCTCTCTCTCACACAGACACCTGCGCAGATAATATGTTACATTTACTTCATTTGATTGACTGAGAAACCAGAACCTCTCATCTGAATACTTACGAGTTGGCTTTTGGTCCCTTAATACCTTCTAATAGTTACCCAATAATAAAGACAAATATTATTTCACTTGCTTCTGAGCCATAATCTGTCCAGGATCATACCATCCAAAGAGGCATTCCTGATGTGGCTTCAATAGACAAAGAAAAAGAAAAAAAAATTGTCAGAAATCATTCAGATAATACTTCTCCTATTTACAAGCAAATAGAATAGGACGCAATAGTTAGAATTTTTCCATTGATTTACCAGTACAGTTAAAAGTTGAATGGTCCTCAGCAGCTGCTAGATTTAATCATTCAAGCGCTTCTTGAATTTGCTTGAAGTGTTTCATCGGAAGATCCATTTGATAATTGTAATGGTGATCTTGTCGGAGAATGTAAGGATGGCTTCGGAGGAAATGATAAAGATTGAAGGGGTCCTTCTAACATTTCTACCACTTTACTTATAGGTGGTCTATCTGATGGATTTGTTTGAATGCACCATAGGCTCACTAAAGTCATCTTCCTTACCATCTCATTTTCTTCCTCTGTGATTGCTAAAGAACCAGCTGGACGATTACCTTGTTCAAGATCCTTATAAATCCAATCTGGAAAATACATTTCATCGGTATGCATCCTCCACTATCATAATTCTCCCTTCCTCCAACCATTTCTAGGACCAACATGCCATAGCTATAAACATCAGATTTGTGAGATACTCCACCAAATGCTCTATTGAATATTTCTGGTGCAATGAATCCTACTGTTCCTCTTGTACCCAATATTGACACAATACTCTCCTTCTTTTGGCATATTTTAGCTAATCCAAAGTCAGATATTTTGGGGCAAAATTCTTCATCCAAAAGAATATTTTGGGGTTTGATATCAAGATGCAAAATTCTCGTATTGCAACCCTGATGTAAATACTCGAGCCCTCGAGCAATGCCAATAGCAACTTGGTACAATACCTTCCACTCTAAAGTACAAAAGGCATTTGGAGATCCTTTTTTATATATGAAGTTATCCAAGGAACCATTTGACATGTATTCATAGATTAATACTCTTTTGTTCCTTTCATAACAAAATCCCAGGAGAGTGACTATGTTGACATGGGAGGTTCTGCTAATGCTTGCAACTTCATTTATGAATTCTTCTCCACTTGCTTTAGATTCCCTTATTACTTTCACTGCCACAAGATGACCATCAAGTAGGCTCGCTCTGTATACAACACCATATCCTCCCTCACCTAATTTGTTTGAAAATGACTTTGTCATTCTTTTCACTTCTGAATAACTGTATTTCTTTGGTGCCAAAGAACCATAGTTCGTCATAAAGGATTGAAGATTGTAATCATGATATGCTCCTCTCTCTTTGAATGTCTTGCTTTTTTCTTTTCTTGGACGCTTCTTGTGAATATTAATAATCAAAATCAAGATTAGGGCAATTGCACCAACTCCTGCTGAAATGGCTGCATTTATAGAACATAATAATTTAAAATCTTTGTAAGAAAGCATAGGCAAATAAAATGAAAGCATCACACTATTATTACCTATGACAAGTGGCAGATCTAGCATCATGGTTGATCCTGCAATTAGAAAATTAATTTGGAACAGATAATTACCATATATTCACTTTGACAGCTGATATGTATAATAAAAATTTCACAGTATATCGCAATTAATAGATTTATCCTCATGGCAGTAGAGATTTTTCTTATTCTGTTAAACTAGTCAATTAGCTTCATCATTTACTCGTTCGCTTTATAATATAAGCTTCAGGATTTAGAAATTAGAACAATAGTCATTAAATTTCTAATTAGAAATTAAGTTGAGAATCTCGATGTGTATTTAGTACACTAATATTGAGAATGAACAATTTTTCTCTTGAGCAAGGTCTCAGAAATTAGCTCCTCATTCTACATTTTATGTTGTCAATGAGAGCAACTTTGACATGAGAGATACACCTGGAAATAAATGAATCCATGTAATAGACTTGTATCAAATTGTAAGCGAGCAATATATATTTTATTTTGTTGTGGGTATGTTTATTGTGTGGGGTCTTGTATTCATGCTTCTTTGTGATTCATGTGAAAGTATTAACACACCCGAAGGCCCTTGCATTTATATGAAGCATTTTGAGGCAAGATATGGAGCATTTGTCGCACTGCTCATTATTTACATTTTAGATGAAAAGTAATTATATGAGCTAATCAATTAGCATTCGTCTTTCATATACTCGGCGTTCATGGAGAGTTCTGAAAATTTAGGCCTTTGAAAAAGTCAAAGGTTACACATACACGCACAGTCGCATCATGATATTTCCTTATTTTATATATATATATATATATATATATATTATATTGATATAGTGAAGCAAGATTGACATTTTGAAAAAACAAATTGTAGACTTCAGGCGGCAATTAATCTTAAATAATACTGCTCAAAAATATGAACGCATGAGACTTTATTGGCAGCAAAAAAATGCTATTGGTTCCTGATCTTATAGACTTACCTGAAGGCCCCTGAGGTTGAGAAGCTGCGTTACCTCTAATTACGGAATAATAGCAGGTAGTCTTATTTGAACCTCCATCATAGCCACAGACTCCCCCTGCTTCCTGACACTCGTCACATTCACGAATACCAGCTTTCCATTTCACTTCAAATCCATCTCTAAGTACCCCTTTTACTTTGCTCAAATCCACTGGATTCACCCATGACGTAGTAGCCTCAACTGGAACTACCACTCTTGTGGAGCATAACCCAAAAATGTCAGGAATATTATTACCCAACAGTGCGTAGCCATATTCTTTTTCAAACCCATTTTTGGAACAAGAAAAATGTTCATAGTTTACTGAAGGATTTAATGGACAACCATATAGAAGGGTAAGATTTTTTAAGCCAGGCACGCATTCGAACACCTGAGGGTCAAGGCTTGTGTTGACAAGCTGCTTCGGACATAGATCTTGCACGTAGTCGCTTCTAGCAATTTTGAGAACATGTTGGTCTGGATCGGCATCCATAACCAGGTATCTGAGGTTTTGGATTGTTATGAAGGTCGAACCTTCAGAACAAGTGAGATACAGTTCAGGGTAGCCACAAACTTCTGGACGGCCATTGCCCCGGAAAGGAAACCCGAGGTTTTTAATCTTCCCACAATCATACAGATTACTACAAGCTCTGTAATAATTGACAATGCTTGAACACGAAGGATTCTGGAGAAGTAACGAAAGTGCTAGGCACGAAAGAAGAAACGGAGGGGTGAAGAAAGAAGCCATAGTCAGAGATCGAGGAAGACACTGATGAAGAAATGAGTTTGAGTACTGAGAGAAGAGTTTACGTTTGGGAGAAAATATATTGACATGTTAAACGATAATGAATGCTTTAATGTGTGTAGGAAGGAGACTTAAATTTCACCTACTAAGTTTTTTAATGCTTTATGATTCCTCTCACATCAATTTCCTATAATGAGCCTGTCACTGCAAAGTCAGATTATTCAATGATTAATAAATTATGCATGGCCAAGTGAAAAAATCTTATATAGGGAAATTTATTTATTTGTCCACTTCAATCCAAATTTCGTTCAGTTTTCCTTTGGCAAGTATTTATATTTTTTCCTATTATTTTGATAAATCGTTAGGTACGTATTATCTTAATTTAATCTGGAGGTAAATGAATTCCAGTGCATTTGCACATCTTCTTTGAACCAAATTTATATTTGATTAAGATCATTTTAATAATTTTTTATTTTTAAGAAACCATAATAATAATAATAATAATAATAATAATAATCTTTTAACAATTATCTTATAAGAAATGATAATTTATATTAAAAATATAAAAAGGAAATAATATTTAAATTGTTTAACTCAAATATAATGGTCTAAGTAAAATATGTAGAGTGTACGTTGAAAATCCGAAACCAATTATTTTAGTGTCAAATCACATTTATTTATTTTTATTCTAAAATTATCTCCAAATGATAAATGAAGACTAATCTTTTCAAAACGTAGAAATATGTTGAACTTTAGCTTGGCATAGATTTTAGAACTCAAACAGACTTGACCGTAACATTGACTTAGAAGCACGTCCTCCTTGCGATGTATTCAAAGTGCCATGGAAGAGAAAGCACTCTCAAGTTCACTTAAAAAGAATGGGAGAGGATTGTGATGTTCCAGAGGACAAATTTCCATCGATTTACCAATACAGTTAAAAGGTTGTCCTCAATAGTGTAAGTCAAGTGCTTATTGAATGAGTATGAAGGGTTTCATCATACGATCCACTTGAGAATTGTAATGGTGACCTTGTAGGAGATTGCAAGGACGGCTTTGAAGGAAATGATATAGTTTGAAGGGCCCTTCTAACATTTTTAATACCATACTCACAGTTGGTCTATCTTATGGATTTGTTTGAAAGCACCAAAAACTCACAAAAGTCGTCTTTCTTGTCACCTCATTTTCTTCCTATGATTGCTAAAGAACTAGCTGGATGATTACCTTGTTCAAGATCCTTATAAATTCAATCTGGAAACTACATTTCATCAATATGTGATCCTCCACTGTCATAATTCTTCCTTTTGCCAACCATTTCAAGGACCAACATGCCATAGCTATAAACATTAGCATCGTGAGAAACTCCACCAAATGTTCTATTAAATATTTCAGATGCAATAAAGCCTATCGTTCCTCTTGTACCCAATATTTGACATAATACTCTCCTTCTTTTGACATATTTTAGCCATTCCACAATCAGATATTTTGACAAAATTCTTCATCCAAAAGAATATTTTGGGGCTTGATATCAAGATGCAAATTAAATTCTCATATTGCAACCTCGATCCAAGTACTCAAGCCCTCGAATAATGCCAATAGCAACTTGATACAATACCTTCCACTCCAAAGTACAAAAAGCATTTGGAGATCCTCTTTTATAAATGAAGTTACCCGAGGGACCATTGGGCACCCATGGGATCATTTGGCATGTATTCATAAATGAGCACTCTTTTATTCCTTTCATAACAAAATTCCAGGAGAATGACCACGTTGACATGGAAGGTTCTACTAATGTTAGCAACTTTATTTATGAATTCTTCTCCACATCCTTTTGATTCTCAATATAAACCTGTAGGGCTTGATTAACACACTACACAATCCAACTCAAATAATGGACTTTGTGTAACAATTCTTATTATACTATCTCGAACTTAATCTCTAGTTAACCAGAAGTACAATTGATGATGTGTGCAAAACTAGAGAAACCAGGACCGGAGAAATGATCCAACCAAGATAAAAGCTAAAAATGAAACAGAGAAGGGCCACACCACGGTGAGATATAGGACCTCTGCAACGAGAGATGCTCAGGATATTTCCATTTTTCCAGGCCAAGAGCACTCACATTGTAGTGAACTTATTGACACCATGGCGAGAGTTGGGAAATTTGTTTAAAATGGAAACATATCATATGAAAAAAGTAGAAAAAAAGAGAGGGAGAGATGAAGAGTAGCACTAGGGTTTGAGATTCTCGACACTTGGGGATGATTTCTAGACTCTAGGAGCTTCAATCTTGGTTGGTAAGTGATTATTGCTCATTTCTTTCCATTTTTCTTTGGTTTTTGAGGTGGATTTTGGGGTTTCTGGTTTGGCCAAAATCTATCGATTAAATTGGATGTAATGGGATTAATGAGGTGTTATTTAGTGTTAGGAAGCTTTGGGTTCGAGTTTTGAATGAATAGTGATGAGTTTGAGTTAAATCCTAGGTTGATTTTTTTTCATGGGGATATCGAATCAGAAGTGCATGTGGAAAATTATGATATGGATGATTAATTAGAGCTCATTAGAGTGTAGTTATGCTATTGGAACCTTGGGGTTAAGCATAATTGGTTGAATTGTAGATTCTGGATAATTATGCTTTATATTAATTGGGAATATTATGACATTATAAAGGTTATTTGGTTGACCAGAGGAGTGTAAGTCCTGGTTGGCAATCCGAGTAGCTTGTGGGATTTGTGTGTATGTGGTATTGACAACTTAAGGTAACTAGGTGTTTGTTTTGTATGTTTTGTTGATTATATATATATATATATGTATGTATGTATGTTTCCGTTTATACCACGATATTGTTATGTGTGTGTATGATTTTTCTATATATCGTGGTGTGTACATGGCTAGATATAGAACAGGTTTAGATTCCCTAGCATTGATGTGTGATGTTGATGAACATGATATTACACGTGTACATAGCATGCTAGCATAATCATGATGATGAATATGATGATAATTTTATAGCTACATGCACAGGATGTCATGGCACGAACATCACCACCACATGAACATTGTGAGGAAAGATGGATCGAGTAGTAATGATGATATATGATATGGAGAAATAAGAAAAGAATTCATGTTGCTAAATCCTCTCTTATGGCTCGAAGAGTAAGGTGGCTGTGGACTGCATCTTCTCTAAATTATCACCAATTTGCGGTGGTCTAAGGAAAGAAAAACCATAATCCAAACTTAGTGTTACATTTGGCCAGGTGCACTAATATGAGGTGAGTTTAATGATATCCCAAAATTAGTCTTCACTGACTGTTGGAAGAGAGTCGCCTATACAAAATGTCATGTGATGATGCTAGCTCGTGGTTTTAGTTGTGTGCAAGGGAGACATGCATTTCATTACATTTTGCATTGTATACATCATATGCACATTCATGTGGATAGATGAATAGGTTGCTTGTGGTTGTCCTTAGTTACTAAGACTTTATCTTACACCCTCTTCCCATGACTAACATTTCAGGTGAAAGACCTGGCACTAGTCCAAAGAAGACAGAGGAGTCATAGTCTTTCCAACATCAAGAATATATTCAAGTCATGTTAGTATGTGTATTGTCTATGTTATATATTGTGCCAAGTAGAATTATATATGTATGTATGTAGGATTTGGTTATCCTATGAATAATGTTATGTATGTGACATGATGACATGAATGATGGATGATGATGAATAATGTGTGATGATGATGGATGTAGGATGTTGATGATGATGATGTGGTATGATTATATACATGAATATTTGAATATGTGTGATGGTGATATGGACCTTGGTATGGGTCATTATGGTGGAGCAGGTGTTTGTATGTCAGAATGGTAATACATGGGAGCCCAAAACGGATTTTGGATCAAGTATGTGAGTTTGGGCATATAACTTATTATGCAAATTTAGAGTTCAATAAGGTCAAATCTCATAGAAGTGGTTCCTTTGAGATGAAATTCTCTTAGTCAAATTGGTTGAGTTAAATAGGACCTGTATGAATGGTCTTTAAGTGTCCAATTGCCTTTAGTGGCAATTGGAGGTTATAAGTTGTATGTTTTCGTCAAAAAGTGATCAAAATGGTATTAGGTGTTTAAAATCTCCATACGGAGATGGATTCAAGTAAAGTTGGTGTCTATGGATAGTTTGGGATGAGACTGACTTTTAAAAGTTAGAATTAGGTTGATCGGAGGTCAGAGCATAAAGTTATATACATCGAAAGTTCGCCCCAAAAATCAACAAATTGTTAATATGGCATTAGAAGGAGGCACTATGGCTCCAAAAGTCAGGTTGTGGTGCCACACGCTACTACCTGGCTGAAGCCGTGGTAGTACTAAAGCTTACTGCGTCTCCGTATGTTTCTGGTTCTACTTGAGAATTTTCCATTGCTTTAGTTTTTTAGGAGTTATTTTTGGGGTTTTCGAAGGTAGGTTGTTACACTATGCTTTGGGAATCTCATTGTTATGAGGGTCATTCTGGAGATTAAAGAGACTTTTTAGAGCTTATTTTATCTCATTAAAGGTCTAATACACTAGTAAACCCATGGAGGAGTCCAAAAAGACTTTAATCATGCATGTTTAGGTACAAATGCATGCTAAACTAGGCCACGTAAATAAAGTGACGTCATCAGAGAGTCTAAAAAAGAAAGTAATGTTTCTAAAGCTCAAATGGTTAGAGCATATATATATATAATTGTTAAGAGGGTCATTATGGAGATTAAAGTCACTTTTTAAAGCTTATTTTATCTCGTTAAAACTTGTTCTCTCTACTTTCAAAACATATATAACACTTAACCTAATTGCCCTATTTTGGTCAAATAGTCTTGACTTTACTTTTATTACTACAAAATGAGTTTTCAGCAATATAACATGGCAAAGTTTACTCATAATATGCTCACGTGATCATTCCATGTTTTAAATCTATACCAAATATTTCATAATGCTCAAAAAAACTTAATAGCACAGGGGTACAGATCTAAATGCATATACATAATTTTAGACATGATTTTAAAATATAAAATCATAGCTTGTAAACATCATTAAACTTCATTCTCTTCTTCATTCTCCTTGACTCCTTGATCTCCTTGTCATATCTTGTGTCTAATTATGTTGGTGCTTGGGGTGGTGAGATTTTGGAAATCTCAGTAACAAGTCACATTTCATGCAATTATGTCAATCATTTCACATATAAATCACATTTGATCACATAAAAAATCCAAAATACCATATTGGTTATAAAAATTTCAGTAACATAACGGTTTAAAAAATGGATATCTTGAGGAACAAAACCCTTCATTTTACAGCCAAAACCAATAAAAGAAAACACAATCCCTACTAGAAAACAACAATTTAGTGAGGGACAAATCCCTCACTAAATATCATTTTTCCTTCGTTAAATTGAAAATAGTAAGAAATAAAATCCCTCGCTAATTTGGTCATTATAAATTGTGTCGCTAAATTTAATGAGGAATGAGTTGATTTCCTCGCTAAATTAGTCAAGGATCTAATCCCTCACTAACTTTAGCAAATGATTCATTCCTCGCTATTTCCTCACTAAACTACAAAAAATTCAACACTCTATATCATTGCCACACCACCACCACATCACCGGGACCGCACCATGTCACGTTATTGTCATGTCACCCGCCACCCATATCACATCACCATGACCGCGACACATCACTGTCATATCATATAATGATTTCAAATATGTCTTTACCTATGTTTGAACTCATAATTGAACTCATGACCTCTTACTCTTAGTGTCTTTATATGCACACTTTTGCCAATTAAATTGGAATATATTTGCAGTATTAATATGAAATATTAAATATATATTATTTATCTACACACTAATACACACATATATATTTATAAATTAATAAATTTTTAAAAAGTAAAAATATATTATATTTTCAGTTATTAATATATAAAATACTTTATATTTTGAAATAAATGAATTTCAGTTTCATTTTTTTACCAACAAGTTATAAAAATTAATTTGAATATTTTTATTAATTTAAAATAATCATCTGATAAGAATAATTTTATAACTTAATTATTAAATTTTTTTAATTCATTAAAATTAAGTTTTCAATAAAATAATTTTAATCTATTAAAATTAATTTTAAAAAATTTAGCGAGGGGGAAATTTCTGACTAAATTTCTCGCAATTCATAATAATTTATTAAGGAATAAATAGATTCCTTGCTAATTTAGAGAGGTAAAGAATATTCTTTGCTAATTCCCTCGCTAAATTTAACAATGGCTATAAACTTACAATTCCTCACTAATTTCCTTGTTATTTAGATCATTTAGCGATGGATGAATGATCTCTTGCTAAATTTGATTTTTTTGGTAGTGAATAATAATATGACAATATAATTTCATCATAGAAATGCATTGAAAGAACATAAAGCAACAAAATGACTTAGCTACCTTTTGGTGTATCATTTGGCTTTTTACTTGGAACTAATGATTCCTCTAACTTTCTCAAGCTTCCTCAAGTCCCTAAACATCATTAAATACTTGGTTGAGCCACTAATTTCATGGCTAATCACATAAAACTTTCATGAAACCCTAAAAACTCAAATTCTCTATCTTAAACTTTATTTTTGAACCAATACTTGTCTTTAAGATTTTTTATCATGGAAACTCATTTTTGCCATCAAATTAATGAAAATCCAACTCCTTCTAACCTTAAAGGTCTGACTAATATCTGTTATGAAATAGGAAGAATTAGTTTTTCATAAAACTTACTTCAAACAAACTAAAACTTGTTCCCTTTAGAAAATCTCATGCTTTCTCATCATTTTATGGTTCAAAAACACCGTCTGTCTCTTAATCATGCATAGGTCGAAAATGGATACCAAGGGAGAGAGAGAAAATTTCAAGGAAATTAACTTATAGAGCTTGGAAACTATACTAGAACACTTAGATAATACAAGAGAATTACTTAACAATTTTTCTTACTTTTCTTCCTTATTTTTCTTTTCTTTTTCCTTCACCTTACGTTGGCTCCCTCTTGCTCTCACAAATTTCAGACCTCTCCCTCTCTTTCTTTGCTAAATGGTTCAGTCAAATGGGAAGAGAGAGTATTTATATTATGCTTAACTACGGTTACTCACTTTGGTTAAGTTACTTTTACACCTTTGGTTAATTAAATTAAGTCACCCTTTACTCAACCATCATGCATTCCATTTAATCACATGTTCAGCTGAGGTAGTGTCCAAATGAGGGGAATTGTCTCTAAAATACTATATATTTTTTTCTAATCCAATAATACCATGTATCGGTTACTTTATACAAAGATCAGTAAAGTTATTTTTTGCAGTATAAAATCATTTTATGAATACAAGATTAAAGTAAAATTATATATGGGATTACTTTATTTTTCTATTTCCTAAAAACTCTTTTTGTGGTATCTATTTACTTTATTATCTACCTTTTTTACTTTTTACAGAGCTAGAAGTAACTTTTTCAGTATAAAGTTACTTTTTAATCTTTGATACTGATTTTTTTTATTCATAGTCAGTTAACCTCAGTACTATATACTATTTGGTTCATCTCGTCATGAACTTCATTTTGTTAGTAATTTTGCATATTTGTAAAATTATCCTAATCAAGGATAAAATTATAATTTTTAATTCTTTCAAGTCATTAGGTGTAATATTTTCCTAAGGCTTATTACTAACATGATTCTCCCTCATGTAGGGACCACAACAACAACATTAGCCTCACTAAGTGGGTTTGATTACATACTAATTGGTCACACGTACTGTAATTATAATTCAATAATATGGACATAATGAGGAAGGGATCAAATGGTTTCTTATGGCAGCTTTAAATGTATTGTGTCACACTTTGTTTAGTGTTTCTCTTAAAAGTAAAGAAGTAGAGTACTCCCTCATGTTCATATTATAAAGTATTTTATATCAATTATACGCATATTAAAAAAATTATTTTTTTATATAAAAATCAATGTAAAAAGTACCATTTCTTATTGTACATTCATTAAATACTTCATCCTATTATTATTGTAAGGTTATAAATGAGAAGTAAGGAAAAATTAAAAATAGGGGTAAAATAAAAAAAAAATATTAACATCTTATATTTTAAATTTAAAACTTGTCATATAAAATATCTTATAATATAAAATTTGAAGTCAAAGAAGCAATATGCAAACCAATAACAATAGCATTAGTTTTATCTCAATTCAAATTGTCCCTAAAGAAAGGCTCTTTGCGGGTCAGGAGAGGATCCCCTAGTGTCCGCTTCCATACCAATTGCCTAGGTTGGCTCTTTAATCATTTCTGTATCAACGTCACCTTGCTCACCCCATAGCTTGACTTTCTTCATCATACGGTTGTCCTCTGGGAGTTCTGGAGGTTCTTCCTTCTCGCTTAATCCTAGGTTCAGGCTAGTTTCACACGTCATTTCCTTCACTGGCACTTCTCTGCTACCATCGGCTTCATCCTGAGCAGGGTCTGGTAAAGCCAATGCATGGGAGTTCAAATCTTCTGTGTCTCGAGACCATTTACATTCTTCGGTTGAAAAGTTTGCCGGAGAATGTTTACGGTCTCGTGGGTTCAGTGTTTCAAAGAGTTTGCTGGGGGAATTTTGAGAGAGCATGATTTTCTGCATTAGTTTGTGCTTTGTTTAACACTGAATATTCTACTCAAAGTGAATTGAAGATTTAGATCCAACGTAGTTTTGTGACTTTGATACGCTAGTGTAATTTCACAACGAAAAAGCTTATAATAAATTTTCATATAATATATTAATACATGTTTACATTAATTGGAGAAACATATGTTTATAACAATAAATTTTCATATACTCCCCCCATTTTTGTTTATAGGGCACACTTATGATAAATTTATATTTCACAATTTAAGGTATTTTATGAATTTTGTGATATATTTAATTTTTTTTTTGTCCAAAAAACCTCATAGAAAAAATAGAATTTAATTGATGAACGTAAAAAAATTTAATTCATGTGTCAATTTTATTAAATTAAATTAAATGAAAGTAACTTAGAAAAGGTTAAATTTTTTTCAATTATTAATCACCATTCTTAGCCAATAGTTAAAAGAGTCTTATAAAGCAAAACAAATGAGTAATATTTTCCTAATAGCAATTTATTTTTAATACTTGATTATCTTAACAAAATTTTCCGTCCACTAAAATTTACAAAATTTATTTAACACACATCCACATATCACCAGAAAATAGATATTCTCTTTATTTCAAAATATAAAACGTATTTTTTTAAAAATTAAGGTTTCAAAATATAAGTTATTGTCCAGATTAACCTCCCAATTAATATTCTTCCTATTCCACTCAACTCTAACAAGTTGTTGACCAAAAAAATAACTCGAACAAGTTGGACCACTTAAATTCGTTCAAATCGCTAGTTTTGTTGGTTACTATATATGGTTTTTCACTAGTTTCTTTCTTCTTGTTTTTTCTTACTTAATTCCCATCTCATCGAATTTTTAAATTAAACTACAGCCGATTTAGTTCAGTTTTCTTATTCTTGCTCTCACCAACTAATGATAAAATTTAACAAGGGAAAGCATATTTTAAAAGATAATTTATATTTATATCGATGTATCCAGAAAAGCTATAGCGAATTTATAGAAGTATAAATAGTGTAACTCATTTTTAAAACTTCATATAATGCATGGGATCTGGTATCTAATTATCAATATTTAGATAACCAAATTCAGAGGTTCTTCGGTTTAGTTGGAGGCGGACGACCGGAAGAAGAGCCAGCTGGTTCCCCCTCTGGACAATATTCAATTCTTCATCAAACACCTATTGGTTGGTTGACTGAGTCAAAAGATATTTGTGAATTTGCAAGAAATTTTAAGGATATGAAAATTGAAATGTACAAATATAAGGTCCACGTGTCTGACTTGACAAACTTTGTCAATTGTGTTTTTTTTTATACAAACAATCTTCTTCAAGTTGACTCTCACACGACACTTCTTGGGCCCATATTATTGAAATCAAGCATTAATTCTAGATTAGATAGTACATAGTGACCCAATTTGATTTTCCCAAATGTTTTCACATAATACCTTGTTTGATGTAATTAAATTATAATTATTTAAAAAATATTAAATTTTATATCAACATCTTTTTTTGCAGACTGTGAAACGGCAAGGACTAGGTCATTTGCGTCTACATATTTTTCTTTTTTAGGTAGTCATGCAGACGTGTATATTAGAAATATATATATATATATATAAATTATACAATTTTTGTTTTAAATAGAAAGAAATGAACAAATAATGTGTTCATCCCTAATTTTATAAATTTAATTATGTAGAAAATGAGTATAAAATTTTCTCTCAAATTATTAAAAACTAAAACCTTTAATATATATTTTTATTAAAATTTTTTCACTTGTGTACATTTTTTATTTTTAGTATTATACATGATTTGTTATCTTATACTACCTATAGATAGTATTATAAAATTATTTTTAAAAAATGTTAATAATAAACATTATAATTAAAATTATAAAATTGTATATAAATATATATTAATTTTTCAAAGGAAAAATTCCCCCTGTTTTTAATATAAAAAATAAAAAATATTCTTAATTTTATATCTCAAATATATCCATAATGATCATATCTTTTTTGGACCAACAAAAGGATCATATCGTTGTCAATATATTCATATCTCAAAAGAGACACCCTAAAATTCAATCAAAAAAAAATTCCTAAAAGGAAAATGATCAAAGAAAAAAAAAATCCTTTTTTATGTGCTCTCCAATGTTACCCTTTTAAGTTCTATTATTTAAAAAAGAAAAAAAAATGTTTTAATACATGATTTAAACCAGACCTCATTTAATAATTTGGTTTTGAGTCTCAAATTAGAGTATATTGATATGGGCTAAATATTGAAAATATAAAGATTATTGTTTTGAGTGATTTGATTTACTTCAAACTAAGCAAAACTGAAGTAAATTAATTGGAAATTAAACCAAATCAATAAGTTTTAGGATAATGAAAATTGAAAACTAAACCACCTCACTTATAATTAGTCTTGTTTGATTTCTTTTGGTTGGTTCAATCAATTTTATTTAGTTTTAAACACCCTTATAGTTATCTATATATTTATTGAGATAGATCTCTATAAAGTCACATTTTACAAGTTATAAAAAAAATGTAGCTTGCTAGTAGAATTTTGTACAATACAAATTATGAAAATTGCAACTTATTTTTTAAATACAACATTATCAGTTGAATTAAGTTCTTAATGATTAATAGAGAACTTTTAGTTGTTCTATATCGGTGAGGGAGATTTTATTGTAATAGTTTTTTTTTTTTACACTAGGGATATTTTAATATCCTTTTTTAATTTATTCTTACGCCATTTTCATTTTACAAGACGTTTAAATACAAAATTTTTGTATTATATAAATACAATGTTCGGCCATATTGTTTTATTCTATATATCATCATTTCAATTTCTACAATTTTTGAGAAAATAAAAATAAAATTAAAATTTTCGAGCAGGTAATATATCCACGGTTGCTTCCCCTCTTCTAATGAGAGATCGACTAACGTAAACAGGTGGGCCCATTAATATGGATTTCTCTCTCCGAGTACATCGGACTCATATAGGGTCTGTTTGGGAATCAGAGTGATTAGGGGTCAAAAATGAGTTTAAGAAAATTATAGATGTGTTTGTTTCATTTTCACTTTTTCATTTGAAAATGATTTTAGGCACAAAACAAGTTGTTTTGGGGGAATAAAAATGAGAAAAAATAAAAAAATTAAGAAAATAAAATTTTCATAAAATTTTTTTTATTTATTGACCAAAATATTCCTTCAAAATTTTAATTTTCATATATCATAATCTGTAAGAAAATATTCTATCAAATATATTATGTTCTCAATTAAATAAATAATAATTAAATTTTGGGTAAAATCTATTTTTATCCTTTAACTTTAAGACATATTTCATTTTAGTCATTTAATTTTATTATAATCATTTAACTTATAAAATATTGTCAAATACATCCTAATTGTTAACACCGTTAAATAATTTAACTATAAATGATGATTTGACATATTTAAAAAGAAAATAATTAATGGTATTATATATTTATTAATATTATAATTATTATAATTGTAACAATTGGGCAAAAAATATTGTCATTATAATTAAAATAATTTTAAATTCTTATAATAAATAATTATCACCTTTAAAATAAAATCTAAATTACATCATCAAAATAAATATAAAATATTAAAATAAAAAATAACTTTAAAATAAATTATTATTTTAATGCCTCAAGATTAAAAACTATAACTTAAAATTTAATGAATAAATAAAATAAAAATTGTATCATCAACCTTTGAGTTTTTCACATTAATAATTAGAAAAAATAATTATAACGAAAGATACAATTTAACTTATATTTATTTATTTTTAAAATTTTTACCAACTATTTATTTTTAATTTATTATTATCAGTCTTAAGACTGCAAAATAATTATTTATTTTAAAGTTATGTTTTTATTTTAAGATTTTATAATTATCTAGGTAATTTAATCTAGATTTTAATTTTAAGGTTATAATTATTTATTATAATATTTTAAAATTATTTTAACTATAATTATAAAATTTTTGGCTAATAATTATAATTATAAAATCAATAAATATAAAATAACATTAATTAGTTGTCTTATAGATATATCAAATCATCATTTATAGTTAAATTATTAATAGTATTAATATTACGAAGTTTTTGACAACATTTCAAAAGTTATAAGATTATAATGAAACTAAATAATATTAAAAGATTAAAGTAAAATATGTTTCAAAATTAAGAGATCAAAAATATATTTTAGCCTTAAATTTTAGTCTAAGTAAATTAAATTAATCATGAAATAGAGTTTAAACTTAATTTAGAGTAAAATTATAAATTTTGTTAAAATCAATTTTTAAATAAATTATCCAAATATAAACATATTAATTTAAAACTAATTTTTATCATAACTATGTTACAAAATTAATCCTACCAAAACTCAATTTTAACCAATTGAAAATTAATCGAGCCCCGTAATCATCCTTCACCAACATCCGCTTCGTGTAAAATACAATACTCTCTCCGTCTCTCGCCTCTCACTACGCGCTAAAGCTCATTTTCCATTTTCCTTACTACCCAATGTCCGAGTCAACACATCTCCACCCATCTTCTCCGACTCACTCAAATCCGAGACCCGCGAAAACGACGACGTCTTCATGGCATCTCCCCATGCTCTTCACCGTCATCCTTCCGATCGTCGTGGCTTCGATCCTCTTCGGGCTTGACCCGTTCCAGCCGGTTCACTTCCCTCATGACGTGATGAGCCGGCGCATCTTGACAGCTCCGTCGCACAACGGGAAGATGCGAGGAGGATCGGAGGCTATGGCGGAGCGACAAGTGGAGGGACCTGAAGACTTGGTTTACGATGCGGCCCGAGGTGTAATTTATACTGGGTGTGTGGATGGGTGGATCAAGCGAGTCACGGTGAAGGAATTGGTGGCTGACTCCGTGGTCGAAAGTCTGGTCCGGACTGAAGGGAGACCGCTTGGTGTAGCTTTGGACCGGAATGGTGAACTCATAGTTGCCGACTCCGACAGGGTAAGTAGATAATTTCTCATTTTTATTTTTTTTAACTGAAACTCACTTCGACAAAAACTCTCTAAAAGGGATAAGGTTTGCACGCAACCTATGTATCGCTTGAAGACGTCTATAGTATGAAATTTGTTGCCGGCCAAAAAAAAAAACAGTATATATAATTTGTTACATATAATACTATAACAAACAAATAGAAAATAAATTAAAATATGGAGCATTGAGCTGTTCTGTTTCTCACTTGTGAGGCTTGCTATATAAATTTTATTTTTATATTAAAAATTGACGTTTGATATTGATATATGATTAATGAACTTTTGTATAAATTAGATTTAGATTTCCTTTCCCCATATCAATGAAAGAGATATAATATTTTTTTTTTATAAACGAAAGAGATATAATAATTTAAAAGTTGCTTAAAGATCACAATTATCTTTCTAACATTTAAATTTTATTAAAATATATAAGAAAATACAGAATGGTGAATTCATTGTGGCCGACTCCGACATGATAGAAATTAAAAAATATTAGTTTAAAAGTTTATCTCCAAGTTTGAATGATCATCAATCCATGATAAATTTTCCGGTTTATCCTAATTCTCACTAAGAAACAAGACTTACTTTATATATATATATGGTAAATAAATATATAGTAAAATTTATAGAAATAACATTATTAGTAAGAAAGTATGTGAAATTGGAGGACTATGAAACTTGTGGTGCTCAATAATTTCTCATTTTTTATTAAAACTCTCTTAAAAAGGGGTAAGGTTTACGAGCTACTAATACTTTATTACATATAGTATTATACTTTATTACATATAATACTGTAACAAACAAATAGAAAATAAAATAAAATATACGTATATAAATAATACATACAATAGATTTAATACACTTCTACTTTTATTTCTTTGCGGTGCGCGCTCTCTCTGTTTTTTATTTTTTTTGGTAAAAATGTGTTGCTCTCTTTAGTACTACAATCTATTTCAAAGAATATGTCAATGGTAAATATAAGAAAGAATGGAATAAATTTACTCTATTTCTCTCTCGAAATTTATCAAGCGTATCTAAGATCTAAATATAGATAATTTAAATTTGCTTCTTCATAAATTTGACATGATTAATAAAATATTTTATACAAATATTGTAAAATATTTAATGATTAAAAGACATTAAATTTCAACAATTATTAAATCTTTATATATATATATATATGTATAATATTTTCTGTAACAAAACAATTAAACGCGCACATTTAATTAAAGTCCCTTAAAATAATTTTAAATTTTAAATAATATAAAAAATGAAAGTTATACAATGCCTAAAAAACTGCATTGCTTGATGACTTATAAATATCGTGATATTTTAATTATTTTAGATATTTATACCGAACCATTGGATGTCATCTCTTTTTTTTTTTTGGGCCTAAACAGTTTTTTAATGGATACTATTTCCCTATTTGGTCTAAGAGGTTTAGAGGGAAGAAAAAAAATACTTCATCTTATTTTTTTCCAAAATTAAATAAGATGAATTGAATATTTTCCCTCTCTTCTCAATTATAGATAATGTCTAATCATTCACAGGAATATCCCAATACATATATATATATATATATATATATATATATATCTCCCATTCCCATGTGTCCATCCTCTTCACTATTATTTCATTGGATTAGGTTCTCTCATATGTCGCGATAGTACTGTTTAAAACTGGGACCGCATGGCGGCTTATCAAGTTTGGTATAAAATAAAAATGAGAAATGAAATGCAAATAGAAAAACTTTTCCCCATGCATATAGGAACTCTCTTTTTAATAAAGCTACTTTATTATATATTAAATTCATTTTCTATATACCAAATATAGTACAAAGGTTTAATTTTAGCCTTTTAAGTTAAACTAGATGGTTGGTCAACTTTAAAAGTTTAAAAATTATAAACAAGGGACTCAGTTTAAAAAATATGCATTTTTTTCATTCAAAATTACATCAATTAATATTACATTTAATATGTATTTTGTTAATATAATTATCATTGACGATAACCAATGTAATTAGAATCGGATCAAAACAACTGATTCAATTGAAAATCACTAGATTAGTGCTTGGTCTAGGATGGAATAATGAAAGCCAACCTCTTAAAAATCAAAGGAACGATAACCAAACATGGTATGGTTTTCAAAATTAAATTTCAGATCCTAAGCTTTTTGAATAAATCAATACTCCAATATATGAATAAAATCAAAACCTGTCTTTCCCTTCCTTTAATTTTATGGGTTCCACCTCTTTATATCTCATATAGAATATGAAACTAATGAACTGGTTCAACTCTCAGTCCAACCCATACATTTTGAATTAGTGCTTAATTGGTTCAATAGCTGGTTAAATTTTAAAAACACCAAAAGAAATTACAAATAAACTAAATCTTAATATGAATTTTTATTTTTTTGATAAATTACGTATTAGATAATTAATATACTAATACCACATTTAATTTCAGGGACTGGTGAAGGTGACAAGAGAAGGAAAGATTGAGCTGTTGAGTAATGAAGTTGAGGGGTTGAAGTTCAAACTAACAGATGGGGTTGATGTTGCAAGAGATGGAACCATTTATTTCACAGATGCTTCCTATAAATACAATTTGAGGGATTACATTTTTGACATATTGGAAGGGAAGCCCCATGGCAGACTCATAAGCTATGATCCATCAACCAACCACACAACACTTTTGGCTTCCAATCTCTACTTTCCCAATGGAGTTGCAGTCTCACCAGATCAACAATTTGTGATCTTCTGTGAAACTATGCTGTGAGTTACTGTAACCCTTACATTAATTGAATTATCTACATCAATATTACAGTAAATCAATGTATTATTATATCAATATTAATATATATAATTAATATACAATAAAATCTATAACGAGTTGCATTATCTATATATATATTCACAATTCATGAACAATGTGACTCACTCTTCAAATTTTGTGCAGCACATGAATAAATGTGTTTAGTAAAACACATAAGAAGGGCACTATTACAAACTATAAACAGAATGGCTCATTTTTTAGATTCTATTTAGTTTATGAGAAAACATGTTTAGTTACATATATTTCCATTACATTTTATTATTTTTACGATTTACATATGTTTCTCTTTAAAAAAAAAAAAGAATATGAATCTAATTGTCTCTCCGGTTTTGTTATATTACACAAATCCCCTCCAAAGAACTTGGCTAACTCTTGTGATTTCACGTTTCTATTTCATCTCTCTCTTTTTATATAAACATTAATTTTATCTTTTGTTTCTAGTGTTAATATAAAATATAAAATTTATAACAAGTTTTATTATTCGTAAGTCACGGAGAATAACTTATTTCTCATGCTATATATTGAGGAAAACGTATATAAAAAAATATTTTTCATTGACTGTCAGTATATATATTGTATTAATTCTTAGGATTTAACTTTTGCTGGTTGTAAGAAAATGAAGCCCAAGTCCTGAGTGGTAATTGTCCATTGTTGGACGACGTATTTTTCAATACATTTGAACTATTTAATTTTTCTGACCATCAATTTTATTTTGGGCTTTGGCTTTTCTTTAAAAAAAAAGGTGTGTAATCCCAATTTCCTAGTCCAATTCAGATTTGGTGCAGAAGAACATTTTATCTTAACAATAGTAATTTGATTTGAACGGTTTAGATCTGATTACTTTATTTTTTTTATATTTTTATTTTGAATCATCCTTTTTATATGTTAATAGTTATAGTTGGATATTGTTATTATATTGTATCTTCCTTAGTTTAATATTAAAAATATTTAAATTTAGTAAAAAAATAACAAGATCTATGTATGGAAGTAGTGACCAATGAAACTATCCTGATCTGTAATACAAAAACTAAATATAAACAATCTGTATAATACAAGAGAAAACATAGATATCTAGCTAGTTTTACACATATCTATTCTTTCCAAATCTTGGACATAAGATAGTGAGATGAATTTACAGGAGGAGGTGCAGAAAATATTACATAGAAGGCCCTAAGAAAGGAAGCATAGAAAAATTCATTGAGGATATGCCTGGTTACCCTGATAACATTCATTATGATGGAGAAGGACAATATTGGATTGCATTGGCCTCGGTACGTACGTAATATGCATGTGTAGCCAGCCCTACAACTACTTGTTCCAATTTCTATATATTACTTAGTTTTATACTATTAGTAAAAAGAACAAATTAAGACAAGTTCATTAATTAATTGCCACTACTTAATTATCATAGAGAGGATCCAAACTCATTTCAACGTTTATTTATTTTCTGTTCATTCATCACTGGCAGTCTCCCACATTTGCTTCGGAATCAGCACTGAGATACCCTATCATTCGGAAGGCCTTGGCAATAATTGTGAGGTACGCAGGAAAGCCACACGTGGAGAAGAATGGAGGAGTTATAGCTGTGGACTTGGAAGGGAAACCAACAGCCCACTTCTATGATCCTAACTTGTCATTAATTTCAAGCGGCATTAAGATTGGAACTCACATTTATTGTGGCTCCCTTCACTATCCCTTCATAATACGTCTGGATGTGAACAAGTATCCTCCTCTCCACACAACTATCAAAGATCAAATATAAAGTAAAAGGTAGTCATCATGTATTATATATATCAACTTTTTATATATCAAGGATTTTTTTTTTGTAGACTTTGTAATTTTATTTTTATGATCCACTTAGACATGTCGGTTGAGTCCATTTTAGTAAGTTAATTGATTCTGTTGTATTTTGAGCTGAATATATGTGAAATTAATTAGTGTTGATTAAAGATCTTAAGGAAAGTAGAAAAATTTTACAAGAGGTTTTTTCTTTTTTTGCCCTAATTTTGAAAGAGATCTAATAAAAAACGGTGGGACATTTTGTTTTTGGCCAATAAAAAAAGAGTCTGGTTGGGATGTAATCACAATCACAATTATTATTTATTCGTACAAATTTCATGCTTCCAGCGACACACAAGTGGAACCCATTAGAGTTAATTAAGAGCTTGTTTGAGGGTGATTTCTATTTTAATTTTTTCAAATCAATTTTGTAAGTTTTGGGAAAAAAAATTTTTTAAATAATTATTACCAAAATCATAACTATTTTAAAAGATATTTTTTGTCCAAATTTTAAAAGAGGTCTAAACTAAAATTATGGGACGTTCTGGTTTTGCCCAATAAAAATAAAGAGTTTGGTTGGTACGTAATCACACTCACAATTATTATTTATTGGGGAAATTACTATTCAATACTAGAATTAATATTTAATTACAAAATAAGACCCACCATTCATATAATTGCAAAAAGGGGACCAATTTTTTCAAATTAAATATAAAAAAATATAAAATTACTATAGTACCCTCAACTTTTATTCTCCCTTACCACTGTGGGTCAACGGTCACCGATGACTCATCAACACCGGTCATCGGTGACCGATCAATGCTGGTTAACGATCGCCAACGACTGGTCAACGTTGGTCAATGGTCACAAACATTAATGGTAATAATGAATGATTTTTAATAAATTCAACCCAAAGAAATAGATTTTAAATGACCTCAAGAAATATTAAATCTTTTTAATCATATGGTCAATAATTAAATTATAATTAATAAAGGTTTATATTAGATTCCATTAAATAATTTTGAATGAAAGTATGTATCTGAAAATTGAATATTCAAAAGTTAAAAAGTTAGTAAATTATTTCTAGTAATAGATGCAAAAGTTCCATGATTTGAAAATTAAAATTTAATATTTATCACAAAATTATGTTATATTGATCAACCGGTAGGTCTAAGGCCACAAATGGAGTACATAGAGATGCTTTTTTTTTTTTTATGAAAGGACAACTTTATTTATTTAAAAGGTTAGTTTGATGGCCGGTGGCCAATTATACATGTCATAATGGAAACATAACATATTAGAGGAACAATGAATAGAAATGGTACCAAAATGCTTACAAATAGTAGCCAAATCTTTTTTTATGGTATCTGGAGAGGTGTCTTAAGTGAGATCTTGCAGGGTGATGAATTGCTTCCTATAACTGTAAATATGTAGTTGTTCATTGGCGTTGTCACGAATTAGCCAAAGTAAGATGAGCTAGAACTGAGACCAGTTAGACTATCAATCTCTAAGTTGGTCCATCACTTAGGTTTGAGAAAGTCTTGACTACTGAATTGAACTTGATAAAGGAAGAATCTCTTATTCCTGACTTTCGTGGAGAAGGTCATGATCAAGTTCAAGGTTATACTGGGCAAATATAGGATTGCAAAGAACTAAGTTTGTTGATATGCACTTGAGCAAGTATGGGGTTACAACCAAGCATATCTAGAAATGCTCACAGGAAAATCTAAGATATATAGCACCCAAGCAAGTTCAGGGATGTTTACAGCCAAGTCTATTGCTGCACATTGGCAGGTCTAAGTGTAACATCCATGAATCTATGATTAATATGGTTACATGAATTGTGGATTAAAAAAGTTACATTGAATTAAGTATACAATGAATTAAATAAAGTATACAATGAATTATGGTTTAAATAAGTTACATTGAATAAAGTATGCAATGAATTGTGGTTTAAATAAGTTACATTGAATAAAGTATGCAATGAATTATGGTTTAAATAAGTTACATTGAATAAAATATGCAATGAATTATGGTTTAAATAAGTTACATTGAATAAAGTATGCAATGAATTATGGTTTAAATAAGTTACATTGAATGAGGTATGCAATGAATTATGGTTTAAATAAGTTACATTGAATAAGGTATACAATGAATTGTGGTTTAAATAAGTTACATTGAATGAGGTATACAATGAATTATATTAATGAGCATACACTGAATAAAGTTATTCATTGGATTGATGTCACTTAATGGCCAAGACATCAACACTATAAATACCCCTCTCATTTCTTCATTTTAGCACCCCACCAATTGTGAGTGAAAGAAAGAGAGAGCCAAGGGAGAGAAAGAGAGTGTGAGTGCAAGAGAAGGAAAAAGAAGGAAGGCAGGCTGTTTAGCTCAAAATACTTTTCGGTGGAGGTAGTATATTATTTATTTCATGCATTTTCTGTAAATTAATTATGGATGTTATGTGATACTATTGGATGAGTTATTTCAATATAAATGTTTTAAAATGCTATGGATGTCTAGTATTAAGAGGAAACTCTATTGAGTTTTTTTTTATGCATCATGAAATATGAGTTATTTGGTTGTTTGCATAACTACTTAATTATGAGCATGATTTGTATGAATGAATATATATACTACTGAGATTTTCCCAAATCTCACACCCAATGACTAACATTGTTAGGAACAAGCACAAGCAAAAGCAAAGACAAGGGGATGGTTAACTAAGAGGAAGCAGACCGGAGAAATATTATTTTGCTTTATAATAAATGTAATTAAATTATGGAGATATGTTTTAGTTATGATTTCTATTTGCTGGCTTTACTTTAGATGTTTTGGAACAATTATTAGATGATTACAGTATGGTTGGTTTAATTATTATTAATTAAGGTAAACTTTCATATTAGTTATTGTCTTTTGAACAACTTCATTTTGAAAAGTTTAAAAGTTTTATTATTCTAGACATTTAATTCTTTCCGCTAGATATATAATATATGATTAAAAGCCTAGTAAAATAAGATGTCACATTTTTGGTATCAGAGCAACGATCTGGGTAAAACCTTGCAATTGGAAAGTTTTGTATGTTTTTAGTTATAATTTTCTCTTAAGATAGCTAGTGCTTATCAGTTGCCTTAGTTGCAGATGGCCAATAACCCGAATGCAGGAAATTGGGATGAGCCTAACCTAGACCCTATGGAGGAGAGTATGGGATCTAATTTAACTTTCAGCGATGACAGCAACGTGACAATCACTGACCTAAAAGATTATCCGGAGTTAGGAAATGATCTCACTGCTACTAATCCCTTACGAATAGTTCCTCCAGGACCAGGGATAACATTCATGAACATAGATGAGGAAGTTGATCAGCCCATGAACTCTGTGGATTCCAGTAACTCTGACTCGACTGAACTATTTGGAGAAAATGGTGGTCTTTCCCAACTAGACCAAAGACTCCAAATCCAACTAATAGTCATGATTGCTTCTGATAACTATCGTGCTCAATATGGAGGATATGTTCCAGTCTTGGAATTCCTGAGCACAGTATTGGAGGTGAAAGAGATCCTCGAAAGGCAACATGGTCATAGACTCCCTGAGGCGCTTTGGGTTGAGCAAGTGCTCGATGCTCTCCCTGACCATTGGTTCTGGAATCACATGAAAGCGAAGTTACAAGAGCGTGTGTTCAATACGCTAGAAGATTGTGTTATTGCCTACACGCTTCAAGCAGAACGCTATAGGGAAGAGGAAGAGGCTGAGGTAATGGAAGCCTCAGAGGAAGAAATACCAGAGGAGGACTCAAAGGAAGATCCAGAGGAAGACCCGGAGGAAGACCCGAAGGAAGATCCGAAAGAGTACCCTATTGAAGTAGAAAAGGAAGTGGAAGTGATAAATGTCGAGGAGTATTATTGGGAAAAGTATGGTCCAGACATTGATGAGTTGTGGAAGGAGGCTGGACTAGATGATGATACAAGTGACTATTACATAGATTATGACTCCGATGAATACTTAGAGTACAATCCTATGGAGGATTCTAATGAAGATACTGATGAAGATTAGAATTTATGTCTTCCATAGAATCATAATAGTAAGGTGAATGTAGTGATTGCAATTTTTGTTATAAATATTGCAAGCTAGAACATTAGATTATTTAAGTATTTTGATGGTATTGTTAATATTTACTAGCATCTAAACTTATAATGAAGTATAATGTTTCTGCTGTTGTTTATATGTTGTGGTACTTTGATAAATTTTATATAAATGCATAATATATGACCTGTTATGTATACGAGATGAAATAACCCAATAGGCTGTTGCTGAATTGTTAAAATTATTTCAGAATGGTCAATATAAGAGGTGGAAGAGTTCCACATAATGAGGGACCTTCGAGAGGAACTCAGATAGATCCTCTTCAGGTTATACTAAATAGGCTGGATCAACAGCAACATACTATTGAGCAAATACAAGCTGCTTTAACAGCACAAGAGCAAGCTAGAGTACAACAAACTGCTAGGACAAATGTGCCGCCAGTACAAAATCAACGAATGGAACCCCCACATGTTCCAGGTGATCAAGAGGCAGAGCTAGCTCAACAACAGAGGTTTATAACACAATTTTGGAAGCATAACCCACCTACCTTTGAAGGGAAATTTGACGTGCAAATTGCAGAAGATTGGATCATGAGACTAGAAAAAATTTTTAGAATCATGAGGGTCAATACAGAACTTAAGGCTTTAATGGCCACATACATGTTAGAGAAGGAGGCAGATAGGTGGTGGCAAAATACAGAGAATATACTGAGGGCTAGGAATGTACGGATGACTTGGGAGATATTTTTGGAGCAATTTCATGAAAAGTATTTTCCTCGCTCGGTGAGGGATGAGAAAGAAGCTGAATTTATTATACTGAAGCAGAAGAAAAATGAATCTGTAGATGAATATGTTGCTAAGTATGTTCAGCTGTCCAGGTATTCCACCTACTTGCAGCAACATGATGATGAAAGATGGAGAACTGAGAAGTTGGAAAGAGGATTAAGACCTGAGATAAGGGAAAGAGTAGCACCAATGCAGATCAGGACTTTTAACAATCTGGTGGAAGTAAGCAGAATTGCTGAAGGAAGTCTAAATCATTCTAAAACCACTACCCAAACTCCTGAAAATCACAACAAGAGGCCAATAGAAGTTGAACCAGAGAATGGAAAGAAAGGTAAAAAGCCTTGGAATAACAAGAGTTTTAGGCGATCAAATACTCGAGGCGGATCTAGTAACCGCAGGAATGCTATGGTCTCAGTCTGCGAGCAGTGTGGACGTAATCATGGGAATAGACCTTGTCTAGCTGGTCAAAATGTGTGTTTTAGATGTGGCAAGGCTGGACATTTTGCGAAAGATTGTACAATGGAAGTTGCTAATACTCGACTACTAACCAGCAATAGATCACAGACCCAGGGAAGAGTTTTTGCTCTCACTCAACAAGAGGCTCGTAAGTCACCGGATATGATTGAAGGTACGATTAAGATAAATAAATATCTTGTACATGCATTATTTGACTCAGGTGCTAGTCATTCATTCATATCCTATAACTGTGCTGGAAAGTTGGGCCTAGTTATGACTTTGTTACCTTATGACATGCATGTGTCTACACCTACTGATGACAAAGTGGTTACTTCCTATGCTTGCTTAAATTGCATTATCCAATATGAGCATTGTTGCACTACCCTTGACCTTATTTGCCTACCGTTCCATGATATAGATGTGATTATTGGTATGAATTGGTTATCAACCAATAATATCCTCCTTGATTGTAAAAATAAAATCTTAATCTTACCCACCCCAGAAATTGCCCCATGTGTTGAGACTAAGCTAAATTTCTTAACAACCACCCAAGCAGAGAGATGCTTAGAGAAGAGATGTCAGGGATACTTAGTTTTCTTCTCTGCAAGAGTTGAGGTAGAAGAGGGAATTGAGAAAATACCAGTAGTGCGAGAATTTCCTGAAGTGTTCACTAAGGAAATTAGCGGATTACCCCCAGAAAGAGAAGTTGAGTTTGGAATAGAAGTAGTACCTGGGGCGGAGCCAATATCCAAAGCACCATATAGAATGGCTCCAAATGAGATGGCTGAATTGAAGCAGCAAATAGAGGAGTTGTTAGAAAAAGGGTTTATTAGACCTAGTGTATCACCATGGGGAGCTCCTGTGCTATTCGTTAAAAAGAAAGATGGAAGTCTCAGACTATGTATAGATTACAGGGAATTAAACAAGGTGACCATAAAGAATAAATACCCATTACCCAGAATAGATGATCTTTTAGATCAGTTAGCTGGAGCATGTATATTCTCCAAGATTGATTTAAGATCTGGGTATCATCAGTTACGGGTTAAAGCTGAAGATGTCCTGAAAACTGCATTCAGGACAAGATATGGTCATTATGAATTTCTAGTCATGCCATTTGGTCTCACTAATGCACCAGCAGTATTCATGGACTATATGAATAGAATCTTTCGGCCTTATTTAGATCAGTTTGTTGTTGTGTTCATAGATGATATCCTAGTATACTCTAAATCTTCAGTAGAGCATGAGAGACATCTGAGAATTATTTTGGAAATCTTAAAAGAAAAGCAATTGATTGCTAAATTAAGCAAGTGTGAGTTTTGGCTCACAAAAGTACAGTTTTTAGGTCATATAATATCTCAAGAAGGGGTCGCCGTAGATCCAAATAAAGTAGATGCAATTCTTAAGTGGGATAGACCTAAAACTGTTACAGAGATAAGAAGTTTTCTTGGCCTAGCAGGCTATTATAGAAGGTTTATCCAGGATTTTTCTCGGATTGTCTCACCGCTGACTAGATTGACAAGAAAAGAAAAACCTTTCATGTGGGATAATAATTGTGAAAAGAGTTTTCAAGAATTAAAACGTAGGTTAACCTCTTCCCCTGTGTTAATCATACCTAATCCTCAAGAGCCCTATGTGCTATACACTGATGCTAGTAAGAACGGATTGGGTTGTGTATTAATGCAGCAGGGCAGAGTTGTAGCCTATGCTTCTAGACAACTAAAACCTCATGAAGAAAACTATCCCACACATGATTTAGAACTTGCAGCGGTAATTTATGCACTAAAGATATGGAGACATTATCTTTATGGAGCAACAATAGAAATTTTCTCTGATCACAAGAGCCTCAAATATTTATCAGATCAAAAAGAGTTGAATTTGAGGCAAAGGAGATGGATGGAGTTATTGAAAGATTATGATCATAAGATCAAGTACCATCCAGGCAAGGCCAATATAGTTGCAGATGCTTTGAGTCGAAAAGCTATTCATGTAGCATGGATGATGGTGAAGGAGCAAGAGTTAATTGAGCAGTATAGAGACCTAGATCTAGCATATAAGATTCAACTAGGTAAAGTACATTATGGCGAGACTAAAATAGAGAATGAGTTCAGGACTCAAATTAAAGAAGCACAGCAGACAGATGACTTAGTAGGAACAATAAGAGAGAAGATGGAACGAGAGGAAGCCAAAGATTTTGAGATGGCAGCAGATGGTGTGATGAGTTTTAGGAAGAGGATATATGTACCCCCAAAGGCAGAGTTGAGAGAAAAAGTTTTGGAAGAAGCGCACCAGAGCAATTACACAATTCATCCAGGTGTCACAAAGATGTACCATGAGCTGAGAAGGCTATTTTGGTGGCCTGGAATGAAAAGTGACATAACCAAGTATGTAGCCAAGTGTCTAGTGTGTCAAAAAGTTAAGGTAGAGCATCAAAAGCCATCAGGATTGTTACAACCTTTGAATATCCCAGAATGGAAGTGGGATAGTATATCTATGGATTTTATAATGGGATTGCCAAGAACTTCATCTGGACATGATGCTATTTGGGCTATTGTGGATAGGTTAACCAAATCAGCCCATTTTCTAGCAATAAGATCTACATATACACTGGATAAGTTGGCACAGTTGTATATCAAGGAAGTAGTAAGATTGCATGGTGTGCCAAATAGCATTGTTTCTGACAGAGATCCAAGGTTCACGTCGAACTTCTGGAAGTCATTACAAGAAGCATTAGGAACTAAGTTGAGGTTTAGCACAGCATATCATCCTCAGACGGATGGGCAAACAGAGAGGACTATTCAGACATTGGAAGATATGCTGAGAGCTTGTATTTTGGAACTAAAAGGAAACTGGGATGGATATTTGCCATTGGCGGAATTTGCTTATAACAATAGTTATCATTCCAGTATTCAGATGGCACCTTACGAGGCATTATATGGAAGAAGGTGCAGGTCCCCATTGTGCTGGGTTGAACTTGGCGAAAGAAAATTTCTTGGACCAGAGATTGTAGATCTGACCACCCAACAAATTGAGATGGTGAAGAAAAAGTTGGTAATGGCACAAAGTAGACAGAAGAGTTACGCGGATAAGAGAAGGAAGCCATTAGAATTTGAAGTTGGTGATCATGTATTTCTCAAAGTATCTCCAACTACTGGGGTTGGTCGGTCAATTAAAACTAAAAAGCTTAGTCCCAAATATATCGGGCCATTTCAAATCCTAGCCAAAGTTGGACCTGTAGCTTATAGAATTGCCTTACCCCCAAATTTGAGTCAAATCCATGATGTTTTCCATATTTCCCAACTCAAAAGGTACCAACCCGACCCAACACATGTTATAGAATATGAAAATATTACTTTACAAGATAATTTATCTTATGAGGTAAAACCAGAGAAAATCATAGACCGACGAGTCAAGCAGCTGAGAAATAAAAGTATTCCTCTGGTTAAAGTGGTTTGGAAGGGTTTAAAGTCAGAAGAAGCAACTTGGGAAATGGAGGACGATATGAGACGAAAATACCCAAAGTTATTTGATTAAGGTATGTTTTAAAATTTCGAGGACGAAATTTTGTTAAGGGGGATAGAAATGTAACATCCATGAATCTATGATTAATATGGTTACATGAATTGTGGATTAAAAAAGTTACATTGAATTAAGTATACAATGAATTATGGTTTAAATAAGTTACATTGAATAAAGTATGCAATGAATTATGGTTTAAATAAGTTACATTGAATAAAGTATGCAATGAATTGTGGTTTAAATAAGTTACATTGAATAAAGTATGCAATGAATTATGGTTTAAATAAGTTACATTGAATAAAGTATGCAATGAATTATGGTTTAAATAAGTTACATTGAATGAGGTATGCAATGAATTATGGTTTAAATAAGTTACATTGAATAAGGTATACAATGAATTGTGGTTTAAATAAGTTACATTGAATGAGGTATACAATGAATTATATTAATGAGCATACACTGAATAAAGTTATTCATTGGATTGATGTCACTTAATGGCCAAGACATCAACACTATAAATACCCCTCTCATTTCTTCATTTTAGCACCCCACCAATTGTGAGTGAAAGAAAGAGAGAGCCAAGGGAGAGAAAGAGAGTGTGAGTGCAAGAGAAGGAAAAAGAAGGAAGGCAGGCTGTTTAGCTCAAAATACTTTTCAGTGGAGGTAGTATATTATTTATTTCATGCATTTTCTGTAAATTAATTATGGATGTTATGTGATACTATTGGATGAGTTATTTCAATATAAATGTTTTAAAATGCTATGGATGTCTAGTATTAAGAGGAAACTCTATTGAGTTTTTTTTTATGCATCATGAAATATGAGTTATTTGGTTGTTTGCATAACTACTTAATTATGAGCATGATTTGTATGAATGAATATATATACTACTGAGATTTTCCCAAATCTCACACCCAATGACTAACATTGTTAGGAACAAGCACAAGCAAAAGCAAAGACAAGGGGATGGTTAACTAAGAGGAAGCAGACCGGAGAAATATTATTTTGCTTTATAATAAATGTAATTAAATTATGGAGATATGTTTTAGTTATGATTTCTATTTGCTGGCTTTACTTTAGATGTTTTGGAACAATTATTAGATGATTACAGTATGGTTGGTTTAATTATTATTAATTAAGGTAAACTTTCATATTAGTTATTGTCTTTTGAACAACTTCATTTTGAAAAGTTTAAAAGTTTTATTATTCTAGACATTTAATTCTTTCCGCTAGATATATAATATATGATTAAAAGCCTAGTAAAATAAGATGTCACACTAAGAATGCTTCTGGCAATTTGAAGGATGCTCAAGAACAAGTTTGGGGTTGCACATTGGAGTATAAAGGAGAGGAAGAGGAAAAAGAAGAAGAAGAATAGGAAGAGGATGAAGAAAATGAGGAGGAGGAGAATAGAAGAAAAAAAGAAGAAGAGGACATGGAAGAAGAAAAAAAGGAAGAGGAGTAAGAAGAAGAATAGAAAGAGGAGAAGAAGAGAAAAGAGGAGGATCAAGAAGAAGATGAAAAGGAATATGAATAAGAAGAAGGCAAAGAAGGGGAAGGTCAGGAAGAAGAAGAGTAAGAACTAGAAGAAATCAAGGATGAAGAAGAAGAAAAGTAGGAGGAATAAGAAAAAGAAGGTAAAGAAGGGGAAAGGAAAGAAGTGGTGGAAGATGGAGGAGGATGATCAAGAGGAGAAGAAGGGTTGAAAGTTTGTATGTAATGGCATACATCTTATTATTATATAAATTGACAAGCGTGGACTTGATATTAAAGTAATTTTTGGATCAAATGAAGGGTTGAAAGTTTGTAATCATAATATTTATTGCTCCTTCTGATTTTAAACTATCATTCAATATGAAAAGATGACAATTCTATATCAGGATGACAATTCAGGTGATGTCACTTCAATGTTATGTATAGAGAAGTCTTTAATAATCTTATTTTCATAATTTCTGCATTATTCTTTTATCTTTTGTCATTGTATATTATCTATTTATTAATCTTATTTTGTTTTCCATTTGTCTTTTCTTATTTATAGATATAATTTTATAATATAATATATATTTAAAAAATATATTTACTTATTGACCACATGAATTGCATGAGTGTATATCTATTTAAGTATGTAAACAAAGGGCATGTAAGGGTCACAATAGCTTTTTATAAAGATCCACATGACAACAATCATGAAAGATTCCTTGATAAAATTAAATTGTACTATGATTGCATGTATTTATCGTGTGAGGCTGTTTGGAGAATATTTTCTTTTAATATCAATTACAGGAAACCTTATGTGGAAATATTATCTTTTCATTTGTCAGATTAACAAACAGTTTTATTTGATGATGATGATGAGCCACTTGATTTGTCTCTAGAATGAAGCTCTACCAAGAACACCATATTTTTGACATAGTTCCAAGGTAATATCAAGTATATATAAAGATGAGGTAAAGAACTTATGCTACCATGAATTTCTAACTAAATCTATATACAAGTAGAAAACCCATGAATGGACTCTTAGAAAGAAAAGATTTCAGTTGGAAAACTATAGTTTACTTTACCTTGTTCCAATTTATATGTGTAGCCCTACACTACTTGTTCCAATTTCTATATATTACTTAGTTTTATACTATTAGTAAAAAGAACAAATTAAGACAAGTTCATTAATTAATTGCCATTACTTAATTATCATAGAGAGGATCCAAATTCATTTCAACGTTTATTTATTTTCTGTTCATTCATCACTGGCAGTCTCCCACATTTGCTTCGGAATCAGCACTGAGATACCCTATCATTCGGAAGGCCTTGGCAATAATTGTGAAGTACGTAGGGAAGCCCCATGTGGAGAAGAATGGAGGAGTTATAGCAGTGGACTTGGAAGGGAAACCAACAGCCCACTTCTATGATCCTAACTTGTCATTTATTTCAAGCGGCATTAAGATTGGAACTCACATTTATTGTGGCTCCCTTCACTGTCCCTTCATAATGCGCCTGGCTGTGAACAAGTATCCTCCTCTCCCCACAACTATCAAAGATCAAATATAAAGTCAAAGGTAGCCATCATGTATTATAGTATATATCAACTTTTTATATATCAAGGATTTTTTTGTAGACTTTGTAATTTTATTTTTATGATCCACTTAGACATGTCCGTTGAGCCCATTTTAGTAAGTTAATTGATTATGTTGTATTTTGAGCTGAATATATGTGAAATTAATTAGTGTAAATTAAAGATCTTATATTAAGGAAAGAAGAAACATTTTACAACAGATTTTTTTCTTTTTCTGCCCGAATTTTAGAAGAGATCTAATACAAAACGGTGGGACATCCTGTTTTTGGCCAAAAAAAATGGAGTCTGGTTGGGACGTAATCACAGTCACAATTTATTATTTATTCGTACGAATTTCATGCTTCCACGACACACGGGTGGGACCCATTAGAGTTCATGAGGGCTTGTTTGAGTGCTATTTCTGTTTTAGTTTTTTCAGATAAATTTTGTAAAATTATTTTTTAGAATACTCGCTCCTCCGCTACCTAATATAAGAGATAAAAGAAAAAATCACACAGAATAAGAAAAGTAATAAATTTGTCAGAAATATAAAATAACTTCCAAAAATACTCTCATTTAATGTTAATAATTCTTCCATCATGCAATTAATATAAATAAATTATATTGAAAACATATTATCTTAATTATAGGTATTTTAGGAAAAATTCATTAAATACATTAGACAAACCCCATGTGTCTCTTATATTTTGCAACACGGAAACTCCCCCAATTGTCCCTTATATTAAGGAACGGAGAGAGTAAGTTTTAATAATTTTTTTTTAAATAATTATTACCAAAATCATAATTAGAATGTGTTAAATGAGTTATTCAAAATTTATAACTTTACTATTAATAAAATTGGTATTTTCCTCTTTTTTCTTATATTTTTTAAAATAAAAAATACAAAATACCTTAAAAATATTCTAGATTTTCTATTATTTTAATTTTCTATTTTTCAGAATATTTTATAAAAAATAACCTTATCAAACAAATTATTTTATTTTTTTATTTTCAAAAATAAAAAAAAATTGTTCTGGAAACATACCTCTCTATCCTTCTCTTAATTATTTGCTTTAATTTTTATTTTCATTTTTTTAAGAATTATGGTTACAGAAAGAGCAAGCGATGGGTGAATCCTCCGGCCTTTGAAAGGAGAAAGCCAAAGAGATGAAATTTTATATGCAAGTCTTTCACTTCTACTTTTGAAGTCTTATCTTCGTCATTTTGTTAATGTAAATCTCTGTCATGGTTTTTTATTTCATTATCTTAATTAAGTCTATATGGCCCACTGTTAATGACGTGTGCAGAGTGATTTTGAAGCGTTGAATGATTCCTATATGCTTCACTTCTTTTAGAAAGCTATAATCTTGAGTTCATAAATTTGTGTTTGTGATTAAAATAGTGTCAGTTCGCAATAATTGTATGAGTGGCATATTTGTAGGATTAAAAGTCCCATATAAGGTGGTTGGAATGATGGAATCGGTGCTTTGGAGGAACCCACAACTTGTAAAATAGATATTAGAAAAACCAACGTAATTTTGATATATGATATATATTATATTATATATATAAAAATTCCAAAATATAATAGTTTTAAAATAAAAAATAAAAAATGTATACAATCACAAAAGATGAGATCATTTTCTTTTAATTTTTTTAAAGATTAAAAGATGTTGAGTATGTATTTGAAAAAAAAATAAAAATTCAATAGCTTATTGATATAATAATTATAATTGGCATTTTTTATAATAAATTCATATATATTATATTTGTTATTTTTAATTATAATTCATTAATTAAATATATTACTGTTTATAATAATAATTTAATTACTTTATTTTATAATTTAAAATTAAAAACACTAAAATAATATGATATTATATAATTTGCTTATATGATATCATATGATTTTCTTCTTGCAGAAAAAAATGTATCTTATTTTCCATATACAATTAAGTTGTTCATTTTTGTCCCATCAATATAATTATAGTTATTGGAAGTTATTGCCTTCGATCACATTTATGAGGGAAAAAAATAATTTCATGGGTATTAAGAAAAATAATTTTTATTGATTAAAGTTAATTAAATTGTATCATATTTTAAGTTTCTTTCAAAATTACCCACTACTTAATTTAACACTAACTAATGTATTTAATCTCTCTCACATAATTAATAAAGGATAATTTTTGAAAAAAAAAATTAATTTACCATTAACTCCTTTTTTTTTTATATTTAGGATCATCAAAAAAAAGAAATTTTTCTCAATAAATAGAACTAGAGGGAATATATAAAAACTAATGATTGGATTTGGATTAATCAATAAATCTATATATAATTTAGGTTAAATTTTGTACATATGAAGAGAGTTTTATGATAATAAGAATCAGAAGAAAAAAAACTTCGCAAAATATTTTTGGTACGCATTCTCAAATATTTTGTCCCGTCAATTAGCATTTCGTCTTTCATCTGCTTTTGTAAGACTTTTGGAAAGGTCCAGATTTTCAAGTTTCCTGGAAATTTGAACCAACTGGCCAATTGATAGATAATATAAGCTTAATATGTGTTTGTTGCATGATGACATAAGCAAACAAGACTGACTTTTTTTTAATAAAAAAATTGGACATATTCTAAATTTTAGATTGATTTATTAATTTATCACATGTATAATAATCAGTCTATAGCAAGCCACACTATTGCTAAATTATGAATAATGCAACTTGCCTCAAATTTCATGTAACAAAAAACACGTTTTAGTAAAATGTACCCAAAAAAAAAAAGTGATCGCAGACTTGCGTAGATGTTGGGCCTTTTGGGTTAATGGTTTAAAATTAACAATTTAAAAAAATTGCATTTTATACATTTATATCAACCATGGGTTCCATTTTGAATCATTAATCTCTTCTTTATATTATTGTCCTACAAGGATTCCGAGTACCCAATATTAATAGAGCCAGACGGAGCTAGCCTACTAGTTTCTTTGCCGGAAAGTCCAGAAATGTTCAGAAGGTAAATAAAATGAAATTTAAAGGATGACTGTGACCAAGGATACAAGTAAATAAAAACAGAACTTTGTTTGCAATATACTAAGGACTAATTTAAACTGATAAGAACAGAGGGCTAATTCATACCTTTCCCAGCCTTTTGGCCAAAGGCCAAGTTTAGCAAAGGGGATTAATTCATTAATAGTTATGTAACATTTTTTTATTTAAGTGTCAAATCATGAGAGGGAAAAAAAACCAGAAAAAGGGGGCCTACATGGGAAAAACTGATAGATTATAGATGGAATGCATGTAAACAATATAATAAACTAAAAATCTGATGCAAACATCATAACCACTACCAGGTAAAAAAGTCATAGACTGTATTTTAGTGTTTGAACAAGAGTAGCAGAGAAAGGAAGCGGAAAATAAATCATACAGAAAATGAGAAAACATTTCAAGGAAAGGAAGGGAAAACAAAAGGACCCTAAGGGCATGTTAGGTACAATAAAATAATTTTTTCCTGGAAAGGGAACAAAAAAAGGAATGGGAAAAAGAAGGGAAAGGGAATGAGAATAGGTTTTAAAAATATATTTGGCATATCAGAAAAAATCAGTGGAACCTTAATATAAATTTTGTTTGGTATGTGTCTTTTAGTGATGGAATGGAAAATTTAAAATTATAAAAGACCAAAATACCCACATTAATTAATAATATAAAATTAATTAAAAGAAAAAAGAAAAAGATAGGCTTCAATTTCAATAGACCGGCCACCAACAACTTGCATCTTCCTCCACCATGAATGGCATGGCAAAATAGCATGCAATAGGTGCTCTACTAGCACCTTTGTCATCGTATTCTCCATGGCAATGGAGAGTGATGAGATCTATTTGAATTTTTCATAGGAATTTGTGAGATTAATGAGAGAGAAGACCAGATCTAGAGGGTGAACAACAAAGGGGAAGGTGCTGGTGGGAGGTGATGGTGGAGTACAGAAAAGCAACGTTGAGGCTGGCAGTCAAAGCTCCGTTGAGGATAGTGGGAGAGATTGACAGATCTAGTTTCATTTGAGAAGCTCACCGTCAAAGCTCCGTTTGAGCTCACCGTTGAAGTCTTGAAGGGAGGTTGAAGACGATAAATGTGGGAAAGGCTACTACAAGGGAGGTTGAAGACAATAAAGGTGGGTGAGGTTGCGGCCTGCGGGCGCTAGGTGCTTCAATGGTGGGGGCAATATGGTTAACATTTTTGGGTTCTCAGAAAGGCTGGTTCTTTCCATTGGATAAGTTAAAAAAGCCAAGTTCCCATGTACAATGGAATTTTGGGTTCTCGGGAACCAAATTTACAACATACCAAATGAAGTAATTTGCTCTCTCCCTCTCCCTTTCCCTTTCCCTTTCCTGTGTCTAAATTGCTGCATACCAAACGGGCCCTAATAATGCAACAAGGAGAAAAACGAAAATAGCCTTCAAGCAATTCTAAGATAAAACCGCTCATAACTAAGAAGACAGATAAGGATAGATTTATTGGCAATTAATTATTCATCGATTTAATAGAAAGTCGAATTGACCATAAGGAAAGATAATTCCTCATGTCATAGAACTTAATGGATTTACCTAGTTCTTTATACACAATCGTCTTCACAAGAAACCTGAGACAATTTGAAAATTTACAAAAGAAATTGAGCTTAATAATTGCATTTAGATTAAGCTTTTGGTACTACAGAACATACAGATACACATTACTCTCAATCATTTAACGTACATACAGCAGGATTATGGACCTAAAGGAGGAAAGAACACCGAAATCTCACTCAATATATTCATTTGGAATTGGAATTGGAATTGGTATGATTCCCCCAGAAGTGGAATTGGAATACCTGCCAACTATTACTCGTATAAAGATAATTTATTCTGGATATGGCTTGTATGAGAAACTACCAAATTAAGCCTTTTTTCCTCCTAAACCTATCGACATGGTCAGTGCTCATTCGAGATTTTTCTGGTTTGTTTGATTTTTTTGACTTCTCAAGACGGCTATCTAAACTGTTTCTAGAAGCTTCTGGAAGATCAGCAACCAATTCAACTGTATCTGAAGTTCCACTTTCAGATTCTTTGGTAGCATTGCTTTGATTCTCAGTTTTTTCTGTTGTATCCTTCCTAGATCCATTTGATGATGCTTTAGATTTGCCAATTGTCTGTACAAATTTCTTTAGATGTCTAATGAATTCTGGGTAAAGCTCTAGATTACAATGCCCCCCACCATTTATCCATAAGGGTTCATATTTTTCCTTGCACAGCTCCCAAAGCTGCTTCCCATGGGAGCAATCCACAACTTCATCTGTTGTCCCCTGACCATAATATTAGAAGATTGTTATCTTCACTAGTTTCAAACAAAGTCTCAAGAGAGAGAATCTGGATGAAAAATGAAGAAAAGAGAATACATGGGATGAAGACAGTAAATGGTATTAATGGAAGAATAAATCAAGGATAGCATCTTAACCTAATATATAACTAATAAGTGTGTTCTGCTAGCATCCTCGTTAAAAACTTCCTTTAAACAAAAACCAGGCATGGAATATAGTTGTTAAATTAGTTGATAGCTGAAAGGAAACCGGATACATAAGCAATCAATGTTTGGTGGAACACAGGAAGACTTGTTTATCTAAAGAAACACCAAAATTTATTTGTCATAAGCAAGGAAGAGAGAGCCACTTACATGTATAACCAAAACAGGACAGTTCACCACACCAATTTTGTCAATATTCTGGATAGAAAAACAAATTATGTAAGTCTCCATCTTTGGAATAAAACAGATTGGAACACATTCAGCGAGAAAAGTCTACCTTGTAAATATCAAACCAGTATGTCCGTTTTACAGGATACAGTACTCTCAGCCCAGACAAAATTGGACTGTGCAGGACAACACCTCTCAGCCCTGGTGTCCGTGAAGCAAGATCAACTGTGGGACCACTCCCAACAGATTGACCATACAATATTAATTGTTCATCTTTCACACCATATTGCTCTTTTAAGCATTTATAAGCAGCATCAATATCTGCGTATGTATTATATTCAGTTGGCTGTTTCAACAGACAAAGGATGGCTGTTAACTCACAGGTAAGATTGTAAAAATGGCTTCTTGTTGTCTTCGCAAAATCAACAGAAAATAATATTAGTCAGACAATACAATATTCCCATAATAAAGTCTAAGTGTAACAATGGAAAAGCAACGACTGGGGAGATGTATCATGCAGGTTCTGCTAATTGTTTCCCCATCAGAATAAGATAATCATAAATCCAAAGAAATGTCAATGGTAAAAAAATTACTTCTATTAAAGGAACTTGGACAAGTTTTCATGATTATTTAAATACTATCCAAAAATCATGGAACCTCAGAATTATGAAGGTTCAGGATAAAGTGGATTAAACCATATTTTTATGCATTTTGTCCCATACAATATAAGACAGAAGCATAAAGCACAATGTCAGCAACACTTGTTTGGTTACCGACAGCACTAATTTAATAGATAACATCCCAATTAGAAATACTACAATGATGGGGCTCTCATATGTCCTAGATTAGAATAACCCCAATAAAGAAAAATGTATTTTTCAAAAAGAATTTATATGCGATTGACTCCTCAACTCAAGGTAAGGATGTGGTGGTACTGATTAAAATCATGAGTAAGGAATTAATCTGAGGCAGGTCACCAGTAAGTAACGTAGAAGCTCTTTAATGATGTTTTTCTCAAGATGACTACTTATTTCTACAAGCTTTCCTTGGCCCTAAAAGTGTTTTGAAGGTTTTAAAACAGTTCCAATTCAAATTTGCAGGTTTCTGCATTTCTGCAAAAATAAAAAAGAATGGCATCACAGTGATGATGTAATCATTGTGAAAATATCAAAATAACAGAGACAACATAAAAATAATCATGAGATGGGATGGGATGGAAATTATCAAATAGAGCACAGACTTGACTGAGACTCTGATAGGGAATCTCAAGGAGGGTCAACATACTTTTGGTAGCTATGTTAAGCCTTCTGCAGATTGGACGGTGAGGTAGTAAAGGCACATTACGAATGTAGATAGAAAGACAAGGGTGCAGAAATAAGAGACAAGCAAGAACATGAACCATATATATGATCACCAAAATCAATTACCCATCAAAGATTAAAATTTTAGTATATAATCTCTCAATAATAGCAACCTAAAATGATCTGCTTTTTCATAGAACAAGTGATACAAACTTAATACTGGAATAGCCGTAATATGGATAGTAACCCTATTTGATATGAAAATAAATCAACTCAAATCCTCAATTCATGGAATCCTTAGCTCCTAACAACAAATCCTAAAGATTAAATTAATGACATCTTGGCTTTGTTTATGGCTTTACCAACCAAAGGAAGACACAATAAGGAAGAAAATGGTAAAAAGAACAATAAAAACTATGAATGAATAGAAAACTGTGATTACAAATCAACTTATGGAAGAACATATAAAAAATTTTAATTTTAAACAATGTAAATTTAATAGACATGAAGAATGGTGATCATGATTCTGTCTAAGGAATTTATTATATTTTCAAGGCCTTGAAAAGCTAAGCAGCCTACCTTTCCCGTTGACTGTCCATAGCCAGAGTAATCATAACTGCAGAAAAGAGCAATATAAAGAGTTACAAATAATCTAAAAAATGTTTACTTAATGCACAACATGAGACTCTGATTATATTTTTAATATGATAGTAAAGGCAGCTCAATTGATGTTAAGCTCTAGCATAAGACTATGATTTTATTCTTAATATGACAGTAAAACATTCAAGTAAATTTTAGTTTTTGGCAAAGATGCATATTGCATAGAAAGTTAACTTCATTGACAGGAAAGGAATTGAAACGAAGTTTATTGTAATCATCAATATACAACAAAAAATGTATAACAAGCCACAGTATTCATAAAACCATGAACAATGTGGCTAATGTTAAATTTCACACAACACTCAGATAAAATATGTCTGGTTTTTAAAAGGGGTATCATGCGTGATTTAGCCACACTTAGCAGAGGTTAGTCTAATTTACTCTTCCTAATATTATATTACTCCCTCCGTTACGCTATATAATGCACTATTCTGAGAAATTCATGTTTCAAAATATAGTGCATTGCGCAAATTACATTGTGTTTTTTTTATTACCTTTCCAGTATTGCCCTTAATAAATAAGCTTATATATTATACGGTCATCAATGCATTTAATGAAAAATCTTTAATAGTTTGGTCAAATCATAAATGAATGAAGGAAAATTTCTCCAAAAACTTCACTTTTCACAATTATCAATGACTCATGGGAATTCGAAAAAAAGAATGAAGGAGAGAATGGATGCAATTTATTAATGTAGGAAATATTATTAAATAAGGGTAATTTGGGAAATAATGGAAAAAAATTCCGGTTACTAATCATTATCTTGGTACGTGTGTGGTAGTTAAAAGTACACTATAAACTGGAATAGAGGGAGTACAATTTAAAGAAATTGCTGACAAATAAATTCCTTGGCCAGCATTAAACAAGATCCTCTAGACAAACAAAAAAACAAAACAAAAGCTAGATCCTCAAAATCTTAAAAAAAGAAAATGACTTAAAGGAGAAGCAAAAATGGGGAAGAACAAAACAATAATAAAGATTACAAGCTCTATGGTTGCTCTGTACAACAAAAATTCACAGACATTATGTATTAAAGCCAATATACTCATTCTTCATGCCTTCACGTCCTGTTTGGATAAATGCAGGAGGGGAAGCAAGGGGGATGTTGGGACTTGGTAGGCAAACAACAAAATTACTGTTATGATCCAATACATTATTAGTAAACAAAATCTTTGAAAGTTTAGTGTCTATAGTATTTAAAGCACCTAGAATTGCTTCTTAATCATGATTGCATGCTAGGTTGCCTGCCTATTCATAAAAGTCAGTAGTAACCCATGCCATTTGCTTATCATTGTTGTCGTTTGATATATAAGCTTAAGCAAAATTAAATGATTTAATGTAGAGGATCATAGCAGTAATTATTATCATACAGACTGCATACAATAATATATTGTCATAGATGATGCCTTTTTAACATCGAAAGATACACTTGGGCTCAACTTTTTCTAGTTTTTGCTAAAGTAATTTATTCAGATACTGGAGATTTATGTGGATCCATCTGTTCACAGTTATGTCTTAAAACAGAACCACTTTCTTTTCTTTTGGTTAAATGCGAGATAATAGCCTTCTTATTAGTTTCCAACCAAAAGAATGATTGCCATGCAAACATCCACCAAAGTATTCCTTCAAATTGACTTCAAAGAGCAAAATCAGTCTCTTGAAAAGACACTTTTCATTTGCTTCTCCTAATCACAATTTTAGACCATTGAATTATCTCATCAAGAAAGGGACAGCATGTGGTTGAATTGAAGTATCTCCTTGAGTGGTAACTTGAAACTAAAACTGTCTTTTCAAGTTAAAAAGTACGAAAATCAGATGGTTGCTTCAACATGCCTATCCAACCCAGCAAGAAAGAAAGTTCCATCAAGCTCAACATAAAGACAAAAGGGCTTGGTACAGGGTGCTGCAGCAAGGAGGGTTTCTGGACAAAACGGAAAAGGGCCAGAGGAGCGTGGCACCGCGACCTGAACCACTAGCGCTGCAGTGCCATTAACTGATACAATATCAGTTTTTGGCTGATTTTCTAGACCAACTTTGAATGGGCATAACTTCTCACTTCAATATCCGATTGACCTGATTCCAACTCCTACAAGTCACTCTACTCCCAATCTAATTATAGACGCCGACCACACTTCAAAAAACCTTCGTATAGAGATTTTGGACGCCCAAGACCTATATGATCAATTTTGAACAAAACTTGACTTTGGAACACTCCAATTCCAAGCCATAACACATGGATTCATGCCAATACTTTCCCCAAGTTCCAAACACTAGAAGGACTGCATGTTGCTTCAACATGCATATCCAACCCAGCAAGAAAGAAAGTTCCATCAAGCTCAACATAAAGACAAAAGGGGTTCAATTGAAACATAAAATGCACAAACTTGTCCATAATGAAACATTGTACATCAATCTGTTATTGGCTCTAATCTAATTAGGCTTTCAAGAGCATTTATTAATTATTTCAATGTGAAAAAAACTCACTGTCAAAGGAAAAAATTTGCTGTAACACATCAACTTTGCCCCAAAAAAAGTTTCTCTTGAGTGATTATTTAAGCCACATAAAAGCACTTCTCGAATTGGATTTAACTGGATACCATTGAAAATAATTGCTTATATCTGACCTAACCATCTATGGGACTAAAACCATTAAATCCTAAAATGAGCATTGAAATGCATGATCAAGGAAAGTTCTATCAAAACTCACACAAATTATCCATGCTTCTGCAAAAATAGTATGCCACTTAAAATGATCTTCCTACATGTCTGTCAACTTCACCTTTCCTCTAGTAACCATAGTCCAAGTTTCAAAATATTCTTGTCTCCTGTCTACTTTACAAATTTATTTATTTCTTTGTTTTCAGATTTAGTGACACATAATAGAAATATAATGACATATACACCTAAAAAATAATGAACATAGAAAATTATAAGCAAAAAACATATACAGTCAAATAATCAATTTTATGTAGTATTAACTTCTATAAGCTCACCTATTACTATCCTTAACTATGAAAAACTAAATAAATAAGAACATAGAAAATATAAGCAAATCAAAGAAGACCAAGCTGGAATGAATATTCATTTAATCCAACATGACAAAATTCATGAGAACGGGAACCAAAATGATGCACCGAATGGCACATTATCTAAGCAGAAGCAGCCCAACTCTCCTAGGAAGTAAGAGACCACGATTTGTTTATAAGAAGGCCAATGAACATTCAATGTCAGACATGGGTCCAAATAGAGAAGGGTAATCCTTGACTTACACAGTGCTCATAACTTCTGTAATTAAATTTGCTATCGCAATAGCATCAACACAGAGAAAGTAAATACTTTAATCCTTCACATTATTGCCCCAGTTATATTTTTCTAATTATCATTTATCCAAAGATACTAGAAACCTTCATGCTGCTTCTCTCATTAAAACACACTAACTTGAACCATATGATAAGTGTACTATAAACAGGGGGAACTGATAAAATCCAAGCTTAATTACAGGACGTGCTGCGGCCCAACGCCATTCCAGCATCATACGATAATTAAGGCATCAATAAAAAGTGAAATTTCAGAATGAACCAACAGAGCTGATTCGTATATTCAGGAGCACCAATTCATGCATCATCCACGAAATATTATCCATCGGAGTTCTTCCAAAATAGGATAAAAGCTAAAATGTAACTTAATACTGAAACAAAGAAAGTGAGCTCAAAACTCAACACCAAAGAAAAGTACCCCATAACATTGAGACGAAGTCTATTGCTCAATTCCACAAAGAGCTCGAACATCTGACCCAAATCAGCAGCATTCCCATGCGAGTAGAGCATAGTGCCAGTCGCCTTGTGATGCTTGACATAAACAGCTACGATTTCATTGCCTCGACGAGTCCGAAGCTTAAGCACGTCAACGTTATCCTTCCTCGGAACCTCCGGAATAGAAAATCGACCGTCAATTTCGCCGTCGGCGATCACGGTATACGAAGGAGGGTTCGGCGGAAAAAAGGCGAACTTGGCGGCAATTGACGAAGTGACTCCGCCCATGCTTTCCTCTAGAGACACATAGACAGAGTGTCGCTCTCTCTCGTCGTCCCCTTCTTCTTCTTCGATGGAAGAAGCTCGGGAGACACAGAGGGGAAGAGGAGAGATATAGAGAGAGAAGAAGCGAGATGTGGTGGTGGTGGTGGTGGTGGTGGTGGTGGAGGAGGAGGAACAGTGGGCGGCGCGTGGAGTTTGGTAGGGAGTGAGAGGTAAGTGGATATGGATGTGGAAATCAACTTTTGAAATGTAGGAGTCATAGATTTCAATTGTTGAAGGAGTAGTAGTGTCTTCAATCATCAATGTGTTGTATTTGTCGACTCATATTTGTAAATTGAAATTGAAATTTCTACTCCTTTTTCAAAGTGGATTAGATTTCAGGAGTACCAAGAAGATTCTAGTTGATTCTTGTTAGTTAGTTAATGAATATATTCTTGTACCAACGCTTGTTTTAATATGGAAGGGTTGAATTCCCTTCAATAGTTTTGAATTTGAGGATGTGAAAAATGACCAAAAGAAGAGAATTAGAAAATTGATCGGGACTCTCCTAAAAATATTTTTTTTATTTTTATGATTTCAAATTATAAGACATTATATTTAAGTGATTATAAGCCTTTTCATCCTGCACATTGGTAATGGATATATAGATCTATTATTTTTATTATAGCTCATGATTGGATAATAAAATATGTGAATTAGTCATATCTTCTGGACAAAATGACTTGATCCAATAAAGGAAAAGATATTATGATCAACTTCTAACATTGAATCTCATTGTTGAAGGTAAATTAACAATTTGACCCAGGTTCATTTAATTATATTCTTCTTCTTCTTTTTGGTAACGATTAGAGTATATTATTTTTTTTATGACTTAATTATATTTTCTGCAATTAGTTATTAATTAATAAAACTAAAAATTTCTGCGCATTAATTTTTTATAATTAATTTGAAAATACAGAAACAAGTAAAATGTGAATAGATTATTTTTTATATTAAGTAATTAATAATAATAATAATATAAAATATAAAATTTATGACAAGATGATTGAATTTTCAACTGTCCTATCATTCATGCCAAATTCACATTTTCAATTATATTAAATAAAGGGATTTAAATTTTGAATTATATTCCCACCTCAATGGTTTATCCCCACCCATACTCAGCTAGCCTAAATACTAATTTACAAATAAAAAGTCTCTTTTTTAAGTGGCACCAAATACTCTCTAAGTGGAAGGAGGTCCTGGGATTGAGTTCCATTTATGGCATAATATCATTTTGAGTATGTGAGTGTATATAATTTTGGGTATATGAATGTCTAAATTATAGTTGTTTCAAGTTAAAAAGATAAAAATCTCTTTTTCATGTTACTTAGGAAGATGGGAATTGAAATTTAGTGATGTCAATATCTGCAGCTATTTCCTTCACTACCACTTTATTTTTAGACAAAACGGCACGGTTTTACCCAACCAAACCATTCATCTACTCTTATTTCATTTTTTTGTAACTCGTTTTATTCAATTACTGAAAGAGTTAGTTGATGTAATATGAAGAGTGTAAGGAAATGTAAAAAAATAATAATTACATATGAGTTTATTTGGTATAATATTTAGATATTAGGAGATGATGTTTATATTTTATTAAAAGAAAAATATATATAAATATAAAATGTCTCTTTTGCCCCTATATTTAAAAAAAATTCCCCTCCCCCCTTGCCATTCTCCTTCCTCAGCAGCGATAAACTTATCGTCAATCAAATCACAGGTCAACACTACCAACAATTGAAGGTCAAAAATGTGAGAAATTAGATCAATGGCTTTGATGGCTTCGAACCATCGAGCATAGTGGTGCAATGGCTTTGAACCCAAATCGCTTCAAGCCCAAAGGAGAAGACAATAGTGCTGCAACCTTTGAAAGACGGTGGTGGAGTTGAGGGAGGTGAACGATTCTATTGCCAATCAAACCTTGTTCAAGGCCAACAATCACAACACCCTTAGATTGAAGCCACTATTGATCTACTCAAATCAAAGGTTCACAAGACGTTAGAAGAACAAGGTTGGGGGTGGGAGAACAAAGAAGGAATGATGTGGGAAATGGAGGAAATGAAGATTGAAGTTGGTGTCGCTAGCGATGATGGTCCAAAGTAGTGGAGATGAAGTAGGAAGGTTGATGGAGATGGAGATGGAGAAGGTCGAGGAAGATGAAGTAGGGTGAAGATGAAGGAGGCGGTGAAGGGTATTTTAGACTTTTCATAAAGATCACATACCTGTGAAGGAGATCACATAAGAAAATGAATGTGAAGGAGATTACCTCTATTGACGTATTCAATGTTACATTAGGTAATCATCATTACATGTATTTGGTGCAATCAAACAATTCAATTCAGGTAATGTAATCCCCATTACATCACATACCCCAATATATAATCCAACCAAACAAGCACTTAGCATTCGCTTTCCTCCCTCAAAGTCATATGACTCTATTCCTCCTATCTTCACAAATTCATTTTCCAATCTTTGATAGTGGCGTAAATGAAGGAACCCTACAAGATGCAAGAGAAAAGTAAATGGAAAAGTAAAGAGGGAGGAAATTTGTAAAATAGTAGAAAAATTAATTTTGATGATTCAAATATTCAAAGTGAAGCTCTCATGAGGGCTTTTTGCTCCCCCAACCACATGAGGGCTGAACCTTAGATAGTTTATGGCTGCATCATTTATCATCATTGATGCTCCATTTTCTTATCCTGACTTTAGTGCAATCTTGGCCGTTGATGTGGGAGATCGAGTGGCCCGAGAAACGTAGATAAAGGTTAGAGACACCCAAAAGGTTGCATTTGGTGTAAGTCAATATTACAGTTTCAAATCAGTGCCCAGAAAATAATATTACAGTTAAAGATGCAAAACCACAATTTTGATTTCTTAACCTTATACTAAGTTTTAGTTTGATTCCTTAATTTTAGTTTGTTTTTTCTAATCCTTTAATTTTCGAAATGTACCACCATTAATTTTTCTTATTACTCCTTTTTTATACATTAGGAGGATTTGAACTATTAACCTCTACCCATATCTCATCTCACCCTTATCATCTGAACTAGTCTCATGTGACTAATTTTCCTTATTACTAACATCATTATTATTAACACCATTAATAGAAAATGTTGAAAAAGCATTCTCATATGCTGAGAAAGAATTTTTCAATGTTGGCATGTCAATTTGTATAGCCAAGTCATTGACATCATTATGAATTTATTAATTTTAAATTAAAAAGATTTTAAATTAAATTAAAAAATTAAAAATGAATAATTGTAAATAAATATCTTCTAAATAAAACTTTGATCTGTATTATAAAAAGTGAATTGGATAAATGTGTAGCATTAATGCTTCATCAGTTTTTGAGAATGCATTGTCATTCTCTCTGTTTTTTTTTTATTGAATGCATTGTCATTCTCTATTAACATAGTTAATTATGATAATGATAAGAAACTTTTTATTTATTTTAAAAATTAGATAATTAGAATAAAAAAAATAAAATTAAGGGATAAAAATGAAATATAATCTAAAGTTAAAAGACTTAAAATGTGTTTTTTTATAAAAAAGAAAAAAAGTACAATTAGAGAAGGAGATGGACTCTTTTAAGTTTGGTATAAGTGGAGAATGAAAATAAATCTACGAAAATGGAAGAAAAAGGTTTGTGAGTTTGTGACTAATGTATTAAAAATCTGACTAAATTAGCTGGTTTGACCGATAACTGATGTCAGGTCTAATTCAAAAGAAAAGGAGAATCAGAGGATTTCAGAACTAACGAGAAATTGATAACTGATGAAAAATTGGTAGAACCAGTGTAACTGATTATGAACTGGTCCAAAATCGATTTAAATTAGTCACAATTTTTTTATTTCTTAAAAATTATTTTAGTTTTTAAGATGAAATAGTATTTTTTTATATAAGCTTTTATGTTTTTATATTATAATATTATATAAGTATTATTATAATACATAATTATTAATAATAATAAATTTATTTAATAAATGATATAAAAATAAAATATTAGTTGATTATTTTAAATTTAAAATATAATTATAAATAAATATTAAATCATTTCATTTTTAATATTAGGTTATGATTTATAAAATTTATTAATAAACTAGTAATTTAACCCGTTCTATCATTGATCCAGGTTTTAAATTTAATATCATGGTTGTGACCATGGGAGGAAGGTGACCGGTTCAGTTGCGCAAAACGGTGCCGTACTGTCTAAAAGCATAGGGGTAGCAGAGGAAGTGGCTGTGGATAATTGGTGGGGTTGACACTTGATAGTCAGAAATGTGTGACTCGTGAAGTGAGGGGTCGGGCTGAGTGGGTGACGTGAACCGGACATGTTGACGTGTCATGCGGTTACGAAAGAAAGAAAAAGGGTAAGATGTGCGTAGCGTAAGGGGCATGTGAGGTGTTTTCTGCAAGTGCCATTGTGGGGGCACTGCCCCATGTGTCATTCCCTTCGTCGGCTCTCATTTTCACGCCCCCACCCCCACTGGCCCACTCCACTCCCACGCTTCCTCTTTCTCCACGCGCCTGCACTTTTTTCAACACAAAAAAAAATACAAATTATATTAGGAAATTAGAACCACCCTCCAAATTTTGACAAATATTAAATTATTTTCAATCACTTCTCCCAACAAACCAAACTAAAGTCTCTATCCGTGGGGCTGAGACTATATGTTTACAGTTCTAAAATGATTATATTAATGAATTTGACATGTCAAATTCTGTAATATTAATTCTTATTATTAGTAAAGATACTATTAATTCCTCTATAGATTCAAATAGATTTTATAAATATTTTGCATTATCATAACCACTGTTAACTATATTTACAAAAAAATATTGACAAAGCGATCGTAATTGCTAATAAAACATTTTCCTTTGTTGACATATTTATCCATTTTATGACCAAAAAGTTCGTAAAATTAGATTTAATCTAGAAGTCATTTATTTGTAATTATTTATTTTTAATTTTTAATTTAATTTAAAAATATTTTGATCTTACAATTAAAGAATAATAATAATATTTAATGATTTAACTATGAATATTAATATATCAATATTGAATAATATTTTATTAATATGTGAGAATACTTTTATCAGTGTTTCCTTAACTATGTTAGTACTATGGAAAGTTTTTATTGCATTTTAAAAACTAAAGGATTGAAAATAATAAAAATAAAGTTAAGAGACTTAAGTGAAACTTAATATAAAGTTAAGGAACTAAAAATATACTTTTATCTTATATTTATTATTATACACTCCATCATATAAATTAATGAGTAATGTACTCCCTCCATGACAACATTTGAGATTTTTATTGTTCCATAATACTAATGCAACATTTAAGAATTTAACAATTTTACCTCTTATTAATGTAATTACATAGTATTATAAATTGTGTTGAAATAATAAAAATGAAAGTATTAAATAGTATTTAATAAAAATAAAATAGGGATATTTGAGTTTTTTTTTAAGAATTTAAGAAATTTTTTTTTATTTTTTAATTTGCATAAAATATCAATTATTACCTTATAATATATATCAAGGAAGTAATATATAATCAAATCAATAAATACTTTTTGAGTCGTGAAGCTTGTCATGAAACTAACTATGTTCTTTTTCCTCCTAAGCAGCTGGGGGTGTCTCCCAGTTAACAATAAAAAATTAATCACTTCAAGGTAAAATGATTATCAAAATGAAATTTTGCCTCGGTTTTTTAATTCACAGCCCTAAAAATCAAACCCTGGACAGTTTCCCTAAGTAACATAATTATTTGTCGGCCATGTCCATCCTTACTGTTGACAGTAACCAGGTTCTTGATACCGAAGTACCAACCCACCTAAATTATTACTTGAGAGACACACACAAGTACACCATTCTTTAAAATCCAGGGAGTTCAATGCTGTTGCTGTAATTATTTCCTATTCATATCAAAATACATACAAGATTCTTCCGTTAAAAGATTCTCTGAGAAACCAGTCTAATACCAATTAATGATTGATGCGTTTATAATCATATTCAATATTCAAAATCAACAGAATACATGCTGCATTTCTTAATATTTCTACAATTTAAAAATTAAACAGAAATTAGTCACTACATGTTTTGTTGTTCTATTAATTACTTCTTTGACTAAACCTCTCCTTGATACAGACAGTTCGTTTCCCCAATAATATCCTGAAACATGTTGTTACATTGACTTTAAAAGCTTACCTAAGCACCTTAATTAATCATTAATCATCAATATTAGCATCAACATCAACATCAAATATAAAAAAATTATAAAGTATCATATACTATCTATAAACTACTATAAACAATGGCCTCTCTATGACTCCATGCTAATATTTTTTTCTATCAATATTTTTTAATATATTTCTTGAACACTGTGCAACTTTGTTTTTTATTCCTTTGATATTTCTTTACATATTTCAAAAGGATTAAAATGCTAGAAATATAGTTACAATCTTCGAAAAATTTAAGTTATTATCTCTTCCAGGGCATCACACAAAAAAAATCGTTATATTTATATTAGTGTATATATAAATACCTCTCTATATAATACAAAAAAAAAACCATTACATATTTTTACCGTGATGTTTGTAGGCAATTATAATGGTGATTAGTCGTTGTTCTGAAGTGTGAACTCTCGTCTTCTCAATTTAGATCTGAACTAAAGAACAAAATTTTATCATGCTTGAATCACATCACGTTTCACAAATCATGTGGCTCGAACATGGACATTAACACTACCATTCAAGGTAATGGACAATGCTGATTCTGTTCTTCACAAAAATGACACATGTAGTGACAAATCCAAAAATTTTAGGTTGTGAAAGCAATATTTATATATATATTGCAAAAAATTTTGAAGTAATATTTGTTGAATATTGAAAGTAATTAATACACATCATATATATAGTATTAAGAAAAGAAAGATCTTCTTGGAGCAGTTGCCAGCACAAGCTCCACTGTAGGAGCCATGTTAAGGTCTAACATACCCCCAAGAATATATTTCTTTTGAAAATCATAGGAATTACCAAGAACATTACACATGTTGATTATCATATTCAAAGTGACAAGATCAAGATGATACATAGTTAACTATGTCAACTTTTTTTTTTACCAACTAAAAATAACAAAATATTGATAAAATAAACTTAACAAGAACTAAATTCAAAGTTCTTTAGACTATAAGGACTCAATTAAAAATTTTTAAACTGTAATAGCTGACTTTAAAGATGATTGAATCTATAATGACCAAAAATGCAATTTCCCCCAAGAGAAATTAAAAAAAAAAAATTACCGTGCCTCATTAACTCTTGACCGTGTGGTGCATTAAAAAGGCCTCATCACTATGTATGATCTACGAAAAGGGCTTTGCAGGTCCCTTATTAAAGCGGTGGAAGGCGTAGTTATGTTGGTGACCTTAGTATATTTCTTATTCTTACGTAGCCCATACAAAGCAAGTCAAATTCAGCATACTGTTAAGAAAAACAACGCTTGTTAAAGCAAAAAAATTGTTTATAGGTTGTGGGCTTGTGAGAGAATTTAATCCTTAATTACGTGAAAAGTTTTATTTCAAATCAAATGAGTAAAGTTTTGGATATTTTACCACAATTTTTCCAAATACAAGTATTAAAATGTGAAGAAAATAAATTTATGAGTTGAGATATAAAAGAAAAAAGATTGAGCTGAAGAGAGAGAAGCATGAATCATTGAAACAACAAAAATATGGATATGAAAACCTAATTACACAAGCTGGAAAATAAAAACAAAACCGGGTAACTAATATTTGTTAAAAAGTATAAACAGAATCTGTGAGCTATGCTAAATTAAACAGATAATATGAATGAAAGGCTGAATAAATGAATCTAGAGCATAAAACTTGAGAGAATTGCTATATGATTGTGCTAGATGTGAAAGGAATGTGAGGAGAGTGTGTGTCCCTCGTTGCTTGTGTTTGGCCTTTTACATAGTGTGAGGCTTTTGACAGATTTCTAACTTCCCATGTACTGTTCTTGCCACTATTTTAAAGAGCCACTTTGCCACTTGCTGCATGTTCCTAGGTCCACTTTGGTATAAGGGAATCGAATGAAAGGATCGGAAAGCAGTGTGATTCTTAAGTTTGGTGTAATGGAAAGGAATTAACTTTGAATTCCAGCAATGGAATTAAGAGCCTACAAATATTCCAATGTTAAAGTAATGGAATGAGACTGTTTGCATTGGAAGCATACATAAAATATCCAAAATACCTCTCATGGATTTTCTTGTTTACCATTATACCTTGTTTACATTTTTTTAATTAGGGGTATTATAGTCTTTTAATATACTATGACATCTTTTCCATATAAAAAAACCACAACATTCCACTAAAATTTTCTTATATACCAAACATTCCTTTCCTTTTCTCATTCTTATTTTATCAAAATCCAGTGTACAAAATAGGGGCTTATTCTTAGCAACTGAAAGGTACCGCTACGCCCCATTGTTTGTGTGATGTCTCCACTTTTTCCTCCTTATTTAAACTTCTATAAGTCACTCTTTATTCTGACTTCCAAGAAACTCTAAATTTTATTAATAAATATTTCTCTTGATCCTTTTTATAAGATTTTTTAATATTTTTTTATCTTTAATATAAGATATTTTTGAAATTGTTCAATTATTAAAATTTTTTTACCCAAAATGCTCTTTACTTGATATTAACAATTGATATCAATGTGAATAATTATACTAATAATTAATGATATATTAAATGTTATTTTCTTAAAGAGAGGATAAAGTGTTATTAATTAACTTTATTGAATGGGGATAATTTTAAAAAATTATTGAAAATTTATATAAACTTAATGAAATTAACTACCTTTAATTAAATTTTTTAATATATATAAAGTTGGTTTAAAATATCTTATAAAAAGCTAGGAATGGAGTATCACAAATAATTACTTTGGTCTCAATGAAAGTTTTAAATGGGCTTTATAATTTATTTGGATTTGGCCTACTAAATTATGGGCCAAACAAATAAAATATGCTTCTTTGTCCAAACCTAAATTTATTTTTTAACATAGCCGACAGTTATGCATGTATGGACAACATCAAGAAGTCACAATGATGCAACAGTAACATTCACTAGCTATATAGAGTTTATACTAATGATCAATTAATCATTTATAAATCAAATTGTGCTTAGTTTCCTAACTACCCCTACCGACCTCTTGATATATAGACCTCATTTTATATTTATCTTTAAATCAATTCATCAAACATAGCTACTATATGACTTTAATTAATGCAAATTATGATTAAAAAGAGTAAGTTATGCTTATTATCATATTTTTTTCAAATAAAAAAGTAGATTTGTTGCTCAAAATAATTTTTTTAGTTATAAAAAACAACCCATGTCTTTCATTTTTCTTGAATATTAACTAAAGCATTGTAGATGAAAATATGATAATGAACAGGTAATAAAATTTTGAAAAATAAAAAATAAAAAAGAAAAGAAAAGAAAAGAAAAGTGGTTTGGTAACTATTGTGGGAGCCGGTGAATGCAATTCGGCTTTGGTCAAACAATTAGGTAAAGGTTAATTAAAAGCTTAAACAACCACTAAAGACTGATAATTTTTTTTTCATAAACAAGACATTGATAAGCTTCTAAAGGAAAATGATGAAAAAATTGATTGAGCTTTACCTCTTAACTAAGGGTGTGCAAAACTAAATCAAAACTGAATGTTGAATCGAATCAAATCAAGTTTAATCTATTTGGTTCAATTTATTCGCTTATTTGGTTTGATTTGATTAATTTTTTTTAAAAAAAATTGATTATATTGATTTGATTTAGTCTTAACTTTGAAAAATCTAAATAAACTAAACTAACCAAATTTTTTTTATAAGTTGTTTAACTTATTATAATGTTATGTTTTTAGAGGTAATGGAAGATCAAGTTATAGTGTTTTTAATTTTCTTTATAATTTTCTTAGTCTTTTTTAATAATAGATTTGGATTTAGATTTTTTAATGTTATTTTTCAATTTAATGTCTTTAATATTATTATGAATGATGTTGTTATTGAGGTTAATATTACTTTGGGTTTTTTGTATTTTTTATATATGAATATTTTTTGAAGTCGTTTGAATGGAATATTTGAATGTATATAATTTTAAATTTTTTTTTGAATGTTTTGCAAGCCTGTATATATTTTGTTTAGTGTTTCGAAAGCTTTTGGATTTTTTCTTCACAATTTGTGCCATTTTATTTTAATCAATATTCCAAACTAAAATACAAAAATCGAATATAATCGAAATATTTCAGTTCGGTTCGGTTCTCCCAAATATTTTGATTCAATTCAGATCTTTTTTCATCATCATTTCAGTTTTTAGACCAAACTAAACCAAAAAAAAAAAAAGGAACACATGCCCCTACTCTTAACTGAGGTACCACTATGTTCAAATCCAAATTATTGATAATAACAAATATTAGATTATTCTAAATAATAATCAATATCGGATTATTCTAAAAAATTTAAGAACGAGTGACAAGTTTGACCATAAAAGTTTGTGGAGTTTTGAAAATCTGTTAAAATTTCAGAAAATATGAGTTCACCCTCCAATCTTGACTTTATACACTAAATTGAAAAAAAAATAGTTCCAAATGTTTCCTTTAAATTATAAAAAACAAAAGTTATTTAATCACCTGTAAGCCTCATTTCAAGAATAATCTGAATGTCTAAGTCAAATATTAAATCAAACTGAGTTGAAAAGATCTTGATTTATTCCAACTTGACTTTCTTGAGATTGCTTAAGTTGATTAAATTAACAACTAATATGGTATTCCGACAAATTCAAGAAAAAAATTTAACTCACTTACACAAATATTTATGGTTAGGGCATGTTGGGATTGAAAGAGATGATAAGAAGCATTCCCTCCCCTCCAAAACTTTTGTTATTTAAGGTTTTAGCATATGAATAGAGAAATAACTAATTATTGTACATATTGATAAGAGCACCCTCATTTAATTAATCTATATTGTAAGTGAGAGAAAGAGAAAAAAGATTAATAATAATAATAATAAATGAAGGTATAATAACTGGAAAAGCAAACCTTGAAATTCTAAGACAACAAAGGTTTTGGAACAAAATGAAAAATTTGAAACAACAAAATTTTTAAAATGGAGAGAGTAATAAAATTAAACATTGAGGTTGGTCAGCCTAATTTATCATTTTAACTTTATATGTAAATGATTTTTTTTTAGTTCATTTTATTATATAAAAATAAATCAAATTAATACATGAAGTGATGAAGGCTGACAATTACATGTATTGCATATATATATATATATATATATATATATAAAAGACATGAACACAACTTTGGTGGAATGTTTTGACTTTTGTGACCAGAGAGATTTGGCGTAAGACAAATACTTTGGCGGCAGCGTTGATCATGTAGTAATTCATCGAAATGTGTCTTCATTAAATTATCAATTAGGATAAAGCTAACTGAAATCCCAAATATTATATATATATATATATATCTCTCTCTCTCTCTCTCTCTCTCTCAAACATGTTGGTTGCTTCAGGGAAGTATGCTTATAGTTCAAAAGTAGCCTTATTATTTGCTTTATTATTATTATTTTGGTGTGAGTTAAAATTTGCTTGTATTGATATAACCCAATAAGTCAGTCAATCATAAAACCAAAGAGATTCCTCCAAATTTGTCAAAATCCATAGAATACTTCATCTCCTATACTTTTTGTTGTGTATTGTCATGCTTAAATTGGATAACTCCCTCCATATCATTTTTTGTATTAATAAAATTTGGATTAAAAAATTTATTTAAAATTATGGAATCTCTTTTACTCAATTCAATTGTACTTAGTTTAATTTGACTTTTTTCTTTAAATTATTATTACTCCTTTTCTTTTCTTTTTTTACTTTATTTATTACTCCTTTTCTGATCCCTTCCATTATATCGTTTATCTCTACAAACAAGCTATTTTGGAACCCATGCAAGCTTTACTCTTTTGTTTCTTTTTTTTTTTTTATGAGTTTACTCTTTTGTTTCTTCCTCTTTACAGCATCAAAATAAGGAGGCTCTTCCTTTTATTTATATACTTTTTTTTATTTCCAAATTCATATTCATATTCCCTTGCTGCCCAATAATAGAAGAGCTGCATATGCGTAATAGAAAAGCCATTTAATTACCTCATTCTTGAGTCCAGCCTAGCCCAGTCTTCTTTTGGCCATCCTATCTACTTTAACATTTTATCTTTCTTCACCAAAAAAAAATTAAGGTCTTCAAAATTGGAAACCAGGAAATACATGAAATAGAATCCAATCCAGACATATTACGCTTGTTACTATATATATATATATATTAGTTAAAGCAAATGTCACTTGAATTACAATTTTTGAAACTGCAAACTAATAAATTTCTTGACACGCTTTCCTTTTTTTTTTTTCCTAAAGAGAGAGAGAGAAATTCCTTCTATGTTTTTATTTTCTATTTTTTTCCCATTAGACTCTCTAGCATTATTTTTTTAAAAAAAAATGCATATATATGGTAGTCCTGACTAGTTGGATTTCATATTTTTTTTGTTTAGTGATATGGAAAAAAATAGATGAAGAGGAACTTTATTTATTTCATTACTAGACATATATATGCAGAAGAATGAACTTTTCATTATTTATGATTTATGAATAATGTGACATGTTATAAATTTTATATTTTATATTGTTGATTTTTTATTTTAGGTAATTTTTAAAGTTCTAAATTTTCAACTTCAAAAACAACTCTAATATACTACTCGGTAAAAAGTCATTTTAGAATCAAATGTACATTAGAGAACAAAAGAATCAAATGTACATTTTTTAACCTATGTTTTAAATACATTGATGCAACCATGATATTATTAGGAAAAGAATTTAGATGCATTCTAATACAGTACGTTGTTTAACCGAATTATAATATATGGAAGAGTTTTATTTTGTTTACTTTTCATTAAAGTAAGAAATAAGTTAATAACGCGAAGCTGTGTGAGATAATATATAATATTATTCATTAAAAATTTTAATAATAAATTCCTTAAAAAGTGATCTAAGTATTGGCTACAACATGACTTTTATTTTATTTTTTTAAAAAATTTCCTTAATGACAAATAAAATTGGGTGAAAGGAATCCTATGTTTCGTGAGATCTATAATGCATATATATGGTAGTCTTGAGTCTTGACTAGTTGGATTTCATAATTTTTTTTTGTTTGGTGATATGGAAAAAAAAATAAAAATAGATGAAAAATCACTCATATTTTAAAGTAAAAAAATAATTATTGTTAAAAAAAATACTAACACTAATAGAAATATAATAAATAGTACATATATTTTAATTTCATGCATGAAAACAAATTTTTGTTTAAGAAACCAATCTAACTCTTAATATTGAAACCAATCTAACTCTTAATATTGAAACCTTCAAGATAAAACACAATAAAGAATACTACAAACAAAATGGTTTGAAACTTTGGTCGTAATATATAACATATTCCTACATGAAACAGATACTATAAATGCTTTTCCTTAGGAGGTCATATGATTGTCATTTTGGTTTCATCCTTTGTCTCTATGCACACAAAAAAAAAAAAAAAGAAGAAGGAGAAGAAAAGAAAACAAACACAATGATAATGGGCAGGCAGGCAGGCATGCCCATTATATTCATGTCCCTATTTAGAGACTTGTTCAAAGCCCTCCACTGCATTATTACCTCCAAACATTGTGCTCAACATCATCATTTTAGCAAGTCCCTAGTTTAATGTCAAGAAAATATTTTTAAAGTACATAGTTACATATATATATATATATATATATAGTTTAAAATCCGTTCACAAAGTATTGAATTTTCGTACATGGGACCTACCCCCATCAAGAGGTCGCACTTATACAAGTACAAAAGAATTTTCATACTTATGTATCTTTGTACCAATTCTTTTTTTGGCTTCAATCTTTGTATCAATTCTCTACTCAACAAATTACATAATACAAACACTGAGGGGAAATTTAACCCACCCCGCCCTAATCTTGTACCAATATGATCATATATTAACTTTATTACTATTTTGTTATTATCCTACTTTTTATGAATTCCCTTCTCTACTGAGGAGGTCACCTATTCATCAGTTTATGATTTAATAGTAAAGAGTTTTTGTTATTTATAAAATGCTCAAGTTTAGAATTTTTTCGTTGTTATTTTTATTTAAAAACAAAACAATGAATTAAGAGAATTAGTTAGTTAAAATAAGTCTTTCGATGTGTTTAGCAATGATAAAACCAACATGCTGAAAATCTTGTTATAAAAACAAATAAATAATTGAGAAACGTAACACTCCATGGAAGTATACCTAGATGTGAAGTTATAATATTTTATTTTAGAAAATAAATCACAAGACATTATTAAACATTGATGATTCATGGAACCTGAATAGAGACAACTTTCAGGAAAGCTTAAGAGATCCCCCACACCCTTTGTCTCATCTTTGTCTTCTTCATCCAGAGCATATTTCATTCATTCCCCACCCTACGCTTTACCCATAAAAATTATATAGAAAACCCACCCCACCACCAAACATCATGGCTAATTACTAATTAGTGCTTAATGTAAATTTTATTTTATTTCGTTATTAGTGTCATAACTGACATATTATATATTAGAATTCGTTTAATCCTACTTAATTTTTTTAACATAATCACTTGTAGAATGAACAAGGGTTGTTAAGAAAACACTATACACGTTCATTAATTACACTCCAATAAATTTATGCTACTGTCATTTTTATTAATGCTAACTCAAACTTCGGATCATACTTTCCTTTTATATATTAATATTAATATGACAAGCTTTTATTTATTTTCACTCTAATGTGTCTATTAAATATTATCCTTCAATTTCAAACAAGTTCTTTTTGAAAAAACAAATAAATGGTCCTATTTAATAAAAATTAAACTTATTTCGTAAATCAATTACTCTCACTTGAAATTTAAGATTTAATTCCCAATTTCATTCTCAAATTTTTTTTGGCCAACAATTCAATTCCCAATTATTCTCACTTATTTTTGTAAATGACTTGTACCGGAATAAATAAATTAAATCACTTAGACAATGTAAATAGTAATAATAACTTGAAAAACTCCATAATACATAAATTCCATGAACAGACTCTAGCAAATGACTCAAAGAAGGGGAGAGTTTTACATTTTTCCCTTTTTCTTACTCACAAAATATTCTTTTTTTTTTCTCATCGTCAATGAATTAATTAACTGATGCATTTTATCTCGAAAACGATGAACACCAGTCCAAAACCGTTAAGATTTATTTAGAAAAATGTTCAAAATCCAAATCTAGAAACTACTACAAGATACGACGTCGTATATAGTAAGCGTATCTCACTGGTACATACTACGAGGCACCTCACACGTTTTTCTCCCGTTTTCCTCGCAGGTAAAATACGTTCTTTTGCAGGTGCTTACGTTAGCATCGTCGACAACCGCGCGCACGTTAGCATCGATGCGGCAGCGAGGAGTTGGGGCCGTCTAGTGTTTTATCTCCACCGCCACGGTCTCCGCCGTGAAAAAAATATTAACATTTCCCAAAAATAAAATGAACAAATAAAAAATTCAAGAAAATTTCAATTAATCTCCGTACAGTTTTCACGGTGCCTACTCAGGGATAGTGACAAGCATAGGTCGCCAAGCTCTCTTGAGGAATCGATACCGGAACGCCGACGAGAGCGGTCTCCGAGATGTGGTTCCGCCGCGTCGGAATGCCGAACTGGTTCGGAATCGGCTGCTGAGGGCGGGACTCGCTATCGCGGGCGAGAATCCCTCTTGTTCTCGCCGTTCCTCTTCTTGGCAACTCTTTTCGTCATCGACCGGCGGCGGAGAAGACACAAACAGATCCTTCAGCTTCCGTCGAACTCTGACCTCCTTTTCGTTAATTTCCGTCGGATCTTCATCGTCGTGGTCGACCGGGGAGTCCCCGCGGCGAGCGAATCGGCGGCGCTCGGGGCGGCTGAGGAACATGCGGAGGGTCTTGCGGCGGCGGAGGTGGATGACGGGGCTGGTGGTGGGGCTGGTGGTGGGGCTGCCGGCGACGGTGCACTGGGTGGCTAGGAGCTTGAATTTCTGGAGTGTGGCCATTGAAATAGGGGGAGGGTGGATGGATTAAGTAATGGAGAAGGGAAGGATTGCTTACTAGAGAGAAAAAGCGAGATCTGAGACCATGCGATTCGATTCGATTCCGATTCGATCGGCTTTAAGGCCTCATCACTCAGCTGTTGCAAGATGTTACAGTGAAAGAGAGAAAGGGATTGAAGGAGGAAATAAAGAGGAATAATTAGAATACGAAGGGCTTTCTTTCTCGGTGGAATATAAATGCTGGCAGACACGTGGCAGGCTTTTTTTGGAACTCAGTAAAAAAAACCACAAAAGAGAAGGCAGAGTGAATTAGTGATTTTTTACTTTTTATTTTTTACCACTAGGATGAATTAATGATTTAATCCCTTAAAAAGTGATTTCCTAATTTCACTTTTAAATATAACTTTTAGCTAAATTTTAGGATAAAGTCACCTTTTAGTCCTCTTAGTTTTACTCAATTTTCAATTTGATCCCTGCTGTTTCAAGATTTTTAAATCCTTTCCTATAGTATTACATCGTTAATTAAATAGTTAATCTCCAGAGTTTGTAACGTTAGAAAATAAAATTCTTAAGCGTCTTAGGTGGCTTTAACTCTGTCTTTTTGTTTTTTTAATGATATAGCAAATGAGAACCAAATGTGGGGAATTTGAACAGTATACTTTCTCTAATAAAAATTATGATGAGAGGGGGCATATGGGAGAATTAGGCGCATGCAAATTTATCGGGGCGGGTTCGTTGGAGATAGCGGATAATAGGTTGGGTTGATAAAAAAAAAAAAAAAGAAGAAGACATACATAAAGATATGCAAATTTATTCCATTGACACCGAGTTTTGTAATCTATATGTAACTTTTGTGTTAGGAAGTTAAGCAAATCACGGTTTTATTGAAACCGAGTTCAAAATTGGAATATTTTGGTAAATATTCTGTATAGTGTAGCACTCTGGTTTTTTGTTTTTTTAGTAGTATTTAGCTAAAAAAACATAATAATAAAAACCGAACCGGATCGGTCGGTTCGATCAGGAACCAGCTCCTGGTCTGATTCGGTTATAGATGGAAATGGGGGGGAGGTTTCAGAATCAGTATAAATCGGTTAAGAACTGATTGAACCGGTCAAAAATCGGTATAAAACCAAATTGAACAGATCCCAACTTTTTTTTTAATTTTTAAATTTTTTTAAAAATATCTTTTAAAAATAAAATAACATTATTTTTAGTACTAAGTAGTATTATTATTTTTAGTATAAATTTTTTTTCTTTCTATATTATAATATGATATAAGTATTATTATGATATATAATAATTAATAATGATAAATTTACTTAACAAATAATATGAAAATAAAATATCAATTGGCTATATTATTAAAAATATATTAATTTATTCACAAGCGGTTCGACCACTGAACCTTGAACCATTATCTCATTTGGTTCAATAACCGGTTTAATTTTTAATACCTTGCTAAAAAAGTTTCATATATTACATAACAAAGTGAAAAAAAAAATGAACATGTCAGCCCTATATATGCAATACGCTCATCATAAGATCACGCTAAACTGCTCAGTAAGACATAACATAATTCAAACTAATGCTTAAGGATGAGTCTCTCGACCCTCTAGGGTTTTTGCAAAGCAACGTCTTTTTCCTTCCTCTAGCATTGCCTTGCAATAACCTTAATGCAGTGAGTGGCTCATTCTTGCTTATGTTTGAGATGCGGTTTATTTTAATGAGCAACTTAGGGTAGTTTTGTAGTGAGCGTCTTCTCACTTATATTTGTTAACATTTCTATTTTTTTCACTATCATGCCACATGTGCTAATTGTATGACACATCATTAAAAAAATAGAGTTAAATCTCTGTAGGATGCTTGGAATTTATTTTTCTAACCTTGCAAATTTTGGGGATGAACTTTTTAACGAAGTAAAATTATAGGGATTGATTTAAAAATTTTGAAATTACAATGATCCTATTGAAAACCAAGTGAAACTATAAGGACCAAAAGATTAATTTCTCCTAAATTTCATATAAATTTTCTAAATTTTAAATTACATGTAAATAATTGTTATCTTTTAAAATATGAAAATAAACTTAATATACCTTTTATGGCAAAAAAAATTACTAAACCTTTAAATTTATATAAATTTTTTTCTTAACCTTTTTTGAACCAATAATTTTTCAACATTAGTTAATTCATTAGTAATATAAAATATAAAATTTTTAACCACATGCAATATTCATAAGATATCTGGTACGACTTATTTTAGACTCCATACAATATGCAAAAAAATATATCTAATTTCACTAATATAACATGATAATATTAAGGAAATTATCAATAGATTAGTTAAAATTTAAAAAAGGGTTATGTATATAACTTATATCCTATTTTGTTCAATTACAAAGAAGTTACGAGATATAGTGAGAACGGATGCAAATAAAATATATGAGAGTTTGATTGATATTAAAAGATATGTGAAATAGATTTATTTTCTATATCTAATTAAACATAAATAAAAGCGAAAAGGCTAAAATGCCCATATATAAAAAAAAATAATTCCTTCCCCTCCTCCTCTGTTTTTTTCTGGCATCACCATCATTGTCCAGAATATCAGGTCCTCGTCACTGGTGAGCCAATTGAGATAGCCACTAGATCTAGAAACCCACATTTGAATTCAATGAAGCAAATCCCATAAAGCAAATCCACCTCCGTTCAAATCTATTGAAGTAAATTGGTGAAGCAAATCTGGTGAACCAATTGACAAAGCTACGTTCAAATCTAATGATGGGGACGACACTAGTGATAGCGAAGCTGAGATAGCCATCAAACTCCATTCGAACCTTATTCCTTCTTCAATCCATGCTTGAATGGGGACAACGCAAGTGACAACATGAGATTTGGTTCAAATTCATTGACATCGCTGCTTCAGACCCAAACACGAGGATGATGTGAGCGAAGTGGGGAAGATGACGCAAGCAAATGAACTAGATTTGGTGAGGCAGAAGTGGAGAAGGCGATAGCAAAGGTAAGGTTGTTGAAGTGACGGTTGCTAGAGAAGGGGGCTTGAGGGTGGTCGGAGAAGCTCGCTAGAGAGAGGGTCGAAGGTGGGGAGGTAGATGATGATGAACAAGGGAGATGATGATATGATTGTCATTTTATTTTTCTATGAGGGTAATATCATCTCTTACTCACTCACGTTTCTAGCCATGTAATATCTAATACATAACTTCTAGAGATGTTTGTCATTCATATTTAGAGAAGTATTTGGCTTCATGGGTGTAATCTTCTATTAATGATGTAATGTGGCTAATCAGACGCAACTGCTAATGTAATATAATTTCATTTACATTATATTACCCTTTTGAATTTGAACCAAACATGCAATTAGAGTTTAACAAAATTACTTTTGAAAAAAGTAAAATCTTATAAAATTTATTGTGACTAACACAATTTGCTCTATCAATATGCAAAGTAATTAACAAAAGGAGTTATCCATACAAATTTCAAGCCTAACCTCCCTGCTAAAGCAGTGACTTTTACTCAGCATGGATAGATAGGGCAAAACTTTAGGGTACAAAAAATCACAGCTATCTGAGCAGGTCCAAAACAGGGCATATAACAATTAAGCTTAATGGAATCGGCAACTGAAATCACAAAATCCAATGACTCAAAACACCAACTAAATAACGCAAAGGGACACCACTAAAACACAATAAAGAACTCAAAAATCAAAAGAAGCACAAAAAAAAAAAACCGAACAATTAAAAATAAAGCTTATAAAATTTACTTTGACTAACATATTAGACTTAATTAACAAAAAATAATTATTTGTACAAATTAATAATTTAAGATTTATTATCAAATTTTATATGTTAAGAGCCATTGAATTTTTTTTCATGTTATGCATAAATTATAAAAATGTGTATAAGATATATTATTTCATATTTGATTTTTTAAATTTCAATTACATTATATAAAAATAATTTATATTTGCAGAACCCAACGGCTGTACATTCAACGAGCAGAACAATTAGCAAATTGTATGCCGGCCGGGGATGATTACTTTTGTCCATAAATGGAATCAAGCAGAAGGAATGGACAAAATAAAACTTCAGTTTTTGGCCAATAAATCATTTGATTATTATTGTTATCATTATTATTTTTCCAGACATGCTCAGTTGTTAACACAATCTGTCTCGCTTCAAGACGAAGAAAGACAATCCGTCAGGGATAAGAAACAGTGAATAAGCCGTCAAGTTTGATTACATGGCATTTACCTTTTTGGTTCATCTGGATGTATCCCTGATAATCAAATGCTGGTCCTCATTTTTTTTAATAAGGAAATTAAGAGTAATTTTTACATATTCACAAGTTAAATTTTGCTTATTTTTTCCCATAAACGGGGATCCATTGCGTCCAACTATCAAAGACATAATCAAAATCCATTTCATCCAAATTTCGGTTATTTTGCCACTTGGAATTCACTCGAGTGGTAAATATGGATTCAAACTCTCATAACATGAAATAAAAAAAATGCTTTTTTGGGCCACTTTTCTCAATTCCATCTCTATTTCATCAAAATTATTGGGAAAGGCAGTTAAAAAAAAGTTTTCAACAAAATGAGACTATAATTAGCAAATATATGTATTAACAAGAAGTGAACCTCTAGGGAATTTAAAGATGTCTTATAAATAGTGTGACTTTTTTTTTAATAAATTTTACTTTATATATTATGTATTAATATATAATATATTGATTGATAATTGATACCAAGTTATCAACTGGCTTTGCTCGTCTTTTCTATCCATCATTAGAATCAGTTCTGTGAGAAGTTTTGATAGATTCCATTTATAAAAGTCCAAACAATCGTAAAAAAAATATTTAAATGTATTATATATCTTTTAGTCAAATTTAAATTTCACATATTTATATATTTAATTAATTATGAATATTTTTTTCTACTCTTTCTTTTGGTAAATTGAGCCTAACTAAAATTTTAACTCACCCATGTATCAGCAGAAGAGTGGAACAGTAAATAGGTAACCAAATTCTAAATACATCAAACACGAGGATATGGGTATACTACCATATAATACACACCGCTCAAATACCAATGTGCATTAGTTCACCCTCATCTATTACCTTACCTCATTTAGATCAACAGTGAAATCTCACTGTGTTACACCCCCTATTTACACCAAAACATATCAGGCCAAGGAAGTGATTGAAAAAAAGAAAAAGAAAGAAAAAAAAAAAAGAGGGGAAAAAAATGAAGCTTTGAGAAGAAGGGCTAAGAATGTAAGGAATTCTGGACTGACTCATTGAGACCGATTATAATAGGTTGTACAATACTTATACTATTTGACCCAGGTGTTGATCAAAAGAAAAGGAAATCATAGAAGCTATGAGGAATTAGAAGTAGTAGAGGAGCTAACCCATTTATTATCAGCAACTGAATCTGGTGAAAATGGAAGAGGAACATCTTTCAAAAGCATGATTTCATCTATCCTCTTATTCACTATAGCTTCCTGTCCACCATACTCTTCCTTTTGGATTCCCCTCAAGATTCCCAGCACCTCACCCATGGAGGGTCTCATGTCGCCATCCTGCTGCAAACACCTAAAGGCCAATTCCGCCACTGCTGTTGTCATCTGCTTCACAGCATTGTCTCTTTCGAACCCCAGACATGGATCAACCAACTCATGCACTGCATGATTCTGAATTTTGTTGACTGCAAGATTGGCTAAGTTTATATCATGCCGTTGCCTGGTGATATCCACTGCTTCTAATGATGATATGAGCTCAACTAACACCACACCAAAGCTATAAACATCACTTTTCGCAGTGAGTTGGTAGCACTGGTAATACTCAGGGTCAACATATCCAGGTGTTCCTTGTGGAGCAGTTGACACATGGGTAACATCATTGGGGAACAACCTTGAAAGACCAAAATCAGCAACCTTGACGCAGAATTTATGGTCTAGGAGAATATTATTGGTTTTGACATCACGGTGTACGACCTCTTTACTATGGAGGAAGGTTAGTGCCTCGGCTGTTTCTACAGCAATGTTCAATCGTGTAGACCAAGGGATCAGAGCAGACTTTGATCGATTTCCATGGAGATGGTCAGCCACTGTTCCATTAGGAATGTATTCATAGACAAGGAGAAGTTCTCGGCTATGTCTAGAGGTGCATCCATAAAGTGCAACCAGGTTTTTATGTTGTAATCGAGCAAGAATCTCAACTTCATTCCTGAACTGCTCAACACGTTTCAGATTGCTTTCATAAAGCCGTTTCACTGCAACTGGTCGTCCATCTTTCAGAGTTCCTGATCAATAGCCAGTGGAGTGATTAAGGAAAAATGATGACAAAGATTCAATGGTATGTTGTATGATAATCCGAAGGATAAATAAGAAATTATATTCTTACCATAATAAACAGTGCCGAAACCTCCATTACCAAGTTCCATGGAAGGATCAAAATTTTTAGTAGCTTCCTCTAGTTCAGCATAGCTAAACACCTTAACCCCATAGAAGAAACTACTCTGAATGGATTCAGACTTAGAGGTGACGTAAGATGGGACACTTTGAGATGAGTTTGTAGTGGAGGTGGCAGCGCCTCTGCTTGAAGGAGCCATGAAGAGGTCCTTGGTTTTCGACTGTTCTACGATTCTTTTCCTTCGTCTTACCATAAAGAGCACGCAACATCCAAGAAGAATGCAAAAAGCTACTGCAGCTGCTGCACTAATGCCTGAAGATAATTCAAGAAATTAGTAAAATTATGCTAAACTGCTGTTCCTCATGAAAACTAATTCCGTATGAGAACAGAATGAAGGCTACCTGCTTTAGCAGCTCCTGACAAAGACGTCGTCTTCCCTGAAAAATTCAACAAAGATAAATGTCAAAACTCGAATGACATGAATACCAAAAATGGAAAAGATAGGATTAATAGACTCTCTTAAAATTGAAGAGCATTATCAATAAATGACGATGAACACTATCCTCATTTTCTTTCTTTCGGAGAGAGAACTTGTAGTAGAGAAACTTATGGCAATATATTTTACATTTTGTACAAAAAAGTTGACCAATTTAATAGATTATTATCAATTACAGTGCTCCAGATAGGAAGCAAAGCATCATCGATATTCATTAACGAAAGTGAAAATCTACGAATCAGAAGTGAAATTTAAAGGCGAGAAGTTCTCAAGCGGCCTTTGTACCCAAATATGGTGCGATGAAAACCGCATATTTCTGCAATTTCAAAGTTCAAACCTTCCATATGTCTAAAACAAGACTGTTCAGGGGAATTAAACTGTCACTGAAAAGTAAAACGCAGTGATATAACACGCCTTCTCATAGTCTGCTTTCCTTAGATTTCATTCCGTCTATCCCCAAAGCAGTCAAAGTTACTTGCAGAATATTTGGCAGTTAGGAAATTCAGAAGTGGTAATTAATATCTCATGCTCACTAAACTTGCATACGAGTGCATGAGAAACTTAGCTTGACCTGCCATACTAAAGTTTTCATATTCATTCACACTATCTCATCTTTCGAAATAAGGCGTGCTTCCATGTGAATGGCACGAGTTTTATATATAAACAGCATTATCGTGAGGTAAATCTATCAATCACCGGAATTAACCCAAAGGAAAAAGCTCAAAATACCTGGGGAGGGACACAGGTGATCACCACAAATGCAAATCGGTTTCCCCAAATCGTAATCAAATCCACATTGGCCACCAAAATTAACACATTTCAGGCACTCATATTCGTAAGGACTGCTATAATTCACATTAAAACCCTTCATCAAAACCTCCCTAAGCAAAGACCAATTATTCATGAGCCTAGTGGCTTCATTTTCAAGAATCGGCACCTCCACTCGAGTATCACAATAAACAGTACTAAGAACAGGGTCCTCCGGTAACGGACCAACCCAAGAATAAGAATCGCTTTGACTCCCCTTAAACTCGCAGTCAAACAGATTCTCTGGCTTTACGTTAATCTCAGAAGAAGAACCACGTCCATAGATCAAAGTGAGATTCTCGTTCCCTGAACCGTACCTAAAGTTGATGAAATCAAAGGTGGAATTGACAAAGTTATGTGTACAGGTTTCGTTCCAGAGGTCTATGCGTGCCAAGGTGAGAACCCGTGCGATTGGGTCGAGGTGGAGGACTCGGTAACTCACCGAGGAGATGTTCAGCTCGGGAAAATCGCTCCGGCAGGTAAGGCGGAACTCCGGCGGGCCACAGAAGGAGGGGAGGTCGGCGCCAGCGAAGGGATAGGGGATGTTGGAATGTTGCCGCAGTCGAAGGTTTTGAGGCATTCGTAGAGGGAGGCGTTGGAAGGTAACGACGTCGTATGGTTGATAGAGCATAGGGTGAGGATGAAGATGAGGAAGAAGATCATGGTTTGTTGTTCATTGGTTGTTGGTCTGAGGCGGGCGGGAAGTTGGTTTTTGACTAACGGTCTGTTTGGTACAGGGGGAGGGGAGGGGAGTTACTTCCCTCCCCTTGTTTGGATTCAATGACGGGAGGGAAGGTGCTTCCCTCCCCTTGTTTGGATAAAGATATATCTAAAGAGGGGAGGGAAGCACCTTCCCTCGCCTTCCCTTGAAACGCAGCACCCCAAATTGGGGGATTTGGGACGGGCTGCACACTTTTTTTTTTTGTTTTGACTAATATGCCCTCATCCAGGTCATCCAGGTCACCGGGTCTTCTTTCATTTCTCATTTTCCATCGCGTCTTCAATTGATAAAAATTTAGTATGTACAAATATATATATATTTTATTGTGAACGTATGCTCGTTTACACATTTTCTTTTTTTGTCAACATTGTAAAATCACAATTTTTAAAAAAGAAATTTAGTATGTACAGATATATAAATTTTTTGGTGAAATTTAAAAAGGAAATTAAAGATAGATTTGAAACAATTTTTAATATGGGAGATAAGGTTTTTACATTCTTAAAATAATAAATTACTATAAAAAATAATTATTCAAATAAAATAATTATAGAAAACATTCAGGATAAAATTGTCAAATTATTATTAACTCCCCTCCCCTTCCCTCTTCAACCAAACAACAAATCATTAAAATTCCTTCCCTCCCCTTCCTTCAATCCCATTCCCTTCCCTTCCCTCCAAATCTCATCTCTCCTTCCCTCCCCTTCCCTCCATTAAAATTCTTCCCTTCCCTTCCCTTCCCTTCCCTCCTACCAAACAGAGCCTAAAAGGGAGGGAAGGAGGGGGAGGGTTGGCTTTGAATATAATATGAAGTTATGATGGAGCATGAGTCCAACATGGATTGAGTCCAACATGGATTTTATTTGACTTTGACAGTTGACTTACATTATATAATGAAGGGCATTCTAAAATTTGAACTTAAAAATAAAAAAGTATTATTTTTTGTACAATTATTTGAATAAGATTCAAGCATTATCAGCTTAAATGAATAACCCTCCTAATATGATTTTTTTTTATTAACAAAACTCGAATTCGAAATCTTACTTGAGAGAAATATTGAGTCTCTTACTACTCAAATTAACTGCTACTACTATTTTTTTAATAAAATAAAATTGTAAGAATTAGATGTGGGCATGTGCAATTTGCACAATATCCAAAAAAAGAACTCGGCCAAATTTATAATATAAGTCAAATTTCAAAAATTATATATATATATATGTTAAGGAAATAAGTTAAAAGTTGATTAACTTACTAGATTAATAAAAAAAATTACAGTCATTTTCACTATTATCCTATTGAATATATAAAATTCTAATTATTTTTTCTTTCAATTTTTAATTAAAGGGAAAGGTAAAATAGAAAAAAAAAATTACTAATACACCATATAATATCTAATCATGGCTTATATTTTGAACTAGAATAATTTTTTTAAATATGACATATTATCAATTGGAGAAAGTATTTATAAGATGTCATAGCTTGGAAATAATGAATTCTTAGAGTTTTAAATGCTATATATATTGATGATAACTCCTCCAATCCAATGGATAGAGCATCAATGTAAATTGCAAACAGTATTGTCCAATCGCATCTAGTTAATAAGAGCCTGTTTGACAGTGTTTCCTATTTTCTGTTCTTAAAAATAGTTTTGTAAAACTGTTTTCAAGAATAAATTTTGAAAATAAGAAAACAAAAAAATATGTTTGAATAATTGTTCTCAAAATCATAACTAGTAAGTGATAGATGAGTTATTCAAAATTTATAACTTTACCATTAATAAGGAGGATGTTTCTCACCTTTTCTTGTATTTTCCAGAACAAAAACTACAAAACACCTTTTAGGGATTCTAAGTTTTTTGTTCTTTTATTTTTCTATTTTCCAGAATAGTTTATAAAAAACAGGTTTACCAAACAAGTTTTCTGAGTTTTCTGTTTCTGAAAACAGAAAAACTGTTTTCGGGAACAAAATCAACTAGCCTCTAAGGGCCTGTTTGATTCGTGTTTCCGAAACAATTTTTCTGTTTTCGGAAACAGAAAACTCAGAAAATTTGTTTGGTAAACCTGTTTTTTATAAACTGTTTTGGAAAACAGAAAAACAAAAAAACATAAAACGCATAACAACTTTAAGATGTTTTGTAGTTTTTGTTTTGGAAAACACGAGAAAAGGTGAAAAACATCCAACTCACTAATGGTAAAGTTATAAATTTTGAATAACTCATCTATTACTCGCTAGTTATGATTTTGAGAACAACTATTAAAACAGATTTTTTGTTTTCTTGTTTTCAAAACTTATTCTCGAAAACAGTTTTACAAAACTATTTTGAGAACAAGAAAACAGAAAACACTGTCAAACAGGCCCGAAATCTGCATGTAAACTCCTCAAAGGAATTTACATGAGAAGGTCTCTTAAAGACAGTCAAAGAATTCCTGCTTTCACAATATTTTGAAATACATATGTAACATCCATAAATCGCCTAGAAGAACTCGAATGGCCCAACGATTTGTGTACCTAATTCTTGTTTCCGTTCTCCTCATTCGTATATCTTTGCTAATCAAACTTGATTAGCTATATGCTAAATTAATAATACTAATTGCTCATGGCCCTACCAATTTTATAATTCACTACCACTATTATAGTTCTCCTTCGCAGCAGTTTCCAAGTCATCAAATAATTCACTTGGTTGTCTGCACGATGAAAGGTGTATATATATATATATATAAACAAGTTGGCAACTACATAATATTCCACCCCATCTCTACCAAATAATATACCAAACAAATTCTTACATTTTTCTTCTCATGTTAACCATACGAGCCATTTTTCCAATCTGGGCCTCAGAACATGAAGAGAGAGTATTTATTGCATCTTCATCTTCTTTAGAGGATCTACTATATTTGAAAGCATTTAAAATGCTTGCATTACAGAGTTCAAGATGAAGATTATTTATATATATTATTATACAACAAAAAAAGGAGACAAGTTCTACAAGCAACGGAACCAATAAGATGAAAGTTCCAACACAATCAATATCAAAGAAAGGACACCGAAGCTAACTGATTCAATACCAATGTCTCAAATAAAAACCAGAACAGAGACATATGGTTCAACCTCTGGCATGAAAATCCAACATAAAAAACTAGAGACATGATTCCAGACCCCAGAGGGAGAGAGCAGTTACAAACAACCAAGAAAACTAGAAAAAATTCATAGAAGGAAGGAGAACAGGGGAGAAGAAAAATAGTAGGTATGAATCTCAATCCAAACCTACCAGACAATTGAAGATAATTATTAGAGGCAAAAGATGTTCCTGCCTTATCATCTTCGTACTCGATATATATATATATTATTCAATGGGATCCCGTTTGGATGGTTTTTCAAATCCTACAGAATGAGAAAAGTGGAACTAGTCGTAAATAACTTCAGAATGAACTCTTCCTAAGCTGAAAATTGATTGATTTTTAACCACAAGGAAATAGCCAATAGAATCTAAATGTAATTACAGATCCATAATACGATATTTGTGGGCAGAATAGAACTTAAAAAGCGTAAGTTGAATTGCAGTCAAAGTAGGTTGCCTATATTTTAAAACATCTACATGGATGTGAACAACCCATGACAGCCTGGCACTAACCTAATGATAATGTCTAACTTTCCTACCTGCCATAAACACTGCAAACAAGACTTTTTGCTCGAGTTTTTTAAATGGATTTGGTGTATGTATATTGAGTAAATTTAATCAATCATAGAGAAACATGTAGGTATGTTTGAATTGACCATTGCAATTTGGCATAAGTACATGTCTCATTACGAATCTGGATCCTCTAAATATTTCAAGGGTAAAAGTGAGTGATTTTGAATGTAAAGTACTAGTACTCTGCATTCAATATAAATTTTGTCTTATAAATAAAAGGTAAACGTAGAGAACCACTACTCTGCATTCAAAATCACTTATTTCACCTGAAGTGCTTCAGAGAATCCAAATTCGTCTCACTACTATCTACATAAAATGAACCAAAAAAAAAAACTTTGTCTGGCATTGTTTGGGAGGTGAACCACAACCACATGGTGGTTGCATAAGCCATTCTTGAGGTTCATGAATGAGCTTTGTACAGAGTTCTTTCCAAACAAAACTAGTTTTTTCTTTTTCGTTTTTCGCTATTAAAGCTTATCAATGTCCTATCCGCAGGAAAGAACAGGGAACATATGGATAAGTCCAAGAAATTTTTATCACAAAAAAAAAAAAGGCCCTCATACGCAATTGAATTGTGACTTTGTAAGTATGTGACTCTAGTACAAATATCCCACTCTAAAAGCAGTAAATGACAAGGACAAAATAAGCCAGTGTTACCTGAAATAACCTACTGAAACTCAAGGCATATTCATCAATCTAGGTTCACAGAAGCCACTGGTTTCTTAAACTCTGATCTATGAAGCACAAGTACTTTAGAAACAGAGTTGTATTATGCCTATTACGTGTTTCTCACTAGCATCAGACACCACTCTTCAAATTACAAGAACATAGATACTTACTTGATCCACAGGTAGATTCAAAAGATCCGTTCCTACAATAGCAAGTGAATTTACTTGAGCTTGGGTTATAACCGCACTGGCCACCGGAGTTTTGGCAATCATAACACAGACTATTATTTGCATTCCATACTAAGCCAAAGCCTTTATCAATTGCAGCCTTCAGATTTTCCACAGTTGAATTTTCCTCTAAATTACTGACTTGTGACTCCAAAATTGGAATAATGACAGTAGATTTGCAGGTCCCTGTTACTTCCACTTCTGAAGTCTTCAGATTTTCAATAAGGAAATAGTCAACCAGTTCGGTACTATTTATACTGCAATTAAACTCAGGGGAAAGGGTATATGGGATAGAAAATGGAGGAGAAGGGCAATCATAGTACAGTGTGAGGTTATGAGAATCCGAACGATACTCAAAGAAAGTGAAATCTATGGAATTGTTCCTGAAATGGGTTGGACAAGCATTATTCCAGAAGTCAGTTCTTACGACTGTAAGACTATAATCAGAATAACCGACTTCAAGAACTCGATAGCTTTCAAACATAATGGTTATTTCTGCATATTCATCATAACATTCTAGCTTAAAATCTGGGTGGCCACAATACTCTGGTCTATTTGATTCCCAGAAGGGATAGCTAAGGTTTTTGAGATTTCCACAATCAAATGAAGAATTGCAGTATGCATACATCTCATCCGCAAAACAGAAACAAAGTGGAATTTGATATAGGGTTAACGAAATGATAAAAAATAAAATAGAGATGCTGAAATGAAGTTGCATCTTGAGAAAGAAACAAAGGATGGAAGAAAGACACAGAGGGTTCTCTTTGACTGCACAATAGATATAAACAGATGGGTGAAGATAGAAGTGATGATCATGAATGGAATATTGGAAGGATCAACGCATGATTGGCAAAGATTTTCAAAAAGAAGAAACTATTGAAAGGTGATGATCCCCAGCTGATGCAAATTTAGATCACCTAGTAACAATTTCCCCGGCGCTTTCAGTAGGGAATGAATATAACTTGACTCTGATGAAGTCCTCAAAAATGTGGGATTGGGATGAGTCGGTGCACATTGTAAAAAAGTCGAGCCTACTAATGGCCAAATTATTCTCCAACCACTCTGAACCACTCTATCTGTCTTGTTTTACATGAGTGCATCAAAAGTCAAAGAGGTGAGAAACGTATAATGGTTTTTTAAAAAAGAATTAAACCGCAAAACGCTTTTCTAAATGATTCACCTCGGTTTGAACATTTGGGGAACGCTTGAAAACTATAAATTTACAATGAAACAAGGTGGTAAGGGATTGCGGATTTAAAATTGTTAAGAAAGAAATTTAGTTCCCTGAACACCTTTAATATTTTTTATATTTAATTTTACTCCGACTGAAATTGGATTCCGGATTCGGACGCTTATGAGATAACTTGATGAAAAGAACGGAGATTCTGCTTCATATGATGCCAAAAATTGGAACGCAAAGCATTTCCGGGTATTCTAATGTCTGCCTAAAGAATAGTCACAATCAGAATTATGATGGAGATTCTACCAACGCTAGGGACAGGGAAGATGTGAAAACCGTAAAGAGGGCTTGACTCTGGCATTAGAATATCAAAACATTCGATGGGAAATTCCCAGAAAGCTGAAATGTTCTACATTTCCCGAAAGTCAAACGTCGTCAAAATTTTTATTCTCTTGCAAAGAAATGGCAGATCCGTCATATTTGGCTGCTATGGTGTTCAGGGAAGAATCATTAACAGCTAATTAATGAGGATGAGGTGATCCATCAAGGCAGTTCAGAGAGCCTCAGATATTGCCTTCAGCAACCCTTCTCCTTCTTGCCCTGTTTGAGAACCTATATACTAGAAATCTATGAAGTATCTGTAGTTCAAAAATATAGACAGATCCTACTCTATTGTGTCTAATACTCATATCAAACATGATAGGATTCTTCAAAACCTAATTTAGCACTGTATTATAGTGTCTTGTCCCATATCAGGCTATAAATAAACATGGGACTCTGAGAAAGTAAGAAAATACCTGAAGACTCCTCTGGACAAGAAGTATTTTGAGGTCCCTCTGTGCAGAAACAGAGGAATTGTTTGTCATTGACGTCATAGCCGCACTCACCGCCAGATTTAGAGCATGTATCGCACAGCTCATAGTCTACTGTCCAGTGCAACCCAAAACCAACGTCTAATGCAGCCTGTATTTGTTGCATCGTAATCGCTGGTGTTTGGGCGAGTTGTACCGGCATGACGACACTCTTGCAATCGCCTATGTACCATTGTCCGACAACGCCGTAGATTTTATATGTACTGTCACCATTACGGCAATCTTTTCCAAAAGTATTCGGTTCAAATGAAGTATTAGAAATGCAATCGTAAAGTAAGGTCACATTAGCAAGCCCATCTACATAGTTGAACGGTGTTGCATCCAATGTATTGTTTTTTATATCACTTGAACAGATGTTGGAATAATAATCATCCCTAACTACTGTAAGAACCTGGGAATTCAATTCCAAATCAATCACTCGATATTTGATGGTTTGTATGATTATCTTTGGGGTATTGCCTTCTTCGCATGTAAGATGGAAATCAGGAAGTCCACAAAACTGTGGTCTGTTGTCTCCCCAGAAGGGATATTTGACGTCTGAGATGGATCCGCAGCTAAAAGAGCTACTTCTGCAGTCCGTAAACTGACCATCATCGGCACTAAGAGATGTTGGGATATTAATTGAGATGATGAAAGGGACCAAAAGAAAGAACATGTAGGATGGATTAAGGGGAGGTTTCATGTTGGAAAAGAAACCCCAACGGAAACGAGAACAGGATGCAGAGTGCAACAAGGATGAGATGAGATTGATGAAGCAGTACAGTAGATAACATGGGCTCCTAAATTAGCAGTCACGTCAAGGCATTGAGAGTCCTAAAATTGAAGGCTTTGAAAAAGTCCAGATTTTGAAGTTTCCTGGAAATTTAAACCAAATGGACAATTCGTAGAGATGGCTGAGGAATAGCCTGATTACTGATTAGACTATATATTGCATCATGCACACAATAATTTTGGATTTTCGAATTAAAAATAAATAAGCGTTGTAGAGAAGCCTCAGTTGGTCAAGTCCTAGGTGACTTCAGGGAACTATTCAGAAAGCAAATGGAATCCACAACTGGGTGAAAAATCTAATCTAATCTAAGTAATATAATGGTATAATAAATGAAGGATATACTGTAGGACAAAGGCAACTATGAAAGAACAGTTAGTCAAGAGATTAATGCAATAGAGTTGTAAGAATTTTTTTTTTGAAAAAAAATTGTCTCTACACAAACTATTATAAGGGTCATACTTCACAAAGGAGAAAAAACTAGTACAAAGAGGCCTTTACAAGGAAATAATATAATAAGATAAAACGCATACAAACAATAGAATAAATCAAATGCAAGCATGATCATGACAATAAATTAAAATAAGTCATATAGTCTGATCAGATAATGAAGGGAAGAATATTATAATGAAAAAAATTGTATTGATAACATTAGCGTGAAAGAAGCGTAGAAATATCAATTACATCTTTTTGACTCTGAAAATTGATTTCAGTTTGGTTGTTCCTGGATTCTCTAAAAAATATAATTATTTTAAATAAATTTTAGTCGATCAATTTATTTAAACAACTTAAATTTATTAGAAACAATTATATATCTTTAATAAAAATATTAAATCATTCAAATCAATAAAACTATTAAAATTAAAATTTATTTAGAACAACTCGTTTTTCTGTGTAAAATTGAATCCTAAATGATAAAATAAGTTAGGTTATAAAAAGTTTATAAAACAACTACCAATACAAAGATTAGATTCTCAAATTGCTATTGTACAAAGTCATTGCCAATAATACAGAAAGCAACACAAATATTAAATCATAATGTGCAAAGCTTTTAAACAAAGTCTCTGTTACGTGTGTGTGACTCAAGAAGCAAGAAGGATGTGATGCATTAAAATAAAATCTTAAGTTCAACTCTCTTGTTATTAAAATAATATGACTAAGTCTCATTGTTTACTTTATTAATTCATACTCCACTCTATGAGCTTCAACTGTGGCAAACAGGCTAATTACAAGTACAGAGAAATAAGAACACAGTTATGGACATTCAGCAAGGACACATTATATGTATTATTCAGTAAAAAAAAAAAGGATACATTTTTATTTCAAATCTAACAAAATATAATAATATAAAATTTGAAACTCCAATCATACAATTCAAACTAATGAAATAAAGCCGTCCATAATTTCTATATAAAGGAAAAAAAAAAGAATGTAAACTCATATTTATCTTGACAGATTTGGTAGATCAAATTCCTATAAGATGTCATCAATTGAGATGGGGTCTTTGAAATCTCTCATTTTTTTTCTTAAATTCTCTCTCCTGAATTTTTTTACATCTTTCATTTTCTAGTCTTTTAATTTGACAAGCGGTGATTTTGTAATTGAATATACATTCATAGTCCAGTATAATTTTGTGGGAAAATTATAGCTTGTGACCAAAATAATAAATTTATTATAAAATATGACCTATTACTATTAATTCTTCCAATTTTACTATTTAATATTCTAAATTTTAATAATTTTTATCAACTAAAATCCTTCTTTATAATTAATTCACTCTATTAGTTCTTAACTGTCATTTCCCTAATTTTATTTGAAATCATGCATTGAAAGTGTCATGGGCTAAAATGATATATACTCCCTCCGTTCATTAATATAAAAGACAAAAGATAAAATTACATAAACTAAAGAAAGTAATATATTTGTCTAGAATATAAAATAGTTTCAAAAAATATTTTCATTTAATATTAACAACTTTTACACTATGCAATTAATATAAATGAATTATATTAAAAAATGTTATCTTAATTTGAGATATTTTTTAAAAAAATTATTAAATACACTAGATAAGTTGTCTGTGTTTCTTATATTTTGAAATATGAAAATTTCCCTACTCTTATATTAAAGGATGGAATGAGTATATAATAAATATGTTAAGATATTTTGAAGATGAAGAATAGTAAGCCGAGGACTTCAGAGCAGGTTTATGTTCAAAATCATACGGAGGGCCAGTTGAAATTCTTGTAGTTAGACTTAGTTTATTTTTAAATTATTTTTAAAAATATTCATAAAAAGAATTAAAAAGAAACAATTTCTGATGGGTAAAATTATTTGATAACTACTTTTATTGATATGATTATAATAGGTAGAATTTAAAAAAAAAAAGGTATAATAATTAATAATTTTGGGAGGTCATACTTGTTATTTCCAATAGAATTGCTTTCTACTTCAACTGTAAAGAAATTTTCTTGCTTCATTTTCACATCAGAAATTAAAGTTTATTACTCCTAAAAAATAATTATTTTTTTATAGAAAAAAATAATTATTGTTTAGGGAAAAAAATTAGCTAAGCACTCCATTTCGTTGAAAAGAATTATTCTTTTAAAGAAATAAACAACTTGTCCTCTCCAAAAAGTCAGTAACTGCCTATTCGGTTCATCAATATAAAAAAAAATCATGATTTTCAACTATAATTTTCTAAGAATAGGTGTTTAACCAAATATATACTGTCTTTTTTAAAAATGAAAAGTGAATTAAACTATGATTTTAGAAAATAAGTAGAAAAGTTACTTTTTCTTTAATAAAATATGAATTTTGGAAAAGAAAAAGTAAATTTACTCTATAACAAAATATTTTTAATCTTTATCATCTAAACAGATTTTTTGTCAAACTTACTTTTATAAAAATAATATCCAAATATAATAATTTATAACAAACTTATTTTATCTAAACTTTATTTTTACAAATTTCATTTATCTTAAGTTTATAAAATTAAAAAACCGGCCCTAAGTTTTGGGTTTAAAAGAATAGAGGTTTCCGGGTGGAAGACATGAAATGAAACGATTTCATAATCTTACTACTTAAAAAGACAGATGATTTCTAAGAAACCTTTAATCAATCACAGCCGCACGATGCAGTGGTAGAGAAGAGGCTGTTTCAACAGAGAGTTCTAGATGAAGACTAGAAAAATTTAATTGTAGTAAATATAAAATTGATTCCCACCTAATTTGACAGTGAGACTCCTAGAAAAATATCCTCAAAATTCTACAGTCAGCAGAACCTTAACTTTTTAACTTTTCTTCACACTTTGATCATTTATTCTCCATGGACATGATTTATATTTTTATAAATTAAATAATAATTTTTAATTATTATTTTTTTTCTTCTTCATTTAAATAGATTTATAATAAATTTTTTTATTTTTATCCAAACTTTATTTATATAAACTATAATTATTCTAACCGATTTTTTTTTAAAAGGTAATCCAAATATACACTGTATCTTTGTTTTGATTGTGTTTCCTAATAAAATATGCTTTTAAGTATTAAAGCTCATAATGACAAGGGGCCATGGGACGCAAAATTTCAAAGCCAGCACTTGTTTGATTTTACATTTGAACCCAAAACTCAGTTTTCTTTATTATTATCAAACATAACCACTAAAATATAAACTTATGTCATAAACTCAAAATCCAGTTAATATATAAGTAACATGTCCCTACTTCTACCCAAACTCAGTTTTTCTTCCTAAATTGCTTCTATCCAAATAGGCTTTTACAAAAGTGGAACCAAAAACGAGCATCATGAGTCATGACTAAAAGCACTACTGAGCTATTAGTCCATTACTTTGAATTAGATAAATCAGATTATCAAAAAACAATGGGTAGAAATAATCATACACAACAAGTTAGACTTCAGTACAAAACACAGAAAAATTACTGTTCGTGCATAGCCATTGAGCTGATGTAGCTCAAATGGCTTACCTTCACTCTTAATTCTGGTAAATATATAAGCACGTGGATTAGATCCCTATCAAATTAAATTAGATCTCATTAAGTATTTCACGAAATGTAACCGGACAGAGTAATATGATTTAATCAATTCAATTGCATCTCACTTCAATTTTTACTGTTAGCATATGTCTATCAGTCTCAGTATTTCATAACAATACCCCATCTACCTCCTCAGCAATAGCTAAGGTTTTTGAGATTTCCACAATCAAATGAAGAATTGCAGTATGCATACATCTCATCCGCAAAACAGAAACAAAGTGGAATTTGATATAGGGTTAACGAAATGATAAAAAATAAAATAGAGATGCTGAAATGAAGTTGCATCTTGAGAAAGAAACAAAGGATGGAAGAAAGACACAGGGGGTTCTCTTTGACTGCACAATAGATATAAACAGATGGGTGAAGATAGAAGTGATGATCATGAATGGAATATTGGAAGGATCAACGCATGATTGGCAAAGATTTTCAAAAAGAAGAAACTATTGAAAGGTGATGATCCCCAGCTGATGCAAATTTAGATCAACTAGTAACAATTTCCCCGGGGCTTTCAGTAGGGAATGAATATAACTTGACTCTGATGAAGTCCTCAAAAATGTGGGATTGGGATGAGTCGGTGCACATGGTAAAAAAGTCGAGCCTACTTATGGCCAAATTATTCTCCAACCACTCTGAACCACTCTATCTTGCTTGTTTTACATGAATGCATCAAAAGTCAAAGAGGTGAGACACGTTTAAAAGTTTTTTTTTTTTTTTAAGAAAAACTAAACCCTAAAAACTTATTTTACATGATTTGAATTTTGAGGAATGCTTCAAAAATATAAATTTAAAATGTATCAAAATGGTAAGGGATAGAGGATTTTAAATTGTCCAGAAAGAAAATTAATTCCCTGGACACCTATTAGATTTTTTTAGTTAATTTGGTTTCGACTGAAATTTAGATTGGATTCTTACGCTTATTTGATAGCTTAATTAATGAAAAGGATGAAGAATCTGCTTCATATGATGCCAAAAATTGGAACGCAAAGCATTTCCTTGCAGTCTAATCTCTGCCTAAAGAATGGTCACAATCAAAGAATAATGATGAAGTTTTTACCAGCGCCAGGGGCAAGTGTTTACCCCATTTGATACACCGGAATTTGTATGAGGAAAAGGGAAAGGGAAAAGAAAGCAAAATATCTCATTTGATGCGCAACAATAACCTTCCAGGGAAACCCTATTTTCCATTAAAGATATGAAAATGCGTTCCAGTGAGGAGCCAAAGGAATTTTCAATGTTCCATGGAAATCTTCGTTTTTTTTTACTGAATTGTCCTTGTACCCAGACCGATCATCCCTTCATCTTCATTCTCCACTACCTGCGAGGTTTCACAACGGCGGTTGCGACGGAGGATTTTCAGGTCTGCTTCTTCATCACCACCACCATCCAAGATCTCACCTACAATGACCAAGATCTGCCATCTCCGTCATCTAAGATCTCACCACCGTCACATTCGTTGCACAAATCAACTATCCGCCCATCTCCCTCACCTCTGTTGCATAGATCTACAGCATCTTCATCTCCATTGTACAGATCAACAACATTTTCGTCTCCTTCGCCTCCGTTTGAGAGTTTTATTTTGTTTTCTTTTATCTTTTTTAATTCCCGAAGAAAGGGGAATTTTTTGTTAATTTATTTTTGATTAAGGGGTATTATTGTCTTTGAATATATTATAGCTACCTCTCCATATTAAAATTTTTTTTATACCATATATATTAAATATACTTTAAAAATCTATTCCTAGGGTGAACAAGCTAGCTCGGCACCTTATTGGTTCGGTCCAGCCTGACTACATCGGGCCAATTAGGCCGAGCCAGGGTTAGGGCCAAACACCCTAACCCCGACTCGGCCCGACCTATATATATCTATATTTTTTTTAATTTTTTCAATTATTTTATATATTTTAATTGGTTTTGTAGAATTTTTATTTTTCATGTATCTAATACATTTACTATGTAAATATTATAAAAACATTTTAAAATTTTAATATTTCAAATTTTTTTAAATTTTGAATTAGTTTTTTATCTTAATATTTATGTAAAAATAATATATAATGGTTAAATATTCATAAATTTTGAAAAATTTTATTTTTTTTCTAAGATTATGTTTTAAGAAATTTATTTTTAAGTATAAATAAGTATATTTTTTATTATTAAATAATTTTTTTTATTTTTTAAAATATATATATATAGTATCGGGTCAGGCCGATATTGCCTCAAAGAACATCGGGTCGGGCATCGGACAGGGTCAAGGCTGGCCGGACCCATGTTCACCCCTACCTATTCCCATCTTCATTTTTGTTCTCATTCTTATCCTCTTTTCTTCCTGTTCCTATCTCATAAAAAAATTCCGCGTGCGAAACAGGCCCTGAAGGCAATTGACGCTGGCATTAGATATCAAAACATTGGTTAGATGGGAAACTGCCAGGAAGCTGAAATGTTCTACATATCCCAAAAGTCAGACGGCATCAAAACTTTTTATTGTCTCTGCAAAGCATTATTAGACTCGTCTTATTTGGCTGCTATGGTGTTAAGGAAGGAGTCAATAACAGTTCATCAACAAGGTTAGTACTGGCTAATAGTTAACCCCATGACAAGCGAGGTGATCTGCACTAAAACATCTGCCGCAACATATGCTAATCACTCTCCTCCGAGGCCTTTTATGTGGTAATTGATGAGGACGAGTGATCCATCAAGGCAATTTAGAGAGCCTTCCCTCTTTCTTGTCTTGTTTGAGACCAATCCTATTCTATGCGGGTCTAATACTAATATCAAACATGATATGAACCTTAACATCCTCCCTAAACACTATTTAGTGTAGTGTCTTGGTCCCTTATTGGCCTATCAATACCATGACATGGGACTCAGAAAGTGACAACATACCTGAACATGAAGCATTTTGAGGTCCCTCTTTACAGAAACAGAGGAATTGCTTGTCATAGCCGCACTCTCCACCAGATTTAGTGCATGCGTCGCACTGTTCATTAATACTTGCTCTCCATCGCAGCCCAAAACCATCATCTAATGCAGCCTTTATTTGTTGCATCATAACAGCTTGAGTTTGGGCTGGTTCTATCGGCATGATAACACTCTTGCATCCGCCCACGTACCATGGTCCAAGAAGGTAGTGGACAATACCACCACCTCCATCGCATGCTTGATCAAAAGTATTCGGTTCAAATGAAGGCGTACCAGTGCAATCGTAGAGTAAGGTCACACTTGCAAGCCCTTCCACATACATGAACGGTGTGGAATCGAAGGTATTGTTTTTGTAATCACTTGGACAGATAGTGTAATAGTAATCATCCCTAACTACTGTAAGAATATCTGACTCATCCAAACCAAGAATTCGATATTTGATGGACTGTATGACTATCGTTGGGATATTGCCTTCGCAATTCAGCTGGAATGCAGGAAGTCCACAATACTGTCGTCTGTTGTCTCCCCAGAAGGGATATTTGGCGTTTGAGATGGATCCACAGCTAAAAGTGTTACTGCTGCAGTTTGTAAACCGATCATCTTCCACACCAAGAGACGTTGGAATATTGATAAAGATAAAGAAAGGGACCAAAAGGAAGAGCATAGAGGATGAATTAAGGGGAGGTTTCATGTCGGAAAGAAACTCGAACAGAAACGAGAATAATGGAATGCAGGGTCAAAAGATGAGATGAGATTAATGAAACCGTACAGTAGATGATTATATGGACTAATGAAATAGCATTTCGTTTTTCACCAACCACGCAGTCATGGAGAGTCCTGAAAACGAAGGCTTTTGAAAAAGTTCAGATTTTGAAGTTTCCTGGAAATTTAAACCAAATGGACAAATTCGTATAGATGGCTGAGGAATAGTATAATTACTGATTAGCATAATTATTGCATCATGCACTCAATAATTTTTTATTTTCGAATTAAAAGTAACAATATATATATATATATATGTATATCGTTGGAGAGAAGCCTAACGTGGTCAAGTCCTTGGTGACTTTTGGGAACTATTCAAAAATGTAAATGGAACCAGCAACTAGGTGAAAAGTCTAAGTAACGGTATAATAAATGAAGGACATACTCCGATACTGGAGGAGATAGAAAGGCAACTATGAAAGGAAAGGAGAGTTAGTCAAGAGACTAATTCATAGATAGATTTCTAAGAAATTAACAAAAAAAAATTCTCTACGCATGCACGTACTAGTAAAAAGGTTATACTTCACGCGGGAGAAAAAAAACTAGTAAAAAGGGGCCTACAAGGAAATAATAACAAGATAAAATGCATACAGATGGAATAAATCAATCAAATGCAAGCATCATCATGACATTAAATTAAAATAAGTCCAGCCCAAAAAAAGTTAAAATGTCATATAGTCTGATTAGATAATGAAGGGAAGAATTAATATTATAAGAAAAAAATTGGATTGATAACATTAGCGTGAAAGAATCGTAGAAATATCAATTAAATATTTTAGACTTTGAAAATTGATTTCATTTTGGATGGTTCTGGATTCTCTAAAAATATATTATTTTAAATTACTTTTAGTCAATCAATTTATTTAATCAACTTAAATTTATTAAAAATAATTATTTATCTTTAGTAAAAATTTTAAATCGTCCAAATGAACAAAACTATTAAAATTAAAATTTATTTAAATCAACTCTTTTTTCTTTTTTAAAAGTTTATACAAAGACTATAAAACAACTAGCAATAAAAAGATAAGGTTTTTTAAATTGCCATTATACAACGTTATTGCCAATAAAGAACGCGCAACACAAATATTGAAATCATAATCTTCAAAGCTTTCAAACAAATTCTATTTTACTTGTGTGTAACTCAAGAAGCGAGAAGGATGAGATGCATTAAAATAAAATCTCAAGTTCAACTCTCATGTTATAATATATTATTATTATTAATTAATTAATATTAATAATAATATGACTAAGTCTAATTATTTCCATTGTTAATTCATACTCCACTCTATGAGCTTAAACGATGACAAACAGGCAAATGCCAAGTACAAAGAAATGATAACACAGTTATGGGCATTCAACAAGGACATGTTATAGGTATTATTCAGTTAAAAAAAGGACACATTTTTATTTCAAACCTAACAAAATAATAATATAAAATTTGAAACTCCGATCATACAATTCAAATTCAAAATAATAAAATAAAGCCATCCATAATCCTATACAAACGAAAAAAAAAGAATGTAAACTCATATTTATCTTGACAGGTGTTAGATCAAATTCCTATAAGTTCTTCATAAAACTATGCGTATATGATATATACATAAAAAAAAAAAATTGGAAAAGAACTCTACTGATGTCATCAATTGAGATGGGGTCTTTGAAATCCCTGTCTCATCTATCTCTCTCTCTGTTTGTGGTGATTTTTTTTTTTCATGTTTCATTTTCTAGTCTTTTAATTTGAGGAGAGATGATTTTGTAATTGAATATGTATATATATAGTCCAGCTCCAATATATTTTTATTTTAAATCATACATTGTAACCGTCACGGGCTAAAATGATATACACACACATATATAATAAGTATATTAAGATATTTTGAAGATACAGAACAGTAAGCCGAGGACTTCAGTGGCAAAGCAGGTTTCTAGTCAAAATCATACGGGGGGCCAGTTGAAACTCTTGCAGTTAGACTTTATAAATTATTTTTAAAAATATTCATAAAAAGCGTTAAAAAGAAATAATTTCTAATGGGTAAAATTATTTGATAACTACTTTTATTGATATGATTATAATAGTTAGAATTTAAAAAAAAAATCGTTAAAATAATTAATAATTTTCGGAGATCATACTTGTTATTTCAAATAGAATTGCTTTCTACTTCAACCGTAAAGAAATTTTCTTGATTCATTTTCACATCAGAAAATAAAGTTTATTACTCCTAAAAAATAATTATTGTTTAGGGAGAAAAAACAAAAATTAGCTAAGCACTCCATTTCATTGAAAAGAAATATTCTTTTAAAGAAATAAACAACTTGTACTCTCCAAGAAGTCAGTAAGTCTCGGGTTTAAAAGAAAAGAGGTTTTCCGGGTAGAAGATATGAAACGATTTCATAATCTTACTATTACAAAAGACAGATGATTTCTAAGAAACCTTGAATCAATCACAGCCGCACAATGCAGTGGTGGAGAAGAGGCGCTGCTTTCAACAAAGAGTTCTAGATGAAGACTAAGAAAATTTAATTGTAGGAAATATAAAATTGATTCCCACCTAAGTTGACAGTGAGACTCCCAGAAAAATATCCTCAAAATTCTACAAGCAGTAGTATCTTAACTTTTTTACTTTTCTTTTCACTTCTTTGATCATCTATATATTCTCTATATCTTTGTTTTGATTGTGTTTCCTAATAAATATGCTTAAGTATTAAAGCTCATAACTACAAGGGGCCATGGGACTCAATTTCAAAGCCTGGCCTTGTTTGGTTTTACATTTGAACCCAAAACTCAGTTTTCTTTACTATTGTAAAAAAGAATCACTAAAATATAAACTTATGTTTTAAACTCAAAACCCAGTTAATATCGAAGTAACATGTCCCTACTTCTATCCAAACTCAGTTTTCCTTCCTAAACTGCTTCTATCCAAACAAGCTTTTACAAAAATGGAACCAAACAGGAGCATCATGAGTCATGACTAAAAACACTACTGAGCTATTAGTCTATTACTTTGAATTAGATAAATCAGATTATCAAAAAACAATGGGTAGAAATAATCATACACAAGTTAGACTTAAGTACAAAAACACAGAAAAATTACTGTTCGTGCAGAGCCATTAAGCTGATGTAGCTCAAATGGCTTAGCTTCACTGTTAATTCTGGTAAATATATAAGCACGTGGATTAGATCCCTATCAAATTAAATTAGATCTCATTAAGTATTTCACGAAATGTAACCGAACAGAGTAATATGATTTAATCCATTCAATTGGATCTCACTTCAATTTTTACTGTTAGCATATGTCTATCAGTCTCAGTATTTCATAACACCACCCCATCCACCTCCTCAGCAATAGGACAGGGATCTAAATCCAATCCTTTACCACTTTCTTCCTATTCCCATGCCATGAATTTCTAAGAAACAAAAAAAAAAAAAAATTGGTGCATGATGTTTGTAGACATACCTGAAGGCCCCTGAGGAGTTGAATCACCCCTTTTGGAATAATAACAGGTAGTCTTATTTGAACCCAAATCATAGCCACAGACTCCTCCTCTTCCCTGACACTCTTTACATTCAACAATACCAGCTATCCATTGCACTTCAAATCCACCACTAAGCAACTCTTTTACTTTGCTCAAATTCACAAGATCAACCAACGTAGGAACTTCAACAGGAACTACCACTGTTGTGGTGCATGCCGCCAAAATGTTAGGAATAATACTATCCAATAGTGCATAGGTATATTCATTCTGAAACCCAATTTTGGAACAAGAAAAGTATCCATAGTTTACTGAAGGAATCAATGGACAACCATATAGAAGGGTAAGATTTTGTACGCCAGGCATATATTGAAACACCTGAGGGTCAAGGCTTGTGTTGAGAAGCTGTTTTGGGCATAGGTCTTGCTCGTAGTAGTCGTTTCTAACAATTTTCATGATATGTTGATCAGGATCGGCAACCAAAACCACGTATCTGACGTCTCCGATTGTCATGAAGGTCAAACCTTCAGAACAATTGAGGAGCAATTCAGGGTAGCCGCAACCTGCCGGACGGCCATTGCCCCAGAAAGGAAACCCCAGGCTTTTAATCTTGCCACAATCATACAGATTTCCGCAAGCTGTATAATAATCATCGGTGCTCGAATACGAAGGAATCTGGAGGAATAACGAAAGGGTTATGCACGAAAGAAGAAACGGAGGGGTGAAGAAAGAAGCCATAGTGAGAGAGGAAGACACTGACGAAGAAATGGATTTTAGCACTGAGAGAAGAATTTACGTTTGGGTGAAGATATGTCGACGTATTCAACGGTAGTGATTTGATTTGAAGAATTGAGATATAAATTTGACCTTGAAAGTTTTTTATGGTTTATCTATTGTGGACATAAGTTTTTGACCAGGAAGGAGACATAAGTATTATAAATGTTTTGTAAGTCGAATGTTACTTGTCTCATACCATTAACTTAAGCATTTTTCATCAGCTCACATGGTGGAGTGTCCTCTTATGCCTTCAATGTGAAGAATTTAGGTCGCATAAAGTTGCATGAACCGTGGAAAACTGGGGCTTGCATGAACCAATGGCTCAGGTCGCTCAGACCACAGAAAGAAAGTCCCATAAACCTTGGGTTCACTTTTTAGGACAGATAGAAAGACCTATCTGTCCTGAAGTTGTTAGACAGTGAAGAAGTAAGGTCGTAATCTTAATTTTAGAAGGAAGAAGATGAGTTCTAAGAAGCCTTGATCTTTCACAACCGCGCGAGCTGTGATGGAGTAGGGGTTGCTCTCACGTATAGTAGACGTATGCCATTTAGTGATTGAACAAGAAGAGATATTTTCCTTTTCTAGCTAGGGAAAGACAAGGAAAATTTAATTCTAGGAATATAAAATTCATCCACACTCAATTTTATAGCAAGTCTACCGGTAGTTAGCCCACAAAATCCTTCAAGCAGCAATGTTTCATCCTCTGACTTCCCTACTTCTTCGATCATCAATTGTTTCATTGTGTTTTCTAATGAAAACTAGAAAGCATATCATCAATGCCACGGAGTTAAAAATTATAAATGTTGCCTGAGAATTTAAAATTCAAAAAGCTAGAAAGAAATACAAAATCACTGCCAATAAAGAAAGCAACAAAATGTTAAATTATAATGTGCAAAGCTTTCAAACAAAGTCTATGTGACTTGTGTGTAACTCAAAAAGCGAAAAGGATGTGATGCATTAAAATAAAATCTGAAGTTCAACTCTCTTGTTATTATAAATTGTTATTATTAATATTAATAATAATAGGACTTAGTATCGTTGTTGACATTGTTAATTCATACTCCACTCTATGAGCTTCAACTGTGACAAACAGGTAATTGCCAAGTACAAAGAAATACGAACACAGTTATGGACATTCAATAAGGACACTTTATAGGTATTATATATTTAGTACCAAAGAAAGGAAGGACAGAGTTTTATTTCAAACATAAATAATAATATAAAATTGGAAACTCCGATCATACAATTCAAACTAACAAAATAAAGCCATCCATAATCCTATATTAATAACGGGAAAAAAAATGTAAACTCTCTTTTTTATCTTGAGAGATGTGTTATATCAAAATCCTATAAGTTCTTCAACAAATGATACATATATGATAAATGCAATAAAGAGAATTAATTATAGGGAGCACATAAGCAACTTATTTAAATGGAAAGATCATTTCCTATCCATCATGCGCTATCTCCTTCCAATTATGCGTCATTTTCATGCATGAAGTACCTTCGCTTAAATAAGTGACTTGCATGGTTCTTCTAATTAATTTTTCCTAAAAAAATTGGTCAAAAACTCGTCAGACGTCATCCAGTTAGATAGGGTCTTTGAAATTTCTCTCATTTTTTTCTTTAATTTTAATTTTTTTTAAAATTTTTTTATCATGTTTCATTTTCTACTCTTAGGGAAAAATTAATCATAGAAACCACGCAAACAACTTATTTAAGTAGAGGCACAATTTCTCACCTATCATGCACTATCCCCTACTGATCATGTGTCATTTTCATGCGTTCAGTGCATTCACCTAAATAAGTTGTTTGCATATTCTTCTAATTAATTCTCCCTTCTTTTAATTTGACAACCACATATATGTTTTTACAATTGAATATACATATGTAGTCAAGCTCCAATATAATATACTTTATTTTAAATGGTATATTGAAAGTGTCACGGGTAAAATGGTATATTTATATTGATTTATTTATTTTGAAGAATTTAAAAGAGAGGAAAAGAATGAAAAATTAAATTTTTTTTATTTAATTTAACAAATTTGAGTGGAAACCAGAATTTTCCTTCAACCTTCTCCTTTCCCTTCTCTTGAGAGGGAAGTACAATCCTTCCCTTACTTAATTTAGAAAAAATATAAAATAAAAAATCTAAATTTTCTTTTGCCCCACTATCTCTTTCCTTTACCCAACAAAACGGACCCAAATTTTAAGATACAGAATAGTAAGGCGGCGACTACAATGGCAGAGCACGTTTCTGAGCAAATCATGCGGAGGCCAGTTGAAATTCTTGTGGCTAGACTTAGATTATTTTTAAATTATTTTTTAAAAAATAAAAAAATAATTTCCGCATTAAAGTAACATCTTAAATTTAAATATTATAAATGAAAAAAACTATAATAAGAGAATTACTTTTATTTAGTTTGATATTGGATAACATATAATTATAAAAAAGAGAAATAATTTCCTTTGCACAAAAGTATTTGATATCTATTTTTATTAATATTGTAATAGTTAGATTTAAAAAAAAAATTTCTATAATAATTAATATTTTTGGGAGATGATACTTTTTATTTGCTTTCTCTTTCAACTTTTAAGTCCCTATTTAGTTTATCTTTTTAAAAAAAAAATTATAGTTTTTAAAAAAGAAACCACAGTTCTCTAAAAAGATACATTTGTTCAAATATAAATTACCTTTTAAAAAAATGAGAAGTGAGTTAAATTATAATTTTGAAAATAAAAAGAAAAGTTACTTTTTCTTTAACAAAACATGAGTTTTGAAAAATGAGAAGTAAATTTATTTTATATTATACATCTAAAAATATTTTTAACCCTTATTATTCAAATAGATTTTTTGTCAAACTTACTTTTATAAAAATAATATCTAAACATAACAACTTACAATAAACTTACTTTATCTTAACTTAATTTTACAAAACTGATAACCAAATAAGTGTCTATTTAGTTTATCTTTATAAAAAAGAAACTATGATTTTTAATGATGGTTTTCTAAGAAAATGTATTTAGTTAAACACAAACTATCTTTTTAAAAAATGAAAAATGAGTTAAACTGTAGTTTTGAAAAATGAGGAAAAAAATTACTTTTCCTTTAACAAAATGTGGATTTTGAAAAAGGAGAAGTAAATTTACTTTATATTATACACCTAAAAGTACTTTTAATTCTTATCATTCAAATAGATTTGTTGTTTAACTTACTTTTAGAAAAATAATATCTAAACATAACAACTTATAACAAACTTACTTTATCTAAACTTTATTTTTACTAATTTCATTTACCTTAATTTTACAAAATTGAGAACCAAATGTAACTTAAGTGCTTGGAGAGACCGATGATTTTTTATTTCTGTCAAACCTAATCAATCACAGCCGCACGATGCAGTGATGGAGAAGAGGCTGCTTTGAACAAATAGAGAAACGTTTCTAGAGGAAGACTAAGAAGATTTAATTCTAGGAAATATAAAATTGACTCCCACCTAATTCTAGAAAAATATCCTCAAATTTCTTCAAGCGGTAGTATCTTATCTTATATTTTTTTTTCACTTCTTTGATCATCCGTTCTCTATAGCTTTGTTTGATTGTGTTTCCTGATAAAATATGCTCAGGTATTAAATCTCATAGCTACAAGGGGCCACAGGCCTCAAAACTTTCAAAGCTCCTAAAGCCATCAAGAGTCATGACTAAAAACACTACTGAGCTATTAGTCTATTACTTTGAATTGAATTAGACAAATCAGATGATTAAAAAACAATGGGTAGAAATAATCAACAAAAGATAGTCTTCAGTTCTAGACAGAGGAATCAAACTACTGTTCGTGCATAGCCATTGAGCTGATGTAGCTTAGATGGTTTAGCGTCACTCTTAATTCAGGTAAATATCCTAAGTACCTGGACTAGATCCCTATAAAATTAATCTCATGAAGTATTACACGAAATCTGACCGAACAGAGTCAGGTTTAATCCATTCAACTGGATCTCATTCTTCACTGTATCTTATAAAGTACGAATACTGCAAAATAAATGTTATAGTCTTGTCATGCCAGACACTGAAATTGAATATGACCCAACATTATTAGATTTCTAGTTATACGTATGAACTTCAAGTTTTACTGTGGTATCATATATCTATCAGTCTCAACACTTCTTAATAATACCCTCTATCCCCTTCCTCAGCAATAGTACAGAGATCTAAATCCGACCCTTAACTCTTTCGTACTTCCTATTCCATGTCATGAATTTTCTAAGCAGCAATGAAATTTTCTATCGGTGCATCATGTTATAGACGTGCCTGAAGGCCCCTGAGGCTGAGGCTGAGGTGTTGCATCACCTCTTATGCGATAGCAGGCAGGCTTATACGAGCCCACATCATAGACACAGACTCCCCCTGTTTTCTGACAATCATAGCATTCAACAATACCAGCTATCCATTTCACTTCAAATCCATCTTTAAGTAACCCTAGTATTGTGCTCAAATCCACAAGATCAACCAATGACGTAGGAACTTCAACTGGAACAACCACGCTTGTATAGCATGACACAAATATCTGGAGTAGTAAACAACAGCGCATAGCCATATGGAGTATGAAACCCATTTTTGCGACAAGAAAAATCTCCAGAATTTAGCGAAGGAATTATCGGACAACCATATAGAAGGGTAAGATTTTTTATTTCAGGTACGTATTGAAGCACCTGAGGGTCAAGGCTTGTGTTGAGAAGTTGATTTGGGCACAGATCATTCATATAGTCCAACCTAACTATTTTTAGAACATGTTGGTCTGGATTGGCATCCAAAACTTGGTATGTGACATTCCGGATTGTTATGAAGGTTGAATCTTCAGAGCAATTGAGATACAACTCAGGGTACCCACAACCTTGTGGACGGTCATTGCCCCAGAAAGGAAACCCGAGGTTTTTAATATTCCCACAATCATACAGATTACGGCAAGCTTTATAATAATCGTCGGTGGTGCTGGAATACAAAGGAATCTGGAGCAGTAACGAAAGTGTTATGCACGAAAGAAGAAACGGAGGGGTGAAGAAAGAAGCCATGGTGAGAGAGGAAGACACTGACGAAGAAATTAATGAATTTCAGTATTGAGAGAAGAATTTACGTTGGGGTGAAGATATGTTGACATCTTCAACGATAGTGAATGCATTACTTGAAGGAGAGAGACATAAATTGACCCTGAAATTTCTTTAATGGCTTCTCGATTCTTTCTCAGCCTCTCAGGTCAATTTCCCAACTAATAACGAAAATCAGCCTCTCACTGCAACGTACAATGATTCATTAATTATACTTGGCCAAGTAAAAACTTTAGGCTAGACGTTTCGCTACTCTAATCCAGTTTTGGTTGAGTTTTCCTTTAATAACTATCTATCTTTCTTTTCTTCTCTATTATTTTGATAAAATGTTTAGTACTATTCACAGCCGCACCGTGCTGTGATGGAGCAGAGGTTGCTTTCACGTAGATGAAAGCAATTTTAGTGATTGAATGCAAAAAGAGATATTTTTCCTAGCAAAGGCTAGGAAGATTTAATTTAAGAATATAAAATTCTTCCACGTCTAGATCTTATAGCAAGACTCCCAGTAGTTAATCCTCAAAACCTTGCAAGCAGTAGAACTGTACTTTCCCCCACTTCTTCGATCATCAATAGCGTCGTTCAAATTGTGTTTTCTAATAAAATATGCTCAGGAATAGCACTCCAACTACAAGGGACCACAGTTATCTATATCTCAAAGCTATCAAAGCAAAATGACTATGAACAATATTGAACTGTTAGTTTGAATATTTAGCCAGATCGGATAATTAAAAACCATGGTTGGAATAATTAACACAGCAAACTGGTCTTCAGTCCAAGACAGAAATCAAATTGCTTTTGATGCATAACCAATGAGATGATGCAGCTCAAATGGCATAGCTTCCTGGTTGAGGTGAATTTGTAAAGTACTTGGAATTGAATCTTATGACTAGATCTGTCAAAGTATTGCGCAAGATCTCATTATAGACAGTGAGACCTACATGGAAGCATTAATTCAAGTCTCACTTTTTTCTTCTTTTTATCTCATTTTTAACGTTGGAGCACTTCGAAATAAGAAATGCAGTCATGTTTCTAAATTAAACTAAGAACAACCTCAGAACATAGCATGGAAGTTTAATTTTTTTTTTCTTCCTGGAATGACCAGAAAAGGATTTAAAAAGAAAGAAAAATCACAGAGCCAAATGTTTGCACGAGCCATGGAGCACTTAACTACTCTGCATAAAGCCATAGGCAAACCACAACATTACTATTCACAAGTCAAGTGGCTTGCTACAAATCTTTATATAGAATTATATAAGTATATAGATATATATATAGATAAATATGACATGGCATTACGTGACATTTTATCCCATACATATAGATAAATATTCATGATTCTTAATATCCCACCAGCTGGACCCAGCAATACCACCACATATCCAAATCAAACCCCTATCCTTACCCTTTTCTTGCTCCCCACTCCCATGTCATGAATTTTCTAATTAGTATGATAGTTAACAAAAGAAATTGCCGTTGGTGAATCATCTTATAGACGTACCTGAAGGCCGATGAGGGAATGCGTAACCTGTTATGTGATAGGAGGCTGTAGATTCATCTTTGTGATAGCAGCGAGACCGTCTTGCACCCCAATCATAGCCACAGAGTCCCCCTGATTTCTGACACTCATCACATTCAACAGTACCAGCTAGCCATTTCACTTCAAATCCATCTCTGACTACCCTTTGTACTTTGCCCAAATCCACAAGATCAAACACTGACATAGGAGTTTCAATAGGAACAACCACGCTTGCATTGCATAACTCAGAAAAGCCATCAATGTCACCCAGCAGAGCAAAGCCATTTACATTATCAAGCCCATTTTTGGAACAAGAAAATAGTCCAAATGATACCGAAGGAATTAATGATCGACAACCATATAGAAGTGTAAGGTGGTTTAGTTCAGGCACATATTCAAACACCTGAGGATCAAGGATTGTGTTGATAAACTGATCTGGGCATAGATCGTCCATGTAGTCGAATCTAGCAATTGTCAGAACATGTTCGTCCGGTTTGGCATCCAAAACCAAGTAGGTAACGTTTTTGATCGTTATGAAGGTCGAATTTCCAGAACAATTGAGATACAATTCAGGGTAGCCACAACCTTTTGGACGGCCATGTCCCCAGAAAGGAAACCCAATGTTCCTTATCTTGCCACAGTCATACAGATTACCGCAAGCTGTATGATAATCGTAGGCGCTTGAATACGAAGGAATCTGAAGCGGCACCAAGAGTGTAAATGTCAGGCACGAAAGAAGAGAGTGAAAAGTGAAGAAAGGAGCCATTGTGACATTGACGCAGAACTGAGTTGCAGTAAGAGCAGAGGAAGGAGCTATGTTAGGGTGGAAGTAAATGACATATACTGCGCTAGTTAATGCTTTGATTTGATTTGGAAAGGAAGGAGACATGGATTTGACCTTGAAAACTTTTGAATGGTTTAGCATTTACTACTATCAGATCACTTGGCGTGAAGTGGATATAGATTACAAAATAGAAATTGAATGAGTGAGCGATGAGTCATGAAAATACGGCAGACCTTTTTTTTTTTTTAATGCATTCACATTGTACCGTGTTTATGTGATTTTAACCTTTCCTATGACCCATATTTGTTGGTGGCATGTGAGATACTTTAGTTTGAAGAATTATAACAAATTTTTTTATTTAAAAAATAATTTAAATTTAAAATTATTTTTGTTTCTTGTATGATCACGAGAATCACTGTAGTAATTTACTTCTCACATTTTGTGCAATACTGTGAGAAACTTGTCTAATTAATACAAAAAGTGTCATTTTATATAGAATTGAACACGTTTTTCTTTTTTTTTTTTGGCATTGTAAGAAGATTAAAAGATATAGATCTCTATAGTAAGTATGGTATTTCCAAAATACCCTTAATCAAATGAGGTAAATTGTAGTTTTCAATGAACATTAATTAATCTAGCGTAAAGAAAAATATTATCAATTAATTAAAAAAATATTTTTACTATAAATTAAATGATCTTAAGTATTTATTGATATGTATAGAGCAATGTTTTCAGGATTGAAGCGGACCGAATGATCTGACTGTCGCCCGAATAGCTTTCTAGCTCGTTTTGTAGAGTTGTACCGAATTAAACCAAATTAAACCAGTTCGAACTAACTTTTGAGCTGGAACTCAGTATTAAGCCAATTATATCATTATAAAATGGTTGATTCTATGGTGTACCATATTTTTTTTTATTTTTTTATTAATTTAAATCATTATATCATTATAAAATGTTGCAATTATATTATTATAATAATATAAAACTTTTAAATAAAAAAATAAAAAATAAAATAAAAAGAAAATGTAACTTGATTGAAATAAAATCCTCAAATTTTCAAATTAATAATCACAACCCTTATTCTCTACTGTCTTTATTGTTTTCAAGTTTCAGCTTGCTATCAACTCTTTGTTGCTCTAAGCCCTCATATACATACATTATTAAAACATTTATGAAAATTTGAGAATTTAATATTTTTATTTTTTATACATATATTACTATATATATAATATTATTTTTATGTAATTATTATATCACCATTTTAATTATTAATTCAACCTATTAAATCATAAAAACTATGATTTAGAAATCTTTTTGATTTGATGTTTTGATCCAATTTTTAAAATATTAATATATAGTATTTTTTTTTATATTTAAAAACGAATATGAAGGGAGTATAAAAGAGACTATCAGGCAGGAAAATTATAATCTTTAATGAGAGCCGTGGAAGCCGAAAAAAGTTGGTGGCAGGATAATCTCTAATTTGACCTGGCCTTCTTCTATAACAGACAAACTCTATTAAATGCCAGATTGGCAGTAGATCTATTCACATTATTAATTAACGAAACTCAAAAAATTAAAATTAACAAAAAAAGTGAAATGTGAGTTTTTTAATGAAACATATAAATATTTTAGGAAGATAAAATAAAAATAAAATAATGAAAATATCAATGTATTCCATTTTAATTATTTTTAAATAAATATAATATAAATAACATGATAGCTTTATAATAATTTCTTTTAACAATATTATGTTAAATCCCTAATATATGTCATCTTCTATAAGATATTTTTATGATCTTCATTATAAGTCACTTTCTATTAAATATTCTTTTCTCGATTTGTCCTTATTTATTAAATGCATTTTATCAAATGGATAGAGATTGAAAGATAATAATTAAGATGAGTGATAAGATTTAAGGAATTAAATTGAAGGTAATATTTGAAAGTTATAGTAATTTTTGAAAAATTTAATACCTTTAACTACTATACTTCTTCTAATTCTAAATATAATATCTTTTACTTTGATTCTAAATAGATGACTCATTTTAAAATATGAGATACTATTTATTATGCATTATGAAAAAAATGGCTATATTCAATTCATGAGAGAGAGACAAAAAAAGAAATTTAGAAATGGTAGTTTTAAAAAATTATGAATTTTTTAAAAAAATTAAGATAATTAATTAATTTTAACTCATATTTTTAATTCGTGTGAGACGGTTCAAAATTTTATATTAAAAATTAAAATGAATAAATAATTTTTCTTAATATGTATAAAGTGATTAAAAATGATTATAATACATAGGGGGAGGAAGTATTTATTTGTTGGATTGTCAACCTCCTCACTTGTTTACTTCACTTAAATACTCCATTTTATCCAGATTATAAGATATTTTATATGATAAATTTTTTATCTAAAATATAAGATATTAGATTCTTTTTTTATTTTACTCTTATTTTTAATTCTTCCATACTCTTCGTTTATAACTCTATAATGATAATAGAATAGGATATTTAATAAAAGTAAAATAAAAAATGTGAGTATTTTTTCATTAATTTTAAATAAAAAATAATTTTCTTAATATGCATGTAATTAATATAAAATATATTATAATATGAATTAGAGGAAGTACCTGTTACCTCCGTACGCTTGCTGGTATGTTGTATAAAACTCCCTAAACTTTAAAAGTTTTAAATTAACACCCTCACCTTTAAAATTTTGTCCATCAACTCCCAAAGTTAAAGTCAGTGTTAAATCTAACAGATGATCCCATGAAATATTAGCTAAAATACACATGGCAAAAACACTTGGCCTCTGACTTGGAACGGTGCGAAATCTAAACTGTCATCCAAGATCAATCTCTGCCGTTCATTTCCTTCCACTTTTCCTCCTTTGCCTTTGGGAACACACACTCTTCTCCCCATTTCTTCCTTTGTGAGCATCTCAATCGAGGGAACAATTCATGGCGGTTCGAAGCTATCTCTACGTACAGATTTGAAGCTTTATTTGCATATTTGTCTTTGGATTTATTTGAAGCTTTCTTTGTCTTCTCTTTCTTCGATCGAATATAATGCTTTGTTTGAAAGATGGAAAAAAATGACAAGAGAGAAAATAGAAAGAAGAAAAAAGTGGAAATAAAACATTTTTTCTCATCATATTTGGATGAGGGAAGAAGTTAGAAAGAAGAAAAAACTCATTTATTTTATAAATAAGGACTATAATACTCATATTACTAATATAAATAATTTAAATTATATAAATAAAAATAATTCATATAAATGATTTTTTTTTATAATTTATTTTATGTAATAACATGGCAATCAATGAACGATAATTGAAAGCGGTGGCTAGGGACCAATGGTGGTGGTCAATGATTGGTTGTGGTGGCAGTAGATGACCGGCAACCGCTAGCAGCCGGTGATGGCACCAACTGATTACCGAGATCAGTGTTATGCACGAAAGAAGAAAGGGAAGCCATTGTGATATTGATGCAGAGCATAACTGAATTGCGGTGATAAGAGAAAGGAAGTTACGCTTGGGTAGGAAATGGATGATTTATTCTAAGATAGTTATATTAATGCTTTGACTTGATTTGAAGGAAGGAGACGTGGATTTGACGGTGATAACTTTTTAACGGATTCCCTATTGGATCAGTTAATATGAGTGAAGAGTATACCTATTACAAAACAGAAAATGAATGAGTGATAAAATTGTTTTTTGCGTTTTATTAACACATTTTCGCAGCAATGATGTGTGTGATGTAAATAATTTAATGTCGCATTGATGATGACTTAGTAATAACAACATTTGCTATCCATTTTAGATTATATATATTGATATATCCATTGTAGATTATATATATTGATATACTCCCTTAAGTTTTAAAGATATCAATTTTTATTTTGATTCTAAATATATGATTTTTTTAGGATATGATAAAGTTTTCATTATACATTATAAAAATGTCCCTATTTAATGGGAGAGAGTTAGAAAAAGAGATTAAATAAGAAAAATTTTGAAAAAATATTATAATTTTTTTAAAAAAAATAAAGTAGTTAATTAATTTAACTTATATTTTTTATTGTGTGCTTTGATTAAAAGGGAAAGAAGTATTGATTAATTAATAAAAAAATATAATTGAATATTTTAAATTAAAAATATTAAAGTATCTTAAAACTTTAAATTTATTAACAAAATAAAAATGAAATCATATATCATATCATATGTCTATATAAGTTGAAATAGGTCCGGGTGCTTCAAATCATATATCATATCATATATGGGACCCATTATAGCTTGAATTGAAAATTTTAAATTATAATATTTATATTCTACTTTAGTTTTTTTTCAAAAATAATTTTTAAATTTAAAATTATCCAAGCTAACATTTTTAAAATTTTAGTGCTTACTTAGTATACTTCCCGAAAAGTAACTTCTCAAGATGTATACCTCATGAGAAATTAACTTCAAGAAAAGCATATGAATAACTTGTTTGTTTTAATTTAAGTTTTCAGAAAGTTCAAATTATATTTTAAAAGAAATATATTATATCTTTTTTATGTTAAATACAATAATATCTTTTTTTATTAAAAAATGACTTAATAAATTAAGGTATTTTTAAAAAATTTTATAAGATATTCTGTATGTAGAATTTTTTAAAGATTTACTCAGGAAGTAGAATTTCCTAGAAATTTGCTCCTGAAATAAAACTTCTCAAGTTAAATCCAACTTCTTAAAAACTTAAAAGTTTTTTCCCAAACCAAATAGCATCAATTGCTCTACTTTCTAAGGAGTTAAACTTTCCCTCCTTATTTCTCCATACAAAGTGACTCTTTAAAACATCCAACAATTTTACAATCATATGTTTAAAAAATCAATATTAATATATTAATTAATATAAAATAAAATTTATGGCAAATCATAAATAATACAATCCTTCCTCATACTCTGTCTAACTTATGAGAAAACTTACCTATTTGGTAAAAAAAAAATTACGATTACTCCCTTAAGTATTTTTTTATAGGATATTTTCAACTCCTGTATGAGTATTAAGGAAAATTAGTTATACTCTTGCAGTTATAAAAAAAATAGCATAATATACCAATTTTATTCTTATCATTAAATTATCAATTATTATGGGAAAAGAGATAGAATGTTAACAAAAATAATAATTGACCAATGAAGATAACTTAAAAGTAACAATTTACTAGGTGAACAGTAAAGTAATTAAAGGTAGAAAAGAAGAAGAAAAGATCAAATATATGATATAACATTTTATCAAAATAACCAAACAAACTTTTTAAATGATATCCTATAAAAAGGATAGAAGAAAGCATATCTAAAATTAATCACCCTTTTAAAAATAAATGTTGTCAACTATTAAAAAAAAAGTGGTTCATAACTTATAAATAGTTGTACCATTTGCCAATGCAAGTTGATGCATGTGGCAAGAGGTACGATTATATAATCTCTGGTTTGTGGGTTTGAATTATATCTTTGTTGTTAAAGTCTTACTTGAGGATAATTGATCGTGAGGAGTTTCCTTGCTTCTAGTAGATGTGTGTATTTATCAGTGGTCTGGCGACTGTCCCGCTCCCATGGCCCTAGGTTCAAAAAAATAATAAATGGCAACCGAAAGTTATTGGAACTTGATGGCAGCCCCCTCCCCTTTTTTTTTTATCAAAAAAGAAATTAGTTGTACCATTTACTACCTGTGTAATTTTTGGACGGTAGAGAATCAGATTGGGAAATTACAATCCTTAATTAGAGTGGTTGAAGCCGAAAAGAGTAAGTGGCAGGTGGGTTAATGCCTAATTTGACTTGGCATTTTTTAAGCAGACAACCTCTACTGAATGCCAGATTGGAAGCAGAATTCAGTCTATTCACTCACATTATTAATTAATCTAACTCAAATAAATTAGGAAAAAATGAAAAATAAGTATTTTAATAAAACATATAAAATTTTTTAAAATATAAAATAAAATTAAACAAATGAAAATCACTAATTTATTTTATTTTAATTATTTTTAAATAAATAGAATGTAAATAACAGGAATTTGTCAAATTGTTGCCCAAAATTTGCCCCCGTCTCTTCTTTTTTTTTTTTGTCGATTCATCTTAACCCCTCTTTATTCACCAAAAACAAAAAAGCTCATCTTAAATATTGTGCATTAAAATGGAACAATCTGGTTTCAAGTTTCAATAAGTATGAACATTCGAATACTTGAAATGACTTGATCATAGGTTCCTTTGAGAATAAAATTATAAATACGTCAAATATTTGTGAAAAAAATATATAATGTTAAGATTTCTTGTGAAAAGAAATGTAATATTAATATTTCTTGTGAAAATAGAATGTTGTAGATTGCTCCACGTAGAATGAGAATAAATTAAAGATTTAATATTTAATAGATGATAGATTACTCCCTTCTCAATTTAGTTGTTCAAATATAAAGAATTTTAGTTCTTCAAGTATTTTTTTCCTGTGACATTAGCAAAAGCCAAAATGTGTATATATATATATATATATATTTTTTTTTTTTGGCTTTTGCTAATGGTATTACTCTCTTTTCTAGTTTTTCTAGAATGTGCTGTAAGATTCTAGTTTATTTTTCAATATAGATGACAACATTATGAGAATATAAAATTATACTTTTTTTTTTTCTTAAATGATAAGAGTTGAACTCAGTGATTCTGTATATATATTTTTTTAATTGTAGTCATTGGCTTGCACCATGCAATTGCAGAACGACTGAGAATAGGCCATGGCCTGGCTGGAACAAGACTTCGACCCAAAATTTTTGAAGTGGAATTGGACTCGGCCCATGTCTTAATATGAAGATAGCTCAGCACACTAAATTCACGTATTCATACAGCATCATCCTGATTATATAAGAGAGGAAAAGATCTATTGGGCTAGGCCCATACTTCTAACCATCAGTTAGGCCTAGATCTAGGCCTAATTAAGCATCATGGGCCCCATTCATACAGCATCATCCTGATTATATGAGAGAGGAAAAGATGTATTGGGCTAGGCCCATAGTTCATAGCATCAGTTAGGCCTTGATCTAGGCCTAATTAAGCATCATGGGCTCAATTCATAGATTGGGCTTTTAAAGTGGCTATCGTGTTCCTTAAGCATGTGCTTCTGCAGACTGTTCCTGAGTGAGTTACAGCCTTGATCGCCTTCTCAAGCAGATCATTCTAATTCAACTTCCTTCAAAAGAGGACACCTGGTAGAACATAATCTTATCAAAAAGACTTATTTGATGAGCAGATGTGGTAAACTTGAAGGACAAAAGCGAAAATATGACAATCCCTTTGCACTTTCTGCGGAAACGACTTTTGACACTGCATCAAACATAATATACAGAGTAAGACAAATTAATAGAGTTAGTAATATGCTTAGTTGATTCCCTCAAAGTATAGAGAGTAAAAGGTAACCCTCTTTCAACTAGGCTTACTCTATACATAAAGGCTGAAATTGAACGCCTAATCACTAGCTCAGAGGACAATAGCCCCTTAAGCAATGAAACAAATATTTAATGACATAAAACATGGGATTTAATTCTTGTTTCTGATTCATATAAGATGTAATACAATGCTTAAATTATTGCTAGGTTTGGTAGGAAGGAGTTATTTTGAGGGAAATGGAAAAAAAGAAGGAAAATGAGAGAAAAGTTCTATAAAATGACTATTTTATACTTATAGAAAGTTTTAATGATATATACCAAACAAATTTTATAAAAATTTCTCTCTCATTCTCCCTTTCATGAAACCTCTTTCATGTGTACCAAACCTAACTTATATCTCTTGTTATGACATCATGATATTCTTATGTTTTGGCCAAAAAATGGGAAAAAATGTTCTTTGGTCAATGTTTGTATCAGTATTTATACTTATATAGACTTCCATTGGGAAATTGATACCGGAATAGTTTAGTCACTGTTTTTGGAATCAACTTTTGCATGTCTACACAATTTCCTATTAAGTGCCTAATAACACTACCTGTTGATGAATAATTCCAATTTTGTCCTTTGCATTCATACATTTAAAGAGAGTGATATAATATAAAAGAATTTAACTGTGTATAGAATTGACATTCCATCTTTTAACATGTATCATTTCTTTTCTCTCTACTTTTATAAATGTAATAACAGATTTGAATCACAATATTTCGGTTTTTGAAAAGGATCTTGTGCTACTTTTGTCTGTCATGTTGACGGATGTTGATTTTTTTTGTTCTTTTTTAATTAAACTGTGAATAAGGACAAGTTCCATGCATAGTTCTGCTTGAAATATGAAGAAGCAAGAGAGAGAAGTAGCAGTAAAATCATTATCATTGAGAGGAAAAGGGTGAAAGATGTACAGAGGAAGAAAGCAACCCATGGTCCAAGATTCCCGTGACCGCGAGTCCCAACAAGAGAGCAGGATCTAACATTGCATGGCCACCCAAAAGCCAAAGCAAGAAAAGCATAAAAAAGAAGGAACTTATGAACCAAATTCATTGTTGACAAGTTCATGAAGCTTCTTTTCCAACACCTCAGAACATATTTGACCCATCGTGCGGTAGAAAGACAAGAGCTCAGGCAACTGTTCCACACTCATTTTCGTCATCACATTTCTTGCCATCCTCTCTCTTTCCTCGTTGAGCTTCAGCCTCTCTATGTATGACCCTGCATTCCTAACCGTTGCCCCCATCTGCTTCAACCTCTTCTCTTGTTGCACACTCAAGGCTGTGTTTGACTGCATGTCCCAAGCACAAGTTAAAGTCAAAACAAAAAAACTTTGAAAATCACAGCCATGCTGTGTCTATATGCGTCTGATATTAATCCCATTCAATCAGTATATTTTTCTATACAACCATATGATATCCAATAGTTATATTCAAGTATTGTTAGGTTTAATTGAATGTAGCTCTTCCAATATAATTTTTTTTATCAACAACAAGATTCGAATCATTGACCTTACTTAAACGGAATTGAGTCATTTCCATTCAACCCATCTACCATTGATATCACCATATATTTTGTTGTCTTATAGTGTCTGTGTTAAGTTTAGTATCTCAGCATTTAACAAGACTAAAGAACTAAGATGGAGCTTAAGGACAAAAAATGAATCATGCACAAATTCCTTGGAATGGTTCATACCTTAAGGAAATTTGCTCCAGCTTCAAGTTCAGAGTCTTTGGAATGGTTCATCCCTTGGCCTGTGGTGTAGAGATCTTTGGCAAGTGAGAAACTTCTCACTATGATCTTCCTTTTGTTCTCCATTTCCTTGTTAAGTTTCATAGGCCTTTCCACACATGTGATACTATTCATCTTCTTCTGATAAGCAATCACTGCCTTCACAAATTCCTGCAATTAATTTTGTTTCCCATGAAAAACCAAACTGTCAATTGATTTTGATTAGACAATATCAGAATTTACATTAAAGTTTAGAGCTGAAATTGAAGAAAACTAAATATTATATCAGATTCATACCTTATAAGCAAATGGGCATCCTGGGTAATTAAATTCATCAGAATCAGGCTTCCTCATTCTCTCAGGATGAAACTGCAATCCCATAATGAACTTGCCCTCTTCAGGATTATAAGCATCTGGGTCGTAAAACCCTTCAATCAAACCATCTGGGGCAAAAGCCATTGGAACAAAGCGTTGTGCCAGTCTCTTAATCCCTTGATGATGATAACTATTAACCAAAATCTCCATTTTCTCTTCATCCAAAGAATCCTTAAACCAGTTATGCAAAGGTGTATTCTCCACTATTTTCACCTCATGCCTATGCCCATCATAGTCATCATAGTTTATGTGTACCACTCTCTGGCTTTCAGGACACTTTCTAGAAAGCTCCCTTCCTATGTCCTGAAAAAGGGTACCTCCACATGCAACATTAAGGACCTGAGATCCCCTGCAAATTCCCAAGTAGGGAATGTTCCTCTCAAGGCAGAGCTTAGCAAGTCTAAGCTCTATTGAATCTTTTTCTTTATCAATTGCTGTATCGCTGGCATGAAGCCTTCTTATTTCCTCCAATTCTTCTTGTGAAAGACCTGATGTGTCTTCCTCGTACCAAGATGGGTCAATGTCTTCCCCTTCACAGAGAAGCACGCCATGAATGGGCTCGAAGCTATCCAGCAGCATGTGAACCCCAGAAACACGAGGCACAATAACTGGTACTGCACCATACCCCACTATGAGATCAAGATGATACTCCCCTTAAAGTCAAACAAACAACAAATTCAGCCACAAGAGCAAAATCAACATTACGAAGAAATCATTTTAACAATTTCGGTTCAATTCTTGGATTACTCTGAATGTAAAAGTTGTGCCCTTAACCCAAATACATGTTATGAATACAAAAATCTTGGCATTGTATGAAAGCTTGAAAAAATGAAGGAAATGAAACGAACCCACGAAATCGACGAACTTATTTTTGCGAACACTACGTCTAGAAACGATAAGAACACGAGGGAGGATGATGGAGAGATCAGAGGACATTGTGCTGTGGCTGAAAGAATAGAAGCTGAAGTTGCAAATCAGTGTGGGTGGGTGTGGGTTGTGCTATGGTGAGATTAAAGATTTATAGGAGAGAAATGGCAAAGACAGAAAATACGTAATTAGTTTAGCTGGTCAGAACAATTTGTGATTATTTGTGAGAAAAGAAACGGTGGGGTGTCATGTAGGAGAGAGAAGAAACACAGGAGAGAGAGAGAGAAATTGAAAATGATAGTCCTGGCGCCGCGTAGCTTCGAGAGTGTTTTGACTAAGGATGTGTTTTGATTAGATCATAAATAAATAATAATAAAAATAAGTAATTATTTATAAATAATTATGAAAATAGTTAATTATATTAAAAATGATTTATGTTTGAATATTTTTACCTAATAAGTGATTTTGAAAAAAGAAATGTGTTTAGATATTGAGATTTAAGTAATTATTGAATGAATAATAAGAAGAAAAATTAACATAAATAATTATAGAAGAATAAGTGATTATCATAAGTTAAAAAAATCAATTTTTTCCATAAGAATTTATTTAAAGTATAAGTACTTATTGAAAAACTGTTTCCATTTGATAATTCCATCACAGCTTATTCAAACATGCTATTAGGATTTTTATTAATTGATAAGATTTCAGCATTCGTTAATAAGAAGTTAATAAAATGTACACAACTAAAAAAATAGATATGCTCCATCTAAAATATAATATAAGTTTCATTTAATTAATTATTAATGAATTAAAAAATATTTTTATTCATTAAATTTATTAAAAAATATATTATTTTTAATAGTATCTCAATTTAATATTGTATTTAAAGTTTATTATCTCTTTTTTATTTAATTGTAAATATGGGTAAAATAGAAAAAAGAACATTTAATACTATGGAAATTATCAAATGGAGTTGACATTTAAAAAAAAACTTGTAAAAAAGAACTTATATTTTAAATCAGGAAAAGTATTAATGTTCCAATATAAATGAACACATTGAATCTCATGTGGATGTGAGGATTTTATTATTTTGTAAATACTACTACTTTTTCCATTATTTAATACTTCATTAGTTCTAAAATATAAGAAATAAATAATTAAATTATCATAATTAAAAAAATAATTAAACATCTTAAATATATCATAAAGAAAATTTTTTCATAAATACTCACATTTAATGTTTCCACTTAACTCTTCTGTGACTTATGTCTCATAATAATAAGTCTATTTTAATTAAGTGTAAAATTGAAAAAAATGCATTAATTTATTAGACAAAACTTATTTATTTTTTATATTTTGAAATAAAATATATTTAAAAATATCTCATATATTTTAGAATAGAGCAAGTATACAAGAGACATTTGAGATTTATCTTATTTCAAAATACTTCTTTTGTTCCTTGATATAAAGGACAAAAGAAAAAATCACAAATGTAAAAAAAAAGTAATAAATTTATCTATAGTATAAAATAGTTTAAAAAATGCCCTTATTTAATGTTAGTAACTTTTACATTATGCAAATAATACAAATGAATTATATTATTGGTTTTTAGAAAAATGCTATATTAATTAGGGATATTTTTGAAAAAAAATTATTAAATACACCATACAACCTCCTTATGCCCTTTATATTTTGAATCATATAGAAACTCCCCCAATTATCCTTTATATTAAGAAATAGAGGGAGTATAAAAAATAAATGTGAGTTGTTTGATATATTTAATATTTTTTATAAATGTCCTTAATTATAATTTATTCTCACTAATTACAGGATAAAAGTTATTAACATTAAATAAGGGTAATTTTGGAAACTAATTTGTATTTCTAACAAGTTTAAAGATTTTAGTTACTTTTTTTTATCTATATATTTTAACTATCTATCCTTTATATTAACGAATGGAGGGAGTACATATATGAGCGCCCTTTGATTCCTCCAATTTATCCTAATTTTGATAAATTCTTGGGAACTAAGTTATCTTAACTTTTCTTTATATTAAAAACACATTTATTAATTATGTTATATATATATATATATTTGTTATATGAGGAGCTTTCTCAGCCCTAATCACTATCAAATGTTCATCCCATTTTTATGACATATTATTATTATTATTATTAAACAAATTTGACATGAATCTCATGTGAATGTGTTTTTTTAATGACATATTATTATTATTATTAAACAAATTATTTTTTAAAGTCTAAAATATAACTTCTCTTTCAAAAGTTTTTTTATTGATTTTTAAAATTAATGTTCCAATACAAATGAACACATTGAATCTCATGTGAATGTGAGGATCTTATTATTTTGTAAATACTACTACCTCCTTCCATTATTTAATACTCCATCCATTCTATAATGTAAAAAATAAATTTAAATTATCATAACTAAGAAAATTGGTGTTCAAAAAATCAGATTGGACCGGCCGGTTCGACCGATTCCCAGTGCTAGGTCTGATCCTATCATAGATCTTGACGGCTTCTTTCCAGAATTAATGGAAAATCGATCAAACTGATCTCGAATCGGTGTTGAACCGGTTTATTTTTTAAAATTTTTAAAAAAATTTCAAATTTTTTTTTTATTTTTTTAAAATAAAATAATATTATTTTTAGTATTAAATAGCATTTTTTTTGTATAATTTTTTTCTTTCTATATTATAGTATTGTGTAAGCATTATCATGATACATAATTATGAATAATGATAAATTTACTTAATAAATAATGTGAAAAAATATTAATTGAGTATTTTGAATTCAAAATATGTTTATAAATAAATAATAACTTGTTTAGATTTTAATATTAAATTGTGAAACTTATTAATAATATTTTTTATTTTCTATATAATGTATAAAATTAAAAAATTATTAAATTTATTACACCGGTTTAATTTCAGTTAAACCACGATTGAACCATTGAATTTTGAACTAGTGCCTTGACCAGTTCAATACCCGGTCCGGTTTTTTGAACATTGAAGAAAATAATCAAACATATTAAACATGTCATAAAAATTTTTTTTTACAAATACTCGCATTTAATATTCTCATTTAACTATTTTTTAACTTATATATCATAATAATAAGTCTATTTTAATTAAATATAAAATTAAAAAAATACGTTAATTTATTAGATAAAAAGTTATTTATCTCTTATATTTTGGAATAAAACATATTTAAAAATGTTTTTCAGAATGGAGGGAGTACAAGAGACATTTGAGATTTATCTTATTTCAAAATACTCCTTCTGTTCCTTAATATAAAGGATAAAAGATAAAATCACAAAGATCAAGAAAAATAATAAATTTATTTGTAATATAAAATAGTTTCAAAAATTTCCCTTATTTAATGTTAGTAACTTTTACATCATGCAATTAATACAAATGAATTGTATTACTAGTTTTTTTTAAAGAAAAATACCATATTAATGAGGAGTATTTTTGAAAAAATATTATTAAATACACCAGACAACCTACTTGTGTCATTTATATTTTGAAATATATAGAAACTCCCTCAATTGTTTCTTATATTAAGAAATGGAAGGAGTATAAGAGATAAATGTGAATTGTTTGATATATTTAATATTTTTTTTATAAATGTCCCTAATTAAAATTTAGTCTCATTAATTTTAGGATGAAAGTTATTAACATTAAATAAGAATAATTTTAAAAATTAATTTGTATTTCTAACAAATTTAAAAATTCTAGTTATTTTTCTTGATCTATATAATTTAACTATTTATTCCTTATATTAATGAATAGAAGGAGTTATACATGAGTACCCTTTGATTCCTCTTGTTTATCCTAATTTTCATGAATTCTCAAGAACTAAGTCATCTTAAATTTTCTTTATATTAAAAAACACATTTATTAATTATGTTATTTTTTTTTTGGTTACATGAGGGGCTTTTTCCTCCCTAATCACTATCAAATGTTCATCCCATTTTTATGACATAACATAGTCATATTATTATTAAACAAATTTGACATGTCTATATTTTTTTTATGAGTATCAAAGAATATTTCTAACTAACAATCGAAAACTAATTTCTTTAAGATATAAAAATCATTAAAATAGGTTTTGTCTATCCTAAAAACGTCTTTTCCATATATGTTTTGTCTATCCTAAAAACGTCTTTTCCATATATATGATCACATAGAAATTACTAAATTTGACATATATCTCTATATTAGTATTGCCAAAGAAAAATAAAAAGACATGTAGAAAAAAAAAGTTGTTTAGTTGGGTGTATAATCACTTTTAAATAGTGGAGAATGTCGTAATAAGACAACTATATGTGAGGTGAATTAAATTTGCAATGAAGTTTGGAGAACAATAAAATATGCACTCGTGTTGGAACATGCAAAAAAAAAAAGTAATTCTTTTTGTTTAAAATTAAAAAAAAAAATTTTTTTGGTAAACTATTTATTATATTTTTCTATAACACAATATGATTTTATTTGAGTGTGCATACAGAAGATAGTGTCGCTTTCCTGATACATGAGAACGTGGAAGTTTCAAGTTTGATGATGCTGGGAAAGGTAATGCAAATCACGTGGAAGTTGTAACGTAAATTTTATTTTTTTTAATTTTTTGGGAAGACTGATGTATAAGATTTTGTTACCAAGACTTCAACGTGTATTTACATTTAACAATTAAAAATTTTAATATATAAGTTTTTGACATGGATAAAGTAAATTCTCTATATATATATATATATGAAGTAATTTTTTATTCATTACACACCATTCAAATTAAATTGGATGATTTAGATTTAATTTAATTGTATTTACATTTTAATACCTGTTTTATTTTATTAGGTATAGAATCTAAAATAAAGATAATTTTATAAATATTAATTGTTAAAAATATGTCTTATCATTTAAAAAATAAAACTTAAAAATTTTAAATCTAAACCTTCTAAATCTAATTTGGATGGTCCAAATTTTATTTCAATAGTGAGCATTTGATGCTCATCATTGCTATAATGTAGACTCTGACATATTTAATAATTATTAATTTAAACTCAAATTATTGATCAAAAAGTCACAAAAATTTTATATTTAATTATAATTTTGTTATTAATTTAAAGTTAACAAGACTTTTTTAAATACATAGGGTAAATAATTATCTGATAGAAACTTTTTCAACAAAAATTTAAGTGAAAATTTAAAATTCAAATTCAGAAAAGTAGAGAGAAGGAATAGAAAAAATAATAATGATAAAATAAAGAGAGATTAAATTAGTCAAAATTTAATGTGATTTATGAATATTAGATGGTTTGATATCAGAAAAAAAAAATCTATAGAAAATCTAATGTAAGTTGAATAGTTTATGTAACTTGTGAATAATAAATTATAAAGAAAAGTTGTAAAACTCATGACTTATAAGTAGCGTAAATTATATTATTAAATATTATATACTTTCTTCATTTCATATTATAAGATATTTTAAAAAAAATAAAATATATTAAAAAATATGGTTAAAATTAGTTGAAAGTATTAATTCTATAAAAAAAATTACTAGTATTTCAAAATTACCCTTCATTAATTTCGTTGACTTTTCTTCTTAAAAGAAAATTAGGTTAGTTGTAAAGTAAATTTATGAAAGTTATTTTTGAAAAAAAAATTCATAAATACTCAATCAAATTCTATAGAAGTTTTGTAATATCTTATAATATAAGATGAAGGAAGTAAAATATAAAAATATATTTTTAATTAAAAATCTTAATTTATTATTATTTTGGTTTACTATTATTTTCACTTTAATATTTATTAATCTCATTACTCAATATATTCTTTCAATATTATTTAATATTTTTAAAATAATGGTTAATTAATATTAATAATATATTTAAAATAACATTATTAATATTAGTAACTGTTAATCTCATGACCGGGGGCAAATCTAGAATATGAAATATTTATTAAGAATATTTTGGTATAAAATTCCTTTCCACAACTTTTAAGTGGAAGATTGTCTCCCACAAATGAGGGGTAGTTAATCTTTTTTTTCCAACAATTGTCCCTTATTCTAATCGAAAAAAAGTGAGCTCACCCCCACTTTCTGCCTTTCTCAATTCACCTTCCTTTTGTGTTAAACATGTCAAAAAAGCCATACTATTTAGTGCATGTTTGGATTGTTAATTTAAGTATTTATACAGTAAAAAATGATTATTTTATCATTATCCAAATATATCTCAAACCAAAATAATTATTTATGATTATTTAAGTAATTATTTCTATAAATAACTTTTTTCTACATATAATAATTGCTTATTATCTCATAATAACTTATTTCACTTTTTTTTCCCATTATCCATAATAATCACTTAAATTTCTAAAATTTAAATATATTTTTTTTTTCAAAATCATAAAAACATTCAAAGATAAATCACGTTTAACATAAGCACTTATACTTATAATCTATTATGAATAAATACTTTTTTTTATAATCACTTATATATAAGTCAATCCAGACAAGATATTATGTGCCCGGGCCTCTTGCAATTTTTTTATTCTTTTCTTTCTTTACATACTTTATTAAGATTTTAATTTTTTTTTATTCTTATCAAGCATAACTTAATTAGTTAAAAACTATGCTAATTTAACTAGTGATCTTAAGTATTCAAACTTTGAATATTTAGATTTATTAAGTATTTATTGGAAGACCTTTATTACCCTTATATATGATCATATATGACTTAATTTAAATTAATCAAAGCCCAAATAACTTACTATCAGATTATTCAATCCAAAAAATTTATATAATTTTTTATTCCTTCAATATTTCTTTTACAAATTATATGAGGATTTAAATTTAAATCCCGAAAAAAGGCCTAAAACGCGGAGATAACATAGGGTCAGACTGAGAAGGTTTCATGTAGAGCTGTGCTTATCCTCTTTTGCTTTTGCCTCTTGCGTCATTTGCGGGCTCCCACACACAATTATTAATTTTATTTTAATTTAATTAATTTATAATAGACACTCACATTTCTTTATTAAATAAATTTTCCATCTCTAATTAATATATCTGTTCCCACGTCTCTGCTTACGCAATAACTTGCTGCAAAAAATTTTTCTCCACTTAATTTAATTAAATTATATTTTTTTAGATCATCAATACAAATTTCGCCTATTATCCTCTCATAAGACTCGCATGCTTTTAATTCAAAGGGTGGAAATAGAATACATAAGACATATCATTAATTCATTATATATACGTCAGTGCATACGGAGTCTACGCATAATTAATTATTATTTTCATATTTTTTATTCTTCTTCAAATATATCATTTATATTCTCTCTTTTTATGAATGTAAGAAAGCCGAATTGTATTTTATGAATTATGAGAGTTAGAAGATTATTTCTATAATGTATTTTATTTTTCATACAATAAAAATGTCAAAATATCAATATAGAATCTCAAATATGAAATATATAGTAAGTTATTATCTTTACAAGTGATGAAACGTGCGATTCATTTTGCTCAATATAAAAATAAATGTGTATAGTTTAAATTTAAATATAAATAATATGAAGAACTACTTTTAGAAAAATATTACTCTCTCAAGTTCATATTATAAAGTTTTTGATGACTTGTTCTTAGTCCATAATATAATGTGACATATAGTGATTTGTTATTCTTACCTCTCATTTATTATATTACTATTATTACAACTTGTGCTAAATTTAATAAAATGAATGAAATTAATAGGGATAGAATTGAAAATTTTGGTTTTTTTTTTCAAAAATTTAAGGATTTAATAAAAGTTTTTTAATATGCTTGAAAATGATTCCAACACCTTATAATATAGATCAGACAGAGTAAATTATAAGCATACATGATGTAAAACATTATGAAGTTGACGACATCTTTGGATTTATATATCAATATTCTTTCTAAACTATTAATATTTTGTACTATAGTTAGTCAATGCGGCAATATATATCAATATATATAATTAAATTTATATAAAGTTTTACTATTTATTAGTGATTAACCATGTAACTTAACCTAAACTTGATGTAAAAAAAAATTATTTTTTAAGGTGAGCAACTTAGATGTTAAGTTTATGAACATGGTACCAATTTTATTATTCTAAAGGTGAAGATAATCATTCTTAGATATAAAAATCCCCATGTATTGTAGTCAATGTAACTTTCTTCTTCTTCTTCTTTTTTTTGTTATCAAATGTGTAACTTTCATTGATACAAATTAATAATTTAAACAATTTTTCCAAAAGAAAAAGTGTTGTTTTTTTTTTTTACAGAAAAAGTGTCTGACTAAATAAACAAATATTTGTGTGTGAGGAAGGTGAGATTCTGGGAAGGAAGTAACAAGTGAATGGAAGACAGTGACGCATCTGTAATGCTAACACAGAACACAGAGCCACAAACTGCCATGCATGCATCAACTTTAAAGTCAAAGAATTTGTAATTTTATATGTATTATAATTGCATGTGAAGTCCGCAATACAATACTAGTTTTTTTTAATTAATTAATAGGATAAATTATAAATGACATGCCTATCCATCATACAATCATTACCACACATAATATAATACCGCAATTCTCAACCAACTCATAGTAGCATGGCAGATATGAATTCTCATTTTTTAAACAATAAAATAATACGATTCTCAAATGACACAAATTGTAATTATAAATAATTCAAAAATAGTGTCCTTCCCAAGGTTTGATTGCTGCATTATTAATTGTTTCTGGAAAATGTTTCATCAGATCACCAGTTACTGCCAATGCATGCATGCATCAGACTGCACTTCTGTCTTCTATCTTTCTTTCTTTCCTTTTTTTTTTCCTGGTTAAATACCTTCCCTGAGTCCCACCTTCCTCATATATTTTCTTCAATTTGGATCCTCTTTTCTTCCTATTAAAGAAAGGAAAATTTGTTTTGAGAGTCTTAATTGAAAAGACATTTCTCAATTATAAATTAAACCAAATCATGCCCCCTTCTTTTATGATTTTGTGAAATTTTGAAAAAGATTGCTATGGGTGGGTTCTATACTTAAATATTCATAGACTTGCTGTTATTCATCAATTATTAATAATAATGCAACTTCTCCATATATATATATATATAATTTACTATTTATAAGCCACCTAAATAACACATTAGTTATTCATCAATTATTCCTTCTTGTATTTTTTTATTCCATCATTTATTTTTATTTTTATCTTTTTATTTATACTTCTCACCTATATTTTTTCTCAAATCAATATGTCTTTCTGTCAATAAGTTTTTATCAAGTCATTATTAAAACAAAATCTAATAATAGTAAAATCACAAGATTAATTTTCTTATGAATAACGAGCCCCCCCTCTCTCTCCTCTTTTTTCCTCGTCGTCTTTCTCGAAATTGTAGTTTAATTTCATTTTATTGTTCTTCTTGTGCACCGCATCTTCATCACTTTTAATTTGTTTCACATCTGCGGTCGGTGCTTTATATATATAAATATATATATATATATATATATATAATTGATATTACTATTGCATTCTTGACCGTGTGGTTTTGTGTATTTGTGAAAATCAACATAATAGTAGATTCTACTTGTTAAATAGGAAGAATTGTATTTTACAATAGTGGAACCATACAAGAAAAAGAAAAGATAGACAATTTTTTTTTTTTACCAGAAAAAGATAGACAAATTCATCCAATCGGAGAAAGGGAAAAAGATAAAATATATACTGGACCTCAAGGTTATGGACGAGAATTATTGCTAAGTACGTAATTAGCGCATTTAATTTGTTCACCTTCATGTATATATATAAACATGGTCATATATAAGTGACATTAATTCCAGTCTCTTGTTAACAAGTCTCTGATTTGATTTGTTAATAATGTTAGGTCTGTTGATCATGTTCATAGTTTCTGCCGAATCCGTTTGAGTTCTATAAGTTAAAAGAATTATATATGTTAGCAAAATTACACTTTGTGTAGGGTTCAACCTAACTTGAATATTAGTGTAATTTACTTGGACTTTTAGAACAAGATAATTATAGTCAAAATGTTTATTTTTGTTTATTTTGTACCTAATTGAATGTTTATTTTATAATATTAAAGTGTGGCTTCAATTAGAATAAGAAAATTGTTTATCGAATAAACGTGCCATTGATCACAAAAAAAAAATGCTTTTAAAAAAAGCATATGACATATATTTTATTATATTAAAGGAAATCTGTAACAAACAATTCTAACGATATATATCTCTGGCATCCAAGAAAATATAATGAAGTGACTATCAAACCACACACACACACACACACACATATATATATAATGAAGCCAATAGAAAATTAATTAATTATTAAATATATATATATTAAAGATCCATGCGTTTGTCTGTATATTTATTTATTATTTTTTTACCTGATCCACGGGTTTGTTAAGTCCAAAATGTTTTGACCTTTACATGACACAAAAATAATTAACGTGAGGCACGTACTCATCCTATAAAATATGAATTAGGGATTTGGGTGTAATCTTATAAAACATTGTTATCAGATTTATTAGTAATAAAAAAATAAATATATAGTTTAATTAAAAAATCATATGCACACCTTCAAAATATCATACATTTACATTTATCATTAAAAATCATAAAATTATCACGTATTAATTTTTTTGACCGACAATTATCACTTGTTAATTGAAAAATCAGATTCAAAGATTAAAGGTATTGTGTGCAAAGTCAATGGTGGGTCCGATACACGTAGATGTATGGGATACAAAACTATATAATATGGAAGATACAGTAATTTTTAAAATTAAACCACATAATATTATTTATGTACTTTTTTTTATATGTATAATTAATAAATTTATTTATTAAAAGAAAAATAAATATTAAATATTCTAAAATTTATAGTATAAATATTAAAATAAATAATAAAATATTTATAATAATTTTAAATTGTCCTATTTTACTATAAAAATTTGAAATGATACAAATAAATACAAAGTGGTACAGATGAATACATATATATAAATATAATATCTATATCATATCATATATTGGATACATATCTCTTTACTTTTTTTAAATATCAGTCCTTTATAGTGGATATAGGGGGAAGGTTTGGAACTTCTCATAAAAACATCATTTAGAGTGGCTCGTGATATTTAATATTTTGATTTTTCTTTTTTAGTTTGAGTTGGAAGTTATATTAAACTTTAAAGACTCTGTTTGGTTCAAGGGATTTTTGAGGAGAGGGGAGGGTAAATTTTTTTTTTCCAAATTAAACAAGAGAAAATAAGTATTTTCACTCCTGTCTCTTCCTCTTCTTCTTGTCTAAGGATAAAAGGAAAAATGCTCTCTCCTCTTATTTGATTTAAAAAAATAAAATAAAATAAAAAATTTTCCCTCTCCTTTCTTCCGAAATTCCTCCGACCAAACAAAATCTAAAAGTTAAATTGTATCAAAATAACATAGGTGCAAAACTCTCCCGACACCATTTTTCTTTCATTACGAAACTTTAACTTGATATTTTATTTAAAGAAAATAATTATAAAACCATTTGAACTAATTACAATTCTTTTGACCCCTTTACCTAAAACAGGTCAATAAAAATAAGTTAAATTGATCAAAATCAAAATAGTCAATAGGAATTTATAAAAAAATAGTCAAAAGGAAGATCAAATCAATAAATTATGAATTAGTTCATTTAATTTTAAAATCATTGCATCAAATCCCATAATTTTAAGAGTATTGTATAACAGGGAAAAAATATCCAACAACGTAGTAATTCCAATAGCTTCAATCCCTCTTACTGAAAATTTTAAAACATAGGTGGCCGCGTATGCATTCATGTGCGCGTGTGCATGCATGCAGAAAATTAATATTTACTCGAATCCTTAATATAAGATTATTTTTATCGAATCATATAAAAATGAAAATGAAAATTAATTAATTATCTCAATTTTTCTGAAAATCTCAATATTTTTTCAAAACTATCTGTATTTAATCTCTTTCTTTCTCTTTTAATATATTAAATAAGAATATTTTTTAAAAATATATAATAAATACTAACTTATATATTGTAAATAATCTTATATTTAAAATCATGATAAAATACCCTATATTTAGGACCGGAAGGAGTATTACTACTAGTTAATGTCAATGACTAGTTGACTACTGTGCTTAAACTCTGAAGAAGAATTAAACAGATATTAAATGAATAGCATGGCAAACCAAGTGAACTCTTAACACTAGCTGACTAATGAGTTTATAGCACTACTAGTTAAGACTGGAGGGTGTATTACTACTAGTTAATGACTAGCTGACTACTGTGCTTAAACTAGCTGACTACTGTGCTTAAAGCACTAATAACTCTTAAGAAGAATTAAACAGAAATTAAATGAATAGCATGGCAAACCAAGTGAACTCTTAAGACTAGTTGACAAGTGTGCTTAAAGCACTATTAGTTAAGACTGGAGGGACTATTACTACTAGTTAATGACTAGTTGACTACTGTGCTTAAAGCGCTAATAACTCTTAAGAAGAATTAAAGAGAAATTAAATGAATAGCATGACAAACCAAATGAGCTCTACATAAACATTAAACCTTCTGTTATAAGCACAACTCCAAGAGAAAAGTTTATACCAAAAAACTAGTCCATTAGGTTGGAAAATCTCTTAACCTTATATACTCCACTTTTTATGTAAGGCTCCTCAATGTGAGACTCATAACACCTTTCCTCCAAAACACAAAAACAAATAAATAAAAACACCTATTTCTTCAAATTACTTAGCCTTGGAGATCTTCTAACTGGATAACTCATTTTCTTTTTGATAGCAACTGGACAACTCATTTTCTTTTTGACAGCAGCTGGACAACTCATTTTAGAAATGCTTCTGGTTATCCTCCTACAGTTGTAGTTATCAACATCCTCTGATATCTTCTGCTTGCGAACACTTGATCCTGGGTATTTTTTCTCTCTCTCAGATGGAGTTTCATCGGTTCTTTTATGAGGAGGGTCGCCGCTTGGCTTGAGGGAATTCATTTTCATCCCACATTGAAAACCAGGACTCGGAATTTCATCTTGTGTCTCAAGTATAACATTTGAGACGCCATTTTCAATGTTGTGGTCATCCTGTACCTTAGATGTCCCAAGACTTGTATCCTTCTTACCTTGGCGTTCCTTGGTGTTCATAGTAACATTACATTCCATTTTATCAGCAGGCTCAGATTGATGGGAAATATTCGGTGGAGATGTTCCTACTGCATCATTTAAGAATTTATTCAGCAGCCAACGACAATTCAGATCTCCTTTATCAGTTAAAAGATCCGAAATTTCACCAGCACTCATCAGTGGACAAGTACTTGAATCATCAAGCCCAGTATTTCCGGCGTTATGTTGTTTGCCAACACCATAGGATATGTACTCTTCCCAGTCGTGTGGAAATCCAAACAGGAAATGTCTGCATACCTGTAAGGAGTTCAAAGGAATAAAGAAAAACATCCGGACAACATTGATCAACATCTCGCAATTCCTCAATAGTGTGACCATAATTATTGACCATCTAGATAAATCACATTGACTTTTCTTACTATGTTGGGGTGGGATGGGAAAGGGATACTACATACAAATAAAACAGTTTAAGACAGTTATACTAATTAAAATATCACAGTGCATACCATATAACCATGTAGAGAGTGAAGGTTTATTAATTATCATCTAAGTCACATTTGGTATGCGGACATCTTCATTTTTCATGTACTTGAAAACCCATTTATAAAATATTTTCAGCTTCACACACACACACTACCATCCCAATGCTATATTATATATTTGTCATAGCTAGTTATCTTCTAAGAGAGTCCCCGAAATTAAAAAAAATTTTTTTTGGGAAGATAGGCTAGGAGAAACCTAGGAAATCACACAAAATGATATAGAGGAAGACTCTTCTCCCCTCTATCAGTGTCTAAAATATGCCCACACCCAGTAGGAGGTTGTACTTGGGAAATTAAAGTTCCGATATATCAGGTAGGGAAAAGGTTGGAGGAGTGTGGTTCAAGGAATTTAATAATTCAAAGTGATTAAAAGAGAGTAGAGTTTTTTCATGAATGATGAACATTATCTTTAAGAGTACGATTATTATGGGGAAATCCCGCGCTCAATAACAATAAGCCGCACAGTGGTGCATAATATCATTTATGCCTGCCATATATGAAAAAGAAGATACAAGTAGATTGTTATTCTATCAAAAGCATGTAGAAGGTTGAAATTTTCATTTAAACAAGTTGCTTATCTTATCCCAAGTCCCAACTCTCTTTCTAATATTATAACAAATATCCACAGAAACCAGAACTTAAAGGCAGGAACATGAGTTTCAATTTAGAAACCAAAACCCATTTTATTTCTCAGCCCTAAAACAATAGAATGTGAACAGAATTCATCAAGATACAGTGTCCAGCCGAAACATTGCATCACAAAATAGCTCCAAGTTGTAAAAAATCCTTTTCATTGGGTGTAGTACAGAAACTGAAATTCCATCAACATTCACAGAACAAATCAAGAAATAGATTGAGCCCCTTCGTCCAAAAAAGGATATCATCTCATAATTTCAACATCAACACATGTTGCCCTATAGTAGAGAACTAAGGTTCCTTCAAAACCAACAAGACGTCCCTCTAGCAGAACAGACAGCTGTTCTTCATTCCAATTCAATGACTTGACTTGGAATATACATTTGGAAAGCAACAACAACAACAACAAGAAGCCTTATCCCACTAAAGTTGGCTACATAGATCATTTGCATTGCGCTCTATCAAAAACATTTGGAAGCACTAATAAAAATTATCTATGCTTAAAAAGAAACTATAAGATTTTATCCAAATCCATACCCATAGACGAGAATCCAGATAATTTACAAGTAGCACCAGATCCAAAATATCCTATAAGAACAAGACAGAAGCTTATACAAGAGTTAAATCCATAACTCTAATGTATCATTCCCCCATTATAACCTTCTTTTAACATCATTGCAGAAAAGAAGCAATTGTTCATTTCTCAAATGAGCATGATCTCTTAGGCAAATAAATAAATAAATAAACATTATCTCATCCTGTTGTAATCACAGATAACCCTGATAAAACTGTGTTCATAAATTGCAGTGACCCCCAGGACTACACTCTTCGAAAGAACTGCGTTGCATATATTCTATAACCTATAGGTGATGGGACGCTGTATAGTTAGCTGGAATCTAGTTAGTGCATCTTCCAAAGAACAGGTTGGCCTTAATCCTTGGAGCTAACTGAAAAATAAGAAAATTAGTCTCTTGATAACACTAAATGATCTTGCCTTCGTCCAGGTTGGACTTAATGGTTGGTCCAAACTTAATGGGCTAATTGAATATTATAAGTCTATTAGGTTTTTTGAAGATGATCTAATTAATTAGTTTTTGACATAGTAAAAACTTAATTGTTAGGAATGGGTTTTAATTATTTAGAGTTAATTTGAATTACCTTGGCTAAGTCAAAATATCCCAATTAATCAAGATATTAAGGATATTACAAGATAATGGGTGTGGCGCTTACCACAATCTAACCCACATCAAGTTAGTTGAGTGTGTTCTCTTCATTCTCTCTCTGTGAGTGAGTGCGGTGCATCTGTTGTGGAGATCTAGGTTAGGTTCTGACTAGTGATCTAATCCTCATTGTATGTACCATTTCATGCAGAGTCTGTGGAGGATCAATCAAGGAGCTTCTTGTAAGTACCTCAAAGCCTAAAATTAACAACCAGAAGGTAGGGAGTTGGAACTGCTCAAAGCTCTGTCTCCCTAGAACACTAAAATATCACAATCCAGGTCCAATAGAAAACTCCACGCCTTGTCAATAACTTTTGGGTCTAGCAGCACTTCTTCTGGTGTGGACTTCAGTAATAGAAATGTTTGACGCCAAGGGTTCAATCCCCCATCATTCCTCTGCCTAAATTCCTAAAGCAAAGCACTCATGTAACCAAAATTACCTAACAAAAGAATTGCGTCTTTTGCAATTTAGAAAGATATGCTTAATCTTTAATTGCATCATATTTTACTATAGCCCAGCTGTTCGCAAAATTTACTAGCAGTGAGCCGCCAGTGATCAATATTAGACTATGCAGATTTTCATGAAAGCAACTATTGTTAGACACTGAACTAGAGGTCAGGGGCTCGAATATCCTTATCGGTAGACAGTAGCTGGACTTTTAAATAGAATTTTAGACCCAAAATAAATAAAAAAGAGTTAACATTGACTCCATCCCAAGCTGTTCAAACTAAAAAGAAAAAAAGAGGCAAGTAATTGTGCAATAACTGGTCAGCGTTAGACACTGAACTAGAGGTCAGGGGCTCAAATATCCTTATCGGTAGACAGTAGCTGGACTTTTAAATAGAATTTTAGACCCAAAATAAATAAAAAAGAGTTAACATTGACTCCATCCCAAGCTGTTCAAACTAAAAAGAAAAAAAGAGGCAAGTAATTGTGCAATAACTGGTCAGCAGAAAATTCACTGAAAATTAAAGTACCCTGCAATTATACAAGGTATGATGCCACAACTCTGCTCCCTCACTGCCCACAGCCAACCAAGGAGAGGAGCATATATGCTTTCAAATGATATCACAAGCAGGAAGAGGGACGTAGTTAATAAATTCAATGATTGCAGATGAAGTTCAATTTACACAATTGCGGTTCTTATACTTTACAGACATTGTTTTTGTATGTCAAAAAGTTGTAGCATTCTCTGCTAGTTGCCTTCTCCTCCCCTGCCTCCTCTTAACCCCCTTCTCCAAGGATTTTGAGCAACAGATACGGACTCTTATGCTAACTAGTAAAGCCTGCATACTAGCACAACCCTCCTCCTATGTTGCTATTTATGCAGAGAAACTGTGGCAATCCATAATAGACATATCTCCAGACTTCATACCCGCAATGATACTTAAAACTGTAAAGTTAACAGTTTGGAATATTTGGCAAAAATGACAAGAAATATCAAACAAAAGTCTACATACCTCAACTGAAAAGCCATTTTCATATGTGCGAGACTTGTTTATGAAACCAGTGACAATAAATGTGATGCCATCTTGTGTTTCAAGGACATTGGTCTCATGTCTCTTTGCAATAGGTGAAGAGAAAATGACTCTTTCCCCAAGCCTCCTGTAGTAGAAAAGCACAAAACAAGCTTGGTTACAACTTATGAAACAAGTGACTGGAATGCCAGTACACAGAATGGCATCACCATGATATATACCCAAAAAAAAAAAAAAGTAGCACCCACCCATACCATCAGTACAGGCACAAAAGCTGATAGTGATCATAATTCAAACCAGTTGAACATGACAGAACGTGTCCAAATTGTTTGAAGCCACATTCTTCACAGAACCATATTTCATGCAAACTAATTTACAATATTATTCTCAGAATTTGTGCAATAAAATTATAAGCATGTAAAAAACATTTTTCTTTAATGATATTATGTCTTTTTCTTTTTGGCTTTTTCATTGTCATAATAGGCAAGAATTTCAGTACGTGGCCATGCAACCAAGAGGCAATACAACAAACAAGTGACTGCACAGAAATTTCACAAGAGTTCACAAAGCATTAAAGTGGAAAGAAAAACAGAAATGCATGTTACTCATACATTATCACCTGCGGTTCCACACACACACATAATTCCATTTGGGGGTAAAACACCAAACTCTACTTTTCTGAAGATTATAGTTAATATAGTCCATTTCTTTCTCTACAAATAATAACAACATAACTTACTTCCACATGTCGGTTGTCTTGATATTATAGAAGGTTCTGATTCTTGGCTGCATATTACCTGAGCCGTAATATAAAAGCAAGCCCTAATTCCCACCCACATTGACATTATACTAAAACTTTGAATTCCATGGAATAGAGTTCCTAGGATTTTTAAAACTTTTCTTTCAAGGCATATACTTCTTTGGAGCAATAATGTGTGGATGTGTACATGTAATATGAGTGAAATCAATTGCTTACTCCAATGAAGCAACTCCTCCCACAGCTAAACCTTTGCTTTGAGGCTTCATCAGCCACCAATCATGTAAGAAAATCTTGAAAAATGAAAAATCAATAATTAGAAATCCAAACTAAAAAAAGAAAAGTAAGAAAGAAAACAGCTTCATAGTATATTATAAGGGATAATAGATTGATTCGTACAGTTTTGTATTGTGAGGAGGAAATGTTCTTCTTTTTAGAAGCTGGGGTTGTAGGTGTCTGGGCTTTAAGGTTTGAGCCTGGATCCAAATTGGGTGTTTTCAAAGTAAATGCAGGGAGATTCGGAATTCTCTTCCTCACCATCTGAAGCAAATAACAGAATAAATTCAAGCGTAAATAGAAATTTCATTTAATGAAAAAAAATTGATTTGAATTCAATTTCAATTAAACAAACCTGAAAAGGAAGAAGAAAAGAGGATTCCAAAGAGCCAGAGAGAAACTGAAGAGACAATTGGTTGTGAACTCAATGCAGTAACACTTCCAGTAGAAAATTCTGAATGTTATCCTAAACCCCACAAAGCTTGAAATCCAGAATTCCTTGCATTTTGCACAGCCTGGGTGATTAACAAATTGGCTTACAATGCCTCAAGAAAATCCAAAATAAAAAGCAGAAATCTTTATTAAGCTTAACAAAACATTTCCGTGTCCATTTTGGTTCTAACAAGTAAAATGTAGTTAAAAGAAGTTAAAAGAAAAGGCAGAAGTTAACACTGAAAAGCTGTAGGTGTGCATGTTTGCAGATGACATATTAGAGCACTCACAAGAGCTATGTATCAAATCAAAAAGCAATTGAGAATTTGCTTGAATTCTAAATCTACAACCAGATATCATTGTCAATGAACAACAAGAACAACGAGCAACTTGAAACCTTCGATAGCTTATAGTTGATATTCGAGCTCAGCCTTCAATGTTCAGATACTCAGGACAAAATCACATGTTAATGTTCCTAACTATGCACAAATTCTGTAAATTATCAAACAAAAGCTTCTCTTCAGACCGGCGCACCTTCTCTCTTATCTACATGCTGGAATAATCCCAAACTAATTCATTTTCATAACCCACCGAATCAATTCACAGGGGAAAAAAATCCTAAGTAGAATAATGTGATTACAACTCACGAAAGAACACAAAATGAAGAAAGACCTAAGGACACGTTTGGTTCGCTGAATCTAAGAGGACGGAAGAGAGAGCGAGCTCCATTCCGATGCTATGGCCGGTTTGGTTGCATCATGAAAATGCACAAAATATCCCTGATTGCAGCCAATTAAACATATTCCTATGATCGAAAACCCAGTTTGAATCCAGAAAGTTCCTGAATCACCGTCACATCCAAAAACAACCCGGGCTTGCAAATCCCTCAGAATCAGAATCTAAACTGGGATGGAATTGATAACAAGTGACGGATGATGATTAAGAGTGATTGGGCTTCTGTTTTTTTAAATTTATTTAATTACCTAATAAATCATGTCCTAAGGCACAAGGTACCAAAAGAAGGGAATAGGGTTGACGGAAAGAGAGAGAGAGAAAGAAAGTATTACCGACGTGAGCGAAAACGGAACTCGCCGTCTAGAATCAATACCGTTTGCCACTCCTAACGGGGAAGCAAGAGAGAAGCAGAGAAGCAGGACAGGATCCAAGGAGGAGCTGAAAAGGACTGAACTGCCAAAGAGCGCGATGGAACGTATTGGTCTGTTGGCGGGAGAAATATGGCCTTCTTTGTGTTTTGTATTAAGAAAATACTTATATACTTTTTCTTATGTATTTTTTATATTATTTTTTAATTAAAAATTAATATATAAATTATTTTTTAAGGTATTATAAATTTAATTATTAATTATATATTAAAAGTATTAATTTTTAAATTTAAAATATCTACCTATTAAATTTTAATTAGAGAATAACATGAAAAATATATAAAAAAATATATAAGTTTAGTCATTTGTATTATTCATAGATACATCTTCTTCCTTAAAATTAAAAATGAAAACAATATAAAAAAAATTAAAAAATATGACAAACAAATAAAAAAAAAGTAAAATATAATATTTTTGTAAAACAATATAATATTTTTGTGAAAGACAAACAAATAAAAAAAAAAGTAAAATATGACCTTCTTTGTGTTTTGTATTAAGAAAATACTTATATACTTTTTCTTATGTGTTTTTTATATTATTTTTTAATTAAAAATTAACATATAAATTATTTTTTAAGATATTATAAATTCAGTTATTAATTATATATTAAAAGTATTAATTTTTTAATTTAAAAAATTTAAAATATCTACATATTAAATTTTAATTAAAGAATAACATGAAAAACATATAAAAAAATATAAATTTAGTCATTTGTATTATTCATAGATACATCTTCTTCCTTAAAATTAAAAGTTATTATTTTGAAAAGATATACGGATGTTCCTTAAAATTAAAAATTATGTTACATAAATATCTCTTCTATTTTTGAGATTATATTTTTATCCACCCATCGCTAATGAATTGTTTACTCATTACATTGAGCCTTCTTTTTAGTGAAATATCCTTCCATGCTTATTTAAGAATATTTTCTACACATTTTGTAACTTTTAATTTTCAACTAAAATGAATACTATGCATTTGTCAAATGACATAAATCACATTATTCACAACATGTAAACAATGCAGCTACATAAATTTTTTATATTCTATAGATTGATTTCACATATTTTTATTTTATTAGAAATTTTATTAATTTTAATTCAATATTTTTAAACACATTTCATTAAACATTACTGTACATAATTATTTAAAATTATTTAATAAGTGTATTATATTTTTAATGTCAAATCATTATGAAACATTAATATGAATAATTTCATAAATGTTATGAAGATTAATATTAGTGTAGATATCCATCTCCCCATCTGATTCTTTATCTCATGTCATTTCACACTTTTCAAGACTTTTAGGCCACATTTGGTAGCTGAGAATGAGAATTTTGTAAAGGGAATGGGAGAAGGAAGCCATGATGGTTTGTGTTTGGTATGCTGGATTAAAAAGTTAAGGGAATAGTTGATTCCCATAAACATAGGAATAAGCAAACCCATGAGGGAGAGTGGGAATGGGAGGCTAACCATGGAAATCATAAGCTTCAGACGAAAATGCCCTCACTAATTTTAATTCCATCTCACTTTTGGTGCTCTTCTCCTTAATCTTTGAACCCTCTTCTCCTTCAACGAAATTATGCCTCTTTCCTTCCTTGACAATGGTGAAAACATCCTCAATGACATTAGCAGTAGCAACAGAAATGACAACATCCTCACCAAAGCCTCTATCATGCCTCTCCTTCGTCATCCTCCATCGATAGCTCAGACCATCTTGTTGATGACAGCAATAACAGTAGAAGGAGATCTGAGAAGGCAACTGACAGATCTTCATGTTTGCCAGTGATTAGAGTGGTTTTCCATCACTGACACTGTGTCTCGCCAATGGTGTTTTCATGGTGGTTCATCTGGTTCTGTCATAGTAATGGTAGAGATGATAGTTCTAGTTCATAATAGCAATGGTGGTTGTCTGATGATGTGGTTCATTTATAGTTAGCCATACTCGTTTTTCTCTAGTGAAGGCAGAAGATAGAGTTGGAGAATTTGGGTAATTTATCTATTTTTTTAATCTCATTGTTGCTTCTTTTGTCATTCCTATATCTTTTCTTGATATATCAAATATATATTAAAATGTCAATTCCCTTTTCTATTCTCATTACTTCAAAATTTTAAAATAAATATAATTAAAGATGAATGGGTGGAACGTTGTCTTTTTGCTAAACTAAATTAATAAATTAAATGTTTTGTCCCCTAAATTGTTGAAGGGAACATTTTGTGTACAAAGTTGTTATAATAGTTCTTCTATAATCAATATATTTTGTGGTTGAGGTGGCATGGTTATTTCAATTACCAATGCCAACTGGTGAATTTGGACATTGAGTGATGTTTTTTGAGATTTAGTGGTTTGTTTTTTTTTTTTTTATATTTGAGCAAAGTTTACTTGCATATACTTGCTTGCAATTGCCACTGATCAAATTTATATATATCATCAAATTCGTGAGACTTAAAATTAAAGGACCATTTACGTTTAAAAAAAAAGTTTGAATCTAAAATACCTTTTTCTTATTGTTGCTTGGATTAAATTTGCATATATAACTGATTAATAGATTCAAAGCCTGCGGCAAATGCTATTGAAATTGTTATTTTTTTTATGGTGAAAAAATCATTATTTACTAATTCAAATCCCAATATAGCCTTTATCATGTAAATCATCTATATCGGATAATATAGAAACAATAAAGGCTTTGGGAGAATTGTCAAATTCTATTACTCATAGAATAATTTTATTGATGTACATAGAAGAGATCAAAGACACAACTAATTACAAACACCGGAAGAAGAGCTCAGGTACAAAGAAATAATGAAGAGATTTCAAGTTATGTCACTAGAAAATAGATAGAATTGGAAAGATAAAGTTGTCAACAACAGTTCTGATGATAAAATAAGGATCTTACATATTTGTCATTGACAAAAATATGATTGGCCAAAAGAAAAATGGAAAAAAAAGATGCAATACAAGTAGAATCAAATTTTCAATGAGAAGTTTTTGAACCTGTAATCCAATAACTCAAAATCTAAAGTTAATATCATATGAAATATAGATATTCATGTAAAAATGAAGTAAGAAATATAAAGTCATAAGGGTTTTTACAAATTAAGGTTTAACATTGAAAGAAATTATTGTATGATGGATAAAATAGTCAAATATCTTATTAGTTAGGTAGTATATAAAAATTTTGATATGTATATATATATATATATAAAGATTCCCATAATGATTTAAACACTCACACATATATATGGATTCTCACATTAATTTCACTATATAGGCTATATCTTATTATTCATATACTATCATTTCTTACATTTTTAAAATTTTTCAAAATCTTTTGTCAAAATTTTGGTAACAACTCCATTTTTATTTTAAAAAAAAAATATGATGCGACAATAACCCTCCGTTTGGATGAGGAGAAAACAAGGGGAGAGAAAAATTTGGGGAGAAAACAAGAAAGAATCTAGATATTTTTTTGTCTGGTTTCTCCCTATTTTCCCTCATAGTATTTCTCTCCTCATATTTTCTCTTCATTCCAAATAAAGTCTAAGCCTTTCATTAGTTTTCAGATTAAAATTTTCATATAAAAGAAAGTCCAATTGAATATCAATTCATCCCAATAGACTGTATTAGATTGAGTGAGAAAGATAAAAATTCTCACAACATCAATTTTTCTAACCAAAGCTTAATGTACATGTGGCCCTCGCACCACATTGAAAGAAATTATCCTGTAGTGGATCAAATAGTCAAATATCTTATTAGTTAGGCAATATTTGAAAATTTTGATATACATTTGAAGAATATATATAAAGATTCCCATAAGGATTTAAACACACACACACACACACACACATATATATATATGAGATTCTCATATTAATTTCACTATATAAGCTATATCTTATTATTTGTAGATCATTATCTCCTACATTTTTAAGTTTTTCAGAATTTTTTCTCAAAATTTTCGTAAGGACTCCATTTTTACTTTTAATACAAATTCTGATGCGACAATGTGTCTTGCATTGGTTTCAGATTAAATTTTTCGCATAAAAGAAAGTCGAATTGAATATCGATTCATCCTGATTGAATGTGGTAGATTGAGTAAGAAAGATAAAAATTCTGACAACATCAAATTTTCTAATATACAAGTGGGCCTCGGCTTGAACAATATGTGGCCTCTTTGGTGAGCAGGCCCAATCCACCTTGCAAAATAAATTCATTTCCTCATCTGATCAATTTTATTTTTGGTAAAAACCTGAAGCTTTCTTCATTTGATTTGTGATTGTAAAGTGTTATTGTTCTCGTTTTATTTTTATCATGTTCTTTTTTTTTCTTACCAATAATAAATGAAAAAAAATACCTTACTCGGGTGGTTATTTTTAATATGTTCAAGAGCGACCTTACCTTTCATCTTTTAATTCTTTTGTCAGTTAAATGTTGATATGCGTCTGAAGAACAATAAGAATTTTGAGGGAAGAGTCTGAACGTATGCATATATATATATATATATATATAGCCTATATATATATATTTACTTAGTACCACAGTGATTTTAAGATCATTAGATGTGTAGATCATTTTGTCCATAAGAGAATAATAAAATTATTGGTCCTGAATTGCTATATATTTTTGCCATGAAAGCATCTATATATCTTGGAAATATTGTATTTCTCTTAAAATAAAAATTCAATGGACAATTGTGTGGGGTTATTTTATTTATTTGATCATAATGTAAAGAAATTAAGGTTATTTATTTGTATGTGAAAGTACCATTATATCATAATATTCTATAAAAGAATTTTTGTTACTACTTTCACAGTGACAAGTTGAGAAGTGTTTTTAACTATGGATCCACATCTTGACGTATCCAAAAGATATGTGAGAACAATATCGTGCATAGCTAAGCTAAAGTGAGATTATTATCGGGGGAGTTAATACACATTGTATTATTTTTTTTTTCTATGGTTTTTTTTTTCATTGTGTTTTTTTTAGCAAGGATTTTATTGAGGTAATTTCGGATAGCGTATCAAAGAATGTTATGCTCTTTTTCTATTACTAGATTTTTGTCCCACAAGATTTTTCCTGATAAAAGTTTAAATAAGGTGCATTCTTAAATAATAGATATCAAAGTGAGAGTGTTATGAATATTAATATTAGTGTGAATTTCCATCTCGGGTTGTAACTTTTTATTTCCAAAAGGAATGTTCATCTCATGTCACTTCACACTTTCAAGACTTTCGCATTCCCTAAGGCAATGTAACTCTCCAGGCTCTTGGATTCATGACTTAATACAATTCATGAATTTTTCATTATTCATTATTTCACATTCAATACAATGAAACTTTTGAGTTGTAAGTTTATGCAAATAGGGCATCTCACATGTATTGTGACATGGAATGAAATAGAAACTCTTCTATTCTCTCTTCTTTGGCTTTCCAAACCTCTATTGTATTTTAATGTTTCACAACAATAAAAACATTTTAAATTTATTTACGTTTTATTGAATAGAAATTAGAGATTTTATATTATAATAGATTAGTAATTTTAAGTCATTTTAGTATGAATGTTAATTAATATTTTAGAATCTTTAATGAAATATACTTGATTGTGTTTAAAATTGGATTAAAGTATATATTTTGAAAATATAAAGAAAGTCTTGTAATTTCAATAAAATTGAGGGGATATCAATGCGTTTTACTTAACAAAAAACAAGATTTTTTTTGGTTATATCTATATTCACACAAATGTGATTATCACTCTACAACAAATAAGAATAAAATATTTTAAAATTAAAGAAAAAAAAGGAATGGCCAAGGGATTCTCATTTGGTGCTCATCACCTTGATGAGTACCATAGATTGATATCACATTTGAACCATCCAAATCAGATTTGGATGGCCGAAATTTAAATATTTTAATTTGTTTTTATTTTATTTTTTATGTTATTATATGTAAAATCTAAAATAAAGATGATTTTATAATTATCACTTTTTATAAATATGATTTTATTATTTAAAAAATAAAAAATAAAAACTTTAATTGTGATGGGGAAGCTAATAACTAACTCATGAGCTATGAGAAATGAGAGAGAGGGAGGAACCAGGGAATATTTATATTGGGGGTTTTTTTTTGGGTGGGGAAAGGGGGGAGGGGTGGGGGTTTGTCAGTAAGAGGTAGTAATTAGTAAGTGAGTGGATTGAGAGAGAATATAATGTTTTTTTTCCTCTTCTTTCACTTTTCATAATTCCAAATTTATATCTATAATCTCTTCGTTCATCTTCTTAAACAATTCCATCACATTTATATTTGTAAGCTTATGATCCCAGTTGGTACACATAAAAAAATTGAGGAAAAAGAAGGGAAAGAAAAGATATGATCAGAAAAATGTCTGGATGGCTAAGCAAATGAAAGATGTTTGATGGGAAAAATATTTGATTTATATTCGGACGTTTTCTAAGGCTAAAGAAATGTCAAATTTGATTTGCAAAAAATTGAGATTCAGTTGATAAAAAAGAGTTTCTAAGAACTAGTTCGTCTCATTCTACCAAAATATTTACTAATTATTTTAAATTATGTGCTCCATTGTGATATATTATTTTGAGCATTTCATTCACTTCAAGTCGCATTTGCAAGTAAATATTAATATCATCATAGATGATTCTTAAATAATGGACATTCAAGAGTTAAGTGTTATGAATATGAATACTTGTGTGAATTTCCATCTCTCTATCTCTCTATGTAACTTTTTGTTTCCAAAAGGATGGTTCATCCCACGTCACTTCACACTTCTCGAGACTTTTATAGCCTATTTGGTTTAATTACTAGGAAAATTAGGTAATGTAATATGAATAGTGTGAAGTAATGTAATGAAATGATGATTGCAAATAGATTTTAATGGGTTTATTTGGTATGATATGGTGGAGGTGATAAATAAATTTATTTTTTATATTTAATTAAAATCAAGTAAATGGGAAATGTCTAAAATGCCTTGAATTGAAAAAAATTCCCCTCTTCCTTCTTCTTCTTCCTTCATCCTCGTCGGTGGCCTTATCGGTAACCATCATCAACAACCCAATTTGAAAATATATCAATGAAGGAAAAAAACCAATGTGATGAATTTTTTTTTCGGATGAATCGAACTCTGCAAGTGGAGGCTGAAACCTCGATCAAAGCTAGCATTGGGGAACCTCGATCTGGAAGTAAAGCTTGAGATTTGGGTTAGGTGGGAATCCGAGTTCGAGATCTAGAAGGGGTGGGAGTTCGAGTTTGCGATTTGGAAGGGGTGGGAGGTCAAGATCTATGGGCGGGAGTCCGAGTTTGCGGTTTGGTCGTAGCTCGATTTTCAGTCAATGGCCGAAGTGGGTGTAGCATCCTCCGGTGTCGATGGTGATTTCTCCCTTTGTTATCACAGTAGCTTGCGTGAGGAAGATGGAACGAGATGAGGGACATCGGTGGTGAGGATGCTGAAGGTGGATGAAGATGAAGGGAGAAGGAGGAGGTTGGGAGTGAGAAGCACGAAGAGAGGAAGAGGTAGGAAGAGTAAGAATGATTTTCTTTTTTTTTAGAGGGTATAATGGTCATTTTGCAGCATATCACCTCACTGTGAAGTCCTTCACATAAGAAAATGGAGGTGAACCGATTTATATTAATTTAGATAATCAGTTTCACACATGTGAAAAGCATCACCTATAATATGACCCAACCAAACACACATACTCAAGTAATTTAAATACCATCACTTCACACGGGGGGCCATGTGAATGGACCAAAAGGGTCATTAGATTTTTTAAGGCAAATTAACTCCCGAGACTTTTGAATTAATTACTTAATAGTATAATTAATGTATTTTTCATTATTTATTATTTCACATTCAATATAATAAGACTTTAGAGTTGTAAGTTTATGCATATAAATAGGGCATCTCACGTGTATTGTGACATGGAATGAAATATAAATTCTTTTATTCTCTCATATTTGGCTTTCCAAATCCCAATTGTCTTTTAATTTTTCACAACAATAAAAGCATTTTAAATTTATTTAGCTTTTGTTGGATATAAATTAAAAATTTTATATTATAAGGATGGATGAATAATTTTAAGTTATTTTAGTATGAATGTTAATTAATAAAAAATGTATTTTAGAATAATGAAATATACTTAGTGTCACACCCGGAAATGCGACGCGGATGGCGCGGAGTGAAAGAAAAAGGGAGAAACCGGCCCGCCTGGCGGGAGGCCGATTTCGGGAGGGAGTCGCCACCAAAATTTTAAGGGAAATTTTGGAAAACCGGAATAATAATAAAAAACAAAAAGGGACGAGGACTGGTCTGCGAATCAAAGTTGGGTTCGGGAGTACGATTGTGAGTGGGGAAGGTGTTAGGCACCCCCACAACACCCGTTCCAAAGAACGGTTACCTTAGGTTGATCATGCAATTTTTATGGCTTTTGAAAATTTATTTTGATTGCCCTTTTATCACTCACATGCAAAAATAAGTATATAAGAAAAAAATAAGAGAAATGTAAGAAAAATAAAATGAAAATATGAAAAATAGGAAAAATAAAAATAAGAGAAAAATCTTATTTATTTACAAAAGCGGACTTGACCCAGAATGAGAGTCTGGGGCCTACGTACCCTGCGATAGGGATCAAAGTCGACGTAGTTCGGACTAGAAATGCGTGTCACTGGGTTAATATATTTTTTTATTTTCATATATTCTTTGAAAAGAGAGGTTTATAGGAAAAATTTGTCTTTCCACAAAGAAAGCAATTTTTAGAATTGGTTGGTGTGTTTTAATTTGTAAAAGACAGACTAATTCCCAATATTTACCCCTTTTCATTTATTTATTTTGTTTAATCAACTTCTGAAAGAGAAGATATGTTCTTCCTCAATTTAGATAATATGATTAAAATTATACATGATTTGAACATTTTAATTTGATTTAAAAAAGGAAACATTTGAAAACAATTTTATTTTCACAAAATAAAACCAATTGGCTCATGTGGTGACTTTATCACTCACATTTACCCATTGATACCTGAGTGTCCACGGTAGTGTTACTCGAGACAAAAAGACGCAAAAAGTTCAAAAGAAAACAAATAAAATTTTTGGTACAAATAATTTTTATTATTTTAAAATCATTTTATCACCTATTTATTTTTTTATTTTTAAAAAAAATGCGATCATTACGTATTGGAAAATAATAATCAGCATATGTGGTGACTTTATCACTCACAAGTTACTGATTTAGTTTACATGCTCACGGTGTTACCACTCGGAGTAGAAAATACCCAAAAGAAAAATTTTAAATGAAAATCAAACGGCATATATGATGACTCGATCACTCGTAATTTATGGATTAATGCTCATATTCTTACGGTGATGCCACTCGTGGCAAAGAAGGGATAAAAAGCCTCAATGAAAACAAAGATTAACAATAATATTTTATTTTTATGAAAAAAATCAAAAAAGGAAATTAGAGATAAAAATTGAAGGAAAATAAATAATTTTGATATGAATAATTTTATGAGACTATTAAGAGAAAAGTGTCTAGAAATAATCAACATATGTGGCGATTTTGTCGCTCACAAATTGCTGATTAATACTTAAACTTCCCCGGTGTTACCACTCAGGGTAGAAAAGTAACCGGCTTAGGAGATAAAATTTAAAAAAGAAAGAAAAAAAAATAATAATAATAATAATAAAATAAAAATAAAATAAAATAAAATAAAAAATTTACGTAAATCATTAAGTTACAAAAATAAATATGACCATGGCGACGCATTTTTATAAAAGGAGAATGATAAAAAGTAATTTTTAAATTTTTTTTTTTACAAGTGACATATATATATATATATATAGGTAAGTATGTGCAAATATCATTTATTTATTTATTCATTTCTATTTGTACTTTATTATTTTTTTATTATAAATTATTTATATACATTATTTAAAATTGTGAAATGTAGGAAACAACACAATTAAAAATCCTTTTCCTTTCTTTTCTTTTCTTTTTCTCAGTTTTGTTTCAATTCATCAGAAACTATTGCTACCCATGCAAACAATCGCATGCTTTACTAAAATTACGTGAACAAACCGGACTAATTGAAGAAAGTGGATCATGTGATAACTTTATGTTAATTCACTCTTTGTTAAAAGGTACCAAAGACAAGACTAGCCTAAGGAAGGGGTCAGCAGAATCCACAATGTGTCTATTTTTTTATTTTCATATATTATTTTTTATATTTATTATTATTATTTTTTTATTTTTTATTATTATTATTATTATTTTTTTTTGACAAAACTAAATGCAATTTCGAAGATGTTGTGTTCATCAAGTAGAGCCCACGGATCTAATTTCAGTTGCCCTGGTCCAGTTTTCAATAAAAGCCTCACAAGTTCACAACAGAGAGAATCAACCAAAGGCTAATCAAACAAAGTCATGTGGGCTCTTAAAATGAGGATTCTATACTACATTTCTAAGCCAAAGAGCATCCAAATCACCACTAAACCGACCTCCTTCGAGACATTTCACCGAGTGCTATTCAAGTATATTTGATAGGGACCAAAACAAGATACCATGTCTAATGGAAAGTAACTCAGAAATCTTTCAAAATGTGTATGTAAAGTTCTGCACCCATACATCCTTCTTTTGCAAGGAAAAGCAGAACCGAGGTTGACATAGTACCAACAGAAGAAAAAGGAGATAAACACCATTTTCGCAAAAGTTCAGGTCAGATAAAAAGATGAGACAATCACCAATGGAAACTGAAATTGCTTTCTAGTATGCATGATGAACCAGTGCTACAAATTACAGACACTAATACTTCAAAACATGGCTTACACCCAACATCATCCCCTCTGGACCCTCCTCATCTCACGTAAAACATACAGGTCAACGGAAATCAACATGCTTAAAACAGAACTCATAAATACTAGGGAAGCTTCGTCATTATTCAATCCTACTAAACAGAATCCCTTTCACTTTTCTTATTTATGAAATCATTATTGGGGTTTAAATGAACTAGAAAGATAATTCTCATGATTACTGCAACTATAACATCACAATCCAAAATGAAACTAGCAACTCAAGATAACAATTTGAGGAACATAACTCTGATCTAACTACATTCGAGAACAGAATTCCCCAACACTGAAGAGTTTCTATCATGACCCAACCAAATGAACATGGAGTAATTGGAAGAAAAGGCAGAAAAAAAAAAAGATGAAGCAATGAAGAAAATGTACAAGGGAACTTCAACTCAATACTGGAATTTCACAACAAGGATTACCAATGTGGATTCCTTTCGGACTTTGCAACTCAACTCCCCTTCGCGAATCTTGCTCTCGGTCCTTGGAACTCTGGCCTCTCCTTGCCTCCACCTTCACCCGTGGCCACCTCCCTCCTCCTCTTTAGTCTGCCTTCCTGAGCCCCTTTTATAGGGTTGTCACGAATGGAGCTCCCTCCAAAACCAAACGCGTGGTCCCCTTTTTCTGCATCCACCCGTTCCTAATTTCATGCCCCCTCTGCTCTGCCTTAGACGCCCAATTTCGTGCTCATCCGAATGATTCCTGGCCTCCACTACTCTGCTGTGTCAGGTACAGAGTAGTGGAGGAATTTTTCTTGTCCACTTCTACGCCTCTCAACGTCTCCCTTACTCGCGATCTCACTCTCCTTACTTCGCTTTCACGCTCGCGTACAGAGCCATTGTGGCGCGTCCTTTGTTTCTCGCTCGTGTCTTCTCTGCTTCACGCCCGAGCTTCCCCCTCGCGGCCAGCTCCTGTCTCGTCCTCTCTTTTTTTTTTTTTATTTAGGTTTCAGCCCAAACTTCTTTCTTTTTTTTTTTAATTTTATATTTCAGATTTTGGGCCGAATCTCGGCCCAAAATAATTTTATTTTATTTTATTTATTTTATTATTATTTTTTTTTATTCTTTTACTTTTTAAAATTTTTTAATTAATTTTAATGTTTTAGTATTTTTGTTTATTTATTTATTTTATTTATATATATATATATATATATTTTTTTTTATATTTATTTTTTTTTCAGCTTTGGTTCATTTATTTGTTATCTATTTTTTGTTTCTTTCTCTTTTTCTTCTCTCACTTCTTTATGTTGTCTATTATTTATTTATCCATCTATTATTATTTTTTTACTATATTTCTTATTTTTATTTTTTATTATATTTATATATTTTAAAAATTACCCGGACAAAATACGGTGTTTACAGTTGCCCCTCTTTACTAGTTTCTTATGTGAGAATGAGAAAAATGCAGTTTTTGGAATTCTCGCATAAGGAACGAGTAAAGATTAGAACACGAATTTTGTCCGAGCAAAAACACACAAAGACTCACTTGCCTCTAACACAAAGAGATGCAATACGACTTGAACTTAGAGTGGCATGAATGACTTAATGGTGAATGAATGTTTTGATGCAAGACATACGTGGTAAATGCGAGCTGGGATTTGACTAAATAAATTAAACTAGACTCTAATAGATGCACAAACAAGCAACTAACTTGAGCCAGAGTCCAACTAATGCGACATGCAATGATGTGACACAAATGAATAACTATGCTAACTAGGCTGGGACTGATGCGGTATGCAGATGAAGTGACTCAAACAAATGCGAACTGGGATTTGACTAAATAAATTAAACTAGACTCTAATAGATGCACAAACAAGCAACTAACTTGAGCCAGAGTCCAACTAATGCGACATGCAATGATGTGACACAAATGAATAACTATGTTAACTAGGCTGGGACTGATGCGGTATGCAGATGAAGTGACTCGAACAAATGCTCACAAAAACAAGATATGATAACAAGATCCAAACAAAATAACATATTGATGAGCTGCCCCTCTTCATTCGTTTTCTAAGGAAGGAGATCATGAAATGATATTCGTACTTAAAAACAAATGAAGAAGGAAACATGTATTTTGTTTGAGGGGCAAGATGCATGAACAATAAAGACAATAGAGACAGAGATTAAATGAGAGAAATTTAAACGGCTTTGACAGAAATTAAATGGGTGCCTGCCGCCAAGTCATGGCTTTGACAGGAATTAAATGACAGAAATTTACAGGGTGCCTGCCGCCAAGTCAGGGCTTTGACAGAAATTTAAAGGGTGCCTGCCGCCAAGTCAGGGCTTTGACATAATTTAAATGACAGAAATGTAAAGGGTGCCTGCCGCCAAGTCAGGGCTTTGACAGAAATTAAATGACAGAAATTTACAGGGTGCCTGCCGCCAAGTCAGGGCTTTGACATAATTTAAATGATAGAAATGTAAAGGGTGCCTGCCGCCAAGTCAGGGCTTTGACAGAATTTAAAGGGTGCCTGCCGCCAAGTCAGGGCTTTGACAGAAATTTAAAGGGTGCCTGCCGCTAAGTCAGGGCTTTAACAGAAATTTAAATGACAGAAGTTTAAAGGGTGCCTGCCGCCAAGTCAGGGCTTTGACAGAATTTAAATGATAGAAATGTAAAGGGTGCTTGCCGCCAAGTCAGGGCTTTGACAGAATTTAAATAACAGAAATTTAAAGGGTGCCTGCCGCCAAGTCAGGGCTTTAACAGAAATTTAAAGGGTGCCTGCCGCCAAGTCAGGGCTTTGACAGAATTTAAATGACAGAATTTTAAAGGGTGCCTGCCGCCAAGTCAGGGCTTTGACAGAATTTAGATGACAGAAATTTAAAGGGTGCCTGCCGCCAAGTCAGGGCTTTGACAGAAATTTAAATGACAGAAATGTAAAGGGTGCCTGCCGCCAAGTCAGGGCTTTGACAGAATTTAAATGACAGAAATTTAAAGGGTGCCTGCCGCCAAGTCAGGGCTTTGACAGAAATTTAAATGACAGAAATGTAAAGGGTGCCTGCCGCCAAGTCAGGGCTTTGACAGAATTTAAATGACAGAAATTTAAAGGGTGCCTGCCGCCAAGTCAGGGCTTTGACAGAATTTAAATGACAGAAATTTAAAGGGTGCCTGCCGCCAAGTCAGGGCTTTGACAGAATTTTAAATGACAGAATTTTAAAGGGGTGACACCCGTCATGATGCAAGGCTTGGAGTGCCCAAGCAATACTTAGCTAAACTTGTGACTCACTTTTCTGTTTATCTGGCGCACACTAGACACCAATACAATGCCATCTCTTTGGTCTTCCCTCTCTTTTTCTTTTTTCTTTTCCCGAGGTATAATGATCCCCTTGTGTTATGTATGCAAAATGGAGATTTCCTTTTTAGCCTTCTTGAGATGTGCATGAAGAATTATTTGTGGAATGCAAAATTCTTATTATTATTTATTATAATGACCATTTGCCCCAATTTGTACAAAATGGAAGGTGCATGTAGAATGCCCATTGTTGCCCCAATTTTAACAAAAATTTATTGTAACCACAGTGTTAGAAATGTAATGAAATTGGGTTTCATCCTTCAATTTTCTTGTCTTGATGTAGAGCTCCATTGCCCCCGATGAAGGAATCCAGTTAACCCCACAACTCTTAAACTTGTCATGATCATATGTGATGCTGAAAAACCATCTTGCCTGTTTCTATCTTTAGGTATTGTTGTGTCATCCTAAAAGAACTTTTTCTCAATCATATTTGATGAGCTTCCGTTTTACTCCTTGTACTTAGCACCATTAGCGGACAGTCAAGATTACTCTCATGATGCACGCCATTAAGTAATATATATTTTTTTTCTTTTTTTTTATATATATTTTTTATTTGAGGAATAAATACGGCAACTTACCGGAAGGAAATCAATAATCAAAGAGGAATATATACAACGGCTAACAACAATCCAGGAATAAGAATAGAAAGTTAGTTTATTAGATGAACAAACCACCAGGATATTAGATCTTGAAACAACCAGAAATTATAGATATTATCTATTGAAAATGAGAGAAAACGCCTTCACATTGATCTCCTAAGCACCCAGTCGGATAGCTTGCATTGCTTTTGGACACGCCCAACAGTACGTCTGACTAAAGATTATGCCGCGCTTGTCATTCACCCTTATCCATTGGCAGCTTAGAATTTCCTTTTATTTGCTCAGAAGATGATTTGCTCTTCCCTTTGCATGGGCTTCTTTTCTTCTTTAATGCTCTAATTTTTGCCTAGGCTGCCTTTCCAGGTTTTCAACCTAGCGAGCTTCTTTTCCTTTTCATGCTCTAATTTTTGCCTAGGCTGCCTTTTCAGGTTTTCAACCTAGCGAGCCCTTTTTTTTCTATTCTTTTTTCTTAAGCATAATACTTCTTGACAGAGTCTGCATTGACGGGCTTCGTCAATTCTTGTCCCTCGATGTCCATCAAAATAAGTGCACCTCCTGAAAAAGCTTGCTTTATCACATAAGGACCCTCATATGATGGGGCCCACTTTCCTCGATTGTCCTCTTGATTTGGAAGAATTTTCTTTAAGACTAAATCCCCTGGCTTAAACTCCCTAGGGCGAAGTCTTTTGTTAAACGCTCTGGCCATTCTCCGTTGATATAGCTGCCCATGACACATGGCGACCAATCTCTTTTCTTCAATCATATTCAACTGCTCATATCGGGTTTTGATCCAATCATCCTCCCCAATAGCTGATTCAACCATGACTCGCAGTGATGGGATTTCCACCTCAATTGGTGTCACTGCCTCCATCCCGTACACTAGAGAATATGGTGTGGCTCCTGTTGATGTGCGAGTTGTGGTACGATACCCATGGAGAGCATACGGGAGCATCTCATGCCAATCCTTGTATGTGATGGTCATCTTAGCAATGATCCTTTTAACATTTTTGTTAGCAGCCTCCACTACCCCATTCATCTGCGGTCGGTAGGGAGCAGAGTTATGATGCTGGATCTTGAATTGCTCACAAAGCTTCCTTACTTCAGCACCGTTCAGATTAGGAGCATTATCTGTAATGATCTTTTCTGGTAAACCATATCGACAAATGATGCATGATCGTAAGAAGCGAACAAAAGCCTTTTGGGTAACACTGGCAAGAGAGACGGCTTCGACCCACTTGGAGAAATAATCAATAGCTACAAGTATGAAGCGATGACCATTTGTGGCTTTAGGATTAATAGGACCAATCACATCAATTCCCCACATGGAGAAAGGCCACGGGGCCACAAGGTTGTGTAGGGGGTGTGGTGGACCATTGATTCGATCAGCGTAGATTTGACATTTGTGACATTTTTTCACATATTCGATGCAGTCTTTTTCCAGGGTCAACCAAAAATATCCACATCGTTGTATTTGTCTAGTCATAGTATGACCATTAGCATGAGTTCCACATATCCCATCATGAACTTCAGCCATCACTCTCTTGGTTTCAGGCGAATTTATGCACCTGAGTAGTGTCCCGTCATGAGCCCGCTTATACAAAACCTCCCCACTAAGGAAGAAGTTCATTGCGAGGCGTCGAAGAGTCTTCTTGTCATTATCTGTTGCCCCGTCTGGATATTCTCTATCTTTGATGTAGGACTTAATGTCGTGAAACCAAGGTTGCCCATCGGATTCCTCTTCTATACTCAAGCAATGGGCAGGAGTATTCCTTGCTTCAACGCGGATCGGCTGAACGTGAATCCCGCAATCTAGTTTAACCATGACAGCGAGTGTTGCTAAAGCATCTGCAAACTGATTTTTATCACGAGTCATATGGGTAAACTTGATTTCATCAAACTCCTTGATCAATTCAGTTAAATAACTCTGGTAGGGGATCAACTTTGGGTCCTTCGTTTGCCATGCCCCCGTCACTTGATATATTATGAGTGCTGAATCTCCAAAGACCTCCAGTTCTTTAACACCCAGAGCTAGGGCAGCTTGCAAACCACTGACACAAGCTTCATACTCTGCTACATTATTTGTACATTCAAAATTAAGCTTAATGGCGACAGGAAATTGTTTCCCTTCAGGGGAGACTATCACTGCACCTACCCCACATCCCTGCGTATTGGCGGCGCCATCAAAGTACATTGTCCATCGGGCATCTTCCAACTTATCCTCAACAGTCAAGACATCTTCATCTGGGAATTGAAAGTCTAGTGGCGGACTCCCATTTAATGGGTTTCCCGCTAAATGGTCAGCGATGATACTTCCTTTAATGGACTTGCGAGTCACATACTTCACATCATATTCGGATAGTATTACTTGCCACTTTGACACCCTACCTGACACGTAAGGGCTTTCAAAAATATATTTAATCGGGTCCAATCGCGAGATCAACCAGGTAACATGATATAACATGTATTGTCTTAATCGTCGCGTGACCCATACTAGCCCACAACATGTCTTTTCGATGATTGGGTATCGAGACTCACAATCATTGAATTTCTTACTCAGATAATAAATGGCATGCTCCTTTTTTCCAGATCTATCTTGCTGTCCTAACATTGCCCCCATGGAAGATGTCAAGATGGTTAGATAGAGGATTAATGGTTGACCTGGTGTAGGGGGTGCTAAGACAGGAGGGTTCAGCAAATATTCCTTTATCTTCTCGAATGCTCGTTGGCAATCTTCATCCCACTTCCCAGGATTTCCTTTTCTCAACAATTTGAATATTGGCTCGCAGGTGGCAGTCAGGTTTGCAATAAATCGGGCTATGTAATTCAAATGGCCCAAGAAGCTTCGTACATCTTTCTCTGTTTGGGGTGAAGGCATATCACGAATTGCCTTTACTTTATCTGGATCCACTTCTATTCCTCTACTGCTAACGATGAAGCCTAGTAGCTTACCAGATGTAGCCCCAAACACGCACTTGTTGGGATTCAATCGAAGCTTGTATTTTCGCAGTCTTTCAAACAATTTTTGAAGAACTGCCACGTGACTTTCTTCTTGCGCTGACTTTGCTACCATATCGTCGACATAAACCTCCAGTTCTTTATGCATCATATCATGGAATAGTGCTACCATAGCTCGTTGGTAAGTTGCACCTGCATTTTTTAAACCGAACGGCATCACTTTGTAGCAAAATGTTCCCCATAAAGTAGTAAAAGTGGTTTTCTCTTTATCCTCCAGGTTCATGGGGATCTGATTGTATCCTGAATACCCGTCCATGAATGAGTACCTATAACCCCTCGCCGTATTGTCAACTAGCACATCAATATGAGGTAGAGGAAAATGATCCTTAGGACTGGCTTTATTCAAATCCCGATAGTCTATGCACATCCTAATGCGGCCATCCTTCTTAGGTACCGGCACTATGTTCGCAACCCATTGTGGGTATTTAGCAACATCTAAGAAACCAGTATCCCATTGTTTCTTCACTTCTTCCTTGATCTGAAGAGATGTCTCGGGACTCATCCTCCTTAGTTTTTGTTTTTTTTTGGTTTAAAGTCCGGGAACAGAGGAAGCTTGTGAGAGGCGATGTTGGGATCAAGCCCTGGCATATCTTGGTATGACCAAGCAAACACATCCAGGTATTCTTGAAATAAATCTATCATCTCCTTCTTCTCGGGATTATCAACTATCTTCAACTCTTTTTTATCTCCCTCAGTTCCCATGTTGATCACTTCTATGATTTCCTCATGCGGGATGAAACCAATTTCAGAGGGTTCGATAAGCTTTGCAAACGTGAGGGGTAATTCAACTAGCGCGGCATTTTCTTCAGTCTCGCCGTCAAGCGTATCCATAACAATGCGAGTATCATCCCATTGGGGCTCAAGAGTTTCTGCGTCAGACTGGAGTTCCGAGGATTCTAATTCCCTAGAAGGCAACAAACACAACAGAAGTAAACGATGAGGCAGGAAATAGTATAGAGAATTAATTTGAGGAGGGGCTAACACAAATGGATAAGAAGAAGAATAAAGTGAGATGAGAAAAAGAGTAGAATAAAGAGATTAATAAAAGAGAGTAATAATGGAATGAAGAACATGAAAAGCTGCTTTGCATTTAATCCTCAAATGTAAAAATTTCCAAAAGCCATAAATACAAGATTTTCAAAAGAAGACATAACATAAACTCTAGAATATTACTCTAACGACATGACATCAGGGATCTTCTCAGACTCCCAGTTTTCCAGGGCTTTTCCAAAGGTATCACACTGAATCCAATGTCCTTTTCCATAACGCTCCCCTCCTTCTTCCGTTGTAGCAATGGAGTCATTCATATTGACTATCTCAGAGGCTTGTGAGAATGTCTCTTTAATATGGGGAACTTTTGATCTTGCTTGTAATTTCCCTCGGCCTAAATTCACTTGCTCGGCCAAGAGAGTCTCCAAATGGGGATCGTATCCTATCCCTTGACGTCCCTGATTCCCGAGAAGTTTGATTGGCTCTTTTACCCCTTGCAGTTTAGCTCCGAGCCCTTGTCCTTCCTTATATCCATCATGCTTCATTATCTTGTTGACTACTTGTTGCACATCTCTTCTTGGCTTGTCACCCCCCACGACCTCGAAACTGTGATAAAAATTACCACCTGTCCGTTCTACATTTTCGACGTAAGGTACGGCACTTGGCTTGCTAATCATGATTTCCTCTTCTCCTTTGACGGTAATAAGTAGGCCATCCCTGACGAATTTAACCCTCTGGTGTAGGGTAGACGGTATAGCTCCCGCGTCATGAATCCAAGGCCTTCCTAAGAGCATAGTATACGCCGAATCAATGTCCATTACGTGGAATTGTACTGAGAAGGTGCTTGGCCCAATCTCAAGTGTAAGATGGACCTCCCCGAATACCTCCCTTCTCGCTCCATCAAAAGCTCGGGCAATTAGATCACTATGCTTAATGGTGGACCTGTCCACTGGAAGCTCTTCTAAAGTGGCTAGTGGCAGGATATTGAGAGCTGACCCATTATCAATCAGAACCTTTGCGATCACATACCCGTGACACTTTAATGTAATGTGGAGAGCTTTAGGTCGCCCCGCCGGAGTTTGAACAATCTCGTCCTCATAGAAGGTGATTTGAGTGGCATTCTTCACCACATTAACCATATGAACTACTCTCTCAGGAGTTATGTCCGGACGTACATATGCGCTTTCTAACACCCTTTGGAGCGCCTTGCGATGGACCTCTGAGCTCATGATGAGGGACATAATGGAGATCCGAGCTGGCGTCTTTGTGAGCTGCTCTACTATGTCATACTCGCTGTGCTTCATGATCTTTAAGATCTCATCGGCACCAATGCTCGTGTCCGTCGCCACCTTAGCTCCTGAACTCTCCCCTTCTTCCTGACCATTTCTTATTGCCTTATCATTTTCTTTCGAATAGACGCGACCACTCCTGGTAATCCCGTTTATTAGTTCCTGGTTATTGACTTCCACCACTGGTTCTTCACTGGTTTCTCCCTGGACTGCGAGAAGCTCCGTCCTTAGGCCATATTTCCAGGGTACCGCACGATTACTAGCATATGGAAACGGTGCTGGTACGTGAATAACCGCCACAGGCTCCTTCTCGCGTGTTGCTGCCTGAGCGGTTGAGTTTATGACCAGGAGAGATCCCGTTGAGCTCAGCTCAGGTGTCGGTTCGATAATGAACGAAGGACAAGATTCTGCTATCTCCAAGAGGGGCAATTGCTCACTACTTCCTACAGTCGGAGCTTGCGCGTTGATCACAAGGAATGACCCCTTCGATTTGTCAATGATTGGCAACCCGCTTAGTTCCTCCGTCATGCATACGGATTCATCTCTTGATGTTCCCCTTTCAATTCTGATAATCCCTAGCACCATCATCTTTCGCACCACTTCCTTGAACATCTCACAACCCTCAATGTCATGACCTACATTTCCCCGGTGATACTTGCAAGAGTAGGGACTGCAACCATCGATTATACCCGGCTTTCCCTCATCATAAAGGACAAGTCCTGCTTCCTCAAGATGATCAAATATCTCTTTCATAGTAAATTGGAACGCATTTGGGTCTTTAATCAGCCTGATATCTTCTTCAATAACACAGACCTGTTTCCCCTTGTCATGCTCCGGAAGGGGATTCGAGATTATATTCGGATTGCTGTCCCGCCGTACACTGATACAATTATTATCCAAAAGATTCAATACATTCTTCCGGAAAGCATCGCATCGTTCGATTGAATGTCCCACCGCTCCCATATGATATTCACAAGTCTCGTTTGGATTATACCAAGCAGGGAAAGGTGGTTGCCAAGGTTTTACAGGACGAGGACCTATAAGCTTCTTTTCCACTAACTCCTTGAAAAGTTCTAATCTAAGACATTGAAGTCGGGTAACGGGCGGTTATCTCTCGGGGGGCGAACGGCTTTGTAATCCATACCTGGGTGCAAGACATTCGTTTGCTGAATGGGATGAGGTGGTGGGACTGGTTGAGGATGTTGGATAGGTTGAGCAAAAGGGGCTCTAGGTTGATAGGCAGCATGCTGCATGCGTGCCCCGGGTGCAAAAGGTCGTGGATATTGGGGTTGTGAGTTATATGGAGGGTACTGTGGGCTAAATGAAGGTCTGAACGACTGTTGGTAAGGGTCCGGCACGTGATTCACATCGCTGTCTTTCTTTTTAACACCCTGTCCTTTTCTATTTTCGGGGTGGGCACTCTCCAACCTCCCATCCCGAATGTTAGTGTCAATCCTTTCACCTACCTCAATGAGGTCGGTGAAATATTTAGCATGAGTTCCCAGCATGATTCTGAAGTAGGGCTCTCCCAGCGTATCAATAAAGTATGAACACAACTCAGACTCCGTTAAAGGAGGTTGAACTTCCGAGGCCAAGGCTCGCCAACGCTGCGCGTACTCCTTGAAGGATTCGGTGGGTTTCTTCCTCAATCCTTTCAGCTGCTCCCTAGTAGGAGCTGAATTCAAATTAAATTGGTATTGTCTCATAAAGACATCCGTCAGATCCCTCCATTTCTTCAGTCGGGAGTGGTCTAATTTCATGTACCAGTGTAGGGCCGCCCCAGTGAGACTTTCATGAAAGAAATGGATGAGGAATTTCTCCTCCCTGGACCATACTGACATCCTGGTGCAGTATGTCTTCAGATGATAATGCGGGTCCCCATTACCGTTATATTTGTTGAAGTCCGGGATCTTAAATTCTTTCGGAATAATCACGTCCGGAGCTAGGCATAGTTCATCCAAATCGAGGGATTTATGCTCCATTACTCCCTGCAGTGCCCGTAGCTGATCTCTCATTTCTGACACCTCCTCTTTCAAGCTGACCTTATCAGGAATTTCACCGCCATGAGAATACATATTATTGGGAGGTGGATTCTGAGCCATAAGGGTTGTGACATTCTCCGGGTTATGGACATCATGGGCATATGCATATCCCTGATCCCATTCCTGGAATCCTTGCCTACCAGCCCCTGGGGTTGGGATAGGTGGAAGCCTATTCTGATCATTGTCAGTTGCATCGGGTATACCTTCCGCGCTCATACCATGCGGTTGGGCAATATTGGCATTAACGTCATGCCTCCTCCCATTCGTGTTCATGCCCTGAAGCATCTTCATCATTTGTTCCATTTGAGTATGCAAGCCACTAAGCTGACCCTTCAAATCCCCTACTTCTTCCTCTAATTTCCGTTCTACATCGGAAAGATGACTTTCCATCGCCATTGCCTTTGTTCTTGCTCGAGTTAAATGGATTCTCTGCGGGCAATGTGTAAGGTTAACTGGATTCCTTTTAATCGGCGCAATGTTGTCCTACTTTCAAGAAAAAGAAAACAAATTAGTTATTTTTACCTTACCATTACTTAGATACCGGTGAATTATAATAGGCGCTAGCATAAGTTTCTCGACAAAGTGACTTTGGATCCATGTTGGCGTTCGTCATAATTATCCATGAAACTCCCTCAAGTTCCCCCCGATACATATTGTATTCGGGGAGTCATGAGGTTGACAATCAATTCATAAGAACTCATGTTACTTTATAAATGATGTCTATAACTAGAGGGCATAGGTGGAATCAAAAGCTTTAATTTCATATGGTTCAATACATCATCATGGATCATAACTACATCACCAAGTATGAGCCAGAAATTTTAATTCTTTGACAAGTTCTTTACATAATGAAAAGAAATCTGATATTTCTGCAGAAGTACTAAAGGGATGGAATTTTTGCCCAGCTCGCTCATAAACATCGGAGAATTTGGGGATGCTTGAATTCACCAACATAATTAGCCTTTCAGTGCGATCTCTCCACCTATCTGACTCCATCGCCCTTTCTGAATAAAGCGTTCTCCAATTTTCCACCGCATCAGCATGTTGTTGCACTTGTTCAAGCAACCTCTTGATTGTAGCTGATGAATCCCCTCTGACGGCTGCTAACTCATTCACCTTATCCTCCAACTGCTTAGCGACCAGTTCCAACTCATGTGATGATCTTTGTAACGGACGGAGTTCTTGTACTTCTTTCTCAAGTGCATCCCTTTCTTTCACAGCTTGCATTAACCGCCTCCGATTATTCTTCATCCTCTCATCATTCTCCTCCATACGTGCATTCACATCCCTAATTGTTCGTTTGAGCTTCAGATTTTCCTCCTTCAATCTCTTCACTTCCGAGCTTACTTCACAAGCTTCTCGTTTCCTCATTTCCTCTACCGTCTCTTGTAAGGCCGCATATTCATTCTGCAAACGACTCCAAGCCTCTTTTCGTTCATTATTTGCCTTCGCCAGCTTTTCCAATTCTTCTTCCTTCTTCTGAAGTTGTCTGGCTAGCTCCTTGTTTACTTCCGCCTTATTACCGCATAGCAAAGGATCGGGAGGTGCAAAGGTTAGGTTAACCCCCTTTATCCTTTCTGACAACCAGACTTGGTATTCTTCCGTGGCATATATTCGGCGTGCTCCCAATTCTAGCCGTCCTTTATATATCACCTTATTCCAAGCACTCACCACATTTTGACTTATCTTCATCGTAGAATCACCATGTTGGAAGTGCATCATGTGAACCCCGGCTTCTGAGGGAGCCTTTTGTGGGAAGGCATATTGTCTCAATAACAACATTGGGTTATAATTTATCACTCCCCGTGGACCCATTAATGGCACATTTGGGAAGCCTCCACAGCAATAGATTATTTCATCCTCCCACCACCATGCTAATCTCCAACGGATACTTTCTGCTCTGAGCTGGCCAAAAACTTCGATCCACCCCTCACGATCGCATTTGGCTTTTCCTTCTTGGTTTCTGAATGATGCAAGAGGGGAGGAATTATCCTTTTCTCCTTCTTGGAGTCTCTTTCCATATAGGTGATTCATGACCCATACATACAATAATTGGAGACAACATCTAATTCTCCCTCCCTTCTTAGTATGGCAAAAGCTCAAGGTCATATAAGTCTCTGACAATATGGCAGGTACTGGATTCACCTGATGATGCTCTACCATATGAAACACACTGATGGCATGTCTGTCAATCACCCCCTTCGCAAATGGAAACAAAATTATCCCATAGATTATCATGGCGAGCACCCTGTTATAAACTACCCACTTCTCCTGTTCAGCCAGCTCTTTCAGACGTGTTTCCATAAACTCCCTTGAGACTCCTTCTACGCTCTTGGTAGAGATGAAGTGCACCTTGTCTATACTGATCTCCAAAAGCTTCGCTATCATTGTGTTCGAAGCCACATATCCTGGGTATCTATAGACACGATCTCCCCTGTTTAGCGGTAAGCTTAAGAGCTCTCCATACTCTTCTATGGTTGGTGCCATCTGGAAATCAGGAAATGTGAAGCATCTCAAGGTGTCATCCCAGTATTGTCCTAGTACAGAAAGCACTTGTGTCTGAACGGGTACATTGAGTAGCTCCAGTATATCCCCATATCTTTTCCTGAAGTCTGACAAGAGGTTACCCTTGATACGCCGAGAAAATTCCTTCAAACTATCAATTGACTTCACAACTACTTCCAACCTGAGCCCCTTCCCACCATAGATTAACCCTGTTGGTCTTGGATCCATGATCACTTTTGTGTCTTTAACTTATGCTAACTTTTCCTGATAATTCACCGGTTTCCTGAGCAAAAAAGGCAAAAAGAGGAGAATATGAGAGAAAAACGGTCATGAATTTGATTAGTTAAAATATTATTAGGCCCCCGTTTAACAGTCGTAATAATTTCTCTCCTTAAAGATTCTTATTGAATTCTCAAAGAAACAGAAATGAATCCTCGTATCGTGAAGGACAAGGTCTCTCCATGAATGAGGTGTAATAATAATAGAGGACCTATTAATATGATAACTATTCTATTAATGTAAAATTACATGAAAAGAAAATGCATGGGACTAGATATGCTTCCCCGTGTCCTACATTAGGTGTATCCTAGGGTAGGATTCTTGACTTTAACTGGCTGGCTTAACCTCTAAGCTCCATCTACTATTACGTGCAGGATTCAGGAGGGTTCTATTTTCCAACAAAAGTTCCCAAGTTGCCCCCGTCATCAAGACAGGAACCCTATCCAGTAAACTTAATCCTTTGAGAGTTTTAATAGCTCTTCCCGGACTAGACTTAGCGAATAGGTAACAACTGGGTGAAGTCTTCACAATGGTCTCTGGGAGCTTAATAGCCCCTCAAAGGCATTGTTACAAACTTCCACTATCCTAGGATACTCTCAGACCCGGGTATAGGGCCCATTATGTGTGTGAGGTTAGACGTGAAAGTGCCCAGTGTGTGAAGGGAGCATACAAATCTCAGGACCCAAAGCATTAACTAAATCCCCCACCTGCAGGTAAAACAGCAGATAAAACAATATACAAAGAGATAACAGTCATCTATCTTAGGGTTTATTCCGCATGTTATCTATCTTAGCACATTTTATTCAATTCAACAAATACATTAAAAAGCATGTGAACAGACAAAATTACCAAGCATGTTATCTATCCTAATCATGTGAGCAAACAAAATTAAAAGGGCAACCAAATAAAACAAAGCCATAAAAATTTTCATAGTCAACCCATATAGGCTTGACTCTCGAAACGTCCCCAGTGGAGTCGCCAAACTGTCACACCCGGAAATGCGACGCGGATGGCGCGGAGTGAAAGAAAAAGGGAGAAACCGGCCCGCCTGGCGGGAGGCCGATTTCGGGAGGGAGTCGCCACCAAAATTTTAAGGGAAATTTTGGAAAACCGGAATAATAATAAAAAACAAAAAGGGACGAGGACTGGTCTGCGAATCAAAGTTGGGTTCGGGAGTACGATTGTGAGTGGGGAAGGTGTTAGGCACTCCCACAACACCCGTTCCAAAGAACGGTTACCTTAGGTTGATCATGCAATTTTTATGGCTTTTGAAAATTTATTTTGATTGCCCTTTTATCACTCACATGCAAAAATAAGTATATAAGAAAAAATAAGAGAAATGTAAGAAAAATAAAATGAAAATATGAAAAATAAAAATAAGAGAAAAATCTTATTTATTTACAAAAGCGGACTTGACCCAGAATGAGAGTCTGGGGCCTACGTACCCTGCGATAGGGATCAAAGTCGACGTAGTTCGGACTAGAAATGCGTGTCACTGGGTTAATATATTTTTTTATTTTCATATATTCTTTGAAAAGAGAGGTTTATAGGAAAAATTTGTCTTTCCACAAAGAAAGCAATTTTTAGAATTGGTTGGTGTGTTTTAATTTGTAAAAGACAGACTAATTCCCAATATTTACCCCTTTTCATTTATTTATTTTGTTTAATCAACTTCTGAAAGAGAAGATATGTTCTTCCTCAATTTAGATAATATGATTAAAATTATACATGATTTGAACATTTTAATTTGATTTAAAAAAGGAAACATTTGAAAATAATTTTATTTTCACAAAATAAAACCAATTGGCTCATGTGGCGACTTTATCACTCACATTTACCCATTGATACCTGAGTGTCCACGGTAGTGTTACTCGAGACAAAAAGGCGCAAAAAGTTCAAAAGAAAACAAATAAAATTTTTGGTACAAATAATTTTTATTATTTTAAAATCATTTTATCACCTATTTATTTTTTTATTTTTAAAAAAAATGCGATCATTACGTATTGGAAAATAATAATCAGCATATGTGGTGACTTTATCACTCACAAGTTACTGATTTAGTTTACATGCTCACGGTGTTACCACTCGGAGTAGAAAATACCCAAAAGAAAAATTTTAAATGAAAATCAAACGGCATATATGATGACTCGATCACTCGTAATTTATGGATTAATGCTCATATTCTTACGGTGATGCCACTCGTGGCAAAGAAGGGATAAAAAGCCTCAATGAAAACAAAGATTAACAATAATATTTTATTTTTATGAAAAAAATCAAAAAAGGAAATTAGAGATAAAAATTGAAGGAAAATAAATAATTTTGATATGAATAATTTTATGAGACTATTAAGAGAAAAGTGTCTAGAAATAATCAACATATGTGGCGATTTTGTCGCTCACAAATTGCTGATTAATACTTAAACTTCCCCGGTGTTACCACTCAGGGTAGAAAAGTAACCGGCTTAGGAGATAAAATTTAAAAAAGAAAGAAAAAAAAAATAATAATAATAATAATAAAATAAAAATAAAATAAAATAAAATAAAAAATTTACGTAAATCATTAAGTTACAAAAATAAATATGACCATGGCGACGCATTTTTATAAAAGGAGAATGATAAAAAGTAATTTTTAAATTTTTTTTTTTACAAGTGACATATATATATATATATATAGGTAAGTATGTGCAAATATCATTTATTTATTTATTCATTTCTATTTGTACTTTATTATTTTTTTATTATAAATTATTTATATACATTATTTAAAATTGTGAAATGTAGGAAACAACACAATTAAAAATCCTTTTCCTTTCTTTTCTTTTCTTTTTCTCAGTTTTGTTTCAATTCATCAGAAACTATTGCTACCCATGCAAACAATCGCATGCTTTACTAAAATTACGTGAACAAATCGGACTAATTGAAGAAAGTGGATCATGTGATAACTTTATGTTAATTCACTCTTTGTTAAAAGGTACCAAAGACAAGACTAGCCTAAGGAAGGGGTCAGCAGAATCCACAATGTGTCTATTTTTTTATTTTCATATATTATTTTTTATATTTATTATTATTATTTTTTTATTTTTTATTATTATTATTATTTTTTTTTTTTGACAAAACTAAATGCAATTTCGAAGATGTTGTGTTCATCAAGTAGAGCCCACGGATCTAATTTCAGTTGCCCTGGTCCAGTTTTCAATAAAAGCCTCACAAGTTCACAACAGAGAGAATCAACCAAAGGCTAATCAAACAAAGTCATGTGGGCTCTTAAAATGAGGATTCTATACTACATTTCTAAGCCAAAGAGCATCCAAATCACCACTAAACCGACCTCCTTCGAGACATTTCACCGAGTGCTATTCAAGTATATTTGATAGGGACCAAAACAAGATACCATGTCTAATGGAAAGTAACTCAGAAATCTTTCAAAATGTGTATGTAAAGTTCTGCACCCATACATCCTTCTTTTGCAAGGAAAAGCAGAACCGAGGTTGACATAGTACCAACAGAAGAAAAAGGAGATAAACACCATTTTCGCAAAAGTTCAGGTCAGATAAAAAGATGAGACAGTCACCAATGGAAACTGAAATTGCTTTCTAGTATGCATGATGAACCAGTGCTACAAATTACAGACACTAATACTTCAAAACATGGCTTACACCCAACATCATCCCCTCTGGACCCTCCTCATCTCACGTAAAACATACAGGTCAACGGAAATCAACATGCTTAAAACAGAACTCATAAATACTAGGGAAGCTTCGTCATTATTCAATCCTACTAAACAGAATCCCTTTCACTTTTCTTATTTATGAAATCATTATTGGGGTTTAAATGAACTAGAAAGATAATTCTCATGATTACTGCAACTATAACATCACAATCCAAAATGAAACTAGCAACTCAAGATAACAATTTGAGGAACATAACTCTGATCTAACTACATTCGAGAACAGAATTCCCCAACACTGAAGAGTTTCTATCATGACCCAACCAAATGAACATGGAGTAATTGGAAGAAAAGGCAGAAAAAAAAAAGATGAAGCAATGAAGAAAATGTACAAGGGAACTTCAACTCAATACTGGAATTTCACAACAAGGATTACCAATGTGGATTCCTTTCGGACTTTGCAACTCAACTCCCCTTCGCGAATCTTGCTCTCGGTCCTTGGAACTCTGGCCTCTCCTTGCCTCCACCTTCACCCGTGGCCACCTCCCTCCTCCTCTTTAGTCTGCCTTCCTGAGCCCCTTTTATAGGGTTGTCACGAATGGAGCTCCCTCCAAAACCAAACGCGTGGTCCCCTTTTTCTGCATCCACCCGTTCCTAATTTCATGCCCCCTCTGCTCTGCCTTAGACGCCCAATTTCGTGCTCATCCGAATGATTCCTGGCCTCCACTACTCTGCTGTGTCAGGTACAGAGTAGTGGAGGAATTTTTCTTGTCCACTTCTATGCCTCTCAACGTCTCCCTTACTCGCGATCTCACTCTCCTTACTTCGCTTTCACGCTCGCGTACAGAGCCATTGTGGCGCGTCCTTTGTTTCTCGCTCGTGTCTTCTCTGCTTCACGCCCGAGCTTCCCCCTCGCGGCCAGCTCCTGTCTCGTCCTCTCTTTTTTTTTTTATTTAGGTTTCAGCCCAAACTTCTTTCTTTTTTTTTTTAATTTTATATTTCAGATTTTGGGCCGAATCTCGGCCCAAAATAATTTTATTTTATTTTATTTATTTTATTATTATTATTTTTTATTCTTTTACTTTTTAAAATTTTTTAATTAATTTTAATGTTTTAGTATTTTTGTTTATTTATTTATTTTATTTATATATATATATATTTTTTTTTTATATTTATTTTTTTTTCAGCTTTGGTTCATTTATTTGTTATCTATTTTTTGTTTCTTTCTCTTTTTCTTCTCTCACTTCTTTATGTTGTCTATTATTTATTTATCCATCTATTATTATTTTTTTACTATATTTCTTATTTTTATTTTTTATTATATTTATATATTTTAAAAATTACCCGGACAAAATACGGTGTTTACACTTAGTTTTGTTAAATATTGGATTAAAGTATATGTTTTGAAAGTAGAAGAGAAGTCTTGTAATTTCAATAAAATTAAGGAGATGTCAATGCATTTTACTTAATAAAAAACAAGAATTTTTTTTGGTAAAATCTGTATTCACATAAATATGGTTATCTCTTTGTAACAAATAGGAATACAATATTTAAAATTTAAAAAATAAAAGCAATGGCTAAGGGATTCTCATTTGGAACTCATCACTTTGATGAGTTGATGAGTACAGTGTGTTCATCACACATTTGAGTTATTTAAATTAGACTGGGATGGCCCAAATTTTAATTTATCTTTTATTTTAATTTTTTTATGTTATTGCATACAAAATCTAAAGTAAAAATAATTTTATAATGATCACTTTTCATAAATATAATTTTATTATTTAAAAAATGAAAAAAAATAAAAACTTTAAATTTAAACTCTCCAAATTAGATTTGAATACATGGTGCTAATCAGGAGCAATGAGTATTAAATGAGCTTCGTGAGCAAAGTTGGTAACTAACCATGGGATCTGAGAAGTGAGAGTAGGGGGGAATTATAGTTAAAGACCGGTAAAGTGAATTAATTACAAAAAAGAATTTTAACTGATAAAAAATATTAAAATCTGGAATATTAAGTAGTAAAATTGGAAGAAGGATAGTAATAGGTCCTATTTTATAATAAATTTATTATTTTGGTATAAAATATAATTCCCCCATCTATATATTATGGGCATTTTTTCTTCTGGGTTTCTTAATTCCTCATCTATAATCTCTTCTTTCATCTTCTTCAACGATTCCATATTAGAAAGATGTCCGGATGGCTAAGTAAAGGATAAATGTTTAATGGAAAAAATGTTTTATATTTGGACATTCCCTAAGGCAGGAGTAATGTCAAATTTGATATACAAAAATTCAAGGTTCAGTTGATAAAAAAGAGTTTATAAGAAATGGTTCATCTCATCCTACCAGGAGATTTACTAATTATTCTGAATTATGAGCTCCATTTTGTTGCATTATTTTGATTGCATTTGCAAATAAAAATTAATATTATCATAGATGGTTTATAATTTGAATGATCCAGATTTATAGTTTTTTATTTTAATTTTTTACATAGTAATAATATTTTTTTAAAAAATTAACAGTTGTAAAATTATATTTATTTTAAATTTTATATCTAATAAAATAAAAACATAATAAAAATATAATAAAAAATATAATTAAATCTGGACCATCCAGATTTGATATGGACAGTCCAAAAATGATAAGGACGTATCATATGTGATGAGCATCGAAAGTGCTTTCCTATATGTCTTTCATGAATAAAAAATATTTAAGTTCACTTTTTTTTTTAATATTTATCTTTTATCACTTTTTTATATTATGGTATATACTTAGAAAACTTTGCTCATGACCACCACGCACACTTACTAAGGTAATAAGAGAAAAGAAAAACATCAATTAAAAGAGAAAATAGATATTATTTCTTTTCTGACAATAAACAATTTGTCCAATTAATAGATTGTATTGGAGTGGCAGATTCGCAAATCATTGGATTGCTCTTACTAATTGTTGAATCTTTTTTAATTTCATTCAATTCAAATATTTTTCTCAATCTAAATATAAATAAAATATTTGATAGTGGTAATTTTTTTTTAGAAATAAGATCTTTTTTATTATACTTTTGATGATCCTGTTTCTTTTGAGACATTTAGAAAAAAAATGTGTTCTTTCTTTTGAAACCTTTAGAACTAGAATAAGATTCTTTTCTCAATTTTTTAATTTTTTTAAGTTCTTTAAATATGGGATAAAAAAATGAAAGTTGGTTCTGGGGTAAGAAAACAAAAAGGCAATTCTACGTCAATTCCGAAAATTCTTAAAAAGAAAAAATCTATTTTTTTCACTTTTTTTTTTCCATTGGATCCTCTCCTTTTGAAGGGATCATAGCTTAGATCTATATCTATGTCATGAAAAGGAAAAAAAAGATCTTTATTTGAATACTTTCAATTAGCCAGTTTTTCAAAAATTCTGTTTTGAATAATTGAGTGCTATCATATGTGCATTTAATATACTTTTCTCTATTCCAATCCTTTAAATCCTCTTGCCATTCGGGAGATTGAAATAATAGTATATAAACAATATTTTTAGTTATTTTCAATGAAAGTAATAAAATACATTTTTTAATAATCAATTGGGTTACTAATAAAAAACCTCTTATTACTTGAGCATAAAAGGATTTCCTATAAGAGGTTTTGAATTTAAACCTTGATATTTTAACAGTGTTAAATTAATTTGTTAAGCTATTTTTTCTATAAGAAGATTTTCTATAAGAGTTTTCCGAAAAGTTTGATTTATACAAATGAGGGCAAAGAAATGAGAATAAAAATTCAAAATATCCAAAATGCCCCTGATCTTACACTTAGCATGTTAAGCTACAATTTTAATCCATTACATTACATTTACTTTCATAGATTATTTATGATTTTATTTTCCTTATTTTAGATTATTTAAGATTTCATATTACATTCTTCTAATTTATTCCCAGAATAGATCATTCTAGATCATATCAAGGAAAATAAATATCAATTCATCATCTCCTCACACCTCTTGCCTGTACGCTTCCTCGTCTTTGGGTTGGCTTAATATAATTCCCGAGAAATAGTTATTAGAAAGTATACTTCTTGGGAAATGTATACTTCCTTAACTTCTCATAAAATTTATATATAATTTTTTTTTATTTCTTGAAAAGTTTAAATAATTTTTAAATAAATATATAATATTTTAATTTTAAAGACATAAATAATCTTTCTACTAAAAAAACTAATTGAGGAGTTAAGAGTTTTTTTGAGAAAATATCATAAAATACTAAAAAAGTTCTACTTTTCCAATTCAGCTCAACTTTCTAGAAATTTCTAAATTTTTTGTTGAACCAAACAATATCAATCATTTTGTTCCCAATAAGTTTAACTCCCTCCCCGACTTCCCTTTTATATCAAGCGAGCCATTCATTCTCATTTTCAAAAGTCCTTGTACCAAAATGTCCAAAATGCCCTTAATCTCAAAATTAACATGTTAAGCTACTTACTCTTCATGACCAAAATTAGAATTTTATTACAAAGTGAGACTTATTGTTTATTTAATTATAAAAAGAAACCAATTTTTTTAAATTAAAAATATAATATAAAATTATTAAAATATCCTTAAGTTTTATTTCTCCTCCTACTATCTTTGGTCAACAGTCATTAGTGACAGGTCAACGACTGTTGGCAATTGGTCAACGTTCGCTGAGATAAATGACTTACAACTTTTTTTTTCTAAATTTTAAAACTTATTTATTTTGAATTCGCAACTTAATTTTTAAATTTTTACTTTACAATTTCTTTTCTAGAAGTTCCAACTTTTTTATTCTAAATTTACAACTTTTTTTCCAAATTTTCACTATGAATTATTTAACTGTTTTTGCAAATTCTTTTTAAGATTTTGCAATTTACTTACTTTGAATTTGCATATTATTTTTCAAGTTTTTATTATAAATGATTTTAGTATTTTACAACTTCTTTTTTAAAGTTTACAATTTGTTTACTTTGAATTTACAACTTATTTTTCAAATTTTTATTATGAATTGTTTCAGTGTTGTTGCAAGTTATTTTACGTATTTTGTAACTTACTTACTCTGAATTTATAGTTTATTTTTCAAATTTTTATTATGAATTATTTTAGTGCTTTACAACTTTTCTTTTAGAATTTACAATTTGTTTATTAAGAATTTGCAATTCGTTTTCCAAATTTTTACCATAAATTTTTTTAGCATTTTTCAATCTCTATTCCAAAATTTTTTAACTTGGAACAATTTATGATAAAAATTTGAAAAATAAGCTACAAATTTAAAATAGATAAATTACAAATTCTCAAAAAAGAAGTTACAAAATACTAAAATAATTTATTGTAAAACTTTGAAAAATAAGTTGTAAATTTAGAATAAAAAAATTATAAATTCTAAAAAAGAAATTGTGAAGTAAATGTTTGAAGACTGACTTGAAAATTCAGAATAAGTAAGTTATAAAAATTAAAGAAAAAAAATTATAAATCATTTGTCTTGAAGAACATTCATGGGTGAGTGACTGACAGCTATTAGCCGAATTGACCGTAGAGGATTGTGATTATACGATAATTGAGAAGCAAATCAACCCATTATATTGTGGTTTTGCAGGCTCCGTGGACTTGAAGCCAGAAAACTTAGTACAAAAAGGAAAGTGTCTGAGCCCGGGTTCGAACCGGGGACCTCTAGTGTGTGAGACTAGCGTGATAACCAACTACACCACCCAGACGAGTTGTTAAGGTGTTCTTCAAGACTTGTATAACATAATTTCAATTAACCATTAAAATCCTTTTTCCGCTAATGATTGAAATATGTGATATTCATTATACTTTTGTCCTATTTGGTTTCTCTTTATTCCATCAAATACAATTTTTTATAAGATTAAGAAATATGTACATATAAAAAAGATTAAAAAGACATGAGAATTAGGAAAAAATAATTTCTTATTCACTTTAAGGTTATAAATACTCCGTACATATCTATATTTATAAGTTACAATGGAATAAATCAACATAATGATATAATATATAATCTTTAGAGGTTATGGGTAATAATTATAGAAGACAAAAATACACTTTTGATTTCTTAACTTTATATTAGATTTCATTTTAATCTCTTAACTTTATTTAATTTCTTTTTAATTATTTAATTTTTAAAATACAATTAAAAGTTTTCCTATTACTAACACCATTATATATGTTAATAGAAAATACTAATATAGCAATATTTAATACTAATATATCAATTTTCATAGTCAGGTCATTAATATAATTATGAATTCAATAATCTTATGTTTAGAATACTTTTGAATTAAATTGAAAAATAAATAATTACAAATAATTGACTCCTTAACAAAATTTTAATGTTAGAATTTTTGTTGTAAAAAATTGAGTTTGGATAAACATTTTAGTATGAGAAAATGCTTTATCAGCACTTGAAAATAATTTATTATCATATTTTTTGTTAATATAGTTGATGATATTTGTAATAGATAAACTTTTGAATATATTTTAAAAATTATGATATTAAAAAGAAACTAAATAATTTTTTTAGTTAAAAACTAAGTAAAATTAAGGGGTAAAAAGTGTACTTTTGTCATTATAGAAAAGATTTTAAGACATTGTTCATTTTGAAGATATCGATTTTAAATGTCGAATTCCAAAAAGAATTTATAGGAGATTGTAAAAGTACGTCCACATAATAACTTAATATTATATAACATTTTTAACTTATAAATTTATTTTTGATTCTTTTCCATAAAAGCCCATCGGTAGGGGTAAAATTAAAAGTCATCAAAGCACAACTCTAAACCACATAATATTGTAATATTCTATAACTTTTTTATTTATAAAATTTTCTTTTCATTCTTTTCCTTACAAGCCCGTCAAAAAAAGCTAAAAGTTATCAAAACTTAACCTTCAAGATCAGGATTATTGTGACGTCATGAATTTATTGGATTATAATTTGTCTGTATCAATTTAATCTTTTTCATTTTTTTCCTTTTGTACAAAAGGGAAGTAACATCAACAGCACAAAAAGCCTGTCGGGGTACATCCTTATATCAATTTAATCTTTGACACACTGTAAATCTCTTCATTTAAATTTTTAACAATTTTTATAGTGATCTTGTTGCTCATTTGAACGATCAAATCGAGAAATTAATTCTTATGTATTTGTTTAATAAATTTTTCTAACAGTTTTTATCTACTAATTTAAGAAATTATTCCTCATAAATTTAGCGAATGGAATGAGAAAAAAGAGTGAACAGCGCTATTGAGGAACTAATTCAGAAGTTTATAATTGTAATTGATCAAATTGAATAAAAAAAATCATCTTTTCAGTAAGAAAAGGAGAAATCTATTATATTAATTATATTAAAAGACTTTCACTTCCTCAAATTGCTGACAAATCTAAACAAACTTCAAATGTTACCCAAATGCCAAAAAAAAATCATAATTTTGCCATCTATTACCAATTCACAAACCCTAAACTCATGAATTCCCATTTGATTACAATTAAATCTTCAACCAACAACCACACAGCACATATAAGTGACATACCACTATTACACAATTGAACTTGTAGATACACACACTTTATATGATATGTTAAAGTATAAGCTGTACAGGATTTTTTTAATACATGATTTCTAATTCAGTTCTATACATTCAATATAAAGTTTCTTTCTATTCCACTTAAATTTGACCCTATTAACATTTTAGTGCAATTCATAATTTTCCACAAAACATTTATCATAATCCATTAGCTTTCCATTATCTTTATGCATCCCCCCGCGGCGGTTTTTTTTTAAATCCCATTTTCATAACAAGTTGCGCTCTGCTACTAATTTCAAAGTTTTTGTCAATGCTGTATATGATTAGAGATGACTTTTAGGCTTTTATAATTTGGCAAATCAATTTTTTTGTTCAAAAATTAAATTATATTACCTTTGAACTATATTTGACATTTGGTATTATCACATTAAGCTAGAATATTTTAGCTGAAGTGGACCTCAAAGGGAGGAAAATTCTCCTAATATTATTTTTTTCCTATTCACAATATGCAGTGAAACTTGAGTTCTTGTTTAAATGGTTATTAGTTGGTTTTCTTTTCTGCTCTTCTTCTTCTTCTTCTTCTTCTAATTTTTTTCAAAGTTTTTAGGTTTGCTTTTTATTTCCCAAAATATCAAAATTTTAGTTCTCTGCTTTTTGCCACTTCTTGTGATTTGCATTGCATAATTCAAAGAATCAAAGCCGTCCATTTGTCCCTTTCTCTAATATATATGGTAGTACTCCGTCCCCACACACACATGTTGGTCCACAATTGAGATCTGACAACAAAAAGAAAAATTATTCGTGAACTTATATACTTGAATTATTTTCATATTATTACTATTCAAAATAAATGTAAATTTTGTAATTTAACTAAACTTTGTATTGTACGCACTCTACAATTACCACAATTTAATAGTTTAATTAGCCATAAAAAATTAGATGCAATGTTTTGAAGGAGTATGCATCTAATTAAACTATTAAATCCCTAAACCTGATAATCATATATTACATTAGAAATATATTCACATATGATAAAATTATGTTGGAAGATTTTTATATCCATGTGGTCCAATTTGACTTAATTTAGATGAGCTGGTAGACAATGTGACTCCTAAAATCCCATTGATATTAGCCAAAAATATATATATATATATACTCCCTTCGGTCCAAAATATAAGGGATCTTCTAGAACCTTTCTTTGGTCCATAATATAAGGTGTTATGTAATAATTAGTTATAGTTTATCTTTTTTACCCCTATTCATTAATGGCCAATCTCGTAATTTGTAATGAAAAATAATGGAAACAATAATTATTTGTAATTAATAAGGGTAAAAATGAGATGTTGAGTTTTTTTTTTAGAAGTTTAAGAGTGTAACCAACTTTTCTTAATATGCGTGAAGTAGTTGGAAATTCCTTATATTTTGGACTGGAGGGAGTTTATCTTTAACCTTGCAGAACAAGATAATAACATTAATAACTAATAAATTAATAAAATACCGTTATGCAAAAGTGAAAAAGCTTGAGACAAGAACTGATTAATTATATGACTCTTAAACAACATGTTCCATAATCATGCTGTTCAAGCTATATATAATCGATCACTTGAAGCTTCAACTCAAACATGAAGATTCCCGTACATGGAATATTTTCTGAAATTGTTCCTCAAACACTTAAGCAGGTGCTAATCGACCGATATTGATAACACTAACTTTATAAAAATTATTTTTTTACTCAACAACTAGGGAAGGGAACTCCACAAGAGGAAATGACCTCTTTACCCCTGGGAGAATTAACATATTACCAAAGACTAGGGTTCTTGAGGTACCCACAAAGGCATGGCTTTTGCTCCTTCAGCTTCTGGTAGCACTCGCTTGATGGTGGAGATGACAACGATATGGCCATGATGGACGGACTCAGAGTTGTCGAAATGCAAGTTGTCACTGCCTCAGCCGTATGTGGTAGCTCCATCACCACAAGAATCAACATTAGCAACACCATCACATTCACATTTGCCATCATCTTCATCTTCGCCATTACTCCTTCTGTCCTAACCTCTTTTCTATGATCTCCCACTGTGTTTTTGTCATTTGTTAATTTTGTGGGATGATGCCATGGTGGTGAAGATAGAAGAGTATGGTGATTTTTGGTTTATTGAGAAAGAGGGATTGTGTGGGGTTGGTTTAGTGCTTGGAGATGAAGAGGTGGATTGGTTGCAATAAAGCATACAAGTCCTTCAAAAGAGTTAAAACTAATCAAAACTCAACTCTAAACCATATAAATATTGTAATATTCTGTAATATCTCACTATTAGAAAATAACAATTTAGTAAGAGACAAATTCCTCACTAAATACCATTTTTCCCTCACTAAATTAAAAATAACAAGAAATAAAGTCCCTCATTAATTTGATTGCTATAAATTGCGTCGGTAAATTTAGTGATGAAAGAGATGATTCTTTCACTAAATTAGCGAGGGATTTAATTCCTTTTTAAATTTAGCAAGGGATACATTCCTCGTTATTTCCTCATTAAACTACAAAAAATTCAACATTGCCAACATCATTGCCGCAAGTCACTATACCATGTAACCATAGGGACCGTGCCACATCACGTCATTGCCACATCATTGCCACACATTATCACAGGAATCGCGTCACATCACATCATTGCCACACGTCACCAACGATGGTGTGTCAAGTCATTTAATCATTTCAAATATGCATTCACATAGGTTCAGCTTTTATTTATAAATTTTTCAATTTTCTTTTAATTCTTTTCCATACAAGCTCTTGAAAAGAGCTAAAAGTCATCAAAACTCAATCATTGGATTATAATTATAGTCTGTTGTATCAAATTAATCTTTGACACACTGTAAATCTCATTTAAATTTTTAATAATTTTTATGGTGATCTTTTTTTCTTATTTGAAAGATCAACTCGAGAAATGAATTCCCATGTATTTGTTTAATAAATTCCTCAGAACAGTTTTTATCTATTAATTTATGAAAAGGAGAATAAATTGGACGAACCATGCAAGGAACTTATTTAGGGTGAGGGATTTCTTGTTAGAAATGACGCTCAGCTAGGACTAACATAAGATGGACAATAAATGGTCCTTCTCCCTAAATAAGTTCCTTGCATGGTCATTCTAATTAATTCTCCTTTTAGGATTCCTCATAAATTTAGCGAGTGGAACAAGAAAAAGGAGTGAAAAGAAGCTATTGAAGAACTAAATTCAGAAGTCTACATTGTTATTGACCAAATTGAAAAAAATAATTATCATTTTAGTAAAAAAATAGGAGAGGAAAAATTCCAAATAAACACAAGTGACATAGGTGTTTACTTACAAGTGACACAGATTCATTTGCAAGTGACACATATTCATTTGGATATGAGTGACACAGGTCCAAAAATTCCAAATAGTAGAAAAATTCTAGATAAAAACATGAGAGAGAAATTAACAGGTGTTTACTTTCAAGTGACATAGGTTCATTTGTAAGCGATAAGAATATCACTTGCAAATGAATGTGTCATTTGCAAATATATAATTATTACTTGCAAATAAGCACGTGTCACTTGTAAATGAGTCACTTGTATAGGAAGGGCAATTTTGTCTTTTACCTTTCAATTTTAATTCCAATTACAAACTTTGCTAGTTTTAGGAAATAAAGTGAATTAAAGTTGCTTTTTGGATAGAGGCGCATACCTACGTTAAGTCTAGAGGGTTCAACTGCCACTACTCAACAACAATAACAATAATAACCTTATCGCATCAAGTGGGATCAGCTACATGGATCATACGATGTCAATGTGCTTTATCAAAGACTATCTCTTCAGATAAATCATTAATCAAAAGATTATATCTTATAACTTTTCTTAGTATTTTTCTTGGTCTTTCTCTACGCCTTTTAATAAGGTTTCAAGTTATTTGATCAACTCTTTTTACTGGTTCCTTTTATCCTCTTCTTTGTATATACTTAAACCACCTTAAACGATTTTCCATAATTTTCTCCTCGATATATGCTACTCCGATTTCTCCTCGTATATAGTCATTTTGTATTTTATTCATTCTTGTATGACCACACATTCATCTCAACATTCTCATATCTACTACTCCTATCTTATTCTTATTGAATTAAGTGTTTTTTATAATTCCAAACAACTGGAACTTGGAAGGAAGATATCAAATGAGTACAAGAGAACTCAAGTGAAGAAATCCAGGAAGAAATGCGTACAAGATTAGTTTGTAAGATTTTTCACAGTGTTCACAGAGTAAAAGGCTTTGATCTTACACCCACTGATTTTAAATAAATGTTTTTCAATAATCCTATGTTAACTTATGATAAATTTGAAAAATACTCATTAACAGACGAATTTTAAACTATTAAACTTCATATGTTTTTTTGAAAATTCAAACTTTGATAACTGAAATTTGAAGTTACAAAGATATTGCCTCTGATAGATGAATTTCAGCCTGTTGAATTAGAATTTCGGGTCAAGCATAATTTGTGAAAAATAAAAATTTCGTCTGAAGTTATGTCAAAGTTTATCTGAAATTAAAGTGTAAAAAGAGTTATCAAATCATATGCAAGTCTCTCTTTTTATTCTGGTATCTTTCAATCAAACCCTTAATAAATAATTAGCCTCTATTGTTGATCGTCCTGGCAAAAATTCAAATTGGTTTTCTAAAATATGAGACTCTTTTCTTAGTCTATACTCAATTACTCTTTCCCAAAGTTTCATGGTATGACACATGAGTTTTATCCCTGATAATTAGCACAATTATGAATATTCTCCTTGTTCTTATATATGGACACCACAGTACTCTTTCTCCATTCCTTTGACATTTTCTTTGATATTAAAATCTCACTAAAAAGTTTAGTTAGCTACAAAACCCCCTTCTCTCCTAAGCACTTCTAAATTTTGATAGGAATACTATTGGGGCCAATAGCTTTATCATTATCCATTCTCTTAAGAGTTTCTTTTACCTCTCTAACCCGAATCCTACGATAGAAACTCAAATTCAGTTTATCTTCATAAGTTGTTAAACCTTTTATATTACTAGTCATACCCAATCCATTATTGAAGAATTTATAAAAGTAGTTATTCCATCTTTCTTTGATATAATTACTAATAATCAAAATTTTTCCTTCCTCATCTTTAAACATCTTATTTGATCTAAATCTTTTGACTTTCTTTCCTTATTCTTGGCAATTTTTGTAAATCTTGCGTTCACCATTTTTTATTCCTAAATCTTGGTAAAATTCCTCAAAAGCTTTAGATCGAGTCTCGTTCACTACTTTTTTAGTCTCATTTCTAACTAAGCGATAACTCTTCCAATTTTTTTCGTTATTGCACAAGTGTAAGGCTTTGAAACACTCTTTTTTATATTTAACCTTCTATTGCACACTCTCATTCCACCACCAAGACTCTTTATCTTTAAGTCCAAAACCTTTCGATTCATCTAAGACTGCTTTAGCGGTGTCCCTGATCCTTTTAGCCATCTTATCCCACAAAATATTAACACTTCCTAGCTTGTAAGTTCCAATTACCTTCCTCCAATACTTTTCTTGTAAAGGTCAATTGTTGCTTCCCTTTTAGCTACCACAATTTGATCATAGGATTTAAGACTTTTTGACTTTTCAGTTTATGGTTCTTAACTAGCACATCAAGGATCAAGACCTTATATTGTGAAGTTAAGCTCTTACTAGAGATCACTTTACAGTCTTTACAAGCTTTTTTATCATAATTCCTAATAAAAAAGAAGTCAATTTGTGACCTTTGAGCTCTACTCTTATATGTGATTAAATACTCCTCCCGTTTCTTAAAAACAAGTGTTTATAATCGTGAGGTTATAAGCTATTGAGAAATTAAGAATGAAATGCCCCTCATCATTTAATTTTCCAAAACCAAAATTGCCATGAGCTCCCACATATTGCTTTGTCTCTTTTCCCACATGACCATTAAGGTCTCTACCAATGAAAATCTTTTTCTCTTGTAAGATGTCTCAGACCAAGCCCTTTAAATCTTCCTAAAATTTATCCTTAATTTGTACTTCTGACTCTACTTGAGCTGTGTAAGCACTAATAATATTAGAAGTATCATTTTCAATAGTTAATTTTAAGGATAAAATCTTTTCTCCAATCATTTTGACTCTCACCATATTCTTTTTTCAAACTTTGTCCATAATAATACCAACTCCATTCCTTATTTTGACTTTCTTTACGTACCAAAGTTTAAACCAGTATTATCTATCTTTTTAGCCTTTTATCCCACCCATTTAGTTTTTTGAAAGCACAAAATGTTAATTCTCATTCGAATCATAACATCCACTACCCCCAGAGATTTACCTATTAAAGTAATAATATTCCAAGAACCGAAACGAATCTTACTCTCATAGACTAACTTTTTTACACATATCCATACAGAATGATGTGGGAACACTTGCTCATTTAACACTACACCCGATGTCGATATAGCGGCTCTAACTCGTTTAACACTGCTTTTGAGCCATACATCACATTATTTTTGGGTAACAACCTAACCTTAGCACAAAAATGTCTTTGATCCATATCATAGAGATTCGAAAGAATTTTACATTGGCCGTCGAGGGTCTAACACAATCTTCTTCCTTTATCCGGGCTTGGAACCAGCTATGACACCATATAGGAGGAGTTAACTACCACCACTCAGCTTCAAAAAAATTACATATATGTATGCACTGAAATTTGTAGTATGTCCCCATTCATGGAGTGATTTTGACCCCACTAAAAATGGATCCAAATTAATCACCCAAATCAAATCAATCTTAGTAGATATTTAGGATAGAGAAGACACAGGCCAATTCTACTGGGAAGAGAAACCCACAGTACGGCTTTCTATCTTAGACCTTTCCATCCCAATTACTAAAAATAACCATAAACAAAATTGAAAGAAATTGAAGAATACAGTTAAAATCTTATATAGTTATCTCAAACATAATAAAAATAGAAACTAGACTAATAGAATGGCAAATGAGATGATATAAATTAGCTTTGAGAGATTAAGACTAAACAAATCGAAAGTGGAGTCTTGAATTTCTAATTGCTTAATAATTACAAAATTATTTTTTGCTTTCGTTTATTTATTTTTTATTTTGTAAAAATTAATTTTTTTTAGTTATTTATTTTCTAATATTTTTATTCATTTACTTGTGATGTGGTAGAATTATAAAACAACTTGTTCTTTTCATTTATTTAATTTTTATTTTAGTTGATTTATTTATCTACATTTTTTTGGGATCAATTTAATCATAGACATTTTATATTCAATTATATATATATATAAACATTTTTATTTTATATTATTTTGGCATAGCAATAATATCTATTGTGATTTAATTATTTTTTTAAAAAATATTGACCCCAGTAAGCTAAGGTTTTAGGTCCGCCACTCTTTTTGGAAATATCTTATTTCCTTGATATTTATTTGAAATTTTCCCTTATATTAATTATATTAAAAGAGTTTCACCTTCCTCAAATTGCTGACAAAATCTAACAAAATTTCAAATGTTACCCTAAATTATAATTGTATTCAACTCATTCCATTTAATTATATTATAAACTATAGCATATTTAATGACATGATGAATATATATGATGTTGGAACCCAAATGCCAAAAAAAAAAAAAAAGAAATCATAACTTTGCCATCTATTACCAATTCAGGAACCCTGAATAGTTGCTAAACTCATAAAGTCCCATTTGATTGCAATTACATCATTAACCAACAACCACACAACACATATAATTGACATGCTTCTATTACACAATAGGACTTGTAGAGACACACTACACTTTATATGATATCTTAGAGTATAAGCCGTAGATAGGGTTTTTCTTTTTTAAAAAATCTATATACCTTATTTCTAATTCAGTTCTATATATTCAATATAAAGTTTCTTTCTACTCCACTTAAATTTGACCCTATTAACATTCTAGTGCAAATCATAATGTTCCACAACATTTATCATTATCCCACTAAATTTCCATTATCTTTATACACTTCTTCTTCTTCTTAATCTCATTCTCATATATAACAAGTTGATCTTTGCTACTATTTTCAAAGTTTTTGTTAGTGTTGTATATGATTAGAGATGATTTTTAGGCTTTTACCATTTGGCAAATCAATTTTTTTGTATGAAAAATTATGTTTCCTTTAAACTATTTAATTCGATACTATATCAAACCAGATTTTAGCTACAATGGATCTTAGATGGAGGATTCTCCTAACATGATTTTTTTTTCTATTCATAATATGTACTTAAACTTGAGTTATTGTTTAAATGATAATTAGTTTGGTTTTCTTTTCTTTTTTTTTTTTTCAGTTTTTAGGTTTGCTTATTTCCCAAAAGATCAAAATTTCATTTTCTCCTCTTTGCCACTCCTTGTATTATATGCAGTGCATAATTCAATGAATCAAAGCCGTCCATTTGTTTCTTCCTCTAACATATATGGTACTACTCGGTCCCCACATACACTCATATTGGTCCACAATTAAGATCTAACAACAAAATGGAAAATTATCCATGAATTATATTTTTGAATTATTTTGATATTATTACTACTCAAAATGAATGCAAACTTTGTCATTTAACCAAACTTTGTATTGTAGCACACTACAGTTATCACAATTTATTAGTTTAATTAGCCAAAGGTACAGGGATTAGAACCCTAAACTTGATAATGATATAGTAGATATATTCATGTATGAGAAAATTATGTTGGCAAATTTTTATATCCATATGCCTCAATCCGGATAGATTAGTTGGACCCAATGTGGTTCCCAAAAACCCGTTGATGTTTTAAAAAAAAAAAAAGAAATATATCTTTAACAAGATAATAGGAGTAACATTAATAACTAATAAATTAATAGAATACCGTTATTAACAAGAGAAAAAGCCTGAGACAAGAACTGATCAATTATATATATGACTCTTAAACATGTTCCACAATCATTTTTCAAGCTATAATCGACTTCAACACAACATATTCCCATACAAGGAATATATATTTTGTGAAATTATTCCTTAAACACTTATACAAGTACTAATCGATCCATCGATATTGATCACAATAACTTTATGAAAATATGTTTTTGCTCAACAAGTAGGGAAGGGGACTCCACAAGAGGAAGCGACCTTTTTGGCCCCTGGAGAGTTAACATATTGCCTGAGACTAGGGTTCTTGAGGTACCCACACAGGCATGGCTTCTGCTCCTTCAACTTCTGGCAACACTGGCTCGATGGCGGAGTCGATGCCGATATGGCTCCGGCGCACGGACTCAGAGCCAGTGGATTGCAAGTCACCGCCTCAGCCATGTGCGGCAGCTCCACCGCCACAAGAATCAGCACCACCATCACCATCAGATTCACATTCGCCATCGTCTTCGTCTTCGCCATTACTCCTTCCAACCTAACCTCTTCTCTGTGTTCTCCCACAGTGTTTTGTCTTTTGTTAATTTTGTGGGATGATGCAGTGGTGGTGATGATAGGAGAGTATGGTGGCTTATATAGAAAAAAGGGAGTGTGTGGGGTTGGTTTGGTGCTTGGAGATGAAGAGGTGGAATGGTTGCAATAGAGCATAGAGGTCCCACGTCGGGAAGATAGACATTAAATTAAATATAGTACAATAATTGAATATAAGTAGTTGAGGGTGAAAAATGAGTGACCCATTATCAAGGTCAGTGGCAAAATTGGGTTGGTTCAAATTAGCATTAAAGCATTAAGCGAGCGATTAGAGAATTTTTTTCTTAACTTTTGTATATAGAAATTTGTGCTTTGAACTGGAGGGAAATTAGAGTATGTTTGGATTTTTGTTCAAAACTGAGTTTGGGCCAAAATCAGTTTTTCAATTAAAATAACATGTTTGGCTATTCCCTTTCTTGCACATTTTGTACATTTGAAAAGTGATTGTGGTTGAAAATGGAGTCTTGGCCGAGACAGCTTCGACAAACAAACTGAGGTTGAACATTAATTATGTACCAATTAAAATAAAGATAGATAAAAGTGGACTAATAAAAATAAGAAAAAATAAAAAAATTAGAGAAAATTTTCTATAATATTCTTTCTATTTAATAACCAAAATACTCCTTCAAAATTTTAATCTTTATAGACTATGATCTACAAGAAAATATTATATCAAATATATTATGTTTTCAGTTAAAGAAATGCAGATTAAATTTTAGTCCAATGAAATTAAATTAATTATGGGATATAGTTTAAACTTAATTTGAAGAAAAATTATAAGTCAAAATGATAAAAATAAAGAAAATAATTTTACACTTTTATTTTTTTTAGACAAACATATATATATATATATTATTAAATAGATATTGGAAAAAGAAAATTTATTTATTAAAAGTTGAAAAAAAATTATTCTATTAAAAATGCTTTTGATTAAAATTATTCAAACATAATTACTTTGTTAAAATTAAATTTTAAATAAATCATCTAATAAATATATTAGTGTAAAATTAATTTTTACCATATCTACATTGTAAAACTAATTCTACAAAATCTTATTTTTAATTAACTGAAAACTAAACATGCACTTGGTTTTTGATGTGGATAAGGATACTTTTAGTCACATAAAACAAAATTAATAAGTTATATATTGGGCCCCAACTAGATTATTTGTCAAGTATATTTATTTTCTTGGTAAACTAATATATTATTTATTAATAATGAAGATCATATGCTCGCAACATTAAGATTTTAAAAAGTTATAGTTAAAATTTGAAAAGTAATAGAATTATTTATGTCTATAATAAAGTTTAAAGTAATATATACCATTATTTAATCTATATTATTCAGTTCAAAAAAATTTAACCTATATTGTTATATGCAGGCAAAAGAAGGAAAAAAAAAACTACTATATATTATTGTATGATAATTTTTAAAAGTTGAAGAGTGATGGGCTCCCTTAACGCTCACACTGAGATATAAAATTATAATTATTTGTCTCTTTAAAATATTTGTCTCCGACATAATGGCTAGATTTGGTACACACATAAAAGATATTTTATAAAAAGAAGAATGAGAGAAAAACTCCTATAAAATTTATTTGATACATATCATTTAAATTTTATGTAAATATAAAATAATTTTTTCTTAGAATTTCTCTCTCCTTTTTTTTTTTTTCTTAAAATAATTTCTTTCTACCAAAAAATATCCGCATAATCTCACGTGGCACACTGGCAGCATGGCTCTTTTTTTCTTTTGTTTCCTCCACCACTCTGTTTAAGTAAATCCACTATTTTTTTTTACCGACATATAATCTTTAGCACATTTCTTTTCTGGTAAGAAAGACTTAGTCAATCTCTCTTTTTATTCGGTGAACGACTTAGTCAATCTTTGCAATGCACACGTTAGAATTTGTTTTGAATATTTTTCAAAATTAAACTTGACTTGTCACTGAATCAATAATAAAAATGCTAATTTACGACGTGCCTGTAATTAAGTTCGCTATAATTGAATATACAATTTTATTTTAATTCTCAAAGTAAAACTGAAACTAAAACAATATTAAAAAAATAACTATTGATATATTTTAAAGTATTTTGTTACTAATTATATATAAATAAATTAAATATCATAATTTTTTGCCAACAACATCATAAAATATTTACATTTAATTTTTGTCTAAAGTTAGTAAAAAATAATTTATCTATTAATAAATTAACTATCAAGTATTCATAGCTCAAGTCAAAACAAATATTCAGGTCATATTTTTATAAGAACTAATTATTCGATTATTCAATATAATAATTTACTAATATTTTTAACCCAAAAAAAAAAAATCTTTAAGCTTCTCGCTCTTCTTGATGATATGATATGACGTCCATGTATCTATGTACTGGGCATCTGTTATCCTGTCTCGAGGTACAAGCGTTTGGCTATTACTATTTCATTTCTGTATGGAAGGTCCACTTTTACACTGTATTGCCATCATCATCATCATCATATTCCATTGCTTGCGGAGAAAACCTTCCATTATCATAAACTAGAAACGTCCTTTGGCTATGCAAAAGAATATTTAAAATTTTTAAATTTTAAAAAAATTTACTTAATTTTAAAAATATATTAGTATTTGCATATTTAAAAATACCACTTTAATAAATAATGTTTAATAATTATATATTATATTAACATCATGTTAATAATTAACTAGTACATAATAATAAATTAGTAGTAATGGATGATTTTAATTTCATATAGCATATTAACTAGGTTGGCCCCTGCCAAATTTGATAGATGCGTCGAAGTATTCACAACATTATGTTGGATTTATTATTGATCACCTATTCATATGGCTACAGCAACTCACATCAATGTTTCTCATGTGAGGCCCACGTATAAGATTGAACATTCAATTACTTAATAACATTATTTTTAATATATATATATATGTATGTATTATGATTATTATTTATTGTTGAAAATTCTTTGATGAAAATAAAATTGTTGAAAATTAAGACTTGGACTTTGACTATTTATTGAGGAGCAGCAGCCTGTAAATATATTTCCCATTTTTCACTTGCTTTTATCGCGGCGCAAATTTAGGTGGCAATGGCATTACCCAATATTATTGAACTTTTCAGTTTAATTAATTAAAATTTTCCGCCTATTGTTCTTATTCTGTTTGTTTTTTTAAAAAGCACCATTTATATATTATTGTACAAAATAAAAAATGAGTTGTACTATTAATAATTTATGAATGATCCTTACACTTTTATATTTATATTGATAATTAATATTAGTATTGATATTATTTTATATCAAAATTTTCAATAAAAATTTAGGCCTCATGCATTTGTATTGTACAAAACCCAACATGAGCAGCATTCTTCGTAGCTTGTAAACCATATGGTTTGCTATACTTTATATATTTTATATTGATAAGAAAAATTAAATATATTTTGGGCAAGTTGAACACTTAGTCATATACTTTGTATTGACCAACAAAACAAGCATATTCTCTAATAAGATTATAAAGTTGAGAGCAAGAAATAAGCAGAACGTGGCCCTCTGTCTAACACACAATATTGAGAGGAAATCTTGTCGGGTTTGGAACCACCCATTGAGAGAAGATCCTCCTAGATTTGGAACTAATGTGACTGATTTGGGTCGAGTTGGAGAGGATTACAAGGACACTAAAATTCCCCTAACGAGTATTTGATATCATTAATTGGTTAAGGTAGTATAATCCTCTATCAACTGAGCTATAAGCTTGCCCTTTTAATAATCCAATAATGAACATATTTCCTCCTATCCTAAATATAGAAAATTTTCTAGAAGTCATGATTGATCCAAAATATAGGATATTTTGAGAGTTATTTGATGTATTAATTATTTTTTTTATTTATACCCATGATCTATAATTAATAGGTAGGAGATACAAGTTATAGAAAGTATGAGAAATAATGTAATTAATAAGAACACATGATAAAAAATATAAAAATTTCTTAATAAATTTAGTAATTCAACCCATTTTTTTAAGATAGATCAGATAATTATTAACAACTAATCCTTTTATTTATCTTGTTATATGTAAGAGAAAATCCCAACCTCCGGCCTAAATTCATTAATTATGTTCCGTGCAACCTTTTTTCGAGGCTACATGCTTTTTAGCTTTTATTTCTTTCTCTTATTTAACTTTTTCTTATATGCACGAGCTATCTTTTAATATAAAAAGAAGCTAATAATTAAAATATTAAAAAAAAACAGATCAATATGATCTTAAAATGTTTAAAGTTAATAATGAATAATTCAAAAATAATTTTTTAAAAGTGATAGAAATAAATAATTATATATGTTTATTTATGATTTAATTTTTTGATGTTACCACAATATTCAAATAACCATACAGAATAATAATTCAAAGTATTTTTATAAAGAGGAAAAATTAAATTGTAATTTTGTGAATATTAAATATTACTTTAAAAAGCATAAAAAATAACTTACTGTATATTCTTAAAATTTTTTTAAGTATATTTTTAAGTATTTTTTTTACAAAACTATTGTTAAGACATGACAAAACTGGACCCCCTGGCCTCATTTAGTTGAAAAATTGACAATTAATGATTCTAAAATTTAAAGAACTGATGACAAAATCAATTTAAAAATAATATTTTCTTAATATTCATGGTACCAAGTGATGAAATACTCTACTTATCTATACTCACATCTATTTTTTATCTATATGAGAAATAATATTTTTTATCTATATGACAAACACCCTCAAATTCTTTGTCGCGCGATGTGATCCACTGACATAAAAATAGAGAATGGAGTGTGGGGTGGGGGTGGGTCCTACCATGCATGTGGGCCCCACCCACCCCACTCATTCTCTCTTTCTCTCGCTACATCACTGCTGAGCAGTGATACGCAATGGAGAAGTAGAGTCCATGACAATTGCACCTACAACAGTTCATGATTAAGTGATTTTTACAAATATAAGCGACAATTATATATCACTCTATTAACTTTAAGAAGAAATGACACAAATAAGAGATGAGAGAAAAAAAATGACTGGACGAGTTTCTTTTAGGTGTTTTAACAAAAAATTATTAGAGGTATTTTTTAACTTTTTATTTTGTATTTTGAGTTCTTGGATTCTTACAGAGATTCTTCTTTTTTTTTTTAAAAAAAAAAATTTATATCATTCTAGAATCTCTATCATCAATATGTGATAAAAGTCTTTTTATCTGTCACTTTTTTTCATTTAAATTTGGATTATCCTAGCTAGACCTAGAATCATGTTACTTGGTTGTTCATCACTTTCAAGTTTGAATCCTTCTCACAAAAGAATAATGCACTTGGTTATTCATCATTTTCAAGTTTGAACCCTTCTCACAAAAGAATAATGCACTTGGTTATAAATCACTTTCCACTCGTTTCCCAAAAGAATCATCAATGCTATTCAATGTCTAGTCAAATATAAAATATAAAAATTTGTATTATTTAGTATTTATAAATTATAAACAACAATGTAGTACCTTACTTTAGATTTGGTTCAATTGTACAAAGCTCAATTTAAAATAATAATATAATTTGACTTAAGCTTTTGCATTTACTATTCAATAATTGAAATGGCCGGGTCTTCAAATTCAAATACTCTTCGTAGTCCGTTTTGTAAAATCCAATTATTGAATTTTTTTTTAAACTCGAAACATTATCCTCATAGCATTGTATGGGCATATTTACATTTATTTTTAAAAAAATTCAAACAGATAAGTAATGTTTGTATATTTGAAAAATATTAATATCATAAACAGTAATAGTGGCGTAGAGCCTCGGACGCTCAGAACGAACACTTTGATATAACTATGCCGGTATGCGTCACTTTCTACGTTCCACATCTAGGATGGTATTTGAAATATACAAGTCAATTAATGTTATTGTAAAACCAATGTTCTTATTAATTATGCTTTCAACTCAGATAGCTAAAATTGGCCGATAATTGCGTGGATGATTGAAAAGTTTTAGTTAACTCTAACTATGGGCCTATTTTTGGGATTTTTTGGAATAAGTTTATGTTCTTTTTTTTATGCCATAAATAATTTTATGTTCTTAAAAATAAAAATTGATACAATAATTGTTAAATTTTTAAACTTGTTATTTTTTTGTTGAATAAAATTTCAAGGATTTAATTTATTCCAACCGGGGAGGTAGAACTCATGAGAATATTAGATTTGCTAAGACCAGGGGTAAGGTAGTAATTTGAACCTCACTGTGAGAGACTTCTCAAAGAATCACCATTTGATTAATCGCATAATAAGAGAGTTAACCATGCACGATTGGTAAGTTTCTTATGATCATGCTTTTAGAGAAGCCAATACTTGTGTGGATTGGCTTGCTCATCAAATCCCGATTATGCGTTGTTATCTGAACTACGGATAGGGTGTCTTAATCTTTTGTCAAGTGATGTGATAACCTCGGAAGAAAGAGAGAGGGAGTATGTGATATAATAGAAATTTAGTTGTAAATTACAATATGAAATTTTTTTACTAAAATTTAAAATCTTAGAAATTATTTTATGCAATCATCTTGGTACCTATCTAATACCTGATAAGATTATTATCATTTTGAAATTTAAAATATATATATATATTGAGTTTAAATTTTGCATAAATCCTAATTTTTTTATTTATTTAAAATAGTTATCTAAAATCATGTTTTAAACCTAATGGTAGAAATGTAGAATCATTATTCTGTCCCTTATCTCTCAGCCGACAGACTTCACTCCATATTCCTCAAGTAAGCATCCCAGTTTTTCATAGATTCTGGTGCGTCCTCCTTGGTTCATTCTTCTTTCCATATTTCGGCCAGAATCGCCTCTCTGACCCTTTTTATATATTCCATTCCAAGCTTTTCTTGTCTTGCATTATCTCTCCACTAATTTGCTACGCATTCATTCATGTCACTATCAATCACCAGAGAGGTAAGGTATATAATCTCACTTCTTTACTTTTTATTATTTGTTTCATCCTCTCTAATATAACTCGTCATTAAACACTCATTTTCTTGTGATGTCCTCTGACATGATAATTTACCTTCTTTTTACTGTTTCTTTCCCTCATGTATATCTTCTCTATTTTTTTGATGATGGGATTTTCATTTAAGGTGTAAACTTTGAGGGTCTATGTAAATTTTTTATCTGATAAAAGACATCTCTTGCCTTTTTTTTTTTTTAGCAATTTTCTTGTGCAAACATTTTAACTTTTAACTTTGTGTGTTATCTTTCGACTGGTATTGCTGAACTTCGGTATCTTTGAATAAAACCTTGCTTTTACCAAAAAATTGCCTCTTTCCTACTCTAGGTTCTTCAACAGGCAATTAGTTATTCTTATTCCAAACTCAGGTTATATTATTAAATTATGTTTTATCCTTAAATGCTTCTCTATATTGAATATTAATTCAAATGTGTTATGAAGGTTAAATCTTTATTCTTTTAAAAAAAATAGTTTAGTAGATCTAAAAAAATTTACCTCTTTAATTTTTATCCATGACTCCATAAGATAATTTCTTCACTCTTTAATAATTAGGAATTATATAAGTTTTATATTAGTGAGATTTGTAGGAATTTAGAACAAAGAGAATTAGGATTTTAATATTTTGGGATGCATTTGATTAGTAATAGAAGATAAATTTGAGTAATTATAATAATGTTTTTATGTCGCAATAATGTTAGGTGGTACTAGTGAAACTTCCATAGTTGGGATTGAATCTTAATTTAAAGGCAAAAGCGATCCCTACTATCGATCCTAATTGGTGAGTGTATAAATAGCAATGTGCCACAATTTATTTTGTACTTACATCATGCCCCTAGTCTCAAATAATTTTTCCTTGATTCTGTACTCCTCCATTTTTGGGGAAGCAAATCCAAACATTTTCTCCTTTCCTTTTTTTGAACTTCTAGATATAGCAAGACTAGTTGAGTTTAATTCCTCATGATAGTATGCTTTCTTCTCTTTATAATTTACTTATCTTGAACTTAGTGGTCATATAGTGATTCCAATGAGATGGCTTTATTGATGGAGATTATTGTTTTAGTGTTGATGTTGTCACTGTTGATGTGTTGTCATTGTGGTTATGATTGATTATTATTACTCTTACTATTACTAATTTCATTATTATTACTTTCACTGTTACAATAATTTTATTCTATTATACTTTTCTCTTCAATTTTTTTTTATTTATTTCAAAGCCAATTTATTTTATTTTATTTTCTCATTAAAAAAAGAGAAATCATCAATTAAATTTTCTTTTAACATTTTATCAACTAAATATTTTAATTTCCATCCCACCTATTTACCATAATAAATACTTATTTTCTATATTCTTTTATTCACTTAATAGATTCATAGTATGAGTAATTATTAGGTGAGACAGTTATTCCCCACCATTGATTGCAAGATGTATAATTATGGATTTTGTGAGGCATCTAATGTGATAGCGCCTAGTGTTATATATATACACATATATAGATGTATAATTACTAGGTGAGACAGTTATTCTTTTTTGTTGGATGACTAGAATATTGTCATGTGCTTGGTCTATTGCTATTTGTATGGAAGTGTCTTGCATGTAGTTTATTAGTTTAAATGTATGTAGATATACTTGTAAGATTATTTTCAAAAAAACTCGTGTGTCTATTGCTTCCTTTTTGTGTGCTTGTTTTTTATGCCTCATTGAGTCTGTGGTAGACTCACCCCCTGTTTTCTACATTTTTAGATTAACATGTAGCTGAATAAAGTACTTTAGGAAAATTGAACTTCTTGAACATTAGGTAAGACATTTCTAGTCTGATGGTAATGCAGGTCCTATGGTGACGTAGCTACTATATATAGTGGAGTTTATGTTTGAGTCATGCTGACATAGATAGCTTTATTTATTTGTTGATTTTTTACTTTTTTTTAATATGAGGATTTAAATAAGTTGTAAACTATGGTTGATTGTTGAAACTAGTTTAAGACTTTCATTGTGGTTTTTACTTAAATTGACTGGTTGTGGGAGTTTCTCAATTAGACTTGCTGGGTTAAGTGGGCTTATACCGGCTTAGTCTATGATCCGGTCACAACCTAAATTTTGGGTCATGATAAGTGACATGTAATGAGCTTTATGCTCTTGACATCGATCTCTTTCAATTCTTGTATGGCTAGTTTGTTGCCATTAGGGGTGTTCCTAGGCCTGAAAGCCTTGTAGGCTAGGTCAATTCGGGTAAGGCCAGGCTAAAATGAAGAAAAGAGGCACAAGACTCATACTGAGCCAAGTTCACATATTGGGTTGAGCGAGACATCATGCAAAGTGTTGCCTGATCCTGGCATGGCCCGGTATGGTATATGTATTATATTTTTTTTATTTTAATTTTATGTTTTCTTTTTTTAATGAATATTGGATGATTTTATAAAATTTTTTCTTAATATATCACATGTGATAATTAATTTTATAATTATAATAAGGAGTTTTCATTACTCTAATCTTTTAATTTATATCATAACCTAATATTATATAAAAATAATACATAATTGTTGAATATTTATAATTTTAACCAATGTTACTTTTAATCCAATAGTATTTTCTATAAAAATATATTTTGGATAAAATGATAATTTTTTGTTAATAAATTGAATTAATTAATTATTTTGCGTGGTTTTAATTTTGTATCAAGCCAAAAACCGGACCAAGTCAAGCATTGGGTCATCTCAAGTTAGGCCGGCCTATGGGCAAATTTTTTTAGCACAAGGGTTATTTCCGGTCAGACACTGGATCAATGATACCTGACTCAACTCGGCCTGTGAATATCCCTAGTTGCTATTGCCTGAGTATTAAAAAAAATTAAAGAGAGAAGAAAAATGGTGCGATTTTAGTTTTTTTTATAAGGCTACAAATACATGATAAAAAAAAACACAGACTACCATAAAGTATTTTTGTGTGTACTATTTGCTGTATCTATTGACTTTGCTATGCTAATAAATCATGTTCCACCATTTCTTCCAATTTTTTGCTGGAGAGGTTTTACCTTTTCTTTTATGAAATTAGCCTACAATTTCCTAATATCTTCCTACACAACTTTCAAGCTAGGTTTATAGTTATGCTAATCTACAAGTATATTAACTTGTTTCTAGTGTGCATACAAACCCAAACAAATTATAAATGCAACTCAATGTAACACTAATCCCCATAGTATTCAACACTATGCCAAAAATAGCCAATGCTGGTGCCAATATGTTAGTAGTTGTAAGTGTAACCACCAACAAATGTTATTCTTTATTCCTTAATTTTTAGAAGAATTACTTATTTTTAGGAAAATACCAACAAGTTCTGTTAATGATTTAGAAAAAAAATGCAAAAAAAAAAAGAAATACCTATTTGAATGTGGTTTCATAAACAACTGACAACTATTAATATAGTTGGCAGTCATTTGAGGAACTGCCAACAAATATTATTCTTTGTTCTTTAAGTTTTAGGGTTACATTCCATGAAAAGTACAAGTCTCTTTCTCAACATATAGTTCTTCTCCCATTTTCGTCAAACCATAGCCTTAAAATTGAAACTCTTCAAATGTTGCCCGTTGCCCTCATCCCCAAATCACAAATCTCAAAACTCAACCAATTCGCCCTTATTCATCTTCCTCATTTTGGTTGACTCACTAGTACAATAAATTGGTTAATTATAAATGACTTTTTAGATATGTTCTAGCATAGACGTAAAAGTGACATGTATAAAAAAGTATATCTTTTTAAATTGGTTGTCGAATCAATTTAGAAAATATTTTTTAAATTGATTATAGAATGAACTAATCTATTGACTCCCTTTTTTGAACATAGCCCATTGCCGTCATTCATCCTCTTCGCTCTCCTCTCACCCTTCAACATGTTCCATGACTTTACTTTCCTCTCTCCCTCTAATGTGTTTGGGTTAAGAAAAGAAGGGGGGAAAATCCACCTTTGTGTCTATTGTAACATCCTAAAAATTTAAGGCCAAAACAACCAACAAAAAAAAAAGCTCTTGACACTTAGGATGAAAAACATGAGGGAAAAGCTTAGAAAACTGAGAAATACATATCCAAATGACCAGGTATTGCGATTAGGAAGCAAAAAAACCAAAAATGCAAAATTTCCCATTATCATGCCACGATGGTGAATAGTGTTGCTGCGGCAATGCTTGCTATCTATGACAGTAAAAAGTTAACTTTTTGGGTGAATTTTGGACACGCATAACTTTTGTCACTGACCTCTGATTCACGTGATTCCAAAGCTTGTACCCCAAAATTCCCCTTTAACTACAGGAGTAAACTGTACCTCAAAATTTCTTTATATAGAGATTTTGGACACCCGCAACTAAAATGATCACTTTTTGACAAAAACTTGACATTAACACTACCCAAACACAAATTATTGGCCTTTTGATCACTAAACCTTTCTTAACAAGTCACAAATAGCATAAGAACATTGTTCAAGGAGGTGCAAGAAAACCATTTTCTTAGGTTTTGAGCCCCTTGAACCCCAATTCTTCTAATCAGATTATATACGATTTTTCCACCAAATACACCAAACTCCACAAATGACCTTATACATTACTCTAACTCACCAAAATACATATGAGTAACCAATGCCCTAGACCTTGGACTCTTAATAACGATAGGTGGGACATATGGTCAAGAAACCTTGATAACCACCAAGGTATAGTTTCACAATCCATTACATACTTGTCTATACATGCTCTAATCTCAATTAATCTCATAATCAAAGATGACATGAGACTAACAACAAAGTCTAGAACTCAAGAACGACCTAAAGGACACACAAAACATCAATACACGAGGCTTCTATTCATGCAACTACACTTGGCACAATATTATACATGCATAAAACATCTATTCTCAGACAACACATACCAATTATAGGTACTCAAATATCCCGTGCCAACCAAGGGGAAACCCACTTTGGTCGTTGTCTTGCTAGAGCTAAATATCCTCTCCTAGAATGGGTATCAATGGGAGGTGAGATAAACGTCCCAGTAACCAGGGGCAACATATAAAGCAAAGGTTTCCTTTGACAAAAGATCATAGACATAATAATATAAAACAAGTTAAATACAAGGATTCAACATACTATTACACATATGCAACATGTATTATGTGAAATGCTATACACATGATATGCAAGATCCCATATCAATCATGGCAGGAATCATGAGCTAGTCACTATCACAAGGTGACCTTAATAAGTCTCCCCCTTCTAACAACTGATGAAGGCCAATTCAGGACAACTACTAAGCTCAATACCACTAGTCATAACCTAGTTCAAAGTAATTCCACTAGTGAAGAGATCATGGTTCCCTTTTCTTTGAACCACCTGAATGGGTAGTGATTGAGGGAAGGTGTATCCCCAATTCACTACTACCTAGATCTTCCTAGCTAAAGAACAATGATTTAGTGGCAGAGACATATATATATATCAACCTTATCACTTATACACAAGGCCTTGCATGTCCCACCAGTGGATTTACATACCACGTGATATCATTATATCACAAGACATCATCACCCAACCAACACTGTCCCAATATGTATAATGTAGTGATGATGCCCAAATATTATGCTAACATGCCATCATGCAATCTGCATAAGCCAATATCATCATCAACAACATTATTACTATCATCATGCTAGCATAACTCTATCATGCAAGATATTTCATAGGGATGCACAACAACAATATACATCATTAATCATCAAGCTTACACACACACACACACACACACAGAGATATATATATATATATATATAAAGTCAATTCTTTTCTCATCATTACTAATATTGTCGTCATTATTGTCATTGTTACACATACCAATGCTGAGAATATAATATTCATAGATCAAATACTTCGTATTCCCATTTATATGAACACATATACATATGAATACAAAATAAACTATTTTTACTTCCTTTTCATACTTTTCAAAGAAAAAGGGTTTTGAGAAAACTTACTATTACTAGCCATGATATAAGTTGCATATCATGATATGAAAACTTTCAAACATATAAGATAAATAATGTTACTCTCTAGTTACCTCAAGTAGCCGCACACTCATAACACCTCAGTAGGCCGAAGGAGCTCCAACTACAACATACAAGAGGAAAATACAATCAAGAACAATTAATTAGCTTTCAACAGCAATCTAGACCCAAACATTCAACAAGACTCCAATAAAACCGTTAGAATTATTCGAGATCACTTAGTGCCTTTAAGGCCCAAATCCACCATACCATAATTTAACCACTTACCAATGAATTCACCACAAACAACTTCTTGGAGTACAAATACCTTATCTAAGCAAGCATGCACTCTACAATATCACAGAACACCCAAATCAAAATATGGCTTAGACTCCGGTGATCCATAATTTGACAACCCAAGCATAAATGTAACAACCCATGATTCCAATACCATAATCACACATCCAAGAGCCCTAGTCATCAATTCGAAGCTATAACCAAGCCCACAAATTTGGACACCATGAAGAACCTTGAGATTAGAGGCTAGGGTTTATATAAATAACCTCATAACACATAAAATCCACTACCCAAAGCTAGAGGATACCAAAGCATGCTACAAAAACACATTCTTGACCTTTTTAATTGGTGGAACATCAATCAAAATGGAATTCCAACTTGCACTCATGGAATCAAACCCCAAATCAAGTAGAGAAGTGAGGAAGAAGGATGATAATCCACTTACCGAACAAGATTAAAGCTCCCAAGGTCCAAAAATTGAGCCCCCAAGTCAGAAAAGTCTAAACCCTAAGGAGCTCATGTTTCTCCTCTGTTTTTTGGTTTGCATCCTAATTTAACCAAGTTCTACGACTGGTGCCGTGACAGTGAGTAGTGCAGCTACAATGGTAATCAATTTTGTTTCCATAAATTCTGAAATGACACTTCGGCAGTAATCAATCATGTCTCCTAACTCAGTCACTTTCCAAAAATCATAACTTAATCCATAAAAATCCAATTAAAATGATCTTTAGCTTAATTTAAAGATTAAGTCTTCTTTAATGGAAAAATATAAATGGACACTTCCACCACTTAGAATTTTTTTCCCATGATTTGTTACTTCATTCTTTTACTTATTTTCTTTGGTTTTGACTCCTCCAATCCTGTAAAATTCCAAGAGTGTAACACCCTACTCTAATATACCTCCTGACTTGACCAAATACTTCAAAAACTAACTAAACACAGCCCAAAACACCTCAATTTTACCTCCCAAATCATTAAAGCAGTGGAAAATGCCATAAGATACCTCGAGAACACCAAAACAGCTAAAACAGAGTGCTACAGTACTGCCACGACTCCGGTACTCTTGGGTTTCAATAATGGAAAAACAGGGGATCTAGCACAGCAGCCTCACTTTTGGTGCCGCGGTGCCCCCTACTGGTGTTATACCAGCAAATTTTTAGATTTTTGGGGTGAACTTTTGAAGCGCATAACTTTATGCTTCGACCTCTGATTGATTTGATTCCAACTCTTACAAGTTAATCATGTTCCAATCTAACCATGGACATCAGTTTCACCCCAATCCAGCTTCATTTGGAGATTTTGGACACTTGAAATTGTTTTGGCAACTTTTGATCAAACTTGCAATTTATAACCCCCCTTTGCCACCAAAGGCAATTTGACCATTTTGGACCATTCACACAGGTCTTAATTGACTTGACCAACTTGTCCAAAGATGTTTCATCTTAAACGAGCTACTTTTCTGAGATTTAACTCCCTTTGAACCTTAAATTAACATAATGGGCTATATGCCCTAAACCACACCAATGAGGCCAAAATCCATCTTTGGGCTCCCATACACTACCATACTGACTCTTCAACACTCAGTACCATGTATGCATCACAAAACATCATAGTCATTACATCCAACACCATACATAAACATTCATACTACATCATTTCATATCAATCATCATCAATAACATACATTTGTTACAATCAACCTATCTTACTTAGCACAACATACATAGACCATACCCACCTACACTACAAAGACTTAATATTCCCATGTCTGATACACTACTCCCTTGTCTTCTCCGGACTAGTGTCAGAACCTTCATCTAAAATGTTAGTTCATTAGAAAAGGGTGTGAGACAAAGTCTCAGTAACCGGGAATAATCACGCACAATATATACTGATCCACACAATTGTGCACATGGCACAATGAAATGTAAATGAATGGTATGCATGTTCTCCCTCATACACGGCTAGAACCATGAGCTGTCATCCTCACAAGACATTTCAATAGACAATTCTCTTCCAACAGTCGGGGAAGATTGATTCCGGGATATCACCAAGCTCACCTTACCCTAATGCAACCCGGCCAATGGTTACACTAGAGCTCAGACCGTGGCTTTCCTTCCCCTGGACCATCGCGAATTGGTGGTGATTTAGGGAAGGTGTATCCCTAAATCCACTGCCACCTGGATCTCCCAAGGAGAGAATTTAGTAACAGGGATATTTCATCATGTCATCTTATCTACCATCGCCTGACTCTCCCATGGAGAGGATTTAATGACAGGGATTTTTATCATATCATCATCATTTATCATATTATCATCACCTCATCATTAATCTGTCACTATACAATCATTTTATCATGACATTGGCTCTCACAATGTCATGCCAACATGCCTTGAACACACACACACACATGTATATTATCATCACAAACATCATATGGACATGCTAGCATACAATGGTATAGGGATGCTTCAACGTCATACATTCATAACATATGCAATCATTATATCTAAACTAGTCATGTGCATATCACGATATATAAAAAACCATACACATACATAACTAATATTGTGGTATGAAAAGGAATATGCATATATATATATCAACATATAATCACATAATACAAACACCTGGTTACCTCAAGTTGTCAATTTCCACACACATGCAATTTCACAAGCTCCTTGGGTTATCCGACATACTTGTACTCCTCATATCAATCAAATAATCTTTACAATACCATAATTCCTCAAGTAGCATAATATATCACTTAACCCAAAATCACAATTCGACTATATAGGCCTAACTTAAGGTTCTAATACCTTTTCCATACATCTTTGAGCTCCTAGAGACCATCTAAACTCTAATCAACTACATACATTTCGAATTTCATACTTCCACACACAGTACATGGCTAGGGTTTGTCTCAAATCTTGTGTAACCCTTCTAAAACTCACACCCAAGCATCATAAACACCAAATCACACTCCATTAATCTCATTTTATCCATTTTAATTAGTGAATTTTAGCCAACACCAAAAATCCAAAAGTACACCCCAAAAATCCAGCTCAAAACCGAAGAAAAATGGAAAGGGAGGATCAAGAACCACTTACTCACAAGAATCCAAGCTCCAAGGGGTCGGAAATCACTTCCCAAGGCCGAAAATCATGAACCCAAGCTCTGTTTCTTCTTTCTCCCTCTGTTTCTCTCTCGCTCTCCCCTTCTCGACCGAATTGAGATGTTTTAGATTTAAACAAATTTTTCTTGACTCGCTGCAGTGCTAGTAAGCTTATTGCAACGTGGAGCTTCTCGGACAGGAAAAATTTAACCAATTTACAACTCTCTTGCCATGGTGGTCCTACCTCATGCAGCAACGTGGAGCTCTTCTATCTCCACTTGATTTTTTCCTTCATCTTGGTCATTTGGCTTTGCACACAATGCAAATTACACTTGGTTAACTAGGGACTAAGTTAGGGACAATGTAATGAGGGTTGTTACAAAGAGTGCCTTCCATAAGTCCCCTAACATGTCCAAGAAAATTAAATTAGGGTTGTTACATCTATATCCAAAAATAGGCTTTTCATGTTTATGCCTCATTTCTCTCCAACATGTTCGAGGTAAAAATAACCATATACAAGAGGTCTTGGTGCTCCATCAATCTCTAGTAATCTCTTTTGCCGTCTGATGTTAATGCAAGTACAACTTATTGCCTTATGTATTCCTTTTGTTTGTGTAGTGTTAGATATGTAAGGTTTTGTTGGTCACTCAAGAGGGGAGTATATTGGATGATGCAAGATTTTTGCCCTTTTTTAGTATAATCTAATTTCACCAAGAGATGCAATAAAATAGGGATAAATAGAGAGTAATGAAAGATATAGATGAAATAATAAATTAAAGAATCAGACATAAGAATTTATTCTGGTTCAGCCCAATCCACTTGGCCTATGTTCAGTCCTCAAGTCACCACTTGAGATTTTCACTATATCCCACAAATTTGATCCAGGCACTTGTGAAGTTTCAGTACATCCCACAAGTTTCAGTAGACACTTGTGAAGCCACTCTTCCCACACCATTACAAGATGTGTATTTCCCTTAATGTTATCCCCACACTAAGATTCTACCAAGAAAATAATAGAGATGAATGAATATAGAATTGAAACTCTCTTTTAGAGCAGATGATACATTGAAAGCTCACTCTATTGTGGTGAGTTTAACTCATAATACTGATACAAAAAGATTTTATTTAGTGAAATAGTATTTTGACACAAACTCATTTAAGATTCATTTTCATAAATTCAAATAAGGTTCTATTTATAGATTTGTGGTTTAACTAAACGTTAGACACAAGTTCTAGCCATTATTCTGCAAAAAGAGTCATTCAACAACCACATTAAATGTGTCTGACATACTAAAATTCAAATTTTGAGGCTCAATAGATGAATTTCGCAGAGTCAGTATAGTTATATGTCTAACGTTGAATTTTAGAAATTCATCTGTTATAGAGTGAAATTTAAATTTCAAGTTTGCCAAAGTTAATCCGTGTTAGTTCATGTGAATTTTCATATTAGAAGTACATCTATTAAAATTTGAATAGTTGTCTCAAGTTTTTACAGTGCACTTCAAAATTCGAATTTCAGAAGCTAAAATTCGTTTGTCAGTGGCATGTTTAACATGAAACATAAATTCTCTCTTCGAAATTCAATTATTGAAATGCTAGGTTCATATGTCAGAAGAATGCTTTAACAAAACTCATAAGTTTTCATTTTGAAATTCGCACTTTGAAGTCCAAAACTCATCTGTCAGAGGCAGTGATAGTGAACTCATTTTGAACTTCACGAATATTCAAATTTTGACTAAGTTTCATGCGAATTTTGCACACTTTCACTAACAATGGTTAACCTGAAATTCAAATTTTAGAATTGAAATTCTTCTATTAGAGATGAAACCTTTGTAACTTCAAATTTCACTAAGTAAAGTTCAAATTTTGCATAAAAAAAAAAGAGTCAAATACAAAATTCATTTGTTAACCAATATTTCTCAATTTTAATATAAGCTAACAACAAATTTTCTTAATTTAACTTATTTAAAACATATGGTAAAAAGATTATGTAAATTTTAATAGTTAAACCACTTTAGGACCTAATATCTAGGTCTTCAAAAGTTGAACTCCACTTTCACTTGGCCAATCCTATTCTTGGTATGCTCCTTTCTAATCTTTTATTCTTGAAGCATCATTTCTCTTCTTTTTTGAGTGAGCCATGATGTCGATTCTCAATTCTTTATTCCAATGCCCACTCTTCTTATTTGGACAATCCTATACTTAATGTATTATACTTACAAATTAAGTAGTTAGTTCAATTTATATATCCAACTTGTATTATAAACCATAAGAGCATAGTGGATATATTAGTACATAGCATGATATATGTATTATAAACATAGTTAAATATATGTTAATGCACATTTTACTTATTTAAGGAACAATAAATATACTATACAAGTATGATGTATTTATTCCTATTACTCTACATTTATCATCATCAAAACTTATATTGTATTAAACCTAACAGGATATGAGTATAATTTCTTCTATATGTACTTGGATATGGATAGCTTATTGTTGAGAAACTTTTTCTTATGAAACATATGTAACATACATAAACAAAAAGCAATTCAAAAAGACTTTAACAACTAAGAAGCTTTCAACCAAAAGAAAATTCTATAATACTTTAGTGTTGGAAAATGGATAATCCGAAGATAATTAAGATTATTTATCTTTATCATCAAATAATTTGGATTTCAAATAAAGATATTTTTTAGAATATTTAAATTATCTTTTATATATAATTTAGGATTTATCTTATATCTTTTATTTATTTCCTATTTGATGATTCTTTTTTGTGAGACAGCTAGGGATTGAACTAGGATAGCATACTTCAAGGTCTGTTTGGTATGAGTTTTATTCTGAGGGAGGGGAAAGGAAATTCCCCTCCCCTCTCCTTTCCCCTCCCCTCCCTCTTACTGGTCTAAATTTCAGTCCCCCAAATTGGGGCTTTTTAAGGGGAGAGAGTATTATGCAAATTTTGTGATCATTTTGCCCTTACTTTTTTCTAAATACTTTAACAATGCCATTAATTAAAAAATAAGCCAGTCCCACCCATTTTCTTTTTCACACTCTCCTATTATCCTATGTGTAACACCCCTTTTGATGTCTTTTTTGGCGCTGTGTTTAGGACCGGAGAAAACAAGATGGAGGAAAGTTCAAGTGGAGACTGAAAGAGCTCCACGCTGCAGTGAGAAGTTGGGCCACCGTGGCAAGAGGTATTCCAGTGGCGTTGTTTTAGCTGAACACGGTGGAGACGCGATGGGGTGTGTTGAGGTCGTGGCGAGGATTGGGAATTTTGTTTAAATCCGGATCATTTCAGATGATCGGGAAAGAAAGAAATGGAGGAGAATGGAGGAGCTCTGCTAGAGTTCGTGTTTTTCAGCCATTGGGAGTTGTTTTTGGATCTCAAGAGCTTGGTTCAAATTGGTAAGTGTTCTTCACTCCTCCCTCTCCATTTTCTTTGGTTGAAATTTGGGGTTTTCGGTTATATGTCGGGATTTCTGGTTTGGGATGAAATTCACCAATTGAAATAGATGAAATGAGGTTAATGAAATGTGTTGTGGTGTTCTTGTTGCTTGAGTGTGAGTTTTGTAGGGATTATATGTGTTTAGAGCTTAACCCTACGTTGTTCTTAGTTGAAAGTATAAGGAATCCGAGTTATATAGAATTGCGTGATGTTTGAATGGTCTTTAAGAGCTTAATGATGCATGAAAGGGGTGTTGGAACCTTGGGTTAGGCCTAAAGTGATTGAATTGTGGAATTTGGATATTTGGTATGTGATGTTAATCAAGGTATTATGGTATTGTTAAGGTTGTTTGGCTGCTCAGAGAAGGCTAGTCGTGGGATTGATGTTCAAGAACGCTTGTGAAACTCGTGTAAGCGTGGTATTGACAACCTAAGGTAACCGAGTGTTTGTTTGTGTTGTATTGTTTGTATTGTATGATAGTACGTATGTCTACGTATATATACATGTTTCTTTCATACCATGATATTGGTGTGTTATATGTGCTATTTTCTATATATATATATCGTGGCATGCACACAGCTAGATGATGTTTATGATGATTATGATGATGATATTGATATGACATGACATGATGCATACATAATATTATGATATGATGATGATGATGATGATATGATGATACATGAGCATCATCACATGGCATTGTGACATTGCGATATATGGTGGATCGGGTGGTGATGATGATATGATATATGATGATATATGTTAGGGATGACAATGATGGAATATATATGTTAGAGAGAATAAGGATGGAATCCCTGCGGTTAAATCACCTCCTATGGCCAGGAGGGGAAAGGTGCGCAGTGGACTGCACCTTTCCTAAATCGCTGCTAATTCGTGGTGGGAAAGGGGAAGGAGAGCGACGGTCCGAACATTAGTGTTACCCTTGGCCAGGTGCACTAATGGGAGGTAAGCTTGGTGATGTCCTGGAATCAGTCTTCACTGACTGTTGGAAGGGAATTACCTATATGAAATGTCCTATTATGATGATAGCCCGTAGTTCTAGTTGTGTGCGAGGAAGACATGCATGCCATTCATTTCACATTGCATTTATGAATTGCATGAGATATATGTATATGTATATATATGTGTGTGGTTGTCCTTGGTTACTGAGACATTGTCTCACACTCTTCTCCCATAAACTAACCTTTCAGGTGATGATTCTGACACTAGTTCGGAGAAGATGCAGGAGTAACTGCGTACTTGGGAATAGTCTATGTAGTATTTGTAATTTGGATAATGTATCTTGTGCCAAGTAGGATAGAATAGATTGTTATGGATGAACGTATGTTATATGTTGTGTGTAATGAAAGTTGGTATTGGGCATGACTGGTATGTTTTGGGACCTGTAGTCCGTTTTGTCAAGCAGGGATTCCAAGGGGTCAAATCTCAGAGGAGTGGTTCCTTTAGGGTGAAACCTCTTTGAACAAGTTGGTTTGAAAGTTTTGGACCTGTATGAATGATCTCTGAGCGACTAGTTGCCTTTGGTGGCAATTGCAGGTGGTTAGTGGTGAGTTTTGGTCAATAAGTGGCCAAAATGGTGTCAAGGGTCCAGAATCTCCATACAGAGTTGGATTGAGGTGAAAGTGGTGTCCATGGATAGATGGGGATTAAATTGACTTGTAGAAGTTGAAATCAAGTTAATCGAAGGTCAGAGCATAAAGTTATGCGTGTCGGAATTCCATCCCAGGTGTTGAGTTTTGCTGATGTGGAAATCAGCATAGGGCGCCGTGGCTCCAGAGTCTAGGCCGCGGCACCAGAGGAGGCAGAAGCACATGCAAGACAGGGGAGGCTAGAGCCACGATGGTACTGTAGCGGCCGCGGTCCCAGCCCATTTTCTAGCATTTTTGAGTTCGTTTCCGCTATTCTGTAGTTTTGATGAGTTGTTTTGAGATGTTTGTGTTGTGTTTGGTTGAATTTTGAAGTTCTTGGTCAATTCAGAAGGTGTCAGGAGGTAGGATGTTACATTATGCCCTGGTAAAGATCGAACTTTATGTAACACCCTACACCAACACACCTTCAATTTTGATCAATTACTTCAAAAACTAACCAAGCTAGACCAAATTACCTCGACTTTAACTCCCTAAATATCAAAGCAACAGAGTAACATCAAAAAACCCAAAACAGGGCAGGGGTCACGGCTTGCTACAGTAGCGTCACGGCCTCAATGAGGCAGTAGAGCATGGCGTCACCACCAAGCTTCTAGCACTATGGTGCCAGCAACAGTTGCCATATTGGCAAATTACTGATTTTTTAGGCCAATTTCTGATGCACATAACTTCATGCTGCTACATCTGATTGACCTGATTGCAACTCCTACAAGTCAATTCTGTCTAGATCTATCCATAGACATCAATTTCACTCCAATCCATCTCCGTATAGAGATCTTGGACACCCGACACCATTTTGGTCACTTTTTGACCAAAACTTACCATAAACCACATCAAAGGCAATTTGACTATCATGGACCATTCATACAAGTCTTAATTGACTTAACCAACTTGTCCAAAGAGGTTTTTCTTTAAAGGAACCACTCCTCTGAGATTTAACCCTCTTGAACCCCAAATTCACATAATGAGCTATATGCCCAAATTAGACCATCTAGGTCCACAAACCCCCTTTTGAGCTCATACCTAACCATCTTGACACAAGACACTCGTTCCATCAATAGTAGCCCATGTCGGGGTCCAAACTATCATCACACAAACACATAACCTCCACCTTGGCATATGCCACAAGCAAACATGCCATTCATGAACATTATTATTACAATCATCCATGTCATCATACAACATTCATAGCCATCAACATCAAACAACCATCATCATCTTAATATCATTATCTTCATATAACTTACAAACACGCTATCCTACTTGGCACAACATATAATATAGACAATACAACATACTATTGTGACTTGAATATTTCCATGTTGAGACACTACGACTCCCTTGTCTTCTCCGAACTAGTACTAGAACCTTCAGTTGAAATGTTAGTTCGTGGGAAAGGGGTGTGAGACAAAGTTTCAATAACTGGAGATAATCACAGACAACATATATAATAATACAGATAATAATGCACATGGTGCCAGGGATGCAAAATGTAATGGAATACATGTTCTCCCTAGCACACGGCTAGAAGCACGAGCTGTTATCATAATAGGACATTTCATATAGGTGACTCCCTTCCAATAATCGGTGAAGACTGATTATGAGATATTATCAAACTTACCTCATACTAGTGCACTCGGTTAGAGGTAACACTAATGCTTGGACTGTGGCTCTCCTTATCCTTGACCATCACAAATTGGTGGTGATTTTAGAAAAGGTACAGTCCACTGCTATCTTACTCTCCTGGCAATAGGAGAGACTTTAACAACAGGGATCTCTTCCTTATTTTACCTCATCAAATCTCATCTTATTATATCATATCATATATTATCATCACCACCTAATCCACCTTTCCTCACAATGTTCATGTTGTGGTAATGTTCGTGCCATATCATTACATAATGATCATCATGTTTCTCAATGTCATGCTATGAACTCATGTAATGTCACATCATCATCATATATATAATCATCATTATCTACTATAATGTCTAGCCATGTGCATAACACGATATATAGAAAAACCATACACTCACATAACAATATCGTGGTATAAATGGAAACATACATATATACACACATATATATATACACTGATATATAATACATACAATCAAACACTCGGTTACCTTAGGTTGTCAATACTACACATGCAATTCCTCAAGCTTCTTGGATTGCCAACCACAACTTGTAGTCCTCTGGTTAACCAAACAACCTTTACAATACCATAATATCTTAATTAATATAATATACAGCTTGACCAAAATCCATAACTCAACCGATTATGTTTAACCCAAAGTTCCAATACCATTTTTATGCATCATTGAGCTCCTAAAGATCATTCAAACTCTAACCAACCACACATATTTCGGATTCCCAATTTCCTCATCCAAAAATAACTTAGGATTAGACTTAAATCATACATACTCCCTCTGAAACTCATACCTAAGCATCATTGACACTAAATCACACTTTATTAATCTCATTTCATCCATTTTAATTGGTGGATTTTGGTCAAAACTGAAAACCCAACTATATATCCAAAATTCCAACTCAAAAATTGAAGAAAAATGGAAAGGAAGGAGCAAGGATCACTTACCAACAATTTATCAAGCTCCGAAAGGTAAAAAATCACTCCCAAGAATCAGAAATTTTGAACCCTAATGCAGCTCCCTCGTTCTCCCTTTGTTTCTTTTCTGCTTCGTCGTCTAATATGCCTCTGATTTATAAAAATTCTAGGGTTGGTGCCGTGGCGGCAAGTAAGTTCACCACAGTGTGGAGCTCTTTTTCTAAAAAATTTCATGAAATTCAGTTCGTTCGCCGCCGCGGCCCTGTGTCTCGTCACAACATGAAGCTTCTCTATCTCCACTTTAATCTTTTCTCTGCCTTGGTTCTTCTAGTCTTCCAAACATCATCAATTGTACTCATTAACTAAAGACTAAGTTTGGGATAATGTAATGAGAGTTGTTACACTCCACAACCAGCTGCTCTACCCGTCATCATCGTCTCCATACCCAGCTCCACCCCTTGTCATCATCATCTTCCCTTCTCAGGTGAGTGTCACTATTGCCCTTTTTCCCTCGTCTATTGTGTTTGCACTATGGGATTGTCATCGCCGTCTGTTTAGAGAGGAGGAATGACAGGTAGCCAAGAAAAGGAAGGCAAAGTAGTTTGAGGAAGGGTTCCATGTCAGAAATGAGAGAGACTGAACTTTTTCCTTTTAGGTTTCTTTGCTCCTCATGTTATCAACTCTAAAAAGAATTAATATAATTTCTTTTGGGTAATAATATAATTTCTATTATTTTTTATGATATGATTTTATTGCATTAATTATATGTAAATGAATTTTGAAAAGATATATATAGATATAACTTTTAAGTTAAGATGTAAATTTCATTTATAGAAGGAAAGATAAAAAAAAAAATCAAACATTAAAAGAATACAATGGTAAATTTGTTATTAACTTCCCCTCTCTTCTCCTCTTGAACTAAAGAGTAGATCATTAAAATTCCTTCAATTCCTTCCCCTCTAATCCAATCAAATAAGGAAATTTTAAAACCACTCTAATTCCCTCCCCTCTAATCTCTTCCATTAAAATCCCTTCCCTCTTTTCCCTTTAGATGAACCAAATAGATCCTAAGGAATCCAATCATTTCCCAACTGTATCATAATCTTATTGATCTATTTTATGATTTCTTTTACTTAGGTAAAAATTTCTTTTACTTTAGGTTTAAGTTATTTCTATTTTAATAATTGTGCTAAGACTCTATAAATAGCTCCTCTTGAGTTTATTTTACTGTCACACCTCTTTGATTTATTGAATAATATTGGATATTTGGAATTTTCCCTCACACTCAAATTTTTCTATTTTCTCCCTCCTTCTACTCTTATTTTCTTTATCTTTTTACAACCTTTGTCTTTTTCTCCCTCCTCTCTTCCTTACCTCCCCCCCCCCCTCTTCCTAATCCTTTTATATCATTTAGTGCCTTTTTTTTTCCCAGCTTTTGTGACAGTTTACGCCCTCATCAAAGCCTTTCCCGACAGTTTTGAAAACTCATCACTAAAGCAAGAGTAACAAAAGATTAGCGACTTTGTGCATTAGTGGCGATTAGCCATTCGCCACAAATAGTGGTCATTTGTGAAAGCCATCACTATATAGCATGCTTTCGAGACAGTTATAAAATCGCCACAAATTAGGACATGGGGGTATATTATTTTAGAAGGGTGAGTACGTAATTTAGGATTTTAATTATGTTGACTTAAAACACCTTTAATCAATTATTGGCATTTTACCAAATATTGATCTATTATTGGGATTATTTTAAGATTTTGGTCTATAATTATCATTCCCCTTTCTTTTAATTTTAGGGAGGAATCAGGGTATCTACATTTGTGAGAGTCCTGATTTTGTAGGAAAATCAAGATAGCTGCAACCAAACACATTAACCTTATGTACGGATTCGATTCCTTTCCCACTGGATGCCAGCAACCAAACAGGACCTTAAAGTAATTGAGAAGCATAAGTGATAATTGCGTCAAAGCGTAGTGCTAATGATTAACTAATTGTAATTCCATGGCTAAGTGGCTATGGCCATTTAATTTCTTATGGTCTTACCATCATATATAAAAGCAGTATTTTCCTCTGCTCTTCCCTAAACAAGAATCCTTGAGCCTTGGAATAAACCTACTAGCTGGCTACCATTTTGACAACAAATATATAAATATATCTATTCCTTCAAAATGTTTTATGCTTTTCAGAAGGAGTTTTAATTAATTAGGATCAGCGCAATATATGACGTTGACAACTTTTTCTTGTTCATGAAGTTGTAGATTCCTGGTTCCCTCCTCGTAATAATATGTGAAAAGAAAGAGACTTCACCTTCACTAGCACCAAGACTTACAAGGTACACTATTCATAAATAATTAACTATGCAACTCATTTTTTTAAATTTTGTACAATAATATGAGGAAAAAATTGTCTAGTTTACTCTAAAAAACCATGAATGTAAAATGAATCAATGAGAGAAATATATATTTCCAACATGTAGTATGGGACGAGTCACGAGCCCATCGTATGGCAACACTGTACGTATAGGAGTGATAAGAATTTGAAACAGTAATGATTCTTTACGGATTTTTTTTTTGGACTGCATGGACCACATCAATTATTACCCGAATATAATAATCTTATATTTTTATGCTTTTTGAATTGTTGTGAGAATATTATCCAGCATGATTAAGTGCATAAATTCCCACGCGCACACACACGATGATGATGATCTGAGTAATGGGTAAGATAATTGGTGGGATATGGTTTAAATATTTTTAGAAATCTTTATAATTTTTTTAAAAAATCAATAATTTTCATCACTTGATCCATCGAGCTTCTAGTATTGATCATTTTCGGAAAATGATAAAAAACTTTCCAATCATTTGATCACTCAATTTCGAGTAATAAAAGGATCAAGAGACTACAATTTTTTAAGCAATATCGCTTGGATCGGCTTTTTGTTGAGGAAGGTTTTTCATCTTTTGGTTGAATTAAGATAAAATTATAAAATTAAGATTCCTTCAATTTTTTTTGGGTGCAACCAAGGTTATCCTCTAGACGACAAATGGAGACTAATCTTTTCAAGATATAAAGATTATCGAAATGGGGTTTGCCTCTTTTAAGTTCTAAGGAAGCTTTCTTACATATGTTTTTTTTTTTCAAAAAACAGCTTTTCTTACATATACACGGCTAGACAGACTCCTTCAAATTAATTTTAAACACCCACAAAATGCTTTTTAAAAATTTGAATTAAAAGTAGGATACTACATATCCTCCAATGAAAATTAGTTGCAAGAAATCTTCTGCTTTTATCTTCATCCTTAGAAAAATGGAAAATAATCAAAAACCTTCTTATATGTACTATATATCCTTCCATTTTCCTTCAGAATTAATTTTCCATGCATTACTATACTAGAAGGCCAAATACAAGATCCCTTGGCATAAACAGATTATAAATACACACCATGAAGTTGGAAATGATACCCTCATTTCACAGAGAGAAAAGGGGAGAGAGAGAGAGCGATTATGTTTGTTTTTTCTCCTGAAATGTTTAGATTGATGAATCTAGTAGAGCATAATACATGTTGGGACACAACATAAATAAATATTAGAACCTAATAAAATATATTGTTTACAAATAATTTACAATGATAAATATGTATATATATTTATATTGTTTAAGAATATAAAGCAGGTTCGAGGTAGGCACAGATTAAGACTATCCTATCCTGATTTTTCAAAATTTGAGTTTCTTCCGAACCCATCCTAAATCCCAGTTAAATTATTCGATTCAAATAGACCAAGACGGATCAATTTTTTAGGTTTAAATTGCTATCCCTAAACAAACACAATAAAATCTTATATATATATATATATATATAACTAAACAATAGTCATAATTTATCATTACATCATCACGGAGAGGACCTGTCCCAGTATTGAAGACTACTTGCAAGATATTTATATCAAACTAATAAACCGATAGGCGTATATATGTTTTCAAGTTGTTATGTAAAGTCATGGTACGTATTAGACCACCCACCCTCTAAAATGTGATGCTTTTGTGTAAAGCTTCAATATAACCAAATAGATACTGAGACCCTTCCAATAACTGTCTTTTTCTTGACTGGAATGAAATCCAAGAAATATATGATTGTTGAAGGAAAGATTTTCATTGTTGTTTTAATTGGAATTTTGGAAAGAAGTATATTCATAAACCTAACACTTTAGCTAGACCCGCTTTTGGACCCCTACTTATATTATGCAATTTTGTCTTGTTCGGTAAGTTCACTTGGTTAAAAAAATAGTTTGACCTCAAATCTTAAAGAATTACATTTATGAATTTTTTATTCAACCACTGCTCATGTAATTGACCATATATTCCTTCCAATTTGCAGACCAGCCAATACAGGAGGAGGAGGAGGAGGACAAACTTTCTCAACCTTTCTTGTCCACAATGTTGCAGATTCCTTGCTCCTTCCTTTCTAATATTGAAGCCTCAGGTATTATACAAAGCTTTTTTTTTTTGTCCAACAGTGTTATACAAAGCTTGAGAAAGGAATTACATTAGTACATGTGTTATAGATTTTAAATCTTAGTACATCATTCGTAAGCATGAAAACTCCTGAAAAACTTGTAGTCCACGTCACAAATGGGAAAAAGAATAAATGGGAAAAGTGATTTTTCCAATAAGGTGGGACGAGCTAGCCGTGGGCTACGTACATTATTGTACTGGAATGATAAGGATTCTAGAGCACATCTTATTAAGATTCGTAAAGTCATTATTTTAATGTCATTGTCGACCAAAGATTACGTACGAGTTGGCCGCTTTAGTACTGGGTAGGACCACACGGTTTCGCAACTTGACCATGGCACTATAGATTCCCTGCAAAATTTCTTAAGTTGCTGGGGCATATTAACCAGACTTGGAGCTTTCATTCTTTCATGCATTTACGCTTTAGCCTTGTTGTGTAGTTATAAAATAATGTTATTTATTTATATAATTTTTGAAATAACTGATTGTAATCTTGAGATTATCAACCAACTATGGGCTCAAGCTTTGGAGAGCCCCGGCTTGAACTTTTCTAAATTAATCCAAATGCTTTGTTTGGTTTAAGAGTGAAAATGGAGGAAAGAAAAAAGTGGAAAGATAATGTTTTTTTTCCTTATATTTGGATGAATTGGAGAAAATTGAGAAAAATTTTTTTTGAAGATAATATTTTATGTGAGCCACATGCCTCTTTTTCTTCCCCAAATTTTTCCATGTTTGGAAAGAAAATTTCAAAGAGAAAACACGTAAGTCCCATACTTCTTTTTCTACCCCACTGTTCTTTCCTTCCTATTTTCTCTTATTATCCAAATAAAAAAAAACTATTTTCTCTTGTTTTATCCTTTAGTTGTCTCTGCCTTGTATTTTTTTCTACATTCAAACATAGAGTAAATGTACTAGAATTATTGTTCAAGTTACAGATATGTCATTAGAGATATTTTTGTGTGTGTGTGTGAGAGAGAGAGGAACTATATATATATGTATATATTCAAGTTGGAGCCCTACAATGCATTATTTTTGTGTGCAGACAAAGCTAAAAAAACGTTATTCATATTAAAATAAGTTAATATGTATGGTATTTAAATGTAATTTACAATGTCATTCAAATTATATATGATACGTTGGCCAAAAAAAATTATATACTATAGGATGACAAATACACATGAAACACAATACAATTGTATCTTTTTTAATATTAGAGTTTTATAACTAAATCATTATGATCATATTCTTGTACATAAAATTTTAAGAACTCGTATTGATTGCAACTGCAAAACGTCACAGATTAGCCATATATGTCCCAATACTAAAGAATACTTGCAAGTTATTATCAAATTTATGGGTCCACAAGTCTGTATTTTTGTTTTGAAGTTGCTTTGTATAAAGCCATATGGTATCACACCACCGACTTCTAATTAAAATGACGTCGATGCTTTTGTAAAGCTTTAACCACACAGATACTTACACTACTTTTCCAATAACTGTCCTTTTATTGACATCCCCACTAAGTCCAAAAAAGCAACTGTTATTCCACTGCATATAATAGACATTAATTAATAGTTTTTGGTCTAAAATTTTGTTTCTTTCAGTATTTAGACAACAAATTGTACTTGGGATCAGTATGTTTTTGGTTATTTGTATCTTAATTATTTGTTCGACAGTTAATTCGGAGTAGTGGGCAAGTTCAAGAGCCTTATATTTGGCTGCCTAACAAGAAAAATATGAAGATAAAAAACAAAATATATACCATTTAAGTTAATCTCACAACTAAAGAAGTTCTATATATAATTTTTGCATATGTGCTTTGTTCTGAAACTGATATGTTTTCTCATGTGGACACATCTAGCGTATATAGCTGCTAAACACTGCGTGTGGTTTGGCACAGTACAGTTGAGACTTTAGGAGCTTGCAATATTGGAGGTAAGCTTGGACCCAATGACGACCATAAAGCAAATTTTTAAAATGATATATATATATATATATGACTTGTGTTTCAAGAAAATAAGGTGAAAAATCTGTACGTATCTATGTATTATCCTCATAAAATCCCCCATTAACAAAAAACAAAAAGATGTTGAAGATACTGATTCTTACATATCTGGCCATTCTTGTACCTGGTCCAGCTCTAATTTGTGGTTCCTAGGTAGACAAATCAATAAATTATTATTCTTCATTATTTTGGCTAGATTCCTCATGTCAATTTGCAATAGAGAGATGATACTAGAAGCTCGAAGGAACCCGAATTATATTATAATGCAACAATTATTATTAAAGATAAAATTCACAAGTACAGTACTCGCCGAGTTTTTATCATAACTTTTTCTCGTGATAAATATTCTCCACTGGTGGACTCCTCCAGCATATAAATAAGCAGCCATAGCCATCTTCCTCTGCATCCGTGATAAGCTGATCGATCGAGCGAGCGAGCGAGCTTCCTTCCCTTTTGAGTCTTTGTTTGTAACTGAGCTAGCTATGTCTTCTTCGGCTGGCAATTCATGGACAGACAAGGACAACAAAGCCTTTGAAATGGCGCTGGCTGTTTATGACAAGGAAACACCAGACCGTTGGTACAACGTTGCTCAAGCTGTCGGGGGACATAAAACAGCAGAAGAAGTCAGGAGGCACTATCAACTCCTCCTCGAGGACCTCAAGCGTATTGAGTCTGGCCAAGTGCCTGATCCTCCTTACAAGTAGCCCTCACAGGTAGCTACTATATATATATATATATATATTACCACGTCTTCCATCCAAATGAAACCATAACATCACTAAAATGTGGTTCTAGCAGAAGCAGCAAAACGTGGTTCCAGCAGAAGTAGCACTCTTGCTGCTTCTGCTGGAGACACGTTTTGAACACGGTTTCAAACAGTCTAATATAAACTTTATTTAAAAGCAGACTTTGTGTACGTGGCTATGTATCTTTTTTTTTTTTTTCTTTGGTCACTAGAGCGACTTGTGTTTCTGCACGTACGGTGTGTACGTACGGTATGTAACGAGGATTCATATATGATATTGATACTTTAAGCTTTATCTCACATAGCTTGCAGTTTTTATTTGGAGTCCCTGTATATAATTTGAATATATACATATACGGTATTCATGCTTGGTTTTTGGGCTAGAATATATTCATACTTCTAAGAATTACAACCACCCTCTATTTGGATGAAGAAAAAGAAGAGGGAAGAAAAATTTGGAAAGAAAATAAGAGGGAACATAGATATTTCCTTGTCTAGATTTCTTCTTATTTTCTCTTATAATATTCCTCTTCTCTTATTTTTATCTCAATCCAAACAAAGTCTTAGAGAGAATTATTCACAAGAATTAAGAAATTAAATTAATTAATTAGATTTTCTTTTTTCCTATGATCATGGAGTCCAAAAAAGATGAACTGGTCACGGTTTCAAAGACAAATAATAAATAGTAATGGGTTGCACTATGTAACACCTTACTTTCAGACATCCCGACTTGACCAAAGAACTTCAAAAATCAACCAAACATAACTCAAACATCTCCAAACAACTTCCCAAAACTTCAAAATAGCGGAAAAACACCAGAAAGGCACTTGAACAAGATGAGGCTGCGTCTTGCTATAGTGGCACCACGGCTCCAACCTTTCACAGATTCATCGACACCCACTGACTTTCTGGAGCCTAGGCCTGGATTTCTGGTGCCGTGGTCCCAGCATCAACACTTATATCAGCAAATTGCTGATTTGCCGGGCCAACTTCTGAGGTGTATAACTTCATTCTTTGATTTCCAATTGACCTGATTCCAACTCCTACAGGTCACTCTCATCATTATCTAACCATGGACACCCATTTCACTCGAATGCAACTCCATTTGGAGATTCTGGATGTCTAACACCGTTTTAGCCACTTTTTGACTAAAACTCACAACTTATCACCTCCAATTGCCACCAAAGACAAATGGACACCCAGAGACCCTTCACATAGGTCATATTTGGCTAAACCAACATGTCTAAGGAGGATTTACCTCAAAGAAACCTTTCCTTCGAGAGTTGACTCCCTTGAACCCCAAAACCACATAATGGACTATGTGCCCAAATCTCACATACATGGCCCAAAACCACCCTTGGGCTCACATTAAACCATTCTAGCATACAATTATCTGCTCATACATTAAAGGTCCATACCAGGGTCGACTATCCACATCACACATCGTTACATCACATGCATCTCTATATATACTCCCAAGACACTCATCCAGGCAACCAAACTACATCAACCTACTTGGCACAGAATTACATAAACTAAATTATAACCACAAAAAATACTTGGAATTCCTGAAGATGGAATGACTGCAACTCTTTGATCTTCTTTGAACTAGCACCGGAGTCTTTACCTGAAAGGTTAGTCATGGAAGGGAGGGGTGTGAGATAATGTCTCAGTAACTAGGGACAACTACACACATATACACGTATATATATACAACTCATGCAATCCATGAATGCATTGCATGTCTCCTTCGCACACAGCTAGAACCAGGGGTTGTCATCATAACAGGACATTTCATATAGTTAATTCCCTTCCAACAGTCGGTGAAGACTGATTCCAGGACATCACCAAGCTCACTTCCCATTAGTGCACCCAGCCAAAGGTAACACTAATATTTGGACCATGGCTCTCCTTCCCTTTTCCCACCACGACTTGGCAGCAATTTAGGAAAGGTGCAGTCCACTACGCTCCTTTCCCCTCCTGGCCATAGGAGGCAATTTAGCCACAGGGATCCCATCCTTATCCTCCCTAACATATATATATATATCATTATATATCATATCGTCATCACATCATCATCACCCAATTCGCCATATATTACAATCTCACAATGTCATCTGGTGATATTCATGTATCATCATATAGTAATCATCATCATCATCATCATGATCTCAATGTCATGCTATGCATCATATTATATCATACCAATGTCATCATCACATATGAAATCATCATAATCATAATCATTATCTAGCTGTGTGCATACCATGATATATATAAAAACAACACATCAACATCATGGTATGAAAGAAACATGCACATATATATATATAAATATACATACTATTATACAATACAATACAAACAAATACCCAGTTATCTCAAGTTGTCAGCACCATGCACACAGGGGTTTAGGCAAGACTCTAGAGCACCCAAATCACGAATTATAAGCCTCAAATTAGCTAATCTACCATTACAATAATATAATACCTTTAATTAACATAACTCCCATAACACTACAATGAACAATTTAGTCATCCAAGCTTAACCCGGAGTTCTAACCACATACACACATATCAATAAACCTTAAACAACCATTCAAAACACACACCAACACCTACCATTTCGGATTTTAACTTCTCTTCCTAATTTTCAACCTAGGGTTTAACTCAAACCTATCTTAATCTAATCAAAACTCATACCCAAAGCTTCCTAACACCACAAAACACTCCTACAACACAAAATCAAGCATTTTAATTGGTGGAAATTACTCAAACCGAAATAAGCTTCACTCAACTTCCCCACCAAAAACAGAGAAGAAAAGAGAAGAGAGAAGGCTAGGGATTGCTTACCAATAAAGATCCAAGCTCTTAGACGCTGGAAAACTCTCCCATTTGCCAGAAAACTCGAACCCTAGCAGAGCTCATCACATCTTCTCCATCGCTCCCTCTGTTTCTTTCTTTTCTTTTCATTCGAAATGATTCTGATTTAAACTAGTTTCTCGACTCTTACCGCGGCTCCAAATAAGTCCACCGTGGCACCACCAGTTTTAATTGGAAAATGCCACTAGAATTGGCTCTCGCCACGGCTGCCTTGCTTCTCATCGCGGCGTGGAGCTTATTTCTTCTTCACTTGAACCTTCCTCCGTCATATTTCCTTCGGTCCTATACATAATGCCAAAGACAAGTGTTATGAGGGGTGTTACACACTAGCTAGCTAATTACGTACATATATAGATATATTTACATTTCTAATTTATTGAGAAGGACTCAGACTAAACATAACCTAATAGTACTAAGTACTTTTCATGAATGACAAATTGATAATAAAAAAAGAACAAATTGGAAATATATATATTATTAATAGGAGATAAATAGAATTTTGAAGTCATCAACTGTCACAACCATTTGCCTATTACTAACACATGCTATTTGAGGAGTGATCTGTTAATTAATTAACTCTTCAATTTACAACCTTGAGTGCTATTGCTAACTATTTAATGTCTTAATACTTCTCTTATATACCTTACTCTCCTCCTTGTAATTAACAACCCTTATACGCAAGGGTGGTCATTAATTAAAAAAAAAAAACCAAAACGAAACCTCAGGATACATTTGCTGAAGATAAAAAAGAGTTGAAGCAAGTGGCCTCTTTACTCTTTCCATCAAATGAATCAGCACTTCCAATATTGACAATGCAAAATCTTGGACAATTTAGTAAAATTTCAATGTTATCCTTGAAGGTTGGGAATTAAATTAAAACCTAACTAGGAAGAGATTTTTTATTACTCATGCCAATTTGAATTGGTTTTATTTACATACTTTTATTGAAATTTAAATATTGCTACAATTACAAGGAGCCAAGGAGGATTGTTCTAGTTATTATTAAAAATTAAAATTATTAGGAGATTTATTTAGAGTATTGAATGAATATTAAATTTTAAGATTCAATTGAACTGAATCTAAATATTAGTTTGTTTATGACTAGACAAACTCTAAAGCTTAGAGTGATACTAAACTGAATCTACATAGCAGCTCCATAACGAGATCAAGTGGCATTAAAAGTGATTTGATATCCTAATTAATTTGTAAATCAGAGACCATTAAGCGGGGTCAAGCACAACAAAGATGACTATCAGATGCTCATTTATAGACATGGAACTTCCATAATAAAGTTGGATGGTCCAGTTCTTACATTATTTTATTTTTGAAATTTAAATATTTTATTTTAATAAAATTATGATATATAGTGTAAAGATAATCTTCTAACTGTCAATTTTTAAGAGATCAAATTTTAACTTAAAAAATAAAAAAAATAAATTTGAATTAACAACAACAATAACAATAGCATTTATATCCTGCTAGGTGAGATGGTTATATAAATTACATGATGTCATTGAACTCTATCAAAGACCAACTTTTCATATATATATCATTTACTAATAGATCCTCATTTTTAACTTTCTTCAAATCCTTCTTGATCTCCCTATACATCTTTTGTAAGGTTAAAGATTATTTGATTTATTGTAAGAAAAAAAATTATTTGATCACTAGCTCTTCCAACGATCTTCTTTTACATGCCCAAAACACCTCTATCAATTTTTTATCATTTTCTCCTCAATAGGTTTTACTACACTAACATTTCTTGGTATATTATCCTTTCAGATATTGTTCTTTCTCATATGGTCATTGGCATACATCTATCTTAACATTTTCATTTTTCCCCCCCAATCTTTTTCTGCTCTTACTGTCCCTTAAATTTTACCGTCACTTCATATTTGATATCATATATATATATATAAACTTTGATTCTTGTGGCATAGTTTGTTCATTAATTCTTATCTTCAAATCATCTCTAACTCTTTTTTTTTTGGGTTAAATTTAACGGTCGAAATCTCATATCAAAAGTAAGCATATGCATAGAATTGAGACGCATCCTTATACATACAATGTTATTTTGGACAATACATACATGTACAGATTGCAACAAAATAAATAAGAAACATATAGTTGCGTCCTAGGAACTCAACTTGGAGCTTGATGAAGAAAAGTATATGATGAAGAGAAGAGAATAAAGATTATCTTAACTTCTCTGCTTGCATTCGGCTCTTTTAAATAATTTATATATTATTTGGTAACAATGTTAAACTAAGAAAAAATTAATAAAATTTAAGCTATTCACATCTAATCTATGTATCTTACACATCTTGATCGTTAATGTGCAAGGAATCTCAATTAGAAGCTTCTTGCCCATGCGGCCATGGACAAATATATATATTAGCCAATAATTGATGCAGCTCTATCACTCAACACATTAATGAAATGATTTAAATTATAACCATTACTTTTAAAAAATAAATTATGAAAACAAAATAAAAAATAAACCATTACTTTTAAAAAATAAATTATGAAAACAAAATAAAAAATAAATTGTGTCAATGTCACAAGAGAAAGTGTAAAATTCTAACAGTCATAAATGTAAGAATTGAATTGAAATAATTAAAAATAAAGCAAAATACATTGACACCTGTTGTATTATCTTAATTACAAATACCTCCCCCTCTATTTTTGGAAATCTACACTTTAGTCCAATTTGTTATAGTCTTAGGAATATTCCTAAAAGATTCTATAAATATTATTTATTAATTAAAAATCATATTAACATTAATCATATTTACTAGTTTATCCCTTATTATATTAAATCCTCCATTAATTAAGCTGTTCTTGCTTTGTTAAATTTTGATTAATTTTTCACAGGCATAAAATTAACAAATTTTATAATATCATCAACGTATCATTTTCATAACCTGTTGAGAAAGTTTTAAAATATACGTGTTTTAACATCCATATTTAAAAGATTACTAAATAAAAAATTTTAAATAAATATGTTCAAAAGACTTAAAATTATAAAAGTAATCATTAATCAATGTTAACATATGATAAAAAAACTTTATCTATGTATTAAAATTATATATATAATTGGCTAGCATTAGTGTTTGAATAATTCTTAAATAATATTAATATCAAAAGGGGGTATTTTGGTCGAAGAAAATATAACTTTTGACTTTAGAAAATGTCTATGTAGGTTTTCAAAATTGAAGAAAGGTTTATGTAATTATTACAAAATAGAAGAAAATTTTATGTAGTTATTACAAATGGAATGGAGGTCAAAGTATTTTACTCTTAAAAATAATAAGAGTTGACTAAAGATACTCGTAAGCTTTATTATTTAAAAAGTAAATTATAAGATTTAAATTTAAAAAAATAAAGAGAACTAAGTTCCATATGACTGGATAATCTTTCCTCCTAGTTTTAGCAAGCTGTTAAAAAAATTAAGAGAGTTTTTGGGATTAAAGATATTGTATCAATATTCAAAATATGAAATAAAATGAATGGCAAACTAGTATGAAATAATATAACTTATTTCGTAAACACCATGCCGCAAACAAACAATGTATATGGTATATAATAAAAGGAAGGGTTAAAGTGTAAATCTGCTCCTAAAGTTTTCCCGAAGTTGCCGCTGGTATTCTAAACTTTTTTTTGGCTTAATGTTGCCCTTAAAGTGCCAAATTGGAGCAATTTTGCCCTAGCCTTTAAAGTCAACAACATTGACTATTAACTTGCTGACTGTACCGCCAACAACTTTTTGAAATTTGAAGTTACAAAAGTTTAATCTTAATAGATGAATTTTTAATCTGAAATTTGAATTTTGGACTAAGTATAATTAGTGAAAGTGCAAAATTTGCATTAAGTTTAGTTAAATTTTGATTGTTGATGAAATTCATAGTGATTTCAAAGTTACAGTCTATGATGGACAAACTTTGTGCTTCAAAGTGAAAACTTTTGTGTCTTGTTAGAAGAAGCCTTTAACAGGTGAATTTCAGTTTCTAAATTTTGAATTTCAAATGCATTGTGAAAATTTGAAGTAACTGTTCCAACCTAACAGATACACTTCCAATATAAAAATTCACACAAACTAACATGGGATATCTTTTACAAACTTGAAATTTAAATGTCACTTAGTAATAGATGAAATTTTGAAGTTTAACATTAAATACATATCTATGTTAACTCTGTGAAATTCGTCTATTGAACCCCAAAATTCGAATTTTGATGTGTCGAACGCATTTAGTGCAGTTGTTAAATGACTCTTTTTGTAGAGTAACGTCTAAAACTTGTGTTTAACGAATAGATTTTATGTCTAATGATTAGTTAAGTCACAAATCTACAAATAAAATTTCAGTTGAACTTATGAATAACGAATTTAAGTGAGTTATGTACCAAAAATATTACTGTAATGAATTAAATCATTCTGTATGGGCATTCAAAGTTAAACGCACCTCATTAGAGTGAGCTTCAATGTATTATCCACCCTTAAAGAGAGTTTCAATTTTGTAATATTTCTTTCTATAATTTCTGGATAGAATCTTAGTGTGGGGAAATAGTAAGGAAATTACACATCTTACAAGGGTGTGGGGAGAGTGGCTTTACTAGTGTCTAATGAAACTTGTGAGATGTACTGAGACTTCACAAGTGCCCAAATCAAAATTGTGGGATATAATGAAAAATTTCAAATGGTGGTTTGATGACTGGACGTAGGCCAAATGGTTTGGGCTGAATCACTATAAATCTTTGTGTATTACACTTCATTTTCTCATTTCATTTATCTACTTCATCATACTCTGTTCATTCCTATTCTACTGCAACATTTGGTGAAATTGGGTTGTACTTCAAAAGAGGTGAAAATCCTACATCACCCAATTCACCTCCTCTTGAGTAACCAACCAACCTAACAATATTTAGAATGGTAATAGATTATGAAGGCAATGGTAACCTATTATCACGGGTTAAAGAAGAGAGTAATAATGAGAAATGCTTTGCTAACAAATTACGAGGAAGATGTAATAGGTTACCAAAGGGAACAAATGATGCTTTCAAGTTCGTAACTCAAAGAAAATAGGTTTTAATCGATTATATTGCCATAGATAAATGATTATATCTGCAAAGAAGAAAACGGAAGGTTGAAAAATTGATGTAATAGGTTATACAACTTGAGGTTGTAATTGATTATATTTTTTGTTCCTTTGTGTTTATTAACTGATTTTATTATATTATGAGATTTTTAACTAGGGTTACAGTAATTAGGGTTTTGATCTTCGACAAAATGCTGAAATCAATTGGATTGAGTTAGTATATTTTAATTGAATGAGCTAGTTAAAACTTCACTAACAATTAAATTTTAACTAATCTTTGTAACTTTAAACTTCAACAAGCAGTTGACGGTATAGTCAGTAAATTAGTGGTCAACATCGTGATTTTAATGGCCAATGTAACAACTCTCATTACATTATCCCAAACTTAGGCTCTAGTTAATAAAGTAGAATTGATAATGTGCACAATACTAGAGGAACCAAGGAAAGAGAAGACTAAAGTAAAGATAGAGAAGTTCCACGCCGCAGTGAGACATAGGGCCGCCACGGCAAACAAGCTTGAATTTCATGAAATTTTTAGACAAAAAGAGCCTCACGCCATGGCAAACTTACCTGTCGCTATGGCGTCAATCCTCGAATTCTTATAAACCAAAAACATTTCAGTTGATGAAGCAAAGAAAATCGAAGGGAGAATCGAAGAAGCTGCATTAGGGCTTCAAGAATCCGGCTTGAGGAGATGATTTCTGGACTCTAGAGACTTTGATCTTGGTTGTTAAGTGATCCTTACTCCTCCTTATCCATTTTTCTTTGGTTTTTAAGTTGGATTTTCGGGTATATATGTGGGGTTTTTAGTTTTGGCCGAATCTTACTTATTAAAATGGATGAAATGACATTAATGAAGTGTTATTTAGTGTTGGAAGCTTTGTGTTCTAGTTTTAAATGGATAGTGATGAGTTTGAGTTGAACCTTAGGTAAATTTTGGTTGGGGGGCATGAAATCCGAAATGAATGGGATCAATTAGGATTTGAATGATCATTAAAAACTCATTGATGCATGAAAATGTGGTTGGAATCTTGTGTTAAGCCTAAATAGTTGAATTATAAATTTTGGGATAATTATACTATATGTTGATTGTTGATATTATGACATTGTAGAGGTAGCTTGATTGACCAGATGAGTACAAGTTGTGGTAGGCAATCCGAGGAGCTTGTGGAATTGCATGTGCGGTATTGACAAACTAAGATAAACGGGTGTTTTTATTGTGTGTATTATATGTTAGTATATATATGTATATATATGCATATTTTCATTCATACCATGATATTGTTATGTGTGTGTATGGTTTTTCTATATATCGTGATATGCACACGGTTAAACATTATAGTAGATGATCATGATGATAATGATTACATGATGATATGGCACGAACATCACCACTACATGAACATTGTGAGGAAAGGTAGATCGGGTGGTAATGATGATATATGATATGATATGATATGATATGATATGATATGATGAAATATGATATAGTGAAATAAGAAATGGATCCCTGTCATTAAATTCTCTCATATGGCCAGGAGAGTATGACGGCAGTAGACTGCACTTTCCCTAAAATCACCATTAATTCACAGTGGTCAAGTGGAAGGAGAGCCACAGTCCAAGTATTAGCGTTACCTTTGGCTGGGTGCACTAGTGTGGGGTGAGCTTAGTGATGTTCCAATATCAATATTCACCGACTGTTGGAAGGGAGTCACCTATATAAAATGTCATATTATGACGACAGCTCGTGGTTCTAGTCGTGTGCAAGGAAGAACATGCATTCCATTACATTTGCATTATTGTACCATGTACATTATTGTGTGAATTATTATATGTTGCCTGTGATTGTCCCCAGTTACTGAGACTTTGTCTCACACCCCTTTCCTATGAACTAACATTTCAGGTGAAAGTTCTGACACAAGTCTGAAGAAGACAAGGGAGTAGTAGTGTCTCGAATGTGGGAATATTCAAGTCACAGTAGTATATTGTATTGTCTATATATGCATTGTGCCAAGTAGGATAACATGTTTGTAATTTATATGACAACAATAATGTTATGATGATGATGGATGTAGAATGTTGATGATGATAAATGACCTGTGATGGTAATGATAATGATGTGGCATGATTATGTACATGGATGATTGTATGTGTGTGATGATGAGATGGACTTGGCTATGGATCATTGTTGATGATACAGGTGGTTAAGAGTCAATTTTCTTGTATGGGTGAGCCCAAAGGGGAATTTGGGAGTTTTGGGCATATAGCTCATTAAGTGAATTTGGGGTTCAAGGGAGTCAAATTTCAGAAAAGTGGTTTTTTTGAGGTGAAACCTCATTGGACAAATTGGTTGAGTCAATTGGGATATGTGTGAATGGTCCATAATGGTCAAATTGCCTTTGATGACAATTGGAAGAGATTTGTGGTAAGTTTTGGTCAAAAGGTGAACAAAAAAATGTCAGTTGTCTAAAATCTCCAAATGGAGATGAATTTGAGTGAAATTGGTGTCTATGGATAGATTGAGACAAGATTGACTTGTAGAAGTTGAAATCAGATCAATTGGAAGTCGGAGCATAAAGTTATGCATATTGAAATTTCACTCTAGGAAGTTGAAATTTGCTGATATGGTATCAGTAAAAAGGCGTCACGTTGGCAAAAGTTAGGCCTCTGCACCAAGTGATTCTGTTTGATTGAGGATGCGGTGCCACTATAGCTGTCGCAACACCACCCTTTTCTGTTTCTCCCACACTGCGGCTGCACTGTAGCTCAACCCAACTCTGCCTATTCTAGTCTCATTTGAAGTTTTTCACTATTTTTGATGTTTTGAGAGTTGGATTTGGAGTGTTTGGAACTAGGTTGTTACAATCAAGGCAAAATTGCTTCAATTTTAGCACTTGGGCAACATTACGCCAAAAAAAAAGTTTAGAATATCAGCAGCATGGAAAACTTCAAAGACAAATTTGCATTTTAACCCTAAAAGTAAACATCAGAATGATAGACTCTAGTAACGTTTGTAATTCCCCAATCCAGAATATGATAACAAAGGACGTTGGTCATTAGGTTTTTTCTTTTAAAAAAAATTTGTGCAGATGAAATTGCCTTTGACTCCAAGTTATGGTTAAGCTTGGATTTATAACTGAATTGCTCATTAAATTTTCAATACAGTTTTCAGATTTTACAACGCAATTACTGAAAAAGGGAATTCAGATAATTTAGCACTAGGACCCCACGATTTACAATTGTATTGTTCGTTATTTCCAAATAACTTCCAGTTTTTTTTAACTCACTACGTAAGAATTTAAAAATGGGGTTTTGACCCATTTACAACTGAGGTTATGTGATTTACAATTCATTATTTTCAACAAAACTTCTGTAATATAATCAATAACATATAAAATATAAAATCTACGGAATTCATAGGTCATATGAAGCACCGCCAGTTCCTGTAATATACATAGCCGACATCTGATTTACCAAGAAAACAGATCAGGTAGGTGCTAGCTAGAGAGCAAAGGAGGGTGGTCCCAAGGAGAAGTTGCGAACAAAATTTGGATCCCGTTAACGAAAGATCCAAATTAAACAGTGGGATAGCCACTAGCGATGTCTCCAATATCAGCCATTCATTCGGTTTCCCTCCCTCTTCCTCTTCTTCTTCTCCTCCTTCTTTCGCCATGGGAGCTTTCAACTCTTAAACACAGAACCCAAATTCAAAAACACTCTGAGGTATGCTTTGTATTTTCTGCCTTATCTCTCTATTCCTTACTAACTTCCTGTTAAACACTTCAGAAGCAGCAGAATTCGGGTTATGGAAGTGAAAATTTTTCATTTTGCAGATTGTTTTTGAGAAGGGTATTATATGGATATGAATGGGTCTAAGATTGATAGAACAAGAGTTGGGTCAGTTAATGCAGCTATAAGCTTCTATGGTGATAAGATTGCAGATATTAATGGCTCTTCAATGAAGAGAACCCAAGTGGATTTCTCAGCGGTAAGTTCAGACTTCAGAGCACTGAAAAACCCCCTCTTCAACTATTAGCTTTTGTGCTGTGTACTGAATTATGGTATTCCTTTGTTCACCGTTAAAATATTTATTGAGTTTTTATGAATATATATATATATATATATTAAATCTTAATTTTAATTTTCTCTCTGCCCTGACCGTTGTTCTAAATATGTAGAATGATTCACAAAAACTAATCCAAGCCATTTAGTGGGCATGGCATGCCACTCATATGAACGGATTTTACTACATCGTCTATTGTTGACATAACAATTTTGTAGCCTGTATGTTTGCAGAAAGGGACTAATTGATTAATTGTATTGATATTGATTTTGAGTTCAGGAAATTCTATGTGTGTTTCTTCACTGGTACTACATCGTCTATGCCACTCATATAGCTTTTGTGCACTAAATTATGACTTTATCTGTGAAAGCCGTCTGTCTTTTTCTCTCAGAAGCCACCTTCAAGAGCAAAAGAAACCCAGAAAACAAGAAGGGAGGCTGCAGAATGCGAGCGTTCTTATGCAAAGAACACAATGGAAGATCACTCTGCAAATATCGACGAATCCAGCTCAAAGGCCAAGGCTTTGGTTGTGAGGGAGAACAAGAGTGATGATTATGCACAAGTGATGAGGGAGTTGAAATTTATTAAACAGGAGTTGCAGAAGCTCAAGCACGATGTAGCTCTTGTTATGGAGGAGAAATTGCGAGCTGAGGAGGAAATAAAAGCATCGGGATCCAAGATTCTGTCAGGTTCAAGAGCTGCAGAAGACCTTAGGAAGGAGATTGAGGAAGCTAATGAAGACCATGTGCTTGCAGAACTGGCCAGGATTGAGGCTTTGAAAGAATTAAGAGATATTGAAACTCAGAGGAAAAAAGAAGAAACTGAATTCTTATCGAAAATGGAAATCACTGAGAAAAAAATGAAGGAGGCTGTTGAGGAGATACAAGAGTCAAAAGAGCTTGAAATGAAACTAGCAGTGACAATGTCTGATGTTGAAATGTTACAGAATGAACTGAGCTCAGTTAGAGAAATGGATGAATCAAGATACTCTTCTTTGTTACAGAATATAACAAAAGAACTGGAAGCAGCAAAGAAAGAATTGGCTTCAATAAGAGAAGAAGGTTTTCAATTTATGGCCTCCATAGATGTCATAAGAAATGAGCTGAATCATGTGACTGCCGAAATGGCTCGCGTGAAGGAGGAAACGAAAGTGGAGTCGAAAGTTCAGAACCTCAACTCAAAGCTTTTGAGAGCAAAAGCAAAACTGGAATCTGTTTCTAGTGCTGAAGAAAAAGCCAAATCAATAGCCATGAATTTATCACTTTCTCTTGATGAACTAAAGGCAGAAACAGAAGCAGCAAGAAAAGAAAAAGAGATTATTACTCAAGGGGAAAAAATCACCAAGGCAGAAATTAAAAAAGCTGAGCTTGAGATTGATATGACTGAGGATAAATTGCAAGCTGCAATTCAAGAATTGGAAGTGATAAAAGCATTAGAAAATGAAGCTTTGGAGAAGCTGAAAACTCTTACTGGGAATACCATGAGAGAAAGAGATTTAGCAGCTAAGCATAGTTCTTCAATTACGATCTCAAAATTTGAGTTTGAGTATCTAACTAGTCATGCGGCTGTAGCTAAAGAAGTTGCTGATAAAAAAGTTGAAGCAGCACATGCATGGATCAAAGCTCTCAAGGCAAGTGAGAATGAGATACTAATGAGGACTAAGATAGCTATGAGGAAGATGAAAGAGACAAAAATGGAGGAAGAGATAATGGAGGTTAATGCAAATGAGAAGTTGGTTTCAAAAAGAGTTAGCAGAGACAAGTTAGAGAATCTGCCGAGAAAACGTGAGAAAAGTTTGAGCAATTATAATTTGCAGAGAACAGGGTCCAGAAAGAGCATCAAATTGTCCAATGGCAGTATGGCTCTTGCCAAGCAAGCTAAGTTTCAGAAGTCAGCTTCACCAGCAGTTAGGCATGTTAGTCCTTTCAGTATGAGGAAGAAAAAGATGATAATCACACAGTTGGCCAGCTTTTTTAGGAGCAAGAGAAACACTAGGAATTCATATAAGAGAGAAAATGAGAAATAACAATAGAAATTTGCACAATTTGCTTGACATGTAGCAGAAGGGAAAAGGGTGAGGCACACATGTATATTTCTCTTAATTCCCTTATTTTTTCTTTTTCTTACATTTGGTTTATTCCCTAATTTTCATATTCATATAGTACATCCATGACACTGTTTTTGGTCTTCTCCTCATCCTTCATATAATGTGATTTTCTTCCCTTTCTCTTAATTGGACATTGAAATGAACATTGGACAAAATTGATACTAAGAAAGAATAAGATTACTATAAAGGATCAAGTAAAACTTACACCCAAGAGCTGAAACATCTGCAGAAGATAGAAGTGAAGAGATAATAAAGAATTAGAAGCAGAGTTTTTATGGATTGATAAGTAATCATGCCAGAAACTAATTAAACCGAACATATATAACAATAAATAATGCCGAAATTATTAAGAGTAGGTGACTGGGAGGTTTTGTTTTACAAGGCAACAACTAATTCATATCATAACATTTTCCTCCTCTCTTAATTAGACTGCAATTGAAATGATCATAAAACAGGGGATGATGACAAAGAATAAGATATGAGCTTTCGTGTGATTTAAAATATGGGATTTTTGTTTCTAAAGATGTCTTGATGCTTTGACAAATCACAAGATTTGTTCAGAGTAAAAGATAACTTATTTAGGAGAATAAAGATATTATCAGGAAGAGAGAGAGAAAGAGAGACTGAGATATGTGCCATTGCACAACCCACATGCCTTACGTCATTACTGACCTTTTTAGAATCACTTCTTACAAAGCAGTTAGGAGACGGTGAACATGTTCATTGTTTTCAGCAATTCCTCAATAAAGAGTAATTTGAAAGGAGATAACATTAGCAAAGAAAATGACAGTTAATGACCTATAATTTTTATTAATGACGGTTAAAATATTCAAAATTTATTTTTTTTCAAGGATCATAAAAGTAAATTATTGATACTGCATAGAGTTACTATTCATGTTTCCTGAAGTTATGATATAGCCTTCTAAATGTTGCCAAGATATTTTCATTCAAAAGTAACAAATTTGAAACATATTTATAGCACTAAATAAATTAAGCTGTGACTTTCTCCGTTTGGCCAACAAAGTTGTGACTTTAAAGAATATGAGTGATAACTTCAAGAAAACATCAATATTCAATAGTAACTTATAAGATTCTTGAGAGGAATTTTGATTCTTAAGATACTTAGTTATTATATGAGCACAATTACCAAAAAGGGATTATCAAGATGTCCTGCACCCAACTTATTTGTTCTCTACAGAAGTGGTCGACTACACAAAGATTGCCAATTTGGGAAGAAAAACCCACATCAACTACAAGCCTACAAGACTTTTAAAGGAGAAGATCATGCTAAGGCCCAAAAACAAAAAAAGATCAAGTGAGTTGTACAACACTTATTTTCTCCCCACCCCAGATTCCATTTCATCCAATGCTGCACTATGATGATCCCTTTCTACTGATAAACCTACACATCCAAGGCAGCTTTGTCCCTCCTGGTTCTCCACCTGAGCTTCTGTAGGCTGTACATGACCAGAATTTTGAGCATTAGGTGTTTGTGTAGTAGTAGCACGTGTTTCCTCCAACATCCTAAAGTAAGCATATGGTCCCCAGCCTGCAGAAATGATATCCACATCATCAAGCAGTTTCCAAATATAGGTTGCCAAATGCATATTCATCACATTGAATCCTTTTTTTTTTAACTATAATTTGAATTGAGTCATGATCATGATTTGCTAAGCATGCATAATAGTAGTTTGAGATGGGCCAAATCATTTGATAAGCACTACATGAATGACAGTCTTGTTTAGCTAGTCTTCTAGAAAATATTCTCAACCATATTTAGAAGATAAATAAGGATGGATATTATTTTGAAGTTCTGAATTTGAGTAAGGCTATGTTCTCTGAAGGGAAGTTAATTTCAGTTGAGAAGCTCCAATTTCTGAGTTTTTTTCACAGCAGAAAAGGTTCTATTGCAATTAAAAAACAGTTTCGTAACTTGGCTAAACATAAAAAAAGGAACATTAAAAAAAACAAAAAAAAACTGATTTCTTGTGTTCCATAGCCAGGCCAAACAAATTCCAACCAACTTTGAATGCATTTAAGCCACAACCTAAAGTAATTTTTTTACACCCTTTTTTCTTGGGCAGTAAATATAAACTCTAAAATTGAAAGCATATGAGCAGTAAAGATGGTCATTAGTCCCTCAGATAACATAACAAAACTAAAAACTTGCCTTCTACAGATAACTCGAACTCCCAAACCAAGCTATGGTTGGTTTTGAAACCGTACCTAGACCTCCACCGTTTGGTATACAGAATAAAATGAAATTAAAATGAAAAATGAAACAAAAAGGTGGTTTTGAAGATAAAATATTAGCCCCGATACTTTGGAAAAAGTAGTTAAAAAAAGAAAAATCAAAACTGTTAAATAACATTATTACATAGCCAAAAATAAACACTGCAAAAATTTGAGGAAATAGAAATCTCATTCCCTTACTCATACCCATACTAAACAAGGCCTTAATTCAACTGAATCAGGTATCATCAAGTGCAAAGATTGAAGCCTATATCAACATAAATTTAATTTATGTATAGTAGTTTTCCAGAAAGAAATACCAGCATATACAATTTGACAATGCACATAGAAATACAAACATATGTCAATCAATTATAGTTTGCACTTATGCATACCTTCATGGTGATAAGGAGGAGGAAAAAATTGCAAATAGCAAAATGTAGCTACTATGAGCCCTGAAAGGAGAATTCAAGCTTAGTCAGTCATGTGATGCCCAAATGACAAATTAATGTAGTCAATTATTACCAAATCTAATATTAATGAGGGACAAACCTAAAAGACCTCCGGCAAACACATCCTGCCAATGGTGCCAATAGTCATCAACTCGGGAAATGCCAACAAGCGATGCCATAAGCAAGGGGAGAAAAACAAGGCAAAGTTTTGCACAGGCATCGAATGCTTTTATTTTACCAGATAAGTAAAGAGATAAGAAACCCAGACCAGTAAACGACCCTGCACATAATTTGAAGCAAGCAACTTATGAAGCAATATTTTAGAAAATGAGCTAACCATGCATGAGTTAAGCTGAACTCCAGCATTTCCTTAAAAATAAATTCAAGTTATCAGCATAACAAAACCTGTCATTTTGTTCTATACAGAAGTGAAAGAATATAAAAAATATACTACATACATGAAGTATGGCCACTTGGGAAACTCTTGTGTCCTTCCTTTATGACATTCTTGTCACCATGACATATGACATTTCCCCATTTGTCATAAACCTAACAAGAATCAGTTAATCATTGGATATTACAGCCATCAACAATCAACAATTTGGTTATATCGTTATACAAATTCAGTTCTGCAATGGAATCTCTCATGCAAACAATAATTTAAGAAAAACCTACATCCTTTCCATCTGGAAAACAACGCCAGAAGAAGTCTGGTCGAGGTCGACCAACAGCATTTTTTATTGCATCAGTAATTACTGCAGTTACTAAAACAGAGAAAAAGAGACCTGCACCAGCAAACAACTTATTGTCATCCACTGTAATTTTCATCTAATTATTTGCACTATATGCTTTGTGACATGAATAAATGAGGACTTTTCACATTATTACCTAATACGGCATGATGAAGATCATAAACATCTCTCCTTCGAATATAGACAAAAAGAAATACCAACATAGGCAATATAACTGCATACATCTACCCATGACAGGAAATGCAAAGCCGTCTTAGTATAATACTTGGGAAAAAAAGAAGAAGCAAGAATCATGTTCTCACAAGTAAGATCCAGAGCAGTAAACTTACAGGAACAGCCCACACAGGAACGGTATTACTCTTCAAGGGATATTTGAGATCAGTCATCATATCCTTCCCAACAAAGCGATTGAAAGGATGGATAATGTATAGAATGATCTCAAGAAACACGAGAAGCAAGAGTATGAGCCAATCATGCTTGTGTGTCCTTGCAATTGTATATCCATGAGACATCACAGTATGTGAACCAAGCTGAATTTCCCTCATCCCGAATTGCTAGAGCACACAACAACACAATGAAATGGGGAATGATTATAAATTAGAGTGTTCAATGTTTATCATGAAAATCAATAAATGTCCATGACATCTATATGCCACATTTATCAGCAACCAAAATTGAAAGGGTTAGTCCCCATGAAAATTTTACATCGTTATCTGAGTTGTCTATCTTCAATATAATGTTAAAGAGTAGTGAAGTTGATATATTAGAATCTTCCGATAAATGTAAAAGTCCATCAAGAAAGTGACCTTCATAAAAAAAGGCAGTACAATAGAGTCAGAGAATGCTTTTTGTTGTAAGAATATGGATAAATTACTCTCCCCTCCCTTAAGAGATGCTTAAATTACACATCTCTCCACTATTATCAAAATATACACAAACCATTCTTTAAACTAATAGAGTATCAAAATACACTTAAGGATACTATTGATTTCTTTTATCAAAAATATTTTATTAGAAACATACTTCTTAAACTTTTATTCTAAAGTTATTTGTTGTGCCTTGAAAACTATAAATTTTATTTATTCTAAATTTTAAAAAGTAACTATTTTATATTGGTTAAATTTATATTTGATACTTGTTAGACTTATATACATAAAATTATAAAATATTTTGGTCAAAATAGTTATAATGTAACTTATCTTTCAATGCAAGGAGGCCAATGTAGCACATCTTTTTATCTCGGGAGAGGAGTGTAGTTTTTCAAAATAGAGTAAAGAGCTGAACAATTTGAGCATCTTTCAAGGAAGGAGAGTGTAATTTATTTACTCTAAAAATAATAAGCAGCTCAAAAGTAGTTAAAACTATAATTTTGTAGAAATTGGCAACATCTTGGTTCTTGATAGCACAGCTACTCGTACATCAATAATCTGGTCATCTCCCGCTTTTTTAAACAGCTCAATGCAATTAGCATGTATGAGAGGCTAGTAAATCTCACCAATACTGATATCATGGACAAAACTAATGCATGAAAAATTTTAATGTGGAAGTATCAAACAAGATCTAAGATGGTGGTATATTGTATAAAACCGCATGCAAAGCTTCAGCATGAGACACATCAACCCAATTATATACAAGTTTCTAAATTTTCCTAATCATGTTATGCAGCTCTGTAACATATAGGTCATTCTAACTTCTTCTCAAAAGAAGCAGCAACGGCTCAGGACCACTTCAGCAATATTATGTTCCAGCAAAAACAACTGACCGAAGGATGACTTTTGATGCCTTTCTCCTAATCTCATCCTAGCTTTTATCCAGAACCCAGGAAAGCTGGATCTGTTATTAATTTATTATCTCCAGTAATAGCTTTACATTGGTATAATGCTACTTTTAACCAACACTTGAACAAAGCGTACAATAACAAGATAAATAAAAGCTAGATTAGATGCTCCAAGCAGTTCTGGCCCAGGAATTTTAACTATAAAAAAGAATCGGTTTTCTTATCCTCAAATAATTATTAGAATTTAAATCAAGTCCTCTACCACAATTAGCATTGTCTGACTACTAATGGCAAGATATAAAGTCAAACATGTCTCTTCACATAAAATTTGTATTTCCAAGTAAAAATAGATCCTTTTTCTTTATTCAAAAGAAACCTTAGTCAATTTATATACCTCATCATTCTCTTTATCTAACAATGAAAAATTAGCGGATGAAAAGTGACCATCCGTCACAGAAGAGATTCCCAGCCTCCTGCTTGATAAATCCTAGGTAACCCCAAAGAAAGCGATTCAGAGACAAAATATAATAAATAGGCCCCAATTTGCTTTTCTTCCCAAATGTCTTAGCCTTTGTCTGGGCTTAAAGACAAATGTAATGTACAAAGGACAGTTAAGCAAGGCTGTAGGTGATCCAAATTAGATGCCCTGCAAGGAATGTCTCATCTATCAACCACCCTAAGCGTTCCTGGTTACTGAAATTTTAAAACCATTTATTCAGCATGATTGCTAACATTTTAGTTTATATGTAAGTCAGCAAGAGAATGTGTCCCTACAAGTAAGCAGATAGTCAACACAGTAAAACACCAATTAGGTTCGAAGTTTAGGAAAAGCACTCCAAATCAAGACAAATGGTTACTCAAAACTAAACCAACAACTGTGAAAAAAGGTTTCCATGAACTAAAGTGAACCATTAAGAAAATTTAGTAAACATAAAGGGCAAGATTCTCAAGAAAGGATGGGCAAAGGAAATACCATGAACTAAAGTGAATCATAATTTTCATGAAAGAGATGAGGAAGCTAAACCATTTATCAACCACATCCAATAATACAAGCATACATTCAAAATTTAGTAAACAGCTGCTTTAGTTCAACTAAATAAGAAACTGCTATAACTGGACCAAAAGAGCATTGCTGCATAAGATTAACTTTCTGGTGCAAAAATCATAGCACAAAAACAAAAATAGAAAACCAATTAATGACTTATTTTCTACTTTAATGAGCTTAGTATGGCCAAAAAGCAGGTATTGTCATGATATTACTAATTATTTTATCTCTAACACAGTTACATGCAAATGAAAACAATGTAAGTGACACATCTACTCATTTTTCCAAGTCCAGGAAGACCTTATTAATCTGCAAAAAATTGGATTCTAAAAGAACATTAGTATGCTGTTTTTTTAATTTCTTCTTCTTGAAGATCCAAAAAGAGACTATGTCACAATCAAAACTTCAAAACTCGAAGAATCACAATGGAAATTCTAAAATAATCAAGGGCAGGGGGTGTTCGATGATCCAACAGAAGCTTTTAAATTGGACAAGGATGACAATCAGCTGAGTCGGTCAGCATTGCATGGGAAAAGCTTAAGTTCTCAAATCAATTCTATCTTTTATATTGCAATGAATCAGTTTTTAACACTCAACAACCACAGTTTCAAAGTTTGACATAAAGGACGAGCACCTCTTACAATCAAGAATAAAAGAAGGAAGATGTGTGTCCCCACTATAATTGTTCAAGGCATTCAAGTATTATTTCTTTTTTAAAAGAAGAAATTTTATTAATGCAAAAGAAAATTTACATTGACCGCAGATAAAACTCCTAAAAATAAGGGGGGACAAAAAGGAAATGAAGAAAGCAGAAAGAATACTTGTCTGCTATAAAATCCTCTAATCTCTTTGCAAGTCCAACTTGGGAATTCCTAGGCATGGCATCAACCTTGAGTTAAACACCAAATAGAGACCAAATTGACAACTCTGTCCTATAAGAAAGGCTATGGCAAACGCATTTTTTAAATCTTATTTGCTAAAATTATACTTGGTTCTTCATTCTATTATCAATTTTATCAAACTGACAGAAAAGTGTTCTATCAAGTTGTGAAATACTTCATTAGAAAATCAAATCAGCTGATACAAGTACAGGAATAAATCAAAGTCTTTCCCATTGTTCTGAATTGATGTCACCAGTGGTAAAATATATTAATTTTTAATTTGTTCTTAATAAGCAAGTCAAAACAGAAACCAGAGAAAAAAAACAGGTGGGCGGGGGCGCGGGATGAAAAATAAACAATATTGGCACACATTGCTTTGCCCAAGTATTAATCGGGCAAAAATAGAGCTTTATTTGTATTAATACCTTAAACACAGCTTGAAAAGCTTGTTTGATAGTCTGAAACCAGTCTGATCAAAAGCACATCGTAAATTCTTCATCCATGTTTAATATGACCTGTTTAAGACGGACACTACTTCCAATCGACTATATTCTACTACTAGTCATCAGACAGTAATTCAATGGACCAAATTTGTACACACAAAGATTGTTTTGAACTTCCAAAGTATAATTTAAACAATCATCCATTACTAATTGTACCTGAAATTCACGCTCTCAATTTTTACAGCAGACGCCTGCTGCAAGAATTCCAGAATTTTAAACTAAAAGAAATGCTTACACTCTTGAACATAGTAAAAAGCAAGCACAACAATCAAGAACAAATTCTAAACAGAAGTATTCATAACCCACTAACCTGAAAGTGAAGGAGACTCCTAATATTTTGAAAACAAGAGGGAAATCTCAAATTCCTCCAAGCCATAGGGTGAACTAACGAAAACCAATCAACGAAGAAAAAGATTAGTAACTTCGCAAGCTTATAATTGGGTAGGAAATACGACCTGGGAAGTGAGTAAAAACTGAACCCAAAAGTTCAAATATGCAGCAATATGAGCAATATGAGGTGAAGCCAAAAGAAGGTTAAAGAAAAAAAAAAGTTGTGTTTGGATTAGATTATATATTGCTGATTATGAGGATAAATAATTTTTTTGTAAGTGATTTTGAGAAAAGAGATGTGTTTGGATAATTTTATCTCATAAGTAATTTTAAAAAAATAAATATGTTTAAATGTTAGGGTTTAAATAATTATTAAATAAATAATTAAAAAAAAAAAAATAAGTGATAATAGAAATATAAGTGATTATTATAGACTTAACTTCTTTTATAAATACTTATTTAAAGTATAAATATTTATTTCCTTTATTTAAACAGGCTAACTAAAAATGTGAGGTTGGGAAATCAAAAAGACGAAGCTTCGTTACCTGAGGCTACGATTTTTAGTAGAGAAATGTCAAAAGTTGCGAAGGTGAGTGGGATTCCGATGGGTCGTAGTCGGTCACATCATGGAGATTCTAGTTCGAGCTCAATTCAAGTAGTATTTGCTAATGGTAAGCGTTAATGTTAATTTTATCCAATGAAGTCTTGTTTAAAATTTAAATTCACTAACTGCGTCATTTCGAAGTTAAACTTCGGAAAGTTCGAACTGTACTAATTCCAAAGCCGTTAAAAGTTAAAACAGAATATATTTTAAATTTTTTTATTTTATCTCTAATTTTCATTTTAATTTCTTTTTTGTTTAATTTAATCATTTACTAATATTGTTTTAGGTTTTATTTTGATTCTTTTGACTTAATTCTTTCATTTATTTTTCAATTTTTACTTTTATCCCTAATTATTTTTAATTTAGTCTTTTATTATAATTTATAAGTTTCCTTGTTTTCGTAAGTTTTATGTTTCAATTATTTTGGCAAAAAGAAAAAGGTTTCAATTTTATTCCTTATTGTTAGTTGGGTCCAATTTGTCTTAATCTAATTAATGATTTCATCTTATTTTATTGAAAAAGTCACATAAAAAAATTTAAGATTTTTTTATTATTACAGTGTTCGATGAAAAATGCTTGGTTTTTCTTTCCAAATCATTATAAAATATAGAATTTATCACAAGTTATATTATTTATAAAACATAAATAGCACAGCTCATTTATTATATTTTATACAATAAATAGGAAAAAATATTTTATTAATAGAAAAATAACAAAATAATATTACAGACTGAAAGTGAAATACAGCAAAGCAGTATTTTCTAGTCTGTTAATTTCTTTTATTATTACATAGTTTGTCAATTTATATTGGCTACTTAGTTTAGTAAATTATTTTCATTGGTCAATATCAAAATTAAAATAGAATCAGTAAACTAATTTCTTTTTTGGTCAAATGAATCGGTAAACTTAACACCAAGAATTATGCTTAAAATGTGATTTAGTGGCTCGTGGGTACAAAGAATTATGCTATGTGTCTCTAGTGTGATGTTTAAGTTGCAGCTTTCAAGGAAGACTGTAGCAATGACCCCTTGTCACCATATCCCTTTATAATTGTTGCAGATTTGCTTTCAAATATGCTTACATACATAACAGAGCAGCAGCTGAAGGTAGATTAAACTTGCCAGAAGCTGCTCAATGATCACACATAGTTTGTTTGCAGATGATTCCTTGATGCTTATCAGAAGAGAAAAACAGTCAAATTATGTGTTGCTTAAGCAGATTCTGGATCAGTATTGTTCAGCATCAGAGCGGTGGATAAAGCTGGAAAAATCCTGCCTCATTTTCCTGCAGTAACACTCCCATTGAGATCCGAGATGAAGCTTGCTTGCAGAATTTTTCAAATTAACATGGATGACACACACCAGTGATATAAATACCTTGATTTGCTTGTACTATGGGTTAGATCCAAGTTTGAGGCCCTTGCTTAAGTGAGGAAGAAAGTGGAAAGCAGCTAGAGAGAAGGGATGGAAATTCAACCTTCTATATATATATCTCATGGTGGAAGCTATGTTCTGATAAAATCAGCGGCTAATGTCAGGACTTGAACAGCATTACGGCTAACTTATGCTGATGGGGATAGAAAGATTCATCGGGTGGCTGGGAACAAATTGGCCGCGCGGTGAGATAAAAAATGGAAGGCGGCTTAGGATTCAAGGATTTTCAGAACTTGAATCTTAGTTCTCCAAATGAATTGTGGGTGCGAGTGCTCAAATCAATCTATTTTCCTAATACAAGCTAGCTTCATGGATGGAGGCAAGAAGGGGATCTAGGGCCTCATGGGCTTGGTCGAGTATTTTAAGGCTATTATGAACATTTCTCTTCCTTATGCTCTATCATTGGGTGAGGCAAGCATGGTTAATTTGGTCGTCAGCTATCTGTGAGGATTGATGAGCACAGGGCGAACTCCATTAACTGGTAACTGGTTTTCTAACTTACTCGTAGAATCTGGTCTAGATCTGTTTACTTTCTAACTCTATTAAGTATGTTAAAAGCTCCAACACATGCTATGACTAGAGGTTCCTCGCGGAGTTGGATGAGGACATTCAATATCTGTTAACTTAGTTGCTGATTGGTTAGTTAAGCAAGCCTATAATTAAACTTGTAATTAACTCTGTTCGAAAATCACGTTAGATTCCAACTATTAATTAATGCAATTGCATATTGAGGAATCAAATTAGAGATCACTAATTAAACTAACATAATCTTCTACCCATTAAACTATGTGCTTAATATTAGTAATGTTTCTCTTTATTTTTCAAAATTTTTAGTCAAGAACATGAGATACATCATGTATATAATTATAATTCATAACCATATATATAAATTAATTAAAAAATTGTTTTTTGTCTACCAAAATTAGCCTTAGTAGTGAATCAAGATTAAAAAATTCTTTTCTAAGAGTGATAAGTTTTGCTTGTATGGTGATTTTCTTTTCCGTGGACCAACAAGAAAAAGTGTACACTTTTCAAATTTTATGACTTCAAAGCAAAGGGAAAAGTGTACACTTTTTCCTTTGCTTTGAAAAAGTGTACCTGAAAAAAGGTCATGTGATGATGAAACACTGCTATTTTTTCAAGCAATAATCGATCATTCTTTCCTGCTCAGCATAATTATTTTGCTCCACACTTTGTTTTACTCTGAGAATTGATTGATAAATGTATGTCTATATCAAGTTCGGCTGTCCACTTAATTAATGGTAAACGTAATATATATTATTTCATATAGTCAAACAAAATATTTCATTTAAACTCAGACTGTACTTTTCAATTCGTTAACGTGCTCCAAAATATTGCCATAATGGCGGCTTTTTTTGTTATTCGATATAACATGAATCTTTCATATGGTACGGGATATATTTTGTTATATAGAATTTAATAGTAAACATATAAAAACTATAAATACTACTTTCAAAATAAAATAAATAATATGATTCTTAAAAGAATTAAAAATATCCATATAAATATCAACTCAAATTAATTAGTGTAAGTAGTATAAGAACTTCCATCCTCTAAACAAGTGATTAGTTCCTACAATTTCATAAGTTATAAATAATATAACTCATTTTTTAAACTCTATACATGAAAATAAATGTAAATTTAAACATAAAAGTTTTCAATTGATGGAAGTTCACGTAGTGTGATGGAGAGGAGACTAACAAAAAGTATGCGTGCTATAGCCTCAATAAAAATAAACTGTTTATATATATATATATATATATATAGCCAATTGAAAATTGAAGTCACCATCAACAATTTAAATAGTTTCTTTTCTGAAAGAGATAATTTTAATAGTTTTGATTCTTCACAAAATTGCACAAATAAAAAAGAATAACCATCCAATAATTATAAAAAATTATTAAATAATTATTTAAAATTAAAACTGTCCAATAATTGAAATGTTATAATAAACCACTAATAACCATAAAGTGAAATAATGAAAGAATTACAGGTGACCATAATTTCTAACATTTAATGTATTTAAGTAATTTATCAATTTTTTTTTTTCTCAATCAGTTAGGAAAAAAAAATCGGTTCACTCGCAACTAAGAAACTTACCCAATGAGTTATTTTGTACGCTCATGTAATATAAAGAAATGATAATATTTAAAGTTAGATTTATAATATATAAAGCATTACATGACATATCTCCTTGCATCATATCAATTCCACATTAAAATATTGAGAAGGTGGATTCAAAGTTGAGGTCAAACAAAAAAAAGGGAAGAAGATTCAAAGTTTTAAACGTATATTATATAATAACATATATAATATATTATCGTGTCATTATATGCAGATATAACATGTCGTGTGAAAACATGGCTTAACATAGATATATATAATTAAAGGCGGCTTTCTCTCTCGCTACTAAAGAAAAAATAAAAATGAGGTTGGTTACCCAAAAACAAAAAAAAAAAGGATGAGGTAATTAGGGGCTAGGTGTATATATATATATATATATATATTTTACATAAGTATCAAACAGTATTCCCAACAGACACCTAAAGATTAATAATCTCTTCTTAATGTAGAGTTGACATGACTTTTTATCGAAACTATAGTGAGCTATATGCATTATAAAAAGTTTGTTTATTACTTATAAATAGTATAATTTTTTATATATTATTTATTAATATACTGATATTATTCTATGTAACACTTATATGAATATGTATATTGGTTATGATATATCATAATATAAAAATATGATAATTTTAAAAATTTTAAGATATGAGTGCGGTGATATAAATGTTAAAATAAATTATAAAATATTTACAATAACTTATAAATACAATTTTTGTTCTTTTTTTTTGACAAAGAAACATCATTTAAAAAAAGAAATGCAAAAAACGTTACATTTTTAAAAAGACTTTTTTCTATTTTTCCTTAAAATTTTAAAACAATCCTATTTTATTGTTAAAATTTAAAGCGATATATATTGGTATAAAGTAATACGGATAGATATATATATATACAAGTATAGTATGTATATTGTATTATATCGTGTATCAGATATGGGTATGTGTACTTTTTTTTTTTAAATATCGGTCCTTCACATATAGTATTGTTATTTTATAATAATATATATAATAGATTTAATTAATCTCCTATAATTAATATATAATGTATTACTTACATGGAAACTTGTATTTAGAAAGTTGGAATATTCATATATATCACTGACTCATTATCATCAACGTTACGTTGAATAGACTAATTTTGACGAAGACATGAATAATTAATGAAGCGTCATTCATATACTCTATTTAGTAAATATTTTTTGGCCGTTGAGTAAATCAAAATCATTATTCAAGAGTTAAGTGTTTTGAATATGTAATGAACATGATTATCGTTATAACTTATAAATCAAAGTGGATATATGCAAGAAAATGTTGCAATAAAATAATCGTATGCAAATACAGTCTATGAATGATCGGTTGACTAAGATATAATTTATATATGATCAAGATTGAATTATATTATTGGAGCCTTGCATATGTATAGTGGTGTTAAATATTTATTGAAAAAATTTTACTACTTATAATTCTATTCAATTTGACTTAAATTAGTTAAAGTTTAATATGACTACTGAATACTAAGTTATATAATGTTAAAAGAAGGATAAATTTTTTTAAAAGATAGTGTAATATAGTTGGACGTTTATTATTTAAATTAGAATTCATTTTATGATACATCAAAGGTTTGGATTCAAATTCGTGTTAATTCAAAGATTGTGATGATAATTATGAATTGAAACAATCTGAATATTTCTCTCTCTCTCTCTTTGTTTTTTGGCCAAAACCTGAATATTTCTCTCTTAAGAGTGAGACAATTCTTAATAAATATAAAACGTATTTTATGTTTTAGTATTTTTTTTAATTTGGTAAAATGTTTTAGTAAATTGAAGCAACATTAACATCTGTATATGATAATTTTGATGACAGAAGAAATTGTAGCACTAATTAATCACAATGCTTAACTGCGATAAATTGCAACTACTCTAATATACTCCCATCAATTCTAGATATTATTAAATATGTATTTTAAAAGATGAGTTAAATTATTAAATTTGTCAAAAAAATTTAATTTTTTTATTATTTATCCTTATTAATTACATTATTTCTTACACTTTCCATAATATTTATTTTCAACTTATTAATTATATATTAGGGCATAAACAAAAAAGTAATTAATACAATATATATTTATATTTTGAACTAAATATTACTTTTAAAATATATTTCACATTTAGGACCGGTAGGATGAAGGTGACAATTGTGATGACAATATCAAGGAAAATGGAGAAGAATATTGCTTTAGGAGAGCCAAAGCATGAAATCAGGCAGTTTTTTTTTTCTTTTTTCTTATTACTAAAATATCATTAATTTTGTGATATACAAATTATCATAGGAGGCCAAGGCATGGAAACTGTTGACCATCATTTTGTGGTATAGTTTTTGAAGTTGTTGTGATAGACTCAAAAAATTGTTATTTAAAATAACAGGTCGCATGAATAGGCAACCTTTAGAAACTCTTTTCTATAATTTGGACAACATTTTCAAATGCTATAACAATAAGATTTAAATCATCGGCCTTACTTAAGGGAATTGAATCACTTTCATTTGATCTAACCACCATGGATAGTGATAATAATTTTTATTTGTCTTTCTATAAAGTAAAAATGTTGTTGTGAATTTACGAATTAGTCAAATTACTTGCTATAATAAATTGATACAATAAATTGTGTTGAATACTAAAATCTACAAGGATTTGACACAGATTTGAGCTCATGACTTTTACACTTTATCAAGTCAATTGATTCAATTGACATCATTAAGCTTCCATTACTTTTTCCAAGTATATCTTCGGTATCCTGAATATACTCAATTACAACTAGAGGATTTATCGGGATTTAGTATACTATAAATCAAGGGAGGTCAGGCCCTTAAAAGAACTACCTATCCTAAAAATATTTTCTACATTCACACAATTTTAAATCTAAAACATCATATTTAAATGGAATATAACTCCTTCCTCTATGACCAACGTGCATTTTGATAGCTTCCATCACAACTTAGAAAGTAAAACAAAATAAACATACATAACATTTTGATCGTCTAAATGAAAATAAATTTTAAATCAATATTTCTTCTGGTTCAAATGTTGAATTAATGATTGATTTAATTTTGAGAACATTGTTCATCTTAAGTTTCTCTCCTATAATGAATATTTTACTATATTCTCCCTGCCGAAGAGATAAAGATTTAGAAAAGCAATTAGGTTAGAATCATTTATAATAGTTTGTTCTCTTTCTAAAGTACTTTCTTTAGTTTATATTATAGAGTATTTTGTATGATAAATTTTTTGTCCAAAACATAAGATATTAAATATTTTTCATTCCATTTTATCCGTATTTTTAATTTTTTCCTACCCCTCATTTAGAACCCTATAATTATAATAGAATGAGATATTTAATAAGGGTAAAATAGAAAATATTAATACTTTTTATATTGATTTCAGGTAAAAAAGTGATCTCTTTAATATGCGTACAATTGATATAAAATACTTTATAATATAGATAGGAGAGAGTACCTATCTTTCTTTATTTGTTTTTTTATTTTAATTTTGTTACTAATCCCATTCTCCTGCTTCTATATTCCTGCTTATAGGAAATAAATAAAGAACATGAGTACAAATGCATCAGTTAAAAGCATGATTCACGCATTAATTGAGTTAGTATTTAAATATTCATTTCCGATTCCTAATTTATTCCATTGGGGTATGCAGATTTGGAGTTCATTGCATCTCTAGACAACACGATATATTAAAAATGAATTTTGAAATGAATATCATGTAAATGTCCAAACTTATAAAAAGTAATTAATTAAATTAATTTAATCTATTAATTTAATTATGATTTTATTATTCTTGCCTTTGATAATAATTCTCCCCTCAAACTGGACTCAAACCCACAATTTTTGGTCAAACCGACATTGTTGACTTTAATTATCAAAATCGAACTCTCAGATCTTACGAAGTTTATTTCCCATGTGTCATGTATAATTTATTATTGCGCCGCTAGCTCGTTGAACGGTGAAGAGATAACATTTATTTATTTTTTAACTTAGAGATAACATTTATAACATATATAATTAATCATGATAATTTTGAATTTTGTCAATTTTAAAGAGAGTTTAAACTGTAACAATTATTATTATTATTATTAATTAATTAATTAATTGATTGATTGAGTTATGCATAAATTTGTTAGAGGGTATCCATTGAGACTTGTGACCGTTTGGAGCATATCTGTTTAATAAATTTAGACATTTTTTAATTTTTAATTTTTAATTTATTATTGTTAACTTAACAATTAATAAATTAATTTTAATCTATACTTTTACTTCTTTTAAAATAAAAAGATTGAAACCTTAAAAATTTAAAACATGAGTGGTTCATTACTTTATATCACAATTTAGATGATACAAATATACTCCCTCCGGTCCCATTTATAAAATATTATTTTGAAAATTAGTTTGGTCATATTTATAAGGTATTGTGTTTTTTTTTTTCATTTGAATTTTCTTCATTACCCTTCATTTAATAATTTTTTTTGTCTTGTAAATTGTTCCGGTCTTTAATTAGTAGGGGTAAGATTGAAAGTTTATACTATTTTTTTATAAATTTAAGAGCATAATTATGTTTTTTTAATATTTATGTAATGAAAAATAACACCTTATAAATGAGACCGGAGTGAGTAGTAAATAGAAGATGGTAGAAGATCTAAATAACCATATGCATTTAATTTTGGTTGAAATCCAAGCACATTCCTCTCATGGTAACATTAAAAAAAAAAAAAGTCAACCGATGAAATATACATTGCACCTTCCCTTCCTTATTTATAAGGATATTTTCATAACCTCTTCCTCAAAGCTATTCACTAATCTCCATCACCTCCAAAACATGGAAGCCGAAACCCTCCTGCCCAAGCCAAGTTTCGGCAGCATAAAGATGAGTTTGCGTCGGATGCGATACCAGCGGCTCGGGGGTGACGGTGGCTCGTCGAATAAGCCAGGGAAGAAGCTGACGAAGATGGTTCGGTTGAAGGGAAGGAATTCACGGAGATATTGGAGGATCAAAGCGATCCCTAAGCTGAGTTTTGTGGTAAGGTCGCCATTGAAGCTGTTAACGAAGCTGAAGAATGCTTATATTGACTTTATGTTGAGATTGTCTGGAAAAATGGGAGGAAGCTTCATTGATGATGTTAATGTGTTTGGAAAAAGGAGGATTCCAAAGGGTCGTCAAGTTACGGGGAGATTTTCCATGAATGAACTTGAAGCTAGGCTCGTCTATGAGATTTCCAAGGTCCTGGTAGCTTCTCGTGAATTAAACCCTATGTGATTATAGTAATCTGCGTAATTCTACTAATTAATTTCCTTGTCTCTCTCTTTTTCTTTTTTTCCTTGTTTATACTACTTTTGGTGAAATATTGTCACCTTAATTACCAGCTGTGATCCCTGAGGAAATGTTCAGCGATTACCAGGAACTGTTTGTTTTTTCTTTTTTAAGTTTGAAAAAGGAAACTATTTTTTTGTTGTTGAAAGTTATACCTCTTTATAAGCTTTAATCATTTGATTTATTTATATATATTCACTCCAATCCAAAATATAAATTTTCTTTTAGAATTTTTTTTAGGTCAAAATATAAGTTCTTTTTAAGTAAAGTTAAAAATATTAATGACTTTTTTAATTTACTTTTATAATTAATTAATTTATGAGAGAGAGAAAATTAATTTAAAAATTATATTTATGAAGAATAATATTAAAAAATAATATAAATTTTTGATAAATTTAAATAATTTAATTTTTTTCTTAATTTATACATACTTCATCAAAGAGGATTTATCTTTTAAAAAACCCTCTAAAATTTATAATTTGTTAGGTTAAGTGGTTTGTTGGATGATGAAATTATATGGCTATATATTCTCTTTCGTGAGGACAATTCAAAATGTGCATCCACATGTGTGATTGCTACTGTCATAAATAATCATAACTCTGACACACCATTGTTAAGATCTCGAAAAGTCTCAGATACTGACGATATTTTTGTTGAACCTTCTTTTTCCACCAATCACTAGACAGACCTTCAGGCTTGAACTACGAGGGTTAAATCCTTAAACCTCACAAGTTTATATCTGTCCAATGCCTCAAGGCATTTAAGTCTATGAATTATTTCCAAATTATATGTATTCTTTTATATATATATCTATTCTACTCCAGACTTAATTTCTTATTCTTCCACTCACATTTAACTTTAGTTTGTTGTTTTCAAAATTAATCTGTATATTTATCCACATTCAATTAGCTCAGCTGATAAGAGTAAAATAAAATATAAGTAAGTTTTAAGATTTAAACTTTTCTCATGTAATAAAAAGAAGATTAATTTTTACAGCATTTATGAATAATTTTCCTTTTTAGTGAAATATTAATAAGGCTTCTTCTAGCCTTAATATTTAATTAATCAATTTGTTGGATAAGCACAACTTGCTATGTTATTTAAATTAGGGTTGTTACCTCAGCTTATTTAAAAAAAAAATTGTAAGAGTCAATATAGTACGTAGATTGGAGTTGTCTTGCCAGTCATGCATTGAATTATTTATTCTTTTTGACCACCCATTGAATTATATATTCACATAATTAACTTAAACCATTTCTCTCTTTTTTTTAATCCTTCTTTTTAATTTTAACAATAGAAATAGTTTTAAACCCAGTTACTATATATATGAGATTAATTTCTAGTTCGCCATGACATCAAATAATACTCATACCATTTTAGTTTATAAGACATTTTTAATTATCACACATATACTAAATGTGACAATTAATAATTAAATTTTTTTAATCTTTCTTAAATCAACCTTATTTAATATAGTTAATCTATAAATTAAAATTTCAATATTAATGAAATTTCATCCATTTTTAATAGATATTTTGAGTAAAAAATTAAATATATTACATAATCTGTAAAATATTTTATATTATAATAGAATATAATACAATTAAAAATAATAGGTAGGTGCATGAATTAATTGGGGCACGTACGTAAGTCATCATTTTAATAATTTTAATTTAATTAATAATTACAGTCCATCAATACGAAAATCTTAACATAGACACATTCAAGCACGGTTAATCTCTCAAGTCAAAACCCATCCATAAATATAAAGAAAGAATCAACACTTGCAACTTTTCTTCAAACCAATATATTCAACATTGTAAAATATTTTTGTTTCTCTTCTATAAAAATAACATTGTAAAATATTTTTAATATAGTAATAGATATATTCTTCAACGTATATCCTTCAAAATTCAAACTATGTTGTATATAGAGCTGCTCATTGAGAAACCTATTATATCAACCATTAACTCAAGAAACAACGAATCGCTTAATGAAAAATTATTTTTTTTTAAGATTAAATGATTGTGCACTTAAATAATCTGAGTGATAATAATAGTAAGGGGGAATGAAAACTTAAAAGACCTATATTAGGAAAGTAATGGCAAAAAAAGATTTTTAGGTATAGAAAGTAGTAAAAGCCAGAAAATATATAGACTAATAAAATTTGGAAGCTAATTATTAACGAGGGTTTTATTTGACACTAACTTTACATATAGATCGCTACCTCCGTTAAGTTGTTTTGTCTCCAATTAGTAAAAAAAAATTTACATATAGATCTTCAAAGTATGATTCGCCATAATAATAATATGAATGACAGCATATCATATAAGAATTATGTAACAAGAATAAAATAACATTGTGCTTATTTTAGTGGATTTATTTCTATGAACTATGATTATACCCATTTCTTACACGAAAATTACATTATTTCTTAATATCTATTAAATTATTAATTTTTAAGGAAGTTATTATAACATATTATTTTATTTTTATTAATTATTACGCCACAACCAAGAAACAATTTCTTGAGTTTAAGTACATCGAAAAAGAAAATTCTTGAGTTTACATTGTTATTACTCCTATTTTTTCATTGAACACTTTAGACAAAATCAATCATTAAAAATTAAAAAAAAAAAAAGGAAACAAATAAAGTGAAGATATTGAATGATAAGAAATATATATACATATATGCAATTCCTATCCTAATTCACTCTTACAAGGCTGGTTTTGATATTGAATAGTCTTACACTAAGTTTTATTTAAAAATTGTAGAATTTTAAATAGAAAGAGACGCATTCATACAATGACAAGGCTCATCCCACAAGTCACAATCCTTGGATAAATTATTTATGAGAAATAATTCACCACATATTACAACTTAGTATTCAAAGTTCAAAGTTCAAACTAATATTATATATATATATATATATATTCAATGACATAATAAATATTTCGCATTATTATTTTCTTTTGCTCTCTCTTATACGTAATAATTCACCACATATTACAACTTTATCTTCAAAGTTCAAAATGTTATCCTGATTGGGCTTGACCTTGAGAAACTTATTATTGGCCCTTTATTCAAAAAAGGATGAACAAGTTGGGACATCATCATCGCCAACTAAAGTATTGGCTAAGATCAAGTGAAGTCAACAAAAACCTGTTGACTTTTTTTTTTTTAGATATGTTAAAATATCAACATTTGAATGTTTTGCCAACAGATGCCTTTCATGTCATTGGTTCAATTAGTGAAGATACTTATATTTTGTAAAGATATCAATTTGAATCCCATTTTTCATGTATATAAGTAATTTGTAAATACCTATTAAAGTTTTAAAACGTAACTTATCTACACCTTTTTTATTATAAAAGATGGTATTTTATTACTTTTATTTAGTGAAAATGTCAATAAAGCAATGTAACATCTTATAAGGATATATATATATATCGGATACGATACAAAAAATGTGATAATTTTTAAAATTTTATGATACAGGTGTAAGGAGTATTTATACAAATATAATATTATTTATGTAAATAATTATTTATATGTATAACTAATAACTCAACTTATTAAAAGAAAAAATGTGTGTTAAATATTTTAAAAATTATAGCATAAATGCTAAAATAAACTATAAAATATTTATAACAATTTATAAATAAAATATTTTTCTTTTTTAACAAAGAAAAATTGTTTGAAAAAAATTGTTGAAACATTACATTTTTATAAATATTTATTAGACTATTTTTCTATCTTACTTTAAAATTTCAAAACAGTTCTATTTTTTTGTCAAAATTTGAAGAAATACATATAGGTATAAAGTGGTACAAATGAATACATATGCATAAATATAACATATGTATCATATTAAATTATGTATCAAATACGGGTGTATCTATCTTTTTGAAGTATCAACACTTCATAATTGTAGAGTTTATCATAATTCAATAATTGAATTATAATTTTAAATTTGAAAAATATAAAAAATTTTCTTTCAAAATTTAGAGTAATTTATACAAATTTAATCTGAATCTGATTAAAATTACATAAAAATATTTTTTGTTTTTAAAACTGATTCGAAATTTTGTTTTGAATCATACTAAGAATTTATATGCATTCTCTTTATCTTTATAATTTACACAGATTTTCCTTTTTTTTAAATTACATAAGGTTTCCTTAAGATTTGTTAAAATTATAAACTGTTTATATTCATAATATTTTCTTAAAAATAAAAGGGATGTACATGTAATTTTAGCAAAATTTAGGAGAAACCAGTGTGAAGATAGATTTTAATCTTATATACCCAAAATTTATAATATTTTCCCATCTCAAAATGAGACAATCCGAATTCCACAATAATAAAACATCAATAACTCAGGATTGCAATTCAGTGTATTCGCCTCAATCTCAATTCAAGATTTAATATTTTAACACATACACATGCCACATGTAATCACATGTATCAAATTTTGGATAACACTTTAAGAAACTGCCATGGCAGATCCCATAGTGCAGAATAAATATTACGTATATCAATTTAAACAGATGCATATACTTAACATATTCACAAAATTGTGTTGTAATACCGAAACACAACAGCCAACTCCTATACTAATTGCAAGGAATTAATACATATAAATAAGATTAAGCTTTCTTCAACAAATGAAAAGATAAGCACGAAAACGAAAATGATGCATTTTATTTCAAAAACAAAAAGTAGAGATCCGCATAGACCAGTTAGGCCGGATTGGCCATCAACCCAAAGTCCTAACCCGTAAAGACCTCGAGTTAGTTTTTTAACATGAGGCCTAGTCGAACCAAGGAGGGTTTATTGGGTTTTGGGTTTGCTTCCACGGCCCTGAAAAAAAACAAGAGCCACAATATATTCTTTACAAAAATGAAATGATAATATATTTGTACTGTGATATAAAGAAAAAGCAAAATTATATTTTGAGACCAAAATTGGTACTTTATCATAATTTAAAACCAACTATATAATTAATTATGTTAAAATACCAATTGTTTTCAAATATAAAAAAAATGGTGAGGTTACCAAAATGTTCTCAAAACTTTCCTCTCCCTCCTCCCATCATCACCATCTGCCAATTAATGGTGGCTGTTGATCAGTTATCATTGGCTGTCAGTTAATGTTAGTTTTGCACCTTAAATGGCTCTAGTAATTTGTAATTTCTTTTTCAAAATTTGCAGAATTATAGAACTAATTAAGTTACAAAAGCACTATTGACCAACGAGCGGGCAATAGAAGGGGAGGGTGAAAGCATTTTGATAATGCTATGTTTCAATATTTTGACTTAAGGACCAAAGGTATGTTTTTATAGTTTTTTCAACTTTTGGTCTTAATTTATAACAAAGTACTTATGGGTCGTTTGGTTCATTTCTATGGCCTTGAAAGAGTAGGAAATGGGTCTCTTTCCAACATATGGACTGTTTAGTTAGCAAGTTGAGACAGTAACGGGGAGTCACATGGAATGAGGAAGCCTTGAAAACTTGGAATGCCTACTGCCATTGGACTCAGGTCTTTTTCTATTCCATCTGATCCACCGATCTGTCCAACCTCACATCACCTCACCCGTCACACCGCAAATCTGTTGCTTATTTGATTTCATTTCTTCTTCCTCACCTAAATTTCTATTCTACTGACGAATGGTTGTTGTTTGGTCATCAACATTTTCTCCTCGCCCATGTTTCATTGAGTCCTCACCCAGATTTCATTTTCTCCTTTCCTAGATTTCATTTGGTGGATAAGATTTTGGCTTTCTGTGCCGAAAGGAGAAATAGAAAGTTGAGGAAGGAGCATAGTAAATTTTTTTATTAGGATATATAGTTTGACCTTTTCACTTTTAATTTTTTTAGTCAAATTAAAAAAAAAATTAGTTTCTTCCCATTCCAATTCTTTCCGAGAACTAAATGGACGCTTAGATTGGTCTCAACATGTGATTTCCCAAAAGGATAAAAAAAGTATATTCCTTTGATATGTCCTATAAGTTTAAGGCTCAAAATGAGAAGATAATAAAAAAGATGAAATTCTCTTTCCATCAATCTACTTCTCATGAAAGAGAAAGAGGAAAAGAAAGTGAAAAATTTGGTTCTTACTACCTCTTTTTCCCCCTTTTTAACTTCTTTGTTTTTTTAAGCCAACACTAACTTCTTTCATTTCCATTTTCACGAATCTTTTGGAATTAAAAAAAGAAGATTAGCCAGCGAATGAAAAAAAAAAAACAAAATAGTATGAATGATAGAGTACGCCAATCTTCTAGAAGGCACCTTCCTAAAATTTGTCATAAACAAAATAAAAAAATAAAAATTGCCATTAAGTTGTGTGCTTTCATAAGCAGGTATTAATCTTGTGTGCTTTTCTCTGTCCCTTGTTTACTCTATTTTGGAAAATCCACTGTGAGAATTTTTTTCTTTTGTATATATAGATTAAAATAGCATAAAGCAATCCATCATATTTACGAATTAAGCCAGCCCCTCGTTGATATATTATTCCAAGATTTTAATTGAGAGAGACGGACGTAATAATAGTCTATTTTGAGTTTTATTTATATATTAAACTTGTCAAATTAAAATTTCATAATTACCTCTTGCTATAAAGTTTAAATATCATTTCAAAACTGTTGGTGCTAAAAAAAAAATCATTTCAAAACTATAAAAAAATAGCTATATATTTTCTTAGAAAATCTTTCAAACCTTTAATAAAACACAAAAATGGACAAATAAGATTAACTTTTATTGTTTTTCATTAAATTTGCCTCTGATTACGTCCAAATCCATCCACAAAAAGGTTACTTAGCAAGTGCATATTATTGATGCGCGGCTCATGAGTACATGTTTCTGATAATTTTTATAATTTGGCCAAAATTCCCTTGTAAGATTTCATTACCGTGTTTGAGAAAACACTTATATGATTTTTTCTTATTTTCCAATTAAAAGCTAACATGTAAAATTTTTTTAATATGTATTAGATTTAGTCATTAATCATATATTAAATTAAATGTGTTGACTTTTTAAATTTAAAAAATTTTAAAAGTTTACATATTAAATTTTAATAAGAAAAGTCTACTAGAAAAAGTATATAAGGTTTTTTTTTTGGATACAAGCCTCCAATAATTAAAATAATATATACTTCATCATGTCCGTATTATAAGACATTTTATATGATAAATTTTTATGTAAAAAATAGGATATTAAATATTTTTTTTCTTATTTTATTTCTATTTTTAATGTTTCTATTATCCTTATTTATGATCCTACAATAATAATAGAATGAGATATTTAATAAAAGTAAAACAAGAAATATGAATTCTTTTTGTATTAATTCAGATGAAAAAGAATCTCTTTATATTGTAGACCAGGGAGTACATATATATATATATATATATAATTAATAAATTGACCCTTAATTAATAAATTAAACGAATCTTTTTAATCCATCTGGCGCCCATTTTCTAAAGATTTATGGTATCTTTTTGTTCAAAAAGTCTATAGAAATGACGCGAAGAATCTCTCTGCTTTTTTCGGGGACGATCGTGACCAATTTGTCAATTTTGAGGGCCATCCCTTGTCACCTCTTGCTACGGAATAATCTAAAAAAGTTACACCAAGAACAATTTGATTGAATGTAACCCGATACAACTGAATATTAAATAATTATATTAAAGTGACATTAGGAATATTGAGTCAGTGTTAGAGATGAAAAAAATTTATATTGAAAAACTTTTTTTATTTGGGACTAAAAGTAATAATTTAATCTATTTTGATAATAATGAATACTTGTGTTACCCACGATACATAAAGCATATGTTCCATAGCTTTTCTTTTCTTTTTTTTTTGTATTTTACTATGTCTTTGTGTGTAAATTTTACTATGAGTGAACAGTTCTTTTGGATTTTGATGCAATTTAAATTTAAATTTAAAATTTTATATAGACCGTACGTGGAATTTTTTGGTGTAAAAGGGGATCATTTCCTCAGCACATTGGGGAGGAAAAGCAGGACGTGCATCTCTTGAAGGTCAATCTAAGCGATTCATTACAATTAATTTCATCCGTCTGTTTCATCTTTTTTCTTTAAAAAAAAACAATATTTCACTCCCTTTTCCAGAACTTATCAATGCGACTACACATAACCTTCAACATCAACACCTTCCTCACCATCTCCTCTTCGTCAACTCTTCCACGACATTTCCTTCTCGCCATCTCCTCCCCACGAACTCTTCCACATTGTCTCATCCCCGCATTCTCCTCCCCACGACTCTTCCATGTTGTCTCCTCCTCACCATCTCCTCCCCAACAACTCCTCCCCGCATACTACCCGTGGTCTCTTGTAAAAAAATAAGTAGTTTTGGTTCTGCTTCAGTAACCTAGTATTTATACTTCTATGCTTTGCCATGCCTTCTCTAAGACTGAGGGTTTCGATATATTCAGTTAGGACTTTTGTTATGTGTAACATTTTTATTCAATTGTGTGTATAGTTTGGGATTCTGATGTGATTTTCCTGATGGTGGTTAAATCTCGTGGGTATAATTTTTGATTTGTTTAATACATTGTGTGTTAGGATTGCTGACTTCTCAAGAGGGAGGGTGAATTGGGAAGTTTAACATTTTTCTCCAAAAATGTAAGTTCACAGTGAAAGTAAAAGTTTGTAGAAAAACATAATGGTGTGAAAATGAATATAAATACAAGATAAGGGAAGAGAGGACCTAGAAATTTATCCTAATTCAGTCTGATCCAATTGACCTACGTCCAATTTTTAAGTCACCATTTGAGATTTTCACTATAAGCAAGAATTCAACGGACTTCTTACAATGCCTCAGTGTAGACTTGTACTCTATTTTAAGAATACTCAAATTTTGCACTCAACATTCTTACAAGTATTTCCTAATACCCTTTGTAATTCCCCTCACAAAGGATCTTTTTTTCAGATGAAGAAAAGATTTTATACAGAATGAATACTCTATAGAATAGAGTGAATATAAAAGTTAAAGTACAATAAATGCTGTGTGTAGGTGAATAAGTATTGACACAGAAATTTAGCAGAGTTATTGCAAAAACAGGCTCAAATTCGTTACTCACAACTTCAAATGAAGTTTTATTTATAAATTTATAGTTTAACTAGTCATTAGACACAAGATTTAACCATTAGAAATTTTAACCAACTGTTAATCTGTAGAAATAGCAATTCACCAATCGTATTTAATGCGTTTGACATGCCAAAATTCAAATGTTAGGGTTCAACAAACGAATTTCATAGAGATAGAAGGTTAAGGGTTTTAACATTGAATTTCAACATTCGTCTGTTCACATGTGACATTTAAATTTTTAGTTTGTCAAAGATACACCATGTTAGAATATACAAATTTTCATATCAAAGTGCATCTATTGAGTTTAAATAGTTGTTTCATATTTTCACAGTACACTCAAAATTTGAATTTGAGAAGCTGAAATTTATCTATTAAAGGCTTATTCAATATGGCACAAAAGTTCTCCTCTGTGAAATTTGAATGTTGACCTATAAAGTTCGTCTGTTAGAGAAATGATCTAATGAGACTCACAAGTTCTCATTTTGAAAATCGTATTTTGAAGTCCAAAGTTCATCTGTTAGAGGAGGTGACTCTTATCTCTTTTTGAACTTCACCAACATTCGAATTTTGACTAAGTTTTATATGAATTTTGCACACATTCATTAATAATACTTAGCCCGAAATTCAAATTTTATAATTGAAATTCATCTGATAGAAATGAAACCTCTGTATATTCGAATCAAATTTTACCAAGTAAAGATCAAATTTTACACAAAATACACATGAGTCAATGACAAAATTCTTTTGTTAGTCAGTAGTTTTCAAATTTAACATATGCTAACATAGGATAACTATGAAACTACTTGTTTAAGTACTGTGGTAACATGAATAAGTAAGAATCAAAGTTTTTTATTTAGTGTATATAGTGAGAAATGCTACAACTAAATCTTCACATGTTCTTCATCGAATTTTTTCACTTTGTCCTTTAATACTCATTTGATATTTTTCTTTGTAAGGTCTAGTTGTTTAGAGTTATTAAAACTTTTGATTCAACATTATGATTGATTTGCCTTGAAAAAAAAAGCTAATAGAAAAGACAATAGACATAAATTATGCTGATATATTGCAAATTTTTTATCTCCTAACTTTGACAAGTATAAATAAACTCTGGCCAAAAAAGGACGAATACAAAAGCCAAATTCTACTAGATCTGAACAATTATGTTTGCTTTATTGTTGACAAGTACCAAAAGACTTTGGCAAAAGAAAAAGGGCTGATACAAAAGACAAATACCAAAATGTGTCTATGCTATTAGTTTGGCAAAAGAAAAAGGACTGATACAAAAGATAAATACCAAAATGTCTCTATGTTGCTGGGCTGCATGTTGAACCTATATTTTGGGAGAGAAACTAATTGGGAGACATGAAGGAAGCTGTGATAGTGCCATTGCTTGCCATTACTTTGCTGTTTCCTGGATTTGAATCGAATTGAAAATGTTTCTATGTCGCAAGTCTGCTTGTTGAACCTGCATTTGGGAAGAGAAACTAATTGAGAGAAACAAAGGAAGCCGTGATAGTACAATTGAAGACAAAAGAGGAGAAATTGGTGTTTCGGCATAGCATGTACATTGTACTTGATATGGAAGTTAATATCATCCTATTGTACCTCTTGTACCACTCATAGCAATGAAAGTTACATTTTGTTTTACTATACCTTTTGTGGGATCTTCATTGAATTTTAGTGTTTCAAGCAATGGTATGGGAATATCCAATGGTGCCTAAATAACATCAAAATTATCGTATCATATTCATTATAAAATTACTAACAATAAAAAAAATAATTACTATTACCATCAACAATTTAGTATAAGTCGATGGTGTATTTGACACTTGAGGTGGTGAGTTTGTAACACAATGTTGACAACAACAATTGCATGAAGTTTGACTATTCTTTGGTGCTAGCCCTTCAACCCAACTTCTTGGACACCTCTTTCTCTTAACACCTTGTTTTTTTTCTTAAACCCCTTAGGTTGTGATATGGGTTCTATTGGTGGCACCATGGTGGAATTGCCATTTTTTTTCATTAGAGAATATGGTTGTCGCTTGTTTGTCTAATTCTTGCAAACCTTTGTGTACTAAGGCATATATTTTAGGAGAGGCTGATGCTTTGGTTTCAAGTCTTGTCATCATAGCACATAGGTCCCTATATCTACATGTGTTTTCAAGCTTAGGATCTACTTGCACTTCAACCCCATGAATATCATGAACTACTCTACTTTTTGAATCTTTTGTCCATCTCTTCATATTATATTGAGGTGGGACTTCTTTGATGTTATTTGCATCTAATACCTTCAAAGCATGACAACATAGTATACCCCAAGTCTCAAATTTCTTACAATTGCTGAAAGTAACTTCGTGTTAGGATCAAAACAAAGTTGCCATTCTCCTTTCTTACCAACCATAGTAACAATGTAATCAAACACTATGTGTTCCTCTTCTCCTTCTCCAACCTTACATGGACTTATGTTAGTTATGCAAGTAGCTAAAAGCAAATTAACTTATTCTTGGAATAAATGAAAGATTAGGGCAGTGTAAATGTCAACAAGTTGTAGAACCATTGGAGACCTCGTGAACATCCTAGGCTTTTTTTTTGGATCGGATCATATCTACACCCCAACTCATTATAGCTCTTACCTTCTACCATGCACTTAAACTGTTTGAAAAATTGATTGATATCCAAGTTTGGCTTTGTGCAATTCTTGATCCCAGCATTAAAACTTTCACTTAATTGTGTGCTTCGCAAGCCAAGTGTAAGGGAATTCTTTAGGTAACACCATGCCCATTTTTCTTTTACATTACATATTGAACTTAACCATTTAATTTCATGTACATTGTACTTAGATAACAAAGTATTCCATGCTAACTCAAATTCTGCTTCATCTATATACTCATACATACATTTTTGAAGGTCAGGTAGAAAATGTGTAGGTCCCTTCATTAAGTTACTTAGATGCTTTGTACCATTTTGCATTAAGTCCCATGAGCATAACCCATGTCTCATTTTAGGAAGCACCTCTATCAATGCTGTAGCCATTGCCTTATCTTGATCAGTGAACATATTTTGAGGCCTCTTTCCATGATGTGCCACCAAGAAAGTTTCTAGAAGCCACTTAAAGGACTTGGTGGTTTCATCATACAACAATGCTACCCCAAAAATGACAACTTCTTTGTAATGATTAAATCATGACAAGACAACAAGTGGTCCGTGACCATGGTTTGTGCTATATGTTGTATCTAATGACACCATATCACCAAAGTTGGTATAATCTATCAATATGCTTGGATCAGCCCAAAAAACATTAGTGATATGTTCTTCTGTATCTACTTGATAGGTATGAAAGAATGATGTATTTTGTGCCACTTTATCTTGAAAGTATCTCGACAAAGTCACTACTTCTCTGAACATCATACCATGTTGTCTTTTCGACCTTATGTAATTGTTTGCATCCAACCTAGTGAAGCCAAGACAAACTCTTCCTCCAGCTTGTCTACTCATTAACTAAAAAGTCACTTTTTGTTGAAGCCCAGAGTCCTAAGTTAAATAAATCACTTAAGCTTGTACTTTAGTTAATTTTTGTTGTGACGCTAACATGTGCATTGTCTTCAAAGCATGAAGCAGGTGATTATGTTCCTCAATGAAAATATTAATTCTATAGTTTCCTTCCATTGGAGCAACTCCCATTCTTGCTTTGCAATTTGTTCTTGTCTTAGGATGAGGATTGATAGTATGAATATCTCTTTTGTCTAGTTTTCTTAGTCCCTCTTTACAATAGACATATCTATATGAAAGTGTACATCAATCTTTCTTACTTTTGGTTAAATTAGATTTCCTTACTCCAAAACCAATTTTGCCACCATAGTCAACCCAAAATTTCTATGCTTCTTCTAAGTTGTTAAATTTCATACCCAATTTAGGAGTTACATTATCCTCCATAACTTGCTCCCTACTTAAGAAATAAAAAACTTACATATATGAAATATAAAAAATTGTTGTCCCTATTTCACAAACAAAAACATACATCTAAAATATAAAAAAAAAATAATGCAAACTTTAAAAATAAAAGCTCATGGTCCCTATTTCACGATAAAGCATTCTAATAAAAGCTACAATAATACTTTCTCAGAAAAAAAGTGCAACTCATGGTCTTGTTTCGCACATTAAAAAATATATCTGAAATATATATAAACATATATATAACAAGGTTCCAAAACAATACAGCTCTTGGTCCTTTATTTCATTTAAAAAATACAATGCAAGTTTCCAAGACACTAAACATTCAATCATTCAACCAATATAAAAAAATTGCTACTCGATGAAATAGACAAATGGGAAAAGAACGAAATGCTACAACAATATAAGAAATACAAACACTACAACTCAACTCACGTTGATGGACCTTCTTCAACCATGATTCTTTTGCTTCTTAATCAAAGAAGAAACCTGTTCCCAAAAAATCCTTCAATCTTGTTGGTTTTTCAAAATTCTTCATAGACACACTCAATGGAATAAGGAGGTAGTATTTCAGATGTGTTATAGTAAAAAAAAAAAAAGATTGAAAGAGACACAAAATGGAGGGAACTAGGTGATGGATGTTCTGAAATTTGGGGGGGGGGGGAATGAACATATCTTATTGCTGCAATTTGAATAGCATGAATCAAGCCTTGCAATTTTTAATGAAATGATGCGTTTAAAAGGAGATGCACGTCTTGTTTTTCCTTCTCGATGTGCAGTGGAAAAGGTCCATTTTACTCTCATTAAAAAGAATATTAAAAATGACGGAGACGCTAGGTGGCTTTTTAACGTAATTCACGGCTTTTTTGGCTCTGATACCAACTGGTCATCACCTCTTAGTAATATCATGTCCAGGTCACCAGTTTAACATGTCACACATGACAATAAAACTTTTCCCGAGTAAAACAGCTTCTCCTAAGTATCAAGAACTCAAGGGACATCTTAGGATTATCGTATGAGCACATAATAGAATTGATCAATTGGATGCAAAGATTACTATGAAGTTACTAAGGTGGATCATAGTTAGATTCTTTCTGATACATAGGTTCCTCTAATGAGGCAAATGTAGATAATACTTGAATCTATGATAATAGAAATAAGATATGAAAGTTTCAGAATTTCAAAAGGGAAAAGAGAAATTTAAAAAATACTCATGATATTTCACAACTGGAGGTTCGGATGTTTTCTTCCGATTTTTGAACTTACCTTCTTTGGTTACAAACTTAGTCTTATACAGACTAGAAACTCTTACAATAATACAAGACTCGTGAACTAGTGGCAAACAAAGTACAATTACATAAAGTAGACTCATGACAAGCTAACTTTACTACTTTTTACATTGGTAGGACAAACAACTTTAGTGACATAACAGACTTTAGCTTTATTACTTTTACATTGCTAGGAAAACAACTTTAATGACATAGCAAACTTTAGTTTTACTATTGTCAGCATGTTAAGACAACCGACTTTAGCGATATAGTAGATTTTAATAATGCTTACAGATAGGCTCATGATCCAAGGACATGTTCATTATTTATTTTTCTTTCTTTTTCAACTTTTTCTTTTGTACTTTTAAGTGTATCTTGTCAAGTTCTTTGTCCATATTGCCTTCATTAATTACGGGAGGTTGTCCACTTGTTTATGAAAGAAATTGCAACATGAATTGGGTGTCCAACTCATAAGGATCTTGGGAATCTGGTACTAATGGTGGATGGTCTTCAGAGTCTTGTTCTGTTTCAAAAGTTTATGTAGAAATTCGACTAGATGAATCAAGAGTAAGATCTAACCAGTCAAATGGTATAGCTTGTCATGTAGTAAATATTTCTTCTAGAAAAAGAACTCTCCAAGCAAAGGTCCAAGGGAAGTGTAGGTCTGTTCAAAAACATTTCCTATAAAATTATTAAGACCTAAAAGGAAATCTCTTAATCTAGTCATGACTTATGGTTCCTGAAAAGACCAATGAAGAGAAGTGGTCCACAGATGAGTTTGAGTAGGGGTGTAGAGTTCCCTTTGATAATCAGCACTATAGGAATGATGGATTACAAAAAAGCAATAAGCCTTTTATTTTCTTAAGGAAACAGTCCATAGGTTATTTTCGTGAATAACCTTGTAAAACCGTCATCTCCAAATAGATAATAGGGCAAACCATCCTAAGAAAGTGGATAGGTTAGAAGAGGAGTTTTTCTTATTAGTCAAATACTGATAAGCCAGTCTAGGAGGTAAGGCAAAAGCATATGTGTACAAAGTGGAGAGAGACCACATGTACCACATAAATTCTGGTGATATGGGACCTCAAATAAAAGACATAACCAGGTATGGAACGAGAGGGTTAAAGAACTTGGGTTTTGGTGTGATGCCAGTTGTTGGAGGAGAAGGTGGAGTTAATAAAAAAGGCTTTTTTGGGCAATGTGATTTATTTTTGGGATAGTAGTAGGGTTTGTTTCTGGTGGGCACACAAGTTTATGACTGCAATGGGTTTTTGACATTTTTGAAATAGTCAGGATATAGAGAGGAGAAATTTTTTTGATGGAGGCTATTTGTGGGGTGTTCTTTGGAGAAGGTCTTGATAGAAGGTCTACAAGAAGATTTTGTTTTCCTTTGATATGCTTCACTGTGAATTTATATTGGGAAAACCAATCTTTCCAATGTAGGAGTTGTTTTTCTGGCAATATCTTTTTCCTTGGATTCATCATAGCAAGAAATGATGTATTGTTCATTTCTACTGTGAAAAGACTGAGGCTAAGAAAAAAGCTTAATTTTTCTATTCCTCTTTTGACAGTGAGGATCTCCTTATAGATTGCATAATAATGTTTTTCAGTTTCTTTGAATTGTCCGCTTGCATGATCACGAAAATATCATTTCCCATTGTCTTGTTCAATTAATATTGCTCCCCAAAAATCTTCACTTGTGTCCATCTACAGGATAAGGTGTCCATTGTCAGGGATCTTTAGTGGTGGTGGGGGCTGAGTAATCTCCTTTAGCTTCTTTATTGCTTTTGTTTGTTTGTCAGAACTTAATGGAGGATTCTTTCTCAAAAGTTTTGACAGCTAGCTTGTATACTTTGTTACATGTGGAATAAAGTCTCAGATATAATTGATTCTACCCAGAAACTGTTGAATCTGCTTAATGGCTAATTCTTTATCAGGAAAATTAAGCAGTTCTTGCACAATGTGAGGACCTGGTTGATAATGTCCTTGACAAAAAATCATCCCCAAAAATTCTATCTAGGCTAGTCCAATCTGACTTTTGGTAGCTAACAACATGATCTCGTATTTCCTATAACAATTTACTCAAATTAGGCCAACAATTGTTTATGGGCTTCTTTTGTTTCTGAAAATAATAAGATATCATCAATGTAGATCAAAGTATTGTAGTGAATTGGCTCAAAGATTTTTGTCATGGCTCTCTAGAAAAGTGAAGGAGCAGTTTTGAGTCCCAACGGCATGACTTTCTACTGGTATTGGGCATTTGGGATGCAGAAAGCTGTCTTATATCTGTCAGCAGGATCGATTCCAAGCTGCCAAAATCCAGCCTTAAGATCAAACTTAGAAAAAATATTTGCATGCTTCAAATGAATAATTTAGGAATTAATCTTTGGGATAGGAAACTTATCATCTTGAAGAAATTGATTAAGAGGCTTATAATCAATTACAAACCTCTTTTTTCCTTTTTTCTTCTCAAAATAGTTTTCAACATAAAAGGCTTGGCATGCCCAGTCTGACTTGGCTGGCTCAATTAATTCTTGTTGAATTAACTTAGCACATTCTTCTCTAGCAAGGGCTAAGTCTTTAAGATTATTTTTTGGATGAGTAGCCTTTGTTGGATTGATATATTCATTCTTCTTAAAAGGAAGCTTAATGAAAAATTCTTCATTTTTCCATAAAGGAAAATGATGAGAGAACTGATCATAGCTTTCAGGACACAAAGTTAATAACTTGTCTCGAATATCTTCATATCCAGGGGGTACTTTCTAGATTTCAAATAGGTTGTGTACTGTTTCCCATGGAGTGAAAAAGGATTTGTAATAAATATCCATGCCAATTAAAAGATCTTTATTAGGCAGCTTGCTCCCAAGAACTCAGGTCCAGATAGTACAGTTTTGGAAAAACTGAATCCTAATTTTTCTTCTAGAAATCATGTTGATTAAAAATGGATTCCCATAAGCAGTAGTAAAGTATTCTTCATAAGGTATCTATTCTTCTTTTAGGAGAACATGAGATTTCATGACATTGCAACAGGATCCTATGTTAATAAAACCTATTGCAATAATTAGTCGATTATACTTTTCCGTGAGCACCTTGATCTTTGCATTCGGAAGTGGAATTTGAGATTTCTGCCTGTGTTGTCAGGGACTTGCCAAATTAATGTTGTATATTTTGTGGTCATGACATGGCCTTAATGATCTTGAACAAGGATGTATGTTGAGAGTTTGTTCTCCTACAGAACTTTCTGACTCTGAATTTACTTTGATGGCAAATTGAGTGTCGTCATCCTGATAATCTTCAAGAAGAGATTCTATGTCATTTTCATATGAAGACAAAGTATCTTGAATAGTTTGCAACATCTTGATGTCTTTCTTGGATTTATTTGGGCACCTTTTTATATAATGTCCTTTTTATCCACAAATGTAACATCTGTCAGACTTCTTTGAAGTGGGAGATTTGCTTTTGAAAAATCTAAATGGCCTGCATCTTTTTCTAAGAAAAGGTTCTTTTCGTTTGAGGAAGCCTACAGAAGTGAGATTTCTTCTTTGGAGAGCATAGGCATTTGTCTTCCTCCTTGCGTTTGATCTTAAGGTCAAGTCGTTTGTAGGCTTTCTTAGGATGAGCTTTATCCTTCAAGATGTTTTTGACAAATTTTTGTTGTTCACAAAGTTTATCAAGTGATGCAAGAGCTAGCTGATAAATTTCTCTGAGAGTGGTGTGTGCCATTTCACGATTAAGAGAATTAAGAGCTCTTTATAATTTTGGCTGAAGTTCATCAGGAAGAGAGGTAATAAAAACATGCCTGAAATTAACATCATTAGCTTCATTAAGCATATAATAGTTCTCAGACATCTTCTTAAAATGTCTTTGTAAATCACTTCGATCAAGAGAACAACATTTTATTTCAAAAAATTCTTGGTGAGCCCTTCTATCAATAATGCTAAAATCTCTAATAAATTCTCTGTGTAAAACTCCCAAGAATGTAGAAATATCATCACACTGTGCAAGTTGAAGCTTTTGATATTCACTTAAACTCATAAACCATTCTCTAAGATTACCAGTCAATCTTGAGAGAAAATTACTGAGAACATCATGTAAATCAGCATCTGGTTCATTCATCTGGACATCAATCCAAGTAGTAAACTCATGCATCTTATCTCTCCATTTATGCGAAAGGAGATCATCAAAAGTGAAATAAGGACCATTGAATGACTTTTTCTGATATATATGTCCTGTGGATAGGTTTAACAAGGTCTTCCACAATTAGAGTTGACGAGGCCTGTTGTTTAGATTATTGTGGTTTTGGCATTACCATAAACATGGTAGAAAGACCAGCATTATTTTGAAGAGATGAGTCTGCTGAACTGGAATAACTAGTACTAGATTCTGAAGAAGCAGATGAATGATAGGATTGTTGGATAGTGGCTCTAGATTTCATTGGTTCTTTATCTTTTGATAAAGATAAAGGTGGTTGCTATTTTGGAGGTGAGGATGAAGGAGTCTTAATTTGTAAGGGTTGATTTTGTGGAGATGTTTCAACTGATTTTGCAAATGATGGTAAGGCTTTTGAGACTTGGGTTTCATAGGAGGGATAGGATGGGTCTTTCTGGTGTTTTTCTGGTGAGCTTGTTTGAGAATAGATAAGTCATCTGGAAAGGGTTTTTGTAATTAGTTTGCTAGAAATATGAAAAGGTAGTATTCCTTGAGGCTGAGGAATATAAAGGAGAATGAAAAAATGGATCATGGCTGTAAACTAGTTGAGGTCTAGAAATATCTGCTTCAATTCTCTTCAGCTCATCTCTAATTTCTTTAAACTTCTTTTCTTTCTCAAAGAACTTTGGACACCCATATCATGATTGTCAATATAGCTTCTAAGCTCAGTATCAAGTTGTTAAGTTTTTTGTGTGTAGTTGATGTACAATTATTTGACCTTTTCATCTAGAGAATTCACATGTACTGATAGACCATCAGTTTTATCATGTAACTGATCCAACCGAGAATTTATTCTGTGTAAAACTTTATTCTCGCTAACAACATTATCAGTTTTCCAGTTCAAAACTTCTTCTGATTGGGTAACAGTTTTGGGACCTTGAGGAGTTATTTGTTCTGTTTGAACAAAGGGTCTAGAAGGGTATCTAGCAGATTCATTGATCCTTCTTTCTAATGGGGGAAAATCTTCTTCATTGGTTGGTCTAATAATTGCAATATAGGGTAAGGTTTATGGAGATTTGTCTTGGATGGCTTTGATAACTTGTTTAGGTTTAGATATATGAGGAATTTTTTCTGGAACTATGTCCTCAGGGAAAAGACATGTAGCTAAGTCCGAATGACCTAACTATTTTAGGAGTTCCTAAAAAGTAGTTGGTTTAGGTGGAGGTGGTCTATGAAAAGCAACCCACTTTTTTTTTTTTTTCTAAATACAATTTGCTTTGAGCCACAATCTTGGTCATCAACATGATTTTGTTTCCTGTGATTACAAGAAGGTTTCTGCATTAAGTCTCCTTGCTAGGGAAGGAGGTTCTGCTCTGGTCCTGTCCAATTATCCCAGTTATGGCAATCACAATCTGGATCACACATTTCAGGGGCATGATCCCATATGAAATGGCCATGTATTTTATCAACAAAATAAGGTTTTGCATTCCTGCTTAGAGAATGTAGAGGAATTTTCCTTTCTCTGTGCTTGTAAGTAGGGCTGATTGTCAAAACCTGTCCTTGTAAAGAAGGAGGAGGTTGGCTTAGTCTCCTGAAGGTGGATTTTATCGTTCCATCAGAAAGTCTTTCCAGAATAGGAGGTTCTGTGGTCTAGACATCCCATTTGTAAGAATGGAATTCTTTTTCGTAATTGTTGATCCACTCAAGTGGCATAATCTGAGCCAGTTCTTCTTTAGGAATTCTCTTGGGAATTTGAACAACTAAGGTATCAGATTGATTTGATACCATATACAGAACATCTGAAGTGGAATTTGGGAAACCAAGATTTATTGTATGGTCTTGTAGCCTGTAGATCATCTAGTGATAAAGGGTAGCCATAGTAGCTCTTGAATCCTGTTCAGTACCATGGATTTGAATCTAGACTTTTAGAGGAGGTGAAAGAGTCTTGTCATCTAGTTTGATGTTGAAATTAGGGGCAATAGTTATCACAACACTGTCGTTGCTTAAGGTGGTAAGGAGTGCATCAATCATTGCATTCCCATATGAGGTGTAGGTTGAATCAAGGATAACAATTCTGGCTGTAACAGGAATCCCTTTTCTACCATGAAGAATTGGAATCAAGCAGATAGCACCTATATGCAAATGGGCATATTCCTGTTGTCTCCAAGAATTGATCAAAGGCTGAGGGATCTCCAGAGTCACGCATTATTCTACAGTAGTAGCCTTCAATCCACATTGTTCCAAGGAAGAGTTATGGACATATTCTTTGGAAGGAGTTCTAGAAGTTCCAACAATTCTTCTGTACTGCTGTCTAAGAGTCCTTGCATAAGCACGATCTCAAGCAAAAATAGTATATAGACTAAGCAAAGGAATTTCAGATGATTGATATGAATATCTTCTGGGACATGGGTGATCATTACTAGGTTATCTATTTTGTTTCCTAAGGTTCTTTTTACAGAAGAAGGAAGATTTTTAAGAGAAAAGGCTGAGAATAATCTAACAGGTTTAAGGTTGAGGAAGTTGATGAAGAGTAGTTTTCTATATTTGAAGATTTTCTCATTTTTACTCTTCTTCAACAATCCTATCAGATTTCTCAATTTTTCTTTCAAATTTATTGTTAATTTAAATTCTTTTCGTTCAAAATAAAAGTCTCATGAAAAAAAAAAGAATATTTTAAAGAGTTTATTATTAAATTTAAAAATTATTAAATTTATAAAAAGTATAATTCTTAAAATTTGATAAATTTTTTAAGATTTAATAGTAAATTTCCCATTCAATACACTATTTGTAACTTATCATTAATCGTACATCTTATAATATATAATTTTTAATTACAATTTTTTTTATTTATTTTCTTAAAAAAAAAAAGTTCCTTAGCTGCCTGACAATTTGTCCCAGTTAAAACTCAAAATTACATAGATGCCCCAAGGCTTGGCTTGTTAGATGGTTGATTGGGCTATATATAGGAGCAGCCTGGCACTTCCATCTCAAAACGTGTTAACTAGGGTTATAGCATCAGTCAGTCAGAAAGATGCTAACGGATAGAGAAAGGGAATGGGAGATCGGAACTACCAGAAGTTGTAGGAATGGGCCGTTTGGGAAGAAATGAAATCAAAATCGAAAGTTTCGATCTTCTATTTTCTTCCCAATGCCGCCCATTCCGATGATTTCTGGTGACTCCTCCCTTTCCCTCTGCTTCTATGTCCCTCCGATATCGTTCTGAAGCAATTCCGACCAAATGGTAATAGAACTTTCCTTCATTAATTTGTGGATTTTTCCTCTCTCCACTTCATACAGATCTGTGATTATTCTGTCCGATCTATTAGATATGATGATATTTCAGTTTTCTTGTTTTGTTGCTGAGAAATTCTATTCCTAATCAAGTCTAACCGCTGTTTATGTTTCATTTTTAGTTAATTCGACGGGATCGATGCTGTTTATCCTGTTTGGATTTTCAGATTTGTGCTGTAATGATTTATCTTTATTATCGTCTGCTAGCTTCTTGTTAAAATAGAGAGTAGATTGCAGCTTTTAGTTTCGGTGAGCATGTTCTGAATTAAAAATAAAATAAATGAAAAATAATAATAAGATCTGATCATCCAAATCGTATTAAAACTTTCCAAGACAGTTCTGGAAACTATGTTCCGGAGATGCAGAGGATTCAGGATCTGGTGGATCTTGATGCAGAGCAAAGTCATAGTAAATGTTCATTTTCTTTTTCATGTTTCCCCTACTTTATGATTAAAAGGGGAAAAGATTTCTTAGCATTTTTGGTCTTATTTGGTTTCTGATTTTTGTATAAACTAGAGGAGCTTCCGCTCTTTTCAAATTTTCTGCAACTGCAACAACTAAGTTTTATCTCAATAACAAGTTTGGAGAAGGTGGTTTTAATTTGCTCGTGTATACAAGGTGGTAATTTTTTTCATTTTGCAGAATACCCAACTTAAGGTGATTACAGTTTCAACATCACAATCTTGTAAAACTCTCAGTTGCCCTGTTGAAAAAGATGAAAGAAATGTTGATTTTCATCCCAGGGCATGATTGGTATACTTTTTCTTTAAAACTAAATCATGGTTTTAAATTTAAATTTTCACATGTTTAACAATTTATAAACTCTGATTTAAAAAAATGAAAAGGGGATTAAATTATAATTTTGAAAGAGGATGAGAAAAATTACTTTTTAGTTAGTAAATTCATGAATTCGGAAAAGAAGATATTAACTTTATATTAGAAATGTTCAACCAATTTGGTAGTTCGGTAGGTTCAGTCCTACCTGACATATTGAGTTAGTTCCAAAGATCAGTCTGGGTTGGGCACCGTGTTAGTATTGAACCCAATTTCACTCGGGTCTTGGTGTATATATAATTTTGATATTTTATAAAAAATTATAAATATTATTTTTATATGATATTTTTTAATATATTTTATATAATTAATTAATTATATTATTATTGTAAATATTTTTAAGTCTTCAATCTTTTAATATTATTTAAAATTTTAAATTGATTTCTTAATATTTTAAAAAAATAATACAGAATTATTGAGTATTTATAATTTTAATAATTTTTATTTTTTATTATAATATTAATTTTTAAGAAAATATATTTTAGGTGAATGTAATTAATTTATTTTTATTTTTAAATATTTTTTAAGATCGGGCCAACCCTAATCTTGGTCTTTTGTGTCGGGTTGGCTCGATCTTATTCGGCTTTATAAGGACCGGATATCAGATTGACTATCAATTTGATCTTGTCCGATTCTGTGCACCCTACTTTATATTATACATTTAAAATGCTTTCAAATTTTATTATTTAAATGAATTTTAAAGATAATTTTTTTTTTACAAAAAAAATATTTAGACATAAAAATTTATAATAAACTGAATTTATTTAAATTTTATTTTTACAAATTTTATTTATTTTTACAAAATAAAAAATTAAATGGCCATAAAAGTTTAGACATGTACTGGTATATCAACATTTATTTTTATTTTTTTGCAAAACTGTGATGTTGAAGCTTAGTAGTAACTTTAACCTCATTCATAAATTCTCTTGGACCTTGTCTTGAAACCCTTGACAGTTTTTTTTTTTTACTGTAATTATCTGTTGGGTCTCTTGCAATTCTCTGTAGAATCATGCCATGAAAATTAATGAAACTTATTTGTTGCAGTTGCATTTTATTTTTCAAATCAAATCCTGGGAACTCCTCTAGTTTTTCTTGAGTCCCGTATTATGTTGTCAATACATCAACTTTCCATATAAAATATGAACATGCGCAAAAATAGTGTCTCCTATTGTGGTAGAAAGTGCAATGATTACTGTCATCTTGTTCCACTTCTTTCATCTCCTACTTTCTGCTTGTTTTTCTCTGTTTATTAGAATGAAAGCATGAAAGAGGTTACATCGGATTGATATATGAGAATGAAAAATGGAAACAAACTGAAAGAACTAAAAAGTATAGCGAGTTCTGAATTTGCTAGACGAACGTAAAGATCAACAACTTCATAAGGGAATCTTTGAATATCCATTAAGTTACCATTCCAAGACATGCTACCTATGGTGGTAGCATCATATGCATATGCCAAACAGGCGCAATTCTGTAAACCCTACCAGTTTAATATCTTCTCACACTGCAATGGTTCTTTCACATCCATTTGCTATTATCATCCTCATCATCAAGAAATTTATTCGAACTTATCTTTATTAAAAAATCACTTCATTTTTCACTCATCTTGTTAGAAGATCTGTAAAGAAAAGTTTTTCACACCGCCCAGAAGCTGTGAAAATTAATGGGAATTGATTTTTTTTTTTTGTTGAACAAGAAAGGAGGGATGGAGCCCAAAATCTAACCAGGGGATATAGATCCCAGCATATCACTTTGAACAATTTTACTTAAACGTTGAGGAACTTCATCAAGTACAAAATCATAAAAGGGCTGGTAGATGAAGAACCCATTTTAGCTATGTGACAAGATAGATGGTAGAACTCACTGTGTCAGTCGATTAAAACTGCCTTCTCGAAGTATTTGGACCAAGTTCGCATCATCTGATTCAACAATAATTGGACTATAACCATATTTTCTAGCAAGATCCAGTCCAAGCAGTAGAGCTCGTGCTTCAGCTTCTTCAATAGTACAAGGGCCAAAATTCTGATAAAAACCGTGTAGCCAATCTCTTGCAGAATTTCTGAAGATCTCACCACCACCAGCTAAAATGGGATTTTGTTGAGAGCCATCAATGTTTAATTTGATCCAATCAATAGGGGGTCGAGTCCATTTAGTGCAAGTGTTTTGGTGCAAAATGACATTCCTCTTAAGCCTGCTATTAACCCACTAAAAGAAACAATACAAATTTTTGGGAATAATAATAGAAGGATTTGTTGGTTTAGTGAAGGAGGGGTTGAAGATCCTATGCTATGGTTGGTAGGAATGAGCTATTTTGAGGGAAATAGAAAGGGAGAGTATGATTCCATCAAAAAATTATTTTTCATTCAGTTTAAATGATGTATACCATTATTTCATAAGGATTTCTCTTTCATTTTTCCTTTTATGAAACCCCTTTTATGTGTACCAAATCTAATGTCAATGTTTATCAAATTCCATAGTTACCATATTCCATATCCCCACAATCTAGCCCATTAGATCTGGCTCTTCCAATTCACTTTGTTAGATTAAAATAAAACCAATCAGTAAATGGAAGAGGGAAGAATTGATTGTGATATCTTTGCTCTACCCGTGATTCTCACATCCTCTTAGCATAGTCACAGTCATGAATGACATGTAATATGCTACTTGCATAGGAGCTTTTACAAAAATCACACAATATCAAAAGAAGTAATTAATGTTAGTTTGGATTCTTGATTTTTATAAAATAAATTATTGTGATTTCAAAAATGACATTTATTTACATTAATCAACATATTAAAAAAGAGAGAGAGAAGATATTTGCAGTTTTTGAAGGAATTTTAGGTAAAAAAAAAATTCTAAATCCTATAAAGGATCTTATATTATGATATAAAAGAAATTTTGTAAATTCTTATAATATGGGATGAAGGGAGTATTTTTAAACCAATTTTCATCTAAATTACTCACTTTGGTTCTTAATATATGACTTTTTTAATAAAATCACGCAACTTAATAATAGGAGTTAAAATTAGTCAATTATTTTAATTTTTAAAAAATCACAATATCTTTCTAAAATTATCTTTATTTAATTTTTTTTTCTTTTTTTCTCTTACGATTGAATATGAGTATTTTTTTGATAATGCATAATAAATACTGCATCTTTTTTCTAAAATGGTCACATGTTTAGGATCAAGACAAAATGTTTCATATTTAGAATTGAATAAAGTATTAGATTAAATTTATACAACTCAAATTCAATATTTTATAAAAGTATTATTAAAATATTAATTATAAAAAAATAAATGAAAAAACTCTAAATTGCGAAAATTTTAACTAAATACTTTCTTTGGCCAGCTTTAACAAAATAGTTCATAACGATAGTAGAGAACACGTGAAAAAATGTCACTTGGTAAAATATTGAATTTCGACTGTTCAAATTTATTTCAATGAGATAAGAAGTGGAGATGATGTGAATAAAAAAAATTGGAGAGAAGCCAAATCCAAATTAATGTCCGGATAGAAATGGTTGTGGATCCATAATCTCATGGTATTTCTTTTCTTTCTTTTCTTTTTTTAGTTTAGTTAATATCGGGGTAGAAGGGGCTGTGGACCCCTAATCTCAAAGTCTTTTTTTTTTTTTTAAATAAATAAAGGAGGGCAAAGCATTGAAGAAATGGATTAGGAATTCATTTGTTTAAGTTTCTCATCCTCGAGAATGTCGCCGTAGTCTTTGATATTTATTAGCACAAATAAAAATTTTCCTCTTAAGTGAAGACTAAGTAAGCAAAAAGTCTGAGATCCCATTTCACAAGGCATGATTTGATCGGGGAAAGGCTTAAGAAATAGGTAATTTGGGCTAGATTGAGTAGGTTTGAAAGATATTTCAAAAAAAGGAAAGAGAAATTTTTGTATAATATATTCAGTATATATTAATTATTTAAGCCTATTAGGTACTAAAAATAATCTTTTTAAGGAAGCCTCTCCTTCCTTTCCTTCGCCCACCTGATCATGGTTTTTTTCCTTAAAAACAAGCTACTCTTGCCAAACATGACCTTAGGAGACAAATGGAAACTTCATAAGAAAATTATTCTATTTCTCACTTGGATCTATCTTCCCAACTACACACTGATGCTATAACTCAAATCACTTTCATGCACTCTGGATTTTGCTTATAATCACTTGCCAAATTCAAACATTAAGCACTCAAACTCCTCTTATTTATAGGAGTAGCATATCAGTTGCTTTTTTCACCACATGTATGTTAGGTTTGGTTGGTCACTTAAGAGAGGAGGTGAATTGAGTGATGCAAGATTTTTGACCTTTTTGAATTACAACCCAATTTCACCAAGTGTGTAACAAAATAGGGATGAACAAAGAGAGTTGAGTGCAACAATTGAATAGAGAAGATGAAGAACAATACACAACAATTTATACTGGTTCAACCTAACTATTTGGCCTATATCTAGTCCCCAAGCCACCGCTTGGGATTTTCTACTATATCCCATAGGTTTGATCCGAGCATCTGTAAAGTCTCAGTACATCCCACAAGTTTCAATAGGTACTTGTGAAGTCACTTTCCCCACACCCTAACAAGATGTGTAAATTCTTTAGTGTTTCTCCACACTAAGATTCTATCTAGAATATGTAAAAAGAAATATTTATAGAATGAAAACTCTCTTGAAGAGTAGATAATACATTGAAAGCTCACTCTATTGAGGTGAGTTTTTTCAAAGGAAGTTGACTCAGAAAGATTTTGCATATGTGGATAACATTTTCACATAAACTCTCTTAAAATTATTATTCATAAGTTCAAATAATGTTCTATTTATAGATTTGTGGTGTAACTAGACTTTAGATACAAGATCTATCCATTAGAAATGTTCACCAACAGCTACTCTGCAAAACTAGCCGTTCAACAACCGCATTTAATGCATCTGATACTCTGAAATTTGAATTTTGGGGTGTCAATAGATGAATTTTGCAAAAACCATAAGCTAAAGACTTTAACATTGAACTTCCAAAATTCACCTATTTAAAAGTGAAATTCAAATTTTGGTTTTGGGAAATATTTCTCATGTTAAAACATACAAATTTTCATATTCAAAGTTCATCTGTTGAGTATAAATAGTTATCTTATGTTTTTGCAGTGCATTCAAAATTTGAATTTTGGAGGCCCAAAATTCATCTATCAGTTACACGCTCAACATGCACAAAGGTTCTCTTCGCAATTTGAATTTTAGATGCCCGAATTTCGTCTATCAGTGGCAAGCTCAACATGACACAAAAAATTCTCTTTGAAATTTCAATTTTGGAGGCTCGAAATTCGTCTATCAGTGGCAAACTCAACATGACACAAAAAATTCTCTTCAAAATTCAAATTTTAAAGGCTCAAAATTTGTCCATTGGCTATTCCTGAAGAATTTTCATATTATGGAGATTCGAAATTCTAATTTTGAATGTTCAAAATTTGTTTATCGGAGGTGGAATCTTTGTAACTTCAAATTTTACACTATAAACAATATTATAGAAACTATAACTCTCTCATTTTAACTCTAAATAAAGAAAATAACCTATGGTTGGAAAGCTCTCAATGTCTACTTTCAAATGCAATAAGTTTCACTTCAAAAACAGATATATTTTGTGAGATATGATCAAAATAATGATAAGAGGTCAAAACTGAAAGTTCAGATTTCACTACTCAACTTTAAATGACCATAACTTTTTCATATAACCTTTATTTTGAGTAAAATAACCTTCTTTGAAAATATTATTAAGTCTACTTTCATATGAAATAATTTTTACATCAAAGCCATATGTATTTTGAGAGATGTCTTTAAAAATACTAATCAAAGGTCAAACTCTAGATTCTTGAAAATTAGATTTCAATATGTTTAAAAGCAAGGATGTATTACTTTGATATGCAAAACTTCTTGAGTTAATAAAATGCAATTATAAATCATTGAAATTTATTCTAAAGTTTAAATTTTGAAATATAAAATTCATTTGTCAGAGGGACTAACTTTGAACTCTTTGCATTTTAATATCAGATGAACTTTAATATGACTTTAGACGAATTTTCCATTTTTCACAAATTATGCTTGACTCAAAATTTGAATTTCAACAATATGAAATTCATCAGTCAGAGGTGATATCTCTGTAACTTTGAATTTTAGTCAGAAAGGTTTGAATTTTCAACAAAATACTCAAGTATTAACTTTAAAATTTGTTAGTCAGTCAGTGTTTTTCAACTTTAACTATGCTAACATCATATTCACTTGATCTAACTCATTTAAAACATATGGTAACAAGATTAAGTAATTTTTAAAGATTAATCCCACCATAAGACTTAAGTGAAAACAAAATATACCTAGTGACTAGGTCTTCAAATGTTGAGTTCCACTTCCACTTGGTCATTTCCTTATTGGCTTGCTCCCTTCTGATATTCCTTTTTTGAAGCATCATTTCCCTTCTTCTTTCTTGAGTGAGGCATGATATTGATTTCCATTTCTGTATTCTAATGCTCATTCTTCTTACTTGGACCAACCTACATTTAATATATTATACTTACAAATCAAGTAGTTAGTCCAGTTTATATATCTAACTTATATTATTCATTGTAAAAGTACAGTAGATATATTTGTATATAGCATGATATATGCATTATAACCATAATTAAATACAGGTTAATGTACATTTTACTTCTTTAAGGAATATTATATATATCAGATACATATAATATATTTGTTCCTTATTACTCTATATTTGTTGCCATCAAAACTTATATTATACTAAACTTTACAATGTATACCTTCCATTGTAGCAGCTTTTGTTGAATTGACTGTCACAATATTTCAAACTGTAATATTAGATATGATTAGATTTTTCGATTTGTGCAATATTTTTTATGTTACAAATTAGTTTATAAGTGATTATTTAAAGAGATGATAACAAAGAAAATTAAGTGATTGTTTAAAGTTAAAATACCATTCAAAACACAAAAAAAAAAAAATGAAGGTAAACGTGCACAACATTCATTATAAAACTATATAGATGATTATATTAAATAACCGAAAAATCGAATGTAAATGGTAATCCATTATCCCTCTCCCCCCCCCCCTCCCAAAATTCTTATTTTAAGAGCCCTTCTAGAAGTTATGCATATTCTTATCTTGTAGACTTTACAAGGTGCATTAATTATTTATCCCTAAATGCCCTTAATTTAATACTCTTACATTTGATGTATTTGAACTTTCTCTTTAATAAGTATATTAATGGCCCATTTGGTTTAACTCCAGGAGCATGTATTCCTTGTAATCCTGATTTTATTCCCATATGAAGTTTGTTTGGTTTGATTTTTAGTATGAATCCCCCCATTCCCGTTGATCCTCAACTCACATTGACTTGGCAATCCTCATTGCTTCACTGTGAACCATCCTTCCTCATTCCTAGTTGTGGGAACAACACCTATCCAATTATACCCTTCTTCTCCCCCATCATCTTCCACCCACATGTTCAACCTTCCACATTGTCCATATCCCTCTTCCACCAACCATACAACTGCTTCATCAGACCACAAGATCTAGCAACTGGAATCCTATCGTGACTCTTCTCGTCAATCTTCTTCCTCCACCTATCAACTACTGCTTTGTAGGTGGACAATGGATGGTGAGTGATTGTAGCGGCTAGACAACACGTTGGTAAATGATGTGCAAGGTGGCCACTGACTGGAGACCATCAATTTATGTAGATTTATTAATATGTATTGACGAGAGAACAAGAGAAAAAAGAGATGAGGAAGGATGAGAAAGTGACAGGAGAAGGGGAAAAGAATAATGAGATTTGGGGAAAAATGGGGAGTGTGAAAATAATTGAAAATGTATTTAAGAAAACAGCAATAGACAAGAAGTTAAAAAAAGAACTGTGAATAGTATGTGAAAAATGTGCAAAAAGAAATGAAAAAAAGAAAACATTGAAAAATGAAAAAGGGTGAGAAATTTGATATTTAAAATTCAAATTAAAAGAGAGAAAAAAAAAGACTAAGAGCGAAGTTTAGACTATTTAGTTAGAGAACATTGATAGCTTATCCCTATTATTTAATATATATCTAAGCGAAGAGAAGGAGAAGAAATAGATGAGGTAAGATGGGAGGGTGGCAATAGAAGGGTTAAAATTTAAGAAAGAGATTTGAAAAAAAGTTTTGTTTTTTGGTGGAGGGGGGGATTTGATGAAGAATGAAAATGTATTTCAGAAAAAAAGTAATAAAGAAAAATTAAAAAATGTGAATATTGTGTGAAAAGATGTGGAAAGAGAAATTAAAAATGAAAAGAGTGATGAAGTAAGAGTTGAAGGTTTAACATTTAAATTTCAAGATGAAAGAGGGAGGGAAGATTATTAAAATTTGAAATTCAAAAAGAAAGAGTGCAAAAAAAGAAGGGTTGAGCATGGAGCCCAGGAGTGAAGCTAGCAATGTTGAGCTTAAAAACTATGGTGGCTTATCTAGATTTATTAATATATAATGATGAGAAACAAGGAGAAGAAAGGGATTCCGAAAAAATGATGGGTGTGAAAATGAGTAAAATGTTTTTAAGAAAAAGCAAATAGAGGAGGAGAAAAAAAAAAGAATAGTATGTGAAAAGATGTGGAAAGAGAAATGTAAAATGAAAAGAGTGAAGAATGAAAAGGGTTAAAAGTTTGGAAAATAAAATTCAAAATAAAAGAGAGAAGTTTGAAATTTGAAATCAAAATGATAGAGTGGCTCCATCAGCATTTAGCTTTATCTTATCATGTACCAATACTTCAAATTGCTTGACGTATCCTTGTTGGATACTTTTCCGATGTTGATATGCACCGATACTTTTTCGATATGTATCTACAAGGTATCCAATTTATTAGTTTTAATTAAAAATAAAAAATTAATTTTGATACGAATCTGATACGTATTGGATTTGAGTTGATATGGTTTGATACTTTTTGGATAATTCATGACATTTTTTATATATAAAAATATATTATATTTTATTTATCAATTAAAAAATTAGGAATATATTTTTATCATAAAAACTACTCAAAAATATTATATTATAATTTCTTTTATAATAAAAATATATTTTTCTTATCTAAAATCTAAATAGGTTTATTTTATCTTTTACCTATTTATACTTTAAGTATTCTCTTAGGGTTTGATGCCATTGCTTGCTTTTGGTTTGCTCCCATTATTTCCTTATCATACTCTCCTTTCCACTCATCCCTTATCTTCGCCACAGCCATATCCCAAATTCTTCATTCCCATTATCCCTCTTTCTTTAATTTAAGGAATATAATAGTTCAGGAATTAGAATCCCCAAGCACCACACGTACTCTCTCCAACATTGCGCAAGGTACTTGAAGCTTGATTTGATTATCTCCATGTTGTACATAAATATGATTTGGCATCTCTTACCTTTTTTTTTTCGGACTACAACAAAAGTTTATTTTTGTTTCTTTATATTTGTAGTTTTGCATAATCTCAGCACCAAATACTTCTAGTTCTACATAAAAAAATTTAAGTAAGTTTGTTTTTGCTAACTATCCTACACAAGATGATCACGCTCCTCTATGTTAGTATATTAGATAAGGGAAACGAAAGGGGTAGAAAAAAGAGATGGTCTTCCCACTTTTGTCAAAAAGTGTTTAGAAGTTCATCCTCTAGAGTAAAATCTCATTTGCTGAAAATTTATGGAAGTGGAATATCTGTATGTCCAAAAGTAAATGGTAAATATTTGGCTAAACTAAAACAATTGTTGAAGAGGATGAAAAAAGAGTAAAACCAAGGCATGTCCCATTACCTGTTGATAAAACCCAAGAAATCTCTTCATTGAAAAGAAGAAAAGTTGGTGCTTTGCAGAAATCATTCAACTTAGAAGATAGAGATCATCTTAAAGCTCTAATTGCTAGAATGTTGTACTCTTCTGAATTACCTTTTAATCTTGTTAGAAATTCTTACTATGTGAACTCTTATTGTTTTGCTACTAGCGATAATCTTAGTGGCTTTCTTCCTCCTAGATATAATGCCTTAAGAATAACTCTCCTACAACAAGAGAAAGCAAATGTTGAGAGGTTGTTTAAGCCCATTAAATCTACTTCAAAGGCAAAAGGGGTTAGTATAGTTTATGATGGATGGATAGATTCACAAAGAAGGCCTTTATTTTATGGCTACAAGCGAAGGAGGCCCTATTTTCTTAAAGGTTGTTGATGCTTCTAATGAAATTAAGAACAAACACTATATAGCTTATTAGGATGATAGAAGCTATAAAAGAAGTAGGTGAAGACAACGTGGTCCAAGTTACAATAGATAACACCCTTGTTTGTAAGGGTACATGAATGATTATTGAGTCTTTATTTCCTAATATTTTTTGGACTCCTTGTGTAGTGCATAATTTGAATCTTGCATTGAAGAACATTTGTGTAGCTAAAAATACTAAAAGAAATAAGGTTATTTATGGTGAATGCATTGGATCACTCAAGTTACTGATGATGTTTCTTTTGTTAATAACTTCATCATGAATCACTCTATGAGATTAGCCATGTTTAATCACTTTTCACCTTTGAAATTACTTGCTGTGGCTGAAACATGCTTTGCATATATTATAATGATATTGAAAAGATTTAATATTTTGAAACATGCTTTGCAGTCAATGGTTATTAGTGAGGAATGAAACTCATATAGAGAGGATGATGTGGGTGAGGCCCAAGCTATGAAAAAATTTATTTTAAATGACATATTCTGGGACAAAATTGCATATATTTTGGAATTTACAAAGCCTACTTATAATATGTTGAGAGTTTGTGATATAGACAACCTTACACTTCATTTGGTCTAGGAGATGTGGGATGCTATGATTGAAAAAGCGAAGGCATCTATGTATTGGCATGAAGGTTAACAGCCAAATGATATATCAACATTTTATGATGTTGTCTATTCTATATTAACTGCAAGGTGGACCAAGAGTTGCACCCTACTCCATTACATGGCATACTCTTTGAATTCTAGGTAAAATTAATTATTAACATTTTCAATTTTTTCTTATTCACTATAAATATTTAGATGGCTAATACTAATTGTCTTACTTTTATTATAGTGATGAATGGCTTCAAGAGGCTCCAAATAAAGTTCCACCTCATAAGGATGAAGAGATTTGTAGGGAGAGAAATAAGTGTTTGAAAAATTTTTTTGTAACACTTAAGGATAGAAAAAAGGTTGCACTTGATTATGCTGATTTCTCATCAAAAGCAAATGATTTTGCTTCTTTTGACTTAATTGAAGATAGGTGGACATTGGATCCCAAATCTTGGTGGGTGATGCATAGTTCTTCAACCCCTCTACTTCAAAAGCTTGCTCTTAGGCTTCTTGTGCAGCTTTGCTCTTCGTCATGTTGTGAAAGGAATTGGAGTACCTACTCATTCATTCATTCAATGAAAAGAAACAGTTGAATCCTAAAAGGGCATTGGACTTGGTTTATGTTCATACTAATTTATGACTCTTGGCTAGGAAAAGTAGAGAATACAAACAAGGGAATACTAAGATGTGGGATATTAGTGGAGATGCAAAGGACAACTGTGATGGTTCTGGAGTTTTAGAAGTGGCAACCTTGTCTCTTGATGAACCAGATATAGAATCTATCTTATTTATAGATGATGACCATAGAGGATATGAGATTGATACCATTTCTATTAGTAAGAATTAGGCAGTAGGAAAATTGACAATGGTTTTATATGTTTTGCTTAGGATAAGTATGTTCCTAGTTTGAATTTTTTTTTATTACAACTATATTTCTTATGTTTTATGGATTATTTTGTTTTATATATATGTATCTTAGAAGTATCGTATCTTATATTTTTTGATTTAGTTATATCGATGTATCAGATACGTATCGTATCAGATACTTGTATTGTATCTGTGCATCCTAGGCTTTATCCATTGTTCTTTAGACTTCACCCACCTAATCATTGCTACCCTGCTACTTCGCCTTTGAAAATCTTGATGTTCCTCTTCCATATCATTCAACCTGCTATAATATTTGAGTATCACTATCACAGATCATGAATGTCTATTAGTAGCAGGTTGAAACACCTCTAAGTTCCTCCAATGCCAAATGTACCAACAGGTCACTACAAAAAGACACGCCTAATCTTCTTTACGATTGACCATTTGGGACCTTCAAACATTAAACTGAATCCATCTTTCCTACTCTAAATTAAAGAAGTGCGCTCTTTCCATTGCTGAAATTAACCCCCTCCTAACTCGAGTAGCAACATGACAATCCTACAATGCATGCATCATTGTTTGAACATGGTTTCTACAACAAGTGCAAATCTTGCTATCACTAGCCCATCTATATGTCACCTCACGAGTAAGAAGCCTACCCCGATACACATGCCACATGAAACAATGTATTCTTTCTGGCATTGCTAGTTTCCATATGGTCTTCCAAGTTGAATCCATAAGTATTTGTTCACATCCTATTGCCATCTTGTAAGCACCAGCAATAATGAAGTCACCAAAGCTTGTTTTGGTCCATCTTAATGCGTCCTTCCTTGCATCAGGAGAGGGAGGTAATAAAGAAATAATTTTATATAAAGTCGTTTGTGGTATACTATCCTTCAACACATCTAGTTTCCATCATTCTTCCTTGTTAATTAACTAAGGAACCTGTAACTCCCTTCGATCATCATCTTTAATAGGGAAGTACCTCACCAATGCTACTTCATCAAGGATCTACTTTTCTTGCCATACATCTATACTCATACCATTTCTAACCTTCCATATGATATTTGGGCTGATCCGTTGCCACATTTTACTCATTTCTTTCCACAAGGTAGAGTCAGACTTTTTCACAGAGAAACCCTTTCTCACATTAAATCTATTATTATATTTCTCTTTCATCACTTCAACCCATAAACTCTCATCCTTCATACAAAGCTGCCAAACCAGCTTCATAATGAAAGCATCATTCATCTCACTCATGGCTCTAATGCTTGCTCTACCCATTACTTGTAGCTTGCATATATCTTTTCATGCAATAGCATGCATTTCTTTATATTATTCTCAGATCCCCAAATAAAATCTCGTTAGACTTTCTCAAGCTTGTTCAAAACCAATTTAGAAACCCGCTCATGCTGAAAGTGAAACTACGGCATATTATTATTCACAGCATGTGTCAACGTTAATCTTCCAGCAAAGGATAAGCACTTTGACTTCCATCCACTCAGCTGAGTCTTAACCTTGTGTATAATTGACTTATAGCAAGATCTAGAAGATTTAGCATTAAACATCATAGCCCCCAAGTATCTCCCCAATTCTACCACCTTTTTAAAGCCACTTATCTCACAAAGTTGTCGTTGTATGTCTCTTTGAACATTATGAGAAAAGAAAAAATGCATTTTCCCCTTACTAATTTTATGTCTTGATATCTCCCCAAACTTTGATAAGCACTCCAAAACAACCTACATTTGAGTCACCTATGCTTCTACAATCAAGATTAATTCATTTGAAAACATGAGGTGTAAGATACATAGGCCATTTTTCCCCATACAAAATGATTTCCATCAACCTTGGCTTTCCATATCAACTATCATATGAGATAATTTATCTATCGCCATAACAAACAAATAAGAAGAGAGAGGATCCCCTTGCTTAACACCACGTGAAGGTAAGAAATTAGTTGTTCTTTCTCCAGCCCATAAGATATTTGTTTTAACAGATCTAACACAATGCATAATTATATCAATAAAGTGATTGGGTAAATTAACTTCTTCCAAAACTTGTCAGGGAAAACCCTAACTAATTCGATCATATGCCTTGTCTAGATCCACTTTTATCACCATAAATCCCCTTTTCCCTTTCATGTGCTTCATCATAATAATATGATCATGAATGTTTCTTCCTAGAATAAAACTTGCTTAAGAAGGAGAGATAATATCTGTCAACAGGTGCTTGAAATGATTAACAATAAGCTTTGTCAAGAATTTATAGATAACGTTATACAAAGAGATAAGCCTAAATTGAGATATCAATTCAGGCACGTCCACCTTAGGAATTAGAGTAATGAGTATATCATTAATCATACTAATATCTTGTGGAGATTGCCACAAATCTCTTATCAATCTACAGACATTAGCTCCTACTATGTCCCAATTTCGATGGAAAAAGATAGCAGGGAAACCATCATTACTCGAAATCTTGTAAGCACCAATATTCTTCATAGCAAAAGAGATTTCCTCATACTAATAGGCCTTACAAGCTACATCAATTACTCCTTCGCAATGACTAGCCACTTATGTTTAGTAATTACCCATGGCCGATCTTTAATTTCCTCACAAAATAAGTTGCTGAAATAATTAACCACAATATTAGCTAGCTCTTCTTTGGTGTCAACCCTGTCACCTGCCTCAATTTTTATGGCATATACCTTACTCTTCCTTCTCTGAATACTAGTTTTAGTGTGAAAGTATGCTGTATTCCTATCCCCTTTTTTAATCCACAGGGCTCGAGATTTTTGGTACCACAATATTTCTTCTTCCTTCCAAACCTCCTCCAATTTACTCTACAATTACACTTCTAATCTTTCTAAAAATGGGTTTCTCCCTTGCGTGCAATGCTCTTTGGATACCATTAATTCTTTGTAAGAGTTTTCTTTTCCGTATCCCCACAGGGCCAAAAACTTTCCTATTCCAAACTCCAAAAGAGTTTGTAAGATTCTTCAAATTCTCCATGATATAAGTATCTATATTCCACTATGTTTGAACCACCTCTTTTAAAATTAGAATGCCTTATCCACATAGCTTTAAAATGAAAAGCTCTAGCACTTCGATTTCCATGATGTCCTTGAAGAGAAATAAATAAAGGATCATGATTAGAATGGACTCTAGCTCTTATCTTCATGAAAGCTTCTAAAGAGAAATTCCTCCATTCTATATTACATAGTATCCGATGCAATCATTTAGAAATACAATTATAATTAAGCCATTTAGGACCCCGCCAAATATACTTAAAACCTTTTGCCTCCAAGCCTAATAAACTAGATTGCTTAATACAATTCTTGAACTACAAATATCTTCTATCACTAACTCTCGCACCCCTTCTACTCACTTTCATCTACAATCTCATTAAAGTCACCTCCCAATAAACAGGGGCCTTTTATATTTTCTGTAAGAACTTCCAACTATGGCCATAAGACTCGTCTCTCTGCTTCTCTTGGATTAGCATAGACTGCTGTGAGATACCATGGTCGTACTCCCTTAAGCTCAACAACACCATGCAAAAATTGTGTGTCCTCAATCTCAACATGAAAATCTAAGTTCGTGTCACTCCATAACATCCAGATTCCTCCTGATATCCCAATCGCATCCACTTGAACCTAAAAAGAAAAACCTAGCTTTTTAATAACATGTTGTGCCTTATCTCCACCGACTCTAGGTTCAAGCAACACCGCAAGAGTTAGTTTCTCCTCACGAGTCACATCGTCAAGGGCTTGCCAAAAATGTTTGTCGTAGCTCAATGACAATTCCATATAAGAATCGTGATCAACAAATACAAAACGGAAGACTTCAATTGACCTAAAAAATTGCTCATCATTAACACTGTATGTCTTCTTTCAAAGATTGTATCCCTATAGCAGCGCAACCTCACTCAAATCTGATAGTGGGTTCATCCTCACATTAAAATCGATTAGTGAAGATGCCCTCAGATCTAAAGGAATATCATCTTTTTTTGATGGAATCATCATGTACTTCTATTGCTTCATCATTTATACAACCATCTATATCTACATTCACATTTTCAATATCATGAAACTCCTCATCCATGTCCATAATGGCCCCATTATGCACTTATGTATTTGACACAAGAGTACTTTCGAAACTGGATTCGACCCTTTGCTTAATTTGTAAATATCCCTCAATTGCACCATGTCCCACCTTGTCTTTATTCACTTTTTCTTTGCCTGACTTTTTCATTAGCTTTGGACCAATAGATTGGGACTTTGACTTCAAAATGTTTGGTCCATTCTTCAAGGTATTAGAAATATCACCCCATGGGACCCTCCCATGCACTCCATGATTCACATTCTTATACTCCTCTCGATTTACTACATCTAATGCCACAAATCTAGACCCATAAATATTCAATGGCTGGTTTTCCCTAACCTCTCATTATATCTCATTGCCACTAGCATTACTCGGGTTCTGTTTTCTATTTTGATGCTGTTGTTGCACTACCATCCATGGCCCATATTCAGTAACATTCTGCGGTTGGCTGCTCTTTGATTCATGTCTCTCCCTCGATTAAGCCATACCCATGCTACCTAATCCTCCATTCATCATCCGCTTTTCTAAGCATTGTTTATCATCGTAGCCATACTTACTGCATGCAAAGCATATACAATGAATACCTTCATATTTAATCTTCTTTTCCTTTCCATTCATAAGTACACAGGGTTGAACCAGAATCTTCAAATTTAACTCAACACATATTCTAGCAAATCTACCTTTTTTCCTATCTAGCACATAAAGAATACCATTATCATAATAATCTATCAAGAGTTTCGGGATACGAACCCAAGTAGCTATTGACCCTATTTCTTCCTTGTCGGGATCAAAATCTTCCTTCCATGGTTGGACCACTAAGTAATGATACAAAATCAACCATGGACCACTAGTTAGAGCAAACATGTAATCATTGCTATTACTAGATTGATAAAAAAAAAATAGCCATAGACAAAAGAATGAATGAAAGCACATGCCAAAGAATGAATAAAAGTTTGCTTCCTCTTCTATTTGGTAAAGTTGCTCATCAAGTAATTTTAAGAGGCATATTTAAACCAAATAAAAATGATCAAGTTAAGGGAAAAAACATCGATTAATGATTGGGATTGCAAGGATGAAAGATCTACCCTTACATTAAAATAAACAATTCAGGGGATACGGGGAAAAAGCATTTGATGTGAAATATTCAAGTTACACTCCATAACTTACAAAGATATAATATAGTACCATTGACTTTAATGATTGGTGGCCTATAAATAGAAGTCATATAACAAGCATTGTTATCCTGAGTTAATATGAAATCTTCATTACTTTCTCTTTACCTACATATTCTCTCTCTCCCACTCTCAAATCAGAATTGACCTTTTTCAGAGCATATAATAATTGTTTTGAAAAATTTATATCCGAAAAATACATTATTGCTTACTTCAAAATCTTATCCAGATTAATAGAAAATATTCAATGAAATATATATACAAATAGTCTCTTGCTCTAATAAAAATGATTTAATGCTAACTGAATAATCCTCTTTGCTTTATACTTCCTCCGATCCTTACTATAAGATTATTTTAATCAAATTATGCAAATTAAGGAAGGAAGTTAAAGTTAGTTAACTACCTTACTTTCTCCGAAAATCATAACATTATTCCAAAACTATCCTTATTTAATCTTTTTCTCTCTTTCTAGGATACATTAAATAAGGGCTTTTTTGGAAAAATATTATAAATACTACATCGTATATTATAAATGGTCTCATATTTAATATTAGGGCAAAATGCCCTATATTTAAAACCTGAGAGAGTACATACTTTAGTTTCAAGTTCAACTACAAATAAGTCTAAAAACAAGTTCGGTTACAAATTCAAATAGGTAGTTAAAAGCTTATTACGAGATGCCTAAATACGAGGCTCCTATTTAAATAGAATTATCATGAAGTTTTTTAGTTTTGGCAATATTCAATTATTTAAAAATAAATCTAGCATGGGACAACAAAAGTACAGCATGGGAGTCCGTACTCTTGATCCTACAAAATTTTTTATAGTAATTTTCGAAAATAGAAAAAAAAGAAGGGAAGGTGTTGAGTTGGTCATGAAAAGAAAAATAGTTATTATATACATTGTTACTCTTTTTTCAATCATATTTCACTCTAAAATTTACCCAAAAAAATGTAAAAAACAAATTTAAAAGTTTGAACCTTCAACATTAATTAAGAAATATCAAGTTCTTTTCATTCCATTTAACAAAATATATCCTGCAAGGAATTCTTTTAGGAATCTTGAGTTTAAGAGGATTCCTAGGGTAGTTATTATAGTGGTGGACTAGATTGCCTGTGCAACGCTTTAGCTAACTTTACTGCTTATGTAGTACTCCCTTCGTTACGCTATATAGTGCACTATTATAAGAAATTCATGTTTCAAAATATAGTGTATTATGCGGATTATATTGTGTTTTTTTATTGTCTTTCCAATATTGCCCATAATAAGTAAGCTTATATATTCTACGGTTAGCAATGCATTTAATGAAAATTCTTTAATGGTTTGGTTAAACCATAAATGAATGAAGGAGAATTTCCCTCAAAAGCTTCACTCTTCACAATTGCCAATGACCCATGGGAACTCAAAAAAAAGAATGAAGGAGAGAATGACTGCAACTTATTAATGTAGGAAGTATTATTAAATAAGGGTAATTTGGAAAATAATGGAAAAAAATTTCAGTTACTAATCATTGTCTTGGTATATGTGTGGTAGTTAAAAATGTACTATAAACTGGAATGGAGGGAGTACCATTTGTGTCTCTTGGTTTTTTCATTTGTTGTTATATCTGGTTGTGTGACAATTATTTCCTTTTAATGAAGTTCTATGTGATGTGAAAAGAAAAAACCACCATTGGTAAGTTTTGGACAATTTCAATAACACTGCATATCAAGGACACAACCAAACTGTAAGTGAATAAACAATTAGTGCAACCATATCCATTCCACCCAAACAAAATGTTACAATTGAATAGAAATATGAAAAGTATACAAAATATTCTATATCTAAATTTTTGTGTAAGGGAATCAATTCTTTAAGGGGCATAATGTCCAGTTGGCCAACCCATAAGATAAGTCTAACTATCCAAAACAAAACTTGGATTAGTTAAAAGAACCAACAATAACAACAACAACAACAACAACAATAATAATATTAATTTTTTTGGTAGGAATAATAATAATAATAATCAAGAGTAGTTTAAAGCAATGACCAACCTAGTTAAAACAAATGTCCATTAACAAAACACTTGGATTGGCCCTAAAACAGCCAATACATACATACCCAACCCAGGAAAAGAATTTTTTCCACAACTTGAGATTGAGGCGTTGATAAAGAATTTGTAATTTTTTTCAGTCAAAAAGAATTTGTAATGTCTGAGTGTTTTTTCGCGTGAGCACCCGGCATCCTGGACCTATCTCACTTGAGCTATGAGAACTTTAACGGGGTCCAGATTAATCCAGATTAAGGTATGACAGGCACCACAAGGGTGGGCATCCTTGGCCACTTACGCTGCTGCATTCCTAGGGCTTGAACTTGAGACCTTTGGTTAAGTTGGAACAACTCCTGCCAGTTGATTCAAGCGCTTGTGGTTTATAATGTTTTGTTAGATAAGCTGGTTTCCCAAGGGGGGTGAATTGGGAAGATTAAAATTTTCTACAAAAGTCAAGCGTATAATGAAGACAAACAAAATTGTAAAATAGAGTACAATATAATAGCAATGTAAGAGCAGTAAGGAGAAGGATTGACACATATGTTAATCCTAGTTCAGTCTCTCTATCTTGACCTACATCGAGTCCCTAAGCAACTACTTGAGATTTTCAACTATCCAGCAAGAATTCAGTGGGTTTCTTGTAATTGCCTCAGTACAACTTTGATGCTCTATTTTTAGAGCTTACACGTTCTCTTTTTGCACTCTAGCCAAGTGCTTCCCAAACCCCTTGTGATATTCCCTCACAAGAAAATCTTTCTTCTAGATGAAGATAAGATTAATTACAATGAATGAACTCTCTAATTTAGAGTGTATATGAAAGTTTAAGTGCAGAAGACTGAAGTATGAGAGTAAAAGACTTTGAGTTGAGAATTTAACAGAGTTTCAGTATATACAATGTTAAAATCATTACCTACAACTTCAAATGATGTTGTATTTATAGATTTAGGTCTTAACTATACGTTAGACACAAAATCTATCTGTTAGAGAAGTTACCCAACGGTTACACTGAAAAAATATCCGTTCACCAACCACATTAAATGCTTCTGACATTCAAAGTTTGAATTTTGGTTGATCAACAGACAAATTTCGCAGAGACCAAAAGCTAAAGACTTCAACGTTAAATTTCAAAGTTCGTTTGTTGTAAAGCAAAATTTAAATTTTCATCATAAAGAAGATTTTCTGTGTTAGAACATACGAATTTTCAAGTTAAAAGTTCTTTTTAAAAGTATGAACAGTAGTCCCATATTGCTACAGTGCCTTTGAAGTTCAAATTTTGGTACCCAAAATTCATCTGTCAGTGGGTAGCTCAATAAGGCACAATAGTTCATCTTTTTGAAATTTGAATTTTCAAGATTCAAAGTTCATCTGTCAGAGAGAACTCTTATAAGACTTAGTTCAAAATTTGAATTTCTGAATACTAATATTCGTATGATAACAGATTGTTGTAACAGACTTGCAAGTTTTGTTTTTGAAATTCGAATTTTCAATATCAAAGTTTGTCTATCAGTGGGCTATCTTGGAACTCTTTTTAAACTTTGTTTTCAGATGAACTTTGACATATCCTCAGAAGAATTTTTCATTTTTCATGAATTATGTTTTGTCAGAAATTCAAATTTTCAAAAGCTGAAGTTCGTTTGTCAGAGAAGGTTCTTATTAGACTTGTTTCAAAGTTCAAATTTTTGCAGTCAAAGTTCATCTGTCAAAGAAGGCTCTTTTTAGACTTGTTCATTTTCAATTCAAAATTCGAATTTCCAAAGGCAAAGTTTTAATTTTCAAAACAACAGATCAGTATTAACCTTTCAAACTTCGTCTGTTGATGAGTGTTTTTCAAATATTCCATGAATTAACATAGAATCATAGTTTTAAAATATCTTTTTGCCAATTCAAAGTCTTTTTACTCAATTTAAACACTGTTAGAGATTCTACATCTATTCTTGTGCTAGTTTTTCTTGAATTTCTTTACTTGAGATCTTTTGTGCACCTTTGATATCTTCTCTCTAAGCTCTTGAAGGTTGGTTTGGAATCATCAAAACACTTGATTCAACATTCTCCCTCATTTTGATGATGACAAAACAACTCACAAACTGGATTAGTACTTGGGTTTGATTTAACAAGCTCCCCCTCAACATATGCATTATAATTCAAAAGATTTCATGTATAGTAGATCAAGTAAAGAGATTCATTAATTCATTTAAAGTTTCAACACAAGGATAGTACATGGCAATCATGGAATTTAGAACAAAGAATTTTTCATTTCATTCAAGAGCCATATTACGAGATATTACAAAGCAATAGAAAAACAACATTACAAAATACTACAAGAAGAACCAAACATCCATAAGTTCTAATCACTTTTTCTTGGACTTGGACTTCTTGCTGTAAGTCTTGTTAGAAGACTTTTCAGTTTGCTCAGATATCTTCTCCCCCTTTTTGGCATCATCAGGAAGGTGTGTAAAATCAGCATGAGGAGGGATCTGAGACACTGGAATAGCTTGAAGAGGCACAGAGACAAAAGGCAGTTCTGGATTGAGCTTTGGCAAAGACTCAGAAACTTCAGAACTGATGTCCTCATTATCAGAGATTTCAAGAAGTTCATGAATTTCATGCCTTGTAATAGCCAACTGAGCCCTTCGTTCCTCCGAGAAACCATAAGAAGAAATAGGTTAGGGAGTAGGAGGATGAAACATTTCTTTAAGCCATTATCCTTGAGCTTGCAAGAGAGCATTGTGTTCAATGGCCTCTAGATCAACATAAGGCACAATGCTTGTTTCTTCATTCAAGGCAGCTTGCATGAATGGTGAAGTGGTGATTGCTGCCACTAGCCTCTCAACTTGCTCAGATTCTTGAGGTGAAAGAATTGAGTCGTGAGCATCTTCTGGAATGGGCTCATGGGAGCTTGGTTCCTGAGGACCTTCTTCCTCCATGCCATAGTCCAAGGAAGGACCAGGACTTGCCTCATTGCTGGAGGCTTGTAGTGTGCTCAATGTGCTAACAACCTCAGTATCATGTACATTATCATTAGGAATAGGAGAGGCTAGAACAAAAGGACTTGGAGGTTCAAGAGTTGGAGACATAACAGGCTCAGAGAATCCTAGCTGAGGTGGAGCTGATGTGACAGGAATGACACTCCGAATATCTTCATATGCATCAGCAATCACTTTCATGTTCTTAGCCAAATGATGAATCTGATTTTGCAGATGAGCAAATTTGGCATTTTGCTGATCTTTGATACTGAGTATGAGTGTAGACAAACTGTCATACAACTCAATGATCTTTGTTGGCTTGGCTTGAGAGAAGAGAGTGGATGGAATTTGAGCTTGAGCAGGCCGAGATGGAGATGGGACAGGTTGAGAAGGCTGAGGTGTGGGTCTGGGATGAGCCTCAGAGGTACCTTCTTGCTGCAGGGAGGCATCTTCATCAAAGAAGAGATCTTCAGATTTTCCAACTCCCTTTCCAATCCATCTTCCATCCTTTTTCTCTATACCCATCCTTTGCAGCTCTTCTTCCTTGAAGATCTCAGTAGGCTTCCCTTTCCCTATCTCAAGATGTTGGATTCGGGCATATTGGAGGATCTTAGAGATGATTGCTGCATAAGGAAGTGTGGAGTCTTTCCTATGATCCTTAGCCTTGATCATGCATTGGAGAATGATATGTCCCATGTTGATAAACTTCCCACGTATGATTGCTGCCATCACATGTGCCTCTGCCCTTGTGATCAGATTGAAGCTACCTCCTTTATTGAAGATAATCCTAGACACAATGTAATGTAGGATTCTCATTTGAGCACTGAGGTCAGTAGGCTTCAGCAAGCTTATAGGTGGCCTGTTCTCCTTCCTTCTGAACAGGGTATTCAGGATTGTGTTCTCTTTGTAGTTCAAGAAAGGTCCACCTTCTTCATCTGCAGTTTCTGCCTCATCCATATAGCCAGAAGCAGTAATGTCAATCTTTAAGCCATGTTGCCTTGGAATTTCCTAAACCTCATTAAAGGTTTCATCTGTTAGCCAGATTGTCCTTGATCTCAGATTGACTTCCCACTTCTTCTTCTTATTGTTGAATTTCAGAGAGGCATACCAAGTCTTGACTACCTCATCATCATATCTCTCCAATATTTCTAACAAACTTTTATATTTCATCATCCAAAGCCCGGCATCAAAGTTGTTAGAAGTTAAAAATTCCTCCATATTCACACAGTAAGACTTTATTACCTTCTTTCTCACAAATTTGGTCGTATATTCCTCCTGAATGTGAGCATTGCTCCATAATGGCAATGTGGTCAGCTCATATTCTCCAGATTCAGTACTAAAGAAGGAAGAAGAAGCAACAGTAGCAGGAGTAGTAGTAGGAACCGTAGGTTCTGTTTTCTTTGGACGGGACGGTCCAGATTTCTTTGACTCAGCCTTTGAAGTAGTTTTCTACCTTTTGGAGGGAGTTGCTTTGTTAGATTCACCTTTTCTTTACTGTTTCTCACTCTCTTTGAAGGTGTATTGGGATTTCACCATTCTTTTTGGCCGAGACTCTCCCTTTCCAACCTTTGGATTTTTCACTCTTGCCATTTTCATGGAGGAATGATTCAGAGAGATGCTAAGAATAGGTTTATAGGGTGCAAAAAGAAGTTTAATTGGTGGAAAATGAAGATTTACGGATATAATTAATGGGGATTTAAGAGAGAATCTGAACAGACTCGAGAAAGAGACGAATAGGGTTGTATTTGTTCAGAGGAAGACCTTTGGTTTTAACGTGTGTAACTGTAGGACAAACGAATTTTGAGAGGTCAAAATTTGAATTTTGAGCAGTTACAAGTTAACCTATTCAGCAAAGCTTACTGATAGATGAATTTTCTCTTGGAAGTTCGTCTGACAGAGGCTTGGTTCATGAAACAGGAGATGAACAGACGAACTTTGTTTCAACAAAGTTCAAACTTCGAAGAACCAGGCAGTAAGCAATAATCAATAAAACAATCAACAGAGGAATTTTACTTATGAAAATTTTTCTTTCAAAGATACAACAATGTGTGCATGTTTCAATATACGAATTTTGAATTAGAAATTTGAATTTCAACATTTTGTGAAGAGTTTTCAACATGCGTATTTTGAGAAATGGAAATTTGTACAATCATCATATTGGAAAAGATAACATTGGCACTTTATTTTTGAAAATTCAAATTTTCATAGTTCAATAGACGAATTTCGATGGACACCAAGAATTGTCACAGTGTATAGCAAGCTGAAATTCGTCTAATGGGCATCTAAATTCGAATGTTGATCATGCTAACTTGTTCAAAAACATAATTTAACAAGGAAATTCATCTAACACACTACTAAAATGCGAATTTTAACTTTATAAACTTACAGAACAGATCTAGATGCTCAAATTTTTCGCTTTCTTTTTCATCTTTTCACTGTGTCATCCAGATCAGCTCCATTATATGGTTTTGATATCATTTGAACTTGTGAGGGGCACCTGCAACTTATATTAAACATACTTCGATGCCAAAGTTAGGATTGATTCAATGTCAAAATCTTTAATTAAGATAAGTATTAGTATATACTTACAATTCATTGGGATTTACTATACCCAATTCTCTTCTGATTTTACAATGTCTATCTTCTGAAAGGGGCTTTGTCAGAATGTCAGCAATTTAATCCTTAGTGGGGATGTATTCTAATATGATTTCTCCTTTCAGAACATGATCCCTTATAAAATGATGCCTAACTTCAATATGCTTTGTCTTGGAGTACATGGCAGGATTCTTTGTGATGTTAATAGCACTTTGGTTGTCACACTTTGTTGGTATTTCTTTCATCTTAACCTTAATATCTTCAAGTTCCTGCTTCATCCATATAACTTGGGCACAAAAGCTACCAGCTGCAACATATTCTATTTCTGCAGTAGATAGAGCCATACTATTTTGCTTCTTGCTGAACCATGACACCAGTGATCCTCCAAGGAACTGACACGTTCCACTTGTACTTTTTCTATCAGTTTTGATCCAGCAAAGTTAGCATCAGTGTATCCAAGGAGATCTTCACCATTTCCCTTTGGGTACCAAAGACCCATCTGTGATGTTCCAATTAGATTTCTGAAGGTGCGTTTCACAGCAGTTGCTTGGGTTTTTTTGGGACATGATTGAAACCTTGCACACATACAGACACTGAACATGATGTCAGGTCTACTGGTAGTTAGGTATAGTAGAGATCCAATCATTCTTCTGTATTGGTTTATGTTAAAGGTTTTTCCTCCTTCATCTATGTTAAGCTTAGTTGTAGTAACCATAGGAGTTCCCACTAGCTTAGCTTTTTCCAAGCTAAACTTTTTTAACATCTCTTTCAGATACTTTGATTGGTTGAGGAAGATACCATCATCACATTGCTTAATTTGCAGTCCAAGGAAGAAGTTAATGTTAGATAAGCTGGCTTCCCAAGAGGAGGGTGAATTGAGAAGATTAAATTTTTTTTTGCAAAACGTCAAGAAAGTGAAGAAAGCAAAGTGTGATGGTAAAACAGAGTATAAATGAATAAACAATAAAAGTAGTAGTAGGGAAGAAAAAACTCATATATTTATCTTGTTTTAGTCTCTCAACTTGACCTACATCTAGTCCCCAAGTCACCACTTTAGATTTTCCACTATTCTACAAGAATTCAGTGGGCTTCTTGCAAATGCCTTTGTACAAAGTTGATGCTCTGTTTCTAGAGCTCACACTTTCACTCTTTGCACTCTCAGTAAGTGCTTCCCTAATCCCTTGTGATATCCCCTCACAAGAAAATATTTCTTCCAGATGAAGATAAGATTGTATATAATAAATAAACTGTCTTAATCAGAGTGAATATGAAAGTTGGAGTACAAAGTTTGAAGTATGTGAGAGTAAGAGACTTTGAATAGATGATTTGGCAGAGTTTTAGTATATACAAAGTAATTTCATTACCCATATCTTTGAACGAAGTTCTATTTATAGATTTATGCCCCAACTATACGTTAGAGACAAGATCTAGCCGTTAGAGATGTTACTTAATGGTTACTCTGAGAAACTATCCGTTTACCAACTGCATTTAATGCTTTTGACACTCAAAGTTCGAATTTCAGTTAGTTAACAGACGAATTTCACAGAAATAGAAAGCTACAGCCTTTAACGTTGAACTCCTGAAGTTCGTCTGTTATGAAGCAAAATTCGAATTATCATCTTTAGAAAATGATTCTATGTTGGAACATGCAAATTTTAATGTTGAAAGTCTTTCTGTTAAGTGTGAACAATAATTTTATTTTGCTACAGTGCCTTCAAAATTTGAATTTTGGAACCCAAAATTCATCTGTCAGAAGCTGGTTCAATGAGGCACAGTAGTTCATCAATTTGAAATTCAAATTTTCAAAGGGCAAAGTTTGTCTGTCAGAGAGACTTTTTTTCAAACTTACTTTAAAGTTTAAATTTCTGAATACTGTAATTCGTATGTCAACGTATCATTATAACAGACTCACAAGTTTTATTTCTGAAATTCAAATTTTGATGTTCAAAGTTCGTCTATCAGTGAGCAATTTTGAAGCCCTAACTAAACTTGGTTTCAGATGAACTTTGATATATTCTCAGACGAATTTTTCAATTTTCATAAGTTGCATTTTATCTGAAATTTGAATTTTTGAAAATCAAAGTTCGTCTGTCAGAGAAAGTTCTTTTTAGACACGTATCAAAATTCAAATTTCTCAAGTCAAAATTCATCTGTCAGAGAAGTTGTTGAATCAAGAGTTTTGATGATTCCAAACCAACACTCAAGAGCTTGGATTAAAGATATCAAAGGAGATCAAAGTTATTTCAAGTGAAGATTTTCTGAGTATTTGCTGTTAGATCTTTTGTAGGATGTTTAGTTTTAGTTGTGATTGGGTAAAAGATTTTGATTTGAGAAAAAGATGTTTTCAAACCTTGATTTGAAATTAAATCTTTACTTATTTGAAAAACACCCACAAACAGACGAAGTTTGAAAGTTTAAACTGAACTGTCAAGTTGGAAATTCAAACTTTGCCTTAGGAAATTCGAATTTTGAGCTAAAACTGAATAAGTCTGAAGAGATGGCTCTCTGTCAGACGAATTTTGGTTGTTCAAAATTTGAATTTTCATACAAATCTGAAAGAAGTCTTTTTGGTAACAGACGAACTTCACACTTTCAAAATTCGAATTTCAAGTAAAATGAAGTTTGTGAAAACCAAAGAAATTCATCTGAAACTATGATAAAGTGCATCTGAAATCAAAAGAAATTGAGTTTGATAAATGCTCTCTAACAGACGAATTTTGGCTTTCCAACATTCAAATTTTCATCTAAGTCTGAAAGAAGTTTCTTTGAAACAAACGAACTTTGAATCTTCAAAACTTGAATTTCAGACAAAACAAAACTTGAGAAAATAGAAGAAATTCATCTGAAACTATGTTAAAGTTCATCTGAGATCAAGAATGATTTAAGTTTCAAAACTGCTCTTTGATAGACGAACTTTGAACATTGAAATTCGAATTTTAGAAGCTAAGTTCTTGAGTCTGTTGAAGTGAAACATTGACATACGAATGATAAGAACTTGCAACATTCGAATGATGAAGTTAGTCTGAAAAGAGTCTCTCTGACAGACGAACTTCACTCTTCAACATTCGAATTTTGAAGAAAGTGAACTACTGTGCCTCCTTTTGACGTATTGGGAACAGACGAATTTTAGGCTTCCAAAATTCGAATTTCGAGGGCACTGTAGCAAATTGAAAATACTGTTCACACTTAACCGAAAAACTTTCTTCTTGAAAATTCGTATGTCACATTGTGAAAATGTTCTGTAAGTTTCAAAATTTGAATTTCACTTCATGGACAGACGAACTTCATACTGTAATGTTGGAAGCTTTAACCTTCGGTTCCTTTGAAATTCGTCTGTTGACCAACCAAAATTCAAATTTCAGTGTGTCAGAAGTATTAAATGTGGTTGGTTAACGGATAGTTTTTCAGAGTAACCATTGGATAACTTCCCCAACGGATAGATTAAGTCTCTAACGGACATTTGAGACCTAAATCTATAAATACAACAACATTTGAAGTTGTGGGTAACAAATCTAACTTGTATATACCGAATTTCTGTCAAAACTTCTTCTCAAGAGCTTTTACCCTCTAGCTTCAATATCTGTACTTTAACCTTCATATCTACTCTATTCAAGAGAGTTATATCATTGTAAATAATCTACTCTTCATCTGGAAGATAGATTTACTTGTGAGGGGAAATCACAAGGGGATTGGGAAGCACATTGTATAAGTGCTTAGAGAGAGTGAGAAAACTCCAGAAAACAGAGCATACTCATTGTACTGTGGCATTAGTAAGAAGCCCGTTGAATTCTTGCTGTATAGTGAAAAATCTCAAGAGTGGTCTTGGGGACTGGACGTAGGTCAAGTGGTTAGACTGAACCAGGATAAATTACTGAGTCTTCTACTCCCTATCTTTACTTTTCAGCTTACTCTGTTTTATACGTTGCTTCCTTTAAACTGTGCTACCTTCACTTATCTCACTTTGTGCAGAAAAATTTCAATCTTCCCAATTCACCCCCCTCTTGGGAAGTCAGCCTTGCTAACAGAAGTCTCTTTTCAGACTTGTTCATTTTCAATACGAAATTCGAATTTCCAAAGACAAAGTTCTAATTTTCAAAACAGCAGATCAATATAAATATTTCAAACTTTGTCTGTTGGTAGGTGTTTTTCAAATATTTCATGAATTAACATAGAATCAGGGTTTTAAAACATCTTTTCACCAAATCAAAGTCTTTTACTCAAATTAAAATATTACTAAACATTCTACATCTATTCTTGCACTAATTTTTCTAGAATTTCTTCACTTGAAACCTTTTGTGCACCTTTGATATCTTTATCCCAATCTCTTAAAGGTTGGTTTGGAATCATCAAAACACTTGATTCAACAGTTAAGCTCACCTATCATTGATATTTCAAACTCACCTTGCATTAGCTTAGAGAAATTCTTGCGAAGAGATTCATTAGTAGCACTAAATATAATATCATCAACATAAATTTGAATAATAAGTAAATGTTTGTTTTCTTTCTTATTGAACAAAGTAGTATCTACTTTTCCTATATTAAATCCCTTTTCAGTTAGAAAGTTGCTTAATCTTTCATACCATGCTCTAGGAGCTTGTTTTAAACCGTAAAGAGCTTTCTTTAGTTTATAAACATGGTTTGGTTTTGTAGAGTCCTCAGCCTGGAGGTTGGTCTACATAAACCTCTTCCATGATACATCCATTTAGAATCAATGGCCTCTATCACAGCCCTCTTTGGTAGCCTCGAAGAATATGAGGGAATGATGAAGGCTCTCAAGGAGGCAGGTCAAGATGGAAAAAAGAAGGGTCTTGCTCTAAAAGCTGCTGAGGAGAAAGAAGAAGAATCTGAAGATGGAGATGAGCTAGATGAAGAAACTCTAGCTATGATGGTAAGAAAATTATGAAGATTTTACAACAAGAAAAGAAACAAGAAATTCTTCAAGAAAGGAGCAGCTGGAGATAGCAAGAAAGAGGGAAAAGAACCTGTTACTTGCTACGAATGCAAGAAGCAGGGACATATTAAATGAGATTGTCCATAATTCCTCAAGAAGCAGGAAAAAGAAAAAAAAAGCTGCAGACAAAGGCAAGAAGAAAAGAGCGTACATCTCATCGATTTGGGGTAATAGCTCAGATGAAGAAAAAGATGATGAAGGTGAGATTGCCAATATTTGTCTGATGGCATTGAAATCCCTTCCAACAGTGATCAGGAAGATGAGGTATATGAATCTGAACCTTCCTATTCTGAATTACTGGATGAATTTCATGAATTGCATGATGAGTTCATTAAGATTGCCAAAGAACTCAAGCAAGCTAAGAGAAAGATTAACAAGTTAGAATCTCAGCATAACATCTCTGAAACTGCTTATCTGCATATTGCTGAATCTGCTTATTATAAATCATGCATTGAATTAAAGCAAACCAATGACTATCTGGTGAAAAGCATGTCTAGACTTACTAAAGGAAAAGATATGTTATTTGCCCTAATGGGAAGTCAGAGAATAACATAGGGAAAGGCTGGACTTGGCTATGACCCTTGTGCAGTAAAAGAAAAGTTTAGGAAGGAAAATCAAAACATGTATATGAGACACTTTGTGCATACTAGTGGCAATAAAAAGAAAGATCATATTACACGACATATTGAATCCTATGATCAACCAAAGCATGTAAAAAAAAAAAATTATCTGCACTGCTTTCTTCTTGCATCTCAATCCAGCAGTCCTTTTACCACTTGTCACTTCTGTAACAAGAAAGGACATATTTCCAGTTCATATGCTTTAAAGAAAAATGGACTTGACAAGAAGGTTAAATGAATTCCCGAAGATACATCTGTATCTAGGGAAAATGCTACTGACAGAAAAGGACCCAAGAAAATTTGGGTACCTAAAAAGAAAATATGAACTTTGTTTTGCAAATTTGTCTTAAAGCTAGAAAGAACAATAAATGATATATGGACACTGCCTGCTCAAATCATATGACTGGTGATAAGGAGAAGTTCATCACCCTTCGAGACAAGAAAGGAGGAAAGGTGACCTTTGGAGGTGATCAATATGGCAAAATAGTTGGCATTGGCATTGTGAGGAAGAATCCTGAAACATCCATTGAAGAGGTATTGTTTGTAATTGGCCTCAACCACAATTTGCTAAGCATGAGTCAGACATGTGACAAAGGAAACTGGGTACTGTTTGACTCAAAGTTCTGCCTAGTCATCCGAAAAAGTGATCACAAAGTAATCCTCAAGGCTCAAAGGGATGGTAAATGTTATACTATTGATCTTGATGGACTTCCTCCCTTAGATTCTATATGTTTGATTAGTCAGGATAATGATAGTTGGTTGTGGCATAGAAGATTAGCACATGTAAACATGAATCAACTATCAAAACTGGTTAAAAATAAGTTAGTCACTGGCCTACCAAAAATTTCTTTTGAAAAAGACAAAGAATGTGATGTATGCCTAAGAGGAAAACAAATTAAATCATCATTCAAATCTAAAAACGTGGTCACCACATCTAGACCTCTGCAACTGTTACATATGGATCTGATAGGACCATCTAGAGTTAAGAGCATTGGTGGAAATCTGTATGTTCTTGTAATTTTGGATGTTTACTCTAGATTTACCTAGACATTGTTTCTTTCTTCTAAGAGTGATACGTTTGATGCATTTATAACCTTAGCTTAGAAAGTGCAAAATGAGAAAGGTATTTCTATTGTTTCTATCAGGTCTGATCATGGAGGAGAGTTTGAAAATTCATACTTCCTGGAGTATTGTGATGAGCATGGAATTGATCACAACTTTTCAGCCTCAAGAACTCCTCAACAAAATAGAGTGGTGGAAAGGGAGAACAGAACAATTGGAGAGATGGCAAGAGCAATGCTGAATGAAAAGGAACTCTCTCAAGTAGTCTGGGCTAATACAGTAAAGATAGCAAGCTACATCATAAATAGAGCCTATATTAGACCAATTCTTGGGAAGACTCCTTACGAGCTATACAACAGAAGGAAGGTAAACCTCTCACATCTACATATATTTAGCTGTAAGTGCTTCATTCACAACAATAGAAAGGAGAATTTGGGTAAGTTTGATGCCAAATCTGATAAAGGTATATTTTTGGGCTACTCTAGCAGGAGTAAAGCATATAGGGTTTTTAATAAAAAATCTAAATTTGTAGAAGAATCTGTGCATATAATGTTTATTGAAAATGAAATTTTTTCTAAGCATGTCACTAGTGAAGATGATCTTATTTCAAACTTCAAAAACTTAGATCTTTCTGAAGAAGATAAAATTGAACCTCCAAAAATATCTGAATCTATTAACATCGAGGAAGATATTCAGGAGAAAGATTTTGAGGATGAGAACAATGAAGAAATATCTCAAGAACTCCCTAGAGCTTGGAGATATCAAAGAAATCATCCTATTGATCAAGTAAACAGGGATGTTCAAGAGAAAGTTAAAAGCAGAAAACAGTTAAGAGATCAGATGATAAACTGTGCCTTCATTTCTCAAATTGAACCTAAATGTACTGAAGAAGCCTAAACTGATGAATACTAGATTTTAGCTATGCAAGATGAATTGAATCAGTTTGAAAGAAATCAGGTTTGAGATTTAGTGCCTAGACCCAAAAATTATCCTATCATTAGCACTAAATGGGTTTTTAGAAACAAACTTGATGAATCTGGAGTAATAATTAGAAAGAAAGCTAGACTAGTTGCTAAAGGATATAATCAAGAAGAAGGTATTGATTTTGAAGAAACCTTTGCTCCAGTGGCTAGATTAGAAGCAATTAGAATTCTATTAGCATATGCATGCATGGAGAATATAATATTATATCAAATGGATGTAAAGAGTGCTTTTCTTAATGGATATATCATGGAAGAAGTTTATGTAGACCAACCTCCAGGTTTTGAGGATTCTGCAAAACCAAACCATGTTTATAAACTAAAGAAAGCTCTTTACGGTTTAAAGCAAGCCCCTAGAGCATGGCATGAAAGATTAAATAATTTTCTAACTAAAAAGGGGTTTAACAGAGGAAAAGTAGATATTACTTTGTTCACTAAGAAAGAAAATAAAGATTTACTTATTGTTCAAATTTATGCTGATGATATTATATTTGGTTCTACTAATGAATCTCTTTGCAAGAATTTTTCTAAGATAATGTAGGGAGAATTCAAAATGTCAATGATGGGTGAGCTCAACTTCTTCCTTAGATTACAAATTAAACAATGTGATGATGATATCTTTATCAATTAATCCAAGTATCTGAAAGAATTGCTGAAAAAGTTTGGCATGGAAAATGCTAAACCAATGGGAACACCTATGGCTACTGCAACCAAGCTTGATATGGATTAAGGAGGAAAAATATTTGACATAACTCAATATCGAAGAATGATTAGATCTCTGCTATACCTAACTGCCAGCAGACCTGACATCATGTTTAGTGTCTGTATGTGTGTAAGGTTCCAATCATGTCCAAAAGAAACCCATGCAACTGTTGTAAAGCGTATCTTCAGATATCTTATTGGAACATCATAGATGGGTCTTTGGTATCCAAAGGGCAATGGAGAAGATTTGAAAGGATACACTGATGCTGACTTTGTAGGATCCAAAACTGACAGAAAAAGTACAAGTGGAATATGTCAGTTTCTTGGAGGATCCTTGGGTTCATGGTTTAGCAGGAAGCAAAACAGTGTGGCCTTATCCATGGCAGAAGCTGAATATATTGCAACTGGAAGCTGTTGTGCCCAAGTCATCTGGATAAAACAGCAGCTTGAAGATCTTGAGATTAAGATGAAAGAAATACCTATAATGTGTGACAACCAAAGTGCCATTAACATCACAAAGAATCTAGTCATGCATTCAAGGATGAAGCATATTGAAGTTAGGCACCACTTCATAAGGGATCATGTTCTGAAAGGAGAAATCAAATTATAATACATCCCAACAGAAGATCAAGTTGCTGACATCTTGACAAAGCCTCTATCAGAAGATAGGTATTGTAAAATCAGGAGAGAATTGTGTATGGTAAATCCTAATGAACTGTAAGTAAATTTCTGTATCAATCTGTTTTAGAATTTCTGACATTGATTTAATTCTAACTTTAGCATCGGAGTAAGTTTAATGTAAGTTGCAGGTGGTCCTCATGAGTTTAAATGACAATACATCTGAAAAATGAAGCAAATCAGAATGGAACAATCAAAGGGTGAAAGAGACAACAAGAAATCTAAGTTCTGGATCCATTCTTTAAGTTTTTAAAGTTGAAATTTGCATTTTAGTTGTGTGTTAGACGAATTTCCTTGATAAATTGTGTTTTAGAACAAGTCAGCATGCTTAACATTCGAATTTTGTTGCCCATCAGATGAACTTCAGCTTGGTTTACATTGTAATAGTTCTCGGTGGTCCCTCGAAATTCGTTTGTTGGTCTTTGAAAGTTTGAATTTTCAAAAATAAAAGTTTCAATGTTTTCTTTGTCCAACATGATGATTATACAAATGTCTATTTCTTAACATACGCATGTTGGAAAACCTTTACAAAGTGTAGAAATTCAAATTTTTGATTCAAAATTCATCTGTTGAAACATGCTCACAATGTTGAATCTCTGAAAGATAAATTTTCATAAGCATAATTCATCTGTTGTTTATTGTATTGATTATTGCTTGATGCCTGTTCTTCGAAATTTGAACTTTGTTGAAACAAAGTTCGTCTGTTTATCTTGTGCTGCTTGGACCAAGCGCCTGTTAGACGAACTTTCAGAAGAAAATTTGTCTGTCAGGAAGCTTTGTTGAATGGTTTAACTTTTAACTACTCGAAGTTTGAATTTTGACCCCTCAAAATTTGTCTATCCTGCGGTTACACACGTTAAAACCAATGGTTTTCCTTTAAACAGACGCAACCATATTCATCTCTTCTCTGAGTCTGTTCAAATTCTCTCTTCAATGCTCTTTAATTCTAACTGTAAATCTTCTTTTTCCACTATTTAAACTCCTTTTCTCACCCTATAAACACATTCCTTGCTTCATTCTGAATCATTTAACCACGAAAATGGCAAGAGTGAAAAATCACGAAGTTGGAAAGGGAGAATCTAGGCCAAAGAGAATCGTGAAATCTCAATACGCCTTGAAAGAGAGTGAGAAACTGAAAAGAAAAGGTGAATCCAGCAAAGCAACCCCCTCCAAAAGGTAGAAAACAACACCAAAGCCTAATTCAAAGAAAGCTGAACCATCTTCTTCAAAGAAAATAGAGCCCTCGGTTCCTGCTACTCCTACTGTTGCTGCTATTGCTTTCACCTCCTCTAGTACTGAATCTGGAGAATACGAGCTGACCACATTGCCATTATGGAGCAATGCTCATATTCAGGAGGAATACATGACCAAGTTTGTGAGCAAGAAGGTGATCAAGCCTCACTATGTCAATATGAAAGATTTTTTAATCTCTAACAACCTTGATGCCGGGCTTTGGATGATGAGACACAAGAATTTGTTAGAGATATTAGAGAGGTGTGATGATGAGGTTGTCAAGATTTGGTATGCCTTTCTGAAATACAGCAGCAAGAAGAGAAAGTGGTAAGTTAATCTGAGATCAAGGACCATCTAGCTAACAGATGAAACCCTTAACGAGGTGTTAGAAATTCTAGGGCAAGATGGCTTGAAGATTGACGTTACTGCTTTTAGGTACATGGATGAGACAGAGACTGCTGATAAAGAAGGTGGAGCTTTCCTAAACTACAAGGAGAGCATAATCCTGAACACTTTGTTTAGAAGAAAGGAGAATAAGCCATCCATAAGTTTTCTTAAGCCCACTGACCTCAGTGCTCAAGTGAGAATCCTACACTACATAGTGTCTAGGATTATCTTCAACAAAGAAGGTAGCTTCAATCTGATCACAAGGGTAGAGGCACATGTAATGGTAGTAATCATGCGTGGAAAGCTTATTAACATGGGACATATCATTCTCTAACGCATGATTATGGCTAAGGATCAGAGGAAAGACTCCACACTTCCTTATGCAGCAATCATCTCGAGGATCCTTCAATATGCCAGAATTTAGTATCTTGACAAAGGGAAAGGAAAGCCTACTGAAATCTTCAAGGAATAAGAGCTGTAAAGAATGGGGATTGAGAAGAAAGATGGAAGATGGATTGGAAAGAGAGCTAAAAAATCTGAAGATCTCTTCGTTGAAGATACCTCCCTACAGCAAGAAGGTACCTCTGAGGCTCCTCCAAGATCTACACCTCTGTTAGTTAGGCTGGCTTCCCAAAAGGGGGGTGAATTGGGAAGTTTAAACTTTTTTGTAAAATGTCAAAGAGGTGAAGAATGCAATATATGGAGGCAAAAATAGAGTATAAATAAATAATAGTACAAGTAGCAGAAAAGAGAAGAAGACTCAAAAATTTATCCTGGTTCGGTCTCTCCACTTGATCTACGTCCAGTTCCCAAATCACCACTTGAGATTATTCACTATTCAGGAAGAATTCAACGGGCTTCTTGCAAGTGCCACAGTATAACGTCAGTGCTCTGTTTTCTAGAGCTCACTCAATCTTTTCTGCACTTTCACAAAGTGCTTTATAATCCCTTGTGATAAGTCCTTACAAGAAAATCTCTCTTTCTGATGAAGATTAGATTGTCTACAAAGATGAAACTCTCTTGAATAGAGTGAATATAAAAGTTGAAATACAAGTATTGAAGTAAGAGGGTAAAAGTCTTTGAGAAGAAGATTTGGTAGAGTTTCAGTATATACAAAGTTTGATTCATTACCCACAACTTCAAATGATGTTATATTTATAGATTTAGGTCTCAAATGTCCGTTAGAGACAAAATCTATCCATTGGAGAAGTTATCCAACGGTTACTCTGAAAAACTATCCGTTAACCAACCGTATTTAATGCTTCTGACATACTAAAATTTGAATTTTGGTTGGTCAACAGACGAATTTCGAAGGAACCGAAGGTTAAAGCTTCCAACGTTGAAATACTGAAGTTCGTCTGTTCATGAAGTGAAATTCGAATTTTGAAACTTAGAAAATGTTTTCATGTTGTGACATATGAATTTCCAAGTGAAAAGTTTTTCTGTTAAGTGTTAATAGTATTTTCAATTTGCTACAGTGCCCTCGAAATTCGAATTTTGGTGCCCCAAAATTTGTCTGTTTGCAGCAGGCTCAAAAAAGATAGTAGTTCATTTACTTTGAAATTCAAATTTTCAATAAGTAAACTTCGTCTGTCAGAGAGACTTCTTTTCAGACTTACTTTAATATTCGAATTTATAAACACTGTCATTCGTATGTCAACATATTATTGCAACAGACTCACAACCTTAGCTTTTGAAATTCGAATGTCCATGTTCAAAGTTCGTCTGTCAGTGAGCAATTTTGAAACTCAATATAATCTTGATTTCAGATGAACTTAAACATTGTTTCAGACGAATTTCTTCAGTTTTCATAAGTTTCATTTTGTCTGAAGTTTGAATTTTGAAAACTCAAAGTTCGTCTGTTGCTCAACTGCTTCTTTCAGACACTTATGAAAATTCGAATTTTGAACAACCAAAATTCATCTGTCAGAGAGGCATCTCTTCAGACTTACTCAATTTTAGCTCGAAATTCGAATTTTCAAAGCTAAAGTTCAAATTTCTAATATGACAGTTCAATGTAAACTTTTCAAACTTCGTCTATTGGTGGGTATTTTTCAAATATTTCATAAAATTAAGTTTTTAAAACACCTTTTCCTCAAATCAAAGTCTTTTACCCATATTTAAACATAATTAAACATCCTACAACGAATCTTGCACAGATTTCTCCAGAATTTCCTCACTTGAGTCTTTTGGTTATCTTTGATATCTTCATTCCAGGCTCTTGAGAGTTGATTTGAAATCATCAAAACTTCTTGATTCAACAACCTCAACCTTCTCAGCCTGCTCAAGCTCCAATTCCATCTACTCCCTCCTCTTGTGCCAAGCCAACCAAGATCACTGAGTTGTATGACAGCTTGTCTACACTCATACTCAGCATCAGGGATGAGCAAAATGCCAAGTTTGCTTATCTGCAAGATCAGATCCACCAGTTGGCCAAGAACATGAATGTGGTTGCTGATGCATATGAAGATATAAGGAGTGCCATTCCTACCACATCAACTCCACCTCAACCAGGATTCTCTGAGCCTGTAATGTCTCCAACTCCTGAGCCTCCAAGTCCATTTGAGCTAGCTTTTCCTCTTCCTGATGATGCCGCAAAGGATACTGAGGCTACTGGCACATTGAGCACACCATAGGCCTCCAGCAATAAGGCAAGTCCTGGTCCTCCCTTGGACTATGGCATGGAGGAAGAAGGTCCTCAGGAACCAAGCTTTCATGAGCCCATTTCAGCAGATGCTCAAGAGTCAATGCTTTCACATCAAGAATCTGAGCAAGTTGAGAGACTTGTGGCAGCAATCACCACGTCACCATTCATGCAAGCTGCCCTGAATGAAGAAAGGAGCATTGTACCTTATGTTGATTTGGAAGCCATTGCACACAATGCTCTCTTGCAAGCTCAGAGAAGAAGGCTTGAAGAGATGTTTCATCCTCCTACTCCCTCACCTGTTTCATCTTATAGTTTCTTGAAGGCACGAAGGGCTCAATTGGCAGTCACAAGGCAAGCAATTTCAGAACTGCTTGAAATCTTTGATGAGGATGAGGACACAAGTTCTGAAGTTTCTAGATCCTTACCAAAGCTCAATCCAAACCCGTTATTTGTTTGTGTGCCTCTCCGGGCTATTCCAGTGTCTCTGATTCCTCCTCCTGGTGACTTTGTCCACCTTCCTGATGATGCCAAAAGGGGGAAGAAGATATCCGAGCAAACTGGAAAGTCTTCTGGCAAGAGCTACAGCAAGAAGTCCAAGTCCAAGAAATAGTGTTTTGAACTTATTGATGCTTGGTTCTTCTTTTAGTATTTTGTAATGTTGTTTTGTTTTCTAGTTGCTTTATAATATCTTGTAATATTTTTTATGAAATGAAAATTTCTTTGATCTGGACTCTATGATTGCATCCTTGTGTTAAACTTTGAATGAATTAATCTCTTTACTTGATCTATTGTGCATAATATCTTTTGAATTATAATGCATATGTAGAGGGGGGCTTGTTAAAGCAAACCTAAGTACTAATCAAGTTTGTAAGTTGTTTTGTCATCATCAAAAAGGGGGAGAGTCTTGAATCAAGTGTTTTGATGATTCCAAACTAACTTTCTAGAGCTTTGAGAGAAGATATCAAAGATGCACAAATAATCTCAAGTGGAGGAATTCAGGAAAAATCAGCACAAGAATAGATGTAGAATCTACAGCCATGTTTAAATTGAGTAAAAGACTTTGAATTGACAAAAAGATATTTTTAAACTATGATTCTATGTTAATCCATGGAATATTTGAAAAACACCCACTAACAGACAAAGTTTGAAATACTTATACTGATATGCTGTTTTGAAAATTTGAACTTTGGCTTTGGAAATTGGAATTTCGTATTGAAAATGAACAAGTCTGAAAAGAGCCTTCTCTGACAGACAAACTTTGACTTGCAAAATTTGAATTTTGACACTTGTCTGAAAAGAGCTTTCGCTAACAGACGAACTTTGGCTTTTGAAAATTCTAATTTCAAACAAAATACAACTTGTGAAAAATGAAAAATTCGTCTAAGGATATGTCAAAGTTCATCTAAAAGCTAAGTTTGGAAAGAACATCAAGATAGCTCACTGACAGATGAACTTTGAACATGAAAATTTGAATTTCAGAAACAAAGTTTGTGAGTCTATTATAATGATATGTTGACATACGAATGATAGTATTCAGAAATTCAAACTTTGTATTAAGTTTGAAAAGAGGCCTCTCTGACAAATGAACTTTGCAGTTGAAAATTTGAATTTCAAATAGATAAACTATTATGCCTTATTGAACTGCCCTCTGACAGACAAATTTTGAGTATCAAAATTTGAATTTCGAAGGCACTGTAGCAAAATGGAACAACTGTTCATACTTTCCAGAAGAACTTTAAACTTGAAAATTCGTATCTTCCAACATAGAAACATTTTCCAAAGATCAAAATTCGAACTTTGCTTCATAACAAACGAATTTCGGATGTTCAGCATTGAAGTCTTTAGCTTTCGGTCTTTACAAAATTCATCTATTGGCCAACCAAAATTCGAACTTTGAGTGTCAGAAGCATTAAATGCGGTTAGTGAACGGATATTTTTTCAGAGCAACCGTTGGGTAACTTCTCTAACGGATAGATTTTGTCTATAACGTATAGTTAAAATCTAAATCTATAAATATAACATCATTTGAAGTTGTGAAAAATGATTTTAATTTAATATATATTGAAACTCTGCAAAATCATCAACTCAAAGTCTCTTACTCTCACATACTTCATTCCTTGTACTCCAACTTTCATATACACTTTGATTAAGAGAGTTGATTCATTGTAAATAATCTTATCTTCATCTGAAAGAAAGACTTTTTTATGAGGGGATATTACAAGGGATTGGGGAAGCACTTAGATAGAGTGCAAAGAGAGAAAGTGTGAGCTCTCAAAATAGAGCATCAACGTTGTACTGTGGCATTTGCAAGAAGCCCACTGAATTCTTGCAAGATAGTGGAAAATCTCAAGTGATGGCTTGGGGATTGGACATAGGTCAAGATTGAGAGACTGATCCTGGATAAACATTTATGCCTTCCCTTCTCTATTACTGCTTTTACTGATTATTCATTTGTACTCTGTTTTACTGTCGCCTTTGCTTTTCTCACTTTCTTAAAGTTTTGCAGAAAATTTTAATCTTCCCAATTCACCCCCCTCTTGGGAAGCCAGCATATCTAACATGTTTTTCAAATATTCCATGAATTAACATAGAATCATAGTTTTAAAACATCTTTTTGTCAATTCAAAGTCTTTTACTCAATTTAAATACTGTTAGAGATTCTACATTTATTCTTGTGCTGGTTTTTCTAGAATTTCTTCACTTGAGATCTTTTGTGCACCTTTGATATCTTCTCTCCAAGCTCTTAAAGGTTAGTTTGGAATCATCAAAACACTTGATTCAACATGTTTGAGTGTTTTGAACTCTTTCTTGAGGACACAATGAACACTATTCAATTGACTAAATTGCAAATTAAGATTTTGTATGTAAGCAATTTCTGAATATCAATTTGCTTGTTAAAAAAAAATTAGCAGAAATGAAATTATTCTATGCAAATATTTGAAAATGCTCTTAATTTTTTTCACTTTTACACCCTTTAGAATCATTTTTTTTGGTTATTTTTATTTGATGAGACTATATTTCTCTGCACATAAAGAACTTCAACTGTGTATGGGGTTCACAACTCATATTATACTTATTCATTTTTTTAATCTCTAAAATAAATGTACTATCTACATTTAGTCTGTGAATCTAAATGATCCAAAATGCACTTGTTCATTGAGGGTAAGGGTGTTCATAAGCTCAGTTTAGTTCGGTCTTGGGCAAAATCCAAACCGAACCAAACTAATCGGTTTGACACTTCTTGGGATCTTTTCAGTTTTACTTTTAATTGGTTTGGTTTCATTTGAAACGACTGTTGGCCTCTTGAAATTATGCCTTTTCAATACATTTTGTGAGTTTTCTATGCTTTGGATGAATATCTTGTAAATAATAGATACTCAAATTAAGAAAATGTGCTTTTTAGATATTAGACTTTATACTTGCACTTTATTCTCATCTATGCATATTTTAGCTTTATTTTTTTTGGATCATTAGTAGCTCTCAATATTTTGGTCTTTTTGTAGGAAATCTTGTGGGATGATAATCATGACACATTGCCACTTGAAAAGCATGAAAAGATTTTGAAGGTGATAGAGTTAAATTTCTTCGCCATAACTAGTCATGATACAACTTTGGGAAACATATAAAAAATTTGGACAGAGAGCCTTAGCGCCATGACACTAAAATTTAAATCATGACGTTAATTCTCAATCAGAACCAAGAAATTGGATAGAGAGCAATTTTGCCGTGATGGCACTGCTTCACGTCATGATGTCTATTGTGATTTTTACAAAGCTATACATTTTGGCCTCAGAAAATTCATGACTCCAAGGTTTTAAACCCTCATCTTCAACATTTTGGAGCATTTTGGACATTTGGAGACTCAAGAGGGCTACCATAGAGGCTTAGGGAGCTAGGGCATAGCTTGGGATGGAGATTTGGTGATTTTTTTTCCTAGTTTCTCCTCTTCCTTTGCTTCCTTTTTACTGGAGTGGTTGTTTAATTGGTTTATATTGTTGACTTTCTTTGTTAAACTCTCCATGTGTTGCTAAACTCTTGTTCTTGGGATTGTTGTAGCTTTATTTATGGATTAGTGTGTGTCTCCTACTCTCTATTGCTATATAATGATATTTATGTTCACCCATTTATGCTCTTCATGCTTCCATGTTGATCGGCCATCTATTTGAATTGATTTGGGTATTCCAATAGAGCTAAGAGATAGGGAAATTGGAATAAACATTCAATTAGATTCTGTGGAAGCTTGAAACTAGCATTGTTGAGTGCATTATTTTGCTAATGAGGTAGAGATACACTCTTTGGCCTCACATGGACAAATTAGGTTTGCTCTTAATAATGCTAATTATTTAACTTTGTAAGAGATTGTGGGTAAATTAATTAGGAAACTTTTTTGACATTGAGAGATGTTTTGAGGTAAAATTGAATCCTACACTAGCATTAAATACCATTGATTGCTATTAAGAATAGGAAATTCATATACTATGAAACAAGTTTGGCAGCAATAATCCTAGGTTGTCTCCTTTGTATAGAATCACCACTAACATATAACATTAGTGTGGGTTTTGGATCCAAATCCGTGTGAGAATGATACTCTACTCATTCTATATTACCTGTCTTAGCCCGTGCTTACGGTATATGCTAGGTGGCCAGCAAGTTTTTATGATCTCAAGGAAGCAACCGAATACTATATGAACTAAAACATAATCGAAAAGAAACCAAAATGAAATGCCAAGAAGAGAAAACTTTAGGAGAAACTTCAAAAAAAGGTTTAGACATGATTGTGGGATTACAAACTATGACTATATGACACACAAAATAAAGGAGACAAATCTTCCCTGTGGCACCGACTATCAGCTGTTGTGCTGACACAGTTTGTTGTTAGTTTGGATGTATTTTTGGTGCGCATAACTTCCTACCCAGACCTCCAATTAACATGATTCCAAAGCTTACAAGTTACTCTATACTTCTTCTAACTATGGGCATAGACCATACCCCAAAACTTCTCCATATGGAGATTTTAGATCTTTGAGACTGAAATGATCATTTTTAGGCCAAAACTTGATTTGCCATTCCTACTCTCTAACCATCCATCCTTTACCCATCACACCTGCTCCCACAAGTCACATATGATGCAAGGATACATTCCAAAGGGGTTATATCTCAAGGAAACTATTCCCTTAAAATTTGACCCCCTTGAACAAACTTGACTAATGAGTAATGTGACAATTTTCTTTAAGACAAACCAAATATCAAGTCCGACCTCGTAAACCTTCCTAACTCATCAAAATACATGTGGGCAACCATGGCCCAACCCCAAACACTCCTTGACATCAAGAAGATCTTGCCTCATAATACACATAACGACCTTAACACCAAGCATCACTAAAACTGCAAGGTAGCCTAGACCATGGCCACCAACACACATGCCTCAACATTGGATGTGACATACATATCTATGCGCTTCACAGCGCAACCAACATAGAGCTCATATGTGATGTATATCATGTACGAAAGACAAGGATATGTGAACTCTTAAGGAAAACACAAGTTGATTACATATGGCATCAAATCATGGTCTTACATTGGGCACAATACTATACAAATAGATAACATGTGATCTTGAGAAACTCATACTAACTAAGAGTGCTCGAATATCCCATACATCACTCAGGGAGAACTAAACCTCCTAGGTCTCTTCCTTGTTAGAGCTAGAATCCTCACCTGAAAGGAATGTCAACTGGGGGGAGGGGGGACAAATGTACCAGTAACCAAGGAGCAACTCCAACTGTAACACCTGGATCTTAGGCTCAAATCCCATGTATTAGAATATACTTATATCCATTTATGTCCAATTGAAAGTTTGAATCACAAAGAAAGCTAAAACATAATTTTTAAGAACCCATGGTACTGTACATTTGGCATTTTTCATTTTACTTAATAATTTTTGCAAATTCATAACTTATTCTATAAAAATTATATACAAGTGATTCAAATCTCTAAAAATAGCTAAAAATATTGTCTACATGAGAAAAATATGAAACTAAGCATTGATTGGACCAATTGATATAGTAAATTTTGAAAATAATTACTGTTTATTTGGTCATTTTCTGAAATTCCAGTTTTTTGGCACTAATTTTGAAAAATCATATAAAATCGTATAGATATCCAAATTAGGTGGTCTTTGGAAAATTTTAAAGCTCTTCCTATCTAGTTTTCATCATATATAACACTCATCACATAAAAAGTCCAAACAGTAGTTGGTTCACTGACTAAAGGTCAAAATGACCATTTACATCCTGCATTCTTCCAAAATAAAAGCCATAAAATATTGACATAGTTATAACTTGTTCTCATTTCATGTCATACATTATATAAGACCTAAAGGGACAATAGCTTGAAGACACATATTTAACACTATGTAACAAAATTTACACAAATTCTCCAAACATCATGAATAGCAAGGACATCTTAATTAACAATTTCTTTCTTCTTTTCTTTTTCTTCCTTGGTAGCCTTTCCATATTGGGTTCCTAGGCTTGATTAGCATATGGAAGGGTGAGATTTATTGAATCTCAGTAGCAATTACCCATACATGTAATCATATTATCACATTTACATAGAAGCATCAAATAATCATTGATTAAACACATTTACACATTTAGGCCATATGATTTCACAAAAAATTTTGGCAGAGTTTTGTTTTGTAAAATGGACATCCCAGGTTTCAAAACCCCTCATTTAACTCAACCAATATACAAACATAAAAAAATATCTACACAAACATATGGCAAAACATTACACTTATGGAAACCAATTATGATAACATAGTGCAAGGGTTAAAGCTACCTTATGGATTTGCTTTGCCTTCCACTCTTTGTAAACCTTTTTCCTTGGCTTTCCACTACCTTTTTTGAACCCTAATACACCATAATTTAAGGTCATAAGCTACTGTTTCAATGACCTCATAGAAAAAGTGTGCTCAAAATCCTTAAAATTCTATTTTGGTTTCCTCTTGAATTTTCTTTGCACCAATACTTATTCTTAGCTAATTTGGCCATAAGGAATCCATTTTTGGTGTAAAAATTTTGAAATTTCTTCTCTATCCTAAACCCTATTTTGGCTGAAAATAACATGGAAATAGAAGAAAAATACTTACTTCACAATACTTGCAACAACTCATGGATTCTTACTTCTTGAAACTAAACTAAGCTTTCCCTTATGTTTATTTGTTGAAAACTCAACTCTCTCTCACTCTAGATTGAGGCCGAAACTTCATGAATAGTAGTGGAAGGAAATAACTCCATGAAAGCTTCACCAAATACTTGGAAACACAAACTTAAAACCATGAAAACTCACCTTGCTTCTTGTATCTTTAACCTTGTCTTCTAGCTTCTCCTTTTCCCTCTTATTTTCTTCATATTTTTTTCTCTTTCTTTCTCAATCTTGCTGCTGATTTGGCGGAGCAAATGAAGGAGATGAAGTGTGTTTTAATCCACTTAACCACACATCTTGAGGAAAGATATCAAATAGGTGATTAGTGATCAAGGTAATTAACTAACTTGGTTAACTTTTATGCAATAATTCACTTAAATCAAATAAATAAATTTCATGGATGTCCTAGCTACCATTGTCATTCCATGTTGAGGGTAATATTGTCCAAAAATTGTTTTATAATTTTAACAATCCAAAATAACCTTTATTGATAAATTTTACCTGTACTGATTAATTACTTTTGTCATAATTGTTATTTAATTGGTAGATGATTATTCTAAATTTGATTTTGGAATAAATTCATTTTCTTATCCCAAAATATATTTATGTGGGGTTCACACACTGTTCCTATCTCCTTACTACATTTTGTAGGTTCTTCAATTTCTTTTTCGGTATAATATTTACTTTTCAACTTTCAACACTAACTATAAATTCATATTAACTTAGTTAGCTGCTAAATAGTATTCCATTGAGTCCAGCTTGTCACGAGCTCCATTTTAATGGAAATTTTTATAATTACAAAAATATCCTTGACCCGGGGTTAAATTATAATTTTTAATTCTTTTCAAGTCATTTCTTGTAATTTTTTCCAGGGTTTATAATGCATAAAATTTTTCTTTTTTAGGGATTGTATTGCATAGAATTTGTCTATCTAGGAACCAAAATATAATTTTCTCATTTTCCATTCTAACTTGGAAAAAAGGACCTTTTTGCTCTTATCCACGTTTAACCGTATCCCTCCATTTTCTGTAATTTCGTTTGCATTTTATGTTATCCTTTGTCATGTTCTTCTACATTATATGATATCTAGTAAAATTATGGATATTACACACAAAAACATGGGAGGTTCTAGCATAAGAGCTCCAATACAAGAAATTTAACCATAAAATCACAATACAAGTCCGGATGTAATAGATCGAGACAACATATATATATCTATATATGCAAGATATGCTAATGCACGATGCAATGCTCAAGAGATATAAAAACCCACATTAATCATGATAGGAACCATGAGCTAGTTACCATCACAAGGTAGCCTCAATAACTAGCCCTCTCTAACTACTGGTGAAGGCTGATTCCAAGGCAACTGCTAAGCTCACTACCACTAGTAATGACTTGGCCAAAGGCCATTCCACTAATGAGTAGACCATGATTCCTCTTTCCCTAGACCACATGAAATGGAGGTGATTAGGGATGGTGCATCCTCAATCTATAGCCACTTGGGTCTCTCAACCAAAGGATGACGATTTAGTAATAGAGATATATCATGTCTCACCACTTAGATACGAGGCCTCGCGTATCCTACTAGTGGATCATCATACCATGTGATATCACAAGACATCATCATCCAACCAACAAATGCTCAAACATACGTAATGTAGTGATGATGTCTATATGTTATGCTAACATGCCATCTTGCAATTCACATAGGCGAATATCATCATCATTATCATCATGCTAGCATAACTTCATCTTGCGAGATATATCATGGGGATACACAATAAATCATATATTCATATTGGCTGATTTCATTTATCATTACTATAATTATGATCATCATGTAAAACTAAGCAGGGAATGTTCAATAAACAATAGTATACATAGCTATTAACCACATGCTCATAGATGTAGGCTTTTACACCTTTACCATACTATTCTCATTCATCATCATTCTTATCATTATTGTTCCTTTTTACATTATCATCAACATACATAGTGTTTATACAAAATAAGAATAAGGGAAAATACCACAATCATATACTAGTTCTAACACACTACATATAGATATGTTTAAGTATATAATTCAGCATTTCCATCACATCACTATAGTTTTTCAAGAGAATGAAGAGGGGTTTGAGAAAACTTACTAGACATGATTAAGAAAGCACATCATGATATGAAAAGCTCAAAACATACTAAACAAATAAAGTTACTTTTTGGTTACTCAAGTTGCTCAACTTGCATAGTACCACGGTAGGCCACAGGATTCACCAACTATACACACATAAGAGAAAATGCAATTTAAGTCAACTAGACAATACTCAACACCAATTAAAGCTCAAGCATACAATAGACTCCAATAAAACTATTAAAGCTTCTCAAGGTCACCAAGTGCCCACAGGACCAATCATTGAGACTAACCAATTACCAAAGAGTTGACCGCTTGCAAACAATTTCTTAGAGCATAATTATGTTTACAAAGCAAGACACACCCTACACAATTCATCAAACACTTATGTCAAGACAAGTCATAACCTTCGATAGAGTTCAAACCAACATTCCGAGCATAAACTCAATAAAACCAAGATGTTAACCACATCCCCACTTATCAATATAGTAATGATAAATGAAATCTTTCAAAGTTTCAGATTGTTCGCTACAGCACCACTTTTCCTTATCGTGACATGGAGCTCATTTGTTTCATTTTTTGCTTTTTATCCATCATGGACTCTCCAGCTCTGCACATGTCATCAATTATACTTCATTAGCTAGAGACTAAGTTAGGGATAATGTAATGAGGGTTGTTACATGTGTCACCCTTCTTGTCTTTTACTTTGGCTGCAACATTTACCTCTCTTCTTCCTCTACTGTGCTTTGTTTTTCTCCTCCTAATGCTCTATTTTTTTTTTCAGTATCAATGGTGGGGTATGATAAGCCTAAGTTTCCCTTCCTTTATCTTCTCTTTGATTTGCTGTGTTGTCTTCCCTCTATTAATCCATTTTGCTCCACCATTTTTGCCCTACTTTATTTGGTGCCTATTGTGTAGTATGTGTCTAAGCATAAAGTTGTCTCTTTCCTTCCTTAAATTTGCTATTCCTTTGGTGTTAAAACAAAGGATGAATGGGAGTATGGAGCTAGCCAAAATTTAGAGCAAAGAAGCTCATTTTGTGATGGTTAGTTTAGTGATAAATTTTTTGGTTTTATATTTGTCAGTTTTGAAGGAGGTAGAACGAATTGCGTACCTTTTTGGCATATTTATCTACTTCTTCCTTGTACACCGAATTTTTTTATTCTTCTGTACCACATAGTTTAGATTGGAATCACGGAGGAAACCAGTTACTATTCACAGTGGAGGCACCAAAATCACAAAAGATTATGCTTTATTTGTTTTTAGAGAGGGAGAGAGAGAAAGAATGGAAGAGGAAGTGTTTATTATTTTTCTCTTGGTAACCCTTTTTGAGGTCAGAAAAATAAGCATACATTCTTATAAAAAGAACTTCCCTCAATCACCTTATATTTTGAATTTAAAATTCAAATATAATTTCCATTTCCTTTTAATTAAATCAAATATTAATTAATTAATTATAACTTGGGCTTTTATCAAAATTTCAGCCATCAATGGGCGGCCCAAAAATTCTAACAATATTGATATAGAATTAAGATAGAAAATCTGATTTTTCTCTCTTTTTATAAGCTTAGGATGGTTGGAAACGTTTGGGGATTTTAGTTTAATCAAGACAAATTGATTCATAAGAAGATGATGTAAAACAATGATTGTTCTATGATGGTTGCTTGGTGGAGATTTAGGATTTTAGTAGCCTCTTTCATTAACTTAAATAATGTTGCAGATAAAGTGTGCGATAAAATGCCTAGAAAAGGAAATTTAGTAAAAGAATGAGTAAATAGTGTTATTGTGACATGATTAAATTATAGTATATAATTTGTTCAATTTTCACATTAAAACTCAAAAAGAAAAATAATACTCTAAGCTTGAGAGGGTTATAATCAAGAATTTTATAACTTGGAATAACATTAGAAGTGTCTAAATTTACATGTAGGATTTGGGAACATGATTACCCAAGAGTACAATACATATTTGTAAATATGCATGGTTAGTATGGAAATTATAGCAATAACACAATAAATAAATAATATGATTATATAGTTTGACTTAAGCTAAAACTTGGTGTCCTTTAATCCTCATTAGTGGGGATTATATAGATATATTTTCTTTATATAAATTTTTTATTATGGTAAGAAGCAAAAAAATTGACTTTTGGTAAGAGACAATGGTTATTGAATGGATCACTTAATCAGTGTTGAAATAGAACCATTTTTATATTCATTAGTGATGAAAGAAATATTATAATTGAATAGAGATGGAATTATTATAATAACAATATCTTGGGAGTTTTTGGGCAAGAAAAGAAAATATAATTAAGCTATCAATATTAAATGAATATTAATGGATTTTTTTTGGCACACAAGTACCTATATGAATAAGATTTCATGAGATCTTTTAATGGATAATTAGTTTATTTGGAAAGCGTATTAGATAAGTAAATAATGTCCCACTACAAGCTTAAAGTCATTTTTATTAACTAAATTCAATTTCAATGAATTTTTGTGTCTTACCTCTACATTTATTATTTTGAAACTCTTGTATTTTGGATGAGACTATAAAAATGTTTTGTGAACATTGAGAGTTTTAATTACTTGAGTTTCTTCCATTTCTTTCACCAAAGATTATACATGCATGGAACAAATGAGATTATTTCAAAATTTTTACTTATGCTTTATGTATTGTGAATGATTGAACTACAATTGTATTCAAATTCCATGCATGTTGGAAATGTTTTTAAAGGACCAAGTATAGAACGCTGGTTCCTAATGGTGGTTTCGTTAGTCCTTGATACACCATGGTTAACACATAACTAACAGAGTATATAGAAGGTGCTGGCCCTATATGACGGCCAACACACGTGGAATAGAGGGAAGAGTTTTTGTGAGCATTGTACTCACACATGTTTCTTGTGAGCTTAGCACTCACACTTGTTTTCGTGGCTTCTAGCCACGTTAGATTGGTTAGTTACTCTTGTGGATTGTGTGTTTAAGCTTGTTACTTCATTCTATTTAGGTCCTTTGAAGGAAAGAACTTTAAGAATTTTTATCTTATATTTGATTATCAAAAGGAAGGTTCTTATATTATTTTTATGTGTTTACACATTAACTTTTTCATTTCCTCTTGAATAAAATATGATGTTTTTGTTAAAGATAGTTGAGTAGATTTATTATGATATGGCTTTTGCTTTATTTTGGCCAAAGTGAGATTTTCTTGCTTGTGCACAAAAAAGACAACTTTCTATGGTTCGATTTTAATTTAAAGCTTGCTTGTAGCAATCATTAAATTTACAATTGTTTTATTTTATTTGCTTTTATGATAATTGTTTATGTTTCAGGGACATTATTTATTAGTAAATATATTTGGTCTCCGATATTAGAGTTGTCCCTACACCTCCGGGAAATCTTAGAGAACCATATTTTGCTATTAGTAAGCTTTGATCACTCATTTGGACGAACTCACTTTAAATGTAAATCATATATATTATTGTCATATCTTTTCTGTTTAGCTTAGATATGCTCCACATGATTTATAAGAAGGATCCTTATCTTCTGATGTGTTGATGTATGTATTGCTGTGGAGCGGAATTGTGATTGGATATGGTATAGAACTTTCGGGAGGTCCTACTTATAGAGGAAATTATGCTAAAATTCTATAAAATGCTTAAACTATGTAAAAGCAAGCCTAATTATGATTCTTGAGTTATAATTGTAGTTTTGAATTTGAAAGTGAGTTTGCATGCTTTTAAGGCTTAGGGAATAGGGAATTTACCTTACATTTCATGCTAGTCAGACCCGGATTTTTGGGATGTGACACTAGAGGGAGTAAAAATTTTACCCTATAAAATCATCAAAATGCTTTTAGTACGTTGGAGTAACAACCTTCTTTAATGCCTTGATCACACTTTATGATATGATATTATTCTAAACGTTGGAACACTAATTTCTTTCATTGGTGGTTTTATCATTGTATTGTTGTCTTATAACTTGCAATATCACTAGCTATTTTTATGGAATGTTATAAAATGAATAAAAGATTAGAAATGATGTGAGATGAAAAAGTGATATACTCAGGTTTTAGAAGGAATTCATTTCTCATCTAATTTTTAGAAAAAGTTACGTTTGGTTCTTAATTGGAATTAATTTTTCATAAGATCCTTAACAAATTAATTCTAGAACTTACCCTGAAAAGCATACAATATACCACTTGAAAGGAAGCTCATCTCAAGCTGAGCCCAACGGTATAAATATTGTGTAGCTGAGATATCTAGGTTGAGTGATAGACCAATTTGAAAGTTGATGTGAACAGTAGAAAAGAAATAATAAAAAATTGATATTTGGGGTAAATTTACAAGAAAGTGGCCGAAAGAATGGATAATTACTTTTTATCCAGATCCGGGATAAATAGTCAATTTTCATATTAGAAGTAAAATATGAATCTTATATTTAAGCACCAAGGAAAAAATGTTGATATCATAAGATGTATAAGAAACTAGGAAAAGTGAAGAGACACCATTAAGTATAAAGGTTAAAAATATAATTTTCATATGTTAAAAGAACAAATAAAAAAAATTACATTTTGGCCTCAAGAATTAAAATTCTTTACATTTTAGTCACTCGGTGGAAATCACGTGGAAAACAAGTGAAAAGAAGTTTGGAAAAATTACAGCTAAAGACCCAAAAGTTTTGAAAACTATAAATTCATCTCGAGTCAACAGTATTTCTGAAAATATTAAAATTATAGTCAAAATAAATCTCTCAATGAGTTAAGCCCAATGAAATAAGGTTAGAAATTTAATGAGATTAAAATAATATTTTTTTGGCGTTTAAGTTTATTTATTAATATTTTACCCAATAAAAGTTATTTTAGATTGTAGAAAAAGGCAATACCAAGTCAAAGATAATGAATGAACCTTACCCAAATATATTTTGGGTTAATATAATGATTTTTGGATTAAAAGTAATTTTTTGGATAATCTTGTACTAATTTAATGACAAATTCGGTAAAAATATTTAATCGGTAAAGGGTATATTAGTCCATAAAAATTATTGAAGCAATTATTTGGCCAAAAATGAAGCAGATCCATGTCTGAATCTGACCAGGACACAAAGGGAAATAAGTGAAAAGTTTTAATGAAAAGTAACCAAGGATTAGTTAAAAATTAATTATGATTAAATTCTATTTGATATCTTCCCTTAAGTGTTGGGTTAAGGCTTGGTTTAGTCACCTTCTCCACCTGATTTACGTCTAAAAACAGCAGAGGGAGTGAGAGGAAGAGCATGAAAAACTTGAAGCAAAGAAGTAAGAGTAAGAAGCAAAGTTAAGTGACATAAAAACACCAAGGTAAGTTCCTATGATCATCTTCTAGTATCTCCATGTGTTTAATGAGATTTTCATGGAGTTTTTCTCTCCATTTTTTCCCTGAAAATGTCTTCCTAGAGAGAGAGTAGATAGAGAAAGTGAATCAATGGAAAAATCAAGCCATATAAAGAGTTGTAAATGTCCTAAGATGCAAGAATATACAAGTTATTGTTAGATTCATGAAGTAATTATTTTTCTATAATTTATGAAAATTTTTTGCCCATTTAGGGTTTCAAATAGGGAAGGAATTTCAAGTTTTTGACTCCAAAATGGATTCCTTAGGTCCAAAATAGGTTAAGACAAGTGTGTTGTACAAGAAAAAAAAAAGCAGAGTGAAAATTTTGAGTTAAAGTAAGCACTTTATGAAGGAAGTCATGTAATCAATGACTTAAAATATTGTTTTATGATGTTATAGGATTCCAAGAAGTGTTAAGAGATCAAAGGAAGGGTGTGCAAAGTTTGGGAATCAAAGGAAAGTCACAAGGTAGTTTACTAACATAATCTTGCATTGTATTGTTATGTAGTTTGCAATGGTTTTGATGTTTTGCTAAATATTTGTGATGATGTTTTGTGATAATTTGTTGATATTGGCTGAGTTATTTGAGGGGTCTTGTGACCTTGGGATGTCTAAAATGTAAGGGAAAACTTTGTCCAATTTTTTACAAATATGTTTGAGCATAAATGATTTTAGACCTTTGAATGACAATTGGTGATGAATGCTTGCATTATATGATGATATAATTGCTTGATTAGTGGTAACTACTGAGATTTCATGAATCTCACCCTTTCCAAATGACTATCCATGATAGGTTCAAGGTATGTCATGAATCATGGCAAAGCTAAGAAATTGAGGAGGATCATGATTATTGAGTCAATTGGATGCATTATTTGGCAATTTGTATAAAATCATACAATATGCTATGAATCTGTAATTTGGCATAGTTATGCTTTTATGCGTCTTATATGATGTTATATATGGATATGGAACCATGAATGATGATGTATTATGCTTATGAAGTTTATTATGCTAAAGTATGGATGAAAAGATTCGATCTGAATACCTTGATAGTACATAGGTACTGTTTATTTGAAATAGGACTATTAGTTTAAATGATTTATATGATCTAAAAGTAGATGGAATAAGCTTTCCATAGACTTAAAGAACACCTAAATTGGATAAGTGTACAATTTATGATAAATTTTCAAAATTGGCTCAAAAATAGGGCAAGATTGAAAAACTGGAATCTTGAACCTAAATACTAGAAATTTCAAAAGATATTATAAAATCATACATAGCTCTAAAAATTCATTGGTTTATATGTATGGAAAGCTCTACATCTTAGCTTTAATATACCACTAGTTTGAATGTAATTGGACTTATATAACAAGAGTTATACATACTTTCCTAAGACTATTTTAGTTAAAGTTAAGCTCTGACCCCTATTGGTTTAAGTTAATAACCTGCTCTATTCCAGTACAGTAAATGCTTAAAAGAAATATTTCTAAAACTTAGACACATAGGGCTTTCCAAAAACATAGAGAGTACAAGATTTGGCTTAGAATATCAAGAGATATGAATTTTTAAATATAAGGTCAAAACTTGAGAAGTTTCAAAATGACCAAATGTACAGTAAATCTTTAAAAAATACAATGTATGAATTGGTTCGGGAGATGCTCTGTTTCATATTTTTCCCATTTAAAAAATCTTTTTAGTTATTTTTATAGACTTGAATCACTCTAAGATGATTTTTTCAAAATTAATTATGAATTTTTGAAGTTCGTTGAGTAAAATGATAAATGCACAATGAACAGTATCCGAAATAAAGAAAAATCTATTTTGATATTTTTATGTAATCAAGTATTTAATCATGCAATAATAGCCATAATTGAAGTCTAATACATAGGAAATAGACTTAAATATAAGGTGTTACATAACTCCTCTCATAATCATCCTTAATATACTAATGGTTTTCTCATTTTTATCACCAACGTTATTCTAATTATCGTTCAACGTTCTTATCAATAAATTATCAACGGGTTTCTACTTGCTTCTCCTCCTCTAGCTTTGGGTTAAATATTTTATATTTCTATAGCTTCGTGTCCCTGAGTCAATCTCATGCATGAGGGATCTGTTTAATCCATTTAATCCTAGTATACATTGGTACAAGCGAAATAGTTCATAAGGATAGCGTCATTTTGACATGATTCAGATCATTTATTTCTATTCCATGAACATAATGTGTTTGGTTGCACTACATCTAAAAAAATAGGGGAAGACATCAATTTTTTTTTTCTTTTACTTTGAGTTTCATTATATTTAATTTCCTATGTATGCCTCACTTTCGGTGTCTAAATTCTTCTTCTCCACTTCACATGTTTGGACAATTGGTACTGTAGATATAAGTGATATTATTTTAAGTCATAAATAATGTAGTTTATTTATCGGATTTCTACCAAACCCACATCTGGTATAGCTTAAAAAAGCAAAGGAGAACAATAATAGACCGTTGGCGATGTTATTTTAAAGAGAATGGAATAAAGCTAAAAGCCAATGCTATGCTTCCAAACTCTTCTTGCAAAATTCTCTGGCCATATTCGAATTCAATTACCAATCATAGAGCACAAGTTCTACGATAGCGAACCTGATCAAGAGCATCACATCGAATAATAACATGAAGTGTTTATAAATATGTAAAAATAAATATTTAGATTATTTATTTACTACTTGTATTTCGTAATGTTAACCTTCACTATTCAATAAAAAATATAGATGGCCAATTTTCTCTTAATTTTGTTGTAAGAGTAGTATTAGTTTGTGTAAACTCATCATATTATTTGAAAAGTTTCTAGCTTAAGAAATGATAAAAAGAGTAAGAATATTTATAAAGTTTATATTAATTTTTCTAACTTTAAAAAATTAATTAATATATTTAAGTAATTCAAATCGTATATACGAGATTGCCTACTACTAAAAGTGGCATGGCAAATGCAGAAGCATCTATCCCAAAATGGGAAAAGTTTTAAGGTATTAGTATTTGCTGACCGACAATGATATATGTGAACAGGGAATACCAATAATAGCCAGCTGTATGTGATTCTTCCACTTTCTGCCTTCTCAATCTCATTTTTTGGCCGTAGAGTAGTTTTAAAGAGTTGTATTATTCATAACTTAACAATTATAAGTTAAAAATTGTATAATTTATTTCTCAGATTTTATAATGCACAGAAGTGTTGAACTGAATTGTAAGAAATTGAGTTTATTTTAGCTTAAGCGAGACAAGAATGCACAATTTTTATCCTTTACTTCCCGCAAAACAAATATGTATAAAACTAAGCGTGTATTAGGTGGTTTTTGTCTAATTTTAAATTCAATTGATAAAAAAAAAAGAAAAAGAAAATTAAGGCTGTGAAATACTCACTGCTATAAATTACTTTAAATGATTTTACACGTACATTGATAAAAAAAACATTTTACACATACAATAAAAATTATTAAAAGTAGTTAAAAATATTAAACTTTACAAAATTTACTATAAATTTTTAATATTATCCTCATTAAATTATTACCCATTTTAATTATGTTTCTTAATATCTCTCTCAACTATAATTGTTCAATAAGGGGTAAATATGGAAATGGATACATAATACCCACAAACTAACTTATATTTTGAATATTTGAATTTTTTTAGAATATAGCTTATAATAAAGTATAGAGGGAGTGCACAAAAAATCTTCCCCATGCCAACCAGCTATGATAATATTTGATTTAATTATTTGTGTTTATTATTATCAGTTAAATGTTCTTTAAAAAAATTACAATATTTATTTATAATAGTGACTAAATGAATAATATATTTAGTGTAAAATCACAGTTAGTGATCTTCTACTGTAGAAATCAAAATGGGCGGGTGAGATTATACATGGAGAATTTTATAAAATAAAAAAAAAAGACTGTACATGGAGAAAGGTTTGAGAAAAGTATTAACTATGCAAAAAAATATGAAGAGAAAGTATTGAGATGACCAGGCTTTTTGTCGAAAGTTAACAAAAAAGTATTGAAAACCAAAATAATCATTGAACCGATGCATATAGTTCGTGGTCAAGCTTTAGCTGAATAGTTCATGAATATTAAATCAATATATTTGAAATTATAAACTAACTATTTTAAATAAGAAAGATAAAAAATAAAGAACACATATAAAAATTGATTTCAAATAAAAATAATAATAAAATTAAAAAGATTCAAAGCGAGTAAAGATATGAAGCAAGAATATAATATAAAAAGTTAATAAATACTTTATAATTAAAAAATAAAAAGTGAAATAATTATAAAATGTAAGAAATCTATAATGTATACACATTTTTATTGTTTATAATTTTATAATATATATACATACATATTTCTAGTCAACTTGCTCATTAGTCTTTTTTTTTTTTTCAATACTTATAAGTATTCATAAACCATGATTTAGAAATATGAATTTTTATTTTGTAAAAATAAGAAAAAATGATAGTTCAACCAATTGAACCATTGATTTCACTTATTTTAATCGGTTGTTGATCGGTTATACTAATTCTCATTTACTAGACCCAACTGGTGACTGCTTCACCAATTTTTCAGTCCAATCTACTAGTTTAGTCTAATTCTTTATGCCATAGTTGACGATGAGAAAGATACAAAGATATGGAGATAAGAGAGAATAGAAGTGACGTATTTGGCACTGACAGCCCCATGTTCATTCCCATTCTGTGGTTGGATTTTGGGAAAGAGGATAAGCTTTCAGTAGTGGGGGGTTGTCCTTATCTAACTTTTTTTTTTCTTTTTCTTTTTTTTATTTTTTTTTCTTTCTTCTCCATCCTTCCTATTTTCAGCATACAATACACGGATTGTGTATTTAAAAGAATAATATTTGATATTGTTTTGTTATAATGTTAATTTATACTAAGAATGTATAAATTAATTAATATAAATTTGGAAATATAATTTTGTCATTGGCTTAAGTTTTAAGAATATATCATGTGACATCCAGAAGTAAATGAGGGGGGGGAGTGATCGCCGATGTAAAAAAGAGGGTGTGAGATAAAGAGTGATGAGGCATGGATAAGGAGCGGCTCCTGGTAGACTTCTAAGAGGAAGAGGCATATGAATAAATCGAATGCATAACAGAACGAGAGAGATCCAAAGATTGTATAGGAATGAGACTATATGGTTAATGATAGCTTAAAGGAATTGACAGGTACTACTTATACCAACAAAGTGCACCTACTTTTTCTATAGCCTATCCCTTAAGAACTCCTCAGTTAATCATGCTTGACTTGAAGCAATCCTAGGATGGGTGACCTCCTAGAAAGGAGGTGTGTGAGTGAGGACAAAACACGCCAAAATGACTTGTATTGATTTGTGGAGACAATCGTCAATCCCATAGAAGTGGTTAGATGTCACAGTTGGTATTAGAGCCCAGCCTGTCTTAGTACGGTATGGTTCAAGGATGAACCACATGGAAACTAGTGGGTATGTGACATCCGAGCGCTGATAAGGGCTGGGAGTGATCGTTGGTGCAAGAAAGGGGATGTGGGATAAAAATTGATGAGGTAGGGACAAGGAGAGGCTCTTGACAGACTTCTAAGTGGGAGGGGTATATGAATGAATCGAATGCATACCAGAACGAGAGGGATCCAAAGACTGTATATGTATGAGATTATATGGTTTATGATAGCCTAAGGGAATTGATGGGTATTATCTATATAAACAAGGTGTACATATCTTTTTGGTAGCCTATCCCTTAAGAATTATTTAGTTAAGCACGCTTGACTTGGAGCAATTTTGGGATGGATGACCTCTTTAGAAGGAGATGTGTGAGTGAGGATAAAATACACCGAAATGATTTATGTTGGTTTGTGGAGACGGTCGTCAATCTCAAAGAAACGGCCGAACGTTACATATCACAACCAATTTTTGTTTTATTGCTGTTAGAAATACTCCATTTTAATTTGTGCCGCTTTAGTTCAATTAATTAAAACTAAATTGATAGTAGTAGTATATATTCCGGAAACTAGTATGATAATTTTCTTTAAAAAATTTCAATTCAACCAAAGATATAAAGAAATACAAACATACATCAGTTGAGCCAAATCGAATATTTATAACTTAAATTCGATTCACTTTGTAAAGATGTGTTTTCCCAAATTCAACTCACATATGACTATGAGTAATATTTGTCTATTTAAGAATTAATTGACAGATCTTATGTGTCATTAACGGCAAGAAGAGTTTTGGAATAAATTCCCCCAAGATTAGTATTAAAATGTTATAAAAATAATAATAATAAATTGGTTCTATATACATCTTTTTTCAAAATAATAATAATAATAATAATCGAACTCTCATAATGATGACGTAACATGCAATAAATAGTAGTGTTGGATAGAATATTACTTGCTAGAACCTTCCACTTTAACCAAAAAAAAAAAGCACATTAGATGTATGCGGCATAGATATGTCGACTTGCCATAAAATGAATATTTGCTATATTTTATAATAGTTTCTTAGTGCCATTTGTGGCTAAAGAACTTTGGCAAGCATTTTCTCGATATTCAGTGGGGGTAATAATGTCATCAATAATTTTTCTTAACAATTAAACAGCTCGTAATTCAGAATTTACATTTGATTCCAACTATTCTAGATTGAGTTAGGTAGGGCTAGAAGGTTAATAAAACTCTTTTAACAAATATTTTAATATAGTTATATGCTCAGGATACAAGATTACCACTAATTAAGGTCATTTATCATATTATTAAATATGGAAATTGAACATATTTTTTAGTGAAAACCATGGAAATGGAACATGTCATGACGATAATAATTTTCTGTGATAACCTCAATTATGTGCTAATTACATTCAGACAATCAAGTGTGGAATAAGTTATTACATCATCGTAACAGAAATCAACGCACAATAATTGATAGTGGTGTGGAACATTTTTTTCTTTTTGCCTGAATATGGAATATATTGTATATACATTCACTAAAGGACATATTCAAGACTTTTTCCAAAGACAACAAAAGCTTTATATTAGTTTTCTTTTCTGAGAATTTTGTTCTTAAAACAAATGAAGCAAATCCCAAACAGGGTATAACCCAGAATTTCCCTTACTAAATGTGAACACAAGAAACTGTTGTGACAACCAGAGCATGCATTGGCCGTCACTTGTTTTCCCTATAAATAGGTCCTCAGGTACTCCTTCCAATCCCATGAGCTCCAACTAATATTTCTATCTTCTCTTCTATTTCTTGCAGATAAGTAACTACTGAAGAGAGTGATACATGAGGAGATATGAATATTTCGTACATTCATCAGCTTCTTACTTCTCTCTCTCTCTCTCTCACAAACACACACACACACAAACATTTTGAATGATGAGTTCTTTAGAGGAGGAAGGCGTTGGCGTTGTTGCTGACAGAAGAAAGAGAGCACAGATGATGAAATGCATAAAGGAATGGCATCTCAGTCCTTTGTGCTCTCTATCTTCTGTCACCACCCTCCTGTCTCTCTTCCAAATTTGTTTTATAACCAGACATATTTCTTCATGTATAGCATAGAGTTTAAAATAATTTGTGGTTTTCATAGTTTATAAATTGTGTGACTTGCTGAAAATGGATTTGATGCACATATTTAGTTATAATTGTAATATGTGCACATCGTATCTAAACCATCTAGGTAAGATTTCAATGGTTCAGATCTTCTTATTTTTAATGAAATTATCATAATATTTTTATCTTAAATGATGTGGAATACAAAATAATATTCATTTTATAACTATCAAGTTAGAAAAAAATATTTTACTTTAAAAATAAAAAAATAGTAAAATCTTGTTCATATGGGACATGCACATGGTGTACATATTAAGATTTGCATCAAATTCTGTATCCCTGATTTGCTAATTGCTATAAATACCATATTTTATTTTGATGTAACAACTTGCTTATTTTTAACTATCTCTTTTTTGAATCAATAATATTTAGTAAATCTATATTTATAGTAATCTTATGAGAAGCCGCAACTTATGAATACTATTTTGATTTTATATATTTAGTTTGCATTGAGCTCCATTTTTAATTTGTCCTTGTTTGTTATTTTTTTTTTGGTGTTCCTATTTTTTTTTCAAACAACAACGTGAAACCCATAATTTCTCAAACTCAGCCCAAATTGCATAGGAATACTATTAATATAATTGTATGCCATTGGATCAAGAACCAATCCAAGGGCCAATATCTACTCACTTTTCCCATAAATACCTCTCCACCCTCTTTGCTCATTTCGTAAGAAGCTTGGGTGGCTTTAGAGAGAGAGAGGGAGGAATGTGTGCTAGAAAGAGAAAGAGAGAGTGTGGCTAAGAGTGAGGGAGAGAAGAGGCAGAGGAAGAGAGAAAGAAGGAGAAGGAAGAGAAGAAGGAAAGGGAAGCTAGATAAGGTCTCCAAGAGGTAAACTTCTTCTCTTAATCTCTTCTAATATCATTCTTCTTTCATTTAATTTAAGGTTTAATAATGTTATAGGTTTTAATCAAGTCAAGGCTATGACCTAAAGTTAAGTGAAAGTAAGATTGATAATAAAGTTAATAAAGCTTCAAAGTAGTCTCCTATCCTTATGTAATATTATTACTTATAAATGTTCTATATGTTATTATAATTTGTAAATGATGACATGTTATTGTTTGAATGTTTTTTATTATTGGTGGCTATTTTATGTTAAGGGCTAAGCCCTGTGATACGCATTTACTAAGCTATTATACTATCAAATTTTTGTTAGACAATATAGATGTTTTGATATTTTAATTGAAAGTATGCTATATTTTATATGCTTTCAAATGTTTTGTGATAACATGATGGTATGTGCAAGTTAACTGCTAAGATTCTCAAATCTCACCCCATAGTTCCCTAACTATAGGGCTAAGTCATGATAAGGAAAGCATGTGGAGCCTAAAAAAAGATGATGGTAGAACCTTGCTAGAAAACTATTTTGTACTGTTTCATTCAAGCCATTCTATAAAATCAAGTATGCATCCAAACATTTTTGTTTCTATATGCATGGATAGAACTATGTCTGAAGAATGATATGCTACTAGTTTGGTTGTAATTGAAGCTACATAATGAAAGATATACAAGTTTTTCCAAAATTGTTTCAGTTTAAGTTAAATTTAACCCCTAAAAGTTTATGTTAATGCTCTGACTAGTAGAAGTAGAATAAATATACAAGATAAATATGTAAGAAAATAGACAATTTTTCTAATAATATTAAGTATGCACGAAATGACTCTATATGTTATGAGAAACACATTTTTAAAATTAAGGCTCAAATTTTGGATAGAAATAAGGAGTTTTAGAGTAAAGTTCATACAATAAACTGTATGAATCTGTGTGTCTATTTTCCAATTTCATATTTCTCCCTTAAAGTTCAAGATGTTCACAATTTTTAGAGATTTAAGCCATTGAGCAATAATATTTCTATATTTAGTTATGATTTTTGAAAGGTCACTACGATTTGAGCTATAAAACTAGTGAGAACAGTTTTATACAGTTTTAAAGTTTTAATTAGTTTAAATTTTCAAGGACTATTTTCATGCCTCAAAGTCAAGTAGTTTTCAAAGGAAATGCTTTCAAATGCAAGATATAATAACAATTACTTTATATAATAGTTAATCAAATAAATGTAGTGAAATCCTTTTGCTCCTCGTCCCAACATGTTTCCTAGTGCTCCTTGGGGATCACTGTTCCACGAAAAGTTGCAAAAAGAAAATGTAGTAAAACATATGGAACATTTAATCTATTTCAAATATTACAAAAACACTTCAATAAAAGTAATAGACAGTTATTGATATAAGTATGATGGAGAAGGGAGAGAGTAGACAAATAGAGAATCGAGAAAGTAAAAGGAGGAGTAGAAGAATCTAAGCGAGAGAGAGAGAGGATAGACAAAAAGAGGGAGAAAATGAAGAGTTTAAGGGAGAAAGATATAGAACAAGGGAAGGAAGGGGACAAAAAGAAAGAGAAGAGAAGCAGAAAGAGAGAGAAAATAGAAGAGCTTAGAGAGAGAACTCAAGGGAGAAGGAGAAAATAGAAGAGTTTATGGGAAGAACTCAAAATACTCAATATTATTCTATTCATCACTCTACTGAATATGCATTACATAAGATCCTTTAAATAGACAAAATATGAAAAATCTAATTCTAAAGAAAATAAGAATATTTAATACTTAAATAATCCTATTAGATCTAAAAAATCTAAAAGATATATCTAATTATAAAAAACCCTAAAAATAAAAACGAAAATTCAAAGAAAAATTATAAAATTGATATTCTAGTCTTAATACTATTAGAAAATCTCTTTAATTTAAATATAAGAAATCTCTTAAAAGATATCTAATAGATTTTATTTATTTTAATTTAAATCTAACTAATAACTTTGGTCCCAAGGAAATACAAATTGAAAACTAACAAAATAAAAATAAATAAATAAAATTATCTAAACAAAATAGATCCAGAAAATTCTTGTAAATGATTATGTGAGTGGCACCTAAAAACCTTTGGAATGCTTTCTTGATCTCTATTAGTTACTTTCTTCACAAAAATGAAAATCCATCCAGAGCAACAACATATTGACATAATATGCATGAAGAAAACATGGGGACACAAAATGATCAAAAGTTAAGTAAAACTACATATAATCTCCTTTAAATATAGCCTAGTTACAATTTTGGTTCACTAACTTTATCCCCTTAAAACATCACAAAATGGGAAGATATTACACATTAGTTAAAAGGAACTAACTTCTAAAAGCCAAGTGACTATCCCATAATACTTTAAGCAAGGGAGGAAATTCAAAAAGTTCAGAATATAAAGGATCACGTGACAATCATGATGCTTTTAGATGTTACTTTTATCTTGTACGTAAAGTTCCCTTTTTTGTGATACTCTAGAGGTTATAATTAGGCAAAAATTTAAGGAGATTATGTGATTTCTCCTACAAATAACTTGTAAGGAGATCAAAATTTTAAGGGACAGCCCCAAATTAAGGGCTATAAATAGCAACATAGGTGCATGAAACTCTACCATCTTTGTAAGGCTCAAAAACTACATTAAATAAACAGATATCATTACTTAGTTCAAAACAAGCTAAAGTGCTCTAGCAGATATTTAACAGAAAGTATAAATCATAAGAAATTAGAAGGTGTAATGACCCTAGACATCATCTTAAGAAGGATTTTTCCTATTGATGTAGGACCGAAGGAATCAGGACTCGAGGAAGGATCAAAATGGAGCAAATTGGAGAATTGAAATAGAGAGCATCAAAGTCACAGTGATGAATAGTCAAGCCGCAATGAGGAACAGTAGAAGATCGTGCCTGGGCTAAGACCAAGAGCCCTGGTGTCGTGGTGAGTATAGGATGTTAAAATAGCCACCCCGTTAGTGGGTTTTCCTTCCCCTATTTCTATATTCCTTTGGGTATGTTTAAGGTTGGTGAGTATAGGGTGTTACATTTTGGTATCAGAGCAATGATTTGTATAACATCTTATATTAGGCTCTATTTTCCATGTATTAGATCATTTTAGATGCCTTTCATCATAGTTTAGAGACTAAAATCATAATATAATAAAATCAGAATTTTTCAAAATTCGGGGTACTATTCCTTTGACAATTTAAATTGTACCCGATGAACTTTGAAAATCCATAACTAAATCTAGAAAAATCATCTTGAGGCAATTCAAAACTTTAAAATTTTATTAAATTCAGATCTACTTGGAAAAAATATACAAAACAGTAACTTTATTGGGCCAATTCGTGTAGTAAATTTCATGGATTTTACTGTTCATTTGGTCATTTTTCTACCTTCCAGTTTTTTGACCTCAATTTTGAAAAATCATATTTCATTCTATTCATGACCAAATCATGCATAATCTATTTCATTTAAAAGCTATACATGTCTACTTATAGACATATTTTTATTATACATTTATTTCACTTACATAGGGCATAACATTAACTTAAATTGTGAAGGGTCAAAATCCAATTCTTACTAGAACAGTTTTGGGAAAAACTCCATATCTTCTGTTATATAGCTCTATTTACCTCCAAATCAGTGCATATGAAACTCAAAACATAGAAATTTTTATAAATATAAACCACTGAATATTTCGAGCTTTGTACAATTTTATATTATCTTTTGAATTTTCTTGTACCTAACTTTCAGTTTTCAGTTTTCCCATTCCTGCCCTTTTCTGAACCTTAATTTTGAAAAATCACCATTACTTGTATACAACTCCAAATGGTGTCATTTTAAATCTTGACATGTCCTCTATCTGGTTTAAAAATTCCAGAAACCTAACCTCACATTAAATATAGAACAAGGATGAGCTAAACAGACCCATCTGGAAAATGCCCTGTTTCAACCTATATTGCAAATTACTTGCCAAAATCCATGCAAATGAACTCATTTTGGCATATAACTTGGTGGAATATAACTTCATATTCCAACATCCAGAACTGGAAATTATCATACATTTTCTACAACATTAACATAATATTCACTATTTTACAGCTTTATATAAAACAAGACACAAATAACAATTCATATCATAACATGACAACTTGCACATCAACAACTCATCATTTTCTTCTTCATGCCTTTTGCTCCTTCCTTAGCTCTTTTGCATTGGTTCTCCCTAGCATGGTTAGTCATTGAAGGGGGGATGAGATTTAAAGAATCACAGTAGCAATCACTATTCATGCAATCATATTATCACATTAAGCATATAATCATCATAAAACATCAAGCGAATACTTTTAAACATTTATGCCATAATATTTTACAAAAATTTTGGTAGTGTTTCATTTTGTATTTTTGATATCCTGGGGTCTCAAAACCCCTTAATTAACTCAACCAACATTCTCAAAGTATCACAAATGATCATATCAAATAATAGGCAAGTCATCAAATTCATTGAAAATCACATGACAATATAAGGTAAGAATAGGTAAATTGCTACCTTTGTGAATCCTCTTGGCTTTTCCTTTGGTTCCACCTATTTCTACCACTTTCATAAGTTTCCTTAGGCTTCCTCAAACCTAAATACATAATCAATTAGCTACTTAAGCCACTGATTCATAGGGCTCACTCACAAAGTCTCATATAACCCTTGATTTTCCAATTAACTATCCTTAAGCTTTAATTTGACATCATTACTTATTCTTAAGGTTTTGGACCATGGAGAACCCATTTTTGAGGTCCAATTTATGAAATTCCAACCCTAAATGGAACCCTATCTGACCAAAATTCATGGAGAAAGAAGGAAAAATGATTTACTTTGCAACACAACAAACTACTCCATGAAATCATGTTCTCTTGACCAGTTGATGATTTCTCCTAAGTTTGGCAAACCAAAACTCATTCCTTTCATGATTTAAGCTCTGGCCAAAATTCATCTTGAGAAGGGGAAGAAATATACTCCATGCAACTATCACCATCTACTTGAAATCACAAGCTAGGATAGAAGGAATCACTTACCAACAACTTGAGCTTTGGATTTCTTGGAGTTCCTTCTTCTTCTTCCTCTCTTTTCTCTCTTTCTTTCTTGTGTTTTCTTACTTTGCTTTTCTGTTTTAGACCTCACATCTGAAATGAAGAGAAAGGAGGGGTAATTGCTTAATTAGCTCACTAATTGCATAATTAACTTTAATCACTTTTTTAACCAAAAGTCAACAACTTCCTTTACAAGTTTTTGGCATGCCTTCCATGAGAAGTCTTGGACAAAAAAATGAGCTGAAATGTCACGCACAAGAGAGCTTTGAGTGTCCCAAAATTGTTCAATTTTTTCTGGTCTAAATATATCTTGAACCGGGTAATTTTTAACTGTACCGATAAAATTGTTTTTTATAGTAAATTAGCATTTTTAGGCTACAGGACTATTCCAATTTTATTTTTATATTTTTTTAATTATCCTGTCCCAAATGATATATGTGTATGACTCATATCTTGTCCTGATTTCTTTTTAATTGCCGTGGGACCCACAATTTACTTTATCAGTTTACTAGTACTTTTAGACACTCGGCACTGATTATTTCTTTGTCCTCGAATATTAACTCTCAGTGCCAGATACCATTGGACTTCTCTCTTATAGGGCTTTGTTTTGACAGTAATTTTATATATTTACAAAATTACCCCTGACCCAAGGTTAAATTATAATTTCTGAAACTTTTGGGTCATTAGGTATAATTTTCCTTAATGACTTTTGCACTTTGACTCCACCTGACTTTTATGATATTAGGACATGGATGTCATTTTTAAACTTCTTTAGGGGCAAAACTATAATTTTCTCATTTTTCTGTTCAACCGGAAAAAAATAACCTCTTTGTCCTATTTCATGCAAAATGGTGTCTGCCTGTTTTTGTAAATTTCCTATGCATCTCTAGATATTTTAACTTTCTTGGGATGTTACAGTTTGGGCCATTGTTTCTCTTCTTGTATGCCTAAGTTGGCACTTTACTTGGGTTGTATCTTGTACTCTCATCTCTCCTTGGTTTCTTGCTAGATTGGTATCTCGATAACTAAATTGTGTTGCTACTATGTATAGGTAACACATGGCTCGACATGGTAGGCCAAACAATAATGAACTCTTGAGGGAAATGCATGCAATGATCATAGGGTTGAGTGACCATGTCCGGAGTCAAGAAGAGGTAATGACCAGGATACAGGAAAGAATAGAACAATTGGATATGTGGAAGTTGAGGAGGAGCCTTAGGGGGATGCTAAGATGTATGTTGACCTGAATGCCACAAGGGGAAAAGGCTTAAGAAATCAAAATCAAGTCCCATTGAGGGAACAGGGCATATCGAAACCATTGAAAGATTTCAGAAAGTTCAATCCTCCTACTTTTGAAGAAAAGATGGACTCTATTATTGCTAAGGAGTGGATTGAACAGCTAGAAACCATTTTTGAAGTGATGTATTGTAACTCTAAGCAGAAGGTTCATTTGGCCGCCTTCAAACTTGAGAAGAAGGCAAAACAATGGTGGAGAAGTGTGAGCCCGAATTGGAAGCTTTTGGGAAATATGTTGACTTGGGACAATTTCAAGGAAAGGTTCTTTGCTCATTATTTTCCTCTCACACTGATGATGCAAAAAGAAGCAGAGTTCTTGGCTTTTCAACAAAGAAACCTATCGGAAGATGATTATATTGACAAGTTCCTTGATTTGACTAATTACTCCACTTATTTGAAAAGCCATCTAGATGACATGTGGAAAGCGCAGCGGCTACTAGAGGGTACTCAACCTAAATTAAAAGAGCAGTTTTTCGTGGTGGATTTTACATTGTTTGAGGATCTTTGTCCCAAGATAAGAATAGCAAGAAGGAGAATGAGGAAGACTGAAGAAGCAATGAGGAACTCTACGGTTAGGGCCTTTTCTTATTTGGGCCCTACTGTTGGAATAAGCAAGAGAGTTGACTATAGTGGTAGTAGCTGTATTGGCAGTAGTGGCTCTTGAAGGTCAAGGGGCTCTTTTAATAGAGGTGGTTGTAATAAGGCAACTTCAACAGAGGTACTCACAATAGATGAGCTATATATGTTATTAGCATGAAAGCATGATTTTGTGTATGTATGTGTTTACCCTTGGTTATTAGGACGTATGTCTCACCATATGGCTAACAATTTCCAGGTGAAGGATATAGCTTTAGCAAGGACAAGGAAGGTTTGGACAAAAAGGATTGAGAGTGTACTTATAGGTTTTAGGGACTATGTTCCCCATGTCTTTGTTACTCCTTTATTTCTAGTAAAGTGCCACTACGTTGTGTAGAGATTTGTGACCAATGTGATTTGGGGCATGACTGTGGTATGTCTATTGTTGAATGTTGATTATGTCTTATATGCAATGCCATGCATCCTTCACAGATATTTGGTTATGATGGATTTAAGACTGAGGTCTCTAGATCCTTATGGGTTGGTATGCCTAAAACATAAGCCTAGTAGGTGTCTTGGGTCTTTAGTGTGTAAAAAGGGCACATAGCCTATTAGCTCGAGTCGAGGTTCCAGGGATTGAAAATTGGAGGAGCGGTTTCTTCAGGTTAAAACCTTCTTGGACAAGTTCCTTGAGTCTCTTATGACCTATTGGAATGGCCTTCAAATGCAAATTGTTCATGGGTGATTATTGGTGTTGTTGAGTTCTCTTGTTTATGGTAAAAAAGTAACCATTTTGGTATCAAATGTCCAAAATCTCCATATGGAGGTGTTTTGAGGCATGTTGGTGTCTACAGTTAGAGAGGGAGCATAGTGACTTGTAGGAGTTGGATTCAGGTCAATCAGAAGTTGGAGTGCGAAATATGCATGTCAGAAGTTTGTTGCATGCATTAACCATCTGTTGATGCTGATTTTGTCACTAGCACTGTAGCACAAAAACCATGGCCGTAGTGCTATTCACCTTGAGTTCCATCTCCTTTTTCTCTAGAAACTCCATTCAGTGCAGCGCTACAATGCTTAACTGCGGTGCCACTCTGTCAGTGGGTCTTCCTTCTCCTATTTCTATGTTCCTTTGGGTATGTTTTAGGTTGGTGAGTATAGGCTTTTACATGCACGTAAACTATCTTATGTTTATGCAACCTATCACATTGCAACAAAAGTCAATAGCACAAATTATACGAAAGCTGCTACACTTTATTTCTCTTCTCTTTTTTTGTTGGTTTAGCTTATCTATGGTATAAATCAACACGTTTAAATGCATATTTGATATAATAAAGGAAATATATATGTAGAAACATATATTATAAATTTAACTTTGCGATGGAGAGAATATGGCCTTTGAGATTAATTAACCTTGCAAAGCTTATAATTGAGAGGAATAGCCAATAGGTTTCTTGCGTTACGAAGAACACACAGATATATTAATCCAATATATATGGATTGTGCATTGATTCAATCAAGCGCCATGTTCCCTAAATAAATTAGAATTAATTTAATTCTAAAGCTTGGTTGTGAAAGGTTAGAAGAAATATTTAAGGTTGGATTCTTGGGACCTCGTACAATATAACTGCTACATATATTATTCCTCGTGTTTGTGTTTGCGACTTCCGAATAGGGTAGTTAAGTCCAGATGCAAATGCACCATAAGAGGCGTTGTTTCTCCTCCTTTTTTTTTTAATTGTATGTCCTCAATAAATCAATCCATTCATCATAACTCGCTTATATTTAATTACTATTAACATATTTAATAGTTCATAGCCTCATGAATACAAGCTCTCTAAATAGTGATTAACAAAATATTCTCATCATCTTAGGTTATGGACATATAGCAAAATGGTGACAGCTTGCAACATCTAGTTCAGACAAATAGCAAAGAAGAAGAAGAAGAAGAAATTAAGCTAGAGTGGAAGAGAAGAAGCTTCTACGGAGGATGAGTTCAAACAAGTTCAACATCGAGATTTTGTGGGTAGGCCAAAGAAAAGCACTAAGCCAAAATAAGGTTTTATTGGTGCCTAATAGTTGGTGTTTGTTAAAAAAATGCAATAAAAAATGAGATGAAAGACTCTTATTAGCGTTTGTTAGACAAACGCCAACTAAAGGGCATAGTTTAGTTGGCATTTCTGTGAATAAATGCTAACTAAAGTCTTTACTTGGCGTTTAATAAGAAAAATGCCAACTAAACTAAGATCTTTAATTGATGTTTTATAAATAAACACCAACTAAAAGTTAAACATTAGATGGCATTTTCTAAATGAATGCTGATAAAAAATTTTACTAAGGCATGGATCAAACATTTTAACCATTGATTAAAAAAGATCGAACGGTCATCATTTATTCTTCCTTTATTACCTTTTTCTCCCAAGTTCCTCATCTTTCCCAATCTCATTTCAAATCTGTGTCTTCTCTCTTCTCTGCCACACCAATGTGTCACTTCTTCTCTGAACTTGCCTCCACTCCTTTCAAACATCCCTCATCACCTCTCTCTGCATCTCTCTGCCACTATCTGCCTCCACCTCACCTTCCATCATGAATCTAGTGCACCTCCTCTTTTCCAATCTCAAGCTGCTGCCATGAATCTACTTCACCTTCTTTGCCTCCTAGGAGCCCATGACCGCCCTCTTACTCTCATCAAGTCAATTTCCCATTTCAGATCAGTGATCGAGGCTAAACTTGTCTTGGACTCTACAAAGCTTCCTTGATAATGATGCATGGACTTTTTCTCCATGATTGTGACCTTCTTCTTGGGGGTTTGTCAAGTTTTCTTATACTTTCTCTTTTCATTTATATCATAGGCACACATTGATAAATATCTACTCCTTCTGATACCAAGAATTGTAATAGTTATGTTTTGACTATGATTGAATCAATTAAAATTTCTATAGCTCTTCATTGTCAGGTGAAGTGGTGTTAATATGGGTGTTTGCATAATTAGCACATTCAATTTTGTTGTGTGCATAATTTCAAAGCAAAATGATGTTTAGGGCAAATTCCATGTTCTGTTTCAATCATGAAACTTTTGGTTTCAAAGATTAGTATTATTTTTTGGGATAGTTCCACTTCGTTCTTACGCCAAAGCCTACAGTTTAGAGGTATCATTTGGAGACCTGAAAATAGTGACCATTACAATCATTTTGTTTGAAGGTGCTTTTAAATATATATATATTTATCAAGAGAGGAATGAAGACAAAATTTGATTGCAGATTGTGATTAACAGAGATCATTGGTGTACGTCTATTGAAAATATTGAATATATCAAGAAAGAAAGACAAGCATATTAGTTGCTATAAACTTTGTTTCTTGAATCATATTATTGAGTGTTTAAGGTGGGAGACCATGGATGAAAAGTTGCATCACTAGATTTCATCAGCAACCTTACATGCATGCTTCTATTTATTTATAACTCAGCATTGCCATAATTTGCTAAATCATCTATCATGTGCTAAATCATTTATAGTCAATGTCTAATTCATCTTTTTAGCATCTTATACCTATTTCTTACCATGTGCTAGTGGCAAGGTTTGATTTCTCGTGGGTGATCAGGATACCACCATGAGACATTGGAAAATTTAAAGGCTGCTATCAAAAGTACCAAGAAACTTTGTGTGGTAAAATTCCATAATTTGCTATGTTTGTTCAATTGCTTTTCACTCTAACCAAGCTTAATGTAGCTTAACTTTATAAAGGAGTTAGACACACGAATGATCATCTGTAGATAACTAGTATACTAAATGCATAAACTTGCAATTTTTTCATTTGAGTTATTATTGATTCTATCTATAGCTTATAATTTCTTTTCAAGTGTTTCTCTCTCATTCTTTCTGTTTACACAATATGATATTGAGTTTCTCTTAATGGGCCAAGATCATTAACTTCTCAAGATTGATGTAATTAATATCTTAAAACATTGTGTTTTCAAGAATAAGAATAAGACCACCACAGATTGTTATGGTCTTGACTTTGAGGATAATGATCAAACCAGTTGCCAGACTAACCTTGGGGACCATTCTAGTTAAAAACTAGAAGAAGGGTTCTCTTTTTATCTCAGAACAAGTGAAAGTGGAGAAGAAAGATATATATATATATGCTGGGATAAGGTTTGTTCTTTTCTTGTCCCTTTTGACCTTTTGTCCAGCATTTTCCCTTTTTCTCCGCTTCAAAAGCTTTAATGATTGTGAATCCATTTTTTTGTTGATTGAGTAGATAGAGTTGTGGCCCTCGTGAGTTTTAGTTGGGTTTCATGTCAAATCTCTATATTTTCAAGAACTAGATCCTTGTTGCATCATACTACAATTAATAATTATTGGTTTCACTATATAAGATATTTGTAGTTTACAATTGAAAAAAAAAAAAACAAAACCATGTTTTGTTTCTAGTTATAAGCTTCATTCACTCTAAAGTAGTCTAGGAGCATGAAGATAAATAATTGGGAGCGGATTTCTATTATACTCGAACATGGCCTTTATTTGAATTTGTTTGAACAAAATAAAATTGGATGCTTGAGCTCCCATGGAGGTTTCACTTGATGATGATTTTTTCTTGATTGTTTTGTTCCTGACATTTCCTTAGGCTGACTGGACATACTTAAGTCCCACATACAACGTCTCAAGTAGTGGTCTATAACAGTTTAATGGGTCCTATGGGAAAGCCCCAAATGGGTTGTTGAGTCCATGTATCATTAATGGGAATCTTTGTAATATGAATTATGTGATTATTGTAAATATGAATTAATGGAGATATTCCTTCAATTGATAAAGCAGCCTCAGATCATCAAAGGCTTCTGGATTGGTATTCTTTAATGAACAATTGTCTTTCTTTAAGGAAATTCAATATGCTTGCATTCATGACACATGCATTACTTTTGTCCAATAAAAGTGAATAATTGTCATTTTTTTTTGTCATTCACATGTGTGTTCATGTGTAGAATGAAACTTATGTCACAGATGGGCTAAATAAATTGGTTGAAAGAATTATTTATTCCTCATGCTTTACTTGTTCTCACTAGAAATATATAAACCTGTGCTTATTTTTAAACAGATTGCAGTCATATGACTGTGTAGAGCACACGGTACCATGCGATGGTAAGTGTCAAGTTTGTTTCTCTTAACAGTTACAAAGCATATTCTATTAATTTTAGTTTCTGAACATCAAATAATTATCATCATTTATGTTTTTTCTCCCCAATTTCATGCATTATTTGATCAATTGCATCACACACCTGAGTACCACAAGTTTGTGGGACAAGAAGCTATGAACCAAATTTGTTGTCTGGGGAAATTTTATTAGGCTTGATTGAAATATAATGTATGCTGTTCTTTTGCTTTATTCTTGTTTATTGTCGTAGGCTCCAATAGTATTTTTGGCCAGCTCAAGTCTCATCCTGAGATTTATGATGTCTATGTTCCCATGGATTATGAGGACTATTTGGATAAGAGTTATTGGAGTTGCTTAAAAAAGACAAGACATGCATCTATATCTGTAGGATGGTTGACTCAGAAACTTTACTTTTTTTTAATTAGTTTCACTTGTTTGAATGATTCTATAATACATAAGTAGGAGTTTTTTTTGTAGTCAAGAATTTTATGCTAAAAGTTGAATTATAATTATATTGCTTAAATGTATAATTTTTTATTTAGTATATGTTATTTTTTTTCAATGAGTTCAATAGAATTATATATATGTATATTTTTTTTAAAAAAATATTGATTTTTCTTGGTATTTATTTAAATAAATAAATGCCAACAAAATCCATTTTTTTAAAACAAAGGAAAAGTTGACATTTGTTCTAGAAACACCAACTAAAGAGGGTGCTTTGGTTGGTGTTTGTGTTAGAAATACCAACTAAAGGTGATATTTTAGTTGGAGTTTGTACCACAAATGCCAACTAAACCACCCCTTTTAATTGGCTTCATAGTATACATGCTAACTAAAGTCTCCTTTTAGTTGGCGTTTTTGACATAAAAGCCAACTAAAGTCCCCATTTAGTTAGTGTTTTACTAAAGTCTCCCATTTTTATCAGCATTCAAATATTTGGCATTTCAAAAACACCAATAAAAGAAAAAAAATAAATGACAACTATTCCCTTTTTTGGTGTAGTGAAAGAAGTTACTATGGAGATGAAGCTAACTTGTAGTGAGGAAGACGAAGCTAATGAAAACCAAAGAAGCCTAAATATGGATTGAATCTCATAGAAGATTAGGGTTTGATTTTGGAAAAGAGGAGGAAGAGGGAAAAGTAGAGGCTGAAGGAGGAACAAAACTAATGAAGACCATAGTGTGGACTAACGTTTGGAGAAGGAATAAGGGCTTTTGAGAGAATGACGTCATTACTATTTTGGGGGGTTTATTTTTTATCCCTAAGAAAAGATAAAAATTCCATGAGAAAAGAATAATGATAAAAGCTTAACTCCTAATAGAAAGAGATTTGAACTAGCAAACTATCAGACCCCTGTAGTTTGTGTATCAATTAGGCTAATGACTTAAGTTTATTAAGTGAATGCAAATAAATATATATAAATTTATATCTTGCATTAATAATATACATATTATATATACATTTAATTTAATATTATTGCAATATATTTCTTTTTTATATATTAATAATGTATATTTTGCCAATATAAACTATATCGCAAATATTATACTATAATTTCTTCTTTCGCTTACTGTAACACCCCTCATGACTTTGTTTTGGCATTATGTGCAAAACTGGAGGAAAACAGGATGGAGAAAGATTCAAATGGAGTCTAAAAGAGCTCCACGCCACGGCAAGAAGCAGGGCTGCCTCGGTGAGAGCAAGTCCAGTGGCATTGTTGCAGCTGAAACATGGTAGAGCTGCGGCGAGCTACCCTGAAGTCACAACAAGAGTCGGGTTTTTGGTTTAAATCAAAATCATTTCGGATGAATAGAAAGAAAGAAAATAGAGGGAGCGATACGGAGCTCTGCTAGGGCTTGCAAGATTCGGCCTTGGGAAGTGATTTTGGGACCTTAAGAACTACAGTCACGTGGGTATGTGATCTCTACTCCTCCCTCTCAATTTTCTTCGGTTGAACTTGGGTTTTTCAGTTGTATGTTGGGATTTCCAGTTTGGGCCAAAATCCACAGATTGAAATGGATGAAATGAGATTAAGGAAGTGTGTTTTGGTGTTCTTGATGCTTGGGTGTGAGTTTTGAAGGGTTTATGCATGATTTGAGCTTAATCCTAGGTTGTTTTTGGTTAATGCTCTTGGGAATCCAAAGTGTATGTGGTTGAGTAGTGTTTGAATAGTCTCTAAGAGCTTATTGATGCATGAAAAGGGTATTGGAACCATGGGTTAGGCCTAAAGTAGTTGAATTGTGATGTTTGGTTTATTAGTATATGTAATTAATTGAAGAATTGTGATATTGTGAAGGTTGTTTGGTTAATCGAGACGGGTTCAAGTGTATTGGACAACTAGAGAAGTTCGTGGAATTCGCGTGTGTAGTATTGACACTTGACATAACCGGGTGTTTGTTTGTATTGTGTTGTTTGTATGGTATGATAGTACGTATATTTGTGTATATATACATGTTTCTTTCATACCACGATATAGATGTGTTTGTGTGTACTATTTTCTATATCGCAGTATGCACACTGCTAGATGATGATTATGATGACTATGATGATGATTAGAGATGATGATGTTGATGTGACATGACATGATGCATGCATGATATTGTGACATGATGATGATGATTATATGATGATACATGAGCATCACCACATGGCATTGTGAGATTGTGATATATGGTGGATTAGGTGGTGATGATGATATGATATATGATGATATATATATATATATGTTAGGGAGAATAAGGATGGAATATATATATGCTAGGGAGGATAAGGATGGAATATATATATGTTAGGGAGGATAAGGATGGAATCCCTACGGATACATTGCCTCCTATGGCCATAAGGGGAAAGGCACGCAGTGGACTTTACCTTCCCTAAATCGCTACCAATTCGTGGTGGGAAAGGGGAAGGATAGCTGCAGTCCAAACATTAGTGTTACCTTTGGCCGGGTGCACTAATGAGAGGTGAGCTTGGTGATGTCCCGGAATCAATGTTCACCGACTGTTGGAAGGGAATTACCTATATGAAATGTCCTATTATGATGATAGCCCGTGGTTCTAGCTGTGTGTGAGGGAGACATGCATTCCATTCATTTCACATTGCATTCACTGATTGTATGAGTTATATATGTATATATATGTGTGTATGTGGTTGTCCCCAATTACTGAGACATTGTCTCACACCTTTCTGCCATGAACTAACCTTTTAGGTGACGATTCTGGAACTAGTCCTAAGAAGCGGAGGGAGTAGCATCAGACGTGGGAATACCAGGTCTATGTAGTATATATGTGTTTTGGATATGTATCTTGTGCCAAGTAGGATAGAAGGTTTTGTAATGAATGTATGACATGGATAAGGATTGTTATGGAAGGATGTACGTATGGTTATGTATGTAGAATTGTGTTGTATATGATATGTATGTTGTATTATGGTGTTTACATGGTTTTGGATGTTGGGAAGTCAGTATGGTGGTGTTTGTGTGCCTAGAGTGGATTTGGGCCTCGTTGGTGTGTTTTAGGGCCTGTAGTCCATTTTGTCAAGTTGGGGTTCAAGGGAGTCAAATCTCAGAGGAGTGGTTCCTTTGAGGTGAAACCTCTTTGGACAAGTTAGTTTGGGGGGTATTGGATCTGTATGAATGGTCTTTGAGTAACCATTTACCTTTGGTGGCAATTGGAGGTTGTTAGTGGTGAGTTTTGTTCAATAAGTGGCCAAAACGGTGTCAGGGATCCAAAATCTTCATATGAAGTCGGATAGACGTGAAGTTGGTGTCTATGGATAGATTGGGACTAGATTGACTTGTAGAAGTTGGAATTAAGTTAAATCAGAGGTCAAAGCATAAAGTTATGAGCGTAGGAAGTTCGCCCCGGTGTTGGAAATTTGCTGGTATAGAAAACCAGCAAGGGGCGATGTCGCACCAGGTAGCAGACCGTGGCGCCATGAAGTCTAGAAGCATGGTGAGATAGGGGAGGTTTGGAGGAGTGGCAGTACTGTAGCAGTCATGGCCCCAGCCCAGATTTTGCTGTTATTTGGTTTGTTTCAGCTGCTCTAAAGTGTTAAGAAGTGATTGTGAGATGTTTGGGTTGCTTTTTGTTAGTTTTTGAAGGTTTTGGTCAAGCCTGGAGGTATGTGGGAGTAGGTTGTTACACTTACTGAACTCATCTACATCTCCACAAGCTATATTATACTCACTTGTAATAGTTGAGTTTTCATATTTGTATTTGATAGTCTCATTAAAGACTATTTTATTTTCCTTCAAAATAATTACGCTAGTGTATCATAAATCTTATGAAGACTATATCTAAATAACTTAATTATATCTAAATGATAAGAGATTATCTACTAGGAAAAATAAAGATTAAGATTTAATAAAAAAAAGATAATGATTTCTATTGATTAACTTATGTTAGATATGCTGGCTTTCTAAGAGGGGGATGAATTCAGAAGATTAAAATTTTCTGCAAAAGTCAAGAAAGTAATGAAAGCAAAAGTGACAGTAAAAATAGAGTATAAAGGAATAACAAAGTAAGAGTGGTAAAAGAGAAGGGAAGACACAGATATTTATCCTGGTTCGGTTTCTCTATCTTGACCTACGTCCAGTCCCCAAACCACTACTTGAGATTTTCCACTATCTTGCAAGAATTCAGTTGGCTTCTTGCAATTGTCTCTGTACAACTTAATGCTCTGTTCTTAGAGCTTATAATCTCACTCTTTGCACTCTAGTTAAGTTCTTCCCAAATCCTTTGTGATATCTCCTCACAAGAAAATCTTTCTTTCAAATGAAGATAAGATTGATTACAATGGTTGAACTCTCTAATTTAGAGTGTATATCAAAGTTGAAAAACAGAGAATGAAGTATGTGAGAGTAAGAGACTTTGACTTAAGAATTTGGCAGAGTTTTTGTACATACAATATAAAATCGTTACCCACATCTTCAAATAAAGTTCTATTTATAGATTTATGTCTTAACTATATGTTAGAGACAAGATCTAACCATTAGAGACGTTACCCAATGGTAACTCTAAAAAATTATCCATTCATCAACCGCATTTAATGCGTCTGACACTCAAAGTTCAAATTTTGGTTAGTCAATAAACGAATTTCGCAGAGACCGAAAGCTAAAGACTTTAACATTGAACTTTGAAGTTCATCTGTTATGAAACAAAGTTCAAATTTTCATCTTTAAAAAATGTTTCTATGTCAGAACATACAAATTTTCAAGTTAAAAGTTCTTCTAGTAAGTGTGAACAGTTGTTCCATATTGCTACAGTACTTTTAAGTTCAAAATTTAGTATCCAAAATTCGTCTATCAGTAGGCAGCTCAATAAGGCATAATAGTTCATCTTTTCGAAATTTGAATTTTCAAAAGTCAAGTTTGCCTGTCAGAGAGAGCTCTTATCAGACTTAGTTCAAAGTTCAAATTTTTGAATACTAACATTTGTATGTCAACAGATTATCATAATAGGCTTGCAAGCTTTGTTTCTAAAATTTGAAGTTTCAAAATCAAAGTTCATATGTTAGTGAGCTAACTTGGAACTCTTTTTAAACTTTACTTTCAAATGAACTTTGACATATGCTCAGACGAATTTTTCATTTTTCATGAATTGTGTTTTATCATAAATTCAAAATTTCAAAACCCAAAGTTCCTCTGCCAGAGAAGGCACTTATCAGACTTACGTCAAAATTCAAATTTCTACACTTAAAGTTCATCTATCAGAGGAATCTCTTTTTTGACTAACTTATTTTCAATTTGAAATTCGAATTTCAAAAGCCAAAGTTCAAATTTTCAAAGCAACAGATCAGCATTAACCCTTTAAAGTTCGTCTGTTAGTGGGTGTTTTTTGAAAAATTCCATGAATTATCATAGAATCATATTTTTAAAATATCTTTTTACTAGTTCAAAGTCTTTTACTCAATTTAAACATAGTAAGAAATCCTATATCTAATCTTATGCTGGTTTGTCTTGGATTTCTTCACTTGAGATCTTTTGTACACCTCTGATATCTTCTTTCCAAGCTCTAGAAGGTTGGTTTGGAATCATCAAAACACTTGATTCAACATTCTCCCCCTTTTTGATGATGACAAAATAACTTACAAACTGGATTGGTACTTAGGTGTGCTTTAACAAGCTCCCCCTCAACATATGCATTATAATTCAAAATATAAGATATCATGTGCAACAGATCAAACAGAGAGATCCATTAATCCATTTAAGGTTTCAATACAAAGATAGAACATGGCAAACATGAACTTCAGAACAAAGATTTTTCATTCATAAAACAAAACAACATTACAAGAAGGGCCAAGAAATCCTAAGTTCTAGTCAATATTTCTTGGACTTGAACTTCTTGCTGTAGGTCTTTCCAGAGGGCTCTGCAGCAGACTTTCCAACAGACTTTCCAATTTGCTCGGATAACTTCTCCCTCCTTTTGGTATCATCAGGAAGGTGTACAAAATCAGCAGGAAGTCTCTAAAACAAAAGGCAGATCTGGATTAAGCTTCGGGCAAAGGCTCAAAAACTTTAGAACTAGAGTCCTCATCATCAGAGAGTTCAAGTAGTTCTTGCATTTCTTGCCTAGTGACAGCCAATTGAGCCTTTCGTGCCTCCGAGAGACCAAAAGTAGAAATAGGTGAGAGAGCAGGGGGACAAAACATTTCCTCAAGCCTTAATCTTTGAGCTTATAAAAGAGCATTATGAGCAATAGCTTCTAGATCCACATAAGGCACAATACTCCTCTCTTCATTCAGGGAAGCTTGCATGAATGGTGAGGTGGTGATGGCTGCTACCAGTTTCTCAACTTTCTCAAATTCTTGAGAAGAAAGAATTGAATCCTGAGCATCTTCAGGAATAGGCTCATCAGAGCTTGGTTCTTGAGGAGCCTTTTCCTCCATTCTATAGTCCAAGAAAGGACCAGGACTTGCCTCATTACTGGAGGCTCAATGTGCCAGTAGCCTCAGTATCATGTACAACATCATCAGGTTCGAGGGAGGCTAGCACGAAAGGACTTAGAGGCTCAGGAGTATGAGACATGACAGGCTTAGAGAATCCTGGCTGAGGTGGAGCTGACGTGGAGGGAATGGCACTCCTGATGTCTTCATATGCATCAACAACCACTTTCATATTCTTTGCCAACTGATGTATCTAGTCTTGCAAATGAGCAAACTTGGCATTTTGCTCATCTCTGATGCTAAGTATGAGTGCAGACAAACTGTCATATAGCTTAGTGATCTTGGTTGGCTTTGTTAGTGTAAGTGGAGTGGATGGTATTTGAGCTTGAGTGGGCTGAGATGGAGATGGAACAGGCTGAGAAAGCTGAGGTATGGATTTTGGATCAGCCTCAGAGGTTCCTTCATGCTGCAGAGAGGCATCTTCATCAAAGAAAAGATCTTCAATTTTTCCAGCTCCCTTTCCAATCCATCATCCATCTTTCTTTTCTATTCCCATTCTTTGCAATTCTTCTTCCTTAAAGATTTCAGTAGGCTTCCCTTTTCCTTTTTCAAGATATTGGATCGGGCATACTGAAGTATCTTGGAGATGATTGCTACATATGGAAGGGTGGAATCTTTCCTCTGATCTCTTTTCTTGATCATGCGTTGGAGGATGATGTGTCCCATGTTGGTAAGCTTCCCATGCATGATTGCTACCATCACATGTGCTTTAGCCCTTATAATCAGATTTAAACGCCTCATTTGTTGAAGATAATCCTGGACACAATATAGTGTAGGATTCTGACTTGAGCACAAAGGTCAGTAGGCTTCAGCAAGCTTAGAGGTGGCCTGTTCTCTTTTCTTCTGAACAGAGTGTTCAGAATTGTGCTTTCCTTGTAGTTCAGGAAAGATCCTCCTTCTTTATCTACAGTTTCAGCCTCATCCATGTACCTTGAGGTAGTTATGTCAATTTTCAAGCCATCTTGCCTTGAAATTTCTAAAACCTCATTGAAGGTCTCATTTGTTAGCCAGGTAGTCCTTGATCTCAGATTTACTTCCCACTTTTTCTTCTTGCTATTGAAATGCGAAGAGGCATACCAGGTTTTGACTACCTTATCATCATATCTTTCCAGTATTTCTAACAAATTTTTATATCTTATCATCCAAAGCCCGACATCATTGTTAGAAATCAAGAATTCTTTCAAATTTATGTAGTAAAGCTTGATTACCTTTTTACTGACAAATTTGGTAGTGTATCCCCCAGAATATGAGCATTACTCCACAATGGTAGTATGGTTAGCTGATATTCTCCAAATTCAGTGCTGGAGGAGGAAGAGGAAGCAGCAGTGACAAAAGCAACAGCAACAGTAGGGTCAGCTTTCTTCAAAGGAGAGGGTGCAGATTTCTTCGAGTCTAGTCTTGGAGTAGTTTTCTGCCTCTTGGAAGGAGTTGCCTTGCTGGATTCACCTTTTCTCTTCTAAGTTTCACTCTCCTTGGAGGCATATTGGGATTTCACAGTCCTCTTTGGCCGTGACTCTCCCTTCCCAACTTTTGGATTTTTGACTCTCTCCATTCTCATAGAGGAATTATTCAGAAAAATGCTAAGAATGGGTTTATAATGTGTGAAAAGAAGTTTAATTAGTGAGAAATGAAGGTTCACAAACGGAGTTAATGGGAATTAAAGAGAGAATTTGAACAGACTTGAGAAAGAGACGAATAGGGTTGTATTAGTTCAGAGAATGGCCTTCAGTTTTAACGTATGTAACCGCTGAATAAACGAATTTTGAGAGGCCAAAATTTGAACTTTGAGTAGTTACAAGTTAATCCATTCAGCTAGGCTTACTGACAGACGAATTTTCACCTGGAAGTTTGTCTGACAGAGACTTGGTTCTAGTAACAAAGAATGAACAGACGAACTTTGTTTCAACGAAGTTCAAACTTCAAAAGAGCTAGGCAATAAGCAATCATGAACAAAACAGGTAACAGACGAATTTTACTCATGAAAATTTGTCTTTCAGAGATCCAATTATGTGAGCATATTTCAACAGACGAATTTTGATTCAAAAGTTCGAATTTCAACATTTTGCAAAGAATTTCCAAAATGCGTATTTTGAAAAATGGGTATTCGTACAATAGTCATTTTGAACAAAGACAATATTGGCATTTTATTTTTGAAATTTGAATTTCTATTGTTCAATAGACGAATTTTGAAGGACAAAGGAATACTGTTACAGTGTACAGACAACTAAAATTTGTCTAACGGGCATCCAATATGAATGTTGAGCATGCTGACCTTTCAAAAACACAGTTCAACATGGAAATTCATCTAAAAAACCATTTAAAATGCGAGTTTTAAATTTCTGAACTTACAGAATAAATCCAGATACTTAAATTTCTGGCTTTCTTTTTTATCTTTTGATTATGCCATCCTGATTAGCTCCATTGTACAAATCTGTTGTCTTTTAAACTTATGAGAAGCACCTGCAACTCATATCAAACTCACTCTAATGCTAAAGTTAGGATTGATTCAATATCAGAAATTCTAAAATAGATGTATATAAGGACATACTTACAGTTCATTGGGATTTACCATACCCAATTCTCTTCTAATTTTACAATGTCTATCTTCTGGAAGGGGCGTTGTCAGAATGTCAACAACTTGATCCTCGGTAGGGATGTATTCTAATCTGATTTCTCCTTTCAGAACATGGTCCCTTATAAAGTGATGCCTAACTTCAATATGCTTTGTCGTTGAATGCATGATAGGATTTTTTGTGATGTTGATAGCACTTTGGTTGTCACACATTATTGGTATTTCCTTTATCTCAATCTCAAGATCTTCAAGCTGCTGCTTCATCCAAATAACTTGAGCACAACAGCTGCCAGCAACAACATATTCAGCTTTTGTAGTGGATAGAGTCACACTGTTTTGCTTCTTCCTGAACCATGAAACCAAGGATCCTCCAAGGAACTGACATGTTCCACTTGTGCTTTTTCTATAAGTTTTGGATCCAGCAAAATCAGTATCAGTGTATCCTATGAGCTCTTCTCCATTGCCCTTTGGATACCAGAGTCCCATTTGTGATGTTCCAATTAAATATCTAAAGATGCATTTCAAAGCAATTGCATGGGTTTCTTTGGGACATAATTGAAACCTTGCACACATACAGACACTGAACATGATGTCAGGTCTACTAGCTGTTAGATATAGTAGAGATCCAATCATTCTTCTATATTGGGTTATGTCAAAATTTTTTCCTCCTTCATCCATATCAAGCTTTGTTGCAGTAGCCATAAGAGTTCCCATTGGCTTGGCTTTTTTCATGCCAAACTTTCAGCAACTCTTTCAGATATTTTAATTGATTGAGGAAGATACCATCATCACACTACTTAATTTGCAATCCAAGGAAGAAGTTAAGCTCACCCATCATTGACATTTCAAATTCAGCTTGCATTAGCTTAAAGAAGTTCTTGCAAACAGATTCATTAGTAGCACCAAATATAATATCATTAACATAAATTTGAACAATAAGTAAGTCTTTGTTTTCTTTCTTAGTGAACAAAGTAATATCTACTTTTCCTCTATTGAACCCCTTTTCAGTTAGAAAATTGCTTAGCCTTTCATACCATGCTCTAAGAGCTTGTTTTAAATCGTAAAGAGCTTTCTTTAGTTTATAAACATGGTTTAGTTTTGTAGAGTCCTCAAAGCTTGGAGTTAGTCTACATAAACCTCTTCCATGATATATCCATTCAGAAAAACACTTTTCACATCCATTCGATATAATATTATGTTTTTCATGCATGTATAGGCCAATAGGATTCTAATTGCTTCCAATCTTGCAACTGGGGCAAAGGTCTCCTCAAAATCAATACCTTCTTCTTGATTATATCCTTTGGCAACCAGTCTTGATTTATTTCTAATTATTGTTCCTGATTCATCAAATTTATTCCTAAAGACCCATTTAGTGCCAATGATAGGGTGATTTCTAGGTCTAGGCACTAAATCCCAAACTTGATTTCTTTCAAACTAATTTAATTCATCTTGCATAGCCAGAATCCAGTATTCATTAGTTACGGCTTCTTCAGCACACTTAGGTTCAATTTGAGAAATAAAAGCACAGTTGATCATCTGATCCCTTAGTTGTTTGCTAGTTTTAACTTTCTCTTGAACATCCTCAATCACTTGATCAACAGGACGATTCCTTTGATATCTCCAAGCTCTAGGGAGTTGTTGAGATATTTCTTCATTATTCTCATCCTCAAAGTCTTTCTCCTAAATATCTTCCTCTATGTTAATAGATTCAGATATTTTTTTAGGTTCAATTTTACCTTCTTCAGAAAGACCTAAGTTCTTAAAATTCTAAATAAGATCATCTTCATCAATGACATACTTGGAAACTGTTTCATTTTCAATAAACACAACATGCACAGATTCTTCTACTGATTTAGTCTTTTTATTGAAAACTCTATATACTTTACTCCTACTCGAATAGCCCAAAAATATACCTTCATCAGATTTGGCATCAAACTTATCCAAATTCTCCTTTCCATTGTTGTGGATGGAACACTTATAGCCGAATACATGTAAATGTGAAAGGTTTGGCTTCCTTCCTTTGTACAGCTCATAAGGAGTCTTCCCTAGAATTAGTTTGATGTAGGCTTTGTTAATGAATATAACTTGCTGTGTTTACTGCATCAGCCCAAAATACTTGAGAGAGTTCCTTTTCGTTCAACATTGCTCTTGTCATTTCTCCAATTGTTCCGTTCTTCCTTTCCACCACTCCATTTTACTGAGGAGTTCTTGAAGCTAAGAAGCTGTGATCAATTTCATGTTCATCACAGTACTCCAGAAAGCATGAATTTTCAAGTTCTTCTCTATGATCAAAGCTAATAGACACAATCAAAATACCTTTCTCATTTTGTACTTTCTTAGCTAAGGTTACAAATGCATCAAACATTTCACTTTTGGAAGAAAGAAACAAGGTCCAAGTAAATTTAGAGTAATCATCCATAATCACAAGAACATTCAGATTTCCACTAATGCTTTTTACTCTAGATGGACCTATCAGATCCATATGCAATAGTTGCAGTGGTCTAGATGTGGTGACTACATTTTTAGATTTAAATGATGATTTAGTTTGTTTTCCTTTGAGACATGCATCACATTCTTTATCTTTTTCAAAAGAGATTTTTGGTAAACCAGTGACTAACTCATTCTTAACCAGTTTTGACAATTGGTTCATGTTAACATGTGCTAATCTTCTATGCCACAACCAACTATTATTATCCTGACTAATTAAACAGACAGAATCTAAGGAAGGAAGTTCATCAAGATCAATAGTATAGCAATTACCATCCCTTTGAGCCTTAAGGATTACTTTGTGGTCACTTTTTCAAATGACGAGGCAAAACTTTGAGTCAAACAATACATAGTTTCCTTTGTCACATGTCTGACTTACACTTAGTAGATTGTGGTTGAGGCCAATTACAAACAGCACCTCTTCAATAGATGTTTCAAGATTCTTTCCCACAATGTTAATACCAACTATTTTGCCATATTGGTCACCTCCAAAGGTCACTTTTCCACCTTTCTTGTCTATAAGGGTGATGAACTTCTCCTTATCACCAGTCATATGACTTGAGAAAGCACTGTCCATATACCATTTGTTGCTCTTTCTTGCTTTAAGACAAATCTGCAAAACAAAGTTTAGAGTTTCTTATTAGGAACCCAAATTTGCTTGGATCCTTTTCTGTCATTGGCATTTTCCCTAGATACAGATGTACCTTTGGGAACCCATTTTACCTTCCTGTCAAGTCCATTTTTCTTTAATGCACATGAACTGGATATGTGTCCCTTCTTGTTACAGAAGTGACAGCTAGAAAAGGGACTGCTGGATTGTGATGCAAGAAGAAAGCAATGCAGATAATACTTTTGTTTCACATATTTTGGTTGATCAAAGGATTCAATACGACTTGAAATATGATCTTTCTTTTTACGTCCATTAGCATGCACAAAATGCCTCATATACAGATTTTGATTTTTCCTTCTAATCTTTTCTTTTACTGCACAAGGATCATAGCCAAATCCAGCTTTTCCTTGTGTGATTCTCTGACTTCCCATTAAAGCAAACAACATATCTTTTCCTTTAGTAAGTCTAGACATGCTTTTCAACAGATAGTTATTGGTTTGCTTTAATTTAATACATGATGTACAGCAAGCAGATTCAGCTATATGCAGAGATACAGTGTTAGAAATGTTGCATTGAGATTCTAACTTGTTAATCTTTTTCTTGGCCTGTTTTAGTTCTTTAGCAGTCTTAATGAACTCATCATGCAGTTCATGAAATGCATCAAGTAATTCAAAATAGGAAGGTTCAAATTCTTATACCTCATCTTCATGATCACTGTTAGATGGGATTTGAGTTTCTTCAGATACAAGTGCCATCAAGCAGATATTGGCAATTTCATCTTCATCTTTTTCATCTTCATCTGAGCTGTTACCCCAGATTGATGAGATGTATGCCCTCTTCTTCTTGCCCTTGTCAACAGCTTTCTTTTCTTTCTCTTGCTTCTTTAGGAATTATGGACAATCTCATTTGATGTGCCCTTGCTTCTTACATTCGTAGCAAGTGGCAGGCTCTTTTCCTTCTTTCTTGAAGAATCTTTTGTTTCTTTTCTTGTTGTAAAACCTTCCGAATTTTCTGACCATCATAGCCAGAGTTTCTTCATCTAATTCATCTCCATCAGCAGATTCTTCTTCTTTCTCTTCAGCAGCTTCTAGAGCATGACCCTTCTTTTTCCTGTCTTGTCCTGCTTCCTTAAGAACCTTTGTCTTTCCCTCATATTCTTCAAGGCTATCAAAGAGGGCTATGACAGAGGTCATTGATTCTCCTCTAGTTTCCTCTATTGCTATTACTTTGGGTGCCACTCCTGAGGAAGAGCTCTAAGGATTTTTCTGACCTTTTTTGGCTGAGTGTACTCCTTGCCAAGACTCTTTAATTGATTTACAATGAGGGTGAATCTCTTTTGTAGCTCTTTGGTGCTCTCTCCTTCTAAAGCTTTCATATTCACCAATGCATGAGTTCAATTTGTTCTCTCTTACTCTAGTAGTTCATTCATGAGCAATTTCTAAAGTGTCCCACATACACTTAGCTGTAGAACATTGTGATACTCTGTAGAATTCTTCTTAGTTTAATGCACTGACCAAGCAGTATTTTGCCTTAAAGTTCAGCAAGACTCTTTTCTTATCCTCCTCATTCCACTCGTCCTCTGGCTTCTCCTTGTATTTCCCATCATCCTGCAGTTTCATTGGGACAAAATCTCCCTTCTAGATGATAGACCAGATGTCCAGATCGATGGACTAGAGATAGATTTGCATTCTCATCTTCCAGTATCTATAGTGTTTTCCACTAAAACCAGGTGGTCTATTTGTGTTGTTTCCCTCATGTAGTATGCTTTCTCCAAAGCCAGCAATTGAATTTTCCGAACTGTTAAATCCTTTGTTTGGAAATCTGGGCTCTGATACCACTTGTTGATATGATGGCTTCCCAAAAGGGGATGAATTGGGAAGATTAAATTTTCTACAAAAGTCAAGAAAGTAATTAAAGCAAAAGTGATAGTAAAAACAGAGTATAAAGGAATAACAAGGTAAGAGCGGTAAAATAGAAGGAAAGACATAGATGTTCTTCCTGGTTCGGTCTCTTTATCTTGACCTAAGTCCAGTCCCCAAGCCACTACTTGAGATTTTTCGCTATCTTGCAAGAATTCAGTTGGCTTCTTGCAATTACCTCAGTACAACTTAATGCTCTATTCTTAGAACTTACAATCTCACTCTTTGCACTCTAACCAAGTGCTTCCTAAATCCTTGTGATATCTCCTCACAAGAAAATCTTTCTTCCAGATGAAGATAAGATTGATTACAATGGTTGAACTCTCTAATTTAAAGTGTATATATGAAAGTTGAAGTACAGAGAATGAAGTATGTGAGACTAAGAGACTTTGACTTAAGAATTTGGTAGTTTTTGTATATACAATGTAAAATCGTTACGCACATCTTCAAATGAAGTTCTATTTATAGATTTATGTCTTAACTATACGTTAGAGACAAGATCTAGCCGTTAGAGACGTTACCTAATGGTTACTCTAAAAAACTATCCATTTACCAACCGCATTTAATGCGTCTAACACTCAAAGTTTGAATTTTGGTTGGTCAATAGACGAATTTTGTAAAGACCGAAAGCTAAAGACTTTAATGTTGAACTTCGAAGTTCATTTTCTATGAAGCAAAGTTCAAATTTTCATCTTTGAAAAATGTTTCTATGTTGGAATATACGAATTTTCAAGTTAAAAGTTTTTATGGTAAGTGTGAACAGTTGTCTCATATTGCTACAATGCTTTCAAGTTCGAATTTTGGTGCCCACAATTCATCTATCAGTGGGCAGCTCAATAAGGCACAATAGTTCATCTTTTCGAAACTTGAATTTTAAAAAGTCAAAGTTTGCTTGTCAGAGAGAGCTCTTATCAGACTTAGTTCAAAGTTTGAATTTTTGAATACTAACAATCGTATGTCAACAGATTATTATAACAGAGTTGCAAGCTTTCTTTCTAAAATTCAAATTTTCAAAATCAAAATTCATTTGTCAGTGAGCTAACTTGGAACTTCTTTTAAACTTTGCTTTCAGATGAACTTTGACATATCCTCAGACAAATTTTTCATTTTTCATGAATTGTGTTTTATCATAAATTCAAATTTTCAAAACCCAAAGTTCATCTGTCAGATAAGGCTCTTATCAAACTTATGTCAAAGTTTGAATTTCTGTACTCAAAGTTTGTCCGTGAGAGGAATCTCTTTTTTGACTAACTTATTTTCAATTCAAATTTCAAATTTCAAAAGCCAAAGTTCAAATTTTCAAAGCAACAGATCAGCATTAACCCTTTAAAGTTCGTCTGTTAGTGGGTGTTTTTCAAATATTTCATGAATTATCATAGAATCATATTTTTAAAACTTCTTTTTGTCAGTTCAAAGTATTTTACTCAATTTAAACATAATAAGAAATCATATATCTAATCTTGTGCTGGTTTTTCTTGGATTTCTCCACTTGAGATCTTTTGTACACCTTTGATATCTTCTTTCCAAGCTCTAGAAGGTTAGTTTGGAATCATCAAAACACTTGATTCAACAACTTATATAATTAAAATACTAATTTTAAACTAATACATATTTTTAAAACATTACATATTAAGTGGATTTAAAATTTTAATTTCAATTTTTTAAATATGGGCAATATTTCTTAGGGATACAATCTATGAGAAAAAGTATTTATTCTCATAGAACTATCCCTGAGAAAATTTTCTCATAGACATTTTCCTAAGAAATTGGCTACCTTTCTCATGGATAATGCCGTGAGAATGTGCTCACCATTTTTTTCATTACTTTTACAAAATTTCTCATGGAATTATCTCTGAGAACTTATTATTACAGACTTATCCTTGAGAAATTGTAAAGCTTTCTCACAACAACTACCATGAGGAATGATAATCCATTTTCTTAACTTTTTTGTTATTATTTTTTATTATATCTCACATTCTTGTCCATGAGAAATTATCACCTTTCTCACGAGGATATACATGAGAAAGCTTGGCACCACTTTCATGTGGCACTGCCAAAAGGCTATTGTTTCTCATGGAAAGGATAAAATTTCTCATGGAAAGAGATGTGAGAAATTTTGGCACCACTTTCCTGCCATAAAGTGGTCATTTTTCTCATGGATATTTCTTACGAATTTTTTCTCGATTTATTTTTTCATGATAAATTTCCCTGAGAAAAATATTGTTTTCTTTTAGTGCTATATGTGTGTGTGTGTATACTATTATTTAGTTTGACTCGCTCCAAATCACGTATATGTCAAAATTTGTGTGTGTGTGTGTGTATGCGTGCGTGCGCCTATGCATAATCTTGATGAGTTAGGCATTACACCCACATATATATTTTGACTTCCAATATCCCCACAACTTTTTGAATGATCAAAAAAACAAAGTTTGATGGAGGGTTGCTAGTAACTAACCATACAGGCAATGCAACTAGTACTAGGATATAATTGAGCTTGGATGACTTCATTATTTAACTAATACAAATCAAATTAGAGTGTGCCTATGTAAGGTGCACAGTAAAAAAGAAATGTTTTGCAACTTGTGAATAATATTATTGTTTTTGTAATGTTTTATATACCATATTGATGATTTTGGTTTAGCATGGCTTATGATAATGCCTCAGAGTTTAAGCTCTAATTATAATATCATATTTAATTTGAACAAATTAAGGTTTCTTGAAATTAGGCTTAAGCTTAATTTATTGTTACTTGCAACTTGAGACTAGTTAGTAGCTCTTCTAGTTTAATTTTATTTTTTTTGGTTAAAATACTACTAATGTCAACAATACGATGGTATTGATCAATTTCATCGTTTTATCATAAACATCATATTTTTTGAACAAATCCTTTAAGGTTTCTTGAAATTAGGCTTAAGCTAATTTATTGTTACTTGCAACTTGAGAACAGTTAGGTAGCTCTTCTAGTTTAAATTTTTTTTGGTCAAAATACTACTAATGTCAACAATATGGTGGTATTGATTTCATCCTTTTATCATAAATATCAGATTTAATTTGAACAAATCCTTTGAGGTTTCTTGAAATTAGGCTTAAGCCTAATTTATTGTTACTTGCAACTTGAGACTATAGTTAGGTAGCTCTTCTAGTTTAATTTGATTTCTTTTGTTAAAATACAACTAATCAACAATCCGATGGTATTGATTTCATCCTTTTATCATAAATATTATTGAATTTTTATCGAGATTTATATAAAAAGGCTAGCATTAAATACACAAAATTGTAATAAAAAATTTACATTTATTTGTGGCCTAACCGATTAATTTGACCACCAAGTACATACTTTAAGATCTCCATCTTTAATTTCCTTCTATGTGCAACATCAAGATAGCAAATTCCATACAATGGATACAATTTCTTTCATTTTAGAACATTTCTTGAAACATTCTTACCCCTTTATGCATAACATTAGTATCATTTTCACTTAGCAACCTTGGCAAATAACAATTAAATTTAAGACAAATAATTGAAGAAGGAAATCTCAATAACATAACAATTAGTATTGCTCATGCAAGATAATAACCATTAAGACATCCAAGGTAAACATTTTGAAAGAAATTATTGACTCAAGATATTCCCCATAGGTTACTCCTCCACTTCTTGGCACTCCAAATGACTCTTCAAAAGAAAAACTTCCATGTTAAGCATTGAAAAGGACTTTTAGATAGGAAGACATCACCCCTAAGTCCCACAATAGCTAGATTGCAAGACGACACCAAAAACCCACTTATTTCTCTTCATGCAGGCAGCTAGTAACTGCTTCCAATTTCATAGAAAAGTCTACAAAATTTTTAGTAAAATACCAACTTTCAATGTGGGCAACTTTTGATACAACCTCTGATTCACGTTATTTTAAAATCTACAATCACTATATGTTAGATAAATGAAGATTTTGATGAATTACAAAACACCTAGAGCTATGAGAAATGCATCAAGGGAGTATATCATGAAGAAATGAATTTGACCGAGTGAAGGAAAACCTATCACAATAAGGTTAGATTTGATTTTATTGTAATTCTGTTGTTTGATAGGTAAAACTAGTAGCAAATACTTTGATTTTACTTAATTCATCTTACCATTGTTCTTATAGAATGAGTGTTCAAAGGTTTTTTTTTCAAAAAGTGTACTAGTGGATTAAACCTTTAGGTTTGTTGACTAACCTCCTATGTTCATTGATAATCTTGCCTCTAGAAAAGATGCTAGTGGACTTAGGTGATAGGTTAGAAGGAAAAAAAGCTAAGTTTCATAAATCATTGTCTCTCTGCAATCAAGCCACGATAGTTGACTAACCCCTAAGGTTTGTCTTCTAACCTAGTCAACCTAAGAGAAACTTATTTTCTGGAAATGTAGCTTTGTCGACTAACCCTCTGCAATTGTCGACAAACCCTGTTTTCCAGAAAATTAAGTGTTGAGTCTTTGAAACTTAGTAGACTAAAGTATAACATCCTAGAAAAGGTTTATTTTCTAACCTTCAAGGAAAACTTTCTGCATAACTTAAGTCTTGAGCTTTGCCAACTAACTTTGGATGTTTTCATGAAAACCCCCCTTTGAACAATTCTCTCTTCTTTGTTGTGGCTTACTCAACAATTGACTAAACCCCTAGGTTTGTCAACTAACCTAGTCTAATGTTATAGAATGTGTTTAACTACTTGTTGAGGTTTGTGGCATTAACCTGTATGGTTTGTCGACTATATCTTCTGAGTAGAAAACTTAGTGTAGGGAAACACTAAAAGATTGATGTGTAAACTCAGTGTAAGGGAGTGTGGAATGATTCTCAAGTTCTAGTGAGAGAACTTGTGCTTTATACTATAGTATTGCGAGAACCCAGTTTAATCTTGCAAGATAGTGGAGAAATCTTAAGTGGCAGATTGGGGATTGAATATAAGTCAAATGAAAAGAATGAACCAAAATAAATTCTTGTGTTTGATTCTCTCTTCCCTACCTCTTTTTAGTTTCATCTTTACACTCTATTTTTGCATACTTGTATTTTTGCATTTGCTTCTCTCTTTGTGGAGAAAATATTTAAAGGCCTAATTCACCATCTCTTGGGTAATCCAGATACACTCACACTGTAATATCTCTATTTTACTGGATATCATAAAATGCATAAGAAAATTGAGATACAAGGTTACATATGAAAAAGGGCAATAAGGTTATTTTTCTTAGAAATAAAAATGAAAAAATTATATTTTCCCCGAGAAGAAAAATTTTATGCAATTTAGTCCCCTAAAAAGAAGAATTCTTTGTACTTTAGTCCTTGGGAGAAAAATTCAAAATTATAATTTTATCTCGGGTTGAGGGTATTTTGGTAATTATAAAAATTTTTGTTAACAATGAAGTTCACGACAAGCTGGATTTAATGTGATACTATTTTCAGTTTAACTAAGTTAGAATGAATTTATAATTGACATTGAGAGTCAAAAAGCAATTATTATACCCAAAAAGAAGTTTTGAGCCCCACAAAAAGCAACAAGGAGACAGGAATGGTGTGTGGACCCCACACATATATATTCAAGGATGAGATAATGATTTTAGTCCAAAATAAAATTTAAAATAATCATGTATTAATAAAGTGTCAAAATGCGATAAAAGTAATTTATCAATATGGGTAAAATTTATTGTTAAAGGCTATATTTGGACAAGGAATTATTTCAATTGATTTAATTAAATAAATTGCAAGATAACTCAAGTTACCAAACTAACCAAGTTACTATTCATCTATTAGATCTCTTTCATCAAGACCTTAGTTAAGTGGCTTTTAAGTGAGTATTGAGGTCTCAAATTTCAAACCAAAGGAAGCCATTTTTGTGACAAACAAGAGAGGAAAAGTGAAGAGGAAGAGAAAGCTAGGGAACAAAACTTGGAGAATCAAATGCAAAGGTAAGATTCTATGCTCTCTAGCTTGTAGTTTCAAGTGTTTGGTGATAGTTTCATGGAGTCAACTTCTTCCTCCATGCCTCCATGAATTTTGGCCTTCACCTAGAGCAAGAAAGAGTTCAGTTTTTAAACCAATAAACATAGGGGAAAGCTTAGTTTAGTCACTAGAAGCAAGAAATCATAAGTAGTTTGAAGTAAATCTTTTTCTTCCAATTTCCCCCAATTTTTGGCTTGAATAAAGTCTTGTTTAGAGTTGGAATTTCATTATTTTAAGGTTAAAAATGAATTCCTTAGAGCCAAATTAGCTAGGTACAAGTTTTGGTTTTGTGAAAAAGTCAAAGAATAACAATATGAAATTTTAGGGTTCCATGAAGACTTTATGAAGAAAATTTTAGGGCCAAATCACGGAACCATTGGCTTAAGTAGTTATTTAATGATGTATTTAGGTTTAAGGAAGCTTATGGAAGCCCCAGGGGGAAGTGAAACCAAGAGGAAAAGTAGGAGTTTCCCCAAGGTAGCAACTTTCCCCTTAAGTCGTTATGTTATCCTAAATAGTTTTTAAATGATTCATGACTTGCCATATTGTATATGTAATGTTTTGTGATTGTTTTGGCTAAGTTTATAAAGGTGTTTTGACCTTGGAATATCCATTTTATAGGAGGAAACTCTACCAAAATTTTTATGAATTAATATGGCTTCTTATCTTATAAAATGTTTACTTAATGATTTCATGATATATGTGATGACATGCATGCTTAATATAATGTTGCTACTAAGATTCTTTGAATATCACTCTCCCAAATGACTAACAAGATAGGCACAAGCTTTGGCAAGGCTTCCAAGAAGGAGCAAGGCAAGGAAACGAGGAATTAAATTAAATGATAATATTGTCCTTGACTTTTTGTTTGGAAATGATATGTAAATTTGTGTATGCTATTGTAAGGTTGTACCGTGAGATCATTATGTCTCATTTGGTCTCACATGACGTATAGTATAAGTTCGGAACATGATATGACCATGTATAAATGTATGGAAATTTATTTTGCAAAGTTAAGGGATAGAGATAGCCATTCTGACCCATGTGTAGTAATTTGTCTACTGTTTGAACGAAATGTTAGAGAATGTATGAATGTTACATATAAAGTAGACAGATAGAGCATTAAAATGGTCAAAAGAGTACCCCATTTGGAGTTGTGTACAAATTATTATGATTTTTCAAAGTTGGGGTCAGAAAACTAAAAAGTAGAAAAATGATTAATTGAACAGTAAAAGTTCTCGAAATTTACTATATAGTATGTTAATATTTCCTTTTTTTTTTTTCCTTGTAGACAATGTTTTAAGCTAAATTTAGAGATTTGTATCACTTCTATATGATTTTTCTATAATTAGTTATGAATTTTCAAATTCCGGTTGATAAAATGATTTTGTCAAGTGAATAGTACCACTGAATTTTTTAATTTTCTTTGTGATTCAAGCTTCTAAATATATTTAATAGACCATAATTGAGATCTAATGCATAGGAAATAAGATTAAAGTTAAGGTGTTATATATACTATAAACATCCTCTAACTAGTGACACTAAGCACACCCCAAAATTCATACATATAAGTGTTTTTTATGTTCAAGACTGAAATGGTCACTTTTTAACTTCTAACCTCAACTTTACCTTCCAAATCCTTCATAAACTAAAACAAAACTCATATGGAACCATGTTGATCGGTTTTCTAATGCCTCATGAGCCATAAAAATGAAGGTTATCCATTTAACAACCCATCCAATCAAAATTTGAATTCCCAAAACCTCAAAGGTTACAAAATAGTGACATGCCTAGTATCAAAAATGCAAACCTAACATTTGGGACAACTATATAAACTAACTGCAATGATCAAAATGAGCAAACTGTCACACCAAAAAAAAACATGCAACGTCAAAAATCCAAAATCAACATATTATATCAAAACACAATGTAGGACTCCAAATTTCACAAATGACCTTGTAACATTACTACAAAATAACATTTTTATGGCCTTTATTTATGTCTGTTATAACAAAAACAAATATGAAAAGTTGCTCGCTAGCATTTTTGCAAATAAGCATATTATATCTAGACTTTCTATGGCTACTTTTTAAATAATAGGCATAATTGATCAAGCTTTCTATTGCTATTTTTTTAGAAATAGACATAAAAAGTTGACCGGTAGCATTTTTGTAAACAAGTATATTATATCTAGACTTTCTACGGCTGTTTTTTAAATTACAACCGTAGAAAATGTATTGTTTATTTGTCTTTTTTCTTTTAAAATTGAAAAAAACTCCATTATTCCACAACTAATTTTTAATACATAGTCCTAATTGGTGGAGCTTTTTATGGTTATTTGTTAAGTAATGACAATAGAAAATACAATATTTGTTTACTTTTTTAAATTAAAAAACATATTTTTTAGCTTATTAAATTAAAAAATTTCTAAATTTTAAAATTAAAATTGTATATTCATGTCCTTTATTAAAATTAATATTGTATATTTATCTCCCTTTTTAAATTAAAAAAGAATGTTTTTATTTATTAAATTAAAAAAATTGAAAGCTTATGTGGCTATTTTCTTAAAAGCAGCCATAAAAAATTTGTTTCTTTGATTTTTTAAATTATTCAAATTAAAAATATTGAGGGTTTCTACAATTGTTTTATGAAATACAACCGTAGATTGTCCAACCCTAAATTTTTATTTCCAGCTCCTATGTCAATTTTCAACGCCACCCCACCAGTAAAACACAATTCATCTCCTCTGGCTTTACATCCTTGTTCTCATTTCTCCTTTGGCTCAAGCTAAAGTAAAACACGACTTCTAACAACCCTTATTACCCTATCCTGGACTTAGTCTCAAGTTAATGAGAAGTATATTTGTTGATATATGCAGTACCGGAGGAACCAGGATGGAAAAAGACTAAAAAAGAGGTAGAAGCACTCTACGCCGTCAAAAGAAGCAAGGCCATCATGGTGAACGAAATTGGGAGCTTTAGCATTTTTTTTTTCAAACAAAAGGATCTCACGCCATGGTGATCTCATCATCCGCTATGGCGCGAGTCCGAAAATTCTTTAAATAAGACGAAATTCAGTTGAATGGAGTGGAAGAAATCGAGAGAGATTAGAGGAGCTCTACTAGGGCATGAAGAAATTGACCTTGGGAGGCAAATTTTGGACCTTGAGAGCTTGTATTTTGGTTGGTAAGTGATCTCTCATCTCCTCTCCTTTCTTTTCTCTCTAATTTTTGGGGTGAAATTCGGATATATGCATAAAGGGGCCAGTTTGGTCAATTTCCCACCGATTAAAATGGTTGTATTGGTGTTGTTGAACGGTTGTTAGTGTTCCTAAGGCATGAGAATGGGTTTTAAGATGATGTGGTAATGTATATGCTTAACCCTAGGTTAAAAATTTTGAAGGAATGTGGGAATCTGAATTGTATGTGTTAAGGTATGGTTTAAATGGCCATTTGGAGCCCATTGATATTCGTTTATGTTGTTGGAACCCTGGGTAAAGCATAAATGGTTAAATTACGGATTTTAGTTAGGTTATACAATGTGTTAATTGAAGGTATTATGACATTGTAGTGGTTGTTGGGTTGATTAGAGGCATTTGGCTCGTGATCATGTTAAGACAACTTCATAAACCTGTGCGTGTGGTATCGGCAATTTTAGGTAATTGGGTGTATATGTGAGAGTCGTAGTTGTTTGTTATGTATTTATATATATATATATATGCATGTTTCATTTCATACCATGGTATTATTGTGTGTATGTGGCTCTTTTCCATATCGTGGTATGACACGGCTAGACGAGGTAGATGTATTTTGATCCTTGATACTCATATGTGACGATAATCAATATGATGTTATATATATTTATATATATGTACAATTCTTCAGTATTCCTATATGTCACATGCTAGCATGACATTAATGATGATTACATAGTAATATAGACATGAAGACATGGCCTTGAACATCATCACGCATTGAAAATAGTGAGATATGGTGGATTAAGTGATGATAATGAGATGAGATATGATGATGATATGATGAAACATCCCTACCATTAAATCCTCTCTTATGGCCAGGAGAGCCAGGTGACAGTAGATTACACCTTTCCTAAATCACCACCAATTTAGGTGGTCCAAGGGAAGGAGAGCCACGATCCAAGCCATAATGTGACCTGGGTTACATTAGTGTGAGGTGAGGTTGGTAATATCCCAGAATTAGTCTTCACCGGTTGTTGGAAGGGAGCCATCTATTGGATATGTCTTGTAATAATATTAACCCATGGGTCTAGTCGTGTATGAGGAAGACATACATACCATGACATGTTGCATTGCATTATATGCATATATGTATAGATTTGTTGTTATCTGTTGAATGTTTTGTGTTTTCCTAGTTATTGAGACTTTGTCTCACATCCTCCATTGTTAACATTTCAGGTGAAAACTCTAGTACTAATTCCGAAAAGACCAAGGAGTCATAGGCCTCTCCACTTTCGGGAATTACAAGTAGAGTAGTGTAACTAGTAGTTTTATCATTCAATTTACGTAATGTATTGTGTCAAGTAGAGTAATGTTTCTTGTTTCTCTTGTTTTGAGTATTCTTGGAAGTATAGTGATGTATGTGGTTATTTATCATATGATGATTTTGATGGAATGATAATGCTGGAGTTTGGTTGTATGCTATGTATGGTTCATATGTATGCAATATGATGATCTAGACCTCAGTATTAGTCAATGTGGAATAGTGTATGTCTATTTGTGTATTCTATGCTTGGTAGATTGTGTTATGAGCACAATATGGTTTTTTGGCCTTTTATATATGGTTTGAGGCATATATCCCATTATGTGAAATTGGGGTTCAAGGGGGGTCAAAACTCGGAGAAGTCATTTCTTTAGGGTGAAACCTCCTTAGACAAGTTGTTTTTACCAAATGGGACTAGTGTGGATGGTCCCTAGTTGCCAATTGGCCAATGATGGCTAATTGGAGGTGTGAGTTATGAGTTTTGGCCAAAAAGTAATCAAATTGGTCATAAACATCCAAAATCTCCACACGGAGATAGATTCTAAGAGCATAGCACAAAGTTATACACGTCGGAAGTTCATCGAAAACATTAACAAGTTGCTGATTTGGTATCAGTATCTAGCAACGGCGCTAGCTTTCATTGTCTGTTTTTGCCTCAAACCCAAGAGCTTCCACGCCATAGCGATACTATAGCAAGCCACGGTGCCATCCTCTATCCCTCTTATTGTTACTATTGATCTCCTTTTTGGTAGGTTTTATAGTCTTGGTCATAGGGTGTTATAGTTTGGGGATGAATCCACCGATTAAAATGTTTGGTTTTGTTTTAGAAGTGTTATGTAGTGTTAGGAAGGTTTGGGTACGAGTTTTGGTTAGTATATGATGAATTTGGATACAACACTATATTGGAATTATAGAGGGAGTGTGAAATCCGAGATGTATGAGGATGATTATGATGAGAACGGTTAATCAGGACTCACTAGAGTATAATTATGCCATAGGAACTACGGGTAAAGCTTGAAAGGCTAGACTGTAAATTTTAGTTGTTATCGGTATTTTGTTAATTAAAGGTATTATGATGTTATAGTGGTTGATTGGCTAATTGGAGGCGTATAGTTCATCATGGGTGCTCCGGAGGCTTGCATAAGCCCTTATGTGTGTGGTATTAGTAATCTGAGGTAACCGAGTGTTTGTATTGTGTGTATTATATGTTAGTATATATATGTGTATATATGCATGTTTCAATTCATACCACAATATTGTTTTATGTGTGTATGGTTTTTCTACATATCATAGTATGCATATGGCTAGACTATATAGTAGATGACGATGATTATGATGATGATTATATATGATGATGACGTGACATTACATGATTTCATACCATGACATTGAGAAACATGATAATGATGATGATTATATAGTGATGTGGCACGAAGATCACTACATGACATTGTGAGGAAAAGTGGATTGAATTGTGAGATGATATATGATATGATATGATATGATATGATGAGATATAATATGGGTAAAATAAGGAAGGGATCCCTATTGCTAAATCTTCTCCTATGGCTAGGAGAGTCAGGCGGCAGTAGCCTGCACCTTCCCTAAATCACCACCAATTTGTGGTGATCCAGGAAAAGGAAAGCCACAATCTAAGCACTAATGTTACCTTTAGCCATGTGCACTAGTGTGAGGTGAACTTGGTGATGTTTCAAAATCAATTTTCACCGACTATTTGAAGGAAGTCATCTATATGAAATTCATGGCACTAGGTGCATTATTGTATGAATTATTATATGTGTTGCTTGTGATTGTCCTCGGTTACTGAGACTTTGTCTCACACCCCTTTCCCATAAACTAACATTTCAGGTGAAAGCTCTGGTACTAGTTCGGAGAAGACCATGGAGTTCCGGGCCTCTTCGTCTTTAGGAATTTCAAGTGTAATTGGTAGTGGTTATTTAGTTTATGTGATATTGTGCCAAGTAGATTGTTGTGGTTGGATGCTTGTATTTGTATCCTGGGAGTATAAAGATGTTGAGGGATGATAAATGGTGTAGTTATGGATATATAACTATGGTTGATAGGCATGCGATGTAGTATGATTATCAACCCCGGTTTGGGTCATTAATGTAGGAGCAGGTATCTGTGTGTTAGAATGACCATATGAGTGTGCCCAAAGGGGATTTTTGGCCATAAATGTTAGTTTTGGGCATATAGCCTATTATGCAAATTTGAGGTTCAAAGGGGGTCAAATCTTAGAGAAATAGTTTCCCTAAGATGAAATCTTCTTGAACAAGTTAATTGAGCCAAATAGGACCTGTGTGCATGGTCTTTGAGTGCCAAATTACCCTTGGTGGCAAATAAAGGTGCAAGTTGTGAGTTTTGACCAAAACAGTATTGGGCATCCAGAATCTCCATATGGAGTTAGATTCAAGTGAAATTGGTGCCTATAGTTAGATTGAGATGAAAGTGACTTATATGAGCTAGAATCAGGTCAATCGGAGATTGGAGTACAAAAATTATGACTATAGGAAGTTCACCGAAAATCAAGTCAACTGCAACGCCAAGCACTACTGCCTCTCTAAGGCAGCGACGCTACTATAGTAGGTCAAAGCTCCAACCCTGTTTTGGCAGTGTTGGAGTATTTCTGAGCATTTGAGGTTACGAGGAGTGAGTTTTTATGTGTTTGAAAGTAAGTTGTTACACACAATGCTATTAGGACAAAGCCTGGAAATGGTATATCTTTGAAACACTCTCTTATGCCTAAGCCCTTTGGGCTTGAAGTGTTGTAAGAATACAAGCCACTATGCCTCATGTTGAAATTTAATTTGATTAGAGGAATGGTTATAAGTTCTTAAATTTCAAAGTTCCTTTTTCTTTGGTAGTTTGTTGTATCTGTATCCTTTTTCAGTATAGGGTCATTTAATTTTTTTTTTCTCTGTTTCAATTGCAGTCACCATAAGAGTTGGTGTTACTAGTAAAATTGATCGAGCAAGAACCAAAAGCCCTTGCAACTGTACAAGCTCTCTTATTGAGCTGGGGGCTGCACAAAACGTATGATATTCCATGGATTGCTATAATTGATAAAAATGCTTCTACAATATTTGCACAGTTTGGTAGTGTTGGGTTTGAGAGCTATTTAGAAGTTGACTTTGTATATTTAGTTGTCTGCATAATTGGCTGAATGAAAGGGATAAACTGCAAAAATTAAGAGACTAGCCCAACTTCTTTTATGATATATTGAATTGTTTGATTATGTTTTGAATTATCACCATTAATAATACATTTCATATTTTTTTCCTATGAGTTGTTTCAGCATTCTCACAGAACTAATGTTATGTGAGAATGTTGTTGAATATTTTTTTTCCTTTATTTTACCATTTCTCATGAAAATTTCTATGAGCAATTTTCTCAGGAAAATGTTGGTGAGAAATTTTCTCAAGGAACATTCCCTAAGAAATTTTCTCAGGAAATAACAATGAGAAATTTTCTCACGGAAATTTTCCTAAAAAATATTTTTTTTCTTTTTTCTTAGGGAAATTTCTTAAAAAAATCTTATTTCTCACCAGCAATATTCTCATAATGTTTTTTCCTTGAGAAATGATTTTTCTCATGGATTTTTGGGATTTTGCCTTTGAGAACCCTATTTTGTTGCAGTATAATGCCATCAAATGGATATTTCATACACCTACAGATAAAGATATTTATTTATAACTACAGAATTTTATGATTTTCACCACAAGAAAATAAAGAAATTTTTGCAAAAAGAAAAAAAAGAAGTAGAAGGAATTTCTCATTAACGTTGTCACAAAATATTTCACAAATGTCAAGTTCTCGTGGCTTATTCTCACGGTTCTTCATTCAATACATAATTCCGCAGGAATAATGCCGCGCGAAATCAATTTTGTTATTTGTATATAATTCAAATTTAAGAAAATTTTATGCAATAAAATAAATACATTATTATTTTAGAAAAAACTTATGCAGAATGCAGTAATATAAGTGGATAAAAAAAAAGTTTGCGGTAATATAGATTATATAATTAGGGCAAAAAAATTATCAAATTTGCAACCTGGAATCCAATGATGAAATACTTCCTCCGATCATTTTTATAAGTCACATTCTACAAACTTTTTTGTGGTCTTATATGTAAGTCACCTTTCATAGGTTTTTGAAGTATTAATTACTTTATTTTAAAAATATCCTTATTTAATTATGAGAGAGAAGGTAGATTATTTAAATTTGTAGTATTTATTAGAGAATAAAAATAGAAACTACATTATTTTTAAGACACTTTTAATAATGTAATAATTTTTTTTAGTTTTGATGAAATGATTGAGAGTGACTTATATTAAGGATCGGATAGAGTATAGGGCAAGTCCCTATATGTAGTTTACTTAGGCCCTGTTTGGTTGGGGTTTTTTTGAGGAGAGTGGAAGTCCCCTCTCCTTGTATGGTTCATAAATTTAGAGGGGATTTAATTCCCCTAAATCCCCTCCCCCATCCTTTTTTTATTCCCCTCCAATTTGGGGTTTTTTGGAGGGGATTGAGTTTTATTATTCAATCCTCTCCAATCCCTTCTTGAACCAAACAAGGTTTCATTAAAATCCCCCCAATCCCCTCCCCTCGAATTCCACCAAACAAGGGAATTTTAAAATCTCTTCAATCCCCTCCCCTCCAATCTCCTCCATTAAAATTCCTCCCCTCTCTTCCCTTCGGTTGAACCAAACAGACCCTTAACGACAACGAAGTCAGCAGTCGGAGTGACAAGACCAGTAGTAGCTACTTCACAAATTAGTTTAGATATTAATCGTGTTAGGTGAACCCAAAAATTATTTATTTAAAAATTCTGGCAAAAAAAAAACAATTATTTACAAATTGGATGCCAATTTAACAAATATAGAAAGACGACGATGCCGATAAGGCACTGACGAGACCAGTAGTGAGATTGAAAACTTCAAATTTGAGTATATCATATTGATGATCATGACCAGTGAAGTATTATCTTTATTATTTACAACTATTATTTAAATGTTCTATGCCTAGCTTTTGTAGGTGTGACCTTATTTTTTGTTTTATTTTCGTTTTTAATTTATGTATGTATGTCACTTCCTAGTGTCATTTTGTGAATATCGAGCCTATAGATCTGAATAATATAATTTAGAATTGAGATTATATATTTTATACATGGACTTGTAAATATCTATTAATTTAAAGTTTTGTTCTTTCAAATCGGAACAATATAATTTGTATTTGATTACGCTTTATAATGACATTTAGGGGATTCTTGATATTCATGATTATGAAATAAAAGTTGAATCAAGTTTTCTGAATAAAACATTTAGGAATACGTATATATTACAACTTGAGAAAATGAAATATATCAGATAAAAATTAAAAAAAAGGAAAAAAATCTAGTCGGAGGAGAAACAATGGTAAAGAAGAACAAATAAATTAGGGCAGAGTAGTGTGGAATTAAAAGTTTTATTTTTTAGTAAGACTTTTTTTTGGAACAAGTTGATGAAGGTAGGATTTTTTATAACATCGATTTGTCAAAGCCTATGAGTTCAATAAATACAAATGAAATATATTCCAGCCATACTTGATTCGAATTAATTAGGAGTTTAATTTTCAAAAACTAATTGATAAAAAAAAAAAAAAAAATATGTTTCCTTCTTCAATATTGTAAGCAGTTCCCAAGTACAATTTTGATGAGCCCAAAGTCATACATTTGACTTTTCCTAATAAAACAAATCAAGAGTTAGGCGCACCTTCTTTAATAAGATTCCATTTCTTGGAAAATCAGCCTCCAACTAAGCCATGCCAGCATCTACTAAATACTAATTGTAGAAAAAATAAGATTATATAACATGATCAATTAATTTTATATTTTTAGGTGCATTTTTTTTTTTGGTAGACAGTGCATTTGTTTCTTTTAAGCAAGCTGACAAGTAAGCTAATATTTCCCAGGATGGCTTTGGGAAACCATCAACATGCTAGCTCGATTCACCCTTTAGTTCAAAAGTTAATATTTCCCCTTTTCATTTCTTTTATTATTTAATGTTATTTTACTGACAAGAAATCATTGATTATGTTAAATTTTACTAAGAATTTAACTAAAATACCATTATTTAATGATTTATATTAAATTAAATAATAAGAGAAGGGTATAATTGAGAAAAATAAATTGATAATATAATGAAAGTCTAAAATTAATAATAATAGATTAGAAATAAAATTAAAATTCTAATCCCTTATTTAGATGGATGGGAAAATATGGAGAAAGAAAAAATGAGAGAGAGAAAACATATGGAGCACAAATGCATGTTTTTTCTCTCAAATTTTCTCCCAAAAAATGGAGAAATTTTGAAAAGAAGATTTATTTTCCATAATTATACATAAAAATACTTTGTATATATTGATGTCACCAACCACTACAAGCAATCACTTGCTGGCCACCACCCTCTATAAAAAATTATATCTTCAGTCATCACTATTGCTACTACCAGCATTGGTCACTAGTTGCTGGTTGCCATAACTGGCCACTTGTCGCCGGCTACTACAATTGGCCACTAATAGCCCATCACCATCACCATCACTGATCCCAGGGCGCCAACCACCATTGGTATCACCTATTGCCAACTATCGCAGCCAGTCACTAGCCACCACTGCTGATCACTAATTGCTAACCACCCTTGCTAGTCATCGGTCACCAACATCATTCACCAGCCATAGGGAGAGAAAATACTGTTATCTACTTTTGTCTCCCCTCTATTTTCTTTCCCCAGCATTTGCTCTCCTCCCATTTTCTTCCCTCCCATCATTGAAACAAAGCATAGAACTAGAAAAGAAATGAATCCAACGGAGTATAATGGGTTTGGATCCCATGCGGTGAACTTCTTTTTTTTATTATTATCAAATGAAGATGTACGGAGTGTGCTTCTTTTCTTTTGACTTGATAACCAAATGAAGCACAGCATTTTGTTACCATTTTTTCCCTCTACCGGTCATTGTTATTAGCAATTTAAATAATCATTAACAATAAAATAAAAATTGTCAAAAAAACTATAAAATAAAAAATTATTATTAATTATATTGATACACAAAATTTCAATACAATTTGTTTTTTAGTAAAAAATATATTTTTAGAGTAAAATGGTCTAACTCTTGTGTTTTGCCTTATTTATGGATACATTCCATCTATTTTGCAAACATACACATAGATCTTCCCTCTATTTTACCAAATTTAATTTTTTTTGGATTAAAATATCTCTCCATAATATAAATATTTATTTAATAATATTTTCAACATATTTTTTAATGTTTTTAACTTTCAACTAAAATGAGTCTAGTGTATTTACATAAAACCTTAAATGAATTACGATGTTCATGGTTTACAAATAATGAAACTTATTTCTAAATTTTTTCGACATAATAAAAATTATTTAGAAACCATGAACAATGTAACCCATCTCAAGCTCTGTGCAAAATATGGAGAATTCAAAGTATTTTACTCTGAAAACACATTTTTTTACTACAAAACAATGTCAAGCTCTATGCAAAATATAGGAAAAGTCTCTATAGTTAAGATAATATATAAGGGAATTCAGAGTATTTTACTCTAAAAACATATTTTTTTTACTACAAAACAATGTCAAAATGTATTTAAATTTTGTTTATCAATATAATTAATAACAATTTTTTTTATTTTATAATTTTTTCAACATTTTTTATTTTTTATTTTTTTAGGAATTTTTATTTTATGGTTAAAAGTGCTAATAACAATTTCTGATAAGAGAAAAACTGGTAAAAAAATATTGGTTACAAAATAAAAAAATTAACAAAAAAAATTAAAGAAGCGTATCTATGCACTTCCATTTGGTTATATATAATATATAAAAAAAGGTAATAAAAAATAAATACATCCGACGGAAGTGCACAAGATGCATCACATCCCTTTCCACTTCCTCTCCACTTCACGCCAATGTTAAGAAGACCGGGCTGAGCATAAGACCGGTCGAGACACTGGTTCAAAAGTTGGATTGAGGTTGGACCGGTTGTAAATAAATTAATATATTTTACATAATATATGCTTAGATGATGCCTAAAAAGTAGTTCACTCCATAATGGTCAATATCCAAATCCATAATCATACAAGTAGTTTTATTATCACACAACAACAAACAAGTTTCCCCAATTTTCATTATCCAAATTCATAATCATACAAGTAGTTCTATCACACAACAGCATAGTTCATCATCATAAAGTTCATTCAAATTAAACTCTTGAGATGATACATCAATGGCATCTGAAATAGGTCCAAAAGCAACATCATGCTCAATATCAGCATCCCATAATCCCAAATGTGGAGGCTCAGGAACATTCATCTCCTCAACATCTAATCATATATTTGAAGACAAATTAATAATTTATGCATAAAAAACTATTATATCATATAATTAATATTATAACATTAGAATGTAATAGACAAATCTAAATTCTAAAGTCTAAAGTCTAAACCTTCACTATGGCTTGATTTAGGAATTGAAGGAGTTACAGTGTCACCAACCAAAAAATTCTCATTTTGAAGATCTTCAACATTAAACTCAGGACTTGCATCTTCTTCAGGTATCCATAACTCAACTTTCTCAATGGATTCATAATCAACAGAATCATAACTTCTCTTCTTCCTCAACTTTGACCTTACATGAAGAATATAAATAATTAAAGTTATCAAATATAACTCAATTGAAGCTAAGAAGAGCAAATGACAACAATTTATTACCTGTTTTGTAAACACAAATTATAATTGACATAAACAAGATCATTTAATCATTAATGTTCTAGCTATTTCTTTTCTTTGTATGAATTCGTTCAAACAAGCTCCAATTTCACTCATATCCAGAAGAAGAAGAAGTTTGACCTAAAATAAGAATTGCAAACTTCTTCAATATTGGAGTACTACCCCCAAAGCATTGCCACCATGAATCTACATCAAAGACATTAATTTATATGATTAATAATAGTTAATATTTGAAAACATTGTAAGCAAAAACTATTAAGTAACAATTAACAAATTGATACTTACCAGGTTGTATTTCTTTTGCTACCTTATCAGCTTCATCTCAACCAAAAGAGCCTTGATGCTTATGGTACAATTGCATCTTAGAAATCATATCTAAATATTTATAAGTGTATTTGTAGATTGAGAAAAAAAAAACCTAGCATTGCTTCTGTCACCCTCTCTTTTCACGAAATCCTTCATCATACAAGAATGATGGATTCAAAAAATAAGCTACTACATGAAGATGAGTCTTCAAATGCTTATCCCATCATGCTTAAATGATGTCCGTGTAAGGCTTATACTTCTCCTTCTTATTTTGAAATAGAATCTTGATTCCATTCTTTGCCCTTTGTATCCCTTCATAAACATAACCCAAAGAAGGTCTTTCATTTACATCTACAATTCTTAGTAGTCAGATGAGGGGACCTACAAGACATGCCATTTGATGGCCATCATCCCAAAACTTCTTATCTAATACAATATCATTAACAAGTCTGCCTACTTTAGTCTTTGATAATTTATGATCATTAAAGAACTTATCCACAACCAAGGCTTGCAAGTCACTCTTGTGGTCATGCAAACTCTTTGATGTAATAAAGTTAGTTACAAACCTGGTCACGCCTGGATGTATAACTTCTGTCTAGCCATCTCTTCTCCTAACCCATGACAAAATAGCTATATGATTGTACACAAACACAGTGATTTTTTATGCCTTTTTTGCAAGGTCAGACACATGAGGCATGTCAGAAATATCCTTCAAGATAAGATTTAAACAATGAGCTACACAAGGTGACCAATAAATGTGCCTATACTTTTCATGAATCAACTTGCCAGCAGCTGCATAATTTGCTGCATTATCAATCACAACATGTATGATGTTTTCAAGAACAACCCACTCAATAACATCACAAAACAATCCAAAAAGAGTCTTGGCATCTTTGACTATATGTGAAGCATCAACAAACTTCACAAAAACTAAACCAAAAGGAGAATAAACTAGGAAGTTTATCAATGTATGTTGCCTTTGATCAGTCCAACCATCTGCCATAAGTGTACAACCTGTTTCTTTCCACTTGGCTCGTTGACTTTCAATGAGCAATTGGCACTCTTTCTTGCAATTAGCCAAAATATTGACTCGAGCTTTTATCAAAAGAAGGGCCTTTAAACCTAGGCCCAATTGCAGCAATTGCATTTAATGCCGATTGAAAGTATGGATAGTTCAATGTATTAAATGGAATGCAATTCATATATAGCCACTTACAAATGGACACCTTGGCTTTGTATTGTACATCTTTACAAGATAATACACTCTTATGATTTGGTTGTGCAGTATGAGTTGTTCTTGGAGCAAAGTAATTGCCAAACCCACCACTAGCTTTTCTTTTTCCAAGTTTAGTAGTAGCTCTAGTAGGTACCTTTCTTATTGGAGTTGGAGCAAGAGTTTCAGTTTCACATTCTTCCTCAACATCATAGTCTTCTCCAGACACATTATCAGCCTTTCTTTTTTGATGAAATTCCTTTAAACACTCTTTCATTCTATGGTGAACATCATGAGGAACTTTTCTGCAAGCACTTATTTGACCTATAACTCCAGCAAGATGTTGCTTCATTCGATTTATACCACCTCCCCTACATGTATTTGAACAATGAAGGCAAGTATACACATTAGTTTTTTCCTCTTTTTTTAAGGCAAAGTGCTCCTATGCAGGATCAATCTTCCCACAAATTGATGAGGCAAATGTTGATTGTGATACTTCATTACTTGAGGAAATAATGTTACTAGGAATAGGAGTAACATTATCACTAGCTTGAGCATCAAGATTAGGCAATATATCTATACCTTTAAAGGACTAGGAAGATTTTGCCACTAATCAGTATGTTAGCTTACACTAATGCTAATTGCTAATTGCTAATTACCAAACAAAGAGATTGAAAATAAATAGAGCAGCATGAAATTGGAAAATGCATTTGCAAAGCTAAGAAAAATTTAAAATGCCTCAAGCATCAATCACACACAGAAAGCAACAAAGAGATTGAGAATAAAGTCACAAAAATTATCAAATTAAACAAATAAACAAAGCAGCATGACATAGGCAATTGCATCTGCAAAGCCAAAAACAAAATTTAAAATGCCTCAAGCATCCATCATACTCAAAAAGTAAACAGGGAGATTGAGAACAAAGTCACAAAAATTATCAAATGAAACAAAGAAACAGAGTAGCATGAAATTAGCAATAGGCAATTACATTTACAGAGCTGACAAAAATTTAAAATGCCTCAACAATTAATCGCGCTCAGAAAGCAAGTCAGCAACGTGTGGTGAAATAAAGAAAGAAGATAGAGAGAAATGGAGTAGCCTAACCTCAAGAGATGTTGGCGTGGAGGTGAGAACTAAGAACACCAAAGCTAGAAGAGAGCTCAACTAGAAAGAGAATGTTGAAGGAGGAAGAACAGCAAATCTCACCGGTGACAACAATGGAGGAGAACGCTGGTCACGAGGATGCTTGAATGGACAACGATGACGGCGAGCTACTCCATTTTTGACCGAGACTGCGAGAGGAATGGCGTCCAATGTTGAAGGAGGAAGGAAATAAGGTTAGGGATTTTGACTCTGAATCTTGAACCCAAGTCATCCAGAGTCGTCCTCTAAAGTCTAGCCACAAGAAATTAAAAGTAAAAAGAAATAAAGGAGGCATCCTTTATTTAAAAAAAAAAAGACATAGTTTTTTCTTAAAAAAAAAAAAGAAGGGAGCCTCTGAAACGATGTTGTTTTGACATCAGGCCTCATTTAAAAAAAAAATCCCTAGCCTATCTGAACCTATCAACCCACTGGTTCAACACCGGGTTGACTGATTCTTGATCGGTTCAATCATCCCCCCAATTACCCCATAATTCCAAATCTTACCAGTAACCGGTTCCTTGTCGAACCGGTTGAACCAGCTAATTCGGTCCGATTTTCAGAACCTTGTTTCACACTATATTTACTCTACTTCCACTATAGTAATGCACTGTCATTTTTTGGTGAGTGAAGGATGTTTTATTGAAGACATGGTGAAGAGTTGAGAGAGATAAGGTCATTATGGAGAACATGGGAACCACAAGGAAAAAAATTTCAATGGGGCCACCCATATAAAACTTAACATTCCCTTCTATTTTATTTGTGTGGATTTTGTGTGTTTCTTTTGCAAATAAATTTTCTTCTACCAATAAAAAAAGACTCTTCTTTTTTTGCCTCTCAACTTTATATAAGGTTTCATTTTAATTTCTTAACTTTATTTTTTTATTTTTAATTCTTTAATTTTTAAAATATAATCAAAATTTTTCCCATTACTAACATTATTAACTATATTAATAGAAAATAATGACAAAGTATTATTCAATATTAACATGTCAATCTTTAGTGTCAAGTTATCAATATTTCATTAATCTTAGGTTTAAAATATTTTTTAATTAAAATGAGAAATTAAAAATAAATAATTAAAAATAATAAACTTCTAACCAAAATCTCAATCTTAGATTTTTTTTTATCATAAAAAATAAATTTGATAAATATGTAAACAGTAGAAAATTCTCTATCAATATTTAAGAATGATTTACCCAAGTTTTTTTTTTTAAATAAATTTGATGTTTTTATATTAAATTTAATTATTGTTTTTGAGCCACTTTCAAACTTATTGATGACTCATTTATACTATTTTTTAATAATTTGTATATTTTTTTCAAATAATATAGGCAACCTTGAGCAAATATATTTTTTAGGGAAAGGTATATTTTTCATTCCTTAACTTTGCACTAAATTTCATTTTGGTTCTCTAACTTTTTTTTATTCCTTTAAGTTTTAAAATACAAACAAAATTTTTTTATCACTAACATCGCTAATTATATTAGTAGAAAATACTGATAAATTATTCTTAAATGTTGACAAAGAATTTTTTAATGTTTACATATTTATCCAACTCATTTTTTATAACAAAAAAATCTAAGATTGAAATTAGTTTATTATTTTTAATTATTTATTTTTAATTTCTCAATTTAATTAAAAATATTTTAACCCTAAGATTAGTTAAATATTGATAACTTAACACTAAAGATTGACAAGTCAACATTAATAATACTTTATCATTTTTTTTTATTAATATATTTAATGATATTAATAATGGAAAATATTTTTATTATATTTAAAAAATTAAAAAATTAAAAAAGATAAAATAAAGTTAAAAAATTAAAATGAAATCTTATATAAATTTGAGAGATAAAAAAATATACTTTCTCCTATTTTTCATTTGTAGGAAAAATTTTATTTGCAAAAGAAATGCACAAAATCCACGCAAATAAAACAGAAGGGAATGATACATTATATATGGATGGGCCCCATTGAATTTTTCTTCTTGTGGTCCCTACGTTCTCCCAAAGACTCATCTCTCCCGACTCTTTTCCATGTATTCAATAAATCAACGAAACATTAATTACTATTTTTACTATTTTACTCTTCATTAAAAATAATGATAGATAAAATATAAGTTATTTTTTAGTATTTAATGCAAGAATATTTAAGTAAAATATAATTAAATTTTATTATAATTTAAGTCATTTAATAGTTTTATTGGTTTGTGTGAAAAATTTTAAAATGAGAAATAAAATAAGATTGGAGGAAGATTGTTTTGTTTTAATTCTTTTTAAAATACATTATAATTATATGAACAGACTTTTCAAACCATAGTTAATCATATCAATTAATACCCAATCAATTACGTGTAATAACCAAGATAAACTTTTGACCCAACCACAACATGAATGACTAGGAAAATCCCATCTATTATATACAAACACAGCCATTCTTCTAAATATTTCTGCTCCTTCCTAGTATTAGATACAAGTTAACCAGTTCATTGCATCCAACAAAAGGATCAAAACAATGAAAGAAATCGAAGTAGAGATCATTTCCAGAGAAGACATCAAACCCTCGAGTCCAACACCATCCAACCTAGGAATCTTCAAACTCTGTCTCTTGGATCATTTCATTCCTGCTCCCTATGCTCCAGTGATCCTCTTCTATCCGTCACTCTCCCTCTCTGAAATCCCCAAGACACTACACCTCCTGAAGCAGTCTTTATCAGACACACTAACTCTCTTCTACCCTCTTGCAGGAAAAATCAAAGATGATTTCTCCATTCACTGTAACGATGAAGGAGTCAATTTTCTTGAAGCCCATGTTAAGTGCTCTCTTTCTGATTTTCTAACCCACCCTTGCCTTATCTTACTGCATAAATTCCTTCCTTGTGACCTCACGATTCACAGAGAATTATATATAGGAACCCATGTGAGTAATATCCAAGTGAACGTATTTGATTGTGGTGGAATTGCCATTGGTTTATGCATTTCACATAGGGTTCTAGATGGTAATGCATTGAGCAGTTTTCTGAAGGTGTGGACGAGTAAGGCTAGAGGCAGTGATAATCCGAAGGAAAAGGTGAAGCAAAAGTTATTAATGGCGTCTTCGTTGTTTCCAATGGATAATAGTTTGCTGTTTAGAGACTTGTCAATGGCTATGTGGGGTTCCATGTTCAAGAAAGGGAAGTTTGTCACAAGGAGATTCTGGTTTAGTAATTCCGCCATAGCCAACGTCAAGGTTCAAATGGTTAACTCTTCAATATGCGATAATAAAGGGAAAGATCCTACTCGTCTAGAGACAGTTTCTGCAATCTTGTGGAAATCTTTCATGTCTGCGTCCAAGGCACAATCTGGTAAGTGCCTGATGTTTTAATGAAATAGATTTTATTAGTTTAAATCATGGTTGTTTCAGCTTCTAAAAAATAAACTAGAAATAGACCCTATGCGTTGCATTCTACTCTTAGATGAGTCACGTTCTGCTGATGGCTGACGAATAATACAATTTTCTATAAATTTTATATGTATTGATTGATCATTATTACAACCAGGCTTATCATTTACAACAAACGTTTTAGAGGCAAAAACAATTCATTTTCTTGGCATGTGTGCAGGCTGGGAGTGAGAACTATTTAGAGGTGACAAGCATAGCATAAAAATGCTTGGATATATAAAATATTTTATGTGTGCGATATTTTAGGTGGGAAAAAGAAAAAGGATAACTTGGTGCGATTCTTATCTTTACTTTTATGATTCTTATCTTTACTTTTGTGCCATGAATGAAAATAAAAGAGGAGAGTAGTTGCTTTGTGAATTTTCCCATAATTCTAGCCAAAAAGAGGTAAGTGTGTGACTTTCTCTCTCAAGACTCTCTCCAGCGGCTGTACATGGTCCTGCAAAAGAGAGAAAAACACATGAAATTAGTGATTCCCGTCTGACAAATGGGATCCACTAAACTCGTTTCGTAGACTCTCCTGCATGATGGGGCAATTGGCAGAGAGATCCAAATTCGTGACTTTCCATGTAAATCAAACAAACTCTTTGTTCATTTCTGTCTTTTTCATTATGTACAAGCAAGGATCCAAGTTATTAAACCATTGAACCTGAGAAGTAACTTGCCATGGATCCACTTCTACTCCTAGTGATACAAAGTCCGTAAAATGAATAATCTACTTCAAAGAAAACAAAAAAAATCGTATCTCTCTCGATCCACTACTACGGATTCTATTGCTGTGTTATTTTGTTTTAAATATTTACTTTCTTCTTCTTCTTAACATTTTATTTTCCATTTCAGATTACTGCAACAACAGTACCCAATCACGAAGGGCTTCACTAGTGAGTCACGTGGTGAACCTGCGTAAGAGAATAAAAGACAAAGGTGATTTGTGTGCAGAAAACGCCATTGGAAATCTTCTCTGGTTAGCTTTTGCAAAGTCCAACATAGCAGACAACAACGAGACAGGATTAGATTGGTTGGTGAAGAAGTTAAGGAAAGCAATATCGGGAATTAACGATGAGTTCGTTGAAAATTTACGAAATAACCTCACTAGAAAGTCAAAAATGGTCGAGTGTCTCAATATCAAATCAATGATAGGGGAAGTAGTAGGGTCCAACGACAAGGACGAGGAATTTGACTGCTTAGGGTTTAGCAGTTGGTGTAACTTCGGGTTCTATGAGGTTGACTTTGGCTGGGGCAAACCCTTATGGGTTAGCAGCGTTGGTTCAAGTGCGTTGGTGTTTATGAACTTAATCATTTTGGTGGATTCGAGGTTTGGTGATGGCATAGAAGCTTGGGTTACCTTGGATGAGCAGTACATGGCTCATTTGGAAACCAACCTTGAACTTCTTGTTCATGCTATATTGGATCCAAGTCCTTTTGCAATCACTAAAATTTATAACAAATGGTGAATAGTATGGTTTACATTGTACGTAACAAAAAAGAAAAGAATGGTATGCTTTGTTTCTCATTATCTAATGTAATTCTCTACCACCTAATTAATATATTCACTCCCACCTAATTGATATACTTTTTCTTTCCTTTTATAAGATCCTTTTTAACCTAATCACTTAAATTAGTTCCTATATTTGGTACATGGGAAGGGAGAAGAAAGATCCTTTTTCTTTCCTTTTATAAGATCCTTTTCACATAGGGTTTGGTTTACTGGGATGGAGGCGTTGAAAGAATCCAAGGAGGGATTAAGAGCTGCCAATGATTCCATAGATGAAGAGTACTGTGAATGAACTCGCTTTGGAATTAAAGTTTGAAAGTCAAAATTGCCCTTACTTTATAATTTATCTACAATGAAACTCAGTTGAATAGGGGTTTATTAGTGGCCAAAAAAAAAAGAATAGGGGTTTATTGCCCATTTATATTATTTAATAAACATACAAAGTAAAAATCATGTTAAGATTCCATTTATTTTTCTAACACGCCAAACATGCTTTATCATTCTTATTCCCATTCCAATTATCATTTCCTCAAAAATTCTTCCATTATAACAAATAGGACCTTAAATAAAGATGTTAAAATTAGTTAAGAGTCTTAATTTTTCAAAAATTAATTGAATATTCTAAAACTATCCACATTAATCACAATATTGATGAAAAGAGAGATATTTGCAAAGTGAATTTATGAAAGGGCATTTTTTATAAATGCTTTTCTTTTTAACATCTTATATTAAGGAATATCAAACACTTCTAAAAATGAGGTATCATAAAAGAGGAACAGAGTATTATTTAGAGGAAAGATTACGGAAAGGAAGTCAGAACCCTGGGAATGCAAATGGGCCACTCTTTAAGTAATCATCATTCTTTTTTTTTTTTTTGCATGATTCTTATAATCAATTAAAAGGCCTTTTGACTCATCTAAATGCCCAAATCGAACCTTCCTCCAAAAACAAGGTATTTGGCCCACAGTAGGACCTACATCGACTATTAATTTTGGGCTCCACAAAATATTGTTGCATTATTCACCCTTAAAAAAAAACCGAAGAAAGAAAGAAAGAATAAGTGCATGTTTGGAAAATTTTGGGATAAGTAAAATTAATGTTGATCTTCATACTTTTGACTAACTTTATATTTGTCTCACTTTAAAAAGACTTGTCTCATTTTAAAATATCTTTCTCTGAACTTATTTTTATTTCTAAATTTACTTTTAATCAACAGACTAAAAGAGTTACATTTTAATTTGTAAACATATTTTTTATCTCATAATCATTTTGTCAAACTTACTTTTATAATAAAAAGAATCTAATCATAAATCATATTACAACAAACTTACTTTTATTAAATCTTTATTTTATTCTAACTTAAGTTTGTAAATTGAAAACTAAAAGAGCTTTAAGTGGATTCTAACTTATATATGAAAAAGGATTTCTTAAAAAAGGTAAAATCTATTTTAACAAGCACCTTAAAGAGATCTTCGGTTATTAGCTAGAGAATACCTTGGCACTAACCAAAAATTAAAAAAAGAAAGAAAGAATATTGTTGCATTGAATACATGACTTCTTTTGGGTAAATAGCCGCTTGGCTTCTCTATTTCTTTTTTAATTTTTTGGACACATAGAACTTCCAAAAAACTTTTTTAAACAAATAGACTTGGCTGAATCAATACAACTAACTAATTTGCAAAGAAACCACCGCGTAATTTTTTTTAATTTAATGTTGGTAAAAAAATCTAATTTTTAAAGAAGGCTAAAACTCCAAATGGTTTTGGTACAAAGAACAAAATCAAATTAAATAAAAATTGGAAAAATAATATTCATGTTTTTTAAATAAAATATAAAAAAACGTCAGGAATAATAATAATAATAATATGAAATTCTATTTTTTTGTGCATGTTGAAAGTAAAATCTTTTTTCAGTGTTCAGCAATTGATTTAAAAATCCAAAATTCCACCATCTATAGAAACTACTCATCTCTCTGAACTTTATTGGCATTTAAAAAAAAAACCAGAATCTTAAGAACTAGTACTACCATGTTATCCAGAAAAAAAAATCTACCATATTAAATACGCTAAAGAGATCATATTCTTAACATTTTTTAAAAAAATATATATTTAATAAAACAGGTTCTTCAAGAAGACCGATAGATTTTCTTTACTGATAGATATGAACGTGTTTTGACCATGCACGTGGCAAGTCGACCACGGTTATTATTACATCATTAAAACACAATCTTAAGGCCTAAGTTATTATGAAACAAAACAAGCGATTCATTAACCAAACCGTCAAACTCTAACCATAAGTCCTCCCAAGTAACAACATCGCTGTCTATCCCCAACCGTGAACCTTCTAGTCCTCTTGTCACTTTATAAATACCATCAATCCCTTCATTCCTAACCTTAAACTCAATATTTTACATTTTGTCAGGTTATGGATCGCTACCCTCCTCCTCCAGGTCCGCCTCCACCCGGGCCACCGCCTGGTCCGCCAGGTCCGCCGCCTCCGCAAGTTTTCTGGAGTCCATCACCACCTCCAGCTCCTTTTGCTCCTCCGCCACCAGGTCCGCCACCACCACCTCCAGGTCCAGGTGGTCCGCCACCACCTCCAGGTCCAGGTGGTCCGCCACCACCTCCATATTTTTATCATCCGCCGCCACCAGGGCCTCCTGGCCCTCCTCCACCAGGATGGCCAGGTCCTCCACCGCCACCTTATTAGCGTGTATGATGAATAATTATTATGTTTTAGCGCGCTGTATGAATCTCCAGATTACTCATGGTAGTAATATCAGTTAAAATCTAGAACTTGTATGCAATAGCAATAATTAATTTTCATTGCATATTTATATATTACTTTTGTTACAGATTTCTGATCATTCTGTATGTTAAATAAACTGTGGACTGGAACTTTATTTTGATTGCTAGCATATTCATTATTGTATCATTTATTTTATATTCTATGTAGTTTTGCAAGTGTTTGCTGTTATTTTATTTTTTATCATTAGGTTATGAACATGGATGGCTCTTAAAAAAAATAAGTGAAGCACTTGGTGCTGAATTAAAATAATATCGATCTGTGTTATATATTTTGATTAAAAAATTCGTATAATATATAGGGAAAATTATAATTGGAGAACAAAAATTTAAATTAAATATAGTAAAGGATCTTACAGTTTTTTGAATAGTAAATATAAAATAAAATAGTAGTAAATTCACGATGTTTGATAGTTAAAAAAATTATAAGATTTTTTACCATGTTTAATTCAAACTTTTGATTTTCAACTATCATTTCTCCATATATATATATATATATATTTTGATATATATCTATATATATATATATAATGGTTTTTAATTTTTCAAAACAATTGGCGTAATTCACTTCAAAACGACACAATTACAATAATTATTTGAGTTAGCTTGACCACCTTGAGCGGCTTAACTGATAATCCATAGTTAAATACGTGTCAATATTATTTAGAGAGCTTACTCATACTATTGTGTGGTAGATATCATATCTTGTGTCTTTTACATCACCAACCAAACTCTTTTTTTGGTATTAACTTCTGAATCATGCAACTAATTTCGTATAATATACGAAATTTGAAAAATAAATCATACTATTAATAATTTATGAACATCTTATGAAAGTATAGGAATATGCGAAGGAAATGGATCTGAATCAATGTAGCGACAAAACCATGAACAGTTCTCGTGCCGTCATATGAAAAATTCCTCAAGACAAATTTCAAATGCCCCCCAGTTTCACATATTAATCAATTATTCACAAATGAATGCGAAAATTCTAACCACTCTCTTGGTATAATCAATTGAAATCGTCTTCTTTTTCTTTCTTTCTTTTTATTTTTTTGCTACGGAAAAACAGAACCCATTTGAATTGCATTAAAAAAATGACATATCAAGTTAATTCTTATTTAATTGTAAGTACGAATCCATAGCTACTCCAAAACTACTAGGAGTCATTAAATTCTCTGGCTTGGTGATTAAGGTTGCTTGAGCAAGTATTCTATGATAATCATTTCCTACCTCTATCTCATCCCTCTGCGTCTTGCATCAAATATTTCGACGGCATCAAGTTTCCGGAGACATTGAAGGCAACAGGGGCCGGGGTCCTATACTTACTAGCATATTATGGAGAGAATTTTTAGCCAAGCAAAGGATTGCAGGAAACATTGTCTCATGCATATATCTCCCAATCGACTAGCCAGATAAAGAGACTCATTTAAGATTTATTATGGGATGGAAGACCTAAAAAGAGTGGATCACATTCATTTTTTTTTACTTTTTTTTTTTTTTACAACAAAAATGAAAAAGAGGGAAGACACTCTCAGTTCCTGGTAGTTCTCAAAATTTCAGCAGTTAGGAGGTTTATTATGTACCTTCGAATCTGTAAAATTTTTAAGATTCATGCTCTTCTGGTTGAACATGATCAGGGGGAGCAAGTTGCACCTCTCCATTTTCATCAATTTGAGATGGGTGCTCAGTTGGAGGAGGTTGCTCTGCATTTTCATTGTTGTTCTCTGGATGGAAATTGATAGGGAACTTTGTAACCCTGGCACAAGTCTGCACTAATGCATTATCTTGTTTGCTTCAGTCTAACAGTGAAATTGGGTTTCAACAATCAAAACCAAACCGAAAGCACCACAGGGATCAATTTAAAGAAACTGCGTCTCAAAAATCACAACCAGATGTATGCCTCTGTATATTAATCATTACATCCTAAAGATCTCATCAGGTTTCAGATGGTTGATGGTGTAGAACTCAAGATCTCTCTGGTGATGGCATCTTGTTGCATACTTCAAAGTAAAATTAGAAGGATTAAAAAAAAAAAAATGTTCTTTAGACCTGTAAAATTTTAAGATTCATGCTCATCTGGTTGAACAAGATCAGGGGAAGCAAGTTTCACTCTCCATTTTCATCAGTTTGAGGAGGTTGCTCTGCATTTTCGGTGTTAATTATTCTCTGGATCAGTTTGTGATCTCCAATTGCATGACAATTTTGATTCTGTTTGTTTCACTGAAAATGGCTTACTGAAGTACATTCTCAACAATCTGTTGAATTGTGTATTAGTAGATCAATCAGAAATAAGCATATTATTTTTCCTTAAATTGGTGAAGCAGAAAATTATATACTGCTAGCCCGATTGAATGAAACATGACGAGAAATATGCAACAAAGTCTAAAACCAGATATTTCAAGGGATGTGTCATTTTTCTGAGAAAATGATATTTGACCTGATCATGTTAGTTTCAACTTTCAATTCAATGATTAGACCATTAGCTTAACATACTTTATCAATTTAAGGATAGTGTTAAACTGAGAAATATCAACATCATCAACATTAACTTTGTTTCACCAAGTGAGGTCAATTACATGAATCATACGATGTTATTGAGCTTTATAAAAAAAATCAGTGTTTTTCTTGATCTCCCTCTACATCTTTTCATAGGGTTAATAAGTTATCTAATCAATTCTCTTTATTGTCTTCATTGACACTCTCCTTTGTACATATCCAAATAATCTTAAGCGATTTTCTACCATTTTTTTCTTAATAAATTGAGATACATCACTTCTATTAAATTATGATGGAAAGATGTAATGTAAAACAAATAAGAAGTGCACCACCAATACCATTGATGAGAAGTGGGGAATGTGATGAATAAAAGACGACCAAGTGACACAACAAACAGATATCTAACAGTATGAAACAGTTCAAACCAAATATTGTTACCATAAAAATTAGTGTTATAACATGCATGAAAAATATCAAGAATTAATCAACGTGTTCTGAGCTAAGTGAAACATCACAACACTGCGAAGAGTTCCAATCTGGATGGCATGTTTTATGTTAAGTCATTAACGCAGACAAGAAGATATTCTTTTAGTTTATTGTATTATTTAATAGGAATTTAATTAAGATTTGAAATTTAATTGAAGCGATTATGGGGTAACAAACTAGGATTTCTGATCTCCATATCTCAGTTTTATTAAGATTTGTAAATTAAGAAGCCTATAAATTAAGCCCAGGTGCAAGAAATGACCCCAGATAACTAATGATAACATTCATTGATGATTGGATCCATAGAATCCAGAACCCTAGAAAGCTTCTTTTGAATTACCCAAACAGGCCAACCCACATTTTTCTTGTTTCTGTTTTTGTTTTTCTATTGCTTTTGAAAATACCAAGTAAAGGGAATTTTTTTCTCCTTTTGCCCTTTTGTAAATAGCAAATGTTAAGAAACCATAACCATAATTAATAATATAAGCAACATTTAGTCTTAAAAAATAATATACAATTTAAATTACAATCCAAAGATCAAATCCAAAGTCTTAATACATGATACATAAATAAGAAGTTTTAGTTTCACCTAAAAGTTCAAATTCTCCTATTGAAATGATTTTTAATTTTCATCATCATTGATCATGAGTTTGAAAAAAAATCTGAAAAGTTTTACTTTTCATTTGCTAAACTAAACTAAGAAAAAATTTACCCAAAAAAGGGCAGCCTAATTGGGTGGGTCAAACTTTTTGCACCCATTCTAAAACCTGCCAATTTTTCCAACCAACCTAGCCCTTTTTGGCAAGCTAAGCAAGCTATCGCGTGTTTTTCTTTCAAAGAACAAGGACAAAACCCTAAAACATTGCCATTAGAGAGAATAATAAAAAATTAAATAAAAATAATATTCATGCTTTAGATAAATATAAAAAAATGTGATTAACAATGCTAATCATAATAGTCAAATAATAATAAAGATTATGTATATTGAGTTGAGTGTATAATAAAAACAAAATATTTTTCCAACCCACAAGACATTGCGATTAGAAAGAAACCCAACTTTGAGTTAGGAATCTAACTAGAGTTGGAAAGACCGTGTATTTTTGACGATACATGTAGCGACTTTTTTTCTATCATCAATACATGGGGCGACTCGAACGCAATTATCAAAACATAACCACACAACCTTAGCGCCCAAGTTTTTTTGAAACAAGCAGCGCACTCAACAAAATTTATTTTTTTTTTCACACAAAATGAAAAAAGCTTAAATTTTTTTTTCTCCGTGTCTAACTAAACTCAATTTTTTACCGTTAAATCCCTATTCTATCCAACTTCACAAAAGTCGTCTTCAGAGGATCATAATTCGTGAAACATTACGAAGAGTTATAAAAATTTTTAAATTACAAGGACTAAATTTAAAGTTGGTCTTTTTAAACTATACTATAAAAATGGAAATTATTTTAGGGTTAAAGATTAAATTTACTCCGAAAGTATTTCCCAAGGAGTTATAGGCACCCTAATTAATTTTGGAAGTAATGTGGCTTACTATATTTCAAAATCAAAGTAATTTTACCTTACACTAACAGTCAATGTTAAAGAAAAAAAAAATTGATTTTTTCTTTAACTAACAGTTAACATTATATGACTTTAACACTGATTGTTACTGTGGGGTGAAATTGATCCCATTTTGAAATATAATAAGCTACATTGTTCCAAAAGCTTATTTAGCGTGCCTCTAACTTCTTGAGGAATACTTCTATAATAAATTTGTCCTTTAACCTCTTTTTTATTGAATCACATGATAACCACGTTGAATTTTAACTAATTTAAGTTGACTACCAGTATATTAGTTAGCATAGCTATTAACTAGCTGATCTATGTCCTGGTTGGTAAAAATTGTAAGTACTTTTGTTTTTAAGATCAAAAGGTTTTAACTTTTGATATCTACCTACATCTTACTCCATTCTTACCCCATGAAGACTATTAGAAGAAATTATTAGTATTTCCCGGCCCAAGGTATTAAAACAAGCAACGCATTAACAAACAGTCATACTGAATAGTGCAGATAACCATATGTCCTCACAATGATAACATCTCTATTTCTACCACCACGAAGCATCTGGTACCTCTGTCACCTTATAAATATATACCATGCACCAAGCCTTCAACCTTAACCCCAACACCAAGATTCCATATCTCCAACACAGTTATGTAATTTCCACTTCTTGCGAGGTAATGAATTGCCACTATTGGCATCATCACCATCATACTCCATGTCCACCAACACCGTGGAAACACTGTTCGCATCCGCCACCAGTTTATTATTGGAATCCACCACCGCATCCAGCTCGCTGTGCACGCCGAGCACCACCACCGCCACCATGTAAATGTGGTCCACCACCACATGTTTCTGAGCCGCCACCACCCGGGCCTCCTGGAACTCCTCCACAACCTGCATGGCCATATCCTCCTCCTCCGCCGGCTTCTTAGCATGTGTGATGTATGTAATTATGATGTTTTATCTGGATGACTCTCCAGATTAATCATGGCGAGCAGTAAGATCGGTCAAAATCTAGACACTAGAATTTGTGCGCAATATTAATAAAGTTCGCGTCATATTTATGTGTGTGTGTGAGAGAGACTTGTGTTATAGTTTTCTAATCATTCTGTTGCTTGAAAGATGTTGACTAGAACTTATTTAATGTCGATTATTAGATAGCATATTCATATATGTATTATTAGAATCATCTGTTTCTAGCAGATGGTTTTATTTTCTTCTTAATATCAATATATATGATAGTTTTGTTAGTTTTTACTATAATGCATTGTTGGATTAGTTTATGAACATGGGCTATCAATACATATGATATTTTTGTAAGTTTTTGCTATAATACGTTGTTGGAGTAAATTATGAATTTTTTTTTGAGTTTTTGCTATAATGCGTTGTTGGATTAGCTTATGAACATTGGCTATCAACACATATTTGCTATAATGGATTAGAAGAAGAAGATTTCCTTAACTGAATACATAATTTGATTTAAAAGTTTACATATATTTAATGAGCAATGCATAATTTGATTTAAAAGTTTACATATATTTAATGAGCAAATATAGTCGATGGTATTTAATTTTTCAATCAATTATAGTTACTCAATTGATCATCTTATTAGTCAATTAATATATTCACGAGGGAATTAAAAAAATGCTGTAGTCAACGAAAGCAGAACCCACTTGAATGAATTGCATAAAAACTGAGAAATGTTATTTTATATAATTATATATATTATAATTTTGGTGCAAGAAAAATGAAGATATAATTAATAGTTTATTCTTGATGGGGGTGTGGCACAGGATCCTTGGCAATGATACAATCTTAAGAATACGTAATGTCTCTCATAAGAAAAGCCAAGCCAAGGATTGCAGAAAACATCATCCTCTGCATATCATCTCCAATCAACTAGCCAACATGTTCACAGACTTATTTGACAGTGCAACTCCTCATACTTGATATATATATATATATATATATTTTATATTGATATTGATAATTCATGTATAGAGACTGTTCCTCAATACACAGTCCCTATGTGCCTCAAGAATGTTGTGTCAGGCACCAGAGTGTATAAGCATTGTTCCGAGGCACTTTGAGGTCGAGTATAGCCTTGGAGACAGCAGTCTGTCGTGGGAAGATCATCTCAGAAGCTAGCCCAAGGTATTTTTTGCCCATATCACGTGAAGAGTTTTGAATGTTTACTGCACTTTCTCTACATCTCCTCTACATTCTCTCACACTTTTGGACCATAATCAGCGGTAGGTCTTCATTTTTTATTTTTACATTTTCTTATAACATGATTCTTATCAGAGGATACAAAGGGGATATAGAGAAAGTGCAGCAGACATTCAGAACTCATCATGTGATAGCCAAGGCAAGATCTGTGGCTTATACAAGGGCTCATCCTACCTACCACAAAGGAATTCCCTCACAGTTTAGTTCAAAATAAGGGTTGAAAACAGAATGGCTGAGAATCAGCACAAACTTGCCACTAAGGTTTTGAACAAATAGCGGTACTTAACTAAGCAGAATGCTATACACAGGTGGTGGGGACTTCAGATAGCCACATCCTCATTTTCACCCTTGACGTTAAAGGGGGTTTTCAAGCAAAGTTATTGATAAGGATGGCGTGATTACAGTAGGTAGATAGTTAGATGACATAGAAAGTGTTTGTGATGCTTACTGTAGTTGGAGTAACAGAAAAAAGGGAGCTATATGAATGGGTGAGTGCTCTTTGTATGCTGTCTCGAATGATGACAAATGCAAGTAAAAGTTGCAGAATCCTTTTCTCTTTATCCTATATTCTCCTATTTCAAACATTTATGCAACTAAATTAAACTTATATATTCATGGGAAAGACAGAAATGTAAGATGTGACAAAAACCATAGGCATTGCTTGATTAGTGCCATCAGACTGGCAAAAGTATACAGAACTAGACCGAAAATACAATACTGAAGTGTAAGATTCAAAATGCCTGAATTAATGTGCATTTATCTCTACTATTACAAACAGTGAAGAAAATAACCAACAGTAATCTAGTAAATAAAATTGGGTTTCAACAATCAAAACCAAATTGAAAGCACCACAGGGATCCATTTAAACAAACGGGGTCTCAAAAATCACAACCAGATGTAAGCCTGTGTATATTAATCATTACATCCTAAAGATTTCATCTGATTTCAGATGGTTGACAGCAGGTGGAGAACTCAAGATCCCTGTTGATGGCATCTTGTTGCATACTTCAAAGTAAATTTTGAAGGGTTCAAAAGAAAATGTTCTCTATATCTGTAAAATTTTTTAAGATTCATGCTGCTCATCTGGTTGAACATGATCAGGGGGAGCAAGTTGCACCTCTCTATTTTCATCAATTTGAGATGGGTGCTCAGTGGGAGGAGGTTGCTCTGCATTTTCATTGTTCTCTGGATGGAAATTGATAGGGAACTTTGTAACCCTGGGCTTATCAGATAAAATGTTCCTATGAACCTTATCAGTCAAAACCTTTGGTGGAGGTTCCTCTCTTAGGTGCTCCTCCTCATAGTCATTGTTTACATAGTATCCCACTCTGACAAATTCCTGACCTAGATAAGAGCAGGTCAACAAGAGCACTGTGACACCAATAATATCTTCTTCACGAATCTTTGATGGGTCTGGGGGGTCGGCCTGCAAAATTTCAACAGGAAAATAGTAACTTACAAATCAATACACTGCAATGGGAACACAAAATCCATGAGGAACAGTGTGCATGCAGCTTGCCTGTAATACAAAGCGATAATTTCCAACATTGACAGGACCAACAAGTACACTCTCTAGTAATTGGTCGTATGTTTCATCCTCAGCAGATCCAACATAAATGAGCTTCCATTCCAAATCTGTACTCAGGTGATAAAATAAGCCTTCTCAGTGTCACAATCAAACATAGTACAGCAGATAAAACAACAGTATCAAACAGACCAGCAAAATATTAGGAAAAGCTAACAGCAGCATCCCAAAAGCTCTTGCATCAGAGTAGCAAACTTAGGGATATGGTAATCAAAATCTTACAAGTTACAATAATATCAATTCATCAATACATGCTAATGTGATCTACATTTGCATGACAATTTTGAATCAATCTGTTCCACTGAAAATGACTCACTGAAATACATTTTCAACGATTTTTTGAATTGTGTATTAGATGTCAATCAGCAAAAACTATATTATTTTCCTTTAATTGGTGAAGCTGAAAATTATACACTGCTATCAAGTGAATGAAACATAACAAGAGAACTATGCAACAAAATCAAATACCAGATTTCTCAAGGGATGTATCATTTTAAGAGAAAATGATATTTGGCTTATTCATTTTAGTTTCAATTCAATGATTAGAGCATTAGCTTAAAATACTTGCTCAATTAAAGGATACTGTTAGATTGAGCTAGTTCAGCATCACTTAACTTATTTCAAAAAAGAAATAATGCAGAACAAATAAAAAATGCACCACCAATACCATTAATGAAAAGTTGGGAGCGAGTTGAAATGATATAACAACAGATATCAACAGCATGAAACAGTTCAAACTGAATATTGTTACCATGATAATTAGTATTATAACATGCATGAATTATATTGAGAATCAATGTGTTCCGAGCTAAGTAAAACCTCATGACATTATGAAGGGTTCCAATTACGTATGGCAGGTTTTATGTTTAAGTCATTAATGCAGGACAAGAAGATATTCTGATAGTTTATTGTATAATTTAATACGGACTTAGGATTTGAAATTTAACTGAATTAGGGAGTAACAAACTAGGATTTCTGATATCCGTATCTCAGTTTTATTAAGATTTGTTAATTAAGGAGCCTATAAATTAAGCCCAGATGTAAGAAATGACCCCTGATAACCAATGATATAAGAGTTTTAGGCTTTTTCGTTGTTTTCACACCATGTTCTATATCATATAGTCCTCATGCGCTCACTTAAGCTCCAAAGTTATGTTAATCAAATACACTATCATCATTTTTTGGGGCATGGAAAACTACTATAATCCTTTATCTAAAACTACCGCGCTTTAAGCAATCTCACATCCCAAAAGACATCATACTGAAATATTCTAGCAAGTATAGCCTCATCAAGATAAGGAATTTGCAGTTACTTTGCAAATCTGATAGCAGATAAGACTCATTGATGATTTGATACATGGAATCCAGAACCCTAAAAAACTTCTTTTGAATTACCCAAACACTAATACCAAGCTAAAGTAGCATGCAAAATACACTATCTGATATTCGGGTAAACAAGATATAGCACTACTTAGCCACATTTATCAATTATTCTTCACTTCAGAGACCAATCTAAGATGCCACACTTGGCACAATATATGATTGTTATCCAAAAGACCTATAACTTCTTCAAAGAACAAGGACGAAACCCTAATAATGCTTATCACGAGAAAGAAGATACAAGAAAATCTCCTCTGGCGTCATACAAAAAGTAAGTCACTTCCTTTTTATTTTCTCTTCAATGTCTCATATAAAGCGTCCAAACAAAGGGAAAAAACAAGCAAAATTTATACCAAAACTAACCCTAATCCAAACTTATTGGCGACCCAGAGATACTTTTGTATGTGAAAATAATCGACAAATTGAAGCGGCAAACAAGATATTCATGAAAGGATCACCCACCGTCTTTAAGAGGAGTCAAGCACTCATAGGAAATCTCGAACTGAAAAGGAGTCAAGAACGAAGCGGGATTGTCAAGGACCGTCACGTTGGTGATGTTCACGGCACTCATTGCTCCAAATCAGACAGAGAAGAGCATGCCAGAAAGCATGAAGAAGGTTCACAAAACCCTGTGGAAATCCAAACCTAGCTTCAATGAATAACGTTCACAAGGAAATCGAGGAACTAGAAGAGAGAGATGGAGGAAGGAAAAGGAGGGAATCGAAGATTGAGCATTTTCTCTTTTACATGATAGGCCTCAAAAAATGAAGCAAGGGGAGCATACCGGCTGGTGACCGGAGATAGACGGTCACGGCAGCTGGCGGGAAGTTTCAAAACTGGCTTCCTAGGTGGAGAGGGAAAACTTCCATTTCCCATACCCAAACTGTCAAACGCGAACTACATTTTTAGATTTTTTTTTATTTTGCCGTCATTTTTATGTGGTTTGTAAAAATGTAATAGCTATATATGTAAGGTTTAAATAGTTTAAATTTTATTTAAAGGAACTTATATATTTTTCTTATCTTTTTCATGTTATTTTCTGGTTAAAAGGTAATATATAGATTTTTTAAATTTTTTTAAATTTAAAAAATCAGCACTTTTTGTATATGATTAATGGCTAAATTAAAGTTAGGATTAAATTATATATAGTTTTAGTATTTGCATCACCCAACACTACTCTTGACATTAAAATTGTGGATTAAACTATACATATTTTAAAAAAATATGTTTTTCGTGGATTAAGTAGGATTTAGGAAATAAGTCATATTAAACAAAATTTAAGAGATAAGTCATATTATTCTTAATTTATTTATTGATATAGATTTTGTTATATATATATTGATCAAACTATGTGCTCCAATGTTTATATCTTACAATGGAAGACATGTTCTTAATTGTTTGTTTTGTGTGACCTCAATTTAGAAAAACCCTTTTATTCTCAAGCACGTGTGTGTATATATTTAGAATTAGAGCGGATAAAATGAGTTAGGCTTACCAATGAACATCTGGTCAAGTGATAAGAGGTTTGACTAGTATTCCACAGGATTAATATTTCGAATCCTGAGGGGTGCAGTAACATTAAAAAAATTAAGGCCTCAAAGAAGTCTTCTCATCAGTACCCGTCTTACCGTAAATTCCTACATAATGGAATCCAGATTAGTCTAACATAAGGTCCTACAAAACGAGATTCGGATTAGTTTGAGATGAACGGGCTCCAGATTAGTCTAACGTAAGGTCCTACAGAACGAAGTTCGAATTAGTCTAAGACAGGCAATGAACTCAGGATATCTCAAGATACCAAGGGATATTATAAAAAGAAAATGATTTAGGCTTAATGGGTTAGCCCAAAAAGTCCGAAAAAATTAATGGATTAGGCCTTAATTTTTAGAGCTTATATATTTTTCGAGCTTTTTGGACCCAACTCGTTTAGACTTGGCCAACTCATTTTCTTTTTTTTTTCTTTTTTTTGTTTAAAATATTAAAAAACACATATTATTTTATTAATTAGTGATGTATAAATTTTAAAATTTAAATATTATGTTAATTTTTAGTAAATGATGATAATAATTAGTTATATTAATTTGAATAATTATATGAAAAATTTAAAAAAACACATACACACACAAAATATTAAAAAAATGCGGGTTGGCCCAGACCCACTATATACGGGCTCGAGTTTTTATAGCCAAGCCTATTTTGGTATCCAGGTTTTTTTGCCTAAATCGTGATGGGTTAACCTAGATTGCTAGCTCTATTTAGAATGCTTATATTAATATACAACTTTTGATTATGAAATGATCATATTCAAAATTTTTAAACTTCTTTGAATAGTGTTTTTTAGAACAACTTTCTATTTTTGAAAATAAAAAAATAAAAAAACTTGTTTGGTAAAATTACTTTTTATAAAATATTTTAAAAAATAAAAAAAATATAATAACAGAAAATTAAGAACATCTTTAAAATATTTTGTATATTTTACCCTAAAAACACAAGAAAAGTCGAAGAACACACACATCATTATTGGTAAAACTGTAAATTTTAAATAACTCATTTAACACTTGCTAGTTATTATTTTTGAAACAATTATTTAAATGAATTTTTTTATTTTTTTATTCTTAAAACTTATTTTGAAAAATATTTTTACAAAAATATTTTAAAAATATTAAAATAGAGAACATATACAAACAAACTTTTGTTTCCCTTCATGTCAATTCCTTTTTTGTCCCCAGCCCTTCATTTCAATTTCAAATGGATAATGAATGACTAATTTATATATGATCAGGCAAAGGTGCAGGTAATTGATTTATTAGAGCTAAGAATCTTGTTAAGAATTATGGCATGGTAAACATTTTTTTCCAATCATTTCAACTCTTGACATCAATGTTGTTAAAACTAAATTGAACCGGATGGTTGGACCAATTTGAATGTCACCAAAAAGAGTAATGGGCTATTTTGCATATTCAAGTCATTTGAGTAGTTAAATCGAGTTGTTCCGTTTCAAATTGACTTTTTGAGTTGAGAATTAAGATCAATTTTAGAATTTAGAGAACTTGATGATTCTCTAAAATTTTGCTTCTTTATTTTATTTTTATTTAAATCATTATATGTAATTTATAACAATTTATAATCATTATATTATAGTTTATAATAATTTATAATATTATAATTATAACTTATAAACGAAAAAAAGAGAGAATTAAAAAGAAAAATAAAACTAAACCAATTAACCTAAATAATTGAACAAAATCAGAAATCTACATATTGCAGCCTTTAACTCAACTCAACCATTGCACCCTTCAACTCAACACAATGAAATCAGAAATTTATTTTATAATGTTCAAATACCAATATAAAACTTTCAATAATTTAACATATATTATTACCATGTTACATTGTTAACTCATTATGAAATTAGACTATTTAAGTTTATTTTTAGGTTATTTGCCAATTTAATATTGTATTTTTATAAATATATTATTATATCTATAATGTTATTTTATTTAATTATTATGCCACTAATTTAACCACCAATCTCACAAATTGAATTATGAAAAACGTGACTTGATGATATTTTTTATTCTAACATCTTAGTTTTTGAAACAACACAAGACAAGACAATCTCATGGTGAATGCAAATGTTAATCTATACATTGTTGGGACTGAGGTTGCAAATGTAATTTAAATATTTTAATCATAATAAAATTCTTAATATTTCATGAGTAAAAGTACTAGTTAATTGAGAATTTGTGAATTTGCACTGATTTAGTTGCATTAAATTATTTTTTATTTGGTGAAGATGGATAGTAAAGTAAAATTTTATTGGTGTAAGATAAATAGAGATTTTATTTTATTTTTTAAAAAAAAAAGAGTAAAAGTGAAACGAGTCCTTTTCTAATACAATTGTTTTGAGTATCTAATTAAGGAACAGATATATTCCTTCAACTATAGGTAAACACAGCTGTGTACTACTTAGATATAATGATTTATTTAGTTCATTCTAAAGAGTAACTGAAAAGCTGAGCCAACTTTATCTGATCAAAGTGAGAAAGAAACATTCTAAATACAGATTTTTGTAAATTAGAAACAACATTTATGTCCTTCAACTATCAGCTTTCTTACTGGGGCTTCTCAGAAAAAGATAAGGGGAAACCATAATGATACAAATAAAAAGCACTCGAGTCCTCAACTATGGAACACAATTTTCAACAGACTTCTGTACCTCAGAACTTTCCTGGGTGATTAAATTGTAGCCATAGGTTTAAATGAGAGGGTCCAAATAATCAGCTCGAGAACAAAAGCCTTCAAAATGAACCTGAACGTTTCCTACTAATGGAGGCCCCTAGAAAAATTAGACAGCATGAGCAACAGGTTCAGATGCATCTGCTTCTTCCCTGTAAATTGTAGATAGTCAGTAAAATTGGAAAAATAAAATAAGTAAAAATAAGAAAGTTCCTTGATGTTATAAACATAATGACACTTTTGAGATAGGGGACCAATCTCCATAGCAGACTAGGTCACCAGTGATAACAATCAAACCAGATCCAATCATTCTTTCTGTATTTAAGAGGTATCAAGGTCTTAGGAAAATCTTGCATGTTAAGAAAATAATTACTTGAAATGCACCCAAAAGTACGAGTGTCTCTGTTTTGATATCCAAACAGAAAAATGAATGTCTTTGTGTGGTGATGGTATTTGTTTAAATGAACGTTAAGGAGTCAATATCACTGTATAGACAGCATGATTGAGTCTTTCAATACAAATGTTAGACTCCAAATCCCTAAGTTGCTTTTAAAGTTTCGACTAAGTGTTCAATATTATATTCTATTCTTGATACACTTGGACTTTCAGTGATTGTTTGAGTTGGTATGAGTTACGCATTGAGTTTTTCAAACACATTAGTCGTCTGATACTTTTTATTCATTATTATTTTGAATAATAGAACAAGGAAATTGAAAATGCTAAAGAAGGGTATGGATTTTACCTTCCGATTCCTTCTCCAACTTCCATTCTGAAAAAGCTTCCAATCTTCACAGGTGAACCCACTTGTTTGGATAGATTATCCAGCACCGTCTACAGAGTGACATGATAAACACAAAATAACAGGTGCTCAAATAAATTAGGGAAATTACATATAAGAATCAGTAAAGTGAATTAATTATAGAAAAAGACTTTTACTGAAAAAAAGTGTTAAAATCTACAATATTGAAAAGTAAAATTGGGAAAATGAGTAGTAATAAGTCCTATTTTGTAATTAATTTATTATCTTGGTCTTAAAATGTAATTTCCCCAATAAATTATCTTCCTCCTTTCACGGATGATTCTTATTTGATAATGTAAAATAAGTTATTTAAAACAGAGGCACCGATGTGTCCATGAATCAAACAAAATGCTCACCAGCACTGCACACAAAACAAATCACCTTTATTAACTTGCAGGTCTGTGATTTAAACACTTGTCAAGACCTTACATAAGATTATTAATCTTAACTCCGCTACAACCCATGATTCTAATCCTAGCCATCCAAAAAAAATGTTTCCTTCGCTCTTAAACAACTAGCAATTAAATACCCAAACTCCACTCTCTATTGTCTTTTCAATGTGAACACATCCTAATGAAAACCTATTCTGACGAGCCAAATGCTGTAAACATGAAAAAATATTCTAGAAGAAAGGAAGGAGGTGAAGTGGCACTGGGGGGGCAAAATAGGGAATGAAGGGCAGTAACTTTGGCAGACAGCGTGACACAAGGAAAGAGAATGAGATCAGTTAGCAGGATATATGTGAGTGGGATAGCGATTAGGGAGTAAAGAGGATGGGAAATATCTGGAGAGTTTTCAGTTGTGGATACATACCACATGGTGTAGCAGCAAGACACAGATTACTGAACCTGTCATGCTCATACAATCATACATTAACCAGTAGTACTCAAAATTTGGTCTTAATTTTGAGGTCAGTAAAATTATTAAGAATTTCTGGATCCACCAGAAACATACAACATACTTATTGGAATACTGGTATGCCAACTTAGATCCCAATTCTTCTCATTAGAGTTTCGTAATAGCTACACAAAAAATCCTTGCTCATGAATAAAATTACTTTGCATGTTGCAATCTTTAACTAAATGGCAAGATCCCTTAATATAGGCTATAGAAATCCTTGAAAAAAAAAGCTCATCAGAATCTTCTGCATGAATTTTGTTCGGCTATTGAAACATTATAATCAAGGCAGAAGACATTTTCTCGTAACACCTAGGAACCATATTGCCAACAAGTTAATTTTAAGTGTTGACAAGCAGAAATCACCATATAATCCCCTAAACCAATTCTTTGGCTATGAGTGAATGATAATTATAGGAAATGAAAATGATTAGGTCAAAATGCAAAGAACACTGATCAAAGGGATGTGCAATTTATCTCCCTCAACTTTAAAAGTTGAACAAAGATCCCTCAAGCTTGGGGTCTATATGGACTCGTGGTGAGAGGAATTTGAAAGAGAAAGTTAGTGGAGGGATCATGTTGCCTAAAAGATAAAACTGAAAGTTTAGGGGGTCTATGTTAAAGTTTTAAAGTTGAAAGAGATAAATTGCATATCCCTCTAACTTGAGAAGGTTTCTTTACATTTTGGCCAAATGATTATTACCAGAGTCGAATGGCATCTTTTCCCTCATTATTAATTATTAATTTATTAATAAAGGAAGGAGATGGATTTTTCCCAACCACCACATATGTGTAGAAACTTTCTTTCTTTCACAATCAAAATCATTACATTGAACAATAAATATAGTCATCACAATATTGACATTTTCATAAGAAATGAGATTAAATTCAGTGGCACCTTACATACCTTTACATTCATAGCATCATTTATGATAAACTTCTGCTCTAAAAGCACAACTTCCTCAAAATATTTGCGTAAACGTCCTTCTACCATTTTGTCTATGGCCATCTGAGACTTCCCAGAGGCTTCAGCCTGAAATATTAAAGGCCCAACACAATAAAAATTGAATACAGTTATTTTAAAATAGGGTAAAGAAAATGACATCTCAGTCCAAGCGTTATAATAATTTAGAAATCTAATATTGGATAAATGTTTAGCAGATTACATCAGACGGCTAAAGAAGGATGGCATAAGCAGCAATAGCTGAACAAGTTTATCTTCAATTATGAACTTGTAAATTCTAGGAAAAATTGTGATATAAAAAATTTTTATCAGATATTCTATTGAAGCTTTAGCACTTAATTGAGTTACAATATTCCATTTAGTTTCTTATAATAAGAAGCTCTACACCCTCAGTTGCAATGACACAAACACCAATGGTTTCTGCTTCTCATCTAAACTAGTTTTTATAATTAACTGAATCCCATTATATCAAATGAATTGAAGTGTTTCTGTCTTTGCTTCTTTGGCTTCAGTAATTAGGACTACAACATATTCATTGGCACTCCAATTTGCTAGACAGCAATTAAACAGAGACATTTAACACAAATTTATCTAATTATTTATTCTTCAGATTGTTAGATGGGTCAGTTGAGATTAGGGAATAAAATTTATGCTCATTCACCCCAAAGACTTGTGGACTGATTTGGGCAGCTATTCATCATGGTACAATAATGTTGACAATTGTAACTAATCACTGATTAGCTAGAATCAAGGAAGGTTAGTCTGTAGTTAATATTGGACAGGGTGGTCATATTAAGGAGTGAATATGATAAAATATTCAGATTATTTCATCTAAGCTTTCCCCATAAATAGGGGTGCTGAAGCTAGATAGTACCAATGTATGATAGAATCAATAAGGCTTCTGTCATATTGATCATTCTCTCTCTTCCAGACAATAGTTTCTATTGCCAAAGTTATATCTCTTCTCAACTTCAGTCCAGCAGCCGAAAGTCAAATTCCACCAATTTTATTTATTTATTTATTATTATTATTATTATTTTTTTAAAGTGAAGCAGTGCAAAATTGGTGATGCAGCCCAAAAGCTCCATGACTCACATCCTTGCAATGCAGAGCTAGGACATGAAAGATGCAAGGCTGTAAAGTATTAAAGATGACAATGAAAAACTTAAACCACTAATGACTTTTATCACTTATTAGCTTATTTATAAATAGATTTCCTGTGGTTTAGCTATTGAGTATTATGGATTTGATATTCTTACTTTTGAACTAATAATCTTCACCAGTGACACAAAATATGATCACTTTTTTTTTCCTTAATTTTTCATTTTATAACCAGTTCTAGCCTTTTGAGTCATACTAAATATTTTTATTAGCTATTAAATAATAGGTGCGTTGTGGATAGCAATGGAGAAAAAAAATGTTCATATGACTTATATTCGAGCCATAAAGGATATGTATGTGGGGGCAACTACAAGTGTGATAACCCCTGAAAGTGAGATAAAGGACTTTCCTATAAGGATAGACTTATATTAAAGATTTTCCTTGAGTCCATACTTGTTTGATTTGGTTTTGGATGTTTTAACGGAATATATACAGGAGGAAATTCCAAAGTGTATGCTCTTTTGAGGATTCAAGAGAAGAGGTTAACTCTAAACTTGAGTTATGAAGATACACTTTACAATAAAAAAGTTTCCGCTTGAGTAGAAGTAAGACATAATATATGCATTGAAAATTTAATAAGAGGCCAATTAGAAATTTAGAGCTAAAAATTGGAGAGTAAACCATTTCAGAAGTGTTAAAGTTTAGATATTTAGGGTTGATTTTACGGAATAATAATGAAATTGATGGGGATGTTATGCATAGAATACAAGCTGAGTGGTTAAAATGGAGAAAAGCATCAAGAGTTATTTGTGACCGCAAGGTACCTATTGAACTTAAAGGAAAATTTTATCAAACAACTATAAGGCCAGCAATACTATATGGTAGTGAATGTTGGACTTTAAAAGAACAACAAGAGCATAAAATGAGAGTAGTAGATATGAGAATGTCGAAATGGATGTTTGGTCATACAAAATTGGATAAAATACGATGACTATATATAAAGGAAAGTTGGAGTAGTACCTATCGGGGAGAAAATGGTGGAAAATCATTTAAGGTGATTTAGACATGTACAAAGAACAGAGGGCAAAAAGAGCCAGTGAGGAGAGTTAATCAAATGGCTTGAAACCCTATCAAAAGGCGTAGAGGAAAACAAAAAATGACACTAAGGAAAGTTAAAAGAAATGGCCTTTTGAGAAATGATTTATCTGAGAAGATAATATTTGATAGAGCTCATTGGTATCATATGATCTATATAACCGACCTCACATAATGGGATAAGACTAAAGTTGTTGTATTAAATAATAGGTACGAACTCTTCGAAGTTTGTAGTATAAGCTTACAAGTTGACTTTACAAACTCGCCACGAGTTGATTCAAAACTCATTAAGTTTACTCAGATTCACGAGTTTGACAACCATAATAAGGGGACTTGTTATTCTAGTCCCACTTGGTCTTTGACTTGGAGAGACTTAATTAAGCTTTACTTTCGAAATGCTTTCTGTAATTCCATACCCAATACTTGAGGGGTTTCAGTTTAATTGGTTGGAAATTGGAATTAGCTTTAGCTGATTCAAAATTTCAAAGGAGGAAAGTGAACCAGACCAAAACCAAACCATAAGGGTTGAGGCAGCAAGAGCCCAAAGCAAACTATAAGGCAGCTTAAATCAGCAAAAACCATGTTATTGATTAGTACCTCCACTTAAACTGCCCAGTGCCTCCCACCTCAAAAGAAACAAGGACTTGGGGAGGTCAGCAGAAGGTTAGCCACATCTTCTATGTAACTACAATAAAAGAGACATGAAATTTAAAGTAGCAGAAAACAATTCATAACCAAACAAGGCTCATTCAGATAACCACGAGTTCCATTATAATTTGAATGAATTATGGATTTTCAAAGTTTTATATAAAGAATAGAATTCAGGCCCGGCCTTATGCCCATAGCAATTATGTTTAAATAATCTGAAGCTTGAGGGTAACAAACAAATGTAAATATTGAGCTGAAATTCTTTCAGCAACTTATTCTACATATTGAGCATGGACCCATGGTCTCACACTTAACTTGATAAGAAATGACAAGTACCTGAGATTTAAGAATCTCACGCTCATTCTCTAATGCATCAGAAGAAACAACTTCCTTTGATAGGAATAATGGTTTTGCTGCCACTACATGCATGGCCAATTCTAATCCAACACGCTGAATTGCATCCAGCTGAGTTTTAATATCATCTGCCTCAAGAGACAAAATTCCAGCAATGCGACCCAAACCTAAACATTTGCAGAAAGCAAGTTAGGATCCTTGTCTCAAGATTCTGGAAATTGCAAAGAATTGGCCACTTGAAACAAGATTTTGTTGCAGAAAATTGTAATGAATAAATATCATGTCTTTTGTTTGAACGTGAGATGTGGCAGCAAGCTCATGAGTGCATATAAAAAAAAAGTAATTGGGTCAATTCATTTCATTTCACCTGGTTGGGGACTAGTATGGAGATATGTAGATATAACACCCTGAGATGATGTAGACATCACAAAACCTCTTCTAAGTTTTACATTCTCCCCCATCATTGCAGCCACTTCAGTGATTGCATTTTGGACAGTTGTTTCTCCATTGATTTTCGGATGTTCAAGGTTCAACATCATGTCCTGGTGAAACCATGACTTAAAATATAGATCTCCAACAAATTCATTTTAATAGAGATCAAGAATGACAAAGTTAAAAATGACATCTTACAATAAACTAATTACTCTTTTTAAAATTTGGTCAGTCAAAATAACGATTTATGGGAGGAATGTTCAGCAAAAACAACCTTAGATTAATTATTCTTATCATGAAAATCACCTCATAAAATTTAATATTTATCTGAAATTGTTTTATACCCCATCAGTTAATCTAAACATTAGTGTACATGATATATTTCACATATAAAAACTTTTAACTATTTTTTTTTGGTAAGCTTACAATTATCAATTTATCATACTTATAAATTTTGACATGAATGATCAACAAAGTAATTACTCCTAATCCAACAATTGAATCAGCGAGAATTACATCCTATGGATAGTTCTTCAAAGGTCTAAAAGTGTCAAATCTTACTCTGGTGTTAATTGATCTCTCTCTCTCTCTCTCTACTCACACACACACACACATCGCTATACATATGTGCTTGCATTGGCGTGCGCATTATTGTCAACCCAACCTAGTCATGGAGACATGGCAAGTTAGATGTTAACATACGACATCATCAATACCAAAATTTTATCCTACCCAGAAGTGCATTGTCATCATAGTCAAGCTAGTAATGGAGAGTAGGAGACATGTACAATATAATTGCAAAATATACAGTACTTGAGACATGCAAGTTCACAAAATAAGATAAACATATTGAACAGAAGACAGAGATATAGGAAGAAGTCATTTGTACATGTGATTAAAACTAGAATAACCAATACTGGAAGCTGAGGGAAATAACAATCATTTTACCTCCAAAGATTCTGGTCCAACATGAAAGGCGCCAGAAGCTTGCTGAGAAGCGTTTTCAACCAACAAAGCTTTCCTTGCCAAAGACAATGCCTATGAAGATAACAATATTGCAGGATTAGAAGCGAACACAAGAAGAAATCTGTATAATGATGAATAGAAATAATATAACGATAGATAAGGAAGAGCTAAAGATGAATTTGTTCACTATTCGTAGGCTTGAAAATAAACAGGAGATAGCCAAACTAACCAAGTATTGAAAAATTTCGTTTCTTGCAACAAAGTCAGTTTCACAGTTAAGTTCAATTACAGCAGTCTTGTTCTCGTTTTGGGCCAGGGCAAGCAAACCTTCTGCAGCAGTTCGAGATGACTTTTTTGAAGCCAAAACCTTTCCCCTCTTCCTCAGTTCCTTCTGAGCCAGCTCTGCAATTCCAAGTTGTCAATTTTCAATTTTTCATGCTACAAAAAATGATCTTTGGCTCACTAGGCGAAATGATCTTCGACTCCCAGTCAGAGCAAAAAATAAATCAAAAGTTCGAGCTATGAAATTTGGCAATAACTCATTGATAAGAGCAAAAAGCGGAACCAACAATTTACAAGAAAGTTGAGGGGTTCTGTACCAATGTCCCAATTGGAATCAACAAGAGCCGCTTTAACGTCTTTGATAGGAGCGCTCGTTCTTTCTCTCAGCTGCTTTATAAGATTCGTTTGGTCTGAAGCAGAGACGCTGAATCTTCTGAGAAAAACTCCTATACCCAATTGCGAATTGGCGTCACCAGAAATAAATGAGGTTTCGGAAGAAGCTCTTTTGCAGGCCGAAGTAGTATAGTGGCGCCCATAACCACTACCATTAAACAGCGAAAGCTTTATACAGAGACGTCTTGCACCTCCAGAGAAAGCCATTACAACGGACAACCAATAATCTTCAACCTAAAGAATCATTAATTTGTTATTAAAACCCAAACAAAGGGTTGAACAAGAACATGTTCACAGAAAAGCAACTTCATTCCAATACTTTTCTCTCCGTTTCTCAGAAGATAAACCAAGAGAATATTCGGAGAAAAGGTAATTGTCCAAACTGAAATTACTTACAGAGCTAAACTGAAACTGCTTCAATGGAGCAGACGAAGGCCGGGGAGGCGGGGAAGAAGATCCGAATTTCGAAGTGAGCCTTGCGAGAGTGCAAGAAAGATTCCACAACCAAGTGCTCGAGACCGACGCGACCCGATCCACCCGAGAGGTGTCAACTTGTTTTTTTATTTACAAAAATTTTGGTGACTTGGTCCGAGCAAATCCATTCTAGTGGATTCAAAGCCACATCTCTCACATCCTATATTTTAATATATTTTTTATGAAAATTGTCTTACTTTTATGCAATAAAAATGTTTACGGTAACGTAGATTAATTAAAATTTTAAAACTATAAAAATTGTTTTCTTTTAAGTATTTCTTTAGTTATGTAATAAATTTTAAAAAATTATAACTAATTGTATAAAAATTATTTTATTATAGTTTAAGTCTCTAAAAATTATTCACATTTAAATTTCATGGGGAAAATATAAAATTAAAATTTAGATGTATCAATTTGTATAGTCTATTCATCTAAATTTATTATTTATTTTTCTTTTCAGTGTCTATCCAATTTTTTAACTATAAATTTGAGCACTCATTTCTCTTAATATATAGAGTCAATTCATACATTTTTTATATTATCATAAAGCTCTGCATGTTTACTTTTTAAACATATGAACATTGTACATTTATTATATATATATACACAATGAACAGGATAATATTATAAACCTTCAAGGGTCGTAAATGACTTTCACTAAAATAGTTTTAGGAAATAAATCATAACTTCCATTATACAATTCCAAATGGAGTCAAACTAGTACCAAAATGTTCATAAGACATAGTTCAACCCATCCATATAACCATTTGAATTTTTGGAGCATGGAATGCTTTTATATAGCCTTTTTAAAATAGATAGTGTTCACATAAATAAAGAGTTTCTAGTAATTATTTTTAGCTTTTGATTCTTAACTTTCTTGAATCATGACTTCTTTCATACTTAGCTAGCTTATACATAGTCTGTGTCATCTTAAAACTCATCGTGTCCTCTAACTAAAGGTACCAAACTTTGGCTCACTTCTTTAACCATCACATGCTAAACATTTCTAAACAACATCATGTCATAAATAACAAATCATGGGATCATACATCATTTTCCAATTTCAACTTCATTTCATTATTCAACTACATTGAATATACATTTCCATACTTCATATAGCATCATGTTACATTGATAATACATATCAACTTAACTTATTAGCCATGCAATACTTTACATAACATGCTTCATAATTTAAACATCATTGTAATATGAACATTAACTTGCTTCCCATTAATTTCTCGTTCCTTGGCTTTTATCCATTGTCACATTTGTCCCTAGCATAGTTAGTAACTTGGGAGAGTGAGATTAAGAAATCTTAGTAGTAAACTTACACATACAATTATATCATCACATCACATTAAAAACATTAAGAACATTGCACAATTTCAGTGAGCATACAAAAATATCATGTTGGCTAACAAAATTTCAGCAGCATTTTCATTTAGAAACAAGATATACCAGGCTTAACCCTCATCAAATAAACAATTAGCCCGTCAAGAAAACTATCCACAATATGACAACATTATAACATAAAACATGTATAAATATTATTGTGCCATGACGTAAAAGCATAGCAAGTTACTATCTAAGAGCTTTAAACTTTCCACTTTAAACTTGAATTCAACTTGCTTGAATCCCTTCCCAATCACTTCCTTACAACTTCCCAAGTCTAGAAGCAATAAGATAACCGTGCTAAATCAACTTATTCTCAATTAACTAATTTAAAAATCACTTGAACCTTACAATTTCATATTTCTTGTTCTTGGTTCAAACTTAAAAACATAACCTCTCCTTTACTAATTTTATGCATGATGATTCCATTTTTACCATTGATTTTATGAAATTCCAACTCCTTCCTTTTCTTCTTGCTTGGCCGAAACCACCCTCTTTAGGAGCAAGTAAAGGAATTTCATGATTTCATCCTTAAAACTCATGCAAACTTGCTTTCTTACATCATTCGCATGTTTTCTCTTGGCTTGCTTTCATGAAAACATAACCCTTTACATGATCCCCACTCTTGGCCAAAATTAAATTCCTAGAAGGAGAGGAAGAAAACTCATCTATTCTACCTTAAACTCATGCAAAACTAACTAAGAATTGAAGGAGAATACTTACCTCAACTTGCTTTCTTGGCCTTTTGCTTTGTTTCCTTCCTTCCTTTCCTTCTTCTTCCTTCTTCCTCATCTCTTTCTCTCACTTATTTTTCAGCATTTTCTCTCTCTAAACTCTTTATTATGGTCCACCAACACAAGCGGGATTAAGGGTATATATAGACTTCACAAATTGATCCCAACCATACATTTGTATCTTGATCTAATGGCCATAATCACTTGCTTGCTAGGTTTTGCTTCTTAAATATTAAAATATTCTCCAACAACATGTGCATAAATCTTGGCCAATAGGAGAACAAAGTTTGTTTCCTATGTCGTCTATTTTCCTTAGTCCAGATCAATCATATATTAATTACTTTATGTTTGAACATTCTCTTAGTATTTTATAGTATATACTAATATTGTTTGTTCATTAATATGTACAAGAAATATACTGATTTGGGATCTATATTTATTTTAATAACTGTCCCAAACAGTATTTTATGTGTGGTTTACATGCTTTTTTTTTCCTTTCTCTTTATTGTGGGACCCACATTCCCTTTTTCTTTTACTATTTTGTAGTTTATATCATTTTCAAACTATACCTTTTTAAGTTCAATTCATACTTCTAACACGGTCCAGCTTGTTAAAAGATATATTTTCATGTATATATTATTTTTTTATCATTTTCAAAATTAATATCAATTAAGGACTAAAATTGTAATTTATTCCAGTTAAAGACCAAACATAACTTTTTATGAGAAATTAATTCCTACGAAGGTTCAAACATGTCAAATTACTATTTTTCCCCTAGTAGTATTCATTCAATATTTCACATGTTATCTTTTTCAATCATGCTTTTTAGCACATTCATGCGAAGCACATCATTATCATCTTTTACATATAGCCATAAAAATGAGGATGTTACAATATCCTTATGGGATATAAGTTGCATCCTTACCCATTGGACTAATTTTTATTCCCATGTAAGCCTTTTGCCGTTTACCATCAATTATATAAGACCAACTAGATTTGAATTGGGTTAAATGTTTACTTAAACATATTTCTCCATAATAACAAATGCGCTCTGTAATTTTCTAATTTATGAATTGTAAATAGTCATTTTTTTTCCATATGGTACATTGATAATTGATATACATATTGATTATATCTATCAATATATTAATTTTTTAGTAAATATTTAATTCTTTGCAAATGATAAAAAAACATAATTCTTTGACTTTCTTTCTTTTAGTTTTGGATAGTAGTAAAAGTGTAAAACTAAAATATAATACAAACAAAAAATTTATGAAAATTTAAATTTTTCCAAGATGATTGTTTTTTATATCTTAACGATCAAGACATTAAAATAATCATTTATTATTCACAATGAAATATTTTATTATTGGTTCGTAAAAAAGATTATTATTGGTCAAAAAAGTGAAATATTTTATTAAGGGAAAATTAAGCATTTATTCTGTATAATTTGTGTCATTTCCAATTTCATCCCTATAGTTTTAAAACCATCAAACTACTTCCTATACTTCCCCATGTTTAAACCGTTAATCCTTATAATATGTAGAGTTACAAATTTTGTCCCTAATCCATCCTACTAAGCAAATGATATCCAAAATATTCATAGATGGCTAACAGAATTTGAGTTGTATTCTAAGTAGGTGTGAAACATGTGTTTCTTTTATTATATTTTGAAGATGGACAACTCTAACGCTATGGTTGGTTGAACAAAATAAGAATGCATATTTTGGTTTGCATTGATAAAGAGAAAGGATACAGCAGTGGAATCATCAAAGAGGGATGAAGCAAGACTTTAACATTGGGGTTCTTAGAGTTAAACAACCCTTGGATCTTCAATTGATTTTCTCAAATTGTGAGTATGCCCAATGGGTATGCAATCACTTTATTGTTAATTTCGTGAACTTGATTTTGGCATTAGTAGAACTTAGTTTTCAAAACATAAGCCTATGGTGTTGGTTGTGCATCGAGAACTGATTGTGGGTACTGTTAAGGAACATCATTGATTATGAGTCCTATAGAATTTAATTAGGAGAATAAAGCTTTTGGTCCTTATAGTTTTAATGAGTTTTGAAATAGGTCTTTATACTTTAAATATTTTTTTAAATAGCTCCTTATACTTTGCCCAGTTATAGCCGTTACTCCTTATATTTTTAGAAATAGGTCCTTAGACAGTGTTAAATCTAGCTTACTTGGCAAACGGTTACTGATGTGGCATGACACCAATTAAACGTTAAAATTATTAATGATATGTGGCTACTAACTAGACTTGAATTTGGATGCTGATTAGATTTTGAATTTTCTCTTTGTTTCATAAGAGGTTGAGTGTTCAGGAATCACAAAATCTATAAGCACACTTATCATAAAAGCTAGTCACATACCAATGATTTTATTGCTTCCCAATATAGATACCTCAATTGAGTAGGCACATACCCTACACAATCATAAGGCACACATATCAAGTGGTGATATATCTTCTAGTAGAACCCAACTTGGTAAACTTTATTTAAACTCAACAAGACCATGAATCCAAGACTATACCCACACCTCAATGCACTCAAATAAAATCCCAAAACAAGCCATAAGCCCAAAAAATTCAAATTCTATGAGAAACCCTAAAATTAGAGGTTAAGACTTGTAGAAACAACTTTACAATCACTCAAAATCATTTATCCAAGACTTGAGAATACCATACAACACATCAATAATATATTTATACTCATTTTAAGTGATGGAATCATCCTTAAAATGCAATCAACCTTGAATCCTGAAAATTATACCCAAACTTGTAGAAAGAAGAAATAGGGTGTAGAAATCTAACTTACCTACAAGATTTGAGCCTCCAAAAGCCATGAATCTCATCCTCGTTGCCAAAAATCACAAACCATAGCAGAGCTACCGCAAAAACCATCGATACACATTGTTCTATTGAGCTAAATGCGTTCTTATTTATACAAATTTTGTAATTGACGTCATGGTGAGCCTACCTAGTGCCACGACACTAGTTGATTTTACCCCAAAACGTGATTCTTGCCACGACAATCCTAGCTCTATTGTTATGTGAGATGCTTTTTATCCTATTCTCTACTTGCTCCATTTCTCGCATGTTTTCTCTGGTCCTAGTTGCTTTCTAATCCTGCATAAACTCGAGTATACCATTTCATAACTTAAATACATGTTTGGAATAATTAAATTAATTTGGGTTGTTACATCCAACCCACCTTAAAAAATTTTGTCCTCAAAATTTGGGAACATTTACTTCATGCACAAAGGTGAGTAATTCCCTTCTAAATTAATCATTTCATTTCTCAAGCAGCTTTGGTCAATGTTAAAACTTCCATAATACCATTCACTAGTTCAATAGTTTAATCCCTCAACTGTTTCACCTTAATATCCACAATCCTCTTCAACTTACTTCATGCAACAAGTTATCTACAATTGAATTCCTTCTTACCCTTGGATGAGGTCCTTAGTCCAACAACAATCTTCCGACACTGATGGTTAGGGTAACCTTCAAGGACATATGATCCTCATCATCTATCTTCAACGATCTCCTTTACATATTCACACAATTACTTTGTCTACTTGAATGGCTAATTACTTATAATAATTCCTCCTATTTGCCAAATTGTCTACTCCACTATGTCTATTTCCAGGAGATTCTATTCACCCGGTACTGCTTGGTTCTTGACAGATTGTTTTAATCACCCCAAGACATCCGACTTCATTTCCAAATGAACCACCTTGCTTGTATTCAATCGCTTAACAAAATTCATCTATATGTTGACTCCCTTGAAATTGATCTAACTCAATAGTTGTTAACCATCAAATCTCTTTATTGTCCAATTACTTTCCTCAATTCTCGTTGCTTACCATAGTATTGGAGAACCCTAATCCTCATTCCATCATTTCTCCTTGGTTGTCTATTTCTATTCCCAAATCATTAACACTGAAACCCATAGATGAGCAATCATTATCATATGATTCTTATAGCATCATGCCCTTCTAGCTTCACATTATTCGCACTTGCTACAAATCCTACTTGTATCTCAACATATTTGCCACCTCTCGTAGAATTTCCTTACTTTTGTATAAATACCCAAGGCCACTACTTTGACATTCTCCATATTACTCTTCTCTACATCCTTCTTAGTGCAAATTCGACTACCATTCTTTATATGTACTCAAAGTTACTGTAGCTATATTATCACTAAAACAATCATCATCAACGTTCCAATCTAGTTTCCTTATGATTATAGACATTTTACGTCCATTAAACATGAGGGAAAGTCTTGTAAATTTGTGAAAAACATATCTAATTGACCAAGTACCAAGACTAGGAGGCAAGAGAATCAGGGAGGAAGAAATTTCTTTGTGGTTGATAAGTTGCATTTTTCCATTACTTTTATTTTCCATACGTGGGGTTTTTCTAGTGCAATTTTGGTTAATTCTAGGTATTTAATATAATTTTCATAATTTAGTTGGATTCAAAGTTTAGTGCAATTTAGGGCTAAATTTATGGATTTAGGTACATTTTGTATTGAATATTCATATTCCATGATTTCGGGGCTTAATTCTTTCTATTTGAGTCATTTCCACAAATTTATGGTAATTTAGTACTTAATTGAGTCTAATTAGGTGATTAATCAGGGAATTTTAGGGTTATGTCTTATGAGTTTTCTCTAGGGAGATATTATTTCATACACTATTTGAAGATTTCTACCATTCCATGTTATTATTTTTTATTCATGTTAAACCCATTTTGGACCACTATTTCTACTGCTTTCCACCGGACTATTTTACCCAAGTTATAGTTGCACTTGATTTTAATTTTAATTTTTCCTAATGATTTTGGACTTAATTATCTAATCATTATCATAAGCACTTAATTAACTATAATCCTAGTTATTAAGGTTGATCAAAATTGTTTAAGGTTTTGTTTTAGAGCCGATCAAAATTTGGTCAACTAAGGGCATTTTGATCATTTTCCCTTGAATCCCTATTTTCTTTTTTTTTTCAGGATTTTTAATTGCTTTCTTTTGCATTTATTTCAGCATATTTTTTCTCTTAATTTTCATTCCAATTAAGCTCTTTAATCTTGATTAATTTTCAATTATATCCTTGTCCTATAATTTTGTTTAATTATGTTACTTGATTATATATGTCACATGATTTTATTTTTGTGTAACATTTTTTATAGGACTTAGCCATGGACATAAAGGCTGACTTGGAAAATAAAGGAGCTTAATTGAATGTTTTTATTCTTTCAATTTGTTCACTAATCCACCTTACATCCACTTGGCATTACACATCATCCACTTATCCACATAAGCCTCCACATCACCATATCTTTTGTAAATTCCCTTCCTACCCCTTGCAGCACCTAAAACCCTAAAAGAGCCTATCAATTTCATTCTAGACAAAGCTACATCCTTCTTGGCTAAATTCAAGAACATTCTCTTCTCTCATTGATCGTTTTCATCGTCTTCATCATCGACCTTCAAGCTATCATCAATTTTCCACTAAATCATCCATTCCAACCATAAATTCAACCACTCCTCTATGTTCTCTTCCATCTCCTCTCATCAATTTCATTAATTATTCCATCAATCTACTCCATCCAATCAAAATAACAATTGTTCAAGAAGGAAGAGTGTAGAAATTCTCAAGATCGGTGGAAGCAATTCTCATAGGTAAATATCAAGTGATCATCACATCTCCTTCACACCTCTTGATCATGGCTGGACGTCCTTTGTAATATCCTAAATTACATAAAGAATGCCATTGTATGTATAGAGATATGTGAATGAGGTATGAGACGCATGAAAAGATATAAAAAAGACATAAGATGGTAATTTTACCAGCTTGATATTTAATTGAAATTAATTTTCTATATGGTCCTTAGAAGGAATTATGTTTGATCCTTAATTAGGATAAAATACAAACAAGGTTCTTATCAGGAATTAATTTCAGAATTGAACTTGAACTTATGAGAAAGTACCTGAAAGAATAAATATTTATGTTTTTGACTTGACTCAAAGCGAAAATATCATTTTTCCAGTTAGAAGAAAAAAAATGAGAAAATGATATTTTTGTCTCTGGAAGGAAAAATTTCATACAGGTTAGTTTTTGGGAGAAATTACAAGAAAAGACCTGAAAGAATTTAAAATTATAATTTTACTCAAGGTCAAGGGTATTTTCGTAACTAAGGAAATTCTTGTCAAAATGGAGCTTGCAAAGAGTTGGACCCAATGAAATACTGCTTTGAGCTTAATTAAGTCCTTATGAATTTCTAATTGCTATTGAAATTCAAAAGACAAATGAAATAGGAACACTATGTGGACCCCACATAAATATATTTTGAGACAAGAAAATGAGTTTAGTCTAAAATCAAATTCAGAATAATCCTGTACAAATTAAGTGATGAATTATAGTAAAAGTAATTAATTGGTACAAGTAAAATTTATCAGTAAAATGTTATTTTCAACTATTAAAAATTATAGAAGTAATTTTGGGATAACAATGCCCTCAAAAGGGTGTGACAACAGTAGCTTGGGACACCCTTGAAATTTATTTATTTGATTAATGTAAATTATTTCATAAAAACCTAACTCAAGTAAGCAACTAACCCAAGTTTACTATTTACACATTAGATATCTCTTCTCTAAGTTTGTAATTAAGCGAAATAAGCCTCTTCATCATCTTCATTTGGATGAGCAAGTAGCAGCCAGAAGAGTGACAGAGAGCTCAAAAATCACGAAGAAAAGAGGGAACAAAAGAGAAAGCAAGAAGGCAAGGTTGAAGGCACAAGTGTTGGTAAGTGTTTTCACTACCCTAAGCTCCTAGTTTCAAGTAGTTTAAAGAGCTTTCATGGGGTCATCTTCTTCCTCCATACCTGCATGAATTACATCCTTCACCTAGAGTAAGAAAGAGATGACTTTTCAACCAATAAACTTAGGGGAAAACTTAGCTAAGTCATTTGAAGCATGAATATACAACTAGTTTGAAGTACAGCAAGCTAAATCATTTTCTTCTATTTTCTTGTGAATTTCAGCCAAGCCAAGATTTGAGTTAGAGATGAATTTCATTATTTTGACTTCAAAAATGGGATCCTTAGGTCCAAAATAGCTAAAAACAAGTGTTGGACTCAAGTGAAACCAAAAGGATAACTATTTGAAAACTTTAGGGTTTAGTGAGCACTTTGTGAAGCATGACCATGAACCAGTAGCTTATGTGCTTTATTTATGATGTATTTAGGTTCATGAAAGCTTAAGAAAGTGTTTGGAAGAGGTACAACTCAAAGGAAAAGCAAGTAGAAGTATAAGGTAACTATTTGACCTTTTCTTACATTATATTTCTCATATGATTTCTATGAACATGATGTCTTGCCATGTGCATATTTTGATGATTTGTGATGATTAGCTGAGTTGAATGATAAGGTTTATGACCATTGGATGTCTATTTTGTACAATGAAACTTTGTCAAAATTTTTATGAAAATACATGGCTTGATGTGCTTAAGTGCTTGTTGATTGTTTTCATGAAGTCTTTACAATAAATGTGATGATATATGTATGCTTGAATGCTAAATGCTACTTAGATTCTTGAATCTTACTCTTCCAAATGCTAACCATATTCAGAGCTAAGTAATGCAAGGAATCTAATAAGAGCCAAAGAGGAGGAGGAAGAAATTGATGAATACTTTGAACATGCAAGTATTAATGTTAAGTTTTGATAATATGCATAAACTTATATGATAAACTCTATTTGATGCCATGGATATGTTCCTTAAAGTCCTCTTATGATGTTATATATGGATTTAGAACAATAGATGATGATGTAGTATGTTCATGAAGTTGATTATGTAAGTTAAGGCATGATTTTGTCCGAGATGACTAATAGTGATTAGAATAGAGGCATTCTATCTGAAATAGAGTATTTAGTATAATTTCATAAATGCTCTAAAAGTATATAGAATAAGATTTACATAGAGTTAAATAACACTTAAAATGGATAAGTGTATAATTTATAATGAATTTCTAAAGTTAAGATCAAAATTGGATAGAGTAGAAAAAGCTGGAATTTTCACTGTAAGTATTGGTTATTTTAAAAGCAAGTACAAAATTGTACTAAACTCCAAAAATTCAATAGTTAGTATATGTAGAAATTTCTCTGTTTTAAGTTTAATATGCCATTAATTTGGAAGTAATTGGAGCTATATAATGGGAGAAATATAAATTTTCCTAAAACTGTTCCAATAAAAGTAAAGTTCTTACTCTTAATGATTCAAGATAATACTATACCCTATACAAACTGAATAAATGTACAAGATAAAATACTTAGAAAGTAGACATGTAGATATTTCAAATGATATAAATAATGCACAAATTAGCTTAGGGCAAATTGAGAAATAAATTCTCAAAGTCAAGGTAAAATATGAGGAAAGTGAAAAATGACCATATGAATAGTAAACTTCGTACTAAATATTGTATTAATTGGTATGATCAAGGTCCTGTTTCATATTCTTTCCATGTAAACAATATTTTGAACTATTTTAGAGACTTGAATGACTTTCATATAATTTTTATAAAATTAGTTATGATTTTCCAAAATTCAGCTAGTAAAAGGGGCTTACAAAATAAATAATAAACTCAGTTTCAAAATTTTTCTCTTTTAGTCCTTCAAGTGATTTATGTTTATAAACATGGTTAATGGGTCATAATAAGGTCTAATACATGAGAACGTGGTCTAAAACTAAGGTGTTACATCTTTTCTCTATATTTGAAGTTTTGATCGAGATTTTCGCTATAGAGTAAAGCAACTCATAGTCCTAGAATGGAAGAGGAGGAGAGCTTGAAGATTCTTGAGCTATTGTGGATTCTAGGGAGGCTATGTTTTCTATCTCAATTCCTACTTGTTTCTACTTAATTTCTCTTAGTTTAAGGCTATGTTACAAGTCTGAACATAAGTGAAATTGATGTAGTTTAGGTGGAATTAGTGATGAATTATGAGTTGTAATGTTGACACCTAAGTATGAGATTGAGAATGTATTGAATTTAAGTTGTTTTTCAATGGTATTTCATTGTTTGATCAATTTTCCAGTTGATTTACCTTGCAATTATCATTGGACTTGTTGATTAATTAGATGAATTATGAGCTTAATTACCTTGATTTTGATGATTGGAAGGTTGTTGAGTTGATAAATCATGTTGATTACCTTGTTATAGCTTGGATAACTTGATTGGCATTGTTGTACTATCCAATTGTTCGTAATTAGCTTGTATAATTGTCATGCCTATAATGTGTTTGTTAATGTAACATCCTCATTTTTCTTTATGTATCATATGATTAGATGATGTTATGAATGATATGAAATTATTGTGGATAAATTTATATGTTTGAGGAAACCTAGAAATTTAATTAAATAGGATTAAGGCCCAAAATAATATAAAAAATTCAAAAATGGGTTTAAAAGGGAAAAACAGTCATTTTGCCAAAAGGTAAGGATAAAATGATTATTTTACAAAAGAAAAGAATGAAAATAATATCATAATATTCTAGTGGAAGTTAAAAATATAAGTGATATTGGTTATATGGGCCTGAGAGAAAAAAGTACAAGTCTGGTAAATGCGGGCTTCATGTGAATAGTAAATGCTAGAGAGATGAATATTAAAAAATAAGATAGGCGGACCCTATAGTAAAAGTTACTATACTTAGTAAGAGTTAAAGACCAATTTATTTTTTTATCACAGTAAAAGTAATTAGTAAAGTTTATTTGTTAAGTATAATGAAAAGTCCAGTAAAAGGTAAACACTAAAAAAGTAATTGAACCAAGTAAAAGTAAAAGCAAATGATAACAGTAAAACTTTTACCTCTCTCTTTTACTTGGACAAAAATGTCCTTCACACTCCTCCCTCAATACCAAAAATATATAAGAGTATAATAGTAAAGTAACATAAATTAATTAAGGAAAATTTCAAGCCATTAGATTAAAAGAAAAACCAATGGCCAAGAATTATCCAAACTTCCTATAAATACCCCTCCACCTACTTTGCTCATTTGGTGGAAGTCTTGCTAAGGTAGAGGGAGAGAGGGAGGAAGGCATGATAAAGAGAGAGAGAGGGTGAGGCCGAGAGTGAGGGAAAGAAAGAGGGGAAGGAAGAAAGAAAGAAGGCAAGATCAAGGTCTCTAAAAGGTAAATCTCTTCTTCCAACTTCTAGTGCTTTTCCTCATTCATTAAGCATGATCTAGCTTAGGGTTTAAAGCATTATTCCTCTACCTCCATGATCCCTAAACCCATGGCTAAAGCAAGAAAGTTGCCTAGGGTTTGTGTTTCACAATAGCCAATGTTTGGGTTGAGTTTATGATGATACATAATGCATGAATTGCATGAGAAAATGGTTTAAAACAATGAAGCTTCCAACTTGGTCTCTCCTAGGGCCATTCTAGGCCAAGATAAGAAGTGAAGGAGGGAGGAAGTTTTTTTACGCAAGTAATGTTTCCAATGCATTCCTAGTATGTAAAATAGCCAAGAAGGTTAAAGGAATCATTATAAAGGATGGTTTGCATAATGTCAAAGTTTAAGGCCACTTATGTATACATAGTTTATATGATGATATTAAGTTGTTAAGTAAGATTTAATGATCCTCATGGGCTATAAACAAGTTAGGGAACTAACTCAAACCAAGAGGAAAACAAGGTCGAAAGGTTAAACCTTCAAGGTAGTTTCTTACTCTTACTTGATGTTATTGCTCAATGATGTTTTATATGTTAATATGTTATGTAAATAATGACATGTTATTGTTATGACTGTTTTCCATGATTAGTGGCTATTTCTTATGATGAGGGCTAAGCCCAGGATACCTTGTTTTTAAGCCATTATGTTGTCAAATTTTTGTTAGACAACATGGATATTTTTAATATTTTAATGAAAGTATATTATGTTTTTTATGTTTTCAAGTGCATTATGATAACATGATAGCATGTGCAAGTTGACTATTGAGATTTCTCAAATCTCACCCCACACTTCCCCAATTATAGGGTCAAGTCATGGTAAGAGAAAGCATGTGGCGCATGAAGAATGATGATAAAAAAACCTTGCTAGAAACTATTAATGTTTTGTTTTATACTGTCTATTTTAAATGATTGTATAAAATTGTGTAGTGCTCCAAAATTTTAGCTATTTGTATCCATGATAGAGCTATGTTGCATGAACAATATGCCACTAGTTTGGTTATATTTGAAGCAATATAATACAAGATACACATATTTTACCAAAATTATTTTAGTTTAAGTTAATTCTAATCTCTGACGGTTTATGTTGATACTCTGATTAGTAGAAATGAAATAAATGTATGAAATAAACATATTTTAGAATGTGGACAAATAAATCTTTCTTATAATGCTAAGAATGAATGAAATAGCTCTACTGTTTATGATAAATGAATTTTTAAATTTAAAGCTCAGATTTTGGATAGAATTTGGAACCAGAAAATAAACAGTAACAATTATACAATAAATTGTATGAATATGAGTGTTTGTTTTCTATTTTTTTTAATTTTTCCATGAAATTTAAGATATACAAGATTTTTAGAAACTTGAATCATTATGAAATGATTTTTTTATATTTAATTATGAATTTTACAAAATTCTTTGTGCAGTGAGCTGTAATCTTGCAAAATTAGTTTTAATTAGTTTTAAGTTTTTAATTGGTTCAAGCTTTTGAAGACTCTTTTTATGCTTTAGAAATAAGTAGTTTTCATGGGAGAGATGTTGAAATGTAAGATGTAATAGTGAAAATGCTTGAGTCAATGGTATTTGAATTCATGTCAATTTCTCATTCACATTGTGCATAGTTTATGTCATGGTCTTGAATTATTCAATTGTGCATATTAGTTACATATATGTCTCCCTTGGTATCATTCTAGAGTCTTAGGATTGCCACCTTCCATGTTCATGCTAGGAGCCACTTCATCCATTAAATTCTTGCATCTTTTACCTAGTTTCCTCGTTCCTATTTTAGGTTAAGTGTTGATTAAGTTTAGCTCTTAGTTTTAGGTTAAGTTTGCATTGCATGTTTCTTAGTTTAGTTGGTTTAATCTCATTACATTTAATCTTAAATCCTCCTTGACGATCATGAATTTCCATTATTTTTATTTCCCTTATTTAAGTATTTTAAATATTGAATTTTATCTAATTTTGTGCAATTTATATGATATTTAAGTAATAAATGAGAATTTTGGGATAATTTTTAGAAATTAAGCTTTAATTTTGATTTTTTTTACTTTTCAAATTATTCCAAGAATTTAATTCTTCTATTTTATTTTATTTAATAATTCTCAATGTAATTATGAGCCATTTGTAGTTTAATTGTAATTAAAAAAATGATTTAGAATTAACTCATTTACGGGCAAAATTGTTAAAGAACTTTAAAAATTTCTTTTTAGTATTTTACTTCTTTATTTTTATCTTTTTGACCATAATTTTCCTTCAAATTAGGTTTAAACTTTATTTTATGATTAATTTAATTTTCTTGGGTCAAAATTTAATCTGTATTTATTTAATTGGGAGCATAATCTATCTAATATAACATTTTCTTACGGGTTATGGTCTATGAAAATTAAAATTTTGAAGGGGTATTTCTATTATTAGAATAGAAAAATTTTATGGAAAATTTATTTTTCCAGCTTTCTTGTTTGTTCTTATCTCTAATTATTCATTTTTATCTATCATTATTTTAATTAGTTTTTATAGCACTTTCTTGATTCATTTTCGCACATCCAAACATGACCCTTGCATTTTTTACTTTCTGAATTTGACATCCTTTATCCTTTCATTCAGATAAGCCGCAACCCCTCCCTTTAATCTCTCTTTCTCTCATTTTCTTTCCTCTCCTTCCACCATCTCTACTCCATTTCGGTTTCTTCCTCCAGTACCCACACCAAATCCAACACTTCTCTTCCATCTTCCAATAACATCGTCAGTTCTTCCTTCCTCCATCACTCTCTCTTTCTCTTCATCCTTTGCTCTCTCTCCACCATGTTGTTGCATTTTCCGATGGGTTCCTTCTCACCCACTTCATTTTCCATCTTTCCTCCACCTTCATTTCATTCACTTCGCATCACTCCTCCACCTGGACATTGTTGGCCGTGGGATCACTCCAAGGAGATCAAGGAAGCTTGACTGTGGGTGTCCTCCTCGTTTTCACCATCAAAAAGTCAAACCACCATTTTCTCCTCATATTTTTTATCATGGTCAAATCTCTTACTTGGTATTCTTGAAGTGAACTCATGACAATGTAAGGTAGAGTGGTTCGGTGGATCATTTGTGGAGCAAGATATAGAACTTGGGGTTTTAAGGTTTTATGAATTTCAAGAAAAAAATGGTGATTTCTCTTTTCTCTTTTCATTTTATTATTTGTAAAATTTTTATTGATTCTGGTCTAAGTTTTAGAGTTGCAATCAATGAAAATTTATAATAATATTAATGTTTGGAGACTGGATTTGACTGGATTGGATTGTATATTATTTTGGATGGATTTATGTCTATTTTGAGCTTGAATTGCATTTACTTCAGTTCTGGAAAATTGAGTATTTTGCCCAATATTGGTGTTACTGATTAATTCATTAGTTTATGAAGTAACATAGTTAATGCTAAGTGTAATTATGGTTAATTAAGGAATTAGTTGTCTAATTTGATATAATTAGATATTTTTGTCCAAATTTTTCAGATTTATTTAGAAGCCAAATTAACAGTAAAATTAAGTTAATTAATTAGACAAGATAAGTTTAAAGTGGTTAATTAATTACTAGAGGTTTCTAGGCTTAATTGGTTATCTAAACTAAGCGTATGTAGTTAAGTGTCTTGACTATTTAATTAACTTAATTAATCACATCCCCATTATTAATTTAATTGGCCTCAAGTTATAATAAACTCAAGTAATATGTCAAGACCACAAATAACCCACCTTTCCATAATTAATTTTTAGTTTTCTTTTAAAATCTTAATTAGTGTTTAGTTTGTCTTAATTAATTGTTTATTTTTAATTTGCTTTAATTTTAATTTAATTTTCTTTAAAATTATAGATAGAATTCACATTTGCACATAGAAGTAGTTTGCATTTCATTCATTTGATAAAATATATATATATAGTTGCATTTGCATTAGTTTTTGTTTTTAGCATTTTATTTAGTTAATTAGTAGTTAATTGCATTGTAGGTTGCATTAGTTATTTAATTAGATTAATTGTGTTTAGGAATTAGTTTTGCTCAAATGCAACCTAATTTTTGCATTTCATTTCATTTAGGAATTAGTTTTGCTCTCTTAGGATTTTTGTATTTCTTTTAAAATCATTTAGGTGCATTATTTTAGCTTGAGATCACATATTCATATACCATTCCATTTACTTGTTCCTCCTTGACAGACATGACCTAGGTTGCACTCATCACTATACACTTGTCTTTTGTACCTAACTTATTTCTAAATTGTATGATCGAAACGACAAGGCTTGTCACTCCTCATGTAAATCTTAGGTCATTGTATTTTGTATTAGAATACTAGGCATTTTGTTGCACAAATTAGTTCTCTAATAAGCTTGCATTGGTACTTAAGCATTGCATCAAACACCTAGCTTGCATTTAGGCACACGTAGTTTTAAATCTAGTTAAGCTAATTTCATTCAATTGGTGCATTTTCATACATCAAATACATCAACTATCATTCTATACTTGCTTAATCATTCATTTTTTTCACTTATACTCCATTCATTCTACTCAGTTGTTTAAATTAGTCTTTAACTAGATTAAGTTAAGTTTCTTATTTTCAATAATCATGTTGGCATTTAGCTTCCTTTGCACTTAGAATTTAATTAAGTCATAACATCTAGTTAACTTACATTTGTTAATGATTGCATAGCATCCATCTTGCATTCATTTAGTTTTCTTTTATCCTTAATTAGCCATACATTTCAATCATAAAAAAAATACAATAAAGATATACTAAAATATTAGAATAAAATATTCATTATTCATGCTTTCTTTGCATTTTAGCTTAGATATATTGTATCTAATCCATCAATCACTCAAATTCTAGTATCATCACTGTCTTTGGTGAGAAACAACCGAGGTAGACATCACTACATTGCATTAATCATCATGATCTAATTTAATTGGAGTGATATGACATGTTTTCCAGTGGTGCCATGACCATGAATAGTAACACCATGGCACCAGCTCTTACTATGTATGACAATAAAAGTCTAGTTTTTTGGATGAACTTCAGACGCACATAACTTCTTAGTCAAACCTTCGATTGACATAATTCTAAAATCTACAAATCATACAATATCTTCTTTAACTATGGGCATAGACCGCATCCCAAAATTTTTGTGTAGGGAGATTTTAGACCCTCAAGTTTGAAATGGTTGTTTTTAGGCCAAAACTTGACATTTACCATTCTGTTCTCTAACCATCAATTCTTTAGCCATCAAACCTATTTCCACAAATCACCATTGATGCAAAGACACATTCCAAAGGAGTCACACCACAAAGAAACTATTCCATCAAGATTTGATCCCAATAAACCCCAAACTTAACTGATTAGTTACTTGCCTATTTTCCTTCAAAACATACCAAATATCAAAACCAGCCTTATAAACCACTATAACTCATCAAAATACATGTGGTAAACCATTGTCTAGGCCTAAACTCACCTTGACATCAAGTGAGCCACACCTCCTGATACATATAACAACCCTAATATCAAGCATTACTAAAACAACAAGGTGGCCTAGACCATGGCTACCAACACACATATCTCATCATATGATACGACATACACATTTATACACTTCACAACCTCAACCAACATAGAGTTCATAAGTGACATGTGTCATAGATGAAAGGCAAGGACATACAAACAGTCTTAAGGAATACACAAGACAATTACATATGGCATCATTGTAATGTCATACACTTGGCACAATACTACAACATAACATGTATTCTTAAATAAACACATACCAAATATAGGTACTTAGATATCTCGTATGCCCTCAGAGGACTTATTCACCTTTGCTTTTTCCTTGCTACAATTAGATCTCATTCCTGTAAATGTTTCCCTTGGGGGGGGTGAAATAAGAGTCCCAGTAACCAAGGAGTAACTATACAAACAAAACAAGGTTCAAACACAAGAGATTTCAGTATAAAGCTCGAATACAAGAGTTCAAATGTAGTGTTATACATATGTAAGATGTACCATGCATGATGTAATGCACATGATATGGAATAAAACCCCACATTAATCATAGTAAGAACCATGAGTTAGTTACCATCACAAGGTAATCTCTACAAGTAGCCCCCTTCTAATAACCGGTGAAAGTCTTCTAGGACAATCACTAAGTTCACCTTCTACTAGTCGTGACCTGACCTAAGACCATTCCACTAATACTTGGATCATGATTCTCCTTCCCCTAAACTATCTAAATTGGTGGCTATTTAGAGAGGAGCATCCACAATCCATTGCCACCTGAGTTTCTCCACTATAAGATAACTATTTAGTGATAGTGATATCATAAGCTGCACTGCTCAAACACAAGGCCTCGTATACTATTTAGCGGATTGACATACCATATTGTATTAATGCATTGTCTCTCAACAATATCATGTCCCCACAATGTTTGACTCATGTCAATGCTTAATGCATGCTAATATATCATTTCATGCCATATGTATATCATAATGCTTGCATATCAACATCATCATACAAAATGTCTTATGGAGATGAACAATAATCACATATATATGAGTATTCATCATTCTCATATGCATATGCATACATTTACGTTGGCTAATTTCATTTATCATCATCATTATCATCATTACTATGTGAAACTAGGCAGAGAAGTGCACAACAAACCACTATATACCAAACTACTAACCATATGCTCATGGATGTACACTTGTGCACATATACCATATATATTCCCATTCATCATCATTTGTATCATTGTCATTACCTTTTGTATTATCATTAATATACATAGTATTTTATATGATATAGGAACAAGGAAATGTACCACAATCATATGTTATTTCTAGCACAATATATTATATAAGTATACAACTACGCATTTCTATCATTTTGTCGTAATTCAAGAGAATGAACGAGGTTCAAGAAAACTTACTAGTCGAGATAAAGAAATTATATCATGATATGAAAAGATTTAAACATATTAAACAAACAAACTACTCCCCGATTACCTCAGGTCACTCGAACACATGCTTAAAACCACGGTAGACCATAAGATCTCCGCTACACACATAATAGGAGATGTAATCCAAGTAAAATAAATAGCATTCAATACCAAATGAAGCCCAAAAATTCATCAAAACTCTAATGGAATCATTAGAATTACCAAGACCTCCTGGGACATACAAGACCAAACTCTGTTATACAATAAGTTAGTCACTTATCGACTAGTTTACTACTTCCCAACAACTTCTTGGAGTATAGATACATCAACTGAGCAAGCACATACCCTACACAATCATAAGGCACACATATCAAGTAGTGACATATCCTCCGGTAAAACCCAACTTGATAACGCTAACTTAAAATCAACAGGACCATGAATCCAACACCATACCTGCTCCTTAATATACTCAAATAAACTCTCAAAACAAGCCACAAGCCCAAACAATTTGGATTCTATGAGAAATCATAAGATTAGAGGTTAAAGTTTGTAGAAACAACTTCACAATCACTCAAAATCCTTTACCCAAGACTTGACAATACCATACAACACATCAATAACATATTTATACTCATTTTACTAGGAAAAATCATCCTTAAAACAAAATCTACCTTGAATCCCAAGAATCATATCCAAACTTGCAGAAAGAAAAAAAAAGGGGTAGAAATTCAGCATACCTACAAGCTTAGAGCCTAAAAAACCCATGAATCTCGTCCTCCTTGCCGAAAATCACAAATCCTAACAAAGCCATTGCAATAACCACCAATACACACTATTTTGTCAAGCTAAATGCATTCTTATTCATAAAAGTTTTGCAATTGGCGCTACGGCGTCGGGTGATTTTATCCCAAAGTGATTCGGCCTAAAATGCGACTTCCGCTGTGGCGCCACCCCAGCTTCGCTGCAGTGTGAGATGGCTTTTGGCCCAATTTTCACTTGCTTCATTTCTCGCATGTTTTCTCTATTCCTGATCCCTTTCTAATCCTACATAAACTTGAGTATACGCTTTCATAACTCATATACATGTCTGGAATAATTAAATTTGGATTGTTATAGAACCATTCGATATTTGATAGTTATATTGGACTCTAATTAATTTAGATCAAGTCAAGTAGGACCACAAGCAATAAAGTTTTCCCAAAGTGTATTTAATTCAACTGTGTACCAAGAGCTCAAATTTGGAACCAGACTAGCATAGGCCCTAATTAGTCGAGTTACATGCTCGTTGGCAACAACCACTTGATTTTAACTATTATGAAGTATAAGTATTAACTTTTACGCTTTGCTTGGCAGGGATGAAAAAGCGGGGGGGGGGGGGAGAAAAGTATGGAGGAAAATTAAGGAGAAAATTATATTTTCTCTTGCATGGTTAAGAAAGAGAAGTGAGAGGGAGAGGAAAATGAGGGGAAAATAATGTGTGGGTTTTACATGATTTTCCTCCCAACTTTTCTTTCCTAAAATGGAGAGATTTTGGAGAGAAAACTCTCCTTCCAAAATCACCCACCAAATTTTTTTTCACTAATTACATTTTGATTGTAATGGACACTTTGTTATATAAGAACTATATTTAAATTTAATCATAATTTAGATAAATGCTTTAAATTTTGAGCTTAGTTATCACTTAGTGCTATAATTAAACTATGTTTAATTATATTTGTTATGTCAAATTCTGTTTCTCTTGTCTTTATTAGGTTGTATTGCTTCTTAATGTAATGTTATATTATTTCTTAGAAAAAAATACCTATGTTATTTTTAAATCCAAATATTGATATGTTATATATTTTTTATTTTAGCATCATTTTACAATTTTTGAAATTAATGTATAAAAATGATTTTAAAAATTTAATAAAATTAAGCTTGGATAAAATAATTTTAAATTGAGATTAAAATTAAAATTATATTTTAATTTTATTTATTAATATGATATGGAATTATGTAAATAATATAATAGAATAACAAGTTTTATAATATGTAAATATATTCTTAAAAATAATAAGGATATTATTGTTAATGTAAAATTAATTATTTTTTTCTTTTTCCTATTTTTTTCTATTCAGTTAAGCATATAGAGAGAAAATCACTTTCTCTCACTTTTCTTTTCTCTCCATTTTCTCTCTCTTCATTTTCTCTTTTCTCTATTTTCTCTCAGCCAAATGGAGGGTTATTTTTAAATAAGAAACAAGGATGATGGTAAAACAAAAAAAAAGGATTAACTTTTTATAGGGAGATCAGAGTATTTGAATTCATTTATCTATATAATTTTTTTCATATTTTTATTTATTAGATTGTTTATTTATTTTTTAATATATATATTTTGGTTATGATATGGATATCATTTTTATCTATAATATTTTTACTATATTTCATATTAATTTCATATTATTTTATGTATTAAATATTTTTTTGATATATAACTATGTGATACGAGTCACGACTATCTTATATAAATATTACGGAAACTAAAATTAAAATCAGATATTATTAAAGAAATCTTCCGACTTTGGGACGGCACAAGCTTGCTTGAAGAGATCGAATTAGACTAGTCTTGTTGAGCCCATTAGGCCTGCGTACACCCTATTTTATATATACTATTAATATTAATAATGATAATTAGATTTGATCATATTTTATCCAAAGTAAAAAAAACTCATGTTTATGAAACTAACATTAAAATTAGATCTACCAATAAATCATTACCATGAACTAGAAAACACCTTGTGCATATAAATGTATGAGATGGCTTTAAAGTTTCTCAAAAAAAGAATCACATAAAAGAAATAGAACTTTAAAAAGCATGGTCACAGTTGCCAAAAAAAAAAAAAAGAGGCATGATCACAAACATATATTACGTGCCTTCAATTAATACGTATAGAAGAGAAAAGCTTCCTAAGTGATGATACGCTTGTTTCACAATCTCTTGGCTGTAAATAATTGTCCCATTAATAACGGTTCACATTTCGATCTCAAGTTTGAAATTCCCATTCTTATCTATCAATTTATCATCCCCATTCTCCTCTATCAAGTTCTCTATGATCTGTTCTGACTTTAGTATACGTAGACAGGGAAACTTGAACGAATCATCATGTTCTTCACTAATTAAGCCCTTCATATACCCAAAAGAAGAATAAAGAAGGACATCATATAAAACACAAGAACTCTTGCTTTTGAAAAAATTAGTGGAATATATCAATATATATACTAAAATATATAAGAAGTCAAAATATTAATTAGCAATGAATAATGTAACTAACCTAAAATTCTGTATAACACACATAACCTAATATGAAAAATATTTTGCTAGGAGAGATAAAATTAATTTTGATAATCTCTACATTTTGAAGGGTTTAGTCTTTAACTATCTATTGGAATATATTGTTGGTACTAAAAAAATTATAACATTAATTATATTACTTATCTTAAAAACTAGCTAGAAGATAGACAATATAGCTTGAATTGGGATTTGTTATCAACTATGAAATCACATAGAGAGGCTAACAGGCACTCACCTTTTCGGTCAAATCTTAGAATTTGGTGGGACACAAAAGATGAGAAGAGCCATGAGGACCTCTAGAGACAAGTTCTAAGGACTCAATCATAATTAACCACCATAAAAGATGAAAGAAAACTGTCAATAACTTCCTGTATTAGAATATGATGATAGGGCCAATCATATAGAGGGGACACACACAACACAGGGATAATCATCATCATTATAGCACACACAACAGCACATACTCATTGAAGCGCGCATAATTTTGAGACTGTTCATTTGTATTGCACATTCCACGTTTGTTTTCAAGTTTCAATAATGTGTATTGCAAATTCTTGTAAAGTTTCGCTGGTAAAGAAAAAAAAAAGAAATTCTTGTAAAGTTTCAGTAATTTAAATTGCCCCTTTCATGCAAATATTTTTAGTTTCTCTATGATTTATTTTTGGCCGTGAAATACTTCCATATTGTTAACATATTAATTACCACCAATTTAATGTAAATACAGATAACAAATAGACATCATTCAATCTAAACACAACTAAGAACAGTAAAGTAGATAACAACAATATACAAACAAACAACGACAATACAATATATGACATAACATAAAAGGCATAGTCTCAGCTGACCCCGACACGAATACTGCAACTACTTGTTCTCTGAACATCCAAATCAATCTTTCATTCTTCATTGGTTCTTCAACTATCTTCACATCATCCACCATTGGCCCTAACTAAAGTGTTTGTTCATCATCTACTAAATTTCGTTGTTGGAATTTTAGGGTTCATTGATATCAAATTCTGTGTTTGTTTATGGTTTTGTTGATTTTTTGTTTTTGGCAGTTTTCGTTTGTTTGGTCCTCACTTGAAACATGCCCCATCAAAGAAGAAAGTCAGAAGATATAATGGCCAATGAAGAAGGGAAGAAGAAGAAGAAGATGGCGTATGCAGGAGAAATAATATCAGGGATATTTTGGACGCTTTCTTTTGTTTTTATCTTATTTAAATAAATTATTTAAATATATAAAAACAAAACTATTTATAATTTATCTCCTTTTCTATACATATCAGATATCAAATACTTCTATTGTATGATATTCTATTTTACTCCATTCCGTTTGTTCTTTTCAACAATTTATCTTTCTAGCTAGTAACCAAACAGGCGTTAAGGACAAAAGACACTTTAATTAACTAGCACAATAATAAAACCCCATTATTAACCCTTTAACGGAGAATAGTGGCACAGAGAATCATCATTACAAACACAAACTTTGATTCTGGTAAAATCATTTTGTTTCATTCGTCCAAAATACTTAAGAAACAGTGCGCTTGACGACAAATAATCCTCCCAAGTACTTGTAAGATGGGCCTGGAGCTGAAAGTGAAATGAATTCTCCTAATTTCTTCTCATATTGAATAAAAATATCATCCACAAACTCTGCACCAAAATGCTCCAGGAAAAGCCCTTCCCACACAGCTCTCATGGTCATGCATACATTCTGGACATCTGGTAGTTGCTTCTCATCAAATAAGAGAAATAATAATTCTGACTTCTCAATTTTAAAATTCCCATTCTTCTCAATCAATTCTTCTATCTCTTCTGATGCTGCGAGGTAGATAGGTACGTTGAAGGAATCTACAAGCTCTTCACTTATTAAGCCCTTCATTTACAAAATAAGTTAATTAAAGGAGCTTATCAATAAATTTCATATACAGAGAATATATAATTTTTATTTACCTGATTGGCCATATCCACAAGAACATTCCCCATGATATTTACCATATCTTCAAATCCGTTCTTAGAATTTGGTGGGACACACATAATGATAAGATTCATGACACCTCCAGGAACAAACTCTAGCGCTCTTGAATTGAGGAAGCTTTCCATGTCTCTTGCAAATTGTGCAGAATATGCCTCTGCAACCTCCTTGTCTTCATTTGTGTAGTAAATTTTGCCTTTATTATAAGCAGGAGAGTTCTTGTCAACTATCTCTTTAGGAACCCTTGAGAGCCATTGAAGTGCACTAGATGAGTTGAACACATGAATGCTTGATTCTGGAAATAATCTACCATGGAAAGAACCAGGCACAGCAGTTGCATAGTATTGCTTGTCCTCAGGAAGAGACTTGAAAAGTGTGTTGAAATCATTACCAACATGATCATTGAAGAACACTTGAAATTCAAGTGAGTCTAAACCATGTCCTTGAGAATGAAATTTCCGGCTCACAGCATCTATAATGTTTTGAACAGCAAAGAATGTATTTGGTCCAACAGAACATCCCAAATCGGCAATGTGGATAACCTTAGAGGAATGCTGCAAAAGCGTTTCAAGATCGAGCATCTCAAGAATAGCTTCTTTGGTAACGTGTTGGTAATATCTGCTGCGGCTCGCTGCGAACAAGGATTAAAATTCAAACTTAGACATATATGAAGCAACCAATTATTATCTAGAAACTACATCTTTTGCTATGCTTGGAAACTTTTGAATCAAAAGATGATGATGAACCTCTCGCATATGTATATCTGACGTTGTTTTTCATTTATTTTTCAAATAAAAGGGCCTCTCCTTCCTATCCTTACTGGAAACCTCATCTTCTCACACCTGCATATTGAGTGTTACAAACAAGCAAATTTATTATTCATGAAAACACTTCAAGATTGAAAGTTTGAATATTAAGCCCGGACTGGACAATCTACCTTCCAAATTGTTGGGAAGAAAAATTTAGTCTGAATTAAGAAAAAATTATGACCAAAATAAACAAAATAATGGAATAAAAGAAGAAAGTACTGAAAAAATAAAGTAGTGAGCATGAAGAACCTGATTGCTTGAATTCTGAACATAGCTATATTGGCCATCTCCACCATTCATTGGGATCATAAGATTGCGGGCCTCTTTTGCTTTCCATCTTTGTGAAATTTTCGTGAGCGTCAGAGAGACAGTACATATCTAATGAACATCGATACTATATATATATAGTAAATAAGAACAGAATTCATTATCTTAATTACGTGGGATTTTGAGAAAAAATAATGTTGAAGCTTAAGTAAGTAGTTAAGTAAGCATAAGATAGATTACTCAGATATACAATAATACACACATACCTAAAAGTCAACTACAACACCTATTAAGACCAAGTAAACATATTATTTGGTATACTTTTGGGATGCATACTTCCTCAGAAGTTCATGTATGATTTTCTTATTTAATTTTTTTTTATTTTTAAGAATTTCAAATTATTTTTAAATAAATATATTATGTTTTAATGTTAAAGATATAAATACCTTTTTTATTTAATAATTTTTTTGAAGAATTAAAGATCTTATTGAGAAAATATTATTAAATGCTCAGAGATCGAGTTTCACTTCTTGAGTTAATCCTAACTTTTTATAAACTCATACGTGTTTTTTTTAACCAAATAGAAATAATTTATCTATTTTTCAGGAAATTCAACTTCCACCCTAACTTACCTCATGTCAAGTGACCACATAGTATTCCATTTAAATATTTTTCGTATTGTGGATATGGAAGATTAGACTATCCAAAACTTTCCCAAAAAAAAAGATTAAGGAAATACTTTTAGTTAATTATATGACATGATATAATGGTGGTTATAACATCCTAAGATTTTCAAAACCAAGACATAGCCACCCAAGCCAAAACACATCATTATTTTGTAGCAAGAACAGAGGGAATATGCTGCTAATGGACATGTCTAACTACGGCTAGCACAAAGGGTGCCGCATCTAGCAATGTTGATACATATCAGCACTTTTGTTTTTGTTTTTGTTTTTTTTTACTTTTTACCCAACTTCTGACACATGCAACTTTCAACACAGACCTTTGACTTAGGTGATTCCAAATCCTACAGGTTATACTAAAAATCCTCTAACTACAAGTGTAAACTACACCTTAAAATTTCTCTATATAGAGATTTTGAACCTTGAGACTGAAATGGTCATTTTTAAGTAAAAGTTTAGTTCTAACACCTCCAATTCCAAATCATTAACCATTTAACCACCAAACTAGTCCTAGCAAGTTTCAAATGACTCAGACTTTATTTAGGGAGGTTGCATTCCAAGGAAACCACTCCCTTTAGAATTTGATCTTCTTAATTAAACCCCGAATCTTACAAATGAGTTATATACCCATTTTACACAAATCCTTCTAAAAACTCATTTCAAACAAAATAAAAACTCTAGACCATCAAAAGATGCTTAGGGCAACCATTGCCATGTGCCCGAACATTGTATCACAAAATATGAACATCTTGCCCCAATATATTCAACCATGTCAAACAACTTATAGCAAAAAGAAATCAAGGAGCTTCAAACCTCTCATAAAGCAACATATATCCAACATCCAGCATTTTAACCAAAAGGGACATGTTCAAACATGCATAAATCCAACTTAGCCAATGAGTTACCACCCATAAATATATAATATATACTATGAAATCGATTATTGATTACTGTATTAATGAGACTATTATTAGAGGTTTAAAGCAGAATAATCTTAACAAGTAGCCCTTTCCAACAACCAATAAAGGCCGATTTTGGGGTAATCATTAAGCTTATCTCCTACTAGACATGACCTGGTCAAAGGCCATTCTACTAATGGTTGGACCATGGCTCCCTTTTCCTTGTACCATTTGAATTTGTGGTGATTTAGATAGGGTGCATCTCTAATACATAGTCACTTGGATTTCCCAACCAAAGGATGATGATTTAGTGACATGGATATTGTAACAACCCTCATGACATCTTTATTGGCGTTGTGTGCAAAATCAGAGGAAACAAGATGGAGGAAGGTTCAACATGGAGAAGAAATAAGCTTCACGTCACGGCGAGAAGTAGGGCCACCACGGCTAGAAGTAGGACCACCGCGATGAGAGCCAATTCCAGTGACATTTTTTAGCTAAACATGATGGCGCCATGGCAAGCTTATCTAGAGCCACGGTGAGATTCAGGATTTTTGCTTAAATTAGAATCATTTTGGACAATCGAAAAGAAAGAAACAGAGGAAAGAACGTGGGAGCTCTACTAGGGTTTGTAATTTTTGGCCCTTGGGAAGTGATTTCTAGCCTCTTGAAGCTTGGATCTTGGTTAGTAAGTCATCCCTACTCTTCCCTCTCCATTTTCTTCGGTTTAAACTTGCGATTTTTCAGTTATATGTTGGGATTTCCGGTTTGGGCCGAAATTTGGCGTTTTTTGTTTTGAGTTGGGATCTTTGGTTTGAGCCAAAATCCACCGATTGAAATGGATGAAATAGGGTTAATGGAGTGTGATTTGGTGTTCTTATTGCTTGTGTGTGAGTTTTGAAGGGTTTATGCATAATTTGAGCTTAAATATAGGTTGTTTTAGGTTAGAACTCTTGGAATCCGAAGTGTATAGGATTGATTGATGTTTGAATGGTTCCTAAGAGCTTAATGATGCATAAAATATAGGGTTGGAACCTTGGGTTAGGCCTAAAGTAGTGGAATTGTGGTTTTTCATCAAGTTGTGTAGTATGTTAATTGATGTATTGTGATGTTGTTAAGGTTGTTGGCTAATTGAGGAAGGCTAGTCGTGGGATTGACATTCAAGAAAGCTCGTGGAATCACATGTGTATGGTATTGATAACTTGAGGTAATTGAGTGTTTGTATTGTATGCGTATATTATGATGATATATATATGTATATATGCATGTTTCCATTCATACCACGATATGGATATGTGTATGTGTATGGTTTGTCTTTATATCGTGGTATGCACACGGCTAGACACATAGGATATGATGATTATGATGACTATGATTACGATTAAAGATGATGATGATGATGTGACATTACATGATGCATGCATGACATTGTGATACATGATGATATGATATGAGCATCACCACATGACATTATGAGATTGTGATATATGGTGGATTTGGTGGTGATAATGATATGATATATGATGATATGATATATGATAAGGGAGGATAAGGATGGGATCCCTGTGACTAAATCACCTCCTATGGCTAGGAGGGAAAGGCGCGCAGTGGACTACACATTCCCTAAATCTCTGCCAATTCATGGTCGAAAAGGGGAAGGAGAGCCACAGTCCGAGCTCCAGTGTAACATTTGGCCGGGTTGCATTAGAGTAAGGTGAGCTTGGTGTTGTCCCAGAATTAGTTTTCACTGATTGTGGAAGGGAATCACCTATACGAAATGTCCTGTTATGATGACAGCTCCTAGTTCTAGCTATGTGCGAGGGAGACATGCATTCCATTTCATATTAAATTCATGAGATTGTATGTGTTATGTATATATATATGTGTGGTTATCCCCGGTTACTGAGACATTGTCTCACACCACCCCCTCCATGACTAACCTTTTCAGGTGATGGTTTTAGTACTAGTCTTGAGAAGGCAAGGGAGTAGCTTAGGATGTAGGAATACTAGGTCTATATAGTGTATGTTTATTTGGATTTGTACTTTGTGCCAAGTAGGATAGATGGTTTGTAACTAAGTGGTGACATTGATGTTGTTATTGTAATGGAGTTAATGTTGTTGATATGTTATGGATGTGGTATTGTGTTGTATATGCTGTGTATGTTGAGTTGTGGTATATGTGATCCCAAAGGTGGAATTGAGCCTTGTTGGTGCGTTTTAAGGCCTGTAGCCTATTTTGTCAATTAGGGTTCATGAAGGTCAAATCTTAGAGGAGTAGTTCCTTTGAGGTGAAACCTCTTTGGACAAGTTGGTTAAGTGTTTTAAGACCTGCGTGAATGGTCTCTGAGTGACCATTTGCCTTTGGTGGCATTTAGAGGTTGTAAGTGGTGAGTTTTGGTCATAAAGTGGCCAAAATATTGTCGGGTGTCTAGAATCTCCATACAGAGTTGAATTAAAGTGAAATTCATCTTTATGGATAGATTGAGACTAAATTGACTTGTAGGAATTGGAATTAGGTCAATCGGAGGTCAGAGTATAAAGTTATGCATGTCGAAAGTTCACCTTGGAGTTGAAATTTACTGGTATAGAAAACTAGCAGGGGGCATTGTGGTGCCAAGAAGGTAGGCCGCGGCTCCAGTGGAGACAATAAGCCTGGGAGTTCTAGAAAGGGGCAGAACCGCAGAGGTGCTGTAGCAGCCGTGGCCCTAGCCTAGTTTCTAATGTTGTTTGGCATTTTCCGTTGCCCAGTGGTTTTTGAAAGGTTCATGTGAAGTATTTGGGTTGTGTTTGATTGGATTTTGAAGTTTTTGGTCAAGTTAGATGGTGTTTGAGAGTAAGGTGTTACGGATATAATAAGCCTCATCATCTAGACACAAGGTTTTATGTGCCATTTAGTGAATTGACATATCACGTTGTATCTAATGACATCATTACCCAACCAATATGCTCAATCAAACATAATATCCAATGACAATGCCAATATGCCATGCTAATATGTTATCTCATTCTACACATCATCATGCCAGCATAGTATTATCATACAATATATGAAAATGAGGATGCATAATAATCATATACTAAGCTCTATCACACATGTATATATATATATACATACTTAGCCATTTTCATTTAATTGCCATAAACTCAAGAGTAGAGGGTCTAAGAAATTTGCTAGCATGCCAACATGCATGCATATTAAGATATGAAAAGTTTAAGCTTATATAAAATAAACAAAAATTACTCTTCAATTACCCCAAGTTGTCTGAACTTACACAATACCTTAGTAGGCCATTGGAGGACCAACTACATGGACAGAAGAGGGATTCAAAGCAAGTTAATACACAATGTTCTAAACATGTTCCAAGGCCAAAACATGTTAGATATGTTGGCTTCCTAAGATGGAGGTGAATTGAAAAGATTAAAATTTTCTGCAAAATGTCAATAAAGTAAAGAAAACAAAGGTGATAGTAAAACAGAGTATAAGTGAATAACAAGTAAAAGTAGTAATAGAGAAGGAAAGACACAGATGTTTATCCTGGTTCGGTCTCTCAATCTTGACCTACGTCCAGTCCTCAAGCCACCATTTGAGATTTTTCACTATCTTGCAAGAATTTAGTGGGCTTCTTGCAAATGCCATAGTACAGCTATGATACTCTGTTTTAGAGCTCACACTTTCTCTCTTTGCACTCTAGCTAAGTGCTTTCCCAATCCCTTGTGATATCCCCTCATAAGAAAATCTTTCTTCTAGATGAAGATAAGATTGTTTACAATGGATAAACTCTCTTAATCAGAGTGTATATGAAAGTTGGAGTACAAATAATGAAGTATGTGAGAGTAAGACACTTTGAGTTGATGATTTGGCAGAGTTTCAGTATATGCAAAGTTAAAATCGTTACCCAAAACTTCAAATGATGTTCTATTTATAGATTTAGGTATTAACTATACGTTAGAGACAAAATCTATCCATTAGAGACATTATCCAACGGTTACTCTGAAAAACTATCCATTTACCAACTGCATTTTATGCTTTTGACATTCAAAGTTTGAATTTTGGTTGGTCAATAGACGAATTTCATAGAGATCAAAAGCTAAAGACTTCAACATTGAACATTTGAAGTTCGTCTGTTATGAAGTAAAGTTTGAATTTTGATCTTTGAAAAATATTTCTATCTTAGAACATACGAATTTTCAAGTTTAAGGTTCTTTTGGAAAGTATGAACAGTTGTTCCATTTTGCTACAGTGCCTTCAAAATTCGAATTTTGATACCCAAAATTCGTTTGTCAGTGATCAGTTCAATAAGACATAATAGTTCATCTATTCAAAATTTGAATTTTCCAAATGTAAAGTTCGTCTGTCAGAGAGGCCTCTTTTCAGACTTACTTCAAAGTTTGAATTTCTGAATACTTTCATTCGTATGTCAACATATCATCATAACAGACTCACATGCTTTGTTTCTGAAATTTGAATTTTCATGTTCAAAGTTCGTCTGTTAGTGAGCCATTTTGATGCTCTTTCCAAACTCAGTTTTTAGATGAACTTTGACATATCCTCAGACAAATTTTGCATTTTTCATAAGTTGTATTTTGTTTGAAATTCAAATTTTCAAAAATCAAAGTTCGTCTGTCAGAGAAGACTCTTTTCAGACAAGATTCAAAATTTGAATTTCTGCAATCAAAGTTCATTTGTCAGAGAAGGCTCTTTTCAGACTTGTTCATTTTCAATATGAAATTCAAATTTCCAAAGTCAAAGTTCGAATTTTCAAAACAGCATATCAGTATAAACATTTCAAACTTCATCTGTTAGTGGGTGTTTTTCAAATATTCTATGGATTAATATAGAATCATAGTTTTAAAACATCTTTTTGCTAATTCAAAGTCTTTTACTCAATTTAAACATGGCTGTAGACTCTACATCTATTATTGTGCTAGTTTTTCTTGAATTTCTCCACTTGAGATCATTTGTACACTTTTGATATATTCTTTCCAAGCTCTAGAAAGTTAGTTTGAAATCATTAAAATACTTGATTCAACAAAACAAACATCGTGAATCACCACATCCTCTTAACACCTACATGGCACAATTTCTTCATATGCGCAAATAGCCACTTACCAATGAATTTGTCCCTTCCCAATTACTTTTTGAAGTGTAGAAATTTCAATTAAATGAACACACACTCTACACAATCCTTAAACACATCATTCAAGTGATTATATAGTCTCTAATTAGCCACAAATTTGGGTTCAAAGCTTCAAATTCACAAAATTAGGCAACCACCATCATACCCACTCTCCTTTAACCTCAAATTAGCTTCCTATAACAACCATTAATTAAAAAATTTTGTGCATAAAAGAAATCCCAAAGAAAGAGGCTAGGGTAGAAACCACAAGCTTAAACACTCAAAAGCTCCTACCCAAAGCTTACAAACAAATCACAACACTTCTTTGAGACATTTAAACACAAATTAATCAATAAAAACTTTAGCAAACTTAGATCCCCAGCTATACCCTTGAGCTACTACTTTAAAACTTTAGAAAAAAGGAGAGGAAGATGAGGAAAATGCATTACCGCCTTGATAAATCAAGCCTCCCAAAGATTCAAAATCACGATCTTGAGCCCTGAAAGTTGAGTCCTAGCCAAACTCAAGAACCCTTTCAGCCAACCACTATTCTAGTGAGCTAGGAATGGTTGTTTTATACAAGTTTGCAGACTGGTACTGTGGCTAGCTAGGTGTTATGGAGTTGCATGTGCCCTACACGTGATCTCAACTTTGGAACTCCATAACTTAAGCTACTGAACTCAAAAAATAGCAAATGAGAACTCTGTGGAAAGCTTAATATGTCTTTTTTTTAATACAAAAAGTTCTTCTAAAAATGATATCATTTGTTTCCTCAAACTGACAGATTTCAGAAACCACTCAGGCTTATCGGGAAAAATATTGTTATTATTTCTTTGACCAATACCCAATTAAACCATGTCCAAACACCACCAAAACTTTTCTAACAAATTTATATACCAAAGAGATCATTAGAATTTATCAACCATACACCATAACTCTTTAAATTACATTTTATCTTCTTGAGTTTCAAACTTCTTTTATAACTAAATTTTGAAATTACTTAATTTTTCTAAGATCCATTTAGATTGAATTCTTTTAAAACCATATTGGCAATTGGTTATCCACTAATCATACTCTTAATTAACCATGTGGGATGTTACAGTGGTGACATTTTGTTTTTCTCTGTCTTGTATGATAAGCATTCTATCATCTCACTTTCATTATTAACATATTAATATATAAATATCAATCAATATATCAATATACATAATAAATTATCATAATAAATCCCACTATTCACAAATCATAAACATTATAGTTTATTCTTCAAATTCCACACAATATATGGAAAAACTTGTTCATTGATATAGTCAAGAACTTCTTCACGCACACACTCTCTGTAATTGCCCATAATGATAGGTTGTCTTTAGTTCTATAATTTTTACTAACTCTAACTATGGTGTCTGTATAATTAGCTTATTGTTTTTTTTAACTCTGGTTATTTGTGCCATTCAAATTATATAAAAATAAAAAATTGGTATTTGACCAGGTTTTGAACCGAAATACTCATAGGAACAATACTGTACTTATTCTATTTTTTTTGTTCCAACCCGTATATATTTTGGGTGATTGCTATCTAAATATTTTTGGCAACAAGTTTTTGGAACATACAAACTTTTATTTGTCCATGAGGAAGCGGCATAGAGCAGTAAGATGGAATAACCAATTGAGAAGTGTGATATATCCATTTGGTGGCAGCATGGAGTGGTGAGATACATGATAGATGTGTAACGACATTGAGCTAAAAGGTTGATGTAGTGTAGTGACATGGTAAAATTAGCATGACATGGTATATCCATATAATATTTATTTTACTAGAATTCATTTTTATTTGGATTATTATCTTAAAGGCTTAGTTGCTTGAAGAGGGTGATCATTTATTTTAATCATAAAAAAGATATGTAATGTTTGAGGAAAACTATTGCAGATATATGATGTTGTTTCCAAATCTCAAACTCTTGGCTCTGGTTTTGGAAAAAGGTTCTTGTTGCCTTGTTGGCTGTCTATGTGATTGACAAAACCATGATATTTGTCTACTAATTTTAAGTACGAATTATTAATAAAATTTAGATATTGTCCCGCTTATATAACATTCAAATCACATCAGCCGGTATAAAATCTTTCCATATGATTCAAATTGCAATCATGCCGCATAAGATGAAATTAATAAAAATTAGAAGTATTAATTATCCACTTATTTCCAATAGCAGCCGGTTTAAAAAATTTGCATGCATGTAAACTGAGATGTACAAACTTATACAACATTCAAATTGCATCAACCACTGCATATACTTTTACCCCTTATTTGGATGGAGGGAAAAATATGGGAAGAGAAAGTAGAGGGGAAAACATATTTTTCCATGATAGTAGGAAAAAATAGGGAGAAAGAAAAAGTGAGGAGAAAAAACATATGAGATCCACATATTTTTCCCCTTAAGTTTTCTCTCCAAAAGTGGAAAGATTTTGGAGAGAAAACTTATTTTTTAACATTACTCATATGAAATGTTTTATATAAATTGATGTTGCCCACAATCACCGGTAACCACCATCTGTTCTCGGTGCCCACTAACCGCCACCCTCCACCATCGACTGCTGCCAACTTGACAACTGTCAACCATCGCCATTGTTGGCCTGTAACCAATGATCACCAACCGTTGCTTGTCACCATTGTCTGCTGCAATCACCGATCACCAGCTACCACCATTGTTGATCACTGATCGGTATTGCCTTTCGCTGGCAACCATTGTTATAGGTTACCAACTGTCGCCACTGCTAATCATTGGTCGTTGCCAGTCACCAGTCATCGACAGCACCACCACTGGTTACTGGCTACCGCCAACAGTCATCGATCAACCATCGCTAGTCACTGACCTCCATTATCTTCGATCACTAGTTGCCGCCACCAACTGTTAGTCACCAACTATTGCCATCATTGATCACTAGTCGTTGGCCGTCAATCACCGGTCACTAGTTACCGATTGCAAACCGCCATCTCATTGAGTAAAATAAATTGTGTGAAAATATCATTTATATGAATTATTTTTATTAATATGATATAGATTTTGTTATATTAGTAATAGAAATATTATAATCTTTATGAAATAAATGACTTTTCTCTCTATTTTTTTCCATCAAAATAAAAGGAGAGAAAATATTATAACTGCACTTTTCTCTTTCCTCCATTTTCTCTCTCCACTATTTTCTTTCCCCCTATAATAAAGCATTAGTATTATGACTCAATTTTCCTCATTTTCTTATTGTAATGATTGTGTTTCAATGATCCACATAATATAATGACCATTCTATCATCTCGCTTTTCATCTCCCCACTATTTTCTTTCCCCCTGTAACAAAGCATTAGTATTCTGACTCAATTTTCCTCATTTTCTTATTGTAATGATTGTGTTTCAATGATCCACATAATATAATGACCATTCTATCATCTCGCTTTTCATCATCAACGCATCAATATATAAATATTATCAATACATTAATATACATAATAAAAATTATATCATGTATATTTCTGGTTCTATAATTTATTTTTTGAATTTTATGCAAATCATCCTACTTACAAGATAAAAATAATACAATTTATTATTTAGACTCTATATAATATATAAAAGAAACATGTTTGATTATCATATAGTCAAAATTTTTGCATTATTTAATTCACCCAAGTTATGCATCTGTCAATAATGATAGTTTACTTATATTTTAATGCCAATTTGTTCCCTGAGAATGGCATGCTTCTAAACAAATAGCCTTTGTCATTTGTAGTTCCCTAGTTGCCTGCCATCCATGAGGATATTCTCCCGAGCTCAATTTCGCATACTTGATGTGCCTCGAGAAGTAAATAAATTTTATATTCTACAATTCACCAAAAATATTATTTATCCTACTATTCTTAAGATTTTTTTTTTTGCTACGATACGATTCATACGATTTGATGGTGTCTCGCCCAAAAACCATAATTGAGCCATGCCCATGAAGCTAAGAAGCTTAGCATTGGATCAAGCACAGGTTCTCCAAAGATGATTTGGGCTTTTACAGGGCCTAGTATACAGGAAAGAAGAATGCAAGAGGACGGAGGTTTGGGCCAGGCCCATTCTATCTAATAACTCCGTTTTTTTTTGGTGGAATAATAACTCTGCATTTGAAATAGGGTCTGGGGCGCGAGATCCTGGAAGGAAATTGGATTGGTGGCAGAATTTGAAAGCTGCAGATGACAGGAAAGTGGGATGTAAGGTGTGAAACCTCAAGAGCTACAGTAGAGATTGTGGGATTATGGGACTCAAGAGCCGTTGAAGCCCCAAACCTTCACGTGGCCTCTGAGTGAAACTGCTCTAGGATCCCCAGAACCACAAAAGGACCTTAACAACAGCTAAAGTCAGAAAAGACCTTTTTCAGAGACTTTAATTACAACAATGCGAGGTTTGTGGACTCTTTCTTTTGTTTCTGTTGTATTTTTATTAATTAAATATATGAAAACAGAAATATTTATTTCCTTTTTCATAACATATCAAACACAATTACAAGTTATATTATATTCTTTTCCATTTTTCTTTTCAATAATTACTAAAAAAAACTGAAAATTTACAGCAGATTTTGGTTTTTCCATATGACAATTTTTGTGACGGAATTTTTTCCACGGCAAAATCCATCCCCAATTTTCATTTTTTTTTGTGTGTGAATGTTTTAGTAATTAACCAAATAGACCGTAAGGACATAAGACTTTTTACCTGGCAAGTACAATAATAAAACTCCATTATTAGCCCTTGAACAGAGAATTGTCATTGAAGTACAAACACAAACTTTCATTCTGGAAAACTTTTTCGTCATTCATTCAAAACACTTAAGCAACAGTGCGCTTGATGACAAATAATCCACCCAAGTTCTTGTATGATGGGTCTCGAACTGAAAGTAAGGTGGATTCTGCCAGTTTCTTCTCATATTGAATAAAAATCTCACCCACAACCTCTTCTTCAAAATGCTCCTGGAAAAGCGCTTCCCACGCAGCTCTCATGGTCAGGCATATATTCTGGACATCTGGTAGTTGCTCGTAGTTAAATAAGCGATATAATAGTTCTGATTTCTCAATTTTAAAATTCCCATTCTTCTCAATCAATTCTTCTATCCCTTCTGATGCTGCGACGTAGATAGGTATGTTGAAGGAATCTACGAGTTCTTCACTTATTACGCTCTTCAATCGCAAAACAAGTTAATTACAATGAGCTTATCAATTGATTTCATAGAGAGAGAGAGAGAATTTTTATTTACCTCATTGGCCATGTCTGCAAGAACATTCCCCATGATATTTACCATAGCTTCAAATGAGTTCTTAGAATTTGGTGGGACACACATAATGATGAGTCATGATACCCCCAGGAACAAGCTCTAGGGCTCTTGAATTGAGGAAGCTTTCCATGTCTCTTGCAAATTGTGCAGAATATGCCTCTGCAACCTCTTTGTCTTCATTTGTATAGTAAATTTTCCCTTTACTATAAGCAGGAGAGTTCTTGTCAACTATCTCTTTAGGAACCCTTGAGAGCCAATGAAGTGCATAAGATGAGTTGAACACATGAATGCTTGATTCTGGAAACAATCTTCCATGGAAAGAACCAGGCACAGCAGCTGCATAGTACTGCTTGTCCTCAGGAAGAGACTTGAAAAGTGTGTTGAAATCGTTACCAACATGGTCATTGAAGAACACTTGAAATTAAGGTGAATCTAAACCATGCACTTGAGATTGAAATTTCAGGGTCACTGCTTCTATAATGTTTCGAACAGCGAAGAATGTATTAGGTCCAACAGAACATCCCAAATCTGCAATGCGGATAACATTAGAGGAATGCTGTAAAAGTGTTTCAAGATCAAGCATCTCAAGAATAGCTTCTTTGGTAATGTGTTTGGTAATATCTGCTCCCGTTCGCTGCAAACAAGGACTGGACTTCAAAATTCATACATAGATGAAGCAGCTTACTATATTTAGAAATTACTTTTTTACTGTGCATGGAAACTTCTGAATCGAAAGATACATATATATAGATTTTTTTTAAAAAAAGAAATTGAAGAAGTGAAATTCAAATTTTAAACGACAAAAATATAAGAAGAGGTTCATAAAAGAATTTTTATGAAATAATAAAGTGAGACATTAAAGCCCGCTTGATATGTAGAATGATTTTTGATGGAATGGGGAGTGAGAATGGGAATAAGAATGAGAATGGGAATGAACTTTTTAGCATTCCCACATATGAGGCAAGTTTTAGCATTCCCACATGAGGCAATCTTCCATTCACATGGGAACACATATTTCCTCACCCATTTCCGTTCACTCATACCCATTCCTTTTTATCGATCAAACGCTGCCTAAGTGTGATACAAGAGCTTCATTGTTAACTGATTTGTCAACGAATTATAAAGACAAATCACATTGATTATGTACTATTTGAAAACATAGCAGCTGGTTAGATATTTTAATACACACCCATATGTAAAAGATATTGATATATACAAGAATTAGATCGAGTGGATCTCATGCATTAAATATTTATGACTTGTAGCCACGGAGCCAGAATGCAAGCTGGACTCTTTTTTAGCTAGTGCAAATTTTTTCATTCTTTTAATTCTTTTCCACTCAATTCACTAGGCTGTGTGTAATGTTTTTATTCTTTCAATTTTTTTCTATATATTTCAATATGGTTCAAGTGTTAAAAATAATAAATACAACCTTCTAAAATGTCACTTTAGGGCTAAATGCATCTCGGAAAGATATTTAATTTTTTAAAAAAGAATATATATATTTTGTTAGTTTAAAGTTTTTATTTTTAATATTTAAAATAAATAATTCTTTGAAATAATTTAATAACATGAAAAATTCATCAGATAACAAATCCTGTATAATTATATAAAAAATTATAAAACACAAAAAGGGAAGTAAAAACATATATCCAATTAATATATAGTAACTCTAAAGAAAATTTGATAAAGAATATATATTAAAATTCATATTTTTAATATATTGTTATATAAATTGTGTATTGATAATTTGAACGAAAGATTAGGATAAATATTTAGATTTTGTACTTTATTAAATTAAATAAAAAATATATTTTATTTTTATTTCAGATGTGTGTTTTTCTGTGTCAACATATATACAATTATACTTCCTCTGGTCCTATATATAGAATCTTTTGTCTTGATTCTAAATATAAGATCGTTTACAATATACGAAGTAGTATTTATTATACATTTCCAAAAAATGTCCCTATTTAATGTATTCAAAGAGAAAGAGAAAAAAATTAAATAAGGGTAGTTTTAAAAAAATGTTGGGATTTTCGGAGAAATCGAGGTAGTTAATTAGTTTTAATTTCAATTCTTAATTCGTGTGATTCGATTAAAATGATCTTATATTAAGAATTAGAGGAAGTATATATATATATTTATGGAGAGAGAGAGAGAGAGTTACAGGTGTCTTTTGAGGTGTGGCAAATATTGAGTCACTTTCACAAAGCTCTTAACAATTTATTTGATTTTGATCCAGGAAACTCTTTTGCTAATAATATTGATTCATTTTGGAGCAATAGTTTATTTTTAATCTACACTTAATTTGAAGCCATCGGATTGAGAGAAGGTTAGAATTAAAGATGACTTACAAGAGATTAACAAGGCTTTACAGTACAGAGCTAGAGATTGAAATGAAGAACTTCCTATTATCTGGGGGGAGAGAGGGGGCACAACCCTCTCAGCTCTCCGTCCCGTTGTCTTAATGATTTGTGAATAGTATAATCTTTTATATTTTATAAACAAATTTATTTTCTAGAAAACACTTCAAGGTTAATAGTTTAGATATCAAGCCCGGATTGGGAAATCTACCTTATGAAAGTTAATGTTAGGAAGAAAAATTTGGTGTGAACAACATTTTTAAAAAACATTTAACAAAATATGGATATAAAAGAAGAAAGTTAAAAAAGAAAAAGTAGAGTGATGAGAATGAAGAACCTGATGGTTGGAATTTTGAGAATAGCTATATTGGCCACCTCCACCTTTCATTGGGAATGCTTCGTAAGATTGGTTGCCTCTTTTGCTTTCCATCGTTGTGATATTTCTGTGAGCGTTTGATAGACACACGTATCTGATAAACATCTATACTGGCTGTATATATACTGTAAATAATAGAAGAATTCATTATCATAATTACGTGAGATTTGGAGACAAAAATAATGTTGAAGCATAAATATCTAATTAAATTAAGCAATCATGAGATCACAGTACAGATATACAAATTTATGTTTGTGTCTATGCATATAAATATCTTTGTACATGAGTTACATAGACCAGGCAAGCATGTATTACAGAAGCACTTTAGGAGATAGAAAGTCCTTCCATGAGATCACTCAATTATTGTTTTCAATTAGAGAGTGGATATCTTCATTAAATGAAAACAAGGTCCTAGCTACTTGGTCAATAATTTTTCTTTAATTGTTTTGGTCAACCATGTGATCACTAATTAATGCTTTTTATAGATTTTCTCATCTGTCATCAATGAATAATGTCAAACGTTGTTAGTAAAATAATAATAATAATAATGTTAAACGTTGAATTAGTAATAAACTATTACTCGGTCCATGTCCTTTTAATTATTCATTATTCAAAGTTTTAGTACATAAATAAATTCAGAAATATAAAAATAATTCTTTTCAAATTTCTTAATATGCCCATAAAGAAATGAGTAAATAGTAAAAAAAAAATTAATATTATCTTTGAATTTTAAAATAACAAATAAGGGTATAATTGAAATATAGTAATTAATAATGTTCTAAAACACCTAAATGATAGATAAAAAAACTTTTATTAAAAAACAACAGTTATAAAAATAAAGGTGAGTTCAATTCATGACTATATGTATGGAAGAGATGTTGCTAAGAGATGGGAAGCTCACTTTGATAATTTTCATGTCTCAAGGGAAGTTGTCTTTAATTGTTGGATGAAACCTTTTAGTGTGAAAAAAATGAAAATGAAGGTGGTATTATCAAGCAAGTTACTAATTAAGGTTTGAACAAACTTTTATTTAATATAATATTATTTTGACATGATAATAAAATTTGATAAGAAAAATGTTGAGGTTGGCCAAAAAGAATTAAAAGAAAAAAAAAGCTGACATAGTTGTATTGTTATATTTGGAGTAGAAACATGATTAAAATAGAAAAGATAAAGTATAAATTCAATAAATTATCTTTAAACCGTACAAAATTATTCTTTTTTTATACAACTAAGCTGTAATTATTTATTTGCGTAAATATATAAGGGACAGTGTGTGTGTGTGTGTGTGTATATATATATATTACCTTTCCTTCAACTGTACTGTCATTCCATTAGCCCAACAATGAAATACTTTTCCCCAAGTGGAGGAAGGTTATGGGATTAAATCTCACCTATAGCAAATTCTCATTTTAGGTGTGTGACTCGGTGTGTGTATTTAAAATTGTCCCAATAAAAAGAACATTGGAAAAGGAATAAGTTTTCTAATGTGCCAAACACTGTAAAATTTTTTATTGTACTCGATTTGCCATTCTTTTGGCAATTATATTTCTTCGTACCAAACCGGCCGCTAGGTTATGTAATCTAAATAGCTTTCTTCTTTTTGTTCAATTGCTTTTAATTAGCAACTCGTGGTATATAATCTAAAGCTGTGTCAAAGTTATGCTCTTTCTTCCTCATGTAACTTTTCAAGTTATAATAATTTATTAATTTTTAAGTATCAACATTATTTTGCTTCTTTTGTCAATAAATCAGCTCGTTGTGCATGGTGAAACCTGATTCAGCTAAGTCTATCAATATAAGAAAGCATCGATATGGACAAAAAGCAACGTGACTAAAATTTGAAAAATAACATTTGTTTTCATTTGTATTTTTTGATATTTGACAATATATGTTGAATATTTTATAAATAATTAAATTTTATTGGATTTTTTTATGTTGAGTATGACTATGAACTATAGAATTTAGATAAATTTACTTTAAATGAAGTTTAAATAAATTTGTTTATATAATTTTAATAAATAGTTATCAACAGACATATTTCATAATATGTGCCTTCCTAATTCAAACTCATGACCTTGACTAGGGCTATTCAATAGGTTCGGACGCCCGGTTGGCCGGGTGAGGCCCGGTCATTTCGAGCTGGGCCAGGTCAGACCAAAAAGGAAAAGTCTTGAAATGGAACCGGGCTGAGCTAAAAAGAGGACCGGGTCAGGCCGGTCCTCAGGCAAGTCACAGGCTCGTAATGGCTCGGCCCGGTATATATATATATTTTTGAAATTTTTTCATTTTTCTTTATTTGTTAAAAATATTGAGTAATTTTATATAATTATTTTTCCTTCATATGCCTCATGTAATAAATTAATTTTATAATTATAATATATGCATTTTATTATTCCAATTTTTAATTTTATTTCAAATTTCAAATTTATTTCTTAACTTAATATTATATAAAATAAATAATGTATAATTGTTGAGTATTTATAATTTTGATAAATGTTACTTTTTAATCCAATATTATTTCTTATAAAAATATATATTAAATGAAACTAGTTATATTTTTATTAAAAAATTAAATTAACTTATTATTTATTTATTTTTTAATATTTATTTTTATACCGGTCCAAACTTGACCTGGTATTGACTTGGTCTTGGCCAGGTGAAGGATCAGGCCATATTAGGTTGGGTTGGGCCGCATGCCAATTTTCTTGGTCCGAGGTATTTCGAGCCGAACACTAGGCCAAGGTAATGCCTGGCCCGTGAACACCCCTAACCTTGACACCTCAAAGTCTTTAGCACTTAAGTTTTACCAGTTGGGTTGTAAGTATTACTTTTTATTAATATTTAAATTTTAATATATAAATATTATTAAATTGGAAAAGTGAAATTTTACTTATATTATTACATTTTCAAAAGAAATAAAAATATTATACAAGTGTATTATTTTTTTAAAGTTGTTAGGGTATATTTTTATCAAATTTGATATTAAGAAAATGTCTATCACTAATCTGTTACTAATTAATAAATTTAGTGATAGATTTTTCAATTATCATTAATTCATCACTAATGTAAAAATTTAGTGACAATCACCAATTGTTTGAATTTAAATAGAAAAAATTGACAACTTTATAAGATTATCATTAATCCATCATTAATTTATACTTTTAGTGCTTTATATGGTTATCATTAATTCATCACTAATTTATAGTTTTAGTGATAAAAATTAATGATGGAATTCTATTTGTTACTAAATTTGTAAATGAAGAATTAAAAATTACAATTTTCGATGTTTGCCACCATTCTGTAACTGATATTCATGATTAGTGACCAATTTCCTTCCATCACAAAAATTTTGTTGCTAATTCCAATTTTTCTAGTGATTCAGATGGAAGGTATGTTTTTTGTCATTACACGTAACTATTTTTTTAGAGTAATTAAATGATAATTTGGCGCGTAGCAGTTTGGCACAATTCCATCTAGGTACCAAGTTATCATATTCATATTCAAACTATCTCACATGGTTATTTTAATTAGGAGGGCATGGTTTAGGGGCATATTTATTTTACTATAATTTTTTATTGAGTTTTTTCATCTTAAAGGCTTAATTGCGTGAAAGGGCGGCCATTTAATTTAATGATATAACAGATATTTAATGTTTCCAATACATCACATTTTTTAGGGAAACTTTTGCAGATATGAACTTGTTCCCATCTCGCACTCTTGGATCAGGTATTGACAAAAGGTTCTGTGTGGAACTGTCTGTGTCATTGATGAAACCATGATATATATTTCTCTGCTAATTAATTTTAAGTACGAATTATTAATAAAATTTAGAGATATCCCCTGATATATATATATATATATATCACATTCAAATACATCACCCAATATAAAACTTTCAATATGAATTATGATTCAAATTTGCAATCATGCCTCATATATAAGATGAAATTAATAAAATTTAGAAGCATTAATTGTCCACTTTTTTCCAATAGCAGCCGGTTTAAAAAATTTGCATGCATACTAAGCTGAGATAGACAGCTTATACAGCATTGAAATTACAATCATACCCCAGAGATCAAAGTCTTCCTCATTTTTCTTAATCGTATATAATATGATTGTGTTTTAACAACATATGATCCAGGTGACATGTGTTTTTTTTCCTCTCTGTCTTATATAGTGAGCATAATTTCATTATCAATACATCAATGTATAAATTTATATGAAATATATATATGGTAGCATAATTTAGTTATTAAATTCCATACAATATGTAGAAAATATATGTAATATGATTCATAAAATCTATGTCATCCTATACTATTTACAAGTTATAAATAAGTAATATAATTTATTCTTAAGATATAAAAGCAACTTGTTTAATTATAAGATAGTCAAAATTTTGCATTATTTATTAAATTTCATACAATCTATCATTGATGCAACTGCCAGCAATGATAGTTTACTTCTATTTTAATGCCAATTTGTTCCCCCAGATTGGCCTGCTTTTTAAACAGATAGCCCTTGTCATAAACGAAAAGCATATTCTCCTAAGCTCAATTCGGCGTACTTGTCGTCCCTGGGGAAGTAAATAACAAGAGTTTTTTTTTTAATTAATAAATAATTATATAAAAAAATGTTAGTACTAAATTCGTAATTGGGTCAAAGGCTAAACATTGGGCTGGATTGGGGACCCAAGAGGGAAGATGAGATCGATGGTGAGGAGGATTGGAGATTTTGCATTGACTCGGCATCGAGTCAGCAATGTGAAGGCCCGGCTAACGTGGAGTCACCGTCTTTAGTCGGTTGGGTCAGGCCACTTAAAGTCCACGTTTGAGAATTTTTTTCCAGCTTCTGGAAATTGGGGGAGCTGAGTGACTGCCAGGGCATCCAATACACACTCATATGTAACCAAGGTAAGGGTTTTAAATTTATTAAATAATATTAAATATTATTTATTCTCATAATGATCAAAATAATATTAAATATTTAAATAATAGCAGTTGTAAATTTCCTAGCATCAGTTTTAAATTTCTTGGTATGAGTTGTAAATAATAAGTTACTCACAAAATATGTAATTTATTCTATAATTTATTTTTATTTTATATATAAAATATATCATGTATATTTGTAATTTATATTTATATAAATATATTATATTATACAAAGAATATATAATACAGTTCATGTTATATATTAATATTACATAAATTATTTTTAATTAATTATATAAATAATATTAAATATTTAAATAACAGTAAATATAATAATATAAAAAATGAATGTTAAAAATGTTATCATATTAATTTCTAAGTACATCTATTTCTATATCTTTGTTGTATTGTTATTCTATATTGTATTTTATTCTGATTATATTTTTTTAATTTTTTAGAGATATGAATATTGTTAATATTCTTATTCTCATTTCACAAATTAATTGTTCATGAATATTAATCAACATAAAATTCTGAATTAATTAAAATTAAATAAATTTAAATGTTTAAATTAAAACTTGTCACTAGTACTAGTGAATTTACAACTATAATATTTATGTTGGAGATCTCACCAGAAAACTCATTATTATCACCAGAGAAGTTTCCATCGTCTGAAACCTCGTCAGAAATCGAAGCCTTGCCAGAGGTTTAAGGAAGGAAGAAAGGAAGTTAAGGGACTAAGTTGTAGTTATTTTCTTTTTTGTTCCTTAGTCTTTGTCAGTAGTTTTTAAAATCTTAGGGATCTGAGTATAGATATCTTTGCTTTTTGATAATTTTGTATGATTTTCCCTTTAATCAAACGTCTAATCCCCTTTTCTATGGGAAGCCCCAACCCTCCTTCCAATACACCTTGTGGATTCGTCCTTTTCTTACTTATTTTGATTCACTCATATCTTCTACATCCTCTACTCCATTTTTTCTCTTGAACTTTCCATATTTTTCTCGAGTTCAGTGTACGAACGCGGTATATATAGTGGCCAAGTCAATATCATGTTTCACAAAAAAAAAGAAAAACTTAAATGCACACACACACACACCTGGGTTGAGTTGGGACAGGTTACTCCTTTGCCCTCGGTGCAAGCTTGACCTATTTCAGTCCCGTTTATAGTTTCTTAATCCGACCCAACTTGGCCCCAAGGTATCAAACATGACCATGTCGGCTGGGTTAGCCAAGCTGATGAACAGCTCTACTTTTCATCTTGTGCATAAAATGAAAACATATATTGTATTTAAACTATCTTAGTAGAGATAGAAAAATCTATCCAAATTTATTACTTTTGCTATAAAAAAGCATTAAAAGTAAAAGTCCTGCATCAATCGATATATCAAGGAAACTGCAGCTAAGTTTCTTTCGCCATGGTTTCTATATATGAACAGCGTAGTATATTGACGTTGTCTTAGCCACGGTTCTTGAGAGAACTGTGTTTCTTATAGTTGGTGAAAAACGCAAGCCAATTAATCTCTGTGAAAGCCGTAATTGTGTTTCTGGAAAATTACTGTGTTTCACAATCCCTATTAAACGAAATTGAGCTTGAGGACAAATAATTCTCCCAAGTCCTCGTATGAAGTGTCTGTAAGGAAGGTGGATTCTGCCAATTTCTTTCTCACCTTGAATAAAAATCTCATCCACATCCTCTTCTTCAAAATGCTCTCTGAAAAGCGCTTCAAGCACAGCTCTCATGTGCATGTAATCTCTATGAGGATCTAGTTGTTGCATGTTTTTAAAATGGCCAAATAATAGTTATGACTTTAGGATTTTAAAATTCCCATTCTTCTCAATCAGTTTTTTAACATCTTCTGATGGTGGGGCGTAGATTGGTAAGTTGAAGGAATCTACGAGATCTTCAGGAATTAAGCCCTTCATTAACAAAATAAGTTAATTAATGGAGGTAATCATTTATATATTATGCAACCGTTGGGAGGTAAAATAATTATTCCTGTATCACAAATCAAAATAAAATATAGATAATGAAAAAACAATAATTAACTCAGAAATTAAAAAATTTAAAAAGAAATTTACTATGCATATGAGATAACTCTTGCAATGTGATTTTTTTATCCACTAGATTTAAACTCACAGCCTTGTCTAAAAAAAAGAAAATCAAGTCTCATTTACCTGTCCCAACTATCATTGATATTTTTCTATTATCTCTTAACAACCATTCGTTTGCAACATAAATGTCATTATTTCTTCATTTCAATTCATAAGATTGGTCCCCAAAAAATACTCGTAAGATTATACACTTCTTGCTCTTTATGTGTCAGTGTATGAATATTTATAGGTTTTCAACTCTTCATTCTCTATAAAATTTAGTTTATTAGTCGGCAAACCTGGTCTCTAAATTTGAGTCAATTAAATAATACCTAAATTAGCAATTAAATCTTATGTTATATTTTGGATAAATAATGTAAAAAAAATGTGAAAATGGGATCATGCAATTTTAATTTAATTTAGATTATCCATATTTTAATATTATTTTTAATAATTTTGAATATCTTTTTTTATTTTAAAAGAAGTAGATGCAAAATAATAATAATAATCTTTTATCATTAACTCATAAAAAATAATTATTCAAATTAAAAATATTGAAAAATAATTTAACTATCTAAAACAAATTTAATCAACAAACGTACTTCCTCTAAAATGTGCAAATAGATACACCCTATACAAATAGGAATGTTGATGCATGGCATGGATTATGAAATCATATAGAAGAGTAATTGAAGAAGCTAACTGTTTAATCCAAGCAGTATAGCTAGCCCAAACTTACTTAATTATAATTCATGGGCTGACCTATCTCTTTACCTAGAGGTGCGCTTTCTTACTCTTAGCAGGACTATACTTGAAGGGACTAGTACTACGGGGTCACTACCTGGATTTGGGCAATACTTTCACTTAGTGACTACTATATGTGTAGCCGTCATTATTGAAAATCTTACTAGATTCTATGTCTTCCCTTATAGGATCTTACTGAGGCTCAAGCTAAATTCCTGTATCTATGTTACTAACCATATTTCTTTTTTAACTTACCTTCCTTTAAATCTTACATTAGTTTTCTCCCATTGATTCTTTTCATAACCATTTATTCTTTACTGACCTCTTATATTCATTACTGAAAACATTTAGCCACTGATCTTTTCTCATAGGCAGAATACTTGCTCTTTATATTCTTTAGCATTACCTACCATCACATCTCATAGCTACTTTCAAGTCAGCAACTTGGCATTAGAGAGAAGCCCTAGGTAAACATTTATACTAGTTGCTGATTACTGAGGTTTCATATTCTTTTAAAATCATCCTAAGCCATAATCTTTTAAGAAACTATCAGAACTATAGGGTTCATTAATTTTTCTCATTTCATTCTCTTTAGAGGTCTACTGCAACTTCATGCTTGGTATATTATGACCATGAGATATACTATGATTTGTGAGCCCTATTAAGATCCTATATGACCATAATATCTCTTTACTGATAGGATCTAACTACTATCTAACTTTGAAGAGATTCAAGATCTAAGGAAAATACATCTGTAAAACATCCTCAACTAGTCTAATAACCATCATAAACTATCCTTAAGACTAATCTTTTTATGCCATTAAAACAGTCTTAGGCTAGATTTCTCAAAAGAAATATATCTTATATTCAAAGGGGAAATTGTAACTAAGAGGATTACTTTCCTCTCTTATTGCAAATATTTGCTCTGGTACAAAAAAAAAATGTAACACCTTAACTATAGGCCACATTACCCATATATTGGATCTTATTGTGCTCCATGGAACATGCTTAGAAACTTGAATTACATGATAGATTAAGATAGAAAATTTTCTCTACCCAAATTACTATTCATATGGTAAACTCTTTTTCTCATAGGAATTTTAAAAATTTATAACTAATTATAGAAAAATTGTATCAAGATGATTCAAGTCCTTAAAAATAGCTTAAAATCTCATCTACATGAGAAAAATATGAAACAACATTTTAGTTATGCCAATTAGTATAATTTATTGTACGAATCCTACTGTTCAAATGGTCACTTTGCACTTCTCCAGAATTTTGGCTATAACTTTAAAAAATGATATATCATTCTATACTAAGCCAAATTGTGCATGCTTTATGCCATTCTATACGTATATTTTATAGCCATATTTTTTTTGTACATTTATTTAATTTGCACAGGGTATGATTCCAACTTAAATCACTAAGGTCAAAACCTCATTTTTACTAGAACAGTTTTAGGAAAATATACATAACTCTCATTGTATGACTTCAATTACTCTCAAACTAGTAGCATATTAAACTCAAAATATAGATCTTTTTATACATATAAACCACTAAATTTAGGCAGCTCTGTACGATTTTAAATTACCTTTTGAAAAATCCAATACTTACAATAAAAGTTCCAGTTTTCTCATTACTATCTAGTTCTAGACCTTAATTTCTAAAATTCATAACAATTCACACACATATCTAAATAGGTTCTCTTTGAACTATTTTAAAGCTCTACTTGTCTTCTTTCATAGCATATATAACATTCCTATGTTATGTTACAATTAGAATAAATAGTAGCTACTTAACTGAGACCAGTTTGAAGTGGCCAGTTTACATCATAACTTTGCAAAAGTAAGCTCATACCTCATATACATTGCATACATGGTTCAAGTTTGTCCCAATCATATTCAAATACAAAGCCTTATGCTTTCATATATCATATTGCATAAAATTTTTGAAAATATACATTCATAGCTTAATAACAATATTAATCATCAATCTCTTCTCCTTTCACCTTTGCTTCCTGGACTCCATTGCCATAGCTTATGCCTAATCATATTGATATTTGGGGGGATGAGATTGAAATAATCTCAGTAGTAAGTTACATTTCATGCAATTATGTCAATCATTTCACATAAATCTCACATTCTAACACATTTACTCACATTAATCAAATAAATGCCATATTGGTCATACAAATTTCAGCAACATAACAGCATAGAAAATGGATATCCCTAATAATAAAACCCCTTATATTACAGTCAAAACCAATCAAAGAAATCACAATTACAATATGATAATACAATTTGATCATAGAAAAACAATAAAAGAACATAAAGCAAGAACAAGAAACTTAGGTACCTTGAAGTATTCCTTTTATTCTTCCTCTTAAATCCAATGCTTCCACTACCTTCCTTAGGCTTCCCCAAGACCTAGATCAACATTAGACACTAGCTCAAACAACTGATTTACAATTTATAATTTGTAAAACTTGCGGGTTATTAGGTGTAATTTTTCCCAAAAATACTAAACTCTTGCCTCTCCCATGCACTCTTCAGGTTTTTTTTTTCCTTTCTAGGGAAAAATCGTTATTTTATCATTTTTCTTTCTAATTGAAAAAAATGATTTGCAAGTTTTTAGGGATGATACATGAAAAACATCAAATTTGGAAAGAAGAAATAGTTGTAATAATGTGTTTCTCAAGGATAATGTATATTTACTAGTTTCATGAATCAAACTATCAAGATCATTACCTAATTAAGGAGACATATATGATGCATTTCTATTGAAACATTGTTGGTTCTGATGCTAAATATGAATGTTTAAGACAAAATCACCAATAAATGTATTTCCATATGTATATATATTTATAAAGCAAAGTAAGGTGGTAAATGCAAGTGGGATTCTCCTTTTGTACTGGTTACCACTCATTTATTTCCTTTTTGCAAAATATATAGTAGTTAGTGTGACTATTTATATATCTGTTAAAAAAAGAAGAAGACTTTAGCAGCACTTGAATAATATCAATAGTAAGTCTACAAAAATTTATTTCTCAGTATTCATCCAAGATTAGAATCATTTGAGTAGTTCCAGAGCAATTTAGGAAATGTTGCTCAGAGCAAAAATAGGCCCTAGAATTACTAAATAAAACTGCTAGTTAACAAAAACTAACTAGTTAAAACACACAAAACCCATAAAAGCAATTATGGAGAATAAGAGCTCCAATCAAAGACCTAACAAGCACAAATAAGAGGGAATAGAATACCTTTCGAATAGCAGCCTTTAGACTAACCCTCCCTACAGGTTGAGCAACTTTATGTAGAGTTGAACAGTGAACTGAAGATAAGAGATGGAAAGGCGAGGGCTGAGCAGTGAGGGTGACTTTGTGTGGAACAGTGAGGGTGGCTCAAAAATGAAAATGGGATTTGTGCAAAGCTGAACAGTGAGGAGTAGAGTCACTAAAGGGATAGGAAGGTGTGAAGGGAATGATGAAGGTGAGCCACGAAAGGATCAATGGAAGTAAGGGAGAGTGAGGTGTGAAAGAACATGGTGCTTGAGGTTTTTTCTTTCTTTAAACAAAGAAATGAGAAAAAGATAGAGCACATAGAAAATGGAGCCAAGGAAAATTTTGGGATTTAGAACGGGGAGCCAAAAATCTATAGAATTAGAATTGGGGGGCAAAAAAATTTCATTAGTACTCACATAAACTAAAGTTTTATAAAAATTAAGTACCATAAAAAAGCAAGTGTAGCAACTAGCTTATTAATGGTCAAGTGCTCACATGCTAATTAAGCAATCAATCTAAGGTTCGAATCCTCAATGTAAAAGCAGCTGTGAGAAATTCTCATTGATACATCTTGTGAGAACCATTGAAGCATAATTGTAAACAGCAAGAATGAAAGAATTAAGACACTTTCTCATGGCCAAGGCTTTGTGAGAAATTCTCACAGATACAACCTGTGAGAACCATTGAAGGATAAGAGGCATCATAAACAACAAAAAAGGTAAGAGTTGAGACACTTTCTGACGGATCTATGGTTGTGAGATGGGCTAAGACAGTGAGAAACATTTTTCTTAGATTATTTCTTTTATTTTTTCCCTTTTCCACTCTTTCTCACCAATGTTCTCACGCATGTTTTCCATGAGAAAATTTCGCACCACATTCCCATCATGCCACGCAAAGGAGTCTCACAATTTTTCTCACGAAACATTCTTACTACCTTTTATCTATGAGAAAATCCATGAGAGTGTCCCTAAAAATGTTTTTCTATGAGAAATATCGTGAGAATTTCTATCACAAAATCATGGCCATGAGAAATTTCCATGAGAAATTTGATGTTTTCTTGTAGTAAATAAGTGCTAGTACAAGGTAACGAAAGAAGATAAGAAGCATTAGAGATATGAAAAGAAATAAAAAAAAGCGACTAGAGAGAGTGGCAATATCTTCAGTTAAAGCATCAGCATAAATGGATTTAGAAAAATCAAGATACTGGAACCACCTTTTTTGTAAGTAACCACTAAAATATGCATTGATGACGAAGAGTTACCATACTCCATAATGATAAGAAGAGCCTTCTTAAGAACTAGTTTGGGTCTGTTGATTTGTCAATTCTCGAACCACCAACAAATAAAAAAAATTCAATATTCCTTCCGATGGAAAGGGTAACGTGCCATTTGAGCTCCTTCTTAAATTTCTGAATCCATATAGACCAGCCATTGAAGCTTGAGTGGGTTACATTTGGATGCTGAGCACAATGAGTTACAGGAGTTACTTGGTTTCACGAGCTAGCTAGCCAACTGGACTGCTGAGTTCAATAATCGAACTTGACTCCTGGCTATGTTTGGTAGAAAGAAAGTTGGTTTCAAGAAAGAGAAAAGAAGAGAGAAAATCCATCTTAATATATTTGGTAGCTAATTATAGCTCTTTCATTGGAAATTTCCATGTTTCTTATAGCCAATAATAGTTTTTCAATTTGAAACCAAATACATTAAGATGGATTTTCTCTCTTATTTTCCCTTTTTTGAAACCAGCTTTCTTTCTACCAAATATAGCCTAGCATCAGCAATAATCCTTAAAGGGTCTACAATTGTTAAGTTATGGATCATATTGTTCCTCACCTGCGAGAGTTTTGAAATAGTAATAATGAAAAAATGTAATCTATTTTGATCCTCATTGATCTCCTTGCAAGAGAGAACCTGTTACATCCAGTTAGTAGAATCATTGCAGTAATTAAATCTCATAATAAAATCAAGAGAGCCAAACCAAACCACTTGTGTTAATGGGCAAGAGATGAAAAGGTGATCCACAATTGCCTGTAAATCACATCCAAATGCACAAGATCGATTGATCGTGAGGTGGTGTTTGGCCAAAATATTAGTAGAGGGAATACCATTGTTACATAATTTCCATATAAATAGAATGAATTTTTGGGGGAGATTAATAGACTAAAGCCATTTCTAGAAAGAGCAGCTATTAACCTCTCAACCAGTAAAATCTTGAAGAAGAATATTATATACAGACTTGGAAGCCATCTAAACTATGGCACCAAACCAAAGAATTCTCCCTATCAATCAACGAAAAAGAAGAGGCAATTATTTTATTAGAAACATCTGGAGAATACAAGGCTTTGATCCATTCCACTTTCCATAAATTAAGTCAGACACTGAACTTGGGATTAGTAAAATAGGATCTTTGTCCTCCTTCATGGGCCGCCATAGAGGAAGGTCAATTTTAATATTCCTCCCATTTCCTATTTTCCACTTGAGATTTGCCATAAGGAACTCTTTTTAATTTACAATGCCTTTACACATCCAAGATGAATTATAAGGTTTAAAGGGATTACTGCATCCAGCTTTAAGATATTTTGCTTCATGGGTAGCAAAGAGTAGAGAACCTGGTTCGGCATTGAGAATATGCCAGAGTTGCTTGCTTAACAAAGACCTATTAACAAGAGTTATTGGCCTCAGTCCCATACCTCCTGATTGAGGGGTTTGCATAACTATTTCCATCTAGTCAATTTTACTTTTGTTGTTTTTGAGGCCCCATAAGAAATTAGAACATAATGAGTTAATCTTCTTGCAAACATGATTAGGCAATCTAGTGCAAGAAAGATAATAAATACATGAAGGGGAGAGCACGGATTTATTAAAGTCAATCTAGATGCTTGAGAAAGAGTTCTGCATTTCCAGTTAGCCAACTTAGATTTCAAAACTCTAATTATTGATAAAATCAGTTCTAAGGTGGCTGATTGGAAATGGAAAACTCTGATTTCATAGGGTTGATACTATTAAATCAAGTGTTTTGATGATTCCAAACAACCAGAGCTTGGAAGGAAGATATCAAAGGAGTACAAGAGATCTCAAGTGAAGAAATTCAGAAAGAAACGAGTACAAGATTAGTTTGTAGGATTACTCATACTGTTAACAGAGTAAAATGCTTTGATCTTGCACCCACTAGTTTTAAATAAGTGTTTTTCAACCATCCCATTCTAACTTATGATAAATTTGATAAATACTCACTAACAGACAAATTTTGAACTGTTAAACTTCATATGTTGCTTTAAAAATTCAAACTTTGATGACTGAAATTCAAAGTTACAAAGATGTTGCCTCTGACAGATGAATTTTAACTTGTTAAAATTCAAATTTTGAGTCAAGCATAATTTGTGAAAAATGAAAAATTCATCTAAAGCTATGTTAAAGTTCATATGAAATTAGAGTGCAAAAAAAGTTCTCAGTTAGTCCCTCTGACAAACAAACTTTGGCTTTGAAAATTCAAACTTTGGAATGAAAATGTATACATCTAATAAGAGGTCTTTCTGACTGATGAACTTTGCAGGCTCAAAATTTTAATTTCAAAAAGAAAAACTTTTGTGTCATATTAAGTTGCTCACTGACAGACAAATTTTGGATCCCCAAAATTCGAATTTTGAGTGCATTGTAGCAATATGGAATAACTGTTCACAGTTATTTGAAGCACTTTAAACTTGAAAATTCGTATGTTCTAACATGGAAAATATTTGTCAATTTCAAAATTCGAATTTTACCTTTGAATAGACAAACTTTGAAGTTCAATGTTAAAATCTTTAACTTATGGTCTCTGCGAAATTTGTCTGTTAACACCCCAAAATTCAAACTTTAGATGTCAGACGCATTAAATGCGGTTGGTGAACGGCTAGTTTTACAGAGTAACTATTGGGTAACGTCTCTAACAGTTAGATCTTGTCTCTAACGTATAGTTAAGATATAAATCTATAAATAGAATTTCATTTAAAATTATAGAAAACAAATTTATGTTGTATATACTGAAACTCTACCAAAATCATTAGATAAAGCCTTCTACTCTTTCACTCTTCATCTATTGCTCTTCAACTGTAAAACATACTCTATAATAAAGAGTTTCTCTTATTGTAAATAATCTTATCTTCATCTAGAAGAAAGATTTTCTTGTGAGGGGATTTCATAAGAGATTTAGGAAGTACTTAAGTAAAGTGCAGAGTTAGCATCTGTAAGCTCTTAGAACAGAGCACAAAGTTGTAATGTGACAGTATAAGGAGCACATTGAATTTTTGCAAGATGGTGAAAAATATCAAGCGGTAGCTTGAGGACTGGGAGTAGGTCAAGAGGAAGAGACCGAATAAATCTTTGTGTCTTTCTTTCCTCTACCTTGCTTACTATTTTATTACATTTTGCACTCTATTTTTCTGTAACTTTTGCTTTCACTTCTCTTTTATACTTTTAAAGAAAATTTCAAACTTCCCAATTCACCCCCTCTTGGGAAGCCAACAGGCTTAACAAACACTCATACTAGACCAGTGATTGAAAGTGGCAAAGACCTCCTTAACTGCATTGGCATTTGAAGGAGAAGCTTCAAAGAATAACAAAGTATCATTGGCATACATTAGATGCGAGATCGGTTTGGCAGTCCAGCTTATTTTCATCCCCTTCCAAGTTCCTTTACTTTCTACCTTGCTAATAAGATAGGAGAGAACATTAGCTGACAAGATAAATAAGTGGAAAAAGGGTCACCTTGTCGGATACCTTTTTGAGGATGAAAAACACTTGAAGTAGAGCCATTAAATAAGACTTGATAATAAATAGTGCAAATACATTGATGAATTAGATTAATCCACTTTGAGGGGAAATTCATAAGTGCCAATAAGGCATTAATGAAACTCCAAGATAATTTATCAAAAGCTTTAGCAGAATCCACTTTCAACGCTACCTATTTAACTTTACCTCTGGAGGTTCTATGAATCTGCTGCATGAGATCAGAAACTAGAATAATATTATCAGTGATCAAATGATTTTTAAGAAAAGCACTTTGGTTGACAGCAATAATGTGATTAAGGACATCCTTTAGCCTATTATAGAGAACCTTAGACATGATTTTATAAACCATATTACATAAACTGATTGACCTTAGATCCTTAAAAGTGAGAGCCTACGTTAGGTAGAAGGATTTGTTTAAAAATATAAGAATGAATTCCAACTCCCAGAAGGAAAGCACTATCTTAAATATATCATTTTGTATCATGGATCAATTCTTCTGGAAAAATGATGCATGGATACCATTAGGTCTAGGTGCACTATCCCTGGCAAGACTAAATATAGCATCTGTAACTTCAAATAGAGATAAAGGCTTTATAGGGAGCTCGATATCTGCAGAATTCATAACAGGAATATCTACATCTAAAAGTTCCAAGAAAATAATATGAGAATCTAAACTCACAGAATCCAAAAAAATGTTTTTAAAGTAGGAGACATCAAGGTCTAATAGCTCTCTTTGATTATACATCCATGAGCCATCCTTTCTCTGGATAAAACTAATATAATTGCAAGCTCTCTGCTTGTTTACCGTAGCATGGAAAAATTTTGTATTCCTTTCCCCATTAACAAGCCATTGCATTCGAGCTTTTTGAACCCAGAGGTTATTCTCACAATCATATAGGAACTCAAACTCATGCTTCTTAGAGGAAACAATGGAATCGTCTGAAGAATTAAGTTGTAGCAACTTTGATTCAAGCTAATCGATTCTAGAAGAGATATTACCAATAGTTGCATTATTCCATACCTTCAAACTATCCATAGTTAAAGCCAACTTTTTATAAACTTGGTAACTGGGGGAGCCACTAACAGATTGCCGCCAGCTATGATGGATAATCTCATGACATTGTAGGAAATTGTACTAGAAATTCTGAAACCTAGAGGGATATCTTCGAGACATAGGCTCAATAGTGAAGAAGACCAACGGTGCATGATCAGAAGCAATAATCAGCAAGCAGGAAAGAAAGGATCTTAGAAACAGATTAATCCAGTCTTTATTACAAAAGGATTTATCAAGTATAACTTTAGTACCCTTACCTCCTTGTCGATTATTTGTCCATGTGAACCACATAGATTCACATTATTGATGCAGTCATTAGAAGAAATTGAACTGGGTGTTGCTCAAGAAGGCCCATCCTTGTCATTAGAGGAAGAAAGTTGATCAAAATCTCTAATTAACAACCAAGGGCCATTGATGTAGCGTTAAGTGACGATAATCCAATTCTAGAGAATGTGATGATCTTGATATCAAGGAAAACCATAAACAAAAAAGATATACATAGAAGAATGTATATTATATGCATTTTTCATATGAACACAGTGAGGTTTACATTCCAAAACATCTACTAAAATACTACTAGACTAACCCACAACAGTGCCCCCAACTCCATTGGAAGCATCCGTACCCACAAAAACATCAAAACCTAAGGATGAAAAAATATCTTGAGCTACAACTAAACTGACTTTAGTTTCAGAAAGATAAATAACATTAGGATAGAAAGAAGAGGAAATTTTCTTCAATCTTTGAACTACTGTAGGTTTCCTTAGGCCCTGGTAGTTCAAACTGAGCAACTTTGTGGCATCCTAGGAAGCTTTGAACAGGCTGCTTCCTTAGCCCTGACAAAATTTGAGTGTGAAGAATCACCAAACAGAGCATTAGTTAAAAATGCCAAAAATTCCTCCAACTAGGCCTTCCTTCTTTCACTGTCTTCATCCATGGCGAGAGATTAAAAGCACAAGATGACTTTCCCTTTTGTGCTGGCTGGAGATTACGCTAGAAGCCAATCATTTGGACAAAGATTTTATTTTTGTTAGAAGAATTTTGTCATCTTTATTAGTATGATTCTAGGATCTATATTATAATTTATAATTATTCTAAATATTCTTGGTCAATCATCACTATGGGAATAATAATAAATTAAGATTAGTATGATCATGATTGATAATCATGTTGTAACACCCCTCATGATATCTTTCTTTGCTTTGTGTGCAGAACCAGAGGAAAATAGGACTAAGGAAGGTTTAAGTGGAGTCTGAAAGAGCTCCACGCTGTGGCGAGAAGCAGAGCTGCCATGGTGAGAGAGTGTCCAGTGGAATTATTTCAGCTGAAACTGGTGGAGTCTCGTCGAGATTCAGGATTTTTGTTTAAATCTGGATCATTTCAAACGATCGGAAAGAAAGAAAACGAAGGAGAACCGAGAGAGCTTTGCTAGGGGTTATTGGATTTAGCCATTGGGAGTTGTTTTCAGACCTTGGAAGCTTGGATTCAAGTTGGTAAGTGTTTTCTACTCCTTCCTCTCCATTTTCTTCGGTTGAAATTTGGGGTTTTTTGGTTATGACTTGGATCTTCGGTTTTGGCAAAAATCCACTGATTGAAAAGGATAAAAAGGGGTTAAGGAAGTGTGTTTTAGTGTTCTTGTTGCTTGGATGTGAGTTTTAAAGGGTTTAGACATGATTTGAGCTTAACCCTAAGTTGTTTTTTGTTAGGGCTCTTGAGGAATCCGAGTTATATGGTGTTGTGGAGTATTTGAATGGTCCCTAAGAGCTTATTGATGTATGAAAGGGGTGTTCGAACCTTGGGTTAGGCTTAAAGTGGTTGAATTGTGGAATTTTGATATTTGATATGTGATGTTAATTAAGGTATTGTGGTATTGTTAAGGCTGTTTGGCTACTCGGAGAAGGCTAGTCGTGGGATTGGTGTTCAAGAAAGCTTATGGAACCCGTGTTAGTGTGATATTGACAACCTGAGGTAACCGGGTGTTTGATTGTATTGTATTGTATGATAGTATGTATATTTGTGTATATATGCATATTTCTTTCATACCACAATATTGATGTGCTTGTGTGTACTGTTTTCTATATATATCGTGGTATGCACACATCTAGATGATGTTTATGACAATTATAATGATTATGATTATGGTTATGATGACGATATTGACATGACATGACATGATGCATACATGATATTATGATATGATGATGATGATACATGACCATCATCACATGGTACTGTAAGAGTGCGATATGTGGTGGATCGCGTGGTGATGAAGATATGATATATGATGATATTTGTGAGGGAGGTAAGGATGGGATCCCTGTAGGTAAATCGCCTCTTATGGCTAGGAAGGGAAAGGCATACAGTAGACTACACCTTCCCTAAATCGTTACCAATTTGTGGTGGGAAAGGGAAAGGTGAGCCACAGTCTGAACATTAGTGTTACCTTTGGCCGGGTGCACTAATGGGAGGTGAGCTTGGTGATGTCTTGGAATCAGTCTTCACCGACTATTGGAAGAGAATTACCTATATGAAACATCCTGTTATGATGATAGCCCGTGGTTTTAGTTGTGTGCGAGGGAGACATGCATTCCATTCATTACACATTGCATTCATGAGTTGTATGAGATGTATATATATATGTATATATATGTGTGTGGTTATTCCCAGTTACTGAGACATTGTGTCACACCCCTCTCCCATGAACTAACCTTTCAGGTGACAGTTCTTGCACTAGTCCTCAGAAGACGCGGGCGTAGCTACTTACATGGGAATAGTCTATGTAGTATTTATAATTTGGATAATGTATCTTATGCCAAGTAGGATAGAATGGTTTGTAATGAATGTATGGTTATGGATAAGGATTGTTATGGATGGATGTATGGTTATGTATGTTGTGTGTACGTGGTATGTGTGATCAAAGTTGGAATTGAGCATGATTGATGTGTTTTATGGCTTGTAACACATTTGTCATGTTGGGGTTCAAGTGGGTCAAATCTCAGAGGAGTAGTTCCTTTGAGGTGAAACCTCTTTGGACAAGTCAGTTTGGGGGTTTTGGACCTGTACAAATGGTCTTTGAGTGACCATTTGCCTTTGGTGGCAATTGGAGGTGGTTAGTGGTGAGTTTTGGTTAATAAGTGGCCAAAATGGTATCAAGAGTCTAGAATCTCCATATGGAGTTGGATTGAGGTGAACTGGGTGTCTATGGTCAGATTGAGACTAGATTGACTTGTAGGAGTTGGAATCAAGTCAATTGGAGTCGAAGCATAAAGTTATGCGCATTGGAAGTCCGCCGCAGGTGTCGAGTTTTGCTGGTGTGGAAATCAGCATGGGGCGTCGCAGTACCAGGTATCATGTCGCGATGTTAGAGAGGCCAGAAGTGAGTGCAAAATAGGGCAGGCCGGAGCCACAGTGGTACTGTGGCGGCCGTGGCCCCAGCCCAATTTTTGGCTTTTTGGGGTTTGTTTCCACTTTTTTGAAGTTTGGAAGAGTTGTTTTGAGTTGTTTGGGTGTGTTTGGTTGGTTTTCGAAGTTTTTAGTCAAGTCAGTAAGTGTCAGGAGGTAGGATGTTACATTTTGGTATCAAAGCAATGGTTTTGGGCCATTGTTTTTGCTTGAAGTACTACTTAACACAATTTTAAATACATAGACTATATTCCCACTGCAATGCTAGTCCAGAACCATATAATTGAATGTGTTGTTGCTTGTGTGTAGGAAGAATGTCTCGAAGAGTAAGACTGAGTAATAGTGATCTCATGAGGTAGATGCATGAGATGCTGACTGGCCTCAGTAATCAGGTGAATACTCAGGGGGAGACATTGAATAGGTTGCAAGAGTGAATGGATAGGCAAGAGCAGGATGAAGTGAATGAAGAGGCAGGCATGTTTGTGGATCTGAATATAGGAAAGGATGAAAATGTGGTAGAGCCTAAGAGAGCCCTAAGAGTTGGAAGGAGGGGTATCTCTTCATAATTGAAGGACTTTCGAAAGTTCAATCCTTTGACTTTCGAAGGTACCATGGATGTTTCACAGGCTAAAGATTGGATAGAGTAATTAGAGAATATCTTCAGTGTGATGGATTGCACCTCAGAGCAAAGTGTGCAACTAGTGGCATTTAAGCTTGAGAATAAGGCTAAGCGTTGGTGGAGGAGTGTTCTCCCGAATGTTAAAGTGATGAGTCCTCCTATGAATTGGGAACAGTTTAAGGAATGGTTCTTTGTACACTACGTCCCTTCAGCCTTAATGATACAAAAGGAGGTCGAGTTCCGAACTTTTCAACAAAGGAATCTGTCAGTGGATGATTACATTGATAAGCTTTTGGAGTTGGTAAAATATTCCACTTATCTGAATAATTACCCTAATGATAGGTGGATGGCTCAGAGGTTGTTTGAGGGAGCCCATCTAGAGATCAAATAGCGGCTATTTGTGGTGGAGTTTGTGTCCTTTGAGGACTTGAGTGTGAAGATTCGTGCCATATATAGACGGATGAAGGAGGCCGAGGAGCACAGAAGGAATTCCATGATTCAAGCCTTTTCTCACCTAGGACCTATAGGAGGAATCAGTAAAGGAAGTGGTTCAAATAGTGGTAGCAGCAGTAGTAGTATAAGTTCTAGCGGAGGAAGAGGTTGCCATAATAGAGGCCGTCATAATAGAGGTAGAGGCAGATTTGGCTGAGTTCAGTCCAATAGAGGTCAGTTTAGCAGAGGACACTTTTATCGAGGAGGCTTTGAACAGGGGAGTTCTAGTCAGAGTGAGCATGCATGAAGGGACTCCACTCTATCGCAGTACAGTTCAGGTAATGCATCAAATCTGTGCACACAATGCAGGTTTAGCCATGGTGACCGTCCGTGCTTGATTTGTTATAATTGTGGGAGATCGGGTTATATGTCACGGAATTGTCGAGAGCCAAGGTATGATGATGCGATGAGGAGACCCATGATGCTCGGACTAGTTTTTGCGATCACCTGACAAGAAGCAGATGCAGTGCCTAATCTGATTAGAGGTAAACTTAAACTCAATGGTTACTCTATTCATGCTTTGTTTGACTTAGGTGCATCGCATTCCTTCATTTCTTTTGATTGTGCTCAGAGATTGGGTATTGTGGCAATGGGGTTGCCTTTTAAGTTGTTAGTATCCATACCCATGGGAGTTTCATTCAGAATTGCTCCAGCTTGTCTGAATTGTGTGGTTCGTTTTGAATACCGAAGCACTACCCTGGATCTAATCTATTTGCTGTTGGAAGAAATTGATGTGATAATTGAGATGGATTGGTTGGAGGTGAATACTGCCATTCTTGGCTGTCCTCAGAAGATGGTGTCCTTGCCTATGAATATCCCCAACGTTGAAAGGGATGAGAATGTTTATTTGTCCTTTGCTCAAGCTGACAGGTATTTGAGGAAAGGATGTCAAGGTTTTCTGGTTTTCTTTTATGTGAATGTGGGTATGGAAGGAGGTGTCAAAAGATATCCAGTTGTGAATGAATTCCCTGACATGTTTCCAGAGGAGATTGCCGATTTGCCACCACCACGAGCACTGGAGTTTTCCATCGATTTGGTGCCCGGAACAAGTCCTATTTCTAAGGCCCCATATCGAATGGCACCATTTGTTGAAAGAGTTGAAGAAACGGATTAAGAATTTGTTGAAAAGAGGTTTCATCAGACCTAGTGTCTCACCTTGAGGAGCTCTAGTATTGTTTGTCAAGAAGAAGGATGGTAGCCTCAGGTTGTACATTGATTACAGGCAGCTGAACCGAGTAACGATCAAGAATAAATATCCTTTGCCTAGGATTGAAGACTTGATTGATCAGTTGGCAGGTGCCTTCGTATTCTCTAAAACTGATTTGAGGTCAGGATACCATCAATTATGAGTGCATGCCGAAGATGTGCCTAAAACAGCATTTCAAACTTGATATGGTCATTATGAATTTCTCGTGATGCCATTCGGGTTGACTAATGCCTCAGTAATCTTCATAGATTATATGAACAGAGTGTTTCGACCGTATTTGGATAAATTTGTTATGGTTTTTATTGACGACATCTTGGTCTACTCCAAAAGTGAGGAAGAACATGCGCTCCTTCTTTGGATTGTGTTGCAATTATTGCGAGATTACCAACTGTAAGCTAAGCTTAGTAAGTGTGAGTTTTGGCTACGGGAGGTGAAATTTCTGGGTCATGTGTGTAATATCCCAAAATTTCACTGGATACTAAGTAATAAAAAAGGACATAATTAATGATAATGCAAAATGTACAAGGAATTTACAAAAATGGATAGACATTGTTTTGCATGAAATATGACAAATAGATCATTTTTTCCGATTGGCTGAAAAATAAGAAAATTATATTTTTACTTTTAAAGAAATATAAAAATGACATCCACATCCCAAAAGTATTAAAAATTACTCGGAGAAAGAAATAGAAAAACCTTAGAAAAAATTACACCTAATGACCCGAAAGTTTTAGAAATTATAATTTAATCTCGAGTCAAGGGTAATTTTGTAAATAAATAAAATTACTGTCAAAATGAAGCCCTCGATGAGAGAATTCTAATGATATATGGCACTGAGGGTTAATGTTCAAGAATAAAGAAATAATCAATGCCGAGTGTCCAAAAGTAATAGTAAACTGATAAAGTAAATCGTGGGCCCTACCGATGGTTAAAAAGAAATCAAGACAGGATATAGGCCACACACAGATACCATTTGAGATAGGATAATTATGAAAATATAAAAATAAAATTAGAATAGTCCCGTATCCCAAAAATGCTAAATTAGTATAAAGACGGTTTTATCGGTACGGTTAAAAAGTACCCAGATTGAGGTATATCTGGATCAGGAAAATTGGACAATGTTTGGACACATTTCTCTCTCTCTCCTGCGTGATGTGCTATAGCCCATGAAGCCCACCAATTATCTCAACAAGTTGAGAAAACTTCTTAAAGAAGGAGACAAAGAAAAAAGTAAAAAAGTAACTTTAGTTAATGTATTTGCTTAACCATGATTAAGGGTGTAATTACCACTTAATCTCTTCTCTTTCCTCACCATTTCAAGTGTGACCAGAAGCCAAAATATGTTGAATCAAGAAGTTTTGATGATTCCAAACCAACATCGAAGAGCTTGGATTGAAGATATCAAAGGAGCTCAAAGTGTCTCAAGTGAAGAAAATCTGAGTAATCATTGCTAGGATTGTTGTAGAATCTTTGTTATGGGTAAAAGACTTTGATTTGATGAAAAGATATTTTAAAAAAACTTGATTTTATGTTAAATAATGAAATATTTAAAAAATACCCACCAACAGACGAAGTTTGAAAAGATTATATTGAACTGTCATATTGGAAATTCGAACTTTGGCTTTGGAAATTTGAATTTTGAGTTAAAACTGAATAAGTCTGAAGGGATGCCTCTCTGACAGACGAATTTTGGTTTTACAAAATTTGAATTTTCATAAGTGTCTGGAAGAAGCTGTTGAGTAACAGATGAACTTTGGGTTTTGAAAATTCGAATTTCAGACAAAATGAAATTTATGAAAACTGAAGAAATTTGTCTGAAATAATGTTAAAGTTCATCTGAAATCAAGATCATATTGAGTTTCAAAACTGCTCACTGATAGACGAACTTTGACCATGGAAATTCGAATTTCAGAAGCTAAAGTTGTGAGTCTGATGAAATGACATGATGACATACGAAGAACAGTGTTTACAAATTCGAATGTTGAAGTAAGTCTGAAAAGAGGTCTCTCTGACAAACTAATTTCACTCTTTGAAAATTCAAATTTCGAAGTAAATGAACTACTGTGCCTTTTTGAGCCTGCTGCGGACAGACGAATTTTGGGGTTCCAAAATTCAAATTTCGAGGGCACTGTAGCAAATTGAAAACACTGTTCACACTTAACAGAAAAATTTTCTTCTTGAAAATTCATATGTCACAACATGAAAACATTTTCTAAGTTCCAAAATTCGAATTTTACTTCATGAACAGACGAACTTCGGTATTTCAACGTTGGAAGCTTTAACCTTTGGTTCCTTCGAAATTCGTCTGTTGACCAACCGAAATTCAAATTTCAGTATGTCAGAAGCATTAAATGTGGTTGGTTAACGAATAGTTTTTCAGAGTAACCGTTGGATAACTTCCCCAACGGATAGATTTTGTCTCTAACGAATAGTTGGGACCTAAATCTATAAATACAACATCATTTGACGTTGTGGGTAACGAATCAAACTTTGTATATACTGAAATTCTGTCAAATCTTCTACTCATAGACTTTTACCCTCTTACTTCAATACTTGCACTTCAACTTTCATATTCACTCTATTCAAGAGAGTTTCATCTTTGTAAACAATCCAATCTTCATCTGGAAGATAGATTTACTTGTGAGGAGATATCACAAGGGATTGTAAAGCACATAGTGAAAGTGCTAAGAGTGATTGAGTGAGCTCTAGAAAACAGAGCATACACGTTGTACTGTGGCATTTGCAAGAAGCCCGTGAATTCTTGTAGTATAGTGGAAAATCTCAAGTGGTGGCTTGGGGACTGGACGTAGGTCAAGTGGAGAGACCGAACCAAGATAAATATTTGATTTTTTCTTCTCCCTATCTCTTCTCTTTTAGCTTATTGCTTTATACTCTGTTTTTCATTATACCTTGCTTTCTTCATCATTTTCACTTTGTGTAGAAAATTTTTAATCTTCCCAATTCACCCCCCTCTTGGGAAGTCAACCTAACTAACAAAATAGAGCAAGAAAAAATGCAAGAAAAGGGACGAAGAAGGAAGAGGAATCAAAGGAAAATTGAAGTACAAATTGGTAAGCTTCTATGTTACTACCCTAAGCTTACTATCTATGGTTTTCAAAGCATGATTTATGGTTTAGTTTTCTTCCTTTTTCACCTTAGGGTTTTGGCCAAATTGAGTTTTTAGCATAGGAATGAGTTTTGGACCATTAAACTTAGGAAAAAGCATAGGCTAGACACTAAAAGCATGAATCCATGGAAGGTTTGAAGTGATTTGAAGGAAATTTTTTTCAAACACTTTGAGACAATTTTGGTCAGAACATAGGGAGTATTTAGAGTTGTAATTTCATGTTTTTGACCTCAAAAATGGATTCCCCATGGTCCAAAACCTTAAGAACAAGTGTGTTGTACAAAGAAAGATCAAAGGAAAGCTAAGTGAAAAATTTGGGTTTTAGTGTTATGGTATTGTATAATTCCGAAAAACCAATGGCTAAATTGGTTCAATGATGATATGATTAGGTTAAAGGAAGTGTTAAGAGGCTCAAGAAGTGGCATACCAAGTTTGGAGAGCAAGGGACCATCATAAGGTAGTTAATTTCCCATACTAGCATTATGTTATCATATTTGTTTTCAATGTGCTTTATGCCTTGTCATATAATTGCAATGATATTTTGAGATGATTTATGTGTATTGGCTGAGTTGATTGAGGGGCATTGAGACCCCAGGATGTCTATTTTTCAAAATAAAACTCTACCAAAAATTTTATGAATTCATATGACGCAAATGTGTTAATGTATTTAAAATGTGTTATCTTGATGTTTTCATGCTTAATGTGACGATGTGATGGCATGTTGAGTGTTAACTACTGAGATTCTTTGAATCTTACCCTCCCAAATATTAACCATGAATAGGTAGCAACAATGGCAAGACCACCAAGGAAGAGAAAGGAAAGGAGAAAGAATTTGGCCATTAACTTGATAATTCTAGCAATAGCCATGAGCTTTGACCTTTTGTGTAGTTTTGTAAATGTGATGTTAAGTATATTTCTTCAATTTTTTATGATGTCTTAGGTCTTAGCTAAAGTATGGTATGGTATGAAAATGATATATGGTTATGTCAATATTTTATGGCTTTTGTTTGGCAAAGTAGTAAGAGGTAAAAGGTCATCTTGACCTATGTAGAGTAAACATGTCACTATTTAGACTGTTGATGTATAAAGTAAGAATGATGTATATGGTTTAAAAGTAGACAGGAAGAGCTCTCCAATGGTCTAAAGATCACTCAGATTGGGTGTGTGCACAATATTTGACGGATTTTTATATTTAATCCCAATTAAAAGGATTATTTTGCAGTTTTTATATAAATTGTGAAATTTTACAAAGTTTGCTATATAGATCAATACTATTATTGTCCTGAATTATATTTTTCCCATGTATACAAAGTTAGAAGCTATACTTAGAGACTTGAATCACATGCATACGATTTTTATTGATTTAGTTATGATTTTTTGAAATTTAATCGGAATAAATAAATTCGATTAAATGAATAGTGCCCAAAGTTGGAAAAATTTTATCATGGCTTTTATTGTGATTCAAGATCCTAATATGATACAAATAGACTTTAGAATGATTAAATACATGGGAAATGTGCTTATAAGAGAGGTGTTACAATGTGATTTTTGCGGACGGAGTGGCAGTAGACCCTAATAAGGTTGAAGCGATGTTGAATTGGGAGAGACCGCAAATGGTGGATGAAATTTGGAGGTTTTTGGGATTGGCTTGATACTACCGAAGGTTTATTAAGGGATTCTCTCAGCTTGTCATGTCATTGACTAGACTCACCCGTAAGAATTGATCTTTCATTTGGGATGACAGGTGTGAGAGAGCATTCCAAGAGCTGAAGGTTTGTTTGACGTCTAACCCAGTGCTCATTATCCCTAACCCATCAGAGCTATTCATTATTTATATGGATGCCTCTAAGAAGGGTTTAGGGTGTATTTTGATGTAGCAAGGTAGAGTTGTGGTGTATGCTTCAAGGCAGTTGAGGCCTCATAAGGAGAATTATCCTACTCACAACCTTGAGCTAGCGGCTGTAGTGTTTGCCTTGAAATTATAGAGGCACTATCTCTATGGCGCTCAGTTTGAGGTGTTCAGTAATAAAAAAAGTTTGGAGTATTTGTTTGATCAGAAAGAGCTAAACATAAGGCAAAGGCGTTGGGTTGAGTTCCTGGTGGACTATGAGTTTGCTTTGAAGTATCATCCTGGGAAAGCCAAAGTTGTTGTGGATGCGTTGAGTAGAAAATCGATCTATATGGCCACAATGATGATAAGGGAGCAACAGTTGATAGAAAACCTGAGAGATATGAAGTTATCCATTAATGTCCATCCTGGAGTACTAGTAATGAGCTTTATCAGTGTATTAAGCAATTTATTGAGGAGCATTTGCTATGCTCAGTGGAGGATGACTATCTTTTGGGAATTCGGGAACAAATTGAAATGGTGGAGACCCATGACTTCGATATTCTAGAGGATGGTATCATCCGATATCGTGGTCAGATTTTGTGTACCAAATGTTACAGGTTTGTGAGAAATTATTTTAGAGGAAGCTCATAAGTACAGGTACACTATTTACCTAGGTACCACCAAGATATACCAAGATTTGAAGTGTGGTTATTGGTGGCCAGGTATGAAAAAGGACATCACAGAGTTTGTGGCAAGATGTCTAATCTGTCAGAAGGTAAAGATTGAGCACCAATTACCAGCTGGTACATTGCAATCTTTGGAGATCCCGGAGTGGAAATGGGATAGTGTTTCCATGGATTTTGCGATGGGATTACCGAGGACCTCTTAAGGACACAATGGAATATGGGTCATTGTGGACAGGTTGACGAAGTCAGCTCATTTTCTTTCTATTCGGGAGACTATTTTGATGGAGAAGTTGATTCAGTTGTATGTGAATGAGATTGTAAGGCTGCATGGAGTCCCGATGAATATTATGTTGGACAGAGATCCTAGGTTTACATCCAGGTTTTGGAAATCTCTTCAGAAGGCCATGGGTATGAAATTGAGTTTCAGTACTGCTTATCACCCTCAATCTAATGGGCAGACTGAAGGGACTATTCAGACTTTAGAGGACATGCTTCAGGTGTGTGTTTTAGAGAACAAAGGCAATTGGGATCATTTTTTGCAATTAGTTGAATTTACCTACAACAATAGTTTCCACTCGAGTTTGCAAATGGCTCCGCATGAAGTGTTGTATGACAGAAAGTATAGGTCATTGTTGTGTTGGGTTGAACTCGGTGAAAGGAGTCTTTTGGGCCCAGATATTGTGGATCAAACCTCTCGGCAAATAGAGAGTATTCGTCATAAGCTTCTTACTACTCAGAGTCGACAGAAGAGTTATGCGGATAGGAGGATAAGACCATTGGAGTTTGTTGCGAGAGATCATGTGTTTTTGAAGGTTACTCCTACTACTAGTGTTGGAAGATCAATTCGAGCTAAGAAGCTCACTCCACGGTGTATGGGTCCATACTAAATTTTGGAGCGAATTGGGCCAGTAGCATATCAAGTGGCGCTACCACCTAATCTTACTGGATTGCATGATGTTTTCCACGTGTCTCAACTCAAGAAGTATCATTCGGATCCGTCTCATGTAATTGATGATGATGTAGTTCAAGTGCTAGACGATCTGACTTTTGAGGTCACGCAGTTGCAAATTCTTGATGTAAAGGAGAAGCAGTTGAGGAATAAGACAATAAAGTTGATTAAGGTCCTATGGAGCGGCTTGACATCCAATGATACCACATGGGAGACTGAAGAATCCATGCGAAGGAAGTACCCAGAGATTTTTGCTTGAGGAAAGAGTTGAAATTTTGAGGATGAAATTTTTATAAGGAGGGAAGAGTGTAACACCCCTCATGATATCTTTCTTGGCTTTGTGTGCAGCATCGGAGGAAAATAGGATGGAGAAAGGTTCAAGTGGGGTTTGAAAGAGTTCCACGCAGTAGTGAGAAGCAGGTTCACGGTGGCGAGAGAGTATCCAATGGCATTGTGTCAGCTGAAACTGGTAGAGTCGCGGTGAGATGTCTGGAGCCGCGGTGAAATTCGGGGTTTTTTGGTTATAAGTTGGATCTTCGGTTTTGGCCAAAATCCACCAATTGAAAAGGATAAAAAGGGGTTAAGGAAGTGTGTTTTAGTGTTCTTGTTGCTTGGATGTGAGTTTTGAAGGGTTTAGGCATGATTTGAGCTTAACCCTAGGTTGTTTTTGGTTAGGGCTCTTGAGGAATCCGAGTTGTATTGTATTGTGTAGTGTTTGAATGGTCCCTAAGAGCTTATTGATGCATGAAAGGGGTGTTAGAACCTTGGGTTAGGCCTAAAGTGGTTGAATTGTGGATTTTGGATATTTGATATGTGATGTTAATTAAGGAATTATGGTATTGTTAAGGTTGTTTGGCTACTCAGAGAAGGCTAGTCGTGGGATTGTCGTTCAAGAAAACTAGTGGAACCAATGTTAGTGTGATATTGACAACCTGAGGTAATATGGTGTTTGTTTGTATTGTATTGTATGATAATATACATATTAGTGTATATATGCATGTTTCTTTCATACCACGATATTAATGTGTTTGTGTGTACTGTTTTCTATATATATCGTGGTACACACACATCTAGATGATGTTTATGACAATTATAATGATTATAATTATGGTTATGATGATGATAATGACATGACATGACATGATGCATACATGATATTGTGATATGATGATACATGAGCATCATCACATGGCATTGTGAGAGTACGATATATATGGATCGGGTGGTGATAACGATATGATATATGATGATATATGTTAGGGAGGATAAGGATGGAATATATATGTTAGGGAAGATAAGGATGGGTTCCCTGCAGCTAAATAGCCTCTTATGGCCAGGAGGGGAAAGGCGTGCAGTAAACTGCACCTTCCCTAAATCGCTACCAATTCGCAGTCGGAAAGGGGAAGGAGAGCCACTATCCGAACATTAGTGTTACCTTTGGCCGGGTGCACTAATAGGAAGTAAGCTTGGTGATGTCCCAGAATCAGTCTTCACCGACTGTTGGAAGGGAATTATCTATATAAATGTCCTGTTATGACGATAGCCTGTGGTTTTAGCTGTGTTCGAGGGAGACATGCATTCCATTCATTGCACATTGCATTCATGGGTTGTATGAGATGTATATATGTATGTATATATATGTGTGTGATTGTTCTCGGTTACTGAGACATTGTGTCACACCCCTCTCCCATGAACTAACCTTTCAGGTGACGGTTCTGGCACTAGTCCTCAGAAGACGCGGGCGTAGCTACGTACGTGGGAATAGTCTATGTAGTATTTATAATTTGGATAATGTATCTTATGCCAAGTAGGATAGAATGGTTTGTAATGAATGTATGGTTATGGATAAGGATTGTTATGGATGGATGTATGGTTATGTATGTTGTGTTTACATGGTATGTGTGATCAAAGTTGGAATTGAGCCTGATTGATGTGTTTTATGGCTTGTAACACGTTTGTCATGTTGGGGTTCAAGTGGGTCAAATCTCAGAGGAGTGGTTCCTTTGAGGTGAAACCTCTTTGGACAAGTCAGTTTGGGGGTTTTGGACCTGTACAAATGGTCTTTGAGTGACCATTTGCTTTTAGTGGCAATTGGAGGTGGTTAGTGGTGAGTTTTGGTTAATAAGTGGCCAAAACGGTATCAAGAGTCTAGAATCTCCATATGGAGTTGGATTGAGGTAAAGCTGGTCTCTATGGTTAGATTGAGACTAGATTGACTTGTAGAAGTTAGAATCAAGTCAATCGGAGATTAGAGCATAAAGTTATGAGCGTCGGAAGTCTGCCCAAGGTATTAAGTTTTGCTAGTGTGGAAATCAGCATGGGGCGCTGCGGCGCCGAGTATTAGGCCACAACACTAGAGAGGCCAGAAGCGGTGCAAAACAGGGGAGGCCGAAGCCGTAGCGGCACTGTAACGGCCATGGTCCCAGCCCAGTTTTTGGTGTTTTGGGGTTCGTTTTCGCTGTTTTGAAGTTTAGAAGAGTTGTTTGGGTGTGTTTGGTTGGTTTTCGAAGTTTTTAGTCAAGTCTAGAGGTGTCAGGAGGTAGGATGTTACACATGTGATGATTATGTATGGAGACACAATTCAAGATCATAGTCATTAGAGATCAAGATACTGGACTAACCTGCCATGTGATGGCTACATGGACCAGGTCATCCACATATCTTATATATAGTTTTGTTATTTAGCCCTTAGACATGAGATCTTTATAGATTCCTACATGAGGAATAATGTGTCTTAGAGATAATCAAAAGTCACTCTTTAACTAAGTGACGATATAAGTTATGTTCAGATACAGTGACTTCCATGCGGTAGGTGTTGAGCTATCAAGATAGAATTTGCCCCTCTTAATACAAGAGAAATTTCTCTAGGTCCCACGATAGAGTAAGATTGAAAAATGTTTGGTTATGCTCAAATGAAAAGAAATTTTTATTTGTTTAGTCAGTCAAGCTTGAGATCGTGAAAACATGGTTAAGCAATACGAGGATGACAGTTCTATATCTTATGCTTAACCTAGATATCATATGACAAAAGGGACATGACACATACTATAAGACAGATTGTATTTGATCATTGATCTTCATATAATTTGGGTAGCCGTAATGTCTTGTCAGAGACCTTTTATAACTTGTGGGCGAAAACAAATTTCAGGCCCACTACCAACATTACACACAAAAATAGGTATGATGCGAATTAAATTGTCCAGATTCATTGAATTTAGAAAAATGTCATCATTTAATCTATCTCTCTATTATAAAGGTTTTTTTATTTTAGAATAAAATATTCTAGAAATTTTCTTATTTCAAATAAGAGAATAATATTTTGTTAAGAATAGGAATATTTTAAAAGGTTTCCTAATTTGATTAGGAGGATATTATTTTATTAAATAATAAAATAATAGTTTATCTCTCTTCTAGAAGGTGGTACTGAAAATTAATATATATATATATAAGATATATATTATTAATTTTGATATATAGTTTCAATAAATGTTATTGATACATTCAAATTTATGTCTATCAAATTTGACATAAATGTTATTTTGATATATGTATTCAATGCATGAACCAGCTTTTAACACGGCATGCTTTTCTGGTGTCATGTGCAGCGTAGAAGTGGGGTTTACACTGTTGGTGAATTTATGAGAAGGAAAGGAGATTTCCATGTGGTAAAGCCTACAACATCTGTGGATGAAGGTATATTCTATACTTATGTGATATATCTAATTACATGCTACCATTTTTTCCGGTGCCATATAGTTTTATACTAACCTTTTCATGCCTCAAATTTTGACAGCTCATGAAACTCTAGTAGAAAACAGAATAACTGGTTTTCCCGTTATTGATGATGACGGGAAATTAGTGAGTTGTTCACTGCCATTTTCTTGGATCATTCTGTATTTACTCTGAGGTCAACATCTTTTCAAGACCCTGCATATTCTTATTTTAGAGTGAAAATTATCAACTTTCTGCCAACTTTTGTGTGGAAGAAAAAAATTTATTGTTGTTAGTGCCTGTTAGGCTAAAGATTAGTTTGAGGCTAATTCATTTCCATAATAATGAAAAAGAGGACTCTGTGAATTACCCTCTGCTCTTTCCCATATTGTTGCATGTATCTGGCATAAATATTCTGAGTTGTACTGAACAGATGAAATAGATTAAGATCAGTGCGTCAGTAACATAACTTAGAGGCTATAGATTTTTCTTACAAAATTGAACTTGATAGACACAAATTTGAATGTATCAATAACTAATTTAGTTTAAATAAATGTTATATAAATTAAATGAAGATAATGTTTGATTTAATTTAAATGGTATATTTAAATTAAATAAATATTGGAATTAATTCAAATAATATATTTGAATTAAATATGATTTAATTCGTAATATACATTTAAATTAATTAAGAAGATATATATTATTTGATTTAAATAATATATTTAAATTAAATGAAGATAATGTCTTATTTAATTTAAATGTTAAATTAAATAGATATATGTATTAATTTAAATTAGATATGATCTTATTTGAAATATATATATTTAAATTAATAGATAAGTTAGTGAATAAATCAATTTAAGTAAAGTATTTAAATTGATGATTAAATTAATATTAATTCAAATATACTTGTTGAGAAAGCAAGTAAGAATTAATTTAAATAAAATATTTAAATTAATATTTGAATTAATTTAATTTAAAGTGTCTTAGATAATAGAGATAAAGCAATATTCAATTTAAATAATATAATTAAATTAAATGTGATTGGTTTGGAAAGTAAGTCACGTCCCTCTATAAATAGAGAGGACTAGGAATCTGCAATGTACTCAGCACTTTATACTACATACCACTTGCTACTTCTTCTATCTTTTATTCTCCACATACCACCTAAAAAAAAGAGAAAAATAACACTTTTTATATTAAATTAAGAAGACAATCTTTTCTTCACATGAAAGTAGCGAATGTGAAGATGTTCAAGATTCGAGGTGTTAGCATAGCGTTTATTGAGTTCTTGTTTGTGCGGATACCATCTAGTTCATGGAGGATAATAACATAAAGACATTCAAGATTTGAGGTGCTAGGAAACTGTTCATTGAGTTCCTATTTGTGTGGATATACCATAGAGAGTAGATGCTTGTGAGAGTTGTTCACATTGATCCAAACAATCACTTGATGGAAAAAGTATAAAGGTAGAGTTTTAAATTCGCCATAGCTACGTTTTTTAAGCAGATGAATTCTTGAGAGGAATTTTGGATTAAAATTTTTAAATTTTCATTGTATTCTTGTGCCAAAATCCCAACATCTTGAACCATCTCCGATGATACGATCAGTAGGATTAGGAGGAAGATTAAGATCAAAAGGTTGAAAAAACTCAAACAACCCCTATAAACTAGAAGGCATAAGATCTGCAAAACTGATATGGCGGGAAAAAAGAACCAGCAATTTCAGACCCAGGAAAGCACAGTTTTAGTGTAGGTGAGCCTTCTGCCCTGAAGAGGAAATCAATAGTAGAGAAGGTTATCAGTCTTGATAAGCGCCTTGAAGTCAACTAACCCAATTGTTAAAATTTGCCAATCAAACTCGGGACCAACCTGCTTCTCAACAAGGAGACCGAAACCTCATGGGTCCCAATTCGGAAGGTTCTATTGCTGTCTCCACCATCGAAAAAGCATAAGGTAGGAGTGAACATGCTTAGCAATAGTCTAGTGTCAGTTGTGAAGACAAATAATCAGATCTATAATAGGGGAGAAAACTGAATCCTCAGCTGCAATGATTGGTTCTTTCCCTAAGATTTTCTGACATTCTTTGTGAACACCGTATTTTGTCCAGGTAATTTTAAAAATATATATAAATATAATAATAATAATAAAAATAATATTAAAAAATGCCAATAAATAAATAAATAAATAATAGAAAATGCCAACAAAAAAACAAAAAAAGAAAAGATTAAAAAAAACAAAAAATAAATTAATTAATTAAAAAAAAAGAAAAGAAAAGATAGAGAATGGTTTTAACTTGGGCTGAAATGGGTTTATTTCAGCCCAAGTGGACCTGAGCCCTAAATGGGCTGAGGTCCGATCTCACCCTGAGCCCTAATAGAGGGCTCAGGCGTGAGACACAAAAGGAGGGTACTAGGGCAGCCACGGAGGAAAAAAGGAAGAGGCAAGGAGAGAAGACACGGAGGGAACTCAGCCGAAAGAAAGAGGAGGGCTGGGTGGATGAAAGTTCAAAGGGAGCTTAGCCGTGGGGACTTGAACCGAGAGAAGAGAAAGGGAGAGGAAGAGAGAGGGCCGTGGGTGTCCATGGAGGAAGGAAAAGAGAAGACAAAGAGGGAGGAGGGAGCTGTATAAGTGAGATTTGAAGGTAGGGAGCTGGGGCAGAGGAGAGAAAAGGCAGCTGCGAGCTCTGGGAGGCTGAACCGGAGAGAGAGGGAGCTGAGAAAAGGAAGTAGACCGAGGCTGAACCAGAGGGGGCCCTTAGGGTTCGGCCGAAGGAGAGTTGGAGAGCTCCGCCACGGGGCTCCAGAAGCAGAGAGAGGGCCGCGTGAGACCCAGAGGGAGCAGGGGGCTGTCCGAGAGACCGAGAAGCAGAGAGTGAGAGCTGAAACAGAGAGGGAGCCGTGGATGAGAGCCGAGAGGGATTTGAAACAGAGGGGTCCGCGGTGGAGCTGAGGGGAGACCACCGAGAGGGAGCGACCGAGAGCAGAGAAAAGAAAAAAAGGGCCGAGAGAGAGAGGGAGTTACGGTGGAGCAGAGGAGGCAAAAAAAAAAGACGGAGGGAGGCCAAACAGAGGGATCCTGATGGATGAGGACCGAAGAGACCGGAGGAGGCAAGAAGCACCGGAGGGCGAGCCACGAGAGTTTGAAAAGAGGCAGAGGCAGTGATCAAACAAAAAAAAAGATCGTAGGAGTGAGACCGAGAAAAAAAAAAAAGAGAGCGAGCTTGATCCAGAAGGAGTGCAGAGGGAAATGGAGGAAAGGGCCACCTAGACGCCTCAAAGGTAACCTCTTGTTCCTGGGTTTCCTTTTCATATGGTTTACTTGGTTAGGTTATGGTTTTCAGGCAGTGGAATCATGGGACTTTGTTTCTCCTCCGCCCTCTCGTATGCATGGCATTTTTGTTTCTAATTAGTTTATGTACAATTTCTTTCTTGATGGCTAACTGACATCTGATGCTTATGTAAAACGTTTGAGATTTCACTGGGTGTGGTTGTTTATTAGATTCCTATGATTACGATCAGGAAATATCATGTTTGGTAATACATGTTTCGCATATATTTGATGAAATGCATATGAGTTGGTTTTTGTGTTTGAGCGCTGAGATAAAGCTTTCAATCAAATGTTGGGAGGAAATTCTCATTCTTGTTCAAGGGTTTAATTTTCTGGTTGACTCCTTTGTTAACTTGAGAGTTAGAGTGAGACTGAATTGCCATTGTTGTTGGAATTAGTTTTGGCTAACATATTTGGGCTTATTTTTTTTCGGATTATAAAAGGAAGTGGTGGGCCATTTTTGTTACTTCAAATGGTTAAGCTTGGGGCTTAGCTAATAGGGTTTGGATCATAAAGGAGCTAAGTTAGTTTAGATCTTTTTGTTTTGTTTGGTTTGAGTTCATTTTAAATAATGGCATTGCTTATGAGTGCTCCCTAGGTTAGATAATGATTCACGCTCCTTTGTCACGCACACACGCTCACTAATTTACCTTAGTGTTATTGTTTTGTTTCGTTTGTGTCTAGGCTATCTTGTAGGTTGTTTTTATTGTTGGCTATGGAATTCTAATTCTATGTTGCAGACACATTGGATGAAATTTGTACACATTTTGATGGGCTTTGGTGAACTTGAAAGTTATCTCTTGCTCTTACTTTGTATATTTTCTAATAGACAAATATGCATAAGACTTGATGTATGATGTTGAGTGTTGCCTTCAAGCACTCACTCTCAGATTTGATGCTCATGATAGAATGGTGAATCCTGTTCTGTGGTCCTTTTAAAGTGTGCCTTTCAAGTGTATGCTGAAATGCTTGTGAGAGTTTATTGGATTGAGAGATGATATTTATCAAGTATTTAGTTTTCCTTTCAAGCCTTTATCATTCTTGCGGGGATTTCAGAAGGTGGATAACATTTAATTGAAGGTGTTGTTTAATATTCAAGACATTCTCATGTTATAAAGGACTAAAGCAGATTTTCTATCCTATATCCCATCAAGATCTAGATTGAACCCTTTCATTCAATGTTTCATTCTCAACTTACTGATATGAAGCATTTAGGTTGTGGTTAGCTTTGTTAGTGTGAACTATATATATTCAAAGGGATGTTCTTTGAACTTTGATATAATCCATGAATATTGATGGGAAACCTATTACTACTGTGGCAAGTGTATTGGTACTAATTTAAAGTCAATGGTATGCCTATTTGACCCTTTATGTGCTTGAGAAATTTGTTATTGTTCATGGCCACGAAAATTATTTTTAAGACAAATACTAATGCCTTTGTATGTTCTTCTGAGCACCATGGGAGTATGAATCAAGTTCGGACGAAGTAAAGGCCATTATCATCAAGCCGAGCAGAGGAAATGGAAGCTATCAACTTTGAGGCAAAGGAAAAGAAAATGAAGATACTAGAGTTTGCATCTTTTCATCTCATGGTTGGGTGTAAATTATTTGGATTTGCGCTAGCACACACCCTAATAAATTGTATTTGATTCTTATGTTTTGTTATTTTTATTTCTGATTTTGGTTTTTATTTGGTCATGGATTTTTCTTCTTTTCGCTTTTAGAGTTTGCCACGAGGGACTAATTCTCCGTGTGCATATAGAGCGTCAGTCAATTATACCATGAGTGAGGAGTTGCCATGGTATAAACATTGGCTAAATCTTATTTTATTTTATTTTATTTCATTTTTATTTATGAGTACCAATGTTTTTATTTATTTATTAAAAGTAAAAGTAAATAATTTAATGAGAGCTCTTTGTTTCAAATTTTTATTTTGGCCTTTATGTTCCGAGTGGTAACACCGTGGACATTTAGGTGTTAATTAGCGAGCTGTGAGTGATAAAGTCACCACAGATCCTAATTGACTCTTTTTCTAAAAAAAAAATAATAATAAAATAAAATAAATAAACAAATAAAAATAAATAATCTATGAATATATACATAAAAGTCATATTTTTTAATTTCTTTTACCGTTTTTCTTTTTATAAAACAATCATAATCATATTTATTTTTATAATTTAATATAACAATGATTTCATTTTTTTAATTTTATCCTTGAAGTTTTTTTTTTCTTTTACCACGAGTGGCATCACCGTGAGCATATAAGCATAAATCAGCAAATTACGAGTGATTAAGTCACTATATATGCTGTTTGATTTTCATTTAAAACTTTCATTCTAGTATTTTCTACTCTGAGTGGTAACACCGCGAGCATGTAAACGTAAATCAGTAACTTGTGAGTGATGAAGTCATCACATATGCTGATTATTGTTTTTCAAAATATACGTAATGATCACATTTTTTAATAAATAGGTGTTAAAAGGATTTTTATAAAAAAAAAAGATTTTTATAATAAAAATTTATTTGTTTTCTGTCGAATTTTTTTGTGCCTTTTTGTCTCGAGTAACACTACCATGGACATTTAGATATCAACGGGTAAATGTGAGTGATAAAGTCACCACATGAGCCAATTGGTTTTATTTTTGTGAAAATAAAATTATTTTCAAATATTTCTTTTTCAAACCAAAATAAAATAAAAAATTTATTTGCTTTCTTTCGAACTTTTTGTACCTTTTTGTCTCGAGTAACACTTCCGTGGACACTTAGGTATCAATGGGTAAATGTGAGTGATAAAGTCACCACATGAGCCCATTGATTTTATTTTGTGAAAATAAAATTGTTTTCAAATATTTCCTTTTTGAATCAAAATAAAATGTCTAAAATCTCATAATTTTAATCTTTTTTTTAAAAAAATTGAGAAAAAAAAAGTTTTTTTTTTCTTTTTAGGAATTGAGTTTGTAGAACAAAAAATATATATATATATATAACAAAAATAATAATAAATGAAAAGAGCAGATAATGGAAATTAATCTGTCTTTTACAAGTTAAAACACACTAATCAATTTTAAAAATTGTTTTCTTTGTGGAAAGACTAATTATTTTCTATAAACCTCTCTTTTTCAAAGAATATATAAAATAAAAAACTCCAACCCAGGGACACGCATTTTTAGTCCGAACTACGTCGACTTTGATCCCTATCACAGGGTACGTAGGCCCCAGACTCTAATTCTGGGTCAAGTCCACCTTTGTAAATAAATAACATTTTCCTCTTAATTTATTTTTCCCAACTTTTTATTCTTTATTTTCATTTTCACATTTTTCTTAGTATTATATTTATTTTGCATGTGAATGGTAAAAGGGCAATCAAAATAATTTTTAAAAGCCATAAAAATTGCATGATCAATCTAAGGTAACCGTTCTTTGGAACGGGTGTTGTGGGGGTGCCTAACACCTTCCCCACTCACAATTGTACTCTCGAACCCAACTCTGATTCGCAGACTATCCTTATCCCTTTTTTTTGTTCTTTTTGTTTCCGATTTTCCAAAATTTTCCTTAAAATTTTGGTGGCGACTCCCTCCGAAACCGGCCCTCTGTCGTGTGAGCCGGTTTCCCTCTTTTTCTTTTCGCGCGCCATCCGCATCGCATTTTCAGGTGTGACATTCTTTCATGGAATTTTGTATAGACTCAATCAGATTGTCAAAGTTGTCCTCAATTCTCCTTCGTTTTGCATGCATGGGGTAAGGATAAGAGGCATAAGGAGCATCGCTCTTGAGCAAGCCATTAGCGTTAAAGGAGGAGCCAACAAGGAGGTTGAAGGTTCCAAAGTGACTAGGGTCTTCAAAGATGTTTCTCAACCCATTAGAAGAGATAAACAATATTAGGGACTTCCTGCAAAGTTATCTAAAGCATAAGATGAGTTAGTTGGATTAAGACAAAGGTCAAGCAGAGTTGTATCATGCAAAAGATTAGCATCAACAATAGGGACTTCCATATCAGTATGGATGAAGGAGGTCATTAAGCATGCAGTCGATTTCTCTCCAGTTGTTAGGAGGAAGAGAAACTCCATCCCTTACAGTAGGTGGAACTGCTTCTACATGATTCCAGAAGCCGTTGTTAGACCAATCAAGAAGATCCGAACTTGAAGAGGAGTCATCCAACAATCCAAAAATATGCATCACATTATCAAATCCTTCCACAAGGTAGTCTTCTGGTTTGGTTTCAAAGATTTTGTAACATTGGGAATCAATGAAGAATCGGATATGGGTAGTGCCACGGGATTTGTGTTGCCTGAGCCAACATTGCCAAACTTGCTTTTCGAGCCTCTTGTAAACCGCATTAAATCCTATAAAGGCTTTCGGAACACTATAGAGTATTCTTGGATGGTATGGCCAACCAAATTACAGAGATTGCAACGGAAAATTCTCACTCATTATTTTGAGCATTCACCTAGATAACTCACTTATTATCTAGCTCTACCTTCATATTTTGTATTAGTGGCAAACGAGGGTTGATGTGAACACGAACTCTGAGGAAGTTAAGATTGCTGTAAAAAATAAGCTGATCATGGTTATTGAAAGTAGCATCACCAACTATGTCTCCAAGTATACTAGCAACATCTGCATTGTGATAATCCCAAGGTAAACCCCAGAACTATACCCACATAGGAAAGCTCTCTGTAACATCCATAAATTTCCATATCTGATTTTTAATATGGTTTATGTTTAGAATATGAGGAATGAAGATATACACTGAATAAAGATATACAATGAATTATGATTTCAATAAGTTACATTGAATTCTGATGAGCATACACTGAATGGAGGTATATAATAAACATTGATTTCAATAAGTTACATTGAATTCTAATGACCATACACTGAATGAAGATATACAATGAATAGTGGTTTAAATGAGTTACATTGAATTCTGATGAGTATACACTGAATGAAGGTATATAATAAATAGTAGTTTCAATGAGTTACATTGAATTATGATGAGTATACATTGGATAAAGGTATACAATAAATAGTGATTTTAATGAGTTACATTAAATTCTAATGAGTATACACTGTATGAATGTATACAATAAATAGTGGTTTTAATGAGTTACATTGAATTCTTATGAGTATACACTGAATGAATGTATACAATAAATAGTAGTTTCAATGAGTTACATTGAATTCTTATGAGTATACACTGAATGCAGATATATAATGAATAGTGGTTTTAATGAGTTACATTAAATTATGATTAATAAACATTGAATGAAAGTATACAATGAATTGATGATACTTGTTGGTCAAGACATCAACACTATAAATACCCCTCTCATTTCTTCATTTCAACACATCACTAGTTGAGAGTGAGAGTTGGGAGTAAGTGAGAGAAAGAGAAAGCCAAGGAAGAGAAAGAGAGTGTGAGTGAAAGAGAAGGAAAAAGAAGGAAGGCAGGCTGTTTAGCTCAGAATATTTTTCGATTGAGGTAGTATATTATTTATTTCATGCATTTTCTGTGAATTAATTATGGATGTTATGTGATATTATTGGATGATTTGTTTCAATACAAATATTTTGAAATGCTATGGATGTCTAGTATTAAGAGGAAACTCTGCTGAAATTTTTATAGAAGCATGAAATATGAGTTATTTGGTTATTTGCATAACTACCTGATTATGAGCATGATTTGTATGAATGGATAAATATACTACTGAGATTTCCCCAAATCTCACACCCAATGACTAACAATGGTAGGGCCAAATACAAGCAAAGGCAAATGCAAGGAGGTGTTTAACTAAGAGGAAGCAGATTAGAAGATATTATTTTAGACTAGAATTAATGTATTAAGTTATAGTAATATGTTTTAATTATGATTCCTATCTTGGATACTTGTTGGCTTTACTGTTCTGGAACATTAGAAAGATAATTACAATTTGATTGGCTTGAATATTAATAAGTTAAGTTATCGTCTTTTGAGCAACTCAATTTTGAAAAGTTTATAAAGTTTAATTGTTCTAGACTTTTAATTTTCCGCTAGACATATAAAGTATGATCAAAAGCCTAGTAAGTTAAGGTATTACACTCTCCATCTGGATTTCTCTAAGGTTAGTATTGGGAACCCAGCGATCGGCGACCAACAAAGAGTTGACAATAAACCAAACTCCATTTTTAACAACAAAGTCTCGATCTTCCATGAATTGAAAGCTGATTAAAAAGAAGCAACCGGCCTTACCCTCAATCGTAAAACTACCTTGATGGCGCCATGCAGAATGAAGTTTAGTTGCTGACTTCTTGATATAGTGAAATCATGGACATCAATGAGGATGACTATAGCGTAGGAAAAGAGGAAACTGCGAGAGTTTTCCAGTGAGGAAGGACAAAACGAAGCACCAGCTTGAACATACTGTCCAAAAACTTGGGGAGCCGAGATAAAGCACGATGATGAAAGAAGAAATAGAAAGACAAACACGTAGCACAAAGAGAGATAGAACACCAGGAAGACAACGCCGACGGACAAAGACAAGGAAAACCAGAGCCTGGGAGGAGGATACCTAGCCCAAGACAAAGAAGAAGAGCAATAGAGAAGGTCTTAATCAGGAAGAGACCAATAGACATGAGAAACGAGGCCAAAGGGGTACATCAATACCTAGAGGCTGGAAGGGGGAAGAAACAAAGAAGTCATTGTGATAGAGCAAAAAAACATTGAGGAGAAGCAAACCAAGCCCAATAACACAAAAACACAAACAAGGAAGATAACGCCACAGGAAGAAAGAGAGCAAGATTGGCTGATAAGATAGTGGAGATAATAGAGCATGCTGAGAAGAGCCAACCAGAAGGGAAATAGGGCACAGCTATGCAGTAGACACAAGCAAAGAGAAAGAAAAGGAATATTAAACGCTAGGGCAGTAGAGGCTAGATAAAATGTATAGTCCTCCAAAAATATATGTTATAATATAAGTAACATTTGATAATTTCTAGGTATTAAATATTTTTTTTCTTATTTTGTACTTACATATAATTAAAAATAAAAGAGATAGCAAACTTTAAATGTAATACATTAAATATGGTATTATTGGAAAATAATATATTTTTTTATATATTTAATGAGTAAAAGTACCATTAGTTCCTATTCATTCTAGTATACGTTATAAAATATTTTATATCAATTACACTCATATTAAGAAAATCATTTTTTACCTAAAATTAATGCAAAAAATGCCAACATTTCACATTTTATCCTTGCTAAATATCTCATTATATTATTATTGTAGAGTTATAAATGAAGAGTAAGGAAAAATTAAAGATAGGGGTAAAATGGGAAGAAAAATATTCAATACCCTATATTTTAAATCAGAAACTTGTTATACAAAACACCCTATAATATAAATTGGAGGCAGTATGCAATTAGTTAAATAGTACTTATATTTTGAATAGTTGAAAGTAGATAAGAAAACCAAGATTATTAAGTAAAGAGGAGCATAGACGAAGAAAAGTGAAGAATGAAGCGACGCAATCTCTTCTCTAGAGAGAGGGAACTTTTTCTCTCACTAGGAGCCCACCAAAGGATTTAGCATGTGAATAATAACATGATAACTAAAATAATTTTAAAGGCATGTTATTTGTACAATCAATTTAAAATAACTATTTATAAGAACAGATGTCATTGGATATCTAATACATTTTCTGAAATAGATGTAACTCCTCTCCTTCATTAAACTCATGTAACCCCCTCTCCTCCATTAAACTCATGTAACCCTACAACCCTTCCATAATTTCCTGATAATGGAGTTTGTAACTCCCATAACCCCCCCTTGAGTTAATGTATTCATTTTAATTACCTTTAATTTTATGTTGCATTCTAAACACTATATATGGGACCATTGTATGAGAATGGAAGGCATTCAGAAATCAACCAAATTTTTCTATCAATTGAGTTTGTGTGTTTCTCTTCGTTTCTGAGCCATTTTGGTATCAGAGAAGGTGAGAGAGTGTCCAGGAGCTTCGTAGAGTGAGAGAGCCGTCGAAGAGTCGCCTGAAAGTGAGCAACTGCCGCCATCGGAATCCAGTTCCGGTCACTTTTTAGGGAAACGGACCTCGCCATCAAGCTCGAAAGGCCAAAAAACCTCGAACTAGAGAGTTTCGCCGCCGTCTGACACCACACGCACCCTCATGCGCCTCCATCGGAAGACCACGCGCCGTCCAGACTTCCCACACACCGGCCACGCACTCTGGAGGTTGAAGATGATGACGTCAGCTGCCATGTCATCCTGACCTGTCTAGTCAGTGACAGATTAGCCACCCAGTATCTGCCACATGTCATCTTTGGCACGTCACGCTGCCCAGTCATCCAAACTTCTCATATTTATAGTTTGACCCCCTAAATTTTTTTCATATTTATATTTTGGCCCTTATACTTTTTGTATTTGTATTTTGGCCCCTTAAACTTTTCAAAATTTCATTTTCACCCATTTATTTCCTAAAAATTGCAATTGTGCCCCTAAACTTTTTGAAATTGCAATTTTGGCCCCCTATTTTTCCAAAATTACATTTCCACCTCACATTTTCTTAAAATTCCTTTTTCCCCCTACACCCCAACAAATTACCTTTTCACCCTTATACTTTTAATTGTTTTTGCCTAAGTCCTAACCTTCCAGAAAAGGCGGAAAAAAAAGAATGCCTCCAAGACACAGGAATGTACAAGACGTTGCAATGGATGAGATGAGACGAGACGTCAAATACAACAATTGGAAGCTACCGTAGAATTGCAGTGAGCTTTGCTAGAAACTCGTAGAGAAAACCCAGAAGGTGATTTGGATAGCAGCAGTTCATCATCCATTGACAATCACGGCCGACCTCAACAACAACCATTCCGCTCTAGTGCATCAAAGTAGAAATTCCGAAATTTGAGGGAAGACTCCAGCCAGACGAGTTTGTAGATTGGCTTCAAACATTTGAGTGAGTTTTTGAATACAAGGAGATTCCAGACAGATAGAAAGTCAAGATAGTTGCTCTTAAACTCAAGAAGCATGCTTCTATATGGTGGGAAAATCTCAAACGGAAGCGAGTACGAGAGGGAAAGCGCAAGATTGAGACTTGGGAGAAAATGAGATGACAGCTCATCAGGAAGTTCCTACTGAAGCATTACTACCAGGATAATTTTATCCAACTGCAGAATCTTCGATAGAGGTCCTTGTCTGTAGAAGAATTCACCAGAAAATTTGAAAAACTTATGATGAAGTGTGACATACAGGAGAAGGAGGAGCTAACGATAGCTCATTATCTTGTAGGGTTAAACGCTAACATTAGTCATCCAGTCCAGCTTCAGCAGTATTGGACTTTGGATGATGTGATTCGCCTAGCCATCCGTATCAAGAAACAAACACCCAAGAGGCCTTCTTATCAACCTTCTTCCTCTAGGGGTTATTTTGATGGTCGTAAGGCAGAATTTCAGCAGCCCACTTCATCAGGCAAGCCGCAGTCGAGCACTACGCGCAAGTCTCCACCAAATACTGTCAAGGAATCTGGCTCTAAAGCACCCCGATGCTTTAAATACCAAGGATTTGGTCACATCGCCTCAGACTATCTTACTCGGAGGGTTATCACCATTAGGGAAGCGCAAGTTTATGAAGCACCTAAGGAAGATGAAGAGGAGACTACATTTTATGAAGCCGAACCAGTATATGATGAGGAGATTACTCCTGTAGATCAGGGAGAGGCTTTAGTAATCAGACGAAGTCTATATGCAGCTGTAGTTAAGGAAGAACCCTGGCTACGATGTAACATTTTTCACACCCGTTGCACTGCCCAGGGCAAAGTTTGTAATGTCATTATTGACAGTGAGAGCTGTGAAAATGTAGTTTCTGACTACATGGTGCAGAAATTGAAACTACCAACGCATGACCATCCGCATCCTTACAAGCTTCACTGGCTTAATACTGGAAGTGAGGTAAAAGTCTCTAAGCAATGCCTTGTTACTTTTTCTATTGGGAACATATATTGTGACGATGTTTTGTGTGATGTTGTTCCCATGGATGCATGCCACCTTCTTTTAGGGAGATCATGGCAATATGATCGATATGCTCTGCATGATGGACGTACAAATACCTACTCTTTCACTAAAGACGATGTCAAGATCAAGTTAGCACCCCTACTGCCTAGTGAGTTTAGTAAAGCCTCGATAGAAGCTAAACCATTGGTGACTTTGATGACCAAGGAAGAGTTCAAGGTAATGAAAGATAAGACCCAGATGATGAGTTTCATACTAGTACTCGAGGCGAACAGTGAGTCCACCATATCACCAGGAGTTATGCCCTTATTATCTGAGTTTCCAAATGTGATAGCTAATGAGATACCACCCATGAGAGACATACAGCACGCCATTGATTTTGTTTCGGGAGCAGTCATTCCTAACAAGCCTGTTTATAGGATGAGCCCTTAGGAACATGCCAAAGTACAACAACAAGTTGAGGAGCTACTGAAGAAAGGGCTGGTTCGGGAAAGTGTTAGCCCTTGTACTGTATCTGTTCTGTTAGTACCCAAGAAAGATGGGAGTTGGAGAATGTGCATTGATTGTCGAGCTGTTAACAAAATTACTATCAAGTATCAGTTTCCGATACCACAACTCGATGATATGTTAGACCAGCTGTATGGTGCCACTACCTTTTCCAAGATTGACCTTTATAGTGGGTATCACCAAATTCGGATTCGGCCAGGGGATGAATGGAAGACCGCCTTCAAGACAAGAGATGACTTGTATGAGTGGAACGTGATGCCTTTTGGATTAACCAATGCCCATAACACATTCATGCGCCTGATGAATCAGGTATTGCGACCTTTCACTGGCAAATTTGTTGTTGTTTACTTTGACGACATTCTTATTTACAGCAAGAGTCAGGAAGAACACTTTGATCACATACAGCAAGTCTTGCAAGCTTTGCGAGACCAAAAGCTTTTTGCCAACCTAAAGAAGTGCACCTTTCTCGCCAATGAAGTTGTTTTCTTGGGGTACATCATCACTACAGAAGGTGTTCGAGTTGATCCAAGTAAAATTGAAGCCATTAATAGTTGGCCAGTTCCAAGATCTCTTCAGGAAGTTCGAAGCTTCCACGGATTAACTTCTTTCTACAGGAGATTCATTCACAATTTTAGCTCTATTGTAGCACCCCTCACAGATTGCACCAAGGGAGACAAATTTCAGTGGACAGAGCAAGCTCATAGGAGTTTTGAGGAGCTAAAGAAGTGGTTGACTGAAGCTCCCGTCCTAGCTCTTCCAAATTTTGACCAGGTGTTCGAGGTTAGCTGTGATGCCTCCAACACTGGGATTGGGGCTGTCTTAAGCTAGGAAGGTCATCCCATTGCCTTTTTCAGTGAGAAATTCAATGATGCCAAACTCAGGTATTCTACTTATGATAAAGAATTCTATGCCGTTGTCCGAGCTCTGCAACATTAAAGTCACTATCTCTTGAGCAAAGAGTTCATACTTTTTTCGGATCATGAAGCTCTAAAGTATTTGAATTCTCAACAAAAGATCAGCCGAAAACATGCCTATTGGAGTGAAATCTTGCAGTCTTGTCCCTTCCTCATTAAGCACAAGGCTGGTATTTTAAACTCTGTAGCTGATGCTCTTAGCCGTCGACATATGTTACTAACAACAATGCAGGCCAAAGTTGTTAGTTTTGATCTTGTCAAAGAGCTGTACTCGGATGACCCTTATTTTTGTGGAGTGTGGGAAGCTACTGCCGATCAATCGTTCCACCAGTATTACCGACATGATGGGTTTCTATTCCAAGGTAAAAATCTATGCATTCCTCAGGGTTCTTTGAGGGAAGCAATAATTTGGAAAGCTCACGATGGAGGATTAGCTGGTCATTTTGGTAGAGACAAGACAATTAATCTGGTCAAAGAGAATTTCTATTGGCCAAGGCTTGAACGAGATGTCAACCGGCATATATAGCGATGCCGAATATGTCATTTGGCTAAGACGAAAGGGCAAAATACAAGATTATACATGCCACTGCCGATTCCAGAAGCACCGTGGGAAGATGTGAGCATGGATTTTATTCTTGGTTTACCCCGAACACAGAGGCAAAAAGATTCAATCATGGTTGTTGTGGATTGATTTTCGAAAGATGACCCATTTTATTCCATGCCAGAAAACTAATGATGCAGTTCAAGTTGCAGATTTGTGCTTTAAAGAGATTGTCCGTATCCATGGCATTCCTAAGTCTATCACCTCTGATCGTGATGTCAAGTTTCTTAGCCATTTTTGGCGGATGTTATGGAAGAAGATGGGAACTAAGCTCCAATTTAGCAGTGTTGGCCATCCACAGACGGATGGACAAACTGAAGCTATTAACAGAGTTTTGGGAAATCTTCTTTGAAGTTTCCTGGGGAAGAATTTGAAGCAGTAGGACCTTGTTCTTGCTCAAGTTGAATTTGCCTACAATAATTCTGTTAATCAAGCAACTGGAAAATGTCCGTTTGAAGTTGTTTACGGCACTCATCCCCTTAGTCCACTAGACTTGACCCCTTTACTCGATAAGCAGCAGTATAGTTCTGATGCAGATCAAAGGGCTAAGAAAATCAAGAAGTTGCATGAACAAGTTCGTGAAAGAATACAGAAGCAGAATTTCAAACTCAAGACACAGCAAGACAAGCATCAGAAGCAACAAATCTTTAATGTGGGAGACTTGGTTTATGTAACCCTACAACCCCTCCATAATTTCCTAATAATGGAGTTTGTAACTCCCATAACCCCCCCTTGAGTTAATGTATTCATTTTAATTACCTTTAATTTTATGTTGCATTCTAAACACTATATATAGGACCATTGTATGAGAATGGAAGGCATTTAGAAATCAACTAAGTTTTTCTATCAATTGAGTTTGTGTGTTTCTCTTCGTTTCTAAGCCATTTTCTATGAACAATTGACCACTAAACCCATCTGTATTTTCGCAAATCATTATTTCCTTTCTAAAATGATTTTCCAAGTTTTTTCTTAAAATTTTAGTGATAACTCCTTGGTTTTTGTTTAGAAAGCCAATTTTTTTTGTTACCTTTTTTCTTAATTTTATCCTCAATTGAAGTGGAAGAATCATTAGGGCACAAAATACTAGGTGGAAGTGATATAAATTGGTTTATAATATGATATGTGGTGATATGAAATTTTAAAATAATTATAAAATTTATTAGAAAAATAAAAGTTAGAAATGAAAAACATGATCAAAAGATATTTCATATCCAAATAATTTAATGTGCAAATAATAACACAGTTACACAATTATTTTTTAATTGATTTATCATTATATTTAACTATATGTAAGTATATCTAATTTTTGGAAACTTCTATAAAACTCCTTAAGCAGTAAATATGCTAAGAAATATGAAATATATATAAATGATACATATGTTCAAAATAATGTTGATTAATAGCATCTCATAAGATTTAGTTATTCTAATTATTATAAATCTATTATATATTATAAGGAAGAAATCGAAACCACGATGTGTCGTGATTTCAGTCATCCATATTATCGTATTGACTATGAAAAAAGTTAGCCCCACATATTTCAAATAATATTTATTTTCTTATATATTTTCAATTTTTTAAAAAATTTGATATGATGATAATTATGGAAATATAAATTATATAAAATTTGTGAAAAAAATCATGATTTGATTATCTAGTATAAGATAAACATGGAAATAAGAATAAGATATATATATATATTTGTAAAAAATATGATTTGATTATCTAAATCTACAATGAGATCCATTTAAATCTATATTATGTTATTCTCTTTCCACAACTGTAAAATCGCTTTTAGTTTTGAAAACACACGAAAGTAAGAATTCATTCTCATTAGTAGTGCTGCTAGGCTAGTTACGCAAAGCCCTCAATAGCTTTTGAATTTTATATTGTAAATCAATATATCCAAACTCTCTTATTTTTGTGAAATTGTTTTATATTTTGTTTTGGATTTGATAGGTAGATGAAAAAAGTTAAGCCATGGAGCATCAACCGTTTTGAGCAAGTTGTCCTCTACAAATATCTCGTGGTTAAAAGAGTTGCTTTCCACCAAGTTTGATACTGACTATAACATATATTGGTGGGATGACGTAATTAATAGATATATTTATATAATATAAGTGTGCAGTGCACCCCTAATTCTAATTATCATATGCAATTTATAAAAAGAGCAATATATAAATTTTCATGGTCAATAAGCAATAGATTTTCCATTATGAATGACTTTTATTTTCTATATCTTATAAGTACTACTAATAATTTTAGTTGTTAATCTTAGATTAACAGAATTGTCTAGAAGGTTAAGTGATGAGGTGTAAAAAAAAGATCTATATAGCTCAATGTAGTTTGATAATTAGATATTGATTTATGTTATTTCTATGTGTTGTTTTACGATGAATTCGCATGAGAATTTTTTTAATATAATAGTTTTACAATTATAATTCGTAAAATGTATTTAATATTTATATTTCTTGTATATTTTTACACACATATATATAGTTTGATTTCATAAGTAATTTCTTAAGTTTTTAGTGCATCCTATGGGCGCAAATTCTAGTTATATATAAAATCAAATAATAGGTGTGAAGTCCGAACCTAAATCTGAGTGCAAAGTCAAAATGCTAATAGCAAACCTTAAGGCTTTGTTTAGAATAGGAGGAAAATAGGAGAAAGAAAATATTAGGAGGAAAAATAAAAAGAAACCTAAATAAGAGGGCATGTAGGTTTCTTTTTGTTTTTGCTTCAAATTTTTCTCTCCGCCATGTTTTTCCTTCAACCAAATGGAGGGTAAATTCTGTAAGAAATGTCCATATAGCTATATATCTATTTCAACATATATAATAGATAATAGATATATTTGCTACCAACTTTAATATATATTTGCTTAGTTTCAAATTCATTAGTTGTGCCATCAGGTTTTTGTTTTTTCCCCCTTTCATATACAATGTGATAAACATGCTACTCTCTCTGGTCCTTAATATAAGACCCTTTTAACCGAATCACGCAGATTAAGAATTGTAATTAAAACTAATTAACTACCTCGATTTCTCCGAAAATTTCAACATTTTTCCAAAACTACCCTTATTTAATCTCTTTATCTTTCTCTTTGGATACATTAAATAGGGGCATTTTTTGGAATTGTATAATAAATACTACCTCGTATATTGTAAAGGATCTTATATTTAGGACCGGGACAAAAGATCCTATATATAGGACCGGAGGGAGTATATAATTAAATGGGTAGAAGATATATATGGATGGCTGACTATCTATTTATTTTGATTGAAATTAATGTATTGAAAAAATCAATAATTAATATATATATTATTCAACCATTTCAACAGTTGACATCACCTTCCAGGGTATGATCCGAATATGATCATTTAAAAAAAATATTTAGTAGGAATTTCCCAAAAGACACGATAAGATCAACGACTTTGCTGCTTTGTTTGGGAATTGTATTTTCTCGGGATCAAACAACTTTGCCATTGACCAAAAGGAACAAAAATTTGAATTGTCTCATTTTTTTAAAGGAAAATAATATATTTCAACGAATATCTAACAATAACTACCAAAGTTACCGAAGGACAACTCGAAAAGCATGCTTTATAATATGTTTATTAATACAAAAATTTAGATCATTTTTATAAAATCAAAGATTTTAAATTATAAGTATTTATAAATTTGTAAATTTGCTTATTACAAAATATGTGTGTCGCATGAAATTTTAAAATAATTATAAAATTTATTAGAAGAATTAGAATTTTTTTCAGCCAATTGGATCTAATTAGATAAAACCATCAAAGGTCGGTACCAATTCAAGGCCGGCCTCCTAATCTAAAAGAAACATAATTAGAAATAAAAAAAAGAAAAGATCAAATGATGGTTAATATATCCAAGTAACTTAAGGTGCATATGATAACAAAGAAGATTTCACAATTTCACAATTATTTTTTTATTGATTTATCATTTCTATTTAACTATGCACATATATGTAGAGAGAGATTGCAATATTTGAAAATTTTAAAACTCCTTGAGCTAAGCAATATGAAAATATATATATACACATGAATGACATATACGTTCAAAATAATTGGTTTTTATTAATAGCATTTCGTAAGATTTTGTCATTCTAAATATTATAAATTAGAAAGTCCAATAAAATAATAGGTGTGAGATTTGAACCTAAATCCGAAGTACAAAGTCAAAGTACATAATTGCGTTAAACCTTCATTAAAGCACATAATTACAAAAAAAATCTACAGATGTCCATTATTTAAAATATGCTCATTCCAATTCAAAATATAGCTTCTCTTTTGAAATTTTTTCTTGATTCAAAATATAAGTCCTATTTAGGTAAAGTTAAAAATATTAATTATTTTTCCTTAATCTACCCTTATCTTTAATTAACTTATGAAAAAAAAATTGTATTGAAAATAATCTTTATTAAGGTAATGTTTGAAAATAATGTAAATGTTTAACAAATTTAATTAGTTTAACTTCATTTCTTGATCTATGTATAGTTAGTTAAATAAGAATTATATTTTTTATCGGAAGGAGTATGTATATATATATTTTTTGGTCACTCATGAGGATTGAACCCTCAACTGCATGGTTAAGGGACAATGTGAGCAACTATTATGCCGCACTCACATGGTTAAGGAGTATGTATATATAAAAGATAATATATATATATGCTTTGTTTCAAAATTCAAATTCATTCTTAGCAAAAAAAAAAATTCAAATTCATTAGTTGTCCCATCAAGTCTTTTGTTTTTTTTTTTGGCATAAAACGTGATAAACACTATAATACACTGATACTTCAAATTACTTAATATATTTGCATCGAATACTTTTTCAATGTAGATACATATTGATATTTTTTATTATTTTTTGATAAAATAAAAAATTAATGTTCGATATGTATCAAATACATATTGGATCTGGGTCAATGAAGTTTGATTTTTTAGATATTTCAAGTCATTTTTATAAAAATTAAAATAAATATTATATTTACTTATCAATTAAAATAATAGGAATATATTTCTTCTATTTGATAAAAACTACTCCTAAATTATTTTGTTATATTTTCCTTTATGATAAAAATTTATTTCTTTTATTTAAAATCCAAATAAACCTTTTTTATCACATTGGTTGAGATGCACGAGACAACTTTGATAGTATAGAGTTTTGGAAGTAATAACTTTGTCTCTTGATGAAATAAACATAGAAGCTATTCTATTTAAGAGTGATGGCTAGGGAGAAGATGTGATTGGTACTATTCCTAATAGTAGAAACAAGACTGTAGACAAATTTAAAATGATTTTATGTGTTTTGTCTGGTATTCAATATTATTAAATGACTATATAAGTGTGTTCTTAGTTTGAATTTTCTTATAGCAATTACATTTCTTATATTTTATGAATTTTATATATTTATAATTTTTTTGTTTTATATATATGTATTTTAGAAGTATCGTTTCCTATATTTTAAATTTTGAAATATTGATATATTGGATACACATCTAATCCAATATTCATATCGTATTTGTGCATCATAGACGGGCTATATAATTAAATTGGTAGAAGAAATGGATGGCTTTTTTTTCCTTCAACCACAAGAAATATGATAGTACCACTTTTGTTTCAGTTTATAAAGCGCTTTTAACTATTGCACATGAATCAAAAGTGATAGTTAATAATTAAAAAAAATTGTATCGATAAGTTACTTTCATTTACTAATAGTTGATCTATAAATTAAATTCTCTAATATTAATTAAATTTTATCTTTTCTTAGACGTATTTTAGGCAAAATAAAATTAAATATACATAATCCGTAAAATATCTTATATTGTAAATAATAGATTTTTTTTAAAAAAATGCCTTATAAATTGAATCTAATGGAGTACTCCCTCCGGTCCTATATATAGGACCTTTTGCCTTGGTCTTAAATATAAGATCCTTTACAATATACGAGGTGGTATTTATTATGTATTTTTAAAAAAATGCCTCTATTTAATGTATTCAAAGAGAGAAAAAGAGAGATTAAATAAGGGTAGTTTTAGAAAAATGTTGAAAATTTCGGAGAAATCGAGGTAGTTAATTAGTTTTAACTCCCTTTCTTAATTCGCGTGATTCGGTTAAAATGGTCTTATATATAGGACCAGAGGGAGTATTATTAAAACCAACAAGATATGGATGTATGGCTGACTTTTTATTTATTTTGATTGAAATTGATGCATTGAAAAATATTAATAATTAATATATTATTCAACCATTTCAACCGTTGACATCACCTTCCATGGTATGATCCAAATATGATCATTTAAAAAATAATATTTGGTAGGAATTTCCCAAAAGACACGCCAAGATCAACTTTGCCGCCTTGTTTGGGAATTGGATTTTCTCCGGATCAAACAACTTCGCCATTGACCAAAAGGAAAGAAATTTGAATTGTCTCATTTTTTTAAGGAAAAAATAATATATTTAAAAAATAATACTCCCTCCGGTCCTATATATAGGACCTTTTGCCTTGGTCCTAAATATAAGATCCTTTACAATATACGAGGTGGTATTTATTATGTATTTTCAAAAAAATGCCCCTATTTAATGTATTCAAAGAGAGAAAAAGAGAGATTAAATAAGGGTAGTTTTGGGAAAATGTTGAAAATTTCGGAGAAATCGAGGTAGTTAATTAGTTTTAACTCCCTTCCTTAATTCACGTGATTCGGTTAAAATGGTCTTATATATAGGATCAGAGGGAGTATTTGGTAGGAATTTCCCAAAAGACACGCCAAGATCAACTTTGCCGCCTTGTTTGGGAATTGGATTTTCTCCGGATCAACCAACTTCGCCATTGACCAAAAGGAAAGAAATTTGAATTGTCTCGTTTTTTTAAGGAAAAAATAATATATTTCAAACAAATTCTTGCAATCAAATTTATTCTTAATATATTTAGACAGAACAAATTAAATGGTAGTTTTTGTTTAAAATAAAGATAATTTTTTTCATTTAAAATTAAAAGAATCTATAAAAATAAAAATTTATTCATAATAGATTTTCACAATTCAAATTAACTGAACAGTTAATATTTTACCGAAGCTGACATTTTTTTTAATCTAAGTTGAAATTCATTTTTCTATAACAAAAAGAGGGACATTATTGAACAAAAAGACTCATTAACTGAAACAAAAGTAAAATAAAAAATAACAAAACTTTGGCCCATACCCCAATTCCTAACGCTTTTACAGAGAATACTTTGCACAGAGAATTATCGTTGAAGTAAAACACACTCTGATTCTGGAAAATCACATTTTGTTTCATTCACAACCCTTGTACTGCATTGCGCTTGAGGACAAATAATTCTCCCAAGTCCTTGAATGAAGGGTCTGTAAGGAAGGTGGATTCTGCCAATTTCTTCTCATATTGGATAAAAAACTCATCTACAACCTCTTCTCCAAAGTGTTCCTTCAAAAGACCTTCATGCACAGCTCTCACGCTCAAGCAGAAACTATGGGCATCTTGTTTTTGCGGCTTGACATGTAAGCCAAATAAAGATTCCGACTTCTCAACTTTGAAATTCCCATTCTTCTTAATCAATTTCTCTACCTCTTCTGATGGTGGTATGTAGACTGGTATGTTGAAGGAATCTATGGACTCCTCGCTAATTAAGCCCTTCAAATCACAACATTATTTAAAAGACAAACATTAAATGGGTCCTTCACAATTCATTTACTATATATAGATACTTAGATACATAGATGTCAGACGAGAAAGAGTAATTGTTATTTTACCTTATTGGCCATCTCTACAAGAGCATTCCCCATGATATTTCCAGCAGCTTCAAATCTGCTCTTAGAATTTGGTGGGACACAGGGTATGATAAGAGTCATGATACCTCCATCAACAAGCTCTAAGGCTCTTGAGTTGAGGAAGCTCTCCACGTCTCTTGCAAATTGTGCAGAATATGCCTCTGCAACTTCCTTCGCAGCATCGGTAAGGTAAATTCTTCCTTTATTATAAGCAGGAGAGTTCTTATCAACTATGTCTTTAGGTACCATTGAGAGCCAATGAAGTGCATAAGAAGAGTAGAAAATATGAATGCTTGACTTTGGAAACAATCTGCCATGAAATGAACCAGGCACAGCAGCTGCATAGTATTGTTTATTCTCAGGAAGGGACCTTAAAAGTGTGTTGAAATCATTACCAGCATGGTCATTGAAGAACACTTGAATTTCAAGTGAGTCCAAATCACATCCTTGAGATTGAAATTTAAGGGTCACAGCTTCTAGAATGTTTTCAACGTTGTAGAATGTGTTAGGTCCAACTGAACAGCCCAAATCTGCTATGCGAAAAACATTATTGGAATGCTGAAGAAGCGTGTCCAGATGAAGCTTTTCAAGAATGGCTTCTTTGATATTGTTGTTCAGTATATCTGTTGCCCTACGCTGCCAAATAAGGTTTAAACTTCAAACTTCGTTTCTTTCTTTCTTTCTTTGTTTTTTTTTTCAATAAACAAACTTCAAACTGTCTATAAAGGTATTATCATTGATAAATTTGTATGAAAAACAGGCACAAGGATCGTTTTTGATTATTCTATATATGAAGCACTTTGGATTAAGCATTGATGTATATAGTTAAATGCTTTCTGAAAATCACTGGAAAAAGAAATTAATTTAAACCAAACAAAGCTAAGAAAATACTCATGGCGTTAATTAAAAGAAAACCAAAAGCAATCAAATTAGAAAAAGTAATGTGCAGAAATTGCTTGAGATTGAAGAACCTGGATGGTGGAATTTTGAAAATAGCTATATTCGCCATCTCCAGTATTCATTGAGACAGCTTCGTAAGATTTTATGCCTCTTTGGCTTTCCAACCTAATTTGTGCTCTTTCCTATAAGCGTTTGAAAGTCACACGAATCTTATCATCACGTAAGTGTGTGTGTGTGTTCTATGAAAGATACAGCTCATCACTTCACACATTTTATTATATAAATAGTGTGGGTAACTATTTATTTATTACGATCGATCCCACGTTTTAGTCCCCTTGTACATTTCATTAATGCACATAGAGTATTCTCACACTAAATATCGTCATTGCATACGTTATTCATATTATTAGGAATTAGTATCAACAAAATGACATATGCATTTTGACCCAAAAGAATGACAAATATGCAAAATATCGTCATTGCACATGGACTATTCTCGCACTAAATATTGCAATTGTCATTTCATACGTATTAATCATATGACCTAGATCATTTGCACCTTAGTTCAGCCACTACATTAAAATTGGCTTCGTTTGAGAACCGTCAACTATTTCCACACTAATAAAAATGATGGCTTTTATTGATGTTTATGATAATGCCAACAAAAATAAGTTTTCTTGGCATTTGTTTGTACAAATGTTAACTAAAGTCTATTTTAGTTGGTGTTTGTTAGTAGGCTATATAGTTGGCATTTGCATCAACAAGGGCCAACCTTTCCCCCCTGATAAAAAAAAAAAATGGTATGAGGGCACAACGATGGCCCTAATATGGCATCACAATGCTTGAGGAATTGCGAGAGAGGCAACGACCTCACAAAGCGTTGCAGCACTCTTGTGTTTGTTCAAATAAAAAACTCGCAAAGAATCAAAATATGCAATTGACTAAAATAATTTACAATGAATCAAGCTTGAAATCTATACTAACAAATAATGATTCAGATCTGTACGAACAAATCTACAACATTCCTATAATTTAATCAGATAGATTTGCACCGGTTTTCATATACGAACCATTTTTAAATCAACTCACTGTCCAAAAATGATGATCCTTGATATGCAAGAAATTCTTCGCTGAAAACTTCATAGTTTTTCTAGAAGCTGCCAACTGTTTGATTATGAAAAGGAATGGCACATGCTTACTGTTAGGAAGCTGGACGGAAATGATAGTGTAGTCAATGACGTTCTTCTCCTTCATTAGAAGACACTTCCAAGGGTCATTTGATTTTGTCGATAATGTAGGTCATGAGTATAACACCTTAACTTTAAACCTTATTTCCCATGTATAAGACCTTATTTAATGTCCATTTATACCATTTTAGAAAACTGAGTCACATAAGAGACTAAAACTGTAATACCCTATACTCACAAACCCTGAATATGCCTAAATATACTTCAACAGGGGAGAGAAGACAGAAAAGCAGAATGGCACCACATTGAAGAATGTAACAATCCACAACATGTCGCCCTGGATTTAGTCACAGGCTAATGAGAAATTTCCTTTGTTGAATTAGAGGTTTTGATAATTTCAAACAACTAGAGTTTGAAAAGAGAATATTAAAGGAGCATGAAAGCACAAAGTGAAAAAATCCAGTAGAGATCAAGTAAAGAATTAGTTTTTAGGATTTCTACCTATATACACTAGGTAAAAAGCTTTAAATCTCACTTATTTATATTACCATAGTGTTCAAACAAGATATTTTAAAGTTATTTGATGTTTGTATATGTTAGAATTAAGATATATTGACTAACAGATGAACTTTGCTATTTGACTCATGCTTATTTTCTGTAAAATTCACACTTTATTTGTTGAAATTCAAAGTTACAGAGTTTTTATTTCTAATAGACAAATTTTGATTGTGAAATTTAAATTTCGAACTAAACATTATTCGCGAAAGTGTGCAAAATTCATATGAAACTTAGATGAAATTAGACTATTGGTGAAGTTCAAAGTAAGTTTCAAGTCACAGCCTCTGAGAAACGAACTTTGAGCTTCAAAGTGAGAATTTGTATGCTTTGTTGAAGCATGACTTTGACAGACAAACTTTACAGTTCAAAATTCGAATTTTGAATTGAAGAACCTTTGTGTCATGTTAAATGTGCTTCTGATAGATGAATCTCAGTTTCTGAAATTCAAATTTTAAGTGTATTGTGAAAACTTGAAATAACTGTTCAAACTCAATAGATGCACTTTCAATATGAAATTTTGCACGAACTAACATTGGATATATTTAGCAAACTCGAAATTCAAATCTCACATTGTAATAGATGAATTTTGAAGTTCAACTATAAAGTCCTTAACTTTCTATCTTTGAGAAATTTTTCTGTTGAGCCCCAAAATTCAAAATTTGGTGTGTTAGACGTATTAAATGCTGTTGTTGAATAACTATTTTTACAGGGTAACTATTGGTTAATGTCTTTAGTGGTTAGATCTTGTGTCTAACAACTAGTTAAGTAACAAATCTATAAATAAAATTTCATTTGAAGTTGTGAATAATGAATTTAAGTCTGATATCACAAAAACTCAACTGAATTTCTAAGTCAAAGTTTTTTCACCTACACACTTTATTTATTGTTCTTTAACTTTCATATCTACTCTATCTAAGAGAGTATTTACTTTTATATAAAATCTTTTCTTCATCTGGAAGAGTGATTTTTTGTGAGGGGATTCACAAAGGGATTAAGGGAAACACTAGTAAGAATCTTTTGAGATTTTGAATATTCTTAGAACAGGGCACAAGTAGTGTATTGTGGATGACAAGATGCTACTAAATTCTTGCTAATAGTAGAAAATCTCTAGTGGTGACTTGAGAACTGGACATAGATCAAGTAGATTGGACCGAACCTGGATAAATCATTAAGTTTTTCTCTTTCCTTATCTTATGTACATAATTTTCATTATACTCTATCTTTTTACAAACTATTGCTTTCACTATTATACTTACTTTTGCAGAAAAATTTTATACTTCCCAATTCACCCTTTCTCTTGAAAAGCTAGCATTTCTAACAAGTGATATCAGAGCTTAGACTCCTAATTAAAAGATTTCATCATCTAGGAGAGCTCATTACTAGGTTTGGAGAAAACATACTACCAGAAAGGAATAACATCAACAGACCTCCCGGCTTCAGGGGAGAACACTATGGTTTGACATCAATAGATATATCTCCAATCCATACACCTGGAGACCTGGTCAATCATAAAGAAGGGTGATTTTATGCCAATGAAGATATAGGATGATGGTACATACAAAGAGAAGCCAAAAGAAGAGTTCTATTGCACTTTAAGGCAAAACACTCCTTAATTAGTGCTCTAAATCAACATGAGTTCTATAGAGTTTCTCATTATTCTACAGCCAAAAGCATGTGGGATACTCTGGAGATTGCTCATGAAAGAACCAAGGGAGTGAAGGAGAACAAACTGAATACTTGCATTGATGAATATGAAAGCTTTAAAATGAAAGAAGGAGAAAGCATCAAAGATCTACAAAAGAAGTTCACTTTTATCATAAATTAACTGAATAGCCTTGGAAAGGAGTATTCTCAACTTGAGAAAGTCAGAAAGATTCTTAGAGATCATTTCTGAAAATTCCTGAAATTGACAATAACTTTGAAAAATCATATTTTCTTCTTTTTTGAACCAAATTATGAATACTCTATGTCATATGAAAGCTCTATATGTCTATTTTCTAGACATATTTTTTTGGTAAATTTATTTCACTTGCATAGGGCATGACATTAACTAAAATTGTGAAGGGTCAGAATCCAACTTTTACTGGAATAGTTTTGAAAAAACCTTCATATCTTCTATTATATAGCTCTAATTATCTCCAAATTAATGTCATATGAAACTTAAAACATATGCCTTTCTATACCTATAAACTACTGAATTTTTGGAGCTCTGTATGATTTTATATTGTCTTTTGAATTTTATAGTATCTAACTTTGACTTTCCAGTTTTCCCAATCTTTCTCTATTCTAAACCCTAAATTTGAAAAATCACTATAATTTGTACACAACTCTAAATAGGGTGCTCTTTAGACAACTTTAAAGCTCTATTTGTGTACTACTTAAATCAATTGCCCCGTCTCACATGAACAGTACCTACATTTCTATCAAGATGTTTAGATTGAACATTTCCATTTATGTCTTGACAAAATGAGCTTCATATCATATTTACATCATCATTCATTGCACCACATTCATGCATATCATAATGAGAAACTTAGAAATACATAATAACAAATAGTAGCATCATTCATCTATACATATTTGGATACAAAGGTTCACACTATAACATAATATCTTGCATCATCAACCACTTATCATTATCTTCTTCATGAATCTAGCTCCTTCCTTAGCCCTTTTCCATTATTTTCTCTAGCATGGTTAGTCATTGAGGAGGAAGTGATATTCAAAGAATCTCAGTAGTAACAACACATTCATACAATCATGTTATCACATAATTCATGGAAACATAAAGAAAACATCAATTTATCACTTGAATTAAACTTTTAATGCCATAACATTTCATAAAAATTTTGGCAGAGTTTTATTTTAAAATTTGGATATCCAGAGGTCATAAACCTTATCAAACAACTCAACCAATAATCACAAAACATCATTATATACATATGGCATAGCAAAAAGTTCATGAAATTCAAGTTTGATAATAATAAGTATAAATAGGTAAATTACTACCTTCAAGCTTTTCCAACTTTTCCAAACTTCGTAGACACTTCATTTGGCCTTTAGACACTTCTTGAAACCCAACAACTTGAGTCTTCAACTTGCCTTCTTGCTTCCTCTTTTTATCTCTTCTTCTTTCTCTCTTTCTTTCTTGTGTTTTCTTGCTCTATTTTGCTGCTGAAAGTGCCGTTCAGAATAGATAGGAAAGAGAGGGATTATATGGCTTAATAACTCACTAATTACTCAATTAGCCTTAATCACTTTTTGGTCCAAAAACTCAAGACTTCTCCTACAAGTTGTTTGGCCAAAAATTCAAGCCTTCCTTGAGAAGTTTTGGTCCAAAAATTTGAGCTGAATGGATGTCCAAGAAAGAGAAGAAATTGTCCAAATACTGCTTAATTTTTCCTAGTCTAGATATATCCTGAACTGGTTAATTTTAAACTGTACCGATGAAGTCACTTTTTACAGTAAATTAGTATTTTAGGGATACAGGACTATTTCAAATTTATATCTATGTTTCCTTAATTATCTTGTCCCAAAAAATATCTGTGTAAGACTCACATCCTGTCTCGGTCATCTTTTAACCATCTGTGGGACACACAATCTACTTTATTGGTATTACGTTACTTTTTGACCCGGGACCAAATTATAATTTTTAATTCTTCTAGGTCATTAGCTGTAATTTTTCCCAAAACATATATTCTCATACATCCCCATGTGACTTTCATTCTTGAGAGGTTAAAATGAAATTATCTTAACTTTTAGGACAAAAACATATTTTCTCATTTTTTCCGTCTGACTGGGAAAAATAACCTCTACCTTTTTTCACACAAAATAACATATGTTCGTTTTTACGGATTCCTTACAGATATTTAGATATTTTATCTCTTAGGGATGTTATAAAAGTTATGCATGATTTTCTAAAACTGTTCTTGTAAAAGAAATATTTAGACCCTTGATAATTCATAATGATTCTATGACCTGTACAAAATGAATAAATATACAAAATAAATATGAATCAAAAGTAAACACACAAAACTTTTCAATGGTATAAAGAACGCACAAATTAGCTCTGTATGGGATGAGAAATAAATTTCCAAAGAAGAGGTTAGAAAACTAGAAAGATGGAATTTGGCTATATTAATAGTGAATTTCGTGCCAAATACTATACAAATTGAAACATCAAAGATACTGTTTCATATTTTTCCCTTGTAAAAAATGTTTAAATCTATTTTTAGAAACTTGAATCACTTCCATACAATTTTTATAAGTTTAGTTATGATTTTTCAATGTTCAATCTGGAAAATAGGGTGACCAAATAAACAGTAACCAAAAGTTTTAAACTTTTCTGTTTTGATCCCTCATGTAATTTAAGGCTCCAAAGTGACTTAAATGTACATTAAATAAGGTCTTGTACATGGGATATGATGTCTAAAGTTAAGGCATTACAGAGGCAAGAAGGATGGATCCGATGAGAAAGAGGGAAGGAAGGAAAGGAGGATAGAAGGAAAGGTACAAGTGGGTGAAGGAGGTAAGAGACTTCCAGAGTGAGAGAGGTGAAAGAGTTTGAGAGTGAAGAAAAAAAGTATAGAGAAAGAAAGGCAATGGGGAAAGAGATAGAATAATATGGACCATTAGATTCTTTAATCAACAGTTAAAAATGATGATCCGTGACATGTTTTCTAAAATAAAATCATAAGCTTAACTTTTATTAGAAGTTCCAAAAAGAACGGCCAACATAAATCCAAAATTTTTAATTATTTTGGACCTTTTGAAGAAAAAGAAAGGCGGTAGACAATGGGTTCAAGAAAAATTTATAAATTTTGGGAAAAATTACACTTAATGACATGAAAGTTTTAAGAATTATAAATTGGCTTGGGTTAGGGCATTTTTGTAAATATGAAAAATTATAGTCAAAATCAAGCTCTCAATGAGTTAAGTCTAATGGAATATTGTATGAAATTTATTAAGATCAAAATAATATTTATTGGGTAATTAGGATTTAATATTAATATTTTACCTGATAAAAGTTAGTTTAGACTGCAAGAAGAGGCAGTATTAATTCAAGAAAATTAGTGAGCCTTGATAAAAATATTTTAGGTCAAGATAATAATTTTGGACTAAAAATAATAATTGGATGATCTTTTTCCAATTTAATGACAATTTTGGTGAAAATACTCAATCGGTTCAGGTAAGTTTAATCGATAAAAGACATTTTGATCCATTAAAATTTATGAAACAATTCTTGGCCAAAATTGAGGACAAGTGGCATGGAGGAGACTGCTTGGGATATAGGAGGAATTAACTCAAAAGCTTTTGCAAAAAGAAATGTAAAAAGTCAAAGATATTACTTGTAAAAGTAATTATTTAATTATATTATTCTACAAGTCACTTAAGTCTTCATTTTCTTCATCCTTCACGCTGCAAACCATGGAAAAGAGAGGGAGGAAGTCTTGATTTAGTGGAAGCTAAAGGAAGAAGAGAAAATTACAAGCTTTATCCCAAAACTTCAAGGTATTGTCTTACAACCATTTTCTTGTGTCCTCTAGCAATTTTGAGGTATTTTAGTGGCTATTTTTCCTCTATTTTCTTACTAAAATTTTCAACCTAGAGAGAGTAGAGAGAGAAAGTTGTGCCATGAGGAAATCAATCTATGGAAAGGAATGCATAAGTCATAAGATGCAAGAATATGCTATTAGATTACAAATTAATCGAGTAGTTATTTTTCTACAATTTATGATAATTTTATGCCTAATTAGGGTTCAATATAGGAAAGAAGTTTTATGATTTTGACCCCAAAACTGGATTCTTTAGGTCCAAAAGTGGTAGGAACAATTATGTTGTACAAAAACAATTCAAAGGAAAACAATTTGGAATTTTAGGGTTAGTAAGCATACCACTTGAAAAAGGTTGTGAAATCAGTGGTTGATGGCATGATTTTATGATGCTATAGGATCAAAAAGAGTGTTAGAAGATCAAGGAAAAGGTTTGTAAATTTTGGAGACCATTGGAAAGCAAAAAGGTAGCTAACTCACCTATGTATGCCTATGTATTGTCATTGATGTTGCTTGGTTTGAATGATATGTTTAATATTTGAAATGTTGTCTTGTAATGATTTGGCATTGTTGGTTGGATTTTTTGAAGGGTAATGTGACCTTGGATATGTCCAAATACAAGGGAAAGTACTGCCCAAATTTTCATAAAATAGTTGTGCCAAAATGATTTGATTGCATGTTTGATGTGTTTTTAGATGAATACTTGCAATATATATGATAATATGTGTGCATGATGGTGGTTGCTACTGAGATTCTTTGAATCTCACCCTCTTTCCAAATGTCTAACAAATTTTAGGGTCAAATTATGGCAAGATTACCTAAGAAAGGAAAGGCAAGGATAAGCAAGTTAATGTTCAAGATAATGATACTTAGGTTGATACTATTACATGAGATGTTATGTAAAATCTTATGGGACATGATCATGCTGTGTTTTTATGTTAATACATTTCTCTAGGTTTGTTATGGAGTATCATGTAAGATAAAGGCAAGTTATGGCTATGTATGTATATATTAGTGTGTATTTTGGAAAGTTGGAAGAATGCAAGAGACCTTTCTAAGCACTGTTGGGAATTTGAAGTACTTTATAGACCTTGATATGTTCAATGTATGAGTGTTTTATACATTCAAAAACTAGATATGTGTAGCTTTCCATATACATAAAGATCATTCAATTTGGAGTTGTGTATAATTTATGGTGATTTTTCAAAATTATGGTTAGAATCAGGAATTTTCTAAAATGACCATTGCTACAGTGAAAATTATATGAATTACTATACAAATTGGTCAAGTATTTTCCCTGTTCAATATTTTTCCCATGTAGATAATATTTTAATCTATTTTTGGATACTTGAATCACCTCAATATAATTTTTCTTGATTTAATTATGAATTTTCAAGATTCGTCTGGTAAAATGAGATTAACCAAAGGAATAGTACCTGAAAATGAAAAAATTTGGTTTAAGTTATTTGTGCAATCAAGTATCTAATCATGCATTAATGGACTTAAATGTAGTTTAATATATGGAAAAATTGGTCTAAGTGTGAGATGTGACAAACGTAGCTACAAGATGTGATGGTAGGTAATGCTAAAGGATATAAAGAGCAAGTATCTCGCCTATGAGAAAATATCAGTGGTGAAAAGTTTCACTAATGAATGTAAGAGGGCAGTAAAAAATAAATAGTTATGAAAAGAATCAATGGGGGAAAAACTAATATTTAAAGGAAGGTAAGTTAGAAAAAAGAAATGAGTAATAGCTAGATGCAAGAAATTAGCCTGAGCCTAATCATGGTCCTATAGAGGAAAACGTAGGATCCAACAAGATTTTCAAAGATAACAGCCGTATAGTGATGACTAGTTTAAAAGATTACTTGGACTAAGAAAGTGACCCCATAGTAGTGGTCTCTTCCAGATGTAGTCCTTCTAGAGTAAACAAGTGCACCTCTAAGTGAAAAGATAGATTAGCCAACGAGTTATGATAAGTGAGTATGAGCTCATTGTACTATTTGGATTAAGCAGATAACTTTCTCCAACTAAACCAAGGACTCCAAATCAATGTTTTAAAAATTGGACCGAACATTGAACCAGAAATGCCATCGGGTCACGGTTTTCATGGTTCAACCGGTTGGACCGACAGTCGAACCGTTGATGTAATAATTACGTAAAAAAAATTATATTATATATATAATAAAATGTATATAAGAAATAAAATCACATCCTTGAAAATAAAATGTCAACATAATAACACCAAAAGTAAACATTATTAGCTAATAACACCATATGATCACACAATCATAAATGTATATATAATTCAAATGGAATTTTTTATTTCCAAGGATAACTTCATGACTTGTCAAACGCCGGTGGATCTTGATCAAACTAAGCATGAGTTTCTTGAAAAGGATCTCCACCATAACTGTTAACATCTTCTTGGGGAAATGAATCCAAATCAAGCCCTCCAACACCTTTACCCTCGACCTCATTACCTCTTTCTTGATGTTCTTCACAAAGTAGTAGTACAAACCAAATTAATAGGTAACATAGAATAAAAGTTATAAAAAAAAGTAACATGACTAATAACATCCAACCTGCATCTTGAGAAATAACTTTTGGTATTGTTGTCTCATCATAAAGCATGGCTTCTTCTATCTCATCATATTGAAGTAAAGGAGACTCATCATCTTCCATAATCCAATACTCAATGTTATCAATGCTTTCATAATCAATAGGATCAAAGGGTCTTTTCTTGTTAACAACTCTAAAACACATGACAATGCCCAAGTATAAGAATTCATTTAATTAAACTTATGGTAAATACAAATTTAAGTAAAGGCTAAAGCTTAGGATAATATACCTATTCTTCAAACAAAAATTGTAGTGAACAAATACAAGATCATTTAACCTTTTATGCTCCAACCTATTCCTTTTCTTAGAGTGCATTCTTTCAAATACACTCCAATTCCTTTCACAACCTGATGAAGAAGAAGTTTGGCTTAAAAGTCTTATAGCCAATTGTTTAATTGTTGGAGCACTGTCCCCAAAATAGTTCCACCATTCATCTGTCACATTAAACATAAAAATTAAGATAAATATTAGCAAGTAGGAACCATTACATATTCTAGAAGTTACTTCATAGGAAACATTAATGATAAAACTTTGCCAGGGTGTATTGTTTTTGAAGATTTAAGAGCTAATCGATGACTGAAGCTTTCAAGTCTATCTTGGTAAATCATGCTTTCTTGCAAGAACTTGGTCTTATTAGAAGTCACTTTCTTCTCTAAAACATCAAGAAATCCTTCTATAACCTCTGGTTTTTTAGAAAAATTTTGCTTATCATAAAAAAATGCAGGATTTAAGAAATAAGCTGCTGTATAAATCTTTTGGCAAAGTTGACTATCCCACCTTATCTTGATAATAATTGTATAAGATTGTACAAAGATTTTTGTTCATGAAAGTACTCTTTATAGCTTTCCTTTCCTTATACATGCCATCATAGACATAACCAAGTGAAGGCCTCTCATCAACATCAACAATTCTCAACATCCTTATAAGTAGTGCTACAATTTGGACCACAATTTTACAATCATTCCAAAATTTGTTATCTAACACAATCACTGTCACATCTTTTGCCTTTTGATCTTTAGAATATCTAGACTCTGTAAATGTCTTGCTAGTGACCAAGGCCTGTAAATCATGCTTGTGCTCATAAATGCTTTTCAAAGCAATAAAAGTAGTAGTAAACCGTGTTGGCCCTAGGTGGATAATTTCTATCTAACCTTCTCTTTTGCTTAACCAAGCAAGTGAAAATGCATGATTGTAAACAAATTTTGAGATCATAGATGCACGGGTTGTTAAGCTAGTGACAATGTCCATTTTTCCAATGTCTCCTAAAATCAAATTTAAGTAATGTGTAGCACAAGGAGACCAAAAAATAGAAGGAAACTTCTCATTTAATGACCTTCCAGTAGCTTTACAATTAGATGCATTATTAGTTACCAAGTGAATAACATTACGTGCACTAGCAAAGTCAACCATGTCTATGAACAAGTTGTTAAGATTTTGGGCATCTTTAACAATGTCTGAGGCATCAATAGATTTAATGAAAACAATGCCTCTAGGAGAGTAGACAAGAAATTAATCAATTGTCTATTTGCTTGATCTTGCCAACCATTAGCCATGATTGTACAACAAGTCTCTTCACAAAAGCTTCTATAATTATCAACCACTAACTTAACTTCATTTTTTATGTCTTGCAATAGTTTGGTTCTTAAGGCATGGTAAGTTGGCGCTTTATAACCAGGGCCAATAACTGCAATAACATCTATCATAGGTTGAAAGTAAACTAAATTCACAGCATTTATTGGAATACGACAATCATATAACCACCTAGAAACACATTTGTCAGCTCTAATCAAAGCTTCTTTGCCTGCTAATGTACTTTTTATTCCTGGCTATGCTGCTGGGGTTGTTCTTGGGGCAAAGAAGTTGCCTATATCTCCATCTTCCTTTCTTTTTCCAAGTTTAGATGAATTTGGAGTTTGAATATTCAATTCCTGGCTTTCCATTGCTTGAGATTGTAGAGGAGGAACTTCTTGCATAGTTGGAGCATCCCCTTCATTTGGTTGGATACTAGGGCCATATAGATTGTCCTCTTCCCATTTATCTTGTTTCTTATTTTTCATTTCTTCAATCTCTTTAAGATTTTCTTCCAATCGGTAGCAAACATCATGAGGCACCTTTTTACAACTGATTGCATCTCATTTTTTTTCCAGCAAAGTGCTGTTTCATTCTATGTATTCCCCCACCAGTAAATTCATTTCCACAATACAAACATTTTAAGTGAGGTTTGCCACTGGGGGCTTTGTTTGGTACTTTAACACATTGCTCCCATGTAGGATCTGACTTTGATCTAACAGATTGTGTAGATGTAGTAGTCGATCCTTGTTTAGATGACATTTTCTACAATACAAGAGTATCAATTTCAGCATTAGACAAGATATAGCCAACCAGTTGTAGTTTAATAGGATAGTATATAAATTTTATAAGCATATAAAATTCATATCCTAATTTGATCTAAAATTCATATAAACTTTCTACATGTTGATTTTACATAACTAAAATGAACAATTTTGAAATACAAATAGAATAAAAAGATATAGATTATGAATGAGTAGTGTACCAGACAGTTGACACTTGTGAACATAATAGAGTTAAAGTAATATTTATCAGCGAACACAAAGCATTAAGCATTAAGCTTAGTATTGCAAGAACTTGATTACGATACATATATATATTGATGCAAGAACCTTATTAGTCACTAGCATCAATCACATTAATTTTTTTTCACACAAAATTCTTTGCCAGCCAAATATAAATACATAAACTCAGAGTAATTTGCTAAAACCCAGTAATAAGAATCAAGGTATGCCCTATTCAAATTATCCCATAACTAAATAATGATGTTTAAAATTTTTTGATAAAACTCATTAGTTGATACTGTGAGCTAAGAGTGAGAGGCTAAGACACAAAGCTGGGGCTTTTGGGACTGGGGAGTTATAGAGCCCGCACAAGAAGAAGCAATTGCTGTGGAGGAAGAAGAAGAAGGGGATGGGAGAACTAAAATTTGCTAAAGAAGAAAGGGACCGAGCTTGCGGAGGCCTGAAAGGAAGGGAAGACAATCATGAGTCACATACTCACAGGCTCACAATCACGGCATGAACTCACAAAGCTACAATCACAGAGGGAAGGGAAGACGAAGATAGAGTCATAGAGAGCTATGGTCACGGAGGAAGGCAGACTAGCAGAGAAGGCCGCAGATCTATGGTGGTGTGACCGTTCGAGTGCTAGGCCGGTCAAGTAGCCACAACCGCGACTGTGAATGAAATGAATGCGATGATTGAGGGAAAGACTCTTTGTGAGCATGAGATTGAGGAATGACAAATGCGATTGTGAGGCAATTGGAAGTGTGGAGCCATGGATTAGTGGAAATGGAAGTGTGACTACGAACTGAATTGAGAAATTAGGGATTTTCAGATTTTGGAGAATTTTTTTACATTTTTTGTCATATAAAATAATAATATTTAATTAATTTATCAATAAAAAATATATGTCTAGAACCATCCGATTCTATTTGACCCATTCTAGGTTCCGACTTAAAGCTAGTTTCCAGTTCAATTGCTGGTTCAATCCGATCCAATCTAGCTGAACTGCAAAAACTGTTCAAACCATCAAAACAAGCCAGTCAAGTATCCGGGTGGTGGTTCGACCAATCCGACCATCAGGTCCGGTCTGGATCTGAAAACATTGCTCCAAATCCAAAGGATTGTTAAAGTTAACTATGATGAATGTCATGATAGATTTGGAGTGTATGTTTAAGTTTTTCTAAGAGTCGTAATAAAAGTGAAGAAATTCCTAAAAGAGCATCATGATCATAGGCTCCTTGTAAGTGAATGGATTAAGCAAGTACTAGATGCCAAACAAGTTCTTGAGCTTTGGAGCTGCATTAAGGAGTACTCTCAAGGTCAAGTGCTTCATACTCTAGCAGACTATGTCATTGCCTCTACACTTCAGATAGAGGGTTATCATGAAAAAGAAGTTGAAGTGATAGAAGTCTCTAATGAGGATTTAGAGAAAGATCTAATAGAGATAACAAATGGCAATGCTAAGTCTGACAATAGTACTTAAGCCCCATAAGTCAGTGTCATGACAATAAGCATGGGTTAAGTATAATAGTGTATATGTAACAAGACGCTGACTTAAGGTTAGCAAAGAAAGAGACTAGGGGTCAAGGCATGATGATGTATCATGACCAGTGATGATATAATGAAAGTAGTAGTTAATGTAATTGAGGAGTTCAAATTGTTATTGATCGCAATTATTAATTATAAAATAAGAGTTGCTAAGATGTGAAGAGGTGTTCAGCAAAGGCTGACAGTACAGGCATAGACCTCTCAAATGACTCTAATAGCAATAAATGAATGTACTCCCAGTCTAGATCACTTACAAGTGATTCTTAATCATCAGGATAAGTAGTAGTGAACTATTGAGTAGCTATAACAGATAGTGAATGCTCAAAGACAACAAGGAGAAAGCTAGAGCCCTTAAGGTTCCGCCTATACCACAGTAGCCTCAAGTGAGTAAGTAAGTTCCTACGGGACAAGCTGTATGGCAATTGGTAGAGAGTAGCATCCACCAATACACTATTGTGCAAGTGCTAGCTTTTATCCTTTGCTGGTAAATTTGACGTGCAAGTTACCAAAAAGTAGACTGTAAGACCTGAAAAGATTTCCAAGATAATGGGCTACACATTGAAAATGGAAGCCTAGTGGTAAAGGAGCTGACCAATGGTGGAAAAAGATAGAATAAGTTGATCAGGTAAAGGGCACTTTATTGACTTGGAAAATATTTATAGAATAGTTCTATAAGAAGTATTTTCTCTCATCTTCAAAAGATGAAAGGGAAGTGAAATTGTAATGATTCACTAAGATGAGAATGAGTCAGTTATTGAATATCTAGTAAAGTATAATTAACTGGCTCGATACCCCACTTACCTCTATCAGTGTGATGTTGAGTAAGGGTAAAAGCTGGAAAAGACTTAAAGTAGTAATAAGAGAAGAGTTACTAGATGTAGTTTCAGACTTTTAATTCACTCATCAATGTGAGCATAATCACTGAGAATAGCCTGAATCACAAGCATACTACACTAGCACCTCTAGCTAATGATAGTAAGAAAACTGCAGAGGTAGGGAAAGTGAGTAAGTAAGGGTAAGTAACCTTAGAATAGTAGGGGATTTTAGAAACAAGGTAAAAAGGGTAGAGGAGACATTTGAGTAAGCCAACTCCTATTTTTAAGAATGTGGAAAGGCTTATAGCAGAAGGCTATGATTAACAATGAAGAATGTGTGCTTCGAGTATAGAGAGTTGGGATATTATGCCCATGACTACACAATGGAAATGTCCAACTCCAGACTATAAGCATAAGAAAAAGTCTTTGTGCTAATCTTAGTATGAGACCTGTAAGTCACCTTACCTTACTAAAGGTATAATTTAGGTGCAAGTCCTGTAGCTATGCTAAAAAGTTGGGTCTATGAGAATGTCTTGATGAGAAACAGGGCTATAATCTCCATTGTTTGTCTAAATATGCACCATAGCATTACAAAGATTAGTATACCTTTCGCTATTAATGATGTGAGCATTAGCATAAACCAACTTTTTATAGATAATCTCCTCCCAGAATGTAAGAGCAAGATGATGATTTTGCCTACCCCTGAAAGTGTTTCATGTGCTAAGGTTAAGTTAAATGTTATATTGATAGCTCAAGCTGAGAAATGTTTGAAGAGGATGATAAGGATCCAAAAGAGAAAGTTCGATAATGATTCAATGCCTCTATAATGAAAGTTAGTAATGTATTTATGATGTTTAAGGCATGAGGAATAAGGTACAAAGTATGAGCCTAAGGTATTTGATTAGTGGCAAGCAGTTAGGGAACTATGAAATATTGAGATAGTTGATTGTTGAGCTTAGTGTAAAATCTAGCTAAAAGAGAGTTCTTGGCTGAAAGATCTCACAATGAATGAAATCTTCCATTGTGTAAAAGGGAGGTCGCTCTTGGGAAGAAGCCTAACTAAGCAAAGAGATAAAATCCTCCATCAGATAAAAGTCGTCAAGGCAAAGTAATGGAAGGTAGCTCCTAGGGTGATGTCCAATTGAGCAAGAATGAGTAATGGTGAGAGGCCGAGGTTAGATCCTAACTGGACTAGCAAGAGACTTTTGAAGGGTAGAAAATTTTTCCTTAAACTGCTAGACTACTGATTGACCTTGGCTGAATAGCTAAGAAAAATTATATATGAGAACAGAAAAAGCAGTAATATTGAGAGCAAAGAGTGAATAACCATTGCCTTAATATTATTTAGACCCCAACTCACAAAGAACCAAACGATCTTAAAGGCTATAATAAGATGAACAGAGTACAAGGTTCAGAGGTATGTTTATGCGTAAAAGGCACAATGGTAAGACGAATCTCTAAACTAGCCAAGCCTAGAGTAAAAAAAGTAGTATAAGTTAAGGATTGAATGCCCTAGAGTTAAAAGCAGTAAGTTATCCAGAGGTCACACAGATGAGTTATGACTTAAAAGGAAATCCATTGCCGCATTCTCTAAGTCCAAGAATGGCAAGAGTACAGCAAAATCCTTCAACACTTTATAGTTAAGTGTGCACAGGTGAGGGAAATTTTATAATGAGTAACCTACTGGGAAGTATAAAAATGATATAAAAGATAAGAAAGATGTGCCAACAGTTAAATGTGGGCACATAGAATTTATTATAGTCTTACTAAAAGCACCTGTTAGGCTAAAAGTAGTTTATTATGATCTCTGATGATATGCTAAAAGTACTCTGAATCTTTAGAGGAGCATGAAAGATAACTAAGAATTTTTATGAGTAAAAGCAAAAACTTGCTGAAATTAGTAGATTGGAGCTGGGCTCTAGAAAAATATGATTAGTAGGTTACAAAATCTCACATATGGGTCACAGTAGATCCTAGTAAAGCAAGTAAAGTTATGAAACGGGAGAGATTAAACATTGTAATAGAGATGAGAGGTCTCTGAGTTTAACAAGATGTTATGAAAATATTTTCTTAAGTTGTCTTACCGTTTAGTTAGAAGAGAAAGCTTTTGTGAAAAATGGATTATGAAATAAGTTTTAATAAGCTAAAGAGGCAAAACCTCCTCCTTTAAGATGATTAATCCTAATCTAATGATGACCCTGGGGATCTATAATAATTAAAGTAAGAATGGATTAGGGTACGAGTAATGTAACAAGGTTGAGTGGCAGGTAATAGCCAAAGTTTTATATAATAATTTATACAAAAAGCATGTTCTCACTTATAGCAGTGAAAAGTAATACTCTCAAGAAATGGAGTTACTAAGAGTGGTTATAGCTAGTATAAGTTACTATATCTATGGTATTACCATAAAAATGTTTGAGGTCACAATAGTCTCTAGTGATTATGAGATAAAAGAAGAGTTAGAATTGAGGTAAAGAAAAGAAGTGAAAAGCAAAGATGAGATGACTTGTAAGTGTCATCTAGGCAAAGTTGATGTGATAAGCTTATGTCTAAGTGTAGATAGCCTAATATTATGAAAGAAGAGAAAAGAATGATGTCAAGTTCCAATGAAAGGAGTATAGTATGAACAAGATAAGAGAAAGTTATGGAAGTAAGAATGAGGATGTTATGAATAGAAATTTCAGATACCCCTAAAGTAAAGATAGTTTATGATGGACTCACAATTCCCAGTTTAAAGAATATGAATCAAACTTTTAAAATGCTATAAATGAGTAAAAGATATCAGAGTGAAATATTGACTAATAACTCAAACAAGTAAGAAGTAAAAGTATTTCCATGATAAAAATGGTCTGGAAAATTGGGAAATAAAGAGAAAAGAAATAAGAGATACCAGTATGTACGTAAATTTTGGAGAACTAAATTTATTATAAGAGAGGGGCATTGTACCATCCCTAAAAGGCTAGAAATTTAAAAATGGATGAAGAATTCTTGAAAACGGACATATACTATTTTGGGTGAAACTGAGTAAAAAGGTCATTTTTTCTGGTTAGATAAAAATGAGATAATGACAATTTTTCCCTTAAAGAAAAAAAAGTGGAAAAAAGAAAAGTCCCTAAAGGTGGCAAGAAATCAAATATTTTAGGAAAAATTACAGTTAATAACCCAAAAGAAATAAAATTATAATTTGACCCTGGGTCAAGGGTAATTTTGAAAATATGCAATATTACTGTCAAAACAAAGCTCTCAATGAGATGAGTCCAATGATATATGACATTGAGGGTTAATATTTATGGATAAAGAAATAATTAGTGCCGAAGGATAAAAAGTAACTTTTTACCGATAAAGCTGCTTTTTGATATGTAAAAACTAAAAAGGTAAAAAGAAAAGCCATTAGACAGTGCAAAAGGACATTTTCAGAGATAGGATCATAAAGTAATTCTAGATACAAGTTTACTTTAATCCTATACTCATAAAGTGATTTTGTACTGCAAAAGATAACTTTACCGGTCTAGGTATAAAGTAACTGACACAGGGTATTATTGGACTAAAAAAATTATACAGTATTCTAGAGATATTATTCCCTTGAAGTGGTGACACATGGTAGCCCATGTGCTGAAAATGAAGCCTTAATTTTTAAGCAAACTTAAAGGTTAAGTTTTGGTTAATATTAATACCGTTGATTAGCAAAAAGTAACTACAATTGGTTGCCTATAAATACTCTGTTGAATCAAATGTTGAATCAAGAGTTTTTGATGATTTCAAACTAACATCCAAGAGCTTGGATTGAAGATATCAAAGGAGATCAAAGTGTTTCAAGTGAAGAATTTCTGAGTAATTGCTGCTAGATCTTTTGTAGGATCTTTTGTTATGTTTAAATGAGGGTAAAAGATTTTGATTTTAAGAAAAGATGTTTTTAAACCTTGTTTTTATGTTAAATCTTGACTTATTTGAAAAATACCCACAAACAGACGAAGTTTGAAAGTTTAAACCGAACTGTCATATTGGAAATTCGAACTTTGCCTTTGGAAATTCGAATTTCGAGCTAAAACTGAATAAGTCTGAAGAGATGTCTCTCTATCAGACGAATTTTGATTCTCCAAAATTCGAATTTTCATCCAAGTTTGAAAGAAGCCTTTTAGTGACAGACGAACTTCTCATCTTCAAAATTCGAATTTCAGATAAAATGCAGTGTGAGAAAACCGAAGAAATTCGTCTGAAATAATGTTGATGTTCATCTAAAATCAAGATGAAATTGAGTTTCAAAAATACTATCTGACAGACGAACTTTGACTTTCCAACATTCGAATTTTCATATAAGTCTGAAAAAAGCTTCTTTGAAACAGTCGAACTTTGACTCTTCAAAATTCGAATTTCAGACAAAACACAACTTATGAAAATGGAAGAAATTAGTCTGAAACATTGTTAAAGTTCATCTGAGATCAAGAATAATTTAAGTTTCAAAATTGCTTTCTGTCAGACGAACTTCAAACATTAAAATTTGAATTTCAGAAGCTAAGGTTGTGATTTTGTTGAAATAAAAAAATTGACATACGAATGACAGAGTTTTGTAACTTCGAATGTTGAAGTTAGTCTGAAAAGAGTCACTCTGACAGACGAACTTCACTCATTCAAAGTTCAAATTTTGAGGAAAGTGATCTACTGTACCTCTTTGAACGTTCTACAGATAGACGAATTTTGGGCTTCCAAAATTCGAATTTCGAAGGCACTGTAGCAAATTGAAAACACTGTTCACACTTAACCAAAAAACTTTCTTCTTGAAAATTCGTATGTCACATTGTGAAAATATTCTGTAAGTTTCAAAATTCGAATTTCACTTCATGAACAGATGAACTTCGTGCTGTAACATTGGAAGCTTTAACCTTCGGTTCCTTCGAAATTCGTCTGTTGACCAACCAAAATTCGAATTTCAGTATGTCAGAAACATTAAATGCAGTTGGTAAACGGATAGTTTTTCAAAGTAACCATTGGATAACTTCCCCAACGGATAGATTTAGTCTCTAACGGATAGTTAGGACCAAAAATCTATAAATACAACATCATTTGAAGTTGTGAAACACGAATCAAACTTATATATACCGAATTTCTGCCAAATCTTCTTCTCAAAGCTTTTACCCTCTCAACTTCAATATTTGTACTTTAACCTTCATATCTACTCTATTCAAGAGAGTTATATCTTTGTAAACAATCTACTCTTCATCTGGAAGATAGATTTACTTGTGAGGGGAAATTACAAGGGGATTGAGAAGCACATTGTATAAGTGCTTAGAGAGATTGAGAAAGCTCCAGAAACAGAGCATACTCGTTGTACTGTGGCATTAGCAAGAAGCCCGTTGAATTCTTGCTGTATAGTGGAAAAATCTCAAGAGTTGTCTTGGGGACTGGAAGTAGGTCAACTGGATAGACCGAACCAGGATAAATTACTGAGTCTTCTACTCTCTATCTTTACTTTTCAGCTTGCTCCATTTTATACATTGCTTTTATTACACTGTGCTATCTTCACCCATTTCACTTTGTACTGAAAAATTTCAATCTTCCCAATTCACCCCCCCTCTTGGGAAGTCAGCCTTGCTAACATACTCCCCCTTGCTTGAACGAAAATCATACATGAAAGAGAGCAAAAAATCTGCCCAAATGAAGAGAAGAGGCAACAAAGTGAAGGAAGAAAAAGGAAGGAGAAATAGAGAAGAGAAAATCTAAGGAAACTGGTAAGTATGTTCCTTGCAATTCTTGAGTATTCTATTATAGTTTAATGGTTGTATGGCTTGATTATCATGAAGTTTCTCCCTTCCCTATCTCCGTACATTTTGGAAATAAGTGTGTTTGAGGAAGGAATGATGTTTTTATACCATAAATTTACAAGAGAACATGAGTGTTCACAAGAGAAAGCAAGCTAGACATGATTGAAGCAAGAATTGAGAAAACTCATTCACTTTCTTTGAGAACAAATTTTTGGTCAGCATATTAGGCTAACTTAGAGTGAGAATTTAATTATTTTGATGCCAAAAATGGATTCCTCATCGCCAAAAACCTTAAGGACAAGTCATGGCTTTCTAAGAAAGGCTAAAATAAACCATATTGAAATTTAGGGTTCATTAAGCTCTTTGGGAAGCAACCCTTTGTTTTAGCTCATTTATCTAGTGTTTGATGTTGATTAGGGACTTGAGGAAGCTTGAGAAAGCTAGAGGAATCATTGGTTTCAAGAGGAAAGCCAAGTGGTACATCAAGAGGTAGCTAAGTTTTACACTCAAGCTTTATGTTCTTTCATTGTCTTTCTATGATTAAATTGTGTTGCTATATTGCAATTGTGATTTCTTTCATTAGTTTTGTCTATAAAATAAGGGGTGTTGTTCCCTAGGATGTTCATTTTCTAAGTCATTATGCTGCCAAAATTTGTATGACTAATATGGCAATTTAATGTTTAAATCTGAGTTATTTGACATGATTGACATAATTGCATGAAATATAACTTGCTACTAAGATTGTCATAATCTTGTTCCCTCAAGTGTCCCAAATGCTAGGTTCAAGCTGTGGCAATTCCATGGAGGAGTCCAAGAAATAAGCAAGAGAAATAAAGAAATAAAGAAATATTGAAGCATGTTTGTTTAGAGAGTCATGGCACTCTAATGTTTGATAGTTTGTATAAAGTAATATATGCATTTGTAAGGCTATACTTTGCTGCCATTATGTTTATGTAAGTCTATGGTAGTGTATGGTTATGGCATAAACAACTTTGAGCAAAGTATGTGATGTATATGAATATTTTTGTCGTGATATGATGAAAGCTATCTATTTTGAACATATCATAGTTATGTAGTTACTATTCATTTGAATTGCATTAAGGCATAAGAGTGTTTTATAACTTCAGAAACTATACAAATAGGGCTTTCCAACAAGTTAAAGAACACCTAAATTAGACATGTGCACAATTTATAGTATATTTTTGAATTTAAGGGTCAAAACTGGATAGTGTTGTGAAAATTGTGATTTTTACTGTAAGTATTATTTTTTAAAAAAAATGATATAAAATTGTACATAACTCCAAAAATTAATTGGCTTGTATTTATGAAAATATCTATGTTTTAAGTTTAATTTCCACTGTTTTGAGCATAATTGGAGTTATATAATGAGAGTTATACATGTTTTCCTAGAACTATTTCAGTAAAAGTGAGATTCTGACCCTTAGTGATTTAAGTTAGAGCCATGCCCTACACAAGTTAAATAAATATGCAATAAAAATATGGCTATAAAATAGACATGCAGAGATTTCTTATGATGTAAAGAAATCACAAATTGGCTCAAGAAAGAATATGAAATAAATTTTGAAGTTAGGCCAGAAAACCCGGAATAGAATTTGACCATTTGAATAGTGAATCCTTAAGCAATAAACTGTATGAATTGGTCCAGTTAAATTCAAGTTTCATATTTTTTCTTCTTAAAGCATGTTTCTAGCTTCATTTATGTCTTGAACCATACGAATATGATTTTTCTGGATATAGTTATGATTTTTGAAAGTTCATCCAAAAACTTGGGTACCAAATGAACAGTACCACATTTTTTTATTTTAATTATTTTGGACCTTTTCATGATTCAAGCATTTAATATGATCCAATTGGACAATAAATATGCTATACTACTTGGAAAAATGTGTTTTTAAAGTAAAATGTTATAAGGAGAATCAATCAGGTGTCAAAGCTTTCCATTAGATATCCTTTTATTAACAAGCCATCTCAAGTTCTTTGTATCCCTTGCATTAGCAAATAAGCATTTGAACCTTGGTATTTTTGGAAGATACCATAACACCTTTACAAGAGGACTTCATAGGAGGATCCTTAACAATCTCATCACAACTAGCATCACCATTGTCCTTCACTTTATGTAGCATGGTGCCCCATATTTTGAACACACATGCAACCCTTCTTACTTATTTTTATACAATATACAGTCATTAGGGCAAGCATGCATTCTTTTATACTCTATACCCATCGAGCACAAGATTTTCTTTGTCTCATAGTTATGATCCTATAGTTCATTAACTTCTAAAGCATAATTTTCAACAACTTGAGCAAATCCATAAAACTCGAATCAATCCACCCATTTTTCTCTTTCAAGTTGAACAATCTCAACATCGTTGATAGCCATGTAAACTTAGTGCACCCTGAGTATAAAGGCTTCTCTGTATCATTGTACAAGCTATCATATATGTGTGCTCGATTAAAGGCCTCTACCCCAACATCACAAATCATGTCTACTAGTCAATCATCCATATCCACATCAACTTCTCCCATTTAAGATATAATTGGTATTTCTAAGACCTTACTATGTCATATCCATCATGTATACCTCTTGTTGAACCTATCACATATTACATGCTCTCTTATTTTTGCAATAAAATCTCTCATTGCTACCAAAAACATTTCTTTGAGTAAATTCTAGAAACTAGTCTACCCCATTCTCATAGTTATCACTTGTTTGTCTAGAATGCATCCAACTACGATCCATGACTAATTTAAACAGCCACCAAATAGTAGAAATATAGCTTCTTATAAAAAAAGGTGCCTTTGTCACATCTTACATTTTTCTAGCTTATTATAAAAGTAGCTTAACTTTGTCCAAAACTTTGATCTTTAGAAAACTTAAACCTAACTTGAACCTAAATCTGTAAAACTGTTTTTGCACAATTTTTGCATACTTGGGCAGCAATTTTTGGAAATTTATAACTAATTGCTAAAAAATTGTTTTATAGTGGTTTAAGTTTCTTAAAATATCTTTCATCATGAATTTCATGGGAAAAATATGAAACTAGACTTTTATCATGTGAAATAGTACAATTTATTCTAAAACTTTTATTGTTCAAATTCCATTCCAGTAAATTGTCCAGTTTCACAAACTTAAATTTGATGTGCCATTTTTCTTTATATACAAAGCCAAACATCCAAACTTTACATCATTGTAAAGTTCTGTCTATCTAGTTTTGAAGCATGTAAATATCTCATGGTGATACTATTACTCCTAGACCAAGGGTTCCTCCAAAGAATTAGTATACTAGATTGCTTCTAAAATGCACAGGTTTGGGAAAAACATGTATTTCTGATAATATATAAATCCAATTTACAATCAATCAACACCATATGAAAGATAACACATAGACGTACATGAAAATATAGCCCATTAAATATTTGGGAAACAATATGAATTTATACATGCCTCTGAAATACTCATCAAAATAGAAATTGTTTTCTAGTAAAACATTTCCAAATAAATAGTTGCTAAAACAATTATTCCTCCATCATTCTTTTTGGTTCAAATTCTTGCTATTGGAAAAGCTTTTTCCTAGCATTCGGAACTTAGAGGAGGTGAGATTCATTACATCTCATTTTTGGACACTTTTTCCATGAATATTACCTCATTTGGATACTAAAAAAAGGATTCTAAGGACTTGAACCAACTAAAAACCTAAAAATTGTAAAATTTATTTTTGTTCACTGTTCATCATATTGCGTAGTAAAGTTTGAAAATTCATAACTAAATACACAAAAATTATTTTACTATAATTCAAGTCTCCAAAAATCATGCACATCTTGAAGTTCATGGTAAAAATATGAAACTAGAATTTGGACGTGTCAATTAGTATAGATTATTCATCCAAATTTATTGTTCATTGTTTGCTTTTAGTTTCTATCCAGATTCTGATCCATAAACTTAAAAATTTATATCTCATACGATACATGGCTATTTTGTGCATTCTTTGCATCATTTGAAAGCTCCGCATGTCTACTTTCTAACAATTTTGTACATTTATTTAACTTGTACATGGCAGAGCATCAATATAAACATTCAAGGGTTAGGATATTTCTTTTTTGGAACAGCTTTGGGAAAACAAGCATAACTTCATTTCTACAGCTTCAAATGTATTCAAACTAGTAGCATATTAAAATAAAAACATAGATATTTCCATATATACATGCATACCACTAAATTTTTGGAGCACTACATAGCTTTGTACATTGTTTCAGAATTAACAATAGTTTTAAATATTTTCTAGCAAACAGTTTTCACATCACTAAATTCTTTGAGCCAAATCCTCTTTTATTCTTTGCCAAATAATACATAAACTATTTTGGCATAACAAATATTATATTCTCTAACTAGAGAAACCATACTTTGGCTCATTTCTTTTAATATGACATACTTAAACTTTCTTATACATTAACATGTCATAATCTTTCCAATAAAAGAAAACATACATAACTTTTCATTCTAAACTTTATTTCATACTTTAACATCATACAACATACTTTCCTATACATCATATGGCATTATAATATATCATTTATACATAACCATAGCATAATATACATAGCATGCTTTATCATTTAAACATCATCATAGCATAAGCTGTAGCTTGCTTTCTCATCACTTTCATCTTCCATTGCTTTTTCTACATTGACTTTCCATTACCTATCGTTGTTAGTAATTGAGAGGAAGAGATTGAGCATCTCAATAGTATACTTGAACATGCAATCATATCATTACATTACATTGAAAACTTTCATAGCATTGCATAATTTATTAAAAATACCTGAAAATACTATGTTGGCTAGAAAAATCCTGGTAGTATAATGGCATAAAAATAGGACATCTCCGGCTAAACCTTCATCAATTAAATAGCTAGCCAATCATAAAAACAATCATAGTAACAACATGGCAACATAATCATCTCATAAAACATGCATAAAATATAATTGTGCAATAATATCAAAGCAAGGCAAGTAATACTACCTTGGAGCTTTAATCTTTTCTCTTTGAGCTTGACTTTCTCTTACTTGAAGTATTTCCCAATTACTTCCTACCACTTCCCAAACCTAGAAACATCAATACAACTATGCTAAGTCATTCAATGTCTCATGTGTTCTCATAAAGTTTACTTTGAACCCTAAACTTTCATATTTTGTACACTAGCTTTAGCCTTTCTTGACTAATTTGGACCTTAGGAACTCATTGGAATCATTAGAATCATCAAATTCCAACACTATGGTCTATTTATCTTTTGACTGAAACATATACTTCAACAATTCATATTTTACATCTTTGATTAAATCTTGAAATCTTTACCTTTCCTTTACTAAGTTTTGCATAAGGAATCCATTTCTACCATTGGATTCATGAAACTCCCACTCCTACCTCACTTCCTCTCTTGGCCAAAACATACCTCTTGGTGAGCAAGAAGAGGAATTTCATTCTTCCATCATGAATACTCATACAAACCTATTTTCTTGCAACTAACTCATGCTTCCCTTGGCTTAGTTCATGAAAACAACTTCTACATGCATAATCCCTCTTGGCCGAAACCTAGACCCTTGGAGGAGAGGAGAAAACTTAACTATCCTAACTCAAAACTCATGGAAACTAAGTTAGATTGGAAGAAGAAACTTGCCTTAAGCTTGAATTCTTGGTCTTCAAGCTTTACTCCTTGCTTTTCCTTCTTTTTCTTCCTTCTTCCTCATCTTTTCCTCTCAATATTTTGGCATAGCTTTCCCTCTTTTTCCTATGCTTATTTCATCGAAGAGGGAGGGGTTTATATAGACCACCAAGCCTTGCAAAATTCCTTCAAGTGTCCCTTGATATTTTGGCCAAAAATGATAACTTCTTAAGGAAGTTTATCCAAAAATAATTAAATATTCCTTCTAAGCATGTGAGGAAATTTTGGTCAATGAGAGGAGCGACTATCCTTCATAATGTATATTTTTCTTAGTTCAAATATATCTTGTATTTGTTATTTTTTAGAAGGAATTATAGTTAGGGACCAAAATAACAAATTTATTATAAAATAAGACCTGTTACTACTCATTCTCCCAATTATACTACCCAATATTCTAGATTTTAAGACTTTTTATTAGTTAAAGTACTTCTTTATAATTAATTTACTGTATTGGTCCCTAACTGTAATTTCCCTTATTTTTTATCTGGACAATCAAAGGCAATTTTATAGTATTTTAGAATACGATTATATTCTTTTAAGTACACAAAAATAATTTGGTTTGAGATCTACATTTAACTTAATATCCTATCTCAAATTGTATTTATGTCGGACGCACCTAGTTTTCTTTATTTGTGGGGCCCACAGTACTTTGTCTTTTTCTACATAATTTTACTACATTCTGTAATCTATTTCTTTTTCAATCAAATTCCTTTGGGCTTAACACATTATTCCATTTGATCCAGAATGTCATAAGGTCCATTTTGACAAATTTATTAAATTTTCAATTTTTTTGGAAATTACCATAAAGTACCTAAAATTTTGGATAATTATAGTTAATGACCTAATATTTTGAATTAATTACAATTGAGGCTCAATACTGAAAATTGCTACTTTGTTCCCTTATGGTATTCATTTAGCATATCAATACCACATCTTTCTAACCATTCTTTTCTCATATTCATTTAAGACACATCATAATTATACTTTCACATAGCCTTGAAAATCAGGATGTTCCAAGATTGGGCATCTCAGTAGCAACTTTGCACATACAATCATATTATCACATCACTTTAAAAACATTGAGCTCATTTCATAAACTTTCATCAAATATTGAAATACCATATTACTTTATAACATTTTTGCAAAACATCATTTTAAAACAGGTTATCCTAAACTTGTAAATAATCAATCAATCATAAAACATACAGAACACAACATGGAAAGCTTTCATAAATACATGTAATAAAATAATGTAATACAAGTTACTACCTCAAAGGTTTAACATTTTCTTATCTTTATCCTTGAGTTTTGCTTGCCATCTCTCCTTCCTCTTCAAGCATTCCCTTTCCTTCTTTTTCTCTCCTCTCTCGACTTTCTTCCTTCCTTTCTCTCTTTCTTAATTCCTTGGCCTCTCTCTCTCCTTCTTTTTCCCTCACGCCTTCCTCTCTCTCTTCTCTTCTCCTTTCTCTTCAGCCAAGTATGGGGAATGAAGGAAGTTGGGAGCTAGCCTTTTATGCTCTACCATACTTGGCTTGCAAGTCAATTTCCATCTCTTCCAAGTCTTTCTACTTCTTGCCCAAGTTGTCTATTTATGACATCATGTCCTTGCCAAATTATGACATCATATTTAGCAAATTTCCACTTTTGCCCTTTAAATTTCAGCCAAGAGAGAGACTAATGAGAGAGAACAATTTCTTTTTCCAATAATATGCGTTAGGCATGTCTAGAGAGAAACTAGAGAGAAAAATTTTCCGTTTTGAACTAAAATGCCCTCACATTATCCATATGCATACATTTCCTCTTAATCACATTCGTCAATTTCTTGCATTTTGGCATCTCAATATTCTTCCATAATAATTTTGAAATTATTATTTAATTTCCATAAAAATTTTGAAATTAATTTCATCTAAGGACCAATGCTTTCATTTTATTTCAACCAAGGTCCAAGCATATTTCCTCCTAAGAACCTTAGGAAAAACTTAATTTCAATAATGGACCAATCACTTATTTGCCCTATATATGCATGTATAATCATATCCCTATACATTATATAGAATAATCCCTTATTATTCTATGCATAAGAAATTCGAGACGTTACAAACTTGACCTATTCCCAACTAATTAGAAAATAGAATAATTAAGGACTTAATAAACTATGATACCTTGGTTGATTTTCTTTGCTTTTCAACTTGATTTCCATGCTCCCACTAGCTTCCTTGGGTTTCTTCAAGTCCTAATACATCACCAAACACTAGCTTAGGCCACTATTTCATGGAGCCAAATCACAGAGTCTCAAACTAAACTTTAAAATTTCATTTTGGTTTCCTCTTGGTTTCTCTTTGCATCAATACTTGTTCTTAAGGTTTTGGACTATGAGGAATCCATTTTGGGGTTAAAATAATGAAATTCTCATTCAAAACATCACCCTTATTTTGATCAAAGCCTAAAAGAGAATGGAAAAAATTGATTTGCTTTAAAATACATCAAACTAGTCATAAACCCATGCACCTAGTGACAAGTTCATGTTTTTCCCCATGGTTATTGTTCAAAAACTCATCTCTCTCTCTTAAGGTCATGGTCGAAATTCTTAGGGTCGAAGAGGAGAGGCAAGGCTCCATGAAAGCTTCTCTAAATACTTCAAAACACAAGCCAAATATAGTAGGAACACTTATCAACAACTTGAACTTTCTAACTTGTCTTCTTACTTCCTCCTTTTCTCTCTTCTTTCTTGTATTCCTTGAAGCTTTTCTTTCCTTTCTTGCCGCTATAAGATGTAATGACCTACTCCCATAAGTCCCATGACCTACTCCCATGAGTCCCAAACACAACTCCTAAAACAACAAAATAGAGAAAAGCCCTAAGTAGTGTAACATCCGGTTGCTTCTTTGGGATTGACGATTGTCCCCATAAACCAACACAAGCCGTTCCGGTGTGTTTTGTCCTCACTCACACACCTCCTTCCCAAGAGGTCACCCATCCTAGAATTGCTCCAAGTCAAGCATGCTTAACTGAGGAGTTCTTAAGGAATAGGCTACCAAAAAGGTAGATGCACCTTGTTGGTGTAGGTAGTACTTATCAATTCCTTTAAGCTATCTTTAATCATATAGTCTCATACCTATACAGTCTCTTGATCCCTCTCATTCTGATATGTATTCGATTCATTCATATGCCTTTCCCACTTAGAAGCCTGCCAGGAGCCGCTCCTTGTCCGTGCCTCATCACTTTTTATCTCACACCCTCTTTCTTGCAACAGTAATCACTCCTCGCCCTCATCAGCACCCGAATGTCACATGCCCACCAGCTTCTGTGTGGTTCATCCTCGAACCATGCCGTACTAAGAGAGGCCGGGCTTTGATACCATTTGTAACATTCGGCTGCTTCTTTAGGATTGATGACTGTCCCCACAAACCAAAATAAGCCTTTTCGATGTGCTTTGTCCTTATTCACACACCTCCTTTCCAAGAAGTCACCCATCCCAGAATTGCTCCAAGTTAAGCACGCTTAACTGAGGAGTTCTTAAGGGATAGCCTATTGAAAAGGTAGGTGTACCTTGTTGGTATAGGTAGTATCTATCAATTCCTTTAAGCTATCCTTAACCATATAGTCTCATACCTATACAGTCTCTGGATCCCTCTCATTCTGGTATGTATTTGATTCATTCATATGCCCCTCCCACTTAGAAGCCTCCCAGGAGTCGTTCTTTGTCCGTACCTTATCACATTTTATCTCACACCCCTTTTCTTACACAGGCAATCACTCCCCGCCCTCATCAGCACCCGGATGTCACATGCCCACACCCATCATGGTATTGTTTTGGCATTGTGCGCAGAACTAGAGGAAATAGGATGAAGGAAGGCTCAAGTGGAGGAAAATTGAGCTCCATACTGTGGCTTAAAGCAGGGCCACAATGGTGAGATTAAGTCCAGTGCCGTTATTTGAGTTGAAGCACGGTGGCACCGTGGTGGACTTATCTGAGGCTGTGGCAAGAGTTAGGTTTTTAGTTTAAATCAGGAACATTTTGGACAATCAAAAAGAAAGAAATGGAGGGGAGTGATGGAGAAGAATGCAAGAGCTATGCTAAGGCTTGCTAGATTCGGCCTTGGGAAGTGTTTTTCGGACCTCAAGAGCTTGAATTCAAGTTGGTAAGTGATCTCTACTCCTCTCTCTCCATTTTCTTCGGTTGAATTTGGGATTTTTCAATTATATATCGGGATTTCTAGTTTGGGACAAAATCCACCGATTGAAATGGAGTTAGAGAAGTGTGTTTTGGTATTCTTGTTGCTTGGATGTGAATTTTGAAGGGTTTATGCATGATTTGAGCTTAACCCTAGGTTATTTTTGGTTAAGGCTCTTGGGAATTCGAAGTATATGAGATTGTTTGGTGTTTGAATGGTTCCTAAGAGCTTTATGATACATGAAAGGGGTGTTAAAACCTTGGGTTAGGCTAAAGTAGTTGAATAGTAATGTTTGGTTTATGTGGTTAATTGGGAAATTGTGATATTGTGAAGGTTGCTTGATTAACTGAGAGGGGTTCAAGCGTGTTGGACAACTTTAAAAGTTCATGGAATCTACATGTATGGTATTGACGCTTGAGGTAACCGGGTGTTTGTTTGTATTATATTATTTATATTGTATGATAGTACGTATATTTATGTATACATGCATGTTTCTTTTATACCATGATATTGATGTGTTTGTGTGTACTGTTTTCTATATATCGTGGTATGCATACAGTTAGATGATGATTATGATTACGATAATGATGACATATGTGATGATAATATTCATATGACATTGCATGATGCATACATGACATTGTCACATGATGATGATGATTATATGATGACACATGAGCATTACCACATGGCATTGTGAGATTGTGATATATGGCGGATTGGATGGTGATGATATGATGATGATATGATATATGATGATATATATTAGGGAGGATAAGGATGGAATATATATATATGTTAGGGAGGATAAGGATCGAATATATATATGTTAGGGAGGATAATGATGGAATATATATGTTAAGGAGGATAAGGATGAGATCTCTGTGGCTAAATCTCCTCTTATGGTTAGTAGGGGAAAGGCGCGTAGTGGATTGTACCTTCCCTAAATTGCTGCTAATTCGTGGTGGGAAAGGGGAAGGAGAGCCACGGTTTGAACATTAGTGTTACCTTTGGCCGGGTGCACTAATGGGAGGTGAACTTGGTGATGTCCTGGAATCAGTCTTCACCGACTGTTGGAAGGGAATTACCTATATGAAATGTCATGTTATGATGATAGCTTGTGGTTCTAGCTGTGTGAGAGGGAGATATGCATTCCATTCATTTCACATTCCATTCATGAATTGTATGAGATATATGTGTATATATATGTGTGTGGCTATTCCTGGTTACTGAGACATTGTCTCACACCCCTCTCCCATGAATTAACCTTTTAGGTAACAGTTCTGGCACTAGTTCAGAGAAGACGCGTGAGTAGCATCGAACGGGGGAATACTACGTCCGCGTAGTTTATGTGTAATTTGGATTTGTATCTTGTGCCAAGTAAGATAGAATGTTTTGTAATGGATGGATTGTTATGAATGGATGTCGTCTGTATGAATATGTATATAGAATTGTGTTCTATGTGATATGTATGCTAGATGGTGGTATATGTGTGATTTGGGGTGTTAAGGTGTCAGTATGGTTTTGTTTGTGAGCCCATGGGTGGAATTGGGTCTCGTTGATGTGTTTTGGGGCAAGTAGCCCAATTTGTTAATTAGGGTTTGAGGGGGTCAAATATCAGAAGAGTGGTTCCTTTGAAGTGAAACCTCTTTGGATAAGCTGGTCTGGTGGTTTAAGACCTATGTGAATGGTCATGGTTGGTCAAATTGCCTTATGTGATAAATGGGAGTTGTAAGTTATGAGTTTTGATCAAAAGTGGCCAAAAATGGTGTCAAGTGTCCAGAATCTCCATACAGAGTTGGATTGAGGTTAAAGTGGTGTCTATGAATAGATTGAGACTTGATTGACTTGTAGGAGTTGGAATCAAGTCAATCGGAGGTCGGAGCATAAAGTTTATATACGTTGGAAGTTCACCTCGGAGTATGGAAGTTACTGGTATAGAAAACCAGCAGGGGGTGCAACGACACCAGAGAGTCTAGTAGCATGGTAAAACAAAAGAGGACTGGAGCCACAGCGGTACTATAGCGGCCACGGCCCCAGCCCAGATTTTGATGTTGTTTGGTTTGTTTTCATTGTTATGAAGTTTTGGAAGTTGTTTCGAGATGTTTGGGTTGCGTTTAGTTGGTTTTTGAAGGTTTTGATCAAGTCTGGAGGTAATTGGGAGTAGGTTGTTACAAGTAGGACTAGAACTGTATTGAGTCATAGCGAGCTACAATACCACTACGGCCTTAACTAGGCAGTAGCACTTGCTGCCGCTGTCAAGCTTTTGTCATCACGGCACCCCCTTCTGATACCATATGAACCATTTGCTAATTTTTTTAGGTGAACTTCTGACTTGCAGCTTTATGCTCCAACCTCTAAGTGACCTAGTTTCAACTCTTACAGGTCAATCTTACCTTAATCTATTTATAGACACCAATTTCAATTGAATACATCTCTGTATAGAGATTTTAGACACTCAACACCATTTTGGCAACTTTTTGGTCAAAACTCACAACTTACTATCTCTATTTGCTACCGAAGGTAATTTGGCACTGAAGTACCATTCACATAGGTCCCATTTGGCTAACCAACTTGTCCAAGAAGGTTTCATCTCAAAGGAATAACTCTTTTAAGAATCGACCATCTTGAACCTCAATTTCACATAATGGGCTACATGCCCAAAACACACATACTAGGCCCAAAATCCCTTTTGGACTCCTACATATGACTATTCTAACTCACTAACACCCATTCCAACAATAATGACCCATACCAGGGTCTAAACCATCATCATACATACACACCAAGATAGGCATACGTTCATACCATATCATTTTCGATATCATCATCAACATCATACAACTATCATCATTATAGTATCCATGTTCTCATATCAATTACAAACATACTATCCTACTTGGCATAATACACATACTATAGTTGACTTGAAGATTCCCAAGGTTGGGGAGGCTACAACTCCCTTGTCTTCTTCGGTCTAGTACCAGAGCCTTCACTTGAAATGTTAGTCATGAAAGGGGGTGTAAGACAAAGTCTTACTAACCAGGAACACAACCACAGACAATCTATATCAATTATCCATACAATTATGCATATGGTGCAATGAAATGCAAATGAAATGGTATGCATGATCTTCCTCATACACGGTTAAAACCATGAGCTATCATCATCACAAGACATTTCAAATAAAGGATTCCCTTCCACCAGCTGGTGAAGACTAATTTCGGGATATCACCAAGCTTACCTTACACTAATAATGTAACCTGGCCAAAGGTTATACTAGTACTTGAACCGTGGCTCTTGTAACACCCCTCATGATATCTTTCTTGGCATTGTGTTCAGGACCGGAGAAAATAGGATGGAGGAAGGTTCAAGTGGAGTCTAAAAGAGCTCCAAGCCACGGCGAGAAGTAGAGCCATCGCGGTGAGAGGGTGTCCAGTGGCTCTTTCCGGCTGAAAATTAGTGGAGCTGCGGTGATGAGTGCTAAGGCCGTGGCGAGATTCGGGATTTTTGTTTTAATCCGGATCAGTTCGGACAATCGAAAAGAAAAAAAACGGAGGGAGTGATGAGGAGCTTGCTAGGGTTTGAGATTTCCAGCATTTGGGAGTGATTTTCAGAACTTGGAAGCTTGGATTCAAGTTGGTAAGTGATTTCTACTCCTCCTTCTCCATTTTCTTCAATTGGAATTTGGGGTTCAGTTATAAGTTAGGATCTTTGATTATGGCCAAAATCCACCGATTGAAATGGATGAAATGGGATTAATGAAGTGTGTTGTGGTTTTCTTGTTGCTTGGATGTGAGTTTTGAAGGGATTATATGTGTTTAGAGCTTAACCCTAGGTTGTTCTTGGTTGGGAGTATGAGGAATCCAAGTTGTGTGGAATTGCATAATGTTTGAATGGTTCCTAGGAGCTCAATGATGCATGAAAGGGGTGTTGAAACCTTGGGTTAGGCTTAAAGTGGTTGAATTGTGATGTTTGATTATTGGTATATTGTGTTAATTGAAGAATTATGGTATTGTTAAGGTTATTTGGCTACTCGAACAAGGCTAGTCATGGGATTGGCGTTTAAGAAAGCTTGTAGAACTCGTGTGAGCATGGTATTGACAACCTGAGATAACTGGGTGTTTGTTTTATGTGATTATATGTTGATATATGTATATATATATATGCATATTCCTTTTCATATCACGATATTGATTATGTATGTGTATGGTTTTTCTATATATCGTAGTATGCACGGCTAGTTGATATGTGATGATAGTATATGTAGTGTATGTATGATGTGTAGCATCCCCATACCATTGCATGCTAGCATGTCCATATGATGTTTGTGATGATAATGATGAATATATGTGTGTAGAGGCATGTTGGCATGACATTGGCATCATCACCATGTGATTGCATAGTGAGAGATTGATGATGAAGTGATGATGATATGATGTGATATGAGACGATGATATGATAAGGATCCCTGTCGCTAAATCCTCTCTATGGGAGAGCCAGGCGGCAGAGGATAGTATGATATGGTGAAATATCGCTGTCACTAAATCCTCTCCTTGGGAGAGCTAGGTGGCAGTGAATTTGGGGATGCACCTTCCCTAAATCACCATTAATTCGAGATGGTCTAGGGGAAGGAGAGCCATGATCCGAGCTCTAGTGTAACCATTGGCCGGGTTGCATTAGGGTAAGGTGAGCTTGGTGATATCTCAGAATCAGTCTTCACCGATTGTTGGAAGAGAATCATCTATTGAAATGTCTTGTGATGATGACAGCTCATGGTTCTAGCCATGTATGAGGGAGAACATGCATACCATTCATTAGCATTGCATTGCATAACTGTGTGGATCAGTATATGTATATATTGTATGTGGTTATTCCCGGTTACTGAGACATTGTCTCACACCCCTCTCCCATGAACTAACCTTTCAGGTGACAATTCTGGCACTAGTTCTGAGAAGTTGAAGGAGTAGCAGCGGACATGGGAATTCTGGGTCTATGTAGTTTATGTGTATTTTGGATAATGCAACTTATGCCAAGTAGGATAGATGGTTTTGTAATGGATGTATGACATTGATAAGGATTGTTGTGGATGGATGTATGTGTGGTTATGTATATTATTTGTATATGTCATATATGATGAAAGTTAGATTTGGGCCTTGTTGGTGTATTTTAGGGCCTGTAGCCCATTTTGTTAAGTTGGTTTGGGAGTTTTAGATCTGTGTGAATGGTCTTTGAGTGATCATTTGCCTTTGGTGGCAATTGGAGGTTGTTAATGGTGAGTTTTGGTCAATAAGTGGCCAAAATGGTGTTAGGGGTCCCAAATCTCTATACAGAGTTAGATTGAGGTGAAAGTGGTGTCTATGGCTAGATTAAGACTAGATTGACTTGTAGGAGTTGGAATCAAGTCAATCGGAGATCAAAGAATAAAATTATGCCCGTTGGAAGTCCGCCCCAGGTGTTAAGTTTTGCTGGTATGGAAACCAGCATAGGGCACCGCGGCTCTAGAGTCCAAGCCGCAACACCAGAGGAGCTCGAAGCGTATGCAAAACAGGGGAGGCCAGAACCACAGCGGTACTATAGCGGTAGCCGCCCCAGCCCTGTTTTTGGGTTTCATTTCCACTGTTCTGAAGTTGTAAGAAGTTGTTTTAAAATGTTTGGGTTGTGTTTGGTTCGATTTTGAAGTTTTTGGAGGTGTTAGGAGGTAGGGTATTATAGCTCTCCTTCCCCTGGACCATGGCTCTTCTTCCCCTGAACCACCCAAATTAGTGGTGATTTGAGGAAGGTGCATCCCCAAATCCACTACTAGTTGGCCCTCCTAACCATAGGAGAAGATTTAGTGACAGAGATATTTCATTATATCATCTTATCCACTGCCACCTAGCCCTCCTAACTATATGAGAGGATTTAGTGGTAGAGATTTTTTATCATATCATCATCATATTTCATATCATCATCATATCACAACTCATTATCACCCCAACATCTATCTCACAATGTATATCAATGGGGATGATATCAATGCTATGCTAAGATGCCTCTAAATATGTATATATCATCATTAAAATCATCATCATGGTCATGCTAGCATGCAATGGTATAAGAATGCTACAAATCACACATACAAATCATAAACAACATCACATTTCAAATAGTCATGTGCATAGTGCGATATGTAGAAAAAATCATACACATACACAACCAATATCATGGTGTGAAAAAGAACATGCATATATACATATATATATATATCAATACATAAAATATATCACAAACACTCGGTTACCTTAAATTATCAATACTGCACACATGATTCTCACAAGTTTTGGGATTGCAACCAATGACTTGAACTCCTCTGATCCACCAAACAATTACTACAATGTCATAATATTCCCAATTAACATAAAGCATTATTATCCAAATTCCATAATTCAACCAATTATGCTCTACCTAAGGTTTCAATAACATTTTTATGCATCATTAAGCTCCTACTAATCATCCAAATCACAGTTGTCCACATACAATTCAAATTCCATATGCCCTTAACCAAAAACAGCCTAAGGTTAAGCATAAATCACACATACTCCCTCTAAAACTCATAACTAAGCAATATTAACACTAAATCACACTTCATTAATTCATTTACACCTATTTTAATTGGTGGATTTTGTCCAAATCCAAACTCATAAGCATAACTCCAAAAAACCCTCCAAAAGCAAATAGAAAATAGAGGAGAATAGCCAAGATTCACTTACCAACAAGGATTGAAGCTTTCAAATGCTAGAAATCTCCTCCCCAGGTCGGAATCTTGAACCCTAACAAAGCCTTCTTTTTCCTCCCTTGATTTTTCTTCTATCTCGGTTGACTAAAACTCGTCTAATTTAAACACATCTGATACTGCGGTGAGAGGTAAGTTTGCCATGGCTTGGAGCCCCACTATTTGAAAAATTTGTCCAAGTTTCAGTTCATTCACCGTAGTGGCTCTACGTCTTACCGCGGCTTGGAGCGTTTCTACCTCTACTTTAATTTTCTTTCGTCCTAGTTCCTTTGGTCTTACACATATTATCAATTGTACTCCCTGCTAGCTAGGTACTAAGTCTAGGATAGTATGATGAGTGTTGTTACATAAGACATGTAGAAGTGAGAAGAATGAAGGGGTCTAATTCACTTAACCACACACTTAGAGGAGAGATACCTAATGTGTGAATAGTGAACTTAGGTTAATTGATCAACTTTGGTTAGTTTTAATGAAATAATTCCCATTAATCAATTAAAGAAATTCCTGCCTTGTCCCTTGTTGTTGCAGCATGCCATTGAGAGCATTATTGTCCAAAAATTGCTACATAATTTTTATCTGTCCAAAATAACCTTTATCGATAAATTTTACACGTATCAATAAATTACTTTGTCGTAATTCATCACTTAATTGGTATAAGATTATTCTGAATTTGATTTTAGACTAAATTCATTTCCTTGCCCCAAAATATATTTGGATGAATCTCCATATTATTCCTGTCTCCGTACTACATTTGGGGGGCCCACAATTCCTTTTTTGGTATTATATTTACTCTTTGACTTTCAATTCTCATCATAAATTCATATGGACTCAATTAGTTTTTAAACAGTATTCAATTGAGTTCGAGTCATCATGAGCTTCATTTTGACAGTATTTTTAAAAATTACAAAATTACCCTTGATTGGGGTAAAATTATAATTCTCAATTCTTTCGAGCCTTTCTTGTAATTCTTCCCAGAGACTTAAATACAACTAATTCCTTCCTTTTGAGGACTAAATTGCAAATAATTCCTTCTCTTTGGACTAAAATGTAATGTTGACATTTCTTTTCCAACCTGGGAAATAACCATTTTGCACTTGAACTAGGTCAAAAATGCAAATACTAATCTTTCCAGGTTCTTTCTCATAATTTCCCCTAAAGACCAATTTTTTAATATTTCTTTTCATTATAATTTCAAATTGGTCTGTCTTTCAACCTAGATCTCCTGACTATACAATACTTGTACCATTGCACTCAACTTGATACGAGTTTCCATTCAACTAGTACATTATATTCCTTTCAGCTCAGTTCTGGAATTAATTTCTGCTAAGTACCTTATGAAAAATTAATTTCAACTAAGGGTCAAGTATAATTCCTTCTAAGGACCGTATGAAAAATTAATTCTAATGAAGGATTGAGCGTAGGCAATTACTATCTCACTTCATTTTTTCATATTTTCATGTATCACATGCTACATTTCCATATTTTTAAACATACAGTGGTATCCCTAACGAAATTTAGGATGTTACATATGACATGTTGTGTATCCCCATGTTTAGACGTTGTATATCGATATGATGCTAGCATGGCATGAAGGTATTATCACTAATGATTATGCAGGCATGTTGAGCATATATTGGTTGGGTGATAACATCAATGAAATATCACGTGGCATGCTGATTCACTAAATGGCACTTGATGCCTTGTGTTAGGTGGTGAGTTGTGATATATCTTTATCACTAGATCATCATCCTTTGGTCAGAAGACCCCAATTGACTGTGGATTAGATATGTACCTTCCCTAAATCACCACTAATTTAGGTTGTCCATAGGGAGGAGAGCCATGGTCCAATCACCAGTGTAAGGGCTTTTGATCAGGTCATGACTGGTTAGGGGAGAGCTTAGTGGTTGTCTCAAAATTAGCCTTCATTAACTATTGAAAAAGGGACACTTGTTGGGCATACTGTAATATCTTGAAATTTTTTATGGAAATTCAAGGCTCAATATTTTAAAATCTATAAAGAATTTGCAAAAATAAGTACATACCATTTGGCATGAAATAAGACAAAGAAGTCAATTATCTTAGTTGAAAGGAAAAAGGAAAAATGATGATTTTACCCTTGAAAAAAGAAAAAAGAAAAGAAAAAGGAAATAGGAAAGAAAACAAAAGAAAAATGAAGGCGGTGGACGCTGGGAAGATTAAGCAAAGTTTATTAATTTTGGGGAAAATTATCCCTAATAACCCAAAAGTTCTAAAAAATATAAATTAGCCCTGAGTCAAGGGCATTTTTGTAAATATAAAAATTTATAGTCAAAATGAAGCTCTCAATGAGTTAGACCCAATGAAATATAGTATGAAATTTATTAAGGTCAAAATCATATTTATTGGATGATTAGGATTTAATATTAATATTTTACCCGATAAAAGTCAGTTTAGACTACAGGAAAAGACAATATTTATCTAAGGACAATGATTGGACCTTGCTAAAATATATTTTGGGTCTAGATAATGATTTTGGACCAAAATTAATGGTTGGATAATCCTGTACCAATTTAATTATAATTTTGACAAAAATACTTAATCGGTACGGGTAAATCTAATCGGTAAAAAGTATTTTGATCCATAGAAATTATTAAAGCAAATTTTAGCTAAAAAGTAAGGTGAGCCATGTCTGAATTAGTTTATGGACACATGTGAAATTTTTCAAAAAGGTTTTTAAAAGAAAAGTAAATAAAAGTAGATATAAAAGTTAATTAGATTATTATATGACATAATTATCATTTTAAAACATAACATTCCATCTTCCTCACGTCCCAAACACACTGGTTCAATGGATAAAGAGACCAGGAAGGTGTGAGAGAGAGAGAGAGCAAAAGGGAGAAGGAAAAAACTACAAGTTTGGTCCCAAAACTTCAAGGTATTATCTTGCAACCATTTCCTTGTGCTCTTTAGCAATTTTAACGCATTTTAGTGGCTATTTTTCCTCTATCTCCTTAATGAAATTTCTGACCTAGAGAGATATTAGAGAGAGAAAGTTGTGCCATGAAGAAACTGTTAGCAAGGCTGACTTCCCAAGAGGGGGGTGAATTGGGAAGATTGAAATTTTTCTGCACAAAGTGAAGTAAGTGAAGATATCACAATATAATGAAAATAATGCGTAAAACAGAGCAAGCTGAAATATAAAGATAGGGAGAAGAAGACTCAGTAATTTATCCTGGTTCGGTCTTTCCACTTGACCTACATCCAGTCTCCAAGACACCTCTTGGGATTTATCCACTATACAGCAAGGATTTCAATGGGCTTCTTGCTAAGGCCACAGTACACGAGTATGCTCTGTTTCTGAGCTCTCTCAAACTCTCCAAGCACTTTCACTATGTGCTTCTCAATCCCCTTGTGAATACCCCTCACAAGTAAATCTATCTTCCAGATGAAGAGTAGATTGCTTACAATGAAATAACTCTCTTGAAAAGAGTAGATATGAAAGTTTCAGTACAAGTATAGAAGTTGAGAGGGTAAAAGCTTTTGAGAAAAGATTCAGCAGAAATTCGGTATATACAAGTTTGATTTGTTACCCACAACTTCAAATGTTGTTGTATTTATAGATTTAGGTCTCAAATATCCGTTAGAGACTAAATCTATCCGTTGGGGAAGTTATCCAACGGTTACTCTGAAAAACTATCCGTTTACCAACCGCATTTAATATTTCTGACATACTGAAATTCGAATTTTGGTTGGTCAACAGACGAATTTCGAAGGAACCGAAGGTTGAAGCTTCCAACGTTACAACACGAAGTTCGACTGTTCATTAAGTGAAATTCGAATTTTGAAACTTACAAAACATTTTCTCAATGTGACATACAAATTTTCAAGAAGAAAGTTTTTCGGTTAAGTGTGAATAGTGTTTTCAATTTGCCACAGTGTCTTCGAAATTCGAATTTTGAAGGGGTGAAATTCGTCTGTCAGAGAGACACTTTCCAGACTAATTTCAACATTCGAATGTTGCAAGTTCTTATCATTCGTATGTCAATGTTTCACTTAAACAAACTTAAGATTTTAGCTTCTGAAATTCAAATTTTAATGTTCAAAGTTCGTCTATCAGAGAGCAGTTTTGAAACTTAAATCATTCTTGATCTCAGATGAACTTTAACATAGTATCAGACGTATTTCTTCTATTTTCTCAAATTTTGTTTTGTCTGAAATTCAAATTTTGGAGACTCAAAGTTCGTCTGTTACAAAGAAGCTTCTCTCAGATTTTTATGAAATTTCGAATGTTGGAAGTTCAAAATTCGTCTGTCAGAGAGCATTTATCAAACTCAATTTCATTTTGATTTCAGATGCATTTTATCATAGTCTCAGACGAATTTCTTTGGTTTTCACAAACTTCATTTTTCTTGAAATTTAAATTTTGAAAGTGTGAAGTTCGTTTGTTACCAGAAAGGCTTCTTTCAGACTTGATGAAAATTCAAATTTTGAACAGTCAAAATTCGTCTGACAGAGAGCCATCTCTTCAGACTTATTCAGTTTCAGCTTGAAATTCGAATTTCCAAAGGCAAAGTTCGAATTTCCAACTTGACAGTTTAGTTTAAACTTTCAACCTTCGTCTGTTTGTGGGTGTTTTTCAAATATTCAAAGATTTAACATAAAATCAAAGTTTGAAAACATCTTTTCTTCAAATCAAAATCTTTTACCCAATCATACCAAAAAATAAAGATCCTACAAGAGATCTAACAGCAAATACTCAGAAAATCTTCACTTGAAACAGCTTTGATCTCCTTTGATATCTTCAATCCAAGCTCTTGAGTGTTGGTTTAAAATCATCAAAACTCTTGATTCAACATTCTCCCCCTTTTTGATGATGACAAAACCACTCACAAACTGGATTAGTACTTGGGTTTGCTTTCACAAGCTCCCCCTCAACATATGCATAAGATATCAAAACGACAAATTAAGTGAAGAGATTCAAAGCCCAAAACATTGCAACCAAGAACATAATATATATAATCAAATTGTTGCAATACATATTCCAATTAAGGAGCAGTTCTAAAAAAATATTAAATAACCAATTACAATCAATCAATTCAAAACAAGATACAACAAGAAGATTCAGCCTAAGATCTAAAAACATCACTTCTTCTTTGGCTTAGACTTCTTGCTGTAAGTTTTTCCTTTTCCAGATGGCTCAGTCCCAGTTTGCTTTATCTTCTCCCCCTTTTTGGCATCATCAGGAAGCCCAATAAAGTCCATTGGAGGAGGTATCTGAGTGAGAGGAACAGCACGAAGAGGGACAGGAGCAAAAGGAATCTCTGGCTGAACTGGTGCAGGGGGCTCAGCAGGTTCTTCATCATCATCATTAGAGACCTCAAGCAGCACTTGCATTTCCTGCCTAGAAAGAGCTAGTTGAGCTCTCTGTTGCTCTGAAAGCCCATAAGCAGCAATAGAATGAGAAGCTGGTTCAGCAGGAGGAAACATTTCTTCCAGCCTTCTCCTTTGAGCTAGCAGCAGAGCATTGTGAGCAATGGCAAGATAATCAATAGCAGGTACAATGCTCCTTTCCTCATTGCTTGCTCCTTCTGGCACAAAAGAGGTTGAAATGGCACAATAGATGAGATGTAGGCCTTCTTCTTCTTTCCCTTATCAGCAGCTTTCTTTTCCTTTTCTTGTTTCTTGAGGAATTGGGGGCAGTCCCACTTTATGTGTCCCTGCTTCTTGCATTCATAGCAAGTCACAGGTTCTTTTGTCTCTTTCTTGCTTTCTCCAGCTGCTCCTTTCTTGAAGAATCTCTTGTTTTTCTTCTTGCTATAGAATTTTCCGAATTTTCTAACCATCATTGCCAGAGTTTCTTCATCCAGATCATCTCCTTCATCAGATTCTTCTTCCTTTTCATCGGCAGCTTTGAGGGCAAGGCCTTTCTTCTTCCTGTCCATCCCAGCTTCCTTGAGTGCTTTGATTTTTCCTTCATATTCCTCAAGGCTGCCAAAGAGAGCTGTGACAGAAGTCATAGATTCTCCTCTGGCTTCTTCTAAAGCTGTTACCTTGGGCTGCCATTCCAGAGGGAGAGCTCTGAGTATTTTTCTTACTTTCTCAGACTGAGTGTATTCCTTTCCCAGGCTTTTGAGTTGATTCACAATGAGGGTGAATCTCTTTTGTAGCTCCTTTACAGTTTCTCCTTCAGCCATTCTAAAGCTCTCATACTCCCCAATGCAAGTGTTCAGTCTGTTCTCCCTGACTCCAGATGTTCCCTCATGAGCAATCTGCAGAGTATCCCACATTTCTTTTGCAGTGGTGCATTGCGAGACTCTGTAAAATTCATCTTAATTCAGGGCACTGACTAAACAGTGTTTTTCTTTGAAATTCAGTAGGACTCTCCTTCTGTCCTCATCATTCCATTCTGCTTCCAGCTTCTCTTTGTGTCCTCCATCTTCAGTTAGAGCCATTGGAATGAAATCCCCTTTTTCAATGACTGACCAGATGTCAAGATCAATTGATCGGAGGTAGATCTGCATTCTCATTTTCCAGTACCCATAATGCTCTCCACTGAAGCCTGGTGGTCTGTTAGTATTGTTCCCTTCAGGGAGTATACTCTCTCCAAAGCCAGCCATCTTAATTCCCGGACTGTGAGTTCCTTTGTATGGGAATCCGGGCTCTGATACCACTTGTTAGCAAGGCTGACTTCCCAAGAGGGGGGGTGAATTGGGAAGATTGAAATTTTTCTGCACAAAGTGAAGTAAGTGAAGATATCACAGTATAATGAAAACAATGCGTAAAACAGAGCAAGCTGAAAAGTAAAGATAGGGAGAAGAAGACTCAGTAATTTATCCTGGTTCGGTCCTTCCACTTGACCTACATCCAGTCCCCAAGACACCTCTTGAGATTTATCCACTATACAGCAAGAATTTCAATGGGCTTCTTGCAAAGGCCACAGTACACGAGTTTGCTCTGTTTCTGAGCTCTCTCAAACTCTCCAAGCACTTACACTGTGTGCTTCCCAATCCCCTTGTGAATATCCCTCACAAGTAAATCTATCTTCCAGATGAAGAGTAGATTGATTACAATGAAATGACTCTCTTGAAAGGAGTAGATATGAAAGTTTTGGTGCAAGTCTGGAAGTTAAGAGGGTAAAAGCTTTTGAGAAGAAAATTCAGCAGAGATTCAGTATATACAAGTTTGATTCATTTCCCATAACTTCAAGTGATGTTGTATTTATAGATTTAGGTCTCAAATATCCGTTAGAGACTAAATCTATCCGTTGGAGAAGTTATTCAACGGTTACTCTGAAAAAACTATCCGTTTACCAACCGCATTTAATGTTTCTGACATACTGAAATTCGAATTTCGGTTGGCCAACAGACGAATTTTGAAGGAATCGTAGATTAAAGCTTCCAACGTTACAGCACGAAGTTCTTCTGTTCATAAAGTGAAATTCGAATTTTGAAACTTACAAAACATTTTCACAATGTGACATACGAATTTTCAAGAAGAAAGTTTTTTGGTTAAGTATGAACAGTGTTTTCAATTTTCTACAATGCCTTCGAAATTCGAATTTTGGATCCCCAAAATTAGTCTGTTCATTGAACTAAAAAGGGCCACAGTAGATAACTTTCTTTGAAATTTGAATTTTGGAAAGGCAAAATTCGTCTGTCAGAGAAACTCTTTTCAGACTCATCTTGTCATTCGAATGTTGCAAGTTCTTATCATTCGTATGTCAATGTTTCATTTAAATAGACTTAAGAACTTAGCTTCTGAAATTCGAATTTCAATGTTCAAAGTTCGTCTGTCAGAGAGCAGTTTTGAAACTTAAATCACTTTTGATCTCAGATGAACTTTAACATAGTTACAGACGAATTTCTTCAGTTTTCTCAAATTTTGTTTTGCTTGAAATTCGAATTTTGAGAACTCAAAGTTCGTCTGTTGTAAAGAAGCATCTTTCAGACTTATATAAAAATTCAAATGTTGCAACTTCAAAATTCGTCTGTCAGAGAGCATTTTTCAAACTGAATTTCGTTTTGATTTCAGATGCACTTTATCATAGTTTCAGACGAATTTCTTTGATTTTTACAAACTTCATTTTACTTGAAATTCGAATTTTGAAAGTGTGAAGTTCGTCTGTTACAAAGGCCTCTTTTCAGACTAGATGAAAATTCGAATTTTGAACAACCAAAATTCGTCTGACAGAGAGCAGTCTCTTCAGACTTATTCAGTTTTAGCTTGAAATTCGAATTTCCAAAGGTAAAGTTCGAATTTCTAACTTGACAGTTCAGTTTAAACTTTCAACCTTCGTCTATTTGAAGGTATTTTTCAAATGTTCAAAGATTTAACATAAAATCAAAGTTTGAAAACATCTTTTCTTCAAATCAAAATCTTTTACCCAATTATATCAAAAACTAAAGATCCTACAAAAGATCTAACAACATATACTCAGTTAATCTTCACTTGAACCAGCTTTGTTCTTCTTTGATATCTTCAATCCAAGCTCTTGGGTGTTGGTTTTAACATCATCAAAACTCTTGATTCAACATTCTCCCCCTTTTTGATGATGACAAAACAACTTACAAACTGGATTAGTACTTGGGTTTGCTTTTACAAGCTCCCCCTCAACATATGCATAAGATATCAACAGAATTAAGACACAAAACTTTGTAACAAGGAATTCATCCATTTAACCAAAAGTTACTTATACAGAGCTAAATAAGGCAAAGTTCAAACAACAGAGACAGTCCAATCAACAAATTCCAAACAACAAAACTAATACAAAGTACAACAAGAAATTTCAATCAATTCTTCTTTGTCTTGATCTTCTTGCTGTATGATTTCCTTTTTCCTTTTCCAGATTGCTCAGCAGCAGTCTTTCCAGTTTGCCCAGTCTTTCCAGTTTGCCCAGACTTCTCCCCCTTTTTGGCATCATCAGGAAGGCCAACAAAGTCAGCCGGAGGAGGGATCTGAGAGACAGGAATAGCACGAAGGGGCACAGGAGCAAAAGGAATTTCAGCTGGGGGATCAGTGCTTGGTTCCTCGTCAGAGACTTCCAGCAGCTCCTGCATTGCCTGTCTGGAAAGAGCTAGTTGAGCCCTTTGTTCTTCTGATAGCCCATAAGCAGCAAGAGAAGAGGAGGCTGGTTTAGCAGGAGGAAACATTTCTTCCAGCCTTTTCCTCTGAGCTTCCAGTAAAGCATTGTGAGCAATGGCAACATAGTCAGCAACAGGTACAATGCTTCTTTCTTCAGTGCTCACATCTTCTTGCATGGAGGAGCTTGAGATGGCTGCCACCAGTTTTTCAACTTGCTCAGATTCTTGAGTGGACAGAATTGATTCCTGAGCAACTTCTTGCATGGGCTCATGAGGACTTGTCTGCTGAAGTCCTTCTTCTTCTTCCAATCCATAGTCCAAGGGTGGACCAGGACTTGGTGTTCTCATTGCACCAGCACCATCATGGTCAGAGGAGGCAAACTCGAAGGGGCTTGGAGGCTCAGGAGTTGGAGATAGAGTAGGCTCAGGGATACCAGGCTGAGGTGGAGCTGTAGTGGTAGGAATAGCATTCCTTATATCTTCATAAGCATCAGCTACCACCTTCATGTTCACAGCCAACTGATGGATCTGATCTTGTAGATGAGCAAATTTGGCATTTTGCTCATCTCTTATGCTGAGAATGAGTGTTGACAGACTGTCAAACAACTCAGTGACCTTTGTTGGCTTGGCCCGTGATGAGGGAGTGGCAGGAGGGTGAGTAGGCCTGGAGGGAGATGGGATTGGTTGAGAAGGCTGAGGTACAGATTTGCTAGGGGCCTCAGAGGTGCCTTCTTGTTGGAGGGAGTCATCAACAGCAAAGAACAGATCTTCAGATTTCCCTGCTCCCTTTCCAACCCATCTGCCTTCATCTCGTTCAATACCCATCCTTTGCAGTTCCTCTTCTTTGAATGCCTCAGTGAGTTTCCCTTTCCCCTTTTCAATGTGTTGAATTCTAGCATGCTGCAGGATTCTTGAAATAATTGCAGCATAGGGGAGTGTGGAATCCTTCCTCTGATCCCTTGCTTTTATCATTCTCTGGAGGATGATATGACCCATGTTAATCAGCTTCCCACGAATGATAGCAGTCATCACATGAGCCTCTGCCCTTGTTATCAAGTTGAAGCTGCCACCCTTGTTGAATATGATCCTGGACACTATATAGTGCAGGATTCTGACTTGTACACTTAGGTCTGTGGGCTTCAATAGATTTATAGTTGGCCTGTTTTCCCTTCTTCTGAACAAGGTGTCCAAGATAGTGCTCTCTTTGTAGTTCAGGAAGGATCCTCCTTCTTCATCCTCTGTGCTTGCCTCATCCATGTATCCAGAGGTTGTAATGTCAATTTTCAGCCCATCTTGTCCTGGGATTTCCAGAACTTCATTGATTGTCTCATCAGCAAGCCAGATGGTCCTACATCTTAAAGTGACCTCCCATTTCCTTTTCTTGCTGTTATATTGAAGAGAGGCATACCAAGTCTTCACTACTTCATCATCATATTTTTCAGCAATTTCCAACAGGTTTTTGTATCTTATCAACCATAACGCAGCATTAAAGTTGTTGGATATCAAAAATTGCTCCAAATTTACACAGTGAGGCTTGATTACCTTTTTGCTTGAAAACTTGGCAGAAAACTCTTCTTGAATCTCAGGAGTGCTCCAAAGTGGTAATGTGGTAAGTTCAAATTCTCCAGATTGTGTAGAAGAGGAGGAAGCCACAGCAGCAGTTTCACCCGAAGGGACTGCAGATTTTGAAAAGGAAGGCCCAGTTTTCTGAGAATCTGCCTTGGAAGAAGATTTCTGGCGTTTAGAAGGGGTAGCTTTACTGGGTTCGGCCTTTCTCTTGGATTTTTCTCCTTCTTTTGTAGCATATTGGGATTTAGCAGTTCTTTTTGGCCGAGTTCCAGCTTGTCCTGCTCCAGGGATCTTTACTCTCGCCATTTTTCAGTGGAATGAAGCAAAATGTTGACAAGGAAGGGTTTATAGGATGCGAATGGAGGTTTAATTGGTGAAGAATGACAGTTTTTGGACAGGAGTTAAGAGAATTTAAGAAAGAATCAGAACGGATTCAGAGAGGTTACAGATAGGGCTGCGTCTGTTCTGAGGAAAACCGTAGCATTTAACGTGTGTAACCGTCTGACAGACGAATTTTGAGGGGTCAAAATTCGAACTTCGGGCAGTTACAAGTTAAACCGTTCAGCATAGCTTACTGACAGACGAATTTTCATCTTGAAAGTTCGTCTGACAGTGGCTTGAAACAAGCAATACAAGGACAACAGACGAATTTTGTTCCAACAAAGTTCGAATGTTGAATAGAGAAAGGCAGTTAACAATCAAACAATCAATCAATCAGACGAATTAAACAGGCAGAGCTGCATCTTTTGACAATTCAGCATGTAGGACATGTTTCAACAGACGAATATTGAACTAAAAATTCGAATTTTCTAACTATGTAAAGATTGTCCAACATTCGCATGTTAGGAGATAAAAAATTGTGCAGCAATGATGGACAACCATAATATTGAAATTTCTGATTTTGAAAATTCGAACTTTCAAGTGTCAACAGACGAATTTCGAGGCATTACAGAGAACTGTTCCAGGGCATAACATGCCGAAGTTCGTCTGTTAGTGAACTGAAATTCGAATGTTGACCATATTGACCATGTCAGAAGCACATTTTATTAAGCAAAATCCGTTTAACATACATGTAAAATGCGAATTTCATCTTTAAAAACTTACAGAATGGATCCAAAACTTAGGATTTACATCATTCATTCCACTTTTTGGTTGTTCCATTTTGACGTGCTCCACTCTTCAAGTTTATTGCCATTGATTTTCACAGGGAGCACCTGCAGCTTAGATTAAACATACTCCGAAGCTCAAGTTAGAATTAATTCTGATATTGAAAATTTTAATGACAGAATTGCATGAAAACATCTTACAGTTCATTGGGGTTTACCATCCCCAATTCTCTCCTTATTTTACAAAGTCTGTCTTCTGGCAGAGGTTTTGTGAGTATATCAGCAAATTGATCCTCTGTTGGGATGTACTCCAATCTGACTTCTCCTTTCAGAACATGATCTCTTATGAAGTGATGCCTGACTTCAATATGCTTTGTTCTTGAGTGCATGACAGGATTCTTGGTGATATTTATGGTACTCTGGTTGTCACACATGATTGGTATCTCTTTTATTTTGATTTCAAGATCTTCAAGCTGCTGTTTCATCCAGATGACTTGGGCACAATAGCTTCCAGCTGCAACATACTTAGCTTCTGCAGTAGATAAGGCTACACTGTTTTGCTTTTTGCTGAACCATGAAACTAGGGATCCTCCAAGGAACTGACAGGTTCCACTTGTACTTTTTCTGTCAGTTTTAGATCCTGCAAAATCAGCATCAGTGTATCCTTTGAGGTCTTCTCCATTGCCTTTTGGATACCAAAGACCCATTTGTGATGTTCCAATAAGATATCTAAAAATTCTTTTCACAGCTGTTGCATGGGATTCTTTGGGGCATGATTGGAACCTTGCACACATGCAGACACTGAACATAATGTCAGGTCTGCTGGCAGTTAGGTACAGCAGAGATCCAATCATTCTCCTGTACTGAGTAATGTCAAACATCTTTCCATTCTCATCCATGTCTAGTTTGGTTGCAGTAGCCATAGGTGTTCCCATTGGCTTGGCATTCTCCATCCCAAACTTCTTTAGCAGCTCATTCAGATACTTGGATTGACTGAGAAAGATGCCATCATCAAGCTGTCTGATTTGCAGTCCAAGGAAGAAGTTGAGTTCACCCATCATGGACATCTCGAATTCTCCCTGCATTAACTCAGAAAATTTCTTGCAGAGAGTTTCATTAGTAGCACCGAAAATAATATCATCAACATAGATTTGAACAATCAGTAAATCTTTATTCTCTTTCTTAGTGAATAAAGTTGTGTCAACTTTGCCTCTATTAAACCCTTGTTCAGTTAGAAAATTGCTCAACCTCTCATACCATGTTCTAGGGGCTTGTTTTAAACCATAAAGAGCCTTCTTCAGCTTGTAAACATGGTTTGGTTTAGTAGAATCTTCAAAACCAGGAGGTTGATCTACATAAACTTCTTCCATGATATATCCATTTAAAAAGGCACTCTTTACATCCATTTGATATAGTAAAATATTTTTCATGCATGCATATGCTAGCAGTATTCTTATAGCCTCTAGCCTAGCTACTGGTGCAAAGATTTCTTCAAAATCAATACCTTCTTCCTGATTATACCCTTTAGCAACCAGTCTAGCCTTATTTCTTATTATTGTTCCAGATTCATCCAGTTTATTTCTGAAAACCCATTTGGTACTTATAACAGGATGATTTTTGGGCTTGGGAACTAAATTCCAAACATGATTTCTTTCAAACTGATTCAATTCATCTTGCATAGCTAGAATCCAGTAATCATCAGTTAAGGCTTCCTCAGCACATTTAGGTTCAATTTGAGAAATAAAAGCGCAGTTGAGCATTTGATCCCTTAACTGTTTTCTGGTTTTAACTTTCTCTTGAACATTCCCTATTACTTGATCAACAGGGTGATTCCTTTGATATCTCCAAGCTCTAGGGAGTTCTTGAGTTGTTTCTTCAATATTTTCTTCATTAAGCTCTTGCTCCTGGATATCTTCCTCTATATCAATAGATTCAGATATCTTTGGAGGTTCAGTTTTACTTTTGTCAGAAATTCTCAGTTTTTCAAAATTGATAGTTAGATCATCTTCATGTTTTGACACAGCTTCATTTTCAATGAAAACTACATGCACTGATTCTTCTACTATATTTGATCTTTTATTATAAACTCTATAAGCCTTACTCCTACTTGAATAGCCCAAGAATATACCTTCATCGGATTTGGCATCAAACTTACCCAGATTTTCTTTCCCATTGTTGTGAATGAAGCATTTGCACCCGAACACATGGAGGTGTGACAAATTTGGCTTTCTTCCTTTGTACAGCTCATAAGGGGTCTTCCCAAGGATTGGTCTGATGTAGGCTCTGTTTATGATGTAACTAGCTGTATTCACTGCATCAGCCCAGAACACTTGAGAGAGTTCCTTCTCATTTAGCATCGCTCTTGCCATTTCTCCAATGGTTCTGTTCTTCCTTTCCACCACTCCATTTTGTTGAGGAGTTCTTGGTGCTGAGAAGTTGTGGTCAATTCCATGCTCATTGCAGTACTCCAGGAAGTATGCATTTTCAAATTCTCCTCCATGGTCTGACCTGATAGACACAATAGAAATACCTTTCTCATTTTGCACTTTCTTAGCTAAGGTTACAAATGCACCAAAGGTATCACTTTTAGAGGAAAGAAACAATGTCCAAGTGAATCTAGAGTAATCATCTATAATTACAAGCACATACAGATTACCACCAAGACTTTTCACTCTAGATGGTCCAATTAAGTCCATATGCAACAATTCAAGTGGTCTTGTTGTTGTTATTACATTTTTAGATTTGAAGGATGCTTTGGTTTGTTTTCCTCTTAGGCATGCATCACATTCTTTATTCTTTTCAAAAGATATTTTAGGAAGACCAGTTACTAGCTCATTTTTAATCAGTTTAGACAATTGATTCATGTTGACATGAGCTAATCTCCTATGCCATAGCCAACTGTCATTATTCTGACTAATCAAACATACAGAATCCAAGGGCGAAAGTTCATCAAGGTCAATAGTGTAACAGTTACCATCCCTTTGAGCTTTGAGAATTACTTTGTGATCACTTTTTCTGATGACCAGGCAAAACTTTGAGTCAAACAGGACCCAGTTTCCTTTGTCACAAGTCTGACTCACGCTTAGCAAGTTGTGGTTGAGGCCAATCACAAACAGCACCTCTTCAATGGATGTTTCTAGATTTTTGCCCACAATTCCAATACCAGTGATTTCGCCATATTGGTCACCTCCAAAGGTCACCTTTCCTCCTTTCTTGTCTCTAAGGGTGATGAACTTCTCCTTATCACCAGTCATGTGACTTGAGCAGGCACTGTCTATATACCATTTGTTGTTTTTCTTAGCTTTAAGACAGACCTGCAAAACAAAGTTTATGTTTTTCTTTTAGGTACCCAAATTTGCTTGGGTCCTTTTCGGTCAGTGAGTAATTCCCTAGATGCAGAGGCAACTTTGGGAACCCATTCAGTTTTCCTGCCTAGCCTATTTTTCTTCAATGCACAAGAACTGGAAATATGTCCCTTTTTGTTACAAAAATGACAGGTAATGAATGGACTGCTAGATTGAGTGGTAGGAAGAAAACAATGCAAATAATACTTCTGTTTAGCATGCCTGGGTTGATCATATGTTTCAATGTGAGGTGATGCATCATTTTCCTTTTTATTATTGTTAGCATGCACAAAATGTCTCATATACATATTCTGATTACTGTTGCATGAGGGTGAGGCTTCTTCAGAGGCAAGTGCCATCAGACAAATGTTGGCTGTCTCATCCTCATCTTCTTCTTCCTCATCTGAGATGTTGCCCCATATGGATGAGATATAGGCTTTCTTCTTCTTCCCTTTGTCTGCAGCTTTCTTTTCTTTTTCTTGCTTCTTGATGAATTGGGGGCAGTCCCACTTAATGTGTCCCTGCTTCTTGCACTCATAGCAAGTCACAGGTTCTTTCGCCTCTTTCTTGCTTTCTCCAGCAACTCCCCTTTTGAAGAACCTCTTGTTCTTCTTCTTGCTGTAGAATCTTCCGAATTTCCTAACCATCATAGCCAGAGTTTCCTCATCTAGCTCATCTCCTTCATCAGATTCTTCTTCCTTTTCATCAGCAGCTTTGAGGGCAAGGCCTTTCTTCTTTCTGTCCAGTCCAGCTTCCTTGAGTGCTTTGATTTTTCCTTCATACTCCTCAAGGCTGCCAAAGAGAGCTGTGACAGAGGCCATTGATTCTCCTCTGGCTTTTTCTATTGCTGTCACCTTGGGCTGCCATTCCAGAGGGAGAGCTCTGAGTATTTTTCTTACTTTCTCAGACTGAGTGTATTCCTTTCCCAGGCTTTTGAGTTGATTCACAATGAGGGTGAATCTCTTTTGTAGCTCCTTTACAGTTTCTCCTTCAGCCATTCTAAAGCTCTCATACTCCCCAATGCAAGTGTTCAGTCTGTTCTCCCTGACTCCAGATGTTCCCTCATGAGCAATCTGCAGAGTATCCCACATTTCTTTTGCAGTGGTGCATTGCGAGACTCTGTAAAATTCATCTTAATTCAGGGCACTGACTAAACAGTGTTTTTCTTTGAAATTCAGTAGGACTCTCCTTCTGTCCTCATCATTCCATTCTGCTTCCAGCTTCTCTTTGTGTCCTCCATCTTCAGTTAGAGCCATTGGAATGAAATCCCCTTTTTCAATGACTGACCAGATGTCAAGATCAATTGATCGGAGGTAGATCTGCATTCTCATTTTCCAGTACCCATAATGCTCTCCACTGAAGCCTGGTGGTCTGTTAGTATTGTTCCCTTCAGGGAGTATACTCTCTCCAAAGCCAGCCATCTTAATTCCCGGACTGTGAGTTCCTTTGTATGGGAATCCGGGCTCTGATACCACTTGTTAGCAAGGCTGACTTCCCAAGAGGGGGGGTGAATTGGGAAGATTGAAATTTTTCTGCACAAAGTGAAGTAAGTGAAGATATCACAGTATAATGAAAACAATGCGTAAAACAGAGCAAGCTGAAAAGTAAAGATAGGGAGAAGAAGACTCAGTAATTTATCCTGGTTCGGTCCTTCCACTTGACCTACATCCAGTCCCCAAGACACCTCTTGAGATTTATCCACTATACAGCAAGAATTTCAATGGGCTTCTTGCAAAGGCCACAGTACACGAGTTTGCTCTGTTTCTGAGCTCTCTCAAACTCTCCAAGCACTTACACTGTGTGCTTCCCAATCCCCTTGTGAATATCCCTCACAAGTAAATCTATCTTCCAGATGAAGAGTAGATTGATTACAATGAAATGACTCTCTTGAAAGGAGTAGATATGAAAGTTTTGGTGCAAGTCTGGAAGTTAAGAGGGTAAAAGCTTTTGAGAAGAAAATTCAGCAGAGATTCAGTATATACAAGTTTGATTCATTTCCCATAACTTCAAGTGATGTTGTATTTATAGATTTAGGTCTCAAATATCCGTTAGAGACTAAATCTATCCGTTGGAGAAGTTATTCAACGGTTACTCTGAAAAAACTATCCGTTTACCAACCGCATTTAATGTTTCTGACATACTGAAATTCGAATTTCGGTTGGCCAACAGACGAATTTTGAAGGAATCGTAGATTAAAGCTTCCAACGTTACAGCACGAAGTTCTTCTGTTCATAAAGTGAAATTCGAATTTTGAAACTTACAAAACATTTTCACAATGTGACATACGAATTTTCAAGAAGAAAGTTTTTTGGTTAAGTATGAACAGTGTTTTCAATTTTCTACAATGCCTTCGAAATTCGAATTTTGGATCCCCAAAATTAGTCTGTTCATTGAACTAAAAAGGGCCACAGTAGATAACTTTCTTTGAAATTTGAATTTTGGAAAGGCAAAATTCGTCTGTCAGAGAAACTCTTTTCAGACTCATCTTGTCATTCGAATGTTGCAAGTTCTTATCATTCGTATGTCAATGTTTCATTTAAATAGACTTAAGAACTTAGCTTCTGAAATTCGAATTTCAATGTTCAAAGTTCGTCTGTCAGAGAGCAGTTTTGAAACTTAAATCACTTTTGATCTCAGATGAACTTTAACATAGTTACAGACGAATTTCTTCAGTTTTCTCAAATTTTGTTTTGCTTGAAATTCGAATTTTGAGAACTCAAAGTTCGTCTGTTGTAAAGAAGCATCTTTCAGACTTATATAAAAATTCGAATGTTGCAACTTCAAAATTCGTCTGTCAGAGAGCATTTTTCAAACTGAATTTCGTTTTGATTTCAGATGCACTTTATCATAGTTTCAGACGAATTTCTTTGATTTTTACAAACTTCATTTTACTTGAAATTCGAATTTTGAAAGTGTGAAGTTCGTCTGTTACAAAGGCCTCTTTTCAGACTAGATGAAAATTCGAATTTTGAACAACCAAAATTCGTCTGACAGAGAGCAGTCTCTTCAGACTTATTCAGTTTTAGCTTGAAATTCGAATTTCCAAAGGTAAAGTTCGAATTTCTAACTTGACAGTTCAGTTTAAACTTTCAACCTTCGTCTATTTGAAGGTATTTTTCAAATGTTCAAAGATTTAACATAAAATCAAAGTTTGAAAACATCTTTTCTTCAAATCAAAATCTTTTACCCAATTATATCAAAAACTAAAGATCCTACAAAAGATCTAACAACATATACTCAGTTAATCTTCACTTGAACCAGCTTTGTTCTTCTTTGATATCTTCAATCCAAGCTCTTGGGTGTTGGTTTTAACATCATCAAAACTCTTGATTCAACACTCAGAAGTTCCTTCTTGTTGTAGGGATGCATTAGCCACAAAGAACAAGTCTTCAGATTTTCCTGCTCCCTTTCCAACCCATCGTCCTTCATCTCTTTCAATGCCCATCCTTTGCAGTTCTTCTTCTTTGAATGCCTCAGTGAGTTTCCCTTTCCCCCTCTCAATGTGCTGAATCCTAGCATGCTGCAGGATTCTTGAAATAATGGCAGCATAGGGGAGTGTGGAATCCTTTCTCTGATCCCTTGCCTTTATCATATGTTGGAGAATGATATAACCCATATTGATCAGTTTCCCACGTATGATAGCAGTCATCACATAAGCCTCTGCCCTTGTTATCAAGTTGAAGCTGCCACCCTTGTTGAAAATGATTCTGGACACTATGTAGTGCAGGATTCTGACTTGTACACTTAGGTCTGTGGGCTTCAACAGATTTGTAGTTGACCTGTTCTCCCTTCTCCTGAATAGGGTGTCCAAAATTGTGCTCTCTTTGTAGTTCAGAAAGGATCCACCTTCTTCATCAGCTGTGCTTGCCTCATCCATATACCCAGAGGCTGTTATGTTAACTTTTAGCCCATCTTGTCCTGGAATTTCCAACACCTCATTGAATGTTTCATCAGCAAGCCAAATGGTCCTTGATCTCAAAGTGACCTCCCATTTCATCTTCTTGCTGTTATATTGAAGAGAGGCATGCCAAGTCTTCACTACCTCATCATCATATTTTTCAGCAATTTTCAACAGATTTTTATATCTTAACAACCATATTGCAGCATCAAAATTATTGGATATCAGAAATTGTTCCACATTTACACAGTGAGGCTTGATTACCTTTTTGTTGGAAAACTTGGTAGTGTACTCTTCTTGAATCTCAGGAGTGCTCCATAGTGGCAGTGTAGTCAATTCGAACTCTCCAGATTCAGTGCTGGAAGAAGCAGAAGAGGCAGCAGTAGGGATAGAAGGTTCTGCACTTTTTGAAGAGGAGGGTCCAGTTTTCTGAGATTCCGCTTTGGATGAAGATTTCTGGCGTTTAGAAGGAGTAGCTTTACTGGGTTCTACCTTTCTCTTTGATTTCTCTCCTTCTTTGGTAGCATATTGAGATTTAACATTCCTCTTTGGACGTGCCACAGCTTTTCCTGTTCCAGGAATTTTAACTCTTACCATTTCTCGGTTGAATGATGCAGAATGTGGCTGAGAAAGGGTTTATAGGGTGCGAAAGGAAGTTTAATCAGTGAAGAATGATGGCTTTTGGACAGGAGTTAAGAGGATGGAAGAAAGAATCAGAACAGACTTAGAGAGGTTACAAATAGGGTTGCGTCTGTTCTTTGGAAAACCGTCGCATTTAACGTATGTAACCGTCTGACAGATGAATTTTGAGGGGTCAAAATTCGAACTTCGGGCAGTTACAAGTTAAATCGATCAGCACAGCTTACTGACAGATGAATTTTCATCCTTAAAGTTCGTCTATCAGTGGCTTGAAACAAGCAATACAAGCACAACAGACGAATTTTGTTCCACCAAAGTTCGAATGTTGAAAAGAAAAGGGCAGGCATTAATCAAACTATCAATCAACAGACAAATTAAACATGCAGAATTGCATCTTTCAAGAATTCAACATGAAGGACATGATTCAACAGACGAATTTTGAACTGAAAATTCGAATTTTTCAATTTTTGTAAAGACTGTCCAACATTCGTATGTTAAGAAGTAATAACTTGTGTAGCAGTGATGAACAAACATAACTTTGAAATTTCTGATTTTGAAAATTCGAACTTTCAAGCTTCAACAGACGAATTTCAAGGCATTACCAAGAACTGTTCCAAGGCATAACAGGCCAAAGTTCGTCTGTTGGTCAACCAAAATTTGAATGTTGACCACGTTGACCAGTTTAAAAACACAGATTATCAATGAAATTCATCTAGCAATCAAACAACATACAAATATCAACTTTTAAAACTTACAGAATGGATCCAGAACTTAAAATAATTATCATTCACTTCATTTTCTGATTGTTCCAATCTGGAGTGCTCCAATCTTTCAAACTTTTAGCCATTGATTTTCACAAGGAGCACCTGCAACTACACTAAAACATACTCTGATGCTCAAGTTAGAATTTATTCTAATATTAAAAATTCTAAAGACAGAATTGCATAAAGATGACTTACAATTCATTGGGATTTACCATTCCCCATTCTCTCCTTATTTTGCAGTGTCTGTCTTCTGATAGAGGTTTTGTGAGTATATCAGCAACTTGATCATCTGTTGGGATGTACTCCAGTCTAACTTCTCCTTTCAGAACGTGATCTCTAATGAAGTGGTGTCTAACTTCAATATGCTTTGTCCTTGAATGCATGACAGGATTCTTGGTGATATTTATAGCACTTTGGTTGTCACACATGATTGGTATCTCTTTCATTTTAACCTCAAGATCTTCAAGCTGTTGTTTCATCCAGATGACTTGGGCACAACAGCTTCCAGCTGCAACATGCTCAGCTTCTGCAGTGGATAAGGCTACACTGTTTTGCTTTTTGCTGAACCATGAGACCAGGGATCCTCCAAGAAACTGACAAGTTCCACTTGTACTTTTTCTGTCAGTTTTGGATCCTGCAAAATCAGCATCAGTGTATCCTTTGAGATCTTATCCATTGCCTTTTGGATACCAAAGACCCATCTGTGATGTTCCAATAAGATATCTAAAAATTCTTTTCACAGTTGTTGCATGGGCTTCTTTGGGGCATGATTGGAACCTTGCACACATGCAGACACTAAACATAATGTCAGGTCTGCTGGCAGTTAGGTACAGCAGGGATCCAATCATTCTTCTGTACTGAGTAATGTCAAACATCTTCCCATTCTCATCCATGTCCAGTTTGGTTGCAGTAGCCATGGGTGTTCCCATTGGCTTGGCATTCTCCATTCCAAATTCTTTAACAGCTCCTTTAGATAATTGGATTGACTGAGAAAGATACCATCATTAAGCTGTCTGATTTGCAATCCAAGGAAGAAATTGAGTTCACCCATCATAGACATCTCGAATTCTCCCTGCATAAACTTAGAAAATTCCTTGCAAAGAGCCTTATTAGTAGCACCAAAAATAATATCATCAACATAGATTTGAACAATTAGTAAATCTTTATTTTCTTTCTTAGTAAATAAGGTTGTGTCAACTTTGCCTCTGTTAAACCCCTTTTCAGTTAGAAAATTGTTCAGTCTCTCATACCAAGCTCTAGGGGCTTGTTTTAAACCATATAGAGCTTTCTTCAGTTTATAAACATGGTTTGGTTTTGTAGAATCCTCAAAACCTGGAGGTTGGTCTACATAAACTTCTTCCATGATATATCCATTTAGAAAGGCACTCTTTACATCCATTTGATATAGTAAAATATTTTTCATGCATGCATATGCCAACAGTATTCTTATAACTTCTAATCTAGCTACTGGTGCAAAGGTTTCTTCAAAATCAATACCTTCTTCCTGATTATACCCTTTAGCAACCAATCTAGCTTTATTTCTGATTATTGTTCCAGATTCATCCAGTTTATTTCTGAAAACCCATTTGGTACCAATAACAGGATGATTTTTGGGTCTAGGTACTAAATCCCAAACTTGATTTCTTTCAAATTGATTTAATTCATCTTGAATAGCCAAAATCCAGTAATCATCAGTTAAGGCTTCTTCAGTACATTTGGGTTCAATTTGAGAAATGAAAGCAAAGTTGAGTATCTGTTCCCTTAACTATTTTCTGGTTTTGACTCTCTCTTGAACATTCCCTATTACTTGATCAATAGGATGATTCCTTTGATATCTCCAAACTCTAGGAAGTTCTTGAGATGTTTCCTCATTGTTTTCTTCATCAAACTCTTGCTCCTGGATATCTTCCTCTATGTTAATAGATTCAAATATCTTTGGAGGTTCAGTTTTACTCTTATCAGAAATTCCTAGTTTTTCAAAATCAAGAGTAAGATCATCCTCATTGGTAGCATGTTTTGAAATAGTTTCATTTTCAATGAAAACTACATGTATAGATTCTTCTACAACATCTGATCTTTTATTATAAACCCTATATGCCTTACTCCTACTTGAATAGCCCAGAAATATACCTTCATCGGATTTGGCATCAAATTTACCTAGATTTTCTTTACCATTGTTGTGAATGAAGCATTTGCACCCGAACACATGGAGGTGTGACAGATTTGGCTTTCTTCCCTTGTACAGCTCATATGGAGTCTTCCCAAGGATTGGTCTGATGTAGGCTCTATTTATGATGTAACTTGCTGTATTTACTGCATCAGCCCAGAATACTTGGGAGAGTTCCTTCTCATTTAGCATAGCTCTAGCCATCTCTCTAATAGTTCTGTTCTTCCTTTCTACCACTCCATTTTGTTGAGGAGTTCTTGGTGCTGAGAAGTTGTGGTCAATCCCATGCTCATTGCAGTATTCCAGGAAGTATGCATTTTCAAATTCTCCTCCATGGTCTGACCTGATAGACACAATAGAAATACCTTTCTCATTTTGCACTTTCTTAGCTAAGGTTACAAATGCATCAAAGGTATCACTTTTAGAAGAAAGAAATAATGTCCAAGTAAATCTAGAATAATCATCTACAATTACAAGCACATACAGATTACCACCAAGACTTTTCACCCTAGAGAGTCCAATTAAATCCATATGCAGTAATTCAAGTGGTCTAGTTGTGGTAACTACATTTTTAGATTTAAATGATGATTTAGTTTGTTTTCCTCTTAGGCATGCATCACATTCTTTATCCTTTTCAAAAGATATTTTTGGTAGACCAGTTACTAGCTCATTTTTAATCAGTTTAGACAGTTGATTCATGTTCACATGAGCTAATCTTCTATGCCATAGCCAACTATCATTATTCTGACTGATTAAGCATACAAAATCTAAGGGAGGAAGTTCATCAAGATCAATAGTATAACAGTTACCATCCCTTTGAGCTTTGAGGATTACTTTGTGATCACTTTTTCTAATGACCAGGCAAAACTTTGAGTCAAACAGCACCCAGTTTCCTTTGTCACAAGTCTGACTCACGCTTAGCAAGTTGTGGTTGAGGCCAATCACAAACAGCACCTCTTCAATGGATGTTTCTGGATTTTTACCTACAATTCCAATACCAACGATTTTGCCATGTTGGTCACCTCCAAAGGTCACCTTTCCTCCTTTCTTGTCTCTAAGGGTGATGAACTTCTCCTTATCACCAGTCATGTGACTTGAGCAGTTACTGTCCATATACCATTTATTGCTTTTCTTAGCTGTGAGACATACCTGCAAAACAATGTTTATGTTCTCCTTTTAGGTACCTAAATTTGTTTGGGTCCTTTCTGGTCAGTATATTTTTCCCTAGATGTAGATGCAACTTTGGGAACCCATTCAACTTTCCTGCCAAACCCATTTTTCTTCAAAACACAAGAACTGGAAATATGTCCCTTTTTATTACAGAAATGACAGGTAGTGAATGGACTGCTAGATTGAGATGCAGGAAGAAAACAGTGCAGATAATACTTTTGTCTAGCATGCCTTGGTTGATCATATGTTTCAATGTGATGTGATGCATTGGTTTTCTTTTTATTGTTCTCAGCATGCACAAATTGTCTTATATAGGCATTCTGATTTTTCTTCCTAATCTTTTCCTTGACAGCACACGGATCATAGCCAAGACCAGCTTTTCCTTGTGATATTCTTTGGCTCCCCATCAATGCAAACAACATATCTTTACCTCTAGTGAGCCTAGACATGCTTTTAACTAAATAATCATTAGTTTGCTTAAGTTCAGTGCATGAAGTGCAACAAACAGATTCAGTAGTAGGTAAAGAGGCAATTTCAGAAACTATGCTTTGAGATTCCAGCTTATTTATCTTTTTCTTTGCCAATTTCAGTTCTTTAGCAACTTTAATGAATTCATCATGAAGCTCGTGAAACGCATCTTGTAGTTCAGAATAGGAAGGTTCAGATTCATATACCTCTTCTTCCTGATTACTGTTGCATGAGGGTGAGGCTTCTTCAGAGGCAAGTGCCATCAGACAAATGTTGGCTGTCTCATCCTCATCTTCTTCTTCCTCATCTGAGATGTTGCCCCATATGGATGAGATATAGGCTTTCTTCTTCTTCCCTTTGTCTGCAGCTTTCTTTTCTTTTTCTTGCTTCTTGATGAATTGGGGGCAGTCCCACTTAATGTGTCCCTGCTTCTTGCACTCATAGCAAGTCACAGGTTCTTTCGCCTCTTTCTTGCTTTCTCCAGCAACTCCCCTTTTGAAGAACCTCTTGTTCTTCTTCTTGCTGTAGAATCTTCCGAATTTCCTAACCATCATAGCCAGAGTTTCCTCATCTAGCTCATCTCCTTCATCAGATTCTTCTTCCTTTTCATCAGCAGCTTTGAGGGCAAGGCCTTTCTTCTTTCTGTCCAGTCCAGCTTCCTTGAGTGCTTTGATTTTTCCTTCATACTCCTCAAGGCTGCCAAAGAGAGCTGTGACAGAGGCCATTGATTCTCCTCTGGCTTTTTCTATTGCTGTCACCTTGGGCTGCCATTCCAGAGGGAGAGCTCTGAGTATTTTTCTTACTTTCTCAGACTGAGTGTATTCCTTTCCCAGGCTTTTGAGTTGATTCACAATGAGGGTGAATCTCTTTTGTAGCTCCTTTACAGTTTCTCCTTCAGCCATTCTAAAGCTCTCATACTCCCCAATGCAAGTATTCAGTCTGTTCTCCCTGACTCCAGATGTTCCCTCATGAGCAATCTGCAGAGTATCCCACATTTCTTTTGCAGTGGTGCATTGCGAGACTCTGTAAAATTCATCTTGATTCAGGGCACTGACTAAACAGTGTTTTTCTTTGAAATTCAGTAGGACTCTCCTTCTGTCCTCATCATTCCATTCTGCTTCCAGCTTCTCTTTGTGTCCTCCATCTTCAGTTAGAGCCATTGGAATGAAATCCCCTATTTCAATGACTGACCAGATGTCAAGATCAATTGATCGGAGGTAGATCTGCATTCTCATTTTCCAGTACCCATAATGCTCTCCACTGAAGCCTGGTGGTCTGTTAGTATTGTTCCCTTCAGGGAGTATACTCTCTCCAAAGCCAGCCATCTTAATTCCCGGACTGTGAGTTCCTTTGTATGGGAATCCGGGCTCTGATACCACTTGTTAGCAAGGCTGACTTCCCAAGAGGGGGGTGAATTGGGAAGATTGAAATTTTTCTGCACAAAGTGAAGTAAGTGAAGATATCACAATATAATGAAAACAATGCGTAAAACAGAGCAAGCTGAAAAGTAAAGATAGGGAGAAGAAGACTCAGTAATTTATCCTGGTTCGGTCTTTCCACTTAACCTACATCCAGTCCCCAAGACACCTCTTGGGATTTATCCACTATACAGCACGAAGTTCGTCTGTTCATGAAGTGAAATTCGAATTTTGAAACTTACAGAACATTTTCACAATGTGACATACGAATTTTCAAGAAGAAAGTTTTTCGGTTAAGTGTGAACAGTGCTTTCAATTTGCTACAGTGTCTTCGAAATTCGAATTTTGGTATCCCAAAATTCGTCTGTCCACTGAATGTTTAAAGAGACACAGTAGATTACTTTCTTCGAAATTCGAATTTTGAAAGGGTGAAATTCGTCTGTCAGAGAGACTCTTTCCAGACTAATTTTATCATTCGAATGTTGCAAGTTCTTATCATTCGTATGTCAATGTTTCACTTCAACAGACTCAAGAACTTAGCTTCTGAAATTCGAATTTTAATGTTCAAAGTTCATCTGTCAGAGAGCAGTTTTGAGACTTAAATCATTCTTGATCTCAGATGAACTTTAACATAGTTTCAGACGAATTTCTTCCATTTTCTCAAGTTTTGTTTTGTTTGAAATTCGAATTTTGAAGACTCCAAGTTCGTCTGTTGCAAAGAAGCTTCTTTCAGACTTATATGAAAATTCGAATGTTGGAAGTTCAAAATTCGTCTGTCAGAGAGCATTTATCAAACTCAATTTCATTTTGATTTCAGATGCATTTTATCATAGTCTCAGACGAATTTCTTTGGTTTTCACAAACTTCATTTTTCTTGAAATTCGAATTTTGAAAGAGTGAAGTTCGTCTGTTACCAGAAAGGCTTCTTTCAGACCTGATGAAAATTCGAATTTTGAACAACCAAAATTCGTCTGACAGAGAGCCATCTCTTCAGACTTATTTAGTTTTAGCTCGAAATTCGAATTTCCAAAGGCAAAGTTCGAATTTCCAACTTGACAGTTTAGTTTAAACTTTCAACCTTCGTCTGTTTGTGGGTATTTTTCAAATATTCAAAGATTTAACATAAAATCAAAGTTTGAAAACATCTTTTCTTCAAATCAAAATCTTTTACCCAATCATACCAAAAACTAAAGATCCTACAAGAGATCTAACAGCAAATACTCAGAAAATCTTCACTTGAAACAGCTTTGATCTCCTTTGATATCTTCAATCCAAGCTCTTGAGTGTTGGTTTAAAATCATCAAAACTCTTGATTCAACAGAAACCAATCCATAAAAAGTGAAGTATATGTCACAAGATGCAAAATTAGGGTATTGGTTTCAAAGATTGATGAGTTATTATTTTTCTACAATTTTCTCTATTTTTCTTCCTATTTAGGGTTTAATATAGGAAAGGAATTTCAAGTTTTTGACCTCAAAAATGGATTCCTTGGGTCCAAAATAGGTTAGAACAAGTATGTTGTACAAGGAATGCATGATGGATAACAAAGTGCAAATTTTAGTTCAAGTGAGCACTTTGTAAATGAAATTGGATAATTAGTAGTTAATGGCATTATTTTATGATGCTATAGGATCCAAAGGGGTGTTAGAAGATCAAGGGAAAGGTGTACAAAGTTTGGTGGAACTTGAAAAGCCCAAAGGTAGTTATTTTACCAATTATGCCAAGTTGATAAAACTATTTTCAATGATGTTTGGAACATGCCATGCTATGACATTAATGTTTTATGTTGTATTTGATGTGTTGTGTAATATCCCTATTTTTATGGGATGTTATAAAATGAATAAAAGATGATAAATGAAACAAGATGAAAATGTTATATGTAATCGGGCTTTAGAAGGAATTAATTTCTCATTTAATTTTCAGAAGAAGTTATGTTTGGTCCTTAATTGGAAGTAATTTTCCATAAGGTCCTTAGCAGAAATTAATTTCAGAACTTACCCCGGAAAATATGCAATATACCACTTGAATGAAAGCCCGCTCCAAGCTGAGCGTAATGGTATAAGTATTGCATGCCCGGGAGGTCTAGGTTGAGAGATAGACCAATTTGAAAGTTAATGTGAATAGTGAAAAGGAAATAATAAAAAAATTGGTCTTTGGGTGAAATTACAAGAAAGTGCCCGAAAGAATGGATAATTATGTTTTTGACCGGCTTAAGGGCAAAACGTTCATTTCCCATATTTGAAGAAAAATATGAATATTGAATTTAAACGTCAAGGAATAGATGTTGATATCATAAAATGTATGAGAAATTGAGAAAAACAGAGAGACACTATTAAGTGCAAAGAAGGGCAAAGAGGTTATTTTTCTCGGTTGGATGGAAAAATGATAAATTATATTTTTGCCCCCAAAGAATTATGAAAAGGACATCCATGTCTTAAAGTCATAAAATTACGGTGAAGGAGTATGAGAAATGTCTTGGGGAAAATTACACATAAGGACCCGAAAGTTTCAAGAATTGTAAATTAACCCTGGGTCAAGGGCATTTTTGTAAATATAAAAAATTATGATCAAAATGAAACTCTCAATGAGTTAGACCCAATGAAATATAGTATGGAATTTATTAAGGTCAAAATAATATTTATTGGGTAATTAGGTTTAATATTAATATTTTACCCGATAAAAGTCAGTTTAGACTGCAGGAAAATGCAGTATTGATCCAAGGAAAATGATGAGACCTTAATAAAATATATTTTGGGTCTAGATAATGATTTTGGACCAAAAGTAATGGTTGGATAATCCTGTACCAATTTAATGACGATTTTGGTAAAAATACTTAATCGGTACGGGTAAATTTAATCGGTAAAGAGTATTTTGGTCCATTAAAGTTTATTATGCAATTTTTGGCCAGAAGGAGGATGAAACACGTATGATCTGTGAATGGGACATGAAGGAAATTGTTGGAAAAGCTTTTTAAAAAGAAAAGTAAATGAAAATAGAAATAAAAGTAAATTAAGTTATTATATTATATAATTATCATCTTAAACCATCATTTCGTCTTCCTCACGAAAACAAGACGTTGGTTCAGTGGAGAAGAAAGCCAGGAACGCGTGAGAGAGAGAGAGCAAAGGGGAAAAGAGAATATTGCAAGATTTGTCCCAAAACTTCAAGGTATTATCTTACAACCCTTTCCTTGTGTCTCCTAGCAATTTTTAGGTATTTTAATGGTTATTTTCCCTCTATTTTCTTGCTGAAAGTTTCTACCTAGAGAGAGAGTAGAGAGAGAAAATGAAGGTATGGGAAAATTAAGCCATGAAAAGGGTTGTACAGGCCATAAGATGCAAGAATATATCATTAGATTACAAATTAATCGGTTAGTTATTTTTCTATAATTTATGATAATTTTCTGCCCAATTAGGGTTTATTATAGGAAGGGAATTTCAAGTTTTTGACCTCAAAAATGGATTCCTTGGGTCCAAAATAGGTAGATACAAGTATGTTGTACAAGAAAAAGCTTGAGATTAAGAAAGTGAAATTTTTAGGTTTATGAAGTTAATTCGGAATGAACAGTAACCGATTTAGAAATGGAATTTAGTAATTCTGAGGCCATATTTGGATTCCTCATGAAAAATTACATGGAATAGAGGTATAATTCATCATTTTTGAGTTAGGAATGAATTTTTGGTGAATTTTTGAAGAATTAGGGTTTCATGAACACTTTTTGAAGAAAGTCATGGAACCATTAGCTTGAATAGTTATTTGATGGTGCATTAGGACTTGAAGAAGCCCAAGGAAGCTAGTGGGAGCATTGGTATCAAGATGAAGAGTAAAAGAAAGCATGAAGGTAGCAATTTACCTATTCTTGCCTTATATTGTCATGTGATTTTCAATGAGTTTGATGACTTGTCTATTGTTTGCTATGATCAATTGTGATGCTTTGAGAATGTTGGCTGAGTTAATTAAGGGTTTTAAGACCCTGGGATGTCCAAAATACAAAACGAAACTCTGCCGAAATTTCTGTAAAATATTATGGCATAAATGTTTAAATGCATTTATTTGATGTTTTATGATGATTATATGCTTAATGTGATAATATGATTGCATGAATGGTAATTGCTACTGAGATTCTTTGAATCTCACCCCCCCTTCAATGACTAACCATGCTAGGGAGAACCAATGCAAAAGAGTTAAGGAAGGAGCAAAAGGCATGAAGAAAAAAATGATGTTGCAAGCCATTGTATTCTAGTGTGAATGGTTATCTGTGTATTGCTTTGTATGAAATTATTAAATAGTGAATAATATGTTAATGTTGTAGAAAATGTGTGAAAATTTCCAGTTCTGTATGTTGGGATATGAAGTTATATTATACCAAGTTACATGCCAAAATGAGTTCATTTGCAAGGGTTTTGGCAAGGAAATTACAATGTAGATTGAAACAGGGCATTTTCCCAACATGTCTGTTTCATTCGCCCTTGTGCTATACTTAATGTGAAGGTAAGTTTATGATATTTTTATACCAGATAGAGGGCATCTCCATCTTTAATATGACATCTAATTCACCCCATTTGGAGTTGTGTACAATTAATGGTGAATTTTCTAATTCAGGGTTCAGAACAGGGCAAGAATGGGGAAACTGAAAACTGGAAAGTAAGTACTGGAAAATTCAAAAGCTTATATAAAATCGTACAAAGCTCCAAAAATTCAGTGGTTTATATTTATGAAAATTTCTATATTTTGAGTTTCATATGCCACTGATTTGGAGGTAATTGGAGCTATATGATAGGAGATATGGAGGTTTTCCCAAAACTGTTCCAGCAAAAGTGAAATTCTGACTCTTTATGATTTAAGTTAACACCATGTCCTGTGCAAGTTGAATAAATGTAGAAGAAAAATATTTATATAAATATACTCACAGGGCTTTCATATGACATAAAGAATTTTTGATTTGGCTCATGGTAGAGTGAGATATGAATTTTTAAATATAAGGCCAAAATCCTGGGGAAGAGAAAATGACCAAATATACAGTAAATGTTTAATGAATAAACTGTATAAGTTGGTCAAGATAATACTCTGTTTAATATTTTTCCCATGTATAAAAGGTCTTTATCTATGGTTAGAGACTTGAATCACTATAAAATGATTTTTCTAGAATTAGTTATTAATTTTCAAATTTCAGTTGATAAAGTGGAAACTACCATATGAATAGTAACCAAAAATTTTTGAAATTCTGATTTTCATTCTTATGTGATTCAAGCTTAGAATCAAGTATAATTAGACTTAAAAGGAGTCTAATTCATGGGAAATGAGTCTAAAAGTAAGGTGTTACATTTTTGGTATCAGAGCCGAAGGTCTTGGCTCTTAGAGCAAAGATTTAAGTTAATCTTTGTAGGAAAATACATACTTTAAAATTAAAGTATTTCCCCTATGATGTTAAAGTGTTGTTCCTTAGAGAAACCTGGCCTATGAATATTTTAGTGGCATAAGGGATTAGTCTTAAGGATAACTAAAGGTAGTTGCTGGATTAGTTGAGGATGTTTTGCAGATTAATTTATCTTAGGTCTTGAATCTTTTCAGAGTTAGATCGCAGTTAGATCCTATCAGTAAAGAAATGATGTAGGATCACAGAGGATCCTAATAGGGCTCAGAGATCGCAGTAGATCTCATGGTCGCAGTAGACCAATTATGAGGTTGCAGTAAACCTTTAAAAAGAATGAGAAAGATTACGGAGCCTTACAATACTGATAGTTCTCTGAAAGAGGATGGCCTAGTATGTTTTTAAAAAGAAAAGACATGAAACCTCATTAATCAGCAGCTAGTCCGAATGTTTACCTAAGGCTTTTCTTAAATGCTCAGCCACTGACTAGAAAGAAGGTATGAAATGTAACAGTGGGTGATGATGAGCAAAAAGGCAAGTACCCCGCTTATGCAATGAAGTAATGTCAGTGGCACAATGTTTCCAATAATGAATGAAAGAGGTCAGTAAGGAATAAATGATAGTAATGAAGAAAAGTAATAAGAAAAAAGTTAATGGAGGAAAATTAATGTATAATTTAAAAGAATGTAAGTTACAAAAGAAGAATGAGTAATAACCCAGGTGAAGGAAATTGACCTGAGCCTAATTAGAGTCCTACAGAGGAAAAAGTAGGACCTAAATGACTGATAGTTATATGATGATTTCTAAATGGTAGAATTACTTAAAGAAATGTCAGGATAGATCTGGAAGACAAGTTTAATTTCTAGATCTCATGAGTACTATGATAGAAGCAAAAGAATGTTTTGAAGGGCATCATGATAATTGGCTCCTTGGAAGTGAATGGATTGAGCCAGTAGTTGATGCTATATAGAATCATGGGCTATGAAAGTTTGAGAGGATGAAAATAATAGTAGTAAGTTTGATGCCAGTATGGAAACCTTATAAGTTCAATATGATGATAAGGATGAAAGGTATATGTAGAAGTAATGTACAGCCATAGTTGTGAACCAAGTAGTTATGCACCAAGGTATTAAAAGTAGTGAAGTAGAAAGACCTAGGGTCAAAGGATAAAGATGAAAGAAGTAGTCAATGAAACTTGTTAAGCACAATTATTAAATGCAAGACAACAATGATTGAGATATGAAGAGGTGTTCAACAAAGAATTATGAAGAACAACTACAAGAGAGAATTATTACTCAGGAACAATAGGCAGAAGCTAAAGCCTATAATGCTCCGTCTATATTGCAAGAGTCTCAAGTAGATTGGTAAGCTCCTACGAAATAAGCTACCAAGCAACTGGTTGAATTTATCAATCATCAACATATGGTTATGTAAATTAGAATGTATCAACTATCATCCTTGATGGTGAATTTGATATGCAAAATATTGAGGGATGGACTATGAGCCTGAAAAGATTTCTAAGACAATGGGCAGCATGTTGGAAATGAAAGACTTTGATGGTAATATATAAGTTGAAGAATAAGGTTGATTAAAGGAATTGAAATTTATAAGAATCTGCTCTAATAAGAATGAGCTGGTGAATGAAAGTATAATAAGACATAACCAGTAGGTTTGAAATTTGACATACCTCTACTAGTACGTTGATGAATGAGAAAAGGTGGAAAAGCTAGAAAAGAAGTTTGGAGTAAGTGGTTAAAGAGAATATGCCTTTAATTCATTGATCCAAGTAAACAGGATCATTGGAAATAGTCTGAATCATGTGAATGTTTTACCAACATCTCCAACTACCCTTAGTAAGTAAGAATAAGAGTAAGAAGCTTCGGAATAGCAATAAATTATGAAGCAAGGTAAAAGAGAAGAGAAGGTAGATCAAGCAGCCCAACTCTATTTAAATATAGAAAGGCTCATGGTAGAAGGCCATGTTTAGTAAGATAAAGCGGTGCTTCAAGTATGGAAAGCCGAGATGTTAAACTTGTGACAGTATTATGGAAATCGCCAACACCAGACCAAAAGCACAAGGGAGAGTCTTTATGCTATCCCAACAGGAGGTCATAAGTCACCTGATTTTAACAAAAGTATGATGCAGGTGCAAGTTACTCTTGATTACTGTGCTAAAAGGTTGGGTCTAGAGGTTATTATAATATGATTTATATGTGAATGTTTTCACTATATACAGAGCCATAATCTCTATTGCTAGTCTGAATAATATTGGAGTACTACGGTAAGCATGAAATGGCTTTGTGAAAGAAGATATTGATTATGCCTACCCTGAAAAGGTTTCATGTGCTTAGATTAAATCATATGTTATACCCATTGTTCAAGTTGAGAAGGGCTTGTGGAAAGATGTTGAGTATAGACATGAAAGTTGAGGTATAATTTAAAAGAGAAAGTTTGATAAAGATTCAAGGCCTCTATAATGGAAAGTTAGTAATGCGTTGACGATGCTTAAGACATGAGGCATGAATCTAAAGTACAAGTATAAGCCTAAGGGTTTAGTGATAAGCAGTTAGGAAACTATGAAACCTAGAGATAGTTAATTGTTGAACTTAGTATAAAATCTAGCTATAAAGAAAACACCTGGCCGGAAGATCTCACAACGAAAGAAATCCTCTGTCAGCTGCCAAGGTGAGAATAAAGGGAGGTAGCTCTTGGGTAGAAGCCCAATTGAGCAAGCTCTTGGGAAGAAGCCCAATTGAGCCAAGAAAGATGAAATCCTCCATATGATGAAAGTCACCGAGGCGAGGTAGAGGAGAGATAGCTCCTGGGGTGATGCCTAAATGAGCAAGAATGGTGAGAGGCTAAGAGCTGGATTTAAATTGAGCTAGCAAAAGACTATTGAAGGGTTAAGTAGTTTCCTTGAAATGGCCACATCACTGATTAACCTTGGCTAAGAAGTTAAAGAGGTTATAAATATGAACAGAATGTTAAAGAGCAAAAAGTCAGTAACCACTACCTTAATGTCTACCAGACTCCAACCCATAGAAATCCAAAAGAATTCAAGGGCTCTAGTAAGAAAAGCAAAGTACAAGGTTTGGAGGTATGTTTATATGCAAAGGTATAGTGGTGAATTAAAGCTCTAGACTAATAAAAGTAAAAGAAAAAGGAAGCAATATAAGTATGAATAATAGATGAAAATGAAAATGATACAGAACTGTCATTATAAAATGTTTTGTTAGATGTTAAAAGAAGAATTAAATGCTGTGGAAATAAAGCAGTAAGCTATCCAGAGGTCCCACAGACGAGTTATGGCTTAGATGAAAGCCTATTACTAAATTCTCTAAGTCTAATAATGGTATGAGTAAAGCAAAACCCCTTAGCATCCTCCAGTTAAGGTTGCTTGAGAGGGAGAAATTTCAAGATGGTTGACCTACTAGAAAGCAATAAAGATGTGAGAAGAATGAAGGGTAAGATGTGTAAATAGTTTAATGTGCACACTATGAGTCTTACCAAGGCACCTGTTACAATATGAATAGAAGTATGAATAATATATGGTGGTCTCAGGTAATGATGATGTTTAAATAACTCCAAATCTTTGGAAGAGCATGAAAGATAACTGAGAATTTTTGAAATATTGCAAAAGCAAAGACTTGCTGAACTTAATAAATGGGAGCTAGGCTCCAAAAAGTATGGTTAGTAGGTTACAGAATCTCCTATAAGGATCACAGTAGATCCTAGTAAAGCAAGTAATGTTATGAGATGGGAGAGACCGAACCCCAGAATGAAATGAAAATTTTTATAAGTTCAGCAAGGAGTTATAAAAATTTCTCTCAGATTGTCTTACCGTTCAGTTAGAAAGAAAGTTTTGTGGGAAAATATTTACAAAATGAGTTTTTATGAATTAAAGAGGCTAGACCTCCTCCCCTATGTTAAATGTTCCTGATCCAATGATGACCTGGAAGGTCTATGATAATGAAAAGTAAGAAAGGATCAGGGTATGAGCAACATATTAGGGTTGAGTTGAGGTAGTAGCCTATGATTTACACGATAAAATTTTTGTAAAAATGTATTCCCACTTATAACAGCGGTAATGAATTCTCTCAAGATATGGAGTTAGTACAAGCTATTATGCCTATAGTACCACCATAAAGGTACTAAGACCAAAAGAATCTCAAGTGATCATGAAATGAAAAGAAAAGAAAAGTTAAACTTGAGTATAGAAAGTAGAATGGAAGAAATGTTAAGATGACCTGAAAGTGTCATCTAGACAGAGCTAATGAGATGAACTTATGCCTTAATAGAAAGATTATTATGTGAATAGCCAGTCAAAGGTTATGAAAAGAATATGAAGTAAAAAGAAGGCACAAATGGCTTTGTAAGTGCCATTCAACCAAAGCTAATGCAGTAAACTTATGTTTTGGCAGAAAAGTTATTCACAAGATTAGTTTTGAAGTTTGAAAAGATGAAGAAAAGAAAGACGTCAGATACCAATAGAAAAATTATAGCATGAAAAAGATGAGGAAATTTCATGACAGTATGAATAAGTATGTTATGTAAAAGTTATTAATGCCCTAAGATAAAGGGAATTGTGAGAGTAAGAATGGATATGTTTTATGTAAAGCTTCCAGTACCCCTGCAATAAGATAGATATATGATGTCCTCAATATTTTCCCAACATAAAAAGTATTCCTCTACTAAGAGATAGTCTCAAAATTGGGAAATGATAAGAAGGAGAAAGTAATGTGTAAGAATTCAGCAAAATTTCGAGGACGAAATTTTAATTAAGGGGGGAAGAAATGTAATATCCCTATTTTTATGGGATGTTATAAAATGAATAAAAGATGATAAATGAAACGAGATGAAAATGTTATATGTAATCGGGCTTTAGAAGGAATTAATTTCTCATTTAATTTTCAGAAGAAGTTATGTTTGGTCCTTAATTGGAAGTAATTTTCCATAAGGTCCTTAGCAGAAATTAATTTCAGAACTTACCCCGGAAAATATGCAATATACCACTTGAATGAAAGCCCGCTCCAAGCTGAGCGTAATGGTATAAGTATTGCATGCCCGGGAGGTCTAGGTTGAGAGATAGACCAATTTGAAAGTTAATGTGAATAGTGAAAAGGAAATAATAAAAAAATTGGTCTTTGGGTGAAATTACAAGAAAGTGCCCGAAAGAATGGATAATTATGTTTTTGACCGGCTTAAGGGCAAAACGTTCATTTCCCATATTTGAAGAAAAATATGAATATTGAATTTAAACGTCAAGGAATAGATGTTGATATCATAAAATGTATGAGAAATTGAGAAAAACAGAGAGACACTATTAAGTGCAAAGAAGGGCAAAGAGGTTATTTTTCTCGGTTGGATGGAAAAATGATAAATTATATTTTTGCCCCCAAAGAATTATGAAAAGGACATCCATGTCTTAAAGTCATAAAATTACGGTGAAGGAGTATGAGAAATGTCTTGGGGAAAATTACACATAAGGACCCGAAAGTTTCAAGAATTGTAAATTAACCCTGGGTCAAGGGCATTTTTGTAAATATAAAAAATTATGATCAAAATGAAACTCTCAATGAGTTAGACCCAATGAAATATAGTATGGAATTTATTAAGGTCAAAATAATATTTATTGGGTAATTAGGTTTAATATTAATATTTTACCCGATAAAAGTCAGTTTAGACTGCAGGAAAATGCAGTATTGATCCAAGGAAAATGATGAGACCTTAATAAAATATATTTTGGGTCTAGATAATGATTTTGGACCAAAAGTAATGGTTGGATAATCCTGTACCAATTTAATGACGATTTTGGTAAAAATACTTAATCGGTACGGGTAAATTTAATCGGTAAAGAGTATTTTGGTCCATTAAAGTTTATTATGCAATTTTTGGCCAGAAGGAGGATGAAACACGTATGATCTGTGAATGGGACATGAAGGAAATTGTTGGAAAAGCTTTTTAAAAAGAAAAGTAAATGAAAATAGAAATAAAAGTAAATTAAGTTATTATATTATATAATTATCATCTTAAACCATCATTTCGTCTTCCTCACGAAAACAAGACGTTGGTTCAGTGGAGAAGAAAGCCAGGAACGCGTGAGAGAGAGAGAGCAAAGGGGAAAAGAGAATATTGCAAGATTTGTCCCAAAACTTCAAGGTATTATCTTACAACCCTTTCCTTGTGTCTCCTAGCAATTTTTAGGTATTTTAATGGTTATTTTCCCTCTATTTTCTTGCTGAAAGTTTCTACCTAGAGAGAGAGTAGAGAGAGAAAATGAAGGTATGGGAAAATTAAGCCATGAAAAGGGTTGTACAGGCCATAAGATGCAAGAATATATCATTAGATTACAAATTAATCGGTTAGTTATTTTTCTATAATTTATGATAATTTTCTGCCCAATTAGGGTTTATTATAGGAAGGGAATTTCAAGTTTTTGACCTCAAAAATGGATTCCTTGGGTCCAAAATAGGTAGATACAAGTATGTTGTACAAGAAAAAGCTTGAGATTAAGAAAGTGAAATTTTTAGGTTTATGAAGTTAATTCGGAATGAACAGTAACCGATTTAGAAATGGAATTTAGTAATTCTGAGGCCATATTTGGATTCCTCATGAAAAATTACATGGAATAGAGGTATAATTCATCATTTTTGAGTTAGGAATGAATTTTTGGTGAATTTTTGAAGAATTAGGGTTTCATGAACACTTTTTGAAGAAAGTCATGGAACCATTAGCTTGAATAGTTATTTGATGGTGCATTAGGACTTGAAGAAGCCCAAGGAAGCTAGTGGGAGCATTGGTATCAAGATGAAGAGTAAAAGAAAGCATGAAGGTAGCAATTTACCTATTCTTGCCTTATATTGTCATGTGATTTTCAATGAGTTTGATGACTTGTCTATTGTTTGCTATGATCAATTGTGATGCTTTGAGAATGTTGGCTGAGTTAATTAAGGGTTTTAAGACCCTGGGATGTCCAAAATACAAAACGAAACTCTGCCGAAATTTCTGTAAAATATTATGGCATAAATGTTTAAATGCATTTATTTGATGTTTTATGATGATTATATGCTTAATGTGATAATATGATTGCATGAATGGTAATTGCTACTGAGATTCTTTGAATCTCACCCCCCTTTCAATGACTAACCATGCTAGGGAGAACCAATGCAAAAGAGTTAAGGAAGGAGCAAAAGGCATGAAGAAAAAAATAATGTTGCAAGCCATTGTATTCTAGTGTGAATGGTTATCTGTGCATTGCTTTGTATGAAATTATAAAATAGTGAATAATATGTTAATGTTGTAGAAAATGTGTGAAAATTTCCAGTTCTGTATGTTGGGATATGAAGTTATATTATACCAAGTTACATGCCAAAATGAGTTCATTTGCAAGGGTTTTGGCAAGGAAATTACAATGTAGATTGAAACAGGGCATTTTCCCAACATGTCTGTTTCATTCGCCCTTGTGCTATACTTAATGTGAAGGTAAGTTTATGATATTTTTATACCAGATAGAGGGCATCTCCATCTTTAATATGACATCTAATTCACCCCATTTGGAGTTGTGTACAATTAATGGTGAATTTTCTAATTCAGGGTTCAGAACAGGGCAAGAATGGGGAAACTGGAAACTGGAAAGTAAGTACTGGAAAATTCAAAAGCTTATATAAAATCGTACAAAGCTCCAAAAATTCAGTGGTTTATATTTATGGAAATTTCTATATTTTGAGTTTCATATGCCACTGATTTGGAGGTAATTGGAGCTATATGATAGGAGATATGGAGGTTTTCCCAAAACTGTTCCAGCAAAAGTGGAATTCTGACTCTTTATGATTTAAGTTAACACCATGTCCTGTGCAAGTTGAATAAATGTAGAAGAAAAATATTTATATAAATATACTCACAGGGCTTTCATATGACATAAAGAATGTTTGATTTGGCTCATGGTAGAGTGAGATATGAATTTTTAAATATAAGGCCAAAATCCTGGGGAAGAGAAAATGATCAAATATACAGTAAATGTTTAATGAATAAACTGTATAAGTTGGTCAAGATAATACTCTGTTTAATATTTTTCCCATGTATAAAAGGTCTTTATCTATGGTTAGAGACTTGAATCACTATAAAATTATTTTTCTAGAATTAGTTATTAATTTTCAAACTTCAGTTGGTAAAGTGGAAACTACCATATGAATAGTAACTAAAAATTTTTGAAATTCTGATTTTCATTCTTTTGTGATTCAAGCTTAGAATCAAGTATAATTAGACTCAAAAGGAGTCTAATTCATGGGAAATAAGTCTAAAAGTAAGGTGTTACATGTTGGTTGTTTGAATGAGAGTTTTTATGACTCTTGGATGTCCAATTTCTAAAATGTTACCATGCCAAAATTTTTATGAAAATGTATGGTATAAATTGGTTGATTGCTTTCAAATCATAATTCTATGAATTGTACGATGAAATATGCACATACTTGGTTGTAACTAATGAGATTCTTTGAATCTCATTCTCTTTCCAAATGTTTCACTTCATAAGTCCAAGTTATGGCAAGATTGACCAAGAAGAAAAGGGGAAGGAAAAGCAAGCTCTTAATTAAAATGAATTTGCTTGCATTGGTGCTTTGCTTGGAATACCTTGTGAAAATGATGTGTATGGTTCTAGGACTTTACATAAATGTAATTATGTTCATCTATATCTACTATGATGTACTGTTTTAAGTGAAGACAAGAAATGGCCATGTATGTACATATTAAGGTCTATGTTGACAAGTTGTAAGAAGAAAATGGCCATTGTGACACTGCTCAGAATTCCATGTACTGTTTAGTATTTTCGTGGTTTCATGTATGATTTTTTTATATGTATAAAAACTAGACATGTGTAGATTTCCATAGACATCAATATCACTCAATTTGGAGTTGTGTATGATTTATGGTGATTTTTCAATATTATGGTCAGAATCAGAAATTTTCAAAAATGACTATTGCTACAGTAAAGATAATACAAACTTACTGTATAAGTTAGCCAAGTAATTTCCATGTTCAACATTTTTCCCATGTATATAATTTTTTAAGCTATATTTAGAGACTTAAACTATATCAATATGATTTTTCTTGATTTAGTTATGAATTTTCAAAGTTCACTGGGTGAAAAGAAGTTAACCATGGGAATAGTACCCAAAATGAAATAAATTGGTTTAAGTTGTTTTATGTAATCAAGTCTCTAATCAAATATTAATGGACTTAAATATAATTTAATATATGGAAAATGAGTCTAAGTACGAGGTGTTACACTTACCTTGTGATGGTCGCTACCTTAAGGTTCTAACCATGTTTGTTATGGGAATTAATTATATATCATGCGCATTTCATCGTTACATCTATTCTTTACATGTACAGTGTTAAAGATGCTATGTTTGTTTTGAATCACCCTTACTTATTGGGAATCTATCTGTAATATCTCAAAATTTTACTAGATATAAAGTAATAAAAGAGGGAGAAATAAATGATAACATAAAATGTACAAGAAATTCATGAAAATAAGCATACACCGTTTTGCGTAAAAAAGAGTAAAGAAGTCATTTTTCTTGGTTAGTCAAAAAATAAGAAATTAAATTTTACCCCTGAAGAAATTCAAAAATGACATCCATATCACAAAATATATAAAGTCACGTGGAGAAAGAAATAGAAAAACCTGTTGAAAAAATTACACCTAATGACCCAAAAGTTTTAGAAATTATAATTTAACCCTGAGTCAAGGGAAATTTTGTCAATATGAAAAATTACTTTCAAAACAAAGTCCTCAATGAGAGAAGTCCAATGGTATATGGCACTAAGAGTTAATGTTCAAAAATAAAGAAATAATCAGTGCCAAATGTCCAAAAGTAATAGTAAACAATAAAGTAAATTATGGGCCCCATCAATGATTAAAAGGTAACCGAGATAGGATATGGGTCATACAAAGATATCATTTGGTACAAGATAATTATGGAAATATAAAAATAAAATTAGAATAGTCCTATAGCCCAAAAATGCTAAATTACGGTAAAAAAACAGTTTTATCGGTATGGTTAAAAATTACCCGATTCAAGACATATCTGGACCAGAAAAAATTGACCAATTTTGGACACTTAAACACCACTTATTTTCGTCTGAATTAGGCAGCTTGGGAAGGCAATTTTTGCCCCAAAACTTCCTCAAGAAAGAGTTGAAATTTTGACCAAAAAGTAACCTAAACTTAATTAAGAGTTAATCATGATTAAGCTACATAATTAAGTCCCTTAATCACCCTATTTCTTCTGCACTTTCACGAGCATTCAATAGCCAAATCAAAGGAAGAAAAATGCAGAGGAAGAAGAGAGAAAGAGAGAAAGGAGAAGAGAAAACTCAAGGCAAAAATTGAAAGCTCAATTGGTAAGTTGCTTCTCAACTTCAAGCTTGTTAGTTGTAAGGTTTGAAGCATGGTTCATGGATTAAAAATTATTCTCCATTCTCTTAGGGTTTCGTCCAAACCTTGATTTAGCAAGAAAATGAGTTTTCCAATCATCAAATTTAGGGAAAATTCTAGAATACTCATTTAAAGCTTGAATATGCAAGTAGTTTGTTGTATAACAAAGTATAGCATTTTTTCTTGAATTCCCTTGATTTTGGATGAGCTACTGTTCACACTTAGATTTGGAATTTCATAAATTGAACCTGAAAAATGGGTTCCCCATGGTCCAAAACCTTAGGAACAAGTGATGATTTCATGAAACAGCTTAAGATTAAGAAAGTGACATTTTTAGGTTTTTGAAGCTTAAATTGGAATGGATAGTAACTATACATAGAGATTGAATTTGATAATTCTGAAAAATTACATGGAATAGAGGTATAATCCATCATTTTTGAGCTAGGAATGAATTTTTTGGTGAATTTTTTAAAAATTAGTATTTCATGAACACTTTTTGAAGAAAGTCATGGAACCATTAGCTTGAGTAATTGTTTGATGATATGTTTAGGTTTGAGGAAGCCTAAGAAAGCTTGGAAAAGTATTAGAAGGTCCAAGAAGTGTTGGACAAAGTGTGGGAAGTAAGGAAGTATTGTAAGGTAGATAATCCTCTTTACTAACATCACATTGTCATTATTACTTCTTTGATATTTGACACTATGGCATATATATGAAATGTTGATTTGTGATATTTCTATATTGTTGGCTGAGTTGTATGAGGGGTTTGGAGCCTTGGGATGTCCATTTTACAAAATGAAACTTTGCCAAATTTTTTATAAAAATGATATGCTTCCAATGTGCCTATGTGATGAACTATGTTTATTTGATGTTTTCATGCTCAATGTGATGATATGATGGCAAGTATGGGATTTATCACTGAGATTTTTTGAATCTCACCCCCCACATATTAACCATGATTAGGTAGTAACAATGGCAAGGCCTCCAAGGAAGAGAAGGGAAAGGAGAAAGAATTTGGTATTTAAATTGATAAAGCTAGCATTGGCCATGAATTTCAAGCTTTTGTATAAATTTATAAATGTGATAATAAATATGTTTCTCCAAGTTTTTATGCTCCTTTAAGTCCTAACTAATGTAGGGCATGATATGAAGATGGAATATGGTCATGTGAATATCTTACAATTTTTGTATTGTAAGTATTAGGATACAAATGGTTATTCTGATCATTACCAAATTATCATGCTACTGTTTTGGATTTTGATGTATAAAGAATGAATGTTATATATTCTTAAAAAACTAGATAGAAAGATCTTTCATATGGTCTAAAGATCACTGAATTTGGATGAGTGTACGATTTATAGTGAATTTTCAAAATTAGCCCAGAAAACTGGAATTTCTGAAATTGACCATATGAACAGTAGAAATTCACGAAATTTATTGTGCAAATTGGTGAAGCAATTGTTCTTATTTATATTTTTTCCAATTAGATAATGTTTTAAGATATCCATAGAGACTTGAATCCCTTTTATATGATTTTTATTGAATTAGTTATGATTTTCTGAAATTCAGTCGAGAAAAAGAAATTTGATTAAATAAATAGTACCCAAAATTTGGAAAATTTTATCATAACATTTATATGATTCAAGTTTCTAATTAAATATAATTGGTCTCTAATGAGGCCTAAGACATGACAAACAGTCATAAATAGAGGTGTTACACTATCTCTCACCCTCTTTAGCTAACATTTTTAAGTGATGATTCTAGCCCTCCCTAGTACAAAAAAGCCTTCTAACATCTATCTTTTAGATTGGCCAAAAAATATCAAATCTAAAAAATGTAATCAGTGACATTTAAATTTTGGACTTTCGAGATTGGTCACCGGTCTAGAAAAAACTTTGTCATTTTTCATATTACTTTTGACATCATTAACCAATCTCCAAAAGTCGGAAAAGAAATATAGGGCATGTTTGACAGTGTTTTCTGTTTTATTGTTCTGAGAACAGTTTTGTAAAACTGTTTTTGAGAATAAGTTTTGAAAATAAGAAAACAAAAAAATTTGTTTGAATAATTGTTCTCAAAATCATAACTAGTGAGTGATAGATGAGTTATTCAAAATTTATAACTTTACCATTAATGAGGTGGATGTTTCTCACCTTTCCTTGTGTTTTCCAAAACAAAAACTACAAAACACCTTAAAGATGTTCTGAGTTTTTTGTTCTTTTATTTTTCTGTTTTCTAGAACAGTTTATAAAAAACAAGTTTAGCAAACAAGTTTTCTGAGTTTTCTGTTTCTGAAAACAGAAAAGTTGTTTTTAGAAACAGAACTAAACAAGCCCATAGTTTTCAAATTCCTTATTTCTCCTTCACTGAATCCGTATACCCTAGATGCCCCTTATCTTCATTGTGTCCCCAATCAACACTTCTCCGTTGCCTTTTTCTAATGAGATTTTTCTTTCACTGGCTTTCCCTTCCTCTTCTGTCCTTTGTCCATGAGATTTCTCATCTTGTTTGATGCCACAAGTTGAAGCACAAAGCCACGAAGTGAGAGACACTGAAGTAGGAGAGAAAGATTGGAGATGCAAGCTTTAGAATGCTTAGTGGAGTAGAAGTTAGAAGCTAAGCCCCAACAACATAGAGAAGTTGGAGAGAAGACAAAGGTTTAAGGTTTTGTAATTATAGGCATATGGATTCCTGAATAATCGTTTGATCCATCTCAAATCTAGAAGTTTTATTTTATTTTTTATTTTTGTTTTTTGCGCTTGTGTTTTACTTTCATCCCATGAGCCTCACCACCAATGTTGATAGAGTTTAAAAGTTCTTTGGTGTGCATTTACATTTTCTTCTCATATTGGTTTCCATAATAAATTGTTCTGAATTGCAGGACCTCAAGAAAGACCATAGGGATCGTATTGCTGAGAAGCATCATACTAGAGATTTGGGTAACATTTTTGCAGGCTTGGATGGTATTTATTTCCTTCATTTTCCATATTATAGTTTATATTTTGACTGTTTTGAGTCTTTTTTGTGGACTTTATTTCCATATATTTTGTTTAGACTAGTAATCTGATGGTCCACACTTTATAGGATGACATCATGTTCTCTAATTAGAAATGTGATTTTTTTCTTGGTTTCTGATGGTATACAAAGAAGAAAAAGCGTTTACTTTGGTAAAAATAATTGGTTGAGTATTGATATTTGGATTTTTCCTCTGGTTCTTTTCCAAATCTACAGGTTTCTTTCTATTACCTAGTTGTTTTTCCTAGTTGATTCCAGCAATTTTTATCCCCAACATTCCTAGTCATTGGAAAATAGCTATCAACAATATCACAGTTTTTCATTGGAAACTCAAATTTTGTAGAACTGCTTTCATATTTTTCTTCATGCAGAACTTATTTATTTGGGTATTTTCATTTTTAGTTTCTTCAATTACACTCAGACTCAATTGTAGCAATACACTGTCAGCTAGTGGTGGTAGGTCCATCACACAAAAATTAAGAGTTACTAATACCCAACATGGAAAGGTATTTGAAGTGTGTTTTTCCTTGTGCAATCCATCATGCATAGTTGTTGTTATATACCATATAATGATTGTTGTTTCACCTTCATCTTTGAGTTTTCAACTGAAACACTTTTAAAATGTTCAAAATTCCATTTGTTTTCTGAATTAGCTTTTGGTTGTAGCACTCCATTTCATGTAGATGAAGCCTCCTTTGGCATGCTTTACTCGCTTTTTTGAGCTAGGTATTGGACTTCTTGATTTCTTATGTTTGCAAACATTTTAGCCTTTAAACTAGTAATGTCCTCTAACCCAAAAAGAAAAGGAAAAAAATTAGACAAGTCTAATTAAATGGACTTTCCATTTTCGAAAACATCAATTTATGTATCCAATGGGGAAACTCATGGAGCTGTATATATTTAGGTACTTCATGATTACTTGTAATTGTTCACTGGTCACTACTCTATTTTATAAAAATACTCCTCCTTAGCACTAAAAAATTAGATTAATTGATTATCAAGAGAGCACAAAAACTCAAAACTCAGATAATGGAAGACCTTCAAGTCCATATGCATGCACAAAGAGAGAAATCTTAGAAAAAAGGATGGAGAACTTCATCTGATGAAAGAGCTAATGAATAATTATCATGGAAACTTGGAAAATTCTGTCATTTACTCATAGTGCTCACAATAACATAAGTAGCCTTAGATATATGCTTCAGTAATTCTTTTTATAATTCACCTGTGTGTCATTTTGCAGGATAATATTGAAACTTCCAATTCACATGCAAGCTTGAAGGGAGAACAACAATGTTTAAGGAAAGATGAAGAACATGATTTGATGAATGAGGTACGGAATAACTATTATGAATTATGGATTGAGCTCTTAAATTGCACCCCTAACCCCTTCCAAGAAAACAAAAAACTTCGGAGAGTAAAATGCATATGAATAAACCTGTAACAAAAAATGGTTTGAATGACATGTTCCAGTGACAAAGGTCTTATCTAAACAAGTTATATTAAAGTATGTCTAGTTAAGTTAAATTTTATGGTCAAAATATCAAAATCTGGACATAGTGATTTCAATCATAAAATCCATGTCCCTATCTTATTATTTTGTGGGGTTAAGAGGTTTATGATTTAGATTATATTTCTTCTCATTGTTCTTGGTTGTGCTGCAAACTAATTCATGTTTTCTATCAACATAGGACTAGATCGGGTCTAGATGATATGATTGTTATTTTTCTATATCTAGGGAAAGAAAAAAAGAAAAAGAAATTAAAGAGAAGGAAAACTAGTTTGTTTCAAACTTTTTGTAAATTGTTTAGTATAGTGCATGCATTGTAACCCTGGTTGATGCTATCAAGGAATCACATTCATTTTGTTCCTTTTAGTGTGTTAGGGACGACATAGAGGATTCATAATACACACCAAAACCAAAGTTTGAAAGATGTTTTAAGGTGACAAATGTTCAAAATGAGGTCATGTGAGCCCACAAAGATGTATATTACTTGATGAAAATATGCTCCCTTAGGCTATTGTGTAGTGATGATTTCTGATTTATTTAGGCTTGTTGTCTTTTTGCAAAAAAATTGGGATTACTTGCAGGCTAAACTTCTTAAATTGTGGTTTCTCATATGCAAGAGGTGAAACCTACAATATACTTATAGAAAGAAGGGTGCAACTCATCATAGGTTTAGAATGAGTGATGTATGTTAGTAACTATTTCTGTTAGCACTATTGACTTCTATCAACAACAACAACAACAACAACAACAAAATTAGCCTTATCCCACTATGTGGGGTAGGCTACATGGATCAAACGACGCCAATGAGCTCTATCAAATGCCATTTCCTTAGATAAATCATTTCTCAAAAGGTCATTCCTTATAACTTTCCTTAATGTCATTTTTTGTCTTCCTCTACACCTTTTGATCAGGCTCCAGGCCATTTGATCAACTCTTTTCATTGGCTCCTTTTGCCCTCTTCTTTGTACATGCTCAAACCACCTTGGACGATTTTCCACCATTTTCTCCTTGATAGGTGCTACCCCAACTTTCCTTCATATACAGCCATCTCATATCTTATCCAATTTTGTATGACCACACATCTATCTCAACATTTTCATCTCTGCTACTCCCATCTTATACTCTTGTTGTCCTTTCAAAGCGCAACATTCACTACCATATAGCATTGCTGGCCTTATAGTTGTTCTGTAAAATTGTCCTTTAAGCTTAGTAGGTACCTTGCAGTCACAAATAACTCATGTTGCTTTCCTCTACTTTAACCACCTAACTTGTATCCTGTGCATAACATCCCCATCAATTTTGCCATTATTCTGTAAAATCGACCCCAAATATTTAAACTTTGACACCTCAGGGATGATTTGCTCTCCAATTTTTACCTCTAAAATATTTCTAATTGGCCTCTTATTAAATTTGCAATGCATATATTCCGTCTTGCTTCTACTCAGATGAAAACCTTTTGATTCCAAAGTATGTCTCCATAATTCAAGTTTAGAGTTGACCTCTTCTCTTGAGTCCTCAATTAAAACTATATCATCCGCAAAGAGCATACACTTTGGAATTTCTTCTTGTATATGTTCTGTAAGAACATTTAAAACCAGATCAAACAAGTATGGACTCAAAGAAGATCCTTGATGTAAGCCTATTGTTATAGGGAAGTCCTTTGTCACACCTCCAGGGGTTCTTACACTTGTTATTGCCCCCTCATACATATCCTTTATGGCTCGAATATAAGCCACACAGACACCTTTCTTCTCCATTGATTTCCACAATACATCTCTTGGTACTCTATTATAGGTTTTTTCCAAATCAATGAAAATTATATGCAAGTCCCTCTCTTTACTCCGGTATCTTTCAATCAAACCCCTTAATAAATAAATAGTCTCTGTTGTAGACCGTCCTAGCATAAATCCAAATTGATTTTCTGAAACACGAGACTCCTTTCTGAGTCTATACTCAATCACTCTTTCCCAAAGTTTCATGGTGTGACTAATGAGTTTTATCCCTCGATAATTAGCACAATTTTGAATATCCCCCTTGTTCTTGTATATGGGCACTAGAGTGCTCTTTTTCCATTCCTCTGGCATTTTCTTGGACCTTAAAATCTCGTTAAATAACTTAGTGAGCCACCAAACCCCCTTCTCTCCTAAGCACTTCCAAACTTCGATAGGAATACCATCGGGACCAATGGCTTTACCATTATCTATTCTCTTAAGAGCTTCTTTCACCTCTCCAACCCGAATCCTACGATAGAAATTCAAATTGAGATTATCTCCATGGGTTGTTAATCCTTCAGTATCAATAGTCATATCCAATCCATTATTGAAAAGCTTATAAAAGTAGCTCTCCCATCCTTTGATATCATCATCTGCAACTAAAAATTTTCCTTCTTCATCCTTAATGCATCTTACTTGGTCCAAATCTCTTGACTTTCTTTCCCTTCTCTTGACAATTTTGTAAATCTTATGTTCACCATTCTTTGTTCCTAAATCCTGGTAGAATTTCTCAAAAGCTTTAGATCTAGCCTTGCTCACTGCTTTCTTAGTCTCCTTTTTAGCCAACCGATAATATTTCCAATTTTCATCGTTATTGCATAGATGCAAGACTTTAAAACACTCTTTCTTATATTTGACCTTCTCATGCGCGCTCTCATTCCACCACCAAGATTCTTTATCCTTAGGTCCAAAATCTTTGGATTCACCCAATACTGCTTTAGAGGTATCCCTGATCCTTTTATCCATCTCATCCCACAAGATGTTAGCACTTCCTTGCAAGTCTCAATTACCTTTCTCTATAATTTTCCTCTTAAAGATCAATTGTTTCTCACCTTTTAGTTGCCACCACTTAATCCTAGGATTTAAAACTTTTCGAATTTTCAGTTTACGATTTTTAACTATCATATTAAGGACCAAGACCTTATGTTGTAAAGTTAAACTCTCACCAGGAATTACTTTGCAGTCTTTACAAGTTGATCTATCTGAGTTCCTTACCAAAAAGAAGTCAATTTGTGACTTTTGGACTGTACTCTTATATGTAATTAAATGCTCCTCCCGTTTCTTGAAACATGTGTTTACAATCATACGGTTATAAGCCATTGAAAAATTAAGAATGGAATGTCCCTCCTCATTTACTTCTCCAAAGCCATAACCGTCATAAGCTCCCATATATTGCCTTGTCTCTTTTCCAACATGACCATTAAGGTCCTCCCCAATGAGGATCTTTTCCTCTTGTGGGATATCTTGAACCAAGCCCTCTAGATCTTCCCAAAACTTTTCCTTAATATGTGCATCCGACCCTACTTGAGGTGTATAAGCACTAATAACATTGAGTATATTAAGTCCAATAATCAATTTTAAGGATAGGATCCTATCTCCAATCCTTCTAACTCCTACTACATTCTTTTTCTAGTCTTTGTCCACAATAATACTAACTCCATTCCTTGCTTTAACCTTCCCTACATATCAAAGTTTATAACCAGCAGTGTTTAACTCCTTAGCCTTTCCTCCCACTCATTTAGTTTCTTGAAGACATAAGATATTAATTCTCCTTCGGATCATAGCATCCACCACCTCCATAGATTTGTCTGTTAACGTACCAATATTCCAAGAACCAAATTTAATCTTGTTTTTTTGGGCTAGCTTCTTTACCCACATACATCCAACATGATGTGGAAACCCTTGCTCATTTAACACTACACCCCGGGCACCGATGTAGCGGCTCTAGCTCATTTGACACTGCATTCGACCAATACAGCGCGTTACTTCTGGGCAACGACCTAGCCTTAGCACATATACATCTTTGATCCATGTCATGAGATACAACAGGTTTTTACGTTGGTTGTCGAGGGCCTAACACAACCCTACTCCTTTACCTAGGCTTGGGACCGGCTATAACACTACATAAGCGGAGTTAGCACTATTGACTTCCATCACTTAGGAAAAAGTTTTTTTCCTAATGTATTAGCAATGTGTCGATATATTGTGAACTAAATTGTAATTGATTGCTGAAATGTTTACTTTTTTATGTAATATATATGCATTCTTGCCAATATGTATACAATAGTCATTGTTTTGAAATTCTGAGTGCCTGTATGAAATAACAACTGTTATTTCTTATTTGAAAAGAAAATACTTTCAACATTGGTTGTTAGAACAACCATTGTGGGAAGTCTAATTTTTTTAAAGAAAAAAACACTTTTTAGATTGGTGACCAATCTAGAGAGAAAATATATTTCGCTTTTATATCTAAATTGGCTAAAAACCCGATCTTAAATTTTATACTTTTTATATATATCGCTTCTACTACAAGAGAACCGATCTAGAATTCCATTTCCAATCGATCTTAGAAGTCTTGACTATACTAGTGACTAGTAAGAAGCAAGCTAAGGAGACCTAGTCTTTTTTCTTGAGAGTAGGGATATTTGAGATTGTTGTTTGATAGTGTTTTGTATAATAGCTATTTTATCTAGTAGTATTGTGCCAAATACACTACATCTGTTGGGTACCATATGTTGTGTTGTACTTGACTGTATTTATACTTGTTTGGAACTCTGTACTTCTATTAATGTATGTCTGGTATTGTATACTAATTGGGTCAGCTTATGAGGTGAATGGTAATGCTTGCTTGATCGGTATTTGGGTGCACGGGCCAACTTTCCATATGTCCTATTTTAGGTCAGAAAATAGGTGTCTCATGTGTATTTTGATGAGTTTGTATGGGTCTTGAGTTTGGTTTTGTTTATTGGTTGGTTATGTGGAAAAAGGGTATTGACCCATTAGTTGAGTTGGGAGTCAAGAAGGATCAAATCCTAAGGGAGACGTTCCTATGGATATAACAACCTTGGACAAAGCCATAGTATCACTTGTAACTTATGTGAACTGGTTTGGTAATTAAATTGCTTATGGTTTAGGATTTTTCTTTTGGGAGGGGGGGCTAATGCCAAACTTGGGTCTAAATATGACATTTTTGGTCTCGAGGTTCCAAATCATCCATACGGAGAAATTTTGAGGAGCAGTTTACATCGATAACTCGAGGGCATTTAGTGTGATATGAGGGTTTTGGAATCATGTCAATTGGAGGTCGAAGCATGGAGTTGTGTGTGTTAGAAGCTGCCCTTTCTATCAACAAAAAGCTCATACTGATATTATCACTAGCTCCAATGCTCCATATCGCAGTGCCAACCCATCTGTCTTTCATACATTTCTGAGAGTATGGTATCTCGCCTCTACCTTGGTGCCCTGTCCCTCGCTGCAATGAGCTATGAATGCTGGCACCTAAAGATTTATGACGTCCCATTTGTCATGTCTTGTTTATAGCTTGTGCTTAGTCTAAATCCTTTAGGGTGTTACAATTAAAATATTTTTATAACAAGGATTAGAGGGAGTATTTTTGCTTAAGAGTAGTGGGGGAAGAGCCCATAAAACATAAAGGAAGGGAAAGTGTGGATCATGTTTATAAATATTGGGCATTGACTTGTTAATAAGATCCAAGACCCAAGGTTTAAACCTATTTAATTTTTCATTTTTTCATGGTTTAATCTGTTCTTGAATAGTTTTATCAATTCTTGACTAATTTGTTTTTTAAAGTCAGTTGCGGCAAACTTTCGAACTAGACCTAGTCATGATTTGTCAATTTTTTTATTGAATTAATATTTTAATTTCATGGTTGTATTCTACTTGTCTAGTCCAATTTTAATTTCATGGTTTTGGCGAAGTTTCATAATAGACTAGGTCATGATATGTATGATCCTCACGAAGATCTTTCATTGTTGTGTTGTAATTAAGAATAATGTTATTATTTTTTCCTTTTTATACAAGAATGTTAATTTTTTCCTTATGATATGATTAATGGATAATTGAGCATAGAAAAAATCATAATTTTAATTTCTTTTCTTCTTATTGGATCGGCCCAGTTCATATCCAAAATGTTGGTTTAAGGGTTTTATGCATGGGTCAAGAACTGGGCCAAGACAATACTGACCCATCCAACCTATGCATACCCATAAGACAATGTGATGAAGTATTTAAAACATTAATTTTTTTTATCAAAATATAAATATAATTAGCAATTACTACAACTTAATTGTGACCACTATATATAACATAGCCATCATACATACATATATGTATAATGGAATATAATTTCCTAAACGTAACCCAATGACAGCTCTAGCCTCTTTCTCAATGCAAAATTTAAGAAAGCTATAAAATATTTAAAAAAATATTTAACAAATGGATGTTGAGTTTTAATATAAATCAAAATTAAAGGCGAATTTATATGCAACTTTTATTGAATTATATTTATATGTATTATATTAATTATTATGTTAAGTATTGTTAGTTACAATATATTAATAATTTTTTAAATTAGTATAGTTTAAACTATATCTAAATAATTTTTCGATGCATATTATAATTCAACTATATAATTATATAATTGAAAAAATTATTTTTAATTACAATGATAGAGTTAAAGATTAAAATCTTAGCTTTTATTTAAAATTCACTATTTTTATAAACTACTCTCATGTAAAATTTAATAATTATGTATCAACAAAGATAAACTCTTGCTAACTTTGCTCTGATACCATATGTTATAAGTATGAAAATTAATTGAAAACACATTAAATTAAATCATTATAGCATGTATTTACGTAATGTAGAGCTTGAGAATGTCATTAATGTGTTCTTTGATAGTGACATGTAGGAAGAGGTAGAGTACTCCATACAACTAACTTGTCCCTTTCGGTTTTAAAGAGATGGAGAAGAGAAGAAAAAGTTCTAGGCCTTTTTAGAGAAGCTATATTTTTTATATTGTAAAAATTTAAACTATTTATAATAAATAAAATTCAATCTTATCTTCTCTGAAAAATTTATGTTACGAGTCTACTATACGAGTTTATCTTAGTTCTACGAGTTCACTTAAACTCTCAAATTTGACATGTATATTAAAATTTTTGTATAATTAAGTCCAAAAAATTTTATATAAGATGTTTATTTTTGCTTAAATTCAGCCCCCAACCCCGAAAAAAGAAAATCCTGGGTCCGCCCCAGCACTGAAGTACAAACACACTCTGATTCTGGAAAATCATTATGCTTCATTCACAATCCTTAAACAACATTGCGCCTGATGATAAATAATGCTCCCAAGTCCTTGTATGAAGGGTCAGCAAGGAAGGTAGATTCTGCCAATTTCTTCTCATATTGAATAAAAATCTCATCCACAACCTCTTCTCCAAAATGTTCCTTCAAAAGCCCTTCAGTCGTAGCTCTCACTTGCAAGCATAAACTATGCGCATCTAGTTTTTGCTGCCTGTTAAATAGGCGAAACAATAATTCTGATTTGTCAATTTTGAAATTCCGATTCTTCGCAATTAATTCCTCTACCTCTTCTGATGGTGGCATGTAGATCGGTAAGTTGAAGGAATCTACGAGTTCTTCGCCAATTAAGCCCTTCATTAGCAAAATAAGTTAGTTGAAGGAGCTTATCATAATTTAATTTCATGTAAGAGCAGAAAGGATAATTGTCATTTTACCTTAATGGCCATCTCCACAAGAACATCCCCCATGGTATTTGTAATAGCTTCAAATATGTTCTTAGAGTTTGGTGGGACACAGGGAATGATAAGAGTGATGATACCTCCAGGAATAAGCTCTAGGGCTCTAGAATTCAGGAAGCTCTCCACGTCTCTTGCAAATTGTGCAGAATATGCCTCTGCCACTTCCTTGTCTTCTTTTGTAAAGTAAATTCTGCCTTTATTATAAGCAGGAGAGTTCTGGTCAACTATGTGTGAAGGTACCTTTGAGAGCCAATTAAGTGCATGGGTTGAGTTGAAAACATGAATGCTTGATTTTGGAAACAATCTGCCATGAAATGAACCAGGCACAGCGGCTGCACAGTATTGCTTGTCCTCGGGAAGAGACTTGAAAAGTGTGTTGAAATCATTACCAATATGATCATTAAAGAACACTTGAAATTCAAGGGAGTCCAGACCATATTCTTGGGATTGTAATTTAAAGTTCACGGCGTCTATGATGTTTTGAATAGTGAAGAATGTGTTAGGTCCAACTGAACACCCCAAATCTGCTATGCGGAAAGTATTAGAGGAATGCTGCAAAAGCGTTTCCAGATCAAGCTTCTCGAGAATGAATTCTTTGATGATGTTTTTGGTAATATCCGCTCCTCGTCGCTGCCAAACAAGGATCAAACTTTAAACTTTGAAGCAACTTTTGATTTAGATAGTAGAATAACAAACAGATTGATTGTTGTGGCAATAACTTTATGATTAGAATTTTAAATAGGGAGAATTGGGCTTTACTACAAAAAAAAAATCAAAATATTTAGAAAATAAAACCAAAGTTCATTTTATTTCTAAATTAAAATAGATTTTTTCTAAATCAAAATAGAACATTTTTTTTTATTTTCATTTGATACTAAAAAATTCTATTCTAACCTGAAAATTTTCTATTTTCACTCTTGAAAAAAACCTATCCCGACTTGGAAATATTTTGATTTTATAGTTTTTTTTTCCATTTTTTTCTTTTAAATATGAAGCCTGAAGAAATAAAAATAAAAGAATAAAAAAGAAAGTGGGAAGAAATGAAGTGGAGAAAGCGAACCTGAGGGGTGGAATTTCGAGCATAACTATATTGGCCATCTCCACTTTTCATTGGGAATGCTTCATAAGATGGGGTGCCTCTTTGGCTTTCCATCTTCGTAGTATTTTGTGAGCGTTCGAGAGAAACGCGTATGTGATGAACATCTATCCCCACGTATATATATATAACATTCCAATAGCAGCCGAATATAATATACTCCCTCTGATTCTTAATATAAGACCCTTTTAATCGAATCACGCGGATGAAGAATTGGAATTAAAATTAATTAACTACCTCGATTTCTCCAAAAATTTTAACATTTTTCCAAAACTACCCTTATTTAATCTCTCTCTCTTTCTCTTTGAATACATTAAATAGGGGTATTTTTTTGGAAAATGTATAATAAATACTACCTCGTATATTATAAAAGGTCTTATATTTAGGACTAGGACAAAAAGTCCTATATATAGGACCGGAGTGAGTATATATATATATATATATTTGACATTCCAATAGCAGCCGTACAATATATAATAAATATAACAATCATATATATATAAATAACTGTTTACAAAACTTTGTTTAAAAAAAAAGGTCACGAATCAATATTTTTAACCGTGCATAAAAAAAAAATCCAATGGTTCTAATCCCTCCCTTCATTTGTTCTCTCTCTCACTTCATCGCATGGTCATCATTTCTTTGTCCCTCTCACTTCATGATCAACCATTTCTAATTCATCTTTCGGCCATCGCTTATCTCTCACACACTTTATTATCCTCCTACTTCTCTCTTCATCATGTTCTCTCTATTCTGCTTCGCTCATGTTTTGCTCCTTCACTAATAAGCGATATGGATTAGTTTTCTAGAACATTCTATACAAATTTTCTAGTTTTATAGTGGAATATATGAAGAAACTTCTATGTATTTATTTCATGTACGAAATCCTGTGTTTTTTGTCCCCTTGTTCATCAAATGCACACCGTACTAAGACCTAATCATATGAATCAATTCATATGTGCCTGTTTGTCAAAGACACGTTGAACAAATTAATATGCTTTACAAGACACGTTAAACCGAGTCCAGAATAAGGATTTGCCCCATGTCCTTGTTAAAAAGATATGGGGAAATGATAATTGGGAACCAAATCTTTCAATTAAACACAGTAAAGGATCTTACAGTTTTTTTTACTACTGAACATTAGGAATTTATTACTACTTTGTTCTGTATTTACAGTAAAGAATTTTGTAATTTTTCCAGTAGTAAATACAGAACAAAACAGTAGTAAATTCCTAATGTTCAGTAATAAAAAAAACTGTAAGATTCTTTACTGTATTTAATTGAAAGTTTTGATCCTCAATCGTCATTTTCCCAAAAGATATTGAAATGAGATTTAATTTGGAGGGTTCATAATAATAATAATAATAACAATAATAATAATAATAATAATAATAATAATAATAATAATAATATTATTATTATTATTATTATTATTATTATAGCTTTTAAGGTAAATTAATATTAGTTTTCTTATAAGTTGATTGATATAAAATTGATATTATTTTATATTCTACGTCATTCAAGATAAATAATTTATTAAATTAAAAAAAAAGGTACACTAGATGCATATCCTCTGGATAAAAAAGGGATGTGCATCACGTACGTTAAACCAGTCGAGGAAGGAAGGAAACGTTTCAAAGACTGGTATCATGGTAGTGTGAGTATCCACAAAACGACAAATATTGAAATGATTATAATTGGATGATATAGAATTATCATGTTATAAGAAGTCGAATAATTCAAATTACAAGAACAAATTTAATAAAGCATACAATTATTTCTTTTAAATTTTAATAAAGCAGTACAAATGGTCAGGACAGGTTTTTTTAATACTTTCTTACAAATAAACAACAAGTAAAAAAGTTATTATGAGAAGTTCATGCTATATAAGTATATATTTTTTAAATAATAAAAATAATTTATTATGTATCTCATATGGATATTGCTGAGATGAGATATGCATATTTGGAATCTTATTATTTTATTTTTTGTATTTTTAAGCTAAAATATTAATTTTATATAAGTTGTGATAATTATAAGATTAATATTATTTATATTATGCATTATTAAATATGAAAATTTATTCTAATCAAATTTAAAATCCGGATATCAAGTTAGACAAAACCCTTTTACACAATAAATTAAACTCTACCACCAAGTATTCAACTTAGAGATCCTCTAGTTAAGTTGGTATAGTCCCTTATTAGTTGAATCAAATGTTCAATAGTAGTTAAGATAGTTTTTTTAATACTTTCTTACAACCTAATCAGGATAGGTTCATGATATTTTTTAATCAAAAAATAATTTAAATTAGATGAATTAATAATATTTGATTTTCAATGCATATATATTTATTAAAATACTTCTCTTTTTATTTTATTTTTTAATTTAAATTGATTTTGCTAGAGATATATAACATGAAATGAAACCAATGGACGTCTGGTCAAATAGTAAGGGGTTTGATCAGCATTCCTCAGGACTGATGTTTCGATTCCTGAGGGGTGCAGCAGTGTTAAAAAATTAAAGTCTCAAAGAGATTTTTCCATCAGTACCCGTGAATCGCCTAAGGTCCTATACAACAAGGTCCGGATTAGTCTTGAGTGAACAATAAACCCAAGATACCCCAGGATACCGGATGATAAAATATAAAAAAAAAAACATGACATGAACTCTCAGGTGTTGTATGGAGTTTAAAATAAGTCATATTATTCATAATTTATAAATAATGTGATCTACAATAAATTTTATTATATATATTGATATTGATACATTAACATCAATCTAGAATCCAATTAAGCAAAATCATTTGGAATATATAATGAAAGATCATCAGAGAAATAATAGAAGGGAAAAAGATAGTTTAGGATCTTTATAGAAAAATATTGACAAATGAACAGTACTAGTGGGAAATTCAGTTGACTCGAGTTGAAAATTCAATTTATAAGGACTATTGAATTTTTAAATCAAGTCTTTGGAAGATAATATTTTTATATGTGGATTCTGAAATGTCTTTTTCCCATGATAAAAAATATAGTGGGGAGCAAACAGGAATTTTAGTAGTTAATTAATGGTGAGTGTCATTTCTATGTTCAGGCCTCACTACTTTGTTCAAAGATCGATGTGATAGAATTTATTTTAATTTATTTTTTAAAAAAATATATTTTATTTTTGGAAACTAAGATATAAGTAATATATACTCCCTCTAGTTTTTAATATAAGACTATTTTAATCGAATTATGTGGATTAAGAATTAGAATTAAAATTAATTAACTACCTCGATTTCTCCAAAAATTTCAATATTTTTTTAAAATTACTCTTATTTAATTTCTTTCTTTTTCTCTTTGAATACATTAAATAAGGACATTTTTTTATAAATGTATAATAAATATTATATCGTATATTGTAAAGAATCTTATATTTAGATCCAGGATAAAAAAATCCTATATATAGGACCGGAAAAAGTACCATTTTCACTTTTCCATGGACTAAAATAAAAATATTGAATCCCACTTTAAATTAACTTTAAGAGATATTTTGCTTCAATAAAGTTTAAATTAAAGTTTTATTATTATAATATCTGAAAAGGAAAACCCGGTGAGTGATCATAAAACATCAATCATGGAGAGTAGTTGAAGGGTGAAAACATTGTAGTTGGAGTGGTTGAAGGAAGCCCAATAACTGCAATTGGAATTGCAATGGAAAGTTTCAACTTTCAACACTTCGTAATAAGTGTAAAAGTAAAAGACGTAAACCAATGCACCACTTCTCAAGTCCCACATATCAAATATTTCCTTAAATCCTTCTCTAGAAGGTTTTAATCTAGTATTTATTATTCATTCCAATTTTAAATTAAAAAAATTTTTTGATCATAAATATAAAATTATTATTTAAAATATGAAATAATATTTACTATATATTACCAAAAAATACTTATATTCAATTCTTAAAAAAGAAAAAAATATTTAATAAGGATAATTTTTAAAAGGTTTGATATTAAGACCGAAGGGAGTATAAGACTCTCTAGGAATTGTAATACTAATTATTTTTTTCTTGAATATCCCTTATTTAATAAGGGCAAACACTTGAAGTAGCTAATGGGATCTTTACCAAAGGACAAGTTTCATACCACTAGTCCATGAAACAATTGACATTACTTATATTTGAAGTTTTTAAAAAATCCTTCTCACAATAAAGAATAAAGGAAGTATTTTTTTTTTTTAAGAGAAAAGTAGGGGAAGAGCCTATAAATCGGAACGGAGGGGCAAGTGTGAATTATGTTCGTAAATTGGGCATTAATTATAAGTTTTAAATATATAAAGCAACAACTGGATCTATGTATGTGGATAAATATGAATAAACTAAATAATTAAATAAATAAATATATACCTTCTGATGATATTTTGAGAATAGCGTATATAGGTCTTTCTTTCTAGATCTTCAAAATTTTAGTCACTTTTAATAGGAAAGTTACTAGGATATGGTAAGAAAGGGGATCTAATATTTTTTAAATAAATGATTTTATCAGGCTCACCCATTATGTATTTTAATAAAACATAATGATCCACACATTTTACTATCTATTAGACTTAAAATTAAACTGTGTATCTAACTCATTAATCCTTATAATCACAAAATAATATTAGACTTTAATATCTTAATAGACTATTGTTAACTAGTTTTAGAAAGTATAAAATAATTAATATGAGCCTACAAATAAAATATTACAAATTTTTTTAACATTGACTTGTTCAATAGACCCAAAACCCAAGGTTTCATGATTTAATTGGTTCCTGATTATTTTTATCGGTTCTTGACTAATTTGTTTTTATATGTAAAGGTCGTTGCGGCAAACTTTGGACGTAGACCTAGTCATGATTTGTCGATTTTGTTTTTTATTGAACTTAAAAAGAATTAATGTCAGTTTCATGGTTGTGTTCTACCTGTCTAATCCAATTTTAATATCATGGGCTCATGGCTGTGGCCCAGTTTCGGAATAGACTAGGTCATGATTTGTATGATTCTCACGAAGATCTTTTATTGTTGTGTTGTAGTTAACAAGAATGTTAACTTTTTTTTTATGCAAGAATGTTAATTTTTGCCTCATCATATGATTGATGGACAATTGAACAAAGGAAAAATCATAATTTTAATATTTTTACTTTTCTTATTGGACTGCCCCAGTCCATAGGCCCAAAAAATTGGCCTGAAAGTTTTATGGGTCAAAAATTGGGCCAAGACAATACTAACCCATCTAACATATGCACACCCATAATGTCATAAAGTATTTACAACATTAATGTGTATTTTTTTTTATCAAAATATAAATATATTTAACAATGACTACAACATAAATGTCACCACTAAAAACATAAATGTCACCTTGAAAAGCCCTTCCCACACAGCTCTTATGTGCAAATAAATCCTGCGCCCATCCTCTATTGATTCTAAAAGGTCATTTGTTTTATTTTTTTTATACAAAAATCACTTTTTTCATATAAAAAAGCACTTTTAAAATTTTTTAGGGTGTTTGTTTAAATTTTTAAAAATAATCAGAATCTGAAAAAAAAAATAGTTTTCTACTTATTTTAAGAAGCTATTCTAAGTGGCTTTTAAGAAAAAGTAGTTGCGGTAGATAAGAGAAAAAAATATATAAGAGGTGCGATGTAACAAAGTAATTTTAAAAATTATAAAAATAATAATAATATTTGACCCCATGAGAATATTATAATATAAATTCATATTTTTTCTTTATTTGCTAAATAATTTAAAAAGTGTTTTTCTTTATTCTAACCAAACACAAAATAATTTCTTCTTTTTTTAAAATCTCTAAATAATTAATCACTTTTTTAAATAATCTAAAAATCACTTTTTTGATAAGTTTAAATAAACGGGCCCTAACTCCTCAATTTTAAAATTCCCATTCTTCTTAATCAATTCCTTTACCTCTTCTAATGCTGGCATGTGAAATAGGCAAGTTGAACGAATCTAATAGTTCATCGCTGATTATGCCGTTCATTTGCAAATTAAGTTAACAGTTCTAGGCTTTTGATTAATCTATATGGGTGTGTCTAAGGTTAAAAGTTATGAAAAGGGAAGAAGTAGATTGTTGTCAATTTAGTACCATTTGGATTGGAGTTTTTTTTTTTTGGCCTGAATTTGGATTGGAGTTGAACAAACATGATTTTGAATGAATGTGATTTTTAAAATTGATTATGATAGCATGATTTCTATTTAGAAACTTTTTTTAAAAAAGGTAATTTCAAGAGAATTGATTTTTGTTTAGATATTGTTTATCTCAAATCTCTTTTGAAGATATAATTATCAAAAGGTTATGACTTTTATTATTTCATTTCATTAATTATTATTAAATATAATTTAATAAATGATATGAAAATTGTAATAAAATTTTTTAAACTTTAAAATAAAAATTAAAACAAGGGTAACGTATTTTGTTTTTTAAATAAGGAAATCAAATAAATGCTTTTTGAATATAATAAAATCATGTGTATGTGTTTTTAACTCAACAATGTACTTTAATTTTTAAGAAAGTGACATAAAAATCCTTGAATATAAATGGCTTACAAAATTAGCTGTTTTTATTATACAACGCTTTTTGACCAACTTTTTATTATACAACTTAAAAATCAGTAAATGGGCATATTGTACTTTGGATTGGGGTCATGGCATGAATTATATATGAAAATCATGAAGAGAGGCTAATTAATTATTACACACCTTGTTGACCATCTCTAAGAGAATACTCTCCATAACATTTCCAATGGCTTCAAGAAGTTTTCCATGTCCCTTGCAAATTGTGCAGAATATGCCTCTGCAACTTCCTTGTCTTCATTTGTAAAGTAAATCCTCCCTTTATTATAAGCAAGAGAGTTCTTGTCAACTATTTCTTTGGGCACCCTTGAGAGCCAATGAAGAGCGCATGAGAGGAGTTGAAGAAATGAATGCTTGATTCTGGAAACAGTCTTCCGTGAAATGAACCAGCTACAGCAGCTGCATAGTATTGTTTGTCATCAGGAAGTGACTTAAAAAATGTGTTCAAATCATTACCAACATGATCATTGAAGAACACTTGAAATTCAAAGTTTTCCAATTCGTGTCCTTGAGATTGTAACTTAAGGTTTACAGCTTCTGTAATATTTTGAACAGTGAAGAATGTGTTAGGTCCTACTGAACACCCCAAATCTGCAATGTGGAAAGAATTAGAGGATTGCTGCAAAAGTGTTTCCAGATCAAGCTTCTCAAGAATGGCTTTGATAGTATTTTTCATCATATCTAGTGCCCACGCTGCCAAATAAGGTTTAAACTTCATACAAAGCAGCTTATTATTAGGAAAGAAAATTAATGAAGTGCAGAAAGTGGGGGTGAGAATGAAGAACCTGCATAGTGGAATTTTGAGCATAGCTATGTTCACCATCTCCACCATTCATTGTGACAGCTTCATAAGATTGTGTGCCTCTTTTTGCTTTCCATGTTCTTTGTAACACCTTAGTTTTAGACTATGTTTTCCTTGTTTTAGACCTTAATTAAGTCCATTTGCATCACTTTAGAGCCTCAAATTACATGAGGGACAAAAATAGAAACAATTTAAAACTTGAGTTATTGTTCATTTGATTAACCTTTTTTTTTTTACTGAACTTTAAAAAATCATAACTGATTCTAAAAAATCATATGAAGGTGATTCAAATTTCTAAAATAGATCAAACAATTTTCCACGTGGGAAAAATATGGAACATGACTTTACTCATGTAAATTGCTACTGTTTTTAGCACAAATTTTACTATAGATTTGGTCATTTTCACTTTCCTTGGATTTTGACCTTAATATTCAAAATTCATATCTCATCCTACCCTAAGCCAATTCATACAATCTTTATGTTATTTGAAATTCCTATATGTCTACTTTATAGGTATATTTTTCTTGTACATTTATTCCACTTATACAGGGTATAATGTGAACTTAAACCACTATGGGTTAGAATTCAGCTTTAACTAGAGTAGTTTTAGGAAAACTTGCATAACTCTTATTATATAACTCTAATCACTTTCAAATCAATGGCATATTAAACCAAAGACATAAAAATTTCTATATATATCAACCACTAAAATTTTGGATCTCTACACGATTTTATATTTCCTTTTGAAATTTCCAGTATTTATAGTGAAGGTTCCAGTCTTTCCTACATTGTCCAGTTTTGACCCTTAAATTCTAAAATTCATTATAAATTGTACACTTATCCAATTTGGGTGCTCTTTAACTTTATGTAAAGCTTATTTCATATATTTTAGAGCATATGTAAACTTATGCATTATACCTTGTTTCATATAAAAATACATATGTTAACCTCAGAGTGTTCAAAATGAGCATTTTCAATCATAACTTGACAAGATGAGATTCATAACATGGCTACATCTTCATTCATTGCTCCAAATCCATGCATAACATCATAAGAGGAATTGAAGGAACATAAACATGCTTAATATTGGAATTTGTGTCTCATACATAACTTGATACATAATTTCATAACATACACTACAGCTTGTAAATTCAAGTTGTTCATTACTATCTTCATCGATCTTTTCCCTTTGCACCTTCTTTGATCCTTTCATTGCTTAGCCTAGACATAGTTAGCATTTAGAAGAGTGAGATTCAAGGAATCTCATTAGCAATTACCATTCAAGCATACATATCATCACAATTGTCATAAAAAGATTCATGAAAGCAATCAAGAAACATTTGGACATTTTAAGCCATACAATTCTATAAAAAATTGGGTAGAGTTTCAGTTTGCAAAGTGGACATCTAGATGTCACAAACCTCTTCATTTAGCTTAGCAACAATCTCAAATCATCAAAACAATCATATGGCAAGTGATTAAACTCATATAAATCACATAGGATATATAATGCAAGAAAAGGGGAATTTGCCACCTTCTTGAATTCCTTTGTCTTCCAAACTTTGTACACTCTTTCTTTGGCTTACCACAACCTTCTTGAACCCTAACACATCATAATATAAGGTCATAAGCCACTGATTCATCAAGCTCAATCACAAAGTATGTACAAAACCCTTACAATTTCTTGCTTTACTTTTAGTTTTACTTGAGTCCAACACTTGTATTTTAGGTTTTGGACCATGGGGGAATTCATTTTTGGGGTCAAAATTAAGAAATTCCATCTGTAAGATGGCCCTGGTTCTGACTGAGACCTATAGGAAAAATAAGAGAATTGGATTTGCTTTGAAACACTTGCAATAACTTGTACAATCATACTTTAGATCATTAGTCTATGCTTTCCCCCATGTTTATTGTGCAAAAACTCATCTCTCTCCTACCTTAGTGTTATGGCAAAATTCTCTAGAGAGAGGGAGGAGAAAACATCACTTAAACTATGTCAAACTACTTGAAATCACAATAGCTAGGATACTTACCAACCACTTGGCTCTTGATCTTTGCACCTTGCTCTCTCTTTTCTCTAAGTTTTTGAGCTTTCCTCTCTTGCATTGCTGCTGGTCTTGGACGTTCATAATAAAGGAAATGAAGGAGATTTAGTCACTTAGCCACACATTTAGAGGAAAGAGATGTAATGTGTAGTGATCTTGAGTTAATGAACTAACTTTGGTTATTTTCATTAATCCATTGGCTTAATTTCCTCCATGTCCTAGCTATTGGAATTGACACCGCTTAGGGGAGTTTTTTTTGCCAAAAATTGCTTCATAAATTTTAATGGACCAAAATTCCATTTATCAAAAAATGCAATTACTTATTCTTCTAGATACTTCCTCATAATTTGTCTCAAAAAGCAAATTTTTAATAATTCTTCTCATTATACTTTCAAATTGTTCTATCTTTCAATCTGAACATCTTGGCTACGCAATACTCATACTATTATGCACAGCTCAAGACACGTTTCTGAGCATGTAACATTACCATCTTACTTCTGAAATACTTTTGATATTAATTCCTGCTACAGCTTTCAGCATACTTATGAAATTAATTCCTGCTAAAAACCTTGTGGAAACTTAACTCCATTAAAAGATTAAGCATGTAACATTACCATCTTACTTCCTTTTCCATCGTTTTAGGTTTCTCATCCGATGTTCTCCATATCTCTATATATACCATGGCATTCTCTATGAAATTTGGAATGTTACATTTCTTCCACCTTAATAAAATTTCATTCTTAAAATTTTGCTTAATACTACATATATTTTTCTCTTTCTTGTTATTTCCCAATTTTCATACCACATTTTACTAGAGGAATAATTTCTTTTTTCATTACTTGACTTAAAAGTCAACATTTCACCGTAGTTTCTTTTACTAATTCATCATATTTATATGGTCTGATTAATACTTTTCATATTAAGATAATGTCAAGAATATTGCATATCTTCCTTACTGTAGGGGTATTGGAAGTTTTTATATGGCTTGTTAGGTTGGCTGACCACCCAAGAAAGAGATGAATTGGGTTATGCAAAATTTTTCCTTTTTTGATATGCAGCCCAATTTCACCAAATGTCATAGCAGAACAGGGATGAACAGAGTATGATAAAAGATATAGATGATATAAGAAGATGAAGCATAAGACACAAGAATTTATACTGGTTCGACCCAAATCAGTTAGCCTATGTCCAGTTCTCAAACCATTACTTGAAATTTTCATTATATCCCACAAGTTTGATTCAGACACTTGTAAAGTCTCAGTACATTCCACAAGTTTTACTAGGCACTTGTGAAGCCTTTATCCTTACACTCTTACAAGATGTGTAATTTTCTTAGTGTTTTCTCACACTAAGATTCTACCCATAAATTTTAGAAAGAAAGATTATAGAATTGATACTTTCTTAAGAGTGGATAATACATTAAGTTTACTCCAATGAGGTGGATTTAGCTTTAAATGCTCACACAGTCTAATTTTATCCATTATAGTAGCATTTTGACACATAACTTACATAAATTTGTTACCTATAAGTTTAAATAAAGTTTTATTTATAGATTTGTAGCTTAACTAGTCGTTAAATATAAGATTTATTTGTTGGACACAAATTTTAGCTATCACTACACCAAAACAACCATTTTCTCATAGCCATAATCTATGAGAAAAGGGGTAAAAATCTATGAGAAATCATTTTCTCACAAAATTTCTCACAGAAACTTGGGTGTGAGAAAATCAGCCTTGGGAAAATTAAAATTCTCACAAAATTTAGCTGTGAGAAATTTCTCAGAGAATTTATGCACATTTCTCACAGATTGCGTCCTTGAGAATTTCCCATAGAAGACGTTTCCATGAGAAATTTCTCACGAAACATGTTCCATGAGAAAGTTCTCACAGGCATATTTTCGTGAGAATTTCTTTTGGATTTTCATCTATGAGAAATTTCTCATGAAATAATCCATGAGAAATTCCATGAGAAACTTGAGAAAAAATAGAAAAAAAAAATCTCACAAACTATATATGTGAGAATGCTGCAAATCAACTATGCAAAATACTAATTTCATACAAAAAGTCTCATTGATATACAATAAGATAGAATTATTTTCTAGGACACAAGCTATAATAAAAAGTAATACCTAAGATACAATTAATTTCCAAAAAATATTCTAATATAAACTAATACCTATGATACAATTATTCCGATCATATTAATCCAATGTCCCTAGCTACCGTGAAGGAGAACTCTAGCATCATAACCCACGGCATAGCATCATAACCCACGACATAGTACTGCATGGCATCATAGTTAGCAAATCACATCTCCCTTAAGAGCTACATATTATGATTAACTAGCAACTTTCCACGGGAACCAAGCCTTTGCAACTAATTCTATCCTGAAGCAAAAGTAATGTCATGCAAAATATCATATACTTGGCATAAAAAATATACCTTATACAGCTTCAAATTGTTTTTAAGGCATATTATGAAATATAAGGTCCATAATAAAAACTAAGTTCCATTGAAACAAACCTCTTACTTTTGACAAAAGATAATTACATACAATGGAAAAACAACCTAAAAACAACAAAATTTCTAGCCTAATATTAGAACAAAGTTTCAACTTTAAGCAGCCAACAACACCACAAAATTAAGGAACCAAAGTAGCAAAAGCTTTAGAAGAATAAGTTACCTCTGAAATCCTTCTTCTCCTTAATTCTTCCACAAATGAAACAATTAGTCACATGTTTAATGAAACCACCAGAGTTTCATGTCTTGATGATTGCTTGCTTTAAAAAATTCAGAATTAGGAAAACATGGTCACAAATAAGCAACATGACATACCATTAACAACTGCTTTATTCCTAGGAATTGTCGATCAGCTTCAGAATCATTAACCAAAGTCACAACAACGTATGCACAAAGACTATAAGTACAAGTACAAAACCCACTTTACTATCAATTACTAAAATGACAAAATTGTTTTCACACCTCTTGGTACCTGTTGGCTATACAGAGGGTCAATAAAAGCTTATTAAGATTGACACATTAGGTGAGCCTTTTATTGTCTTTGGTGTAATAAATATGTGCCAAAATATTATATCTACCTTCAACATCATAAGAAAGCCAAGTTCTTTCAGGTTCAATTAGGACATAAGTAACGTGGGAACTTCTACCTATGCATCTTGTCAAATATAGACTTGTAATTGTGAACAAAGCCATTTCAGTGCAAATCAAAGATTTCAAACTTGAAATTGGAGATTTTATATACGTTGGAGCATTGCTCATACATGGGACTCCCATTATCTGATTCTTAGTGTCGATGAAATCCCTTTTCTTGGCAACCCTTTAGAATACTCATTCCATCAAGGTTAGTTAACCAAAAGAGTCTGCAGTTCTTGCAGCAAATCTCACATTATTAAGTTGTCAACATACAATAGGTCCAAATAACATCGAAAGAGAGTAATCACCACACGTGCCATCCTAACTTATTCATTGAAAGAGAATAACCATTGCAAATTCAGAACTACACTACTGCAAAAAGCATTTTTTACATCGGTTATTTTTGATAATTTACGTCGGTTGCCCAAGTGACATAGATCAGGAAGACGTAAAAAATAAGTAATTCTACATCAGTTTTACAACCAAGGTATAAAATCACTTTCTATGTCAGTTTCTTTTTTAACCAATATATAAATTGATTTTTTTTAACAAAAAATGATTCACTAGTATAGCTATGTGTTTTGGAAACGCTTATTTTGGACTTCGACAATGATTTTTAAACATTCCCGAAACTTTATAAAACGCTTTTACTAGAGAGCGTTCTCGAAAGTCCTCTTATTTTTTTTTAAAATTTCCTTTTTCCCCCTTCTTGTCCCTATATTTCAACTATTAAAGGATATTATCATAGAAACCTGGATTTTGTTTTTCAAAAAAATGTAAGTGTGTTAACAAGAAAACCATAAACTACATAGCGCAAGCATAAAATTTTGAACTAAACAACAATTCCAATATTATAAATATATAAGCAATGGCACCAAAAAGGATGTTGGGAAGACAAGAATGCAACAACTAGTGATTGAAATGAGTGAATAACAAATGCCATAACAGAAATTAATTTGGCAATTCATTTGCATCGGGTAATCATCAAAGCAATTAACAATCAAATTATATGGAATTTCATGTAGAATGATTGACCATGTTTTGGGTTATCAGAAATCCAAAGTGAGCAATATTTTAGTAAACATTTGGCCAAGAAGAATATCATTAAGCTATTTTGGAATTCTTCTCAAACTCTAGTTTTTTTTTCTCTTCTTTGGCTTTGAGCTTTGCAATTTCCTTCATCTTTCCCACCTGCACATAAACATGCTATAGATCCTAATAAAAGTTGCATTTGCAAGGTAGGAAGACAATGACCAAATGACAAACATAATGAAGCAGTTTTGATTATCGTGTTCAAAGTTAAATACTCATGTTGTTACAACTATATTCCTTTCAAGAGCAAAAGGTAGGTGTGTTGGCATCAAGAAGGAAATACATTGACTATCATAGATGACAAACTAACATATATCAAATAGTCATGACCATTTTCAAGAAGATATATTCCTTCATTACTGATATGTTCACTAGAAAGAGGAAGAAAGGAAGGAATAACTGATTCATTATCTCCCTACAAGTCATGAAAAGTTATTAGTGTTTCTAGAAGTGATCATAACTTGTATCAGGTCGGAGTAACATGAGCTAGGTGTTTCACTCATACACAATTTAAAAACTTTTCATAAGAGAAACAAAATCCACTATTGAAATAGAGAGAAAGGATGCATAGATCAATTATGTAGATCATGCTCTTAATAATTAACATAAAAATATGTCATAAAATAATATTTCACTAATGCTTCAATTTCCTAGAAGCATAGAAGGATTTAAGAAGCTTAAAGCTTGTATATTAATAAAATGGTTATACATCCATGTACATGAAGACACAAAAGAAACACAGACTCAGGTTGCATCTAGTTGCATGACTGTACTGCAAAGTCAGTTCTCAAACGTCTTACATCAATATATATATATACACACATGAGCATGATACTTAAGAAGCTCCAATATCCCTAAAACCAAGTCATTTCTGTAACAAAATCCATATGCCTCGCATTTCTTGCCATTATTGTGTGAAAAAACTTGAGATGGCATATAATTAAATTATTTTTTTATGTCAATGTGACCAGCAACAAATCAAGTATGTCAGTTTGTCTTCATGGGCATCAAAGGGTATCTTCACTCAAGACCAAAATCATGCACGGAAAGTTTACTGTCACAATACATTGGCATAGGAGGTAAAAAGCATTATTGGTTATCAGCACATTTTTCTTTTTATGATGAAAAAGAAATAAAAAGATGATAAAAAAATAAAACAATCATATCTTATATGTGCCATGTATGATGCTACATGCCAAGGACCTTGATTATAACAAACAACAGAGCTATAAGAACATAAAGAGCAAGTGTATCAAGAAATAGGATATAAAGAGGCAGAACAAATTATAAAATATCAACCAAGAAAGATCCATATCCAATAGGTGCCAAATGCTAGAGTTAAATAAAGAGAAATAGGACTAGGTGAACAAAATAATAGAATTATATCCATATGCATTTAAATCAAAGTAATAACATGGTGGATGTTAACTTTGTTATATATATATATATATATAGAGAAATTAACCTTGGATTCCCAAAAATGAAGATTAGTATGGCAGAATGAGGAATATTTGATCTTGAACTTAATTTCTTTCTCCTTTGGTGGACCAATGTAACTGACACCTTTTATTTTTAGCTTAAACCACATGTTTTTTTTTTGGCAGAAGCCACGTACTTCATCACATGCTTTTCTATCTCGAACTCTAATTATCGAAAGAATTGTGTCATGTTCTAACTTGCCACACACCATAGTCATATTCAATGATTAACTGACCTTGATGGCTTTATGATGCCACTTACATCCTTCAAAATAGTTAAGTTGGTTCTGTGAGAAGTACAAGGCACTCCCTTGGTAAAGCCCTGTTAAAAGTAATAAACTTAGCTTATTTTTGCATGTAAAAATACAAAATTCTCTTTGCAAACTTATCTTTGCTAATATCACATTTTTTTAATTTTGCCCATTTTTGCATCATAATGGCTTGTCTATTCAACAAACATGTTCAAGGAGGAAGCATACTTACTGAAAAGAAACTAACAGTAGAGTTCCACAAAGGAGGGAGTGGCTTCCCCTATACAACCTCACATTCTGCTTTTACATGCAGATTCTTATATCTGACCTCCACGGTAGGAATCTTCACATTCACTCTATAAAATAAACCTATTTGTCAGTTCTATCTTGTAAAAAAATAATAATAAGTACCTATTTCAGCTAGTATTGAAGCTGAATAAAAGATAAACGAAATGGGAACAAAAAGAAAAAGAGAATGAAGATTTTGAACTCACAACAGAATGGCAGATGAAGTGACTATTGTTAGAACTAGAAAAAGTAAGGCTTCATCAACCAACTTGAAAACATGTAACATAAAAGCATGTTCATAATTGAATTCTCACAAGTAAAAATTTAAGCTTTTGCATAGCCTCAAACAATGATATATCTCTAGATTAGGTCCCTAATTCACAGCATCTTATAATTCAAACTAAGAAAAACACAAACAAAAACAAAATCACCACACTTTACATCAAATCATTGACATGTTAATAAATATTTTTCTTTCACATGAGCCATTGTACAAAACCAAAGCAAATTCCTACAGAGCCCAAAATAACGACTCTAACCCAGAGAGGATGTAAATGCATCCCATAGGTATCACTAAAAGTAGAAAAATGCATTACAGCTTGAGCAATTGATCCTTACAAATAGTTTTCTATTACAACAGTAACTTCAAATTTAGGAAGTACAGTGAAAGGACACAAGATGATTGATTACATATATAGTGTGTTATGTATAACTTAGAAAAAGGCTAGGCAAGAAATCATTTCAGTTGATAAATTGATTTATCGCTCTTCATGTGAACCACTAATGACATAATTCATGTTAGACTCCTATCACTTTTACAGCATAAAAATTGAACCCATAAAAAACTCATACAATAACCTAGAGCTTTTAGATAGTATCTAAGATTAGATAACCACTTAGTTTCATCTCAAAATTTTAAAAAGACTAGCATCTCATGATTACTGAGAGGCTTAACTAATAGCATCCAATTCCCCAGACTCTAATCACACCATCAATGTTGCCACTAAACAACTTGCTTCCATTTATACTCTAGCTCAAACTAGTGCAGTAGATAACCTGTGTGACAGTGTAGATAAAATATATCAACACCTTAGTTGCTAGTATAATGCTTCATTTTGGTTGTGCATTAATATAAAATTACAAATGAACCAATAAAGCCGTGTTTATCAACTTCCAAGGATTTAACCTAAATATTGCACTCTTTATCTCCATATCACAAATTCGCAAGAAGCTAATAAATATATACTTCAGAATTTAAAACAATAACCCAGGCAAATCAGACAATCATCCACAAGACCAAACCGCCAAAAACTGTAAAGGAACTATCTTTGAAAATAAATTGATATTCCAATCTTTCATGGAAGAAGTTGAGTTCATCCATATTCATGCTAAGCAGCTTGCTGAACAAGATTCAGTATTGTTATAGTGAGTTGGGCATCGGTCAAAGGATAAGCTTGAGGATTCACAGCTTCTTCAATCTGTAGCATCAAGCAATGAATAAAGCACAACGGATAAAGCAATGAAACAACAAATTCTAAAGTAAAGAAAAAATTAGGCAAAGATGAAGAGAAAGTTACCATTATTTGGTTGCATCGTTGATTTCACAAAAGAGAATTTGCTGGCTTGATGAGAGTACAAACTTGGAATGCTAGCATATTATCTTATCCATGGCCTTCGTCCTCTCTCGTGCTTGTCTGCGCTTCCCCCTTATCTCCACTACTATGCTGCACAAGGTACAGAGTAGTGGAATGATTTTGCATTGTCCCTTCTGCCTCCTGAATCCTCTCTCTCTCACTCAATCTTGCTCGATCTTGCCCTTTCTATCTCTCCTTTTCTTTCATCTCCATGTTCCTTTTTTCTGTGTCTCCCACCCGCCCTTTTAGCCAAGGCTAGGGCAATATTGGGACAGACCAAAATTGGAAATGGTTAGTAGTAGGGTTTCAATTGAGTTCGAATATTTGCAAAGGAAGCTCAAAATAGCAGAGCTCAGACAAACATAAGAATGGCAGCACTGATTAGGGTTTCCTCATATGAGCGGCGAGGTGAGACAATGGATGGATAGGAGGGTAGGGTGAATGGATGAATAAAGCTAGAGAGGGAGGAATGGTTGCTTAGATGCTTACACACAAAAAGAGAAAAGGTGGGATCGAGATCAAAATATTTGGACGAATGGCTGCTCAGATGGGTGAGAGAAAATGGGCTGTGTTTTCAGTCACCTAATATTTACTTCGGTTCCTTTATCAACTAAAGTGAAAATTGTGTTAAAATTAAAAAAATTATAAAATCATTTTTTTTATTTTCTACATCAGTTCCTTATATATAACCGACGTAAACAATTCAATCGAAACAATTTTATTTACAAAATTGCCACCGGTCATTTTTTGCTTCGATTCCTCATACAACCGACGTAAAAAATACGATGTAGAATTGCATTTTTCTACTAGTGCTGATCTATTTGCATCATTGGAAAGCACCATATTCTTTGTATGACATCACTCATATTGGAAAAGAGGTTTACACTATTTGAAGAGAAACTAGAACAAACAAGGCTAGTTTTGTTCAAAATTTGCCAAGCTTCTCCCAGGTTTCATTTTCTTGCTCTTAAATGCAAACTGGATGTATATTAAACACATGATTTTGTGTTCAAATATATAAATAAAATTTAGACAAGAACGTCCAGTAAACTGAAGAAAAGACACTCAGTTTTCATGACCTACAACACCTTTGCCACCTAAGAGCCAAAAGGATCAAAAGGAATTTAGGAAATTCGGACTAATATTTAGGCCCCAACTTTTATTGTGCAAATTTTTAACAAGGTAGCTATATCTCATATTTGACTTTTGAAGAATTGTTAAATCATTTTTAACAAACTAAATTCAGATCCTCTGACTCCACTTCCTCATCTACCCAATAATGAATCAATGACAAAGGAACCGCAAATCACCATAGCAGACACACAACAACATACATGAGCATTCAAGATAAAAATATTTATCTTAAATATTTATCTAGAACAACTTTAAGACTAGATTCCATAATAGACAATAATGACCCACAAGCAAGCATCAATATAAGCTTTATGCCAAGAGACCAAAATCCTTATATTTATAAATTTCAAACCAGAGGTTCTTCAAATGGCTAGACATTAGTGAAACTTGGCTATAGGTTCACTCAAAATAGGATAGACCCTAAACAAAGAATATACAAACAAGAAAAAATAAAGACTCATCAGCCAAGATACAACAGCAGGATGGACCAATAACAACACAACCCCAAAATTTATCAAGTCTCATATAGGAGATAGAAGGCAAAGTTCCTGAATCATTTAAAACTACCCTAAAACTAACTAAAGAAATAAGTATGCATTCACATAGAGCAATTACACAATCTATGATTCCATAACCAAATTCAACAGACAAGAAGGTGTTTTACAGGACCAAAGTCTCCTTGCTCTTTCTCTTCCTATTCAAATCGCTCAATCTCCTCCTCCCGCTCCTTCCTCCTGTTCTGCCTTCCTTTCTCTGCAAATGCTTACTTGTAGGACTTCAAGCGAGTTGAGAAAACAAAATGGAGCACTCACAAATGAAAGAAGCAAGCCACAAGTTAAGCAGAAGACGCACGATGAGGAAGCTCAATAGCTTCAATGAAGGAGCAAGCCACAAATGGAATAGTAGAACAAAAACTACAGCGGAAGAATAGAACATGCAACGAACGGAGGAGTGAAGAAGCAATGAACGTGCGAATGAAATTAGGGATTGTGAGTAATGTGATCTCTGCCAAGTGAAATTAGGGCTTGCAAAACTATTTATATTAATTTAGTGAGAAAATAAATCTCGTTATGTTCTCGCAATTTGCATTAATTTAGTGAGGAATTAAAAATGCCTCACTATTTCCTTGCTAATCATGTCTATTTTAGCGAGGCATAAAATAGATCTTGCTAATTTCATCACTAAAATTAATATTACCTACGAATTATTCTATTTCTCACTAATCCCTCGCTGATTTGCTCATTTAGCGAGGGTGAGTTATCCCTTGGTAAATTTTCTTACTAAAATTAATTTTTCTAGTAGTGTATATTGAGCCGAATATAAATATATATTGATATAATATATGTTAATACATATATATTTGATTCAATGCTAAATTATTTTTTCTTTTTCATTTTTTCATTTATTTAATCTATACAAATAAGTATATATTGATACATATACATATATATTCGATTCCATTTATCTCACCATTTTACATTTTCTTTTCACTTGATTAAAATTTCCTAGGTATTAGGACTTTCATGGTCTCCTCAGTTTCCATCTTTTAATTAGGAAGAGTAATAATATAATTATTTTAATTTCTAATATTAATAAATAATTATTTTAATAAGAAAAGTTTTCAATTTTATTTTTTTATTTCAACCCATAAATTATTTAAACACTGGGGTGAAATCTCTATCTAATATATATAAATAATTAAATATTAATTTTTTAAAAATATATGATTTAAATGTTTATTAAATTAATATAAAATTAATTGAAATTATTTTTGCAACATCAAAATCTATTAAAATTAAATACTCATGAAAAAATACAATAATTATAAAATTGTAATAACCTTAAAAAATAAAATTGTCTTAATATAACCAAAATTTATATTTTTTCCGTTAAATAATATTTACTTATCGTTTGTATGGTATAGTAGTGAATTTTTTCTATGATAAATTTTTCAATTTGAATTATTAAAAATGTATTTTCTATTTTATTATACCCTTTTATTTTGTTATAAATTGAGAGTATGGTCAAAATTAAGAGGTGGACCATGTTGAACTAACAGTAGAAACTACAAAATTAGGTAGTGGAAAAGTGAATTTGTGATTCACCAAAGGTTAATGAAAATTCATAAGTGGGTTCTTAGAATTAGGGGGCAACTATCCCCAAATCATAATATGTAGATCCAATGAAGATGTGCTCGACAAAAACAGTGGAGGATTCAATGTTTGACAACAAGGAAGAGTTGGTGGGTGCTCTGATGTGCATGGATAGTGGAGTGAGTTTCAAATGAATTAAGAGGGCTTAGAGCTTCTACAAAAATTTTTTTTTTAAAAAAAGTAAGTGATTTCTCATAGAACAAACTCTGTGAGGAGTTATTAAATAATATAACTTTATTACTTTTTTTTTTTACCTAAGATATAATTCTATGACAAAATGTTTTTTCTCATGGACAAATATTCTATGAGAAATTCTCTGAATACATGTCTGTGAGAAATAATAGCAAGCAAAAAGAAAAAATTCATGTTATACTTATGAGTTTCTCACAATAAAAACTCTGTGAGAATTTCTCACAAAATTGTGGTTTGTGTGAAACTTATGCAAATATAAAAGAAATTCATCTTCCCTGTACTTTTTATTCTCATGACATAATGTTCCGTGAGAATTTCTCACAGATAACTAAACCGTGAGAAATTCTATTTGAATATAATTCCATGAGAAATATACTCAAGTCAGAATGAAGAAGTTGTACATAGTGAAGTTTCTCACGGATCCAAAGTCTATGAGAATTTCTCATGGATTTCTGCCTGTAAGAAGACTTTTAAAATTATTTTACCTTTTTTTTTTCATTTTTTGTGCTTTCTAGTGGATATTCTCATGGGTGTTTTCCATAAGAAACATTGGCGCCAACTTCCCTCCAAAAGGCGCCAAAAAATCTCACGAATTTTCTCACATATTTCTCACAAGAGTTTCTTTCTACTTCTTTTCCATGAGAATTTTCCGTGAGAAACATCTCTAAGATGATTTTCCATGAGAATTTTTCTGAGAAATTCTCACCAAATGTTTTGACTGTGAGAATTTTCCATGAGAAAATGACTATTTTCTTGTAGTGATGTTACTCTGGAAAAAGAGCTTTTCAACAATCGCATTAAATGCGTTTGATAGACCAAAGTTCAAATTTTAGGGCTCATCAGACGAATTTTATAGAGTCAGCATAGTTTTATATGTTTATCGTTGAACCTTGAAATTCGTTTGTTACTATGTGACATTTGAATTTTGAGTTTACAAAAGATACCCCATGTTAGTTTGTATGAATTTTCATATTAGAAGTGTGTCTGCTGGATTTGAATAGTTGCTTTAAGTTTTCAAAATGCACTTCAAATTTCAAATTTTAGAAATTGAAATTCATCTATTAGAGGCATGTTTAACATGACATAAAAGTTCTTTACTATGAGATTCAAACTTTGAATTGCAAAGTTTGTTGTTAGAGGCATGCTCTAACAAGACACATAGGTTCTCACTTCGAAATTCGCACTTTGAAGCTCAAAGTTCGTTTGTCAAAAGCTGTGACTTTGAGCTTACTTTGAATTTCACCAGTAGTCGAATTTTAACTAAGTTACATGTGAATTTTACACACTTTCACTAATTATGCTTAGCTAGAAATTCAAATTTCAAAACGAAAATTCACCTATAGGAAATAAAACCCTTGTAACTTCAAACTTTAACAAGCAAAGTACAAATTTTACACAGAATAAAAATGAATCAAATAGCAAAATTCATTTGTTAGCTAATATACTTCAACTTTAACATAAGCTAATATCAAATTTACTTAATCTAACCCATTTAAGACATATGGTAATAATATTAAGTTAATTTCAAAGATTAAACCACCTTAAGACCTAAGTAAAAATAAAATATACCTAATAGCTAGGTCTTCAAAATTTAAGCTCCATTTTCACTTGATCATTCCATTCTTGATATGCTCCCTTCTGATCTTCAATTTTTAGAGCATCATTTCTCTTCTTCTTCTTTGAGTGAGACATGATGTTGATTTTCCTTTCTTTATTCCAATGCTCACTCTTCCTTTTTGGATAATCCTACATTTAATATATTACACTTACAAATGAAGTAGTTAGTCCAATTTATATATCCAATTTGTATTATAAAATATAAAAACATAGTGGATATATATATATTAGTACATAGTATGATATTTGCATTATAAGCACAATTAAACACATGCTAATGCATATTTTATTTCTTTTAGGAATTAAATATATGTTAGACAAATATGATGCATTTGTTCCTCATTACTTTTCATCTGTCATCATCAAAACTTATATTATATGAAACCTTACATGACATTCTCATTCTTACTTTCATAATTCCTTCACTTTAGGGCATTAATAATCTCTACATAACATACGTATCCTTACTATCATGACTTTCCTTTGTCTTGTTTGTGCTATAGTCTTTTTATTGGCATCCAACGTTAATCCTTCCTTTACTTTCATAACTTTCTTGTTTTGTCTTTTGTGCTATAGTCTTTTTATTGGCATCCAACGTTAATCCTTCCTTTACTTTCATAACTTTCTTGTTTTGTCTTTACTTTAGTCTTTCTACTGAGGCATAAACTTATCTCATTAGCTTTATCTAGATGACACTTCCAAGTCATCTTAATCTTTCTTTTGTTCTATTCTTTATACCTCAAGTTTAGCTTTTCTTCTTATTTCATGATTATTTGAGGTTACTATGGTTTTAGTACCTTTATGGTGGTACTATAGACATAATAACTCGTACTAACTCTGTATCTTGAGAGCATTCATTACTGCTATTAGAAGTGATAATACATTTTGATAAAAATTTTATCATATAAAAAATAGACTATTACTTCAACTTAACCCGACTATGTTATTCATATCTTGATCTATTCTTACTTTCATTGTCACAGACCTTCTAGGTCATCATTGGATCAGGAGCATTTAATATAGGGGAGGAGGTCTAACCTCTTTAGTTCACTGAAAATTCATTTCATAATTCCTTTCCCGCAAAAACTTCTGTCTAACTAAGCGGTACGAAAAACTAAGAGAAATTTTTCATAATATCTTGCTAAACTGATAAAAATTCTCATTGTATTCGAGTTTTTGGTCTATTTATCTCATAACTTTACTTACTTTACTAGTATCTACTATGATCCTTAAAGGAGATTTTGTAACCTACTATCATTACTTTTTGGAGCCCAACTCTCATTTACTAAGTTCAGCAAGTCTTTACTTTTGCAACATTTAAAATATTCTTAGCTATTTTTCATGCTCTTATAAAGATTTAGAGTTCTTAAAACATCATCATCATTCTCATTATCATCATCTAACACCACCATAAACTACTTATATTTTAATTCAAGTAGTAATAAGTGTCTCGGTAAGACTCATTGTGCCCACATTTAAGTATTGGCACACTTTACCTTTAAGTCTTCTTGCATTTCTATCACTTCCAAGTAGGTCACCCATCCTGAAAATTTCCCCCACTCAAGCATACTTAACTGTAAAGTACTAAGGGGTTCTACTCACTTATGCCGTTACTGGACTTAGAGAACACAATAATAAGCTTTCTTCTAAAACATAACTCATCTGTGGGACCTCTAGATAACTTATTACTTTATTTCTATGTCATTCAATTCTTCTTTCCATTTTCCTTTAAGATCAAGCATAATGTCTCATAATGACATTTCATTGTCATTTTCATTTCCATCTACAGCTTATTCTTAAACTGCTTTTTTATTCCTTTTTCTAGCTTTTGCTGGCTTAGAGGTTTAATTTACCACTCTTACATATGGACATACCTCTGAGCCATGTACTTTGATCTTCTTATCATAGCCTTTGAAATCTTTTGGCTTTCTTTGTAACATCCCAATAAAATTAAAATATCTAGAAATGTATAGGAAATTTGCAAAAATGCGTAGACCATTTTCCATTAAAAAGGGCAAAGAGGTCATTTTTCCCAGTTGGACTGAAAAATGAGAAATTACATTTTTACCCCTAAAGAATTATAAAAGTGACAACCATGTCCCAATGCAATAAAAATACGTGGAGAAGGAAATTAAAAAGTTCTAAAGAAAAATTACACCTAATGATCTCAAAGTTTCAAAAATTTTAAGTTAACCCCGAATCAGAGTAATTTTGTAAATATGTAAAATTACTGTCAGAACAAAGCCCTCAATGAGAGAAGTCCAACAGTATATGGCACTGAGGGTTAATATTTAAGAATAAGGAAATAATTAGTGCCAAGTGTCCAAAAGTAACTTAAAACCGAGAAAATAAATTATGGGCCCCACGGACAGTTAAAAAATAATCAGGACAGGATATGGGCCATACACAGATACCATTTGGGACATGATAATTAAGGAAACATAAAAATAAAATTGGAATAGTCCTGTAGCCCAAAAAAAGTTAATTTACTATAAAAATCGGCTTTATCGGTACAGTTAAAAATTACTCGGTTTAAGATATATCTGGAGCAGAAAAAATTGAATAGTATTGGACACCCAAATACCTCTCTCTAGGCATGAAAATGGGCAGTTGGGCAGCAAGGATTTTTGGTGAAATACTTCTTCAAGAAGTTGTTGATTTTTGGAGTAAACTTCTTAAGGTAGTATTGGAGAAGGAACCAAATTAGTTAACCAGATTAAGACAAGTTTAATTAAGTTAATCTCCTCTTTCCTCTCATACTTTGGACAACATTTTGCTATAGCAAGGAGAGAGAGAGAGAGCTTCCAAACATGAGAGAAAAGAGAGGAAAAAGAAGAAGGAACTTGAAGAAATCTAAGGCTCAAATACTTAGTAAGGATTCTTACTGCTTTAGACTTGTATTCTTGAGTAGTTTAAAGTAGTTTCATGGAGTATATTTCTTCCTCTTCTCAGGATGAATTTTGGCCAAACCCTAAACCATGGAAGGAATGAGTTTTGGTTTGTCAAACTTAGGGGAAATATAAAACGAGTCACCTAGTGCATGACAATGGTAGTAGCTTGAAGAAAATCTAAGTGTATCATTTTCTATTTTTTTCAAGTGATTTTTGGCCAGTTAGGATTTATTTCTAGAGTTGGAATTTCATGGATTTGACCCTAAAAATGAGTTTTCCATGGTCCAAAACCTTAGGAACAAGTGTTAGATGCAAGAAAGACTAAGTGGATAGCAAGATGACAAGTTAGGGTTTTATGAGTATCTTGTGAAGTTGAAGCATGAACCACTGGCATATGACCTCATTTTATGATTTGATATGGTTCCTAGAAGTTTTTAAAGGCCAAAGGAAGTGTGCACCAAGTTTGGAAAAGTTGGGAAAGCTTGAAGGTAGTTATAATCTCATTTATGCCTATTGTTATCAACTTAAATTTTTATATTTCTTTGATTATGCCATGCTTTGAATTGAATGATTTGTGTTGGAAATGTGTTATTGGCTAATTGTATGAAGGGTTTATGACCCATGGATGTCCAATTTTTAAAGTGTTACCATGCCAAAATTTTTATGACATAGTATGGCATATTATGATTTCATGGTTTCCAATTATTGTTTATGAAATGTTATTATGATATATGTGCATAAATGGTTATAACTACTGGGATTGTTTGAATCTCACTACCCCCCTCAATGACTAACTATGCTAGGGAAAACAATAAAAAAGAGCTAAAGAAGGAGCTAGATTCATGAAGAAGACAATCATGATTGTATGATGTTTGCAAGCTATTATGTTATAATGTGATCATTGTTGAAATCAAGAGTTTTGATGATTTTAAACCAACACTCAAGAGCTTGGATTGAAGATATCAAAGGAGATCAAAGCTGTTTCTAGTGAAGATTTTCTGAGTATTTGCTGTTAGATCTCTTATAGGATCTTTAGTTTTTGTTATGATTGGGTAAAAGATTTTGATTTGAGAAAAAGATGTTTTCAAACCTTGATTTTGTGTTAAATCTTTACCTATTTGAAAAACACCCACAAACAGACGAAGGTTGAAAGATTAAGCTAAACTGTTAAGTTGGAAATTCGAACTTTGCCTTTGGAAATTCGAATTTCGAGCTGAAACTGAATAAGTCTGAAGAGATGGCTCTCTGTCAGACGAATTTTGACTGTTCAAAATTTGAATTTTCATCAAGTCTGAAAGAAGCCTTTCTGGTAATAGACGAACTTCACACTTTCAAAATTTGAATTTCAAGAAAAATGAAGTTTGTGAAAACCAAAGAAATTCGTCTGAGACTATGATAAAATGCATCTGAAATCAAAATGAAATTGAGTTTGATAAATGCTCTCTGACAGACGAATTTTGAACTTCCAACATTCAAAATTTCATAAAAATCTGAGAGAAGCTTCTTTGCAACAGACGAACTTTGAGTCTCCAAAATTCGAATTTCAGACAAAACAAAATTTGAGAAAATAGAAGAAATACGTCTGATACTATGTTAAAGTTCATCTGAGATCAAGAATGATTTAAGTTTCAAAACTGCTCTCTGACAGACGAACTTTGAACATTAAAATTTGAATTTCAGAAGCTAAAATCTTAAGTTTGTTTAAGTGAAACATTGACATACGAATGATAAGAACTTGCAACATTCGAATGTTGAAATTAGTCTGGAAAGTGTCTCTCTGATAGACGAATTTCACCCCTTCAAAATTTGAATTTCGAAGACACTGTAGCAAATTGAAAACATTGTTCACACTTAACCGAAAAACTTTCTTCTTGAAAATTCGTATGTCACATTGAGAAAATGTTTTGTAAGTTTCAAAATTCGAATTTCACTTAATGAACAGACGAACTTCGTGTTGTAACGTTGGAAGCTTTAACCTTCGGTTCCTTCGAAATTCGTCTGTTGACCAACCAAAATTCGAATTTCAGTATGTCAGAAACATTAAATGCGGTTGGTAAACGGATAGTTTTTCAGAGTAACCGTTGGATAACTTCTCCAACGGATAGATTAAAGTCTCTAACGGACATTTGAGACCTAAATCTATAAATACAACAACATTTGAAGTTGTGGGTAACAAATCAAACTTGTATATACCGAATTTCTGCTGAATCTTTTCTCAAAAGCTTTTACCCTCTCAACTTCTATACTTGTACTGAAACTTTCATATCTACTCTTTTCAAGAGAGTTATTTCATTGTAAGCAATCTACTCTTCATCTGGAAGATAGATTTACTTGTGAGGGGTATTCACAAGGGGATTGAGAAGCACATAGTGAAAGTGCTTGGAGAGTTTGAGAGAGCTCAGAAACAGAGCATACTCGTGTACTGTGGCCTTAGTAAGAAGCCCATTGAAATCCTTGCTGTATAGTGGATAAATCCCAAGAGGTGTCTTGGAGACTGGATGTAGGTCAAGTGGAAAGACCGAACCAGGATAAATTACTGAGTCTTCTTCTCCCTATCTTTATATTTCAGCTTGCTCTGTTTTACGCATTATTTTCATTATATTGTGATATCTTCACTTACTTCACTTTGTGCAGAAAAATTACAATCTTCCCAATTCACCCCCCTCTTAGGAAGTCAGCCTTGCTAACAATCATTTGTAACAATATATGTATAGATGAGTGATGCTACCATTTTTTGCTATCATATAATTCTAAGTTTCTCATTGTGCTATGTATGAATGAGGTATAATGAATGATGATTTAAATATGATATAAAGCTTATTTTGCCATGACATGAATGGGAATGTACAATTTGGATACCTGACAGAAACATAGGTACTGTTCATGTAAGATAGGGCAATTAATTTAAGTGATATATGTAATATCTTAAAATTTTATTGGACACTAAGTAGTGAAAGAGGACATAATTAATGATAATGTAAGATATATAAGGAATTCGCAAAAATGGATAAACACCGTTTTACGTAAAATAGGGTAAAAAGGTCATTTTTTCTGGTTAGATAGAAAAATAAAAAAAATATATTTTTACCCCTAAATAAATATAAAAATGTCATCCACGTTCCAAAAGTATTAAAAGTTGTGGGGAGAAAGAAATAGAAAAATCTTGGGGAAAATTACACCTAATGACCCGAAAGTTTTAGAAATTATAATGAACCCCAAGTCAATGGGCAATTTTGTAAATATACAATATTACTGTCAAAACAAAGCCCTCGATGAGAGAAGTCTAATAGTATATGGCACTGAGGGTTAATATTCAAGACTAAAGAAATAATTAGTACCGACTGTTCAAAAGTAATAGTAAACCGATAAAGTAAATTGTAGGCCCTACCGATGGTTAAAAAGAAATCGGATTAGGATATGGACCATACAGAGATACCATTTGGGATAGGATAATTATGAAAATATAAAAATAAAATTAGAATAGTCCTGTAGCCTAAAAATGCTAAATTAATATAAAGATGATTTTATCGGTACGGTTTAAAAGTACCTAGATTGAGGTATATCTGGATCAGAAAAATTGGGCGATTTTTGGACATTCTCTTCCCTCTCTCATGCGTGAATTGCTACAGTATATGAGGCAAAGAATATTTTATTATTTCTTGAGAAAACTTCTTAAAGAGGGAGACAAAAAAGTAACTTTAGTTAATTAAGTGATTAAGCCATTAAATTAAATCACTTAACCACTTAATCCCTTCTGTTTCTTCTTCATTTCACGTGTGAACCAGCAGCTGAAATAGAGCAAGAAAACACAAGAAAAGGAAGGGGAAAAGGAGGGAGAAAAAGAAGAGAAAACCAAAGGAAAATTGAAGCACAAGTTGGTAAGATTATTTTCTACCACCCTAAGCTTGCTATTATGGTTTTCAAAGAATGTTTGATGGTTTAGTTTTCTTCCTTTCCATCTTAGGGTTTCAGCCAAAATGTGATTTAGCAATAGGAATGAGTTTTGAACCATTAAACTTAGGGAGAAGCTTAGATTAACCACTAGAAGCATGAATCCATGGATGGTTTGAAGTGATTTGAAGGAAATTTTTTTCAATCACTTTGAGACAATTTTGGTCAGAACAAGGAGAGTATTTAGAGTTGTAATTTCATGGTTTTGACCTAAAAAATGGATTTCCCATGGTCCAAAACCTTAAGAACAAGTGTGTTATACAAAGAAAGATCAAAGGAAAACTAAGTGAAAAATTTAGATTTTAGTGAGTAATGTCTTATATAATTCCGAAAAACCAATGGCTAAATTGGTTCAATGTTGATGTGGATAGGTTCAAGAAGGTTGTGGAAAGCTTAAAAAGTGGTGGACCAAGTTTGAAAAGCAAGGAAGCATCATAAGGTAGTTAATTTTCCATACTTGCATTATATTATCATGTATGTTTTCAATGTGCTTTATGCCTTGTCATATGATTGCAATGATATTTTGAGATGATTTATATGTATTGGCTGAGTTGATTGAGGGGCATTGAGACCCCGGGATGTCCATTTTTCAAAATGAAACTCTGTCAAAAAATTTTATGAATTCATATGATGCAAATGTGTTAATGTATTCAAAATGTGTTATCTTGATGTTTTCCTGTTTAATGTGATGATGTGGTGGCATGTTGGGTGTTAACTACTGAGATTCTTCAAATCTCACCCTCCCAAATATTAATCATGAATAGGCAGCAACAATGGCAAGACCACCAAGGAAGAGAAAGGAAAGGAGAAAAAATTTAGTCATTAACTTAATAATTCTAGCATTGGCCATGAGCTTTGACCTTGTGTGTAAATTTGTAAATGTGATATTAAGTATGTTTCTTCAAGTTTTTATGATGCATTAGGTCTTAGCTAAAGTATGGTATAGCATGAAAATGATGTATGGCCATGTAAATATTTTATGGCTTTTGTTTGGCAAAGTAGTAAGATGTAAAAGGTCATCTTGACCTATGTAGAGTAAACATGCCATCGTTTAGACTTTTTGATGTATAAAGTACAAATGATATATATGGTTGAAAAGTAGACAAACAGAGCTTTAAGATGATCTAAAGATCACTCAAATTGGATGTGTGAGCAATATTTGGCAGATTTTTATATTTAATCCCAGTTAAAATGATTATTTTTCAGTTTTCGTATAAATTGTGTAATTTCACAGAGTTTGCTATACATATAAGTACTATCATTGCTCTGACTTATATTTTTTCCATGTAGGAAAAGTTATAAGCTATCCCTAGAGACTTGAATCACATGCATATGATTTTTATTGATTTACTTATGATTTTTCAAATTTTAATCAGAATAAATAAATTCGATTAAATGAATAGTGCCCAAAGTTGGAAAAATTTATTATGGCATTTATGGTGATTCAAGATTCTATTACTATATAAATAGACTTTAGAGTGATTAAATATATGGGAAATGGGCCATAAGAGAGGTGTTACAATATATATGCTCTTAAAGTACACGAATAGATATTTAAAATGGTCCAAAGAGCACCCCATTTGGGATTGTATGCAAATTATAGTGATTTTTCAAAATTATCAGAATAGGGTAAGATTAGGAAAATTGGAAACTGAAAGTTAAATATTGAAAAATTCAAAAGACAATATAAATCATATAGAGCTCAGAAAATTTAGTGTTTTATATTCATAGAAAGGTCTATATCTTAAGTTTCATATGCCACTGATTTGGTGTTAATTGGAGCTATATAATAGAAGATATGAATGTTTTCCAAAACTATTTCAGTAAAAGATGAATTCTGACCCTTCAGATTTTAAGCTAATGTCATGCCCTGTGTAAGTGAAATAAATGTAAAATAAAATATTTCTATAATTAGACATATATATCTTTCAAATGACATAGAGTATGCACAATTTGGTCTAGAACAGAATGAAATATAATTTTTCAAATTTGAGGTCAGAAAACTAGAAGATAGAAAAATGACCAAATGAATAGTGAAAGTCCATGAAATTAACTGTATGAATTGGCCCAATGAAGTTACTTTTTAATTATTTTCCCATGTAGAAAATCTTTTAAGATGTTTTTAGGAACTGGAATCACCTCAATATGATTTGTGTAGAATTAGTTATGAATTTTCAAAGTTCGTCAAGAAAACTAAAATTTACCAAATGAACAGTACCCGAGTAAATTGAAAATTCTGTTTTTAATATATTATTATGATTATAGTTTCTAAATCATGATAAAAGGCATTTGATATTATCTAATACAATGGGAATGGACCCTAGTATAAGGTGTTACACTCTATGGGTTGGAGTTTAAATTATATTGAGGCAATGGTTACTGACTTTCTATTCTTTAACATGCTACTTTATCTGTTCTCATTTATAACCTTCTTTGTGACATCCGGGCATTGATGAGGGCGGGGAGTGATCGCCGGTGTAAGAAAGGGGGTGTGAGATAAAAAGTGATGAGACACGGACAAAGAGTGGCTCCTGGCAGGCTTCTAAGTGGGAGGGGCATATGAATAAATTGAATGCATACCAGAACGAGAGGGATCCAGAGACTGTATAGGTATGGAACTATATGGTTATGGATAGCTTAAAGGAATTGATAGGTACTACCTATACCAACAAGGTGTACCTACCTTTTTGGTAGCCTATCCCTTAAGAATTCCTCAGTTAAGCGTGCTTGACTTGGAGCAATTCTGGGATAGGTGAAAGGAGGTGTGTGAGTGAGGACAAAGCACACCGAAAGGGCTTGGGTTGGTTTGTGGAGACAGTTGTTAATCCAAAAGAAGTGGCTAGATGTTACATTCTTGACTTCTTGGCCAAGGTTAATCAGTGATTTGGCAATTTTAGAGAAACTTCCTAACCTTTCAAGTCTCTTGGTAGTTCAGTTAAAATCTAACCCTCGGCCTCTCACCAGTATTCATTTCTACTCATTTGGGCATCACTCTATGAGCTACCTCTCATTTGCCTCACCTCGATAACTTTCATCATATGGAGGATTTTATATTTCTTGGCTCAATTGAGCTTCTCCCCTAGGGCTACTATCTTAGCTCAATTGGGCTTTTTCCTAATAGCTACCGCCCTTTTTATCTTACCTTGGTAGCTGATAGATGATTTCTTTCATTGTGAGATCTTCCGGCTAAGAACTCTCTCATAGCTATATTTCATACTAAACTCAGCAATCAACTGTTTTAAGGTTTTACAGTTCCCTAACTACCTATCACTATTCGAATACCTTGGGCACATACTTGTACCTTAAGCATCATACATTAATTAATCCTCTCTCTCTATGACATTAAATCTTTATCTAACTTCTTTAAATCATACGTCAACTCTCTTGTCTATCCTTAATATTCCTCTTCAAGCTCTTCTCAACTTAAGAAATGAGCATAACATCTGACTTAATCTAAACACATGGAACATTTCTAGGCGTAGGCAAATCCAACATCTTCTTACCATCTAGGAGGAGTTTATTTACAAAAGCCAGTTCATGCTCACTATGATGCTTTGTTGTTTATTTAGACTGACAATGGAGATTTTGGCCTTGTTACTAATAGAACATTCACAAGTAAAACATTTAATAATAACCTCTAGACCTAAACTCTTAGCAATTGTTGTAATAGAATAGCTCACCTGCATCATACCTTTACTGAGATCAAGTTACTTATGACCTCATATTAGGATAGTATAAAGTTTCTTCCTTGTGCTTGGGGTTTGGTGTTAGCTATCTCCATAATATTGTCACGGCTTTCTATGCTTAGAGCATCATATTATATCATTAAACATGGTCTTCTACCTTGAGCCTTTCTGTATTCCTTACATCTTGGAGCTAGCTTGCATTGTCTACCTCCTCTGCTCCTTTTGCCTTACTTTTTAAATTCCCTATTATTCTAAAACTTCTTGCCTTTAGTACTTGTTTGGATACCAAAAAATAAGTGTTTATTGATGTATAATCACTTCTTAATTCTTGAATCCAAACATTTAAGCACTGTTCAATAATCACTTTTTTATCATTTAAGTACTTATCTTATAAGCTCCTGGGAGTTGCTTTTGATCTTGATTATGAGGGAAAATATGACCGTTAAAGCATTTACTGAAGAGTAATTATTCTCCAGACCAAAACACCCACGCGTCCTGTAAAAAGTTAAAAAAACCTCTAGTTCTCTCTTGCTCCTTTTCAACCCAGTGTAGACCCATGGTTCAGATCCGTTGCTACCTTCACTGCCTTCTCCTCTGTTTATCATCATCCCGTCGCCTCTTTGATCTTGCTTGCTGAAATATGGACTTCCATTGACTTGGCCTGAAGATATATTTCAATGGATGAAGATTGATTTGCGGTTCTGTTGTTTATTTGAGAGAGTCATTACTTCCTTCTCGTTGCCATTGTCGTCGGTGTCACCGTACGTCCGTTTGATTTTTGTGTTTGGCACATAAGGTAAGTCTACTATTCTCCTAGTGCTTGATCTGTTTATTTTGACTTCGATTTGTTCATCATGGGTGCTCCATATGCTGCTTCATTCCCTGATCTGACCTCACACTCCATCATCGTTGGCTTTGTAGATCCGTCGTCCTCGGTGGTTGTACATGTTCCTCTGTGGTTGTGGGTTTCATGGTTGTTGGTCTTCTACCTGTGGTTGTGCACGTTCCTTTGGTACCTCTCTCTTCCACGATGTGTTCCAGTTATGCTTCATCCTCATACTCTGCTCTTGGCAATGTTTCTGTATGCAAATTGGGTTTTATATTTGTTCAATTTTCTCTATGAAAAATGTTTCTCTAGCATTTTGAATACTTGACTACAATTGGGACACGACTAACAGGAAAAGAAAAGGGGGCAAAAGAAGTCAATGAAAAAGATATGGTGAAAGACTAGAACCCCATCTTAATGAGATCAAAAGAATTGTATTTATAATCTTTCACTTAGCAGATTTTTAAAAAAGAAAGAAATAGTTCATGGTGAAATATAGGATGATGTCTATTATGTTTTTCATTAGAAGCTTTCAATGGATGGGAGCTTAACATAATTGGATTTCAATATCGTAAACGTCAATATATAGTAACAGAAGGAATATGTATAACATCTTGCTTTTTTTTTTCTTTAAATAATTATATTGGAAGATATAGTTAAACAAGCTTAATAATGTGCTTTCAAATAATATTAGTGCTTGGTTTCATGAAGATTGAATTATCTCTTCCATAACAAACTTGTTGCAAGAATATTAGTGCTACTAATAACGATGTAAAAAAGAGAGAGAGAAACAAGGAAGGGGGGAGATTGGTAGAGGCTACTAATATGTTGTTCATCTTGGCAAAAATTTGGAACAATTTTTGGTTAAGAAAAAAGTTATGTAATATTTGAGTTGAGATACATAGCTGAAACATATCCATGTGTATTGAGAAAATTGTGCCTAGACTTTTAGTATCATAATTGGTATTTTTATTTTTTATAGATATTCTTAACAACTGTCATTGTTCATGTTCTAAACTGGTTCAAAAGTTCCTTATGTTTTATAATTAGGAAATTAGCAATTGTCATTATTCTGAATTGGTTCAAAATTTCCTTTTATTTTATACACTCAAACTTAGGATGACAATTTGCTGACATGCATACACAGGCTACAATTTGATCATACTATGTTTAGGGAGTCATGAGTCAAGACAAGGTGAAAGCAAATTGGGACATGAACATAACTAAGATTTTGATCAATCTATGCCTGGAACAAATTCAAAAAGGGCAGCGGCAGGGCACTAGTCTTAGTAACACTAGATGGAAAGCTGTAACAGATGGGTTCAAGGAAAAGACTGGTAGGAACTATAATAAGGGACAACTTAAGCATAGACTAGATGTCCTTAGAAAAGATTGGACTTTATGGTGTAAGATGCTTGAGAAAGAGTCTGGTGTAGGGTGGCTTCCTAGGCAACATACTATTGATGCATCTAATTCATGATGGGAGAAAAAGATATTGGTATGTTTAATTTATTTGATGTTATAATATGCTTGGTTTATTAAACCTTTGTGTAATATATCATATTAATTATAGTACATATGCAAGAAAATCCAGAGTATAAGAAATTTAGACACAAAGGACTTCAATTTGAGGATGAATTAATAATTATATTTAGAAGTGTGGTGGCAACTGGGGTGGATGCATGGACACCCTCAATTGGGATATTACCTGCTGATGTTGCGCAGAATGATGATGTTTACCGTCCATATGTAGACCTTGAGAAAGGATCAGGAGATAGTAAGGAAGATCTTGGTAATAATACTACTGCACAAAGTGTTGGAGTGAGTGTTGAGCTGCAGGATATGAACATGAACACTACCCAGGGGTACTCGAGTGAAAGAAGCATTGGCAAAAGAAAGAGGGTGGGACCTTCAGAGGGCAAGAAAAAACAAAAAGCCACAAATACTGGGCAGATAGTTGATGCAATCAGTAGGATTGCTGACGCATAAGAGTCATGAGGAAAACAGAAGGCTGCACTATCTATGGGTGAAGTTATGGCCGAATTAAGTGCAATAGAGGCTATCGATAGTGATATTGATTGGTATTCCAAATGCTGTGAAGTTCTTTCAAACCTCACCAAAAGGGACATCTTTGTACATTTAAGACATGATGAGGAAAGATTATTGTCATGGTTGAAGCTTACTGCTTCTAGAATTTAGGAAGTTGAACTTTAGTTTTAAATGTGACTTGTAAATTTGCTAATTTAGGATGTTCGACTTTGTTACCTTAGATTGCTTGTTATGACTTATATTAACTTTGTTGTAAATATGATTTAGATATTTGCCAACTTTAAATTGAAGTATAATTTTGTTTGTCACTTTTTTTATAAAGAATTATAACGAGAATGATGTTTTTAAAATTTTTACTTTCATTTTTCATCTTACAGGTTTGAAGAATTAAATGGGAGACTCAGACTCATCTGAAGATGATTTTAATGAAGTTTCAAATGTCATTGCATTAGTTGGGTTGTATGCGGTAAAACATTTATGTAAGAAGCCTCAAAGAACTAGTGAGTATGCTGGTCATTTGTGGGTTAACGAAATTTTACAAGGTCATCGTATTCGTTGTTATGAGATGTTTAGTATGGAAACAGATGTATTTTTTCAACTTTGCAATGACTTAGTCAAAGAACATAGGTTAAATGGAACTAGGAGAATAGGGATACAAGAAATGCTTGCAATTTTTTTGATCACGATTGGGCATGGGCTGGGAAATAGGATGCTACAAGAGAGATTTCAACACTCAGGAGAGACTATAAGTAGAATTTTCCATCGAGTCTTAGTGGCTTACCTTAGACTATCAATGAAATATATCAAACCGAAAGACAATAGATTTCTTGGTGTACCAGATAAAATACGACATGATAAGCAATATTGGCCGTTTTTCAAAAATGCTATAGGAGCTATTGATGGTTCTCATATCATATGTGTTGTTAGTCCTAATGAACAACCGAGATTTATTGGAAGAAAAAGATATCCAACACAAAATGTAATGGCTATATGTGATTAGGATATGTGCTTTACTTTTGTATTAGCTGGATGGGAAGGTACCACACACGATGCTCGTGTTTTTGATAATGTCGTCACAACTACTTCCATGAATTTTCTGCACCCACCCACCGGTATGTTTCTTGTTTATACCTTTATCTATTATTTGAGTTGCCATTACAAATGCTTGACAATACTTCTATTGAATATTAGGTAAATATTATTTGGTGGATGCTGATTATCCAACACCAATGGGATATCTTGGTCCATATAAACTTGAACGCTACCACATTCCAGATTTTCGACGTTCATCTAGATATGCAAACAATAATGAACAATTCAATTATTACCATTCAAGTTTAAGATGCACAATAGAAAGGTCTTTTGGAGTTTGGAAGAACAGATTTCCAATTTTACATCGAATGCCTAGCTACAAATTTCAAACACAAGTTCAGATAATATGTGCAACAATGGCTATATACAACTTCATTAGAAAGAATTCCCAAATAGATTCTGAATTCTTATGATTTGAAACTGAAGATGTAGTTGAGCATGAAGATGATAATCACGATGATGAGCATCAACTCTTATCCGACAGTTCAACTATGACATTCTCAAGAGAAATGGATTATATTCGTAATTCAATTAGAGATAAAATTGTTCAATCTTTACAAGACAATTAGTTATGTGTAATTATTTTTTTATATTAAACTTTAGTATTTTTAATTTTTAATTTAACATGTATACAACAATTAGTTATGTAATATTTTCATATTATTCATAAATTGGAATTTTACTTACAAAAATATTAAAATTTTATCCACTTACATAATATTATAAAAAAACTAGTATTTTAAGGACCAGGGGCATTTCAGACATTTCAATTCATTATCCATCCAAAAGTGATTTTGATCAAATTTATCCAAACATAATCAATTATGGAAAATCACTTTTGAGTTCAACTATCCAAACACAAATCACTTTTTACATAATCACTTATCCTGATAATCACTTATGAATAATCACTTATTCTTATAATCACTTATAGATAAGCTAATCCAAACATGTCTTTAGTCTTACTTACTTTTCCTTTCTTCATATTTTTCTTATTAATGGAAGTTGGAGATGCTGGTAAAACATTCACATGATTCAGACTATTCCAATGATCCTGCTTACTTTGATATATGAATTGAAAGTCTGAATTTGCATTGGACATCTTTTCTTTAATTGCTTAATTTAAGCCTATTTTTCTAGCTCTTCTACCTTTTCTCGTTCATCATCGTACTACTAGGGGTAAGTCAAATTTCAAGCCAGTTGGTTATGCCTTGGTAAACTCTTATTAAATGGCTTGTTCTCTTTCTAGCAGGTTCTTATAAATTTCGCTTTCTTCGATCTACCCTATTCTTCAACATATACCTTGGTATTAAAGTCTTCTTTCTTAATGTGCCACTCATTATCTTGAACATCTTTTTGGGACTCGAGACTTATAATCCAACCCTTGGCTACTTGCACGTCACTTATTATTAAAGGATGATAGCTAATGCTTTCTAATTTGCGCAATCATATATTGGTGATTGGTGCTCTTAACCAATTCCTAGAACTTGTCTTGTAGGAGGTTACTAATCTACTTGAGGTTGTTGCAGTATAAGCAAAGCATTATCAGCTTTATCTTCTTCCTGCTGTCTTTGAGCAATAACTCTCTCTTGTAGCTACTATTCATAGTCCTCTATTGCTGATCCAAATGATCAGGGATCACTTGCAAGGAATCTACGTTGAGGGTACCTTCATATACTGTCATCGAGGTCATTTCTATGTTGTCTGTCTTTACTGAACATCCTTTCATGTCTTAACTATTCTCATATTTCATCTTCATAATCTCAAAATTTAAATTATACTTGACAAATAAAATTTACTACTTCCATCATCATTATCCTTTGACTCCTGGTCATCTTACAACTTTAATACTTTACTGCATTCATACTTGGTTCAAAATTTGTAGCCATACATCATATTGCATATATACATTTCATATGTACTGATATTATCATCTTATCGGGTTTTTGTATTGACATCAAACTCACCTTTACCATTTGATATCTCCATTGGATTTCTTTCTAGATCTTCCTCTGGGACTTTCGTAACTCATGGTTCTATATAGCATAAAGTACTAGCTCAATCCATTCACTTCCAGGAAGCCGATGGTCTTGATGCCCTTTAAAACATTCTTTCACTACTAGCATAGTCTCAGGAGATCTAGATCTTGAACTTATCTTCCAGATCCATCCTAGCATTCCTTGGTCTAGTTGGGAGGAGCTATCATTTTCTCCAAATGATTCTGCTAGCCTAAACTTTCTTAGTATAGCTCATGGGCTAATTAATATCTTTACCCTAAGGTGTACTTTCTTTCTCTAGTAGAGTTATACCTGATAGGACCATTCAAGTAATTCTTCCATTTAGTGACTACTAGGTGGCCTATCATCATTGGAAATCATTCTAAATTCTACCTTTTCCTCTGTAGAATTCTAATTTGGCTCAAGCTAATTTCTTACATGTGGGATGTTAATCATTCCTCTTTCCTACTTGCCTTCCTTTAAATCATACATTAGTTTTCCCCATTCTTTCCATGACTACCTTTCTTCATTACTATCATTTATTTCTTACTGGCCTCTTTCAATTATTTTTCCACCAATATTACTTCATTATATATGTGGGATACTTACCTTTCTACTCATCATTGCCCACTATTACATTTCTTAGTTACTCTCTAGTCAGTGTCTTGGCATTCAAAGAAAAGCCTTAGGCAAACATTCATACTAGTTGTTGATTTATGAGGTTTCATATCTTTCTAAAATCATCCTAGGTTATCTTCTTTCAGAGAACTATCAGTATTGTAGGGCTCATCATCTCATTCTCTTTGGAGGTTTATTACAATCTCAAAATTGGTCTATTATGACCATGAGATTTACTGTAATCTCTGAGCCCTACTAGGATCCTCTGTAACCCTATATCATCTTTTTAATGATAGGATCTAACTATTATCTAACTCTGAAAGAATTCAAGACCTAAAGAAAACAAATCTGTAAGATAATTAGCTAGCACATAAGACTAATCTCTTATGCCACTATAACATTCATAAGCCAGATTTCTGTAAGGTTTAGTATAAATTTTGATGATAACAAATATAGAGTAATAAGAAACAAATGCATCATATGTATCTGACATATATAATGTTCCTTAAAGAAGTAAAATACATATTAGCATGTATTTAATTATGGTTATAATACATATATCATGCTATGTGTAAATATATCCATTGTACTTTACAATGAATAAATAAGTTGGATATATAAACTGGAATAACTACTTGGTTTGTAAGTGTAATATATTAAATGTAGGTTGGTCCAAGTAAGAAGAGTGAGCATTGGAATACAGAAATGAAAATCAATATCATGCCTCACTCAAGAAAGAAGAAAAGAAAGGATGCTCCAAAAATGAAAGATCAGAAGGGAGCATACCAAGAAGGAAATAACCAAGTGGAAGTGGAACTCAACATTTGAAGACCTAGTCACTAGGTATATTTTGTTTTCACTTAGGTCTTAAGGTGGGATTAATCTTTGAAAATTACTTAATCTTGTTACCATATGTTTTAAATGAGTTAGATTAAGTAAGTTTGATGTTAGCATAAGTTAGATTTGAAAAACTATGATGATAGATGATTTTTGAGAAGTTAAACTTTATATACTTTGTGAAAATATGAACTTTACTAACTGAAATTTAAAGTTCCAAAGATATTACCTCTGACAGACAAATTTCAAGTGTTGAAATTTGAATTTTGAGTCAAGCATAGTTAGTGAAATGTGCAAAATTTGTCTGAAGTCATGACAAAGTTCGTCTGATATTTAAGCACTAAAAGGGTTCCAACATTCCCTCTAATAGATGAATTTTGATTTCAAAATTTGAACTTTATAATAAAACTCAATGATGTGCAATCACATTTGATTAACTCAAGAAGTTTTGGGTATCAAAGTAACATATCCTTACTTTTAAACATAGTGAAATCTGATTTTCAAGAATCTAGAGTTTGACCTTTGATTAGTGTTTTTAATATATCTCTCAAAATACATATGAAACTAGACTTAATAAGCTTTTCAAAAAATGTTATTTCACACAAAATAAAGGTCATATGAAAAAGCTATGGTTATTTAAAGATGAGTAGTGAGATATGAATTTTTAGTTTTGACCTCTTATCATTATTTTGATCATATCTCACAAAATTGTCTACAGTGCAAATTTCGGGCCTCCGAAATTCGAATTTCGAAGAGAACCTTTCTGCCAAGTTGAACTTGCTATTAACAGACGAATTTTGGCTTCCAAAATTCAAACTTCAGGTCTAACAGACGAATTTTGGCTTTCAAACTTCAAATTTCCAAACACTAGAATGTGAAAATACTTCTAGAAAAGCCAACAGACGAATTTTCATATCTAAAATTTGAACTTCAAGTACAACAGACGAATTTTGGCTTTCAAAATTCGAATTTTGATTCTCCAGAAATGTGAAAATACTTTTGGAATAGCCAACAGACGAATTTTCACATCTAAAATTCGAATTTCGAAAGAAAGAACTTGTGCCATATTGAGTTGCTCACTGACAGACGAATTTTGGGAACCAAAATTCGAACTTTGAAGGCACTATATCAATATGGAACAACTGCTTACACTTACCAGAAGGACTTTAAACTTGAAAATTTGTATGTTTCAACATAGAAACATTTGTCAAGATGAAAATTCGAATTTCAGCTTTAAACAAACGAACTTCAAAACTCAACGCTAAAGACTTTAACTTATGGTCTCTTCGAAATTCATCTGTTAACATCCAAAATTTGAATTTCAGAATGTCAGAAACATTAAATGTGGTTGTTAAACGGCTAGTTTTGCAGAGTAATCATTGGGTAATGTCTCTAACAGCTAAATCTTGTATCTAACGTCTAGTTACACCACAAAACTATAAATAGAACATCATTTGTACTTATAGGTAACAATCTTAAGAGAGTTTATGCAAAAATGCTGCAACAATTTATAAAATCTTTCTATCTCAGCATTGTTTGAAAAACCCAGCTCAATAGAGTGAACTTTCAATGTATTATCTACTCTTCAAGAGAGTTTTCATCCTGTAAACATTTCTTTCTACATATTCTAGGTAGAATCTTACTATGGGGAAACACTAAGGGATTTACACATCTTGTAAGGGTGTAGGGAGAATGACTTCACAAGTGCCTACTAGAACTTGTGGGAATGTACTAAGGCTTCACAAGTGCCTAGATCAAACTTGTGGGATATAGTGGAAAATCTCAAGTGGTGGCTTGGGGACTGGATGTAGGCCAAGTGGTTGGGCTGAACCAGTATAAATTATTGTGCATTGTTCTTCATCTTCTCTATTCAATTGCTGCACACAACTTTCTCTGTTTATCCCTGTTTTGCTACACTTTTAGTGAAATTGGGTTGTGATCCAAAAAGAGCAAAAATCTTGTATCACCCAATTCACCCCCCTCTTGGATGAGGTTGGACCTAACAATTTCTATGCAGAATAATACTGTACATTAAAATGGGCAAAAACTTAAACTGAAAAGAAACATTTTCTTGCAAAGATTTAATTAAATCTTTGCTCTAAGAGCCTAAACCTTTGGCTTTGATACTAAAAATGCATCACCTTAGCTTTAGACCATGTTTCCCTTGTTTTAGACCTTAATTAAGTCCATTTGCATCACTTTAGAGCCTCGAATCACATGAATGATCCAAACAGAAAAATTTTAAAACTTGAATTATTGTTCATTTGGTCAACCCCTTTTCCCAACTAAACTTTAAAAAATTTACCTAATTCTAGAAAAATCATATGAGAGTGATTCAAGTCTCTAAAAATAGCTCAAAACATTTTCTACATGGAAAAAAATATGGAACATGATTTTAACCGTGTTAGGTTGGCTGGTCATCCAAGACAGGGGTAAATTTGGTGATGCAAACTTTTGCCTGTTTTGAAGTATAGCCCAATTTCACCAAATGTTGCAGCAGAATAGGGATTAATATAGTATGATGAAGTAGATGGATGAGAAGATGAGGAATGAGACACAAGAATTTATATTGGTTCAACCTAAACCATTTGATCTACATCCAGTCCTCAAGATACCACTTGAGATTTTCACCATATTCCACAAGTTTGATTTGGGAACTTGTAAAATCTCAGTATATCCCACAAGTTCCATTAGCACTTATGAAGATGCTCTTACCCTTACAAGATGAGGAATTCCCTTAGTATTTTCCTACACTAGGATTCTATCAAAAAATCATAGAATGAAAATATTACATAATTGAAACTCTCTTTAATAGTGAATAATACATTGAAGCTCACTCTAATGAGGTGGATTTAACTTTGAATGCTCACATATAATAATTTATCCACTGCAACTGTATTTTGGCACATAACTTACTTAAATTCATTATCCATAAGTTCAAATGAAATTCTATTTATAGATTTGAGGCTAAACTAGTTGTTAGGCACATAATCTATTCATTAGACACAAGTTCTAGCTGTTACTCTATAAAAAGAATCATTCACCAACTACATTAAATGCGTCTGATATTGAAGTTCAAATTTTGGGGCTCAACAGACGAATTTCGCAAAGTCAACATAGTTACGTGCTTAACATTGAACTTCAAAATTCATCTATTAGTAAGTAACATTTGAATTTTGAGTTTGTAAAAGATACCCCATGTTAGTTTATACAAATTTTTATATTCAACACAACACAAAAGTTCATACTCCATCTATTCTATGAATTTCAAAAACTAAAATTTATTTGTCAAAGCCATGTTTAACACAACACAAAAGTTCTTCACTACGAGGTTTGTACTTTGAAGCTCAAAGTTTGTCTATCAGAGACTGTGACTTTGAACTTCACTAATAGTTAAATTTTAACTAAGCTTTATGCAAATTTTACACACTTTTTCTAACTATGCTTAGCTTGAAATTCCAATTTTGGACTCAAAATTTGTCTTTTAGAGATTAAACCTCTATAACTTCTAACTTTAACAAGTAAAATGTGAATTTTGTGCAAAATAAATACGAATCAAATAGCAAAATTCGTCTGTTAATCAATATACTTCAACTTTAACACATGTTAATATCTTATTTACTTAATCTAACTCATTTAATACATATGGTAATAAGATTAAGTAAATTTCAAAGATTAAGCCACGTCAAGACCTAAGTAAAAACAAAATATACCTAATAGCTAGGTCTTCAAAAATTAACTATTACTTTCACTTGGTCATTCCATTCTTGGCATGTTCCCTTCTAATTTTTAATTCTTGAAGCTTCCTTTCTTTTCTTCTTCTTTGAGTGAGACATGATGTTGATTTTCCTTTCTTTATTTCAATACTCACTCTTCCTTCTTGGACAATCCTACATTTAATATATTACACTTACAAATCAAGTAGTTAGTCCAATTTATATATCGAATTTGTATTGTAAAATATAAAAGCATAGTAGATATATTAGTACATATCATGATATATGGATTATGAACACAATTAAACACATGCTAATGCACATTTTACTTCTTTTAGGAACAAAAATATATGTTAGAAAAATATTATGCATTTATTCCTTATTACTATATATTTGTCATCATCAAAACTTATATTATATTAAACCTAACAATCTCCCCCTTTTTTATGATGGCAAATCACTAGTGAAAAATATGTTTAATGCATGATTAGCACTTATAATGTAGTTTATCTCAGTTATTTCTAGACTATGCACATGCATATTTTTCACACAACTTCTCCCTCAATTTGTTATCAACAAAACGTTTGATGAACTTTTCTCCCACATTCTTCTCTCCTTATTTGTAAGGTTATACTAGTAGGCACAGATGTCTAGGGTAGTTTCAAGCACACAGTAAATCACAAGCTGAAATACAAATCATCATCAAAACTTATTATGCAATGTATGTTCAGATTATGCCAATTGTTACTGTTATCAAAACTAATACTAATTATTGCTTGAAACTATTATGATACCAAATGTTATGATACTTCTTATTAATATGATCATGATATGCACACATCACATGAGGTATCTTAGAGCTGAAGAGTTGTTACCTTCTTCCAGTAGGACCAATGAGAGATGTTGAAACATCATTTGTTCCCTTTAACAAGTTGAGATCAAACAACAAAACTCTTCATAATAAAATGCGGTGAGCTATAGCATAAGCAAATTAATTACAGAAAATGCTCCCCATCAAACTATGCATTTCATATGATAAAATCAAGAAAGCACACTGCATCAAATAAGCATATTCATACAAAAGTACATGATGTAGGCATTCAAGCATTATGATTGAAAATTATCTCTTAAATCAAGAAAGCTTTTAAAAGCCTTTACGTGTAAAGCTATAAACTCCCCTTAAGCATGAACATTTATTCAAGCATAAATATATTTAAGATCACAGCTCAAGTCAAAAATAGCATGCAAGAGAAATTATGAAAAGCATACAAGTTTGGTTATACAAAAAAAGAAAGGGTCTTGTGTAAACATTGAACTTCACAGTAAGCACCAACATATTTAGATAGCTAATCATTTGAATAAGGACCATACTTTATTTTAATAACCTCAAGTAACAGCACCAACTAAGCAGATATGAAAACTTGTTAAATACTTACAAGCCAACTTGGTTAATAGGTAACTTCTTCCCTTTTCAATATGAATCCATTTAACCACATTAAATACTCTATTTTTATCAGACTTTTAGCATTTAGCTCAAGAAGTACCTACAAAACAAAAATATATTTTTCTTTTTTTGGTACCTTTTTTTACTTAGATCTCCTGATGGTCAGTTTAAACATTTTAAAGTTCATATGGGACCAAAGTTCAATCTTACCCAAATATAATATATAATGCAATAATTGAATGGGGTAAGTGGTAGAGGTTACCAAAGCTCATCTCCTTGTGATCTTTTGCTTGACTGTGGTGTGTAGTTGTTTATTTTTCTTCTTTGCATTTGTCACACCACTATCCAATCATTTACTCTTTTCTCAAGGCGAGTGATCTTATTTCTATTTGAGGTCCTTCCTTGAGATGAGTGAGAGGTTTGCTTCCAATACTTCCGCTTGTAATTTGCAACTATAGCTTTAGAGTTTTGGGAAGCTTTCCTTTTCTATGACTTCTTTCTTACATCAATACGTTCTTTCTTCTTGGATTTATTCTGTACACATGAAACACTAAAAGAATATTTTGATACCCACTTGTTTTTGAGTCCATGAGGGTTAGTGACATTCTTTGGAACCCATTTCATGATTTTACTCAAACCATTTTTTCTTATATTACACAGATAAGCAATATGCCTATTTTTACCATAATATGTGCATGATAGTGAGTTAGGCATTATAGCAGGCACAAAGAATTTCATAAAAAGCATATTCTTCTCCTTAGACTCATTTATGTAGCTAGTACCCAACTTGTCAAACACACTTTTCTATTTACTGAGTGAAACATTCAACTTATCTTTGCCGTGGGTGAAATTGGGTATGGCTTTAGTTAACTCCTCTTTTTCATTCATTAAGTCATCACATGAATTATAAGAGGAAGAGTGTGTGTGTGGGTTTCACAAATATTTTCTAAATCATCTATTTTCTTTTTAAGTGATTACTTTTCATTCTTTTCCAATTATAATTCATTTTCTAAGAAAATCACTTTCTTTTTACTACGTGCAAGTGCTTTTGCTGATGCAATTAGTTTATCATGCATTATCTTGCAACTCAACAAAAGAAAATCAGAATTAGATTCAAAGTCAGAATTTGATACCTCATCATTGGATATTGCCATCAAGTATGGATATGTATCCTCATCAACTTCATCTGAACTGTTACCCCTGATTGCAGAGGTATATGCCATTTTAGCTTTCTTACTTTTCTTCTCAGCATATCTTCTTCATTGCCTCTTTGAATTATACTTCAGTTTATTTGCATAGCATGAGTGCTTTTGCTCCTTAAAGTCCTTTTTACTATTGAGGAATATGCCAAATTTGATTGTTAATTCTTTTAGCTCGTCCTTCTCATTATCACTATTGCTATTATCGCTTTAATCATTAGTATCATCTTCTTCTGAGCTCTATGATATAGTAGCATTAAACATCAGTGTCTTTTTTTTATTCTGCTACTCCTGCAGAAGGTCAAGCCTTCCTTTATGTTTAACAAGGCTTCCAAATAGTGCAATAATAGATTGATATGATTCTCCTCTTGTTTCTTCAATAGCTATCACTTTTGGTTACCATTCTTTAGGTAGAGCTTTGAGTATTTCGTATACTTCCTCTCTTTTTGTGTAGCTTTTCCCCAGAGCTGCTAGATGATTTATAATATGAGTAAAAGGAATTTTGAAATCTTTAATAGACTTACTATCGATCATCTTGGACATTTCATATTCTACTGTGAGAGAACTGAGTCTATTTTCCTTCACCCTACTTGTGCCTTCATAATTAATCTCTAGAGCATCCCATATTTACTTAGCTGTGTTGCCATCTGACACTCTAAAGAATTCATCTTGTGAAAGAGCATTGATTATGGTGAATTAAGTTTTTGTGTTTAGTAGCACTCTTCTTTTACTTCATCATTCCATTCTGCACTTAGCTATTCAACAATCTACCCTTACATATTCCTCTTCATTGGAACGAAATCTCTATTCTCTATGATTTCCCATATATTCAGGTCTAGAGATTTAAAGAAGATCTTCATCTTCATCTTCTAGTAGGTGTAACTTTATCCATTGAAACTTGGTGGTTTGCATATGCTAGCATCGTCTAGAAGAGTTCTTTCTCTAAAACTAGCCATCTTGCTCCTGGATGATTAGGTCCTTTATTGGGAGTCTAAGCTCTGATATCAATTGTTAGGTTGGCTGGTCACCCTAAAGGGGTGAATTAAGTGATACAAATTTTTTCCCTTTTCGAAGTACAGCCCAATTTCACCAAATGTTACAGCAAAATAGGGATGAACAGAGTAAGATGAAGTAGATAGATGAGAAGATGAAGAATAAGACATAAGAATTTATATTGGTTTGACCCAAACTACTTGGCCTACATTCAGTCCTTAAGCCATCACTTGAGAATTTCACTATATCCCATAAGTTTAATCTGGACACTTGTGAAGCCTCAGTGCATCCCACAAGTTTCACTAGGCACTTGTAAACCTACTTTTCTCATACCCCTGTAAGATGTGTAATTCTCTTAGTGTTTCCTCATACTATGATTCTACCCAAAAATTGTAGAAAGAAAGATTACAGAGTTGAAATTCTCTTTAAGAGTGGATAATACATTGAAGCTCACTTTAATGAGGTGGGTTTAATTTTGAATGCTCACACAGAATGATTTTATCCATTAGAGCTACATTTTGGCACACAACTCACTTAAATTCGTTACCCATAAGTTTAAATGAAGTTTTATTTATAGATTTGTGGCCCAACTAATGTATTTAATGCTGTTGGTAAACGGTTCTTTTTGTAGAGTAATGGCTAGAACTTGTGTCTAACAGATAGATTATGTACCTAACGTCTAGTTTAGCCATAAATCTATAAATAGAACTTCATTTGAATTTATATGTAACGAATTTAAGTGAGTTATGTGCTAAAATGCTGCTGCAATGGATTAAATCATTATGTGTGACCTTTCAAAGTTAAACTTATCTCAGTAGAGTGAGCTTCAATGTATTATCTACTCTTAAAGAGAGTTTAAATTCTGTAATCTTTCTTTTTACAATTTCTAGGTAGAATCTTAGTGAGAGAAAATATTAAGGGAATTACATATCTTGTGAGATTGTGGGGAGAATGACTTCACAAGTACCTAGTAAAATTTGTGAAATGTATTGAGCCTTTACAAGTGTCTGGATTAAACTTATGAGATATAGTGAAAATCTCAAGTGGTGGCTTGAGGACTGGACGTAGGCCAAGTAGTTTGGGCTGAGCCAGTATAAATTCTTGTGTCTTATTCTTTATCTTCTTATTTGATCTATATCTATCATTGTAACACCTTAAACTTAAGTCTATTTTTCCATGTATTAGACTCTAATTATATCCATTATTGCATGATTAGAGAGTTGATTGCATAAAAATATCAAAACATATTTTTCTTTATTTCAGGTAGTGTTCCTTGTGCATTTTCCATTTTACCCAACAAACTTTGAAAATTCATAACTAATTATATAAAAATCATCTCTTAGTGATTCAAGTTTCTAAAAATAGATAAAAAGATTCACTTCATAAGAAAAATATGAAAAAGAGTGTTTTCTAGACCAATTGGTATAGTTTATTTTTTAAATAATTACTGTAAATTTGGTCATTTTGAAACTTCCCAGGTTTTGGCCTTATTTTTAAAAAATTCATATCTTATGATATCCTAAGCCAAATCATTCATTCTTTATGTTATTGGAAAGCTCTATATCTCTATTTTCTATACATAATTTTCTTATATATTTATTCTCTAGAATAGTCAGACCTTTAACTTAAATCATTATGTGTCAAAAGTTTACTTTTACTGGAGTAGTTTTAGAAATACATGCATATCTCTTATTGTATAGCTCCAATTATTTCCAAATCAGTGACATATTAATCCTAGGACATAGAGCTTTCTACAAATGAAAATCACTGAAATTTTGGAGCTGTAAAAGATTTTATATTTCCCTTGAAAATACTAGAACTTACAGTAAAATTCACAACATTTCTGCTTACCATCTATATTTCAACCCTAATTTCAATTTTTCACTATAAATCATACAATTATCCAATTTAAGTGATTTTTGTCTTTTTGGAAATCTTATTAAGTCTACTTTCAAAGCATATATAACCCTTAAAAGGAATACTCTATTTCAGATAGAGTTCCTGTAACACCTCTCATAACTTTGTTTTGGCATATGTTCAGAACCAGAGGAAAATAGGATGGAGGAAGGTTCAAGTGGAGCCTAAAAGAGCTCCACACTGTAGTGAGAAGCAGGGCCGTCACTACAAGAGCCAATTCCAGTAGTGTGTTTATGGTTGAATGAGGTGGCGCTGTGGCGAGCTGCCCTAGAGCCGCTGCGAGAGTTGGGTTTCTGATTTAAATCAAAAACATTTCGGTCAGTCGGACGCGAATGAAAGAAAGAAAAAGGAGGGAGCGATAAGGAGCTCTACTAGGGTTTGCCATTTTCAGCCATTGGGAGTTATTTTCCACCTCTGAAAGCTTGGATTCAAGTTGGTAAGTGATTTCTACTCCTACCTCTCCATTTTCTTTGGTTGAAATTTGAGGTTTTTCAGTTATAAGTTTGGATCTTCGATTCTGGCTGAAATCCACCAATTGAAATGGATGACATAGGGTTAAGGAAGTGTGTTTCGGTATTTTTATTGCTTGGATTTGAGTTTTGAAGGGTATATGTATGATTTGAGCTTTACCCTAGGTTGTTTCCGGTTAGGGCTCTTGGGAATCTGAAGTATATGTGGTTGAGTAGTGGTTGAATGGTCCCTAAGATCTTATTGATGCATAAAAGGTGTGTTGGAACCTTGGGTTAGACTAAATTGGTTGAATTGTGATGTTTGGTAATTGGCATATTGTGTTATTGTGAAGGTTATTTGGTAGCCTGAGAGGGGTTCAAGCATGTTAGACAACTCAAGAAGTTCATGGAATCCACGTGTATGGTATTGACACTTGAGGTAACCGGGTGTTTATTTATATTGTATGATAGCACGTATATTTGTGTATATATGCGTGTTTCCTTCATACCATGATATTGATGTGCTTGTGTATATTATTTTCTATATATATCGTGGTATACATACAACTAGATGATGATTATGATGACTATGATGATTATGATGATGATTGGAGATTATGATATTGACATGATATGACATGATGCATACATGACATTATGATATGATGTTGATGATTATATGATGATACATGAGCATCACCATATGGCATTGTGAGATTGTGTCTATGACGGATTGGGTGGCGATGATGTGATGATAATATGATGTATGAAGATATATATATGTTAGGGAGGATAAGGATGGGATCCCTGTAAGGGAGACATGCATTCCATTCATTTCACATTGCATTCATTGATTGTATGAGTTATATATGTATATATATGTGTGTGTGGTTGTCCCCGGTTACTAAGACATTATCTCACACCCCTCTCCCATGAACTAACCTTTCAGGTAAAGGTCCTGGTACTAGTCCTAAGAAGTCGAGGGAATAGCAGTGGACATGGGAATATTAGGCCTATTTAGTTTGTGTGTTTTGGATATGTATCTTGTGCCAAGTAAGATAAAAGGTTTTGTATTAAATATAAAACAGTGTAAGGTTTGTTATAGATTATATGGATGGATGTTGTATGTATGTGTTATGTATGATGAAAGGTATTTTTAGGCCTAGTTGGTGTGTTTTAGGGCCTGTAGCTTGTTTGTCGAGTTGGGGTTCAAAGGGGTCAAATCTCAGGGGAGTGGTTTCTTTGAGGTGAAACCTCCTTGGACGAGTTGCTTTGGGGGTTTTGGACCTATATGAATGGTCTTTGAGTGACTATTTGCCCTTAGTGGCAATTAGAGGTGATTAGTGGTGAGTTTTGGTTAATAAGTGGCAAAAATGGTGTCAATGGTCCAGAATCTCCATACAGAGTTCGATTGAGGTGAAATAGGTGTCTATTGATAGATTGGGACTAGATTGACTTGTAAGAGTTGGAATCAAGTCAATCGAAGGTCGAAGCATAAAGTTATGCATGTCGGGAGTTCCCTCCGGTGTTGAGTTTTTACTGGTATAGAAAACTAGCAGGGGGCGCCGCGGCGCCAGGGTCCAGGCAGCGGCGCTAGCAGAGGTAGAAGCATATGCAAAACAGGGGAAACCGGAGCCATGGCGGTACTGTCGAGGTCACGGCCCCAATCTAAATTTTGATGTTGTTTGGTTCGTTTTCACTGTTTTGAAGTTTAGAGAGGTTATTTTGAAATGTTTAAGTTGTGTTTGGTTGGTTTAAGAAAGTTTTGGTCGAGTCTGGAGGTATTTGGAGGTACGACATTACAGTTCCCTTATCCAAACTCCTACTGGTCATCTTGTTCATAATTATGGCACAACTCATATAATAAACTTCATAAACCTCATACATCAACATTTATTGTTCCAAATCCACACATAACATCATAAGAAGACTTAAAAGGACATGATCATGCATCATAACATGATTTACATCTCATACATAAATTGATACATAATCTCATATTATAACTTTTAAACTTGCATATTAATATCATTCATCCTATTCTTCCTCCTTTCCTTTAGCTCTTCATGGACTCATTGCATTGCTTGGACCTAGCATTTAGTCATTTAAAGAGGCTGAGATTCAATGATTCACAGTAATTACATCCAATCATGCATTCACATGATCATTAACAATTCATAAAATCATAAATAAAGTCATAAGAATATATTATGCCATAATATTTCATAAAAATTTTGGCATAGTAATACTTTAGAAAATGGACATCCTAGGGGCTACAAAACCCTTTAATCAACTAGCCAACCAATCAATATCATCACAAAACATTCATACAAACATATGGCATATTCATTAAATCATGAAAAACAACAATGGTAACATAAAGCATTGATAGGGAAAGTAACTACCTTAAGCTTTTCCTTTGCTTCCCAAACTTGGTAAACCTTTCCTTTGATCTTCCATCACTTCCTTGAATCCAAATCACTACACCAAAATACTCCTTTCTTGGCAGTTATTTTGGCTTTTATTGGCGGTTAAAAATGGCCAAGTATGTTAGCACAGAAAAAAAATGCACATTTCATTGGTAGTTTAGAACCACCAAAAAAGGTTATATTCATTTGCGATTATACATGATAACCGCAAAGAAATGTCATTCTATATTAAAATAATTATTTATTTTTTTTCACTTTAGTTGGTGGTTATATATTATAACCGCCAATAAAAGCTATATTCCTTTGCGGTTATATATAATAACTGTAAAGAAATTCTTCACTTTAGTTGGCAGTTATATTATATAACAGCCAACTTAAGTGAAAAATATTAATTTTTAATTATTTTTAATTTTAAATTTAGTTGGCAGTTTTGTAATTAACCGCCAACTAAAATTTTATAATTTTTTTTTATTTAAATTTGAATGTTTGGATTTTAATATTTGTTGGCGGTTGTAATTTAGAACCGCCAACCAAAATGTTTACGTTGATAATTGTATATAATAACTGCCAATGAAAGTACTTATTTTTTTTCCTATATTTTATTTTTTTTCAATCCCACGAGCCTGCTTCAGTGTCAATATGCAGAACCGAATGCCTATAACTAAAAGACATCTATCTAAAGCAGAAGTTATATTATATTCAAAATATCTCAATAAAAAGTTACAGAAAATATTTATATCCAATTGACAAGAGCAAAAAAATGATATAATAGATATAATTAACATTATCCAGTAACTTAATTTCCAAAAGTATCATATATACTAAGCCAATCTATAGCTTCCGCACTAACAACTAATATATACATGACCAAAAGCTACATATCAAATTATCTACCATATATGATGACTAAGAGAACAAAAAAAAGAATGCATCTTCTAGCCTTTAGAAGTGATCATTCTATGCTTCTTACCTAGTATTGCCTGCAACATGACCAATTTTAAATTCATAAGCTATCCAAAACAGATTAGAACCACCAATTGAATGTAACTATATGATAGAACCAAAACCAAACAGCTACAAAGTACAACCAAACAACTACAAATAACACTATAGAACGTGTTCACTTATACCACCTCCTGAGTCCAACCATATATTGACTTCACTCCTCTATGAGTTCTTTCATCTGAGCTTCGGAGTATCCCTCAAAGTATGTATTCGGAAAATACTGAAAATAAAAATATTACATATAATATAAGCAGTTTATAATATTAAAATTTTATATAAATATCATAAAAATGAATTATGTACATACTTTGGAGGGGATCAAGATCTATCAATGTAAAATGATATCTTTCATATATTTTAGCACATAGTACCCACAATCATTATTATTAGATTGTTTCAGACACTGAATAAAATTATATGAATATTATATTAATTACAATAAATGTTAATCTCAATAGTTGATTGAGTATTAAATTATAAATACCTAAATACGTGTCCATTTATATAATAAGGCTGCATCTGGTGGAGTCTTTTGGTTGTTGGGCTTACTATTGTTGTTTAGCCCACGTTCTACTTGAAACATACTCACACCTCAGTTAAGCATTACAAAAGAAAATTAATATAGGAAAAATTGAGGTTAATAAATAGAAAAATACAAAGACACATAATATAATTGCATATTCTTATTGATTTATCATCTCTAGCATCTGCGAGCGATAGTTTGGTGGATTTCCTTTGAGATCCAAAAAATATATTTTTGATTTGATTGGTTTAATACAAATCAACATCCAATGATTCTTAGGAGAAAAATTTACTACTTTTAGCAAAGTAAGTTAAAATAAAGTAGTCCAACATGAAATAAGACATTATTTAAAAGTTTAGTGATAAGTGACTTACCCCTACATAAATGGTGCAAAAAACAACATCCCTTCACCCCCCTTTGCAGTCAATGCATCCGCCACATCTTACGACTGTTCTGTGATCTTTCTCTGTGGCATCAAACCCGATATATAAGCTGAAATATCTTGTGACTGGATGGAGGAAAATCTATCTGTCAGCTGAGAAGGGACTAGAATTTTTTCATACAACAATCTAAAATGGAAAAAGTAATAGATTAGTTTCACATAATTAAATGAAAAAGCAATTCATTTATGTTAATTTCAATACCAGATGTATATGATAATATTCTGTACCCCAAGCCATCCATGATCAATGATGCAGGAGATCATATCTTCAGTAATCACTTCAGATACTTTCTTACCATAAACCCCTACATCATAAGGAATATGTATCAATTGCCACAACCCCATGGTTAATATACCATTAAGCAATTCATGATTTTGTGAGTTTGATGGCTGAAGTTATCCCTTCGTTGGTGCAATGATTGACTCCCTCGATTGTCCCAACACAATAACTTTCTTTCCTTGACTCTTTCTTGTGGACTGTGCAACACAATTGATCAATTTGTTAACATAAAAACGAATTGTAATTAATTTTCTTATCAACTAACATACCTTTTTGGTGGAGCTATAGTAATAAGATTCAAGGGCCATGCTACAAATCCACCCATGGCATTTTTGCTCCCTCGGTAGGCACAGGCAACCTTGTAGTCCTTTCTTTGGGAAGTGCAATCAATACTCTGACATGTTATGTAGGCAAGGGTGCATTGTGAAGCTTGTCCCCTTGGATGTTATGCACATGCCCTTTTGCAACCACACGTCGGGGGTTATAAAGCCATAATAGACAATGTCCTATACCCTATACCAATCATAACATTAGAAATTATTAATATATATCAACAACTGACTATAAATTTAGTTAATAAGAAGCAATTATCGGAGGGAGATGATCAGATGGAGGAGTACAACTATCGTTCACACTAGGACTGACTGCATCCCCTTAGGTCCCCTGCAACGTAGCTTGTTTGACCAACAACTCAAGTTGGGCTAATCATCTATTCATATCAAATTGTGTTTCATGTTGTTATTGAATGATTGCCTCTAATTAAGAACCCTAGTTACAGCATTAGAGTGGCGGTGTTTGGTCTCAAAATAAGCCTTATTGGTGACACCAAATCCAGCACCTCTAACATGTCCACGGTGTTCAGGGAACTCCAGTGCTTGGCTAAGTGCTTCCAACCCTGTGCCTTGCTTACCTTCAGAGGTCTAATTTGAAATCTGGTTTTGTGAAAATAAAACAAGAAATAAATTTTGTCCTTCTAAAAAATGAGAATTCAAATCGTTGTTGTAAGGTAGCACGGACTATTTTTTCAACAACTTTCTGAACATTCTCATCCTCAATAATCCCTTCTTTGTTGTTCTTGGATTGTGACCACAGCTCATGATAGGTTACTTTTGTCTGCGTGGATCCCTCCTTCAATACCTGTGCATTCACGCAAATAATAAATGTGCATTTGAATAAATTTAAGTATTGTCAAACATAAGATATACATGCAATTACCGACTTCCTCTTTACTCCAAATTATCCTAAACGGCTGGCTCTTTGCTCTTTGACTATTTGCTTCACTTAATTTATGAAAAAATTTCAATACTAAAATCAAATAATTATAAAGAAAAAGTATTAGAATATTTAAATATTAACAGAAAAAATTGTTCACCTTAAACTTCTCCTGACGTCACAGATCGATAAAGCCATCCCAGTATTCCTGTTTTATGTAGATTCTAAATTCTACAGGTGGATGCTCAATGATGTTGCCAACTTCATCTTTCATAAATTGTCTCTTCAAGATAAATCAAAAATTACACATCAAATCTCTGCCTTTTGATATATATATACTCTATGGCTTTCATCAATGTCAAAAGCGGACTACAAAACAAAATACTCAAATTAATTATAACAGGCTTGCATGCATAAAAAATGTAGCTAAGTAATGAAATTAATTATAATTACCACTATGTCTTGGAAAACTAAATCCTTCATAGCAAAAGGGACTTTCCTCTAATCATCCCATTCTGGATGGTTGATAGGCACTTTCAACTTTGTAGCCACTTCGATATAGCTACTTAACTTCTTCCCACCTTCATTCACTGGATGATTTTTGTAATTTCATTCCATATGGATCTTGTTTCCGGTATCTCTTGCATGGCAAACCTCTTCATTACTGTCAAACCACATCGGTGCTTCGCCATCTCTCGTTGTAATGTGACATGCTTTGCCATAATTACATGTAATAATATTAAAATAATTAATTAAATAATGAAAAATAAATTATATTACAAAATAAGAAGATCATTATATTAATAACAAAAAGAAATTGAAGGTAATATATATATATATGTTAAACTAAAACATTTTCCTCTTTCTTGTTGTACCATGAATGATTCCTTCCCTCCTTTTCATGATCCAAATCCCCTCTTCATGATCATCTCTCATATAGAGGGTATCATCTCCATTGGAACCAACATCAAATGATGTCTCAGAAAATGGATCATCCTCAATATCTTCATCTTGTTGGTCTCTACCTTGATTATGATGATCGATTATTTTATTGGTTAACATGACAATCAATCACCTCTTATTAGTAGGATCAGGGACATAAAACATCTGTTGAGCTTGAGATGCTAAAATAAAAGGATAATCTTTATACCTTATCTTATTAAGATTAGCCAGAACAAACCCTGACTTATCAACTCGAAGGCCATTCTTGTTGTTAACCCACTTACAATCAAAAATTGGTGCCCGAAACAAGATGTAATCTAACTCCCATATGTGCTCAACTACCCCGAAGTATGATATATTTACAAAAATAGGGTTTCTATCTTTGGCAGTAGCAATATACACTAATTGAGCTATAAGGGTTACCCCATTGTTTTGCATTGTGCTCTGATCATCTTACTATTTGGTATAGAATGTGTAGCCATTTATGAGGTAACCGGTGTAAGAGAAGACATGAATGGATGGACCATTAGCTAACCATCTCAACCTGTCTGAAACTAAACCAGGATTCCTTTCCCACTCTGAAATAATGTGATCTCTCAACCAATATATAAGAAAATGATTGTGTTCTTTTGATATCCAACTCTCATTCTTATTGGGTTTCAAGCTTCTAAGTTTCTCTTTGTGCATTTCCACATATGGAAGAACCTCATTAGAGTTGTGCAAAACATACAAGTCAGCTTGCTCCCACTGTGTCGTGGATATGCTAACAATTTCCTTTCCCATAATCCCTTCCCTAGATGTTCTTCCCATGTGACGATACTTAGGAAGGCCAATGTTATCAACATTAGATAAGTATTTGGTGCAAAATTCAATAGCTTCTTCGGCTATATACCATTCAACAATACAACCCTCTGGTTTACTTCGATTTTTCACATAACCTTTTAATATCTTCATGTAATGCTCAATTAGGTACATCCACCTCATATAAGCTAGACCGTATAACTATGTCTCCTTACCCAGGTGAACCGTTAGGTGAACCATCATATCAAACAACGAAGGCGGGAAATACATCTCAAGCTTGCACAAAGTGAAAACAATGTCTTTTTGCAATACTAGTAACTTCACATGGTCAATCACTTTGCTACAAATATACTTGAAGAAGAAACATAGTTTAGTGATTGTCCCTTGAACCTTTTTGGGGCAAAATGGATCACATAGCCACCGACATGAAATTCTCCATCAAAACATGGCAATCATGAGACTTCAGACCCTTTAACTTCAAGTCCTTCATAGAAACAAGGTTCCTGATATTTGAGGAGTACCCCTCTGGAACTTTAACCCCATCAAGAGACTCATAAAAAGTGATTTTCTCTTTTCGAGATAGAGTATATGCTGCCGGAGGTAGATAAGTACGACGTTTCTCCTTCACGATATCTTTAGTCTTTCTCGGCATATTAAGTAATGTACCAATAATGCTTTCACATACATTTTTTTTATATGCATGACATCAAGGAAGTGCCTCACATACAAAGACTTCCAATATAGCAATTCAAAGAAAATTGACCTTTTCTTCCACCTACTAGTCCCAAGGTATCACGCAAAAGGCTTCCTGAAGTTGTCATTCAAATCATTTACCTTGTCATATAATTTCTCACCACTTAATGGCAAAGGTCCTTTTCTTCCTTTTGTATTCCCATTAAATGCTTATCTCCACCACCTGTAATGATGTTCCTCAAGAAACAATCCACGATGTTCGAGGAAGACAAATTTCGAACCATGCTCCAACCATATCAAATGTGTGCCTTCTTCACATATAGGGTATCCAAACTCTTCTTTGATATTGTAGATTGACAAATTACCATACACAAGAAAATCATTGATTGTACCAAACAACATAGCTCTTAATTTGAATGTCTCTTCCCTATATCCGTCATACACCTCCATACCTCTCTCCCATAGTAGCTTTAAATCATCAATTAATGGAGCCAAATATACATCTATATCATTTCCAGGTTGTTTGGGTCTAGAGATTAACATAGACAACTCAAAAACCAACTATTATGTGGGGACAAATGCAGTAACTTTGAAGAAAGCTCTCAATGAGCATAAATAAAATGATATCATATCTCAGGCAATTAGAATCTAACAACCCAAAATACTTCCTAGGTTTTACACTACAAAAGGCAACTCAATACAAGTTAATATTAGATGAAATTCCTATCAATACCTGTCTGCTCTATCAAACAAAATGTGGCTTCAAAATAGAAGCTTCGGAGGAACTTCCTAGAATTAGCTCAAGAAGATCTGAAGGAACTTCCTTAGCAGGTAGACTCACTTCCTACTGCTCATTAGGAAATCCAGACAAGTACAAATTCTCCTCCTTTGAAGGAATAATATAATCATAACCAGAATAATATAGAAAAAAAAAGAAAAACTACAAATAAAGGAAGTAAATGCATAAAGAGGATATAAATTCATCTGGAATTAAATATTTCCATAACCAATACGACAAGATAGAGTCAATGGTCCCAATGATGGCATCAATGCTAACAAATTGTCAGGAGTATTTATTGTTTGAGATGAAATATAACAAACAAATATATGTTATAAATGAAGTTCCAAAGAAAACTATAGAAACAAAAAGGCTAGGAGAAGATTACTTTGATCCACCAAACAAACACATTACAAGCAAAGAGCTATTCATTGAATATTGAAATCTTTTCTGTGGTTATGCTTCCTCTATTACTAACTTGCCATCCATAATTCACAAAATTTTACAACACTATTTAGTCATAAACACATTACAAGCAAAGAGCTAACATGTTTGATAAATAAACTAAGCTATAGGTTGGTTTCATGTAACTATGGTTAGGTGGGAGTAATTGGATTTGTTTATAGTATATCTAACATGTGTACCACTAGTTATAAATTCAAACAGAGCTCACCATGGTAACAGGAACAGAACCTATTGTGCACAATAAATTCAAGCAGAGCCCACCATATCATGGTACTGATCCATAAAATAACTCTTGAGTGAACATAATTGACATAAAGATCAAAAGTTAAAATCAATACCTGTGAATAATTTGAAGATAGGACAGATCTTTTCTCCTTGACACAATAAACACCAGATTTCTTTGAAAGATATAGGCTTGGCCTAATAAACACTCAAAGAAATTAGTTGTAGGCATCATACCAATAATTTTACAATATGACCAAACGCAACTAAGTAATTTCTTTGAATTTATGGATTGACATGTTCAAGGCATGTTTAAAGAAAAAAACTACGAAAGTCTTGAAATGAGAAGCTGCATAATTCTCCCCATGATGAAAAAAAGCCCAAGATGATAGCTTACCTACTCAATGATCTTTGGATCTCAATCAACACCACTTTCTAGCTAGGAGAGACACTAAAGAATCAACAATTCTAGCCAACAACCTAATAAAATCAACATGCACAATGATTAAGTAAACAATATGAGAATATTAATGAAAAGAAGTGTACAAGAAACTACACTAACTCATAATCATTCATAGAAGGCAGAAAAAGAGATTTAGAACCAATATTATAGCCTCCTATCAATAAAAGAATCCACACTTTATGTAATGTGTAAGAAATCCTATCCTATTCATCTGGATAAGATTTAGTTTGATAGTCCCTTAGTTCTCTTTCTTACTAATTGGGTTTTAGAAAAGTAAAATAATATTTTTTTATCAAAATCACTTGAGATTTTGAATTAGTTGGGCTTTTCTCTTGAAAATTATCTTAATTTTATATTTATTTGCCTTAATAAAATTCTTACAAAAATTTTAAACCATGCACTAAAAGAAATTTGAATCCAAATATATTCAAAAGCTGACTTAATGAGATCAAAATATTAAATTTAGTTGAGTTCAAATGCTAAAATTTAAAGATATAACATGTAATTTTTCCATATTCAATTGTACCAATTGATCCGTAAGCTTAATGTACAGGCAAACAATTAATGTAACATGATGTGGTTAGGTTGTCCCTCACTAGTTATAAGCAAAAGAGTTGAATTCCATGGGTTGGTTTGTTGAACCAGTCAACAATAACTTCGCTAATTACCAGCAAAAACTAAAAGGGTTGACTCATCTAACTTACTAAAAAATTACAGGAAAAAAAAACTGACAGCTAGTAAATGTATGATAGAATCAAGTATATATAGTAAGTTTAAATAACTGCTTCAAACAATGAAACCACACATTTATAATTTGTGCAACACACACACAGAGTCATATATAATATACTTAAACATATATATATAAAGTATGAAAATAAAGAAGAACATACCTATACACATAGGACTTGGGACTATCGGAGAGTGAAGATGGTTCCTTCCCGTTGGGTACCAACTGCTCATTATCCTTCCGCCACAAAGCTTCTCGTGTCTTCTCACCCAGATAACTTAGTAAACTACGATTGCAGTGAATTTAATTGTCACTGAACTTATCAGATCTGAATTGACTCATTCTCTTAAAAATAATTACAACTTAACATAATTACTTTAGCATAACATAACAAAAGTACTTTAGTATAACATAACAAAAAGAGATGATGCATAGGATTCCAAAGGATTTCTAAATGTGTCCAAGCCATTACAATTTCACTTTCACCTTCTCAAATAAATGTTCATCAACAAAGTTCCCCTCTTTTTAAAATAGATTTCACTTCAAAAGCTTCAGCAGATCTTCAATCAAGGAATTATGCATTCTTTACAGTCAAGCCAACACTAATCTTGCTGTGAAAATAGCAACACAGTAAAACTAAATTGAGGATGATATAAAATGAAAAAGAAAATCATAAAAAAATACCAACATTCGGAGTTCCAAGTATATCTTCTACAAAGTATTGCTCCTAATTAGTATAGTCTTCTAAAGTAAAAATTAAAAAAAATTACTGAAACCTAACTAAATACTTTTGAGCAAATAAAAACAAAGGCAAACTAATAACATCACAACACTTAAATCTCAAAAAGATCAGGGCATGATAACAGATAAGAAACACGGAAGTTGCAATTATGATATATGGTAGGAGACTTAAAAAAAAGCATGAAAAGTTAGTGCCATTTGTTCAGCAAAAGGTCGACTAGGTATTTGAATCAGTTTAGATATGAATCAAAATCCCATTGAAAATAATCCATATATATACTTATATAGACAAAAATCAACAAACAGAACTTAATACTACTTATCATAATAATACTATAAATTTTGATTCATAAAAGGCCCACTAGGAGCTTGGAATTCCCATACCTCTAAAGGAAAACATGAATCAAAATCCCAGTAGCTTGCAGCCAACCATCTGATTCAGGGGTCACCTAGGTAAGCTCTAGAATAGCTTATTGCTATCACCATTGAAAACACTACATCATAATTACATTGCAAAGAAATAATGAAGATAACAAAGAAAAAGAAATAAGAACAAGAAAGGAAGAGAAAATAAAGAAGAAGAAGAAACAAAGAAGAATAATGGAAGAAGGAAAGGATGAAAGAAGGAGGCTTGAGATAGAATAGAAAGATACGAGGAAGGAGGATATTTCTTGAGGAATCGTGCTCCTTAGACTCTCTTTATGGCCTTGTACAATTAATACATTATATTTTTAACTTGAAACTAAAAACTTCATAAATTTTAACAAATAAAAACTTTTGAATATAATAAGATTGGCAAACACTTTCATATTAGATCTTATTATTATATGGATCTTCAGTAGCATCAAACTTGGATAACTTCTAAATAATGAGATAGCAAAGTAATTAACTATACCTGCCTCTAGTGGGGGTACAAGAGTAAAATGTAGTCCGAATCTAGGTTTCTTTGAATCTGATTGAAGAAGGAATATTTGCTTGAGGAGTGAGACTACATTGGATTGGGGAGGAATGAAGATTACTACAGATGGCAGAGACATTGCAGAGGTGAAAAGAGACTGGACAGATGAAGTGTGAGCTAGAGAGAAGCTGGAGGTAGAGACTGGTGGGAAGAACAACCAGTGTGGAGGTGGAGATTGGATGAGAGCTAGAGACCTGTGGAGTGATGGCTGTAGAGAGATAAATTTTGGGGTCCAGCGCGAGTGAGAAAATTTGTTTAGGACTGTTTCTCAAGTACGCGGCCGCACTTGAGAAAGAAAAGGTAAGGTTAACACAAACGTAGGCCGTTATTTAAAATAATGGTCTACGTTTTGTAATATTTTTTTTTTAAAAACAAACCTAGGTTGTTGAATAACCGCCTACATTTATATTAAATGTGTTTTTTTTATTTTTAAATAAAACATTGGTGGTTATTTAAATAACCAACCACCTATGTATTTTAATATTTTTTTAAAAAAGAAACATAGGCGGTTATTTAAACAACTACCTACAGAAATCTTCTGTTTGACTTTTCTTTGCATTTTTTCAAATAACTGCCTATATAAATGCATCAAGAAATCCTATTTTTGTAGTAGTGAATGCATCACAAATTAAGGCCATTAATCACTAATTTCATGACTTTCGTCACAAAGAGTGCTTACTAACTCTAAAATTCCATTTTGCAAACCATTTAGATTTTCTTGTGCAACATACTTGTATCTATCTATTTTGGACCCAAGCAATCCATTTTTGAGGTCAAAAATATTAAATTATCTTCCAATCTCAAACCCCAAATGAGCAAAATGTTTAAAGAAATTGTACAAAATAACTACTCAACAAACTTGCAAACTAATGGCATATTCTTGCATCTTGAAGGATTTCTATGGCTTTTCATGGTGTAATTTCTTCATAACTCCATTTTCTCTTTCTACTCTCTCCCTAGGATGAAAATTTTAGAGAAGAAATAGCAAGAAATACTCCATGAAAAGCCTCTCAAACACTTGGAAACACAATAGAAAGCTTACCTTAAAATTATATCTTAATCTTGTGTCTTTTCTCTTGGAATTTTTGTGCTCTTCCTCCCTCAATGGCTACTAGTTCCAAAAATGAATGGAGGTGGAAATGAAGGCTAATTACTTAACCCAAGCAATTTAGGAGAGAGATGAGTGGGATGAATAGTGCAAGTTGGTTAATTAACTTCGGTGGTTAACTTTAATAAAGCTTTTGTAGAAATTTCATCCATGTCCCATCTACACAATCCAAACATGATTTGAGGGGTAAATTTGTTGAAAACTTGCTTCATAAATTTTAATGGACTATTATATCATTTACCTATTAAATTTATCCGTACTAATTAAATACTTTTATCGTAATCATCATTAAATTGGTATAAGATCATCCAAAAATTACTTTTGGATTAAAATCATCATCTTGTCCCAAACTATATTTGATTGAGGTCCATTTACTGTCCTTGATTCGGTACTACTTTTTCGGTAGTCTAAAATAACCTTTAATCGCTATAATACTAACTTTTATTCTAAATGCCCATAATGAATTTATACTAACTTTATTAATTTTCAAACATTATTCAATTGGGCTTAGCTTATTAAGAGTTTCATTTTGACTATAATTTTTTATATTTCCAAAAATACCCTTGACCCGAGATAAATTTATAATTTTTAAAACTTTTGGGTCATTAGGTATAATTTTTCCCAAACGTCTTTCTCTTTTCCTCCTCCAAGATGACTCTTAAGGGACCAAAATGTGAGGATTCTTAATTCTTGGGGCCAAAATATTATTTTTTTTAATTTAACTAGAGAAATGAGCTCCTAACCCTTCTTCACGCTTAACTGTGTCTCCATTTTTCCAGTTTTTTATTCCTTTTATAATATCAACATTTTTTTTTGGGTTTAAATACAATAATCACATTTTACTTCTAATATGGAAAATAACCTTTTGGCCCTTAAGCCGGGTCAAAAAGTAATTATCTATTCTTTTGGGCACTTTCTTGTAATTTCACCCAAAAACTAATTTTTTAGTATTTCTTTTTCACTATTCACATTAACTTTCAAATTGGTCTATTTCTCAATCTAAACCTCCCAGCTATGCAATATTTATACCGTTGTACTCAGCTTGGGACGGGCTTCCATTTAAGTGGCATATTGCATATTTTCCACGGTAAGTTTTGAAATTAATTTATGCTAATGACCTTATAAGAAATTAATTCCAATTAAAGATAAAACATAACTTTTTCTGAAAATTAGATGAGAAATTAATTTATTTTAAAGCCTAAGTATATAACATTTTTGTTGCGCTTTATTTCTCATCTTTTATTCATTTTTTAACATCCCATAAAATATAGGGATATTACATTTCTCCCCTCCTTAATTAAAATTTTGTCCTTGAAATTTAGCTTAATTCTTAGACATTGTTCCCTCTTTCTAATTATTTCCTGATGTTCAGATCATATATTACCAGTGGATTACTTCCTTCTTTGCTTACTTGACTTAATAATCAATATTTCACTCTTGTATTATTGATTCATTCATAACTTCCATGAGGTTTAACCAAACCTTTTCATATTGGAAAATTGTCGAGGACATTGCATATCTTCCTTTCTTTAGGGGTATTAGAAATTCTCATATAAATTTCTCGTTCTTACTTTATAGTTCCTTTATCCTTTCTCATGCTATGGTATTTATAAGCACCTGACATTTTTCTTTTCTTTATCTTTCCATGCTTTCTGATTAATCATATAAATAAGTTCTCTGCCAAAGCCCAAGATTACTACATTAGTTTCGTTTGAATGGCACTTACAAGCCATCTTTTCCTTCTTTTCACTTCTTATTCTTTTCAGAACATTTAACTGACTATTTACATAATAATCTTTTTACTGAGGCACAAGCTTATCTCATTAGTTCTGTCTAGATGACACTTTCATGTCAACTTAATATCTCTTTCATTCTATTTTCCTTTTCTTTTTATTTCATGATCATTTGAGGCTACTGTGGTCTTAGGACTTTTATAGTGGTACTACAGGCATAATAGCTCATACTAACTCTGTATCTTAAGAGCTTTCATTATCACTACTATAAGTGGGAATACATTTTATAAAAATTTTATTGTTTAAAACATAGGCTACTACCTTAACTCGACCTTGATACATTGCTCATACCCTGATCCATTCTTACTTTTCATTATCATAGACCTTCTAGGTCATCATAGGAGAGGAGGTTTAGCCCTTCTAGTTCTTAAAACTCATTTCATATTTCCTTTCCCACAAACTTTCTATCTAACTAAGTGATATGACAAACTGAGAGAAAATTTTTCATAATATCTTGCTAAACTGGTAAAAATTCTCATCTTATTCTAGTTTTCAATCTCTCCCATCTCGTTACTTTATTTGCTTTCCTAGGATCTACTACGATCCTTATAGGAGTTTTTGTAACCTACTAACCATATCTTTTGAAGCCTAGCTCCCATTTACTAAGTTAAGCAAGTCTTTGCTTTTGTAACATTACAAAAATTCTCAGTTATCTTTCATGCTCTTCCAAAGATTTGGAGTGTTGAATCAAATGTTTTGATGATTCCAAGCTAACCTTCAAGAGCTTGGAGAAAAGATATCAAAGGTGCACAAAAGATCTCAAGTGAAGAAATTCAAGAAAAACCAGCACAAGAATAGATGTAGAATCTCTAATAGTGTTTAAATTGAGTAAAATACTTTGAATTGGCGAAAAGATGTTTTAAAACTATGATTCTATGTTAATTCATGGAATATTTAAAAAACACCCATCAATAGACGAAGTTTGAAAAGTTAATACTGATATGTTATTTTAAAAATTTGAACTTTGGCTTTGGAAATTCGAATTTCAAATTGAAAATGAATAAGTCTGAAAAGAGCCTTATCTGACAGACGAACTTTGACTGCAAAAATTCAAACTTTGAACCAAGTCTAAAAAGAGCCGTCTTTGACAGATAAACTTCAGCTTTTGAAAATTCAAATTTCTGACAAAACACAATTCATGAAAAATGAAAAATTCATCTGAGGATATGTCAAAGTTCATCTAAAAACAAAGTTTAAAAAGAGTTCCAAGATAGCCCACTGATAGACGAACTTTGATATTGAAAATTTGAATTTCAGAAATAAAGCTTGCAAGTCTGTTACGACAATCTGTTGTCATATGAATATTGGTATTTAGAAATTTGAATTTTGAACTAAGTCTGATAAGAGTTCTCTCTGACAGACGAACTTTGAATCTTGAAAATTTGAATTTCGAAAAGATGAACTATTGTGCCTTATTGAGCTGCCTATTGACAGATGAATTTTGGGTACCAAAATTCAAATTTCGAAGGTACTGTAGCAATATGGGACTACTGTTCACACTTTTAAGAAGAACTTTTTAACTTGAAAATTCATATATTCCAACACAGAAAAATTTCTCAATGATGAAAAGTTAAACTTTGCTTTACAACAAACGAACTTTAAAATTTAATGTTGAAGTCTTTAGCTTTTGATCTCTGTGAAATTTGTCTGTTGACCCACCAAAATTCGAACTTTGAATGTTAGAAGCATTAAATACAGTTAGTGAACGGATAGTTTTTCAGAGTAACCGTTGGGTAACTTCTCCAACGGATAGATTTTGTCTCTAACGTATAGTTAAGACCTAAATCTATAAATATAACATCATTTGAAGTTGTGGGTAACGATTTCAACATTGTATATACTAAAACTCTGTCAAATTCTCAACTCAAAGTCTTTTACTCTCATACTTCAGTCTTTAGCACTTAAACTTTCATATACACTCTAAATTAGAGAGTTCATTCTTTGTAATCAATTTTATCTTCATCTGGAAGAAATATTTTCTTGTGAGGGAATATCACAAGGGATTTAGGAAGCACTTGGCTAGAGTGTAGAAAGAGAACTTGTAAGCTCTAAGAACAGAGCATCAAAGCTGTACTGAGGCAATTGCAAGAAGCCCACTGAATTCTTGTAGAATAGTTGAAAATCCCAAGTAGTTGCTTGGGGACTGGACGTAGGTCAAGATAGAAAGACCGAACCAGGATAAACATCTGTGTCAATCCTTCTCCTTTACTACACTTACATTGCTATTATATTGTACTCTATTTTACAGTCTTGCTTGTCTTCATTATACGCTTGACTTTTGTAGAATTTTTCAATCTTCCCAATTCACCCCCTCTTGGGAAGCTAGCTTATCTAACAAGTGGTATTAGAGCCTGGATTCCCAAACAAAGGATCTAACAGTCTGGGAAAATTCAATGATTGGCTTTAGAGAAAGTGTACTACCTGAGAGAAACAACACAAACAGGTCACCTGGCTTTAATGGAGAACACTATGGATACTGAAAGATGAGAATGCAGATCTATCTCTAGTCTATTGATCTAGACATTTGGTCTGTCATCCAGAATGGAGACTTTGTCCCAATGAAGCTGCAGGATGATGGAAAATACAAGGAGAAGCCAGAGGATGAATGAAATGAGGAAGACAGGAGAAGAGTTTTGCTGAACTTTAAGGCAAAACACTGCCTGGTCAGTGCATTAAACCAAGATGAATTCTATAGAGTGTCACAATGTTATATAGCCAAGGGTATGTGAGACACTTTAGAAATCACTCATGAAGGAACCAGTGGAGTAAGAGAAAACAAACTGAACTCCTACATTGGTGATTACGAAAGCTTTAGAATGATAGAAGGAGAGAGCATCAAAAAGCTACAAAAGAGATTCACCCTTATTGTGAATCAATTGAAGAGTCTTGGCAAAGAATACACCCAGTCAGAGAAGGTGAGAAAAATCCTTAGAGCTCTTCCTCTGGAATGACAACCCAAAGTAACAGCAATAGAGGAAGCCAGAGGAAAATCAATGGCCTTAGTCACAGCCCTTTTCGGTAGTCTTGAAGAATATGAGGGAAAGATGAAGGCTCTCAAGGAAGTAGGACAAGACAAGAAAAAGAAAGGTCTTGCTCTGAAAGCTGCTGAAGAAAAGGAAGAAGAATCTAATGATGGAGATGAACTAGATGAAGAAACTCTGGTTATGATAGTCAAAAAATTCGGAAGATTCTACAACAAGAAAATAAAGAAAAGATTTTTCAAGAAAGGAGCAGCATCAGACAACAAAAAAGATGGAAAAGAACCTATCGCCTGCTAGGAATGTAAAAAATAAGGGCACATCAAATGGGATTATCCACTATTCCTAAAGAACCAAGAAAAGGAAAAGAAAGCTGCTGACAAGAGCAAGAAGAAGAGGGCATACATCTCATTAATCTGGGGCAACAGCTCAGATGAAGAAGATGATGATGAAGAGGAAATTGCTAATATCTGCTTGATGGCACTTGGATCTAAAGAAACTCAAGATCCATCCATCAGTGATCATGAGGATAAGGTATATGAATCTGAACCTTTCTATTCTGAATTACTTGATGCATTTCATGAACTGCATGATGAATTTATTAAGACTGCTAAAGAACTGAAATAGGCTAAGAAAATGATGAATAAGCTAGAATCTCAGTGCAGTAGCTTTGACATTACATCTGTGCATAAATCTGAATCTGCTTGTTGTATATCATGTATTGAATTAAAGTAAACTAATTACTATCTACTGAAAGGAATGGCTAAACTTACTAAGGGCAAAGATATGTTGTTTGCTTTAATGGGAAGCCAGAGAATCACACAAGGAAAAGCTGGACTTGGCTATAATCCTTGCGTAGTAAAAGAAAGGATTAAAAAGAAAAATCAAAATCTGTATTTGAGGCATTTTGTGCATGCTAATGGGCATAAAAAGAAAGATCATACTTTAAACCGCATTGAATCCTATGATCAACCAAAATATGCGAAACAAAAATATTATTTGCATTGTTTTCTTCCTGCATCACAATCTAGCAGTCCTTTCACCACGTGTCACTTCTGTAACAAGAAGGGACATATCTCCAGTTTATGTGCATTGAATAAAAATGGACTTGATAGGAACGTAAAATGTGTTCCCAAAGATATACTTGTATCTGGGGAAAATGCCACTGACAGAAAAGGACCCAAGCAAATTTGGGTACTTATAAGGAAACTCTGAACTTTATTTTGCAGATCTGTCTTAAAGCAAGAAAGAGCAACAAATGATATATGGACTAGTGACAAGGAAAAGTTCATCACCCTTAGAGACAATAAGGGAGGAAAGGTAACATTTGGAGGTGATCAATACGGCAAAATAGTTGGAATTGGAATTATGGGCAAGAATTCAGAGACATCTATTGAAGAGGTGATGTTTGTAATTGATCTCAATCACAATCTGCTAAGTGTGAGTTAGACATGTGACAAAGGTAACAAGGTACTGTTGGACTTAAAATTTTGCCTGGTTATCCAAAAAAGTGATCACAAAGTAATCTTTAAGGTTCAAAGGGATGGTAACTGTTATACTATTGATCTTGATGAACTTCCTTCCTTAGAATCTGTTTGTTTGATTAGTCAGAATAATGATAGTTGGCTGTGGCATAGAAGATTAGCACATGTGAATATGAACTAACTATCAAAACTGGTTAAGAATGAGTTCATCACTGGATTACCAAAAATCTCTTTTGAAAAAGACAGAGTGTGATGCATGTCTTAAAGGAAAATAAACTAAATCATCTTTTAACTCTAAAAATGTAGTCACCACTTCTAGACCACTACAACTATTGCATATGGATCTGATTAGTCCATCTAGAGTAAAAAGTATTGGTAGAAATTTATATGTTCTTGTGATTGTGAATGATTGCTCTAGATTTACCTGGACTTTGTTTCTTTCCTCCAAGAGTAAAACCTTTGATGCATTTGTGACCTTAGTTAAGAAAGTGCAAAATGAGAAAGGTATTTCTATTGTGTCTATCAGGTCTGACCATGGAGGAGAGTTTGAAAATTCATGCTTTTTAGAGTACTGTGATGAATATGGAATTGATCATAACTTCTCAGCCCCAAGAACTCCTCAGCAGAATGGAGTGGTGGAAAGGAAGAACAAAACAATTGGAGAGATGGCAAGAGCAATGTTAAATGAAAAGGAACTCTTTCAAGTATTCTAGGCTGATACAGTAAACACAGCAAGTTACATCATAAATAAAGCCTACATCAGACCAATTCTAGGGAATACTCCTTATGAGCTGTACAAAGGAAGGAAGACAAACCTTTCACATCTGTATGTGTTCGGTAGTAAATGTTTCATCCACAATAATGGAAAGGAGAGTCTGGGTAAGTTTGACACCAAATCTGATGAAGGTATATTTCTGGACTATTCTGGTAGGAGTAAAGCATATAGAATTTTTAATAAGAAGACTAAATCTGTAGAGGAATCTGTGCATGTTGTGTTTATTGAAAATGAAATAGTTTCCAAGCATGTTACTAATGAAGATGATTTTATTTCGAATTTTAAGAACTTGGATATTTCTGAAGAAGGTAAAACTGAATCTCCAGAAATATCTGAATCTATTAACATAGAGGAAGATATTCAAGAGAAAGACTCTGAGGATGAGAATAATGAAGATATATCTCAAGAACTTCTCAGAGCTTGGAGATATCAAAGTAATCATCCTGTTGATCAAGTGATTGAGGATGTTCAAGAGAAAGTTAAAACCAGAAAACAACTAAGAGACCAGATGATCAACTGTGCTTTCATTTCTCAAATTGAACCTAAATATACTAAAAAAGCTTTAACTGAAGAATATTGGATTCTGGCCTTGCAAGATGAATTAAATCAGTTTGAAAGAAATCAAGTTTGAGATTTAGTGCCTATACCTAAAAATCACCCTATCATTAGCACTAAATGGGTCTTCAGAAATAAACTTGATGAATCTGGAATAATAATAAGAAATAAAGCAAGATTGATTACTAAAGGATATAATCAAGAAGAAGACATTGATTTTGAAGAAACCTTTGCTCCAGTTACTAGATTAGAAGCAATTAGAATCCTGTTAGCATATGCATGCATGAAAAACATAATGTTATATCAAATAGATGTGAAAAGTGCTTTTCTGAATGGATATATCATGGAAGAAGTTTATGTAGATCAACCTCCAAGCTTTGAGGATTCTATAAAACCAAACCATGTTTATAAACTAAAGATAGAGAGACCGAACTAGGATAAACATCTATATCAATCCTTCTCCTTTACTGCTCTTACATTGCCATTATATTGTACTCTATTTTACAGTCTTGTTTGTCTTCATTATACGCTTGACTTTTGCAGAATTTTTCAATCTTCCCAATTCACCCCCCTCTTGGGAAGCCAGCTTATCTAACATAGAGTTCTTTAAACATCATCATTCTCATCATCATTATCTGTGACCACCATAAACTGATCATACTTCTATTCATATAGTAATGGGTGCCTTGGCAAAGTTCACACTATCCATATTCAATTAGTGGTGCCTCTTACCCTTTGTACTTCTAGGATCATCTGAGACTACTCACATGCTTTACTAGGATTATCTGAGACCACTTATATGCTTTTCATACCAAAGCCTTTTTAATTCTTTTGGCTTTCTATTGGTCGGAATCTGACTAACATTAAGTTAGTGGTTATTGACTTTGTACTCTTCATCATTTTGTTCTCATTTATATCCTCTTTAACTTCTTGACCAAGGTTAATCAGGGATCTGACAATTTCAAGGAAACTTCTTAACCCTTCGAAAGTCTCTTGCTAACTCAGTTAGAATCTAGCCCTCAAGTTCTCACAATTTCAAGGAAACTTAGGCTTCACCCCAGAAGCTATCTCCCATCTACCTCACCTCGGTGACTTTCATCATATGAAGAATTTTATTGTTCTTGGCTCAATTGGGCTTCTTCCCAAGAGCTTGCTCAATTGGGTTCCTACCTAAGAGCTACCTCCCTTTTTCCTCATAGTAGCTGACGGAGAATTTCTTTTGTTGTAAGATCTTCATGCCAAGTACTTTCATTTTAGCTAAATTTTATATTAAGCTTAGCAATTAACTATCTCTAGGTTTCGTAGTTCCCAAACTACTTGTCACAAATCAATTTCCTTAGGCTCACACTTTATACCTTAAGCATTATTCATACATTGCACTCTTAGATTCATACTTCACGTCTTAAACATTGTCAACACATTACTAACATTCCATGACATAGGCCTTGAATCTTTATCGAACTTTCTCCTTTGAATCATACATCACTTTTTTTTATTTAATCCTTAACATTCTTCTTTAAGTTTTTCCTAGCTTAAGCAATTGGTATATCATCTATCTTACTCTCAACACATTCAGGATACATAATTAACATATTCTCCTTATAGTCTGAGAGGAGATTATTTACACAAGCCCATTGTGCTTACTATGGTTCTTTAATACTTATTTAAACTGGTATTGGAAATTATGACCTTACTACTAATGAAAACATTTACTTGTAAATCACGACAGCAAAATTTCCAATAATGAGGCATCTAATTCTGACTCTGAATCACTAGTGGAAAAAAGTTGATCTAAGACTAAAATTTAGAACGGTAAAAAAGAAACCTATTCTGAAAAAATGACCGGTGGCATTTTTGTAAATAAAATACGTAGTTATTTATTTTCTAGAACGGTCACTTGAAGCACTGTCTTATATTAAATTTTTCAGTGTGGTGAAGATTTGCTCATTTTGAATTTTTTTACTTTCCAGTACAGCTAAAAAGAACCACCTGTCCTCTAAAAATTTTTATCTTCATAGAAATTTTTGGCGCTATCTTCAGTCTCTACTCCAAACTTAGGTGCTCTCTCGAGGTAAACCCTTCTCCTCTAAATTTTCAAAGTAGAGCCCTAAGTAACCACACTCAACAGCCGTGTTCTCTTTGTCGGCCAAAATACTTGTCGTTGACACTCTTGCAACCAATGGCGCAATTTAGTTCGGCTCTCTAGGAAAGCCCTCACTATCGGCACTCTTCAACTCGGCTCGTTACCACTCACCTTCGGCCTCTCTCCACCACACCATAGCCCTCACCATTGCTATTTCGATGACACGGGCTAATGGAAGGTGTGTTTGGTTGTTCAAGGATCTTAAAGATTAGATGAGGTAATAATTTTCTCCTTTATTAAGTATATTTAGAGGGTGGCAGCTAAAGCATTGCAAACTTGCAATGGATGGGTTAAAATATTAGGATATTTTAGTGTGCGTTGCTTTGGAGGAACGATGGAGCAATTTTTTTAAAAAAAAATATTTATTTATATTTATGTCATTTTTTGGGCAAATATTTATGGCATTAACTTTGACGATTATAAAGGAGCTTAAACATGGTGTTTATATTTTAAAAAAAAAACACTATTTATATTTAAGCTTTCCATCTCTGTTGGTCTGATTTTAAACATGGTGTTTCGTCTATCAATATTTCTTATCATCTAAACCTGGCATTTCATTGAATTAAGAGGGAGATAGACTTCAAAACTTTAAAATCTCCCCACTCAAGGGAATAGACTTTAAAGAATTTTAGTATCTCCTCATTGAACTAGCTTTCAAAGCTTTGTACTAAAGTGCAAGAAATATTAAATAGTTCTGATGTGAGTGTCAATCCTCTTTGTTTTTTTTTAGTAATTATGTCCCCTGTATTTGGGAACCTCAATTCTTGTCATTGCCTATGATTTTTTGTATTTGCGCACATCAATTCTTGACATTGCATTCATATTCATAACAATCATTTAGTTTAGCCTACTATGAAGGTTTAGAGTGTGTACAAAGACCAAAAGCATACAAGTACCTTGGAAATCTAGTTTCCATAGCCTTGGAAGATAATAAGCATGGTTCCAGGAAATCCAAATTCTCTCTAGTAGATCAAGAACCTAGATTATGGTTCATGTATTCAATTTTAGGAAGATTAATGATGTTGTGATGTAATTTTTTCCAGTGATAACAGTAAGACCCATTTCATCCCAAAAGTTTAAACTATTAAGGAAAAGCCAAATAAATATTATATTAATATCTCTTACAAACCCTTATGCAAAAACTTAGTTTGTTTTTTTAGGTAATTGGGTGATAGAGGTCCAATTCCCAATCATTTGATCATGAAAGCTCTGATTCAATGTGAAACTAGAAAGAGAGAAAAAGTGGCAAAGAAGAGAAACTCTTGTTTATCCATAATTCTGATTTAAGCAGTTACTGTATTTATTATATTGGTACTGCTGCTGCTACAACTATCTGCAATCAAGGGTACAATTGGAATGTTACATAGCCATAAGTCTAGTTGTAGAATAAATATGGAAGGTAGAACTAGTGTCCACAATTAATGGTGCTGTAATGGTTCAACCTTGAGTTTAATTACTCTGTAACCTTTATGAATGACTCATTTAGTTGAATTTGGTGATTCCCATAGGAGAGGAAGAGATGTATTCAGAATTATGAAGATCTCATACATTTGATTCTGATAGAATCCTGGTGGCGAATAGCAATTTCAAATCCCCATTTGGTCATTTTGTTGTAGCCATTTTGTGCTCACTACTGTAAGGTATTACAGTAGAGTAATTTTATATTTAGCTTGCAGCTTAGGATGGGGTATGTCTTATTCGACCAGAACATGGGTTGAAATTTTTGTTTAAGCAAAGCTGTGTAAAGTTACTATGAATATTTATAAGTATAATGGTAGTTTAGGCTATACTTCATTGTCTTTCCTTCTATAAAGGCCATTTTTCTTCCTCTAGTTCTTGGATTTGAAATGGGACAAAACCAATGTTACTTAACAAAATGAGTGGTGATTGCATTCAATTTCTTAGAAACAGAGATTTGACTAAATCACCCTAGTCCTCCAATAAGATGAACTCATTGTACTGCTTTGACATACAAGAAATAGACCTGATGATGTTCTCACAATTTGTGTTTCTCCATTTATTATCTACACTAATCTAACATTGAACAAGCAAATGGAAAGGAACTAGCATCATTTTATTATAAAGCTTTAGAAGAAATAACATCGGTGGGCAAAAATCCTCCCACACTATGAATACATTTGACTTTCCAAACTTAGGTGTCAATTAATATGAAAAATTCAAGCGTAGAATGACAGAGATAGCTATTAGAGACAGTCATGATCCCTCTTTCTGCCTAACCTCCTACTATTGGTATTATCCAATGGCTGACTTCATTCTTCTGTTACTCTCTCACTTTCATGGGACCTAATGCTATCGAGTTTGAACTTCATGGCTTAGTGGTTCAGCATGATTAGGGACCTTGAAATTCTTATTTATTGTTACTTTATTTGATAACATGTTAGTACACAGAAGAAAGTTAGAAATGAATAATTGATTACATTTGTCCTGGAAGACATGGGATTATCTACTGAATTTGTGCATTATGGTAGCTCTCTTAAGAAGGTCCTGATCCTGACTCTTCAAATTTTGGTTACAGTTTGTCGTTGTCCTTATGTTTGAGCACTTGACCTTTAAGCTTTGTATGATTTATTTATTTATTGTTTAGGTACTATATTCCCAGAAAATTTTCAATGTAATGATTTTAGATGCTAAACCAGATTATGTGTCAACTTGTAAGATTAGTTTATCTTTTAACTTTGTATGATTTATTTATTTATTGTTCTGCCATTAGCTGTACTTTGTACTAAGAACTTTGTACTTTATTTATTTACTTCTGTTTGATGAAGTAAAGAAGATACTATTTTTTTTCTCCATTTTGTACATGTGTGTGCATGTATTTTTATCTTTGAAATGTGTGCATGCACTTTTTCTTGGCAAAAGACATGCAATGCTATCATGCCAGTCATTTTCTATGATATTATATATTATTTTAAGCATGACTCAATTCTTTTGCCTAGGAAAGTATTGATTGTTTGGTGGCAATAATTAAGATATTGATTCACTTTTGGATATCTTAATAAGAGATTATTTTGCACATTAGTATACTCTGTGTGTGTCGTTGGACTTGTACTTCGTGAGAGTCAGATAAATTTATTAGTGGTAAGTGAAATCTTACTAACCCAAAATAAATTAAAGGGTGAAGAGATTAGGTATTTATAGAGACATAAAAGTCTTACAGGGTTAGTTTCCCTACCCCAGACTAGAAGGCATACAACAACATCATAATTAATTACACAATATTGTGTTTATGTTTTCTTTCTCTTAGGGTCCTTTTCATATTGGTAAAGTTATAGACTTGTGTGTGTTTCTCTCTCTATATATATGGAATTAGAATAATAGAGACAATGATTAAATTTTGGTTTAGTGAAAGAGTACTGTGAGTGTTTAATTATTTATAATATATTGATAGGAAAGAAGACACTAAATAGGGCTGCATGCTGGTCACCTAAATCATGAGACTTATCTTTGACATGAAAGCACACCATGAATCTTATGACATTCCAATTGCTTTTTTTTTGGGTTATATATTTTTCTTTTTTTTTAACAAAATAACTTGGTCATTGAATTTGATGGAGTTCCCCCATTGACTCATTGGAGCTATTCGTTTTAATCTTTGGGTTATATGTTTTTTTTTGGGTTATATATTTTTCTTTTTTTTTAATAAAAAGTTGGTTTATCCCTAGCTGTTCATTTTAATCTTTAGGTTATATGTTTTTTCTTTGGGTTTTGATAAAAAGTTAGTTTATCCCTAATCTGAAAATTAAATTTAATAAGGAGAATGAGGGCAGCAAAAAGTTAGTTTATCTAGATAAACTAACTTTTTGCTGCCCTTATTCTCCTAATTAAATTTAATTTTCAGATTAATGTTTTTGGACAAAATGGTCCTTAACATGGCACATCTAAAGGTTAGAATTTCCAATGGAAACAGATGAAAATTAGCTTCATTTCAAAACTTTCAAATATTCAGGTGAGACAAGCATATAAAGATTTCTTCATTATGTACCCACGGATACAATACATCTAGCAGTAACATCAACACTACAATTTCCTGTGCACGCATGATAGGACATTCAATATTTTTTTTGGGCCATCATTTAATTTTTAAAATACGAAGTTTGAGAAAACACCAAACGCGTTACCTCTGAAATATGTCACTGTAATCAATAGTCAATAGTAATTAAATTGTGGTAGAAGAATTTTGTTTCTATATGATAAAAATGATCATTTGAAACAATGTTACTTTAATAAATAGCAATTGAATTATGATAAAAGGAAGTTGGTGGATATTGTTTGCACAAAGCTCTAAGTAAACCATTCTATTTACTTTTGATCCTTCATTTTGCAGAGGAAAAAAATAATATTTGATTTGCTGATATCAGTTTCAAAGTCTGAGAGGCAAGAAGCAAGGTTAAAAGTACAACAAGACTAATTAAGACAGAGCAATGTTGGTGTAATCAGTTAAAGGTGGATCATTAAAAGGCCAAAAACAATTTTTTGTCGTCTTTTTGGGTTATTGGTTTTCTTATATGTTTGATTATGAAATGTAGAGTTGGAACTATCATATCTAAGACTTGGGAATATGGCCAAGCATTGAAGGATCTTAATGCCCAACTTGTATGTCGCATTTTCTTTGTCCCCCCCCTCAAATTAAACCCATCTTCTCTCATTTATTCTTCTAGTGTTTCTCACTCATTAATACATTCTATTTCCAAATAATCATTTGAGAAAAGAAGCTAGAGAGTTGGTTAATTGAGGATCATATAGTCTCTCTGATATATACCTCTTGTCTGAAAGTAAGTGTGAGAGATATGATTGACTGATACTATAGCTGGGTGCTTATTCTGTTTCTTATCTGCATGTAGATTTGGAGAAGAGCCATGACTACTCCTAGCTTCTGCTGAATTTCCTCACTTCACATGCACGCAAAGATAAAGTTGTGTTTGGTTTTCACAACTACATTGTCTTTTGTCTCTGCTTCTTCAATTAAACTCATTAAGCATTATATTTATTTTACCTGGAAAAATTGTATAGGTTGGTGTTGCATTTCATACAGCTAATCCGCATTGAAAAAATTAAAAAAATCTATTCCAGAATAGTACTAAATAATAAGCTATTTGTTTGACTTGTAAAATATAAGTCATACTGTTAATGAAGTCAAAAGATTTTGAATGTGTTTTATTGAAAGAGAGACTTTCAAGACTCACTTAAGAATTTAGATATAACTAGGAATACATAGTATAAAATGAGTTTAATTTATGTTAAGCAAAGTCATATGATTGAATAAGTTGATTTATGACAATTGATCATGGTATATTTAACATGTTTAGGTCAAGGTAGAACTACCACATCTAGTATGTGAGTTGTGCTGCACAACTTGATAAGGTATGTTAATTTTACCTTCAAATTGGAATTGATATTACTTAAAATGCTTGAATGTACTATTTGACAAAGTCCTTGAATGAAAGATCATGTGAGCTTTGTATAGTTTTGGTTTGTTAGTTTGAATGCTTGATATTAGTGGGCTGATAGGAGGTCTAGTTTCTAGGGGAGACTCTGCCAATTTTTTTTTTGCCAATGACTCCACCAAAATTTATATACAACTTAGACGATAATATGATGTATGTTCTGATTTTGAAGCTTATCTTAACAACTTTGGTAGGACCTCCTAAAATATTGTTTGTTTAAAACTATTTTCCATTCTAATGTACAAAAACTATCCCATATTAATGCTAATTTCTTTAAGGTATTCATGGATCATAGTTGGATGAATACTAGAAGAACAAGTAATGAATATGAGAATGGGGTGGAGGAGTTTCTAGAATTTGCTCAAAGAAATGTTCTTGATAGTAATGGAAAGTTTTATTGTCCTTGTATAAAATGCTTGAATGAGAGGCGACTACATATTATGGAAATTAGAGAGCATGTGCTTTGCGACAGGTTTAACAGGAGGTATACACGATGGATATGGCATGGTGCAAAATTAGAAATCCCTAGTATATCCTAACAGGAAAAAGTTGATGTAGATATGGATGATCGACTAGAGGACATGATCCATGATGCAGGAGTAGAGTCCTTTGAGCAAGCACAAGTATATGATAACTTGTGCAGTGATGCAAAGAAGCCTTTGTACCCGGGATGCACTAAATTTACACAGTTGTCAGCAGTGTTGAGATTCGTCAACTTGAAAGCGAGAAATGGGTGGAGCGATAAATGTTTTACAGAATTACTTGAGTTGTTGAAAAAAATGCTTCCAGAACGTAACAAATTACCGGTTCGAAACTATGATGCGAAGAAAATCTTGTGTCCAATGGGTCTAGATTATAAAAAAATCCATGCTTGTCTTAATGACTATCTATTGTATAGAAATGAGTATAAAGGGCTACATGTATGTCCAAAATGTGGGGCATCCTGCTACAAAGTGAAAGAGGTTAGTGATACCAATTTCGATATGATCACTGAAGGGCCTCCTGCAAAGATATTATGGTATCTCCCAATAATTCCAAGGTTTAAGAGCTTGTTTGCTAATGCAAAGTATGCAAAAAACTTGAGATGTCATGTAGATGAAAGGATACATGATGTAAAGCTTTGACATCCAGCTGATTCCCCTCAATGGAAGACAATCAATCAATTGTTTCCTAACTTTGGCAATGAGCCAAGAAATCTTAGGCTTGGACTTTGTACTGATGGAATGAACCCTTTTGGCAACCTTAGTAGTCAACATAGTACATGGCCTGTTCTTTTAGTAATTTATAACCTACCTCCTTAGCTATGTATGAAATGCAAGTACATCATGTTGTCTATGATGATTTCAGGCCCCAAACAACCAAGAAATGACATAGATGTATACTTGGGACCTTTAATTGAAGACTTGAAAAAGTTGTGGGAGGAAGGTGTTGATATGTTTGATGCATATCACAAGGACTCTTTTAAGATGCGTGACATGATCTTTTGCACAATAAATAACTTTCCGACATATGGAAACTTGTCTGGATACAGTGTTAAAGGGCATAAAGCATGCCCTATCTGTGAAGAAGACACATGCTAACATCAACTTGATTATGGAAAAAAGATAGTGTATCTTGGTCACCGGAGATTTCTCAGATAGAACCACCCGTATCATAGACTAAAAAAAGCTTTCAATGGCTCACAAGAGAATGGAAATGCACCAGAGGCATTAACTGCAAAGCAAGTATATCAATGAGTGAAAGACATAAATGTCATCTTTGGAAAGACTCAAAAGCTTGGAACTGAAAAATTATGGAAAAAGAGATCTATCTTTTTAAGTCTTCCATATTAATGGAGCCTCGAGGTTAGGCATAGTGATGATGTGATGCATGTAGAGAAAAATATGTGTGATAGTCTTATTGGCATACTTCTCAACGTACAGGGTAAGACCAAAGATAGTACAAATGTGAGAAGGGATTTGGTTGCCATGGGAATACGAGTAGAGTTGGCTCCGCAAGAATTAGGTAAGAGGACTTACTTGCCCCCAGCTTGTCATACATTGTCTAAAAATGAGAGAAGTTTTTGTGCGTGTTTACGTGGTGTTAAAGTGGCCCAAGGGTATTCTTTGAATGTTAAACAACTTGTGTCAATGAAAGATTTGAAATTAGTAGGTTTGAAGTCTCATGATTGCCATGTCTTGATGCAACAACTATTACCTGTGGCTATTCGAGACATATTGCCAAAAAACTTAAGATACACTATAACCAAACTATGCTTCTTTTTCAATGCTATATGTAGCAAAGTCATTGACCCTCTGAAATTGGATGAACTAGAGAATGATGCTGCTGTTATCTTGTGTCAACTCGAGATATACTTTCCACCTTCATTTTTTGATAACATGATACATCTAATTGTCCATCTAATAAGGGAGATAAGGCTATGTAGCCCTATTTATTTGCATTGGATGTACCCATTTGAGCGATATATGAAAATCCTAAAAAGGTATGTCAAGAATCCATAATGGCCTGAAGCATCTATTATTCAGAGATATGTTTCCGAAGAAGCCATTGAGTTTTGTACTGAGTATGTGTCAGAAGCAGAAGCTGTTGGACTTCTTAAGTCACGCCATAAGGGGAAAGGTATAGGTAAGGGTACTCGGGGGCTACAAGTGAAGGGAATGGGTAGTGAAGAAGTGCTACAAGCACATCTATATATCTTGAATAACACTGATGAAGTTCAACCCTACTTAGCCACATGTAAAAGTATTATAAGAGACAAAAACCCTCAGAAGAATGATAAATGGCTAATGAATGAGCATAATAGGACATTTACATCATGGTTCAATGAACAGGTTATGAAAGATGATAATGTTTCTGATACAATAAGGTGGTTAGCCAATGGACCTCAATTTGAGGTCGTATGTTGGAGTACATATGATATCAATGGGTATTCCTTCTATATAAAGGGCCAAGATAACAAGAGTACTATGCAAAATAGTGGGGTTATGGTAGTTGTTGAATCTATGCATTTTTCTAGTTCAAAAGATAAAAATCCTGTATTAGCTTCCATATCATATTTTAGGGCGATTGAAGAGATTTGGGAGGTTAACTATATGAAATTTAAAGTGCCTATTTTCAAATGTAAGTGGGTTGATAGTAATAATGGTGTATAAATAAATGAGTTAGGTTTTACGTTGGTTGATCTTAATAGGGTTGGTTATAAGGAGGAGCCCTTTATCATGGCAGCCCATGCAAAACAAGTGTTTTATGTCACTGATCCAGCTAATAAAAGGTGGTCTATGGTTCTTCAAGGGAAAAGAATGTTTGTTGGTGATGAGAATAATGAGTTGAGTTTTGAAATTTATGAGACTCCTCCTTTTGCATCAAGGCTACCTGATAAAGAAGATGAAATAGATGATGTACATGCCACAAGAAATGATCATCATGAATGGATATGGGAGAATACCCCTACATGAAAAAATTGAAAAACTAGCAGGAGGTAATTAGTTTGTATTTTAGATATCATAGTTTATAAAGTATTCATAAATGATTTGATAGTTTAAATATCATAGTTTTAATTATATGTGTTACTTATCTTATGTGAAAGTTTAAATATCTTCAGTTTACTTACGTTCCTTATATTATTGTTTAAACAAGCAAATGGGCGATCCCTCTAGCAATTCTCAAAGTGGGCAAGCCAGCAAGCCTACCCGTAAAAGGGGTAGGCGAGGCACACGATTGACAAACTTGACCCTTGGTCATGGTGGTGAACAAAGGATACATATTGACTTTAGTCCAAGCAGAAACACTATTGGGCCTAATAGGATCCGGTTTAAGAGTTTTGTTGCCCTACTTGGACGTAGTAAGGTGAGCATCCTATTGAATGATTGGACTAATGTATCCAACAAAGTGAAAGGAAATATTTGGGACAGTATCTTGGTATATTAGACTACATACTTATCTTATTATTTAACTATTATATGTATATATATCACTAACTTCCTTGTTTGTGAGTACATTGTAGCTAACTTATGATGTTCTTGCTGATAATACTTTGGTGAAGAAGAAGATGATCAAATATACAGGGGAGCGTTGGAAGGCCTTTAAGAGCAATCTCACTACTAGATACATCTTTGGTGACTTGAAGGGCTACAATCCTTGTGATGATTATCAGTTTCTTGATGAAGAGACTTGGCATGCTTTTGTCAAAAGTCGAGAAGATCCTACATTTCAAGTTAGTAAATGTAGAATGAAGAAATGGATTGATTTAATTTTTTATTTATTTTTGCAGCTAAACTTTCCGTTTATTTTTTTAATAGGAGAAAAGAGTAAAAGGTCAAGAGTTACAAGCAAAAAATTTGTATCCCCATACATTGTCTCGTGGGGGTTAAGATGAGCTTGAGGAAATGATTATGCAGGAGAAGTGGAAAGAGTGATAAGAAGCTGCTCAATCTAGCCTATCCATTGTTATTAATCCTCCATCTCCACTTACTCGCCATGAGAAATGGAAGAAAGCACATAGAAAAAAGAAAGGAGAATATGACACTGAGGAGGCTCGTATGGTTACTGATAAGATTGTAAGTAATTTAGGATCAATCAATTGGATTTAGTATTTAATGCAAGTTCTATTTATGTATATTATTGTATGTTATAGGATGAGCTTCAAGAATAATACTCCCAAGGGAGCTTTACTCCCATTGGACGGAAAGACATCTTGGCCACTGCTCTAGGAAAAGAAGAGCATGGTGGTCGTGTCATGGGAGTTGGAGGAGGAGTCAACATTAGGGAATACTTTGGAGCGCATTCACGTCGTGTCTCAAGAATAATGAAAAGGGAGGAGATGGAAATAATGTTGGAAGCATAAGTGGAAGCAAAGATGGAAGCTTGGAAGGGCAAATGATGTCTATGTTTAGCTTAATGGGGCAGCCTTTATGGATGAACACACCTACCGAGACAAACAACTCTCCCGTTCCTCATAGCACAAAAGGGAGTTGTACACCTGGGCCAGTACCGAAGGATCCTCCCCTACAAGCAACTGGAGAAGCATGTGAGCACTATTTAGAGGATCCCCATAGGTGTTTAGTTGCATATGGGAGAGTTCACAACTTAGGGCAATTAATCCACAACAGAGAAATTGAAAAAGATCAAGTAAGGGTAGCAATTAAATGGGTTGAAGTTACAGATGCTCCAGTCCCATTTCCCAATGATGAGGTTGTAACAGTAGGGCAACCCCTCAATAGTTTTATTTTATGGCCTAGTAAATTGGTCCAAGTGGCTTCAGCTTAGGTACTTAAAATCTTATTACTATATTGTGTTTCCTTGTACTTTATATTTTATATGGCTTGCAATTTTTTTTAATCATTACTTACTTATATAGGAAATTGCTCCATTAATGCCCCAATCCTAACCCCAACCCCAAATGGATCCCCTAAAATGTTTATGTTTAGAGGCAATGGACATCAAGTGGCCTATGAGGGTTCATATGGATTTAGGGATTGTGTCTGATTTGCATGAGTATGACTTCTACATTTACCAGAAAGATATAATGGAGTTCTTGATGAATGCTAAGCTAAACATATTGATTTTGCAATTGTTTGTGAAGTAAGTATACTCTAATCTCTAAAAGATATCCAAGCATTCAACTTTCAAAACTCATATATTTGTAATATCATAGGTATCTCCATCACCTTTGCAACTTATCAGGAAAAAGTGATTTGTTTGGATTCATTTGCCCACATCGCATCCAACGCCTAGGGAATAAGGAAAGTGAAATAAAAACTTACATCAGTTCTAGGCTCCAGGAGGGCAATAAGCAATGTTTTCTTGCACCATATCATTGTGGGTAAGAAAAAGTTTGTAATTATTATGATATTGTGATTTTTTGTAATTCATTCCTTATTTTGTAGGGACCATTGGTAGTTGATGGTTATTTTCCCTCGACAAAATGCTATCATTTGGTTCTGCTCTATATGGAAAGAGCTAGAATACAAATTCAAGGATATGATTGAGACGTAAGTGTGTTTGTGCAAGATTTTGCTTTGTGATATTTATTGGTGTATGATATAATTCATCAGGAATATGATACTATGTTAAATTGTTCTGACAGATGCATTTCTTTCTAGGTGATTCTAGAATAGACTTTCCTTTTGGATTCTCGAATCAGTAGTGTTCTACCTGACTATGCAAGGATTGTACGTCAAAGTTTTTATTTTCTCCTTGCACTTTTATATTTGACTATGCAAGGATTGTACCTTAGAATTTTGTCTAGCCCACCTTTTAGTGGGACCTATCTCAAACATGTTCATGTATTTTTTCCCATTTAGTTGGGTTTACTTACCTGTCATAACCCAGATTTACTTAAGGATGTCTAGAAACTATCACATATGTCTGAAAGTTTTGAAGACATGCAGAGAAACTATGTTAGTAGGAAAACAGGACATATTCGAAAAGGTTTAATATTGTCATATATACTAGGTTGATAAGTATGATCCTGTTGGCTGCTTTGAAACATGTCATACATACATCAGTCTCTTTGTTTGCTTTTTCTTGGAATTTTGGGACACTATAATGGCTCAGCTTACATTTCTTCATAAGCAATGCCTTCGGAGTTTTCTTTTTTTTTTTTGGTATTAGGTCGTGATTGAATGATGAGATATATATTTTAAATTCTTTTATGTATTATTGATTTTTCTATTGCTTTTATATATTATTAATTTTGATGAAAGGATTGTAATTCGGATATGGTGCTATTATGTTAGTATTGAAATATCCTGTAAGTTGCTTTTGCAGACTTGCTTATAATATGCTCTCTGGTTTTTTTTTTATAATAGATTCTATTTATGTTAATGGTACTTGTGTGTATTTCATTATCAGAGCTTTGGATGCTTACCAGGTCATGAAAAGTAAGCGTTGAAATATGATGCAAGATGTCATGTGGGAGTACCCAAAGGTAAGCTTTGAACATGAGCTCTTTATGGAATAATATTTTCCCCATTTTTTATTTTGGTTATTCTTTTTTCATTTGTAGTATCGTAAACAACCAGGGAGCACAGAGTGTGGTTACCATGTGATGAAACATATGCTTGATATTATCACCTCAAGTGTTGTTGGTTCATACAAAGGGGTAATTATATTTTTCACTATTTCATTTTGTTCCTTTGCGAGTTATTCATGTTTTGATAGGCTTTGAATTTGCAAAGATTTGACAATATTGAACCTTTTTCTGGAGTGGAAATTAAAAACGTTAAGATCTAATGGGCAAAATATTTTCTAGAGGCTATTCCACATTGAAGGTTAGTTTATATACTTTTGAAGAATGAAACTAGTAGTCATTCTTGGTATAATTTTTCTATCTTTAAATTGTCTTTGTACTTATTATTGGACAAAACTTGGAGAAAATTAGTGGATAATTAGTAGCTTGGATTGGCAAGTTTTATTGTTTTAGTTGGCAACATGTATATTGATAGGTGTTGAAATGGTTTAGTTAAGTATGTAAATGTCCCTTTGATTTTCCATTTTCAATGAATGATGATATAAGAAAGGGGCTAGTTTCTTGAGCAAAATTCAATGTAAATTAAGGACTATAAATGTTGGATTATTTCTTATTCACTATAGAGGGTCAATGAGTTTATCTTGTGTTTTCTTTACAATGCATAATATTTACATGTTTTAATTGGCTTCTAGGAGTTTAAGTTCACCATGTTTTTGCTTAAATTTTAATGTACTTGATGTCACCTATATATGCATCTGTTTTTGAGATTGCATAAGTGTGGAGCAAGTATGAGGCTTGCCTTTTTTTTGGCATGCATATATGTTTTGTTTTTCTCACAATTATTTTACTAAACATCTACAGGCATATGTAGATCAAGTTCAATCATGGACGCTATTTTGATTCACTTGAGTTGTACAAGGTTTGTAATATATGGCCATATTTCTTTATGTTTGAAAGCTTTTTATTCTTCTTCTTGGTGGTGGTGTTTTTTTATAAGATTAAATATGCATGCAGTAATATGTTTTTACACTATTTACAACCAAATTGTATCTAAATGTTATTATATTCTATGGTCATGCACCATGTTTAACTATTTCTTATCTTCAAGATAAATATCATTTATATCACATATTGATTATTCTTTACCTATGACATTTTTTGCAGGGGTTTATACTAGGGGAAGTGCACATATAGAAGATGAAGTATGATTACTTTTTGTTTGACAAAATCTTTTTGATTTAAGTAGGCAAAACTATGATCTTTTTTGCAGGGGTTTATACTAGGGGAAGGTGCACATATAGAAGATGAAGTATGATTAGTTTTTGTTTGACAAAATCTTTTTGATTTAAGTAGGGAGAACTATGATCTTTAGAGTCAATATTTGTATAGTTGGGTTAGGGAAAAACATGATTGCTTTTTGGATTTGATGTTGGATTATGGAAAAACTTTATGATTGTTTTTTGAAGTTAGAATGCATATATATATTTGTTGAGTCCTAATTGGTTTCTAACTTTAAAGTAGCTACTATATATATAGAGTATTTTGGATAAATATAGTTACAAGAAGGATGGGTGTCAAAATTAAGTACATTTATACAAAAAACTTTTATTCTAGAACAGTTAGATTAAGCACTGTTCTGGAACTTTGAACTTCTAGAACAGTGTGAAAAAACAAACCGTACTAGAAAATGTTATTTAGTTGCATTTTCCAGAATAGTTTCTTTGTGAACCATCCTAGAAATATTTTTCTAGAATGGTTAGCCAATTGTTCTAAAAAGTGTGACTTTCTATTACCCCCATTTCTATAACTATGGGTTAACCGTTCTAGAAAGTCTATATTAACCTTACTAGAAATCATTTTTTCCACTAGTGAATTTGATTTTGATTTTTCTTTTGGATGAGTTGCAAGATGCTGATAATGAAATGTATGATGAACTAATTACATTAGCAAAAACACTTGTACATAGTAAGAAGAAGTTGATTCCCTTAGAAAATGAATTAGAATTGGAAAAGAATGAAAATGAATCACTTAAAAAGAAACTAGATGATTTAGAAAATATTTGTGAAACCCACACATATACTTCCTCTTGTAATTCATGTGATGATTTAATGAAAGAAAAAAAGGAGTTAACTAAAGTCACAACTAATTTCACTTAAGGCAAGGATAAGTTAAATATTCCAATTAGCAAACAGAAAAGTGTGTTTGACAAATTAGGTGTTGGCTACATAAATGAGTCTAAGAAGAAGAATATGCTTTATAAGAAATTCTTTCTGCCTATTGTCATGTCTAGCGCACCATCATACACATATTGTGGTAAAAGGGGCATATAGCTCATTTGTGCAATATTAGAAGAAATGGTTTAAGTAAAGACGTGAAATGGGTTTTAAAGAATACCACTAATCCTCCTGGAACTAAAAACAAATGAATACCAAAATGTTCTTCTAGTGTTTCATATGTGTAGAATATATCCAAGAAAAATAAACATAATGGTACAAAAAAGAGTATACTGAAAAGGAAAGTTTCTTAAAAAACTAGAATTAAGATTGCAAATCACAAGGAGAAGCATTGGAAGCAAACCTCTCACTCATCTCAAGGAAGCAGCTCAAATAGAAATCACATCACTTACCTTGAGAAGAGAAATAGTGGAAGCTTAAGAAGCAATGTTCTATATGTAAAAGGGAGACATAAGCAATACTACATTGCATACAAGCCAAAAATAACAAGATGATCTTTGGTAACCTCTGTCACTTACTCGATTCAATTATTGCATTATATATTATATTTGGGTAAGACTAAACTTTGGTCCCATATGAACTTTAAAATGTTTGAATTGATCATCACTAAACCCAAGTAAGAAAGGGTACTAAATAAAGAAAAGGATTTTTTTTGTTTTTCATGTACTCCTAGAGTTACATGGTGAAAGTCTAATAAAGATGGAGTATATAATGTACTTAAATGGATTCATACTGAAAAGGGAAAGAGTTAGCTATTAACCAAGCTAGTTTGTAAGTGTTTAACAAGTTTTTTGATAAGCTTGGTTGGTGCTGTTACTTGAGGTTATTAAAATAAAGTATAGTCCTTGTTCAAATGATGAGCTATCTGAATATGTTAGTGCTTGCTGTGAAGTTCAATGTTTGCATAAGTCCATTTCTTTATTTGTACAACCAAACTTGTGTGCTTTTCATAATTTCTTTTGCATATTGATTTTGATTTGAGTTGTGATCTTAAATGTATTTATGCTTGAATAAATACTTATGCTTAGGGGAGTTTACAACTTTACATGTAAAGGTTTTTAAAAACTCGTTTTGATTTAAAAAAATTTCAATCATAATGCTTGAATGTCTACATCATGTGCTTTTGCATGAATTAACTTATTTGATGCATTGCGTTTTCTTGGTTTTATTATATGAAATGCATAGGTTAAGGGGGAGTATTTTATGTAATTAATTTGCTTATACTTTAACTCATCTCATTTTATTATGAAGAGTTTTATTGCTTAGTCTCAACTTGCTAAAGGGAGCAAATGATGTTTCAACATCTCTCCTTGATCCTAATAGAAGAAGGTAACAACTATTTAACTTTGACATACATCTTGTGATGTGTGCATATCATGATCATATTAACAAAAAATATCATAATATTTAGTATCATAAAAGTTTCAAGCAAAAATTGGTATTAGATTTTATAGTAGTAACAATTTATCATCATTGTAAGTGTTAATTATTCATTAAGCATATTTTTTACTAGTAATTTATCATCATAAAAAGGGGGAGATTATTAAGTTTAATATAATATAAGTTTTGATGATGACAAATATAAAGTAATAAGGAATAAATGCATTATAATTGTCTAATACATATTTTGTATTGATTGTGTTTATAACACATATATCATGCTATGTATTAATATATCTACTATACTTTTATATTTTACAACACAAATTGGATATATAAATTGGACTAACTACTTAGTTTGTAAGTGTAATACCTTAAATGCAGGATTGTCCAAGAAGGACGAGTGAGCATTGCAATAAAGAAAAGAAAATTAACGTCATGTCCTCACTCAAAGAAGAAGAGAAAGGATGCTCCAAGAATTAAAGATCAAAAGGGAGCATACCAAAAATGGAATGATCAAGTGAAAGTAGAGCTTAACTGTTGAAGACCTAGCTATTAAGTATATTTTGTTCTCACTTAGGTTTTGAGGTGGTTTAATATTTGAAATTTACTTAATCGTATTACCATGTCTTAAATAAGTTAGACTAAGTGAATTTAATGTCAGTAAGTGTTAAAATTAAGAAATATTAGCTAACAAGCAAATTTTCCATATTTGACTCATGCTTATTTTGTGCAAAATTTACACTTTGCTTGTTGAAATTTGAAGTTACAGAGGTTTAATCTCTGATAGACAAATTTTGAATCTGAAATTTGAATTTCAGACTACGCATAGTTAGTTAAAGTGTGCAAAATTTGCATAAAGCCTAGTTAAAAGTTGATTGTTGGTGAAGTTCAAAGTGAGTTCAAATTTGAATTTCGAGTGCATTGTGAAAAGTTGAAGCAACTATTCAAACCCTACAAATACACTTCTAATATGAAAATTCGTACAAAGTAACATGAGGTATCTTTTGCAAACTTGAAATTCGAATGTCACTTAGTAACAGATGAATTTTAAAGTTCAATGTTAAATACATAACTATGCTGACTTTGCCAAATTCATCTATTGAACTCCAAAATATGAGCTTTGACATGTAAGACACATTTAATGCAGTTAGTGAATGGCTCTTTTTGCAGAGTAATAGCTAGAATTTGTGTCTAACGAATAGATTATGTGCCTAAAGATTATGTTAGCCACAAATCTATAAATAAGACTTCATTTGAACTTATAAGTAACGAATTTAAGTGAGTTATGTGCCAAAATGTTGCTGCAATGGATTAAATCATTATGTGTAAGTATTCAAAGTTAAATCTATCTCATTAGAGTGAGCTTCAATGTATTATCCACTCTTAAAGAGAGTTTCGATTCTGTAATCTTTCTTTTTTCAATTTCTGAGTAGAATCTTTGTATGGGGAAACACTAAGGAGTTACATATCTTGTAAGAGTATGGGTTAAGTGGCTTTACTAGCACCTAGTGAAACTTATAGTATGTATTAAGGTTTCACAAGTACCCTAATCAAACTTGTGGGATATAGTGAAAATTTTAAGTGGTGGCTTGAGGACTGGATATAGGCCAAGTTGTTTGAACCGTACTAGTATAAATTCTTATGTCTTATTCTTCATCTTCTTATTTCATCTATATCTTTCACCATACTTTATTTATCCCTGTTGTGCTGTGACATTTGGTAAAATTGGGTTGCACATAAAAAAGGGTGAAAATCTTGTATCACCTAATTTACCCCCTCTTGGGTGACTAGGCAACCTAACATTCCAAACTTTGTGCCCTCTTTATTTGGCTTACCACAACTTTCTTGAACCCTAACACATCATAACATAAGATAATAAGCCACTGATTAATCAAGCATAATCACAAAGTTTGTACGAAGCCCTTACAGTTTCATCTTGCTTTCCTTTTAGTTTTACTTGAGTCTAACCTTTGTATCCAAGGTTTTGAACCATGAGGAATTCATTGTTGGGGTCAAAATTAAGAAATTCCATCTCTAAGATGGCCCTGGTTTTGACTGCAACCTAGAGGAAAAATGGGAGAATTGGATTTGCTTTGAAACACTTGCAATATCTTGTACAATCATACTTTAGATCATTAGTCTAAGCTTTCCCCATGTTTATTGTGCACAAACTCATCTCTCTCCTACTTAGTGTTATGGTAAAAATTCTCTAGAGAGAGAGGGAGGAGAAAACTTCACTTAAACTATCACAAATGGCTTGAAATCACAAGCTCAAGGTAACTAGGATACTTACCAACTACTTGGCTCTTGATCTTTGCACCTTGCTCTCTCTTTTCTGTGAGTTTTTGAGCTTTCCTCTCTTTTGTTGCTGCTAGTCTTGGAAGTTAAGAATGATGGAAATGAAGGAGCTTTAGTCACTTAACCACACATTTAGAGGAAAGAGATGTAATGTGTGAATAGTAATCATGAGTTAATTAACCAACATTAGTTAGTTTCATTAATCAATTGGCTTAATTTCTTCCATGTCCTGGCTGCTGGAATTTATGCCCCATAAGGGAGTTTTTGGCCAAAAATTTGCTTTATAAATTCTAATGAACCAAAATGCTATTTACCGATAATTATTACCCATATTGATTAATCACTTTTGTCGTAATTGTAACTTAATTGGTACAGGATAGTCCAAAATTCATCTTTAAACTAAAATCTTTATTTTGACTCATAATATATCTAATAGCGTCAATTACTGTCCTTGACACTATACTATTTTTTCTGTAGTCTAAAATAATATTTATCCTATCTAATTTGACAATTCAATTTTTAACGGCCATTCTAAATTTATATAGACCTAATTAAGTTCAAAGTAGTATTTCACTAGGTCTAACTTGTCACGAGCTTCGTGTTGATAGTAATTTTTCATAATTATATAAATGCCTTTGATCCGTGGCAAATTTATGATTTTTAATTCTTTTAGACTCTTTTTGTAATTTTTACTAGGGACTTAGTTGTAATAATTCTTCCTTTTTAAAGCACTATATTGCATATGTTGGAGATTGTGCCATAGGCTAATCATTATATTATGAACATTGTATTTCATTATGAAAAAAAGAAGGTGTTTTTTCTTACGTTATTATATTGTTTGCATGTTTTTCTTTATAATAATATCATTGGATAAATCATTCTATCCTAAATGTCCCTAGTCAATCATCTTTGTGGGAATAATGATGAACTAAGACTAGTATGATTTTGATTGATAGTTATGTAATAATTATGTATGAAGATACAAATCAAAATTAAAAGCTCCTGTTAGGGAATAGGCGCTGGATCGACCCGTCATGAGATAGCTGCATGGATCAAGTCATAGGCATATCTCGTATATAACAGTGTCACTAAGCCCTCAGACTTGAGATCATCATGACTTCCTACATGGGGAACACTATACTTTAGCATAGTCAAAAGTCACCTTTAATCGGGAGATCATAAAGGCTATGATCGGGTATAGTGGAACTCGTGTGAAGGAAGATGAATAGTCAAGATGAAATTTGTCCCTCTAATTAATGGAGAGATATATCTGAGCCCCTCGATAAGTGAGACTAAGAAATGCATGGCCGTGCTCGAATGGAAGAGTTTCCATTTGTTCTATCAATCTGTTCAGAGATCGAGAAAGTGATGGTCAAGTAAGATGAGGATAACGTTTCCATGCCTCATACTTGACCTATATATCATGAGACAAAATGGATGTGATCGGGTTATATGATAGGTTACATCGGATTACCGATCTCATATGAATTGGGTAGTCACAATGTCTTACTAGAGCACACTTGTGACTTGTGGGTCCAATAGTATTATTAGCCCACTGCCAATGTCATATGGGCCTACAGGGTCACACACAAGAACATGCCAACTCAAGCTGGAATGTCCAGATTCATTGGATCTAAAATGTGTCTAGATTCAATGAATATAATGTTTAATTTAGAGTGATTGAATTATATATATTATATTGATATATTATAAAATTTGAAATATATATATGTTTGATATATTATATATATATTTGATATATATATTATTTCGAAACATATATATTATTCAAATTAATTCAATTGAATTAGTTTTATATTTAATTTTATATGATAGATTTAAATTTAAACTAATGTCATAATCTAAATTAGATTTTTATGATAAATTAAATTTAGATTTGATTATGGATATAGATTAGGTAGTTAGTTTAATTTAATCTATTAGATAGATTTAAATTCAAACTAATCTATTTAATTAATATTTGATTTAGTTTAAATTATTAATTTAAATTAAACAAATACCAAATCATATCTATATATTGATATAGACTAGGATTATTTGATAGAGAATCAACAAAATTTTGAATCATCCTAGAGAGAGAGCGACTGTATACTTAGAGAGTGAGACTGTATGGACGAATGATGAATAGCAGTTGTACCGATGAACAATGAGGCCATACGGACGTTCAAAAATAGAGGTGCTTGCACACCATTCGAGTTAAACTCACTTTTTGTGTGGATATCGGTAGAGGGAGCTGACCAGTCGCATTAGTTCCTGGGGTCTGACGAAATGAAAAAGAACACCAAGAGACGCACCGGAGGTAAATTCTTTTTCTACATCTCAATCTAAACAATATTTACTATGCCAAATTTGAATTTTAATGGCACTCAATAGTTGGCGTTTATGATTAAAAATGCTAATAAAAATTTGGACTGAAAGATTAGTTAGCATTTGTTTGGAAAACACCAACTAAAATCTAGATTTTAGCTGGTGTTTGTTAATAAAACACCAATAAAATATTAAAGTTAGTGTTTATTTTACAAACACTAACTGAAGTATAGATATTAGATGGCGTTTATTCAACAAACGCCATCTAAAATTCAGACTTTAGATGGCGTTTGTTGAATAAACTCCATATGAAGTTTTAGAATTTTTATTTTAAAAAACTGGAAGGCACGGATTGACATTATGTGCCGTTGATAAGAGAAAAAAATGAATGGATGAGATTATATCTTTTTCTTCCTTCTTACTTTTCTCTCTCATCTTACCTTATTCTTCGGATTAGACACGTCTCTGCCGATTCCTTTCTCATCACTCATCTTTCTCTCTTATCACAACGGCATCCTCTTCATTGGTTTGTTCAGCTCCTCCTCGCCTCAGATTTTGCCGATGTCAACCTCCTCCTCATTAGATCAACCCAGTCTCGTGCTCAATTGCTCTTTCTCTCTCTCTCGATCATGAAGTTCGCTCTCCCTCACTCAATCGTCTGAAGTTCACTGGCTCTCTCTCTCTTTCTCCCATAATCATTCTCCTCTCCTTTTAGATTGTGATGTTTGTGCCAAGCATTCCAGATCTGTGAAACACTTTGGACTTGTAAAACTTTAAATCTTTGGCAAATTCATGGTTCTTAATGGGTGCGACTTCAGATCTGTAAAACACTCCAGATTTGCAACCTTAGACGTGCAATCTCTCTGGCCAATGTTCCGCCCTAAGTATATGACTCAAGACCACCCTCTGTAAATTGAATGTTGTAGATTCCATGGCCAGATTTGTGTCTTCTTGTGTATGCAGATCTCGGCCACCCTTTATAAATTGATTGCTATAGATTCATATTGCTTTTTTTTTTGTTGTCTTGGTTAATTTTGTCTCCGACTAAAACTTATCTCTTTGGAGCTGGAAATTTATTTTTGATCTTTTCTTGTTTAATTTCTAATTGAATTTTTTGATCATTTTTTTCTAGCTTTCTTCTTCTATGATTGTTGATTTCTAGGATCTAGGGAAGATGAATTCCAGATGAATTAATATTTAAAAAAAAAAAAAAAAGTTGGTGTTTGTTACAAACACCATGAAAAATGGCTTCCTTTTTATCGGCGCTTAGATACATGGCATTTAAGAAGCACCAATGAAAGTAGAAAACAAACGCAAAGAAAGGTCTTTTTCGGTGTATTGATTGATAAATTCATGGGAGGGAATTTCTTATAGTTTTTTCATTGTGTGTATGCTGAAATTCCCAACAACATATAATTTTCCTGCCTTAAGGCCAAAATGCAATTTTTACATTTTATTTTCTAACCTCGGAAATAACTGTTTCGCCCTTGAGCCACGTAAAAAAGTAATTACAAATTCTTCCAGGTACTTTCTCATAATTTTTCTCAAAGACCAATTTTTAATAATTCTTCTCATTATATTTTTAAATTGTTCTATCTTTTAACCTAGGCCTCCTAGCTATGCAATACTCATACTGTTGCACTCAACTTGAGAAGGGCTTCCATTCAACTAGGATACAGCTTCCGACTTGGTTCTGGAATTAATTCTTACTAAGGACTTTATGGAAACTTAATTCCAGTGAAAAACCAAGCATATATGTAACATTACCATCTTACTTCCTTTTCCATTGTTTCAAGCATCTCATGCCACATTCTCCACATCTCTATACATACCATGGTGTTCTATATGAAATTTGAAATGTTACATTCTTTCTGTTAAGCGTTTGAAAGGCCCAAGGATCTGATCAACTTGTATTTATACTGTAAATAAGAGCATAACTAATTTTTATAATTTGATGTTGCAAAGATCGATCCGATTGGCATAGTTCTAAATCCATATTTGAGAGCCAAGTGGGAATACATTTTGGAGAGTCCATTTTACCATTTCAATTATAAAATTAACACAATAATACCCAAAGAATATTAATATATATACATATAATAACCATATAATGCCCCGTTTGTTTAAGATTTTTTAACAATAATTAATTGTTTGGATATTTTGTAAAATAAAAAATATTTTGTATTTGGTTAAAATAAAAAAAATATTTTGTATTTTACAATTATGCAGAATGAGGTAAGCATATTGTGATACCATTTCATGGGCAAATTTTGTCATTTTTGCAATTTTGTAGGTTTAGATTTATCTATAAACTGCAATCACGTGTTTCCACTCCTTTCTTTTTCATCTATCACGTATGGATTTTATCATAAGCCACTTAGGGTAGCTTTTCAAAATAATCAAAAAAATTATTTTTTCTAATCCTAATTATTTTTAAAAGTTAACAAAGATTCTAAAAAATTTTAAAAGTAATGTTTTCTTTAAAAAGTGATTTTTATTTAAAAAAAAAAGCTGAAACAAATGGTTCTAAATCAATATCAGACTAAACTTTAAGCAAGTATTTCATAAGACGTGCAGTTAACTTAAACATGAAGAATATGTATTATTGTAGGTGCAAGCAAACTTAGAATTTTAAACTGTCTCCTTTTTCAAAGCAAAAATTTTATTCAGAAATGGCATGAATGGATCATATAGTTCAGACGGATGCATCCAAGAGAAACTGATATAACCAAGTCAAATCCCTTGGATGCATAAACGATGGATAAATACAAGCACAAACTGCATCTGCAGGCGGGAACAAATAAAAACTAGAAGACCATCTTGTTATTGTTTGATCCATTACGTAGCTTTTAATAATGATACTATGTAATGCTTTTTAGTTATTTTAGAACATATTATACGTTTATCCCTATGACGTTTGTCGCCACTGATTGCAATATTTTCCTAATCCAAAAACTAAAAAACCATTGATATTTGTTTATCCTTATAGCTGAAGTAGGAATGTAGAAAATTGCAGGTGGAGAATGTTCCGGTTGGCCAAAAAAAAAGTTGAAAAATCCATGCAATAGAAGAAGATAATAGGATAAGCAATAATATAGAGGTGAAGAGGAATGAAAACAAAGGCACTTGGTAAGTTGACGAGGAATTGTCAGTATGTGACTGCTTGATTTCTATAAATTAAGGATATTTGTTGTTGATGTGCTATACTTATATCCAAAATCACTAGTTGGCAATTGTAAAGTACGATTATAGTACATAATTGGTATTAATTTGTATGCAAGTTTAGCCTAGACAATATGTGCATTCATGACAAGTGGTTTGATAATCTTGTTTGGCAACCTATCTACAAATGATTGTTGCATTGCAATTTTGAAAATAATCAAGGCCTTTTTGATAATGCTTTGTTGAAATGAACATCTAAGATATTTAACTGTTTTACTAATTTTTGAAAAATGTTTACTCTCTTTGTAATGACCCTAAATTAGAGAATTTCTAAAATAGTATGATAAAAAAAATGGGAAAATAAATAATAATTTTAAGAAAATAGAAGACATTTAGTATATGGAAAAGTTAATTTTTCAATATATTTCATTTAAAACAAAACTAAACCTAAAATAGATAAATAAATTTTGGTGGATGAGCATCAAGTAAATAGTTTATTGGGGAATATTCCTTAAGTTTACTATTGAATCTAGAGTTCAAATCTCTACATGATACTTTAAGAAAAAAAAAATTTCATCTAAATAATTATGAAATCACTAAAAAAACTCTTTCTCCAGAGATGTTCATTTTGTCATTTATCATGAACAGAAACATCCTTCCTCCCCTCCTTTATTTGTGTGATACTTGGCCATAGAAAGAGCTCCACGTTTCCTCCCCTTTCCTCCGGTCTTGTCCCTATTTGTTCCTATATAATTCCAATAATACCTTCCATCAATCCATGTATATGTTTAGAATAACTAAATTAGGGTTGTTATATTTTAAATAAATAGTATGACTTCCAAGTGTGTTGTATTTATGATCCACCATTAAGAATAATATCGAGATACATCTACGTGTATAAGATATATAGAGTAGTATAATACAAAAAAATACAATAATTTTTAAAATTGTTTGATAAAGGTATGAAAGACATATATATATTTTATAACAAAAAGGGATATAGCCCAACCAAAGAACAAACATTAAATGGAAACAAAACATGGGCTTGAAAATTCCTCTTTATCCCTATGCAACAATTCACATAACACAGAAAAGAGGCTCTATGAACTGTTGTACGACAAAATTCTAAGACAGACTCTTATTAACAATCTAGTTCACACATTTATTGCCTTCCCTATATGTGTGCTAAAGTCTCAATTGCTAGGGTCTATGTAGTTCATGACGCAAAAGCCTAGTAATTCTGGAATCCATAGCCTTCCCATTCATAGCTTCATTAATGACTGATATAACAGCCAAAGAGTCACCCTCAATGATGACATAATCCAATAATACTTCTAGAACTCCAATAATACTTCTAGAACACATTTAAACATAATTCAATAGGTAGAACTCAACCCAAATCGGAATCCTAACCAAATCCATGAAAAATCTTTAATAAAACTTGAAGAGAAACACATAAGAGAGTTAAGGGATAACTTACTAACAAGATTTGAGCTTCCAAATGCCAGAAATCAGACCCCCAAGACTAAAAATGTCAAACCCTAGCAGAACACGTAGCTTATCCTCTGTTTTCTCCTTCTTCTGTTGACTGGATCAACTTTTGATTTAAACTGGTTTAGCATTGCTCGCCATGGTACCAGTGGCTACTGTCTCTCATCGGCCATGGTGCTACCACTCTTTTTTCCATTCTCTCTTGTTCCTCCCTTTGTCCCAATTCCAACCCTTCCCCCAGTCTTGGCTCCCTCCGATCTAATACAATTATCAATAATTGTAACACCCTACTTTAATATGCCCGACACATCAGCTAAAATTTTGAAAAAAAAAACATTGACCAAGCAGAACTAACAACTCAACAATACTGCCACGACACAAAAGCTCTCAGGTTTTAAATTTTTCAACCAGAGATAACTAGTGCCAAGGCTTGGCTTCTGGAGCCGTGGTGCCCCTATACTAATACCATATCAGCATTTTTCAAACTCCCAGGGTGAACTTTTGACATGCATAAGTTTTGCTCCGACCTCTGATTGACCTAATTCCAACTCCTATAGGTCACTTTTATCCCAATCTTTCTGTAGACAGCAGTTTCACTCAAATCCATCTCTGTATGGAGATTTCAGACACTCGACGCCGTTTTGGTAACTTTTTAGCCATAACTCATAACTTTCAACCTTTAATTGCCACCAAAGGCAATTTGGGACCTGGAGACCATTCACATATGTCCTAATTAACTCAATCAACTTGTCTAAAGAGGTTTCACCTGAAAGGAACTACTCCTTTGAGATTTGATCTCCTTGAACCCTAATTCAAATTAATGGGCTACATGTCCAAGACACACATACAAGGCCTAAACACTCCCTTTTGGGCTCACATACAACCATCCAACATAAGACACCTGTTCCATCAATAATGTCCCACGTCGAGACAATACAACATACTACCATGGCTTGAATATTATTCTACTTGGTACAATCCATACATAGACAATACAACATACTACCATGACTTGAATATTCCCATGTCCAAGACACTATGACTCCCCTGTCTTCTCCGGACTAGTACTAAAACCTTTACCTGAAATGTTCATTTATGAGAAAAGGGTGTAAGACAAAGTCTTAGTAACCAGGGACAATCACACGCAACCTATATAATAATTCATACAATAATGCACCTGGTGCCATGAATATAAAATGTAATGGAATGCATGTTCTCCCTCACACACGGTTAGAACCATAAGCTGTCGTCATAATAGAACATTTTGTATAGGTGACTCCCTTCTAATAGTCGGTGAAGACTGATTCTGGGACATCACCAAGCTCACCTCACATTAGTGCACCCAGCCAAAGGTAAAACTAATGCTTGGAATGTGGCTATCCTTCCCCTAGACCACCATAAATTAGTGGTGATTTAGAGAAAGTATTGTCTACTGCCATCTTGCTCTCTTGGCTATAGGAGAGGATTTAATGGCAGGGATCTCTTTGTTATTTCATAATACCATATCATATCATATGATATCATGTATCATCATCACCACCTAATCCACCTTTCCTCACAATGTTCATGTAGTGGTGATATTTGTGCCATATCATTATATAATAATCATCATCATCATGTTTCTCAATGTCATGCTATGAAATCATGTAATGTCACGTCATCATCATATACAATCATCATCATCTACTATATCATCTAGCAGTGTGCATACCATGATATGTAAAAAGACCATTCACATACGTAGTAATATCATGGTATGAACAGAAACATGCGTATAAACACATATATATACTAACATATAGTACATATAATGGAAATACTTGATTACCTTAAGTTATTGATATCACACACGTGGTTTCCACAAGCTTCTTGGATTGTCTACGACAACTTCTACTACTCAAGTTAGCCAAACAACATCTACAATGTTATATTATCTTCAATTAACTTATAGCATAATTATCCAAAATTCACAATTCAACCAATTATACTTAACCCAAGGTTCCAACCATAGTTTCAAGCATCAATGAGCTCCTAATAACCATTCAAATCCTAACCAATCCCATTCATTTTGGATTTCATGCCCCTTCAACCAAAATCATTCTAGGGTTCAACTCAAACTTATCACTATCTATTCAAAACTCATACCTAAGGCTTCTAACACTGAATAGCACCTTATTAATCCAATTTAATCCCTTTTAATTGGTAGGATTTAGCCAAAATGGAAAACCTAACATGTATACCCAAAAATCTAACTCAAAAACTGAAGAAAATGGAGAGAGAGGAGCAAAGATAACTTACCAACTAAAATCAAAGCTCCCAGAGGCCGAAAATCACTCTAAAATACCAGAAATCTTGAACCCTAGCTTTGCTCCACTTATCTCCCTCTGTTTCTCTCTTCTCTAGGCAGATTGAATTGCTTCTATTTTAAACTAATTCACGGTTTGACACCATGGCAGCGGGTAAGTTCGCTATATGTGAGACCCTTTTTGTTTGAAAATTTCATGAAATTAAAGCTCATTCGCCACAGCAACCCTGTGTCTTGCCACAGTGTGAAGGTTCTCTGGCTCCACTTTAGTCTTCTTTCTCCCTGGTTCTTCTAGTCCTGCACACATTATGCATTGTACCTTGTTAGCTATAGACTAAGTTTAGGATAATGTAATGAGGGTTATTACATTCTTCCCTCCTTATAAATATTTCATCCTCAAAATTTCGAAATTGTACCTCAAGTAAAAATCTTTGGACACCTTCTTCGCATGGATTCTTCTATCTCCTACATGACATCGTTGGATGTTAGACCGCTTCATAGCACTTTCACTTATTTTTTATGGTCTTATTCCTCAGCTGTTTCACCTTTACATCGAGAATTTGCAATGACGTGACCTCAAAAGTTAGATACTCTTGTACTTAAACTTCCTCATCATCAAATATGTGAGATGGATCTGAATGATACTTCTTGAGTTGAGACACGTGGAACACATCATGTAATCCTGCAAGATTAGGAAGTAGTGTCATCTTATATGCTACTGGCCCAATTTGCTCCAAAATTTTATATGGACCCATATACCGTGGAGTGAGCTTCTTTGTTTAAATTTATCTTCCAACACCTACGGTAGGAGCGACCTTCAAGAGTACATGATCTCCAGCATCAAATTCCAATGGTCTCCTCTTTCTACTTGTATAACTCTTCTGTTGACTCTAGGTGGTTAGAAGCTTCTGTTGAATACTTTCCATTTGCTGAGAGGTTTGGTCTACAATACTTGGGTCCAATAGACTCTGCTCACCAAGTTCAACCCAACACAATGGTGATCTACATTTTTGGCCATATAATGCTTCATATGGAGCCATTTGCAAACTGTTGTAGGAAAATTTGACCAACAACAGATATTGATCCCAATTGCCTTTGTACTCCAGAACATGAGCCTGCAACATGTCTTCCAAAGTTTAAATTGTTCTTTCAGTCTACCTATCAGATTGAGGATAATAAGCGGTACTGACATTTAACTTCATCCCCATGGCCTTCTGAAGAGACTTCCAGAACCTAGATGTGAACCTATGATCTCTATCTAACATAATATTCATTAGAATCCCATGTAATCTTACAATCTCGTTTATATATAATTGGGCTAACTTCTCCATCGAAATGGTCTCCCAAATTGGAAGAAAATAGGCCGACTTTGTCAATCTATCTACAATCACGTATATTACATTGTGCCCTAAAGAAGTCCTTGGTAAGCCTATCACAAAATCCATAGAGATGCTATTCCATTTCCACTCAGGACTTTCCAGAGGTTGCAATGAACCTGCTGGCAATTGGTGCTCAATTTTCACATTATGACAAATTAGACATCTTGCCACACACTCTGCAATATCCTTTTTCATACCTAGCCACTAGTACCCTTGCTTTAAATCTTGATACATCTTAGTGGAACCTGGGTGAATAGTATACTTGCTTTTATGAGATTCCTCCAGAATAATTTCTTGCAATCCCATAACATTTGGCACATAAATCTGACCGTACCGGATGGTGCCATCCTCCAGTATATCAAAGTCCTGGGTCTTTACTATTTCAATTCATTCCCAAATGCCTAAAAGATAGTTATCCTCCAACTAAGCATAGCAAAGGTTTCTCAACAGATCACTTGATACATTGATAGATGCCATTACTAGAACTCTAGGGTGTACATTGATGGATAACTTCATATCTCTCAGGCTTTCCAATAATTACTGCGCCTTAATCATCACTGTGACTATACGGATTGACTTTCTGCTCAGCGTATTCCCCACTACATTGGCCATGCTAGGATGATACTTCAAAGCAAATTCATAATCTTTCAAGAATTCTACCCATCTCCTTTGCTCATGTTTAACTTCTTCTGGTTAAAGAGATACTTCAGACTTTCATGATCATTGAATACCTCGAATTGAGCACAATATTGAGTCCTAAAAGCCATCTTAGGATATCCTCTACATCCACCCAAAGTTGATGGTATCCCGACCTAAAATCAAATTTAAAGAAAACTGAGGCACCTGCTAATTGATCTATCAAATCATCGATCTGAGGAAAAGGATATTTGCTCTTGATTGTTACCCTATTTAACTGCTTGTAATTGATGCACAACCTAAGACTGCCATCCTGCTTCTTAACAAATAACATTGAAGCTTCCCAAGGTGAGACACTTCGTCTGATAAAACCCCTATTCAACAAATCTTCAATCTACTTTTTGAGTTCTTTTAATTTAGATGGTGCCACTCAATATGGAGCCTTAGAAAGAAGACTTGTCCCTAGCACCAAATCGATGGAAAACTCCAGCTCTTGTGATGGTGACAAGCCGGTGATCTTCTCTGGAAACACATCAGAATATTCACACACAACTGGATATCTTTCTATACATCCTTCTTTATTCACGTTAACAAAGAAGAAAACTAGAAACTATTGGCACCCTTTCTGCAAGTGCCTGTTGTCTTGGGAAAAGGATAGACAAATATTTTCATCCTCTTAGACAATAGGGATATTCCTCGACAATGACACAATCTTTTGAGCACAGTCAAGAATAACATTATTTTCCTCCAACCAATCCATCCTAATGATAACATCAATCTCTTGCAATGGTAGACAGATTAGATCCAATGTAGTCCTTCGGGGTTTAAAACGAACCATACAATTCAGACAAGCTTGAGTAGTTCTTAATGAAACTCCCATGGGTATGGAAATTGACAAATCAAAAGGTAACTCCATTGCCATAATACCCAATCTCTAAGCACAATCAAAAGATATAAAGGAATACGATGCACCAGAACCAAACAATACATGAATAGAGACAACATTAAGTTTAAGTTTACCTCTAATCAAGTTAGGTGCTACATCTACTTCCTGTTTGGTTATTGTGAAGACTCATCCGAGCATCATAGGCCTTCTCATTGCATTATCATGCCTTGGCTCACAACAATTCCGTAAGATATGTCCCAGTCTACCACAGTTATAACAAATCAAACATGGTCGATCACCATGATTCATCTCGCATTGTGTGCATGGATTTGAGGTACTACCTGAATTGTATGGAGATGAGGCTAAATCTCTTCCTATAAATTTACTCTGACTAGAGCTCCTTTGGTTAAAGCCTCCTCTATAAAATTACCCTCTACCATACTAGCCTTTATTAGACTGATCCCTGCCAAACCTATATCTTCCTCTACTAAAATGGCCTCTATTATGATAGTCTCTTTGTAACATCTCTAAGAGCTAGAATATCTAGATATCTATAAAGAATTCACAAAAACGAACAAACACCATTTTGCATGAAAAAAGGCAAAGAGGTTATTTTTCCTAGTTGGGTGGAAAAATGATAAAATTATGTTTTCTCCCCTAAATAATTATAAAAATGACATCGATGTCCCTAAATTTACAAAATTTTTTAGGAATGAGAATAGAAAAATCTTTGGCAAAAATTACACCTACAACCTGAAAGTTTTAAAAATTATAATTTGGTCTCGGGTCGGGGTAATTTTGTAAATATGTAAAATTACTATCAGAATGAAGTTTTGCAACATGTTGAGTCCAATGATATATAGCATGGAGGTTAACTGATTAAAAAATGAAGAAATAATCTGTGCCAAGTATCCAAAAGTAACTTAATACCAATAAAGTTGATTGTGGGCCCCACAGAAGGTTAAAATGTGATCGTGATAGGATTTGAGCCTTACACAGATATTGTTTGGGATATGATAATTAAAAAAATATTAATATAAAGTTGGAATAGTCCTATATCCCTAAAATACTAAATTACTGTAAAAGCGACTTTGTCGGTACTAGTAAAAAGTATCTGCCACAGGATATATCTGGATCAAGAAAAATATACAGTATTTGGACAATTTTTCCTCTCTTCTAGGCCTCTAGATAGATCACTTTTTTTGGCCAAAACTTCTCAAAGAAGGATTTAATTTTTTGCCAAACAATTTCTTGAGGAAGGCTTGACTTTTTGACCAAAAGTAATTAAGGATTAAGTGAGTAATTAGTGAGCTAATTAAGCCAATTAACCCCTCCTTTCTCCTTATTTTAGACGTGAGGTCTGTAACAGAAAAACACAAGAAAGAGAGTTAAGAGAGAAGGAAGAAGAGAAAGCTTGAGAAAGCTCTAAGGCACAAGTTGTGGTAAGCAATTCCTATTACCCTAACTTGTGATTTCAAGTAGTTGGAGATAGTTACATGGAGTATTTTCTATCCTATTCCTCCCTATGGAATTCAGCCACCTAAGTCATGCAAGGGATGAGTTTTTATGCACCAAACTTAAGGGAAAGCATAAACTAGTAGCTTAAAGCATGATTTTGGTAGTTGTGGGTTGTATTTCAAAGTAAAACATTTTCTTCCCTTTTCTTGCTAATTTTGGTCCGAATAGAGCATCACTTAAGAGTTGGAATTTCATGTTTTTCATGTCAAAAATGAGTTCCTCATGGTGGAAAACCTTAGGAACAAGTATTGATTTCATGAAAAAGCCAAAGAAGAAGAAAATGAAATCTTAGGGTTTGATTTGGACTTTATGAAACTACCCCTTGAATCAGTGGCTTTAAGTAGTTAATTGGTGATGCAGTAGGACTTGAAGAAGCCCAACGAAGCTAGTGGGAGCATTGGCATTAGGTGGAAGAGAAAGAGAAAGCATAAAGGTAGTATTACTTTCTTACTTGCACTATGTTATCATGGTTGCTTTCAATATGTTTGATACTTTGTCATATGATTTAATTGTTGCCTTGTGATGTTTTTTATGATGTTGGCCTAGTTTAATGAGGGTCTTTGAGACCCCAAGATCTCCATTTGAAAAAGAAATTCTACCAAATTTTTTGTGAAATCATATGACTTAAATGTGCAAGTGTGTTTAATCAATGATTCTTCAATGTTTTTATCTAAATGTGATAATATGATTGCATGTATGGGTAATTGCTACTGAGATTATTTGAATCTCAGCTCCCCTCAATGACTAACCATGCTAGGGAAAAACAATGGAAAAGAGCTAAGGGAGGAGCTAGATGCATGAAGAAGATAATGATGAATGGTTGACGACACAACGTCATTATGTTATAATGTGATCATTTGTATCAATATATGTATAGACCAGTGATGCTTCCATTATTTTTTATCATATATTTCTAAGTTTTTCATTATGTTATGTATGAATGTGGTATAATGAATGATGATGTAAATATCATATGAAGCTCATTTTGCCAAAATATGAATGGAAATGTACAATCTAGACACCCTAAAAGAAATATAGGTACTTTTCATGTATGACAGGGAAATTAGTTTAATTAATATATATGCTCTTAAATTAAACAAATATATCTTTAAAATAGTCAATAGAGAACCCTATCTGGAATTGTGTACGAATCATTGTGATTTTTTAAAGTTAAGGTTCAGAACAGGGCAAGATTGGGAAAACTGGAAACTGAAAGTTAGGTATTGGAAAATTCAAAAAATAATATAAAATTGTACGGAGCTCCAAAAATTTAGTGCTTTGTATATATAGAAACGTTTATTGTTTAAGTCATATGTCACTGATTTAGAGATAATTGGAGCTATATAATAGAAGATATAGAGGTTTTCCCAAAACTGTTCCAATAAAAGTTGAATTCTGACCCTTCACGATTTAAGTTAATTTTATGCCCTGTTCAAGTGAAATAAATATATAAGAAAAATATGTATAGAAATAAGACATGTAGAGCTTTCAAATCACATAGAGTATGCACAATTTAGTCTAGAATATAAGGAAATATGATTTTTCAAAATTATTGTCAAAATTAGGAATTTTCAAAAATGACCAAATCTACAGTACTATTTGAAGGAATAAAATGTATTGAATGGCCCAGTCTTTGCTCTGTTGCTTTTTTTTTCCCATGTATAAAATCTTTTTATCTAATTTTAGAAACTTGAATCATTTCAATATGATTTTTTTAGAATTAGTTATAAATTTTTAAATGGAATTTGCCAAGTGAATAGTACCCGAATAAATTGAAAATTCTGTTTTTAATATATTTTGATTCTAGTTTCTAAACCATGATGAAAGGCATCTATAATGATCTAATACATGAGAAATAGACTTTAATATAAGGTGTTTCACTCTTCGTCCACTAGAACCACCATTACCGCTACTATTACTAGATCCACTTCCTTTACTAACACCTCCAGTAGGTCCTAGATGAGAAAAAGCTCAGACCATTGAATTCTTCTTTTCCTCCTCCGTTTCCTACATTCTCTGGGATAGGACATACATCTTTGCACATAGATCCTCAAAGGACATAAATTCTACCAACGATAGCTTCTCCTTAATTTCTGGACGAGCTCCCTCAAACAAACGTTGAGCCTTCCAGCTGTTATCAGGATAATTTTTTAGGTAGGTCGAGCATTTAGCTAAGTCTAGGAATTGATCAATAGAATTATCAGCTGATAAATTCCCCTGTTGAAAAGCTAGAAATTCTACCTCCTTTTGCATTATCAAGGCAGGAGGGAAGTAGTGTGCAAATAATCTTTCTTTAAACTATTCCCAAGTCATCAGAGTATTCATGGATTCAACACTTGGGAGAACACTCGTCAACTAATGCTTAGCCTTCTTCTCAAGTTTAAACACTGCCAGTTGAACCTTTTGTTCAGAGGTGCAATCCATCACACCAAATACAGTTTCCAATTGATTGACCCATTCCTCAGCCAATGCAAGGTCCATCTCACCTTTGAAAGCTGGGGGATTAAACTTTCAAAAGTCTTTCAGTTGAGAGGAGATACCCTTTCTTTTGGTTCTTAGGGCTCTTTCAAGTTCCACCTCATTCTCATCCTCATCATTTCCAGCATGTAAGTCCACATACATACTGGCCTCTTCATTCACATCATCATACACTTGTCGATTCAATTACTCTTGCATCCTATTCAATGTTTCCCCCTGTGTATTTACTTGATCAATGAGGCCTGCCAACATCTCATGCATTTGTCTCATCAAATCCCTACTACCCTGTCTTCCCTTGCGAGACATTTTCTCCAACACCCAAGCAACAACATATTCAGTTATATGGCTCTGGACTAGTATTGCAATGGGAATATACAAGTCTATGCAATTAAAGTTATGTCAAGTATCACCACAAACAGAAACAATGGCATAAACCATTACTCTGATACCAAAATGTAACACCCTACTCTAATGTACCCCACATATCACCTGAAATTTAAAAAAAAAAAGTAAACAAACGGAACCGAAATAGCTGTTTAGATTGCGGCGCCGCGACCTCAAATGTGCCACCACGTACGGAAGCTCTTGGGTTCTAAATTTTTCAGCCAAAGATGATTGGCACCACGGCCTAGCTTCTGGAGCCTTGGCACCTCCATGCTGATACCATATCAGCATTTTTCAAACTCCCAATGTGAACTTCTGACATGTATAACTTTATGCTCCGACCTCCGGTTGACCTAGTTCTAACTCCTATAGGTCACTCTTATCCTAATCTTTCTATAGACACTAATTTCACTCAAATCCATCTCCATATGGAGATTTCGAACACCGGACACCACTCTTAACTTTCTACCTCCAGTTGCCACCAAAGGTAATTTGGCATTTAGAGACCATTCACACATGTCCTAATTAACTCGACAAACTTGTCCAAAAAGATTTCACCTTAAAGGAACCACTCCTACAAGATTTGACCCCTTTGAACCACAATTCCACTTAATGGGCTACATGCCCAAGACACACATACAAGGCCCAAAAAGCCCATTTTGGGCTCATAGACAACCATCCTAACACAAGACACCTGTTCCATCAATAACGTCCCACGTTAGGCCCAAACCATCATCACCCATACATACCACATACCCAAACTTATCATTATCAACATCATCATTACGATCATCCATATCATCACACAACATTAATAACTATCATCAACTCAATGTTATTGTTATCGTATAGATAACAAACATACTACCCTACTTAGCACCATGCATACATAGAAAATACAACATACTACCATGACTTGAATATTCTCACGTCTGAGACACTATGACTCTGTTGTCTTCTCCAGACTAGTACTAGAACCTTTACCTGAAATGTTAGTTCATGGGAAAAGGGTGAGAGACAAAGTCTCAATAACTGTGGACAATCACAAGCAATATATATAATAATTCATACAATAATGTAACTGGTTCCATGATTGAAAATGTAATGGAAAGCATGTTCCCCCTCATACATAGCTAGAATCGCGAGTTGTTGTCATAATATGATATTTCATATAGGTGACTCCCTTCTAACAGTCGATGAAGACTGATTCTGGGACATCACTAAGCTCACTTCACACTAGTGCACCTGGCCAAAAGTAACATTAATGCTTAGACCATGGCTCTCCCTCCTCTAGGCCATCACAAATTGGTGGTGATTTAGGGAAGGTATAGTCTACTGCCGTCTTGCTCTCTTGACCATAGAAGAGGATTAAATGACAAGGATCTCTTCCTTATTTCACCATACCATATCTCATCATATCCTATCATATATCATCATCACCACCCGATCCACTTTTCCTCACAATGTTCATGTGGTGGTGATGTTCGTCCCACATCATTATATAATCATCATCATCATCATGTTTCTATATGCCATGCTATGAAATCATAAAATGTCACGTCATCATTATATATAATCATCATCATAATCATCATCATCTACTTTATCTTCTAGTCTTGTACATACCACAATATGTAGAAAAACCATATACACACATAGTATTATTGTGGTATGAACATAAACATGTATGTATACACATATAGAGACACTAACATATAATACATCAATACAAACACTTGGTTACTTTAAGTTGTCAACACAACACACGTGGATTCCAAAAGCTTCTTGGATTGCCTACCACAACTTGTACTCCTCTGGTCAACCAAACAATCTCTACAATGTCATAATATCTTTAATTAACTTATAGCATAATTATCCAAAATTCACAATTCAATCAATTATGCTTAACTCGAGGTTCCAACTACATTTTCAAGCATCAATGAGATCCTAATAATCATTCAAATCCTAACTAATCCCATTCATTTTTTATTTCATGCCCTCTCAACTAAAATCATCCTAGGGTTTAACTCAAACTTATCACTATTCGTTCAAAACTCATACCCAAGGTTTTCTAACACTAAATAGCACCCAAGGCTTCCTAACACTAAATAGCACCTCATTAATCTCATTTCATCCATTTTACTCGATAAGATTTGGCCAAAACTGAAAACCTAACATATATTCTAGGAAATCCAACTCAAAAACCAAAGAAAATGGAGAGGGAGGAGTAAGGATTACTTGTTAACCAAGATCGATGCTCCCAGGGGCTGAAAGTCACTCCCAAATGCCAGAAATCTCAAACCCTAGCTCTGCTTCGTGTCTCTCCCTCCATTTCTCTCTTTTCTCGGCTGATTGAATTGCTTCTATTTTAAACTGATTTACAGTCTGCCACGTAGTGGTGGGTAAGGTTGTAGCAGCATAAGGCATTTTTTGTCCAAAAATTTCACAAAATTCAAGCTCATTTGTCGTGCCCTATGTCTCGCTGCGGTGATCCTGTTTCTCACATCAGGGTAAAGCTTCTCTGGCTCCACTTTAGTCTTCTTTCGCCTTGGTTCCTTTAGTCCTGCACATATCATCAATTCTACTTCATTTACTAGAGACTAAGTTCAAGTTAATGTAATGAAGGTTGTTACATTAATCATTCTGCAATTAATATTCAAGGTCATTACAAAATCCAACGCGACCATATTTCCTTATTAAAAGTGCTAAATGTAACATCTTACTCCAACACACCTCCAATCTTAACCAATTATTTCAAAAATTGACCAAAGCAAACCAAAACACCCTAACTTTAACTCCTAGAACACCAAAAACTTGAAAAACACTCAAAAGGCACAAGAACTAGGCTAGGGCTGCAGCCTACTACAGTACTATCGTGACCTCAGCTAGGCAGTAGAGCTTGGTGCCGTGGCACTAGTATCAGTTTCCATATCAGCAAATTGCTAATTTTTCAATGAACTTTTGACAAGCATAATTACGTACTCTGACCTTCGATTGACCTGATTCCAACTCCTACAAGTCAATCTTGTCATAATCTATCCATAAACACTAGTTTCATTCAATTCCATTGTTGTATGAAGATTTTGGACACTCAACATCATTTTGGCCACTTTTTGACCAAAACTCATCACAAACCTCTTCTAAGTGCTACTAAAGGCAATTTGACCATTTACACAGGTCCTTATTGACTCAATCAACTTGTCCAAAGAGGTTTCACCTCAAAGGAACCGCTCCTCAAAGATTTGACCCCCTTGAATCCCAAATTCACAAAATGGGTTATATTTCCAAGACACACCATCCAGGTGCAAAAATTCCCTTTAAACACACACACAACCATTCTAACTCCTAAACATGCCAAAACATACGTTCATTGCATCACATCATCCCATATTAATCACCATCATCATACATATACATATCATACCACAATCACCATTACAATTAAGATTAATCCTTCTATTCAGTACTATCATATTATTGGCACAACATACATAGACAATACAACATACTACCGTGACTTGAATATTCCTACATCTGAGACACTGCTACTCCCTTATCTTCTACGGACTAGTGCTAGAACCTTCACTTGAAATGTTAGTTTATGGGAAAGGGGTGTGAGACAAAGTCTCAGTAACCGAGATTAACCACAAGCAACATATATATAATAATTCTTATGATAATGCACATGGTGTAATAATACAAATGTAATGGAATGAATGTTCTCTCTTGCACACTGCTAGAACCATGAGCTATCACCATAATATGACATTTTGTAGAGGTGACTCCCTTCCAATAGTTGTTGAAAATTGATTTCGGGATATCACCAAGCTTACCTTACACAGGTGCACTTGGCCAAAGGTCTACTACTGTCTTGCTCTCCTGATTATAGGAGAGGATTTAACGACATGGATCCCTTTCTTATTTCACCATATCATATATCATTATATCATATCATATATTATCATCACCACCCAATCCACCTTTCCTCACAATATTCATGTAGTTGTAATATTCGTGCCAGATCATCATGTGATCATCATTATCATCATGTTTCTCAATGTCACTCTATGAAATCAAGTAATGTCACATCATCATCATATATAATCATCATCATCTACTATAATGTCTAGTCATGTGCATAGCATGATATGTGGAAAAACCATATACACACATAACAATATCGTGGTATGAATGGAAACATGCATATATACACGTATATATGGTAACATATAATACATATAATACAAACACTAGGTTACCTTAGGTTTTCAATACCACACACACGATTTCACAAACTTTTGGGATTGTCCAACCATGACTCGCAATCCTCCGATCAACCAAACAACTACTACAATGCCATAATACCTCAATTAATATAATATACAACTTGACCAAAATCCATAACTCAACCAATTATGCTTAACCCAAGGTTCCAATACTATTTTCATGCATCATTGAGCTCCTAAAGATCATTCAAACTATAACCAACCACACAAATTTTGGATTCCCAATTTCCTCAACCAAAAATAACCTAGGGTTAGGCTTAAACCATACATACTCCCTCTAAAACTTATACCCAAGTATCATTAACACTAAATCACACTTTATTAATCTCATTTCATCCATGTTAATAGGTGGATTTTGGGAAAAACCAAAAACCCAACCATATATCCGAAAAATCCAACTCAAAACCGAAGAAAAATGAAGAAGAATCAAGGAATACTTATCAACAATTTATCAAGCTCCTAGAGGTTAGAAATCACTCCCAAGGGTCAGAAATCTCGAATCCTAACGCAAATCCCTCGGTTCTCCTCCATTTCTTTCTTCTTCGTTTGTCTAATATACTTAAGATTTATAAAAATCCAAGGGCTGGCGCCAAGGTGGCAAGTAAGTTCACTACGGCGTGGAGTTTCTTTGCCTCTACTTCAATCTTTTCTCTGCCCTGATTCCTCTGGTCCTGCACATATTGTACCTTGTTATTTAGAAACTAAGTTCAGGATAATGTAATAAGAATTGTTACACTAAATATAAGGGATTGAACATGTAAGAATATGGTGTTATTAGTATGATTTCTATGTTCATTTCTTAATTTGTTCAAAGATGAGAGATAATTATTCTTTTTTAATTTATTTTATTGTATTTTTCAGAAAATTATATTTTATTTCTATAAACTAGGATTTAAGTAATAAAATTCCATTTTCACTTTTTCACTAACTAAAATAAAAAATATTGAATCCCACTTTAAATTAACTTTTAAGAGATATTTTGCATAAACAAAGTTTACTGATATTAAATAGTTGTTTGTCTTCCCACTTTTATAACCTAAACAAAGGTGATTGAAAATGACTTGATTATTCAGTTGATTAACAAAAAAGTAAAAGATAATCTTTTTGTAAAAGATCATCTACTGATCGAATTAAGATCAAATATTTGGTTCAATTGATTGTAATTAAATTAATATATTTTTAATTTTATATATTAAAAATATTATATTAAAATAAACAATAAATAATAACTTGAGATCTAAAAATAAATGAGGAAAATAAGTGAAATATAATTTTAAAATAAAAAAAACTTGGTATCTTTAAATAGCTTTTTTTGTTATACTAGCTTCGAGTAGCTTTTTGTGAATATTCAAATCTACAAGGTGGATTTATTAATTAATTTAATCATATTAAATAACAAGAAATAATCAAACCCCCTTAACATAGGTATACTTAACATTTGGTTGAAAAATGAGCAACACAAATCAATTTATTATTATACATACTTTCATAAGTTGCAAGTTTATTTATTATATTTGTATTTTTATTTTTTTTACTTTTACGTGTGAAACAATAAATTTCAATTTGAATAGTTAAAGTTTTATAATCTCTGAAAAGAGGAAACATGATGGATGATCATGAAACATCACATCATGAAGAATAGTGGTTGAAGGGTGCATAGAGATGTAGTACTACTACAAAAAAGACTTTCAAGGACGGTCAAAAAGGACTTTCAATGACTGTTCTTGCGCAGTGGTAAAAGTGGCAGTGATAGAAAGTGAGACTTTACAAAATGGTTGTTTAACCATCAACTATCCTGGAAAGTGAATTTCAAGGACGGTTATAGTAAGATGCGTCCTTAAAAAAATGCAAAAATAAAAATTAAATATATATTTTAATTGATTTTTAAGGATGGTTATATGTAATAAGCGTCCTTAAAAGTGACATTTACGGATGGTTATGTAAATAATTGTCTTTGAAAATCTCTAAATTTTTTTTATAGTATACAAATTTCATTATATATATCCACCTATAAACACATTCATCCAAAATACCATAATATATAGACAATCAGTTTACATCCACCCAGCACCTAGACTACCTTACATAACCATTAACTCCCTAAAAACTACCTTTAATAGTTACATATATCCAACAAAAGTTCATGGACATCTGGAACACAAGGGATAAAACTCTGCTTCAAAATTTACTAAACTGCAACTCAATTAGTGGCAAGTCCCAAGAGTTAACGTTAGAAGAAACTGACCCACATGTGCAATGCCAAATCAGATCAACATGAAATCAATCACCAACTACAATTATATCATAGACCAAGAAAGAATAATTTGAAGAAGACTCACTTCAAAATTCAACCTCACGATCCAACCCCATAAATAAAATTATTTACATAGTTATCTACTATATACATATGTATCAATTTTGAAGAACTATCCTTCACAACAGAGGAAGCTCTCCCTAGATTGGTGTGACAATCAGTGTCTTCCATGTTGCTTCTTTAAACATTGCAAGAAGCTGATACCCCAAAAAACAAGTACAACTAACTGAAACATATGGTGCATAATCAACTACTATAAAGAGATAATACAAACTCACTGAGGTGTGTAAGTAGACCCTACCATATGAAATGCCCTCCTTGATGGTTTTTATTGGCTTGTCGTACAAAAAAATAGCATGTATGTTATATTTATCCAAGAATTTTGAGTACAAATTTAACAGCACAACTACTATAAAATGAAATTTGAAATTTGTCAAAAGACATTTCTCCATTCAGCAAAATGTTTTACTGAACAAATGCAGGCATGCAGATTGCTGTCACAAACTGACATTCCATTTCTTCCATGTTCATACATACGCAACTCTTGTGATAATACAAGAAGACAAGCAATTGAAGTCTAAGATTATAGAGCATGACAAGTGACAAAAATAACAAGTGATAAATGCCTATTCTGTTTCATTATGAGAGCCTAGTCTACCATATAACATTTGGAAGAATTAGAACTAACTACCTTTATGATATTCTAGTTGTCTTTGGGTAAAAAAACAAAAGCTTGCCATGAATTATCTTCCTCCTGTCCAGGTGAGTTTACCCAATTCTCTGTGTAAATTTGCATCAAAATTATATAGGTTAAACTACTTGCAAGACCGTCATTGGGAAGGACAAAGCAGTTTTTGAAAAGCCTTTTCCTTTTCCCATCTCCATAAAAACAGTGCATGGTTAGATGGAAAAAGATCAAATGTGTTCCCTTTTCCTCTCAACTCCCTTTCATGCATTATTATTATTATTATTATTATTATTATTATTATTATTATTATTATTATTATTATTATTATATTATTATTATTATTATTATTATTATTATTATTATTATTTCTAAACACAGATAAAGATGTTGGCTTAAAAATAATTAAAAAAAATGCCTGCAAACAAATAGTCCAGCTTAGGAAATAAAAGGTGAAAGAAAACACACACACATATATAATTGTACCGCATGAAGAGAACTCACACTATTGTTTCCAATAGAAGCAATCACTTTCAGCTTCTATATTACACAAATGAGAGAATATTTCCCATTACTTAGAAGCCATGCAGAAGAAAAAGCAAACTAATAAAAGAAAGCCCTTTGCTTCTACGTTACAAAAATGAGAGAATATTTCCCATTACTCAGAAGCCATGCAGAAGAAAAACCAAACTGATAAAAGAAAGCCCTCTTTTACATCTTATTTTTATATACATATAAATATACAAAGAAATATGCATATTTATATTTGGCCACATGCAAGGAAGTTTGAAGCTTCAAATATAAAGGGTATATAGCTTTGGGAGGAAGAGAGATTTCCATGAATGGGTCTACCAAATGGAAGGGCTTAGCTTCGATGCTAAGCTTTTACTATCTCATTTTTATATACATATAAATATATAAATAAATGCATATATTAACTATTACAACCGTTCATTAACTAAACAAAAGGCTCATCCCCAAAAAAAATGGCAAAAGTCAATTCAATCCTTCAAAGAAAGATATAAAGAAGATAAATTACACTTGCTCTAAGCTCCGGATTTTTCCATAGCATGCTTTTGACAAGCCCTCGACTGAAAGAAGAGACATGTATTATTCACTGGATACACAAATCAATGATGACAATAGCATAAGAAGGAAAAAAAGATACATAACACCAAAAACATTAAGAATGAGGAGTCAAGACCAAGAATCTAGGTCTGGAGGTAAACTGAGAGCTAAAAAAAATAGGATTACTTACTGCTAAACTAGAATAATCACAATGAAATATATCTTGTTAGTGAATGGTAATAAGGTTTGAGTACAATTAAAGCTGTTGAACAGTCAACAGTCTTTGAATGACGTAACTCTTAACAAAGATCACTAATGTAGTGCACTTGAATTTCAAATTCCTCAACAATTTGAAAGCCTGTCAATTAGAGGGAAGGGATAAAATCTAATAGAAGGCCTTATAAAGAAATAATGCATAGAAGGGTGATTCTAAATTTTATTAATAACATTTTGTGGTCACATAAAGCAAGCATTAAACTTCTGTAAATATAGGCCCTAACACCATTGTAAAATGAGAGAAGCAAGACAATCAAACATTTCTAAGGAACTTAAGATTCTTGAGAAAAAGAGAACTCACAAATCACAAAAATACATGGTTGCCAGAGGAGCCACAATTGACTTGTTTATTTTGTTAATTAAAGCATGCATATCCTGTTTAAAAAAAGACAACTAACTATATTAAAATGTAAATTGCTTAAAACAATATACCCTAATTCCAAAGTTCTTCTACAATATAATTTCCAATCCTATTTTGGTATTTCAAAAGAATTTAAGGGCCCGTTTGTTTAAGCTTAAAAAATAAGTCATTTTGAGATTATCTAAAAAAGTGATTAATTATTTAGAGATTTTATGAAAATCAAAAGTTATTTTATGTTTGGGTTACAACCATAAAAATCACTTTTTACTATAAAAGTGATTTTTTCTTTGTTTGGATATGGTCATATAAAAGCACTTTTTTTTGTTAAGAAATTACAATAAAGGGCATATAAAAGCACTTTTTTATAAACATGTTTGGATAAAAAAGTACTTTTTGTACATATTAAAAATTTTGAAAATATAATTCAAATTTATGTGAAAAAATGATTTCATGGAGAATATTTTTGTCCAACAATAATGCTTACTAAACATTAAAGTCAAATAAAATGTCAAGGTTTTTCCAAAATTGAATACACGGGATAAACAAAAAACTAGCGACACATTCGTCTTGGCAATTGGTCTCTAATGGCATTTCTTCTTTCTTCCATGTATCTAACATCTACTTGTGTAGGATTTTTGTTGAATCAAGTGTCTTGATGATTCTAAACCAACTTTCTAGAGCTTGGAGAGAAGATATCAAAGGTGCACAAATGATCTTAAGTGGAGAAATTCAAGAAAAACTAGCACAATAATAGATGTAGAATCAACAGCCATGTTTAAATTGAGTAAAAGACTTTGAATTGGCAAAAAGACATTTTAAAACTATGATTTTATGTTAATCCATGGAATATTTGAAAAACACCCACTAACAAACGAAGTTTAAAACGTTTATACTGATATGCTGTTTTGAAAATTCGAACTTTGGCTTTGGAAATTCAAATTTCATATTAAAAATGAACAAGTCTGAAAAGAGCCTTCTCTGACAGACGAACTTTGACTGCAAAAATTCAAATTTTGAATCTTATCTGAAAAAAGCCCTCTCTGATAGACGAACTTTGACTTTTGAAAATTCAAATTTCAGACAAAATACAACTTATGAAAAATGAAAAATTCGTTTGAAGATATGTCAAAGTTCATATGAAAACTGAGTTTGGAAAGAGCATCAAAATGGCTCACTGACAAACGAACTTTGAACATGAAAATTTGAATTTCAGAAACAAAGCTTGTGAGTCTGTTATGATGATATGTTGACATAGGAATGATAGTATTCAGAAATTCAAACTTTGAAGTAAGTCTAAAAAGAGGCCTCTCTGACAGACGAACTTTGCATTTTGAAAATTTGAACTTCGAATAGATGAACTATTGTGCCTTATTGAACTGCCTACTGACAGACAAATTTTTAGGTATCAAAATTTGAAATTCGAAGGCACTGTAATAAAATGGAACAACTGTTCATACTTTCCAAAAGAACCTTAAACTTGAAAATTCGTATGTTCCAACATAGAAAAATTTTTCAAAGATCAAAATTCGAACTTTGCTTCATGACAGATGAACTTCGAATGTTCAACGTTAAAGTCTTTAGCCTTTGGTCTCTACGAAATTCATCTGTTGACTAACCAAAATTCAAACTTTGGATGTTAGAAGCATTAAATGCGGTTTGTGAACGGATAGTTTTTCAAAGTAACCATTCGGTAACTTCTCCAATGGATAGATTTTGTCTCTAACATATAGTTAAAACCTAAATCTATAAATATAACATCATTTGAAGTTGTGGGTAACGATTTTAACATTGTATATACTAAAACTTTGCTAAATCATTAACTCAAAGTCTCTTACTCTCACATATTTCATTCTTTGTACTCTAACTTTCACATACACTCTGATTAAGAGAGTTTATCTATTGTAAACAGTCTTATCTTCATCTGGAATAAAGATTTTCTTGTGAGGGGATATCACAAGAGATTGGGGAAGCACTTTGCTATAGTACAAAGAGAGAAAGTGTGAGCTCTGAAAATAGAGTATCATAGCTATACTATGACATTTATAAGAAGCCCACTGAATTCTTGCAAAATAGTGGAAAATCTCAAGTGGTGGCTAGAGGACTGGACGTAGGTCAAGATTGAGAGACCGGACCAGGATAAACATCTGTGTCTTCCCTTCTCTATTACTACTTTTACTTGTTATTCACTTATACTTTGTTTTACTATCACCTTTGCTTTCTTCACTTTATTGACATTTTGCAGAAAATTTTAATCTTCCTAATTCACTCCCCTCTTGAGAAGCCAGCATATTTAACAAGTGGTATCAGAGCCCGGATTCCCAAACAAAGGATTTAACCATCCGGGAAGAATAATGGCTGGCTTTGGAGAAAGTATACTACCAGAAGGAAATAATACAAATAAACCACCAAGTTTCTATGGAGAGCACTACGGATACTGCAAGATGAGAATGAAAATCTTCTCCAATCAATTGATCTAGACATATGGTCTGTCATCCAGAAGGAAGATTTTGTCCCAATGACATTGCAAGATGATGGGAAGTATAGAGAGAAGCCAGAGGTCGAATGGAAAGAGGAAGATAGGAGAAGAGTCTTGCTGAACTTCAAAGCAAAACACTGCCTGGTCAGTGCATTGAATCAAGATGAATTCTACAGGTTCTCACATTGCTCTACAGCCAAGGATATGTGGAACACCCTTGAAATCGCTCATGAAGGAACCACTAGAGTTAGAGAAAACAAATTGAACTCCTGCATAGGAGAATATGAGAGCTTCAGAATGGCTGAAGGAGAGAGTGTCAAAGAACTGCAAAAGAGATTCACCCTCATTGTGAATCAATTGAAAAGTCTTGGCAAGGAGTACACTCAGACAGAAAATGTCAAAAAGATTCTCAGAACTCTTCCTCTGGAATGGTAACCCAAAGTAACAGCAATAGAGGAAGCCAGAGGAGAATCAATGGCATTTGTCACAGCCCTCTTCGGTAGCCTCAAAGAATATGAAGGAAAGATGAAGGCTCTCAATGAGGCAGGATAAGACAGAAAGAAGAAGGGTCTTGCTCTAAAAGTTAGTGAAGAGAAAGAAAAAGATTCTGATGATGGAGATGAGCTAGATGAAGAAACTCTGGCTATGATGGTCAAAAAATTTGGAAGATTTTACAACAAGAAAAGAAACAAGAAATTCTTCAAGAAAGGAGCAGCTGGAGATAGTAAGAGAGAAGGAAAAGAACCTGTCACTTGCTACGAGTGCAAGAAGCAAGGATATATCAAATGGGATTGTCCACAATTTCTCAAGAAGCAAGAGAAAGAAAAGAAAGCTGAAGACAAAGGCAAGAAGAAAAGAACGTACATCTCATCAATCTGGGGAAACAGCTTAGATGAAGAAGAAGATGATAAAGATAAGATTGCCAACATCTGTCTGATGGCACTTGCATATGAAGAAGTTGAAATTCCATCCAATAGTGATCAGGAAGATGAGGTATATGAATCTGAACCTTCCTATTCTGAATTACTGGATGCATTTCATGAATTGCATGATGAGTTCATTAAGACTGCCAAAGAACTCAAGCAAGCTAAGAGAAAGATTAACAAGTTAGAATCTCAGCATAACATCTCTGAAACTACTTATCTGTATATTGCTGAATCTGCTTGATGTAAATCATGCATTGAATTAAAGCAAACCAATGACTATCTGGTGAAAAGCATGTCTAGACTGACTAAAGGAAAAGATATGTTATTTGCTTTAATGGGAAGTCAGAGAATAACACAGGGAAAGGCTGGACTTGGCTATGACCCTTGTACTGTAAAAGAAAAGATTAGGAAGAAAAATCAAACTGTGTATATGAAACATTTTGTGCATGCTAGTGGTAGTAAAAAGAAAGATCATATTTCACGACATATTGAATCCTATGATCAACCAAAGCATGTAAAACAAAAATATTATTTGTATTGCTTTCTTCCTGCATCTCAATCCAGCAGTCCCTTTACCACCTGTCACTTCTGTAACAAGATGGGACATATTTCCAGTTCATGTATATTAAAGAAAAATGAACTTGACAGGAAGGTTAAATGGATTGCCAAAGATACATCAGTATCTAGGGAAAATACTACTAACAGAAAAAGACCCAAACAAATTTGGGTACCTAAAAAGAAAATATGAACTTTTTCTTGTAAGTTTGTCTTAAAGCTAGAAAGAGCAATAAATGGTATATGGACAATACCTGCTCAAGTCATATGACTAGTGATAAGGAGAAGTTCATCACTCTTAGACACAAGAAAGAAGGAAAGGTAACCTTTGGAGGTGATCAATATGGCAGAATAGTTGGCATTGGCATTGTGAGCAAGAATCCTGAAACATCCATTGAAGAGGTGTTGTTTGTAATTGGCCTAAACCACAATCTGCTTAGTATGAGTCAGACGTGTGACAAAGGAAACTGGGTACTGTTTGACTCAAAGTTCTACCTGGTCATTCGAAAAAGTGATCATGAAGTAATCCTCAAGGCTCAAAGGGATGGTAACTGTTATACTATTGATCTTGATGAATTTCCTTCCTTAGATTTTGTCTGTTTGATTAGTCAGGATAATGATAGCTGGTTGTGACATAGAAGGTTAGCACATGTTAACATGAATCAACTATCAAAACTGGTTAAAAATGAGTTAGTCACTGGCCTACAAAAAATTTCTTTTGAAAAAGACAAAGAATGTGATGCATGCTTAAGAGGAAAACAAACTAAATCATCATTTAAATCTAAAAACGTAATCACCATATCTAGACCTCAACAACTATTACATATGGATCTGATAGGACCATCTAGAGTTAAGAGCATTGGTGGAAATCTGTATGTTCTTGTAATTGTGGATGATTACTTTAGATTTACCTGGACATTATTTCTTTCTTCTAAAAGTGATACGTTTGATGTATTTGTAACCTTAACTAAGAAAGTGTAAAACAAGAAAAGTATTTCTATTATGTCTATCAGGTCTGATCATGGAGGAGAGTTTGAAAATTCATACTTCCTGGAGTATTGTGATGAGCATGGAATTGATCACAACTTCTCAGCTCCAAGAACTCCTCAACAAAATGGAGTGATGGAAAGGAATAACAGAACAATTGGAGAGATAGCAAGAGTAATGCTGAATGAAAATGAACTCTCTCAAGTATTTTGGGCTGATGCAGTAATCACAGCAAGTTACATCATAAACAGAGCCTACATCATACCAATTCTTGGGAAGACTCCTTATGAGCTGTACAAAGGAAGAAAACCAAACCTCTCACATCTACATGTATTCGGCTGTAAGTGCTTCATCCACAATAATGGAAAGGAAAATTTTGGTAAGTTTGATGTCAAATCTGATGAAGGTGTATTTCTGGGCTACTCTAGTAGGAGTAAAGCATATAGAGTTTTTAATAAAAAGTTTAAATTAGTAGAAGAATCTGTGCATGTAGTGTTTATTGAAAATGAAACTATTTCTAAGCATGTCACTGATAAAGATGATCTTATTTCTGAAGAAGATAAAATTGAACCTCTAAAAATATCTGAATCTATTAATATAGAGGAAGATATTCAGGAGAAAGATTTTGAGGATGAGAATAATGAAGAAATACCTCAAGAACTCCCTAGAGCTTGGAGATATCAAAGGAATCATCCAGTTGATCAAGTAATTAGGGATGTTCAAGAAAAAGTTAAAACCAGAAAATAATTAAGAGATCAGATGATAAACTGTGCTTTCATTCTCAAATTGAACCTAAATGTACTGAAAAAGCCTTAACTGATGAATACTGGATTTTAGCTATGCAAGATGAAGTGAATCAATTTGAAAGAAATCAGGTTTGAGATTTAGTGCCTAGACCCAAAAATCATCCTATCATTAGCACTAAATGGGTTTTTAGAAATAAACTTGATGAATATGGATTAATAATTAGAAATATAGCTAGACTGGTTGTTAAATGATATAATCAAGAAGAAGGTATTGATTTTAAAGAAACCTTTGCTCCAGTGGCTAGATTAGAAGCAATTAGAATTCTATTAGCATATGCATGCATAAAGAATATAATGCTATATCAAATGGATGTAAAGAGTGTTTTTCTTAATGGATATATCATGGAAGAAGTTTATGTAGACCAACCTCTAGGCTTTGAGGACTCTACAAAACCAAACCATGTTTATAAACTGAAGAAAGCCCTTTACGATTTAAAGCAAGCCCCTAGAGCATGGTATAAAAGGTTAAATAATTTTCTAACTGAAAAGGGGTTTAACAGAGGAAAAGTAGATACTACTTTGTTCACTAAGAAAGAAAATAAATATTTACTTATTGTTAAAATTTATGTTGATGATATTATATTTGGTGCTACAAACAAATCTCTGTGCAAGAATTTCTCTAAGCTAATGCAAGGTGAGTTCGAAATGTCAATGATGGGTGAGCTTAACTTCTTCCTTGGACTGTAAATTAAGCAATGTGATAATGGTATCTTCCTCAACCAATCAAAGTATATGAAAAAGCTACTGAAAAAGTTTGGCTTAGAAAAGGCTAAGCTAGTGGGAACTCCAATGGCTACTGCAACTAAGCTTGACATGGATGAAGGAGGAAAAATCTTTGACAGAACCCAGTATAGAAGAATGATTGGATCTCTGCTATACCTAACTGCCAATAGACCTGATATCATGTTCAGTGTCTGTATGTGTGCAAGGTTCCAATCATGTCTCAAAGAAACTCATGCAACTACTGTGAAGTGTATCTTCAGATATCTTATTGGAACATCACAGATGGGTCTTTGGTATCCAAAGGGCAATGGAGAAGATCTCAAAGGATACACTAATGCTAACTTTGCAGGATCCAAAACTGATAGAAAAAGCACAAGTGGAACATGTCAGTTTCTTGGAGGATCCTTGGTCTCATGGTTTAGCAAGAAACAAAACAGTATGGCCTTATCCACAGCAGAAGCTGAATATGTTGCTACTGAAAGCTGTTGTGCCTAAGTCATATGAATAAAACAGTAGCTTGAAGATCTTGAGATTGAGATGAAGGAAATACCAATAATTTATGACAACCAAAGTGCTATTAACATCATAAAGAATTCTGTCATGCATTCAAGGACAAAGCATATTGAAGTTAGGCACCACTTCATAAGGGATCATGTTCAGAAAGGAGAAATCAGATTAAAATACATCCTTACAGAAGATCAAGTTGCTAACATTTTGACAAAGCCTCTTTCAGAAGATAGGCATTGCAAAATCAGAAGAGAATTGGGTATGGTAAATCCCAATGAACTGTAAGTAAATCCTTGTGCAAATCTATTTTAGAATTTCTGACATTGATTTAATTCTAACTTTAGTATCGAAGAAAGTGTAATTTAAGTTGTAGGTGCTCCTCATAAGTTTCAATGGCAATAAATCTGAAAAATGGAGCACACTAGAATGGAACAGTCAAAAGGTGAAAAAGAAAGCAAGAAATCTGAGTTTCTGGATCCATTCTGTAAGTTTATAAGGTTAAAATTTGCATTTCAGATGTGTATTAGACGAATTTCCTTAATAAATTATGTTTTTGAATAAGTCAGCATGCTTAACATTCGAATTTAGATGCCCATCAGATGAACTTCAGCTTGCTTTACATTGTAACAGTTCTCGATGGTCCTTTGAAATTCTTCTGTTGGTCTATGAAAATTCAAATTTTCAAAAATAAAGTCCCAATATTATCTTTGTCCAACATGAAGATTGTACAAATTTCCATTTCTCAAAATATGCATGTTGGAAACTCTTTACAAAATGTTGAAATTCGAATTTCTGATTCAAAATTCGTCTTTTAAAACATGCTCACATTATTGAATCTCTGAAAGATGAATTGTCATAATTAAAATTAGTCTGTTGTTTGTTGTATTGATAATTGCTTGCTGCCTGTTCTTTGAAATTCAAACTTTGTTGAAACAAAGTTCATCTGTTCATCTTTTGCTGTTTGAACCAAGCCTTTGTCAAACAAACTTCCAGGAAAAAAATTCATCTGACAGTAAGCCTTGTTGAATGGATTAACTTGTAACTGCTCGAAGTTTGAATTTTGACCCCTCAATATTCGTCTGTCATGCGGTTACACACGTTAAAACCAAATGTCACCCTCTAAACATATGCAACCCTATTCGTCTCTTTCGTGAGTCTATTCAAATTCTCTCTTTAATACCCTTTAATTTTGACCGTAAATCTTTATTTTCCACCGATTGAACTTCCTCTCGCACCCTATAAATCCATTTTTTGCATCATTCTGAATCATTCATCCACGAAAATGGCAAAAGTGAAAAATCCAGAAGTTGGAAAGGGAGAGTCTTGGCCAAAGAGAACTGTGAAATCCCAATATGCCTCAAAGAAGAGTGAGAAACCGAAAAGAAAAGGCAAATCCAACAAACCAACCCCCTCCAAAAGGCAGAAAATAACACCAAAGGCTGATTCAAAGAAAGCTGGAGCATCTTCACCAAAGAAAATAGAGCCTTCAGTTCCTGCTACTCCTGTTGCTGCTGCTATTGCTTCCACATCCTCCTCCAGTACTGAATCTAGAGAATACGAGCTGACCACATTGCCATTATGGAGCAATACCCATATTCAAGAGGAGTACATGACCAAGTTTGTGAGGAAGAAGGTAATCAAGCCTCACTGTGTCAATATGGAATAATTTTTAATCTCTAACAACTTTGATGCCGAGCTGTAGATGATTAAATATAAGAATTTGTTAGAGATATTGGAGAGGTATGATGATAAGGTAGTCAAGACTTGGTATGCCTCTTTGAAATATAACAGCAAGAAAAAGAAGTAGAAAGTCAATATGAGATCAAGGACCATCTGGCTAACAGATGAAACCTTTAACGAGGTGTTAGAAATTCCAGGGCAAGATGGCTTGAAGATTGACATTACTGCTTCTAGGTATATGGATGAGGTAGAGACTGCTGATGAAGAAGGTGGCCCTTTCTTAAACTACAAGGAGAGCACAATCCTGAACACTTTGTTTAGAAGAAAGGAGAACAGGCCACCCATAAGCTTGCTCAAGCCCATTGACCTCAGTGCTCAAGCGAGAATCATACACTACATTGTGTCAAGGATTATCTTTAACAAAAGAAGCAGCTTCAATTTGATTACAAGGGCAGAGGCACATGTGATGGCAGCAATCATGCGTAGGAAGCTTATCAACATGGGACATATCATTCTCCAACACATGATCAAGGCTAGGGATCAGAGGAAAGACTCCACACTTCCTTATGCAGCACTTATCTCTAAGATCCTTCAGTATGCCATAATTCAACATCTTGAGAAAGGGAAAAGGAAGCCTACTGAGATCTTCAAGGAAGAAGAGCTGCAAAGGATGGGGATAGAGAGGAAAGATGGAAGATGGATTGGGAAGGGAACAGGAAAATTGAAGATCTCTTCTTTGATGAAGATGCCTCCCTGCAGCAAGAAGGTACCTCTGAGGCTCCTCCAAGACCTACACCTCAGCCTTCTCAACCTGTCCCATCATAATCTCAGCCTCCTCAGGCTCAAATTTCATCTACTCCCTCCTCCTGTGCCAAGCCAACCAAGATCACTGAGTTATACGACAGTTTGTCTACACTGATACTCAACATCAGGGATGAGCTAAATGTCAAGTTTGCTCATTTGTAAGATCAGATCCACCAGTTGGCCAAGAACATGAAAGTGGTTTCTGATGCAATAAAGACATAAGGAGTGCAATTCCTACCATATCAGCTCCACCTCAGCTAGGATTCTTTGAGCCTGTTATGTCTCCAACTCCTGAGCCTCCAAGTCCATTTGTGCTAGCCTCTCCTGATCCTGATGTTGCTGTACATGACACTGAGGCTGCTGGCACATTGAGCATACCACAGGTCTCCAGTAATAAGGTAAGTCCTGGTCCTCCCTTGAACTATGGCATGGAGAAAGAAGGTCCTCAGGAACCAAACTCCTATGAGCCTATTCCAAAATATGCTCAGGATTCAATCCTTTTACATTAAGAATCTGAGCAAGTTAAGAGACTAGTGGCAGCAATCACTACTTAACCATTCATGCACTGAATGAAGAAAGGAGCATTGTGCCTTATGTTGATCTAGAAGCCATTGCACACAATGCTCTCTTGCAAGCTCAAAGACAACGGCTTGAAGAAATGTTTCGTCCTCCTGCTTCATCACCTGTTTCTTCTTATGGTTTCTCGGAGGCACGAAGGGCTCAGTTGGCTATTACAAGGCAAGAAATTCATGAACTTATTGAAATCTCTAATAATGAGGACACAAGTTCTGAAGTTTCTGAGTCTTTGCCAAAGCTCAATCCAGAACTGCCTTTTGTCTCTGTGCCTCTTCAAGCTATTCCAGTGTCTCAGATCCCTTCTCCTGCTGATATTGCACACCTTCCTGATGATGCCAAAAAGGGGGAGAAGATATCCGAGCAAATTGGAAAGTCCTCTGACAAGACTTACAGCAAGAACTCCAAGTCCAAGAAAAAGTGATTAGAACTTATGGATGCTTGGTTCTTCTTGTAGTATTTTGTAATGTTGTTTTTCTGTTACTTTGTAATATATTGTAGTGTGGCTTTTGAATGAAATGAAAAATTCTTTGTTCTGAACTCTATGATTGCTATGTACTATCCTTGTGTTGAAACTTTAAACGAACTAATGAATCTCTTGACTTGATCCACTGTTTATGATATCTTTTGAATTATAATGCATATGTTGAGGGGGAGCTTGTTACAGCAAACCCAAGTACTAATTCAGTTTGTAAGTTATTTTGTCATCATCAAAAAGGGGGAGAATATTGAATCAAGTGTCTTGATGATTCCAAACCAACTTTCTAGAGCTTGGAGAGAAGATATCAAAGGTGCAAAATGATCTTAAGTGGAGAAATTCAAGAAAAACTAGCACAATAATAGATGTAGAATCAACAGCCATGTTTAAATTGAGTAAAAGACTTTGAATTGGCAAAAAGACATTTTAAAACTATGATTTTATGTTAATCCATGAAATATTTAAAAAACACCCACTAACATATGAAGTTTGAAACGTTTATACTGATATGCTGTTTTGAAAATTCGAACTTTGACTTTGGAAATTCAAATTTCGTATTGAAAATGAACAAGTCTAAAAAGAGCCTTATCTAACAGACGAACTTTGACTGTAAAAATTCGAATTTTGAATCTTATCTAAAAAGAGCCTTCTCTGACAGACGAACTTTGACTTTTGAAAATTCGAATTTCAGACAAAATACAACTTATGAAAAATGAAAATTTCATTTGAGGATATGTCAAAGTTCATCTGAAAACTGAGTTTGGAAAGAGCATCAAAATGGCTCACTGACAAACGAACTTTGAACATGAAAATTTGAATTTCAGAAACAAAGCTTGTGAGTCTGTTATGATGATATGTTGACATAGGAATGATAGTATTCAAAAATTCAAACTTTGAAGTAAGTCTAAAAAGAGGCCTCTCTGACAGACGAACTTTGCATTTTGAAAATTTGAACTTCAAATAGATGAACTATTGTGCCTTATTGAACTGCCTACTGACAGACGAATTTTTGGGTATCAAAATTTGAATTTTGAAGGCACTATAGTAAAATGGAATAACTATTCATACTTTCCAAAAGAACCTTAAACTTGAAAATTCGTATGTTCCAATATAGAAATATTTTTCAAAGATCAAAATTTGAACTTTGCTTCATGACAGACGAACTTCGAATGTTCAACGTTAAAGTCTTTAGCCTTTGGTCTCTACGAAATTTGTCTGTTGACTAACCAAAATTCAAACTTTGGATGTTAGAAGCATTAAATGCGGTTTGTGAACGGATAGTTTTTCAAAGTAACCATTCGGTAACTTCTCCAATGGATAGATTTTGTCTCTAACATATAGTTAAGACCTAAATCTATAAATATAACATCATTTGAAGTTGTGGGTAACGATTTTAACATTGTATATACTGAAACTTTGCTAAATCATTAACTCAAAGTCTCTTACTCTCACATATTTCATTCTTTGTACTCTAACTTCACATACACTCTGATTAAGAGAGTTTATCTATTGTAAACAGTCTTATCTTCATCTGGAATAAAGATTTTCTTGTGAGGGGATATCACAAGAGATTGGGGAAGCACTTTGCTATAGTACAAAGAGAGAAAGTGTGAGCTCTGAAAACAGAGTATCATAGCTATACTATGACATTTATAAGAAGCCCACTGAATTCTTGCAAAATAGTGGAAAATCTCAAGTGGTGGCTAGAGGACTGGACGTAGGTCAAGGTTAAGAGACCGGACTAGGATAAACATCTGTGTCTTCCCTTCTCTATTACTACTTTTACTTGTTATTCACTTATACTTTGTTTTACTATCACCTTTGCTTTCTTCACTTTATTGACATTTTGCAGAAAATTTTAATCTTCCCAATTCACCTCCCCTCTTAGAAAGCCAGCATATGTAACAATTTTGCCATTCATCATGATCTGGTACATCATTATCATTCCCATCATTGAAGTTTTGCTCCAAATCTTGCAACTCATTGAGATTCTCAAAATTTTCAAGAATATTTAGATCACCTGAATCCATCCTTCTAATATAGTTATAAAGAGAAAACATGCCCATATAATGGAAATTTGAGTTTAAAGCTTGAAGTTGGTCATATTTTGCAATATTCGCCATCTTGCTTTGCAAACACCAAAAGTTCTTTCAATAACACTTCTCAAACTCGAGTGATGAAAATTATATATTTCATCTCTTGATCTGAAGCCTGGAGCCAATCTAAAATGTGCAAGATGATACCTTGTATTCTTATATGGCCCTAAGAAACCTTTGAATGATGGATATCCTGAGTCAATGAGGTAATATTTACCTAGAGATAAATAGAAAATATATTAGACAATACTATGTATAAAAATATCTATAATATAGGATAAAAATCATTCAAGTTATATAACACTAACCTTTAGGAGGATAAGGAAATCATAGATTTGGTTTACGAAGAGTGTTCATGAAAATTCTTGCATCATGAACAGATCCTTCCCAACCACACAATGCAAATGTAAAGCATATGTTAAAATCACATACAGCCATCACATTTGTGCTTGTATATCCTTTCCTATTAAAAAAAGGTATCTACTTATTTGCCGAGACATGTATACCAATATGAGTGTCATCTATTACCCCTATGCAATCTTTAAAATAAGGCCAATATCAATCATCATCTTTAATATATTGAGAAGTAGCAGTGTGCATAGGATCAGCTGGTCTAATGATATGATTTCCTAACTTGTATACAGCTATTAAGACTCTATGAAAATGTTTGTGAATTGTCTCCCCAGAATGTTGAAATCATTCTTGAACACTTCTATTTGTAGCTCCTTGACCTATCACATACAAGAACAAAGCAACACTTTCACCTACTCTAATGTGTTTGGTAGGTGTCAGTCCATAATTGTTGGTTAGCTCCCATACCAATTGTTGAAAAACATGTTTTCTCATTTGAAGTTGCTCAAAAAACCTGTTTTCATTTCCCTCTACCATCTCTATAAGCCACTTATAACCTGAGAGAATTGAAGCAGTTTTTTTTTCCTTCATAACATATTTCAACACATGATTTGTCAGTAGAAAGGCAGCCAAACTTGTAATCTGAAGTTGATATCTATAATTATTTTGGACCTCAATTTCCATTTTAGAACCATCATCACTTTCATCTGAACTATCACTCTTCCTGTGTAACAAATATAAATTTAATTAATAAACAAAACTAAACAAATATAATTAAAGGCTTCATATATGTTCAACACTACATCAAATAAGTCAAATAAAAATTAGAAAAAAATGTTCAACATAACAAGTTCAACACAATATTAGTAACCGATGGTCATCAACAAGTAGGTCGGATGTCCTCCTCTATAAATGTGTTCAGCCAACCGATGGTCATGTCACGATCATTGTTCATGAAGTGACAAAATGCTATCCAATTTTCTTTCTTTGCTAGAATTCTCACAGCCAAAAATTATTGAGGTGTTCCTTTTACTAGGTTTGGAACATCATTTAACATCAACAAACACTTGTCATAGCTAAAAGGGTCATCCAATTTTGATCCTGCAACATTAGTATTTGAAATTTGATCCATTCCATCAATAATTCAATCAAGAGAATGCTGAAGTTTTTCAGCTATCCCAATTTTTTTGTCTCCTTTCCCCATTCTTTTCCTTTTTTTTAAATTTGCATCTGAAGAACTTGGAGCATCTGTTTGAACTTCATCACCAACTTCATAGTTGTCCTCCTTATCCTCACTAATGGTAGTTTGTTCATTGTATTCAATGTCATCACCATGACTATTAGCTCCTTCATATGATGATGGATCTTGGTATGGCACTAAAACAGAATATCCAGTAGCTATAGTGCCCTTCAAGCATTTCTCTTGCAACTCTAGAAATTTCAGACCCCCATCCTTCCATTTCAAAATCTCTGGATCCTCCTATAATTGAATGAAAAATAAATAAATAAATGATCATATTGATGTAAAAAAACAATATATAGAGAATCAAAACACAAGCATACCTTGCTCTTATCAGCCCACCATTGTTCAGAAGCATTTATAGTGTTCTTTGTATGATTCCATCCAAAACCACTTGCTTTCTCAACTACCTTTGCAAAAGATGTGAACTCCCTTTTTAAGGAATCCCATCTATTTTTTTTATTGTGAGCGATCATAAGCATACCCTGTTCTGTCTTGAAATTTTTGTTGGAGATTCTTCCACCCTTCGCTGTTAAAATGTGTACTTGGTCTATTTCCAGCAAGTATCTCTTCAACACACACTTTCAAAAATATTTCAGTTTTTCTATCATCCCATTTTGCCTTATTGCTTCCATCTCCCTTAAAGCCTTTCATATCTTTTTTGGGTGCCATTCTAATATACTAAAACAATGGCATCACTAAAACCAATAAAAAATTTGCGAGAGAAGGAAAGAAAAATAAACAAGTAAACACTTGCCAACATGAAACCACAAACAAAATTTAAATAATTAATCATAACAGACAATGATTATATGGGGTGTAATCCAAATCCTATGGTTGCTGCCACTTACCTCCATGGAATTAATAGTGATTATATGGGGTGTAAAAATTAGCACCAACAGAGCATGCAACCCATTTACCTGGAAGAGTAAGAATTATAAATAATTAATCATATCAACCCATTGACATATTCAAGGAATTAAAGGACTTTTCAAAGAAACCAAAAGTACAAAATTTGAAGAATAAACCGCACAATTCATAACTTATTATAAATTGAGTGTATAAATTACTGAATTAAAAAAAACTAATTTCTTAACACATAAAAGCTATCCTTTTCACTTCTTTGCTGTAGTTTTCAGACTGTAATGTTAAAGATAAGATTATTATTTTCTTTATTGATAAAAAAAAAGTAATGATAAGAATTGAATAAATAGTTGTATGCCACATTAGTATACTGCTTGACAGAGGACAAGACATCCTTGTCCCATGCATCACGTATGGTATGAATAAAGACAACTATGTGCGGCCTAACCTTATTCCTTTTAATAATAGACAAACTTCAATAAAGACATTTTTCTGTCCATAATGTAGTTAAGCATTAATTTTAGTGTAAACAAATTGTGATGTATACAATACTTCAAGGAAACAGTAAAGTTCAATGGTAATAACTAATAACAAAGCTCCTTTATCCAACAAAATCAAGTTCTATGCCTTCTCAGTGATAAACCACCACCTGCCCTAACAAATTATAGAACTTGGCATTTGACCAATTAAGTACTTACAGGATAAATTGGACTTAACTAAGAGAATCTAATAAGCCTACAAGCATCAATGAATCACTGAGCTAGACTTTGTGGGTACTTGGTTAATCTGATTTAGGTCCACTAACAATGCAGACCATGACTCGTGCTCTGTTGTTGGTGGAAACTTAAGCATACTCTCTCTCAAACACAAACACACACAAAGTGGGTTTGGGAGTTGGGATCAGATCCAAAACTCTACCATCACATCATGCTCATTGCTATATATCTCATTTTTCACATTTTCTTCATCAAAACAAGGTGCTCCAACTTTTATATTGCACTTGTATTCCCTAGAAATAGCACCTTTCACACCTCAAATATCTACTTGTTAAACTCATAAAGCAGAAAGTTGGGTCACACGCTGAGCCTAATAAGGATGGCCTTTGAGTTAAAACTTGAAAGATTATCATAATTGTGGAATAAAAAATAATACTCAAGAGATATGATAACACAAGTACAACGCATAACAGCACTTAAACTAATGATGATATAATTAAAGAATATAATAGCCTAAAACATGAAAGGTCGATTATTTTCTTCTCTTATAACATATGGCTATCATATTCCTCCAATAAATGTGGATTATTATTTTCTTCCCCAGGTAATTGCATTATGCATGTAGAAGAGGAAAGTCTTTCTTATATGAACGTTATTAGGCAGTGTCCTGTACCAAAAAGAACTACCATGGTATTGCCTCAGGTAACTAACCAACAATAAGTACTAGGTTGAGATTATGTGAGAAGACCCAAAAAAAGAGCCAATGTCAGCTTGGACTTTGGACTTTGGACTTCTTGACTCAAAATACACACGCCCCAGTGTTCAATAATATTAGAGTCCTTTATAAAAACAGTTATTTCCAAGAAAACAACAACAAAATCCTATACAAAACCTAATAACTACCAAAAAAAAACGAAGAAAGCAACAACAAAGTCCTTTATCAATTATGCGTCACACATTCAGTATACGGCATTAGAAGATCAGATAAAGCCTCTATGCAGAAATATTGAAGGCGAGGGGATTAGGGTGAAGGTGAAGATGACGAAGGAAGAAGCTGCTAGACTGCTATCAAAATGCAAAGAAGGAGGAGTTCTTGAGTTCAAGGACGTGGCTCATGAGCTTGTCGATCCCAGCAAATCATGTAAACATTATATGAGAGGGATTTTAGAGTGTGAGAGGTAGGCAAGGAAGAAGATTGAATGGGAGTTGAAAGAGTATGAGAAACTATGAAAAGGGGAAAAAGGGGTGCAAAGCTCTACAAACCCTAATTCAACCAATCACCATTATCCTAATGCAGAACAACCCAAAACACATATACCTAAAGGCAGAGACGGCAGTAAACAACAGTGGTAATAGGTGACAGCGGCGGCAAGCTTCTTTGACCATAACCACGGGCTTCGCAGATGAGAGCGTTTCACGTTGTGTCGAGGGTGCTCAAGAATTATGAGAAGGGCATAATTGTCATATTGCAAAAATTAAGACATGCGATCCGCATTTTTTTCACATTCTCTCTCATCTACCGCCAAGCTTTTTTTCAAAAAGCTAATCAAGATAGCTTCTTAAAATAATCTGAAATCAGATATTTTTTAGATTTTGATTATTTTTAAAAGATAAAACAAACACCCTTAAAACTTTTTGAAGTACTTTTTTTTAATAAAAAAGCACTTTTTTTAGAAAATAAGCTGAAACAAACGCACTCTAAACAAGACTATAGTTGTCACGTATAATGAAGATGATAAAACATGAATAAGACTTTTCCTCCCTCCAAATGTTGTGCCTTCGAGTCAATATTTTTATGCTATACTAAAAACCACATAAATGAGCAATGATGAAATTACTAGGCCACAATAAGATTTAATGAATGAGAACAAAATATTTTTCAAATATAGAATAGCTCAAACATCGCCATGGACATTTAAGATCCAACAAGATATTTAGTGTGTCAAACAAATGATTGAATCCCCACCAATATCCCATTCTTCAGATTTAAGCCAAAAAAAGAGAGCTAAAAATCTGCAAATCATAAAAGAATTGCCAATGACTTCTAGCTCTAGATAATAACTCACAAAAGCTTTAAAAACTGGCTTGTGGGCAGACATTTCATATACATAGCAGCTTGGCAAAAGATAAGAATTACAATTAATATCAAGCGCACTTAGAGTGTAGTAGAAGAAGGCGGGGGGAAAAAGGGTAGTTAAACCTTCAATGAGTTTGAATATAGCAAAAATACATCTTACCCAATGATCAGATGTCCTCTGACTTAGAACCAAAGGGCATATCAGCAAGAAGCTCAGGACACATGTAACTTGGAGTCCCAACAATCTTAGTTTAAAGTGAGAACACACAGCTATTAATGAATTGAAAATACAAAAACTGTGAATGAATCACTATCTAGATCATATCACTCACTGAGAAAGAAAGATCACCAGATGTCAGTAATTTAGGCAGACCAAAATCACCTACATTCAACATGCATAGCATAAGGACAGGACACTAAAAAACAAGGAAAGACGTAAGGATGTCTTCACATATTCATCCAGTCTATGAGCAGTATGTGGAAGGATTAAGGCTAGTCATTACCTAGTCATATGTCTTGATCTTTAGTCAAGAATATATTAGAACACTGAAAATGTGGAAAACAACAAAACAGGGTTGGTCCTCCATATTCTCAAATGTCCTAGCTACATAACATCCACAATTATTAAACTTGTAGAAGTCATTTACCTTGACATCATGATGAAGGAATCAAATGAAATCAGCACTTAGAAATCTATATTTCTTGCCAAAACAGAGCCATTTCGCCCAATCAATCGATTGACAAAATCAACACTCGAATAATGTAAATAATACGGTCCTTCTAGTTTGAAAACAAGAAGAAGAAAAAATATGAGTTGTGCTCTAGTTGGTTGAATCTTATTCAATCTCATCTCCAATTTTGTTACCAAATTCACCAATGCATTCCTTTTCTTCGTATTACTTATACCAACATTCTTTGGTAAGAGAAAACCCAAAAAGAAATTGAATGACAAAATTAAGCAACTTCTAAACTATATGAGTACAACTATTTTCAGCTTATCTTTTACCCTTTTTTTGGTCCTAGTGAAATCTTTTGCCCACTCGATTAAACGGTTTTGATACAATCAAAAGCTTTTACAGAAAAATATTTCTTTCTGTACACTAAAAAAAAATCTCTTTTTGTATACATGAGGCAAAATCAAAGTACAAAATGAGGCCAATCATAAATAAAATAGACGATCATTTTGAGGCTAAGATTCTATGGAATGTTAACTTCATAAAAATTTAATAAACTGCTTATTCTATTAAAAAGGAAAATCACTTTTGCCAAACTAAAGAAAGACAAGCCAAAAAAAAATCCAACCAAATATACAAAATGCGGACTACCTCTTCCTTTCCCTTTTTATTCTACTATTACCTGCAAACCACTAAGGACCTTAATCGTCGAGAGCACAAGTCATATAACTTTATGTCATATTTAAAAACTAGAGGGAAACATAATTAACCTTTCAAAACAATTACAATCAACACTCGGTTCAGCTGGACTAGTATTTATAGTAAAAAAATGACAAGAAGAAAACTCACTTGTAAAGTTGAAGGTTTATGCTTCTGACGATAAAGGACGAAGAAAAGCACCATGGGTTTTCAAGTGAGGGACAAAATGACAATGGATGGAGTAGAGTGGACAATGGAGACCATGTGGAAGGGAGCTTGGATCTAAAGACCAATGACCTCAGTGTTCACCGATGACAAGATAAGGGTTTGGTGGCAAGAGTAACAAATCAAAGCACAAATCTGTGGGGGTGGCTTCAATGGAGTGAAGCCCTTAAGGGTTCCACAAGAGTACCAAAGCAAAGAAGCCATGAATGTGAGTTGGGAGAGAGCGTGAGGGTAAGAGCAAAAGGAAAAATCATTAGCAATGGGAGGAGGGACGGAGGGTGCGAAGTCGAGAGCAGGGGGTGAAAATATTGAATGAAACCTATAAAGCAACATCAGAGAAGAGAAACATAAAAAAGGAACAAAAAAAAAAGAGGACAGTTCCTTATATAACTGTCATCTAAAACTCTTAAAAGGACATTTATATGAGGAACCATCCTCTAAAATTAAAAAATTAATATTTTATTTATAAAAATGTCGTAGGTCACATTTTTATGGACAGTTCTTCACCATGAACCTTCTTCTAATGTCGTCCTAGAATAGATTTTTTGCACTAGTGTAATTGGAGTAATTGAGGGAGGCCCAATAAGTGCATTTGGAATTGGAAATTAAGAAAGGTTTTTACCACTACAAAAAGAGTGAAAAAAAAGTAAAAGACACAGCTAGCAGCGCACCACTTCTCTCAAGTCTCACATCAAGTATTTGTAAAGATAAATAGAGAGAAGAGAGCAAATAAAATAGAAAGGTAGGGCAAGTGTGGATTATGATGAATTTTTGCTAAGATGGATAACAATGACAATCACAATGTAAGCATGCAACACAAATTTCTCTAGCTTGAGACTCAACTCTTCTAGGAATTTTTTATCCGCAAGAGTTCGTTGGAAGATTCAATAATAACAATAATATACACAAGCTCTATGACGAATATGGCTACACAATCTTGTAATTTCGAGTGCTGTGAAACTACTCCCCCTACAAAAGTCATCAATTGCCTACAAGTAGACTTCTTGGAAATCCTTCATTGAAAGTGATGTTTGGTCCCGACATTAGTAAGAATTATGTATGTATGAATATAAATAAATAGGGTATTCCATTATTTGGGTACCCTCCACATTACGTGGTTTCTCCATTTAATGATAGTTAAAAAAAATTCACAGAGCGTCGTCCAAAAATGGATCTTCCTAGAATTAATATATATATATATATATATCAGCAGCCATATCTGCATTAATTTGTATACTCATCCAACACAAACATGTCATTGCCATAACATGGACAAGTTTGGACTTAGTTAAAACCCTATGCATATATACAAGCACAGAAAAAACTATGAAAGATGCACAAAATACACTGTTCTGGGATAATTTTTGTTTTATTCACAATCCTTAAACAAAAATGCGCTTGATGACAAATAATTCTCCTAACATCTTGTAAGTAGGGTCAGTAATGAGGGAGGATTCTGCCAATTTCTTCTCATACTGCATGAAAATGTCATCCACAACCTCTTCTCCAAAGTGTTCCTTGAAAAGCCCTTCCCACCCAGCTCTTACGTGCATGCAAGTTACATGCACATCTCTCTTTTGCACGTCAGTAACAAGACGAACTAATGATTCGGACTTCTCAATTCTGAAATTCCCATTCTGCTCAATCAATTCTTTTACCTCTTCTAATGCTGGTATGTAGAATGGCATGTTGAAGGAATCTACAAATTCATCGCTGATTATGCCCTTCATTTGGAAAATAAGTTAGTTTCTAAGTTAGATATATATGGCCAAATGAAAAATCAAATGCCTCTAATTGCTTTTAGGCTTTTGATTCTAAAGAGATCGATCAATTTTTTTCCAAGGTGTTCAATATTTCAATTCTTTTCTCATTTTGATTTGTCATATACTGAAGAAAACAAAGTACAAATTAAAAATTTCATTACAAAAAGTGCAAATTATAAATCAGGCTCTTTCAACTTCCTTCTATCAAACAAACTATTTGTCTACTGGAAATTGAATGATCGAATATCTTTATCCTACCTTTTGCATCTCTCAAAATTATAAAAATACAAATGACTACGAATAAAACAAATAAATTTATTTGAATGGTTTAGATATAATTGAATTGGACAATTTAAATTTATTCTTCTTGAAACAACAGATAATCCATACTCGTGTTTAAAGGATAACTTTTTTTTTTATAGAAAAAGGGTAATTATTTTTTATAAAACTTTAGTCTATATACATAGTTCCCAGAAAAAAAAGTGTTTCCCCCTTATTTTTAAATTAAATGAGTCAGTTTCACTCATTTGTCACAATTATATACAAAATTTATCAGTTTGCTTACTTGGACGCTAAAATTGAGCTTGAGTTATTGGTATTAGGTAAATAGAACATGGGTAACGTCATCTACTTTGATTTATTAATTCTAAGTAAATGCTTTCAAGAAACTATAAGTAACCAAAATGTATTTTTTAGATTTAAGTAACCAAAATGTATTTAAGTCAACGAATTTTTTTTTTTTTAAGTGCCTCGCAAATAATGCAATTGCAGCTTTTCAAGCAGTTTTTTGTGGCCTTCTAGGTTAGATAGAGAAAATGAATTAATTAATCATATATATAGATATATAAATATATATTTATAGAGAGTGAGAGAGACTAATTGTTAATAATTTTACCTTATTGGTCATCTCCAGAAGAACATCCTCCATAATTTTCACTCCAGCTTCAACATCGTTCTTAGAATTTGGCGGTACAGCAGGAATAATAAGAGTGATGATACCTCCATGAACAAGCTCTAAGGCTCTTGAGTTAAGGAAGCTCTCCATGTCTCTTGCAAATTGTGCAGAATATGCCTCTGCAACTTCCTTCGCAGCATCGGTAAGGTAAATTCTTCCTTTATTATAAGCAGGAGAGTTCTTATCAACTATGTCTTTAGGTACCATTGAGAGCCAATGAAGTGCATAAGAAGAGTAGAAAATATGAATGCTTGACTTTGGAAACAATCTGCCTTGAAATGAACCAGGCACAGCAGCTGCATAGTACTTTTTATTCTCAGGAAGGGACCAAAAAAGTGTGTTGAAATCATTACCAGCATGGTCATTGAAGAACACTTGAAATTCAAGTGAGTCCAAATCACATCCTTGAGATTGAAATTTACGGGTCACAGCTTCTAGAATGCTCTCAACATTGTAGAATGTGTTAGGTCCAACTGAACACCCCAAATCTGCTATGCGAAAAACATTATTGGAATGCTGAAAAAGCGTTTCTAGTTGAAGATTCTCAAGAATGGCATCTTTGATAATGTTGTTCAGTATATCTGTTGCCCTCCGCTGCCAAACAAGGTTTAAACTTCAAACTTTCTATAAAGGAATTATCATTGATGAATTAGTATGAAAAACACGAACGGGGATCGTTTTTGATTATTCTATATATGAAGCACTTTAGATCAAGCATTGATGTAGTTAGTTAAATGCGTTCTGAAAATCACTGGGAAAATAAATTAATTTAATCCAAACAAAACTAGGAAAATCATCATGGCGTTAATTAAAAGGAAAACAAAAGCAAAGAAATGCAGAAATGGCTTGAGATTGAAGAACCTGGATGGTGGAATTTTGAAAATAGCTATATTCACCATCTCCAGCATTCATTGACAAAGCTTCGTATGATTTGATGACTTTTTGGCTTTCCATTTTGTGCTTTCCAATAAGCGTTTGAAATCACGCGAATCTTATAAACATGTCTGTGTTCCATGAAAGATACAGCACATCATGTCACATTTAATACTTTCTCCTATTTATAAAAATTATCTCTTTAGGGTTTTTGAGATTTTTTATAATATTTATTATTTTAAAATTTTAATACAATATTAATTACTTATTTTACTACTTTATCCTTTATTAATATTAAATATATCATTTAAGAGAGTATTTAAATTAAAAATATTTTGGCAAAACATAATTAAAATATACAATATTTTAGATCATTAAATGACTTTTATGGTATGTATAAAAAATCCTAAAATAATAATTTTTGTGAACTGGATAAAATATATATAACTAGTTGGGTAACTTTGATTTATTTAGTGATTTATAATTTATTAGATCCCACGTTTTTCGGTACCCCTCTACATCAAATGGACATAGATTATTCTTAGTACTAAATACAATCGTCATTGCATACGTACGAACTAATCAAATGAATTAATTTATACAATATTTTGAAGGACACTAATTAGTTTGCTTTTCAGCTGATGACAATTAACTCTTTTAATGAATGGATTATCTTGAAGTGATCAGGCAGACATCATGATCTTGATTTTGCTGAGATTCTACTCACTCCTTATTTTTTTTAGAAAGAGTGAAATGATTTTATTTGTAACGACCTACCACAACAAACATCCACCAATTATTTAAAATCCCCGAAAAATTGGTCAAACAAAGTTGAACAAGAATTTCTAGGCATGGTGTTACGGCCGCTATGATACCGCCATGGTGTAAAAACTCTCGGGTTGAAAAATTTTTCAAACAAAGGGGGTTGGTGCCGCAGCCAAAATTCTAGCACTACAACCAAAGTTCTGGTGCTGTGGTACCCTTATCAGCAACCATAACAGCAAAATGTTGATTTTCTAGGTAAACTTTTGACACACAACTTTATACTCCAACTCCTACATGTTACTTTATCCCAATCTAACCATAAGATATCAATTTCACTCGAATCTATTTCTATATGGAGATTTTGGGTACTCGAAACCGTTTTGGGCATTTTTTGACCAACACTCAAACATTAAGCACTCTAATTGCCACTAAAGGCAAATTGACAATTATGGACCATCCACACAGGTCCTGTTTGACTCAACCAACTTGTCCAAGGAGGTTTTATCCTGAGAAAACCACTCCTCCGAGATTTGAACCTCTTGAATCCCAAATTCATATAATGGGCTATATGCTTAAAACATATATATAAGGCCCAAAACCCCTTTGGGCTCTTACATACAGCCATATATACATATATGCTAACCACAACATCATCATACATATATTAACCATGCATGGCATATACCCAAACCTCATCATCGTCAATATTATCACATTCATGCATGTCATTACATAACAAACACAATATTACTCCCAGGATAACCAGACAATACATAAACACCCAATTCTACTTGGCACAAATCATTACATAGACTGAATAGTAAACTACCAGTTACAAACAACGTTCCCAAAGTGGAGAAATCTATGACTCCTTAGTCTCCTCTAGGCTAGTGCCAGAGTCTTAAGCTGAAACGTTAGTCATGGAGGGTGTGAGACAAAGTCTCAGTAACCGGGAACACAAACATAGGTAACCTATATTATCTGTCCACACAATTATGCTTTTGGTGCACTGTAATGCAAAAATGTCATCGTATGCATGTCTTCCTCACACAAATCTAGAACCACGAGCCAGTGTCATGATAGGATATTTCCAACAGGTGATTCCCTTTCAATAGTTGAAGAAGATTGATTCTGGAACATCATCAAGCTTACCTCATACTAATGTGACCCAGCTAAAAGTTATACTAGTACTTGAACTGTGGCTCTTCTTCCTCACCCTGATTTGGTGGTGATTTAAAGAAGGTGCAGTCCACTGCCGCTGGCTCTCCAGGACATAGGAGAGCATTTAGTGGCAAGGATCACATCCTATCACCATATCATTTATATCATCATATCTCATCACCACCACCGAATTTGCCATTTCTCACGATACTCATGTGATGAAGATGCTCATGCCATGCTAATATCAATATATAATCATCATCATCAATATCATCATGGTCATGTTAGCATGCAATGGTATAAGGATGTTACAAAATCACATATACAAATCATACTCATCATATACAACTAGCCATGTACAGACCCTAATATATAGAAAACTATACACACACACATAACGATATCATCGTATGAACGGGAACGTGCATATATATATATATATAATTAAATACAAATCAATAATTCACAAGCAAACACAACACTCGGTTACCTAAAATTACCGATACCATGCACATAGACTAACCATCGTCTTAACACTGAACATGAGTTAAATCACCTCTGATCAACCAAACAACCATTATAATACCATAACATCTTCAATTAACATCAAGCACAATTATCCAAAATCCATAATTCAACAATTTAAGCTCTACTTAAGGTTCCAACAACATTTTCATGCATCAATGAGCTCCAATTAACCATCCCAATCACAATTGTTCACACACAATTCGGACCCTAAGCTACCACACACAATTCAAAGCTAAGGTTTAAGCATAATTCATACATACTCCCTTTAAAACTCATATCCAAGCATCAATAACACTAAATAATACTTTTACAACACCAATACAAGCATTTTAATTGGTGGAAATCTAACCAAATCGACCTCTCATACATATATCCAAATTTCAACAACTAAAAACCGAAGAGAAAATAGAGAAGGGAGAGCAAGAACCACTTACCAACACTTAATCAAGCTCCTTAGGACTAGAAATCATCCCCAAGGGTCAGATTTTTTGTGCCCTAGCAAAGCTATGCATTTTTCTCTCCGATTTCCTCTACTACACACGATTGAATCTCGTCTAATTTAAAGGATTTTGGGGTCTGGTGTTGCAACGGGAGGTAAGTTCACCGCGATGTGAGTGCTATTAGCCAAGAAAATTTTTGAGTTGCCATGAGTGTCTCGACGCGGCGTGACCCTTCTCTATTTCAGATTTTGTTCCATTTTGCTTCTTTCTCCGGTCCTAGTTACTCTAGTCCTGCACACATCATCGAGCTTACTTCCCATCAGCTCAAGGCTAAGTTCAAGATAGTGTAATGAGGTTTGTTACATTCTCCCCTCATTATAAAAATTTCATCCTCGAAATTTCAAATTCTTACCTAAAGCAAAAGGCTTAGGATACCTCCTTTGTATGGATTATTCTGTCTCCCATGTGACATCATTGGATGTTAGGCCACTCCACAGTACTTTTACTAGTTTGATAGCCTTATTTCTCTATTGCTTTACCTTTACTTCGATAATTTGTAGTGGTATGATCTCAAAAGACAGATCCTCCCGCAATAGAACTTCTTCACCATCGATTATGTGAGACGAATTAGGATAATACTTTCTGAGTTGAGATACGTGGAATATATCATGTAATCCTAGGAGATTAGGTGGTAGCACTACCTGATACTCTATTGGTAGGAGAAATTTGATATGGACCCATATATCGAAGAGTGAGCTTCTTTGATCGAATTGATCTTCCAACACATGTGGTATGAGTAATCTTCAAAAATACATGTTCTCCGACATCAAATTCCAAGGGTCTTCTCCTCCAATCTGTATAGCTCTTTTGCTGACTCTAAGTGTCAGAAGTTTTTGTCGAATGCTCTCTATTTGTTGAGAGGTTTGATTCATGATATCTGGGCCAAATAGACTTTGTTCACCCAGTTCAACTCAACAAAATGGCGATCTGCAATTTCTTCCATACAAAGCTCCATAAGGAGCCATTTGCAAGCTCAAGTGATAACTATTATTATAGATAAATTTGACCAATGACAGATATTGATCCCAATTGCCTTTATTCTTCAAAATACAAGCTCATAGCATGTCTTCCAGAGTTTGAATTATTCTTTTAGTTTGCCTATCAGATTGAGGAAGATAAGTAGTACTAAAATTCAACCTTGTTCCCATGGCCTTCTAAAGAGACTTCCAAAATCTTAACGTAAACCTAGGATCTCTATCAGACACAATATTCATTGGAAATCCTTGCAACCTTGCGATTTCATTTATATACAATTGGGCCAACTTCTCCATGGTAATGGTCTCCCGAATTGGAAGAAAAATGGGCCGACTTCGTTAATCTATCCACAATCACCTATATTGCATTACACCCTGAAGAGGTCCTTGGTAATCCCAGAACAAAATCTATAGAGATGCTATCCTATTTCCTCTTGGGAATTTCCAGAGGTTACAGCAAACCTACTGGTACTTGATGCTCTATTTTCACTCTCTGACACACTAGAGGAATGCTACAAAAGAGTTTCTAGATCAAGCTTCTCAAGAATGGCTTTGATAGTGATTCCATTTGAACAAAAAAAAAATTAGAAATCTGGGACGGATTTTGAGACAGATAAGATTCTGTCGTAAAATCCGTTACAAATTCTGTCAGAAAAATTTTGTGGCAAGTTTTGTGGTAGAGAATTCGCAAATCTGTCTTAAATTTTGCTCAAAATTCATCTAAAAAAATTTGCAACGAACTAAAATAAGACAGACATGGTTCATCATAAAATCCATTACAAAGGCAAAATCTACCACAAATTTTGCTAATTCCATTGCAAATTTCCATCACAAATTTCTAGTTTTCTTGTAGCGAATTCTGTACAAACAAAATGATACCATAAGAATGTGTAAGTGCGTATGTGTCTAAATAATTTGTCAATATTGCCCAATAATGCTTTTGTCTTCCATGCATCTTGTACGCGAGTATTTCATATGCCATGGAGTTAACTTTATGAACATGAGTAATAGGTGTAAACAAACTTTGAATTTTATAAAGTCTCCATTTTCAAGGTAATAGAAATAGGAACTAAAATGACACTTGAATACCTGACTACACAATTAATGTCAAATAACAGCCTAACAGTAAAATAAATGTCAAATAAGGACTTTATTACTATTTTTTTGGGCCAAGTTGTCATTTTTAAAACTATTTTATATTCCAAACAAATTTTTGAACTAGGTAAAATTTATGGTAATATTATAATATTACATTCATTAAATTATAACCCATCTTAATTCTATATTTCTTAATCTCTTTCCACCTCAATTATTTAATAAGGTGTAAACATGGAAATGTGTATTTAATGCTCCTAGAATGACTTATATTATGCATACTCAATTCTTTCTAGAATATAACTTATAACAGGAAATAGAGGGAGTATCCTAATTAGATTAATCTTGAATTCCTTATGTGGTCTCACGATTTCTTAGCAAGTAGATACTTCAATCAAGACTTAAGTTGAAAGGGCTAGTGAAAACCCTAAAACCTTATCAATTAATTAGACTAATTAAGCACAACCACTAATAATAACTTCTTTTATATTTTTCAATATCTATTCTATTATTTTTTCCTATATCAATATTATATACTAATAAAATAATATTTAATAAAATATTACTTCTTATATGATAGAAATAAGAATGACAAAGCCATTTGAAACTAGCCCAAATGGTAAGGGTGTGATGGAGTGGGATATAGATAGAGAAGATACCTTGATCTCTATGCTTTAGTATATAATACTACCTCCGGTCCTATATATAGGATTTTTTATCCTGATCCTAAATATAAGACCCTTTACAATATACGAAGTAGTATTTATTATACATTTCTAAAAAATGCCCCTATTTAATATATCCAAAGAGAAAGAGAAAGCGATTAAATAAGGGTAGTTTTAAAAAAATATTGAGATTTTGGAGAAATCGAGGTAGTTAATTAGTTTTAATTCCAATTCTTAATTCACGTGATTCGGTTAAGAGGGTTTTATATTAAGAATCAGAGGGAGTACATTAGGCCTTAGTGCCATTAGTATATAATAAATTACAAGGCCATTGACCTTGCTTTTATTAAAAAAATGTATAACATAAAAAATATATTAATCGATTTAATGATAAAGGTATAATTTTGATAACAACAATTAGTTATATCCTTCGATTCTAACACGTTTTGTACGTCCATGATTGGTGGATACTAGATAAAATTGTTTGCAAGGTTTTTGATCAATTTCCTTCTAAAACAGACATTAGTAAGAAGGTGGCATTTAAATTCTTCAATTTCCACCAATGTTCATACAAATAAGTCACCTGTCTATGCTTTAGCGGCTTGCCGGCCGCGTCCATATCAATCGCACTGTCGAAAAGAATGGTCAATGAAGTATAAAATATTAAAATCTAATGATACTCTCTCCCCGCTCTTGAATATAACCCGTCTATACTTTAGCGGTTTGCCGGCCGCGTCCGTATCAATCGCACTGTTGAAAAAGAATGGTCAATGAAGTGTAAAATCTAGTTATATCCCCCACCTGAATATAACAAACAAATACTTTATTTTTTATTATAAATCATATTTTAAAAGGATTAAAGTATATATAATATATAAGTCATCTTTTAAGCATTATATACTTATTTTTATGTTTACCCCTCATTAAATAATTGTGTAGAAAGTGATTAAGAAATATATAATTAAAATGAGTTATAATTTAATGAGAGCTACTAATATTAGAAAGTTATAATAAATTTTATAAAATTGAAGAATTTCAATTACTTTTCATGGTTTTTCTTAGTATATGTAAGTCGGTTAAAGTGTTTTATAATAGGAAATAAATGGGATATCTATTTCACACAGAACAAAGAAAATAGTTAAAAATAATTGGAATAATTAAGTTTGTTATAAATGAAATTTTTTATCTTTTTTCGCTGCTAATGCAAATGAAAACCCTTTTCAAAAATATTCACATTTAATGCATAAAACTTATATCATGTATTCCTTCCTGTTATTTTTATGAGGGTCTTTTAACCAACTTTATATTAATTAAGAAATTTAGTTAAAAATAGTTAATCTCATTAAATTTGTTTAAAATTTCAGTTGTTTTCCAAAGTCCAAGTCCCACCAAATTGTTTGTCCTAAATGAGGTTTCACCCAATGAGCATTATATTAAGAACCAAAAAATAAAATTAGTATCCATATTAATAGTTTGCTGATTACTAGACAAGGAGTATTTTGGGTTAAAAAAAACTAATGATTTAGATAATTTTAAAAGAATCTTATCTGAAGGACTAAAAAGCAATCTAAAAAGATCCATATAAAAAGGACCATAAGGAGTAATTAATGATTCACTTATATATTTGTTCTCATGTGTAATTAATAAGGGATAGTATAAAAAATAAATGTATCAGACAATCCCCATCTATACTTTATATTTTAGATCGAAATAAGTCCCTCCAAAGTCCCTTATATTCAAGATCAAAGGAAGTATTAAATAATCTAAATTATAGCAAATCTAATGATATTTATCAATAGTATCCTCATTTATTTTGTTTTAGGTTCTAAGCAAAACACTCACTCTAGATTTGGATCATTTCTTTACTCTCTCTATATCTCTCTCAATAAATACTCTCATCCATTGATTTTAATTTAAATGGTAGAAATTACTGATTGTTATTTTAAAAAAATATATATATTATTCATTTTAATAATAACCATAAATAAGTATTATTATTTTTTTATGAAAAATCTACTCATAATAATAATGTAAAGGGAAAATTGTGTTTTGGGACCAAAAAATAATTTATTTGGTTTTGGTACCAACTTTATATTTTCAGGAAAAAAAAATCAATTCTAGAATCAAAAAGTTATATTCTCACCCCTGAAAAATACCTTTGGTCCCAAAGACCAAATATTTTTATTTTTTGGCTCCACAAACCAATTATCCCTAATGTAAATCATTAAATCAAATATATTATCCATTAGATTATTTTTTCAATCATTCGATCATAATTAACAGATGAGATTGCATATTGAGAGGGGTATGGAAAGAAAGTATGGAGAGGATCCAAATCCACTTGCTCCACGCCTCCACCTATCAATATTTCTATTAATAAAAGATAAAATAATAAAAAATAATTAATGTTTCTATCAATTTTGAAGAAGATCAAAAGAATTACATACCTCTTTAGCATATTTATCTACGAACTCCTTTATATACGTCGGCACTTTTCAATTCTTTTGTACTACACAATTTGGACTGGAATCATAGTGGACACAAGCCACTATTCCACAATAGATGCACCAATTCATAAGAGATTCTATCTTTCTATGTTTCAGAGAGAGGAAGAATGGATGAGGAAATATATATTCTGATTTCTTAGTAAATCTCCAAAGGCTAGAGAAATAAGCTTATACTCTGATAAGAAAAACTTTCCCCATCCATCTTATATTTTGAATTTTAAATTCCAAATACAACTCCCGCTTTCTTTTAATTAAATCAAATGTTAATTAATTAATTAATTAGTTATAATTTGGTCTTTTATCAAAATATTATCCCATCAATGGGCTGCCCAAAAATTCTAACATCTCCCACTCACACATGATGACATGATCAACACAGAACTTCTCAACTTCTCTTGGACTTTCATACTAGGTGCTCTGCTATGACTATGTAATTCTTGAGATGGGATGACCAATGTAACACCTTATATTAGAGCTCATTTCCCATATATTAGATCATTTAAGATGTCTTTCATCATAATTTAAAAACTAGAATCATATCATAATATAATAAAAATAGAATTTTTCAAAATTTGGGGTACTATTCATTTAGCAATTTCCATTTTTTCTGAATTTTGAAAATTCATAACTAAATCTAGAAAAATTATCTTGAGGTTATTCAAGTCTCTACAATTTTCTTAAATTCATATCTACATGGAAAAAAATATAAAATAGTAACTTCATTGGGCCAATTTGTACAGTAAATTTCATGGACATTACTATTCATTTGGTCATTTTTCTATCTTCTAGTTTTCTGACCTCAACTTTGGAAAATCATATTTCATTCTATTCATGACCAAATCATAAATACTCTATGTCATATGGAAGCATACATGTCTACTTATAGAAATATTTTTCTTATACATTTATTTCACTTACACATGGCATAACATTAACTTAAATTGTGAAGGGTCCAAATACTACTGTTATGGGACAATTTTGGGAAAACTTATATATCTCTTATTCTATAGCTTTAATCACTTCCGAATCAGTGGCATATGAATCTTAATACATATAAATTTTTATACATGTAAACCACTATATTTTTGGAGCCCTATATGATTTTTTTGTTATCTTTTGAATTTTCCAATACTTAACTTTTAGTTTCCAATTTTCCCAATATTGCCTATTATGAACCCTAGATTTGAAAATTCACCATTAATTATACACAAGTCCAAATGGGATGAATTAGGTGTCATTTTAAATCATGAGATGTCCGCTATCTGGTATAAAAATCTTAGAAACCTAACCTTACATTAAGTATAGAAAAAGGATGAACTAAACAGACATATTTGGAAAATGCCCTGTTTCAATCTATATTGCAATTGGTTTGCCAAAACCCATGGAAATGAACTCATTTTGGTATGAAACTTGGTAGAATATAACTTCATATCACAATATCTAGAACTGGAAATTCTCATAGATTTTCTACAATGTTAACATAATATTCACTATTTTACAACTTCATTTAAAACAAGGCATAATTAGCAATTCATCATTTTCTTCTTCATGTCTCTTGCTCCTTCCTTAGCTCTTTTCCATTGTTTCTCCCTAACATGGTTAGTTATTGAAGGGGGGTGGGATTCAAAGAATCTCATTAGCGATTACCCATACATGCAATCATATTATCATATTTATATAACAACATTGAAGAATCATTGATTAAACATACTTACACATTTAAGTCATATGATTTCACAAAAATTTTGGTAGAGTTTTGTTTGAAAAATGGACATCCTAGGGTCTCAAAGTCCCTCATTCAACTCAGCCAACATCATAAAAACATCACAAGGCAACCACAAAATCATATGACAAAGCATCAAACATATTCAAAGCAAGTATGATAACATAATGCAAGTAGGAAAATAATGCTACCTTTGTGAATCCTCTTGCCCTTTCGTTTGGTTCCATCTCTTTCTAACACTTCCACAATCTTTATTAAGCTTCTTTAAACCTAAATACATCATCAACCAACTATTCAAGCCAATGGTTTTATGAGTTTCTTCAAAAAGTGTTCATGAAACCCTAATTCTTCAAAAATTCACCAAAAATTCATTCCTAGCTCAAAAATGATGAATTATACCTCTATTCCATGTAATTTTTCATGAGGAATCCAAATATGGCCTCAGAATTACTAAACTCCATCTCTAGCTATGGTCACTATTTATTCCGAAATAAGCTTCAAAACCCTAAAAATTTCACTTTCTTAATCTTAAGCTTCTTCATGAAATCAACACTTGTTCCTAAGGTTTTCTACCATGAGGAACTCATTTTTGGCATAAAAAACATGAAATTATAACTCTAACATGATACTCTACTCTGGTCAAAACCCATGAAAGAAGGAGAAAAAGATTTTCTTTGCAATACAACAAACTACTCTATGAAATTATGTTCTCTTGACTAGTTGATGATTTCTCCTAAGTTTGGCAAGCCAAAATTCATTCCTTTCATGATTTAGGGTTTGGCCAAAATTCATCTTGAGAAGGGGAAGAAATATACTCCATGAAACTACTTTAAACTACTCAAGAATACAAGTTTAAGGTAGCAAGAATCCTTACAAAGTACTTGAGCCTTTGGTCCATCAACTTTGTCTCTTCTTTCTCTCTTTCTTTCTTGTGTTTTTCTCTCTTTGTTTTGCTGCTGAAGGCTACGTTCAGGATAGATAGGAAAGAGACAGCTTGAGTGGTTTAATCACACACTAATTGCACAATTAACCTTAATCACTTTTTAACCAAAAGTCAAAACTTCCTTTACAAGTTTTTGGCATGCCTTCCATGAGAAGTCTTGGACAAAAAAGTGAGCAAAAATGTCATGCCTAAGAGAGAGGAAATTGGCAAAAAACTGCTCAATTTTTTCTTGTCAAGATATATGTTGAATCGGGTAATTTTTTACCGTACTAATAAAACTGCTTTTTATAGTAATTTAGCATTTTTGGGTTACAGTACTATTCTAATTTTATTTTTATATTACCTTAATTATTCTATCCCAAATGGTATCTGTGTGAGGTCCATATCCTGTCTTGATTTCTTTTTAACCTTTCGTGGGGCCCACAATTTACTTTATCGGTATTTAATTACTTTTGAACATTTGGCACTGATTATTTCTTTATCTTTAAATATTAACCCCTAATGCCATGTACCATTAGACTCGTCTCATCGAGAGCTTCGTTTTGATAGTAATTTTACATATTTACAAAATTACCCCTGACCTAGGTTTGAATTATAATTTCTGAAACTTTTGGGTTATTAGGTGTATTTTTCCAAGGACTTTTCCATGTCTTCTCCATGTAATTTTTATGAATTTAGGGACATGGATATCATTTTTCAACTTCTTTAGGGGAAAAAATATAATTTCTTATTTTTCCATCCATTCGGAAAAATAACCTCTTTGCCCTATTTTACGTAAAATAGTGTCGTCCTATTTTTGCAAGTTTCTATGTATTTCTAGATATTTTAGTTTTATTGAAATGTTACAACCAATACAAAAATGTTTGTAAATCTTGTACTAGAATCCTATGGGAGGACCGATATACAAGATAACCATCCTCATATATGTATTGGGTACTTGGATATGTGCCTCAAATGCCCTAGATCTACCATATACACATTCCCATGGCAAATCTAATCCTTCTTGAGTTTTAGCATAACTCAGATTGCCTTATTGTATGCTTAGTGTTTACACTTATGATATCACCCAAATGATTTCATAAGAAGCATGCTTCAGACACTAGTATAGTTGTGCATATTCTAGGTGATCTTTGTAATATCCTTAATTTTACTGGATATCACATAATGTAAAGGGAAAAAGTAAAGGATTATAGAAAATGCATTAGGAATTACAGAAAATAGAGAGATACAAACAAATGATAAGGGGCAAAAAGAACAATTTTCCATATTAGAACTAAAAAAGGAAAAATTATAATTTTGCCCTAATAAAGAAATCTTTGCAAAATGGTCCTTAAAGAGTATAAAATAATATGTTTATGCCTCTAAGAATAAAATTCTTTGCAATTTAGTCCCTTGAAGAAGAGGAGGTGAGTGGGATATTTTTTGTAAAGAAGTTTTGAAAAAATTTACAGCTAATAACTTGAAAGTTTCAAAAATGTAATTGTTTCCAAGTTAAGAGCATTTTTATAAATATGAAAAATTATAGTTGAAATGAATCTCTTGATGAGCTAAGCTTAATGATTTAATGTTTGGAAGTTAATAAAGTTAGTATGAATTTATTATGGGAATTTGGAATAAAAAGTCAATATTTTATTAGATAAAGGTCATTTTATTCAACATAAAAATTAGAGAAGTACCAAGGACAGTTATAATAGCCCTCATTACATTATCCCGAGCTTAGTCTCTATCTAACAAAGTGCAATTGATGATGTGTACATGACCAGAGGAACTAGGATGGGGAAAAGATTATAGTGGAGGCAGAGAAGCTCTACGTTGCAGTGAGACACAGGGCCATTGCGGTGAATAAGCTTCAACTTTGAAATTTTTTCGAACAAAAAGGGCTTCATACTATGGCAAACTTACTTGCCACTATGGCACCAGACTTTCAATTCATATAAACTAGAAACATTTTAGACGAATGAAATAGAAAGAAATGGAGGGAGAACCGAAGGAGCTGTGTTAGGGTTTGAGAAATAAGGACTTCGGGGGTAATTTTGGGACTCTGGAAGCTTTGATATTGGTTGGTAAGTGATCCTTGTTCCTTCCTCTCCATTTTCTTCAGTTTTTGAGTTGGATTTTCAAGTATATATGTTGGTTTTCAGTTTTGGCCAAATCCTACAAATTAAAATGGATGTAATGGGATTAAGGAAGTGCTATTTAGTGTTAGGAAGCTATGATTTATGCTTTCTAGACTGGAATTGCTTGAGGGAGTATGAAATCCAAGTTGGAAGTATTGATATATGATTTGAATGGTTATATGAGGTTAATTGATGCCTGAAAATATGGTTGGTACCTTGGGTTAAGCATAATTGATTGAATTGTGAATTTTGCATAATTATACTATATTTTGATTGTGGACATTATGACATTATTGAGTTTGTTTGGTTGATCATAGGAGTTCGAGTCATGAGTTAGCAAGCTGAGAAGCTTGTGGAATCGTGTGTGTGGTATTGATAGCCTAAGGTAACTGGGTGTTGATATATATTTGCATGTTCCTTTTCATCCTACGATATTGATTATGCATGTGTATGGTTTTTCTACATATCATGGTATGTACATGGCTAGTTGAGATAGGATGATTGTGTATGATATGTATTTATGATGTTGTTGTAACACTCCTCATGTTATCCTTCTTGGCATGGTGTTCAGGATCGAAGGAAATAGGATGGAGGAAGGCTCAAGTAGAGTCTAGAAGAACTCCGCGCAATGGCGAGAAGCAGGGTCGCCGCGGTAAGAACTATTCCAGTGGCATTGATTCAGCTAAAAACTGGTAGAGCCGCGATGAGATGTCTAGAGCTGCGGTAAGAGTCAGGATTTTTGTTTAAATCCGGATCATTGGGAGTTGTTTTCGGATCTCAAGAGCTTGGATTCAAGTGGGTAAGTGTTCTCTACTCCTCACTCTCCATTTTGTTCGGTTGGAATTTGGGATTTTTGGTTTTGAAGATTGGATTTCCGGTTTGGGACGAAATCCAGTGATTGAAATGGATGAAATGGGGTTAATGGAGTGTGTTTTGGTATTGTTGTTGCTTGGGTGTGAGTTTTGAAGGGATTATATGTGTTTTGAGCTTAACCCTAGGTTGTTTTCGGTTATAGCTCTTGGGAGTCCGATGTGTTTGTGGTTGAGTAGTGTTTGAATGGTCCCTAAAAGCTTATTGATACATGAAAAGGGTGTTGAAATCTTGGGTTAGGTTAAAGTGATTGAATTATGGAATTTAGATGTTTGGTATATTGTGTTAATGGAAGAATTATGTTATTATGAAGGTTATTTAGTTAACCGAGAGGGGTTCACGCTTGTTGGATAATTTGAGAAGTTCGTGGAACTCACGTGTATGGTATTGACAACCTGAGGTAACTGGGTGTTTGTTTATATTGTATTAGTGATATTGTATGATAGTACGTATATTTGTGTATATATACATGTCTCTTTCATACCACGATATTAATGTGTTGTGTGTACTGTTTTTATATATTGTGGTCTGCACACAGTTAGATAATGATTACGATTATGATGATGAGATATGTGATGATGACATTGATATGATATGACATGATGCATACATGACATTATGATTTGATGATGATGATTATATGATGATACATTAACATCACCACATAACATTGTGAGACCATGATCTATGGCGGATGGAGTGGTGATGATGTGATGATGATATGATGTATGATGATATATATATGTTAGGGAGGATAAGGTTGGATACATATATATATGTTAGGGAGGATAAGGTTGGATTATATATGTTAGGGAGGATAAGGATGGATGATATATGTGTTAGGGAGGATAAGGATGGGGTCCCTGCGAGGGCAACATGCATCTCATTCATTTCACATTGCATTCATGAGTTGTATGAGATATATGTATATATGTACATGCGTGTGGTTGTTCCTGGTTACTGAGACATTGTCTTACACCCCTCTCCCATGAACTAACCTTTCCGGTGATGATTCTGGCACTAGTCCGGAGAAGCCGCGGGAGTAGCTGCGTACGTGGAAATAGTCTATGTAATATTTGTAAATTGGATATTGTATCATGTATCAAGTAGGATAGAATGGTTTGTGATGAATGTATGTCACTGAGAGTATTGTTACAGATGAATGTATGTATGGTTGCATGGTTTGAAGGTTGAGAAGTCAGTTTATTTGGTGTTTGTAAGCCCAGAGCAGTTTTGGGCCTCGTTGGTGTGTTTTAGGGCTGGTAGCCTGTTTGTCAAGCGTGAGTTCCAAGGGGTCAAATCTCATAGGAGTGGTTCCTTTGAGGTGAAACCTCTTTGGACAAGTTGGTTTTGGGGTTTTGGACTTGTATGAATGGTCTTTGAGTGTCTATTTGCCTTTGGTGGCAATTGGAGATTGTTAGTGGTGAGTTTTGGTCAATAAGTGGTCAAAACGGTGTTATGGGTCCAGAATCTCCATACGGAGTTGGATTAAGGTGAAAGTGGTGTCTATAACTAGATTGGGACTAGATTGACTTGTAGGAGTTAGAATCAAGTCAATCGAAGGTCGGAGCATAAGGTTATGCGCGTTGGAAGTTCGCCCTGGTGTTTAGAAGTTACTGATATGGAATATCAGTAGGGGGCGCAGTGGCTCCAGAGTCCAAGCCACGGCGCAAGTGGAGGCAATAGCGATGTAAAAATAGGGGAGGCCGGAGCCGTAGTGGTATTGTAGCGGCCGCAGCCCCAACCCAGTTTTTGGTGTTTTGGGGTTCGTTTCCGCTGTTCTAAAGCAAAGGAGTGTTGTTTTAAGATGTCCGGGTTGTGTTTGGTTGAATTTTGAAGTTTTTGGTCAAGTCTGGAGGTGTTGGGAGGTAGGGTGTTACAGTTGTGGCATCCCCATACTATTGCATGCTAGCATGTCCATATGATGATTATGATGATATATATGTGTGTGTTTTGAGGCATGTTGGCATGACATTGACATCAGTACCATATGATTACATAGTGAGAAAGTGATGTTAAGGTGATAATGAGATGGGATATGATGATGATATGACAAAGATCCATACTATTGAATCCTCTCCTAGATAGGAGAGCCAGGTGATAGTGGATAAGATGATATATTGAAACATCTTTGTCATTAAATTTTCTCCTATGACCAGGAGAGTCAAGTGGCAGTGGATTTGGGGATCCACCTTCCCTAAATGACCACAAATTTGTGGTGGTCTAGGGAAAGGAGAACCATGGTCCAGGCACTAGTGTAACCTTTGGCTGGGTTACATTAGTATAAGGTAAGCTTGGTAATGTCCTAGAATTAGTCTTCACCAACTGTTGGAAGGGAATCATCTATTTGAAATGTCTTGTTATGATGACAGCTTATAGTTCTAGCCGTGTATGAAAGAGAACATGCATACCATTTATTTGCATTTCATTGCACCATGCACACGATTGTGTGGATTAGTATATATGTTGCATGTGGTTGTTTCTGGTTACTGAGACTTTGTCTCACACCCTTTTCCATGAACTAACATTTCAAGTGAAGGTTCTCGCACTAGTCTAAAGAAGTCAAGGGAATCATAGCCACTTCGGTGTTAGAAATCTTTGAGTCATCAGTGGTGTGTGTATTGTCTATGTATATATTGTGCCAAGTAGGATAGCATGTTTGTAGGTTATATAAGGATAATGATATTGAGATGTTGATGGTTAAGAATGTTGTATGACAATATGAATGATTGTAATGATAATGTGGATGAAGATGAGTTTCGATATGTGTTATGTATGGGTGTGTAAGTGTGTTGATGGTTCAGGCTCCGGCATGGGTTGTTATTAGTGGAATAGGTATCTTTATGTCAGAATGGCCATGTTTTGGGCCTAGATGACATGTTTTGGGCTTATAGCCCATTATAAGAATTTGGGGTTCAAGTAGGTTAAATCTTAGAGGAGTGATTCCTTTGAGGTAAAACCTCTTTGAATAAGTTGGTTGAGTCAAGCAGAACCTGTATGAATGGTCTCCAGTTGCCAATTTGCTTTGCATGGCAATTAGAAGAGGTTTATGGTGAGTTTTGGTAAAAAAATGACCAAAATGATGTCGGGCATCCAAAATCTCTATACGGAGATGGATTTGCATGAAATTAGTGTCTATAGATAGATTAGGGTAAGATTGACTTATAGGAGTTGGAATCAGATTAATCAGAAGTTAGAGCATGAAGTTATGCGTGTTGGAAGTTCACCCTAGAAAAGTTGAAATTGCTGATATGGCATCAGCAAGAGACGCTACAGCACCATAAGTTAGGCTGCATTGAGAAGCGCTACTGCCTTTCTATCACACCTCATACTTAGACCCATTTCCCATATATTAGACTCCATTCAAGTCTATTAATGCATGATTAGAGACTTGATTACATAAAATAACTTAAACCAATTTTTTTCATTTTCGAGTACTATTCCTTTGGTTATTCTCATTTTACCCGACAAACTTTGAAAATTTATAACTAAATCAAGAAAAATCATATTGAGGTGATTAAGTCTCTAAACATATCTTCAAATATTCTCTACGTGGGAAAAATTTGAAACAGGGTATCTACTTGGCCAATTCATATAGGTTATTTTTCTAAAAAGCACTATAGAAATGGTCAATTTTTGAAAATCCTGATTCTATCCATCAATTTGAAAAATCACCATAAATCATACACAACTTCAAATTGGATGATCTTAGTGTCTATGGAAAGAAATTCATGTCTAGTTTACAGCCATATAAAGCATTCATGTATTATACATCATAAGTTGGTAAAGTACATGTATTTTTCAATAGTGCTTGGAATGACCACTTACATCATTCTATTTTGCAAAATACACCTTAATATATACATACATGGCCATCCCATGTATCTACTTTGCACATTACATTATGCTAGATCAAGATAGAAATAATTACATCTAAGTAGAGTCCTAAAACCATACACATCATTTTTGTAGGATACTCCAAACAAAACACCAAAGAAAGCAAATTCATTTTAATAAGCAACCTCCTTCAACTATCCTTTTCCCCTTAGGAAGTCATGCCATGACTTGAATCTATAACATTAGACACTAGGAAAGGGGTGAAATTCAAAGAATCTTAGTAATAACTACCATACATGCTCATATATCATCATACATTGCAAATTTTCATTAAAAATACATTAAACTTTCATTTAAAGTAAATTATGCACAAATAATTTCTAAAAATTTGGGCAGCACCTCCCCTTAAATTATAGACATTTCAGGGTCAAATATCCTTCAAACAACATAACCAATCAATCCAATCCATCACAAAGCATCATTTCAATCAACAATTGCATCAAGTAAATATAAGGGCAACAATAACAATATATATGCTTAATAGGGTTAGTTAACTACCATTTTGCTTTCCAATGGGCTCCAAACTTTGAAAACCATTTCCTTAATCTTATAACACTCTTTTGAATCCTATAGCATCATAAAATAATGCCATTAACCACTGATTTCACAATCTTTTTCAATTAGTATGATTACTAACCCTAAAATTTCAAATTGATTTCCTTTGGGTTTTTTTCGTACAACACACTTGTTTCTACCATTTTTGGACCCAAGGAATCCAGTTTTGCGGTCAAAATCATGAAATTCTATTCCTATATTCAACCCTAAATAGGCATAAAATTTAAAAAAATGTAGAAAAATAACTCACTAATTAATTTGTAATCTAATGGCATAACCGTGTTACTTAAGACCTATACATCTTTTTTTATGGTTTGTTTTTCCATGACTTCACTTTCTCTCTCTATTCTCTCTCTAGGTCAAAAATTTCAGAAGCAAATAGGAGAAAAATATTCCATAAAATACCACCATACTCAAGTATATACAAGATTGTGATCATAGAAACCTACCTTTAACACTTGAGATATTGGCTTTTACTTCTTACTCTTCTTCTTTTCCAATTATTTTTGTTTTGTTCTCTCCCTCTTGGACCTCTGTTCAGACATGATGGAGGTGGACAAAGTGAAGATTTAATGATTTAACTTAAGTGATTAAGGAAATAAATAATAAAACTAACTTTAGTTACTTTTGTAAATAAAGCTTTTCAATAATTCCTTCATTATTCCTTCTGCATTCCAGACGTGATTTTGAGGGAAAAAGTATCCAAAAATTGCTTCAATAATTTTAATAGACCAATATACCTTTTACCGATTAAATTTATCTATGCCGATTAAATATTTTTGCTAAAATTGTTATTAAATTGGTATAAGATTACTCAAAAATTAATTTTAGTCCAAAATTATTCTCTTGATCCAAAATATATTTTAACAAGGTCCAATCACTATTTTTGAATCAGTATTACCTTTTTCTGCAGTCTAAAATAACCTTTATCGAGTAAATATCAACTATAAAACTTTTGTGCCCAAAATAAATTATTTTAATCTTAATAAATTTCATACTATATTCCATTGGGTTTAACTTATTGAGAGCTTCATTTTGACTATAATTTTTCATATTTACAAATTTGCCTTTGACTCGGGGCCAATTTATAATTTTTAAAACTCTCAAGTATTAGGTGTAATTTTTCTCAAAATTTATAAATTTCTCTTCACCATGGTATACGTCCATTGTCATTCTTTTTTTTTCTTATCTTCTTTTTTTCCAAAGGGTAAAATCATCATTTTCTTCTTTTTCCTTCTAATCGAGATAATTAACCTCTTTACCCTATTTCATGTAAAATGGTGTGTGCCCGTTTTCGCAAATTCCTTATAGATTTTAAAATATTGAGTCTTAAACATCTAATAAAAATTTCAGGATATTGCACTTTCTAAGGCTGTAGTGCTACTATAGTTTGCCACGACCCAAGCCTTGTTTTGAGTGTTTTGGTGTCCTTTTGAGGTTTTAATGTTTATTGGGAGTTAAATTGCGGTGTTCTAGTTTGGTTTGATCAATTTTCAAAATTTTTGCTTAAGATTGAAGGTGTGTTGGAGTAGGATATTACAACAGTAAATGGACCTCACCCAAATATATTTTAGGTCTAGAAAATAATTTTAGTTCAAAAGTAATTTTTGAATAATTTTGTACTAATTTAATAACAATTATGGTAAAAATATTTAATCAGTACAGATAATGTTAATCGGTAAAAGATATATTGGTCTATTAAAATTAATGAAGCAATTTTTGGAAAATTTCTCCTCTCTCTTAAGCATCTTTATAGCTCACATTTTTCGGCCCAAGACTTCTCAAGGAAGGCATGAATTTTTGGCCAAATGACTTCTTAAGGAAGACTTTATTTTTGGTCCAAAAGTAAGTGTGATTAAGGGAGTAATTAGCCAAGTTAATTAAGTTATTTAATCACTCTCTTCACTCCCATTTTCAGACATGATCTACAACACATGGGGATAGATACTTATATTAATATTTTTTTTCGGAGAAACTTCCTTAAGAAGTATTTGTTTTTGGACAAAAATGCACATGGTTAGTAAGAAAATTATATAAACTAAGTGTCTTTCCTTCCCCTCATTTAGACGATATTTCCAACTGCAAAACAGAGAGAGAAAATGAAAGAAAGAAAGTGAAAAAAGAGAGAAAGAAAAAGAGGAAAAGAGAAGGCAAGTTCAAAGCTCAAGAGTTCAAGGATTTGGTTAGAATTTCTACTACTCTAAACTTGCTATTTGGAGTATTTGGTTGTTGCTTCATGGAATGGTTTCTTTTCCTTTCTCTCTAATTGGCCAGAACATAGGCCATGGGGAAAAGTTGAGTTTCATGCACCAAACTTGGAGAAAATGCTAAACTAGTAACCTTAGGCATGAAAATAGTAGTAGTTTGAGGCATTATGAAGTATATTGATTTTCTTCTATTTCCCCTGATTTTCATTCATCTAGGGTTTATGTTTAGAGATGGAATTTCATGTTTTTGACCCCAAAAATCTTAAAAGTGTTGGTTTCAAGAAAATCTTAAAAGCAAGTAAAATGAAAATTTTAGGATTTGTGAGCACTTTATAATATAGCTCTTGAAACCAATGGCTAAAATATAATATCCTGATTTTCAGGGTTATGCAAAATGAGATTATGCCATGAGAATATAAAGGGCCATACAAAGATGATTATGATATACCCAAAGAATGATTATGAAGTATTTAAAAAGATAAGTATGATGTGCTATGTAGAAACTAGAGAAAAACACAAATAAAAAGATATAGTATGAAAATATAATACTATAACATGAAAATATGATAAATAGTTTGAAATACATGCTTTGGATGATGAAAAGGGTGAAAAGGTAATTTTTCAGGCTAGGGGCATAAGAAATACGAATTTGCAAAATGGTCACTAGAAGGAAAATTATTTGCATTTTGATCCTTGAGGAAAATTACAGAAAAGTGCCTGAAAGTTTCAAAAATTGCATTTTTGCCCTAATCAAGGGTAATTTCAAAATTATGCAAATTTTATGTCAAAACAAAACTTGCAATGAGCCAAACCCAATGGTATAATGCATTAAGATCAATGAAATTTATGTAAAGAAAAATTTCATGCTGAGTGTAAAAAAGTGCATAGTGTGAGAAAAATGGCACTGTGGGCCTCACAAAAGGCAGATAAAGGAAGAAAAAATTATGTAGGCCCCATATTAGGACCAATTGAGATAAGATATTATGGTAATTTTATATCCCAATATAGTTAAAATCGGGTCTTAATAATAGCAAAAATATACTACTAAAGTAGCTTTATTTGTTCAAACCAGTCCAAAATATATCTGGATAAATAAAAGTACAATATTTTTTTAGCAAAATGCCCTCAATTTTGTGCAAAGCAAGCTACACATGGAGAAATTACATTATTTAATAATTTCCACAAAAATTCAAGAAGATTATGGAACTTTAGGTGGCAAATTTTGATTGGTTGCATTTTCTTATATATTCTCCCTCTTGGTCCTTGCCTTGAACAAAATTTAGAGCCAATAAAGAGTGAAGGATAAGTCTGAAAAATAGCCAAGAAGGAGGATGAAACAAGGGAAGAAGAGGAGGAAAAAAAAGAGTAGAAAAATTCCAAGAAAAAGGTAAGTTTTCTTTCTTGATTCTCTAATATTCTAGTTAACTTTTCAAGTGGTTAGTCATCATTTCCAAGAGTGTTCTTCCTCTTACCTTGGGTCTTTAATTTCGGTTTTGGTATGGGTTTATGAAGGAAAGGGGTTTTATGCCATAAAGTTTAGAGAATGTATGAGATTAAGTGAAAGGAACAAGCTTTGGTAGGATTTAAAGTAAGTTTTGAGAATTTTCATTCTTGCCTCTTACACCTCTGTCGGCCAGTATATACGAATGGGAAGTAGTTGGATTTTCATTGGTTTGATGTTAAAAAATGGATTTCTTGTTCAAGAATGAACTTTATGAGAGCCATGAAGAATTAGATGACTTAGCATAGTTATATGATTATTACTAGACTTCAAAAGATGTAAGGAAGTGATTGGGAAAGAATCCAAGCAAGTGGATTCAAGTTTAAAGAGAAAAAGGTAAGGCTCCAAGGTATTATTCTTACCTTACTTTTATGTTTTGCACAATTTTATGTATGTTTTATGAAATGATTATGTTACCATGATATTGCTTTGATTGTTTATTGGATTGGTTAGCTGTTTATGTAATGAGGGCTTTGCCCAGGATGTCCTATTTTTAAGTCATTATACTATCAAAATTTTTATAGTTAACATGGTATTTTTATGTATTTTTAATGAATTGTGCAACCCTATGAATGCTTTTATGAAATGAAATGATGTTTAAGTATGTGCAAGTTTACTACTGAGATGCCCAATCTCATTCTCCCAAGTACTAACCATGCTAGGTACAATGCAAATCAATGAATGAAAGCCAAAGAAAGGAGAAGTTGATGAGAATAAGCTAATGTCTATGATTGTTAATGATGTTTGTTCATTAAACATGTCATGTAAAGTATTAATGTAAAGTTAAGTTTGCATATATAACATTTCAAGTATGATGTTATATGTTGTATAGAAAGTCATGCTAAATGGTGACTTAATTAAGAAATGAGGTTGAGAATAAGAAAGGTATGCATGACTTTTCTATTATTAAGTTTTGGTATGCAATTATTTAGAAATGTGATGGCATGACATGATAAAGAGAATGAGCCAAATGAGATTCCTCTAGTTAGAGGATATGATGAGTTTTATGATGAAATAGATTATGTATGTTTTGATTAATAGAATATGTTACATGGCTCAAAGAAGTTAATAATGTAAAATAGCCTGCTGAAAAATGTCTAGAATTATGGCAGAATTTGGAATAGCACATAAAATAGTATGGGGCTCCAAAAATTCAGTGTGGTATGTAAAGATCTTGACTTTAATATGCCATTGATTTGAATGTATTTGGAGCTATACAATAGGAGATATGTATGTTTTTCTAAAAACTGTTTCAGTAGAAAATTATTCTGACCCTAGAGGATTTAAGATGATGCTTTGCTTTATACATATTGAATAACTATACAAAATAAATATACATAGAAAATAAACATATAGAGCTTTCAAATGATATAAAGATACCACAAAATAGCTCTTTGTATGATGAGATACAAATTTTTAAATTTTGGGGTCAGAATAGGACAGAAACTGGAAATAGGGGAATGAATGGTAATATTTGAGGGATAAACCGTATGAATTTGCATGATGAAATTCTTGTATCTTTTTTTTTTCATGAAATTCAGGATCTTCACAGTTTTTAGGGACTTGAACCATAGTGAAATGATTGTTTTTCATTTAGTTATGAATTTATGAAGTTTGTTGCGTAATATTATAAACAGTGCATGAAAAATAAATTTTATAATTTTGAGTTTTTTACTAGTTCAAGATCTCAAGATTTTCTTTTTTGCATACAAATGCGGCAGTATTCATGGGAAAGATGTGCAAATACGAGGTGTGACATAAAATGCTTGAATGATGTTATGATTAGATGCAAGAAAGTTCTGGAAGGCTAAAGAAGTGGTGTACCAAGTTTGGGAAGTAAGGGGAATTCTCAAAGGTAGTAAATTTACCTGTTTTTGTACTATATTGTCTTTTATGATTTCAATGAGCATGATCACTTGCCACATGGTTGTTTTGATGATTTGTGATTGTTGGTTGAGTTAAATGAATAGGTTTGTGACCTCTGGATATCCTTTTGCAATCTGAAACGCTGCCCAAATTTTTATAGAATTATGTGACTTAATGTGTTCAAGTGATTGTTGATTGTCTTCATGAATCTTTATTTTAAATGTGATAATATATGTACTTGAATGGTAATTACTATTAAGATTCTTTGAATCTCATCCTCCCACATACTAACCATGTCTAGGGAACAACTATGGCAAGGCCATCGAGGAAGAGAAAGGAAAGGAGAAAGAGCTTAGTGATTAATATGCTAATACTTGCAATGGCTATGAGTTTTGTGCTTTTATGTAAATTTGTAAAAGTGATGTTAAATTTGTTCCTTTAGGATTTTATATTCCTTTAGCTATTAGAGAATGTATGGGATGAAATGAAGACAAGTTATGGCCATGTAAATATTTTATGACTTTTACTTTGCAAAATACTTGGATGCAAATAGTCCTTCTAACCTCTGGATAGTGAGCCTGCCACTATTTGAACATTTTAATGTATAATATATAAATTTATATATGATTAGAAATTAAACAGAAAAAGATTTGAAATGGTCTAGAGAGTAGTCAATTTGGATGTGTGTGATTTATAATGATTTTTCAAAATTAGTGCCAGAAAACTGAATTTTCTAAAAGTGACCAAATGAATAGTAAATTTTCACAAAATTTACTGTACAAATTGGCCCAGTCATTGCTCTGTTTTATATTTTTCCCATGTAAAAATTCTTCCAAGATAATTTTAGAGACTTGAATCACTTACATATGATTTATCTAGAATTAGTTATGATTTTATGAATTTTGGTTGGTAAAAGGGTTTGGACCATATGAACAGTACTGATGAATTTGAAAAATTTTATTTTGGGTATTTTATATGATTCAAGCTTCTAATAAGGTATAAATAAATATTACAATGATCTAATACATAGGAAAAAAGGTCAAAAATCAAGGTGTTACAATCTTCCTTTCGCCCATACATCATTTTGATCAGAATCAGCCGTTTTCCCAACAATAACCCTTTAGATCGAATTATCATGATCATAAAATGTATGCTAAAGTAGAAAACTCTAAATCATCTCTTCATGATAATGTCAAAGTCATAAGGGAATCAATGAAAGGATTTTACCTTTTTGGAACTCACATAGCAATAAAGCAAGGATCTATTCACTTGCTTCCCATTTGTGGTTTCATGTTACGGTGTTCCTCTTATTTCATAAAAGTGTATGCCAATTTGATTTATTATTAATACTGTACAGATTTTGGTTGAGACACACATAATATCTAACTCGATTTCTACCAATCCTCTCACTTTTCATGTCAATTTTGTAGAATTCATTATCTAGTTACAGATATTATGGATAATAGCTATCCATAATTCGATCCAAAATTTATATGTATTGGATCTTATCTTAACTCACTCTTCAATCTTGTCGAGGTGACAATATTTTGTGTTTCTTATCTACCATATCAGCACTCTCATTACTTTACTAGTTAACACAAATGTCTCATCTTTGCATACTCCTCTTGAGCATCAAAGGTGATTGCTAGTGTGACAGAGCCAACTTCATCAACTTGTACAACATACTATGCATTATATATATGTCTCACATGATTATGGGTTTTGTAGCAAAAATTTCTAAAAAATATCATATTACATGTGTTACTCTCTATTTCTACTTATATTAAGAGATCTCACGTATCCCATATGCATATCTCGAGGTATTATCACTCCATTAGGGTATCCTTCCACATCACTATGGTAGAAATATAGTATATAGTAATACCTTTTGTGCCATTGCTTCTTTTAGCAAAGATTTATACTGTATGTCTATCTAATTCATCTTCTATATGATACTTAGGGTATGTTTGGTACGTGGGAATCAGGATTCTGGAGTAGGAATGGGAGAGGAAAGCCATGATGATGTGTGTTTAGTATGCTGGAATCAAAAGCAATGGGAATAGTAGAGTCCAACATTTATAGGAATAAGATAACCCACAGTGCATGTCAGGAATGATTGCTGGGAGTAAGAATCAATCTTTTTGGAGCAAAATTGCCCCTCGCTTAAACAGAAAATAACCTAAAAATTGTTGCCTTAGCATTTTATTCTCTTCTGTCAGCCTTCTATATTCAATGCCAAAAGCTTTATCTTAATCGAAGGTCCCTAGTGCTAATAAAGTTGAGATCGCCACTGGAGCTAGAAGATTGTTGGCAGTAAATATCATAATCTCGTCTCTTTTTGCTTTTTTCCCTGGTGGAGCTTGAGTAGCTCTGGCCAATTCCTCTCCACAAACTAGTTGGAGAGAGGGGAAGAGCTTCACTCAATCCTTGCCTTTGCATCTATCTTATCTGAGCCCGGTATCCAAATCCATGTTTGCTTTCTTCTTTTGTGTTTCAGATTTCATTTTTATTTGTGTTGGGTATTAGTTTATGTATACCGAAAGCATTCTGTTCTTTGAAAGATGATGATTATTCTAACATATAATCATCTTCTTTGACCCATCTTATTTGATTAGTTAATTCAGCATTTTCTCTCCAAACCGCTGGCTGTCGCTTTTGGACAAAAAATTCTTGAAAGATGATGATTATTCTAACATATAATCATCTTCTTTGACCCATCTTATTTGATTAGTTAATTCAGCATTTTCTTTCCAAACCGCTGGCTGTCGCTTTTGGACAAAACATTCTGATGTATCTTTGTTGGAGTTATTTGTTTGGTTGAAGTAATTTTTTTACTTGCTATTTTCTATTTGATAATGTTACCTCTTTCACTTTTTTCTTTTAACTCTCAAATCCTTAACAACATTATGAAAATTCAATTGTAAATTATGAAGCAATAAATTTAAGAAAAAAGATAGTATTATCTTAAGAGGAATTAAGAAAAACAAAAGAGGGTGGGAAAGTGTTGAATCAAGAGTTTTGATGATTGTAAACCAACACTCAAGAGCTTGAATTGAAGATATCAAAGGAGATCAAAGCTGTGTCAAGTGAAGACTTTATGAGTATTTACTGTTAGATCTCTTGTAGGATCTTTAGTTTTTGTTATGATTGGGTAAAAGATTTTGATTTGAGAAAAAAATGTTTTCAAACCTTGATTTTGTGTTAAATCTTTACCTATTTGAAAAACACTCACAAACAGACGAAGGTTGAAAGATTAAGCTAAACTGTCAAGTTGGAAATTCGAACTTTGCCTTTGGAAATTCGAACTTCGAGCTGAAACTGAATGAGTCTGAAGAGATGGCTCTCTGTCAGACGAATTTTGGCTGCTCAAAATTCGAATTTTCGTCTAGTCTGAAAGAAGCCTTTCTGGTAACAGACAAACTTCACACTTTCAAAATTCGAATTTCAAGAAAAAATGAAGTTTGTGAAAACCAAAGAAATTCGTCTGAGACTATGATAAAATGCATCTGAAATCAAAATGAAATTGAGTTTGATAAATGCTCTCTGACAGACAAATTTTGAACTGCCAACATTCGAATTTTCATATAAGTCTGAAAGAAGCTTCTTTGCAACAGACGAACTTTAAGTCTCCAAAATTCGAATTTCAGACAAAACAAAATTTGAGAGAATAGAAGAAATACGTCTGATACTATGTTAAAGTTCATCTGAGATCAAGAATGATTTAAGTTTCAAAACTGCTCTCTGACAGACGAACTTTGAACATTGAAATTCAAATTTCAGAAGCAAAAATCTTAAGTCTGTTTAAGTGAAATATCAACATTCGAATGATGAAATTAGTCTGGAAAGAGTCTCTCTGACAGACGAATTTCACCCTTTCAAAATTCGAATTTCGAGGGCACTGTAGCAAATTGAAAACACTGTTCATACTTAACCGAAAAACTTTCTTCTTGAAAATTCGTATGTCACATTGTGAAAATGTTTTGTAAGTTTCAAAATTCAAATTTCACTTAATGAACAGACGAACTTCGTGTTGTAACGTTGGAAGCTTTAACCTTCGGTTCCTTCGAAATTCGTCTGTTGACCAGCCAAAATTCGAATTTCAGTAAGTCAGAAACATTAAATGCGGTTGGTAAACGGATAGTTTTTCAGAGTAACCGTTGGATAACTTCTCCAACGGATAGATTAAAGTCTCTAACGGATATTTGAGACCTAAATCTATAAATACAACAACATTTGAAGTTATGGGTAATAAATCAAACTAGTGTGTACCGAATTTCTGCTAAATCTTTTCTCAAAAGCTTTTACCCTCTCAACTTCTATACTTGTATTGAAACTTTCATATCTACTCTTTTCAAGAGAGTTATTTTATTATAATCAATCTACTCTTCATCTGGAAGATAGATTTACTTGTGAGGGGTATTCACAAGAGAATTGGGAAGCACATAGTGAAAGTGCTTGGAGAGTTTGAGAGAGCTCAGAAACAGAGCATACTCGTGTACTGTGGCCTTAGCAAGAAGCCCATTGAAATTCTTGTTGTATAGTGGATAAATCTCAAGAGGTGTCTTGAGGACTGGATGTAGGTCAAGTGGAAAGACCGAACCAGGATAAATTACTGAGTTTTCTTCTCCCTATCTTTACTTTTCTGCTTGCTCTGTTTTACGCATTGTTTTCATTATACTGTGATATCTTCACTTACTTCACTTTGTGCAGAAAAAATTCAATCTTCCCAATTCACCCCCCCTCTTGGGAAGTCAGCCTTGCTAACAAGTGGTATCAGAGCCCGGATTCCCATTCAAAGGAACTCACAGTCTGGGAATTAAGATGGCTGGCTTTGGAGAGAGTATACTTCCTGAAGGAAACAACACTAACAGACCACCAGGCTTCAGTGGAGAGCATTATGGATACTGGAAGATGAGGATGCAGATCTCCCTTCAATCAATTGATCTTGACATCTGGTCAGTGATTGAAAAAGGAGATTTCATTCCAATGGCTCTAACTGAAGATGGAGGACACAAAGAAAAGCTGGAAGCAGAATGGAATGATGAGGACAGAAGGAGAGTCCTACTGAATTTCAAAGCAAAGCATTGTTTAGTCAGTGCCCTAAACCAGGACGAATTCTACAGAGTCTCACAATGCACCACTGCAAAAGGAATGTGGGATACTCTGCAGATTGCACATAAAGGAACATCTGGAGTCAGGGAGAACAGGCTGAACACGTGCATTGGGGAGTATGAAAGCTTCAGAATGGGTGAAGGGGAAACTGTAAAGGAGCTGCAAAAGAGATTCACCCTCATTGTGAATCAACTAAAAAGCCTAGGAAAAGAATACACACAGTCTGAGAAAGTGAGAAAAATACTCAGAGCTCTACCTCTGGAATGGCAGCCCAAGGTGACAGCAACAGAAGAAGCCAGAGGAGAATCAATGGCTTCTGTCACAGCTCTCTTCGGCAGCCTTGAGGAGTATGAAGGAAAGATCAAAGCACTCAAGGAAGCTGGGCTGGACAGAAAGAAGAAAGGCCTTGCCCTCAAAGCTGCTGAAAAGGAAGAAGAATCTGATGAAGGAGATGAGCTGGATGAGGAAACTCTGGCTATGATGGTCAGAAAATTCGGAAGATTCTACAGCAAGAAGAAGAGCAAGAGATTCTTCAAGAAAGGAGTAACTGGAGAAAACAAGAAAGAGGCAAAAGAACCTGTGACTTGCTATGAGTGCAAGAAGCAGGGACACATTAAGTGGGATTGTCCCCAATTCATTAAGAAGCAAGAAAAGGAAAAGAAAGCTGCAGACAAAAAGAAGAAGAAGAAAGCCTATATCTCATCCATCTGGGGCAACAGCTCAGATGAGGAAGAAGAAGATGAGGATGAGATTGCCAACATTTGTTTAATGGCACTTGCCTCAGAAAAAGTCTTACCCTCATGCAGCAGTGATCAGGAAGAAGAGGTATATGAATCTGAACCTTCCTATTCTGAATTACAAGATGCATTTCATGAGCTTCATGATGAATTCATTAAAGTTGCTAAAGAACTGAAATTGGCAAAGAAAAAGATAAATAAGCTGGAATCCCAAAGCATAGTTTCTGAAATTACCTCCTTGCCTAGTACTGAATCTGTTTATTGCACTTCATGCATTGAACTCAAGCAAACTAATGATTATTTAGTTAAAAGTATGTCTAGGCTCACTAGAGGCAAAGATATGTTGTTTGCATTAATGGGGAGCCAAAGAATATCACAAGGAAGAGCTGGTCTTGGCTATGATCCATGTGCTGTCAAGGAAAAGATTAGGAAGAAAAATCAGAATGCTTATATGAGACATTTTGTGCATGCTGAGAACATTAAAAAGAAAACTAATGCATTACATCACATTGAAACATATGATCAACCAAGGCATGCTAGACAAAAGTATTATCTGCACTGTTTTCTTCCTGCATCTCAATCTAGCAGTCCTTTCACCACCTGTCATTTCTGTAACAAAAAGGGACATATTTCCAGTTCTTGTGTTTTGAAGAAAAATGGACTTGGCAGGAAAGCTGAATGGGTTCCCAAAGTTGCATCTGCATCTAGGGAAAGATATACTGACCAAAAAGGACCCAAGCAAATTTGGGTACCTAAAAGGAAAACGTAAACATTGTTTTGCAGGTCTGTCTCAAAGCTAAGAAAAGCAACAAATGGTATATGGACAGTGCCTGCTCAAGTCACATGACTGGTGATAAGGAGAAGTTCATAACATTGAGAGACAAGAAAGGAGGAAAGGTGACCTTTGGAGGTGACCAATATGGCAAAATCGTTGGTATTGGAATTGTGGGCAAAAATCCAGAAACATCCATTGAAGAGGTGCTGTTTGTGATTGGCCTCAACCACAACCTGCTAAGCGTGAGTCAGACCTGTGACAAAGGAAACTGGGTGCTGTTTGACTCAAAGTTTTGCCTGGTCATCAGAAAAAGTGATCACAAAGTAATCCTCAAAGCTCAAAGGGATGGTAACTGCTATACTATTGATCTTGATGAACTTCCTCCCTTAGATTCTGTATGCTTAATCAGTCAGAGTAGTGATAGTTGGCTATGGCATAGAAGATTAGCTCATGTGAACATGAATCAACTGTCTAAACTAATTAAAAATGAGCTAGTAACTGGTCTACCAAAAATATCTTTTGAAAAGGATAAAGAATATGATGCATGCCTAAGAGGAAAACAAACTAAATCATCATTTAAATCCAAAAATGTAGTCACCACAACTAGACCACTTGAACTGCTGCATATGGATTTGATTGGACCTTCTAGGGTAAAAAGTCTTGGTGGTAATATGTATGTGCTTGTAATTGTTGATGACTATTCTAGATTTACTTGGACATTATTTCTTTCTTCTAAAAGTGATACCTTTGATGCGTTTGTAACCTTAGCTAAGAAAGTGCAGAATGAGAAAGGTATTTCTATTGTGTCTATCAGGTCAGACCATGGAGGAGAATTTGAAAATGCATACTTCCTAGAGTTCTGCAATGAGCATGGGATTGACCACAACTTCTCAGCACCAAGAACTCCTCAACAAAATGGAGTGGTAGAAAGGAAGAACAGAACCATTGGAGAGATGGCTAGAGCTATGCTGAATGAGAAGGAACTCTCTCAAGTGTTCTGGGCTGATGCAGTGAATACAGCAAGCTACATCATAAACAGAGCCTACATCAGACCAATCCTTGGGAAGACTCCATATGAGCTGTACAAGGGAAGAAAGCCAAATCTATCACACCTCCATGTGTTTGGGTGCAAATGCTTCATTCACAACAATGGTAAAGAAAATCTAGGTAAATTTGATGCCAAATCCGATGAAGGTATATTTCTGGGCTATTCTAGTAGGAGTAAGGCTTATAGGGTCTATAATAAAAGATCAAATATAGTAGAAGAATCAGTGCATGTGGTCTTCATTGAAAATGAAACTGTTTCAAAACATGTTACCAATAAGGATGATCTTACTTTCAATTTTGAAAAACTAGAAATTTCTGACAGAAGTAAAACTAAACCTCCAAAGATATCTGAATCTGTTGACACAGAGGAAGATATCCAGGAGCAAGAGTTTGATGAAGAAAATAATGAAGAAACAACTCAAGAACTCCCTAGAGCTTGGAGATATCAAAGGAATCACCCTGTTGATCAAGTAATAGGGAATGTTCAAGAGAAAGTCAAAACCAGAAAACAGTTGAGGGATCAAATGCTCAACTGTGCCTTTATTTCTGAAATTGAACCCAAATGTGCTGAAGAAGCCTTAACTGATGAATACTGGATTATGGCTATGCAAGATGAATTAAATCAATTTGAAAGAAATCAAGTTTGGGATTTAGTACCTAGACCCAAAAATCATCCTGTTATTGGTACCAAATGGATTTTCAGAAATAAACTTGATGAATCTGGAACAATTATCATAAATAAAGCTAGATTGGTTGCTAAAGGATATAATCAGGAAGAAGGTATTGATTTTGAAGAAACCTTTGCACCAGTAGCTAGGCTAGAAGCTATAAGAATACTGCTGGCATATGCATGCATGAAAAATATTTTATTATATCAAATGGATGTAAAAAGTGCCTTTCTGAATGGATATATCATGGAAGAAGTATATGTAGATCAACCTCCAGGTTTTGAGGATCCTACAAAACTAAACCATGTTTATAAACTGAAGAAAGCTCTCTATGGTTTAAAACAGGCCCCTAGAGCATGGTATGAGAGACTGAGCAATTTTCTAACTGATAAGGGGTTTAACAGAGGCAAAGTAGACACAACCTTATTTACTAAGAAAGAAAATAAAGATTTGCTAATTGTTCAAATCTATGTTGATGATATTATTTTTGGTGCTACTAATGAAACTCTTTGCAAGAAATTCTCTGAGTTAATGCAGGGAGAATTCGAGATGTCTATGATGGGTGAACTCAACTTCTTCCTTGGACTGCAAATAAGACAGCAAAATGATGGTATCTTTCTCAGTCAATCCAAGTATCTAAAGGAACTGCTAAAGAAGTTTGGTTTGGAGAATGCCAAACCAATGGGAACACCTATGGCCACTGCAACCAAACTGGACATGGATGAAAATGGGAAGATATTTGACATTACTCAGTACAGAAGAATGATTGGATCCCTTCTATACCTAACTGCCAGCAGACCTGACATTATGTTCAGTGTTTGCATGTGTGCAAGGTTCCAATCATGCCCCAAAGAATCCCATGCAACAGCTGTGAAAAGAATTTTTAGATATCTTATTGGAACATCACAAATGGGTCTTTGGTATCCAAAAGGCAATGGAGAAGATCTCAAAGGATACACTGATGCTGATTTTGCAGGATCCAAAACTGACAAAAAAAGCACAAGTGGAACTTGTCAGTTTCTTGGAGGATCCCTGGTCTTATGGTTTAGCAAAAAGCAAAATAGTGTAGCCTTATCCACTGCAGAAGCTGAGTATGTTGCAGCTGGAAGCTGTTGTGCCCAAGTCATCTGGATGAAACAGCAGCTTGAAGATCTTAAGGTTAAAATGAAAGAGATACCAATCATGTGTGACAACCAAAGTGCTATAAATATCACCAAGAATCCTGTCATGCATTCAAGGACGAAACATATTGAAGTAAGGCACCACTTCATAAGAGATCACATTCTGAAAGGAGAAGTTAGACTGGAATACATCCCAACAGAGGATCAAGTTGCTGATATACTCACAAAACCTCTATCAGAAGACAGACACTGCAAAATAAGGAGAGAATTGGGAATGGTAAATCCCAGTGAATTGTAAGTTATTTCTGTACAATTCTGTCTTTAAAGTTTTTAATATTAGAATAAATTCTAACTTGAGCATCGGAGTTTGTCTTAGTGTAGTTGGAGGTGCTCCTTGTGAAAATCAATGGCTAAAAGTTTGAAAGATTGGAGCACTCCAGATTGGAGCAACCAGAAAATGAAGTGAATAATAATTATCCTAAGTTCTGGATCCATTCTGTAAGTCTTTAAAGTTGAAATTTGTATGTTGTTTGAATAATAGAAGAATTTCATTGATAATCTGTGTCTTTGAACTGGTCAACATGGTCAACATTCGAATTTTGGTTGACCAACAGACGAACTTTGGTCTGTTATGCCTTGGAACAGTTCTAGGTTATGCCTCGAAATTCGTCTGTTGAAGCTTGAAAGTTTGAATTTCCAAAATCAAAAATTTCAAAGTAATGATTGTCCATCACTGTTATATGAATTATTACTTCTTAACATACGAATGTTGGACAATCTTTGCAAAAATTGAAAAATTCGAATTGTCAAGTTCAAAATTCATCTGTTGAAACATGTTCTTGATGAATGAATGCTTGAAAGATAAAGATCTGCATGCTTAATTCGTCTGTTGATTGATGGTTTGTGTAATGCTGTCTTTTTCTTTCCAACATTCGAATTTTGTTGAAACAAAATTCGTCTGATATGCTTGTATTGCTTGTTTCAAGCCACTGTCAGACGAACTTTCAAGATGAAAATTCGTCTGTCAGTAAGCTGTGCTGAACGGTTTAACTTGTAACTGCCCGAAGTTCAAATTTTGACCCCTCAAAATTCGTCTGTCAGACGGTTACACACGTTAAATGCGACTGTTTTCCACAGAACAGACGCAACCCTATTTGTAACCTCCCTGAGTCTGTTCTGATTCTCTCTTCAATCCTCTTAACTCCTGTCCAAAAACCGTCATTCTTCACCGTTTGAACTTCCATTCGCATCCTATAAACCTATTCTCAGCCACATTCTGCTTCATTCAACCGAGAAATGGCAAGAGTTAAAATTCCTGAAACAGGAAAAGCTGTGGCTCGTCCTAAAATGAATGTTAAATCTCAATACGCTACCAAAGAAGGAGAAAAATCAAAGAGAAAAGCTGAACCTAGCAAAGCTACTCCCTCTAAACGCCAGAAATCTTCATCCAAAGCAGAATCTCAGAAAACTGGACCCTCTTCTTCAAAAAGTGCAGAACCGTCTATTCCTGTTGCTGCCTCTTCTGCTTCTTCCAGTACTGAATCTGGAGAGTTTGAATTGACTACACTGCCACTGTGGAGCACTCCTGAGATTCAAGAAGAGTACACTACCAAGTTTTCCACCAAAAAGGTAATCAAGCCTCATTGTGTAAATATGAAACAATTTCTGATATCCAACAATTTTGATGCTGCTATATGGTTGTTAAGATATAAAAATCTGTTGGAAATTGCTGAAAAATATGATGATGAGGTAGTGAAGACTTGGTATGCCTCTCTTCAATATAACAGCAAGAAAAAGAAATGGGAGGTCACTTTGAGATCAAGGACCATCTGGCTTGCTGATGAAACAATCAATGAAGTGCTGGAAATCCCAGGTCAAGATGGGCTAAAAATTTAAATAACAGCCTCTGGGTATATGGATGAGGCAAACACAGCTGATGAAGAAGGTGGATCCTTTCTGAACTACAAAGAAAGCACCATCTTGGACACCTTATTCAGGAGAAGGGAGAACAGGCCAACAATAAATCTGTTGAAGCCCACAGACCTAAGTGTACAAGTCAGAATCCTGCACTACATAGTGTCAAGGATCATTTTCAACAAGGGTGGTAGCTTCAATCTGATAACAAGGGTAGAGGCTCATGTGATGACTGCTATCATTCGGGGGAAGTTGATTAACATGGGTCATATCATCCTCCAAAGAATGATAAAGGCAAGAGATCAAAGGAAGGATTCCACACTCCCCTATGCTGCAATTATTTCAAGAATCCTGCAGCATGCTAGGATTCAGCACATTGAGAAGGGGAAAGGGAAACTCACTGAGGCTTTCAAAGAGGAGGAACTGCAAAGGATGGGCATTGAGAGAGATGAAGGACGATGGGTTGGAAAGGGAGCAGGGAAAACTGAAGACTTGTTCTTTGTTACTGATGCATCCCTCCAACAAGAAGGCACTTCTGAGGCCCCTGACAGATCCTTACCTCAGCCTTCCCAGACAATTCCATCTCCCTCCAGGCCTACACACCCTCCTTCCACTCCCTCCTCACGATCCAAGCCAACAAAGATCACTGAGTTGTTTGACAGTCTGTCAACACTCATTCTCAGCATCAGAGATGAGCAAAATGCCAAATTTGCTCATCTATAAGATCAGATCCATCAGTTGGCTGTGAATATGAAGGTGGTGGCTGATGCTTATGAAGAGATAAGAAATGCAATTCCTACCACTTCAGCTCCACCTCAACCTGGTGTCCCTGAGCCTACTCTGTCTCCATCCCCTGTGCCTCCAAGTCCCTTTGAGATTGCCTCCTCTGACCATAATTCGGATATTGATGGTGCTGATGCTATGAGAACACCAAGTCCTGGTCCACCCTTGGACTATGGACTAGAAGGAGAAGGTCTTCAAGAATCAAGACCTCTTAAGCCTATGCAAGAAGATGCTCCGGATTCAATTCTGTCCATTCAAGAATCAGAGCAAGTTGAAAGACTGGTTGCAGCCATTTCAACCTCTTCTGTGCCGGAAGGAGCAAGCAATGAGGAAAGGAGCATTGTACCTGTTATTGATTATCTTGCCGTTGCTCACAATGCTCTGCTAATAGCTCAAAGGAGAAGGCTAGAAGAAATGTTTCCTTCTGCTAGACCAGCTTCTTCTTCTCTTGCTGCGTATGGGCTTTCAGAGGAACAGAGAGCTCAACTAGCTCTTTCTAGGCAGGAAATGCAAGTGCTGCTTGAGGTCTCTGATGATGATGCTGAAGAACCTGCTGAGCCCCCTGCACCAGTTCAGCCAGAAATTCCTTTTGCTCCTGTCCCCCTTCGTGCTGTTCCTATCACTCAGATACCTCCTCCAATGGACTTTGTTGGGCTTCCTGATGATGCCAAAAAGGGGGAGAAGATAAAGCAAACTGGGACTAAGCAAGCTGGAAAATCTGCTGAGTCATCTGGAAAAGGAAAGACTTACAGCAAGAAGTCTAAGCCAAAGAAGGAGTGATATTTTTAGATCTTAGGCTGAATCTTCTTGTTGTATCTTGTTTTAATTGGTTGATTGTAATTGGTTGTTTGTTTTTTTTAAGAACTACTCTTTAATTGGAATTTGTATTACAACAGTTTGGTGATACATAGTATGTTCATGGTTGCAATGTTTTGGGCTTTGAATCTCTTCACTTAATCTGTTGCTTTGATATCTTATGCATATGTTGAGGGGGAGCTTATGAAAGCAAACCCAAGTACTAATCCAGTTTGTGAGTTGTTTTGTCATCATCAAAAAGAGGGAGAATGTTGAATCAAGAGTTTTGATGATTGTAAACCAACACTCAAGAGCTTGAATTGAAGATATCAAAGGAGATCAAAGCTGTGTCAAGTGAAGACTTTATGAGTATTTACTGTTAGATCTCTTGTAGGATCTTTAGTTTTTGTTATGATTGGGTAAAAGATTTTGATTTGAGAAAAAGATGTTTTCAAACCTTGATTTTGTGTTAAATCTTTACCTATTTCGAAAACACCCACAAACAGACGAAGGTTGAAAGATTAAGCTAAACTGTCAAGTTGGAAATTCGAACTTTGCCTTTGAAATTCGAACTTCGAGCTGAAACTGAATGAGTCTGAAGAGATGGCTCTCTGTTAGACGAATTTTGGCTGCTCAAAATTCAAATTTTCATCTAGTCTGAAAGAAGCCTTTCTGGTAACAGACAAACTTCACACTTTCAAAATTCGAATTTCAAGAAAAAATGAAGTTTGTGAAAACCAAAGAAATTCGTCTGAGACTATGATAAAATGCATCTGAAATCAAAATGAAATTGAGTTTGATAAATGCTCTCTGACAGACAAATTTTGAACTGCCAACATTCGAATTTTCATATAAGTCTGAAAGAAGCTTCTTTGTAACAGACGAACTTTAAGTCTCCAAAATTTGAATTTCAGACAAAACAAAATTTGAGAGAATAGAAGAAATACGTCTGATACTATGTTAAAGTTCATCTGAGATCAAGAATGATTTAAGTTTCAAAACTGCTCTCTGACAGACGAACTTTGAACATTGAAATTCAAATTTCAGAAGCAAAAATCTTAAGTCTGTTTAAGTGAAACATCAACATTCGAATGATGAAATTAGTCTGGAAAGAGTCTCTCTGACAGACGAATTTCACCCTTTCAAAATTCGAATTTCGAGGGCACTGTAGCAAATTGAAAACACTGTTCACACTTAACCGAAAAACTTTCTTCTTGAAAATTCGTATGTCACATTGTGAAAATGTTTTGTAAGTTTCAAAATTCGAATTTCACTTAATGAACAGACGAACTTCGTGTTGTAACGTTGGAAGCTTTAACCTTCGGTTCCTTCGAAATTCGTCTGTTGACCAGCCAAAATTCGAATTTCAGTATGTCAGAAACATTAAATGCGGTTGGTAAACGGATAGTTTTTCAGAGTAACCGTTGGATAACTTCTCCAACGGATAGATTAAAGTCTCTAACGGATATTTGAGACCTAAATCTATAAATACAACAACATTTGAAGTTGTGGGTAATAAATCAAACTAGTGTGTACCGAATTTCTGCTAAATCTTTTCTCAAAAGCTTTTACCCTCTCAACTTCTATACTTGTATTGAAACTTTCATATCTACTCTTTTCAAGAGAGTTATTTTATTATAATCAATCTACTATTCATCTGGAAGATAGATTTACTTGTGAGGGGTATTCACAAGGGAATTGGGAAGCACATAGTGAAAGTGCTTGGAGAGTTTGAGAGAGCTCAGAAACAGAGCATACTCGTGTACTGTGGCCTTAGCAAGAAGCCCATTGAAATTCTTGTTGTATAGTGGATAAATCTCAAGAGGTGTCTTGAGGACTGGATGTAGGTCAAGTGGAAAGACCGAACCAGGATAAATTACTGAGTTTTCTTCTCCCTATCTTTACTTTTTTGCTTGCTCTGTTTTACGCATTGTTTTCATTATACTGTGATATCTTCACTTACTTCACTTTGTGCAGAAAAAATTCAATCTTCCCAATTCACCCCCCCTCTTGGGAAGTCAGCCTTGCTAACAGAAAGGACTATGTAAACGAAGGAAATGAATAGGGGAGATAGGTGAAGGATGAGGAGCACAAGGTGAAAGTGTGGGTGATTACAGTGGTAGCTTTGATTAGGTGACATTGTTTTAAGCCCCCTGTCTCTAATACACACACACATGTTTAATACTAAGTAATTTCATCTTTTTATTTTTTTTAAATGGAATATAATCTCTCTTTTTCCACTTGTGTTGAAGTTATTTTTTTTAAAATGGTAATCTGAGGGCTCTAATTGCTTGACACATCAAGAACCTGACATAATATCATGACTTAACAAAGGGGTTTGCTTATTTTTACTTTTGCATATGCATGTGTGTGAGTAATTTATATATATTGATAGCATATTGGACTAGTTGTTGGATTGGACAGTGGAAGGAAAATATTACATGTATTTGATCTATAACGCCATATATAGTATCACAGGGGATTGATTTATAGTAGTGATGCGACTTGCTACAACTTACTTAGAATGCATAGGGGAACCTTTGACAAGTTGTGTTGCATGCTTACTGATGTGGGAGGACTTAAACCTACTAAGAATATGCTTGTGGATGAACAAGTTGCAATTTTTTTATATATACTTGAGCACCATGTGAAGAATAGGGTGATTCAATATAATTTTGGTAGGTCTAGAGAAACTATGAGCAGGTACTTCAATTTAGTGCTTAATTTTATGATGCATATTGGAGGAATGTTGCTTAAAAACCCTGAGCTACCAGAGGATTCAACTGAGGATAAGTGTAAGTGGTTCAAGGTACATACTTGTTGAAAAGTTTGATTTATCAATACTTATTGTGAGAAGTTTGTTTACTTTATTCATTTTTTATGGTCTTTTACAGAATTCTCTGGGTGTTTTAGATGGTACTCATATCAAAGTAAGGGTGACAATAAATGATAAGGCAAGGTACGAAATAGGAAAGGAGAAATCACTACAAATGTCTTGGGGGTTTGTTCACAAGATGGTCTGTTCATTTATGTATTGCCAGGATGAGAAGGATCTACAGCTGATGGAAGGGTATTACATGATGCAATTAGTCAGAGGAATGGGCTGAAAATTCCACAAGGTCAATACTATTTAGTGGACAGTGGCTGCACTAATTGTGAGGGATTCCTTGCACCATACAAAGGCCAAAGATATCACTTGAGTGAGTAGAGGGAAGGGCGACATCCAAGAAATGCACATGAGTGCTTTAATATGAGACACTTTTCTGCACGTAATGTAATTGAGAGATGTTTCAAAATCCTAAAGCTCTGGTAGGCTATTCTTAGGAGTCCATCATTCTATCCAATTAGAACATACAACCGAATAGTCATAGCATGTTGTCTATTACATAACTTAATCCACCAATAAGGTGAAGATCCACTTGAGGATGTATATGTTGAAACTAAACCAGAAGTTGGGTCAACCGATAACCCACCAATTCAGACCATGGAGACATCTAATGGTTGGGCTAACTTTAGAGAGAATCTTGCAAATCAAATGTTTACTGAATTTAGACAAAATAGGACAAGGCGATGAGTATTTTCTTTACGATATATCAATGTTATTGTTGTGATGAAATGGTTGAATGTCTATTTTAGTTGAAATGTACTGTTCTTTGTGGACAAGATTGTAGTACTTCTAACTTTAATCATTATTAATATATGAGAATGTTATGTATTTATACAACCTTGTTGATGTGTTTGGAGATGTTTATGTTGTGATTTTATAACTCACTTTTATTTCTATCTTGTAGCTGCAATAACATGTCATCACAAGCTAGGAAAGAGAAACACATTTGAACACCTAAGGAGGATAAACTTCTGATTCAATGGTTGATTGAAATGGGGGACAAAGGTAATTTTGTTGCGGATAATGGCTTTAAGCCAGGACATTTGAAAGAGCTTGAGACTATGATGGGAATCAAGTCTCCTGGTTGTGGTTTGCTGGTCATTCCTCACATATAATCTCGATTAAAGACTCTCAAGAGTGGCTATCGTGTTGTGTATGACCTGCTTCATGCATCTTGTAATACCTTACTTTTAGACTCATTTCCCATGAATTAGACTCCTTTTAAGTCTGATTATACTTGATCCTAAACTTGAATCACATAAGAATAAAAATTAGAATTTCCAAAATTTTCGATTACTGTTCATATGGTAGTTTCCACTTTACCGACTGAATTTTAAAAATTCATAACTAATTCTAAAAAAATCATTTCATAGTGATTCAAGTTTCTAAAAATAGATAAAAATCTATATACATGAGAAAAATGTGAAACATAGCATTCTCTTGATCAATTTTTGTAGTTTATTTCTCAAACATTTACTATACATTTGGTCATTTTCTCTTCCCCAGGATTTTGGTCTTATATTGAAAAATTCATATCTCATTATATCCTAAGACAAATCATACATTCTTTATGTCATAGGAAAGCCCTATGAGTCTAATTTCTAGAAATAGTTTTCTTGTATATTTATTCAACTTGTACAAGGCATAACATTAACTTAACCATTATGGGTTAGAATACTATCTCTACTAGAATAGTTTTAGGAGAAATTACATAACTCCTTCTTTGTAGCTCCAAATGGTTTCAAACCAGTGGCATTCACTTCCTAATACTTGGAGCTTTCAATAAATACAAATCACTAAATTTTTGGAGCTATACATGATTTTATAGTGCCTTTTGAAAAATCCAATGTTCACAGTGTAAGTTCCAGTTTTTTCCAATATTGTCCAGTTTTGAATTGTAATTTCAAAAATTTCATTATAAATCATACACTTGACCAATTTAAGTGATATTTATCTCTTTCGAAAGCTTATTGAGTCTACTTTAAGAGCATGTATAACACTTATATAGGATGCTCTGTTTCAAATAGAGTTCCCCTACTCAAATCAATACTAGTTATCTTGTTCATAATTATGCCATAATTTATATAATAAACTCATAAACCTCATGCATCAACATTTATTATTCCAAATCCACACATAACATCATAAGAGGACTTTAAGGAACATAATCATGTATAATTACAGAATTTCATCTCATACATACATGATACATATTTTCTCAACCTAACATTATAACTTGCAAAATCAAGTAATTCGCATCGTCTTCATCATTTCCCTTGCATTTGTTTGAATACTTCCATATCCTTGCCCTAACATAGTTAATATTTGTAAAGAAATGAGATTCAAAGAATCTCAGTAGTTACACCCAATTATGTATTCACATCATCATATCATTTCATAAAATCATCAATGAAAATCATAACTTAATATTATGCCATACAATTCTATAAAAATTTTGGCATGGTAACACTTTGTAAAATGGACATTCTAGGGTCATAAACCCTTCAAACATTCAGCCAACAATGAAAATACATCATAAAGCATTCAAACAACAATATGGCATAATCATATTATCATGAAAACAAAGTATGACAACATTAAGCATAATAGGAAAAATAACTACCTTCTTACTTTCCAATGATCTCCAAACTTTGTGGACACTTCCATTGATCTTAAAACACTTCTTGAAACCCTATAGCATCATGAAATGATACCATGAGCCACTGATTCATTAAGCTCATTCACAAAGTGGCATACTTGAACTAAAAATTCCATTTTGTTTACCCTTGAGCTTTTCTTGTACAACATACTTGTATCTACTTATTTTGGACTCAAGGAATCCATTTTTGGGGTGAAAATCATGAAATTCCCTTTTCTTTTCAAACCCTAAATAGGCACAAATTTTCAGAAAAACGTAGAAAAAAAACTACCCGATCAATTTGAAATCAAATGACATATTCTTGCATCTTGAAGCATTTCTAAGCATTTCTATGGTTTAGTTTCTTAATGACTCCATTTTATCTCTCTTCTCTCTCTCTAGGATGAAACTTTCAATGAGAAAATGGAAAGAAATACTTCATAAAACATCATAATACTCAAGTATGTACAAGAGGATAATCATAGAAATCTACCTTAGAAGTTTGAGGACCAAACTTTTCTTATTGCTCTTGCTTGGCTTCAATTTCTTTTCGTGCTTCTCTCCTCTTCTTGCTGCAGTTTTAGACATGATGAAGGCTGAAGATAATGAGTTTTGTGGCTAACTAAGGTGTTTAAGAGATTTAAGTCATAAAAAGTAACTTTAGTTACTTTAATGTTTAACTTAAGTTACTTTATTTTAATAAACCTTTACTAAAACTTCCTCTTGTTTCCCAATAAGCTGCAGATGCCTTGTGTCTCATTCTTGGCCAAAAATTGCTTTAATAACTTTTATGGATCAATATATCTTTTACCGATTGAGTTCGTCCGTACCGATTGAGTATTTTTGCCAAAATTATCATTAAATTGGTATAGGATTATTCAATAATTACTTTTAGTCCAAAATTATTATCAAGACCCAAAACATATTCTATTAAGGTCCAATCATTGTCCTTGAATCAGTACTGTCTTTTCATGCAGTCTAAACTGACCTTTATCGGGTAAAATATTAATATTATACCATAATTACCCAATAAATATTATTTTGATCTTAATAGATTCCTTGCTATATTCCATTGGGTTTAACTCATTAAAAGTTTTATTTTGACTATAATTTTTCATATTTTCAAAAATACCCTTGACTCGGGGTAAATTTATAATTTTTGAAACTTTCAGGTCATTAGGTGTAATTTTCCCCAAACTTCTTTCTCTTTCCCGTGTTGCGTTGAAATCATTCTTAAGGGACTAAATTACAAAAATTCTTGATTCTTGGAGCTAAAATATAATTTTCTCATTTTTTGTTTAACTAGAAAAAATGACTTTTTGCCCTTCTTTACGCTTAACAATATCTCTCCATTTTTTTCAATTTCTTTTGCATATTACGATGTTAGGTTTTTCATTTTTGGGCCTTAAATGCATTATTCACATTTTTCTTCTAATTCGGGAAATGACCATTTTGCCCTTGAACTGAGTAAAAATATAATTGTTCATTCTTTGGGGCACTTTCTTGTAATTTTACCCAAAGAAAATTTTTTTGTTATTTCTTTTTTACTATTCACATTAACTTTTAAATTGGCCTATCTCTTAACCTGGACCTCCCAGCTACGCAATACTTATATCGTTACACTCAGCTTGGAGTGTGCTTTCATTCAAGTCGTATATTACATATTTTCCGGGGTAAGTTCTAGAATTAATTTCTGCTCAAGACCTTATGGAAAATTAATTCTAATTAAGAACCAAACATAACTTCTTCTAAAAATTAAATGTGAAATTAATTCCTTCTAAAGTCCGATTATATATATAGCATTTTCGTCATACTTCATTTCTCATCTTTTATTCATTTTATAATATTTCATAAAAATAAGGATATTACACATCTGGCTTTGGATGGGATCCTAATAGGCATTGTGTGACAGCTGATAGGGAGGTTTGGGATGAGTATGTAAAGGTATTATTGCTTTTTAGTTGAGTCAGATTGATTTAGAATATGAACTGACGTAGAAGTAGTCCCGAATTGATTTAAATATATATCAAGTAAATAAATAAATACATATTAACATAGAATTTTGTTATTAATAGATATATCTTTGCTCTTCAATAAAGATAGTTGGGAATTATGTTCTTGATTATTTTCTTATTTCCTTCTATTTCATTACCAAATACATTTTTGAATTATTTCCTTCCGTTGACCAACCTATTTCATTAATCAAAGTTTCATATACCCACAAGTCATTGCTGACATTTTTTTCTACATTACCAATCATCAGAACAATTGTATAATAGGCACTCTAGGATTTTTTTTATTGGTTTTCCCATAAACAATAGAGAATTTTCTTTATATTATTTTTGTAATGATTGGGAGAGAAAAGGGAGTGTGTAAAGTTTTGCTAAGCATGCTTTTTATGCAAGGTTGTGGTGGTGCATTTCAGCTTCAGTACAATGCTTGCGATTTCCAACTTTGGGAAGCATGACCTTTTCTCTACAAGGAATTTTTTTTTTATGCATTCACAATGGTTTATTTTTTATTGAAACAGGGAAACAAGAAAGTTGCTGGATTTAGGCACAAGCCTTTCCCATATTATGATGTGTTGGGGACTATATTTGGGAAGAACAGAGCCACCGGCAAGAATGCTCAATCATATCAGGATGTGGTAGAAGAGATGCAAGATCAAACCATTGGGGAAGTTGCTGATGATGTTATTGATGAGACTGACCTAGGCCTTGATATAGACATCATGTCATTTGGAAACTCTTCACTTCCAGGTTCTAACCCATCTAAGGCAACATTTGGGTCTAGAAAGCGTTGAAGGAACATCACCGATCATGATGAAATATACTTGCAAGACATGGAGAAGATAGCAAATACATTGGTGCAAAGCTTTAAAGAGGCAACTGAGAATTTGGGCATGCATGTTGATAGGGTTGAGTGTGAACAGCGTATTGATCAGCTAAAGGAGTCATTGTATGCAAAAATTATGAAGGTTGAAGGTGTTGCCCATCATGAGAAGCTTGCAACATATGTGAAGATAATTGCCAATGAAAGCATGCTAATCAGGTTTGATGCAATGCCAGATGAAGGAAAGGCTTACGTTATTCGTCAAATGGTAGCTTAGGATGTTGGCTTATAACTTGCTTTTTGAGGTCCGAGGCTAATAATATTATGATGCATTTTTTGGTGTAAAATATGTAATATCTTGCTTAGATGAATTGATATACATGCCAGCTGTATTTCGGTGTAAGATATGTAATGAATGTGTATATTGCAATTAGATGATCTTACGACTCAATGTAATTAACTTCCCCTAATATTATATGATGTTACTACTAGTGCAAATTATGTTGCTCATCAGGTTGACATATATTATATCAAGTTTACTATTGATCTTAGGAAAAAAGGATGAGAGGCTGTTATTTTGACTTAACTGGTTTTGAGCATAACCTTATACTGTAGTAAAAAGATGAGAGATGGACAAGGCTACATTTCTTTTTGAGTGGCCTCATTGTTCCTATTTAATCTTTGTTATTGTTAGGTTTAATATAATATAAGTTTTGATAATGATAAATGTAAGGTAATAAGGAACAAATGCATCACATGTATCTAACATATATAATGTTCCTTAAAGAAGTACAATGTGCATTAGCATGTACTTAATTAAGTTTATAATGCATATATCATTCCTCCTTTTAAGCATAGTGAAATCTAGTTTTCAAAAATCCGAAGTTTGACCTTTGATTAGTATGTTTAAGATATCTCTCAAAATACATATGGCTTTGATGTAAAACTTATTTCATATGGAACTAGACTTAATAAGGTTTACAAAGAAGGTTATTTCTCGCAATAAGCTTTTCAAAGAAAGTTATTTCTCTCAAAATAAAGGTCATATGAAAATGTTTTGATCAATTAAAATTAAGTAGTGAGATATGGATTTTTAGTTTTGACCTCTTATCATTATTTTGATCATATCTCACAAAATACATTTCTTTTTGAAGTGCAACTTTTTAATTTGAAAGTAGACATTGAGAGCTTTCCAACCATAGGTTATTTGCTTAATTTGGAGTTAAAATGAGAGAGTTATAACTTCTGTAAAATTGTCTATAGTACAAAGTTTGAAGTTATAAAGGTTCTATCTTTGATAGACAAATATTGGCTTCTAAAATTCAAATTTCAAGTCTGATAGACAAATGTTGGCTTTCAAAATTCAAATTTTGAATCTCCAGAATGTGAAAATGCTCCTGGAATAGCCAATAGTTGAATTTCCACATCTAAAATTCAAATTTTGATTCTTACAGATGAATGTTAACTTTCAAAATTTGAATTTTGAAACCCCAGAATATGAAAATGCTTCTGGAATAGCTAACAGTCAAATTTCCTCATCTAAAATTCAAATTTGAGTCTGATAGATAAATGTTGCTTTCAAAATTCAAATTTTGAATCCCTAGAATGTGAAAATACTTCTGGAACAACCAATAGTCAAATTTCCATATCTAAAATTCAAATTTTGAGTCTGAAAAATGAATGTTGGCTTTCAAAATTTAAATTTTGAATCCCCAGAATGTGAAAATGCTCTCTAGAATGATCAACAGTCAAATGTCCACACCCAAAATTCAAATTTCGCAATTCCAAACACCTTGTAATGGCTAATAATGACTAGTTTTGTATATAACGGTTATTTTTCATCATTTCCTATAAATATGATCTTCAAAACTCATTTTTACAAGTCTCTGAATATATATCAAGGTAGAATGTGATCCAAAATGTCATTTTGATTTTTACAAAGAGAGAAACACAAATCTTGAGACAATCCTTGCAAAATCTACATTCTTTGAGTTCTTAGAGCTACATTATATCTATCCACTCTTAGAGAGAGTTCAATCACGATCAGTTCTTTATTCTTCTTAGAGAGAATATTTATTGGTATAGAAACAAGAAAAATAATTTTACAAAGGAGGGTGTCTGATTTTGGCCTTTCAATTTCTTGCCAAGCATCACAATATGGTCAGCAAATTTTTTTTATACAGCTCACGGTATTCGCATGACTAGCAGAGACATCCATCAATCCTTATTCATATTACACACACACACAGACACATATAGGAAGAATTTCAAATTATTAAAAGAGATTTCCATTGATATAACAAATTTAACAATCCATAACCAACAAGCTAAATGACTAATAACCTATTACAAGGACAAAAAGATTGGGGGATTCTAATACATTATTCAACCTCAATATGATTAGTAACTTCTTGATTAAACATCACTTGCAAGTTAGGGGGATTCTAATACTTCATTGAGGCAAAATAAAATCATGAATTTCTCTATTTAACATTCTAATACTTCAAAAATTCACTATAATTCATGAACTAATCCAAATTCAGTGTTCTTTTACTCTTTGAAAAGCTTGTTCTTTCTAATTTCAAGGCATATATAACACTTAACCTATTTACCATGTTTTGGTCAAATAGTATTGACTTTACTTTTATTGCTATAGAATAAGCTTTAAGCAATATAACATGGAACATAAGCCTCATAACATGCTCACATGATCATTCCATGTTCAAATCTATACCATACATTTCATAGTCCTTATAAGGGCATAATAACATAATAGCATGACTCGTAAAAGTATATATATGATTATTATACATTACTTCAAAATATACGCTCATAGCTTGAAAACACCATAAAGCATCATTCTCTTCTTCATTCTCCTTAGCTCTCTAAACTCTATTGCCATAGCTCGTGCTTATCATTTGGGATACTTAAGGGGATGAGATTTTGGGCAATCTCAATAGCAAGTTATATTCATGCATCATATTATTCATTTCACATAATGATCACTTAAAATAACAATAATTCACATAAATCAACAAATTGCCATATAAGTCATAAAAATTTCGGTAGCATAACGGTTTAGAAAATGGATATCCCGGGTAATAAAACCCCTCATATTGCAGCTAAACCAGTCAAGAAAACATAATACACAATATGGCAACCAATTTGCATCAAAGCAAAACAATAATTAAAATAACATAAGCAAGAATATATAAACTTAGCTACCTTTGATGACTTCCATGGGTTATACCCTTTGCTTTCAATAATTGCACAAGCTTCCTCCAACTTCCTCAAGTCCCTAGACAACATTGAACAATGGCTCAAACCATTGATTGCATAGTATAACACATATGACTCAAATGAAACTCTTAAAATCCTTAAGTGTTCAAGTTGTCTATCTTAGCCTATACCATGAAACATGTACTTGTTCTTAAGGTTTCTGGCCATAGGGAATCCATTTTTGACATCAAAAAACTTGCTTAAGTCATGCTATGCTTGCTTCCTTTGGCAAAATCTCACGATTAATCATCATTTTATGGTTTAAAACAACTTCCCTCCCTAAAATCATGCTTAGTCCAAAATTAGGCAGTGAGAGGAGAAGAAAAAATTGCAAGGAAACCAACCCAGCCACTAAGAAAATAACCTAGAACTCATCAAGATCATAGGTTAGGTGGCTTATCAATTTTCCTTGATTTTCTTCCATTTTTTCTTCCTCCTTCAGGTTACCTTCCTTCCATTTGCTCTTGGCCGCAGCTTTTCTCCATCTTCCAACATGTCTAAATGTGCAATGAGAGGAGGGATATATAAGCCACTAATTAAGATTACTTTTTGCTAAACACCTTAATTAATTTAATAAAGACTTAGCCCTTAAGTTTGCTTAATCACTAAGGCTTCCATTTGGTCACTTGTAAGCTGCCAAATGGCACCAACTTGAGGGAATAATATCTCCAAAACACTACATATTTTTCCCAGCTCAGTAATATCCTGTATTTGTTACTTTATACTTGAACCGATAAAATTACTTTTGCAGTATAATTTGACTTTATTAGAATAGGAATAAAGCAAACTTGTGTCTCACATTACTTTAATATCTTGTCTCTCAAAAGCTCCCTTTGCAGTCTCCAATAGCTTTCTTTGTTACTTTTTAGCTTTTATAGATCAAGAAGTAGCTTTATTGGTATAAAGTTACTTTTTAATCTTTGGCACTGATTATTTTTTTATCCTTGAATATTAACCCTTAGTACCAAAAACCATTGGACTTCTCTGATCAAGAGCTTCATTTTGACAGCAATATTGCATATTTACAAAATTACTCTTGATCCAGGGCCAATTTATAATTTTTAAAACTTTCAGGTTATTAAGTGTAATTTGTCCCAAAAACTTTATTCCTTTCTTCCCTGTGTGAAAATTTTATGCTTGGGACATGAATATAATTTTTATAATTCTTTAAGGACAAAAACATAATTTCTCATTTTTTTCATTTGATCGAAAAAAATAACCTCTTTGCCCTATTTTACGCAAAATGGTGTCTTTCTATTTTTTTAAATTTCTTATACATTTCTAGATATTTTAGCTTTCTAGGGATGTTACACTCTCTAACTCCTCTTCTTTAATCTTTGTCACTCTTTTCAACATTCACTAGTTCTGACCATTTCCAAAATTTGTAGTTAGGTTGGTCACATTTGAAATATAATCAACTTGGATTGTCCTCAAAGCCCAAAATCTTTATTGGTGGCACTTGACCACATTTACAATACATTCTTCGTGCCCACACGCCTTTTAAATAACTACTATCTCCAATGCTAGTTTTGCTTGTCATCTATGTCAAGAAATGGTAAGAAAAATTCATGATTTGTAAACTAGAATTCGAAACAAGCATGGAAATTCATCCCACAAAACATAAATACATCGCTACACCATAACAAGTTCAAAATATTCAAATACATATAAGAGAATGATTTTGCTACACCAAAGCCCTTTGTCACACACATTATTACTTGTCACACAAATTATTAAACATCCCAACAAATGATTACTAATTTTCTTCACATTAAACATCCAAATACATATAGTAATACCAATCCTCTCATTACAAGTGCCACACATATATCAATTTATTCCAAAGACAGTGCATAATTGTTCAAAGTAGGGAAATGGGTTGTTCCTAAACATGACAGCCCTCCTATTAAACTGTCAATAAATACAAACAAATATCATATTTTGAGTAATGAAAATTTAATGCAATAAACATAAGTTAGTAACCTTACCAACAGATACTGATCCCACACCTCCTCCGTTGCCACAACATGCTTGTTAATAGGTCCCATCGAAAACCATGCACATTAGGCCCATATATCATGTCAAACACACACTGATAAGCTGATTTAAGATGCTTTATGTGAGACTGTATATGCGGACTCGTTAACATGTTGGAGAATGCGCCCTAGGCCAATCATTGTATTATGAACATTGTTCTTTATTATGAAAAAGAAGATGTTTTTCTTACATTATTATATTGTTTACATGTTTTCTTTATAATAATATCCTTGGATAAATTATTTTATCTTAAATGTCCCTAGTCAATCATTTTTGCAGGAACAATGATAAACTAAGGCTAGGATGCTTTTGATTGATAATTATGTATGAAGATCTAAATCAAAATCATAAACTCCTGTTAGAGAATAGGCGCTGGATCAACCCGTCATGAGATAGCTGATTGGATCAAGTCATAAGCATATCTCATATATAACCGTGTCACTAAGCTCTCAGACCTGATATCACCATGGTTTCCTACATAGGGAATACTATGTTTTAGCATAGTCAAAAGTCACCTTTAATCAGGAGATCATAAAGGCTATGATCTAGTATAGTGGAACTTGTGTGAAGAAAGATGAATGATCAAGATGGAATTTATCCCTCTAATTAATTGAGAGATATATCTGGGCCCCTCGATGAGTGAGACTGAGAAACGCATGGCTGTGCTCGAATAGAAGAGTTTCCATTTGTTCTGTCAGTCTGTTCAGAGATCGAGAAAGTGATGGTCGAGTAAAATGAGGATGACGTTTCCATGCCTCATTCTTGACCTATATATCATGAGACAAAAGGGATGTGATTGAGTTATATGATAAGTTACATCGGATCACCAATATCATATAATTTAGGTAGTCACAATGTCTTGCTCGAGGCCACTTATGACTTGTGGATCCAATAGTTTTATTAGCCCACTGCCAATATCATATGGGCCTACAGAGTAGCACACAAGAACAGGCCAACTCGAGCTAGAATGTCCAGATTCATTGAATCTAAAATGTGTCTAAAGTCAATGAATTTAATGTTCAATTTAGGGTGATTGAATTATATATATATTATAAAATTCGAAATATATATGTGTTTGATATATTATATATATTTGATATATATTATTTCAATATACATATTGTTCAAATTATTTTGAATAAATTAATTTTAAATTTAATTCTATATGATAGATTTAAATTTAAACTAATATCATAATCTAAATTTGATTTAGATTGGATTCTAAGTTTGAATTTAAACTAATAATCTAAATTTGATTTATATAATAAATTAAATCTAAATTTGATTCTAGATATAGATTAGATAGTTAGTTTAAATTTAATCTATTAGATAGATTTAAATTCAAACTAATCTATTTAATTAATATTTGATTTAGTTTAAATTATTAATTTAAATTAAACAAATATCAAATCATATCTATATATTGATATAGACTAGGGTATAGAATCAATACAATTTGAATCACCTTAAAGAGAGAGTGACCGTATACTCAGAGAGTGAGACTGTATGGACGTACGAACGAATGACTAACAGCGGCTACACGGACAAATAGCAAACTGTATGGACAAATAGCAGGACTGTACGGAAAAATGGCATAGATGTACGGATAGATAGCTAGACTATATGGATAGACAGCGGGTTGTACAAACAAATAGCAGGGTTGTACTGATGAACAGTGGGACTATGCGGACAAACAGAGAAAATTGAATGGACATATGGACGTTCACAAATAGAGGTGCTAGCACACCGTTCATGTGGATACCGGTAGAGGGAGCTGACCAGTCGCATTAGTTCCTGGGGTCTAATGAAATGAAAAAGAACACCAAAGGACGCACCAAAGATAAATTCTTTTCTACATCTCAATCTAAACAACATTGACGGATCCATGAGAGAGAATTTCATGATAGTTTTCAGCTGCATGTGTGTTGAAATTCCCTACAGTGGTACCAGAGCCACATCAATGATTGTTTAAATTGAGTTCTTGAGTATATGATTACATATATGTGTTATGTGTGCGAACTCAATTTGTCCAATTCATTTTTTCAAATCAATTTTCAATTTGATTGTAAATCTATCATTCATATATGTGATATATGTTTTTGAAAAATCGTATTCCTCAATTTGGTTTTTAACGTCATATATCTATGGGAAATATGGTTTTTGAAACAATTGTGAATCTGTTTAAACAATTTCATTATTTGTTGATATATGACGTGATGAGATTCATGTGATTTTCGTATGTGATGCGATGTTTCTGCATATGTATACGAGAATTTGTTGTTGCTATGACATAATTCAATTAAAATCCGTTTGTATGTAATTCAGTTTTTAATATGTTTCATATATGTTTATTCCAATTTAATGCTAAAATCACAAAGGTTACAACTTTTCATTAGATGAGATGTTTGTGATATACATGTTGTGATTTGTTTGAATTGGATGGGTATGGTGCATGATATGGCCCTAGGATGATATTGTGGTTTTAAATACGACCTACATGTCATGCCTCTCTCTATATTCTGGATGTACATTCTCTTCTCACCTCACTCCCCTTGAATGATCAATCGAGGTTTCATTTATAAGTGTTATATTAGAACAATCCTTTCATTGGCTTGGGAGGATATAGGTTAGATGGACCATATTATGACACATTTATTTTATGCTTTATGATGAGATCATATACACGTATGGGATGGCACCATTTTATATATGTTCATATGATGGATAGATGTATGAATAACAACAATATAATAAAATCCCTCGAATTAAATTTTGTATAAATGACACCCATTAATGAACACCTGTCAAGGCTTTGATCACCTAAATTAGGATACACCAAAGTGGGATACACTTAGGTTATCTTAGTGAGGCAGCTTGGTTAATAGTGATACTCATAAAGGTTCATGATGGTATGACTTAATTGAGACTATCAAAACGGTTTTGGGTTTCAAGGTATTAGATGGGATTAAACATGCTAGGACATATGATGATAGGATCCCACAAAGATCTAAGAGTTACATGTGATGTAATTGGTAAATAAGTTACCTGCCTAAATAACTTAATTTTAAGCGTCTTGCCAAAGCAGACTTACTATTAAGTAAAATATGGGTCTTAGCCTCCTAAACTAAATGAGGGTTAATTTTAAGTAGGAAATTATTAATTTAATTTTTCATATTTTGTTGTAGAAAATGTCGATGAGTAATTTTGCTACACTATCATTGCGGTCTGTCCTTGAGAAGGACAAACTTAATGGGACTAACTTTCTTGACTTGTTTAGGAACTTGAGAATTGTTCTCAAGCAAGAAACAAAGCCATATGTCCTAGATGAACCCATTCCTGAGGAGCCTGCAACCAATGCTCCAAGAGCCCAAAAGGATGCCTATAATAAGCATATCAATGACTCTGTAGATATAAGATGCCTGAAGTTAGCCACCATGATCCTAGAATTTCAGAGAGATCTGAAACATATAGAGGCTTATGAGATGATTGTGCATCTCAAGGAAATGTTCCAACAACAAGCAAGGCAAGAAAAGTTTGAAACTATGAAAGCCTTACATTCCTACAAAATGACTGAGGGTGCATCAGTTAGCTCTCATGTTTTGAAGATGAAAAGCTACATTGATCACCTTGAAAGGCTTGGATTTCCCATAACCTAGGAGTTAGTTACAGATTTGATCTTAAACTTACTCTCAAAGAGTTATGACCAGTTTGTCATGAACTACAATATGAACAACATGGAGAAATCAATTTTTGAATTGCATGTGATGCTTAAAACTGCTAAGCAAAACATCAAGAAAAAGCCCAGCAGCATTTTAATGGTTCAAAAAGGAAAAGGAATGAAAAAGAAAGGAAAGGGTAAAGGAAAGGGAAAAAGCCCAGACAATAAGTCCAAGGAGCAATCCAAGCCCAAGCCCAACCCCAAACCCAAACCCAAGCCTGAAGCCAAGAAGGCAAAGCCTCGCAAGGAAGGACTCTGTGTTGAATCTGACCTACCTATGGCACTATCGTCTGGGCCACATAAATGAGAAACACATTTTAAAGCTGTAACAAGATGGACTTCTCAATTCATTTGATTCTAAATCTTTTGACACTTGCGAATCTTGGTTATTAGGAAAGATGACAAAGAAACCTTTTACTGGATATAGTGAAAGGGTCACTGACTTATTGGGCCTAATATATACAAATGTATGTGGTCCGTTAAGTACAACTACCAGAAGTGGTCACCTGTACTTCATTACTTTTATAGATAACTTTTGTATATATGGATATATCTATCTAATGAGACATAAATCTGAATCTTTTGAAATGTTCAAAACTTTCCAAAATGAGGTACAAAATCAACTTGGTAAATCTATTAAAATACTTTAATCTAATCGAGGTGGTGAATATTTGAGTCAAGAATTTATTGACCATCTTAGAAATTATGGAATCGTATCACAATTAACTCCACTGGGAACACCACAGTGGAATGGTGTTTCTAAATAGAGGAATCGAACCCTATTAGATATGGTTTGATCTATGATAAGTCAAACAAATCTTCCACCATCCTTTTGGGGCTATGCATTAGAAACAGCTGCATTCATACTATACTATTTTCCATCTAAAGTAGTTGAAAAGGCCCTATATGAGATATAGACTAGAAAGAAGCTCAGTTTGTCTTTTCTCAAGATTTGGGGATACGAGGCATATGTTAAGCAACAAGCCTTAGATAAGTTAACACCTAAATCTATAAAATGCCTTTTTATGGGGTATCCCAAGCAAACTAAGGGATACTACTTCTACAATCCCACTGAGAATGTAATGTTTATTGCTCGGAATGATATCTTTTTAGAAAAAGAGTTTGTCTCTAAAAGAACCAGTGGGAGTAAGATAAATATCAAAGAAGTTCGAGACCCACAAAATCGCATTAAGCCAGAGATGGAAGAATGAGAAGACTCACAACAAGTTGATGAGCCTCCTCAAGTAACACAAGGCCTAAGAAGATCTGATAGAACACAACATCAGCCTCAAAGATATGGATTTCTTTTAACTGATAGTTGTGATGTGTTGCTCTTGGATCAAGAAGAGCCAACCACCTATCATGCCATAAAGTCTGAGATGTGATCCATGTATGACAATCAGGTATGGACCTTGATTGACCCACCTGAGGGTGTAAAAACCATTAGGTACAAATGGGTTTTTAAGAAGAAAATTGACATGGATGGCCAAGTGCATACCTTTAAAGCACGATTGGTTACAAAAGGATTCAACCAAACTTATGGTATAGACTATGATGAAACCTTTTTGCCAGTCACCATGATTAGGTCAGTTAGGATCCTTCTTGCCATTGTAGTATACTATGATTATGAGATTTGGCAAATGGACATCAAAACAACATTCCTTAATGGAAAGCTGCTTGAGGATGTGTACATGATACAACCTAAAGGTTTTGTACATCCAAAAGATTCTATGAAGGTTTGAAAGCTTTAGAGATCCATTTATGGATTGAACCAAGCATCTTGTAGTTGGAATCAATGTTTTGACGAAATAGTCAAAGAGTTTGCATTTATCCAAAATGTTGATGAACTTTGTGTTTACAAGAAGGTTAGTAGGAGCACAATTGTATTTCTAGTGCTATATATTGATGACATCCTACTCATTAGGAATGAAATTCCTACCTTGCAAAATGTCAAGACTTGGTTTAGAAAGTGTTTCTCAATGAAGGACTTAGGAGAAGCCACCTATATTCTAGGTATTAGGATTTACAGGGATAGATCCAAGAGGCTAATCGGCCTAAGTTAGTGCACTTACATAGACAAAGTATTGCATAGGTTCAGTATGCAAGATTCAAAGAGAGGTTACATACCCATGTCTCATGGCATCAATCTCAGCAAAGCTCAGTATCCTTGTTCACGAGATGAACGAGAACATATGAGCAAGATTCTATATGCTTCAGCAATTGGATCTATTATGTATGCCATGTTGTGCACTCGACCGAATTTCTCATATGCCTTGAGCATGACTAGTAGATATCAATCGAATCCAGGTGAGAATCACTGGACTCTTGTCAAGAATATCCTGAAGTACTTAAGAAGGACTAAGGATGTATTCTTCGTGTATGGAGGATTGGAAGACGAGATGGTTGTAAATGGTTACATAGATACAAGTTTCCAATCTGACAAAGATGATTCTAGATCGCAATTAGGATCCCTATTCTCTCTGAATGGTGTAACAGTTAGTTGGGAGAGTTCCAAGCAAAGTACTGTAGCTGATTCTACAATAAAAGCTGAGTACCTAGCAACATCAGATACAGCTAAGGAAGCTGTTTGGATTAAGAAGTTTATCACTAAGCTTGGAGTGGAGCCTGCCATCTCAAATCTGATAGATCTATTTTGTGACAACAAAGGGGCAATAGCATAGGCTAAAGAGCCTAGGTCACATCAAAGAACCAAACACATACTCAAGCGATATCATCTTATCAGAGAAATCATTGATAGGAGTGATATAAAGATATGCAAAATACCAACTGATGATAATGTTGTTGATCCTCTTAGTAAGCCGCTTGCACAAATAAAGCATGACCTTCATGATAGGTCAATGGGTATTAGATACATCAATGATTGGGCCTAGTGCAAGTGGGAGTTGTTGGAGATTGTGCCCTAGGCCAATCATTGTATTATGAATATTGTTCTTCATTATGAAAAAAGAAGGTGTTTTTCTTACATTATTATATTATTTGCATGTTTTCTTTATAATAATATCCTTGGATAAATTATTTTATCTTAAATGTCCCTAGTCAATCTTTTTTGCAGGAACAATGATAAACTAAGGCTAGTATGCTTTTGATTGATAATTATGTATGAAGATCCAAATCAAAATCATAAACTCCTGTTAGAGAATAGGCGCTGGATCAACCCGTCATGAGATAGCTGATTGGATCAAGTCATAAGCATATCTCATATATTACTGTGTCACTAAGCCCTCAGACCTGATATCACCATGGGTTCCTACATAGGGAATACTATGCTTTAACATAGTCAAAAGTCACCTTTAATTGGGAGATCATAAAGGCTATGATCGAGTATAGTGGAACTAGTATGGAGAAAGATGAATGGTCAAGATGGAATTTGTCCCTCTAATTAATTGAGAGATATATCTGGGCCCCTCGATGAGTGAGACTGAGAAATGCATGACTGTGCTCGAATAGAAGAGTTTCCATTTGTTCTGTGTTCAGAGATTGAGAAAGTGATGGTCGAGTAAAATGAGGATGACGTTTCCATGCCTCATACTTGACCTATATATCATGAGACAAAAGGGATCTGATCAAGTTATATGATAGGTTACATCGGATCACCAATCTCATATGATTTGGGTAGTCACAATGTCTTGCTTGAGGCCACTTATGACTTGTGGATCCAATAGTGTTATTAGTCTACTGCCAACATCATATGAGCCTATAGAGTAGCACACAAGAACGGGCTAACTCAAGCTAGAATGTCCAGATTCATTGAATCTAAAATGTGTCTAAAGTCAATGAATTTAATGTTCAATTGAATTATATATAGATATTTGATATCAAAGATATATATTATAAAATTTGAAATATATATGTGTTTGATTTATTATATATATTTGATATATATTATTTCAATATATATATATTGTTCAAATTATTTTAAATGGATTAGTTTTAAATTTAATTCTATATGATATATTTAAATTTAAACTAATGTCATAATCTAAATTTGATTTAGATTGAATTCTAAATTTGAATTTAAACTAATAATCTAAATTTGATTTATATGATAAATTAAATCTAGATTTGATTCTGGATATAGATTAGATAGTTAGTTTAAATTTAATCTGTTAGATAGATTTAAATTGAAACTAATCTATTCAATTAATATTTGATTTAGTTTAAATTATTGATTTAAATTAAACAAATACCAAATCTTATCTATATATTGATATAGACTAGGATACATAATCAATACAATTTGAATCACCCTAAAGAGAGAGCGGCAGTATACTCAAACAGTAAGACTGTATGGACAAACAGTGGCTGCACAGATGAATAACAGACTATACTAATGAATAGCAGGACTGTACGGATGGACAGCGAGACTATATAAACAAACAGCAGGACTGTACGGATGAACAACAAACTGTACGAATGAATAGCAAGACTGTATGGATAGATAGTGAGACTGTATAGACAGACAATGAGTTATACAGATGAACAGTGGGATTGTACGAACAAACAGTGAAAACTAAACAGACGTATGGATGTTCACAAATAGAAGTGCTAGCACACCATTCGAGTTGGACTCACCATTCGTGTGGATACCGGTAGAGGGAGCTGACCAGTCGTGTTAGTTCTTGGGTTCTAACAAAATTAAAAAGAATACAAAGAGACGCACCGAAGGTAAATTCTTTTCTACATCTCAATCTAAACAACATTGACGAATCCATGGGAGGGAATTTCATGATAGTTTTTCGCTGCATGTGTGCTGAAATTCCCTACATATATGACATCCTAGGAGTATTTGATGAACCATGTTTTCCAAATAACATAACAAACCACGCCTTAAGTTCGTGTCCACCATAAATATTCCTTCATTACACATATGAACAAGGCACTCAATAAGAACATTATCTTTCTCAAGGGTCCACACATGTTTTCTAACTTGTATATCTGTATCACCTATATTCATTGCTGCAAATTCAAGCAAGCAATATATAGAACTCAAAAAATATACTATAGTGCATATGTCCTAATTTCATTTTATTTATATCCTCACATATTCTCAAATACTTCTCTGACCAAGGCGTTTTGGTAAATGAAATGGTAATCTCATAATTAATTATACACAAACATGGGTTTCACCTTTCATGTCAAAAGATTTCCCATCTTCAATGTGGTTGAGCTATTTTATACTCCAGCATGATCATATATCATAGTGGAGCTTCCTCAATTATCAGCTAAGATAAACATACTAGCTCATCCATGAAAAGAAATTATTAGTGCAACCAAAATAAACACTTGAGTTTAACACCTACATTTCCCTTTGTTTGTTCAAGATTTTTTAAGCCTTCTGATTGTTTGTTAAAAAAATGTAAAATCTTACACTAAAATGAAGTTATATGTTAAGAAATTCATTCTAGTTATAAATAGAAGTAGTGTAACTCAAAATAGTCTCTCTTCTTAATTGCATGAAAGTGATTTGAAGTACTCTTAAAAAGATTAGTTAAGAAATTTTAACTTCAAAGCATAATTTAAAAGTGAAAGTTATGGATGAAAATGTCTAATGTCGTAAACAAAGCAGTTGTTATAATTAATCAATCAATGGTACTTCATTTGAAGAAAAAAATTAGTAGGACGGATGATTAACCAAAGCTTAATACATCTCCAAAATTCAGATTACTTTAGAAAAAATCCAAAACTCAGGTTTTTTTTAATTACCCATTCAGAACTAAAAAGTAGGTAGAGGTTGAGAAGAAAAGAAGGAGAAAAAAATACCGCTATACATGATTAAGCACAGCTGCAGACATCTCCAAAATTCATATGACTTTAAACAAAAAACAAAATATTGAATTTTTTTGGTTACCCATTGACAACTGAAAAGCAAGTAGAAGTCGAGAAGAAAAGAAGCAATATCAATTCCAGATTCAGTCCAAGTCAACAATCACATGAAAGAAAGTTGCAAGAACAAGGCTTGAGAAAGATTGACTAAGAAGTTACCGATTTTTCAACATAACTGAAATAGATCTACGGTTTAAACCTTCTTCCACTGAGAGCAAAGCAACAAAATCCAACACAGAACACAACAGATTGCTAGATAATGTTGTTCAATCTCCGATGATGGTGCTAGCTATGTCCGTCACTGACATCGAGTGTGGCGGAACCTCGCACGATCACCTTCAACTGATGGGAGAATTGAGTGCGAGATCTGACGAATAATTTTGGTTTTTCTATAAAGGGTATTTTATTTTAATGAAGTTTTTTTTAAATAAGGGTATTATAGACTTTTTAGAAATATTTTCATTCTTTCCATAATCAAAACCTACATATCAAACTACAATTATGCAATTATTTCATTTGTAATTCTTTGCATACCAAATTTACTTTTAAAACACATTCCCACTCACATTCCCATTCCTATTCCCATTACATAAAAAATCATTCTGTGTACCAAATGAGGCCTTAAGGTTTCTCGCAAAGGCCATAGCTTTTGATGATCATATTACACTCACTTTTTGACTCAATAAAATGGTCCTACTAGTGATCCCTAAATCCTTACATTAGTAGCCTGTTGTACTACTACTAGACATGTTTCTTATTATAAATCCATATCTACTTCTTACTATAACATTGTATGACAATTCATTTAATAAGAAGGAAAAAAATATCAAGAAGCTTATATTTGTTTACTCACACCTCCATTTTATCATAATATGAGTATCTTATGGAGCTTGTATCACAGCCTTCACAATGCATACGCAACAATACCTCCTTAAGTATCTAAGTTCACTTTTATGTTTCATGTGAGAGCTTTACATTTCCCATAATTGGAAATTGATTAAGATTGACTTAAAAGCCTAGTTCTATCTAATCATGCATACATTCAACTATCTACAACATTAGATCTATGAAACTTTTACACAATTTCACCTTTTAGATTCCAAATGAGGATTTAACTCACATCCTAAATTCTTCTTTTATAGAGGGATATCTTAGAGTTAGTAAACTTTTCATATTGGGGAACTTAGAAACTTTCTCAATGCTATCCTCTTGTGAAAAGGAAAATTATTTTCTTCAGCATTTCACTTATATCTTAATTTCCAAGAATGCACTCTACATTACCTATGTCCTTAAACTCAAAAATTTTAAGGATAGTTAGACTTTAATGGTTAGTCACAAACATACATCATTTTTTACTAGAGTGTATTATCTATATAAGAGATAATATCATTCTTAAACCACATATTGTGAAATCATAGTGATTCACATTAATCATTTAAGGTTCACTTGAAATCACATTTCAAATAAGCCTTAAGTGCCACTATGCATTTCAGCCTCCTTAAAGAGACTTACAAAGTCCTTTGTACTTTTTTTAACTGCAAATATGGCTTTTACATCCACTTGATATAATTTTAATATTTAAATATGTAACTATCGCCAAAATTAGTCTGAACATATAAATATGCGTAATAGATGGAAAATTTTCTTCTTAACCAATATCCACCTATACATACCCCTTAATAGTTGAGTAAGTCACATTTTTAAAATGTGTTCTTATCAATCCTCAAAGTATCCACTGCTTTCATCCTTATTAACTTGGCAAGGCATGATAGAGTGCCCTAAAAAATATTTAGCCCTTCATCAGGTTAAGGAGTAATTATAAATGACATCATGTTAAAATGATATCCAAGGGCACTCTTTCTTTACTCATCTTTAGTGGGATTGTGAAACATTCTATTTATGCACACTTTAATTTAATTTATCATAGAACTCTCACTCAAATTAGAAACTCCCACTTGAATTAGGAGCTCCCACTAGGATCAGTAAGTCCCTATTCATTCAACATTTTCAAGTGCAATTTTCTATCTCTCATTATCTTGCACATGCATCTCATAGAGAAACACACTTTTACTGGTATTTTCCTTGTTAAGAAGACAATTCACTAAAAGAAATAATATGTGAATTCAGTCACTATCTTTTGTTTTCACCAATGAAAACATTAATCAGTTTAAGTGTTTAACAAAGACACTTTTACAACTTCTAGAGCTCAATTTCCTAAACTCATGGAAAACATCATGAACATATAAGCTGATCCTTATGGTCTTGCAATTTTAATTAAATGTTACTTGCATTTTGTCCATGATTCATAGAATATGTGAGTAACTGATTGAAAGGCTGTGTGATTAAGCCTGAACACATTAAACAAATGTTATTATAACCACATTTAACATAATTTCAAATTTCTATTTACAGTATCCCTATATTTTGGGAATTGAGAAAATTAAAGAGAAACATGATGGTTTTGTTAGTTTAGGCCTTTTAAACCAAAAATATTATACTTGCACTTCTTATCATGCTAGCACAATGCAGAATAAAGAAAGAGTTCAAGACAAGCAGGTTACTTTCTATGCAACGGAATGCTGTAAATGGTAGCTATAGGCTTGCTTGGTTTCTAGAAAATATAGGAATTGAATGGAATTAGATTACTATCTATTTGTTTGGTAAGATGTCAAGACAATTAGAAAGAAATTAATTTTTTAATTTAATTAAACAAAAATAAAAATGAAATTAAAGGCCAAATTAAAAAAAAATTACCCTTTCCCTCCATTATCTTTCTCTTTCTCCATGCTTATCATCATTGATGTCACAATCAACAACCAAAATCATAGCCCAAACAAAATAAAAACATTTAGGAACAAACGATCTTAACAACAACACTACAGCCACTAGATTTTGACAACAACCAAAATCAAAAAGAAATAGCGGATAAGATGCAACAAATCCAATTGTAAAGGACAGGGATCAAATGTTATAGATCCACAAAGAACCAGAAGAAGGTGGGAGGGAAGACAAAGTTGATGAAGGTTGGGGTGAAGATATGGCGAACTTATATGGGGAAGGGTTGGCAGCATGAGGATGAAATTGATGAAGCTGAAGCAGCGTGAGGATTGAGGAACTATAACACCTTATATTAGGGCCCATTTTCCATGTATTAGATCATTTTAGAGTCCAAAAGTGCTTAAAGAGAAGCTTTAATCAATTTAATTTCAAAAACAAAATTTTCAATTTTCTCGGGTACAGTTCACTTGGTAAATTCTAATAAATTTTAAAAATTTATAACTAATTCTATAAAAATCATATCAGAGTAATTCAAGTCTCTAAAAATAGATAAAAAGATTTTATTCATGGGAAAAATAGTAAATAGAGCAAATAATGAGCCAGTTAGTACAGATTATTCCTTCAAAGACTTCTGTAGATTTGAAAATTCCTGATTTTAGCAATAAATTTGAAAAATCATATTTCCTTCTATTCTGGACTAAATTATGCATACTCTATGTCATTTGAACGCTCTATATATATATATATATTTTTTTCTAGACATATTTTTCTTGTATATTTATTTCACTTGAACAAGGTATGACATTAACTTAAATTGTGAAGAGTCAGAATTCAACTTTTATTGTAATAGTTTTGGAAAAACCTCCATATCTTCTATTATATAGCTCCAACGACCTCTAAATTAGTGTCATATGAAACTTAAAACATAGAACTTTCTATACTAGTAAACCTCTAAATTTTTAGAGTTTTGTACTATTTTATATTGTCTTTTGAATTTTCCAGTACCTAACTTTAGGTTTCTAGTTTTCCCAATCATGCCTTGTTCTGAATCTTAAATTTGAAAAATCACTATAATTTATACACAACTCCAAATGGGGTGTTATTTGGACCATTAAAACTCTATTTGTGTAATTTAAGAGCATATATATTACTAAAACTAATTGTGCTATCTCATATGAACAGTACCTACATTTCTATCAAGATGTTTAGATTGAACATTTCCATTCATGTCTTGGCAAAATGAGCTTCTTATCATATTTACATCATCATTCATCATACCACATTCATACATAACATAATGAGAAACTGAGAAATACCTGATAACAAATAATGCAGCATCACTCATCTATACATATATGGATACAAAGGTTCACATCATAACATAATATCTTGCATCATTAACCACTCATCATTATCTGTTGGGAATTTCACCACACACACAGCAAAAAAATATCAAGAAATTTCTTCCCATGGATCCGTCAATGTTGTTTAGATTGAGATGTAGAAAAAGAATTTACCTCCAGTGTGCCCCTTGGTGTTCTTTTTCATTTCATCAGACCCCAAGAACTAACACGACTGGTCAGCTCCCTCTACTGGTATCCACACAAACAGTGAGTTCAACTCAAACTATGTGCTAGCACCTCTGTTTGTGAATGTCCGTACGTCTGTATGCCATCATTGTTTGTCTGTACAACCTCTGTTCTTCGTTCATCCATACAGTTACTCTCTCTGAGTGTACGACCGCTTTCTCTTAGGGTGATTCGAATTGTATTGATTCTGTACCCTAGTCTATATCAATATATAGATAGGATTTGATATTTATTTAATTTAAATAAATAATTTAAATTAAATCAAATATTAATTAAATAGATTAGTTTGAAATTAAATCTATCGAATGGATTAAATTTAAATTAATTATGTAATGTATATCCAGAATCAAATTTAGATTTAATTTATCATATAAATCAAATTTAGATTATTAGTTTGAATTCAAATTTAGAACCAATCTAAATCATATTTAAATTATGACATTAGTTTAAATTTAAATCTATCACATGGAATTAAATTTAAAACTAATTTATTTAATTAATTTGAACAGTATATATATTTCAAAATAATATATATCAAATATATAATATATCAAATACATATATATTTTTTGAATTTTATAATATATATATATATCAAATATATATATAATTCAATCACCCAGAATTGAACATTAAATTTATTGAATCTAGACACATTATAGATTCAATGAATCTGGACATTCTAGCTCGAGTTGACCCGTTCTTGTGTGTGACCTTGTAGGCCCATATGATGTTGGCAGTGGGCTAATAACACTATTAGACCTATAGGTCACAAGTAGCCTCTAGCAAGACATTATGACTACCCAAATCATATGAGATCGGAGATCCGATGTAACCTATCATATAACCCGATCACATCCCTTTTGTCTCATAATATATAGGTCAAGTATGAGGCATGGAAACTTCATCCTCATTTTACTCGACCATCACTTTCTCGATCTCCTAGCAAACTAACAGAACAAATGGAAACTCTTCCATTCGAGCACGGCCATGCATTTCTCAATCTCACTCATTGAGGGGCCCAGATATATCTCTCCATTAATTAGAGGGACAAATTCCATCTTGATCATTCATCTTCCTCCACATGAGTTCCACTATACCCGATCATAGCATTTATTTTCTCCCGATTAAATGTGACTTTTGACTATGCCAAAGTATAGTGTTCCCCATGTAGGAAGCCATGATAATCTCAAGTTTGAGAGCTTAGTGACCTGGCTATATATATGAGATATGCTTATGGCTTGATCCATACAGCTATCTCATAACAGGTCAATTAAGCGCCTATTCTCTAACAGAAGCTTATGATTTTGTTTTGTATCTTCATACATAATTACCACATAATTATCAATCAAAATCATAGTAGCCTTAGTTCATCATTATTCCCACAAAGATGATTAACTAGGGACATTTAGAATAAAATAATTTATCCAAGGACATTATTATAAAGAAAACATGCAAACAATATAATAATGTAAGAAAAAACATCTTCTTTTTTCATAATGAAATACAATGATTGGCCTAGGGCACAATCTCCAACAGCCACTATAGTACCAACATGGCTCCGACTCCTCCCAGAACCTCACACATTACTGACTTCACTGGCACCACTGCCTAACTTCCTAGCACTGCGGTGCACCCTGCTGGTTTTCATACCAATAACTTTCAACCTCTGAGGTGAATTTCTAACATGCATAACTTTATGCTCCGACATCTGATTGACTTGATTCCAACTCCTGTAAGTCAATCTAGTCACAATCTATCCATAGACACCACTTTTACTTCAATCCAACTCCGTATGGAGATCCTGGACATCCGACACAGTTTTTGCCACCTTTTGACCAAAACTCACAACTTACAACTCCCATTTGCCACCAAAGGCAACTTGACAATTTTGGACCATTCACACAGGTCATAAACCACTTAAACAACTTATCCAAAGAGGCTTCACCTCAAAGGAACCATTGCTCTGAGATTTAACCCCCTGGAACCCCATTTGCCAAAATGGGCTACAGGCCCTAAAACACACCATTAAGGCCCAATTACACCTTTAGGCTCACAAATACTACCACAATGACACCACCATCTATCATACACATCACATGCAACACAATTTCACATGCATAACATACCATTAACAATAACTCCATTACAACAACAATATCAAAAACCACTTAGTTACAAATCATCTATCCTACTTGGTGTTGGAGATTGTGCCCTAGGCCAATCATTGTATTATGAATATTGTTCTTCATATGAAAAAGAAGGTGTTTCTTCTTACATTATTATATTGTTTACATGTTTTCTTTATAATAATATCCTTGGATAAATTATTTTATCCTAAATGTCCCTAGTCAATCATCTTTGCGGGAACAATGAAGAACTAAGGCTAGTATGATTTTGATTGATAATTATGTATGAAGATGCAAATCAAAATTATAAGCTCCTGTTAGACAATAGACACTGGATCGACCCGTCATGAGATAGATGTATGGATCAAGTCATACGCATATCTCATATATAACTGTGTCACTAAGCCCTCAGACCTGAGATCATCATGGCTTCCTACATGGGGAACACTGTACTTTGGCATAATCAAAAGTCATCTTTAATCGGTAGATCATAAAGGCTATGATCGGATATAGTGGAACTCATGTGAAGAAAAATGAATGATCAAGATCAAATTTGCCCCTCTAAGTAATGGAGAGATATATTTGAACCCCTTGATGAGTGAGATTGAGAAATGCATGGCCGTGCTCGAATAGAAGAGTTTTCATTTATTCTGTCAGTCTACTCGAAGATCGAGAAAGTGATGGTTAAGTAACATGAGGATGACGTTTCCATGTCTCATACTTGACCCATATATCAGGAGACAAAAGGGAAGTGTTATGTGATAGGTTACATCAGATCTCCGATCTCACCTGATTTAGGTAGTCACAATGTCTTACTAGGGCCACTTGTGACTTGTGGGTTCAATACTGTTATTAGCCCACTGCTAACATCATATGGGCCTACAAGGTAGCACACAAAAATAGGCCAACTCGAGCTAGAATGTCCAGATTCATTGGATCTAAAATGTGTATAAAGTCAATGAATTTAATGTTCAATTCTGGGTGATTGAATTATATATATTTGATATATATATATTATAAAATTCAAAAAATATATATGTATTTGATATATATTATTTTGAAATATATATTGTTCAAATTAATTAAATGAATTAGTTTTAAATTTAATTATATGTGATAGATTTAAATTTAAACTAATGTCATAATCTAAATATGATTTAGATTGGATTCTAAATTTGAATTGAAACTAATAATCTAAATTTGATTTATAAAATATATCTAGATTCAATGAATTTAATGTTCAATTTAGGGTGATAGAATTTTATATATATATTTGATGTATATATATATATATTTGATGTATATATATATATATTAAAATTCGGAACATATTTGTGTTTGATATATTATATATTTGATATATATTATTTTGAAATATATATATATATATACATATTGTTCAAATTAATTTAAATTAATTAGTTTTAAATTTAATTCTATGATAGATTTAAATTTAAACTAATGTCATTATTTAAATTTAATTTAGATTTGATTCTAAATTTGAATTTAAACTAATAATCTAAATTGGATTTATATGATAAATTAAATCTAGATTTGATTCTGGATAAAGACTAGATAGTTAGTTTAAATTTAATTTATTAGATAGATTTAAATTCAAACTAATCTATTTAATTAATATTGGATTTTGTTTAAATTATTGATTTAAATTAAACAAATATAAAATCCTATCTATATATTGATATAGACTGGGGTACAAAATATAGAATTTTCAAATCACCCTAAAGAGAGAGTGGCTGTATACTCAGAGAGTGAGACTGTACAGACGAATGATAAACCGCAGCTGTACTGACGAACAGCATACAGACATACGGACATCACAACCAAAGGTGCTAGCACACCGTTCCAGTTAGACTCACCGTTCGTGTGGATACCGATAGAGGGAGCTGACCAGTCGTATTAGTTCCTGATGTCTGACTAAAAGAAAAGGGAACACCAAGGGATGCACTGAAGGTAATTCTTTTTCTACATCTCAATCTAAACAAAGTTGATGAATCCATGGGAGGAAATTTCTTGATAGTTTTTCCGCTGCGTGTATGCTAAAATTTCCAACACTTGGCACAAGATACATATCCAAATAAACATACACTACATAGACCTAGTATTCCCACGTCCGATGCAACTCCCTTGTCTTCTCCGGACTAGTGCTAGAATCTTCACCTGAAATGTTAGTTCATCAAATAGGGGTGTAAGACAATGTCTCAGTAACCGGCGACAACCATACACATATATATACATATATCTCATACAATCTCATGAATGCAATATGAAATTGAATGGAATGCACGTCTCCTTCGTACACAACTAGAACCACGAGCTATCGTCATAACAAGACATTTCATATAGTAATTCCCTTTGAACAATCAATGAAGACTAATTCCAGGACATCACCAAGCTTACCTCCCACTAGTGCACCCGGTCAAAGGTAACACTAATGTTTGGATTATGGTTCTCCTTCCCCTTTCCCACCACGAATTGGTAGCGATTTAGGGAAGGTGCAGTCCACTGGGCACCTTTTCCTCCTGGCCATAGGAGGCGATTTAGCTGCAGAGATCCCATCCTTATCCTCCCTAATCATATATCATCATAATATATATCATCATCACCACCCGATTGCCATATACCTCACAATGCTATATGGTGATGCTCACATCGTATCATCATATAATCATCATCATCATGTATCACAATGTCATGCATGCATCTTGTAATGTCACATTATCATCACCTCTAATCATCATCTAGTTATGTGCATACCACGATATATAGAAAACTGTACACACAAACACATCTATATCATGATATGAAAGAAACATGCATATATATACACAAATATACATAATATCATACAATACAAATACCCGGTTACCTCAGGTTGCTAATACCACACACACACGTGATTCCATGAGCTTTATTGAATGTCAATCTCATGACTAGTCTCCTCCAATTAGCCAACAACCTTCACAACATTATAATACCTCAATTAACATGCAATCCAAATTCCATAATTCAACTACTTTAGGCCTAACCCAAGGTTTCAACACCACTTTCATGCATCACTAAGCTCCTAGGGACCATTCAACCACTATTCAAACCCATACACTTCGGATTCCTAAGAGCCCTAATGAAAAATAACCTAAGGTTAAGCTTAAATCATACATAATCCCTCAAAACTCACACCTAAGCAACAAGAACACCAAATCATACTGCATTAATCCCATTCCATCCATTTTAATTAGTGGATTTTGGCCCAAACTAGAAATCCCAACATATAACCGAAAAATCTCAAGTTTAAACCGAAGAAAATGGAGAGGGAGAAGTAGGGATCACTTACCAACGTGAATCCAAGCTTCCAAGATCCGAAAATCACTTCCAATGGCCAAAAATCTTGAACCTTAGCACAGCTCCCTCGGTTCTTCTCCATTTCTTTCTTTTCCGATCGTCCGAAATGATTCAGATTTAAGGAAAAGTCTTAACTCTCGCCATAGCTCTAAATAAGCTTGCCACGACGCCACCAATTTCAGCCAGATAGAGCCACTGGAATTCGCTCTAGCCGCGATGGCCTTGCTTCTCACTATGGCGTGAAGCTCTTTTCTTCTTCACGTTAATTCTTTCTCCATCCTGTTTCCTCCAGATCTGCACATAATGCCAACAACAAGTGTCATGAGGGTTGTTACGCAAAACATTTCAATAGATGATTCCCTTCCAACAGTTAGTAAAGACTGATTCCAGGACATCACCAAGCTTACCTTACCCTAATGCAACCCGGCCAAAGATTATACTAGAGCTCAAACCGTGGCTCTCCTTCCCTTAAACCACCGTGAATTGGTAGTGATTTATGGAAGGTGCATCCCCAAATCCATTGGCACCTGACTCTCCTAGCCATAGGAGAGGATTTAGTGATAGGGATGTTTTATCATATCATCTTATCCACTGCCACCTGGCTCTTCCAAGGAAAGGATTTAGAGACAAGTATCATCATCTCATATCATATCATCATCACCTCCACATCAATCTCTCACTATGTAATCATGTGGTGATGATGTAAATGTCATGCAAACATGCCTCGAAATGCGTACATATATATATCATCACAATCATCATATAGACATGCTAGCATGCAATGGTATGGGGATGCTACAAAATCATACATTCATCATAACTCAACTAGCCGTGTGCATACCACGATATGTAGAAAACCATACACATACATAATCAATATCGTGGTATGAAAAAGAACATGCATATATATATCAACATATAATCACATAATATAAACACTCGATTACCTCAATTATCACTACCACGCGCACACAAATTCCACAAGCTTCTTGGGTTGTTCAACATGACTGGTACTCCTCCAGTCAACCAAATAATCTCTATAATACCATAAAAACCTTAATTAACATATAATAAAATTATCCAATTCCAACACCATTACCATGGACCATTAAGCTCCTAGAGGCCATTCAAACTCTAATCAACCACACATACTTCAGATTCCATACAACCTCTAATAATTTCAACCTAGGGTTAAGTTCAAATCATGCATACCCCCTCTAAAACTCATACCCTAGCATCACAACCATCAAATCACACTCAATTAATCCTATTTCATCTATTTTAATTGGTAGATTTTGGAAAAAAACCAAAAACCCAACTATACACTCGGAAAATCCAACTCAAAACCAAAGAAAAATGGAGAGGGAGGAGTAAAGATCACTTACCTACAATTTAACAAGCTCTAAGGGGTCAGAAATTACTTCCCAAGGGCCGAGAATCATGAACCCTAGCTATGCTTCTTCTTTCTCCCTCTGTTTCTCTCACACTCTCTTATTCTTAGCCAAGCTTTAATGTTTCAAATTTAAACAAATATTTTCCCTCTCGCTGCAGTGCCAGTAAGCTTCACTATGGCATGAAGCTTCTATGTCCTATTTCTATCTTTTCCTTTGTCCTGGCCTTTTCGGTACTGCACACAAAGCCAAGTACAGTTAGTTAGCTAGGGACTAAGTTCAAGATAATGTAATAAGGGTTGTTACATAAGGTGACCTTGGTGATATCCCATAATCAATCTTCACCAGTTGTTGGAAGGGAATCACCTATTAGAAATATTTTGTGATGACATTAGCCCGTGGTTCTAGTCGTGTATGAGGGGAAATATGTATACCATGACATTCTGCATTGCATTACACCATATGCATATATGTATAGAATTTTGGATATCTCTTATATGTTGTGTGTTTTCTCAGTTACTAAGACTCTATCTCACACCCTCTATGATTAACATTTCAGGAGAAGATTTTAGTACTAGCCCATAAAGGTCTAAAAAGTCTTAGCTCTCCTTCACATAGGAATATCCAAGTGCACTAGCAATAGTATATTATTTAGTTTATGTGTTAGATTGTGTCAAGTAGTATAGTATTATGTATTATACCCATAAGTTGCATCCTGGAGAGTAATGTTGGTATATAGTATAATGATGATGTGTTAATGATGTTGAATGATAATGAATGGTATAGTTGTGGCTATATGCCAAGTTTATGGTTTATGTGTATGCAATGTGATTCTAGACCTTGGTATGGGTCAATATGTATAGGGGTGTTAGAATGTGTTGGTAAGCCTGGTTAGTCGTATGTGTGAGCCTAAAGTGAGTTTTGGGCCTTATATGTGTGAATTGGGCACATAGCATATTAGTTAGATTTGGGGTTTGGGGGGGTTCAAAACTCAAGAAGTGGTTTCTCCGACGTGAAACCTCCTTAAATAAGCTAGTTGTGTCTTTTTGTAACCTATATAAAGGGTCCTGAGCTGCCAAATGGCTATTGGTAGCAATTGGGGGTCTTAGATTGTAAGTTTTGGTTAAAAAGTGACCAAATCTATCATGGGCATCCAAAATCTCCATATAGAAATAGATTGAGGTGAAATTAATGTCTATTGATAGATTGAGATGAGAATAACCTGTAAGAGTTGGAATTAGGTCAATCAAAGGTTGTAGCACAAAGTTGTGCGCATCGGAAGTTTGCCTGAAAAATTAGCATTTTCTTGATATGGTTTCTGTCATGGGTGCCATGGCGCCACACCATTCTGCCTCCACCAAGTCATAGTGGCACTATTAAGGCCGCAACTCCAGCTCTATTTGACCCTGTTTTATCCTATTTGGTCAAATTTTGGTTGTGTGTAGTAGTTTTTAGGGTTGTTTTTCATTAGGTTGTTACAACATCTGATATGGAGTCTTAGAAATATGACTTCTTCAAGGCACCAGATCAATGAAGAACTCTTGCTCCCACTGCAATGGCAAGCCAGTGATCTCCTTTGGAAACATGTCAAGGTATTCATAAACAACCAGAAACCTTTCTAATCCTTTTTCCACTTCCACATGAATAGAAAAGAAGACTAAGAATCCTTGACACCCTTTCTGCAAATATCTCTCCACTTGGACAAAGGACAAACAAACATCTTCTCCATGTTCCCGAACATTAGGGATATTCATTGGCAAGGATATTATCTTTCAAGCACTGTCCAAAATAGCATTATTTGCCTACAACTAGTCCATTCGAATGATAACATCAATACCCTCATAATGAAAAATAGATCAAATCTAAAGCAGTGCTTTGATTTTCAAATTGAACCATAAAGTTCAAACAAGTTTGAGTAGTCCTTATCGAGACCCTCATAGCTTTAGGGATGGACAATTCAAAAGGCAACTTGGTTGCCATGATTCCCAATCTCTGGGCATAATTGTAACACCTCCTTTATAGGCCCATTTCCCATGTATTTAACCATTCTAAAGTCTATTTATATTATAGTAGGATCTTGAATCACAATAAATGCCATAACAAAATTTTTCCAACTTTGGCACTATTCATTTAATCTAATTTATTTATTCCGATTAAATTGGAAATTCATAACTAAATCAATAAAAATTGTATGTATGTGATTCAAGTCTCTATGCATAGCTTAAAACATTATTTACATGGGAAAAATATCAATCAAAGCAATTACTTGACCTATTTGTACAGTAAATTTCGTGAATTTCTACTATTCATATGGTCAATTTCAGAAATTCCAGTTTTCTGGGCTAATTTTGAAAATTCATTATAAATCTTACACTCATCCTATTTGAGTGATATTTGGACCACACGAAAGCTCTTTCTTTCTAGTTTTTAAAAATAGATAACCTACATACTTTATACATCAACAAGACCATACTGTAGCACATTAATTTGGTAGTGGTCAAAATAGCCATTTGTATCCTTATACTTACAATACAAAAATTGTAAGATATTTACATGACCAAAATTCATCTTCATATCATGCCACACCTTAACTAGAACTTAAAGGAATATTAAAACCTTGAAGACACTTATTTATCATCACATTTACCAATTTATCCAACAGATCAAAACTCATGGCCGATGCTTTAATTATCACGTTAATGGTCAAAGTCTTTCTCCTTTCCTTTCTCTTCCTTGGTGGACTTGCATTTGTTGCTACCTATTCATGGTTAATATTTGGTAGGGTGAGATTCAAAGAATCTCAGTAGTTAACACCCAAAATGCTATCACATCATCACATTAAACATAAAAATATCAAGATAAGACATTTTGCATACCTTAACACATTTTGAATGCATTATCACATTTGCGTCATATGAATTCATAAAATTTTTGGCAGAGTTTCATTTTGACAAGTGGACATCCTGGGGTCTCAATGCCCCTCCAAAAACTCAGCCAATACACATAAATCATCTCAAAACATCATTGCAATCATATGACAAGGCATACAACACATTGAAACAAACATGATAACATAATGCTAGTATGGGAAATTAACTACCTTATGATGCTCCCTTGCTTTCCAAACTTGGTCCACCACTTTTTGAGCTTTCCAAAACCTTCTTGAACCTATCCACATCATCATTGAACCAATTTAACCATTGGTTTTTCGGAATTACACAATACTTTATACACTAAAACCCAAATTTTCCACATAGCTTTCCTTTGATCTTTCTTTGTACAACATACTTGTTCTTAAGGTTTTGGACCATGGGGAATCCATTTTTGAGGTCAAAATCATGAAATTCCAACTCTAAATACCTCCCCTGTTCTGGCCGAAATTATCTCATAGTGATTAAAAAAAATTTCCTTCAAATCACTTCAAACCTTCCATGGATTCATGCTTCTAGTGTCAAGTCTATGCTTTCCCTTAAATTTCATGGTCCAAAACTCATTCCTATGCTAAAACCCAATGTGGCTGAAACCCTAAGGTGTAAAGGAAGAAAACTAAACTATAAATCATGCTTTGAAAACCATGGATAGTAAGCTTAGGGTAGTAACATAAAAGCTTACCGATTTGTGCTTCAATTTTGCTTTGACTCCTCTTCCTTCTCTTCCTCTTTTTCTCCTTCCTTTTCTTGCGTTTTCTTCCTCTGTTTTAGCTACTGGTTCACGTGTGAAAAAGATGAAGAAAGAAGGCAATTAAATGACTTAATCATGTGGTTACTAATATGGCTAATCATGGTTAATTAGCAAAAGTAACCATGATTACTTTTTGATCTCCTTCTTCAAGAAGTTTGCCTTCAAAAATCATTAAATAATTTGGATAATTGGCTGCAGCAAGTCACGCATAAGAGAGAGAAAAATGTGTCCAAAAATTGTCCAATTTTCCTGATCTAGATATACCTCAATCCGGATACTTTTTAATCGTACCGATAAAATCGTCTTTACAGTAATTTAACATTTTTGGGATACAGGACTATTCTAATTTTATTTTTATATTTCCATAATTATCCTGTCCCAAATAATATATGTGTATGGCCCATATCCAGATCCGGTTTCTTTTTAACCATCGGTAGGGCCCACAGTTTACTTTATCGGTTTACTATTACTTTTAGACACTCGGCACTGATTATTTCTTTATTCTTGAACTTTAACCCTCAATGCCATATACCATTGGACTTCTCTCATTGAGAGCTTCGTTTTGACAGCAATTTTGCATATTTACAAAATTGCCCTTGACCCGGGATTAAATTATAACTTCTGAAACTTTCGGGTCATTAGGTGTAATTTTTCCCAAGACTTTTTATTTCTTTCTCCGCGTACACGTGGATGTCCTTTTCATAATTCTTTGGGGGTAAAAATATAATTTTATCATTTTTCCATTCAATCGGGAAAAATGACCTCTTTGTCCTTTTTCACGCAAAACGATGTCTATCCGTTTTTATATATTTTAGCTTTCTTGGGATGTTACAATAATCAAATGACACAAAAGAATGTGACGCACAAGAATTAAAAAAAGCATGAATGGTAAAGCCATTAAGTTTGAGAATACCTCGAATCATGTTGGGCGCTACATTTGCTCCCTACCTGGATATTGCGAAGACTCAACTAGGCACCATTAGCTTCCTCATAGAATCATTGTGTCTTGGTTTGTGATAACCACACAAAAAATGACCCAGCTTTCTATAATTGTAATAGATCAAACATGGTCAATCACCTTGATTCAACCCACACTTTACACAAGGTGTTGAAGTACTAACTGAGCTTGGTTTGGCTGAAAAAAACCCCTTCTCATAAAATTGTTCTAGCTAGAATTGCCCTAATCAAAACCTCTTCTATGAAACTGACCCCTACCAAACTAACCTTTACCAAACTGGTCTCTTTCTCTATCAAACCAAATTCTATTAAACTGGCATTTTCCTCTTTCATAGTCATCGTTACTACTACTGCTCGAACCATTTCCTTTATTGATTCCTCCTATTGGCCCTAGATAGGAAAATGCATGAATCATTGAACTTTTCTTCTCCTTCTCACTCTCCTTCATTCGCCTGGACAATACCCAAAGCTTAGCACACAAGTCCTCAAGCAAAATCAACAATAAATAGACAAATTCTATGCTCTAGATAGGCACCCTCAAACAAACGTTATGCTTTCCACATTTCATTAGAATGACTTTTCAAATAAGTGGAATACTTGGCCAAATCCAAGAACTGATCAATGAAATCATCTGCTAATAGATTTCCTTATTTGAAAGTCAAAAACTCTGCCCCCTTCTACATCATTAAGGCGAGAGGGAAATAGTGTGCAAAGAACCTGTCCTTGAATTGGTCTCAATTCAGTGGAATACCTGTAGCTTCAACACTCAGTAGGATGCTCCTCTACTATTGCTTTGCTTTCTTCTCCAATTTAAACACTACCAACTACATCTTTTGCTAAGAGGTGTAATCTATGACACCAAAGATAGCCTCTAATTGATCAACCTATTCTTCAGCTGTTGCAGGATCCATTTTTCCTTTAAAAGCTGGTAGATTAAATTTTCTGAAGTCTTTCAAGTAATAAGAGATGCTCCCTCTTTCAACTCTTGGGGCTCTTTCTTGATTCATTACACCTTCAGCTTCCCCAACATTCAGATCACATACATGCTAGCTTCTTCATTTACATCACTTTGTCTTTGTTGATTCAATTGCTTTTGCACTCTGTTCAAAGTTTCCTCCTAATTATAGACTCGATCATTCAATCCTGCCAACATCTTGTGCATCTCTCTCATGAGATCATTATTGTGTTGCCTACATAACCCCTATGAGCCATGTACCCCTATACACAAGTAACAACATAATTTAGTTGTATGACTCTAGACTAGAACCACAAAGGGAATACATGAGTTTATGTAAAACAACATTGTGCCAAGCATCATAACATGTAGAAACAATGGTCTGAATCATTGCTCTAATACCAAAAGATAACACTGGAGGAACTAAAACCCAATCACACACCAAGACCAGACAAAAACTACACAAGAAAGGCAAAATAGAGAGCGGTGTCATGCTCTACTATAGTGTGCCGCGACATGAAATGATTCTGAACGAAGTTGGAGAAGAGACAGAATAGTGTGGTGCCATGGCTCAAACCCTAAGTGCTGCGGCACCAGATGTTGATATGATGTCAGCAATTCGTTAATATCATGGATAAATTTCTTACACGCATGAAATACAACTCCGACCTCCAATTAACCTAATTTTAACTCTAACAGATCACTCTACTCCAAACCTAACTGTAGACACCAACAATACTTTCAAATACCTTCGTATGGAGATTTTAGATGTCTGAGACCGAAATGGTCAATTTTGGACTAAAACATGGTGCTTAAGCATTCCATTTCCAAACCATAGTACCAACACCTGACCCAAGTCCCATTTGCCTCCAGGATTGGATTTAAGGCAATCATATCCTAAGGAAACCATTCCTATACAATTTGACCCCCTGGAACCCCGAAAGACAATCGGTAGGTTAGATACCCAATTAACCCAATATACAAATATACCAACCACGACTCAAATTTTAAACTGAACATGACATAATACACACAGAACAACCACCATCTGGTCCATACTAGGGTCTATAAGCACATAACATAGCATGCCAACAAGGCCATCATGCATCCTATCACATCAACAGGTTTCTATACCATTCCACAAAGTACATTAAACACAAACAATACAAAATACCCAGGATACAACCAGTAATGGACTCAAATGCCTTTGTTTAGAGAAGAACTAAGACTCTTTAATCCTCACTAGGCTAGTGCTAGAGTCTTCACCTGAAATGTTAACCATAGAGGGGTGTAAGACAGAATCCCAATAACTGAGGAAAACAATAACTACACATAACCAAACAATACACATATATCAACCTCAACAAAGGAAGAGGATTTAGTGGTAGGGATATACATATATCAACCTCACCACTTGGACACGAGTGGATTGGTATACAACATGGTTTCATAAGTTATCATCACCTAAAACCATCAATGTACTTATATTCAACAGAGTGATGATGTTCTTAAGCTACCATGTTTCATGCTCATAATATATATATATATATATTCTCATCATTATCATCATCATATTAGCATGTTATCTCACATAGTAGGGATACTAATAAATCATATACCGTTACTTAATACAAAATCTCATGTATCATATGCATAGGATAAAGAAAGGAGTTACCATTTCCATCACTGGCTGTGCCCTAAGATATATCATGATATGAAAGGAATAAACATATATATGTAACAAGAATTCTATATTATACATAAACATACACCCTGGTTAGCTCAAATTTTCACACAAACACACACACACAGGGGGAACTGATAAGCCATTGGAAAACAATAGATGAGTACAACTCTCGAACTAGTTCTTAGAATACCACAAATTCTAAACACAACCTTAAGCACTACAATACCATAATTCCTCCAACTAATACAATATTCATAAATCCCCAAAACTCATCATTCAACCACCCAAGGTTAACGTTGACAACCCATGATTTCAAAAGCACAAACATACATCAAGGAGCCCCATATACCCATCCAAACAAACACCAAACCTCAACAATTTAAATTTCATGGTGAATCACAAGATTTTAGGTTAGGGTTCATAGTAAAAACTTCACAAACACTTAAAACTCACACCCAAGGCTTAAAGTCTCAAATCATATATCAATAACACATTTACAACCATTTTAATTGGTAGAAACATCAACCAAATTGAATTCATCCAAGACCCACAAATTTCAAGCCTCAAATCATGGACAAAAGAGAGGAGAAAGGTTAGGGATCACTTAGCACACTAAAATAAAGCTTCTCAAGTAAAGAAGTCAATCTCCCAAGCCTTATAGACAAAACCCTAACAGAGCCATTCTTCTTCCTCTTCGTTTTTCTTTTTCTTTGTCACAAGTTTGTGTCCAAATTTATCAAAATTTTGTGACCAGCACCACGGTGCACGATAAGTTTACCATGGCGTAAGTCTCCTCTGTCTCATTCGAATATTCAATAAATCTTATAATGGCATTACTGAATTTTAGCATGGCACGAAGTCATTCTATTTCTTTTCCCTAAATTTTAGATCCTTTAGTCCTTCCTCAAGTCTTTTTACCTCTGGTGTTGGACAATTTACAAGATACATTCCTCATTAGCTTATGGCTGAGTTTAGAACTATTTAAGGGTCGTTACAATACATATCTATGAGAGAAGTAGATCTTGGTGAAGAGAGAGGAGGAGAAATAGCAAGGAAGAAAAAGAATAATCATCATCATTTTAAAATGTTGGTCCGAATCTGGTCAACCTATAATTTAGAAATAAGACAGAACAAAGAAAGAGAAGAAGATAGTAGAAGAAAAAGAAGAAAAAGAGAAAGAGGAAAGAAGAATTAAGAGAATTGAAGGAAGTTTAGGCTGCATAGCAACTTGCATACCCAAACCACAACTTAATAACATATACAAGTTGACTCACCAATGAATAACTATATATCAACAGTTACTAATAAAAGACCCAAATACCTTTATTATCAAAATTATGTGTATCAACTATCCTAGCCCTTCAAGATTATCCTTGACCTCAAGGATATAAGGAACAAACAATCTCAGGGTATTTTTGCTGGAAGTCAAACCAAGTTTCCTAGGTTGCTTCAACTGAGGATTCCCTTTTTCCATTGCACTTGCACTTAAGTCACTATATGATTCCTCTTCTGAATTAAAAGACAATCCAAAATTAACTCGGGCTCACAAGCCATAACTATAAGACCACATTCTTCAAGCAATTCATACAGGGGCACATTGGGATCTAGATATTTCTTTAAAAGAGACACATAAAAGGTAGCGTGCACCTTAGTAAAAGGTGGAAATTTTAGAGTATAAGCTACTTGTCCTACCTTGTCAATGACTTGATAGGGACTAAAATGCCTCGAAGCTGATTTCTCATATGCTTTTACATGGATAGATGATTACCTATAAGGTTGCAATTTAAGATACACCTAATCACCCACATTGAAGCTCCTCTAATATCTCTTTTATTAGCTTGTTACATCATTCTATAAATTGCCATATGTAAATTCCTATTAAGTTTCTACGGTATTAGTTCTTTAGCAGTAAAACTTCTGTCAATGACCTCTATAAAGGATTCTTGAGGCAAGTAAGCAAACTTAAAAAGAAGAGGTTGGATATATATGATCTCATAAGGAGTAAACCCAATAGTCGTATGATAGGTGGTATTATATCATTATTCAGCCAAAGGTAGCCATTAAACCCATTCCATTCCCTAGGAGTTTGCCATGAATAACTCCTCAAATAATGTTCCAAGCAATGATTGAGTACCTTACTTTGGCCATTGCATTGAAGGTAATATGCAATAGATAAATTCTGTGAGATGCCAAGCTTATGTAAATATAGGATCTCTGTCACTCACGATGTTACTTGGAGCACCATAGAGTTTGTATATGTTATCAAGGAAACCTAAGTCAAGTCTGCAACAAAGAAGGGATATGCCAATGCAAGAAAGTATGCATATTTGCTAAGCAATCTACTACCACCCAAATAGTGTTTTCACCATCTGCCTTGGGTAGTTTTTTGATGAAATTCATAGCTATACTTTGCCATACCCTATGTGGTACTAGTAAGGGCCACAAGGGGCCAAGATACTTCACATGTTCTTACTTGCATCTGAGACAAGTATCACAAGTGGCTGCATAACACTTCACATCCACATGTAGTTGTTAGGTCTGCTGGCTTCCCAAGAGGGGGGATGAATTAGGAAGTTTGAAATTTTCTGCAAAATTATAAAAGAGCAGTGAAAGCAAAAGTTACAGAAAAATAGAGTGTAGAATATAATAAAGTAGTAAGCAAGGTAAAGGAAAGGAAGACACAAAAATTTATTCTGGTTCGGTCTCTTCCTCTTGACCTACATTTAGTCCTCAAGCTACCACTTGAAATTTTCCACTATCTTGTAAGAATTTAATGGGCTCCTTATAATACCATAGTACAACCTTATGCTCTATTCTAAGAACTTACAAATTCTCACTCTGCACTCTAGCAAAGTGTTTCGTAAATCCCTTGTTAAATCCCCTCACAAAAAAATCTTTCTTCCAGATGAAGATAAGATTATTTACAACAAGAGAAACTCTCTAATTTAGAGTATGTATGACAGTTGAAGTGCAATAAATGAAGTGTGAAAGAGTAGAAGGCTTTATCTAATGATTTTGGTAGAGTTTTAGTATATACAACGTAAAATTGCTACCCACAACTTCAAATGAAGTTTTATTTATAGATTCATGTCTTAACTATATGTTAGAGATAAGATCAAGCTGTTAGAGACATTGCCTAATGGTTGCTTTGCAAAACTAGCCGTTCACCAACCGCATTTAATGTATCTGATATCCAAAGTTTAAATTTTGAGGTATCAACAGATGAATTTTACAGAGACCATAAATTAAAGACTTTAATGTTGAACTTCAAAGTTCGTCCATTCAAAGTTGAAATTCAAATTTTGATCTTGATAAATATTTCCCATGTTAGAACATACGAATTTTGAAGTTTAAAAAGCTACTATTAAGTGTGAACAGTTGTCCCATATTATTACAGTGCACTCGAAATTCGAATTTTTTGGATCCAAAATTCGTCTGTCAGTGAGTAACATAATATGGCACAAAAGTTCTTCTTTTCAAAATTTGAATTTTGAGACTTCAAAGTTCGTTTGTCAAAGAGACCTCTTATTAGACATATACGTTTTCATTCCAAAGTTCAAATTTTCAAAAACCAAAGTTCTTCCATTAAAAGGACATCTAATCAGACTTATACATTTTCATTCCAAAATTCAAATTTTGAAAAACCAAAGTTTGTTTGTTAGAGAGACTGACTTTGAACTCTTTTTGCACTCTAATTTCAAATGAACTTAGATATAGCTTCAGACGAATTTTACATTTTTCACAAATTATGCTTGACTTGAAATTCAAATTTCAATAGGCTGAAATTCGTCTGTCAGAAGAAACATCTTTGTAACTTTGAATTTCAATTATCAAAGTTCAAATTGTCAAAGAAACATATGAAGTTTAACAGTTCAAAATTCATCTGTCAGTGAGTATTTCTCAAATTTATCATAAGTTAATATAGGATAATTAAAAAACACTTATTTAAAACTAGTGGGTGTAAGATCAAAGCCTTTTACTCTATGAACACTTTGAGAAATCCTACAAATTAATATTGTACTCATTTCTTTCTGGATTTCTTCACTTGAGATCTCTTGTACTCCTTTGATATCTTCCTTCCAAACTCCAGTTGTTTGGAATCATCAAAACACTTGATTCAATAGTAGTCCCTTCCAATATAATAGCTCCTTAATCCTCTTCACTATTGCCTTATGACTTGAATGGACACCTTGTGGGGATAAATGTAACTAGGGCAATATATAGTTCTTCAACTCATAGTGATTAAGGCTAATTACTAGCTTATTCTTCCTTATGAGAATTCCATCATACCACTTATACTTAGAATAAGAAGTGGGATCTCTTATCAAATCTTGAATAGTTTGCTAAAAAGAAGGATCAACAGTCTATTGTGATTTGATTCAATCCTATAGATCTGTTAAAACAATAAAAAAAGTTAGTTGTAATAACTCACCATGAATAGCTTTGGAGAAAGCATCTGCTACAGAGTTTTCCCTACCCTTTTTGTAACACATCTCATAACATAACCCCATAAATTTAGCTATCCAGCCAAACTAAGTTAGAGTTGACATATATTGTTCTAGTAAAAACTTGAGGCTTTTTTTATCTGTCTATATTGTTAATGGTTTTATGCTAAGATAGTGATACCATTTAGTGACAGCATGCATAATAACAAGTAACTCCCTATCAAAAACAGATAATCACATGTTCTTAAGAGATAAAACCGTGCTAAAATAGGCCACAGTTGCATCAGCACTGCTCTAATACCAACACTAGATGCATTTGCCTCAATTAGAAAAGGCTATTAAAGATCAAGAATAGCCAACATCGATGTCTCAATGAATTCCTTAATCTTACAAAATTACCCCGTTGCACACCCAATCTCAATCATAAGGAAGCTTATAGCAATAAAAACATTAAAACTAAACTTATCAATATAGTAATCAATTCGAAAGGCAGTATCAACATTCCCCATACAAGGTAATTCACCATTACACAAAGTTTTGTGACATAAAATACCACTAATCTAAACTCATTAGACTTCATCAACAAAAAAATAAACACACCATTGGCATTTGACAAAATGTAAATACTCATCATAAACTAGAGATTCTAACAAATTCATGTACAATGATATGGCATTAAGGATTCAAGAACTATAACAAGGATTATCTTACTCTCTATCTCCTCAAATATTCTTTATTCTCCACCATATGGCATTTCCTCAGAGACCGATTGGCTCAACCTTATGATTAATACAAATTCTGTACTCTAAATACAAATTAATCTAATCACTCAAGCAATCCTTGCCTCCATATCTCGATACCAGATTGATTCAAATCTAAGAGTAGAACCCAAGTATAATTATGGTGGAAGAAGGAATCAGTATATTTTATTTTGCTTTCAATTAGATGAAATTGTGCCTTAACTTCCCCAAGTAGCCTCTTCACCATCTGTCATGCCCTAAACAAGCTGTCACTAGTGCAATTCTTTTCCACTTCTCGAATTAACTCACTTCTTGTAACACCTTGCTTTTACATACTATTTCCCATGTATCAAAGTATATTTAATATCCAATTTAACTATAATAGAGGTTTGAATTATCATAGGGTCCAAAATAAAGAAATTAAAAAAATGAAAGTACTATTCATTTGGTAACCAATTTTCCTGGCTGAATTTTGAAAAATTATAACTAAATCCAAAAAAATTGTATCAATGTGATTCAAGTATTAAAAATAGCTAGAGACATGTTCTACAAGGAAAAAAATATGAGACTTGTATTTGATCATACCAATTGATACAATTTAATGCTCAATGTTTCACTATTCAAGTGGTCAAAAATAATATTCTAGATTTTCTAGCCTAACTTCACAAATTCATATCAATTCGCACTAATATCCAAATCATATGATTTGTTTAGTTTTCAAAAATATATAACACTAACATGTTATAACTTATTTCAAATAAAAAGTAACCATATAACTGACAGGTGCACATAATGGCCAGATTATATCATGACTTTATAAAATATTCATATACATCTTTTACATTGTCCAATCTTGCTCATGCCATATTCACAACATCACAGTAGACTTAAAAGAGCATAATGGCAGCAAGACATAGCTTTACAAACTCACATATGATTTTACATAAAATCACAAATATACAAGTAGCAAAGGCAACAATAATATTAATCATCTAGAATCTTCTCCTTGCCCTTTGCCTTCTTGGTGGCCCTACCATCTCTTGACCCTATAATTTGGGACACTTGGAGGATAAGATTGAGGAAATCTCAGTAGCAAGTTATATTCATACATCATGTTATTCATTTCACACAATGTTAACATTGAATCACATTAATCAACAAATTGCCATATAAGTCATAAAAATTTTGGCAGCAAAACAGCTTATAAAATAGATGTCTCGAGGAATAAAACCTCTCATATTACAACTAAAACCAATCAAAGAAATCACAATTGTAATATGGCAACATAATTTGATCATAAAAAATCAATGAAAGAGCATAAAGCAAGAATATGTGACTTAGCCACCTCTTGAAATATCACTTAGCTTCCCTCTTGAAACTAGTGGTTCCACTTGCTTTCTTAGGCTTCCTCAAGTCCCTAGACATCATTAAACATTTACTTAATCAACTAAAACACATAACTACATCAAAAAGTTTCATTGAAACCCTCTTAAAAAATCAATTTGTCCATGTTAGCTTGATTCTTGAAACCTATACTTGTCTTTAAGTTTTTTTTACCACAAGAAATCCATTTTTGGGGTTAAATTAATGAAATTCCCACTCTAAAGATTGTAACACCCTACTTCTAAACATCTCGACTTGACCAAAGAACTTAAAAAACCAATCAAACACAACCCAGACATCTCAAAATAACTTCCCAAAACTTCAAAGTAGCAGAATCACACCTGAAAGGCACCTGAACAGGATGAGGCAGCGGCCTGCTATAAGGGTGCCGCGGCTCCAATCCTTCATAGATTCACTGACACCCACTGACTTGCTGGCGCCGCAGCCTGGCTTTCAGGCGCCATAGCCCCAGCATCATAGCGTGCATCAGCAAATTGTTGATTTTCCGGGCCAACTTCCGATGATCATAACTTCATGCTCCGATCTCCAATTGACCTGATTCCAACTCCTACAGGTCACTCTCATCATTATCTAACCATGGACACCAATTTCATTAGAATCCAACTCCATTTGGAGATTTTGGATGCCTAACACCATTTTGGCCACTTTTTTACCAAAAATCACAACCTATCACCTCTAATTGCCACCAAAGGCAAATGGACACCCAGAGACCCTTAACACAAGTCATATTTGGCTAAACCAACATGTCTAAGGAGGATTTACCCCAAAGAAACCTTTTCTTCGAGAGTTGACCCCCTTGAACCCCAAAAACATATAATGGGCTATGTGCCCAAACTCACATACATGGCCCAAAGCCACCTTTGGGCTCGCATCCAACCATTCTAGCATACAAATACCTGCTCATACATTAAAGATCCATACTGGGGGTCTACTAGCAACATCACACATCATTACATCACATGCATCTCTATACTCCTAGGACACTCATCCAGTAACCAAACTATATCAACCTACTTGGCACATAATTACATAACTAAATTATAACCACTAAATATACTTGGAATTCTTGAGGACGGAAAGACTGCTAACTCCTTAATCCTTTCCGAACTAGCACCAGAGTCTTCACCTGAAAGGTTAGTCATGGAAGGAAGGGGTGTGAGACAATGTCTCAATAACCAGGATCAACCATACTCATACACACACACACACACATATATCTCATACAATCCATGAATGCAATGCATGTCTCCCTTGCACACAGCTAGAACCACTGGCTATCATCATAACAAGACATTTCGTATAGATAATTCCCTTCCAACAGTAGGTGAAGACTAATTCTGGGACATCACCAAGCTCACCTCCCATTAGTGTACCTGGCCAAAGGTAACACTAATGTTTGGACCGTGGCTCTCCTTCCCCTTTTCAACCATGAATTGGCCGCGATTTAGGAAAGGTACAATCCACTACGCACCTTTCCCCGCTTAGCCATAGAAGGCGATTTAGCTGCAGGGATCCCATCCTTATCCTCCCTAACATATATAATCCATCCTTATCCTCCCTAACATATATATATCATCATATATCATATCGTCATCACATCATCACCACCCAATCCGCCATACATCATAATCTCACAGTGTCATGTGGTGATGCTCATGTATCATCATATATGTAATCATCATCATCATCATGATCTCAATGTCATGCTATGCATCATGTCATATCATATCAATGTCATCATCACATATGTAATCATCATCATCATAATCGTAATCATCATCTAGCTGTGTGCATACCACGATATATAAAAACAGTACACACAAACACATCAATATTGTGGTATGAAAGAAACATGCATATACATGTAAATATACATACTATCATACAATATAACAATACAATACAAACAAACACCCGGTTACCTCAAGTTGTCAGCACCACGCACACAGGGGCTTAGGAAAGCCTCCAGAACACTCCAATCATGAACTATATTCCTCCGATTAGTCAATCTACCATTACAACAATATAATATCTTTAATTAACATAACTCCCATAACACTACAATCCACAATCTAACCGTCCAAGCTTAACCCAAAATTCTAACAGCATACACACACACCAATAAGCCTTAAACAACCACTCAAACACACACTAACACATACCATTTCGGATTTCCACTTCTTTTCCCAAATTCCAACCTAGAGTTTAACTCAAACCCATCATAATCCAATCAAAAATCATACCCAAAGCTTCATAACACCACAAAACACTCCTACAACACAAAATCAAGCATTTTAATAGGTGAAAATTGCTCAAACCGGAAACCCTAAGCTTTAACTCAACTTCCCACCAAAAACAAAGAAGAAAAGAGAAGAAACAAGGCTAGGGATCACTTACCAACAAAGATCGAGGTCTCTTGAGTTCAAAAATGATCTCCTTTGGCTGGATTTCTCATGCCCTAGCGGAGCTTCTCCGTTCTCTCTCCGTTTTCTCCTTCCGCATTCATTTGAAATGTTCCCGATTTAAACAAATTTTTCGACTTTCGCCGCGATGCCACCAGTTTTAGCCAAAAAAATACCACTAGAATTGGCTCTCATCACGGTGACCTTGCTTCTCACTATGGCATGGAACTCATTTCTTCTCCTCTTGAACCTTCCTCCAACCTGCTTCCTCCGGTTCTGCACATAATGCCAAAACAAAGTCATGAGAGATGTTACAAAGATTGTTAGGTTGGCTGGTCACCTAAGAGGGGAGCTGAATTGGGTGAAGTAAGATTTTCACCCTTTTTGGATCACAACCCAAATTCATTAGATGCGCAGCAAAACAGGGATGAACAGAGAGAGTTAAGTGCAATAAATAAATAGAGAAGATAAAGAGCAATACACAGCAATTTATATTGGTTTAGCCCAACCACTTGACCAACATCCAGTCCCCAAGCCACCACTTGAGATTTTTCATTATATCACACAGGTTCGATCCGGGCACCTACGAAACCTCAATACATCTTACAAGTTTCAATGGGCACTTGTGAAATGTAACACCTTAAACTTACACCCATTTCCCATGTATTAGACTTCAACTATGTAAATTATTGCATGATTAGAGACTTGATTGCATAAAAATATTAAAACAGAATTTTCTTTATTTCGGGTACTGTTCATTATGCATTTTCCATTTTACCTGATGAATTTTGAAATTTCATAACTAATTATAGAAAAATTATCTCAAAGTTCTTCAAGTCTCTAAAAATAGATAAAAATATTTTATACATGGAAAAAATATGAAACAGAGCATTCTCTAGAGCAATTCATACAGTTTATTTCTCAAACATTTACTGTACATTTGGTCATTTTCTTTTTCCCAGGATTTTGGCCTTATATTTAAAAATTCATATCTCACTATATCCTGAGCCAAATGATATATTCTTTATGTCATATGAAAGTCCTGAATGTAACTTTTTAGAAATATTTTTCTTGTACATTTATTTTACTTGCACAAGGCATGGTGTTAACTTAAATCATAAAGGGTCAGAATTCCACTTTTGCTGGAATAGTTTTGGAAAAACCTCCATATCTCCTATCATATAACTCCAATTACCTCCAAATCAGTGGCATATGAAACTCAAAAACATATACCTTTCCATAAATATAAACCACTGAATTTTTGGAGCTCTGCATGATTTATATTATCTCTTTTAATTTTCCAGTACCTAACTTTCAGTTTCCAGTTTTCCCAATCTTTCCCTATTTTGAACCCTAACTTTGAAAAATCACTATAATTTATATATATCTCCAAATGGAGTGCTCTTTAGACCATTTTAAAGCTCTACTTGTGTACAGTATATATATTACTTAAACTAGCTAGCATGTCTTGCATTAACAATACCTATGTATCTATCAGGGTGTCTAGATTGTATATCTCCATTCTTGTCTTGGCAAAATACTTCATATCATATATACATCATCATTCATTATACCATATTCATACATAATATCAAAAGGTATCTCAAGGAACATACTTGCATCAGTATACATGATTCATCCTTTGCATACAATTTTATATATATTACCAAAAATTAACATCAATCCTTGTAAGGACATAATTTCCACCCATTTCTTCCTCCTCTCTTTTGGCTCTTCATAAACTTTTTGCATTGCTTGGCCTAAATATGGTAAGCATTTGGAAGGGATGAGATTCAAAGAATCTCAGTAGTTACTACTAATCAAGTAAATATATAATCATATAATGCAAGCACACTTCATCAAATCATCATTTAAACATTTAGAATCATTTATGCTTAAACATTTTATAGAAAATTGGACAGAGTTTCCCCCTATATTTTGGACATCCTAGGGTCACAAAACCCCTCAAATAACTCAGCCACTATCAACAAATCATCACATAACATCATTGCAAACATTTGGTATAACATTAAAACCATTGTAACTATATAACTATATAATGCAAGATTAGGTTAGTAAACTACCTTTTAGCTTTCCAATCCTTTCCAAACTTTGCACACCTTTTCTTTGAACTTCTAACACTTCTTGGAACTCTATAGCATCACAAAACAAGGCCATTAGCTACTGATTACATAACTCCCTTCACAAAGTCTCACATTGAAACCTTAAATTTCTAACTTGATTTCTACTTGGCTTTTCTTGTACAACATACTTGTTCTTACATAATTTGGACCCAAGGAATCCATTTTTGGGGTCAAAACCATGAGATTCCCTTTCCTTTCCAAACCCTAAATAGGTAGAAAATTATCAAAAAAATGTAGAAAAATAACTACCCGATTAATTTGCAATCCAATGGTATATCCTTAATCCTTGAAGCCTATACATCACTTTTTATGGATTAATTTCTTCATGGCTTCATTTTCTCTCTCTACTCTCTCTCTAGGCAGAAAATTTCAGAGATAAAATGGAGAGAAATAATCCATAAAACTTCTCTAAACTCAAGTATAAGCAAGATAGCAACCATAGAAACCTACCTTAGAAGTTTGAGAGTCAAACTTTGCTTCTTGCTTGGTCTTCTTTCCTCCTTGAGTTGCATGAGTTCCTACCTCTTTTCTCACTAGTTTAGATGCGTTGAGGAGCTGGAGAAGATGTAGTTGGAGCTTAACCAAGGTGATTGCATGTTATTAAGTCATAAAGTAACTTTAGTAAACTTCTTTGACTTTAGTTACTTTTTTACAAATAAAGCTTTTACAAAAATTTCCTTAGTATCCCTTCTTCGCTTCAGAAGTGTCTTGAGTTCATTTTTGGCCAAAAATTGCTTTAATAATTTTTATGGAGCAAAATACCCTTTACCGATTGAGTTCACCCATACTGATTAACTATTTTTGTCGAAGTTGTCCTTAAATTGGTACAGGACTATCCAAAAATTACTTTTGATCTAAAATTATTATCTTGACCCAAAATATATTTTAGCAAGGTCCAATCATTGTTCTTGAATCTGTACTACCTTTTCCTACAGTCTAAAATAACATTTATCAGGTAAAATATTAATATTAAGCCCTAATTACCTAATAAATATTATTTTGATCTTAATAAATTTTTTTCTATATTCCATTGGGCTAGGCTCATCAAGAGCTTCATTTTGACTATAATTTTTCATATTTCTAAAAATACCCTTGACCTAGGGCAAATTTAATTTTTGAAACTTTCAGGTCATTAGCTGTAATTTTCCCCAAACTTATTTTCATTTCCTGTCCCAGGGACTAACTTGCAACTTGCAAGCATTCTTAATCCTGAGAGCCAAAATATAATTTTCTCATTTTTCCATTGAACCTAGAAAAATAACTTCTTAACCCCTTATCACGCTTGACAGTGTCTCTCTATTTTTCTCAATTACTTATGCATTTTATGATATCAACATTTTTTCCTTGGGAATTAAATGCAAAATTCACATTTTACTTCTAATATAGAAAATGACCATTTTGCCCTTAAACAGGGTCAAAAATGTAATTATCTATTTTTCAGGCACTTTCTTGTAATTTTACCCAAAGATCAATTTTTTATTATTTCTTTCTCACTATTCACACTAACTTTCAAATTGATCTATCTCTCAACCTAGACCTCCCGGCTACACAATACTTATACCGTTACACTCAACTCGGGATGTTCTTTCATTCAAATGGTATATTGCATATTTTTAAAAGTAAGTTCTGAAATTAATTTCTGCTAAGGACCTTATGGAAAATTAAATCCAATTAAAGACCAAACATAACTTCTTTTGAAAATTAGATAAGAAATTAATTTCTTCTAAAACCTGATTATATATGGCCTTTTCGTCTCACTTCATTTCTCATCTTTTATTCATTTTATAACATCCCATAAAAATAGAGATATTACATGAAGTCACTCTCCCCACACCCTTACAATATGTGTAATCTCCCTTATTGATACCTCACACTAAGTATCTACCCATAATTTGTAGAAAGAAATGTTTACAGAATGAAAACTCTCTTAAAGAGTAGATAATATATTGAAAGCTCACTCTATTAAGGTGGGTTTTTCAGAGAATGCTAACATAGAAAGATTTTATGTATATGAACAACATTTTCGCATAGATTCTCTTAAGGTTATTACCCATAAGTTTAAATGATATTCTATTTATAGATTTATGATGTAACTAGACATTATACATAAAATCTATCTGTTAGAGAAAAGTTCTAGCAGTTATTCTCAGAAAAATAGTCGTTCACCTACTGCATTAAATGCGTCTGACAGAGGTTATGCGGATAACCTTCTCAGGTTATGCGAATAACGGGTGACCGTTGGCTCTTAGTTTCAATGTTAGACTTTCGTTATGTGGATAACCTAGTTAAGTTATACAGATAACGTTCATTCTAGAATAACTAAGTTTTTAACTCAAAAACATTTTCATGAAAACCTAATCAGTTGTTTGGATAACATTAAATTTTCTCCAACTGAGTTTTTGGAAAAACATAGGTTATCAAGATAACCTCCCAAGGTTATGCGGATAACCTCCCAAGGTTATGCGGATAACGTTCATTCTAGAATGGCTAAGTTTTAGCTAAAAAACATTTTCATGAAAACCTACTTAGTTGTTCAAATAACGTCTCACAAACTTGGATACTTTTGAGAATTATTAGAATAACTTCTTAGGATGTTCTTCGTTATTCGGATAACGTTTAATCATCACAAACTAAGTTTCTAAAAAACAATCAGCACAAACTAAGTTTCTATAAAACATAGGTTATCAGGATAACCTCCCAAGGTTATGCTGATAACGAATTTGACAGAGGAAGGACCAAGAGTATTGTAACATATGTTATGCGGATAACTTCCCTAGGTTATCCTAATAATGGGTAGTATAGAACAAGTGACCTTTACTGTTAGGCCTCTTACTCGAATAAGATAAGCATCTTATCAGGAAATCGAGCTAGACAGAAGCAGGGACATGGTGCAAACCTTAGTTATGCAGATAACCTCATCTCTTTTCATGAAAACAAATAGAGAACACTTAGAAATAACATTGAGAATAAGACTTTATCCCCATAACTACTGAATATTATGCGCATAAGGTAAAACTTTTTCATGAAAACCATTTTGAAAACATGAGCCAAACACAAAGCCATTTTGTTAGCCACTATTTTTCAATTCTAACTTATGTTAACATCATATTTACTTAATCTAAATCATTTAAAATATATGGTAACAAGATTAAGTAAATTTTTAAAGATTAATCCCACCTCAAGACCTAAGTGAAAATAAAATATACCTAGTGACTAGGTCTTCAAATGATGAGTTCCACTTCTACTTAGTCATTTCCTTCTTGGCATGCTCCCTTATGATCTTTAGTTCTTTGATACTTGAATTCTTCACATCTTGGAGCATCATTTTCCTTCTTCTTCTTTGAGTGAGTCATGATGTTGATTTTCTTTTCTTTATTCTAATGCTCACTCTTCTTTCGTGGACAATCCTACATTAAATGTATTACACTTACAAGTCAAGTAGTTAGTCCAATTTATACATCCATCTTGTATTATACAATATAAGAGCAAAGTGGATATATTAGTACATAGCATGATATATGCATTATAACCATAATTGAATACATATTAATACACATTTTACTTCTATAAGGAACATTATATATTTTAAACACATATGATACTTTTGTTCCTTATTTTTCTATATTTGTCATTTATATTATCCATTGTAAAAGTACAGTGGATATACTTGCACATAGCATGATATATATGCATTATAATCATAATTAAATACATGCTAATGCACATTTTACTTCTATAAGGAACATTATATATATTAGACACATATGATACTTTTATTCCTTATTTCTCTATATTTATCATTATCAAAAGTTATATTACATTAAACTTAACAAAGATCACTTTCAAGTTTGGCCAAAATTTGCCATTAAGGAAAAAGAATGGGCTTTTCTCAAAACTTGCTTCAGTTATACCTATCTCACATCCTCTTACAACAACTCTTGGTTTCTTATCATTTTATGGTTTAAAAAATGTCATTCCTCCCTTAATCAAGCTAAGACCGAATCTGAACTGAGGCTGGGAAAGAAGAAATTTCAAGAAAACTAACTTATACAACCCAACAACTATGCTAAAACACTTAGAGAACACAAGATGATTGCTTACCAATTTTCTTGGAATTTTTCTTCCTATTTTCCTTCTCTTTTTTCTTCCTTCTCTTGGCTGCCTCTTCTCTCTCAATTTTGGTAGAGTTCTCCCTCTCTTTTCGTGTGTGTATTTCACCCAAGGGAGGAGGGGTATTTAAAGACAAGCTAGACCATGATTAAAGGCTTGGTGTTACTTTTACTACCCTTGGTTAGTTAATTAACTTGAGTTAGGAAAACTTAGCTATTAAGACTTCCATTTTGAGCACATGCGCAGCTGACTAGGCGTTCAAATGAGGGGGGTTTATCTCCAAAATACTGTATATTTTTCCTAGTCTAGTAATACCCTATGTTGGTTACTTTATATTTGGATCGATAAAGTTACTTTTTACAGTATAAAATCACTTTATGAGTACAAGATTAAAATAAATTTGTATCTAAAATTACTTTATTATCCTATCCCCTAAAAGCTCTTTTTTGTGATGCCAAACTACTTTTCTTTCTACATTTTTACCTTTTTCAGATCTAAAAGTAACTTTATCAGTAAAAAGTTACATTTTAACATTCAGTATTGATTATTTCTTTATCCTGAATCAGTTAACCTCAGTACTATATATCATTGGATTCGTCTAATCACAAACTTCATTTTGACAATAATTTTGCATATTTAGAAAATTACCTTGATTCGGAGCAAAATTATAATTTTAAATTCTTTCAAGTTATTAATTATAATTTTCCTCTCAAACTTTAAACGTGATTTCCTCTTCTCTAGGGACTAAATTGAAAAATATTTTATCTCTTGAGGCTAAAATACAATTTTCTCATTTTTTGGTCTAAATCAGAAAAATAATCTCTTTGCCCTACTTTATGCTTAATGGAATATATCTGTTTTCTCAAATTTCTTATATATTTTCTAATATTTAGCCTTTCTAGATGTTACACTTCTCTTTTAGGGGGGTTCGCACTAAACTTAAATCCCACAAGCATTGAACCATCCTTCATTTCCTTCACCAATAGCTTGAAAGAGATCCCAGGTCCAATCGACGAGAAACTTTGATCCACTCAGGCAACACAAAATGCTCCACTCTTGGTTGTCATAACCAAATAATTTACAATAGATCTACGAAAATCCATTACAATCATCCATATATTCTTTTTAGTCTTCCAATCACTTTGCTTCTCATCAACAAAAGCAAGCCTCACTCGACTTGAAATTCCACACTCCTCCAACATAATTAACAAGATCCCCAACCTTCCACCATGAATCAATAATCAAGCCTCTTTCTTCAAAATCCTCCTCTTCCTCCTCTAAATCCTCCATTGTTGCAAGCAAATCTAACAACTATCAATCAAAATCAGGAAGAAAGGATCAACAACTGCAAATAGACCTCCACTCACACTCACCCATTCCACTGGACGAAAAATCATAAACAAGGCATTGCCACTCCAAACCTCACGCAGTCACATGAGGACGAAAATCACTCTCACACAAAGATGATTTTGCTCTCACAAAAGGATTTCATGAAAAGTCAAAAAGAAAAGGATAATGGCTTATTATAGGCAATGGTGATCAAGGATAATGACTTATTATTTGTTTGGATTCATCATAAGAGCATATCATACTAGCAAAAACAAAGAATTATCAAATACTGAGAACAATATATACGAAGACATTACTCTTAATTAGAGGATCATATTTTTCATCTTACTTAAACAAGATTGCACTTATAACGACGAACAATTATGCCATTGGCTTGTGCATAGTGAAGGAGGAGGATTTTGACAGTTTCTTCTCGAATTGTATAAATATTTCATCCATAACCTCTGCCCCAAAGTGTTCCTTGAAAAGCCCTTCCCATACAGCTCTTATATGCATGCAAAATTCATGCACATTTTGTTGTCGCATGCTAGTAATTGGATCATCTAATGATACTAACTCCTCAATTTTGAAATTCCCATTCTTCTTTATCAATTCCTTTACCACTTCTGATGCTGGCATGTAAATAGGCAAATTGAAGGAATCTACCAGTTCATCGCTGATTAAGCCCTTCATTTGCAAAATAAGTAAACAAATTTAAACGAAACTCAGAAGTAGCTATATAAGGTCTACCTAAATAAATGAATTATGAAAATCATGTAGCTAGAGAGGCTAATTGAACTTAAGTTGTTGGCCATCTCTAAAAGAATGGTTTCCATAAGATTTCCAAAAGCTTCAGATCTATTAACAGAATTACGTGAAACACATGGAATAATAAGAGTCATGATACCTCCAGGAACAAGTTCAAAGGCCCTGGAGTTCAGAAAGCTTTCCATGTCTCTTGCAAACGGTGCAGAATACGCCTTAGCAACTTCCTTGTCTTCTTTTCTGAAGTAAATCCTACCTTTATTATAAGCTGGAGAGTTCTTATCAACTATATCTGTAGGAACCTTTGAGAGCCAATGAAGAGCATAAGAGGAGTTGAAGAAATGAATGCTTGACTTTGGAAATAATCTGCCATGAAATGAACTAGCCACAGCAGCTGCATAGTATTGTTTGTCATCAGGAAGAGACTTAAAAAGTGTGTTGAAATCATTACCAACATGATCATTGAAGAACACTTGAAATTCATAGTTTTCTAAATCATGTCCTTCAGATTGTAACTTGAGGTTTATAGCTTCTATAATATTTCGAACAGTGAAGAATGTGTTAGGTCCAACTGAACACCCCAAATCTGCTATTCGGAAAGTATCAGAAGAATGCTTGAAAAGCATTTCCAGATCAAGCTTCTCAAGAATGACTTTGATAGTATTTTTCATTATATCTACTGCCCTGCGCTGCCAAACAAGGTTCAAACTTTAAACTTTATGCTAAGCAGGTCATTATTAAGAATGATAATAATTTGCAGAAATGGGGGTGAGAATTAAGAACCTGCATAATGGAATTTTGGGCATAGCTATATTCACCATCTCCACCATTCATTGTGACAACTTTATAAGATTTTGTACCACTTTTGCTTTCCATCTTTGTGCTCTTTCTGTTAAGCATTTGAAAGGCCCAAGTATCTGATGAATGTGGGGGTGTGTGTGTGTGTGTGTACCATAAATAAGAGCAGAATTAATTTTTATAATTTGGTGCCAAAAAGATCCATCCGACCGGCAAAGTTTTCAATCCATATTTTAGGGCCAAGTAGGAATATATTTTGGAGATTCCATTTTTTACGGGATTCAATACAAAAATTAAAAAAATAATACCACAAGAATATTAATATATATTTCCTTCAGTCTATATTATAAGTATTCTTCTAAAACCCTTATTTGATCTAAAATATAAGGGATTATGTTATTTTTAGTAGGAGTTTGCATTTTCATCTTTATTGATTATCGTCTCGTAAGTTGGAAAAGAAGAGAGAAAAGATGAATTTTCAAAATAACTTTTATTAGTAATTAATAAGGGTAAAATTGAGATGTTGGGTTTTTCTTTTAGAATTTTAATTTGTGCAATCAACTTTTCTTAATAAACATGAAATAATTAGAAATCCCCTATAATATGAACATGAGAGAGTATAAATATAATAACAGTATAAACCTCATGCTAGTCAATGTTGCCCTAAAATGCTTTTGTCTTCCATTTGTAAGCAAGTCTTTCATAAGAGGTGCAATTAACTTTATGAACATGACGAATTTGTACTATTTTAGGTGCAAACTTAGAATTTAAATTTGTCTCAATTTTTAAAGGCAAAAAAAATTTATTCAAATATGGCATGAATGGATCATACAGTTTAGATAGATATATCCAAGAGAAACTGATATAACCAAGTCAAATCCTTTGGATGCATACATGATAGATATATACAAGCGCAAAAGGCATCTGCAGGCCAGAACAAATAAAAACTAAAAGGCCATTTTATTACTATAATGCTTGTTTTATCCCTTACGTAGCGTTTAATAATACTATGTAATGCTTTCTATTTCTTTTAAGAACATATTACGTTTATCCCTATGATGTTTGTCGCCTCTAATTGCAATATTTTCCTAATCCAAAAGCTTAAATCAACCCTATAGTCCCATTACAATAATCATCAATATACTCTTCACTCTCTCTCCATCGTGTTGGCTATCCACCACACCTCCTAGTTTTATGATATGTGGAAGATCATATTTATGATATGCATGATAGTAATTAACCCCTAAATATTGTAACACCTTACTTTTATCATTCATTATCTATGTATAAGACCTGTTTTAGTATCCATTTGAATGGATTTAGAGGCTTGAATCACCTAAGAGACCAAAACAGAAAATTTCTCAAAATCGTGTTACTGTTTGTTTGGCCAACCAAGTTTTCTGATTAAACTCTGAAAAAATCATAACTAATTGTAGAAAAATTGTATGAAAGTAATTTGAGTCTCTAAAAGTAGTTTAAAATATTCTATACATAAAAAAAATATTAAATAAAACCTTTAATGTTCTAATTCATATAGTATTTCCCACAATATTTACTGTTCATTTGGTGATCTCAAAATTGTCCAGATTTTTTACCTTAAATTTAAAAATTCATATCTTATTCTATACGCAACCAATTGGAGTGATCTTTTGCTTTCTAGAAAGCTCATTATGTCTACTTTCAAGACATATACATCACTCAATCATTATGCCCTGTTCTGGACAGATTCACCCATTTCCATTTACAGCATGTCATAATGGACAATTTGAGCAACTTCTAAGCTAAATAAATTCATAACTCTACTTCCTCATTAAACTATAAACATAATCCATCTAAACATCACATAAGGTTCATAAGAACATAACTTTATCAATTTATAGAATTTATTCTTCATACATTAATTTATACAAAATTTCAAAATATTGCATGGTAACTCTCACAATTAAATCATTCATCACTTTCTTCTTCTTTCCCCTTTGCATTCCTTTGATCCTTTGCATGACTTGGCCCAAGTATGGTTAGTGTTTGGGATTGTAAGATTATAAAATCCAGTAACAAATACATTCTATACAATTATATCATCATGCAAGCTTTCTAATATAATTCACATCACATTAAAATATTTTATAACATATAATATTATATTGTTAAGTAAAAATTTCGGCAAAGTTTCTCTTTAAAAAATGGACATCCCGGGTAATACCCCTACATTAGAAACAACCAAAATCCAATCAGAGAACACAAAACAATAATATGGCAATTCATATAACATCATAAAATCATTTAAGACAACATAAATGCAAGAATGTAAATTTGCTACCTCAAGTATTCCCTTTTGCTATACCACTTGATTTCAATCATTCCACTTATGTAACAACCCTCATTACACTATTCTAAATTTAATCTCAAGCTAATGGGAAATATACTTGATAATGCGTGTAGAACTGGAGGAATTAGGACTGGAAAAAGGATCCAAATGAGACAAAGCTGAAAATGAAATAGAGAAGGGTCACACTGTGGCGAGGTGCAGAGTCACCGTGGTGAGAGATATTCGGGATATTTCAATTTTTCCAGGCCTCGAGCACTCACACTACAACGAACTTAATGGTGTCACTGTGAGAGTCACAAAATCTGTTTAAAACATAATCATTTCAGTCAACCGAGCGAAAGAGAAACAGAGGGAGAAATGAAGAGTAGCATTAGAGTTCATGATTTCTGACACTTAGAGAAGATTTTTGGACTCTAGGAGCTCGATTCAAGTAAGTAAGTGATTCTTGCTCTTTCCTTTCCATTTTTCTTGGATTTTGAGGTGGATTTTCAAGTATATGTTTGGGTTTTCCAATCTTGGTCGAGTCTTACCGATTAAAATGGATGAAATGGGATTAATGAGATATTATTTAGTGCTAATGATGCTGGGGTGTGAGTTTTAGAAGGATTACACATGATTTGGAGTAAATCCTAGGTTGGAATTACTTGAGGGTATATGGAATCCGAAGTGTACGTGGTTGATTATTATTTGAATGATAGTATTAGACTCATTGATACATGAAAATGTGGTTGGAACATTGGGTTAAGCATAATTGGTTGAATTATGGAATTTGGATAATTATATTATATGGAATCATGTGGTGGTATTAACAACTAGAGATAACCAGGTATTTGGAATTTATGTGAATATATATGGATATATATATATGTATATATGCATGTTTTCATACCACGATATTGGTTATATATTTGTATAGTTTTTCTACATATTGCGGTATGCACACGACTAGTTGAGATAAGATGATTGTATATATATGATGTGTATGTATGATTTGGTAGTATCTCCATACCATTGCATGCTATCATATCTATATGATAATTATGATGATGATATATATATGTGTGTTGAGGCATGTTAGCATGACATTGACATCATTATCATGTGATTGCATAGTGAGAGATTGATGTCTTACCTAAGAAGAATATTGAGATTTCAAATTTCTACCAATGAAGAGAATAGAAATTAAATCCAGCGGCTCAAGCTTGTACAGAAGATGCTCAAATGGCTCTTCCATCTTCATTATCATGACCTCATAAAACCTCAAAATGTTGGCTGCTTTCTCATGCTCTGGCAGGATCACGTTAGGGATGGTGGAGAATTGGATGTTATTTGGCTTCGAATTGAAGCCTACATACCCAAGCCACTCACGGGTGACGTGCAACGAAAGTGATGAGGATCTTGTTGAGAATTTTAATTTCAAGAAAAATAGATGGAAGGATTTCCTGAAAGAATCCCCAAGCTATAATGTTACCAAAGAAAAAGAAAGATCGAGAATTCAAATTTTTGCCATTGGAGAGATTTCAAAAAATGAATCTATGTAGAAAAAGAAAAAATAAAACAAAACAAAACCAACCTCTTGATTCACCAACACCATCGTAATCATAAAACATTTTAAGGTGATGCCTGATTCTTGACAATCCACCTCCGTAAAATCCTGATAACATTGGACCAAGTTTCTTGCTTAGAATGTAAATCCTTCACAAAGTGGAGTTTAGCCACCTCTATTTTTTTGTAGAAATCCTGCAGACATTTTTCGATCAGTGATGAAAGCAAAAGAAAGAAGGAATACAATATGGAGGAAGAAGATATGCAGAAAGAAGAAGCAAGATATATCAGAGACCAACACTGCCCTAAGAAACCAATATCCAGAATCTGAATAATCATAAGGGGAATTTTAATACCACACAAACCGAAATTCCCCATCTGTTCACAGGCTGGAGAAACAAATTGTGATAAGTGATGGAATCTGTGCAGAGATAATTACATATTTAATTGCACCAATCCGATCCTTTGAATAATTACAACATAGGAAAGTGAAGCATAGAAAAAGGAGGACAATAAGGGGGAAATAAAATGGCGCTTGCAAATTTAAATTTAAATTTTTTTTGAGAAAATGAATTTGAAAGAATTTAATTAAATTTAAATCTACCTAGAAAATACATTTGGAATACATAAATTTAATAGATAAATTTCATATTGAACACCGCCCAAGAATCAGCCAGATAAGCTTCCCTTGTGGAAAGTAGCAGGTACCGAAATAAGCCTCACTAGTACTAGCTTAATTGGTCTATCTAGATTATTTTATTTTATAATAGGTACTTAGATTTCTTTTTTTTTGTATGTAGTCTCTTTTTTATAGAGAAGAAATAAACAGTAGGAGGAGAGGACTAAGACATTTTATAAATTTAATTAATTTAACTGAATACATTTTGGAAAATCACTAAAAGATTTTAAAATATAAAAATATTTATTTGAAAGTTTTAACATTCAAAAATATTACATTCAACTCTCATGTCTTGAAAAATGATACATTGAAAAATGAGTATAAAAAATTTTATTATTGAATATAAAATCATGGAATATGAGTATAAAATATTAGAGTGTAATTTTATACTCAATACTAAAATTTTTTATATCCATTTTTTATAATTTTATATCTATTTTTCAGAATTTTACACTAACTTTAATTATGAAATTTGGATATAATATTTTATAATATTAAAAATTTTTAATAATATTATCATGTTTTGAGATTTAACTGTGATTTTCCAATCCATTTTTGGGTCGACTATTCAACTGAATACATCGACAAACGATAAATGAACGAAAGTCCTTAAGCTTCGCGGTTCCTCGCTGCACTTTAAGTACAACCAAATCAGTCCAAAATCTCATACTCATCTCCCTCTCTTTGGCATTTCTCTTCTCTCAATGTCTGGAGTACATATGCAACCCGAGGATTCTGACGTCTTACAGCAGGTTCGAGCAGGCGCTGTGCCCGCTTCCGATCTCGTCTCCGACGATGACCGCTCCGTCGCCGCTGATTCTTGGTCTGTTAAGAGTGAGTACGGCAGCGCCCTTGACGATGATCAGCGCCATGCCGACGCCCCCGAAATTCTTTCCAGTGCAAACTTCCGAGCCGCCTCCGATTACAGGTCACATTGCGCTACTTCTGCGTCTTCTTGTGTGGTCTCCTTGCTTTCCGTTTGGCTTGCTGTGAAGTATGAATGAATCAAGTGTGTGATTGGATTGTTCAAATGAATTCAAATTACTTTGGGGGATCAAAACTAGAGTTAATTTGTGATTATTAGTTGTGTATCCACTTCCTTGTATTTTTTTCAAGGATAAGATGATTGGTTTGGGAAGTGGCAGCCGTGAACTGGCACTGAGTGAAATTTTACCTTGTTGACGGTGACTGATGTTTTATGTTGGCTGAAAATATACTGGCTATGCTTCTTAATATATATGTGATTATTAAGTTCTAACTACTTCCTATATTTGAATACTGGAAGAAGAGATGATTCATCCTTCTTAATTTACTGATTGCTCATTGATCCTTAAGTCACTCTTTTTGTTCAGTTCGGACAAAGATGAACCTGACGCTGAAGCAGTTACGTCAATGCCAGGATTTCAGAGTTATTGGGATTCTGCATATGCAGATGAGCTTGCCAATTTTCATGAACATGGCCATGCCGGTGAAGTTTGGTAAATAAATTTTGACTGCATATTATGCTTCAATTATTTATCTATACGAATTTTGATGCAGAGATTAACTGTGTTTATAATTTTGTAAAAAATTAAATCTCAGTAATCCACTTGCAGAGTAATTGCCTTTCATGCCTCAAGATTTTCTCTAAGTAAAAAATGTAATCAACACAACTTCCGCTTGTGATTAGGAGAGAGATCTCAAAATTATGATTTGTTATCACTATCCAGTATTCCATTATACTATATTGTGGCAACAAACAAATTGCTGATTGATGCCATATCCCAATGACATATACAAGAGTGATAGTAATTATTTCTCTTAAACTAAAGAAGAAATGATTTCTTTTTCTTTTATTTATATGATTGATTATTTTAATGGAGAACAGGTGCAATAAATCTCTAGGAATAAAGAATTGTAAGGTCTTTTTACTGGATAAACTTTATTGGCTTGTTTAAGGCATCCTTTTCTTCATTGCTTATTTTCCTATCTGGGCTATTTTATTCTTATTATTATCTTGGGGCAACCTCTTAAGGAGACAACTTAACGAAAAGAAAAGAGAGAGCTAAAGAGGCTAAAAAATCCAACAAAGCTGTCCTATATCTCTACATATTAGAAATGGACACATCTGTGGAACCATGAGCCAACCACCAAAGAGAAGCCAAAATGCAAATTTACTCCACCTTTTAAAGTAGGCTGAATAGACTAAAATTCTGAAGATGTGAATGCACAAAACCGCTAGAAACTTATGCATGAAGGAAAAGGAGAGTTTGAAATTTTTCCTTTTTTGTTAAAAAATAGTGGCTAATTTTGTTGTTGGGACTAGGGATTATGAGCTCAAAAATTGTTATAAGAAAATGTTGATAGTTAGGAATTTTAAGTTTATAATAGATTGATTGCCCCATTTTCCTTTTGTAAATTATCCTTTTGAATTTAGAAAATGATTTTCCTCACTTATTTAGGTTTGGAGTTGATGTGATGGAAACAGTTGCATCTTGGACAAAAAACTTGTGCATTGACATTTCTCAAGGTCTTATACCAAGCGATGCTGATGATATCAGGGCTGAGCCTACTGAACAAGGAAATAAACATTTGTCTAGTTGGAGTGTACTTGACATTGGGACTGGAAACGGTCTGCTTCTCCAAGAATTAGCTAAACAAGGGTAATGTTTATTTTTATTTTCATAATTTCATGGTCCCATGGTATGAGCAGTATTAGTATGATGTTATAAACAAAGTAACATAATCTCATGCCTTGTAACTTGTAAGGAAGGTGGCTCACATTGGCCAAAGTAGTGTCCTAACATGCAACATCATAAGATTTAGGTTCTTTGTTTTCTTCTTAGCACTTGCAGTATGCATATAATGGATGATGATCTGCATAGTATCAAGTAACTAAATTCACACATTTGCATTTCCAATTCAAACAAGCTAGAACAAATTTAGTTTGAACTTTTAACATTATAAACTATGGTTTATGTACTTGCTTCCTTGGGTGTTCTTCTATATCTTATGACTGGTTACATTCAGACAAAAGAGGCATGGAGCTGTGGAATATGAAATTCCTGCCTAAGATATGAAGCTATCTTAGTATAACTATACATTGTAGTTACTATCCATATGTGAGGAGCCACTGTTGATAATAATTTTATTTGTAAGAGGTTAAATTGAGAAATACCCATATGTGATGAACCAAATTCAGAAATACCTTAAATGGGAAGGACCAAATTGAAAAGGAAATTCTATTAGACTAAAATGAGAAATATTCAATTTGTGAAGACCAAAATAGGGTTTTGCTCCAAATTAAGTTTCAACATATGGTAGATTTGTACTTGGTCCACTCAAGGGTTTTTCATGTGAGAGGGTGTGTATCTTTACTGGCACTCACTATTTTACTCACAGAAAACTAAAACATAAAATCTACAGAAATAGAACCCGTAAACATATAGAATGTTACATATTTTCTTAAGAATGAAACTAAGTTAGTCTTATTTCCAGGAAAATATGTATATTGCTTATGGGGTGATATTGGCATAATTGCATTTATGTTTTTAGTTTATGTGAGTAGTGAATACCTAAGACAACTCGTGGCATCTATGAGTTCAGGTTCTCTGATTTAACTGGCACAGATTATAGTGAAGGGGCCATCTGTCTTGCTCAAAGTCTTGCTAATCGTGATGGATTTTCCAACATCAAGTTTTTGGTACAGCCAAAACTTCAAGATTTTATGGAATATGGATTGTTTTGTGTTCATTTGTGTGTGCACATGCATGTGCATATGTTCGTAATTTTGTTTTTATGTTCCATTGTTTTGTATCCTATTAACGATTGTGTAGAAATTCATGCTTTAATTCTTTGTCTGAATTTATTTTAGTAAATATAAGCAACATTACATTTATAAACAATAAAAGGAAGGACAAACTCTTCAGATATAGAATTCTTTCCTTGTATCACACTTTCAAACTGAATTTTGGGGCTCAGGGGAAGGATTGGAACTCCTCAGGGATACACACTTGGATGTCATTAACCAAATCCTTCTTTCAAACAACCCAGGGAGACCCACCTTATGTTGTGAGATTAAATTTATTGAGTCATACTGTTTTCTTTTTCTGGCCAACTTGAGTCTCATGAGTTTGAATTATGGAATGCTGTAAAATTATCATTGGTGTAGAATGCTTCCTTTTGGATTGTTTTTATATATAAAGGATTTTATTTAATGTAAAACAGATGTTCTAACTCTTATCATTTCATTAGTCTGACTGGTGAACTTCTATTTGTTTCAAGTAAGTCTACAATTTTTGTATCAGTTTACTCAGAGAAACTTGAAATTCTGGTTTAATACCTTGTTCTTAGTCTAGCAATTTTTTCCTGAATGCATTTTTCTGCTATGTGATGATATTTGGCAATCATTTAAGACTGAACTCATATCATTGTACATCTATTATATCTAGTGAGCTTTGACATCATAATTGTTTCGTAAGTATCTGAGTGTTGTATGCAAGTTCTAGCAGTCAATGCATTTTTGACATGTCTAATATAAAAGATATTGATTTTAATTCCTTCAAGGTTGATGACGTCCTTGAGACAAAGTTGGAACAGAAGTATCAACTTGTATTGGATAAAGGGACACTAGATGCTATTGGATTGCATCCTGATGGTCCTGTCAAGAGGTAAGAAAAAGCCGTGTCCTGTGGTTCTATTAGGGTATTGTTAATAAGCTATTATATAAAACAAACCTTTTGTTTCATCCTCATATCAGATTAAATCATGTTTACAACTTGTTTCCTTGTAATACAGCACATTAGACGAATGGCAACTGGTCATTTTTGGGGTTCTTTCTAAATTGTAATTGATTTATTCTCCGCTTAATTATCTCCTTGCATAGTACTGAGAAACTATGCTCCCGTTTCCAATTTCCAGAATGATGTATTGGGATTCAGTGTCAAGGTTGGTCCCTCCTGGTGGAATACTTGTAAGCACTATAAATTTGTTTCATGTTGATTTTTGAATTTTTGCCCGTGTCTCAATATTTCTAGCAAATTGTTCGGGCGCATGAACTAGACTATTTCAAAGTGCGTCTGAATTTCAATGCTCATCTGATCTTCTGTGCTCTCACTTCATCTAAACCGTCAAAATCAAAATTAAAAGATCCATATTTCATTTTACTCTAATTTATTGTTTTTATATTCTTTTTATATTAATAAGAGTATATTGTACAATGAAAATAGTTTTTTGTCAATCATATATTTTTATGTTTTAACTTAAAAATATAAAATCAGTACCATTCAAATTAAATTTGAATGGTCCAAATCTTATCTCAAAGTATGCTCATCTCAAAGATGAGCATGGAATCTGCAATCATTTTAAATAGGATTGCTTGTTTTTCATTTTAAGGTCATGGCTATTTGCGCTTCTTGTCACTTTGGTAGGTGATCACATCATGTAACAGTACAAAGGATGAGCTGGTACAGGAAGTGCAGAGTTTTAACTGGAGATTTGTTAATGCACAAGAAATTGAGACAGGAAATGATGAAGAATTAAGCAGGGATCATCCTTTTCGATATCTAAATCATGTCCGCTCATACCCAACGTTCGACTTCGGTGGATCCGTAGGTTTCCGTGCTGTCACTGTGGCGTTCCTCAGAAACTGAAATGCCTCTCGTCATTTTTTTCGGCCACTTATTTGCTGTAGTTGGTGAAGCTTCTAGTTAAATGAGTTTCTTTTCTCTTGTTGGGAGGGGATAATTTGGCTTGGAGGATGATCCTAGTTTTTCATGTTCTGTTTGAGACAATGATTTGTGCAAGAGATCTTCCACCACTGGGCGAAGAGAGTTCTTGTCAAGCGGGTTCTTTTTTGTTTTCTTTTTTTTTTTTTGGGGGGGCGGGGTGTGTGGTGGGGGCGGGGGTTTAATTTCTAGTTCTCTACCAGGCAATGTTCCAATAGTTACACTAAAGTACTTGAACCTAAAGTTTTCATTGCCAACAACACAAGACCGGCGTATGAAAGTCTAATGAACATATTTTGTGCTAAGATTTTTTATTTTTTGGGAGAATAAGTAAAGGCAATGATAGAACAGCCAATCACTTAGTCATGAAGAATTTGGTAAGAATACTGATTTACCCGAAAAATTCAAATTATCAAATAAAGACTTATGGATAATTTTATTGTAATGTCTAATACAAAATAACTAAACTAACATGACCATTTTGATATCGAGATCAAGTCACAAATATTAACCCAATAAAACTGGTTATCCCGTTTGTCAGAATGCCTAAGAACTGTTTCATCGATATTAAGCAACAACCAGAAAAAATGCGACAATGTGAGTAAATTGTACATTGGCATTGAGTGACACTATAACACTTACGGGCTTTTCTTAATATTCATCCTTACATGAAGGTCCTTCTGGACGTCATATTAAATACAGCTACTATTTTAGGGTGTTCCCAGTCCACAAAAGAATAGTGGTAGTGCCAAAACTTTATGGCAACCATAAAAATGCAACTTTTCACTGACACAACTGATTATCTCACAAATCAATGGCATTAAATTAGGGACTTTTTATTGGGTACGTGTAGAGTTGAAGTAGAGTCACTCTGCACTGAATGCCACAGTTGAGGCCTCTCCAATAATCAAAATTCACTTTGTGAGTCTCCAAAAGAAATTTTGGAACAACTTAAAGTTTTAACAAGGCCAAACTACGCTTCATCAAAACTCACTGGTATCAGTCATCATATGAGGAGTGTGGAGCATCCGTGCAACCAGGGTCAAACGGATCTTCAGACCCACAACAGTGCCAATACTGAAAAACCTTACCAGAATCAGGAGTATTCATGGTGCCCCCCTGATAGACACTCTCAAACTTCCTCCTAGTTTCTCCTGAGAAAGATAGGGAACAAAAAGGAAAGTCAATCAGAGCCACCTTAAAATGTAGTAATTAAAAAGAACAAAATAATATTAAATTGCACAAAAGAATGCATATATTTTGTTCAAAAAAATAATTAAACAGGATTTGCTTCAGTTTCTGACTCACTCACCAAACCTTTGACCACAATGGTTAAAATGGCTAGTGTTTCTTCTAATTGCATTACCCCTCCCCAAGCTTGAGGTGTTAACCCTTTTCATATTTGAACCTCAACTTTACTATTTAAAATCCCGTTGCTTGAATCCATTTTATGAGTAGCATTTACTGATGCAGGGAACATCAATTTAAGAAAGGCATTATAAGGCATGGGTACTAATATCTCAAGTGTTTCAATGTCTCTCTCTTAATATGTATGCCCATGAATCTAGCAAATGAGCCCATGAGCTTTGTTAGCAAACATACAAATATGTTAACCCGCAGCATATGCTCTGTATACACAAGTTTTCACCCTCTCCTATCCTGCAGCATTAGATTCATACTAGCTTCATATCAAATGCATCATGGAGCATATAAAGTAACATCTAGACCTGCATACCAATAAGCCAAAAATTGAATAAATTTTTATCATGCATGACTTTGTGGGTGCACATGAGATCTCATAGATTATTTCAATTCCACAACCAACAGAAACTCTCAATCCCTAAATCAAAGAATGAAATATGTCTTTATAGGGGTATGCAATATGAACCAAGTAAGTGATTATATCAGATTTACTCATAGTTTTCTTGATCCTATGTCAAGATTACATTGCCACCAAGTTTCTAATAGTGTAAAAAGTAATACCCAATGTCCAAGTTGAGTTAAGGTAGTTAATACCCTAAACAGTAAACACCAAGAAGTAACTGAACAACGAAGGCATTGTGCTAACTTTTGAGAACATTAGAAATTAGAAATTTGAATATAGAGGCGGTTAACATGCTCCATAAATAACCAATGGAAACTGGTTTCATCAAATAATTTTTCCTGATCGTTCATAAGAAAAAATAAATAAATTTTCTTGATCCAACTTGGCTCAAACAAGCCACTAACTAGAATTTATTTGATTAAGATGCAGGAGTTTCCATCCAAAGTCAAGTAAAAGTTGTAAACATCTAACCATATAGATGCCCTTGATAACAAGTTAGAAACTAAAGATAATCATAGTCATAAGTTCACTCATGATTTTTTTGGTGAACACCAAGGGTATCCCCCAACTGACAGTCGAAGATTAATTTCTTCGAAGCATAGAGATCACTAAAGTGGGTTTTAACTTTCCAAACAGAGCTTTTTCCCTACACACTGCAGAGATCGAACCCAAGATAGCATACTTAAATAACTCAACTATCTACCAACTGTGTCAAGACTTTGTAGATAGTTCACTCATAATTTTGCCAGCCTGAATAAGTAACAACTAAGAGCCTCAAAGGAAAAATGTGAAGAATACTTCTAGCTATGTTAAAGTATTACTTACTTAACAAAGTCATGTAAGCAAGCTTATTGTCAACTTATTGACGTCAATTAATCTGTGGCACTATTGGGCATTTTATGCCTAAGTTTAATGACCATATCTAAAGTTAGAACAAAAAGGATCCCTCTTCTATATACTATGAAGCATAGACACACACAGACACTTGCCATGGATAGTGGGCACCAACACGATGTAAAACATAAAAAATATAGAACATGACACAACATGCCATATATATATATATATATATTAAACTTTCTATTAGTGATACACACACTTCTAGTGAAAAAGGCAACTAGCTATTCTATGTTCTAACTATCTTACACCATCATTTTCTATAAAAGGATCTACTAAATCAAAAGTCATTAATATACAGTATTCAAATCATTCACGTACAACATAAAAACATTAGGAAAGGACTTTAATTATCTCATCACAATGGGTTTTCCATATTTCATTATACTTCTTTGGTCTATTTCCCTTTGTCGTGGGCTCAACCTTGTATAAGCCATGTTTGATTCAAGTCCAAGCTATATTTGGTGCGTGTCGAAGCCTAATGCATGCATGTAAGATTCTCAATAATATGCCATTGCAGTGTGATGGGCCCAATACTTTCATGGGCTGAGTTTATAAGAGGAATAGAACCAAGGGCCCAACAAATAGCAGAAAGAAGACAAGGGAAGACCCACAACCTGTTTAACTGATTTACTAAGGTCAGTGAGGTTTATTGTTGTGGGACCCACCCTGGAGCTTTTCTAGGGCTTTGTGCTGAAAGATTGGGGACAAGGAATTGTCCAAGTATCAGCTGCTAGGAGAGTCCTGCCTCTCGAACGTCAGGGAAGTTGTCTCCTTCTTAATTAATATATATTTCTTGTTTTCAGCTTTCTTTTACTGTTTGAGGGTACTATAGCTGTGAGGATTAGAGTTTTGTTTATTCATTCCCCTATCATCAGTGGGAGATTTTGTACTAATTCTCCAGTTTATCGGATAATAATATTTGGACCCCATCATATTTGGTATCAGAGCCCTTCTTTTTCTGGGTATGGTAGGGACAAGGATGGACAACAGAGTTGAATCAGTGGAAAAACGTGTGAGTGGGGTGTTAAGAACCCAAGAAGTATTCCACGAATATATCAATGGGGTGAAGCTATCACTTTTGGAAACAAAGGATCAGGTTGCTGAAAAGAAAACGATACTGCTAAACCAAATAGTCGAGTTGAAGGCGTCCTTACTTGCTGAACTGCGGACCCATCCACGGGACCGACTAACTGAGCAGCTCGATTTTTCAGGAGAACGGGAAACACAGCAAACTGAAGTTGGCGGAAATGGAGTACAGGATGCGATTGGTGTAGAGACAATGCCGAATGAAACCGTGAGGGTTGTGGGGGCAGCAGGAGGAGGAGATAAGGAGGGGCAATCTCTTCGGCACTTGGAGTTACCCATTTTTTCCGGTGAAGATCCTATTGGTTGGTTATTTCGTATGGATCGCTATTTTGCTATGAATGGGATACCTGATAGTGACCGTATAGATGCAGCTGCGGTGGGATTAGAAGGCCGCGCCCTTAATTGGTTCCAATGGACGGAGACCAAAGCTCCAATTCGATCTTGGCGAGAATTCAGAAAAGAAGTGCTGACCAAATTTCACTGTAACCAGAAGGGCGACAATTATGAGCAATTGGTAGCCTTAAGACAGACAGGGACTGTATCAAAATTCAGAGACCAGTTTGAGTTACTGTCTAACCCTTTAATAGATATGAAAGAGGAGGTATTGATGGGGCTTTTCAAAAATGGATTGCAAGACGAAGTAAAGGCTGAGGTTCGAATAATGCAGCCACAGACTCTGAAACAACTTATGAATGTAGCTTTCCAAGTTGAAGGGAAGACTATGACTTTCAAGAGAGCTAAGGAAGAAAGAAAGGCCAAGAGTCGCAAGGGAAACGAAATTACTAAATGGGCTGGGCTGAAACCAACTCCTTCTCAATTTCAGGGGTTCTTGGAGACACCTAAGAGTGTATACAGTGCACCCATGACCACGAGGAACGAGAACAAGGAAGGGGAAGGGTCGAAAACATCTAGCAACAAGGTCACTATCCCTATTTCTGCAACCAATAGTAGTAGTAATGGAAATAAGAGGGCTCAAAGATTGACTGAAGCTGAAATTAATAGAAGACGAGAATTGGGTTTGTGTTTTAAGTGTGAGGAAAAGTATGAACCCAATCATAGATGCAAAGGGAAGCAGCTGCAAATGTTGTGACTGAGGTGGATGAAGATGAGATGAGTGGAGTGGCCTTAGAGGAGTTAGATGAAGAAAATCCTAGCAAGGTTATCACATCAATGGAACTGTCCTTAACCACTGTTGTGGGGTTCACCAATTGCATGACTATGAAGTTAATGGGGGTTTTAAGAGGAAGGCCAGTGGTAATTTTAATTGAAAGCAGAGCAACCCAAATTTCATAACAGTATGTGTGGTGGAGGAGCTAGGAATTGCGGTACAAGAAACTGGGTATTATTCTGTAACAGTGGGTGATGGAAGAAAACGTTACTGTAAAGGAAAATGTGAAGGGGTGGAGTTAGAACTTCAAGGCATGAAGATTTCACAAACCTTTTATCCCTTCAAATTAGAAAATGTTGACTTAGTTTTGGGCGTCGCATGGTTGCAGTCCTTAGGAGAAACAAGGGTGAATTGGGGGCAACTATATATGAAAATTAAAGTACAAAAGAAGTGGATTCTACTTAAGGAGGATCCCACCCTCACTCAAACCCAAGTTACTTACAAGGCTATCAAGAAGGCTTTGAAAGGCAAAGGAGAGGGATTTATGTTGGAACTCCAAGTCACTGTCGTGGAGGAGCAATCTGAAGCTGAAGCGTTGATGCCTGAGATTAAGGAGTTGTTGGAGCAATTTCAAGATGTTTGTGAGCCAAACAGGGGATTACCACCTCATCGCTCCAAGGATCACTCAATAGCGATTAAAGAAGGTGCTACCACACCTAATGTTCATCCTCACAGGTGTACTCACAACCATAAAACTAAGATAGAGAGGATGGTTAAGGAGATGATGGATGTGGAAATAATTAGACCAAGTAACAACCCATATTCAAGTCTAGTATTACTAGTAAGGAAGAAAGACGGTAGTTGTAGGTTTTGTGTAGACTATAGGGCTTTAAACAAAGTTACTATTCCTAACAAGTATCTCATTCCCGCAATAGATGAACTGCTTGATGAACTCAGTGGGGCTACAATTTTTTCCAAGCTTGATCTCAAGTCAGGATACCATCAAATAAGGATTAAACCCGGCGACGAACATAAAACTGCCTTTAGGACGCATGATGGGCATTATGAGTTTCTCGTCATGCCTTTTGGACTCACTAATGCCCCCTCTACTTTCCAATCCTTGATGAATGACATTTTTTGGGAACAATTGAGAAAGTTTATATTGGTTTTCTTCGATGGCATCTTAGTATATAGTTCTGACCTTAAAACTCACTTGGAGCATATCAAGATAACTCTAGAAGTGCTGCAACAAAACCAGCCGGTGATCAATAGGAAGAAATGTGTCTTTGGGCAGCAGCAACTAGAATATTTGGGACACATTATATCAGCAAAAAGGAATCCAGGCTAATCCTTCTAAAGTTGAGGCAATGACAAAATGGCCCATACCCAAAGATGTGAAAGCTCTAGGGGGCTCTAAGGGGATTCCTTGGCTTAACTGGGTATTACAGGAAGTTTGTTCGAAATTATGGGAAGATTGCCGCTCCCTTAACCGCGCTGTTGAAGAAAGATTCTTTTCGAGAGAAAGCTCGAGATGCTTTCGAACAATTGAAGCCAGCTATGGTTAAAGCCCCAGTACTTGCTATGCCAGATTTTCAATTACCGTTTGAGATTGAAGTGGATACTTCCGGCAATGGAGTAGGGGCTGTTCTCATGCAAAAGGGTAGGCCAATTGCCTATTTTAGCCAGAAGCTTTCTGAAAAAGCCCAGCACGATTCTGTTTACGAAAAAGAATCGATGGCATTGGTGTTGGCAATCAAAAAGTGGCATCACTATGTTTCAGGTCATCCCTTCATCATTTATACAGATCAAAAAGCTTTAAAACATCTATTAGAGCAACGTATCATTGACCCATACTAGAAAAAGTGGGTCTCAAAGATCATGGGCTACAAGTTTCAAATAGTTTACAAGCCTGGAAAGGAGAACAGGGCAGCTGATGCTCTCTCCAAAAGGGACGTGTCTGAAAAATCGTTCTCAGCTTTTTCCCTGTGGCAGTATGAAGGGATAGAGCAATATGAAGCTAAGGTTGCGAAAGATGAGAAATTGCACTCAATTTGGCAGCAGATATTGATGAACAAAGAGGCACATACTGGTTACAGCATTAAAAGTGGGTGCTTAATGTATCATGGCAGACTTGTTCTACCCAAGAATTCACCAAAAACGGTTGACCTCATCGGGGAGTTCCACAAGTCTCCTCTTGGTGGACATTCGGGTTACTTAAGAACCTATAAACGATTACTGGAGTTTGTATATTGGGAAGGAATGAAACGAGATGTACAGGAATATGTATCAAAGTGCGAAACTTGCCAGCGCAATAAGTATGAGGCCTTGAGTACTGCGGGGTTGTTGCAACCACTTCCAATTCCAAACAAGGTATGGGAAGATATAAGTATGGATTTTGTTGTGGGGCTACCTAAAGCTGGTAAGCACACAGTGATGGTGATAGTAGACAGACTTACTAAGTATGCTCACTTTATACCACTATCACATCCTTTCACTGCCAAGGATGTTGCAGAAATGTTCATCAAAAAGGTGGTAAAGTTGCATATGTTTCCAAAAAGTATTGTTTCGGATCGAGATAGGGTGTTCATAAGTCAGTTTTGGAGGGAATTATTCGCTCAATCTGGGACTACTTTGAGATACAGTTCTGGATATCACCCACAAACGGATGGCCAAACCGAGGTAGTTAACAAAAGCCTAGAGACTTACCTCAGGTTTTTTGCTGGAGAACAACCAAAAAAGTGGCTAAGGGGTTACCTTGGGCTGAATTCTGGTTCAACACTTCATATAATCACTCCATAGGAATGTCACCCTTCAAAGCCTTATATGGAAGGGAACCACCAACCATATTCAAGTGGAAGGATGATATTTCACTGGTAGAGGAGGTGAACACACAGATCAAGGAAAGAAATGAGATACTACATGCTCTTAAGTCTCATTTGGAGCAAGCGCAATCTGACATGAAGGAGCGAGCTCACAGAAAATGACGTGAAGTTGAGTTTGAAGTGGGAGACATGGTCTATTTGCGCATATAACCTTATAAGCTTAAAAATTTGGCTAATCGATTGCATGAGAAGTTAGCGCCTCACTTCTATGGGCCTTATGAAGTATTAGAGAAGATTGGGAAGGTCGCTTATAAGCTTAAACTGCCAGCCAATGCTAGGATTCATCCCACATTTCATGTGTCCCAACTCAATAAGTCTCTCCTTACTTCCATAATAGCTCAGCCACTACCAAATTTTCTATCTGAAGATTATGAGCTTATGGTACAGCCTGAAACCATCTTGAAAATGAAAAAGATGACAGATAGGAGCCGGCAGGTTCTAGTTAAATGGAAAGGTCTTTCTGAGTATGATAGCAGTTGGGAAGATATGGCAGTCCTAGCCACTCAATTTCCAAACTTCTCCCTTGAGGACAAGGTGAGGCTTGTAGGGGGGGAGGATGATGGGCCTAATACTTTCATGGGCCGAGTTTATAAGAGGAATAGAACCAAGGGCCCAACAAATAGCAGAAAGAAGACAAGGGAAGACCCACAACCTGTTTAACTGATTTACTAAGGTCAGTGAGGTTTATTGTTGTGGGACCCACCCTGGAGCTTTTCTAGGGCTTTGTGCTGAAAGATTGGGGACAAGGAATTGTCTAAGTATCGGCTGCTAGGACAATGTCAGGGAAGTTGTCTCCTTCTTAATTAATATATATTTCTTTTTTTCAGCTTTCTTTTACTGTTTGAGGGCACTGTAGCTGTGAGGATTAAAGTTTTGTTTATTCATTTCCCTTTCATCAGTGGGAGATGTTGTACTAATTCTCCAGTTTACCGGATAATAATACTTGGGCCCCATCAGTGTCTATGTTGTGACATGTTTAAGCCACACAACACACCTTAAATAGGTGTGTCCAAGCTTAAGGGTTCATATCAAATGTGAGCTTCTGAATTGATGACTAGATCAAACCTCACAAGGAGAAACAGAAACAGTGCCCACAACACACTAAAAATATTATTTCATGATTGCAACAGATTGGACAGGGTACTCCCACATAAATCCATAAAACTTTGCGGTACTGTACCACATATGGGTTTCATCTTCTTCCCGGCTAATTTTGTGTCCGCTTAGCTCTGGTGAACTTATTATCTTGGGAACATGGATTTAGAATGGTCGGTTTGGAGATCTTTGAAAAAATAAATTACTTTTATTTCTCTTCTCTTTTTCACTACGTAAGCTTGCCAGTTCATTACATGGATATAGTGTTAAAATGTTATTTGAAGTATCCTGTCATATTATCTAAAATGGGCACCAGTCACGTATGGGACAGATGAGATGTTTTCCGAAATATAATGGCTTCATTGGCAAAAGTATCATGAGCTGTAAAATGAGAAATATTGGTAAAAGCAATAGAAGCCCTGATCACATTCAAGAAAATTTTTGAATCTTCAGCTTGTTAATTTATCTAACTCGCATTGGCACTCAAATTAGAGGAACAATTTCGATAGACTTATAAATAAGCGAGCTATCAAAATCAGAATTCAAACCTTATAGCTTCCAAGGATGGTAAGATTCTCTCTTCAATTCTTTCTTAAATACAGTTTGGTTTCTCACGGATCAGAAATTAGCAAACTAAGAGGGCAACAATTCATGCTATTTTGCCAATGGCATATAAATCCCTCAGAAAGCAAACCAATTGATTGTGGAACGCAGGAAGCAATAATAGTCATAACAGAAGAAAGAAAACAAAAACTGAGGCGAATTCAGAGTACCTCCAAAATGGGCAGTGTGAAAACGACAAGCAAGAGGGTGATTAAGTGCAGGGTCGTATTGGGTTTTGCAATTCTTGCAAGTTCTGAGGCTAATGCGGGGCTTCTCGTCGAAGCTTGAGGAGCATCGGATGGAAGGGAATTTCAGCAAGTCAATGTTGGACTTCGATGAGGATATGCTTTCTGGGAATTGCGGAGCAAGAGATAGTTTCAGATGATGCAGAGAGGAGTGAGAGACCGATCGACAAAAAGAAAGACCCATGAACGAGAAAATATTGTTCACCAAATCCAAAGTGGAATAACATGTCAAGCGAGTGGCTTCTATTTTCTGTGGCTGCTAGCATTATGGTTACCCGACTCGTCCCATTCCACCGGTAGATAGAGGGAAATTAAACAGTGTTTGGTTAGAGGAGGTGAAGGAATGTATGGGGTTTTAAAGACTTCTTTTTTCGACTGAGTCAGTGAGTAAGGAGGGTATTTTAATAATTTTTTATTTAATTTGGAAAAAGAAGAAAAACTAATTATATGATTTAATTCTATTTATATTTTTCTGGAACATTGGCATATATTATGACTCTCAATGCGCTCAATAGTGCCCATGTTTTGCAAATAGCAAACAAATTCTCAAAAAAAAAAAAAAGACACGAAGCAATTCTACGATGAGGGGCAGGTTAAGCACGACTCTGAGATGGGGATGGAGGTTGGAGTCTGCGATTGGATTGTGACCACCAAGTAGGACGCCACAGAGAGAAATAGGGTACAAAGCTTTGGCACAACAGAAAAAATTAAGTGCCAAATAGAGAGGGGTTAGTGCCATTATTAGTGAAGGGTATGTTAGTCCATATGCTACAATTATTTATCTCCCCTTTCAAGGACTCTAATTTGAAGGGAAGGGCAATAAAGTGGGAGAAGGGAGAGAAAACATAACTTTTTATCTCTTCTTCCTTTCAATTATTTCAATCAATCCAACCCTTTCCATAGAAAATTCAACCAAACACTACAATATATTACATAATTATGTTGTTCAAAGAATTATACACAAACTCAATAATATTAAAAATAAAATGAACACATTTTTAACCTACCAAAAATAAAATAAAAAATATTATGTTGAATATTTTTATATAGAATTTTTATTAAAAACTTTATATGTTATCTTATATATTACAATTTTAATGATTTCTAACTCAAACTCAAAATTTTTAAAGATAATTATAGAATTTCTTCAGTCGTCATTGGAAAATTTTCAATTTTAATTGGAAATTTTTGAGTTTAGATTAGAAACATATAATTTGAAAAATTGAGTCTTAATTGAAAATTTCAAGTCTAGATTGGAAACATATATCTTGAAAATTCTTGAGTCCTAATGGCAAATTTTCTAATTTTGATTGAAAATTTTCAAATTTAGATTTGAAACATATATGACTTAGAAATTTTTTAATTTTGGTTGGAAATATGTGTATGAGTAATTCTTGAGACCTAATGGAAAATTTTCAATTCGAATTTAGATTGGAAACATATATGACTTGGAAAATTTTTAGTTTGAGTTGGAAATTTTCAAGTCTTGATTAAAAATTTGTATCTTGGAAAATCTCAAATTAGAAATTTATATCTTGAAAGTTCTTTAGTCTTAATCGGAGATTTTTCAATCTTCATTGGAAATTTTTTAGTTTTAATTAGAAATTTTTGAATGGAGGTTGGAAACATGTAATTTGGAAATTCTTGAGTATTAATTGAAAATTTCAAGCCTAGGTTGAAAATATGTGTATGAGTAATTCTTGAGACCTAATGGAAAATTTTCAATTCGAATTTAGATTGGAAACATATATGACTTGGAAAATTTTTAGTTTGAGTTGGAAATTTTTAAGTCTTGATTAAAAATTTGTATCTTGGAAATTCTCAAGTCCTAATTAGAGATTTTTCAATCTTCATTGGAAATTTTTAGTCTAGGTTGAAAACACGTAATTTAGAAATTTTTTTTAATCTAGGTTGGACATTTTCGAATTTTGATTTGAAATATGTATCTTGGAAATTCTTAAGTTTTGATTGAAAATTTCCAATCTTCATTGGAAAATTTCGAGTATAGGTTGGAAACATATAATTTGAAAATTTTGTAATCTGTTAAAACATTTCAAAGTCTTGATTGAAAATATGTGTTTTAGAAAATTTTTAAGTTTTAATTAGAATTTTTTAGTCTTCATTAGAAAGTTTTTGAGTCTAGGCTGAAAAGATATAAGTTAGAAATTTTTTATTTGGGTTGAAAAATTTTGAATCTTGCTTGGAAATATGTATCTTGAAAATTCTTGAGTCCTAACTTGAAATGTTTAAGTCTTGATTGGACATATGTAACTTGGAAATTCTCGAGGTTTAATTGAAAATTTTCAAGTCTAGATTATAAATATATAATTTAGAAATTCTTAAAACTATAAATATAATATTACATATATAGTTTCTAATGAAAATTCTATACAAATAATCATACAACATAATTTTTTACTTAATTTTTAGTGGGCTAACAAATATATATTCATTTTATTTTTTACATTATTAAGTTTGTATGTATAATTATTTGAAAATTTATTTAATATAATATTATTCTTAAAATAATTAATGTTAATTGATTGATATAAACATATATTTTACATTTTGGATAGAAAAATAGGGGGGAAATGAAGTTAACTACTAAATTGCATAATGCAGCAAATGGCAAAAAGAAAAAAATGCTCGTCTTTTTTGGAAAAAGGAATCATGGTCTTCCAATGTGGTCCTTTGGTGTCATTTATCTTGTTTCGATTTCCTTCGGTGTCATTAATTCTACGTGAGGTAGCAAATTCCAAATATTGGATTTGGTTGCAACCAAATCCCAATTCTCCCTAGAATTTTTATATGATATGTAGGGATATAGATGCCTTGTACCTGCACGGACACAAGTAATTTGATTCTTATAATATATTAATAAGTTGTTTTACACTTGTAAAATTTACCTGTTACATCTTGTTCCAAATATACTTTTTCAAAATTAGAATTAAACTATATTTATTTAGGTGTGTAAGTGATATGAGCTCTCATCCCTGTTTTCAAAACGTAAAAACAAAAATTGAGAACAAGAAAACAAGAACAAGTATTAATTGATTTTGTTCTCAATTTTTGTTTTTACGTTTTGAAAACAGGCTGAAGGTAGGCAGGCGGAAAACACATTGTTTTCATAGTGGCATTGTGGTGATTATGTTTATTGTGGGAAACCCATTCTTTCGTTTCGTTCTTACATCTCAATTGTGGGAAACCAAAACAATGAAGTGAAGTAAACAGGTAAGCCTTATTATCCCCTTGTTCAAATTTTGATGGTCTGTAAGTTGGGTTGCTTCACAGTAGATTTTGGTCCTCTTGAATCTCTCAACCAGACTTTCTTGCGGTCAGCTTGAGATAGTGATAGACAGGAAACCCGCACTGCCTCCGCAATTGCAAAATCCGCTGTCACCGATGTCAGCTTATTTGGAACGGCCACAGGAACCGCTAGCTGAGGAGCTCCAGGAGCCAGACTTGCCATCTACAAGGCTTGCTGGTTTAATCTTGCAGTGATCCTCATGTTCTTCTCATTCGTGATGGTGTAGAAATTTATCACTTTCCCTTGGCCCTGGTCCACCCCAACCAATTTATTTCCAGAATTCAGTATCTATAGGACCATTCCATTCATTCCAAATGAATATTCTCGTTTCTTTCCATTTTATTTTTGTGCATTAAAGGTGTTTCTCAATAGACAATCGAAAATTAATTCTTTTCAAAGCGAAAAGATCCCCAAAATGCATTTTCCCTCTCCCAATACGATATTTTCCAAATATATGATCAGAAATTAGATTAGATCCTGAATAACATGCTTAAGAGACAAATATTCTCATTTTTGCTTCAGCAAGAAGATGCAATGTTGGTTCTAGGATCATTGGTACTGCAAAGACAGTAGACAGGGAATGCAATTCAGAAGTTCTAAAGAATAAAGATAGCGCACAAATTATATATTTATAAATATATATATCATAAATTATAATTTTTTACTGTGCAACACGCAGGGAGTTAATATATATATATATATATATATCTTTCTTACATGTAATTATTAATTAAAAATAAGAGTTATCTTAAAACACCATGCAGTAAAATTTCATACGCAAAAGAAAACAAATACAAAATAAAATGCATTAATTTCTGATAAAATAATATGTTGATTCATTGTAAAGAAAAATAAAAGATATGTGATTGATTGTTTGCTACATAACAAATGTTGAAGTAAAGTTTTCAACACAATTAGTACAAAATCATAAAATACAAAATCAAATAGACACCACATGACTTTTCCCCCCCTATTTTATAGTATTTTGCATTGTATCCAATGGTTAAAGAGAATTAGTTGACGTTCACATTTTTCCTCGATAAGCTGCTTCAACAAGAAAAGATATTAACAATGGGTTCATTTCTAATGCAGCAGAATATACAAATTGGACCACTAAATAATCTATACCAAAAATAAAAATAGATGACTAAACCTCAATATCTAGCCATACTCTCAGCACGTTGTGCTATATATTCAAATATTATTGTCAGTTCCCTCTTTCTATCATCAAGACTTCCAAGAAACCAACCACACTTGTCTTCCTCTCTCAATACCAAGAAACAAAATTGCACCAAAAAGAAAATTAACACTGAAAGGATGGATCATATACCGTGATTCCCATTTTGGGGAGAAAGGTCTCAATGAAAATGTTAGTCTTTGTATAGGAATCAGTGTGCTTAAATTAGAATATATACATCAAATTAAGAATTCTCACTCTAAGCTTGTTAGCTATCAAGTTTTATGCAAACCAATAAAATTAAATAATCATAAACTCCACAAAGAGAAGAGGAAGAGCCAACCGACCTCCTGTATCAGCATTCTCCTCTCCTTTGTCATCCCCTTTGTATGACATCGTGAGAAATACATACTTCAATCACATTTCCAGCATGGTGATCAAATTATGCCTGAAAATAAAACCAACCATGAGCATTTTTAATTAACAAAACAAAGTAAAGAACAATAGTTGCCAACTGAAAGACTTCAAAAGTGAATGATGATATCTTAGAACACGAAAATTATGGTGTTAAGATCATCTTTAACCATGCTTACCTAGCTCTTGTCACCCCATTCACCAAAAACAGTGAGAGAAAATCCCTACAGAATGGACATTACAAAAGGGATCAGATGTTAAGACCTCAAATATTTCTCTTGCTTTCACCTATTAGTAATCTACAGATGCAACAACATATAGAAATTGATTGATCTGCAGCAAATAGGTGCATATAATACATGCTAAGTAATTTATAGATGTTGAAAGTTGACACTATAAAGCAAATACATGTGGAGCCACTTGTGGTGCACATTAGTTTTCCATGACTTTTCTACCACTAATTATCTCTTTACAGAAAAATCCCAAAATTCAACACATTAGTTTTTGTACTGAAGTTATCTAGGGTCACATAGTAAGGATTAAGATACCCTGTAGTTGCAGTCGTGAAAAATAGTTCACTTGCAAAGAGTGCAGGTACATAATTTTGTATGTTGTGAGCAGGCCAAATAACTGATGTTAGAGAACAATATTAAACCATAAGTGCTTCCTCTTACAAAACTCTTCGCACACAGATACATGCATCCACACGGAAATATCGTGATATTGGCAGTAATTTTCCAAATAATACTTTGATAAAATAAAGCAAAAGAAATACATTAAAAAACAAATCTAATGAAAATTGTTTGAGAATTCAACACCAAGTTAGAAAGGTAAAGAAACTTACCATCATAATATAGGGGGAAAAAACAAGTCAATAAAATTTAAAAGAACATTATAAAACAAACGGATGCCATTGTCAGAGATTAACTTTCCAGTTGTCAGTAGAATTGTAGACGATACCTTTCTAGATCTATCATTGCTGTTTAAATTTATCTTGTTTAGGTTCAATAATTTAATAGTTGTAAAATTTTGAAAGCAACACCTACAATAGGAACCATGCAGTAGTTCGTGCACCCACCTTCTTCAGTCATTCTATATAGCAAATAATCATACCCTCTTTCTTGGAAGACTTGAATGTATTACATACATGAAACATTTTCTGAATTATTCATACCCTGTTAAGGGACATTTTGATATTCTCAAGTTGCTGTAACATATTTTCATCAATTCTACTATTCAACATATCCATAGCATGTGCTTGGAACACATAAATATGTTACATGAACCATTTTCTGAATTATTCATCAATTACAGCAATGTTTAACTATACCACATAAGCCCAAGGGAGGGAGGGAGGGAGGGAGGGAAGGGGGCAGGGAGAGAGAGTATTATGCTGCATATGCAGAACGACTATTGGCATGCTGATATATCTAGCCTGATGACATATACTATATTATCAGCCCAAAAATTACCTACCTAAATAATTTTTTTCATACATCCACATGCAGAGCAATCCATCAAAGAGTAAAGGAAAGGAACCTACCCCACTATTTACATGAGCAAATGCATTTATATAGATGCATTTCACATTTTAAACTCAATGGAATTATACTCATCTTCATCTCAAAGATAGTTATTTTGATGTGGAATTTCACATAACTGATTCTTTATTAGCAATAATCAATCATACACTACCACTATAATCTGACTTAGTGGCAGATATATCAAACATCTCATACTACCAGTTTATCTGCACCTATTTCCCTGAGTCATAGCTGAAAAATTTTTTGTCTACTATTTTTTCCATCTAGTAGCCCAGTTTGTTTTGAGAGAAAGAACTTCCTTTCTGCAAGGTGTTGGGAGGTTGGTCCTAGATTATGAGTAAAATCTAGTTGGATATGTAACAACCCTAATTATGTCATTCCAAGCGTTATCAAGCTAATGGGAAAGGTATCACTGATATTGTGCATGATGGAAGGACCCAAGACTGAAGGAAGGGTTAGAATGAGCAAGTTAAGAAGAAGGAGGCAAAACTTACTGATGCCGTGGCGAACTTCAGTGGCACCATGGCGAGAAATGCTGAACTGGACTTCAGTCGAGATAGTAAGGGCTTGCGCCACGGGGAGCTTATCCTATACCACGGCACCAGTCACAAGTCTGTTTTAAATCAGACGCAATAGGGTTCAAAAGAATAGTGTTTTTAGGTGAAAATTTTGGTGCTCTATTAGGGTTTCATGATCATGAGGCCGAGGAACACGATTTTGAGGCTTGGGAAGCTTGAATCTGGAGGGTAAGTGTATCTTCCTCCTCTCCTCTCTGTTTTCCTCATGATTTGTGGTGGTTTTTCATGGTGGTGGCTTAGGGTTCCGATTTGGTTACGTTTTCACCAATTAAATTTTTTTTAAATGCTTCAAAGATGTGTCGTGGGGTGTTTTGAAGCTCTAGGTGTTGGTTTTTCAGTAGTTCAGTGGTATTTTCCTCAAACATTAGCCTTCAACGTCATATTCTACTTGATATCCGTATTGGTATGGGCTCAAATTTGATTGTCTAAGTTGTCTAAGGTATGTTGGTGCTTGGGTTTGATGTTGGATGCTTTGCTTTCGCCGATTTTCTGTTGGGTTGTCAAGTTGTATTGCTCGGGGGTTGGAAATCAGTGTTGATATTGGGTATTTAGTAGTGTGTAGGTTGAAAGCTTGTTCATTTGAGCTTTCCCAACTCCATGGAGCTTTTGGGAAGTGTTGAAATTGTTGGTAAGTGGTTATCTTGATGTATGGATTGTGGGCTCCTTGCTATATTAAATAAATTGGTAGAGTTGGAATGAATTGATTTGTGTGTATTGGCCTGGAATAATGTAGTAACTTGATCTTGCATCCTTTTGGTATATTGTTGTCGTCTTCATCGGCCTACCAGGGTGTCAAGTAGGTTCAGACGGTTGAAAGAACCAGGGTGTATTCCTTGTGTTCTTAAATTGGTCATATATGTTTAATTCTTTTCATATCATGATATGCACTCATTATGGAATATGTCTTACTCTTTCATATCATGATATACATTTAGTACAGATTATGGTTATATCTTTTCATATCATAATATGTACGGTTACATAACTAGTAAGTTTCTTAACCCTGATCTAGTTTGTGTTGAAAATGACACTTAGCTATAGTGACTATGAAATGTATAAGTATGATGGATACTGACATGATGATGAATATTATACACCCCATAATTTATCATATATGTTCATATGGCATGCTAGCATGATAGAGGTGGCATATGTTTACATGTTAGCATACATTGGGCATTATCACTAGTTGTATATTGTTGAGACATATGCTTAGTGGATAATGATACTCTAAATATCATGTGGTATGCCAATATACTAAATAGCACACGAGGCCCTGTGTTCAAACAATGCGGCTTGTATTATCCCAGTCATTAAATAGTCATTCTATGAGCGGGAGACTCGGGTGACTGTGGATTGGGGTGCACCTTCTCTAAATAGCTACCAATTTAGGTGATTCAAGGGAAGGAAAGTCACAGTTCAACCTTTAGTACAATGGCCTTTGACCGGGTCATGACTATTAGGAGGACAGCTTGGTGGTGACCCTGGAATCGGCCGTTACTAGTCATTGGAAGGGGGCCATTGGTTGAAGTTACCTTGTCATGGTAACTAGTTCATGGTTCTAGCCATGAATTGATGGGAATTGTTTTTGCATATCATGTACATTGCATTCATTATGATCATTGCATTTGAATATTGTTATGGAATCTTATTCTGTTACGTTGTAAAACCCCTAGTTACTAGGACGTATGTCTCCCCCCATGGCTAACAATTCTAGGTAAAGGATCTAGTATTAACAAGGAAAAGGCCAAGGAGGCTTAGCTCTTTGGAGGATTAAGAGTGTGCTCGGGCTGTGTTCTGCTTTTTTGTTGTTCTCTTTTTTGTTTCATTTAGTAAAGTGTCAATTGTAGTATTTGTGCAATACTATATGTAACATGTTGTGTGCTCCTATGTTCTATAAGACAAAATGATGTGTGATCCGTCCAAACTCCCTTATGCTTCATAGATTGTTGATTTGTGATGGATTTAGGCCTATATTAGTATATGTGTTTTTTGTACGTGGTAAATGTATCCTGGATGTGACTTATAGTGTCCAATTCCTATCGCCTTCATCTTTTGAGGTTGGGGACTTGTTGTCTCACATTTATTTTGATGTGTTTAGTTGGGTTTTAAGCTTGGTTGGGACCATGGGCCACATATGTGGAAATTAGGCAGGTAAATCCTTAGTGTAATGTGGGGTTCAAGAAGGTTAAAACCTAAAGAAGTGGATTCTTTGGGGAGAAATCTCCTTGGACAAAGTTCTTAGGTCCCTTGTGACTTGTTAGATTGATTTTGGTTGCCAAAGGATTGGTGGTTGGTGATTTGAAGTGATTAGTGTCTTGTTTTGGTCTAGAAGTAACCATTTTGGTTTCGAATATCCAAAATCTCCATACAAAAATATTTTTAGTCGTGATTGGTGTCCTTAGTTAGCTCAGGAGAAACATGACTTGTAGGTTTTGAAATCAGGTTAATCAGAGATCCAGGTGAAGAGATATGCATGTCGGAAGTTGATTGGCTGCATTAGTAAATAGCTGATGCAATTGCTGTCAGTGGTGCCGCAGTACCAAATCCATGGCCACGGCGCCGTGCCTTACAGGTTCCAATCTGACTTTGGCCCAAATCCTTGTCACGCCGCAGTGCCAGGAGGCCACACCATAGCGCTGCCCTGCTGTTTTGTCTTCTTTTGCTATGTCCCTGCATGTTTGTGTCCAATTTGGGTCTTAGAGTCATAGGATATTACAGGATATCTCTATTAACCAAAACCAAAAGATACATATTAGAAAAAAGAGATGGAGAAACTTCTATTCATACAATGTGAAAAAATCCAACATTCTACCACACATAATTTCCGTTTCTTTGATATTGTGAAGCTAAACCTCGAAATTTTATTTGGTCACTTTTGCATTCAAATGCCAATATATAGTTGAACTCTACTCATCTTTCATCCAGACTTCATGGGACATCAATATGAATATTACTCAACAATGACTGTGACTGTCAGCCACATGACCGATTTTGCCCACCCTTCCATCCTATAACGCAATACACTCTTGTATTAAATGTATTAATGGAATCAACCAAAGTTGGGGTTAAGTAATTTTATATTATTAAAGGCTTCACTTATGATATTATATCTTTTATTTAATTCATGCACATCTCATAGTCATTGTACGTTCGAAAAACTCATCATAGAGGAGCAAAAGAAGTATATTCCTTGATCATGGATCTAACAACTTAAATTGAGTAGGCAAATATGGTTTCAAATTTCTGAATTTTGAACCAAAGGCAAAGTTATGAATATATAATTGGAACAAAAGGGAAAACGAATCATAATAAAGAAACATTTGGCATATACCTGAATATATGCATGAGTTATAACATGCCTTGAACCAGCATCAACAATGAAATAGACATAGGCTCCTAGACTTCTCAGAATCAGCTTACCAGTTTCATGAAGCTATAAACCATTTGCTAGCATTATATAAAATCTTTATCTCTTTGGGTTTCTCCTGACATATCCTCCCTCTCAAGTTGAAGAGTATCATAATGTTCTTTCTCAGAGTAGGTAAACAAAATGATCATTCTCTGCTATATTCCACAGGAAAAAAAGCATAAACAACCTCAATCTTAGCATGATATCCATAGGATCTCATTTCCTGTAATCTTTGCAAAGAGGTTCCCATGAGAATTCGGCAATCTAAAGAGGTTTTATCTATCCTTTAGGAAACAAAGATCTTTTCCTCAATAGATCTTCAAAATAGATAAACCCAATCCAAACATTACCAGTAGTCTCCACAGGTACATAAACCACCTTTAAAGTGGTGAAATCGGTTTGAGTCCCTAACAACAATGTATCTTTGTTCAACAAGTGATATTAACTTAATAAAATTATGACAATCTCCACAGACTCTAAGATTTTTCACAATTTGAATGGGAACTTCAGGAACTGTAGCTATTAACCCAAAGGCAATGGCCAACCTTTCACTATGTTGAGAAAGAATGGCTTCTTTGTGTTCATCTTCAACATCTTGAAACACATAGTTTGTATCAGGTTGATAACCTGCATCCTTCAATCGGATATTTAAATCAGCAAGTTTTGAGTAAATACGGTCTGACATAGGATGTGACAAATCACCTGCTAGGAATGAGTATGTCTTATTTTTTACCTCAATCCAGCTGTACCCTGCTTCCTTTTTCACTCTTCTCTTCTCCATTAGTTTTCTCACATTGGCTCTCTCTTGCCACTTTCCTGCTGCAGCATACATATTGGATAGCAGGACATACGCAGCAGAGTGTTGAGGTTGAAGTAAAATGAGTTTTTCTGCTGCAAGTTTTCCAAGCTCCATATTTCTATGTACTCTGCAAGCTGCCAAGAGAGTGCGCCACATAGTTGTGCAAGGGGGAAATAACATTCCATTTATGATATCCATGGCTTTGCCAAACAGTCCTGCCCGGCTATATAGATCAACCATGCATGAATAGTGCTCCATTGTGGGATTAATGTGATGCTCATTGACCATCAGATTAAAATAACATTGCCCTTCATTCACCAGGCCAGCATGAGTACAAGCAGAAATGACCCCAATGAATGTTATAGCATCCACTTTCATGTTTTGATTTTGCATGTTCTCAAATACCTCTAGAGCTTTCTTTACATGACCATGTTGTGCATATCCAGAGATCATTGAGTTCCATGAAACCAAGTCCCTCTCCCCCTGCCTCTTGAAAACTGCATGTGCACTTTCAATATTGCCTCTCTTTGAATACATAGTAACAAGGGCACTACTTACACACAAAGCATTATTTAATCTCATTTTAATTGCACAAGCATGGAATTGCTTTCCTTGTTCTACCGATGCTGTCGAAGAAGCACATGCATTGATGATGCTAGAGAAGGTAAACTCATTTGGTTTGATCACCTCCTTTGACAACCGGAGGAAGATTTTAACAGCTTCTTCAGTTTCACCAGTTTGTGCATATCCAGCTATCATTGCTGACCAAGCTATTATGTCCTTGGTTTCAATTACCTCAAAAACTTTAACAGCATCATTAATATTTCCTATCTTAACATAAGCATCTAAAAGTGCAGTTCCAACCGAAGATGATTTCTCATAGTTAGCTTTGATAACCTCTGCGTGCATTTGGGAAATGGAAACAGCGTTTTGTACCTTAAGGATGGAAGAGTATGTGAAATGATTCGGTTTGACACCTTCCCTCCTCATTTGGGAAAACAAATTCACAGCATGCTCAGTGTTACTATTCTGCAAGTATCCATTGATCATAGCAGTCCATGACACTACACTCTGACCCCCACTCATTAATGACAAAAGATCAAAAGCATCATCCATTTCATTGCATTTGAGGTATGCAACCATGAGTGCAGTTATGATACCTTGGTCGGTTGAATACCCACCCTTCAAAGTCTTACAATGTAGCAGTCGTACAAAATCCAATTCTTTGAGATTGGCACATGACTTGATAATGCTAACAAATGTCATTTGGGTAGGCTTAAACCCTGCAAGTCGCATGTGATAAAACATTTCTAAAGCTCGCAAATCCTGTCCGTTTGTCACTTGTCCAGTAATCATACTATTCCAAGAAACAGAATCCTTGTTCTCCATACTATAAAAGATAGAACTAGCATCTCTTAACATGCCTGACTTTGAATACATATTCATTAGAGAATTGTGCACAGGTGTTATGGTCTCAAAACCATGCTTTATAATCATGGCATGGATTTGAGTTCCTACCTCCACCGCACCCTGGGTGGCCAGAGCTCCAACAATGGTAGAAACAGTATAATGGTTAGGCATGTATCCTTCAACTCTCATCTGAAAGAAAAGTTCCAGTGCATGATCATTATATCCATTCCATGAATAACCTGAAAGCAATGAAGTCCATGATACCACATTTCTCTCCTCCATTTCGTCAAACACCCTCCTCCCATCTCTTACGCACGCATTTTTCATATACATATCAACAAGAGCAGTTCCTACACTAACATCCTGCAAAAGTCCAGACTTTATACATTGGCAATGCACTTGCCTACCCATCATGTCATCAAAAGAACTTGCACAAACTTTCAACATGCTGGACAAGATTGGCCCTTCAATGGGTAAACCAGAACGACAAAGAGACACAAACAGATGGAGAGCTTCCTTGGTTTGATCACTGCGAGAGTAATAGAAGAGCAATTGGTTATATTCTTTAAGGCCTCTGAGAGGCATTTGGTCGAACAATTGATGTGCAGTTTCAGAAGAATCATGCTCCAATCCCCACGAGATTCTGGGTTCAAAGGCAACCGCATATAATTGAGATAAAGGTCTAGTATGATATTGAAAATGACTTCTTTCAATTCTGAGTATTGGGTTTATCAAAGAGTTTGTGAGTATCCGCAAAGAGGGATATAGCTTCATATTACTGATTCTGAAGCTTTTGATGGAGAAACGCGACCAGATTGTCTCATGCAAGTTCCTGTCCTATCCCTCTGCTGAAATGACGCGAAACTACATCATAGTGTGTGGATTGACAAGCTGAAAAGCATCAATCACCAACCACCCTCACCACTTTGCCTTCAACACTTTGAAAAGGATCAACCACCACACCCACAGCACGTTGATTTAAAGCCTCAAAACTCTGCATTAGATCAAGCAAGAAAGTAGATTACTCACGAGTTCGTAAAAACAGCGGTGCTCCCTGAAGAGGTCTGGAATGTCTCATGTCTCCCCTCCACTTGGAGAATGGTTCTCTTGCTCTCCACTTCCGGTGATGTGACGTAGCGTTAATAAGTGAGTGAATCTTGCCCCCGTTCGTTTCTTTGTGCACTCTGGACCTTGTGTTGTTTAAAATGTCTAACACATTGTGTTTTTGCTTCTAGACGCAGGAAAGGGAAAGGTGGTCCGTGGAAGAGGCCATTCAGATGAAGAGGGAAGGATTTTGGGCATGTTAAGTAATGTTGTTTGAGTAATTTCCTCGCCACGATTTGCCAGAAAGGAAATGGGTAGATTCTAAACGAACACGAAAGCTGACGACGTTGAAGAAGAAAGAAAGCTGAAGGCCGAAGCGGAACGAGAAGGCTGAAGAAAGCTGAAGAAGGTCGATGAAAGAGAAGAATGCACGGTCCAGATGGCGTGAAGAAGCGGACCGTGAAGATTTTACTAACTTATTAAAACGACGTCGCACAACGTGAAGTGGAGAGGAAGAACACCATCTCCAAAATGGAGTCCTCTCCTTCCGAATAAAATAAAATAACAGGCTGTCTCATATCTCAATTTATAAAATTTATTAAATATTCTACTTCTAAAAAATATAATTTATTTTTAACTACTTCATACATTAAAAAAAAAACGAAGTTAAGAGTTAGTTAGATAATTTATTTTGTTAAAAACCTCTAATATTTTTACTATTTCTTTTATCAATTACATTACTCATACGTTATTTCTCTACTCTTGATTGTAGATCAAAGGCATAAATAGAAAAAAAAATTTAATATAATAGATATTTTTAAATTGCTTATATTTTGGATCAAGACATTAATCTAAAAAATTACTTAGATTTTAGATAAGGAGTATCTCAACTTTCCCACATAAATATTTCTCTATCTGAGATTTTAGTTGCTTAGTTGTATAATTCCTTTTGATTCATAATCATATAAGTTGTTTTAAAATTCAAATATAACAATTCATTTTGTGGCTCAAGAGTTGTCAATAGAAGGCAAAGAAAGGAAAGTTAAATTTATCTGATGTAACTAGACTTACATTCAGTGCAATACAAGTATAGAATAAAGGAGGGGGAAAAGTGATGGTTCCCTTATAAATGCCTTGGAAGATAAAATTTTGATATTCATATTAAGATTTTTATAGAGATGGCAATGCTATTAATATTGAAGGACATGATGCTCTTATTCATGTTGTTGTTGTTTTATCATTCAGCCCTAATACAAAAAAGGCCTTCAAATTGCAAGTCATCATTTAGTTACTAGAGAATTTGATTGCAATGCTCTTATCTAATCCATTTCTTCTTCATTCCCATGTTTCATATTGGAGGAGTATTGTAGTTCTTGATGATATTAAAGCCTCTTATCAATCTTTTGAGTTTTGCTTATTTAATTATTGGGTTAAGCTCTTTACTAACTTGGCTACCAATTAACTAATTTGTTATGCTGTAGATACTTTTTTTTTTTGTCAACAGCAAAATTCATTGCAGAAAACAATAGGCAAAATGTTGTACTGTAAATATGTTCCTTTTGATTCATTGAGTTTCTTTGCCCCAGACAATGCATCATGATTTTGTTGTTTTTTTTTTTAATTATATTCTTAGCTAATTTATGTTTCAATGTTTAATGATTTTTTTTTGGTGAGCCTCAGTGTTTAATGATTTATCATAACCCTAACTCATTTGGTAAGTTAAATAATTTTTATTTTTATTATAATATGTATTATATTTTTTTATAATTCTTATTTAATAATATTTATTTTTTAAGAAAAAATACGAATAATTATATTTTACTATAAAATTTTTTTTTTCATTTTTCCTTTTATTCTATACACAAAACAACTTCTTATATTTATTGTCTTTTCCCTGTTATGTTGACGTTATTATTGCATTATACCTTCTTTTATTTTGCATTGGCTAGTTTGAGACTTTAAAAAAAAATACAATAAATAAATAAATAAAATTTTTTTACATTGAGGCGACGTCGTTTTATCCCGCCATATTGCGAGACCAAGCCGAACCTATCGACATCGTCGTCCTCGGTCTCCAAGCGCAACCAAAAGAAGAGATCAGTGAAACCCAAGAGAGGGCGAGAAAATTGTCGAGTAACCACACTGAACCAGCCCGGCAAACCAACCACACAAAGAAGATGGAAGTGTCTGTGGCGTATGCGGCCTCAACGTCAAGGCCTGTGTGCTTCAACCATCGTCTGTTACACTCACAAATTCCCTCTTTTACTGCCACAAGTACCACTGGCTTTATCGCTACCGGCCACAACAGCAATGGAAGAAGAAAATCTATATCTGCAGCTAACGCCTTTAATGGGTCCACTACCACCAGATACACCTTATCCAGCAACTGGGACGTTGACCTTTGCCAAAATTACTCTGCCACTGCGGCTCGACGGCTTCCAAGATTCGAAGAACTCGATACTACCAACATGCTTCTCCGTCAAAGAATCGTCTTTTTGGGTTCTCAGGTTGTGTTTTAATTTTTAGCTTTTCCTTTCTGTATATGTCTGCTATTGATTTGCGATTCGCCCCTTTACTGGGAAGAATGCGTTTTTATTTCTTGTTAGTTTTAAACCCACATATCTATGCTTCCCTCTGATGTTTTGATTTCATTACTTGATTTTGTTGTTTATGGCAATGATACTGCTAATATCAGTTTGAGAAAATTGTATGGTTGTTTTTGTATACTCTATTTATGTCTTGAGAGTTTTACTAATAAAGGCCCTTCTTCCCTTTACCTCAAAAGGAATTATCATATGGTGTTTGGTTATTTATTTGAGCAGGTGGATGACATGACGGCGGATTTTGTAATTAGTCAACTATTATTTCTGGATGCTGAAGACCCCAAGAAAGATATTAAGTTATTTATAAACTCACCCGGCGGCTCTGTTACTGCTGGTATGTCAACAAAGTTTCATACTCCTATATAACGCTTTTGGTCCTTTGCTTCTATTTGTATTCTTTTCCTTGAGTCTCTGCTTTTTAGCGTCAAAATAAATATTTTCAAATAATAGATTTTGAATGTTTGAGCCACCGTTTAACAGACTATGAGACTTTTTCATGAACCGGATATGCACTTGACCTGACCTCAATTTTCAATATGGTAGTTAACAAATTTTGGATATGTTTGCACCGGACTTGAGTTGTTCAGGTTCTAATGCAAGTGGTTTGCTGCTTGTGAAAATTGTGCACAAATATACTTCACTGGAGTCTGGTGAAAGAAATTTACATATATCTTAAAGTTGGCATGTTTCAAAATCAACCAAGTTTTTGGTGAATGTTATGGCTAACTATATTCCTACTAAGTACAACACTTTAGTGACTAATCTCACAAAAGTGCTAAGTAAGATTTGTGAAAATGTTAAGCTCATTATATCATGGACTATATTCTTCAGAAAAATAATGAATGTATGAAAATAAGCATGGTACTGTGCACCAGATCTTGTGTAGATTAGGAAGGACATGTTAAGAGAGTTTGCCGAGAAAGGAAAATGATAATCTCTTAATGAATAGCAGGACCAAATGCAATCCTATTAAGATTGAGACTGTTTTATGATTCAATTACTCAGTTCTTCTCAAAGAGACAAGCCGTCTCATGTTTTAAAGGAAAGCCATTTTATTTCAGTTACTTTGTAAAAGAATTAGATCTTACTCTGTCAAAAGGTGGGTATTTTAAGGGAGCAAATCATTGCTACTAACCTTGAGGGTGACCTGTTGTAAATAAACATAAAATCAGCTTTATTTGAGCATGAAGTACACTTGTCTTAACTCGAATTATAATGAGGTTTGTCATCAAATCATGGTTAACAGTAACAACAACAATAGTCTTATCCCACTAAGTGAGGGTAGTTACATGGATTATATGATGCCATTGGATTCTAATAAAAACCAACTCTTTTGATATATCATATATCAAGAGATCCTACTTTATAACTTCTTTGAGTGTCAATAAATTATGGTCAATTAAACAAAATCTATGAAAAGAATTATGTGGCCAATAAAACTATATGAAGCATGGGGCTTTATTTAATTTAACGAATCTGAAATCTATCTTGGCCTTCTGCTGGTAAGATTCTGCTGACTTCGTTAACTGCTACATGCAGGAATGGGAATTTATGATGCCATGAAGTTATGCAAGGCAGATGTTTCAACCATTTGCCTGGGACTTGCTGCATCCATGGGTGCCTTTATCCTTGCTACTGGTACAAAGGGGAAGAGGTTTTGCATGCCAAATTCAAGAGTCATGATCCATCAGCCACTTGGAACTGCTGGTGGAAAAGTAAGATCTTGTTTGCTTGAGCTGCTTTCTATTTTCATTTAACATTTTCTGTTTTCATTCTCAATTGAAAAGAAAGTCAGATCCAAACATAGACACATGAAGACTCACAAGGTTGCATACTTACGCTTAACTACAACATAAGCTCCTAAATATAATGACAAGTAACTTGGATATTTGCTGAATTCATGAATGACATGTTATATAACTAAGGAAAGTTGGAAGTTTGAAATCTAGAAGCTGGTAATACCAAATGGAAATAATATATGATTAAGGCATAGGTGCCCTTCTGGATGATGGCTTATTGTAACCAAACCAATAAGGAGGGGAGAAACCAAAAATTAAATGTAGAAGGAAAATAGAAAGAAGAAAACAATTATTGGTCACCAGTTTCTGTTTTCATGCTAATGACTAGCTTCCGCATTGGGAATTAGACCCTGTGAAAACATATCCAATCTTATAGTTTTCCCCTCAACTTAGTTTGTGTTTGGTTCTCCGCTTCTTTCTCCTTGAGGATAGATAACCAGATAAGAGGGTGCATTATTGCATGCCTAAAGGATTAGGGTTTATTTGACTAAATTGCATTACTGGATGTCCATGAAGTTAGTCTTTAATGATAGCTGGAAAACCTTATCTCAAATTGAGTATACACATATCATGACCTGGTGCCCTGTTTCTAGATTTATTTCCTTAGTGACCTGGTGGAAGGGAGACATCTGTCTTGATCTGGAGCAATGTAAATCCTAGATTGGCATCCCTCTCTTCTTGGTAGATGTGGTAGTGGGGTTCAAATTTGATGTCATTGGTTTAATAAGAAACTTCAGTTAATAATGGTATCCTTACATAACGGCAAAGCTGGTAAAAGATATTGCAAAAGTGGGCCTTGATAGTTACTTTCTTACTTAATAGAAGCATTTTTGTCTTGATTCTTTTTGATTGGACATCTATTTTGAATTCATAGTGTTTGATATGATTGCTATGCAATGCGTTGAAACTTGAAAGAGTGGTCACACCTTGTGGTTAAACGATTCAGAAATTAGCTTGTTTACAGGTTCTTCTCCTTGTAGCTATGAGCCTAAACGTTCCTTTGTGTACCACTAAATGGTTAAATGCAATTACAGGCTACAGAAATGAGCATTCGTATAAGAGAAATGTCTTACCACAAGATTAAGATAAACAAGATACTATCAAGAGTGACTGGGAAGTCTCTAGAGCTGGTTAGTTATCAACTTCTTTGTCTCATTAGTGATTTTGTCGTATATCACATATATTTTCCACCAATTCATTCTTTCATTCTGCAGGTTGAAGTGGACACTGACCGTGATAATTTTATGAATCCTTGGGAAGCCAAGGAATATGGTTTAATTGATGGAGTTATCGATGATGGCAAGCCAGGATTAATTGCACCAATTGCCGACACTTCGCCCCCACCAAAAACACGGGTATGGGAACAGTGGAAGGTCGAAGGAGGCAGAAAAGCCAAAAAAAATCTGCCATCAGAGCATAAGTTTTTGCAGAATGGATATAAAGGAGGCCAGGGAAGTGATGGCGATATAGGCCCCGAACAGGGAAAGGAAACACCTACTGCAGTATGACTTGAGACAAGGATTTTATTTTCTTCCTTACGCTGTAGTTCTAGTCAAATAAATTTGATTTCCCTATCTATTTCAGTTGCCCTGGCAGTCACATGCCTTGCAGGATCTAGATTGTATATTAGTTAACTGAAACTTTTCTGGCTACATCAGCTGATTCTTTAGTTGTCTTAATGAATATAGTCTTTTTTTTGTTTTGTGCTGAATAGTAAGCCTTATCTAGTTTTCTTCTCTCTCTTTTTCACGGAAGTAATTTTCCTCCTTTATTAATTATTAAATCCCTTTTTTCTCCTATGGGAACTTTCTTTTTTCTATTGAAGAGTTTTGGTTTCAAGTTGTAGTTGAAGATTTAGAACTCACTTCCATGTCTGAAACACTACTAGTCTTCGCGTTTCTATCTTCACGGACTCGCTTGAATCTCAATTTGATCAAAGGGAATTGCATTACCCTGGAGGCTATTAAACGTCCGCACACTAATGTTTTGAATGAGGTTAGATTTTGGATAAGGCAAAACTAGAAGGTGAAAATTGATCACAACCTTGGAGACCATCACTTGTGTTGATTGGCTTGCCTTAGACGATTCTTAGAAAGGCCACAGCTAGTTGTAGGCCTTTACTAAACAACCAAATGTGTAATTGGTAGTTTTTTTCCCAATTTGTATGATTTCCCATAGCTTTTTTTATTTAAAAAAAAATAGTCTAGACATATTCGGGAGAATTTGAGCAATATGCTAAAAAAAAACAAGAATTTACCATGATACTACATCCTATAAATTATTTATCAGGATGTTACAGATTTTGTTCTTCATCTTCTTTTGACACACAAATTGCGGTGCACAAGTACGATTTGTGCACTTTTTTTTTTGAAGTTTTTTACAAATACAGTGGCAGGAGGACAAATGTTGCTATAGTTTTATTTCTTTATAACCTTCTTTTCTTTTTTAATTATTACAACAATTACAAAATTATAAAATCAGGAAATAGTCTCTTGAATTGCCCCCTTGTTGGACTGTTTCATTCGTTCATTATATGGGCTGAACGGATTGCGAATTTAAGCCCATTTAAGCAGCGAATTTGCTATTCCGCATAAAAGATAGTAAAAGTTACATGGTTCATAGGGGTTATGAACAATGCCGTTGCGTGGATCTGCAATATAGTTTTATGTTAAATTGAATATTGATAATGGTGATAACAATAATGATTCATTTTCTGTATATAAGGTGTGTGTAATAAACACATAGAAATACCTCTCAAGACTTATTTACAATCTGTACAATCATACTCCTCTGTATCAAAATATTGAGCAGATTTAATAGGAATAAAGTTTCATACTATAAGTTAATTTGTAAAAGTTAGTATAACATTTTTTTTCTATTTTTGCCCCCATTTATGATATATCTCAATTAAAGTGAATACTTGACTTTTTTCTAGGGTGGAAAAAATGTAATAATTAAGATATGGTTATTTAATAAGGGTAATTTTAAAAAATTATAATAATTTTAGAAAATTATAGTAATTTTTTAAAACATTAAAATATGTAACTTTAACTACTTTCTTTTTGTGGGAATGAGATTGTTAAATCTACCCCATATTTTGAAATAGAGAGAGTAATTAAATTCACATGATGTTATATGCAAACATCTGCATTTTGTAAAAGAAGATATTTTTTTTTAAGAAGATGAATTGTTCTATTGGTAAAAAAAGAATTATATGAAAAATTACATTTAGAAGAAATGGATTATGATATTAAAAAGCATATTACATAAAATTTAATAGAAGCCTCATTAATCATAAGCTAGAATTACTATGACTTATTTTAGATTCTATACGAAAAAATGTGTAGTTTATAACACTATCACTTTTGGCAAGATACAAAATCATATTCATGTCAATATAAAATATAAACTCTATAAAAAGATGTACTATTTCATAAGTTATAAAAAAAGAGTTACATGCCACACTATGATTATTCACGATTTCAGGCAGCACAAGAAAACATACCTAATAATATAATAATAAGCATTTGTTTATATACAAAAAGAAAATGTAAGAAGATCCAAACAATTAATGTATTGGATACTAAATAGTTGTGAAAAAATAGTAATAGATATGTATAGGAGATGGGAAAACCTTTAATTAATCTGTTATATGCGTACTAAAATAAAGCAAGATAAATTTAGAAAGAAAAGGAAAAGAGAAAGATGCATGAATCTTTAATTTCTAGGCTAGCTAGAACAAATTCAGAAGAAGATTAATGGAGATAAGAAAATTTTTTTTTTTAAGTGAGACGTGAAAAAAAATGAAAATATAAATGATTTTTTGGATTTGTGTAAGATTTTGATTATAAGGCATAACCTTTGGTTAAAAAAGAATCAATATCTTTACTAGTTTAATAAGTGATCTTAAATTTAAATCTTGAGTACATAGCTATGTTAATTAGTTAGAATTTAATGTAACTATTAGATACTGGTGGTTTGATTAAAAAAAGACAATAAGACAAATAATACTTTATAAATAAACTTTGTATTTAAAAAATTGAATAATGTAATGCTGATATTTAAAATTTATTTCCTTCAATGCAAAATAATGAAAGGAAAGAAACTGCTAAACTGTGTTAATAGACAAATATTTTAAAATTGAATGGGTAATAACATATGAGGATAAGGTAAGATATATATACATATACATATATATATATATATATATGAAAAAGGGGAAAAAAAACTAGCTCAAATAAATGTTGTCGTCATATTGAAAATAAGAAAGAATAAGTATAATATTGAAAGGAAAAGAATAAAATACACATATGGTTCTTTGTGTATGTGTACACATAGTACATCATGGTAATTCTTTCGATAGTGCAAATGATACTGTAACTGATTAATCACTAATAAACTCCTGCATCAAAATCAACAGAAGTGAAATTAATCAATATCGCTAATTAATGCAATAGGAAAACGAATGAAGAAATTGAATCACAAATTAAATCTTTTGCTAATTACATGCATAGCCTCCATTTCTGGGCCGTATCTTGTGCCAACTTCAATTTTGAGTTTAGTGTGCGTTTTGGGATCTGAAAAAAAGCCAATATGAAATAAAGCACACATCACTCACTTAATTTTCAATTAGCGTCGCTAACACACAACACTCACTTATTTTCCACGGGCCTAATTCAATATAAAAAAGGTTCAAGTTGTACAATAAACATAGCAAGCATGAAAGAAAAACCATATATATATATTTAAGATAGATTACATATAAGTCTTTTGCTAGTTCTCCACAGACGAGAGGGCATTTATTATAGACTTGTTCTAGTGCCAAATAAGACTCTCAAGAGTATTGTTTGTACATAAACCTAGAAAGATAGCTTGAAAACCAATCGAGACAAAGCTCTAGACTTTCTTCAATGGGCTCACATTCTCCGAGATAAGGTGCATATAGCAAAGGTGTTCACCTGCAGAAACCAAGAAGGCTGATGAAGAAACACATAAGGATACGATTATTTGTTAGAAATTCAAAGAATGATTAATTGTATATATAGTAATTATACAAACTCTAAATATTGATGTTACCATCCATATATCAGTTACTTGTCCAGGACAACGAAACCAGTTTTCTCCCAGGCAAGGAAAACCTCCTGTTGGGTGTTGTAGAGTCTCCCATCTGGATCATAGTAGTACTGCTCAAGAATAGATTAATTAACCACATTAATTTCAATGTTTAAGTTCAATACTTTAGTATGTGATTAATTATTATGACTACACCTACCATATGTTTTCCACCTTTCGACTATATCCAGATCTGAAGAATATTATAGCACATTATTTATATCATATGTACCAGAATGCTTTCTTCAAATTCAAAGGATATATGAAAATGGCAAAGCAATTCAAGAGGAGTGTTTAATGCAGTTTTTCCGCCTCTTTCCTTGGGTTATTTTGCCTAATTAAGAAAAACCTGTTGGGTTATTCATGCATGATGCAATATGCTAGCTAGCTGCTAGCTAGGGCAAGAGCTGGTTGATAATTTCATCACAGTCCGAATAAACAACTTTGAAAACCTTGGTTTGCCGAAGGACTTTTTGGTTACACTTGTTTAAGGAGGTTCGTTCTCTAAGTAAATTTTGATAAAGAAATTCAAGGGATTCGCTCAAGTTAAAGGAAAAAAGAAGTATTAATTGAATGAAGGATTTTGCATTTGATGTCACTGTAATGCAAAATCTACATGCAAAACGATATGTGAATGAGTTATTCGCAAAAGTAATCTGATTTGAATCAAAGTAAAAACTTTTCTGCCATCTTTCACACTAATGTTATTTGATCCAAGAAAGTGCTGCCAATATTTCAATTTCAACCCATCAACAAATAAATCAAGGAGGTGATGTGAATTTTTCTTCCCAATGCAAATCAAATTAGGGAAGTGTTCCGTCTAAAAGATAATCTTTTGTCTCAGAGAGAATATTTCGTCTAAAGACCGAGAATCTATTCCACCTTCTTTTTTTCAATGTCCCCCGTTTACATTTATCTTTTTTCCTTTTATTCACCATCTCTTGACCGTTAAGATGTAACCGTCTTCTCCCTATAATCCCTAATTTATTGGGATATTTCATAAATTGCCATTATGGAGTATCACGCTCTTTTAGTGTGATCCCTGATTTTTCGCCCTGCAGTTATGATTCTGTGACTGTTATGATCTCATAACTGTTATTCCTAGCCGGGTGTTTTTGAGATAAAACAGCTTTCGTAGAGAAACCCGTATATGACCGAGATATTGTTCAGTCGGACGATCATTTGGCCATACAATTACTCGGCCTTATCATTCGATAACCGATGTGTTACTCGGTTCGTAGCGCTTAAGCTCGGCCTCCGAATTATAGCTCGGTGTATATGAGCCCGGAAGGCGAGGCTTCAAAAGAGCGTATATCCACCTCGGACTTGTAACCTCGGCACGTTCATTTCGATACGTACACTAGCCCCCCAAGCCTCGAGTCCAATCTGGATGAGAGGGTTCTGAATTGTGTGGTCGGCTAACAACTGGCTTTTTGAATTTAAATCGCTTCAGTTCCTTAGGGATTCCAGAACCTTCCCATAGGCTCTTTGACGTTTTAATTTTCAAAACGGTAATGCGCTTACACGTACAGCCGCGTGCAGCGTCATTTAATGCTGCGTCTTTTCGTCAGCCAAATCACGTTACCCAATGGTGACGATTGGCTCCCCCAAAATCATGATTATTTTGCTCGTTTTCAAGGAGAAGGATACATATTGGACTTGGGTGCTCATCCTCTTATTTCATCCTACCTCTGCTTTTCATCTTCTTTGAATCTCTTCGTCGTCTTTGACCTCCTTTTCCTTGCCCCTTCCGTCATTTTTCCAGGTACGCCCTCTTCTGTGTTCTCCCCTTTTCTCAAGTACTTCACATTATTCTATACTTTTCCCATTCACCATGAGTTCAAACCGTGGATCCGAGGCATCGGCTGGGTCGTCCTCTCCTCAAATCCTGATAGAGAGAGAAGTTCTGGGCATCGGAGAAGAACTTTCACCATCAAACTCTCCCGTCCCCAGCACAGAATTAAATTTTCATCCGGCCGACTTTCCAACCGAAAAGGAGGCTTCATCTTCGGCTATGGCAGTGCAAATGGCCGTTCAAAACCCCCGAAAGGTTATTCCTAGAGTTCAGAGAGATCCAGTTCCTGACATTCGGCTTCCGGGATATTATTGGGTAAAGGGAGAAGTTGGATCTTATCACTCTAAATTTCGGACTGCTGAATCGATCATAGAAATGAGGAAATCCATCCCTCTGTCTAGCAGACAAATTGAGGAGGCTGTGGTTGCCGAGCCGTGTACAGAAGATGAGCATGTTTTTATGTCGGCACAACGAGGGCAAACACATTTTACTTATATGTATAAAACATTATTTGAGTCACTGGGAGTTGGCCTTCCTTTCTCGGAGTTTGAATGCGCTGTTTTAAGGGCGTTGAACGTAGCTCCGACTCAGCTTCATCCCAACAGCTGGGCGTTTTTAAAGGCTTTCGAAGTCCTGTGCATAAAATTGAACATGACACCGACTGCTCCCAAATTTCTCTACTTCTACCAGATCCGATTTGGAAATAAGATCGGCTGGATTTCTCTCAGTGGTATGAATAAAAAGGGAATAATCGGTCCATATACCTCATCCTACAAAGACTTCAAAGGAAGTTTCTTTAATGTGCGCCCAGCCGAGGGATACTCAGACATGTTCTTTGATGAGAGAGGACGACCCAGATTTCCTTTTTATTGGACTCGGACTCCTATTAAGTTCCAGTCCTGGAGTTACGAGGATATGTCGGCATCCGAAAAGGAGGATGTCGGCCAGTTAAATAAATTACCTCGTCCTCTAAACTGTAAAATATTACTTAGGCTCCCCTACTCTTCAACCCCTAATAAAGATTTTACACGTGAGTGCTGATTTTTCTTTTCCTTATGCAACCATACTTACTTCAGCTTCTAATATATGCTTTCTATTTTGCAGTGGTGATGGGGAAATTTAACTGGCGTTCGATAAAACGCATGGCCCCATCATCTGGACCAAGTGCCGAGAAGTTGCAGGCTCACCTGGATAAAGAAGAGAGAGGTCGCGCTGAAGTAATAGCAACAGCTGAGGTTGTTGAGATTCCCTCCTCTTCACGAAGCCCCCCAAGCAAACGTGCTCGACTTTTGACCACCGATGAGGAGCCTGTATCTTCAGCTCACCAATCTCCTCTGCCTTCTCCTGTTAGACGCTCGCCTTCAGGCATTGATCCAAACACTGCCAAACTTTTCACGAGTAGCGTCCAGGGAATCAGTGACAAAGAGACCTTGCAGCGATTGGGTCCCAAAGCTATTTTGGAATCCATGTCGGCTATGGCCTCGTTTTGTCGGGAGGAGTTTGAGGAAAGCAATCGCCGTCTAGAGGCTGCTAAGGTCGAGCTTCTGGAAGTAACCAACGCGAAGGACAAGGCTTCCTCGGAGCTTGCCGAAGCTTTAAAGTCTCAAGCAGCTCTTCTTCGGCAGGTAGAAGAATTAAAAGGGTCCCTCGATGCTGCCGAGATGAAAGTGCAAGGGGTTGAAAAGGAGCGAGATGCCCTGACGACTGAGGTTGCTTGGGCAAAGAGCGTTGAAGCCGAATCCTCGGCCCTTGCTGCTAATTTGCAGAAAGATTTGGAACAAGCCAAGAATAAACAGGCCGAGCTTGAGGCCGACGTTCAGGAAGCCGTGCAACAAATAATGAAGGAGCACGTAGAGGGCTTTCATAAAGCGCTTCGTCAGGTGCATCTTTTCATGCCGAAAATTGAGCTCTCGGCATTTGATGTAAATAAAGACGTCAAAGATGGTATGCTTGTGGATGAGGAAGAATTGTAGGATATTCCTACAGCTTCGGACCGCCCATCTCCTTGACTGTCTATTTCTTTCCATACTTGGATGTATTGTTCAAACTTATTTCTAAGCAATGATAACAATCTTTTGCCGATTCCTGATGACCTGTCCGTGTTCAAATTTTTGACAAAGTTTAACATAATCCCGTAGTTCTTTCTCGACTAAAATTTAATTTAGCCTCTCGGTTCACTTTTGGCCGAGTTTACGATAGAAACTTTGATTCATACTTGACCAAATTTCAATTCCCCGATTCACACTTGACCGAGTCTTTAACAAAAATTTGGTTCAATCTTGACCAAATTTACTTCGAGTGCTCGGTTCATACTTGACCGAATTTTGGTTCAGACTTGACCAAATTTAATTCGAATGCTCGGTTCATACTTGACCGAATTTTCCTCGATTCACACTTGACCGAGTATTGGTTGTAGACCTCGGTTCATACTTGACCGAATTTTCATTTCCTCGATTCACACTTGACCGAGTATTAGTTGTAGACCTCGGTTCATACTTGACCGAATTTCAATTCCCCGATTCACACTTGACCGAGTCTTTAACAAAAATTTGGTTCAATCTTGACCAAATTTACTTCGAGTGCTCGGTTCATACTTGACCGAATTTTGGTTCAGACTTGACCAAATTTAATTCGAATGCTCGGTTCATACTTGACCGAATTTTCCTCGATTCACACTTGACCGAGTATTGGTTGTAGACCTCGGTTCATACTTGACCGAATTTTCATTTCCTCGATTCACACTTGACCGAGTATTAGTTGTAGACCTCGGTTCATACTTGACCGAATTTTCCTCGATTCACACTTGACCGAGTATTGGTTGTAGACCTCGGTTCATACTTGACCGAATTTTCATTTCCTCGATTCACACTTGACCGAGTATTAGTTGTAGACCTCGGTTCATACTTGACCGAATTTTCCTCGATTCACACTTGACCGAGTATAATAAACATAACCATGAAAAAGAATTTCCCTTTATTAAAACAGATAGGCGTGCCTCGTTAAAACCTTCTCGGCCAAAACCCTCTTTTGCATATTTTGGGACAAAAGACCGAGTTAGGAAAAAGAGTACATCACCTTCCTTGTATACATCAACTAACTGAAATAATTTTTGAGGTGAGAAGCATTCCATGTCCTAGGGATTGCTTCTCCTGACAGCTTTTCTAACCTATATGCTCCATTGCCCAACGCTTCAGTAACCCGGTAAGGTCCTTCCCAATTTGCAGCTAGTTTTCCCTCTCCGACGTTCTTCCTTGCTTCACTCTGCTTTCTCCAAACGAGATCTCCACTAACAAAACTCCTTGGTTTAAGCCTAGAATTATAACGCCGAGCTGCTCTTTGCTTACAAGCTTCTTCCTGTATACGTGCGTTTTCCCTGACCTCCTCGGATAGATCTAGTTCAACCTCCATGTTTTCCTGGTTCATGTGTTGGTCGGGAAGTATTCGCCTCAAGGACGGCTCTCCTACTTCCACCGGGATCATTGCGTCTGCTCCAAAAGTCAACCTAAAAGGAGTTTCTTTGGTGCTTGACTGAGGCGTGCAACGATAGGCCCAAAGGATACTCGGCAATTCTTCGGCCCAAGCCCCCTTTGCCCTTCCCAATCTCTTCTTGAGTTCTCCGAGGATAACCTTGTTCGCCGCTTCTGCCTGTCCATTAGTTTGGGGATGCTCGACCGAAGACACTCGATGCTTGATACCGAGCTGTTCATAGAATTGTTTCAAATTTCCATCAATAAACTGCCTTCCATTATCAGTAACCATCGAGTGAGGAATCCCATACCGACAGATAATATTTCTCCATACGAATTTCCGTACTTGCTGTGCCGTGATCTTAGCTAACGATTCCGCCTCAATCCATTTAGTGAAGTAGTCTATGCCCACTAGTAAGAACTTGACTTGCCCTTTGCCCATCGGAAAAGGTCCGAGAATATCCATTCCCCAGACCATGAATGGCCACGGAGACGTCATTGTGTGCAATTCTTCTGGCGGTGCGTGGCGCAGATTACCAAACCTTTGGCACTCATTACACTTCTTGCTATACTCGGTACAATCAGCTCGCATAGTGGGCCAATAATAACCGGCCCGGATTACTCTTGCTGCCATAGATCTTCCACCAGTATGCATCCCACACACTCCCTCATGGATTTCGCTCATAACATACTTTGCCTGTTCAGCAGTGAGGCATTTTAAAAGGGGAGTTGAGAATCCTCGCCTGTATAAATCTCCTCCCATTATTACGTAATGGGAAGACTTCATCTTCAACCTTCTTGCTTCATTTTGGTTACTGGGTAAGGTCCCTTCGGCCAGATAGTTCCAAATATGGGTCATCCAATCCCGATCCAGGCTGTCTCCGATCATAACCTCATCAAGATCGATACTGGGCTGATGTATTGTTTCCCTGATGATTGTCTCATGTTGCCCGAGCTTCTTAACATTAGCCAATCTGGATAACAGGTCAGCTCGCGAGTTCTCTTCTCTTGGAATGTGCTCAATAGCAAATTCTTGAAAATATTCAGTTAATTGTTTTACCTTGTTCAAATACCTGGCCAGCTGTGGATCTTTAGCCTGGTAAGCCCCCGAGACTTGTTCAGAAACTAACTGTGAATCACTCCGACACCTAACTTGCCTCGCTCCCACTTCTTTAGCTAGTTTTAACCCGGCAATAAGAGCTTCATATTCGGCCTGGTTGTTGGTGACCGAGAAGTCGATTTTAAGAGACTGTTCCAAAATTAGTCCACCAGGACCTTCCAGAATAATTCCCGCACCGCTCCCTTTAGTATTAGAGGAGCCATCTACATAAAGTGTCCATCGGACCCCATCTTTGGAATCGACAGATGGAGTAAGTTCGGCGACAAAATCAGACAAACATTGCGCCTTAATTGGTCCTCTAGGCTCGTATCTTATACCAAACTCTGACAACTCGACTGACCACGAGATCATTCGTCCGGCTAATTCGGGTTTCCTCAAGACTTGCTTTACAGGGTGGTCGGTTTTCACAATAACCTCATGACTTTGAAAATAAGGTCGTAACCTTCTCGCCGATGTGACCAGAGTCAGGGCTAACTTTTCAATAGTCTGATACCTCGTTTCAGCGTCGTGCAGTATTCGGCTGATGAAGTATACCGGTATCTGCTGCCTGCCCATTTCTTGTACCATCACCGAGCTAATTGCATGTTCGGTCACCGACATATACAATAGTAATTCTTTGTTGGGTGTCGGCCGATTAAGTATCGGAGGTGCTGAGAAGAAACCTTTGAAATTCTGAAACGCCTGCTCGCATTCCTCATTCCACTCGTACCGCGCTGCCTTTTTAAGCAACTTGAAGAACGGCCTAGCTCTCTCTGCTAACCTCGGTACAAAGCGTGATAGTGATGCTAGTCGCCCCGTCAGTTTCTGCACTTCTTTTATGTTTTGGGGGCTTCTCATGTCAATAATAGCTCGGCATTTGTCGGGATTGGCTTCAATACCCCGATGTGTTAACATGAATCCTAAGAATTTCCCCCCGTTAACTCCGAATACGCATTTCTCAGGATTTAACCTCATGTTGTACTTCCGTATTCTTCCGAACACCTCTCCAAGGTCGGCAGCATGCTTGGAAGGATCTTCGGACTTCACTACCATGTCGTCAACATATACTTCCAAGTTTCTCCCGATCTGATCCTGAAATATTTTATCCATCAACCGTTGGTAAGTAGCCCCAGCATTCTTCAGTCCGAACGGCATCACCTGATAACAATAATTAGCGTTCTCAGTCATGAACGCAGTTTTCTCCTCGTCAGGGGGGTACATCCTTATCTGATTATACCCCGAGTAGGCATCCAAAAAGCTGAGCAGGCCACATCCTGACGCTCCATCTACAAGCCGATCTATGCTCGGGAGGGGGTATGTATCTTTCGAGCATGATTTGTTTAGGTCGGTGTAATCCGTGCACATTCTCCACCTTCCATTTGCCTTCTTTACGAGCACCACATTAGCCAGCCACGTTGTATACTCAATCTCTCGAATGAACCCAGCATCAATCAATTTTGCAGTTTCTTCCTTCATTGCCTTCCGCCTTTCCTCGCCTACCCGCCTTTTCCTTTGCGCTATTGGCTTAGCTTCAGGGTACACCGCAAGTTTGTGGCATAAAAAATTTGGATCAATTCCCGGCATATCCGAAGAAGTCCATGCAAACAAATCAGCATTGTCCTTCAACATCTTTGTTATCTGCTCTTTAATCTCACCTCCGAGTTTACTCCCGAGACTGGTGCACCGGTCTTCACCGGCGAGCTGAAATTTCTGCAATTCTTCAATAGGCATTGGTCTTTGGTCCCGCGCATCAAGTCGAGGATCAAGTTCCACCAAATTTACTGATGCTGTATCCTTTTTCATATGTTCACTGCCGCCAACCATCCTTCCTCTGGTGACTTTTAGACTATCCATATAACATTGTCTTGCCACCTTTTGGTCAGCTTTTATTGCAATTATGTTTCCGGTCGCCGAGGGAAACTTCATTGTGAGATGCAGAGTGGAAACCACGGCGCCGAGCTCGTTTAACGCAGGTCTACCTATCAAGATATTATAAGAAGTTACTGCATCAATTATAAGATACCTGACCATAATGGTTTTTGATCCGAGATCTCCACGGAAGGTGGTCAACAGCTCCACGTATCCTCGGGTGTGAACCTGTTCTCCGGCAAAACCGACCAACGGATCGTGATAATGCCTGATCGTTTCCTCAGGTATCCCGAGCTTCTGGAAGGTAGAATAATACAATATATCCGCAGAGCTTCCCTGATCTATCAGTGTCTTTCGGACGACATAATTGGCCACCTCCACTGAAATCACCATGGGGTCGTCCTGATTAGGATCAACTCCTTCGAAATCCTCATCCGAAAAGGTGATGGGCGGAGAACTCCGGGGCACTCGGGGCATAGTCGCATTTACCGCCCGAATGTTCCTCAAGTGTCTTTTCCTAGCCGAGCTGGTTGCTCCTCCTCCAGCAAACCCTCCTGCGATAGTGTTGATAACCCCTCTGATTCTGTTCCCTTCCCTACTTCGAGTGTCGTCTGGTTGCACTCTTTCTTTATTCGGTTGTCGAGGTTCCTCTTAACCTCGGGTCTGACTTCTACCACGACCTCTTCCACTATAGGAGGGTCGACTTCCGTGACCCCTCTGTATGAAGTTGCCGAGATGACCAGCCTGGATCAATTCCTCAATCTTGTCTCGTAATGTCCAGCACTCCTCGGTAGTGTGACCATAATTGCGATGGTACCTGCAATGCTTTGACTGATCCGCCATCTCCGGGGTATGTCCGGGGACTGGGAGCCGTATCAACTCGGTATTGCAGGCTTCATCCAAAATTCGAGCGCGGTTGGTGTTTAATGGAGTATAGAAGTCATACTTCGGTCCCCGACTAATACCTTCTCTCTTAAACTTCCCTTTTTCTAACGTCAGCCTCAGACTTCCACGGCTGCTTGATTCCGTTCGTTTGTCCAGATCAGTCCTGACCCTATTTCTAAATTTTGACACCTCCTCCATTTGTATGTATCCAGCTGCACGATTTCTAAGCTCATCCATGTCGGCAGGTGGTTTTCGACATAGATGGTCGACGAACGGCCCCGGCTTGAGAGCCATCAACATCGTGTGCATAGCTACCTCAGGATTTAGATCCCGGATCTTTACCGAGACTGACGAGAAACGCTCCATAAAACTTCTTAGGGATTCATCCCTCTCCTGTCGCAAGTTTACCAACGCAGCCGAGGTAAGCTGATGAGGTCGGCTGGTGGCGTACTGTGCTCTGAATTTATTGACCAATGTTTCAAAACAATCAATAGATCGTGATGGGAGCCGGGTATACCAACTCAGAGCCGCTCCTTTCAAGGACGTAGGGAAAACCCTACATAAAACTGCATCCTCATTTGTGAACAGATTCACCTGCGTAACATACGCATCCACATGCTCATCAGGGTCGGTGGTACCGTCATATCTTTCTAAGTTTACACCCTTCCATCCTTTTGGCAATGGCGTCTCCATAATGCCATCAACGAATGGATGTCTCCGGACAGCCTGCTTGTCGCCTCGCAAATTGTCAATGTTGGTTTCTGAATGGTGTGTTTCCTCCCGTCGGCTCCCCTCACGATATGACCGCTGAGCTTCCCTGTTGATATTCCCCCGTTCCCCTCCTCGAGGAAGAGAAGTACTTTCATGATAGCGTTCCTGCTCCAACTGTCTGTTCCTTTCACGCATCTCCTCGTTCTCCTTTCTTAATACCTCCATCTCCTCACGCATTGCTCGGATGACAGGGTGGTCCTCCAAAGAAGGCCTGTCTTCAGAGCGTCGTTCTCCTGCTCCCGCACTGCTCCTGGTTCTAACCATGATCCTTGATGGTGGTGGGATAGTTTTTCTCGGCCCCACGGTGGGCGCCAAAAATGTTCCGTCTAAAAGATAATCTTTTGTCTCAGAGAGAATATTTCGTCTAAAGACCGAGAATCTATTCCACCTTCTTTTTTTCAATGTCCCCCGTTTACATTTATCTTTTTTCCTTTTATTCATCATCTCTTGACCGTTAAGATGTAACCGTCTTCTCCCTATAATCCCTAATTTATTGGGATATTTCATAAATTGCCATTATGGAGTATCACGCTCTTTTAGTGTGATCCCTGATTTTTCGCCCTGCAGTTATGATTCTGTGACTGTTATGATCTCATAACTGTTATTCCTAGCCGGGTGTTTTTGAGATAAAACAGCTTTCGTAGAGAAACCCGTATATGACCGAGATATTGTTCAGTCGGACGATCATTTGGCCATACAATTACTCGGCCTTATCATTCGATAACCGATGTGTTACTCGGTTCGTAGCGCTTAAGCTCGGCCTCCGAATTATAGCTCGGTGTATATGAGCCCGGAAGGCGAGGCTTCAAAAGAGCGTATATCCACCTCGGACTTGTAACCTCGGCACGTTCATTTCGATACGTACAGGAAGAAAATTCTTTTGATAAGAGAGCAACCAAAAGGACTCGGGGAAAAAATTCAAAGCTAAAATATTTCAGATTTGAACTCTCAACCATGATTGGTATCATACATGAATCCCCAAAAACAAGCAAATTAGATCTAACAATTGAGTCGAGTTGATCTGTAACATTTAAGAACTTGATCCTAGAAAAGCCTCTCCACTACCTCAAATTTTATAGGTAGAATAGGGAAAGTAAATAGGTAGACTAAGTCACGTCAAATAATTAATGACACTATTTTTAAATGATTACGTGTTATTGTTGGTTTTCATTTTTATAAATTAAACTATGATTTCTCATAATTATTTTTTTTATTTTTTATTTAAATAGATTTATAGTAACCTACTCTATTTTATCTAAACTTTATTTTTATAAACTGTAATTATTTTAAAGAATTTTTTATATAAAGATAATTCAAATGGACACTATTTAGAATTATTGGGTTGTCCTTCCTCATAGTATTTATACCAACTCAAATAATCTTTTAACTCCAGTTACACGAAGCATAATTAACATCCCCATACATGAATCTCAAACTCCCTCCCATGCATGAATCACACACTTCATAATTCTAATTACATGAACCAAACGCACACATTTTCCGAAATACTAAGAGACTCACACAATTATAAAGGACAAAATATTTAATTAAATCAAATCAATATTTTCCTTTTGGAAAAAATACACATTCATGAACACATATCTAACAAAATTGATGAGAAATATATATATATATAAACATAAATAAATTAGAAATTAATAATATGAAAGTATTAAGATGATTACCCTGTAAACCCTTCCAGACTCCATAACACGTTCTTCTCCAAGCCAACCGGGCAGTAACCAGCCATAGCCAGGAGAGGTGTTATCATAAAGAGTGATCTGGGTGTGAGGATGCAATCGCCTCCGAGCACGTTTGATGATCTTATCCACAGTAGCCATCGAGCTCGGAGCTGTTACTTTACATTCAATCTTCCTCTTCCTTCCATCGTCGTTGTTGTTGGTGGTGGTGGTGATATTACTTTGCTCACCTGTAGCCTCCATGGCTGAGACTTGAGATAGTGCAAAATGAGAGAGAAAGAGAAATAGCAAGCGAGTTAAGTAACGCTAAGTAAAGCAGCTTCCTTATATGATGAGAGGAAAAGTAGCAGCTTCCTTATATGATGAGAGGAAAAGTAGCAGCTTCCTTTTCTGATGAGAGGAAAGTAACTTCTCTTTGACAATATTATAAATATTTTATTTGCATAAAATCATATATGGAGAGACAGTTTTCACCTTGAAAGTGTATTGTCTTTTTGTGCCCTTATATAAAGGTATATTTATAGTTTGGCCAAACTTTGAATTTTGTCATACTTTTTGTTAAAAAAAAAAACTAATTTTTTCCTATTGCAATAGTAGCTCAATAAACTTAATCATATTTTAAGTTATAATTTTGAAATACTTTTGGTAAACACAATGTGTTATTAATTAATCACATTTATATGATATGCTGATATGTACCACATATTTCAGGCAAGCCATTCGATTTAGCTGGCTTCAGGAGAAGTCGGTAATGTTCAATTTGATGCAAGCCATGCAATTTCACAGACGACTAATTAAGTACATTAGTGTTTTAATTTATTATCATAGTTTTTATTTAGAAAAGGAAGTGAATTTTCTGACTTATAAAGTTAGAACTTTATAGTTTGCATTATATATTTTAATCAATTACATATATCAAAGATGAATAGTTGGACAAAATTATAAATCCAAGCCATGCAATATTGCTGACAGAGAAATCATTTGTTTCTTGTCCAGATAACAAAGAAACAAAATATACTAGGTGTTTAATTTGTGTTTTGATTATTAGAATTTTCTTTCAGTCAGAGGTGGACACACGAAGGAGGTGCCCCCCCGCCTCCCAAAAAAAAAAAACCTCCTGCTTCCCTTATATACACATTAAGAGTCGTTGATACAGATTGAATTATATAGATTTAATTTTTGTTATTTAATTTAAATTTAATCTTAATTAAGAGTTGTTTATGTTAAAAATATAATTTTTACAGTATATGTATATATTGATTTATTTTTATAAAATTTGAGGATCTATCCTAATTTTTAGTTCAAATCATGAATATCAATGTACAACGTAATATATAAATGTATTGAAAATGCAAGTTTTAATATATTTTTTATAATTTGCTCTTAAAATTAACATATTACATGTATAGTTTCACCTTATATATAATCTCTAAAATATTATATGATTGTACATTATATTATCATTTCATATTTTTTTAAATTACAAAATTATTTAAATAGATTAATTATGATAAATATTTAAAAATTAAATTAATAATACAAAATATATATTATTTTTAAAAAATCCCCCCTCCCCCCAACAAAAACAACTTGTTGAGGCTTGGTCCGCCCTTGCTTTCAATTTCGAATTTTGAGTTATAATCAAAGTTTGTAATTAATCTTTGTAGTTTTCCTTATCCACGGATGTATATTGAACATCCGTCAAAGATGTATTTTCAGACAAAATTGATAATATATACCAGCCATGCAATAGAGCTCAATACATATGCTCTAAGCCATTCATTTCGCAAACAGTAAGATGTAAATATGTATGTATAGGCACACTAACAAAACACAAAAAGGTTTTAAAAAAAAAACTTCATGCACGCAATTAAATAGAATTAAGCATAAGCAATTGATAAAAAATTATTGATTAAAGCAAAAGAAGCATGTGACTTGAAAAGGACATATGTAAAAGAATAAATTGGCCGAGGACTGTTCCATTTATAAATATGTAAAAATTGAAGGAGGAGGTGGTAATAAGCAGAAGTTTGAGTCCTAATCCTTAAAATGTATAAAACTGAATTTGGATTCCCATTTGTGAAAAAGGTGTTTACGCATGTACGTACCTGTTGTTGAAACGGAGTTTTGATCATGTACTACGCAGCATCAATGGCTATATTGCTACTATCCAATGAGATTGTGATTCTAGAACCTTCACGTGTTCCCACTCAGGTTGAAAAAATGGATATACCTTACCAGTTGATACGCTTTTTGGGCGTTTGGATTGGAGAGCTCAAGAAGTTGACTATATTTTATCATAAATGCAATAAAAATAAAGATAACAAAAATATAATAAGAGTAATAAATTGATAGAATAAAAGAAGACAAATTTAATTCAATTGGATGCTTCATATTTAATGCACAACATTTATATCTAGTTATTCTTTTTTTTTTTTGTCAAATATATCTAGTCATTCAATTGTAGAGATTTTTTTTTTTTTACCTGGAACATTCAATTTTAGAGATAGACGAACTATAGTTACAATAAAATAAATAGAAACATAATTTACATATTATATGCATCTTTTGGAAGTTAGTGAGTATATGTCCATTAAAGCCCATAAATACATGTGCATGTTATTTAGCATGTTTTAGTTGGAATTGGTATATATATATATTATTAATTGGATCAATCAAGTGTTAAGAAATTGTACATCAGTACGTAGGCTATGAGTGGGAAAAAAAAAGTAATTTATTATTGGATTGATGTATTTTTGAATTGATTTCACATGATTTGAGCAATGGAAATGTGTGTGTGTCCATATATATATATATATATATGTATGTATGATGCAAACAGAGAAGAAGAATCAGAAACTGTAGTGAATCCCGAGAGCTGGATGCCACAATAGGAAGAAGCTAGGCGTAGTGTGTCACCATATAAGTCATTCTATTGTATTACAATGCGAGGGGCCAATTGGAGCTTGAATGCATGTAAGATATGGCTGAACATCAATGTCTGAGGTTCAATTGGCCCGGTCTAATCCAGTCATATTAGGTCAATCGGGCCATGCCAATTTTTTGGGTTGGGCCAATTGTTACTAGGTTTACTCGGCCCGACCTATATATATATTTTTTTATTTTTTATTTTTTTTAATTATTTTATATATATTGATTGATTTTGTATGATTTTTGTTCTTTATATTTCTAATATAATATATTTACTATATAAATATTATGAAAATTTTTTAAAATTTTAATGTTTCAATTTTTTTTTAAATTTTGAATTAATTTTTTAACTTAATATTATGTAAAAATAATGTATAATGATTAAACTTTTTAAAAATATTATTTTTCTCTAACATTATTTTTTAAGGAAATCTATTTTTGGATATAAATAAGTATTTTTTGTTATTAAATAAAATCATTTTTTTATTTAAAAAAAGTTTAGTATCAAATCGGCTTGGTATTTAGCCTGATACTAACCCAAGCATTCATCGAGCAGAGCAACAGGTAGGGGTTAAGCTCAGCCTGAGCTACCCCATGAGCACCCTATTGTGAGATAAAGACTCAAGTGTCACGACGTGTGATGCTTGTCTCACAACAGGAATATTATTTGGATATCTATTGTTGTGATAAGAAGCCTCTAATAACCTTTTTCTTTATTTAAGCTTAATATTTTTCTTATTTTTATTTTAGGAACATGTCATTACATATTTCATCAGACTTCTGGTTGAAACCCAATGGTGAGGGTGGAAATAGATTAGGAACTAGTTACTTGTTAGGTGGCCTATGACTTAGCCTAACTTGGACTTAGGACCAGCCTGATCTACTCAACAAAGAGGGCATTCTCAAGCCTTTATCTTGGCTTTTTTACTTTTTTGGGCTTGAAATATTGTCATGGTTGTTTAAGTGAATAGGTCAGACACATTTACTCAAAGTCTAACATGTAGAGTTGACAGGCTAGCCTATTTATGATATTATTATTAATATATAGTATAGTTTAAATGAATTTTATTAAATTACTTATAAAATTACTTACTTATCCTTAGCTTTGAATTAATGTACTTTTGTCATGAACAAATTAACTTTTTGTTCATTTGTACTATTATGAGTGGCATTTTATGTAATTATGGAATTTTGTTTATCTTTCTAATTATTGTGAATTAGGCTTGATGAAGTAGGCTTTAACAAGTCAGAAAACTACAAGAAGTCTTGAAGGCATGCTTTTTCCAATAGGTTTTCTAATAAGCTTTCAAGCTATCATGATTTTAAAATGCCTAGGCTTGAGCTTTTTAAAAAAAAAAAAAAACCTACATAGACCAATAGGTAGGGTTTAGGATTTATCCCCACAATACAAGCCTAACCTGTTTAGTTAAAACATGACCTAGTTTGGCCTATGTTTATCCCTAGTCAATGGGGCAAAATATTTTTTGAGAAAAAATATAATACATTACACGCGTTTTTTACTTCCCTTGATTAATGGTGATATATCACTTGATCTCTTTGAGTTTGTGTATTTCAATCCTTTATACATCAACTTCTCTCTTACGTGATATAGTTGATATTATCATGGGGAGCAAATATGTTGGATTATCATATAATTGAATTTCTTGAATATATATATCACTATTCTTATATACAATAATAACATTAACCTTATCCCACTAATGTGAGGTCAGCTATATGGATAATATAACGCCAATGAGCTATATCAAGCATCATCTTCTCAAATAAATTATTTATCAAGAGGTTATTCCTTATAACTTCTTTTAGTGTCATTTTTTTGTCTTTCTCTACGCGTTTTGATAGGGTTTTAAGCCATTTTATCAATTCTCCCCATTAGCTCATCTTGCTCTCTTCTTTGTACATATCTATGTTAGTTAGGCTAGCTTCCCAAGAGAGGGGTGAATTGGGAAGTTTAAAATTTTTCTGCAAAATGTCCAGGAGGTGAAGAATGCAATATATGGATGTAAAACAGAGTATAAACAAATAACAGTGAAAGTAGCAGAAAAGAGAAGAAGACTCAGAAATTTATCCTGGTTCGGTCTCTCCACTTGACCTACGTTCACTTGAGATTTTTCCACTATTCAGCAAGAATTCAACGGGCTTCTTGCAATTGCCACAGTACAATGTCAGTGCTCTGTTTTCTAGAGCTCACTCAATCTCTTTGTGCACTTTCACAAAGTGCTTTACAATCCCTTGTGATAACTCCTCACAAGAAAATCTATCTTGCAGATGAAGATTAGATTGTTTACAAAGATGAAACTCTCTTGAATAGAGTGAATATAAAAGTTGAAGTACAAGTATTGAAGTAAGAGAGTAAAAGTCTTTGAGTAAAAGATTTGGCAGAATTTCAGTATATACAAAGTTTGATTCGTTTCCCACAACTTCAAATGATGTTCTATTTATAGATTTAGGTCTCAAATGTCCGTTAGAGACGAAATCTATCCGTTAGAGAAGTTATCCAATAGTTACTCTGAAAAACTATCCATTAACCAACCGCATTTAATGCTTCTGACATACTGAAATTCGAATTTTGGTTGGTCAACAGACGAATTTCGAAGGAACAAAGGTTAAAGCTTCTAACGTTGAAATACGAAGTTCGTCTCTTCATGAAGTGAAATTCGAATTTTGAAACTTAGAGAAAGTTTTTGAGTAGTGACATACGAATTTTCAAGTGGAAAGTTTTTCTGTTAAGTGTAAACAGTGTTTTCAATTTGCTACAGTGCCTTCGAAATTTGAATTTTGGAACCCCAAAATTCGTCTGTCTGTAGCAGGCTCAAACAGCACAGTAGTTCATTTGCTTCGGAATTTGAATATTCAAAAAGTGAAGTTCGTCTGTCAGAAGACCTCTTTTCATACTTACTTCATCATTCGAATTTGTAAACACTATCCTTCGTATGTCATCATATCATTTCAACAGGCTCACAACTTTAGCTTCTGAAATTCGAATTTCCATGTTCAAAGTTCGTCTGTCAGTGAGCAATTTTGAAACTCAATATGATCTTGATTTCAGATGAACTTTAACATTGTTTCAGACGAATTTCTTCAGTTTTCATAAATTTCATTTTGTCTGAAATTCGAATGCTCAAAACTCAAAGTTCGTCTGTTGCTCAACAGCTTCTTTCAGACACTTATGAAAATTCAAATTTTGGAAAATCAAAATTCGTCTGTCAGAGAGACATCTCTTCAGACTTATTCAGTTTTAACTCGAAATTCGAATTTCCAAAGTCAAAGTTTGAATTTCCAATATGACAGTTCAATGTAAACTTTTCAAACTTCGTCTGTTGGTGGGTTTTTTTCAAATATTTTAATAAATCAAGTTTTTAAAACATATTTTTCTCAAATCAAAGTCTTTTACCCATATTTAAACATAATTAAACATCCTACAACGAATCTTGCACAGATTGCTCCAGAATTTCCTCACTTGAGTCTTTTGGACACCTTTGATATCTTCATTCCAAGCTCTTGAGAGTTGATTTGAAATCATCAAAACTTCTTGACTCAACAACCTAAACCACCTTAAACGATTTTTCACCATTTTTTTCTTAATAGGTGCTACTCCGACTTTGCTTCGTATACAATCATTTGGTATTTTATCTCATAATTCTCTTCTCTTAATTTTAATTGAGAGCTTAAGAGAAGAGATCAACTCTAAAGGTTTTCGCTTTAGTAGAATTAAGACAGAGTATATGCATTGCAAATTTAACAAAAAGCCAATTGGAAATAATTTAGAGGTAAAAATTATAAAGTAAATCATTTCAAAAGTATCAAAGTTCATATATTTGGGGTTAATTTTACATAGTTATAGGGAAATTGATGGAGATATTATGCATAAGATATAAGTTGGGTGGTTAAAATAGAGAAAAGTATCATGAGGATATGTTTACATCAAGGATCTTCCTTGAATTCATACTTGTTTGATTTGGTTTTGGATGTTCTACTAGAACATATACAGGAGGAAATTTCAAAATGCATACTCTTTGCAAATGATTTAATTTTAATTGAGGGTTTAAGAGAAGAGATCAACTCTTGGTACTCTATCATATGCTTTTTCCAAATCATTGAAAACTATATGCAAATCTCTCTCTTTACTCGAATATCTTTCAATCTAACCCCTTAATAAATAAATAGTCTCTATTATAAATCATCCTAGCATAAATCTAAATTAGTTTTTTGAAATACGAGACTTTTTTCTCAATCTATACTTAATTACTTTTTCCCAAAGTTTCAAAGTATGACTTATGAGTTTTATCTCTTGATAATTTGCACAATTCTAAATATCTCCATTTTTCTTATATATAGGTACCAAAGTGCTATTTCTCCTTTTCTCTAGCATTTTCTTGGACCTTAAAATCTCGTTAAATAGCTTAGTGAGTCACCAAACCCCCTTTTCTCCTAAGTACTTCCAAACTTTAATAGGAATACCATCAAAACTAATAGCTTTATCATTATCCATTTTCTTAAGAGTTTCTTTTATCTCTCCAACCCAAATCCTACCATGGAAATTCAAATTCAAATCATTTTCGTGAGTTGTTAATCCTTTTGTATCAATAGTTACACTTAATCTATCATTGAAAAGTTTACAAAAGTAGCTCAGCCATTTTTCTTTGATATCATCATCTATAATCAAAACTTTTCCTTCCTCATCCTTAATGCATCTTACTTGGTTCAAATCTCTTAACTTTCTTTCCCTTCTTTTGGCAATTTTATAAATCTTACGTTCACCACTATTCATTCCTAAATCCTAGTAGAATTTCTCAAAAACTTTAGATCGAGTTTCGCTCAATACTTTCTTAGTCTCCTTTATAACCAACTGATAATATTTTGAATTTTTATCATTATTACACAAATACAAGGCTTTGAAATACTTTCTTATGTTTGAATCACTATTCTTATATAGATTGGCAAAAAGGATTTTGTTGAAAAAAATGTTTCATTCAATATAATTTCGTAGTTTTTTTTAGGTTTAGTTGTGTGTGATATTGTTAGACTATAATGATAGTCTACCTTAGATAAGCTAATTGAGTGTAATAAGCCTATTAAAGGTTGAAAAGAAATTGCTTTAATATTTTAATATATTAGAAGTCCTCTATCAGATAAGTTAATAAAAATGCTTTATTAATTAATTTGCTAATACAAAGAAGTCCCATATTGCTTAGTTCAATATATGGAGTGGAAAAAAAGTCTATAAATAAACCTCCTAGTACTACACCAATTTGTGGCTTTAATGACGCTCAATAGTTGGCGTTTACTAAATAAATGCCAACTAAATTTGGATGCTAGAAAAAAGTTGGCATTTATATAAATAAATGCTAACAATTACAAAGATTTATATGGTGTTTGTACATTTAAACACTGAATAATTTATTGAGGTGGCGTTTGTACATTTAAACGCTAAGCAAAGCTCCATAATTTTTTTTAATTTTTTTTAAATCCTTTTAATTGGTGTTTAATATATAAATGTCATCTATATTATTTTAGGTGGCGTTTATATTTTAAAAGCAAAGCAAAACTCCAACATTTTTTTTAAATTTTTTTTTAATTTTTAGTTGGAGTTTATATATTAAACGCTAACTACATATTATCCTTCTAGTTGGCATTTAACATATAAACGTCATCTATATTATTTTATATGGCGTTTATATTTTAAAATCCAAGCAAAGATCCAACATTTTTTTTAATTTTTAGTTGGCGTTTATATTTTAAACGCCAACTAAATATTACATTTTAGATACCGTTTAAAATATAAATGCCATCTATGTTAGTTTTAAGTTAGCATTTAAAATATAAACACTAACTAAGTTATTTAAAACAACTCCTGCAACCCCTTTTTGCCCTAACATCGCATGGATCAAACTTGTGCCATCTTCAATCCCACTGTGTGCTCTAAATCCCTACTCTGCCATAGCTCTTCGGCTACCATGAGATCAAAGTTGACATACTCTCCCTCCTCTGCCATGGTTGTGCTCCTTAGAATTCCCATTCAACCTGAAGGTAGAAGCTGAGGCCCCTGCTGTCAAAGGACCACGAAATCCCTTGTCTTGCACGAACTCACTTGAACTTGAAACCTCTCCTAGTCAATGGTGAAGGCAAATAGAGTGAAAGAGGCCTAGTTCCATTCTTTCCTAGAACTCGAAACCCCTCCTACTCCTATCGACAAACGCAGCAACTGGCTTTGAGGTAACTCCACTGTCTCACTGACGCTGTCTTCCTCCTTGCTCTCTCTACCTATTCTTTGTTTTGGAACCTTATTTTCATTTGTCATTTCCTCTATCCATTGAGGTAACAAGTTTAGATTAGGTTTTCATACCAAACTCTGTGCGAGATTACCTCTATCAGCATATGCTACAGCAATCAACTCCTGTGTAAAAAAGGTATATAGCAATTTGTCTATAATTAAAATGCTTGTATATCAACTTACAGTACTAAGTCAGCTGCTTTAGTATAATTTCAAATATTTATGCACAAGTGATGTATATCCTTATAAATGTTGTCTTGAAAGTCTCAGCATTGAAGTTTCTGAGATTAGTATGTCCGCCTCTGTGCCTTTTGATGGCCATTCATTCACAATGCGTCTATAACAATCAACTCTGTGTGTGTGTATATATATTGTTATAATCTTATAAAATTCAAAAAAGAAGAAAATGGTGATGCTTGGTGCCCTTGAGTAGGCAAAACACACACTAATTAATTTAATGCATTTCAATTTTAATGAGGCAATCAAGTTTTTAAGGGAATGATAAGCAAACAAATTCTTGGAGGTATATTATATATATACACACACTAATTGTTTGCCTTGAGTTGCTACTATTGGTTTAATTATTGAACCGCATAGAATGATTGGAGTGGTGGTAGTCAATTGGTGTATTAATTTTTTTTTCCAAAAATTGCTTAATAAATTTAAAGTGAAATAAAAAGCACGCATGTAGAGATAACATGATGATAGAGTTATCTTTAAGCATTGTTTAAGCATTATTCTCTCTTGTCTCATCCATAATATAAACTATTTCTATTAATTTCACATACTCAATTTGTCTATAATCTTGCTTTTATTTCCATGTGGGTTAATCTCCATGCTACATGAACTCTTATAGACTAGTTTCTATAAATTATATTAGTCTTGCATGCTATCTTTGCTTGCAAGTCTTTCCCATTGGCACATTGCTTCTCTTTAGGAAATTTATATGATTCTCTTTGTTTTTCTTCCTATTCAGTCTAGATACAAGTTGGTTGCTCAAAGTAATTTGTTGGATTCAAAATTCAGATACTCTTGAACCTTGAGGTTGGTGAGTTTTTCTATTCAACCAAATTTGAACTCTTGCACCATAATTTAAACTCTTGTTTTAATCATAATTGGTTGTGGCTTGTTCTTTGAGTCAATTGCATGTCAACTTGTGTTCATTTGGTAGCTGGCATTGTTAGGCAAACCAGTTTGTGATTTATGTCGTTTACTCTATTTTTCCCTAGCATTTTGATATTCTCTTGTTGTAAAGAGTTCCTCTTAGATTTTATTCTCAATTAATAGTTTGACATTCTTTTTTTGAAAATTTCCCTTCTACAAGCTTATTACTTAGTTAGAACTTGTATAGTTTTACAAGCTTATTCCCTTCATTTGCCCCAATTATTTTTAGCGTAGATAATGATAGTACTATCAATCAAGCAACAGGCAGACACGAAAGAAGTTGATAATACATATGTATGGAGTATAAAGACTGGATGGAGTATAAATGAAAAACCATTTGATTGGGCCACATTTGTATGTATGGCTTAATTGGTATAACATTTGTTGCTTACTAATTCACAATTTCACAAGCTACATCATTTTGGTTACTATTATTATTGTGACTTCTTCTATGCTCTCATGTGTAATTGTTTTTTTCCTACCTTTTTGCAGGATCTAGAGAGCGATTATCATGAACTATTGTTGTATTATTGTCTCTGAAGGTGCATTATAACTAAATTCTATGCCTAACATGTTACAGACCCTAATATCTTAGTCACCAACTAGATAGTTGTATCATTTTCTACCTTTCCTAATAACAAAATTTGATCTTCAACTGCACAAACAAAAGTTAGAAAACTATAGTTATTCCTTCGTGTTTCATTTAAATTTTCTAAACTACTACACCCAATAAGTTGTTGCTAGACCTCAGTGTTGTGGCTAGATTGCAATTTTTTTTTTTAGTTTAGACTTTAAATATATTGACAGACTTTTAAGAATATTTACATATTAAATTTTCAGCTTTTGACATTTTGGCAAAGAAATGAATGTCACGCATTCAAGATATTGGCAACTTTTTGCTATTCAGAAACTTTAGTAAAATTTTAGATTAATTTCTCTAGCCAATCTCTTTTTGCCTATCATGAATGTTACGGACCCTAACTCTAGATGTTAGCAACTTTCCAATAACAAATTTTGCTCTTTGTCTGCTCAAACAGTAATTGGAGACCCTAAACAAATTGTGGACTGAAGGTAAGTGCGACCATATAATGGTTTTTGGTGGACATTCTAATATTCAGCATAGATATAGGCATCATTAGTATATAAAAATTTTCATTTACTAGGGAAGAAAATTGGGACTAACTGACAATTGATGACATTGTTTTCCCTAAACCAAGAGCTACAAAGGAAATGAAAACAGACAGGTATTGCCTCCATTTTATTTAAAATCTTTTAATTCATAAGAATTCACTTTTGGCCAAAAGAACTTTAGACAAATATAAGAGTGATCATTTGTATGTGATAGAGAAACTGTTGCATGTTTTTGAATGATTTATCTAGAACATCTAAGATATATTGTAAGTAATTATGTCAGAAATAGTGATGGTTATTACTGTATGGTAGGTTAAGTTTTGCATTGGTTTTATTGTATTACACAAAATGCTTACATGTGTTTTGACATAACTTATAAATTAATTAAGTCCCTCATGTGACACTGCCCAGTGGAGTGGGGCATTAAAATATTAAATTTCTTTTTGAATTCACACTAAACATGGACAAATAAAATTTTTCACGTTCACATAATGGAAAGAATGCAAATAGCAAGATATAAGAAAAATGTAGTAGTGATTTATGTGAATGATCAATTATAATCTTTTTTTGGCCAGATATAGTCATTTTAATTTATGATTATTGTGTTGTGTAAATACAAATTATTTACATAGTACTAAATATCAAATTACATTCCTCATGAAAAAAATATCAAACTATACAATCTATTCTAATATGCTCAATATGAAAATTATAATGCACCTAATTTTTTTTGGTATTTTTCTGAATAAAAATAATACTATAAACACAGTTTTTGTTCATCCCGTGCATCGCGTGGGGAGAAAAATCTAGTTAAATTCAAAACGGTAATAAAACATTGAAGTAAATACTAAATTACACAAAAGCTATTGGAGTATATATAAACTTTTTTAAAGACATTATATTATTGTTTATTTTATTTTTAAGATACATAACTTGTGTAGGAGCTATACTCAAGTTGGTTGTTTGCATTTTACTAATGACTTTTCCTTTCAGTAATGATTGTCTGAGATATGGTGTTGGAGAAGAATTTGAACTACAATTTTAATGGCTATCAAGTGCCTGTCATTCCTAGAGAATTTATATGCTTCTAGCATTCTGATACTACCTATTGATCTTTATTTCATCAAGTTTTTAATATTTTATTAGCTTTAATAAATAGCTATATAAGGTTTTACTCAAGATTATCTATTCAGAGAGCTTTCAAGCTTTCTTTAGCATGAATTTCATTCTCAATATACTTCAATTAATTATGCATAGATTCTCTTTGTTTTATTGCAAAACTCATAAAGTTATGACTAGTGTACTTGTTCAAGTTAAACCTTTCTCATCTACTTTCTGTAGTAACTTGTGTAGAAGCTATATTTTGGTCTAGTAACCTCTGTAGTCTTATAACCGTGTCAGGTAGCTTGTTGAGTTTGTAGGTGACCTTCATTTAACTTGTTGCTTCACTTCTAGGAAGGTGTCCTTGGTGCGCTTGTTTCATATTGACATAATTTACAGTACTAGCCCTTCAAGTTATCTGTTTTGTCTGAAGTATGCTTCCTCATTATGTTTATGTAAAATTTGTGTATCAGTTAGCTAAGTTAGTTGAATTGTTAAGTGGTTAATGCTATGGTTATATTAGTTAGCTAAATTTGAATTGAAAATCATGAAATTTGGTTGAAATCCGTTGTGTTTTGTGTGAATATGGCTTCAAGCTTAGGAAACTCTTGTTCTTAAGTTGTTATGCTGCCAGTTTGTCTTTAAAAGCTATAATTTAGTAAATGAAAAGCTATGGATAGTTGATTTGGATGGTTGACAACATATAATTGAAACTCCTTTTTTGTTTGTGTTGTTGAATATTTTTGCCAGTTAAGGACTTGAAAAGTAACATATGCTTTAATAAATCAGAAAGTAAAGTTAGGAAAAACAAAGAATGGTAGTACAATTAATGAATGTATTTTTTTTTGTAGCATGAATATTAATGTATTAATCATGGGATCATGGTATTTAATCCATATGAAAAAACATGACCTGTAAGTTGTTGTTGTAGAATTATTGGGAGGCTCAACTTTTAAAGGAGGCTCTGCCAAAATTTATACACAAGTTATAAAAGTTTACACAACTTAATAAAAAGTATGGATTGGAAATGGATGTCTGTGAATCATTTGACTCAGGAATATTGGGTTGGAGTGAAAGAGTTTGTTTGGTTTGCAGTTGAGCATGCTAATAACCTTGGAAAAATTATATGCCCTTGCTTGAAGTGTTGTTATGGTAGGCTAGTTAGTGCAACTGACTTGGAATCACATTTAGTTTGTAATGGAATTGATCGAAGCTACACATGATGGACAAGGCATGGTGAGATGAATAATGAGTATAGTAGTAATAGGAATAGTGGGTGCTCTAGATCGAATGATTTCGACACAAGTATATTCAAGGGCGATTGTCTTGAAGAGATGACCAATGTGATTGAGGATGAACTTCAAGATTGTCCGGAGATGTTTGATAGGTTGAAGAGGGATGCAGAAAAACTATTGTACTCTGGATGCACTAAGTTCATGATATTGTTAGCCGTGTTAAAGCTATACAACTTGAAAGCAAGCAATGGATTGAGTAATAAGAGCTTCACAGAATTGCTTGCACTTTTAAAGGATATGTTGCCAGAGGATAATGAGCTTCCAAGCCGAACATATCAGGCCAAACAAATGTTAAGCTCTATTGGGATGAGCTATGAGAGGATACATGCTTATCATAATAATTACATTTTATTTCAAAAAGAATTTGCATAATTAGACAAGTGTCCTAAATGCAATGTCCCACGATACAAGACGAAAGAATCGAGTCCATAGTATGGTATTTTCACATCATACCTAGATTTAGACGCATGTACAACAGTGTGGAGAATGCGAAGCTCTTGACATGGCATGCAGATGAAAGAATTAAAGATGGGAAGCTTAGACTTCCTGCAGATTCTCCGCAATGAAAATTAATTGATCGTGACTATGAAGACTTCGAGCAGAAGATAGAAACCTACGCCTTACATTATCTACTAACGGAATGAATCTGCATGGTATGTAGAGTAGTACCTACAATATGTGGCCCTTGATTTTGGTGAATTATAACCTGCCTCTGTGGCTACGCATGAAATGAAAATTTATGATGCTATCTTTGTTAATTTCTGGACCTAAACAACCCGAAATGATAGAGATATATACTTGGGTCCACTAATTGAAGACTTAAAGCTATTGTGGGTGAGGGATATGGAGGTGTATGATGAGTATAGGAAGGAACCATTCAATTTGAGAATTATGATGTTTGGTACAATCAATGATTTTTTGGTGCATGGGAATTTGTCTGGATATAGTATCAAAGGAGAATTTGGTTACCTATATGTGAAGAAGGCACATAATCCATTTGATTGGAACATGGTGGGAAATTTGTCTTTCTCGGGCATCGGAGATTTTTGCATTAGGGACATCATTACAGAGGGTAAAGAAAAGCTTTTGATGGGAATATAGAAGAACGAGGAGAACTTATGCCGTTAAGTGGTGAGGACCTGTTTCCTAAGGTATAACATTTGAATAACAACTTTGGGAAATCTATTGCAAGACACTTTGGAATAAGTGGGTGGAAGAAAAGGTCGATTTTCTTTGAATTGCCATATTGGAAGTCCTTGTATGTGAGGCACTTCCTTGATGTGATGCATATAGAAAAAAATGTATGTGATAGCATTATTGGTACATTATTCAATGTGAAGGGAAAGACCAAAGATGATAAGAAGGCGAGACTGGATTTGGTTGCTATGGGAATTAGAGGAGAATTGGCACCAATCAAGGAGAAATGGCGTACTTATCTACCTCAGGTAGCTTATACTTTATCTAGAAAAGAAAAAATCACTCTTTGTGAATTCCTTGATGGAGTTAAAGTTCTAGAGCGGTACTCCTCAAATATCAGGAACCTTGTATCTTTGAAAGACTTGAAGTTAAAAGGCCTAAAGTCTCATGATTGTCATGTTTTGATGGAGCATATGATGCCGGTGGGTATACGATCCATTTTGCCGAAAAAGGTGCAAGGGACAATCACAAAACTATGTTTCTTTTTCAAGTCTATTTGCAGCAAAGTCATTGACCCTAGGAAGTTGCCCACATTGCAAAGACAAATTGTTGTCACTTTGTATGAGCTTGAGATGTATTTCCCGCCTTCATTCTTTGACATGATGGTTCACCTAACAGTACAACTTGTTTGGGAAATACAAATATACAGTCTAACTTATATGAGATGGATGTACCTGATTGAGCGTTACATGAAGATATTGAAAGGGTATGTGGAAAATCGAAGTAAACTAGAGGGATGTATTATTAAAAGGTACATAGTCAAAGAAGCTGTTGAATTTTGTATTGAATACTTATTGAATGTTGATAACATTGGCCTTCCGAGGTCTCATCACTTGGGGAGAACAAGTGGTAAAGGGATTCAAGGAAGTGAAATAGTTAGTATCTCTAGGATACAGTTGGAGCAAGCTCACTTGTATGTCTTGCATAACTCGGATGAGGTTGATGAATATGTGGAAATGCACAAGGAGAGAATTAGAACCTTGAACCCCAATAAGAATGAGAGTTGGATTTCAACAGAACATAATCAAATTTTTATAGATTGGTTGCAATATCACATTATCTTGGAGTTGGAGAGGAATTCTAGTTTAGTTTTAGACAGGTTAAAACAGTTAGCTATGGGTCTAAGCATGTATGTACTCTCTTACACTAGTTATCTCATCAATGGGTACACGTTCTATACAAAAGAGCAAGATGATAAGAGTATAATGCAAAATAGTGGGATAACTCTTATAGCTCAATCAATACATATTTCTAGTGTCAAAGACAAAAACCATATTTTTGCACCCATGTCATACTTTGGGGTAATTGAGCACATATGGGAATTGGACTACATCTCATTTCGGGTACCTGTCTTCAGTTGCAAGTGCATTAACAACAACAACGGTCTTCGAGTTGATGATTCAAGGTTCATTCAAGTGGATCTTAATAGGGTGGGGTATAAAGATGAACCTTATATTTTAGCATCTCAAGCTTAACAAGTGTTTTTTGCCACTGATCATACTAATAAGAAGTGGTTCATTGTTATGCTAACGAACAAAACAATTGACAACTTAGATGATGGTCAAGACTATTAAGGTGCAGATATTGAGGATGATCCTTTCCATGGGACATCACTTGATACTGATCCTGATGGAGATGATACCCTTTATGTGAGAGATGATCATCAAGAAGGTACTTGGATTGTGAAAAGGGGATGAATTAGTCAACATCTGAAAAGAAAGAGGAAAAGGTTTGAATTACCAAATATGTTTTATTGTTTGCCTTAGTTTGAATTTTATTTCCTTTGACATATATAATTTTGTGATGTTTTATTATTATTTTTGTATGTTTTATATTTGCTTTAAATTCTTTTTTCATCTTTGATATCTTACATGTTTGTTGGAATTTTATTGCAGGTAAATGACATCCCCTTCTGATCACGATGATCATGGTGATGATCATGGTCAAGAAGAGTTAGAGAAATAAATCGAAAAGTACCAATGTGACTTGACTGTGTTGAAAGAGGTGATACGTGCCCGGGATACTCTCCAGAAGATTCATGTAGAGTAGAATCGCAAAGGCAATCCAATATGAAAGGGTGGACAAAAATTGAGCAACTACATTGGGGTCACTGCGAAGTTCAAGGTTCCAATCTCCCATCCTCATAATGATTGAAGGAAAGTCCCAAATCCTATGAAGAATAGCATTTTCAAAGATATGGAGGCAATAATATGGTATGTCATTTTATTATAATGTGTGTATATATACAGACAATAATTCTTTTTGGTAATGCATGTTGTAGTCTGCTTTTGACATAAATAATAGTCACAGGCGTCAAATATAAATGAAGGCTTGAGTGGCACTTTGAAATTTTTGATCCATTCTCACTAGATTCTTCTTGAGAGATGAAGTAGGCAACTTCCTTGGTCATCCACCTCGGTTGTTTGAGTTATACATTACACGGGAACACTGGGATACTTTTGTTGTGATGCATCGTAAAGAATCTTTTCAGGTAAACCATTTCTCTCATTGTTGTTCTTCATTTAATTTTAATTCATATATTTAGTCGTTCAATAAAATTCTAGTTTGGTGTGTGCATTAATAACATAGTATGACATTTCATTATAATCTCATTACGAGATTTTTGTTAGACTAAACCTAATCATATGTACCTTATCTTAGTTTTTGTTAGATTAAAGCTAATTTGGTGCATTACTTTACAGAAATTAAGCCAAGCCAATAGTGACAGAGTCAAGAAGCAGCAATACCCCTATAGAGGGGGTCGTCAAGGATACCACGGTATAGAGGATAAGATAGTACATGCTTTTATAGCTTATTTCTATAAATGACATTTCTGTTCAAATACTTACACATTTGCTTACTTATGATCGTACATAGTAATCAAAGGAGGGGTTAGAAGGGATGGCAATAGAATGCCATGAGCTATGGATAGAATCTCATAAGAACAAGGATGGAATAATTGACAATGAAAATGTTAGGAAAGTTGTTGAGTCAGTAGTTAGTATTATTGTATTATATATTTTATTTACATATTTATTTTCAAATACTTATTAATTAGTTGCAAATATTTTTATTTTGTTTCTCTTTCTTCCCTAGAATGAACTCTCCAATTCCATGCCTGAAGCTACTAAGGCAAAAAGCATTGGGCAGGATATACTTGGTAAGACACTAGGGGTTCCTAAGTATCCTGGTCATGTTAGGGGTGTAGGGTTTGGTGTGACACACAAAGCCTTTTTTGGGCCTTGACCATCATCAAACGCTGCAAAGGTTGCCCAATTTGAGGCTATTGTTGAAGAACAACATCAGACTCAATCTCAGATGTAACTCTGATTAGCTGAATTGATGAACATGGTGCTTTAAATGCAGTCAACGCAAGGGATACCACCAATAATGACTAGTGTCAAAGATAGTTGCACTGTTACCCCTCAGATAATTGCTTTCATTAATAAGTTCATAGATAATTTTTTTACCCCTAATAAATGGTTTATTCTAGTGCATTGATTGGAATAGGGTTAATCATATTGCCAGTTATGGTTGCAGAGGGGTATGTGCATAATAGCTCTGAAGAGATGCTTCACAATGCACCTGTACCTGCAAACCATCTAAAAGTGTCGATTGAGGTAGTTAGGGAGGAGGGTGCTAGGTTGCCTATTCCTATAGGGGATATGGAAACAATAGGAATGGCATTAGGCAACTTCATAGCATGGCCCGCACACCTCATCACCACTACTCCATTAGTAAAGGTATGTTAGTTGACAGTGTATAAGACTTTTTGTATCACGTTCTGTGCTGTACTCTTTCTAATGTTTGCCTCTTAAGTATTTAGAAATTCTTGTAGTTGCGTTGATGATTAAGGGCTGATTTAGGTGGATTTTCTGTTAACTGTATGTATATGGAAATTATAAGACTCAAGAGTTTGTTAATTATATAACCAAAAGAAAAGTCATGGTTGTTTCATGCAATGGTTGTTTTATGCTTTCATCTCTGGTGTACACTTTCAAAGACAAACTAAATGTATGCTATCTATTTGTTAACATGTATCTTTAGTTCTAATGTGATACTAAATTGATACTAGATGTATTGAATGAGCCACTAGATACTGAGGTTGTGTTTAGAGGACCTATAGATATATACTATGGTTCTGTGTATGATCTTTATGTGAAATTTCATAATGTGATTACCATTGGAATGTGTGATAAACAAGATTTTGAAAAATGATAGTGTGAGCCTTTTGAAATCATATGCATTCCTCCCAAGTGACTCTCTTCTCTTTCTTCACCCTAACTTTGGAAATCATATTAAGGTGGTTAATCTCAAAATTTCCCACTTTGTTGCTTAGTTGAAGGGGAAGAGTAATATCCTAGGGTCAGGACAATCAAAGAAATTAGTAGCTCCACCACTTATGCAACCGCCCAAGCATATGGTTTCAGACACTTTATAATAAGGTAGCATTTGAAAGTATCAATGCTAAAATTGTTGATTACATCATCCATCGTAAGTGGATTGGAGTTGCGAATGTTAATTTGTATATAAGATACTTGATATTAATCTATTTGTTTTAATTTTTTTCACTTTAAGCCTTCATATTAACGGATGTTTCTTTTTTATTTTGTTTCTATTCAAGATGCCTCTACGAGACATTGTTGGTGCCTCGTAATCTTACAAAGAAATTTATATTCATCTATCCTGAAGAGGTGGCTGCTGTTGTTAGCAAATTATTGGATAGTAAGATTATTGAACAACAGTAGTTAATTGCGGATGCATTTACTGGAAGTACTGACAAAGATGTCTTATTCTTGGTTCCATATAATAATGTGTAAGTAAACTTTCAAATTTTCATGTATTTAACGTTATCTGCTTAATTATAGTTTGCTAATGACACTGGTTATTTTTTTCATAGCAGACACTAGATGTTAATTGCAATCAATCCATTGAAGCTGACTATCTATTTTTTGGATCCTTTGAATCATGATCTAGAACTTCACAAACAAATGATGGGGATCATTAATAAGTAAGAATAATATATTTATTTTTGATGTTTTTAATGTTTTACACTTATATGTAATAATTCAAATTAGGTTTTGCTCAATCTAAGCTTTTTTTATATTTTATGGTTAAACAGTGTTGTGTCAATATTTTGAGCGGCCCAGTGGTGTAGAGATAATTATAAGGGCAAAATAGTAAAACTCTTAGCTTCCTTGTTATATAAAAGGAAGAAGATGCGGGTATGTATAAATTTATATTCAATCAACAATTATTGAGATTAATATTTCTTTATTGTATAATTAATATAATTTTTCTCTTTAGTGTCCAAAACAACCAAATGATAATGATTGTGGATACTATGTGATGTTATTCATGAAGGATATCATCACACATGGTCATAGCATAATCCCAGACACAGTATGTAATTTCATATTTACATTAATGCTTATAAAATTTTGTCAATTTCACTTATATAAAATATTTTAATTTATAGTACTTCCCTGATATCTCTTATTCCGAATGCTCCGATACGCAAATTGAGGAACTCATCGAAGAGTGGTGTAACTTCATCTTTGATAAGTGCCTATGAATAGAGAGGTAAATTTAACTTGTTTTTATTATGATTAACTTTGTAAAAAAATTGATCTAGATAATGTCAATATAACATTTGCTTATATGGTGCAGGTGCGGATGTTGTAAGGAAAAGGTGAAGTATCAAAAGATAAGGTAGTAATGACGGAACAACAAGAGAAAGTGATAATTTTGGTGGACATGCTTATATGCTAACTTATTGGTAAACTAAGGTGGACTTCATAGTTTTGGACATATTTTTTGTAGTTTTGGACATGTTATTCTTATTGGTAGTTTTTGGACATGTTATTCTTGTTAGTTTTGGACACATTGTTTTTGTTGTTATAGTTGTTTAAAACTTGATTATAGTTTTGTAAGTATATGTTATATCTTAGTTTTTCAAAAAAGTTTCTTAGTTTTGTTGAAAATATAAGAAACTGTCTTAGCTGTTGATGATACTGTTAGACATATTAATTGGGAAGAAAATACATGTTGTATGCTTGCTGGACATATATTATAAACTGTCTTAGTTGTTGATGATATTGTGGGAACATACTGATTGAAAAGAAAATATACATGTTGTATGCTTGCTGCAGGTTGTAAGTATATGTTTAAAGAGAAGTAGTAATATTTAAAAAAAAAACTTCGTTGGCATTTCCCTTGAAATGCCAATCAAATTATTTAAAAAAATGAAAAAAAAGTTGGCATTTTAGTAGGAAACTCCAACTAAAGTGTGAACTTTAGTTGGTGTTTAACTATTAAACGCCAACTAAAGTGAACACTTTAGTTGGCGTTTTTTATTAAATAGCGTGAAGGTGAAGTAGAGATGTATTAATTAGATCTGGATCTACCTCTATGTCTTCAGAATTCTTGTTAGAATTCTAGGATGAATTTAAGGAACTAAGCTCGATAGCGATGGGACTCTGTCCTAATGAATATGATTCTTGTATATCATGCATGAGTCCTTCTAGGGATGGTAAGGCTGTAAGTCCCAGGAGAGGCAAGCGATTGGTCCCTACAGTAGTGTATGATATATAAGATATTATGTTCAGATCTGGCTAGAGTAAGTTCTAAAATAATTCTACTAGTGTTTTAATAAATTATTCTGAACCATAGAGACAGGTAAAGTTTTAATTCTTATACCACTATGGATCCAGATGGTAATGATGCTTAGATATGGGAGAATTCTTATAATCCTTAACCGTTAATTTAATTTCTGCTTATTTACTACTTTTATTCTCCTCACTTTCTTTATTATGTCTTTGTTACGCTCCTTTTCTTTCTCTTCTAGAAAATCATCTTCTTCTGCTTCCTCTTCAAACCCTCCTTCAAATGAGGAACCAAAGTCACCAAACAAAAAGATTTTCTCACAAGAAATTTCTTTTTCAAACTTAAATAAAAATTTTGATAATTGGACCTTACCAACTATCACACCAAACTATCTTTATGAAATTTCAGAAAGTGATAAGAAATGGTTCTCTAAATCTGATTACATAATCAGAACAGTGGAAGAATCAGTTCCTATCAAACCAGAAAATGAAGATTTTTTCCTTCTTTCGAAAAAATCAATTCAAAAACATAAAAAAGAGTTTAATTACCTACACATAGGATGCGTCCAAGTAGCAATTAAACCTTTAATAAGAAAAGGGTTAAATGTATCGTGTTTAGTATGTCTTCAAGATACTAGACATTATACATATGCAGATTCACTATTAGCAGCTGCGGAAATGGGCCTTAATAATGGGCCTGTTTACTTCAACTGTTATCCGGATCGAACCCTAGATTTAACTGATGAACATGTCCTAGATGCCCTTAAACTTAGGATACAACTTCATGGTTTAAATATGAAACCAGGGTCAATACCCGCCACTTTAATCTATAGGATAAGCTACAAAGTTTTAAACTCAAACGCTACCAATGCCCAAATCCTCCCGGATAATGGTCAAACAACAATTTTCTTAACTGATTACAATAATGTCAATGTTTCAATCCCAAAAACCATCATGTGGGAAGAGGTAAAACTACCTGAGGAATGGATCATGGAAAGGGCTACCCAGCCAGTTCCTAAAATGATGCCACAAATCAGTAGGGTTGCTCAAGCCCAAGATGGGACTGTTAGGTTATCATTTGACAGACCCAGAAAATCAATGTCTCAAACATATAAACCCTCTATATATGAGGATTGTAGGTCAACGGTAAGTGAATCTGCAAGGTTCTCTTGTTCCTCATTACCACAACCTCCTTCTGTCATATATATGGCTGCCCCAAATAATCCTGAACCCAAACTTCAAAATACCTCTGTTTCTGGGATAAACAATTCTACAAATATTCCCCATATAAACTATGAAACACAGGATGATTTAAGGTCAATTGATTCTCCTGACTATTCTGCATTAGGAGAACCAAGGGACATAAATGTTTTAGAAAAGGATTTCAAAATTGACAAACCTTCCTTACAAAAGGAATTCTACTCTTCAAAAAATACCTCGAAAAGAGAATGGTTTTTTAAACATTTTCAAGGAATTAGAAGAAAACAAATTCAAGAACAGTTTTATTTGTTTCTTGAAATTATTCAGGAAAACCTTCCATTCTTTGACTGGTTCAAGGCATACGCCGAAAGTATAAATTTGGATTATTCATATTTTACTGAAATTGGTGTTATAAAACAAGAATGGAAAACCTTTGATCAAACTATTTCCTCAGAATTTCCTCCAGGAACAGTCCAAATCCCAGGAAAAGTTGATTCAAATAACCAACCTATTTGGCCTCTCCTTATAAATACAAACATACTTCTGAAGAAGTAAAACCTTCTGATATAAAAAATATTGTTGAACAAAACAATTATACTAACCTTTATCTACAAAGGATAGGTGATTGTTTAATTCAACAATCAGAAGTTCAAACAACATCCTTACAGCCTAAAACTGAATTTGAAACTCCTATAATCCAAACACCATTATTCAAACCTTTTGAGTACACACCTCAACAGAAACTCGATCTACAAACAAAATCAAAAAACAAAGTTATTGAACAAATCAAAAATAAAATGTCCCAGATCCAACTTCGTCAAACTGTTATTCCAGAAACCCCCTCTTCCGTAGTATCAAAAAATTCTAGAACCATACAAGTCCTTAATAGGGATCCTTCAGAAAAATCTAACTACTGGGATTACATAGATGCATGGTCCCATGTATTCTATTTTCAAAATGAATCATGGTCACACACATGGTTCATTTACTTTAAAACAAAAACCCAGTATAGTTTTCCCCAATGGTTTAATCAATGGTGGGAATTCTTTGGAGCTATTCCTCAGATTATACCTCCCAAAGTTGAACAAGCCTTTGAACTATTCAAACAAAAATTCAACCACAATGAAGATCCCTTTCCCCTTGATCTTCATTATTTTTCGAAATTATCAGTTTCCTGGATCTTCTCATGGAAATTCAGATTTTCACCAGTAACTCCAGGATCAAACAGGCTGCCCATTCTTCAAAGAATACCTTCAGTTAGATGGTGGGCCAAATTTGATACTAAACGAATTGATAACAAAGCAGTTGAGAGATGGTTCAAAGAGAATCCAAAGTATCTTTGTGTAACGGACTAGCCTAGGAACTCCTCTTTCTTGTTCTGCACTATTATTAACATAAAATGCAGCGCAAGACCAGGGACTCCTGGATTTCCTGATCAAATTCTTTTTTAATAAATCATTGATTTCGTTTCTACAAATTTGTAAATGCTCTGAACTCATTTGAATTGGGCGAGCTTTAGTTGGAATTTGTTTTTCGTTGAAATCCTTTTCATAAGGCAGATCTACTATATGCTTTTTTCTATTCCAAAAAGCATTAGGTAAATCTGAACAAATGGTCTTATCAATTTCTTTCAAGCATTTCAAAACTTGATTTTGAATAGGTTTTGAGGTTAATTGTTCTTCAATTCTCTTAAAAGATATCTCTTGTTTAAGAAAATTAATTTGCTTTTGTTTGGAAGATATAATGTTTAATTCTTTAATCTTAGGAGCATGAATAAAAGGAAACAAGATTGTTTTTCCCAAATGCTGTTTAGAAATTCCATTTTCATCTGTTAAATAAGGTTTGAGTAAATGAGCAAATGGGGCTCCAAGAATAATCTTGGATCCCATTCCTTTTACTAAAATAAAAGGAGTTTTTACTTTGAAACCTTTGTTTTCAATAACAACATTTGAGATTTTATACTGAACTTGTAAAAGAGTTCTTTCAACTCCTCTAAATCTTTCGGTCATTTTTTCAAAATATTTTGTAGGGATAATACCTTCTCTGAAACAGTTAGCCTCTGCTCCTGTATCAAATAAGACATCCTCTTCCAGAGTAAATTCATTGTTTATAATAATTTTGGCTTTAATATAAAACTTCTGTGTTAAAATTTTTGAGATTAAATTTAAAAAAGGTTCTTGAAGGTTTGGTTCGTTAGAAACATTATCTTCATCTGTTTGAGGTAGCAGGGTTTGATGGTTTTGCATTAGTTGTATATCCTGAATTTGGGATATTGCTTCACCATAAACTTGTTGTTGTTCTTTAATGAGGCGAATTTCGGTTTTGATGTTTTGTATTTCAAATTGAAGGTCAGAGAGGGTAGCTTGTTTAGGTTCTTGTTTGAATCTAGCTAGAGTTTGAGTAAGGTCATACTTAGTTGGGTTCTTTTGGCTTAATGGTTTACTATTTGAAGGACTTGAAAGAATATCTTTAAATTTTTGAAGATATTCTCCCTTTTCGGAATCTGGTAGTTTGCTTATGATATCAATGAGGAGATCTTGTTCCTTATTGATAACATTTATCTCAGAAGATGAATTTTCTTGAAGATCATCATTTTGAAAAGATTTAAGATCTTCGGAAGATTCCTTTTCTGACTCGGATGCCGATTCTTCTGAAAGAATATTGTTTATTTTTTCTAAAACACTTTCTTCAAGATCAATGTTTCTTAATTTTCTGAAGACCCTGCAATATTTCGAAATATGACCAGGTCTGCCACATTTGAAACAAACAATATTTTTCTTTGGTTTGGATTCAAATTTCTGTTTGGGCTCAAAATTTGGTTTGGACTTAAATTTGTTCTTTGGATAATACTGGGCTTGTTTGAAAAAGGGTTTTTTGATTCTTTTGTGGGACTTTAATTGCTTGCAAGGAGGGAAACCAAATTGCTCACAAAAGGTTCCTAACTCTCTTTTATCTGAGGCCTTTTCTTTGGCAAGTTGATTTTGTATTTTATTATCTTGACAAATCTTTAAAGCAGTTTTTTGTACATATGATACTGACTGTCCATACGTTAAATTCTCATAAGGGATTTTGCCATCATTTGGGTTTCTTAATTTGTCTCTAACCTTATTACCAAGCGAGGTTGGTAATCCGGCTAAAAACTTTTCTTTCCAAAATGGTTGATTAGAATCATCCCTGGAGAGAACTCGACTTAAGAAAGTATCCTTGTACCATCTAAAATCAGACAATGTTTTGCACTTAAGATTTGATAATAATTCTGCTGACCTATCTTGCCATAGAGAAGGATCACCAATAAAATTTTTAATAATTGTAAAAATAAGATGGTTTGCAGAATCAGGAATAACCTGATCATTGTGCAGGATGGGCGTTCCATCTGCCTGAGTTTTGATGGAGGAGTAAATAGTGTCTTTATCTTCAGCTGAAAGATAAAAATCCCACCAACCTTTTAATTTCCCAGTAAATCCGGAAATTAAAAGATCAGTTATTTGTTCATCTGTATAATCATTTTGGGTTTGATAAGCGTTGCTTACCATAGTCATATGTTAGAGAGTTTGAAGGATAGCAGGCTCACTTAACCCATCTATGTTCCATTCATAGAGATTATCTGAGTTGAAAGCTTTGAAGTTTTAGTGCGGTTTTTCTTCTAGGAGGACATCTGGAGGGGTTGCCCTACTGTAATATAATTTGGACGGTTTTCTCCAATTTTGGTGGTTGATTTGTAATGAAGATGCCTGACTTAGCTCCTCATCAGATTTTTCTGAAGGATCCCTATTAAGGACTTGTATGGTTCTAGAATTTTTTGATACTACGGAAGAGGGGGTTTCTGGAATAACAGTTTGACGAAGTTGGATCTGGGACATTTTATTTTTGATTTGTTCAATAACTTTGTTTTTTGATTTTGTTTGTAGATCGAGTTTCTGTTGAGGTGTGTACTCAAAAGGTTTGAATAATGGTGTTTGGATTATAGGAGTTTCAAATTCAGTTTTAGGCTGTACGGATGTTGTTTGAACTTCTGATTGTTGAATTAAACAATCACCTATCCTTTGTAGATAAAGGTTAGTATAATTGTTTTGTTCAACAATATTTTTTATATCAGAAGGTTTTACTTCTTCAGAAGTATGTTTGTATTTATAAGGAGAGGCCCAAATAGGTTGGTTATTTGAATCAACTTTTCCTGGGATTTGGACTGTTCCTGGAGGAAATTCTGAGGAAATAGTTTGATCAAAGGTTTTCCATTCTTGTTTTATAACACCAATTTCAGTAAAATATGAATAATCCAAATTTATACTTTCGGCGTATGCCTTGAACCAGTCAAAGAATGGAAGGTTTTCCTGAATAATTTCAAGAAACAAATAAAACTGTTCTTGAATTTGTTTTCTTCTAATTCCTTGAAAATGTTTAAAAAACCATTCTCTTTTCGAGGTATTTTTTGAAGAGTAGAATTCCTTTTGTAAGGAAGGTTTGTCAATTTTGAAATCCTTTTCTAAAACATTTATGTCCCTTGGTTCTCCTAATGCAGAATAGTCAGGAGAATCAATTGACCTTAAATCATCCTGTGTTTCATAGTTTATATGGGGAATATTTGTAGAATTGTTTATCCCAGAAACAGAGGTATTTTGAAGTTTGGGTTCAGGATTATTTGGGGCAGCCATATATATGACAGAAGGAGGTTGTGGTAATGAGGAACAAGAGAACCTTGCAGATTCACTTACCGTTGACCTACAATCCTCATATATAGAGGGTTTATATGTTTGAGACATTGATTTTCTGGGTCTGTCAAATGATAACCTAACAGTCCCATCTTGGGCTTGAGCAACCCTACTGATTTGTGGCATCATTTTAGGAACTGGCTGGGTAGCCCTTTCCATGATCCATTCCTCAGGTAGTTTTACCTCTTCCCACATGATGGTTTTTGGGATTGAAACATTGACATTATTGTAATCAGTTAAGAAAATTGTTGTTTGACCATTATCCGGGAGGATTTGGGCATTGGTAGCGTTTGAGTTTAAAACTTTGTAGCTTATCCTATAGATTAAAGTGGCGGGTATTGACCCTGGTTTCATATTTAAACCATGAAGTTGTATCCTAAGTTTAAGGGCATCTAGGACATGTTCATCAGTTAAATCTAGGGTTCGATCCGGATAACAGTTGAAGTAAACAGGCCCATTATTAAGGCCCATTTCCGCAGCTGCTAATAGTGAATCTGCATATGTATAATGTCTAGTATCTTGAAGACATACTAAACACGATACATTTAACCCTTTTCTTATTAAAGGTTTAATTGCTACTTGGACGCATCCTATGTGTAGGTAATTAAACTCTTTTTTATGTTTTTGAATTGATTTTTTCGAAAGAAGGAAAAAATCTTCATTTTCTGGTTTGATAGGAACTGATTCTTCCACTGTTCTGATTATGTAATCAGATTTAGAGAACCATTTCTTATCACTTTCTGAAATTTCATAAAGATAGTTTGGTGTGATAGTTGGTAAGGTCCAATTATCAAAATTTTTATTTAAGTTTGAAAAAGAAATTTCTTGTGAGAAAATCTTTTTGTTTGGTGACTTTGGTTCCTCATTTGAAGGAGGGTTTGAAGAGGAAGCAGAAGAAGATGATTTTCTAGAAGAGAAAGAAAAGGAGCGTAACAAAGACATAATAAAGAAAGTGAGGAGAATAAAAGTAGTAAATAAGCAGAAATTAAATTAACGGTTAAGGATTATAAGAATTCTCCCATATCTAAGCATCATTACCATCTGGATCCATAGTGGTATAAGAATTAAAACTTTACCTGTCTCTATGGTTCAGAATAATTTATTAAAACACTAGTAGAATTATTTTAGAACTTACTCTAGCCAGATCTGAACATAATATCTTATATATCATACACTACTGTAGGGACCAATAGCTTGCCTCTCCTGGGACTTACAGCCTTACCATCCCTAGAAGGACTCATGCATGATATACAAGAATCATATTCATTAGGACAGAGTCTCATCGCTATCGAGCTTAGTTCCTTAAATTCATCCTAGAATTCTAACAAGAATTCTGAAGACATAGAGGTAGATCCAGATGTAATTAATACATCTCTACTTCACCTTCAGGCAGTTCCTTATTAAACGCCAACTAAAGTCCGTAAAAATGCCAACTAAAATACAGACTTTCATTGGCGTTTAAAAAATGCTAACATTTTTGTACGCTTTTCATTAGCACATTATTAAATAGCGTTTTTGAAACACTAATAAAGGTAAAAAATAAATGCCACTTATTCCCATTTTTGGCGTAGTGTAGAAACTCTAAAATAAAAGATGCAAGAAGCTTTTATATACTTTAGAGACTCTAGTTGAGTTTTTCTAGAGAAATTTTAAATACAATATGTCTAGGTATTGTCTAAAGATGAAACTTCAAGATAAGTATCTCTAGCCTTTCAGTTTACAGATATATTATAATCTTATGCTATTGTCTTTTTTTAATATAAATAAAAATGTTATATATCCTAAAACACATTAGATTGTTAACATTTCTCAAACACAAAATGGCTTTTAGTATGACAAAAGTTGCTGCTAGAAGTCAAAATGTTGTTTTACAATACTTAGTGGATAAATAATAGCAACATTTTAGTTATTATAAAGTCATCATTAGAACCTTCAGAGTTAAATGTTTATGTGGCCACTAAAAATATATAACATTCCAAACACTCTTTTACTCACACTAATTTTCCGTTTTTAATTATCCAGCATATCTTAGAAAAAAAACCCAATATATTAGTATGTTAATAGCAATATATATGTGTGTGTGTGTGTGTATATATATATAATTTGACCCACTGGGACTAAGAAAACAAATATAATTTGCTAGTTTTAACGGAAATTGTGCATGAACTTTCTTTTGGCCGCCCGAAGTGCATCAAATTGATCAAACAAAACTCATATCACAAACAGTTTTATTTGGCACTAGATCATATATATTTTGATTTATATATATATATATATATATTTATGTATGACATGTTATATGGAACTTTGTCTCAACCAAACTTGTTTGTGTACGTCGATAATGTGCTTTATGTGTAATCATGTACTTCAAATAAAATATCAAAACACTACATGAGTAGGAAAAAAATACAATATTAGTCACCCGCAGTAATTCATATATTGTAAGAATGTGAAATGTCATGAATCGTAGGTAGTGTGTAAGGATCAGATTATTCTGATGTTAAAAAAAACAGAGAGTAATAATTGTCAATAGTCATCTAGATAAGCGTGGTAATGTTAGGAAGAAATAAAAGATCAAAACACTACATGAATAGGAAAAAAAAAAAGAAAAATAGGAGAAAATTCTCAAAACACAAAAATTTCAAAAATCCTAAAAAAATTACACCCGAGTCATATTAGTGTAAAATTAATATAAAATTTTAAAAAATAAGTATAAAATTGTACCATAATATTAATCAACACTTAAATTTTATTAGTGTAAAATCCTGAAAAACAAGTATAAAAATTTTTATTATTAAATGTAAAATCATATTTCAATGTTTTTCTTGTTCATATTTTATGATTTTATTTTTAATAATAAAATTTTTTATATTAATTTTTTAGAATTTTACATCATTCAGACTTGACTTGAGTGTAATTTTTTAATATTTTGATACTTTTTAATAGTTATTTTTATATTTTAAAATTTTTCTATGATTTTTTTTAAAAAAAACAATATTAGTCACCTTGAATAAGTCATATGGACAAATTGTATGAATGTCACGATGTGGAGGTAGTGGCTACGGATCATATTTTTCTGATGTAAGAGAGAGAGTAATTGTCAATAGTCATATAGAAAAGCGTGGTAGTGTAGCGTGGGAATAGACAATGATCAGACTTATATGTGATTTTTATATTTTCATTATTAAAATTGTAATTAAAATAAGCTAAGTGTAGTAAATTTTTAATTGTAACACAGAAATGTATTAATGTTTAGTTAGAGAGTATGCATTTATTTATAAATTAATATCTGTCACCATGTGACTAAAAAATACGGATTCATTATATTATAATTATAAAAATTAATAAAATTCTATAAAACATATAAAATAATATTGAATAAAACTAAAAGATGAAAAATGTATTTTTATTTTTTAGATTTGAAAAGAAAACTATATTCAATATCAAATATATTATTTATTAAGTAATTTCACTTTATAACTTTTTTAATGTCTTTTGGTCTCACTATAAATCTTTTTTTTTTCTTTTAAATAGGATTAAATGACATCTTATCATTTAAAAAATATTAATTAATAAAATATTGATTTATATATTTATTTTAATTAATAAACTTAATTATTGATTTTGTGAAAAGTGATTGATAAATTAATGATGCAGCCCAGCCCAATGACGAATGGGAAGGAGACACGGAAAGGAACACGTGACGGGTGCAATAATCGACGTGAGAACACATTTTATGACTGAAACCGCGTACGTTCAATTTCATACAACAGTGCCCGCCAGCAATAACAGGTAAAAACGCGTGCCCTCCCACACACGGGTCCGAAATGTTGCACACCTAGTTAAAATGTAATTTTATCCATTTCAATTTGAACTCCGCAAATATTTTTAAAATAAGAAGAGGAATATACAATAAAAAAATTTTCTTTAACAAGAACAATGCAGATTTTATTTTGGAAATATCATATTAATTTAATAAGCCAATTTTTTCAGTTTTAAATATAAGTTATTTTTAATAATTTTATAATATTAAAGAAATTGTTAATTTTTTTAAATTTATCTAAAATTTTAAATTTATTATTTTAGATTTATCTCTATAAGTGATATATCTTTTCAATTATATATTTAATTCCTTATTTAATTATTAAAAATATTTATAAAAAAATTTAATGATTTAAACATGTCTTATACATGAAAATAAGGGATAATAACATATTTGAGATGGGAGGGAGTACATAAATTTTTATTGATAAAAAAACACAATCATCATTGCCATCGGCCTACCGTATATATAATCAAAGCCTAATATTTATTAGTCATTAATAGTTCTTGTCTCAAATTACACGCAATGCAGAATATTTACTTCTAATTTAATTTTGAAGTGCTTGTTTCTTTTATTTTTTAAAATTTTTGTTGTATATTACATAGTGGTTTCAATCTAATTTATTTAAAACAAAGATTTTTATAATAAAACAAATTTTGATGAATCCATTTTCAAAGAAAAAAGTATTTACATATTTAAGAAGAATATCATGATGCATTTTATTTTATGTTAGTAGTTGAGTGTCAAAAAAGAGAAGCGTTTGGGGCACAGATGACTGCTTGAGACAGGGAAATTCCAAACAGATACGCCACACTACTTTTGACTCTTCCCGACGACACTTTGGATGCCTCCCATTGAATCTGATTCCATCGCCACCCCCATCATCTTCCCTTTCCCAATCCTTCTGGGCCCACCTTCTTGTTCCTTCCTTCTTTGAATCTTTCCCATCCCTCCTCACATTCCCTCTTTCAATTTTTGACCTATCATATCCTTCTCACCTCATTTTTTTTATAAAAAAATTTTATTTCATAATATCAGCTGCAAATTACATTCTTTTAAAGAATTTTATTATGAAATAAAGAAATTTTTGAAGAATTTTTTAAATTATATCTTGATAAAAAAATTAATTTTAATTAAATTATACCTGATACCTTCTTTATTTTAGAAATTCTATTCTTCATTAGCAAAGTTATTTTTAAACAAGGAGTTAATTAATTTTGAACAATAAAATAAATTTAACATTTATTAAATTTATCTCTAACTTTTTTTATTGGAGTATCCTAACAGGAATAAAATTGATCTAATTTTTCTTTAGATTTTGAATTTATTAGCTGTCCATGCCTTATTTATTTAGACCTGTTCAGTTAAAAAAACATTCCCAAGATCAAATATATAGTGTTGCGGCTGTTTCAACTTTCAAACTATAAATATGTAGACAAATCTATTTAATAAATTGACCTTATCAATGTGATCGACTATGCATCTATGCCTCCCACACATGATATATATGGCTATTGCATCCCCATCTTAAAAAAAAAAAAAATACATTTTTAAAAATGTCAGATTGTTTATAAATTTTCTTTCTGTATCAATTTTTTAACTTCGCCTCCATTATATATCCCCTTTTGCGCGGAAGCCTCGGTCAGAACAAACCAGAAACCATGGCTACTGCGCCTACCATCTCAGCTGTCTTCTTCCTCTTCCTCCTCCATTTCGCCACCACCGTCTCCTCCATCGGCGTCAACTACGGGACCGTCGGAGACAACCTTCCACCACCGGAAGCGGTGGCGAATTTCCTCAAGACCAAGACCACCATCAACAGCGTTAAGATCTTCGATGTGAGCCCTCAAATCCTGCAAGCCTTCGCCGGAACCGGCATTTCCTTCACCGTCACCGCCCCTAACGGAGACATTGCGTCGCTAACCAACCTGGATTCCGCTCGCCAGTGGGTCGTTACTCACATCAAACCCTTCCACCCTCGGACTCAAATCAAGTACATCCTTGTCGGTAGTGAAGTGCTCCATTGGACCGATTGGAACACCATAAAGCTTCTCGTCCCCGCCATGAGAACTCTCTACAGAGCTCTAATCGCTGAGGGAATCAGAGACATCAAGGTATTCAAAATCTGGAAGCTTCCTTCCCTCCCCCTTCTTATTTCGCTCAAATCCCTCTTTTGTCCTTCTAATTTCTTCCACATTTCAGTTTGGCCCCTGTAACCTGACCATACTTCCTTCTATTTTTAAAAATGGTTCATTTTTACCCGGTTGTTCATATCAAATTTTTGGATTGAATCGTTATATGAAAGTAAATTCAAGCTAATTGATGTTATCTCTTAAAAAATTTCAGGTTACTTCAGCACATTCTTTAGCCATAATGCACACGTCTATCCCACCAAGTGCTGGCCGATTCAGATCAGGATTCGCACGATACGTATTCGGGCCAATGCTGAGGTTCTTGAGGGAAACTAAAGCACCTTTCATGGTGAACCCGTATCCATATTTCGGGTACAACCCGAAGAACGCAAACTTCGCTTTGTTCCGGCCGAACCGGGGCTTGTTCGACCGGAACACCGGGCTCACCTACACGAACCAGTTCGATGCGCTGATGGACGCGGTTTACTCCGCCATGAAGGCCATTGGGTTCGCCGACGTGGACGTCGCGGTCGGCGAGACGGGTTGGCCGACGAACTGTGATGGATGGGAAGCTTGCAGTGTGGCTAATGCGGCGTCGTATAACGGCCAGCTGGTGAGGCACGTGGAGTCCGGGAAGGGGACGCCGTTGATGCCGAACCGCCGGTTCGACACGTACATCTTCGCCTTGTTTAACGAGAACCAGAAACCCGGCCCGACCGCCGAGAGGAACTGGGGGCTGTTCCAACCCGATTTTACTCCGGTTTACGACGTTGGGATCTTGCGCAACGGACAGGTTTAATATTTTAAATCTTTAAAATTTTTAAAAGAATGCATTATTGTCTTTGTGCTCTGAGTTTTTTAATTTTTTTATGCTCTCTTTTGACTCTTGGGATGGGAAATTCATAGTGGAAGCTATGATGCATATGATTTTTATATTGTTGGGATCCAGTGCTTTTATTTGAAAAACGATGATAAATATTCCATATGTTTATTTTATTTTTGGTGTTTAACTTTTTTTATTCATGATTTGTGCTTTTTTTAAATAAAATCATAAATAAGTATTTGACACTTTACAGCAAATATATCGCATACGAGGTCTTTTTAACTTTTTTTTTTTGGCCTACGAGGACTTTTTTAACGTCTTAAACGAAAAGATTGTCGGTGTTCTTGGTTGTGTCACATGCACATCTGTCATCAAGTAGTCAGTGTTGGCTGGCAACATTTTTTCTTAATTGATAATATAGTAATTTTAAAAAAAAGTAGAAGGAACTTATTAAACGTCAAGTAATATTTTGTTTTTCTTTGGCCATACAAGTAATATTTTGTTTTGACTCTTGTTCTTATGTCAATAATTAGAGTTTTACAAATGTTCATCATTCCATCCGCATATTATTTTTTTACGTGGATGTGAACAAGTTATAACTTCAGGTCAAAAAAAGTTATGATTAAAATTTAAAAATGCAAATATTTTCTTTGATTCTTTCATAAACATGTTTTGAAAGTTTAATTTTAAGGATTTACTGAATATTTTTTAATGAAATTAAACTCTTATGTTTTTCTTTTAAAGTGGGTTTCACGCGTTTATTTTTTATAAATTTTGTTATATATATATTGATATGTTGATTCCCACTTTGTAATTAATAATACGATGTTTGCATATAAATGCAAGTCACTTTCCAGTGACAGATGAACCTTCCAGAGGGATAGATGATAGAGTGACATATGGAAAAGTGTGATATGGCATTTTTGTTGATAGTAGCACTACTTTGAAAATGAATATGAGGTGTCAATTCTTCGATAGTGATAATTAATAGAGGTATATTTTTTAACTTATATGCAGATCGATTACTTGGATTTATTATTATTTTTATTTTCTTTTATGATGAAATTATCAATTTATAATGGGCTGAGAAAAGCTGAGATCTATGTTGGGATGAATGCAGTCAGCACCAGCAGCCCAAATATCGGCCCCAACAGGCCCAAGCGGAGCCCAGAAATGGTGCGTGCCAAAGCCCAATGTGAGCAACCAGGCCCTGCAAGCGAACATAGACTACGTGTGCAGCCAAGGAGTGGACTGTAAGCCCATTCAACCAGGAGGAGCGTGCTATGACCCAAACAATGTGAGGCAGCTTGCCACCTACGCCATGAACGCCTATTATCAGGCCAAGGGTCGCAACAATTTCGACTGTTACTTCTCCAACTCTGGTCTTATCACCTCCACTAATCCCAGTAAGTAGCCCCACAAAAAAAAAAAAACAAAGAAAGAAAATCAGTATTTTAAGAACAAAGTTATGCAAGTAATCGCTTATTTTCTTGTGTTGACTGACATAAATGTCTTGGATTATAATTAATTATGGGTTAAATCCTAGATTCTATTCTTCATTCGCACAAAACTTAAGCGTAGTTCTTTACATCTTTGTTATTTATTTTCCTAAGAATCCTTGCATTCTTGCGTGGGATGTTAATCTAGTTTAAATATTATTTTCCCCTTTCTTATTGATTCTTAACCTTTCCTTCTTTTCCAGAGTTGTTCTATTATTTAAGCTTCAAAAACTGCAAGTTGAAACTAGTGGAGGTTCAGTAATTTCATAATTTTTTACCAAAAAAGTTATTATATTTCTAGTATTAAGATGAAAATTGTTGGATACCGAAAAATATCTAATGTTAGTTTATGTGTAAAAGTTATATAAACTATTACTATTACTAGTATTACGTATGATATTTTTTTGCAAATTTTTTGATTGGGGTAAATGAGGAGAAAGTGAATGAAGGAATAAAGTGTGATATTTTCTTTAATTTAGATTTAGATTTAAATTTAATATATGCATTGCTGTATACGTCTTATTATTATTATTCACAGGATCCATTGCTAGTTGCTAGTAAAAGTTTAAATAAATTGGTTTTCCTCTTCTTATCTGTCATCAACCTTTGCTTCTTTTCCGTAGTTGTTTTACCATTTTAACTTCAAAATTAAATAGCATGTTGAAATTATTAGAAGTTGAGAGTAATTATATAAAGTCTTTGGAAAATTTGTTAGCTTTCTATTAAGAAGATACGTTGGATAATAATAATAAAAGACTTATGATGACGTCTCATATTTATATTACTTTTGTGTTATTGACAGGTCATGGAAACTGTATAGTGTGAGTGTGTGAAATTGGAAGAGAAGAGGCTAAGGACTTTCCATTTCCTGGTGTGTGGATGCGGCTAAGCGAACTGTTATAGTATTGTATTCACTAATTGACTCATGGTGAGGATGTAATGTATTCATTTATTAATATGATGATTGGGTTATGTAAATGTTTCTTCCTTTAACGAATATGTTAGTTAATGTTGACGTAGGCATCACTTGTCATCTTCGACTGCGCTATGCTTGATGGAACAGTTATTACTGTGTTTGTGTAATAGGAACATTCTGTTGCTGCTTTAGTTTGTCTTCTGATTGATCATATCCTTTTTTTTTTTTGTATGGTCTTTCTTTCTTTTATTTTTTGCTCTCCAAAATCTTCCCTTCTGTTTGTGCTTAAAATTAATTCTTTTAGGGAAGTATTTGTTGTTTGTTACGGAGTTCTTTTAATCCTAGGGGGATAAAAATTTATACTATCAACATAAAATATAAAATTTATAATAATTAATTACTTGTCTTTATTTTTTTGGTACAACTTGTCTGGTTATATTTAACATGTGTACTTCTCAAAAAGGCCTGAATGATTAGGAATTGGGCCGATGTGCTGGTCTCACCTCAAATGCTAACGAAAGCTTATGTAGTATTGATAAGTAGGAGTTGGATGTCGGGCTTGTTCAAGGTAGGGTATGCTAATTGAGTCAGAGTCATGTCTAATATCCTTCCTTTATACTCCCTCTCTTCTCTGAATTACACATTGCATTTTATATTACAAAGTTTTTTGTCAAAAACAGATGACATTGAATTTTTTTTTCTCTATTTTATTCTTATCTTTAATTCTTTTATATTCCTTATTTATAACCCTACAATACTAATAGAATGAAATATTTAATAAGAGTAAAATGGAAAATATGAGTACTTTTTATATTGATTTCAAGTGCAAAAATAATTTTTTTAATATGCATGTAATTGATACAAAATATCTTATAATATAGATCGGAAAAAAGTACTGTAGCCTTTTGGTTTTTACAAAATTTAGTGAGACATTAATCATTGATTTCCACAAATGTCTTTTATGGTTATGACTCTTTTCTCAAGCATTAATATGAGATAAAGATAAATGTCCTTTATTAAGAGTATTTTAGGAATTTTATATAATAATTTTTTCCACAAAATTCAAGTTTTTAACTAATTTTAACTATTTTTAATCATCAAGATTTAGTTAAAACACCCTTATGAAAAAAAAATATATGGAAGGGAGTGGTTGTTAGCAAGGCTGACTTCCAAGAGGGGGGTGAATTGGAAGTCTGAGATTTTTCTGCACAAAGTGAAATAAGTGAAGATATCACAGTATAATGAAAACAATGCGTAAAACAGAGTAAGGTGAAAGGTAGAGATAAGGAAAAGAGAACTCAGTGATTTATCCTGGTTCGGTCTATTCTCTTGACCTACATCCAGTCCCCAAGACACTTCTTGAGATTTATCCACTATACAGTAAGAATTTCAGTGGGCTTCTTGCTAAAGCCACAGTACATGAGTATGCTCTGTTTCTGAGCTCTCTCACACTCTCCAAGCACTTTCACTATGTGCTTCCCAATCCCCTTGTGAATACCCCTCACAAGTAAATCTGTCTCCCAGATGAAGAGTAGATTGATTACAATGAAATAACTCTCTTGAAAAGAGTAGATATGAAATTTTAAGTACAAGTATAGAAGTTGAGAAGGTAAAAGCTTTTGAGAAGAAGATTCAGCAGAAATTCGGTATATACAAGTTTTATTTGTTACCCACAACTTCAAATGATGTTGTATTTATAGATTTAGGTCTCAAATATCCGTTAGAGACTAAATCTATCCATTGGGGAAGTTATTCAACGGTTACTCTGAAAAACTATCCGTTTACCAACCGCATTTAATGTTTTTGACATACTGAAATTCAAATTTTGGTTGGCCAACAGACGAATTTCGAAGGAACCGAAGATTAAAGCTTCCAACGTGACAGCACGAAGTTCGTCTGTTCATGAAGTGAAATTCGAATTTTGAAACTTACAAAACATTTTCACAATGTGACATACGAATTTTCAAGAAGAAAGTTTTTCGGTTAAGTGTGAACAGTGTTTTCAATTTTCTACAGTGCCTTCGAAATTCGAATTTTGGATCTCCAAAATTCGTTTGTCCATTGAACATTTAAAGAGGTACAGTAGATTACTTTCTTCGAAATTCGAATTTTGAAAGGGTGAAATTCGTCTGTCAGAGAGACTCTTTTCAGACTGATTTCATCATTCGAATGTTGCAAGTTCTTGTCATTCGTATGTCAATGTTTTACTTCAACAGACTCAAGAACTCAGCTTCTGAAATTCGAATTTCAATGTTCAAAGTTCGTCTGTCAGAGAGCAGTTTTGAAACTTAAATCACTCTTGATCTCAGGTGAACTTTAACATAGTTTCAGACGAATTTCTTCCATTTTCTCAAGTTTTGTTTTGTTTGAAATTCGAATTTTGAAGACTCAAAGTTCGTCTGTTGCAAAGAAGCATCTTTCAGACTTGTATGAAAATTCGAATGTTGAAAGTTCAAAATTCGTCTGTCAGAGAGCATTTATCAAACTCAATTTCATTTTGATTTCAGATGCACTTTATCATAGTTTCAGACGAATTTCTTTGGTTTTTACAAACTTCATTTTACTTGAAATTCGAATTTTGAAAGTGTGAAGTTCGTCTGTTACCAAAAGGCCTCTTTCAGACTACATGAAAATTCAAATTTTGAACAACCAAAATTCGTCTGACAGAGAGCCATCTCTTCAGACTTATTCAGTTTTAGCTCGAAATTCGAATTTCCAAAGGCAAAGTTCGAATTTCCAACTTGACAGTTTAGCTTAAACTTTCAACTTTCGTCTGTTTGTGGGTGTTTTTCAAATATTTAAAAATTTAACATAAAATCAAAGTTTGAAAACATCTTTTCTTCAAATCAAAATCTTTTACCCAGTCATAACAAAAACTAAGGATCCTACAAAAGATCTAACAGCAAGAACTCAGAAAATCTTCACTTGAGACAGCTTTGATCTCCTTTGATATCTTCAATCCAAGCTCTTGAATGTTGGTTTGGAATCATCAAAACTCTTGATTCAACATTCTCCCCCTTTTTGATAATGACAAAACAACTTACAAACTGGATTAGTACTTAGGTTTGCTTTCACAAGCTCCCCCTCAACATATGCATAAGATATCAAAACAACAGATTAAGTGAAGAGATTTAAGGCACAAAACATTTCAACAAGGAATCCATTCATTTAATCAAGAGTTGCTTGTGCAGAAACAAATTAAGCAAAGTTCAAACATCAAATCCAAAACACAAATACACAAAATACAACAAGAGGACTTAAGCCTAATCTCCAATCATTTCTTCTTGGACTTGGTCTTCTTGCTTTAGGATTTCCCTTTCCCTTTCTCAGATTGCTCAGCAGCAGGCTTTCCAGTTTGCCCAGACTTCTCCCCCTTTTTGACATCATCAGGAAGGCCAACAAAATCAGCCGGAGGAGGGATCTGAGAGACAGGAATAGCACGAAGGGGCACAGGAGCAAAAGGGATTTCAGGATCAGCTGGTGGCTCAGTGCTTGTCTCCTCGTCAGAGATTTTCAGCAGCTGCTGCATTGCCTGTCTGGAAAGAGCTAGTTGAGCTCTTTGTTCCTCTGTAAGTCCATAGGCAGCAAGAGAAGAAGAAGCTGGTTTAGCAGGAGGAAACATTTCTTCCAGCCTTCTCCTCTGAGCTTCCAGTAGAGCATTGTGAGCAATGGCAATATAGTCAACAACAGGTACAAGGCTCCTTTCTTCAGTGCTCACATCTTCTTGCATAGAGGAGGTTGAAATGGCTGCAACCAGTCTTTCAACTTGCTCAGATTCTTGAATTGACAGAATTGATTCCTGAGCATCTTCTTGCATGGGCTCATGAGGGCTTGTATCTTGGAGACCTTCTTCTTCCAATCCATAGTCCAAGGGTGGACCAGGACTTGGTGTTCTCATTGCACCAGCACCATCTATATCATCATCACGGTCAGAGGAGACAATCTCGAAGGGACTTGGAGGCACAGGGGATGGAGACAAAGTAGGCTCAGGGACACCAGGCTAAGGTGGAGCTGAAGTGGTAGGAATTGCATTTCTTATCTCTTCATAGGCATCAGCCACCACCTTCATATTTATAGCCAACTGATGGATCTGATCTTGTAGATGAGCAAATTTGGCATTTTGCTCATCTCTAATGCTGAGAATGAGTGTTGACAGACTGTCAAACAACTCAGTGATCTTTGTTGGCTTGGCCCGTGAGGAGGGAGTGGAAGGAGGGTGAGTAGGCCTGGAGGGAGATGGGATTGGCTGAGAAGGCTGAGGTACAGATCTGCTAGGGGCCTCGGAAGTTCCTTCTTGTTGGAGGGATGCATCAGCAACAAAGAACAAGTCTTCAGATTTCCCTGCTCCCTTTCCAACCCATCGTCCTTCATCTCTTTCAATGCCCATCCTTTGCAGTTCCTCCTCTTTGAATGCCTCAGTAAGTTTCCCTTTACCCTTTTCAATGTGTTGAATCCTAGCATGCTGCAGGATTCTTGAAATAAATGCAGCATAGGGGAGTGTGGAATCCTTTCTCTGATCCCTTGCCTTTATCATTCTCTGGAGGATGATATGACCCATGTTAATCAGCTTCCCACGTATGATAGCAGTCATCACATGAGCCTCTGCCCTTGTTATCAAATTGAAGCTGCCACCCTTGTTGAATATGATCCTGGACACTATATAGTGCAGGATCCTGACTTGTACACTTAGGTCTGTGGGCTTCAACAGATTTATTGTTGGCCTGTTCTCCCTTCTCCTGAATAAGGTGTCCAAGATGGTTCTCTCTTTGTAGTTCAGAAAGGATCCACCTTCTTCATCAGCTGTGCTTGCCTCATCCATATATCCAGAGGCTGTGATGTCAATTTTCAGCCCATCTTGTCCTGGGATTTCCAGCACTTCATTGATTGTTTCATCAGCAAGCCAGATGGTCTTTGATCTCAAAGTGACCTCCCATTTATTTTTCTTGCTGTTATATTGAAGAGAGGCATATCAAGTCTTCACTACTTCATCATCATATTTTTCAGCAATTTCCAACAGGTTTTTGTATCTTATCAACCATAATGCAGCATCAAAGTTGTTGGATATCAAAAATTGCTCCATATTTACACAGTGAGGCTTGATTACCTTTTTGCTGGAAAACATTGCAGAATACTCTTCTTGAATCTCAGGAGTGCTCCAAAGTGGCAGTGTAGTAAGCTCAAATTCTCCAGATTGTGTAGAAGAGGAGGAAGCCACAGTAGCAGTATCAGCCGAAGGGACCGTAGTTTTTGATGAGGAAGGTCCAGTTTTCTGTGAATTTGCCTTTGATGATGATTTCTGGCATTTAGAAGGGGTAGCTTTACTGGGTTCGGCCTTTGTCTTGGATTTCTCTCCTTCCTTTGTAGCATATTGAGATTTGACCGTTCTTTTTGGCCGAGTTCCAGCTTGTCCTGCTCCAGGGATCTTTACTCTCGCCATTTTTCAGTGGAATGATGCAGAATGAGGTTAAGGAAAGGTTTATGGGATGCGAATGGAAGTTTAAACGGTGAAGAATGACGGTTTTTGGACAGGAGTTAAGAGGATTAAAGAGAGAATCAGAACAGACTTAGAGAGGTTACAAATAGGGTTGCGTCTGTTCTGAGGAAAACCGTTGCATTTAACGTGTGTAACCGTCTGACAGACGAATTTTGAGGGGTCAAAATTCGAACTTCGGGCAGTTACAAGTTAAACCGTTCAGCACAGCTTACTGACAGACAAATTTTCATCGTGAAAGTTCGTCTGACAGTGGCTTGAAACAAGCAATACAAGCACAATAGACAAATTTAAACATGCAGAACTGCATCTTTCAAGAATTCAACATGAAGGACATGATTCAACAGACGAATTTTGAACTGAAAATTTGAATTTTTCAACTTTTGTAAAGATTGTCCAACATTCGTATGTTAAGAAGTAATAATTTGTGTAGCAGTGATGGACAAACATAACTTTGAAATTTCTGATTTTGAAAATTCGAACTTTCAAGCTTCAACAGACGAATTTTAAGGCATTACTGAGAACTGTTCCAAGGCATAACAGGCTAAAGTTCGTCTATTGGTCAACTAAAATTCGAATGTTGACCAGTTCAAAAACACATATTATCAATGAAATTCATCTAGCAATCAAACAACATACAAATTTCAACCTTAAAACTTACAGAATGAATCCATAACTTACAATAATTGTCAATCTCTTCACTTTTTGGTTGATCCAATCTGGAGTTCTCCAATCTTTAAAACTTTTTAGCCATTGATTTTCACAAGGAGCACCTGCACCTAAAATTAAACATACTCCGATGCTCAAGTTAGAATTGATTCTAATATTGAAAATTCTAAAGACAGAATTGCACAGAAATATCTTACAATTCATTGGGGTTTACCATTCTCAATTCTCTCCTTATTTTGCAAAGCCTGTCTTCTGGCAGAGGTTTTATGAGTATATCAGCAACTTGATCCTCTGTTAGGATGTACTCCAATCTGACTTCTCCTTTCAGAACGTGATCTCTTATAAAGTGGTGCCTAACTTCAATATGTTTCGTCCTTGAATGCATGACAGGATTCTTGGTGATATTTATAGCACTTTGGTTGTCACACATGATTGGTATCTCTTTTATTTTAACCTCAAGATCTTCAAGCTGCTGTTTCATCCAGATGACTTGGGCACAACAGCTTCCAGCTGCAACATACTCAGCTTCTGCAGTAGATAAGGCCACACTGTTTTGCTTTTTGCTGAACCATGAAACCAGGGATCCTCCAAGGAACTGACAGGTTCCACTTGTGCTTTTTCTGTCAGTTTTAGATCCTGCAAAATCAGCATCAGTGTATCCTTTGAGGTCTTCTCCATTGCCTTTTGGATACCAAAGACCCATCTGTGATGTTCCAATAAGATATCTAAAAATTCTTTTCACAGCTGTTGTATGGGATTCTTTGGGGCATGATTGGAACCTTGCACACATGCAGACACTGAACATAATGTCAGGCCTGCTGGCAGTTAAGTACAGCAGGGATCCAATCATTTTTCTGTACTGAGTAATGTCAAACATCTTTCCATTCTCATCCATGTCCAGTTTGGTTGCAGTAGCCATAGGTGTTCCCATTGGCTTGGCATTCTCCATTCCAAACTTATTTAGCAGCTCCTTTAGATACTTGGATTGACTAAGAAAGATACCATCACCTTGCTGTTTAATTTGCAATCCAAGGAAGAAGTTGAGTTCACCCATCATAGACATCTCGAATTCTCCCTGCATTAACTTAGAAAATTTCTTGCAAAGAGCCTCATTAGTGGCACCAAAAATAATATCATCAACATAAATTTGAACAATTAGTAAGTCTTTATTTTCTTTCTTAGTAAATAAGGTTGTATCAACTTTGTCTCTGTTAAACCCCTTTTCAGTCAGAAAATTGCTCAGTCTCTCATACCATGCTCTAGGGGCCTGTTTTAAACCATAAAGAGCTTTCTTCAATTTATAAACATGGTTCGGTTTTGTAGAATCCTCAAAACCTAGAGGTTGATCTACATAAACTTCTTCCATGATATATCCATTCAGAAAAGCACTTTTTACATCCATTTGATATAATAAAATATTTTTCATGCATGCATATGCTAGCAGTATTCTTATAGCCTCTAGTCTAGCTACTGGTGCAAAGGTTTCTTCAAAATCAATACCTTCTTCCTGATTATACCCTTTAGCAACCAATCTAGCTTTATTTCTGATTATTGTTCCAGATTCATCAAGTTTGTTTCTGAAGACCCATTTAATACTAATAACAGAATGATTTTTGGGTCTGGGCACTAAATTCCAAACTTGATTTCTTTCAAATTGATTTAATTCATCTTGCATAGCCATAATCCAGTATTCATCAGTTAAGGCTTCTTCAACACATTTGGGTTCAATTTCAGAAATGAAAGCACAGTTGAGCATTTGATCCCTTAACTGTTTTCTTGTTTTGACTTTCTCTTGAACATTCCCTATTACTCGATCAACAGGGTGATTCCTTTGATATCTCCAAGCTCTAGGGAGTTCTTGAGTTGTTTCTTCATTATTTTCTTCATCAAACTCTTGCTCCTGGATATCTTTCTCTGTGTCAACAGATTCAGATATCTTTGGAGATTCAGTTTTACTTTTGTCAAAAATTCCCAGTTTTTCAAAATTGAAAGTAAGATCATCCTTATTGGTAACACGTTTTGAAACAGTTTCATTTTCAATGAAAACCACATGCACTGATTCTTCTACTATATTTGATCTTTTATTATAGACCCTATAAGTCTTACTCCTACTTGAATAGCCCAAAAATATACCTTCATCGGATTTGGCATCAAACTTACCCAGATTTTCTTTCCCATTGTTGTGAATGAAGCATTTGCACCCGAACACATGGAGGTGTGACAGATTTGGCTTTCTTCCCTTGTACAGCTCATATGGAGTCTTCCCAAGGATTGGTCTGATGTAGGCTTTGTTTATGATGTAACTTGCTGTATTCACTGCATCAGCCCAGAACACTTGAGAGAGTTCCTTCTCATTCAGCATAGCTCTTGCCATCTCTCCAATGGTTCTGTTCTTTCTTTCCACCACTCCATTTTGTTGAGGAGTTCTTGGTGCTGAGAAGTTGTGGTCAATCCCATGCTCATTGCAATACTCCAGGAAGTATGCATTTTCAAATTCTCCTCCATGGTCTGACATGATAGACACAATAGAAATACCTTTCTCATTTTGCACTTTCTTAGCTAAGGTTACAAATGCATCAAAGGTATCACTTTTACAGGAAAGAAACAATGTCCAAGTGAATCTGGAATAATCATCTACAATTATAAGCACATATAGATTACCACCAAGACTTTTCACCCTGGAGGGTCCAATTAAGTCCATATGCAACAATTCAAGTGGTCTTGTTGTGGTAACTACATTTTTAGGTTTGAAGGATGATTTAGTTTGTTTTCCTCTTAAGCATGCATCACATTCTTTATCCTTTTCAAAAGATATTTTTGGTAGACCAGTTACTAGCTCATTTTTAATCAGTTTAGACAATTGATTCATGTTAACATGAACTAATCTCCTATGCCATAACCAACTATCATTATCCTGACTGATTAAACATACAGAATCCAAGGGAGGAAGTTTATCAAGGTCAATAGTATAACAGTTACCATCCCTTTGAGCTTTGAGGATTACTTTGTGATCACTTTTTCTGATGACCAGGCAAAACTTTGAGTCAAACAGCACCCAGTTTCCTCTGTCACAGGTCTGACTCACGCTCAGCAAATTGTGGTTGAGGCCAATTACAAACAATACCTCTTCAATGGATGTTTCTGGATTTTTGCCCACAATGTCAATACCAACAATTTTGCCGTATTGATTACCTCCAAAGGTCACCTTTCCTCCTTTCTTGTCTCTAAGAGTGATGAACTTCTCCTTATCACCAGTCATGTGACTTGAGCATGCACTGTCCATATACCATTTGTTGCTTTTCTTAGCTTTGAGACAGACCTGCAAAACAAAGTTTATGTTTTCCTTTTAGGTACCCAAACTTCCTTGGGTCCTTTTCGGTCAGTAGGTATTTCCCTAGATGCAGATGCAACTTTGGGAACCCATTCAACTTTCCTGCCAAGTCCATTTTTCTTCAAAACACAAGAACTGGAAATATGTCCCTTTTTGTTACAGAAATGACAGGTAGTGAAAGGACTGCTAGATTGAGAAATAGGAAGAAAACAATGCAGATAATACTTTTGTCTAGCATGCCTTGGTTGATCATATGTTTCAATGTGAGGTGATGCATCATTTTTCTTTTTATTGTTCTCAGCATGCACAAATTGTCTCATATATACATTCTGATTTTTCTTCCTAATCTTTTCCTTGACAGCACATGGATCATAGCCAAGACCAGCTTTTTCTTGTGATATTCTTTGGCTCCCCATCAATGCAAACAACATATCTTTACCTCTAGTGAGCCTAAACATGCTTTTAACTAAATAATCATTAGTTTGCTTAAGTTTAGTGCATGAAGTACAGCAAACAGATTCAGAAGAAGGTAAAGAGACAGTTTCAGAAACTATGCTTTGAGATTCCAGCTTACTTATCTTTTTCTTTGCTAATTTCAGTTATTTAGCAACTTTAATGAATTCATCATGAAGCTCATGAAATGCATCTAGTAATTCAGAATAGGAAGGTTTAGATTCATATACCTCTTCTTCCTGATCACTGCTGTATGAGGGTGTGGCTTCTTCAGAAGCAAGTGCCATCAGACAAATATTGGCAATCTCATCCTCATCTTCTTCTTCCTCATCTGAGTTGTTGCCCCATATAGATGAGATGTAGGCCTTCTTTTTCTTTCCTTTGTCAGTAGCTTTCTTTTCCTTTTCTTGTTTCTTGATGAATTAGGGGCAGTCCCACTTTATGTGTCCCTGCTTCTTGCATTCATAGCAAGTCACAGGTTCTTTTGTCTCTTTCTTGCTTTCTTCAGCTGCTCCTTTCTTGAAGAATCTCTTGTTCTTCTTCTTGCTGTAGAATCTTCCAAATTTTCTGACCATCATAGCCAGAGTTTCCTCATCCAGCTCATCTCCTTCATCAGATTCTTCTTCCTTTTCATCAGCAGCTTTGAGGGCAAGCCCTTTCTTCTTTCTGTCCAGCCCAGCTTCCTTGAGTGCTTTGATTTTTCCTTCATATTCCTCAAGGCTGCCAAAGAGAGCTGTGACAGAAGCCATTGATTCTCCTCTGGCTTCTTCTATTGCTGTCACCTTGGGCTGCCATTCCAGAGGGAGAGCTCTGAGTATCTTTCTTACTTTCTCAGACTGAGTGTATTCCTTTCCCGGGCTTTTGAGTTGATTCACAATGAGGGTGAATCTCTTTTGCAGCTCCTTTACAGTTTCTCCTTCAGCCATTCTAAAGCTTTCATACTCCCCAATGCACGTGTTCAGTCTGTTCTCCCTGACTCCAGATGTTCCTTCATGAGCAATCTGTAGAGTATCCCACATTCCTTTTGCAGTGGTGCATTGTGAGACTCTGTAGAATTCATCTTGGTTTACGGCGCTGACTAAACAATGTTTTGCTTTGAAATTCAGTAGGACTCTCCTTCTGTCATCATCATTCCATTCTGCTTCCAGTTTCTCTTTGTGTCTTCCATCTTCAGTTAGAGCCATAGGGACGAAATCTCCTTTTTCAATGACTGACCAGATGTCAAGATCAATTGATTGGAGGTAGATCTGCATCCTCATCTTCCAGTACCCATAATGCTCTCCACTGAAGCCTGGTGGTCTGTTAGTATTGTTCCCTTCAGGAAGTATACTCTCTCTAAAGCCAGTCATCTTAATTCCCGGACTGTGAGTTCCTTTGAATGGGAATCCGGGCTCTGATACCACTTATTAGCAAGACTGACTTCCCAAGAGGGGGGTGAATTGGAAGTCTGAGATTTTTCTGCACAAAGTGAAGTAAGTGAAGATATCACAGTATAATGAAAACAATGCGTAAAACAGAGCAAGGTGAAAGGTAGAGATAAGGAAAAGAGAACTCAGTGATTTATCCTGGTTCTGTCTATTCTCTTGACCTACATCCAGTCCCCAAGACACTTCTTGAGATTTATCCACTATACAGCAAGAATTTCAATGGGCTTCTTGCTAAAGCCACAGTATATGAGTATGCTCTGTTTCTGAGCTCTCTCACACTCTCCAAGCACTTTCACTATGTGCTTCCCAATCCCCTTGTGAATACCCCTCACAAGTAAATTGATCTCCCAGATGAAGAGTAGATTGATTACAATGAAATAATTCTCTTGAAAAGAGTAGATATGAAATTTTAAGTACAAGTATAGAAGTTGAGAGGGTAAAAGCTTTTGAGAAGAAGATTCAGCAGAAATTCGGTATATACAAGTTTTATTTGTTACCCACAACTTCAAATGATGTTGTATTTATAGATTTAGGTCTCAAATATCCGTTAGAGACTAAATCTATCCATTGGGGAAGTTATTCAACGGTTACTCTGAAAAACTATCCGTTTACCAACCGCATTTAATGTTTTTGACATACTGAAATTCAAATTTTGGTTGGCCAACAGACGAATTTCGAAGGAACCGAAGATTAAAGCTTCCAACGTGACAGCACGAAGTTCGTCTGTTCATGAAGTGAAATTCGAATTTTGAAACTTACAAAACATTTTCACAATGTGACATACGAATTTTCAAGAAGAAAGTTTTTCGGTTAAGTGTGAACAGTGTTTTCAATTTTCTACAGTGCCTTCGAAATTCGAATTTTGGATCTCCAAAATTCGTCTGTCCATTGAACATTTAAACAGACACAGTAGATTACTTTCTTCGAAATTTGAATTTTGAAAGGGTGAAATTCGTCTGTCAGAGAGACTCTTTTCAGACTGATTTCATCATTCGAATGTTGCAAGTTCTTGTCATTCGTATGTCAATGTTTTACTTCAACAGACTCAAGAACTCAGCTTCTGAAATTTGATTTTCAATGTTCAAAGTTCATCTGTCAGAGAGCAGTTTTGAAACTTAAATCACTCTTGATCTCAGGTGAACTTTAACATAGTTTCAGAAGAATTTCTTCCATTTTCTCAAGTTTTGTTTTGTTTGAAATTTGAATTTTGAAGACTCAAAGTTCGTCTGTTGCAAAGAAGCATCTTTCAGACTTATATGAAAATTCGAATGTTGGAAGTTCAAAATTCGTCTGTCAGAGAGCATTTATCAAACTCAATTTCATTTTGATTTCAGATGCACTTTATCATAGTTTCAGACGAATTTCTTTGGTTTTTACAAACTTCATTTTACTTGAAATTCGAATTTTGAAAGTGTGAAGTTTGTCTGTTACCAAAAGGCCTCTTTCAGACTAGATGAAAATTCAAATTTTGAATAACCAAAATTCATCTGACAGAGAGCCATCTCTTCAGACTTATTCAGTTTTAGCTCGAAATTCGAATTTCCAAAGGCAAAGTTCGAATTTCCAACTTGACAGTTTAGCTTAAACTTTCAATCTTCGTCTGTTTGTGGGTGTTTTTCAAATATTTAAAGATTTAACATAAAATCAAAGTTTGAAAACATCTTTTCTTCAAATCAAAATCTTTTACCCAGTCATAACAAAAACTAAGGATCCTACAAAAGATCTAACAGCAAGAACTCAGAAAATCTTCACTTGAGACAGCTTTGATCTCCTTTGATATCTTCAATCCAAGCTCTTGAATGTTGGCTTGGAATCATCAAAACTCTTGATTCAACAGTGGCTTGTTTCAGTGGACCGCAATGTTAAAGGAGATTAATATGTTGTTTTTTTTTTGGCCAACGATTAGTAGGGTACGTTAGGTGTTTGATTTGAATTGATAAAAAAGAGTTATGCTCTAAATAACTTGTCATGTCTCTCTGATTTGCCAACACTGCACTGCGTGGTGCTATGCATGGTGCTATGCAGAGAGAGACAAATAAGTGAAACTATGAAGTGGCTTTCCCAAATTTATTAGTCTAATGGTAAATATTCTTTTTTTAACATTTGGGATGGGAGACACAAATCCATTATCCACTGATTTTCTTCAACTTGTACTTCACCTACAAAAACTCAATCAATTAACCCCCACACCTAGAATGTATCGTTTCCTTTCTAAAGAGAAGTTTGTTCTCAAACTCAAATTGCTCAGGAATTCAAACCATAGCAAAGTTCTAATACCAAACCTTTGAAGAGAACATTTATCAATAAGTCAAAAGTTATAATATTACCACTCTTCTCTTCTTTCTTTTACTCCCTCCTATCTCAAATATACAAGTTGATTGCTAATAGAAGAATGCTTTTGGTTTAAAATATAAATCATATTTGGAACCCTTAATTAATTAGAAAAAGAGAGATTACAAAAAAGATTAAATTTATGATTGCAAAGGGACATTATTTAATTGGGGACAAATCTGAAAAAATAAATTAAATTTAGAACAAATTTAAAATGGTTAATTACTTTTCTTAATATCCGTGAGGTAGTTAAAGTGACTTATATTTGAGATCGGAAATAATAACTTTTAATTAAAATGGATCTCATATATTTGCATAAAGTTCAAGATAGACAATATTTTTTATTGCTATAAAATCTACAGTTCTCTACATTTTTATATATTGATCATATTCATATTAATAATTTACTACCTCTAAAGCTTTTGTTAATTTTTCATTTTTCCTTTTGATAATTTAGTTTCAACTTTCAACCCATAAAGCCCATTCTACTTTAAGGTTGTGGCATCAAACGCTAGGCCAGCATACTTCAGAAATAAACATACTTCTTATAGAATTTACTTGACGACAAATAACTGTTCTTTGTCAAACTTTACCATGATGGTCTAAAAACATATGGTCGTGTATGATTTTCCCTTCTTACCTCATAACAACCACAAACTTGTGCACAGATCAGTCGAATGTTTCTTTAATTTTAAGCTATAGCTAGCTTAAATCACATTGGTTACAATGTTCCTCAATCTGTACAGAAATCTATATAGATGTCAGAAAAAAAAAAAAAAAAGAATGTCGAAAGTGTATTTGCAGAAAGATAGAGAGAAAAAAAGAATAGATGTAATTAATTATGAGATGTAAACTTTATATACAATCTGTTTTTTTTGGTGTTACTCCCTTTTTGAATACATGAATGAAAAATTATTCAATTAGCTACCAACCTGTCCATTTACCATAATGCTCTCGGAGCTCACCTATAAAATACCATAAAATTACCCCTCTCAAGTAACTGTTATACCCTTTGTGTTCTTGAATGATCTCTTGAAATTCTGAAGTGATCAAGTAATAATACACACAAATATAATTGATATTACATATCTCTTAAGATAAAATTAATTTTCTTTGAAGTTACTAAACGGACCCTTTAAAATTGGAAATCAGTGTTGGTGGAACCTTAATCAGCTAGAGTTCATTACCTAACCAACAGGAAAACTAAACATGAAAGGTACCCAAAATGTATGCATGTAAATAAGATGATTGATTGTAATTTGTTAGTTTTTGTGTCAAATTAGATGGATGCAGAATATTCCAAGCATTGTATAATTAATTAATGAGCCTAAGAGACTGATCAAGGGGAACTATCATATCATTTTTGTTGAAACCTACTGTCAACTTTCCTATCAATTCTGGTTTGTGTGAATGTCGCTGACCCTTCAACAAACACCAATATATGATGCCCTAATATAAATATCCTAACCAACTACTGATAAATAAATGATAAAATATTATATTACAATTATTAATACTTATTAAATTTCCTTTCACTGGTATCCCTTTGGCAAGGCAAGCCGGAGTTATTACATGCCTACTAACTATAGTTTTGGCAAATTGCTAAAACAAAATTTGGTGGCCATTACGGTTGTTGGAAGCAGCCCAACTTCTTTTCTATGCATGAATGAGATGATAATAATAATAATGCGGTCCCAACCTGTTATTGAACTATTTTGCCAGGTAATTAATTATGCCATGTAACAACTTTTCTCTTCATACATGATATTTTTCATTTATTTGATTTGAATGATAAAAGATTACAAAATATGACGTTAAAACAAATATAATATTCATTTAATTACTATATATAAGTATTGTACTATCATTTTTAAAAATATTTCACTCATAATAATAAATGTATATATACCATTAAATCAAATATATTATCTATTTATAAATTTTTTTATCAGTTCAATCATAATCAATGAAGGAGATAATATATGAAAAAATGTATAAAGAGAAAGTATAAAGAAAATTCGTTGAGTTTAATTTCCCATCTGGTGCTTGATTGGTGAATCCATATTAATTAATTTTTAATACTCATATATGATTCTCGAAGAAAACTATGGCCTGTGAGCACAGTATATAGTTTGTGAAAGTGCAATTGGTTAGGTTAGGTTAGGTTAGGTCACATGACATAAGCAATTGATCAGTTAGTTTTTATTCGGTGACCCATCACAAGTGTTATTTTATTCATGAAAATTTATGTTAATTAAAACGAGGATAAATTATTTCACACACACACATATATATTCTTCACTTCCCTACCCCCTTAAAATTAATACATACATGGTGGTTATCATATCCTCTCAAATGAAAAGAAAAAGAAAGGCACCAAGAAAAGCTTCAATTAATATACACTAACAATGCCATATCTCAAACATCAGAATCTTCTCCTTCCACTTTCTCTCATATAGTACCAGCAGCCATGGCAGAAGAAGAGAAGAAGAAGAAGAGCAAGAAGCAAAAGCATCAACACCAAAACGACCAGCACCAACCTTCGAAATTATTACAATCATCAGATTTCTCTTTCAAGTCAAGCTCAGAGGTAAAGGGTCTCCGATTCGGGGGCCAATTCATCACGAAATCCTTCACAATCCGGCGAGCAAGAACCCTGGAGCTTCTGAAACTCCTCTCTCTCCCACCACCACCAACCAATAATAATAACAAACGCAGAAACAACAAGCTTCTTGTTTCTTTCCCTTCAACTGCAGCCTTCGTGCCCACAAACTTCACAATCTTAGCATACCATGCATGGCATACTCTCACGCTTGGCCTGGGCATGAAGAAGTCGAAGGTGGTGGTGTTTGTGTTCGAGAACGAAGCTATGAAGAAGAAAGTGGATGAGATTTGGCCATTGGAGATATCACTGGGGGAAGTGAACACGAAGCTCATAAGAGGTCTTAAAGGGTTCGAGATGGCCAGGTTTAAGTTCAGAAAAGGGTGCGTGACTTTCTATGTTTATGCTGTTCGACAAGTCGGGGGGTTAGGGTTTTCATGTGGGGAGGATCTGAGAATTATTTTGCAGTCTTTGGTTGCTCTTAATGATTTCTTGGATCATACTGCTGTGCTTGCCATGCCTAAGCAGAGAAGCATCAATTTCTCTCACCCAGTGGCCATGGCTCATTAGCTAGGCAAAGTCATATTCGTGTATATCCATCATCATTACTAATAATTAATGAACGCTTATGTCCCATAATTATGCCTTCTCTTTGAATTTTATTTTTGCCTTGTTTGTTTTGCCACTTAATTTTTGCCTTGTTGATAGCTAACATTATATATACTCTTACTCTTGTTTATGCAGTGTTGTTTCAGAAAAGCAGCAAACAAGAGTAAGAGTTAATAAGAATTAATTTACTGTAGATCAATCTCCTCTATATCTATTTTCCCCCCCATCATTTTCACTTCTGATGATCGAAGAGAATATATTCGGATTCATCCAAATGTTATCAGTTGTATTCTCGCTCTTTAAAAACTTGATTAAGGGGGATTTTTTTGTTGTTTGTTCGCAAGTAATCATATTCGTTGCCCTAACGTTAATTCTAATCTAAAATATTAAGGCTATTGGTGCAAAGATGACTTACTTATATGGTTTCACTTAATCCATATGCTTTTGTTAATCCAGTCTAATTAACCTTATAAAAAGTTTGCGTGGTTTATAACTGAGACCTGGTACGTAATTACTCACTAACTTTAAGACATTCCTTCCATGGGTGATCTAATGTAGCATGTAGTTAGTCTAAGAAGGCATATTATCTATTCAATCTCACTAATCTGGCTTCTCTCTAGTGAATAGAGTGGGGGGATCTGGATTCTCTCTAGTCAAGATCTCTCAATCCATCTCCCCAATCAAATCTCAACTCCCTATGTAATTCGAGGGTTGCAAAGTTTATTTAAAACAAAAAAAAAAAAGAAGGAGAAGAATAAGGCTTTATAGGAGTCCAGCGCAAAGTCTAGCCTTAGAGCCACAAATACCAAATTCTTTAACAGGAATAATAGTAGAACTAACATTGGAGAGAATAATAATAGAATAAGTAATGGGGAGGATTCAGATAATATGAAGAGTAGAAATTTGATTGAAAAAATGGTTTAAAAGATTTTTACAAGTGGGGATCTAAATTTTAGAATTGAGAATGCAAGTTTGTCCGGCCTATATATATATATATATATAGGTTGGCCCACCGCAAACTGCATGACAAGTGAGTCTATATATATATAGGATGGCCCACCACAAACCGCATGACAAGTGAGTCGAATTGGGTTAACTTATTTTTTTGTGGGATGGATTTTCTCAACTCAACCTACCTAGGCAATATAGGCCAACCCAAATGACCCACCAGATTATTTTTTCATAAATTGATAAAAAAATTCCTATGTCCAATTTCAATTCCTCCAAACAAAGAATTAAATTTAAGAGAAAAATACTCACACAATAACATGATTTAAATATTAATATTATTTAATATTATATATATATATGGCACTAATATGATTGAAATGAAGGAACATTGTAGCATCGTGATTTTTTCTCAATTTGATGGGTCATGGGCTGCCAAAAGAGCATGGACTTAGATAATGCAAACCTAATATGTACGCGCACATTTATTTCACCAAAAAAAAATTCACACGTTCATATAATCAACATCTGACATCACTCAAAAAGCAGTACGTTTTTTATTTTAAAACTGTAATTTCCTTTTGAATGGCAAGCCTACTTAGCCGACGGACTAGGTGGATCAGATCAAAATTGGCCCGTTTTAATATGGATTATTTTTACTGTCTAATAACCCACTTTTATTAATAGGTTAAGTGGGCCGACCTGTTTCTTGGCTCTATCAGAAAAAGCTAATTAACAAAATCTCACGCTATTTTTCACTTTTTGCATAAAAAAAAGACGGGTTTCTTTTTTGAAAAGAAAAGAATGACTTTGACCACAGGGATTAGTTGTAAGGGGCTCGACACCTCTAAGTAAAGTCTCAAATTTAAATTTTGTAGATAAAAAAAATTATATTGGGAGAGTTATCATCATTTAGACTTGACAATACTTAAATCTGACATGATAATATTGGATACCAGATAATTATACAAAAAAAAAAATACTTTTCCTATTCACATCTCTAAGCCCATTGCTTGTTTTTCCATGATAATTAGGGTTTCAATTATTTTTAACTTTTTGAAGCCATACATAGAGGTTGGTAATGAACTAAAGATACTAATCACCAACTTAAGGCCCTTATTCACATAAAAGTTTAAGAACGTTTTTTTATTTTAAAAATGTTGACTCTTAATTTCATTTATAAGGTACAACTAAGAGAGAGATACTTGGAAAATATAGATTTTATTATTTTTATATTTACTTAAAACTGTCAATGTGACCTAAATTTGTAGTGGGTCAAGTCAAAATATTTTTCAGAAGCCCAATGAATTTCCTAAAGCCCATTTAAAAGTTTTATAGGTCCTAAAAGTAATTATTACTGGTATTTATTAAATTAAATTCAATAGAATAAGATGAAGGTTCTAGAAAATGAACCAAGTCAAGTAAGTTACTGGAAATTAAAGGATGAGACAATGTGCAACATAATAACATAATAGGAGCCATGCTCAAGAAGTGGGGAGCTAGCATTAAAGATTTTCATTAAAAGAAAACAAGAACTAGAACGTGATTACATCAGGGCTGTAGAATTGAAGTTATAGCATAAAAACAAGGCACATTTAAAAAGTGGATGCTGAAAAACTAGCAAATAGTGGCCATGAATAGAGCACCAAGCATCCAAAAGAACACCCAACATTTCAAGTTTCAACATACATAATCGACACACAGATATTCACACACTCAAGCTCAAGTATTACTTCTCATCTCATGCTTGAAATTGGATCCAACCAAGCTTGCCTGGTTAGGCGCCACGTTGGACCCTAAAGTATGGTTTTTTTTTAATGAGTTTAAATTGGGGCTAAAAGTTTTATCTTTTAAAAATCAAGTTATTTATTTGGGCTTTTACCTTTATTTTTAGAGTTCCATAAACATAAGGTTTTAATGGCCCGTCTCAAGTTAAATTCAAAATTTTCAAACATCCAACAAGACCCACTTTGGTAAGAAATCAAATTTGTGAAGAAGGATCACAAGAAAGACATTGACCTAGAAAAAGCAATTGTGGAAAATAAGAGAATTTTTGCAGCAGGTTTAATTACTACTTGCAAAGGATTCATATGGCGGAAGCACGGCTGAGGAATGGTTCAATGATTATCATTGGGCAAATGAAATACAAGAAGCGCAATATATGACGGAGTCATTATGCACAAGAACAAGATGATGATTATATTTATATGATGGAGTTATGCTGAACTTCATCAGAAAAGAAACAAGACCACCAAATGAACCGTTCAATTTGTTGTTTCAGGAACAGCCAATGTGTGTTATAGATATTATAGGTATGAATGTCGTTTTGAGTATATGTGGTGCCGCTGTCGCTCATATACACTCACATATATATATTGTGTCATTTGTGATTGTGAATTGTCGTTTGCAGAGTGTACAGCATCTATGACTTCTAATCTCTACACAGACAAGTGTCCCATGAGTCAAATTAACTGAGCTGAATCAATGAAAGTACTTTCCGGAAAGAAATAGCTTTTTCTTCAACTCTGTGACGGTGTGATAAGATGGATTAAATACATGCAGGACAGTGGAGTTATTAGAGGCGATGGCAATCTGACGCTGGTGTTTAAGAGAGAATCATGAAGCAATTTCGTCAGAAAGATCCAAATTTTATGGTCTGAAGGACATTCAGGAGCTTTGCAAGAAATTTCAGGGAGTATGGATTCAGGTGAAGCCGACAAGCTGGTTTGGTGGTGGAAAAACTTCCATTCTTCATCTATGAATGCTTTTCTGTCATCTTTTTAAAGTAGATACTTACAACAAAAGATACTCTTTCTAAGTAGAGTTGCTCTATACACAACAGTGAAGCTCGGAATCAAACCTCCAATGACTTAGTTAGTGAACGAAAATATCTACCACTCATATCAAGTAGAATTTTAATCTATACGAGGCAAATCCATAGCAAAGAATTTCTAGTCCTTTCCTATAAGTTGTAATATGTAGGTGTTTTTCTATTTTTTTTTAAAGTTTGTTTCTTACTTTAGTTGGTTTTATAATCCCAACAAAAAGTTAGAACTTAAATTTGACCAAAAATAAAATTTTCGAACTTAACTTGTGTGGAAGTTTGAAGACGATATTCTCTCTGCTGTCTAGCCTATCTGTTATGTGAAGTGATCCTCTTCCTTTCTGCTGTTATTCTGCTTCTGTCAGTTCTTTTCTGAGTTATGTGATTTTCGGTTATGCTTGTATCGAACTTATTTAGATTTGTACTACAACTGGGATTATATAAACTGATGGAATGGAATTCTAAAAATTCCCTTTTGGATCGATCTTATTCGTGTGTGTGTGTGTGTGTGACTTGATCATTGAGCAGGTCGTTCTATGATCTCAAATATTAAAGCTACATTAATTAATTATCAATTAGGAGATCAAGTAGGAAATTGCATGATCCTGTCATGCCCCATTGATGTCACATCATAGAAAGTGAGTTAGTTAGGTTTTGGTCGTGGATGTGAGCCCCTTTTGTAAATACCATGAGTAGTTATATTATAATTAAAGCTTTTTCTTTTGACAAATACCAAATGGAAAAATCACGGGTGGTACTTAAGTAATAAAATATCATATTTATTTATACTCATATATATTTCTTGTCAATGTAGGACTAAACCTCACCCTTGATTAGACTGAAGGCTAGCCACATGGCAGATTTTTTTATAACAATTTTACTCAAAAGCACGCACAAATTTCAAATGTCTAATTTTTATGATATTTTCATTTTATCTTTTTTTTTTCAAACTTTATGATTGAATTTATTTTAGGTCAAATGTCCAAACTGGTAGATTTAATATTAAAGTTTGGATAAAAATAAAAATATAAAATCACAATGTCCCAAAAATTTTAACAATTGAATAATTATAGCTGAAAATAAGTCAGTCTAGTGGAAGCGAACATACGTGGAAATAATGGGTAATCCATTATTGCAGCCAGAATGAAGATAATGGGGAGCTCGAATGAAGCTTGTCAGGGTTATGAAACAAAATGGTCAATTAGAGAAATGCTCATACTCAAGTTGGAGAGGATCAATGACCTTAACATTGGTCTTTGAATTGGGGTTAATTCTAAAATATAAATTAAATATTATTCCAAATCCATTTTGATAAAGTGCCAAAGCACAATTTCTTAACATTACTGATGGTGACCTAGTAGTTAATTTGACAAATAATTAATGCTAATTCACCTATAATAATATTAAAATTATTCCAACAAAAGATCATTTGTGAAGAATCAAATAAAATTAAAGTTTATATATATATATATATGTATATCCGGAGATCAAACCAATTTTGATCAAGATTTTTTGCTTGAGAATTGGAGAAACTATCTCTCTGTCTTTTGGGTCAAAATTAACTTGGCCGTATTAGATGACATTTCCTTAAAGATATGTTCTTCATTTCTTCTGCAAAACTTGCCTTTTGATTCTGATTTTTTTTATTTAAGCTTGCTTTTTTATATTCTATTTAGACAACAATATTATATTATTTGCTAATGGATTAGGTGAATATGTACGTAGCTATATGTATTATGCTGATAAAGATTTAAGACATCTGATCGTCTTCATCGTCATTTTCCTCCTCAAACCTAATATGCTTACTCTTCCAAAGAAGGCAGAAACTATGGGCTCTCCTCTCCTCCATGAAATCAGAAAGCAAGCTTCTTGCTTCTTCAACGACAAGATCAGAAGTGCCAGGTTAATATTGACAGATGTTACACCAGTTGAACTGTAAGTTTTCATTTGTATCTCTTTCCTTAAATTAATCCCCTGTTTCATTTTCTTTTTGTTTTTAATCTTCTGATCGTTCATTTACAAAAGGAACTAAATCCTTCTGATGATACTGTAATGAATTATTTAAGCTGTTCCTATTGTTTCAACATGTTGATTAATTCTTGATGTTTCCCACTGTTTTCTGGTAAATGAGTTTCAGCATGACAGAAGAAGCTACGAATGAAAATCCATGGCCTCCAGAGACTCGTACTTTGGGAGTAATATCACGAGCAGTCTTTGAAGTCGATGATTATTGGAGAGTTGTGGAGATTTTACATAGGAGGTTTCTACTTCTCCTTTTGAAAATAAATTCACATATTCGCTCTTAGTTTTGAATTATTTGCAAATAAGCTTCTTATTTTTAAACCGAACAATACCATTTTAACTATCACTTTTCAGACTATCACCTGTCATTATTTTTGGATAAATGAGCCAATTGATAAACAACAATGTTTGAGATAATATTTCCATTAACAGAATTAACAATTAAATAGATTGAATGACTTAAAGCACGAAGGGTGATAGTTGAAGAGATGTTTTCATATGACTTAAAGGTGAAAAAGTATATTACCATTTATTTATTTATTTGGTGATTACATTTTCTTTTACCTCAAACATATATTTAGCTAGATTTGATTAAGCTTTTTCTCTGGATCTCAAGAACCATGTTCTTAAGGTTTCATCCGGTGTTGTGGGAAAACAGGTTGCAGAAATTTGATAAAAGCAGATGGAGAGCCTCATACAAAGCTCTAATTCTTCTGGAACATCTTCTAACTCATGGACCTCTAAGTGTATCTGAGGAGTTTCAGTGTGATGAAAAAACTATCAGAGAGATAGGACAACTTCAGTACATAGACGAAAGAGGGTATGTACAATTCTCAATCTCAGTGTGATCGTTAGTTTATTCCAACAAATTTAGTGGTGACTCTTGTAGTATTTTCGTTTCCCAGATTCAACTGGGGCATGAGAGTTGGAAAATTATCAGAAAGAATAATAAATCTCTTAGAAAACAATGAGTTTCTAAGAGAACAGAGAGCAGGAGCTCGTCAACTTTCTCGTGGGATTGAAGGTTTTGGAAGCTTTAGCAATCGAACTTCTGCAAGCAATGGAAGCTTGAATGTCTTGCCTTCTAAGAAATATGAAAGATGTAATTCTTACTGTGATTGTCATCAAAGTGAGGGATATGGTTTCGTGAGCTTAGACAAGAAACTCAGTACTAGGGATGGAAACAAAGAAAAGCAACAAGTTGGCAATAACATGGAGCAGAAAATCCTGAAGCGAGAAAACAAGACAAATTTGGGACAAGACTCCAAGATTAATCATCCCTTTGTAGAAGATGAGAACTTCACTCAAGCATCTTTGCTTTCAATGTAATATAACAAATGCTTAGATTGTGTTGTAATCAGCTCCTAAACTAAAGCATGTAAATAGTTATGGTGTATGACTTGTGTGATCTAGATTTCTCATGTTCTATTTCAGAATAATTTGTTAAAAGATTCGCTTTTTTCTCGAGTGTCTTATAGTGCATTTGAATTGAAGAGGCTGTAGAAAAAGACTGTGAAATTTTAATGCCATGTAATGCTGAATAGGAACATTTAATAAGGGCAAAAACGAAAAAACTCCTCGTCGTCTTAGTCATCATTCTAACATGATAATAACATGAAGCACAACAAAAACTAGAATGAAAGAGCTGCAAGATGCACTTCTTCCCGAGGAATTGTCACAGTAGTCTCTTCCTCCAATAACCCTATTCCGAAACAATTTAGAAGCATTTTCTATGCACAATTGATGGTCCAGACTCATCGTACTCTGCCTTCGCAATCCACATCTGCACTCACAAACAATGTGATGATCATATGGAGGCATCTCCAACAACATTCCAAGTAATAGAGAAAAAAAGAAACAGTACAAACCTGTTGGAAGGTGCTGAGAGATGCCAAGATAGAACCACCAATCCAAACACTGTACTTTCTCTCAGGTGGTGCTACAACCTTGATCTTCATGCTGCTTGGGGCTAATGCGGAGATCTCTTTGCTCATTCTATCAGCAATGCCAGGAAACATGGTTGAGCCTCCCGAGAGGACAATGTTACCATACAGGTCTTTCCTGATGTCAACATCACACTTCATGATGGAATTGTATGTTGTCTCATGAATGCCTGCAGCTTCCATTCCAATAAAGGATGGTTGGAACAGGACCTCTGGACATCTGAAACGCTCTGCACCAATGGTGATTACCTGCCCATCTGGCAACTCATAGCTCTTCTCCACGGCAGAGCTGGTCTTGGCAGTTTCTAGCTCTTGCTCATAGTCAAGGGCAATGTAAGCCAGCTTCTCCTTCACATCCCTCACTATTTCACGCTCTGCGGAGGTGGTAAATGAATACCCACGCTCAGTTAGAATTTTCATCATGTATTCAGTGAGGTCTCGGCCTGCCAAGTCAAGACGAAGGATGGCATGTGGGAGAGCATAACCCTCATAGATAGGGACTGTGTGACTGACACCATCACCAGAGTCCAACACAATACCTACAGAGGAACAACAAATAGATTTAAGAATAATAAGCGTAGTTAAATTTGTCCCATTGCATCCCTGCTCACACACACAGCAGTTTTTCATTTGAAGTGGCATGTCAAGTGAGATCATATCCAAATGGTGCAGTAATACTCAGTTTTATATTCTGTTTCAGAATAATAGCACAAAAAATATACATGCTTTATAGATGCTTGTGCAGATTGTCACACGCAACTCTGAACCTATGAGTATGTTTGAGACTATTGAAAAGAGTGAAGAGGCGGTCATTGATGGAGTGACTGTGAGCCGGGACAAAATTCTGAGAAGTTACCAAACCAGTGTTTGGATGTTAAATGAGCAAAGGGATAGTAGTCTTGTTCCAATTGTTTGAAATTACCACAATAATTAATAAAATGCCACCAGTTAGAAATATAAACTCACAATATTACCATCACATATTATGTTCATCAATACATAAAGCTATAAAAGAATGGATAATGGGGAGAGAAGCCATTCTAAACCTCACAATTTTAGGATTAGAGGTGCGAAAAATTGGGGAGTAGGAGGGAACCATCCTAATCCACGCAACCCTATTACTTTAAAAAATATAAACAATGGTTTTGTTTCTTTTCCCCAATCCTTTCCCACCCCACTGAAAAAAAAAGAAAAAAACCATATCCCCTGAGTTCAAATTTCAAACCATGTCTCAAACCATATCAAACAACTGAAGAATTGCTTACCAGTGGTACGACCACTTGCATATAGTGAAAGAACAGCTTGAATTGCTACATACATAGCAGGGGTATTAAAGGTCTCAAACATAATTTGAGTCATCTTCTCACGATTGGCCTTGGGATTAAGAGGTGCCTCAGTTAGCAGAACTGGATGTTCTTCTGGGGCAACACGAAGCTCATTATAGAAGGTGTGATGCCATATCTTTTCCATATCATCCCAATTGCTCACAATTCCATGCTCAATAGGGTACTTGAGGGTCAGAATACCACGCTTAGACTGTGCTTCATCACCAACATATGCATCCTTCTGGCCCATGCCAACCATCACACCAGTATGACGAGGACGACCTACAATGCTAGGAAACACAGCGCGTGGGGCATCATCTCCAGCAAATCCAGCCTTTAAAAATACACTGCAATCAGTTTCACAAAATAACAGCAAATGTACAATAATTCTATGGAAAAAAATGTATAACTCTAAGTTAATATGGGAAGATCTATTAATAAGCTAACATAAAAGAAGATCCATAGGTACCTTAACCATTCCTGTTCCATTATCACAAACAAGGGGTTGAATATCCTCAGCTTCTGCCATCTTCTACTACCTACAGGTCAAACAACTAGTCAATACAAACTTATCATTTCTGTAAATTGAAACCATTAAGCATAGAAGTGGCAAGGGGTGAGGCCAAAATAAAGCAGAAGGAAAACCCAAAATAAAAATCAGCATCCATGCTAAATATTGCTTTTTCATATTTGTTTATTGAAAATAAATCTATCATCACAGAACTTAAAGTAACAGCAAAAGTTTAATGATATACCACACATTGCGGAATTTGCTTTCATATCCTATAATAAAAAGATGCTCACAAGCTATCACTGATGACCAAGAATAGACAGGTCAGTGAGATACCAATTACAAACAAGTTGACGGATAGAAGTTTAAGGATCACTGGAGAAATAGACACCACAAGCAAAAGTAAATATATTACGCGTTTACATAACGCCCACTGCACCTAAGAGACAAACCAACCTACACCAGCTCACAAAAGATAACCAAAAGTATCTCTTAGACAAGAGGAATGCAAATCTCAAAGGAAAAAAAAAAGTTGATTAATCACCCACCATGAACTATAATAATGATTCTAAGGAGGGTAGGGATTCATTTAAATCATTGAAAAAATGGGGAAAAATCAAGGATAGGTAGATACGCAGAGTATTTTTGACATTTCCAACATTTCCTACTCAATTGTATCTTTGACACATTTCAATTTCATTTTTAAATGCAAGTCCATGTTTGCATCGTATGTTCGGTCAACCTCTAATAACCAGAATTATTAAATACAGATCAGATTCTTTCTCTTCAGTTAACCAAGAACAATTTTCCATGAATCCCATACTCCTAACAACGATAGATCCAATCTATTAACCAGAAACATCACAAACACTAAAGAAAATGGTCAGAGAAAATGAAGAAGTAAATCAATCCACCAAGAAAAATCCAGCACGCAGCCACTAAAATCGAATCACAGATCGAATCAAAAAGAAAAAAAGGAAAGTAGCCATTTTAGATCAAATCAATGCGGGGAATTCGTACAAAAAACGGATCCATCATGAAATGAAAATGCAAGGAATAGATCTAAGAAGAATTGACGAAGAGGCACTAGACCTTTGAACTGCCGAGGGTAATGGGGATGGAGAAGGCGAGCGATACAGAGAGTTGGTAGGGGTAGAAGAGACTCTGCAACGAGACGGAATGGGAGAGGGAAGGAATATATAAGACAGGGAGGAGCAAGGAGAACCGTTGGATTAAGAAGTGAGAGATTTTGTGATTTAAAAATATAGAGACAGAGAAAAAGAAGGCGTCCATTAATTTTGGATGGCATGAGCTTTCCTGGCCACAGGAGACAGCACTGTCCCTCTTTTCCACACCTTGTTTCCGAATTTTTCTTTATATTTATTTTGTTTTCCAGTTTTTATTTAATTTCTGTCAATAGTTTTATGTCAAAAACATTTATCAAAAAAAAAATTCCAAGATTTAGGTGGCCAAAAAAAATTTCTAAGATTTAGAGATAAAGGTTTGAAGGGGAAAATTACACTTAAGGGATAAACATTGTTATTTATAATTATAATTTACATGCAAGATAAATGAATCACACTTAATGAGACTTAAAAATTTTAAAAATTAAAATTAAAATTTTCACAAAGAACCAAAGTTACTACTGAAGTTTTTTTCAAAATGAAAAAAAAATTAATTAATTATTTAAATCTTAATCTCTCATACTTTATATCACTTTTAACCACAATTAATTATCTTATGAATTGTTTTTTTATTGAATTTTTTCTTCCACCAATAATTAAAAATTAATTTATTTTGAGGTGTAAAGATAACTAAAATATCCTATACCTCTCAAAATAAAACATTTTTTTTATAGAAATTGAACCTTAGATAGCATGTATAAGGGATTCTATTTACTAATTGTGTCAAATTAGTTATCTATTAATTGCTTTGAAAAACATAGTTAGTTGGCATACTTTAAATTGTGGCTCAGCAATCACCTAACCAAACCAATAAGTTATGTGAACACAAAAACCAAAACAAACCTTATTTATAAATTGATTTTGATCGGTTCATATATTGGTTCAGTTAGATGTAAGTTCCGCTCAATGTAGATGACTCGAATCAATTTTGAACTTCCTTAATAACCACATCGAGCCACGACTTCAAGCAATGACTAAGATGATTTACCTAATGCTTAAGTTTATACATTTTTTCTTTTACTGATTATATTCCAATCTTTTAGGCGGTAATAAAAGAAGTTTAAGGAAAGCATAAAAGACGTTAATCATGAACTGTATTTTTAGAGAATCCTCCAAAAAAAAACATGAAAAATAAAATATAAAATCAAATCAAATTCTAATATAAAAAAGTGAGAAAAATTAAAAACAATATTATATATATGTATATATATTAGTGGAAGACACATTACTAATATAAAGTCGTGAAAAGTGCACCTTCTTGAGCCTTCTACAATGCACCGTATTGAAATTTAGTTAAGACTCTTCAAAGGATCATATTGACAAGCTTAACAAAAAATTATCAGGAACAACATCTCCCTCCATATAAATAATTATGGAAACTAGGGTATATATACCATGCTTAATTTTGGATAATAATTAATGAACCTGAAAAGAAGGAAGGAAAATAATAAAATAATAACTAATAATTAAGGTTAGAAATTAAATGAACTATTTTTCTTTCTAAACTAATTAATATTTAAATATCTTTGGAAATTAGGATATGAGAATTCAGGAGATTGTGGAAGTGTTGACACCTCGGAGAAATCTTTAATATGAGAAAAAGTTTAACTAGGTAAATAAATAACTCACATATATAAAACGGAAGATATAAACAGGGGATATCCTAAAACGCGGAGGAGGAGGGGGCGGAGAAAGAAAGAAAAGGGAGGAGGAAGACCGTGCGACTTCGAGCGGAGGCGAGATGCCGAGATCTTTTCGGACTCAAGGTGCCTTCGCCTCTGGTAGTGGAATTTCCAGCCAGCTAGTGGTCAATGCTGAAGGTAAGCTCAGCCTCTTCCTCCTTTTCCCACTAGTTCGTATATGTGATTCATTTAGCATTTGAGCTTCAAGTTTCTGGACATTGGAAGCTTAATATTCTTAGTAGCTTGGGGTTGTGTGTCTCAAATCATGATTTGAAGCTTTCTTTAGGAAGTAATGAATAGGCTGAAATGATAGATTTTCTGAATTTAATATTATATTGTATGGATTGGAAGGAACCCTAAGAAGAAATAGGATAGATCCGAAAACTTGCTTGTTAAGGGCTATTAGGTTTTAGAATATATATCTTGAGGTTTCTAAAAATGAGCGTATCAAGTTTGCGAGGAGTTGGAATTGAATTGCTCTATGAACAATTAACCCGAAAATGTTACTCGAAATGTGTTTTTGATGAGTAGTTGTGTTATGAATAAATAAGCACTTGGTTAGAAACTTTTGGCGTGGAGCTTAAAAATTAGTTGATTGAGGTCAATCTTAAAGCATTTGACAAGTAGATTGGTAAGTCGGGTAACTTGTATGGATTTGAAAATTGGTGGACTATGAGTTGAAATTGTGTATGTGTTGATCTTTTAGCTTTGGTAGATGATAGTACTAGATTTTAAACAATTAATTTCTCACATTTAGCACTTTTTATTAAAAAAATTTGGCTAAAATGATTTTATTGGACAATATTTTAAATTAATAGCCAATTTTCGTTATTGGTTCTTTTTTGGCTCTAAATTGGAACTTGGGTCCTTATTTGTAGATATCTTTTGATCCTTAAGTATCATTGTTTCATAATTCTAGATTTACATATGATTTAATTCTTCTAATTTTTAGAATAATTATCCCTGATCTAAATGTCATAATTAAGCTTCATTTAGTGGAAATAATTGGGTTTAATTGAGCTTTCTGTTTATTAGTTACAAGGCAAGAAAACTTGAAAAGGAAAAACTAAAAACAAAAGAACATTAATTCGTAGAGCTAGTGTCACTTTTTATTTTTGGACACATTTCTCATGAATACTGCATCATTTGGATGCAGTAAAGAGACTCATGAGATTTTGAATCAATTGGAAACTTAAAACTAAAATTTTGCTTTCATACATTGTTCATTATATTGCACAATAAATTTTAAAAAATTATAATTAAATGTATAAAAATTATTTCACTGTGGTTTAAATTTCTAACAATTACGTTCATTTTGAATTTTATGGAAAAATAGGAAACTGAAATTTGAATGCGTCAATCGGTACAGCTTATTTGTCCAAATTTATTATTCATTTTCTACTTCTAGTTTATGAGCCATAAATTTGAAAATTCATTCTCATTATGCATATGGCTATTTCACACATTCTTTGCATGGTCTAAAAGTTTTACTTGTCTACTTTATAACATATTTATTTCGGACATTTATTTTATTTGTAGAGGGTAGAGTATGATTATAAATTATCAAAGTTCAAAAAAAATTTCTATTGGAATAGTTTTAGAAAAATATGCATATATTCATTTCTGTAACTCCAAATGCATTCAAACCAATGGCATACGAATCTTAAAACATAGCTCTATTCTTACTTATAAATAACTGAATTTTTAGAGTATTACACAATTTTATACAATCTTCCAAACACGGACACTATTTATAGTAAATTTACAGTTTTCCAATATCTGTATAGTTTTACCCCTTAAATTTTTTGAGCCATAACCCATTCCATACATTGCCAAATCTTACAAAATCTATTTCATTATAAAACTCATCATATCCTGTAACTAGAGAAATCATGCTATGACTCATTACTTCTTGCTTATTGTACTAAAACATTTCTAAACATTTTCCTTTCATAAATTTCAAATCAAGGAACTTACATAACCCTTTTAATCTTTAACTTCATTCCATTGTTCTACATCATTTAGCATGCTCTATATATATCATAAAACTTCACATTTCATCATTTATACATGAGATACATAAATCATGGCATGATATACAAGCATACTTTATCATTGACATTATAACAAAATCTTTAACTTGCTTTTAATTTTTTTCTCCTTTCTTGGCTTTCCTCATTTGCATTGCTCATACCTAGCATGGTTAGTATTTGGGAGGATGGGATTAGGCATCTCAGTAATATACTTGCACATATTAATACATCATTGTATATGATTAAAAAACATAATGAATAAAGTATAAAAAAAAATAATGAATATTGCACAATCTTATTAAACATTCAAAAATATCATGTTGACTAATGAAATTTTGGCAGTATAATGATTTAAGAATATGACATCTTGAGCAAAGCCCTCATCAAATATATAACCATCCAATTATAAAATAATCACAACAACAACATAATAACATTTAGATAACACAAACATGTATAAAAATAATTGTGCAACAATATAAAAGTAAAGTAAGTTATACTACCTTAAAACTTTAACCTTTCCTCTTTGAACTTGACTTCCTCTTGCCTACAGTCTTTCCCAATCACTTCCTTATCACTTCCCAAGTCTAAATATATCAAGAAAACCATACTAAGCCAATCAATTCCATGGCCAACTTCTTAAAGAACCCTTTAAACTCTAAATTTTCATATTTCATATACTTGGCTTTCTTTTGAAAACCCCTTTATTAATTTGAACATAAGAAATTCATTGTAATCATTAAAATCATCAAATTCCAACTCTAAGGTTCACTTCTTCCTTAGCCGAATCATATACCTTAAAATTTTAGATTTTGCATTTGTCGTTTATTCTTGGAACCATTATCTTTCCGTTACTAATTAATGCATGAGAATTTCATTTCTACCATTAATTTCATGAAATTCCAACTCTTTCCTCACCTATGGTCTTGGCCAAATTCATCCTCTTAAGAAGCAACGAAGGGAATTTCATGATTCTATCCATAAAACTCATGCATACATGCTTTCTTACATCAAGTGCATGCTTTCTATCAATTTGGTTTCATGAAATTTTACCCCTTTACATGATTCCCTCTTTGGCCGAAATATATAACCCTAGGAGGAGGGGAAGAGAACACATCTATTCTACCTCAAAGTTATGCAAAACTAACTTGAAATGGAAGAAGGAACTTACCTTATGCTTGCTTCTTGCTCCTTTGCCTTGCTTTCTTCTCCTTCTCCTTCTGCTTCCTTCCTCCTTCTCCTTCTGCTTCCTTCCTCCTTCTCTATTTTCTCTCTCAAAATTTCAGTATAGTTTCCTCTCTTTACCTCCTTGAAATTTCATCCAAAGCAAGGGAATATATATAGACCAACCAAGCTCCCACAATTTGTCCAAGTGTCTTTGCATTTTGTGGCCATAATTGATTCATTCTTAAGTTTGGCTTTCTAAAACTTTCTAAATATTAAAATATCTCAGTCAATGAGAATAGAGAGAGTATCCTTCATATTACATATTTTTCCTAATTCAGATATATCCTATGCTGATTATTTTTTATCTAGACAGTTAAAGGTACTTTTACAATATTTTCTAATACTATTTATTCCTTTAAGTATACATAAATAAACTAGTTTGGGGTATTATTTAACTTAATATTCTATCCCAAATAATATTTTATGTGGTACCCATATACTTTTCTTTTTCCTTTATTAGTAATACAGAGCCCATAATACTTTTGCATTTTCTGTTAAATTTCTACTGCATTCTGCAGTCTATTTCTTTTCAAACTAGTTTCTTTGGCATCAACACATTATTCCATTGGGTTTAGCATGTTATAAGATCCATTTTGACATCAATATTGAAATTTTTTAAAAATTATCAGGAAAGGACCCAAATTTTTATTTTATTACACTTAAGGACCCAAATTAAAAATTAATTCCACTTAAGGATTCAGTGTGGAAAATTACCATTTTGTCCTTTCTAGTATCCGAGCATTGTATCTTATGCCGTATCTTTTCTAATTGTGCCTTCTAGCATATTCATATGGGCATATAAAAATCATTCTTTTTATATTGCCCCGAAATTGGGCAATTTTTTTTAATTATTTCCATAAACATGATTACTTTCCTTTCTGAACCTTTAAACATTGCTTTGAAAAGGCGGATATTGCAATTGGACTCCACTTGAAGTTAATCTAACTCCACAAAATGTTGACAATCAATAGCGGGTAGTCTAGGATTCTGAATCCTTCTACCACATTGTGTGTATAACTCTTGCCAATGTGATCAGTCAAAAACCAAAATGATAATATTTTGATGAAAAGTAGCATAGGAAAGCCAAATGGCTATTGTACTTGCACCATCAAGAGAAATAAAAAAGGAATGGGAGAGGGAACGAGAGAAGTAAAGGAAAAGGAAATAAGAATATGTGTAACTAAGTATGCATGATTTTGAAGCATGGAAAAGGAAAGGAAAAGGGAACCTTAAAATTCTTGGTTTGGTATGTGATGTATTGTGCCTCCTAGGAATGCCATTTTCCATCAAAATGATGGAATGTCCTCCTCGGAATATTTAGATTTTCTTGGAAAGGCATTTTGATGGGAATCAAGGAGCTAAGCAACTATGGAAAAACCATGTGCCTAGAAATCTTTTGCAAGACATTGGAAGCCTAATGACAAAAGCTTGGAGCAAAGCCATAAAGCAAGCCTTGCAAGAATTAATCATGGAGTTGCAAGAGAAGGAGCACTTCTACCTTGAAGATTATGAGGCATCCTTGAAGCCTAATTCTTCCATGAAGATGTCGTCTTATCCTAGCCCAAGAAGTATAGTAATTGTGTTGCTAGCCCAAAACCAAGAAAACCAAGCTTCAAGGGGCGTGCTTCTTGAGGAGCTCACTTAGTCCACCAAGACGTCACTTAGAGCCCATTGTTCTTAACAATTTATGTATTATTTGGGCTTAAGTATGTTTGTTTTGTTTTGTTTAGTTTGTGTTTATTTGGGTAGACTTGATTTTAATTAAATGAAGCATATTGTGAGTCTTTCGTATTTTAATTGTGATTTTGGGTTTAATTTTTGTGTATTTAATTAAGCCTAATATTTAGGTGTTTTAAGTCTTTATTTGTTGGGTTTCTAATTGTATTTTTAAGCATCCAAAGTATTGTGTTACATCTTATACTTCAACATTTTTCCCATGTAAACTGCTTAGTTAAAGCATTTAAAAACTCTTTGAATACTTGAATCAATTAAAAACTTAAAACCTGTTCAAATCTGTTTCTCGCAAATTTACAATAAATTGTGCAGTGAATTTTTAAAAAATATAATTAATTATACAAAAATTATTTTTTTGTAATTCAAGTCTTTAAAAATCGTGCACATCTTAAACTTTACGAGAAAAGTAAGAAGCTGGAAAATAATCACTCAAATTTGTTATGTTTATTTCTTAAACTTTACTGTTCATTTTCTAGTTTCAGTTTCTATTCAAATTTTGAGCCATAACTTTGAAATTTATTTCTCATAGAACACAGAAGCAATTCATATATATTTAGTACAATTAAAAAGCCTTATTTATCTATTTTCTAACCACATTTATTTGGTACCTACTGAATAGGATACCATTTTAAACCTTCGAAAGTTAGAAATGACTTTTATTGGAGCAGTTTTGGTAAAACATGCATAACTACCAATGTATAAATCTAAATACAACCAAACTAGTGCTATATTGTTCTTGAGACATGGCTCTATCCATACACAGAGAGACCAAAATTCTGGTAGCAATACTATATTTTATATAACAGTTGAAAACTGATAGTAAAATCACCCAAAAATAGTTTAGAATACATCAATCTTCTTCAATCATTTTGGCCACTTGCTTTTCTTTACCATTGCCATTTGGGAAACTATGGGGTGAGATTGTGACATCTCATTAGCAACATTGTATATGTAATTACATCATCACACACATTTAAAACATTAGGAGCTTTGCATAATTTCATGAAAACATATATAAATACCATATTGCCTAACAAAAATTCAGCAGCATAACGGTTTAGAAATATGACATCCTGAGCTTTAGCTCTCATCATAAAACAGCCATCCAATCATGGAAAACAATCAAAACCATAACATGGAACATTTCATAACATATATATGTATATAAATATCAATTGAGCAATAATATAAAAAATATAACAATGTATTACGTTAAAGTTTTAACCTTTGGCTTCCACTCGGTCTTTATTTTTAGCTTTGGATCACTTCCTTAGCATGATTAGAGCATATTAGTATTATTAAACCATACTTAATAATTTGGTATCATCATAACAAACTCCGTATGCATAAGAGGCTTTAAACTTTGACATTATGCAAATCGCTTTCTTTAATGATTCCATTAACCTTTCTTGAATATTTTGCATGATAAAGACTCATTGGAACCTTTAATTTCATGAAAATCCAAACATAAGGTATACTTCCCCTCTTGATCGAGAGGTAGCCCTAGGAAAACCCAAATGAAAATCTCAATGTTTGTGATAATTTTTTTCATGCAATTTTAACCTTGTGCATTATCATAAACTCACTCCAACCATTAGTTTAATGAAACATACACCCTTGCCTTCCTTTCTCTCCTTGGTCGTGGGATATGTCAAGCATATTGAGGAAGAAAACCTAGCTTTTCTACTATGAATGATCACTAGGAAATGGAAAGGAGAGAACTTACCTTGAATTTGAGGACCTTGGCTTCCTTTCTTCCTCTTCCTCTCTTTCTCTCTCAAGAATCATGCCAACTCTCCCTCCCCTACACCTCTCTTGGTGTTGTGTTTATGGGCAATGAGAGTGGGAGGGTTAGCCTTTATTTGTAGAGGTTTTGGGAGGATTAGGACCATTAGATTGTATTTTGATCCAAATGTCATCAATTATTTTTGAATTATTTAAGTTACTTTACCTATTTGCTCTTGGATATTTTGCCATTGTGAAAGGAGTGTGAAGGGGCATTTTTGTCCACTTTTTTTCTCCTATTTTCAGTTTCAATGAGACAAGAGAGAGAGAGAGAGAGTATACTTTTCAACTTTTACATATCAATCTAGCTTTGGATTGAGTACTCTAATATGTGTTTTCTATTATATCTTTATTTTTTCTATTTGCTTTATCTGTGTGACCTACTATCTTTTTCTCTGTACTTTTTCAGGTGAGATTCACTTGTCTTACTCACTTTTTACTATTCATTTTATCTAGCATTTACTATTTATATGTCATCTTCCTTTTATAGGGCTTACATTTTTTTCTTCTCCAGGTCCACATAACCAGTATCACTTGTATTTTTAACTTGCACCGGAGTATTATAATTTTATTTTATCTCTCTTTTTTAGTAAAATGACCATTTTGTTTTTACTTTTTTGCAGAATGACCATTTTGCTCTTTTAATCTCCCTTTTGATCTTTTTATGCTATTTAGGCCCTTTAATCTCTTTAATTAAATTTCTAAGCATCTTTAATCATTTTTTGTCATCATATATCATTCCAAAGCAATTTCATATCATATCATATCATCATCTATTCAGTCAAATACATGCATAAATATGTGGATGTTACATATTTTCTTGAGTTCTAGATTCATTATGACTACTTAAGTTCAAAGTAGCTTATAATTTAGGCATGTTTTTAGTGTGTCAATCTTTATATGTGTTTTTGAGATTTAGTTTCTTAATTTATGTTATGTCTTGTTCTTTAAGAGCTTACTAGAAGTTTCTACAACTCTCTTTGAAGAATAATTAGTTTCCTAATTAGTTTTTAGGCATATGTTTGATTTATTCTTAGATTTATTTTCTTTTCCTTAGTCTTTTAAGAGGATCTAATGAGTCTATAAATACCACCTTATTGTAATGCGTTTTTGACATCAATAAAGAGTTAATTTTCTAGCAAACTTGTGATTTTGTGTGTATTCTTGTATTCTTCTAGGAATACAAGTTCTTAACTTATTCAAGGGAGTAATCAACCTTTGGTGGTGTCTCAAGTTAAAGATTTTGTTGCAAAACATCAAGGATCCTAACTCCTTTGATCTCAACTTAGTTTTATCTGAGTCTTTTGTTTCCGTTGTATGTGTAGGTACCTCGACCATTGTTTCGTGTCTACATCACATTTTTTATTAAGCTTTGATGGAAATGACACAGCTTCAATGACGAGCTTCAACAGTGATTGAGTTGTGATGGACCTTCAATGGTGGGTGTACATCCTTCCGTCGCCTCCCACCTTCACTTCTTTGCCCTTCTCCATCGCCTCCTACCTTTGCTTCTCCATCCTTCTCTATTGCCTCCCATTATCTCCTCCTTTGATGGTGCATCTAAGGAATCAATTTTGAAGAAGAAGCAAGCTTTGTCATAGTCAAATTATTTTTTTTTAATATTTTATTATTTAATCAGGGTATTTTGGCCTTTTGTGATTTTAAACCTTCCATTTCATCATTAAAATACACAAACTAAACAAAAACCATGTGAATATTCCATTGATTTTTTCCCCTAATATACAAAATGTACTTTTAAAATCAATTTCCATTCATTTTCCCATTTCCATTTCTTCTTCTGTTCCCATTCCACAAAAAAATGATTCTACATACTCAACAGGCTCATAGTCCCTTTAACCATGTTCAACCACAAAATTAACAAAATACATATTTCTCCATTTGAAACATCTCAAAACAACTTATAAGATGCTTACATTTTGAATAATTAATGCAGTGACCTCTTCAGCTTCCTTTATATCATCTCGTAAAATGGAAAGTAAGGTACAGTAGATCATCGACAGATTCTTCTTTTAAATCCTTCGTTAATGTTTCGAACTTGTAAGTGTAAATAAGGCATTGAATATTTCTATTACAAAAACAGAAATTACCAAAAAAAAAATCATTGCAAGCGAAACCATGCATTTCATTTCAAACTCATATTAGTCCCATTGAGAGTCCACAACCACCCTACCTCTAATACACTTACATAAATATTCCACACCAAAAATAAAGTCTAATACAAAGGCAATGCAACTAATCTAGCCTAACACATACGCATAATCTAAAGTTTAGTCAAATTCAATAATCCGACTAATTTTTCATGAATGGTAATGGGTTATAAGCTGCATGCTTCAGCCAGTCCAACAATCTTTGCTCACATCCTTTCAATGCTACAAACATTTCTCTTGCATGCTTGGACGACATGAGATCATAGCATCGGAAAAGCCAATCATGATCACTTTTAATAGTCTCCATATGTTCAAGTTCAGCTATCACTTCACCAACAGATGTGCCAGGTACTACAAGTGTACTTGGTAATGGTTTATTAGTTGCATACTTCAGCCAGGCCAACAATCCTTGCTCATATCCCTTCAATGCTACAAACATTTCCCTTGCGGGTTTGAACATCATGAGTTGACGACATCGGGAATGCCAAACAGGATCACTTGTAATAGCCTCCATACGTTCAAGTTCAGTCATCACTTCACCAATAGATGTACCAGGTACTACAAGTGTGTTTTTAGCAGTTGACTGTGACTCATACGCATCAGCAATTCTATTTATGGCATTGGCTATCTTACCTGTGAGAACTTCCATCTTTTTCTTGCTTCTAGTTTTGTCACAAGGTCCAACCCTCTTCTTATTCTCATTGCTTATTTCACTACTGTTTCCATGGGAAGTGCTTAAATTGATATTTTGCAATTCAGCACTAACTCTAACATTTGTTCCAACACTAGCACCTTGAATTTCATCACTATCTCCTGATCCTTCCTCTGGATCTACACAACCACTGTTGTCGCTGCTCATTATCTACTACCTACAGATAATATTAATCCTACTACTGAAGCAACAAAAGAAAATTAAATTTGTGAGCTAAGAAAAAGACTATCCAAATCAGAATTAACATAAGAAGAAATCACTTTAAGTATGTAGTAAAACTCAGCCCATAATATAAACCTTTATGCTGGGAAGTAAACATCAACTTAGCACTTAGTCTATGCAGTAAAATTTCAGCCAGAAATAATGGTTATAATGCACCAAATCAGAACTTTATAGCAGCACATTATGCAGAAAAATTTTACCCTCAGCAAACCAGAAATAATAATTGTCAAATATCAGTTGGAGCCATGTTGTAGTATAACTAAATTTTCTACTCCGAAATCCAAAGTCTGGTCATATAACAAATGCTGCCCATGGATCTAAATTCTACATTAGCACTCAAGAAAGAGCCTGGAAACGTTGAGGATTATGATAATTTAATCAAAGATATGCAAAAACAACCAATCCAATCAGCTCCATTTCCTATGTTCTAAACTCATCCACCGTGGTGGCAGATCAATCATAGTCCAGTTCAGTCAGTTAAGTTTCAGCCAACCTTTTCTCCCCAAGCAATTGTATATAAAAAATTTGAGCCTAGCAGTTTATCCGCCCAAAAACAGAAATTTTTTTTTTGTAAGACTAGAAGCTGGGATGACTGAATAATCCCATATTTTAGCTTGACTGCTTCCAGATACTATTAGGACATTGACCTTGTCATAACTACAATAAGCAACTCAAAAAGTACATTTGAGATCGACGGGGTTTTAGTGGGGCGTAAGCTCCTCATATCTACGCACAAGAACTCTGTAGTCTTAACTCCGCAGTGACTTGATAGGCTCAGGTTGATAAATCTTAGCTTTTATAAGATGGAACCTAAGTACTAGCTGTGTCGCATCAACCCAAAGTAATATGACCAGACTTTGCAAAATCAGAAATGCAACTATACAAATTGAGAATCAGAAATAAAACTGCATAATTTTTTTTTTTTTTTTGGTTTGATGAATAAGGAAAACGCATTTTAATCTTTCAACAATTACAAGAATATCAGCAAAATATCATTATTAGTAAACCGTCACTAAACAAAACAGTAATAGAAGAATTAAAGCACAACTAAAAATCTGTTATCAAGTTTTCCACATCCGCAATGAGTTCCCCCAAGAATTAATGTTGAAAGCTGAAGGAGAGTGTGAACCAAAATGTCAATTGGATAAAACATAAGAATTTAAGATGGCTTTTAAAACCATCATAATAGTGACAGATCAGAATATTACAAGGCAGAAGGCACAGATAAAGTCCTAAGATACCAGAATAGAATTTGAGTAAAAAGATGCTAGGCGCTCTTCTATCAAGTTTACCATATCCACGTATAATAGCAAAAACAGATCACAGTTTGGACAAGGCATTGGACAATAAGCTTATAAACAGATCACAGTTTTCTATCATGTTTTCAATATCCACGTATAATAGCAGTCAGCACAAGTACAATAGAAGCTTATAAATCAAATCTAGGCAAAGAGCAAAAAAAAGATCACATATCCTAAGTCACCAATTTATACCAACGATTTGTTGATGTACATATTAGACTATGACTAATTTCATATACTCCGTCACTATCGATTGAATGCTGAAAACATTTTGATAAGAGAAGACGGGAAAATCAACAAAAGGCAGAGGAAGTATTGGACAGGCTCCAACCGACTACTAGAAGGAATTCAAAACAATTGTAAGCATGTTTTGGTATGAGAAAACAACTAAGATCAAGAGACCAAGATTGACAGAGGGGAAAAAAAGACGGAACACATCAATGGGACAGAAGATGAGAATGCAATAGAGAAGATCAGAAACGAACAGTCGAACTCGAACCTTGAAACTGGAGAGAAGATCAGAGAGAGAAGACGACAAGCCTGAAGCCTGGAGTGGAACTCGAACCTCCCGCTCACTCGAACAGTCGAACTCGAAGCTGAAGCCTGGAGTAGAAGGACAAAGACGAAGAGCTAGGTGAGAAGCGAAGGCGATGGGGAGGTGAAAACGACGAAATTGAAGGTGAGAGGCGAAGGCCGAAGGGGACGACAGCGAGCTCGCTAGGGTAGGGAACGACGGCCGACGAAGGGTAGGGAGAGACGGAGATGAAAGAGGTTATCTTTATCCTTCGGATTCGTGAACGAACGGAAAATTCGACCCAGATCTCTCTTCAACATTCTTCAACCTTTTCGTCTGATAGGGTTTGGGGGGAAATTTAAATTCTTAGATGCTCGAACCGCCAAAGCCGAACGGAGATGGAGCATCAAGTCAATGAGCTTAGGCTTGTGCTGTGTTTGGTTTGCACATTGGAAAAAGATTTATTTTCTATTACACAATGATCAAAATATAAAATATTCATTATATTTCTATGATTATTATTTAATAAAAAATTATTCATTATTATTAATATTAATTTTTATTTAAGGACATATATGATATTTTATATTTAAAGAGTCAATTTTTTTTATCACCAAAAGTTTAGTTTAATTAGCAACAGATTATACTGACTTAACCATAGGACTTGAGTCTAAAATTCTAAAAATACAACTATAATAAATACTTGGTGACAAAATTTGTCACCAAAAGAATTTTACCTGACTCCATCTGAACCCCACCCTCAGGATACCAAGTATACATGAAAAAAAAAAGTCAATTTGCATGCCAAACAAGCTTTGACAGAACAAAATTAGAAATTATATTTGGGATTGCAAAATGCCATTTGGAATTGCAAACTGGAAGCTTTGTCGGCCAAGATGAACGTTTGAGTTAGGAATGACCATTTGCTGATTATGTATTTATGTTCTTTTGAAATTCTGTTCAATAATTTGAATCATGCCAATTTTTTTTTAATTTTTATTACTAAATTAATTTTTTTACTAATCAAGCGTGATAAAAAATCGAATAATTAAACATATTATAAAAGGTACATATTAAAGGCCTACGGTAACGTTGTGGGTCTTTTTGGGTTACAATTAAAAGCCCAATTTATTTGCAGTGCAAACTGAATTCCCTTTAACAGCACAACTGCACAAGTACAAGCACCTAGATATCCCCTCATTCTTGATAAATTCGTATGTCTAGCTAATTCTAGTCCTTCAAGTTTGGTTCTTTTAAATATATCTTGAGTGTTACTTCTTCTTAATGAATTAATCATTTCTTTCTTTTGGAATATTAATGTGCACATAGTTACCTTTTTATTTATTTTTTTCTTTTCTTTTCTATGCATAGATGTGATGAAGTTAATTGGTAGAAGATTTAAGACTCCCTTATTCGGAGTGAAATGACGCTTTACCTATTTAAACTCGCTGCTAGTGTTAATGACAAGCCTAAGATGGTTATAAATTTTCACTCCCATGGAAAACATTTTTCACAGAATTTTCTACGAAAGTGTTGTAAGAAATCCACAACTTTAACACGAATCTTTTAAGCAAGGGATTCTCACAGCTGATTTCTCATGATATTAGCTCTTGATAATGAAAGTTTCACTATTTTATAAGTGTGTTTCTGCGAAGATAGCAATGATTTGCCTTGAGTGCTGACTATTTCACTTCAGGTGGTGATGTGCCTGGGCTGACTTCTGTTCTTCCCTTTTTTCTCGGTTTGTTATAATTGTTAATTCTAATTAAGTGCTCCATTTTAAGGATCCGAAACAAATTGTTGGTCCGTTGACAATGAAAAAAAAAAATTCCTTTGTTACTGAAGTAATAATTCACATGATAACACATTTCAGATTTTTAAACTAAGATATTAAAACGAAAGATTCCAATAATAATAATAATAGTAGCAGTAGTAAACAAGCTTTATTTTTTTTTTTTAAAGAAAACATAATTATCTTAGCCTATAAGATTCTTTAGGCCTAACCCCATAATCAACAAGAAAACTCTTTTATAATATGGATATAAAGTAGCCCATAATCTCATTTATGGACTTGAATGGGTTGGACCGTATGAATGTTTTGCTTGCTCTACTATGCCCCTTTGGATAGCCCCAATCTGATCCCAAAACCATCAGGATATATGAATGGTTTTATGGGGCCGAAAAAAAAGTTATATGACGGGTATATGATGCAAGCCTTCCGTGATGGGTTTCAAGTTTTCTACAGTAGAGAATGTGTGTTGATGGATGAGGAATTCTAGAATAGGACAGTAGGAGATATATATCTAGCATCTTGAAGGGGTTGGTGTAAAAAGATTTTTAATGTATATTATACAATTTATTAAAATTATTTTTTTAAACAAATTTATTTTTTCATTTGATTCCATTAAATTCTAGATACCAAACAAATTCTACGGAGCTTGAATCCAGATGGACAGGAATTCCAATCATCTCGGGCTTTAATGCCGTGTTTTTATATGTTGGAATTTTATACATGTGCTTGATCTTAATTAGCACGTGAAGCACCAAGCCATTTTTATTTTGGGATTAGAGCACTCCTAAGTGGTTGAGTTGCACTAGAAAATCTGGGATTTATTTTATTTATAGGAAACCTGTGTTATTTGAAATGTTCTTTAATGTGGTTCAAAAATTGTGTTTTGTTGATTTTCTCTGTAGATTGTTTTGAGAATTACATGTTATACTCAAAAGGGATTACCTTATGGTTAGTAATGAAACCTTGATTTCGGAAGCCCTATTGGAAGTGATATTATAATCGAAATTTAATAGGAAAACTAGTCAAATTAATTTTTTTCTTAATTATCTACTTGGTGCTTGAGAGAAACAAGCTAAATCTCTAGTTAATTTTTGTTGTCTAGAGGAAAAAAAATGCAAGCTATCCAGGAAGCAGCATTCTTTTTTTTTTGTCGATGATTAGAGCATCTTTTGTTGACCACATAGGGGTCACTTATTATATTTTCTTAGAAGTAACTTCTCGAGAACTATGTTACTTCCCGGGAAGTACGTATATACCCTACTTATTTTATTTTTTATTTTCTAGAAAGTTGGAATTAATTTTTTAAATTAATATATTATGTGTTAGTATTAAAGATATAACTACCCTTCTAATTTGTAATAAAAAATATTGGCCAGTAAAAGTGTTTTTGAAAAATAATTAAAAAATTAAAGAATAATTTTGATAAACAATTATAAAAAGTTCAGAAAGTAGAACTTCCCTAGGTTGAAGTCAGGAAGTACAACTTCCCGAGGAAAGGCTCAACTTCCCGGGAAGATGAATTTTTTTTTTAAATCAAGTAAGATTGATTCATTTACTTCTCAGAAAGATTAACTTCAACTATACCAAGTGAGCCCATAGACTAATCTTCCACGGAGTATCGTACAAACATCATTTGAGTAAATGCAATATTATGATGATGCCATAAACCTTTGTTTAAATATTTAACTACTCCCTCTTTTTTTCCAAAAAAAAAAATTATCTGCTCTTTTATGATTGACTATATTTAGTATTGCGATCAGTTCTTTTTTTTTTAATACATTAGGAGGGTTTGAACCATTAATTTCTACCAATACCCAATCCCACATTTACCACCTGAGCTAGCCTCAGATGGCGTATTATGATCAGTTCTAAAATAGTTATTATCTTTTGAATTGAAGAAAATATGACGACAGATAGGCAAAAAATTGTAAAAGGATATGTTAGATGCATGAAGATGTCAACCAGTCAATGAATCTGATGTATTATTAATTACAAATGTTTCTTTAAGAAAACCACAAAATGAAAAAGTGCTAGGTCCCTGCTAATTACATCAAATCCTTACCAATCTGAAATAAGGGAACCAAAAGCAGAAGCCACCCCTGGAATATTACCAAAAATGGCTGAAATTGTCACCTGCAAAGAAAATTCTATCAGTTTTCGTAAAATGGCCATCTTTCGATCATTACCAGCACCACCGCCATCCAAAGCTTTCCACATCTTCAATATGGAGGAATTAAAGATGTTCTCAAGCTCATTCATCTTATGCTCATACTCACCAGCTTCTGCAAGCTGCAGGTTGGCATGAAGCCATACCAAGGTTTGTTCAGTTGCACTCTCTACGTTCTTCTTGTCATCTAATTCAAGCTTTGAGCCAATCACCTCATCGTTTACGGCGTTCCTCATATTATATGCGATTTTCTCCAAAGCTTGCTTTGCTTCAACCTTCCTCTTGAAACTCCTATCTTCAGCCATGTATTGCTCAGCTTCTTGAATCATCCTCTCAATTTCTTCCTCCGACAATCTTCCTTTGTCGGCGTTAATGGTGATCTTTCTACTCTTTCCAGTTCTTAGTTCCTCAGCAGAGACATTTAAGATGCCATTATCATCAATGGAAAAGCAGACTTTGATCTGAGGAACACCGCGAGGAGCTGGATCAATGGTTAGCATAAACTTACCCAGCAACCTGTTATCATCGCACCTTGTTCTCTCACCCACATAAACATGGATCAAGATATTGCATTGGCCATCAAAATGTGTAGTTAATACATCTTCCATCATTGTCGGAATGATTGTGTTCCTTGGAATTATCACTTTCACACCACCTCCTTCTGTCTGCAACCCTAAAGATAGTGGAGTGGCATCAAGCAACACGATGTCTTGAACCTTCTCGCTATCTTGACCATTCAATTTAGCTGCATGAACAGCAGCACCATAAGCAATTGCCTCATCAGCGTTGATGCTCTTGCAAAGATCTTTACGATGAAAGAAGTCCTCCAATAGCTTCTGCACTTTAGGGATCCTACTAGAGCCACCCACAAGAACAACATCATCCACACTTGTTTTGTCCATGCTGGCATTAGAAAGACATCTCTCTACGATTTCCATACACCTTTTGAAAAGGTCTTTGTTCAATTCCTCAAACCTAGCACGAGTGATCGATGAATAAAAGTCAATGCCATCATGTAAAGAATCAACTTCAATGGTGGTTCCAGTATCGGATGAAAGTATCCTTTTTGCCCTCTCACACTCAGTTCTCAGCCTCCTAAGGGCCCTTGGACTCCTTCTGATGTCTCCCTTATACTTCCTCTTGAACTCTTCCGCGAAATAGTTCACCATTCCTCTGTCGAAATCCTCTCCTCCAAGATGAGTATCGCCATCTTTGGCTTTAACTTTGATGACTCCCTTCTTAATTGTGAGGAGAGATACGTCAAGAGTGCCACCACCAAAATCAAAGACAAAAATATTCCTCTTCTGAACGCAAATATCTTTCTTGTCGAGGCCATATGCTATAGCTGCAGCTATAGGCTCGTTAATTAGTTGCATAATGTTGAGGCGAGCAATAGTACAGGCATCTTTAGTTGCTTGACGTTGAGAATCGTTAAAAAAGGCAGGCACAGTGACAACGGCGTTTGTCACTGTTGAGCCAAGATAAGCCTCTGCGATCTCACGCATCTTTACGAGCACCATGGCTGAGATTTCCTCCGCAGAGAAGTGCTTTTCCTCATTCTTGTAATTGACAACAATCATGGGTTTTTCATCCATGCCAGAGATAACTTTGAATGGCCAGAGTTTCATATCACTTTGAACACAAGAGTCACTAAATCTGCGACCGATTAATCTCTTTGCATCTACAAAATAATAATGTTTATCAAGTTATACATGGTATGGACATATAAGAGAAGGCTGTAAAAATAAATATTTTAATTTAATATACAGCATTATAGGAATATGATATTTTCCCTTAATAACAAATATATCTGGTAACTACATTGGACTCCGACTAATCCGGTTTTAACTATGTTAGGCCCAAACCAAGGAAGTTCTCTCAAAGGCTTCTTCTACATTCACATGGTCTCGAACTCAAGATATCATACTTAAGCAACCCTAATTCGTTCTTGTAGCATCCCAATTTTTATATATGTAAGTCATGACCAGATGATATTATGAATGAAATGAAATTGTTCTCAATTAATTTATGATTGGAAAAATCTGGATGTTTAATTAAATAGGTTTAAAATCTTAAATATCATAAAAATACCAAAAAGGGACTTAAAAGGATAAAACAATTATTTTGCCTAAGGTAAATGCAAAATGGTCATTTTAACAAGAGAAGATGGAGAAAACAATGTTACAATATTTCGGTGTAGACTAAAAGTACAAGTAATACTGGTTATATGGAATTTGAGAGGAAAGAGTATAAATCCGGTAAAATGTGGGTCCCACATGAATAGTAAATGATGGGGGAGATAAATAGTAAAAAGCAAAAAAGATTGGTAGTCCCCACATAGAAAAGTAAAGAAAGAAAAGTAATTAGGCCACATAGATAAAATAAACAGATAAAGATACAGAATATAAAGAAAAACTCAGAGAAAAATACACAAATCATATTCAAATAGATTTAATAAAATAATAAAAGTACATGTTCACTTTTTTACTTTTTGGTCAAAAATTATCGAACAAAAAATACCCCCATCTCACAAATGGGCAAGAATGTAAAATAAAATAAACTAATCAAGAATAATTTAGGGCCTCTGGATCAAAATAAAATACAATGGATCACATTCTCCCTAATTTCCTATAAATACCCCTCCACCCTCTTTGCTCATTTGGTAAGAAGCTTGAGAGGCTTTAGAGAGAGAGAGAGGGAGAAGGTGTGCTAGAGAGAGAAAGAGAGGGAGAGAAGGAAGGAGAGGAAGAAAGAAAGAAGGGGAAGGAAAGAGAGACTAGATGAGGTATTCAAGAGGTAAGGTTCATCCTCTAAATCTCTTTTAATATCTTTTTTCTTTCATTTAGCTTAAAGTTTAATGATGCTCCGACTTTAATCAAACTAAGGAAGTGATCTAAAGTTAAGTAAAAGTAAGGTTCAAAGAAAAATTAGTAAAGCTCAAAGGTGGTAACTTTTACTCTTAGCTTTTACCACTAGCCAGATTTAAGTTTTATTGGCGCTCAATAGTTAGCGTTTACTTTTAAAAACGCAAATAAAAATCTAAACTAGAAGATTAGTTGGCGTTTATTAAACAAACGCCAACTAAAGTCTATATTTTAGTTGGCGTTTGTTAGACAAACTCCATCTAAAGTCCGGACTTTAGATGGCGTTTGCCCAACAAACGCCATATAAAGTAATAAAATATTATAAAGTTAGCGTTTGTTAAATAAACGCTAACTAAAGTCCAGACTTTAGATGGCGTTTATCCAACAAACGCCATCTAAAGTAATAGAATATTATAAACTTTAGATGGCGTTTGTCTAACAAACGCCATCTAAAGTCTGATTTTAGTTGGCGTTTGTTAGACAAACACCATCTAAAGTCTGGACTGAAATTTTAGGATATTTATTTTGAAAAATATTGAAGACACGGATTGATATTCTGAGCCTTTGATTAAGAAATTATCAACGGATCATATTATATTATCTTTTTGTTACTTGTCTCTCTCTCTTTTACTTTAATTTTCTTTTCATACGCGTACGCACTTATTCCTCTTTATTCAGATTTTCAGCCTCTTCTTCCTCCATCACCCCTTTCTCTTTTCTCACCAACTATTATCGGTTGCTTCTTCCTCCCTCACTTCTCTCTCTTCTCCGCCAACAATTGTTGCACTTCAAGACACAGACGGAGATGGTGAGAAGCTTAAGAACATTTAGCTGTGAGATGATTGTACTTCCCCTTCGAGTGCTCCTCAAATCGCCACTGCAACACATGCAGGCCCCATGTTCTTTGAGTGCTCCATTGTGAGGGATCTGCTGAGAGAGGGGATATTTGAGCACTGGATGAAGAGAGGTGGAAGAAGCAGAGTCGAATTGTCTTCACTTCGTACCAGATCTGGGTTGGTTCTTGTCGGCCGATCTCCTGTTCACTGCGAGGGGACTAAAGAAAGCAAAGGAAGGAGCAGAGGAGATTGTGAGAGAAGGCTTCAAAGTTGCGACAGAGATTCTAGTTTGTGATTTTCTGGTGGCGTTTTCTTTTGGTCTGATTGTGCCTTTTTTTTTCTTTCTTTTTGAAAAAAATTCATAGAATCTAAAGCAATTGAATCTTCATTGTACACTAATGTTGGTTTATTTGATAAGACTCTATTTTACAGTTTGTCAATTAATATTGATAGATTATCCTTATTTGGAAATTGTATTCATTCTTTTCTTCATCTCCATAGCTCTAGTAAGATCCAAGTAAAATATATGAAATCTGGCAGATTTTAATTCTGGTAAATTGAAATTGTGACGCCTGGAGATAGAACAATAATTGCAATTTAAAAAAAAAACAAACTAGAAAAGTTAGCGTTTGTTTGAGAAACGCCAACTAAAGCTAGTTTTAGTTGGCGTTTTCACAAACGTTGAAAAAGTTGTCCTCCCTTTTATCGGCGCCCAAATACATGGCATTTTTTTAAACGCTGAGTAAGGATAAAAATAAACGCCAAGTATTCTTATTTTTGGTGTAGTGTACATTGATATATTGTGTTTTTATGTTTTAAACTATATTACTATGATGTTTAACTGTGTTTTATGACTGGTATGGTTATTTTTATGTCAAGGGCTAAGCCCGGGATGTTTATTTACTAAACCGTTATGCTGCCAAAATTTTTACTACAACATAGTGTTTTAATTGTTTTATAAAAGTATGTTATGAAAGCATGATAATTGTATAATATTTTGCAATGTTTAAGCTAATGTGATATGCTTGAATTAAGTTGCTACTAAGATGTCCTCAATCTCACCCTATGTTTCTCAATTATATGGCCAAATAATGTTAAGGGAAAGAGTATAGCAAAGAGGATTGAGGAAGAAGATTGATATATTAAAACTATTATGCTCTGTTTATGTACTATTTGATGCTTGTTACTGAATAAATTTTTATATGTCTCCAAAAATTTAGTGGTCTAGGCAATATGCCACTAGGTTGGATATATTTGGAGCTATATAATGAAAGATATATATGTTTGCTCAAATGAATGCTATTTCTGACCTCTAATGGTTCAAATTAATGTTCTAACTAGTAGGAGTAGAATAAATGTATAAAATAAATATGTTTAGAAAGTAGTCATACTTTCAAAGATACTAAGTATGTAACAAATGGATTTGTATGTTAAGAGAAATAAATTTCCAAAATTGAAATTCAGTTTTTAGACATAAACAAAGACGTGAAAATGAACAATAATGTTTATTTAATAAATTGTACGAATCTATGTGTTCATTTTTCAGTTTCTGATTTTTCCTTGAAACCAAGATGTGCACAATTATTAGACACTTGAACCACTAAGAAATGATTTTTTTTACATTTAATTATGATTTTTGAAAAATTATTGCATAGTGAACTGAAAAACTTCGAGAAACAATTTTAAAAAGTTTTAAAATTTTAATTGGTTCAAGTTTTCTAAAACTGTTTTCGTATATTAAAACCAAATAGTTTTCATGAGAAAAGTTTTAAAATTTCAGATGTAACACTTCCACTATAATCAAATTACCCTGTAACACTGAAAGTTATAGGTACTTGTCGTACAAAGAGGAAGGAGCTAAACTTTGAAGTACTGAAATTAAGATATTGTTTGGTCAAAAAAAAAAAGGAAGGAAATATCTAAAGCTGAAATTTGGGTTTAATCCCAATAATTTATCACATATTGAATATAAACCCAATCAATTTAAGTATGTGATAAAAAAAATTCCACCAATTTATAAAACATATGTAAAACAAAACAGATGGAATCAGAATACAGACAAGCCATCCAACCCCTATTCTCCCATTCCCTATTTCCAGTTCTACCATACCTAGATTGGATTCTAGTGTCTTTGTTCTTATTGAATTAAATGATGAAATGAGAGACCCAATTAACCTACATATTATGTGAATCAAAAGAATATTAAAAAAAATTGGGGTGTTCCAATTCTCTCTCTGTTCATCGTCTCACAAGGCAGTGTCATGAACATGAGCTCCGTCTGAACCTTTTCCATAAAAGCCTCTTCTTCCAACATTTCCATGACTCAGAATCGGAGCCTTTTCCATACAATTCATCAAATGTCAAGCTTCTTCGTACAAGCAAATCTACCGTTATAATAGATCTAATCTCCACGGATTCTTGGCACAGAAGATCCGTACGATTAATCCATAAAAGGTTGGGTGTGTTTTTATTGGTCATGGAAGCTTTTCAATCAATCATAAGGTGATGATGGGATTAAACATCTGGTTTCTTTTATTAGAAAAAGTTAATAGTTAATGAAGCCAAATAAAAATAAAAATAAAAATAAAAATAAAAATAATAATAATAATAAGGATAGCGATAGTAATAAGGAATTACCATATATGATGTTGGTAGGATTAAGTGCACCCTGGTTCTTAGCAGCATCACCGATTAGTCTGTGAGTATCAGTGAAAGCAACATAGGACGGCGTCGTTCTGTTTCCTTGATCGTTGACGATGATCTGCACTTGATCGTGCTTCCATACTGCAACACACGAGTATGTGGTTCCCAGATCGATTCCGATGGCAAATTTCTGAGATCTCTCACCCATTCTCCTCTCTCTTAATTTCAAATCAATGGAGTTTCAGAACAGATTCAGAGGAAAGGTGAAAGGTGTGAGAAGAAAAAGTCTTAGAGCGAAAGTGTAATTATCTCTTACACATTCTCAAAGTCGAACGAAAATACCTGCAACTTGCAAGTCAGGAAGCTACGGAAGACATGCTTAGAAGAAGCCACGTTGACTGACCTTCATGAGAGACTTCTATGTATTCGTTTGTTTCTTTGTGTAAACTTTCATAAGTTTACTTTGGCGTGCTATGCGGAACACACCATGCTGCCCAGTTCAATAAGATGCCACCATCTGTCCCTGTAGCACTCCTTTTTGTATGCCGTTGTTCTTTGATCAATGAGTTTTCGGATGGGGGTGTCCCCTGACCGTGGCAGAAAAATTAATTTTTTTACTTTAAAAATTATATATGATAAAATATGTTTTCTAGTGATGTATTTATACAGTTTTATTTTATTTTGTGTCTTATTTTACTCATACTTATCATTGTATGATTGTAAAGATATTATTTTTATTGTGTGATATTTAAATTGGAGAGAAAAATAAAAACAATATAATTTTTATAGTTGTATAATTATAAAAAATGATTTTTTTTAGGAAAAATCTCAAATAAATACTAATGAATGAAATTAATTCCAGTTAAGTTACACAATTTGGCCTTGTTCCGCATACCTACTATGGGCTGCAAATTGGAAATAAGTTTTAAGTTCAAAAGTCAAAACTGCCCTTGTGTAAATTAAAACAAAACAAAACACCTCCTCGTCTCTGTTTGATCTCCCTCACCGTCAATGAAGAAAGGTGACTCTCGCGGTGCAACTCCTTCGGTCATTGACTAGTTGTGTCAAATAGGGGCAATCTAGGTCATGTTATCAAGAAAGCAACAACTAATATGCAAGTAAAAGTATGAATTTTTAAGTTAAAATAAAAAAATGTACCTAAATGGAAAAAATGCAATTATTAAAATTAAAACTAAGTGAAATTAACTAAATTAAATGCAATAAATTAATGCAACTAATTAAACTATAATGTAACTAAAATATAAATCTAAACTGTTCTAAATGAAATGAAATGCAACTAAACCAACTACTTATTAACTAAATAAAATGCTAATAAACTAATGCACATGCAACTATATATATGTATATATTTTTAATGAGATGCAATACTACCTACTCTTTATGCAAATGTCAACTACAACTAAGATTTGGGGTTTTTTTCTTAAATTTTCAAATTAAAAACTAAATTTAAATAAACAAAAAATTAAAACAACAAGCTAATACTAATCAAGATTAAAAATAAGATAAGAATTCAATTATAAAAATGTAGATCATTCATGGATTTGACAAGTAACTTGGACCTATCGTAGCTTGAGTCCAATTAAAATAAGAATGTGTAAGTTCTTGATTAAACAAACTAAGTAGATTAAACATTTAATTACCTTAAAAAAAAATATATATAAATAAATAATTAATTATAAATACCTTTAGTTGTTAATTAATCATTTAGAATTAGTCTAATCCAATTAATTAAGCTTAATCTCAATATTAATTGAGTTTATATTAAATCTGAAAAATTGAAAAAAATTATCTAATTAAACCAAATTAGATAATTAACTCTCTAATTATGTAGCACTACATATAGCATTATCTAAATTGCATAATAAACCAATGAATTAATTAAGATAACATGAAATTAGGACAAAATACACAAAATTTTAGATTTGAAATAAGCATAAATCCGACTGAAATCAATATTAAACAACCATAATCATGCATTCAATACATTCCAAGCTCAAATCTAGTCTCCAATCATCAAGATATTTACAAATTTTCATCAATCCTAACTTAGAATTCCTAAGCTAAAATCAAATTAAATTCAGAAAAATCAAGATGAAGAGAAAGAAAACTTCTCATTCCTCCAATTATGCTCTAGCCAAACTTAAGACCCAAATTTCAAGCCTACTACATGAAGGGTCCACAAGCTCCCATAGCCTCTCATTTGAACAACTCGAACCTCAAGAAAAACAGAGGAAGTTTCGGCCATGCTTTTGAAAGGGATGGAGAAGAGTCTACTTGGCTTGACGATGGATGAGAATGCTTGAGAAGAACCCACGGTCAGAAACTTCCCTTGCCTTCCTTGGTGATGCTCACAGCCTAATGAAAGAGAGGAGGAAGACTTTGGTGAAAATAATGGAAGGAAGTAGGGGAATGGTGTAATAAGGAAGGAGTTTGTGGTGGAATGGAGGAAAATTAAAAAAAATGTGAGGAAATTAAGAAAGAAATGGAAGCTTGAGAAAGAAAAAGATGAGAGAAATGAGCTGAATAGAGGGAGGTTTTGACGGCTTTGTGTGAGAGAGTGAGAAAGAGAAGGAAGGGCTATCCAAAAAGAAGGAAATATGACCCTAGGGATTGCTTGGTTGAGGGAAATTGGTATGAGGGAGTGCTATGTGGACCAATTAAAATAAAGACAAATATAAAACAACAAACAACAATGAGGAAAAATGAGACTTTGGAAAAAAGAAAAAAGAAAAAATGGGAAGGTTAGGAAAATAAAATTTTTAGAAAATTTCTCCATTCTAATTACCAAAATGCCCCTTTAAAATTTCAACCTCCATGGAGCATGACCTACAAAAAAATATTATATCAGATAAATTATATTCTCAATTAAATAAAATATAACATAAATTATATTAAATTTTGATATAAGGAAATTAAATTAATTATGGGATAAAGTTTAAGTTCAACTTAGAGAAAAATTATAAGTTAGAATGATAAAAATAACGAAACTAAAACCTAAGATATAAATATTCAAAGCTCTTTAACAATTTCGCCGGTAGATGGGTCAATTCTTAGTCATTTCTTTAACCATAATTAAACTACAAATGACCCATAATCATATTGAGAATTATAAAATAAAATAAAATAGGAATAATTAAATTCTTGGAATAATTTGGAAGATAAAAATAATTAAAATTAAAGCTTAATTTCAAAAAATTATCCCAAAGTTCTTATTTATTCCAAATTAAGACTACTTACATAAATGTTATCTAAATCACACAAAATTAACCAGCATTCAATACTAAAAATACTTAAATAAGGGAAATAAAAATAGTAAAAATTCATGATTATCAGTTGTCCTCCATCTTGAAGAAAAACATTGAGGGTTCTCTTTCTCTCCTTCTTCTCCGACATCTACCACCGTTGCCTTCCTTTTCCTCCTCTCCACCCTCCTCCTCTCCTCTTAACTTTTCATTATTCCTTCCTTCCCTTCTCGGTACCATTGAATCCATTCACTATTGAGTACTTTTTGGTTAGATTTTTTTTTTTAATTTGATGGTTTAAATTTTGTTCGGTAAAGTTTTTCATGCATAAACATATTTAAAATATAAATTTCAAACTCATTAAAACTTTAATTAATCATTTCTAAGCCCATATAATTTATTTTAGAAAAATATTTTACCTTATTGGGCCCTAACCGAAAAACATTGATAAAATTAGTCCTGGTTAATTTTTCTTGTAACCTCTTTACATAGATAATTATTATAAACCTTCTAAAATTATTTTGGACTTATTCTTGATTATTTCATAATCTACTAGGTCACCTATAATTTAATCAGTCTAAAAATCGGGTGAATTAGGCTTATTGGGCCCTTTATGTTTTTTTGGCCTCGTTTGAACTATTTTTGTCAATAACACTTCTAGGCCTCCAAAAATAATCCCTGGACTATTAGGGTTTTCTACACCTTCATTGAGCTTTCATGAATAGTACTCTTGGTCCATTACAAAACCAGTGCATTCTTACTGGGCCTGAACTCTGATGTTAGCCTAATATCTATTAGACCGATTTTATGACTATTTAAATCTTATAGAAAAATCCTGTATCTTTGTTTATACCATAATATATCTGAGTTTCCTGATTCAGACCTATTTTCTAATTCTTATTAATTGACAGATTATGGAATTTCGGATCAATTTTTTGCCCAATATATCTATTTTCTGATTTTATTTATTAGAGTATAATTTCTTATGATAATTTTTCTGAATCATCTCCTATTATCATTCTTAGCAAATACTGAACAAATAATTTGTTTGAGGAAATGACATCTATGTCCGCCCCTTTTTTTTTCTAATAATTGATATTTACAATTATGCCATCCAACTTTCTTTACAATTTGGTCTCTAATCATCATTTGTAATTTAGTCCCTGGTTTACATAAGATATTTAAGCTCTTTTAATTCTAATCATGCAGTTAATCTCTAAACCAGAATTCAAAAAAATCATAAAAATTTAGATGTTACATTAAACGCCCGAAACCATTTTGGCCACTTTTTGAATCCGTCAATATTTTTTAGATTGAGATGTAGAAAAAACTTTTACCTCCAGTGCGTCCCTTTAACGTTTCTTTCTTACTGTCTGACCCCAGGAACTAACGCGTCTGATCAGCTCCCTCTATTGATATCCACATAAACGGTGAGTCCAACTCAAACAGCGTGCTAGCACCTGTATTTATGGACGACTGTACGTTCTCTGTGTGCTAGCACCTGTATTTGTGGATAAACGTACATTCTCTGTGTGTGTCCGTATGTTCTCTATTCGTCCGTACATTATCTTTCTCTAAATGTGCGGTTGCTTTCTCTCTCTAGGGTGGGTGGAGACTCTTTCTTGATCAATATATATATAGGATTTAATATTTGTTTAATTTAAATCAATTATTTAAACTAAATCAAATATTAATTAAATAGATTAGTTTAAATTTAAATCTATCTAATAGATTAAATCTAAACTATCTAATCTATATCCAGAATTAAATCTAAATTTAATTTATCATATAAATCAAATTTATATTATGTCACTAATTTAAATTTAAATTATTATTTGATTAATTTTAAATCAAATATTTAAATTAAATCAAATATTAATTAAATAGATTAGTTTAGATTTAAATCTATCTAATAGATTAAATCTAAACTAACTATTTAATCTATATCCAGAATCAAATCTAAATTTAATTTATCATATAAATCAAATTTAGATTATGTTATTAATTTAAATTTAAATCTATCATATAGAATTAAATTTAAAGCTAATTAATTTAAATTTAAATTAATTTAAACGATATATATTTCAAAATATTTAATATATCAAATATATATCTTTCAAATTTTATAATATATATATCATATATATTTATAAAATTTATACACCCTAAATTGAACGTTAAATTCATTGAATCTAGACATATTTTAGATTCAATGAATCTAGACATTCTACCTCAAGTTAGCCCATTCTTGTATACGACCCTATAAACCCATATGATGTTGATAGTGAGCTAATAATACTATTAGACCCATAAGTCATAAGTGGCCTCTAATAAGACATTGTGACTACCAAAATCATATAAGATCGGTGATTCGATGCAACCTATCATATAGCTTGATCACATCCCTTTTGTCTCATGATATATATAGGTCAAGTATGAGGTGTGGAAACGTCATCCTCATCTTACTCAACTATCACTTTCTCGATCTCCAAGCAGATTGACAGAACAAATGGAAACTTTTCCATTCGACCACAACCATACATTTCTCAGTCTCACTCATCGAGGGGCTCAGATATATCTCTCCATTAATTAGAGGGACATATTTCATCTTAACCATTCATCTTCCTCCACACGAGTTCCACTATACTTGATCATAACCTTTATGATCTCTCAACTAAATGTGACTTTTGACTATGCCAAAGTATAGTGTTCCCCATGTAGGAAGCCATGGTGATCTCAGGTCTGAGGGTTTAATGACACGGTTATATATGAGATATGCTTATGACTTAATCTATGCAACTATCTCATGATGGGTCGATTTAGCGCCTATTCTGATTTTATTTTGTATCTTAATACATAATTATTACATAATTATCAATCAAAATTATACTAATTTTAATTCATCATTGTTCCCACAACGATAATTGACCAGGGACATTTAGGATAAAATGACTTATCCAAGAATATTATTATAAAGATAAACATGCAAACAATATAATAATGTAATAAAAGGAAAAACACCTTCTTTTTTCATAATAAAATACAATGTTCATAATATAATGATTGGCCTAGGACATATTCTCCAACAATATCATCATATCCCATCTTATCATCACCTCCCAATTCACGATTTCTTATAATGCTCATATGGTGATGTTGTTCGTGCTATGTCACAATACAATAATCATTATTATCATACTCATCAATATCATGCTAGCATGCTATGAAATCACATGTTCATTATCATAACATATCAATACCAAAACTCTAGACTCATACCTCATCTAGCCGTGTGCATACCACAATATCTAGAAAAACCATATACACACATATAACTATATTGTGGTATGAAAGGGAACACGCATATATATATATATACAAACCAATACTTAACATATAAACACAAACACCTGGTTACCTAAAGTCGCTGACACCACACACACACATGGGCTAAACCCACCATCTTAACACTGAACATGAGTCGAGTCACCTCCGATCATCCAATTAAAACACTACAATATCATAAGATTTCCAATTAATATAATGTAAAACTTGTCCAAAATCCAGAATACAACCATTTAAGCTTGACCTAAGGTTCTAACAATGCTTTCATGCATCAATGAGCTCCACTTAATCATTCAAAGCATAATCAATCTTATACATTTCAGATCCCAAGCTTATCCACACAATACAAAACTAGGGTTCTACTCAAACTCATCACAATCCAAACAAAACTCATACCCAAAGGTTCCTAATATTACATAACACTTTTATAACATCAAACCAAGCATTTTAATTGGTTGAAACATCGACTAATATGAAATATAACACACTCCCATGAATTCCCACCAAAATTCAGAGAGAAAAGAGAGGAGGAGGTTAGGGATCACTTACCAACCAAAATTGAAGCTTCTAAAGTTTGAAAATCACTCACCAAGGCCAGAGGAAGCAAACCCTAGTAGAGCCCTCTATTTTTCTCACCGATTTCCTCTACTTCCATTGACTGAAAATCATATGATTTAAATAGATTTTTGGTCTGGCGCCACAACAGGAGGTAAGTTTGCTGTGGTGTGGAGCCTTTTTGCTCAAAAAATCTATCCAAGCCTCAGGTCGCTAGCTGTAGTGGCCCTATTTCTTGCCATGATGTGGAGCACTTATGTCTTCTCTTTATTCTTCCTCCATCTTGTTTCCTCTGATCCTATACACATCATCAAGTATACTTCCTGTTAGCTTGAGACTAAGTCTATGATAACATATTGAAGGTTGTTACAAGTCCAGTGGAAACTGAACATTCAAATTTGTTTAGTTGGTAAAATACATGTGTATGTATGATAAATGAAAAAAAAAAAAGAAAAACTTTTGCTGATGTCGCTTGAAGTCTAGGTTTATGGAATGCATTCAGATGGATCAATAATAATTCCATCTCAAGATTTTTGAAATGTTTCTACAAATTGGATGCTACTTTTATAAAATTGAAACTAAAAATTTTACCTAAATTATTTTCATGATTTTTGGGAAAGAAGAAATGCCACAAGCTATAGATAAGATGTATTTGGTGGCATCAATGAGTTTATATGAAAATGAGTACATCAACAACTTACAGGTCATCTGAGAAAAGTAAACATTGGGGATGGTTTGGATACTTCAGCACTTGGAGTAAAACTATACTTCTTGTTGAACTCCTCCCTATACCCCAATCTTAGTGGTTTGATAGATAGGATATCACCAAATTAGCAAATTATGTTCCTATGTTTTCCTTGGCTAAGCCATGCTTGGCAAAGATGTATCTTATTATTACAATGTTACTTTTGCAATGTGCTTAACTCTTGGTTAAGGTTCTTGCTCTGCTGGAGTGTTAATATGTAATATTATTATGTGGTCTCAACTTTTAAAATATTAATAAAGTTGAAATGATGAATCTAAGCAAACAAACTTTGAGCCTCTTGAATTCAAACAAGTATTTAGCCTGTGATTAAGAAATTTGATTAGTATGAGATGTCATACATGTATGATGTTTCTTGTATGTAGGCTAGTGTTTTTGTGTAAGTGAAGTCATGTATCTAAACCATGATCCTCACTATGACTACTTTCAAGATGAAGTTGAATAGAAGTATGAGCATCACTAGGATTACTTTCAAGATGATTTTAACACCAAGAATAGGGGGCAGCTATAGCAACTATATTGATGTATCTTTAAGTGACCTCTTGATTATTCTTATCCTTTTCTTTTCTTGGTCCTCTTAAGTATGAATAGGTTCATTTTGGAAAACTTTTGTATTTAATGATACAATACAGATGTTGAAGAAGAGGGTGAAACTATTTTTCTAGTTGCAAAATTTTAGCTCTATGCCATGGTGGGATGAGATTTTTGAAAGTGGAAAAAAATTAAGGGCTTTCAATTAAGATGAAGTAGGGTAATGCTTTACTTTTCTAGAGCATGAAGCATATGTAGCTAAATAATATTAGTGAGATCAAAAGCAAAAGCATATTGTATTAAATGCACTGAAAGAAGGATTAATACTCCTTCTAGTAAGATCAATGCAAGTGTGATGATGGCTGAATAAAGCATAAAGATTGTAGTTGAGCAAGTAGATACTACAAGAAAAATTAATCTAGAGAGAGAATAAAAGCTAATTGCAACCAATACAGCATTAGAGGATGTCAAACTTGAACTGGAGGAACAAAGTTGTATATTTTAGTATTTTGTAAGAAATAAGCATTCCAAAGCCAACACAACTTCTATGATTATAAATGTGCACTTCCATCAGATATTTTTTTAAAAATAATGTAAAATTAGTTGTAAACTTTGGGATATTTAAAATGTATAATTTCTTGGTCCATATGTATATATAGATATGTTGATTTTAATTTTGTTATAATTCATATGTATTTCCATGTGATAATTGTGTACTTACATAGGAAAATTGTGTATTTGCATGTTTCTTGGAATTATTTACAAATCACAAAAGTTTTTCATTTACCACAATTGAAATAAGATCATTTACATGTGATAATCATGTATTTACAAGTAAATATCATGTATTTGTGAGTGACTCTAGGCTATTTACAATCTGTTTTAAGATTGGAGCTTATGTCTCAATGGTTGACCATAAGAAGTGATGGTCGACCAATTTATTAATTATCATACCTAACTGATATTTGCAAGTGAATATTGTGTATTTACAAGTGATGATAGGCTATTTGCAAGTACTTTTCATACTTGGTGCTTATGTCTTAATGGTTAACCATCAAATCTAATAGTCGACCAATGCATCAATTATCATATCTAATTAATATAATGTCATTTACAAGTAATAATTGTGCATTTACTAGTGCATATTTTGTACTTACAAGTGATGGTGGGCTATTTGCAAGTGATTTCAAATATGGTACTTATGTTCTAATGATCAACCATCAGATTTGATAGCCGACCAGTGCATTAATTGTTATGTCTAATTGATACAATATCATTAACAAGTAAATATCATGTATATACAAGTAAATATAATGTATTTGCAAGTGACCCTAGCCTATTTTTATATGCTTTTCAAATCTAGTACTTATATCCCAATGGTCGACCATTAGATATAATGGTCAACTAGTGCATCAATTATCATGCCTAATTGATACAATGTTACCTACATGTGATAATCATGTATCTACAAGTGAATATAGTGTATTTGCAAGTGACTCTAAGCTATGAGTAATTTTAAAAGTAAAAATTTAATATCTTAGGGAATTTAAAAGTGGTTCTGGTAATCATGTTGTAGTTGTAAATTTCCTAAAATCACTTGAAAATCCACTAATAATTTCCTAATTCACTTATACCAATTGGAAATGACAAGTCTTAATTCAATATATCTAAATAATTCCATTTACAAGTTAAAGTCATGTATTAACATATGATAATTGTAACAACTTACTACACCACACCTCTACACTTCACCAAAAATTACGAAAAAATGGCCAACCAAAACCAAAACAGACACATCAAAGTGCAGCGTCAAGGCCTCAATAGTGGTGATTGGCGCAGCGGCCTGGCCTTTGCCATCGTGGCGTCCCTTGTTTATACCATATAAGCAATTTCTAAATTTCTAGGGTAAACTTTCAATGCTCATAACTTTATGCTCTGATCTCTAATTAACCTAATTCCAACTCTTATAGGTCACTCTCATCACAATCTATCCATAGACATCAATTTCACTCAAATCTGTCTCCGTATAGAGATTTTGGCCATGCGACACAGTTTTGGCTATTTTTTTTACCAAAACGCACTAGAAACGTCTTCCAATTACCATCCAAAGCAAATTGGCACTAGAGAACCATTCATATAGGTCCTATTTGACTCAACCAACTTATCCAAAGAGGTTTCACCTCAAAAGAGTGAGATTCAGCCCCTTGAACCCTTATTCCACTCAATGGGCTATATACCCAAAACATCCATACAAGGCCCAAAAACCTCCTTTGGGCTCACACACGACCATTCTCACTCATAAACACACCAAGACATGTATACATCACACCACATCATCCTAACTCATCATCATTAACATCATCCCATATCATTCATCATCATTATATATATATACACTATACAACCATCATCATTATAGTCATCATGATCCTCATATCAATTACAAATGTACTATCCTACTTGGCACAATGTATCATATAAGCAATACACACACTACCGTGACTTGAATATTCCCGCATTAGAGAGACTACAACTCCCTTGTTTTCTCTAGACTAGTATTAGAGCCTTCATTTGAAATGTTAGTCATGGGAGGGGGTGTGAGACAAAGTCTCAGTAACCAAGAACACACATAGGCAATCTATATAATAATTCATATAATAATGCACATGGTGTAATGAATGCAAAATGTCATGGATTGCATGTCTCCCTCATACATGACTAGAACCACAAACTGACGTCATCACATGATATTTTAAATAGGTGACTCTCTTCCAACAGTTGATGAAAACTAATTTCGGAACATCACCAACCTCACCTCACACTAATGCAACCCAGTTATAGGTTACATTAGTGTTTGGACTGTGGCTCTTCTCCCCTAGAACACCATGAATTGGTGGTGATTTCGGGAAGGTGCAGTCTACTACCACTTGGTTCTCTAAGCCATAGGAGAGGATTTAATGGCAGGGATCCCTTCCTTATTTCACCATATCATATATCACATCATCATATCATATCTCATCATCACCACCCAATCCACCATTTCTCACAATGTACATATGGTAATGATACTCATGCCATGTCATCTTGTTTATATCACTACAAAATTATCATCATATTCATCATCATGATCATGCTAGCATGCTATTTACATGTGTAATGTCATGTTCATCAACATCACATATCAATGCTAGGAAATTGAAATCCATACTACGTCTAGCCGTATACATACCATGATATATAGAAAAATCATACACATACATAACAATATCGTGGTATGAATGGGGACATACACATATATACATATATATATATATAAATACACATCAGCAAATAACAAATAAACACAACACTCAGTTACCTCAGGTTGTCAATGTTACACACATACACAGATTCTACAAGCTTCTAGGATTATCAACCCATGACTTGTACTCCTTCGATCAACCAAGCAATCACTACAATGTCATAATATCTATTATCAACATATAGCATAATTTTCCAAATTCCACAATTCAACTAATCATGCTTAACCCAAGGTTCTAACAACGTTTTCATGTATCATTGAGCTTCTAATGATCATTCAAATCCTAACCATTCCCATTCATTTTGGATTCCATACACCCTCAAGCAATTCCAACCTAGGGTTCCTCATAAATCACACATACTTCCTCTAAAACTCATGCGCAAGCATCATTAATGTTAAATAACACATTTTTAATCCTATTAAATCCATTTTAATTGGCAGGATTTGGCCAAAATTGAAAACCCAACATATATACTTGAAAATCCATCTTAAAACTGAAGAGAAATGGAAAGGAAAGAGCAAGAATCACTTACGCACTTGTAATCAAGATTCCAAAGTCCGAAATCACTCTGAAAAGCTGGTAAAAGCAAACCCTAGTAAAACCTTCTTCTCCCTCTTTGATTTTCTTTACATTTTCTCCATCTGAAACTCATCCAATATAAACCAAGTTCTTGACTTTCGCCACGGCACTAGTAAGTTCACTGCAATGCAAGTGCTCTTGGCTTGGAAAAATTGTAATATCCTAAGTGTCTCTTGTTACGGCAGCCCTGTACTTTGCCACGACATGGTCTTTCTTTGTTTCATTTTCATATTTTGTCTCATTTGGATCATTTCTCCGGTCCTGCAACATTATTAAGTTTACTTCCCATTAGCTTGAGACTAAGTTTGAGATAGTGTAATGAGGGTTGTTACAATAACCATGTATTTACAAGTTAAATTAATAAGTGATAATCGTGTATTAACAAGTGATAACTATATATTTACAATTTAAATTCATGTATTTGCAGGTGACGTTGGACTATTTGTAAGTGATTTTAGGATTTGGAGTTTATGTTGACCATGAGAGGAGACCTTCTCTGATGGTCAACCAGTGCATCAATTTTCATATGTAACCAATACACTGTCATTTGCATGTGATAATCATATATTTATAAGTGAATATCATGTATTTGCGAGTGACTCTAAGCTATTTACAAGTGGTTTTAGAATTGGTGCTTATGTCCCAATGGTTAACAATGTTGTAAAGAAGTGAGAATTCATTGTAAATAAGTGATGACTAATTGTAAATCCACAAGGATGACTAATGGTAAATCCATGAGGATTAGTTGCAAATTAGTGAGAATTAATTGTAAATGAACTTGTAAATAACTAAGATCCACTGTAAATCCACAAGGATTAATTCCTAATTAGCGAGGATCAATTATTAATGCATGAAAATCAATGTATTTACAAGTGAAAATCATTTTTTTGCATGTGCTATTAGATTATTTACAAGTCACAAGTTTGATCTATTTACCATAACTGATACCAAACTATTTACAAGTGAAATTTGTGTTTATGCATGTTCTATTAGGTTATTTACAAGTTAGAGGCATGGTACATTTACCATATAATTGATACCTTGTCATTTATATGCAATAATCATGTATTTACAAGTAAAAATAATGTATTTGCAAGTGATATTGTCATGATAGTTGACCATCAGAGGAGGCCTCCTCTGATGATTACCAATGCATAAGAGTTCTTCCACCCCCATCCCCATTAACCTCATCACTCGTAAAAACTTGATCGTGATCCTACAAGGAAGGTAGTGAGTTTATCAATCCAAATTTTTTATCCCCAAAGTGACAATCAAATTGAGAACTCAAATTAAAAAAGAAAGAAATAGAAAACAAAACAAAGTTTGAGTTTAATTTAGTTCTAGAAGCATAAAGGGATCAAGATTCACTTTATAGGATAACTAGATTCTATTCTTTAGTTAGACTCTGCACAATTATAATAACCATTGTTTCTAAAATGTCCTAATTACCTTTTAATCAATTAGTTATTATTTAATTATGATTCAATTTGCTATCGTGCAATCAAAATTTCTAATTAAACCTTAAAAACTACAACGTGTATTACCATAAATTTCTAATTTTATCTCTAGATTAGTTATTCATGTTTATCTCTCTAAATCTAGGTTCATTCTTCACCTCTCAATCCATCAAATTTACCCATTAATTAGATTTTATAATGATCAAACATAAAATCCACATGAATGAACACAAGGGATAAATATAATAAAAAGACAAATTAAATATGTCTTGAAGAACAAATCCGCAAAGTCAACACTAAAGAAAATAAATCCAATCCATCCCAGTCAAGCTATATCCTTACCTTCGACTGGGAAATTTCACTACTCATAACAATAGCAATTGAAACAAAACTAAAATCCTAGACCATGATAAGAATAACAAGAAGAAAGAGTTATAAAGGAAAATATAATCTTGCTTCAATACTCCTTAGATCTCCTTACTTTCTCTTTATAGGTTGCTTCTAGTTACTACCAGATGTGTTTGAACCGTATTCTCTGACTTCTAAGTGCGTTTTTTAATCCTCTCTTGTGTTTTTGTTGTGTCTCCATTTATAAGAAAAGTCCAAAAGCCTAGAAAGGCCCAATAAATCATGAAAACACATAAAAATTAAATATGCATATCAAACGAGCCAATGCTGGGCCCATATTAATTTCCTTCACCCGACACCGGTTTGACGCATTCTTTGCCCAAGTTGCGAGACCACCGGTGCCGCCTGGGTTCCTTCATGGCTGACTAGGTGCCGGGTCCTCTCATTAATTTTCTTCTTCTTCGCTTCCTCACCCGTCCATAGGTGAGGAGATTAGCAGGGATCAGGTGGATGTACTCTTATGCATTTTGCTCCAACTTTTTGGCTCTATATAGCTCAAAATCCTCATAAGTATTCATGTGATGCAAATATATTTTAAGTTATGCAAAATCATGCCAAAAAGTATCAAATCACAATATTGTAGGATGAAAATAGATACAAAATGTGGGTATTTTATATGTATTAAATAGACATATCAATATCGTGTATTTGTAAATAACTCTAGGCTATTTGTAAGTGGTTTTGGAATTGGTGCTTTTGCCCTTGATGGTTGATCAATTGTCATATCTAACTAATACAATGTCATTTATATCTAATAATTGTGTATTTACATGTGATAATAGGTTATTTGCAAGTATTTTTTTAATCTAGTGCTTCTATCCCGATAGTCGACCATTAGAGGAGGCCTCTTCTAATGGTTGGCCAGTGTATCAATTATTATACTTAACTGATACAATGTCATTTAAATGTGATAATTATGTATTCACAAGTGAATTTCGTGTATTTACAAGTAAATCTCGCAGATTTAGAAGTAATTTTAGGCTATTTATAAGTGGTTTTGGAATTAATACTTATGTCCCAATGGTCGATCATCAAAAGCGATGGTCGACTAGTGCATCAATTGTCACACTTAACTAATATAATGTCATTTATACGTGATAATTGTGCATTTACAAGTGAATATCGTGTATCTGCAATTGACTCTGGGCTATTTGTAAGTAATTGCTGGAAAAGTCACCACTGCCATAAAGTTGCTGGAGGAAGCTATAGTCGCTAGTGGCCTACACTGGAAAAGTTGCCAGCATCAGAAACCATAGCATGAAAGTTGCCGAAGAAAGTTGTCATTGCCGATAACTTTTATTGGAAAAGTCACTGGAGGAAGGAGGGCGGAGGAGGAAGAAAAAGGAGGAAAGACATTTTGGACTTTTCAGCTGAAAACTTATTTCCAATTTGCAATTAAGGGTAGATATTTGGAATTGGGCCATATTGTGTAACCAAACTGGAATTAATTTCATTCGTTGGTATTTAATTAGTTTTTTCTCTTCTTTCATTTCTAAATAAAAAAAAAGGGAAGAGCCGTAGAGTCAAGAATATGGGTTACAATAGATGGGTTGACCCATTTAACTTGTGAAAGGTAAGGTTAGGTTGCAAAAAATGCAATCCATTTAAAATAGGCCAAAATCAACCCAAACCAAAAAAACCTATGGGTTAAACGAGCTAACCCGCAATTTGTATAGATTGACTTTTTTTTTCCCAGATCAGGTGGCTTACATTAGCAGAAGTTGTAGACTCATTTTTTAGCCAGAAAAAATGATGATGTTAGCCGTTAAGAACGAGAAAATCAAAATCACTCTTAGACTCTCAATAACACCATGCACAATTACACACACTTACCACACGGTCTACACCATACTAGTTCTCCATTCCTCGCTATAAGGGTTTTTTATTTTCATTATCATGAATTCATGACTAAGACTCACAAATTCTAGAGTTCATCTGGTGAAGGTTGAAGTCAAATAGAGGAGGCAGATTGATTAAATAGCAAAGCAAGGTAGTGAGCAATTGTGAGACTAGGTGCGAGGGTTTTCAACTTCATCTCTCAATTTCTAATTTTCCTTCTTATTTTTTGTTGATTTCTAATTGGCAACTTGATAATATGGCTAGAAAGATGTACACCTAGGTATTTTTTATCCTAATTTTTTTTGTCAATTTCTAAAAGAGGGTTTTTGACTTTTTGATCATCAATTTCTAATCGTCGTTTGTCAGTTTTTGATCGCATTCAACTTCAAGGGTGATTGTGAGTTACAACCATCCTTTTCCTGCATGACTAGTTTCTGATCGTCATTCATTAGTTTTGTTCTCCACCACCACGTGTCCTTATTGCCTTGCGTCTTCTTCACACAAACATCAAATTGAATCTTTTGATCTGGTTAGTTATACATTTTGGGTCATTTTCTTCTTTTTTTTTTTTTTACTTTTTTAGGTACATCTTTCTTATTTTTATTACTTGGAAGCATCCCTACAGTAACACCTTATACTTAGGACATTTCCCATGTATTAGACTCCAATTATGTCCATTATTACATGATTAGAGACTTGATTACATAAAAATATCAAAATAGATTTTTTCTTTATTTCGGGTATCGTTCATTGTGTATTTTCCATTTTACCCGACGGACTTTGAAAATTCGTAACTATGCTAAGTTACAAAGCCATAACATTATACATGATTTTATACAAATTTCCAAAATGATATATCACTATTGGCTCTATTTGCTCAAAAATCATGCTCCTCCTTTATCCACTTAGTTTTACATTGATCTTTGACATACTTTGACGCTATCATGGTTAGTCATTTGAAAAGGAATAAGATTCAAAGAATCTTAGTAGCAACAATCAAAATGCAAGCCATTATCATAAAATCCTCATTCAATCACATTAAAACTTTAACAATTTTATAAAAAATTGGGTAGAGTTTCCCCTTGAATTTTGGCTATCCAGGGGTCTGAAAAACCCTCAAATAACTCAGCCAAAGGCAACAAATCATCACAAATCAACAATACAATCAATCGGCATATCATCAAAATCATTGCAATCTATATGACGATATAATGCAAGCATAGGTTTGGTTACTACCTGATAGCTTTGCAATACTTTCCAAATTTTGTAAACTCTTCTTTTGGCCTTCCAACACTTCTTAGGATCCTATAGCATCACAAAATGAGGCCATTAGCTGCTGATTACATAACTCCCTTCACAAAGTCTCACATTGAAAACCTTAAATTTCCAACTTGATTTCTACTTGGCTTCGATGTTCTGAGAACTGGACCAGACCGGTTGGACCGTCACCCGGAGTGAAAAATGGCTCGGTTTTCAGCTTTGGATCGTTTGAGGGGTTGGATTGGATTGAACTACTTAGAACCGGTTTTTGAGCCAGAAACTAGAATTGAGCCGGGAATTGGAGCGATTTTTAGAGAACCAAACGATTTTTTAAATTGGGTAAAATTTAACTTAAATTTAATTTTTTTACCAAAATTATTAATTATAAAAATTATTAGAGAGTAAAACACTATTTTTCTTTTTATTTTAAAATTGCTAATTATAAAAATGAACAATTTCATTGTATTATATTCCCTCTGTCCCAAATTATAAGAGAATTTTGAGACTCTCCATTTATTCCAAAATAAAAGAGACATGGATAAAATTTGTGAAGTAATTAATATTATTTTCTTTTTATACCCTTGAGTAATTAAGGTTGTATTGATAATTACTAATAATTAATTATTCTTGCTCCAAACTTTTAATGTGGGCAATTCGGAAAAGAAATTAAAATTGTAGCACAATTAATGAGTTTAACTACCAAAATTGTTTTTTTCTTAATATAAATGATGTAATTATTTGTTTCTTATAATTAGGGACGAAGGAAGTATAGTCATTTTATAATATTATGATCATATAGTATTATCATGTTAAAATATTTTAACATTATTTTCAATGATTTAACATATATTATTACTATGTGAGCTTATTAACTTATTATGAACTTAAACTACTTAAATTTATTCTATTAACAATTTAATATTTTCTTTTTATACATATATTATTATATATAATATTATTTTTACTTAATTATTATGTCACTGGTTTAACCACTGGTCTAACCGGTTGAACCATAAAATCGTGACCTGGTGACATTTGTGGTATAATGTCCAGTCTGATTTTTAAAACATTGCTTAGCTTTTCTTGTATAACATACTTATTCTTACATAATTTGAACCTAAGGAATCCATTTTTGGGGTCAAAATCATAAGATTCCCTTTCCTTTTCAAACCCTAAATAGGTAGAAAATTTCCAAAAAAATGTAGAAAAATAACTACCAGATTAATTTGTAATACAATGGTATATCTTTAATCCTTGAAACCTATACATCACTTTTCATTGATTAATTTCTTCATGGCTTCATTTTCTCTGTCTACTCTCTCTCTAGGCAGAAAATTTTAGTAGGAAAATAAGAGAAAATAAGCTATGAAAACTCTTCCAAATTCAAGAGAACATAAGATAATAGTCATAATATGTTACCTTAGCAATTTGAATCCAAACTTTACCTCTTGTCTTCTTTTTTTACTTCCTTTGTTTCACGAGTTCTCCCCCCCTTTCAGCTATTGTTTGCATCTTGAATGAGTGAGAAAGATGATGGTTAATGACTTAATAGGATAAATATCTAATAAAGCTAATTAATTAATTTTATCTTTAACATTTAGTTGCCTTTTTGAAATTAAAGCTTTTCACAAAATTTCCATGATGTTCGAGCAGCTGGCCAGACGTGCTCCACCTCATTTTTGGCCAAAAAATTGCTTCAATTATTTAAATGGATCAAAATACCTTTTACTAATTAAATTTACCTGTACTGATTAAATATTTTTATCAAAATTGTCATTAAATTGGTACAGGACTATCCAAAAATAAATTTTAGACTAAAATCATTATCTAGGCCGAAAATACATTTTATCAAGATCCATTCAGTGTCTTTGAATTGGTACTTCCTTTTTCTGCAATCCAAACTGACTTTTATCGGGTAAAATATTAATATCAAACCCTAATTGCCCAATAAATATTATTTTAATCTTAATAAATTCCTTACTATATTCCATTGGGCTTAACTCATTAACAGATTTATTTCGACTATAATTTTTCATATTTCCAAAAATACCCCTGACTCGGGATAAATTTATAATTTTTTAAACTTTTAGATCATTATGTGTAATTTTTCCCAAAATTCATAAATTTTTCTCCACTTCCTTTCCCCTTTTTTTATTTTCTTTTTCTTTCTCTTTTCTTATCTTTTCTTTTTTCAAGGGTAAAATCGTTATTTTATCATTTTTCCTTCTAATCAAGATAATTGACCTCTTTACTCTATTTTATATAAAACAATATATACCTATTTTTGTAAATTTCTTATACATTTTATGATACAAACATTTTTTCCTTGAGATTTAAATCCAATGTTTACATTTTACTTCTAATATGGGAAATGACCGTTTTGTCCCTTAAATTGGGTCAAAAACTTAATTGTCTATTCTTCTGGGCACTTTCTTATAATTTTACTCAAAGATCAATTTTTTATTATTTCTTTTTCACTATTTACATTAACTTTCAAATTGATCTATCTCTCAACTTGGATCTCTCGGTTATACAATACTTATACTGTTGCACTCTACTCAGAACAAAGTTCTATTCAAGTGGTATATTGTATACCTTCCGGAGTAAGTTCAGGAATTAATTTCAATTAAAAACCTTATGAAAAATTAATTTCAATTAAAAACCAAACATAAGTTCTTTTGAAAATTAGATGAGAAATTAATTCCTTCTAAAGCCCGAGTATATGTATAGCCTTTTCATCTCACTTTGTTTCTCATTTTTTATACATTTTATTGCATCTCCCTAAAAATAGGGATATTACACCCACAAAATAAATCTAAAAAAAAATAACACACACACAAACACACTGGGAGATTTTTACATTTGAAAATTTTGAGTAATTCTTATCTTTAATTTCTGGACATCTCTTATGTATGTCTTGCTCCTTCTGCTAGTGATTGTCACTTTGTGAGTTGCCTGTTTGTCATTTTTTTTTTGTGATGGTTTTAATCATTGTATGCATTGTTGTTTTTTTTAACACTTGCAGTACTAGTATAACATGTCAAGCATTAAGAAGAACACAAATGTTGATAGCAATGCTAATGTCAATGCTATTACTCCTCCTCCTCCTCCTCCTTCTGGTTCTAGTTTTGCCACAGAAAGTCAAGATAAAAAAAAGAAGCAAAAAACTTGTATTTTTTATGTATGGAATTATTTTACTAAAATTGGCATAAATAGTTTATGGGAAAGAACATGCCACATGCAGTGGGTAGTCAAAATGGAACTTCAACTCTTTCTCATCATATTGAGAAGTGTAAAGATCTCCTAAGTATCATAATGTTGGTGAGATGTTAGATCAAGCTGCAAAACTAAGATCTAAAATTGATCAAAAGCATGTACGTGAACTTATTTCCATGGTAATAATTGAACATGATCTGCCATATTCTTTTGTGGAATATAAATAAATTAGGGAGTTACTAAAGTATGTGAATCCTGTTGTGAAGATTGTCTCTAGAAAAACTATTGTGCTTGATGTTAGGAAGTTTTATGAGGAACCAAAAAATATTTAAAACAAGCCATGTCAAAATCTCTTGGTAGAATTTGCTTAACTTCTAACTGTTGGGCTGCTCAGAAGGTTATATATGTTTGACTACTCATTTTGTAAATGACAAGTGAAAACTTAATAGTAAGATACTTTCTTTTTGTAAGATAGTGCCTCCACACTCGAGGGTGGAGTTAACTAGAAAAGTGCATGATTGCTTGGTTGATTGGGGAATTGATAACAAAATATTTTCTATTACATTAGATAATGCTTCTTCATATGATAACAGGCAAGAATTATTGAAAGGGCAGTTACCTTTGCATAGTAGCTTGGTTTATACTTTCAAGTGATGTGTTATGCCCACATCTTGATTCTTATAGTTCAAGAGGGGTTGAAAGTAATAGAAAGAGCTTTGCATAAAATTCAGGAGAGTATTAAATATGTAAAAGCATATGAAGCAAGAATGATTAATTTTAGGAAATGATTAATTTTAGGAAATGTGTTGAGAAAATTGGTGGGATTGACACCTCAATGAGGTTGCGATTAAATGTTCCTACTAGATGGAACTCTACATATGCAATACTTGAAAGCGGGCTTAAGTATCGATGGGCCTTTACTAGTTTGGCTTTGGATATTGCTTTTTAGTTGAAGAATGCATGAAAGTAAAGAAAACTTGTCATTTCTTAAAGCCATTTGAAGTTATCACAAATTTAATTTCTAGTTCATCTTATCCAACTTTGTATTTGTATTTCATGCAAATACAAAAAATTGAGATGTTGTTGATGGAGTACAAGTATAATGATGATTATGAAATTTGAAACTTGGCAAAGAAAATGAAGAAAAGTTTGACAAATATTAGAGTGATTATAGTGTGATCCTTGCTATTGGCACTATTCTTGATATGCACATGAAGTTTGATTACATCCGATATTCTTACTCAATGCTTGACCTTATAACTTGCCATGAAAAAGGTTGAAACTATAAGGGGAAAGTTATATTTTCTTTATGATCAATATAGCATTGGTGCATCATCTAATGATTTTGGTGGATCAAATTCTAATATTTAAACATTAACTTCACAACCCTCTATTTATGTGAAAATTGATATAGAGAAAAAGTTGGAGGGATCAAAAGCATTTACTAAATCTAAAGCTTTTGGTGTAAGTTTGAATTTATTTATGAATTAAGTTTGATTTATTTCTTTTAATGCTTGTGTTAATAATTTATTTATTAATACTTTAAACTTAAATAATACATGATTATATTAACTTTGTGAGCCAAGATGCTTGTAACAACCCTCATTACATTATCATGAACTTAGTCTCAAACTAATGGAAAGTGTACATGATGATATATGCAAGCCGGAGGAACAAGCACTGGAGGAAGGATCCAAATGTAACAAACTCAATAAGAGCCCTCGTACCATGGTGAACTTATTGCCTGCCGTGGCATCAAATCCCGAATTTTTATAAATCAGAAGTCATTTTAGTCAAACATGGAAGAAGAAATCGGAGGGAGAGTCGAAGGAGCTCCACTAAGGCTTCAATTTTTCAACCCTTGGAGATGATTTTTGAATCTAAGGAGCTTGGTTAATTGTTAGTAAGTGGTTCTTGATCTCCCTTCTCTATTTTCTCTTTGGTTTTTGGGGTTGAAATTCGGATATATGCATGAGGGGTTGATTTGGTTGGATTTTCACCAATTAAAATGTTTTTATTAGTGTTGTAAAAGTGTTATGTAGTGTTAGGAAGCTTTGGGTATGAGTTTTAGTTGGATTGTTCTGAGTTTGAGTTGAACCCTAGGTTGAAATTTGGGAAGATGAGTGGAAATACAAAGTTGCATGTGTTGGTGTGTGTTTGAATGGTTATTTAGAGTTCATTGGTACGTGTGTATGTTATTAGAACTCCGGGTTAAGTTTGAAGCGGATTTTCGTTGCTATGAGCATTATGTTAATTGAAAGTATTATAATGTTATAGTAGTTGATTGGATAATTAGAGGCATATAGTTCATGATGGGTGCTCCGGAAGCTTGTATAAGCCTCTGTGTGCATGGTCAGTAATCTGAGGTAAACGAGTGTTTGCATATATGTTATATGTTGATATATATATGCATGTCTCCATTTATACCTCGATATCGTTATGTGCATGTGTATGGTTTTTTTATATATCGTGGTATGCACACGACTAAATGAGGTATTTGTATATGATGATGATGAGTGTGGTATTATATATGTACATACGTGATTGTAGCATCCTCATACCATTGCATGCTAACATGACCATGATTATCCTAATGATGATGATGATTATATATATGTTGTTAGAGGCATGCTAGCACGGCATGAGCATTATCATCACATAAGCATTATGAGAAATGGTGGATCGGGTGGTGATGATAAGATATGATATGATATGATGATATATGATATGATGGAATAAGGGAGGGATCATTGTCGCTAAATCCTCTCCCATGGCTCGGAGAGCCAACGACAGTGGGCTGCACCTTCCCTAAATTACCACTAATTGGCAGTGGTCTAGGGGAAGAAGAACCACGGTCCAAGCATTAATGTGACCTTTAGCCAGGTGCACTAGTGTGAGGTGAACTTCATGATGTCCTAGAATTAGTCTTTACCGGCTATTGGAAGGGATGCACCTATTGGAAATATCCTGTTATGACACTAGCCTGTGGTTCTAGCCGTGTATGAAGAAGACATATATACCATAGTATTTTGCATCGCACGACATCATTTACATATATATGTGATATTGACGATATTATTATATGTGTGTGTGTGTCCTAATTACTAAGATATTGTCTCACACCTCCTCCAACGACTAACATTTCAGGTGAAGGTCTAGTGCTAGTCCGGAGAAGACCAACAAGGTGTAATTGGTAGTTAATATTTAGTTTATGTAATATTGTGCTAATAGGTTGTTATTGAGTGTACCACATGTCCCAAGTATTCCTAAAGAGTATTGTTGGCATGTGGTATGATGATGTTATGTAAGACGATGTTGAATAATGATGAATTGTATAGTTGTGGCTATATGCCAAGTTTGTGATTAATGTGTCAAGTACAATTTATAGGTGTGTGATGATGATGTGGACCCCGGTATGAGTCATTGTCATTGAAGCACGTATCAGTGAGCCGATTGGCCATATGTGTAAGCCTAAAGGTGGTTTTCGGCCGTGTATGTGTATTTTGGGCATGTAGCCCATCATGTGGTTTGAGGTTCAAGAGAGTCAATTCTCAGAGGAGAGGTTTATCTAGGGTAAAACCTCTTTAAATAGATTAGTTAAGCTAAATAGGACTTGTATAAATGGTTCTTGAGTGCCAAATTACCTTTGGTGGCAAATGAAGGTGGTAAATTGTGTGTTTTGGTCAAAAGGTGGCTAAAATGATGTTGGGTTCCAAAATCTCTATATGGATATAGATTAATGGAAAACATGTGTTTATGGTTAGAATGGGATGAGAGTAACTTGTAGGACTTGGAATCAGGTCAATCGGAGATCAAAGTACAAAGTTGTGCGCATCAGAAATTCGTCCCAAAATCTTATAATTTGCTTATATGGTATCAGCAAGGGGCACTATGGCGCCACACGCTACTACCTCTCTTAGGCCGCAGCAATGCTGTAGCTCATCGCCACATCAACCTATTCTCCCTCTTTGAGGTTGCAGTATCACTGTATCTGACTGTGGTCCCAGCATGTTCTAATGTCTTTTTGTGCTTGTTTGAGGTTTGATGTCCTGGGAGTTGAAATTTTGGGGTGTTCTGGTTTGGTTTGGCCAATTTTTTAGATTTTTATTGAAGTATGAAGGTGAGATGGAATAGGGTGTTACAATGCTACTTCTTATGGGAAGTCTAAGTTGGATTACTATTGAGTAGAAGCAAGAATTAATCCTCAAGCATTTCAAGATCTAGATATTTTGGACTATTGGATGAGTAACCAAAGTCGATTTCCTTGTCATTCTAAGATGGCATGTGATGCGCTAAGCATTCCAACTACTATAGTTGCTAGTAAATCAGCTTTTAGCATAGGTTCTCATGTTTGACAAAATATATGTCTTGCCTTCTTCCAAACAATGTCCAAGCTTTTATCTACACTCATAATTGGTTGACTAGTTTTCGTTGTAGTGGTTGTCTACTAAACTTTTATCACTATTAGTAATTTATGTGTATTTCATTTATTAATAATTTGTAACTACTATTAACACCAATATGTGTGTTTCTTTTATTATTTGTTGCAAATGACATTGGAGATGATGAGGAGGAAAGGGTGGATTTACTCTCAAAGGAAGATTCTAATATTATTATTGATGATGAGGAATGACAAGCTTTGATCTGGTTTGCTATAAAAAGATGTTCCTCAATCCTCACTTCCTGTTAAGTCTTACCAAGTAACCAGGTGATATTTTGTTGTAAGGTCTAACCGATGCTATTTTGTTACTTGTTAGTACTTAGTAAGGATGTGACTATTGACTTGTATTTTGTTGTAAAGTCTAACTAAGTTATTTTATTAGTAAGGAGTAAGGACTGTGCATGACTTTTGACTTGTATTTTGTTGCAAAATCTAACGAATTGACTTGTAATTTGATATCATGACATGAATTGATGAACGATGATGATATATTATTTAAGTGAGTCATGGATGGAGACATTAGACTATTAAATCATTTATTTTATGATGTTTGCCTATTACCCTACAAATTATTATCAATGTTTATAAATGGTGGGTTATATAGATTAAGAGTTATTGGAGTTGAATTAGCTTTTTAAGAATTTATAGTAATTTTTGTTTAAGAAGTTTAATATATATATATATATATATTGATGAGTTGATCCATATAACCCAACAATTCATCATTGATGGGTTTGATTGGTATTATTCCAAATCATCTGGAAAACAGGCTGGTTCAACCCAACCCCTTTTTCATACAATATGTGATGAGCTAGCCCATTTTTCCGGTACTAGGGAAGGCTCCTCTCTCTTTTTCAGTTTTCTTTTACACTAAAAAAAGAAAGCTCTTTCTCTCGATGATAATGATTTTTTTAAGCAGTACACATTTCTATTTCTTGGCAGACCCACATTGTTTTCTTTTTTTTCCTTATTTAATCAACCTTTTTTTGGGTAACTAATCAATCCCTTTTTATTATTCAATAATTTTTTTAAGTTGCTTTTTTGTGGAAAATCAAAGACGTTGAATTTTTTATATAAAAATTATATTGTCAATTATTTTTATCCATAAATTTTTAAAATATTATAAGACTTTTTTTCCTTGCTAAACTAATGAATATCAAATACTAGTTGAAATTATTAAACACGAATAGTAGTTCAGGTTTGCTTTTTATGACATACATTAACATTCAATGACTAAATTATCATTTTGGCTTTAATTGTTTTATTTTTAAAGGTTTCGTCGTGTTTGCTCTTATTATATGGTAGAGGAAAAATTCCATTTTTCTTTTCTTATCAATAAAAATTATAAATTCCTCTTTTCATAAAAAAATTAATGTTAATTTTCAAGAGAGTTGATAGAACTGCATACCTATTTGATATTATTTATCTACTAACTTTGTCCCAGCACTCTAGATTTTCTCTATAATTCCATACCACATGCATGGTTTGGATAAGGGTCATAGAGGAAATTGACCATTATTCCCTAGTAGAGAGACCAAAGCACAAAACAATGTGTTCTCACTAAGAGAGGGAGAGAGGAAACGGAAGAGAGTAGCAGAGAGTAGAATTTTCCCATACTACCTTTCATCCATTATTATTAATAGTACATTTAATTATGTATCATTAATTTTATAGTAGTATTTGTTTCTTATATATAAGGCACATTTAATAGAGCTAACTATTTTTTTTAATCTGCATGAATTAGTTATTTGTTTCTTATATATGAGATCGACAGGAGTAAAAATATAAAAATAAATTATTTAATTTAAATTAAAAAAAAAAAAGACATCATGGTTCCGGCAAAAATATAAATGGGCATGACTTAAGAAATTCATTAAAAACAATAAAGCATCATGGTTCTGTTAAAGAGGTATAGGTGGTGACATCTCATTAAATTAAAAAATGGACAGCCAGATTCTTGCCACATAAGCGACACTCTCTTGGTTTCTGGATTAATTCCACGCACCGGAAGAGGTCGCATATATGTATATATGGCATTACTTTCGCAAAATTAAGTGGACCCATTATATATATTATATAAAAATTAAAATCAAATCACACTGATTATACATTGATGTAAAGATTAATATAGGAAGTTATAGATTTTATAATTGACATTTATGTACAATAAAGACGAGTGTAGTATTTTTATAGAATAGAAAATGTAGGTCACCAGCTATTATTAATATGGTTAAAGTATCCATCCACCTATATTGTTCACATTCATCAAATTAAATGCATATATTGTATTCAGACTAAATACTCTGACCTCTATTGCGTTGTGCTTTAATTACGGAGGCTTCCCTCTATTTTAGAAATCTATTTAAATATTTTTTAAAATTAAAAGTTATGTTATATAGATATTCTTTTTATTTCCAATATTCTATTTCCATCCATCTTATCATTAATGACCTATTTACTCACTATAGTTAACCTTTTTTTACTAAAATATTCTTTCTTAATATAAATTCTATTTAATAATATTTTCTACATATTTTTTTAATTTTTAACTTTAAAATAAAATGAGTACCATGTATTTGTCCAAAGTAGGAGACCAATCGCATTGTTAAGAGGCAGCACATGAAAAGTGTAGCTAAATACATTTTTCTATATTTTATCTTGATTGTTTTGATATATTTTTATTTTATTATAAATTTTATTAATTTTTAAATCAATATTTTTAAACACATTCATTTAAATATTACTGTACATAATTATTTAAAATTATAATAAACAAATGAAAATGGAAAAAAAAATTGATAATGCTTTTTCCCCGAATCTGACATGTCCTTTTTCACTTTATTAAGTAGTGATTTTCCTGTCCTTGAGAGGTAAAAAAGTTGTTCGGTTCAAAAATATTTTTAACTGTCCGGCCAAAAATTGTTTGATTTCACATGAGAAGAGAGAATATGTAGCAATTGTGGACGACGACTCCAATTATAAGAAAGAATACTTGGAACGAGTTTAATACCCAATCATCTTAGTTCATAAAATATTTTAAGAGTATGTTTGTTACGCATAGCTGAGTGTCTTTCCAATTTTGCTAATCAAGTTGATGGGTACCTTTCTGGATTTTACAAATAAAAGTGATATATTAAGTTAATTCACGATTTTTTTTTTCTCACATTTTTAGACGCCGAAAAAGTTATTTATTTGTAAAATAAAAGTCATTTAAAAATCATATTTATTCGTAAATAAACATGGCCTTAGTTTGGATTTTATTTACAAGCTCAGTCTGTTATTCGGTCAGTATTAATGACTAAAATTTAGGCTAGCGTTTGTATCCACAGTGTTCAATGGTTTATTGGCATTAGCTCAAACCTAATCGTCCTTAGTTCCCATAAGAAAAGTTTCAAGAAACTTTTTTTCTTCTCCTTTTTCTTCTTGTTACATTTATTAGCATAACCCTAGTCCTTCAGGATTTTCTGTTTTCGGAAATGTTGTAAAATATGGTTAACTTGTGTAGGAGCAAAGATATTGGAAGGGGAAATTGAGAGAGTAGGGCAGGAGAGGATCAGAGCATAGGAAAGACGGCTTATAAATGTATCAATATATATAATAAAATATACAACGAACTAGTCTAAGTATTAATAAATTATAAATAAAACATTTTTTCCATTAACAGTACCAATTCCATTCACATTTATATAACTATTTTAACAAAATTACTCGAATCAAGAAAAGTGATAAAAATTAGTTGAAATAATGCTGATAAATCAATAGTTGGTGATGTATACATTTAACCATTAGCTTAGAAAGATAAAACCCTCCCTCTTATCCTAATCTCATATCTTCCATTCCCAATCCTAAATTTGAAATTTGTCAATCCTAAATAAAAGAAAAAAATTACACTATCTACCATATTAGTTGATGTTGTATAAATGGTATAATTTAAACATTATCTTGGCTTTGGTTAGTGAATAATGGTGATGATTAAAAAAAATAAAAAAGATTATGGGAAAAATATTTTAAAAAAAAACTACAGGTTTACAGGCTAACCCACAAATCCGTTAAGCACAAACTGGGCTTTAGGAAATCAGGTCTATTTAGAAAAAGGCCTTTTAGATCCTACCCGTATTAAACCTTGCATGTGACAGGTCAGCTTGTTTTGTCAGCCTTACTCATATCTTTTCTAGTTCTTATTCCATAAAAAGTGATTCTATATACAGAACATGCAATTCCTTTAACCATGTTTAACGGCAAAATTAATAATACAAGTTTTTCCATTTAAAAGATCTCATAACAACATATAAGATGCCCGCTTACTGAGTAATTAATGCATTGACATCTTCAAGGAAGGTAGAGTTGATTCTTCTTTATGATCTTCCACTGATTCTTCATTTAAATCATCCATTAATGTTTTGAACTTGTAAATGTAAATAAGGTATTGCACATTTGTACTACAAAAACAGAAATTACAAAAAAAAAACATGAAAAGCGAAACAATACATTTCATTTCAAACTAACATTAGTCCAATTGAGAGTCCACAAACATTCTACCTCTAATACACTAACATAAATATTCCACACCAAAAATAAAGTCTAATACAAAGGCAATACAACTAATATAGCCTAACACATACACATAATCTGAAGTTTAGTCAAATTCAATTATCCGACTAATTTTTCATGAATGATAATGGGTTATAAGCTGCATGCTTCAGCCAGCCCAACAATCTTTGCTCACATCCTTTCAATGCTACAAACATTTCTCTTGCATGCTTGGACGACATGAGATCATAGCATCGGAAAAGCCAATCATGATCACTTTTAACAGCCTCCATATGTTGAAGTTCAGCTATCACTTCACCAACAGATGTGCCAGGTACTACTAGTGTACTTGGTAATGGTTTATTAGTTGCATACTTCAGCCAGGCCAACAATCCTTGCTCATATCCTTTCAATGCTACAAACATTTCCCTTGCGGGTTTGAACATCATGAGTTGACGACATCGGGAATGCCAAATAGGATCACTTGTAATAGCCTCCATACGTTCAAGTTCAGTCATCACTTCACCAATAGATGTACCAGGTACTACAAGTGTGTTTTTAGCAGTTGACTGTGACTCATACGCATCAGCAATTCTATTTATGATATTGGCTATCTTACCTGTGAGAACTTCCATCTTTTTCTTGCTTTTAGTTTTGGCACAAGGTCCAACCCTCTTCTTATTCTCATTGCTTATTTCACTACTGTTTCCATGGGAAGTGCTTAAATTGATATTTTGCAATTCAGCACTAACTCTAACATTTGTTCCAACACTAGCACCTTGAATTTCATCACTATCTCCTGATCCTTCCTCTGGATCTACACAACCACCGTTGTCGTTGCTCATTATCTACTACCTACAGATAATATTAATCCAACTACTGAAGTACAAAAGAAAATTAAATTTGTGAGCTAAAAAAAAAATTCCAAAACAGAATTAGCATAAGAAGAAATCACTTTAACTATGCAGTAAAATTCAGCCCATAATATAAAACTTTATGCTGAGAACTAAACATCAATTTAGCACTTCATCTATGCAGTAAAATTTCAACAAAAAATAATGATTATAATGCACCAAATCAGAACTTTATAGCAGCACATTATGCGGAAAAATTCTACCCTCAGCAAACTAGAAATAATAATTGTCAAATATCAGTTGGAGCCATGTTGTATAGCTAAATTTTCTACTCCAAAACCCGAAGTCTGGTCATATAACAAATGTTGCCCATGGATCTAAATTATACATAAGCACTCAAGAAAGAGCCTGGAAACATTGAGGAATATGATAATTTAATCAGAGATGTGCAAAAATAACCAATCCAATCATTTCCTATGTTCTAAACTCATCCACCGTGGTGGCAGATCAATCATTGTCCAGCTCAGTCTGTTAAGTTTCAGCCAGCCTTTTTTCTTCCCAAGCAATTGTATATCAAAATTTTGAGCCTAGAATTTTGTCCCCCCAAAACAGAAATCCTTTTTTTTTTTTTGAGCCTAGAAGCTGGGATGACTGAACAATCTCACATTTTAGCTTGCATGTTCCTAGATACTGTTAGGGCACTGAACTTGTCATAACGAGAATAAGCAACTCAAAAAGAACATTTCAGGCCCAAGGGGTTTTAGTGGGGTGCAAGCTCCTCATATCTAAGAACAAGGAAGAACTCTTAAGTCTTAACTTCGCAGCGACTTGATAAGCTCAGGTTGATATATCTTAGCTTTAGTAAGATGGAACCTAACAACTAGCTGTGTGGCATCAACCCAAAATTTTATGACCAGAAAAATCCAAAATGCAACTATACAAATTGAGAATCAGAAATAAAACTGCATTTTTTTGTGGGTCTGGTGAATAAGGAAAACGCATTTTGACCTTTCAACAATTACAAGAATATCAACAAAAAATCCAAATTATTAGAAAATCGTCACTACACAAAACAGTAATAGTTTAATTAAAGCACAACTAAAAATCTGTGGTTAAGTTTCCACACCCACAATGAGTTCCCACAAGAGTTAATGTTGAAAGCTAAACGAAAGTGCGAACCAAAAAGTCAATTGGATAAAACATAAGGATTTAAGATGGCTTTTAAAAGCATCATAACAGTGACAGATCAGAACACTACAAGGCAGAAGGCACAGATAATGTCCTAAGATACCAGAATAGAATTTAAGTAAAGATACTAGGGGCTTTTCTATCAAGTTTACCATATCCACGTATAATAGCAAAAACAGATCGCAGTTTGGACATGGCCTTGGACAATAAACTTATAAACAGATCACAATTTTCTAACAAGTTTTCCATCTCCACGTAAACAGCAGTAAGTGCAAGTACAATAGAAACATATAAATGAAATCCAGGCAAAGGGCAAAAATAGATCACATATCTTAAATCCCCAAATTTTACCAACGATTTGTTGATCCTACACCGCTATCGATTGAATGCTTAAGCAATTCGATAGAAGAACACAGGAGAAAATAAATCAAAGTCAGAGGAAGTGTAGGGCAAGCTCCCACCGACTACTAGAAGGAATTCAAAACAATTGTAAGCATGTCTTGGTCAGAGAAAACAACTAGGATCAAAAGACAAAGATTTACAGAGGAAAAATAAATAAATAAATAAATAAACAGAACACATCAATGTGGGACAGAAGATGAGAGTTGAAGAGAGAAGATCAGAGACGAAGAGTCGAACTCGAACCTCGGACTTGGTGTGGAGTGGAACCTCGATAGAAGATCAGAGACAGAAGACGACGAGCCCGGAACCTGGAGTGGAACTCGAACCTCCTTCTCACTCGAACGGTCGAACTCGAAGCTAGGTGAGAGGCGAAGACCACGATGGTGATGAGGAGGTGAGGACGACGAAATTGGAGGTGAAAGGCGAAGGCCGAAGGGGACGACAGCGAGCTTGCTAGGGTAGGGAACGACGGTCGACGGAGGGTGAGATGGAGATGGCGGAGATTATAGCTTGTCAGGCTTTGGTTTGGGGTAATCTTTTTGAATGGAGGGATGTTGTCAGAGATTTAAATTTTGTCATTAAATGCTCCCACCGCCAACCCAACCGAGAAGGAGCATAAACTTTCATTAAAAAAAAAAAAAGACACTTTCTTATGCCCTGTTTGCTTTCACATTCAAAAGGGAATTCTTTTCCATGACATGATAATTGAAATATGAAATATTTTTTATATCACTCTAATTATTATTTAACAACAATTGTAAGTTTTATTTCAGAATTGTTAGTGAGATCATTCATGTTTAATGGATAAGGATTTATATATTTGATAGGTCGATGATTATTGAAATGTTCAGTTAAATTTTTCCCTACTAGTTTCACCCTCTCTTTTCTATCTTACAGTCAATAGTCACTAATGTGGGTAACATAGGTATTTCAATAATTAAAATCTGCTCTCCCTCTTTGAAGCACCTCTCCTCCCAACCTTGGGATGAAACAGGTCTCTCTAGGTGGGAGAGAAATCTCCCATGGTGACATTATTCCTTTCTTTTCAGGACCAGCCAAATGTACCCAACCCAAGAAAGATATCTCCTTTCCAATCCTTTTATTTAAGTATCATCCAACTAAATGGAGCTTTAGGACATGGTTGATACAATGGAAAGTAATTCTAAGAAATAGAATAGAAAAGAGAAATTTCAATATTAATATGTTTGGTAGAAAAAATTGAACTTTCAAAGAAATATGAGTTTCCATTAAATTAAAGAAGCTTTCTTTCTTTATCTTAGGCTCAAAAACCAACTTTCTCATAAAAAAACATATTGTGTATCCAAATTTAACTTGACTTATGAAATGATACAACTATTTTGGCCCTTGACATTATGGAAGCTCCTCCCATGCACACACCTGAAACTCTCTAAAGTAGTGGTAGAATATATAAATATATATATAACAAAAATTGGCAGAGTGAGTGTTTTTTCTCTTATATGTTTTTTATTTTAATTGTTTTGTTTGAATTTCATTTTTTATATTATATATTTAGTGCTTAAGACCTATCATAGGAAAAGCTTAAGAATGTAAAAGAAAGAAAATAAATTCGTTTTTCTTTGGCCTGAAGAAATAAAAATTACTGAAAAAATAAATACATGTAAAAATGTATAAATAAATAAATTACTGAAGTCAAAGCTCTCAAATAGTGTAAAAAAAGAAGTCAAAGGTCTCAAATAAGTAAATGCATAAATAGCTAATAGGCTATTACGAGAAAACAAAGATTGGGGGAATTTATTGAAGTTTTTTGCATAAAATTAAAAAAGATACTTTTTTTATTTATGAAAATAAAATAAAAGGCTTGAATAATAAAATATAAAGATAATGTTGGTAGGGAAGGAATACATGAAAGGGTTTTCAATTTGTTAAAAAATTGCCCATGATTTTGAAGACTCAATTTGGGTATTTTAATAAGAGGTATTTATGTCATTAAGTTATTTTGGTTTCTTCCTTTATATTAATAATTACATCATACCAAACTTTCAAAATAATAAAAATTCTTATTTCTTTCATCCTACCAAATATAATTTTAGTGAGGAAATAGTTTTTCTATAAAAGCTTCTCTCCTTTTTCTTCTCTCATTCTATTTCCTTAAAAAATAGTTCTATCCTACCAAATATGATGCAAGTGAATGGAAAGATAGGGAATGCAAAGGGTTGCATACTACCAGTTTGAAAGATAGACAAAATGAAGATTTGAGTTAAGAATGAGCATTTATTAATTATGGATTTATGCACTTTTCAAATTGGGTTCTTTAATTTGTATCATGTCATTTGTTTTTCATTTTTGATTATTGAATAATTTTTTTAACTAATCAACAAGGTTCAAAAAATCATACTTGGACATTGAACCCGTTAAGGCACTGGTACAAGGTTCAATGGTTTAACCGTTGTTTAACCAAAATTAAATCGGTGGTGATAAATTTAATAAATTTTTTTTATTTTATACATTATATAGAAAATAAAAAAATATTATTAATAAGTTTTACAACCTAATATTAAAATCTACATAAGTTAATATTCAATTGTAAACATATTTTGAATTCAAAATAGTTAATTAATATTTTTTTCATATTATTTATTAAGTAAATTTATCATTATTAATAATTATGTATCATAATAATGTTTATACACTATTATAATATAGAAAGGAAAAATTTATACAAAAAATAATACTATTTAGTACTAAAAATAATTTTATTTTATTTCTAAAAAATAAAAAAAAATTTAAAAATTAAAAATTAAAAAATAAACCAATTTGATTGGTTCAACACTGGTTCGAGACTAGTTTAACTGGTTTTCCACTGGTTCTGGAAAGAGGCGGTTGATATTTATAATCAAATCGGACCTGACACCAAAAATGGGTTAAACTAGTAGAACTGATCGATTCAGTTTGATTTTTTGAACATTGAATCAAACATGGAAAAAAGTAGAATAGTTAAACATGTTATTATAAAAGTAACATATTGAAGGCCTAGTGTAGGGTTGTGGATTCTTTTTTATGCTTTTGGGAATCACATTATGGTTTGGGTAATCTTGTTGAATGGAGGGATGTTGTTAGAGATTTAAATTTTGTCATTAAAAGCTCCAACTGCCGAACGCAACAGAGAAGGTGCATAAACGAGCTTATGCCCTCTTATCTTTTATATCACTATAATTATTATTCGGCAATTTATTTTTATTATTAATTTTTATATAGAGACATATATATGACAATTTAAAATTTAAAGTTCTTTTTATTTCATTGTTTTTTTTCATTTTTTTAAGTATTAAGTACATTCTCTAACCGATAATCGAAGACTAATTTTTTTAAATCATAAAGATCATTTTCCATTTCATTTTATTCAACATACAAAACAAAACAAGCCTTGAGAGTTAGGGAAGAATGACATTAACATTCTAGTTTGGTTCAATTATATAGGTATTATTTTACATTACCAGAATGGTTGTATTTGGCTGAACAAAGAAATATTACACATGTAATACTGATTATCTAAGTTGGTATATTCACCAATACTCACCAAAGGCTGGATTTTAGACATTGCATGCCTGTAATGGGTTCAAAAATACCAAATTGTCCTAATAAACAAAAACATGACATCTTCATTCACGTGCTTCATCTTTATCTTTTCAGTGCTTCATCTTTCCCCACCACCAAACCCCCTGACCCCACAGACCTTCGTTCTTCCCCTACTGTCGTCTCACTTTTGTCAGTTCCACCTTCAGCTTTGACTCAAATCCGCAACAGTAATTGCAGAGATGGCGCTCACAGATCTTATCACTGGCGACAATTTGGCATAAAAAATGTAATCGTAGAGACGATGCTCGACTTGTTGCCGATTCTTCGAAGATCGCCTCCTATCTTCGTTGACCTTAACCTTCTCACGACCTGCTTCCATCTCGCAGATCTCATAACCTTCTTGCAGATCTCACGAGCTTGGCGTCACTCATCATCCTTCTTCCTCAGGATCTCGAAGTCACACATCTCACGAAGCTAGTCCTTCCCGTTTGAAGTTCGTCCTGCGATTGCTATGCTCGAAGTCCAGAGCTCACCATACTCGAACCTTCTTCCAGATCTTGTTTGTTTTAGATTTTGTGATGTTGATCTGTGTTGGTTTGTGATGTTGGCTAACAACGAACATACACTACCAGGGAAGGAGAATGGTGAGGTGGGAGGGGTTTTTACCCAAGGCCAAAAGTTATCATTTCACATTTATCTGGATTTTTTTATTTGTACAAATTAGATATCATTACCCCATTCTTTTATACCATATTAAATAAATAGGTTTTTTTGAATAAAATATAATAAATAAATAAATTATTTGTCAATATATGTTACGTTAGAAAGAATTTATCGATCTATATTAATAAAAATTTATGATCAGACAATCGACAAACACGTTATGAATAAATCGATCAATAGATACACAATTTTTTTTAAATAAAAAAAAAAGTCGATTGGTAATCGACTTGTTAGTCATGAACAGTAGAATAAACAAGTCTCAAACAAGTCGATTCATTATTAATCGACTTGTTATTATTATTTTTTTTAATTTTTTTTCACCAGACTTATTTTTTTTTTCATACATATATATATATATGTGTGTGTTTGTGTTTGTGTTTGTGTGTTCCATTACGATAATAAGAAATGTTTTTTTTACATAATTTTATTTTAAAAAAATTAGAAATATAATAAATTATTTTTAATATAATAGATTATTTTTAATATAGGATAAAAATCCTTTAATTATTTTATAATATAATATAAGACGAATGAAGTAACAACAATACAATAATTTAATGTATATAATGATTAGAATTAATGATTTTTATAATTATGAAAAAAATAATAGTTTAGAAAATAAAAAAAATTGGGATTCATTAGTTAATCATTTTTTTAAATAAAAAAAGCAAGTCCATTGTGTAGGCTATTAAGTTACTAATGGGTAATTTTTTAAAAGAGAAAAAGATATTTCAAGACATGGAATAAAAAATATTTTCAAATCATTAATTTTAGTTGAAGAGTTAATTTATCTCAATTATAAATTTAATTTATATGACATGAAAATTTTTAAATTGGGTTCTATTTGAGAAATATTGTTAATTCTGAGTATATAGTTGTTGTTTTCCCCTTTTTTTTTAACCATTCAAAAGCAAGTGGATTGGGTACCAATCACTTACTTTTGTTTTTTTTTTAAATGAATTTTATTTTAACGAACTTTCTTTTATTTTTTTTTAAATTTTTTTTAATATCATCTTTCTATCTATCTCAAGTGATTTTTTTTTCATAATATGTAGTAATTTATTATTTTTATTCCTTATTTATTATATTATTAGTATTGTAAATTATGTTATATTTAATGAAATGAATGAAATTAATAGAAGTAAAATTTAAATTTTTTATTTTTTTTTAATTTAAAAATGTAATGAATGTTTCTTAATATACGTAAAATCTCTCTTATTATCTTATAATATGGGACAAAGAGAGTAATAAAAATATAATGATTTTTTTTATAATGATTAGAATGAATTATTTTTATAATAAATAGAAAAAAATAGCTTATAATAAAAATTATAACTAGTTTATTATTAGGAGATAATTTTTGGTAAATAAATCTATTAAATATCAAATAGTGTGTTTTTATTTTTTAAAAAAATAAAGTAGAAAATTTCCCCTTCATTTTACTATTATTATTTTTTTAATTTTTTAATTGATGGAGTCAAGTACACTCTCTCTTCTAAATGAAGCAAGTTGATTCATGGGTCTGTATGTATCATATAATTTGGTCAGAATTCCAATCCTGACTAGATTCTTGAATAAGTTTTTTTGACCAGATTTTTTTATAGCCCACAAATTTTGTCTAGTTCAGATTCCCCTTTCCTATTCCCCTTTCTCATGCTCATATTTTACACGTGTGCTTTTGAATGAAAGACGTTTCAATTTTTTTTTTTATTTTTTGTTTCTCATAATTGATGTTGTGTGAAAGACATTTGGAGTTTTTTTTTTAATTTTTGGTACCTCATGAACAGCACTTGAAAGACATATCAATTTTTTTTTTAACTTCTTGTGACTTGTGATAGATGTTGTATGCAGAGAGGCAGAGAATCTCTGCATGCAACATCTAATATGTACTTCAGTAATTATTTGAAAAAATAATGTTCCCCCTGTGATTCTACAAAAATAATAGCTATCTACTTAAACATTCATGTTGCAGCTTCTTCATTTTATCACTTTGGCTCTCATTCCAGCTCCTCTTAGTTTTCATCTTCTTTTGGAATATTTGTTGCGTTTTCTTACCATAATTGTCATCTTCATTCTCTCATCAATTCTAACTTCTTGCAAGTACTTGGAGTTTTATCTACAGAACTTCATCTCATATTGGTATTTTTCTTTCTCTCATCTTCTTTAATATTATTGTTAGTAAATTTTTTATGTGTTTTAATTTAAAATTTGCACTTTTTAGTTTTGTATAACATTTTTGTTAGTAAAATGAGTTATTTATTTGATACAATATAATGTCTTAGTTTAATGCTTTAGTTAGATTAAGTTATTAAAGTATGAGGGTATGAGACTGTGACACCATTTTACTTAATATTTATTTGATATTTATGTAATGAATATTTGATATATATTTAAGAATAAAAATAAAAATAAACAGAAATAAACTTTACACTTTACATGAAAATAAACGTATATTTTTTATGTTTTATTTTTTATGAAACGAATAATTTTTAATGAAGATAAATTTATATTTAAGTTTCGTTTTTCAACAGTATGATCAGTTTCAAAGAAAATAAACAATCATTTTTTATATTTCATTTTTATGAAAATATTCAATTTTTTAATCTGAATAAACTTATATTTTTTTTATGGCTCATAAAATTTGAAAGTAGATTTAAAAAAGAGTTAAAAAAATTATTTATATTCCTCACTTATTCTTCACGTGTACTGAAATTTGTAATAAATTTCATATATTCAACATAATTAAATAATTGTTGTTCGTTCATTTAAAAAAAAATGACATCTCATGCAAATAAAAATAGTGGAGATGTAATTGTTAAATAACTATTATTTTATATGTTGGTTGAGAGGGTTTTATCTGAGTCACCTGGGTATCACTTTGTTTTTTGTTACAACACTTGAAAATATGACTTGGACACTAGCAATACATGAGTATGTTATACTTGTTAGTTTTTATGGTTTTCATTATTTTCTCTTTCATTGTATAAAATAAAAAACTATTTTACATTGGACGAAAATTCTTTTTGCAGTTTATTGTTAAATTTTTTAAAAATAATATCATGGTTCAAGAGATACCCTTATTGCTAAGCTCAAGATATAAAGTTGATTTTAGTTAAAAAATGCATGATTTTGGCCATTCATAATTAGAATTCTTTTGAAATATTTGTTGATGTGGAATTAATATAATTTTTTATTTAATGTCACTCTATTCATGAAAATAAATGTATATTTTTTTAAGTTTTGTTTTTTATAAAACTAATAATTTTTAATGAAGATAAATTTATATTTAGGTTTCATTTTTCAACAGCATGATCATATTCAAAGAAAATAAACAATCATTTTTTATATTTCATTTTTATAAAATATTCAATTTTTAATCGGAATAAATTTATATTTTTTATGGCTCATAAAATTTTAAAGTAGATTTAAAAAGAGTTAAAAAAAAATCATTTATATTTCTCACTTATTCCTCACTTCTACTGAAGTTTGTAATAAATTTCATATATTCAACACCATTAAATAATTGTTGTCCGTTCATTTTAAAAAAAAAGGACATCGCATGCAAATAAAAACTGTGGAGATGTAATTGTTAAATAACTATTATTTGACATGTTGGCTAAGAGAGTTTTATATGAGTCACCTGGGTATCACTTTGTTTTTTGCTACAACACTTGAAAATATGACTTGGACGTGTAGCAATACATGAGCATGTTATGCTTGTTAGTTTTTATGTTTTTCATTATTTTCTCTTCCATTGTATAAAATAAAAAACTATTTTACATTGGATGAAAAAATTTTTCATTTTATTGTTAAATTTTTTAAAAATAATATCATGGTTCAAGAGATACTCTTAGTGCTAAGCTCTAGATATAAAGTAGATTTTAGTTAAAAAAAATACATGATTTTGGCCATTCATAATTAGAATTCTTTTGAAATATTTGTTTATGTGGACTTAATGTAATTTTTTTATTTAATGTCCCTTTATCCATGAAAATAAAATTAGGAAGTGGAATGGACAATAGATCAATGCTTCTATGTATATTTGCAAATGGACAAATTTTTTATGGCCAAGATGGTGTGACATTCGAGTCAAACGATATGTGAATAATAAGTGTTGATCTGACATTGCTTTAGTTAGACTAAAGCAAGTTGTCGGCCAAAATCTCAATCTTCTTCCGAATCAAATTGTGATAGATCTTTTATATAAAATTCCAATTTCCATAAATCCACTTTGGTACAGGGGTTGGAAAATACTAGATGATTATGATTTACAAAGAATGTGACAACTGCATTCTTGATTCTCTACTCACTTGACGTGTGTAGAGATGTATGCAAATATTTCTAATGTGGAACTTGATCATCATCTAGAATCACACCCAACGGAGAACTATAGTGGATATACACTTCCAAAGCAATAAGGAGTCATGATTAGCACGTATATGGAAAATTTCCACCCATTTGATCCTTCTCCAACCATTGGAGATGCTGGACCATCATCTCCAGTACCTCCAACTGAACACATAGGTCAATTTGAATAATTTGTGTATATTGGCAATGATCGATCATCATTTTCTCCTCTTCCAACAGAAGACATAATGGATAACTTTGAGGATGACAATGAATACGATTCTCATGTTAGTGTTGATGATGGCAATGACAATGATGATGATGATGAGATCAATGAGGACATCAATGAGGATAATGGTGATATGAATCATAACGATGCGCCTGCCCTTGTTTTCTTATCTCAGGTTGATATAGAATTTGCTATGGCTCCTAATTTTAGTGGACTTGGGGATATTCTACCTCTTAATGATAACCATGAGCTATTTCCTGGTCAGATGTTTAACAATGCTCGTGTTTTAAAACGTGTAGTCAAGTTATATAATGTTCGAGTGCATCACACATTCAAGGTGTATCTTTCAAGTAGAAAATCTCAAGAATTTCAATGTATCAACTATGGAAACGGTTGCAAATGGAGAGTGAGGGCTTCCAAGAAAGTAAGTGATAGTTTTTGGACTATTACAAAATATGAAGGGCCTCATACATGTTTATCTACATCATTAACACAAGATCATCCTAAGTTGGATGCTGATCTTATCTCTTCTTGTATTATGGCCATGGTGACTGACAAACCAGATGTGAAAGTTTCACAAATCATTGAGCGAATGCAATCCATGTTTGGGTACATAGTATCATATTGAAAAGCATGGAAGGAAAAACAATTGGCGATCGCCACTATTTGGGGCAATTGGGAGACATCATGTGCTTTATTACCAAGGTGGTTAGCTGCAGTTGAGCATTTTATGCCTGGGTCGATTGTCAAATATACATACAAGCAAACTTCGAATGTCAATGATGATGGGCAACATGTGGAGATGTTTCGTCTCGTATTTTGGGCGTTTAAGCCATGCATTGACGCCTTTGAGCATCTAAAGCCTATAGTACAAGTAGATGGAACTTTCTTATATGGGAAATATAAGGGCACATTTCTCATGGCAATATCTCAAGATGGTAATCGAAATGTAGTGCCACTTGCCTTTGCTGTGGTTGAGGGGGAGACAAAATCAGCTTGGTCATGGTTTTTATACAATGTGCATATCTATGTTGTAAAGAGAAGGAAAGGAATATGTTTGATATCAGATAGACATCCATCAATTACGGAAGCTGTTGCAGACCGTCATGTTGGATGGCAACCATCATATGGATATCATGTTTTTTGTCTAAGGCATGTGGCTTCAAACCTACACAAAGCATACAAAACAAATTGGTTGAAGTAGAAGTTTATAAAGATTGGTGAGATTCATGAACCTTAATAATTTACAAACATATGATTAACATTCTTTGCCATTAACTTTATAAATATGGACAGGGTATGCATATGAGCAGGCAGTTGTTGACAAACAATTGGAAGAACTCACATTGTTGCATCCGGACGCTGCTAGATGGATTGAAGCTATTAAGAAAGAGCAATGGTGTCGCACACATGACATTAAGGGTCGGCGCTATGGTCATATGACAACAAACCTTGCAGAGTGCATGAATGGTGTATTTAAAGGTGTACGAAGTTTGCCTATTGCAAGTTTGGTGAAGGCGACCTTCTATAGGGTGAATGGTTATTTTGTTAAACGTGCCCAACAAGTTCACACACAGATAGCAGTAAGGCAAATGTTTTCTGAAACATTAAACAGGAAATTAGATACAGCTACACAAGCTGCATCTGCATGTATTGTTCACCAGTATGACAAAATAGCAACATCATTTGAGGTCGATGAACCATATAATATTGCGGCTGGTCAATTTGGTCGTCGTTGCAGGCTTAACCTAAGCCAAAAAAAAATGTGATTGTGGAGAGTTCCAGGCTGAGAAATATCTATGTATGCATGTGATAGCCGCATGTGCTGTAGTAGGCATTGACTATGTACAATTCGTGGATCCTGTATTCAAGTTGGAATCCATGCAATCAGCCTATAACAATGAGTTTATACCAATAGGAGATGAGGTTCATTGGCTAGAATTTGATGGTCCTCACTTGATTCCTGACCCATCAATGATTCGAGCAATAGGCCGCCCTCGCTCAACTCGCATTCGTAATGAGATGGATTGGACCACACCAGGACAACCTAACAAATGTGGGTTGTGTAGGCAAATAGGTCACAATTGGTTGAATTGTCCACAGACTCTACCATTTAGGCAGTAATTTGTATGAAACTATGTGTGTTTGACTTTTGTGAAATGTAATGAAATTTGTATTATTAATCTAAAGCATAGGTTGCATTATTATAATTTTTTTTAATATTGGACACTGTTTACTCCATCCAATGCAGAGACTTTTAGCATGTGTTGTATTATTATAATTTTTTTTTAATATTGAACACTATTGACTGCATCCAATGCAAAGACTTTTAACAAATGGAGCAGCCACATAAGGTCATTCAACCAGGCCCAATGGATGGCTCATTATTATACTTACAAGAGCGACATATTTCACAGGCAGTATGGGACAATAATGTAAGTAAAAATCTTCACATATTACTAATTGTTATGCTTTTCTATCAACTTTGTTTCCATTTATTTTGTAGGTTGATAGAATCCTTAATACTCGGCGATTCATGCAATTGGGTGAGCCTCCAATCCAAATAATTAAGTATCTTAGACAAGCTAGATTCTACGGTGTTTCTCGACTAGGCCAATTTGAGTATGATCGAAGTTTGATCTCTGCACTTATTGAGAGGTGGCGTCCTGAGACTCATACCTTTCACACTACACGTGGAGAATGCACCATAACTTTAGAGGATGCAGCTATACAATTAGGCCTTCCTTGTGCAGGACTTCCTGTAATTGTTCAAACAACAAATAATTGGCTAGAGGTGTGTGAATGCTACCTCAGAATTCGTCCACCTTCAGAGAACATATACAGACAAAGGCCATTTTTGAATTGGTTGGAAGATCATTTTAGTCAGTTGGATGATAATGCATCAAATATGGAAAAACGATATTTTGCACGTGCGTACATCCTTAAATTAATCGGTGGATATCTGATGCCAGATAGGTCTGGTCATAAGGTTTTTTTAATGTATCTTCCTTTATTAGCAAATTTTAAGGAAGTTGGAAAATATAGTTGGGGTTCAATAGTGTTAGCTCACCTATATAGAGAAATATGCAATGCCACTAATACTTCTGAGGTGAATATTGGTGGCTGCTTAGCATTACTGCATTTATGGGCATGGGATCTCTTTCCTGTACTAGCACCAGAGCGACCACCATCATTGAGTCCAAATAATGATGTTTATCCTCTTTTACCACCCTTGGGATTTCGGTATACTAAAAATGCACTATAAATATTTCATATTAACTTATTAAAATCATACTTATTTTAACATGTTCTCTGTTATAATCATAGGTGGAGGAACATACGATTAGCCCCTCGTTCTAATCGCTCGGCCTTACGACGTTATAGGAGTTTACTTGATGCAATGACTGATGATGAGATCATTTGGCAGCCCTATGAATCTCCTAGGAATCTTGGCCTTATTCCGGATTATTGCTTGGAAACAAGTGATATTTGGCGTGCTTCTGTCCCCCTTATATGCTTTCACATAATAGAATGGCATCACTCTGATCGTGTTCTAAGGCAATTTGATTTCCAGCAGCCAATTCCTATGCCTCCGACTAACTTGGACGATTTTCACACAACACAGTTGGGAGGGAAAACCTCGGAAAATTGGATTGAAGCTCACAAAATCTTCCTTGAAGCATGGTTTAATTGGCCTTATGCTATTATTGATGCTCCTCAAGCAAATGAGGTGTTTCATCATACATCTGAGTACATGCAGTAGTATTGGAGATGTACGCGACGTTGGATCCATCCTACTAGTAGTGCAACTGGTTATGTGGTAACTTCTTCATCTCTTTTCACCCTCATTGTATTTTTTTTCTAAACATAGACAACATCATAATCTAATGTTTTATTATTAATTTCAGGCTGATATAGCTGAAGATTTGTATAGGCTTGCCATTACTTACCCTCCAGGAATGTCAACTGATTTTCATACAAGGGTAGCTCAGGACCAACGTAATATATTGATTGCAATGAGAGAGCAACGCTTCAACATGGAACTTGAGCCTGTTCCACTTGCACAAGAGCCACCACGTCCACAATTTCCTCAGCATAGAAGACCAAGTAAACGACGCTATGGCTATTTATCAACCAGGCCACCAATTGCTTCTCAAGAAGAAAATACAATGCAACGAGATCATGCTACTACTTTGGCCACATCCAGTACATTTGCAGGAGCTGTGTCATACCCAGAGATGCGACGCGGATGACGAGGAGAATGAAATAAAATGGGAAATTGGCCCACACGACGGGGGCTGATTTCAGAGGCAGTCGCCACCAAAATTTTGAGAGAAATTTTGAAAAACCGAATAAAAACAAAAAAAGATAAGGATGGTCTGCGAATCAGAGTTAGGTTCGAGAGTACGATTGTGAGTGGAGAAGGTGTTAGGCACCCCCACAACACTCGTTCCTAAGAACGATTACCTTAGTTTGATCATGCAAATTTTATGGCTTTTAAAAATTATTTTGATTGCCCTTTTACCATTCACATGCAAAAATAAATATAAAAATAAGAAAAATGTAAAAATAAAGAATGAAATGAAAATATAAAAAGTTGGGAAAAATAAATTAAGAGAAAAGCATTATTTATTTACAAAAGTGGACTTGACCCAGAATTAGAGTCTGAGGCCTACGTACCTTACGATAGGGATCAAAGTCGATGTAGTTCGGACTAGAAATGCATGTCACTGGGTTGATATTTTTTATTATATATATTCTTTGAAAAGAGAGGTTTATAGAAAATAATTTGTCTTTCCACAAAGAAAACAATTTTTAGAATTGGTTGGTGTGTTTTAATTTGTAAAAGACAGATTAATTCCCATTATTTGCTCTTTTCACTTATTTATATATTTTTTTGTTTAATCGGTTCCTAAAAGAGAATATATGTTTTTCCTCAATTTAGAAAATATGATTACAATTATGTGTGATTTGAATATTTTATTTCGGTTTGAAAAGGAAATATTTGAAAATAATTTTATTTTTACAAAATAAAACCAATTGGCTTATGTGGTGACTTTATCACTCACATTTACCTATTGATACCTAAGTGTCCACGGTAGTATTACTTGAGACAAAAACGTAAAAAAAGTTCGAAAGAAAACAAAATTTTTTTTTGTACAAGTGATTTTTTATTTTATTTTTATTATAAAAATCATTTTAACACCTATTTATTTATTAAAAAAGAAATTAAAAAAATGTAATCATTACGTATGTTTTGAAAAATAATAATCAGCATATGTGGTGACTTTATCACTCACAAGTTACTGATTTACGTTGACATGCTCACGGTGTTACCACTCGAAGTAGAAAATACCAGAAGGCAAATTTTAAATGAAAATCAAACAGCATATATGGCGACTTAATCACTCATAATTTGCTGGTTTATGCTTATATGCTCACGGTGATTCCACTCGTGGCAAAAGGTAAAAGAGACTTAAAAGATAAAATTGAAAAGAAAAGAAAAAAAAGAAGAAGGAAGAAAATGAAATCATTTTTATTATAAATACAATTATGATTGTTTTATGGAAAGAAAAGTGGTAGAAGAAATATAAAAAGATGACATTTATGTATATATCCTACATTTTCCTTATTTATTTATTGTTATTTTTTGTGTGCACTTATTTAAAAGAAAATGCATTTAGAACAGCCCATTTCATTATTATTCTATATTTATATAAAAAAAATACTCAAAAGGAATAAGGATAAAATTGCCACATTTAATATGTATATATATCATTTATTTGTTTATTTACTAAAAAAATTATTCGTGTCTTTATTAAAAAATTATTTATATTTCCTTATAAAAACAAAACTATTAAGAATTCTTTTTTTTTTTTTATAATAAAGAAACCATTTTGAACTTGAAATGTTTAAAAGTTAGCCAATATAATCACCATAGCAACTTCTTACTCATGCTACACTTGACTGATATCCTACATACCCACGGAGATTTAGTCCCTCGAGGTAGACTCTAAAAATAATTACTGGAGGTTGACATTGTGGTCCGTGATTTTAAACTCATGGTCTAAACAAAACTCTATCACTATATTTATACATTCAATTCAAAGGATAATTTAATAACCTTACCCAATTAGAATTTCAAAAAGGAAAGGACAAGCGATGATTGAGGAAGATTATACCCAACCACTAGCATCCCTTACCCCCCAACTCAGATTAACATTGCCATAATGTCACAGCAAATTACACATGGGAAGGGATGGGAATGGTTCAAAGTATTTCAAACCCCAAAAGCCAACCAAAAGCGAAGGATATGAGAAAGCAACAACGAACAGTTGGAAACTAATTCCCCATTAAAATCCCTCAAAATGTGCACAAATTCAACTATAGTATCTACAACACATAACTGTAATTCCCCAACCAAGATAGAAATTCCCTACAAGATAGCTTAGATAAAAATAACAAACAGAATAAGAACATCAAGATGAGCTAGGGGACGTATGTGTGTGTGAGAGAGAGGATCATTAGGACAGGCCTAAATATGTTGGCCAAAACTTACTCTAATAACAGTATCCATTCAGTCTCAATCTAGTTCCAAAGTTATCAAAGGAGCAAACCTGAAAACCAGACCACTTAACAAGAATGGTAATGTCCTTTTGGCACCAACATCCCTTCCCTCCCCAGCCTGACACAATGGGCGGCTCAACACATCTCAAGTGAATCATTTTATTAGCACTAGACGGATAAATCACAAGGTACAAAAATGGCACTGGCTTCATGAGAAAATTTAGACTCAGACGAAGAGGAGTAAAAAGGGAACTTCACATTCATCTCAAAGCATCCACAACAGGTTATTGATGAAGCTTGATCAATACAGCATGACATATTAAATATTTTAGCTAACCAATAATAAAACAAAGCACATAATGGAACGCCTGTGACATCCAGTAATGTTTCGGTCTAGTGTTGTAGGCCAGAACAAAATCAGCAACTCAAGGAAACAGTCTGAGAAACATCTAATTAGATCCTAGAGCAGAACTTCTCAATACTAAACTCTATCATGACCTACTCGAATGAACATAGAAAATTTAATCAGTAGAAAAGGCACTGAAAAGATGAGGCAGCAAAGAAAATGTACAAAAGAGCTTCAATTCGGTGCTGGAATTTCACAACAAGAATTACCAATGACGATCTCCTTCGTAACTCTTGCTCTCAGTCTTTGAAACTCCGGCTTCCCTTGCCTCCACTTTCACCCGTGGCCTCCCTCTATCTCAGTTTTTAGGGCTTCTTCTTGGTCTGCAGAAAATCCTCTGCTTCTTGGAATTTTCTTCACACTATCTTGGTCTTTAAGGGTCTCTTTTGGCCTCCTCCTCTCAGCTTCCTCTCACGGTGGCTCTTAGGATTTTTCAATGCCAAAAAATCCCCCCCCCCTTTGAAATGCTTACCGATCCATTCATAGGATCTCTGCCAGTGAATGAGAGGAGGCCTCTCCCATGTGTGATAGCTGCCTTGTCTCCTTTTTTGATTTCGTGCGTCCTCACTCCTCATCCCGATTGCTCTCCCCCTCCTACTACACTGCTGTACCGAGTACAGAGTAATGGAGGGAGTTTTGTCGTTTTCCTGGCCCTCAAGTTGTAGAACGTTTCTCATCCAAAGGCCTCCACTATTCTGCAGTACCTGATACAGAGTAGTGGAGTAGCTTTTGTCCTTTCTCCCGCAGCTCGCCCCTCTCTGCTCCCTCTGATTTTCTGATTTCATTCGAGCCCTAAAGCCTCCCTCTGTTTCCTCTCTGTTTCTTTCGCGCGCGCGGTCCCCTCTCTCCCCCGAACCCTAGCTCCCTCTTCTCTCTTTCCTTTTCGCGGCCTACTCCTATCTCTCTCCAACTCTCCTCCTTCATTTCCCCACGCCGTGTCCCTCCCAGCTTTCTCGGCCTTCTCTGTGCTCAGCCTTGGCTCTTTCCCCGGTTCAGACTCCTCGTGGCTCTCTCAGCTCTCCTCTGATTTTTCTTTTCTTGCGGCTAGCTCCCCCTTTGCTCTCTCTGCCTCATCCGTCCCTCTGGGTTCATCTATTAAGCCGTAAGGCTCCTTCTGATTTACCTCCACCGGCAGCTCCCTCGGTGGTTCAGGCTCCCTCAGTGGTTTTCTTCGGCCGCTCTCTCCTCTGCCCGAGCTCGTGCCTCCCTCTCGTCCCAGCTTCCCCCCTCGTTCTCCATCTCCCCGAGCCCTAAAGGGCTCCCACGATCCTTTCAAGGCAACGCCCTTGGACCAGGTCACGAGCCCATAATTGGGCTCGTGACCTTTTGGGCTGAAATCATTTCATGATTTCAGCCCAATATGGTCCTCTTTTTTTTTTTTTTAGTTTTAGGTTTTATTTATTTATTTATTTATTTTATTATTATTATTTTTTCATTTTTGGCTTTCAGGCCTAATTTGGGCCCAAAACTTCTTCCCTTTTTTTTTATTAATTTTTATTTTTTATTATTTTATTATTTTTATTATTATATATATATATTTTAAAATTATCTGGACAAAATACGGTGTTCACAAGCTGCATCTTTTTCTTTCATACCGCCATCCTCATTGCCCCCATTTAGCTCTCCTATTCCTTGTCAGTCTGGATCATTCATATCTTTATTGGGTGACTCAACATTATTCAATGCCGAGTACAACATGTCTTTATTTCAACATGGTGAGTCATCAAATCAAACATTTAAGACTCCACACCAGTCAATTTCTCTGGCTGACTCTATTTGGTTTGATTTGAATACTGCACAAACACCATCAAGAATTGATTGCCTAAATCGCACCATACAGAAGAGGACATACAACCAGAACGACCACGACGTAATAGAAGAAGAGCAAGATGTGGTACCGGTAGTCACTATGTATGAGATGAGCAAATTTTCGTACATAATAGCTTATTATTACTAATCAATCATCATTTTCATTTTATAATCAATTATTTTTATCAATTAATTATTAGATTTACATTAGCAGTTTTACATATTTGCTACTTAATTATAGTGTTATTTTATCATTATTAGTTACTTATTATTAGTTATTTATTATTTAACTTTTTCAACTCTTAATTAATTTTTTATCTTTTTTATGATTATTAAACAATAATAATGATCTAATATTTTTTTTATTTGATATTTGTTAGGATTTATTTACTAGTAATATTTTCTTAATAATAAACTAATTATAATTTTTATTATGAACTATTATTTTTCTATTTATTATAAAAATAATTCATTCTAATCATTATATAAATCAAATCATTATATTTTTGTTACTCTCCCAGTCCCATATTATAAGATAATAAGAGAGATTTTACATATATTAAGAAACATTTATTATGTTTTTAAATTTAAAAAATAAAATTTTCAAATGTTACCCCTAATAATTTTACTTCTTTCATTAAATATAAGATAATTTATAATACTAATAATTCAAAAAATAAGAAATAACAATAACAGAAGATATTATCTTATATTATAAAAAAAACTCATTTTATCTTAATAATATGATATAGAGAAAACATATCTAAAAATAATAATAAAAGAGTCATTAAAATAAAAAGTTTATTAAAAAAATAAAAAAATAAAAACAAGTCGATTGGGTAATTTTGAATCTTTAAAAAGATATGAGGGGAGAATAATAGTTAAAGACTCAAAAATAAAATTATTTATCAATTAAGACCCAATTTGAAAATCCCTGAGTTATATATATTGAATTTTCAACTGGCATAACCTAAATTTCTAACTGAAATTATTTATTTAAAAATATTTTTTATTATAGATCTTTTATCTTTTTTTCTTTTAAAAAAATATTCACTAGCAAGTCGATAAGCTACTCAATTCATATGTTCCCTTTATTTAAAAATAATTGATTAAGCAATAAATCTCAATTTTATTCATGTTCTAAACTATTAATTTTTTATATTAAAAAATTATTAATTCTAAATTTATAAGATAATAGAAGGGATTTCACATATATTAAAAATTATTTATTATATTCTTAAATTTTTTAAAAAAATTCTAAGTTTACTCTTTTTAATTTCACTCATTTCATTAAGTCTAACATTAGTTACAATATTAATAATATAATAAATAAATGATAAAAATGAAATCACTACATAATAAAAAAAATACATTTTGTCTTGATAATGGAATGTAATAATATATCTAACAAAATTAAAGTAAAAGAAAAGAAGTTGGTAAAAAAACTGAATAACAAGTTTGTAATAACTAATAGCTAATAATAAGTCGGTTGACAATTGAATGCGTGAGTATGCAGAGACACAAGCCACGTCAACATAATGCAATAACAAAATTGATTAGTTTAAAAAAATAAAACAAAAGCTAAGTCGATTGATTAACAATCGACTTGCTTTAAAATGAGCTCCTCGGCCAGCTTCTTTATTTAAAAAAAATATTTAAGTCTCGTTTCTATTCATCGATTTATTCACAATGTACTCGTCGATTTTCTGATCATAAATTTTTATTAATATAAATCGGTAAATTCTTTTTGACACAACATATATTGATAAATAATTTATTTATTTATTATATTTGACTCAAAAAACCGAGATTTTACGTATATTAAGAAACATTTATTACATTTTTAAATTAAAAAAAATAAAAATTTTAAATTTTACTTCTATTAATTTCACTCATTTCATTAAATATAACATAATTTACAATACTAATAATATAATAAATAAGGGATAAAAATAATAAATTACTATGGAAAAAAAAATCGCCTGAGATGGATAGAAAGACAATGTCTAAAAAATTTTTTAAAAAAAAAGAAAGTTCATTAAAATAAAATTCATTTATTAAAAAAAAAACAAAAGCAAGTCGACTTGGTATCCAATCAACTTGCTTTTGAATGGTAAAAAAAAAGGGGGGGAAACAACAACTAATTACCCAGAACTAACAATATTTCTCAAATAGAACCCAATTTAAAAATTTCCATGTCATATAAATTAAATTTCCAATTGAGATAAATTAACTCTTCAACTAAAACTAATGATTTGGAAATATTTTTTATTCCATGTCTTGAAATATTTTTTTCTTTTTTAAAAAATTACCCATTAATAAGTCAATGGCCTACACAATGGACTTATTTTTTTGATTTAAAAAAATTGATTAACTAATAAATCCCAATTTTTTTAGTTTCTAAACTATTATTTTTTTCATAATTATAAAAATCATTAATTCTAATCATTATACACATTAAATTATTGTATTGTTGCTACTTCATTCATCTTATATTATATTATAAAGTAATTGAAGGATTTTTATCGCATATTAAAAATAATTTATTATATTCCTAATTTTTTTAAAATAAAATTCTGTAAAAAAAATACGTCTTATTATCGTAACGGAACAGAGACACACACATATATATGTAAGAAAAAAAATAAGTCTGGTGAAAAAAAATTAAAAAAAAAATAAAAGCAAGTCGATTAATAATGAATCAACTTGCTTGAGACTTGTTTATCCCACTGTTCATGACCAACAAGTCGATTGGTAGCCAATCGACTTTCTTTTTTATTTAAAAAAAAGTCGTGTATCCATTGATCGATTTATTCGTAGCGTGTTCGTTGATTTTCTGATAATCAATTTTTATTAATATAGATCGGTAAATTCTTTCTGACACAACATATATTGGTAAATAATTTATTTATTTATTATATTTTTCTCCAAAAAACCAAATAAATATATGGTAATCACCATTACATTATATTCTATTATTTATCATTTCATTATATTTCTTTACATTACTGTAATTCAACCAAATGGGGTGTAAGTGAATGGCAAATAGGTGACGCAAAACATAATTAGAAATTGTGTTTGGGGTTGGATACTGCCAGTTTAAAAATTGCATGACAAAATGAAGGTTCGGGTTAAGAATGAGTACTTATTAATTATGGATTTTATTTACTTTTCAAATTGGGTTCAATAATGTGTATCATGCCAATTTTTTTCATTTTTATTATTAAACTAAATTGTTTTGACTAATCAAACATGATAAAAAGTAGAATAATTAAACATACTATGTATGATAAAAGTATCATATTGAAGTCCTAGCTGTACGGTTGGTTTTTCTTTTGGATTACAAGTATCAGCCTATGTTTGCATTAGCGCAAACTGAATTCCCCTTAACTTCACAAGTACGAGCCCAACCAGAAGTCCCCTTATTCTTGAGTCGTGACAAATTCACAAGTTTAGCTAACTCTAATCCTTTCAAAATACATCTCTAGTATTGCCGACGTGGGTTGGCACAAGTGATTTTAGGATCCGGATAAAAGCTCTTTCTTACTCCCCATGGTGACAAGTTCGACTTCCCCTTGACTACTCAAGTCCTGCGTTGGTGGTAATTCCATCGTGGGGACATCTTCCATCGCCCAGAGGCAATCAGTAAGTCTTGATGAATGTTCAGTGGTTGACCCATTCCCAAGGCCCAATATAAATGTCCTTAGAGGCTGACAAAGGTGCAGGATGAATCCCCCAATAGCTGGAATTTGGTGTGCTGCAAGTGGTTCTAGGAATGCCTTCCCTAATTACCATTTTGTTTACAAAAAAAAAATACATCTCTCGTGTTAATTCTGCTTAATGAATTAATCATTTCTTTCTTTTGGAATATTGCGCACATAGTTGACTCTTTTTTTTGCCCTTTTTCTATACGTAGTTGTGAATTTAATTGGTTGAAGATTTAAGACTCCCTTGTTCTAAGTGATATATGAAGCTTTGCCTTTGCCTGTTTAAGTTCATTGCTAGTGTTAATGACAAGCATGAGATAGTTATAAATTATAACTCTCATGGAAAACATTTCTCACAGAATTTTTCTACCATAGCATCATAAGAAATTCACATCTTTAACACGAATTAGCTCATGACAAAGGTATTTTGCTGAAAAAATTTCGTAAGAATTTAGAGTGTTGATTAATTTTGTTTACTCAAATCAAATATTGTGAAAATTTTTACAAGAACTTTTTTCTCCTTATAGATTATTCATTATTGATATTTTTTCCTTTTAAGAATTTCACTATTTTTACGAGGATGGGAATCAATTGCTTTGAATGCTGACTATTTCACTCTAGGTGATGTGCTTGGGCTGGCTTCTTCTGTTCTTTCCTTTTTTTCCCCGGTTTGTAATAATTTTTAATTCTAATTAACAACTCCATTATAAGGAGCCGAAATAAATCGTCACTCCGCTGAAAATGAAAAAAAAAAAAACTCTTGTTTTTTAACGGCATGATAACACAGGCCAAGTTGGAATCATAAAATCAAAAATTAACTTAGCCCATAAGATTGTTTAGGGCTTTAGGTCTAACCCACCTAAACCCATAGGCCGAGATCGAATCATAAATCATAAAATCAAGGATACTATAAGGATGTGTGGGCTGGACCTTATTGATACTTTGCCTGTTCCTCTTTTGATAGCCCCAATATGAATATGATTGTAGAACAATTAAGATATATAATATTTATTATATTCATATTTTCAATACTAATTAAATATTTTTTTGACTTACAATAAAAATGAAAATGTCCTCATATAGCAACATCCTAAAACTAGTAGCAATCTCAACATAGAAATGTCGGCATGATTTTCAAGGATATTATTACCATTTTGAGGAATGTTAACATATATATATATATATATATATAGCTCTGGTACTGTCATTCTCACTATCATATGATAGAGTTTATAAAGATTTTCTCCGAGAGTGTTTGATTTATCATTTAGTTGGGTAAATTTACATTTACAAATGTACTTTAGGCTAATACTGTATTTGACTCATTTTACAAGGTTATTCTATAAATTTATTTTTGACTTGAAATATACTTTTAGCCAATGAACTAAATAAGATACTTTTTAGTTTGCAAATATATTTTTGTCTCTCAATTGTTTTGTTAAACTTATTTTTACAATAAAAAACAACTAAATATAATCATGTTACAACAAATATACTTTTATTCAAATTTCATTTTGACAAATTTTATTTTATTCTAATTTAAGGTTGCTAGTCTAACATGCTTAGACGACTTAGTTTGACCTTCATGAAATACTTTGTCTTTTATGGCATTCTTATGCAAATTGTCCTAAATACACTTTGATGCACGTCCTTGGTATGACTTTCACAAAAGAATTCTAAATGGATGTATTAGTTCTTTTCGATAAATCTCTACTTGTGTTTTAATTTTGTGAACTTAATAGAAATTAATTTACACAAAAAAACAAAAGAATAGATTGCTTCCATCAAAAGAAAAAAAAAAAAAAAGAGAGTGAATCACAAGTATAGGTTTTAATTCAAATTGCAATGTTGTTTGTTGCACATGTTACCTTGTCAACTAAATAAGAATATGTAACAACTTACTTTCAAACACCTTAACTTTCAACTCCAAAATTGTCAAAACAATGGAAAACTTGTGTTTGGACTAGAATTGTACGGAGTCGTGGTGTGCTACAATACCGTTGTGGCCTTAGCTGGGTAGTAGCACTTGGTGCAGTGGCAGCTACAGTGATGCTGTGGTGTGAATTGGACAGAAGCGTGTGGTGTCACAACAAACTTCCGATGCATATAACCATATGCTTTGACCTCTGATTGATTTGATTTTAACTCCTGCAAGTCAATCTTGTTCTAATCTATCCGTAGACACCAGTTTTACTCAAGTCCACCTCCGTTTGGAGATTTTGGACACCTGACACTGTTTTAACTACTTTTTGACTAAAACTTACCACAAACCACTTCCAATTGCTACCAAAGGCAATTTGACTATTATGGACCATTTACACAGGTCATAATTGACTCAACCAACTTGTCTAAAGAAGTTTCATCTCAAAGGAACTAATCTTCTGAGAGTTGACCCCTTAATCTCCTAGTTCACAAACTAGCTATATGCCCAACTCACATTTTCTAGGCCCAAAAACCCTTTTTTGGGCTCTCACACGTATGTCCTGACACAAAGACACCTGTCCCATCAATAACGATTTATGCCGGGGCCCAAACCATCATCACTTATACACACCTATACATATCACATATCTAAACTCATCATCATCAATGTCATCATTACAAACATCCATGTTATCATACAACATTCATAACCATCATCATCTCAATATAATTATCTTCATACAACTTACAAACATGATATCCTACTTAGCACAATGCATACATTGACAATATAAATACTCCATGACTTGAATATTCCCATGTCTGAGACACTACTACTTCCTTGTTTTCTTCAGATTAGTACTAGAACCTTCACCTCAAATGTTAGTTCGTGGGAAAGGGGTGTGAGATAAAGTCTTAGTAATTAGGAACAACCACATGCAATATATATATACTAATCCATACCATCGTGCACATGGTGCAATGAAATGCAAATGAATGGTATGCATATTTTCCCTCATATGTAGCTAGAACCACAAGCTGTTGTCATCACAAGACATTTCAAATAGATGATTTCCTTCCAACAGTAGGTGAAGACTGATTTCATGACATCGCCAAGCTCACCTTACACTAATATAACTCGACTAAAGGTTACACTAGTACTTGGACCGTGACTCTCCTTCCCTTGGACCACCATGAATTGGTGGTGATTTATGGAAGGTACATCCTCAAATCCACTACCACCTGGCTCTCCTGGCCATAGGAGAGGATTTAGTGATAAGAATGTTTTATCATATCATCTTATCCATTGCCACCTGGTTCTTCCTAGGAGAGGATTTAGTGGCAGGGATCTTTATCATATCATCATCATATCCCATCTCATCATCACCTTAACATCAATCTCTTACTATACAATCACATGGTGATGATGTCAATGTCATACCAACATGCCTTTAAACACATGTATACATATATCATCACAATCATCATATGTACATTCTAGCATGCAATGATATGTGGATGCTACAACATCATAAATACACATCACACACAAACATCCTATCTCAACTAGCTATATACATACCACGATATGTAGAAAAACCATACACATATACAATTAATATCGTGGTATGAAAAGGAACATGCATACATATATATATATATATATATATAAATCAACATATATTCACATAACTCACAAACACCTAGTTACCTTAGGTTGTCAATACCACACACATGATTCCACAAGCTCCTTGGATTGCCTACCACAACTTGTACTTCTCTGGTCAAACGAACAACCTCTACAATGTCATAATATCTTTAATCAACAAAAGTATAATTATCCCAAAATTGTACAATTCAATTATTTAGGTTTAACCCAAGGTTCCAATAACATTTTTAGGTATCAATGAGCTCCTAATAATCATTCAAACCTTAACTAACCACACACATTTCAGATTCCATACACCCTTAATCAAAATCAACCTAGAGTTCAACTTAAAGTCATCATTATCTATTCAAAACTTGAACCCAAAGCTTCCTAACACTAACTAACACTTCATTAATCCCATTTTATTCATTTTAATCAGTAGGATTTGGCCAAAACTGAAAACCCAACACATATACTCAAAAATCCAACTCAAAAATCAAAGAAAAATGGAGAGGGAGGAGCAAGAATTACTTACCAACAATTTATCAAGCTTCTAGAGTCTAGAAATTACCTCCAAGGGTCGAAAATCATGAACCTTAGTGTTGCTCCCTCTTCTCTCCTCTGTTTCTTTTTGCTTCATTCATCTGAAATATTTCTTGTTTATAGGAATCTGAAGTCTGTCGCCACAGTGGTGGGTAAGTTCACTGTGGCATGAAGCCCTTTTTGTCCAAAAATTTTCCTAAGTTGAAGCTCGTTCACAGCAGCAGCCTTGTGTCTCACCGCGGTGTTGGACTCCTCTGCCTCCATTTTACTCTTTTCTCCACCTTGGTTCCTCCAGTCCTGCATACATCATCAATTGTACTTTGTTAGCTAGAGACTAAGTTTGGGATAATGTAATGAATGTTGTAACAGCATATATCTTACATAGCTTCCTTGCTATCTCTTAATATTCTTATAATATTGCCACTAAGTTTTTTTAATATATTTATATATACATATCGGTGTTTCTCACCAAACATTTAAATTATTAAACTTTTGATTGCGAATACAATTTAATTCGATGAATTTCATTCAATTTAAACTTGTGAATGTTTGTGTGTCTATATATAATCATATTTTGTCTGAATGTTATCATTAATTTTTTACTTTTTTTTTATATTTTAGTTTTCATTTTCAAATCATTAAATTTCAATAATTATATATGTCGGTGCTATCATAGAATGTTCACATGATTAATAAGAAATACAAGTGGAGTATTTGCTTTATTCAATAAAATACTGCACTTGTGTTTCCTAATTTTTATTTGCACAATGTGGGTTATAAAAATTAAACTGATCAGGTCTCTCTTAAAAGTCAGACAAGCTGAGCTATCACTAATCAATCATTCATATCAAGTCAAATATGGAATTTATTTATTCCTCAGATTCTATACAAGAATTAATAAATCTCTCTGGTTGCCATGTGCTTTTAAGAACCAGTCCCACATGCATGTTAGCTAGCGAGTTGTGATGCAACTTGGATTCTAACACTGTAACACCTTACGTGCATAACATTTGAGGAAAGCTGTTTACTTTTTGTTTTTAGTTTAAATTTCTATATATATATATATATAATACTAGCTACTAAAAACAACTATTTATAAGGAATCGTGAACTGTGTGACTTCTAGCCTTATACAGTGTCCAAAATCTAGTTATATATATACCTTGTTTCTTTTATAGATGTTATATACTTTGGTAGTAGATACATATTCATGCAACGGCCTTAACAAAATTAAGAAACAAAAGTGCATACTTTTATAGAATAAAACCAATACTCCACTTGTATTTATTAATCGCGTATTATGGCAATTTTGCACTAGAATGTCAAAAGGAAAAAAAAAAGGTTAAACACACAAAATCTCCTATGAAAGTCAGTCAAACTGAGTTATTATAAGCATATGTCTTAAGCTCCTATACCCCTTTAAGTTGCAAGTTCCAAGTAATTTCCATCACATTGTGAACAGATATAAGTACTAGCACTGTTTCTTCTCAGATTCACCGCCTCTGAATCATTTAATTTCCAGAACTCCATTTACTTGAAAGAGAAGAAAATGGGTGAGAGCTCACAGAAACTTGCAATTGGAATCGATCTCGGAACCACATACTTGTGTGTGGGAGTATGGTAGCACAATCTAGTGGAGATCATCATCAATGACCAAAGGAATAGAACAATGCCATCTTATATAGCCTTCACTGATACTCAAAGGGTGGTCGGTGATGCTGCTAAGAACCAGGCTGTACTTAACTCTACTAACACTGTCTTTGGTATTTATAATTCTTCTTTCCTCTGATTACAACTAGTTTGATTTTATATGAGAATTGAGAATATCTAACAAATGTATTTAGTATAACTAGCTACAATTACAAATGAAGAATATTTGGAACATGCTTAAAACCCTTTCATTTTAGCTCATAAAATTTTTTTACAAGTGTTCAGTTACGTATAGAAGACTCTTTCCAGTTTTGGTGAGGCAATTATAAGCTTTTCACTTGGGAAAAAATAGTCTCTAGACACCTTAACTTGCATGAATATCCTTTCAAAATATGAGCATAATGTAATGACCCTTAACATAAATTTTAAGAGACTTAACCGAACAGTGCAGGACCGAAGGGATTAGGACTAGAGAAGGAGTCAATTGAGCAAGGACACAAATTTTGTTCTAATGCCATGGCAAGGTTCAGGGCTGCAGTGGTGAGATATACAAATTAGGCTTTTAGGTCAAATCAGTGGGCATTGACTTTATGGCGAGCTTAAGTGGCTTCATGGCGTCAGTCGGGAAATTTGTTTAAATCAGAAGTTGAATCAGTTGTCGAAAGAAGAGAAAAACGGAAGGAAAAAAAGGAGTTGCACTAGGGTTTCATATTTTTGGCTTGAGAGCTCGATTTCTGGCATCTTGGAAGCTTAAATCTTGTTGGTAAATCATCCCTTACTTTTCTTTTTCATTTTTCTTCAAGTTGTTTGGTGATTTTTTTGGATTTGATTAGGGTTTCGACTTGGGTTGCATTTTTACTGATTAATATGCTTTATTGATGTATTATTGGACATGTTTAAGCTCTGGCTTAAGAATTTTAAGTGTTTAAGTGGTATATTTCCCAAACCCTAACCCTTAAATGTTGGTATTTTTGGGAATATGAATCTGTGGGAGTATGATCATGATTTTATGGATTGTTTTGGGTGTTTTGATGTATTTGCATTGGGAAGCTTTGTTTCAGCTAGTTTGTGCTTTGAGTTGGCAATTATGTATGCTAAGGATTGTGAATTTGTGATGGTGATGAGAATTTGATGATGCATAGGTTGTAATATTGCTCAATTGGGAATTTGGCTCCGAGTTGTAATTGGAAAGTGCTGAATTGGTTGTGGTTGCTCTTTTTGGCCTACCGAGGTGTCAAGTGGGTTTGACAATTGAGGTAACCGGGGTGTTCTGTTTATGTCTTTTAATTAATTATATATGTTTAGTCCTTTTTATATCATGATATGTATGCTTTATGTATGTGTTTTGTTCTTTCATATCATGATATGCCTCATAGCTCAAATATGGTCATTCCTTTTCATATCATGACATGTGTAGCTACATAATTAGTGAGTTTCCTATTCTTACGCTATTTCATGATAAAAATGGTTGTTGGTATTCATGAATATATATAACAATTATGATGCACCCATGCTTTGTGATATACTTTATCATGGCATGCTAGCATGATAGAAATGATACATGTGTTGATATGTTAGCATGCATAGGGTATTGTCATATGTAGCTACATGTGTTGATATGTTGCTGTTGCTTGTTGTTATGATAGTTAAGTGTCATTTGTAGTGTTTGTATATTGCTAAGTGTATCAGGTCGTTTGTTCGCATATCCTATGGGATGGATGGATGTATAACCCTTTTTCACTTCTGATTGGTTGTTGGATGGTTTTGGGGCTATGACAGTGTATATGATATGATGTGTGCATGGTATGTTCTATATGTAGTTTGAGATGCCTTAAATCTTATTGTCTTGTGTTGTTTGAGCTTGGAACTTGTAGTTCTACTTTCCCTCTGATGAGTTTGGTTTGGTTGTACGCTTGGTTGGGATCATAGGTCTTATATATGTGATTTGGGTTCATAGCCCACTGGTGGAAAAATGGGGTTTGAAGAGGTCTAAATCTAGTGGAGTGGTTCTACTAGGATGGTGACTCCCTGAGCATGTCTTTTAGGTCAATCTTGACTTGTTAGAATTGCTCTCATAGTGGTATCAAAAAATGAAAAAAAGAAAAAAAGAAAAAAAGAATTGCTCTCATAGTGAAATGGTAGGTGGTTTGCATCATGAGTGGTTATGTGGCTTGTTTTGGTCTAAAACAAACTATTTTGATTATGAGTGCCCAAAATCTCCATACAGAGGTGTTTTGCAGTGATTTGAACATCTATGGTTAGATTAGGAGTCTGGTGATGACTCTTTGACTTTAGAATTGGGTGAATTAGAGGTCAGAGCAAGGAATTGTATGAATCGAAAGTTGGTTGGTCACATAAGAATATATCTTATGTAGTTATTGTCACTAGCACCATGGCGCCACGTTGTTTTATCTCTTCCCTTATTTGGTCTAGAACATCCTTGTGCCGTGGATCCAGACTCCTTCGCTGTGGTGCCACCCTATCAGCTTCTTTTGCTGTTTTCCCTACCTGATGGTGTGTGGTTTGGGTCTATCTAGAGATTTAGGATGTTACATTGATTATGAGATGTACAAGAAGAAAGTTGAAGCAAAGAACACTTTAGAGAACTATATATATGACATCAAAACTGCTATAAATGATGAGGAGATTGGGTCAGAGCTTTCCCCGATAGACAAGAAGAAGATCAAGGCTGCGATTGAAAGGGCCTTACACTTGGTTGAAGTCCAGCAGCTTGCTGAAGTTGATGAGTATAAGCGTAATATGAGAGTTAGAGATTATCTTTAAACTCATTATATTGAAGAAAAGTGCAAGTATATATAGGTGCTGGCTCAAGTAATAATGTACAAGAAGGGAAATCAACAGCCAAGAGCTTGGCAAAATTGGCACGATTTTCCTTGCGTCCGACTACTGACGTTATTGTCCTCTTTAATGGTGATCCTGGGGCTGGTCTCTACTATTGAAACTTTTTTCCTCAGTTGTTCATGATTAATTTGTAATAATACTCATTCTAATTCTTAATATAAGATCTTTTAATTAAATATGCGGATTAATGATGTGACTTAAAGTTAGTTAATTATCTTAATTTATCTAAAAATCACAATTTTTTTAAAAATTACCCTTTAATCTTTTTTCAAAAATCACAACATTTTTTCACAATATTGAGATTTATTATATAGGAATAATTTTTTATAAATGTATAATAAATATAATTTCATATATTGTAAGTGTTCTTATATTTAGAATTAGAATTAAAGATTTTATATTTAGAATTGGAGGATGAAGTAGGTTAGGATTTGATGTGACATGGCTTAGGTAGTTTTCATCTTGTGACCAGTTTCTTAAATTTGTGTACTTGATACGTGTCGGTTTTAATTTACTGCTTAAGATGAACATTTTTAAAGGGCTTTACATTGGCTTCATGTCAAGTGGGATATGCTGAAGTTTGAGTTTGAATATATCGATGAAGTACTGATGTATCCTCTCAAGTGCACATCCTTTATGTGTACCTCATGTTCAGTTATTTTTGTCTTTTTTTTTTATTAACCAAAGACCACTAGTAATAAAATATACCTTATGAACATCTTAAGAAAAACAAAGGAAAAATAGAGCAGACCTTAATGAAGTCACGCAGTCAAACAACTGTACAATTTTTTTCTTATGCTTTTTTTTTCTCTTGTAAATTATTAAAAAACTGTAAAATGTATGAATAGAAAAAAGGTACCAAATAAAAAAAAGAAAAATAAAAATAAAACCTACACAGTTGCATGACTACATGAGAGGATATATTCTTTTTGGTATGTGAAAGAATAAAAGATAGGGAAGACATACATACCGATCGAGAATGTATTTTCCACACAGAGAGAATGAAGAATTCCAGGCAGTAGAAACATAATCACTCGGACTTTGTTTACTGGTTCACCGTAGATACACTCAAGAAGGAAAATTGAGAGGAAAAGTAAGAGCATTTTTCAAGAGAGGAAGAGAGAGAGCAACTCACAGAGAACCGAGCGTTACACGATAGAAGAGTGCTTTTCAGAAACTGATGCTGTTATACTTTTTTCCATGCACACACATGATCACTTAAAATTCTCGGGCGTGCGGTGTGAGGGAACGGTTAACATTAACCGTTCCCTCCCTCTCTTCTTAAAATAATAAATAAAATAAAGTTATTTATTTTATTTGGGCTTGTGCCCTTTTGTTTGGGCTCTATACCCATCAAGGGTGCAGCCCAACATCTCCTACTCATACTTGATGGGTTAACCTCTTACAATTCTTCCTTTCCATTTCATACTAAGTGTTCTACCGTGACCGCATGCACATAACGTCTATAATTAGGTATTTTTTATACTAGAAATCCTTTTCAAAGACCAGTATAGAATTACCTTATGTATTTCACATTTATTTTTTTCATGTATTATGCCTTGAATGTCCTAGATTTACCCATATACACTTTCATCCATGGCAAATCTAATCCCTCAAGTTTTTATATAAACTTAGATTGCCTAACTCTTGTATACTTAGTGTCTACGCTTAAGATGTTAACATCATAACTTCTTAACAGACATGTCTTAGATACCAGTATAAGTGTGTATATATTTAGATAATCTTCCTTTCATCCATATTTCATTTCAATATGAAACAATTGCTTTCCTAGCATAAGACCTTTTGATCGAATTTATCATGACCATTGGATATATGCTAAAGTAGCTAACATTGAATCATTTTCCATGAAAATGCCAAAGTCATAAGGACATTAATGAGAGGATTTATTCCTCTCTGGGACTCACACAATAATGAAGCAATGATCTATTCACTTACTTCCCATTTGCAGTTTTAAAAAACACATGCAGTATGAATTGCATGCTACGATGTTACTCTTATCACATAAGAGCGTATATCGATTTTGTTTTTATTGTTAACACCGTACAGATTTAAGTTCAGACACACACAATGTCTAACCTGAATTCTACCAATGCTTCCACTTATCATAGCGTCTTTGTTGGAGAATTCTCATCTGGTTACATGTATTATGGATTGTGGGTATCCATAATTCAATCCAAAATTTATATTTATTGGATCTCATCTAGACCTATTCTCTTCTTTTATCGGGACGACTTATTTTGTATTGTTTAACTATCATATCTACTCTCTTGCAGATTTACTAGTGAATACAAAAAAATGTCTCATCTTTGCCCACTCTCCATGAGTGTCAAAGGCAGTTACTCGTGTGAGAAAGCTAACCTTATCAACATGTACGACATACTAGACATTGTATATTTTTCAAAAGTATATGTACTCAAATGACTCAATTATAGAAAAATGCACTTAATTTTGTTCATATAAATGATCATTACAGAGATTTGTGTTACATCATATCCTACGAATACCAAGTGATTTTACATGATCAGCATATATATCTCTAGGTATTGGCTTGGTAAAGGGTTCAGCAATTATTTGACGTGTAGGAATATGGCGAATTGTAACACTTTTCTGTGCTATGGCATCTCTTACAAAATTATACTTGGTGTCTATGTGCTTTGTCTTACTATGATATTTGGGATCTTTAGTGTAGGCAATGGCAGCCTTGCTATCACAGTTTATCAAAATTGGATCCAATTTATCACCAATGATCCTTAAGTGTTTTATGAATCTTTTCAACCATACTGCGTCTTGCACCGCTGCAGAATATGCAATGAACTCTGCTTCCATGGTAGACAAAGCAATACAAGTCTGTTTCTTGCTACACCAAGATATAGCTCCATTGTTTAGCAGAAAAACATATCCAGAAGTCGATTTGTGCTCATATAGATCTCCTCCCCAATTAGCATCAGAGTATCTTACCAAGCGTAAATCGCTTCCTTGATAACATAGGGCATAATCTACTGTGCCTTGCAAATATCTCAGGATTCTCTTTACAGCTTTCCAATGTTTCAGTCCAGGGTTTGACTGGTACTTACTGACCAAACCAACTACATAACATATGTCTGGTCTCGTACACATCATGACATACATTAAACTACCAACTGCACTGGAATAAGGGACTCTTTCTATCATCTTCTTTTCAGACTCAGTCTGAGGACACATATCTCAGCTTATATTTTCTCCTCTTGAAATAGGGGTATACATAGGTTTACAGTTTTTCATGTTGAATCGCTCAAGAATTTTCTTAATGTAATTTTTCTGAAAAAGGGATATTAATTTTCTTGGGCGATCTCTATGGATCTTAACTCCTAGTATATAATCAGCTTCACCCATGTCTTTCATTTCAAAATTCGAAGATAGCCATTCTTTGATAGCTATAATCAATTTTAGACTATTTTCGGTGAATAGTATGTCATCCACATAAAGGGATAATATCACAAGATTCTTTTCAAAATTCTTGATGTATACACAGTGGTCCTTGTCGATCATTTGGAAATCATACGAGGTTATAGCTTGGTGAAACTTCAAATACCACTGTCTGGATGATTGTTTAAGTCTATAAATGGACCTTTTTAACTTGTAGACTTTATTCTCTTTCCCTTTCTCAATGAAACCTAATGGCTATTGCAAATAGATTTCTTCATCCAATTCACCATTTAAAAATGTGGTTTTTATATCCATCTGATGTAATTCTAAATTTAAACTTGCTACTATTGCCAGAATTAGTCTTATGGAGTTAAAATGCACAACAGGTGAAAAGTATCTTTATAATCTATACCTTCCTATTGAGTATACCCTTTTGCCACTAATTAAGCCTTGTATTGTTCAATCGATCCATCTGCATTTCTCTTAATTTTGAGAATCCATTTATTCCCAATTGCCTTACGTCCAGATGGAAGATTGATCAAATCCCAGACTTGGTTTATCCTCATTGAATTCATTTCCTTTTCCATTGCTTTCTTCCATTCATTACTGGTAGGGCATGATAAAGCCTCATGTATTGAATCAGGCTCATCATAATCTTGTGGGGTAACTATAAGTGTAGTCCCTTCTATTGGGAAACGTCTCTTTGGTACACTTTCTCTGTTACTTCTCCGCAGTGGGATCTCTTGTAAGTTATTCTGTTCTTGAACAGAATCTTGTACTTGTCCTTGTGAGCTCCCACTCGAATTAAGAGGTTGAGGTATATAAATTTGTTCCTCAGTTTCTTCATGTATCTCATAAAGAAATACAGTACGATCTACCTCACCCCTACTAGGAAATTCATTTTCTAGAAATGTTGCATCTCTAGATTCTATTTCAGTGACACTTCCATCCTGGTTTTCTCCAATGAAAACGTAACCCTTAGATTGTTCAGAGTATCCAATAAAGATACATTTCTTCCCTCTTGGACCTAGTTTTCCATGTTTGTGGGAAGGATCATGGACATAAGCTACTGACCCCCAGGGTTTTAAAATATTTAAATCTGGCTTACGATTTGTCCATTGCTCATAGGGTGTTGATGTGACTGATTTTGAGGGCACACGGTTAAGTATGAAGGTTGCTGTTAAAATTGCATCTCCCCAATATGAAATGGGTAGATTGGCTTGTGCCATCATGGACCTAACAATGTCTAGTAATGTTCTATTTCTTCTTTCGGCTACACCATTTTGTTGTGGGGTGCTAGGGATTGTAAGTTGCCTTACTATTCCCTTTTCTTCACAGAGCTTTTTGAATTGTTTAAATAAATATTCACGTCCACGATCGATTCTTAATGCTTTGATTTTCAGCTAAGTTCATATATCGTCTAAAACATTCTAGTGCTTCAGATTTATGTGACATCAAATAGACAGAACCAAATCGCAAGTAATCATCAATGAAAGTGATGAAATAAACAGCTCTATGTTTTGCCCTCACACTCATAGGACCACAAATATCTGAATGGATTAATTGCAATGGAGTTTCTACCCTAGTTCCAGTTCCGAATGCTTTTCTAGTTGTTTTACCAGCCAGGCAATGCTCACACAAGGACATTTCCGTTTTATCAATTGCACCTAGCAGTCCTTCTTTAGCTAGTTTAATCATTCTATTTTGATTAATATGTCCTAGTCTAGCATGCCAAGCATTCATATCAACATTTGAATTGGAAAAAGTTGCAAAGCAATCATGCATATAAAAAACATCAACAATGTCCATGTGAGGTTTAGTATAATATAAGTTTTGATGATGATAAATATAGAGTAATAAGGAATAAATGCATTATATGTATCTGACATATATAATGTTCCTTAAAGAAGTAAAATACATATTAGCATGTATTTAATTATGGTTATAATACATATATCATGCTATGTGTAAATATATCTATTGTACTTTTACAATAAATAATATAAGTTGGATATATAAACTGGACTAACTACTTGGTTTGTAAGTGTAATATGTTAAATGTAGGTTGGTCCAAGTAAGAAGAGTGAGCATTGGAATACAGAAATGGAAATCAATATCATGCATCATTCAAGAAAGAAGAAAAGAAAGGATGCTCCAAAAATAGAAGATCAGAAGGGAGCATGCCAAGAAGGAAATGTCCAAGTAGAAGTGGAACTCAACATTTAAAGACCTAGTCACTAGGTATATTTTATTTTCACTTAGGTCTTGAGGTGAGATTAATCTTTGAAAATCACTTAATCTTGTTACCATATGTTTTAAATGAGTTAGATTAAGTAAATCTGATGTTAGCATAAGTTAGACTTGAAAAACTCTGATGACAGACCAATTTTGAGAAGTTAAACTTCATATACTTTGTGAAAATACAAACTTTGCTGACTGAAATTTGAAGTTCCTAAGATATTACCTCTGACAGACGAATTTCAGGTGTTGAGATTCAAATTTTGAGTCAAGCATAGTTAGTGAAATCTGGTTTTCAAAAATTCAGAGTTTGACCTTTAATTAGTGTTTTAATATATCTCTCAAAATACATATGGCTTTGATGTAAAACTTATTTAATATGAAACTAGACTTAATAAGCTTTTCAAAGAAGGTTATTTTACTCAAAACAAAGATCATATGAAAAAGCTATAGTTATTTAAAATTGAGTAGTGAGATATGAATTTTTAGTTTTGACCTCTTATCATTGTTTTGATCATATCTCACAGAATAAGTTTTATTTTTAATTTTATTTAATTTGAAAGTAGACATTGAGAGCTTTCCAACCATAGGTCATTTTCTTAATTTGGAGTTAAAATGAGAGAGTTATAGCTTCTGCAAAACTGTCTATAGTGTAAAGTTCGAAGTTACGTAGGTTCCGTTGCGATAGACAAATTTTAGGCCTCAGAAATTCAAATTTCGAAGAGAACCTCCATGTAAAGTTGAGCTTGCCACTAATAGATGAATTTTGGCTTTCAAAATTCAAATTTCGAAGCACCAGAATGTGAAATTACTTCCAGAAAAGCTAACAGACGAATTTTAGCTTCCAAAATTCAAACTTCAAGTATAATAGACGAATTTTAACTTTGAAAATTTGAATTTTGAATATCTAGAAACATGGAAATACTTCTGGAACAACTAACAGACAAATTTTAACTTTGAAAATTCGAATTTTGAATATCCAGAAACACATAAATACTTCTGGAATAACCAACAGACGAATTTCTATATCCAAAATTCGAATTTCGAAAGGAAGAACTTGTGCCATATTGAGTTGCTCACTGTCAGACAAATTTTGGGAACCAAAATTCAAACTTTAAAGACATTATAGCAAATTAAATTTACTATTCACACTTGACAGAACTACTTTAAACTTGAAAATTCGTATGTTCCAACATACAAACATTTGTCAAGATGAAAATTCAAATTTCAGCTTTGAACGGACGAACTTCAAAGTTTAACGCTAAAAACTTTAACTTGCGATCTCTTCAAAATTCGTCTGTTGATATTCAAAATTCGAATTTCAGTATATCAGAAGCATTAAATGTAGTTGGTTAACGGATAGTTTTGCAAAAATAACCGTTGGGTAACATCTCTAACGGCTAGATCTTGTGTCTAACGTCTAATTACACTACAAAACTATAAATATAACATCATTTGAACTCATGGGCAACAATCTTAAGAGAGCTTATGCAAAAATGCTGCTACAACTTGTAAAATCTTTCTATCTTAGTATTGTTTGAAAAACCCACCTCAATAGAGTGAACTTTCAATGTATTATCTAGTCTTCAAGAGAGTTTTCATTCTGTAAACATTTCTTTCTACATATTTTGGGTAGAATCTTAGTATGGGGAAACACTTAGGGATTTACACATCTTGTAAGGGTGTGAGGAAAATGGCTTCACAAGTGCATACTGAAACTTGTGAGAATGTACTGAGGCTTCACGGGTGCCCGGATCAAACCTGTAGGATATAGTGGAAAATCTCAAGTGGTGGCTTGAGGACTGGATGTAGGCCAAGTGGTTAGGCTGAACCAGTATAAATTATTGTGTATTGTTCTTCATCTTCTCTACTCAGCTGCTGCACTCAACCATCTCTGTTTATCTCTGTTTTACTGCACTCTTAGTGAAATTGAGTTGTGATCCAAAAGAGCAAAAATCTTGCATCACCCAATTCACCCCCCTCTTGGGTGACCAGTCAACCTAACAGTCCATAACAAAGAACTTCTTTGAAAAAAAAGTTGAACCATAAAAGGTTGTCCTTAATGAAATGTCTGCTACTTTATCATGAAAATCTACATTAAACCCATAAATTAATAAGCAGGAAATAGAAACTAAGTTCCGTAGGATGTCAGGTGCATGGAGTACATCATAGAGGATCAAGGTTTTTCCACCTCGCAAAGTTAATTTGCAGGTTCCTATGCCTTTCACCTCAATTCTCGCGTTGTTACCAACATAAAGCCACTTGCTTTGATTCGGCAACCGATGGTACTCTGTAAAGGATCCTCGATCCCTACTCACGTGGTCTGTGGAGCCTAAGTCAATTATTCAAGAAAAAGAAATAGTTTCTGTTAAAAAAATAGTACTTGAAACATAAGACATATGTGAATTAATATAATTCACTAATACCTTTTCACATTCATTTTGCTCAGGGCAATCCCTTGAAAAATGACCAATTTTCAGGCAGGAATAGCACTTAACCTTACTCAGGTTAGTCTTCTTCTTCTTTCCGCCTTTCTTCCCTCTTTTCTTGAAAGGTTTATTTTCCTTTTTAAATTTTGGGCCATTATTCTTACCCTTTCTTTGATATTTCTTGTCCTTTTTAGAATTGGGCTTAGGGTTAGAAGTTCCTGTTTCTTCAGTTAGATAGGCTTGTCTAGAGGCTCTGTAGGCCTCTAGACGTTCATCTTCAAGCTCCAGGTGTTTCGCCACATCACTAAAAGTGTTTATATTCTCATTATGGGTTAAGTTGACTTTTATGTGTCCTAACTTGAAGGGAGTGTCCTTATGACAGCCTGGATCTGCTGTTCATTAGACAATTCATGCCCAGCTTCCTTTAGTTCTCTGATCATGCTGGCCATCTCTCGTAGATGCTGTTTCATAGGAGTATTGCCTTAACTTATAAGTATCAAATTTAATTGTCAGCCTTCTTAGTTTGGTGGTAGAGGTACCTCCAAACTTATCTTTTAATGCCGTCCACATGGCTTGTGTAGTTGAATATTTCTCATACTCACACATTAGGTCATTGGCCATGGTACCCAACATAATAATACGTGCTATGCTGTTCTTCCTTTTCCAAGCCATGTAGACCTCTTGGTCTCTCCTATGTTGGGCAGTATTGCCAGCTTCAGGTTGAGCCATGACTATAGTCAGTGGTTCTACAGCATCTTGTTCTTCCAATATATACGAAACCTTTCAGTGCCGGATGTCCCAATTGTCCCCATTTAGTTTATCTTCCTTGTTCAGCTCAGCCATTATACTCTTGGTCGCCATTCTCAAATCAGTTACTAGACTATCCCACATAAAGAATTTCTATTATTGAACTGAACTAAAGAATATATTAATAAAATATACATGTAGCACAATACTCTATATACAATGTCATATACTTATATTATTTCTTATGAGAATAATAATAATTCCATTAGTTTAATGATCAGGAGACCACAAGTGTATCTCCCATCACACGGATGCTAGTGTTACTATTATTTTCTATTAAGATTTTAATACAAGTACTAGAATAATTAACTAAAAAAAAACTCGTATTTGAAGAGCTCCCACTCAAATAAAGCATATATTAAAAAATATTAAATCCATATAAGAACATATTCATTGTACAAAAAAAAAATAATAAAACAATATACATAAATTAAACAGGAAAATAGAAATTAATAATTTTCTTCTTAAGAATGCGATCCGTTATTTTCATGGCTCTATTAATCGCATCTACCCAGGTATAATCTGAATATTTCTTGTTTTGTGCATTCAGATTTTCTCTTAGCTTAATTATGATGTTCGTGAAGAACTCAACATCTTGCATATTCACCACAAAGTGTGAATACTTTGCAAGAACATGATACAAGTCTATTAAATGTTTTATTTTTTTTGCATCCCTTTTTGCTATGTCTTGAGCTACAGAGTGGGTAAGGGGTTGATCTACTTCTTGATCTTTAATTTTAGACTCTTCAAAAATAATTTCATCTTCCTTTGGCCCATTTGCATCTGTATACACATCTTGAAGTTCCTCAGGATTTTCTTCTTCTTCTAGAAACTCCTCATCAGGATCTTCATAAAAAAATTCACCCTCTGGAATGAGTTCCTCCAGATACTCATAACTTGGAGAACCATATTCAACTATTTTAGTGCTTTCAGAATTCTCTTGCTTCATTATTTTTACCTTCAATAAATTAGTAGGAATTATTAAAATAATTTTGAAAAAAAAACTTTTATTAAAAAAAATGTACTGAAATAGCTCTAGATAGATCCAAAATTATCTCAAAACTAGGCAAATAGTATATCAAATTGAAGATCTTGAAATTAGGAATTTTAGAAGTAAATCGTGGCCGAAAATACCCCTGTACATGTCCTCACGTGCCCTAAGAAAGTCTAGACTACAAAAAAAAATGAAAAAAAACTAAGTCCTCTTGTGAGGGTGGCACGTGAACTCCACGCGCCATCATATATGGCGATTTCAGCCACACGTGCCAGCTCAGCTTCTTCCACGCGTCTCCGGCGTTTTGATAGAGTCCTCCACGTGGCCCAATCCCGTGTTGATGGGCCCCACGTGCCACATCAGTAACTCAACCTCCTTTTTTTTTTTATATATAGGGCCGTCTGTTGTTGGCCCAGAATGATTTTTTTTTTGGTTGGGCTGGTCATTTTTCTTTTCAAACATACGTTGGGCTGGTCTTCTGTGACCCAAATTGTTTTTTTAATCTATCCTAGCCCATTTTTTTGTTTCGGTTTTTTTTAAAAGGCAAAACGACGTGTCGTTTTGGCGTTTTGCCAAAACACCGTGTCACTGAGGTCATCCCTGACCTTCCGCTAGGTCAACCCGAGCCAGTACGGACCCGGTGGCAGACCCGCAAACCCGCCACCATTTTTTTTTCTGTTTTCTCCTTCGTCCGACGTTCGTTTGAGGCGATCTTAGTGTCGTTTTTCTCTTCTTGTCGTCCTCTACATGATGGTGGCCTCCTTTTGTCAAAAAAAAATTTCAATTTGGATAAACCCAATTTTTGATTTTTCCCACGATTCTTAAAGCTTTTTTTTGCCATTATTTCTCTAATTTGGTGTTCATATAACGCCATTTTATTAGCCTTTTTCTCGTCTCTTTATTCTCTACACGATGGTGTACATATTTTCTAGGAAGGGATTATTTTCACAGAACTCAAAAAACTGTACCGTGTATAAATTTTTTTTTTAAAATTTGAGATCCCCTATACCAAATCCTATTTGTATATCTTATGAGTATAAACAGTATACAAAATTATACAAAAAAAAACTCATAAGAAAAATATACCATATGCAAATTATGGAATTCAGAGAAACAATTTCTAATTTTCAAGTGAAAAATTTGCAACGGATATAGATTTTCCCTGAATCTAAACACATGCTCTGATACCAATGAAAGAATAAAAGATAGGGAAGCATACATACTGGTCGAGAATGTATTCTTCCACTCAGAGAGAATGAAGAATTCTAGGCGGTAGAAACAAAATCACTCGGATTTTGTTTACTGGTTCACCATAGATACACTCAAGAAGGAAAATTGAGAGGAAAAGCAAGAGCATTTTTCAAGAGAGGAAGAGAGGGAGCAATTCATAGAGAACCGAGCGTTACACAATAGAAGAGTGCTTTTCAAAAACTGATGCTATTCTACTTTTTTCCACGTACACACACGATCACTTAAAATTCTCAGGCGTGCGGTGTAAGAGAACGGTTAACATCCCTCTCTTCTTAAAATAATAAATAAAATAAAGTTATTTATTTTATTTGGGCTTGTGTCCTTTTGTTTGGGCTCTATATCCATCAAGGGTGCAACCCAACAGTATGATTATTTGGTATCCAATATTATTAATGTAGATTTAAACCATTGCTGGTGACATTTGATTTTTTTTTTATATATAGAAAAGCCAAAACTGATTAAACATGAGTTGTGCATAGGAATGTTTGCATGGGAACCCCAGCTCTACAATCGACACTTAAGAGCATCCTTAATTAATCCAATCATATAGGATTAATTGATGATGTTGTTAAGATTGCAAACATTTATCAATCAATGTTTAGATTATATTATAGAATAGGGGAAATGACGATTAAGGACCAAAAGTTTGAATTAAACATAATAAAGGATTTTGTAATTTTTTCAGTTATAAATACAGAACAAAGCAGTAGTAAATTCCCGATATTCAGCAGTAAAAAAAATTTTAAGATCCTTTACTATGTTTAATTCAAACTTTTGGTCTTTAATCGTCATTCCCCTTATAGAATAACTTTTTATAGGATGAATTTACAAAATTTTAATCATGACGACTGTATATTTTCAATTTTTAACATCATTATTCATTAATCAAACCTTATTTTTGTATTTTTTAACAGATTAATAATCAATATACAACGTGTTTTGTTACTATAAAGAGGCTATTTAACCCTTTTTTTACTACTTGGCTACAAATATATCCTTAAATATAGTTTGGAAATGCCACCATATTCTTTTTTAAAAATATGCTATTTGCATTACACATATAGACACACACACACACTTTTGGAAATAACTTTTGAAGTTTTGTTTAACCTTACAATCATTTCTTCTTCTGCCTCTTGACAGCTTAGAATCGGAGAATCTGTTCCTCTACGAGATTAGGCAGTGTTAATATGATATAATAATTCAATAAATTGAAATAAGGCTTTTATTATTTTTTGTTGGGTTAAAGTGCAAATTTGTCCATAAAATATTCCAAAATTGCTGGTATCTTAAACTTTCTTTTTCACAATGTTATCCTCCAAGTGTCATAATCATAGTAATTTTGCCCTAGCTATTAAAGTCAACAATGTTGACCATTAATCTGCCAATTGTACCACCAACCATACCAAATCATTTTACATGGTATCCTAGTTGGAAAAAATTATAAAAAATAATAAAAATGTAAGAAAAATAGAAAAAGTGGTCAAAATGAAGGAATTTAGCCAAAATACACTGATTTTAATATCTAAAGAGTATTAACTTTTGGTCAAAGACCCCAAAAACTATTGAAAATCATTTCATAAAAATTTAATGTGGCCGTCTATGTGGCATAAATGTGGGAACATATTATAAAATAACCATAATGCTATTGCAAAAAAAAAAATTTGTTGTACTCCATCTAATTAAAATACACCAATTTAACCTAATTAATTTTAGCCTTTTGAAAGAAATGGAAACCCTAATTAAAAATCTCATAAGATAATAAAATAAACTAGTGAACAGAAAGGAACAAAAAAATCTCAACAAATCATGTACAGATTCATGTGAAAAATAAACTCAAAAATTTCAAAGAAAATGCAAAACTTCTGAAAAAATGGCAAAAAATGCAAGAAAAATAGGAAAAGTTGTCAAAATGAAGGAATTTAACATCAATACAATGGTTTTAAGTATTAAGTTTTAACCAAACACCCCAAAAACTATTAAAAATCACAAATCAAGCACATATTGAAGTTTAACTAACATTATAGTCAACTAACCAATGTAATTAGTTTGATTAATTTCTTGATTTATAATTTTTAATAGTTTTTTGGGTATAGCCAAATTTCTTCATTTTGATCACTTTTTCTATTTTTATTTCCTTTTTACAAATGTTTAGGATTTTTCCATTTTCTTGGGAATTTTTTATTTTTATTTTTCCCATAAATTTACATATGATTTTTGTAATTTGTTTGTTACTTTTTGTTTATTGGTTGATTTTATTAGGTTTTGAGATTTTTAATTAGGGTTCTATTAAATAAGGTTTCAATTTTTGGCATGGGCCGGAATTGATTGGGTTGAATTAATGCATTTTAATTTGGTGCATTATATTCCCATATGGATGTGACGTGAACTACCATGTAGGATTTTCATGAAATGTTTTTTTTAATAATTTTTGGGGTCTCTGATTACCTTTGGTATTAGAATCAGTGTATTTTGGTTAAATCCTTTCATCTAGACTATTTTTTCTTTTTTTTTTCTTGCATTTTTGCAATTTTTCAGTATTTTTTTCAACTAGAATGCCATATAGATTGTTACATAGGATGATTTGGTATAGTTGGTAGATTAACAATCAACATTGTTGACTTTAACAATTAGGGCAAATTTGCTATGATTTTGACACTTGAAGGGCAATATTGCTAAAAAAAAATTTATGATACCAACAACAACTTCGAGGATACTTTATGGGCAAATTTGCACTTTAATGCCTTTTTATATAATTATATGACTGGATCATATTTGAGTATTATTGAGTTTAAATGTAGGTAGTTATCCCTGTAACAACCTGATCTTAATCATTTGAGCATGTAAGTGGACTCATTGAAGGCTATTCTTGGAATTTTATAGGACTGGAGGGTTAGGACTAGAGGAGGACAGGAAAGTGGAGCAAGTGGAAGTAAAGGAGCAGAAGACAACTACACCGTAGTGAGAATCGAGTTTTAAGCTATGAACTTTGAGATAGAAGTGACTGTGCCGCGATGTTAGTCGTGAAAATTGCATAAATATGACCCAAAGTAGATATTAGAACAATGTAAACCGGAGGAGTATACGACGACTCTGCTAGGATTTGTCACTCTCGGCTTAGAGAGCTTGATTTTTGGACTTTGGAGGCTTGAATCTTGTGTGGTAAGTGGGTTTCCAACCTTTTCTTTCTTCCTTCTTCATGTTATGGTGGGTGATTTCGTTGGCATGAGTTGGGTTTTACTTTGGGGTTGGTTTCCCACCATTTAATTCATGTTTAAATGCTTCATTGGGTGTTGATTGGTGTTAGCAAACTTGGGGTAAAGGATTTTAAGTGCTTGAGTTGTGGTTTCTTCAAACCTTAATATCTAATCTTAGAGTTTCTCATGGATCCATGAGAAACTTTTGAGACTTGGTTTTGCTTTGAATGGTTGTTTTGGGTTCTATGTATGGGTTTGGTGTTGGATTCATGGTATTGCTAAGATCATGCTTGGATTATCGAGTTGTGGGTTACTAGAATTTATGCTATCTCTTAACTTGGGCGTTTTGTGACTTTGTAAAGTGTATGCTTGTTTGGTTGAGGTTTTTGCTCTCCAAGAAGTCATTTAGAAGCACTGGATCCATTGGTAAGTGGCTATTCTTTGGTATAAAGGAATTAGGACTTGAAGGCCTTACGTCACCTCGAGTAGTTAATTGGTCCTAGGAGCGTTTTAATACTTGTTTTTGGTTTAAAATTATGCTTCGTGTAACAACCCTCATTACATCACCTTGGACTTAGTCTTGAGCTAACGGGAAGTGTACTCGATGATTTATGCAGGACTGGAGGAACCAGAACCAGAAGAAGGATCTAAATGAGACAAATTCAATATTTGAAATAGGGAAGGGTGACGCCACAGTGAGGTACAAGGCCACCATGATGAGACTCTTATGGCAACTTGAAAAATATTGGGATCGAGAGCACTCGTGCTGGACCAAACTTACTTGCCGGTGCAGTACTAGACCAAAAATCTTTATAAATCAAAAACCATTTTAGTCGGCCAACGAGAAGAAAACGAGGGAGAGACGAAGGAGTTGTGCTAGGGTTCGAGGAATCCAACTTGAGGAGAAGATTTTTAGACTTTAGAAGCTTCAATCTTCGGTTTGTGGTTTGGAATAGGTGGGAGTATGTTAGGTTTCAAAATTTTGGATGAATCCACTAATTAAAATGCTTGGTTTGGTGTTGTAGAAGTATTATGTAATGGTAGGAAGCTTTGGGTATAAGTTTTGGTTGGATTATGATGAGTTTGAATGGAACCCTAGGTTGAAAATTATAGAGGAAGTATGAAATTTGAGATGTATGAAGATGATTATGATATGGATGGTTAATTAGAGCTCAGTAGTGTGTAATTATGTGGTTGGAACTATAGGGTAAGCCTAAATGGCCAAATTATGGATTTTGATTGTTATGAGTATTATACTAATTAAAGATATTATGATGTTATAGTGGTTGATTGACTAATTGGAAGTGTATGATTCATGATAGGTGCTCTGGAGGCTTGCCCAATTTCCTTGTGTGCATGGAGTAGGTAACTCAAGGTAACCGGGTGTTTGTAATATATGTTATATGTTGATATATATATATATATGCATGTCTCCATTCGTACCACGATATCGTTATGTGTATATGTATGGTTTTTCTATATATTGCGGTATGCACGTGGCTAGATGAGGTATTGGTATATGATGATGATGAGTGTGATATTGTATATGTGCATATGTGATTATGGCATTCACACATGATTGCATGCTAACATGACCATGATAATGACTGTAATGATGATTATATATATTGTTAGAGGTATGTTAGCATGGCATATACATTACCACCCATGAGCATAGTGAGATATAGTGGATGGGGAGATGGTGATGAGACGATATACAATATGGTGATATGATAAAGAATTCCTATCACTGAATGCTCTCATATAGTTATGAGAGCCAGATAGCAGTAGATAAGATAATATGATGAAAGATCCTTGTTGCTAATTCCTCTCATGACCAGGAGAGAAAGGTGGTAGTGGATTATGATATTATATGATGATGATATGATTTGGTGATAGATATTCTGCCACTAAATCCTCTCCTATAGCCAAGAGAGCCAAGTGACAATGGATTGTACCTTCCCTAAATTACCACCAATTCACAGTGGTCTAGGGGAAGGAGAGCCACGGTCCAATTATTAATGTGACCTTTGGCCTGGTATACTAGTGTGAGGTGAGCTTAGTGATGTCCCAAAATTAGTCTTCAATGGCTGTTGGAAGGGAATCACCTATTTGAAATATTTTGTGATGACGCCAGCTCATGGTTGTAGCCGTATTTGAGAGAGATATGCATTGCGTGACATTTGACATTGCACTACATCATGGCATATATGTGATATTGATGATATTATTATATATGTGTGTTGTCTCGATTACTGAGATATTATCCCACACCCCCTCATATGATTAACATTTTAGGTGAAGACTCTAGTACTAACTTGGAGAAGACCATTGAGTTACAAGCCTCTTCACATTTAGGAATTTCATGTATAACTATTAGTTTGTAATTTAGTTTATGTAATATTGTGCCAAGTAGGTTGTTGTGTGTATAGACTGTTTCGAGCACTCTTGGGGAGTATTGTTGGTATGTGATATGATGATGTTGTGTAATGATGATGTGGACCCCGATATGGGTCATTGTCTTTGGAGCACGTGTTAGTGAGCCAAATTAGCCATATATGAGCCCAAAGCAATTTTGGGTCATGAATGTGAGTTTTGGGCATATAGTCCATTATATGAATTTGGGGTCCAAGGGGGTCAAAACAACCCCACACATCACCTAAAACCTTGAAAACTGGCAAAACAAAACAAAATAGGAAAATCAGGATACAATGCCATGGTTGCTATAGTATCACCACGACATGAGAGCTTTTGGGATTCTGAAATTTTAGGAACAAAAGGGACTAGTGCCACGACTTGGCTTTTGGTGCCACGGTTCCTCTATCAGTAACTATATCAGCAAAATTCTTATTTTTTGGGTAAACTTTTGACGTACACAACTTTGTGGCCTCAACCTCCGATTGACCTGATTCCAGCTCCTATAGGTCACTCTAGTTCCAATCTAACTATAGACACCAATTTTACCTTAATCCATCTCTGTATGAAGATTTTGGGTACTCGACACCATTTTGGTTACTTTTTGACCACAACTCACAACTGAAACATTCCAATTACCATTAATGGCCAATGGCAACTAATGACCATTTCTACAGGTCACAACCAATATAACCAACTTGTCTAAGGACTTTTCACCCTGGAGAAACCGCTGCTCCAAGTTTTGATCCTCTTGAACGACATTTCCGCAAAATAGGCTATATGCCCTAAAACACCTAATTTAGGCCTAAAACCACTTTGGGCTCACGCATACGGTCAATCCGGTTCACAGACACATATTCCAACAACAATGACATATACCAGGGGCCTCAATCATCATCACACACATATAAACTATACATAGCACATATCCACACCTATCCCATATCATCTATCATCATCAATATCATTACATAATCATCTATATCATCCAAACATCATCATCACAATCATCCTATCATCACATAGCATATGGATAATACTCCGAAGATAACAAGACCATACATAAACAACTCAACTTGGCACTAGTCATTGCATAAGCCAAATCAGTAAAACTACCAATATACTTGTTATTCTTGACAGTGGAGAGGACTACAATTCATTGGTCTTATCCGAACTAGTACCAAAGTCTTTACTTGAAATGTTAGCCACAGAGGGTGTGAGACAAAGTCTTAGCAACTTGGACTAACTCACATATACAACAATTTCATCAACACCACACATATATGCGAATGATGTAATGTGATGCAGAAGGTCATATTATGTATGTCTCCCTCATATACAGCTAGAACCATAAGTTAATGTCATCACACGACATCTTCGATAGATGATTCTATTTCAACAACTAGTGAAGGTTGATTCTAGGACATCACCAAGCTCACCTCACACTAATGCAAACTGGCCAAAGTTCATACTAATGCTTAGACTGTGGCTCTCCTTCCCCTGGACCACTTGAATTGGTGATGATTTAGGAAAGGTGCAGTCTACTACCAACTGACTCTCCAGGCTATAGGAAAGGATTTAGTGGCAAGGATCCTTCATCATATCATCATCATATCTCATCTCATCATCACCCGATCCACCATAACTCACTATGCTCAATGCAGTGATGATGTTCAATGCCATACTAACATGTCTATGCTATCATGTTGGGATACATATAAACACACACACACACACACACATCATATCCTCATCCATTACATATGAACATCAAGAAAGGAAGGCCTATATACCTCTACTAGCTGTGCACGTACCATGATGTGAGAAAGGAACCATATACATAACCATATCATGGTATGAAAGGGTCATGCATATATATATATATATCAACCTAACACACATATATCACAAACACCCAGTTACCTGAAATCATTGACACCACACACATGAGCTAAACCTACCGTCTCAACACCAAACATGAGCCGAGTCACCTTTGATTAACCAAACAACCTCTATAACATCATAATGCCTTTAGTTAGCATAATACTCATAACAACCAAAATCCATAATTTAACCATTCAAGCTTAACCCATAGTTCCAACAACCTAATTAAACATTAATGAGTTCTCATTAACCATCCATATCATAATCACCCTTACGCATCTTGGATTCCCAACTTAACCATTTTCAACCTAGGGTTATGCCAAATCATACATAATCCTTCTTAAACTCATACACAAACCTTTCTAACATTACATAACACTTCCATAATACTACAACAAGCATTTTAATTGGTGGAAATTTGACCAACCATGAACCCTCTTGCATACTAATGAAAATCATCCCAAAATATAAAAACCGTTAATCGGAGGTGATTCAACTCGTGTTCGGTGTTAAGATGGTGGGTTTAGTCTCTGTGTGTGGTGTCGGCGATTTTAGGTAACTAGGTGTTGTGTTTCTTTGTTAATCGTTGATTTGTGTGTATATTTGTATGCATGTTCCCATTCATACCACAATATTGTTATGTGTATGTGTATGATTTTTCTACATATCGTGGTATGCACATGATTAGATGAGGTATGAGTTTAGATCCCTGGCATTGATATGTGATGATGATAAACAAGATATTACATGTGATTTCATAGCATGCTTGCATGACATTGATAAATATGATAATGATTTCATAGCGGTATACATATGTTGACATGACATGAACATTATCACCATGTGAGCATTATGAGATATGGCGGATTAGGAGGTGATGATGATATATGATATGATATGATGATATATATATGATATGATGACAGGATGGAAGATCCTTGTCACTAAATCCTTTCCCATGGCCCAAAGGGCCAAGTGGCAGTAGACTATACCTTCTCTAAATCACCACCAATTCGAGGTGGTTTAGGGGAAGGAGAGCCACAATTCAAGCACTAGTATAGCATTTGGCCAGATTGCATTAGTGTGAGGTAAGCTTAGTGATATCCTGGAATCAGTCTTCACCGGCTATTGGAAAGGAATTACCTATTGAAAATGTCCTGTCATGACGCTAGCCCGTGGTTCTAGCCGTGTATGAAGGAGACATGCATACTATGACATTTTGCATTGCATTGCACCATATGCATAATTGCGTTGATAGATGATATAGGTTGCCTGTGTTTGTATTCTCGGTTACTGAGACTTTATCTTATACCCTCTGTGGCTAACATTTCAGGTGAAGACTCTAGCACTAGTCCAGAGAAGACCAAGGAGTTGTAGATTTCTCTTCTTTGGGAACATCATTTGTAACTAGTAGTTTTACCATTCAGTCTATGTAATGATTTGTACCAAGTAGAATTGAGTGTTCATGTATTGTCTAGTTATCCTAGGAGTGATATTGCACGTATGTATGTACAATATGGATGATTGTGAGGATGTTGATGTAATGATATTGATGATGATAGATAGAATGTTCCATGTATGGTTTATATGTGTGAGATGATGATTTGGACTCCAGTATGAGCCATTAATGTTAGTACATGGATCAGTGGGCCAAATTGGTCATATGTGGGAGCCTAAAGGGGGTTTTAGCCCTTGTATGTGTGTTTTGGGCATATAGCCTATTATGCGGAATTGGGGTTCAAAGGAGTCATATCTCGGAGGAGTGGTTTTTCTGGGATAAAATCTCCTTGGATAAGTTGGTTAAACCAAATAGGACTTGTGTGAATGGTCATTGAGTGCCAAATTTCTTTAGATGGCAAATGGAGCTTGTAAGTTATGAGTTTTGACAAAAAAATGACCAAATTGGTCATGGGGGTCCAAAATCTCTATACGGAGATGGATTGAGATGAAATTAGTGTTTATGGTTAGATTGAGACAAGATTGACTTAGGAGTTGGAATCAGGTCAATCAGAGGTTGGAGCATAAAGTTGTGCATGTTAGAAATTGGCTTAGAAAATCAGCAATATGCTGATATTGTATTAGTAGGGGCACTGCGACACTAGATTCTATTTCTCCCAGGCCGCGACTACATTGTAGCTTGCCATGGCCCAACCCTATTTTGGTGGTGTTTAAAGTTTTTCTTGCTATTTGATGTTTTTAGGAGTTAATTTGGGGTGTTTGGGAGTAGTTGCATATGGTTTTGACAATAAAGATAGTTTTGTCCAGGAGAGAAACATTTTTGTTTTTGATCTTGGCAGTGGGACCTTTGATGTGTTTCTCCTTACAATTAACAAGGGAGACTTTGAAGTTCAAGCTGTTGACAGTGACACACACCTCGGAGGAGAAGACTTTGAAAATAGAATGGTGAACTACTTTGTGAAACATTAGTGAGAGTCCAAGGGCCCTAAGGAGGTTTAGGACTGCATGTGAGAGAGCAAAAAGAACACTCTCATCCCCATCCATTGTTGATACAACTATCGAGGCTGATGCTTTATATCAGGGAAATTGACTTTTATTCAACAATCAATCACGTGCTAGGTTTGAGGAATTGAACAAAGACTTCTTCGTAAAGTTTTTGGAAATTGTGGAGAAGTGTCTCTTGGAAGCCAAGGTGGACAAAAGGAACATTAATTCATGCTGTTGTGTCCTTGTTAGTGGTTCTACAAGAATTCCCAAAATTCAATAAATGCTGCAGCATACTGCCACGGGAAGGATCCGTGTAGGAGCATCAACCCTTATGAGGTAGTTGCTTATGGTGCTGCTGTTCAAGCAGCTATATTAAATGGTCAAGGAAGTGAAAATGTTCTAGATGTTTTCTTGAGGGATGTTGCCCCATTGTCCTTAGGGTTTGGCCTCAAGACTGGTCTCATGGAAGTAGTAATTCCAAGGAACACTTAACATTCCTACAACAATGTCAGGTGATGGAAAGACAACTACGAATGACAACCAAATGAAAGTCACAATTCCTGTTTATGAGGGTGAAAGAACAAGGGTTGATGATAACAACTGGCTGGATACATTTGAGGTGATCATTCCCTTAGCACCAAAGGGTGTTCCTCATTTCAGAGTTTGCTTTTCCATTGATGAGAATGGCATCTTAACTGTCTCTGCTGAGGAAACAAAAACAGGAAAGAAGAATAAGATAACCATAATTTATGAAGAAAGAAGACTATCAAAGGAAGAAATCGCAAGGATGATTCAAGAAGCTAAGCAATACAAGGCTGATGATGAGAGGACAAGAAGAAGGTCAAAGCAAAGAATGCTTTCGAGAAATATACATACAAGATCAAAACTGCTATAAATGATGAGGACATTAGCTCAAAGCTTTCCCCAACAGACAAGAAGAAGATTAAGGATGCAATTGAAAAGGTCTTATAGTGGCTTGATGTTGAGCAGCTTGCAGACGTTGAAGAGTATGACCACAAGACAAGAGAGCTTAAGAGCATCTTTAGTCCCATTATATTGAAGAGGAAACAAGATTTTGATGCCAGTGTGCATCCTTCTGCAGCTGGTTCTGGTGCTGTCCCAGGTAATATTAAACAAGAAAAAAAAACGGAGTCAAAGTTTTAGCATCTGTGGCACTAGTTGCTTTGCATGCGACAATTTCAGTTGTTGTTGGTGATTTTGTTGGGATGGCTTCTGCTTTTGGTTCCTTTTCGTCAAATTGTAAATTAAGCATTTGATATTGTCCATTTTGTGATTTTCTTAAATATATGTACTTGTGCATTCTGTTTATGTTGAAGGCCATACGTTCGCTTCATGTCAAGTGGTTTGTAGAATTTGCACCTAGAAGTTGAGGAGTTTGAATGTGTTGAAGAAGCTTGGGAGCATCTTTAATCCTATCATAGTGAATAAGAAGTTTGGTCTTCATTACTCGGCCCTTATTTGAAATAATTAGTGAAGATTTATTAAATATATTTCTTTGGCCATTAATTATTAAATATATAGAATAATAGTTTAATTCATAATTTTCCAAATATTAACTTAATTGTGTAATTTTTTTATTAATTTTTGAAATGTTTATTTTTTTGGATAATTAATGAGTATTATTGAATAATATGTTTATCAAGATAGACAAAATATCATTCTGCATTTGTATGATTCAAAAATTAAAAATCATTTGTGTCGTAAATAAAAATATATTTGTTTTCAAAAGTATAAGATGATCGCTCTTTTATGGATTCATAACAGAATTGTTGGAAAGTTATAATTAATATCAAATTACAAATAGATCTTTTGTGCGAGTAATATATGCATCATAATATAAATCCACTTTTAGTTGCGTATATATTGAATTCAAATCCCTTAATAGGTAGATTACATGAGATTTAACTCTCACAGAGTTAAATTAAATGAATTTATTCACTTATCAAGTTATGTTCTTTCTGTTTTTTTTTTGGGCCCTGAACTTATCAAATTATGTTCAACAATTTGTATCATGTAAATTTTTAATTAATCAAGCATGATAAAAAAATGTGTTGAGGGCTTAGTATATGGATTTGTATCAAATTTTTTAATTAAATGAATTAAGTGGAATGAGTTCATTTTTAGACTTTAGAAAGAGAAAAAGTTATTAAAATTAATTATAATTTGAAAATAAACATGAACAAATTATTGAGGGCTTAGTATATGCTTCTTTTTTTTTGTTACAAGTATAAGAATGTGTTTGAATCCAAATAGAGTGGACCCATATATTTATACACAGTGCTCAAGATAAGCCGCTTTATTTAGCTTATCCCTAGGTTGAGGATTCAACTCATATATGAAATAAACAATACATAGTTCTACAATCTCAAAAATGGTAAAGCACAAGAAAATTATAGATATTAATTGACGTAAGTGGCGTGTCTCTGTCAATCTCTCTTTAATTCGCCTTCTTCCCTAGCCTTTTGCTTGATATCTCCTCTCATAAAAGCTCCAGAAGTTGAATATCGCTTTCTCTATTTTAATTTCCTTATTTAGAAGATGCTTTCCTTGGTTGAAATTGAGTAAAAATTAAGATCTTCCCCATGCACGTCTATAGTCGACACCATAACCAACTTTAGCATGTAGCAATACTCCCTTGTTCGTTTTGCTTTGGTTTTATGTGATTTCGGCCCTCCTTCCATGTAGTTTTAATTTGAAAGGAAAAAAACATGAAAGAGTGAGATACCATTTCATTCGAGAATCTTTTTTCCATGTGGTTATTGCTTCTAGTGGCTTCCTGCAAACATGGGAAAAAGAAATTATGTTAAATACCCTGAAAGGACTAGAAAAATGAAACTATATTGCATCTCCAAAATCGTAGCAATATAAGTGTATAAACTAGAAACTGCACTCATTATACCTGGCTACGGGAGTACTGTTACATCATGAATAGACAACATTTTACCTTTCACTATACATGCTCTCAAGCACAAACAATGTAGTAAAAAATTCTAAGCTCTCACTATACATCTCCAAAATGGTAGCAATATAATTGTAGTAAAAATTCTAGATAAGTTCTTACATGTTAGATTAAGAAATTAGTTATTTTCATTCTCCAATATTTATTGAGGTGCTAGTTTCTCGTACCCTAGTTTTAATGTTTTATACCTCTTAACGAAACCATGTTCATTGAATAAGAGACAACCATATAAAATAATACAATAAATTACAATTTGTTTTACTATAAATTTAATGTTCTTATAATAGTCACAGCATAGTCGTCCGTGTGTTTTTTTTTCCCTCTATCTCTTTCTATTGTAGTAAAGACAGAATTTTTTTCTTTATGCCTTGAAAACTTGCGGCTTGCTGGTTATAAGTATGCTATGTACTCAACCGTAAGTTCGAATTGGCAAAGGACGACAGAATTTTTTTCATCAAAAATTTTCTGTCGCTAATTCTATTGCTAGTTTTAAGTATACATGTCCATTAATTCCAAATCAAACCAATTAATATCTCAACTAACTTCCTATAATCCTTCAGATCCTCTTAAATTTCTTAATCTTTCACAATTTAAATCTTGTACGTTTCAAATGTCAAATATCTAATTTTTTTTGCCCAACAAAATCTTTAAATTTCATATTTCAATTTTTACATTTTAAATATCTTTAAAGTTGCAGGATATAATTTTGATTCTGATATTATTTTTTATCCGCACGAAAAAATTTAGTTTGTAAAAATTTAAATTTTTGAATTAATTTGTAAGAGCAAGATTACTAATCTATGTCATTTTCCATTTCATAATTAAAGTATGAGGCATTTCTTTTCTTTATAAGTTTTTATATTATTTTTTCATGGAAAAAATGTTTAGATTACTTTAATTAAAGAAATTATAAATAATATGATATTTGCATAGGATATATTATTTATGGTTATTTAAATATGTTAAAGTATATTAAATATATAATTTTAAGTATTAAGGTTTTTTTTTTCAAAAAATATATCATGCAATAAATAATAACCATTTTTATTAATAATGAACGGATTTAAAAGAAAAAATAATGATAATACTTTCTTTAAAAGTTAAACCAAAAGATAAAAAGAATACATTATTTTTAAGAAAAAATATCAAATAGAAATATCGATATAAAAATCTTAACCGCTACATTTTTGGGAATTTCTTTTTTGTTTTTTATGTTGATACTTTATTTTTCAGTTTTATAAAAATTAGGTGGATTGAGTGTTTTTTTTTCCTGGATTGATCTCTAATTATTTGTCTTCAGCAGTATCAAATTTTACAATAGGTGCGTACTGCGTAGCGAACTACCTCCTCATATTTTAGTCAAACTTGTAAAACTTCTGCACTACTTCAGGTTTCTAACGATTTTAGCGTTAGGTTTTCATCAAAAACTTACCACGTCGTACCAT